>OU015603.1:0-10000000 GCA_907165245.1 Habrosyne pyritoides | reverse complement strand
TTATTCTATCACGGTTTTAATATGACAATTTAGATATTCTATTTACTTATTATAACAGGGTATTATATTACAATTTAAGTACATTTATCTTATTCATTTATCTTATTCTATCAATTTATTTTAGTACATATCAACATTTTTGTTTACTCTATTACAGTTTTCTTAATCTTATATATGTCTTATCTTATTTTTATTACCTATCTTCTAGTACACACTTTTTGTTAAATTACTGCTGCTTTTTAAATACATTTTTGTAGACTATTTTTCTTTATTGCTAGATGTTAATATATTCAAATATTAATTTAGCAATATTTCCTATCTCGTTTTGTTTCTTACCTTCTGGTAGCAAAAAGAAACAAAACGAGATAACGATGGGCTTTCTTTACACTTGAAGCGGTTCAAGTATTCCGAGAACCCACCGTGCCCCGTCATTAATTGTGTCCGTGTGTAAGTGATGTCAATCTTTCTCGTGATCCTGTATGCCGCCTTTATATCCGGGAAGAAAAGTTTGGTGACGGACGCGGTATCACCCTCAACGTATCTTTGGTTCCATACGTCGAGCGTGGCCATACGAATGCCACGCTTGACGTGTGAAACCGGCACAAGGTCATAATCCGGTCTTCGCCTGGAGCCCACCGCGGCCTCCTTGGCTAGCTCGTCGGCTCTTTCGTTGCCTACCAACCCTGCGTGGGCTTTCATCCAGAATAAGTGTACTTCTGGAGAGACGCGGATTTTAAGTTTTCTCTAGCCTCCACCGCCAGGGGATGGAGGCAACTATAATTTCTCAACGTTTGGAGGGCTGCCATGGAGTCGCTGTAGACCCTAAACGAAGATGCCTTGTGCTTTATTATTACTTTTGTGGCCCTGCAGATCGCCAGAAGCTCAGCCTGGTAGACAGTGCAATATGCGGGTAGCGCAAGTTTGAGGGCTTTAGTTTCGCGCTCGCTACTCCAAATGGATAGCGCGGCGCCAACCCCACCCTCAAACTTGCTCCCATCTGTGAAGATGCGGATGGCAAAATCACTATTCGCACTTAGTTGTTGTTGGTCTACCTTTGTTGGCTTGTTATCTCTATGTCGATGCGATCTGCAGGGTGTGGGGCCTCTATTGCCGATGCCATCCGCTCGATCTCCCTGCCTCCCAGCTCTGGCTGGGGAACCCCCCTCCTGGCCTCGTACAACGAGGCCGCTTCCTGAACTCGAAGGTCCAGTGGGAGTATCCCAGCCAGTACCAGTGCTGAGTTTAGGGAGACCGTGCGGTAGGCTTTACACATTTTTTGGGCGATCCCGCGTTGCAGCACCCCCAGCTGTTTAATTACGCCAAGTTTTTTGGCTGCCGGCGCCCACACGCTTGCGGCATACAGGACCACGGGCTCGACGGCTGCCACATATATTGCTCGTATTACTTCGGGGTTGAGCCCCCAGCTGGCTTTTGCAGCCCTAGCGAGCTGCTTGTGCACACCTGCGGCCTTTCGGCAGACGTTTGCTACGTGTGTGTTGTAGGTAAGTTTATCTTCGATGGTGACGCCGAGGATCTTCATCTCCCTGGACATGCCAATGTCAGTCCCGCCCATGCTCAGGCGCGGGGTGTCAAATTTGAGCCTCCTGGTTATTACCATTGCACTAGTTTTGTGCGGCGAGAAACTGAGCTTATTTGCAACACCCCACGCCCGAACATGCTCGAGAGCGGCGTTGGCACGTCCTTCGATTTCTTGGGCCGTCTCTCCGTCGAACACCATGACTACATAGTCTGCAAACGCCTGGCAGTGGTCTCCTCTTCCTTCGAGGCTCCTTAGCAGTGGGTCCAGCAGGAGATTCCAGAGGATCGGGCCACCGATGGATCCCTGGACGCATCCTTTGCTGATGCCTTTTTCATGTTCAGACCCTGCGTACCTGACCCTCACTCTTCTGTCTTCCAAGTAGCTGTCTATGACCCTTCTCAAGTTCACAGGACACTTTTCCTCAGCCAGCCGGACTCTGATGGCTGGCCACCAGGCACTATCGAAGGCTCCCTCTATGTCCAGTGAAACTATTGTTATTATTCGCTTCTCTCTGAGCTTTCCGTGAATGTGCTGCATTAGGACATAGAGAGAGTCCTCAGTGCTCCTCTGCGGCATGAATCCAAACTGGCGAGTACTCATCCTGGGTAGTAAGTGGAACTTGAGGCGGGTCACCAGCATCTTTTCAAAGATTTTGCCGAGTATAGGCAGGAGCCCGATCGGTCTGTATGACTTAGGCGTGTCATAGCTGCCCTTCCCGGGTTTCTTCAGTACTACTACTACGGCTTCCTTCCATTTCTCCGGGAAGTGGCTGTACTCCAGGCACTTGTTCAGGAGGGCCAGGAACACTTCGGGGTTCCCACTGATGGCATGGCAGCAAATATCTGCGGTAAAACCGTCCAATCCTGGGGCCTTTTTGGGGTTGATGGACCCACACGATTCCTTCAGCTCAGTCATCGTAAATGGTGGATCGCATGGGTCATCATGTTCACCGTCATTTGCCTTCATGGCTTTCAGTCAGGTTTGGTGGTGGTAGGTGTTGTCGCTATTCGAGAGGTCTTACGGATAAAAGGTATCTGCCAACAACTTTGCGGAACCTTCTGCGTCCAACACCTTTCCGTCCTTCTCCAGCGGCTGATCCTCTTCCCTGGCTGATGTTCTCCCGATCACCCTGTAAATCCCCTCCCAGACCCCTTCCCTATCTTGTTTGCTGCAGAACTCTATCCAGCTCTCTGTTTGGGCTTTTGCGGCTTCTAACTCATATTTCTCTTTCAGGTACTCTTCGACGACGAACGACCTTCGGGATGGAGCAGCACATCGAATCCTGCGTTTTATGGTAGCGACGGTCCTCTTCATCTCAGCGAGCTTCTCGGACCACCACGGCAAGGTAAGTTTTTCCGCAGCTTTTTTGATGGGCATGGCTAAGGTGCATGCTACGCTTATGGCTTCTGTCAAATTGTTAGTTACTGTTTTTATCTGGTCTATTGTGTCAATTTTTTGTATTAGTGTTTCAGTTATTCTGTTTTCTAGCAACGACTGGCTAAGTTTCTCACGAAACTTAGTCCAAACGGCCTTTTTTGTGTTATATTTTCTAGTGGTTCTTTTTATTGCGGTGCCTTTAGATTTAATTAACCGGATCTTGAAACTTATTGCGTTGTGGTTCGAGCTCGTGAGGCCTTCCTCGATTTTCCAGTCGTCTACCAGTGCTAGGATATTTGTCGAGCAGGCTGTTACATCGACATGGCTGCAGTATCGCCGGCCTCCCCTGATCGTGTCGAACGTCGGAATTTCCCCTCTATTCAATATGTTTAGGTCGAGTTTTTGCAGCATACCAAACAGGTCCTCCCCTCTGTGGTCAACTGTTAGGCTGCCCCACCATGTGCTCTTTGCGTTTGCGTCACCTCCAATTATCAGGTCTCGGCCGACGACGGTTGTTCTCTCGATCTCTTTCAGCTGGTCGAGGTACGGCTCAATGGGCTGGTCTGGCTCGAAGTATAAGGAGACAAGCGTGATTTTCCAAGCTCTGGTACGGATTCCCACTACGACGATGTTGTTTGTAGTGAGTTTCGGTTACTGGATGACGTCTAGGTCATCGTCGAAGACGGCTATTGCCGCCTTTACAGTCCCATCTCCTATGTCAGTGCTCTGGTATACTCGAACGCCCCTGTGACTCCTCATACTTTTGGCCCCGCCCACATATGGTTCTTGAAGAAGCGCCACTGCCACTCTGCACTTCTTGGCCTCGGCCAGCAATTCATCCGTCTATTTCTGCCAGATGCTGGGTGAGACGCTGACCACGATATGGCCGGTGTGGGGGTTTCCCGGCTCGTCTCCTATATTTGACTTCTGTCCTGTCTTCCCCTTCGCCAAGGTCGCGGAAGATCTCTTTGTTCTGATTCCTCATTGCCTTCACTATGTCCTCATCGGAGTTTGCCAAGAGGACGTTCCTGAGGATTAGAAGAGGATCCTTGTTTCTGACCTCCTCGACGGTGAGGTTGACGCCGTCTCTTTCCAACCTGTCCTTAACCTTTTTCCTCTCCTCCCGAGTCCCGAATCCCATTATTACCTTTTTGTCTTTCTCACCCTCTACACCTTCACCCATCCCTTCTTTGCCTCAACAGTTTTCCTAACCTTTTCCAGGATCTCTTCTCCGGTATCGCGTGCATTCTTGGAGGAGACCACGACAGAGTGTAGCGTGTTTCTTGTAGGGAGCTGCAACCCTTCCCTTGTTGTTGCAGCCACGCTCGCGTATGTTGCAGCTCGCTCTAGGCAGTCTTTTTGTTTGTCGATGGCCTCCTTCATTTCGTCTATTTTCCTGTTGTTGTCCCTCAACAGTACGGTGTGCTCCTCCAATCGTGCCAAGATGTTTGGGTCTAGAGTGGTGACAGGGGCGCGGTCAGGAGTGTTTGTTCCTGGCTCAGCGCCCGCCGTCCTCCCCCTTCTCCTCCTTCGTCCTTTTACTCTTCCCCTCCGTTTCAGCCTCCTTAACCAATTGGTACAGACGGTCGAGTGCCTCCACGACGACCGTCTTTATTTCCGTCTTGGTGTATTTAGGTACAAATTCGCTTTGTTCAAGCAGGCCCGTGCTTCGGTCGTCCTGTCTGCTGTCCTCTGCTTTGGCGGAGAAATATCCATGGAAGTTCACCGCGTTGTCGCTGTTGCAGCCGCACTGTCCTGGGATAGGGCCGTCCTAGTTCTTGTTTTGGCAGGGCCTGCCTGCGTCGTTGCGCTCGTTGAAGGGAGGGGGTTTGGGTCAGCAGTAGCAGACTCCTACTCGCCGATGCTACGCCTCACGTTTGGGGCGGCCACTCCTCTCGCTCTCCGTCTTTTTTTGGGTCCTATGCCCAAACATCTTGGAGGTATGCGTCGGTTTGTATATAGCACAATAGTGCAAATAAAATGTAGAAATAAAGTGTAAAAGTGTGAATAGTAATTGTAAAATCTGTGTTTATAGTATATCTTTGTCCGTTTTTAGGTTCGTGGAGAAGGCAGCAGAAGATGACTGCAGTTCACGATCAGCTGGTTGGGTCACTCCAGGTAGCTAGCCAGGTAAGTCGGTTTTTATTAGTTTTATTCTAATTTTGTGTTTTTTATTTTTCCAGGTGGAGTCTACGAGAGTCAACGAAGAGTCAGCGTTCGCAGAAGGCGTACACACCGGAGTCGAAGATTCTACAGTCAAATATGGTGTTACAATTTTTTCAGCGGGGAATAAAAAAAAACAAAAGTTCCCCGGTTCAAAAGAAAGTTTATTAAAGAACTTATAAATATTACTCTGTCTGCATAGTTGTTGGGTGGCCTCTATCACACCGTTCAGAATTTCAATGTGCGGTTTTACATATGATATATCAATCGGAATTACTACGCTAAGATAACCGTCTGTTAATTTTAAGGTTCCAATCGGGTCAAAATAGATACCAGGACTATTCTTTGCAGGTTGATTGAAGTCCTGTGCCAATGACGGGGCACTGTAATGAAATTATAACTAAAATTATTTAGTAATTATATAATAATTCTTACCTTATCAAACTAAGAGTCGCGGCGTCGCGCGAGTTTGATTTCATCGTAATGATGAGTCACATGCCGTCTGTTAATCAATAAAGTAAGGCTGTTCCTACCATTTATTTTCATGACTTTATAGGGCCCTTTCCAAATTGGTGAGAGGGCTTTCCGTAATCTTAAATGTTTTTTTAGGTATACATAGTCGCCAACTTGATATTTGATTGGCCGTGTATGTAAATCATAGTAAGTTTTTGAAGATTGTTTTGATTTTTGAATATTTTCAATTGCCTTTTCTCTAGTGTATTTTAACCGATGTTGTAACATTCTAACGTAATCTGGGTATGTGGCATCAGGAGCGGTTTCATAAATAGAATTCGGTATGAATGGCTTATGGCCGAATAATAGTTCAAATGGAGAGTAATTAGTTGTGGTGTGTATGGTGGTGTTATATGCTAACATTGCTGTATACACATATCTAGGCCAATTATCTTGATTTTGGAAAACATACGACTTGAGATATTCTTTTAGAGTGGAATGACTACGCTCAAGTGCGCCTTGAGTTTGAGGGTGATATGGAGAAGACCACATCTGCTTAATTTTGAGAAAGCTACAGGTTTGTTTGAATAGATCAGCTGTAAAGTTGGTACCTTGATCGGTTAAGATAGTTTTAGGTATGCCGAATTGGGATAAAGTGCACTAGACACTCGCTGGTTTCTTCAGCGGTGGTACTTCTAATGGGATAAGCTACTGAATATTTGGTAAGGTCATCTTGCATGGTGAGGATGAATTTTACTTTGGCTGGGCCAGATTCGGGAAGTGGACCTACTATATCCAAGGATAATCGTTCAAATGGACTGGTGGAGGTACTTGTAATTTGCATTGGGGCTCTATTCAGTTTTCTTAATGCTTTATTAGTTTGGCATGACGGACATTCTTTAACATAGTTTTCGATATCGCTGCGCATTTCCAGTAAAATCTTTCTTTGATGCGATTTAGCATTCTCGCGCAACCTAAATGTCCTGCGATGGGGATATCATGGTTCTCCTTTAGGATTTTCGGAATCTCGCTAGGCGAAGGATATATAATATTGTTATGGTAGATATGAATTCCTATATTGGTGCCGTCAAATAAATAAGATAACATGTTATAGATTTTTGCAAACGCATGTCTATCAAACGGATTTCTAAAATCTGAGATACTAATTTCACTTATCGTAGGATATGACATGATTATTTCGTCGCGAACATATTTTAGGGATTTGAATATATCTACGTAGGAGTGATCGTCGAAATGGTGTACTTTCGTGAATAAGAAAAGATAAGTTTTAATAGTATAAATAATAAAATCCCCCTATCCATTGTCAAGATGAAAATCAGAGAAGAATCAGTTCGCAAATGGCAGGTCTGTTACGAGACGTCCGGCACTGGGACAGTCACAAAAACGTTCCTTCCAGACGTCGACAAGGCGTACCGGATAGTAAGGACTACTAAACTGACACCCCATCAAGTGCAAGCTTTGACAGGACACGGGGGAATAGCCGAGTACATGTACAGATTTCACCTTAAAGACACCCCAGGGTGCGAATGTTACAACTCAATAAGGGAGACAGTGTGGCACATAATTCTTTACTGCCCACGGTCCCTGGCAGCCCAACATGACCTAGAATCCATCATTGACAGCAGTAGACCAAAGCGGCAGTCCAGAGGAAACCATCCGAGGCCGAAATAGCTTAAACTCTAATATTTTGAATTATAAATTTTGATGAATAAGTGTAACTCAATTTAAGTAAATGCTAAGTTATTTATTTATAATCCATGTATCGGCAATAGAAAAATTCATTGTAACACTATTATTAAGGAACCACAAGCCTCAGTTCAAAACAACGAGCTGAGCACGCGCGGAAAGATGTTAATTTTTAGAAACACAATACAATTGATCTTAAAATAATTTATCGTAGAATCTTCAAAGAGTACGGACTAAGAGTCCGTAGAAAATGTAAAAAGAAATAAATAAAAAAATAAAATAAAACTATAGAAGCTTTTGACTTGGTAATATAATTCTCCGATTAATCCGTCAGCTCCCGCTATAGGGGAAATAATAAACATTTTATTGTAACACCGTCATTTGTTTACCTCGGGTGTGTAAACTTTAGTGAGAATAAAATTTGAAGACTAAAATTTCATGCACTGATATTAGCGTATTTTCACTATTTTAATATCGTACGTATAACAGTCAGTAAGTAGCAGTTAAGATTAGTATGTTTTAATTTTCAGATTCTCGAAGCAGAGGTTCCGCTTGAAACCAGTGTAGTTATTGAAGGTCGGAGAATAATTGATCTTCAGTTTTTTATAGATCAAATTAAAACATTCAATAACCATAATAAGGCAACTGGCTCTACTTTTGATAACTTGAATATCGTTAAAGAGTGCAATATCGGAAAAGGCAATGAAACATAGGTTATTAGAATATTATAATAAGTGTCTGTTGCCAAAAATTGTTAACCCAAGACAGTCTAGGTCGATGCCACTACGGAGCACGACTTTCTAGTCATATTATTAAATATTTTTGTTATTATAAATAGCATTTTTATTTGTTGCTTTTGCATTTGACGACGTGTGTTTTTTTTTAAACTAGAATCCAAGCTCATATTATAAATGCGAAGATAAATAAGTTTGTTTGTTATGCTTTCACGTTAAAACGACTGAGCGGATTTGGATGAAAAGCACAAAGGGTAGTAATTTTTGTAAAAGAGTAACAAATATTCATCCAAATACCCATCCATATAAATTCTCAAACTTTCGCCTTTATAATTATTATTTGAAAATATGGTCTGTATGCTATTCTGATGTATAATCTATAATATAATCAAATTTAAGTACTATATTTTCATCAAAATCCGTTCCGTAGTTCTTACGGGAAAGAATAAAAAGCATGCAACCATACATCCTCATAGACTCTATAGAATAGTATTTATAATATTAATCGTAGTAAGATTTTACATTACTACATTTCTAACTTTTCATGCCTGATTTTGAAAATTGCCACTTTATTTCACAAGGCTGTAATAGAAATAAAAATAAACTGACTATTAAATAAATATTATTAAACATAACTGAACGGGTCAACATGGTTAGTTTGACTATAATAACAGAGAGTGCATCAACTCTACGCACACAGTTACGTGCGCATCTGTGTGAGTGGAAAGAACACTGCAATTACCTAAATATTGTGCCGAGGATTTGGCGTTAACGCTCTTAAATCCAAATTATATGCAATTATGGATGAAATGTTGTAAAAAGGAAACTACGAAAACAAAATTTAATGTATTGGAATTGATGGTAATATTGGAATGAGCCCACAGGAACCGTAAGTACAGAATTTTTTACGGTGCCGAATTTTCTACGTAACAATGGTAAGTATATTAAAATAACAATAACAAAAATATTAACTCTAGATAGAGTCACTCTACTTATACTAATTTGTAGCCCAGAGTGAGACTACGTGTCTGGTTTAAACCGCGTCGAAATCCGACCACGGGTTCCCGAGTTATATGGGTTTATTTAATTCCAAGATGGCGGCCAAAGGTTTGGTAAAAAATTTTGGTTCTCTGTTTCTCGGGAACCTTTGGTCATACAAGAATTTGGTTTGGATCGGGCTTCTTAGCTCCACCACGCCCACCGAACTGCAGTGTCAGTTGGTCGTGAAATTTTTGGCTCTATGTAGAGCTCCTGTTAGCTTTTCCTGCTAGTGTCGGTGGTGCGTGTGCTGACGCCGAAAACCCGGTCCAATTCCGCCCAGCCTATTCAAAGTTATGGCCACTTTAACTTTTTCAAGATGGCGGCTAGTTTCCCCCTTAAAATCTAAAATCGGCAATTATCGGTCGAATCTCCTCGAGTTTGGGCTCGTTGGAAAGGGCTCGCTTTCCTCTGTCTATTGGTGGTGGAATATTTTAGGTAGGTCCCTTCCCCGATTTGATTCTTGCGAAATATGCCGAAATTCACACAAAAATGGGATAAAAAATATAAAAGACGTTAAACAATTATTTTAAAAAGGTCAAATCAGTTAGGCTGATTTTTCCAGACTATCCTGCATTTATGGAATTTTTCTACGAGCGGTCCCTGGGGTACCTGGATTTGACCTCGAAATTTCGAAAAATTTTAACTCCGGAACCGCTCATCAGAAAATTCCAAAATTTTGGGTGTGCTTAGGGCTTGATTAATACTATGAATAAGTTCAATAAAATTTATGTGTCGTCGATCTTAATCTTGAGTTATGATTTTTTGAATTTTGAAGTTTTTGAAAAAAAAATTAAAAATGGTATATCTCGGTCAAATGTTACCCAATCTTTTGTCCAGACACGGCGTTGGATTCGCCGCTCTGCCCCTCGCCTTTCCTGATCCTCAGAAGTAGCCGCACTCCTCCAAATGCGTGGCTTGATTTTTTAGGTATTTCCCTTTTTATGTTCCGCTTTCGCGAGCATCGGCGGAAAAATTCCGTTTAAGGGCTCAGCGTGTGGGTCTCGTCGGGGGGCACCTTCTGGTAGTCAAAAAACAACACCTTACCGCGATGGATCTTGCAGCGTTATTTTTTGAAGATGTAAAATTTGTAAATTTTTCACTTTTCACAGTATAACTTTTCCACGAAAACTGATATCGAAAATCTTCTTTCACAGTCACCTGCCGCCGATTTTTCCGCGTGTTTTGGTACGTCGCACTTGAAAATCGGAGCACTTTTCGGTATTTTTCGATTTTTTCTGAGAAATTTTGGCGTGGAGCAGCTTTGTAAGTGTGCGTCTCTCGCGGGGGGAACGACCCGACTACAGAGACATGGTTGAAACCGGGCACTATGCTTTTTAATATTAAAAACTTTACAGTTGCCAGTATATTCAATAGATTATCTGCAGAAGGTGGCGTCCTTGATTTTTTACAAACCGAAGTTGAGCTTGATACGCAGATTGTATTTTATAGTGACGGTTGCAGTGCCCAGAACCGCAATGTCACTATAGCTAACGCTTTGTATCAATTTCGTACAAAAAACAATATTGAAATATTTCAAAAATATTTAGTTAAAGGTCACACTCAGATGGAATGTGATTCGGTTCATGCAGCAGTAGAAAGACGTAAAAAAGATCGCGAATTGTTTGCACCTTGCAATTTTGTACAAATTATTCAAGAGTCTAGAATAAAAAAACCGTACAAAGTAAAATATCTTGATTTTAATTTTTTTTTAAATTACTCTGATTTAAAATTTTATAAATCAATTCGGCCTGGAAATAAAACTGGTTCACCAACAGTATTACAGCTGAGAGGCTTGAAATATAGTCAAAACAAAATAATGTTTAAACTATCCTTTGATGATGAATGGGAGAATCTTCCACAACGTTTGAACAAGAAGATTACTGTCGAAACTGAAATTAACGACTTGTATTCAAAAGAAAACCCGTTAACTAAGCAAAAATTCATGGACTTACTATCTCTCAAACCGTTAATCCCGAAGGACTACCACTCTTTCTATGAAAATTTTAAATACGTGAATAATGAAAATAAAAAATAATATTTTTAAAAGTCTACTATTATGTCTGTAAGCAATGATAATAGATAATACTTTATAATTATTTGATTCCATAATTATACTTAAAAAGTCGATGAAAGTGATTAAAAGTATTAATGAAACTATGTGATATTAATACTAATACTAGAATTAAGACAAAAAGTTTATCTCAAGTTGAAATAGTACTATATTGTAGTAATTAAGCACTATTGTTATTGAAGAGTTCAATAATAATATTTTCATTCAATTCTAATTTAAAAAGTTAATTTGTTCTCAAAATAAAATAATTTACAAAACTTATTCATGTACTTTTATTCGTAAAGAGCTATACGCAATCACGTATGTTACGTTTTTTTCTCTGCAACAATCGCGTATCTCAGAAAATAAAAGAAAAAATAATGAACAACTGTTTTAAATATTAAATTTATCATGAAAATTTATCAAGAGAGTGAATCTTTTTTAAATTATTAAAAAACATTGTTTAAAAAAATTATTAATTTCATTATAAAACGTTTTTTGTCATTCCTGAAAAGCAGTAGTTTTTAAGATACGAGGTTGCGTTAGAAAACCATCGAATTCTATTAATTGAGCCTTATGATCCGAGCGAACACCACTAATAATCGATTTCCCCAGTATACTACTATTAGTTAATATATTATCAATACAAGTAGCCGAAGTGGCTGTAGATCTTGTTGACTCACTAAACAATCAATCTAAGTTGAATGATTTGAATAAGGCAACAAAATTCCGACTTTCAGATGAATTACTAAGAGTATCTACATTAAAGTGCAACATACAACTATTGACTTGTTAGAATTATTAAATAACTTACGAAGAATCTCTTCCATTATAGACGTAAACAATAAACAATTTGATGCCGGTTGTCATAGTATTCACTAGTATGCAAGATGCCTTATAAGCAGTGACTTCGATACACGTGCCATGGAGTCAGCGGAATGTAGGATCGAGGTCGCTGATGGAGCAGATTCACAGTTGCGAAACCGACACCTAATTCAAATTACATTATTTCTATAAAAATATAATTCATTCTAGATCTAGCATCGATCTGTATCACTATATTAATGTTACTTGTAAATTGTAATAATTAAAGTTTTATTTTAATTAAATTAATTTTGGTTTTTTTTTGGGTCCTTCGGCTGTGACATTCATAATTGGCGCAGTCGATAGGATACTCAAAAAGATTCGAGGTAGTTAGGGTTATTCTAATATCGAAGAACTGCATCGCTACCGTCGTGAAGAATCACCGAACTTGAGTATCCAAAGAACTTGAAGTCGCAGCGAAGGAAAAATCAAGACATCGATCCCAGGGGTACCAAAATGAAATATATCGTCGGGGATAGTGTAAATCCGCGAATCTACCATACGTAAAGGCCGCGTATCTGCAACAGACCCAGTTTTACAGGAGAAGGTTAAAACTTAATAACTTTATTAATTCAATTAACTTTAAGCTCATTTTTACATAAAAAGTAATTAGTAATGTGTTTTATCTCTTGCTAGAAAATATATCAATTTAAGTAAATAATTAAGGCCCTACGACAATTACGCGTATTTGCTTTGACCATAAACTTATAACATTGGAACTTAAGAAGAAGGTACGCGGTTTTGAAATTAAACAAATATCATTATTTTAACAACAATATTATTTAATGTTGAAAATAAAATAATAAAATGAATGTAACAAAACTAACAAACTTTTTTTCTTATAAACATCTGTTATAAACTAAATTACTCTCATAAACATCTCTTTCAATTACTCTTATAAATAAATGAATAGTTCTAAAGTGTTAATACTAGTTTAATTAAATCTAATATTTATTCAGAGGATAATCAGCGTTTTAAGTAATTTAAATTGGAATACTCCAAAATATCACAAATCTTAAATATTAATAAAATAAAATTATACCAAAATCAAACAGTCTTAGTAATAAGTTAAACACAGTGGTTCGTTTCATAGACTAATTTATTGACCACAGAGTAACTAAATGGCGCTAGTAGTAACAGATACTTTTATACTATTTTGTTACAATATTAACACCTCCGCTTAACAAAATCATGTATACATTACATATTATTAACAGGCAATACACCAAGCATTCTAGTGAAATATTTATGCTTCACAGAACCCAAGCTCTTAGTAAAAATATCAGCTGGCATATTGTTTGTTTCCAAGTAATCTACTTTTATAAACATGTTTGCCACTGCCTCCCTAACAAAATGATATCTTATATCTATGTGTTTAGACCTCCTATGATACACTGGATTCAAAATTAACTTTTGTGCACTTTGGTTATCGTTATACAAAGTAATAATTTCTGAATCGCCTAAAATTTCAAACAAAAAATTCTTTAAGTAAATGGCTTCTTTACTAGCTTCTGACATGGCAATGTATTCTGCCTCTGTTGAGGACAATGCAACACTTCTTTGCTTCCGACATTCAAAAGATACAACAGAACCTGATAATTTAAAACAAAATCCTGAAAAAGATTTTCTATCACTTACATCTGAACCCCAATCTGCATCAACAAACCCTTCAATACAAGATTCATCTTTAGAAAATACAAGACCATGACTTTTGGTACCTTTAAATATCTTAAAATTCTTTTTAAGTGTTTCCAATGGGTTTCATCATATGAATTGTTAAACTGGCTAAGATAACAAACACTATAAGTAATATCTGGCCTGGTTAGCACAGCTAAGTACATTAAATTGCCTATCAGTTGCCTATATGGAATATTTTTATTACAACTTTTATTCTGAGTTTTCTCTAAAGTTAAATTAATTTCCATAGGAGTATCAGCAGTCTTACAATGTGACATATTATATTTTCTTAACAAAGTTTCTACATATTGTTCCTGATCAACTGTTATTAAACCTTTAGACAAGTTTACTCTTAAACCTAAGCATTGATTTATCTGACCCAAATCTTTTATTTTAAATTTACAACTCAAATCCTGAACTAATAGGTTAGTTGCAGTATTACAGTTAGAAAAAATAAAAAAATCATCGACGAAAAGAGCAATTATTACTTTAACATTTCCATCAAATTTTGTAAATAAACAGGGTTCATATTTAGACTTTGTATACCCTAAAGTCATCAAATAATCGTTTACCCTTTGATACCAAGCTCTCGATGATTGTTTGAGTCCATAAATGGCACGTTTAAGCTTTAACACTTTATTCATATCATTACTATCTTTATAATTTATAGGTTTTTCCATATACACACATTCATTCAAGTGACCATTGAGAAAAGCTGTAGTTACATCGAGATGACGTATATCTAAATCTAATTTTACTGACAGTGAAAACAACAATCTTAAAGTAGTATAACGTAGCACTGGGGAAAAAGTCTCATGGTAGTCTATGCCCGCCTTTTGTAAAAAACCTTTTGCCACAAGTCTTGCACGGTAACGCACTTTACCAACACTGTCATATTTCTTTTTAAATACCCACTTGCACTGCACTACTGTAGAGTCATGGGGCCTGTCAGCGAGTTCCCATGCATCATTCTTCCTGAATGATTCTAGCTCCTCCTCCATGCTCTCTCTCCATTGTTTGCTTTCAGGTCCATTTAAGGCTTCCTCGAGTGTAATATCCGTTCTGTAATCTTCTGGCTCTGTAATACACAAATGGTTATAGCCAAATCTATCAGGTATTTTTCTCACTCGTTTTTCTGTAACTTCTTGATTCACATTTATGACTGACTCATCTAATTCTGATGTTGTACTATGATTATCACAGCTATCATATGTGTCACTTACCGAAGAAGCATCTGGTACATATGTGATATCCTTCTCATCATCAATATCTGTGTCATTAAAACTACTTTCCTCTTTTTCCTCATGTTCCTGATCCTCCGCTGAATCTTTGCATTCAATGGGGATATCCACTGTATTCTCAGCTTTCTCCATAATTATGAGATCTCTGCTTGTTGTGACAGAGTTATTTTCTGGGTCATAAACCCTATAGCCCTTCACATTCTCTGCATATCCAACCAAAATGAGTTCCTTGGCCTTCTCATCCCATTTCAACCTCTTCTCTTTGGGAATATGCATCATAGCTTTACTTCCGAAAATACGAACATGACTTAAGTTAGGCTTGTTCCCTGTCCAAACTTCATATGGAGTCATATCATTCAATGCGGTAACAACTGACCGATTTCTTAAATAAACAGAGGTATGCACGGCTTCTGCCCAAAACTTTTTGTGTAAACCCGCATCAATAATTAGACATCTTGCCTTTTCCACCAAAGATCTATTCATTCTCTCGCATACACCGTTTTGTTCTGGTGTGTAAGGGTTAGTTCTTTGATGAATTATGCCTTGCTGCTTCAGATATCTATCAAAGTCTTTGTTGCAGTACTCACCGCCGTTATCTGTCCGAAAAACTTTAATTTTCCTATTTTTCTGGTTCTCAACCATGGACTGAAAATCTTTAAAATGTTTAAATACCTCAGACTTTGCCTTCATGAAATAAATGAAAGCCATTTTGCTATTGTCGTCCACAAACAATACATAATACCTGGATCCTCCAATGGATGCATTCTCCATAGGACCACACACGTCTGAGTGTACCAAATCTAGTGCATTTTCTGTGTTGGATGAGCTAGGCTGAAAAGAATGCCTTGTCTGCTTCCCCTTACAACACACTGTACACTTATATTTGTCTATATTTGCTATATCTGTGTATGAGATACCTTCAGTAGCTCCATTTTTCATTTTATTCAAACTGGTACTGTTGATGTGCCCCAAACGTCGATGCCAGGTTTCACTGGATGTTTTGGCTGTCGCTGCCAATATCTGTACCACTTCCTTAGTGTATAATCTGTACACACCATCAACTTGTTCTGCCTTTCCAACTAGAGTGCCCTGTTGATTGTAAATGTAGCAACATTTCTCTTTGAACACTACATTATTTCCGTTCTCAATCAATCTACTCACGGAAAGTAAGTTTGTCGGTAAACTGGGTATGCACAATACATCGGAAACTGTGATGTCGTATTCTACATCCTTCACAACTGTAATTATGTTCACATCACCCGAACACAGCACCGGGACACACGTTTTATTCGCAACTATGATCTCTTTGGTTTTATGTTCATAAGATGGATTCACAATATATTCTTTTCTCGCTGTCATGTGTTTACTAGCCCCGCTGTCGATGTACCAATTATCGCAATTGAACTTTCCACTCAAAAAAATAGCACTAAAAGCATTAGATTGTTTTCTTTTGCTTGTTTCGGAGTTTGTCGGACACTGATTTTTGTAGTGGCCCGTTTGTTTACACCGATAACATTTTATAACTTTGACAGGTTTTGACGTTTCTGTCACTCTCTGGTCATTTTTATGGCTGCTATTATTTTTAAATTTCTGACGATTATTCGCGGCAAAAGCAGTCTCGGAACTGGAAACGGAAACAGATCCAATTTCACTACACATGTCCATCAGCTTCGTTTTTATGACATCTGCACTTATTTCTATGCCTGAATGTTCTATGGCCATAAGCATAGGACCATATTTTTCAGGTAATCCTGCTAACATTAATGCACCAATCCACTCATCTGATATTTTGAAACCTGTACCTTGTAATCGCTGGCTAGTTTCAACTATCTGAGTTACATACTGGGTAGGGCTGCCATATTTTGGTAAGGTATCATCGGGACGCTTTGGCTGGCTGAAATGGCGAGTAAGAAAAAAAAACAAATTTTAGGGCAAGGCAAGACAAATATTTATTTTCTTATTACATAACTTAGGAATTAGCAGAAGAAGTACTCGGCATGTTATATTTTTCCGAGGACTTAACTTTTTTTAGCAAGGCTATATTGCCTTTAACATAATGGTAAAACTCAATGCATGTCATATTATAGTTTATCTGACACTGTAATATTGACTCCACTGTTTTCGGCAGCAGAGAATTCCTTTCATCAGTCCACTGAGCCGTCATTAAAGAAAACACCCTTTCCACTGTAGCGTTGTGGGCTGGAATTGCAAATAAATACTGGCATAGTTTAAGCATTTGGCACTTTCTTTCGGGATTTTCGGTTTTGTTCAAAAAGTACATCCATTTCTCTTCCAGAGACTTCTTCGACTTCCATTCTTCAGATGCCCGTTCAGACTCCAAAAAGGTTTTCAGATACGTATATTCTTCATAGCATCTGTCACCCAAAATCTCCACACCATGTTCAGTAAGATATAGAATTGTGTCTTCAATCTTCGCCCATTCTGGGATTTCAGTTAGCGTCATCCAATTGAAAATTTCATATTTATTAAATGAAACAGACCACTTTTTCAGATAATCTATTGCTGTATTATAAAACAGTACCGTCTCCTCCTCAAATTTAGAAATCAATATTCCTGTTTCAGGTGTTGGATTTTCCCTTTTAAGTTTATTCAATTCTATTTTAGTTTGCATGCCAATAAACTTGTCAGCTTTTCTTTCAAGCAGTTGTTTTTGTGTTTCATCTAAGATGTTTTTTATTTCAATTATAGATATTTTATTCTTTTCAACACTTCTTACATTTCGTTCGAATAAGCTCAAATTGGATAGCAAAAATAGAAAATAAATTTCACTGACCGGATTTCTAAAGAAATCTGAAATTATTTTAGGTGGCCGTTCTTCAGCGTCAAAAAAATCTTTAAGCGGAATCCAAAGTTTTAGGATTCTCTCAACAGCGGGCATTAACGAAAGCCATCTTGTTTTTGAGTGCGACAAAAGAGTTTGGTAATTTATATCAATAAATGAGCAGAACTCTTTCAGCCTCTCTGTGCGAACTGTGTATATCGAAAAATAGTGAAAAATCTTTAGGACAATGACTTCAACATCCACAGATAAAATTTCAGCAGCGCTGGATACTGTATTGTGCAGAATGTGGGCCGGACACCCAATTCCTTCTAACGATTTTCCTAATTCTTCCTTCATTCTCTTGAAAACATTGTTTTGACCATGTCGATTAAGTCCTCCGAAGTTGGTATTGGCGTTGTCTCCACAAAAAGCTATTAGTTTATCCAAAGAAATCTGCAGTTCTCTTAATGAGTTAATACAATAGTTCGATATTGTTTCCGATGTTTCATTTTTTAAAGAATCAAACTTCAACAGTTTTTGTTGGATACCGTCAGTTTCCGAAAAAAATATTGAACAAGTAAAGGAAACATCTTTTCAGCTTTGTGATTGGACGCATCCGTGCCTATACCGTAAAAAGAAACTTCTTGAATTTTTTTTACAGTTTCATTCACGGAGTGTGGAGCGAGAATATTTGTTACAATGGCTGTAGCCTTTGTCCTAGCTGTAGACTGCTTTGCAGCAACTTTTGAGTCGGGATACATTGTGGAATTCAATTTCACGGTACAATCAAGAGATTTGAATGACTGATGGTGTTTAACAACTTTATATGCTGTCGTTAGTTCCGCTGCAGCAATAAGTACTTCTTCTTGGGTATTTTCTTTAATCATAAATCCAGATATGGGCCTTGCTGTCGATACTGTCATGAATTTAGTTTTGTGATTGGTTGTAGAAATGTGATGTTTTACGTCTCCCTTACCGCCGTGAGAAATTGATATAAAACAATTACAAATACTACACATCGCTTCTTCATTTGTCCGTCCTCTCTTTATGAAACTCCACTCTTTTGTATAATCGTCCGAGAAATGACACTTCCTCTTTTTCGCCGTAGACATTCTCGTTTAACTTTAAATAATTATGAACTGCCGGCACCACACCACGTACTAATCAAAAAATGCACAAACACAAAACCGTTATATGCGTTTGCGCGCGGTTGGCAGCGGGGCTAGCGGGTACTGGCTCACGCGGGCGGTCGCCGGTGCGGTGTGGTGGGTCCGCCCCCTCACCCCGCGATTACGATTTGCACAGTATCGGGACATTTTGGTATATGTCGGGACGGATGGCAGCCCTAATACTGGGTCATCGAGTCACAGTTTTCAAGTCGAATGTTGATGAGTTTACGCAGCAAACCAATTTTTCTTGTATAGCCGGTGTCATCGAACAAATTCTTCCACTTTTCCCATAAATCGTAGGTTGTTGCGGCGTGTTTTATGTGCACATACAATGATGGATCAATAGTAAGCACTAGTTTCGCTTTAGCTTTCGCATCATCACTGATTTGGGCTTCGGTAGATGAAGCCGCTAACCTCTGCGTAATGGCGGACGCCATGTTTTCAAGCACCAACACATTTTGTACCGCAAAACACCATTCTTCATAGTTCTCGCGCCCTTTCAATTTCGGAATGTAAGCTAAGTAGTTCGACGTCATTTTTACATAAAACCACACAGTACTGAAAAACTTTTATCTATAATAACGACTTTATTTCACGTAAGCCCATAACCTAATAAGTTAAACACAGTGGTTCGTTTCATAGACTAATTTATTGACCACAGAGTAACTAAATGGCGCTAGTAGTAACAGATACTTTTATACTATTTTGTTACAATATTAACACTTAGTGCTTTAAATTGCGTACTTAAAAATAATAGTAGGCACTTGTAGGTAATAATTAAAATCAAATTATAAAAAATCAACAAAGGAACTAAACAAAAACTAAACATTTCTAACTAAAATAAAATAACCAAATTGTTCATTTATAAGGTGTGAACAGGTATAGATTACTATTAATTAATAATTGGTAGGTACGAATTAGGTATTTCTGTATGGCAGGTTGTCATAGAATTCATGGCAATCTGAAGGTATAACACTTTTTAATTGTTGTAAATGTTCATACTTTGATTTCGATATTGGCAACCTATCAGTAAAGGGCTGTGGTGGAATAAATGGCTCAATTCTTTTTGGCCTTTGTGGTAATAGTTGAAACTCGTAATTATAGTTAAGTTTGTATTCAATGGAACCATTGGGATTGTATTTTAGTACTCTGATATCAACCACACATTTTGCACCAACCCCTCTCCCAGGGCGAATTGTATCGTAAATAAAGTTATTTTTAATACTAATCTTTAAAAAATGTGTGGTCCACTGTTGCTACCTCATATGGAGATGGATTTAGTCTAACTTCTTTGGTAATGGACGAGTACTGACTAGGCAAAAATATTTCACGATTTTTTAATTTCCTTTCAATTATAGAGTGAACTGAATCCACCTCGCATCTGAATGTGACCCTTTTCTAAAAATTTTTGTGTAATTACAATCTTTTTTTCCATCGCCAGTAGCAGGAGAGTGTTAGAAACCACAACATTTCTATTTTGTGATGTGCATCCATCACTAAAAATCACGACATCTTTTGGGTTGTCTTCTATAATTTTCGTTCAAAATCGTTTCTGTGTGTTGCTCTCAATATTTCCTAATTTCCTTTTAGTTATTTTTAGGCAGTAAGATTTTTCATCCTAGGCAAACTACCCCTAGAGGGCCTGCTCGTACTAGCGAAGCCCGTAGGTTGAATTTCGATAGTAATAGTGATATAGATAATATTTTTGAGTTTTATATAAGCCCCGAAATTCCCAATATGACTTGCGTAGACACAATTTTTAAGGCTATGCGCCTAGTGCCCGAGTTTGATGGCAACTCGCATATCTTACCGAGATTCGTCCATTTATGCGATCAGATTGTTTCTGAATATATTAGTGCCAACCCCGGTAATGAATTAGCTAAGCTATGCGTCATAAATGGCATCTTAAATAAAATAACTGGGCCAGCCGCAATAACTATCAATTCGAACGGTATACCCGAAGACTGGGAAAGCATTAAGAAAGCTCTAGTTAATAACTTTTCAGACCAGAGAGATGAGACCGCTCTTTACAATGACTTAATGTTAGCTACTCAAGGTAATAGTTCGCCTCAGGAATTTTATGACCGTTTTGTTAATATATTCAGCACTATTATGACCTATGTTACTCTGCATGAAACCATTGAAACTACGATCGAAGCTAAACGTACATTGTATAAGAAATTGACTATGCAAGCATTTGTCCGCGGATTCAAAATTCAAAACCATTTATTCAGTTTAGGCCTTCGGAGGGCACTTATGAAGGTCAAATTTAAAGTTACTGAAGCTACAACCGGTTCGGAAGTCAGCCTTCAACTGAGAAGAACCGGCAAGAAACTCAGCAAGGTTACATTCTTTTTTATTTGTTATATAAATTTTTATCTATTCTGACTTTTTGGCTATTTTATAATTTCAATTTTACATAATTTTATATTTAACAATTACAAAATACTTATTATAGGTAACATTAAAAAACAAAACAAAAAAAAAAAAATATGACAAGACTACAAAATAGAAAATAACAATAATTAGGTACTTACAACTTAAAAAAGAGATTTAGAGGTGCACTGTGCAGAGAGCAGCTATTTCCATACATTTTTATCTTCAATATAATGAACTACCTTGTAATACGCTTTCTCTTTCAAAACTTTCCTAAATAATTTTTAAATTTATGATCAGACATTTTGGTTACTGACAGCGGTATCTTGTTATAAAATCTAACACAATTACCAAGAAATGACTTGTTTACTTTAGTTAATCTAAAGTATGGAACAACTAACTTCTCCCTTTGTCTTGTATTTATACTATGAGTATCTAATTTTGACTCAAACATTCCTATGTTTCTACGTATAAACATTATATTTTCATAAATATATAGTGAAGGTAATGTCATTATATTTATTTCCCTAAATAAATCTCTTAATGATTCACGGGGACCCATACTGTAAATTGCACGAATTGCTCTTTTTTGTATAATAAATATTGATTCTATATCCGCTGCTGCTCCCCAAAACAAAATGCCATAGGATAAGAGGCTATGAAAATATGCAAAATAAACTAATTTGGCCGTCTCAACATTCGTCAATTGTTTAATTTTCCTAACAGCAAATGCAGCCGAACTTAATTTAGCAGCTAGAGTATCAACCTGGGGTCCCCATTGCAATTTATTGTCTAATGTAAGACCCAAAAATACAGTTTTATTTACAAGATCAATATGGCTCCCATCTATTATTATTTGGCTATCTACTTGTGCTACATTTGGTAAAGAAAACCTTAAGCATTTAGTTTTCTTTGAATTTAGTAATAGATTATTTGTAGCAAACCACCCACAGACAATTGACATAGTATGATTAACTTTAGTTAGATCCTTGTCTTTTCTATTAACTTTAAAAATTAATGATGTATCATCAGCAAACAAGACAATATCTGTGAGGTCATTTACAACATATGGCAAATCATTTATATATACTAAGAACAAAAATGGACCTAAAATTGAGCCCTGGGGTACCCCCATTTCGACTAAAGAGCCCTTGGATGTTGTGCCGGTAATCCCTACCTTTTGCTGGCGATTTGATAAATAAGATAAAACAAGATCATGAGCAGTTCCACGAATTCCGTAGAAGTCAAGTTTTAGTAGTAGCGTACGGTGGTCAACGCAATCGAATGCCTTGGACAGATGACAAAAAATGCCAATCGCATCCTGTGAATCCTCCCATGCGCCATAAATGTGCCTCAGCAATGTTGCTGCCGCATCGGATGTAGATCTTTCCTTCGTGAAACCGAACTGATGACCATGCAATACCTTATGCTTAGTAAAGTGACTTGACATTTGATTAAGCAGCAATTTTTCAAAGATTTTACTAAGTGCTGGCAGAACGGAAACTGGTCTGTAATCAGATGGATTCTCCCTACAACCGGACTTGAAAACAGGTACTATTTTACTATTATTTATTTTATTTATCTCCACAAATTACATGTAATGATAAAATACAGTTGACAGGAAGATTGGGAAAAAATTGCAATTTGAGGGAGATCTGGAGTCCAAACTAAGCCTGGGCCTGTATTTCATTAACTATATTTCATTAAATCAGGAAAACAACCCTGATCAATGCATTCATTAAAAATATTCGACAAAACAGGTGCAATCACTGTTATTATTGATTTTACGATTGTTACTGATAAGCCCCATAAATCTTCAGTACTTTTCATATTGAGAGAATTAAAAGTTATTATGATATCGCTAGCATTAATATGGTCAAATTTAAAGCTTGGAAATGTATTATGAATATGCTGCTTGAGTAAAGATTCCGCTGCTATAGGACATGATTTAAGGCTTTTAGTAGTTTTACCAGGTATACTCGTGAAGAAGTTTTCAAAAGCACAGGCTACATCTAAATTATTTGTTAGAATTTTATCATTAATTTTAAGAGTTACCTGTTCATTATTATTTTTAATTTTACCAGTTTCCGTATTAATAACATTCCAGACTGTCTTTATTTTGTTATTAGCATTACCTATTTTATTACATATAAAGTAAGATTTAGCTTGATTACACACTAACTTGAAAGTCTTTGAAAATTTTCTAACATATTTATGAAATTCCTCGTTCTGAGTTAGAGATTTTAAATGATAAAGTTCATACAACCTATCCCTGCTCTTACGAATACCTTTTGTAGCCCAGTCACTAAATCCCATTTTACTATTTACCTTCACTATTTTAGTAGGACAGGCTCTATTAAAATTATCGCAAATCCCAGACAATAAACCTTTATACAAGACATTGGGCTCAACACTATGATATATTGTATTACAGAGTTTCACTTCTAAATTATTCTTAAAGTTGTCTAATCTTGCCTTAGTAGTAGGTCTAATTACTTTCGTTACTTTAAATACTTTTCTTTTAAATGGCAATTCTATTAATTGAGCCTTATGATCCGAGCGAACACCACTAATAATCGATTTCCCTAGTATACTACTATTAGTTAATATATTATCAATACAAGTAGCCGAAGTGGCTGTAGATCTTGTTGACTCACTAAACAATAAATCTAAGTTGAACGATTTGAATAAGGCAACAAAATTCCGACTTTCAGATGAATTACTAAGAGTATCTACATTAAAGTCGCCACATACAACTATTGACTTGTTAGAATTATTAAATAACTTACGAAGAATCTCTTCCATTAAAGACATAAACAATAAAAAATTTGATGCCGGTGGCCTATATACACAAACAATAATATAGTTCTGCAACTCTGCACAAGACACCTCACAAACACGCTCAACAGAGAGGCTACAAATATCTATACGATCCTTGAATTTAATATTATTATTTATAAGAATTATTGTGCCGCCACCTTCTGCAGATAATCTATTGAATATACTGGCAACTGTAAAGTTTTTAATATTAAAAAGCATAGTGCCCGGTTTCAACCATGTCTCTGTAAAACATAATATATCTATATTTATTTTATCTAATAATAAATGAATATCAAGAATTTTGCCAAAGAAGCGATTAATATTCTGATGTAATAAAAAAGTCGAACTGTTTAGCTTCTCTGTTGTCAAATGTTTTTGTTTAAAGAACTATTCTGAGATTTAATGTTAAAATGACTTGTTCTTACTGTGTTATCCCTTATCCTATTAATATTATATGCTACAAGTGATGCAATCAATTTCTTAAGTTTTTTTGGAATAAACAGGGTATCCTGTTTCAATTTCAAATTACTAACAAACTTGTTAGTATCAAAATAAATAAAATTAGCACTATGACATGTAACATTATGCATATGGTTATTTAAATGCCAAATATAGTTATTCTCCATATCTGAATAGTTGGAAGAGTATGGGAAAGCACATAACATTATTTTCATTACCTCTAATTTTGATAAAGAATTGAGACTATTTATCAAGTCTTTTTTACTTATATTTATAACATTGCCAATTAAAATTATTATTATGGTATTTTCATCAAACTTTGTATGCAAAATCTTATCTATTATTTGTTTGTATGATGCTCCTGGCATACAATAATTTATTACTGAATCAGTTAATTGGTTACTTATTATTGAGCCAAAGTCAGATCCTATTTTATCCGAAAAAACTATTGTCTTTGTGATTGTAGGACAAGGATTGGAATCTAATTGCATGACCCGAACATCAGTCTGATTCATTTGTGATATTGGAAGCGACTCACCTGGCCCAGCTGGTAAAGGGTCACAATCACATATATGATTATGGGACAGAGATCTTAATGTGTCCTCATTGTACTTACATAAGTCAACCAGGTGTGTTGCCGCCAATATATGCTCATTTATTTGTTTTTGAGCAATTTCATACCTAGAAACTAAGTCCCTAAGACAGATCTCCTTGTGCTCAAGGTCTGAGAGCAAGCGCTGAGTGTCAGTATCATACAATTTTTGACAATTTTTTAATTTGTTGTTACATTCTTTTAAATTTCTAATTATTTGAATCCTTTCTTTCCTCAATTCAACATTTTTATAAAAACATTTTTGTTTTTTAACTACTGAGTTTACTTTTCTAATAAATTTATTTAATTTTAAATATTTCTTAATTTTATTGTGACTTCTTAATTCAACGTTTGCAAAAATTGCTTCAGAATTTGCCGGCTGAGTACACAAATCAGTCCCAATCAGCTCATCATAGAGGCTCAATGTATTGTTGGTTTGGTGACAACTTGCTTCGGTTTCCAGGCGGTTAATTTTGTCCTTCGCCTGACCCAAGCTGCCCTCCAGGCCAGATAAGCGAGTCAGTGTTTTCTCATAAGTCGTACTACACTCATTGAATGTAGCCACCACCTTCTCTAAGTGGTCGCGCTGGTCAGTGACTTCCATGTAGTTGTTGTGAAGCTCAGCCAGGTCCTTCTTCAGCTGACTATTTCTGTTGTTCACATTTCTAACTTCCTCCTCGCCTTCTTCACGCTCCTGAATTAGCCGGTCACAGAGAAGTTGGGAGGCCTTAAGGTCTTCTAAAGCCTTTCTGAGCTTGATCTCGACATCACGGGCACAGGCCTTGCGAGTCATCATGTTAACAGACATGAATCCACAGACCCTGAAGTGCAAGGACAGAAAGCTGAGAAAGTGAACAATTTAAAATCCTATCTGCTATCTATTAATGAAGCAGTTTCAATGTTAGTTTTATCTTTTATTTGTAGGTAGGTAGGTATGATAAAAGGGGATATTAAACTAAACTAGGGGCTATTACTACTTAAATACAAATATTATATGTATATTGTTTAGTTACGTACAGTGTACAGTGTTCAACTATGTATTAAAGTGTCTGAGGCAAGTTATTCTATCATCAACTTAGCTTCCACAAATTTGTCAAACAAGGTGAGATTTTAAGGTGCCAAACTGAGTAATGGACGTCGCTCAGAGATCTGAGCCGTGAGTAGGGTTAATGTATACTATGTTGTGTGTAAAAATGAACATAAATAAATACAATACTCCCCAGGTTTTAAGTCGTTCCGTTCAAATTTTGTCCGTTTCGAGCCGTTGTTTGGTTGAATTTTTCCGATGATAGGATTGATAATTTGTCACCAACACTTTAACATGAATTTATTTAGGTTTACAATGATTTTGGCTTTGAATTTCGATTAAATATTGTGTTTAATATAAATTTTTAATTAATTTAAAATACGATTCAAATTTAGACGTCTAATCGATAGGGTTGCCAGCCAGCAAAAAAAAATTAAAAAAAAAAATTAAAGGAGCCTTTAGGCTCTCGTATACGTTGCATGCGTCCTGATAGTGTTGAAAAGGCGCTTGAGTTTGTGCAAGAAGAGTTGAACTAATGTACCTTCAAAGTCGTACCGATTCAGTAGCTGAAAAGAAAGCCATTATATCTAAACCTATGCCATTTGCCCCAATGGCTACGCCCGCGTTTAAACCGTTCAATTTTCCTGCTCGAATGCCAGCACCTAATTCTAGCTGGCAGCCACCTCAGCAACCGTGGAAACGTAACTTTCAGCCTAACCAGCCTATGCCACATAGACCTATAGGTATGCTGTCGCGCACACAGCAGTTGTTCCGAGCACCACCCACAAATTATAACCCTAATCAAAATAATTTCCATTTGGCCCCTAGACAACCACAACTTCAAGGCCCTAAGCCTATGAGTGGTGTAAGCCACTACGTTGCTAAAGAAATCCCTAAGTCTGGTCACGATTGGAATAGACATGGTAATCCGCCACCATCTAATTACTTTAAGACTCGCGAAATGAACATGAACGAATGCGCGAGTTACGGTGATTATTACTATCCCGAATTTTATTCATATACCGAACCGGATGATTATTGCTATGCCAATAACGATTATTATAATTCTGAACCAAATTATGTAGTATACGAACATGGTTGTGATGTGCCGAGTGAACCCCCGTCATCGTATCCCCTTGAGGAACCCCATCCATCTACCAGCTCTGTTTCGGAGCAGGATTTTCAGAAGCACGTGAAGTCCGACAAGTTAAAATAGAATTAAATTTACAGACACAAAGACAACTTCCTTTTATACAAATATCAGATCCACCATTGAAATTCTTAATAGACACAGGCGCGAATCAATCTTTCATTATTCCGGAAGCTATAGATAAATTTTTCTTTAACGTACCGTTAAATTATGATCCATTCGAGGTAACTAACGTTCACGCAACATCAAGAAATAATTATTCAATAACTATTCCTTGCTTTAGTGAATTTCAAGATGCCGAAAATATAAAATTATTTGTATATAGATTTCACGATTACTTTGATGGACTTATCGGACTTGACCTTCTTGAAAAATGGGAGGCTAGAATTGATCTTAAAGATAAATTGCTCTTAACTCGTAATACCACCAACCCTATTCGTATGTATAATTCGCGTAACGTCAATTTATACGAAGATGTAATTTCTGCAAATTCTAAGAAATTTGTTAAAGTCCCTATTAATATTCAAGATGGAGATGCGTTTATTAATGAGCAAACCATTTCTAATTGTGTAATTAATGAATGCCTTACTAGTGTAGTTAATAATCGCGGTTACTTAGAAATTTCGAATCCCACTTCACATGACGTAATATTCTCAATGGATCACGCCTTACAAGCGGAAGCCTACACTATCGAGTGCACGCGCACTAAACAGTCATCCACGCGCGCTAAAGAAGTTTTGTCTCGCTTGCGTACAAGCCATTTAAATCCGGAAGAGATATAATAAGATAAAGCATAGTATTAGGACTACAGATGAAATACCGGGTTTCACAAAAAGCTACCGTTACCCGTACATACATAGAGATGAAGTTAGAGATCAAATTACTAAGATGTTAGACCAAGGTATTATTCGACCATCCGAGTCTGCCTGGAGCTCACCCTTATGGGTAGTACCAAAGAAGGCTGACGCTTCTGGCAAAACTAAATGGCGTTTAGTTGTAGATTTCCGGAAAGTTAATGAGAAAACTCATGATGATAAGTATCCAATACCTAACATCACTGATGTGTTGGATAAATTAGGAAACTGCCAGTGTTTCACCACTCTCGATTTGGCCAGCGGATTTTATCAGGTCGAAATGAACCCTGCTGATATTCCGAAAACAGCGTTTAATGTAGAGAACGGGCATTACGAATTTTTACGTATGCCCATGGGCTTGAAAAATTCTCCATCAACATTCCAACGCGTTATGGATAACGTCCTCAAAGACCTTCAAAACGTAGTATGTCTAGTCTATTTAGATGATATTATCGTTTTCAGCACGTCCTTACAAGAACATATAATCAATCTTGAAAAGGACTTTCAAAAATTACGGGAGTCGAATTTCAAAATTCTGATGGATAAATCTGATTTCCTTAAATTAGAAACTGCATATCTGGGACATGTTATAACTAGGGATGGCATTAAGCCTAATCCTGATAAGATCTTAGCTATTCAGAAATATCCACTTCCAAGTACTCCCAAGGAGATCAAACAATTTCTCGGTTTAATTGGCTATTATAGGAAATTTATCCCCGACTTTGCACGAATAACTAAACCATTCACACAATGCCTAAAAAAAGGTAGGAAAATCACGGTAAATGCGGAATATGTCAGTTGCTTTGAAAAGTGTAAATCACTCTTAACTAATGATCCGATTTTGCAGTATCCTGATTTTAATAAGGATTTTGTATTAACAACTGATGCTTCTATTTTTTTTTTTTGTTTTTTTTTTACTCCACTTGGGCCGACAAACAAGCAGACGGTCCACCTGATGGTAAGTGGTCACCGCCGCCTATGGACATTTGCAACACTAGGAGCATCGCCAATGCGTTGTCGACCCTGAGACGTGAAGTTGTTAAGTCTCATGTGCCTGTAATTTCACCGGCCCCCTTACCTTTCTAACCGAAACACAGTAATACAAGTGCACTACTGCTTCACGGCAGAAATGGGTAAGGTGGTAGTACTTCCCCGGACGAACTCTGCACTAAGAGCTCTACTACTCTGGAAGATATAGCTTTAGGCGCAATACTATCACAGGGACCTATAGGATCGGATAAGCCAGTCTGTTACGCATCTCGTAATCTCAATGAGAGCGAAATAAACTATAGCACTATTGAAAAGGAACTCCTTGCAATAGTATGGGCCACTAAGTATTTCAGGCCATATATCTTTGGAAGGAAATTTAAGATAGTTACGGATCATAAACCTCTCCAATGGGTTCTGAATCTCAAAGAACCAAATTCGCGTTTAACTCGTTGGAAACTTAAGTTATCTGAATACGATTTCACTGTAATATATAAGAACGGTCGGAATAACACCAATGCTGACACTCTTTCTAGGATAGAAATTCATAACGAGGAAACTAGCTCTATGATTGCAAATGCATCTGAGCGACCGCCATCTGTCTCTGATTCATCTACAGTTACAGCTCACACAAGTAGGGAGAATCCTATTCTCGAAGTCCCAATCATAGACGAACCATTAAATAAATTCCATAGGCAGCATCATATCACTGTAGTCGGCGATATGAAAAAATGCACCACAGCATCCAAGCCTTTTGAAACACATACTAGGACCGTAGTTCAGGTATCTATGACTAATTTAGAGAACGATGTCGTGAATGTTATTAAGGAATACGTAAACCCGAAAGTTAAGACTGCGTTGCTCATTAACCCAGCTTTGTCCATGTATGATGTTATACCTATTATTCAGGAAAACTTTAAGAATTCAGCGATGAACTTAGTCCTAGCTAAAACGGAAGTAGAAAACGTAAAAGAATACCTTAGGCAGCAAGAGATAATTAAACATTACCATGAAGGAAAGACAAACCATCGTGGAATTACCGAATGTTACTTAGCCCTTTCCAATCGTTACTATTGGCCAAAGATGAAAGATCACATTACAAAATTCATAAACGATTGTACTGTTTGTGGCCAAGCTAAGTATGACCGAAAACCTATCAAACAACAGTTTAACCTGCTACCAAGCCATTTGAAATTGTCCATATAGATTTGTTCACTGTCCAAAATGAGAAGTATTTAACTATTGTAGATGTTTTCTCAAAATATGCACAAGCATATCGATTGCAAGATGGTACTGCTATCAGTATATTACAAGCGCTTCTTAAATTCTGTACTCATCATGGTTTACCATTAACTATAGTTTCAGATAACGGTACGGAATTCACGAACTAATTATTCAATGAATTCGTTAATATGCATAAAATAATTCACCATAGAACATTACCGCACACCCCAAATGATAATGGTATAGTAGAAAGATTTCATTCAACTTTATTAGAACATCTCCGTATTTTGAAATTACGCAATAAAAACGAAGATATAGTTAATCTCATGTCGTATAGTATACTAGCTTACAATAGCTCTATTCATAGTTTCACCAAGTGTAGACCATTTGACATTATAACAGGACATTTCGATCCCCGCGATTGATGTGGATTTAACGAAACATCTCATGCAACAATATATTCAAAACCATCGTGAACAGATGAAAACGGTATATGAGATGATTAATGAATCCTCGCTCGTTACTCGTACCAATATCATTGAGAATCTTAATAAAAACCGAGATCCCGAAGTAGATTATCAGCCCCAGCAGCGTATCTTTGTAAGTAATCCCTTAGCTAGTCGTCAAAAAGTAGCCCCCAGGTATACTCAAGATACAGTTCTTGCAAACCTACCAATTCATATATGTACGTCGCGTAAACGCGGACCTGTTGCCAAAAGTAGATTGAAAAAAATACCTAAAAGTGCCCAATTGTTGCAGGGTGCTACTGGTCCTGACTGCTCATTTGGTAGCAGCACAGGAATCAAACCAAGAGATAAAACTTGAGAGTCTAGATGACGGCCCTGGACTACTACCCTTTCGACTGGGAGCAACAAGGCTCATAACACATTATCATACCTTTGTTCAATATGTGCGCATCAATGACATTAGTGATAAAATTACGTTATTAGAAAATCAACTAGCGGATTTCAAGTTTAGATTACAAAATGATACTTATATGCTATATGAACTTCAATTAGAATATCTTTCCGGTAAAATGATAAAAGTCGTAAGTCATTTAGAATCATTAGAGCCAAGTCGAGTAAAAAGAGGTCTCGTTGATCAGGTTCAGTAATTAAGAGCATAACTGGAAATTTAGATCAAATTGATGTTGTAAAATATGATAATGCTATTAAGATCTTACAAAATAATGATAACGAAATTGCCCATGAATTCAATAACCATATAAGCTTGAATAGAGATTGGATGACCCAACATCCTGATATAATGGCCAGATTAGCTGAAATCCAAGCTAGGATAAATGAAACCTTGCAATCCATTTTAGAAAGCGATGCTTACAGGTCAACCAGTCTTATAAAGTACGCCAAATTCGCCCAATGCATAGCTATAATAACTGAAAACATAGATGATATTTTAGATTTTTTTAATATTATAAGATAATAGATTAGATATCTTAGCTTTTATCCGTGCGTCAAGTCTTGAGTTATATGATTAATAGATTAGTTACTATATATGGTAAGGGACAAGTGCTAGATGCGGAACTAAGGCAATATTACGATCTTATAAAACCCGCCTATTACTTCTCAGGTAGCCAGATAGTAATAATTTTCAAAGTACCTATATTTGCCGTAGATAGTTATGATCTTTACAAATTATCAGTAGGCCCTAATAAGCATAAGCAGGCCCTCATCCCTCCTTACCCATTGATAGCAACCAACAGGAAGGGTTATGTGTACATAGAGGCTGAATGCCCGAAGTACGATAACTGGTATCTTTGCGGAGAGACAATGGACCATCAAATTCGCCAGACACCAGACTGCACTCAAAATCTCATTATTAATCAATTACTGGATAGGACCTGCGAGATGTCTACAGTAACCCTATCAAGAGTAGCTATGGAAGAATTGGATGAAAAACACTACGTCATATCCTTTCCCAATGCAACAAGGATTCATACTGTATGCGGAAAAGAAGATTATAATGTATTAAATGGCAGCTATCTAGTAACTGTTCCTGCGAACTGTTTCCTATACACCTCAGAATTCACAATCACCAATACAAATGATCAAGTTAAAGGGCGACCACTGAAGATAATGGACCTTTCTTATGACACTCAAAACCAGAAAGCTGATGCAACCGAAGTTCATCTTAACTCAATCAATCTCAAGAAACTACAGGATGCTCAACATAGGTTGATGGCTCAACCTACTTTACGAATGGAACAAATTCCATCTTCATTTTTGTACCATACAACGATTCCGCTCTACACTCTAACACTACTGAGTGTAGTTGCACTTGTATATACTTAGTCGCACAGCGCTATAACATAATTCAATGCAGACCCGAAGAAGATGTTACAGATCCTTTGGAACATACTTATGCAAAACCTGAAGTCTCTGAAAAACCAAAGCAGCAGCAATCAGCAATATTTTCTCATCTCAAGATTCAAAAATAATTGCTGATCTGATGGGGGAGGTGTCATAGTATTCACTAGTATGCAAGATGCCTTATAAGCAGTGACGTCGTTACACGTGCCATGGAGTCAGCGGAATGTTGAATCGAGGTCGCTGATGGAGCAGATTCACAGTTGCGAAACCGACACCTAATTCAAATTACATTATTTCTATAAAAATATAATTCATTCTAGATCTAGCATCGATCTGTATCACTATATTAATGTTACTTGTAAATTGTAATAATTGAAGTTTTATTTTAATTAAATTAATTTTGGTTTTTTTTGGGTCCTTCGGCTGTGACATTCATAATTCGGTGGCCTATAAACACAAACAATAATATAGTTCTGCAACTCTGTACAAGACACCTCACAAACACGCTCAACAGAGAGGCTACAAATATCTTTCCGATCCTTGAATTTAATATTATTATTTATGAGAATTATTGTGCCGCCACCTTCTGCAGATAATCTATTGAATATACTGGCAACTGTAAAGTTTTTAATATTAAAAAGCATAGTGCCCGGTTTCAACCATGTCTCTGTAGTCGGGTCGTTCCCCCCGCGAGAGACGCACACTTACAAAGCTGCTCCACGCCAAAATTTCTCAGAAAAAATCGAAAAATACCGAAACTTGCTCCGATTTTCAAGTGCGACGTACCAAAACACGCGGAAAAATCGGCGGCAGGTGACTGTGAAAGAAGATTTTCGATATCAGTTTTCGTGGAAAAGTTATACTGTGAAAAGTGAAAAATTTACAAATTTTACATCTTCAAAAAATAACGCTGCAAGATCCATCGCGGTAAGGTGTTGTTTTTTGACTACCAGAAGGTGCCCCCCGACGAGACCCACACGCTGAGCCCTTAAACGGAATTTTTCCGCCGATGCTCGCGAAAGCGGAACATAAAAAGGGAAATACCTAAAAAATCAAGCCACGCATTTGGAGGAGTGCGGCTACTTCTGAGGATCAGGAAAGGCGAGGGGCAGAGCGGCGAATCCAACGCCGTGTCTGGACAAAAGATTGGGTAACATTTGACCGAGATATACCATTTTTAATTTTTTTTTCAAAAACTTCAAAATTCAAAAAATCATAACTCAAGATTAAGATCGACGACACATAAATTTTATTGAACTTATTCATAGTATTAATCAAGCCCTAAGCACACCCAAAATTTTGGAATTTTCTGATGAGCGGTTCCGGAGTTAAAATTTTTCGAAATTTCGAGGTCAAATCCAGGTACCCCAGGGACCGCTCGTAGAAAAATTCCATAAATGCAGGATAGTCTGGAAAAATCAGCCTAACTGATTTGACCTTTTTAAAATAATTGTTTAACGTCTTTTATATTTTTTATCCCATTTTTGTGTGAATTTCGGCATATTTCGCAAGAATCAAATCGGGGAAGGGACCTACCTAAAATATTCCACCACCAATAGACAGAGGAAAGCGAGCCCTTTCCAACGAGCCCAAACTCGAGGAGATTCGACCGATAATTGCCGATTTTAGATTTTAAGGGGGAAACTAGCCGCCATCTTGAAAAAGTTAAAGTGGCCATAACTTTGAATAGGCTGGGCGGAATTGGACCGGGTTTTCGGCGTCAGCACACGCACCACCGACACTAGCAGGAAAAGCTAACAGGAGCTCTACATAGAGCCAAAAATTTCACGACCAACTGACACTGCAGTTCGGTGGGCGTGGTGGAGCTAAGAAGCCCGATCCAAACCAAATTCTTGTATGACCAAAGGTTCCCGAGAAACAGAGAACCAAATTTTTTTACCAAACCTTTGGCCGCCATCTTGGAATTAAATAAACCCATATAACTCGGGAACCCGTGGTCGGATTTCGACGCGGTTTAAACCAGACACGTAGTCTCACTCTGGGCTACAAATTAGTATAAGTAGAGTGACTCTATCTAGAGTTAATATTTTTGTTATTGTTATTTTAATATACTTACCATTGTTACGTAGAAAATTCGGCACCGTAAAAAATTCTGTACTTACGGTTCTTGTGGGCTCATTCCAATATTACCATCAATTCCAATGTGTAAACTAGTAGGTTTGGAAATGAACTTGTCCAAAACAATGTTGATGACTAACAGCGAAAAGAGAACTTCACTGCGCGCGCGCTCGGCGTACGGACGTGACAATTACTGAGAGAAATTTAATCGTATTATACTAAAATGGTGCAGTGTAAGAAATGTAAACTATTTGTGTCTATGAATAAAGATGATATAGTAAAGTGAAAGGTGGATGTGATGGTGCATTCCACAAAAAATGCGTGCGTAATAATAAGCAGTTCACGTTGAAGGAAATATGTGAAGAATGCCTAAGCAACGAGAACAACAGATCACAAACTGATGTAAACAACCCTTCCCCGAAAATAACTGTAAACCCTAATGAAGCTTCGGGTGAGAAGATTCTAGCAGAGGTGAATAAAAAGTTGGAGGTTATTTACAGCATGGAGAAAAAACTAGTGGAACTTGCAGAAGCCGTCGATTTCTACGCTGAAATGTACCAAGGCATGGTTGAGTTTAAAGAAACAGCAGAAAAGAAGTTAAGATCCCTTGAACAAAAAAATGTTTTTTTAGAGAAGTGTAACAGAGCTCTGGAAGATAGGGTGGAGGAATTGGAAATGAAAGATAAAGAAAAATATATAGAAATATGTGGATTAGAGAACAAAGCCAATGAAAATACCAAACAAGTAGTACAAGAAGTGGCTAAATTGCTACAACTTAACCCAGACGATATCGAGGAAGCAGAGAGGGTAGGAAGAGAAAAGGCGGACGATCTGAGACCAAGAATAATTAAAGTCAAACTACGCACTAAAAATGATAGAATTAAGTGGATGACTGCTAAGAAAGAGCATACGATTACTAACCGAAAAATATTTTTGGGCGGCGCGGACAAAAAAATATACATAAACGAAGATCTCCCTAAGCAAAAGCGTCAATTACTTTGGCTAACTCGGAATAAGCTGAAGGAGAAAGGATTTCAATACATCTGGGTACAAAACTTTAACATATTGGCTAAGAAAAATATTAACGAAAACAAAATTTATAAAATCAAAAATGAGAACGATCTGGAGAACATGTAATAATAATAATAAATGCCTCGACTCGGACAACTGCGCAGTGCACTTGTTCAAAGAGCGTATGCACACACAAATACAAATACAAATACAAAATGTTTATTTTCTATAACATGTTTTACATTTTTCAGTACAGTAATTCGATGCCTCCATTTAAGTATAGAATACCTGTATTAGGAGCCATCGCTCTTCCTTAACATACTTTAGATATTTTTACAAAAGACAAAACCATTAAAATTTGATATTACTTTAAGAATTAAAAAATTAAAAAAAAATTACAAGAAATCAGGTAGGTAATAAATAAAATTACAACAACCGTTTACTATTTTAAAACAATTTGTTCTACCTTTAATCTAAAATTATTAATTTATTTGAGGGTAGGTTTACATAAACTTCACTAATGTGTTGATGTATGGTGCAAGTTGTAAAGAGAGTGCGTTTGAGAAGTGGATGTTAGTGTAGTGAATGTGTGTAGTTAGGGGCCCTTGAGAACACCAGTCTCATAAGAGCCTGGGCGTCATGAGCTACCTAGTGTGTGAGTGGTGTGTGTTGTGTGTTAGTGTAATGCTTGTGTATGTTGGGATGCTAGTATTAAGTATATGTTTGCAGTATATTTTTATGATTAAATTTAACTAACTTATAAAGGTAACAGTGATACGATTATTATATTATAATATATTAACACATATTATTATTTAACTATTTCTAGAATTATTTCCGTTTTGTGATAGTCAAGTTGCAGTAAATATTTGGCTAAGCTACTTTTACATTCGTGATTATTCATTGAGTAAATATTCAAAATTTTATTTAACTTATTGTATATGTGCGTAGATTTTGCTACATATTGACGAGCCGCAAAAGTAGATTTAAAAAATAGATTTTTTATAATGTTAGTATTTGGTCTTATTTTATTCTTTATGAGATGAGGGTTATATTTTAACGATTTGTGTAATTTAGTAACTGAATGTAGTATATATAGTTTTCTAATAGATAGTGTATTTTGAATTGAATATAACATTTCCGTCGGGTACCTATAAGGTTTAAAAAACATAACTTTAAGTAGGGATCTCTGCACTCGTTCTAGATTTATAAGATATGTTTTGTTCGCTCCTCCCCAAATTGGTATGCAATAGGTCAATATAGATTGACCCAGAGCAACGTATATTTTGTGAATAAGGTCTTGTGATGCTACATGTCTTAAGCTTTTAAAAATCCATATTAGTTTTCTAGTTCTGGTCATGAGTTGCTCGAGATGCGGATGCCATGATAGTCGCTGGTCAATAGTGACTCCCAAATACTTAGTCGTTTCAACTTTTTTGATAGTTGAGCATGAGCACAAACAATTGTTCATACCACATTCGTGGATCTTAACTGAGTAGTCACAAGCAGGTTGATTACGATTGTACATAGTAAAGCACATATAGTTTGTTTTATCTACATTGAGGGAGAGCAGGTTCAGCTTTAGCCAGTTAGCAATTACCTCGAGACCTTTTTCAGCTCTTATTTTAACGTCGTCCCACGATGATCCTGCAAAAACTACTGCCGTATCATCTGCGTAAGAAAAAAGATTGCCATCAGGGATTTTCAGCTCACATAGGTCATTAATATATGTCAAAAACAATGTGGGCCCTAAAACGCTCCCTTGTGGAACTCCGTATTCAATAGATGTATCTTCGCTTTCTATTCTTCCTATTCTAACTCTTTGTTTACGCTCATGTAGATAACTGCTTAACAGCGATAGAGGTACACCTCTTATTCCCATGCGTTCTAGTTTTTGTTCAAGAATAGTGACAGAAACGGTGTCAAATGCCTTTTTGAGATCTAGGAAAACTGTTAGGCATTTTCGCCCTTTATCTACATGGTTTACCACAAGTTCACATAATGCTGTTACAGTATCCTCCGTGGATATACCCTGGCGAAAGCCATATTGATTTTTTGAAATTACACTAAATTTATTAAGATACGTCTGTATTCTTTGATTGATAATTCTTTCTAAAACTTTAGAAATAGCAGGTAAGACTGATATGGGTCGGTAATTACTGACCTCCTCTCTATCACCACTCTTGTACACAGGCGTAATAATTGATTGTTTAAGAATGGCTGGAAAGATTCCATGCGTTAAACAAAGGTTTACAAGATGGCAGATGATAGGACCAACAGTCCTGCATGATGATTTAAGAAATGTCGTTGAAATCCCGTCCCACCCTACTGAACTTTTTGACTTTAAATTCATAATAACTTTTTGTATCTCATTAATGTCAGTTTCTAAAAATACGCAAGAGGAGCTATGGTTAAAAGATATGTCAATAGAGTTTCTACTATGGATGATGCTGTTTTGCATGATTTCCTCCGCCAGGGCTTTGCCAATATTTGAGAAAAATAAGTTTACCGAGTTAGCTGCTTCTACTTGGGACTGCTTATTACTTAAAAGTTCCATATTTAATGTTTTTGCGGGTTTATAATGGGTAATTTGGTTGATTGTTTTCCAGAGTTCTTTACTATTTTTCGACGCCTTTTTTAATTGTTGTTGTTCATACTGTCTTTTTAGTTTTTTTATTAGGTTATTACAAAAATTACGGTATCTTCTATAGCTTATTTTAAGTAAATCATTTTCGGGGTTTGATCTTAATTTTCTCTGCATGTTGTTTCTGTTTTTAATACACCGTAGGATCCCGAGTGTTATCCAAGGTTTTATAATTCGCTTACTCCTAGGAATTTGGATTATCCTAGTGTTCTCTTTTATACTTTTCTGTATTCTATTTATAAGCAAGTTGCAAACATGGTCGGGGTCGTTTATTTTAAGTAGATCATTAAGGTTTCCTTCTAAATTTTCTATTGCTTTATCATAATTTACAATTCTTTTAGTTTTAGATGTGCATGTTAGATCGGTACTTCTATGTAAAATTAGCAGAATCATAAAATGATCGCTGATAGTGGTTTGTAAAACAGCCACAGTAGCTTCGCTTTTTTTCCTTTTTAATTTAAGCATACAATGATCCAGACAGTTGTGTACTCGGGTAGGAAGGTAGTGACCAGGGAGTAAGCCGTTTATAGACATTGCGTTTAGATAATTTAATCTGTTACTTTGTTCATTGTTTCGTTCTGATGTTTTTGGAATTAAGTTAATGTTTACGTCACCTACCACTACTATTTGGTCATATCCTTTAATCTTAGTTAGATGTTCTCTCAATGAATTTATAAATCTGTCCGCATTGCTATTCGATGGTGACCTGTATATACATAATATAACTGAATTGTAAATAATTATTTGTAGACATGATGCATTTTCAAGTACTATTTCATTTACCATAGCTATATGACTGTTTTTTATGTACACAGCGACACCGTCGTTTTGATTGGTATTATTTTTAGTAGTGTAGGAGTTATAATTTATAACGTGTGGTATAGGTTTATTATCCTTTAATCTACATTCCGTTAGTGATAAAATATCAACTTCAAAATTAATTTTAGTTAGATTTATGCAAAAATCCTCCATATTTGCATATATACTTCTTATATTTTGCGAAACTAAACTTAAGTCATTTGCAACTACTTTAGGTAAATTAAGTGGTAGGTCATCTATATTGCACGTGAAAGAATTTGCAATCTCGATATCGTCCATTTCGTGAGCTATATCTATGAGACTATCCATCATAGACTTTTAAATTTATGTTGTTAGTCGTTATCAATGAGTTATCTATGTTTGTATTATTTTTGTAAATATATATAATATATGTTTGTATTGTGTGTGTGAGATGTAAGAGGACTTGAGTATTTGTTTGTTTGTGTGAAAATGTGAGTGATAGTGAAGTATGTATGAATTTAACATGTGTTAGGGTATACACTGTGTTACAATTACTATTCATCATAATAGTACTAATAATATATGACAGATCAGTTATGTCCGGGAAAAGGATTAGTCATGCGGAGTTAAGTAGGCCAGTCACCTGATTCTCGCTGTGAATAGTGATTATTGGAGAGGTTTCATCCTTCCTTACGTAGACCCTTCCGTAGGCAGTCCAACAAAATTTGAGCCCCTTTGATTTAGCAAGGTCACGTGCAAGGAAGTATAGCCTTGCAGCTTTGACCGTAAGTTGTTCAGAGACAAAAATGGGTGAGTCCTCATTCTTTGTGAATCCCAGATGTTTTGCGCAGAGTTTGCTTTTGTGTCTGCGGTTATGCGCTTTACTCATCTTTAGTACGTCAGTCTTCAGTATAGTAGAAGATAACTCAACAACTATAGGTGTATTAATTTGTCCTTCTTTCTTTCCTCTTACTCTAAATATATCTTTTATATCGGATTTATTAATTTTACAATCAATAGATGTTCCAAGCTTTATCACCATATTTAGCAATTCTTCTTTTGTTTCTGCCTTAGCTTTGGGTACATTTTTTATTTCAATATTGCTTTTTCTATCTGTCCTTTGTATATCTTCTATCCTATTTTCCAGCATTGCAATAGTATCCTTGTCCTTTTTCGTTTGCTGTTCTAGTTGCTCAACTTTTTTAGTAAGTTCTTCATTTTTACTCATGAGGAGAGCAATAGAATTTTCTATGTTTTTATTTGTGTTCTGAATTTCGTTAAGCGTCGGGGCAAAGTACTTCTTTAGTTCAGTTTCCTGATCAGACAACAGCTTTCCCATCATAGCCCTCATCTCCTCTTTGAAGATGTCGTGTTCATCTTCTCTATCTCTCTTGCCACGAAGAAAAACATAGTTTGGGGGGGTAGTTTCTAATGTAGCATGATCTAAGTTCCCTTCGCTAGAACATTTATCAGCTTGGTTCATGGGCTTAAGAAATTTGTCCATAGTCCCGCTGCTTCTACTTCAAGGAAATTTGAAAACGCTTTTAATTATGATCTTGGGCCAGGCAACTAAACGCACACTACGAGGTGTGATACGAGCAAGTAGCTTACGTGCAGAAACGGTGGATGCGTGAGCAGAGTGGTCTTATGAAATAATGCTGTCTCTGTCGGGTCGCGGTGACTTGCGTCCTGTTGTCTCGTTCCATGATTCTTTATTATAAAATTCGATTCATTAACTAACAATCCATTTACAACGGAATTAACTTATAATAGATTTTACCAAATAGACGAATTAAATAAATTCTATCTTGAACAAACTGGTATTCACATAATCCATCTGAATATTAGATCACTCCGAAAGCATTTTATCGAATTACAAGTAATGATGGAATCTAGTAAATATTCAAAATTCAAAACCATTTATTCAGTTTAGGCCTTCGGAGGGCACTTATGAAGGTCAAATTTAAAGTTACTGAAGCTACAATTATATTAAGCGAAATAAATATAAAAAAAGAAGAACTACCTCTTTATAACATATCGGGATACGAATCACATGTAGTCACGAGAGAAAACAAAAGAGGGGGAGGAATTTTGATATATGCGAAGGATGTACTTGGATTTAGTACAGAGGTAGAAAACACTTACGCTATGGAAGCATTACATGGTAAGTTACGTCAAGTTAATTTTAACCTGCACATTATGGCCCTGTATAGGCCGCCAAATAAGAACAAAACCCATTTCATCGAACATTGAACGTTTAATTACAAAGATACCATCTTCAGAGGCCCTAATTGTGATAGGAGATACAAACATTGACCTGTTGAACAACTCAATGAATACGGTGACTGAGAGATACAAAACCAGCCTGTGTGGACTCGGTCTAAGATGTACAATACCGAGTAGCGAAGTGACGCGAGAGGCGATCGTCGACGGAAAGAACGACAGATCTTGCTTGGATCATGTATGGGTGCGAGAGAGACAGAGTATTCGCTCCACGACCTATGTGCTCGAGTCGCATATTTCGGATCATCATGCGGTTGGCCTCTTCATAGAGGATGAGCAGGTTAAAAATGTAAACAAAACAAACGAAAATGTTGTGCGGGAAGTGATAAGTAGTAAAATAGTTATGGAAAAGCTTGCTAAATATGATTGGTTTCAGTTAATGTCAATAACGTGTCCTCTGGTGTTGTATCAAACAATAAGTACTGTTTTCAGCACGATGTATACGGAAAGTACAATTCTAGTATCTGTAAATAAGAAGCGTGAAACGCAGCCTTGGGTAAATAGATACCTATTTAATATGCTAAATCGAAGAGATCATTTATTTACAACGTGGAAACAGTCGCCCAGGGATATGAATAAAATATTGGAGTACACGAGATTTAGAAATAAGGTAAACAAATTAGTGTTTGAAGCTAAACAAAAATATAGGCAAGGTGAAATACTAAATTGTAACGGTGACTATAGAAAAATATGGGCAACTATAAATTCATGGCTGGGGAGGGATAAAAATAATCTAGACAGTGTAATATTACGACATTTGGGTAAGCAAACAGATATGTTTATCTGTTTATCGTTTGTCTGTTTATTGCACCAACTTTGCCAAAACATTCACAAGTGAAATAAATAACCTGAAACACAACTGTGATACAGCTTTCTTAGATAGAAAAACATATGTCAGCCCTAGTTTAGTTAGCTTTAGATATCAGAAAGTTAGTCCGTTAGATATAGAAAAAATAATAAATACATTATCATCTGAAAAAGCGCCAGGTATTGATAAAATTAGGGTTCAAGATATAAAATATTTATGTAAAACTTTAAGCCCAATATTAGCTAACTTTGTTAATATGTGTATAACCCAAACAGTGTACCCAGTCCAGCTAAAATATGCAATAATAAGACCTGTATATAAATCTGGAAGCCATCTGGAATATGTGAACTACAGGCCTATTGCTATACTACCAGTTATAGATAAAATAGTAGAAAAAGTAATTGTAGGACAAGTGAATAAGTTCTTAGAGCATCACAATATCCTATCGGATGCTCAGCATGGCTTCAGGAAGGGTAGAAGCACAGTTACAGCATTGACCCGGTTTGCAGACTTTGTCAATGAGAGCCTTAACTCAGGTAAGCAAATAATAGCACTTTTTATAGACTATAAAAAAGCATTTGACACTTTGGACCATAACTTCAGGCAATGGAAGAATGTGGTATTCGTGGCCCTACTAATGTCTGGTTTATAAAATATCTTAACAATAGAAAAATTCTAACGGTAGTAAGTGGAGTTGCAGGGGAAGAGGCTCTTGTTGATTTGGGTGTGCCGACCGGATCAGTGTTCGGACCTGTAGGCTATATAATGCATGTGAATAGTGTAATTAATGTTATAAGAAGATGTAAGGTGTATATGTATGCTGATGACATGTGTTTACTGAGTGCATCTAAAGAACTACATGAGGCCCAAGCAAATATCCAAAGTGACTTTGAAAGCATAACACAATGGGCACATGACAATGGTATTATTCTAAATCTGGCTAAGACTAAGTACATGCATATACACTCACCGTATAACAGGCAGGCTAAATTGATTAATATGGAAAGCTATCCCATAGTGGGCCATACTTATGAATGTTTACATGGAAATAAAATAAATTGCAAATGTACATGCATACAATCGGTTAGTACTTACACTTATCTAGGACTGAATGTAGACAAACACTTCAATTGGAAACCACATGTTAACAGAGTCTGTGATAGAATTAGAGCAGTATTGGGTAAATTGTATCAACTTAAGCAAGCTATTAACAAGCATACAATGAGAATGGTCGACTATGCTCTTGCAGATTCAGTAATCAGCTATGGTCTCAGTATATATGGACGCACATTTAAGACATATACTAAGGAAATTAAGAGTATACAGACAAGACTCATTAAATATTTAGTTAGTAAAAAAGTTAAGAAAAAGTGCAATAAAGACTATGAGAAATTGTTACTTTGGAATGTAAATGATGCCAAAGCCAAGAAATATCATTATTTAATTTCAGAAATGATTGCTCTAGATAACGAGCAGTTCAGTATCGTAGAAAAGGTCGGGTTTAAAAGGTTTCTAGAACAAGCGCTACCTCGTTATTAATTAGCACGTCGCACTTATATTTCTCAAAAAATTGTGCCCGATATTTACAATAGAATTCAAGACAAAATTAAAACAAACATTTCAAAAGCTATTGCAGTTTCTGTTACTTCTGACATTTAGACCTGCCTGCACAATAGTTCCAGCTTCTTGAGTTTCACAGCCCATTGCTTGTGTCCGGAATTTCAGCTGCAAACCGGCGTTCTTGCTATGAAACCTGTTCAGTATCACACACTGGAGAAAATATAGCAAAGGAACTGAACGCTATTGCTGCTCGCTGGGATATTGATATATATAAAATTTATTTACTAAGCCATGATAGTGGCGCTAATATGGTGAAAGGAGTTACATTTACCGCAGTATCAGTTAGTGCAGGACATCAACACGAGGTGGAACTCTACCTACTACCTGGCAAAACGCTTGTTGGAACAAAAAAGGGCTATCTCTCTTTATGTCGCTGAACATGACACACTCACTAATTTGACGATACAACAATGGGGCCTAATGGAGCAGTGCATAAATCTTTTAAAACTATTTGAAGAAATAACGAAAATTATAAGTTCTGGCCTTTCCTGTATATCCGAGGCGATACCGCATATTTCTGCATTAAAAAAGTATTTAGACAAAAACGAGACTGCACAAAGAACACCAGACTTAGCTCGTATGAGAGCTTCTTTGAAAGTCGTTTTAAATCCTTAGGAGATAATCCAAACTACCTAATTGCTACCTTTTTAGACCTAAGGTTCAAGTCAGACTATTTAGGAGTTCTTGAAACTGAAAAAGGCCGACAGAAAATCATGATGGAGTATATAAAAAACTCTTACGAGGAATCTTCTTCTGACAGTGAAAGATCATAGCCGTCTTCAACACCTGCTAAACGAATGAACGAAGATGAAACTGGATCCAAGTTCACACGTGAAGCTCATGACACTTTTTGGAACTGTTTCAATGAAGTGGCAAAGGATAATAGTAGTGATTATCACGATCAAGAAAAACAAAATCCAATTGCTAACGAGATTGACTTTTTTTAAAGACATCTCGAATCGATCGTAATCACGACCCATACATTTGGTGGTCAGTTAATCTAAATCAGTACCCGCAGTTGTCAAGGTTTGCTAGAATTTATCTTTCAGCACCTGGCAGTAGCGTTTACAGCGAAAGGCTATTTTCAGAAGCTGGTCTGGTATACGAAGCCAAGCGGAGTCGCCTCTTACCAACAAACGCGGAAAATTTGGTATTTATTCATCACAATTTGCCACTTGTTAATTTTGAGTATTAAACTAATAATTAATAAAACAAACATTTTTGATGTGCGATTATAAAAATAAACGGTGTCCGTTATGGACTATTGGAGTATGATTTGCCTTGTGTAAAATACTGAGATTTTTTTTAATTTTACTATCCGGTATCCGGCCGGATACTGTATTACTATCCGCACTTTTACACTATAGCTCACTCGCGGAAACTGCAATCCAAAATCTTCTTTCGGGGTTAGATGTCGCCGATTTTTACGCAACTTTTGGTGTGTCGCACTCCCGGATCTGATAATTCACTATTTTCGGATTTTTCGAATCGACATTCTCAAAAATTTGAGCGTGGAGTAACGTTGGACGTGTGCGTCTCTCGCGGGGGGACCGACGAGACTCATGGTGAAGAAAAGAAATGATGAAGGGCTGCCATGGAGTCGCTGTAGACTCCAAACGAAAGTGCATTGCAATCTCCTTCGTGGCCCTGCAGATCGCTAGAAGCTCAGCCTGGTAAACAGTGCTGTAACTAGGTAACGCAAGCTTGAGGGCTTTGGTTTTCGCTATTCCAGGTGGAAATCACGCCGCGTGATTAGTCGCCTTAAGGTACTATTTTTTGAGTGCCAAAAGTTGCCCCCGACAGCAAGCTACACGTTGAGCTTTTCACCGGAATTTTTCCGTGTAAGCTCGCGAAAGCGGAACGTGAAAAGGGGTGCGGGCGGCTAATTCTGGAAATTAGGGAAGGAGAGGAATAGCGCGACGAAATCAACGACGTATCTAGAACAAAAATCGGGTATGATTTGACTGAGTTACGACGCTTTCAAGAAAATTTTAAATATTGTTTTAAAAAAATCATATCTCCAAATCTAAATCGACGACCTACCTTTTTTAATGCCTTAATACTTCATCCTACAATAGAACTAACAGTTTACTGAAATTCAAAATTTTTTGGACAGTAAAATCAGAAGATACGATTTTTTGAAAATTTGTTATAATATTGAGGTACCCTAAAAACGGGACATAAAATTTTAAAATTGTCATCATAAATTCATAGATATTTAGACCAACCTTTATAATATTTTTCAAAAATTTTCGCCCATTTTTGAATTTTTTATTAATATTTTTGTGTTCATTTACGTGTTCTTTTGCCAAAATCAAATCGTGGGTGGGTCCTTTAAATTTGTGAGGTCATACAATCGATAGGAATTGGAAAGATCTATCCAAATAACCCAAACTCGGGCTGATTTGGGCAAGCGGAGCTGATTTTAGACTTTCTCCTGAATCTTCCAGAATATCAGGACGCCATCTTGAGAAATCAAAACCGGCATAACTTCCAAACGGCCGGACGGATTTGGACGGGGTTTTCGGCGTTAACACTAGCTCTACCGTCATAATCAGAAGCTTTACATAGAGCCCAAATAAAGTTGACCATCAGACGTAGAAATCTGGTGAGCCTAGTGGAGCTGACGAGCCCGGTCCAACCATATTTTTCTAAGACCAAAAGTTCCCGAGATACAGCGAAAATAAACTCTAGCCAGACTTTCTGGCCGCCATCTTGAAAAAGTTCGAACGCAAATTACTCGGGAACCCGTGGTCGGATCTTGATGCGGTTTGAAGCTGACACGTAAAAATTTGCGCCCAAATTGAGACAATTTGGGCAACAATATAGAACTTGTGGAGAGACTCTATGTAGAGTCAAAAAACTTCTTACTTTATATTGTATTGTTATTTGTTAACTGTAATTTAGACTAGCTTAGAGAGACTAGATAGAGTCAATATATTTTTTGTGTTTTCTTTGACCTAAAATAATGGCAAATAAACGATCTCCGTTGTGGAACTATTTTGAAATAGAACAAAGTACGTGTTTAATTTGCAAATTAAAATTATCTCGTGGTGGCGAAGGGAAGAAGACAGGGACTTCTTCAATAAAAAAATCTCTGAAATTTACGGTGGTCCATCTTCAACTTCATGCGGCGGAAGCATAACTTTTCCTTTCATTTGCAAGTACGAGCGCTCCCGCTCAGCCGGCTTCACATAAACAATTAACTTTGGCAGAGACAGTAGAAAGCAAACAGTATTGGGGTATTAATGACCCAAAATCTAAGGAATATCATTATTTCATTGGTGAAATGATTGCGTTAGATAATGAACCACTATTAATGGTGGATAGTTGGTTTCAACAGGCTTATGCATAAGGCAGTTCCTCGGTACAAGATTCCCAGTCGTACATTTATGACTGAAAAATAGTACCCGACATTTATGACCGAATCAATAAAAAAATTATGGAAAATATTTCAAAAGCTGCCGTGGTGTCTGTTACGTCAGATATAGTATATGGACTTGCGACCACAATTATGAAAGCTTTTAAAGTTTTACAGCCTACTGGATATCTCCTGATTTCAAATTGGAACATGGCGAATTGGCAATGAAACCCTTTTCAGGATCTCATACCGGGGAAAATATAGCGAACGAACTGGACGTTATTGCCGCGCGCTGGAACATTCCTCTGAATAAAATACACATTGTTGCACGATAGTGGGGCTAATATAGTGAAAGGAGTTCGGGTGGCTGAATACGATTCTGCTCGCTGCTTTATTCACTCGCTCCAAAGAGTTATCACTGAATCACATAAATGTCAGCCTGATTTAATGGAGATGTTGGCTGCTTCTAGGGGTATTATAAGACCAAGAACAAGCCCTATTTTCAAAGAAAACACAGAATGATGCCAGATCTCAAAATAAAACCAATGATCGTAAGCAGAAGTTTGTTTATAAATGTTTTAAGTGTCACAAGCAAGGACATAAAGCGTCTGATTGCAAAGAGCGGAGCAAAACCGCGAATATCTGCCTGAATACGAAGGAGGCGATTCATAAAGATAAGTGATACTTAGATAGTGGATGTTCTAATCACATGACCCACGATAAAGTCGGTGGCCTATAAACCTAAAAGGACGTGGAAATGCTGAGCCTCAAGTCGGTGAAAAGCAAAAGTTAATTTTGGATAACGTTTTACATGTTCCTGATTTATTCATGAATCTTATTTCGGTTAGCGGTTTGACCAAAAATAATAATAGTATAGATTTTGACGAAGGAGATTGTAATATTCGAAATAAGAATGGAATTTTTGCGAACTATCAGGAAAATGACGGAATTTACGAATTAAAAGAAAAGAAAAATGACGTCGTAAATCTGATATTGTCAAAACAAAATGAAACTATTTCGAATATTTGGCATAAAAGATCATTTAAGTAAAAATTATAAGAATAAATTGAAAAATCTAGTCACTGGGATGAAATTTCATAGCAATGATTTATGCGAACCGTGTGTTCCATGTTCCGAAGGGAAAACATGCAAGAGTCCATTTAAAAACAAAGATACGAGTGCGAACGAGATTTTAGAGATTGTTCACACAGATATTTGTGGACCGATCGAAGAACCATCTTTTAGTGGTTCGAGGTATGTTTAACTTTTTATTGATGACTACACTCGAAAGACTCATGTTTATTTTTTGAAAAATAAAAGTCAAACATTCGCTAAATTTCGTGAATACAAGGTGGAAGTTGAGAATGAGATGAGTAAATCAATAAAATGCCTAAGATCTGATAATGGTGGTGAATTCTGTAGTGGCCAGTTTAATAATTTTTTTAAGTCTGCAGGAATAAAACACCAAACGACTGTGACCTGTACACCGTGGGACACATGATATATCATTATGAATATAATATGTACCTATTATGTATAGTTCCCACATGCATACGGTGTCAGCGTCATAGAACGCTGTTACGAGACTTTGTACTAGTCTGGTTTACGTACTTGTTTAAAACGGTCAATTTATTTGTTATTACTTTGTCACTGTGTTTTTAATGTGTTAAGAAATTATATGGACTTACTGCAATAATAAGACTACTTATTTATATTCACCGAACCAGACCCTAAATTGGTGACCCCGACGTGATTTTAAAAAACATTTAGGTGAATAACTAACTATACAGCCCTCACAACTCCTCCACCGGATGCAAGATCTTGCCAGAGACAAGATCCCTGATGACACGTTAAGGGTGTTTTGGCAAGGGCATTTGCCATCGACAGTGCGAGGTGTATTAGCTGTATCAGAGACCAAAAGTTTGGATAGTCTGGCAAACATCGCCGACAACGTCGCTGAGGCCACTCGCATTAACCATGTTGCAGAGGTATCCCAGAAACCGATGGTGGCAGAACAACCGAAGCATAATATCAGCGATATTGCAAGCCTGACTGCCCAACTTGCTAATATTAATGCAAGGTTATCCAGATTTGAACGTTCCCGCTCAAGTACGCGACGCAACAACGTCATTCCCGGAAGTCATCGCGCTCCTCGTCGAGACGTCGCACCCGATTCTCCTGACTGGTTATGCAGCTACCATTTCCGGTACCGTCAGAGAGCTCACAGATGCGTGCCACCCTGTGCGTGGAAACCAACAGACAATGCCAGGTACTCCAAGTCGGAAAACTAGACAGCAAGGTGCAGCCTTCGGCGGAAGTCTGTGCCGTTATACTCTGCAGCCGCCTTTCAGTGATGGACTTCAACACAGGACTACATTTTCTCGTTGATACAGGAGTTAATGTTTCCGTTTTGCCTGTAACTAAAAGACTTTTTATCAACAAGGCGGACCTACCTACTTTTCGAGGTGTTGCGTTTGGCTGACGTTTTTGGTCATAATACATGTATAAAATAAAAGATATTTTTTTTATGTATTTCAAGAGTGTATTTACTAAGCCTAATAACTTTTATATCATTACCTTTATCCAGTATCCCAAGAAATAATCACGAAAATCGCGTTTTTTTCGGCGCGAGCTACTAGACAGACCCCTTAACGAAAAAGTCGAGGCAATAGTAAATTTCCCAAGACCTGAAACTAGCTGATTTGTGAAGATTTTTAGGAATGTTAAATTTTTATAGACCTCATTTACCTCATTTAGCAACCTACCAGTGTGAACTTAATAGGTACTTAGTTAATGCAAAAAAGAATGATAAGACTAGAATTGATTGAAATGATATTTCTATGAAAGCATTTGAGCAATGTAAGACAGGACTTCAAAAAGCCGTTACACTGACTCATCCTCTTCCAAAAGTTCCCCTAGCGTTTATGACTGATGCTTCTAATACTGCCCTAGGTGCAGTATTGCAGCTAAAAATTAATGGTATTTGGAAGCCATTGGGTTATTTTTCAAAAAAGTTAACACCCACTGAGCAGAGATATTCAACGTATGATAGAGAGTTACTAGCTATATATAAGACAATCAAGTATTTTCGTAAATTATTTGAGGGTCGACTCCTGACAGTATATACAGATCACAAACCTTTGTGTCATGCTTTGTCTAAAATTGGTAAGGATGATAAAGAAACGCCCAGAAGGACTCTACATCTCCTTTTTATTTATTAGTGAATTCACGGTCGACATACAGCATATTATCGGTAAAGATAATATTGTAGCCGACGCATTGTCACGAGTAGAAACAATTTTGTGCCGGACTGTACTTGATTACGATGCTCTCGCTGATGAGCAAGCGAAAGATGAGTACTTATTGCGAATGACGCAATGTTCGGATAGTGATAGTAATGTTCAATTTAAACAATTTTTATTACCTACAGGTAATAAACCAATTTACTGTGAAATTTCGACTGATATAATTAGACCCTATATAACGGAAAATTTTAGGAAAATTGTTGTTGACAGCGTGCACGATTTAAGCCACCCAGGTATACGAACTACACGTAAAATGGTATCTAAAAAATTATTTTGGCCTAACATGAATTAAGATCACAACCCTTTGTGGACCAAGCATTGCCTGCAATGTCAGCGATCGAAGGTCAATCGTCACGTATTTTCAGGTGTAGGCGAATTTCAGAAGGCCTCACGTTTTGAGCATATCCATGTGGATATTGTTGGTCCCTTACCAACATCTCCACAAGGATTTAAGTATTTGGTAACGATTATAGATAGATGTACACGTTGGCCAGAGGCATTTCCTGTGCAAGAGATAACCGCGGATATAGTTTCGAAATGTATATATGAAGGTTGGATAGTTAGGTACGGTTGCCCTGTTAGGATCACTTCCGATCAAGGTCGACAGTTCGAGTCGAATTTGTTTACAAAGCTGATGCAGTTTCTAGGTATCAACAAAATTCGTACCACCCCTTACCACCCGCAGAGCAACGGTGCGGTGGAAAGGTGGCATAGGTCATTAAAAGCCTCTGTAATGGCACGTTTACATGGTAGTACTACATGGTTTGACGAGTTACCAACCGTTTTGTTTGATATTCGCGCCGCGATACGCACGGATAGTGGAGTAAGTGCAGCAGAATTAGAATTTGGTAAAACCTTACGTTTGCCCGAAGAATTCTATGACATCTCAAAAAACAAGGACTCTAACGATCCATATAGCCTAGTAGAAAAGATTCGCGATACTATAGGTAGTTATAGATCCACTAGAGATAAGCTTAGTTCTAGGAAAATGTTCGTACATTCAGACCTGAAAACATGGGAATTTGTTTTTGTTAGAGATGATGCCGTCCACAAATCGCTTAAACCGCCATATGATGGAGCATTTAGAGTTTTAGAAAGAGGTCCTAAAGTTTTTAAAGTTCAATTGAACGGACGCAAAGCTCGTATTTCAATCGATCGTTTGAAGCCTGCTTTTGTTTTAAAGGAATATGATACGCCGATTTGTGATACGTTTGTGCACAATAACAATAATAGCGATTCGCCAATATTAAACAACAGTTGCACAACTCAATTATTATCAGACACGCAGCAAAAACGGCAGCGTAAACAAAAGGTGTCTAAAAGCAGTCGAGTGATACGAACACCCGTGCGATTTATGTGATAACTATGTAACTAACACCTGTGAGATAATATGCACTCTTATATGAATATGATTTTGAATTGAACTTAAAGCTATTTTTAGACTAATAAGAATCGATATAAAATAAGCTGTACTAGACGTATATCCAAATATATTCTAGAACACATATTTACTATGTAATGTGTAATATTTATCCAGTAATATATTTTTAAGTAATAGATTCGCTATTGTTTTAGTATTGTATAGCATTGTAGTGTACGTAAGTCTTTATTTTATTTTATAGAAGCAATTTTTTTGGTAGTGTCAGTACCTATAAATATGTTAATATATCTATTCTAACCACCTTACCTTGAATACTCGAATAAGCAAATTTAGAATTAGGCAATATAATATGATTGGGTAATTTATTTCTATAGCAACTTGGTTTTATTTATAAATCAATGATTTATGATATCGGATATCATTCATTCACCGAAAATTGTTGTCTAACCGTTCTTAAACAATGGGAAGTTACCAATCAAAGGATAACGTAGCAGTAGCTCAAGCTAAAGTTAATACAGGAGCATTGAACCAAAAGATCGATACTATGGGTATAATAATGATAATTTTGGCGATTAGTGTGACAGCCGTAATCATTTATGGAATCAAAGTGCAATGCCATCGCCGCGCCAAAAGTTGGCTTCGCCGCGAGATAATTTCAAGGAATCTTTTTTTTTTTTTTTATATCAGACGAGATTGCGTTTAATTAATTAATCTGAACAATCCCGTGCTGCGTGTGCAGACGCGGATATATCGCAATACCGCAACAAAGTGGTGTGGCAGAAAGAGCAAATCGAACCATTATAGCGAAGGCAGGAAGAAATCGACGGAGAACTCCGCGTGACCCGAGGGAGTACGGTGGACGCAAGAGTGTAGGTAGTCCCCGCACAACTACGTTATACGGTGCGATTACTGAACGGGTCTGAGCGCGTAAAATTCCGATGATGACTGCACGATGTGCAGTTTTTAGGGATCCTGATTACAGACCCGTCATCTTTCTTAAGATGGAGAACTCTACCGAACATAATGCTTCTACAAGCCATTGTGGCGGCGGCCGTGGCCGTCAATCGAAGGGGAGGAGAAACTACCAAAGAGGACGCGTCGATACTATGCGTAAAACCAAGGGCGAAACTACTGTCCAAAACTTACGTGATGATATCCGCAAAAACCTTTGGGTAGGATCGCATGAAGAGGACGCTTTAGCCAGACTAGGCTCAAGGCTATCACACTGTCAATTACAACACGTGGAATTGGAATCTGTCATCTATCTTTTATTTCTAAATGAAAGAGTGAGCGCCCAGAACCAATATACAGGGTGACTGGTGAGATACCTTCGATACTTATGGAGAGTACTCGGTACTCGATTCTCGTTAAAATGATGTAATAAAATTATGTGCTTAATTTTTGACCAATATTTCTATAAAAATAAGTGAAATGAGAATATTATACTCTCTAAACACGCCGCGGTGTTTGTTGTTTAAGTTGATCTAGTCACGCATTTTGAACAAATTGAAGGTAGGTAGGTAGTTTAATCAAATTCAATCGTTGTACATAGGTATGATTCCATTTTTTTAAATACGCCGAAAATACCAAGGTTCTTGAACTTTGCAGTGGCTCTGTAGATTTAACCATGTCTCAAATTCTATTGTCTACATTCTAAACTTTATTTAGTCAACAAATTAGTGATTACCTAGGTATTTTTGCCTGTCCTAAGCCAGGATTAGAGTATGAAGGGAAAACTGATCATGCTCATGGGGATCATACATGGGGAGAGGTCTTGATGTAGGTAGGCAACAGCTGTACAGTGTACGTACCTATGTATTCTGTGTTAATAGCGCGCTGCGCGTATCCAAGTATTGCGCAGGTAAATACGGGACTCTCGGTGTACTGTTTACTAAGAAGTAATTTAATATTTATTTTTAATGTTATTATTTTTCATCATATATGATCGCCAACTATCACATCCTCAAATATTACAGGTATCTCACCAGTCACCCTGTATAGTCTCATAGGGGTGGGGTAGTTCTTCGCATTGAATGATCAGCAGTGACCGATATCCCACCATCCTTGACAGGAACATTCGAGTAGCGTGTGACCTGCAAAAATTATATACAATACTGGCGCGCAGGAACATCACTCACACGTCAAAATGACATTAAAGATCGACAGATCTATCAGGTCGATCGATGTAAACAAACCATTTCAAAACATAATTAAATCCAAATTATGTGCAATTATGGATGAAAAGTTGTAAAAAGGAAGTAACTTTAAATAAGATTGTAACGTTTTTCCCCCTTTCAGCTGAAGTAAGCTTTCCTATTTGCCGGGTGTTTTTTTTTTGCCATGACCTTTGCATGCTTTTGTACTGTTGTGACTCCAGTTTCGTCACAATTGTACACATTTGATGGTGGAAAATTGTATTTGTTGAAAAGGCTTTTTAAATTAATTAAATATAAATTCACCTGGGCCCTGTTAAATTCAACCGCACGCATCAAGCTGGTAGACTCTGCTGTTCTCAGTGACAAATCTGGATGACGTTTCATGAATTCATAATAGAAATGTTTACCAGCAGCTCCTTTTTGAACGTTAAAACGATGTGGTATCTTGAGATGCACAGCTAAATCGAAGGCTAGTTTCAAAAATTCTTTTTTTGTCAATGGCATACATTTGTCAGCTAAGTCCTTAACGTGGCTTACTAAAACATTCTCATACTCCGATGAAAAGGTCTTTGTGAACCTCCCTAGTACTGGTTTCAATTCTACTTCTTTACCTTCTCTTATCTTATTAAAAAGCATACAAAAGTATGCAAAGGTTACGGCAAAAAAAAAAACACCCGTCAAATAGGAAAGCTTACTTCAGCTGAAAGGGGGAAAAACGTTACAATCTTATTTTGCATGAGCGCTACAGGCAATTTTATACCTCCTTTTTTCGTTTTTCCACGCCAAAGAATGCATGAACGGCTAATGATAAATTCACCTCCTGACAGTGAAGGTGTTGCCCGTTCGTTCGTTATATATTTGTGACCGATGTCATCTTTTTTAACCCTAGAAAGCAAAATTGCGCCTCAGAGGCGCCCGCGAAACAGATATATCGCTGTCTCGTTTTAACCCGCGCGAGTTTACACTTGTGTTTTCGAGCTAACTCAGTCGTCAGTCAACACGCCCGAGGGACGACCGCTGCTGTCCGGTAAGTACTTTAGTTTCGCCGCTATGACATTGCGTTGCGCTCCAGAGGCGCAAGTTTATCTTCTGTGTAACTTTCGCACATTTATTAGTGATTTAGTTTTTTTTACTTTTTACCTATTATTACGCATTTATGGTAAATATAAAGATATTTTATTATTACTAAATTAATTTAAATGGTTCTTAGGAACGTTTTAGCATCATGGCGCGCAGAAAACGGTTGGAAGAAAGCGAAATTGCTTCTTTATTGATGGAGGAAGAGGAAGAGACCGAGGATGGCAGTAACAGCGAGACGGAGAACGATATAAATGAAGATAACGTTCAGAGTGATTTTGAAGACGAATACATAGACGAAGTTATCGAAGAAAGTTCGAATGATACCTCAACAACTTCTGAAAATCAAAGACATGACCACCGCATAGTAATCCCGCCGCAAAGAGTGATCAGAGGTAAGAACAGGCATGTTTGGGCTACTTCTAAAGGGCAAAGTAGTGGCAGAACAGCTGCGATCAATATAGTTCGCTCAAATAGAGGTCCTAGTCGTATGTGCAGAAATATTTTTGAACCACTTAGATGCTTCCAATTATTTATTACGGAAGAAATCATTCAAGAAATTGTTCAGTGGACCAATGTAGAGATATCGAATAAACGTTCTGATACTATGACTAGTTTGACATTTGCAGACACAAATGCCACTGAAATCGAATCTTTCATAGGACTACTTACTCTGAGCGCTGCGATGAAAGATAATCATTTATCAACAGTTGAGCTGTTTGACAGTTCATTTACTGGTTCAAGATATGTGGCAGTAATGAGTAGAGATAGGTTTGACTTTATTTTCAGGTGTCTCAGAATGGACGACAAAACTTTACGTCCTGATCGTCGCCAGCAAGATCCATTTATTCCAATTAGAAAGGTTTGGGATATGTTTATAGCTGAAATGAATTATTCCCCAGGAAGTAATGTCACTATTGATGAACAATTACTTGGTTTTCGTGGTAGATGTCCATTTCGGATGTACCTACCAAATAAACTAAATAAGTATGGTATAAAGATTCCTATGATGTGCGATAGTGGGACCTATTATATGATAAATGCTTTGCCATACATTGGAAAAGCTACAAATACAAATGGTTTGCCGCAAGGAGAATATTACTTGACGGAGTTATCTCAGCCAGTTCATGGTTCCAACCGCAATATAACATGTGACAATTTGTTTACATATATCCCTGCTTCAAAGTCATTGCTTCTGGAACCGTATAAGTTGACGTAGAAGTTTTCATTTCATTTCATTTCAGTTGTGGGTACTGTTCGGTCAAACAAACGGGAAATTCCTGAAGAATTGAAAAACAGTCGTTCTCGACCTGTTGGTACATCTATGTTCTGTTTTGATGGACCTTTGACCCTAGCATCATACAAGCCGAAGCCTTCAAAGATGGTGTATATGTTGTCATCGTGCGATGAACATGCTGTAATAAATCCAACAACTGGTAAATCTGAGATCATTATGTTCTACAACCAGACTAAAGGCGGCGTCGATACTTTTGATCAGATGTGTTCTTCGATGTCTTGTTCTAGGAAAACTAACAGATGGCCGATGACAATGTTTTATGGCATGTTGAACATAGCTTTTGTCAATTCTTATATAATTTACACTCACAATATTTTGTCAAAACAAGGAAAACCAATAAACCGTAGAGAGTACATGAAACAATTGTCGATTGAATTGTGTGCACCGTGGATGAGATCTAGACTGCGTATTCCTACTTTGCAAAGAAGTTTGAGAGAAAATATAGAGAAGATCCTACCACAAGTACCAGAGGCTAATCTAGAACTTCCTCAAGAAGCTGATGAAGAACCTCCGACTAAAGTGCGGCGTTATTGTAGCATTTGTACAACAAAAAAAAAAAGAGAATGTCTAAGATTAAATTTGTTAAAGTACGAAATGTAAAAATACCGTATGTGGAGAACATAAAAAAGATGTTTGCAACAAATGTTTATAAATTGTGATTTTTTCAGTATTTTGTTGTGATTTGAGACTGATTATATTGTAACTTATTAGTTAGTAAGACAAAATGTTATAAAAAGTTAGCTATTCATAAAAAAAACTTAAAAATTGTTAGTACTGTCAAAAATTTCTACTTTTTGTTACATTTTTGAAAATTTTACATTATTCCTTAAAATAAACAAATAAAAATACCTATTTGTGTTTTTTTTTTAATTAATAATAATGTAACATTTAATTCATACATAAAAAAAAGTATTTCTATTTAAATATGTAAATAAATCAGTACTTAAAATTTTGCGCCTCTGAGGCACCAGTTTATCTTTTCTGTACAAAAAATAAGTTTATCTTTCTAGGGTTAAAACTGTTCGGCCTTAAGTGCCATTTTATATCTATGTTGGGTACTAGGTGCCACAGAATTATTATCCAAAAATTAATGCCAAAAAGAAGCACTTGTTAAAACATATAATTCGGTTATTTTTGTTTGTTTTGTTCATTTATATAGGTGTCTATGATTGTTTTGTACATAATAATTTCCATTAAATGTTTAATATGCGATCCGTTTTTTTCTAACTGCCATCTAAGCTTAGGTGTTCGGCACTATGGGACACTCCCCTAACTATTATTTTATTTCGCCTATGACAGATCTTCCTATCCGCATCTGCATCCGAATCCGTGAATGTGACCCTCTAAAAATCCACATCCGCGGATGTGAAAAAATCGACATCCTCAACAACCCTGGTTAAATATACGTACTTTTTAATAAGAGATTTATACGGGTCTGTATTGTGATTTGTGTTCATTAACATAAGTAAATAATTATAAAAATGAAGACTTTTTTCAATAAATGTTACTCGCATCATTATCACGCAATTATAAGCAGTTTCAATCATGTTTCACTTATCTAAGTAAAACGATACTTTCTTAAAACCATTCGAGATCTCGACTTGACGATCTCGTCTCGAGATTCCATTCCCTAGCTTTTGTATTTATGTTTATTGTTTTTGTTTTAAATTTAGTTTTTGGTACGAGTTGTTGTTTTAAATTTAGTTTTTATTACGTTGATTACAATGCTATGACCAAATACCGCTTTACGCACACATGCCAGAAAAATGGCATAAGATGTGTTTCCTGGAGAAAGAAGCTCAAACTGAAAAAGAGACGGTAAACCGGACTGCAGAAGCTACTAAACAGTTAGATGTATTTAGAAATTCCTAATTCCTCACTCTCTTTAGGACACCGGGAGATCGACACTTTTGACCAATCGGTGGTAAAAGACTGTATCCACAATTGCCACATTACAAATAAAGTAGTACCAACAGTAGAAAAGCCAAGAAAACATCTAAAAGATGACGAAAATGGTGAAGTGGTTTCGCAGCCAACTAATACCGAACCTGCCGCCAAATGCGGTGTTAGTAATAGGCAAAATATTTTTTTTGGGAAAGGAATTAGGTTAGAAAAACGGTATTTGAAATGTATTAGCATTGCATATAGTTATGCATTAGGAGATAAGAAAAATATATTTTTTTTGTTTTCTCGTATTTTTATACAGATTCCAAGAACTTTTTGATTCATCCTCGTATTATATGGATCACCAAAAGACATTCATGCCTTTTACCAATAAAATCGGAAACGTTTCTAAATTTCACTCTCTTTCCATCAATAATTCAGAAGCCGAGAAGAAACACTAAGGCACTGCATAGAAATCAGTGAAGTAAAACAATACTATTCTCAGAAAACGACATATCAGCTTTTAATAAATACAACAATTTGCCAAAATCATTCATCCGATAAAACAGCATATGATTATGAAATATTTTTTCCATAGTTAGGACCCTCTTGTTGTTCACAAATCAGTTACATCTTATGGTTTGAAAAAACAAAAGATGAACAGCAATAAGATAGAGCAACAACAACGTATAATTCAGATGAGACCAAAATAATTTAATCTAACAAAAATATTATTCCTATAACCTGGAATAATAAATCTTTATCATTTTTTTCAACAACTTTATAAACCTAATAACAAACAACCTTTATGACTAAACAAACTACATCAAATTAGATATTTCAAATAGATTCAAATGTTACACGAAGCATTTAGGACATTTTTATTTTGCTGCCACAGACCGACACTCATAGATGATCCACCTGATGGTATGTGGTCACCGCCACCTACGGACATTTGCAACACCAGGGACATAGCCAATGTTGTGACTGTAATTTCAGTGGCCTCCTTACCTTTCTAACCGAAACAGAAATTCTAGTGCACTGTTGCTTCGCAGTGGAATTGGGTATATTGGTAGTACTTACTTGGGCGAACTACCTCGCCCGGGGAAGTACTACTGTGCAAAGACATGCTTGAGCTTTTATTTCCTGTCAGGTGAAGGAAAGAAAGCCTTTCAATTACGAGAATATATTTTAAAAACAACCTTACGAGTTAAATCGCTATGAAAGCAACTATCAAATTAACCAAGTCCATCAAAATGAATCAATTATCACAACTCCAATGGAAAATGTTACATCGAGTAACGTTACGTTCAATATGTGCTTTTTTTAATTTTACATACAAACCATATTTTTAGCGCACTCTATTCGATGACGCTACGCTTGCAAATAGATGTTCGTCTCAGGCCCAAGTACGCTCACAGTACACTGTGTGATACGAGACTGTAGTCACAAAACAAATAAATTCGACTAACGCCCGATAAACACTGAAAATATTTACAAATTCAAATAGCGTATATTTTAATTGTTACTTATTAATTATTTAATTTTACTTTTACTTTTGATTGAGTTTTATTTCATTTGTAGTTTTTGTAATTTTTAATAGATAGCAAATAATTCGTTATTATTACTTGTGTATGTTGTTTGCCTGTAAGTGGATGTGCATCAAATCTACTATTTTTGTTTGAAATATGTGTATGTGTATCATCTGTTGGCAACCCTAATAAATAGATAAATAAACAAACACAGAAAAACCGACGTCCCGTTATTTTAAACTGTGGTAAATATTATTAACGAAACTTGCTTATTCGATATGTAAAGCTACGGTGGGTTAATGTAATTCGAGAGATAAAATGAAACATACAGGGACGTCCGACTAAAATCTATGCTTTTATATACATACAGGTAAATTTGTACTTTATCAATTTAACAGTATTACTTGACAAACCAAAGGTAGTAAGTACACAGTTTAGAAGTCTAATGTAAGTAATGACATAGCATTAGTCGCACCTCCACGGATCATTATACACACATTAAAAAATATATTTATCACATATACATTTAACATCTCTGTAACATTACATGTTTTAAACATTTATTTTAAGAAGGTTGGTCGCTGACTGTCGAAAAGTCATTTATTCAGATTATCATTAACACCTTTTAATATACCTAACGAAGCTCACTAAATATTGAAGGGACTAGCTTTCGATCTGCGGATCTGAGGGGAACTTCCAAAGGGAAAATGCCCGGGAGTAATGTAGCTATCATACAAAAAAGCAAGATCCGCAGTGCATTGTGTAATCCACTCGGAATCGTCGTTACATATAATTTTGTATTACATTGACGGTGGTGCGACAGTTATTCCTAGGCATGGAAATTAATGTTACTTTTATTTCATTTTCATTTCATGACATTATTTTTTTTTTTCAGAGTAATTTCACCTGTGAAATTTCACAGTCAGGGATTTTTTTTCACAATGCTCTAATATCAAACTTGCTACCGTTTGCTACTGACAATGAAGACTGAATTATGGTCAATGACGCTGTTATATGAATTAGACCATTAGCTTTTTGGCCGGAACACGCAAGCCAGATGAGTATATATGCTCTTTCCAACACGAATGGGTTAGAAAGATGTTCCTTTTTTCTAACATCGTCGTGAGTCGTCGGTGAAATACGATGATATCCGAATGATCTGCGGTGTGCGATATATCATGTAGGCTAGGAAGCAGATTGATTGTTATTAGACGACGTCAAGGCAGGTAGCAGGTGTGACATATGAAAAAGTATTTCATATGATTTTTCACAATATACTTGTGAAGCATGCCATGCCTAGTTGTCCCACACTGCTCGCGCGCCAAACCATCAATCTATTATTAAATAGGATTCCACATTGAATCCGACAGATTTACATAATGCGGATCTGTATTATATTTTTTTAACTAGTGTAGATATAGATAAATGACCAATACTCCACATGGCTTTCCTTATCTACTAATAATAAGAACTGTATCTACATAGACGCTTGCGTCCAGTAAACCCATTAATCCAGGTGTTTTATCTAACCTAACCTAAAATACAATGTGTAAAGGTGCTAGCATAAATATCTAATTATAATAAGTAGATAGATAATCATGGTGTAGAAATTAGACACCTTAATTGCAGTGGCGTACATGCAGTGGCTTACATGCTATAAGGGGCGGAGGGGGCGAGGGGTGCGGTTCGCATCGGGCGGCACACTGCCGGGGGAGGAATTTGACAGGCGGTTAGAGAAAAAAAAACAGTTGATATCTTTCACTTTTTAGGTTAGTGTTATTCAAAAGAACTACCCTTTTTATTATGCCCCATTTTTAAATAATCAATCGCAAAAATGTGCCCTATTCTACGCCACTGCCTAACTAACACCAAAGATGGGTTCAATTCCCAATCACCACACATCTTTTTGTTTCGTATATAAATGTAAATTATAAAACACTTTTGAAACTGTACCTGTTCACTATTGTTCAAGTTTTGCTTAATTTGGGATCAAATGACCAAGCGTAAAAGAATGTCCCATGATATTTCTATAGGATTTTTTTTACTAAACATGGAACAATATAGAAATTTGTATGTTCATCAATAGGGTCTATATTGTACAACTGCATATATATTATATAATTTTGCCTTACATTTATTTGAATTTCGTCTATCTATTATACTACCATCTACCTCGCGTTAAGTTTGTAACGAAGGTAACAAACTTACCCCGAGATAAACTATCTAGTACTTTAAAGTTATCTCTTACATCATATGGAAATTTACTGAACAATTAGAACAGGGCTCCAAATAATATGGTGCTTCTAAATCAGCCAAAGCGTGACTCGGAGCCCTGGAAATACACATTTGTTTCTTCCGCGACATGCGCGTGAACATGTATACTTTAATTACAGTACAGAAACTTGAATTTTCTGCTTCGTTAACATCCTGTAGCTAGGTTTGTGTTTAACAACAATCTAAGTGTTAAAGCGACCAAAAGTGGCCTATGGGGCCTTGTTAAACTGGAGTTAATTTCAATTCATTTATTAGCATAATGTTTCACTTTTTAAAGTCCAATATAGACAAACTGCTTGCACAGTTTAACGCCAATATCATTGTTTCCCTCGTTTGCCGGGCGGCTTCTGCAGCTGGAAGGTGTTGATCTCCGGCGCGGGGGTCGGTGCAAAGCCAACCACGTTCAATGACGTGTTTAAGTTAGGTTGTGCTTGCGGTTGCCATGATGGACCTGTAAAATAAACATTCTTAAAATAATACCTCGTACATCACGACATTCGTATATTCATATTTATTGACAGGCGTTTGTTGACTTGGCGGTTAGAGACCACTGCCACGCCGCAGAGGGGTTCGATTCCCACCCAGGACAAACATTTGAATGCATGAACATGTCTGTTTGTTCTATGTCTAGGTGTTAATTCATATAATACATACTGATAAGTATTTATTTAAAAAGTAGAGTATATATAATAGCACACAAAAAAATAAGTAAAATTCAAATAAAAGACTATATCAATAAGGTTTACATAAAATTTAGGTTCTCTATGTATTGTTCTTTTCATATATATACATATATTTTATTATTATTATTATATATATCAGTTATCTGGTTTCCATAGTACAAGGTCTGCTTAGTTTGGGATCAAAGCAGCAAATGACAGCATTGGGTAAAAAATGTCACAGGATATTTATTTATATATTTATTATATAATATCTCGCCAAGTCAAAACATGTGATGGTAGTCCTTGAATATGTTAATAATAGATGCTGATTGATCAACTCACCACTCGCATCAACATTGGGAAAAATCGACAAATTGCTGCCCATATGCGTAAAAGGTGTCGGTCCTGCCAACTGCTGTATATTACCTGCAATTATTATTTATAGCTGTAGTTGATAGGACGTCAGATATTGTAAGCACATCTTGTTTTATTTCTGATATAACTTTAATCTTTTACTTCTTAATTCACTAGACTACAAAAATAATTGAATATAATGGTAACTTCTATACATAAGTGTAGTGTGCAAACGACACTGATCTTAGACGGTTGTTTGTATTGAGGATTTAGAATATTTTTTTTAGCTTAGTAACAACTTCCCTTAATAACACTACACACAAACATAATCCATATTGTAGAAATGTGATAGAGTTGTTTTTGGTAGACTCTTAGTTACAAAATATCTGTTTACTTCTTTATTTTTTGCTATAGACTAGCCACTGACCCACGGAGAGATTTTTAAAGTGTGGGAGATTACATACAAAAAGAAAATTCACAAAATCCGCGCTTTCTCTTTATATTATTAGTTACGATAGTAGTGTACAGGTGTATTGTAAATTTTATTCTCTTCAAATCCTTATTTTTCGTTTCTGATTTCACAATTAGAATACTGCAGATGGATTGAATCCAGATGGTATAGAACTGGAAGGAGTCTTATGCATCACTAGGCCCCATTTCTTAACTTGGTATCTTGTTAAATACATCTCAATTATCTTAAAAGCCACCTTACAAAATATATATATTTATAAAATATTCTTGTATATTTCTAATATACTGTAAAAAGTATGGATGAATCAATACATATACAGTGTAAACTCTTTATAACGTTATCCTTTATAACGATAAACTCCTTATAACGTTGAAGTGAGCCCAAGTTGGTTGGTTTGCGTTAAAACCCACATATTGAAACACTCTTTATAGCGATACGCCATTCTCTATTACGAAGAATTACGAAGAAATGTGTTCATATTTTTAGACAGTAAATATTTATTATCGGTATTATTGTTTATGTTATGTTATCAGGTAACAAAAGACTTTGAAGCTCCGAAACATCCGAGGTCAGTCTAGCTTTTGTTATCCTTAATTGCCTTGAACACGTGCAGTATGACACATTGTTTTCTCGGAAGTGATGGTCTTCGACCAAGCATACTGGGTACCTATCGTATTATCAGTCGTAAACCTACTTTGAAACTGTTAACATGGCCAGTAAACGGAAAGCGATTAGAGTTGACGAAAAAGTTTGTGCTGAAAAAAAAACAGCGGCCACTATCCAACATTCTTTTCGACATGCTGGATTATGTAGTAGCCAAGAAACAAACCAATTTGACAGTGAAGACAATCTACCACTGAGTGAATGGATAAGCCAGTTCAACATACCAAACAATTTTAACGAAGATCTACAATCGTACGAAAATATAGATGAGGATGTAGCCGTAACTGGTACACTTACAGATGAACAAATTGTTGATTTAGTGTCAAAAAGTCAGGAAACACCCGATAATCAAGATGAAGAAGACGATCAAGTGGACAAAGCCGAATCACCACCAACAATTCAACAAGCCCTAGATGCCGCTAAGTTGGTAGAAAATTTTTTGTTGTTTTATCAAGACGATTCCACCACATATCTAGCATATCTAGATATGTGGTGGAATAGAATACATAAAATAATACAAAACAAGTACTGGCATAGCAAAAAACGTCAGACAAAGTTATCAGACTATATGTGTAAACAATAATTTATACAAGCATTTATTATCTAAGACATACATATTAAAAATTCTTGTTAATTTGGTTTTTTTTGTTCACTCCATATAACGATAACTCTCTATAACGACAAAAAATGCTCAGTCCCTTGAGTTTCGTTATAAAGAGTTTACACTGTATTAACATTTGAATCTTCACAAGCAAGCTTTCTGCGCCACCGTCTCGTGGGACCTAATGTATCCCGGAATTTTAACAAAGCCATGGTGTAATAATTTTCCAAATAGGTTTCGAGGTTTTGGAGATTTTTTTCAGCACGAATTTTATAATTTTGTATACACAAAAATCATGCTCTCTTTCTCTCTCTCTCTCTAAGTATAGTTATCAATTTGTGTAACTACAGATTATCGATATTTCTAAGCTGATCTACGGTCTATGCAACACTTACCTAGCACAGCTCTAGGATCGGTAAGCACTGCACTGCCGTAGCTAGTGTCGGTCATATTACCAGTTTTAATTTTCTTCCTCGCGTCGTCCGCATCGCGTAGGATCTGATCCAGGCTTGTATTGGCTGAAAAAAACAAACGTAACATATTACGCCCATAATCCACGAAGAGGTAAGATCTCAGAAATAAGTACCAACTTCTAGCGAAAATATTTATGATGAGCATTGTCACCGTCTATCTTGGACAATACCACTCGGGGTGCAGGTAATATTTTTTAAACGAAAAAAGGTTAATATTTTGTTGCCCGAAAGGGATTGGGGGAAGGGCGTTGATAGGTTCAAAACTGTTTTAGGAGACTTCATTTATAATAGTATCAAATAGTCTTCAACAGTACTCACGATTGGGTTTTTCGAAGACATTGGTAGGGTCCTTGAGCACGTACTTCCTCAGGTTGAGGTACTGGTCCTTCTGCGCGTCCACCTGCGCGTGCGCGGCCTGCAGGCGCCCCGCCAGCGCCACCAGCGACTCGTGCATGCGGCGGATGCCCAGCGTCAACTCTGAAGAGCGCACCACATCATTACAGACTTACATTTATCTTTTTTATTTTAAGTTATATTTTTATGTTCTTTATTCGTATTTAATCAATTATTCAGTAAAATAATCCTATTATAAGTAATTGTCCCTGTGATTCCTGGAACAAAACGTGGCCTACGTCCCACTCAATATCATTGGCTATGTGTGTTGATTCTGTGCAAGAGCAACAAATAAACTTACTTTCGCATCTATAAATATTACTAGCTGTCTTATGTCTTTGTGTATATCTTCGGTATGATAGATTCCTATCCTATCCTAATTATTGTAACTGACAAGTTCAATCTTAATTTGGATAGCAAGGTTAAAAAAATAATCTTGCATTTAAAAGTTCTGTCTGCTATTATTATTTTATATTGTGTACTTTATAGTAATAAATCAATATTATTATTATAATATAGACTATAGAGGAAGACTCGAGTAAAAGATTGCAGACAAATAAAATACCTTGTTCAGTAAGCAATTTGGGTGACGATTGCATCTGTTTGTCGGCGACGTCCATCTGTCTGCGGAATGTGATGAGTTGCTGCTCCAGCTCCGATATCAGCTCTTTTACGTACGAAGGTGGGGCTGTTCCATCTAATTCTGATGGAGAATTAACATGAAAAAGTGTGAAGTTTAGATCAAGTGGTAGACAAAGATCACAGATGATGTGCTGCAAATATGTATTCTACAATAACCTTATTATTATAACCTTATTATATTAATTGACTTAAAAAAAAACAATAACCAGTGGTGAAACCATAACATTTGTAGAATTCTCTTTGGATTGATTTACACCTCGCCGCGCAGGTGCAGCGCCGAGCGCACCGTGGCCGCGTGGGAGCGGGACACCTGCAGCGCCAGGTACGTACGTGTATAGTAACCGGGCGTGGTGGAGTCCCGGTAGAGCGGCTCGGCGGCGGCGAGCGCGGCGGCGGCGGCGGCGCGCACGCGGCGCGAGTGTGCGCGCGCGCGGGACACCTCGCCGCGCAGGTGCAGCGCCGAGCGCACCGTGGCCGCGGCCGAGCGGGACACCTGCAGCGCCAAGGGGGAGTACACCATTAATACACATGGTCCCATTGTAGCTTAGCGCACTCGATACGATGACGCTACGCTTGCGATAGATGTTAGTGTTTAGGCCTCAGGCGTAGCATTATCGATCCTGAGACATGAAATTGTTATGTCACATGTGCTTATTATTTTGAAGCAGAGTAATACAAGCACAATACAGTTTCACGCCGGAAATACGCTAGGCCCCTCAAGATGTAGAATTCAAGCAATAAAGACTATAAACTCTGTTTTATATGTACCTTATGCAATGGTTTGATGGACACACGCATGACTTCGGAGCTTAGTGACTTCTGCTTCTTAACAAATTCCTTGAATGAGTCAACTGTAGTTGATATCTCATTGGGTAGCTTCATTTGTTTTGGTGGCTCACCTGTAAGTATAACATAATTTTAAGTTTAACTGAAATATAATATATATAATATAATGCTCAACGTCCACTAGAAAGTGGGCACTGAGAAGCCAGCCCCACCTGTGTGATGCTCATGAATATACTTGGGTGTTTTTCACAAAAAATTACCCTATTGAAATCGTACTGTCCCACAACTTCAACCATTTTTATTTTTACTTTTTTATATGGCACATGTAGAAGTGAAATTTTATATAATTTAGGTGTATGTTTCAAAATTGAATTAAATTTAAAAAGTACCATATAAGCGGATAGTTATTTTTATATTTAAAAATAAGCAAAATATGAGGTAAAAATTTCGTGTGTCCCACGGCGCCCTCCGAGGTTTCAAATGTATCTCACTTGTAGAATCTAAGTCTTTGAGTACGTTTAAGTGTTTGAAAATAGTTGTTGTGTGTCTAAAGGTGTCTATGCAGTCTCTATATGATAAATAATTAGTTATTTTAAGAAATATCATTATTTTAATGTTGTCCTACGAAAGTACTAGTACCGGAAAATCCGGTTGCGACACGGTGAATTTGATATCTTACACGAGACAAAACCTACTTATTTGTATTTTTTTCGTCCTTCTTGGCGATATTGTGATCTTAAATGATACCCCCATTGTTGTTTTAAACGCCAGTTGGGACAAAAAGTGTGAAAGTTTCCGGATAGTGACCAAGTTAAAAGGTAAATAAACTCGTTTTCTTTACTTTATCATATTGTATTTACAACAATAAACTCACCTTTATGAGATTTGTAAAGCTAAAAACAAGTTAATTTTAGTAAATATAAGTGATTTTCAATTTTAAAAGTTTCGTGGGATGAATACGTCACCTCCTGTGCGTCATGTGACATACTACCGGAATAAAATCGTGACGAACTTGAATTGTAAAGCTTAGTGTAGAATGAAATATAAAAAAATATGTTTTACTTTCATTTAGTAGATACCTACTTACCTGTTAACTAATTTTGTTAAAAGGTATTGTAAAGAGTTGACATTTGTATTGTTTGTTTGTACGTAGATAATCTCTGTAACTACTCATTGGATAAAGAAATTACTGTTATATAAAGAAAGCTAATTATTCTGGAGTGCTATAAATGGACTACTTTTTACCCAGTTTTGACGGTAATTGATGATTGTTAGTATTATTTAAAAAATATTGTTATAGGACCTTTTTTGTTTCAGATTAAATAGGCATTTAGCATGCCTATGCACTCTGCTAGCAGCTATGGTAGTCTTTTGGGAAGTTGACAAAATCGTAACATTTTATGATTTAAATCAATGTTACATTAATAATGCTAAGTGGCCCTGGCCTATTACACATTTCATAATTATTAAGAAGTGTTTCGAATGTCGGCGAAAAATCATTGATAGTATGAAACTGCAGCATTTTATGGTGTTCTTTTCACATTTTCGAAAATGTTTCATTGATAATAATTTATAATATTTAGTCCCTTAGATTGTGTTTTTAAACCGGCAGTATGGACACTGCTCAAATTATTCCTGTTTGTCCTAATAGTCACTGTCCCATATTCTGAATGGTAAAAAATGGCTTTAAAATATATATTTTTCATTTTATAGTATTTATTATGTCATTATCAGTATTATGTTATTGCCAAAAATTCCTCACATTGCTTAATTTTTGTATTTGTAACACATATAATTAATAATGCCAATTTTTCTAGTGCGATGTGTCCTAGATAGAAGTGACGAACATGAAACTATTTCGCTGATTATTTATTGCCTTTTGTTATTTTTGGAAAGATTTTAAGCATATCTTTACGCTAATATAAGTTGATTTTGTTTCAATACTCGGTGGTCTTATTTCTGATTGATTACATTTTGTAAGGCACAGGAATACTATGCGTTATATGCTGCCTGAAAAACTTGAATATTTCTTATATTTATGGAGTAATTTTAATTTAAATAACATATTTAGCTAGTAAATAATATATTCTTAAATATCAGAGTAAATATAAACAATTTCATGTAATGCCAAAATTATATTTCCCGTTCGTCACAGGGTCATTATTTGTGAAAAACACCCATTTATTAAATTTATTATATTATACTAATAAAACCTGGCACTCTCCTGCCTGTGTATATTTATTTTCACGGTCCAAAGCTACTACGGCGCGATCAAATATTGGAGACTTAATATTTTATTAAAGAAACTAACACAATTACGAAAGGACTTGTTAACTTTAGCTAGTCTAAAGTATGAAACAGCTAACTTCATCCTTTGTCTTGTATTAATATTATGGATATCCAATTTTGACTTAAACATTCCTATTATTATCTATGTTTAAGCATTAGATATTCATAAATTGTATATAGGGAAGGTAATGTCACTCAAATATTCAAAATTCAAAACCATTAATTGAATTTTGACCCGCGGATGGTACTTATGAAGGTTTTATATATGTCTCTAGTTAAATATCTACCGGTGCTGCAGTTTTAAATTAACAAGTTTTTTTTTTTTAAAGATTATATATTCAAAGGGAACGGGTTTTCAAGTGCAGCTGTCGAAACAAACAGGTCTGTAACTTTGAAGGGTGGTCGAATATCAATTTATCATGGTCAGGAGTACTATAAAATACATAACATATAATGCTTTTTCTTACTTTTATCCGACGCGGTTCCAGTCACTCCAACACCACTGGTGGATGTAGCAAGACCTCCCAATCCGAGACTTTGTGCTCCTGGAAGATAATTTTAAACATAAAACTGATAATAATAGGCAGTATTATGTCCCATACTCCCAAACTTATATATATTATATTTATACACAGGCAATTTATAATGAAAATGATTTATTACCGTAACAATCTTCATTTTTGGACCTGAATAAATATGACTTTTTGGTAAAATGTTAGTTTATTTTCGAGTAAAGCTTTGACTACCAAATAGTGAATATGAACATATTTCATGTATCAGTTGATTTTAAATGTCTTATGTGTAGGATGATCTTAAATTGTACCATGAACTAACCTATTGGACAATTTTTTGCAGTAATTAGCAGTCTCTGGCAACACTACATTTCTAATACATAACAAAGTTTAATTTTATAACTTATTTTTCAAATTTAATTATTAAAAGAAATAAAAAATCATCGTTTCTTCAGGTATAAACTTTGATTTTGAGATACTTTCATGCAGGAGATGTTAATTGTTGCCAGAAATAGAGCATATTAAATATACAAATGCGAAACATACATGGTAATGATTAGAGAATGAATTACCATTACAATACACATACACTTTTACCATACATTTAATGTAAAGAATGGGTTAATCAATTAGTCATTCAAAAATGTTGCTTAAGTGTTAATGTTAACCCAGAACCACCAACTGCGAAGACATGAATAACTTACCAGCAGTTGCTGGTTGTATGCCGGTTACATTTGTGGTTCCTAAATTATTACCTGAATAAAAAATATTATTCTTATAATTAGACTTCCTTAAAAAAATCTTGCTACTGGTTAAACTTAGTGCAGCTGTTTTAGATCTTGAGAAAATAGATTTAGGACTGAAATTTGGATGACTTGGCAAGAATATAAATATAGTATACAAGAATTCTTGAATATGGGATGTCACATTTAACTGTAGCATATTCAAATGAAATAATATATATGATTTATGTAAATAAATCAATGTTCTCTGTTACGATTTTATAATCACTACTCAAATTGTTAATCAATTCGAAAACCAACTCAAAAAAATCTCAAAGAGGAGAACTAGGAGAGTACAACAGGATATTGGCACTTAACAGTTGAATCATCTGCCTGCATAATAATAAAATAGTAATAATAAAACTAATTACAGACTAAATTTTTTTTACTACAACCAATAAATGGTTACTCAAATCTCACCGCAAGATGGCGTGATAGTACGATAGCAGTCTCTCTTAGCACTTCTTTGTGTATATCGACATTCTGGATCACATTGTATTGGGCTTAGTTCAATGTATGGGCTAGGTATGATCTCGGTGGGTACAATTTGGAAGGTTTGGGTGACAGGAATCATTTGGGAGGCATATGGGGAGCTTTGTTTGGGAAACATGGTCATCTGGAAATGAGGGAAGTACATTCTAGATTCCGGAAGTTGCAGCACTGAATTTTGAACTAATTTGGTAATAATCAAAATATTTTTATCTACAGCAACCAGGGTCAAACCTGTGTACTGCCCAGGTATCATCAGGCCACATTTGTTATCATAACAATAATTTTAGACAAAGTTTTTATAACATTTTTTTCAATTACTAAATATAACCTGGAATTAGGCTAGTAGAACCTAGTGTGTTCACCGATTTTCATAAGTATAAGTTAGACTAGAGTACCATTCATTTCATAAAATACACTTACCAAAGAAGCTAGTGGAAGATGTTGCAGCAGTACTTGTGCTAAATGGTGCAAATGAACTCTGAGCTGTAGTTGCAGTTGGTCCGAAATTGAACCCAGACAGACCACCGAGGCCAGGGGCAGCTGTAGTTGCTGCTGTTTGTCCAAATGATACACCTGAAATGATTATAATGGGTTACAGTGTTACATTTGTACTAAGGGTGGCAGATTTACATACTAGATAGAAAATATATATTAGTTTTTGTGCATGCAACATTGCATTACTGCTTTTTTCTATATATATTCAATGAAGCAATTAATGACAATCCGTTTATAACTTATGAGGTGTCGTCCCTGGATTGACCCATGTTCCCAAGGGATATAAGCATACATATAATCTTTCCTCTTGAATAATTATGTTTATTAATGAAAACCATATCAAAATCCATTGTATAGTTTAAAAAATCTAAGCGAACAAACTGTCTTTTACACTATGTAAGGATTTATCACGAGTTACTATACATTTTTACATAATTTAGCTGCACTTATGTGTATCTCTACCATAGAATTTGGAAGGGAAATTCCTTTCCTCAGGAGAGTTTCATATATTTTATGCATTACAAACTTACTAGTTCATGTACAAGATTTGTAGGGTATCATAGGATGGGACCTTTGACCTTGGCCATGAGGGCCCATAGATTGTCAATAATTTCAGGTGACAAACCTTAGCATAAGTCAACAATTAAGATGTTTTTTTGATGAAATTTTAATTATAATTACCTGCAGCCGGTGCAGAAGTTGTGGCACCAAAGTTAAGACCACCAGTCCCTAGACTTGTGTTAGTCTGAAATGATGTATTAGCTCCAAATGGTGCCACAGTGGCAGTTCCAAATGCTGGTGTAGTAGTTGCTCCTGTTTATAGAAAATGTTATTGTCACACAGTCCATTTTCTATAGTAATCTCTTGTAATTGAGGCTTATTTTAGTATATAGAACAATATGCCTAAATATTTTTCATGCCAATCAAAATTTGTACCTAAAAACATGAAATTGATGACTTTATTAAAATCATACATAACTCATACTAATCTTATAATTATGTAACTTAGGTCAGAATAGCCTACAAGGCATGTTTCTCTCACATTGAAAATCAGTTGTGGGGATTATAGTACCTATAGGTTATAAGTTTAGATGTTTACAAGCAGGTAAAACATAATATAAATTTAAAAAGCATATATTATAATAGTATTGGTACATACCAAATCCAAGAGAAGTATTAGCTCCAAAAGCTGGTGTTGCTGTACCAAAGGCAGGGGCAGCAGAGCTGGCTCCAAAAGCAGGGGTGGCTGTAGCCCCAAACGCAGGGACAGCTGCTGTTGTTCCAAACGCAGGAGCGGCTGCTGTAGCCCCAAATGCAGGAACGGCAGCTGTAGCCCCAAACGCAGGGGCTGCTGCTGTTGCTCCAAACGCAGGAGCGGCTGATGTGGCTCCAAATGCGGTGGTCGTGGTACCAAATGACCCTGTGCCAAAAGCAGGGGCCGAAGACGCCGGTGTACTCCCAAAAAGACCCGTCGAAGGCTGCGCGGCTCCTGTCAAGCCAAAACCTGGCGTTGCCGGCCTGTAAAACACATTTTTTTTATTTGTAACATTTCTATTGCGACAAAATAAAGGTTATGTTTGTGGTTTTCTCTTTATGAAAGAAATGGCATACAAATCAATATATACATGTCAAGGAGGTGCTGTGTGCGAAATAAAAAGTTTTAATTCCTCATAGCACTCAACGAAAGGAGTAAAAACATCAAAAAGGTTAGGTTTATCAGAAGAATAAAGGTGGACTTACTTATTAGCGCCAAAACTAAATCCCGTAAGTCCTGTGGTTGCCGGAGCACTAGTTGGGGCACCGAATGAAAAAGACATTATGCTTTAAGTTTATGCCTATTTATCATAAATAATTTTCAAAATACTAATGATAATATGAAAACGACAGTTACAAATATTGCAATTACGAACGAGCGCAACTCGCAGCCATTTTAATAATGTAAAACTGTGTTGCCTGCGACTAGACAAACAGTCCGTCGACTCGCTAGCCATCGATCCGATTTTGTCCGATAATAAAATATAAAACGTAATCGTTACTAAAATGTCAATAATAAAAACATACATTATTTAAAATAATTATTTGAAAAATAAAATCGGTAATTAAAATTTATAACTACAACAGCTGTGTGTAAGTAAAAGGCTGACATCCGAATAAATGAGTACCTCGATACATATTAAAATGTATATAATTATAACGTTTGCTGTCAAGAATCAAAAAGTGATAAATTGACATGGACAGTGGATCGATCGAGAAAAATATTGAGTTATGTGGCAACTAACACTTGCAGTGTTGCAAGATGTTAAAATGGAAATATGAAGCAAATAGACAGAGTAAACACGGAGTAAATTTGAAAGAAAGATGGGAAAGTTCAGTTTGGCGTTTTGTTCCTATCTGGTAGTTAATTATGTAAGTCACAAGTAAGTACAGGCCCACATTATAAATGTTTATGTTTGTTTACATTTTATCTATTGTGTAACATTTTATTAAAAATTAGCAATAATCGAAACCACATTAATTAATTTATTTATTTATTGCATAAGACACATCAACAGTGTAACATATTAAACACTTGCAAAATAAAATTTAAGTTTTACAATCTGATATGTACACCAGTGACAGATGTGTACAGTGTTTACCACATTTTACACATAATTATATAAACTAACTTAATTATATTTATTTTAAACATAAAACGAAAATGGAATTAAGAGCATTACTATCACTAGAAAAAAAAAACTACGAAATACATATGTTAGAAGATATTTAAAAATAAATATATGAGATCTAAAAGAATGATTTGAAATTTATATAGGATCGAATGATTTCAGTACCTTACGCTTGAATATAGAAAGTGAATCATTAAATATATCGATTGAACTATGGTCATTGGCATTAAGAATGTTATGTTCATTGCATATTCTTAAAATTGGTGAGTTGAGACCGATGTTTCATTTTATAACATGATATGTATTTGAAATTTAATTTTACATATTGTAAGGATAGAAGTAGAAGATAAAAGTCATTCCTCCCTTCTTCCTTCGCTTAGACACATAAATTATATATAGGTATATTATAGATAAATAAATTAGAACACTTACAAAATATATTATTCGGAAAAATTATAATTTTGACCAATCAAACCTACTGGGCATATTTTGGCATAAAGTTCTGTTTGATTCTATTGTAGTACTAAAGTTATTGACTAGATGGCGTTGTTATTTTTTTTATAAAAATATTATTGTTTTAAGATTCAGTAGCATGACAGAAGCAATACCAAAAAAAGTTCAATTGTTGGATTGTTAAAAGGGGTTCCGTATTATATTTTACTTTGAACTGGGTTTGAATCTCGAAATATAAAAAATATTTTTGAACCGATTATTATAGAAAATATTTAAATATTTTTTTAGCTTTTTACCTTATATGGGGTGTTTACCTATAAGTGATTGTAACATAGGTATACATTTTTCTTGTATGCTTTGTGTATTGCATTTTATGTAAACAATTGTTGGTAAACCTTAAATAAATAATTGTATCGATAAGAATAGTGTTGTTGGAGTAAAACATCGATAAGATGGATAATCCAGTATTATATTCTTTATAATTAGCTAGGGGCCTATCAACACTTTTAAAATATTTTAAACAAGATTATTATTGAAAATAATATTTTTTTTTTGTATCAACGACAGTCATTTAAAAAATGAGAATTAAGCTATATTTGACCATTATTTACTCCTTACATTTAAATGCAAGAGATTACTATCCCGCACCAAAACGGTTGGACTTCATTATTTCATGCCGTGCCTTGAGACATTCATACGTCTTTAAAACAAAACGGGTCAGGTGACTCAATTCATATCCATCAGTAGTAGACAGTGTTTGAAATTTATTACAAAAAACCTTAGTTTAGCACGTTCACTGACGAAGTGTCCCGTTTTGTTTTAAATATGGCTCTATTTTGCTTTTTGCCTTACCTTGTTTTGCTTTTTAATACTTTTTCCCTATAAAGTAATTGTAACATATATCCTTATACCGGATTTTAAAAGAACCCCTGGATACACCATAAAGGTACTCCTCCTACTACTTACTACTTAATTATGCTAGATAGGTCTTACCTTCTTACTATGACTTCAATTTGAATCTTTCTTAAAAAAAAGTACGTGGCCGCTGCCGTCACCATATAAAAAGTACACTGTGACTGTCACCTTCTAGTTGTCAAAAGACGTTTGTCACTTGTTTGTCTGTCAGTAATTAATTTCCAGTACTAGTGTATTTGTAATAATTAATCATAATGAATTATTTTGCCAATGGTGGATTACTGCACAATTCCTGCAAGGTTATTTTTAAGACCACTCCAGTAAATGTTGGAGTTCAAGTTGTTACTCGATCTTACCCTGTAAAGATTAATAAATGCACGCCGCCACCGGTACAACTGCCTGTGAAACAATTCAAAAGACTGTATTTAGGGAATATCAGGGCCGAAGCTGGGTTTTCGAAAGAAGCTAAAATACATAATAATACAAATTTTTAATTTATACATTAAAAATGTTGCTTGTTTTATATATGTATGTTTCTATTGCGTAGTACATTTATGTAGGTAGTAAATTTTGTTAGTAATTTGTACCTATCCAAACAATTCGAAATATCCAAAAGTGTCAACACCAAATGGTGTCCGTAATAAAGATAGTTTCAAAGCGCTTATCAAATGCTTAATGTTCATTGCAGAGTTACCCGCAACATTGTTGAATAGTGCATACCTAGGAACCTATTACCTACTTACTGGCAATAAACATAGAATATATATAGGTACTAGATACTATATAAATCTGTAGGATCTGTCTGTAGGTTTTACATTTAATTTGTTTGTCAAGTTTTGTGATAAATATTTTATTTTATGACTCACCGATGCCAATTCTATTATTCGATTTTCGATTCGATCTGTTTGTATATTGGTATGATCTTTTATAACCCAAGAACGATTTGACCGATCTTGATGACAATTGGTAGATGTGATTTCGCAATTGATAACCTATATAGATATCAATAAACGCGGGTGAAACCGAGGGGCACAGCTAGTCTATAAATAAAATTGAAACGATCTTCGTTAGTAATCTTATCACTTAAGAACTGAACTTTTTTTTAATGTTCGTAATAATCCAAATAAGGTAATTTTAAGTGATTTTTCTGGGATTTATGTGTGAACAGGAGACACGAGTCGAAGGCGTGTAATAAATGGCTATGTAATAAATAATAATAAGTAGGCATGGCTATGTTTCATTATCATACTCATTTTCATTAGTTATTTTTACCTAAGACTTATCGGAGAAGGTTTATGCGTTTAGGGTGAGAGATTGTTTGCCCTCGAATGTTGCCTGTTACTGATCGTAACTATACGAATGAAAAAGGCCCTGTGTTAAAGCCACAGTTTATTTTAAATCGTTTTACAAAAAAATGTGAAAACCAGCGAACTTGTCTAGTGCCACTGACTGTCAGTACTTTTAGAATTTTGAAGACAAAATAAAATCCAAAAAGGCGATCCAACACGGTGATCCAAAACGGTGATGTAAAAAGTTCGGTTTGTAACAGTTGCCATTACATCGAAAACGTTGCTACCTTGCGACCGAATCAGATGCTGTTTTTAGTTCAATCCATTGAACAGAGATGTCGCTACTTGTAACACTGGGAGTATGATTCAGTAAGTAAATGACGCCTAACCCAACGGTAAGACTATGAGGTAATTAAATAAATAAAAAAAAAGAGTTAATACCATTTCTAGATTTTAATGAGTTAAAAATAATCCAAGGTTTTGGTTGAAAAAAAAATTTGCCAGTAGAATCAGAAGAAATAAAAGGGTTATATAATTACCGAGCAGTACGCGTGCTCTATTCGTGAACATTTTATTTTGATACCTAGCCATGTCCTTACGATAGCTAATTCCAATTTGTTTCCTGGATTTTTGCCTCGGGCTGGATGTCCGTTCACTCGACAGGCCGGCCTGTCAAACGCATACCTTTTAACTGAAAAAACTTTCCTGGAAAAATCGGAATGGATATGCGAGTTGATTTTGGTAATTCTTTTGAATCATTAATATAAAATTTTGCCGCGATGAAATGCAAGGCGAGCCTTTTGTATATTTATTTTAATTATGACATTCATATTATTGTTATTATTTCGCCTTCGTGGTCAAGTGATATTAAACTTTGCTTAGAGATCTGAGGTTCAGGATTCGATTTCGAAGAAGTGACAGTGACGTTTCTTTGTTAGAAATAATTGCTTGTAGTACAAGATTGGTAACGTAATAAAATATCTTCGGGGCACCTGGGTTTCATTACTGAAGCCTTTGCCTGCTTCTTCGGGGATTATAGGCGTGAAGATACTGAATGCAGTTTGTGGAAGGTGACAACATATTAACGTATTTCAAAGGGGCTTCAACTCTTTGGATCTGCAATCTTACTCTCGCTTCCTAAAATATACAAATAAAACAATAATATTTATAGTCATTACTATTGAAAATCGATCGAGTTTCTAGAATACAAATTAACTGTATGTCATGAACCATCTTCTTTTCCCAACCTACATAATACAATATTCCTACACCTTATTTATACCTTATCATTTATTAATGCGCATGTCAATAATAACTACCAAAACCTACTAATACGATCCTACAAATATTATAAATGCGAAAATATGTGAGGGTTGATGAATAGATGGATCTATGTACGTTTGTTACTCTTTCTCGCAATAATGACTTAACGCATTTGGATGAAACTCAACACACATTATGTACCTTATACTGGATTAACATATAGGATTTTTTTATACCACATGGGCCGTCAAACAAGCGGACGGTCCACCTGATGGTAAGTGGTCACCGCCGCCTATAGACATTTGCAACACTAGGGTCATCATCAATGCGTTGTCGACCCTGAGACGTGAAGTTGTTAAGTCTCATGTGCCTGTAATTTCACCGGCCCCCTTACCTTTCTAACCGAAACACAGTAATACAAGTGCACTGCTGCTTCACGGCAGAAATGGGAAAGGTGGTAGTACTTCCCCGGACGAACTGTGCACTAAGAGCTCTACTACTCTACCACTTTTTAAAGTACAAAGCATAAATCACGAGAAAATATTACCTTTTCAGGGGAACCCAGGTGAAACCGGAGAACTAAAATTAATAAATAAAAGTGAATGTTTTGTATTAACAAATAGAATACTTTTTATCTTGAGAGATCGTAAGACTCATCAGGAACGCGGGTAGAATCCACTGGGCTGATTAATTAAATCATAAGTTCTTAAAATTGCAGTTTATTTAAAGTGTTTTATTCTAATTCATTATTTTATATGTATTTTGACAGGCCATTTGGCTTGGTGGTTAGTGACTGCCAAACCCGAAGGTCGCGGGTTCGATTCCCACGCAAGACAAACATTTGTGTGCATGAACGTTGTTTGTTCTGTCTGGGTGCAAATATCTATAAGTATATAAAAAAAAAGTGGTTTATGTAGTATATTAGTTATCCGGTTTCATATTAAAATCTCTACTTAGTTTGGGATCAGATGGTCGTGTAAAGAATGTCCCAGGATATTTATTATAATTATCTAATATTTACAGTAATAATAGTTATAGAAGTATAATATATCTGAGATTAAAACTCCAATCATTTTGTTGGGTTGGCAAATAAGTAAATAAATAAATGATCATTAACATAAATATATAACCATTCCGGCAGTCCGGCATAATAATAATATGTGACACCCTTCATATTCAACAGCATTGTTGCTACTTACAGCGACAAAGGAAAGAAGAGAAACGTATGACTGAATCGTGAAATTCGATATTACATTTGGCGGAACTGTTCGCAGTAATATAAATATGTCTTATACTTTTTAATCTACACTAATATTATAAAGAGGAAAGATTTGTATTTTTGTATGTAACGAATAAACTCAAGAAGTACTGGACCGATTTTAATCATTCTTTTTTCATTAGAAAGCTACATTATCACTGAGTATATATAGGCTATTTTATTTTCTTTTTAAAGTTAGGGATCCATACTAAAACTCCAATAAAGTAACCCAAGGTGTGAAAAAAATACCAAAAAGCTTTCTTACATCGCGTGCGCTGCGGAAACTATTGATGAGAGAATGAACAAACTAATGTAGAATCGCTCGGGAACGCGTGTGAAACCGCGGGGGACAGCTAGTTTTAAATAAAGACGTAATTGCTTTTTATTTTTAAAATGAAAGAAACAAAATTGAAAGCATTTGTTTCAAGTCCTTTTATATCATTACATAATAAAGAAAATATTTTCTCCATTATTCGTTCTACATACTCGTATATCGTATAAATTCTGCCAATTGTTATTTTTAATTAGTAGGCTTTGTCGATCATACAAACGAAAAACGCTCGGATATGAGTGAAGTGGTACTCTTTACGTGTCTGTACGCGAAGATCAAAAATACATAATCCGAACTAAAATAATAACAATAATAAATATCCTAGGACATTCTTTACACACGGCCATCTAAACCCAAACTAATCAGAGCTTGTACTATAGAAACCACATAACTGATATACTACATATTCATATTTACATTCATACAAATCAAACAGACATGTTCATGCTCACAAATGTTTGTCCTGGGTGGAAACAAAATTACAATCTGTAGACACCCTGCGTCTGCAGGGTGTCAACGGGGCAGGCGGTCGTACGACTGGTTCCGCAGCCCTGTCAACGCCGAGAGGAGGGTTTTAGTCCGTGCACAACCGGACATAACCCACTACCCTCAGCGGTGGATGTGCATTAGGCATTTTCCCCTCGTAAAAAAAACTAAAGGGTCTCAACACCAAGTGCCAAGGGGTCAAAAGATGTAATAATGCTATTTAATCTTTAAAACATTAGGTATGTGTATATTTAACTCAAACTACTACGAATGAATTACCACAAGTCCCCGTGCTCACATAGTCTGGTATAAAAACTCAATTTAGAGAAACGGGAGATGTCTGCGTTCTTTAACATCTCGATTTAAATTGAATTCTCAACAACATGATCTCGAGAAAACTGCAGTTAGACTTAACAGCTCATGGGATTAAAAAATAACATCGTTTGTAAGTTTAGACCACAGAGCTAAAAATATACTTATGGCGATGTTGCATTTGAAGTTGGTCGGCTATATATAAAAACTAGCTGTCCCCCGCGGTTCCACCCGCGCTTATCGATATCAAATTGTTATAGCGGCCATAGTAGTACACACAATATATAACGGTTTAAAAAATACAGCCCCTGTGATAGACGGACGGACAAGACCGCCAGCGGAGCCTTAACAGGGTTCGCTGGCACCCATACACAGGTAAGGAACCCCAAACAAACCGCTGCGTTACTTGTCTATTGTTTCTAAAGTCTGTGATACGATGCCGGCGGGTTGCTTTAACGAAGAAGTTAGGCTATTAAGGAGTGTGTTAGTGAAATGCTGATGCAACTCGCAGGAAAAGCATCTAGTAAAGCATACCTCATTAAGACGAATTTAGCGTTATGGAATTCAGAACAGGTAAGTAGCATCCTTAGTAAGAAACGATGGTACAACTAGGGTGGTACTACAGGTAGGTATATATTTTTTTATGGAATTGGTTACGTTTCTGTATCAGAAATAGTTGCTCATCATATAGTTTAGTACTAAACTACCGTCGGATTAATACGGCAAACAATTTTAAAAATATTAATTAAATTAAGTTTATTCAGTTATACACTATTTGTATAAATATAATGTCACAAATTATTTGATAGACAGGTATTAAAGCTACAACGGTGGGCAAACAACTACAAAATATTATTAGGTTATATTTCTTAGTACATACTAGATGGCGCTACTAGTTACCACTAGTACTAGTATTTAGTTAATTTATTAATGTTTAACTTTTACTCCTAACAAAATAATGTGGAACATAATGTATTAAAGAAGTATCCTGGGACTGACTGACTTAAGTCACTAAAGTAATTAACGATAAATAACAATTATAATTGAAATTCAATAATAAAATAAAGTGTTCCATTTTAAATCCTTTTTAGTTTGTTCTATCCTAATTAAAAGAAACATAAATTGAATTTTACAAAACCTACGGATAACCTATAGAAGTTTCACTTCTCGCGCGTGTACACATTCAAATGTCTTGGTATTAGTTATCTGTTTAAGTATGTTCTGAAAGGTATTGCTTATTGTTTTTAGTTTTAGCTAATATAAATATGCGGCCAAGATGTATGAGCGTCAAAGCCTCTTCCACTCTAATTTAAAATATACAATACAATACAATACAAATATGCTTTATTGTTCACACCACATACAGACAAAATTAAATAAAAAGTGTTTTACAAACATTACAAGTGCAAACAATTTAGGCGGCCTTATTGCTGAAGCAATTTCTTCCAGGCAACCTAGGGTAATAGGAAACAAATAATAATATGGCTGGTGTTGCTTACTAAATACTTACATAGAGTTCTTGAATATTTTGATAATCCTAATACATATAGTAAAATATTTTAATAAACTAATAAATATTAATATACTAATAATACATACAACAAAATATATACCTACACTAAATTAATATATTCGAATATAAAGCCAAAGAGAACTATTCTAGCGAAACATAAAATTATTGAAATATAAGTACCTATCACAAGACAAAGGCTTTACAATATTGACGTTTGATTTTCCACTATTCATTAGGTTTTCAATCCAAGAGCAAACTTGGTCCCGAAGTCCTGCCGAAGTTTAATTGACTTTCAAGATTTTTAATTACAAACTCAAGAAAAGATACACCGTCGAAGAGCCGTGGGTGGAAACAGGGCCGGACTAGGGCAGGAAGACGTAGGGCGCACTGTTTTTTTGCTATATTTTGTTTGCCCATCATTTTGTAGTGGTAGTTATTATGCGTGAAAGGCAAGCAATGGAAGTCTAGAAATAAATCAGGCGCTTGAAGTTCATCTTTGGTGTAACCAGTCAGGCGGGTACAAAAAGAACCCACTGGGGTGTAAAGTAAAGAGCAAATACAAACGATGGAAGGAGAACAATATTTTCATAAACAGATTGGTAAAAGCGCTTAGAAAAATAACTATTTCTATAATGCCTAATGAATATGGACACAATCAATGAAGAGCTCATAAGCAATGTAGGTTCTGAATCAGGTTCTGCAATCAACAAAGTAAACAAAGTTAAAACAGCAAAATACTCAACAAAACAATAGGCTAATTTCAGAAATTCCGTTGAAACAGAAATGTGAAGGATTGTAGACGAAGAACTGAGGTATTGTCAAGCCTTGCATAAATTTCGTCGGCACCGCACCGGCCCTGTCTACGCCGCCATTTGCAATGAAAGATTTTACAATTCCTAAGGAAAAAGTTGATATTTCATTCTGTCGGTCGACCGGTTTTTAACGAATAAAGTTCCTTTTGTGTTTGCCTAGTTTAATTACAGCAATTGTTCTATCTCGCAGATCTATCTTGCATATAATATTTTGTCTCTTTAAAGAGGTAAAAGGTTGAATAGTTTTCTAAATTAAATTGTGTGGAATGCGGTTGAATTATGCCCCAAGCCAATATCTTCCCCTGAGGTTCTTGGGGCAAGTTTTACTTTGAATATCTCGGAGACAGGCAGATGTCATGTGCAATGCAAGTTATTTTCAAGCTGGAAGTTTCATGGAAGTATTTGTTCACTATTTTTTATATTACATAACGCGGCAATAAGTGTAATTTAATATATCGCTCACCTAGTAATATGTTGGCACATCTGCAAAATAAGAGGAATTGAGTTTCTATGGTCTAGGTGTTCAAAAGTGCATAATTTTTATCAAGTGGTAAAACGGTGCAACGCTAGTTTATAATTTTATAGATACTAGTAAACAAACCCATAAAATCGACAAAAAATATGGTGTCGTGGGACACCAGATAGGAACGAAGTTTTCATTGACATAATACATGCTTCTTTCAATTCAGTGCGATTCAAAATTTACTTTTAACTTATTCCTTTTCTTATAATAATTACTAATTATACTAATTTATAAATGGAACAGAATTTTAAACATGTTGTATGTAGCCTTTAAATAAATAATGAAAAAAACAAACTCAATAATAAACCATATCATTTAAATTTCGAACGTAACAATATGAAAAAAAGTGTCGTTACAACTTTTCGTATGAATTTTTTCCGTCTAGCCCCCTTTCACAACGTGCGATAAGGAACTTCGTTCCAAAAAAAGGTAAACTTAAATTCAAACCATTTTTAAAATCTTTGATCCTTGATTCCCTAAAATGTAGATGTACCATATATCTTATTACTAGGTGAGCGATATTTCAACTGACTGTTGGAATTCACAAATTACAAGTAATAGAGCTCTTAGTGCAGAGTTCGTCCGCTGAAGCACTACCACCATACATATTTCCGCCATGAACTTGTTTTACTATGTATATTTTGCTTAGAACGGTAAGGGGCCGGTGAAATTACCCATTTCCGTGAAGCGGTAGTGCACTTGTATTACTTACTATGATCCGTTGAAAAAGGTAAGGGAGCCGGTGAAATTACAGCCACTTGAGACAATTTCACGTCTCAGGGTTGACAACGTATTAGCGATGCTCATGGTTGTACAAATGTCCATAGGGTGCGGTGACCACTTACCAACAGGTGGACCACCTGCATTGAGTAGTTAAGTAAGAGCCTTGTGCACTTAACTGTCCATATAGGGAGCACAGTCTACATTGAAGTCTTCTAAAAAAAAAACGGTCGAAGTAAAACAAATGTCCTAAAACAATGTCCAATGTAGATAACTGATTTACTAATATACATATTATTTAAATACATCGTTATAGTATACACACCTAGACACAGAACAAAGAAGAGTTCATTGTTCATGACCCACGGACTGAACCTTATTGGTTAAAGAATCCGTCTTAGCGTGGCGTCGCCTAAATGAATGATGTATTTTTTTATGAATTTAACAAAAAAACTTTCTTTTGTATATATAACTTTTTTTTTCTACAAAGGAATTCGCAAGTACAAAGTAATTAACCTATATATTCAATTAAAATTAATTTTATTTTTCAATTTTAAACTATTTAGCTCATTACTCGAAAGCTTAAGAATTAATTGAAATGCTATCCTTACTCCCGCGTCTAACCTCCTTGATTACTATGCTACCTAAACTGATTAATCTATCGAGTCTCACGACAGTGGGCGGGCACATTCTCATCTAAGCCACCACAGCTTAGCGGCTAATAGTAAATAAACATTAATATCTACGTACGTAGGTTTAATTTAACATAACTCATGCAAATATTTAGTACCAGACAGAACGTAGGTAAATAATGCATCATAAGACTGGTTTTCCTGTGACATTGCAAGTCAAACAAACAACAATTCTCAGGATAATATTCTATTCTATCGTTTCACAAGTTCCTTTGAGCTGACAATTTTTAATATCCTCCCATATAAAGCTACATAGAAAATCAAGCTCAAAGCATACTCCGACATCTCTACCGTAAAATCTGTAAACGCAATTATGTCTAAACTTCACTTAACACATCGCTTCCTGAGTGAAACCCTTACGTTTCAATTGAGCCTTATGTTATGAGGCATAGAGGTGATATTGCTAGAATTAGTTCATTAGCTATGTTTGTTCGACCACCCTTTGTTGTCTACTGACTAGACTATGGGGTGGGGGTGCATTTTGTTTTATTTGCTCTGTCGCGACGCAGCTGTATTACTGTGGGGGTAGTTGTGTATGTGTGTGTGCGATCGATGCGTGACTGGGATGCACTTAATAAGACCGGTATGTTTTAGATTGGGCCTTGGTGCGTTTTAATAATATACAAAATTCATTGTCAGAAAGTAATCTTTTGTGATTTGACATCAATTTAGAAGATCAATGCTAAGAATTTCGGTGATAAATAACACGTCTAGAAATAAAATTAAAAAAGAAAAGAATTGATAAAGCAATTGGGTACTGAATAAAGAAACATTGACCCAGAGCCGGTGCAACTAGGCCTCGCACCTCTCATGCAATTGCGTAGTTAACGAAAGAGACAGAGAATACAGGCCGCTGATTGATACACCGTCGCGGTAGTGTCATTTACCTTGCAGAAACACACACATACGGATTTATTATGAATGCATAGGTATATATTATTGCGTGTCCAGCCGCCATGTTTGATGGCGATGTCAATTAAGATTACAGTCTCTCCTTTGATAGTGATAGTGATTGAACAATGAAGGCATTACTTTGTCTCTCTCTTACATCATCTGGCTGTATGTTTTGAATATATTGCAGCAAATAGGAGAAGAAAACGAAAGGTACTAAGACGCTTGCATCTAGTAAGTATATTATGTTAATAGAGAAAGCTGTCTTTGTCTTTCTTGTTCGTGGTTTCCGCCGTTGCTTTTTCTTTCTTAAAAAAAAATTGGTGACCACATTCTTAATTTTATATCTTGTATGAAGCCGCCTCCTAATCCTCTCTAAAGGGTAAAAAAACAGAACCTCATAGGATAGGCCCAACCTAGTGTGAGATTTTTAAGAAAATTTTTACATGGTTTACACAGTGTTTTTTTTTCAGAATTGACTATTAACTACTGTACTATTAATCATCATCTCAAGCTCAGTATTCATTGACCCTCCCGCCTTAAAATATCACTTGGAAATGCATTTGTTGATGAAAATACAGTGCATGATCATAGGTACACTATTTATTCACCCCTCCGCCACCCTTCAATGGGTAGACAGACTGCTACCAGACAGCTAACTATAGGTGGTGATATATCGATGTTTAATTATCGATATCGGTGGTGAAAAGCGTGATGGTGGGGCGGAGCGTTTGGTTCGTCGGCCGGACGCGGACGTCGCGTCGCATCGATCGCCACCTGTGCCAGCCTTTGTGGCGGCAGACTTCCCTGTAAACCGTAGAATGTAACTCTTGCCGCAACAATTTCAATTTTAATAATAAATAAATAAATAAGATCGAAGTCATTCAGCGAGCAATGGAACGGGCTATGCTCGGGATTTCTCTACGCGAAAGGGTCCGAAATGAGGACATTCATAGAAAAACGAAGGCTGTAAACATAGCTCGTAGAACCAGCTGAAGTGGCTATGGACTCGTGCCGATGCAGCTAGTGCCACATCTCTCGAAGAACTGATAACATGGAGAGAGGTTCTTGAGGCGACCACGTACAGGAAAACGCCGAGTGGGATGACCTCTCAGCAGGTGGACCGATGAGCTGGTCAGAGTCACTGAAAGCTGCTGGATGCAGGCGGCTCAGGATCGTTCGAAGTGGTAATTCAAGGGGATGCCTCTGTTCAGCAATGGAGATCCCCTCTGCTGATATGAGGATGAATAATAATAAATAGCTTCACGATCGTGTTCACAGGCTGGTGAGCGTAGTGACACAATAGATTATTACACAATAGTAAGCCTGGCTTTAACCCAGGTCAAATATTTGCGTGCAAGAATTATTGATGATGATTTTCTGTTTGTTCTGTTTCTGGTTTTGCCTTGCCATCAATATCTAAATATAATGCTCTTATATTGGGCTGCCCTGAATACTTTTTGTGTCAAGAGGAAATATGGCGATTGACAGAAAAGCATATCAGCTCAGGTTAAATTTAATCACAATTTGTGTACACTTTAACTTACTGCATCGCAATTTCAACCTTGTTTCCTGTACGAAAAGTAGCCTGTCCTTCTCCGCCCCATCAGCTATCACCATGCAGAGAAAGAAAGACGAGTTTTCGAGTAAGTTTTGGAAAATAAGTATATAATTTTCCCTTTTCTTAGACGATACGAGTTACGTTCTACGGGTGTCTGTCTGCATTTTATTGCATTACTGATCCCCCGTACAAAACGTTTGAGAGCGTTGAAATTTCTCAGACACCATAGCTCTAGCAGAACGTCCAGCGCTTTGTAAGTGTTGCTAGAGTTACTAATATTCTAGTGAAAGTATTGTATATATTCTGTAGTGAGTGTCATTCAATGAATTTGATAGATGAGTATCAAAGTGTAATTAAAAAAAAACACCTTTAAAATTAAATGTAAATTTTACAATTTATATAGCTAACTTGTTTCCGCCCTGCGGCTTCACCCATTAAAACTATATTTATAACAATGAATGATGGTCTGTATGTCCTTTATAGAATCGTAAACTATGCAATAGATTTTAATGCAGTTTTCAGCAATAGACAGAGTTATTCAAGAGAAAGGTTTATAACCAGGATTGAAAGCGGGCAAAGTCGCAGGGCGCAGTTAGTTATATTATAAATATGAATGTAGCATATTATAATAGGGTAATTAAAGGGTCTAGCTTAATTAAAATACGTTTATTAGTGTGTTTTGCATGTCTAGTTCATAGTGAATTTGAATTTCTTATTAATGAAATCAATTATGGTTTACAAGATAATAACTTACAAATGAAATTGCTTACCATGTAAAGTGGTTTTATTTTGTTTTTTATTGAATTTATTTTTTAAATTTTACGAACTCTTGGTCTTAAGATTTTATATTTTGCTAGCTGTCTCCCGCGGTTTTTCCCGCGTTCTGGAAGACAAACCTCTCAAAAGGATTTTTTTTAATTTCGTTTTTGCCATATTTTTCATTGATGTTCCGCTCCTATTGGACGTAGCGTGATGTTATAAAACACAAAAATAATTGTTCAATTCCAACCAGTAGTTCCTGAGATTAGGACGTTCAAGCAAACAAACTCTTTAGCTTATTTTCCTTTTTTATAACAAAAAAATATTTCCTTGCTCCTCAGCTCGATGTTTTGAGTTGTGACTTAAAATTCCTTAATACTGTCTGGGGTTAAAATAATCCACCTCAGCATCACCCTGAAAAGTTACATTGTACAAACAGCAAACCCATTTACCGATAACCAACCACAAGAATAATCAACATTTCATTCCAATTTCCTACTAAATAAACAGGACCGGATTGCAAGACTTTTTTCTCCTAGTCCTAGTTAAGGCGCCGTAAATATACGGGGTCGAGACAGATTGCCTGTGACATTGACGCAAGTTTACTGTCAATAAAACTGAAGTGTCTGCTAGGCGATAAACGGGTTCACAGTGTGGGACTTGGATGGGTTTCTTTTATATCCACGACCCGTGTTTATTTTGTATTTGTGACTTTGGCCGGTACGTAAAGCGTGTGGTAAGTTACCTGAAAAACTGAGGTCTCATGAAAGTGTATTGTTAATAATTCAATACAACAATGTTGTATGTTACTTTGTTGGTGGTAATTGTGTATACTATATCTGTATATGGATGTAAAACTATATAAGTATTACAAAAAAAACTAAATTGTATATGTAGTATATCAGTTATCTGGTTTCCATAGTACAAGCTCTGCTTAGTTAGTGATCAGATGGCAGTGTCTACAGAATTTTCCAGGATATTATTTATTTATATTTATAAAATTGAATGTCTGTATGTTTGTACTCTATAATAAATTAATATAAATAAATATCCCGGGACATTCTTTACATGCGGCCATCTGATCCCAAACTAAGCAGAGCTTGTACTATGGAAATCAAATAACTAATATATTACATATACTACTCATTTTGTTAATACATACTTGTATAGATATTTATATGCCTCCTTATACCAATTATCCGAGAGCAATGAAATTTTAATGAGTTGTTCTACGCCTGCGAAGGTTCTTGACAAAAGAGTCTTATAGCAACGCATACCGGGAACAGCTAGTATGGAATCATTTTAATAATTATTAAAAAGGATAAATAAATTCATTGGCTCACCATAAACCCGAATATGCATGGAACCAAGTTTCGTAGTCTCGTAGCAAATTCGTAGTAAACTCGTAGCACGTAGAATGAAGAATGCATGTATGCAGACGGATGGAAGATGTCATTCCAGGTGTACTATGCGTATATGAAATATGGTTTCAATAATATATCTATATTATCCTTTTTATTATTACCTCACTCACTCCCCCCCCACCCACACCACATACACCTCACACACACCCATACCTTAAACATACCTCGCACACACTTTCACAATCATAATTTTTGCAAGTTCTTTTTTTTTTTTACTAACAATTCCTTTACTGTAACTAGTCATAGGAAGAGCGTGTCTCCTACAACACAGGGTAACCTAATGTGGGAGCGCAGCCAATTAATTAATGATCTTATTTCTTGGAATGAACATATTTTTCATTTTTTATTTACATTTTCAGTGTCCTTAAGTAAACTCTTGTCTAGAACTGTGAATTATGTATTATCTAATTGATTTGATTTGTTTTCATTTTTTTTTATAGTTAGTTTTAGTTTCTGTCTTAACTTTTATTTTTATTATCATGAACACATACACATAACACACACGTTCAATCCTAAAAACTGAAGGAAATGAAACATAAGATAGAGAAATGACTAAAAATATAAATATCTTGTATTGTATTTTTTTGCTTCACGCCATTCTTCAAGAAATACTCAATACTTATATCAAAAGTTAGTTAGAATAAGCTACTAAAACCTAATTTCATATCATACCATCTAAAGCATCATGTAATATTCAGATGCGGTAAGTTTATATTCACATTTCAAAACGAAGTGGCTCTTAAATGTTATATTTTACTGTACAGTCGAACAAGTAAAGTAACATCGTGCACACATGTATAGTCGAGTGTAAATAAACTTATATAGTAGTGAGATACGCTCTATGTGTCTATTACTAGCTGTCCCCCGCGGTAATGCCCGCATTCCCGAGCGTGGGAAAAAATATTATGTATTAATTTGGGCTATAAAATATAATATGTGCCAAGTTTCATCAAAAACCGTTTGGTAGTTTTTGCGTGAAAGAGTAACACACATCTATACACCATACATCCTATTAATCTTTCGCATTCATAATATTACTAGTTGTCCCCTGCGGCTTTACCCGCGATCCCAAAGCTTTTTAGATTTTTCTGGGAAAAGTAAAAGACCTAGTTTTATCCTTATCCGTTTAGGGATTTTTGCGTGAAAACATCTCACAAAAAATCGCATTTTTATGTTACATAGTTATATTATAGGATAGGATACTTAACGTCTTCGACCTTTGGCCTTCGGCTTCGGATGGGTAGCACTAATTATATATACCCTGGTGACTTCTGCCCACCCTGCTATTGCCACCGTAGTCGTTAATTAGTCGTATACTATTTTGTTGCGGAGTTATTTCAATTCTGTGATAAGTCCTAAGATATTTATCTAAATTAACTCTTAACTTAAAATCAACTGCATTTTTCTTTGTGAAATTGTTAGGCTATAAAACATTGTCCTAGACTTTAAGAAACCATAGCTATAGACTACAACAAAGGAGTATTTCTTTTTAGTTAGATAGGTACAGTTTATAAAGTCGGTTATGTTTTTTCTTAAATGTTAATATGTCTTCTTTTCAGTTTTCTTGGCTTAGCAAGGTTTTTTATACCCCTTGGGCCGACAAACAAACAGATAGTCCACCTGATGGTAAGTGGTCACCGCCGCCTATGGACATTTGCAACACTAGGGGCATCGCCAATGCGTTGTCGACCCTGAGACGTGAAGTTGTTAAGTTTCATGTGCCTGTAATTTCACCGGCCCCCTTACCTTTCTAAACGAAAAACAATATTACAAGTGCACTACTGCTTCACGGCAGAAATGGGTAAGGTGGTAGTACTTCCCCGGATGAATTCTGCACCAAGAGCTCTGCTACTCTAAAATACCTTTGACGCACCATCACCTTAAAACTACTGAGCATATCGGAATGGGACTGCTACCATTCGACGCGAAATTTTTCGTAGATGGTTTTAGGCTGTATGTATGTATATGATGCCAATAAACGCAGGTGAAACCGATGGAGACAATACGTTCAAAAAAACATGAATTTAATTAGCGAATTATTAACGAAATACCCTAAATATTTTACGTTATTAATATATCAGATACTATATTACTTAATTAATAGGTTATTATTTGAAAAGTATTAAATATCCTAGGACATTTTTTACACACTATGCCAACCAGATAACTGATATACTACAATACAACTTTCTAACTACCTACTCATATAGATATTTACACCAAGACACAGAACAAACAGACATGTTCGTGCACACAAATGTTTGTCCTGGGTGGGAATCGGACACACTACCTGTGGCATGGCAGTCAGGGTCTCATACCACCAAGCCAACTGGCCCGGCACATTTCTTGACAAAAGCACAGTGGTCGCTAAATACATGAACATTCTAGTTAACTAATTTGTGTAAATGTAAGTAAGATAATAAAGGCTGTCCAGCAGCCAATAATTTTAAAACATTTGACTCAACTCTTGCGGAAAATACGGCTATTTTCGTATACAAGCCTTCGCCGGGAATTCTGGTGAAACAGTGAGAATAAATGTTGGAGCTAAAACGCCGATGTCCAGCGATAAGGTCAAGGTCAAGGGCACTTTGGAGGGAACCCTGTTGCGAGGTATACGCTCACTGCTTTTCGGAGAAAAAGACGGGTATTTTGTACCGAGAAACGGTTTTAAGAGGCTTTGAAACTGGCGGGTGAAGAGAAAGTGGGGAGGACTGATTTATGTTATTTTAGCTTCGAGGCTAACCCACGGATTATTACAGGTCTTACCGCCTTTTTTTACGGTCGCGTAGCTAATTTAAACTAGTTACACAGAAAACCATTTTTTTAAAGTGAGAACTTCTTTAGGCGCATTGAGCATTTTTTGAGATGGGAAAAAAAAATTACTCGCGACCCTGTTACCGTTACCTCAGTATATACCCCAATTACACGAGTTGAGTTTAGGTTGTAATAGATTGATAATATAACTAATATAATATTAACATATATTGTATACTAGCTGACCCGACAGACGTTGTCCTGTCTTAACTATGAATTGAATTCCATTCTTCCAATAGAATCTACCGTAAAATGTACACTAAGAAATTATAAATTAATTATTTACCAATATAATTCCGACCCATGCCGTTGTTTTAAAGATATTGTCAAATGACTGACATTTATGTCAAACACCATAAGGTTACATTATATGAGTTTATATTGTCAAAAGCGGTAAGGTTACATTAGAAAAGTTAATATGTTTTATTTGATTTTCTAATAATCCACGCAACTTTCTTATTATTTTCTTTCATAATAACCATCTCCTGACAATAACGAAATCGGTCCAGCCGTCCAAGCGTGATGCCGTGACCAAGGGAAATAGGGATTCATTTTTATATCTATAGATTAACGTACAAAATATATATTCATGTCAGTTTTCACTTCTGTCGGCACTCCTGGAGTCCCACTATTTTTTAACCAGAGAGTTTAGCGTATTTTAGACGTAGTGTTGGTTTATTTAAGATTTAATTTAAGTTATAATATTTTTTAAATTTGGTTAAGCTTTCAATACCTCAGGAGAAAAGGATGTGTGTAATTAAGAAATAACTAGTTTTTACTGTTTCGATCTCTTTTCTCATGGCTCAACGAAAGGATCTGTTCAATAACCGAGAATACATACCTCGTATCTAATCACCACGGGTTCCTATAATTCGTTATTCTATTTTCTCGCTTTGGTATAAAGAGAGAGCAGAAATATATAAATCCTATTCAATGATATCTGTTACATTCTTATAAGATAAATTCATTTTTCTTAAGTAGGACTACACATTGTATATATAGGGTGTAAATATCTATTTAAGTAAAAAAAATAGTTTATGTAGTATATCAGTTATCTGGTTTCCATAGTACAATTATAGTACCGTCTTGTGCTAACCATCTTTGACCACATTATCACTTACTGTAGTAAGATTGGAATTATTCACAATACTTAATTAAAATTTACAAATTATTTTATTCAGTTAACAAGGATCCATTTCTTAAAATTACCTACAGATGTAAAACTTATAAAATAAATACAATAAAAAAACGCAAAATTTTCAATTTATAAAAAAAATTGTTGGGCATGGGGGTTTATCTGTGTTGACTGACACCCAATGCTTCTGCAGAACACTATCAAATCTGCCAGCCATAGTTTTCAGCACCTTGTTAATGGTTTGTGGAAATGGGCTACGGGCTCGATTCTGTAAGGAAAATGACACTAACTCGAGGATGTTCCGTCGCGGCCTCCGTGCTCTGTCTCTTTCGCTAACTACGCTAATACTACTAATCACGTGAGAGGTAAGCTCTCCGAGGCCTCCGTGAAGCGGCTCGCCGACGAAGTTTGTATTAGCTGAATAAGGGGGCAGTTCGACGGATCCTTGCTACAATGTACTTCGAGATATATCGTTGGTCAATAATATTTGGAAGGCGCGACCGCTTTAACATTGAACATATTTCATATGAGGAACGGGAGCCTGAACTGTGTATTTCAACAGACCGATTGCTGTGAGTGTTGTAATGAAATGTCTGTTTGTTTCGTGTCTGTATACATAGTAATAAAACTATCTTAATCACATCTGAATAACAATGTGTACTTGAATTTACTTAAGATATAGATAGTGTATAAATTCCAGTTGACTATTATTTTATTATCATGTGTTTCTCTCTATTTATTTCAATTATCATAATGTAGTTGTTTGTTATTCCAAATAAGTAAAAATTTTAAATAAGACCTATGTTTACAATTTCTATATATTAGTATCGTAAAATTAGTACTAGCATCTAAACTAGGCCGAGCCTGTATCTTGTACTCTTGAAAATTTAACCTATTTATATTCATACATATACAACGTGTTACAAAATACCCCGTAAAAATATAATTAATTATCAAAGCCAACAACCCTGGTAAGCTGCCATGTCAGGGCACCAGATTATTTAACAGAAAAGTCTACGTACCTATTTTATCTAATAATTGTCTACTTTAATAGTTTTTCTATTTTTCATTCATAAAAATCAGTTTTTTTATTTTTTTATGGTTCTTAAATATTGTGAATCGTTATAGGGTCCCATTTAACTTCCTTTCATCTTTACGGGTAGTATTGTAACATCTGTACATAAGGAAAAATGGGTTCCTTTGACATACCATCCGCTCTAAACTACTGAACATATCGGGATGGGACTGCCATTTGGCATTTGACCAATCGACGCGGAATTTTTCTTAGATGGATATAGGCTATATATTATGATATCGATAAAACCGGGTGAAACCGCGGGGGACAGCTAGCATAATATAAATCTTCAAATAGAATAAAACAAAGTGAAATTGAAAATCTTTTGGGTAGTAAAATATAATAATTAAATTCAGTAATTATTATATTTTACTACCCAAAAGATTTTGATATGGTACATCATTATTAAGGGAATTACAGGTGAAACCGGGGCGTAGTCGCTAGTATCTGCATAAAGTATTAGTTGCCTGGTAACCAGCTCAGCTTTGTTTGGATTTAGTTAAGCATGTCCTCGCAGTTAAAAAGCCTAGAGGGCAACACACCATTTAAAATATGACATACATAGTATAAATAGAAATAAAGATCAAACAAATTAAGATAGTTACGGATTATGCTGATCGCTTTTACCTTTTAGAAACGAACAATTGATTTTATGAAATTTAAATGCCTTTTACAATCCATTTAGCTTCTTTTTAAACAATGTAGCTAAACCTTAATAACTGTAAAGGCTCCTCAAATAGTCGTCCTGCTTTAAAAGCTTTAAAATTCATTTAACGTGGGTTCACGATGAAGTTATTTACTTTTATTTGCTCTTGTTATAAAATAGTTTAAAATATGTTTACTTGTTTTTATCGTTTATTGTTTAAAAAGTTTTGTAGCCTTAGTTATTAGAAGCTATTCAAAATTCACACTATCCAATATTTATTATTTTCGCGCATATTAATACCTAGATAATAAAATATTAATTGATTTCTTAATTTAAAGAAACTGGCTGAGTTGGAAAAATGTGAGTTGAGAGAAAAGTAGTCTTCCTTTCTCACTGCGATATGGTACTAGCATACGTCAATTCGAGAATACTTTTGATTAATCATTCTTCTGTATAAATTGTCTATGGAATTACAACAGACCCAACTACAACTAATAATTTAGTAGGCTATTGGTCTTCAACTAGTAAAACTCAAAAAGAGATTTAAATAGAAACATAATATACTACTGTAAATATTTTAATAATTAATAAAAAACTATGGGAGAGGCGATGAAAATATCGTCCAAGAAACATATATCAATTTATTTCACCAATTAAGCTGTTGAAATACAGAGCTCCAAAACTGTTCTTAAATTCCTAGTCTATTCTTAGCTTGTAATAAATGACTAACGCACCATAAATATCCACCGAAACTGAATTAAATAAACATGAAAGTCCATTTTAATTCCGCACCAGATAATTCAGTTACAGATCTCATAAAGGAAATAATTACAGAGACCACGGGGCGCTAAGTTGCTCCACTGACAAACAACTGAAGTTTTCTTATTAATGTTAAAGCATTTAACTTCCCTGGATCGGGTAAGTTAGACCTGTAATTATGGTGGGTGAAGGCTTTCTTTTAAGTGAACAACATTACCGTGTCCTCAGAACCAGCAGTACAATCAATTCCCAGGTTTAGTACCATTTTGTTTTATACCAAAACTGAACCCAAACTTTTTGAAGTATTACATGACGGGCCAGTTGGCTTGGTGGTTAGAGACCCTGACTGCCAAATCGAAGGACGCGAGTTCGATTGCCACCCAGGACAAACATTTGTGTGCATGAACATGTCTGTTTGTTCTGTGTCTGGGTGTAAATATCTATATAAGTCTGTATTTAAAAAAAAAGTAGTATATGTAGTATATCAGTTACCTGGTAGCCATACTGCAAGCAGTACACTCTGCTTAACTTGGGATCAGGTAACCATGTGTGAAGAATGTCTTGGGATTTATTTATTGATATTACAAGTTGTCCCACGTGGTTTCCGAGTTCCCGAGGGATGTTGCATTTTACCGGGATAAAAAGAAGCCTATGTACTATTCCAGACTATAATTTAACTATGGGCCAAATTTCATCCAGATCCATGCTGCCGTTCTGGCGTGTAAACATCCATCTGTCTACACTTTCACATTAATAAAAGTAGGATATAGTAGTCAGATTTAAAAGAAGAAAGATTGCGAAACGGTTGACAGTTTTTAGGATAGAGCATTACTTGGCTAAATGACAGGTGTTGCCCTACTTTGGTAATTAGTATTCAACAAATTATAAAGTAGATATACTTATTAGGCACTTAATTACGGCAATCAATCTTAAACAATGACTTGAAATTAATCTTTTTTTTATTGTATACTTTTTGTATGAAAATTATAAGCGACTACCAATTGTCCTGGGGCTCGATTCTGTAAAGAAAATGACACTAGCTCGAGGATGTTTCGTCGCGGCCTGTATGCTCTGTCTCTGTCGCTTACTACGCTAATACTACTAATCACGTGAGAGGTAAGGCCGAGGCCTCCGTGAAGCGGCTCGCCGACGAAGTTTGTATTAGCTGAATAAGGGGGCTGTAGTTTTACCTGTGTTCTCGAGGGATCTAATATATCCCGAAATTGAAATACACTTTGTTACTTGGGAATTGTGTCGCTTTCATGTTATATTTACTTTTTCTTTAATAAGTGCTGTGGTTCTTAAGATTAAATTTCAAAACATAAACAAAGTCACAAAATCGCACTCTCTCTTTTTTTAATTCTACATTGTATAGACTACATATATAATGTTGTATTTGAAATCTTTGCAGTTCTTATTCTAGTAGATTTGGTTTAAAAAAAATAAAATTTTATTCTCATCAAAGTAAAGCATCTTTACTGATACTAATCAACTTTGATTCAAATTTGCACAGATAAATTGTCAACTTCAAAATGGTAGTTAGCGAGGACCAATTGCTCTTCAAAGTACTCTATTACATTGCTAAATTAAACTATAATACTTTCTTTTTTACCAATTATTTTACCACTTTGACCACTGATTTATAAATCATATATCAGGTACATAGTCGTCATAAAATATATGGGATATTGATGTCTATAGAACAGTTGCTTTGTGCAACTAGTTTAGGCATCAATGGTCATAATGTGCTACTAACTTATGTATACTGAATAAGAGCAAACATGTATAATTTTACTACAATTTTGAGTAAAAATAAACGATTATTATTATTATTATCTTTACCAATAGCTCAAGTTCAGTATAGCTGACGATTTTCTTCATGGTTTTCATTGATACACTAACGACTACTTGGTACACGATCACAAGCAGCTTACACCCGTTTGTTATTTCTTGAATATGCAATATAAATAAATTAAGGTTGTCTGGAAGAGATCGCTTTTTAGCGATAAGACCGCCCATTGTACATAGATTTAAGGTTTATTGTTGTTTGTTTTCTTTTTTATTTGGTGTACAATAAAGATTTTTCTATCTAGCTATCTATCTATAAATAGGTAGAAACATTCCTACCACTCAAGTTCACTGACAATGTGAAATAAACCTAATAACAGAGAAATATACTTGATTTTTGTAAACTGCGGATGGTCTTTCCAATTTATTTCAACATCCGTCTCTGCTTATCTGTTTGCAGCGTCTCTTAGTGAATATTTCTTGTCTAATGATGAAACTGCAGCGGAGGCGAGAGACGCCGGCTTGGATAACATCTACTGTAAATTCGCTTACTTTAGATGGAATTCGGTGCTTTTGTATGTTATTAATTACTTTTTAAGATAAAAGTGGACTTTGTAGTTTTGCTTGTAAACTATTTCCGTATAATGGAGATTGGTTGAACCGTTAAGGGGACCCGGTGGTCTAGCGGCCTAAAATTTAGCCTATTTTTAAAAAAAATTTTTGATATGACAGAAATGACTAAGGGTTTTAAATTTTTTTAGGCTTATTTTATTACTTATTAACAATACAAAAATGATGGTAAACACAATTTTTTTTTTTTTTAAATTCCAAAAGTGACGCTGAAGTTCCCCTCTCAAAAAAAAAGGACCTGGCTGCTGAAGGAGGTTTTATCTCTCCCTTTGATCTGAAATTAAAAATAAGACGGATTTTTAATCAGTATAAGTATAGTTATGGCGGGGACTAGAATAAAAAAAAAAAATGACAAAATGGCGCGTAATTCAAAGTACGAGTCTGAAAACGACTCTTTTTTTGCAATGTTTTTTTAATAAAAAAAATAGAAACACTCAACAGAAAATATTTTTTCTAGTCCCGGCGAGAGCCAGTACTATTTAGAATGACCTGTTAAAATTTCAGACGAATCGGTCGAACCGTTTTTTTTTTTTTAGCTTCAGTAGACCAAAAAAAGTAGTTTCGAGATAAACGCGTTTAAAGTTTTAAGTAACTATATTCTCAAGAAATTGTATTGAAATATGCACTTACGATTAATCGGCGATCCCAGCACCATAAAGGATTCCCTCTGTTCTCTCATAGTCTTCATTTTCTTGAATCTTGGATTTTTTACGAGCAGTTCTTGCCTCTTTGGAGTCACTTGTGCTTTGACGATCAGCCTTATAGATTCTTCGCTCATCACGATCTCGGGCTAGTTGATCGGCGTATGGGCCGATTTTAATACCCATTACGTCCATCATCTTCTGCTACTAGTTTGGCCCTGCTTACGATCCATTGGTTTTATAAAATTATTTCACTCGATATCACTATAAAATTATTGATGTTATTATAAAATTATTTCTGTAATATTATTACACTCAATGTTGCTGTCGCTGAGGAACACGTTAAACTAACTGAACAACTCTTAAAACTAAAATATTTCCCGTTAAATTCATACAATAGTCTAAGTCAGGTATACGGACCCGAACCCTTAAGAACAGAAGATTTTTTTTTCTTTTAAATTAATCTATTAAGTAGAAATATAATGTAGGTTTATGTTGACACTGTTTATAAAATACCTGTTTATTTTAGCATTCTATTTACTTCATACTAGCTTCCGTCACGCGTTTTTACCTGCGTTCTTGAGGGATTTAATGTATCTTGGGACTATAACATAGCTTATGTCCATCTGTAATAATATGCCTTTCAAATAGTGAAAGAATTTTGCAAATAGGTACAGTGGTTTCGGAGATTACCCTCCACCTATAAATAATCTCACAAAATCCATTCTCTCTTTCTCTCTTAATTGTAAAGGATATTTTCAGTTGGTTTTTCAAACCTTTTTCGACATCTGAAAGTGAACACAGCTAGTACATAATATAAGTGAAGTCAAATAAATAACTCCAACAACCTAGTGCACAGTCAGCCATTTTAATAAACATTTATCATTCTAACGCTATTTCAATGTCACTTGGAGTCTTGCGCTATTTGTATGCAAATTTTAAACTTACCGTAGGTGCTTCGTACGTGAGTACTCCAGTTAATTTCGATCAAAAGTCCCGCTACTGATTTATTGGGCCTTATCACGACAAATTTATTCGCCAGAGTTGTATGGATGTATAAGATCTACCAAGTTCTCGGCTGGTAGGCTCTCAGTTGGTATTACTCTGTGGTTAAATTGATTTTATTATGTTGGTAGTGTGTGGGAGTGTTTGTGCTTGGTTGATTTATATTTATCAAGCCTGATTTTTCGATTTATCGCTGTTGATTTAAATTAAGAACAGTTTTTGTTTAGATTACGATTCGAATCTGATCTAAAATTGTTAGATTGATGTATTTTGTGACAGAAATTTCAATGCCTTGCTAAAGATAAAGATTGAATATAAATTTTGGCTATATCAAAAGTATTATGTATAAAGGGTCTATTTTATCTCGCCCTTAGTACAATATGCTCTTTAAATAGATACCTTTACAACCCTACTAACCTTATAAATGCGAGTTTTGAGAATGGATCAATGTTAGTTACTCTTTCATGCAAAACTACTAAACGGATTTTGATTAAACTTGACACATAGCTTATAAAATATATCAACACATAAGATACTTTTTATCCCGGGAAAATATTAATTCCCCGGGGAATGGGGATGAAACCCCGGAGGGCTAGTTAGTGATAAATCTACTCTAGACCGTAATTACAGCATTATCATCAAACAGTTATATAAAGACTACTGTTGGACATAATTTTCTAGAAAACCTCACGCTTCGTTGGGTTCATGAAAACATTACGTCACTGTTGAACAAAAGTAAGCGAGAAGCCGTATAAAGTTTTATATAAAATATTTTTTAAGCGTTGATTAACCAATATTTTAATAAACCAATGAAAATGAAGAGCCTTCCATTTTAATACAGAAAAGTTAAAGCAAGCAAACATTTCAGAGAAATAAATATACCTACACGACGCAAATGAAATTTTGTTCTGTTTTTTAACGAACATTTACCTCATTTAGTTTACATAACTAAAAACTTTGTTTAATATTCGCGTTTCAACAGATTTATCAATAGAACTGGTTTGAACCGGATTGCGTATATCTAGATTCGGATTCCAGTTACGTACTTGCGATTACGTAACGACTTCATCGTCTCAAAGTCAGGAGAAGCTTCTAAAATTTGTTTCCATTCTCACAGCCTTGTTTTAACGCTCACGCAATCTAACTAATATAATAAATGCAAAAGTTTGTATGTATGGATGTTTGTTACTCTTTCACGCAAAAACTACCAAATGTATTTGGCTGTACATTAGCACATATATAGAAGATGCCTTGGAATGACACACAGGATACTTTGTGCCGGGAAAATGTTACATCACTCGGGAACGTGGGTGAAACCGCGGGGGCAGCTAGTTACGTAATGACGAATTCCTATTATTCCAGTACACAAACAAACGCGTTTGGATTTATTTATCAATACCAAAAGTATAGTCGTGTAATCACTTCCTTGCCTACGATGGACGCATAGAAATATGGATCATATTCCCAGTGCATAAGGTGCATCATGAACACAATGCGTTAAAATTACACGTCCAACACGAGTCACTGTAGTGATAATTAATCTGTATTCATGTTTTAATAAGTGCTTATTATTTATACATTATTGGAAAATGACTTCCAATGTAAAAAAAAAACCTTGCTGAGTTTCTTGCCAGTTCCTTTAATTAAACTGAATAAATAGTTTTAAATAAAAAAAAAAATATTACAACATTTATTTGAAATCTCAATCTGGACCGTTTCTAATTCTTATACCCTCTTGAAACAAACGAAATATTTATTAAAATAGTCCTTCACACGCACTTATGAATAGCTAGACTCTAACACCGGTTTGAAAGGTGAATTTGACTGAGAAGAGCTGATTATAAACTCAGCAATTACTTTCTCCAAAATAAGATTATATACGTATGTGTCTTGCTGGAGCGAGCGCTACACCCAAGCATTGTCGTCATTAAAATAATCGTTTATGTTGTACAAAGTCTCTTAACTATCTATTGTAATTACCGTATCCAAGAGCCCACAAGCACGTAAATTATACATTTATTTAACGAAATAAACAAGTGCTAAATCCAATCTACACATAAGAAGACACTCCAGCTAGCGATTTGAAGTACCAACGAATCGGATCGAGCGGGAACGCGCCCCGCACTAATTTGCACTTAGCAGAGATTACAGAGATCGACATGGCATGTGCAGATTAAAAATGTATATAGACATGTATGTATTTACAAGCAAATCGATTTTACAATGTAAATTCACATGTTCGAATGTGTATTTGGGCCGTACGGTGTTAGCTTTAATTTTCAAAGTGCAGATTTTTACATGTTTGTTTAACCTACTTCATGACTTTGTCTGATCTGTGGGTACTTTTATTTTTAAATCTTTTGATTTTTAGCATCACCGTTAGTCGAATAAATCATTTTATTGTTTCACCTCTCAGTTTATGAATATACTAACTGTTGTCCGCGGTTTCGCTCGCATTTATCGATATCATATATAGCCTATAACCATCTAGAAAAAAATCCGCGTCGAATGGTAGCAGTCACATCACGATATGTTCAGAAGTTTTAGGTGAAGCGTCAAAGGAACCTAGTTTCCTTATATTGATATGCAACGTGTTACAAAATACCCCGTAAAATATAATTAATTATCAAAGCCAACAACCCTAGTAAGCTGTCATGTCAGGGAACCAGATTATTAATTTAACAGAAAGGCCTCCGTACCTATTTTACCTAATAATTGTCTACTTTAATAGTTTCTATTTTTCATTCATAAAAATCAGGTTTTTTTATCAGGGTATGTTATACAGCGTTACTACGGTTTATAAACATTGTGAATGAACTCGTTATAAGGCCCCATTTAACCTCCTTTCGGCTTTACGGGTAGTTTTGTAACACTCTGTATAAAACAATAAAACTCATTAAGATTTAACTGATAAAATTTCCTAATTAAAACGATTAGGTATTCAAAAATAGATTTGAATTGATTGAACTGAATGTTTCGAGCTAAAACAATTTCACAAACCAATAAAGAATTCATCAAATATAGACAAATTATATTTTAATATCTAGGACCTGACTTGAAGCTCCAAAGTCCACAACGGAAAACGAGATGAGAATTGAGATTGAAATACTTTATTAACAAAGTAAAGACAGTAATATATACCTCGTCTATATTGTACGCTGGTGACAAATGTCCTAGAAACTCAAAACGAAATCTCAAAAATCTCATGCAAAAAAACCTACTTCAAATAGGTAATACACTAAAAAACTATACAATAACTGTGTAGGTACTCTAACCCGTTGATTGTAATAAGGTACTATTTCTAAGTTCACGAAATGGAGACGAATTGCGACTGCATAATTTTCGTTTTAATCTTTAAAACAATACAATTTATATTACTACAATCAAAACCTTATAAAACAACCTGAAATTATTCTCTACATCTCAGTACATAATATGATGTAAGTTTACATTCAACAACCAAAACAAACGCGCAGTGCAGACAGACTAATAACACAACTATAATACAGACACAATATACCACACATCTCCCAACTCCCATCGTGATGCAAACGGTAACAAAGTGCGTAGGTACTTGCATTTCGGCCGATTCAAATGCAGATATTTTGACGAGGATGCACGACCGGAGGGTAGAGGGATTTAGGAGGGCCCGAACCCTCCCAGACAGATGTATTGATTTTTGTGTTCACTGCTCACCCTCGTAGTTGTGGGGTTGTTATTATTAAATATAAATGGCGACGAAATGTCGGCGGTGTAAATGTTTTGGACAGGGTTGGAAAAATCCATAATCGATTATTATTTGATAATGCACTGTTTTTAAAGTTCACAGGCGATGGTTTAGCCGTAGTGGCGTCGCATGGCGAGACGAAGATAATGAGTTCGCTTTCTTTAAGTGAAATTTTGCATTTGCATTGTTATTTGCAAATTATAAATTCTAAATTACAATTGCTATTGTAGTGAATATGTAGACGTGATTTATTGTAAATTACCTTTATGAAATTGTAAATAAGAACTTATAATATTTATGTATGTTAAACACAAACAGCAAAATATAACTTTGTATAGACATTTATCGACGCAGAGTATTGAAACACAAAATTATCTCTTCATTTGTTAATAGCAATGGCGAACAAAAATGAGTCTTAGCCGTTAACAATTAAGGTGTGCTGTAAATTTTATATGAGAATATAGAACGTTGTTCATATTATGCGTCCAACGGTATTACTACAGACCACTCGTCCATCCAATTACAGAATCAAGAGGTATGAATATTCACTCGGTATCGTGAATACAAATTCGATTATGGAATAATTCGATGGATGGAAATGTTGACGTGGGGTGGTACAAGTTTCTGAAAATCTAGGACGAGAAATATGTTTAATAATTCACAAATAAGGACGGAAGAAGTAAATAAAAAATGTCTGTCAATATTCTATTAAAATGTATACTGTCTACGGCTCATAGACGCGTCTACGACGGCTACGGTGAACGCTGCACGACAAACGTTAAGTCTACGATTTAATGCAAATTTCAACGCTACGAGACGTTCTACGGATATCTCAATCTACGATAGTTAGGTATTGAGTATTAGTTACGAAACGCAATGCAATGCAAAATTATTTCGTAGCACGTATGATTATGTATCGTAGACCGTCTACGATGTGAAGATATCGCATTGTTACTTGATCCAAGATTATTATGCAATGCTATTATATTGCATACCTGTAACTATTGAGTAAATACTGCTGAGAAAAAGAGAGAGTTATGTAAGAGAAAGGTAGGTAGAACGTAGGTGAAAGGTACTTCTGTTGTTTAATTTAACCACTCCAGTAAAATTCGATTCCTCTCTCAAAATACAGAGAAACGTTTCTCATTTTCCTGAAGTCATTTATTACTCATGTGTTGTATTAATACTTTATGCATTTTTTTTCCATTTCCGTGGAAGTTGACACGAGAAACATAATTAATGTAAAGGCATTGTAATCTCATGTTTATGTTAATTAATTTCTGTCTTTTTTAAAAGCTGTGTCGGATTTTATGTTAGCCTTTCAGTTTCTACAAGAAAGTATTATACTTTTTTATTTATCATTTTCTTTTTATTTATCATTTTCTTTTTATGTGGGAAAGTGCAACGATATCAATTATCAAGATACTTTTTGTATTTTTTTTATTCACACCATGGTTTTCATGATGAAGCCTCTAAGGAAACCTTTTACTAAAGCCGCCTAATCACACATGCAATAACTTGGCAATAGATTCTCGACGAGGTAGCCAGCCAGGTTGGTTCTGCTAAGTACCCCGATACTTTGGTATGGTTCTTTCTTTCCTTGACACAAATGTCAAGGTCATGGTACGATTGTAACTGATCCGAAATTAAAATCCTCAATAACTGAGTTATCATTGATATATTAAAATTGAAATAGTTAGTAATAGTTGGAAATAGTAAGTAATAGTTAATAATAGTTAGTAATAGTTAATAATAGTTAGTAATAGTTATCATCACTACATAGTATAAAACAAAGTCGCTTTCTCTGTCCCTATATCCCTATGTATGCTTAAATCGTCAAAACTACGCAACGGATTTTGATGCGGTTTTTATTAATAGATAATATGTGACATCCCACGGGAACGCGGGTAAAACCGCGGGGGACAGCTACTTTGTCTATATTGTGTTTGCCTGTAAGTGGATGTGTAGCAAGCTTGATCTTTTTATTTGAAATTTAGTATCTTTGTATTTTTTATGCGTTTAATCTGTTGGCAACCCTAATAAAAAAATTTAATAAATACATTCTACCACAAAATCAGTATTTCAATTCCCATCTTTCTCCATCTACATATAGGTAAATTGTGGCATATAAAGTGTGATGGGTAAAAAGGATTCACAATTTACATACTAGGAAGTCCATCTGTCTAATTGCATCGTCAATGAATATTTATAAGTACAAGAGTGGCTTTTGCATTGGAATATTATATTATGATTCCAGAATATTTTGTGTTTTAATGTTGAAAACGGGTTTCTTTGTCATTTTGTTGACCTTGTTTTATTTGTTAGAACTTATCATATAATAAGTTATTTAGTAACTTAACGATTAAATGTTGAATAATTCATTCCTCTGTGGTTTTCTGTGAATGTTTTTTTTTTTTTTTTTTTTTATGCCACTTGGGCCGACTAACAAGCGCACGGTCCACCTGATGGTAAGTGGTCACCGCCGCCTATGGACATTTGCAATACTAGGAGCATCGCCAATGCGTTGTCGACCCTGAGACGTGAAGTTGTTAAGTCTCATGTGCCTGTAATTTCACCGGCCCCCTTACCTTTCTAACCGAAACACAGTAATACAATTGCACTACTGCTTCACGGCGGAAATGGGTAAGGTGGTAGTACTTCCCCGGACGAACTCTGCACTAAGAGCTCTACTACTCTATGTTTTATTTTCCCCATTTATCTTTATTTTATGTCTACTAATATTATAAATGTGAATGTAAGTTTGTTTGTTACGCCTTCACCGATCATTATGAAACTTTGTACACATATTCTTTGAGGTATTAGAAGTAACATAGGATACTTTTAGTGTCAGAAAAAGGTTACATCCCTCGGGAACGCGGGTGAAACCGCGGGGAACAGCTGGTGGCCAATAAATTTCATTGAGGTGCCTGTGATTTTAATTTAAATGCCAGGTTTTAAGTGTTAACAGTGAGACGATGTGCAATAATTTATTGCTATTATTAGATTATTTTTATCTCTTTCGGTCTAAAAGTTTGTCTCAAATAGGCTCTTAACAGGTTGAGTAGATTTTAATACATTTTGGCACATAGATAAAATACAAAATATCTCGGCACAAAAATTTGCCGATATTACAGGGCATTTTCTATATATGTGCCAAGTTTCATCCAAATTCGTTAGGTAGTTTTTATATGAATGAGTAACAAACATCCGTACACATATACTTTCGCATTATTATATATATATTACTAGCTGTCCCCCGCGGTTTTACCCGCGTTCCCGTGGGATGTCCATGTATTATACATAAAAATCTTCCTCTTCAATCACTCTATCTATTAAAAAAAACCGCATCAAAATCCGTTACGAAGTTTTAAAGATTTAAGCATACATAGGGATATAGGGATTACGAAAGCGACTTTGTTTTATAATATGTAGTGATAATATATGTAGGATAAGCAATAACAACAACACAAAAAATACATAACACGCATCGAAAATAGTATCACCACCTTTTTTCTGGCGGTGAATAAACCGCAGAAAATGGCCGACCTTCAACTTTAATTACAAATTAATAACTTTAATAGTTAGCCTCTTATCAAATCCAGGCGATAACCAAAGCTTGCACGAAAAGTTTTCGGTAGATTACTACAATATTTACGGCTGGCACTGGGCAATTAAGCGGAAAATACAGGCTATCTTAATTTCCTGGCTAATTTATGCCAGCGCTGATTCTCAACCATCGATTAGCGTATTTTGCGCTTAGTAAATTTTAATCTGGAACCAATTATGGGTACGTTGGTGGAGCCAAATATGTTGGCCTACAGCTTACTTTTTAAGCGCTTGATTTCTTCATTTATTGTATCGGACCCGTAGTTCAAACATCTTTGGATGTTCGAAAAAAATACTGAGCATTGTTTTAGTACTGATAAGAATGCACAGTGCAACTCTAATTTTCTTGTTTAAGTTGTAAATACCAAATTATTGTTATTTTCTATTTTGCAGTCATGTTATTTCTTTGTTTTTTGTTTTGTTTTTGAATGTTACCTATATTAACTATTTTGTAATTATTAAATATAAAATTATGTAAAATTTATATTATGAAATAGCCAAAAAGTCAGAAAAGATAAATTTTATTTTATAAAAAAATCAAAAAGAATGTAACCTTGCTAAGTTTCTTGTCGGCTCTTCTCAGTTGAAGGCTGACTTCCGAACCGGTTGTAGCTTCAGTAACTTTAAATTTGACCTTCAGTGCCCTCCGAGGGCCTAAACTAAATAAATGGTTTTTAATTTTGAATTTGAATCTTGAGCAGAGGAAGATCGCTTACAAAATGGCAAGATGAGATCATTAAGACGGCTGGTCATGTTGGATACAGAAAGCCCAAGATAGGGAACTATGGAAATCCTTGGAGGAGGCCTTCACCGGCGGAGGGGTTCTGGAAAAAATTAACTTAGATCCTACTTTTTTATAGAAATTAAAATTAGTGTATAAAAAATTAAATATATTTAGTAAATAGCAAACTAGGTAGAATTAGTGTCTCATTTATTGATATTTCCATGAAATATAAGGCTTTTTATTTTTATTATTTATATTATAAGAATCTTGAGTATATCTTCTATGTCTACCTATTAAGGTTTGACGCACCAGTTGGTATACCGGTTAGGTACCTAACAGCCCCGTACAAATGTTTTTTTTTTTCGAGTAGGTACATAGTTTTATTACATAACGTTCATTTAGTCACTGACAATACGTGCGTGTTATAGCGGTAGTAAATAATTATTATCAAAATATATGTTATATGCAACCATTAAAAAAGTCATAAACTAAAACAGACCAACCCCCATAAGCAGCAACCTGTTCACAAGTATTGAGAAAACTACCAAAAAAACTTTGGATACCCATGGACGTGAGCCACCGTTCACCCTGAACGTGGATACTAATATCTTCGACACTGGACGCAGTTGGAAACTCAAAGTACATCTAGCGGGTGCCATACCAATGTTTGATTTCTACACAATCCATTTAGTTTATTATTTTACATAGTTTTTTTTGAAGTCTCAGTGGTGTATCGAAAACACCACATCAATCTTGAGTGAAAATCGATATTTGTCAATCAATTCTTCTTGTAACTTGAACATATATGTCATTTACACCTACATACATGTAAATCTTTATAATATTTATTGCATCGATTAGTAATCGAGTAACTTCAAAACTATTTGATTGATTATGTACATATTTACAAATTATATTTGTGCTGTCGAGACGTTGGTTCATAGCTATATTTGGATTCCGGAGGCGGTGTAGACAAGTTATTAACTCGTTGCACTACCTACCGGAAAGGGGAGAGCAACGTCTGCCGAGACGTTGCTATATAAGTCTATGTTTAGATAGTATAAAAGCTACCTGTCTGCCGTAGTTTAAGATCTGCTTCGTTTGAGAGATGGTTGTGCGTAAATAAAATTATCCCAGGGTATTGATTTATTTATAAAATAGAAATTGACTATAGCTGTTTTATTTTTAACCAAAAGTTCGCGGCTTTGCCTGCGTCCTTGACTAATGTTATTTTTTACCGGGATAAAGAGTATCCTATGTGTTAATTTAGTATATAAACAGTCTATTTGCCAAGTTTTATCAAAATCAGTTGTGTAGTTTTAAATATATACATACATAAATTAATTTATCCTTACAAACTTTCACATTATAATATTAGTATAATTCATAGAAATCGAACCTAATATATATACCTACCTATATATATTACTCTACCTATATATATTCTCACTGCCACCGCAACAGGGGCTCGATTCTGTAAGGAAAATGACACTAACTCGAGTGTTTCGTCGCGGCCTCCGTGCTCTGTCCCTGTATATAATACTACTAATCACGTGAGAGGTAAGCTCTCCGAGGCCTCCGTGAAGCAGCTCGCCGATGAAGTTTGTATTATAGCTGAATAAGGGGGCAGGTCACCGAATCCAAAAATTATATCAATTAAAAAAAATTCTGATATGTACAGTACACGCGGTAGATGACCTTGAGAAACTACAAGCTATCTCAATCTCTCGCAGGCTTAATCCCATGTTCGTCTCTTTTTACTGTCGCTTTTTGTTCCATTAAGTTTCAAATCACAACGGTGTTAAAGAAGTTTTCATTTCAAAAAGCCTAAAGAATTATACTTAGATATATTCGACTCTGCTCACTTATTCTTATGGAACCTCTGCTAACATACCTCCTTAAATCTTCACGTAAGCAATTCAATTTGGTAAGTACAAGTTGTGTAACGTTACCAAAGCGGGTCTTAAAGCTATATTGTTATCTCTTAAAGATAACAACAAGGGCTTACTAAAGAAATTGTATTAATTAAAATCACCGCGGAGTAACGCGGTCGGGTTCTCGTTACATAATTTGTAATACTTATTATGTAAACTGCTTTTAAAAAACATAGGTTATGAACGGTTATTTAAAAGAGGTACATTAAGTGAACATAACAAAACTTTCCAAAGAGCAAATTACCCTGTAACTTTTCTTTATTGTTTTTACCCCTTTTTTGTTAAAAATACACAGCTTATGCTTATTAGGGGCTACTGATAATTTGTAAAGATCATAACTATCTACGGCAAATATGGGTACTTTGAAAATTATTACTATCTGGCTACCTGAGAAGTAATAGGCAGGTTTTATAAGATCGTAATATTGCCTAAGTTCCAAATCTAGCACTTGTCCCTTACCCTATATAGTAACTAATCTATTAATCATATAACTCAAGACTTTAACATTAATCATAGAGTGATGCGTACTTGACGCACGGATAAAAGCTAACATATTTTCTAATCTAACTAATTCGTCTAAAATATCATCTATGTTTTCAGTTATTATAGCTATGCATTGGGCAAATTTGGCGTACTTTATAAGACTGGTTGACCTGTAAGCATCGCTTTCTAAAATGGATTGCAAGGTTTCATTTATCCTAGCTTGGTTTTCAGCTAATCTGGTCATTATATCGGTATGTTGGGCCATCCAATCTCTATTCAAGCTTATATGGTTATTGAATTCATGGGCAATTTCGTTATCATTATTTTGTAAGATCTTAATAGCATTATCATATTTTACAGCATCAATTTGATCTAAATTTCCAGTTATGCTCTTAATTACTGAACCTAAACCATCAACGAGACCTCTTTTTACTCGACTTGGCTCTAATGATTCTAAATGACTTAAGACTTTTATCATTTTACCGGAAAGATATTCTAATTGAAGTTCATATAGCATATAAGTATCATTTTGTAATCTAAACTTGAAATCCGCTAGTTGATTTTCTAATAACGTAATTTTATCACTAATGTCATTGATGCGCACATATTGAACAAAGGTATGATAATGTGTTATGAGCCTTGTTGCTCCCAGTCGAAAGGGTAGTAGTCCAGGGCCGTCATCTAGACTCTCAAGTTTTATCTCCTGGTTTGATTCCTGTGCTACTATCAAATGAGCAGTCAGGACCAGTAGCACCCTGCAACAATTGGGCACTTTTAGGTATTTTTTTCAATCTACTTTTGGCAACAGGTCCGCGTTATTAGCTATTGTAAGCTAGTATACTATACGGCATGAGATTAACTATATCTTCGTTTTTATTGCGTAATTTCAAAATACGGAGATGTTCTAATAAAGTTGAATGAAATCTTTCTACTATACCATTATCATTTGGGGTGTGCGGTAATGTTCTATGGTGAATTATTTTATGCATATTAACGAATTCATTGAATAATTGGTTCGTGAATTCCGTACCGTTATCTGAAACTATAGTTAATGGTAAACCATGATGAGTACAGAATTTAAGAAGCGCTTGTAATATGCTGATAGCAGTACCATCTTGCAATCGATATGCTTGTGCATATTTTGAGAAAACATCTACAATAGTTAAATACTTCTCATTTTGGACAGTGAACAAATCTATATGGACAATTTCAAATGGCTTGGTAGCAGGTGGGACTATGTTAAACTGTTGTTTGATAGGTTTTCGGTCATACTTAGCTTGGCCACAAATAGTACAATCGTTTATGAATTTTGTAATGTGATCTTTCATCTTTGGCCAATAGTAACGATTGGAAAGGGCTAAGTAACATTCAGTAATTCCACGATGGTTTGTCTTTCCTTCATGGTAATGTTTAATTATCTCTTGCTGCCTAAGGTATTCTTTTACGTTTTCTACTTCCGTTTTAGCTAGGACTAAGTTCATCGCTGAATTCTTAAAGTTTTCCTGAATAATAGGTATAACATCATACATGGACAAAGCTGGGTTAATGAGCAACGCGGTCTTAACTTTCGGGTTTACGTATTCCTTAATAACATTCACGACATCGTTCTCTAAATTAGTCATAGATACCTGAACTACGGTCCTAGTATGTGTTTCAAAAGGCTTGGATGCTGTGGTGCGTTTTTTTATATCGCCGACTACAGTGATATGTAGCTGCCTATGGAATTTATTTAATGGTTCGTCTACGATTGGGATTTCGAGAATAGGATTCTCCCTACTTGTGTGAGCTGTAACTGTAGATGAATCAGAGACAGATGGCGGTCGCTCAGATGCATTTGCAATCATAGAGCTAGTTTCCTCGTTATGAATTTCTATCCTAGAAAGAGCGTCAGCATTGGTGTTATTCCGACCGTTCTTATATATTACAGTGAAATCGTATTCAGATAACTTAAGTTTCCAACGAGTTAAACGCGAATTTGGTTCTTTGAGATTCATAACCCATTGGAGAGGTTTATGATCCGTAACTATCTTAAATTTCCTTCCAAAGATATATGGCCTGAAATACTTAGTGGACCATACTATTGCAAGGAGTTCCTTTTCAATAGTGCTATAGTTTATTTCGCTCTCATTGAGAGTACGAGATGCGTAACAGACTGGCTTATCCGATCCTATAGGTCCCTGTGATAGTATTGCGCCTAAAGCTATATTAGAAGCATCAGTTGTTAATACAAAATCCTTATTAAAATCAGGATACTGCAAAATCGGATCATTAGTTAAGAGTGATTTACACTTTTCAAAGCAACCGACATATTCCGCATTTACCGTGATTTTCCTACCTTTTTTTAGGCATTGTGTGAATGGTTTAGTTATTCGTGCAAAGTCGGGGATGAATTTCCTATAATAGCCAATTAAACCGAGAAACTGTTTGATCTCCTTGGGAGTACTTGGAAGTGGATATTTCTGAATAGCTAAGATCTTATCAGGATTAGGCTTAATGCCATCCCTAGTTATAACATGTCCTAGATATGCAGTTTCTAATTTTAGGAATTCAGATTTATCCATCTGAATTTTGAAATTCGACTCGCGTAGTTTTTTAAAGACCTTTTCAAGATTGATTATATGTTCTTGTAAGGAGGTGCTGAAAACGATAATATCATCTAAATAGACTAGACATACTACGTTTTGAAGGTCTTTGAGGACATTATCCATAACGCGTTGGAATGTTGATGGAGAATTTTTCAAGCCCATGGGCATACGTAAAAATTCGTAATGCCCGTTCTCTACATTAAACGCTGTTTTCGGAATATCAGCAGGGTTCATTTCGACCTGATAAAATCCGCTGGCCAAATCGAGAGTGGTGAAATACTGGCAGTTTCCTAATTTATCCAACACATCCGTGATGTTAGGTATTGGATACTTATCATCATGAGTTTTCTCATTAACTTTCCGGAAATCTACAACTAAACGCCATTTAGTTTTGCCAGAAGCGTCAGCCTTCTTTGGTACTACCCATATGGGTGAGCTCCAGGCAGACTCGGATGGTCGAATAATACCTTGGTCTAACATCTTAGTAATTTGATCTCTAACTTCATCTCTATGTATGTACGGGTAACGGTAGCTTTTTGTGAAAACCGGTATTTCATCTGTAGTCCTAATACTATGCTTTATCTTAGTCGTAAAAGTTAATGATTCGCCCTCTATATAGAATACGTCAGCATATTTCTCACATAAAGTCTCTAAATTAATTCGCTCTTCCGGATTTAAATGGCTTGTACGCAAGCGAGACAAAACTTCTTTAGCGCGCGTGGATGACTGTTTAGTGCGCGTGCACTCGATAGTGTAGGCTTCCGCTTGTAAGGCGTGATCCATTGAGAATATTACGTCATGTGAAGTGGGATTCGAAATTTCTAAGTAACCGCGATTATTAATTACACTAGTAAGGCATTCATTAATTACACAATTAGAAATGGTTTGCTCATTAATAAACGCATCTCCATCTTGAATATTAATAGGGACTTTAACTAATTTCTTAGAATTTGCAGGAATTACGTCTTCGTATAAATTGACGTTACGCGAATTATACATACGAATATTATACATCGAGCTCAGTGGCGTGCCATAGGTGAGGCCTATGTCCAGCAGTGGACGGAGATAGGCTGATGATGATGATGATGATGATGATAGGGTTGGTGGTATTACGAGTTAAGAGCAATTTATCCTTAAGATCAATTCTAGCCTCCCATTTTTCAAGAAGGTCAAGTCCAATAAGTCCATCAAAGAAATCGTGAAATCTATATACAAATAATTTTATATTTTCGGCATCTTGAAATTCACTAAAGCAAGGAATAGTTATTGAATAATTATTTCTTGATGTTGCGTGAACGTTAGTTACCTCGAATGGATCATAATTTAACGGTACGTTAAAGAAAAAATTATCTATAGCTTCCGGACTAATGAAAGATTGATTCGCGCCTGTGTCTATTAAGAATTTCAATGGTGGATCTGATATTTGTATAAAAGGAAGTTGCCTTTGTGTCTGTAAATTTAATTCTATTTTAACTTGTCGGACTTCACGTGCTTCTGAAAATCCTGCTCCGAAACAGAGCTGGTAGATGGATGGGGTTCCTCAAGGGGATACGATGACGAGGGTTCACTTGGCACATCACAACCATGTTCGTATACTACATAATTTGGCTCAGAATTATAATAATCGTTATTGGCATAGCAATAATCATCCGGTTCGGTATATGAATAAAATTCAGGATAGTAATAATCACCGTAACTCGCGCATTCGTTCATGTTCATTTCGCGAGTCTTAAAGTAATTAGATGGTGGCGGATTACCATGTCTATTCCAATCGTGACCAGACTTAGGGATTTCTTTAGCAACGTAGTGGCTTACACCACTCATAGGCTTAGGGCCTTGAAGTTGTGGTTGTCTAAGGGGCAAATGGAAATTATTTTGATTAGGATTATAATTAGTGGGTGGTGCTCGGAACAACTGCTGTGTGCGCGACGGCATACCTATAGGTCTATGTGGCATAGGCTGGTTAGGCTGAAAGTTACGTTTCCACTGTTGCTGAGGTGGCTGCCAGCTAGAATTAGGTGCTGGCATTCGAGCAGGAAAATTGAACGGTTTAAACGCGGGCGTAGCCATTGGGGCAAATGGCATAGGTTTAGATATAATGGCTTTCTTTTCAGCTACTGAATCGGTACGACTTTGAAGGTACATTACGTTCAACTCTTCTTGCACAAACTCAAGCGCCTTTTCAACACTATCAGGACGCATGCAACGTATGCGAGAGCCTAAAGGCTCCTTTAATCCGCGGACAAATGCTTGCATAGTCAATTTCTTATACAATGTACGTTTAGCTTCGATCGTAGTTTCAATAGTTTCATGCAGAGTAACATAGGTCATAATAGTGCTGAATATATTAACACAACGGTCATAAAATTCCTGAGGCGAACTATTACCTTGAGTAGCTAACATTAAGTCATTGTAAAGAGCGGTCTCATCTCTCTGGTCTGAAAAGTTATTAACTAGAGCTTTCTTAATGCTTTCCCAGTCTTCGGGTATGCCATTCGAATTGATAGTTATTGCGGCTGGCCCAGTTATTTTATTTAAGATGCCATTTATGACGCATAGCTTAGCTAATTCACTACCGGGGTTGGCACTAATATATTCAGAAACAATCTGATCGCATAAATGGATGAATCTCGGTAAGATATGCGAGTTGCCATCAAACTCGGGCACTAGGCGCATAGCCTTAAAAATTGTGTCTACGCAAGTCATATTGGAAAATTCGGGGCTTATATAAAACTCAAAAATATTATCTATATCTCTATTACTATCTAAATTCAACCTACGGGCTTCTCTAGTGCGAGCAGGCCCTCTAGGGGTAGTTTGCCTAGGGTGAAAAATCTTACTGCCTAAAAATAACTAAAAGGAAATTAGGAAATATTGAGAGCAACACACAGAAACGATTTTGAGTGTACTTACATATATTTCATTTTGGTACCCCTGGGATCGATGTCTTGATTTTTCCTTCGCTGCGACTTCAAGTTCTTTGGATACTCAAGTTCGGTGATTCTTCACGACGGTAGCGATGCAGTTCTTCGATATTAGAATAACCCTAACTACCTCGAATCTTTTTGAGTATCCTACCGACTGCGCCAATTATGAATGTCACAGCCGAAGGACCCAAAAAAAACCAAAATTAATTTAATTAAAATAAAACTTTAATTATTACAATTTACAAGTAAAATTAATATAGTGATACAGATCGATGCTAGATCTAGAATGAATTATATTTTTATAGAAATAATGTAATTTGAATTAGGTGTCGGTTTCGCAACTGTGAATCTGCTCCATCAGCGACCTCGATCCAACATTCCGCTGACTCCATGGCACGTGTAACGACGTCACTGCTTATAAGGCATCTTGCATACTAGTGAATACTATGACAAGCACTTTGTTTATTTTCCTTTATATTTTTGATCATGGTTGTGTTGTCAATTAAAATCAGACATGGTAATTGGAACCTAAAAGGGAACTGACAGCTAATTTTAAGCCCTAGGGTGGCAGACTTCAAACAAGTCTGTATTCAAATCCGAAATGCAATACGTCATCCCCATCTCCAGTTAATTATTAAGCCGTACATATAACTCATATATCGAGCTTTATTTACTAAAGGGAGAGGGTCAAACAAAATAGAGGATAATTCGTATTTCAACCCTCTTGATACATAAGCTCGTGTATGTACATCTGTCCAAATTGCACCGGTCGTCTCCCGTTCCAAAAATCAATAGTCTGGTATCAACCCCATGCAATTTGCCGATGGCTACGCGTTTAGATGAATCATGGTTTGAGTGTGTTAATATTCGATAAGTATAACTTAGTATAGTTTAATATTGTATTATTTGTGTAAAGAATCGTTTTAATATTATGTCTCTGTGATTAGTTCTCTAAATCATAATGTACTAGGTGTTCTCGGCATGCGTTTCTTTGAGACATTATTTTTATGAACTTTTATGAGTGCGTAAAACAACTCGGTGAATTCTTGGCTATCGGATAAATTGTATAAGAAGGCATAGGGTATTTTTTATTTACCTAGGCAGATTACATGGTATGTTTTCCTATACTAGAGGAAGCACTAGGTTTATTACGCAACTGTTTACTTTTTTTATTTTTTTTTATTTTGAGGAAAACTTACAGCTGGGTATATAATTGATTGAATACAGACAGAGTATAAAGTAGAAGGCCAATTACAAGTTTTCACGTATTAACAAACAGATAGTATATAGAAAGCGGGGAAAGTGAACGAAGACTGAAGAAAATATTACAGTGATCTAAGTCACAAGCCAAAAGACTTAAAGCAAAGTAGACGACCATGTAAAGTGTCTTGGGTGTAATCAAAGTGTAATAAATAAATAAATAAGAAATTAGTTTGAACATTAGATTAGATATTAGAGTACATAATTTAATCAGCAAAATCATTTTTATATATTTTACGAGATTTAAAAATGTGTTGAATGATTATGTGGTTAATTATGGTGCATGTAACATGCAAATTTTGAACTAGATGTACATTAAAATGGTTTTTTGAGTCAAAATCGTAAAAAATCAATTTTTACTTTAGTCTGTAATTACATTTGAAACTATGTACCTATGTCCTTTCAAATAAACATAACACAAAGGAAAACATCCATTAACTTGCACAGGTACATAATAAAAAAAAATCACAAAGGGATAGAGAAATATCATCTGGCCTGTCTGTTGCCACTGGCGGGGTTCTGAGACTAATTAATTGCATCGAAATACAATCATAGCGGATTTTTTTATCTGTGTAAAGCCACCCTTCTACCGACCATCCCCACGGGAAGGGAGTCCTTTTTAATTGGCGTTTTTCAATGTCGGGATTTAGAATTATGAGTTGCGGAATGAATGATGTACCTACTGTGAGCTTAGCACGGATAGTTTGGTACGATTTTAGTGAAATAGGTGTTTAGGAAATCATATTGTTGTCTCTATCGCATACGTCCAACCTATGCGATAGGTGACCTTTTACCATTTTACTATTAATTACCATTCTTTTTTTTGTTAGTGTGATTATTTAAAATTTTTTTGTATGTTTTTTTATCTATTCCCCGATAAACGTATCTATGTGTTGCTATTTGTCTTTTCTCAGGGTGTTTAATGACAATTGATAAAAAGAAAATTACAAAGTACAAATTTTCGAGCTCTTAGTGTAGAGTACGTCTGGGGAAGAACTACCACATTACCCATTTCCTGCCGTGAAGCAGTAGTGCACTTGTATTACTGTGTTTCGGTTAGAAAGGTAAGGGGGTCGGTGAAATTACAGGCACATGTGACTTAACAACTTCACGTCTCAGGGTCGACAACGCATTGGCGATGCCCCTAGTATTGCAAATGTCCATAGGCGGCGGTGACCACTTACCGGGTCTCTGCTCAGGTGGACCGTCTGCTTGTTTGTCGGCCAGTGGTATAAAAATTAAAAAAACATGTTGGGCAATAGTAACGGGGGCCTTAAAATTAGTGATGTGACTAAAACATAGTGTACACTAAGCTGATTCATTTTGCTTTCTGATAGTGTGTAGAATATTTATTCTATATATATATTTATTCTATTATGCAAATATTTGCGATTCGTAAGAAACTGTTTAAGACTCACTAAATCTGTTCAGACTATAATCAAGGCATTTCTTGTATTTTTCTTTGTTAAGATATTAATAATAATGTAATAATTACAGGACAAATCTACAGAATTTATTTTGAACTATTACGAATTTGGAATAAAATTAAAAACCTGTGCATTTGCTACCAAATAATTTCAAAAATGGTCTATATAGGATAGATGCAAAAGATCTCTTTTTGAATGGATTAGTGCTTCATACAATACCTCTATATGGTAATACTGCACTCTCACAACGCAAAAAATAGTAACATCGATGTACTGACTTACAAAGGCACGTTTGAAAATGGCTTCTGGTCACATATTTTTTATTTTTGACGACGAATGGAGATGAATCCTAAAAGGATATATGTCTGTGTGAACTGGTTGATTGATAGGATTTCCGAACTATACGTTGTCCATGAAAAATGGACTTTAATAACACACACTTTGAGTTGAATGTCGATATTTATTTATTTATTGGCTTACCATCTATATACACACATAACATTGTCGTATAATTACTATTACAGTTTCTTTTCTTGCATGCATCTAAATTAAAGGAAAGTACTGCATTATTTTTTTGTTAAAATACGAACTTATACATTTAATAATAGATGATAGTATGACGATGCGACACCTTGGGAAGACGATGCTGAGTTTCGTTAATTTCTAAATTAAAACTGATTGTAGTTTCGTTCATTACTTGTTGTTGAATATTAAATTAAGAAAATAGTGATTCATGTAAATCAGTTTAATGTTTGAATCTGTCGAATAGTAAAATATGAGCTGGTAGCCCCGAATAGAGTAGCAAGTCTGCGCCTACGCAGTAGCGGCTGTCGATCATTAGACAGACAGCGCAAGAGGTGCACGCTAACCTGGCTCATAATCCAGTTGCATCTTGTGTTTAACGCTATATTTTATGGGTAAGTGTATTGGAATAAAATAAGTATTATTAAATAATAATTATTAATTGTACATGTGGTATTATTTTAACGGTCCTGATACAACACGCCTACGATGGATGACGATTGCCAAGACCGCTTCTATTGCTTAGATATTTGCAAGAAAAATATTGTATGTGTTATTGTTGTATCTGGTAATGTTGTGTAATAATATGAAAGAATATGTTGTATGTCGGGTTTATTATCATGCTACTACTACAAATTGATATATGCGTTGCAATGAGAAGGCGTATAAGTATGATGTCCTATAATTAGTAATATGTTTTTACGATTATTTATTATTTACAACATATGTCATCTTTGTTTTCCGAATTAAATAAGTCGTAATTATGTTAAGTGGGTATTCTGGTCTAGAAATTTAAAAAATCGTTCTTTTTTTCATATTTACCAATTTTAATTATTTAAGAATATATCTACAAAAGGAATTTCTAAATTCTAATTATTTTTGGAGATAAATTTTGCTGACGCGGCATCAAATCCGGCTCGGCCACAACTAATGGGAAAAGGCATTAGGGATTCTCCGTCTACCTGAATCCATATTACGCAGTAAAAGCTAAACAAAAAAAAATTATATTTAGTGTACACTAGCATCCAGCTGCTAACAGTTGAATTCTAACTTCCAAACCACGTGGACATACGTGCTGTGAGTGAAACTTTAAACACATCCTTATATACTACTAGAGTATAAAGAAGTCTGAAACTGAATCATTATCCCCAAATTTCACTTTTAACAATTTTTTTTAAGTTAAAACAAGTGCTAAAAGTTGTTTTTTTTTTTCAAACATTCGCTATTTTGTGGATTTTTTTTTTCAATTTTCCGTACTTCTGGACATTGAGACATTAGTCAAATATTATATATTATATAATCAAAAATTACGAGAAATTCATACCTCTAGACCAAAATATCCCCTTAAAACAGAATTTCAAAGCAAACATCTCATTAAACGCTATTCAACTGATGACTATTAATTTCGTCACGTTTTTATTAAACACCTTATTTTTATTGTCAAAGAATATAACTTTATTTACAAGAGCGTATTATTAGTATGTTGTGAATAGATAAATTATACATGGCAACGCATTCTGTTCTCAGGAACATATTTTGGTTATAAATCTATCTATGTAATAGTTTTATTAATTTTTATATTATTAGAAATTGTTTACGAGACAGAGCTCAAAACTTTAATTAAATGCATACATTATCCCTCTTTGTTGAGAATATAATCTACCTATGATCACATAGGTATCAAATAGCTTTAATCAAACTATGCTAAAAATATATATTTCAAATCCGTAGTTGGTTGTAAGTTTTGGTATACATGTATGTAATTTTTTATTATTATATTAGGTAAAATAGGTACGTAGGCCTTTCTGTTAAATAATCTGGTTCCCTGACACGACAGCTTACTAGGGTTGTTGGCTTTGATAATTAATTATATTTTTACGGGGTATTTTATAACAGGTTGTATAATATATAATATGCCAAACACTAGGTGTATTTAGACAAAATGTAACAGTACCATATATTCAAAAATACATACCACATAACAGTACAACTAAATAGGTAAGACAAAATAATTTTACAAAGTCAAAACAATATTTTGACCTCTATCAAAACGGTGAAAATGTAACAATTCGTTCGAGAAAATTGAGTGATAAAACGTAACCCAAGACAGCCAATGAAAAACCTCTTCCATTTATCATACAATAAATCTAGATTCGCAGCCATAACACGCCGTGTCCAGGATTTTTTAGATAGATGATCATAATCCTATAAGGTCAAGTTTGAGGTTGGCAACACTGAATCATATTACCCGGCAAAGCGAATAGAGAAGTGATTTTTTATTTCCAAGTAAATTTTTAAGTAATTTTTTTTTTTATAATCCATGCAATTTAACAAAAGAAAAAAGAAATGTAATACTGTGTATTAAGGAATCACAAGCCTCAGCGCAAAACATCGAGCTGAGAAAGCTCGGAAAGATGTTAATCTATTATAAAAATCCGTAGAAAATGTAAAAATAAATAATAAATAAAAAAAACCTATAATATTGTCAAGTGTACTTTTATTGTCCTCAGTGGAGAAGCGCTGGGAATAACCTCTGATTCATCATTGACTTTTCCGAGAAGAAAAACATCATGGGGAAATCCATTGGGAGGAGTTATCGAATTCGATGACATGTGAATTTTGCCAAATGGCGGTGAACTTTGTCTGATTTTACACTTAAACACTTAATAATTAATAACGGGCCAGGTGGCTTTGTGGTTAGAAGCCTTCCGCGCCGCAGGTCGTCGGTTTAATTCCCACCCAGGGCAAACATTTGTGTGCATGAAAATGTCTGTTTCTTCTGTGTCTGCATGTAAATATCTAAGTAATTATTTAAAAGTAGTGTATGTATATCAGTTATCTGTTTTCCATAGTACAAGTTCTGTTTGGTTTGGGGTCAGATGGCCGTGTGTAAAGAATGTCCCAGGATATTTATTTATTTAATGAATACACATTATATAACCTTATAGAATTTTAGAGTTAGTAATACGTTGGCAATCCGGAGACATGTCCATGGGCATTGGCGACTTGGTCTACCTTTTGGTGCACTTACTGTCTAATTGTTGTTGTAAATATAGTGGATATTATTATTATAAATAAAGGTACAAGGTAAATGTATATTCAATCCTTCAATTAAGTTTTATTTTGTATATTTCTACGAACATCTTGAAGCAGTAGAGTTCTTAGTGCAGAGTTCATCCGGGGAAGTACTACCTCAATATCTTGTCCACAGTGATGCAGTAGCTCTTGTAATAATGTGTTTCGGACATAAAGGTCAGGGGGTCGGTGAAATTACAGGCACATGAGACTTAACAACTTCACGTCTAAGGATCGACAACGTATTGGCGATGCCACTGGTGTTGCAAATGTTCATAGGCGGCGGTGACCACTTACAATCAGGTGGAACGCCTACCCGAACGTCAGCCTACCTGAGATTAAAAAAATCATAAGTGCAAAAGTAACTCTGTGTCTTAACAAAATAAAGAGAAAATATTTGTATTTGTAATATTAACTCAAAAACCACTAAGCCGGGTTTAATAATTTTTTCACAAATGGAATTCTTTCTCCAGAAGTAATATGGGCTATGTTATAATCCTAGCTTACAAAAGATCCTTCAGGAATGCAGGTGCAACCGCGGAATTGTAGCTTGTTAAGGATACAGCTATAGATTTATAGCAAAAGACTAAGTGTATAACTTGAGTGTACTTAATTAAGTGAAGGTGCTTCAATATAATTATGCTCTTACTTTATTTCCATTCCAGATCTCTTTTTAGTGGAATAAATTGGATTCCTTTCTTTGTAATAATTAGTACTTGGAACGTTCAGTGGTACTCTAAGGGTTTTTGTGCTAATTTTAGATAATATCATGATTTACTAACTGTATCCCCCGGTTTTACGCACGTTCCCGGGGACTGTCACGTTTTTCCGGGATAAAATGTTCCCTATATGTTATTCCAGGATATGCTCTATCTATGTGCCAAGTTGCTCAATCCGTTTCGTAGTTTTTGCGTGAAAGAGTAACAAACATCCATACATACAAACTTTCGCATTTATAATATTAGTTGGATGTAGCAAGTTGTATTTGTTAAATTATTTTATTATATATTGTTTAAAACTCGATATAATTTTATAACAAGTACACGGGAAAAAGTAAGTGAACATATTGGAACCAATTGCTAGATGACTGTTTTTAATACGGTCATTTTTCATTATTTTTTATTTCAATGTTCACCACCATTTGGTGAGCTTCACATGGCATCGAATTTGATGACTCCTCCCAATGGATTTCCCCATGATGCTATTCTTTACTGAAAAGTCTATCATGAATCACAGGTAATTCCCAGAGCTTCCCCACTGAAGCTAATAAAAAAAACAGTTGCAAAGACTGTTTATAAAAGCTTGCCTTCATAAATAAGGAATAGTTCTATTAACTTAGCCTTATTGTACTAGCTATCCTCCGCGGTTTCACCCGTGTTTCCGAGGGATGTGATATTTTCCCGAGATAAAAAGTAGACTATATGTTATTTTAATATATTCTCTATCTATGTGCCAAGTTTCATCCAAATCCGTTGGGTAGTTTTTGCGTGACAGAGGAACAAACATCCATACATCATTACATAGAAACTTTCGCGTAGGACTAGCTACTATCCGCGGGTCCAACTGCATATTAAAGGGTAATAATATTGTACAGGAATACACAGAAAATATTCTATCTGTAAGGCACATTTAATCCAAATCAGTTCCGCCAATTATGCGCGATTAATGTATACTAATTTATTCATCCAAACATCAATTTGAAACAAAATATCAAACATACTCATAAAGATTTTTTACAAAGTACGTAACATAATATTGATTTTGAACCCCAGCGGAGTTCCCGGGGGGAAAACTATCGATCCACAGCAACCCTCCTATACTTACGCGTAGTGGTTTGTTAATGGATTGTGGCATTGCTTCGGTCATTGTTCACCATGTCAGTGTGTGTGGACTCAGAATATACTGCAGAGTACACGATAAATGAGAAACTGCCGAGAGATTCAACTCTGCACTTCTATCAAGCTGCCAGCCGTGTGTAGTTGACACATTGGATTGGCCTTTGTAGGCATTATCTGTGTGTGTTAAAAATCACTCCATGTGTTAGGTTAGGTCAGCTTCGTAGTTTTAGCCGCGTTTTGGAGGGGTCAAACGGCTTCCATGAATAAAATGTATTCTATTTTGATACTAATTGTATTTGAGTGTCATGATGATTTTATGCCTAATTAAGTCACATTAGATTTTATTATCGAACAATCGCATTGAATGTGTACACAGTAGTTATAGACGTGTTTTTTAAATATTTAATTACCTATAAAGATTAACAGAAAAATAGAATATTTATTTTTAATTTTAAACTACCTAATCCCAGGCAAGTCTTTTGGAATTTAGTGAAAAGCATGTCATAAATATCTAACCGCCTCGACTTTGGCTATATAGATTTTTATTGGCTACTTTGGAGAACGGTTTCCAGGACCAGCTTAAGGGTTTTAAAAAGATATATATACCACTTTGTGCGACAAACAAGCTGACCGTCCACCTGATGGTAAGTGGTCAACGCCACCTATGAACAATCCTTGAGAATTATCTTGATAGGTTTTAGGAAAGCGGATTTTCAAGTAAAATTTACCGAAAAGGTACCTAAGGATATTTATGTAAAGGCTCACGAAAAATTGTCTTACTCTGTATTTAATTCCTGGTTGCTGGTAATAGATATGAATTAATCAAAGAAAACTCCTCTACTTTTATGATAAGTAGAACAAACAGATAGACTTCGACCTGAAGTGGTCACCGAAGCCTATAGACATTTGCAACATCAGGGACATGGCCGCATTGTCGACCCTGAGACGTGAAGTTAGTCTCATGTGCCTGTAATTGCTTCATGAGGTTTCTGGTTTATTCTATATTCTACGCTCATCACATAAATTGTAACAATAAACCACCGTGGCACCGGTCAAACTGACTCGATCCCGGGATTCGGTATGTGAGATGTTGCTTTACTACAAATTCTAGTCCCGCAGTTTTGGTGCAGTCTAGTTGCAATTTTGAAATAAGACATTCATATGCAAAAGGAAAATGTCCATTGGAATAAAATGATGTTATGTTTAAACGAATATTATTAGAAATATCAGATAGAATAGATAATATAGAGTCGATTATCTTTATCTACTATTAAACGAGAAAAACTTATAACTTGTAATGGTTTCTCTGAAATGGTTTTAATTTAGATGAAAATTTGTGTCTACATCAGATTTTGTTTTTTAAGTTTATCAATATATGTTTCATTACTGATGCCTTTTTATAAAACAAAGTGTGTGCGTGTAACCTTTACGCGCGATTGAAGTAAAACTTAATTGAATTAAAGGTTAATCATATGATCATGTAATTATTATCATTTGTTAAATAAATAAATAAATAAATATAAATAAATATCCTGGGACATTCTTTTACACACGGCCATCTGATCCCAAACTAAGTAGAGCTTGTACTATGGAAACCAGATAACTGATATACTACATATACACCTTTTTATTTTTCTAAATACATACATAATACATATTTACACCCAGACACAGAACAAACAGACATGTTCATGCACACAAATGTTTGTCCTGGGTGGGAATCGAACCCACGACCTTCGAGTTGGCAGTCAGGGTCGCTAACCACCAAGCCAATTGGCCTGTCAAAAAATAATAAAAAATAGATAATTGAGAGTAGAAAATTAAGGTTAGATAAGTACATGTCAATATAACCTTGTTATTGAATATTATAGAATGTCGCAATCGTCAGAAAATATATTAATAATTTATTTATTACAAAATGTAAGGTTATAATATTTTCGGCCGGCTGCACGTTATTCATGTAAACAATGCATAACTATACAACAATTGTATTCGCAGTGTTACCAATACATATATGTATATAGCTACACGTGGATTAGTTCCTTATTTTAAGTATGCCTTCTATAAGCCATTAGAGTATTTGATGAGAAAAAACGGACGTCAGAAGAAAACAATAAAAATGACAATATAATGACTTTTAAGTAACATAATACAAACTAAAATGAACTAATGCAATAACTATTATTATAATATAAGACTGAAAGCTATATATTATACATGCACAAAGCATAGTAAGGCTACTCCCGTAAAGAAACTATACAGTATTTTTCAGAACGTTACTTTCGTCAGAAAAAAAATCTGAGTTACTCCCTAGTCGCTTTTACTTCAAAAAAGGTTCAGGTATACTAACTATTAATTCCAATAACTAATATCTTACCTCCTCCTAGTGTACGAGTATACTAGAATATTGTAATGAAATATTGTGAATTGTGTAACCACTGATACAATTTCGAAAATTCTTTTACCAATAGAAAGCTACACTATTCTGAAGTGGCATAGGGTTTGTTACAAACCCGGGATGCGTTGGATCCCTCGGGAATGCGCGTCAAACTGAGGGGCGATAAAGCTAGCTAGGGGCTAAATAATGTTAGGCATTTCGTATGTACCTACACTATTTTCAATGCTATTATTTGCTAAAATTGTGTGTCAAACACTTCACAAAAATTAAAACCTAAAACATTCCTTTACACAGAATCTTCTAATCCCGAAATTAACAGATCTTTCTCTCAATTTTGAGTTAAGCTCGCCTATGTACATGACATTTCTTATGTAAGTTATTAATGTAAATTATTGGTGTACAATAAAGTATAATAAAGATCCAGTACCATCGATATGTGATATAAAAAACGAATCTATATGAATGGAAGGGATGTAAATATCTATATGAGTATTTATTTAAAAATATAGTATATCAGTTGTCTGGTTTCCATAGTACAAGCTCGGCTTAGTTTGGAGTGTGTAAGGAATGTTCCAGGATATTTACTCAAGTAGCTAGTACGATGGAAACTAGTTGACTGATATATTACACATACTTACTAGTATTGGAATATACTTACTACAGCTTCATCCTGGCTTTGCCTGAGTATAATAATATAGAAGTTTTAGACACATAAGCATCACAAACGAATTGCTCAAGACTATTGCCGCAAACTGAGTTATTTCAAAGATAGACAGAAATGGTGGCTTTTTTCTATACTATAAAGATAATATACAGATGTGACACTCAAACACATACAAATATTTTATGTGAGTGGTAATCGTATAAAATTGAATTAATTGTACAGCTATGGGTAGCACATGGGGCATTAATATAGGGTACTTTACACCCCGGAACAACATGCTTTGATTCCCATATCAATTTCTCATTCTACCCCTGCTTTTTCAGAAACAAAAGTTGTCTGATAACCACCGCAACAAAGCCGTACACAGCAGGCACTTGATTTTTAAGTCAAAGAGAGAGATGGAGCATTGAAGCTGCGGTAATACAGCGATGAGTTTTTGGCATTTGCCTTAGAGAATCACCTACTGCATAGTACTTTCAACCCTTTTCCAACAACATTATTAGGGTCAGCATCGGCTTTGTATTGTAACATCATTGTTAACGGTAAACAAACATAAACTCTCTATTTTTATGTGCATATAAAACTAGGTACCGTTCCGTGGTTTTACCTGCGTTCCTGAGGGATGTAATGGACACGGGGATTATAATGTAGGATATGTCATTAGGGGATAGTGTAGCTTTCTTTGTGAGAAATATGTGTTGAAATCGGATAATCAGTTTCGGAGAATCTCTCCTACATCTACAAATATACAGATTTCACGACTTTCCGTTGGTGGGTTTTACGTTTCCGTGAGATGTTACATTTTTCCAGAATTTTTCTAAATACATACTTATATAGATATTTACACCCAGACACAGAACAAACAGACATATTCATGCACACAAATGTCTGTCCTGGGTGGGAATCGAACCCGCGGCCTTCGGTTTGGCAGTCGGAGCGTTAACCACCAAGCCAACTGGCCTGTCATTATCGTATGTAGTAAATCAGTTATCTGGTTTCCATAGTGCAAGCTCTGCTTAGTTATAGACCAGATGGCCGTGTGGAAAACAAATGTCCCAGGATATTATTAATGTGTTAATCCAAATTATAAACTATCCATCTGCCATGTTTCATACAAACCAAACAAACATCCACCAATCGCTCCATCCTCACAAATTTTCGCATTTGTAATATTAGCAGAAAAATTGTATAGAAGAAGCTGACTTACTGAATGTAAGACTTGTCCTATACATTGTGATACATACATATGTAAGGTGGTAATTATAATTAAATTAAGGTTATAATTATTAGAACAAAGAGATTAAACTGTAGAGTTGGCAGACTCGTTTATCAGTCAGATGATTAAGTCTAAACAAAATTGGAACGTATTAAGATATGGTTGTAAGGTTTAGAAATAATTGCACCGCTTTTAGTAATGTTGCTTTTAGTGATATTATGTGCTTAAAATATGAGGTAAGAGGTAATTTTTTTTTTCAGTAGGCTTGGTGGTTAGAGACTGGGTGCCACGCTATAGATCGTGAGTTCGATCCCACACGGGACAAATATTTGTGTGCATGAACGAACATGTCTGTTTGGTCCGTGATTCGGGTAAATATGTATTAAAACAATTATGGTGCAGTGTACCAGTTATCTGGTTTCTATGGTACAAGCTCAACTTAGTTTGGGATCATATGGCCGTGTATAAAAGAATAACATGGTATTTATAATTTTATTTAAGTATCAATTTATCTGTCAAAAAATTGAGATGTATCAGTAACATAATACTAGCTCGGCGTACCATTCTATGACCCAATCCTTATAAGAAGTCTCCAAGAATCAATAGATTTCTTTCAATCAAGGTACTGTAGTTTCTTCAAGAATCTTACATGGCTTCTTAATTTTTTATCAGGTAAATAATAAAACAACATTTAATGATTTTATACAATGTTTATTTATAAAGTACTAGCTGGTTCCTGGTATGCGTTGCCATGCAACTTTTTATTTGGGTGTGTCTGGTACCTTCGCAATCATACGTAGAATAACTCATTTAAGTTTCATCGCTATTGGATAAATAGTATAAGAAAGCATAGGTTGTGGAATGAGCTCCCCGCCGTGGTTTTCCAAGTGAGTACAGCATGGGGTTCTTCAAGAAGGGTGTTAAGAGATTTTAGCCGGGTCGGCGACGTGCTTTAGATACCCACGGTGTTGCAAGCGTCAATAGCCTGCGGTGACCGTTTACCATCAGGCGGACCGTCAGCTTGTTTGCTAACTTAGTTGTATAAAAAAATACAAATAAATTGGGTAGAAACATACAAACGTTCATTTTTATATACAACGTGTTACAAAATAGCCCGTATAAATATAATTAATTATCAAAGCCAATAACCCTAGTAAGCTGTCATGTCAGGGAACCAGATTATTTAACAGAAAGGCCTACGTACCTATTTTACCTAATAATTCTCTACTTTAATAGTTTTTCTATTTTTTATTCATAAAAATCGTTTTTTATATTTTTTTGTGGTATGTTGTACAGCGTTACTACGGTTCTTAAATATTGTGAATGGACACGTTATAAGGCTAACATTTGTAAAACCTTGTATGTACATATTATACATACTCATAGATGTACAAGATATGTTTTCATCCGATAGTAAAAATATATCTCGCAGCGACAGAAGCCAAGCTGTCGTGTTACACGAAGAGACACCTTAAATCCAACACCTGACAAAGGCAGGCTACCTCTCAAATAAGATATAGGGATTTTCCTCCATTTTTTACCCGATTAAGCCTCGAGTAAGGTGGGTTATGCCACCCCGGGGCGTTTGGTTATTTGATTTTCTCTTTTTCCTTAACTTATTAGAAATAGTTCTACGAAATTCACATTTTTGTTCCTTATTAATTAATCTTGTGGAAATCTATAGAAATATACTGTTTAGAAATTAAATGCATGGTTACGTCAATCAAATCAAAAATATTATCTTTGAAGGCTAAACTATTCATATTCTGACTCTAATACCAATTCGGAAGGTTGAATTTGCTGTAAAGAGCTGCCAATTCAGTCAGTAATATACTTTTTTGACAGGCCAGTTGGCTTTGTGGTTAACGCTCTGACTGCCAAACCGAAGGTCGAGGGTTCGATTCCCACCCAGGACAAGCATTTGTGTGCATGAACATGTCTGTTTGTTCTGTGCCTGGGTGTAAATATCTATATAAGTATGTATTTAGAAAAAAAAAGTAGTATGTAATATATCGGTTATCTGGTTTCCATAGTACAAGCTCTGCTTAGTTTGGGATCAGATGGCCGTGTGTATAGAATGTCCCAGAATATTTAGACGACGGTCCAGTTGATTTGATAATTAGAGACCCTGACTCCCACGCCGCAGGTCGTGGGCTTGATTCCCACCCAGGACAAAAATTTGTGTGTCACGCATACACGTCTGTTTATTCCATGTCTGAATGTAGCTTACATTTATTTCTATATTATGTTTGTTTTTAAGAAAAGGAGTATCTTTTATGTAGTATACCAGTTATCTGGTTTCCATAGTACAAGTTCTGCTTAGTTTGGGATCAGATGGACATGTGTAAAGAATGTCCCAGGATATTTATTATTATTAGATTAAGACATAATATTTACAGGTATAGTAGTTCAATGCCTACAAAAGTCATGGGTTAATTTTCTACTCTAGACAAATATTTGTAAGAATGAACGTTTGTTTGTTCTGTGAGTGAGGTCTAATGAGTTTTGAAGTATATGTTTTAAAAGTTATGTATCATCATCATCAGCCTATCTCCGTCCACTGCTGGACATAAGCCTCACCTATGGCACGCCACGCTTGATTATATGCCATGCTTGTACTATGGAAACCAGATAACTGATATACTATATATACTACTAAATACATACTTATATAGATATTTACACCCAGACACAGAACAAACAGACATGTTCATGCACATAAATGTTTGTCCTGGGTGGGAATCGAACCCGCGACCTGCGACTTGGCAGTCAGGGTCGCTAACCACCAAGCCAACTGGCCTGTCTTTATTAAATGAAATTAAGTCATAACAAGTATTTTTAATCCCTGCTCACAGAGTATCAAAAATTCAAAACCATTTATTCAGTTTAGGCCCTCGGAAGGCACTTATGGAGGTCACATTTTAAGTTACTAAAGCTATTAATACTATAGTTATCAGAATTCCATATTAAAAGCTTTGCTTAGTTTCAGATCGAGTACTCACGACAGAGAAGGTCCTGAGATCTTAATAATTTTGGATAATTAATAAACTGACACCAATGTCAACTGCAGTCGTGGAATTTCCATTCCTCCAACAGCATTTTAAATCGCAAAAATCCAAATGTAATTCTTTTCTACCTGTTTCATATACAAACACAGCCAAAAGCTTGTCCTTTACAAAACTTTCATATTAATAAATTTAAATTGGCAGTAGCCCGCATTCAACATTTTAAACTCTCCGAACATATTCCCTTTAAGGCACTACAGGAGTTTACACTTCAAAAGGGGTCATGAATTTTGGAGGGCGCGTAGTACTCTTGCTACGAGCTGCTACGGCGTAGAGGTTGGCTACGAGCTACGATTTGTTTGTAAAGACGTATTAATTTTATCTTCTTAAATTTATATACATATGAAAAATGCGTGAAATATTTATTCAAATAGGCTTCATAGGCACTTATGAATGGTCAGACTCTAACACCGGTTCGGAAGGTTGCTTTTTCTGTATGATGTATGTTTCCAATGACTCCCAAACGTACTGACGCCTGGACCGATTTTGACAGGGCTTTCACTGGCAGGTTGCTGATGTTACGAGAAGTAACTTAGGCTACTTGTTGTCAAAAATTTAATACCCCTGGAGAAGGTGGGTCAAACAGCAGGGCTAACCTAGTACATTTTAAATACATATATTCATGGCTTATATTTACCAGCCACAATCTTAACTCAAAATAAGCAGAAGTTGTGATATGGCAACCAAATATATGATACACTAATAGTGTATAATTTTTTTTATCATTATCATATCATAAATTAAGTAAAACGTAATCCTAAATAATTAACATGATTTTTTATAATAATATAAGTAAGTAATATTATTTTTATGATTTGTTTCATTGCAATGCAATTCATATTAAAAACATAATAAACTTAATAGAAAAACTGAAAGCATAGTTTAAAATAAAATGAAATATTATTATAAAATTGTGAATATCATATTGAGTCTACGAATAGTACCTCTACAGTCGCCTCTACGGCGTAGCACTGCTACGAAATGGCGGCAGAATTATTTGATTTCAAAGAAGCTTTGAAATACACGGTACTATGAATTATACATTTTTTTTAAAACACTTTGTGTGTTCTGTATATATCTGAATGAAATCTGCGGATAAGAAACATTAACCAGGACTTTCTTGGTATGGACTTCAATATTAGGAAGGCTATTGTAAAATAATATTTTAGGAAAATCATTTTTTTTTTACATAAAGCCTTCTGATCCTGCACTAAGCAGAGCTGTAGCTAAAGTATGGTAACCAGACAACTGATATTCAACATGTTCATATTTACTACTTTATATTTTTAATTTTTTATCTAGAAACAGAATAAACATCTGTGACGTTTTGTGAACTATGTTTTATTTTTCCTTTGTATTTGTTTTTTTTTGCGTATCGATCGTTTTGGCTAAATTTGTTTAGACCAGAATTCTGCCAGACGTACTGTCGTCTGTAGCATTATACAGGTCTTCTGGCGTGCAATATGAGGGGCACGCAGGGCACGACAATAGATGTGCCATTGTCTGAGGGGAGGCGCCGCAAGTATTTATTTATCTTTGTTTAATAATAAATAATTAAAAAAGATATTCTGGAAAAAATTGGCACTCGTGAGGATTGTCGATAGAAGAGAAATCATAAGACTACGAAAATACAGTGTTTTATTATAAATATGATATGTACATACGTAATAATATGTTTCCACTGCTGACTAATATCATACACATAGTTTCAGATATACTGTTAATATTAGCATGTCTGTGACGCGAAACCATAATACTTTTCCCTACCAAACATCGGTCAAGGCTCACAAGAAGTTCAAAATGGTTCACAATTAAGTTTTCACGTATGAAATCCTATGAATTAAGGTAAACCATGGGCGTGTACTAGTTTCTAATCTGCAGGTTATGTGTGTCACTTACACACAGTGACAGGCCAGTTAGCTTGGTGGTTAGCGCTCTGACTGCAAAACCGAAGGTCGCGGGTTCGATTCCCACCCAGGACAAACATTCATGTGCACGAACATGTCTGTTTGTTCTGTGTCTGGTTGTAAATATCTATTTATGTATGTTTTAAAAAAAAATCTAGTGTGTGTAGTATATCAGTTATCTGGTTTCCATAGTACAAGCTCTGCTTAGTTTGGACGTGTGTAAAGAATGTCCCTGGATATTTTTTTATTTTATTTTTATACTAACAGTTTTCTCTTAGTAGTCTACAGATAAATTAATACGTAGGTATATCAGAAGTAGCTGCAGAGTGGCAGAATATTCTAGTAAAGCTCAGATATTTCAAGGTCCAATATGACGTTGAAGAGCATACTGTCGTGGGTTTCGAACCCAGTAACACTGGTCGAGCTGTATATCTTTGATCAGAGTAGTTGTTGTTTACCAAACATTGAGTTTATTTATTTATTTAATTATTGGCTTACCAACTAAATAAACACTTAACATTATCTTAGAACACTATAACAGTATGTAATTAAATGTAAAATGAAGCTGAAAAGAGTTATTAAGGAATTGATGATTTCTTAAAAGCACTTTTCTTCTGAATGTTGGTAGTAGTAGTAGATTATTAAAATAGTATAAGAATATAGTTAGGTAGTATAAGATAAATTTATTGTTAAAAGAGCAGAGCGCCTACAAACTGCTGAGCAGTTTGGCGATGTAATGTTTGTGAATATGTACTAAATATAATGTAAATAAATAAATAAAAAAAAGTTACTTTTCTCGCATGCATCTAAATTACAGGAAAGCACAGCATTTATTTTTTATTAAAGATTCATTTGCTTAGAAAACACTCTATGAAAGAAAATTAAAATAAAGAAAATAAATAAATTGTTACATTTTATGAAATATGGCATTTTTAAATGAGCCCAAATTATCTCCAAAAATATCCAAGTCACATTTGTGAAGTATATCATTGTACCTGTAAGTATTATAAGTTAATATATATATATACAGTACTTACGTCAATCATCATCATTATCTCGAAGTCTTTCGCCACTGCAGTAAACATCTTGTTAGAGAAAGTAGTAGATCGCCACAGGTCACAATATGGAAGTGAGTGTTTAGACTTATATAATAATCCCATAAGTATTACAAATGATTGTTTGTTCAGTGTGTGTGTAATATCTATTTAATGAAGTACATATTTAGAAAAATGTTGTAGGTATATGTAGTATATCAGATATCTGGTTTCCTTTAGTATAAGCTCCTTTTTTATTTTTATACCACTTGGGCCGGCAAACAAGCAGACAGTCCACCTGATGGTAAGTGGTCACCGCCGCTTATGGACATTAGCAACACTAGAGGCATCGCCAATGCGTTGTCGACCCTGAGACGTGAAGTTGTTAAGTCTCATGTGCCTGTAATTTCACCGGCCCCCTTACCTCCTAACCTAACTGAAACACAGTAATACAAGTGCACTACTGCTTCAAGGCAGAAATGGGTAAGGTGGTAGTACTTCCCGGACGAACTCTGCACTAAGAGCTCTACTACTCTAAGCTCTCCTTAGTTTCAGATCAGATAGCCGTGTGAAAATAATGTTCAGGATATATTCTTTCATTTCTAATTGACTAGCTATTCCCCGCGGGGTCACCCACGTTCCCGAAGGATATTACATATTCCCGGAACAAAAAGTATGTGTTAATCCTAGTGATAAACTATTTTTGTAGCAAGTTTTACATAAATCGATTAATAGTTTTGCGTCAATATCTATCCTCATAATTTTTCGCATTTATAATATTAGTAGGATTGTGAGCATATATTGAATAAATTCTGGATTTATTTATGACGGGATTGCGATTGACCTCAATCTCATCTGATGGTAAGTGAAGATGAGGCCAGAGATGAAGCTCGCTTTCCCTATTCCCTCTTTTCAAAAAGAGCTCCAAGTTATAAGTTTGAAACGGAAATATTTATTTCTCTCAGGAACGCAGCTAAATATATAGCTTTTTGATAATGAAATAATCTACCTTTTCAATCAGAATTTGTTTTAATTAAAAAAACAGGGTGTCGTAAAGACAGATAGAAGTGAAACTTTTGTATTACAGGGAAACATTTTAATTAATCATCAATCACTTCAGAATAGCATAGATTGTGTTTATCATTTATTTTTCTTCACACGAAATGGTTGCTGACCAGAATTTCAATTTCTCATGGGCCGACAAACAAATGGAAGGTCCACCTAATGGTAAGTGGTCACCGCAACACCAGGGGCATCGCCAATGCGAGACGTGTGTCGACAACGCATTATTATCATCTTATTTCTCATAAGAAATTTCACTTAAATAGTCTACCCTCAATTAGAATTAATTTTATTGCAATACTTTAAATAAAACATCGTAAAAAATATCACTGTAATATTTGTGCACATAATAGGGTATGCACAGATTGGCGTAACGTGACAATAATGCACGTGACGGCCACAGCGCGGCCCGTGGTCACGCGTCTGTCATGAACGTGACCGCGGAGTTGCGTCACATCGACCCCTATAGGGATAAGGGCTGGTCTATACGTAACGGGATTTGTCACAGAATGACGATTCTGCAGTAGCGTACTACACATACTTGTATTATAAATGCGAAAGTAATTATGTTTATTAGTAGTAAGTCCAGTTGGATTGGTGGTTCACCTTCACTGCTATGCCATTGGTCTTGGATTCTATTACTAGACAAATATTTGATAAAATTTTGCATGAATTATGAACCTGTCTGTTTTTTATTTGAGCCTAACAAGTGACTCCACCCAGATCTGAAGCAGCAATGGAGTCCAAAAATGAGGCAAGGTGCCGAAGTCACAACGCCGATCAGCCTCACCTTGTCGGCCTGCAGATATGCCTTTTCACGGTCAAAAACCCGGGATCGTAGGCAGAGGGTTGGTTTGTGTTTGGGTGTAAATATCTATAAGTACGCAAGTCTGTATAAGTCTGAAATTAGTTTATGTAGTACCTATATCAGTTGTCTGGTTTACATAGTACAAGTTCTGCTTGGTTTGAAATTAGATTGCCGTGTGTAAACTGGTCCCAGGATATTGATTCATTCATTTGCTTAAACGTTTTCAATGTTAAAAGACTAAATCAAACTTTCTGAAATTTGTCACCTCGATTTATTTGGAGGTAGACAGACTACTTTGACTAAATTTCAACGCAAGTGAAGCCGCAGGGCGGTAGCTAATGTGTGATAGTTAATATCAGGTATGTTATTAACAGGTTGACGGTAGGCATGGTCAGTCGTTTGATTCCTACCCTTAACTTTAGCTTTCGGTGTAGGAAAACCATAACAAGGGGTGGAGTGCCCGTCTGGCTTGAAGTCAACTCGAAATTGCAAATCTGTGGTTAAGTATCGGCGTATTGAGTGGCATGTAGCACGGCTGTGTGTGTACCACATTTGACCACATCATTACTGATTATAGTAAGATTGTGGTCAAACGGCTTGTATATAGTATAGACCTACAATCAATCAAGCAAGCGGTAAATATCAAAGTATGTATTTAGAAAAAAAAGAGTTAGTAGTATATCATTTCTGGTACAAGCTCTGTTTTGTTTAAGATCAGATAGCCGTGTGTAAAGAAGGTGCTAGGATATTATTTAGATGGAAGACTACCTTCCACACACACGCCTCTTCAAATTCGGGTAAATAAAGTAGGTAGCAGTAGGTACAAGCTCTGCTTAGTTTGGGATCAGATGTCTGTGTGTATAGAATCCCAGGATATTTAAAAAGCCTACAATAAGGTTTAAACAGGCACCTACTGAGAATTCGATTCTTTCTAGTCTTTGCATACCTTGTCTGGTGGATAAATTATGTTTTGCTTAAATAAATCTTAGTCATATTTAGATGCAGTGGAAAAAGCACTGTAATTAGTATTAGAATTGATTTTAATATACTTCGTAAGTACATTGCAGTTTAAGGCCATATAAATGTAGTAGTTTGTGTGATGCTGTATTTTGAATGGAAAAGCGTGTGATTTGCTCAACGACTTATTTGACACTGACATAAGTCAGTTTTAAGTAAGTGTTGTACTTATTACAATTATGTATGTTGTAACTAACCTAACTGTACCTAATATTTTGTTTTTGTTGGACATATATTGAGTTTATCTAGCGTTTCGTTTTTCTGGATCTCCTATTTCATACACTCCATCTCCCTTTTACAGAGCCATTTTATGCATTAATATGTCTATCGATTGAGTGATTTTAAAATGAAAGAAACGTATTACATCTGATAGAGCTCTTGAAGAAATAACTCATATCAATGTACTGCCGCTACAAGAACTTTTGAGTAGTAGTAGAGCTCTTAGCTCGTAGATACTGCCATCATATCTAGTTCCGCCTTGAGGCAGTAGTGCACTTGTGTTACTGTGTTTCAGTTAGAAATGTAAGCGGGCTGGTGAAATTATAAGTACTCGAGACTTAACTTCATGTCTGAGGGTTGAAAATGCATTGGCGACTCCCTTGATATTGCAAATGTCTTTAGGAAGCAGTGAGCTAATATTTTCAGGTTTCAGGTTATCAGGTTTTTATTTTCTACTTGACATGGGTACACACACTGAAACATTCATATTGATCTTAACGTGTAATCGACAGCAATTATGAATTAGTTGTTCTGTCTCTGTAGATTTGACATGTCTATACGAGTATATCACACAAGAATATGAAATCGAGTGTTACTTCATACAAAACTTTAAAGTACCAACTCGATCTGTGCGTACTCCACATCTGTTTAACATACCTGCAAGCAACAATAATGTGTCCCTAAATAGTCCACTTAATAGAATGTGCAGTCAATATAATGACATGTGCTCTCAAGTTGATGTTTTCAATGATAGTCTTAATGTTTTTAGGAATTATTTGCGTCGAGAATAGATTTTTATATATAATTTAATGTACTTACCCTAATTATTATTATTATTTTGTATATTTCTTTTTCTATTTTTATAATTTTTTAATTTGTTCTTCCAACTAATATAATGGTTTATTATTGTTATTATTATGTTTTGCTTATTAGATGCTGTGTACAGTTATAATTGGACTACAGGTTTATATAATGTTAATTATCTAGATTTATTAGAAATACACAATCTGTTGTCTGTTTCTGTACCTTTAAATAAAATAAAATAAAAATAAATAAAAAAGATTATAGTTAAATCTTTAAAAGAAAACCTACTGCGGCTAATACTTTCTTAACTGGCATTGCTTATGTATGTCTCTCTAAGCTTGTTTTGACGGGTCAGTTAGCTTGACAGTTTGAGATCATGAATACCAATCCAAAGGATGTAGGTTCAATTCCCATACAGAACAAACATTTATGTGCATGAATGTATCTTTGCGTGGTGTGTATTTTGAAAAAATGTAGTATACGTCATCAGTTATCTGGTTTCCATAGTACAAGCTCTGCTTTGTTCGGCATTAGATGACTGTGTGTAAAGAATATATATGATTGGGCTATGACATATATCAACTATGCATATAATACATACTAGCCTCTCCTCATTAACTAATTTTTTTTTTCAAAAATCAGACAAAAAACAGGTGGTACACTTGTTTTTTTTTTAATAATATAAACTAGTGCTTGACTGCGATCCCACCTGATGGTAAGCAGTGATGCAATCTTAGGTATTGAGGCGCACTAGTTTATTAAGAGCCTATTCACTCTGGCTTTGAAGACGCCCAAATTATAGTTGCTCGGGAAGACCGCAGCAGGCAAGTTATTCCAGTCCCTCGATGTAAGCAGTAACCGTCACCTATAGACATCATCAATACCATGAGGATTGCCAATATGTTCCTGACCCATAGAAAACCGGGCGGCTCTCAAGTGCAACTGACACGGCAATGCTTCCATAATTAATTATCCGTATAAAAACCTTTTTATAATGAAGTACCACACGTGAAGAATCCTACCTTACTCAAAGGTTGTGTTTGTGACACTTGTGGTAATGCTTTAACAGGGGTCCCTAGCATATTCCACTTCGGATATAATTGGATATCTCTACCATTATTGGAAAGAGAGGTAATAGAGAAAGATACGCTTCAATATCATACTCAAGTGTGCATTCTATCTAAGTAGGTTTTATTATTATATTAGGAAACTTACAAGTGTTCAAACTCTTTGAATATACACATTTTGCTATTCTTACCAAACTTATTTTCATGCCTATCCGTAGGTTCTATATATAAATAAAACACGTAATTTTCAAACCAGTTTCTTTATTTCATGTTCATCGTTTTAATACAACATACAAGTAAATTTATCCTCAGATATTATTTTATCAATCCTTAGTTTCTAACTTAATTAAGACCTGAATAACAAGTATGTATGAGTAGTTTTTGATCATTCTTACAAACACGATTATGTATCAAGTGTTATTAGTAATTGGATGTAAGTATAGTTCTTAACCCACACACAATAAGGTTCTATGCAGATTGGCGTGGGTACGCGGAATGGTATTCCAGGCTCGAAGTTGGCGAGTAGTCACAAACGCTTTTACAAACGCGCCCAAAGATCGTAAGAGTCCGTAACATATTTAAATCCCGCGAATACCACACCATTGTGAATAGACCTTTATACACAGTAAAAAAACGATAACAAACCTTAAAAAAGTCTTAATTTCATGGAATGTTTGGATTACTTAAAAGAAATGCTGTAACCATCAATTCCAATTATTACAATAAGCCAGTAAAAAATGCACATTTTATAAATTAATCAATTAAATTAAAAAACCAAACGCAAACACATAAGTTCACACATGAAAACTATAACGTAACTGTGAAAAAATATGGAAATTTAAGAGGTTTCAACTTTCATTATATTCTTACGCCATTCTTCTGTGATGTCATTTACTTTAACACTCCGTCAATGTAATAGGAATAAAACAATTTAGCAGCAATCGTTTTGCATATTAAAAATTGATCAATCGGATACGATTTTCAAAAAAGGTACAGTAAATCGTTATCAGGAACAGTAGCTCAGAAAGCTTAGCTATAAACTAGAGTCTGTTAAACATTTTTGAAGTGACTTCACAAAATATGGCGTGTCAAAAACAAAACATCAAGAAAATATCCCTTTTATCTCAAAGACAAATGACCGACAACATTAAATTTCATCAACTGCTAAATATGTTTATTATAATATTAATATACTTTTAAAATGAAAACAATAGGTACACAGTCAGCTATTATTTATTTGACAACCATCAACTAACAGTTTCTAATTTAGTTTGTAACATGTTGCGACTCATAATATAAAAAAACGAAGAGTATTTTACAATAGTAAAGTTCCAAGCCAGTATTTAAGTTCAAATTTTGATTTGAAAGTTATCCGACAATGTTGACAAGTATACTGCTTCTTTAAGAAAATAATGAGCCGTGTAAATGCGTTACTCCTAATTTAGTGTTCTAATATATATATATTTATAAATAGTCAAGGGAAAATCATATGAGAGTGTAATAAATGTGGAAGTGTATAGAAAAATCTGAAGTATTTTAGAAGCGAAATCCAACCTCGGTTTACCAGTTCATGGCGCACCTGAAGTTTCATATTTACCCCTAAAAACACTTTCAGATATCTGGGGGAAAAGAAATTGCACGGGGGGGATACCCAAATCTATAGAAAAAGAAGTATATAAGGACAAACGGACATAATATATTCGGTAGGTTCCTATATAATGCCATAAAAGGTAGCTTTACGATTGTTATTTTGTTCTAAAATAACCCAAAATCGTATCATTTTTATTAACCAAACGTACCATAACATATTGTAACTATACAGCATGATATATTCACGTATAACCGTTATTCGCACAATATTAAGTAACATCCAAAGGAAGCCGGCGATTTATCTTCGCTTCCTGTATAAGCTGTGAAAAATGTTATCTTTCTTGGCATGTCGACTAAAGGTCACCTTGACTTCATATTTCATATCCGAATTGTCCCTATACGAAGTAAGACGTGACTAGAAAACTAAACGGTATAAGTAACTCGAATGGGGAAAAGAAAATTAAAGAACCCACTAATATTAGGAAAAGTTAATGTAACTTAACTCGAGCAAAACTAAGTTATCCTAAGCAAAACTTCACTGACTAGCGTCGTATATATTTTAATAGAATACAAATAAATTAGTTAATTAATAAATTAGAATTTAACAATTAAATTAATTGGTTTTGGATGGCTTTACAAGCGAGGAAGAAGTTTTGACAGGAGATAATATAAAAAAATGTAATACTGATATTTATGGTTATAGACAAATAGTTTGTGCTCTCGTTTTTAACCGTATTAGAGCCTACATTTGTAAAGTGATTATATCTTTTAATGCAAATTTTTCATTTGAAAATAAGCTAAGAACTATCAAATTACAGAAGTTATATATATGTACTTATACAGTATTCCTTTAGAAAATGCATCTGTCAAAACGTTTCTTTCAAAGCGCATTTCACACAGGGATATGTAATATGTGGTGCAAAATTATAACATTAGTGCGGGTATTGTGAAAGGTAGTCGGTTTGACAAAGATCCTCAAACTGTCAGATACAATCTAATGTAACATGAACACTAAACAACTAAATCATTATCCACGATTAGCCTGTGATCTGTATTATTACTGATTGATACTAGTGTTGTTGCTCGTACGATTTTATTTATCGATGTCGATAGAGCTTGAAAGTTTGTCGTAATGCAGGCGTAATCGTGTCAACGACATAAACACACGATAAGTTAAATTCCTACACAGATATAAACCTTAAGTATCGATTAGCATTCAAGTTTATTATGAAAAAATATATCATTGGAAATATTTTTCAACTTCTCTCCTTATTCCAAACCGTCCAAGAACAACTTAATTATGCATGTGACAACCGATTGTTTATAACTACACTTTTATCCCTAAACAACACTTTGGCAACAAATAGTATTTTTCAATTTTTTTAAGATACTTTTTTCTCATCAATTTCAACAGTAACGTCAACATTATTTTAGTCAACATTACCATGAATATTCCAAATCGTTTTACTTTAAAAGATTTCATTATGATCGCCTTTAAAGATAGAAGACATAGAATAGTATCGATTGAAGATGTATATCGATAGAATGACACGACACTAGTTGACGAATCGAGTTCAATCCACCTCAAAATTTGGCTATCATTTTCAAATACTTATTTCACTCAAACGATTCCTCAACTAGTGTCTCATAAAAGCGAAATGAAAGTTACATCAAAAAATAAAAAAAAAAACGATTATGGATTTTTAATCGATTTTTTAGCTTTTTTCTTTTACTGTCATCAGTCTTAAAATTGAGTCATACCTTCTAACTAAGAAATGATGAATCCTTAAAATTACCTTAAACAATTGCTAGGCCTGTACTAACATCGGGAATTGATGTGAGATAATTGATTAGTGGAAGTAATAGCTATAATAAGGGTATATATAAAAGAGTTGTAGTATGCAAGTGTAGGCGACGATATAAGTTCGGTTATTCGTGTTGTTCTCCACATTGTCTCGTTACCCACAAGTTAATATCAGTAAATGAGAAAGGAACTTCCAACTGTTCAAGGAAAAGGCTCCACTAGTAAGGCTCGGGAAACTAATTTACACCACTCTTAACACATACATTATTATTGGTTTTAGAGTAATCAACATTGAATAGTTTTTTTTTTCACTTTTAATATTAATCTTAATACTAAAGAGTACAAAAAATAAAGGAAATATTTATTGAATATATGAAAAAACAACAAGTTATCAGCGAAAATTATCGCAATTTTCATATAAGAACAACATTGTATTTTCGTTTACACAGTAACATTAATTTTAAACCGCGCTTAAAAAGTAGAGATGTGATGTGGAATCCCTCTAGCGTCCTCAAGGACTCTCCGAGGGCTGACCTCGCAGGTCTGTGCCGGCTCGTTTCAGCCCCAAGATTTGCGAGCTCAACCCTCCCATCTTATTTCATTATCACTCGTTTGTTTCCCATCGATTATCCTCAAGTATCAAAAATATCTGCTTAAACAGCCCTTTCCCTTAGTGAAAATCTCGATAGAGTACATTTGAACAGTCTCAAAGTAACTAATGAGTAGGTAACAATTACGAACGTGTTACATGGGGATATGCACGAATTGAAATCAACAATCAAGTTAGGACGAAGTTAAAGCGACCTACACAGAATACTACTTTAACATCTAGCTTAATTATATGGTTTACGATACAAGTTACTGATTATAAGATCACTTACATTTAAAAAAACAGTATGATAGTGACTGTTCGCGCGACTTTGGCGCATCACAAGGTACTGTACAAAAATTGGAAAGAACGTTATTTTTTCTTCAATTTTATCAAAGGTTTTCAACACATTCCTTCAAATTTAAGGCCACGGCGCAAAATGGTGTTCAGTAGATTACATAGTTAGGTTACTGAATTATATAATGACGTAACACTAACGGGCCTTATGTACAGTGACAAGCTTCTAGTGCATGATGCAGTAGAACAATCGCGATGTGTCTGTTGCAGGAGGCGATACGCGTGTCGCCATGTCAAGCTATGGTGTGCAGAAGCGTTTCCACACTAGAGAGAAGCATCACAAGTGATATCTTACAAACTACAAATTATATACTACGTTCAAGAAAAGCACGGCTTGAAATTTTACAAATTACATCCCTACTGTAAAAAAAAATAAGAATGACAGACTCCTACAGTTCGAAGCTCAAGATGTGACTTACACACTAAACTAACATAGACAATGCAATATCTAAAAATACACACTACTCCGTATGCTAAGTAGGATATAATTTTAATTTAGTTTATCATAAGCATTGTGTTTTCCTTATCAACTGGCAGGATGGCGTTAAATGTGTAAAATCGATTTTGTGAGTGGACATTTCAAGCATCGTATATCTAATTTAGGTTCATTAACCTACGTGCATACACATATTACATTAACATTTAATTATCTAAAAGCAATTTCTTTCGCGACTAGCATCGTTTAGAAAGATTCCAAATTTTCTAATCCACCAGAGCGTACCATCTCATATCACAAACATCAGAACATAGACTGTTATATGGTATACAAATTTCACCTATTACACTTGCCCCACTATGTGGACGATATGTTACGTTTCCTCTGAAACAATTCGCTATTAAATCTTTTATTTGTTCAACATTAAGCCAAATTGTGTTAGTATTGTCCAAAACATCAAACAGAGTAATAAATCGATTTCCTATTTAGCACTTCACTAACCATTCTCACTTCATATCCATCAAACGTTTTATAATAAGAAACATTACTTGATATGTCATTAACTACACCGCCATTTATCCTATCCTCATTTGGAATCTTTCCACTTGTAAAATTATTAATAATTCAAAAAATCACACATCTTAAATTATCTAACACACTGGAAACTATAGTCGAAGAATATGAAACTGTAAGCCATCTCTTAATGTCTCTTGCAGGCTCAGTACGTATGAGCGAGATGGCATTACTGTCACTGCTTACAATACAAATGTCTCTGTCGTAGAACATATGTCGGAAGTAATGTTACCGACACATAATGCTATGGTACATGAAGTAGCAAAGAAACGCACTGTATGACAAATGTATATCGTTAAATACTACACTCAATTTTTAAGTAGAGTCAATATTCTATAAATACTAAGATATCGAAAAACTTCGTCTTTAAAAAAATCTTCACCTTATTGAAAATAAATTACTATTATTATGCAAACTTTTAAACTAACTTAAGCGATAGTAAAATACCTTTTTACATGTAACATGTCACAAAATGTATCATAAATTCAAACGTGAGTTAAATTTGAAACATTCAGCATAGTATTCTTTGAGGATGGATGGTTTGTGCTTATATGTATGTGCTTTGTTATTATCTCCTTAACTTACAACAATCACATGTTTTTGAGATTACGCGATCGGTCGGATGTTTTCGTAGACGTTTAATATAATAATTGAATAGGAACGTCCACCAGAACCTTCCGGCCGCCGCGTCATCGACAACGAATGTTCATTCGTTACTCAAACTCAACATCAGTCATCGAATACAGTTAAATCATTTAATACAATCACATTCAAGGAAAAATATATCAAAAATTAAGTGAAACACCAACGTTCTGTGCAATTCACTAAATTATATTAATTTTATAGCGAAGTCAATTAAATTTTCAACAATGACACAACATCGCCGCTTACAATAAAAGCGTTCAAAAGAGTGATTATCAAAATATGATAATACGTAATGGAAATTAATACAATTCCTGAGCAATTGTTCGTATAGGCGACGTCACGGCGCGCGGCGTCACGCGCCGTCACGCGGCGGCAGATCAAACGAACGTCGAAGCCACTAGTATGTACAAATCTCGCACTACATCATTATAACGTATCAACGTAAGTCCTATAAAATTTAACGACGCACTATCGCGTATCTTGTTCTCACCGAACAGGCATCCACATACAATCTGACAAGCTAACATTGATACATTATTATCTACTTGATGAATACATTAACAGGTGATTTTAATTTCATTAAATGCCACGAAATTATCGAGTTCAAACAATGTTACAATAAGTTATGACGTACAACTATCGATATGGTTACTTTAAACCCTTATTATCCAAATCTATTCCACAAATTCGGATCCGCGTCGCGTTTTCGACCTAACAACAAACCTTTTAAACTGCCGTCACCTAACAACACAGTTTCATGTCTAAATAACATCTTACAAATATTTTTTACCTACCGTTGATTTCTTAATTTTCATTATAAAAAATACACACTTTCTCACGTTACATTCGTCGCGCATCAAGTCATTCCGTATTGTTACCATCTTGTTCAGATCCCGGCGTTCCTTACCTACTACAAATAGTCAAACTACAAACATCGTTACACTAAAAATTATTTACATTATTTTTTTAACACACTTCCTTGGTAAATCAATTGTGTATCAAATAAAACATTCCGAAACGATGAGACGATGGAAAAGCTTGAAATTTCATCAATGATCAAGTCCCTTCTATATCGCTACGCTCTCAACCGACAATGACGAAATTATTGATTAATATATAAAAAATATAGATAGAGGAAACAGCAGCAATCGAGTGAAATTGAAGTTCTAGTTATGGCTGGCGACTGAATGTTTGTGATTTTATTTACGGTTAATTAATTGATGTTTCTTTAAAGGATGATTTTTAGAAAATAAAAAGGTGTATTTGATTCTTAACGTTAGTCTTAAGAAACTGCTGAGTATAAAATTATAAACAATATTTAGTAAGCCTAGCCGTGCTTACTTCTAGTAGGTGCTAATTTAGTAGTAAAATGTTCCCTAGATTAATTGACTTGGAAATATTGTTTTTAGTAGCGCTTTTTTTTTCAAAAGCAGTGCTGCTGTTTTGAGTAAATTGGGAACTGTATCCAAAGAATATGAGAACGGGTATTTTAGCTACAGTTAAGTAGAAAAGTAAAGCTTACTTGGGATATTAGGTTTACTTATATTTAGGATACAAATAGTTCTTAAAGTCGAAGGTTTATAGCCTACATTCATAAGAATATGTATTTTAAGGAGATATTTTTGTTATCGTTGCTGTTTTAAAAAATAAAAGTGTATACCGCCTTGCACTGAGGAACTACGAAACTAAGTTTCAACTAATTTTGACACGTTTTCTCTGTTGTGAAAAAGTACAGTGGCATAGAAAAGTGCTGTAACAACCAGTGTTTTGAGATGTATATGTGAAGTTTTGAGCTTGTTAGATATGCCTAAAAGTAAGATAGGTGTCTGTTTTAGTGAGTGTAGAGTTAAATTCATACTGTGAATAGCTGCAAATTTGTCGTGTTAAAGCACTTTCTTCCCTAACTGTACGTAATGTACGTTATGTAAGTTTTTTAATGTAACTTTTGAAGTCATATTACGCCTATATAGATTGTGCCCATTGTATAGTTTTTAACTAAATTTTGTAATACAGGGGTTACTCGAATTCAATTATTGATTTGTAATACTGTATCAAATTTAATTTTGAAAATTTTAAAAATGTTACAAGAATCAAGTGAAAATATCATACCCACATTTTATGTAGATTATGATAATTCATAAAAAAACCTAAAAAAAATACAAATTATTGAATAAATTTTACTGAGAAATATTTAAAAAAAATCTATTGTAGAGTAACCCTGTTCTAATTTCTGTTTTTCGTACTTAAAACTAAAGCAATACTTACGAACCTCATGCCAACTTGTTCCCGTCACCAACTGTTTCAAAATAGGTCTAATAAATGCACACACACACTGACACACAAAAAGTACCTGACACCAAATCGGTTTCACATTTGTGCTAAAGAACCATTTGCTTAGGTTATGGACCATGACTTTTAAAATTCTGACTATAATACTTGTGTTTGATCACGTTTCCAAGGTGGTAAACGTACGCAACCTAGATGGGTGCTGGCTCTCAAATACAGCTGAATAAACACCGGTGGATGCTCAGCAACTGATTTTCAACTTGAAGATGGTAGCCAGTCATACGGAAACTACTCTATGTTGCATTTCTGAATGATTGTTAAAATGTAGTACCTGTGTATGAGCCTTTAGATTTGAAATAGGTATGAGTTAATTTATTGTCATTAAGAATGTCCGTTCGAAGAAACTGAAAAGAACCTACCAAATTAACCTATAAAGAAGAGCGGATTTTCCTAGATTCATTAGCACAAACATGCATTTTTAAAATTAGTGGTAACTATTTTAAAAATATTAAAATTGTCACCACTAATCCACGGGAAACTACGAAAGCGCTACTCGGGCAAATGAAAATAAAAAACAAAAATAAAACACACAGTAAAACTGCAATGAATGGTATTATTATAAAAAAGCAATTAATTATACAACAAAAATAATTCAAAACAAAACGATGTACATTAATTTAAAGAACAATTGTTTATACAAATAATTAAAAAAATAATATAATAATTATAACAACAAACATCGACAAAATATATTTAAAAGACAAAACATGTTTCAAATTTTTAAATCAGTCACGAGGTTGAGAAATGCAATTTTAAGAATGAATAAGTTTTCTAATACAGAAAAAATCATCTTACATATTATGCAAAAAATACAAAATAATAATTGTGAACGAAAATTAAATCATAATTGCGCAATATAACTGAAAACCTAAATTACCACTATCAGATTAAAATAAATGTGAAAAATAACTAAACGTCATAAATCAGTGAAAAATAAAATCGTAAAAAAATTGGAATACAGCATTACCCAAGGCTTGAAAGTCTAGTTGTCATAATTTGCAAATCTTATTTATAAAATTTCGATACACTATACTATAATTATTATAAAAATAATACGTAGAAATGATCTCAATTAAGTAGAAGCGTATGTTGTTACAAAACTGAGTTCACACATTTAAAATAACAACAGTTTTGGAGGTTTTTAACGTTCAAAACACTGGTGCCAATGCTGTCATTTTATGTGTGAACTCTGTATATTAACACTAAACGTATAACCAACATTTGCAGCGTGACCTCAGTTCATTCAAACGAATTCAATTAATGATAACGAAAATCAAATAATTTGGTGTAAATTTGAAAAGCAAACAAACGAATTCGGCAGAAGAAACTGAGGTGAAGCAGACTACAGTAAAAAATAACTCAATAGTATAGCTTAAAATCAATTAAGTTCAGCATACAGTGGATTAAGTGAAATACAACCTACGTCTCAGGAATTAGGAACAGGGCAGTCTATAATAAAAATCATTGGTGAAGTAATCACTGAAATTTGGACACTAAGACGTTGTAATAAGTTGTAGTTCAGCTAATCCAGTGAGTGGATATTTAACTATGCAATCGAAGGCACGTCAAACTGAGCATGCTGACACACAGGGCTCGTGAAGATACAGAGAAATAATTATGTGAAATAATCGAAGTAAGTTTGTACGTTCAACGTAGTGCACGGTGCTACATATAAATGGCATGGGAGTTATTAGAGATGCACTAATTTATTTAAAGCTGAAACCGTTCAAGATCTTACGATTACTTTTAAATCAGAATATGGTACATATTTACAACACAAATACTAAATATCACTTATTAAATCACAACATGATTGTATGGCACTTCGCTAACAGGTATTCACAAAGCCTCGTGTGCAGCTTATCGTCGGCATGCCTTCAATAAAATTAATAAACATAATTTAAAAATATAGCAATATCACTGAATCGAAACACGTAACCTAAATATGCTAAAACTGATCATTTTAGGATGATCTCGCATAAAAAAGCGATGGATCGCCTCAGATCTCTTTCTGTCATAGATTCAGATGAAAAAAAAATACTAAAAACCATTATCAACTAAGAAAACCAAAAAAAAAAAACTAAAATCGAACTAAAATAATTCAGCTAACACACTCAAACACACGGTAATGTAGTAAAAAAATAATAGCATAATATTCATAAAATACGAAAAAATTATAAAAAGTTACACATGCACCGTATAATACTACAAAAATAAAGTTGCTTCCATATAAAAAACATATCTTACCAGAATAACAAACTATTTATTTTGTATACCGAGCAGTTTAATACTCCTGTAATACGCGGGATTAACGCGCTCCAAGGCTTTTTTTCTCCTAAAAATCTCAAAAATAATTATTCAATAATCAAAAAAAGCTAGCGAAACGACCATTTTCTAACGTGCTCTACTAGTTACTACCGTGTCCAATTGCTTAAAAAACATTCAAATACTATTTAACAAATATTATTATCAACCAAATGTTACTAATTGTTAAAAAAAAACAACATGAGAAAACTTAGATTCGTGGTGTCTCAGTGACTAGGCGGTAACGACGTTGACGGTTCAAGGGTTGTCTTCCAACATGATAATACCGTAATTTAAAGTTATACCTAACTCTATTTCTTCGGAAAATAACAATAATCTAAAAATGCTTTATAGATCTCAAGTCAGAAGACTGGTGAATTAGAATTTGGGAACTAGCCGAGGCATATAAAACATTTCCAATCACTCGCCACGTTGCGGTTGTGATGTCGAGTGTCGCGGCGCATAGACCAGACATGAGGGGAAGGACACTACGAAGTCATTGTAACGTACCAAACGCCGCAGTCAACTTTGTCATTGATAAAACCCCTAACATCACAATTTCCTATAATTTTGTAACTACATTAAATGGGGTAGTAACTGAAGATTGTCCATATTAGCTCAATCAATTTAACACTTACCTAATAATAATGTAACAACTTCTTACTTAGTTTTATAATCATATTTCCATCGACACAGAATAAGTGCTAATTAAAAACAGGAAGTGCCATTGTGCCGAAGAATATTCTTAAAACTAACAACAATACCGCTCGATGATCTCTTATTACGATAAAATCACACGCTTAACGCCTAACAATTTGTTAAGTAATAATAGTTAAAATATTGGTCCAACAAATGGGCTAAATAATACAAATGCCCTTAATATTCATCCCTAATTTAACGATGCGGGATATGAAAAAATATTATTCATTAGATCAAAAAATGATAAGGGTCCGACAACACCTTCGCGAATGCTCGGATCGATCGACCGGAATAATCTCAATCCTTGAAATAGGTTTTCGAATAACAATGTCAATACTATAAACTAATCTCATTACAGTTTAGAAATAACTCATACAGAGAGAGATCTTATGCCGAAAAATATGTAAAGAATTCCCATCGTTAGTCAATACAATGATCACATCGAGACAGTCGCATACATTGTAACACTTACAAAAATTTTAGCAAGTTCATTGGTTTCACTTGCAAATGTCACTAAACCATTAAAAAATTGACACGTACGGCCAGAACGGTCTTACGTTTCTTCGGTTTATTTACGCTTCAGATTGTAGATTTTTGGCCTGTAGTATGTCTGTCATTCCGATCTCCTGTGAGCATAGCCTATAACTCACATGCCTATGGGCGGCACTTGCACGTAGCGATAGATGTAGAGCCGGTAATCCTTGCTCGCGAGGACGACTGAGCCATCGTCCATGAGCGCGACGTCGAAGCATTGAGCGTGTTTCACTTTACTCTCCAGAGCGGACACCAGCTGTCCGTCTTGCGTGAATATCGTCAGGTTAAAGTTGTTGTGGTTGTCGGCGATCAATATCTCCCCGGCCGCATTGATACCCACGCCGATTGGGTAATTAGTGACGCCCTCTCCGCCGATCTGGCGTAAGTAAATGCCCTCGTAATTGAATACTTTCACGCAATGAGCGCGGTTGTCGCTTATGAAGATCTCTTGTTTGTCGTTAACGACCACCCCGTTGGGGAATTCAAGGTGTTTGGAGCATCCGAATTTTTGAAGTACGTTGCCGATTTGGTCGAATATTATAACGCGCATCACTTTACATTCGACGACGACGATGCGGCCTTTGTTATCGACGGTGACGCCGCGTGGGTGTTGCAGGATGTTGGCGCCGAATTTTCGCACGAACTGGCCGTACTGGTTGTAAATCTGAATCTGGTGCGTCGGCGATCTCTCTGTGACGATAATATCACCCGATGTACGCACCACGGCCACTCTATTCGGATATAATAGTTGGCCGTCTCGTTTGCCACATTCTCCGAACTGGAATTTAAAGCGGCCTTCCTTGTCGAATATTTGAATACGGTGGTTGTTTGTATCGGCGACAATTATGTCGTTTTGAGCGTTAACAGCTACACCACTCGGCTCCGTGAATTGACCTTCCATGACACCGAACTCTCCGAATTTGCAATGGTAGATCATCTTCTGTCGTTTTATTTGTGACTTCGGTGGGAAAATGGCAGTAGAAATAAGCTTGTTCGTCAAGTCTAACATAGTATCATTGTGAACGGCTGACGAGAGCGAGTACGGGTCTGAGCTGGAAGGTGGGAAGAGTGAATCACAACCACCGTTGGACCATTTTTCGTATGGATTGATTCCGTTCAGATTGATATCTGCTATGGCAGTCGAAAACGGCCCAAGGCTATTAGGGCTGTTGAATCTTTTTGAGATTATGTTCGATTCGAATGGCGAAGTCGATTGGCTGGTAGGCCCAAGAAGACCGTTCGAATATGGGCGATCTAATACGCCGTTAAGTCCAGTGGGCAGATGAATGCCACCATTCAGACTACCAGAGCTTCCATTGACGCTGCTACTGCTTGATGACGAGCCTCCATTCAGGAGAGAGCCATTTGTTGGACGGGCAATAGGCGGCTGTTTAGTAGGACCAACGTTCGCTTCTGAGCTAGAGCGCACGTATCCAAAAGTGTTCCTTACGCCAACCTGAATGGCTTGATAGTTCGACACGAATTCAAGTTCGCATGCTGTTTGTACGCTTTGCTCTGGGTTTGAGCTCATCAGAGCCAGCAGTTTTTGGTCCAAAAGTTTCTTAAACATCAATACTTCAACGATATTGGCGCATTTAGTCAATCGGTCAATGAAATCGCAAGTCTGATATAATTTGTCGACCGTCTCTTGAGCTTTTTGCCCAACCACTGTTAAAGAGATTTGTTTCGTGGAGAAAACGCTTTCGAGTTCCTTCAGTAGTTCTTGCTTACGTTCTTCGAGCATAGATCGATAGAATTGGAACGTATCATTGATTTCATTTTGAGCTTTGTGGTACTGGACCTGTAGTTTACCAGCGGAATGTTCCACAGTTTTGACGACGTGCCTTATTTCAGTTGCGCGCGTCTTAGCTTCGATTACAGCCGTTTGCATTAGCTCAAGTTGCTTGGGCCCAGCATCAGATATATGCTCGCAGTCGTGCAGAGCAGCTGGGTGCTCGAGGATCGTGCACTCTTTACACGCGGTAACAGAGCAAGTGCGGCAGAAGTATTTAAGAATGTCATTCTTGTGTCTGGGGCAAAAGGCGGTTTTATCACCGCTCGACATAAGGTTAGGTCCGAGCATGACCTTGTCGTCTTTCAGGTCACCGAAAGACAGCACGCGATGGCCTTCAAAACAATGCATGAATTGGTGGGCCATGACGCAGTTCGGGCAGAGGTAGTTGGCGCAGTCAACGCAACGTGCAACGGCGTCCGATTCTTTAGACTTGCAACCGGTGCAGCGAGCCGTTGGCGAGCTGGTCTGGCGAGCAGCCGGCAGGAGATCAGAGTCTTGTTCAACAGCTGCGGCTATCACGAGGTTCGTGAGTAGACCGGCTACACCAGTAGGGGGCAGCTGACTCTCCACGCGGCAAGTGACGCAGGTTACTTTGTCCGGGAAAGCTTGCTCTCTTTCGAGACAGGCTCGGCAGAAAGTATGAAAGCAGTTAAGTACTTTGGGGTCGACGAAGGTTTCTCGGCAAATTGCGCAGGTAGTGTCGAGTCCGTCGAACTCACGAAGATCACATACGGCGGAATCGCTCGCTGGGGGCGAGGAACCGCTGAGAGTAAGGGGCGATAAGGAGCCACGCTCCAGCGAACCTATTGAGTTGGCACCGGGCAGCGACTCAAGGGACGGGGTGCGTGAGGCCATTTTCAGGAAACCGGCATCCCTGAAACAAGGAAAAACTATTATTAGAAAATAACTTCTAAATATATCCATATAAGTATAGCTTAGGTTCTACAGGGCTGGTTGGCATGATGGCTAGATACCCCGACTGTCACTCCACTAGTCAAGAGTTCGTGTGTTTGTATGTATGAACATTGAACATGATTTTTGTTCTGTGTCTAAATGTTAGTTTAATATGGTTACCATAATATACCATAATATACCAGGGTCTGCTAAGTTTGAGATCAGACAACCATGCATAAAGCATGTCTCATTTACACCAAACTTATGTTGCATAATCGCGCTCTGTCATTGCAGAACAGATTCACGTTGGTCAAAACAGCATTATTATTAATGAATTAATAAATATAAGGATCAAATCTATAATTCCGAACTTTTACCATCTCAGTAGATGACGGATGTAATGTATTTGAGCCCAAGTAATAACTAGTAAGTACTTAACAACATTCTAACACGGTAGATGAAATAGGTATCTAACATATTCAGGTTAAGCATACACGTAGGAACTTCAGAGATAAATTACAACGTAAATGCAAGCTGCCATTTTCAGAGCCCCTGACCTTAGATACAGGGGAAGCGGTACCATAAACTTGATAAATAGAGCTTTACTCAATATTTTCGCCAAATTTATTACCACCCGAGCGAAATAGCGGAAGGAGCCGAACGTGCTACCGAAAATATCAATAATAGTGATACTGCATGTTAGGGGCGCGTGGAATGCTACACCGATGCACTCAAAAGGGCGGGTGTTGCTATGGCAACGCGTAGGGCGACGTGAGGGGATAGTCCGTGCCCATTCGAATTACGTAGGGGGTGGAAATTTATTTTGACTCCCCCATGTTACCTAGGGAAGGATATTTGCGAGGTGAATGGCCTTCGCAGTTAAAGTTATTTTTCGGTGTGCATTATGTATAATTTATATCGCGCTTCTGTTTCAAGACACTTCGTGAAGGTATTAGATTACAAAGTTGATTAGCTTTATTTGTTTTGCTGATGAAAAACGCTGTGAGTTAGTGTGTTTATGATATATTGTTCTAAATACTTTATACTAGCTGTCCCTTGCTGTTTTTTCATGAGAGTAACAAATAGTCATGCATCCATACATACATCCTCACAAACTTTTGCATTCATAATATTAGTAGGATTCGTCCAACGATAGTTTGTAATTCAGTCACCTAACCGTTAGGTTATTTAATTGAACAATAATAATATTATGTAATTAATTCAAATCTTGTTATACTTAATCAGTTTTAATTTGTTTCAGTAACAGCATTCGAAGTTCAAATTCAAAATCAAATTACCTTGAAACGTCTACATAAGTCTACGTGCTTTGTATAATTTCCTGCCTAATACACGAGTCCCTTTACAATACATCACGAAAAGCTCGCCTGTCTAATTCATGATACGTCAAAGCCGGTTTGGCCGGCAACATATCTCTAGTTCATCGAAGTACAGTAGCACCAGATACAATTAACATTGGTTGGAATACATAATTAAAAATACGAAGGTAAATAAATGATCTATCTATAAGGACCTGTACTTGTAGAAAGACAGATGTAAAACGTATAAGCGTGAGAAATAAATGTCAGCGGAGACAAAAAATGTCAATGTAAATAACAGAGAATGAAATTGAGATAAAGCTCATATTTGATTTTGTAAGTGCTTCCGTCTGTGTCATATTTCAATTTCACGGAACGTTGTTTCACGCTTCGCTATTTTTTTTGGTATTTTTTGAGACTGTCTTGTCACAGCTTAAATATTTGAACTGATTGTAAGAGACAGTGAATCTAACCAAGAGGCGTAAGATTATAGGAATTTCGAGACACTTTTTGGACATTTTCGAAACGTATGCATCATAATCTCCGCAACTTGCTCCACTGTTCTCGAATCAACTGCTACACACACATAGGAATTTACGTGATGGACGCAAACTCCCACCGTACATTACATAGGCCCATAGTCCCGTGTGACATTGCAGGCTCGATTGCATTGCCAATGCGACGCTGCAGGCGAAACAACCCGACCGGGATATGGACGTAGACTAATGAAGATATCGGAGAGAATTTGTAGCGGACTAGTGACGGCCATTTAATGGCACATTACGACTGAAATGGGATGTTATTAGTCGGGATTGGGTGTCGTTTATGGGTGTTGGATGGGTTAGTTCAATACATAGAGTTGTGTTGTGACTTTTAGTATTAAATTTAGACAGGACACAAAAGGTGAATGTAAGTGGTTATTGGACCTCAGACTAGAAATTATGTGATAAGTTGACATCATTAAAACGCTTAATAATCTAAAAATAATTATATATTGTAATTCCTCTAACCTTTTGGGCAGATGTTTTATTTCATTTATTAATTTTATATTAGATCAAAAATGTTATAAAGCGATATAATATAGAATTAGCAATAAATAGATTGATTACATATTTATTTTAAATATAACAAGTGACAAAAATAGACAAGTGATAAGTCTCTTCCAAAATCTATTTAAATAAATATATTATATATAAAAATCAAAATAATAAACAACAACCCTTACATCGAGTGTGTTTGACGTGGCGTTGATGATTAAATTAATAAAAAATAAATATTTTATGGTCCTTCGAGCCGACTATTTTAAAGCGACCTCTCCAAATTGAAGTCTACATTATAGACTGGTCTTAGTTTAATGCATACAAAGCGAGACAACATATACTAATGAAGACATCGAATGGAATTCGCTACATTGGTTCCATGTTGTAGCACATTAGGTCCCCAATGGGTTATATTACTTGTGAATGGTTGTCGTTTTGAGGTAATGGCGTTTGTAGGTGTTTGTTAGGTCGTTGTGCTGAGTAATGAGGGAAGGGAGAAGTGGTTCTTGGAGCCGGATTTTTATGACCAATAGAATTTTGAAATGGACAGTATCTCAGTCAACGACTACAATTAAATATATATCAAAGCGCATATTATGTTTTGTAATAAGAACTTTGGAATCATTATGTCGAGAAATATTTAAAAATGTAGATTTATAGAGTCGTGTTTTCATATAGTTTCAGTTCCTTCTCTTCCTTTAGAGGTATAAAAGGGCGCCGTAACCTTCAAGTTAGATGCCCTGGCTATTGGGCTACAGATCGAAGATTGCTGATAGAATTTCTTGGGGGATCCAGCCAAGCGAAGTACCCTTCCACCAAACTATGATTTCCTTCTCCGAAAGGTCAAGCTTATTTCGAGGTCCACTATAAACTGTGCTATCAACGTCTTAAAAAAATCAAATAGCTTTTGCAGCATCTTAAGATTTGTTCCAAGCTTTGTTTAGTTTTGGTTCACATAGCCATGAGAAGAATGTCCTAGAACTAACATGTCGACTACCTAAACTTCATGGTCATCGGCCCAAAGACTGGTCTTCAATATAACTCATCTATCAATACCACCAATAACAAATTAATGCGACATACAATCCTTCCTAAATCAGCACAAAACTGAACATGAGTTATTCAGCAATTGAATCGTGTAAGCATTTAGGGATGTTCCGGCCCGTCACTTGTAATTAGTGTTGTATCGATACTGTATGTTGTCAGCGGTTTCTAGTTGTGGTAGTGTGGTACTAGTGTGGCGGATAGGGAGCATGTTGGGTGGCGAGCAAGTTGGGTGACTAGTTGGCAAATAATATTAAATCTAGGCACTTTTTCTCTACGTCTTTTTGTGCACTTAGTTCTTTACAACTATGCAAGATATTTTTTAAATGGCTATCACTATAATTTAGAGGATTTCGTCTGGAAAGTTAATGTTTGAAAATAGACGTATTATTCAGGCAATGAAGCGAATGGAGTGAGGTGCCCCTACTAGTGAATAGATGGAAAAGGACCGACTAAAAATTGTGTTTGCTTATCATATAGGCTAAAGGCACTTTGTGAAATAATTGTTTCCAATTATACATATATTTTAAATTTTGACTTGAAGGTTGTTATAAAATTACACGGTAATGCCTATTCTCTCCATATTGACTGTAATCTAACCTCATCTCCTTGTTAAAATTGAAAATATCACTACTTCTTTCTAATACTATTAAAAGAGAATTTTTGAGGATACCTGACACTTATGTCACCCATACCTTAGATTAATATAAAATAAGAAATATTTCAAAAAGTTTAATACCCCTTTTATAAAAGTTGGATAGATGTGATATCTAACTGTATATCACGCTTTGTATCATCTATTCATATGCGTACATATACAAATATATCTACGGATTTCCAAATTTCAATACGTAGACCAAATTAATACTAGAATATATCTAGGTGGTAGTTAATTAGAAATATAGATAATAACGAGTAGTTTGGTACATCATTAGACAATAGTATTAAAGGACCACAAATATTTCTAACAAAATTATTTATACTACGTTGAAGTTATAATAATGTCAAATTATAAAAAATGCAAAAGAAAACTAAGATGAAATATCTTAGCCACTTTTACTTTCAAATGTCACATATAAATTGTAAGTGTAAGGGGGAACCCAATTTAACTTGTACATTTGTACGAGATCGGGGATGTGTTGGCCACAATAGTTGAAAATTGTATGGCATTGTGCCGACAAATCTCTTGGGACGGTCGTCCCTAGGTCGCTTACCTAGTTATAAAGGTATTGGATGCGACTTGAACGTAGTTCTCTCAGATAAAAATATATTTATAAGACCAAAACTGACGAAAATTTGAATTTCGAACCGTCAGAAAAAGAGCTCGTGGTTTTTAGGAGCGAACCTTAGTTGAAGATTGTAAATTAGTAAATATTTTTTTAATACTAATTACTTCATTTGTAGGTATTATAACCTCTCTGTAAACACTTTGTAAGAAAAAAATATTAGAACTATTTATTTGACGAACACGTAATGAAATGTAACACAGGTATCTAAGTTATTAACACGCTCATGCATTGAATAAAGCAAGGTAATACCTCTGAAATTCCAATTTAGGTTTTGTTGGAAATCAAGCGCGTCTAGTCAACAAAATACATCCTAGTTTAAGTCGGCTGTTTTCAGTACCCCATTAATTGCGATTGGGTCGAAGCAGATTACCGAACCCCAAAAGGCTTGCCGAACTGCCGTAAATCACTTCATCTTGCTTCGCTAAAATGGGCCCACGGTTATCTGAACTATAGTGTAAATTCGCCTGCGGGAAATTGCCAAATTGAAACGTAAAGGCGGCTCCGAAATACTACTTTAGTAGAATTGTGGTCGAACACTAGTGGTAGGTGAGACAAGGAGTGTTATTTTAGTCCTAAAATGTTCAAATTTCGAAACGTTCTGAAATGTAAGCCATTTTTGAGAAACTTAAGCAATAAGTTAGAGTTTCTTTAGAGTAGACACTTAGAGACTTCTTTTTCATAAACCATAGTCAACTTATAATTCAAGAAGTATTTATATTAAATATAGTTTCAGTAACTTTAATTAATAGAGGTAATATAGTCGTCAATGCGTCTTGTTAGGGAAAACTAAACATGGTTTTGGACATGAGCATAAATATAAACTCCTAAATCAACAAACACAACATATCATCAAGATTAACATTACATGAACCGTATTTCAGCACGGTCGTCTTAAAATTGTCTCTCGTGTCATATTTTACACACGTGTGGACAAATTTAGGGTTATATTTACCTAGAAAAGGCACGAATTTATCTGAGAAGGGACTGATTCTGAGTACGAACCCGGATAGAGAAAGATGATTTGTGTTACGTGATAGATTTAACAGTTTCCGAACTGTGGAATGAAGGAAGTTTCCTATTATTTATCTTCTTTTAGGATTTAAAAAAGGAATATTTTGTAATGTGAAATATTAGTCCAAAGTTTTAGGTCTTACTTATCACTGTGCATTTATATGGCAACATTTATGTCTATGGGTATTCGATGCTCCTATTTGTAAAGAAAATTGTCTAGACTTTTATTTCCTAATTTTATTAAAAAATAATTTCAGTGTGTCCTACACTGAATGAAAAATGCTTTTCCGTTTCGTGATTTTTTTTTCACATTTTCATTACAAAAACAAACATGTTTATCTCTCAAAAGCGACGAGGTGAAGTGTAAAAATAGTTTATTGATTCCCGTCCAGGGCTGCCACATGTGCATTATTCAAAACAGCCCCGTATACTTGTAAAAGTTAAAATTCATGAGGACATGTACGAACATTGAGGACATATTTTTCACGACTGGCAACACCGACGCCACGTTTATGACGTCACGTATTAAGTTAATGCACGCTCTGGGAGTCGGGCCTTTTTTTAATGTAAATACAAAAATTGTATTCTTTTTCTCGCTGTTCTGTACAATAAGAATTATTTGGGATGTATTTTTTGTGCATTATTTGTTGGTAAGCCCATTTTGGAATATACATAGATATCAATTGACTAAGCTGAATGTTATAATAAAAGGAATATTTATAATATTTCTAAAATTCCAGGGACAAAAGAATTTTAGTGAAATTAAGAAATAAAACTTTATACTAAAACAATTTATAAAATATTCAATCCCAAACTCTTAAAAAGTAATTGAGCCCCAACACATTGTAATATCCAAACAGAAAGCGAAACTTCACAATTCCCGACTACATTATCTATATTTTTATCCAAAAGTTTCGCTTAATACCCTCAGAGATGGCATAAAAAAGACCTAATTCTTAGCTTCGATATCAAAAAGGCCTAAAAATATTCTGCACCCGTCTCTTTAATCTTTAATATTGAATGACAAGGCATACAACTTGTTCAATAAACCCGGAGAAATGTAAATTTTGAGTTCTTAATAAATAAATAATGTATAAGGGACGCATCAGAAGAGCGGGGACAGATAAGAGGTGAAGGTGACATTTGTACGTACGGCGAAATCGTCAACAAATGGAATGGAGTGTTGCCAGTAATATTTATTAATAGCATTTCATATAGCATGTATTTTTACAACAATATTTCCATCATAAAAAAAACATAGATTTTGTTTAAAAAGTGACTATACTGTGTCTATTAGAGACTGGGGAATTGTTAAAGCCTTACATTGCTATAATAAGCATTGTATTATAACGGTTGGTTTGCTTTTGGTATATGCTTTATTACGTTATAACGTGACTTGATTAACGTTATTGTTGCATTTGGTAGCGACAAACTAATTATTGGGCATAGTTAGAACAATGACAGATTAGTATTATAGGAACCAACACACCTATTAGATTCTGTTTATTTGTTAATTAATCCGATTGTCTGACAGATTATCGCATTAGTTTATACGTAATATTGCTTAAATAGTTTATGATAGTTAATACCCCCGGACATTTTTTTTACTCTTTTATAAATGTACTAGTTGGTTTCACCCAAGTTATCGAGATAAAAAGTAGCCTATGTCCCTTTCCATACCATACGCTATGTGTGGGCCAAATTTCACTATGATCGGTTCAGGCGTTTAGCCGTGATAGCGTATCAAACAAACAAACTCACTTTCGCATTAATCATCTTAGTAAGGATTTTTTTATTATTTTCTTTATAATAAAAAATAGCAATAACAGTAGCTAAGATTCTTGTTGGTTCTTTCGGTAGAGGTTAAGTTTGGGACGAGTGGTAACTTCAGTATTTTCGACCATAATAAGTGGTTACTTAAGGCCTAAATTAAATGAACTACTGTATTTGTAATAATTTTTATAAAATACCCTTCATCCTACTGAGCAAGGTCATTGTTTTAATGGGCAACCAATTAACCGTTCAAAAGACTCAAAAGCGTGAACACTTTCGTTAAACCAACAACTCAATCAGTGCAAAATTGAGACAAGGTAAAACCATTCGTATTAATCAGTTGAGTGCTTGCTGACTGGTGTCATAAATAACAGCTGTAAAGTGCTACATCAAGCGCTAACCGCTACATTACATCGTGTCTCCGTGCGCCCACATCACACGTAATGTAAATCCGAGCTTTGCCGTTCAGCAATCGCAGGCAGCGCTAGCCGCAAGCCGTAAAGCGCTTGAGTGACAACGTAGAGCACTTACATTAACAATTTCGCTTACGTAATTTTAATTAGGGCTTATAGATTTTGAAGTGCTGGATATTTGAATATGGAACTTTATTTTTATTTTTTGTTATTAATGCTGTAATCAAATTAGGTGGTTAATACCTAATCTATGATTTTGATTACTTTCTCTACTTGTAGTCTCTTAATCTCCACAACATTAAGATTTGTAAATTACAAAAACATATACTAAGTAAATAATCTGCATCTATTTAATATAGGACATATTAAAATAGAACCTTATCCTGAAAAAAGTACATAATTATTCTTTTTAATTCTGCTTTCTGTAACTTTCCATTAATATCCATTATGGAAGCATTATTTTAACTGATGTTAGTTTCCTTTACCAATATCATAACTTGTAAAATTCTTAATTCAAAACCGTTCAGTTTAGGCCGTCGGAGGGTAACTTGTGAAGGTCATACCAATAACATACAACTGATGTCAGCTAATGAGTGAGTTGAGTTAGTGACGTCATCAGGGACGATCACAAATTGTCTCCATTAAATTTCGACGGGGGTTCCAAAGCACCAAATTGTGCGTAATGAATATAACCACGTTTTGCAAATCGAATTTAGAATACGAAGTAATGACGTAAGTGTTTCTGTCTCCAGGTTAAAAAGTAACATGGAATGGAATTCGAATGTTTTTAAACTTTGAGCGGTATTCAAATTGAATTAATGTAGAAGTTTATGTATTTTATTTAGGACGGACCAGTTGGCTTGGTGGTTAGAGACCCTGACAGCCAAGCCGCAGGGGCATTTGATCCCACCCAGGACAAACATTTGAGTCCATGAACGTATCTGTTGGTAAATATCTATATAAGTATGTATTTAAAAAGAAGTATATCAGTTACCTGGTACCCATGGTACAAGCAGTGCACTCTGCTTAATTTGGGATCAGGTAACCGTGTGTGAAGATAGTCCTGGAATCTTTATTTATTCTAATTTTATTAATGTCGAAATTGATGTATTTTCAACTCTATATAAATTTGTGCTTTTTTATCTATCATCATATTTCCAAAGGTACAAATTAGCTGTCCGTAAATAAATCACAACGAGAGAAAGCATGGGAAACTCAAAAGTTACGTAAAGTAAATACGCCAAAATGATTTCCGTCGCGAAATTTAATTAAAAGACGCAATAACAATTAATAAATTGCGTCAAGATATTTTGCGGGTGATTTTCGCGACGAGTGGGTGTGTAAGACAGACCGAAGTAATGTAAATATACTAAAATTATAAGCGACGCCTAAATAAATAAATGACAATTTAATATTTTATTTATTTACGCAACAGAAAGCTTCGTATCTATCTTTCAGAGTTAGCAATCTAGTTTTAGATTATTTGTTCGCTAGTTGTATCTATTAATTGGTTAATAAACATCTTAAATATTTGTGTAGATTTAATACAAATACAAACAGTTAGTAATAGCGAATTTCTGTTAAATTCCAAGACAAAGCTGTTCAATGATTTAATTAATGAAATATACATTTCTGACCTGAAACTTATTACAAATTTTCGCCACTAATAATAACTGAGAGCAATATTAATAATAATCCTAATTCTAAAAATATTATAAATGTGAATGTAAGTTTGTTTTTTACGGTTTCAAGCGAAAACTACATAACCGATCATCATGAAACTTTTTACACATATTCTAAGAGGTATTAGATAGTGATATAGGACTTTTTGTGCCCGGAAAATATTACATCCCTTGGAAACGCAGGTGAAACCGCGGGGGAAAGCTAGTATTATTAATTGCGATTGTTTGTATGTATGGTTGTTTGTTACTCTTTCACGCTGAAACTACCGGACAGATTTGGATGAAACTTGGCACATAGATAGAGCATATCTTGGAATAACATATAGGCTACATATTATCCCGGGAAAATATGACATCCCTCGGGAACGCAGGTAAAACCGCGCGGGACAGCTAGCAATATTATAAATGCGAATGTTTGTGCGAATGAAACTTGGCCCATAGATATTCTATAACCTCTTTTAACATATAAGATACCTACTTATTTCGGGAAAATGTAAATTCCCTCGAGAACGCGGGTGAAACCGCGGGGGACAGGTAGTATTATAAATGCAAAAGTTTCTGAATATGGATGTTTGGTATTCTTTAACACCAAAACTGATTTAGAATGAACTTGGCACGTATATAGCTTACAACCTGTACTAACTTACAGGTTATTTTGAATCCCGGGAAAATGTAACTTCCCCTGGGAACGCATGAAACCGCGTGAGACAGCAAGTTAAGTTATAACGTAGGCTTATTACTAAAATAAAGGCGCCTACACATTAGCATGGTCTGAGATAACAAACGGTTAAGACCGCATCTGTTGACATGGGCTGTAATTGGCGCCAATTAAGCCTTGAGGGTAATTACTAAGGGTAGATATATGTCTCAATCTTGAGTCATAACCGGCATCTTGAGTAAGATCTTGGGTTAAATACTACGTGAATTCAATTAGTCAGTTTTACAACCACTTTCATCCTTGATTGCGTTTGTTAATGGTTTCTAACTTTGGAATTGATAATGATTTTATGTCACACAGTTAAATTTAAATTCTAGCTGTCCCCCGCGGTTTCACCCGCGATCCCCAAGGATGTAATATATTCCCGGCACAAGCAAAAGTATCGTATGTTATTCCAGGGCTTCTATATGTGCCAAGTTTCATCCAAATCCGTTTGGTTGTTTTTGCGAACACAAAAAAATCCATACACATCCAAACAAACTATCGCATTAATAATATTCATAATCTCGATTCAAAATTATTGGAATATCAACGTTTACTACCACAATACTGGTATTACTGTGTTTCGGTTTGAAAGGTAAGGCTGGTGAAATTACAGGCACATGAGACAGCAACTTCACGTCGCAGGGTCGACAAACGCATTGGCGATGCCCCTGATGTTGTAAATGTCCATATGCAGTGGACCGTCTGCCAGTTTGTCTGCTTTTTTTATCAACATAGAAATGGCAATATATTCTTCGAAAGGCATTCACAGTCACATAAGAAAAGTCTAGACTCTTAAACCGGTTTGATAGCTTGTTCTTGCAGGGAAGATTTTGCCATAAACTATTTGCATTAAAAAGAACATGGATTTGTAACAATGAATTTATTTGGTCTTACTGACAAAATTTTGTATAGCTAAGAGAAGATAATAATAAATATCCTGGGATATTTTTTCTGTTTCATCTGTTCCCAGGCTAAGCAGAGTTTCTGTGTTACCGGATAATTAGAAATACATTTGATATACATAGAAATTGAGGTAATGCTGCATCAATTCAGGGATTTGGATCGTTTTCGAATATTGTTTATGTGTGCAAATCTACAGCGTGTCAAACTACATAATAACTTCACCTCTATTTAATATACACCTGATGGTAATGGTCACCACTGCCTATGTACATTTTCAACACCAGGGGCATTACCGATGCGTTTTCGACCCTGAGACGAGAAGTGAGATCACATGTGCTTGTCATTTCAGCGGCCCCCTTACCTTTCTAACCGAAACACAGTAATACAAGGGCACTACTGCTTCACGGCGGAAATGGGTAAGGTAGTACTTCCCCGAACGAACTCTGCACTAAGAGCTGTTAGTACTCAAGTATAATTTCATTGTCATTTATATTTCTTCTTACCGTCAGCTTCCAGATTTTTCTTAAATTTTAATGACGCTTTATTTTAGTTTTAGTATACCTCAACGAGAATGTGTTTGTTTTTTCGTAGACAGGTAACTGAATGTTCTGAATTCTCAGGAATACTTACCTGAAACAAATAACAATATAATTAATATAAATTGACACAAAATAGGTAAGGTTTTTTGGATAATTTTACAGCTCATATCGGTATAACTGGCAATTTGAAGGGTGATTAAAATTTTGTAGTCTATATATTGTAATTAAAAAAGATTTATTGATCAAATTGTTTATTTTTAATTATGTAGTTTTAATATTTTAATTTACCTATAATACCTATTTAATCTTCTATTGCATTTTTCATAGCACGAGTTCGGTGACACATGCTGTTTTATAAGTTATCTCAATGGTTTATGTTTATTTCAACATAGTAAGGGGATACCGTAACAGAGCAATGTTTAGTGTATCTCAGAGTAATTAAGTGCTATTTCACAAGATATGGGTAAAAAATCTTCAACCGTCAAAACTCATCCTATGTGAAATAGATAAGCTATTTATATAGATCGGCAATATATAAGCATTAACTAATTGACCTGAAAAAAAAACTATAGACGAATGATGTTTCGATCAAAAAAATTGTGGCTATATTTGAAGTAATGCAAATATAAAACACTGTTTTGAAAGTAAAACGTACAATATAATTCTATTCTTAAATTTCAATTCCATCGTAATACGGAATAAATTTGTGTTTAATTAAGCTAAATAGGCTAATTAGGGGATTTTTTTACGCATATTTCAACGGGAATATAAAATGATTTTCGTACCTTAATTTCGGGTAAGGCGAGCATTGTTTTGAGGGACAGTTGTGGAATATTGAAAAGGACATCATTTTAAAGTATATTATTTTCCATTCGAATGATATATCTGTAAAAGTTACCTTAATGACCAAATTTGTGGATAACTAAATAAATATCTTCACGCCTATAAAGCATTCCTGATAAGCATTATCACCTCTCAGACACGTTAAAAATCTAAGGATACAGGTAATAATTTCTAACAAAAAAATAGTACTTTACTGTATTTTCGGATGTGTATGTAATCGGATTGTTATCGATATATTTCGTATCGATTGCCACGACACTATCTCGTAACTCGTTCCAAGTTTGACGTCTCTCGTTAATGCGAGTTTTCCGAGTTCTTCAGCACCTCCAGAAGGCGTGTTCATTTTACCAGAAATAGAATGGACTCTTCCAAGTTTTTGTCACAGAAGGAAGTTAAGTTTCAACTTTGATTCGAGAGGAATAAGATGGATTATCAAATGACATACATTTATAGATTTTTATTTATTTTGTATCTCTTGATATAATAGGTTCCACAAATTTTGTTTATGAACTTAGTGTAGCGAATTGTTAGTCCGAATGTTCGATAAATTAAAACAATTAAATAGTAAAACATCTCGATAAATCGACTAAAACAATAATCGAATCGAGACACTTCTCAATCGTAACTAAATTCAAATCACGAATGTTTCAAATTTGGAACGTACTCGAACGCGCCCCATTCGGGGGTCAGTTGAGTACGTACTACGTAACGATCACCGTTCCGTATGATTACTTTTGTTTGAAACAACATCTGTCCCGAACAGTTGATAACAGATGTCTGTATCGACGATTCCCTTTGATTCCGAACATTTGTATTGGAAATGTTCCGTTTTATTTTAATATTTCTTAAAACATTACAAATCGAACTTTTGTTGTGATGAAGTCATAATTTTTTTTTAATTTAAAAGATGACTTAGTTATTAAATGCCTGGCATTTCTTTCTAATTATGAATTTAAAAATGATTTTATTAATATGGCACGTAATACAGAATAGCAATTTATTTTCATTTCATGATGGAATAAGTACTTTTAAGAAATGCAATTGTACTGCTATCTTGTGTTGTCCTGGAATTCTAGTATTAAATAATTCCTGTAACTACCAACGTCAGTACGATCCATCCCAGCGCTTTAATCAGCTGTATCTCTTATTAATTTCAACTACGACTCAACCGGGATTCATTTGCAGATTGTTTGCACTGTATCTCCTGAGAAATAAGGTTTATTTTTAGTTGAACCGAAAGCAATTATAAGTTTGCTCAACTACGCTTCCCCGATGTAACGAAGCCCCCTTTGTCTCCCTTTTGCCCCCATCTGATTAATATGTTAATGCCCGTCATACTGTCTTAATGCAGTCCGCTTGTAGTTCCCCCATTTGTAGAGTTATGCCCGAAATACTAGATTTCGTGATGTAACTTTGGCAATTAGTAATTTTGTCGACGAACCATCTTTTGAAAGAGTTACGAATGCTCTGCAACTTGGGGGGCATAGAACAATAAAAAAATTTAATGAATATGTGTAGGACACTCAAGAATACACAGCTCTCACGAGACCCGTATTTAGATCGTCAACAACCCGCATGAAAGTTTTAAAAAAGAACTGCATGTTCTTAAATCAAATCGACAAAGGATTCGAGTCAGGTGACATTGTAAAGTTCACTTAAAGATTGAAATGAAATGAAATGAAATGAAATGAAATATTTTATTCAAATAGGCCTTCACAGGCACTTATGAAAGGTCAGACTCTACCACCGGTTCGGAAGGTTGCTTTTACTGAGAAGAGCCGGCAATAAACTCAGCAATTACTCTTTTCAAAATAAGATTTTGTACATAAAGATGTGTCTTGCTGGAGCGAGCGCTACACCCAAGCATTGTCGTCATTAAAATAATCATTTGTGTTGTAGAAAGCCTTTTGTACTAAAACAGTCTTAATTCTTTCCTTAAATTTTTGTAAAGGCAAATTTAAAATTTCAGTAGGGATTTTATTATAGATGCGTGCACTAAGTCCTAAAAATGAGCCTTGCACTTTTTGCAGTCTATATGCAGAAGTGACAAGTTTATCCTTATTTCTAGTATTGATGGAGTGCATATCACTCTTTTTGACATAAAGACTAATATTTTGATGTACAAATATTATGTTTGCATAAATATACTGCGATGCAACTGTGAGGATATCAATTTGTTTAAACTTTTCTCTGAGGGAAGCTCGAGAACTCAAATTATAAATGGCTCGAACAGCTCTTTTTTGCAATATAAAAATGGTTTCTATATCGGCAGCTTTACCCCAAAGCAAAATGCCGTAGGTCATAACACTATGAAAGTAGCTAAAATAAACTAATCTAGCCGTATCGACATCTGTAATCTGCCTGATTTTTCTAACTGCGTAAGCTGCTGAACTAAGTTTTCCCGCAAGACATGATATTTGTGTCCCCCATTGAAGTTTTGAGTCTAAAGTAATTCCTAAGAAAACTGTTGACTCAACAAGGCTAAGAGCTTCGTTGTCTAACATTATACTACAGCCTAGTTTTTTAACATTGGGTAATGCAAATTTAATACATTTAGTTTTTCTTGCATTTAAAACAAGATTATTAACAGTAAACCAATTTAATACCTGGGCTAATGCACCGTTTACATCGTCATAATTGTATTTCAGTCTATCAACACCAAAAATCAGTGAGGTATCGTCAGCAAACAGTACAATTCCACAGGTATTTCTTACGTAAAATGGTAGGTCATTGATGTATACTAAAAATAGAAAAGGCCCTAGAATAGAGCCTTGGGGTACACCCATATGCACAGGAGAACCAGATGATTTAACTCCATTCACATTAACACTTTGAGTTCTCTCACTAAGGTACGATTTCATCAAATTAAGTGCTGCACCCTTAACTCCATAATGGTCTAATTTACGCGTAAGTGTCTGATGGTCAACACAATCAAAAGCTTTAGATAAATCACAGAACACTCCAATAACATTCTGCGACTTTTCCCAAGCGTTGAAAATTTGTTTTAAGAGTGCTACCCCGGCATCAATAGTGGAGCGACCTTTAGTAAAACCGTACTGCTCACTGTGTAAAAGTTTATTTAAATTAAAGTGAGCAAGTAGTTGCGTTAACCCTGTATTCTATAAGCCCGCATTAAAATACATAATTAAATTGCCCGCATGATTCACAATATTGCCTATTCCTATCACCTTATCGATACAAAAAAAAACGGTTGCTCCCAGACAGGTGACAATCGAAAAAATATGCTCCGACACATTTTTATAACATCAGCTGATGCCATTTTTTCACGTGTTACGTAAAAAAATTGATTGCATCGTATTCGTTATGAGGCGACGGAAAATCGTTAGTCACTCGAAAAAAATCGGCGGGAATGAATGGCGCTTTGGTTCACTCAAGTCGCACAGCTGTTTCCTTTGCACAGCTGATCGACCGGATATTGGCTGTTAGAGAGACGTCTTCCCTCTCTTTTACGCGCCACACTCCGTCTCTATCTCGGCTTTTAATTTTTCACTCACCCGTTAATGAGCCATTGAACGCTTTCGATCTCAAGTGTGAGAATTTTTTTGGGATCAAAGATCTTTTTATTAATGAAGTTTGCAGTAAACAAGAATGCCAAGTTAAGAATAAATAAACGTTTAATTCACTTCATTTGTAAAAGAAAGGCACAAACTAGTAAAAACAAATTAAACCATCAAGGCTCGTTGTACGAGTAATTTCCACCGCTCCATTTGCGTGATAGAAAACTTGAAACAATAAAAAACAATGTAACTAGACTGAATAATAGAAGGCCCGTGCTTCAGATCTCGTGTTGGTATAAGTAACTGGCTGGCACGCTATTTAAATGCGGCGTTCGAATTTTAATAACAAAAAAAAAATTGCAACTGCATTAAAGCGCAGATAACGTCAGTTCTAAATTTAAAAATATAATGTTTTTATTATTTTCGTTTTAATTTCAAATAAGTTCAGTTCATATAACAGGCCAGTTGGCTTGATGGTTAGAGACTGACTGCCAAACCGAAGGTCGCGGGGTCGATTCCCAAACGGAACAAACATTTGTGTGCATCAATGTCTGTTTGTTCTGTGTTTGGGTGTAAATATCTAACTAAGTGTGAATTTAGAAAAAAAAAGTAGTTAATCAGTTATGGTTTCCATAGTACAAGCTCTGGTTAGTTTGAGACCAGGTGGCCGTGTGTTAAGAATGTCCCAGGATATTTATTATTATTATCATGCATTCAGATTTCACTTAGATATGATAAATAATTAATTATTTTAATACAGAGAGATACACGACCATTAATTTATCAACTATATAAATCAGGATAATATTCGACTTCATTCATAGTGAAATTGTATTCCGCTAGTAGTGTTTGCAATTGTAGGGTTATTGCGGATTTTCTCAAGCGATATTACCCCGTAACAGTTGGATATAAGGTACAATATCGAACGGGTCGTAGTTAGGTATTACACGAACCGCGAACGCTGGGATTTTAAGTGGGAAGTTTTGACAGCGGTTACTGTCGTTTGTGAAGTTGAGAAGTTTTAATATTTAATGGACAACAAAATGTTTGGACTAATGAATTGACGTCTCTTCACGCTGCGCAAACAATGGAACCGAGTTGAGGATTTATGTCGTAATAGTCTTACGTATTCCGACACAGTTCACAATTTTGGTACAGAGTGAAAATATTTTATCTTTTAAATATAATGGCTGGTATACACTCCGCGAGCGAACTCTAACAGTGAGTGTACAGTAGTGACCATCGTTCGCTGTTCGCTTTCTTGATGAGTACCCAGCATAAGGTTTGTTTGAACTGGACAGTTCTAATCTAAGTTTTGGTTCAGCAGTTTCTTTTTTCCTTTTGAAAAGCTTTATTATCCTTTTTTGGTTATCTACTATGTTTAACAATCTACAAGTAATATATTTTATAACATAATCAAAATTTCATCGACATTCGATTTTGAATCCACAGCGAAAAAAAAATCTCAAAACAGCTTTAAAAATACAAAATTAAAACATAAGGATGAAACTCCATAATTTTAATCATATTACCATATTGAGCGTACATGAAACGGTATGAAAAATTACATTTAAATTATTTATTAGATAACTGAATGTTTCACTGGCATGCGATACACCAGTGACACTTGTAATGTTGTAAAATTGTTCAGATTTAATGCAAATTCAGCTTTATTGCGTAAGTAATACGAGTGAATAGAGCGGTAAAGTTGACTTGGGTTTAAATCGCGTGTATTGCTTCATCACTGGAATTAATTCAAGTCTGGAACACAGGGAGTACAGTATAACACAGTGCTCTATAATTGGAAAAGGAAGGGATAAATTTAATAGTGAAATGTGTAAGAAATCCTTTTAAAACAATTATTCAAAGGCTTTGCCTACACTATATTTAGCCTTATGAAATTTACAAGTAAAACTCTTTAAGAAATATATCGTTTTGTATTGAATACACTGTACTTATAGCAGCAACTCCTAACACGGAGTAAGCAGCTGGAACACAAACGCGGTTTTATGAAAATTTATGTTTCGAATGTTGTTTAAAAGCCTTTCTCGGTTTCAGGGAAATTTGAATTTCGAAATAGTGCTAAATTTTCAGTTCGCGACGCGTTATTGCGGGGCGCTATAAAATAAACGAAAAAGCATGCTTTTGAAACTTTTTATGCTATATACGCTGACATCCGTTTTTTAGACGAAATGAAGACTACGAGAGCTGTTGCAAGTAAGCGGCTCAGTCAATATAGCAATGATATCGAGTCCCTGACTGTGGACTAACAATTGTGTGCATTAACATGTCTGTTTGTTCTTTTCTGGGTGTAAATATCAATTTAAGTGTATAGTATATGTAGTATATCAGTTACCTGGTTGCCATAGTAACAGCACTACACTCTGCTTAATTTATGATCATATAACCATGTGTAGTATATAAAATTAAAAAGAAGGAATAATGCACCGGCAAAGCACAATCCAAGAATTCCAATTTTAAAAATTCTTTCTTTATTTAAAAATAAAATAGTTACCAGTAAAAACAGTTGTATTAACTCGAACAGGTTTTGTATGCATTACTATGAACACTATTACCCCGAAACGCTATTACCGACCGCCACAATTATCCTATGTCCCAATAGGGAGCGGTGGTACTGCAATGCGGTCGCAAAGTCACAACTCGCAATGTTACTGTGTTACACGCGAACTATTAGTCTATGCTTATTGCTAATCAAGAAGTTTATGATTCGAGAAAAGTTTTTTGTCATTGGATTGCATGTCTCTATTATGCCATACTTGATACTGGCTGTGCATTGAGCGGATTAAAAAGATGTGTTTTTTTTTGTTTTTGTCAAAAAAGATTGTATTAATATAAGCACGCTTTAAGCAGTCAAATATATTTTGACATTTGGTATCATTGTTGCCCTCTGTTCGGCGCATTATTAAAGCCAACGCTAAAGCAAAGGAATGTAAATTTTACCCAACTCTAAGTTTTAATTTGACCCCATTGACTTTAGTTGTACTTTATAGCGCTTTGATTTTCTACCTTATAGTAATACCTATTAAGGTCTATTTTATAAATATTTCAAATTCTTCAAAAATGTTTGTTGTTCAATAAATGTATTCTAACGAACCAAAAAGAATCATGCGTCGGGAAATAACAGCCATTTAGTCAACACAATAGCTCCATTTAATCTTTATATATTGCAACATTCATAAACGTGTCTAAATGTCACAAATACGACAAACATCTGCGACATAGCGTCCATTACGCCATTTACGCCCCGCGGGATGTATTATTGCCTAAATACGCCTCCGATACTATAGCTGATTTATAGTCGTGTGTCGATAACGTTATTTATGTTACAAACGTGATTAGGTACATCTTGGCAAGACCACCACGAATAAAAAAAATCGGATGGACAGCTGATGAGATTGATAGAGGAAAAATATCGTCAAACGCATTGCTGACAATTGTGATTTTAACAATACGTCATTTGAAAAACAAAAAAGGTAGGTTAAAATATAAACAAAATTTACCAAACCGCGGGGGGTAATAAAGCCCTTTTCCCATCGTAGACACAAAGAAAAGTGACATTTTCAGAATTCGTTAAACTGATTATTCCCAGACGCAAAGTGACTTGGCAATAGACCGACTCGGCAAATCGCAACAAAACGGCACGCGGTGACGTCACACGCGAAAAATAACGGATAATCCACACCCCGAGTATTTTCCAGAGTTGACTTGCAAATGAAGGGTTCCGTCCGTAGCACATTTGTTACCGTGCGAGAGTAACATTCATAGTATTATGCCGACGACAAAAACATGAGCCAACGTGGAAAATCATGGGATTTCCCAGCTTATAGAAGCTTTATTCCGCCTGAAAGAGTTTTTCTGAAAGAAAAATGACATTCAATACGGCATAATAAAGTTTTACGTCAGCTTTATGACTGAATGATGGTTATAAAGTCACCAATGATGGGTATAAGCGTTAGTTATGAATAGCGTTGAAGCTGTTACGTAAAAAGAACGGGAGAATGATGAAATATCCAAAACTAAGCTAAAATTCCCCATTTAATACAAAGTACGTCTTGAGTCGTTTTTAAATAACTTAGCAAAAAAAATTTTGTAAAAAGAAAAACGTATAAATCCTAATAAAAAGTCTAATATATTACTTAAATACTTTGAGAATGAAATCGACGTTGATTTTCCAGCCATCTCACAAATTTTAATATATCTATAACTTTTTTTTTGTAAAGTAAGGAATTTAATTCACCCCTAACATTAAGTTATTTGATTAAAAGACAGATCGTAAAGTATACAGACACGGCTCCCGGGGGTGAAAAAGTAATGAAACATAAAATATTACATTTAAAATAAAACTAGACTTAAATTAAAGTTATAAATCAGTGAAGATGAGGTTTTCATAAGCGTAGCAACATCAATTCATGGTACAATAGTGACGTAGAGAAATAAATTTAAAATGTTACATATTAAGTGCGCTCGGCTGATTATGAAATGACTAGTGTTGGTGTGTAGGAAAAATGCATACGAGAGGCAGTCAGGAGCAAGAAAAGCAGGAGATAAAAAAATTATATTAAAAATATTTTAGCAAATAAGATTCAGGTATCAGCTTTAAAAATTAACTCGGCCACCGGTTCGTAATACACTTAAACTAAGATATAAGATACTTATATCTAAAGTAATAAAACTTTTACACCTAAACTCAACTACCGGGGGCGTTCGTGCACGAAAAAGAGTCCAACGTTTAAACGGTTAGCAGTTAACGTGATCGCGTTACATCGTTATTTCGCATATAACACTTAGAATGCAGGTACTATTGCTATTGCTATTATAGTTTCCGGTAGTTGCCACGAAACGTAAAAATCGTATTGGGTTTTATTATTTTCTGTTGTTACTTAAAAGCTTTAATGGTAGCTTGAATGTACTTTAAAATCTGATGCTAAATAAATAAAAAATGCATTTATTCCGGATTATATTGTCAGTTTGTTTGCTTGAGAATTGAGTAACTCATTTTAAATTTTCTGTTAAGTTTTTGGCAGCAATATTTTGGACAGTGAATTTGCAAAAACATGGCAAAAAAATCAGTTTTTTAATGCATATAACAATTATGCGATATTAAGCATTTCACTTAGCACATATAAGCGTATAACATAACGAGATCTTGCACAGCACTATGACCAAAAATAAATGTCAATTAAGGTTAAATATAGCGTAGAGCGTTGAACGTGAGTGGGTCCATATGTGGTGATTTGAACGACGTGTACTATTTGTGTTTATAATTGAGGATACAAGCGTAATGTTACTTTTGATGATGTTTTTTCAAGACTTTTTAATTTTGCACGTTAGACAAAATAAAGGCATAACCTAATTTAATTACTGATCAGGGTGTCCAAGAAATCTGAATTCCAAACGGGATATTTAAGTCCGAAAAACATATTTAATTCTTCAGTCGGTTACGAAAACTTTTTGATAGCACGAATTTGTAATGATCAAACTTCATTTTAATATTTAATTTTAATTACGGATCTCAGAGAAAAGAAAAGATTTGATACGAATTTTACGATTCGAGATTTATGACGGTATTAATTCAATGACATTTAACGGGTTCTGGAAATTCAAATATCCGGCATGGCGATTTATTTGTATACTAGCATCCGCTCCGCGAATTTGACCAGGTTGAGAAATCTAATGTTTTCCAGAGATATTAAGTATCGTATATCCTAATCAGTCTATCAAAATCCAACCGAATTTGCATGACAGAGACTTTGACAATAATAATTATGTGAGACGAAGAAACTAACATTATGTTGTACTAGCTATCACCCCCTTTTTTCCTGCGTTCCCGAGGGATATTACTTTTTCCCTGGATAAAAATGGTAATGTATCAATTTAGATTTTAAACCAGTCAAGTAAGATCTAAATTCGTTTAGCTTTTCCATGAAATATTAACAAACAGCCATCCTCACAAAATTTCGCATTAATAAAATATTAGCAGGATGTAATTTAAAGAAATAACAAAGACTATTCTCGTACAAAACACGAGGACCAATCGGAATTGTTCCGAAGAATTCCTTTACCAAAAGTTTTATGACACCGAAAAGCCAATAAAATTGTATAAAGGACTAAATCCCGGACGGACAACGCCACTCACGGAATTGCCCGAACCACGGTCGATACATGATACTTTATATCCTTGGATATACATAATATATAAAAGCGAAAGTTTCTCTGTTTATTCTGGATCCTACTCAAAGTGTTGATTATTTAGGTCTCTAATTCCCTGGGCACCAGTTGAACATCGAACATCAGAACCACGATCTTCTAGATTCTGGAAATTTTATTTGGGTAAGATACTTTTGGGGCAGGATACACATGACGCATTTAGTTAAGTGCATACAAAATTATGAAAAATACCCTTAATATAAGGAGCTTAGAAGCCAATATCGTTGGGACTCCAGTCCAAATAAAAAAAATTACTACCTGCCTGATCTACTAGGCTGTTTGTAAAATAAAGACATTTTATATATAGCACCATTACACAATCGGCCAGCAATATGTCCATTTCATATAAATATATAGAATATCGTAAAATATTATATAGTTTAAAGTATTTGCAGCGTATGGCCAATGTTTGCCAAACATGACCAGCTCGGGATCAGAGCTTTTAAATCAATTCCGTATTGCAGGTTGTAAAACCAAAGGCCTGAGAGCGTACGATACATTAACTGATTAAATTGCATCAAGGGTTGCCACGAGAAGGATACCCATCAGGATTCAGGGTAAAATGGCAGAAAAATATCTTTAAATAAGTCTTTTTATTGTTATTCGCTGTTTTTCAGAAGCGGGTAGGAATGATTCCTTGCAAAATAATAACTAAATTGATGTATTAGAAATTGACACTTTCAATAAAACTTTAAATTGGTCGCCAAAATTGTCACACTCGTAAAATCTAATACAATTGAATTCAACTTGAAAGAGCGTACAATCAATCATCGGCGATCATCCATCAAAATACATTCAACAAGTAAAAACAAAATGTTATCGGGCCGAACCCTGAAAGCGGTCGGACACAATGGGGCAACACCCTAAAAATATATGGCAAGGTGCTCGCGTATGTGTGCGTGGCGACACGGGAAAGTTACATTAGTGTGCGTGGCGAGCCGTGTCGCGACAAAGTGTATGCATGTGTGCGCTCGCTAGGGCTGGCAGATGTGACGTTCGCACGCAGCTGTCGACATTTCCCCCTATAAACTGTAAAGTACTGTATTATAACTCGGCACGCGCTTTGCTTTCACGTAATTATGCATTATTATTACCGACCGCTTTTTAAGCTTATTATTAACCGATTGTATACATTTTTTTGCCTGTTTGTTTCCGATGCAGTTGCCATGTCAATGCGACGTTGCCGTTCCGCTGACGTGACATTACCTTCCATTGTGTCGGTATTATTAAATTGTAGGTTTGAGAAAAAGCGGTTATTTATTCATCTGCTGCTACAAATGAATACATCAAAAACATTTTGTAAATGTATGTGTGTAGCCAATTTGCACAATGGGACAATAATAATAATCGTTTACTTTGGAATCAAATTGGCTGGTCCTGGAATACGCAGTATGTTTGTTCCGATATAAAGTAGTAAATAAGAAGTCTTTAAAGGTAAAAAAATATTCAAAAGCTACCATAAACTTACAGTTATATGTATACGGTTTTCACTCATAAGACTTCAGCTCTCCAATAATCTCCTTTATGTACATAACAATAAAGCCCACAATATCAAAAGACGATAATAAAACTTGGAAGATCATTACAGCATCATTAAACAAGTCAAAAGCCCCATCCACTTGTCAGTTTCAGTGTTCCAAGCTCAGCTATTGTTTTTCTTTCACTCTTTTGTTTAATTTTTTCTTTCAAATGAAGCGGAAGCATGTAATTACGAAAAATCGATGTCAAAAGTGACACGTTGACAATGAAATTACAGCCTTCAGTGAGTGACGAGATAATCTACCGACCTACATTTTAAGGTGACATTTTTTAATCGATAGTTTGTTTGTGATAGTGGCACATCACTACGCTTCAGCTTTTACGCGTTTCAATTAATATCCTATATATTGATATGATTTATGTGTTATTATTGCTTAATTTTTTCGAACATGGCATTTCTCGGAACGGTAGACTAAGGAACCTAGTTTTTGCCTTTATTTGGCGGTAATATATCAAGATTTATATCATTATGAAGTACTAACTGTCCCCCGCGGTTTCACTCGCATTCCCGTGGAATGTTACATTTTTCGGGAAAAAAGTATTCCATGTGTTAATCCATGTTATATTCTGTAAATGTGCCTAGTTTCATAAAAATCCGTTTGGTAGTTTTTGCGTGAAATAGTAACAACCATCCATACATACAAACTTTCGCATTTATAACATTAGTAGAATTTGTTAGAAAATTTTCCACTCGGAAATTAATCAGCAATTAGTAGCTCTGATATTTTTCAGTAAGACTAAAAAGAGAGAGAAATAACCACACTTTCTCCCTTAGTTCAAAAACCCTGCGTTCTCCCAGCCACTGCTCCGTGTAGAAATTAATTACCTACACATTACTTAACTTCACTTATTGTAGGATATACGAGTACATATGTATAGACAAGGGAATACACTCACAAACACATACATTTTGTCATTCCCTGCGTCTGAAGTTGGGTTCATAATGCCAGCGAAATAAAACAATTACTTTTAAAAAACCAGAACAAAAAAAAAGCAGATTGAGTTTTATTCGTACTTCTTCATACGAACATATGCGACCTATAAAATAGAACAAATTTGACAATTTAGATATTTTCAGTGTTAATTCTCTGAACTCCTGCGCAAATTCTAGAAGTTTAAAGCAAATTTAAGTGTGAGAAAGTCGCCACTTGATACTATCAAAAAGATACGTAAAGAACCCGCTCACAGTCGCACTTCAACTTTATCCAAGAGTGAGATAGTTATACTACTATCTCTATTCAAAATTAACGTCGGCAAGTCCCTTCGGTCTATTCCCGCAAAGGAGCGTTGAAAAATGACCCTATTTTTACCGACAAAAGCTCCTAACAAGTTTTATGAAGATATATAATAGAGATAGTGGGAGATATGATGTTTGTGTAAGTGCGTTAACTTGTAGATTTCATATGAAATCATAAATATTATGAGAATTTATTTTTGTCGCCGTATGGTAAATCAAAGAGTCTCGGAACCGAATGCAACGTACTGCTGTGGTAGTATGTACCAAATTACGAAGCTTAATAAATTTTGATGAGGAAGTTGTTGAAGCTCAACTACAATTCTAGTCTAAATCTAAAGTAATATTGGATTTAAGAGAAAAGTCTTGTATTTTTGTATCATTCTATTTTTGTTTATAGTGAAGAAACTCAATTACTACTGGGCCGATTCTAATAATTCTTTCTTTGTTAGGAAGCTAATTTATCCAGAAGTAACATACGTTATTTTATAAACCTAGGTTGCATTAGATCCACTCGAAAACGTTGGTGAAGCCGCAAGACGGTAGCTAGGTATATTGGCTGAAATCGTTTTATAGAAAGCTATGTTTTAAGCCTTAGAACATAAGAAACATAATATGCCTTAGAATCTTAGGTATAAAACCACTTATAAGTCTTAAATGAAGCTTAGAATCTCATTACACAAGCCTAGTTGTCAATATATAAACTAAATAGGTTGTTAACTTATTTAGCGTCTCTACGTGTAATTCGATAAACATACTATGATGTTGTTATGTGTAAACAAGTTACGGCATTAAAACGCAGAGTGTCACGCCTTAATGATCACATTACAATCGATATTCGTGCTAGTGAGGGGACAAACCCCTATGTATCGATGGATGACCCCACCCTCAAATACCTGGATGATTCATGATTGGGGCTTTCCGGTATTTATTCGATATTTTTAATGTTTTGCTTTGTTTTCTGATGAGCATCATGGATGACTGAGAAGGCTTATTTAAAAATCCTCAGGACATTCTTCACACATGGTCACCTGGTCTCAAATTAAGCAGAGTGTACTGTTTGTACTATGGCTACCAGGTAACTGATGTACTACATATACTACTTTTTATACATACTTATATAGATATTTACACCTAGAGCAAACATACATGTTCATCCTCACAAATGTTTATCCTGGGTGGGAATTGAACCCACTACCTGCAGCTTGGCAGTCAGGGTCTCTAATCACCAAGCCAACTGGCCCGTCAAGTATATCTTCTTGGCTTAATAAGACACCAAACAAGCTATAAATTCCAATTTACTAACATCATTCCAAAAAGCAGCTTGGATCATGGATCATAAGCATAACAGATCAGTTAGGGTGAATTCATTTAAACTTTGCAGACTGCAGAGTTGGGTTCAAGTTTTTGCGACTCTAAATTATTCATGACTAGAACCGACTGCGGTTTCTCTTGAAGTTGCTAATAAGCATGAAAGATAAACATATTTTGGCAAGCATACGAAACAACACTGGTGGTGCTATGCTAGAGAATTCGGAAGTTTGGAATGGCTTCTTGCTATGTTTACCGGTCCTACTAGTAATCGTTATTTATTTACGTACGTATCTCTTACAAAAGACACACGCTTGCAGTACAACATTATGAGACACAGAAGGTGGCGAGTTCCTTCATAGAGAGGGGAGCACACGTAACGATAGAAAAGCAAAATTAAATTTAGTTACATATGTTAATTGTTATTCTAAATATCTAAAACTTGGAAAAAGCGTGTAGTAAACATAGACTTTATTTAATCTTCATACCGCCAATATTAGACTTTCCCTAACCACATACAACAGATAAAATTTAATACTGTTATTAAAATACCAAAGTACCTCGATTTAAAAATAAACATATTCATAAATATAAGCTATAATTCCACTAAAGCTGTTTTCATAACACAAAAGCCCACGTTTACTGCTGTATTGCATAATTACGAGAACACGTTAGCAGAAAAAAGTTTTATGAAAAGACGCCCCGAAACAGCCGAATTTTCATAAACTAGCCAACACATTTATCGCGTTAGTTTAAACTACGCTTTATCATTTTAACCAGCAAAGTTTTGTATAGTCCGTTATTAGATTTCCTATCTAAAAGTACATTTAACAAAGGATGAATTAGTGTAACTACATTTAAATAAATCTTAAGTTATTTATTTATAATCTATGCATTCAGGAATAGAAAATTGAAATGTTATACTCAGTTCAAAACAACGAGCTGCGCAAGCGCGGAAAGATGTTAATTTATAAAAACACAATACAATTAATCCTCAAATAATTTATCGTAGAATCTTCAAAGAGTGCGGACTAAGAGTCCGTAGAAAATGAAAAAAAAAAAGCCTGTTATATGGTAACCTAAATAATAATATATTACTTTTAAATATGTAGATCCTAGCTGTCTCCCGCGGTTTTAACCGCGTTTTCGGTGGTCTCGTTTCCCCGGATAAAAAGTAGCCTATATGTTATTCCAGGATATCCTCTATATATGTGCTAGGTTGCATCTAAACCCGTTTGTTAGTTGTTGCGTGTAAGAGTTGCAAACACAAATTTTTTCATTGATAATATTAATAGGAAGTAGAATGTTTCTTAATGATTATTTCAAAATTATTTATAATATTTACATGAAGTCAAGTACCTACGTTATGTGAAAGATATATCTGGTAAAGGTGATGATGATGAGGAAATTACCATAGATTATAACCTATTCCATTCATATGTGAAATTAGTAAGTATTGCCAGTAAAATAAAATGCAAGTAAAACGAAAATAAATACGTAAAACAACAACAATTTGCCTGGTGCTATAAATTTTCTACAAAAGAGCATTTTCCGACCGTAGAAAAGACAATTACATTGCATTTCTACCTATCAATTAACATCCATTTAATTTAAAACGGGCAAGAGGGCTAAATGGCCCGAATTAAACTGCTTAACGTCCGCCATTTTGAATCTTAAACTGTCACTTTTGCCGCGCATTTTGACGACCAATTAGCGTAGCGTTCCGAATTTGAAAATATTTGCACTGTTAAGGGTTGGTACTTGATTTAAAATTAAATTCCAAACCAAGAAATGGCGAGGGACAATACATAAATGCCAATAGGGGATGGATCAAATTAATTTTAACAAAATCTTGCTAAAATCTTCATCAACGGTGAAGTTAATGCCAATATACATAATATCGTTTATAAGGAATTCCGAACACAGTATAAAAACCATAATTGGAGCCCAATGACATGCAATTCCAGATTCATGCCAGGTGCGTGACAGCCCTACATGTTTAATTGAAACAAAATGAATGACTGAACAAGTTCTAACGACACTTTGTTATACAGAATGCAATTTGCTTTGGAGACCATTTTCTGCTTAGTCACCCATCAAGCATGGGGGGAGTTAATTAACACATGTAAAGGGTACTGCAATATTAACTTTCTAATAAACTTTTTCGAACGGCGACTTTTGATCCTTAGTCGAATTAAAACGTGAATTTTCGGAGCTTCGTATCACTGGCATGAAAAGGCGAGCTATTTTTTTACTTTTTATCACGTTGCGTTTGACGCCATTATTAAAGAGCCTTTGTGCAACACGATTTCGCTATTATATTGGTTGCCTGCTCTATGAATTCAGCAGAGTGGTGTTTTGCGTTAAACACGTTCGTGTAAATGACTTTTCGCATTTCCAATTCACATACGAATTGCGATATCAGTGTAAAACCGTCGATAGGCGCGATTTATTATCAACCCAAGCGTTCGTGCTTAGAAAAGTTTAATAAAAAAAGTGTATTTATTATTTGAACCCCAATTTTTAGTGCTCAAACTGCATTCAATGTAATAAAAAGGGATTCGCTGTCTGCGATTAAGCCCTAAAATTATTATTACTAAATCCTTCATCGTCAAACTAAAATGAACTCTGCTGCGTATGAAAATAAAATTCAAAACTTAATAATAGCTCATGACACGTCTCTTTATTGCTTTTCAACCCTCAGTTCATGAGGGAATCTATACGATGGCGTGTCTCTATTTCTCATAGCTTTTTCCATAGGTGCGAGTGGGATAGCAAACTTAGGCTTATAGAATACAAAAGGCAAATTGGTTTCGGCCCCTTACAATCGCCCCTGGATTTGTATGACACGTGGCTGCTTTGGGGATGAATTTGGATGAATGAGATGATTTAAAGAGGGTGTTTATACGAACGATAGTGCTTTTGGTTAAGCTGCTATTTTTATAACTTACAAAAGTTTCAATCTATTGTTGTAGGTTTATTATTACTTAGGGTATAAAATTACACAATACAAAATCCCTAACAACATGTATTATTATTAATATTGAACCCTAACATTGTGTGAGTAGTTTAAAAATCTATTGTAATACAAGGTAGTAAGGATTATTTTTCATCTGACGTAAAATTTAAAATAGTCCCCACTATTCAGTGCATATGTACTAAATAGACGCTCTGCAAAAGTACTCTCATACGCGTTTAGTTATCAATGTATTTAATCAAAGTGGTCACGTGCCGTCCCGAGGGACTTAGGGTAGTTTATTTTGCCCTACTGTGCCCAAGTTGAGGGTATGCCCATGCCCATGCCCAGTTTATGGGAAACCGTTACGTAGATGGCGAAAGTTTTACTTCCTCGATAGAGATCTGTAATTACTATTTGTTGTTTAATTATTTGTTATTTGTTTATGGGTTTGTTTGGTGAATAACATAAACTTTATAAGTAGGACGTTGGTTATATAATATTATAAGAATTATAGAACGATATTTAGAACACAACTAACAACAAGCTTTACGGTTCTTTGATAGTTTATGTTCTACAAGATTGTAGGTAAAGTAAAGAATTAATAAGAACAATCTTTATTTTCCCGTGGTTTTAACCCTATTCCCGAGGGATTGAATGTTTTCCCGGAAGGATATAATCCTGTAAAACCTTTATTTTCATCATGATTTATTTTGATTACAGGCAGACAAACACCACAATAAGCAAATTTATTATTTACAACATTATAAATCGGAAAGTTTGGCTGAATGAATTTGGATTTGCCACAGATATGGATTATAGTTTTAAGCCATACTTTTCATACCGGGAATAAGTGACATCCCTCGGGAACGCGAGTGAAACTGCAGGGGACAACTAGTTAGCAATAAATAAATCATTCCTAGATACCAAGAGAGTATTTTAAATAATCTCCTTAACCATTAATAAGGCTCGCTCCAAACGATACGAAAGGATGAAATAGATTCCGCTCGGATACTATCGAAAGGGACATTCATTTTCTGCCTACTTAAATTGCAATGCGTGGATTAAGCCATGAGATCAAGCGATTTGCGAACTTTGCCAAGTGTATATATGATTGAGGCCGCGTAAGGGTGTAAAGGCCATATAAGGATGTTAATTTCTAGCAAAAAAAGTTTTGGAATCATTATAGTTTATACAAAATAAAAATAAAAGGTGATTATTGGTGATGATGTACCTACAGCCTGATACCTACAATATCTATTATCAGATATCTATGATTTGTATTTTTTTATTAACTGTTACCATATACACCATAAATATCGTTTATACATCAGACGATGTCATACGGCCAAAATTAATATACGATCCCGATCTAAAATCGCAAGATTGGAAGTAGAATTTTGATATTACGAACTGTCAAAAGGTTCATCAATCCATGGATTTTCGATCGGGATTGCATGTTAATTTTCGCAATTAGTCAATTATACTACAAAATTTCGGTCGTTACGATTTTAACTTACACCAAACATCAATAAAAGGAACCGTTTCCGCCACCTGTCATGAGTGAGTTCGAAGCGAAGGATTCCGCCTACCCTTTCCGCTTAACTTGTCGTTAACATATTGAATCTTTAAGTTCGCAGAAAGTAATATACAGATTGAATATTCTATAACTTTTATTGTATTTTTTTTACTTTGTAGATCTATTGGAAAATATTAATCTATAGAAAAAAATTAATTGAAGTGTCTTTTTACTATAAGTCCATATGCATGATACGTTTTTATAAAAAAAAATGTTTTCTGTCTGTCTTTTTGTTCCAGCTAAACTCCGAAATGATAAAACCGATTTTGCTAGTAGATGATGTTTTAAGGAGTGACTGAGGCTACTTTTTGTCGCGGGAAAATTTATCATGCCTCGGGAACTCGGGTAAAACCGCAGGAGACTAGTTGTGAATAATAATAAACATTTCATACATACATAATGTGTTTGGTTGAGTGTTAAGTAAAATAAAGTACGGTTTTATTATGAAATTTTACCATAAATCATTTGGTAAGTACCTAAAAAGTTTAAAACTATATTACTATGTAAACTTACGTTCAGTTATTCGCAGAATGAATCCACATTTTGATATTTAGCTGTTAATTTAATTTTAAAATTACAAAACTTTTAAGTAACGCACAACAAATTTTTAATACAAAACTCAAACGAGTTCCTAAAGTACCTACGCTTCGTCGAATGGTATCCGAACAATATTGAAAGAATTCTCAAAGTTACCGAAGTATTTACTTCATTTAAAATTTAATTAAGAGATAATTGGACGCTGAGTAAACACCTCTGGATATTGCGAGATATTATGAATATCTGCGGCGAAATATCGCTTTCATATTTTCTAAATGCATTGAAAAGAAAAATAAATGTCTTATTTAAATTTAGAACAGAGATTGAACTGACTGAATGGTTGCTTTAACCTATATGTATAAGAATCATTCATAATTGGAATTTAGAACCCGAAGCGGTTTCGTAACTTTTTTTTTTCGTGGAACATAAATTAGGATCGCTCCCTTCGATACAAAAAAGATCTTATTAATTTTTCTGACAAAAAACGTACATACGGTTTCAATTTAGGAGATTAAAGCTTCTCGTTATTCTGCTTACTTACCTGTAAAAGAAAAAAGGTTTGGATTAATATTAACAAGAAATGCCGAGTATTAAAGAGATATTCTGAAGTCTGGATATGCTGCTTTGAATATATAAGGGATTATGAAGACAGGTTATCTTGGAGCTTTGAAATAAACTAGAGAAGTTCTTAGTAACTAAGAATAAATATATTTAAGTACCCGTTTGCAAAGTGACATATTTTGTCTTTTTTTATCGACAAAAAAGAACCGAAATGTAAAATTTACGACTGATGAAAGCTTGCAAAAAGGAATTTATTAATCTAGCAATACATAGAAATCTCAAACAAATAAAATACAACACTAATAAATTCGTTACATAAAAGGTTATTTAACACACAAGGTTCCGCAAAATCGACATAGAAAATAATACCTATACAAGACAAATAGGAAATTAATAAAATATTCCCGCTCGAAGCGAAAATTATTTTGCGGAAAAATTAATTACTTTCCAAAGAATTCCTATTACGCGACGGGCGGCCGATGTGAGCTTTCGAATCGAGGGAAATTTGAGAAGTCCGAATTACGTCATTATCGTGGAAAAATAGTTGGAGCGGAGTGGAAATTGGTATAAAAGTGTGGTGCGGATTCCGCCTCTGGCTTACGGCCAGGAGCGTTTGCGTAGCCATTTCTTTTGCACTTAGAATGAAAGGAAAGGTAAAATAAAAGTGTATACGTGTAGAATTTTCCTATTGACGGCACAAAGCGAGTCTTTGCCGGTAGCTTTGTGCTTGGTCCCGCGGAGTAATGGTAACGAAATTGTATCGATTTGTTCTCGATTCCGGGGTTTAAGGAAATATACTCGGATAAAGGAGTTTCTGCCGCTAAAGGATTTTATTTGTTAGTCAAAATAACATTTTCAATACCATAATTTTACTTATATAAATGAGAAATTAAATGAATATTCAATCTACTGCGTATTTACTAATTTAATGTAAGTTTTGGTTGTAATACGCTAAAGTATCGTTTTGCACATATTCCAACACAAATTCAACTCAAATTGCAACTCTGGCGTTAAATCCTGACCTTCATACGCAAATTGGTACACAGGGACCGTCTGAAAGTCTGCAAACATACGTATTACATCAAACAGTTCCCAATTGGTCGACGACAAAAAGGATTGAGGGATTTTGAAGTGCGGTGCGAGCGAAATAAGCGATTGGGGATAAGGCATTCCTACTATTGATACGTTTCGTGATATCTGAACATTGTAAAGCGTTTGACGGAAATTGGATAAAAATGTTGTATAAGTGTCTATTCTTTCTATTTCTTTAGTTCAAACAGTTATTTATGAACAGAATTACTAGTTGCCAGTTTTGTTTTTATCTGTTACCGTCCTGTTGGAATTTATAGAAGACCAATGAACAAACAAACATAAATTTTTCATCGCTACATGTATTGTAGTCACACTTCTATGTCTTCTGTTGCCTGTATATCTATCATAGACATCATTTTTACAGGTTTCAAAATTGGAATCTTCTGTTCGTCAATACCTTTCTAAAAATCTTTCGCGAATTTTTCCCGTAAAAGCCACAAAGTTAAAATTCTGAAATAGAATTTAAACGAATAGGTACTTGCAATGTGCTATTGAAAATTCACCACAGAAATAGGTTGACAAAGTGAACTAGACGACAACGTGATATCACCGACACACCTGTTGCTTCAAACGACCTAGATACGGACTTTTGGGCTGAAATTTTTGTCTAGACTTGGTAACAATATGTATTGTTGCGTGGAGAACTTCAAATTTTAGGAAAATATTGGAGTTGTCGACACATAAAGTGTTGTTTCATCTAAAAACACCGATGGAATTCAAAACACAATGTTAATAGTCTTGGAGAATAATTTAAATTAAATAAATATTTCTGCATTACCACAATTTAAATACCATGAAATATTGTGGTTAAATGTGGTCCAAGGCAGTGAATGTAAATTGAAATATCTTAACTGCAGCTTGTAGTTTGCTGAGTTATTTTATTATTAACTTATAAATAACTAAACTACGGTTTATTATTGAACAAACATCTTTCTTAACAACAAATATAAATCATCGCCAAGACCCAGGTGAAAATCCTACAAAATAATTATAGGAATACTGAATTGTCCCTAAAAGGTATTCTGATCCTAAAAGCAATAAACCAGATATTCCTACTATCAAGTCTATTTACATTCTACATAAGGTTTTTATTCGATTGCTCGTTCGTTTCGCCCGCACCTGTGTCCAGGGACGGTAAATGAAATAATAGTTACTGAGGATTTATTTCCTAGAAAGAAGAACCTATTTACTGATGGAGGTAAATGAGATAAATCTATTCTTTCCTTTCAGTAATAAACAAGTCTATTTGATTAACATAATTAAGTCATGAACGTAGGTATACCGGTAGGCTGTCAGAGTAGGTATAGTCTAATAACGAATTAAATCATTTCTATTAACAAAAGAAGCAAAATTCAAATAAGGACTCAATAATCGTTACAGTAAAGATGAAATTATATTTGACTCATTCTCCGAATTACAAAATAAGGTACACTCTTCTATGACAAAATGGAACGGTTACGTGCCAACATTTTGTTTTGTAGACCACCCGATCCCAAATGCTTATGAAATTCCTAGGGCATACAATATGTAATCCAATTAAAGAGAACCTAAGACTCATAATTAAATATCTTTCTGCCCGTCTCGGATTTTTACCCGGCCGTTTTTTAGCGTAATAACATGAAATTTATAGGCACATATACAATGTCGGCGACAGCTTTCGACCAAATAAGGCGCGCCATTGACAAACAACCGCCCGGACGGGTGGGGGGCGTAAATGGTCGCACTTGTTGCTAAATCGACCAACTATTTTTAGGCGCGCCTCGTTTGATACTGTATACGACTGTACCACTGACTTATTGTGTTCAAACAAATTGAAATGTAAATGTTCAAAGTTTCTTGTCACTGTACTACGTGAAAAAAAAGTATTTCGAATTATTACGGACTGAAATCACATAAGAACATTTCGATGAGGAAAATATTATTTTGGATTTGTACCTCCTTTATTAACTTAATTATTTTTTGGAAGGGGAGCCTCTCATTGCTTCTTGCACCCTTACAATCATAAACGTTGGTTATATCCCTATGTTTCATAATACCTATTTTACAATTTAAGGATTAGGATGTCTTGGCACATTTATAGAAAATGCCTTGGAATAACACATGGGATACTTTTTGTGCCGGGAAATTGTTACATCCCTCGGGAACGCGGGTGAAACGGCAGGGGACGGCTAGTAGTCTATAATTTAATGGGTAACAATTTAAAAGCATTTAACAGAAAATATTTAAAAGAACCGCAAAACAACTGGACCGAACCAATCGTATTACTGAAGCGTGTATCACACTACGTGATTTTGAATACGATCGTATGAAAGAGGTTTTCTAGGGCTGTGCAACAGACGGAAATATGGAAGGAGATACTGAAATTGTACATTTTTAGCTCTTGTATCTTTTTTGGTAGAACATGATTAGTACTAATTTATTTTTCTAATAGGGAGAATGATGAATAAACTAAGATATGACGGTGAAAGACTGGCCAAAAACAATCTTAAAAAGAATGTAACAGAAACCTATTTATTTGATTATGATTAAAACATAATAATAATAATTAAACTTTATTTTATTTTATATTTATTATAAATATGATGAGAAACTGGCCAAATACAATTCTAAAAAGGAAAAAATAAAAAGAAAGTTACAGATATCTACATAAAAACTAAGCTGTGGCTGCCAACCAAAACCTTGACCACCCAATTGTCATAAGTTTCGACGAAAAAGTTTTTTTTTTAATAATTCTTTTGTCATAATCAGCATACGTACGTAAGGTTTTACTAAACAATTTTTAACGCGACATTCGAAGCGTAAAACAATTTCGCATTACGCCAACCCTTTGAGAGCGTACAAATTAAAATCGATGCCAAATCGAGAGTGAGACGTGACGGTAAATGGTGTAGAAAACGGCCGTATCGATAATTTATCGCATAAACTCGATAAATTCAAATAAACTTTATAATATATTCGGTTAACCTCACTTGGGGCTATCGGAAAATCTAATAGGGAATTGAAAAAGTTACAGCGTAAATTAAACTTACTCTAAAGTCTTAAAATACGAGTAAGTTAAAACTGATAACCGATAGGGTAGAAAAGTTCTCTCTCTCTCTCTCTTAACCACATATAGGAAAACACCGAGTGAGACGATCTCTCACCAGGTGGACCGACGACCTGGTCAGAGTCTCTGGAAGCCGCTGGATGCAGGCGGCTCAGGCCCGTTCGAGGTGGTAATCTAAGGGGGAGGCCTATTCAGCAATGGGCATCCCTTGGCTGATATGATAATGATTATGATAAACAAATTTATTTCCATTAACAATTTGTAACTAGTATCTAATATTTCATTATTTTATCGCTTAGAAAAATCAAAGCACCTCTTTAACAAACACAAACATTTAATTTTGTCAACACAAAACTTATTAACAAACCAAAAGCGAACATGTCATGGCATCAAATAATTCAATTTCAACAATACAAACTTGGCCTGCTACATGTAAACGGATTTTAAATAAAACACATGTCACATTTCAACCGTATTGTATGTAACAAACAACAGAATTAAATCATATTTAATTAAACAAGGAAAATAAACAAAAACACAATTTGTGTTACTGCTATACAATATGGTACAAGTTTTGATTAAACCAGCGGCAGTTAACCCGAAAATGGTGTTGTTATTTTTGTTACCTATTTTCTAGAAAGCGAACGGCTGGGCGATTTGATTTAAAAGTCTTCATTGACACCGCTGAATAGTTATGCAATCCTGGTAGCATAACTAGTTGCCTGTACTTTAGAGAGGTAATTATGAATTATCTGTTAGTCTTTTGCCGTACGTTTGCATCAAATATCATATTTTTTCTTCAACAAGGTATGCAAACGTATTATGAGTTTAGAATGTGATGGCCATATGTTCCATATAATGCTTTTATAATTTACTAACCCTAGTGTAGTTAACTGCTAATTCTATCTCGGTAAAGAAGCACATTAAAGTAATTTTTACAAATACATATAATTTCGCGTACATTTACTTAATGAATAGCGCAAGCGGTCGACCATAAAAACTTGAACCCGAGGTGAATAGCACTATTAATCAGCCTACAATCTAGCTAATGTAGACTTAAAGAAATTATACCTAACATCAACCTTATTCTAATGTTAACAACAACTCAAAAAAACGTTTTAACATAAAAAAGGCCGCATGCCACAATTCACCGCGAACCACCCTCTTTCCTGTAAAACTTTAAAAAAGTAATTAATGAACTCCGTAAACGCGCCGACGGCATTCCATGTACCAACCTAACACGAGCTGCGGCGAAAACCGGAACTAAAGAAATGTGAGTAAATGAGGTATGGAATGTATGACTAGTAGCGCCGCTGTGGAGTGTTAAGTTACAGTGGTGTCGCGAAAACGGGAAGTCGGCGTCGTTTACAGGGCATGATTTAAATACTGCGTCGCCCGCCATGTTTTATCTGCCATCTGCGACGTGACGGAAGGACTAAGCACGCTCATTTTGACGTTAATCGTGCTAGGTTTGTCCGAAATTTATTTTTTAATACTCCTTATCTGATTATACGGCATTCTACGGGTTAAATTAGACGCATTAAAATTGTTTTAATGGGAATCCGGGAAAGGAGACGTGTACTTGTAAGCAAATTGGGATATCTAAGACCTGAACATTGTGGTGAGAAAAGACCGAGCCATTCTGAGAAGGAAATCGTAAATATTATTCGTGTGAGATTTACTCACATAACAGGAAAGACAAATACTTAGCGTATACTTACCCTTTTAAAAAAATATGAAACGTAACGCCGCTTCAAAGCTAACCAATTCTGAGTATAGCTAATTATTTACAAAAGTAAATATTGTATTGGAAATGTATTTATGTAATAAGCTATTTATTCTTATAATTGAATCTTCCAAGAAATTTATATTGCTAAACGGAATATTTTTCTACAGGAATACAGAGATATGTCGCAATATATCCTTCGGTGCGGAAAAATACTTTTGTCAAAGAAAAATAAACATAAATTATTGGTACAATTGCCATTCGCTTAATCCGGCTTTAGGTTAAAACTTGAGGATACCCGGAAGATTGTAAGTAGCACAAAGGTCTCATTGCCCTGTTCCCAATACGTATTCTTTCTGCCCATTCGATGCATTACGTATCACAAGAGATTTGACAGATGTTTTACGGTCTGCCTGACGCCAACCTTCTTTGGGAATGCTTTTGTTGACCACTTGGTGTGGGTGCACGTGTGGCCATTGGTATACTCTTTAGTCGCCTCTTACAACACTCTAGACATGAGCTGCACTGCCACCATATAGCAACACTAAACTAAAATAAGTGAAAAGAACTCAATGCCTCTTTATAGATTAATATTTATTTCATAGTGATATTTCTCAAGCACTGATTTAAGGAACTTTTAATTTAATAAAACCAATTTTCCTTAAAGGTTCTCTGCTCCAAAAAGGCGTGAAAATCCCGAAGTATATTATTTGAAGTCCATTATCATCACATTTTGACGGTAGCAGTCCATTTATTCAGAAAGGGTCCCGAAATTAAAAACAATTCGTGGGTTAATGGACTAAGTTTTGTTACACATCCGATGGTAGCGAGCGGAAAATTACAGTATATGAGAAACTTTTACATAATCGCTGTGATTTCTTCATTATATTACTTTTAAGTAATTTAAGGCTTTTTGTTTAGGGGTTTCGGAAAGCGATAAGCCTGAACTTGGTTCATGTCTTGGAGTTTTAAGAGCATTCTTGTACTTAATACATTGCTAGCTAAAAAGATATAAAACCTGCAGTAAACTTGATATTTTCATCGATTTTTTGTTCATCATAAATCTGTCTATTTACCGGACCACTTGTGGTTTGTTATGAAATTGATAAGCCATTATAGTCTTTCTAGTTACTCTTTTACTACGCACGCGTGTCCCTAAACTGCTTATCAACTATTAGGACACCACTGATATAGATACTATACAGATAAAAAAGGATAGCCGGATTAACGCAATTCGAAAAAAATCAAGTTCTTTCTTTTTCACCAAGTACAATTGTATGTCAGCAGAAAATTTGCGTAAAATATGAAACGATATAGGGGTCGTTGGCATTTACGATATTAAATACCATAGACTAGAATTATGGCAATAAATTTTCTTCCCGCGAGCAGTGTTAAAGACAAGGGTCTCTCCCCAATTAAAATTCTCGAATGAAGCAACAAAACCCTGCACCACTGGAATTGAACCGGCAATTTACGGAAATTCATCTACATTTAGAATCTGAATTACAATGGGGGATTTTTCTAACCCTTTTTGAATTATTATTATTATTAGGGTAGCATTTTTGGGGCAATGTGAGGTAAATATTAAAAGGCTGCCAGATTAAGATGTGATGAAAAAAATTGCCAGCGTAAAAAAGACTACCAACAGGTTTTCCAAGGCAAAGCAGGATTTTGAAACGTACGGACCAAAATGCGTTTCGTGTAGAAAGCGTAGCATAATAGGAGACACATGCCTGGCAGTACTTTGAAAAGGGTTAAGTGGATAAATTTTGGTTTCCCTCTGTAATTCCATTTAATAACTACGTAAGAGCATCATAATTTATCGAAATAATCTTGGACCAGACCTGTTCCCAGTAATTTGGCGTCGAAGCAGTATGTTTATATCTTCCATTCATTCATTCCATTTGTCAACTTAGCATACACTATTTTCTTATTCATAACATCCCTTACACAAGCCATTAATCTTCTCCTATCTTCCCAAAATTCCATTTACTTTCATACCCATCACTTTTTAAGTCACATTTCTCCTATCCTTCCTCAAATACCATAATTTATCTAGTGTATATAAAATAACATACACAAATGTATACAGTAAATCGTTCACAGTGCATCAACAAAAAAACAACTCCCGAACAAACTTCCTACTCCATTAAAAACCCCTGTTTCGGATTCCGTCAAGTTAATTTTACAGCGTCTAAGCACGTAAGGCGTATTGTTGAATTTCGTTCTGTTTACTGGCAAGTTGCGCCTCATGGGGTGCTAGATGTCAGCATGGCGGTTGCGTTACGCATTTCATTTTAACGACTCGATAAATATTCGGTGTGGAGGGCGTGCCACAGTGTAATAAAATACAGTAAGTCAACAATAGCGGGAACTTAGAGCTGTTCGAATGCGCAAGATTTCGAGTAAACCAAACCGACGGTGCGTAGTCTCTCGAATCAAATGCCATCTATTTTGCAACTAAGGTACTAATAATTCGATCGATATACGACCACGGTTTAAGAATACAAACAACTGTATTCACAGTATTTTTTATATGTAGTGATTTTACCGGAATTATACAGCACGTGTTTCCAAATGAATGGGTATAAAATGGAAAAGTATTTATTACTGACATCCCTCACTTTGCTGGGAACACCTAAGTTACCAGTAGTGAGTAACCAGTTTCTGGGATAAAGTACAAGTTTTTTTTTGGTATTGTGCCTACAAAAGATGAAGTTACCAGACAGGCCCGTATTTAACATTGTAAACGTATTCTTCTACTGTAGGACCATTGCACTGTAACCAGCCTTTTAGTGTTATTTGATAATGGAAACGTTTTACTTTTTTTCATGTGCGTTATAAAGGCACATTCAAACCAGCTCGATAAGACCTTTGTCCTCAATTATAAGAGAATAGGGTTATATCTTTACAACAACTTTTCTTTTGAATAGTATTTCTAAAAGAAAATGAATAACTGTTATATTATTTTGTAACAATCAAACCGTCATTCTTTGAATCTGGAATACTGGAAACTTACCTGTAAAGAACGAAAAAAACACATTAGTTAATGTTTTTAGGTGTTACATATAAATTGTTGGTTCGTCTGTTAGTGGTAATGTAATGTTTGAACAGCCGATTGGGAATATATTTTCGATGTCATTGTATTTCTTGCCATTTAGTCTAGATATTACCCTAATTACAGTGTAAACTCTTTATAACGAAACTCAAGGGACTGAGCATTTTTTGTCGTTATAGAGAGTTATCGTTATATGGAGTGAACAAAATAAACAAAACAAAGTGAACAAACCAACCAACTTGGGCTCACTTCAACGTTATAGGGAGTTTATCGTTATAAAGGATAACGTTATAAAGAGTTTACACTGTATATTTTAAGTGCTAAGTTTGTTATGTATAGATTTGTTACTCTTTCATACAAAGACTTCCACGATGACTAGCCTGGATTAACACATAGGATACTTTCGAGAAATAGAAACATCCCACGAGAACGCCGGTAAAACCACAAGCGACAGCTAGTATAACAAAAAATCCTTTGGACCCCCAACAAAAGTTTGATCCAACGACCTCACGTCAAACAAAAGTCGTTGACCCTTAAAAAACTGTCAACAAGTAATTAAACATGCCTATCTGAACAAAGGGTCGAAAGCGAACAATAGTGCACTCAGAACTGTTACTGCGTCTTGAAGTCAGGTCCATCAGACCCCACGTATTGTAAGAAAGACCCGAAGTCACCTGACCGTGTGAACATCGTAGACAAATATTAGGGGAACCATGGGAGCATAGTCAAATCTAGGGGACTTAATAAAAGAATAGCTTTAATAGTTTAACCGTTGTAAGTTATATCTTGGACTAACCAACGTGAACTATTGTGATGGAGTTTTTGAATTTGCTAATGCGTTTATGGATGCACTTTCGTGAGAATTTCTTTATGAAGTTATTGTGAACTTTCGGTTAGGTTTAATGACCCTAATAAGATGTCAAGTCTCTTATATTGTATTTTGTTTTGTTGCAAGTTACGGTTGGTCAAAACGATCTGATTTTAAGAATACGTTAATTTTTATGATTTGAAGCTTTTGTTCGATAGTTTGCCAGGTTTCATTATAAATGTATCGAAGTTATGCTTATATTGTTTTCTTTAGCTTCTCTATAAATCTTGTAAATTATTGACTAGGCTATTTGAATGTATGAAAACTTTGCCCGTTTCATAATATTTCCGATTTGCGAGGTAAAATCTAGAATCAACCTTGTAACCTTTCTGAAATTGAAGTAATTAACATCCCTTTACATCGCCCATACAATTACTTATGAATTAGTTCACCACGTTAGACGCAAATTCGTTTAGCCTTTACTCTGCCTACGGGCGACGTACATGGCTCCTTAACTAAGTTGAACGATAAATTGCGTTTGACGAGAAATTACGTTACGTCTCGTGCCTTCGTAAATATAACATAATCATATTAATAACTTATATGTGTTATAGGTGTGTTTGTGTATTGGTTACTGGCTGTAACCCGCGGTTTCACTTGCGTTTCCGAGGTATTTCACCTATTCTCGGGAAAAAAACTGAACCCAGACTGTAATCAACATCTGTGCCAAATTTCATACAAATAGTGATTGAGCGACTAACATCCATACATCCATGTTTGCGCATGTATAATAGTACGGTGAATTTTTATGTCAGGAGTTATTTTTTTGAAAATGCCATTGTCATAGAAAATGAATTACTAAAAGACAAACCCATATCACCATCCTTATATAGCATAATACTAGACTTATAGTTTTGGTCTATTCCAAAAGAAGCTGCGGTTACCAGGATCGTTAAAAAAGACAGCCAAGAACGTTCGAATATATACAAATTCAAAAATAACGCTTTAGCATACCTACCTTTACAATTTCTATAGGTTATTCTAATTACTTGCTAGAGTTTTGCAATATCTTAATTGGTCTGTTATCTTCAGAAATATATTTAAAGAAATGCAGAAGGTAATCAGCCATAATGACCTTGTTGAGCGTCTTTATCACACGAAGGTATGGGTTACAAATACTTCATTACCCAAGCTAACATCCCACAAAAATTCTGAATGTTTCATTATAACTAAAGTCGTGAAAATGTTATATTACAGGGAAACATTTTAATTATTCATCTATCACTTTTGAATATAGAATGATGGCAATCATAAACTCGTCATATATAAAAAAAAGAATAGCATAGATTATGTTTACTATAAAATTTTTTTTCGTCACACAAAAAGATTGCGGATAAGAATTTCAAAGAACCTCCCATAATACGTTTCATCTCCAAAAGAATAGATACACTTAACATACTAACAGCTACCGTTGTGTCAATTTGCTATCCGCCCGCTCCCGCTACAACTTATAATTTAAGCTGCACTCTAACACCGCCTCTTTCGCTCGGATATGAACGTAATTAATTTGATTAATCTTGATTGGCGTAGGCATTTCTATGACTAATGGACGGTGTCTCTTCTGGTGGCTTTTTTTATCTATGCACGCATTTATCTAACGGTATAAATGCGTAACTATGACTTTGACTGGTAGTTAAGGCTTTTGTTTTATTCGGTCAATAGCCTTTGTTGATGTACCGTTAATAATGTAATTAAATATATTAATAAAAATAAGCCTTCACAGATCTAACGCCGCTTGAGTTGTGACGTAAAGTAAAAGTATGAAAACTTTAGTTTTTAAGTGACAGCTAAAAGAATAAACATCCGCCATTTTGATTCAACTGATGACAGCATTTACTTCACATAAAATAATTATTGACAAGTAAGTCCCATGGGAGATTACTTAGTTCTAGGAATTTTGATGTTAACTATTTTGGTTAAATTATTACTTACTTTTATTTCTGACCATAAGCCTCGGAGTAAAAATATCGATGCATCCTATATTTTAAAGTCGAACCCTCAAAGCATATCAAATATTATAATATACTAGCTGTCCCCCGCGGTTTTAGTCGCGTTCCCGAGGGATATCATATTTTTCCGGAATAAAAAGTAGCCAATATGTTATTCCAGGATATGCTCTATCTAGGTGCCAAGTTTTAACCATATCCGTTTAGTAGTTTTTGCGTGAAAGAGTAACAAATATACTTACATACAAATCTTTCCACTTTATAATATTAGTATAGATTATTAATATAAAATACATATTTTAGTAAGACAAGGACTATTTTTATTATTTTGTATTTTATTTATGAGGGTATTGCGGTTGACCTCAAACTCACCTGATGGTAAGGAAAGAGGAGGCCGAAGATAGAGTTTGCTTTCCCGTTAGTAGCTTATTCACTCTTTTTCCTTTATATCTCTTTTATTAGAAAGAGATAAAAAAAACACGTTCAAAAATTTGTCCTACCTGTATTTGGTTCCCATGCTTTAAAACAATGCCTTTTAAAGAAAGGTATTTTATAATAGCCAAAGATATTTACAGAGACAAAGGGCTATTAGAAAAAAACAATAAAAAGTTTTTTCCATTCCTAGAATTGGTTGGTCACGCCATTTAACAAAAATACGGTTTTGTAGACGTATCCTAGTTTTGTTTGAATTAAATGAAATTTGACTAGTTACCAAGGTTTCACTCACACCAAAAATGATAAGCCCAAAGTCTCTTTTAGTACTAGACTACGTGTTTGCCAAATTCCAGCAAGCTCGGTTCAGCCGTCAAAGCGTACCAAAAAAAACTCACTTTTGATTTTAAAATATTAGTGACTGTTATATTATATTGACAAAACTAAGTAATGAGCTAATTAATTAGGCCCTATCACCTACTTCGGTAAAATTCAAACAAGCCTATATAAAAAGATCATTCATTAAAAAATTCTTTTCACTTACAACATGGAGGTAAAATAAACGAAAAACAAGTCACCCTGAAGAAAAAACAAAAACGTCTGTTGACAAATTTTCTTATCCATCAAAGAAAAATATCAAATCCCCGACCTTTGGTATAACATGTTGATTGTATAACAACAAACTAAGGGCTGTTGACTTTATGAATTGTCCCTTTTTCAAAGCTTATCCGAGTGACCCGTAAAGGGCATACATGTAGAGAACTTAAGGTTTCTCGGTTATATGTTCGGTTTTGATATCTAAAAAATACAAATCTACGAAAATATACAGCGCCTGATAAAATGTGTAAAGCAATCATTCTCAGAATTACACATTGCTTATCGTTTTATCAAAGGATAAACATGACAATTTCTTTTTTAATCAGCGTCTTATATTAAATAATCAAAAAGTTTGTACCACTGTTGTTTAGTTAAACAAATAAGGTACAATTTCCTATAATATTGTGGCAAAGTAAAAAACTTTAACATTTAATTTCACTGCTAACGGAATTAGAACTTTATTCCGAACACAGTAAATAACAAATAAATGCGCAATTGTTTTTGCATTATTGCATTCTAAATTCAAACATCCCAACTATTGGATGCGGATGCTGTGGGAACAAATCCCAGGATAGTGTGGTATAGTATTCTATCACGCAATAGTTCAAATAGTTATTAGTGCAAGTTCCGCCTCTGTGGTAGGCTTGCGGGCTTGCTGCATGAGCGGAGCGGTTTTCGTTCAGCAATAAAATCAATTTTATATCATTTAAAAACCAGTTGCCAACATTTTTTTCACTTTGTTCATTTACTAGGAAAGATTTACCTGCGAATTTAGTCAGAAGGACCGTGTGTCCGTAGCTAGTTACCGTTTCGATTTAAGACTAAAAATAAGTAGGTAAATAAATACCCTGAGATTTTTTTTTTTGTTCCAGAACTAAAGAGTCTATATGCTATGGAAAATATATAACCGATATACATACTTACAACATAAACTTCATTTTAAAAACAAAATTGGATATTGCTATCGATTCCATTTTGCATCAAATTACGCACATTTAAAATCTACGAATCTTTGTTGCAGATGAAAAGAGCGAGACCGATATAAATTTCTGCTTGGATGATCAAAATCATTTGTTTTATCGTGACTAAAATACGTCACGGCCATAACTAAATTTAAGATTTTTTCGTTCTTTTTAATTTTTTTATAATTCGATTATTGGTGTATTTATCAAGAGTTACAGTTCCTAGGGTGCTCTTACGTAAGCACCCACCACCCGCTCCACTCATATCACCATACCTATACCTTAACGGTACCGCTTAGGATTTGCCATTCAGATTTCAGTTAGCCGTTGGAGCTGATTTGATTAATGATTCGAGCAAACATCGGAACACTTCGTTATACGTACCTTTATTTATATAAGTTGAACTTTCTTTCGTGTCGACTTACTGTTAACATATTACTGTTTAATAGATGTCGCCATTTGTATTTTTGATTTTAATAACAATTATATTTTAATATATATTATACTTAAGTTTAATACTATAAAATTATTGAAGTTATTTGTTTTTCGATATAATATAACAAAATTATATTTTAATTACTCTAGTTTAATAATATAAAAAAAATATCAAGGAAATTGTATATTTTTATTTGTATTTTACGAAAATTTATATTATTTTGATTTGAAAGTGATAATAAATAATAGGTTTTTAATAAATAATAATAAATATCCTGGGACATTCTTTACACACGGCCATCTGGTCCCAAACTAAGCAGAGCTTGTACTATGGAAACCAGATAACTGATATACTACATACACTAGATTTTTTTTAAAACATACATAAATAGATATTTACACCCAGACACAGAACAAACAGACATGTTCATGCACACAAATGTTTGTCCTGGGTGGGAATCGAAACCGCGACCTTCGGTTTGGCAGTCAGAGCGTTAACCACCAAGCCAACTGGCCTGTCAACCATAACAGAACATAATATTTCACGATAACATATATTATTGCGTCCATCAAACGTAAACGAAAAATATATCATACTTATTATTATAAACGCGAAAGTTTGTATGTATGGATGTTTGTTCCTCTATCGTGCAAAAACTACCAAACGGATTTGGATGAAACTTGGCAAATAGATAGAGCGTATATTGCAATACCATATAGGCTACTTATTATTCCGGGAAAATGTTACATACCTCGGGAACACGGGTGAAACCGCGGGGGACAGCTAGTGATATATGTATACATACACTCCTGAATAGTAATAATAAACAGCCACTTATATATTTTTGCTAAAACGGGTCCAAGGCGTAAAGAATGACGTCATTGAGCAATTTAATCGGAGGTTTCGGTACTAAAAATGCCAAGGAAGCGTTGTTACACGATACTTTATAACGCAAGTAAATTGAAAAGAAATATACCCAATTAAGTCGGTTATATTTCATGAACGCCTTGATTTAGTTGGTTAATATAAGACCTCTTTAATCCTCGAGGGTGCTGAGAATGCTGTCAGTTTGAAAAGGAATTGTCCTATTATTAATTAAAAAAACATAAATTATGTTTATTGTTTGATACTCATTCACGCAACTTCCTCGCGGATTTTGATGAATCTTGGCACATATATAGAGATGCCCTGGAATGCGGGTGAAACCGCGGGGGACAGCTAGTTCTAGAAATAATATTTTAATGTGACAGATCACTGAATAAATACTTTTTACGTCCGCGAATAAACTTGAGACAAATAATAAGGTTAACTATAAAGTGACATTCAAAAATATGTATGTATTAAATTTATTACTAAAATATCAAATGACTCATATTGTAACAAATTAACTCGAGACTCGTTTTTGCCCACACATTCTTTGTAACTTGGTTACTACCTGACGTAAGGTCGCGCGGTATCCCAACACCAAACAAAGAAACGACTATATTTAAAAAAAAATATATACCACGATTGCCAAATGAATGACATTATTTTTAAGGTAATAGTTAATATTATACTCACCAAAGCAACCCAAATCCGTTCATTAAAAATAAATTATACTATTCACGTTAACTAATAAGTAATCACACAACTTAAAGTTTTAAAAATACTCTAAGAGTCGTACAGCTATGACCATAGACAATCGCTTAAACTAATAATTTGGATACAATGACTAGAATTCAAATTGAGAACGTTGGCGGAGGCACAACCGCTCGCGACGACGGCCGAATCATAACTGACTGCATGCGAGGGTCAGGTTTTCGAAAAAAAAATAAGCTGCAGCCGAAGGCGCCCATACGTTACGGACGAGATCACTACAACAAAAAAAGGACCCTAAATATTATCGGTTGGTAGCAACGGTTCTCAAAGTTAAACAAGTCTGTTTAAACAATATACAATTATTTTAATTTATATTAATTTTATACGATTTCTGAATTTCAATAAATATTTGATGAACATGTGTTAATGTGAATGTGTATATTAAATACTAGCTTGTGTTCCTCGGCTTCACTAGTATTCTTATGGTAATTAATATTTTCCTTAAAGAAAACTTAGTCTTGGCATTTTTTTTAAACGAATTTAACCTATGTTATTCGGGAATAGTGAAACCAGGCTCGAAAGATAAATACCAGGAGTTACGTATAAAAAATAAAAGTAATTTAACCTTTTTATAATATCAGAGTAGATAAAAAGATAAACTTCAAGTAGCTTTACGTGAAATGCTCATTTAAAAAAGAATTTATTTCAAATTTTATATATTAACATACTCTTTTTGTTTTCGCAATGTAATGTCTTGTTCAGTGGAATTTTATTTTAATAAAATCGTGTGAATGAACTTTTCCATGTATTTAAGAAGTCATTGAAATCGGGAGGTTCAATGACTGTCTTATTATTGTTTTATGTCTAGAATTTTTGTGAACTGAGACGTGACTTAGATATTAAACCGAAAACTAAGCCGAAAATGGATTAACGATGCTCGAAAGATTGTAAAAATCCAGCGAGCAAAAATATTGTCATTATGTACTAACAAGTCATTCTTGAACACTTTCTTATTAAAGCTGTGATGTCAGCTGAGATTTGATAGCTAAAGAAATATGTCTAAATTGCTTATTTTTAGTTTTCCACATTGATCTTCAAAATACTGGTTCTCAAGGCGATCCACCTCCGTTCGTTGTACTCAAAATTAAATACGTTTGTGGATATAAATTTTTTATTATTAGGTAATAGTAAAGCTGGTTTGTTTCCAAGTAAACGGTTTTATTATACGTTAGGTACCATCTTTTTTCACATGTCAATCACAGATATTTTACGGCAAATTTTATGGTTATTCTGAGTGCTTCGTTAATCAATTTATTTTATACTCTCGTAAAAATCGATTTATTGTCAGAATTTATATAATTTTTTGGAACATTTTTCTAGTTTACAGACATACATTACTTGCTTTTGTTACTCAATATCTATAACTTGGTACCTCGGAAATTTAAATTTAAGTTTAAACAATTTAAATCTGTAACTGACAAAAAATGCGTTCGGGTAACCAGCCGTCCCTCCAATAAAGTTTGAGACTCACAGGGCGGTCGGATTCAAGTTCTGCAGCTGCCGTCCCTACACGCAAACATGTGCATGTGTTTAGGGCACGCATATGCGTCTGGGTGTGTGTGTGTGCGTTTAATACATAGGGGTGAACGGAATCATTCGGTGATTAATTGATTTTTTCTGTTTCGCGTCCCGTTTTTATTTTATAGTGAAGTTGATGCATTTTGGGAAATGTGCATTATTTTTGTTTGGAAATATTACATATTGTAAGTTTCTGTGATGTAGAAAAGTCTTTTTAATAAAGGTTTTACAACAGTAATAAATTAACAGATGAACATTTTATACCTCCATTACGTGATTTACCAAGTTTGAAAGGTCACGGCCACTTATTTAACCCCCTCACATAAATTAGACTGTATCAAAATGACTTACTCTATTCTGGGAATGATAACCATCTGTCTAAGAGCATTCTAAGAAAAAATATAATGTCTAGCTCAAACTAGACATTACTTGCTACATTAAACTTTGAATCTTATTCTTTGAAATTTAAGGTATAACATGGCGTGGCTGGTCTTGTTACCGTGTGCCCAAGTTAAGGTCATTGGTATGCAACTCGGTTTTGTTGGAAAATGTAATGTTGCCAGAGATATAAATGTGTGGGATTGTCCATTACGAAACGGCGTATTAATCACCGTCAAATGGTCCACGCCCACAAGTGGTCAAAAAGAAGCGTATAGAAAACGATAGCTCATATTCTAAAAGGGCAAGAATCAGACTAATGTTTACTAAATAACCTTTAGAAAGCATTATTATCTTTATTAATATTATGTAATGATTTATAAAAACTGGTGAAATTTTACTCGTTGTTCTGCGAATGGTACCTACTTTTAGGGCACTAGTCTCCCCTTTACAAAGGGTGAGTCAATAGTTTTGATCAATATATAAATATCATAGACCAATATCACATATACATGAACATAAATCATATATAGCTATTTGATCCCAAACAAAGCCGAGCTGTTACTATGGAAACCAAATATACTGATATATAAAATTGAAATAAAGTGAATGCCAAAATTTTGATGAAATATGCTTTTTCTAGGATGCTTAATCATTATTGACCGTTTTTAGTTTTTGTCTGTCTGAAAATTTGTCTCGGATAGGCTCCGAAACGGCTGATGGGAATTAAACGAAACATTGCACACAGATAAATTTTATCGCGGATAATTTGTATCCTTCGAAGGCACAAGTAAAACCGCTGGTCGGAAACTTCAAAATGAATAATTACACCCAAATATTTGTAGGGTACTCTGGGGTAGCATTTAGGGTATCAAACCACTTAACCATACTGTCTTTAAACATATACTTCGTCAAGCAAATTTAATCGTAAGTATTATAGCAAATATATTACATAAGGAGCATAATGCTGTAAAGAAACAATTACAATGATACAAAGTCACGCGTTGCACACGGAACGCATGCGCTTCGTCCGTAATGTTGAGGTAGGACCGGATGCTAGCAAATACCTATAAATACCTAACTAAAGGTACCAGTGTACACAGGTCAACGGCCGGGTGAATGACCCGCCACAGATGACTCCGATCATCTGTGTACTCTTTTTTTTTACGATACCAGTGCGGGATTATGATTCATAAAGTATGCATGTAAAACAACAAGAAGTTCGCGACCACTTGGTGAACTTAAGATATTTAAAGATTTTTAATAATGCTATATTGTTTTAATACGTTATTGGAGCTATAAACAACATTTTATTTTGTATTTTAAAAGAATTAAAAAATTAAAAACAAAAACAAAAAAAAGTTTTTCTGAGTGAACGCAAACTTTTTGTTGTTGTATGTGTAGTAATAAATAGTTGACCGTATTATTTGTCACTAAGAAAGTGACAGATATCTGTCCGTATGTTCCTTAAACATATTAGATTTAGTGGATTTATTAGCGTATTTGGAAACGAAAAACATTTACATAGTTTAAAATTATTTTCATGTAATTATGTAATAATATTTAAGAATCTTATGGACTAAATAAACTAACTTTCAATGTGCTAGTAGAAAATCCAGATATGGAACACGCTCCTTTTTTTTAAACTGCATCAATAGTATACGGTTTCATAAGCGAAGTGGCGAGCAAAAAAGAATAACCCATGAGGGTCTAATCTTGAAATAAGCTCTTAAATCATACCAAAGAATAATTCAGATTTTATTGTCCATAATTTATCTGTTATTTTTATATACATATAATGGCGATGTGGTGTTAGTATATGTAAACAGCTTAATTTGAATTCTAATTAAAATCATAATACGATTTAAGAATTAAAATGTGTGTGTTTAAATTAATACCTCTTTTTATATGGATACGGAATTTTTTTTGCGTGTCGATCGTTTTGTCTAAATTTGTTTAGACCAGAATTCTGCCAGACGTACTGTGTCGATTACTGTCGATATGGAATTAATATAATCTAGATAAGTAATTATTCCGGCACGCGGTTTTAGTGCGTTCCCGGGAGATCTAATGTATCCCTGGATTTAACATAGCCTATGTCACTCAGGGATAATATAGATTAGTGTCAGTGACATAATTTTTTAAATCAAAAGTTATACTTAGGGATTGCCAATATATTGCCTACTTCTAGGGCTAAGAAGCTCTCAAGTGCGCGTTGAAACAAATCCGTAGGTACAGATATAACATTTTCGAATCAACTCATCCGTATAATTCTTAAATCTCAGAAACGCGGATGAAAACGAATGATGATATTTCACAAAAAAAGTAGATTAGTTTTAAGAGGAGCCACTATTTCCACTAACGAGCGATTGTCGGTGAAAAGTAACGTCAATCTTATCTCTAATCATTGGTCCAAATTGCATTAGTTCAGTGCAGTACAGTCACGGAGAGAAATTTCATATTAATAATCATTATATTTTTTAAACATAAACGAACATTTTATTTTGATTTTTAATATTTGTAACATACTACTACGTGCTCTGTCCTAATCATCAATAAAAAAAACAGGAGAAAAAAAAATATTATATTTAAATTGTAAAGTCATATTTTGATTCAAATATATGACATAAAAATCTTTTTTTTTTGTCTAAAAAATACGTTTCATCTTTGTGAATAAATTTTATTACTTCGTAGGAGATACAAAACATATTGAGTAAGTAACACATGTTACAGATAAAAGCAAAAATGTGTTTATTTTACTGTTGGGTATGACTAAAACTAAATGAGACCCCACTTGAGTTAATTCATTACCTAACAGTTATTATTAAACTAGCGTCACGCCCTGGCTTCGCGTGAGTTAGATAATATATTATATGCATAAACCTACTGGAAGAAATTCTGTATGTGATGATGAAAATCGCATCAAAATCCATTACGTTGTTTAGAAGAACAAAGAGCACAAACAAACAGATATATTAACACTAAACATACCATAACTGGGTCAAATGACCCATTTTGAACTTTGCATTGAAAATGCACGTATCATCTTATTGCTTTTGCACATTTGACTTCATGACTTTTTCTTACTAATTAATATACAGTTATACTATTTATTTCCCTTCCTAACAACCATATTTCATACATTCAAGCAGGAAACCTAAAGTCACATTTGACCCGCTATGGTAGAAATTGGTACCTAGTAAGTGTTGGTATGATTAGTGTCAACGAAAGGACCAAGACAATGCTATTGCAATGTTTAATGTTAAATCTCGTATAGAAATATAACAAAATATTTATGAAAAATGTTATTTATACCAAAGTGATCAATCATTTATTGAACTAAAACTTTATTCTAAGAAAACCAATAGTGAATCCACTCTCGTCGACTGTACACCGTCGAACACCATTTCCTACTGACATTGGAAAATCTTCGAATTTCCTGCCAAACATACGTAATACCGACTTTACTTGACCGAAATGGACTGGAACGTAGTCAGACATAGACTAACTACTTCTCAGGGTATAAGCTATTGGACTTGACAGTTTGTTGGGTGAATGGAAAATTTGTTGGAGTAGGTTAGTTATTGGTGTTTTAAATTTCACAGAAAAATACATTGTATGCTATGGAAACTTTGCCTATACTTACATAGTAGTATTTTCTCAATCTTGACAATGAATAATGAACTGGGGCTCGATTCTATAAGGAAGATGACACTAACTCGAGGATGTTTCGTCGCGGCCTCTATGCTCTGTCTCTGTCGCTTACTACGCTATTACTACTAATCACGTGAGAGGTAAACTCTCCGAGGCATCCGTGAAGCGGCTCGCCGACGTAGTTTGTATTAGATAAATAATGAACTGAAGACATACGAAATTTTATGAAGAGCTTTAGACACTTTGTCAGTAATAGTTACGTCGCGTGGTTTTACCCGCGTTCCTCTATCTAATCGCTAAAGTTCTAAGGGTCGTAATGTGAGGTAAAATAGCCTATAATTAAGCAAAAAGAGTCTTTAAAATAAGACTGGTAGTTTCGAAGATTTACGCGATCAAATAAAGAACAATTGCCTAGTTATTAAGCAAAAGCTTGTTTACTGGTTGAAGTATTTGGTCACCATTGCTAAGGTATATTTCTGGTGTATTTTATGCATGAATTTTGTGTTGCAGTAGATTTTTTTAATGACTCATAATTTTAATGATAATGTTAGGACATTTTGTGAGACTCTTTAGTTAACTGACACACCTACAAAACTAAAGACATAATAATAACTTTGCTCACGTTACACTGAAGAGTTGTTCTGCAATAGATTAAAAAGTGCGAGGGCCCTGGCACCCATAACACAAGTTGAATCTTACTTTGGGTACCAGAGTTCAACAAAATTTTGTATTTAAAAGTTGTCTTCTGTTTACTGTTTGTGTCCTCCAGTGTGTATTTTATAACAAATAAATGTATTATTTTTATCATTATTATTAAATCATTTTGTAAGCATAGGTCTAATTAATAGTTTTTCTCTGAACAGTATGAAACGCATTTATGGCTGTTTGTTTTTGCGTTTAGTTTTTTAAAACTTAGGATTTTGATGCGGTTTTCGCCATCAATGTGTTATAATACATATTGGTATCATCATATTCCGGCGAAACTGGAGCGGGTCGCAAATCTTATGTTTTTTCCATGTCTATTAATATTGAGGCGGAATATACAATCCGGCCGATGTTTATTATAACATGAACTTCCCAGGAATAGAAATCTCATTTCATTTCATAAAGCACTAAGATATTATGTATCTGTCAAAAGCATTGTAGGTAATATCCGTTCTGTCAAGGAGCATAACAGAATGGGTTGGTAAGAGACGTATGCTAAGAAAAATGAGGTAGTTTCAAGTTTTATTGGTTTGCAAAATAATATAAAGTTAGCGGTTAGCGTAGTCGCAGTCCTTCCGTTTAGTGTTGTGTTACACACCACATCGATATCAGTATCGGTAACTCGACGCTTTGCATCATGAAGTATTGATTGCAGGTGCCAGGACACTGGCGTCGAGGCTAGCTACTTAATGTTGCCAATCACTCGTTTTTTTTGTACCCTAGCTGTTCAAGGCATGCGGTGCTGTGCAATTTTGAACCTTCGCGACCTAATGAAGAACAGCTTGCAGAATTTCGTTGCGATCGGATAAATTACCCTTAAGCAAGGGGACAAACATACGATTAGAGATTTTTATTATAGATATACTGTCCACGACAAGACAAATAAAATATTGATTTTGGTTGAAATTGAACCTTTAAATACAATATGGTGTTACAAGATGATTTTAGTATAAAATCGAACACGTCATTGTCCTCGTAAGGTAAGTCATCTGAGTAAAAACGTTGGTTCCTTCCAAAAAAAAAAGATCGAGATGTTGGAAAAGGTGGGCTGCCCGACGCTGGCGGTAAAAAGATGGTAGCACGCAGTACCCTTGCCAGTTGCCATCGTAGCAAAGTAAACGGCTCGTACATAAATAGATAGATAGTATACGCCTAGGTAGTCTAGCACTAAAGATCAATTAGAGATCAGAGCCTCTGAGTTCGATTCCCAAACTAAGTACGATCAAAGTTTCTTTGTCAGATTGAGTGCCTTCATTTGGGGATTGGTACTGTGCTCGAGAGACGTCGACATTGTCATCAACATTTCACGTTTGGACTTAAAAAGCCGTTGGTGAAACGCAGGTCTAAGCCCAGTAGACCTCTTTCTATTTATAGAGGAATAAATTGTACTGGCAGTGAAGAATAATTGTTTTAAAATATTTTTTCTTTAGTGAAGTTGAAAAAATATAATAGGCCAGTTTTAACAATTAAGAAATTTATAGAAAAGGTTACTTTATTGCTAATGTAATAAGGATTATCTATTGATTCAATGATTCATTGTAATAATATGGAGATGAACCTTCTCATAAAGAGATAGGATTCATTTTTTAATCACATTATTACCTGTAGAAATGCTACATTGTCACAAATTTAGATGAATTTCATTTTGTTTTGCTAGCAAGTCTAAGGTTATGTACCTATCTCATAGAAATTAGTAATTTAGTAAGATAAGGACTTAATGTTGAATAAGTCATTCCTCTTATAAGCCTGTGTGGTTATTTTGTTCATGTATCTTTGTTCAATAGTAAATTTAAAGAAAAACAAAAAAAAATCAAAACCAAATAAACAGCCAGCTTCACCTGTCTCTAAAATTAATAATAACATGAAAACTCTTTCACATATTCCTGGTAAAAAAAGAAACAATGCAATTTCCATCTACAAAAAGTTTATGTTCTACAAACATCGATTACGATACGCGAACATTAAAATGAATCGAATAAGCAAACAAGAATCGAGTTATGTTCATGTCAAAACGTAATTTATTCCTTTACAATCAGCCAGAAATGTACGCAATCGAATTTGAATACGGGAAAATGGATTCTGCCGATGACAGACGAGAGGCGAAATAAAAATATACATTTTTGATCGGCAAAAATTTTGGTACCCAATATCTGTTGATTTTGTGTTTCGTCTTCCTTATTTCAATCACTTGAGATTAAATCATTCGTTCCATAGAAGCGATGATTGCTGCTTAACGAAATAAACAGAAAAAAAATACATGTGGAATTTTGGAAATTGTTAATCAGTAAATATCATGGGACATTCTTTTACATATAGCCATCTGGGGCTCGATTCTGTAAGGAAAATGACATTAACTCGAGGATGTTTCGACGCGGCCTCCGTGCTCTGTCTCTTTCGCTAATTTCAGACACAGTACAGACATGTTTATGAACACAGATGTTTGTCCTGAGTGGGAATCGAACCCACGAGCTGCGGCGTGGCAGTCAGGGTATCAAACCACCGAGCCAACTGGCCCATCAAATATATAGAATATTTTTAGGGTGTTAGGTGAAATGTCACAAATTCTTATATCATGGTTACGTTACCTCTTATCTACCTAATATTGTAAAGGCGAAAGATTGTATGTATGTTTGTATACTCAGCTCCCTGACGAATAAAAAGAATTTAATAAAATTATAAAAATAAAATAGAGACACAGATAGGATATATTCTGTATAAAAGCTTAGGAAACTAGTCCATCGAGAATGCAGGTAAAACCACAAGACAGTATCTAGTGCATAATAATAATAAGTAACAATTGTACCGATAATACTCTCAACAACAGGGGTTATACCCAAACAACTTCATCATTCTCTTAAAACTCTCGACTTACCACCGTTCATGTATAGCCTACTGCAGAAGGCAGTGATTTTAAATACGTGCAGAATAGTTAGAAAGTTTTTGCAGACGCCTGAAAATACACCCCCTTTATCTACCCCCAATCTTGACCATGACTTGGGTTAGGCCTGTGATGGTCAAAATATAACCAGCTCCAAGCTGAGAAAAAAAAAACAAATGAAAAATAAATAATAATAATACTTTATTGTTCAAAAATAAATGATGTTTACGAAGGTAGTTCACTAGCCTCCACACTAGGATTCCCTGTGTCGTGGAGACTAGTCTCTTTCAGCTTAACAATAACATAATGTTGTCTTAATATGAAGTATTATAAAAAAAAATAACAATGTAATGGAATAAAATATAACAATGTAATGGAATAAAATATAATAAATATGCTTGCAATATTATTTCTAGATCTTACCTATTTAATTCGATAAGCGAATAAAATTTATGTTAAGCCATGTCCGTTCCACCTCTCATCTCCCATTCATTTCTGTCATCGACATTCCGAACTTCTTTCCCCGAGGATATCCGGCGCAAAGCCTCTTGAGATCAACTTTGGACATATAAAGGAATGTGCCTTGCGAATGACAGAAAAAGGTTAAGTATTCCTGTATTCAAACTGAATCCTTTGATATTTTCATCGGATGTGTTCAATAAATTATGATTTAGAAATCACCATCCTTTATAATAGATGTTTCTTTGGAAAGAAAGGTTTCCGTAAATATGCTTCTGTTATATTCTGTTCTGTTAATGTATAAATACAGTAATTTCAGTTTTTAAATTTCATAAAACCGACAGGTCGAATAACAAACGTAACACTTATATTATACAATTGTATTAAGTTTCTCATATTAAGTGAACTATGTTATGTTCTTTTGAGAAATAAAATTCTTTAAACCGAAATAAATGGCTCATAAGACGAAAAATTCTGCAGCATCAATTTGAGACCTCTCACTTCACTAAAGTTATAAGTGATAATAAGTATAAGTGATTGTACGAATTAGGAAGTCGTGTAATGTCCTCAGTCGATGAAATGACGAATATCAAAGAAATTATAAAATATAATAACAAAAATCTAATTCGTTTCGCGTGTTCTCGAACAAAAGGAAACAAATTTGTAACGAACAAAGAAAGACATAAATCTCGCTTGATTGACAAAACAATTACTTAAATTAAAAACGATGGTTCGCACGCGATTCTGCATTGAATACAAATTAGTGTTGCCGTAAGAATAATAAGGTTTGAGGAAGCCATGGTGGTACTATGGTAATCTGCATTCCTGTTGGTACTTGAATAAGCGGTAGTAGAAACAAAGATAACCTTCTGTCATATTATTTGGTTATGATTATATTCATCCCTGATAATTATATTAATAAATATTCTGGGTCAATGTTTACACTACACAGCCTAAACTGAGCAGAGCTTGTACTAAGGAAACCAAATAACTGATATTACTACAACTTCTTATTTTCATCTAAAAACCTGTGGCGTGGCTGTTGTGGGTCTATAACCATCAAACCAATTGGGCCATCGATAGTTGAAATGTGATGGTAGTTCCTGTGTAGGTCTTTTTGCGAATACGATAACAAGAAATGTATCTTGAAAAGCAAGATCATCAGGACAGACTCAAGAAGATTTAAGAAGAAAGTACAGAAGAACCTGAAGAAACCTAAAGATTAGCATGTAAACGGATTCGACCACAAAATCTACTTTTTATTAAACTCATAGTCTGTTTGATTCGTACCTCATTTCATCAGAAACATGAAACATCATTCGGTAATCTCTGAATACATTAGAAATATATGCTGTGACTCCGTTTGTACTTAAAGCGTCATTGAACTACATGACTACAGCATCCAATTGCTTTGTTTCACGTAAGGCCTTCTACAAAATGAACTGTGAATTCGATCTTTGCTACCGAATATCGGGTAACAAAAGCTTACTTTGTATGACTTGTGACTTTACCACAATACTCCGTCTATTTCCTTTTAGCTGTAGCTTTGATGCTAGTTGCTGGATTAAAATCGCTTAGAAGAGTTATTGCGCCGAAGATATTTTTGGCAGCAGATCGTTTTGACATGTTTTGATCAATATCTTGCAGTAGTGAACATTTTAAAGTAAGGAAACATAACCATGGCAGTAAATTGCAATAGCGTGACAAAGTTAATTTAGAAAAGGCTATACATTTCTGCATCAATTTGCCAACTATAATGTCTCTGTAATTACGTCATGGCTTTAACAGGGAACAACTACCATCATTATTAAATTTGTAAGCTTCAGTTGGCATCCTAGTTTTAAAAATCTCTCGTCTAGTCTCCCTTGATTTTGACTTGTTGAACTTTTTTCATTTTCATTTCATTCATTACATTTTTTATTATGCTTCATAATATCTTATCTTTTATATCTATCAGCAGCAAAACTTTCCTTTTATAAATTTGCAAGACGTTCGGACTTTCTTTGTTCAAATCTCCATCTGTTTTATGGCGTTAGTTTCTTTGTCTTTTTCTTAAAAATTCTAATGCCAGTAGTATCGTAATACGTACAGCTATTCCAAGTTATTTTATGACATATTCAAGTGAAACCATTATTAATTCATAAATTTTAGACACAGCAATTGTCATGTTTAGTACTACATAATAGGGACAAAATCAAGATACATCAGGCTGTAGGTAGATACATAAAATTAATCAACAAGAACGTTAGGGAACCGAATCCCATCGGAGTTTGGGCTTGCATGGAATGTAAACAAGGAAACGCAGCCTGGATCGATATGGCGCGGTAAACACGGCGGTTACCATGGCGACGAGGCGGGAGCTTCGTCACGTTCGCCCGCCCTCACCCGCCCGCCTACAGGGGACGCTGGCCGCACCAGCCATTATGTTGTGACGCTGTGATGTTGTTATATTCTATGGGGATTCAAACTGATTATTTGTTAAATTAACGTATATTCTCTTTTATGAATTAATGGAAGCAATTTCAGATTTGTTAAGGATTTAATCTTGTATGTAGCTTAAATTTATGAATTGGAACTCGTGATTTATTATTTTATTTTAAGTCTTATTTTAACGGTGATTAAGCAGACTTCCGTTTGATTAAAGATTATTTTAAATATGCTCTAATTCAGTTGTAAATATGTAAGGCTATCTTGTATGTAGCTTAAATTTGCCGTCATTTTGTTTCTTTTATGAATTGGATTCGTGATTTATTTATTTTAAGTCTTATTGTAATGGTGATTAAACAGAGTTCCGTTTGACTCAATATTGTTTTAAACAGACTCTAATTCAGTTCTAAATATGTAAGGCTACCGCTTTCCAAAGGACCTTTACTAAATACTTAATTTAATAAAACTGAGCCTTAGCTAAATAGAATTCTGATACAATTAAACCTAAAAAGGGTAGACAGAGAAATACTTAAGGCTGTCTTAACTAATTATTAGAACTTCTTACTTACTTTGTAAGTTAAAAAGAGAAGTAAAATCTAAAAATTCTTCTAAAGTTAACAAATTTAAAAAGGTTTTGTGGTTCTTTGTCAAAGTTTATTCAAAGCCATTTATTAGTTAAAGTTGGCCCTAGAAGGACTTTTATGAGAACAAAGTTACTGGAGTTATCACCGGTTCGGAAGTCAGTCTTCGACAGTCAGAGCTTCAAAGAAGTATGCCAGCTAGAATTAATTTTATACATAGCTTACTAATATAATAGATACTAAAGTTGAGTGTGTTTCTTTCAGCTCCGAAGAGTTTAAAAAGTCCTTGAAATTTCAAGACAGTTTATTTAAACTATAGAAAGGGACAAAGAATACTTCAAACCCAGGAATAAGAGAACCCTGGGGTGTGATTCCGTAAGGTAAATACCAGTTCTACAATGAATCAATGCGCTTCAATGGTCCGTCTCTCTCGTTAAACACGTAATTACGTGAGAGGCCCGCTCTCTGAAATCTCATAGCGATGGGCTGTCGACGAGGTTTGTGATAGAAATACAGAGTATGATAAGTTAAGAGTAAATTGAAATGAATATTATTTTACCTGGTTTTACTTCGTATCGAAGGTTATATTATCAATTGTAGGTACTTACCTGAAACAAAACAATTAAATTAGTATAAATTAAATATTCGAACTCATTAAGTTGGCTTATGATGGCAATTGCATTCGGCCTAAGTCAACAGTTAACCTATTCTATCTCATAATGTAAGACTAAATGACTTCCATTATTAAAACAAACAGCACATGTTCAAACTAAGTTATTTCAACTCAAATTGTTACGTATAACATAATAATTCAATTTCGCAAATTGAAAATGAAATTGAAACAAAAACGTTCAGTTTAAAACCAGCACTCAACAAAAGCATTGTTCCCTTTAACAATAAAGGACCCTTTCCTCGAAGGTTCGCATTGAATAGGTACAAGGTACAGATCGTGAAAGCATGGAGGTGTATTGCCATTACATAAAACAAAAAAAAAAGTTTACGATTGGAAGAATTTAAAACTTTTTTGTTTAAAAATACAAAATGTAAATTTTTTTTTGGAGCTAAGATGGTATGTATTAAAACAAGATAGCATTATTAAAAAGCCTTTTTTTATATTTTATCATAACCATACAATATTTTAACTTTCCCATGTGAACGCAAACTCTTTTTCTTAGGTGTAGTAATCAATTTATTCATAAAATAAACAAAAATTCTTTAAAATACTGAACACAATATCGCATAATATTGACTAAATAATAAATTAACTTGACGTTTGTTAATAAAAGTAAGCAATCAGCTCAAATTATTTCAATACTCGTATACAAATTAGGATATCAATCGACAAAAACATTTAACAAAACAGTTATCTGCATGTTTTTATTCTCTGTGGTACGTTCGCTCTGCAGCTCGGCATACTATGAGCTGATCATCCCAAGATAAAATTGCTAACTTTCGGGAAAATGGTTTATGATTGCGATAAGGTATGTTTGTGTTAAAAGAGTTTAAAGAGATTACGACAGAAGGGTGGGCGCTTAATGTGTTCGAGTAATTAACTTTTACATTGAACATTTTAAGGTTTAGCTTGTAGCTTTTCCAAGCTATTTGCTTATCTAGTCCTGCAAAGGTGACACTGATAAAATACAGATTATACAGAAATACAAATATAATAAAAATTAAAAATGCGTTTATTTATCTCCACCAATAACAATATTAGGGATACAAAAATTTAGAAACGTTTTAGTTTTAGGTAGTAGGTACTTATTTTTAACATTTAGGAAAACATAACAGAAATTACAGATCAATGTAATTTGTGGGAGATCTGGAGTCTAAACTAAGCCTAGGCCTGTATTTTAGCACTCCAGGCCCCCCAAAACTCTTATGTCACAAATTGTCAAGTAAGTAACTAATTTTTGCCTGTCAGTTTTGTGAGTGTGTGTAGTGTGTGTACTGTAATATTACTGTAGGTTTAATACTTTCTAGAAGAAATACTCAAAATTATGGTATGAATATATCTGTCTAATATTGTATATATGTCATATATTATGTATGTATTTATTTATATAATTAATATATTGAATTAGTTATCTGGTTTTCATAGTATAAGCTGCTTAGTTTGGGATGAGCTGACCGTATGTGAAAAATGTCGCTAAAATATTTATTTATTTACTAGCTTGTCCAGGTTATGAACTACCTATGTGCCACGTTTCATCGCAATCAGTTGAGTATCTCTTCAGTGAAAGACTAACATCAACCCTCACAGACTTTTGTTTATTTATGATGTGTATTAGTAGATCTTTGTAACAATGGAGCAACGCTGGTAACATCATGGGGTACCATAGAATATTCAGATGTTATTATATTTTATTTCTTTTCGCTTATCATATTTATAATTATTTTTAAAACATTTGTATATTACTGTTATAATTTATTTAAATATCAGACATTGATAATTTCGTGTACACAAATAATAGTATTTTTTTTTACCTAGAAACCTAAAAATAACTGAAATCACGTGCTGTAATTTCCACTTCCAATACACGTAACCCTCTGACATGATTTACAGCTGACAACAAAAGCCTGGTAATCCTCCACTTGTCATTCCAAGTTGGTGCTCGACGATAATTGGATAAAATCTGTTTTAGAGACGCTTCCACGGAACACGAGAATCAGCGGTTTCATATTACGCTTTTTCATGAAAAATTATGTTACCGGATTTTTTTGATTGATTTTTTCATTTGATGACTCTTTTTGATGTTTTGCTTTTGAACGTTTTTGGAAATATAAAGTTTACTTTGTATCAGTTAATAAAATGAAACCTATAATTGGCTCATGATAAGTTGTATTTTTAATTGTTTACAATTTCTGTAAAATAGCTATTGGTTTTCTAAGTAAAATAAAAAAAAAGAAAATTAAGGGTAGCACGTAGATAGAATAATATTTCCTACATATTAAAGTCAGACTATTCATAGTTCTTGGAAAAGCCTTTTTGAATAAAAATATTTTCATTAATTTTAATTACAAGTTTCGAATAATTCGTTGAATATTAATATCGTAGGACTTTACTTTACACAGCCACCTGATTCCAAACTAAGCAGACTTTTACTATGGAAACCAGATAACTGATATACAAAATAAATAAATAACTAATTAAATAATTAATATCATGCACAATGAAACTGCTAAATCATATAAGATTTTTTATAAACGCTCTGTTCATCGGACACACACTGGTCTTTCTTATTTTAATAATAATTAGTAGAATTAGTATTATATTGTTAATCCTATAATTATATTATTAAAACACATAATAATTACAGCTTATGTATCAAATTATTTAAATATAGCGGCAATTTTAATCAAGCTCAAAAGTTTCCATTTTCTAAATATAGATGGCGCTAGCTGTACCATATTATCAAAACTGAAAACAGAATAAAAAAAATGTTTTGTAATACAAATTACGTCAATTGGTTATTCGGCAGTAAATGCCAGCTACAACATAATAGGCACAGCATTTGTAGTCTAGATTAAATAATAATTTATTCACCACAAGCACAGCGGTATCACTAACGAACGAAAATTTTCAAATTTGTAATAGACACATAAGATTCACAGTTAGTTACTCAGCTATGTTGTACTAAGTAATTGGATTTGTCTTTATTTAAATTACTGACTGATTGTGTGGATTTTAGATAGGAGCGTAGAGAAAGCGGCCTTACTAACTCAACATAAGTTAGGTTTTCCTAATGTAACCTAGTATTAGCAAATTGATAGACACATTATCATCTTCCAGCCCCGATCGCAATATTTTACAGTCGGCGCAATCTTTTATTCATATACATAGATACAAGTGGTTTTTTTTTAAGGCTGTTAACCTGCCAGTCACCAACCTTCTTAAAAATACTTTTTTAAACTAATTAGTGCAAGGCAGCATAGATATACTCTTTGGTGGCCTTTTAGAGACCTAAAGATGATGGGAACCTACCTAGCTATCTATACAAAAGACAGCAATTATTAAACCGTAACAAAATAATAACTTACCTATTTCAAACGCAAGTCATTACTCATCAAGTAAATGTTGACTTTTAATTTTATCCCTTAATATTTTCCAACTTGCGACTCGGATTCCGAATTTAGCCCCCAGTAACCATCCCCCACTTACTAGAATCAAACGAGGCTAAATCCAAGTCGACTTTAATCTAATTTGTATGTTAACTTCCACAGAATAGAGTCCAATCTCGTATAAATTATTAAATTTCGTTAATCCCTCCACGGCGTCAAAAACTTTGTCAGGGCTTCATGCAAATGCGTGCGTGTAGGTTACTGGGAGATTCTTAATTATGTATATTTTATTATTAATTTTAGTATATTTGCACTATACACTATAAGGTATGATGGTAATTTGCGTAAGTGACTATTCAATTAATATTTGGAAGGTGTATTATCGCTATTAGGTCGACTACAAGTCAAAAAAGAATGACAGAAAAAGATTAATCGCTGCTTGCTTTTGGGTAAGAGAAAAAGAACAAAGTTTTATGAATGATGGCTCTGGGGTAGTCATGTCTGATGCCGTAACAAAGGTATGTTCGAATCCTTCAAAGAGCTTAAAAAGTCTGACTTTCGAACCGGTAATAGCTTCAGTAACCTAACACTGAATAAATTGATTTTGATAATATTGTAAGAATCTAAACCACGGTCGTAAGGTACTTTGTTGGGCGACTATAGCCCTCAAACAAATGAAGATCTCATCCACTTGCATTTCAGAGACTCAAGCCTGTAGTCTATAGGCAAAGGATACCATTTACTAGAAGAAAAAACTGCCTGCCAGTGCTTGACAGAAAAAAAAAACAACACAAAAAAATACGTAAAAAATATCAATTCACAAAAGCCTGTTCATTCTCAAAGATACTCAAGTGCACTCAAAATGCTTCAATGAATACCAACTTGTACTAAGGAATAAGCAAACAAAAAATGATAGTTTCGCTTCTTGTAGAGGCTTCTGTTCTGTTATCGAATTCGTTATTGTAGGTATTTCTCAAGTGCTTCTGTGCATTATATTCAGCTTCTAAACACTTATGCTAGCAAGGAAAATAAGGAGTTTTTTTTTGTTTTTTATAGTTTTATTTTGTATCTGTGCTTTGGAATAAATATCATTATTCTTCGACTCTCAGTACGGCATTCTACTTCAACACCAACTGCGCCTAATAAAAATCGCCTTAAAAATATTATAAGTCGGGGGGGGAAAAGTAAGTATAAAAATAATTTATCTACATATTTTCCGAAAAATATTCCCGCTTTTTTTAATTCCACGAAAGAAAATTTAATTTAGTGATGCTTAAATTAAGGCAACCCCAAACTGTATACAAAATTTCATTTGCATCCGACACGGGCAATTTTAACGCGATGGGGCGGGGACGGGGTTGATAAAGTTATTTTGTTGGATATCTGTATGTTTGATAAAAAAATATAGGCCGAAGTCATTGCTGTATGTACGTGCTTGTGACAACTTCCACTGAAACACTTTACAAGCAAATTCATTTTAAATAGCAATAAAAAAAGATTATATTTGATGAATTCATTCGACAAAATATCAAAAGAAACAAATCTTTAAAAAATATGTGTTTTAATTTTATATGTCAGCTTTTTCTAGTTTAAATAATAAAAGTAATGTAATGTAGCTTAATTACAAAAAAAAAATAATCATTATAAAAATGGCTGAATTCGAAAAACAATTTTTCAATACCTTTAAAATAATTTTTTTTTCAAATTAGAACTCCGCCAAACCATAGATACATTTGAAACAGCCAGTATTAAAAACTGCAACTTCATAGGTCATAAGTTCAAGACCTATTATAAATTGTCGATCTACGTTTTAAATAGATGTTAGTAATCCTTTTATTTTATATTATCTAGCTATTTCGTTTTATCGTGTCATTACAAAGTAATTTTAACACTTTTAAAACGAATCTCGAGTCACAGATAAACAATACAAATGTCTTTGAGTGCTGAGAAAATAGAGTACGTTCATTTGATACTTGAATCTCTTTTGTCTGAGTCTGAGATATACAACCAGATTTCACTCTAGATTTTTGATTTTGTTTGTATATATTTTTATAAGTAAATAACACAGACTAATGATTCTTAGTCCTGTATATAAACAAAGCATATCTTTAAGTAATAAATCTCAGTCATAGCTTCTAAATGTTTATTCTCTGAACAATTTAAAATTTTCTTTAGACGAAACTGACATTTATGTTGCGGCAACGCTATTCGCCACTATCTTCAAAACCATAAAATTTATAACACAAATTGTACTAACAAAATGTTATTGAATTCATCCGCGGGTACGTCATTAATACGGACGTAAAACCAGCTCCTCTGAATATCGGCCAGAATTGGCAGACGAGTATAAATCTGAGTGTATCCGCCGTCGGAAGTGGCCACTACAATTTATACGTTTTCGGTTAATTCTTGTTCGCAAGTTTACTTTGTATGTGCTTGGTTTCGAAGGATGAATCAGTTTTTAAGGAAGTCGTATTTTAAAATGAGAATTAGAAGCGGAAGACTGTGCCAAGTATAAAGTGAATGCTCCAAAATTTGGATTACCTATGAATTATTTAAAAAGTTAAAACATTTTTTTCAAATACAATTGAACTGATTGGTGAATAGATGAATGAAAATACAAGGCCTACAAAAATCTGTAATTATTTAATCAAATCCAATACGAAGGTTGCATTTGAAAATAAATAAACTAATATAAATACAAACCCAGTTTTATAAAAACACCGATGCAATAAAAAAAATATCGATATTCGAAAAGTATTACAAAATCGTTCAAAGCTTTCTTAATTAAAGTTTTTCCAGGTACGTTGTAGGTACGGTGAATAAACAAATATAAAGTGAAATTTTGCGAAATACTCGTGTGAAAAACGAGTACAACCATAGGTAAAAGTTTGTGCGAAATATGTTTTGGCTTTGAGCTGTATTTGGATAACACTCGTGTATTCTGAATCGAGGTAAATATTTGGTTTTGACATACGGAGTTCATATGAAAGGACTTTTTGGTTCGTTTTTAAATCGGTATTTTATTGATAGGTGGTATGTTAACTTTTCGCCGAAACATTTTCTTTATTTACCGAAAAAACTCGTCAAAAAATATAACAGGAACAAAAACCGTTCAGTTAATTCCAGAACATCAAACAAACTAAATAATATAACTACTGATTACTATTTAAACAATAAACAAAGACAGTTTAAATTGAATGTTTATTACCCGCAAACAATTATCGCGGTAGCTCAGAAATCTCATAGAATAAACAAGACTGTATAATTAATCTGAAATCCGAATCTTACTGTTGTTATAACGACTTTGAGACGAATGTGATTTACGATTGCAAAGCGACTCGGCGACGAGTGAAAGGAGCGAATACGGCAGCCGTAACGGGAAGCCAGTTCAGTGATTAATCGTTTGAATTTTATAGATTGTTCTGATGTCAAGGATTTAGGGAAGGTAAAGATACTCTTCAGGATTGATCTAGAAGAACAACGCGTACTTAAAGTGTAAGGTTATTTCGTAAGTAATCTTACTAGAAATATCTCCTTTAATTTATTTAGTTACGCGGTTTTACCCGCGTTTTTGCGTGAAAGATTAACAAACATACTTACATACAAACTTCGAATGTCATATTTATTTATATCGAATCAACCGCTTAAAAAATAAGTTTCAAGCTTCTAGCTCTAAAAATGACGACAGTTCCATACAACTTTTCATCCCCCTTTTAACCCCTTTTTCGCATTTAAAAGCCTATGTCCTTCCTCAGGCGCTCTCAGGTCCTCTAGACTATCTGTATACCAAATTTCATTTAAATCGTTTCAGTAGTTTTTGCGTGAAAGCGAGACAGACAGAAAGACAGAGTTACTTTCGCATTTATAATATTAGTTAGGATTAGGATGCATAACCTTAACTATTATTATAAAGGGAGTGCGAATTTTTTGAGCTATCTAATTATTACCTATGGCTACACTACTTATTCCCGAGTGCCATAGTCTTTGTAATAATCCCTGGATGCGCTCGACTCCTAGGGAACACGGGTGAAACCGCCGGATGATAGTTAGATAAATTATAAAATGGTTATACAAATCACTAAGTATTGGTGTTATGTATTACCGTCGGCCATGAACATTTGGAACACCAGGAGCATCGCCAATGCATTGTCGACCCTGAGACGTGAAATTGTTAAGTCTCATGTACCTGTAATTTCACCGGCTCCCTTCCCTTTCTAATCGAAACACAGTAATACAGGTTACTACTGCTTCACGGCGGAAATGGATAAGATTTTATAAGGATATTAGAGTAGTAGAGCTCTTAGTGCAGAGTTCGTCCGGGGAAGTACTACCACCTTACCCATTTCCGCCGTGAAGCAGTAATGCAATTGTATTACTGTGTTTCGGTTAGAAAGGTAAGGGGGCCGGCGAAATTACAGGCACATGAGACTTAACAACTTCACGTCTCAGGGTCGACAACGCATTGGCGATGCTCCTAGTGTTGCAAATGTTCATAGGCGGCGGTGACCACTTACCATCAGGTGGACCGTCTGCTTGTTTGTCGGCCTAAGTGACATAAAAAAAAAAAAAAAAAGATGGTAGTACTTTTAGTAGTAAATAAATTGGTTTCTTTCTTTTACTTCCCTGGACGAACTCTGCAGAACCCTACTACTCTATTTCATGGATTATTAAAAATGGTAATGGATTATGATAATGTGTGTGAATGTAAATGTCTATATACTTAAGTATGTATTTAAAAAAAGTTGTGTATGTAATACATCAATAGGGATCGAACTGCCTTGTCAAATCAGTTACTTTTTATCATCTGTCTAAACGCAAATTTTGTATCCAAAATGTACCGAGTACTAACTTATGACGTCATCGTTGTTTATACTCATTTCCTGTACTTTTTTGATTGTTTTATTAATATATAATTTGGTATAATCGCAAAATAAAAATTGAAGGACATTTATAGGGGTGTTTTGAGACAATCGTTTTGATAAATGATAATTCGCAATTTATTTTTAATACAGTCCGCTACCCTATTTTCTAGTTTCCGTAGTAGGATCTGCTGAGATTGGGACCAGATGGCCGTGTGTAAAGAATGTCCCGGAATATTCATATAAACGGAACGTTCCGTTTGTAGTGATGCTGAACTGGTTTCCAACTACATGCCGGATGCCGAGTCTTTCCTTAACATTACATCATAGTTGGTAATGAGACAAGATATGCAAAGTTATTAAAAATTAATCCCTCGAGTGTTAAACTATGACGCGTTAACTCCAAAACGGGCGAAGTTGTACCAAGATTTATAATAAATTCAGTTTGCAAGATATGAATATTTGAATTACAAGGTTCTTGTGGAAGTTTCCCTTATCTATGGGGGTTAAATTTTGGGAAAACTTTGCCTGCTTTTGCAGGGAAAAACGATGACATACTTGTATGTTGTCTTACGTCTGAAGCCCTTGTTTTGCATAACATCTGCTTCTAACTTTTTGGTAATATAGGTACCTGACTAGCTAAGTCCGCGGGATTGTTCGTGTTTTCAAGGGATATTATGTTTTCTTGGGATGAAGATTCTTCTATTCTGCACACATTCAAATCGTTAGATGTTTTTTAGTGATCGAGTCATAAAGTTAGTAAGATTTTAGTGAATATTAAAAAAATGGTTACTTTTAGCAGGCACTTATTATGGAACAAGCATGTTATTTACATTTACAAAATGAAAACATTCTCTAACCAAATCTCAAGAGTCACAGCAGCGACATTAAAAAAAAACATGTTTATTTTTTTCTATATTATTCAATTAAAAAGTTACTCTTTTTAAAACCCGTCCGACGACCCAGAATGTGCTTTAGCATAATGAAATTAAAGTATAAACTCGCTCGGCGCGGGCTCTGCATTCATTAGCCCTACAATCAGGCCTAAGCAAACATCGAAACCCCGTGAATTCTGTTAGAATAATTATTATTTCTGTTGAATTTTCCTAAACAAGTCGGATACGAATGGAAAACTCTTGTACTACGAAAATTAAATATAATTAAGTACATAGTTAAACCGTGTCCCGTCTTGTTTGTAATGGGTGCAAAATGTGGAGACGTCATAAAAAAAATATTACAACGCCATCTGTTGGTAGCTAATGTTATTAGGTAGGTAAAGACATATTTTGTCATTGCAATTTTCCTGTATTTGTTTTTAGGTAACCCAGCAAGAGTCCACATTGTATTTTGCTTTTATTAGCCCCTTTCTTTTTTTATTTAACTATCATGGTATTGGCCGAATGCTACTGGCCACAATCGCCACAGATAAAGGATGTTATTGTTGATTTGCTGTGATAAAAAAGAATACGTACGTTTCGATATCGTTTGGTCGATATCTATTTCATGATAGGCTGCCAGCTCGCCTGTTCATATGACGCTGCTCCTCAATATCTGAAACAAGAAGAAAATAATGAATTATGATGATAAAATTAAGAAAGTATAATGACATTGTTACTGCCTATAATTTGCAAATAAATATCCAGGGACATTGTTTACACACGGCCATCTGATCCCAAACAAAGTAAAGTTTGTATAATGGAAACCAAATAACTGATAAACTATTATTATATTTTATTACATTATACATAGGTGCATAAATAGATATTTACACCCAGACACAGAACAAACAGACATGATCATGCATACAAATATTTCTCCTGAGTCGAAAGCGTACCCACGACCTGTCACGAGGCAATCCACTAACAAATAAGCCCACTGGTCGGTCATTTAAAACAATAATATATATTCTAATTTTAAATTAGCTTCACCTTACGCTTGACCCTGTCTACCAACCTTTTAACGTAATATGTCTGCCAAAACATAATTCATAACGATGTTATCGCAAAATGATATATAAACCCACAATACCTTAAATTTAACGGTCATTACAATAAATGCCAACAAAAAATGCCCAAATTGTTATAATAGCGCATACGTTAACCCATTTATAAAGACGGTGGGGTACCAAAAACCGTTGGCCTCACAATAAAACCGCCTTGGCCTTGGGAGCAGAAAAAAAAAGAATCCAGCTACAGGTAGCAACAAACCCAAATGCCCAAGACGTGAGACGGCGGGAATGTCTTGAAAGAAAAAACGTACACTTGTTAAGCTGCCATTGGTGTTTTTTCCTATCCTGTTGTAATACGGTTTTTGGTGGCAGGACGTGATCTCGATAAAAGGATTTTCCGTGTGAAAGAGAAAGAATATAATGGGATTATGTTAATAGTTTAAGATTGCTGTATTGATCAAGGAATTTAGATCTTAATCACTTTTAAAATAAATGCATTGTTTGATTGATACACAAATAGGTATATTTTTTCCTTATATATTGTAAATAAATAATAATAAATATCCGAAGGCCGGTAATTACAAAGTTGCGCCATTATGATGAAATATTGTAACCTAAATACAGTATCAGGAATATGGGGTTTCCTTGAAATAAGTTCAGAGATTCACCTATCTACACTAATATTATAAAAAGAAAAGATTTGTATTTTTGTTTGAAATTACATCACTACATAGTATAAAACAAAGTCGCTTTCTCTGTCCCTATATCCCTATGTATGCTTAAATCTTTAAAACTACGCAACGGATTTTGATGCGGTTTTTCTTAATAGATAGAGAGTGATTGAAGAGGAAGATTTTATGTAAAATACATGTGACATCCCACGGGAACACGGGTAAAACCGCGGGGGATAGCTAGTATATGAATAAACTCAAAAACTACTGGGCCGATTTTAATAATTCTTTTACAATTGACAAATAAAGTTTATAATCTAATCCCGTGATACATTATATTATTTTGAAATGCAGGCCGTTCATAAAATACGTTCGCATACGGGGGGGGGGGGGCTTTCAACTGAGTGTCACAAGATGTGAAATGAGGGGACGGGGGTGTAGACCATAGTCTACGGCAACGTGACATTCGCCGTTCGTAGTCTTTGTGACGAAATATTTCTAGGGAGGTCACAGAAAGTGTGGTACAGCGTGACAATAGAGGGGGAGGAGGTCAAAAAAGGCTGATTTTTAGCGTGACGTCATTTATGAACGGCCTCTAAGGCAGATAAACGTAACGGTTAAATACCCTGGCTTCCTAACCTTTGTAAGTTCGATTCCCGTTCTGTGGCAAACATGTCTGTTTGTCCTGTCTGGTAAATATTTAGTAGTAACAGTTCACTTTCAATATTACAAGCGTAGATTGGGATCAGACAGTCGTGTGGGAACAACGTCCCGGGTTATTTGAATAATTAATTTTCAAGTTCGTCAATTCTAAAGGCATTCGTTTAATGAAATTGTTCAACATTCAAGTTTGAAGTCGAAGGCTATGTGACCTTGCTCGTTGGCAATGATAATAAACTTCTATTTGAATTGCTAGATATTAGTTATGGGTCTAGAACTTCTGTCGTGAGCCGGAAAGTGTAGGTACGGGTATTTCTAAAGGATTAATAAATTAAAAACCAGTCATTCACATTTCTCTGAGTTCTGATCTATGTAACTGTGATTACTCTTATAATACCCACTAAAACTTACAAGAGTAGGTGATTCGCCAGACGTTGTTTTTTTTATATTTTTTCCAATTTCACTGGCAACTTATCAAATTTTTTATTCCTTAAAGACTCGACTTTTCCTATATTTATACAAACATCAAAAAATATAACCAAATCGATGCAGCCGTTCTCAAGCCCTTACCATTGAAAAGCAGTTCATTTTTATTTATATAAAAGTGGAAGATGATAACACGAATAAAATTCTCATCTGAGCCTAGACTTAGAATATAATTATTACTTTCGCTCCATGGAAATCATTCTATCCCCCGAGAATAGGAGTAAAACCGCAGGACTGAAGCTACTTTCCCTGATAAATCTCTCATAAAATAATTGATGAAATACCTATTCAATAATATTACTCAAACTTTGATCTGACAGATTAAAAGCAGGGTGAAACTCAATCGAAACCGAATTTCGAAAATTTCACTCGAGCCATTTCCCGATCCATTTGATACGCTCTCAAGTCCTTTTGCCAGTTCCCTATAAACAAAGGAAGCTTTCAATCTTCCATGATTAGGGTTGAGACACTTTAGAAAAAAAATATTACTAAGAAATAAAACGCAGGTAGATCTATTAATAATTAAAATATTATAAATTTTGAAGTATCACTACATAGTATAAAACAAAGACGCTTTCTCTGTCCCTATATATGTATGCTTAAATCTTTAAAACTACGCATTTATTTTTTAATAGATAGAGTGATTGAAGAGGAAGGTTTTTATGTATAATTGTGACATCCCACGGGAACGCGGGTAAAACCGCGGGGGACAGCTAGTATTTAACAAAAAAGAAATAGAAAGATGAATGGAATTATAGTTTATTATATTTTTATAATATTTATTATTATTTAAAAGGGGCTGGTGAATTTACAGCTACATGAGACGTAACAACTTTAAGTCTCAGGGCGATGACCCTGGTGTTGCAAATGTCCATAGGCAGCGGTGGTAATTTACTATTAGGTGGACCCTCTGCCCGTATGTCGCAAAAAATCCTGAATAAAAATAGAATCTTTTCTTTCTTTATCTGTGACTTAGCCTCTTAAAGTATACTATTTTAAAATAATGTGCCAACCCTACACCAGTTACTTAATATCCCTCTTTAGATAATTCGGCTAAGTCAATTTTGTATCAGCATTCTCTTCAAATTAAGATTTTGTTATCAACTTTATAAGAATCGAAGAGTTTCGACATTGTTTTATTATCTTTAAACTTACTTTTGGAGGTTTCGCGAGAGGGGCGGTAATAAGAATTTAATCCATTGTTAAGATAATTTATTTTCCATTTGAATAGCCTGTAAATCAATAAGCCGATAACAAAGGTTTTCCAGAATTCTAAAATATCCATCCGCTTTAATAGACAAGTATCATTATAAACAAACACCATTAGAAAATGCGTTTAAAATTTTAGGCATGTATTCAGTGTAGTATATTTAACCTGGTACAGTCAGTGACAAAACCATTTAGGTTTATAAACCAGATCAAATTAAATAAAAAATAAATAAATATCCTGGGACATACTTTACACACGGTGATCTGGTCCCGAACTAAGCAGAGCTTGTACTATGGAAAACACATAACTGATATACCACATATACAACTTTTTTTTTTCTAAATACATACTTATATAGATATTTACATCCAGACACAAAACAAACAGACATATTCACACGCACACAAATGTTTGTCCTGGGTGGGAATCGAACCCGCGACCTTCGGTTTGGCAGTCAGAGCGTTAACCACCAAGCCAACTGGCCTGTCAATTAAGTACATAAGTGCAAGTAATTTTGGAACTTTGGATTTTGTAACTTCTGTAGTCGACTGTACTCATTACCATACTAAAGCTGTCTATCTATAAAAGAATTTCAAAATTAGCCCACCTATTAGCTAATACAACCTCGTCGGGTCATGGGGCAACGAGGCCTCCGAGGACCTCTCACTTGATGGCGTAGTTTGCGAATGAGACAGAGCACGTAGGCCGTGACGAAATATCCTCGAGTTAGTGTCATTTTCTTTACAGAATCGAAGCCCTGATCGGTTAAGTGAGAAACTTTTACTTTATTATAATATTAGTGTACATAAAGGCACACCAGAACCTAGAAAGTAACTCCACACAGGTAGTTTACAGGTTGAAGAATTCCCTACAACATACCCATACTAATCATGGCTTGGCAGGTACAACTAATAATACTTCATAGAACCTTGGACTCGTGATGAGGGTACATGTTTATTAGCACGACATCTGACATCAATTTCATTACATCGAACCATACGTATGCTAAATGCCGGGACCCTAATTAAGCCAACCAGAATTGGTAAGCGTTCTGGGTTTAGTTATTGTGTGTCAATTTGACAATTTTATTCGGGTCGGTTTTGGTACCTGGCTTTGTTTCGATACCCTTTTAGCATTAATTATGTATTGTTTCTTTTTTTTCTGGTAATAAAGTCGTTATAATTTATTGGTAAGGTCTTTAGGGTCACATTGATTGAAACCTTAAAGGTTACAAATATTACCAGGAACCTTTTTGTAGGACAGTCGATGGTTTGTATCGAGCTTTTGTTTTTATGCACAGGAAAGGAGATCATATCACCATATAGCTAAGGGTGAGTTTTCCCTGAAGTGGAACAATTTATATACTCTGGTAATCTTAATCCTGGCCACACAGAGGTCGAGTTTACGCATCCTTAGGTTATAATGAAACTTCACATATCTCCGTTCATTTTGCGTTGACTGTGAATCAAGTATGATCTAGGTCGGTATGGTGTAGGTAGAGACCGGAGATTTTGGATTCGTTTTTTTATTTTTTTTATTTTATTGAGCCTAACAAAATGACTCCAGGTCGGTTTGTGGTTTAGATTTAGATTTATTTATTTGCCAGAAACATGGTTATGAATACATAGATGTTAAGCTTTAGTCAAAGTCCTTCATGTTTAGCCATTAAGCGTGCAAATATACATTGTCATTAAATAAAATTCAAGCCAATTTATCACACAAAAAATAACTCATTAATAATTCAAATTAAATTAAAGAAAATAAAAATATAATTATGTCAAGTTCAGTCAGTTATGTTACAATACTTGTTATTTATGTTTGGCTAGCAAAAAGTCTTTAACAACAATAAAAATGATTTTCATGTAATCATGTCTTCAGTCTAGTTTGAAAAGACTTAATAGGTAAACTTGTAATTTGAGAAGGTAAAGCATTGAAGACTTTTATGCACATGGCGTAGCAATTTTTCGAAAACATTGCTGTTCTTGTATTGAAGGGAACGGACTAGTCTATTGGAGTTTCTTGTGCTCCTTGGAAATATATCACTAGCTGCAGAGAACAGCTCAGAGTTCTGTTTAACGAACATTGCCACTTCAAGAATATACATACAAGTACATCAATGGTTGAAGATACTTTTATTTATTATTACTTATTATATTCTCTCCCGCTCTCCTCACCGCTCGAAAAGGCACGCAACCTTATGCCTATGAAACAGGAATATAATTAGAACATAACATAATTGAATAAGTTTCAAGCCTCACAACATAGCACCGCATCCCAAACTTGCCCCTTATCTAATAACAGAAGCCTTCAGCATTTAATCTTTTAATTCCTCGCCTATTTGTCTTAGCAAAGATAAGCTTAAACCGACGACAGCGCCGACTTAGTTCAACGTAACTATAACTGAGTTAAACTTAACTTGTTACTTGCAACTGGTCTGGTACTTAATGAATTGAGATGTTTGGCGGAAATTGTACGATCGAGTTAGGGATCGGCCATGTATGAAGTCACAATTAGTCGGCGACTTGCGTCACAAAGTGAGCTCTGCATTAAATGACATTTTCTCTAATCAATGATTAAGTTAGGCGACTATTTTAATGTCAAATAGATTTTGTTTGGAACTGTTATTTGGTTAAGGGATAGGATAGGAGTATCTTCGAGGTTAAACGAGAATTAGAAATACTTATAGATATGTGATCGCTTTATCGGGAGTATCTCACAACGTTTAAAGAAAAATTGTGTAGGGAATTGACCTTTTTTTTTTTCAAACCAACTTCATAGTTTTATCTTTTATTTGCAATATTTATAAGCGTACCTTAAATGAATTTTGTTTATTAATGTGATTTATGTCATGTCACTTATGGAATTCGCGAGTACCTTTTGAACGATTTTGAATTTGGAACACTTGCGCATTAAAAAGCATTTAACTAAAAGGCAACATAGTTCGCTCACGTAACACGTATGTATATGACTGGTCTCAAAACTGTTTTTGACGTGACATTATTCATGGATGGACCCTAAACTATTACGTACAGACTACAGATTCGAGCCTATCTTACCTTTTACTGACATATCAAGACCAGATATCCAGTGTTAGAAGTAGTTATTTGCAAGCTGAGGCTTTGAGGGTAAATAAAGGTTTGGGAAAAAAGGTTACTTACTAAGGTAAGTTAGGTATTTTGTTGAGAAAGTTATTGAAGTAATAGAACTTCTTTTGTTCTTTAGGAAGGTTGTTTTTATTAAATATTTGATTATTAAAATTATGATAATTGGAGTACTAAGCGTTTAAGTAATTTTTTTGTTTTGAACCCAAACTCAACCTTAAAGAAGTTAGAGATAAGAATGAAAGTGCATCTGCTTGATTAGGCAGAAAGTGTTTTTCCCTCTTGTTTTGAAAGTCCTCAAGATTGTGAATGTAAGATATTTCTTAGCCCATTCATGAATTTGTGTGCTTACATCTTTGGTCACATAATAACTTACCATGGTCACATTGTGGTAAAACTATATTTCGTCTACCTTATAAAAAAAAAAAATATACAGTTACATTCGATGACATTTCAACATTTCATATACTTGTAAGTAAATATATATATGTATTTATATTTTTTTTTTTGCGTGTCGATCGTTATGACTAAATTTGTTTGGAGGTAAGTTATAAGTATATTAAAAAGGTAGTTTGTAAAATTGGATATAGGAGATACTTTTTCTTTTTTATAGGAGATAATCATTGAAATTATTCGTTCGATTTTGAAAATTCATTCACTGGCTAAATTATTCCTGATTGATATTGGCTATAATAAAATCCCGGAATTCATTAGATCCTTTAGGAAAACGGACAAAACCGCGGCACGGTGCATAGTAAAAATATCCTACTTGTTTGTTTATATACAATGTCTTCCCGCGTTCCCGAGGGATATCACATTTTCCCGAGATAAAAAGCCTATATGTTATTCCAGGATATGCTCCGTCTATGTGCCAAGTTTCATCCATATCCGTTCAGTAGTTTTTGCGTGAAAGAGTAACAAACATATTTAGATACAAATCTTTCCTCTTTATAATATTAGCATAAGATTATTAGTATAGAAGTATAGATAATAATTAATTAGTATTATTTAGTATAGATGATATCACCATCATATATTTTAGTGAATTTATAGAATCTTAAGCCTTTACAAAAAACCTACATAAAAAAACGTAGGTATTAAAATTATTTTATTAAAACGACGTATACAAGGCGAAACGTATCAGAGGTAATTACCCCTAGTCATGGACGCGAATCGTGTAAATTTTAAATTAACTCATGACAAAAGGTGGACTAATTAATTTTGGAACAGTTGGCGTACGACCATTGTGAAAATTAATTTTATTATAACTCTTATTAAACCATAAGGGCTATTATAGTCTTTTGTTGGTTGGTAACAATAAGGCGTGATGAAGTAAATGTTGTATATCGATTTCTGCAAGGCCCTGCAACGCCACATATTGTGGGTTCATTTCCACGCAGGACAAACATGAAATAAAATTATTTTATACAAATAGGCCTCCTTTACAAGAACTTTTGAATAGTCCGACTCTAATACCGTTGGGTTAGACGTGTTCTAGAGTGGAGACCAGGGCTGGGTAAACGTAGTGTTAACGAAACGATGATATACGCAAGCTGGCTGCTCGAGCACAGTGGCGTGCCATAGGTGAGGCCTATGTCCAGCAGTGGACGGAGATAGACTGATGATGATAATGAATACTGGTTCGGAAGGTTGTTTTTTACTGAGAAGAGCTGGCAATAAACTCAACAATGACTCAGCTTAAAAGCGAACTTAGATTGATATATTCTCACTGACAATGCCTGTGTGTCATCGCGGATAGAGTTATAAATGCATGAACAATGAACATGTCTGTTTGTTCTGTGTCTGGGTTTTAATATCTACAAAGTAGGTATTTCAGTTTTCACAGCTAAGAAAGTTGTTGAAAAATAATCATTATAACATTCGAAATAAGGTTCATCCATACAATACTTAATCGTATGATATTACTAATGAACTTTGTCATAACCACGTAGGGTTCAATTTTCTATACACACTTAGCTGTCAAAAACAGCCTATTAGAACTCGACAACTATAAGTATACCAAACAGTACAGAACAAAGGCCAAATGGTATCATGTAATCTTATTATAAAAGGCAAATTAAAGATAGAATCACAAAACTTTTGCAACATCCATTAAATCTGTCGGCGAAACTTTGGACAAAGTTAGAAATCAAAAAGGGAATTATAAAGTACAAATAGATTACGAAAATCAAAGCTATCGTAATGAAGAACTCTTCAAACACAAAACAATGATATATTATATTTTTTTTACGAATTCTTTAATCAAAATTTTCATCAAACTTTCTAATAAGTTTGATGAAAATATTGAAGGTATGACGTCTGACAAATAACAATTCAAAGAATTGAAAGTCAAACAATTTTTTGATTAATACAAATAGACATACATTTTAAGAATCGATAGGCCATAGGAACTTCAAGGTATGGTACAAAGATTTTTGAAGTGAAAACTTCTTTAGCGGCGTTGAGCATTTTTCTTGGGATGAGTATAAAATGTTAATCTCGTGTCAAGACACGTGACCTGATCGAAAAGTCGTAAGACGGTAAAAATGCACAACGTTAATGTTCAAGTTTTCACTTCTGCCGAAGTATTTTGGATGAAGAATCATATCCTGGGACATAATTTTACACACAGCCATCTGATTCCAAACTAAGAAAAACCTTGTACTATGGAAACCAGATAACTGATATACTACATATAGAACCATTTAAATTTTTCATCAAACCCTTATATAGATATTTACACCCAGAGAGACAGAGACTTGTTCATGCATACAAATTGTTAGTCCTAGGTAGGAATCAAACTCCCGACCTGTGGAGTGGCAGAAACCTCTAAACCACCAAGCCACTGGCCCATAGAAAGCCAACTAAGTCATAATACATACGAACCTACTCACATTCCTTTTTTATTGTCTATCTATGTTATAGAAAATAAATACGCCTGAAAATTTCATCTGAGGGTAAATATGTAGTATTTTTTGCGATGGTTTATTCAAAAGGGTGCAAACAACTCTTTTACGGCCTTTAATGGCACTGTAGTGTAATGTACGTTTTGTTTGCCTTTATTTTCATAAGCCTCGCCACAGTAAAAAAATTATAACAGTAAGCGAACTCAAAGGATGTGTTGTTTTGATTGTCAGAAATAGGAGGAACATTCTTATGAAAGCATGCCTTATTTTCTTGTTTACTTTTTTATATCGATAGTCTTGTATTACCACAATCTCACAATTTAAAGTGGTAATGTGGTTAATGGTGGTAAGCACATAAAGGGCTGGAAGATGGTAACTGTTTTTTTTTTTAAATAAAATTACTTTTCTTAAGAGCACTTATTATCGGCTTAGACAGTGTGACAGTATACTAGTTCCTGCGGAATGTTAAATTTGTTTGTAATGTTTTAATCCAGGTTATAAACTATCAATTTTGCAAGTTTCAGCTAAATCCGTTGAGTAGTTTTTGTGTAAGGGCAACAAACATCCATCCTAAGAAACTTTTGCATTTTTAATATTAGTAGGATATCAACCCTTACAAACGCATGTTAACAATTTCCCAGAAAACACTTTTTGCACACCCTTATCTCTACTGTGGTAGTGCCGCTTTTCAGTCGTATCACAAACGCGTTCCAATGTAAATAAGCCTTTAGCATTCCCATTGCCTGTATTTTACATTATTTTCTTTGCGCACGGACATTAGGGTGTGTTTACACTTGCGTGTGGACGCGTGGTATAAATGTACGGCTCTGTTGGACCAATGTTGATAGATCTCCACTCTATACATAGTATTTGAATAAATTACGGTGCTGTTTATCCTGGTGGGTTAGTGTACTGTTTTTTTTACATTAGAATGTATCAGTATTTCGTGTTTGCTACTTAGTTGCCTATTTAACACGAAGTGGGGTTTGTTTGTATTGAGATAGTTTACTCTGATTTTATTTATCATATTGGTCAAGACGGAGAAAAATTAAATTTAATGAAAAAATACTAAATTACAGAGAATAAAAGGTATTCTTTTTTTATTTAATAATAAATAAATTGCATGGGAAATATTTTTCATATCAATTCGAATTCGAACAGAAATATACCATAATATTTTATTTTTGATAACTAATATTAATGATGGCTGCCAAATGACTGGAAAGGCTGGAAAACGACGTTTTTGTAAAGTTATTTTCGGGGAAAAAAAAACACCTTTCATTTACAACGCACTTCAAGAACTGTAGGTATAGTGTAATTCAAAATGGCATAATCATTTTTATAAGAGCAACGATACTTAGCTTTGAAGAGACCTCACTTTTTAGTCCCGGATATATCATTAAACATTCCCTCCCACATATATAACCAGACCTCGCCCCCCCAAAGGCCTTGATCTTCAAGCCATTATCCGAACTCCATCATTAGCCGAAGTATATTTAAATATATCGTGTACCATTCGGGATCACTCGCCTATGAATATAATTGGGCTATATGATGTCTTGTTAGTTCCCGCTTTGATCTCCGGCGGTGAAGGGAAAGCCGGGTAAAACCGGGTTATAATTATCGTATACTAGCTACCGTTCTGCGGTTTTATCCGTATTCCCGGATATCTAATTTATTTTTGAATAACATGGCCAATGTCACTCGGAATTCAATCAGAAAGGTAAGGGGGCCGGTGAAATTACAGGCACACGAGACTTAACAGCTTCAAGTCTCAGGGTCGACAACGCATTGGCGATGCCACTTACCATCAAAAATATGCCGTCAAACAAGCCAGTCTTACTTAAATTCACTGCAAAATCGATCCTAAGTTGAGTTACTTTCGAATCTATTTCGTATCAACCTAAAATCTAATTAAAGACTCCAGAGCAGAGTTCCTCAATAACATTAACCGAGGTTAGCATTACGATGGGTGGACGGTCTCCCGAGAATCATAATTTTATGCCTAACATACTAAACAAACGAATAACTTTTATACTTATTAGTTTTATCTAAGTACCACAAAGTGAACACACATAAAGAACGTATCGAGATATCGATCTTGTTACGAGACAAGAATGGACAAGCAGCCCTAAATAAACAAGTTGGGACATAAGTCAACAAGTTCCGAGCATAATGCTTATACAGAATGATTCATTTTGTTATAAATAACCTAATGGGGGTTGCTAAGGAAAATTAGACCGTGCAGACTTTGTTTATGGTTTCGTTTACTTTATCGACCGGGTAAGTTATTAAGTAGTAATATTCAAGTAATTAGGTACTTATACAACCAAAAATAATTGTTTCTTCATGAAATCTGTCCCAATCATATTATTTTGTTAGAGTTATATGGACTTAGACTCATAAGTGCATGTAAATGCCTACTGGAGTAAATACTTAATTTCATATTATAATACTTACCCAAGTTTTTCGTTTGTTCCATATACCTACAGTTTTCAATAGAAATTCAATAGTCACGCGATCCAACTGGATTTAAGGCCTGGACATTGGGACACGTCGATTGGATTTCGCACTATACAAATGGGCGCCGTACAAAAAAGAGGAAAACGCTACGGCAATACACGTCTATCAGTTTCGAGTAGGACTATTGAAGTGGCCAAAATAAATGGAAACGTGAGAATGTTTGGTTTAGATTTGTAGTTTTAAAAAAACGATCATTGTTACAATTAAAAATTCGTGTATTTACATCGATATCGCCCGTTATCCTGAAGAAGGGCACCTTACATTCCACTGAATATATATTTAATCCAATCATGGAGAGCATAGTCACAGCTCCAATATAGTGTAATAAATCTTAGTTCGTTTTTAAAAATAGTTATTGCTGAGTTTATTGTCGGTTCTTCTCAGTAAAAAACAACCTTCCAAACGGTATTAGAGTCAGACTATTCATAAGTGCTTGTAAAGGTCGATTTGAATAATAAATATTTTCATTTCATTGTATCAAATTAGAAATCACTTCACTATTAAAATAAGAAAAAAAAGATAATTAAACAACATTGTAAAATGTACATTAAATTATTCAAACGGAAGTCACCCAATGGAAAACCGGCCACACGCACACAATAGTTTCCTTTGACGACACCAGATGGCGTAGCTCAAGATAAGGGTCCATACATGCGGAACCACTTGTTCGATGCACTGACAGCCGGCATGTTAAGATCTGTGCCATTGTATAGCTACACATAGGCTAGGGTTATGCTGAAAGAAATTCCTGACATTTTTGATGTGAAGCGTATTACGGGGTTTGAAATTGTGATCCGCAAACTTATTGTGTGACGAAAAATAAACGAATGATAAACACAATCTGTGCTATTCAAAAGTGATTAATGAATAATTAAAACGTTTCCCTGTAATACTAAAGTTTCACTTCTATCGTGTCTTTACGACACACCTTTTTTCCCATTCGAAATACAAATCTTATACGACCCTTTTTCTAAAAAAAAAAATTTAAAATTAATGTTCTTAGGATACAGATAAAAAAAAATTCAAATTCTACATACATATAAATATAATTGTATATTAAATAAAATAATCATTAATAAATACATTTAACTGGACACTAGCGCGACTGTGGATGATATAAATTCGTTCTTCACATTCTCCGGAAGAAATCTTCTAAATGATGGTGAAAATGTTATCAAAATCTATTGATTAGTTTATGAAATTGTTTTATACTAATCAGTGATGCCAGTTTGAAATATGTGAAGTCAAATTAATATTGACAGAATTTTAAATAAATGTTATTTGTGGTGGTAACTTTTTAATAATTTTACTAAGTGGCAACCCTAAAAAATATAACCTACGATTTTTATGACCCGCTTTATCAGCAGTGGAAGTAGTTTTATGCTTTTTGTAAAGCACTGACATGTTTTTATCATTAAAAAATAAATGCAAAATGTTGACCTAAGCCTAAAGAATTGGACCGAATTAAAAAAAGGTAAATTACTCGGCATTCCGCCTCGCGTGAGGTCAATGTAATTTTGGCAGGTTTTAAAACGATGCCCATTTTAGGACGACCTTTGCAAATCACATTAATTCCCACTGCAGTGGAGCGGTAAAGGATCATCCTATGATGGTTGTTTAATAACACCAGATGAAATACCGGGAATATTTTGGTGCAGTCCATTTACAAAATGGAGTGTTAGAAAATGTGTTAGTTTATTTTAAAATTCTAGATAATTTAATAATGTGGGGAAATAATTCATATAATTATTTATAATATTCATACTGAGGTAGGCAGAACACAGATAGACCTTAATTTGGATATTTAAACCACGTTTAATAGTACTACATATTAGTGATGGCAAGCGCCAAAAGGAGAAGTCATATACGTAAAGTTGTCTCAAAGACACCTAAGAAGGTTGTAGAGAAACCATCCTTATTCCTTTACATATAAGGTTCAACTAATAATCCAATGGTTATCTGTATTATTGTGCTGATGAACTTTATTTTAAGGCCATAGGGTTCACTTTTCCTTAACACTTTTAGCTGTCACAACGAGTCAATAAGATCTCGACAACTTTAGTAACAAGGAAACCTATAATAGCGCCATCTATGGTTCTAAAAGTAACCTATAAACGTACTTCATTCCTACGAAACGTCAATTAAAACAACATACGTCCCAATTAAAAGTTTACTAAACCCGTATTTACATAATCCATTGAATTCCAACGACCTGTCTTATCCCTAATCCTGCGGTATGTCACCCGAAACTTCATAACAAGACCTTATTACAAACGGGATAGAGGTCAAATTTGCATAATGTTGTAGCGTCAAACACGCAAAGTTAAGATGGCATGTATGTACATTCACACAAAAGTGCTTATGAAGCCCTAACGAGTAGTGCACATATGCGATGATACGGGCGCCCTCTGCCCGAACAATACCTTCATTATGCAAACTATTCAACTACGACAATCGACCTTATCTATCAAGTAATAAGTCACAAACTTGTTCAATATAGTAAGAACAAAGGAATGGAGTTTGACAAAGAATATCAACAGATGGCTCTGTGATAAAGATGGGACATCTCGAATAATGTTCATTATGAAAATAAAGGGGCAGGTTTGAGTATTTCGGCGAGATAATTTTGTTGAGATGAACGGATTCGCGGGTTTAAGGGTTTTGTAGACATTGTTAAGGGTATAATCTTCTGTTTACATATACCCTTGTAATGGTATGGGTAAAATTAAATGTAGCTAACATTTACTTTTTTTTTCAGTGACTAGCGATATCATTCCAACAAACTGACTTAATGTCGCTACATACTAATAACTCCGCCATAAGACAAAAGTAATAAATAACCATAACCCCCCTGCCACCCATCATATTCAATTAACCGTATCCGAAGCAATGCAATAACAGCCTCTATAATAGCCGTAATTAAAAATAGATTTGCTTTGAACCCGGCAATCAAAATTGTATTTTTACTGTCTTTTCTATTTACGTGTGTAATTACTATTTTGACACGTACTGACGAGTAACAAAAAAAAATATTTTTTCTAAATGTCTAAAGTTCTGTTGTTTCGTGTTCGGATCCTTGCTAAGAGGTGTATATTGTATTCCCGCCAAGGATAAACGTTTATATGCATGAAAACGGTTTGTTCTGTCTGGGCGAATGTAAATATAGGTATATATAAGTACATATGTATTTAAATTGAAGACTATGTAGTGGCGATGTGTTCACAACACAAAGAACTGGTTAGTTGGGATCAGATGGTAAATAAAGAAATGTTCCAGGGTATTTACAAAGTCACTATTTCTGGCTGTCTGATCACTTTATTCTTTTAAGCTAAGCTAGATTTCGATCATAGTCTATATCATTATTTAGTTAATTTCTTCCGTTCGGAAACAGGAAAGATGCACTTAAGTAACACGTGTCCAAAAGACTCTAAAATATCGTTTCCAAAACCCCATCCGAACTCGACGCCAAGAAACAAAATAAAGGCGATGGTATAAAAAAAGGTGAAGGTTTTATGTGAATGCTCACATTAATTCATTCGTAATCCCCCCCAAAGTTGGTGGTGGGATCTAAAATGTATTTTACGACACAATCGACCGTGTTTTATATACAGGTTCCAGAGATGGACTTGAAATTTGGGCAAACTTTTGCCTCCTATAAATAACAAAAAGACACATGACTTACCACAAGACAAATAAATTAAAACATAATAATAATGAGTAATGCAGATATTTAAAAAAAAATGTTAAATTAAGTTATATACTCCTGCAGCTATTACCAATGTTTCTGCTTTAATAAAAAATTAAGATATGCATATTTGAAATCTATCTTGTAAAAAATAATAGACAATAACTGACAGTTTGACTGACAGGAAGCCACGATCACCAATGAAGCGAAATACGTCATTAAATCAGAACTTTTTTTACTATTGTGTATTATTCTATGGCACGAGTACTACATATTTTGGTATCCTGACTGGCTTCTTTTAACTAATATGCCCAATTTTCTTAACAAAATTCGGCCCTGGTAAGAAAACAAAATCTTAAAATGAAATTTAAGTCGCCGCCGTTGAAAGTAGATAAAACTGAGTTTTTGCGTTAAGGGCCAGAGCATCGTTTTTGGTTTTGCTAACTTAATAAATGCTGAATATCCTAGTGGTTTAAAAGCTAACACGATATCAGTAAACAAAGAAATATTTAGGGGAAAACGTCTTACGTAAGTATTCGTCTTAAAGTACCAAAAAGGTTGGTTAACGAGCATAAGCTATTTGACGATGTTATCCAAATTAATGATCAAAAAAAATATTACATCCTATTTGTAGATCACAAGCGACTGTAGCCAAAACAACTAATATTGTGTTCGATGTTCAAAATCAAAGTCTTGATGACGTCCAAATATACAACCAATACAAATCAGTACCACATCCGCTCACACGAGAGTATAAACCAATCACATCACCGAGTTTCTTGTGGGCGTTAACCACATGCCAAAGACATAGAAAATTACGTAAAAATAACTCATCTCACGGTTTATGATCTTTGGGAATAGGGGTTGGCTTCATTACCGAACCCGGGACAGTGTAAACATGGCCGTTGGAATTTTTTCATCAAAATTTGACTTACAGCATCTGTTTCCTTCCGTGGTAATCTTGACGCCGCCGCAACGGCAAATATTTGGTCTCTCTGAACCTCGGGCGATTCTTATTCTATCTATACTAACTCTCATTTTTGTTGAATTATAAAATTAAAAAAGAAAGAACTTAAAATTATCTCATTGCAGGGGAATGAAATACAGTAAGATGACTTTATTAATAAGGAAATGCATGAGTTAGGTTATGACTGAAGATTGTGGTGACAAGATATAAAAAGGTGATTCTAAGGGTGAGGGAAGGGCTGTAATGCCTAAAATGAACTGCTTACCAGTCCCATCATATTTCCCTTATGAAAAATATAATGAGGCATTTACTCATGCAGTGGACCCATCGGTTAGATGGATTGATGATCTGATCAGGGTACTAGATACTGTATACCGCTAAATAGAAGGGCCAGAATCGTTCGTTATGGCTATCCATGGCAGAAGCCTTTGTAAAGCAAATATCCGGATTCAATAAAGACAAGGAACCAAGATACAAGAGAGAAATTATACTGACTCGTCTGATGATGAAATTGTTGGTCCAAAGCATAAGGAGCAGAATTTAAGTGGGAGTATAATTTTGGGCATACAATAAAAATGCACCATATTTATAGTATATTAGAGTATACATTTATACAAGCATTGTTTAGGGTTTTAATTAAAGAAAATACAAAATTAAGCCTGGAGCCTAAAAATCGAATGCATGAAATTTAGGTACAATATAATATGTGATTGCTGAGATTGTTTTATAGCTGGCAATCTCCTCTAGACAACCTTTGAGTAAATATTATATAACTATACGTAGGTGTGAAATATTCAGCTATGAAAATAAATAGTCTTAGCAACTTTGATCATTACCAGAGTTACATTAAGGGTTATATTTCTTTTCATTGTGCCTCTGTCATCATGTCTTGGAAGTATCGAAACCTAACACGTCATGATTTAATAACGAATTCATTAATGTTAATAAAATGTCATTAGTTTGTTAATTTGTTTGTCTGCATGTCTGTTTGTCGATGCACGTTTAGTATGATTTCAAGTCACAGGTTCTTAGATAGTATTTTTATACACATATTTGTCAGAAAATACAGCAAATTCTTGAAGATTATCAAGAAAATAAACAATTTAATGTGTTTACGACTCTCGTAGAAGATTTTGGATATATTACCTGAGAACAAAGTAAATACAACGTCAGTTATATTTTTGAGGATAATAATAAAATTTAAGCGTTATATTCTGACTAGTCAGTTGGTTTAGTGTTTAGATACCAGTCTCCTACGCAATAGGCCGTGGTTTCAATTCCCATCCAGGAATCTCTGTTTGTTACCCTTGTCCTTACATCCCTACAAAGATTATAAATGTGAATGTAAGTTTATTTGTTACGCTTACACGCGAAAACTACTTAACTGATCATCATGAAAGTTTATACACATATTCTTGGAGGTATTAGAAGTAACATAAGATACTTTTTGTGCCGGGAAAATGTTACATCCCTCGGGAACGCGGGTGTAACTGGGGACAGTGCTAGTTGTATATAAAACAAAGTCGCTTCCACCGAAAACTACGCAACGGAGTTTGATGCTGTTTTCTTCAATATAAAATGATTCAAGAAAGTTTACATACGTGATATCTCTCGGGGACGCGGGTGAAACCGCGGGGGGCAGCTAGTATACTAGCTAATAGTTTCTTCTCTTTCATAATATTAGTGTCGAAGAAGAACTAATGACTACTATACCGCAGATCGTCGGTAAACTTATCCCAAGGTGTAATTATCTATTGAAATCCTTTTAGCTCTCCTTGGCTTATTTAAAAAAGAATTTCCCAGGATATTTATTTATTACAGCATGATAAAAGAATATCTTCGACAATGAAGTATCTATATCCCATTCAACGGCCATCCTTATAAAATTTTCTATTAAAATATCAAGCCTTACGTACAAAATCTATCTTTCTAGAAAAATTAAACGTTGCACTGTACTTTGGTGTCAGCGAGATATAATACAGTTCCCATGTGACGTGAAATAAGCTCAGATTTATGTAATCCTGGTACCTCTTTATCTTAGACGGCATCTTTCTGATGTCATATAACTTCTAGCTTTATATTTTTAATATTTCCCAAGAGAATCAGGGCTTGATCTTATCTTAGTTGTGCAGCAATGTTATTTTGGCGAATGGGTATTTTATAATGTCATATTTTCAAAACTAAAATCTGTATGTGAAACTAAAATATTGTATATATTTGTATAGCTGAAATTGTCATTTTAATTTTAAGCAACAAGTTATAACTATATTTATTTCAAAAAAATCAAAATCCAAGATGTAAAAATGTATATTTTTTTATAAGAATGTAGTTCCACATATTTAAATCCTAACTTCCGTTTCACGGTCTAACTCGAATTCCCGTGGAAGCTTACGTTTTCCCTGAAAAAACCATTCAGAACATTTTTAATCTGTGTAATCATTCATCACAATATTCGTTCAGTCTAAGCGTAATTAAGACACAAATATCCAAACATTAATATTTACTAAAATATTGATGTTAGCACCACGCCTAAAACTAATTACATTTTAATTATTCAAAAATAGAACATTAAAATCAAATACTGAATCAAAACACGCGCTACTTTTTTTTTAAGGCAAAGACATTTCTCTACTCAGCCACAGGCGTAGTGCACTGGCACACACCACACCACAACAGCTCCACATATGGCGGAACACACGGCCAGCGCCAGAAATACACAGTGTAAACACACCAATATGTTCACAAGTAATGTAGCTAACACTTGGCCCGACCTATAAATAGATAAATAAACTAAACGCGGTACGTTTGTGTTTTCCATGCTGTATTTTTGAAGTGTTTTTTTAGACTATTGAAGGGAATAACTGCGGTGTTTACGTCGTAATAAATTATATTTTACTGTTTAAGCTTCAAATCTTTTTATGTTAGCCGTCATGGTAGTACATCCACCTCACTCCATACGGCGGTTTCCAGAACAAACATTTACTTTTGAATTTAGAAAATCGAATGTTTGCCAATCTCGATCTTTGAGAGGACTAAGCAGAAAATGTGGGTCAACTGATCATCTCAACAATACTAAGCCCTTTAAGCAAACACATGCATACATAACATACTGCTAAGGTTTGTTTTGGCTTATCAACTTCTGGAGTTTCAAGGAATAATTTTAAAAGATGGCTATACGTTGCAATTAATCATTCAAATATGTAAATATAACGTCATACCGTAAAAAAAATACATATGATGCAAAAATTAAAAAAATAAATCCAACGAAATTTCTCAGGAGACCTAGTCCCTAGATAGTCTGACATTGGCAGCGGTCAAACTGACATGTACCTAAAAGGACAGAGGGTCAGAGAATCCTTCGAAGCAAAGTCTCAAACCGCGAATTTATTGCTCTCAGTTCAGTGTCCGAGATCAATAGTTGCATCTGATAGCATCAACCGCTGAAATTGAGTAGCCATGAACTAAATTGGTTACTTGCTCGGTTTGTTAGTTGATTAGTTATCTAATACCTAGGTGTGTTCTATGAGGAATTTCTGGATATTATTTTGATGCCGCTTAAATTTGATTCTTGCTACTGACTCTACTCCCATGTCCTACTAATATTGTAAATGCGAAAGTCGCTGAGGATGTAAACTACCAAACGAATTTAGATAAAACTTGGCATATAGATAAAGCAAACCCTGGAATAACATATAGGCTACTTTTGTCCCGGAGAAATGGAAAACCCCTCGGGAAAACGGTAGTAAAGTATAAAGAATGAATTGATCAGAGAATTATTCTGTACTTGAATGTAATAATAAGAATGAGAGAACTGTACCCTTTACAATTGAAAAGGATCCATCCAGACCTGATCTTGAATCACTAGTGAATGCTGGTAAAGCAATATGTCTGGAACATACAAAGCAATATGAAATAGCTAAGGTGAACATATTATATGCACAGTAAATCTCTAAGAAGCTCGTAGTATTCGATGCTTTCATAATCCTAACAGCACTGGTGCTGCAAAGCGGTGCAACGGTTATTAAAATGCCTTCTAGAAATACAAATACAATTATTATTACCCTACATAACCTAGGTGCATGTACTTGGAACAAATACAGCAACACACAATGTTAACAAAACTTCACAAGCGCTTAACTTTACAGAGGCAGAATATCTCGAAGCCAACGCTCCTTTGGAACGAGAAAAAAAAAAAACGCCCTACCCACGAACCTTTGTTGTGATGGTCAGTGCCTCTTGCAAAACAAAAATAAGACAAAACGAACGGGACAGAACAGGTCGCGGCTGGTTGTAACCAGTCTGACAACTTTTGACCACTTTTCTGATCCCACTCCAGACAATGTAAACTTTACGCTCTATCGAGCACAGCGGCACCCTTATATTAATCGAGCTAAGATTGGTAATGCTCTAACTTCTGTTTCTATGAGGATTATCTGTTAAACTGCCTACGATTTAAAATCGTTTCGATTTCTTTAGGAATTTCGTGGTTACGACCATCAAAATAGGTGCATAGATGATTTGAGGTTCTGGGAAGGTGTAGGTAAGTTTTTATTAATGGCATTTGATAACGAGTTATATGGATCAAAATACCTGCTTTTCTTGTTTGGTGTTATATTAAATGTAAGATTATTTGCAACAAAATTATTCTTGTCTGTAATATTTCCTGGAATGTTGCGTCATCTAGTTTCAGAAGTTAGAAAGTGGTTCGTATTGACTTTGTTGAACGTTTGCCCGAAGTAGTTTGACGCCCTCAATTATTATTGCAGATACGAATTTAATTTGATAAAACATGACCGACATCACGTACAAAACCAATAACAAAGTGCGGGAGGTAGCCGCATTAAACAGATGCTACTAAATTCGCGCATTTCCCAGACTGGAAATATTTGAGTCACTCTATATTAAAATTAAAATCATCTTCAAGCAACGCGTTTCAGTGAATAATACTCAATATTGTGAGTCAAGAAAAACTTGTACCTATAAATAACGAGACATCAACCCGTGGTGCACTAACCAGACATTCTTTCAAGGCCAACAAAACGACCAGAAAACATATGGTTGAAAAAAGAAACCAGTAACATTCATGCGCAAACGCATCCAATATAACTTGACCCCGATCAGTCGCCCGACTTCCTTTATATCACGTTTTGTAATAAGAGCAGCAAGGGACGTGAAGTGGCTGCAGAAACTGGTTGAATACAACCCGCGACCGCTTTTAAAAGACCTCCCGCGATGATAGGTTTTATTTTACTCCGCGTTGAGATGGAGAGGTCTTATGGAGTTGGTGGAACAGTCACCCCAAGTAAAGGTCCCTTGTGGTCACTGACCATCGACGAGAATAACGCAAGTACCTGGACTCACGCGCAGCCTGTACTTGTGACGTCACGCAGTGCACTGACTCGATTTATAGGAATGAACTGAGAAACTATGTCTGAAACATTACTGGAAAGTCTTCACTGAGAGTGCTGAAAGTTAACGCGTTCAAGTTTAAGCAATCATTTAAAAAGCTACTACCTAATCAAAATCCTAAAAAATTTAAAGATTCTCACTAAAGCACCTATAACCATACAATCCAGTTCAAAATACAGTATTTATACGCACAAGGTAATTCAGCTGACGTGCTCAATTTCTCTAAAGAGCCCAGTTATCTGCCACTTGTCCGCCCCAAGTAAGTTCTTAGGCAAACACGTATAAGTAAGCTTAAGGAGACATCCCCCAAGCAGTAACTACCTGAAACGTCACTCCAGAATTTATGGCCCTACGAAATTAACCTTACGGGCGTCGCGACGAGATTTATAATGAAGGAAATGAGGCAGAATTTTAAAGGCATTTTACGAGATGAAAGATTTTCCAAAGTACACTCGTTTAACCTTCAAAACGCAGATGCTTCATGTGGTGGGCCGAAAATGCTATTTCGGAGTATCTATTTCAGTATTTGGCTGGAAATAGAAGAAGAAAAAGACGCGCAATATCAATGTATGGTTTGGAAAAATAAGACACAGAACTTCTTAAATCTATGGAAACAATTAAATCTTTTTATGCTAAAACAGCATGGTAGCTAATTACCCGTACATTATTGTCATTTAAATATTCATTAATCTTATAAGCCTACTGAGAAAGAAAAACAGAAGTACATTATTTGTGCTAATTAATTGGAGACAAAGAAATAGTAACAGTGTTTTTCGAGAGAGCAAAGAATTTAACGCAGTAAATTTACGTCTGGACTCGAAGATAAGTGGCTGGGTACAATGGCTAGAGATTTAAAGATCTAAAAGGGGTTGGAAAAACATAAGAAGACACTTAAAGTAGATCTTAATACAGCAAATTTTATAAAGCTGAATATACACATCGTATTTTTGATAGCATGAAACTTTCAGCGATGGGGAATAATACTAAACCAATTAGTGACACAATGATAGAAATAAATCTTGTTTTGTCTACTTATGAGACAAAACATTATTATTTCTAAAATTAACAAGATGTAGCTGATACTATCTTTGATCGTACTAAAGACGTTGATCGGAAAAGTTCCAATTTATTCATCTGTGATTTTTAATATAAAACTCCTTTTTTAATCATTAAAAGGTTCACGACCGAAGATAAACCTTGAACTGGATATGATGCGATCGAAATAGCACAACGATTATGTACAATTATGCGCTGTTAAAGTTTTAAAGGCATTTTTATAGATCATCCATCTTTAATCAAGGCGATATGTATAAATAACTTGATTGCTTTATTATTATTGTTAAGGATATTTCCATAATAATGTGTTACCGATGTATCTAGATTTGAGAGCTGCTCTAAAACTTCCTTTTAACCTATCGGGCCGGTTGGATTTTGTGGTTGGACCATGGTGACGTCAGAGGTCATTACTTAAATTTTCACCCTGGCAACATTAATGCATGAAAATGTCTGTTTGCTCTGCATCTATATAAGTTTGTTACCATGGGATCAGACAGCACTAGAGCATGGCCCAAGTATTGTTTTTCGATAAAATCAGTAAGAAAACATGCAACCATTTTAAATTGCAGTAATGATGTTCATGATAACGTCACTGATATTGTTGATTATAGCACCGCACTTCATAAAACTCCATTATTCTAAGTACTAATACTGGACTCTAGAGGCCAACAAAACGTTTTAGTGAGGCCCAGAAAAAAAAAACAATTACGCATTCCCTTCCCGTCATTTAGGACCGGAGAGTGGCAGACAAATTTGAATTTCAAAAAGCCAAAGTTAAGCCTAGGGTTTTGAATTTTAACATAATTTACATACACAAATGAGTCATCTGCGTTCGTTACGGTGTCTGAGCAGGGCTTTACCCTCATATTTTAACTGGAGAATAAACGTGAACGCGGCATCCATTGCTGGTCGCACTAGCATCTTCATATGTTAACGAGGAACATGGAGCTCGATAGAGGACATGTGCGGTCGAAAATTGGTCAAAAACGGACGTGAAACCCGGCAAGTTCATTATTATGCAAGGCGAGTGAGATCTTTCAATGGAATCGAAAAAACACCATCAAAATTAGGCATTTACATACACGGGATGACTGAATGCCCGGAAATGGATTTGGTACAATGGTTTTCTAGAAATATATTTACGGATTTGGCGGAAACTGGCTTGGTCATATCCTAAAACAAACTACACGAGTCTGATATATGGTACGTTATGTTATTATTTTGAATAAGTCGGCGGCAGACGTCGTTATCCGATTCTGACGTCATTTGGTATTGAAGTTACAGATGTTTTGTCGTCGCATTAATAAGCTTATCATGTTACTAAAATTAATTTTCGACATCACCTTTCTTGGAGGATCGTTTTGTTTTTCTAAATTTGAAACTAGAGAAATTTAAGAACTACCACTTATTTGATTCCCTTAGGTGTCAAATTTCTAAAAGTCCTTTAAACGCTAAGAATAGAAGCTAACCTCTAAATTTACCACCATACCCATTTCCGCCGTGAAGCAGTAGCGCACTTGTATACCTGTTTCGGTTATAAAGGTAAGGGGGCCGGTGAAATCACAGGCACATGACTTAACAACTTCACGTCTCAGGGCTGACAACGCATTTGCAATGCCCCTGGTGTTGCAAATGTCCATAGGCTTCGGTGACCACTTCAGGCCGTAGTCTGCATGTTTGTTCTACTTAACATAAACTTAGAGGAGCTTTCTTTGATAAATAATCGCAATCCCGTAAGAAAAAAAAAATGCGTATCTATTACCATCAAGCAGGAATTAAATACAGAGTTAGACGATTTTTTCGTGAGCCTTTACATAAATATCCTTAGGTACCTTTTCGGTAAATTTTACTTGAAAATCCGCTTTCCTAAAACCTATCAAGATAATCCTCAAGGAATCCATTGAATAATTTAAGAGGTATTTAAAATCATTTTATGAATTCTTGAGCTCAGACACCGAAACCCGCAAATCCTAAATCCCAAGGGCTTTTAATAATAAATAGGGAAATGGTACGATATGAAAATAATAATAATTATATAGAGAATTTAAATATATAATTACGGGAAGAGTTTTAAATTCTAACTCATGTCGTTGTGACATTGTTATGTACACACAAAATTACAAATATAGTTTTATTTGTTTGTCGACCATATAGTTTGCCAGTTTATTATCAAGGCTACATAACATACCTAGTGATTACCTAAATTGGGTACTTGCATAACGGTTAGTTTTCATATCTAATTCCGTGACGGAATATTTCATAAGCCAGGCTAACACTGATGAGATAATTTCGTTTTCAATTGCTTTTTATACTTGAATTACATAGTTATTTTATTTCAGGTAGGTACGTGTAAGCCTCATAGACACTTGTGGTGCCTCGAAGGTCTGACCCTAAATAAAAACAATCATCATTCTTCAAATCTTTGATTAATAACACCAAATATTCAAGTGACAGGTAAAAAAAAAAGAAGTCACGTCACATCACATCCTTACCAAATCGGATTCTATTGAAAATCCACGACCTTTATTCTATGAGTCATAAAGTTCATTTTATAGCCGACAATTCACTTCTCATTCAAAGGACTTTCGTCTTTATAGTGCAAGAAATAAAGGGTAGATTGCTTTGTGTATCAGGAATGGAATTCCAATATGGCGATGGAAGAAAGGATTCGGTTGGTATAAAAAATAAGGTTGAACTCACGTGGGCGACCACATTCTATAGACTCTTAGATACACATCTTCACGGTGTGTTCTCGAGGGGTAGGCACAAGCAAGAATGATGAATCGACTTATTTATCAAATGCACCTCAGACGACTCGAGGGTTTTAAATTGCCGTATGATTTCACGCGTTATTCTGTAACCATTAAAGTAGGAGGAGCATTTTGAACGTTTGGACTCCTTTGAAGGCAGCATATTACAAATTACTTATTCAAGAAGAAAGAACAAATATCTACAGCTGGGTCATCGTAAAGATCACATAAGAGCATGAAATGGTATATTTTTAAAATAGTAGATCGCAAATCATTTTCCAATTAACAGCCGACATGTGTTTCGCTTCCTATTGGGTTAAGAATTACCACACAGATACTGGCAATGAAAAGATAGGCCATTCCACTAAATAATTAGCCAACATATCGTGCTATAATACAAATGGTGTTATCCAATCCCTAACACATTAGCACATACCTAGTATCAAAGCGACCACTGTAATGTTCGTAGATAAATCTGAAATTACAATATTTATCGAGAAACACGTGTTTGATGACTGGTAGCATATCAAACTGTACGTATTACGTACAGTTTGATATGCTACCACTTGAGATTGTTCACGCAATTATATCTGGTATTCCTTGATGGTAGAGTTGAAAATCGCATGCACATTTCTGACATAGTTAGAATGATGTTTTTGAAATGTGACGCTTCTGTGACACAGTCGTATCGTATTATATAGTTGAGAACTTTATCCCAGTTATGGCATAATAACGTAATATGCAGAAGGAATTTATAATATGTCTCAAAGTGAAATGTAATAAAGTGAGTTTTGCTATTTTAGAGAGAGCTGAGATCTTCAAGATGTTGTATATCATAAGGGTAGATTAATTCAAAAACGTTCCATTTGAAACGCTTAAATAAAATGCTAGAAATGTCAAGAATACTCCAATAGGGATACTCGAATTGAGAGATTTCTCGTAACTAAAAGATATATAAGACATAACAATTTCTGGAACCAAAGAGCTTTGAATGCGATTCGAAACAATAAAGTCACTTACTGCTCAGAATCTAGAGACCGTAATGTAATTTTGTTATCAGACCAGATTTATTCAGTCTCTTCAATGAATTGCTGGAACAAAAATAAACATTGTGTCGCTTGTAGCCAGAGGTGATCCTTATCCAGTCTTCATTAATCTTAATCAAAGCTGTACGTGGCTCAAATTTTAAGCGATCGTCAGTTGCCTGTTAAATTACCTAATTGGATACTAAACCATTTTAACAACGAAGACACGATTGTGTGCAGAAAGAAACATAGACGTTCTAGCTTATTGCCGGGGGATGTTATATTTTCCTGAGATAAAATATATCCTGTTTATAAATCCAGATTATAGGGTGTCCATGTGGCAAGTTTCAGCCAAACCCGTCATGTAGATTTAGCGTAAAATAGTCACAAAGATCCATACATCTATGATCTTGCATTTATAATATTAGTATAATTGTAGGATTAGAGGGATTTACTTCTAGTTCCGCAATGACGCATGTTCTTCTAATTAAAACGTCTGATACGGAAATGCACATTACATCTTGGCACGATGCGGATCACAACGCACTGACTAACACGTACTTTTCATTAGTAATGATTAGGTTAACAAAGAATATGCACAATGTTGTAATCCGAGATTGGATGCGATTTCCGTCTTGCCTTTTCTAGGTCAGGAAGTGTTGGCGCTTCCTCAGAAGTAGTTCTTGGACCATGACACTGTGTATCATCAAATTCTGACGTCAGATATTGAGGCTGTTAATTATGCATATAGCAAAGAGTCTTTATATTGGATTTATGACTCATTAAAGCAATGGAAGATTGAGCTAAAAGTTTTGGGACAAAATGTAAATTTTTATTGGTAATGATGCAGCAAAGGCCCAATAACAGCATCAGAAAATGAAAGAATAACTGGGAGAGTAACATATAACGCTGACACCATGACTGTGTCCAAGGGCATACGAATAATCAAACACGAAATGCACAGCTGTACTGCAAAAGAAACCTTCATTCTCAAACACGAAAGATTACTTCACAATGCATGTTGAACATTTCTCCTCAGGTCACGTGTAAAGCCAGCGCATTGCGTAATGTTGTTATAGAAACAGTCGACCAGGGTTTAGGTAAACCTTTGTGTTGGCGATCACGTGTTATGGTTCGACCGGCTGCAGTGCATTGATTCAGCTGGTCTAATATGATATAGAATAAAAGAGCAGTTATGGTATTGAAAGTTATACAAATCTATTGTAATTGGCAGGAGGTTTGTGTTGAGTAATATGAGGTGAGAGAAGATTTTAAAAAGACAACTAGTTATATTCATCATTGAGACTATATGAAAGTGTCGTTTTAATTTTAATACGGAGTTGACAGGTAGATATTGTCGGTTCAGATGTTTGTGACTTAATCACGCATAAGTTGAGCAGATTTGAATTAAACTCTACAGACTGATAGATAAAATATATTCTTGATCAACACTTAGGATACTTATTATAATAAGAGCATCAGAACCCCAAGAACGAGTTTTTTTAAATAATATTAACTAGTGCTTGACTGCGATCCCACCTGATGGTAAGCAGTGATGGAATCTTTGATGTTAAACCGCGGATCAGAGACTGGTAACACATAAACCTGACCCTACAAAAGTTAGTCAGTACAACAAAATTGAAAAGACCAACTGACTTACTGATTCACCTCCCACCAAAAATTAACAGGAACATACCTGAAAAAAGGCAAACCATAATGAGTACTTGTAAAAACACAACGTCCGACTTAACATGGAGACAAAAACTGTTAAACATTAGGCCCAAGCCTTTCCGTTTCGTCGTATGAACAAAAAGCACGGGCAAGGATTAACAAGTCAGTTAGGACCTAAACATACATCACTGGGGGGTCTCACGACGCTCCACCTACGACCCAATGTCCCGCATAATCCTCTGTTTATGTCCTAAGCACACTATGTTTATGTATTTCTGTGGAGAGACAACAAACTATGTTAGTTTTTTTTCTGGAAAACCTGAAAATCTCATTGATTCTAAAAAGATTCTTTTAAATTAGTGTCTATCTTTAAAATGATTGAGTAAAGGATTATTGTAGTTATTTTGTTAAAATTTCTGACTCTAAGAAATTCTCATGTAATTGTATGAAAGTCATTATATACCTGCATATATTTTTGTATTTATTAGGGAGATTTGGCATACAAGTAATATATCTAAAATGCGTATGAAAACTAATTATGAAGCGCAGTTCAAATATGAACTGTCAAGTGTCGCATAGTATGCGGACCATACCTATCAGAATTCTGGGAGAACGGCCATATACAGGCTTAAAGCTAAGATATATCACGGCCGGATGCCTTTAGATTATCGTGTGAGGTTTTTAAACCCATATTTACAAAGTCAGAGATCCGAGAGTCAGCCAGTTCTGATAGCCACTACAACTAGATTAGTAGTTTTAGAAGTGACATGTAGGTATATACAAATAATGTTCACCAATGTATCTTACATTGGTGTAGATTTAAGATTCTAAGAGTTTGTAAGTCTATAGATATAGATGTTAATACATACATTAGTTAAATGAGATAGTTTTTCCGTTTTTGAAAGTTAGCGTATTGTAGAAGTTTAATAAGTATTCCTTTAGTAAGAAGATTTGAATTACCTATAACATTTTTTTTTTACTGGAGTATATTTATTTATTAAATATGACACAACAACAGTACACATATTAACCACTTTATAAATTAATGTAACAGTATTATAATATGTACACCAATTATAGATGTGTACAGTTTGTACCACATTTGGAACGAATGTAAGATTATAAAAAATCAGAAAAATAAATTAAGAATTCAAATACAATGACTCTTTTCACGCAAAGGAAGCAAAGCAGACAAATGCAGCTTCGGAAGACAAGGAGGTCTTTGGTGGAATACTGCAGCTTGTATTTTACCATATTTGGTACAGTAACATAAGTGATTAAATTTACAAAACACCGGTTCACGCAAAAAAATATTATTTATTAATTTATCGGACAACAAAGATCCACGTGTTAGTTACGGATACTAAATTAAAAAGTTGGGTGTATTTTTCTAAAAATAACTGTTATCCTACTTAATAACTTAAATTCTACATAACTTGCAAAACCTATAAAAATAAAATGGAATTATAAAATGAATATAAAATAAAATGGAATTAATTATAAAATGAATATAAAATAAAATGTAATTATAAAATTAATATAAGTTTTCTAATTATGTTTCTACAAGACCCACACTATAACATTGTAGAACGAAGACAATAGTGTATAACTTTTAATTGACAGTTTTTTTTGTTGCAGTGTATTTGTGCTACTACTTACGTGGCTGACTATACTAGAAAATGTTTGTCGAATACATGAAGGTGTTATATTAATAATTAATATAGTAATTAATTACTCTGCGAGAATTTCCAATTTGGATTAGGATTAGCAACGAAGAGAGGTACTTGATATGCAAGATAGGGAAATTTAACTACCTTGATGAATATTGTACCTTATTTATTCTACAGGAACTCTAAAGAGGTACACTTTGTATATAGGGGGTACAGGTACAAAACTCGCACTTGACTGCTTTTTAAATTTAGTAAAGTAAACAAATTTCAACTTTAAAATTATAGACACTACTTATAAAATGTAACAAATCGTTCAACTTCAAACAAAACCCTCAATTAAATTCAAAACACAAAGGAAGTGACTACAGAGGCAAATAATACTGGTCCAAACATTTTAGAGCTACCCTATCCAAATATAAAGGTACAAATTAACAGCATAATAATAACAATTAAAAATTATCGATACGAAATACTCGAGCTCTAATTTTACCATAACAAAGAAGAGGGTAGGACTGTCATCGTGCCATTGTTTAAACCAGACGATATTTAAATATTCCGTCGAGAACGGCTCAGTCTGGCTCCGGGACGTTTTTTTTTCTTTTTTTTTATACGAAATCTGACGCGGGCGGGCCTTGGAATTAAAATTGGGACGTGGAAAGTTTTAGTGCTTGTACATCGATATTTTTATGTTGGCAAGTTACGACACTATTGTATAAAATGTTTGCATATTAAAAATAGCATACGTTTAGTACCTCATTAAATGCGATTTGCCAAACGTAATGATTTATTAAGTACACATAGTAAGATATTTCTAATATTATAATCATTTATTTCAACAGTAGGTACCCCATTAACTTTGATATATTTTTAAATTTATTTTATTATGCGACAATACACTTTAATTATATCGATATCGATAACGCCCTTGATGAACATCACTAATTGTCTCTAAGTAATAAAAGCAGTTTTGATCGTCTCGTCGACACATACAGCTGTGCTTACTTAGTAAATTCTCCTCGTGGCCCTAAAATAAAAGACCATAAGAGCGAAATTTCTTTGTCTTAACCGCAATTCTAAATTTGTAATCTGTACCATTGTCTCGACAAAGACTCGTATATTTTGACGAAGACGACACGTGCTCTCTTGAAAATTATTTCTTTTTTTTGTAATAAGAATAATTGTGATGTATTTCAATAAATAATTAGTTAATGATTCATGTAGGAGCATACATGTTTCTGATAGGTTTGTTGCATTATCGCCTTTCGCAATGCAAATACAAAACCTATAACCAACAGTGTGAATATACCTACTTCATATAATTGTTTATTAAGTAATTATATAAATTATAACCGATCAGGAAAATATTTGTACACTACAACTAGTATCTAATATAGGAAGATACAGCAAACTGTCTAAATGCTGACCGCAAGGAAATGATAAAATACAGAAGCCTTTAAATAAGTGAAAAACTGAAAATAATAAAAGTCATGAATATCAAACTTAAAAACAAAATAAAAACGTTATTACTGGCAATGCGTTAAAAAAACCCAAGAATTTTTATTCGGATAAATGCCCACAAAGGTTTACACCTAAACAACTAAAACCTTTAACAAAAAAGAATTCAAGATTCCAATTTCAAAATTCAATGCATAAACGTATCAAATATCCCAAACATTTCCTATCATACGAGAACAATTTAACCGACACTCAACCCGGGTCTAACAGACCCGCTGTCATGTACAGACTCATCCCGTATCGCTTCACATAATATTGTGATTAAAATTAGCTTGAGTATATCCGAGCTTATGCGAAAAGGTTTCGGAGATCAATGTGGGGAGTATTGACCCTTCCTGATATTTGACATAAGAGCGGAATTCTTAAGTGGTCACCAGCGTCTATGGACAATTGGAATATCAGCGTCATTGCCAACGTGATGTCGACCCTGAGGCATGGAGTTGTTTAGTCTCATGTGCCTTATTTTCGCCGGCCCCTTAACCTTTACAGTAACAAGTGCACTACTGCTTTACGGCAGAAATGGACTAAAGAGGTCTACTACTACAAAAACTAACTACTGATATCTAAACTAGGACAGTGATATCCTGTCATAGGCATCGCCGCCCTTGTTCCTCGAAATTTCACTGGCCACAAAAAAGATTTTCGATAATCCATCAAGTGTTTGTTTTAATATGGACACAATGTTCAAAAAGTAACAATGTATAATAGGTTTTATATAAATACTCCTTATATCCCGATAAATAAAAAATCCCCTGAAACACAATTATAACTTTTTTTTAATAAACAACGGCAAGCGATTACTCAAGCCAGTCACATCGGTCGCCGACCTCCATAAGATCGATAAGCCTCTATTATACGTAGATATTAATATGTTAAGCTTATTAAGGGTATGAGGAAATTTTCATGAGCTACATGTTTCCGAGGAAACTAATTTTCCCTTCCCAGTTAATAGCTATATTATTGATGATAAATAACATTCTTTCAGTGACAAACATGGATGGAATCTACCAGATTGAATACGTTTAATATTATGGGTATGAGCAAGCACGATAACAAAAGACTTTGCGAAGACTTATCTGCTGAAGGTAGCAAATAACTTCGAATATGAGCTTTTTCGTATTTTTGCTGTTGACTGTTTAGGAGTTTCCTCAGCAGAAGTCAACCCTGGGTGTAGCAGCCATGTATTAGCAATTCAAAACGAGCAATCAAAATTAAATGTGTTGGCAAAATTTCGCGTCTGAGCTGTTGACCGTTAAGGAGTTACTTCATCTGGAGCCAATCCTGGTCTTCATCAGGTCTTAGTTACCATAAAATGCATTGTCATTAGAACTGAACCAACGTGTAAGATTTTACCTCCATAAGATTCTTTTCTTACGCATACTATCCTTAATCTCGCAAGACTTGACCTAAAGAAACTACCTTGCAAGCTAAATACAGTGTAAACTCTTTATAACGTTATCCTTTATAACGATAAACTCCCTATAACGTTGAAGTGAGCCCAAGTTGGTTGGTTTGTTCACTTTGTTTTGTTTTTTTTTGTTCACTCCATATAACGATAACTCTCTATAACGACAAAAAATGCTCAGTCCCTTGAGTTTCGTTATAAAGAGTTTACACTGTAACAAAGTCGTCACCGACAAGGCAATAGAAAATATCAAGGAGTCACTTCAATTTTCGTGACCACAGTTGCAAGAAAGCACTCACAAAATGCAATCAGTTCCGTTCAAATTCAATATCTCACAAGCGGCCGTGTTTTACGTCGTAGTCTAGAAGCTTCGACGAATTAAGCTGTTCTTTTTTATCACTTAACGTTGGCCTCGCCCGCCACCTGCAGGTAACCGGAGAGGTACGGGTAGCCGCATTAACGCTAATGGTATCGCCCAAGATCGATGTCCTATGTTACCTGCTACGGTTTCGATGCAATCGTTATTAGTGCACGTTTTGGGTTGCTTTTTGTCAGGTCACAGCGTATGTGTTCAGGGTTTAGGAAGGGATTGAGATTTTCAGATGTTTCTCTTTGGAAGTTATGGTATGGGATGGCGTGTGGGTGAACTGTTTCTAATCCTGCCAAGTTTCTACATTTAGATTGAAAATATAATATCATTTAATATTGTCCGGACAAATGTAACACATTTTGTATCCATCGAAAATATATCAATGAATGTAATAGTATAGGTATTGGAAGAGTAATATATATGTGTATATCGGCTATCTTTGTGTAGAGGAAATTTCCCAAGACATATATTAATTAACGTTCTTTTGGCATAGAAAATCAATGGTAAACTAGTATCAGGAAGCCTAAAAATCTTGTTGCGATGTCAAATGATTTATTAACCAGCCCCTTTCAACTAGGTAGTTAACCAAAATGGTTTAAGTAAACTTTCTCTACACCCTCAGCCCAAAGCTCTGTAACGGAAACACCCGAGCTATTTCAGTTAGTTAAAATAAATCGAAAGCTCGAGAAGTTACCGGTGTCAGGGATCTGTCAGACTGTTAATGAGAAGCGAGTAGCAAGCGATAAAATTACAGTCGGCTGCAATAATTATGTCGTTGAACTTGAGTATTTAATCGCAGTGTACGGAGACAGAATCGAGACTTGCCTTTGTCCCTAGAATTAAAGCTAAGGTATTTTTTACTTTTATATGCTTCGAATTATTGGTTAATGCCTTCGGTCTTGCTTAATGATTTATTTCTGAGAATTATAAACCATAAATAACTGAGCTTTAGGGCACTCTTTTAATGCAAGCAGATTCTACTGGCTCGCTTAGACTGGTGTCCTCAGAGCTGAATATAATCCAGCTGTACTTAAGAGCTGGTTCCCTTTGTGAACTGCGGCCAAGTGCGAGTCTATTCAATATTATAAAACACCAACACGTGTGATGTAAGGAAATTAAGATTCAGATTTCATTGGCATGTAAAGCTTTATCAACTAGTAATGTTTGGTAAATAATTGAAACTCAGTATAGAGGACATTGTCCTGTAGTGGGATAGTCAAAGAGTTATCATTAACGGAATTTTATAGCTTCATAAGTGAGGAAAGGAAGATTGATAAGTGAGGAAAGGTAACTTCATAAGTGAGAAAAGATAGCTTTCTCGCTGCCAGTAGGACACGTACCTACCACCACACATTTTATTACCCCCCTTCCCGTTTTAGCCGGATTTTAGTGAAACCCTTTGATCGATGTTATGGTTTTTTTTTATTTTGTTTATTTATGTTACTGAAAGGTTCAGGTTATGTTCGTTAATTGTAGGTCTGTTGGTTAAATAGATAACGAGATGTCTGTTTGTATATTGCGCATACGCATGCTTTTGGGTTAATGTTGCGAATGGGTTTTAGTGACGTATTTGTTATTGACAATAGAAATAGTTTGGAATCGGGACAGCTAATCTGGCTTCATGATATTTAGCACCATAACATTCAGAAATCAGCTTCGTTGAAGGCAAGTTCATTACGCATGATGATGTGACAACAACATGGTGATTGTGTAATGCAGTTGGAATTGATATTGATATCGATTTATTGACGGCGCTACGAGTGTTGTCTCTCGGCACGCGGCTGTGTGAAAGAGATTACAATCTAGTAGTCATTTGGCCTCAACATGGATACCGAGAGCATTATATAATCACCTACCCGGTTATAAACATCCCCACTGCAAAGGCACGAGATTCCCCAAAGACATTATGGCCATTGTCCACAACGCAGAAACTTGCTAACATAAATTTTCCAATTATTTTCCCTTAATAACCTATCACGGGCATTATCTTAGGAACCCGTTTAACCGGGTTGCACGCTGGTTGATTTAATATCACCCGTATATAATGTGCAGCGCCATCGGCCACCTGCTAAGCGAATAAATTGCTCGGAATATCCGGGAACCGGGTAAACCGGGTAGGAGGGTAATTTTGAATTTATTTTTAGACTTTGTGCCTATTGATGCTTAAGAGTAGGGTGGTGGTTGACCATGTTAGAGGGAATCAACGACCGGAAATTGCATCCGGGTAGGTCCTGGTAAGAATTTCTAGGAGTTTGTTCGCAAAAATAGGTAGTAACGTTCGTAAATCTTTTGTGAAGGTACCCATATTTAAACTAAAGAACACTGAAAATTTTCTCTCCAAACTGAGTGCAAGTGTAAAAAATCGATGAGGAAAATGCACAATTCATCTTTAGCCTCAGATAGGGTTTCTTGGTATCCCAATAATTTACCGGGTCAATCAACCCAAAGGCAACGTACCGCATGTGTTTTTTTTTAAGTTATTTTGTTCAGGACAAATACTTCGAGTATCGATACGGCATTATTTATCCGTTCTCACACTAAGAGGTCAAAACACCCACGAATTTATAATACTTACCTTAAATGTACAAATAGCTGCAAAACTGTAAGACATGTTTGATTGACACTGTAACAAATGACAGTCGATGTAGGTCGACAAACAGGCAAACAGTGGTGGTAAGTGGTCACCGCCTATGTTTGCTTACCAGGGGCATCGCCGATGCGGCGTCGACCCTGTGACATGTAGTTGTTAAGTCCCATGTGCCTATAATTTACCCACCCCACCTTTCCAACCGAAACACAGTCATTTAAGTTTACTACCGTGCACGACGGAAATAGGTACGATTATTGTAGAAGGAAAAATAATAAAATAATATCAGTAAGAAAGCGACATTTTTAATCAAAAATGATTTTACAAGAAAGTAGGTCCTAAATATCAATTCTGACAGCCGTAGTCTTCTACTTGAGAGCAATACAGGAAGACTATGAACAGCTATCGCCGTATCTACCGCATTAAATGCACGGGGCTCCCGAGCTACAGGAGCTATTGTAAATTATTATCCATAATAACAAAAGAAGTAACCAAAATCCTTTAAATCTTTTATTTGGGCCCCCTCATCAAAATTTAATACAGGGCCCGTCTAAGGCAAGCTACGCCACTGGCCATAGTCTACTACTTGAGACCAATACAGGGCATATATATATAAAACTACTATTATATTTGATAGCCTTTGTATCGAAATTTTCACATCCCTAAAACAACCTGTTGATAAATTCAAACGGCTTGCGTGTCCGACTGTCCATAAACCTGAGACCACAATGATTCACCGGTCGCGGGTGTTCAGGTAAAGCCTGAACATTATAAAGAGCAGGTATGGTGCGAGCGAGACTCCCTATGTTCCATCCCTGTCTTTTATATTAGGCCGTTGTCCATTCCCCATGAATATCTTATCAGGGGATTTTTCTTTGTTGTTTCGACATAGAAATAAGTACTATACTATGTGTGGTTTTCTAACTATAATTGTGTAATTTGCTTAAACTAAGTATTACATTTTATGGATCAGTACTTTCGCCGTGGATTTATTGAAGTAAATAAATATTCTGGGACATTTTGCTGAATTTTATGTCCGTTTTGGCGGCTCATCAATATCTTACGGTTGTATTTCGCGGTTGAGTATTTTATTAATAAAAAGCTCATTTATTAAGCTGTGGGTCTTCAATTAGCAGCACAGACCCTTTGGGCTTTGTGACCTTACCACCATACCATAACCATGCCATATACACGTACCATGGACCATAGACTATCCAAACCAAGCATAGACAAAAAAGTATTTCTTTACTTACAGTTTGACTATAAATCGACATTGTAATAATGAAATTTAAATTTCTTACAAATTATGATGAAATAAAAACCTATGACGCAAACAGATAAATCGACATGTCTTCATTCATAACATATCACTTCATAATTTAAGTGAGACAGCAATAATATTGAATTCATTACATAATTATGAAATGAAAAACAGTATTGCTATCCAGTTTACACAGGTATCAACTATATATGACTTTACAGCAAAACTCAAATAAAAAGTTCAATTGTCAATCTTAATCATACGTTTCTTTTACCAAAACAGGTAAGTAGTCTATCTATCTATCTATCTAGCTATACATATATATATAAGGTTCATTTGACGCACCATCACCTCAAAACTACTGCACATATCGGGATAAGACTGCTACCATTCGACGTGGAATTTTTCGTAGATTATAGGTTAATATGTTGTCGATAAACGGGTCAAACCGCGGGGGACAGCTAGTGACTAACAAAATTAGCAATTCATAAACCACTGGCGTAAAGTCTCTCGTCCTTTGAAAACCTCAAAATTGAAGTGAAATACAAACGAAAATCCACATAAACGAGATCATTGGAGACTACTTTGTTATTCAACAAAATACACCTTCTGATAAGTACGTAGGTTGAAATATTATCTTCGATACTTGATATAGGATCAGCTGCCATTAATTCTTGATAAGTTATTGTCTCAACCAGTTAAGTAGTGTTATATTTCAATAAATCAAATGGATCTACAAAACTTGGTAGGTACAAAATATCAGGTAAACACAGCGACGTATTATTATATACGTCATCCATCAACATCTTGGGTTCCAGAAACAACGTAAATAGATAGCTACTTATACGCGCGAAAAAAGGGAAAGAAAACAAATGCCACCTTACGGTGTACCTGTTGTTAGAGAGAGATATACATCGTTTGTTACGTAAATAAATATATAATTTGAATAGTACCGTCGCGGCAGTGGTTGGTGCGCGAATTAGGTCAATTACCAGCATTTTATATTGTCGTTTCTGAGCGTGGATTACGCATCTCTAATATATATATCGCTAGCTCAATAGGTACATATCATAAAAAATCGTAACAATCGCTATCGTTTGACCATTTACAATTAAATCACACGAACAGCAGGCCGATTGTGTAATGCTCTCGCAATCGAAACAGAAGCCGATTTGTCGATACATTGACGGTTACTATTGCTATCTCTCTCTATGCGTAGGTAATTATAATAATATGTAAGCCCCCTTATTCAGCTAATACAAACTCCGTCGGCGAGCCGCTTCACGGAGGCCTCGGATTCTTATATCTCACGTGATTTGTAGTATTAACGTAGTAAGCGACAGAGACAGAGCATAGAGGCTGCGACGAAACATCCTCGAGTTAGTGTCATTTTCCTTATAGAATCGTGTTCCAGTACACAATCGCCTAGCAGCACAGCAATCGAGTGAAACAAAAGACGGCGCACATACCCACAGAATTGTACAGAAGTTCGCGAACTCCCCTTACGCAATGTTGTAGCCATATTGTAAACTGTGTTTTCGTAAACATTTCCGCAGTTAAGATACAAAGCGAGGTCAACGTACGATCACCTGCGCTACCCGCGTGTGCCCCACGTTTGTGTTATTGTGCCATAATGACGTACAAGCTACACGCGAACTACCGACCCATCTCGGTGCTATTGACCGTTTTCAATGTTTACGACAACGCGTCAATTAATGACAAGATGTGTTAGTGCAGCACTGATCAATTATTATGACAAATTACCGTGGTTTGTTCAACAATCTGAGCTCGATTGTTCGTGTAACTCCGGCTTGTGCCAAGATCCGGTTTTTCGCTCCTTCACATTGTTTGCGCTTTTGCAATCTCGGGCCTCATTCAGCTGCCGTTTTAAAGGCTTCATTTTACTTGCAGTTTACCGTCGATTAGTTGCAAAAATTGAGTTAAACAGAGTGGTTCAGTTTAAAAGGAAAATTATAACGGTCGAGAAAGGTTTGCAATAACAATTTTGTTGGAACAAAGCTTTTAACGCTTTGTGAAAAACTTCACAGTGGTAGTTAGAGGGTTTGATTGAACTTAGCAAATTTATTTAAAACTGTATTTTCGCTTGTAGCATTTCTATACATTTATATAAATATATTTTCTCGCTTATAAAGGGAGGCTACCTAAGTTTACACAAAAAACGATGCAAAGGATATTCTAACTTATTCACATCAAGGATATCCCACGTCTTTGATTACACAAAGGAGGGATCGTTTGTCATACTTAACACGTTGAACGCCGCTTAAATTTTTCAGTTTTTCTGTTTGGGCCGTGGGGGACACCGTGTGGTCGACATACAATAGTTCCGTTGGGGCCGCGGGGGACAACATATGACCGCGAGTTAGAGGCGATTTTAAGTATCGCTATTGGGCCGTCGAGCACAGATTTGAAGTTAATTTGTATTTGACGTGACCCCCACGGCCCTGCAGATAAATAGATTGTATTTGGTTTTTAGTAAAAAATATGACTTAGAAAAATATGACAGATTATGTCAGGACAAGACTTTTTTGAAAGTTCTAATGGAAAAAGTGTGTATGATAATGTTTTATTTTATATTTTTCCATAAAATTACTATTTATAATGTGTTGTGAAATACTGTATACTGTTACGATTTAATTAACTTGTTAGAGTCTGGTTAAAGTTGTACTACACAACTGATTTTTCGGGGATAGTTTGATGAATTAAACTACATGTTTGCAAATCAGAAATATAATTATTTAAAGTTACTATTTATTAAATGAAACAAAATTAAATCAGACTTTAGGTTGAGATCAATATCAACGTTACTACTACATTATTTTTAATGAATTTTATGAAAACATTCAAAACAAAGAAATGGTTTGTTAGGGCAGGTTTCACAAAAAGTTACAACTTTTTTCGTCTTGTTTTTGGCTAATACTCGTCCCATTACTTTTGTATTGTCTCTGTAGCACTGCTGACATGTTCGTCGACAATTTTTACTGGTGCCGTCTTTCTTCGCAAGCTTATGCCTCATTCTGATTGGTCTTGAAACTTGACTTGAGGCTTCACTTCTTATTAACAGGCCCTTCAACACCTGTTTCCTAAATTCAACAATTTGGATTTTCGTCCCGGTTACTGCTTGATATAATACTAGTGCATTGATAACTGCAGTATTCAACAGCAAGTTAATGGCAACTTTTTTGTACCATTTGACTGATTTCCTTAATGGCGTGGAATAAGCCCCCATTTGGTCGGACAAATCGACAGCTCCTTTTGCCCTATTATAATCGAGCACGATTTTGGGCTTCAATACCGCTTTTCCTCGCTTTATAATTGTCTGGAAACGGTCGGAATGTTTTGTCGAAAGAACAAGTACGTCTCTTTTATCTTTCCACTTCATGATAGTAATTCCATCTTCACTCTCTCTAGCTATATATTCACCTGTCTTCAGTTTAGCATTAGCGACATCTTTAGGAATATTCCTTCTATTTTTTCTAATAGTACCGACAAGATGTGTTTCATTTTTCAACAGAGTCCTTGCTAAATCAATACTCGTATACCAATTGTCAGTATATAACGTGTGACCCTTGTTCAACAAGCCACTGCAAAGAGACATAACAACGTTTGCCGGCGTAGTATTCACTTGATCGTTTTCTTTTCCCGCATAAATATTGATTTTGTATGTATACCCAGGTAGAGTGCATAATTTAAACTCTTTTATGCCATATTTATGGCGTTTTTGTTTGTTATATTGACGGAAAATGATTCTGCCGCGGAATGGCACAACGCTTTCGTCAATGCATATATCTTCGGCAGGAGTATAATGCCTTGAAAAATTTGTGTTCATGACCTCCAGTAAGTGTCTGACGCGATGTAACCTATCAGACTTGTGAGCATTATCAAGCTGGGAAAAATGAAGCATTTGAAGAAGCAGTTCAAATCGATTACGGGACATAATTGTTGCTGCAAATGAATGACCTGTTATTTCATCTTTAGACCAATAATCAGAAAGCTTTGGAAGTTTTACCAATCCCATAAAAATAATCAATGCAAAAAAGCCTTTCATTTCATGCACGTTAGAAGGAGACCAGTTACGGATTCTTGCTGCTTTTGAAGCCACGCGCCCGGAGATTTTGTCGATAGCAAACTGATTTGTATCTTCTACTATCTGCATAAAAACATCATCGGGAACTAAAAGAGAGTAAAAATCTGCAGGCGATTTGTTAGTCATTGCTAAGCGGAGATTAGTAGGCAAACCAGGATTTCCTGTGAAAGGTATAATTCGACGCTGGTTACCTGTTGGTAGTGTCCATGTACGTGTAAACGGCGTTGTGTTTCCTGAGGTATCTGGAACTGCATGATCTTCCGCATCACTCTCTTCACTGTCTATCACCATGATACGACGACGTTTACGCGTAACTGGATGAAAATTTACATCTTCTTCTTCAGAGCTTACATGGAAACTATTATTCAGCAAGGTGATTTCTAATTCTTCTATTTGTGATAAATCTTCCTGATTTATTTCGAAATATTCGAACTCATCCATTATATTATATTAAACAATTAATGAAATGCAATAAAAAACCATTTATTTTACGTAAACAAATAAACAGAAAATTCGCGAGTCGAAACGTAATCAATATAGGTAGTTCAAACGGTCACTGCGCGGGTGCGCGGGAATCGCGTATCGCGACGGCCGGCAGGGCATGCGCGGGGATGACCGACACTCCGACCCCCGCGGCCCCCGCCAACGAACAACACGATTTATTTCCGCGTGGGCCATGGGGGGCAACTGTTGAGTGACAGTAGTATTTTGGTAAAATAAAGTCAAAATTAACTTTTCTTCGATTTACATAATGTGATTTGGCACATTTTCTAGCCCCTAAAGCAATAAAAACTTATATGTAAAACGTAGCAATCAAGCATTTTTAACCTGGCTCCTTTTACTAAACAAGTGAGGCCCATATGTTGTCCCCCATGGCGTTTAACGTGTTAATAAAATAAACATAAATAAAAACTCGCGTGTTTCTTAGAAAATCGACGCATCCTTATCATTTATACGTCGTTCTAAGAATTTTATTTCAATCCTCTAGACAATTTCACCGATGTCAGTTTTCGTTGATTCACCGCAACATCTGAATCATTTTATTGAGTAAACAGTGTGCAATCGTTTTATCGCAACGTAATTCTGGTAATAAAATAATTAATAATAATTATCTTTTTTTTTCTTTTAATCAACTAGTGCGAATCTGGAATTCACGTGACGAATGATTCATTGAATCGATACATTGTTTTATTATTTGTTTACAATATAAATATCTTATCAATTGCTTATTTTAAAATTAGCCAACGGCTCTTAAAACGTCCTTGAAGCATAACAAAGATTGATATCGATAGATTAATTTTAATAATGAAAGGAATATTCCTTAATTTTATTATCTATATTCTCAAAGCTGTGGACAAACTATTGCTTATTAAAAAAAATGTTATTATTTTAAAACGTCCAGCGTAAAGTGGCTGTATTGTAAGCTAGAAATAGACTAATCTAGTTATATAAATAAAGCCGTAGAACGTACATAAATATCAAACACTATATCGTTTGAAAAAGTGATACGCGTTCGCAGTCACGTAGTATAGGTTTTCGAGCTACACACAGGTTGAGATTTAAAATTAGCCAGACAAAACAATTACTTACCTAGCAAGTGTGACGACATAATTAATAGGAAAGAACATGTCTGTTTGTTCTCTGCCTAAGTGTAAAAATCTATAAGTATGTATTTTGTAAAATAAGTAGTCTATTATGTAGTATGTCAGTTATCTGGTTTCCACAGTACAAGCTCTGCTTAGTTTGGGACCAGGCCGTGTGTAAAGAATGTCCCATGATATTTATTAATTTATTAATAAGAACTTTGACCTTAATAAGACCATTCTAATACACTTTCAACTTATAAGGCGCAAATAATTACATACAAAATCCCATTTACGTACATAAAAGGATTTCCCTATGTTAATTATTGTTTACACATTGTAAACAAAGTATGATATGTCGCATAATATCCTACAATACTATGACACATTTTGTTAAATATATCCTTTAACTGCAACAGATTTTTCAACAATAAATTAATAGTTTTAACGATACAAAATAGTTAAAGCGACACCTCATACACGCATAGTGACACGCACGCTGTACGTCTCGGGGACAAATAAAAAAATATTTATAATGCGCATAAAAAACGATCCCAACGACTTGACGACCACGTCCGCCGCGCCTCCCGGTAAGATAACGTGAATTATTATCATTATACACTCACGTTTCCACGTAAAACACACGTATTATATTCAAAAGACCCTATGTAAAGTTCAACATCGCCCCATCGAAGACAATGACACACTAACAAAGCATTACAGAAATTATAATTTAATACTGCATCTTTATAACAACGATAAAACATCGGCCTCACTAAATTGAGACATTTTATTATTAGGAATACGATTTTGACAGTCGTAAACGAACGTCGATCCGATGTTATTATTTCAGTTTACGAGTTGAAATATTACAATACGGGCGCGGAAGAATAAAAGGCGTATTCGAGTAACGACCTGCATGAAAATTGTTTAAACATGTTTTAGCATTCTTTTTTTTATGAGGGGCGAGGTGTGCAATTTGTGCCACTGGGCGACAACGATCTTCCGCTTTCCGCGTTGTGTAGAAGCCAATGTCATTGCCATTCTCTTTAGCAAGGTTATCGCGACAGTGCGTATGCTAAATCCGTCAATTATGAAATCGTCTAACGTCCGATCGAGACGCGTCCTTCGCGGGCCCGAGATGGCAGCACTCGCTAATTTGGCCGGTACTACGTGTCTGTGAGTCACGTTTTTTCATCTGTGACGCAGTTTTTCCTGTCGCCCGCTGCGTACGGCCGTGACATTTGGTTGTCTGACCGATTGTACGGCCTTCGTTCGCGGTCATCAACTCCGCGCGTGAGTCGGTACATTACCTTACGCTGCGTTTTCACTAGCCGAACGAATCGGTTATCTCGCTCGCACCTATATAAACACCGGTCCTACCGAGATAAAAAGTATTCGTTTGTTCCTTTGGGCATAAAAAAGAACGTAGCGCATACATGTAAAATAGCTTTAAAATATTGTAATGGCCGTTGCCATGTGGTTTAATGGAGAATACTTAAGAAATCATTATTGTGAATAAGTCGGTTAGATTGTTTAAAATAAAAGAGGCGGAATGGAATTTGAGACACAGGAAACGTCTGATAATGTAAATCTATGTCCAGATCTGCGATAATATTAAAACAAAAAACGTTTTGATCGTTTAAACAATAGCGGTCATTATTTCGGGTACAAAAAGTTCAATTTAGTTGTAATGTCGTTTTTGAAATACGCAAATTGAATAGTGATTGGAGTAAAAACAAAATAAGAGTACTTTACAATACTGTTTTATATAGCTCGTCTTTTTTCGCCGCTTTATCTTCACGATTTTAGCTGAAAAGGTTTTTAGTGAGTCAAATAATTTCCCATTTTATTTTCCTTTCTAAATCCGATTCTTTCACAAAGAATAAATACGTTAAACAATCTAATTTCACTTGATTTTCCTTCTTCGAGTGCCGTTTTGATATTTTCGGAGGCTTACATAGTACGATGTTGTTATCGCGCATGGTTTGTTTCTTGTGGAAATCTTGTTAAAATTTTCAAACCCACCCACTACTCTGACATATTTAGACTTCTTCTATGTAACCTTCTTGGTAGTTCCACTAAGAAGCATTTGATCTACATTTCAAACAATATTATTAATGACTTCTCTAAACTACGACCACACGCAAACACATTTAGCGTGGTTCAAACAAGAAATCATTAGCACGGATATAACTAAGACTTCAACTGCAAATCGAGTGAGACAAACGATATGGTAACTACTAAGAAATACTATAAAAGCATTTACGGAACTATTTACAAGGAAATGTCCGTAAATACAGCAGTAACGACAAGGTTACCAGCGAAGGTGGTTTGGATAGTTGAGAAATATTTCTCGGTGTCGAGGTCCCTTCAGTTTATAAAGTCGAGTGGCTTTTATGAATAGTAGTTAAGCCTTTGATTTATTCGTTGTCGACGTGACAGTATGACGCAGCCAGTTTTCGTCACGGTGGGCCCAAAACAATGGCTCCATGCGGACATTAAAGTCAACGCTCTTGTTAAGATGGTATCTACTATCAGAAGATTCTAGAAAGAACGTGACCTGAATGCCACGAGTGAAAAGGGATGAAAATTTCGGTTCATAATTTAGACCCATAATGTTAAAATAAAACTTGGCACGTTCTGAAAAGTATACGCACTTTTAGATAAGGAAGTTTAAAATTGAATGACTGAAGCAGACGGCTGTAAACATATTCGCGGTAGTAAGCCATATTAACTCAACAAAATATCTATAATTTGAAAAGTGCTATTAGAAAGGTAATACTATTTCTGAAATTAAGAACGTAGTATAATTACTCAAACTAAACTCCAAGGAGAGCTTGTCTTAGGTCAAGAATTTACAACGCTGCATAAACAGAAACTTTTAGTAACTCCTTGAATACGTAGACAGCTAGAATTTGAATAAAATATTATAAATTGATTTCATCCATCCGTCCATCGATGCAACTGTAATAATACATGATACAGGAAATTTCAAGCTAAATAACATTATAAATCACACAACACTTTATAGTAAACACTGTCATTACCCCTCGGAGGCCCAGCAGCGATCTAACAAAGAGATGACTAATTTAATCTCAACATGAGTCAACGAGCTAACACTAAATCGGTACATATATACGCACCATGGGCCTGAGAACTAACTTGCGTGGCGTTACGCTTGATGAACAAAGAAAAAAAGGGGATGTAACGACACGGCCAATGACTATACTATAACTCTGAGAATTTTCGTCTGCCCACTCTACTATGACACCCCCGTCCCCTCTAATGTCACTTAATAACATGGTGCTCGAGAGAATCACAGGTGGTTCTGAAGGTCTGCTTTTATTGGACGATGGTATTCGAATCCAAGGGGAAGGTATGTGTTCAAAGAAATGTGTCGGTGACTGATGACTACGATTCCCATGTCTGTTAAAAGCTATTAGCTTGTAATTGCCTGTGAGCTGTAATGAAGAGATTATTCTGTTTTTTATCAATATACTTTAGGGTATTTGAAGAGTGTATGATGGAGACTGTTCTGAGTTATGGCTTCCAAGGTACCGGGTTGTTTCTAGATGAGATATTGTAATAAGTACTATCAATTAGTATTCTATTCTGAAAGCGATCGGGTTTTATTTCTTTCGATACCTAAGTTCTTTAATCTTATAGTAGAAGATGAAGATCTTGCCAAGCCTAAATAACCTAGATAATAAAAGTTGATTACATTTTATAATACATTATAAAAGAGTTAGTCCCGCATATATTCATCCTTTGATAATAAATGACCAACACACAAGTAGGTAAATAAATGATACAACCTAATATAACCGAATTGATCATAGAAAAAAAGTTGAATCAGATTCTATTCCAAGTATTTTCACTCGTGAAGCGATTTCTAGAGCAATATAAAGATTGTAACTCGGTCGACCACTCTTCAGAATGCATATAGCCAGCTCCGCCCAAGTCGTGTCCAAGAAAAATGGCTGGAATATCACAAAAATAACGCAAGAATCAAAGAAAGGGTGTAACCATTTTATACATAGCTTCTATTGTATCTTTATTCCATATTTGGAACAAGTATTTCGTTAAGGAAGCCATTTAAGCGAAATCTAAAATGAGCTTGCTGATTTCTTCCTCTTTTTAGGCAGGCAAAGACGTCACCCGGAGCTGGAAATGTGTATTTTCCTTGTTTATCAACAAGCTAACAGAAAAACAAAATGTCCGTCTAAAATATTCATACGTCAACCACCACATTGGCCAGTTGGATTGGTGGTTAGACCCTGACTGCCACGCCGTAGGTCGTGGGTTCGATTCCCACCCATGACAATCATTTATGTGCATGAAAATGTCTGTTTGTTCAGTGTCTGAATGTAAATTAATTATGTATTTAAAATATTTGTATATGTATTATATCAGTAATCAGGTATCCATAGCACAAGCTTTGCTTAGTTTGGGATGAGATAGCCGTGTGTTAGGAATGTCCCGGGATATTTATTATTATTAACATTTAACACTAAAAACTGAATTACCAAGACGATTTTCGCGTTTTATCTAACAATATTTAACAGCCAATACCAACGCTTATGGTCTGTCTAATATAAGAAGTCCCCTTTGACGTATAAGCGTGTTATTGAGAAATGAACCCTTTTGCTTCAAGATAGGGGACATTTAGATCATCTATTGTTATATTATAACCGTGGGGTCAATATATGAACCTTATTTCTAAACAAATGAAGTTGATTTTTCAATGGCATTCTTAAACAGCAATAGGGACTTCTAAATAATCAGTGTTGCCATGACAACGGTGACATTAACGAACCAACGGCTGCCCTAATGTATCGGGTAATTGAATGATTGCCCTTAATTGTTCGTCCTCCAGCCCTTTTGTTAAAAGGCTGAGGATGTGGTCAAACCGCCACATATGCGACATTTGTGTGGGGAGTAAAATTATATATATATTAAATGAATGTATGTCTGCGTGTCACATGAGACCCGTTGGTGTATTTTCCTTCGTGAGAAATATTGGGGTAGGTCAGTCACCACGCGGTTGTACTAGAACGCGTACCTACCTAAATTCAGTCTGGCTGCGTACCTAAACATAACAATCTATTGGAGTAATTTTATATAGGTATCTGTTGCAGACTAGGTATTAATGTTTGATACTGCCTAATTATTTTTCCTGTAATGGACACCTACCTAAATAGATGTCATATTAATAATATATAGAAAAACACAATAAACCTATATTATATACCTTTGTCATGAGACAATCTTTGTAAGTACCTATCTACTTAGGTACCTATTAAGAAATATTTAGGACTGTTCTGTGCAAGCTATATTTAATTAAAGGAAAGAATTGAGCAGTAGTGGGCAGACTAGACTAACAATTGATTACAGCAGATATCTACCTACCTTTTAATTTTATCTTTTCATATAACCGACTTTATTTCATAGTTATTCAATACCAGATACCTACTTGGTACTGGAATTATCTAGGCTAACTACCTAGGTAGGGAGATACAAAACGGTTATACAACTTCTTGGTACCTAGTTAAATAGTTATGAACAAAGGTATAGACAAATACTACCTACGTTTGAAGGTTCTTAGAAACCCACAAATATTACTCAGCCTATCCTGTACAAATACCTTGAATACGGTGGGTATAAGTGGTATAAATAAACGAACGACTAGACAACCAAGACAGATGAAAGATTCGATTAGCTTTGACGCATTCAAATAAGTGAATCAACAAGTAAGCGTTTTGTTCGGTAGGTAGGCAGGCGAATTGAAAGGCTTCAAATCAAATGTCAAACAAAAGGTTACACATTATATAAGGCACAAGAGCCTCAATTCTATGCTTTGACATGCAACAATAGTTTAATTACATACGAGAAACGGATAAGAAGTTATGTAAACCGCATGAAGTTGCACAGAAAAAATTAGCAACCTACCTACTTAGCACGGACATTGAGGTCAATGACACAAAAACGGATTACGTTTCCGTGCGACAAAAACGTTGTAGGCATTTTAAAATCGTAATTACCAACACAGTCGAAACAATATTTTAATATTCTATGACCAAATTCGAAACTTAAATTTGAAAAATGTGTTTTACGTGGGTCGGTGTAGTGGTGTGTTCTACCGGTGAATGAATATCTTGTTCAAACATACCTGTAGCGAGTCGAATGAAGATCGTTCACCTTCCGACAATGTAAACCTTTGTTTCCACACAAGTCAACGGCTCCCAATCAATCCCAACAGTTTATCTGGAAATAGAAACGACTTATTCAATGTGGGTACCGGCTTTATGATTCATACGAGTGTACTACCCGTGTATTAATAAAACCCTACGTATAACGGGGGATAGAAAAAAACGAAACACATGTCTATAGCCCCTAGCTACAGATGTAAACAATGAACATGTGTAGACAGGACGGGCGAGCACAAAAAATATCCAAAATAGGATACGAACCGTTCACGTTTAGAGAAAAAAAATCACGTACACAGTCCACAAGCACGTTAAATTGAACAGCGGCGCACAGAGTCGATCGGTGGTTTCGGAACAAAACTAGTTTTATTTTTCCGATCGCATCACAAGGAGCGACAGCCGTCCAACCGCTTCGGTGGTCGGCGCGAGACTGAGCGTTGGAGGCGCCCTCTCCTCTCCTTCGCCCTGCGGCGCGCGTGTGTGCGTGAACGCGAATGTGGGGGTGCAACGTTCAACAGCCCTCAGCGCGCCCCGATCTTCATTTATTACCAACTACAGGGTGTTTTAAAAAATCTACCAACGCGTTCGTCGCATCGGATGCCCGACGACCAATTACCCGCGTTACAAGGATACCTATGATTTGTTTTATTTTTTAACATAAAACTTCATTTTTTAAACGACCGTGAACCGCGACTGAGCCGCGGTCATTGCCACGCGCGTCGATACATTAATATTCGCTAACAATAATGCCGTATGTTGCCTTGCCTACCAGTAACATCTTTGTATTAAAGTTGTATGTAACTGGTTTGTATGCAGTTGTAGGAATTAAATGTTGGTACCTACATAATGTGGGAGTAAAGGGTTAGTAACCTCACCTATTTATCTGCGATCGACTTGCATATATATATTCTGAAAATCTTTGTAGCTTATAATTTTAAAGAAGAAGAATATTAATGTATCCGCCGGCAACTGAACTAAAAATAAAATGAAATGGGAAGGGCACAGTTTATTTTAGACAAAATTCCCTTCAAGGGCAAAATGAGACGCATCGGAATAGCTAAATATTTACCCGACACGAGACTAGTAGACCGAAAATGACCAGAATTCTGGGTACAACTATTCCTTTTTGAACAGCCATTTGACGACAGGGGTTGTGTGTAATAAACAACGTGTTTATTTTGTCCATTTCAGGTCTGACTTTACGATTCTATTTGTGTTATGTAAATTATATGCAAGCTCTTTTTTTTACATAAATATTCATAAAACGTGTGTAGGAAAAACGAGAATTTTGACGTTTTGTTTTCATGCTTTTATGCGTTAGTTATAAAGCCTTAAAAGCTTGGTGTTTTCAGTCAAAGCTTTTCCAGAAGTTTCGTTTCCAAATCTAGAAAACCTATAATATATTTTTGTGCTTCAAATAAACTGGCAACAATTTTTTTTTCTTTAAATTTTATATCCAATTAGGTTGCGATGCGAAGTTTTTATGTTGTTTACAAATAACGTTGCTCAAATTATTCCGTTGACGTAAATACTGAACTGACGTCTAACAACGTGATTATACAGTTCTTAGAATGTTCTATAAGAGTCCAATTTTCATTATTAATTTCAGTAAAATAGAAAACAGAGAAAGGTTCTCGAATAAACAAAAATATACTTTATTTTTATGGTCCTACGGTAGCAATCAAGCTGAAGTCTGAGGTCACCGCAGCCTACAGACCCTTGCAACACCTTGGGTATCACGGCATTCCCAACCTTGTAAACAATCTCTTCACACCCTTCTTGAAGAGCCCCGTGCTGCATTTACTTTCTAAAATATTATTCATCAGCATCGACTTTAAGTAGATTAAGGCTCTCCTTACTAACTACCCTTACCTATATATTATATTTATACTAATTTGTCTTCAAGTCCATGCACCTTTGAACATCGTACATTTAAACCGTAATTAAATATTATTTTTCAGCATCGACTTCAAGTAGATTTATGGATTGGCTTGGTAACTAACCTGTAACTTTGTAATACAAAATTGTCTTCAAGTCCATTTACCATTTGAAGTCGTACATTTAAATAATAAATAAATATCCTGGGACATTCTTTTACACAAGGCCATTTGATCCCAAACTAAGCAGAGCTTGTACTATGGAAACCAGATAACTGATATACTACATATACTCCTTTTTATTTTTCTAAATACATACATATGTATATAGATATTTACACCCAGACACAGAACAAACAAACATGTTCATGCACACAAATGTTTGTCCTGGGTGGGAATCGAACTCGCGACCTTCGACTTGGCAGTCAGGGTCGCTAACCACCAAGCCAATTCGGCCTGTCAACCGTAATAAAATGAAACAGGTAATGGTATTGTCGTGTTAAACAAAAATAGCCACATAAAATATTATTAAAATGCCAATAAAAAGTTCTTCATTAACCTAATCTTAAATCAACTGTCTATCCCAAAGTTCATTAATCACGCCCCGTGTAAAAGTAAAAGTTATAAAAACTCATAACTCCTAAGCATCTTATAATGATCTGGATCAAGTCTTTAGACATCCTTTTGATATAAAAAAAAAACTAAAAAGCTCAGTAAAGCTTTTAGAATAAATTACTATGCAAAGATTTAATTATCAGACTACTATCTTTTTAGCTATATGATAACTGCAGTATCTTAATAAAGGTCCTAAGTAACTTGCGTGAATCATGTAACTTTACACGAAAATCTACCTAACTAAGATGTTATTTGTAATCAAATTACTTTAAAGACAAAGACAAAAAGACTACCAGGTAGTATTAAAAAAAATCCAAAGGCATTTCTCTGAATACACCTAGCGACCCACCTGTCTGTGTGAGCTAGGGACTGTATTTGGCAAACCATTGGCCCAACCTTGACCTCCTGCGATTGAATTCATGCTCAACTGAATTGTCTACCATATGCCAGCTTAAGCTAGAAATTACTTGCAGAAGACAAATAATCATATATTTAAAAAGAACCTAATCTACATGTAGTTTGGGATCAAATTATAATAATGAAAAATATCCTAGATATACACATTTCTCTGACAATCTCTAAGTACTTTTCAGATTGCATGAGTTAGCTGACACATGGTCTAGAGTGGTCCAACCTTGACCCTGCCTCCTTATTTAACTAATATAAACTTCGTCGGCGAGCCGCTTCACGGAGGCCTCGGAGAGCTTACCTCTCGCGTGATTAGTAGTATTAGCGTAGTAAGCGACAGAAACAGAGCATAGAGGCCGCGACGAATCATCTTCGAGTTAGTGTCATTTTCCTTACAGAATCGAGCCCCTGATTCAAAATTCAAAAACATTTATTCAGTGTAGGCCCACGGAGGGCACTTGTGAAGGTCTGTTATTCCTCCTGTGCCTGCATACGCCACTATATTTGCCACATTTTGTCAGAATAATTTTAAAGAAATACTTATTTGTCGACATTTCCTCTTCAACAGAAAGGTTGGCAGACAATATATTTAACTTTGAACATCCTGATACCTTTTAGACGCGTGATTAGATCTGTGATCTATCTTATGTAATATTATCCTTCAGAATCTTCACAGAGCCATCTTATCCTTAGGAACGTGTACTATGGTAACCAGACAACTATTGTACTGCATATTGTAGGTACTACTCTAAAATCCTTTCCTACTTCTATTATAAATGCAAAAGTTTGGAATGTGAGGATCGATGTATCTGTGGCGGATTGAACCTTCTTAACTGATTCCTTTTTTATGTTTGATTTAGACTTTCATTTGTTTTTCTATTTGCCGTAATAGATCGTTTACACTTATAATGTTTGTAAAATACTTTTATTTAATTTTCTTTGTATGTGATGTGAACAATAACGCGTATTTGTATTGTATTGTATTGTGTCTTTAATATAAGCTTATGATTTCTCTAAAGTCCCTTCTTTAACTTCTCTTCTTTAGCTATCTTCATGTAGGCATGCGGTTTTACCCACGTTCCCGAGGGATATCGCATTTTCCCGGGATAAAAAGAAGCCTATATGTTATATCAGGATATGCTCTATCTATGTGCCAAGTTTCATCCATATTCGTTTAGTCATTTTTGCGTGAAAGAGTAACAAACACACTTACATACAAATCTTTCCTCTTTATAATATTAGTATAAATTAGGATTTTTGCAACAATTTTACACAAAATTGGTTGAAACTTTGAAGATATATGTATAGTTTATAAACTGCATTAACACATAGGTTGCTGTTGATCCCGGGAAAATGTGACATCCCTCGAGAAAAACCACGGGGGACAGCTAGTACTAGTGTGCTAGTGCTTTACTGTATATCATGTGTACATGATATATACACCTAGATATATATATATATACACCTAGATATATATATATATATATACACTGGGTACACCCAGGCATGTAAAATAGATATTATATAAATGCACATAAATGTTTCTTACAGGCGAAAATGTAACCCTCAACCTGCGGTGAGGCTTTGGGACCCACAGCTTGGTATAACCTGATACAAAAAGCAGTACAGGGATGATGTTAAATGTAGGTTCAAAGAATCACCACCGGATCTAACCCACTGGGTATTAAGGAAAACCTCTTAATTTCCATGTAAAAGATAATTTCCACGGAGCTGCATCTATTGAGGGTTAACCGTTTGTTTCTTGTTATTTGTTACGTGTTGCGTTTAGTTTATTAATGAATATGATATGTTAATTTAAAACAATGTTAATGATTTGATTTATTTATGCAGAATTTATGAATATATAATACACTAGTTGACCCGACAGACGTTGTCCTGTCGAAATAATTTCATACAAAAATGCAGGTATCCGATCGCAGCGCCACTTACCGGGTCCAATTGTGAATCTAAACCACCCAGGGCGCCTCCAAAACGCATACAAAAAGAAAATATTGAAATCGGTACAGCCGTTTAGGAGTTCACTTTCAACACACGTACAGAAGAATTATATGTATAAAGATAAACTATTATATGCGCTTATGATTTGATTACCTAACTTGTTGTTCTTGGCATGCATTGCTACGTTACGTTTTTTTAGGTACCACCGCGTGATTACGCTAATTCATTTTTGAATAAAAAAAAATTGGAATCAGTGCAATAGATAATAACTTCTTATTCCCATACTTCAAATTTAAAATTCCATGCCACTTATCCCGTTTACTGTAAGAAATTTAAAAGTATCTACTAAATATATCATTACATATAGTAACAAAAAAAAAATAAAAAATATATAATTTCAGAGACTTCTTCTCTGGGCAAAAATATTAAATAGTCTGTAATAATCAATAACCTGCCTTGTTTATACAATTCAATGTCTAATTACATATATGTCCCCGTTTACATCTATACTATATACAATGTATATATGATATCAATCAAATCACAATACATAAAGGCCAATTAATGTACATACAGAGAAGCTGTATCCTTAATTACTCTAGATCTCAAAGTGAGTAGCATAATGGCTTGATGATATAATAACATTTGACTATATTAGTTACTATTTGCCTTCATTAATTGTACTGAATACGAGATATGTAAATACAAAATTAATTATAAAAAAATAAAAAAATTGTTAATTGCAACATTTAACAAAAGTATTTGACCATCCTGTAGGCACTAAATTACAGCATCCTCCATTAGCAGTCCAGTACCAGCAGCGTCCAATATCCGAATTTCCAAACATCGACATTGTTATTACAACCCAAAATTTCAATAAGCGAACTTACTACATAAATTAACATGGTCGCTTTTCATCTGTCAAAAATTTATACGCAATGGTCTATCGGCTCAACCAATCACCCCTTGTCGCGTCCCCACAACAAACCTATCACGTTAACTTATACATATTGGTATGACAGTGATTTCATTAACAGACCATGCGATGCCCCTCTGTCTCGACGTCTAGCCGTCTGGATTAATACACACACATAGTCATATTGCAGGAAGGGACCCAACGCAAATAGACCTGGCCTGCAGTAACACGACACTCGGTTTCAAGTCCTAATTACTGTGGTAGACGGAGTAAATAAACAACTATTGCATTTTGGGGAAATTCACCCCTCAATAAAGGTATTTCGGTAGGTATAGTCCGTCAAAGGGTTCTGTAATTAGTGGGGGATGTATCGATCGGCATCATGTTCATCACAGACTGCATCCGTCCAATGTCTCGTTTTGCTCGTGATGTTGTTTTGGCGAATATTTGTTTACGTTGGTTTTCAAGTCATACTTTTTTAGGCGCGTTATGAAAAAATAATGAGAGTGAAATTTTAAGATGCGCGTGCATCAGTGGAACACTAAATTTTCACGGATGAAGTAAGCTGATAACGGTCTCTCCGGGACATCGCACAAATCGTAACTGTCAGTGTCATTGAGTGAGTTTAATTGTAAAAAATGTTATTCGTGACTACAGACAGGTGCAAAGAGTTTGGACACTACAATTTCACGACTGAATAGTAAAAAATGCTTGTAGTGCAGTTTTTATTTTTGTCTAATGAGTTGAACTTGTATCCTTACGAACTTGTAGGTGCGTTCACAACTGAGAACATATCATGTCTCGTAGCATCATAGGAACTTTGGCAGCTCGCCAAAAACATTTCGAATTGTCTTTTACGTGACATTGGAAATGAAGCGGCTTATAACCTTTACGCCTCGCTGCACTATCACGTTGACTACATTGCAGTCTCGACATTTTAGGTTAAGTAGTAGATAGTATAGTAAAGTATATTAGTATCGTGGTAGTAGGATATATTTGATTTTGACTCAATTTAAATTATTTATTCAAAATATTTTAATGAAACGTGAATCACTGACCAATTTTGTTACTTATGATAGAAATAACTCATTATCAGAAACATAAGAAGAACGCACGAGACAGTTTTCATTTAACTATTTCTTATCATTTAAAATCTAATTTCTGGCATTTAACTTACATATCACTACATAGTATAAAATAAAGTTGCTTCCCGCTATCTGTCTGTCTCTATGTAAGATTAGATCTTTAAAACTACGCAACGGATTAGGATGCGGATTTTTTAATAGACAGAGTGTATTCAAGAGGAAGGTTTGTATGTATAAAACATGTGACATCCAACGAGAACGCGAGTAAAACCGCGGGGACAGCTAGTAATAATAGTATGTTGTGTTTGCATGTAAGTGAATGTGCTTGCTGTTCTTTTTACAAAATTTCTATTTATTTTTCTGTTGGCAACTCTAAAATGAAATAAATATTTTTTTATACTATCAGCCAGTTAACACCAGCTGCCTGTCTTACAGAATGCAATTCTGGAATATTTAAACAAAATTCCGCACAATTTCGGTAACCACAGTTATCTCACTGTAGCTCATTTATGTAGCTTCAGTGCTGTTTCAGTTAAGACAAAGGTTTCAAATCGTAGATAACTTTCACAGTGTCGCAGAGCTGCAGAAATTGCAGACGTATAGATCAAGCAGGGCTAGATAACGACTAGACGTCTCGACGTCTAGATTTATAGAGCGCGCTTAGAACCTTTTAACAGCTGATATGTCGCTATGAGGAGTTGATATGTTTTATGAATAGCTAGTGGCTGTATAACTTACTTTATTTAATGGATGTAGAGAATACGGGGAAACTTCATTAAGACGATTTTAAGTATGGCGTACCTTCACAAAGTTGTTTTCTAAGTGTAATTTATACAAAGGCGGTTACAAATAAGTAGTGCACTGAAGGATATTAAATCATGATGCCATGCCACACCCTCTTACATACTCTTAACTTAAGTTATTGTAGTCTGTGGTACTACTTCTACTGTTTCTACTAAATACATCACGATCGGATAAGTTTTTATACATCAGTAAATAGTGGTATTTCACTGACTTTCAAGCAACTAATACAAATTTGTCGACGAGCCAGTGCTACGAGATCTCGGAGAGCTTACCTCTCACGTGATCGCGTAGTTAGCGAAAGATACAGAACATAGAGGCTGCGACGAAACATCCTCGAGCTAGCATCATTTTCCTTACAGAATCGAAGCCCTGAACAGTAATAGTGGAAAAACAAAGTAAAATTCTCCTTCCATCGAAAATAAAATCGTGAAGATCTGGAGGAAATCTAAACACAATTAAAAACCACACAGCAACATCAATTACATGTTGAAGAAAAAACAACTTGAAACGGAATAATTATAATTAAAATTCTAAACACCCTAGGAATGGTTATATTACTGTTGGAGCTAAAATAGGAAGAGAAAAACCACTGTACAGCTCATCTCAATTATGTTAATGCAAGATCGGTATGCACCGTCATTTGTTTGATATGTCCGCATTATAGATGCACTGGAGAACGTTTTACTTTTTTTTCTATACCTTGTTATAGCGAGATTAAATTAAAAATAGGGTGTTTAGAATAAAGCTATGGGTTTATGATGTACTTGATGTATTGCTTTCATTTGTTTGGTGTTAGGAATGTGGTGTGTTGGGTGCTTTATTAATTTCCTAAGGCATGTATGTCACAAGCATTTTAATTTAGGCCACTGTTGGTGTTTTGTCTGAAAGGGCATGTGCAGTCGTAAAACTATGAATAAAAAGTTTAAGGCACTACATAGATGAAACAAAATTACCGAGGTATTGTCAGTGACACTAAATAAATTTTATGTAATAAATCTAAGTTTCTTTTTTTAAAAAGAGTAATTGCACAGTTTATTGCCGGCTCTTCTCAGTAAAAAGCAACCTTCCGAACCGGTGTTATAGTCAGACTATTCATAAGTGCCTGTAAAGGACTAAAAAATATTTTCATTTGAATTTGCCGTACCCCTGAAATGGGTCTTTGAAAATTACGGCACCAAGATTTCTTAGTGCCTAAGTAGTTAGATGTGAGCATTGAATGTCGTTCAATGTCATTGGCCTTTTAACTTTTATTTAAAGAATCATGCGTAGTACCTACACTACATTTTGATTTGAACAAGATTTGATCATAAGTTTTTCAAATATCCCCTATTTTTTATATTAGTTTAAGGATCGTAATAACTTTGTGCTCCAACTCCAACTGTAACATCTATTATTTTATTATAAAGCGAGATAGCAAATCTTGTAAGTTTGTATGTTGGTATCTGAAGGGTAATCTGCAGAACAACGATACCTATTTGAAAAATTCTTCCACCAATTGATAGGTATATTATTCCGGATGAACACGGCTATGTTATAATCTCGGAATACAATAAAACCCTCGGAAACGCAGTTGAAACCGCACGAAAAGCTAGATGTAACATAAAATGAAATACAAACTTCAATTAAGTAGTTTTTTCAGTTACCTTTTCTAAAATGTAATATAGAAAAATACCTAAGAAAAATCTGGCAACATTATATCGCGGTTTGTGTAACTTCATATAAAACTGTACCAACGAATGCAATATAATTACCATTTCAAATGAGAATATGTAATTGCAGTGTACATGAAATGTTAAAACTAAAAGTTGTTTAAGTTAACTTAAAGCTGCACGGTAAAGGAGCGTTTGGCTTTTGAAAGGAAGTTGCAAGTTTTTTTCAAGCTTAGATTTTAATTCATGTGTTCTGAAATTAATTTAAAAATATTTTAGAGCTATGTAGACATTTGGCAAGGCTTTTATTTAAGGATTTGTAAACTGGCAACACATAGACAGAAATGTCAACGGTGGTGATCACTAACCTTCAGGAGGACTGGCAGCATATTCGCATAAAAAAAATAATGTTTTTAAAAAAAATACGGAAAAATGTCATCAAAAGTCATTTGGCACTTTCCAAACAACAATGAAGCTTAAATTTAAATCAATAAGCAATTTTTTACTATGTAAAAACCAGACAGATTTATCTATTTGTTATTTCACGATCAAACTCTGAGTGAATTCTGCGACGCGAAAATTCGCCATGATAATATTATAGACAGATGCCATTTATCATATCATCAATCAATTACGCAAACCAACTAATGTCGCAGACATCATTATATTATCTTAGTTTAACAAATATGTACAATAATATAACTATGTTTGTAAACTCCGCATCTGTCGAATACACCGAACTTTGTTTATGTCATCGTTAAGTGATAATAGTAGTGTTGGGACACTATCTTTGATATATCGATAATAATTAATGGAATAATAAATAACTACAGAAAACTTCACTATTCTTATTCTAATTTAGTATTAGAGTTCTTTGTGCAGAATTCGTCCGGGGAAGTACTACCACCATACCAATATAGGTACGCTGTGAAACAGTAGTAATAATAATAATAAAAATGTATTTAACACGTAAACAAAATAATTAAGCCCACCAAACTGCGTGACAGTTTGTCGGCGGGAACAGTGCTTTTTTAATTTATTTATAATATTAGCTTATTTAATTATGATATACATATAATGTACCTACTTTTAGCCTCGCATTAAAACTAAATTAAATCAAATTAAATACCCAAATTTACAGCAATTTCAGAAATTTGTTGTTTTTTATATTGCAGTTGTATGTGTGCTTCGGTTACAAAGTAAAATAAAATTATACTTATAATTAGTCCTATTCTAACTGGTGCCATAAAAAAGGGTAAGGGGCCGGGTTAACCACAGGCACATAAGACTTATCAACTTCACCTCTTAGGGTCGACAACACATTGGCAATGTCCCTTGTGTTGCAAATGTCATGGCGTAACATTAGATAACCGTCTGCCTGTTTGTTGGCCAACATGAAATACAAAAAGCAAATCTACTGATATTTTTTCTCAAAATGCTATTACGGGACCTATTGAAGTTTTCACTGTAATAAAAATAAACGGCATAAATATCAATTATTATTTGATACATTTTTATTTTTGATTAACACACTATACATAAATAAAAAAAGTGTCCTATATTTCAGGAGCTAATTTATTTCACTTTATTTCTATTTTACTTTCACAGCTTTTACCCAAGTCAGCTGTTAAGGCGTTATTGGATAACAAGCACCAAAACACAGCCGAATTTAAGATAAGAGCAAAAGTTACACTTGACATGCGAAAACGCCGTAAAAGCAGTTAAAATAGTTAAAACTTAAGCTCTGGAAACGGAGAAATCGTTCCTTTGGGTAATCCCAGCTCGTTTTACGTGTTCCTTGAGTTTGCGTATCTTAAAACGTAAAGCTACAGACCATTAAAAAGAAACGTGAGCGGTAAAGTCTGAATGGGATGTAAAAATTGATCTTAATTTTTACCCGCGGCTCGTACTAAGCTGATTATGTTTCATTAAAAGCTTTTCAGTAATCACTCTAACCACCAAACTGAAATTAATAATTTTAGGTCAATGATTTTATAGATCATATTACAATATTCACCACTATCCAAATATTTTAGAGCACTCACACACAAATTCAGTTTCAACAGCCACTCAACTGAAATAAGCAAACAACGTACTTACGCCATGAATATCAATTCACATCACAGCCAAAATAGGCCGGCATCGCGGATTTTAATTAACCCGGAAAATGCAGCACGATTTAAACCGCGACGTAATACAAAATCAATTATCGATATCGACATCATCCCGTCACTATAGGGATCGGTTTATAACTGGAAGCTATTAACGCTCCCCTATTCACTTAGCGCCAGACAAAACTAAACAATGCCCCGCTGTACATGTACCCGCATAAAAATATATGTATTTACCACCCTGTCAGTCTACCGGATCTGACAGGAAATAATTAAAAACATGGAGTATTTTGTTCCAGTTAGATTTTCCGTAACTGTAAGGGAGTTGTTAAAAAATAAAGCTCAGACTATACAGATCATGCCTCGCTTCCAAATTCAAATGCCAGCCGCAGAATGAACGCCTCATTTCAAAACAATTCCTGTATTCTATTTTTTAATCATTCAAAAATCGAACGTACGTTCGGAAATTCGTAAAACAAAAAACGGCAGCTGTGCCGGACGGGGCACGTTACGGCCGAGCGAACGTCGTTGCAGGCGCATCGGGCTATGATCGCACGCCCTCACGACTCAACGAGCTCTGTACATGTTTGGATTTCTGAACGCACCCATTTACGATTTCATGGTAATGTAGATTTGATGGAAGTTTTAGTTTGAACATTATTGTTGGTAGGTTTGCATGACCGGAAATATATTGACTGCTAAAATACTGTTGTACTTGTACGTGGTACTTATGTGATGTTGTGTGCAATCGCAGGTTTTAGCATTATAGAAATTGAAATGTTTGAATTTTAATAAAATATTGAGATCCATACCGAGTCTCAGTTTAATAATGGAGTCCTCAATTTAAGTAAACTAAGTATATCTACTTTCATTAATTTGAAAAAAATAATACTTTAGTGCAAGAATTTCTTTACTATTTTATCATAAAATAGTTCACAACAATCTTACAGCTCCTCACGTACCGCAACTTGATCCATTTCAATACATCAATGTGACAAACATCGCGTGAACACCGAAGTGCTTACATTCCGAACGTCACAAAAATTTGAATATCCGATGTGGGGCAAACATACCTGACCTGACCCAACGTCTCTATAAAACTTGATTTATGAACAGTAAGTACATTGGGTCGTGCCTCGGATGCCTCGGGTTGAGGCGCGTAGCGAGGCAAGCGTGGGTGTGCACTCCCCCTTATTTGCTTTAACACTTTTTATTTTGGATGAAATTAGTGTTGGGAAATGACTTGTGTTTTTAGATTTTTTTGATGACGTTAGCAATAAAATATTAGAGGAAGGAAAGGGATCTTTTTGGAGCAAGAAGGGACAAATATAAATCAGTTTTATAGTATTGGTAGTCACCCATCTGTTACTCAAGATATTCTTGACTATTTCAAAACAAAAACTTTTCTGTGTTCTGGGGTTTGATTATGTAACGTAACTGTCACTAGCTCGAGGATATTTCGTCGCGATTTTTATGCTCTGCGTTCGCTAACTACGTAATCAATTGAGAGTTCAACTCTCTGGAGCTTTTCGATAAAGTTCGAATTTGCTAAATAAGGGGCTTGGTGCAACTCGTTATGAACTTTACTGTGAATTACATTTTAATTGTCGTCAAAATGCGATAAAATTATGGAATATACTTACAAATATGTAAACTGATATGCAAACAACAATGTATTTATACGTAATTATAACGAGTGTAGATTTTTTTAATGTTTAACAGAGTTGACCGGTTGCTGTTCACACAACTGCTTTCTCACTTTTTTCCTGTGACGATATTTAAATTAATTGGAAAGTACTCATAAGTAGGACTTCTTCTGTAGTTAAGTGCGAAAATTCTTATGAAACTTCTATAATATAAATTGCCGAGTTTATCCGGCTAACAAATACTTTCTATTTAACTTGAATATCGGCACAGGAACAGAATATTTCCAATTGTTTCCTCGCCGAAACAGATTATCAACTTCAGCAGTTTGCTCACAAACTTCTTAACCATACTAACTGAGACAAGAACTTATAAATAGATTTGTGTTCACTGTTCAATATATCGAGTTTCAAACATAATTAAGGAAGCTTACGACATAATAATGCCGGTACAATTTTGTACGAGGTGGCACCGATTCTCTAAGGTAAATGACATTATCTCGAAGATGTTTCCCGGCCTCTATGTTCTGTCTCTTTCGCTGAGTACGCAATTACGTGAGAGGTTGGTGCCGCTGGCTCGCCGACGAAGGTTGAATTAGCTAAATACGGGGGCAGGACAGGAAAACGTTCCGAGCGGGCGCGCGTAAAATTAATATTGTCTACGCGCCTATACGTAGTGAGCGAGACAGTAGACTTTTAATGGCCGATGACAAACGATAGACATATTGTGGACGTGTTGGTATTATTGTAGTTAATAAAACTATATATATATCACGCTTCAGACCCTCACTACCAAATGTAATGTTTAGAACTCAGCCAAAATTCAATGGGTTTACCAATAGCGACCTGGCTCCATAATCAGACAGCTCTATGGTCCGGATATACTATATATGTATATAAGGATATAAATAGGTTACAATTGACCTTCAACATTTAATTATGTAGTTAGTTCAAGTGAAGCGATAAAATCGTGTTAAAACAAACTAAGTTACCGTCCCAATATGAGAGCCGATTTGACGTTTAATAAATGTCATTGAAATAGTAACTGTATTGCATCAATTGATCCAATTGTCATTAATGCAGATATACCTTTTCGTAAAGCCATTTGGTATCTTTTTCAATGACTTCATCAGATTGTGATCACATTAAACATATTTGTTCGATCTGCCAGATTCGTGTTATGACTAGGTTTAGCTATAACGTAGTTAATAGAATAGGTACCTAGCGTGATTCGAATGACTCAGGCAAAAGCTATCTTATGATGATAACCTACGGGCTATTTTCCATTAATTAGTCACATTTATATCCAGAACTTTACAAATTGTGGATGGCAACGCCTAAGCACCCATAGATACTATATCTAAATATTATTCAACAAAGATTTGAGTATTCAAGAATAGACTATCAAACAATAGGCTATTAAGTCGCATCTTCACAATTCTTTCGCCACTACTCAGTAAAACTGGAAAGAGTACTCAGTCCAAGTTCAATGTTACGCGGTCATTACGCATTTGAAGGATGTTACTCGCGCGAGTGGACTCGCCTGACCTCATGCAAGTTCACGCAACTTGGTATTCAAATATGCGGTAGCCTTAAAATTATTTTGTTAGTTATTAGTAAGTAAAATACCTGTTTTAAAGCTAATCTTAAGTGTATCTTGAGATGAGCAGATGCCAGAGCATACTGTACGCGGCAAACATTAGTGTTAAAAGTTACAAAACCATACTAATATGTATTATAAAGAACTGAAATCTATAAGTTTGTATATATGACGTAATTTCCTAGATAACTCCGAGAAGTAAAGCTCTCAGTACAGAATTCGTCCGAGGAAGTACTACCACCTCACCCATTTCTGTCGTGAAGCAGTAGTGCACTTGTATTACTGTGTTGCGGTTAGAAAGGTAAGGGGGCCGGTGAAATTACAGGTACATGAGACTTAACAACTTCACGTCTCAGGGTCGACAACGCATTGGCGATGCCCCTAGTGTTGCAAATGTCCATAGGTGGCGGTGACCACTTACCATCAGGTGGACCGTCTGCTTGTTTGTCGGCCCAAGTGGAATAAAAAAAACAAAAAAACCACCACAACCATTCTACCGTGAAGCACCACCACTGGCCGACTGCTTGTTTGTCGGCACATGGTTTAAACTTACCAATTACAATAATTATTTTATTGACTATTTATTGATATACACAGGAATACGTTAGACCCTCAAAACGAGGTTGAAACCGCAGGCCGGAAGCGACAATTTGTAAAAAAATATATAATTATTAACATTGTTTGCAAAAGAGACAGATTGCAGAGTACAGAGGGGAAATGTAATAAAATGAATTTAATTAAAAAGTTAATAACTGTTCACAACTCCCCATTTCGACTCGTACTCAATAATTTGCTAGAATGTACTTTTATTACAGAATATAATGGTCTATTTAACATTACAATGTTTTCAGAGGGTCGATTCTGTAAAGAAAATGGCACTAGCTCGAGGATGTTTCGTCGCGGCCTCTATGTTCTGTCTCTTTCGCTAACTACGCAACCACGTGAGAGGTAAGCTCACGATGTCACACACGTTAAAGATACTATTATATTTTATACTAGCTCTCCCCCGCAGTTTCACCCACAATGTATTATACATACAAACCTACCTCTTGAATCACTTTATCTATTAAAAAAACCGCATCAAAATCCGTTGCGTAGTTTTATTATATTTTCTATATATAAAGAGTGTCTTTAAGGCGTGTTTGTTCGTTTTTTTTACTATTATTTATTTTTAATTTTTTTGTTAAATTTTCTATAATAACGGGTCTAACTGTTTAGAATATTGAATTGTCATCGGTCCTTAATAACTATGCCAAATTTCGATTTAATCCAACATCTTGAAAGGGGTCAAAATCATGTTCAAAGTGTCCGTTACATACTCGCATACTAACATACGTATGAAGCTAATAAAAGCGTAAGTACATCGCATGTGACGCGCTTTATGTTTGAAATATTGTCAATAATACACCGCGAGAGTACTGGTACATTTCATGCTAATTAAAAAGTAATAATGGATTTTTAATTAACAATCGAAACACTAACAGGTTGATAATTATGACATTACAATACCGTATTTCATTCAAAACTTCATAAAGCATTTTGACATACAACCAACAATTGCTGAATTAAAGTACAGTCAAATACTTTGATATAATAATTTTGTGAATAGTTTAATTATTGCAGTTTTTATAAAACGTAAACGATCAACTACCTCCTTATCTATAACATATCTTTAGGCCCTTTATCCCCAAGGCCGCAGAGGTCACAGTAAAGATACTGACCTAACGTCACATACCATTAGGTTAATCATTTTCAAACAAATAAACTTTTATATTACCCTGCCTTACCTAGAATCGAACCAAGGACCTCCGAGTTTCTACCTGAGCTTTATGTATTTTTATTCTACTAAAACGTTCACCAAGTAATACAAAAATACAAAATAAAATGATATAGGTGTAATATTTATACTAGCTGTTTCCTAGGAATGTAACATTTTCCCGGCACAAAAAGTATCCTATATTACTTCTAATATCTACAAGAATATGTGTACAAAGTTTCATGATGATCGGTTATGTAGTTTTTGCGTGAAAGCGTAACATACAAACTTACATTCACAATTATAATATTATATTATATATAGCTGTCCCCCGCGGTTTTACCCGCGTTCCCGGGGGATATCACATTTTCCTGGGATAAAAAGTAGCCTATATGTTATTTCAGGATATGCTCTATCTATGTGCCAAGTTTCATCTATATTGGTTGAGTAGTTTTTGCGTGAAAGAGTAACAAACATACTTACATACAAATCTTTCCTCTTTATAATATCAGTATAGATAGTAGGATGTCAGCACTTCATTGTTTGACGTTAATAATAATCACAGGCAAATATCTCAATTATTACTCGATGTACATATTTATTATATTCGCTAAGCAACAAAGCGACACCAAAAGGAATGTCCTTTGCTCGTATTTGAAAAATGCTAGATGAAAAGCGAGATTCCCAGATATTTATTTATAAACTCACAAAGGAGATAAGCATTAATAAAATGAGTTCGTTTTTTATGACCGCATTTAGGACAAAGGACTGTCGTACTGACGGACGCTTTCATTTTTATGAACCTTTTATAAGTTGAATTTAAGATTATGAATTCGGGAATTTACTTATTTTGTATTTATGTAAGTATTAGCTGTACCCGCGGTTTTATCCGCGTTTTAAATTAATCGTTGACCCTTAAGATACTTCCCAAGGTGTAAATCTGCCTCTAGGTTATTATTCCAAAATTCAAAACCATTTATTCAGTTTAGGCCCTCGGAAGGCACTGAAGGTCAAATTTAAAGTTACTGAAGCTATTATTAGGCCTGAATATAATTATATTACATTACCAGCAGTCCCCCGCGGTTTCGCCCGCGTTTATTGATATCATATATAGCCTATATCCATATAGAAAAAATGGTAGCAGTCCCATCCCAATACGTTCAGTAGTTTTGAGGTGACGGTGCGTCAAAGGAATCCTATTTATCTTATTTAGCTATATTAATATAATAAAGAGGAAAAATTTGTATGTATGTTTGTTACTCTTTCACGCAAAAACTACTAAACGGATATGGATGAAACTTGGCACATAGATAGAACATATCCTCGAATAACATATAGGCTACTTTTTATCCCGGGAAAATGTGATATCCCTCGGGAACGCGGGTAAAACCGCGAGGGACAGCTAGTATATTATAAGTATTGATCCGTCTGCTAATGTCGTGCGGTTTTACTCTTATTCCCGTTGGATTGACTGGAACCAGGTTTTTTTTTTTTTAAATCATTTATTTCAAATTAAAAAAAAAAACAAATTTCACATACAATTTTCCTTGCCAAGCTACCATATATAGCTTGTTGGCAAGATACGCTCGTTAACAATACTATTATATATTTAATTTAGGTACTTAACTCTATTTACATATTATATACTAAAAATAGTTTGTGCCCACTTCATCGCAGGAATGAACCAACGACAGCCTTTGTCACTTGGGAATAGTGTAACTTTCCATCTGGAAAATCATTTTTGATATCGGATGTGTGGTTTTGGATATAACCTACCTACCAAGTTACAAACTTTATACCTACAAGCTTCCGCCGGCGGTTTCACACACGCTCCCGAAGGGTCTAATATATTCCAGTATTATAACATAGTCACTATTTCTGTCAATCTGTTTGTGAGTAAAAATCTCCTAAACTACACAACAGATTTTGATATCAAATTTACCAATGTTTGAAAAATTTCTTCCAAAAAATTTATGCGTATATACTTATACAAGCTGTCCCACGCGGTTTTACCCGCGTTCCCGTGGGATGTCACATGTATTATACATATAAATCTTCCTCTTAAATCACTCTATCTATTAAAAAAGACCGCATCAAAATCCGTTGCGTAGTTTTAAAGATTTAAGCATACATAGGGATATAGGGACAGAGAAAGCTACTTTGTTTGTACTATGTAGTGATTATCACACTCAAGCGAACCCGGGGTTATTGGTTATAGTGTAAAGCAGAAATATATCCTTACTAGCTGCCCCCCCGCGGATTCACCGGCATTCCCGAGGGATGTAACATTTTCCCGGGTTAAAATTAGCCTATATGTTATTCCAATATATGTTCTATGTGCTAAGTTTCATCCAAATCCGTTGGTTAGTTTTTTGCGTGAAAGAGGAACAAACATCCATACATACAAACTTTCGCGTTTATAATATTAGTAGTAGTAATATACATAGAAATTAAACATAAATGTTAAAGTTCATTCACCTCAATAGATAGAACAAGCACTTAGCACAAGAGTGTAGTGAGTGTACAGAGAGTACACAGCAGCTTAGATGTTAACAGAACCTATCCCATAGCAAGTGTTCGAGATTGCAAGTCCGCTTAGTGTCTCTTGGAAATAGAGAAATCTCTTTTGTGTTGGGACGAATTAAGCATGGTATTAAAAAAACGTTATAAAAAGTTATTGCGATTTAAAGTCTACTGTTAGTTTGCTATTCTAGAAACTATTCGTACTAGTGCTCTTAGTGCAGAGTTCGTCCGGGGAAGTACTACCACCTTACCTATTTCCACCGTGAAGCAGTAGTACACTTGTACTGTAGAAAGGTAAGGGGGCCGCTGAAATGACAGGGACATGAGACTTACCAATTTTACGACTCAGGGTCGACAACGCATTGGCGATGCCGATGGTGCTGCAAATGTCCATAGACTGCGGTGACCACTTACTATCAGGTGGACCGACTGCTTGCTTGTCGGCCCATGTGATATAAAAAAAAAAAAAAAAAAAAAAAAAAAAAACTTACAAAGCAATGTACTTTAGAACTACTATACTTACTATACAAGCTAGATATATAACAAATTAACTTCGAATGAGCTTTGAAACAGAAGTACCTATTTACTTACATTAACCTTAATTAAATCCTCCAAGAAAGCAATTGCAATGGATTCAAAATAATATCCGAATTAACTTCATTGAGATTTTCCGGAACAATTTCTGATATGGCATAAAAGAAAACTCAATTCATATAACGAAGTGAATGGACGAACCAATTCGCTTTGTGTAACTTCGCTTGCTCTCAATGTACCATCGTATCTGTACAAATATATTTATATTCTTTGATAAGTAATTGAAACAGACTTTTGGCTTGTATTTTGAAATTTGGGAGATGAGATATTTAAATTAATTAAGTTAATATTTGGGTATTTCGGGAGGTAAGATGCGTTTTAAGGTTGCGTATATTTTTATTATTTATAAAATAAAAAAAATAATCCTAGGACATTCTTTACACACGGCCATCTGATCCCAACTAAGCAGGGGCTCGATTCTGTAAGGAAAGTGACACTAACTCGAGGATGTTTCGTCGCGGCCTCCGTGCTCTGCCTCTCTCGCTTACTACGCTAATACTACTAATAATTACGTGAGAGATAAGCTCTCCGAGGCCTCCGTGAAGCGGCTCGCCGACGAAGTTTGTATTAGCTGAATAAGGGGGCAGAGCTTGTACTATCGAAACCAAATAACTGAACAACATATACAAGTTTGTTTAAATACATACTTAATTATATAAATATTTGCATCCATTTAGAAGCCTAACTTTTTTATTTTATTTTGAAACATCGGAATATAAAAAATCAATTCATGTTTGATTACGCCAACTAATCTATACCTGTCAGAATATAAGTAGGTACTTTCTATCTGTTCCTAATTTGGTATTAATACGAAACATTCTGGGTCATGATACGTTTTATCATACCACAGTACACAAATTCAAAACCATTTATTCAGTTTAGGCATTCGGATGGCACTTATGGAGTTTTAAGTTACTGAAGCTACAACTATAAACAATAAATATCCTGGGACAATCTTTACACGCGGTCATCTGAACCCTAATTAGTATTTTTTTTTTAGTTAGACACAATTCAAAGTAAATATTCCGACGAACTGAGAACCTCCTCTTTATTAGCTGGTTAAGACGGAAATATGAACAAAAGTCTCGTAAAATCAGCACAGAGCCAACAAAAACTGTGATTATCTAGAATTGCCCATTCAATCGCTCCCTGAATATATCTTATAGCCACAATGTCCCAATATTTAAATATAAAAGACTTCTTTCAGTTAAAAATACGCAAGTAGGGTAAAGTGAAACTGCGGTTAAAAACAAGTCGGTCCAAGCTTACACAGCGGAGCAAAACAAACAAAAGTACCCTCTGTTTTGAAAAGTTAAATCCTGGAGCGTTGCAGTGGCGCCATCCCATAAGGCTAACCGACCAAAGAGACTGCAGGATTTGGGCGCGGCCTCAGTTCCAGCGGCTCATTATAATATTTAAGCATATATTGGAGCCAATTTATTTGTGTCTCGCGAACTAAATTAAATCTTATCTTTTATTATTTAAAGTTTATAATATAGTGTGTCCTTTTAGTATATATGTGTTTTACAAAGTTAAGAGAGAATGATAGTCTTAAGGTTTGTTTAGCACTATCGAAAACGGTTTTGCGATTGTGTTTAAGTATCATGACTTGGTGATAGAAGTGAAACTTTTGTATTACAGGGAAACATTTTAATCACTTATCAATCAATATTGAATAGCACAGATTGTATTTAACATTTATTTATTATTCGATACATCCCATAAGAAGTTTTAGTTCAAAAATATTTTATGGAACAGAGGCGCGATTCTGTAAGGAAAATGACACTAACTCCAGGATGTTGTGTCGCGGCCTCCGTACTCTGTCTCTTTCGCTAACTACGCTAATACTACTAATTGCGTGAGAGGTAAGGTCTACGAGGCCTCCGTGAAGCGGCTCGCCGACAAAATTTTTATTAGCTGAATAAGGGGGCAGGACTAAAATCTCCATACACTTTTCAACTTTAGGGAAAGCTAGATTCATAAACTTTGTCACCATAATAGCATTTGCAAAAAATATGAACTAATATATGATTAATTTGCGTTGTAGTGTATCACGTCCCTTCGCAAAGAAAATATTATTTTGACCAACCTTGACCTTTTAATCAACTAGTCTCTCGTCTTTCCAAATGCTGATACCCATGCAACATTATTAAAGCGAGCAGATAAGTCAAAATAAATATAATAAATAAATATAATAAATAAAAAAATATCCTGGGACATTCTTTTACACACGGCCATCTGATCCCAAACTAAGCAGAGCTTGTACTATGGCAACCAGAAAACTGATATACTACATATACTACTTTTTATTTTTGTAAATACATACATATATAGATATATAGAAATAAAATGTTGATAATTATTTAGGGGCAAAACATAAACTATTAATTCGCGATAGTGCCGATAGTTTAAAAATAAGCTCATTTCTAATTAATATATTATTAAATAGATCGCTTTATGTAATTTTCACATAAGTTCACGCATGTTGGCAACATCGTCTCAGCACGGATGCTCGTGACAAATTACCCGCTCAAAGTGGCACCCCACACAATATCTGCACGCAAAGCTTTCACCACAAAGGATCCATCCTTTACCTATTTCAGTATATTTGATGAGGAGTGCAATGCAAAACGGATGAAATTTGTTTTGGCCTAGGAAATGCGGTAGTCTGCGTCTAGATTGAGTTTTGCTTTGTGCAGGCTGATGAGATCCCGTGGGGGATTAGTTATCTTCCTAGGGCTTTATTTAAAATGTTACGTTGGAATGGAAGCGGATAAAGGAGAATTGAAATCTCGTTAGGGAAGAAACTCGTGGGGCGTTTTCTATTTTACTATGAGAGGCAGATTGCAACGTCTTTTAATAATACACTTATGTAGCCAATCCTATTCATTACGTAACAGCCTTATGTACAGGCACATACAGTACATAATTCTTTAGCGTTTTAATTGTAATCGAGACTTCTTATATAATGTGCGGTAATGGGGCTCGATTCTGTAAGGAAAATGACACTAACTCGAGGATGTTTCCTCGCGGCCTCCGTGCTCCGTCTCCGTCGCTTACGACGCTAATACTACCTATCACGTGAGAGGTAAGCTCTCCGAGGCCTCCGTGAAGCGGCTCGCCGACGAAGTTTGTATTAGCTGAATAAGGGGGCAGATATTCAAATATTTGTACAAAGGTAAAGTATAAAATGAATAGCGCTTGTGTGAAAGTTAATTAACAATCCGAATTACAGCGATGCTTAAACTATCCTAGCCATTTGTTGTTGAATAAAAATAAAACATTTCATTCAAATGATGCAAGATCGCAAAAAACAGTGGAAATATATTCAAAATGAATGCGAGGAAACCTATAAAAACACTCGACCTGTGAAAGTTTCAGTAACTCTGATACCTAAAAATGAGAATAATGAATTCATGCGCCAAGTTTCAGCGGAACAAAGTTTTCTGTTACCTAACGTATTGGTACAGTCGATTACAATTGCTGTTAATAGGTTTTTTTTTTCTAAGCATTGTCGCCCAAAATAAATATCCTGGGACATTCTTTACACACGGCCATCTGATACCAAACTAAGCAGAGCTATGGAAACCAGATAACTGATGTATATCAGTTATTTTACAAACTGCTTTTATTTTTCTAAATTTATACTCATTTACGTATGTATTTACAACCAGATATGTTTGTCCTGAGTGGGAGTCGAACGCGCAACCTGCGACTTGGCAGTCAGGGTTATCCACCAAACCAACTAGCCTGTCTTAAAAGTAAAACCTTTAATATTCGTAAATCTTGAAGAGAAATTGTGTTGTTATCAACCATGTGTGTACAGCTCAAACAATCTCTGGAAACCGTTTGATGTCGCGCACATGCCAGTCAAGGTAGAAAATTACCATGTCAGTTTCAGCACGACCTACTACTAGTTTGAACTAGTTCTTACTGATACTACCGGTTCAATTTGATACTCACAATATCATTATTTTATGAGATTTGACATTTTAATATCATAAATGCGAGAGCTTGTGAGAATAGCTGTTTGTTGACTTTTTCAAAAAATCTACTTATTGGATTTGGACGAAACCTTGCATATAGATAGTTTATAAACTGAATTAACAGTAGTAGCTTCAGTAACTTTAAATTTGACCTTCATCCGTGCTTTCTGAGGGCCTGAATAATTCAAAATGTGGTTTTGAATTTTGAACACAGAAGGTATTTTTTATTCTAGGAAAATATTACGTGTGAAACCGCGGTGAATAACTAGTTTACCATGAGCGAGTCTTGCAAACGCTTAAATACACTAAATGTGCTGTGTTTCCAAATTTGAATGACACATTCACTGCAATGCACTGGGGTCATTTTCATAATTAAGTGGACTATCGGTTTGCTGAATGCAATTTCGTGCAGGAGCGTACTTTGAGGAAATAGTATTATGCGAAGCAGTGGTGTTTCTGCTAAGGTTTTCTTTTATCAGCGCAAATGGTGTTGATGCATATTTTGGTTTAACTTGAAGATCATATTTTCCAAGGTATTGTACCTATTTTATGTTGCGCAACAATGTAAGATTTTACATTTTTATATTTCCTGGGACGTTTTTCATACACCTTTCCAGGGGCTCGATTCTTTAAGGAACATTACACTAACTCGAAGATGTTTCGTCGCGGTCTCAATGCTCTGTCCCTGTCACTAACTACGCTAATACTACTAATCACGTGAGAGGTAAGCTCTCCGAGGCCTCCGTGAAGCGGCTCGCCGGCGAAGTTTGTATTAGCTGAATAAGGGGGCTGATTCTAAATTAAACAAAGTTTGTAATTTGGTCACCAGACTACTGTTACTCTATAACTATATATGTACATACATACTACTATTTTAAATCGTATTTTGGCGATCGTTTAATACACTACATATACAAAAAAAAATACATACATCATTTGCGGCGTGATATACGTAAAAAATATATGCATTTGATATTCTATAATTAGCTCGTTAAAGCTAAACGGAAATATCTGAAACATATTTTCAAGTTAATATCATCTCCTTTTATCTCAAATAGTATATTTGGTTTTTTATGATCATTTATTTGTTAATTGTAGTTTTTAGAATAAGAAGGGATTATCTACCTTATTAGATTGGCTTTAGAGTTGAAAAGGGAACCGCTCAATTACCTGTAAAATAAGAAAAAAAAAACATTATTATATTATCATAACTAAGGATTGAGATGCTCGTATCCAAGAACTTCATCAGAAGCTACATAATCAAAAAAGAATCACAAAATGTAGTTTCAAATAAGTCGAAATGTCTTTTTACAATCGGTACTCTTAGAACTAAGAAAACGAATGTCAATTACCAACAAAATGTGACTCAAATTTGGAGGAAGCAGTATCGGCTTCACCTTGACGTGTATTTTAATGTATTATTTAATAAATAAATAATAATAAATATGTGTACTAAGTGCCCCCCGCGGTTTCACCCGCGTTCCTGAGGGATACAAAATTTTCCGGGCATAAAAAGACCTTAAGTTACTCCTTACAACATCAGCTATCTAAAAGTTGCTCCGACCGAATAGTAAAAAGCTGTTATTTAATCACTACAAAGAGACTTGTTGTTAAATTACTTCTTGTCATAATTTTCTTTATTTGCAATTAACAGCCGACACAATAAATGGAACACAAAACCATTAAAAGAGGTAAATTCAAAGCGACCCAAACGAAATACGAACATTAAAAACACACGGCTAAACTTAATATTTCAAAGCGAAATACGCTACTACATCAAATTACCGTCCAAATTGTCGTCTCAGTTGAAATCTAGTTTTATTCACGAAACACCCCGAGTCCAGAGGTCGGGAGTGTTCGGGAGTACTCCGGAGGATGAGGCGACCTCATTTGGTCGCCGGGAACTCATTAAGTTCCCTTACCGCTTAATTTTTAACTTAAGTGAAAAAAATAGCAAATTTCCCGTTTCACCGCGTCGGTTTACAAAGGTGTACGAATATTTAAAATGGTTTTTTGGCTGTTTTTGTAGATGTTATATTTCGGGGTAATAAAATATAGTTTTTGCGTAACCCATATATGTACATATCCACGTATCTCTTTAGTTGTTGATTTAGAAGACGCTTCGCTAATCGTGGAAAGTCAGCAAAAACAATCGAGTGCGCAAAATCAGCTCGGCATTAAATGCACACATCTACACACTCAAAGATAAATAAAAGCAAAAGCGAAAAGTGCAGTACTACCTGATTTTTAATAAAAAAAATTATTTTAAAATACAATATTTTTAAATTTATATTTTTATATAATATAATACAATATTTCTACTAATTTAGATATTAATATACTTAGATACGATATCTGATATTCGAAACTAATGCAGTAATATTCAATACCGTGTAAAACCAATATTATACATGTCCTTCCCTACAGGCTTGGAACTTCCAAGCTCCTTGAGGTCTTACAAATTGAAGTCTACTCTGGTCCTATTAGTGTATTTGTCAATAAGTCAGTAGGGAGACGTGGAAATATGGTCGAGTTTCAACCAAAGAAAACCTCTACAATACAGGCACATGAGACTTAACACTTCAAGTCTCAGGGTCGACAACGCATTGCCGATGCCCCTGGTGTTGCAAATGTCCATTGGCGGCGGGAACCAGTAGTACAAAAGAATATAACGGGCAGTTGGTCAATAATTAAGTACAACCAAACCTTAATACTTTCCCAATTAAGCTAAATTACTTTATAACTTAGTTTTTAGTCCATAAAAAGTCAACAGTACATAATAACTAATAGCATCTCTAAGTAAACGACTTTGACTAAATTAAGTTCGGGACAATGTAACGAGACCATAGTATGAAACTGGGACGCAGAGTAATGAACTAAGTTTGGACTTCAGCTGGTAAATATTATTAAACCCTCGATGACTAGGCTCCGCATAAAGAGTCCGTGAAGTTAGTCTTTGCTCCTAAATATTTAAAAAAACTAATAAAGAAATTCTTATGGAGCATCAGCGAAGGGCGTTATCCAAACTAAATTCCGACTTTGTTACTCCATGGTCGAAAAATCTCATTTAGGATTATAATTTAACTACATTATTATTATTTTTATTGGTGTTTTAGGATTTTGAAATGTATTTTAGAACTGTATGTAGGAATTCAATATTCTACTCCAACCATTTAATATATTTCCTATTACCCTGCCTCGATTGGAAGAAATTGCTTCCACAATAAGGCGGCCCAAATTGTTTGCACTATATATGATTGTCTACGTAGTATTCTTAAAAAAAATATTGACAGTAATATCCTTAACCCACTCATTGACACTGACAGTTGCGATTTGTGCGATGTTCCGGAGAGACCGGCTTTTCGTGACGGTGTGCGCGCGCGTCCTAAAAATTTACTCTCATATTTTTTCCCTAACGCGTCAAACTATAGCTTCAAAAATATAGTGTGAACAATAAAGGACTACATTCCATCAAATATTTTTTTTTGGGTAACATTTGTAACTAGCTGCGCCCTGCGGCTTTGTCCGCTTTCAATCCTGGTTATAAACCTTCCTCTTGAATAACTCTTATGAAAACTGAATTAAAATCCGTTGCATAGTTTACCATTCCATAAAACACATACAGACAAACATTCATTTTTATATATTGATTGAGAAATGATTCTCTGACAAGGCAATGGGGTTCCACAAGGCCCCGTATTTTGCCTATCACATTCTGATTCAAGTATAAAATGTTTAAGCAGATAGATTAAAATTTTCAGAGCTTAAATTAAAGTAATAACTCACTGTAACCTGCTGGGCGCAGCAATGTTTCGAATTATTCAAGTGAAATAGTGTTAACCTAATTCTTTTTCAAGAGAGTTATTGCTATGAGGACATAAGAATATTTTACTTGTATTGGCCGTCCTGTTTATAATCTGAGTTGAAGGCTGACTTCCGAACCGGTAGCTTTGGTAGTTTCTCAGTCCTAAACTGAATAAATAGTATTTAGGTCATATTTTAGGTAAATTTGTGTTATCTTTACATATACGACGTGTTACAAAATACCCCGTAAAAATATAATTAATTATCAAAGCCAACAACCCTATTAAACTGCCATGTCAGGGAAGTGGATTGTTTAACAGAAAGGCCTACGTACATTTTTTACCTAATAATTGTCTACTTCAATAGTTTTATTTAACCTCCTTTCGGCTTTACGAGTAGTTTTGTAACACCTGTATATAAAAATCGACATGTGCATGTTGTGTTTGTGATTTTGACGGGACTTTCACTGGCAGCTGGATAGCTGATGTTATAAAATGTATAACATAAATATAATTTAATTATAATTTATAAATATAAATATGTAGTAACATAAGCTACTGTTTATCATGGGAAAAAGTAACATCCCTCGGGAAGGCAGGTGAAACCGTGGGGGATAGCTAGTATAATAATTTATATTACAGTCTTATGTACCCATCCATGCACTTTCGTGCATTCATTATAATTTGTCAGTTGCACTTAAGAAATAAAAATCATTAAAATGATAAAAAAGAGCTATTTTTTTTACCATACTTAGAATGGGAAATGATTACCCACACAATAGCACATTCCTATAAATAATCTTAACACATGAACAGGTCCCCTTTTCATCTAATACAAACTTCGTCGGCGAGCCGCTTCACGGAGGCCTCGGAGAGCTTATCTCTCACGTGATTAGTAGTATTAGCGTAGTTAGGGAATGAGGCAGAGCACGGAGGCCGCGACGAAACATTCTGAAGTTAGTGTAATTTTCCTTACAGAATCGAGCCCCAGTTCACACAATTTGATAACATGCAATCACCAAAAACAAAACCATATTTTAGCAAAACACACGGCAACGAAATACGAGTGCTTTGTTCCAGTCAAAAATAGGGTTGCAATAATTATAGGGTGAAGGTGGAAAAAACGCCGTCGTACATTTAAAAATGTTAAAAATAACATGTGCCGTAAAATTGGTACACGAAAGTTGCAAGCAGGATGTACACAAAATATATATTTCCGCTGACCTCACGGAAAATGTTAAAATATTTTCCGAAAAACCTGATGACTTAATAAATTATTTAAATATAAATATGGCAGTAAGCCGCTTACGCTTATATCCAAATGTTTTATAATTATTCATCATAAATAAGAAATATATTTACATCTGTTGGTTGTATATCTTATATATATAAGACAGGCCAGTTGGCTTGGTGGTTAACGCTGTGACTGCCAAACCGAAGGCCACGGGTTCGATTCCCACCCAGGACAGACATTTGTGTGCATGAACATGTCTGTTTGTTCTGTGTCTGGCTGTAAATATCTATATAAGTATGTATTTAGAAAAAAAAAGTAGTATATGTAGTATATCAGTTATCTGGTTTCCATAGTACAAGCTCTGCTTAGTTTGGGACCAGATGGCCGTGTGTAGAGAATGTCCCAGGACATTTATTTATTTATATATATACATTATACATATATTAGCTGACCCGGGCGAGTTCTTCAAAAAGGGTGTGAGGAGATTTTTGCAGGGTCGGCAACGCACGAGTGATACTCACGGTGTTGCAAGCGTCAATAACCTGCGGTGACCATTTGCCATCAAAGGTGCCGTCAGCTTGTTTGCTACCTTAGTAGTATATATATTTTTTTTATAATTTTTGGGGCGGGGGGATTAGCCTAATTGCAACAAATTATCTACCTCCGCATAAATCCATCACCTTTCACCACAATAATACCACCATGGTAACGATAAACTAGACGGCCGGCATTGCCTAATATATAATAATGGATTTAATTGTTTTTAGTGTGAACCAGATATTCGAAATTATATAATAATTAAACATTACCAACTCCATTTGAATAGCTCGCGATATTAATATTAATTCAATAATTAAACGATGCAATGAGCCCCGCCTGAATTCGTGGCCATAAAATTATTCAGCGAAATGTGAAACAATTGGAACCTTAAAATATGATAATTATGACGTCATAACTTTGACAGTATACAATTATTTACTAATTGCTTTTGGATACGTGAATCGTTTAAAAGGCTCTCGACGTAACCGATAGCGTTTTTAATTCAATTACGCTCGACAAGTTTTAGTAGCGAATTGAATCAATAGCCTTTGAGGGAAATTCGATTTTAGAGGGAAGCTTTTTGGATTTAAAATCTAAAAACGTTTTTTTACTCAATTAGTAGTCATATGACATGGTTACAGGCTTGATGATTCGATAAAAAAATGGCAGTAGTGGTCTCAGTGCATATTCTAGTCTTTGTGATTTTACTGTTGGATAATGTAGATCGGGTACATTGTCTCACTGCTACCCGTCAGGTGGATTTGATTCCCACCCAGGACAATCGTTTGTTTGTTCTGTGTAGAGGTGAACAGGTGTTTTTTATAGGTGTAAATATATGTCGGAAGAGCCATTATTAGTACGGGAGTTGATTTGACAACGAGACGAAAGCGTTATGTCGTCAGCGCTTTGACAGAGTCTGGACTTGTGTTCGCGTGAGCCAAGATAACGAAGACATTCGACAATCCCGAGCACGCACTTCTCTACTGGCCGCCGTGCGGACAACTAGTCTAGGAACTGTTTCACGTTTCGTAGTGTTTAGTGTGATTGTATTATAGTACCTAAGCAAGTTAACCTACCTACGACTTTAATTTTTCTCAAAGAAACATATCTGCGCCCATATAATGTCCGACGGTGATGATACTACCTATGATCGCCCCCATGAAAATTTACTCTTTACTTGTTCTTGCATACACGATTGTCCTGATTGGGAATCAAACTCCCCAAGTAATAATTTACCATAATGTGATTGTGGTCAATAGTTAACCTGTATATTTTTATTATAAAATACATATTTTCTTCTGTGAATAAAAATATTCGATTCGATGTTTGTATTTCGTAGATTCAACCCTTTTACTGTCACTATCAATCAAACACATTTTTCTTTGTGATTCTGTTATTTATTCAATCTCGTTGAAGAGATTATGTATTGAAAGGGTATTATTTTCCAATACCAATAATAATTTTTACCTTGAGATACTAAAGTATAGTTTATTTTAGACAATACTAGCAGCGCCTTGCGGCATTGCCCGCTTTCAATCCTGGTTATAAACCTTCCTCTTAAATTATTCTATCTATTGCTGAAAACTTAATTAAATCCGTTGCATAGTTTACAATTCTATAAAGGACATACAGACAAACATTATTTTTTTATGTATTTAGATAGACTAGCTTACAACTGTGTCACCCGTCTTTCCGAGGGATCCTATGTATTTTGGGATTGTTACATATCCTATGTTTTTTATATGCCACATGGGCTGAAAAACAAGCAGACGGTCCCCTTGATGGTAAGTGGTCACCGCAGCCTATTGACATTTGCAACATAAGGGGTTTCGCCAATGCGTTGCCGACCCTGAGACGTGAAGTTGTCGGTCGAAAATAATGTAACTTTCTAGCAGTTTTTTTTTTTTAATTCAGATTATTATTGCCAGATATAACCTTCTACCTAATAAATCCAAATACCTAATAGCCTAATATTTAATCTAAAAAACCACACTTTATAACATAAGTATATAGACAAAATGTAATCTCAAGGAAAGTCTTGACGTAATTTTGTAAGTTTCAAGAATTCGATTCATATGGCTTTTTACATCATAGAGTGCATTCAATTTTTCAGGAGAATATAATATGTGCCTTATAATACCAAATTACAAAACTAAAGCCGAAAGGAGGCCTTAAATGGGGCCATATAACGAGTCCATTCACAATATTTAAGAACCGTAGTAACGTTGTATGTTATGCATGAAAAATATATATATAATAATACGACCTAAATTCTAAGTAAAACCTCACTTCGCTTAGATATAGCACAGATACAAGTATTTACTAAGCATACACCTACGAGGGCTACGACGTAGCATGTCGTAGCGGCGCTACGTACGCTCGTAGACACGGCCTTATCTTTTATCATGGAAATGATTTATATCCACTCAGATGTGGATGTTACAGATTTTATGTTGAAAATTTCGAATGAATATGTATGAATATTAATGTGTTTTATACTACTAATATTATAAATGCGAAAGTTTGTATGTTTGGATGTATGTTACTCTTTCACGCAAAAATTGCTCAACGGATTTAGATGCAACTTGGCACATAGATAGAGTATATTCTGGATCCCGGGTAAATGTGACATCCCTCGGGAACGCGGGTGAAACCGCGGGGGACAGCTAGTTATATAAACCAGACGGTATGTTTATATTTCGTTAGAATTAAGACTAGCCGATCTATGTTAAAATCCCGACGTCTAGATCTTGAATATTTGACTATGTTATGTCATGATCTTGACAAAATTTTGTTTAAAAAAAACCATAAACCGAATCATAAAAAACTCTTGAAGAAAAATTTTGTTACAAAAAAAGGCTGCAGTAATTTAACTTCCTGGCTACCTCAACATTTTTCTAAGAAATAAGCGCAACACCGATGTTATTGTTTTGAAAATAATTACTTCGAGAAACTCCAGGGGAGTTTTATAGCTAGTAATATTACAAGCTCACTTTAAAATGCGAGTGATACCGCGTGACGTATAAAAGTATTTCTGCAAATAAGAAAAAAATAAACCAGACCCTGAAATAAATAAAAAAGCTGTTCAACATCACGTACAGCAGATCATGGAGAAAAATGTTTACCATTATTTTCTAGTATAAATGTATAAATAAATTGACTCGCCGACAATGCCTTCGTCCTTGACCTTGACCTCGGCAAGGGAAGAGCCGCAATATGTTCGTGGAAACACTTTTTCACAAGTAATTCCGATATCTGAGTGGTACAATCATTTTGTTGGTGTCGGGATGAATTTAATTTAATTTGATGTTAGCATTGATTTTTCTTTTCTACCATGTTGCAGTTGTGGTTGAACGTAACCATGGCAGAAAGAGTTAGCACCCTAAATAATAATAAAGACTCGATTTATATCACACTACAAAAAGCCGCAATTTTAAATACCTGCAGAATAGTAAGGAAGTTCATGCAAATCGACGAAAATTTAATATCACACAACTTACACACACGCTACGTTGACTTGGTAAAGGCCCGTTAACGTAGCTTAAACTAGCCAATGAGCTAAGAAACAGAACATGTTTTCCAAAATAATAATAATAAAAATGCGTTTATTTCATCTCCACAAATTACAATATTAGGGATACAAAAATTGAGAAAAGTTTTACAATTGGTAGGTCTAGGTAGTAGGTACTTATTTTTAATATTTATGACATGACATATGGTGGGTCAAGAAGAGGTAAGGGCAGTATTGGTAGGCTAGCCACAAGAGAGGTGGAAAAAATCAAATGGATCGCAGAAACGACCTGAATCCGATCATTACAGGACAGAATGAGCATCACAGGCAGAAGCCTATACTCAAAAATTCTCCATTTTTTTTTTTAAATCATTATAACATTGATATATACTAAAACTGCTTATGGAAACCATTGTGGTTTATCTATAGCAGTTGTTACAATACAATAATGTTCTTGACCTTATCCTAATCTCTATTGTTAGACAAATAATGTTTTTTAAGTACATACTTTTATTTCTCACTTTGCAAGTATACTTTCCTAGTCTTTGGATTTAGCAATATGCATTGCTATCTACGAGAACCATACATATTGTTATATTTAGCCACTTCAATTTATGGTAAATATGCAAGGGTACGCAAAATTAGGGTCAATATTCATAAGCGACGGTGACTACATATCATCCGGTAGACTGTCAACCTTTTTTTTTTATACAACTAAGGTAGCAAACAAGCTGCGGCCCGTCTGATGGTAAACGGTCACCGCAGCCTATGGACGCTTGCAACACTGTGGGTATCACTCGCTGATTGCCAACCTTCTGATCAAAAATCTAAAATTAACAAGTTATCATTCCAAATCATTTTGAATTATGATGATGAAACCACTATTGAATAGAGCTGACTTGGACAAGATTATACAAGAGAACAACTATCAATTGATTTGCAAAAGAATCTTATCAACAAAATCGTAGGAACTCCAGGGAACTAATTAAAAAAGCTAATTGAAACTAAGGTTTACTAACTTGATTTGCTAACAAGTTCAATAACTGTTCGAAAGTGCTTGGCAATATGTCTTCTTGGCTAACTTTTGGATAACAAAACGGTCAAATGTGGTAAGTATTTCAAACCATTAATGGAATTACCACTCACAATGTTACCGTCTGACATCATAAAAGAATACCCGATCCATTAATTTATATAAAGTAATTTTCCTAGAAAAATATAACGAGCCATCTTAGTGAGAAAAGATCACCGTAATCCATCATTCACTTAATTTCGTACAATATCTCGACTAACCCGGTTTTCGTAACAGGTATGACAAATTATTAAATATGAACTCGTGAGGTTATACATAGAGCATAAAGTTCGGCGAACATTTAATTCGGTTTCTTTTTACTTAAATGAAGTTCAAAATCGTATAAATGAAGTTCAAAAATCTTTAAATGTAGTTCAAAATTCTTTAAATGAAGTTCAAAATCCTATCCTACTAAGATTATAAATGCGAAAGTTTGTGAGACAGCATGCTTGTTACTCTTCCACGCAAAAATAACCAAATGGACTTCGATGAAACTTGGCACATATACAGAGCATGTCCTGGAATACATATAGGCTTTTTATCCCTGGAATTTGAGTAAATTATTAAAAAAATATATATGACGAACTAGGGACCTCTAGCTCTTACGATTCAACTTAACATAAATTTATTTGCTTTTCTGCCAAACGTTTGCTTTTTCCAAAATAATTGTACTTAATTCACACCGAAGCGTGTCTGGTTAGCTAAGTAGAACCTATGCAAAACAACTTCACGTCAGGAATTCTTGTATGTAGTGATATTTCCATCTTCTTTTATGCGTAATAGGATTTTACTTAGGTAGGTTTTTATTCCATCGTAATATTTCTACATTAACAGGCTTTTCCTTTCACGGATTCTATAAATGGAAGCTTATATAGTAAGAGCATATTTTTACTGCAAAGTTATTGATATTTGTCTGCGATTTTATAAACACGCTCTCAAGATTTAATATTAATTAAAATCATTGGTCAACTTGAACACGGATCCCTAAGCCTTCGTTTGCGGTCAAAATAAATATGAAAATATACTGAATCTCACATAGGTACCTATAATTTTACATCTACATGTCTTCTTCTATAAGCAAACTAGGGTACACCTCAAAACTACTGAACATATCGGAATGGGACTGCTACCATTCGACGCGGAATTTTTCGTAGACGGTTATTAATATATGATATCGATAAACGCGGGTAAAACCGCGGGGGACAGCTAGTCATCGAATAAATTAATAACAGTAAATTCTGTATTACTTTTAAAAGATTGTGCTTAATTTTGCGGTTAACAAAGAGCACCATAAAAATACTTGGGCCACTACACTTACAATGTACCTGAAATTATCTTTGAAGCACTTTCAGGAATGTTCAGAGCTCACTTTGCTCGGCTGATAATGAACTTTCCACGAAGGTAAGTCGACGTCATTAATTTATGTTTTTATTTTTACTTAACGGCTACATGAAGCCATTTAAAAGCACTTTGTTAAGCTGAAAATTTAAATGAATTTGAATTAATTGTAGTGCAGTGGTTGGTAGATAATAAAGAATGGTTCAAATTTACAAAATGTAATCGAAAGGCTAGTTGGTTTTGTGGTTAGAGATTGACTGCCACGCCACAGGTCGTTGGTTCGACTCTCATGCCGTGTACATGAACATGTCTGTTTGTTTTGTGGTTGCGTGAAATACATAAATATTTAGAAATGTACATATGTGTTTAGAAGAAAAAATGCGGAACAATGTCTGATTTATTTTGTGGGTAGTTGTTGTTTACAGCTGATTTGTTTCGTAACTTATTTTAATTACCCTTATATTGTAAATTGCTTACTTCCTCGCAAACCCAATTCCCTATACAACATAGCATATTTACCCCTAAAGGTTGAATATCGGAAATATATTTCTTTGTACTCTCATTCGCTATAAAAATAAGTGGGTTTCTATTAATAATATGATAATACAAAAATATATCTTATGGACTCATTTTAGTGATAAAATAATTACTGAAACAAAGCAACAAGCATGCCAATAGCCCATAATTGTTTTGAATATATTATAATTTAATTATTTGGTTAAATTGGTTACACATGTAGGGCTGCCATCACCTTAATTGCTAACGCCGGACAAAATCTTGAAAAACCCCGGACATTATTCATAATATTATGTATATTTGTGTGTGTGTTTTTATGTCTTTTTCTGTATTTATTTTTAATGTGTAATTTGTTTTAATGTTTTTAATCTATGGGTCATGTTACTTGCAATAAATGAATTTTAATTAAGGTGAAATCGGGACTTTTCCCGGACACACCTAAATAATGTTTTTACACTTAAGTTTACATTTTAATTAGATGGGGTTCACGATAAGAAATCAATTTTGTCTCCTTGTCTACTAATTAATTGGGATTCCCCCGACTGCCCCTCCGGACGCTTCCCGGACACCTAAACTAGGAATAATTCGGGGAAACCCAGATGGATGGCACCCCTACGTATGTGGAATGGGAATCACTTGCCAATAATAAGGGAGGATTTAATCAAACATGTTATCAGTTAGTAATACAGTGTTATGTTTTCAACGTGGAATTCGGTTGATATGGTTTTTATCGTTCCTAGAGTTATGAAATTTTGCGGTGGGAAACCAGCGAACGGAAATGTAGTTAAGATTTTTTAAAATTAATTTATGGTCTTTTTATATTGACAGTGCTATTTTATCAGTGCGCCTTTATCAGCTAGTAACAATTATTTTGTACTATGCTTTTAAAAAGACATCTTTGTTGAGCACTTACTGAATACTTTAAAATGTGACAACAATTATTTTTTTCATTTTAATTAAAATATCAAGGGTTGATAAACTGTAGAGCGGTCACCGTAGCCTTTACAATTTAGAAATCCCAGGGGTTTTGTCATATTTAAAAGTAGTAGTGTTTTCAGTGCAGAGTTTGTCCGGGTAAAAACTACCACCATACCTATTTCCACCGTGAAGTAGTAGTGCACATGTTTTACTGTGTTTCGGTTAAAAAGGTAAGGGGGCCGGTGAAATTACAGGCACATGAGACTTAACAACTTCACATCTTAGGGTTGACAACGCAGTGGCGATGTCTAACTCCTTTATCCTTTATCTTTATTTCATTGTAAGCTCCAACTAAAAAACTAGGCGAATAGATACCTCGACATCATAAGTTAGAAAAAAATACTGGATCCGCTTCAACATTGCATCCAGAGCTCAAATAAAATCATATTCAAACAACATTTTATCAACTGCTCTGAATTTTATAACAAAGTTATATAAAATGACCGATTTTGCGAAGTTTTTGCATTTCAAATGTGCTTGTATTATTTATATGAGGCCTCATTAAAATATGCTGGATTTAACAATTATAACATTCACATGAAATAGTTAAAATGTTATATTCAATTCCATGTATTCATTAATTGCGGACGGATAAGTATGTTGGGGTTAAATTGACCATTTCTAGTTATTGTTGTTATACTGGTTAAATATTTTTTTTTTCTTTTGTAGACACATCTCATCTTCATTAAGCTTTTGAATTAATACATGTTTGTATCTACGACTTTATCCGTTTTGCCGAGTGATTAAAATTATGAATGACATAAAACCACAAATTTTTTTTTTTAATCCGTATCCAGACACATATTTTTTTCATTTATAATGAAATATTTATGGGATATAATAAGAATAAAATATTTAAGAGATTCAGGCAAATATTCTGACAAGATGTTTATAACGACACTATTACACAAGACTACCTTTCCATGCCACGGTTTCACTTTAGGTTATAACATATCCTATATCCATCCATCCGGAATAATGTACCTTTCAAATGCTGAAAGAATCTTTTAAATAGGAGCCGTGGTTCCAGAGATTTCACTTAAAAACCCGCATTCTCTCTTTTTAAAATATTAGTATAGATTAAAACGTTATCTAAGTTATTTGGGTGACCACATTACCTATTATCTCTCAGAATTTTTATTACAAAGCTTTGTTAACTTCATTGAGGTCAGGTATGAAAAATAATTTTCAAGCTAAAACTATGACCTCGCATAAAATCAATTAAGCCCATGCAAGACCCAGGAGGGGTGATATTTGAGGCTGCATACTAATTACATCGGTGTTATATTGAATTAGTGATACTGGAAGGGACATTAATTAAATTCGAAGTTGAGTTTAGTGCAGAGTTTGTCCGGGGAAGTTCTACCTTACTTCCACCGCGAAGCAGTAATACACTCGTATTACTGTTTCAACAACTTCACTGACGACGTATTGCAAATGTCCATAGGCGTTCGTGACCACTGGCCATCAGGTGGACTGTCATATCACACCTGTCTGTTTGTCGCCTTCATGACAAAAATACGATGATAAATGAGCGAAATATAAAAAAATATTTTATCCGTGATACTGTCCTAAAACTGTTAAAAAATTACAGATAATGGAAATTGTAAAAATGCCTCTTTGATAAATTGAAATAGAAGTATTGTTTATTTATGTAGGCCTTCACTATAAATTGCCTTTACATGGTTTTAAAAAAAATATTACCCATATAAGTAATATGTGTAAAGGCGAGCCATTGCCAAAGGTTATTATCCTCTAAATAATCAGATATACTATAAAATCGCTTTGATATAAAGTATTCTTTACTACCTTTTTAAATATATGCACGGGTAATTCTTGTATGTTTTTAGGTAGTTTTTTAAAGAAACGTATACATTACCCATTAAAAGATTTTTTTACCTCGGTAAGACGAGTAACAGGTACAGCGATAATTAAATTAGAAATAATATTTTAATGTAAAGTTTATTTATTCTGACCATCTTACCATTCCTCGGTCAGTTACAATGAATATATCTGATAATCCCCCTATACCCTATACTCGGTGCCTTTACCCAGAACAATTTTCCACGAATTTTATGACAATGTTGTGGTAGTTACGACATTATTTGGTCAGGTTTCGTCACATCCCAAATGGAAATAACAGAACAAAAGTCATTCGATTCTATAAACTACCCAATTAGCTCCTCACCCGAATCTCTGGTAATCCCCAACTATATAATCAACATTTAATGACAGTACCTTGCCAATATGTGAGCTGTCCACGTTCAAATGTCCCTTCTAGTAACATCACGTCATGTTATACTTAATAAGCCGTCGCGGGGGAGCTTGGCAATATTCCTGGCATTACATAGCTATAGTTATATAGGCTATATTAATACTACCCAGTCCCAGACGCGTGCACCGAGATAGTACCTACGTGCTCTGCATCTCTGTCTGGTGAAAACCTATTCGTGTAACCTGTATTTCTATTAGACAGGTAAGTGACTTTTGTGAAATACTTTTGTTTTATCCTTGAGTGGTGATTGTTTGGAAAATGGGTTTAGTCGGGTGATGAGGGGCCAGTTGGCTTGGTTAGAGACTGCCACGCTACACGTTGTGGATTTGATTTCCATTCAGGACAAACATTTGTGATGCATGAATAGGATGGTTTCTATTTTGTTTGGGAGTAATGTCTACTTCTGTATTTAGAAAAAAAAAATTGTATTATATGTAGTAAGTATATCTGTCATCTATTTTATGTAGCGCAAGCTAGGCTTAGTTTGGGATCAGATAAACGTGTATAAAAGAATGTCTCATGATTTATTTGTTTAAGTTTGCATTATATAATTTCAGGTAATAACCAAGACAAAACCACAAATAAACCCAAATTTTACATTATTATAATTCTACCATCTCTACTCATCTGTAGAGAGTATCGTGAGAAGCGATTAAAGAGTATATCGATGACACATCATCACCTCAAAAATCCCTATTATGTGAGAGAGACCATAAAAATTACATTAATGTATACCAACTTTATAAACCAAATAAACAAAACATTTGAAACCCCTCCTAGTTAGTATTAATTACATAACTTTCATTTTAAAAGTAAATGAACGTGGGCGGTCTGTCAAAATGGCCGCTATAAGAGTTGCGTAAGTTACGTAGGTGGCCAGAACTTTTAAGTTGGTGAACAAAAAGAAACTCTAGTTAATTCCTTTGTCCTTTTTCGTGGAAGCTCACGATACAAATGGATTTAAAGCGAAGAACAACTTGGTTTACTTTTGGACTTCTCGTTTACTATTTCGCTGAGGTTATCTAGTTGTCTTTGGTTCTTTTTTTTTTAAACAAATAGTATCACAATAAATATTTATAAGTAAGAATAACTTAAAGTAACATAAATAATTATGAAACTAACATCGTTAACCACTAGTTATTTAAACATGTGGTTTTGACAGTTCGATACTTTTTTAAGAGATCCGTCAACATTTTAATATTTTTTGTCGATGACATAGGTCAGCAACTTAGTAACTGAAAATATGGAATCCAATGAAGTATCTATATTCTATACTATGAAAAGTAACAAGTACTCTCGTGTTTTGAAAATATTAGTTTACAAAACACCAGGTACACAATTCTGTATTATGGATTAGTTTAAGTGTACAGGTGTTTTGTAGAATATCGTTGCAGACAGTCCTAAAAAAGAACAATCATGTGTTGAATCTTATATTTAATAAATGATTGTTGTTTAAAAAAGGGGTAGGTTTTTTGAGCGATTCGTTCGTTGATTTGAACGACATTGACAGCAAGTTTGAGTTTCGCTAAATAACAAAATAAGACTACTTCAGACTTATTTGTATGTCCCCTTATAACTTATAAACTACGGAATAGAATTTGAAGCCACTTTCATCATATTTTTGGAAATTTCATTCGAAGTCTAATCTAGGGCATTTCTCTCCAATTAATAGAATGCTCATGGCGTACAACATAGCTTCTAAACAAAGCAATGTTGACATTTTTGGTGACAGACTAACTCTTTTTAGAAATAAGTGTTAGTAATAGTGCGTTATAGTGTTGGTTTTATTTTTTATTATTATTTTATGAGTCTTTTGTGTAAATTATTTAAGTTTAATTCTAATCTTTAATTTAATTTAGTTTCTCAATTTTTTTTTTGTTCTGTTGTGTGTCTTTTTTAGTGCTTGTAGTCGTCACCTGTATATTCTTTTGTTCTTGTATATTTTTTATGTATTGATGTGTGTCTTGTTGGTGATCCAATAAATAAATAAATAAATGGTTTACGCATAATACCTTTACATACAGGGGAAGCTGGGCGGGTCGCTAGTCTATAATTAATTAATTATTTCTCAAATAACCCGCAGAAGTGTAATGAATGAGGTAATTTTAATCAAGTTTTCTATTAAACGTTGATCGGTAAATTCACTCTTGCAAATATTTCTGGTGAATAAAAAGAACATACGCCATTATGAAATATTTCTCATTTTTTGTCGGTTGAAAACTGATATTAATCCATGATATTGAACCGGAATGTCTAATGAATCATTAAATTTGCTCATTATTAGGCATTTTTTATTTATAGGTTTCATTACCTTTGTAGAAAGTAAATACATCATTTTTTTATGTTTATTTTAGGACTAGTTCCTTTTTTTTTATATTTGTTTGTAATTTTAATTAATGTAAGTTGTTCTACTATGTTGTTTAAATATTTTTAATTAATTTTAACTTTAGTTTGTGTTTTCTTTCGACAATTTTTAATTTAATTTTAAATTGTCTTCCTTGTAACATACAGGCACTGGCAGAGAAACTAAATAAGAGTTTGGTAATAAGTTTGTTTTTTTTTAAATTAATGCTGGCTGTTTTCAGTAAAAAGCAACCGAACAAGAACTCTCATGCTCGTAAAGGCCTATTTGAATAAAAATATTTACATTTCATATTGATTTCTTTCACGCTTGGGTGAAAATCTAGTAATAGGCATTCTGTCTTCAATTAAACGTTATTTTTGATGTCAGTTTTATTATTTAATGTAATAAAATAAATAACTTCATCAACAAAAATTGTAGACAAATAATCCCCAAAAGAGCAAATATGAATGGGCGTCGTTACAAAAACAAACTTTCAAATATTCCCCAACCAACTACCGGCTGGGAAAAGTTTTACAGCAAACTTCAGTCTCACATTTCAGCAGTAACAGCAGGATTACAGTACCTATTAACTACATTCAGTCACTTAGCCAGAGTACGCTTCCAACTTGAATATAATCCGTTGGATTTGCACACGTTCGTTTCATGTGCATTTTAGTTGAAATCTCTCGACTACGTATTTTTGCCGGAGTGCTTTAGCGGTGGCTATGGATTTTCATTAATCCATTGAAAGGTAAAATTTAAGCTATCGTTTTATTAGTGCGGCAAAGTGCGGTAGTGATACGGTTGAAAATTGAATTGCTTCGTGTTTTATAAATTGCTCTTTTTTCTTCATTGTCTTTATTCGACAGGCCAGTTGGCTTGGTGGTTACCGACTCTGACAGCCAAGCCGAAAGTCGCGGGTTCGATTCCCACCCAGGACAAACATTTGTGTGCATGAACATGTATGTTTGTTCTGTGGGTGTAAATATCTATATAAGTATGCATTTAGAAAAAAAAGTAGTATAGAAAGATACACCAGAAACTTTACCGATGCATTGTCGACCCTGAGACGTGAAGTTGTTAAGTCTCAGCCTATAATGTCAGCAGCCTTCTTACCGTTCTAACTTAAATACAATATTAGAAGTGCACTACTGCTTCACGGTGGAAATGTGTATGCTTAATTTTCATATTAAATTGTCCAAAAAATATGTTTTATTAAAAAGATTCACTAGTTTTAAATATAAAGGTGGGACTCCACTAGATAGCACAATTGCAAAGCCTCTTATAACCTACACGTGCTTAATAATCCTTGGCATTAGCGACAGCCGGTTGCAACCGGTTCCAAACGCTCCCAACTGGATTTTTCCGCTTATAGAAATGCAAACATGATCTTATTTTTCCATATTTCCATCTGTGCATGAAATTTTATTTATATGACATTTTTATGAAACGTGTGCAATTTCTCGGCCCTGGTGTTAAATTTTATGTTTGTTTCGTTCATAAAATGAATTGAAATAATCATTTCATAACTGTAGTATGGGCAGGAATTAAAAGTTTTGTTTATTACAATACTAGCTACGGCGTTACCCGCTTTCAATCCTGTTCTAAACCTTCCTTTTGAACTACTCTATCTACTGCTGAAAACTGCATTAAAATCCGTTGCATAGTTTACGATTCAATATAGGACATACAGAGAAATATTCATTAATATATAAATAATAGATTATCAGGAGAGGTTTTTATAAAAAAATATCAGATTATGAAAATGTTTAACCTTGGCGAATTTTTTGCAGGTATTTCTCTGGTGAAGGTTAAGTTACAAGCCGGTGGTTACTTCAGTAGTAGTGACCTTAAGCGCCTTGCTAGGCCTCAACTGAATAAATGGTATTGAAAGCAACTCACATATCATCTGAAGCTATTAGAAGAAATTGTTCCATTAGAATGGCTTCGAATTGGATCGACTTTTTTTTTGTAGACACCATACGACTTCACAATCATTGACTACGTACACACATTTTAAAAAAGAATTATATTATTTTTATATTGGGCCTTAACAGTAGTGGGCCGAAACAGGCAGACAATTATAATGGTAAGGAGTCACCGCCGCGCCGTCTACTGACATTTCCTAATGGTAAATGGTCACCGCCTTCTGTGGACATTAGCAACCTACCAGCAGCATCGCTAATATCGACTCTAAGACGTGAAGATGTAAAGACTGTTCTGCAATGCTAAATAATATTAAAGGTATAAAAACTACATAATCTAAAATATTTATTTCTTAACCCTTTCGCGAGCATTGGCAAAATAATTGCCAAACCACTTTTAGATTCCTTTTAGATATATTGTATATAGAAACATACTATTATATGTAATTCAAACTGCATTGGCAATTACTTGCTAAATAAGAAGTCACAATCCGGCATTGGCAGAGATATTGCCGTTGCCCATAAAAAAGTAAGCAAGGGGGTGAAATTGATTAGTATTGTTTTAAAAATGTTATTTCACAATTTATTGAATAAATAAAATCAAAATCGGAGGTGTAATTAGTATTGCCCGCGAAAGGGTTAAACCTATAGTTTCGCGTATCCGGTATTTTGTTATCAAGTATCGTGTTTTAACTGAATTTAAAGTTGGCCGGGTATTCCGGGTATTCTGGGTAACTCAGACGGCAACGACCCCATGCATCTTCATTGTACCACCCTCGGTATGGTTTTACGAGCGATGTTAACAAGTTCAACTATTTTACCTGTTTGTTTGTAGTGGTAGCAAAAACAATTGTGCTCGGTTTTAAAATTCTAAATTCTTAACCATTTATTCAACCTTCAACTGAGAAGAACCGGCAAGAAACTCAGCAAGGTTACATTAGAGTAATGTAAGTACCAAAATAATAAGATGTTTTTAAATTGACAACGAAAATAATAAGTATGGATAAGATAATAAATAAATTAATTAATATCCTGGGACATTCTTTTACACACGGCCATCTGGTCCCAAACTAAGCAGAGCTTGTACTATGGAAACCAGATAACTGATATACTACATATACTACTGGTATGTGGGAATCGAACCCGCGACCTTCGACTTGGCAGTCAGGGTCGGTAACCACCAAGCCAATTGGTCTGTCAACAATAGTGCCCCGACTTCGAAATATGGAGAATACTAGATTCAAATCTATTGCGTAATTTAGAAGATTCGAAAAGAAAAATCGATTTAGTTTTATTTAGAGAACTTAATAGATATAGGCACACACATTACACACACATCGTATATATATTATATATTGCTTTATTTAATTAAATCATGTTAAAAAATGTTAAAGCTAATTAAAAACAAACTTCATCTTCATTACCATAGTACATTATTTAATTTCCCTTTAAAATTCCATATTCAAATATAGAAAGCACTCGACTGACCGTTCTCTTAATTTTTCAAGTAAAAATCCCGCAATTTAATTTTTAAATTAAGTTCTTTCGCTGACCGTACAAATAAAGGTTGACCCACACCGAGGCAGTGTTTGCCGGTTAAATTTCCACTGGCAGTTATGGTGAAATGTGCATGCTTTTAATCCTACTCCACTTCCCTTATTTGGAAGGCTATCAAAAGGTGGGTATGGAAGGAGCTCTAAAATTGTTTTCTATGCAAATTTCGTGAACGAAAATTTGCTTTTAGGACTACGATTTAATTTAGGATGTTGGCTTACTTTTTGTTTTAATTTTTTTAACTTGATTATATCTGTATAAGTATTTAGAAAATAAATTTGTAGGTATATTAGTTATCTAGTTTCTATAGTACAAGCACAGCTCTCTTATTCTGCTAATACAAACTACGTCGGTGAGCCGCTTCACTGAGGCCTCGGATAGCTTATCTCTCACGTGATTAGCGTAGTTAGCGAAAGAGACAGAGCACGGAGGCCGCGACGATACATCCTCGAGTTTGTGTCATTTTCCTTACAGGATCGAGCCCCTGGTTAGTTTGGGATCAGATGACTGTATGTAAAAATGGCCCAGAATATTTATTTATTTATAATATATGGAAAAGCTTTGTCAAGGTTCAAGGTGATAGGGCTTAAGATGGTATTAGGATACATCGGAAAACTTTATGCGAGACAAAAAATCAACCTATTGTTTGTAACCCTTATGGACATTTGCAACGCCAAGTTATTAAGTCACATGTGCCTGTAATTTCACTGCCTTACCATTGTAATCGAAACACAGTAAAACAAAATCACTACTGTTTAATGCCTATGGCATTATTAGTTATCAAAGTGGGCCGTTTAGACCTGATAGATTTGACAGGCCAGTTGCCCTGGTGGTTAGCGACCCGGACTGCCAAGTCGCAGCTCGTGGGTTCTAGACCCACCCCAAACATTTATATATGTTTGTTCTGGGTCAAGGTGTAAATATCTATATAAGTATTGAGAAAATCAAGTAATATACCAGTCATCTGGTTTGCATGGTACAAGCTCTGCGAAGTTTAGGTTTAAGGCCGTGAGAAAAGAATGTCCTTGGATATTATTAGATCTGGACATCAACTTATTAAGCAATAAATTCCAAATTCCCACCAATTAATAATCCTCATCTGACATCACTTAACGCCATCCTAATCTTCCCCTATTTCCATCATTTTAACTCAATTTATAGATAAAGCAGGTTAATAAAAAGGAAAGTCTCGTCCAAAAATAGTCGGAGAGTTCGCAGTATGTACCTTCAATCATAATCAATCATACCTGCCTTGATGTTGGCAGACTTTCGTCGAATATTTTTTCTCACACCGCCTGTCTCGGTGCATTTCCGTGAAAAATGTTAGATATGAAACTGGAACGGGGCTGGAGGGATTCTTGTTTATAATTTTGTTGGGTGATCATATTTTATGTAGGGAAAGTTACTGTGGATAAACTCGGTAACTTTTTTATTTTAAATGATTTAAAATGAATGTTTGTTTGTCAGTTGGCTTGGTGGTCAGCGACTTTGACTGCCAAGCCGAAGGTCGCGGGTGCGATTCCCACCCAGGACAAACATTTGTGTGCATGAACATGTCTGTTTGTTCTGTGTCTGGGTGTAAATATCTATATTAGCATGCATTTAGAAAAAAAAGTAGTATATTTAGTATATCAGCTATCTGGTTTCCATAGTACAAGCTCTGCTTAGTTTGGGATCAGATGGACGTGTGTAAAGAATGTCCCAGGATATTTATTTATTTATTTATCCTTCTATGCGCTCTTATACCATCTGATTACGATTAAGCTTAAGTGAGTTGATGTAAAAAAAGACACATGCAACGCAATGATTAAAAATTTGAGGAAAACATAATATTATTACGCAATTCATAAAAAGAATTGCCATGTAAAAAAAAACTGTTTCAATTTTTTTTGGCTTGGCAACACAATAGCTCGTCGATAGATACTAAACAAAAAGCCCGCAAACATGAGAGTATAATATAGTACTATGGTTCCTCTATGTCGTTTCTATTAGTATGGTTCTTAACTATTTTGTCTGTGCCTATTTATACAAATATTAGATGAATGTCATTATAATCTGTCATATAACTAACAGACATGGTCACACAAATGTCTATCCTAGGTAGGCATCAGACCTATTCAAAATAATATTTTTAGAAAATCTCTGAATTACGTTTATTAGCCATCATTATTTTTCTACACGTTTCACAATTTCATAAAAGATTTCAGGACTGAGAGAGACGGCAGACTATTTGCAATTAAGGGGGCGCTTAAATAACGCACCTATTACAATCCCCGAGGTTTATGAGTTACACGGAAGTAGATAAAATCTGGATGTACCAAATTCTCAGAAGTTTTCTTTGTAGGTTTTATGAAAAATTTCAGGGAATCGATTTTTGAGGTAGATTTGACCTACATTGCAGTTCGGGGTTGTAACTGACGTTTCTATAGAGGATCTGCCTTGTGCGTTATAGTTTAGTGTAAACCGGCAAATTTTACATTTACACATTTTAATAAATAGGAAAGAATTATTTTTGTTGGTAAAATCATTTTTTTGTCAAAACGTATGTTGGGTTGCCAACTTAATTGTGTTTCGCAGTACGATATATTAAATTTTGGCGACGATTATCGTTGATCGTGAAAAGGCGATGATAGCCTCGTTGTTTCGAATCGTACCATGAGATAGAAGTAAGAAAAAAAAGAAGAAAATAAATAAATAAGCTAGAATAAGGGAAAACATCATGAGGAAACCAAAGCACGTTGGTACGGTACTTTGTGACAACAGCCTGGCTGGCTACTACAACTTGAAAATCTATTGCCAAACACCAAATGTATTCTGACAGCTGCATATCGAACACATCATCACATGATGATGAGATTATAGCCGTATACCAGCCTAAAAAAAGCATCATAAAAAAAACCTAGCCAATAGAATTCTAATAAGATTATTTTTGCTTCTCTTCCAGCCAGTACCGTTGTAAGTATCTTAAAAATTAGAAAAAAATAAAAATAAAAAAGAATCGGTGTACGAGTTAAAAAGACGCTGAAAATTTGAGTCTGATCTAGTAAAAGAATATCAAAGTCAGCTGTTTAAGTACCTGACAGTATTTTTAACGAGCCTGTCTGATGGTTATAACCTCTGCTTGTAGGTAATTAGCAAATGTACTTGGATTTCGTTCTACCTATCCACAACTAGCACTTAGGGATGTTTTACCTTTGATGAAAATGCCGCGATGCCTCAATTATAAGTTTACATTTTGTACCTATGTTTAGCTGGAATTCCTCTTACCTGTAACAAGAGAACAATTCGTTACAAAATGTTTTATTTTTTAAAAGATTTTTTTTTATTTGAAGCTTTCATTGTAAAGCGTAATATTTTTGGTATGGTGTCATACAGATTATTGTATATATTATACAGAGTATATAGAGTGGTATAAATTATATGTATTTATTATATATTATTATACAGACATAAAAACAAAACTATTATATTTTTCTGCAACTTGACCACGTATAACCTAAAACAAATCTTACATTCGCTAAATGAAATATTTTTTATTCAACACGTTGATGTAAATTTTAATTTGATAGGCTTCTCAAAGTTCTCGGCCGCATCTTAATATAACTGAACCTTCTGGAATGAAGCGTAAGAAATTGTTTAAAATCTAGCACATACAGAACCTTGATGAGTTTCTTGCCGGTTCTTCTCAGTTGAAGGCTGACTTCCAAACCGGTAGTAACTTCAGTAACTTTAAATTTGACCTACATAAGTGCCTTCAACGGACCTAAACTGAATAAATTGTTTTGTTTTTTTTTTCTATTTTATAGTCGGTTAATTAAAAGCAGTTCAAAACTTACACCAGCATTCGATTGACGTCACAGCCGCACTCGGTCATCATAAACCCCTAAAAAACTTTCATAATTCAAGGTATTTTATGTTAAAACTTTTTATAAAAAAAAATTCTCTAATTCATGTTTATTGGGCAGTATTAAAAACTTAATAGAACATATTACGAGGTTTTATATTCCAATTAGGTCATGTTACGAGTACATTTAAAAAGGGGATCAAATGGTTCTGTATAATTAGGGTTATTTGAAACCGTACGTTTGAAATGGAATATAGCATAGGTATGTCACACTGTTTGGGAAATTATCCTAGTAATATTATAAATGCGAATGTGTGTATGTTTGTTACGCTTTCACGCAAGAACTAGATTCTTTTTATTTGTCAGTTTCAGAGCTACAGCACGGTGTGACAGTCGGCCGTTTTTAATAGCAGTTCAACCATTTTAATTACAATTATATCCCTTTTATTACGACTCCATTTGTAATGTTAACGAACGGTGAAAATTAAGTTAGTCTCGGGAATAGACCGATTTGTCTTACATGCATTAAGTTTAAATGAAGATTACATTTAGGTGTTATAGAGGGTTCTTGTTCCAATTTGTTGAACTTAGAAATAATGTGACTTTTAACTTTATTTAAAATAAGTTTCAAATTAAATACTATGAATAAGAGATCTTCTATAGGTGTGATGTTTAGCGTCAAAACTAAAAGAAATATATCTACTATATATACTAGCTGTCCCCCGCGGTTTCACCCGCATTACTGAGTTAAGGCACGTATTTATTTTGTACCAAAAGCCAAATATGAATTTTCAAATTATGGATTGCCCATTCAAACTTTCAGCCCCTATTACACCCGATTTTTAACCATATGTCCTTCTCCGGGATATAGTCTATCATCTTGTCAAATTTCATTATGATCCGATGAACCGTTTAAAGGTCGTAAAAAGGTAACAAAGGTATGGATTTATTGAGCAGCATTCACGCCGTCTCTTGGCCACCTAAGAATTCTAAGACTACAGACATTTCTGCCAAAAATAAGTCTATTGTACCTTGTCCGAACCGAACTGAGACGTGATGTTGTTAAGTCTCATGTACCTGTAATTTCTAGTACTGTAATGTAATAGTGGTACAGTAAGGTAATTTTTCTTTTTTATCTAATAGATACGTAACAGCTTAAACATCTTACCACTAAAGCCAGAACCAATCACAGTCAGTTACTTAAAAAAATATATATTAACACCAAAAAAATATTCACTTCCCACGGAAAAGGAAAGAGGGAACATCTTCGTAACGAGAGGGAATGGAAACAAATGGCGGAGAAGCGTGAAATAATTAGTTTTTCTGAAAAAAGCCGTTAAGCGCGCTATAAGAAAATATATTGGAGGTTCCGCAGTATTTCGCTTAAGCTTCGAGAATTGGTACAGTAATTGTATTATAGGTATAACAAATAATATTTAGATTATTTCTTAGACATTGTAATAATATACAAATTTTGTAAATCTACCATTTGTTTTTACCAATTTTTTATGCACTAACAGTACACCGATACATTCAAAACTGTTTTCACATGATATGCAAAATTCACATACTCTGTGTTTGTTATTTGTGTTTGAAAAATATTTTTTAATTAAATTAAATTAATTATTAAAAATAGTTTATGTAGTATTAGTTATCTGGTAACCAAAATAGAGCAATCTCTGCTTTTAGTAATACTAATAAAGTGACAGATAAACTACCTATTGTCGCTTGCAACTTTATGGGAGTCGCGCGTTGCTGACCCTGTCAAAATCTCTTCATGACATTCTTGAAGAAATCCTTATAAATTTTTGATCAGGTCAAAGAAGTTGTGTGAAGAATGTCCCAGGATATTGTTTTATTATCATTGATTAAATAAAAAGGTAGGTATAATACGGTTTTTGTAGGTACCTTTTTTATGTATAAGTAGGTACTACAGTTATGTATGTCTCGCTATGCAACATAATAAAAACAAAACAGAATCGCATAAACACATATTTTACAGAATCTCATTATCGTGCTTTTCAATTATTCTCCCCCGGAGTCCATGGGGTTTTTTACTAAGATTTATGGAACCCTAATACGCAAGTAGAATATAGAACGAAATGTTCGAGACAATTCGCAAATAAGGGTCGATCTGGATAATGTTCTTTCGTCAATGAAAAATACAATTGTATTGTTTGCCAGAAGACAAACCGCATTCTTTATAAATTCTGAGTAAATTTCCATTATTGTTTTATTTTCCTTAGAGGACAAGGAGAATTTATAGAGCCTACAGTAAATTATAAGTGTCTCCAATTTTGTTAAGTTATCTTGTACTTGTTATTAAGTAAGATAGGTTTATGTGTGTAAAATGTAATTAAATCAGTAACTAATAAATAAGCACCTTGTTTTAATAATAAAGATAATAATAATAAATAAGTCTAGAACGATTTGCACCTATGTCGTTCATCTCTGTGGTTATTTTGATGCAATGAACATTAAAGCTTGGCACTCAATATAAAAAGAACGTTTTGCTTTGTTAGTATTCTAAACGAATACATTGTAAATCTATATATTTTATGAATAGTCAATGTCAAAATGGTTAAGTACCATTTTATTTTCTCTTCTGTTTGTGAATCGTTTTTTTTTTGTTTGATGAGTAGCTTGATTATAGATTTTAGTGTAATAAAAAAAGGTGTGCATTTCACACGCGGTAGAAGTGAACTTTCTGAAAACTATGTATCTCATTCTCTCACAGGCTAAATCCTAAAGATGTATTTGTTTGTCTCTTTTTTTTAGGTCGCTTTTTCGATTCATCGAGTTCACAGATGCTAAAAAAATTTTTTAACTTAAAAAATTTAAGACAATTGTTTTTTTCATGGAAATCAAATTTGTTTTCAGTCAAATTTCGACCAGATGGCGACTACCAAGTCTTATTACAGTGATAGGTTCCGCGTATAAAGGCGTCCGGCAATGACAAGGCCGAGTGCGAATGAGGTCACGAAAGTGAGAGTTCGACGAATCGAGGGCAGAAATCAAGACGAAAGTGAACTGAGGCCACTGTTACAAGGTCTGCTTATTGTAAATATTCGACATCAGATCGCGAACAATTGGTAAGCATAGATGTCATTGTATTTACATATTTTTAATGTCCTGATTTGACGCCGTCAACTGATTGCAAAAAAGAGCTAGGGCTGAATTCTATAAAGAAAATCACACTAACTCGAAGATGTTTCGTCGCGGTTTCCGTGCTCTGACTCTTGCGCTAACTACGCTAATACTACTAATCACATGAGAGATAAGCTCTCCGAGGCCTCCGTGAAGCGGCTCGCCAACGAAATATATAAATATATAGTTTGACACATACATTTTCAATTATATATAAAATTTAAATTATTTGTTTTCTAACACAAATGTAAGCCGATGTATTATCATTGGCAAATAGAACAGCTGATTATAATCCTATCCTTGTTGTATTAAAAATTCGAAAGTTTTTAAGGATGGATGCGTTAATGTTAATTACACTTTCACGCAATAATTACCATATTAGATATAGATAGTTCAAAACCTGAATTAACACATACAAGATTTTTTTTCTCGGGGAAAATGTAACATTCGTCGGCAACGTGAGTGAAACCGCGGGGGACTAGTAATATTTTAACAATCGAAAACGTTGTTCTAAAAAAAATTGTTATACCATTACATAATTAGTTTAAATGAAAGTTCAACTTTTATAAGGCTTTGTCTTGAAAACGACATGTTACTAAGCCACCCCCGCCCTGTAACATGGAATCGGCTGTTAACCCCAAAATAAACGCGTATTAAGTTTTATATGCGAATTAGAATAAATTACCTAATAAATTATAGTTAATACGCTGGTTGTGCTTTCTGTTATTTGATTTGATTTAAAAAAATACTTGGTCACAGATTTTTGAAGTCAATATAGTATTTGACAATTTTAAAAATTTCAAAAATAATCGCATAAAATTATTTTTAAAAGAAATAAAACAGGGTCGTTACGACACATAATAGAAGTGAAACTTTTGTATTACTGGGAAATATCTATTATTCATCAATAACTTTTGAGTAGCATAGATTGTGTTTATCATTCATTTATTTTTCCATACTATAAATTTTGAAAACAAAATAAATATTCCCAAGTCTTGTGATTGTGAGGACAAATAAATAATTTTTTATAATTATTTTTCGTCTCACAAAAAGGTTGCATACAAAAATTTTCACTTCGAAAAGATTTTTTTATTCTTTTGTAGGTACTACTAGGATAATTTCATTGTCATATAAATGTCCCAACAGTGTCGTTAGGGTGAAACGCTGAGTTGTCATGACAATATCACTAGATACCTATATAGTCCCTCAACATAAATACGATCGCATAAAAACAAATGGTCCCAGAAATACCGCATTAGAGGAGCTCTGGGGTCAATAGTGACTATGTAATAGGCTCAATGTGTGGTAATGTCTTCATTATTTTAGTGTTATGACAGTGCATGGTTGGGGACAATGTAGACAAGAGGTCATATTATATTGGTTTTGATGGACCGGGTACTGGAAAACAAAAGATGGCTGTGATAAAGCGTTTCTAATTTAGAATGGTCTGTTAGCTAAGTAATAAAAATAAAATGTGATCATATTTAAAAAAAGATATATTAATAATATTTAAAAAATAAAAACATAATAAAACAAAGAAAATCCATTATTGGCGTTAGTAGTTTTTGCATCGAAGGGAAACAAAAATCCATACACCTCACAAATTTCCGGATTTATTAGATTGGTACAGAGTAAAGAAGAGAGATCTTTATTTTAAAACTAGCTGCACCCTGCGGCTTTGCCCGCTTTCAATCCTGATTATAAACCTTCCTCTTGAATTATTCTATATATTAATGAAAAATTCAATTAAAAAAAGGCATTAAAATCCGTTGCATAGTTTACGATTCTATAAAGCACATACAGACAAACATTCATTTTTATATATAAATATGTATGTATTTTTATTTGCATAGCTTTTGCTTTCGAAATGTAAGGTAACTTATGTTAGGTATTCTCAAAACATTATCAACCAGGAATACAACACAGCATCCCTTTATTAAAATCAGAGCCTTAAACTCGACTTGATATCAAGATATGACTTCGACATTACTTAGTTAAGTACATAACTTAGCTAAACATACAACTTAGCTAAGTAATATAGGCGGTTAAGCTTACAGTTTGCCAGTTTTCAGTTATTCATAGTTTAAGTTCGAGAGTGACGATAATGTACCGAAGTTTGTATTTAATATCTAAGCCTGAATTATGAATTTCAGTTATGTAGGTAATATTACTTCCTTACCGAGGTATTTTGTCTTGCGATTTTATGTGTAGAGAACACATCAAATCGAATGATATATTGTTTTATCATTACATTGTAGTAAAGTTGTAAATACAGTTCTCTCTTGGCAGCTAAGAGAGTTGTTAGAGAAAAATAAACCCTATGCCGTAATGATAAGGTTCTCCATCATCATACAATTAACTAGTGGACCAATAGATGAATCGTATATTAAAAGTAGGGATTTTACGGAAGTGGTTCTATCGGAACCGAGGTCAGAGTCGGTGTTTTAAAATTTGCGTTGTCGGAGTCGGAACCGGAATCGGAGTCGGATTTGGAGGCAGTGGCGGTGGCGGAGTTAGAAAAGAGATCTGTTATAGACACGGCTTAATAAAATAAAACAATACATTCTTCAATATTAGAAAACAGTTCCATTTCTCCATTTCTAACCTCCGATTTAAAAGTATCGGAGCCGAACTCGAAATCGGAGGTCTAAAATTAATCGGAAGACTTTTAGCAATCGGAGTCGAAACTTAAAAGCTGTCGAGTCCGTATCATCCCTAATTAAAAGCAATAAGGTAGATTTTTCTATAACATTCTATACATACTATGCCATGAGATGAAAAAGTAATATGTGAATGGTATCCATAGTACAAGCTCTGCTTAGTTTGGGATCAGATGGTGTAAAGAATGTTCCAGGGTATTTGAAAAAAAAAAAACTTTTTAGTGGTAATGCACAAAAAATATTGCCCAAATAGTCGCCTTGATGGTTGAATAGTAAAATACTTGGCATAGAAACCGGAGGTCTTGAGTTTGATTCTTAGGGTAGTCAAAGTACAGTTGAAGTTAGCTAATTATATTTCGTCGCTTCATTCTTCAGATATGATTTGATTACCAGGTAGTAGTCCCTCTACTTACTAGGCAACATCGCACGATTTTTAAAGATTTAAAACTATAGACTAAAACTATTACCGGTTTACCCTTCCCTAGTCCGCCGTCTTGACATTTACCCATTCCTCTTTCGTGCGCGGTAACTATCGCACGCGCATTTCATTCAACATGCCGAAAAGAAGTGCACAATCAGAAATTGAACGTTTAAATCGAAAAATAAGGAAAATAGAACAATGTGAACGACGACGGAGAATCATATCTCCTTTGCAATCATCATCGGACGATGAAGGTATGTACCTAATTAAAAATATATTTAATTACTGGTCGCATAGCAGTGATATTCCATAAATCTATTTGGTATGCGTTGGGATTGACCGCGAGTCAATAACATTGACATCTTCCAATTTGATGGATAATAAGCTCTGCTTGACGACCAATTTTGCATCGGGGTTGACTGCGAGTCTTCAACGATGACAAACAGCAGATAAAACGTACAATCTGAAGTAGATGTACAGTCCTCTGCGCAATTCCAATCGCAAAACTAAGTTTGCCGATTTTTATTTACTACCTACCCTAAAAAAAAAAAAAAAAAAAAAAAAAAAAATATATATATTTTTCTTCACAACCTTAATTGCAAAATTGTAATTATAGGTAACGAAGATTCCGAGCCAGCCAAAAATACTGGCAACGATGTGATTCCGGAGCTGGCGCCGAACGTCATACAAGACGTGGAGCACGAGGCTTTGGATATCCCCAGCCAGATCGAAGACCAGGCTGGAACCAGCCTTGACGACACGGCCACGGCCAGTTCTGATCCAGCTTTGGACCCTGAACTACTGTCTGCTCTTGGCGAATCCACGTGCGAAACCCCTGAATATGGTGACAAGATCCACGATAATTTATCAAAATTATGGCTCCCTTCTTTAAAAAAAGGAATGCCTAAAGACAGCAAAGACAAGATGATCAAGGATTATCTTATACCGGACAATTGCAGACTTCTTCAAGCACCAAAACTAAATGCAGAAATATCTGCTGCGATACCGGACATGGTTCGCAATCGAGACAAAACTCTCTCCGCCGCTCAACAACAGCTCGGTTCGGGAATTACTGCCGTCAATAGAGGTATTGACATACTATTAAAGAGCGATGATAAGATTCAGGCCATGAAACATTTGAGCAACGGCTGCAGATTACTATGCGATTCACATTATTCCGCTACGCAAAATCGTATAAAGCTTATCACGCCCAGTCTAGACAGGGCTTTTCACCAAATGGTGCACGACTCCGAAAGAGACGAAACATTGTTCGGTTCATCGTTATCGGAAAAGATAAAGGCCGCAAAGGTCATAGAAAAGCAGGGCCTTCTGATTAAGAAACCAGTAAAACCCCAAACACCTGCAGCACCTCAGTCCGCAGCTCGGCCTACATCCTTCCAGGGAAACTGGACAGCGCCTCCTCGGTACCCAGCGTACAGGGGGGGGCGGGGAAGCTACAATACAGGCTACAGAAAGCCGCCACCATCAGCAGCGCGCCGCTCGCACGCAGCACCGGTGCCGCGGCCCCGAGCGGCGACCCAAGACAAGCTCCGTGCCTCGGCACCGAGTCACCACTAGCGCAGGTTCACACGGGTAGACTTACCCACTTTTATAATTGTTGGTTAAACATTACAAACAATATAGTTGTACTCGACTGGATTAGGGACGGTTATTCTATACCCTTGCGAACGTTTGCTGCCCAGTCTCATATACCTAATAATAGCTTTTCGGCTTCTGAAAAGGTACATATGTTAGAAGCTATTAATAAATTAAAGGAAATAGGAGCTATTTCGGAGTGCAAAGCTAGAGAAGACCAGTTTATATCTACAATATTTCTAACTCCGAAGCCTAACGGCGGCAAGCGTTTCATATTAAACTTGAAACCCTTAAATAAATTCATTCCTACCGATCATTTTAAGATGGAGGATTACCGAACCGCATGCAAATTAATTCCAAGTAATGGATACCTAGCTACAATCGACTTAAAAGAAGCTTACTTTCTTTTATCTATTCGGAACACTGACCGTCGGTATTTGCGATTTCAGTTTCAGCCTCCTAACTCGACCAAAACATTTACATATGAGTTTAATGGCATGCCATTCGGTTTATCCATCGCTCCACGAGTTTTCACGAAGTTAATGAGAGAGGTCATAACTCACTTAAGGTGTCGCGGCTATAAGTCTGTTTATTACCTAGACGACATTTTATGTATAGGTGATACCTACCAACAATGCGCCGAAAACCTTAGCGAAACGTTAAAGCTACTTCATTGCCTAGGATTCGTGGTAAATTACGATAAAAGCAATCTATCGCCGCGACAAACTTGCAAGTTTTTAGGGTTTATTTTCAATACAATAAATCTAAGCCTATGTCTTCCCTTGGACAAGCGAAATAAAATTGCAAAGTTGGTTACCAAGTACACTAAACTACCGACTTGTAGTATCCGCGAATTTGCCCAACTTATTGGAGTATTGGTTGCTAGTTGCCCTGCAGCCAAGTACGGGTGGTTGTACACCAAAACTTTAGAGCGACAAAAGTATCTTACCTTGGTCAAAAATAACAATAATTATGAAGTAAGAATTAAGCTACCTAAAATTATATTACAGGATTTGGACTGGTGGTCGTCAAATATTGACACTACATCCAATTTCATGAGACAATCAAATTTCGAGCTTGAAATTTATACTGACGCTTCCATAACCGGCTGGGGTGCCGTTCATGGAAATAACAAGATGTATGGCAAGTGGAAAGATACTGAAAAGACAAAACATATTAATTACTTAGAATTATTGGCAGCTTTTTTAGGTTTAAAGTCATTCGCTAGTGAGATAACCAACTGTGCAATATTACTCCGCATCGATAACACAACTGCCATCAGTTATGTGAATCGTATGGGGGGTATACAATACCCCTATTTGAACGACTTAGCCAGGGCATTGTGGCAATGGTGCGAGCAGCGCGACCTTTGGATATTTGCATCGTACGTTAATACCAAACAAAACCACGCTGACGCCGCCTCCAGATTTGTAAATGCGGATACCGAGTGGTCACTTTCTGATGGTGCATTCCAAAAGGTCATGCAATACTTTGGCCAACCAGAAATTGACTTATTCGCATCACGAGATAACGCTAAATGTACGCAATTCGTTTCTTGGAAACAAGACCCAGACGCAGTTGCCGTAGACGCATTTACTTTGAACTGGCAGTCGAATTATTTCTATGCTTTTCCGCCGTTCTCTATAATATTGAAATGTCTTCGAAAAATAATCGACGATAAAGCCTACGGTATATTGGTTTATCCCCATTGGCCTTCGCAACCATGGTTCCCATTATTACAGACTTTAATAGTTTCCAAGGTTTTATATTTAAATCCAAGTAAATATCTTTTACAATCCCATTTCAGAGACCATCACCCTTTGCACAAGAACCTTACCCTGGGTGTCGCGCGGCTCTGCGGCAGTCGTTCACACGTCGCGGCGCATGCGCAGACACCACTAATCTAATGCTAGCATCTTTCTCTGACAGCACAATAAAGCAGTACGATACCTCACTGAAGCTTTGGTGGCAATTCTGTATTATTAAGAACGTCAATGTATTCGAACCACCGAAGACATCTATACTTACTTTTCTTACAACACAATTTAACAATGGTTGTGCGTATGGCAGCTTAAATTCTCACCGTTCCGCTTTGTCGGCCCTTGTAGGTAATAACGTTGGTTCAGACGAGTGGCTTTACGCACTCGGCTTCTTAAGGGCGCGTACAAACTGAAACCCACTAAACCAAGGTACTCCAGCACTTGGGATCCTCAGTTGATCTTAAACCAAATTTCAACGTGGATTCCTAATAACGAACTATCGCTCGAAAAAATCACTAAAAAACTAGTCATTTTATTACCAATTTGTACCGCCCACAGAGTACAGACACTTTCGCTCATCAACCTAGAAAATATTGCCTCTTTAGCCAGCGGCATTAAGATTAATATCACTAATATCATAAAGACGTCTGCTCCCGGTAGAGATCAACCCGTGTTATTTCTGCCATACTTCAGGGAAAATTTAAGTATCTGCCCAGCAACGGTTTTCTCAGACTATATTTCTAGAACTAAAAATATAAGGCCTGAGAATACGAGTAACCTCTTGTTAACATACAAACGGCCTCACAAAGCCGCTACAACACAGTCTATCAGTAGATGGATTAGGCAAGTCCTGTCAGAGAGCGGGGTTGATATTAGTATTTTCGGTGCACATAGCACACGGCACGCGTCAACGTCGGCCGCCAGTGCCGCCGGCGTCAACATTGACACCATCCGCAAAGCGGCTGGCTGGACCAGCTCATCTAAATCCTTTTCCAATTTCTATAATAGACCTATTCTAAACGAAGGCGAATTTGCCAATTCTGTATGTGGTATCAGAGAATCACAATAGATTGATTTAATAATACATATACATGTATAGAAGTTAATTAACTTAATTAAAGAAGTAATACATATGTTTTACTAATTATGTTTCTTTCTTATATGTGAGTTAATAAAACCACAATGTTAGAAAACATGTATGCTTTTATTGAATTCCAAAACTTTCTTCTCTTAACATCTACCTGGTAATCAAATCATATCTGAAGAATGAAGCGACGAAATATAATAAATGATCAAACGAACTTCTCCGATGTGAAGTTCGATCATTATTATATGAGTCGCTTCATTCGAAGATATGATCACCCTCCCTCCCTGACGTTCCCCATTGATGAAAGTTTTGCACAAGGAACTCTAAAAAATGAGTAAATGTCAAGACGGCGGACTAGGGAAGGGTAAACCGGTAATAGTTTTAGTCTATAGTTTTAAATCTTTAAAAATCGTGCGATGTTGCCTAGTAAGTAGAGGGACTACTACCTGGTAATCAAATCATATCTTCGAATGAAGCGACTCATATAATAATGATCGAACTTCACATCGGAGAAGTTCGTTTGATCATTTATTAGAAATGATTACTTATAGCCCGTGTTCGAGAGATGACGAAAAATTCCGACCATATGTCACTGAAAATATCTTCGATGGAATGTGGGTTGCAGTAAAGGGACATCTGCTTACATCATAGGCGATAATCGGCGTATTTATTAATTAAGCTGTAATAATTAAAACGATCAAGTCTCAACAACAAACTTACGTGAAATCGACGCAATTACCACTATCTCGAACTAGAATCCAAACTGAAGTCTATTAAACGTGTATCTACCCTCAATTCTGATGACATTGATAATGAGTTTAGAAGTCGTATAGAAGTAGTCGTTATAACTAATGATTTACTCGGTTCGTGTAATGAACTCTTCGTCCTTAAGACTAAGGTAATTACTGTATGAGGGACTTCTTAATTGATGTCATTAATTAAAATGGTAGGAATCCGCAATTTGTGTTTGTGTATCGGAATTGTTGCTTATAAATTAAGTTAATTAAGCTGTTGGTTTTGACTCGTCTATTTTAATGTGTTTAATACATTAACTTATGTGAGAAATGTTTATTTCTATTGTTTATTGTGTTACACCATCATTTTTAAACCAACGCTGTTTAAAGTTCCGAGCTGCCGATTCTAGGCGAAAACGTTACCTCAATACGGTATCTTTTTTTAGATGATAGGTTTATGGTGACATCGGATGTCGTGACTAAAGTAGTGGGTTCCAATCCTACAATTGAACCTAAAGCTCATATTTAGATAAATTGTAAAGAATTCTTAGCACAGAAGTAAAGTACTCCACGTAGTAACCAACCGTCTGCTTTGGACTTGCCCATAATCTCGTTTATAAAAAAAAAAAACAGAATTCCAAACCATTTATTCATTTTCGGCCCTCGGAAGGGACTTATGAAGCTCAAATTTAAAGTAACTGAAGCTACAACCGGGTCGGAAGTCAGCCTTCAACTGAGAAGAGCCGGCAAGAAACTCAGCAAGGTTACTCTTTTTTATTAAATAATTTCCAGCCAGGACATGTCTGTTTGTTCTATATTTAAATATGTATATATTAGAGAGAAAAGTAGTAAGTGTATGTAGCATATCATATTTTAGAATAATCTTTTGTGAAATTGAATTAAATTCAAATAATTTGTTTGTTTTTTTCAGAAGAACATATAGGCTCAAAAAGACTAAGAATACACGAAAGCCCCCCTAAATTCATAGTAAAATTTAAGGCAAATAAAATAATAAAAGCTAGACGCACTGAAGCTATCCAGTTTCATAAGTGTCAAACTGAAACTACAGATGTTACAAGTTTTATTTCAACAATACATGGACAAGAAAATGTTCCGCGACACAAACTACAGTGAAAACTTAACGTTATGCGGGCTATATCGTGCTAGTTTTTAAGGTTGAAAATGTGGTGACTACGGACTAGAAAAAAAGGATAATCAATATTTTAAAGCCTGGCCACCAGTGTGCAGCTCTCGGAATCGACAATGCAGTCGATTTTGTATTACATTGATGGCGCACGACTGCTGTCCAGCATAGCTTGCGCACCGACCCATAAATCCATTATGAAATAGGTTTTAACATTGAGCCCGATAGAGTAACTCAATGAAAAATATTGGAACTAATATTTTTACTAATGTAGCATATTTTTGAGATGTAAAGCGTAAGTGCTGCCCTAAATCAGGTTTTTTATTTTGTGGGCTAGGTTTTAATTTAAAATGAGCCTCATGAATTTTGTAAATTTTTTAATGCATGAAAATATGAGGATAAATGTTTGTTACCCTTTCATGCTAAAAATACTAAACACATAGATAGATTATAACCTGATTTAACAGATGCAATACTTTTTACCACCGGTAATATTGCCACAATAGTGGTAATATTGTGACCTTGCAAAAGCAAACCAAGTTTATATCACCAGAAAATTTATTTGCCAATAATTTGTACACTTAGGCTGTCGAAATTTAATAGGCGTGTTTTGGCAGCTAAAAATCTATATATATAAAAATGAATGTTGGAATGTATGTCCTTTATAGAATCGTAAACTAGAGTAATTCAAGAGGAAGTTTTATAACTAGGATTGAAAGCGAGGAAAGCCGCAGGCTGCAGCTAGTATTATATAAATTTAATATTTAAGGCTTTACCGTGAGTGTATACTACTACTACTGTGGCCGCTATAACAACAAATAAAAAAAAGTATATACTTTTATATATATTTAGAAAGGGGGTTAAACTCTTCGTGTGGAAGTTCGACTCGCTTGGCCGCTTTTTATTGAACTTATTCGCCTTCAGTATTACAAGAAAGCATGAAAAGATTACAAGATGAAAAGGATGTCCCCAAACTTCATAATTAGAGAGAGACAGGAAGACAATAAAAACTAATGAAGCGACCTCCAACAGCAATAAAAGACAACCGTGAGGTTCTGACACGATTTCTTTTTCATTATTTTAATAAAGAAACAAAATTAATGAAATATAGGGTCTACTATAGGAAAGTAAGTCTTATAATAAACAAGTGTTTGGATTTTAATATCGATTTAGAATAGCACAAAGGTCGAGAAAGTATTTTTGGAATAACACGTAAGACTTTTCTTTGTGGGAAACCTTTTAATTTATTCATAGGCTGATGGAACCATCTTTTTTAGATATCCACACGATTTACGCCTTTAACAACACTACTGTAACTAAGTCAGCTCTGTCAGCAGTATTCTAGTGACATAAGCTGAATTTTAAACCATTACTATTAAGATTCAAATTCAATATACATTGATTGTTCTGGACTGTTAATGTTAAACCTCAGGAATAGGCTCCTATAATAGCAATCAGTAAGCTGAACTAATGGTTTTTTTTTGCCAAATTGGCCGACTAACAGGCAGGTCGTCAATCAGACGTTAAGTGGTCACCGCCACCTATGGACATTTGCAACACCAGGGGCATCGCCAACGCGTTGTCGTCCCTGAGACGTGATGTAGCTAAGTCTCATGTCCTCCTATGCCATTCTAACTGAAACACAGTAATACGAGTGCACTACTGCTTCACGGCGAAAATAGATATGGGTTTCCCGGACGAACTTTAAGGTGAAGCTAAAATAAGATGTATTTACTATCGGTATTCTATGGACAACGCTACAACACCTAGTTTCTGCTCAAAATGATACACAAACAGCATCTTCGTGTCTCTGTATTACATAACGCCACGGCTAAGGTAACAGGGACTAATTTTCATTTGTCACCCACAGGGTGCAGTTAGGTCACAGGTCACGTACCAGCTAGGGTTGTCACATAAGGTCTTCGAATGATAATATGAGCTTTTCCTTAAATTACGTATGTGTGCTTTTCTTTATGCAAAAATCCAAGTATTCCCCAGCGGTTTAGGCTCTGCCTGGATGAACCAGTTAAACAGTCAGTCAGTCCGTCCGTACAAGTAATTCTATGTGTATAGATAAATAATAATGAGTAACTTGGATGTTTAACTTCAGATAGGAATATTTTTTTTTGTTTAAAGATTGAAATAGAGTATAATAATAATAATGATATAATGAAAATATTAAATATTTTCCCTGAAAACCCCAAATAAATTGCATTATGATTTAAATAATTTGATGCAAGTTTATGGCTTTCAGTCTAAAACAAATCCCAAAAATTTAAATCATAATAAAATAAAGATTTCCTCTTAGTGACAACCCTAGCCCCAGTGTTGATACTCTGCCACAACAACGCCGTGTGACAGGGGCAAGTTCATTATTAACTCCGCTGTTATATTAGCTATCCGTTGTATAATGGAGAAATTCTTTATTTATTTGTTAATTTGTTACTATACAGTGCTTAGGTAACGAGCAATTAGGAATGAGAAGTTTCAGGGGCTTTTTCCTATTATTATAAATGCAAAAATTCTGATGGATGGATGTTTTTATTCATTCATGCCAGAAGGGATAAACGGATCGGTCTGGAATAGCATATACCTAGGTTACTATTTATTCCGGGAACGCAGGTGAATCCGCGGGGTACAGCTAGTAACCAAAATACAAACATACCTATATCATACACATATATGTTATATTTACGTATTTTTTATTCCGGGAGTATGTAACAACCCTAAGGAACGTGGGGGACATCTAGCAGATCTATAGGAAGAGAAATTCGATTCTCGGAAGATATCATGGTTCTCGATTTTTAATTACAAATCCGGGAATTTAAGACAGGATTTTTTTATCCAGTGAATGAACAGGCTAAAATAGTTAATTAACAAGTCACACACTGTTCGAATCCTTTAACATTTTTAATTAACCGCCCATAAATCCAGGTCTACCTAGCTCAAAGTCTTCTACAGAATTCTAAAAACGTATCAGCTCCAACCTGTTGAGCAAACTTATCCGCAACATGAGGGTAGAAGTAAAATATTTAGCTTACATTCTTGGAACGGACAAACTTGAGAGAATTTCTGAAACTTAACAAACGCTCTTTATTTTTCAGCTTTTTCCTTAGTTTAAGGCTTTAAGATGATAAGGATTTTACTAGGTGCCTGATAGATACGTATACATATAAAATGTAGGAATGGTTAGGGTGTAATGTTATTTAATTAAATTATTAATTTAATTAGAAATATTAGTGAACAGGTTTTAATTACTTCAAATCACTACTTAATTAGACAAAAACAATTCCTACAGTCTCAAATTAACGAAATAACTTTTTTTTAAAGATTATTGGCTCCTGTGCTAAAAATTTAACAAACCAATGATATTCAACGTAATAATTCCATCATCTCACTTACCCGTTACTTTGAGGAGATTCAGATTAATAACAATTTAACTTGTAGTACTACTGTAAGTCCATTAGTCGGAAGAAAGAAAAGCGCAATGAAATGAAGTAAAAATATTTTTATCCAAATAGGCCTTCAAAAGCACTAATGAATAGTCTGACTCTAACATTATTGCCACTAGTATGAGTCATCCGGCTCGAAGGACCATTGAAACAACACCGACAAACTTTAATGGGGAGCTTCTACATTGTCCCATAAATTATTCCGTGGAAGACGTGTGTGGGTGTGTGTTTGTGTATGTGTGTTTATGGATGGATGTGTATATACTACAAGGATATCTTAGACATCGTTTCATTGTCGTGCGAAAACCGATGGTATTGTAATCGTGATAAGAATTCTTAAACAGAAATTAAAGGTGTTTTGAATTGCTGATGCCGTTGGCGACTGAAAAAGCAATCCATATTTGATTTTATTCTGTACATTTTAAAATAAATAAAAATATTGTATTGGCCATCCCACTGTTGGGCTGATGGGCCTAAAACTTGACACTTACCTTAAACGGACTTAATTTAATATACCTACTCGTTATGTATAAATCAATGCAAATTCAACTACATAGTTAAGGAAGATTTTCAAAAGACACAATTTTTTGAAAAGAGCTAATAATTTAATAGAAAAAACTAAAATAAAAGTAAAATTACATAGTTGATGACCCTAACACGCGTTAACAACGAAGACAAGGATTATCGTTACGATAATGTATCGAGAATCGCTTTACGATATTTAACGAATAATCGAGTCGATTAAGATAGGAGCGCATCGATTATTATTTACGAACTCTTTTAACGACTCGATAACATTTCGATTATCACTGAATTTATTTGGAGGAAAAAGTGGTTCGATTTAAAATAGGTTATGAGAGTATTACTCATGAACTGGAAACGATTTTTATAGGCTTTTCTCGATCAATTATCGCTTTCAGATCGAGTAAAGCTCGGCTAGAGATCTTTAGGTTTTATTTCCAGGTCGGACAATGTGCTAGAAGTTTTTTATGACAAGGATTCTGTATCCAATCCATTTTTTGTTGTTGTAAAAATCGACAACAGGGATATTTTTTTAAAATCATTTATCCATGACCTCGGATGACGTAGAAGTACTGAGTGCACATATTACATTAGTTTCTTAACCAACAGAACATTCTAATTCGAGACGATAACGATTACACATGCGTGCAGCGTTACGTGTCGAAGTAATGGCAGGTTACACTCGAGCGATCGTCCCGCCTTGACATTGCGTTTGCACGCAAGTGTAGGTTAGCGAGCGTGACGTACGTAGGGCTGTCACGTCTTTATATTAAGTATAGTGGCTATATTAGCATTGTAGTGTACACGGTGATTTGTTGTCGCGTGTAGATTTATCGAATTGATTAAGTTTATTAGTATTAATTCACGATTTGTTGACAGGGTTTTTGGTCTTTTTTACGCAAATCACTTGAGTACGTGTGAGACAAATATGTTCTGAGCGGTGTAGTGTAACACATCGACAAGTGCACTCTTTTTAAAAGATTACGTGTAGAAGCAAATTTATTTATTAATGTTCCAAGTGTATTTTTGTTAATTCTAAGTAGGCCAATAAACAGGCAAGCGGTCCACTTGATGGTAAGGGGTCACCGGAGCCTATCGACACCTGCAACAGCAAAGCCATTGCCCATGCATTTTCAACCCTGAGACGTGAAATTACGAAGTCTTATGTGTCTGTAATTTCATCGGCCCCTTGCCATTTTGAACGAAACAAGTGCAGTACTGCTTCACGGTGGAAATGGTTAAGGTGGGTTCCACGGACAAACTCTGGTTTAAGTTTGAAAATTAATGAATTGTATGAAATTTTATGAATTTATCAATATTTTAGTGAAAACATACAATTTATAAAAAATGTATACAAAACCGTCCATTTTGTATATTGAAGTCTAACAATAACATTAAATCCAAAGCCATTACAAAATAATATCCGCCATAATAAACAACAAAGGGAATAAAGAACACTTTTTACTAAAAATAAATAATTTTTTCCCGCCCTGTTTCCCGCCGACGCTGTCCCATAACGCGACTACAAATCAAAAGAACTAAAAGTGGTGAGTGTCAACCCTGAGAAGAGATAAGGCCCCGGAGGTAAGTCCGGGGACTTATTTTTCTTGCGCGGGTCGTGGTGCTTTTCACGAGAGAAAGCGAGTGTATCGGACTTCACCATCAATTCTATTTTTTTGTTTGTAGAGATAATAAAGCATAATTGTGCTATTAAATAACCAAAGAAAGAATATAGTGTTCATTGATAACTGAAAACTGTAGTGGACCTACTGATGTTTATAATTATGACGGGTAATATGGACAAAATGAAGAAGAAGACATGTTGTTCAGATCCCTTGTTGTATGTTATACAATTGAGCAAACCATCATTATCTTCAGCTATCTGAAAGTATATAAAAAACAAAAGAACAGAGTTGACACGGAAGGTAACATTAACCTAAAAGTTAGTAGTCCCAAATAAACGTGTACAAATAGCTCTTCAAAGTCGGTGATATATTCACAATCATATTGCATATGTCAAGAGACAATGTACATATACCGTCAGGGTGTTTCGACCTTTAACTTAAAAAAAGTACAGTTACTTGTGACAAAACTACGATCTCAAATATAGATTAAGGATTTGTCAATACTCGCTAAACGCGTTCAGTCGCTCCCACACTCGTTCCCTGAGCTTATAATAGTTTTTCCCATCCCTATTCATCGAGGGTGAAATAAATAACGCAGCGTTGGGTCCCCCAGCGACAGGTGAGTTCGCGACAATTCATTGTTTTCATGACAGATGTAATTAAGAAGCGAGATGCGACAAATGTGCTGTCATTTTTTGTCAGAAATTGTTGCCGTTAAATTATTTGGTGTACACACTTTTTTTATGGAAGTGTTGTGAAGTGCATCGCGTTATGTCTTCTTTAATAAGTGCTGTTTGAGAGGGAGACATTTTTACAGTGCTAGAGTGAATTGGCATATTTAAGATGTGTGTTTAGAACATTAAACTTTAATAGAAGTAGGATAGATTTATTACGGACAAGATACCCACTTTGGCTTAAGTATGATAAAAATGGTAAATATAGATAGATATAAAAACCTTCTAGCAATAAATATATATAAAATGGTCAATACAGTATAAAAATGTAACCCGTAGTTTTAAAGCATTAAGCGCACGAACAGAGACACAGAAATATAGACTTTGTTTAATACTATTTAGGGATTCATTTGTTTCAAATAGATACTATAATTTAAGTTATTATTAACTACATATATGCTTCTGCTCCGCATTGACAAAGGGTTTTATAATTCCCTAAATTAAAAACAAAGTCTATCTCCAATAATGAATTTTCAGAAGCAGTACCGTAGTTCCAAGGTAATGCCTGGAACTGCATACAATACAAATTTTACCCATTCTGAGTAATATAATCGATTTCCTTTTGCGCATCAACAGTTCTGACCTATTAGTAAAAAAAATGAGGAAAACACCATCAAATTGATATTTCATGAATTTGTCAGAATTCGCCGAATCCAATACAATAAATGACATCACCCAGTCAATTTAGCTTTTAGTACAGATTTCGCAAAAAAATATGTCACAAGAATATATTTGTGGTTTTCCTATTAGACACGGGGACTCCTAATAATACATGTAGTACATGTCCTCACCAAGGTCATATTGTATTCAAAGGTCAACGAACTCGCTGAAATAATAAAGTTATTAATATTGTACATGTTTGTCTAGTCATCGAACTTCAAGGTTTTAAAATTAAAAATGGCCGCCACTATGCTGTCTGATATCTAATCTTTTGTATGAACGTTATTTTATTCATCTATAATTAGATTTAACTATGTAACAACAATAACAGGTTTAATAATAGCATGGAATTGAACAATTAAACTTTTTGCCGATAATATGTAATTCACGTTTTGGGGAATCCCATTGGCTCAGATTTCTATTGAAATTACTTAAATACTTCCTCAAGTCTTATTATGAGTTAGCTGTCCCCCGTGGTATCACTCGCGTTTCGAAATTATATATTCGCGATACCAATTTTCATCATGATCGGTCAAATCGTTCTAGAGTTATAAAAGAAGATATAGACCGACCGAAAGAAATTTTACAAATAATTAAATGTACATATAGATCCTACAGATTTGAATAGTAGGTGGTATAGATATAGTTAAAATGAATAGCTACATCTAAACCTTTGCTCTTTAACAACAACACATAGAATTTAAAAAGTGTCTGAGCAGGCGGAAGCCATGTGTATATTTATCAATAACAGGTTAGCTATAAGCAGATCAAAAAAAAAACCTTTAAACCATTTATCTATCTAATTATATGAATGAATATTTTAAAATTTATATATCTTGTACAAAATAACTTAAATACAAACTCTCTAGCTCCTCAAATTTACCCGCGTTCCCGAGGAGTGCTACATTTTCCCGGTATAAAAAGTATCCAGATTTTTAACTATCTTTATGCCAAGTTTCATCCAAATCCGTTAAGCAATAATCACAAACTCACGCGATTCGATATTAGTAGCATTGCGAGCTAATGTTTTATTGTAAAGCAATAAAAATGACACAAACCAATAACTGACAGTAAATTGACTTTGGAAAGTATCAAAGGAGTTTTGAACAGTTGTTAAGGGTTACTTCAAACTTCATTGAACTCAAGACCCCATTGTAAATAGCGAATAAGTAGATACAGGGTGTGAAAAATCAAACAAACAACACGCAAAATCCGTCGGCTCGTGACAAGGGTCGTCGTACGACAGAAGGTCACAACACGCTGTTGATTTTACCAAAACGAGTCATAGTTGAAAGAACTCGCTAAAAATGTACGTGAACGAATTATTTTATGATGATGAATCAAATTATATAGTGTTTTTGTGGCGATGAGTGTCGCTGCTCTTGTAAATTGACTTTTATTACACGACTTTTGATATTTATTATGTATAATTTTAATATTATAGTTATAGATTTTTTTTTGGTGCTGGCAACTTTTGTTCAGGGTTAACTTTTCTACATACCGAAAAATCTTATTATGAATTTCAGTTATAAAATATTTTAAACTCACTTAGTCGTACATTACCGTAGCAACAGCAATAGTACAATTCTGTACCTTAAATAAAACCGCATTGAAAGCAGAAGTCACACACAAAGCCACGTGAACGGGGTGTAGACAAAATCCATTAAAGCCAGGGCAACATTTACGTGACATCGGGCACTCAAACTCAACCGGTGAGTGTTTAAGTGAGAGGTAGCGAGTGCACTCCGGTGAGGGAAGCTCTCATCCGGTGGTCAGTGCACCTCTTAACCTGACTGAACGACACATTGTTGCAAAAGTGGGCTAATGTGCTTGTTTTTTTAACGTTTGGTTCTAAATGTGAGAGCAGCCAGTATTAAAATAAGGGTTGATTTTGGTTAAAATAGGTTTTATTTAATTTTGAATTTCGAGCTCCAATATTAATAAATATCAAATAATATAAACAATACATTATAATCCTAGGACATTCTTTACACACGGCCACCCCAAACTAAGCAGAGCTTGTACTATGGAGACCAGATAACTGATATACCGGATACATATAAAACAATTTTTTTTCTAAATACATACTTACAAAGATATTTACACCCAGATACAGAACAAACAGACATGTTCATGCACACAAATGTGTGTTCTGTATGTCTGTATTGGTATTTTATGAGACAGAGAAGTATAGAATACCAGGTGGCCTTACCAAACTTCAGAGCATTATTGAAGCTACTCCAATGCCTTTTTATGTCAGAAAGTGGCAGAGAGTCCACCTGATGGCAAATGGTTTAAACATTAATAGCTCCCGTCGATTGCCAATGTATACAAAGCTCAGAGAGCAACTGGCTCTTAAATAACATATGTGTAATAAGGGACTATAAGTCCTTATATACGGACCAGTTGGCTTGGTGGTTAGAGACCCAGACTTTCACGCCGCATGTCGTGGGTTCCTTTCTCAACATGCATGTATTGTTCAAAAATGTATATGTAAATTAATTCTGTCTGTGAGTAAATATCTATTTAAGTATATATTTACATGAAAACAAGTAAATATCCATAAAATGTACAAGTTCTGATTAATTTGGGATTAGAGGTAAATGTCTGTATGTCCTTTATAGTATCGTAAACTATGCAACAGATTTTAATGCAGTTTTCAGCAATAGACAGAGTTATTCAAGAGAAAGGTTTATAACCAGGATTGGAAGCGGGCAAAGCCGCAGGGCGCACCTAGTATATAATATTAAATTTCACCAGTTTATTAATGATAGTATATTGTGTGGGAAAGGACGATAAACCTTTAATCATACTAAATGTTGGACTTTTGTAGTTACAGAATAATTAGTGTTCAATCAAGGTAGCGTCGAAGCAAAAATATATAACGATAGATATGATAGATGTACAGTCAAGGGAATGAGTAAACATAAAATAATTTATATCCCAGTTTAAGATTAAAATTATAATTGCTTTCCAATTACATAAGTGCATTAAGTAATAAATACAGCAATGATATAAGCATATAATGGATTTAAACGTTATTAAATAACGCCTTATTTAATGTTGCTATTTAATTTTATGGTTCCGATTCAGCGAAGCAAGACTCCAGTATGCCATATGGCAAGATATAGTATTACTTACCCGTGAGAAACTCGCTATAATTTATATCTACAGCTGATAGCATGCTAGACTAGTTATAGGGATTCTTTGGTGCCTAGGAATCCTTAGAACTACTATACGTTGCATCTGTCAGGTTCAAAAAGTTGCTCTTCAACTATTCATTGAATAACACCTTATTTCTCTCACCTTTTTTTTTGTGAAAACTTTTTTTTTAGACGATTTATTTAAACATCTCTAAGTATATTCATACTAATATTATAAATGTGAATGTCAGTTTGTTTGTTACGCTTTCACGCGAAAACTACTTAACCGATCATCATGAAACATTCTATACATGTTCTCGGATGTATTAGAAGTAACATAGGATACTTTTTGTGCCGGATAAATGTTATATCACTCGGGAACGCGAGTGAAACCGCGGGGGACAGCTTGTTATATAATATATAAAACAAAGTCGCTTCCCGTCGTCTGTGCGCTTAGATCATTTAAAGTACCCGACAGATTTTGATGTGATTTTCATCAATAGACAGAATGATTCAAGAGAAAGGTTTATATATTAGTATGTACATTGCATCCGTGCGAAGTCGGAGCGGGTCGCTAGTTTTATATATAGCAGTTTAAAGCCGCTTTAATAGCAAGAACCTTTTTTTTATAATCTTTCAACGAATCAGCTCGATTAATCATTAGCAGGAGGTCAATGATTCTAATATTATTATAATTTTTTAAGTGTCTAATTAATGAACCGTAAACTCTTGAACAAAGTAACCGCCGATGCTTTACAACTTCTCAATACGTTATTACACCTTACCACAGGATGAGGCGGTGACTACACTTAAATAATAAAACCAACCTTAGCAGCGCAACTTTAAAGTTTAAAACTTCATGGAGCAAGTGAAAATTTTAACCAAATTAAATGTGCAGTTTACAAAGTCAATGTCACATTAAATTGGACCTTAGACGGTTGTATTAAGAGATACGAGCGAGAGCTGCAGTGTGAGTGTATTGTAGTCTTTCAAGTGGTTAGGTCCGGATGGCCATATGGCAACTAAAGTAGTCTTAAAAGTGAAAGGTTACGTAACTCGTTTATGTCAGTTATGAGCTAATGTAGCTCAAACATTTGGCCGCAAGTTAAATAATGTTATAGGTAACTGGAAAGTTTGGTTTCAGAATGATCTATTAAGGCACATAATAAGGTTCCTTAATACGGTTATAAAAAACACTGACCGAGATATTAAATCTATTAGAAAATAATTGGAGCTGAAAATTTTAACAAACCTCTCTTAATATTTTTTCTGTGGCTAGGTCGAATGTAAATGGCTATTACCTGAAAGAAAACAAAGTATTATTTCAATCATAAGTCACGGACAAAAAAATCGTAGACGTCAAAAAAAGTTTTTTTGCTTTTTTTTTTTTAATTTTTCGTCTCTTAACACATAACAGGACACTGACAATAGATAAGAATAAATAAACACTATAATTATCCTCTCATCCAAATTGCAGATTTTTTTATAATCGCAGAAAATCATTAAACACATAACTAGATGAAGATTTTAATAACATTGCAATCAAAACTGTAAATTATATGTTCTTTGATAATAAAATTTTATTATAAAATACTGAACTAAAATGTTAATAAGGACTTCTCATCATCAGACCTCAATTCTGACATTAAAATGCTTTGTCATTGAACTTACATAACTATGCCTTTCAGATCAATCGTACGCCAAGTGGTTGAAAAATTGATTGAAAATTTGGCAAGAATTTTTTTTCCTTATACGTCACATACGCCGACAAAGAAGGAGACGGTCCACCTGATGGTAAGTGGTCCCCACCGCCTATGGATATATGCAACACTAGGGGCAACGCCAATGCGTTGTCGACCCTGAGACGTGAAGTTGTTAAGTCTCATGTGCCTGTAATTTCACCGGCCCCCTTACCTTTCTAGCCGAAACACAGTACAAGTGCACTACTGTTTCACGGCGGAAATGGGTAAGGTAGACTTTTTCCAAGTTAAATGAAAGTGAGTAAAAATAAACCGCTGACAGTACACAGATCAACTTTGAATAAACAATCATTGTCAGTGAAATAAGGGTATAATTTGACAAATGGTAAAGTGAATGGTAAATACTCCAATGGTAAAATGGGTGTGCAATCAGCAAGTCATTTCTGTACGGAATTTAATTCTCGCGTGGTTTGTCACGAATCAAGGGAGGCTAACGAGTCAGTTGGTAAATAAATAATTTAATGGGGGACTACTTTGTCTGTACGGTGTATGATGAATGGAGTCACATTGTTGTTAATGTCATGTTCGGGAACCAAAAAAGGCCTTTTAAACAATTGGTGTGCTCTTTTCCCGGACTAGGAGCTTTACTACATCTTTACCCTGTTTTGACGTTTCTAAATCTTTTAAACTACTCATTTGATGATTAGAATAGATGAAGCGAAGAATAAAAAAATATTATATCTGATTATTGGTGACTAATTTCGATTTACAGCCAATTTAAAGAATTACAATTTGACATTTCATTTTTATAATATCAAATGTCAAGATCATCGACAAATGTCGATTCGGCCAAGTTTGATTAATTAGACAAATAATAAAATTTTATTACAATTTGCCATTTATTGTAATGTATTTTAGATAGGCGTTCATGACTTTTTGACATGTGACCTTGATATTTATATCAAAATTGCGATTTTGTGATTGTATTTACTGCTTTACTTGGGCACTTTGCATTTGCACTTGAGAGGTACATCGTCGCTTACTGAGTTGAGTTTGTGTTCAAATTCCATTAAATTAAAATGAATGTTTTCAATGGCTGAGATCAATAAAAAAATATATTTATCGAAGTTTTTTATTTCCTAATTTATTTGTCGCTATTTTTCGAACTAATAATGAATGTTTAATACTGTTTTGGTTCTGATTCTGAAAAGTCTTTGACTTATAGAATGCACAATTATTCCCAAGTAATACACGCCAGTGGTTGACATACATTTCAAATGATCCACATAAAAACATATGTCTTTTTATCTAAACACGGTTGAAACTCTCGGACGGAAGCTTGTCGCTTATAACTTGAGATCTCTTTAATAAAACCAAAGGTAATTTTCCGTTTAAAAACAATCATAAAAATAAAGAAAAACAAATATACAGAACGTTTTGTAAAATATTACAATGATGTGAGTAACAAAGGGATCAGACAGTTGGCTAACATGTGGTACAGTGGAGTACACAAGTGGGATCGATAGGAATTCAATAAAATTAAAGATTCAGGAAGCGTGCCTGGGGAAAGCTTGGGGAACGGTTGTGGATTAAGTTACAAGAGAAGTGATTATTTGTTGAAAAAATATGAGCTTTAATTTTTGAATGAATTCATAAAAATAAATTCTTTTTGTGTCTTGTTGGACATCAAAGTATGCTTACATACGGCACAAAGCTGAGTGACTTTACAAGGCAAAATTGACCTCAGTAAGCATTTGAACTAACCCTTTCTTGTCCTTAAAAGTAACTTTTTATTTTACTTTCAATTGACGCTTGTTAATAATAAAAATGACAAACTTTTTTAACGGACAACAAAGCTCTACATGTTAGTTACCACTACATACATAAAAAAAATTTAAGTACTACTGTATATATTAAAATTACTTCAATGTGACTTAGGGGATTGTAGAATAAAATTTGTCCACCAACATCCTTAGAATGCCATTGTCTGCAAGAACAGTTTTTTCATTTATTTAATTATTATTTTATTACATTTATTTTTCTATTATTTTCGTTTAATAAATACGACGGTTACTTCAATCCCGATTAACTCCAACTTAACAAAGGATCAACCGTTAACTCACCCGCTTTCTTTCCCACTTTAAACCCTCTTCCCACCAAAACCAACAGCCGCATTTCCACTTACGGTTAATATGTTTATTTACGAAGTACCTAAGGGCAGAGGAGTATATTTACTGTGGATATAGGCTCGCCAGTGAGGGCTCAGAAATATTGGTGGATAGGCGATTTGTATTCTTCGTGTGTCATGTGTATTGAATTTTTAGGTAAATTATATTAAATTTTCAAGATGGTTCAAGGTGTTTGGAGTTAAAGTTTAAAGAGCTATAAGTAATAAGGATATATGAAAATTGTGGTGCTTTTTAGTCAAATTTGTAAATCCAGGTGTTTGATTCTATATAGCACAGCATTACAGCGGTTATCATTAGTAAGTAGCATCGGTTAAAGGCTGGAGATCCAGGGTACGATTCCAGGATCGAGCAAGTTGCTATTGAGCCACTAATCATTATACTATACAAGTGATTCGTCGTTCGAAATTGACAGTGTGTCCGACCTCACTACATGTTACGAAGATTAACTTCTTCATATCTCTTCAGGAATTATAGGCGTGAAGTATTTTATGTCAATTACAATGCCAATAAGTATTTTATCCTATAAAACTTATTAAAACCTAATTCAACAACCATAATTCTTGATAATCTGACAACGTTAACTAATCCGTTAATTAATCCTACGAATTACACCCTAATCCAGGTTCAACCGTACACCGATCAAAGTTTTGTACAACCGGTCTCCTGTTCGGGTAAATTCGTGGAAGTTCGGCCGAAATCGGTGTAAGTTTTGCCGACATCTTGTTTGATGTTGTCTGCGCACTAATGGATGTGGTGCGATACAAACCGCGAAACGGAAATTTATTTGACCTATGTACATACCAAGACGTTAAGTTCTGATATAATTACTAGTGCAAGTCAGCTCCCTTATTCAGCTAATACAAACTTCGTCGACGAGTCGCTTCACGGAGGCTCCGTAGAGTTTACCTCTCACGTGATTAGTAGTATTAGCGTTGTACGCGACAGAGACAAAGCAGAGAGGCCGCGACGAAACATCCTCGAGTTAGTGTCATTTTCCTTACAGAATCGAGCCCCAGTTCCGTCAGGTGGTCGGAGTTTGTGAGCGCCCAGTTGATACTTCGTCGGCGCAACGAGGTCGAGACCGGACCTCTCACGCTAATGCCTAGTTAGAGAAAGAGACAGAACAAAGAGGCTGAGACGACATATCGTCGAGCTAGTGTCATTTACCTTACAGAATCGAGCTCTTGGTATAGTATCACTCTTCGGGACTAAGAGAAGACTCGATGTGAATAGTACTCATCTCGGAATAAGCCAAATTTGTCAAAAAGTTATGCTGCTATGCTTGTCTCTCTCTCCCTCTCTTTTTTTTTTTGATTGTTTTTCAGGCTACTGTTAATATAAGGGACTATTGAAACCTTTGAGAAATCTGATTGCATTCTAACTAAAGTAGGACAAAACATTTACTCTTATAATTTGATTTTTACTTCTGATAAAAGTATTTCTTTAAATACCACACTTAAAACACACAAGAAGTACCTTGCGGAGTTTCTGCCCGGTTCTGAAAGCCTAACTTGAGTCGGTGGTAATTTCTACATCTTTGACTTTTATAAGCGCTCTATTTAGAACTCAAAACTAAATAAAATGATTTTGATTTACGAATACTAAAGAATGAAAAATAAACATGTTTTTTTAATTATCTAATAATGAGTTCCTAACACCAGAAAATTACTACTGACGACACTGAAATGCTTACCTTTAGTTATTATTATTGCTAAATGTTATGTAAAATAATTTCCTGGAACCCCTTTCTGAAATATTTACGCTGCACTGTAGCGTGGCGTAAAGGAATTTCCCTTTCACGGCTGCTTGCATTTTGTTGAAATATTGAAGCTCCTTAAATAGGGTGTGGCTTCAACGCTAGCGGTAAGAAACTTTTATGTTATACGTAAGAAAAGCGTAATTTTCTAAGTACATAATATATATTTCACTGACTAATGAAAATGCAAAGGATTGGGCAATAGGCTTTAAAGTAACTACTGTTTGTGACCAATCTATTAGTGTTATGCCTGCTCAGATTTTTTAAAGATTACTCTGTAGGGGACTATCTACTTAGTTTTTATTTGGGTCGTCAACGCTCGTGTGATACCCATGGTGTTGCCACCTTTAATAGGCTGCGGTGACCGTTTACCATCCGACGGGGGGTCAGTATATTTACCATCTCAGTAGTAAAAAGAAGGATCATTATTTTGTCGATAAGTATTTTAAATATTATAATAGGTTTACTATAACGCTCAGATTTCTTCTTTAACATTTAGCTTTGAAAAAAAAAAACAAAATCATTACAAGTACACTTTGAAGTGAAAACTTCTTTAATACCGTTGTGATTTGAAATAGAGACAAACATAGATATACATTAGGATTTAGAGTGCGAGAGAAAGAGATAGTAGTTTTCCGAAGGTATCACTTCTACCGTGTGTTTTGGACACATTTAATTTGTTTCTTTTGTATCTTCCATGATTATTTTTTCTGCTTTCCGCTGACGTTGGATACAAACCTCAACGATCGTTAAGACCAAACGGAGCGGTCGTCATTGGCGGCGCGAGGGCTTATTGCACAGGCTAGCTTCTTCAGAACTTATTAAATTAGGGAATATTGTTGTCCACAGCTATTTTGGCTCCATCTCTCCGGCTCTCCGTTGTACGTTTTGCAATATCGGGTAAGTGTTGCTGATGAAAAATGACCGGTAAGCGCTTTGTGCAGTTTTATGAGGTAAAATGCATTTTATGTTTACATGAATAATAAAGTATTCTATGGAGAGAGGAGTAAGGCTTTTATTCGCTAAATAAGCATCCAGCTTCATGATAATATTTCTTTATTATGAATTAATCTTATCGAGATGTATGTATGATCCTTCTAACCAAAACACACTAATGCAATTGCTTCACGAACGCTGAACTAAGAACTCTAATTCGAAATAAAATTATGATTCATTGATTAAATGATTAAGCTGTTATGATTCGGTGCTATTTTTGATTATCAATACTTTCATGCTTCTTGAGCAGAAAAAAAACCTGACATTTTGCGAAATGGACGTTATGCGAATCATACCTTTTCCCCAAATCAGACATTCTGCGTCAAAACCATTTGCAAATAGTTCTGCTTTATAATGCATCACGCAAACAATGAATGGTACATTTAAAACAAATTATTATATAATAAATAAACGGATGACAAACTTCAAAGCATTTCTGGATGATTTTAACACCACGAAGTATTTAATATGCCGTGGTAATCCTGCCATGTGTCGACATTCGCGTAAAGTTGAAAACGAATATGTGTGTAGCAGGCACTTGGGAGAAAGGGACAGAGATTTAGAAGTAGTAGAACTCTTAGTGCAGAGTTCGTCCGGGGAAGTACTACCACCATACCCATTTCTGCCGTGAAGCAGTTGTATTAATGTGTTTCGGTTAGAAAGGTAAGGGGGCCGGTGAACTTACAGGCACATGAGACTTAACAACTTCACGTCTCAGGGTCGACAACGCATTGGCGATGCCCCTAGTGTTGCAAATGTCCATAGGCGGCGGTGACGACTTACCATCAGGTGGACCGTCCGCTTGTTTGTCGGCCCAAGTGGTAAAAAAAAACATTTTCAAAAATTGCTTTTCTGCGTGTATTGTAAGTTAAAGGGCAATAACTGAAATTACAAAATTATTTTGTTCTCTGAGAGAGATCTGATCCAATCTTAATTATCTATAAAAACTTATTGATATAAGTTACTCAATGTTACGACAAAACACTACAATGCTATCTTTAAAATAGATAGATACCATCCAAATTGTCTGTTTTCTCTATCTACCAGCAACAACACATGTGCGCCTGAAATTCTCAGTAAATAAAGCCCCAGAACTGCCTTAGTTCTGGGGCATTGTACATTAATAATGAAAGTTTCAGAATTGTGCAACTTGGTTCCTTCTCGTTTGCTTTTGCAATTAGAAAGGTGGTGTGATGCATACTGCGCCAGTATTAATTTTATGTAATAAAGAGTAATGCATGTAAATCTCGTTCAACTGGGGAGTATATTATTTCTTGTTTTGCTTTTGTGTTATTTTGGGTCTATACGAAGGAGACACAAATGTTATGATTTGTGTTATGTACTTACGTAATAGTTACAGCATTTTGTGGGCTACAAAAACATCGCTTTCGGCCCAAAATAATTTTACCCGTGGTTTTTCAAATTTATATACATTTTGCAAAATTATTTCCTAAAATCATTTTAAGGACCATTATTCGTGTATTTCTTATTTTTTTAATATAATATAAAAGCACTATACTGACAACCATATATTCTTTAAGCATTTGTACATTACATTACGCATAATATATATTAATTATAGAACTAAATTAGGGAGAAATTAATTAACAGTATTCATATCAAGGTATAACCAATACAATAGCTCCTAACCCGTCAAATTGACAGGTTTCAGCTCCACACACAATATGATGAAGCAAATACGTCACTATACAAAACTGAACTGCCTAATATGATTCTCTAATGAAAATTACACTAGCCCAACGATGTTTTGTCGCGGCGTAAGCACTGTCTCTTTCGTTTACTAAGCAAACATGTGAGAGGTAAGCTCTTCGAGGCCTCGTTGAGTCGACCTCTCGAGGAGTTTAGACAGCGCCTCTATTCAGCAATAAGAGTGTAAGAGCCATCAGAGGCGTCTTCGTCCTTCCCAAAATATAACATATACATTTTTCATCGGGTCGGGGTGCAAACAAGCCATGGAAAGCGGATCTCTCACTGATTGCGTAGTTAGTGAAAGAGACAGAGCATACGCCAATGAAACGTCGTCGAGTGTCATTTACTTTACAGAATCAAACCCTTGGATTAGAAACTATAGTTTGATAGGTAATTATGCGGTTTGTGATCACAGTAGTAGGGTTGTGCAAGACAGAAAAATAATATAGCGATAAACGATTCTACACCAAATCCTCGTACTGTTGTTTGTTGAGCAAGACCGGCAGTTCTATCTTTACAACATTATTAAATTGAGTTATAAAATTAATTACTTTTAATAATGTTGTAGAAACAAATGTACGTACATGTAAATGTGCGTAGAAATAAATGTACGAAAATGTAGTAACATTTTATTTATATTAAAACTAGCTGACCCGACCGACGTTGTCTTGTCTTAATAATGAATATTGAATTCGAATCTTCCGATTGAATCGACTGTCAAATGTTTAATAAGAAATTATAAATTAATTAGTTTATCAATATAATTTCGACCCATGCCTCTATTTTAAACGACATTTGCAGCGCGCATTCTGTCAATCGCGCAAACTGTCAAACGACTGACAATAATGTCAAACAGGTTAAACTTTTATATTTTTCATTCATAAGAACCTTCTCCTGACAATAGCAAATACAACAAAAAAAGAATTAGCAAAATCGGTCCAGCCGTTCATGCGTGATGCCGTGACCAAGGGAAATAGGGATTCATTTTAATACATATAGATTATATAATTTTAATATTAATTAATTAATAATTACAGAGAGACTTAACAACTTCACGTCTCACGGTCGGCAACGCATTGGCGACGCCTCCAGTGTTGCAAATGTCAATAGGCGGCGGTGACAACTTACCATCAGGTGGACCGTCTGCTAATTTATCGGCCTGGTATAAAAAACTGATTTATTTGTTTAACATTAAATACCGCTTATCTCCAAACAATTGTAAAACAAATACACAAACCCGATTTCAATTAAAGTTTTAATCCGATTTAAGTTCGGGACAGCCCTAGGTCAGTCTACCAAAATCAGTGATCGATCATAAGCCGGTACAGCGATATGCTATTAACTGACATACGGATAGACAAACATATTATATGTATTTCAATCATATCATGTTATATTGTTAGAGACAAATGTTATATTAAACATATATGTATGTGCATATGTGTACCGTTTCCTCGTACAGGGTTAATCGGAATGGTTTGAGTAGCTGGAGATGGAGATCTGTAAATATAATTGTATCAATCAATCAATATACTCCAAATATTTCTTAGTAATTAAACAGGGTCATGGAAGCATATTTCATAAAAACTTTGCAGAGATTTATCTCTTAAACTATTAGGGTTTTTGCAGTGGTTGCAAATGCAAGAACAAAAGTTATTTGTAAAAAAAAATTATTGGCCTTTTTATTAAAAAATATAAAATCGTAAATCTGTAATTACTCGACCTATAATTATGCATAAATATTTTTTTACAGGGTAAGGACATAGTAGATTTTATGGCAGACAAAATACTTCATCATACTACTCAAAACAACTGGTGCAATAGAACTCTGAATATAAACTAGTCGAAAAAGGGTAGGGTAGCCTTAACTTACCCTTCATTGGGGCAAAATGGGCTGATTATAATAATGAGTATCTAAAAGTTGACCATTAATTAAAAGTTTGATTATAATAATAAGTATCTAATAGTTGACCATTAATTAAAAGTTTGATTGTATCTACAACTAACGATATAAACTATCGCAACTAAGACTCTTGTGTCAATTTGCTCGTACGTGAACTTCAGGTCCTCTCGACCTGGAACCGGTGCATGCAAACTTGGCTCCAAAGTCCTGAGTAGGTCTTAATTAGTTGGCGAAGTTTCGACACTTACTGTGGTATCGGAAGGCCTTCAAGTTTTCGATCAACTGTTTTGAATGTTTCCAACGAAATTGGTTATTTAAAAGTTTGAGACACTGTGCAAAAAAGTTTGAGATGATGGCTGGCATAATCAAAAATTCGATGAGTAAATTCTGACGTTCCCGGTTTTTGGTAGAGACAAGTTATTATTTTTGCAAAAAAACTTAAAAAATATTTTTTTCTAAATTTCACTAATAATGACAAAAGTTAAGTTCCAAATCATAGTTGCAAATGTAATTATATTGCAGGAAAAATAAATGAATGACTATTTTTGAAAATGGAATCACAATTAAAAAAATACATTACAATGGAATTTTAGCCAAACTGCAGATATGTCGTTTAAATGTGGCCAGTACGATAAATGGTTACTAAACTGTATTAAATCTTGTATTACGCCACCTCTATAATACCTATTATAAAAAAGTCTTTCCATTAAAATAAATTTCTTCCCGCGATGTTGAAGTTTGTATATTGAATTTTCAGCAGCATTTTTCCCCCTTTTATGACGTATACAAGTCATTTCCACACAATATCTCGCGATCTATGAGAAATTGAAGTGTATATTCAGTATGGCGTTGACGGTAGCCGTGAGACTTTGTAACGAAATATTTTGTCAGATAGTGCTGTTATGAACTCGATAAATGATGTATCGATTATTACGGAAGATATTCCAGTATACTGAGAGATTTGACAGCGAATACTGGTTGGAAACTAGTGTCGTACCTTTGCTATCGTTATACCTAGATGGAGTTATATATGAATATTGTCTGTTTTAGTCTTATATAACTTTACGATCGATTTTGAATTGAGCATCAGAGACAAAAAAAATTGCTTTAATATACACTTAATAAAATAAAATAAAAATATTTTTGAACTTATTCCTACACTAGTGCAATAGTGTGGCACCGTTATTTCCCGATATGTTATCGATGACAAATTACAGTTTTTGTGTGTCGCTTTCATCGATAAGATGTTGACATACTAAAAGCATCAATTTGTTGCAGTTTTCATTCGACATTTTGCTTTTAATTTCTCGAAATATCATTCAATAACTACCATTGGTTTCTTTTACTGTACACTTTAATTAGAAAATGGTTGCTGACGTAAAGATTTTAATTCATATATATTTTGTGAAGCTAGTTCCCTTTTGGGCTTTCCTATCCTTGCTTTAAAATTTAGTCGAATTACTCATCGTTATTATAGTTTAATGCAACTTGCTAGTGGACTATCAACTGTAATTTCACGCAAAAGAACTTAAATTTGAAAGTGAAGACGTATGGTCAAATATAAAAACTCGACGAGTAAAGAGGTTATACGTTATTATGATATCTGTTTTGCCAGAACTTGCGCAACCTCAAATCCTTTAAGAGAGACAAGGACACCATTGAAAATGAGGTCTTATATTACTTTGATTCCTGCTCCAAAGAACTTTCTTTCCTTTTCGATATCTGTTTCAGAACGGAAAGCTTTATGTCGCTACGTTTTGCTTTCGAAGAATCATTCGTTAAATAAATACAGCGAGCTCAGTTTTTAAGACCGTTTAAATCTGATCTTCAGCGGAAACTTTAACACAGAAGCTGTGATCTAGAAAAAATAAATGTAGGTCATGCTTAAGGTTTAATACTAGAGCATCTAGAAAATATAAGATAGCATAAAATATTGTAGAAGAAAATGAGGAATGTATATGAGGGAAGCGTATCAGTGATTCGTCACATCCAATATTTGTCTGAAATCTTAGGGTCTCCAACCTTGGATAGGTATTTTTATATTAAAATCCTCAGTCAACGTTCTTGAATAATAGTTAACGTTAGGTATCTCTCCGAAAGCTTCACTATCTAGACTGTTCTAGCCCAAATTATAGCCATTTTCTCCTCAATATCTAGCTATAGCTAAACTTATTAGCATGAGCGTGTTAGTACCAATTGCGCGTTATCGGGCAAGGGTGGGTGGGTCATTGTGTAACTGTGGGCCGATCGAGCTTACATAAAGCTTATCGTTCGCCCAGGAATCTTGTAAGGTACTGATCTGGCGGTCGGCAAGCCGATGTTGAGTTGAGCTTTATTTATTATGGCTTCGTCTCGCAGTTCCATCTGCGTTCCCGGGTAATTAAATGTATCCCTGAATTATAACATAGGCCGGGAATAGTGAAGCTTTCTATCTTGATAGGACTGAAGCCGGATGAGTAGTTTCAAGATTACTTCCTATATGCAATCTCACAAACTACCTCTTTATTATTAGTATAGATGTATAGGCTAACTAGGTTGTAGCTTCAGTAACTTTAAATTTGACCTTCATAAGTGCCCTCCGAGGGCCTAAACTGAATAAATGGTTTTGAATTTTTATACTCATACAATATTTCCGCCATTATTGTCCTTTTTAGGAATTTAATTATCGATATCACTCGTAAAATACTTTCTGTGTCACATCCCGACGTATGACTCTTCGTTAATCCCCTGTCATGAATTTATATATTTTTATTTCGAATTTAAATGAACATATTTTGATACACAACAAATTACATAACCATTACCCGAACGAACCAGCACTGTGTCGCAGCTAGCTTATCACGACAACTTACATAACCCGACAGTTCGTTATGGAATAGGGACGCAATCTAGCAAGCTTGTTGCCTAACTCGTCCATAGCATTGGTACATGCCTTTAGCATTATCTATAAGATTATTATGTGAGAAACCTTTGTGAATCAGTACTCGAAGGGTAGAAGTTGTAGATGTTATCTGTGGTCAGGCTTGGGGTTTAGTGTTGTCTGTGGTTTTTTGGCGGGATCTTGTAAAATGTATTTCGTTTTAAGTTTTATTGTATTATTTCGGTGGTGGTACATACATTAAAGAAGAATGGAGCATTGCGAATTTGAATGTTGTGTTTCTTGCTGAGATGCTCTTCCTCCACAGTTTCTGCCGAACGAACTTCTAGAAATGGCACAACTATCAAACATTTAGATTCGATTTAGATAGATGAAATCAGCTCTATGGTATATAACAACATTGTATTGTCTTCGAACTTAAAAATCAATAACATATATTCAGTTTAGGCTCCCGTCACTTATGAAGGTCAAACTTACTGAAGCTACCGCCGGGTTTGAAGTCAGTCTTCAACTGAGAAGAACCGGCTAGAAACTCCTCAGTATGGCAAATTTCAGCTCAATCGGCCAGAAAATTGTTGGTAAATTGATTGATTGTGTTGCAATTACAAAAAAGCGTGTAATAAAATATAGTTGTCATTTGCTCATGATAACAAAGTGTGAAATCCATAGTTAGAACACAGATGCCTATATATTTTTAATTTGAAAGTCTGTTTCCAGACGAATTCTTATAACTTATCATATAATTCTGTTTTCTTATATCTATATATACGGATGGCAGACGATAGTTGTGGAATGCTTGAGGTATTGTGAGACGCTACAGTGACAGGTTTAGTTTTTGTAAATTTATTGATCTCATTTATTGTTATCCTTTTTTTTAGTAGACATGTGTAATTAGTGTTATTGGTGAAAACCGTTCTAATTGTTAAAATAAGTAAATAAACAAATATAATAAAGGATTAAGATAATAAACAGAAATCGCCGGATCGACCCTTGGTTAATAGAAGATTATCTCGAAACCACTTAAGAACCTTTAAGAAACAAAAAAAAAATCTCTTGCATTATTCCAAAACTTTATTCGAGCTAATATCAAATCCCAGAGGCAACTTTAATCCTAAAAGCCCAATAAACCAACTGTAACCAGTTTGTTATCTCTCATGGCAGACTTCATTACATAAATATAGCCTATTGTCGAAAAATGTAGCCTTCAGTCGAAAAAAATGTAGCTTTTTGTCGAAAAATTGTAATAAACCGAGCAAAAATACTGACCTTACACTCCGCTGCCTCTGAAAGGATTCTGAACTGAATTGGACGGCCCTTTATGTAAAAACAAATTTATTCTTGGTGTTTGCTTTATTGTATGGCCCGCTTTATTGACTCGGATATAGAATTTAAAATTGAATGACAAGCAATTTGATAAGGGAACATTGTTTTGGTAATATGAACGACAATCATATGAAAGTGTGATGAAACAAAATGTATTTTAAAATCGTTGAGTTAGAGTTTATTTTTGGCTAGAGGAATGGCAAGAAAGCTTGTTAAGTAGTCCAAAATTGAATACAATAAATCAGATACACTTTGAAGGATTTTGATTAAGGAAGACACTGTTTATCAAAAATTCTATTGTTTCTTAATAACTTTTTTACAGCAGCATTTTGTTACTGGCTGTTTCGAAAATTATTTTATTTAGAGGTAAGGTTACATAATACATTATTTTGAAAATATTTATTCCATTTTTTTTTAAATATCAAAAAATACATTTACACTATCTTATGGTTATACATAAAGCATAATTGTTTTTTTAAACGCTTCCACACAAAATAGAGAAAAAAAAGAAAAAAGTTTCAATGCCATTTAAAAAGTTTAGTCTATCGAAGGACATTCGAAATAAAAACTACTGAAGTTACCATACTTAAAAACTTTTTGGTAAAATTACCCCTAAAAGTATAAAAAAATTAAACAAGAGCATAGATACTGGCCGATGTTAAAATTGTTTTTAAAACAGCCTTTTACTCGTTTTAATAGCCGTTTCCGTGCTTTATGGAAAGTAATTCACCGTGAGTCTTGTAACGGCACTCGGTTAATGATACTGTTTTATGACAAGCAGTTTTCAATTTCAGTAGAGTGACAGTAAAAGTTTGTGGTTGTACTTAAAGTTTTATAAGAGCTTTACTACTGATGTTTCTAGTTGTTTGTGTAATGTCTTCTTAAATAAAGATGTGTTTGAAGTGGTTCTTCGAATGTGCATGAATAGGTAATTTTTAACGGAATCTTTTTTTTAAGGTTTATACCGCTAAGTCATCATCGCGCATTTTATTGTTGTTAAATAATAAAAAAAATCTAAATTCAAAACCATTTATTTAGTTTAGGCCCTCGGAAGGCACTTATGAAGGTCAAATTTAAAGTTACTGAAGCTACTACCGTTTCGGAAGTCAGTCGGAAATCTATGACGTCACAAATAAAAAGCTTTTCCGATTCCATTTTTTTTTTAATTTTTCAAAATTTTGTTTAAACCTATTTACATTTTATAACCGAATATAAACCACAAAACCACACAGACGTTTTATCTTTAATAATACGTACGTGGTTAAGCCTTAAAACGAAAATGAAATTTGAACTCAAATTTGCAATATTGTTTCATCATAGTCTAAAATAAATAATTTATATGCACAGATATTAATTTATCAGTCGCAGTACGAAGGCGGACTATATCCCTCGGGATTAATAATATAACACTGCCAAATTGAAATGTTAACATTCGGAATCCCGGTCTTTATTTGGGACACTTGAATACGGTCGGATAAAACAATATCAATTTACGGGGGATTCGGGAATTTAATGCGAATGCAGATGAGGTGTGACTGGATAGTTTTTGATAAGGATTCCGTTGGGAATTAAGTCGTTTCGAAGATTCCGTGTTTTGTAATATTGAACTTTATTACCTAATTATTAGAAACTAGATTTGGAGGTTGTAGATTTGATAGAATATAACGTTTTTTAATTTACAAGGAATAAAATTTTTTAATTACCTACATAATAATTAGCTATTTTTAGAGACGGCCTAATTTAGCCCTCTCTCAAAAAGCATAATAACAGGACATTCTTTACACACGGCCATCTGATCCCAATCTAAGCAGAGCTTGTACTATGGAAACCAGATAACTGATACACTACTTCTTTTTTCTAAATACTTACTTACTTATTTACACAACAGAAGAGTAAATTGATCTTAACTATTTTAATTATTATATTAATAAAGCAATTTATTCCCAATTTAAATAAGTATTTACAATAAATTTTTTTTTATAAAGTTTAATTCTTATTTTATTACCTATGAGTTATTAGCAATTTGAATTAACATTCAAATATTCTTATATTTTATTGACATTAAATTTAATTTATTGGGTTGTCCATTTTGAGTATAGGCCTCAGATTCAAAATTCAAAACCATTTATTCAGTTTAGGCCCTCAGAAGGCACTTATGAAGGTCAAATTTAAAGTTACTGAAGCTACTACCGGTTCGGAAGTCAGCCTTCAACTGAGAAGAACCGGCAAGAAACTCAGCAAGGTTACATTCTTTTTTATTTTATTAAATTCATTTTTATCTATTCTGACTTTTTGGCTATTTTATAATATCAAATTTTACATATTTTTATATTTAACAATTACAAAATACTTGATAAAGCTAACATTCAAAAACAAAAAAAAAAAAGAAAAAAAAAGAAATAACAATACTACAAAATAGAAAATGACAATAATTACTTACAACTTAAACAAGAAAATTAGAGGTGCACTGTGCAGAGAGCAGCTATTTCCATACATTTTTATCTTCAATATAATGAACCACCTTGTAATACGCTTTTTCTTTCAAAACTTTCCTAATATAATTTTTAAATTTATGATCAGACATTTTGTTTACTGAAAGCGGTATCTTATTATAAAATCGAACACAATTACCAAGAAATGACTTGTTTACTTTAGTTAGTCTAAAATATGGAACAACTAACCTCTATATATTATATATATATATATATTGACTATGCCTATCTGTGCGTATGTTTGTGACTGAAATCCTTCTAAACGGTTGCACCAATTTTGATGAAATTGTGTGCAAGTGGAATCGGGAATGGTGGCACTGTGATCGAGTTCCCGGATTTTATAAATTATTTCATATGTCCGGAAAATTTTAAAATTGGGATATAAATTTAAGTGCTTTTTTCTATATGTCTGTTGTATGGACTGATGGTTTATTATTCGAGTACTTTAAATAATATTTGATTTAAATTGAATGCTATTGTTTCACAAATATTTAATCTGGATTAAAATCCGTCGACATTAGTAAAATCATTGTTTATCCCGAGCAGCTAATTGATATTTTAAAACACAAATAATCCAATCCTAATAATTGAAATACATAATTGTACGGTCCGATTATCTTATTATTAATGCAAATTGCCTCGGTACTAATGAGATTAATTGAGTTTTAGGTTCCATTTTAATTAATAGTTTGTAACGGATTAAATTTATCGATACCGATACCCGATACGGATATTACTCGGATTAATTGCGCTGCGGATATTTACTGTGACATCACTAGACTATTTGTATTTGTGTTTAACGTTCCTGTAGGTATTATAGAGCAGCATATTTAAAATCTGTTTTTTTTTTCATAGATATTCTATTAATTTCCAGTGATTTCAAATACTTTGTTCTAGTAAATGGTTTATTTTTAATGGAATAACGTAATGTGCAAAGCATGTAGCGTCAAAATTTTTCAAAGAAGTTTCAATTCCATAAAAAACACAAGATATAAACTCGCATAGACAATTTTTTTGAGGTATGATTAAAGACCCAATAAAGTTACCTTTACACGCTAAATACCTCTTGAACAATAGTTTTACTTCAACTTCAACGTATCTTTTCACGCATAAGTTAAAAGGAAACAATTTGTTACATCATTGAATCGCGAAAAAAGGAAAGAAAAGAAGGGCCATTTCCAATAACGAACGCTGTCTGCGAACTTTTAATGGGACGAAAAAACTATTAACAAAGATAAAAGAAAAAGTAGAATGGCGGAAACTAGCTGTTGTCGAGATCATACCTCGAGCGTGTTGGAACTTGTTCCAGTTGATTTATGATGGAGGGTAAAGTTACAGGTACGTTAACAGTTCGTAAGCCCTTGGGTCATAGTTTCTTTTATCAAGTAGGCCAACGCACTGGCAGATCGTCCATCTCATGGTAAGTGGTCACCATTTGGAATACAAGGTGCATCGCTAATGCGTTGTTGAACTAGAGACGTGAAGTTGTAAAGGCTCAAGTGCCTGTAATATCAACGACCCTAACATTTATAACCTTAAAAGTTAAAAAGACCTAAATTTGGCGGTCGAACGGTGTTGTTTTTGCCTAAGTTGATTACACTATAGTCTATCACAGATGTTTTAAAAGGACTCAGTCCTTTTTCAGATTGAAATATTGTTTAATGTAGCCGTAAAATGTTACAGAAGCCGTTACTTTTTTTTTTTTATGCCTCTTGGGCCGACAAACAAGCAGACGGTCCACCTGATGGTAAGTGGTCACCGCCGCCTATGGACATTTGCACCACTAGGAGCATCGCCAATGCGTTGTCGACCCTGAGACGTGAAGTTGTTAAATCTCATGTGCCTGTAATTTCACCGGCCCCCTTACCTTTCTAACCGAAACACAGTAATACAATTGCACTACTACTTCACGGCGGAAATGGGTAAGGTGGTAGTACTTCCCCGGACGAACTCTGCACTAAGAGCTCTACTACTCTAAATTCTGCCAGCAACTTATGTGTTTTAGTCAATCCGGGTTAGGATTCCTATTAATATCATAAATGCGAAAGTTTGTGGGGATGTATGAATGTTTATTACTCTTTTACGCAGAAGCGAATGAACCGATTTTGATAAAACTTAGTACATAGATAGTTTATAACCTTGATTAACACATACGATAGTTTTTGTGGTGGGAAATTGTTGCATCTCTCGAGAAAACGGGTGAAACCGCGGGGGACAGCTGAAATATAGTAAGAGTATTTACTAAATGTCGAGATCTCTGAGGCCAATTTTTTCAGCTAGGAGTGTTATAGAAAAAATTACCTTATTTCGTTATGATTAAAGTTTATGAACATCAATCATATAATTAACCACTGGATCAATAGACGAACCTTATCACAGAAACAATAGAGATGAATTTTCTATAAGTGCTGTGATGTCAAAACAGGCATCCTCGGACACACCATTACTAAGACTATTTCTTTTTGTATTTTTATTTTATATATTTTTACTATTATTTTTTTTTAAGTAACGATGGTGGCTCTCTCTCCCTTACGTGAACAAGTTCGGCGAGCAGAGGTTCTCAACCGAGGCAAAGAATACCTTTTATCCGGGAATAGTTAACATCTCTAACCCGGGTGAGACCACGGGAAAAAGCAAGTTCAAAGTAATATTACGTATAGTCAATCGTACAAAAACAGGTGAAGCTCTCGCTTATTTATAGAACAGCAAGACTGATGCACCAATCGCAACGTAATTCTGTAAATTATGGACAACTCATGTAATTGGCGGACCGGTCACTCGGAATGTCGATAAACATCGGTGTCCACTTCGTGTCTTGTTCGGAACCGTCCGTATTGCAATGTGGATATGTGGACTTGTCCATCAATGGACATTAATTATGTTGAAGTGTTTGTTGGTTTTGTATGTTCTGTGGCTGAGTGTAAAATATCTATAACAGATGGCTGGAATTTTTTGAGTCTGAAATCTTAAATGACTCTTTTAAGTGATACTTCAAGCTTATAAATACTAGGAAGGCATAGGAGACAAACATAAATACACAAACTTCAATTTGTATGTATTTAGAAGATATTAATAAATGTCCTAGGACATTCTTTCTGCACGTCACGCGTGCTGGTACACCTGTCTTTTTTCTTTTTCTATGTTTCTTTCTGTTGTGTCTAAGTTGTTACTTATATAGCTCAGATTACATATTGAGAATAGAATAGAATAGAAATGTCAAATAGACATTATACAATACAGAAACAAGTTGGTATCCACACTACGTCCATCGTTAGCAAAATTAAGGGCGACACCATCAATTTGCTAAAAAAAAATAAAAGAAAAGAATAGAAATGTTGTTTATTCATGTAGGCAATTTGTAATAATATTTTTTTTATTTATTTATACACGGCCATCTAATCTTGTCCTATAAAAACCAGATAACTGATATACTGCTTTTTGTTCTTAAATATTTTGATATAGATATTTGCACCTAAACAGAATAAACAGACATGTTTTTGCTTATAAATGTTTGTCCTGAGTTGGAATCGAACTCAAAATATATGGCGTGGCAATCAGGTATCTCCATCAAGCCAACTGGCTCGCGTAGTAGATTACTAGCAAAATATAGCTATGACTCTTTGCAAGTGTATGCTATAAATATCATTTTGATGAAACAGAATATTTGACGGCATATAAAACTGTTAAAACTTACTTTTCAGTCACAAAAACATTATTACCTGAAACAAAAATAAATTTTATTATTTATTCAACAAATTACATGGAAAAATATTCATCAACTATTAGGGTATTATGATGTATAAGCCTATATCCCGATGAAGAAGGCAGAGGTCTCAGCAATGAGGCACATTCAACCAAAGCTATTTTTAGTCCCAACGTCACATTACCAATCTCTAGCTACAGGTAGCGTTACCAGGCGTCCGGATAAAGCCGGACGTAGTTAGGCAATATAATGACATTGCCTTCATTATATATTTATGAAAATATAATGTTTATACGTAGAAACATAGGAATGTTTGAGTCAAAATTGGATATCCATAATATTAATACAAGACAAAGGGAGAAGTTAGTTGTTCCATATTTTAGACTAACTAAAGTAAACATCATCAGTCATTTCTTGGTAATTGTGTTCGATTTTATAATAAGATACCGCTTTCAGTAACCAAAATGTCTGATCATAAATTTAAAAATTATATTAGGAAAGTTTTGAAAGAAAAAGCAAACAAGGTGGTTCATTATATTGAAGATAAAAATGTATGGAAATAGCTGCTCTCTGCACAGTGCACCTCTAATTTTCTTGTTTAAGTTTTAAGTTGTCATTTTCTATTTTGTAGTCTTGTTATTTCTTTTTTGTTTTTTTTTTTGTTTTTGAATGTTAGCTTTTTTTTTTTTTTTTTTTTTTTTATTTCTTTTTACATTTTCTACGGACTCTTAGTCCGTACTCTTTGGAGATTCTACGATGACTTATTGTAAGATCTATTGTATTGTGTTTCTAAAAATTAACATCTTTCCGCGCGTGCTCAGCTCGTTGTTTTGAACTGAGGCTTGTGGTTCCTTAATAATAGTGTTACATAAATTTTTTCTATTGCCGATACATGGATTCAAATAACTTAGCATTTACTTAAATTTAGTTACACTTATTCGTCAAAATTTATAATTCTAAATATTAAAGTTTAAGCTACATATTTCAGCCTCGGATGGTTTCGCTCCCAAAAGACTTTCCATGACAACTGCATCTCGATGTTTTATGGCCATTTTTAAGTTGTATTCGAAAATGGCTCTTGTCGACGCGGCCGTCGCCCGCTGGATAAACCTGCCGATCGCGTCATCACCGTCGTCTGCATAATAGGTGCAGCCAACGGTGTGTCTCGATATCGCCACTACCGCGTGCGGCACGCTGTCGTGGAGTTGGAGTTTTTTGGCCTTTGTTTTAAAGATGAGGACCGACTCGTACGTGGCTCCTTGCGCTTCGTGGATGGTAAGGACGCGTGACCCTGTGCCCTCTCCATATCCCTTGCTGGTCAAGAATGCCTTTTCTTCCTGGGTATGGACCAGGAATAGGGTGTTAGGGAGTGTTTTGGGTACTTGCGCATCCGTATATCTCATTAGCTTCATGGAGTTTATTAGAAGTTTGGACGAGTATATACCATTGTATACCTCGTTTAGGGCGTATGCCACATCCATCGGGTTACGATGTGTGCACAACAACTCCTGGCTGATGGAAGTTACCAGGTTTGGGTGTTGGTATTTTAGAGGGAAAAGATTTTCCCTGTCAATGTAGGGTAACTGGTTTATGTCTCCGATAAGGACCACTTCGCGGGCACCAGACAACCGAGCTGCCATTACGACGGATCCAAAGTGGTTCATAAGGGCTTCGTCGACCATTAGACGGTCGCAATTTTTGGGCCCCTTAAACCCGTTCGCAAGAATGGATGCCATCGTGCGCACTTTGGTTTTGGCTGTAGCTCCAATACTTGGAGCCAGCTTTTCGCGCAGGTCTTTGGCTGCCTCGGTTGTGGTGGTGACTACGACGTCGCTTTCCGCATCGAAGTTTTTAGTTACCCAAGTTGTTTTGCCACATCCGGGAACCCCATTTACCCAGTTGAATTTGGGTATGGCCCAGTTTTGCCACGCTGCTCCTGGACCAAGGTCTCCTGAAATGGTTTTGGCCATTTCTAGGATCCTGTCGTCCAGCATGATTTTTGTGCACCGGGCTGTGATGACTATGGGGTCCTCCGATGGAGTGTTAAATTTAGGTGGGTCTGCTCGCTCGCCTTCTTCCTCCACAAAGCCACCAGTTGTGCTATACGCAGCCATATAACTCCCTGTCATTTTCCCTTTAAGGACTTTGGAGGTCTCGTTGTTATATATGGCTGCCTCCGCCTCCTCGAGTAATGTGTTTAATAGACTTTCATTTTTCTGTTGAAAGGTTTGCATGATCTTGCTGCACGTCATGAGATTGACCTCTTTGGTCGCCCTTATGGTGCCTAGAAACTCGAGGAAGGCGTTTACTGCGTGTTCTGATGGTGTTGATGCCGGGATTTGAGTAGGCAAGCTGACCTGCCCCATGTCGGCTCTCGTCCTTGCAACTGGTGTTAGCTTGGGACCTTGGGGGGGTGTATTTAGAAAATCCTCCACTGCGGCTGCCTGTCTTTCCGTGGCTTTAGATATTCTTGATTGAACCCCCGCTATGGCAGTTTTTATGGTTTTCATGAATTTTTTAAACCGGTCTCCTGGTTTGTTCCTCTCTTCTGGACTGCCGCTTTGGTCTACTGCGGCTTTGATGGCGGCTGCCTTTTGTTGTATGCGTTCAGAACCGCTTTGAGTGATCGGGCAAGAGCCTGGGTTGGTGTTACTTGGTCTTGGTGCTGAGACGCGTCGTGGAACTTTGAGGAAGCTCAGGTCTTCCCCTCTGTTTTCGTACACGACCACCTCATGCTTTTCTGAGGCTTTGATGCAGCCACAGAGGTCTGCGACTTCACCTCTCATATACTCGATCACCATAGCGTCGACGCTTATTTTACGAGGCGTGATGGTTTGGCCTTCAATTTCTCCTATTCTGGAAAGCACTAAACTTGCAAGAGCAAATGGGGTCCGCTCCCCCCATTCCAATAGTGCGATCGTTTTGTTTCGCGATCGCACTATTCGACAAGGGCAGCCGGCTACCCTCGACTCAGGCAGCGCATTGAAAACCTTGCGCTTCATACATGTTTTGGTGGTGCTTCCGTTTAGGAGGGCGGCTAGACCCGGCGATATGGCTACGCGCTTCGGTGATTTTGCGTTACAGAAGCTTATGCCGAGTCTCTCCGTGTTATTGTCCATGAAGAGGGCTACGCCTCTTACCCTGATTCCCGGTTCCGCACACTCCCCGCATGCCATTAGTTGTGAAATGGCAATGGTGTGGACATCTATAATTGGCTGGGGAGCTGTGGGTAGTGAGGACTCGGGGACCCTGGCCATTGGCGTTTGTGATCGAGGGTCCGGTTTATTGAGGGTACTGTTCCTGCTTGTTGCTATGCGGAAGATGGTGTCCACATAAGACAGGAAGTGTAACCTTTTATAGGGGTCTGCGAGGACGTACTGCAATTCCGACAAGACCAGTTTCATGTCAATGACGGATTCTAGGTCATGTCGGGCTGCCAGGAACCGTGGGCAGTAAAGAATTATGTGCCACACTGTCTCCCTAATTGAGTTGTCACATTCGCACCCTGGGGTGTCTTTAAGGTGAAATCTGTACAGGTACTCGGCTATTCCCCCGTGTCCTGTCAAAGCTTGCACTTGATGGGGTGTCAGTTTAGTTGTCCTTACTATCCGGTACGCCTTGTCGACGTCTGGAAGGAACGTTTTTGTGACTGTCCCAGTGCTGGAGGTCTCGTAACGGTCCTGCCATTTGCGGACTGATTCTTCTCTGATTTTCCTCTTGACAAAGGATAAGGGGATTTTGTCGTAGTCTTGGGTTGTTTTAGTGAGCGCTGCCGACTTGGCGAGCTCATCGGCTCGTTCGTTGCCAGCGGTGCCCACGTGTGCCCTTAACCAGAACAGCCGTAATTCTCTTCCTTCCGCTTTAATCTCCTCGATGCACTCTTTGATGGATTTGGCTAAGGGGTGGCTCGTTTTGGGATTTTTTAGCAGGTCGAGTGAGGATCTTGAGTCACTCAGTATGCTAACGATGGGTTCCTTGCTAAGTTTCACAATCTGAGTGGCCCTAAAGAGTGCGTAGAGTTCCGACTGTTGACTGAATGTTAGCTTTATTAAGTATTTTGTAATTGTTAAATATAAAAATATGTAAAATTGATATTATAAAATAGCCAAAAAGTCAGAATAGATAAAAAATAATTTAATAAAATAAAAAAGAATGTAACCTTGCTGAGTTTCTTGCCGGTTCTTCTCAGTTAAAGGCTGACTTCCGAACCGGTAGTAGCTTCAATAACTTTAAATTTGACCTTCATAAGTGCCTTCTGAGGGCCTAAACTGAATAAATGGTTTTGAATTTTGAATTACGTGTTTGGCCAAAATAAACGTTGTCCGGCTTTTGTTAGGGTTTTTACATTTTGCAAACGAGCTGATAATAATCAAAGAAGCTTGATTTAACATTTTTTTTTGTCGTACCTATTAATACTGAGACTCAAAATCCTCAAAAATGTCCCCTACAATATCCGGCATATATAGTCCGGCTTTTTACCCAAATGTCCGGCCCAACTGGCTGGTCTGTTCGGCTATAGGGTTTAGCTACCTGGCAACCCTAGCTACAGGCGATAATTTCAAAATAAGGAACGTTCTTATTTTCACGCCCACCCAGGCCTCAAACCTAGGACTCCGCGCTATATAATACTCAACTACAAAGGCGTTAAAATATAATTATCTAAACTAATATCATAAACAGTCTATCAGTTAGGATGTAGAAGGTAATCAAACATATTTTGCAATATAGACTGTTACTCAGATAAATATAAGATCTCTTCGTAAAGCGGGTGGAACCGCGAGGGACAGGCAGTATTGCTTATGTAGGTATATATCATTGTCCCTGGATTAAGGTATACTATGTGTCAATCATGTAAAAAAAAAAAATTTCTTAAATAATGTTTAGGTTATAAAGTATCGCTGTGCCATCTAAATCCGTTGAGTAGTTTAAACCTTAAAGACTAACAAACATCCGTACATACTCACAAACTTTCGCACTACTATTATACTATATCTTCTATATATATAAAAGAAAGTCGTGTTAGTTACACTATTTATAACTCAAGAACGGCTGAACCGATTTGGCAAAAATTGGTGGGGAGGTAGCTTAGAACCAGGAGACGGACATAGGATACTTTTTATCCCGTTTGATCGCGTTCCCATGTGACGTGCCATAAAACGTCAAAGAGAAAACGCATCTGACATGGAATAACAAAACACAAATAACTTAGAGGTATTAGAAGTAACATTGGATACTTTTGTGTATATTACATCCCTCGGGAACGCGGGTGAAACCGCGAGGGATAGCTAGTATACTATTACTTTAATATGGTAGGATATTAGTATCATATTATAACTTAGATATATAACAAAATACTAATGTTATCCAAAGATTTTCTAAAACTAGAGTAAATTTGGATCAATTCACCAACATACGCTGCTGTCTATAATCTATACACTGAGTGATAAATTCTTTCAAAATCAGCCCTAAAAGAAACCTTAATAAACGCCCTTATAGGGAAGAAATAGAATGATCGAGTTAAAAAGTTGATTTATCGTTTTAGTGAAGCTCTTGGATTTGATTATTGATATTGATTGATATTGAAGGAGGTAGGGTGTCGAGTAGACGCGAGTCGAGGGGATGTGGCGGGGCTTAGGTTATAGGAGATAGCGGTTGTGATTTATTTAGCGTGATTTTTATACAAAATTCACTATGTACATATATACAAAACAGGTATTTTTTTATTTTGTGTATGTCATTCGGAGTGTTTTAAGAAAATGTTTGAAACTAAGCTACCAAATACCTATAGCAATTCGTTTTTTAAATATTTTGAATAAGTAAATATTCTAAAACTTCTATCACACATGCTTATTTGGTTCTTAAGCAAAGCTTTTACTATATACTATACTAGCTATCCGCCGCGGTTTCACCCGGTTTCTCCCTCCCTCAACGTCCCTAATGTTACATTATTTTGTTGTTTCTATAATCAATAGTTTTCGCAGCGTACGCGATGTTAGAAAGTTTTTTGGTAATTTTTTCACACCTTGGGTTACATTATTGGAGTTTTAGTATGGAGTTTTGATTTTTTTTATATAAATATATAGCCTATGTTAACCGGAGATAGTGTAGCATCCCAACAGTGAAAGCATTTTTCAAATCTATCAAGTAGTTTCGAAGCCTATCCAATGCAAACAAACAAACAAAAAACCAATAAAATCTTTCCTCTTTATAATATTAGTGTAGATAGTACCATATACATATCTGGTAAATGACATACACTACTTAATTGTCAGCGTCTGATGGTATTTACACTCTTATAAGGAAAATTCACCGAGCTCAGAAGGCACTAAACATAAATTTTAAATATATAGATAGGGAACAAACAGGCAGGATCACGCTCAAAGGTGTCTGTACTAATTGGAAATTGAACTCACGACCTAGTTTCATAATAGTGAGGTTTCTAACCACGGCCCGTATTGATTATTTGCACTTCCATTGTTCGTTCCTCAAAGTTCTCATGTCTTACACCACGCAACAAAAAGCACAGCTTTATTAAACGCGATAGGGCACGTCATAAGCTATCGCGGAACCTGTCGACTGCCGATAGAATGTTTTCGATGAAAGTGCAACCCGTCACATTTTCTATCATTGATGTTGACGTGTACCAAAATTTAATAAATCAGGTGAAAAATGATGGCTTTAAGGTCATTTTTGGAGTTGATTAAGACACTTGATATACGTCATTCTTAATTAAAACTTTTCTTTTTCTTTATCGATATTATAAGGTAGGGTTTCTTTGTGTTCTTTATTTAGTTAGGTGTAAGTCAATTCGTGCAACAAAATATTCAACCACGTTCTCTCAACTGTTTGAGCAAAAATTTTGCATACATTTGATGTTAGTGACAATTAACGATCAGTGACGTCAAAAATCCAATATGGTGGACGTGACAAGATGGTAATTGATTTCCTTCATGTCAAGGGTATCAAATGAAAGGGATTCACTCACGTTCCCGAGGGATGTTACATTTTCCCGGTATCAAAAGGATCCTATATGTTCCAGGCCATGCTACACCTATGCTATGTACCAAGTACACGTATCATTTTCATTTCATTTCATGTGCTAAGTTTCACCCAAATCCGTTCAGTAGTTTTTGTGTGAAAGTGTAACAAACATTCATCCTCACAAATTTTCGCATTTACAATATTAGTAGTATATAGTTATGTTGGTAATTTATAATGATACTCTATCATTTGTTTTGTATCATTACTTTTTAATCAATTAAATTTACCTAACATAGACCCAACATTTTTGAATACAAATTATACGAAAAAAATGCACTAATTACAAATTAACATTTTCATAAGAAAGAAAACTAAAAATAAACTCATTTCCTCTTAAGTTTAAAAATTACGCCGCCGAAAAGCAATAAAGGTGAAATTAGCGTGGCTTGTTAAAATTAATGAACCGTATGTGCTGACTCGACCATCTATCCAGCTAATGAGTGGTCGGAGTGACCCTCGGTCGCGTTGTAGGGTTAGATAACCTTCCGGACAAAAATGTGTTCGGTTCAAAGAGTCTAGCATTTGAGGGTCCTAAATTGGTTTTGGACTTTGAATTCTTTGCTTTTGGAAAAAGACTTGAAACTTTAAAAAATGTGTTATTGTTAAGGGGTAATGAGAATTTTGTATTTTACTATGATTAGGATTGTGTAGTGATGTGGTCGAAGGCAGTACACAAATTGCTAAGTTCTGGCTCTCAAGTCAACACTAGTGGGTGCCAGTCAGGCTGATGGTTGACTTTCTTACCGGTGGTAACTACGCGGTACTAAACTGAATAGTTTAGAATTGTGAATTTGTTAATTCAGTCAATTCAGTCAATTCTTAACACCTACGAAGGTAGTTCCTGAAGCTACCATCGATTTGGAAGTCAGCAAGAAACTCATCATGGTGAAGTTATTTTTATATAAATAGATCAATATTTTTTTATACCACTTTGACCGACGAACAAGCAGACGGTCCACCTGATGGTAAGTGGTCATCGCCGCCTATGGATATTTATAACACTAGGGGCATCGCCAATGCGTTTTCGACCCTGAGACGTGAAGTTGTTACGTCTCATGTGCCTGTAATTTCACCGGCCTCCTTTCCTTTTAGCCGAAACACAGTAATACAAGTGTATAACTGCTTCACGGCAGAAATGGGTAAGGTGGTAATACTTCCCCGGACGAACTCTGCACTAAGAGCTCTACTACTCGAAAAAAAACATTTTTGACCATAATTTACACGTACAAAAACCTTGATAGGAAAATTAAAAAGAAATCATAACCATAGTATACGAAAGAGGTCCAATGGGTAATGATCCTCATCAGCTAAACCCGCAGAATGAAGCTCTGATGACGAAAATCAAGTTATTTATAGAACTCAATTGGATTCCTCGAATGGGTAACTTAGGCTAACTTAACCCTAATCTATTTGAAATGGGTTTGTTGAATAACAACGCCAGGGATCAAACAGACCTTTAGCCGTGGTCGGGTTATATTAATACAGAGACGTGACCTATGTAAGATGGGTATTTGTGATAAGCGCACTTGTGAATATAAATTGAAATTATTTTGTCGTTTGTGGTGTTACATCGTCAATTATATAACAAGTGTTTTATATAACAAGTGTTTTACATAAAGGTTGATATAAAATGAGCTATAAGAGATTTGTGCTTCAGAACTTGGATCTTTCGAACCTACATGAAAAAATGCAGTGAAATTAATCAAAGTATATACATTGGTAATCCCTCTAGTATTGCAAATGTCCTTAGGCGGTGATCACTTACCATCAGGTGGACGGTCTTTTTATCGGCCTTTTTAACATTTAAAAAAATTCTTAGGGTATGGTGACCACTTGTCATAAGGAGACTAGCAAGATAGCTTTTTGAATACTTTTTTTCTAAAGGTGTTTCATGATACATTGCCAGTGATAAGCCGACCCATACGAAACATTGAAAGTTACTTAACCAACTACTCGAGCCTTTTGTAATATTTGAACCCTCGATCCAACGTCCAAAATCAAAATTCCACAAGCAATTTATTCAGTTGCAAAAGATCTCATCAGTTCGGCAGCTCTCAACTGACAAGCACTGGCAAAAACTCAGCAAAGTAATATTAAAAAAATAATTATTTTATTACCTGATTATTTCCAAATAAGTGTCACCGCTTTTGAAGATGCTTTATCCTTTCCTAAGCAAAAGCGCCTTTTTAATTTCATTCGTTATTTTGCAAGACTAACACCCATATTCTAAGACGTTTCCTCATACGTCACTTGACACCAACTCGACTGAGGATACCTTAAGCATTTTCTTGAGGAATCCTCAAAATTGGTATTCTAAGTTTAAACTTGAGCAAAACTCGAGCAATCCCGACTGATCTGTGACTGTCGAATCGAAGTGTCAATGTAACATGTCATTAGTAACGTCATTCTATTATATAATAGACTAGCTGTCCCCCGCGGTTTTACCCGCGTTCCCGTGGGATGTCACATGTATTATACATAAAAACCTTCCTCTTTAATGACTCTATCTATTAAAAAACCGCATCAATATCCGTTCCGTAGTTTTAAAGATTTAAGCATACATAGGGATATAGGGACAGAGAAAGCGACTTTGTTTTATACTATGTAGTGAAAAAATATTAATCATATAAAATAATGAGCTTTAGTAACTGTTTATAAGCAATAAACTTCCTTAAGGTTGGTCCCGACGTAACTTGAAGTTGACAGTTGTTTCCTCACCTCGAGTGAGAGAAAGCGTCGAGTGGAGGAGATTTTTGCAACTATGAATACTAATATCTTGGAGTGAGGTTGAGTGGAGTCGAGGAATTTTCGAGGAAACGTCTTAGAATATGGGTGTAATTCCCTTATTACTTACTCTATGTAATTAAAGCCATACTTAATATAGAATTAATAGTATGCCAAATATTCCCACATGTGTGCATACCTATATGTGTATTTTATATGTATCAGTAGGTATCGCATCGCACAAATGCCTTTGGCTGTTGATAGTTCATAGTTGAGTAACTATGTTAAGTCTTCTATTAGCAATAGACGTGAGCTAATTTTAGATGGGTAATTCCTTAATAATTAAGATTTTGGCAGGTTTAATTGGGCTGAAGGCGGGTTTATTGAAGCATTACTACGACAATCAGTTGTAAAAAAAAGAAAAGTAGTTAAAAAAAATTGTCTTTCAGTCAATTCAAAATACAAAACCGTTTATTCAGTTTAGGCCCTGGGTAGGCACTTATGAAGGTCAAATGTAAAGTTACTGAAGCTATCAAAGGTTTACTCAGACAAAAAGGTTTTCTTATATCTATACATTTGTTAGATTTGTTTTCTTTTTATTACTATTTAAAACTTACAAAATAATTATAAATAAACTTTTTAATTAAAACCTCATCTTCAACTTTTTTTTATTTTTTTTTATATACATATTACCAATTTAAAAAAAGAACATACATCAATTAACTTATACACATCATTAAAACTAATTATTTATAACTAATACTTAAACAAACTTCCAAACCGTCAAAACAAAGATGTTTCCAACCAATTCACCCAACGAAAAAAAGAAAACCACATCCAAATTACCAGAAGTAAATGACTGTCGAAGACGAGACTGATGCGCTCCCATCATGATTGGCAATACCTTACCTTTTTACCCAGCAATTTAGTTCCCAATTTCCACTATCACATCATCCTGACAATGACATTGACAGTAAGCTATGGGGCGAAAAATCTTCGTCACAATTTTCAGGGTAAATTGCTGGCAATTCCAACTTTACCATGGAAATTCGTGGAATGTTAACGGCGCGTTCCATAGATAAATGTCACGGGGAACGGGAATTAAAAGAATTATTAGGGCGGTAGAATTTTTTAATTGAGGGATTTTCTTTTCTTTTTTATCTAGGTTTTAGGGCGTCGAGCTTCTAATGTTACTATTGAGGGTTTCAAGAATCAAACAATCTAAATGTGGTTTTTTATTATGTGTTACAAAATACCCCGTAAAAATATAATTAATTATCAGTCAATATATCTTATAAGTCAACAACCCTAGTAAGCTGTCATGTCAGGGAACCAGATTCTTTAACAGAAAGGCCTACGTACCTATTTTGCCTAATAATTGTCTACTTTAATAGTTTTTCTATTTTTCAAACATAAAAATCAGTTTTTTAATTTTTTTGGGGTATGTTATACAGCGTTACTACGGTTCTTAAATATTGTGAATGGACTCGTTATAAGGCCCCATTTAACCTCCTTTCGGCTTTACGGGTAGTTTTATAACATTCTGTATATCACATTTAAATTCCTTTTTCAAATAAAAATGGTCACACTGTCATTTTGTCATAAAGAAAAAGAAAGATCTACACGAATACTATTCAGTGATAAGATAAAATATATTTTTTTTTGTTATTTTTACCAAATATATGTATTAGAAAATTTTGCCTAGGTTTTAATTTCTATACTAAAAGTAAAATAAAACCAATAAATTCTTTATAGACATCAAAAGCCTTAACATCAAAGTCGCAATAACAGGACCACAAAATGAGGTGGCATGATTAAAATCAGTTCATTGTTGGATTGGACATTTGTGGCGTTGGGCAGGAATTCATGTACTTGGGAAAACACGGTTTATTGACTTGTTAAATGGATTTAAGGGATGGAAGGGACCGGTTTATGAGATTATATAACATTATGAGAGGGATTTTTGGTTGCAGGTTGTTGTTTAATTCGGGAACATGGGTATTTTGGTACAATCACTTGTAGTGGTACCTATAAACAAACAAAAACTTTAATGGGCTATATAGGTTTATTTTTTTTACGAATTTTCATGTATATAAAACGTGTTACAAAATACCCCGTAAAAATATAATTGATTTATCAAAGCCAACAGCCTAATAAGCTGTCATGTCAGGGAACCAGATTATTTAACAGAAAGGCCTACGTACCTATTTTACCTAATAATTGTCTACTTTAATAGGTTTTCTATTTTTCATTCATAAAAATCTTTTTTTTTTTTTTAGGGTCTGTTATACAGCGTTACTACGGTTCTTAAATATTGTAATAAGGCTCCATTTAACCTCCTTTCCGCTTTACAGGTAGTTTTGTAATATATGAACTTGCTGTCCCCCAATATCATATATAGAACCATCTAAGAACAATTCCACGTCGAATGGCAGCAGTCCCATCCCGATATGTTCAGTAGTTTTGAGGTGATGGTGCGTTAAAGGAACCCTGTTTTCTTTATATTTATACATATAGATAGATATACAGGCGTGTCCGACACACATACAAAGGATTCCGTAAGTCCTACAATATTTAAGAAAACCAAAAGAAAGAAAATCGTTACTTGCATTGGGTACCCATTTTATATTTATTTATTTTGATGTGAAACATCTATAGCCGCACGTAAAACCGATTGCAGGCGTGTCGACGCGTCGCTGACTGATTAAAAGTATTGAGTTGTCAAAATTTGAATATATTTTTTTATTTTGAATTTTTGTGTTTAATGAAAATAAATGTTTAAAACAGTTGTTATTTTTCAGGAAAAAAATCGTAATATTTTATTTTTACCTTATGCCATATTTAGTTCTATGGAGGAGCGACGTATGAGACTCCTCCTTTTAAACGAGAGGATCTTCCGCCAAGCAGCTGCAGATCATGCCTGGGGACCGCGGTCCAACTGTTGATGTTGGATGCTTGTATATAATCGTATGTCGAATCCTGAGAGTATCTCGATATCGCGATGTAGGCTTCTCGCGTGTTGTGTGGTGCGGGCGGTGAAGGATTGTATTCGTGTTCATAGATGTCGCCGCAGTTTCTATCGTAATCTGATCTTTTATACAGATTACTTGTAAATAAAATAATTTCGATATTTCACATCTGCCAGGCGTCCCGTGACGGCTCACATTTTTTTTGTAATAGCTTACCAAAGATACAGCCCTGTGACCGACGGACGCAAATTGGATCAAAGCATATCAGAAAAAACTAGTAAAAGAATAAATCATTGTAGTCATTATGTATGATGGCCGTGTGTGAAAAATGTCTTGGAGCAGTAGAGCTCTTAGTGCAGAGTTCGTCCGCACGTTAACCTTACCCATTTCCGCCGTGAAGCAGTAGCGCACTTGTATTACTGTGTTTCGGTTAGAAAGGTAAGGGGCCGTTGAAATTACAGGCACATGAGACTTAACAACTTCACGTCTCAGGGTTGACAACGCATATGCTCTGGTGTTACAAATGTCTATAGGCGGCGGTGACCACTTACCATCAGGTGGCATTTGTCGGCTAATGTAGTTAAAAACAAAATGTCCTCGATATTTTATTTATTTTTGCGTATAAAAGAAGAATACGCTTGCACAATAAAAACATTAACGCGTAAACTAATTATGGTAGAGCTTGTGAGTAATCGAATATACATGATGGCAAACAAGAATATGCAGACAACAAGTTGAGGTGACATCGTTTTGTAATTTGAAATTTTTTCTAAAAAAAACATGTTTTTTGTATTCTAATATACTATCTTCTACCCGGCGGTTTTACATGCCTTTTTTATTCATAACAAGTGTCTCTTTGTCATAGGCTTACGTGTCATGTGCTAAATTTTAGCACGATCGTTTAAACTGTTTAGCCACAACTGTATACCACTTGGGCCGACAAACAAGCAGACGGTCCATCTGATAATAAGTGGTCTCCGCCGCCTAAAGACATAATAATATGCAACACCAAGGGCATGGCCAATGCTTTGTCGACCCTGAGACGTGAAGTTGTTAAGTGTCATGTGCCTGTAATTTCACAGCCCCTTACCTTTCTAACCGAAACACAGTAATACAAGTGCACTACTGCTTCGCGGCGGAAATGGGTGAGGTGCTACTTCCTCGGTCGAACTCTGCACTAAGAGCTCTACTACTCCAATTCATCCAAGATCAAATTAAAAAAAAACAATCAATCAAAGATGAAACCTCGTCGTATTGCCTTCCTATGGCGATATTCGTGCCCGAGGACAGAAGAAACCCGATTACATACGATGGTAATTTAATTCCCAGTGTCGTGTTCGCAAATAAATAAGCGAGGAATGTCCTGATTTTGCCATTCAAACGATGAATTGGCCAATCTGGCTGGGAGCGTGACCTTTGCGATTGTGCGGAAACTTTTGTTGCCTGTACTATTGTTGCTAAAAACCAAGTGTGATTTTTCGCGGAAAAGTTTTGGCTCTTATTTACGCGGACAAATTTTGAGTCAGAACCTATGTTTTGTTATGACTGTTCTAGGCTCGATTCTGTATGAAAAATACAATAGCTAAAGGATGCTTCATCACGGGGGATGCTCTCTCTCTTTCGCTTACTACACAATCACGTGAGAGGTAAACTCTCCGGAGCCTCCGTGCGGCGCGCGACGGCTCGACGAACTTGAACTGAACGGGCTGATGTGATTTTTGATTTATCCTGCACGTTAATATAGTATTGTCGCGAGTCTGTATGTAGAATGTTGCTATTTGCAATCGAAACAAACCTCCGTGGTTTTTGTGAATGTTATATTAAAGGTGATTATTTACTGGAAATAAAAATAAATATTGGTGATATACAAAAAAATATCTGTTCCATCATTTTGTAGGTATACGTAAACCCTTTAACAAGACTATCTCTTCCATAAAAGCGAGAGAGAAGTATTAGATATCTTATGATCAGAAGAGGATACAAAATTCTGTAATACTAAATTTATTCCAAAGAACCACGCTCAATCATTTTTATCAACAGCTCGAATAACAAAATACACGAACCCTGTCTAGATTGGCAGACATCACATGCTTGTGAATGAAGTCTACTGAAAAATGAGTCTCCTACGTTTTTATTGACCAACTAGCTGCGACCTGCGGCTTCGCCCGCTTTCAATCCTGATTATAAACCTTCCTCTTGAGTTAGTCTATGTATTGCTGAAAACTGCATTAAAATCCGTTGCATAGTTTATGATTCTATAAAGGACATACAGGCAAACATTAATTTTTATTTATATAGAAAACCAGAGACGAAGTCGTACAAAACCATAATCTATTATATAAACCTGCTCACTCATGATCCTAGGTCACGGTTCCCTCCAAAAGCTATACAATCATAAAATTAAATTCATACTAAGAAACGAATAAAAGTCTGACCTTTTCATTTCATCCCATTTGAGTCCCAAATAAATAGGTACACATCAGATGATGTAGTTCGATCACGCCTCAGACCCCAACTAAGTATATTATCCACTTTTATGACACTCGTAAACTCCCCCCCCCCCCATGCCCCTTTTACCCCCTTCTAGTCTCCAAGAATCTCAGATCAAAGAATATTGACGCAATCTCATCTGTATGTATCAAAATGTATCTTTGTGCAGAGTTCGGGAGAAGTACTGCCTTACCTATTTCCACCGTGAAGCAGTAGTGCACTTGTATTACTGTGTTTCGGTTAGAAAGGTAAGGGGGCCGGTGAAATTACAGGCACATGAGACTTGACGACTTCACGTCTCTGGGTCGACAATGCATTGGCGATGTCCCTGGTGTTACAAATGTCTATGTGTATTATCATCAGCTAGTACATCGGCCTTTTTGGAATAAAAAAATTGGAGTATGTATTTATATTAATAAACAGGAATAAATCCAGTTTGTATACGAAGTAAAGGACGCGGAGCCTCGACCTCAATGGTTGACAATCACTAAATCACATAGAGTCATCATAAATCGCGACCTTTGCGTGTTCTCTTGCATATTCATTACTTTTCAACCACGATCCAATCTTTACAATGCTTGATCTACCCTAAAGATAGCCTATCTGATGGACGGAGCTGAAGATAAAACACTAACGCTGCGGTAAAGTTAATGAAAATGCTGAGTTTAACACATCATTTTGGTCCAGTTAAAAAGAATTTTAAAAATATTCATATCGAAATCCGCGTGATCCGGTTGTAAATATCAAATAGAACTGGTGGGAAATAAGGAAGCCGGTTTAAAATCATATTAAAGGATATGTATACCTACAAATATAACAATGGGCATCCTAAGAAGTGAATCTAAGTAATATAATTGTCACTGTCATTTTCTGACCAAAATAAATAAAGCAAAAGCATTTACAACAGTTTCTATCATCATCAAAACTCACAGACTCATGAAATATTTTACAAGCGAAAAGTTTGCAGGCACGCCGATTAAAACCGCGTATTAGTGTGCTATCACTAGAAATGGGTCAAATAAACTGACGCGTTACTATGGGGGGCTATTGGAAGTATTACTCTATTTAACGATGGTCATAAATGTGCCGGCGATATTGACGCGGCTTCGTTATTGTGCTGTTTGTCTGTTTTATGTATAGAAGTGTGATGAAATTGATGAATTTTGGTTGATATGTTAGTATCGTGATCTTAGCGTTCAGTTTGGGATCAGGTGGTATCTAAAAAATATCTCCTAGAGTATTTAATAATTACTAGCTGTCCTTCACGGTTTCACCAGCGTTTCCGAGGGATGTTAACTATTCCCGGGATTTATAAAAATTCGTAAATTTCGGTGATCTATCTCGAACTGTAAGTTTAATTTGCCCTTTTTTTACAGCTAAAAAAATTAACCTTATTTCGGTATTAATAAAGTTTAAGGTCACCATCATACAATTAACCATTGGATCAATAGATGAGCTATATAGCAGAAGCAATAGAGATTATTTTTCTATAAATTCTGTTCTATTTTTTAAGATGTTAAAAATTCAAAATTCGTTTTTTAGCCCGTGGAGGGCACTTATGAAGGTCAAATTTAAAGTTACTGAAGCTACTACCGCTTCGGAGGTCAGCCTTCAACTGAGAAGAACCGGCAAGAAACTCAGCAAGGTTACATATTTTTATATAAATTTTATCTGTTCTTACTTTTTGGGTATCTTATTATCTCAATTTTATGTTCTTTTATTTATCATTTACAAAATACTTTAAATAGGTAACATTCTAAAACAAAATAGAAAATAAAAATAATTACTCACAACTTAAACAGGCAAATTAGAGGTGCACTGTGCAGAGAGCAGCTATTTCCATACATTTTTATCTTTAATATAATGAACTACGTTGTAATACGCTCTTGTACCTTGTATACAAAAAAGATTCACAATTTTCAGACTTCAGGCTCGATTCTGTAAGGAAAATGACACTAACTCGAGGATGTTTCGTCGCGGCCTCCATGCTCTGTCTCTTTCGCTAACTACGCTAATACTACTAATCATGTGAGAGATAAGCTCTCCGACGCCTCCGTGAAGCGGAGATAGGATTAGCTGAATAAGGTGGCTGGCCATGGGAAAATCCGCCCTAAAACGCGTAATACGCAAACATTTCCAGAAAAACTTGAATGTACGAGAAACCAAGTACATCATACACCTCACGTCAGTCATCAAACGTTAGTTTAACGACTGTTGGTTTATGAACTGTGACAGTACAGTTTATGATCACGATACCAGGAGGAAATAGTTAAATGTGTCGCTGAGTTTAAATGGGTTTGTATGTATTGTACTTTGTTGTTTCTAGTGTATTGAACATTGATAGAACAGCTTAAATTAAAAACCGTCCATACGATGTGCACGACAAAGACCGTCATTCCAACCTGACAGTAAGCTCGGATCCACCTTTGTGGGCTAGACATGAGTAACTCAACCAAAATGCGTGAGCTGCAGTTCACGGCTCACGTTTGTGAGCCGGAGCTGCAAACCGGTTCACAGATCAGCTCAAATATTGCCGACCGATCATAGAGTCTCTACGCCGCTGCTGTGCCGCACTTCGACAACGACTCAATATGACAGAATAGATCACAGATTGTATACAGACTGTAAAATAATAAGTGAGCCGTGAGCTGTTCAGTTTGCTCTTGAGCCGCAGCTCGACGGTTCAAGTAGGTGTGATCTGATCTGTTGAACCGGTTCAGAGCTGAGTTACACATGCCTACTGTGGGCACGACGGGCATGTCCACAACCCTAATAGACTTGTGACATCACATTTCTGCGGTCTATTGAGGTCGATAGGCTGATGATAGTAAGTATATCCAATGCCTTTTTAAAAAAAAAAAAAAACTTATTTGCAGGAATGTACTATATCGATCATATTATGAGCGAGTTTATACTCCAAATCACACCTGGCCGATTTTTGGAGGGCGGTGACTAGAACCTTTTTTGTGGGCTGGATCCGCGCCTGAGAGGTTACCTTTGGGCTACATGTAACATTTCTGATAATGTAATGTCAGGAGATGGTGCCTGACCTAGGATAGGAACTTTGGATCTCCGATCTTTAAGGGAAGCTTAATTCTATCGCTCGACTATTAGTCCCATATCAATATTTTTTTAGGCTAGACCTACAACCAGCTCAGCTAAATTCAGCTCAGAAGAAGACGTCAGGGAGGTCAAAAACTACCCAACGGATTTGGATGAAACTTGGCACATAGATAGAAGATGCCCTGAAATAACATATCATATATTGGAATAATATTTAGGCTTTTTATCCCCGGAAAATGTTACATCCCTCGGGAACGCGGGTGAATCGCGGGGGACAGCTAGTTGTCTATAAATTAATTTTGTATGTAATACACATAATCATTTTATTATCACAATTGTTCTTTCTATTCGGCCCCATAATTCAATTCCGGTAGAACTATTTTTATAATACAATAAACATTAATACAACATACAATAATAAACCTTTCTCTTATAATAAAAATGAAGTAGCCCATTCATTACTAATTTACACACAAGCAGCCAAACGATATAACAAAAGCCCAATAAAACAGCGTTAATGTACACACGTTATAAAAACTGAAGTTGAACCGTAGTTAATGTGTTCGGTGAACAGTTTAACTAACTATAGATTTAGTTTGAACGTTAAAATGTTTTCAAAGAACTTCCAGTTCGGTTAGTATGTATTAGAAAGAAATTATGATTAGAATCGAATGCTAGGAATTTTTGTTGATTAACTATGAAAATAGGTTGTATCGAATATTGTGGTGGATTAGTAAACAATTAAAGGATACATCATCTCCCTATGGCATATATAAGCCAGGCCATATAGGCCAGTTGGCTTGGTGGTAGTGACGCTGACTGCGAAGCCGCAGGTCGCGGGTTCGATTCCCACCCAGGACAAACATTTGTGTGCATGAACATGTCTGTTTCTTCTTTCTGAGTGTAAATCTAGATAAGTATGTATTTTGAAAAAGAAATGTACGAGTATATGTTTTATATCTGTTGTCTGGTTTCCATAGCACAAGCTCCGCTTAGTTTGAGATCAGATGGCCATGGGTAAAGTCCCAGGATATTTAGAAAAATTGTCTCTCAGGTAACATTATCAAAAAACGCAACAAATTCTCCCCAAAATTACAACACTTAAGCAGTTCAGAAATAACCAGCCAACTCTATCCGCTTTTACTTTCCCTAATTCAATATACGCTTATATCCATGTTATCCGGGGCATAAAATATGTCCTCCACAAGTCTTATCCGGGTTTTATTTGGCAAACACCGAAACCGGGGCATTACGCCAACACAAATAGGTACTGAGGCAAATATTCCGGGCAAACACCGTACAGAGGGTGTAAGTAAAATAAATAAAACCGGAAGCCGAATACTTGATGCAGATGTATACTAACTGAATGCGACAATAAATAATATATACAAATCTTTTGGATATAGGACGAGATGTGACAGTTGAAGGTTTTTAATCGGACGCATTTTGGTGAGTGTGCTATGGAACTTCACGACTTAGTTCCTCCATCACCTTTTCATTATCGCACTACTAGGCGTGGGGAGAGTTTTCACCCTTATGTTGTGGACATAACACCAATTCGCACGAAGCGCTTTGCAGCTTCCTTCCACACAGCTAAAGATTGGAATTCTCTCCCCTCGTCTGTGTTCCCAGATACATACAACTTGGGGCTCTTTAAGAAAATAGTGAATAGTAATCTACTAACGGGAAAGTGAGCTCCATCTTCGGCCTCATAATTAAAAAAAAAAGGTTTTATACCCATATCTTGTGAAATAGCACTTGATTACTCTGAGATACACTAAACGCTTCATGAGACCTTGCTCTGTTACGGTATACCCTTATTATGTCGAATTAAACAGAAACAATTAAGAAATCTTATAAAACACCAAATGTCATCCAACTCGTGCAATTTGTAATGTAATGTAATGAAAACATTTTTATTCAAATAGGCCTTACAAGCACTTATGAATAGTCTGACTCCAACACCGGTTCGGAAGGTTGTTTTTTAATTAGAAGAGCCGGCAATAAACTCAGCAATGACTCTTTAAAAAAAAAAGAAAAATACTTTATAGGAAATGGCTCCGAAATATCAAAATATGATGTTCTTAATTTAAAGGAATCCTTCTTTGAGAATTATATATTATTACACGGACCAGAAAAATATTTATTTGAAGAAGAATAAATATTGTATTGTTATCTTACTAATATTACAAATGCGAAAGTTTGTATGGATCTTTGTTAGTCTTTCACGCTAAAATTACATAACAGATTTGAATGAAACTTGGAACATAGATAGCTTGTAACCTAAATTGACACTTATGATACTTTTTATCTCGCGAAAATGGAACATCCCTCGGGAAACTAGGTGAAACCGCAGGGGACAGCTAGATATATTCTGATCATAGTTGCAAACTGATTTTCAGTTAACAATATTTTATTTCAATTTCTCCTACGCGCTTCCTATTCTCATAAAACTACGTTCAAGTCCTATCCAGTAAGTTACATAATGTAGGTATCTATCGAGCTCAAAATTTTAAACAGCCTACACCTAGCGTTGTAAATAAGACTTTACAGCTTTTCCCCCCTTTCCCCACTTTCACGCCCACTTCCGTATCCCATGGGTCCTCTTGAACTTGAAAGCAGTGACGTAATAGTTAATTAATTTGTTTGTTAAATGTTTTTAATTACTTTTAGGGCATTTGTTATTGTGTTTTAATTTTAATTGTGGACTTCGCATGTTGTTATTTATATGTTAAGAGGTTTTAATCAACTTATTTTTTATGTTGTTTTCTATTTTAATAACTTAATGGCGGTTGTTTTAATGCTGGCCAGAGAAGGTTTTATTTTACCTTATTGGCTTTAAATCTACAATTTTTAAGTTGAATATTTGATTTATATTATTGACTAAGCCAGCTAAATCCTAAGGTATAAATATTTTATTTTTAATTAGCCATAAGAGTACTGAAAAAAACCTTAATTTGTTACAAAAAACTTTACATGATCTAGAATCCATGTATTTCATAATTGTTACAAAGCAAAAAAAAATTAAGGAAAATGGCATAAAGAAAGCAAAAGGTCCAAATAACGTACAGGTTGTAAGTACTCCCCAATTTTCAGGTCCCAAGGTCTTATTACGACCATTAACGACCTTACCGACTCACGCTTTAGCCCAGATAAGCCCGAAAATGGTCTTATTATCTGAAACAACTCGATGTCACGCGACAGTCACCGTACGGCATGGTAATCAGGCATTCTTAAGTTATTCTAGATATTTGAATAACAGGGTTTGATAAATTAGTTTCTGATTGTTACTGGTTCAATTACCTATAAAAATACCAGCCCCTGTATTTGGAGCTCGGAGAGCGGACCTCTCACGTGACTGTATAGTTAATGAAAGGGACAAAGCAAAGGGGGCGCTGATGCATCATCGAGCTAGTGTCATTTACTTTACAGAATCAAGCTCCAATACCCAAATGTTTAAAATCCCTATGAATTGGCATACTGAAACGATCTAGTGCCATTTGCGTCCAGCGACTTCAAAGGACTCAATTCAGGTCATCATATCCAAAGCCATTTAGACCATTAAGCCAAGAAGTCATTAGCAATTCCACTTTATCAAGTAAAATTATTAGAAGCATAATCCTCTAGCTCAAAAGAGCAACTGCTAGGAGTTCAAAACTGCTGGTAACTTCAGTCTAGTCATAGTAGAAGGCCTAACTTAAGAGTTAAACTTGAAAAAGAGAATGTGTGATTGTGTGCATAATATGGAAAGTAATATGGGAAAATTCTCAGAGAAAGCTACACAATTCCCAAATGGCAGGCCATGTTAGAAACCCGGTATACATAAGATTGCTCGGAAAAACGGGTAAAACCACAGGACAGCAACTTTATAGATTTGAGCCTGTTAGAAAAAAAAGTTTTACAGTGTACCTAGAGAGTGGGCGTAATTGAACACATCCAGGACATGTTCGCCTCGAGGGAAGACTACCTTTTCATGGTCAAAGGCGAAGCTAAAATTATAAATCTAAAAACAACTGTTAGGAAATATTATACGAAGATTTATAAAAGGTTAGTTACCAATAGATGTTGAAACTACATTATTAACGTTCGATACGAACTAACAAACACGAACGCGAAAATATTACGAAACGCACAATAATCTGTTAAGTATCGTGCGTAAATTATAGGGCTGTCACTCATTTAGTTGTTAGTATACCAATATTCTGGTAGTAGTTATCATATGGAAGAAAGAAAGTAATCTTAAATAATATTTGCTGTCTTTAATGTTTGCCAAAGTTTGGAGAGTTAAGCGCGCATGAAGGTATTATAAATGACACGCGGCGCCAGCACGCTTAAGTTGTGGAATGAGCTCCCCGCCGTGGTTTTCCCAAGGGAGCACAGCATGGGGTTCTTCAAGAAGACTGTGAAGAGATCTTTGCAGGGTCGGCAACGCGCGAGTGATACCCACGGTGTTGCAAGCGTCCATAGGCTGCGGTAACCGTTTACTATCAGACACACATAAAGTTTGTATTTTTCGAGGCGTATATGCTTAATGTATACCCACCGCTGAGAGCACAGCAGTTCCTTCATTCGCCGTTGATGGGACTGCGGGACCAGCCGCGCCCTACAACCGCCTGATTTCACACAACCCTAGTGATGATGTGTATACGTAATGACCGCGAGTGAAGATTTAATTTTTTCCCATCGTAATCTTGAAAACCATGTTTGTTTATTTGGCCCTTCGTTATTGCAGCGTGAAGATTTGAAAATATTATCAAGGTTTTATCTTCATACAAATAATGATTACCAAGAATATATATATAGTTTAAATATGTTGTAATAGCAAAGTAGTTGAAGACTCCCAAAACAGCTTTATACCGTTTAAATAACAGAAATAACAGTGGCGAAACAGTTGGCTTGGTGGTTAGATACCCTGACTGCTACACCACAGGTCGTAAGTTCGATTCCCACCCGGAAAAAAATCTCTCTGTTTAATCTGTGTCTGGGAGTATATCTACATAAGTATGTACCTATTTAGAAAAATAAATTGAATGTAAATAGTATGTCAGTCGTCTGGTTACCATAGCACAAGCGCTGCGTAGTTTGGGATCAGAAGAAGAATGTTCCAAAATATAGATTCTATGTATATTAATATTATATATGTATATTGTATATATAACAACAAAATATAATATTGAAGGGTCCTAAAACAGCTTTGTATCGTTCAAACAACATATTTTAACCGAAGGGTATATTAAAAACCAAAGGTGACAGCTTGTAGGAAAAAAATTGCCGCCATCTTGAATCTACAGTCTTAGGGATAGATATACCTAAAGTTATCGAGATTTTAATATATCCTTTTTGACAGCTAAGGTGTTATAGGAAAATTAACCTTATTCCATTGTGATTAGGTTTATTAGCATCATTATACAATTACCCATTGAATCAAAATATGAACCTTATCTCTGATAGATCCTACTAATATTATAAACGCGAATATTTATATGGATGTTTGTTCCTCTTTCAAGCAAAAACTACCCAACAGATTTGGATGGGACTTGGCACATAGATAGAGCATATATTGGAATAACATAAAGGTTACTTTTTATCCCGGGAAAATGTTACATCCCTCGGGAATACGGGTGATACTCCGGGGGACAGCTAGTCACTACATAGTATAAAACAAAGTCGCTTTCTCTGTCCCTATATCCCTATGTATGCTTAAATCTTTAAAACTACACAACAAATTTTGATGCGGTTTTTTCAATAGAAAGAGTGATTAAAGAGGAAGGTTTATATGTATTAGTATCTACATTGCACCTGACCGAAGCCGGGGCGGGTCGCTTGTATTCTATAAATTCATGAATAGAGAAAGTGATTATTGTGTATATTGCTGGCAGTTTCTAAATGATCTAGATCAAAAAATGTATGAAAACATAATCGATTTCAATCTAAAACAATTGATAGGTCATCAATGTATAAATAATTAAGAAACATAATAACCTTTTTAAATATTAAAAAGGAACAAATTCAAATCTGTTAAACAGATTCTGTAGACTAAGAGCTGGCGAGCGACTAGATTATCGAACACACGTGTAATCCTAGTTGCGTAACGTAATCGCTTGCATAACTGCGAAGAAAATACGCTGACATTGGCATTACATAGTGAAAGTACCTGCGTAAGTCCACATGGAAACAGTATTTTGTGATTTCAAACTCTATTCGAATATGTATAAGGCTTAAAATTGTTTATATGTGTTTACACTGGACGCCACGATTGAAAACAAATCTTATTGGCCATTGATAAAGTTTTATTTTAAACGAGTGAAAGTTTTATGTATGTCACTGGCCATCGCGGTCAGCTACGCAGTTTTTTTTATGAATTCGTTATACTTATGATAGTGATGTCACTTTTGCAATGACGTGATGACATCGTGTCGATTGTGACGAGGTTTTATGTATCAACTTAACTTTTTTTTAAATACATGATCTTGATTCTTAATTATTATTTAATCGAATAGTGTTGCATAGTCGATAAATTTAAAATAAATAGTTCGGTTAATATTTCGAATTAAACTTGATTAGGTACTACGTTAAAAAACGAAAAAAAGAGCAATTGGTATAATACTTACGTAATGAAATTATTTATTGCTTGTTTCGCCCACGAAATGATTTCTTATCCGATTTGAATTAAATATGAATGAAACAGGTTTTTTTCTATATATTAAAAAGAACTCATAAACAATAGACTACATTTAATTATTAAGCTAAATAATCCTAAAAAAACCTAGGAAATCTAGATTTTAAAATGTAATACACAAGATTTATCTGTACCCATACTTAGATACCAGATCACATAAGAATTTGCCTTAATTTTTTTTTATAACACACGGGCCGAAAAATAAGCAGACGGTCCACCTGATGGTAAGTGGTCACCGCCGCCTATGGACATTTGCAACATCAGGGACATCGCCAATGCGTGGTCGTCCCTGAGACGTTGGCAAGTCTCATGTGTCTGTAATTTCTAAAAATTATTGACGTCCAATAAAATATTAGTTTTATTAAATTGCAATTGATAAAATGATTACTGATAAATTACGCAAACGCGATAATATCTGTATATTTGGACAAGTGGCTTGTCTTACCTCATGACATAACCTTTCCAACGTCATTGGCTGTCATACGTGAAACAACAATCATGTACGCATTAGCAACGGTTGCAGCACAATGTGACGTTGGGTTACGCAACCTACACGAGATTGTGCTATCGGTTGTTGGAAATGGGACGTTTCTAGTTAATTTTCATAATATGCCAATGGCAAGTTGGGTAACAATAAGGTTATGTACCTTCATAGCTTCCGGACCTGTAGTTTTAAATTTCTGAAACTTCATCGTCAAGTTTAACGAAAAATAAAACATTTGTTAGTTGTCAGGTAAATTTTTTCATTTTGTTTTTACGGGTTCCTAGACTATATTTGGCCAATGCTTGAAATATTACCATTTTAATGCTGGCTTGCAATAGAGTGATACCATATTCTTTTTTTGAAAATAAATGTATTTGAATTTATTCTAATGTCAATGAAAGTGTCGATCTTAACGTCTTCATAATATAATCGTAATCAGCATACACTTTTAGATAAATGCTGGCTTGCAAGAATATACTGACATGAAGTTCTTTTTTTGAAAATAAAGCCATTTGAACTTCGTCTCATGCTCAGTAAAAGTATCGATCTTAGCGAGCTCAAAATAGAATCGTAATTAGCATACACTTTTTGATATATACAGATAACAAGAACTACCACTGTACAAAAGAAGCCGTATGAAATAGGAAGTTGCGTTAAAGGAAGCGGATGGCAGCGGTGACCGGTATTTTTTATCTAGAGAAAATGAGGTTGTAGTGACGGTACAAGTTTTAACGGCTTTTTTCTTATTTCAAATGCAGAAAGTTTATTGCCAGTATCTATGTACAACTTCAGTTTTACATCTCTTGTAAAGTGTAAAATTTTTAATATGTTATAGAGTTATTTTTGAACACAATCAAACGATGGTGAGTGATGAATTTGCCAAAGGTCTTAAAATATAAATGGGTAAGAACAGGGTAGGAACAGGCTTTTTTTTACAACTGCAAGAACACACCTCATTGGTATTTGGCAACTTATTTTAATATGAGGTCCCCTCAGCCAGTCGGGTACTATAAGTACCCTGCCAGATTTAAGGTCATTGTAGCATTGGATCCCACAACCTTCACACACTGGGCATGGCCTTGTATGATTTGAAAATGGTTGGTGAAATGATTTTAACGCACATCATGGTTACCTTGCTTCATTAAGAACCTTTCGTCACAGATGTTACAAACGTAACTAATCGAAAGAACCGATTTATCGGTTTATGACGCACGAAATTAATATAAGTAGTTTTTAGTTTTTAAAAAATAACAATAGACGTCAAACATAACAAAGAATATACCACTTTATCCTTATTATGTTAGGGACCAAGTTCGAAAAAAAACCAGCGGCACGTGTGTGTTTGCATGTAACTGAAAGTTCAGTCAGGTGTTAGTTTTACATAATACTTGCCATCTTGAAGTTCAGCAGACTGTGGACTTGAGGTGACAGAGGTGAACTTGGCTCAGATTACGGTATAACTTTTTAGGACGAAGAACTTGGCAAGACTTAACATTTATGTTCTTAGTGGGATTCAAATCAACGCCATTACATCTCGCATTTCTGTAGCAAAATGTTCTAAATAATATTACGACAGAACTGTTTTAAAGACATGAGAAACAATTTTAAATTCAAATTTATCAAACGATAATTCACGTTTTGATTGTAACATAAACGTGGCAATTAAGAGCGTCAACTTCCAAATTCAAATTTCAATTACGTTCCAATTTTGAATCGAGATAGCGTACGAAATCGTACGCCAATCAGCTCAACGGTGACGTGATCGTAAACGGACCGGCAATTCGAATTCATATTTCGAATCTCGTAAAAACAATTGCCAGTTGGAATTAGAGGAAAAAAATGCCAACAAAAACGTTAAGTTATTGACTTGTAGTTTTTGCGGGTGCCAACAGCCAGTATTGTCTTCGCAAAGGAGTCTAGTTCGTTGCTATTTTATAATTAAACTAGCTGTCCCCCGCGGTGTTACCCGCGTTCCCGAAGGATATCACATTTTCTTGGGATAAAAAGTAGCCTATATGTTATTCCAAGATATGCTCTATCTATGTGCCAAGTTTCATCCAAATCTGTCTGGTTTATATAAACTTTCGCATTTATAATATTAGTAGGATACTGTGTTAAAATCATGTTTTGTATAACATATGTTACGGGTTGTGTAATCGATTAGAAATGATTAATAATTACTTACCGGTTAATATAATTAATATTGAGGGTTGAAGTGATTATTGTGTTATCGAATGGTGATATTTATGTTATTTGAAACCACCAAGATTTAAAACAATGGGTGTTATATTGGGTTTGAAAATAGAAAGAATTATAATTATTTTTTTTAATGTAATATTAATTAGCCATGTTGGAAATTGAAATAATACATAGTCTCCGATGTATAATTAAATTTATAATTGTAATATTCAAAGATAAAGAAAAATATCAGACGAACTTTGTTCCTCTGAAAAAAAATTCTGAAAAACATATTAGGTATTATTTATTAATATTTTAATCATGACTCATATTTAAGATTATGTGGCTTAATCCACGTGATGCTTATAAAACGTTCTCATCGGTATTTGACCTCCAAAATTTGATCATGTTACGACCGTTGACACCAAAAATCATTGACCATCGGCCAGTTCAAGGATCGTACTTATTAAATAAAAACAATTTAAACTTAACAAACAACATTCTAAATTCAACTTTATCACATTAAAATAAGGGTGGTACAAACTGCATGGTGTGGAAACGGATAATCGCTTCGGAAATGCTTCGGAGATTTTCTCAGTACGTTAACCTTTGAGTTTTGACGTAACTTGTCCAAGTTGAGGAAAATTTGATTTTTTTTTTTGCCAAGTTTTACGTTTCGCTTCGGTTGTGTGTGATTATCGTCTTCCTGTTGATATTGTAAGTTGATATGGCTTTTTGCACGAAAAAAGTTTCTTGGAAAATGATCTTTATCTTCGTCAGTTTATTCAGAGCATACCACAGAACTCAGTCGTGTTCCTTATTTCATGATTGATGAACGATGTGATAGGTTCGTCACTATTTTCAGAGCTTCACTTAGTACACACGTAGGCGTAGCTACCACTCCGCCTACAAGACCCTGACAAAAAAAAATCGAACATTCGTTTTTCAAATTCATAAAAGGAACGTGGCAATTACTACGTATATAGATATGGAGCCATATTTGAGTTTGGAAACTAAAAATTCCGAAAATCGAACGCCAGTTCAGTTTACTAATTCGAAATTTACTCGCATAAAATTGAATACACAACCACAGATAGGACGAATCTATGAATGACCTCCACATACTCCCACAGTATAAAATTACCGACCCAACCTTACCCATCAAGGACTAAAATGACTAATTAATATGCCATGGTTGTAACCGACGCTATTATCACCCAGGGTTGTCACCTTGTCTAAGTAAAAGCTATCCCTCAATTAAGTCGAGTCTCTAGGGATGTGGAGCGTGCTGGCCTTGACCTTGGCTGTAATTTAGGGACATTATTTTTAATGAGACTTTTTCATTTGGGGACGAATTGTCTGGCTGTGTCTACTCTTTGGTCTAGTTGTTTTATTACCGAATTAAAAGGCTTAGTAAGCGTGTTATAAGACTCATTACAGGTTATTTAGATCTGTACATAGGATGTTTAGTTATTAATATTTTGTCGGTGGAGGTTGAACATATTTAGAATACGTGGCCATGTTTTTTTTTTGCTGTCAAACAAGCATACGGTCCACTTGATGGTAAGTGGTCACCGCCGCCTATGGACATTTGCAACACTAGGAGTATCGCAAATGCGTTGTCGATCCAGAGTCGTAAAGTTGGTAAGTCTCTTGTACCTGTAATTTCACCGGCCCCCTTACCTTTCCGTTGCGTAGTTTTAAAGATTTAAGCATGCATAGGGATATAGGGATATAGGGACAGAGAAAGCGACTTTTATACTATGTAGTGATGATGGGCAATTATGTATTCATACTTTGCTAAAAGGCGTCATTTTAACAGTATAAACATAAAAAAAATAATATGTTACGAAATTATAATGTACATTTACCTTTTTGTATTAAACAATATTGACACCAAAACTTCACGAATATTACCTGAAAACAAAACAAAGCGTACAGTTAATATTCATTAAAAATGTACCGAAAACCACGTCACAGCACGCTCGTTCATAATTGTTCAGCTTATTTGTGAGCAAACAAATACATCATGGTAAAACTTTATTGAATTTTGAACTTTATGTCCGCACGTTAAAGTCGTGGGCAATGAAAATTGTAATTATTTAATAATGATAAAGCTAGGTCTACATTCAACTTTGTGTGATACGGTGTATTAGGTACGAAACTAACAATTGGACAACTTATAGTTTACACCTTAGAGTTTGGTTTAGAAAATACTCACTCGACTTGTTAAATTCACTATTATAAAATCTCGGATAAAAATGACAAGGTACTGTTTTATCATGCTGAAGTCGGTTAATACATTTTGTAACCAATTTGGCAAAGAGTGGTGATCACACAACGCCTACAATGTATCTGCGTACCCTACTACCGTTTTTTTATACTACTAAGGTACCAAACAAGCTGACGGCCCGCCTGATGGTAAACGGTCACCGCAGCAATACCATGGGAATCACTCGCGCATTGTCAGCCCTGCGAAATCCCTTCACACACTTCTTAAAGAACCACTGTGCACACTTTCCTCACATCTGATACACGAAAGGCTAGATTCATATAGGAATCAAAGCCGTGGCCTTTATCATTAAATAATAAAATAAAAAAGCATAGTAATAGAGATTAGCGTATCTAGCGATAAATGTAAGCCAGGCTTAACGCGATGTCATCCATATTCATTCACGTTTGACGTCGCCACTCGCCAGTTTGTTGACCCTCTCATCTTTGTGTCTAAAAATGTATATAAATAATGGATATGGTAATTATAATCATTATTCACAATGAATTGGTATTACTGTAATTCTTTTTACTTTGTTTTTGTTTGTTATTGTCTGCTAATTCGTTCGTGGCTTACGTATCGGAAGCATTTTGTTTGGAATTGTTGCTATGGTCTAAATAGGTGACTAGGCTCTGTCATGACTCCTTTTTAATTTTTTTAAAACCTGTTCTTAAACCAAATTTGTGCTATTCTCACAGACACTGCACTAGGTCCATAAACATCGCAATTTTTTTTCGCGGCTTGCGTTGCATTTTTACCTTTTTTGTAGTAAAATTTTAAAATGAATCGAATTTCTTCATTAGTTTCACTCATCTTGGCGGTACGAAAAACAAATGCAAATCACACATTTTCCTAATTTGAATTTGGAATTATGTTCTTTAAAATTTAAACTTTCAATGATACCAAAACCAGCCAGATACAAATAGTATAGCCAAAGAGATTTTATTACAAGTTCATACATACTATAATGCGAAAAGACTTTTTCCCCAACCTAATCTGATAGTCAGGGGCTCGAATCTGTAAGGTAAATGACACTATCTCGAGGATGTTTCGTCGCGGCCTCCGTGCTCTGTCTTTTCGCAACCAACGCTAATACTACCAATCACGTGAGAGATTAGCTCTCCGAGGCCTCCGTAAAGCGGCTCGCTGACGAAGTTTGTATTAGCTGAATAAGGGGGCAGAAGTGATAGATGAATAATAAAGACAGGACCATTGGCTTGGTGGTTAGCGACCCTGACTGCCAAGTCAAAGGTCACGGGTTCGATTCCCACCCAGGACAAACATTTGTGAGGATGAGGCAGTCGGTCCACCTGATGGTAAGTCACCGCTTATGAACATTTGCGACACCAGGGGCATTGTCAATGCATTGATCCTGAGACGTCTAAGTGTTAAGTCTCATGCGCATTGTAAACTGAACTTTACTAACCTCAGTAATAGTTTCAGTATACTAATCCTATCTTTATCTAGACGACTAATAAGTTTAAGACTGATCTAACAGAGTATATATAAGTTACGTTGAGAAACCATCAAATAATTAAAATAATCATTACACATACTACGCTAATGTCAAAAATAATGACGTATTTGTGACACGTTCCAAACTGAAGTAGAGTTCTATGCAATGATCATAGGGGTTATGTTAATCTGGCAAAAACCTCAATAAAGTTCAAACTTAAAATATATATGAAATTACGGTCGAATTTCGATCGCTAGGGGATTAGTTTATAAGAAAAAATTGAACCATAAATACATTCTTAATTTAAAATCTGTTAACGAAGTGAAGACAGGCATAAACATCCCAAGAGACAATTTAAATTCAGTTTTGAAATGAGAATAGAATAATTAACGTGCGAAAATAAAACGAATTAAAATATAAATGATGTTTTAATTCGAAACCGCGGCTTAATTGTTTTGTAGAATTTTAATCACATTTGAAACATAGTTTTTGCGATTTGTAATTCCATTTATTTTAATTGTAACATTTTTGCATCATCGGCCTGTAAAGTCACTTTTAAACAAAGGTCACAAATAAATTACTTATAATATTTTAGTCTGGCCACTACTGTAAGGGTATGGGCTGAGAGTGGACTGTCGAGCGTTCAGGAGAGCGGCGCGTGCAGCGTTCATTTTAAAAAGATATTGGTGAATTACTCTGAAATTTGATAGATAGATAGGTAATTCTTTATTGTACCGCAAACAAAAAATAAAATAAAAATAAACCTTAAATTACAATAATATACAATGCGGCCTTATCGCAATCATATCCACTATATCTGGACATGAAGTCATAAAGCCTTATGTTTGCGTTTAATATAAATTGTATTAACGTAGGTTCCTTAAAAACAAAGGTACTTAGTTGTAAATGAAAGCTGTCGACTGATACTGACAAAATATTTGAACTTTGACGCCTCGACTGACCGATTGATAAATCTATCAGATTCTAACACAAACAAAACTTAAAATTCCAGGGTATTTTATTAGTCGCCAGTACCACTGATATGAGTATTTAAAAGTATACTTTGTTAAGTAGCGCATAAAATTTAAAATCAATTACACCTACCCTTGACTAGCCTAAACAAATATTTGTTATACTTATTGCAATCGTACTGCGACAATAATTATTATAATTTGATTAATTAATTGATTTTTAATTATTAGAATTTGACAGGCCAGTTGGCTTGGTGGTTAACGCTCTGACTGCCAAACCTAAAGTCGTGGGTTCGATTCCCACCCAGGACAAACATTTGTGTGCATGAACGATGAATGAAGGTCTGTTTGTCCTGTGTCTGGGTGTAAATATCTATATGTATATATTATATGTATATCAGTTATCTGGTTTCCATAGTACAAGCTCTGCTTAGTTTGGGATCAGATGGCCGTGTGTAAAAGAATGTCCCAGGATATTTATTATTATTATTATTATTAATTTATTAAACTACTGTAAGTTGGATGACTCTGAACGCTCCGCGCAACGCTGTTCCACTAAGACCACACTCTTAAAGCAGTATCCCCGTGTAATGTCCACTGTGTGACCCGCAGCAATGAAACTCGGCACCCAAGGGAAATCTAGTCATCCCAGGGAACATATAGACAACACTTGTTATGAGATACATGCAATATAAAACGAACTTGTTAATATTTTTCTAAAGGTTATATCAAAGACGATTTATCATTACTTTATTTCGCTTTGAGTTGCGTAATCATTGTTTTGAATGTAAGTGGTTTTGCTTTTATAACAAAATGATTCAATATTCGTAATAATAATAGCTATCTTGAATGTGGATATGATTGTGTTTGATCACAATATCACCAAAATTCAAATGGTATTTAAAAAAACGAAAAATCCCCGGTCGAACTTTTTTTTATACTTCAAGAGCCGACAAACAAGCGGTCCACCTGATGGTAAGTGGTCACCACCGCCTATGGGCGTTTGCAACACCAGAGCATCGCCAATGCGTTGTGGACCCTGAGACGTGAAGTTATTAAGTCTCATGAGCCTGTCATTTCAACGGCCCCTTTACCTTTCCGAACTGGGTAAGCGCGAACTCTGCACTAAGAGCCACTTTTTTTAATTTTATTTCGTTCTGTCCATGATTATATATATACTGGTGATTGTACATACTGGTATGTACTATTCCAGTAACAAGTTCATAATACAGCGCTGACGAGTACCTCGTAAGTACTAATTTCTGAACGCTTCTATTTCGGTGCGCATACGCCGTTCGGTTGTTTTTACACGCGGCCATTGCTATGAATAGTTCACACTCATAGAAATCTTAGTTATAACTAGAACTGGCCTCAATAAAACTGCCAGCGAGGATGTAAGGGCGCACTAATGTAAACTATATAAATGAATGTCCATGGATTGACTACAGATCTTGTTTATCACCTTTAAGGATTTTTAGCTCAGTTGGTTGTGACGTAGAATGCCGTGATGATAGTCGTGGCAAGAAACCAACCAGATTGAGATTTCGGTGCATTCAAAGGTTTCGAGGAAACCATAGGACGGTGGACGGGAACTTCTTCCCTATACATAGAAAATAAAATGATAAACACTTTATCGCACAAATTCATTAAAGACTGTTTAGAAACTACATTCTTTGAAACAACTTTTATGCAAGAAGATTTGAATTGGGTTCGCGTTATTCTTTCATCCGACTTCTGTAGCGACTAAAGATTTCTTCGTCCCCACTTGATGTAGTAATCTATAATGTTATTTGGTGAGTTGTTATATTAGTAGCGAAGTGTTAAATTCTCGGTATTAACACGCATATGGCGGTTACATGTTTGTCTGTTTGTTCTTAATGTTTTTAAGAGAGTTTATTGAATGTTGAGCGAGTTTTAACTCATATTTATAAAACGTAATCAGATTTCTGTTTTAAGGTATTGTTACTAAGGTGCAATTTAAAAATAACCTATAAACTACGTATGTGGGTCTCGGTTAGAAAGGTAAGGGGGCCGGTGAAATTACAGGGACATATCACTTAACAATTTCAGGTCTCAGGGTTGACAGCTCATTGGCAATGGCCCTAGTGTTGCAAATGTCCATGCGGCGGTGACCATTTACCATCAGGTGGACCGTCTACTTGTTTGTCGGCCCATGTGGTATAAAAAGTAGGTTGATTATGTAACTCTCTCTTTATGTATTAAATCCCTTAAATATCAAAGTGTTTTTCTTCAAAAATAACTTGGTTTTAAAAGTGTAGGTTGAATTGAAAGAAAGTTGTTATGGAAGATGCCTTACAAAGTTTCAAAAGCTTCGTTAAAATACAAGTTTTGCTTTTTTTAAGGAAATAATGTACATTGTAAAAAATTGGAAATTTTTTGCTACGTTTGTAGTATTTATATTATAGTAAGTATTTATTACACGTGTCAGAAGAAACTTCTTGCGCAATAAGATTATATAAAAACAACTAGTAGCTAGTAACTAATTAATAAGGAAACTCAACAGGAAATCGACACGTGTTTCGCTTCTACACGAAGCATCTTCAGGACGTATTAGACCCGCTGTCACTGACTCACGCACTCGCCGCACTAGCACCACAGACGTGCTACCTCGCCTACCGCCGGACCGAAAGGACTTTCTGTGCTCAGTTCCTCGCAATGCTATGTGCTATTATATGCTATATTCTACATATATCTTACTACATTATAAATTTGGAAGTTTGGATAGATGGGTGTTTTTTACAATCACGGCTGCTGAACGGATCTGGATAAAATTTGGCACAGAAATTGATTATAGTCTGGAATAGCACATATATATGGTATTACAATGCTACCCGTAAAGCTGGAAGGTTAAATGGGGTCTTATAACGAGTTCATTCGCATTTATGAACCGTAGTAACGCTGTATTAGGTACATACCCCAAAAAAAAACTGATTTTTATGAATGAAAAATAGAGAAATATTAAAGTAGATAATTATTAGGTAAAATAGGTGCGTAGGCCTTTCTGTTAAATAATCTGGTTCCGTGACATGATAGCTTACTAGGGTTGTTGGCTTTGATAATTTATAATATTTTTACGGGGTATTTTGTGACACGTTGTATATTTAGAGCTTCTTGATTACTTCAATAAATGTTGATTTTTTGCAATAGAAGTTGTGTTACTAATTTGAAATACGTCGACTAAAGGGCGCTGAAAGATGCTCTCGCTCTCGGCCCACCGACAAATGCTATAATAATAAAAATAAACAAATAAATATGCCGGGACATTCTTTACAAACGGCCATCTGATCCCAAACTAAGCAGAGCTCGTACTATGGAAACCAGATAACTGATAAACTACATATACTACTTATTTTCTTAATACTTACAAAGATATTTACACCCAAGGCCAGGGTTGTGCAGCCCGATTATACTACCGGCACGCTATGATGGCCGTTTTGCCGTTTCAGATGGTCATAGGAAAAGAAACTGTATTGCTCTGGAATAAGGTTGATTTCCATCATCATACAATTAGCTGTTGTCTCAATAGACGCACCTTATGTTTGAAGGAATAAAGGTTATTTTTCTTTGTCATCGTTAAACGTCAAAACGGCCATCATAGCGTGCCGCAAGTTTAAATGCTGCGTCTTCCACAAATTAAGAAATTATAATTGATTCAGATTGCTCACTGGCGTGCGACAAAACAATCCAATTCAATTAAATATAGGTACTTTAATATTTTTTTCAAGAATTACAAAATGCATTTCGTGACACACGCTCCGCTCGGCGACAATTAATACGTGATTATACAAACCATTAGCTCGGAATCACGATATAATTACAATAATAGGACAATGTGTCGTTACCTGCATTATGCTGCACGAGCGGGATCAATGAACTTTGTTTTATAAGCTTTTATGTAATCCTTGTATCCTACTTATATTTTAAAGGCGAAAGTTTATGAGGTTAGATGTATGGAGGTTTTACTCATTCACATTAAAACTATCCAACGGATTTGAATGAAACTTTGCACTTAGATAGAGGAGGCCCAGGAATAAGTAGGATACCATTTATCCCGCGAAAATGTAACATCCCTGGGGAATGCGGGTGATACCGCGGGGAACACCTAGTAGTAGTACGGTAATAATTATATATATTAACATCTCTCTTTGTTGCTCTAGGTATACGCATATCTTACTTAAGTATGTATTTAGAAACAAAGCATACGTAATATATCAGTTATCTGGTTTCCATAGTACAAGCTCTGCTTAGTTTGGTATCAGATGGCCGTGTGTGAATCTCCCAGAATATTTATTTTATTTAATTGACATTTCTAATTAGTAATAACACATACTATTCTTACCATAAGCGTTGTTACAACTTTTTCTGCGGGGAATAAAATAAACAAAAGTTCCCCGGTTCAAAATATAGTTTATTATATATATAGTATAGTTATATTAAAGATCTTACATTAAGTTCGTTGTACTAAAAGTATAAAAATTAGAGCCAGCTAGACTCAGCGCGTGGGTCTGGAGTAAGGTTGTGTTTTGGTCTATTTAAAAAGAATTGAGCGCCACTGACAGGAACGGCTGTCAGCCCGTTAATAAAGTTTTGAAGAAAATACGTGATTAACGTTCAGAAGGAACTATAGTAATAATTATAAGGGGTACCGCTACAGCATCCTTCAAGCGAAGCAAGAACAGCGAAAAGAAGCCCAGCAAGCAAGCAAGGCAAGCGCCACGTGTCCGGCTTCTGCTCCACACGGCACCCTCCGTACGCTGTCCTCACGGTCCGCACCAAGCGCGTCACGACCCGCACCGCAACGCTCCGCGGCACTCACCAAATAATACACGGACTTTTATACAGTAAGTTAGTACAGAACTGTTACGGCTCGTACAGAACTTTACTGCCCGTACAGAATTCCTCCTGGAAATTGGAAATATTGTGCCGATTAGTAAAGCTTGCATGACCCGAACACAGGCAAAATGGTGGACACCAACCCTCGTGTCACCCATGTGCTCACCACCTACCGAAAGACCGGCCATGTGATTGGTCATACACCACACGCGACCACACAGAATCCAATAAGAAAAACCTAATCGGCAATCCCAGGTTAAATTCGGACAAGCGGCAAACCATATTGTTGCCATACGTTTGTCCGTCCGACCAGGCAACACCAAAGCAAAATAAGCTATTCATTAGCGTGATAATTATTAAAAGGACGCCATAAATACCTTTTGGAGGAAAATGTTCTTGCCCGGGGAGTGATGGGGAACAATGTCCACTCCGACTAACACGCGGAACACCACCCGCGTGTTCGGCAAAATCTTCCCTTTTGTTCTACAAAAAAAATGCAACAATTAAACAACTTTACAATCAATATAATACGACAATAACCTATTGTCGTGTTGGGTTTATACTTACTGAGGAATGTTAGAAAAAACGCGTGGCGTGTCTGGCTCCTATTCCATGACACGCACCGGTCGTTGGTCCACACAAAACTTCTGAAATAAACCCAAAACGAATCAGCCTACGTTCAATGATCACGAATAAGAATCCAATTGGAAAATAAAATGAGGTTATACTTACAAAATTAAAGACGCACCGGGGCTTAGGCCAAAGCGGCGCACGCGATTCCGAAGATCGAAATGAAAGAGTGAACGCCCAGAACCAATATATAGTCTCATAGGGATGGGAAAGTCCTCGCTTTGAATGATAAGCGGTGACCGATCTCCCACCTTCCTTGACAGGAACATTCGACTAGCGTATGACCGGCAAAAAATTATCTATAATACCGCCGCGCAGGAACATCACTCTCACACGTCAAAATGACATTAAATGACAGATCGATCTATTAGGTCGATCGATGTAAACAAACCATTTCAAAACATAATTTAATCCAAATTATGTGCAATTGTGGATGAAATGTTGTAAAAAGGAAACTACGAAATCAAAATTTTATGTATTGGAATTGATGGTAATATTGGAATGAGCCCACAGGAACCGTAAGTACTGAAATTTTTACGGTGCCGAATTTTCTACGTAACAGTGCCCCGATCCTCACCAGAATTTTTCGAGGTGAAACGAAGAAAAATTCGAGCTGGCCCTCCAGCTCACACCTAGGGATCATTCCAATAGTATCCTCAAACTAAAAATGAAATTTAAAAAAAAATGAGGAAAAAAAAATAATGATCAGAGAATCGCCAAAACTCCATACTCAAACCAAATCCCTAACAGTTTGATCAAAAATGCCCAACGAACAACGTGAATACCAAAATAAAAAAATAGTACCGGAAATAAAGATGGGGCACAAACCACCTATAAGAGGAAAGGGTAGCGGGGAAAAACGACAGCCCTATCCAAAAAATAGTACCGTTATTAAAGTTAGGGTACAACCAACTTATAAAAATTAGGTTGAGAACAAAAATCTCAAACTAACTTTAAGTGGTATATCCAGATCGAAGGAAAGCAGCGACCAAACTGGAAAAGAAAACAAACAACTAACAAATTCCCTTCACAAAAAATTAAAGTTGTCCAAACAATTCCAAAAAAAAATAACTACTACAATAATCTACTGCAATCTGAACGTAGGTAAAATCAAGTTAAAGTTAAATTAAATCAAAGTTTAATTAAAGTTTAAATCAAATTAAAGTTAAATTATATTAAAGTTAATTCAAGTTACTTCAAGTTAAAGTTAAATCAAATTAAAGTTAAAGCATTAACAAAAAAATACAACTCCATTCTATCAAAGTTCAACAACTAAACTAATAAACCGAGTAAAAACAAACTTAAAGATAAACTCCATAAAAACAAAATCCTATCAATTATCACAAACCTAAATGTAAGCAAACCAATACTACCAAAACCACGCAGCAATCTGCAAACTAACAACCCAAAAATTAAAAAAAATTAAACCTAAATCTTAAAGCTAAGTCAATCCTTTCAGTAATAACAAACCTGTTCATTACGAACTACCAGCAAGCCAGGACCAATGTTCCATTCCAGATATATTACTCTTCTGACCGGGCTTTTAAAACTAAAACTTACTAACTAAACACCATCACCAGGGACAGACACAAGATGGGACCAACGACCAGAAGAAGGTGAACACCTTGGCATCATTGGAACACTAATCGGTGGGCCAATGCTTCAAGGCCTGCGGTGCTCACCTTTGCTTCAAATCCTTAACATGCCAACTGCCAATGTTGACACCAGCATCATCAGCCAGTTCGTAAACCAAAGGGCTGATCCTACGCAACACCTTACACTTTTCATACTTAGGCGCTAATTTTGCCATAAAAAATTTCGCCGCATTACTCTGAGGAAATGTCCTCCTCCAGACGGTATCTCCTATTTGAAATTCCAGGTGACGACGTCCCTTATCATAGTGACCTTTACTTCGAGCGTGCGCCCTAACCAAGGCTTCAACCACCTTGTCGTATATCTCCCTCAAACAACCTAATCGACGAGCGTAATCGTCTCTGGATGAACAAGCCATGTCGAGTGGAGCAGGCTTATCACCGAAAACTTCCCCACTAGTTATGGCCTCCCTGCCATGAACTAAATAATAAGGACTGAATCTAGTAGTTTCATTTACGGAAGTATTCAGTGCAAATTGGATTTGGGGTAACGAAACGTCCCAAGTGCGGTGATCTTTTCCAACCATAATGGAAATAGCCGTCACCACGGTACGGTTGTAACGCTCGACGGTGTTGACTTGCGGACTATATTTAGGCGTAAAGTGCACTTGCGGAATCTTGTACCTCTTGAGCAGTGACTGGACCTCACTACCAGTGAACTGGGTACCATTATCCATGATCACTGTACGTGGAATTCCATGCACAAGAAATACATCATTCTCAAGGCGCGCCACGATAGTTTTACCAACCGCACGTCGCAAAGGAAACACCATGCAATATTTTGTGAAACAACAAACCACGACAAGTAAAAATGTGAAACCTGCACGGGAACGTGGTAAAGGACCTACCAAGTCGACACTCAATACTTCGAAAGGACGAGTACAGACCTTGGAGTCACCTAGAAAACCAGGCGTTGCCTTCTGAGGGTGCTTATAAGCGGAGCAAACCTCACATTGGTTTACAAATTTTACCACGTCCTGATACAGACCGGGCCAGAAGTATCGTAAAGATATTCGCTTATATGTTTTAAAAATCCCAAAGTGTGGAGAGAGATCACCGCAGTGCTGTGACTTTAAGATTTCCGAGCGCCTATTGGCTGGAATCACCTCTTTCCAATCATAGCTACCGGTGACATCAAACTTATTACGGGAATAGCGAAACAGCAGACCATTCCTGGTAATGAAATTGGGGCAGGAAGTGGGAAACTGCTTACACTTCTGGAACAATCTGTTGTACCAGGGATCACTCAGTTGTGGCCGAATTTCAGAAACGGGGAGAGCTCTCGACAAAGCGTCGGGAACTACGTTATCTTTACCCTTGCGATGTTCGATGACGAAATCGAAAGGGGACAAGCGACAACCCCAACGAGCTAACCTACCAGTCGGGTTATTTAAGTTAAAGAACCATTTTAAGCTAGAATGGTCAGACACAATTTTAAATTGACGTCCTCCTTCAAGGTAAGGCCTAAAATGTTCGACGGAAAATACTACAGCTAAGGCTTCTCGTTCAGTAGCGGAATAATTCCTCTCAGCTTTGTTTAAGGAACGACTAGCGAACGCTATGGGGTGTTCTTCTCCGTCGGCGGACACCTGCACAAGGGTACCCGCGATACCATACGCAGAGGCGTCACAATGAAGAGAAAAGGGACGTTCGAAATCGGGACACGCTAAAACAGGCGCCGAGACCAAAGCCGATTTGAGCTCAGTAAAGGCTTTCTCAGCTTCAGGGGACCACTTAAAAGGAGGAGCAGTCTTGCGAGTACTCGTCAACGCATTCAAAGGGGCAGCGATACAGGAAAAATTCTTAATAAACCGACGATAGTAAGAAGCTGTACCGAGAAACATTTTAACCTCTTTACGAGTTGTGGGAGCAGGGTAATCCACGATAGACTGAATTTTGCCCGGATCGGTATGCAATCCCCGCTCATTCACTACGTAACCTAAATATTTTAACTCTTTGCGGAAAAATTGGGACTTTGGTAAATTTATGGTTAAGTTAGCCATTTTTAAACGGTCTAAGACTTTATTTAGTAAAGTAATATGTTCGGTAAAAGTGGAACTTACGAGAATAATATCGTCTAAATATACGAACACCTTATCGTCGAATTCAGGACCAAATAGTCTATCCATCAGGCGTTGCTGAGTAGCAGGAGCGCCTTTCAGACCAAAACACATTACTACAAATTGAAAAAGTCCTCTACCAGGAACGGTAAAAGCGGTTTTCTCTCGCGAAGAATCGGAGTCAAGCTCAATCTGCCAAAACGCGCTTTTTAAATCGATAGAGGACAAGAACTTGGCTTCGCCTAGACGATCCAGTATGCGGGAGATATACGGCAGAGGGTAAGCATCACCTTTACTGACAGCGTTAAGCTTGCGACTATCTAAGCAGAAACGAAGTTCACCATTGGCTTTGGGCGCAAGCAGCACGGGATTATTCCAAGCACTAGTACTAGGCTCTACCACACCTAATTCCAACATCTCATCCAACTGACGGTTAAGTTCTTTCAATCTATCAGGTGAGAGACAGTAGTATCGTTGTTTGATCGGTTGAGTGTCCCCAGTCTCAATAGAATGCGTGAGAAGACTCGTACGACCCAAACCACTACGCTCGAAAGACACGTCCACGAACTGACCGATTACTTCTTCTGCCTTTGCCTTTTGCGAAGGAGAAAGGTCCTCCAAATGATGTAGATGTTTTACCTCCGAAACAAAAGGAGCGTAAGAGTCATCTACATGAGGCAAATGCTTAAATAAATGGGGAGCTAGCCCAAAGGCCCTCCAAAAGTTAACACCTAAAATAATAGGCGTCGTCACCGTGGGAACTACATGAAATTTAATGATTTTTGTAATACAGTTATATAAAATAGGCAAAAATAGATACCCTTCTATAGCAGCCTTCGAATCATTCGCCGTAGCTACTGAAGTGAAAACATCACACTTATTTAATTGTACGCCGGCGTTAATAAAAGTACGACCGGTGTCCGAACCCAAAATAGAAATGGTGGATCCAGAATCCAAAAGACCACAATACTGATCATCATAAATACTAAAAATTAAGTGGGGACGAGCATCCCTATTGTTGAGAAACTTAACAGATTCAACTCTATATGTTGAAAAGAATAAAGAAATTTGTTTCAAATGATTCCTCCAGTCCTCGACATCAAAATTGGGGTGGAAACGGATAGAGGAATCGCGACCTAGTTTTTTGGACGCGCAAGCCGTTTTGATTTCCTACATTGGAGGCAAGAGGTAATCGGAGTCCCCTTTTTCCCGCAACCAAAACACACAACTTCCTTTGATGGACAAGTGGACAGGGAATGTCCTGGTATTCGGCAACGGACACAAAAAGCATCAGGTTCTACCGCCTCTACCCTCGCCCGGACCTTGGTCTTAAAAGCTAGATCGGGAGCTAGGGTGCTCTCAGTAACCTTAGGCGGCTCTTGGAATTGTGCGGCACGAAACTGGCTGGACTCCAACTGTTTGCATTTGAACTTCAATTCGGACAGCGTAGTGACGGATTCCAAAGAAAGAGCCGAAATAATATTCGGGCGAAGATTATAACGTACAATTCGCAACTTCTCGCCCTCACTTAAAGGTTCAGCCAAACGGCTAAAATAGCTCGACATAGTGGAGATGAACACCGAAGGGGGTTCGGAAACGCCTTGAGTCCTGTTCCGGATCTCATCAAGAAGACGGTCGTTGAAGTCAACCGGGGAGAACTCCTCAACTAAGAGTGACTTCAAAGATGCCCAGTCAGACACAGACGTCTTCACACTGCGGTACCAGAGGAGAGCATGATCCGTGAAAAGTTCCGCCGCCGCCTGAAATAAAACAACCTCAGGGATCTTATGGGTCTCACACCGTTCTTCCAACCGCTGAAGGTAAGCGCGAACGCAGGAAACGCCGTCGTATCTGTGTTGAAGCCGAACTAACGCCTTGATGGCAGTGTTGTACACCGCATCGGTAACCGCTACTGGCTGCGACTCGTTAGAAAGAGTCTGCTGGAAACTAGCCTTAAAAGAACAAAATAGAGAATCGACAGTTTCAAGAAGATTATCCAATTCAACCCCGAGGTCCTCCTTCAGGTTAACGTCCCGCTCACGTTGAGGTTCGATACGCGTAAGCCGATGATAAATATGATGAGCCAATGCTCTAATACGGTTAAATTTTTTAAACGCCGGTTTCTTTAGGTTTAAGAAAGATTTAATCTCCGTAATCCCCTTGCGGACGATATTAAGTTCAGACTCTGGATCAAAGTCCGACCGGTAAGCCTCTTCAGCTGGCATGAGTTTGAAGAGTTCCCTAACTTGAGAACGAAGTTCATCCACCGTAGTTTTAGGTTTTTTATCGCGTATTTCTACTTCATATAAAAGTTCCTCCTTGTTGAGCAAGTTAACGGCTATCGGACGATCCATTTTGAAATTTATTATTTAAAAAAAAAATATATTTAAAGGCGAGAAAGTCGAGCTGGCTTAACAACAAAGTTATAATAATGTTAAGTTTCCATACACAAAAAAAAAATTTAAAAAAAAAATTATCAAAAAAAAAAAATATATTTTTTCTTCAAAGTAATTTTTCTCTTCAAAACCAAATTATTCTATATATATATCTAAATTATAAAAAAAAATTTGAAAAAATTTCAAAAAAAAAAAATTTTTTTTTTGAGAAAAAAAAAATTCAAAAAAAAAATTTCAAAAAAATTTAGAGTACAAGTTTTGAAAAAAAGTTTTTAAAAAAAAGTTTTGAAATAAGTTTTGAAAAAAAAAGTTTTGAAGAAAAAAGTTTTGAAAAAAAAATTGTATACAATCTTCAAAGTTTCAAATTGTGAAAACAAAATTGTTATGAAGTACTATACTATTCCAAGTTAAACAAGAAAGAACCACAAAAGAAAATAAGTTAACGCACTTCAACCACAAGATTACAATAAGTTGGACAATGTTAATATGAAAGTGAAATTAAATTCATGAAGCCCTGTGGTTGGAATGTGTCAATGGTTAAATACAATGTGATCTTAATGTTAAATCCTATTAACAAATAGCCTGAGAGACTTCAGAAAATTTTAACAATTCGAACAAAAGAAATTATATAAAAAAAATAACCAAAACAAAACCTTTTGGTGTAGCAAAAGACACACCAATTACTCCAGAACTTTCCGAGCCCCACGTTGGGCGCCACTGTTACAACTTTTTCTGCGGGGAATAAAATAAACAAAAGTTCCCCGGTTCAAAATATAGTTTATTATATATATAGTATAGTTATATTAAAGATCTTACATTAAGTTCGTTGTACTAAAAGTATAAAAATTAGAGCCAGCTAGACTCAGCGCGTGGGTCTGGAGTAAGGTTGTGTTTTGGTCTATTTAAAAAGAATTGAGCGCCACTGACAGGAACGGCTGTCAGCCCGTTAATAAAGTTTTGAAGAAAATACGTGATTAACGTTCAGAAGGAACTATAGTAATAATTATAAGGGGTACCGCTACAGCATCCTTCAAGCGAAGCAAGAACAGCGAAAAGAAGCCCAGCAAGCAAGCAAGGCAAGCGCCACGTGTCCGGCTTCTGCTCCACACGGCACCCTCCGTACGCTGTCCTCACGGTCCGCACCAAGCGCGTCACGACCCGCACCGCAACGCTCCGCGGCACTCACCAAATAATACACGGACTTTTATACAGTAAGTTAGTACAGAACTGTTACGGCTCGTACAGAACTTTACTGCCCGTACAGAATTCCTCCTGGAAATTGGAAATATTGTGCCGATTAGTAAAGCTTGCATGACCCGAACACAGGCAAAATGGTGGACACCAACCCTCGTGTCACCCATGTGCTCACCACCTACCGAAAGACCGGCCATGTGATTGGTCATACACCACACGCGACCACACAGAATCCAATAAGAAAAACCTAATCGGCAATCCCAGGTTAAATTCGGACAAGCGGCAAACCATATTGTTGCCATACGTTTGTCCGTCCGACCAGGCAACACCAAAGCAAAATAAGCTATTCATTAGCGTGATAATTATTAAAAGGACGCCATAAATACCTTTTGGAGGAAAATGTTCTTGCCCGGGGAGTGATGGGGAACAATGTCCACTCCGACTAACACGCGGAACACCACCCGCGTGTTCGGCAAAATCTTCCCTTTTGTTCTACAAAAAAAATGCAACAATTAAACAACTTTACAATCAATATAATACGACAATAACCTATTGTCGTGTTGGGTTTATACTTACTGAGGAATGTTAGAAAAAACGCGTGGCGTGTCTGGCTCCTATTCCATGACACGCACCGGTCGTTGGTCCACACAAAACTTCTGAAATAAACCCAAAACGAATCAGCCTACGTTCAATGATCACGAATAAGAATCCAATTGGAAAATAAAATGAGGTTATACTTACAAAATTAAAGACGCACCGGGGCTTAGGCCAAAGCGGCGCACGCGATTCCGAAGATCGAAATGAAAGAGTGAACGCCCAGAACCAATATATAGTCTCATAGGGATGGGAAAGTCCTCGCTTTGAATGATAAGCGGTGACCGATCTCCCACCTTCCTTGACAGGAACATTCGACTAGCGTATGACCGGCAAAAAATTATCTATAATACCGCCGCGCAGGAACATCACTCTCACACGTCAAAATGACATTAAATGACAGATCGATCTATTAGGTCGATCGATGTAAACAAACCATTTCAAAACATAATTTAATCCAAATTATGTGCAATTGTGGATGAAATGTTGTAAAAAGGAAACTACGAAATCAAAATTTTATGTATTGGAATTGATGGTAATATTGGAATGAGCCCACAGGAACCGTAAGTACTGAAATTTTTACGGTGCCGAATTTTCTACGTAACAGCGTATCTTAAGAAATAACATAAAGCCTTCACAAAGTACTGATATATTTGAATCCTAATTATGCTCAATGTTAATAAACCAATCAAGTGTGCGCACAAATCCTTACGGGACCACATTACGACATAATATAATGATCGGACGGGGAATGTTAATTTACAACGATTTCACACTACATTAAAACCGGCGCCCGCGCAGCTATACCCGTGCTTTTAGAATAGAGATGTGCGGACCGAATAATTCCGTGAGAAGTAATATGCAATTACTATATTACACATTCTTATCTATTCCCAATACACACACAGAACAAACAGACATTCTTACCATTTCAATATAATTATTACACATGCCTAAAGGTCCGATAAATAATTTAGAAAAACGTTTTTATTTAGGTAAGTAGTTAATAATGGGAAACTGTTATATAAGGTAGGTACTGCTTTAAATACATATTTTTTCACGCCAATTATTCATCAAGAGGCAGGCAGAGGTCTTGTTACCCGGAGTTAAATACGAATAGCCATTTGTAATGAATATTAGAATATTCATTCGAATAATTCAGTATTTGTCACATCACTACGGACGTTAACATAAATTTAGATTTAACTTCTTGACCGTTATTGCTTGTCGTAATTTGCCAATGCCATCAATAGGTTACGTACCTTCTGCCCTACCCAGTGTTCCCAGGGATAATTTCAGATATCCTACAAATAGGACTAGAAATTTATTAGGAGTTAATAACCGGGTTGTAGGAAATGGTATGCTATTTTTAATATCTTATAATTATAAAATTTGTCATACAGATAATCAAATTCTGATTAAACAAATTTTGTACCGGGGAAATACGTTCAAGGTAAGATTAAACAAAAATCTAGTAACTAATTCCGGCGAAGTAACACGTCTGTGGTGCTAGTGCGTCGACTCAGTGACAGCTGGTCTTATACGTCCTGAAGATGTTTCATGTAGAAGCAAAACACGTGTCGATTTCCTGTTGAGTTTCCTTGTTTGGGACATCACAGAGAAGGAGATCCAGCGGAATTAGTTACTAGATATTTGTTTTTGTATAATCTTACAATGGATTTTCGCAAGGTCACTCCTGAGTCAATTAGTTATGTTGGAAGTAGTTGAGCTCTTAGTTCAGAATTCCGGAAAATACTACCACCAGGCCGGTGAAATTGCAGGCATTTGAGGTTTAACGACTCCAAGTCTCAGGGTTGATAATGCATTGCGATGTAACTAGTGCTGCAAACCTCCATAGGCGGGGTTGACCACTTACCAGGCGGTCTGCCTGTTTGACGGCCTAATTGTCATACAAAAAAAATAAGGACTGAATGCTAGCATATTCAATATTTATAAATTATTTAATAGTCAGCCTTGACACACAAATGAAGAAGAATCCTAATCTACCTAACCTCTTTTATAATCAATTTTCCATTTACAAAACTGTACGCGATAGCACCTTAATATATTCTCTTATTTCTTAGATCGTAACAAATGTTCCATGTTTTATTAAGCACCAGAGCGAGTACGTTCCACAGCACACGTGTGTTGTAGTATATATTTTACATGTGAAAGTTGGCAACACACATTAATCATTCGGCAAGTTCGCGTACAGATGTTGGCAATGCTGGAAGTTTAACTGTTTTATGAAATGTTTACCTATGTGTTGTTTCAGAGCAGGTTGGTGTTCTTTTGCTCGTTTCGTTTATTGTAAAATTACCCGCGTTCCCGTGGGATGTCACATGTATTGTTGGCTTGGTGGTTAGCGACTCTGACAGCCAAGCCGAAGGTCGCGGGTTCGATTCCCATCCAGGACAAACATTTGTGTGCTTGAACATGTCTGTTTGTTCCGTATCTGGGTGTAAATATTTATATAAGTATGTATTTAGAAAAGAAATAGTATATGTAGTATATCAGATATCTGGTTTCCATAGCACAAGCTCTGCTTAGTTTGGGATCAGATGGCCGTGTGTAAGAGAATGTCCCAGGATATTTATTATTATTATTTATTAACCTTCCTCTTCAATCACTCTATCTATTAAAAAAACCTCTACAAAATCCGTTGCGTAGTTTTGAAGATTTAACACTAATCATACCAACACTTACTAGATAGCTATTTCTACCATAGCGGGTTAAATGTGACTTTATGTTTCCTGCTTGAATGTATGAAATATGGTTGTTAGGAAGGGAACTAAATAGTATAACTGTATATTAATTAGTAAGAAAAAGTCATGAAGTAAAATGTGCAAAAGCAATAAGATGATACGTGCATTTTCAAAGCAAATTTTAAAATGGGTCATTTGACCCGGTTATGGTATGTTTAGTGTTAAGCATACATAGGGATATAGGGACAGAGAAAGCGACTGTGTTTCTACTATCTAGTGATTATCATCATCGGTTGAGCAGTGTCTTCTGTACATCCTAAAGTATATTTACGTTGCACTTTAATCTGACAGTTGAAAATATATATGGACCCCGATATAAGTTCTTAAAAATAAAATTGCGGTTCTGTAGTTTTTCTATGCTGTGTTTAAAACACGTAACTATTACTATTTAAAGTCTATTTAAATAAATTTTTTTTTAAGATATTTGTTGGTTCTGTTTTTTGTCTTTCTTTAATGCATGCGGTCGTCACCTCTAATTGGGACACCATTTATGATTAACATTTTGATACCTATATATTTGAATGTATTAGTGTTTGTCTTGTTGGTGATCTAAATAAATAAATAAATAAATAAAAAGTCAAATTAAGTTGCTCTTATTTCCAAGTCGGTTTCATTGATTTGATATAAATTATTTGTTTATAGATAAATAATTAGGTTTTCTCATTTTCTTTTATATATACAAATATTAATATAATATATTGTAACGGTTAAATTGTAGTCGCATGCTAATATTGGTATTCTGAATTCAAAAACCAAAAAATTAACAATGGTAGTAAAATTACTACAATTTCTTCTAAATATTTGTTTGAACCTTTTAACGTAAAGCTTTGTCAAACTGAAGGGGCCTCAAATTAATCGACTTCCTACTACTTACTATCTTCATTACCGAAACACAAACTGCAGTTTATTTGACAAAGCGACTTAAAGTGGGTATTGTATGCATGTACAGGTAACCTTAAGTACATTCAGTTCTAGAACAAACATTATACTGGTACAAATTGTTGGTTTAAGTTCGAAATTAGGTATGGGACATTCACGTTGCAAGACAATCGCTTTGAACTTTAAGTGTATCTATGCATCAATGTTTTAGATTTAACTAGCAATCCACTCGGCTTCATCTGATTACGTTTAATATATTTTTTTATACCACATGGAGCCGACAAACAAGCAGGCGGTCCACTTCATGGTAAGTGGTCACCGTCGTCTATGGACCTATGTGCACTACGAAAGCATCGCCAACGCGTTTAAGACCCTGACACGTGGAGTTGTTAAGTCTCACGTGCCTGTAATGAAGAGGATTTTTTTTGATTTAAACTCGACCATATTTCCGCGTCGCCCTAACTAATTGACAAATACGCTAATAGGACTAGACTAGACCTCAAGAAGCTTGAATGAGACGTGAAGTTTAAGACTCATGTGCCTATATTTTTTGTTTTATAGACATAAACCTTAAAAAAGATGGTTAAAATCATGGTAAAGCCGCATACAAACCTATAACGTAGTTTAAAAGAACTAAGCGCACTTCTACACAATAGGGATGTGTCCTGACATGTCAAATCAGCATTTCTTTATGAAATGTCAAAACGATCGAATGTATGAAATAGCAAGTTGTGACGTCATAATTGTACAGCATCAAATAACATACTCTTTATGATTAGATCGGCACTGAAAAATCTCATTCATGATTTAATTTGATCATATTTAATGTTTTCGTATATTTTTAGATTTTCAATACACTGGTTAGTGTTTGATCATTTATCTTTAATACCGGATACATCCCAATTAAAGAAGTTTCGCATCTATATCTATGAACTTACCTGACGGTAATAAATCTAATATATAAAAATAAATGTACGTTTGTTTGTTCGACTTCTATACGATAACCTAAAAATAACGATTCCTAATTGAATTGAAATTGAATTTCAGACGCTTCACTTATTTTTATGTTGTTATCAGTTTTCGATTGACTTCAATTTTACTTTTATATTACGTAATAAAATGGCTGAAAGTAGTCAGTTTTTTTTAAGGAAGATTTTGTTCAGGTTTCGCATCTTCAGCATCGCCTTAAACCGCGACTTTATACAATTTGCATACATTGTACATCAGAATGACTTCCTAAACATAATTATTTGTTCCCGCATTGTATTTCAGAGGATTTAATTATAACTTTGTTTTCTGATTACAATATTCAGTGTTGGCAACATTGTTGGTAACATTTTGGTTGTACAATGTTATTCTTAGACTATTTATAGTTGGTTATTAACTGATTTTAAATCCAAGACCATAGTTTTACATTGACAATTGTTTTGACGGCCCAGCTTGGTGGTTAGAGACCCAGACTGCCACAGCGCAGGTCGTGGGTTCGATTCCCACCCAGGACAAATATTTGAGTGCATGAACATGTCTGTTTGTTCTGTGTCTGGATGTAAATATCTATGTATGTATGTATTTAAAAATGTAGTATATCAGTCATCTGGTTTCCCTAGTACAAGCTCTGCTTTGTTTGGGATCAGATGGAATGTCCCAGGATATTAATTTATTTATTTGTTAAGCTACAAGGGAGACAAAAAACTAGACGTTTATAATACGAAATAAAACTAAACAATGACCTAAATATTTGTCATTTTACAGCGAGCAAATATAGGTCTAATGGTAATATGTTTTAGATATTATTTTCACACATCCCTCGGCACGAAGTCGGGTCCTATCTAGGATCGAACAAATAAACATCTTATTTTATATCACCTTTGAACCCACCGGAGCTTTCTTTGAGAGTGTAGTGCCGCCATCAAACAGTATACGCGAAAACAGAAAATAAAATCGTATGAAAATTTTTACATAAAAGAAAAGCATTAAAAAAAATTGGTAATACAAAAAAAGGGTAAATTGGATTTTCGGAGAACTTCATCACAAAAGTAAATTTGAGTGGTACATAATTATAATATACAACTGATAAAAAAAATCAACTCCTTGATTTGACTATAAAAATATTAAAAGACAGAAAAAACAGAAAAAATACTCAACAAAATTTTTCACGTATAGCAACACTGACGCTAACACATCAAAGATTGAACACCATAAGGTGCAGAAATTCAACATTTACATCAAAATGGAGGCCCTTTGACCCTTTTGTTGTTCACCCATTTGTTTTATGTATTTCCTTTCTGTCTTGTCAATTTACCTGTGAATGTTTCAAGGCATGCCACTTTTGTACTGTTAATATTTATACGGTAAAACGAATCGTAATTTTCGGAACAAGCTAAGCTTTTTCCTGAAAAAAAATCCAATGTTTTTCTGGGGAAAGTAAACTTTTGTATGTGAACGAGCAATATTGAGTTGATATTAAAGGAACAAAATAGTACATATAATAGATGTTACTGAAAACAATGCTTTGTTACATTGAGGTAAGAATATTATATGCGGTGACAAATGGGAGGCACTTAGGCATTATCTAACTCCAATAAAAAAGAATATTAATTGCTTTACTGATATTAATTTATTTTAATTAATATTTACAGTATATAACCGAAGGTATAAATTGCATATAATTTCAACAGGCCAGTTGGTTATAATAGGAGTTATTATGTATATTGAAAACTTCATTATTATTATTTTTCTTTATACTACTAGGGCAGACAAACAAGCAGACGGTCGACCTGAGGGTAAGTGGTCACCGGCCGCCTATGGACATTTGCAACACTAGGGGCATCGTCAATGCGTTGTTGACCCTGAGACGTGAAGTTGTTAAGTCTCATGTGCCTGTAATTTCACCGGCCCCCTTACCTTTCTACCGAAACACAGTAATACAAGTGCACTACTGCTTCACGGCAGAAATGGGTAAGGTGGTAGTACTTCCCCGGACGAACTCTGCACTAAGAGGTCTACTACTCTATATTTACATTCATACATTCATTTTACATTTAATGACGTCATTTATTTAATGTCATTGCGATACATATTTCTATTCGCTAACTGAGTGCAGGTACGTATTAAGGTTACTAAGAACATTTAAAATGTCATTTTTCAAACTGGTTGAATTTAAAATACAATTAAATCCAAATATAGAAACCAATTAAATCACATTCCAATTTCAAATGATATATAAAAATTATGACATTTTGTTAGTGGGTAGCGATTTATGAGCTCAAAATTGAGACCTTTAATGGAGTTCTAAAAAAGGCAATCATTCGATCGAATCTTGTTTTACGTCAGAACGTGACCTCTGGAACTACCCACGTTTATAACTATTAACATTAATAGATTATTAAGTGGCAAATCAGCTACTTTTTAAATATAGAATGGAAAATTGTGACCAAAGTGTATAGTCTGGTCTCAATGTCTCAAGTACTTACTCTTAATTAGGGAGTTTTTATGATTAATATTGTATAGTCATAAATATTCCAAGAAATTCCTGAAGATAGTTTCGTTGTATAATACATATCTCGAAACCTTTAATCTATCGTCTGGCGGAATTCTGGTCTAAACAAATTTAGCCAAAACGATCGACACACACAAAAAAAAACCATCATCTGCCTGGTTTACTAAACACTAGGGGTCGTGAAATACGTATCGATTCTGTCAATTGGTACATTACATATTACAAGAGATATGAAAGTATTTTTACTGCCGCCGGCTTGACGCCAATCATTTTTGGGAATGATTTCATTGACCAATCGGTGTCGTTGGTTCTCACTAGTTCTACTATACAGTAGAAGTAATTGGAATTTTTGTTCTCACAAATTCTACTATTCTGTAACACATTTTATCAAATCCCATTACTTCTACTGTGGTACTGTTAAGTAGAAATGGAGGGAACAAACCCGCGGTGCAAGTTGTAAAGTAGACATGGTCATCGGTCTTTTAAGATACCCTAGAGATGAAGTGGAGTGGCACATATTAAAATAAAGTAAATTACTAACATTTAAATTCAAAGTAACACAACTTGTTAAATTTTACTCGTAAACAGCTTAAATGTCCATGTGTTTAGTTCCAACAGAATAGCACTGTAGACAATTTCTATTTACTATCTAAAAGTTTATTTTAACTAGAACACATTCTGTCCCAAACATAACTGATACAGGGCCGTACTTAACCAATGGGCAGTATTAAAAAAAATATATTAGTCTAAAAATTAAAAAGTCCATCATTAGTATCTTAGCGATAATTGGTTTTTAATTGCTAGTATTAGCGGCAAAATATTCTGGTTCTACTGAACGAGCGTCGACAAAAAGGGCTTGTGCCGGGGATTAGAATTAATCTAAACAGAGACCGAAATCCACTTTAGGTCGCTAAACCAATATTCAATTATAGGGGCCCTAATTGCCAGTAACCTAAATACGGCCCTGTTGACCCTTAATAACAAGCTGTCTAGAATGCTGGTGAAATTCTGAGTGTACTATTACACTTGTTATGTCTGTTGAGTAAAAGGCTTTATGTGTTTAGTTGGGCGAAGTTCATTGGTCGAATCGTCTCAAGGTTGAACTGGGACTGCAGTTACACCGAGGTATAATGAAACGCGAACTTAGCATTGTAATTATAATGACTTAAAAATATCTTACTTACATAATATATGGAAGGCTTTATAGGACAGATAACTAAGAATAACAGTAATATTAATCACTAGTTGTCCTCGCGGTTTCATCCGTGATGTATTTTTTTTTTATCTTCCACATGAATCATTTTGTCTATAGATGACAACAGCACTAACCTGCTGCAGCGCGCACCGCTCGTGCGGGCGCTGCGTCTGATCACTGTCTGACCAAATTGATTTGTTCTCATGTTCACTGAACGAACTCACAAAGGCTGCTGATTACCTCTGCAGTACCTAAATTAGTTATATTCGATTGTAGGGAAAAACAATGTAATATTAGGAATAGTATAGATTAGATATAAGATTGATAATAAGATCAACTACTCTGTCGTATTAGGCTTGCCTGTAAAGATAGACGTAAGGTTTATGGTTGATAAATAAATATTAAAATCCGTTTCCTAGTTTAAAAGATCTAAGCGCGACGGTGGGAACGACTTTGTTTTATACTATGTAAGGATGATCGGATTATAGAGATCATCATATCAGTCCGGGGAGGTCCTCTGCTGAACATAGGTTCCATGGACTTGTATACTAACCGACTGGCCTGACTGCATTCAGTGGCTCCCAGCGACCCTGACCAGGTATACCCATTCGAGAATTTTTCTTCCTTAAGAAGATAAATTACATATTTTATTATTAAAAGAAATATATAAGAACACATTTTTGATATTCAGTGATATCTGATAGAAATATCATGAGATAATACCAACGGTGTGACAATCGGCCTCATTAAGGGTATTACCGACTATTCACACGTATTGATATTTATTGTTATATTTTCAAGAGAATGCAAAGCCTTTTTAGGTACTGCTAAAATATCGTAAATAATAGGTTGAACGACTTCAATGAACTTTTGGACCGCAAGGTTAATATTTGGCAACTTCGTTTCATTTTTAATTTCAATATCTAAAAGTTGAATAAAAATAAAGAGCCAATATTTTTATTCTTACACAATTTTGTTATGTGATTAAAACTTTTTACATATTTTTTTTCACTAGGTATTTAAAAAAGAAAAACTAACACAAACCTAAGCTATTTAAAATATGTAGTTATTGTAGCTATTATAACTTTTCAAATATTTTTTTTATTTGGGTAAATAGGTACTTACTTATTATACTGAAAGAATAATGTAAAACAAAATATAAATGTATCAATTAATAGCCATTTCAAGTGATATACTGAAAACGGTCCTCGTGTCCATTAAAAAGTACTTACAAATGGAAAAGTACTTTCGGCCAGGTACGAGAAAGGCACAAAATACCGGCAACCCCAAACAACCGAGTGATTGGGCGATGTTTGTGTCAATTGTATGAAATATGTGTAAGAGTTGTTACAGACGGAGCTGGGCTTCGATTCGGGGCTCGATTCTGTAACGAAAATGTCACTAACTTGAGGATGTTTCGTCGCATCTATGCACTCTCTCTTTCGCTAACTACGCAGTTACGTTAGAGGTAAGCTCTCCGGGGCCTCCATGCGGCGGCTCGTCGAGAAAATAATTACAAACCAACTTTGGTTGTAACTTGTAAATATTCTACATGCTTTACACACGGCCATCTAGATCTAAACTAAGCAGAGCTTGTAATATGGAAACCAGATAACTGTACTTATACATACTAATATATTTACACACAGATACTGAACAAACAGACATGTTCACCCACACAAATGTTTGTCCCGCGACCTACGACTTGGAAGTCAGAGTCGCTGATTGATAATTGTTGATTGTTGGAATTTTGACATTAACTAGGTCAAAGATATCGTTTATTTGTCCTTCAGCTTCATTGACATTTAATTCACAATTTTTTTTTACTTACAAAAAAAAAAATTGTTCTCGCATCAATTTCAAATATTGTTGTCTGAAACACCTTTACAAATGCCATTTCGCAACCCTACGGGCTACAAATCACATTTCTAAGCGTATTCTTTTATTTGATGGGTTTTTGAGGCATTCCCAATGATATATGGTAATAATGCGTGTTGGGTTTTTTTCGGAGTTCCGACGTCCATTACAGTATACTCGTATGATTTTGGTGTCCCATTTACATAACATGGGTTGTAATTATTATACCATAAAACTCTGTCTGCGTTAAAACGAAAGAGAGGGAGACAAAGAGACTTGAAACGTTTCCGGTCTCTTTCAGATTTTTATTTTACTGGTACCAATTCGTTTGTGAAAGGACACATTTATTAACCTTAAATTGTGAATTATTGAATGACCCAGGATATTTATTTTATTTCAAAAATGAATTAAAATTTATCTGAGTTAAGTAGCATATTATGTTTCTGGTTATTGGATGGGTGATCTGACCAATCAGGTCTTTAGTCAGGACAAATTTTCAATGATTGAAATTATGGTTCAATTCTGAACTGCTGTCTATTTTAAAGGGAGTGAAACTCTAGCATTCAGACAAGGTTCGATCCCACCCAGGACAAACATTTGTATGCATGAACATGTCTGTTTGTTCTTTGTCTTGGTGTAAATATCTATATTATACTAGCTTCAGCAACTTTAAATTTGACCTTCATAAGTGCCCTCCGCGGGCCTAAACCGAATAAATGGTTTTGAATTGAATTTTATATTAGTATGTATTGAAAAAAGTAGGATATATATATCAGTGGTCTGGTGTCAAAGTACAAGCTCTGCTTAGCGTGGGATTAGATGGCCGTGTAAAGAATGTCCCCGGATATTAATTTATTAAGTGGGCTAATTTAATTTAATTTAAATTTGCAGTGCCCATATAACTTCAGGAGCTGTGAGGAAGAGAAAAACACCAGTATAATTATATTATACAATAGGGGCATGATGCAAGATACATTATCCTTTGTTAACACACAATGCACATAATCAACAATAATCAGGTCACTGTTACATTGACGAGACTCCCACTTACCTATTGTAAATAATTATTATCACCTTCCCATTGTTTTTATATGTAAACTACACGGTGCTTTGATTCAGGGTTAAAATTGTACATATTTATAGCTAACTTAAGGTTGAGTTTCCCTTGAAAAGTTATTTGGATTTGGCTAGCTAATGCTGCCCGTCAGCTCCCAGGAGTAAAAATGAAGTCGATCCGTTTCTTCGTTTAGGTGTACAGGAAAAAATTCATTTATGATATTCTAACTAACTATTATATATTAGGGATTATTATTATATTATATGTGCCCTCCCAAGCTTTACTGTGGCACATTGTGGTTGGTTGAGAAATGAGAAACAAAACAAAGACGGTCGCGGATATGTGACTGGTGCAAAAAATAGATAAAAACAATCCTTAGTGCGGATTCTATATCATGCTAAAATTTCAGCTCGATCAGTGCAGAATTTTTTGAATTTTTGAAGCACACACAAACCAACATAACATTTTTATATATATAGATTAGGGATTATAATATATCCAATGTTACTCGGGAATCGTGAAGCTTTCTATTAGGCAAAGAATTATTGAAATCAAACAAGTACTTTCAGAGATTATTATAGATTACCATTTGGATATACAAACCTTTATAGTGTATATAAAAATATAGTCACTAGCTGTCCCCCGCGGTTTACCCGCGTTCCCGAGGGATATCACATTTTCCCGGGATAAAAAGTAGCCTATATGTTATTCCAGGATATGCTCTATCTATGTGACAAGTTTCATCCAAATCCGTTTAGTAATTTTTGCGTGAAAGAGTAACAAACACACTTACATACAAATCTTTCCTCTTTATAATAGTCATAAAAAGATTTTTCAAAAATAATGTTTAATAGTAAAGCAAATCCTAATTAATATTATAAATGCTTTAATTTGTGAGGATGGTAATTAGGTATGTACTCTTTATCGCAAAATTTACTAAATGTTGTTTGTATATACCTCTACATAGACCGACAAACAGTAACTACTGAAGCCTAAGTACGAACATCGATCGAAAGCGTATCGTTATCGTATCGAGTGCGCAAAAAGCTGGTTTGTATGAGAAATAGAACACCGCGCATATCGTGACGTTGCGCTATGTAAAATTTTCCATTGCATTGGTTTTGGTTGCACTCGATACGATGACGATACGCTTTCGATCGATGTTCGTTCTAGGGGCAATGATATAAAATGTTTCATCCCTCGGAAAGACAGGTCAAACCGCGGGATGGAAACAAGTATGACAGTAGTTAAACTCTAGCACCTGAGGATGGCAACATTTGACGAGAGTTACAAATAAACGTTTTACATAACAAAAACTTGTGTTTGTTGTCAAACAGACGGAACTAACTACGGCTGTAATTAAAAACATTGATATACACACTGTTATTACAAACAGTTAACAATTTTACTTCATAATTAAAAATATTTGCTAACTTGAAGTTTTGAGCCACAGTACCCATAAATAAAATGTCTAAAGAAATATCCTGGGACATTCCTTACACACCTATCAAACGAAAAGATTCCAAACTAAGCAGAGCTACTGCCATGGAAACCAGATAACTGATACCCTAATTAAACTACTTTTTTTTCTTTCTAAATACATATATATAGATGATCGCTAACAGGCAGGTAGGTAAGGAAAATAATTATTGTAACTGCTTATTAAGTGCAATAGATGACAAAGAATTAATATTTATTTAAAACAAGTACAGAAAATAAAATGAAAATTAAATTTTCCATTATGCTATAAAAAAGAAATGTGCAGACACAGGACGGAAGCGAAACATTTTAAATGTTCATCAAACACTTTTGAATAGCATAGATTGCGTTTATCATTCATGAATTTTATTTGTCACATAAGAAGGTTATGATTCCGAATTTCAAAGCCGTCCCATAACAAGTTTCACTTAAAAAATATTTCTCCGAGCATGTTCGAAATCACGTTCACCATTTTATCAAACCCTGTGTCTCCATGACAATAAATAAAAACCTCCGCCAGCGGCTTCAGTTGACAATCCGTAGTAGATATATACGGCACAGTAGGGTGTAGTAACATCGAATTGGCACTGGTTCAAATCCCGGTTCATTCAGAGCACTCGTAATTGACGGCACTGTCTCAAGACATCCGACTGAATGGACTGAGTTGTTTGTAAACACTACTTCTTTTCTTCCACACTATTTGTGTTATAATTATAGAGTGGAGTTGGCGATTGTTGACAGTATGTGAAAATGTTGCCAATGAAAATTAAATTAAAAATTTAAGAGATAGAGTCGATTTTTGTGGCTCCGAATTTTAAAATGATACGGAATACATTGTGAGGCAACCGAACAGGTTGGCAGAGGTCTCGGTTCAAAAATGTAAGGTCTATAATTATCCAATGTAACGATTGGACTTAAAATAAATATACTGGGACATTATATACACACGGCCATCTGATCCCAAGCTAAGTAACTTGTGCTGCTTTTAAAATGGAAACCAGATAAAGCCAATTGACATGTTGATGTGTTAAAAATTATTTTTTGTAATAAAAAAAAATTTGAAAATAGTAGTTTGTCAGTTACTGGCTTCCATAGTACAAGCTGTGCTTAGTTTGGGATCATCCATGTGTAAAAAAGAATTACCCAGAATATTTTTTGTTTTTTTTTTATGACAGGATTGCGATTGACCTCAATCTCACCAGATGGTAAGTGAAGATGAGGCCGAAGATGAACCTCGCTTTCCCGTTAGTAGCCTCTTCACTATTTTCTTATACAATGTTATAATTATGTTAAATTATTATCTTTGTTAGCAAGCTTTTCTCACGTAGTTCCAAACTAGGTATTGATGGTACAATAGATTCAATATGGCAGTCCGGAGGCCTAATTGGGTTCGTCTGAGGCAGTTCCTGTTATGTTAATGAACCGGAATACTCACCGGACACGGCCATATTACCATGCAATCATTGTGTGGATTATTTATAGATGATAATGACTGTATTTGTGTTTTATAATACAGGTAAAGGATGGTATCGAAATGTCACAAATATATCGAAGTATATTGCTTTTTGCTAAGTCGGGAATTATTCCTGGCATCATCCAACATTGCTGCATAAAAAATTTTGGTAAATTTTTCTCTTTTGATTTTTTTTAAGTAATGTTGTTTGTTGCCACGAATAAACGTATTTTCTTTCTTTTTAAGTTTTAGCTTAAGTCTGCAGAGTTCGTCTGTTATGCACCATGTGCCGGCCCCGAAGCAAAAGTGCACTTTGTGTTTCGATTAGGAAGGTAAGTCTTAAAAAATTCATGTCTCTGGCATCCCCTGCCTCATGTATTGCATATGTCCGTAAGTGGAGGTGACCACTTACCACTTACAATCAATGATTGTCTGCATGTTTGTTAATAGGTAGAATTTGGCATTTAAAAAAAATTATCTCTTTAATTTATCTTTTATACTTACTATAGACATTAAAGAGTTAGTAAATGTCCACGAGAAGATATAATTAAATGATTAAATAAAAGCCCTAAGAGATCACTTATTAAACATCAAAGTTTCTGGGCTAAAATCGGTTCGAAAATCGATTCGATTTTAAAGATCGATTATTTTAATATTAGTTGTCAGTTTTATATCATCAATCAACAACAGGTAAATTTCAGTGATGGCAACACTTGCCACATTGACGGTCGAATGCAAACCGATACAATAAAGCCTCCCCATGACTATGTAACGATATAACGTAATATCGTCTACTATCTACATCAATTAAACCGCCTCGCTAGACGATACGCTTGACTAAACATCGCCCGCTTTATCCTGTAATGTCTGCGGAATTTATTGCTTTATTGCCCTGTATCAAGAATCAGCTCTGTTATAGACAATTTGTATTTTATTTTGTAAAATGCAGTTTTATTTAATAGATAAATCCGATGATAGAGTACTTTTGCTAAAATATAAAAAAGGAGTATATTAGTTACAAACAAATGTAGGTCCTCCCAAAAGTCTAATCATAGTTCTCAATTCGTGTTAGTGAATATAAAAGCTCTTATAAGATTTTAGAGAAAGAAAAATTGGAAAAGTTACTAGAAAATTGGAAAATCCAGGGAAAAAGTTAAGTCAATTTTTCTATGGTATTTTTGCACATACTCAAGATGAAACATACTACAATTGCAACACCTGCCAGCTTATTAAAATACTTTTTAAAACATTTCATTAAAAAAATAGTGTTAATTGACAAATACATTAGTCATACTCCAAATTAATTACATCAATGTAAATAAGCGGGGATCAAACGTGATAAGTCGCTAATGGATACATTGCCTAATATAATTTGATTACAATAACAAATGTTTGACGTACAAGAACCAATGCATAATGTAAATAAGCAAATTTACATTTAATTGGTGACGTAAAAAGTCGATGCTTATATTGATAATTTTATCGATAAACTGATACAAGCTAATATTCGTTTTATGAATGGATTTATCGACAGCTTGACGTTTTAGTCTTTCTCAAGTACCATCCCTCCAATAATTGAAAAGTATAATAGATAGTGACGAAAACAAAGTAACAAAAATGTTATAATTAAAATAAGCTTCCATAGTTTCTGAACATCTGCCTTACAGTCATAATATAGATTGTTGATGAGCTTAAAACGGCCCTAAAACTAGGTTGTTTCGTCTTCAATACATTAATAAAGAGTAATTGCTGAGTTTATTTCTGATTTGTCACAGTAAAAGCAACTTCCCGAACCTGTGATAGACTAAGACTACTCATAGTTTCTTACTAGTAGTTTCTAGTCGTAATATGTATCTATTTATAATAAATATCGATATATCACTGCTTTATGCTTGCTGGACAGGTTAGTCATGGAAAAGCTGACTAGTATTGCAAATGTCTGCTTGTTTGTCGGCTGATGTGGTATAAACAATAAACAGCTGACATTTAATTGCAGAAGTTAATCGGGGAAAGTCTTTCCTACATAGATTCTTAAGCAGTGCACATCTCTAAGCTGACATTTGATTTTAATTCGATGTTTAAATTATGAAATACATAGCACCATATCGATAGATTTATCGAACGCAAAACGACACTTGCAAACACTACCGCGTATTAAGCGACTAATTATTATATTCGATTTGTTCTTCAAATCGATTTATGGTGTTCACGATTTATTAATAACTGCTGAATATTTATGACAGATGTTAATTATAATACATTGAGAATGCTGCGAATAAATTGTTTCGTTATGCTTGTAACGAAATACAAACATGAAATAAACACGTTGTTTTATTTTATTTACAGGCAATTATGTTATTTGAAATAATCATTATAATATTTTTATAAAAAAATATAAAAGTAAGTGTATTTGTCCTTTCTTTGAGTGACACATTATTTAGATAGGACAGCTGACAGGGTGATGAAAAGCCCAGGTTACTTTTGACCCCGGGAGAAGCGGTTTGTAAAATAATATATTTTTTTTTTCATCACGTTTTTTTATGAATGTGTACTTCTTGCAACTGGCCCTTATGTAACCAAGCAAAAATAATATTCTCATATAATGCTTAGTAAATACTGTTTAATATTCTTGTTCAAAGTAAAACCTACAAATTGTGAAAAAATGATAATGATCCTCGTAATTACATCACGCCCTATTTCATTTCCAGAATGAAGGGTACTGAAAAAAAAGTGATTCTGCCATTCATTGCTGGCACTGAACAAATGTATAATATCCGACCGATGGTAACGAGTTACGTAACACTACAGTGGGTATGTACTGGGTGGCACGAGTGACAGCGGGGGCACGAGCGTAGCGATTATAACAATTGTGACGGTGAGAACCGTGTATTCCAGTTGTAGATGATTGCTACTGATCGCACTGAGGATATATGTGAAGTATGTGCCAGTTAACATTAGAGCTCTAAGAATGACTGAACGAGAAGGAAAGAGTGCTGTTTTAAAATATATAGAAACGCATTATATTCCATTCTTGCGCAGCCTCAACCCTATAAATAAATATACGGTTGCCTCTTTTTCGTAAAACCTTTTCGTTTCATAAAATCTAATTTACACCCTCTCAAAAGAAGTTTTACTTCAAAAATCAATTATTACTAAGACTAAATAAATCATACGATTACAGGCACATGAGACTTAACAACTTCACGTCTCAGGGTCGACAACGCATTGGCGATGCCCCTAGTGTTGTAAATGTCCATAGGTGGCGGTTACCACACCGCCTGCTGTTTGTCGGCCCAAGTGGTATAAAAAAAAAACATTCTTCATTAACACTTAAGTAAGTTATCATATTATCACCTAAACATAAGCTTACATGCACTAGCTGTTTTCAAGTGTAACATATACTGAAATGTATTTTTACTATACTGCGTTTTTTTAATTTATATAGCTGTCAATCTCCCCGCTGCAATTGCCACGTACCCTTACCACCCTAGTTTCACTTTGCCATATGGAGGAAGTCGCCAGTCACGGCACTCGATCACATCTCACCTAACAGGCTGTCGACGGTAGCTCCGCCATTTTTTCCCCTGCTCTTCTTCAGGGTGTGGTGTAAGGAAGAAAACAAATGGATAATCTACTAATTAATTGCACAATCATTGTATTAATGTATGAGGGAATATCGAGTATTGTACTTTGTCGTTTTTAGTCCAAAATTTACTAGTTTTTTGCTACAAAATTAACAAAAAAACAAAATTACCTGTTGATTTTAAGTAATCACTTTAAACATGATGCGAATCAATTTCGGATTTACCTTTTATTTTTCGAACACATATAATTTAATAAATATCCAATGGGTAAAATTTACACCGACTTAGAATTACAAAAATTTGCAACAAAACTAACGGTCAACGTTAAGCTTTTAAAATCGCCACCGCCTATAACTAAGGCCACGTCCGTAGGATTTGCTGCGTAAATTATTTCTTTATGCTCGGGAAGGGAGTGTATCTGTTGTAATTTTGTGATAACCAACCTCGCGGGTGCTACAGTGCGATAGCGGTTATTAGGATTCTCCTTATAGCCGCCTCTGACGGGTGATGAAGTGGGGAATTGTATTAGATTGTTAATACAATCCTTGTGGCTTTCAATTTAAGGCTTAAAATTATTTACGTGTACTTTTAGTTTTTGATCTAATTCATGTTTACCTGCGTTGTTTGTTACACAATTTAGTTGATCTTTTGATGAAGTGTTTTTGGATAATCATCTGGGGAAATGTAGGTGTTTATTAATGTAAAAAATATAGTCAAAGTCACTGTATCTGTCTGGCTGTTTGTCTGCTTATATCTTATTCAGAACGCAATAGATTTTGGTGTGGTTTCGGTAGGCTTATGTGTACTTCACTCAGGCAAAGCCAGGCCGCTAGTTTAAGTATAAAAGAAAATGCAATGGTTCTAAGAAAAACCATAGACAGTAGTAAAAAAAATGAGTATATCTTACTTAGAGGCACATGATACCTGCCTTGTTCCAATTGCGGTCGGCGCCAATATATATGCTTTTATAAAAGATTTGACAGTATTTTACGGCCGTCTTTCTGACTCCAATTGTGCCACCCTCACTAGGAAACTGACGAACGAAGTAAATAAAAAACCTAAATTACAAAATCATCTCTATTCACATTTCTCCATCTCAACGCGTCATTGCAGTAAAAGTGAACAGTAAACAAAATAAAAATGCGGAATACCGAATAGAGGAAGTAAAGGGGAAGAAGTTCAGTAAGAGGGGAAGTCATCATAAACTTCTTTCTGAAACACTCCTACGCTTTGTGCCACGTCGGGCCCTCCTGAGCTTGCGAGTTGCAGTTAAAGTCAACTTGAAACTTGGGATTTTATTCATTTTGAATCTAAAGTGGAATTCTTGAAACGTTTGGAGTTTTTGATTGATGTTTGGATTGGATACTCGGTGACGGTTTGAGGTTTGCAAGGTATGATAGTTTTTTTATTAAGTTTGACCTAAATTTCCAAATGGAGGTATTTTCCAGATTCAACTCATCAAATAATAAAATCATGTAAGTAAGTTTTAAGATTCTTATTATATATGTCTAAAAATAGACGCCAAGTCAATAAATACCCTGGGAAACTACACACAAAGCTCAAATTAATAAAAGCTTGTTTACTATATGGTGTCGTATTATAATGACAGCAAAATATGTCTTACTAATACATATTTGAATTATTGTACATGACATGTCATTTATTAGTTTTAAGTTGCCATAATACGTACCTTCTCAAGTCAGTTTTAGACCGTGTATATTTCACCAAGATCTGACACTTCTTCAAGTGTCAATTCCCCGTAATTCTACTGTCTTCATAATAATAAACAGGGGCTCGATTCTGTAAGGAAAATGACACTAACTCGAGGATGTTTCGTCGCGGCCTCCGTGCTCTGTCTCTTTCGCTAACTACGGTAATACTACTAATCACGTGAGAGATAAACTCTCCGAGGCCTCCGTGAAGCGGCTCGCCGACGAAGTTTGTATTAGCTGAATAAGGGGGCAGGTTGTGTCGTAAAGACACACGATCGAAGTGAAACTTTTGTATTACAGGGAAACATAATTTTTTTTTTATTTTTTTTTTTTTATGCCACTTGGGCCGACAAACAAGCAGACGGTCCACCTGATGGTAAGTGGTCACCGCCGCCTATGAGCATTTGCAACACTAGGAGCATGGCCAATGCGTTGTCGACCCTGAGACGTGAAGTTGTTAAGTCTCATGTGCCTGTAATTTCACCGGCCCCCTTACCTTTCTAACCGAAACACAGTAATACAATTGCATTACTGCTTCACGGCGGAAATGGGTAAGGTGGTAGTACTTCCCCGGACGAACTCTGCACTCAAAGCTCTACTACTACTAAAATTCATTCATCAATCACTTTTGAATCGCATAGATTGTGATCATAGCTTAATTTTTCGTCACACAAAAAGGGTGCCGATCACAATTTAAAATTCCTCCCAAAAGAAGTTTCATTTCAATAGGGCACAAATTGTTAACGATATTTATTGGTAATAATAAAAGGTATAAGGCATAAATATACAGTATAAGGTAAGTAGTATAGCGAGCAAATGACCGTATCGAGTCGCCAGAGCAGAGGGACGCCACTCGGGGAAATACAGCTGTCAAATTAAAGTGACATGTACGTTCCGTTCTACGCATTACCTAATGCATTGCTAACGAGACGAGCAGAAATAGTATCATTACATAACCAGCTAGTTAGTAACCTTATTACAGTACAATAAGTCACAGTTTCCTGCATCCATCATGGTCTGCCTACAAAGATAACTACAAAGCGTCAATGAGAGACAGACCAGTTAGCACTTAGCGACAATCACTTGATTGATTTTTTACGCTTTATTTAAATTTAATGACGTTTTTATACTTCCGCCTTTGTAATGGCTGATTGATTTCAAAGGTTCTTTAGTTAGATTAAAATAGTAAAACTAGTCCATAATGTAGATGTTGTAGTAACTGTCTCAAAAATATTTATATATTGATACTAGCTGTCCCCCTTCGTTTCACCCACATTTTCCCGGGATAATAAGTATGCTATATGTGACTCCAGGGCATCTTCTATCTATGTGCCAAGTTTCATCTAAATCCGTTTAGTAGTTTTTGCGTGACAGAGTAACAAACATCCATACATCCGTCCTCACAATTTTTCGTATTCTTAATATACTAGCTGTCCTCGCGATTTTACCCGCGTTCCCGATGAATATCACGTTTTCCCGGAATAAAAAGTAGCCTATATGTTATTCCAGGATAATCTCTATCTATGTTCCAAGTTTCATCTAAATTCGTTTGGTAGTTTTTGCGTGAAAGAGTAACAAACATCACTCACAAACTTTCACATTTATAATATTAGTAGAATTACCCAAGGTATAAGTTGGATTTTGTGAGTATATTTTTAGACTTTAGTTATCGACTTCTGAATAAGTAATGAATATATTTAACATGTTTTTTCACATCATTAACTGAAGTTCTAATTATAATATACGGGTTCCTCAATAGTCAATGTCAGGATATGACATTGGCTGTTTGTCCTTGCCGATAATCCATATCATTGTGTAACATGTAACTTACTGTATAGGTAAATAATAAATAAATATCCTGGGACGTTATTTTACACACTGACATCTGATCCCAAACTAAGCTCAGCTTGTACTATGGAGACCAGATAGCTGATATACTATTTTTTTCATCTTCTAGCCCACCCATATAAATATCCACGGACATTCTTTTACACATGGCCATCTGATCCCAAACTAACAGCTTGTACTATGGAAGCCAGATAGCTAATTTACTACTTCTTTTTTTCTCTAAGCCCACCCTCACATAAGACAAACATACATGTTCATGTACACATTTTTTTTTAGCTGGGAATCGAACCCATGACGATTGTCTTGACAGTCAGGGTATCTAATCATCAAGCCAACTGGTCTGTCATTTTATACTGTGTAGTGAAGCGGTAGTTTGTAAATGAATGACGATCCTGTCCATACAGCAAGACAGGTATTTGTACACTAAGTGGAAGATAACATGAGGGTACGAGATTTGATAATAATACAAGAGTATTTGTGTAAGCACACAAAGGCTCGAAGGAAACTAGCTCCCAAGAGCTCTGGGTACACCCTAAGGAGCTTGGCGATGGACCAGGTGTCTTATAAAGAAATCTATACTATAATAAACCTGTTGAACCGTCGTGTCTGAACATTGAAAAGAATACAATACGACCAGTTTTGAGAACATTGTGAGTCTGTTTGTATATATAGATAGCCTCTACGGAGACGTGTTATAAAATGTGGTATTAATCAGATTTTTTTTCCCGAGACCAAATAACTTTTAAAACGTTATTTCTGTTCTGTAAATATAAACGCTTGTAAACATCATTTGTATAAAATAACGATGCCATTTCTCTTACTATAATATTTTATGAGCACACGCCAAGTTCACGGTCTAAAGAAAGTGTAAAAAGATATAAAAATAAACAACCCACGCACGCGCCGCGCAACATGCGCTTGCTGCGCTAACAAAGATCCGTATAACAATAGACTTTGACGTTTGTAATTGCTATTTAACTATCAACTAACTGTTTGAAAAAAGAACATTGATTCTTATATTTGATTAATTGGCAAAATATTAGGTTGGGGAAAAAGTCTTTTCGCAGTATGTATGAACTTGTAATAAAATCTCTTTGGCTATACTATTTGTATCTGGCTGGTTTTGGTATCATTGAAAGTTTAAATTTTAAAGAACATAATTCCAAATTCAAATTAGGAAAATGTGTGATTTGCATTTGTTTTTCGTACCGCCAAGATGAGTGAATCTAATGAAGAAATTCGATTCATTTTAAAATTTTACTACAAAAAGATAAAAATGTAACGCAAGCCGCGAAATTGCGGTGTTTATGGACCTAATGCAGTGTCTGTGAGAGTAGCACAAATTTGGTTTAAGCGTTTTCAATCCGGAAATTTTGATGTCAAAGATGCACGTCTCTCTGGTCGCCCCATTACGGATAAAATGGATGCCATTTTGGAAAAAATGGAGCAAGATCGGCATATCAGTAATTACGACGTAGCTGAAGAACTGGGAATTGACCACAAAACAGTTTTGGCGCATTTGACAATAACTGGGTACACAAAAAAGCTAGATATTTGGGTACCTCACGAGCTCACTGAAAGAAACCTAATGAACCGTGTACTCATTTGTGATTCTTTATTACGACGTCATGAAACCGAACCATTTTTGAAGAAGCTGATAACTGGTGATGAAAAGTGGATCACGTACGACAAGAACGTGCGAAAAAGGTCGTGGTCAAAGGCCGGTCAGGCTTCACAGACTGTGGCGAAGCCCGGGTTAACTCGCAACAAGGTGATGATGTGTGTGTGGTGGGATTGGAAGGGCATTATTCATTATGAGCTGTTACCACCAGGCAGGACCATCGATTCTGAACTCTACTGCAAACAATTGATGAGATTAAAGCAAGAAGTTGAGAGAAAGCGGCCGGAATTAACCAACAGAAGGGGTGTGGTATTTCATCATGATAACGCTAGACCTCACACATCTTTAGCCACTCAGCAAAAATTAAGAGAGTTTGGCAAGAGGTATTAATGCATCCGCCGTATAGTCCTGACCTTGGACCTTCAGATTTCCACCTATTTCGGTCTCTTCAGAATTCTTTAGGCAGTGTCAGGTTAACATCACGAGAGGACTGTCAAAACCACTTGTCGCAGTATTTTGATCAGAAGTCCCAAAATTTCTATAGCAATGGGATCATGTCCCTACCTACAAGATGGCAAAAAGTTATCGAACAAAATGGTACCTACATACTTTAGTTAAATGTAAATAAACTATATTAAAAAAGTTTTGAATTTTCTTAACAAATGCGAAGGAACTTTTTCCCCAACCTATTATATTGTGAATTGAAGCAAATTTTTTTGATTTTGAAAATTACATAATAAATATACATTTTCGGAATTGGAAGTAAGTGGGTTGAATTGGCTCTTTATATCTTAAAATAGGCTTTATTGGCCAAATAAAAGCAAAAGGAATTGATGTAAGGAAAAATAAATTAGATCACATACTTTTGCAAATACAAAGCCATTGAGCCTGTAATTGAGTTGGTCTGAAAATACAAAAAGTACCTTATATGTAAGATATTATTCGGTAAATAAAATATTTTATCAAAAACCAATATCAATTTGTGGTTACTTATTTTATTGCTGTTTTCCGAATTAATAAATGTATGATTAGCTTTTCATCTTGATTGAAATTACAGGCACAAGAGACATAACAACTTCACGTCTCAGGGTCGGCAACGTATTGGCGATGCCCCCAGTGTTGCAAATGTCCATAGGCGGCGGTGACCACTTGCCATCAGGTGGACCGTCCGCTTGTTTATCGGCCCTTGTGGTATAAAAAACAAAAAAAAAACCAATACTGTTGTTAAAAATATATTAAGACATGGAATATTGTCTTGTCAATCAGTATTTTGTGACTTGGTTCTTTTATTCTAAGTATCCTGCCTGACCTTCTTCCGATCAGTTGAAGGCTGCCTTGCGAACCGTTGGTAACATCACATTCTTTACACACGGCCATCTAAAGCGGATCTTGAACTATGTAAACCAGCTAACAGATATATTACTTTAACTACTTTTTTGTTTGTCCTGCGTGTGACTCGAACCCACGACCTGTGGCGTGGCAGTCATGGTAGATAACGACTAAGCCAACTAGTCCGTCAAATTTAATAAATTCACACATAGCTTATTTGATTAAAAGGCGTCCTCATTTAAATTCTTTTCAATAAACTATTATTTACATTCTAGGGTAGATCGAGTAACTGGAGCAAGTTCATTCGATTCGCATCACTAACACCAATATTTACAACGTTGCTTAATCGATTCAAATGTATTCGACAGTTAATTTATGGACGTAGTTATAAAGAAGGTCAATGATAAATATATGTTAAACAAATAAAACTAAGACAGTTGTTTGTTTGTGTTTACTTAAACTTATTTCTACAGAAGCGTCGTGGATGTGGCCTATATTTGTAACTACTAAGTAGCTATTAATCTGTGTACTTTTTAATAAAATAAATAAGAAATACTTCTAAAATAAAAACTTTTTAAGCCATAAGATTTACGTCACGTATTCTGCTTGACAAACCCTTTCATTACCCATGATAATGAGGATTATAAATTTAAAAAATATCATCTTGTCTCGGCCGCCATGTTACATTTGTATGCAAAATTTCAAATTAATCACATGTGCGACTTCGTTCAAAATTTTATTCTTAGATTCGACCCATACACACACACACACATCCGCAAAGTTCAATAAAATCTTGCTAAAATATGAAAGTGCCAGTAAAAATGTCATTGAGATACATTCGAAGTGCTTAAATGCGACAATGAACTGTCATAAATAAAACGTTGAACCTAAATTGCAAGAAAGAAGTGAATCAATTTAGCAACATTGCAATAAAAGAAATTTAATTGCTAACATACGTAATTAAGCCCGCACTCGCCACACTGATCGGCTACGCAGAAATCCTTCGGGCACGCAATAAAAGGAAACCGAAGGCCTATGACCCTACCACAATAAAAACTGCATGAAACTATCCGGGCTAAAATTGTAATGTCGACGCACTCCACAGCCGGTGTGACCTTAAAATCGTCCACGCAAATACCAACTCTCAAATCATAGTGTTAGAAACCATTTTAAAGCACAATTCCCTATTTATTATACCCTTTCAGCAACCTATAATGACCGCCATTCAAGATCAACCAATCCTTCACAGACGTAACTCCAATTCATCTACAAACAAATTGAGACTTTTATCCTTTGAAATAAAGTTTCATTCAGGGGGAACAGCATTTGCAAGAGTAAGAGGAAGCTGGATAATACCCCTTGTCGATCGTTCCAATTTTTCAAACTCCACTTATTGGCTCTCGTAATACCGTTCATATTTCTTTACAGCGTGGTAAGTTGTTCAACTATGAAAGGGTTTAAGCGGTCACGACTGTTGCATTGGAAATTGAATTTTAATGTGGAGCAAGTTAGTTGTTTTTAGATTGGAGAGGTCATTGGGAGTGTCAGGCCGGTGTCACGACATTGCATTCCAGGCGATGCGAATGACTTCGCGATGACAATGACCAGACAAGGGCAACTTACACATGCAAAAGGTATCGCCTACGCTGTGCACCGGATTGTTGACACCATGTTCGTAGGATGGATGCAATCAAACATGTTTTATTTTTTATTTTATTGAGTTCTATACTGGTAGATTTAAATGAATTGAATGATTGCATAACACGCTTCGAACTATGGAAATGCCTTCGGATAATGAAGTATTGGTAAATAGAAATGTAGTTATTCGTGTGCCATTTAAGGAATATATTGGATTCATCAAATAATGAATAGAATTGTATAAAATGAGTTAATACTGTAACAAATGCGAATGTTTGTATGTATGTTTGTTACCCTTTCACGCAAAAACTACCAGACAGATTTGGATGAAACTTGGCACATAGATAGAAAATATTCTAGAATATCATATAAGCTACTTTTTATCTCGGGAACCTGTGACATCCCTCGGGAACGCTGGTAAAACCGTGGGGGACTGCCAGTAGGATTTGTAGGAATATTGCTCACTTTATTATACCCCTTATCAATTTTGATCATATAGATATATTTCTGAGTAAATATCAATCAGTATATATTTAACAGTGATTTTGGTATATTTGATTTGGGATCAGCTGTCCGTTTGTAATATACGTCCCAGAACGAAGTAATCAAAATAACTAATAAATAAAATAAAATTCAGTTTAAAAACGATGCCCATAAATTACCGTTTTTGAATTTCGGTCTGTCTGTCTGTCTTACAAAAAAGAAATCCTTCGAATAGGATCCGAAAAGATAAATCGAACTTAAATGAAGTTTAGTACACAGATAACATATTTAATGGATTTATACATAACATACATTATATCGCAAATAATATAAAATTCATCAGGAATGCGGGTAAAACCACGGGGCGGAATCTAACTATTAATAAACACGACATTCTAGTACTTATAAAGAAGAAAGCAATGTTATCCTTGAAGGAAAGCTTAATTAGATGTCCAGTAAAACAAAATCGCAGTCCATACCAAAATGACATTTCGAATGATACATTAACATTATGGCCGTAAATAATGATGCTGGATGACATCCAAGCAATTAAATGAGCTATTTACGACAGAAATGGGTAAGGTGTAATACACTTCCCCGGATGAACTCTGCACTAAGAGCTCTACTACTTGGTATAAATATCAAAAAAATCTAAGTCTAGTATATCAAATGGTTATCATAGTACAAGCTCTGCTTAGTTTGGGAACAGATCACCGTTACTATGGATGATTAAAAAAAATACTTTAAAATTATTTGACGTCGTCCGGTCCGCATACATAAAAACTCCCAAAATTCTCACTCTGGCATTATAATATTAGTCAAGATAGTATAGATACCTCAGAAGGCATTCCAGACGTTAAAAATAAAATCATATTTGGGGATTTAATTTAATTTAATTTAGTTTTAATGCAAGGCTAAAAGTTGGTACATTCTTTGTTTATCATAATTAAATAAGCTAATATTATAAGTAAATTTAAAAAAGCGCTGTTCCCGCCGACAAACTGCCACGCAGTTTGGTGGACTTAATTATTTTGTTCATGTGTTGGTCTGCAATAAATACATTTGTATTATTATTATTATAACACTCAAGAACATATCCATTAAACATTACACATAATAATCAATGACATATCTTATTGTTTGACAAACACGATGAACTTGACCCTATCATTTTATTATTCACTGACCCAATGCAAGGACAATGGTCGGATTCAAATTCAATATTACAATGACTTTGACCACTTTGTTTACAGAACAAGTCAGTGACTTGGATTGAGGAGACTGTTTATAGAATACTAGCGACTCACCCCGGCTTCGCTCCGGTACAATGTAGATACTAATACATATAAACCTTCCTCTTCAATCACCCTATATATTTAAAAAAACCGCATCAAAATCCGTTGCGTAGTTTTAATGATTTAAGCATACATAGGGATATAGGGACAGAGAAAGCGACTTTGTTTTATACTATGTATACCATATGTATCCGGGGAAGTACTACCACCATACATTTCCGCCGCGAAGCTGTAGTGCATTTGTATTACTGTGTTTCGAGCAAGGTAACCTGGTGAAATTAGGCACATGAGACTTAATAACTTTACGTCTCAGGGTCCAAAATGCATAGGTGATGCCCCTGTTGTAAATGTTCATGGTGATGAACTGTCTGACTGTTTTGGCTACTTAAAATAAAAAATAGTTTTTTGAAAATGGAATGATTCTATTCTGCTCGAATGCTAATCTACAGAATCGAATGAATAATATTTTGTAATTTCTAATTTGAATTTGGAATAAGGTATCCGGTACACGTTAGTAGTAGAAAAAATCTGCAACAGCAGCACTATGAATTTCATACAATAGTATTTTTACTACCAATCAGAGTGGCAATAGAGTAGATCTGAATAAGGGGGGATTGTTCAATTGGTGAAAATGATTAAATGGTAAAAGCATAAACTTCCATCTAAAATAAGCCAATTTTCATTTTCCAGTTAGGAGTCGCTCAAGACTCCTAACCCACCTCAAAATGACAGTTTATTTACACAAATAGATCATCTTGACATATTATGTTTGTACGCCCTAGGTTCTAGGCATTGGTTAATAAAAATGGGTATTTTTCGCTAACAATTATGCCAAAACTCAGGTAATTCAAACTGCAAAATAATAGCCATCGAAATTTCAACTTCATTGCTTTTACCACAAGGCTTATCTATCCAATGGTTAATTGTATGATGATGGCGATGAACCTTATCATAGCACCATAGAGTAAAATTTTCTATAACACACGTAGCCGTCAAAATGAGCCTACTCTATCTCGACAATTTTAATGTACTAAATCTAATGATGAAAATTTACAACAGTATGTTACACCAGATTTTTACACCACACACAATCAGACATACAAAGGCGATATAACTAGTAAAGACACAAATATTATTATATCCAAGATACTGAAGAAACTTCGAAACAAATGCGATGTAAAGTTTTTAAAAAACTTTATGTTACCTGCTAGCTATTGACTCAAGGTTTCTTCTCCAGTACGGTTTATTAAAAAAATATATTCTATGTATTCCAAAACATATTCTATCTATGCGCCAAATTTCATTCGAATCTAATCAGCCGTTTTGGATTTGAGAGGTCAAACACCCACAAACTTTCGCATTTTTGTTCAAGTAATAACTTGAACAAAACATATAATTAAAGTCGTGAAGAGAATTTCATTCAAACACTATCTCGAATAAAATGTTACAACAGACTTCAATACGGTGTATCCGTATCAAACTTCCGCCAGTATTTCCAGAATTGAAAACTTCTGTATTTCCCATCCAGAATACTAACTCATTCGTATGTAAAGGTGTAGCCAGACCGCAAAATCAATGAAGTTCATAAAAAGACGACTTAGTTTCAAAAATAAAATTGTATGCAAGGATAAACATAATGGAAAGCTCTACCAAAAACGTTCAGCAATCTAATGGGGCCATTTTGATAGAGACTTAGAGTTAAAAGTGCTATCGAAAAATTAATTCTATTGCTATTAGGTTAATCTCCATCATTAGGAAAGATGACAAATCGGTGGAGATAAAGAGGAACCCTGAGAATGTGAAATTCAAGGTGCGCTCGCGGTTCCTGTACACACTCGTCATCACCGACAAGGAGAAGGCAGATAAGCTCAAGCAGAGCTTACCTCCAGGTCTTCAAATTAAGGAAGTGAAGTGATGTGATAGGTTAATAAAATAAATAATTATACAATTAACCATTGAATCTTATTGAAAGCATTGCACTAACTTCAATACGAGCTAGAGAACGTTATGTCAAAAGCAACCAAATTTTTTTTATCCATGATATACATAGCTCTCAAAACGGGCCTTCTATTACAAACAGAAGTTAATAATTCACATTATATTATTGATTACATAAAAGAAAATAAAAATAGCTTTATTTCAGAAACTATTTCAACATAATTTACTCCGAGACTTCCCAATAAGTAAACAGAGATACTTGTGTTGGTAATGACTCGCAACTTCCCAATTGTATTACAAAGAAATCACAAATTATTGTATATTTTACAGTTTATTATAGAACAATTATTATTAGCTGAAGATCGAGCTCAGTGGCGTGCCATAGGTGAGGCCTATGTCCAGCAGTGGACGGAGATAGGCTGATGATGATGATGATGAATAGAACAAAGTAAAATTGTTAAAGGTTAGTTAGAGTGTGTGCGTACCAAGATACTAACAAGAGTGAATAGGCTACTAACGGGAAAGCGAGCTCCATCTTCGGCCTCATGTTCACTTACCATCAGGTGTGATTGAGGTCAATCGCAATCTTGTCCGAAATAAAAAAAAAATGTAGAGCTACAATCTATATCATCAAAGTAGAGAAGTTCACTAGCCCACAATTGACTATCTTATTCTCGGCGATATCTATGGAATACGGGATGTGCACGATCCACTGATGGCTCATTGAAGATTCACTTGCTGATGGAACGTTGCCAATTCTGTGAATTTTATACGAAGCCACCACCCACTGTGAGATGCTCCCATTTAGATATCGTTAATGTAATATAAATGACTGTGTAACATTGAAATTTGTTTATATGGACGAACTGTTTACTGGCGAGCATACGTTTATAGAATTTGAGATTGATTTTTGTGTTTTTCTCTAACTAGGTCGTTTTATGTTTGAAACTAGCTTTTTTCGCGGTTTAACTCGTGCAGGATTTAAGTCTAGATTTGGTGATCTCACAGTCAGTTAATTGCTACTTTTGCAGCCGTCCTCTGCCCCCGACCCACCGCGTCTCATCCCCGGCCGCACTGTTACTTAATTTTCGCTTAAAGTTTTTCTTAACTTTTTTTTATGGCTCGGCTCTTTGGACGCGCCATGACGTCAGTTAATCTATAGCCTTCCTCAAGAATTGGGCTATGAAAACAAAAAATGTTTGTTTCTAACCCAACTGTTAGTTCTAGTAAACCTGTCAGCTTAATTATGTTAATGTAGAACTTTTATTTTTAACTAGTTTTAATTTTAATATTTTATTATCTAGATCACTTAGTTACTAGATACTTTTCAGTAGGCATGTTATTAGAAACGATATTTTTTGCATCATAAAATAACGTGTGACTTCTTTCTCGAGATCTGTTCCTTAAAAGCTCTTAATGATTAACTGATGAAAGCGCCATTGATTAGTACATATTGGCCGAATAATGATAGTGATATCACTTCTATAGTGCAGGGAGAGGTAGTGTTCCTACATGTCGGAATACATTAATGTATCTCAAAGGGGCCAATTCTAAAGGCCTGCTCGCAATGAGCACCTGTACGCTTATGGTTGAGCGGTTGAATGGCTGAATATGATAATTGGCACACAGATAGTGTATAATTTAATCATGGAATCATTGTTAAACTTTAATATTTAGAATTATAAATTTTGATGAATAAGTGTAACTAAATTTAAGTAAATGCTAAGTTATTTATTTATAATCCATGTATCGGCAATAGAAAAATTCAATGTGACACTATTATTAAGGAACCACAAGCCTCAGTTCAAAACCACGAGCCGAGCACGCGTGGAAAGATGTTAATTTTTAGAAACACAATACAATTGATCTTAAAATAATTTATTGTAGAATCTTCAAAGAGTACGGACTAAGAGTCCGTAGAAAATGTAAAAAGAAATAAATAAAAAACAAAAAAAAAATTATCAAGGAATAAGATTAGACCGGGTTAAAAAACCAGAGATAAGCTCCATTAGTACCTACTGTCAGTTATTTAATATATTGTATAACCTAGGACATTGTTCTTACGGCCATCTGATCCCAAACTAAGCAGAACTTGAACCAAGGAAATCAGATAACTGATATAATTCAGACTATTTTTTATTTTTCTAAATACTTGTATAGATATTTACACACAGACACAGAACAAACAGACATGTACATGCACACAAATGTTTGTCCTAGGTGGAAATAGAACCGGTGACCTGCGACTTGGCAGTGTCGCTAACCACCAAGCTAACTAGTCTGTCAAATACTTATTGGAACAATGACAAGATATATTTTTTTTAATATGTGACCGTAATTGTTTAATTTATGAATGATGAAGAGATTGGAGAATGTCATAAATATTTTTATTGAAGCAATATTTTATAACTTTAGTTGGTATTAACAATTTATTATTTAATTTATTAGAGTAGTAGAGCTCTTAGTGCAGAGTTCGTCCGGGGAAGTACTACCACCTTACCCATTTCTGCCGTGAAGCAGTAGTGCACTTGTATTACTGTGTTTCGGTTAGAAAGGTAAGGGGGCCGGTGAAATTACAGGCACATGAGACTTAACAACTTCACGTCTCAGGGTCGACAACGCATTGGCGATGCTCCTAGTGTTGCAAATGTCCATAGGCGGCGGTGACCAGTTACCATCAGGTGAACCGTCTGCTTGTTTGTCGGCCCAAGTGGCATAAAAATATATATATATATATATATTATTAATATTATTATTATATTGGTTTAATTTATCGGAAAATAGTACCTACATATAATAAATTTATGAACTACCATTCAATTCAAATAAACATTAATATGATAGGTGTTATGCATACATTTCAGTACAGAAAACATATAAGATTCAATATCTATATAAATATAACAGGCAAAATAGGGTTCTATTGATGCATCATCTATCTGTATAGCCATTATCCCTGAAGAGGTAGACAGAGGTCTCAGTAATTAAACCTAATATGGGGTTCCTTTGACGCACTATCACCACAAAACTACTGAACATATCGGGATGGGACTGCTACCATTCGACGCGGAATTTTGTGGATGGTTATAGGATATATGTCTATGACATCAATAAACGCAGATGAAACCACGGACAGCTATAAATTATAAAATTATTATTAACAAGCAATTAAGGATGAGTTCCAATTTTCCATTAAACATAAAGACTGAGGATATTGTAAACAGGATTATTTAAAGACTAAACTCCCTAATCTACAGATACAGCCCTACATTGAAGCCAAAATCAATTGAATATTCTACAGTGCCTTTAGCAAACCCTAAATTCACATAGCATCGCAATCAGCAGAACTGCCACGTACTCACAGTTCTGAGTACCTACCTACGTCTAGCCTACAGTTCTATGCAGTTTGCATATTAATAGTTCAATCTAAGAGCCCAACGTGACCGCCCGTTCTATTCTATTGTCAGATTGCGCTTGATTGACTATGCGTGAATGATGGCGCATTTGAACTTGTTCTATCTGTGGAAATTGTTCTTAGTCTATGGTTAAGGAATAGAGAGGTGCTAATTTCGATTTTCAAAAACTATTGGGCTGTCTGTAGTAAAGATAGTTTTGGTGAGTAGTTAATTTCTTTTTCTATTAAACTTTAAAGGTGCTAAGCACCAGGAGTTTCGGATTAAGATATTGCTTAAAACGTGGAACTCTCGATTAACATGATAGAAAGAAGTATGTATCTTCAAAGGTTTTAATATAGTAGTTATTTCTCTTTAACGGTGTTTTTGACAAGCCCGTTGGCGTAACTGTTAGATAGCCAGTCTGCTACACTATAAGTCGTGAATTCGCTTCCCATTCAGGATAATTATTTGTGTTCATAAACTGGTCATTCTTTTAACGGTTTTTGGGGGTTACAAAAAATTGTAAGTATATTATGTAATATATCAGCTACATAGAATATCTAAGGATATTTTTTTTTAGAGTGTGACAAATTTAAAATATAATATATACCTAATTACGATTTAAACTAAATAACTAATAAGATTTAATTTTATAATAGTGCATCTTTATGATATTCGCAAGTGATATAAAATATTTTAATATGAAACAGTCGGTCAAAGAGGGGAGACAAGAAATGGGCATCAAGTTCATAGCAAAATGGTATAAATGATTTCTGTTCCATATAAGGGAAGTGCACGTGCACCTCCTTGTACCCCCCTCCCGGCGCCCGAGCTGCCACTTAACTATAGAAACAGACAATACAATTACCCAAATCCTCTCCGAGTGTTAATCTATTGAAAGATATAACCAAAATAGACAAGTTCGAGAGAAATCCACGTCGGAACTATTTCCTACAATTGGGGCCGAGAGGATTAAGCCAGAAGCTTTGGTAAATGGCATAATACCTGCCTACATCACCTGTATACTGTACAGGTCATTTATTGGTTTATTTTACTGCCACTTTGAAATGCACTTAACTAATCTGTATACGAATCAAAAGTTTCTAGACTGAGTACCTGCATGGATCCGATTCATTTACATGACATTAACTAGTTCGTCATCTTTTATTATTATACTAGTGAGCTTTGATGATAAGTGGTCACCGCCGCCTATGGTCATTAGCAACATCAGGGGCATCGTCAATGCGTTGTCGTCCCTGCCTCATGTGCCTGTAATTTCACCGACCCCTTACCTTTCTAACCGAAACACAGTAATACAAGGGCACTATTGCTTCACAGAAATCCGTAAGCTGGTAGAACTTCCCCAGACGAACTCTGCACTAATAGCTTCTACTCTAATTTATCATGATTATTTCCCGATAAGGATCTGAACTAAAATCGAATGCAATTATTCATTGCTGGGGTTTTTAATTTAGCACCAAATGCGTCACCAATCACAGGAGTAAGCGCCTCTCGTCCATTGGTTCAATTCCGACTGCAATTAGAAGGCGACTAGTTTGCGGAATGAGACATTCACTATTGTGGTCATGTCGGGGACGTCCATTGTTTGCAGGAGAAGCGTTCACGTGCCGAATTGATTTTGGGAGCTGATAAAGTTTGTTTGGGATGTCTCAGGTAAGCAGAGTTTTAGCGGTCATACTACCTGTGGTACCTAACCAATCGATAATAAGTCAGTGACACAAATTTAGGCCTATTTCTCAGTTTCATAAAAAGTGAGCAATGTTTCACATTTTACAACATGTAGCATTGTTGAGAGAAGGAATCTTTAGTAGCAAAACTTCAAAACAAGCGAACTAAATAAGATACATTCTTTAAAGACTTTAGTGAAGAGCACGCCGAGCTGAGCTAAGAGATTTTCCGCATCAGCGAAGATGAATAATTTCATAAAATATTCGCAACAAAGTAAGCCAACAAACTAGGTTTTAGGCCACGAGTCAAAAGTCCTGAGTTTGTAATACAGTATAACAACAGAAGCCACTACTGCAAAGTTCTGCGGAAGAAACTTTGGACAATTTCATCAAAACATAATTTTAGATATAAAAGCATGTGTTGGTTTTTAATCCATAATGATTCTGGAGTTTGTACACTCATTTATTAAAAAGAAAACCGTTTTATAGGCTCCAGAGCAATTAGGTCACGTTATCCGCCGGTTGTTTAAATCGGGTGGTACACTTATCCCTACCAAGCTATCCCTACTGGAAGGGATAAGTGCACTTTTTATTGATTTATATCTACCGGTAGGGATAGGTGCACTGCCCATTACCGAGTGGTACCCTTATCCCTACTGAGTTTTCCCTAATGGTACGGAAAAGTGCACATTTACAGGCACATGATACAAATATACATTTTATATTCTTCCAATTCATTTATTAGTAACAAAAAAAAAGATTTTATAGATCAAAATATATATAATTAAAAAAATCTTTTTTCTTAAATTTACTTATTTGTATTTGTTAAAAAATAACTAAAATAGTATTATTGATCATTTTTTTTACCTACTTGTAGGGATAGCTCGGTAGGGATAAGTGTACCACTCGGTAATGGGCAGTGCATTTATCCCTACCGGTAGATATAAATCAATAAAAAGTGCACTTATCACTACCAGTAGGGATAGCTTGGTAGAGATAAGTGTACCACCCGGTTTAAAAGATTTTGCTGTTCAAATCGATGTTATATAAATAGTTTACCTTCCAGATACTTAACTAATAATCAGCGATACATATACTACCAAATCATTATCACCTGCTTTGAATCATTTCTGGCCGTTCGGTGCAGTACTTAATTACAAGATATTTAATATAATTTTACAGTCAGACTTGCTTTACAAATGATTTTGTTGACAATAAGTCCAAGGTCTAAAGCTTACACGGTATCAGAATTATTTACAGATACCTCCTACAGATCTAGAAATGTATTATGGTGGCCATTTTAGTCATCACTACCAAAAATGCTGCAATCATTGAATTGATTGAACTTGGATACTTGAGTAATCCATTTCGAAATCCTATTGAAACCGTGATAGTAAAAAAGTTAGTAAGAGGGACACAGATCAATGAAATCATTGAAAGCGCAATGCTTGACTTCCCTTATTGAAAGAATATGTTAATTTAAATTTATTCCATCACTTCTTCAACCCTAAATCGTACACCCCACGGAATTATCTAAATAGCTACGACAATCCAGTCTGTCACCTAACTGCTAATAACGCCGCCATCTTGGTCGGCCATATTGGACCGCCTGAGCGCTTCCCGCCACTCGCGACGGAAGGAAGTCAAGTTGGGGCCCGTTCCATCCCAGCTTTATGGGGGGAAACACGTTCCAGCACAGTTTATTAGATTTCCGTGTTTATGGGCGATGAGTTTGTTTTAACCCATTGTCGATGCGTGATGTTGTTAGGTTAATTTGAGGGCTGGGTGCGTTGAAAGGTTTTGTGTGATGGAATTTTGTGAAGTGGCTTTTAGGTGGAGATTATTTTTAATAAATGATACAGATAGTATCGTCATTTAACTAAAAAATATTTTAAACATTCTTCTTGCTACTTCTCTGTCGGTCTCTAACGCTTCAATGCAGTTAACAGGTCGGCGGACATAGGCCTTTTATGCCTTTAATTCTGGCAGTGAAACTACTGGCTAAAGCTAGTAAATTTTAATTTGTTGAACTTTTCCTGTAAGCCCTAGTAATTATCCCCTAATGCCTTTTACAAACATGGATTATTTAGACACTATTTATAATTTTGTATTAATAATATAATAATAATAAATATCCCGAGACATTCTTTACACACGGCCATTTGATCCCAAACTAAGCAGAGCTTGTACTATGGAAACCAGACAACTGATATACTACATATACTACTTTTTTTTTCTAAATACATACATAAATAGATATTTACAACCAGACACAGAACAAACAGACATGTTCATGCTCACAAATGTTTGTCCTGGGTGGGAATCGAACCCGCGACCTTCGGTTTAGCAGTCAGAGCGCTAACCACCAAGCCAACTGGTCTGTCAATTAATTGTAAAATATTTATACACTACCTTAAAACAGCTTACGACCGACCATCGTAAAATCCAAATAAAAAAGTTGCTTACCTGAAAATAGAAAAAAAATATTAATCAAAGAAAGTCGATCGATAGATCTCTGGCGACAGTACTGGCAACAAATAATGGGCCAAATCTGTTGTGACCTTCTAGAGTACGAGACAAAATAAAAACCACAGAAGATTAACAAATCAAAATTATAAATCCATAGATTCGTAGCCCTCAGAGGATGCCACAGACAAACTTTTTGTCATAAATATATAGGATAATAATAAATATCCTGGGACATTCTTTACACACGGCCATCTGGTCCCAAACTAAGCAGAGCTTGTACTATGGAAACCAGATAACTGATATACTACATATACTACTTTTTTTTTCTAAATACATACTTATATTTATTTACACCCAGACACAGAACAAACAGACATGTTCATGCACACAAATGTTTGTACTGGGTGGGAATCGAACCCGCGACCTTCGGTTTGGCAGTCAGAGCGTTAACCACCAAGCCAATTGGCCTGATGTTACAAAACTACTCGTAAAGCCGAAAGGAGGTTAAATGGGGCCTTATAACGAGTCCATTCACAATATTTAAGAACCGTAACGCTGTATAACATACCCTAAAAAAATTAAAAAAACTGATTTTTATTAATGAAAAATAGAAAAACTATTGAAGTAGACAATTATTAGGTAAAATACGTACGTAGGCCTTTCTGGTAAATAATCTGGTTCCTTGACATGACAGCATACTGGGGTTGTTAGCTTTGATGATAATTTTTTGTTATAAATAATTATAAATAATAATTAAAATAGTATTTTGTAATCCGTTGTAAAATAAATAAATAAAAATGTTTTTTATTGCTGAATCAAAATACATAATCATATGCAGCCCTGTCTTCAAAACTAGCGCAAGCTGTGTGTCAGAAGACAGTTCCCACCCAACGCTTGCCTTATTCTAATTGATTTAACAAAAAAAAAAAAAACTATATAATTAAAATACAATATCAATTACCATTTCATGTGTGTATGTGTGTGTTTGTGAGTGTGTGTGTTTCTATATATGTCTATATTTCTATGTATATCTTAAATTTCAAATAAGAAATACAAAATTTAGAAAATAATAAATATGGAGAACGAATGAACGCATCGCTTACATATGTATTAAACAAGCTTGAGAGAAGAAATCGCAACCCCGCTGTAACATATACCTAATGGGGCGGTTGATGTAACGGTTAGTTATACTGACTTCTACATCACCGGTCGTGGGGTCCATTCCAGAGAAACATCATATCCGGGTGTAAAACAGCATTTCACATCCGCACTTCACTACATAGTATAAAACAAAGTCGCTTTCTCTGTCCCTATATCCCTATGTATGCTTAAATCTTTAAAACTACGCAACGGATTTTGATGCGGTTTTTTTAATAGATAGAGTGATTAAAGAGGAAGGTTTTTATGAATAATACATGTGACATTCCACGGGAACGCGGGTAAAACCGCGGGGGACACCTAGTATATGATAAATGCGAAAATAACTCGGTCTTTATCTATTTGTCATCGTCTCACGACTTCACAGCTGACCCGAACTTGATCAAATAAGCAACAATTAATTTTGTATCTAATTACTTTAGATCATGGAATAGGACATGAGTACTTCTCACCTCGGTACTGTAAAGAAGGTATATGCTAACGCACTGGCCGTTATTACTGTTGTAACTGGCTAACCATTATTTGAATTAATAAGTTAATATTCGTTTTCTAAAAAAAGAGAGAGAATGACAGTGCGCGAGCACGGACAAAGATGTATTTTTTTATTATAAAATTTAATATACTAAAATAAATAATTAATATTTGATAAATTACTTTATATTAACTTATAAAATTTCCCCATTGTAGTGAACTGGGGCGTAATTATAAAGAAACTTCACTTCGCACTATCACCTCAAAACTACTGAACATATCGGGATAGGACTACTACCATTCAACGTAGAACTTTTCGTAGATAGATATAGTAATAGATAAATGCGGGTAAAACCGTGAGGGACAGCTAGTGTAATATATGGATGTTTGTTACTCTTTCACGCAATAACTGCTCAATGGATTTAGATGTAACTTGACACATATATAGTTTATACCCTAGTTAACACATAATAATAATTTATTTATCTCCCACAACAAGTTACAAAAAATATGAACAGCTTCATTTACCAAAATTTTACAAAAGCACTTAAATTGCGGGAGACTGGTGCCTAAGTTAGGCAGAGCCTGTATTTCAGGACACCAGGTCTCCACCCCACGGACTTCGGAACAAAAAAAAAACATTTTGTATTATTTGTAAGTTAAGTTAGGTACATAGGATATAATCCCGGGAAATGTGACATTCCCCGGGAACGCAGGAGAAACTGCGGGTACAGCTAGTGTTAAATATATCACAAGCCAGTTCACAGGTCACTGAAGCTATGTTAACAAACCGAGCGCCGCGGAAGCACGCTTGAAGTACTAATTGGTTCCACAAACATATTATCTTAACCTGTTAGACCTCAGCTAATAGGAGATTGTGTGGTGCGTTCATTCACATTTGCCCTGTTCAAATTACGTGTAGTATTGTGCTCGTAGTTGCGTAATGCTATGAATCATCTTTGATTACCTAAACGCTTTAGTTTTAAGACTGATTCCTTTTACGAAATTTCCCTGATAAGTCGAGAGGCGTTAAATCTATACATATAATAAGAGTAGTAGAGTTCTTAGTGCAAAGTTCGTCCGGGGAAGTACTACCACCATACCCATTTCCGCCGTGAAGCAGTAGTGCAATTGTATTACTGTGTTTCGGTTAGAAAGGTAAGGGGGTCGGTTATACTATACAGTATATAGTGTACAATACCTAAACATAATTTTAGTGGCTTTAGTTTACAGGCATGTTAACCTCATTCCTGCTCTATATTCAATTACATATGGTACACAATAAATTTGCGGTTGATGATATTCAATCAAACTTTAATTAGTAGTTCTAGTATTACGGATAGTATCTATGATTCAGCGTTTTAGGTATCGTTGTTAGTTGATACCTAAATTTGCATCTAGATTTTAGCCTATTTAATTGGAGGTACGGACATATAAAATTAATTACATTTTAAATGTTTTAGAATCAACTTTAGTCCTTTAAAATTGATGAACGAGAATACTTATATAAAAGTTGGTATTTTTTACTACTAACGACTGAGCATTTTTTTCATTTTTAATTTTCTTAACCTGCTGTAACCTTTTTTATCAGTTTTTCTTATTATATCCCTGAGGATAAGGATATATTTAGAAGAAAATTAAAAGTAGTATATGTAGCTTGCCACTTTAGTTTCAATAATATTTTCCCGAAATATAAGGTGTTCTATATGATAATCCAGGTAATCCTGCGATAACATACAGGTATTGTCAGTGAGCCAAAATAAATATTTTGTAATAAATCTAAGATCGTTTTTAAAAAGAGTAATTGCTGAGTTTACTCCCGGCTTTTCTCAGTAAAAAACAACCTTCCGAACCGGTATTAGAGTCTGACTATTCATAAGTGCTTGTAAAGGCTTATTTGAAAAAAAAACATAATTTTTCAAATAAAGTATTGTATATATTATGTGCCAAGTATCATCCGTCAAGTTTTTGGGCTCAGGAGTCCATTCTCGCAAACATTCGCAGTTATAATACAATTAAGACTAGATATCAGTTATCTGGTTTCCATATAACCAGCTCTACTTACTTTGTGATCAGGGGCTCGATTCTGTAAGGAAAGTGACATTAGCTCGAGGATGTTTCGCGGCCTCTTTGCTCTGTCTCATTCGCTTACTACGCAATGACGTGAGAGGTAAGCTCTCTGAGGCCTCCGTGCGGTGGGGCTCGCCGACGAAGTTTGTGTTAGCTGAATAAGAGGGCAGAAGGCCGTGTGTAAAAAATATCCCAGGACAGGCGAAAGAAAATAGCGTCTCTGGCAGCGAGAACCCGGGCCAGTAGCAACAGCATTCTAAAAACAGTGGCGGATAGTGTGTTTTCCCCTTTTCTGAGGCATTTTGTGGAGAGGATGACCGATGTACGTACTAACACTAGATGTAAGGTGTTTTAAAAAGGTTAATTGCTGAGTTTATTGTCGGCTTTTCTCAGTAAAAAACAACCTTCCGAACCGGTATTAGAGTCTGACTATTCATAAGTGCTTGTAAAGGCCTATTTGAATTTGAATAAGGTAAGATACTAACACTATGGATTTCTGTTATCTGAATTTTGAAAATAAATTAAATTAATTTATTCTATTTATTTCGTTAGTGAATAAGAGGCATAGTAAAATAAATTACGTCCAGGAACCCAAACATGAAAAGGGATTCTTATTTAATCAATTAAGCGGAAAAATCCTTAACACATGACGTCCGCACTCTAAAACCCTAAAACGATTGGCGAGAGCACCCAATCCCCGGATAACTGTTCTGTGGTGTAAGCCATGAGAGAAATAACTAATATTATATTTGCTACTGGCATTAGGCTACCTGCAATTATTGTTTTATTTCAAAATGATGTAAGTATTGATTCTGTAAATAAACTAAATAAATCTATGAATTCTTAAAATAAATTAAGAATTTATTAACGACGTGACTTTTTTTTTTGGATGGGACGAATTTGTTAGCCTCTAGTAGCTTTTACACCCTTACGCGAACAATGAGATGCGGTTGCTAACTAACACGAGTTAAATTTGGGGACCATTGGGTTTGGTACCATTATTGTGATTTTCAATTGAGCTTTTAACATCCAAACTTTCTCTTTAATAAAATTAATAAGATTGATCAATTTTTTAGTTTGGCTACGAGCTATCACGAAAACTGACGAACTACTTTCATGATATTCACTCCAGAGATGAACACTATTGAACAAAAGCAACGCGCGAGTCATAACCCTGGTGTTGCAAGCGGCAATAAGTTGTTCACCATCAAGCGTGCCTCAAGTTTAAGTTTGTCATGTTAGTTGTTAAAAAAACACATGAAAAAAACCCCATTATATTCTACAAATGGCATCTATCGGATACTTATTTACATTATCATTTTTACCACAGTATCTTTTTTAATTTCCGTGATGATAAAAACTAACGAATTAAACCGTCTCTCTTAGACTCTTTACCCTTAGACCACACATTAAGAGAAAGAAGTGGAATACTTGGACCTACAAGATTGCTTTTCGAGTACCATTACCCTGTGCTCCTGAAATGTGGGGTTTTTATTAACCTACTCTTTATTTCTACCTTCATTGGGATGTAGATCCAAGACAAATCACCCGGCCGTGTGTGAGGCACGATCTTGAGGAGAAAAGGTTCATTATTTGATCTTGGAGAACTAGTTTTATCTTATCTTACTAATCTTTCTAATGAAAGTTTGTCTGTATGTTTGTTATAAATCACCTCCGTAACATGAGATTGGATTTTAATAAAAGATGCCACACACAACATATCGCATATGATTCAACATTACTGTAGCTTAATATCCGAGAAAGAGTGATTGAAATTTTACTAATTGGATAAGTAGTTTCGGAGATTTATCTCGTATCCAAGCTTACATAGTTCATTTCTTTACAGTATTAAACATTTTCCGAGATAAAAAGACCAATTTACTCCTTATAATAAGCTTTCTACCAGAGAAAGTCCGGTCAAAATCAGTACAGCCGTTGAAGTCCATATGGAACATACACACATCGATTTATATATATAGATAAATACACTATAGTAATAATAATATTTATACATGAATAAAACAACAAACAGTTCAATCATTTAAAGTGGCTATACAAAGTACTAAGTGACAATCTTCTGATACAATAGCGACCTAAACAAAATATGATTTTAACCAAGCACCAAAAACAAAGGATCTCAAGTAAACATCAAAACACACTTCCAATCATCAAAAAGACCTACATGAAAGATCTTTTCACAATTAACAATTCCAATCTCCAGACACAGCTAAAGGCAATATTATTCAAAGAACTGGTTAAATCCGGTTCCAATAAATCTAAGAGTCTCACCGACGATGTAACCAAAGTAAAACAATCGAGAATTAATTGAAAAGCAAAGGTTATTGAATCTCCCAAGTGGAAATCCAAGATGGAAATCCTTTTTCGCAAATTTGACAAGACTCTTGAAATAATTATTGGATTCTAGATTCTGTTGCGATATTAAACTGTATTTATTGAGATCAAAAGGAGTTAAGTTGAATGACAAACAATTGAACAAAGTTATCGTTGTTTGAATATTGTAATTGGAGAGCGAAATATGGGCTAAAACAGCCCAAATTAGGTCAGATTATTTCATCATGTAATTTTGTAGACTCTTCAATAACTTTTATTTTTATGGTAAAACAAAATTGTCTACTGGATTTGCTTTTCTGGATATAAACTCTCAGTGAGTCATGTTTCAAAACTGATCCAAGTCTATAGTCATGGATTGGAATGTGTGTAGTAATAGTACGATAGCGTTGTGTTGTAAATGTTCAATACATTATATTTTATGTACGGCACATGCTTAGCTAATTGTTCAAAATTTGATTTTCAATGGCATGTATTTTTTAAATTTAGAACTACCTGCAAGATTCAACGTACTTTACTGTTAGCCATAGAAAGACTACCGCGTTTCTTTATTAATTTGGAGTATTGATGCTTTGAAACAGGGTGTGACGTAAAGAAACGATAGAAGTGAATCTTTTGTTTACAGAGAAACATTTTAATTATTCATCAATTACTTTTGAATAGCATAGATTGTGTTTATCATTCATTTATTTTTCGTCACACAATAAGGTTGCTGATCAAAATTTCGAAGCCCTCCCGTAGGAGTTTCACTTCAAATATTGCCTCCAGTGACTAAATCTCATCACACCGAACCTTGTAAAACGTCATCCCGTCATTTATTCGAAATTCAAATATTATAAATACCTACATTATTAAAAGTAATTAGTAGCGCAATGTACATTGCATTAATAACGTCGCAAAAACTATAATCCTACATAAGCAGTGAAGTAATTGAATGAATACATACATTTACGAAATGTATGATTGAAATGACAGATTGATTACTGATTTGTGAAACATCATATGCAATACTGTGCAAGTATATGACATTATATAGGTAGTATATGATAATGTGCAGTAATTTCTACATAAGTGACACTTTGATAAGACTTGTTATATAGATCATTACACCTTTCGTTCTTGCTGAAATCATACATTTACTTATTGATTTTGATGTTGTTAATCATTACTGACTATGGTCAGATTGTGGTGTTAAGTTACAGGAACTTGAAAATACACCTGATAGTTACTCGTAAGTACAGAAAGGAAGTGCAAGTAATAGAACACATATCTACAATATTACATCATTCATATAAGCCTAAAATAAAAAAATGCTGTTCATATTTTTTTTGTGGAAACGATGTCGTTGAAGGGTTTTGAAATCATTGTTTTTTGTGTACTTTGTCACTGTAATTTTCTAAATTCGTTTTTTAGCCATCTTCAGATAAAGCAAAGGAATAAATATCTCTATGATCCACATTCTCCTGATAAGTCTCTTTCGAAATTATGATTTTCATAACCAGTCACAAATAAAAATATTTAAAAAGAACGTTTAAGAATATAAACTTTGCCAAATCCATAATAAATGCATTAACCACCAATCACTCGGCAACGGCTCCCAACACTCCAATCTTGACGTCATTTAAAAGTATAAAGAAAATGGTCAATCCCAGAAAATCAAAACGCAGATCCCTTAAGTTCCCGGCCCATTTCCCCCAATCAAATTTCCATATTCAGACCATTATCGATTGGAAAGTCTTTCCCAAGCTCCAATCCACTTTAAAGGCCTATTCATAAAGAATTATCGTGCGAAACGTCCTCGCAAGTCGTTGTCAAACAAGTTAAACTCCAATTATTGGGGTTCCACCATCTTTTTGATGTCAAGTGTCTCGAGTGTCCAGAAGTGTATGAAAAGGCTTTAGGAGCAATCTCGATTCGATGCGAGGCCCTTTGACCTTCGTCCTTGATTAGTGAGTGCTCCCTTTGATTGAACCACTATCTTTAATCTTCTTTGAGGTTAGTTTTGTATTTGAAGGAAAGGCTCAAGTGTTAGAGGCAGACTTCTCGAGGATTCCACTGGGATAGTAAGAATACTACAATACAAAGGTAGAAGCCAATTTTGAAGTTGATCGAGTACCAAATGGCCCAATGTTTATACAGAACTCAAACGATTAATCAACCATTGAACTAAGAGAGCAATATATACCTGTTCCATTGTTTAATAAGAAATTATCAGTAGACTTAATAAAAAAATGCTTTGGTATTACAAAGGTGTTCTTAAAAATTGAGTTCTTAAATGTCGGTTGCCGTAATGGGGCCAACCGAAAAACACTTATTTTCACGGTACCTTGATTGAGATTGAATTTTATAACGTAATTAAAATTCATAAAAAAAGAAATCAAGGGCCTCTTTTCAATTCGTTAAAAGGGTGCTTCTGGACCGGTCTTTCGTTTCAGTAACTCCTTATTTCTGTCAAAAACTTCCTTTTTAAGGATTTGTACGTGGGTGAAACAACTTTTATGGATGAATCTTTTTTTTTATAATATCTATTTTTACCTACTTGTCTAATAAATTTGTAATAGATATCCCTTCTAATAACTTTTTTTCATTTCACGTTTTAATATATGGTAAAAATTGCAAAGATACTTTCAGGCACTTCTTAATTAAAATCCACAAAATTTACACTGATAGGAGATCACAAATCTTCGAGTAGAGGTTTACATTGGTCCTAATAATTCAGAGACAACCAACGGCCCTTTTATCTCCAGTAAATAGGTTCTCATTGAATTTACTTGGAATCATTTACCCAAAATAGATGTACTAGCACAGATTTGGGTCAGGCTCACGGCTCCAAATCGCAATTATAATTAATTCATGCCCCTGGCCCGGACTATATAGTAATGGAATGAGCTATTACCCGCCACCCCCCACTTCATGGTCCCTAAACGGTTGTTGGCTTTTAATTTATTTCAGGTGACCCTGTACATGCGTTTCCATTTTCAAATTGAGGATTTGAGGTTTCTTTGTTGGAATATTAGAGTTTGCACAGTGAATTGAGTTGAGGCTTTGGGAATCTCTCGCTACATTTATTTTATTAATATTATGCGTTTGGTATCTAAATAATAGATATAATAGATAAATTAGAAAGGAATTTAAAGCAATGTTAATGTTTTTAGGAAACCAACTTCCGAACCGTTCAAAACGAATAGTATTGCATCAAAAAACGTGTAGATAATTTAGTTTCTCAATGGTACATTTTCCAAAGCCATTACCTAAAAATGGATGCAAATAATTTTTTGCCCAAATCAGCATTAATATCATGAAAATGTCTGTTAAAGTTATAATTTAAAATATTAACATATAGAATTTTTGCGGTCGCCAATTGTTCGCCGCTGCACCAAACTGCGATGCATGCATATGCACAGCGCGCAGAATATGCACAGTGCATGGAAAATTGCACAATGCCGTGATTGGCCCCAATTACAGTCCCCTTTACATACAGAGCTGAAATAGCGGAAATTCAAATATTTCGTTGGTATATTTAAATATTAGTCTGCAAATTGTGATGAGCTAGATTTTCATTCCATTTAGTGGACAGAGATATTATTAAAAAGAAAAAATTTGTTAACACTGACGTGTCTGATTTGTATCAAGATTATTTTTAAAATTTCAAAATATAAACAAGCGAACTGTTAATTTTTTCAGCAAAGCCCTAATGTAATAAAACAATAAAATATAAATAAATTTCCGATGCAAATCTATCCCGGTCATAGACATGAGAGCTTTAGACATACTCGTATGTCCATTCATAAGATTATTTAATTATCCTAAAAGCACAATGACCTAAGATATAATCTTGATCTGGACTCAATTGTGAACCACCGCTCTCTATGGAACTACTTGCTTTTATAATCACATTTGTATCCCACCAAATCACCTAACTAGAATAGATTCTAATTTGAAACTTCTCCACTGGTATTAGAGTCTCATATCCAAAAGCAAGGCATTTGATGATCATCTAAGTCAGCACAATTGTGATAAGCGTAGGTTGATTAATATTGATAATTAAACGCGTACAATTCCGACCTCAAACGGCAATAAGATTAACCCGAATGCATTAATCATCAATAGATATATAACTATATATATAGGTAGGTATATATTAATAATAGGGAGGAATATTGGGCTGTCCCTAGAATACAATTGTCTAGTACAACAATGTATCTTAATCAATCAATCATAGATTAATCAGCGCGTTATACTGTGTCGACATCACCTATACCTAACTACTACTTGAGTAGTAGAGCTCTTACTGCAGAGTTCATCCGGAGAAGTACTACCTTACCCCTTTTCGCCGTGAAGCAGTAGCGCTCTTGTATTACTGTGTTTCGGTTAGAAAGGTGGCCAGTGAAATTACAGGCACATGAGACTTAACAACTTCACGTCTCAGGGTCGACAACGCATTGGCTATGCCACTATTGCTGCAAACGTGTATAGGCGGCGGTAACCACTTTCCATCAGATTGACCGTCTGCTAATTTGTCGGCTGATGTGGCAAAAACAAGAAAACTACTTTATTGCTCATTTAATTTTGCGTCAGTAATGAATTTATAATTGGAACGTAAAATTGCAAATGAGCAATTCTTGTATGTAGGTGAGTGTACAATTAAGTTTTATCTGCTGAATGACTAATTAAATTACCATCTGACTGGGTACCACACCCTTGAGGAGCTGTCGGCGGTGTTCTGGCAGCTGCACCTTGAGTTTACGCAGCGACCACATTTATTACTTACCATTGCATGATTATGGTCAAAAACATTTTAATAAAGGCAGGATACTTTTGTATATGTTCTAGAGCAGTAAGTATGTATTTTGAATTATTATTTTTTTGCTATTCCCAACCAAAGCGATATGATGTTTTCCCGGAAAAAAAATTAATGACTGCTCTCTGCACAGTGCACCTATAAATCTCTTGTTTAAGTTGTAAGTACCTAATTATTGTTATTTTCTATTTTGTAGTCTTGTCATATTTTTTTTTGTTTTGTTTTTATTAATGTTACCTATAATAAGTATTTTGTAATTGTTAAATATAAAATTATGTAAAATTGAAATTTTAAAATAGCCAAAAAGTCAGAATAGATAAAAATTTATATAACAAATAAAAAAGAATGTAACCTTGCTGAGTTTCTTGCCGGTTCTTCTCAGTTGAAGGCTGACTTCCGAACCGGTTGTAGCTTCAGTAACTTTAAATTTGACCTTCATAAGTGCCCTCCGAAGGCCTAAACTGAATAAATGGTTTTGAATTGAATTGAATTGAATTGAACTTTGTGACAAATTTTATGTAAATTTGTTTGTAAAAAAAAGACGCTTTTAATATTAATGAGGTTATAATACTTTTTAAATAGAATAAAAAGAAAATGACCAACCTTTTTCCGATGAAAAAAAAAAACAAATCGAAATCCTAAGATTTGAAAATTGTCAATGTTCCACAAAACCACTCACAACAGTGTCCAATCAAAACCACGCATAGCACTACACACAAAGTTCAAAAACAGAACACGACTAAAAGAATAAAAATAAAAACGGAACTCGTAATTCGAAATTGCAACCGCGGAATTCCTTTGACGTATCGACATGCGGGGTGGCGATCGACAGAGCGATCGTATGCAGTGGCGTGTGAAACGCGCGTAGCGAACACGCGGGCGACGCGCCAACCTTCCTCGCAGACTGAACGATAGGCTGCGATAAGCGAAAAGCGAACGATTGCAGACATTGTGACGCGTGCTAGTGCGGCACGGTTATCGATGCCGATTGTAATTTTATCGATCATTGTGTTCTCTTTTTATTCATTTTGTACAGTTTATGGGGATTGATTTCACTTTTGTTTTGCACTGAGTGCATTAAATGGCTAGTTCTTATAAAAAAATTATAATAAATATAAAACAATCCTATCGTGTGATCTTTATATGATTTGTGAGGATATATAGATGTATGATCCTGATTCATGCAAAATCTACCGATCCAATTTGGATGAAACTTGGCACATAAATAGTTTATAGCCTGGATTAACAAAACGGCAAATTTTTGTCCCGGGAAAATATAACACTCCTCGGAAAATAGGGTGAAATCACGGGGTATAGCTAGTCAATAATTCATAATACACTTATAAACATAAAAAAAAATTACACTCCAATCTATTAATATAACATGTAAATGTTTATAATGACAGAATAGTTTCAAAGATGGCGAAAATATTATAAAACAGCGTCGTCTCCACAGACTTCAAGATTACACCGTATCACTATATTTTATATAATATATATATTTTTAAACGTCTCTATAATCTGTTGTACACGATTTTTCACTGTTTTTAGTCCAAGCAACTTCCTCTCGATAAAAACATAAAAGGATACACGTGATAAAAAAACGATGCCTATTATTAAAGTAACCAAATAGTTGATAGACATAATAAGTCAACGAACCCGAATTTATTTAATTTATACACAAGAATCTTATCAGTAAATATACGATAACGCATAATCATACTTGGCGGGTGATTGGCCTATTAACAGAGACCAACATATCTTGACCTCTGCTGCAAATACTAATATATCGGGAAAATTATTTTACGTAGGTCACTCAGGCTTAAACAAACCAATGTAACTCTTTACTCTGACCGTGCAAATGACTAAGATAATATTTAATAATATAAATTGTTTTTTTTATACTTACATTTTTAGCGTAATTACCATTTTTTGCCACACCGATTTTGACAAACCCGTGTAATTCTTTACTCTGACCCCTATGGTAAAGGGTGCAAGTGCCTAAAATGATTTTTCAATTATATAAATAGTTTTATTTTTTTTATTTTTTTTAGGGTACTAAGCTTACCTTTGATAATGGTAAAATACAAGCCTATACTTACAATATAATAAATAAAATTTAAAATTATGATAAAAAAATACATTTTTAAGTTTTAACTTTTTTTTTCCAATGTTTAAAATTTTACTAGTGTTATGTAGTATTGCCAATAAATTAACATTGATTTTATCAGAGTAAATCCACAAAATTTATGCGGATTCGATTAAAACCAACGCAATAAGCAAACAGTTAATTTTAAAAGGTCATCAATTAATAGTTGACTGCAACAGTAAGCGATAAATTATCATTAACTTTGAATATCAAGTAAAAAGACACAGAACCTAAAAATGGCAGCTATTTACCATTAATAAAATGATAACACATTACACATCCACGAATAAAATCCCAGACAAAAGCAAGAAAGCAATAAATACTGTTTATTTGCAAAAAATATTGTAAAATAATTTAATTTACTTTTATTACTTTTCTTACAGCGGGCGAACAAAGACTTGCGAAGTAAATGCGAATAAACAACCTTGGAAAGGGACATCTACTTCGCGCTAACAAAAGGTGATCTTTATAATGCATAATGATATTTATTTGTTTAATAATCAATTTTATATGTACATACCTTTTATAATGTAAGTATGTGTAATATATCAGTTATCTGGTTTCCATGGTACAAGCTCTGCTTAGTTTGGGATCAGATGGCCGTGTGTAAAGAATGTCTTGGGATACTTATTATTATTATCTGAACTCATTAATTAAGGCATAACGTTAAAAGTATCACTACATAGTATAAAACAAAGTCGCTTTCTCGGTCCCTATATCCCTATGTACTCGTATGCTTAAATCTTTAAAACTACGCAACGGATTTTGATGAGGTTTTTTTTTAACAGATAGAGTAATTGAAGAGGAAGGTTCTTATGCATCAGTAGCTACATTGTACCCGTGCGAAGCCGGGGCGGGTCGCTACTAATTTATAAAGGCACTAATGTATAGTTCAAGATTCAATATTTTTGGTGGCCATTTTGTGCTAAAACAATCTCGTCTAACATAGAAGAAAGAGGCAGTCTCTCAAGTGCAATAGTAATTGTAAACGCATGGCTGTACTTATTAATAATTATTGTCAGCTTGAGCTACAATGTACTCAACCAGCCATAGCCATGATTCATCATGCCATTGTCTCCTTATGGTTCCATACTTTGACTGCTACGCCTCAGCTCGAGATATTCCAAAGGATCCAGATTAGATCCAGAGAGATTGCAATGCATGAGCATGTCCCTTTGTTCTGTGCCTGGATGTAAATATCTATATCAGTGATATATGTAAAAAGTCAGTAGAGAAAGGTTTGTATCAGTTATCTGGTTACCATGGCATCAGCTCTCCGTGGTTTGAAATTACATAACCATGTGTAAAGAATGCCCCAGGTTCACAAAAATCAATGAAATATTCCTAATTCCAATTTGAGTTATACATCATCGATTCATTGGTAATAAAAACAAATCCAAACAAACTTTCCTCTTAACAAACACAGATTAATTGATTTGCCATAGTTTTTTGAAGTCCAAACTCAAACAATAATAAAAGTCTCAGTACAAAAGTTTCTCTTATAATGGGACTCGGCTGCCCCAGTCGCCGATCCATCAAAACTAGTAAACAAACTGTCGCTAACTCGCCCACTATCCCACTATACTATCATAACCTATATTACGCAATCGTGGAAATTCTCCACGTATTTCGTTGTAGTTTCTTAGTTTGCCTTTTATTGTAAGAGACTACTGCGTTCGCTACACCAAACGTTTTTTATAAGCTACTAGCTGTCCCCCGCGGTTTTACCCGTGTTGCCGAGGGATATCACATTTTTCCGGGATAAAAAGAAGCCTATATGTTATTACAGGATATATTCTATCTATTTTCCAAGTTTCATCCATATCCGTTTAGTCGTTTTTGCGTGAAAGATTAACAAGTATACTTACATACAAAACTTTCCTCTTTATAATATTAGTATAGAAGTATAGATAAATGAACCCAATATTTTTGTACTGACTATTTTTATCCACACTTGGCTTAAAAAGCAACGAATTATTCCCTCTTCTTGTCTAAAATAAGAAAGCTTATAATTAACTTTTCTGAATAAAAATAAGTAATTATTGTTTAAAATTTTTATTTATTTGTAATAAATAAAAATTTTAAACAATAATTACGTTCTTATAAATGATTTTATTTTCCATCTACCACTTTCTAATATCTGCGTCAACAAAAAAAGTCGATCATTTACCCAAAATTCTTTAAAATTTCCATCATTATTTAATGTAAGCAATCATTATTTAGTTAATGCTAAAATTCTCTTAAGGAGAGCGTATTGTTTATATTGACGAAATAATCTCTCTCCCTCGGTAAGAGTCAATGCTTAATTTTTCACAGACCTACAAAAAAAAATGTACTCTTTTTCACAATTTGCCAGTGAATAAGGAACAGGTGTTAAATAGAAGGTTAACTAAAGCTACAAATGTAAAAAAAAAACAAAAGTATATCGATACAAACAATGTTTTAATCAGGAAATGACATCAATCCTTAATTTCAATTGTTGAAAAATCAGAAACAAACATTTTATAGAAAACTATTGCAACACAATAGAAAAGCTAATGCGCATAAATGCACGTGGCTGTTTAAGGAACAGTTTCATTATCATTATCATTGGAATGGTCAGGTGATGTCTTCATTATCATTTGATTGCACTGAAGGCTTATTCCTTGTAATGTGCATGGGGTATCCGGTTGGTGTGAAAAGTCTGATTCCGGTTCCGGATCATCCATTGAATTCAAAGCAATAAAAGACTTTTCATTTAACGAACCTAATTTCGCAAAGTAAATGGCATCGGATATAATTTTCTGTGTTATAGTCAGCTGTTTATTATCAAGATCTCGTAACTGAAGTCCTATGGCTTTGCCCAGGATCTCCCACTCTTCATCTTTGAAACTTGAAGACTCCTTCCTCTGAGCAGTCTTCTGCTCTTGTATTCTAACTGATTTTCGAGTGTTCGCTTTTGCTATTCTTCTTTTTTTGTTCGGTGTTTTATATGTTTTAGGTGTTATTGGCTGATCACTTTCTGATTCTGGTGATTGATCATTTGCCATCTGTAATCAATCTTATTTAAAATTTCATTTGCAATGACTGGAGACTGAAGCTGGACTAATAATAAATGGGGTTACAAATGAAATAGTGCTAAGAAGGGAAGAGACATATGATAGAGGCGATAAAGAACAGGATGAAAACTGCTTGGCCATCTTATAAAATATATTACAAAAGGGAAGTAAGCTTAATACAAGGTAACATCGGATATATTATCTATACGAGTATATTACCAGTTCCATTTGTACCAGGCGTGAATAGTTTGATAAGTCAAAAATGCCCTCTTTTCAGAGCAGCCGTTTTTTAAAATTTTAAGTCGACTTCATAAAAGGAGGAGGTTCTCAATTCGACTGTATTATTTTAGATTTTTATGGAATTTTCAGACAGCTAAAATATTTTTGAAATTACTGTATTTATGATCAAAAATTTAAGCAATCTTCATTCCTATTATTACTTAAATTCATGCCTGTCAGGGATATATTCTTGACTAGTCATACAATCATATAAGAGACATAATTAGGAAACCATACCTCTGTTTTAATTTTGTTGCGAGTTGAACTACTTGGCCCAGCACCGTTACTCATACAACTATCGTCCAGGAAACTGAGAGCTTCGAAATACCATAAAGTAGGTACGTATATATCTTTCGGATTCGCTGAATTTTTTTTTGAATCTTCTACCTAAAATGACAACAAATTACACATGTTTATTAGGCATATGCATGTTTATTAATAATAAATTAATATTCATATTTATACAAACAAACAGTCAGTTTTTGGCCCTGTATTGTAATACGGGCTTTTTCCCTCCCTCAGCAGCAGATGCTAAATTTCTATAATTATAATTCAGTCTAATATATATTTGTCAAACACCAGAGTTAGAGGATCTACCTCAATATTATATATAATATTAAACCAATAATGCTGTAGGACAGATTCGAGAAGACTGGAATGCAGACAGACGTTGTACAAACAGAACGTAAAGCAAACATTCTGAAAAATAGATTATTAAGCCATTGATATAAGGTTCATAATTGACTGCTAGTTCGATGCTTTGCGATTTCAAATTGAATAATAAGCCCTCGAACACAAACGCCCGGCATGCATTGGACGGCAAATGTTGATAGCAAATAATAATAAACTTACTTCCATGAACTCAGAGTTGAATTTCAGGTTACACAGGTTTGAAATAAATGGTCTACCCTTTAATACTTACTACCGTATTGTTGGTATTGAAATTGTAACCCCTCGTTCATCAACGCATTGTGAGATAAAACCTTTGAGGTTTAAAATCTAGTTTTCGGAAATTAGGGTGTGAATTGTACTTTTATAACTCCATCACAATGCGCGTCCGAGTGTAATAGACTTTATGGAAAAAAGTATAAAGAACCAGCGCAGCAGTAATTCCTAGAAATCTGAATAGGTATTCGAAGACAACCAACTTACCTTTTTGCATTCCTTCATATAGTTACTCCGTAAATTTTGAATTTTCCTAGTGAGCGTCGCCACTGTAGCATACGCATCGACCCTCTTATAAATATCAAGGAGTATGTAATATACATAGTTTCTGAGTCTTTTGTTATTAAAACCTTCGTGTTGCTTGTCCCATAAATATCTCATATTTTTATAAAACTCTAACATTACCAGCACTATTGCTTGATCTCTCAACGGAACGCTTGGCATCGTGTAATAGACGTCCACACTGCGCGGCAGTCGGTGCGCGACTGACGCAATCGATCGCCCAGGCTCCAATCCAATTGGTGCTTTTGTACCGATTTCACAGACACATCTTTACTACTGGTAGGCTATGGTGGCCGTTTTGACGTTTCAGATTGTCATAGGAAAACAAACTGTATTGCTTTGGAATAAGGTTTCCATCATCATACAATTAGCTGTTGGATCAATAGATGCACCTTATATCTGAAGGAATAAAGGTTATTTTCATACTTGTGTCATTGTTAAACGTCAAAACGGCCATCATAGCGTGCCGCAAGTTTGATATAATAAGTAATATCTTATGTACAATAAATATTGAACTACATATGCTAAGTTGAGAGTCTAAGTCATTCAGTACTCCGAATTAGCGTAAGTGTTAATGATTTTTGCAGTTATTGGAATGAATTTTCGTTTATTATTTTAAAGGTATCATAACTAGTGTTAACCTAAGTAATTGTTTGTTACATTGCTATTATTTCTTTTTGTATGTATAAGGGTAATGTATATAAATTGAAACAATTATTAGTATGTTTATTACCCAAAACAAACAAAAAAATAGAGATAAATATATTACTCGCAATAACTATCATCACAATCGAATAGCTCCGTTTTGACATTTAAGAATGCCATGGACAAAATGTACCTTACCGCTTTGTAATAAAATTCATATCAGCTTAAGTCTTAATATCGTAGCTAACTTCATGGCATTTTGTTTACCTGAATGTAGGTACAGATGTGAAGTAATAATTTCAACGTTACTAGAGTAAATACCTACTACTTTGGCATGAAGCAAATGTATTTCTAATGACCTTATGAAAACGTAGTGGAAGATCTTTCACCGACTGTTGTTGGTTGGAATCTATTTTTAAACTGCAACAGGGTTTGAATTTAGAATGGAATATAATTAAAGTGGACTGGGAATTGATTCCAAATTTGATTTAATTTGTGAGTGATATCGATTTGATTAGTTATTCTAAATTCGATGTTCGAAAGGTTATTTTTTTTTTAATTGCTCTTGTTTGTTTTTCTTTTAGTAGCTTTATCATGCCAATATTGTATGTAAGATTGGAATTCAAATCATTGTGATGTTAAAAAAAAGTGCCGCCAAGCATTCGTCGTGTTGTTTAAGAAGGTGGAGGATGCTAGACGAGAAGAGCCTAGGTCTTAAATTTAGAAGAAGTCATTATTGTGGCCATACCTCCAACTGATTGATAGTAATTTATAATTTGTAATAAAAAAAAAATATATATATATATATATTATTAGTTGCGCGTTTTTCGGGTTCCGTACCTCAAAAGGAAAATAGGAATACTCCTATGATCACTTCGTTAATCGTGTGTCTGTCTTTCTTTATATGTGTCTGTTAAGACCCTTTTCTGAAGAACGTGTGGAGGTATCAAGTTGAAATTAATATTCAATACCTTGGAGTAGTGTCACAAACATCAAACAAATTAGTCAACGCAATCAAAAGATACGGCCGTTTGTGCCGCATATTTTGACACTCGCACGGAAATCAAAACATATAGGTAAATTCGGCTGAGAATCATGACAAATTAAGGGAATAATCCAAAACCCGTTTCTATACATTAGTGCGCGAATCATACTGGCACTTAACCCCTTTTTTAACTATATCGGTAACTCTATAACAGAGTTACTTTCAAAGATACACGCTTCATAAAGATGCAAAGGCTCCATAGCTTGTAACCACAACACATTTGTTTAGTTCTGTTTGTTAAAGGATAATGGGCGATGATCGATACGCACGGTTGGACATAATAACAATAATAAGGGTAAATGGTTGTTTTAAACTTAATAAAGCCGTAGCTTACGTAGCCATTAACTGTTACTGGGCCGTAGTATACAGAAGTAAGGGTGTGGACATTGTAATATTGGTTAGCTGCCGGATTCACCCGCATTACCGAGGTATCTAATGTATCTAAAGGTTATAACATACCCTATGACACTCGGAAATAGTGTAGCTTTTTATCAGTTAAAGAATTATAGAAATCGGATGAATAGTTTCTGAGATAAGTAACTTTTAATTGTTACCTCTTTATTATATTAGTTTAGAAAATTTATTAGTAAGAAGAATAGTCGAGGAGGTAAAATCAGCTTCCTTATTTAGCTTATACAAGCTCCTTCGCGACGGCGAGTTGGTGTAATGAGTCCTTACCTCTCACGTGATTGTGTAGATGACGAAAAAGACAGAATATAGGCCGCTACGAAATATCTCTAGCAAGTAGCATTTACCTTACAAAATCTTTTGGTAGGTACCATTTAGGTACCTTAATTTTCTTTTGCACAAATTACTTGTATTTGCCACCTTAAAAAAATATTAAAAAAAGTTATTTTATTTGTAATTCTATATCGCTCTCGCTCCCGCTCATACACGGAATCCTCTCTCTTACTCTCCCAACAATTGCATTTAGAATCCCATTTTCTGTAGCACAGGTCTTCATTGTTAGTATTTGCATAGTTTTCACGCAATCCCCTTGTTATCGTAGACATAACAATATTAGCTTAGTCCGCTATCTTTGCTTAGTCTCGTTGACCTAATCCATTATATTATGACTCAACGGAGGTAGAACTATAAATGAGCTCTATGCGAAAGTATGTGTTCAATATTAAAGTCAGGTTATAAGGACACATACTGTCCCTCATGGTTTCACGAGCGTTCCCGAATGATGTTAAATTTTTCGGGGATTCAAAGTGACCTGTGTGCTATTCAAGGTTGTAATGCCATCTTCCAGCAAGATTGTCTAGCCTTGAAAGCTATTTAGTCAAAGTAAAAAAACTTACCTTGCTAAGTTTCTTCTCAGATCTTCTCAGATTACTATGGCTGATCTAAGTTCCCTTCTATGACCTTAACTAAATAGTCCCTTCTTTGGTGGGAAGGAAATATGAAATACTGTCTCTATGAAATACTGTTACACCTGCGTTCACGAAAGGTGTTAAATTTTCCCGGAATTAAAAGTATTTTATGTGCTATTCCAGGCTATAATCTATCTCTGTGCCAAATTTCATCCAGATCCATTTAGCCGTTCCGCCATGATTGAGTAATAAACATCTATCAAATCTAAAGTTTCGCATTTATTAGCATATGCTGTCCCCCGGTGTAAGACCCTCGTTTCCAGGGTGAAAATTGCTTATGCCCCATCCCATACTAAAGAGTATGTGTGTGCCAAATTTTAGTAAAATCGGTTCAGTTGTTTAGCCTTGAAAGCTAAGCTCAAAGTAAAAAAAGTTACTTTGCTGATTTTCTTCCCGGTTCTTCTCAGTTGAAAGCTGATTAAGCCTAAACTAAATAGTAAATTACGTTGGAAAAAAAGATCGTGTCCATTCTTTAATGGGAAGAAAATATGAAGTAAAAAAATAAAAAGATCATCACTAATTTCATATTTTTAAACCGTAAGGCCAAGGAACTTGGTTGTTATTAAGCCTTAAGAATGGATACTGAATGAAGCAATATTTGGAGTCTCAATATACAGCCAGATAAAGGGAAATATATTTTTAGAACATCTATCAAAATCCATTTCTATCCTGAAATCTTTTTTAGGTATTTTTTGACAGAGATTATTAATAATTGGTTTAGATTTATTGCGGGAATCCTCACAAAATTATTTTAATCGTTTTTTTGGGATGGCTTCAATATCACTAAGAGAAGGACACGTATTTCTTTTTCGAATATTTTATTACATAATCTATTTACATCAACTAATTAACTTAAATTTAAAGATTTACTATATTACACTGTTTAAGAAAATCGAAAAGATATCTAAAATAAAAAAAAATACATAAAAATCTACATCGTTGCGGAAAATACCGTTTCTTCGTTCTGAAACATTATACGAAATTATAAATAAAAACAAGAATACATTCTCTAATCAAAACACTCGTCTCCATTGACTTTGAAAAAAAGGTTTCGTTATATTAATATTTGTTTGTGAATATAACACATAAGCAATATTGCTCAAATTACGATTATGCGGAACAAATTGTGAGAGCAAACAAAACCTTTTGAAATTCGGCGAAGTTTTTTTCTCATGATAATTGGGAACCAGGGGTTGCGAAATAAGGGTTCTAATTTTTGTTTCTGTGTTGAAGCTTTTGTTACCATTTATGTGCTGCTTCCGCGTTGCTTATTATCTTTTATTCTGTTTTTAGTGATGTGACACGTTGCAATTTATCGATTAATTAACTAGCATAATTCTTAATATCTTGGCTCTGGTAGGTTGAACTGCACATTGTTGTTTCTAATAATGGTTATTCAATATAAATACTTATAATTATTAAAAATTAAATTAAGTGAAACTTATTTAATAAGCTTCTTAATTTTCGACAAAAGACTTTTAATAAAATTAACTTTTTATCGATACCTACCACTTAACCCCATCTTTAACCTATCCACTTCACTTAAGAAATGAAGCATTATATACGTCTATCTATTTGCCTTTACACCTGTTTTCAGCTTTATTTGGCAGAGTTGATCCTACCGTCGAATGTTTTCATTAAACTTTGTTAATTTTCTCTCCCTTCCCCCTGTTTCAACCACAATCCTCCTCGTTTCTGAACGAAAAAGGATTATTATTTTTCCCCGCTGAGGTGTGAACTTATTCGCAAGGGATTTTCGTTTTAAGCATCGACCGATGATTATAATGATCGGGTGTTATGAGAAATTTCTTTTTTGATTATCGTGCGAGAATTATTATGCCTATATTTGTTATTTGGATATTTTGCGTTGTATTTTGTTTCTAAGCACTTTTAAGAACGTTAACGTGTATTTGATTCATTCCATTTATACATGAGTGAATTGTTTGATAATTTATAAGCTTTTCAAAGGTCACACAAAGTTCTTAAAGTCGGTTTGATGGGCATAATAGACTCATTTACATGTTGAAATGGTAGGTATCAGTGTTTTTTTGCCTTCACAGTGTTGATGAAGATAAAAAGCATTTCATTCAGTAAGTTCAGTCAAAAGACAGACTTAATAGTCAAAACTTGAGGGCAATTGATATAATTTTTCATAGAAAAAAACTTTCCACATTTTCCACAGAATTTTGTATAAATGGCCGAGTAAAGTTTTGGTATAAGTCGTTAAAATACCATTTTTCAGGCGTGCATAGGAAACAGACGCGAATTTAGCATCGCTATATCTGCTGAGTGCCGATATTCATACAATTTACATACATTTTGCATGGCTTTATGGTGGAAATCTGTTGGATTTTCCAAAGACCAATTGGGATTGGGAATTCTTCGCTTTATTTTTTAGTGTGGAATTAGGTTTTCTATTCGTAGATATTTTCTGTTTAAGTGCTTCGGGGAAAAGGACAGAGACAACGAGTTAGCTGGTACGAACTATCAAAGAATTCTCCCTAGTTATCAAAATCTTATGAAGATTTTTTTCTTAATCTATTATAAATTATTATTGCCTTATCTATACGTCTTTATTTATTCTTTTTCGAGTTTACTAGCATTAAAAAATTATATAAAGTAGCTTCAGTCCCTCTTCGTACTCAACTACGTGCGCGATAAATTTCAGCAGTATTGATTCAGCCGTTTTGCCCTGAACAGATACACCTTCGATTAGCACCGATAAACTAAGGACATAATATACATACAAAAACTTTCCTATATAGGTACCTCAGTTTCATATTTAAGTCAGTTAAAATAAAAATATATTAAATTCATTTTCCAAATAGTTTACACGGCAAATGGGGAGCATCCGGTTTCAATTCCCGCTAAATTTCCCGAGGCAATTTGTCATGAAACTTTGTGATTGATATAGTTTGTTCGCTTGTTATAAATGTACGTAGATAGGGTTACGGTTAAGTAGACTCTTTTGTGTTCAAAATATGGTTTTTTCATTAATCTACATTTAAAAAAATATCGATGAAGTACTTACAGATAAACTAAAATCCCATACTTGATAAAATTTCACTATCCCTTTTTACCCCGTCTAAAACGTATCATATAGTCCCATTACCCCCGAAGAGTTTGGTATAAAAGAAATTATACCAAAATGTGCCGACAAATAAACAGACGGTCCACCTGATGGTAAGCTTAATGTCCTTGTAAGGGTGTAAGAGCCATCAGTGGCAGACACCAACGCTAATTTAAAAAAAGATATGGTAAGTGGTCACCGCCGCCTATGGGCAACACCAGGGGCATCGTCAATGCGTTGTCGACCCTGAGACGTGAAGCTGTTAAGTCTCATGTGCCTGTAATTCCAGGTAAGCAGAAGACTTAATAATGAGACCCACATTCCACCAATGATATTTTTATGCCCCAACATGATATCTGGAGCATTGTCGTGATCTCTCAGGAATAATACCAAACCCAAACAACAGGTTATCACTCAACCGGTGAGACTGTATTGTATAAAAATTGTATTGTAAAAGAGGTTATAGTTACAAAGAAATATTTATTTAGAAAGGTCGTTCGTTTTAAAATATTTAAAAGCACTTATGTGCACCTTACGCTCAATAATTCAGTGTGCAGTTCACTAGTTGGGTGCATGTACGTTATTAATGTATTTAGTATACACGACTACTTCAGCCTTACACCGGTAAGATGTATCAACATTAGTGTTGGGCTTTATCGATAGCAACTTGATAAATGTGAAATTTGATTTAAAAAAGTGTACGTACGTTTTTTTACTGTTCGGAGCAATTTTATTTTATTTAAAACTAGCTGTCCCCCGCGGCTTCACCCGCGTTCCCGAGGGATGTAACATTTCCCGACACAAAAAGTATCCTACGTTACTTCTAATACCTCTAAGTCATTTGTGTTTTGTTATTCCATGTCAGATGCGTTTTCTCTTTGACGTTTTATGTCACGTCACATGGGAACGCGATCAAACGGTATAAAAAGTCCATATCCTATCCAGATCCTATGTCCGTCTCCTGGTTCTAAGCTACCTCCCCACCAATTTTAAGCCAAATCGGTCCAACCGTTCTTGAGTTATAAATAGTGTAACAAACACGACTTTCTTTTATATATATAGATGTAATTTTTATTTCACAATTTTAACTTTAACTATCACATTATTTCGACATTGTATAAAACAAAATCGCTTCTGCTGTTTGTACGCTTAGATCTTTTAAACCACGCAACGAATTTAAATGCAGTTTTCGGCAATAGATAGAGTGATTCAATAGGACAATAGGCTTATATGTATTAGTACGTATATTGCACCGTGCGAAGCCTAGGCGAGTCACTAGCAATAATTAAAATTAATCTGGCATATAATTGAGTTTTATAACATATATTATTCTGGTGGAAGGTAAAACACAGCTTAAAACTATACATAAACTATGTAACCAAATCATAAAATATAAATTCTTATATTATTGCTAAATCTTACGTTTATAATAAATTGCCATGTTGATTCATTTTTTACACAGATTATAATAAAAAAATAAAAAAAAATAGATTTATCGATAAATTTGCACAGCACTAAACTTCAGACGTGGCAAGATTGGCCTAAGGGTTATATGCTTCAAACGGCACTGAGTTAGTTGGTATCTACTACGTGAAACACATAACACATACCTGTATTATATATAGATATTGAAGCATGTAAATACTGGGTATTTATGTACATATGAGTCCTATAATTTACATAAAATATGTATTGAATTGACTCCTGAAAATTTTCATTGAATTAAACCATAAGTATCAAATCGGTTCATCAAATCAAATTAACACGGTTCACCGGCGTTCCCGAGGGATGTTACATTTTCCCCGAATAAAAAGTAACCTATGTTACTTCTTATAACATCAGCTATCTTCCAGTTAGAGTCTCATCCAAATCGGTCGTTTTCGAGTTATAAAGAACATACACATATTGATTTTTATACTCTATAGATGAATGCATTATCAAATATTAAAATAACATTCGTTTTTAGAATACTTAAAAATACTGGCTATCAATAAATCTAATATTTGAAGTTCATCTTTTTAATTTTTATGAATTTTTTGTTTAATAATTTTAGTTCGAAAATCGAATTTTATAAGGAAACTACGATGAGCCAATATGTTTACGCTGAATCAAAACACGGTATTTCTACTTTATCTTCCAATGGCTTCCTTTTATAAATGCTCAAGTTTAACAAAGAAGGTTTTAAGCTCGTCTCAATAGTCAACGGAGCGAGCTGTAATCTGTTCCGTTTCCGCTTTCCCGACAATGAAGATTACTTATAACCTTATGAAAGGACATAAAATGTGTTTAATATTTCGCTTCCTTTATTTGAGCTCGATATTAAAGTAATTTAACACTTTCAGCTTACAAGTCAAGGTTAAAAATGCGATGAAGCCTATTTAAGCTTAGTGAGTACCCATTTTTCACTAAGCTATCAGTATACGACCATTGCATAATCCAGGGATCGTCGGAGATTTACACATAATAAAGTACCTACATTTCTAGAAAAAAAATATCCTAATGTAATTGGAGTGTTAGAGTATTCTGCCAATTTTATTAGAATCTCCACTCCATTACTGAAGCACTGATTATCCGTTTGAAATTCAAAATTCGAATTTACGACGTCGTCCCGTTACGGCAAGCCGTTTCACACCTAATGACCACCATTTAAGCAAAAGTACATTTGGCATTAACGTTTATTTGGATTTCGAATTAAGAACACCTGTTGAACAGACGCTCTCGAGTTCGGACGTACGGATAATTTGTTTATTTAATGTAAATTGCATCTTCCGAATACAAGTTTGTATAGGACGGGCGTTTCTAATGAAGTGCCTTGTTTGGGACGTTTTTAGCACCTGTTTGAGTTTTAAATTATAAAGGTAAAGGTCAAATCAATTTGTTTGTATTTCTTATTAGATGTTTACAGTGTTAATAAACTTCGTTGTATTGTGTTACAATTAATTATGTAGAAAATTTAAGCGCAATGATCTACCTAAAATATCGCATCCTGAGTATGATAAGGGCTTAACTCAAAATGTTGTGAAATGGAGTTACGATCATAGAGAGACATAGTCAATTCAATGATAGAATAAGCATACCGATACTTCAGCCTCTTTAACACCGGGAGCCACCCTCCCTGCTCAGTATACAAGTGACCCAATCAGAGATGTGCCAAAAGTGATTTTTTGAGTTACGCCCCTATCGTTCTGAGGGTGCGATATATATTTAGGACACTTTAGCGAACAGTTATAAAAGGACAGTAAAGGATAGTAAAGGGACAAAGTAACTTTATTTATAAGAATTGATACCCTGTAGTCTAGGATTGCTAATGTGCCTGAGAGACAGCTTCAATATTTCATATTTCACGACTCTTCTCTCTCTTTCAGGGGCTCGATTCTATAAGGAGAATTACACTAGCTCGAGGATACTACGTCGCGGCCTCTATGCTCTTCGTTAACAACGCAATGACGTGAGAGGTATGCTCTCCGTAATCTCCGTGGCTCGCTGAAGAAGTTTAAATTACCTGAATAAGGCAGTCTGTGCTTGGCTTGAAATTATATGTAATTTAATGTTATAGTTCTATAGCTTTGTATCATACATACAAACAGATAAAGACTTACTTAGATACTTTCAAATGAAGCATTTTAAATGTTTTCGATGACCCAAAGTCAACAAAATAATGAAGTCAAATATGTTTTCAAAATTTCCGTACACATTTGTCATCTTCAATATTTTCCCTCAAAACAATAAAATTCAGAGTCAATTAAAACAAAAACAATCAACAAACAGCCGCACAAACATGATCGTATAAACTTGTATGTTCAATTGTAGGTGAAAATAAAAACATTTACCGATTGTTACATTATTGTACAAAAGTCATTACATTACCTTTTAAAATTAATATCAGAAAGAATTTCATTACGGTTGTCTCGTTGAAAATTGTGTACAATTTCTATTGCACGACAGAGATGACAAATGAAATCACAACAATTACACTTCCCCCTTTTCGTGCAGATCAAAAGGAATTGCTTTATCTGACGTCGCAAACATTTATTGTGCTATTTTAAAACGACGTCCTTTTGACGGAAATGCTGTGGAAGTAACGCCAGGGGACACTTTTTAGAATCTTTTGAAGAATGTTTAAGTATTATGCGTGTATTATTGATGGTGAGTTCACGCGTTTGGTCTGAGTTTATGGTAATTTTGGTAATGTTCGACAATGAAAATTTATTTTTATAAATAAGTAGAGTTTTAACATGTTTGCCAAAATATTAGATTATTAACCGGATAGTTAATTACAATACAATTTAAATACTTACTATATATCCCTGCGGTTGGGAGCAATACATGATCTATCAATGTGACAAGTTACATCAAAATCAGCCCAGTAGTTCTTGCGTGAAAGAATAACAACCACCCATGCAACCAACCACACAAACTATCGCATTTTTAATATTAGTAAGAAAATGTGACATCAAAACCTAAATTTGTAACTATAAATAAGTAAGAATAATAAATATTGCAACCGAACTCATAAAAAACTACATAAATAAATAAATAAATAAATAAATATCCTGGGACATTCTTTTACACACGGCCATCTGATCCCAAACTAAGCAGAGCTTGTACTATGGAAACCAGATAACTGATATACCTACATATACTACTTTTTATTTTTGTAAATACATACATATATAGATATTTACACCCAGACACAGAACAAACAGACATGTTCACGCACACAAATGTTTGTCCTGGGTGGGAATCGAACCCGTGACCTTCGACTTGGCAGTCAGGGTCGCTAACCACCAAGCCAATTGGCCTGTAATAAGAAAAAAATAAAGAAAAAACGTCTAAAAATAAATCGACCAATCCAATCATCTCATCAGACGCAGTTTATATTCAGTGCCAAAAGTCGGGACCAATTTCAGTATGATCACACGAACCAATAAGTGGCCGGTCACCGCCACAAATCTCAATTCAATTCATCGTTCGAATGCAGTGACATTAACGCGAATGAACACGTCCACATACGAAGATGACAATCCTCTTAGAAATCCGCGTGGAAAATATTGAGGGGCATAATGTGAAGTGAGATATCTAGAGTGAGTTTGGAGTGAGATTTGAACTAGCTTGAAAAGGTGATGTTAATAATCTTGAACATTTTTCGATAGTGCGACTTTACGGGGACTTTTGAAGTCGTGGGTAATAAGGGTCCAGAAGCGACCCCTAGGAAGATGTTGGGTCAACGTGGCCTCAATCCCTCGTGCGATAGCACAGTACGGATGCTTGGGCGTGATGTTGTTCTTCTCCAGGGACAAGCTGTCTTTATGTTGTTGTTATTGTTGTTGCACAGATGGGGACTACATTGGAGTTTTAGCTGGTATGAGCCCAGCATAACCAGGTCCATAAGGATTTCCTCACGAAAAATAAAGTTCGATTAACAGTGAAATATAGCCAGCCGGGTACTAATAAGGACCCTTCATCTATTAAGTGAATATTCTTTTTTGTCATCATAATGATGCATCATAAAATACACCTTGCAATAATAAAATGCTAAAGTCAGTTTGAATTACTTGTTTGTTTTAACGCTTTCACGCTAAACGACTGAAACGACCGTACTGAAATTTGGTACACCCATAGCCTTTGGTACGAAGAGGTACATTCGCTACTTTTATCTCGAGAACGCTAAAACTACAAATAAATATGTATATATAATATATAGATAATATATATATATATATATTTTTTTTTTTTTTTTTTTTTATATCAGACGGGATTGCGATTGGCCTCAATCTCACCTGATGGTAAGTGAAGATGAGGCCGAAGATGGAGCTCGCTTTCCCGTTAGTAGCCTATTCACTATTTTTTTAAAGAGCCCCAATGTCAAATAATTTTGCCCCAATTTTTTCAGTATTATTGTTCTCGTATAGTAATGATACCAATTTCACAAAGATTGTATGAAAGGCAATTGATGATAAAAAAACTTTCATAAAAAGGTATGGTAAATATAATCAATAATGTTTGTAAATAGCTCAAAATCTTTGACCGTTGATAACCAAAGATAATCCATAATAAGAATGTAGGTCCTTAAATGAATGAAGGAAATAGGCTGACATGACATTAAACTCCATGAGAACGGCATTCGATGGAAATTGGCAATTTCCTACCTTTTATATTTTATTGACTAGTTTGGTCACTTTCCGTCAATCTAAATACTGAATAATAAACGTACTTTATTATATATAATGTACATGTATTATATAAAATGTAGCTAAAATTAAATATTATTATCACTTGTGTGTGTTCATACATAGTTACTGTTATGGAATTTTAGAAAAGGGTGCTTGTTATCTCGCGTGTGAAACCGAGAGGAAAGTTTATATTCATTACATAAAAAATAAAAAACTGTACTTAAATTTAATTTGCAATTTAGAAACGTAATATGATTGTACTAAATACTTGAACAAAATCGAAGTTTTTTCCAAACAAAAGTTTCCGTACCTAATTGAAAGTTCACAACAAAATGGCAACATGAAATTAAACCATCAACAACATACCTTAGAACCGCGATCTCAAACTCCAAACAATCCTGTAACAAAACAAAAGCAAAATTAATTTCACAAAGTCACATAAGAAAAATTCTAGAAACATTTTGACAACAAAAAGAAACACTTAATAACTTGACATTAGAGCCCATCATAGAATACTTTATACTTTGTATTCGGTAGAAGCGAGTTAGTGAAAGAGCTCGCATTAGACAGAGTCATTTATCACGGTGACAGATCATCCCTTGCGACTCTTAAGCGAAATGCCGCAATGACAAATGTTTAGGTCAGGTAAAAAGTGCCATGTCTCTTTTCACTTAGGTTACCGTCTTGTGGTGGCGTCTAAAAGGATCTCGTTAGCTTGGTCGAGATAGATTACAGTGTATTCGAAATAGGAATTCGGATTCTAAAATCAAAAATTATGAATTTCTTTTCAAATTAAATATAATATAATAGCCCTAGCTCCTAAACTATATGAATTTGTTTCCTAAGATTCTTCCCTTTTAACTATGTCTACAAGGATTTCGTTAGCTTGGACGAGATAGATTATAGCGTATTCGAAACAGAAATTCTAATTCTAAAATCAAAAATTATGAATTGGTTATGAAATTATCTTTAACTTTTCAAATTAAATATAGTATAATAGCCCTAGCTCCTAAACTATTTGAATCTGAGTATACTATGTCCCGTAAATGTCTGAAATATAGTAAAATAAATCAAATAAACCATAGTTTCAAGAAGTTTATTTCCTTCAAACTTTGATTTATGGAATTGAATGCAAAAATAATTTTAAATAAATATCCTAGGACATTCTATACACAAGGCCATCTGATCGCAGACTAAGATGAGTTCGTGCTATGGAAATTAGATATCTGATGTAGTGTTAAGCACACAAAGCAAAAAAACACCGACTCATGTTTGGTGACAGATTTTCAACTTGAGGGTGGTAGTCAGTCAGCTGGGTACTTCAAAGTACCCTTCCACCGAGCTATAGTAATTCTTGATGTTTTCCATCATCAAAAGACCAAGCTCATTGCAGGATTCAAACCGTCGATTCAACGTCACTACCAACGGCTATAATCGCCTGCTATACTCCTTATTCTGTTTTGTCAGTTCTAAATACTACGGAATTCGTGGAACTGCTCATGATCTAGTTTTATCTTATTTATCAAATCGTCAACCAAAGGTAGGGATTACTGGCACAACATCCAAGGGCTCTTTAGTCGAAATGGGGGTACCCCAGGGTTCAATTTTAGGTCCATTTTTGTTTTTAGTCTATATAAATGACTTGCCATATGTTGTAAATGATCTCACAGATATTGTCTTGTTTGCTGAGTTGTAAAGTTGATAGAAAAGACAAAGATCTAACTAAAGTTAATCATACTATGTCAATTGTCTGTGGGTGGTTTGCTACAAATAATCTATTACTAAATTCAAAGAAAACTAAATGCTTAAGGTTTTCTTTACCACTACTTTCTGTAGCACAAGTAGATAGCCAAATAATAATAGATGGGAGCCATATTGATCTTGTTAATAAAACGGTATTTTTGGGTCTTACATTAGACAATAAATTGCAGTGGGGACCTCAGGTTGATACTCTAGCTGCTAAGTTAAGTTCGGCTGCATTTGCTGTTAGGAAAATTAAACAATTGACGAATGTTGAGACAGCCAAATTAGTTTATTTTGCATATTTTCATAGCCTCTTGGCCTATGGTATTTTACTTTGGGGAGCAGCAGCGGATATCGAATCAATATTTATTATACAAAAAAGAGCAATTCGTGCAATTTACGGTATGGGTCCCCGTGAATCATTAAGAGATTTATTTAGGGAAATAAATATAATGACATTGCCTTCATTATATATTTATGAAAATATAATGTTTATACGTAGAAACATAGGAATGTTTGAGTCAAAATTGGATATCCATAATATTAATACAAGACAAAGGGAGAAGTTAGTTGTTCCATATTTTAGACTAACTAAAGTAAACAAGTCATTTCTTGGTAATTGTGTTCGATTTTATAATAAGAAACCGCTTTCAGTAACCAAAATGTCTGATCATAAATTTAAGAATTGTATTAGGAAAGTTTTGAAAGAAAAAGCGTATTACAAGGTGGTTCATTATATTGAAGATAAAAATGTATGGAAATAGCTGCTCTCTGCACAGTGCACCTCTAATTTTCTTGTTTAAGTTGTAAGTAATTATTGTCATTTTCTATTTTGTAGTCTTGTTATTTCTTTTTTTTGTTTTTGAATGTTAGCTTTATTAAGTATTTTGTAATTGTTAAATATAAAAATATGTAAAATTGATGTTATAAAATAGCCAAAAAGTCAGAATAGATAAAAAAGAATTTAATAAAATAAAAAAAAATGTAACCTTGCTGAGTTTCTTGCCGGTTCTTCTCAGTTGAAGGCTGACTTCCGAACCGGTAGTAGCTTCAGTAACTTTAAATTTGACCTTCATAAGTGCCTTCTGAGGGCCTAAACTGAATAAATGGTTTTGAATTTTGAATTTTTTTGAATTTTAATTTCATCATCATATAGAAAATTACTTCCAAAGGCTTTATACATGCAAATATACATTTATTTATCTCACGCAGGCAAATGGAATGGTCGCTAGTTGCCAGTAATAAAAATCTTTTGCAATTTTTTTTTGAGCTTTAATAACAATAAATAAATAAATATCCAAGGACATTCTTTACAATACCATTTGATCCCAAACTAAGCAGAATTTTAACGTTTTTGAATACATACATCAATAAAAGTGCCAAAATGCCGAACGGTCTTAGTTATCAACACCTCTCTCCTCGCTCCGTTAGTTGAATTTCCATGCTCGCCCATAGAGAGGTCTAGCGATTGACATGGTGCGATTTATGATCGAGACCGACGCGAAGTCCAATATGCTATCTATGACTTTTTATCGTTCCATACGTCAATCAATACCAGCAAATGCGAAGTAGCCAGAATGCCGTGACGTCATTGAGTAACTTTATTTTTTTAGGATAACTTTTGTTTATGTATGTTTGGAGTTGGAGATCTTAGTGTATATTAGCAAGAAAATAAATACGACTGTTACATACAGTACATTAAAAAAATTAGTTTATCCAAGTTAGCGGATTTTTTTTTGTTGTGTGTACCTACGTACAAGTATATATATTATTACATATATGCATAATAAATAAATCTAATAATAACACATCTGGAATCAAAATAATAGTTAAATATAATGTACAATAAAAAAATTGTATTCCTAGCGGAAAAATAATATAATTTTGCATTTATTTTGCAACTTTATAAGATTATATATACAATCAAATTTATACATAACTTTAAAAAAAAATCTAAATTCAAAACCATTTATTCAGTTTAGGCCCACAGAAGGCACTTACGAAGGTCAAATTTAAAGTTACTGAAGCTATTACTTTGACCTTCACAAGTACACACGTAAACTGAAAAACGGGCTAAATTTCCAATTTCGAAACCTACCGTTATGCATACACAGTGAAAATCACAACCACGTATGACTCGGTATTCCTCGTTATTTCCACGTAACACCTTTATTTCCGAACGAAACAATGCCAAAAATAACACAATAATGTTGTATATTATGACGAATGGTGGCCCATAATACCGTAGCGAAATTAATGCTCCGCGCCATTTTCTTTTACGCACTAAACCATAATAATTCGCAATTTCGCCGACAAAGGGCATATTATCCAAGGGCCATTTAAAAAAAAAGAGAACAGGGACGGGAACTAAATTCACTTTCCTTCGTTCGTAGGGAGAGTGGAGGTGAAAATTGAAACAGTGTATATGGCATTTTATTGTGACAAAATAATTTTTTTTAATGGCAATTTTCTTATACTTTTTGTAAAATATTTATTGAAGTGAATTTTTTTATGGCAGGGCTTTAAAATTCTGATCCGCAACCTTATATGTGACGATAAATAAATGGATGATAAACACGATCTATGCTATTCAAAAGTGATTGATGAATAATTAAAATGTTTCCCTGTAATACAAAAGTTTCACATCAATCATGTGTATTTACGACACACTCAGTGTTTTTTTTAATAATATTAGTATTTATTATGTAAGACTAAGGGTTTTTACATCATCCAGTTACCAAGTAAGTTACAAGTAACTCAGTTTAAGTCATTACAAAAGGCGAGGGTCATTCCGATGATGTAACCGTCTACAATTGCGAAGTTACGATGAGTGAGTTAATAAAAGGCTGTTTTTTTATGTTTTCAATGCCAAATAATTTCGAATTTATTAATGAATAGATTCGATTCTAATTTAAAGGCTGTATGCGCTGTGCTTAAAAAAAGTATGATTTAAAACAATACTAAACCTGAACCCGAATATTTTATATCCGTTTAAAAAACTTTCATATTTTTTCGCGCGTTCCCAATGGAATGTAATATTTTGCCGGGATAAAAAGTATATAGGTTGCTAATCCTCGTTATAAACTATCATTGTGCCAAGTTTAATCCAAATTCATAAATTAGTTTTTTCGTAAAAGAGTATCACACATCTGTACATCTATCATAACAAATTTTCATATTGATAATATTGGTACGATTGTTCTTTCAGTTAAATGAAACTGCGTAAAATAAAATTACAAACGCAACAGAGGCCGCCAAAAAAAACGAGATGAGATGACGATGTCAAACTCACAGCTGGACGCCACTGGAGAGGGGTAGCGACAGACAGAACTCGGTGGAAAATGTTAGAGGAGGCCTATGCCAAGAGGCACGCTGAACTGCAGGACATTTTATAATGAAACCATAACACAACACATAATTTAACCGGGTATTTCAGAATAAATGGCTTTATTTTTATTATAGTATTAATAATAGTAGTTAGATAGTAGAAGATAATTCTTAACTTGCCATCGTAATCGCCGAGTATCACTTGCCATGTTATCCACAAGAACAATCGTTCATTCAATTTTTCTACTCCCTCACGGCTCCCGATATCGAGATGGCGCGGATGTACAAAGGGAAATAAATAGTGGGGCTGAAGGGATGAGCGTAATGCTATACGCTTAACCTACTACGGTAACTTTTATATGGTATGTTACATAAATATGTGTATTTCATATTTATAGACTGAATGTTATCGTTACTAGGATTTATTATAGCATTTTATTATTGTTGCTTTCTTTATGTGTTGACTGCATTTTACTTGACTGGCTACCAGGCTAGAGCTAGTGTTATTTTCTTTACAGAATCGAAGACCTGCTCCATTATTCAAGTAGTACAAGCTCACATACAGATAATACGAGGCTTTAGAGCCTCTCATGTGATTGCGTAGTTAGGGAAAGAGACAGAGTATAGAAGCCACGACGGAACAGCCTTCAGCAAGTGTCATTTTATTTACGTAATCGAAGACCTGCTCCCCTATTCAAATAATATAAGATCACATACAAAAAATACATAGCTTTAGAGCGCGTACCTCTCATGTGATTGCGAAGTTAGTGACAGAGACAGAGCATAGAAACCGCGACTAATTCCTTGAGCTAGTGTAATGTTACTTTACAAAATTACACCCTAGGCCTTAAGTTCATACGTAATTATACCTAAACATTTGACATTACGATGGTCGATTAACATGATGTGTTTTAATGTACAAATGAGTTGTAAGTGTAAAAACGTGTTGAGTTGGTGTACGACCTGTGATTCGTCATGTTGAGCTTGAGTCATTAAGGCTTCGTTAGGTACGGTGTATACATTGTATTTTCTATCATTGTTACTTTTGCCTTAATTCTCTGGATATGAGTCTCTAGTAAAATAATTCGTTTTAAGGTCGAAATCCTATAAATGAATTATAAAGTTTTTTAACTTCTAAATGCACTTATCCATTTAAGCCACTTGCAGGGCACTTATGAAGGTCAATGAAAGTAGCTTCACCTGCGTTACCAAGGCATATTAAAAATTGTCGGTGCTAATCCAGACTATGCCTAGTTTTATTCAGATTAATTTAGTAGTTTTAGAACGAGTAACAAATATTCATAGAAATCCTTACAACTTTCTTAACTTAAAACCTCTGTTAGTAGGAGTTCTTTGTCTATCTGTCTCTCTTTGCAAGTCGTGCGTATAGATCAAATACGCCCGCGTGAAGGCAAGTTTCTAAGAATATGCACTACGCCTAAACAATTGTTAAGCTATCCTTGAGCACCGTTCACTTCACTATCCGATATCGAATGACTGTGATTGCGTTTAGTTTCGACATCCACTTCGGCCGCAAGTGGGCCAAGTACGCTTCCTTTCATAGTTTACTTCACTTGGATCAACGATCATGTGTTCGTTACTTGATTGTTTTCTAGTTATAGTTAGCAAGTTTATTTGTGGGATGTAAAGAAGGCATCGATACGCGTGTGGAGTTGGTCACATAAGATAGAAAAAGTATCTTCGTTATGATCTTCGATGACTAATTATACCTATTTATTTCTAGAAACAGTCATCATCATCGCCAAAACTTTCATGTATCAAAAGTTCTGGTGTGTTTAGTAAGATATGAATCGCATTTGATCCTGATTCTAGTCCTAATCCCAACTAATACCCAGGGCTAAGTATACCATTTATTTCATGGCTAAACGACTGAGCCAATCTTACTATAATTCGGCACAAACATAGCTTTGGTGAGGAACACAAACCTAGTTCCTAAATTCCCCTATTGAAAGATAATATACTTTATGTCAAAGCAAGGGGAAATAAGATTCCACGACAGATATTCCACAGGCAAAAGCCGTGAGAAACCCTGCACTGCTGTACACGGAGATTCGAATAACAATGCAATAATATGAAAATGTGGAATACAGTGTGACGAAATTCACCCAGTAGAGCAAAACTTTTCATTCGCTCAAATGGCTCTCCAAATATTTCTCATACAGCATTGTAGGCACCGCAGAGCGAGGCAAGACAAGACATATCGCATTCTTTTGCTGCATTCCTAGCCCCCACACATATGTAGGTAAATCGGTCGATACGACTCAACTGCTGTATGTGATGACACGCTTGGTGTAGTAGACCGGCCAGATAACTTAGTGGTTAGGGAATCTGACTGCCACGTCGCAGGTCGTCAGTTTGATTTCACCCAGGACAAACATCTGTATGCGTGAACATGTCTGTTTATTCTGTGTCTGGATCTAAATATCTTTATAATTATGTATTTAAAAAAGTTGTTAAAGTAGCTGTCTGGTTTCCATAGTACAAGTTCTGGTTAGTTTAGGATCAGATGTCTGTTTGTAAAGAATGTCCCAGGATATTGTTTTTGTCCGGCGTAAATATATGAAGCGGCTGCCTTGGTCGTGGGTTTAATTCTCATCCGAGACAAAAATTAGTTTACATGGTTTCTTGCTCCCTGTAAAAGCGATTGTTTTATTAAAAAGCCGTATTTATCAGCTAATTTTTAATAATATAGCTCTGCTCTTCTGTGGGGATACCCTAGGGTCTTATGCAATAATTTATGTCATCACCATTTTAACTGACTCCAAAAATTGTGGTTCTCTGTTTGACCCGTATAGTTTTGCTAGTAGTACCAAATTTTACAAACCTCAAGTTTATCACAAAGCTGACATAATTATTACCTTATCTAACCACATGACAAAACCGGTTTAAACGCACTCTACCGGTTACGAGTGAAAGAGAAAGTATCAGAGATGCGATAGAAAATGAAAGGGATGAGGAGAGTATCGTTAGTAAGATAAGTTGACCAAAATAGGAAGCTTTGTTAACACCATGATTGATGTTCGATTTTGCTATTTTGCATATATTATTCAACTAACTGTCCCCCGCGGCTTCACTCGCATTTCCGTGGGATGCTACATTTTCCCGGGATAAAAAGTATTCTATGTGTTAATTCAGGTTATATACTATATATGTGCCAAGTTTCATACAAATCCGTTTGGTAGTTTTTGCGTGAAAGAGTAACAAACATACATACAAACATTCGCATTTATAATATTAGTACGATTTGAGAATAAATACTTAAATCAATCTACAGAATAAATTAATGCATCGTCGTGCCCCTATTGCGTTCAGACCAAGAGCATAAACATATATCAATTAGTGCAATCATCGAATGTCATATTATTCAGTGTTGTCAAGTAAATATTATTTTACAATTACAGTGTGGCAACATCTCGCTCTCTTCCAGTCTTTGATTAAAAATAATGTTTATATTTAAAATTAAATCAAAATAAAGTTATAATGCTAAAAAAGATCCGTAATTTGTTAAATACAATATTAAGTTTACTGAGCCTTCCCTAAGTTACCTAACCAAAGTGTCTAATTTTACTTAGAGACGATTTCTCAATCGATTAACAAGCCGCAATTTGCAATTGTATCGATTATAATACAAAAACTATTCTTAATTCAAATTAACAGGCAGAAACCACAAACCTTGTCTGAAACATCAAAACTTAGCTATGCTAGAACATATCCTCAAAATTGTGTAGTTGCTTGAAATACTTCATCAAATTATCTAACTATTTCCCAATCCCAATACGCAAATTGAATTAATATATCGAATGGATCGAATGGGAATGAATGATAGAAATACTAATAGGAATCGAGACGTGAAAGCTAAATCAATCATCGATATCTGTGAGCCCATCGCTTTGTGAACGAAAATTGAATAATTCGATTTATTTTTCGAATTCCGAAACTAGAACGCAGATTACGTCACTTTGTTTAAATTATGGAATCGCACGAGGAACGTTAAAGAATAATGTCTGACGTTTACGTAAATGATGTGACCTTGAATTCGATTTCCAAAAAAATACGTAATATAAAACTTTAAAAAATCAATTTAGTCTTTTTCTTACGCTACATGGTATTCTTGTAAAATTCTACTATTATACATTTAAAAGTTAGTTTCATGCTTCTTTATAATCTTATCGTAAAAACTGATTTGACTTAATATTTTTCACGCCTATAGGTGACAAAACTGATATTACTGACTATATTATATGAAATACTTTTACCTTGGAACGCGAGCAAAACCGCGTTCAGGAGCTAACTTTATAATTGCAGCATTTCACACACTAAGCAACATAGGTATTTTAACTTTAAATTTGACCTTCATAAGTGCCCTCCGCGGGCCTAAACTGAATAAGCGGTTATGAATTTTGAATACGTATTGTTTCAAACTCTATCTAAATAATTCAATACGTAAGTAACACCAAATAAATTTAAAATCAATATCCACAAATAAAATCTATACTAATATTATAAAGAGGAAAGATTTGTATTTAAGTATGTTTGTTACTCTTTCACGCAAAAACTACTAAACGGTTATGGATGAAACTTGCCACATAGATAGAGAATATCCTGGAATAACATATTAGCTACTTTTTATCCCGGGAAAACGTGATATCCATCGGGAACGGGGGTAAAACCGCGGGGGACAGCTAGTCATTAATAATTTGGACTTACTATTACAACATATTTCGTTCTCTCACCAACTAATTCACAGAATTACTCTGCAGACATATTTCATTACAATTGCCCAGTCCCACCATTTAAGCGTGAAAGCGTTACAAACATACATTTCACCCTTTATTAGGAACAAGACGTACTAGCGATAGATAAAACCCAAAGGGCTATATATATGACCCTCGTTTCCTCTAATACAGCCTTATTTTCCCTCTCGAACGTGGGAGGTGGAAAGATTAATGCTAAGATTTCACAGAGGGTTAACTCAAATAATTTCGAGTGATTTTTTACGTCTCAAAACGTTCGTTCGTTTGTAAAATTAATGCTCGTTTTTTGTTCTTTAAAATAAGTAAATTACGTAAAGAAAATCTGATTCTATTACCTATGTATAAGGTACAATATTGACATTACAAGCTTTTAAGTTGATATGGACAAATAGGTCTTCGAGAAGTTTTCCTTCCACGAAATGCTCGTGGTCAATTTATTTAGGTACTAACCAGTACATAGTATATTGGAGAATTATTAATATGTTGAAGTAAATGACAGGTTTACGTATACAATAAATAGAAGTATATACTCGTACTTACTATAAACCAAATAAAATAAATAAAAAAATGTAACATTCTGAACAGCTCGTTAAATCAGGATACTGAATGAAGCAGTAATATTGGTAACCAACCCCCTTATTCAGCTAATACAAACTTCGTCGGCGAGCCGCGTCACGGAGGCCTCGAAGAGCTTACCTCTCACGTGATTTGTAGTATTAGCGTAGTAATCGAAAGAGAAAGAGCACGGAGGCCGCGACGAAACATCCTTGAGTTAGTGATTTTCCTTACAGAATCGAGCCTCAGATTTTTCTATTTTTATACCATTTATGCCGACAAACAAGCAGACGGTCCCCCTGATGGTAAGTGGTCACCGCCTCCTATGGACATTCGCATCGCCAATGCGTTGTCGACCATGAAATGTGAAGTTGTTAAGTCTCATGTGCCTGTAATTTGACCGACCCCCTTACCTTTCTAAACGTAACACAGTAATACAAGTGCACTACTGCTTCACGGCGGAAATGGGTAAGGTGGTAGTACTTCCCCGGACGAACTCTGCAAACTGATATACTACTTACATATACATATATATATATATATATATATATATATATATCTCGATGGGTTTTGAACCCACGATACATGATGCGGAAGTCATGTAACCCATCAATAAATCTGCCAAATCAATAAGAACTGGAGGAACTATTTTAAAACAAAACCTAAGTCCAAAATAACTTATCCAACTTCAAAGAACATTTGCAAACCGGCCATAAAAGTCTATTCCAATTTGCTATTCGAGTAAATTATCACCGAGAGTAATTCTAACTGGGAACCGTAGACCCTTTACTGGATTACTGTACATTTTATTTAAAATTAAATCATAGTACTAGCTTCTACCCGTGATTTTGTTCTCGCCTTATTGCATATATAAGTTTTCAATCCGTTTTTCAGCTACAAAAAAAATATTTTTACATGTTACAATCTATCTCCCTGCCAAATTTTATCAAGATCAATTCAACCGTGAAGACGTGACAAACACACGAACAAACAGAGACACTCAAATATTTTGTATAGATTCTTTTAGGAAATTTTTAGGCCCATTCCTCTCTGGGATTCATAATCGTCATATTATAAAGAAGGGCTTTTGTAAGGGGAAATTCTTACGAAACACAATTTTCTTTTGTGCATTTTTTTTTATTACATCGCTCCCTCGCACGGATGTAACGATGTTTTCAAATGTGAATATTGCGTAATGTATATTGCCATCATTTGTAGATTTTTCTTCAGTGATATGACATGATACTGCATTGTTTATTCCAGAGCATACAATACGTATTGAGAAACAAAATGGCTGACAGACAGGAAAAAAGTAACAGAGTACCTGTATAATATATTCCTTTCATCTTACATTTTCATGCAATATCAGGACATGTTTTTGTGTTATAAAGCAGTCACAAGTTTTAGCAAATATGTATAAATGCAGTTATTTTAATTTGACACTAGATTTTTTGTGTATCATTAAGTTTCAGACTCCTCTTTTGATTTAATAATTGTAATTACGAATATTTCTTGAAAAACTTGAAACTCGTTCTTAGTGACGAAGTAAAATAATTATTATTAATCTTAGTATCGGCGAGGTAACACGTCTGTGGTGCTCGCGCATCGAGTAGGTACGACAGCGGGTCTAATACGTCTTGAAGATGCATCGAGTAGAAGCGAAACACGTGTCGATTTCCTGTTGAGTTCCTTGATTGGGTGTTGGCAGAATTAGTAACTAGATATTTGTTTTTTATTTAATCTTATAATGGATTTTTACAAGGCCACGCCTGAGTCAATTAGTTGACAAAATAATGAAAATTCTAATGCTAATAATCCAAGTAACATTTTAATGAAGTAAAGAGCGGGCAAAATTACCGGAATTAAGCATTGTTTCTTTTTACTTTTTACTTTAAAGGCAGTCCACAGATAATGGAAATCAATATGAGCATAATATTAAACCAAAAAGAAATCACTTCCCTGCCCGTATGTGGAGATAGAAGGTCGCAGCCAAGTCTTGGCCAGGTGCCTAAAGATCTTAGCTACGATAATACCTAGCAAGTGGCAAAGGTGAATGTCGAATTGCAGACGATATCTCTGCCCGGGGCATTTGCAGGTGTATTGTCACTTTGAATGATCAGCATTTCCGGCGTTAGATTTGATTTTTCTTTCAGGAAAGAATTGCTGAGGAACACACGAAGTTCAAAGACTCTATGGCACACGACATAAGGTAAGTATTCATTAAATTCCATATAGGAAGATAAAGTTGTATTCTATAGTGATAGATAAACCAAAGTTTTTAGTCAATATTGATTAAAATTATACTAAGTATACTGCTATGCAGTTTGGCAGATTTCATGTATAATTTTAGTGTTTAACAAATTTTGGACAAAAAAAAAAAAAATATATAAACACTTAGTTAAGAACGTTGTTTTCCTGATTATTCATATAAAAAAAATAGCAGATAGAAAAAACAGTGCCTGGAAGGCCGAGCATTGCTCGGGATTTCTTTACTAAAGTGACTTCTACCGTATTCTCTTTTTTAAAGCACTGTCATATATACCTACATACGAATTAGATGCGATAATAATGGGCCCCCAATAACAGTATTTCTCACAAAAGATGTAACTTGAAAACTTTACCGTTTAATGACATTTTAGCAGTTTTTATTGTCTAAAAACACGGATAAAACGACATTTTCTGAAAATGAATCCTAGCTAGATCGGTTTAACGCCCCCGAAACCCCCTGCATACTAAATTTCATGAAAATCGTTGGAGCCGTTTCCGAGATCTTGATTATATATACAAGAATTGCTCGTTTAAAGGTATTAGAGTACCTGGATGCCCGAGCGTTGCTTGGTATTTTTTTTTTTGGTAAATTATGTAAAGTTGATTATTGGCTTAGTGTTGCTTAACAACGCCATCTACTGGAGTAGCTTTAATGTTGTTGTGTCGTTAAAACAGTTAATGTCAGGAAGTCATTTTTTTCAGGTTATGTTTAAGTCAATTATCGATAAAGTTGATCATTGAAAACACGGATAAAACGACATTTTCTGAAAATGAATCCGAGCTAGATCGATTTATCGCCTCCGAAAACCTCTGCATACTAAATTTCATGGAAATCGTTGGAGCCGTTTCCGAATTGCTCGTTTAAAGGTATTAGATAGATAAATGGTAAAATTTTTAGTTTAATTCTGTTTTATTCTTTTGGCTAAGTTTTAACTATAATTACACCGTGCAAAAAAGCTTACCGTACATTCTAGAATAAACGTACCCCGTTAATTACATGCACTGTGTGTCAACGCACCTCACTACCGGATTGGTAGTTTTAATTTGTGCGAGCCTTTGTATTCGTCAACTGGCAAATTCAATATCTGTTCCACCTCTTTTTATTTTATTCATATAATACACAACGGTTTTTCTGTTTCGCATCAAATTTTATACTTACTGCATACTCACAACAAAAAAAGTGGCACTCCGGAAGACAGAAGTGAAAACTGACATGAATATATATTTATGTTGTATGTGTATACACAATATATGTTTAAATTAAAATGTATATGTATTTATATTATCAATGTGTTTCGTCCTAAACTCAACTTTCGTGTAAACGGCTAATATATCGCATTTTCAGAACGATAGGGGCTTAACTCAAAAAACACTTTTGTCACGTCTCTGATTGGGTCATTTTCGCATTGAGCGGGGAGGGTGGGTCCCGGTGTTAAAGAGGCTGAAGTATCAGTAAGCTTATTCTATCATTAAATTGACTATGTTTTTCTATTCATCGGATAGAGCGTACTTTGTTTATTCTCTCTTCGCAAAATTTTGAGTTAAGTCCTTATCGTACTGAGGGTGCGATATGTAGATACTATACAGAGGTGTCGGTAACAGTGTCGCGAATATTTTTTATCCCATCTTTAAAAAATGCCATACGCTGTAAAAGTATTCATTTAAATCAAGATAGAACATGCCCAGGAATTACATTCAGCTTTTTATCCCGGGGAAAAGTTACATCCGTTACATATTTTCAGAGTTCGTCCGGGGAAGTACTACCACCTTACCCATTTCTGCCGTGAAGCAGTAGTGCACTTGTGTTACTGTGTTTCGGTTAGAAAGGTAAGGGGGCCGGTGAAATTACAGGCACATGAGACTTAACAAAAAAAAAAGAAAACATCCTAGGGATCGCAGGGGACAGCTAGTAAACCCTATAATTCTCCCACTCCTGAAACGGCATCCATCTCATTCTCTCGCAGTGTTGTTTTCTAAAACTTTCAGTTCTACCGCGTGAGAACCACACATGTGTTTTCAATCGTCGGCCGGCGAACAAGCCTTGTTTGTCAGCGCATAAAGCTCAGTTCAATGACATTGCGGCCCTCCTTTATTAGCGGAATTACTTGTTCAGTTCATTCACTCATCGGTCTTTGTTATACCATAGACCGTAGAAGGAGTTCAAAATTCAAAACCATTTATTCAGCTTAGGCTCTCGGAAGGCACTTATGAAGGTCAAATTTAAAGTTACTGAAGCTACAGCCTTGCTATTTAGGGGTGATGCGATGTCAGCATCAGCAGAGCAGTTCGTTTGATTTTTGGGGCAGAAGCTTTTTTAATATGGTTTCTTTCACAGATAATCTAGTGAAACTGAATTAATTAGGATTGTTTATACCTCCGGGAAAGTATAATATCCCTCGGGAACGCCAGTAAAACCGCGAAGGACAGCAGATCTGGTATAATCTTTGAAAATAATTTGATGAAAGTGTTTAATAAACACTTTTTGTAAAAATGTATTCTGTCTTACATGATTTGAACACATTCAAAAGACACTCCTTTCAATACCTTCGATGAAGCTTACAATGTTGAATAAGCCCATTTGATCGTTCACTCGCTCGAGGAAGAGCTTTTATTATCAAGTTAAGCTTTCGATCGCAGATCAAAAAAACTTGGAGATTGTCGGAGCAGAAATTACAGACGCTATTAGCGCGGCACTGTTATTTAGATCACAAGATAAAATTAAACATTAAAATGATTACTTAGTGACGTGCATTTTAAGGTAATTTTACTGTTGTACTATTTTTTCTTTAAACCACATGGACCGACAAACAAGCAGACGGTCCACCTGATGGTAAGTGGTCATCGCCGCCTATTGACATTTACAACACTAGGGCATCGCCAATGAGCAGTCAACACTGAGACGTGAAGTTGTTAAATGCCTGTAAATTTTATTGGGGTATTTTTTTTATATTATAATAGATTTACATTTGTCAACAATGAACTATGGTAAGTGATAATATAGATTTATGCACTCAAAGTATAGAAATATACCGTTACTAATATTAATAAATATTATACTAATATTAGCATTAATACTCTATTTTCAGGAAACATTGCCAGTAATTTTCCGTTACAGATGACTCATCAAATGGTTACGCAATCGGTTATCTACATCCGCTTTTTCATGATCAGAGCCCCGAGGTACATTAATAGAGCAATTTAATTCACAAATTGGTCGAATGGTATCCGATACGTGCTTTTATTGAATTAAAGTCGATTATTTTTCCATTAATTTCAAAAAGTTTATTATTTCGTTGTGTGATAAATCGTTGGAATGGATAATGGATTGGTATTTTCCTGATTGATCGCTTTGAAAATTTTCATGATTCACCATTAAGATATTGATATTCTATGTTCTTTTTATTCTGTGTCTACCTGGCGGAGGGAAGAGACCAAAGGCTTATGTCACAGACTTACCTAGTATAAGCATTAGGTGCTCAACTGTGCTACTTTATTGAAACCAGCTGGCACAATAAAGATTAAAGTAATAGTTGCAATTTTTGTGTCAATAAAGAATTTATTATCATCATTTTTTTTTCTTTTTTTTCTATACCACATGGACCGACAAGCAAGGAGACGGTCCACCTGATGGTAAGTGGTCATCGCCGCCTATACACATTTGCAACATTAGGGGCATCGCCAATGCGTGAGACGTGAAGTTGGTAAGTCTCATATTCCTGTAATTTAACCTTTCTAATCAAAACACAGTAATATAAGTGCACTACTGCTTCACGGCGGAAATGGGTAAGGTGGTAGTACTTCCCCGGATGAACTCTATACTAAAAGCTCTACTACTCAATATAAAAATATCAATAGTCCCATAATTTACCTACGCAAAGAGTAAACACGGCAATAGTGGAGAAAAAATATAATCAGCAGAATTTAGTGTCAGTATTGCCATGTGAGTGATCAAAGCCAGTTGTTTGTTCCATCTCAGTGCTCCACAAAGTCAATAGCTCTGTGGGCATTTAACGATTCGATTGTGAGAAACATTTGAAATAATTCGAATAACGAATGAAATGTTCGATTAGTAAAACGGTGCGAGGTATTTAGTTTTTTTTTGTGTTTTTATGGCTGTTATTTTATGGTATTTTCTTTTTTAATTTACTATCATTTGTTTTTTTATATTTATGTATTTATTTTATTTATTAAATTGAAATGTCATATCACATTCACTCATATCCCCCGTTTAAGAGAAATTAAAACATATAAAATTGGATAGTTTATTCTATATGGCCGGAATGCTGTTTGTGCATTTTTAAGTTATCGTTAATTATTGAAATTCATTACTACAACCTTTTTCACAAACGGAGTGCTGAAAACGACATCCACTCTCATTCTAACCTATTTATATTCCAACAAAGTATTTAAAATGAATGTGTATGTAAATGCAACTGATTTAATCCTGTCAATATTCTAAATGGATTTAAAAAAAAATATTGGTTCCACTAAACTTCAAATAAATAATAGTTGAAAAGAGAACTTTAATCCTCAAAGGGCACATTAAAACCTCACTCGCTTCCATTTTCAAATTTGCGATATTAAAAAAAATATCCGATCGAACGGCTGCGTTCCAGAGATATCGCATCGGGTTTTGTGCGCAACCCATCGCGGTTCGATGAAAAGGTTCACTCTTCGTTCAAAAGACTCACTCTTTTCGTTCAATAGTTCGTTCAACGTTCAATGGAGATGTTGCATAGTTTTCAACGGGCGTCTATTGTTGTTGAACAGAAACATAGCGTTCATATGGGATCATCTTTTATCATATTTTAGTGACACTGTAAACAGAGAATGGTTTTCAATTTGAAATATAAAATAATGAATTCATATACTTGAAAATAAATCTAAACGTAAGTTAGTTAAATGCAAATTTCGAAAATTGCATCACGCGCCTAAATTAAAAATTTCAGCTCCAAAAAATTTCCCACACTTGTAACATTATAAATCATATATCAGGTCTTATAAAAAACAGAAGAAAAAACTGAACAATAAACATCGGTCAAAAAACAAGCATAGATACTATTGAAATCCTGTCCATTACAACGTACAATGTTACATGATTTTTCTTTGTTTGTTACCTCCTGCGTCAAAGGTTGAACTAATAATCAAAAAATATGTTGCGTAATTTTTGGAGGTGAAAATTTGTTAATATGTTTCCACATTCAAAATTTGAAATTCCAGTTCTTTTTGTTGAATACTTATACAAGTTACATGATATACAGTAAATATTGAAATTATAAATCATCAACTAATGCAACCTAAGGGTTTCGCATTTGACACATTTTTCTACATTAATATAAAACTTAATAAAACATTTTGACATGTTGACAGGCCAGTTAGCTTGGTGGTTAGCAACTCTGTCTGCCAAGCCGAAGGTCGCGGGTTCGATTCCCATCCAGGACAAACATTTTGTGTGCATGAACATGTCGTATGCATTTAGAAAAAAAAAAGTAGTATATTTAGTATATCAGTTATCTGGTTTCCATAGTACAAGCTCTGCTTAGTTTGAGACCAGATGGCCGTGTGTAAAGAATGTCCCCGGGATATTTTTATTTTTAATTTTTACAACAATTTTAAAACTTTAATATATGTATTATGAGTATGTTTCAACAATAATTGCATAAAAGTAATAATATGCCTATAAAAGTAATTTCAGACCACATTTCCAGCAAGAACTTTATTGACCGGTGATTTTCGGGTACCTATGTTGCACCTGTGCCTAATATTTCAAATTGCAATAACTAGAAAAGGCTGTGAGACGAGGGATAATTTTTTGAGTTCCGTACATAAAGGCACTGTCTGTCAGTGACTGTATCTCATGAACCGTAAAAAGTAGACTGAAACTTTCATAGTGTGTTACTATAATAGCCGCTATAACAATAAATAGTAAAAATATGATGAAGTTAAAAACTAAAGGGATAGGTTTTTTTATTTTGTTAAGTATTGTACGATTGTACGGAGCCCGTTGTCTGCAAGTCTAACTCGCACTTCGCTTCTCTTTTTTACAATTTTTCTACGAATCCCTAAAAAATAATGTCTAACCTACGCACGCTGAGCATATTATAGGCAATTGTGAGGTTATTATACTCGAGATATTAATCGTGGTCACGACACTGTTATCGCTATTGTTTGAGCCCCACTGACAGCTGGGGCATGCTGGGGTTCAAACAAGTTCAAGGTTAAATCACACATTTTTATACAATGCTATCACGGATGTAACTCCCTATTAAAATAGCTTTTAAGCTTTTACACTATGTTTAAAAGAAGCAATCATAAACACCGCAGGGCGATTGTGTAATGCTCCAGTAATCGTTGTTACCGCCAATTTAGTAGTACATTGATGGCGCAATGACTGTTGTCCTACTCTGCTCGTGCGCCGAACCTTCAATCTATCATGAAATCAGCTTCAACAATAAATTCGAAAGAGTAACACAATACGGATGCCGGTGCTTTCCAAAAAATACCTTTTTACAAGCACATCAGCTTTTTTTTATTTTCTTTTGCTTGTCCTGTCTATCTGTCTATAATCAAATATTGACCAACTTTCCCGTTTCCGATAGAGCTACATTTTTGCACACATATAGTTTTGGTGACTACCCATGATTAGCAAAGTGACGTCACTCTAAATCCAATATGGGACTTGACATGTTGGCAAACTACCTACATGTCCAGGGTATTTAACGAAAGGGTTTGCCAAGCGAATACGTGTCTTAGTTTTATTTGTTTTAAAGCCTAAAAAATTGTGTTTTAATAATAATTTTCTTATAGATTTACTGTAACTAATTTAGGGGTAATAACACCACCTTTGATTGAGTTGCTGGTGCTTGTTTTCAATAATGACTCAATGTAAAAGAAACTTACGCTGGCTAGCTTTAGAGCTTCTAATTGTTGAGGGATATCGGAGATGTCTTCTCAAAGCGATAAGTGACAAATTTTACGATTTGAAGTAAACTTAACTAATTATGCAGCGGATATTAAAGCTCATGCTATTACTTAGCCAACTTAAAGTATAAGACCTAGTTCTCGTTGAAGGCTGAAGTTTCTTCCAAGGGCAAATCAGTTCAGAATATTGTACCTTCAAAACTGTGTTTGATAAAAAGAAAATCTCTAAATATTTATTAATGCTTATGGCCTTGGTGGTCGAGCGAAATAACGTTTAGCCAGAGACCGGAGAGGTCCTGGCGTCGATTCCCGGGTAAAGCTTGATAATTTTAAGGTGTCTTTGCTTAGAATTAATTACCTAGATTAACAATGTTTCCACGAGAAGGCGACTGTGCTTACCATATGTCATTTGCATTGGGACTTAAAATATCTAGACTTGAATGGACATTTGCAACACCAGGAGCTTAACAATACGACCCATGTTGTTAAACCCTGAGATGTCAAGTTGTTTATTTATTTAATGGAAGACCAACAGCTGATTCACTTACAGACTAATAATTTTAATATTCATCAGGAAGCCAGTAACAGGTTGTTATGTCTCATGTGCCTGTAATTTCACCGACCTCTTACCTTTTTAACAGAAACCCACTGATACAAGTGCACTACTACTTTACAGCGAAAAATGGGTAAGTTGGTACTTCTTCGACCTTCTCTAGAGACTAGCCTTCCACTAAAAGCTGAAAATTGTATGCAACCCTAATAATATAAATTGAAAATGTCCAATTTAAAGTGTTGCAGAATCCCTCAGCTTCCCTATCCAATGTCTGCAATGACCCTGCGACAATATGGGCCCCAAAATGCAAAGTTAAATTGTTTTAGAGCCGCTTGTCGCTTTAATCAAACATAAATGGTATTCATAAACTTGGGCCCAAAGACTAATGACTGGGCCAAGACTAGAGGCGGCGATAATGTTGAGTTCTTGCGTTGATAACTTGTTAGAGGTCACTTAATGGTTCTTTGAATAGATTACGATGATTTATGGATGTCTCGATAATTACAGCCTATTAAAAGTTTCTAAGTAGGTTATTGAAATTAGTTCGAAAACAATGAATCGCCTCGGTGGTCCATTTTCAGTTTCCGGGTTTGATTCTCAATAGCTTCAGTTACTTTAGATTTGTCCTTCATAAGTTCGCGGGCCTAAACAGAATAAATGGTTTCGAATTTAGTTGTTTTTTATAGTAAGTCAGAATTATTTCTGTGTTAGAAAAGATTATCTGTGTGGCGTAATAGGCAATGTGTCTGGTACTTACAAAAAAATCCTGTTTTTGGATCGGAAACGCATGGATGTTTAATTTCCAATCACTCCAGAAAGGTCGAACAGATCTGGATGAAATTTAACACAGGGATAGATTATAGTCTAGAATACCACATTTGCTACTTTTAATTCCGGGTAAATGTAACATCCTTAGGGAACGCAGGTGAAACCGCGAGGCACAACTAGATTTAGATATAAAGAAGTAGCATAGCTAACCATAGCCAAAATTAATATTTAATAATTATCCAAAAAGTTTGGTTATATAAAAATGGTAAAAATAAGTTTTTAGCCAGAAATTTAATGTAATGATAAAAATTTACTCCAATTCAGAGAATTTTGATTAAAATGTAATATCTGTTTTGGCTGTAAGTCTGTGGAAACGAGAGGAGGCGGTTATAAATTAAAAATAATACACACTGATGAAATCATAACAATCGCTGCGTGTGCTACACCTATTCAACAGTAACAGTGGGAAACTTCCCACGTACACTGTTTGTCTCTCTTTTAAATATTGATTTATTGGGGCATCCAAAAAATAAACAAAAAAAAAAGGATAGTGCACATCCACTAAGGGCTACCACAACAAAGTCAAATAACTATATATATTGGTGGTAGATGTTAAATAAGAAATATAACAAAAAAATTTCAAACAAACCATAAAGAAAATAAAATAAAATACTTAAGATTTTGACATTATTAGATGTGTTGTATGTTTTTTTAAATATTTTTTGGTATTTTAGGATATCCAGTTTAAGATTTTTAACAAAATACTGTGCCCTGTCAACAACAGGAAGTCATATATAGTTTTTTATATATCAGGGGTAATGCCCTCAAAGCCAAACTAGACGATGCAATTTTTCAGGCACTAAGAAAAATAAATGGAAAATTCCGGCCACTCACAATCGCAGATAACATTTTCATATCAAACAAAATCCGGAATAGTTTCCACGAAGAAAGGTCACCTAACGTATTCTATGAATAAAATAACGTAAAATATGTACTGATGGCAAAAAAATCAATACAAAACACAGATAGTGAAGCTATTTGCCGCTTATCGATGTGATAACGCGACAATATTTACATAAATCTATTCCGTGTCTCTGATACGCGTATTGTTAAACGCAAAGGATAATACGCCCTACGTAACCTATCTTACGAGTTAAATATTATTAGCGATTTCTTCAAGAGAAACGCAAAATGTATGCGATTGACAGTTCAATACATTATTTTGTTTGTTTTTGCCTATTCCGTGTCTCTGATACGCATATTGTAAAATGGTATTTCTGTTAAAAGCAAAGGATAATACGCTTTACGTAACTTATCTTAGAGTTAAATGTTATTAGCGCCATACTCGTATTCAAGAGAAACGCAAAAATGTATGGGATTGACAGTTGTATACACTATTTTGTTTATTTTTGACGTTATGGCAAAGTGATCTTTTTGTATTAGGTAATATGAGGTGTAAGAAGTACTCTTTTAAAATATCATATATAATAATTTTTTAACAACGTATATTAACTTACTTTATCATTAGTCACAGATCTACCATAGTCATCGAATACTAAAGGTAATTTAATAACAAACAAAAAGAGCATTATTTACAACGTACAGTAATAAATATAGTAAAGCGCTTAGTGTAGAGTTCGTACGGTAAAGTACTGCCATCATACCCATTTCCACTGTGTAGCAGTAGTGCAATTGTATTACTGTGTTTCGGTTAGAAAGGTAAGGGAGCCACTGAAATTACAGGCACATGAGACATACAACCTCACGTCTCATGGTTGACAACGCATTGGTGATACTTCTCGTGATGCAAATGAATATAGGCGGCGCCTATTTACCATCAAGTGGCCTGTCAGTCAGTGCGTCAGCACCCTTAAAAAACGACTTTAAATAGTTTACGTTTCAGGGTCTACAGTGCATTGGCGATGCCTCTGATATCCCATCTCTGTGACCATTTGATGTCCATAGGCGGCGGTGACCACTTACCACCAGGTAGACCAGCCTACTTAACTTACAACGGACGTACTCCACAACTCTAATACCATATACCTAACCCCACGTTACTGTAACGCACTGAAGCTATCATAGCGATTGTGTGACGCGCCAATCAATACTTTTTTTTTATACAACTTTGGCCAACAAACAAGTAGACAGTCCACCGGATGGTACTCACTGGTTACCGCCGCCTATAGACATTTGCAACACTAGGGGCATCGCCAATGCGCTGACGCTGAGACGTAAACTTATTAAGTCTCATGTGCCTGTAACGTCACCGGTCACCTTACCTTTCTAACTGAAACAGTAATACAAGTGCAATACTGCTTCACGGTGGAAATTGGTAAGGTTGTACTTCTCCGGATGAACTGAGCACTAAGAGGTTTACTCTAAAAGTCTAAAGTAGATTCAGTTACACGATGGTGGGAGACTCAAACGGCTCTAGATCGTCTGGCTTAGACACGAACTTTAATTGGTAAAAGTTATTAATTTCATTTAGCTGCCAATATACATTATATAATTAGTTTTCTATGCTAATGACAGGTTACATCTTTAAGGTTGATATTATAGAAATTTTATCCTACTAATATTATAAACGCGAAAATTTCTATGTATAGATGTGTGTATGTTTGTTCCTCTTTCACGCAAAAACTACCCAACGGATTTGGATGAAACTTAGCACATAGATAGAGCATATATTGGAATAACATACAGTCTACTTTCTTCCGGGAAAATGTTACATCCCTCGGGAACGCGGATGAAACCGCGGAGGATATATGAAATACTATCAAACGATTTCTGTTGATATTATACTAGCTGTCCCCTGCGGTTTCGCGCACATTACCGAGAGACGTTGATAAAAAATATCCTAAGTGTTAATCCAGGTTATAAACTATCTTTAGGCCGAGTTTTATCCAAATTTGATGGGTAGTTTTAGCGTGAAAGAGTTATAAACATCTATACAGCCTTCCTCGCAAACCTTTCTCATTTATAATATTAATAGGTATGTAGTTGGATAAGATATAAATATATAATCTGTAATGGTTTTGGTGACTTTTTTTTTCTATAACGTTTTATAAAAAAAAATGTCGGGTGGAGCTAGACCACCCAAGTAGTAAATATTAGTAGATAGTATAAAATTATATTAACATTTACATTACCATCAACCGGTTTCGGAATACTGTTTTTTAATGTGATAGAATCTAATGACTTTTTTAAATCTGTACATATCGCACCCTCAGAACGATAGGGGTTTAACTCAAAAAAATACTTTTGGCACATATCGATTTTGGGTGACTTTTGCACTGAGCGGGGAGGATGGGTTCCGGTGTTAAAGAGGCTGAAGTATCGGTATGCTTATTCTATCATTAAATTGACTGTTTTACTCTTCATCAGATAGAGCGCACTTTGTTAAGTCTCTCTATGATCGTAACTCCATTTCTCAAAATTTTGAGTTAAGCCCTTATCGTACTGAGGGTGCGATATAGTAAGACTTCAATGTTGGTCTATCTGTATCATCAGCTTTTAACTCAGTAAAGAACTACAACTTCTTGAATTTTGACTCAACTATAAATATCCAATATTGTAAAACATGCTTAACCTTTAGATGCTTTAAGATTATATTAACATTAAAATATGACTTGTCATAAAAGTTATTATTACATACTATATTAAATTCATTAAAATAACAGAACTAATTGTTCAGGACCCTCCCGTTTTTATACTTTGCTATTGCAATTCCAACCAACATATCCATATTTTTAGATAGATTACAAGATGTCTTATCTAAGATTTCATAATAAGCTATTTTTAACCAAACGTACCGTTCTCTTCACATCCATCAACAGTAAAAATAGTACAAATAAAAACAAAATGGCGTAACATGTTAAATTATTTGAGCTAAAATTTCATAACGTCTGTATTATCATGGTCTAGAAATAAAGTAATCTAAACTTTCGGGACGCTATGATGGCCTTATTGACGTTTAACAATGACAAAGAAAAATAACCTTTATTCATTCAGACATAAGGTGCATCTATGATCCAACAGCGAATTCTATGATTATGGAAATCAACCTTATTCCAAAGCAATACAGTTTCTTTTCCTATGACAATCTGAAATGTCAAAACGGCCATCATAGCGTGCCGGTAGTATAATTATTGTTCAATTAGACTATTACAAACTCCTTTCACGTGAAGATGGGAAAAGGTAAGTAGATGTTAGTGACTGGCGACAGACTTTCTATAAAAAACAAAAGTACATATTTAGAACATCACTATACTATCCCTCAGAAAAGCTGGGGAAACAGCGGGGGGCAGATATTAAAAAAAAAAGAACATAATTAGCTATGACCGATTGACGAACTCGTAAGTGTAGTACAAAACCTCTTTTGTAATAAGGGTTGAACCTCTATCTTCTAACTTCGTAGTTTAGTATCCTAACTGTACCAACCTATTTCACAAAAAGATAACGCTTTATTCACAGTGTTAAAAATAGCGCGACTTAAGTAAATCTTCATTAATTATCACAATTTTTCATAAAGCTTATAAAAAAGATTTCATAAAGTGAAGCGATTACGACCAACGAGATTAAAACGATCCGTACAGAACATTTTGTTTGAATATCCCAGCGCAGAAACAAACGAGCCAAATGAATTCAAAGTTCAGAAACAAACCTTAAAACAAATTAAGAGTAAGTACAAGACAATAGTAAAGTTTGTTTCTTGAATTGCCGCAATAAAGTAGTTATTCAACTGTTAGGGTACGTGCACGCCAATTTCACAAGCTTTTTTTGTCTTATCAAAAATAATACGATATTGTTTATTTTTTTTACATACCTTAAGTATGCCAACGGAGTCCTGTTACTAAGGCTCTATCCGTTCGTCCGTATGTAATAGGACTTTTAGAACCGTATTATGCCAAGCAAGATTTTATTAAATGCCATTTAGGACGTTGACGTTAGCTGCCATGAATGAATGACATGTATCATAATGAAACAACGATATGACGTAATCTGTACTAAAATTCTAACGCTATTTCAGTATAGTTGTGGTATTAGTAACGGTAACACTAAGCAATTTACCATTACATGCTTAATTACAGACTATCATCACTGATTAGCACCGATCGATGTAATTACACTACTTACAAGCGTTACGCCCTATTATGTAGATGCCTTAAGTTTCGCAAAGGTGGCGTCCGCGCTAGCGCCTTGCACAAGAGCGTGGGTGAACAATAGAACGCAATCTTGTACCGATGTTGCCTATCGAGATCAAACAGATGTGATTTACTTGTTGTAACTATTTGCCGGATTACGAAACGAGGGTTTTATGTAAAGTTCAATTATGAAATCAGCTTCACATTGATGTTCTATAAATTGATTGTATGAGAATCATTAGTTTTATTGTTATTTTAACATGGAGTTTTGAAGTAAAACTTCTTATGGGGCTTTGAAATTCTGATTTGCAACCTTTTTGTGTGACGAACAGTGGTGGGGGTAAACACAGCGTCTATGCTATTCAACAGTGATTGATGGATAATTCTTGAGGAACTTAACGGCGCGCCCTGTTTTTTTTTACATATTGCTAATCCTTTAATAGATTGTTTTATAAAGAGTGGCTATTTTTCCATATTATCTTTAAACATTTATTAATTTCTCAGCAGTAAGTTTACATTAACGAGTAATCCATCAACTGATTCCACAATCGATATCGTTTTATCATCGCTCCTCGTCATAAAGCACATATGATTAATGAAGTCTTGGTAGTCTTTTCATGGAGCTTTCTAATTTATCCATAACGTCGACTTTTTGATGTTAACTCATAAACTACACTCTTGACACACATCCTTAGCCGACTGCGTCAGATGATTAATGGTGTATTCGACTTAAGCTTTAATTTAATTTTATACGTGATGGATTTTGCTACTAGATTTTTTTTGTTCGTAGTGATTTTATAAGGAGCTTCTATTTCTAGGGTGTTGGTGGGGTGGTGACTAAGAAATATATTGACCACGAGCACTACACCTTGCACCATGTGGTCAATAAAAGCATGTTCAAAGAGAGGCGTCATTCAACAAAATGTATAACTATTTTGAACCTTACTGCTTCGCCAGAATTTCTTTTTCAAAAGAGACTGTACTTACCACTATTTATTTTTTTACAATTTAAACTAATCCCAGGTTACCTGCAACACAAAAAAGTAAATAAACAAAAACATTTAGTATGTTAGTATTGCATTCACAGATATATCAAAAATAAGCTATCGACCCGGCACACATTGTCACACAACGCATGTGCCTTTTAAAAAGCACTTGAATTTTTTCCGTTTTTCCCAATATCACGGGCAACATTTCGATGTTTTTCTTCCCTAAAAATCCTATTCAAACTATTGCAAAAAATAAAATAATTGCAAATTTGTTTTCAGCCATTCTCAACTGATGCCTTTACGAAGGGCATTGTATTTTTAACAGACTTAAACGAAATAAAGTTCTTAGTCCGTCTGTATGCATTTATTTTAATGTATAATCACCGATACTTTCGTCTATTGTTTCCTCATTTCATACATACACTAGCTGTCCCCGCGGTTTTACCCTCGTTCCCGAGGAAAGTCACGTTTTCCCGGGATAAAAAGTAGCCTATATGTTATTCCAGGATATGTTCTATCTACGTGCCAAGTTGCATCTATATCCGTTTGGTAGTTTTTGCGTGAAAGAGTAACAAACACCCATACAAACTTTCGCATTTATAATATTAGTAGGATGCTACTATTACCAATGCAATTTGGATGAATGTATGTTTGTTACTATCACTTCATTAATCACATCAGAACGGATCTGGATGAAATTTGGAACAGAGATAGATTATAGTCTTGAATAGCACCCTTTCTATCCTGGGCAATATGTAACATCCCTTGGTAACATGGGGGACACCTAGTAAAAAATAATAATAAAAATGTTTATCTCTGTATACAAGGTTTACAATTTAAAATTAAGGTTGGGACCTTCTTTTAAGTACAGAAATACTTGTGTCAGAAGACCCCGCTCTGCAATAGCCATAATATAAGGTTAACACATGGTACAGGTAAGTAATATAATATACCAAAATGTTGCTTATAAAATTATCAAAAACTATTAAAACTATACATAGGCTATACGTAGTACAGTAATAAATCCTGCCCACCCACCAAGACATCATAGTGCCGTCTGCTACTCCACTTACATTGGTACCTAAAATCTGTATTCCTGTAGAATACATTCCAGTAATACACACTTTGCATTCCCATTCTTATATGACGTCATATCGTAAAAAGAAATGTATATTATTATACCATGTTTACATTTTAAGCACGTACGTACGTAATATTTAAGGTATGAAGTTACGATTTGCGTCTATCCTTTAGTAAAATCCTTCGGATCGTAAAACTGTAGAAAATCTGTATAAAAACCAATTTCATATTTAAATGATACTAATATTATAAATTACAGGCTAGTTGGCTTGGTGGTTAGCGACTCTGACTGCCAAGTCGAAGGTCGCGGGTTCGATTCCCATCCAGGACAAACATTTGTGTCCATGATGTTTGTTCTGTGTCTGGGTGTAATCTATTTATGTATGTGTTTAGAAAAAAAAGTAGTATATGTAGTATATCAGTTATCTGGTTTCCATAGTACAAGCTCTGCTTAGTTTGGGATCAGATGGCTGTGTGTAAAAATGTCCCGGAATATTTTTATTTATTTCTTTATTAAATGCCAATGTTTTTGAGAATGTATGAAATAATTAATAATATAGTAATAAGTAGTAGTTAATAATGTAGAAAGAAAGAAAGAAATGGCACAAATATATTTTTCTAAGGTTATACTTTGTTCATAATATATTTATTTTAAAATTACTTTGTTACTTCGATAAATATAGCTAGTACTAACAGATTCGAAGCCTTAAATCAACTCTCACAGTGAGAAACCAACCGGAAGTGAATGTAGATGGTAGATGGCGTTAGTATCACGACTAAGCCATAGGTCACAAGGAGTCACGATGTCATATGTAAGTCACCTCCAATTGTGCTATACACACCCATTGCACTTTCAACCGTATCTCCCTAACTTAAGGTCGAAGATGGTACGGCTGTTTTGTTTAAGTAGATCCGAACATGTGTTTCTGATTGTACGGAAAAGTTAGGTCTACATTATGTATGAAGTTATAACTTTGGCTAGTTTGAATGGATGTGTATGTAAAAGTAAGAGGGAGATTTAGTAACAAAGGCTTCAAAGACATAATTTACATGATAATTAAATTTAAAAAAAATAATTATCCTTATAATACACAATTTTTTAAAGTCGATTTTTAAGTGTGCTGACGAACTGTCTGACGGTCCACTTGATGGTAAATGGGCGCCGCCTATGTTCTTATGCAACACCAGAACCATCACCAATGCGTTGTCAACCCTGAGATGTGGAGTTGTTAAGTCTCATGTGCCTGTCATTTCACCGGCCCCCTTACGTTTCTAACCTAAACACAGTAATACAAGTGCACTACTGCTTCACGGCGGAAATTGATAAGGTGGTAGTACTTCCCCGGACGGACTCTGCACTAGCTGTAAAGGTCTATTCCCTAGAACAAAATCATCAAATAATAATATAGGTACAACGAAAGGAATTTCGTTCTAGCCGAGTGTTCCAGGACACTTACGCCAATTTTATTTTCAGTTGTAATAAACAGTCAATAAGGCTCCAAATTGTAAATAATGTCATTAACAACTTTTAAACTGAACATCTTAATTCACTTTATACATGTTTATTATCTAGCGAAGCGACAAGCTGCTCCTAATTTATCTAAATTAGAACATTTTGAATGTATTCTACATTTTCCTGTTGCAGAAGGTTGTCTGGAGGATACAGAAAGATAAGACGGTCTTTACTTATATAAGAGACTTATACTTAAAATAAGTCTGAAGAATATAATAGACTATAGTCTTTTTTGTTGAGAGTTACGATAGGTTTTCAGGCGGCTTACCTTCGTATATTTATTGAAACTTACATACCTATAACAAATCCATAGCTCTTAAGTTCTTAGTGAGCACAGGTAAGGCTGTTTCAAGAACCAATTATTTATGAACATTTTATATAATTTCGATTTACGTAGAATACGGAAGAACGCTTCATGCTTGTTGCTTGACTTCAACAAAAAATATTGTTTTTTTAAATGTATTGTCACCAATACCCTCGTCAATTGACTAAAAGAAAAATTGGTTCAATAGGATATTCTTAAAAAAATATTCAAAACCATTTATTCAGTTTAGGCCCTCGGAAGACACTTATGAAGGTCAAATTTAAAGTTACTGGAGCTACTACCAGTTCGGAAGTCAGCCTTCAATTAAGAAGAACCGGCAAGAAACTTAGCAAGGTTATATATTTTTTAAATATTTTTATATACATTTATTAAATAATATTTTACATAAATTTTATCTATTCTGACTTCTTGACTATTATAAAATACTAAATATAGACAACATTCAAAAACAAATAACAAGACTACAAAATAGAAAATAACAATAATAACTTACAACTACAACAAGAAAATTAGAGGTGCACTGTGCAGAGAGTAGCTTTTTCCATACCTTTTTATCTTCAACGTAGTCCCATATTTACCAAGTCATCAACAATATGTAGTTCTTTCGCCCTTCTGTCAAAAAATGCTAGCCGTTTTATAGCTCATGTACTTCTATAAGTCAGTTACTGGCAACTGACAAGCTTTCAAAAAGTATTTCAATGATTTCGATACCTACTTTAAACATTGTATTATTTTGTCTCATTCTATTTTATTGCCATCTATAGCACCATTTCTCAAATATTTTTTTCTTCAAATCGAACTGATATTTTTGTTATTACATTAAAATTAAAACAACCCTAAAACATCAAAGACTCGTCATTATAAATAAACCAAATTAACACTGTCAAATTCACGGAAATTCCATGACTAAACCTCTGCAAATTGGGACAAAGAAAATCTATTTCGTAAAATTATTAAATACCTTCTGGCTAGAGACAAAAGAGCTACAATAGAGTAATGAATACACTAACTACAAAGCTGAGAATGCCCTTTGTAAGCATAAGAATGTATCTTCACAAAGAGGGACCCACTTATCGGTGCCGACTTCTGTAATGATATGCAAACTGCAGTGTCGCTGGGCACGAGGCCTTATTCTCGAAGGGAAAAGTATTTTTTTAAATACGCTTGCGTTTTGCTTTCGACTGACCCAGAAGGAGTTATGACGAGGCTGAGGATGTAATACGCTTACCCAGAAAATGCTGAAAATTCTGGCCTTGAATATATCCAGGTTTTACGGTTTATAAGAGAGTAATGTATAAGAGGGTAAGTTATAAGAGAGTAAGACATAAGAGAATATGGTATAAGAGATTAATGTATTAGAGAGGTATAAGAGAGAGCGAGAATTATATGTGAATGTTATTCAATTTTTAGTAATTCTTATGAGTGAACTCTATCACATAAGTTACCGATAATGGTGAGTAAACACACGAACAAAGCCTAGATGACAAGTAAGTTTCTAGTGCCGATTATCTTATAAGTCTATAGTATATATATATAAGGAAAATAAGGTTCCTTTGACACACCATCACCTCAAAACTACTGAACATATATTGATGGGACTGCTAACGTTTTTCCTCGGCTTTATATGTATAATATCGATTAACGCGAGTGAAACCGCGGTGGACAGCTAGTACATTATATAATAAACAAATAAATCACCAAAAAGAAAACAATTAAAATGGAAGTGATTAACCGGTTCATTGATGTCTATTGTATTAGTTAACTGTTTCCGTGACGTCAGAAGTACAATCAAGTTGATATTGTTTTACTTGTAGTTTTAAAATTACTAAAAATATAAAAAAATATCGCATTTCAACAAAATATAAAATAGAACCAATAAAATTAATATTTTGAATATAATTAAAAGTTTTTTAGACTCCAGTAGAAATATCCAGCCTCCTCCAGCAATGTGTAAATTAATGAAAAACGAAAAAAAAACATTGTCTTAGTAATTTATTATTTTATTAAAGTCCTATTTTTTACAAATTTTCACATATAAGTACAGTATAGAGGTCAAATATTGCAGAATAGTGAACTACAAGCTACTAGCGACAGCGACGCCTGGAGAGCTCTCCGGCCACTCCCTCATAATGAGGGAGCTATATACCTATATGATACAGCTTGTATATCTCTCTTATATAACTTGTAGGCTATGTCTATTACTATATTATACATGCATGTACATTTCGCAAAGGTAAGGGATTGACTTAGATATCAATTGTATATTTTTTATAATATTCTAAATTATCCGATTCTACTAATGATATGAAATGAAAATATTCTTTATTCAAGTGGCTTATTTGGCTTGGCTTACTTATTTTACAAGCACTTATGAATAGTCTGACTTTAATATTAATATTATAAATGCGAAAGTTTGTGACTCTTTCACGCAAAAACTACCGATCAAATTTTGATAAAAATTAGCATGTAGATAGTTTTTGACCTGGATTAACACATAGGACACTTTTTATCCCGGGAAAATGATATTTCTCTTGGAAACACGAGAGAAACCGCAGCTCGCAAGCAGCAACTCGCGACTCTAAAATCAAAGATATAAAAACACTTATACAGAAACGCAACTACCAATATGTAGGCAGAATAAGAAACATACAAAATACGGCGAATAACAACGGGCCTGCCTCAACACGACGCGGTTAGGGCAAGGGCATCGGACGCAGGGTGCAACGTAACTCATAGACTAACGGGTTCATGTGTACAGATGCGGTAAGGCTATTGCATCGTATGTTTGTGCCTACGAGCAGAAAGGTAGCAAAGCCTTTTTGTTTGTAATAAAATTTTATAAAAGTAAACATCAATTGTAATATTGAATAATGGATATTTTTATGACTATTTCATTATTTACATATTATGATGGAACTGATACTCTCACGTCAATATGTATATTTTAATGCCAATTGCCGGAACGCATTAACTTATTTTAGCTAGAGAAATACGTACATTTTACAAACTGTCTCTGTTATAGCCAAAAAAGTTTTATTATAAAAATTTGAGTTCATTAGTTCTATTAGTTTATTATATTCTATATAAATATATTCTAAAGAAGAAGTGTCAGTTGATGCTTCGGTAAAAATGAGAGATGAATTTTGGTTTTCTTATAAAAATAGGTAATTAAAATGAGTAAATTGGATACAAAATATTTTAATACATTATTCAGAGACAAGTCTCAGAGAGCTATTAATATTCACTCCTAGAAACAGAGACAGTAAAGCCCATTCTGATCATTTTATTCTATGAGAGTCTTGACCCCGCATCGTGACCAGCGAGCGATCGTTGCCACTGAGCTCAATTGGACGAGCTATCTTTACTATGTAGGTACATATGTATCATTGCAGTTCCGTATGTATACCGTGGGAGTAAGGTTTATTTAATCTATGATGACAATGCGTTTGTGTTCCTATTTCAAAACGGTCACAGATTAGAACAAATTACTTTTGATTGCACGTAGCTTTATTGAGTTGAATGGTTCTCAGAAATGTCTGTTTTTGTGTCGCATTAGTGAGTTTATTTTTACTGATCTATTAATTAATGGTTGGTGGTTTATGAACTCAATTCAAATTTGCTGTTTTAGAGTAGTAGGTACTTGAGTATTTAGTACTGATTTTGTTCTCCTTTCATACTAATACCTCTATACTTCTATATAAATCACTAAGATATGTTTGTACATACATTTTATGACTCACTGTCGCCAATTCTTCTATTTCTTAAATTTTTGCTGTCTGTTTGTCTGTCTGTAAGTCCAGATAATTCAAGGGTTCTTAAAAGCTGAATTGTATTTTCATGTAAAATCTGTGTAACTAAATATAAGCACTTGTTTCAGTTAACAATTTAACAAATTGTGAGCCAAATATTTAAAATCACTGCAGTCAATTTATTTAGTAACTATTTTGTTATAATATATGGTAAACTAGTGCTTGACTGCGATCCCACCTGATGGTAAGATAAAACGGTAGGGTAGGGTAGCCTATATGCTATTCCAGCGCTCTATCTATCTCTGCGCAAAATTTCATCCAGATCGATTCAGCCGTTCTGGCGTGATTGAGTAACAAACATTCAACAAAACTTTTGCATTCATAACAGTAGTAAGATCACAAACAAACTTAAAATCCAACATGCCAATACATGTTAAAGAAAGTTCATAATAATTTATCAACAATATTTTACTAACTTCAAAGCTGCATGAAAATAATTGGAAACTCCGGAACTTGATGGCACATACAGCACACAATTTTCAAAGCAGAATTTCTACCGGTTTGTTTACAACCGGGGGCTACCGATTGCACAAGTTTGTTGCTTCCAATTGAACCGGTGAAATTTCCTGGTAGGTACAATTTGTGTCGGAAAGTTTCAGTTTATTTTGATGTTGCAATTCTATTTTTTTTTAATCTATATGTCATCATTGAGATTGGTTTCTACAATTATTATATTATTGATTGTTTTACAACTCATATTCAATATTAATTCAATAATATTTTGATTATTTTCAATATATATTTGATAGCATGCTTTGAATATTGATGTTTTTACAGACCATTTGGCTTGGTGGTTAGCGACTCTGACTGCCAAACCGAAGGTCGCAGGTTTGATTCCCACCCAGGACAAACATTTGAGTGCATGAACATGTCTGTTTGTTCTGTGTCTAGGTGTAAATATCTTTATAAGTATGTATTTAGTTTATCAGTTATCTGTCATGTTATCAGTTTCCACAGTACAAGCTCTGCTTAGTTTGGGATCAGATGGCCGTGTGTAAAAAGAATGTCCCGGGATATTTATTTTATAATCTATATAACATAATTTTTATCGATTTATAAAATATGATAAAATTATTATTATTTTATGCAATATTGTGTTATTAGTTCTGGTAATGTTTAAAAAAAATGACGAAAATAGATTTTATTTTTAATTTTGGTTTCACGCCTCATCTTTTTCAAAATTTGGATTATCTTAATTATACTCGTAGATGATTTTCTAACCGACTGTACATTATGTAAGTTCCTCGGATCAATATCGTAGTTCAAAAGATTTAAAAAAATTAAAAGTTCCCTTGAATTTTCAATTGACGGTAAAATTACAGAAATTAGAGGGTCGACAATGCATTGGCGTTGCCCTGGTGTTGGAAATTTCCATAGGCGGCGGTGACCACTTACCATCAGGTGGACTGTGTGCTTGTTTGTCGGCCCATGTTGTATAAAAAAATAAATTACTTTGTAAGAAGTTCTTTATTAAAATTTTGGAACAAGAAATGGATCGTGGATTTATGATGGTAGATTTGTTTCCTTTAGTCAAATGGATAAAAACCAGTAGAAACTTCAACTTGCTAAATAGATGAACAGTCATTAGGGGTTGAGAGCGTTCTCTATAAAAAAAACAAAGCCATTTATTCAATTTAGGCCCCAAGAGGGCACTTAAAAAGGTCAAAGCTATTTATGTTACTATCGGAAAATTAGCGCTTAACTGAGAATAAGCAGGAAGAAACGGGAAGACACTCTGTAAGATTTTAGGTTCTAATCTGACTATTTGTCCTATTATACTTTGCATTTCTTTTTGTAGACATATTAATTATATGTATTTTCCAGAAAATTCTTTACACTTGATTACCTGATCTCATATTAAGCAGAATGTACTGCTTGTAGTATGGCTACCAGGTAACTGATATACTACATATACTACTTTTTAAATACATACTTATATACATATTAACGTTCAGACACAGAACAAACAGCCATGTTCATGCACAAATGTTTGGCCTGGGTGGGAATCGAACCCACGACCTGCGGTTTGGCAGTCAGGGTCTCAAACCACGAAGCCAACTGGCCCGTAAAATTTATAAAATAAAAAATAATATCTAGAAAAATATACCATAAACAAGCCTATGACTTCATTGTTTTTTAAAACAAAGGCTTATCATAAAATAAGGCGAGTGGTTTACACTTACAGCATGTACGAGTATCACTTGTGCAGAGAGCAGCTATTTCCGGACAACTCTATCTTCAATGTAATGAGCTACTTACACACTCCCACTTACACGTAGGTAAGAATGACAGAGAGGATGCAATACAATACAATGCCTAAACTAGCTAACTATCTCGTTCCAGCTCTGGATAAAACCGACTGGCACAGCAAAGTAACGAAATGATAAAGAACCGTATTGGACTCCTATTTCTGTTGTATGTCAAACGGAAGTAATAAATAAAAAAATGTCCCGAGAATATCCATATTTTACACACGGCAATCTGACCCCAAACTAAGCAGAGCTTTAACATATACTACTTTTTATTTCTCTAGATACACTCTTACATCGACACTTACATCCAGACACAGAACAAACATACATCTTCACAAACACAAATGTTTGTCCAGGGTGGGAATCGAACTAGCGACCTGCAACTTGGAAGTAAGGGTAGCTAACCACCAAGACAACCACATGGCCCGTCAAATTTCATCAAAATTCTAACCAAAACAGTAGCTAACACAAGTACAGTGATGCTTCGCGGCGGAATCGGGTATGGTAGTACTTCCCCGGACGAACCCTGCACCAAGAGCTTTATTTCTAAAACATTATACAGAAAAAAGTACTGGTAAAGTTTTAAAGTGTTAAATCGTAAGACAAAATCTGGTCTTAAAATAAGCAATAATATAATGTTGCTGCAATAGTCCAAGCTCGCATTTTGGCCCGTGGGGCGGTCTCACGACAACCCACGTGGTGCACAATGGTTTCCTGATCAACAAGCTTTCCCACTTTGAGTTGCGGTAATAATACTAGCGGGCGCATGAGCAGAGCGAGGTTGTAATCTTAAATATATTATAAATGCGGAAGGTTTTGCAGATGGATCTTTCACGCAATAACTTTAGATTTTAGGCTTTAGATGAAACTTTGCATTTAGCTTATATCCTGGATTAATACATAAGATATATTTAGGATAAACGCAGAATATATTCCATCAGTGTGCTAAAGTTCATTGAAATCTGTTCAGCTGTGATTGAGTCACAAGCATACAAACACAAATTTTCACATTTACAATGAGAGTAATGAGACCAGCTCGTTCTCGAGTGGTCTTACTTTTTCGGATTTAAAAATATCATGTGACAGGTCAGTTGGCTTGGTTAGCGACTAACTGCCAAGCCGAAGGTCGTGGGTTCGATTCCCACCTAGGACCAACATTTAAATATGTATTTAGAAAAAAAAAGTTCTATATGTAGTATATCAGTTATCTGGTTTCCATAGTACATGCTCTGCTTAGTTTGGGATCAGATGGCCGAGTGTAAAGAATGTCCCAGGATATTTATTCATTTTTATATAATACTGTTATAAAATTAATAAATATGACCCGAATGCCAATCCCTTTGGAACAGCTTCTAGCGTGACTAACTAACAAACATACAAACTTTCTTATTATTAGAAGGATTATTCCGCTTACAAAGGGACCTTGACTCTACCAGCCGGTTGCATAACCCGGTTTGAAACGTGTAATTATTAGTATAGTTTCCAGCTGATTACGCAACAAAGCTTCGGTTTAGGAAGTTTTACTGAGCTTTAAGCTCGCCATTTTATAGTTTCCGCGCTTTGACAATATTGGAAGAACTTGTTTGTTTGTCAGATCGTTCAGTGACTTCCTGTAGTTATGAAGTTATATTTATTCATTAGTTTACGTATTAGGGCATCTATGACATGTTCATTTAGTTTATGATCAGAAATTGTTCCCGGTCCAGTTTCGCGGCAGCTTTTACATTTGAATTGTTTGATTGACTATAATGTGGTAAGTAATGATTATTGTGGTCAAGGGTGAATTTCAATTAATGCTTAAAAATGAGTATTTGCATACTGAATCCAAAATTGAAATTTGTACCTTCAGCGTTTTTATACCTTTAGTATTATATAACACGTAAAAATGCTTTAATGTATGTGGTTAAATTACAAAAATATACAAAGGAACCAGCATTCAAATGCAGTAGCTAGAATGCCATCGGGACGATGATATATTAGTTTGTCGCCAAATTTTACACAACATAATCTTCACGCCCATTATCCGTCAGATAGGCAGACGTATTAGTAATGAGACCCACATCGCACTGAATATATTTTGACATCCTTACGTGACATATGGTCTACACTGTCGCTAAATCGAAATCTGAAACCAGGGTGCAAATAATCATTGCTAAACAAAGAAATTAATAAAACTTGACAGACCCTAGAATCGAAGCTTGTGTATTCAATGTGGAAGCCTATTTTATAATAGACTAGCTGTCCCCCGCGGTTTCATCCACGTCCCCGAGGGATGTAACATTTTCTCGGCACTAAAAGTATCCTATGTTACTTCTAAAACTGCTGGCTAGAATACAGGCTTGTCCTAGTATAGGTAGTAGTTTGTACTAAATAGTGATATTAATGTTATTTGTATGTACCCCTAATTATGTTTGTAACTCTATTGTGTTTTAGAGCAAATAAATAAAATGATTATTATTATATTATTATTATAATACCTCCAAGAATATGGCTCGCACCCTCAGAACGATAGGGGCTTAACTCAAAAAATCACTTTTGGCACATCTCTGATTGGGTCACTTTCGTACTTAGCGGGGAGTGTGGGTCCCGAAGTTAAAGAGGCTGAAGTATCGGTATGCTTATTCTAACATTAAATTAACTATGTTTTACTCTTCATCGGATAGTGACTTTGTTTAGTCTCTCTATGATCGTAACTCCATTTCGCAATGTTTTTGAGTTAAGCCCTTATCACACTGTGGGTGCGATGTGTACAAAGTTTCATGATGATCGGGTAAGTAGTTTTCGCGTGAAAGCGTAACAAACATACATTCACATGCAACTACGATTCCGAGACCATTAAACAATCGCCCTGCCGGTCTCCAGCCAAACTTCCATCCAGTTCACCACCGAAGGTTTACAAAAAGCCCTTAAATATTCTTGGACATTAAATCCATCTAACGAGAAGTCGAAATTACAAAACACTTATGTACAACAAAACTGAATCACCAAACAGCTGTTGAGTTGCATTGCCTGATTTATGCAATGATGTATGTATATTTATATAGACTCGTCATTCACCAACATCATGGCGCCAAGTAAAGGAAGAAAATAAATGCCACCTGTTGTTAGAGAGAGATGAATATACATCGTTGATTTAATTGAGCGCGACTAAACGGAATTAGGTAATTTCTTTTTTATAGTACTTGTTTTTTGTAGCACTTAGTGCAGAGTTCGTCCGGGGAAGTACTACCACCTTATCCATTTCCGCCTTGAAGCAGTAGTGCACTTGTATTACTGTTTCGGCTAGAAAAGTAAGGAAGCCAGTGAAATTAATCACATGAGACTAAACAGCTACATATCTCAGGCTCATCAACGTATTGGCGATGGCGGCGGTGAACACTTACCATAAGGTGGACCGTCTGCTTGTTTGTTCAGCTTATGTGGTATAAAAACAAATTGCCAGCATTTTATGTTGCCATTTCTGAGCGCGAACAACGCATCTATAGTTAATACATCAATGGATTTATGCATTCTCAATGTTACTGGCACAATATCTTGTGTACAACTGGTTTTGCATGAAACGCCACCGATTCATACGAAGTTGCGCAAGAGTTGCAATGTTCCAACACAACGTGTATTAGAATGCACTATTGCAAATTAGGTATTTCTAGGAGATAGTAGCTGTTATGTAGAAATAATTGATGCTGGAAATAGATTTGTTTGCCCTAAATCTACTAGCATTGACCCGCGTAATAAAATTAATATAAGCTTGTTTTATGATGCTTGATTTTTGATCTATCTACCTGTCAAATTTTAATTTTGTTGCTAAAAGTTTGCGGTACAGAATCCAGTTATGTCAAATTGTGTCTTGACAACATTATAATAACGTTCTTATCTAATGGCAAAAAAATATATATTTATACCGTCCGGCGGTCGGCGAGGTAACACGTCTGTGGTGCTAGTGCGTCGAGTCAGTGACAGCGGGTCTAATACGTCTTGAAGATGCTTCGTGTAGAAGCGAAACACGTGTCGATTTCCTGTTAAGTTTCCTTGTTTGGAACTTGACAGAGAAGGAGATCCAGCGGAATTGGTTACTAGATATTTGATTTTTGTATAATCTTACCGTATGGTACTTAAGACAAATACTATCATCCCAGCTCCACTCTATCGTGTCGTAAAAAGAGACTAGAGCACAAATCACATGTAATTTACAACTTGCACCCAATGGCATAAAAAAGCTGTTCAGTTGGCGTCAGACTGGCGGCCAGCGGTAAAATCTGCCAGATAATCTTGTAATATAAAATACACAAAATATAAAGTACAAAATATAAAGTACAAAATATAAAGTACAAAATATATTGTGTCGATATTAGGACGAAAAGAAACACTGCGGTGTTATTTGAGAAAAAAATATATAAATATAGTGATGAATGAAATAAATAACAAATCTGTACTTTCTAAATGATTAAAACGTAATTTTGAGTTCTAGAAATTGAGTACGCCATGAAACGGCAAATAAAAAACTAGATTAAATCAACAGCCGCACCAGAACGCTAGGTAAACCATTAAAATGGCTATCTAATTTTATTTTAAACCATAACGTTATCAAAGTACGTAATGTTTACGACAGTAATGCATCCGGTGACGGTTCCGACCTATAAATGCGATCGTTAAACCATTTAATACATCTCGAGTGATATTGATACACGTCACCGCTGTGTATTTTATGAGAAGCTTTCCGCCCGCGGTTCCGCCTGCATGAATAACGTTTTATATCGTGCCCAGCAGTGGGATAAAGCCTTCCTTAATAAATGGGTTATCTAATAGTGCAAGAATTGTTCAAATCGGACTAGAAGTCCTAGAGATTAGCGCGATCAACCAAACTCTGCAGCTTTATAATATTAGTACTAGCTGTCCCCCGCGGTTTCACCCGCGTTCCCGAGAGATGTAACATTTTCCCGGAACAAAAAGTATCCTATATGTTAATCCAGGCTAATACCTATATACATGCTAAGTTTCATCCAAATCCGCTTGGTAGTTTTAGTGTGAAAGTGTAACAGACATCCATACATACAAACATTTGCATTTATAATATTAGTAGGATATCGATTTGAAATTTCAATGTGCTGCGTTAAAAAAATTCAAAAATACCGAAGGATACTGACATAGTGTTCTCAAATAATTCGTGGTTATTTGGTATAACTTAGCCCGTTGGTAATAACGTCGAATGTCGTGATGAAAGTTGTGGGTTTGAGAGTTACGAGTCCTTCACTGAGCTTGAAGATGCATGGTGGCCACTTGTCTGGCTCATAACCTCATGTTAAAAATCAGTCGCCATGCACCTGCTAGTGTTTCTTGAATAGAGAGCCAGACTTTGTGAACCTGCAATCTTGGGTCACACCACTTACCAAACTATTGAAACAATCTGTCAGTGATAAACTGCACTATTGACAAAGAGATAGGCTATGTTATACCCCTGGCTACAGTAGATCCCTCGGGAACCGTTACGGTAGTCAGCAAAATTTGATTACAATTCCCAACACAGCTCAAGAATAAGATATTTCCGACAACAGAAGACAATATCACCATATTGCATAATGTATTCTATGCCTATTATAATAAAGTTGCGCAATGCGATTATTGTTGCATGTGCTGAGTGTATGCGTGGCGTGAATGGGACGCAGTCAGTGACCGCTGAGGATGTTGCTGGTCACGTCTGGTTGTAGTCATAGACTTAAAAATATCCTTGTCTAAATCAGAATCTACATTTAACTTAAGAATTTCATTCTAAGCTAAGATTTTAATTCATGCAGAAATCTGATCATGTATATGAATGGTTGTAACGATTGTTTGAAACTTTTACTCAAACATAGATGGAGGGTGCTTTTTCCCCGGGGAAATGTAACATTCCCCGGGGGTGAAGCCGTGGAGGACAGCTAGTCATTTCTATCTAAAACTACTGTTTTGGCAGCTTCATTGAAATACAAGTTGTCCCTGGCATATCCTATGAGGTAATCCAGGTTATGGACTATCTATGTGCAAAATTTCGTCGAAATCCGTTGGATGGTTTATGCATGAAAGAGCAGCAAACATTATCGTCACAATGTTTCACATTGACAATAATAGAAGGATTTTGTACTGAGGACTCAACTCTTGAATTTGAAATAGATTATTGCTAGGATTGTATTCTTGCATAAACTATTTTTTACGGTTAAAAAATCACTTTTAATTATTTAAACACAAATCACTACATAGTATAAAACAAAGTCGCTTTCTCTGTCCCTATATCCCTATGTAAGTATACTTAAATCTTTAAAACTACGCAACGGATTTTGATGCGCTTTTTTTTAATAGATAGAATGATTGAAGTGGAAGGTTTTTATGTATAATACATGTGACATCTCACGGGAACGCGGGTAAAACAGCGGGGGATAGCTAGTATCTTATATTATAAAGGTACTATAGTGTACAGTACTGTATTTATGTATATTTATGCATACAATTACGACCATAAATATAATTACCATGGACAGTTCGGAATAATATCTGACACCCATCACATATTTCAAAAGTACAGTTCCTACTTGCAGAGAGTTGTTGTAATAGTTCAGCCGTCTACCGATGAATAGAGTAAATGAATGAATTAATCATGAAATCAGATATTATTGCAGAACTGTTGGTTTTATATTTATGTTCACGACACATGGCTATTTAACATTTGGAAGTTAAGATTCAGGACATAAGGAATAAACTAATAATTATAGATTACTGTTTTTTTATACTACTTTGGCTTATAAAGAAGCTGACGCTCCACTTATGTCAAGTGGTCACCGCTGTCCATGGACATTTGCAACAGGAGAATCGCCAATGGGCTGTCGTACCTTCGACGTGACGGTGTTAAGTCTCATGTGCCTGTAATTTCACAGGCCCCCTTACCTTTCTAACCGAAACACAGAAATACAACTGCACTACTGCTTCGTAAGGTGGTACTTTTTCCTCAGAAGAGCTCTGCACCAAGAGCTCTACTTCTCTTTTTCATCTAACAACTTCACTGTTAAGTCTCATGTGTCTGTAATTTCACCGGCCCCCTTACCTTTATAACCGAAACACAGTAATACAAGTGCACTACTCCTTCACGGTGGAAATGGATAAGAGCTCTACTACTCTTAAAACTTATTGATTAATTCTGTGCCTACACATATTAACACATAGTGGGTTACCTTCTCATTTGCAGTATTATACTGAGGCATATCCAGATGGTAACGTACCTGAAATCAAGAAAGAATTTTTTTTAGTAAAATAATTTTAATTTTTATTGCATTAAAATTGATTTTTGCACCTTAAAATGTTCGCTAATCTTGGAATAACTAGAATTCACTTGTTTTTGATTATACTCAGACCTTATGGTGATGAAGTTATCTATTAAGTAGTAGTGTAATTATGACAGAAGCATAAGTTAAGGAGTACCTGATGGTAAGTAGGATCAGATAACGGATATTTATTTATTAATTACTAGCTGTCCCCCGCGGTTTCACCCGCGTTCTTAAGGGTGTTATATTGCCTCGGGACAAAAATATGCTATATGTTCCAGGGTATGATCTATCGATGTGCCAAATTTAATGCAATTCCCTTTAGTTGTTTTTACGTCATAGGGGCATTCATACGGGCCGGTTGGCTTGGTGGCTAAAGACCCTGACTGCCACGTCGCAGGTTCGATTTCCATCCAGGACAAACATTTGTGTGCATATACATTGTACATGTCTTATTTTGTAAGTATGTATTTAAAAAAGTATTATATGTACTATATCAGTTGTCTGGTTTCCATATTTCAAGCTCTGCTTAGTTTGGGATCAGATGGCTGTGTGTAAAATAATGCCCTAGGATATTTTTATTATTATTTACATTCATCCTCACAAAATTTCAAATAACAATATAAAGCCATAACACATGGTATTTTCTACTCCTCAAGAGTTCATTACACCCGACGTGCGTAATTCAAACGACACTCATAACCGACTGATGTCATTACTTATTATATACATTGTATGGTGGTTGTGTCATCGCGAGGAAAAGGAAATGGTTAAGCAGACAGTTCTGAGGGCTATTTATAAACCATGGCGTATAAATAAGACAATGTTAAGAGTATATTACAGACTTTGGGAATGTTATTTGAGATGTGACTATGTATTGTTCTTTTTTTTCATGTATTCCCCAATAAACAGTCAGACGGACCACATTTGAGTAGTAAAGCTCTTAGTGCAGAGCTCGTCCAGAGAAGTACTACCACCTTAGCCATTGCCGCCGTGAAACAGTAGTGCACTTGTAGCACACGTGCGCTCATGAGACTTAAGAACTTCATTTCTCAGGGTCGATAACGCATTGGCGATGCTCTGGTGTGACAAATGCCCATAGGCGGCGGTTACCACTTATCATCAGGTGGACCGTGTGTTGTTTGTCGGCTCATGTAGCACAAAAAAGAAACTTCCATTTGCAATTGCAGGGGAGAGGACTCATAGGGGAGCATAGAGGCGTTCTCCGCGCTTGGTAATGGCAATATAAAATACTGACAATTTTTTTTTATACCACCAGAGCCAAACAAGCACCCGGTCTACTTCATGGTGAGTGGTCATTGTCGCCTATAGATATTTGTAACACATTTGTAACACCAGGGTCATCGCCAATGTGATGTCGATCATGAAGTTGTTTAGTCTCATGTGCTTGCATTTCACCGGTCCCCTTACCTTTCTAGAACCTTTCTAGAAGAACCGGCAAGAAACTCAGCAAGGTTACAATCTTTTTTATTTTTTATTAAAAAAAATTATATAAATTTTATCAATTCTGACTTTTTGGCTATTCATATTCATTATATAAGCAGGTTTTAATCAGATTAATTTATTTAATTATAGTGAAAACGTGACCTTAATTAATGATAATAAAGAATCGATCAATCAAGCGCTAATCATTAACATTTCAAAACCTTTTACTAAAATATTGAATAACTCTTACGTAAGACTGACAAAAGGCATCACAATAATCAGTGAGACTTTCGTCGGGCATTATCGATTTTGAGAAGGCTATTTGCAATTTCTCAATAACTTTTTTTATAAAAAAAATATATTATAGCATTTCTTTATAAGTATGTTCCTTAGTGTGTTAAGAGATACATCTAGTATAATGTGTGCTATTTCTCAATTATTTCTTTATCAAAAAAAAAAAAAACAATAGCTTTCACGCAACCTTGTTTTTTTCCTTTCTCAGCCAAGTGATGCATCTAATACTTCTAAAGAGGCTAAGTAACTCAATTGCCATGGTAATGCTTAGATTTGATTCAAAACCTTGATTAAATAGGTTAAAATAAGTATTAGATCGATTCAAAAAACCTAAAAACAGACCTAGTTAAGGGTGCTCGCTCACCCTATAGATATATGCTTCGTCAGCTAAAGCAGAGCATAGCAACATGTCGAATGGATCCGAGTCAGCATTTACTTTACCTAAGTAGAACTTTCTGGAACACATTATGTTGATGTATCAATTTACCTCTTGTGCAATAAGCTGTATATGACACTTTGTAAACTAACATTTTAAAGTAAATTTCCATTTAATTCATTCTGTTCTTAGACTTTGCTAAAGACAGATTATAATTCGGTTTTATTAAGTAATTATTTATTTTTATTTAAGCCGTCTCTCTAATCCTTGACTACTTCCTTGCAAGCCTTCTAACATAAAAGAAAAGAAATAAATGAAAGCAATCAAACGCTCCATATAAAGTACCTTTTGTTATATAAATAAATTGAATATAAACAAACTTCTCCGTAAATTATTCTATTCATTTGAATAATCGTGATTGTGAAACGAATCAAACGATTTTCTCTTAAAATATTTGCGAAGTTCTTTGCTAATTTATGTGAGAAAATACAAACGACCTTGGTAGCTTCATGTTTACCTAAAAGTCGATGACACTAATGTAATGTAAGCATAATTACGTAGTTTATTTGACTGAAACACGTTTCGCAAATATGTGACAAATCATTTTATTTATGAATATAATTTTGAGCAGGGTCAGGAAAAAATATTTATAATGAATCAAAACTGGCACCCCAATTATGAAAATCTCTGAGATTCAATATTGAAGCCTATTTCATAATATATTGATGGTTCGGTTCGCGAGTCAGGAGACGACAGTATTAACGCCATCATTGTAAAACGAAATTCACTTCAACATCGATTCCGAAAGCATTACACAACCGCCCTGCTGAACCGGAAATTTCTGGAAATATCAAGTGTTGTTCTATTCTTAAAAACCGATAAAACTTTCTTTTTTTATTCATAAAGAAAGGAACCTTTTAGAACATAATAGGTATGCTTTGTTTCCTCTATTGTATAATTTTTGTTTTACTCATTTTCTATTGGTATTTTATGCATTGAACAAAAATTAACAACACTTATGTTAATTTCTCTTGAATAATTAATAATGTCTTTACAACATCAACTTATAATTAATCACATATTAGTAATCACACAAAGATAATGGGACCAACTATACCAATTTATTTATCACGATTCCGAGAGAATTCAATTGTTGTCCCGGGGTAAAAATATTGGCAAAATTCTCAAAATTGTTTGAGAATACTGTAGCTTCCTATTGATTGGATTACCAACAACTGCAGAAAAACTGAGTGGCGAAATACAAAAAAAAAGGAATTTATCATTTTTTATCCGATTATCGATTTTGCAGTACGAATACCGTATAGTACGTAGTCCTACGTATACCGTGTCGACATTATATAATATTTCAACCCAAGCTACATCCACAATAAGGTGGTTGAACCATTCCAAAATTTCTCTCATAGTTAACCTACCACGTAGCATAATTGGTTGAAAGCTCAAAAGCTATTATCCAACAGTAATCTCCGTTAGGTATTAACATAAGCACCCTCAATACCAGGATACCTAATACGAAGTCAACCACTCAATACTCCCGATATCTTAACATTTCCGATGGACTAGGTAATAGTGCGGTATTCACAACATGCGAGATTCCATCCCGCATCCAATCCCCTGAGAGTCACTCAAGGCTTCCTACAATTCCTACTACATACTGGCTAATACCGGATTGCACCGGTTCGGTCTGGGATTAGATTTATTAAAAAATCTAAGAGCTTCTTTGCGGATGGATTCTCCTTTGAGAGTTTTAGCTCTAAGCTTCTGTAATGATCCGGTTACGGAATAGGTTAGGTATTATTACAATAGTGTTGCGTAAGAACTATTAACTACATTCTGTTATTATTTAACAATTAATCCGCTGCAAATAAACGGTTGATATTTTGGTATAGATTTTGATAAGATTCCTAAAAAATCACATATAATAATAGGGAGGTCCAAAACTGCAAAATTCTGTATAATAGGTACTGACGCATAACTCTGTTATACAATTCAGTAAATATTCCACGCAATTCCAAACAAGAGTCTATAAATAGACAATTTGTCAGGCCCCAAAGCCTATAAAACTGTTTAGTATACACCCTGAGAGTGGAATAAACAGTGTCAATCGCATATGTACCTGACAATCCAATTTCATCGCAGTCCCAGTGCGTCTCAGGGGGTTCGTATCCAATAGGTACTCGATGGCATCCAACCGGTTGGCGGAATCCAATCGCCATGTATTCTTTACGTAACTTTGAGCCTGCGTTGTTGTAGAGTTTTGTTGTGCCCTATTTCGTAGGCATTTGTCTACGAAAGTAGCAAGAATTGATGAAATGTAAATTATCTGTATTCTGTTTTCATCCTTTGAGCAGTTTTCGTAGGCATGTTGTAGCATTTGTCTACGATGTTACAAAAATAAAAATTTGGAAATGTACTTTGCGATCCGCGGTTTTACCCGTTTACCATGGGTATCCAATGTTTTTTTGCTAAAAAATATCCTATTTGCTAATGAAGTACCTACATAGGTGTCAGTAATGAGGTAATTTTCCAACGATATTTAAAACCCAACGTGGCATGTGTGTGGAAATATTGAGACCTTACTGTAAATTATTTAACGAAATGAATCCATTAACATCATTAATTTTACTACTAATACATAGGAGTTCATATGACTGTCACTAAATCTTTCCAACAACCTACAGTCTTGAAACCTCCTTAGACACCAGAAGCGTACAATTTTAACAGAACTATCTCAGTAAAACTGCACAGTTCGTGGCGGAATATTTTATCTGCATCCCCTGGGCTTGATACATGAGACTTCAGGCTCGACAACTCAGTAGTGAATACAATCAACTGTATTATATTATATAGCATATCTATACGTCCTTCAACTTTTATTTCGCCTTCTTTGTGATGTGACCTTTCTGAAGATATTTTCTTTATTTTAAGTATGGCAACCAAATCTTTTTAAGTAACTTATTTTTAGGCAGTGTCGTGTCATATTCTATATTTAAATCAGATGAGTCAGGTGTATATCAAATTGTAGTCGTTCAATAAAAAAAAATACGGGTTGACTTGAAAATCTCCTCCGATTTTGCGTCGAAAAATAAAATAAAATTATAATTTTCTTCTGCCACAGATTGTTTCTAAGGAAAATGTCTCAGGCTTATTGTTTAAACTAATATAGCTTATAGCTGTCAAAATTTGACATTTCTTTCAAAATGGCTGCTTGTGGTTTTTTTATTTACTATCAGTTTTTTTTTATTAAATCCCTAATGAGAAGGTGCTTTTTGTTTTATTTCTTTAATCTCTATAACTTAATCAAGATAGGAGGATAAATAAAGAATTGATATTTTTTAGATTATTATATATTTTAATATAAATTAAATATTATCAACAGAAGTATAAATGTAACCTTGCTGAAATTCTTCTTAGTTGCAGGCTGACTTCCAAGCCAATGGAAGCTTCAGTAACTTTAAATTTCACCTTCATAAGTGCCCTCCGTATAAAGGCAAAAAAACAATTATGGTTTTAAATTTTGTTTTTTTTTTTTATAATTCGACTATCAATATATACAGTGCGTTAACAATACTTAAAATAATCTGATATTTTCTAATACTTTTTGTCTTGGAGTTACGCGAATGACTACGGTTCGAAGTATCAATGTATGATTGGTAGGTGTAAGTTGACAACTCAAACTCAATCACCTTGTGTTTACTAAATTATATTATATAATTCTTCTGTACATGTGTTGACAGTGAACTCCTCCTAAACGGGGACCGATATGAATGATTTTTTTTGTGTGTGTTCAAGTGGATTCGAGAATGGTTTAGATTTATAATTGGACCGTCTATCCGGACAACTAGTACTATTATAAATGCGAAAATTTAGATGGATGGATCTTTGTTCCTAAATCACGCCAGAACGGCTGAACGGATGAAATTTGGCACAGAGACTATAGCCTGGAATAGCACATTGTATGCTACTTTTTATCCTGGGAAAATGTTACCTCGGAAACGCGGGTAGAACCTTAAAATCAACATTTCATCAATTTGTATTTTTATACCTCTTAAAATAAAGTTTTGATAATAAAATAGATCTTTATTTACCTACGGTCTATGCTGTATTTTATTGCGAAAAATTTTCATGCTCTTAGCTCGCGTCTTTGTGCTAATGTTTTTTAATAAAGTATAAGCTGCTAAGTGCACAAGCAATATCTGAAGCCATCACAGCGTCTAGCGGTGCTTTATTTAAAATTTATTGCACATTAAATGCACAAAGGGTTGGTAATTCATTCTGCAAATAGTTCTTTGCAGCCATTCCGACTGGCTAATTATTTTCACTGCAGAAGAAGGAAGTAATCGCAGTATAGAAGTTTTAAAATTATTGTGCTTTTAGAATGCACTTTGAAATGACTTTCTTTGGCATTAACAACGTACGATTTCATACACATTTTTTGCGATGGCAAAAATCCAAGATTCAATTTATTAATTACAAGTATAAATAATACTTCAAAAACAGAATACTTACTACTCATTAAAATAACACCACGACACAATAAAATAATAAGATTTGAATCTATCAATAAATAAATAGTAACGAGCGGTGTAAATAAACCAGTATGGTTATACGTGACAATTGGAACACGCTCTACATAGCGACCGGTTTGCGATTTTGCGACGACGCTTGCACGCAACTTGTTGCGTAACCACGTCTGATTGGTCGACACGCTGTTAACACGTGAGACACACAACACTTCGGAACAGATGATGAAATAAACCTATTGATTTATGAGAGCATTTGTGTTGTCACGCAAAAATGCTTATATTTGAGAATCAGTTTGTATGACAATATGCCCAATATAAATTAATTAGGTACTAAGATTAATGTTCAAAGCCTCATGTAATATAGTTGAACAGTAGATAATAAATACAAAAAACCAATATCTAGTAACTAAGTCCGCTAGATCTCCTTCTCTGTCGAGTCCTACCCAAACAAGGGGGATTTTTTATTGAAGTGAAAACTTCTTTAGCGGCGCTGAGCACTTTTCTTGGGATGGGTATTTTAGCGGCGCTGAGCACTTTTCTTGGGATGGGTATAAAATGTTAAACTCGCGTCAGGACCCTGTATATCATATGCCTACATATGAATTTATTATATAACTATCATGTTTGATAACATCAGTGTCATAGTGTTTTCTTTTTACATTTTCTACGGACTCTTAGTCCGTACTGTTTGAAGATTCTACGATAAATTATTTTAAGATTAATTGTATTGTGTTTTTAAAAATTAACATCTTTCTGCGCGTGCTCAGCTCGTTGTTTTGAACTGAGGCTTGTGGTTCCTTAATAATAGTGTTACATTGAATTTTTCTATTGTCGAGTGTCATATTGTTTAAACCCACTTACTTTTTGTTCTTAGGGTTCGTTATCCGACAGGGCCGTGTGTATAATGTCACCGGGTCGCGTGCGCCGGCGCACGTGCATCGTGCCGTGACGCGCGATAGCTTGCGCGGCCACTTTCTTTGTTTAAAAGCAAACGCGTCGTGAATTTGTTTAACACGCCATGTTTATGTCGTAACGTAATGAGTTTGATGGACCGAATATTATTCGCTAAGTGATCCGAGATATTGTTGTCATGTAATATAATTATATCTTTTTTTTATACCACATGGGCCGACAAACAAGCGAACGGTCCACCTGATGGTAAGTGATCACCGCCGCCAATGGACATTTGCAACACCAAGGGCATCGCCAATGCGTTGCGACCCTGAGACGTGAAGTTGTTAAGTCTCATGTGCCTGTAATTTCACCGGCCCCCTTACCTTTCTGACCGAAACACAGTAACACAAGTGCGCCACTGCTTCACGGCAAAAATGGGTAAGGTGGTAGTACTTCCCCGGACGAACTCTGCACTAAGAGCTCTACTATCACTTTTTCTGTTATATAGGCATACAATTTTGTTTCATTGGTATAGGAATGATTGTATGGTATCGTTTGAAGTTGCTACTAAAACCAAAATCATTATCTTCTGCTTCCATTAGATTGCTTATTTTCATTTTACTATCCCCTTTTTGCTTTCCTTTTTTATGCAGTGTTGTTAGTATACGATCGATTGTAGTTATTGTAGGTGATCTTGACTCTTAAGATCGAGACAATTTACTTCTCTTTTTAATCAGAAATTACAATTTAATCATCGGCATTTCAACAAAATATTTCTTCGAGCTATTTCAATATCAATCATTTTGGGAAGCTTACATATCGAAACTCCTAGAAACACATGAATGCTTTCCTAGAACTGCATGCTTATTTTTATTTATTATTACATTTTCTACTTTTTACTCTTTAATGATTCTATGATAATTTGTATTGCATTTTTATAAATTAACATCCTTTCGCGCTTGATCAGAGATGTTTTGAGCTGAGGCTTGTGATTTCATAATATATATTATTACATTTATTTTTTCTATTGTTAAATTGCATGCTTAAATTTCTTCTCTTTTTGGACTCACAAATTCACGAAGTATATATAAAAACTCCAGACGAACTATTGTGTGCTAAACTAAAGTGGAGAGCAATAAATGGTGTGTGCCATACTAGAATGGAATTCCCAGCCCAACTTCTCTAATAGAAGCAGTTGTAAACTTTACAAGTAATACAGTGAAGGCAAGTCAACATCCCACAATGACTCTACAATGCAATTACCAAATTAATTATGCAAAGTGAAATTTGACTTGGCGAGTGACTTGAGCGAGTGACTTACGGGAGTTAATTAGATCGCAAGTAGACCGTGGTATTGCGTAACTTCAAGGTCGGTTGCGTTGCGAACGCTTCGGTATTTTAGACAGGGGGTACAGATATGGTAATACCAAAAATGTTAAAATCAATCGATACAGTTTATTGGATCTTTATCGTTATCTCTTTGTGTAATGATTCTAAGGTAAATTCACGTCAGAAGTCTCGTTACTTAGTATTCTCACGTTACCAGTTGGCTTAGTGGTTAGAGACCCTGACTGCCAAATCGAAGGTCGCGAGTTCGATTCCCACCCAGGACAAACATTTGTGTGCATGAACATGTCTGTTTGTTCTGTGTCTGGGTGTAAATATCTATATAAGTATGTATTAAAAAAATAGTATATGTAGTATATCAGTTACCTGGTAGCCATACTACAACCAGTACACTCTGCTTAGCTTGGGATCAGGTAACCATGTGTGAAGAATGTCTTGGGATATTTATATTTATTTACTAATATTTTAAAGAGGTAAAAATGGAATTAAAAGTTAATCTCCGAAGCATCCTATTTCAATAATTCTTTCACTTATACAAAGATACACTATTTCCAAGTGTATATGATTTCTTATTATTCCAGAATACATTCGATCCATGAACGGGGACGGCTAGTGGAGTATAAAACAACCATGAAATATTCTCATAATTAACCACGCAAAGCGGCAATAGTGGGGAAAAAAATATAACCAGCAATGTTATGATCCTCGTGACTGGCAATGTAGATGGAAGAAGGCCGCGTGGACGCAGCCCAATACGTTGGTCCGACCAGATCCGCACCGCTCTTGACTCGTCAGTGCACAACGCCGTTCACACCGCCGGAGAGACGAGTCGGGTGGAGACAGATCATCCGTGAGAAAGTGATGCAGAAGGGAGGTCACGACCCTCAGCTTTGATGAACATGAAACATGGAGGAGGAGGTTATAATCCTCATTAAATTATTAAAAAAATAAAGACTACTCACTTTAAATCACTCGGATACGCCAGTGAAACTGGAGGACAGTAGCTAGTTACTTATAGATATTTGAATAATTAAATTACAGGTAACTAACTGTGCCCCTCAGTTTCACCCGGGATTCCGAAGGATGTCACATTTTCTTGGGATAAAAATAGAATGTCCTATTCCAGACTATTATCTATCCTTTTCCCAAATTTCATCCAGATCCGTTGTGTCTTGGTTGAGTAACAAACATAAATAAATAAATCACACATATATTACACACACTCACACACACACACACACACATGCACACACATATAATTAACTTATTTTTTAAATTCCTTTTGTAAACCGACTGTATTTCTTTAAATAACGGTAAAACTGTATCATGAAAATAATGTATGTTTGTCGGTTTATTCTCTTTTTAAATAAAGTAACTATTTTCTCTTTTTTCACGTGAATAACAATATATTACTCAATTGTATCTTCTTCTTACCAAAAGGGGGAGCCAGGAAGCTCATAGCACAGGGTAACCTAGTTTGGGCTCCTGTCTCCCACAACTAAATGTACCTACCTGTTTAAGACAAAAAAAAATGTTGTATTTTTTTTTATGTGTGGGAGAAAAATAAACATATTTTTATATAATATTTTAATATAATTTAATATTAATATAATCCCAAGACATTCTTCACACATGGTTACCTGATTCCAAGTTAAGCAGAATATACTGCTTGTAGTATGGCTACCATGTAACTGATATACAACACATACTACTTTTTAAATACATACTTATTTCATGCACACAAATTTTTATTCTGGGTGGGAATCGAACCCACGACCTTCGGTTTGGCAGTCAGGGTCCACCAAGCCAACTGGCCCGTCCAAACTTTTGCATTTATAATAGAAGTAAAATTAATGAGGAAGCAGAAAACAGCTTCTTCAGTTTTAGATGCACCCTTATTCAGCTAATACAAACTTCGTCGGCGAGCCGCTTCACGGAGGTCTCGGAGAGTTTATCTCTCACGTGATTAGTAGTATTAGCGGAGTAAGCGACAGAGACAGAGCATAGAAGCCGCGACGAAACATCCTCGAGTTAGTGTCATTCCTTACAAACAGAATCGAGCCCCAGAATTATTACTACTGCATACCAATAATGGATTTTAGTCACTTCTTTATAGAAAATAAATAAGCACAAAAATAAGTACAACTTGTCTCGTGGCAGGTTTTTATTTGCGTCCACCCTCTCCTGACAACGCTTACAAAATAAGATATTTTTTTCTTTCTCCTTCATTGTACATTCTCGCTGGGCCTCTATATTCGGACAGGCTTGAAGACTTCCCTCTTTGAACGTGATTTGAATGCCTGACAACCAAACTTGGTAAATTGTCAATGCCACATTATTTCGAAAAAAAAAGTTTCTGACTATGGGGTTATATGAGGTGTCCATAAGTCTTCTAAAAGGATTTCTGTATACTATTAAATATTCTGAAATATTAACAAACTTTATGTAGCCATGTGTCATTAAAACAAGGGACTTCAGATATAAGAATTTGATGTCATGGATAAATTATAAACTGTTGAAAATGAATACGTTGTATTGTAAGCAGTATGGTGCAATTTCGCAAGATATATCATAAACTAACGGTGTTCGACACACAAAATTACGGTGATGGCTGTCCCCCGCGGTTTCACCCGCATTTATCGATATCATATATAGCGTATAACCATCTACGAAAAAATTCTGTTTCGAATGGAAGCAGTCCCATCCCTATGTGCTCGGTAGTTTTGAGTTGATGGTGCGTCAAAGGAACTCTATTTTGCTTATTGGTAAATATATACAATATGTTAACTTAATAACTACGCGTTTATAATCAAAGAGTAGGTATTTCGTCTTATTTATATTTTATGTTATTCGAAAAGCCAACAGCACAAATCTTTTAATTCATATATTAATAGACAGAGGGGCGACAAAGAGATCATATATATGATCGGTTAAGTAATTTTCGCGTGAAAGCGTAACAAACAAACTTACATTCACATTTATGATATTAGTAGGGATATATTAAATATACTAATCCAAAGAGGTTGGTTTTTTATCAAAAATCCTTTTTTAACTGACTTTATTAAATTAACAAAACTACATATTTTTTATATTATACATACAGAATCATAGCGAGTTTTCTCATAGATTATCCCTTTCGTTACCGTTCCATTTTATTTCACATTTAATTTTGGGTGAATCAAGTAAATTGCCAAAGAAGGTCGGGCCCAATTAAGGCGTATTGTACTTTTGATCTGCTTAGTTAGTGAGCCAATTTTGTCTTTCCAATAAACCTATAACGTGTAAGAAACATTTTCTCGGGCTGTAGGTAATTTTGTGAGCAGGTACTTTTAATAGGTAATAAAAACTCTGAAACTACATATTTATTGTAGAAGCTATATGAGACTGCTAGTAATAATAAATAATCCTGATTTGGTAGATCTCATAGTGCAGAGTGCGTCCGTGGAAGTACTACAACCTTGCCCATTTCCACCGTGAAGCAGTAGTGCACTTGTTACTGTGTTTCGGTTAGAAAGGTAAGGTTGGTGAAATTACAGATACATGAGACTTAACAACTTCAAGGTCGACAACGCATTGGTGTTGCCCATGGACTTGCAAATGCCCATCGGCTGCGGTGACCACTTACCATCAGGTGGACCGTCAGCTTGTGTATCGCACCTGGTAGATGTGGAGACCACAGATCCAGGGTAGATCGGGCAAGGGACCGTTTATTTGTACCCGGGTTTGCTAATGTGCCCAAGAGACAATGATTGATATTATCCTATCACTACTATCACATTGATACTAAAAATATATTTTATGTACCACTGCCGACCTCTTCGTGGATTATAAACGTGGAAACACCATAAAATATTTAGGTGAATGCCGTCTGTATAATTCGTCATTGCATTAAATTCATAAATATTAATAATAATACCTTTCCAATAACAGGGTAAAGTGTGCATAAAATAGCCATTAGGAGAACACACACTACTATTTTTACATTATTAATGTTATTTGGTGACGAATGTGGGGTAAACGCACCTGTTGCCGGCCGCCATCGCGTGTCCCAGAATTATTATGTTGGTCCCAGCATCTAAAGTGTGTGTGTATAACTGAGTTATACGGATATATGTCGTGTGATCGTGTTTTGATGGATATTGGCTTGTTTAGTCAGGTTTACACGCAATTTTATTTTTGACTTAATAATCTGTTCCCTTTAATGTATGCTGTTGGGAGACAGTTCAACTTAACTGGTACCTATTCATAAGCATTTTTGGTATCATGTCCAATTCTAAATGAGTGTTTATATGAAAATAAAAAATCTTTATTTATATAATTTTTTTAGTAATTTGAGGTACTTACTCCAGCAAAGAAATATAAATTCAAATAAAAAATATCTGAATATTTATCTTTATTAATTTATAACGTAGCTTAAAAAACCATACAAATGTGTTCTTGAGAAATGAATTATTCTTTGACTTCAATATTAATAATGTTATAATTCTATTTATTAATCAGTGATAGCACAAAAAATGTAATATCAGATAAAACAAAACGAAATATTTAAGTAGCTTAAATAAAAAACAAGCTACTTATAACAAAAAAATAAAGCTTTCTTCAAATATTACGCCACCAAAAGCCCACAATCGTAACTCCGATAGTTTACTAAAAAAACATAACAACAGCGATAACGTCACGATTAATTTTATAAAAAAAACTTATGAATAGAAAACCAGCTTAGATAAGAAAAAAACATATTTACTTAATAAATAGATTTTGATTAATGAACCTGTCACAAACAACGAAATATAACCAGCGTTTATTTTGTGACGTCAGAAACTAATCTCATAAACTCAATGCTAAGTATAAACATTTTAGTAATAGTCCTTTATGAAAATTTGTTTGGAGTTTCTTGATTCTGTTAATAAGCTTAAAAGGAACGCAGACTGTATATTTACTTGACGTATTTTCTAATATTATAAATGCGAAAGTTTGTGATGGTCGATGTATGGATGTTTGCTAGTCTTTCGAGGAAAAACTACAGTAGTGCTTAGTTAGTTAGTTATACAGGGCTTCCTCCGCACTTAGCCTCTTGAATGGGCCATTGTGCGTCAGCCTCTTACTCCAGTCATCCCAAGTTGTCCCAGAAAGCTAGCAACCTTTTCAGGTTCCTGCAGGCTCCCGGGAGCGATGCTGGGTTGATCTGCCACTCTGGAGCACTCTATAAGCACGTGTCATAGCGTTTCTCCTGCTTCCATGCACCCTCTGCATATAGGGCTGTCAGTCACAGTGTGCTATTCACAAACAAAATCTCGCCGAGTGATCACTCAGGTGTACACGCGGATAGCGGACCTCTCGTCTAATTGCGAAGTCGCGAGAGAGACAAGAAATATTCACACCGTGATTTCGTCGTCGAGTTTGATTGCAGAATATCATAGCTGATTGGATTTAGCATAAAGATAACTCATAATATTTTTATTCCGTGAAAACCAACAATTTGTAAAAACTCTGCAACCACTGCAACAATATCACCATAACTTGAAATCAACAAGAAACCAAAAATCAACACTATATAATAATAAACGGTTTAGGCCCTTATGAGGTCAAAGTTACTGTAGTTACCGCTTGTTGGTAGGTCAGCCTTTACTTGAGAAGAGCCGGCAACGAATGAAACATTTTTATAAAAAAAAACATGATGTTTTTTGCAACATACATTTTCAATTCCTTAACATTTTCAAAGTACAAAGTCTTACATTGCTATGTTATCATCTAATCACTACATAGTATAAAACAAAGTCGCTTTCTCTGTCCCTATATCCCTATGTACGCTTAAATCTTTAAAACTACGCAACTTTGATGCGGGTTTTTTTAATAGATAGAGTGATTTGAGAGATTCATTGAAGACGAAGGTTTTTATGTATAATACATGTGACATCCCACCGGGACGTGGGTAAAACCGCGGGGGACAGCTAGTATTATAATAATATATAATTGTAGTGTTTACAATAAATCTACTTGATTCCTGAGAATTAGGGGAACCACCTCATTATGGCGATCCATAACATTATATATCTATTTACATATTATTCTAAGAAACTGACAATTTTCACGTAAACAAATGATTACCTTCCACGAATCCTTCCCAGTTCCAGGATATTTATATATTATTATTTATTAATATAATAACGTATCAATTAATTATTAAGGAAGTGCGTTTGTAATATTAATTGGCGTAAAACGAACAGTTTATATCTTGAGAGATGTTCATTAATTAAGGTCGACTAATATCTATATTTAGACGCATCGTCTGTCTGCCTGTCAATCTATCTATTTATAACTAGCAACATTATTTGATGAATTATTTCGCTGCTCGCCACACCATTACTAATGCTCCTTTTTTGAATAATAATCAATCTTACACAATTAAAAATCTCCTTAAGAATCAAAGTTTAAAAACAATTTATTCAGTTTAGGCCCTCTGAAGACACTTATGAAGGTCAAATTTCAAGTTACTGAAGCTACTACCGGTTCGGAAGTCAGCCTTCAACTGAGAAGAACCGGCAAGAAACTCAGCGAGGTTACATTCTTTTATCATTACATGTTTTTTATCAATTTTTCTTATATTTTTTTTCTATTCTGACCATTTGGTAACTTTATCATCTCAATTTTACATGTTTTTTTTTTTATATTTTAGATAATACTTAATATATAATCACGCCTCATAAAAGTCTATTAAATTGTGTGTATTAATTTATGATACGTATCAATATGTGTACAGTTGGTGTGTCCTATAAAATAAATAAATAAATCCGTAAAAAATCCATAAACCAATAATAAGTGCCTACCTAAAGTATACCTTCAGAATAAGGCGATAAGAAAAAATCGCGACCTTTATAATAAAGAAAAAAAAATGAACTTGGGATAGGCTTTATCTGTTGTTACAAATGAGGTTAGCGTGAGGTCGACGCAGTTTATCAGGGGCTAGCAACGAACCCTTTTACCCTATCAACACTGTGATAAATCTATTTTAGCATACATTACCGGTGTAAAATGAAAGATTTTGTAGACGAGATCCTCATGATGGGACTTTTGGACCTTTCAGCTACGATGATTGAGGTTGGCAACATAAAAATATTTATCTTTTTAGCTGGAGACTTCTAAAGAGTTTTCACATCAAGCATAGACAAGATAGAAGTATTTTTTTGTGACACATAAACTACAAAATATATATGAGTAAGTATAAAAAATGAATATAATATGAAAATTCGATATTTTGAAATGACACACCTGACACAAAATTTTCGATGTGGGATATTCTACCCAAAGGCTTTAGCATGTTTATATCCCAAAATGTTATCAATTTTATTTGTCTACAGAACTAACATATTTTTAATTGCCCACTGTTACAGAAATATGTAGCCAGAGGGTGTTACGAAATGAAAATAAGTTGTTCAAATGTTTCGTATTGGTATTCTCTTAAGCAGGTCAGTTCTGGAGTGGTGACCAACGTTGGTCGACGTTTACCCTGCAGACCCAAGGTCAAAGGCGTAATGCATGTTGGGTCTGGGAGGCCAGATTATTTAAAAACACAATATTTTGACGTATAATCTATGTTCCCAGAACTGTCCATAGTTTTACCAAAAAAAAAGCATTTAACATATACCACTAGAAATAAACAATCGACTTACATAAGAAAAAATAACATTTAAGAGACCAATATACCTTAGACGTTTCTTTAGCAATCTACCTAGACATTCAAGAATTACCCGTGCATAAATTTAAAATGGTAGTAAAGAAACTTTGTATCAAAAGGTTTTTTATAAAATCAGACCATTTAACTTGGCAATGAACTGCTCGCTTGACAACGCATTTATCTTATTGAAAGTATTGTCTGCCAAACAGATAACTGATATACTACATATACAACGTTTTTTCTTTATACATACTTATATAGATAGACGTTTACACCAAGACACAGAACAAATAGACATGTATCCACGATCTAAAGCGTGGCAGTCAAGGTCTCTAATCACCAAGCCAACAGGCCCGTCAAATAAAAATATAAAAAACCTGGGACATTCTTTACACACCCCCATAAGATCCCAAACTAAGCAAAGCTTGTACTATGGAAACCAGATAACTGTTACACTTCATTTTTTTTTAAATACATTCTTAAAAAGATGCATGCACACAAATGTTTGTCCTGGGTGGGAAACGAACCCACGACCTGCGGCGTGGCAGTCAGTGTCTCTTACCACCAAGCCAACTGGCTATAAACTAAAATCACTAATAAATAAATAAATATAACGAAACATTCTTTACACACGGCCATCTGATCCCAAACTAAGCAGAGCTTGTACTATGGAAACCAGATAACTGATACTACATATATTACTCCTTTTTCAAATAAATTCTTAGAGCAATATTTACACCCAAACACAGACCAAATAAACATGTTCATGTATATGACGGAAACGAACCCTCGATCTGGCAGTTAGGGTCGATAACCACCAAGCAAACTGGCCCGTCGAATCATCATCATCATCAGCCTATCTCTGTCCACTGCTGGAAATAGGCTTCACCTAAAGCCCGTCGAATTGTCATTCGTAATAATAAAAATCCCAATCAATTAAACCAAAGAAACAAAATGATAATAAGTTAATGATATCATTTATTTAATGATGTCAAAGTGTACATATTAACACATATAAATTGCCCGCCCTTGTTTGATAACATAGCGCTATATTGTTTTCATATGAATGATGTATGACCATTGTGTTTTTAACAATGTTACCTTTGATCTTTTATTTTTTGTTTATTGTCATTGTTATTAACTTTCGTGTAACGAAAACATGGCGGTCGATTCATTCGATCAACCCTTGTAGATGTAGTAGAGGTCTTAGTGCAGAGTTCATCCGGGGACACCTTACCCATTTCCACCGTGAAGCAGTAGTGCACTTGTATTACTGTGTTTCGGTTAGAAAGATAAGGGGGCCGGTGAAATTACAGGCACAAGCTAATCAACTTTACGTCTCATGTTTGAAAATGCATTAGCATGTCCCTAGTGTTGCAAATATGGTGGTGGTACATATGCGGTGACCACTTACCATCAGGTGGAACGTCTGCCAGTTTGTCGCCATACTTGGCATAAAAAATTTTCATTACAACATGACATTGTGTAGGGTCGGCAACGCGGTAGTGATCTGGTGTTGCAAGCGTCAGTATAATGCGGTGACCGATTACCATCAGAAGGGCCGTTAGCTTATTTGTCACCTTAGAGACCTAAAAAACTACTAGAGGCGTCCTAAGATCGCCGTATGAAGTTTCAATCTATGCCAAAACGATCAACTAATAATTTATGTTATCTTTATCGAAAACAGTACAGTCATATAAGCAATTAGTCACCGTTTCCGAGATACGACTGATGTCAACTCACGCGCAGCTGTCACTTATAGTTTTAATTCGTGGTAAGACCATAGGTTAATATACTCCTTCCTGTCCTAAATTGTATTGAATACAAAGACAACTGTGTTGTATTAAGAATTAGTGTTAATAGTTTATTTGTTTATTAATAAACAGGTTAAAGAACTTTAACAGCATTTTTATTTTTATATTTCATTTAGTTATTTAATTATCAGTCAATCTGTCAAACCAATGATCTGCCTTTTTTAAAAGGGTTTTTGTATATTAAGAACTTTTTAATACAAAATAATTAAACAAGTATAAAAAAAGATTTATTTTTTTATATGTATTTTTTGTATGTATTATTTGTATGTATAATTTGATTGAGTATTTCTTGTTTCTTTATTTAATAAATACTTGTTAGCTTCTGCACATGCAGGAACTATAATATGTGAGCTCATGAGAATAAGTTTAAATTTATGAAAACATAGGAAACTATAGGTCTATTTTAAGTTTAAAATAAGGCTGAGTAAAATGTAGTAAAGACACGATAGTATTGAAACTTTTGTATTACAGGGGAACATTTTAATTATTCGTCAATCACTTTTTAATAGCATAGTTTGTGTTTATCATTAATTTATCTTTCATCACACAAAACGGTTGCCTGTCATAATTTCAAAGCCCTTCCATAAGATGTTTTACTTTAGAAATCAGTTATTCAAATAAAAAAACGAATTCATCTCAAATTTCGAACGCAGTGTCACACAATCGTAGACTATGCCATTATTCTCAGTAAAGAAAAAGAATCGACTACCAAGAAGTTAGAGGACGTTCCGAAATTATGTTTAATTTTTTATTCAACTTTGGAACCTTCTGGAGTAGTTTTTAAACTGCCGAAGGCGAGCGACGTTTTGTGAGTTTTCTTTTTTTTATAGACACAATAACGGTTTAATATAAATTTTTTTTTTTTTTAGATTTGGCAAATAATAGCAACATTTTTAAATCATTTTGAGACATGATTGTTTATTCTGTGTCTGGATATAAATATTTATATACAAAAAAAGTTATCTAGTATTTATTTATCTGTTTTAAATTTAACTAGCTCTGCTTAGTTTGGGATCAGATGATCGCGTGTAAAGAATGTCGCTGGTTATTTATTAATAACCTCACACTGAGTGTGTCAAATTCCCATTCCCAAAGTGTTTGTTCAAGCACCAAAATATTTGTCTTGGCTGAATTGAACCCACGACCTATGAGGTAAAGATTACACCATTGGCAATCGCTCCATCATTCTACTAAACGTTAACAGCCCTACATAAGTAATTACAAAATTGCAATATAGTTTCAAATCTCGAGGCTATGTCGATATTAGGAATATATTTCAGAGATTTCTTATGAATTTGAGGTACCATTGGTCGGCAGACTCATTATTATCTCATCTCTTAATGTTTTAGAATGATTTATATTTCACTCAATTTAATGAATTTAATTTGCTAGTAAGGGTGTAAGCCATTATCTTCCATAATAAAAAACAACTCAATCTTACACATATTAAAAACCAGTTTTCGCTCTCTGGTAAAAAATTGACTAATTTATAATATACTAGTTGCCCGGACAGACGTCGTTCTGTCGAAATAAGTGCATACAAAAATGTAGGAATTTCGCTCGCAGCGCCACCTACCGAGTCCAATTGTAAATCTAAACCATCCAGGGTGCCACCCAAAAGCATATAAAAAAATTCATTCAAATCGGTCTAGCCGTTTAGGGAGTTCACTGTCAACACACGTACAGAAGAATTATATAAATAAAGATATAACTTAGCTATATGGTGTAACTATTTATGTTACTAATCAAAATTAAACAAATATATTACCACATTAAAACATGAAACTACTATTCAGAAATCTATCAATTCTTCAAGTGAATATAAAATCATTCAATTCACAAATTTCTCTCTTCACTCGAGCATCGACTTCTTAACAAGTAGTAGTAACTCGCAATTGGAGTCCCGAGACAAAGGACTGACTCCACCAAGGTCAGACTAAGGACATAAGGGTGACCCAACCGTCCAATCCAGTTTTTTTGTTTTTTTTTATTATTCGCTCATCCGTTTGGGACACAGAAATCAAAATATTTTGTATAGAAGTGCCATTTGACGTGGTTAGATGCTCTGATATACGGGGCAGGTGGTGGATTTAATTCCCGTCCAGAACAATTATTTGTATGTATGGACTTGTCTGTTTATTCTGTGTTATTTTGTTGCAAGAATATACAAAAATATTTATTTTTATATAAAATATCTTGTTACATTTCATCTGAACCCAAATTAAGCGGAGTGTAGGTACTATTGTAAACAGATCAGTGTTATATATACCTCGAAACATTTTTTTATAGTATATCATAGATTCGGACACAGAACAAACAAACATGTCAGTTGTGGGTGGCCTAACCACCTTATCAGCAGGACTGTCTTCCGGATTAACATCAGCTCCCCCGGTTTCACTCGTTTTCCCAAGTGTTATATGTCACATTTTCTTGGATAAGAATATCCAATAAGACATAAGTTATTCCAGGGCATGATCCAAAATTTTATGTTTCATCCAAATCCGTTAGGAACTTTTTTTCGTGAAAGACTAAGTAACATCGATCCGCTCAAACTTCCGCATTTATAATATTAGTAGGACAATTCTAAATAAGTGAATAATTCGTAAGTACACATATGATTAATTAAAACAAAATTATTTTATTCAGACAACAAAGGAACCATTTCTTAAAACTACCAAGACAAGTAAGAGTTATAAAAGAAATAAATTTAATACATACACAAAATTATCAGTTTACATAAAAATGATTAAGTTAGTTAGTTCTATATTCATTTACATTTCAATGGTGCAGTGTTCGGACAGAACGCGCCCCGAATGTCTGAATTAGAACGAATGGCCATTTCCGTTTAATGACCATTGTTATGACTGGTTTGATTTACATGTAGATAAGGCTCGTTTGTCGGAAAAATTGTGGTGTTTATTTTTGTGTGTGTTTTGCCTTATCTGTGTAATCTTTGATGGAGTCACCCGTGACAGTTATATTTGAATTGTAAAGTTGTCGGAAGCAATTCGGTGCCCCCTTATTCAGCTAATACAAGCTTCGTCAGCGAGCCGCTTCACGGAGGCCTCGGAGAGCTTACGTGATTAGTAGTATTAGCGTAGTAAGCGACAGAGACAGAGCATAGAGGGCGCGACGAAACATCCTCGAGTTAGTGTAATTGTCCTTACAGAATCGAGCCCCTAGATAGGCCGTTTTTCTCCATGTCTTTATTAATATTAATTTTTTTGTAGATGTATATTTTGTTATGTTTAGTTTATTTTTTTGTAAATACACTTTATTGGCAGGCGAGTTGGCTTGGTGGTCAGCGACCCTGACTGCCAACTTGCTGGCATGAATATCTGTTCGTTCTGTGAAAATAGAAATTAGTATATCAGTTATCTGGTTTCCATAGCACACGCTATGCATAGTATGGGATCAGATGGCCGTGTAAAAGAATGTCACAGGATATTTATTTATTTATATTTATTAAAGTAAAAACAGTGTTGGCCGTTCCATCCAAACATTTGATCAAACTTTGGCACCAATATCTAAGAGGAACGTGGACACGTAATTACTTCATATTTTATGTACTTATTTCCCACGCCTCTGTACGTCTTAATGAATGTCCCAAATCGCTCTCAATAGAACGACGGGTCATAACTAGTCACCCTTTTTTCTCGACTCTTGACTGACAGATTGAGTTATTTAATTAGGACTTCCGTTGTCAAGGCAGAGTCAAATGTTTTATTAATCGGACTACATTATATATAGGTATAGCGACGAAATTTAATCTGGTATCATTTAAGGTTGAATATCGCTCAGCGAACGAGCTATTGGAGCTAGTTACAAATGTATTGACAATGCGTTGTGCAGTGACGTAACCTGATTTGGAAGTTTTGACATTATTGCATTGTTAATGTTCTTAGAATATAGGTGAGATGTTAATGCTTTTAGGATTGGCTTGAAGTTATCGTCATCCATCAATCGACAGGCCAGTTGGCTTGGTGGTTAGCAACTTAGACTGCCAAGCCAAGGTCGTGGGTTCGATTCCCACCCAGGACAAACATTTGTGTGCATGCATCTGTTTAAGAATGTATTTTAAAAAATATATTAAGTGTAACAGTTATCTGGTTTCCATAGTACAAGCTCTGCTTAGTTTGGGATCAGATGGCCGTGTGTAACAGTATGTCCCAGGGTATTTATTTATTTATCAATTGACTGTAATGTAAGACTGTATTGCCAAAATATCTTAAATATACATTTAGCGAATTCTACTAATATTATGAATGGGAATGTGTATGACGATTGATGTATGGATGTATGTTACTCTTTCACGCGAATACTACTTATTGGATTTGTATAAACACATAATTTTATCCCGGACAATAAAATATTCCGGGGAAACGCGGTTGAAGCCGCGGGGGACAGCTATTGTATTATATACACGAAAGTTTGTGAGGATGTATGTATGTTTGTTACCTTTTCACGGAAAAACGACTGAACTGATTTCGATAGCTTTTATCTGGATTAACATAAAGGGTACTTTTTATCCCGGGAAATGATAAAATCCCTCGGGGATTTAGTTTATCCAAGGTAAAAAAAATAGAAGCGAATTTACAGATTTTAATTTACAATTACACACTTACATTTCGACCACAATTTTACCGTTGAAGTTGTCGAAAGTGGTGACCACACTTCTAGAAAACGACTTTAAATGCAGTTATCGGTAAATAAATAAATAAATATCCTCGGAAATTCTTTACACACGGCCATCTGATCCCAAACTAAGCTTGTACTATGGAAACCATATAACTCATATACTACATACATAACGTTTTTTTTTTTCTAAATGCATACATTATATACATATTTACATTTACATTTTCATGCACACAGAACAAATGTCTGTCCTGGGTGGGAATCGAACCCACGACCTTCGGCTTGGCAGTCAGAGTCGCTAACCACCAAGCCAACTGGCCTGTCAGATACTTTGCAATACAAACTGTTATTTATAATTTAATACTATGAGCAAAGCCTCCGACTGCACATACGATCTGTGAGCACGTACGGTCAACAAAAACGGAATAATAGTGGGGTTCTGTTAGCGATACGTAAGCTGCGTACTCTACTATTGATTCACAGATTATATAGCTTATGGATGGCACGATTTGAAGCACACTCTTATTACTAGGGCTTAAGGTCTTGTCCTTTATATAACTTTGGTTTGACTAGTATTTGACCGCAATAATAATAATAATCGTAATAATTATTTTGACTCAAAATTGTAGTATAATTATACATGTTTACAATTATTCAGTATACATAAGTTAGTAGCACAGTATGACCATTGATGCCTAAACTAGTTGCACAAAGCAATTGTTCTATAGACATCGATATCCCATACCTTTTATGACAACTATGTACCTGTTATATGATTTATAAATCAGTGATCTTTGAATCATGATGTGGTTGTAGCAATTTTTTTTTAGTTAATACTATATTGCACATTAATCATAATACTCTTGTTTTAAATACTTATGTTTAATATATCCTATTAATATTATAAATGCGAATGTTTGTATGTATTATGTGTTTTATGTTTGTAGCTCTTTCACGCCAAAACTACCGTACAGATTTGGATGAAACTTGGCACATAGATAGAATAACATATACAATACTACTATTATTGGCGAAGTTAGCGAAAGAGACAGAGCACGGAGGCTGCGACGAAATATCCTCGATTTAGTATCATTTTCCTTACAGAGTCGAGCCCCTGATAGTTATCTTTGGGAGTTATTGCCTGCATTTGATTAATGAACAATACATTACAGAGGTCTTTGTGCCTGCCGCCGCGCCGCTCCGAACTGTCAACTATGTATCTAGTGAACTGCATGTAAATGGGTGTTATATAACGCAGCGTGGTACAATGATTTAGAAGAAATTCTCATCAATCTGCTCGACTCACGACACACACACACATACATACACACACACTCACAAGTTCCATGAATACATAATTTAAATTGATTTATTGACTAGCTTTCCCTCGCAGTTATACCCGCGTTCCCGAGGGATATCACATTTTCCCGGGATAAAAAGTAGCCTATATGTTATTCCAGGATATGTTCTATCTATGTGCCAAATGTCATCCATATCCGTTTTGTAGTTTTTGCGTGAAAGAGTAACAAATATACTTAGATACAAATCATTCCTCTTTATAATATTAGTATAGATATGTTAAGTCGTCTTTTTATTTCCTTTTATTTTTCTTTTCCAAATGTTAATCAGATGGCCATGTCTAAAAAAAGGATGTCTCATATTTATTAGGTGACAGCAGCCTTGACGGAGGAACCTTCGCACTAATAAGGCTCTTAGGCATAAACGGCTGCACGGATTCAGATAAAACTTGCTACACAAATAGAATATGTTCTGGATCAGCACAGAATACCATTTATTCCGGTAAAAAACAGGGTGTGCTGTAAAGACATAGGACAGAAGTGAAACTTTTGTATTGCAGTGTTTACTCCTACCACTTTTAGTCACACAAAAAGGTTGCGGATCAGCATTTCAAAGCCCTCCTATAAGAAGTTACACTCCAATAACTCAAGAACGACATTCAAAACAACTCTTCAAGGACAACAAACAACTACATTAACAATTGTAACATGTCCTTGAAATAACTTAACCAACCTTGCCACACTTAAAAATGCGGTCAATAGCAACACCGACCTTTTTTTTAAATAAACGGTAGCGCGTGAAAAAATGTCACGATACTATTACTAAATCAGTTGTAAGAGACATTGGTAAAAAACTGGCCAAAAGCTGTACAAGACTCCACACAATTGAATAGATGAAAAAAAAAAGTATCCCGCTTTCCGCGAATAAGAGGTACCTGAAAACAGATTTTATTTCATACCTTTGTGCACCATAATATGTATTCAATACCAATACAGCTTTTTAACCAAGTGTTTCTGAGTTAAATAAAGTTGGCGAATCTAAAAGGGTATTGTAGACTACGGAACCCAAAAAAAACTGACAGGCCAGTTGGCTTGGTGGTTAACGCTCTGACTCCCAAACCTAAGGTCGCGGATTCGATTCCCACCCAGGACAGACATTTGTGTGCATGAACATGTCTGTTTGTTCTGTGTCTGGGTGTAAATATCTCTATAAGTATGTATTTAGAAAAAAAAATGTATGTAGTATATCAGTTATCTGGTTTCCATAGTACAAGCTCTGCTTAGTTTGGGACCCGATGGCCGTGTGTAAAACAATGTCCCAGGATATTTATTTAATCAATCTATAAATGTTGTTGTTTTCTGATTATCTTTTTAACGTGACATAAGTTAAGACTTATAAATTACTAGCTGTCCCCCGCGGTTCCCCGCGTTCCCGAGGGATGTGACATTTTCCCGGCACAAAAAGTATCTTATGTTACTTCTAACACCTCCAAGAATATGTGTACAAAAGTTCATTATGATCGGCTATGTAGATTTCGCGTGTAAGCGTTACAAACAAACTTACTAATTATTCATAACATACATTATAATATAGTGTATAGTAATTAATTAAATTTTAACCGTTATTGTATTAAATGTTGCTATTAGATGTTATAATAAACCACCATTGATAACCAAAACACGGACCTTGCCGCAGCCGACGTCTGCCGGACCAAAAAAAAACAGCCTGTGATCAATGTCAACAATCTAAAGACAGGGCTATGGCATTCAGCCTTGCTACAGGGAGCCCTTTAAAACTAAAGGAGATAGACTGGCCAAACGACGAAAGGTAGCTTGTTTAGTAATTACAACATTTCTAGAACGAGCGGAAATTCCCACAGCATAGTAATAAATAAAAAAAAAATCACATCATTAAACACAAACCGACAATATTAGAACCGAAACAGTTTATTTTGAGTCGTGACTCGATACTAATTAAATACAATTTATAATGGAGTGATATAATCGAATTATTTTTTGAATTTGAATAAAATTATTCTATTTTTACAAAAGGGAAGTCAAGGCTTCTACAACAGTTGGGTTGAGGACAGATCCTCAGTTCAGCGAGAAACTCCATAGAACTGGGGCACTCGGACATCATGTACGACTCGTTCAGAGTCGTCAACATCTTAATTGGCATTTAAGCCACCGCCAGCCGAAAATCGGCAATTACCGCCGCAGTAGAAGGTACTGCGGCAGTCCTCCTCGAATCCACAATGGCTTTCAAACACCATAAGCGCATTGGGTTCAATACGTGTAGATTTCGAACAGCCCTACCGAAAAACTGTTTCACTGTGTAGAAACGGACTCCCCGAATTATATCACAAAGTACTTCTACTTATACAAAGTGACAAGAAAATTTCGCTTGTGCGATGTAGGATTTAGCCGCTATTTTGATGATATCATATATGTTTTCTTGTGTAATATTATCTAAATTTAATATTTTCATAACAAATGAATGATACACATCGATTGCGTTACTTTTAGTTAGCAAATAAAGGATTTGCGAAAAAATATTTTTGCGAGTAAAGGATGGGTTAATACAGGATCAGTGGGAGCGAGAAGGATAGGCATAATAGGAGATATCGCGGTCGCGATTGCAACGCCATCCAGTGAAGATGCGAGTAACTAAAAGTCCCTTACTATAATTGAAAATAGATAACATGTAAATGAGTATATTATTTATCAATTAGTTGAAATAATGCGTATTTAATAGCGCTTTGAATTTAATATGCATATATAATTATTTATGGACTATTGGTATATGAAAACCGTATTATAAGAATATAAGTTTTTATGTGAAACCTATATAGGTAATTTGATTAAAGAAATATGAAGGTCTGAACAAAATAAAAAAATGTCTTGGGGCATTCTTTACACACGGCCTTTTAAACCCAAACTAAGGAGAGCTTGTACTATGGGAACCAGATATACTACAAAATCCCTTTTTTTTAATATATATTTAATAGATAGAAACAGACATGTACACAAATAATTGTCCTATGTGGGAATCGAACCCGCGACTATATACGTATATATACTTTTATACTTATATAATTTTCGTCTTGAAAAAATTTTGAAATTTGAATGTAAGATCTTTTCATGATTACTCTTATTAAGATAAAACAAGGAACAGGTAACTTAGAATTTGTATTGTCGAGCTACAAAGCGATTGTTATTTTGACTATCCACCTGAGTAAAGCGGCTTAGAGCTCAGCTAAAATGAAATGAATGAAATGAATGAAATGAATGAAACGAATGAAACGAATGAAACGAATGAAACGAATGAAACGAATGAAACGAATGAAACGAATGAAACGAATGAAACGAATGAAACGAATGAAACGAATGAAACGAATGAAACGAATGAAACGAATGAAACGAATGAAACGAATGAAACGAATGAAACGAATGAAACGAATGAAACGAATGAAACGAATGAAACGAATGAAACGAATGAAACGAATGAAACGAATGAAACGAATGAAACGAATGAAACGAATGAAACGAATGAAACGAATGAAATGAATGAAATGAATGAAATTAAATGAAATATTGAAATGAAATGAAATACAGTGTAAACTCTTTATAACGTTATCCTTTATAACGATAAACTCCCTATAACGTTGAAGTGAGCCCAAGTTGGTTGGTTTGTCCACTTTGTTTTGTTTTTTTTTGTTCACTCCATATAACGATAACTCTCTATAACGACAAAAAATGCTCAGTCCCTTGAGTTTCGTTATAAAGAGTTTACACTGTATAAATGAAATATAAATGAAATGAAATATAAATGAAATGAAATATAAATGAAATGAAATATTGAAATGAAATGAAATATATGAAATTGCTAGATATTGTTGATACACTCTGTCATATTAAATTAGGTATTGCGTTATAATTTATTTAGTAAGATTATTTGGCGTATTTTTTTTTACTTTAAAAAAATTGTAATAATGTTGTTGGATTGCCATATTAATAAATAAATAATGCAGCTGGTTGAATTTTACTTACATAAATTATAATTGAGAATGTGTGTTTGTTTGTACACACAGCCCGTCGGCTGCATTTTAACGCGGGTGTTACCGCGGGGGGCAACTAGTGTAATTTTTACAATTTTGATGTTTCTTTAATTACATAAGGTTCCTTCGACACACCATCACCTCAAAACTACTGAAGATATCGGGATGGGACTGCTATCATTCGACGAGGTTTTTTTCGGAAATAGGTATAGGCTATATATGACGTCGATAAACGCGGGTCAAACCGCGGGTACAGCTAATATATATAAGCGAAATAGGGTTCCTTTTACGCACCATGACATCAAAACTACTGAACATATCGGGATAGGACTGCTACCTATATGATATCTCTAAACGCGGGTGAAATTACGGGGGACAGCTAGTTACAACATAAGGGTGAAATATGGGTGTCAATACTGAGTCGTGTACATTCTTTATGCATCTTTTTGACATACAAATAATATTCGAGACCCGACATAGGTAAGAAAAAAAATCGTGTTTGAGAAGTCTTACTATGGGGTCTTATAGAATGAATAATCAATTGTTTGTTTTCCCGCGAATTTATTTGACAATTGAACTGGATCTGACGTTTTGGCATTGTTTGGCTACAAACCTGCCCCCTTATTCAGCTAATACAAACTTCGTCAGCGAGCCGCTTCACGGAGGCCTCGGAGAGCTTACCTCTCACGTGATTAGTAGTATTAGCGTAGTAAGCGACAGAGACAGAGCATAGAGGCCGCGACGAAACATCCTCGAGCTAGTGTCATTTTCCTTACAGAATCGAGCCCCTGTTTTATAAGATTGTTCCTCATGTAGGTATGGCTGAGAACTTTTATAAAAGAATTCCGGAAGTACGCTATAATTTTTTGGAAATTTTGCTTCAGTGTAAGTAGTAAAGTTTTATTTATTTTTAGATGAAATGAAAATGAAAATATTTTTTATTCAAATAGGCCTTTACTAGCACTTCTGAATAGTCTGACTCTAACACCGGTTCGGAGGATTGTGTAAAGTGAGTAGCAGTGAATTGGTAAATATTCTTCTATTTTGTTTTGTAAGGTTGTTTCGACGTGGGGGGGGGACGTCAAGGCTCTGCCGGTTTTCCAGCCCCTCGCCACATAGACGATGCCTAAGCGCCGCTGGGTCGTTTACTGTGTAAACCGGGCCATAGGCGGGAGTCCCACATTCCCCCCCTCACCTCCAATGGGGGGGAATGAGGAACGCATTTCTCACAGCGTGAAAAAAAAAAGCAAAAAATGGTTTATGTCGTTTGTTATTTAACTTCTCTTCATCAAAGTTTTTATGTTATATTCAATATCTATATATTTGATTTTCTTACTAACGGCGAAAAATTTGTAATTGGTCTTTTTTTTTCTATATTTTAAACCATTGTTTTAGGCTGTAAGTTTTTCTTTATAAAATAAAATAAATAAAATACATATATGACTTAAATAAATAAAATTATTCTCAATAAATGTAAATAAATATATAATTTTTTGCATAATTAATGGAAACGGGCTTTAAATATATTTTCCTCGATATAAAATTTATTTATTGTAATTTAAACTCTATTATAATATTATGAAGCTACAATTTCGAGTACCGAGATTTACATATACTTTTCGTACTTGGTAAATAAATGTAGGACACAATTTTCCTTATTTATGTACTTTTAATGATATATTATATGTTTTAATTAATTTATATACGACTGCAAATAATTTACTAATTTAATGGTACTACGTAAAGCAACAGTTTGTTCAAAAACATTGCTTTTTTGCGGTTATGGAAAAGCTATCGTTGTCATGTACTTTTCAAAATTATACAACATATTTTTCTCTTTATAATGAAACTGAAGGTTTAAATAAATAATTTTGATAAATAAGTATCCTGGGACATTCTTTTACACACGGCAAACTGATCCCAAACCAAGCAGAGCTGAAAAATCCTGGAAACCAGATAACTGATATACAACAGATACTACGTTTTTTATTCTAAATGCATGCATAATTATATAGATATTTACATCCAGACACAGAACATACAGACATGTTCACGCACACAAATGTTTGTCCTGGGTGGGAATCGCACCCGCGACCTGCCAAACATACTAGTAACTATAATAATCTTGAAGGGAGTCGAATAGGGGTTGAAAGTTTGTATGGGTAATTCTTAATTTCTCAAGCAAGGAATTTGAAAAATATTTTGTAGGCTTTTGGTAAGGAATTAAACAATATGTTTCAATTCGGGAGCGCGGGTGGATCCGCGGGGGATAGCTAACTTAACATAAAAATGGTGCGGACCCAAACATATAGTTTCTCGTTAGTGGGCCCGGTTTATTGGCAATAAATGCGCTAGACCACTTAAAGGAAGAGGTCGAACTAAAGTGCCGTGTGGTCAGTATGATAAGGGAGAGCGATTTGCTATATATATTACCCAATATTAACCGCTTTTGGTGTTGTGTTCTTTAGGTGTATCTGCCAAGTTGCAACCGAATTCGCCCTGAGTTGGAGATGCCCAGAATTTTATTATTATTGTATTGTAGGTACTTGCACAAGTTCCAAAGAAAACTTTTTTTAGCACATCGTACCCTATCAATCGTTGATTTATTAATGAATTAACCTAACACAACATTAAAAAAAATATTAATAAATTATTAATATTTAAAATTTATTATTATATAAATTAATATTATTTAAATATTTCTTTAAAAGTTCTTAAAATAAATATGCAGATATTTTACAGGCAAATTTGCGAGGTACTCGAAGCAGTTGTAATTTTAAAAGGGTGGGTAAGTTTTAGATGTGTGGATGGATGGGTTTTACTCTTTCCGACAAAAACTACGAAACAGATTTGATGAAATTTGGCATATTGATGTGGCTAACAGCTACAGTAACATATCTGACTTTAACAATATTAATTTATTGCCACAAATAAAATTGTTACAAATTATGCACATTCATATTTGACAGCCATATATTATTTTATATATTTTTTGCAAGCTGGCTGGCAGCGGTTGGAATCAAAGAGCTGAAGATCGAGCTCAGTGGCGTGCCAAAGATGAGGCCTATGTCGAGCAGTGGACGGAGATAGGCTGATGATGATGATATATTTTTTTATTTATTTACATCGGACAATGTCCATATTTCTCTTTCAATTTACCTTAATTCTTGTTTTAGTAAAGTTAGTTGCAAAAATAATTATTTAATTTTTATGGTGTGGCATTGGAGTCTCGGCTCTCCAAAGACGCCTAGTATTTTTTTTATGCCACTTAGGCCGACAAACAAGCAGATGGTCCACCTGATGGTAAGTGGTCACCGCCGCCTATGGACATTTGCAACAATTTCACCGGCCCCCTTACCTTTCTAACCGAAACACAGTAATACAAGTACACTACTGCTTCACGGCAGAAAATCTTCTTTGTCTTTAACATGTTTCCTCAGTGGCTAAGCCATTCTCTCGTGGCTTAGTCCCCAAGCTACCAATAAATTAGTGCAGCAACCCCTGGCCAGCACTTAAAGGCGGCCTCATAGTTATTGTGCGCTTTACCAGTTTCATTACGGGAATATTGAACTTTACTTGAATATTCAATATTGTTATTATTTTTAAATATTCATCTTTTCTTATTTTATACCCTACTAATATTATTAAGTTACTTGGCTTAGTGGATAAAGAGTCTGGTTCGATTCCCACCCAGGACAATCGTTTGTGCATGAACATGTCTGTTTGTTGTTGTGTAATTATCTAAAATAAATATCCTGGGGCATTCTTTACACTCGGCCATCTGATTCCAAACTAAGAAGAGCTTGTACTATGGGAACCAGATAACTGATATACTACATACGAGTATATTACTTTTTATTTTCTAAATATATACTTTTATAGATATTTACACCCAGACACAGACCAAACAGACATGTTCATGCACACATATGATTGTCCTGAGTGGGCCTTCGGTTTGGTGGTCAGAGTCGCTAACCACCAAGCCAACTGGCCTGTCTTATTAAGTATTATATATATTTCGAAATAAAACTAAAGAGTATATCAGTTATCTGGTAACCATAGTACAAGCTCTGCTTCGTTTGGCTGATCAGATGGCCGTGTGTGGATATGGATGTTTGTTACTCATTCACCTAAAAACTACCGAACTAATTTTGATGAAAGTTGGCACATAGATAAAACAAGCCCTGGAATTACATACAGAATATTAACCTTAGCTAAGGAAAATATAACATCGTACGGAATTGCGGGTATAACTTAAATAAATAAATATCCTGGGACATTCTTTACTCACGGCCATCTGATCCCAAATTAAGCAGAGCTTGTACTATGGAAACCAGACCACTGATATGCTAAATACGTACTTATACAGATAGTGTTTTAATAGAAAAAAAACTGTCAATCCAAAAAAAGAACCTTTTAAGTATTGAAAAAACCGTTACAGTTTGAACGCCATTGTCTACGAGCACGGCAATTGAAAGGAAACAATTGCTGGCTGGAATTGAGCGGACAGCACCAAAGAGAATAAAAAAACCAGTAGCTATTTGAAAAAAGAACGCGCGGACAATGGACGCAGGGGTCGCAAACAAGAGTTTTATTGGTTTATTTTCATCAGTCAAGTAATATTGAAGACAATTTGATAGAAAATAAAGGTGGGATTATTAGGTATGATATGATTAAAATTAGAGAAAAATGTTATATAGGAAAGTCAAAAATCTTGAATACAAGGTTCCGTCCCGTGGTTTAAAACCTAACCTATAACTCGGGAATAATTTATCTTTTCAGTTTTGAAAGAAATTCTGATATCGGACGAGCAGTTTTGGAAATACCAAACCAAAATTAATACTTACACATTTTACTACTTTGGGTAAAAATAATAATACCTTTATAAAATGAGTAGTATGGATTGTTTGTTTATTTGATTGATGTGCTTTCACTACTGAACGACTGAAGCGATTTTGTAGAAATTTGGCACACATGTAGCTCGAACATATTATGGTTTATTATACATATAGACTTACACCCATATTCTAAGACGTTTTCTCAGACGGCACTCGACTCCAACTCGACTGAGGATACCTTAAGCATTTTCTCGAGGAATTCTCAAAATTGGTATTCTAAGTTATAACTTGAGTAAAACTCGAGCAACCCCGACTGAGGTTGAGTCGAAGTGAAGTCGGGGTAATATGTCATTAATTACGTCATTATATTGTAAATAAAATATTAATGAAATAAACTAATGAGTTTCAGTAACTATTTACAAGCAATAAGCTTCCTTAAGGTTGGTCCCGACGTACCTTGAAGCTGACAGTTGTTTCCTCACCTCGAGTGAGAGATGTCAAGTCGAGTGGAGGAGATTTTTGTAATTAGAATACTAATATCTTTGAGTGAGTTTGAGTGGAGTCGAGGAATGTTCGAGGAAACGTCTTAGAATATGGGTGTTAGTATAAATTTAAATATTGTCTTAATAGTTAAAAAAGCCTTAGGTATTAAGTTACTTAGAATAGTAATCAAGTGACATTTACAGCTAAAATTGCTTAGAAATAGTAACAATAACGAACTCATTATCGCGTAAAAATCGAGGCAGTAATTTTCTTTCAGTACCTAAACGTAAAGTAAAGAAATCATTAATACCAGAAGAGTTATGAAAGCAATTAATTCTCCTAAGTCCAGTATAAAGTAATTCATAGCAATTAATAAGTTTCGTATTGAGGCTATTACTTGGTTTAAGTTATAAAGTAAACGGTAATGTTGCCTTTATTAATTTTGATAAATTTCTATTTGCCATAGCATTAGGATAATTTGAAGGTAAGGAATGCGTTTGTAGATTCGCAAGCTTGTACATATAATAGACTCGCTATCCCCCGCGGTTTCGCCCACGTTCGCGAGTTAAAATTTATCCTCTGTTATTCTAAGGTGCGCTCTATTTATGTGCCTAGTTTCATCTAAATCCGTTGAGTGGTTTTTACGTGAAAGAGTAACACACATCCGTATGTAAATTAAAGTACAAAATTTGTAGGATATAATTACTATATTAGATATTTGTTTTCGGTATAATCATATATTTCGAATTATTGTGACGTATTTTATGGATGGCCTCTTAGCTCGAGGGTTTCATCATATCAGCCCAGGGATGTCCACTGCTGAACATAGGCCTCCTCTTTAGATTTCCATCTCGAACGACCTTGAGCCGCCTGCATCCACCGACTCTGAACAGATCGAACCTGGGGGGAGGTCATCCCACTCGGAGTTCTCCTGTACGTGGTCGCCACCCGAGAACCTTTCTTCCCCATCGGTTATCAGTTCTTCGAACGAAGTGGCCTGCCGATTACCACTTCAGCTGGCTGACTCTACGAGCTATGTCTAAAGCCTTTGTTTTTCTACGAATGTCTTCGTTCCGGACACTGTCGCGTAGAAAAATTCCGACAGGGAAGACCACGTCTCTATTCCATAGGTCATCACTGGCAACACACACTGATTAAAGACCTTTGTCTCAGCTCGGGGGCCTAGCCAAAACTAATTAGTTTATTTGTCAAATGTCACTTATTCCCATCCTCGTGTTGCTTGACACAAAGTCACAATACTGTCTGAGTTGAGATGCGATGCGCTTTGACTCCGCAATGTAACCGTATTTCCGACTCCGACTAGGACAAAATAAATATAAACAACTCACTCCGGTATGGATGCTTCTTACTCCTTTAGAGATGGTACTCCTAGATGTAGATAGATATGTCATTTATTATTTTTAAGTGGACTCCCTGAGTAATTAATTTAATGGCTGCATAATTACTTTTGGAAGCGATGTAGTGGAGCTGTGGTAGAACTAAAGCTTATAAGTACTAGAAGTACCCTCCTGGCTAACTGATAGTTACCCGGCGCGTTGCTGGCGCAGAAAAAATACTATAGAAATACCTATCGTTTGAAATTTGAAAGAGTTATCTTGTATAATTATGACTGATTGAAAGAATTATATTTATTTAAATTATTGAAATTGGTCGCGCCACGAGATTTTTCATATCCTTATTGGAAAAATCCACTCCATCATTTTCTCATTTTTTCACTTCCAAATCCCATTTTATCTCGATAGATCGATTTACAAGAAAAAGCTTCAGAGAGAGATTCGGTTTACTTTTGGCTATTTAATCACCTATCATTGCTGTTGTTTACATGCGATATTGAATTACCTTCAGCCGCCTTATTCAGCTAATACAAACTTCGTCGGCGAGTCGCTTCACGGAGGCCTCGGAGAGCTTATCTCTCACGTGATTAGTAGTATTAGCGTAGTTAGCGAAAGAGACAAAGCACGGAAGCCGCGACGAAACATCCTCGAGTTAGTGTCATTTTCCTTACAGAATCGAGCCCCAGATGTCGTCTGATTGTTGATAGTATTTTTACTTGAAATAAAATAGTTAATATTAACTTTAAATATTACCTGTTAATTCACTCTCGTATCACAGAAGCGAAGGTACCTGTCAACAAATATATACAGTTATTAGTTGTATTATTGAATGGTGGAAAATTGGCTTGAGTAAGCAAAGCGGTACCGAAGATATTGGTTCTCTTTGATGGAACTAAATAGAACATAGAACATGCATCGGATATTAGAATAACATGAATCGAGTTCGAATACGCTTGGCGTCTTTGGTATAGATATCAATTTAGGTTACGGTTTTGAATTTGGAGCTATTGAAAAAGAAAACTAATTTAAATTAAGAATAGGTACTAGATTTCACAATCTTCTTGACGAGTCATCATCATCAGTCAAATGTCATGGAAAATTTAACCCTATAACTTAAACATAGGGTTCATCAGCACGGCATCAATACAATTAACTAGTAGATCACTATTGAAACTTATTTAGAAAACAATTGAGTTAATTTTTCTATGACATTCCCATCTGTGGGCCTATAAGTCTGTGGCGATATTAGTCGTGCTTGGCAGATTTTGAACTTGAGAATGCATCTTTAAAAACTCACGTTTCAGTTCAGTTTCTTTACGATATTTTTTTCATGACCTACCTTGCCTTCCTACATCAGTATTATGACCTCAAATCGTAGTAAATAATTTTATCCAATTACCAATTATTTTAATCACTTTTCTAGCCATCAGTACCAAAACTGTAAAAATACACTATCATTTTTTTATTAAATTGACAGTGGGGCTTTTTAAGACAACATAACCCCACGCGGTATAAGAGAACGATGAATACTTATTACTTCCAGAAGTCAATATTTTTTAGATAATATATTATATCTACCCAGCGTGTTATAAAAAAAACGACAAATATACTTAATCCTTCAAGAAGTAAAATATTTTTTTTGAAAATATACCCCGCGTTGTAAAAGAAAACGACATATTATACAAACTTCAAAAAGTAAAAGTTTGTTTTGTCAATATACTCAGCATGGTATAAGAAAACAACATAATATACTTAATACTATAAAAAGTAAAATATATATTTTTTTAAGCTTGCAAAATATTTTTTATGATATACTGACTAAAGAGCTAATAACATTGTGCAAGTAAACTACATAAGTTGCCACTACAATGCCTCTCCCGCCCGTCTACTTCCGGAAGAGTACGGTTAACTTCCCAGTGGAACCCAATCCAGGGGACGTGATCTGTGTACGGAAAGTTCCGGGAAAGCTCGCGAGCTTGGTAAGCTCCAATTTTCACTGAAATATTGTGAAAACCAGCCCAAGTACAGCTTTGTACTTGTATTTGTGATTGTGTGGTGGATTGGAAGCGGATGGTTGTCTTGTAAACATGATATTTCTAGACTGAAGTTTCGGTGACCTCGTTTTGCTGTATTTCAATTGATATTTCCGTCGTTATATTACATAAGTGTTACCATTTCTATCGGAAACCATGTTCCTTCGCTAGCAATAAAAATCAATGCAATGTAACTGGAGTGAAACATAAGCTTAGGTGATAATTTTGAATGAATAGTATAAAAAGTTATGATGTCTTATGAAATACCGAAGTCTCTGTCTGACTTGAGTTGTAGGTAATTATTGTTATTTTCTATTTTGTAGTCTTGTTATTTATTATTTTGTTTTTGAATGTTACCTATACTGAGTATTTTGTAATTGTTAAAAATAAAAATATATAAAATTGATATTAGCTTGCTGAGTTTCTTGTCGGTCCTTCTCAGTTGAAAGCTGACTTCCGAACCGGTAGTAGCTTCAGTTACTTTAAATTTGACCATCATAAGTGCCTTCCGCGGGCCTAAACTTAATAAATGGTTTTGTATTTTGAATTTTGACACTTGACGAGATGTGGTCGGCAAAACGAGCTGGATAATATTTGGTACTCAGTCACCTATGATGCTGCTTCATATAGTATACTGCTGTCCCCTCTGGTGAAACCCGCGTTTATTGATATCATTATATATAGCCAATATATTGACCAACTAGAAAAAAATTCGCATCGAATGGTAGCAGTCCCATACCGAAATATTCAGTAGTTCTGAGGTGATGGTGCGCCAAAGAAACCCTATTTTCCTTATATACATACTAGCTCTCCCCCGCGGCTTCACCCGCGTTCCCGAGGGATGTAACATTTTCCCGGCACAAAAAGTATCCCATGTTACTTCTAATACCTCCAGGAATATGTGGACAAAGTTTCACGATGATCGGTTCAGTAGTTTTCGCGTGAAAGCGTAACAAACAAACTTACATTCACATTTATAATATTAGAAGAAGGTAAACTCATAAAAAATTATATTTTTTTTCAACTCTATAATTAAAAAATAAAACATTTAAAAACCTACTTACTTCATATGCACTTTTTTGAGTAACAAACTTTTTAGTGTAATTTTGTTGTGGAGTTTTAATTATAGCTTCCTGTCTGAAAATTTCGCAGTAGTGTAAAAGTCTTTCTAAACGAATAAACGGAAAACATATTACACGCCGAGACAAAAGCGGTAAATAAATACAAAAAACCTTCAAAGCAAGAGGAATTGAAACAGAATTTTCCGTTAATAGTGTTGCTTGTCGATAGATTCGATTGGTATCGATAAAATTGCCTGAGCAAAAATATTACTTCAAAAACATATTTGAAAATTACCAAACCATTGTGTTGGATGCAATATAATTATTTTTCTCAAATATAAAAATATTTATGAGGTTATTTAATTTATTTTTAGACGAATGTATAATTTTTTATTATAGCCGTCCCCCGCGGTTTGACCCGCGTTGTGTTCCTTCGCGTTGTATGATATGTTCTATCTACATATGTATGTGCCAAGTTGCATCTAAATCCGTTTGGTAGTTTTTGCGTGAAAGAGTAACAAACACCCATACTCACTCTCAATCTCACAGACTCAATGTAAATGCTGCCTAACAATTATTTCATTTTATTCCATTTATCGATACACGATCTATCGATATTAGGGTGACAACACTGATCGTCACGTTAAGTTGGTAAAAGAATAAAAACATCAGAGAACTTTAAAGGTTCCGCAGGCGTCCACGTCGTGAACAATTGGGAGAGAGAAAAAAATGTTTTAAAGTCTGGAATGGAAGTTACGTTTTTGACTATTTGACTTTCAGGTTTTTCCTTACACCAAAGCAAGGGTGGAATTTAGGTACATGTGATTGGCTATTTAATAATAAACTTAAGACTAAAATTACTACTTATTCTGTTACCAGCTTAGTATTAATTAAATTAGAATAGCAATAAGTATTAGTACACTGTATTAATCTATTAATTGAATTATGATATCTCACAAGCTTTTATCATTTATAATATACTAATTCCCCTGCGGTTTTACCCCCCTTCACTGGATATTAAATTCTTTTCCGGGATAACAATATGTGCTATTCCAAACAATAAGCTATCTCTGTGCCAAGTTTCATCCAAATCCGTCCAGTAATTCAAACTTTCGCATTTATAACAATAATAAGACTATAATAATAATAATAAATATCCCAAGACATTCTTCATACATGGTTACCTGATCCCAAGTTAAGTAGAGTGTGCTGCTTGTAGTATGGCTACCAGGTAACTGATATACTACATATACTAACTTTTTTTTTTTTTTTTTTTTTACATACTTATATAGATTAAGACTAGTAAGATTCTACGAGTATTATTGTCCATAAAGTACCCTCAACCTCGTCCATATAAAGCTGTAAAAGCCATTTGACGCAAACATTATTTGTCCATTAAAAATATATGCATTAAATACTTTTTAATGCACTTCCATTATAAACTTGGCTGGATTAACGTGCAAATGAAAAAAGAAAAAAAACTTGTTTCTAACTTTAAATCGAGTCCGTAATCCAGTCCTGTACAAAGTATGTCAAAAAGGAAACAAGCGATAACCAAAGACCGAACTTTTCCGAGTGAAACTGTGTTCGGTAAAAAAACGAAGACTCAAATGTGTCCTTGTCAGGTAGAATTTTCAGTTAAAAAACGCGTTCAAAGAGCAGTTACTGAAACTGCTAACTTTCACATAAAATTGCCTTGTTCTGAATGTTCGGAAATTGTTTTCCAGTCGCGTGTTGCGGCTCTGTAATTAAACAAGGAAATCTAACAACACAAAACGACTAGGATATCAAAAAGTTAAATATACATATTAGATGGAATTAATAACTATAACTATCTCTGAATATGTAGAATTTAAACAAAGTATTTTTATCGGTCTTTTTATGTGTGCACTTTGTTCTTTTAAATTATTTGATGATTTTGAAGCTGTTTTCATTATGGTTTAAATAATTTCTGCCAGAAGGTGTTCGTGTAAGACATCTTTATAAATAAATATCTTGGGACATTCTTTCCATACGGCCATCTGGTCCCAAACTAAGCAGAGCTTGTACTATGGAAACCAGATAACTGATATACTACATATACTACTCTTTTTTTTCTAAATATATACTTATATAGATATTTACACCCAGACACAGAACAAACACACACGTTCATGCACACAAATGTTTGTCCTGGGTGGGAATCGAACCCGCGACCTTAGGTTTGGCAGTCAGAGCGTTAACCACCAAGCCAACAGGCTTGTCAAATATTAAAAAAAAAATCTTTGAAAGTCTTGACCAGACTATTTAAAATTCAAATATTATTATTAATGTTATACCACTTAGGAAAAGCTGAGGCAGATCACTAGTTGATAATACTTGCTTTACATTAATCTAGAAACATTATAATTCCTAAGTTATATCATACAAAAAAAAAAAAATACCGACATATTTTTTTATAATTTGCTCAATTCTAAACATAATTGTTATCACATAATAAGAATAATAACTCCAATTTAGCATAATTTAAATTTAAATTTAATATCTCATAAACTACACGTGTTTATATCGAAATACTGTCGTAACGGTGATTGATTATGTTTTTATTAAATTTATTCCCCAACGCGATGCGGCCGTTATGTAATCAAAGTTAATTGTCATGATAATAAATTAACAGGTATTGTTTTTTACTGTAAAAGTCCATGGAACGGGATTTACACATCGGAAATAAGCTCTTTGTTCCGAGGAAATGGCAGACTTTTTAAAGAGATGTTTTTTGTTTTTCGCGTTTTTATCCACACTAAAGATCAAAATACTGGCTGCAGTCGCCTTCTAGGCGTTGTCTGCTTAGAAAAAAAATTTTTTTTAACTTTCACCCGACATCCCGTCGTACGGCGAGTATCCGTAAGTTGTCGAAACTCCTACGGTCCGGACTAAGCGTTTCACCTCGTCGCTTATACCGCGTACATCGAAGGACTGGAACAATTTGCTTGCTACGGTCTTCCCGTCCAATTATAATTTAGGTGTCTTCAAGGCTAGAGTGAATAGCCTCTTAATAAACTAGTGCGCCTCAACATCAATGATTTTTTTGGTACAGACGTTGTCCTGTTCCGACAGCTAGTTCATATTATAAATTAGAAACTAAGTTTGTGCTTCCATTACATCATCGGTGGTCGCATAAGATGGAGAAAGACAAAGGCTATTTAAAATAAAGCTAATAAACGTATTAAACTATTATCTAGACAGGAATATTTCTAATGCTATCTATATATAAATAATTCTTGAAAATAGTGCTTGCTTGTTAGAATATTGTATGAAAACTATTTCACTGTTTTTGGACCAATTATACTGTCTCTAAAACTATGGGCCAGACGCTAGTTGTCGACCCTAACTGCTACGCTGGTCGTGGGTTCTATTCCTGCCCATGACAAACATTTGTGTTCATGAACATGATGTCTCTTCTGTGTCTAGATGTAAATATCTATCTTTGTATCTAGTTAGATGACAAAAAAGTAGTATATCAGTTATCTGGTTTCCATAGTACAAGCTCTGCTTAGTTTGGAATCAGATGGCTTTGTGTAAAGAATGTTCCAAGACATTTAAAAAAAAGTCTTCTTACCAAATACTTCAAAAATACAGGTATACGAAGCTTCCTCAATAACTTTAAATAAAACCTCCATTATTATAAAGGTTTAAAACATAAAAACAATTAACGAGGAAAAATTAACTTTCTGAAGGGAATTTGCTGGAAATAATGAAGGGTTCAAAAGGTCGAGTGAGGGTGTTAACAGACATAAGTAATTATTTTCGAACAACTTAAGGTTTCGCCGGAGAATCATTTCTAAAAATGTCTTTTTTAAGTTAATCTTCAATTCTGACGTGAAATTTCTTATGCTTTGAAATATTGATTTGCAACCTTTTTGTGTGACGAAAAGTGGGGGGGATAAACACAATATGTAATATTTAGATATACGAGTATATTTTGGTGCCTGACCATTCATAAGTCGCTGTGAAGGCCTATTTGAATAAAAAAACCATTTCAATACAAAATTTTCACTTCTATCGTGTCTTCTTTGCTTTTTGCCATTGTCTATTTTGCATGGCAGCCACCTAGCTTAGGCATCTGCCAGTTATTTGCCCCATAGGTTCTAGATTTTCCATTTAAGATAAACATTTGTATACATGCAATAGGTCTCGTAAGCCCTAAGTAGGTATCTAGGGAAACACTGGCTCACTACTACGCACGACCTGTACCTCTACCATGAGTTGCTATCGAAACTTACTTTAGTCACTAACGAGTAAACTACTATCGATACAGTATTTCTCGATAGCAACTGGCAAAGGCTAAAAAACGTTACTCGCTAGTGTCTACATTTCGATAGGATTTTTACCTATCGACTCGTACTATCGATTTTAGTTCTTTACGTGACCGCTAGTGGCACTGTACACATTTGCCATAGAAATGTTTTACGCTGTCGCTAGCGAGAACGTGCGTTAAAAACTCATGGTAAAGACACTGGAGCGCAGGCGCACGTCCGATCAGTAACGCATCCGGTACAAGACTGACGTTTGACAGCTGCCCCCTCCAGTGTGGTACGGGAGACAATGTATGATATCTATGGCATAGATATACAAACACTACACATGCCCATATATGCTGCAAAAAACTAAAAGAAAATTTGTATAACTAAACCATAAAAAACTATGTTTTATGCAAATATGCCTTATTATATCTTTAGCGAATTTTCTTACTAGTACATGAAAATAAACAAAGAATTTTAGGAGTTTGAATGTATCTAGTCTTGGCACGAGTCCGAACACCGCATGTAATAGAATATGCTTTTATGTCGACCATGGGTAATTCAATTTGTGATGGAAAATTTGCGAGCACATCGATATGTTTACAACAATTTTATTTTTGCTTTGTAAATAAATGAAGTTAGTTTTCTGTGATTTCGTCTCGGTATTTATTATGTGAAAAGTAATTTAATATTTGTTTCTCGGTTATTAGAATAAAAGGCTGTAATTTTCGATAAATTGTAGGGATAATAGCAATTTTCTTGCTTTCAAATACCTAATAATAGTTACCTAGTAATAGTAATGTACCTAACATTACTATTCTGTCAAATATCCTACTACTAATTATAAATGCAAATGTTTGGATATTTTTTACTTTTTTATAGAAAAACTACTGAACGGATTTGAATGAAACTTAGCATATCCGTCCTGCGGTTTTACCCGCATTAAGCATCCGAATCTAACAAAACCTGTGTCATTCAAAAATACAAAATCTAACATTTTAAATTAGGTGCAACCGTTCCGTAAATTACACTTCACATACTCACAAAATTCACAATCTGTCTTTAAATATTTAAATGTGGGACGACCCCAAAAAAACAATTGTTTAAAAACAATAAAAAAAAACGATTTGCTAACGTTTCCCACTAAATTCAACAATGTAAACTACACACAATATAAATTGCCACACCGATTCCCAATTTCCATAGAAAGAGCCCCCAAATATAAATCGCGAATAGACTTTGCGAGGTTCATAGACAAATTGCCAATCAGAAGGTAAGTCGAAGTGTCTGCGTACATTGCGCGTCAGTCGCAACGATAGCTTATTCTCAATCGAGACACTCGAGACTACTCGAAAGTCGAGACGACCTTGTCGTGCGTGACACACGGGAAGAAACGATGGCGAATTTTTTAATTGATTTCTTTGATATAGGCGGTATGTATTAAACTAGGTATCGTCCGCAGTTGAACCTGCATTCCCGAGAGATTTTACCTTTTCCCCAGATAAAAAGTATCCCATGTCTTAATACAGGTTATCTTGTCAATCAAAAATGAAAACGTCCATATATCCATGCTCTCACATGAGACGTGAAGTTGTTAAGTCTAATGTAGCCATGGTAAGTGTCAAACAAGTGCGTGAAATATTTAGTCTAACAACCGTAAGAGCCGTGTATCCCAAGATCGATGTGCACCCCGCTGGTAATTTACGAAGGTACGAATGTCGCTCGGCTACCAATGAATCGGTATATATTCCCGCAATCTTGCAAACGGGATTATGAGTCCCGGATTCCGGGATACAAAAGCATTAGCTGGCAAATTGAAAGACTGTAAATTATTCGTTGATTTATGAAGCATCGTTACTCAACAGTGCGTTAAATTCAGAAATACAGAGTTCGACTGTATTCACGAAGATTTTCTTTTTAGCCACCTTATTTATAGAATGAATTGCAAATTTTGTATTTCAGACGACAGATTGAGGGCTGGCCGGAACGTTAATAAATAATAAGGTGCTTTAAGATCATGAATAATTGGTTTTTGGAGGCTTAATGCTTTCTACAGTATTCGTGAGATTAAACTTCAGTAATGTTAGTATTCGCAATAATTAGAACTCAGAATGGAGGTATTTTTATTATCTTATAAAATACTACCTGATTCGCAGATTTTATTTTGCCCACTTCAGGGAGGCCTCGGAGAGGTTATCTCTCACGTGATTAGTAGTGTTAGCGTAGTTAGCGAAAGAGACAGAGCACGGAGGCCGCGATGAAACATCCTCGAGTTAGTGTCATTTTCCTTACAGAATCGAGCCCCAGGTAGCGGTGTTGGTCTGTGCCCGGGTGTAAATATCTATATAAGTATGTATTTAGAAAGAAAATTGTGTAGTGTATCAGTTATCTGGTTTCCATAGTACAAGCTCTGCTTAGTTTGGGATCAGATGGCGGTGTGTAAATATTTTTTTTGGATGCGTCGTATGTGTTGGCCTCTGGTGGCTCTTACACCTTTACGCGGACAATTTCGGCTTCAGATGGCTCTGAGCCGAAGGTTTTAGATTTTAAGCAACTTGGGCTAGGACCTGGAGCTCAGGGGTTTCGTAATTTCTGTTGGAGGCCATATGCATTTGGGTAGATACTGGCACACTATAAGTGCAAAGTGTTTGTAATCTATTCGATATTTAAGTGTTGTTCGGACGCGGCCTTTACGATGAGAAGAATTTTGTGGTTAATTGCGAAATAGAAATGGCGGCGAGAAGCCTGAATATTTATAAATTTTACATTTTAGCGTTTAACTTCACAGCAATCAATATCAACTGTGACAGTTGTCTAACATTTACAAGAGCACTAGCTTATTGTTTATTCGTACCAAAACACATTTTCGGTGATATAACAGGACCACAAGCACTATGCTGCAGTCGCATGGGACATTGGAGAATTTATCGCCTGAACTTCCAACATGAACAATGGTATAACTCATTCTCACATTAATTTGTTCAACAGATCCACTTGGTGTGATGCCAACAATCTCCAGGTTGGAAACTTGGACTGTATTGTATTGTATTGTATGCTAAGCGCTTTCATTGTACATTATACTATTGTAACTCGAAAAGGAAACGACAAATTCTGCTTTAGGATTTCGGCGCATTGTTGGCAATGATGTAATTTTGTATTGATATATAACCTTATACTTTCATGGGCGAATAGGTAACTGTCCTGTATTAAAGATACAGTACCTGGATGGCCGAGCCTTGCGATTTCTTTACTAACGTGACTTCTACCGTATGCTCTTTTTTAAAGCACTGTCATATATACCTAGATACGAATTAGATGCGATAATAAAGGGCTCCCAATAACAATATTTCTCACAAAAGATGTAACTTGAAAACCTTTACCTTCTAATGACATTGTAGCATTGTTTTCATTGCCTAAAAAACACGGATAAAACGTAATTTTCTGAAAATGAATCCCAGCAAGATCGATTTAACGCCCCTGCATACAAAATTTTATGAAAATCGTTGGAATCGTTTCCGAGATCCTAATTATATTATATATATTACTATTATATTACATATACACATATATACATATTTACATATTATATATTTGAATTGCCCGATAAAAGGTATTAGATAGATAGATAGATTATCAAACACTAAACAGTGAACATTCAAAAATAGACGAAAACATCAAATATGATCAAAATTCATTAATGTGAATTTTAAGTATCGATCTAATCACAAAGAGTATGTTATTTGATGCTGTACAATTATGACGTCACAACTTGCCATTTCATACAAAACTCCAAACATTTGATCGTTTTGACATTTCATAAAGAATTGCTGATTTGACATGTCAGGACACATATTCATATGCTACCTTAGAATTAATTAGATTTACTTCTACTGTGTGTGTATTCATTATGGTGCTGATCCATTGTGATGATTCCTTAGTGTCATTATTATAATAATAGGGATGCCCCAGCAAAATTTATTAATTCATTAATTAAAATTATTTCATTCAGACAAAGGATCCATTTCTTAAAACTATAATACATAAAACCATTATTAAATAATATCATTAATTTAATAATAGCGGTGGTCTAGCCTTTTAAGTGATATCACTATTTTGATAATAATAATAGTGCAGTTAACTTAGTGTCATCACTATTTCTAGTAGGCAGCTCACAAAGTAATCCTGTTATAATACATCCAAAATAAAAAATACATCGTTGGTGTAGCTATAATAGCTTAAAAGGAGGATATTAAAAGCACCTTGAAGTAACAGTTAAAATAAGTAGTGGCCGACATTGTGTTGACAGATATATAGATTGACCTAACAGAATAAGTGACAGGTAGGTAAGTGAATCTATCACAGATAATGGTCCTCAACTGGAGACAAGGCTGGCATTGGGGACGACATCTCTAGTCGAATGTTTTCTTAGTGTTTGATAGTTAAGTAATTCGCATAAACTACTTAGGCTCTAAGAGATAAAAACTCCTAAATTCATCTTCCGAACATTTCAAAAGTAACTGCCTTTTCATTTGAAATCCCGGCAAAAGTAGTTTAGTTTCAATGAAGTACCAGTCAGAATAACTAACTAAGCTGAGAGGTTAATTTGTCTAGAAAAAACAAAGTCTAGATTTTCTCGTTTCAAAGAAACGCCAATTTAGGAAAAGGGAAATAGGAGCAAGAAACTTGCCGATGATGAGTGTAATTTGTTAGAGCAATTTATCCGCTTGATTCTCAAAGAATTTCGGAATTCAAGAGAAGAATCGCTCCTTACTGAGCCCTTGACGAGCCATTGAAGAATTACTATAATAATGAGTTAAAAGGAATATTCAACATTTTAACCATAATTTTTTTAAATTTGCCACCAGGTTAGTTTTGGAATTTCAAATCATAATATGTAAAAAAAGAAGATGACTGACCGAGGGATTTAAACTATGATAGTAAAAGGGATCTTGTTACTTAATCTAATTTAAAGTTGGATGCAAAGAAAATAAAGTTCATATTTGCATGTAGTTTTAAAGATTTCGCTGGCGTTTAATAAATTAATAAATAAGTTGTGATGCAAAGAGATTCTAATGTTGGAATATTCAAATGAAGAGCATTCACGGAGTTTTGAAATGCAGCTTCCACAAGCTCATTTTACACTAAAGCGTGTTTTAAAAAACATCAAATTCACTAAAGATTCCCTTTTAATTACGCTCCGGTGCAAGTTAGTGCTCATCAAAACTTTGGGCTCGGTTTTCTATTATGCACCCGAGCGGGCGAGCGAGCCGAGCGGGCCTTAGCGAGCGCCTCCATTTCCCTGTAAATTTAGTTTTAATCCGTGAACAAAGACCAGTTCCCTTCCTATTTGGTGGAAGAGTTTAAAAGGTTATTTCAGCGGGGTCTTTACATTTTACGTAACGTCTTCTATCTTAGATATTAATATTTGAAATGTAAAGATACTTAACGTGGCTTGCATCGGACTTTTACATCACTGTATACGTTTAAAAATAAATTGTGATCTTTGTGAATGTTGGACTGAGTTAGTATCGCATTACTTATGATCTACATTTTTTTTATGTTGAGTAGTGTTGACCTCCAGAAAAACGGTCCATCTAATGGTACGTGGTTACCGCTGCCTATGGACACTGGCTTTTTTATTTTTTTATTTCAATTGGTTGACAAACAGGCAGGCGGTCCACCTGATGGTAAGTGGTTACCGCCGCCTATGGACATTTGCAATACCAGGGAGATTGCGAATAGATACCTACACCAAAGGTATTCCCAATGCGATGTCAACCCTGGACGGACTCTGCCCTAAGGGCTCTATTACTTCTACTGATAATTCTACTACTTCTGTGCAAATTAATTTGCTTTTGTATTGTAGTAATCCTGTCGTGTTCTCACTTGCCGACCCCAACGGAAGATCAGCGTTGGCTATACGTACCTACATTGGCACGTACAGCCAACCACATGCTGAGTTGGAGGACCGTTTTGTGGCAATTATGTACCTCGTTTATTTTTGATAAATTTGTTTGATGTGTTATTTTTCCCATTGTCACAAATAAATTTCATTCTTTCTTTCTTTTGTTAATCGTGATGCATTATTTAACCAACTTCCTACAATACAAATACTTAATACACTAGAGATGAACCCAAATAGAAGAAAATCTCTCCTCTCTCAAAACTTTGAAGTAAATTAAATGTAGTAGCATGTAGTAACAAATTTTGCCCGTTGTTCTGGCCTACATACTTTATTCATTGTGGCGAATGTACAAGGGCCTAGTAAGTTCGGAACTTTGATAAGCTGAAAGCCGACAACGACCGAAGTGCTTCGGTCCAAGTGTTTTAATGTAAGCGGGAGATGAGTAAATAGGAAAGCACCACCACTTATATGACTGACAATTCGTTTTCTACACTAATATTATAAAGAGGAAAGATTTGTATTTTTGTATGTAACGAATAAACTCAAAAAGTACTGGACCCATTTTAATAATTCTTTTTTCATTACAAAGCTACATTATCACTGAGTAACATAGGCTTTATCACATTTTCAAAAATATTAGGGATCCTTTCTTAAAATCCAATAATTTAACACAAGGTGTAAAAACTGACCTAAAAAATTACATCGTGTGCGCTACGAAAGCTATTGATAATAGAAAGAACAAAATAATGTAACATCCCTAGGGAACGCGGGTAAAACCGCGGGGGACAGCTATATACAATAAAATCAGACTTTATGAATTGAATTGAATTGTTTTTATGAAGTAAGTCTATATTCTTCTAGCTATTGATCTTTTTGAGAAGTCAGGTCCGAAAATTTTATTTTTACTTTAATTTACCTACCTACTAGGTATCACAAATTTTACTCAGAAGAGGTAGTAGTATCTAGTATCTAAGTAGTAGTACTACAAATTGACAACAATGATCCGTACTTATAGTCAAAACTAAAGATTTAAGGAACTCATTCGAAGTCATTTTTATTTTTGACATTTTTTTCAATAAAAACTTTTTTATTTATGAATCCGAGACTTAGAGCTACTTGCACTTAATCTTAAGTAATTTTGGACTAACTATATAACCATACATTTGAGTGCCTAAATCTTACAAAAAAATTATTTTATTTACTAGGATATCTAACAGCATTTTTATAAATTGTACATAGTCTTATGCACATTACACTACTAACTACTTAGTGCGTTACGTAACATCACTTCATTTCTCAACACTTGCGCCAAACCCCAGTCCCATCATTGCGGGTGCGTAATAAGCAATTCCCGGAACTGTACCGCTGATAACGCCAGTGGGCCTACAACACGCCATGACACAACTTTTGTTTTCCAACTACACTGTGTTTTAGAACACGGTACATACCGATGGATATGTTAAAGTGCGTAACATTTACTTTGTTTGATTACAATGGATTTATTCGAGTTTTTCTGGTTTAAATTCGGTAGAAGATTTTCTTAGGACCAAAATTGGTAAAAAAAAACACATAAGTGCGAGTGATTTTAACAAAATATGCATTTTTTCTGCGAATACAATTTATAATATTTACACTTAGTTATTTATTCCTATACGTTACAAAACATTTTTCTCCCCTACTTCCTTTTTTTTCCTTTCGAAACCATCTCTGGCACGCAACAACTCCCAAAGTTTAATCGCAATAAAACAAATACAGAAACCCATAAATACGAACAAACATTCCGATTTTTATACTCGAACATTAACACATTCACAAAACAATCGAATAATTAATTATAAAACTCCAAACAGATTCCGAAACTACAATCCAACATCAAACATTTCAATTTGAACTCAGTTCTTATTGCAATAAAATATAAAGTCAATTGAAGGATGAAAGGTCGACAATAAAGCCTGCACGTGTGTAGATCCCTTATAACTTGTCCCCGTCTCACCTGTGGGTTGAATGATAACAAGTTCGTTATAACCATACATATAGATTATATACAAGTTATATCACACGAGGGAATTTCTTTGACACGTTTTGGGTGTCTTTGTTCTAGTTGAAAGGTTATTTGAGAATTAAGCTTAATGTGTAATCTGTTAAAGGTCTTGTAATGAAAGGCAAAGTAATGAGTGGTTTAGCGAGAGCCAGGAAAGTGATTAGGTAAGTATATTGATGTTAAAAAAATATCCTTGGGAATTATCAACTTTTGTTTACCCTGTATTCCCTAGGGTGTTCAATTTTCTCGGAATAAAAAGTATCCTATTTGTTAAAATAGGTTACAAATAATATATTTGCCAAGTTTCATCTAAATTCATTCAGTCGTTTTAGCGTGAAAGAGTAACAAACATACATGGATATCCAAACATCTATTCTCACAAACATTTGCATTTATAATATTAACAGTGTAAAAAAATTATAAAAAAAGTATAAAATTCCAAAGTAACCTATATTTCAACTTTACTTACGAGCGCTAATAAGAGTAATGTAAGGATTTCCCTTTGGAAGCAAGGATCCCTAAAATTGTGAAATCTCCACCAACTAAGTAGCCAAGAGGCGACAAATGATAATGCAAAAAACCAAGTCGCGTATTAATGGAAATCTTCAATAACGTACGTCATAGGAGATTATTTTCAGCCAACTGACGGCATTTGTCGTGAAGGAAAAAGAACTTGGCAATTTTTTTGTTTGCCATTCTCATAATGCCACCGTATTTTCGTTATCCGAACAAAATGTAGGCGCCTCCTGTCTTTGTTTTCCTTTACTCTTGTCAGAAATATTAACTTCTAGCTGTCCCCCGCGGTTTCACCCGCGTTCCCGAAGGATGTAACATTTTGTCGAGATAAAAATTATATATGTTATTTCAATATATGCTCTATCTATGTGCCAAGTTTCATCCAAATCCGTTGGGTAGTTTTTGCGTGAAAGAGGAACAAACATCCATACATAAAAACTATTGCGTTTATAGATCTATTTATATAAAAAGAGAAGCTGACTGACTGACATATCAACGCAGGGCCTAAGCTATTTTGCTCAGGGGTTCCATTTATAACGTAGGGGAGCACTATGAAAAGGATTTTTGAAAATTCAACCCCTAAGGGGGTGAAAAGGGGTTGCAAAGTTTGTATGGAACAACGTGTTTTCTTGGTCTGATTATATTAACTTCAAACTAAACGCGGGTGAAACCGCGGGAACACCTAGTATTATATATATAAGTAGGATTCCGTAAGTGATTTCATAATAGAAAAATTTGCTGGTACACGTTTATACAGCAGTAATTCTTTCTGAATAATTAAATAATCATCTGAAAAATTCGTGAGAGGTGAATCGAATAATTTTAACGAATGTAACATTTTGTATTGTTTGCAAACCTACAGTTCATTTGAACCAATTAAAGGAATTCAAGCGCTGTTTAACAATTATTTTATCTTAAATAATTATTATGTATTTTAATTAAATTATATCTTTGATCTGACGCCGGATTGACTCTCAAAGGACATGCTCGTAGTGGTTTCTAAAAGTTAGAGACTTGCTCATAGCTATTGACGGAAGTGAATATTTTGGTTCTGTACGTTAATGAGACTTTACCTATGTCTAGTAAGTATTTAGTACTTGCAATGTCTAACTTACAAGTACATTCGTGGTGTGGAGTGTAATGAAAATAAAAAGAGATTTTGTGATTCATGTTAAGTTTGTCTTACTTATCGAGTAAATTTTAATAAAATTTATTAATTAAGGAATACATTGATTTTTGTATTTCATTTCTTTAAAGAAAGTACATAAAGTAAATAACATATCTTCACGCCCATTATCACCGAAGAGGTAGACGGAGGTGATCATTGTAGCCGTCTATCGGGCACATTATCTATTTCGACTACAGGTAATCGTTTTTAACAAAGAAATGTCAATTGTACCTTGCCTGACCTGTTTTTTTAAAGTTATAATGAACTGAAGTGTACTGTACTGTAAGTACTGTTTACTGAACTCACCGGTTTGGCAATACATTTTCAACTGGGTGGCTGTTGCTACTATGATCGCCATAACATTTTAACATTTCAATGGCTTGTATTAATTACCTTACAACAACATATACCTCCTTATAAACGCTAATTACTTAAAACACTGTTCAAATAATCAAACAAAGAACGTCATTATGTTTAAATACAACCTGAAGGCAAATGTATTAATTTTAAGGTCACATATAAAATAAATTTATTTTTGAAGGAATACATTTATCACTATATTTCTTTTCCACGGCTCAATCACAACTCTCTCATTTATACCTAATACTAGCTGTCCCCCGCGGTTTCACCCGCGTTCCCGAGGGATGACACATTTGCCCGGTATAAAAAGTAACCTATATATTATTCCAGGATATACTCTATCTATGTGCTATGTTTCATCCATATCAGTTTTGTAGTTTTTGCCCGAAAGAGTAACAAACATCCATATACACAAACATTCACATTTGTAATAGTAGAAGGATATATATAGTCAAATAGCACGATTTATTATAATATGTAATAATAATAAATATCCTAGGACATTCTTTACACACGGCCATCTGGTCCCAAACTAAGCAGAGCTTGTACTATGGAAACCAGATAGCTAATATTACGCATACTGTATTTATTTTCCAAATACATACTTATACAAATATTTACACCCAGACACAGAACAAACAGAGATGTCCATGCACACAAATGTCCTGGGTGGGAATCGAACCCGCGACCTTCGTCTTGGCAGTCAGAGTCGCTAACCACCAAGCCAACTGGCCTGTCAATCCTTGTCGTAGTATATGTTCTAAGTTAGGTATTACCCCTTTAAATTACCTAAATGGTGTCCAGCGGTAAATAACTAGGTACGTGTACGAGAGTAACACAAAACAAATAGCGTATGGTTATCTGAAAAATGACATGTGAAGGGTTTGTTTGCAATGGTAACAGACCGGAACTCCCCCTGAGTATAATAAATGGTAGGAGTATAAGGGAGTTTCTTACCCTGTCATTTTGGCAACAAGCCTGTATTAATGGTGGAAAAGGTTATGTTAGGTTTGTTAATAAAGTGAACATCCTACTAATATTTTAAATGGGAATGTGTGTATGTATGGATGTTTGTTACTCTTTCAGGCAAAAACTACTAAACTGATATGGATGAAACATAGCACATAGATAGAGCATATCCTGGAATAATATATACGCTACATTTTATCCCGGGAAAATGTAATATCCCTCGGGAACGCGGGTAAAACGGCGGGGGACATCTAGTATATAATAAACCTTTTTAGAATATAATTCTTCTAACATTATGAATGCAAAAGTATGTGAGGATGTAAGGATCTTTGTTACTCTTTCACGCAAAAACTGCTAAGTATTACGATGAAACATAAGTAGTGGGTGTAAAGATATGGTTCTTTTTTGTTTTGTTTCACAAATGCAATATATTTTAAATAAATACTACATTATTAGAATACAAATAATACAAATATATCAAATAAAATATATCTTTAATGAGCATGGGATGAGACCTGATCATAAGATAAGGCTAATGTTGATATGCCTGAACCTTGTGATAGAAAATCTTTGGAAAGATTTTTAGGCATGGTAAATTACCTGTCGAAATTTATTCTAATTATTAGGAATCGGTCGCTGTATTAAGGGGATTATTAAAAAACTAGCTGTCCCCCGCGGTTTTACCCGCGTTCCCGTGGGATGTCACATGTATTATACATAAAAAGCTTCCTCTTCAATCACTCTATCTATTTAAAAAAACCGCATTAAAATCCGTTGCGTAGTTTTATAGATTTAAGCATACATAGGGATATAGGGACAGAGAAAGTGAGTTTCTTTTATACTATGTAATGAAGGTACTTAATGGACATGGGATAGGCAACATTCGAAGGCAGTCGAGTGTCTTAAACAAAAAATCTCTTGTGCACCAGTATTGGCTATTTATTCTAATGATCTACCATTCATTATTACAACACAAATATTATGTCTTTCAGCGAAAACAAACAAAATATTAACTTCAGAATTGTAGCACAAAAAAAATGACATAAAATCACACAAATTGACATTCGAAAATGAACTCTATCCTTGACAACAATTACGCAAATCCACAAAAGGCGAAAATGAAACTAAGTTTACACACAATATCAAATTGGCGGAGTAGATCCCGCCTTAATCCTGGCTCGTCTCACCGAGGAATTTGGGCAGCCATCCTTTACGGTGGCAGACAGTCCTTAAGGTGAACCGAAAGATAAGAAAGTGTTATAATAAATGAAAGCTCTCCCTGAATTATAAGTCAGATTCAAAGTAGTGATGCGACATCGTTATTTTGATATCGATGTGGTAATTTTATTTTATTTCAAAAAAATAAAATTTACATAAAGGTTTATTAAGTGATGCTACATAGTTGTGTGTGTCGACGTTAAAACTTTGTTTTTATAAAATAAAAATCTGAAAGCTTTATTTATAACGTGATATGACGTAGTGGTTTATAATTTTCAAAAAGTTTTTATTACTAGCGATACGAAATAATTATTTATGGATATGTTGTTGCAATTTATTATAATTTAATATTAACCAATACTAGTGCCTCGACATATGTACATAGTTGTATACAGATAATAAGATTATCGACGTTAAAATTTAATTTTATTAAAAAATATTGGATAGTTTTCAAAAAATGTTTATTACCACTGATGCGACATAGTTGCTTATGTATATCGACAGCTTAAATTTAATTTTGTCATAAAAAATCGGATAGTTTTCAAAACCCTTTATATATACCACTTCTAAAACTAGTGATGTGGCAACATTATTAGTGGATATCGACATTAAAATGTTATTTTTTTTTAAAACTCAGTTATTTTCAAAAAAGTTTGTTACTAGTGATGCGACCTAGTTGTTTATGGATATCTTGTTTAAATTTAATTTGATTTAAAAAAAATCTGGATATTTATCGAAATTTTCACAACTAGATATAGTTATATATAGCGACATAGTTATTTATAGATATTGACGTTTAATTTTATTTTATCATAAAAAATATCGGATAGTTTTCAAAAAGCTTTACATAAGTGATCGACAGCTCTGCAATATGATAAAATCCTAACGAGTAACCGTTGACATATATGAGGATTATAGTAAATCTCGTTATATGAATAGCCTTTACAATATAAAATAAATCGTTATAGCTTGTCGCATAAATATCCGTTCTGTTATAACATTATATTTTATAAAGGAAATTAATATTGAAATTATTATAAATAAACATAGCGGGACATTATTTACACATGTGACAAACTAAGTCAGTTGGCTTGGTGGTTAGCAACTCTGACTGCCAAGCCAAAGGTCGCGGGTTCGATTCCCAACAGGACAAACATTTGTGTGCATGAAGATGTCTGTTTGTTCTGTGTCTGGGTGTAAATATGTATATAAGTATGCATTTCAAAAAAAAGTAGTATATGTAGTATATCAGCTATCTGGTTTCCATAGTACAAGCTCTGCTTAGTTTGGGACCAGAGGCTGTGTGATGGTTTGAATCTTAAAATTACAGGCACATGACACTTCACGTCACAGGGTCGACAACGCATTAGCGATGCCCCTGGTGTTGCAAATGTCCAGAAGCGCCAGTGACTCCTTACCATGAGGTTTTTTTTAAATGAAACATCTTGTCCAATGACCGTTTACGAAAAATAATTGAATGATAAACACATCTCTATGCTATTTAAAAGTGATTGATGAATAATTGAAATGATTCCTTGCAATACAAAACTTTTGACAGGCCAGTTGGCTTGGTGGTTAACGCTCTGACTGCCAAACCGAAGGCCGCGGGTTCGATTCCCACCCAGGACAGACATTTGTGTGCATGAACATGTCTGTTTGTTCTGTGTTTGGATGTAAATATCTATATAAGTATGTATTTAGAAAAAAAAAAAGTAGTATATGTAGTATATCAGTTATCTGATTTCCATAGTACAAGCTCTGTTTAGTTTGGGACCAGGTGGCCGTGTGTAAAGAATGTCCCAGGATATTTATATTTATTTATATTTTAATTCTATGTCTTTACGATATAACCTGATTTTTTATTTTGATGATGAGAATATAACAGTTCCATCGTTATCCATCGCAGCTTTTCCCATCACTACAGAGGCGCAAATTGCGTAACAGATAGACGCCCAAGAATAGGCATCTAGGGCAGTATATCAATCATTTAAACATTATACCAATCGACGAAGTTAGTATTAGCTGAATAAGGGCGCTGTTTGTTGGCAAAAAGGGGCGGGTCGCTAGTGTAATATAGTTTATTCATAGATTTAGGCATATTATATATGAATTGTCAGACGTTCGGAAGGCTACTAAAGAAGTTTTTGAAGATAACTTCAAGTTTAACTTCTTTTGGTGAGTTTGGGATAACAGATCAGATATTTTTAGCGTGGGAGGAAGTTGTGTGATCCGATGTAACACATAATTTATTTGTCGGATTTAGTTTCGTGTATTCGTCGTTTACTCAGTTCAACATTTGTTTAAATGCATAAAACAATTAATAAATAATATCCTGGGACAGTTTCTTCACACACGGCCATCTGATCCCAAACTAAGCATAACTTGTACTATGGAAACCAGACACAGACCAAACAGACATATTGATGCACACAAATGTTTGTATTGTGTGGAAATCGAACCCACGACCTGCGTGGCAGTCAGTGTCTCCAACCACCACCAATTCAATATTCCAATAATAGGCCATTCAATATTATTTAAAAAATCACGCCAAGGACTATAACAAGCGCGTACACTTCTTTTTGTGGCTAAATTGACATACAAACTGCTGCCTCATAGTAACTATATAAAAATAATAATCTATTATTAATATAATGTAATAACAATATAAATTTACGGTCATATAATATCACCCAAAGAAGGTCGATGTCTGTTCCAAATTGGATTCAACTCCCACGCACTCTCTATGAGGTATTGTGATGAAGATACGCAAAAAACTTACAAACAATCCAGCCTTCAATTTAATAACTGTACAGTTCCAAACGTGGGTTGAAGTAAAGCGTTCATAGGAGAGTAACGGTCGTAGTGAGGAAGTATCGCAGAATGATTGTCCTACATAGCTATATTTAATAATAATAAATAACCTGGGACATTTTACATACACATGGCCATCTGATCCCAAACTAAGCAGAGCTTATACTATGGAAACCAGACAACTGATATACTTATGCATACTTATATGTATTTACACCCAGACACAGAACAAACAGACATGTTCATGCACATAAATGTTTGTCCTGGGTCGCAAAGCAGTCGATTTCCTGTTGATTTTTCTTGTTTGGGACATGACAGAGAAGGAGATCCAGCGGAATTAGTTACTAAATATTATTTTTTTGTTTAATCTTATCCGTTATTAATTTAGTCTTGGTTAGCACCTATTAAAATGTTAATTATTTTCATAGACAACAAGTAATAATCTACTATATTAAATCTTAACATAATCGGTGAAAATAATCAGTGTAAAGCTATTATGATGTGTTCAGTATCAGTGTTATGCTAATATTGGATAAGTGTATTTATTTCACGAAATTTCTACTTTCTGATAAATTTGATAATCTAACATAGTAATCCCGATATCTCGTCAGATTTACAATCTATTTAATTTCAAAGTGAGATAGAAAATACTAGAAAGTCAGACGTCATTATCAAATGGTTATGGTTTCATTCCACCAGTTTCAAATTAACCCTAGAAGCGTAATGAAGGTTTTAATGCTGCTTCAAGGATGGTTGAGTAAAATATTTAAAAAAAAAACAGAAGTCACTTGCATTTCAAAATATATTAAACTAGCTGTTCCCCGTGGTTTCACCCGCGTTCTCAAAGGATGTAATATTTTCCCGGCACAAAAAGTATCCAATGTGTTATTCCAGGCCATGTGCCAACTTTCATCCAAATCCGTTAGGTAGTTTTTGCGTGAAAGAGTAACAAACATCCATACATACAAACGCATTTATAATATTAGTAGGATATGACCAAAATGTTGAGAATACTACCAAATTCAATGTATGAGCATAGTTAGAAAATTATAAAATAAAATGTGGCCTTGACGAAAACAAGTGATTGCCCACGCCAAGAATATTAATATTCCAGTCTGTCACGGCTCAACAAAACTTCTATAATTACCTCTGATTTATTAATCCACGTACACGAGGATACATAAAGACACCTAAATTCCGAGATACTTGGAAAGTATTAACTTCTTAGATATCATATTTTTTATGTAGATTTATAGGAGACTTGTTTGTGTAAAGTACATGAAATATTTCGGTACAGTCTGGCTTCTAATTTGATGTATTGGAGTTCTTAATGTTACAGGGGGTCAAAATGGGGGACGGTTAGCATATTTCATAGCAGATGAAGACTGAGGCAATATGTTGAAGATTCTTCCAAGAGTAACGCAATCCCCAATATCATAAAAGAAACAATAGTTTTTAGAAAAACATTAAATTCAATAGATGCCGTCGTCCACTGATTGGCCAAATCACTGAGGATTTAGCAAATCCCTACAACATACGCTGGCTCCCTGCGGATTTAGAGACATGAATATTGCTGCGTTTATACTTTTATACAGGATTCATACACGTTTGTTTGCAATAAAGTCAGATTTTATTTGATAGGATTGATTGGTGAAAATATTTGAACAATTTAGAAGAGATGCTATTGGGTGTTCCTTCAACCTAACGAATGGCAAATATAAGAGATGTAAATTGATTAAGAGATAAAGCGTTATGTTTGATATTGTTGAGTATAGTTAAATACCACGTATTTAACTGTATTTTTTATGGTTTAGAAATTCATTACAAAAATTGTTGACCCGAACGCATTTGCGCGTTGTCTTGATTTGGCCACTCACGTCACTTACGTGGTATTTACCAGCGCTGGTTGCGCAGTATTGAACTAGTCCCGAAGATATGTGGGATTATCATAGAAGGACATGAATCCAAATATTAATTAAGTATTGAACACATTACATAACAATGGCATACATTTGGATAAGGATACTATCATAGTCTCAGATGGCCTAACCCCAAATTCCCAGAGTAAGGATGTAAAAGCCAACAGATGCTCGACATTCAAGTCAATTAAGAAAAGATTCAGGGAAGTTTTTTTTTTTGGAAGGGTTTAAGATTTGCCTTTGGTTGCTCTTACAGCCTTACACGGACAAGATTCAGGGGACCGTTAGAAGTGACTTATAATCTTTTGTGAGCTTCGTACCACAGCCAGATTTTGGTAAAAAAAAAGAGGTTTATATTTAAACGGATGAATAGGAACAATCTCGTATATCTAGCAGAACTAGATGGAATATATCAAAAAATCCGTCAGACAAATAGAATTAAAGTGAACGGACACTGGATGGAGGCTCGGTAACTCGATGTTTCACTGAAAGCGCTACAGCCCGTGGGCTCGCACGTAATCTGATTATGCTGCAGAACTGCACTGCACAGAATCGCTGCAGTCGTAATCAAAGATCTATATCAAACATAATAAACTTTGGTATCAAAGAGTATGTAGTCAATCGTAACAACTTTGAATTTAATTGTAAACACTGTATAGGTTATACCTTTCAAATTCGAATTCTACTAGAGAAGACACTGACGGGTTCTATAGAGTAGTAAATCTTTTTCAAGTTTCTGAGCAGGACGAGGTCCAAAACCCTTACCCTATTGTATTATACTTTGTTTCAGCCGTCATAATTTTTGTTTCAAGGAGTGCAACACTCAAACTGATCCATAAAATTTCAAAGAAGATGATGATGGGAATTTCAGTATGTTAGTATATGAGAAACATGTAGGTAATGAAGATCTAAGATTTATATTGAACTCTACTAAATTCCCATTCAGTAAAATAAAAAACCGTTAGATTATAACGTACCTAATAACGTTACGTTGTAATAGAATTGTAGTATTTCGTTCTGAAATGAAAATACTATTCTCTGAAACTGTATTTATGAAAATATTCCAACATATTATGCAGAAATGAGAAAACATATGAAGCAGCGCCTGTCACATCGCTTAATGCGCTTCGTGAACATCCAATATTTGCTGGCAGAGATATAATTTTTACTGCGGCAAATGCATTTGATGCTTATAACGTGTCATAAATAAGACTATTACAGACGAGCTTCCACAATTTTAACTACGTCCAAGGGTATCGTATATTTGACATTTCTACCTAATATGGTCTGTCCTAGTCCCATATTTCACTGTCAGATTGATTGAGTACTATTTGCATGGAATATGCATCTATAGAGAGCTCCGATCTGCTCCGACTATCGTACTAATGTTATAAATGTGAAAGGTTGTGAGGGTAGATGTATGGATAAAATTTTGACGGGCCAGTTGGCCTTGTGGTTAGAGACCCTGACTGCCAAACCGAAGGTCGCGGGTTCTATTCCCACCCAGGACAAACATATGTATGCATGAACATGTCTGTTTGTTCGGTGTCTGGGTGTAAATATCTATATAAGTATGTATTTAAAAAGTAGTATATGTAGTACACCAGTTACCTGGTAGCCATACTACAAGCAGTACACTCTGCTTAACTTGGGATCAGGTAACCATGTGTGAAGAATGTCTTGGGATTAAAGATAAAAATTACATCTTCCATGCAAAATCTACCGAATGGATGTAGATAAAACTTGCCACACAGATAGAGCATGCCCTGGAATAACATATAGGCTACTTTTCATCCAGGGAAAATGCAACATCCCTCGGGAACGCGGGTGAAACCGTGGGAGACAGCTAGTCTTCTATAATGGTTCAAATTTGGCTGAAATGATTAAAGGCCGACTCTTTGAGTATACAAGTCATACAAATACTGTGTTTCTTTTAATATTGAGTCGGTCTTCTAATTTAAAATAGGTCAGTCAGAGAAAGTAATGCGTTACAGCGTAGGATGCTTTATCTTAGCATGGCATCTTCTATCAAAGTATTAAATCAGCTGTTGCTCTTTCTCTTCTTCTTGTGAATGGCTGCCCTTACAAAATTAAATTAAGATTTAAAAATTATGTATAGATTATTTTACAACTTAAAATACAATCTTGACAATTATATATTACAAGCTTTCCCCCGCGGCTTCACCCGCGTTCCCAAGGGATGTAACGTTTTCCCAGTACAAAAAGTATCCTATGTCTTATTCCAAGCATTTTCTATATATGTGTCAGGTTTCATCCAAATCCGTTTGGTAGTTTTTGTTTAAAAGAGTAAATTACATCCATATATACAAACTTTCGCATATAGAATACTAGCTGTCCCCCGCGGTTTCACCCGCGTTCCCGAGGGAAATAACATGTTTCCGGCACAAAAAGTATCTTATGTTACTTCTAATACTTCCAAAAATATGTGTACAAAGTTTTATGATGATCGGTTAAGTAGTTTTGGCGTGAAAGCGTAACAAACAAACTTATATTCACATTTATAATATTAGTAGGGATTAGTAGGAATATATTTAAATATATGACAACTAAATAAATAGGCTAATGGTATTGCTAACTCTCATAAGGATCTGATTCGTTGAATTATATTTACTTTGGCGTGACATCACTACGTAATATAAAGTGCTACAGAAACTGAGAACGTCGCGTAATGAGCTCGACTCACACAATGTTGCTCATGCGAACTGAATGAATTGAACTTTCCTTCATTCATTCACTCGGTCAATTCATTCGGTTGAAAGCGAAAGTTCGTTATACGGCGTCTTGCATTTGACAGTTACATTTTAAAAATTCAAATTTGGAATGTGATGAGTGTTTGCGGTTTACAGCCGGTGTTCGAGTAATTTATGAGTGTTTAAATTTGTTATTAAGTTATTTAAATTCGTCAAAGCCAAAAGTCTGATTAATTGGTGATCGCTTTGCAATCGTAAAACCGGAATTGGTTTATCGGTTCTCTCACACATTTGGCAGATAACGTTGGTTATATTGGCAGATGTTTGGCCAATGCCTTACATTTTAATCTTACTTTTACATCGTTTTGTTTTCCTTTATGCAAATGTTGGCTCAAACATTTGTCAACAACTTTTTTAAAATTCAAAATTCAAAATTCAAAATTCAAAATTCAAAATTCAAAATTCAAAACCATTTATTCAGTTTAGGCCTTCGGAGGGCACTTATGAAGGTCAAATTTAAAGTTACTGAAGCTACAACCGGTTCGGAAGTCAGCCTTCAACTGAGAAGAACCGGCAAGAAACTCAGCAAGGTTACATTATTTTTTATTTGTTATATAAATTTTTATCTATTCTGACTTTTTGGCTATTTTATAATTTCAATTTTACATAATTTTATATTTAACAATTACAAAATACTTATTATAGGTAACATTAAAAAACAAAACAAAAAAAAAATATGACAAGACTACAAAATAGAAAATAACAATAATTAGGTACTTACAACTTAAAAAAGAGATTTAGAGGTGCACTGTGCAGAGAGCAGCTATTTCCATACATTTTTATCTTCAATATAATGAACTACCTTGTAATACGCTTTCTCTTTCAAAACTTTCCTAATATAATTTTTAAATTTATGATCAGACATTTTGGTTACTGACAGCGGTATCTTATTATAAAATCTAACACAATTACCAAGAAATGACTTGTTTACTTTAGTTAATCTAAAGTATGGAACAACTAACTTCTCCCTTTGTCTTGTATTTATACTATGAGTATCTAATTTTGACTCAAACATTCCTATGTTTCTACGTATAAACATTATATTTTCATAAATATATAGTGAAGGTAATGTCATTATATTTATTTCCCTAAATAAATCTCTTAATGATTCACGGGGACCCATACTGTAAATTGCACGAATTGCTCTTTTTTGTATAATAAATATTGATTCTATATCCGCTGCTGCTCCCCAAAACAAAATGCCATAGGATAAGAGGCTATGAAAATATGCAAAATAAACTAATTTGGCCGTCTCAACATTCGTCAATTGTTTAATTTTCCTAACAGCAAATGCAGCCGAACTTAATTTAGCAGCTAGAGTATCAACCTGGGGTCCCCATTGCAATTTATTGTCTAATGTAAGACCCAAAAATACCGTTTTATTTACAAGATCAATATGGCTCCCATCTATTATTATTTGGCTATCTACTTGTGCTACATTTAGTAAAGAAAACCTTAAGCATTTAGTTTTCTTTGAATTTAGTAATAGATTATTTGTAGCAAACCACCCACAGACAATTGACATAGTATGATTAACTTTAGTTAGATCCTTGTCTTTTCTATTAACTTTAAAAATTAATGATGTATCATCAGCAAACAAGACAATATCTGTGAGGTCATTTACAACATATGGCAAATCATTTATATATACTAAGAACAAAAATGGACCTAAAATTGAACCCTGGGGTACCCCCATTTCGACTAAAGAGCCCTTGGATGTTGTGCCGGTAATCCCTACCTTTTGCTTTACCTACTTTAGACGAAGAACACTGAAAGCAGAATTTGCAGTAACTAAATACTTCCGGGAGAACCTTAATTAATCATAGTTTGACATCGAATTTGCATACTTTCTACAACCTTTATAAAGTTCACGCTTTGTTGATCGGCTTTTTTTTTAATTTGGAATTTAAGCATTTCAAAGTGAAATCTTCATAAAATAATTATTATTCGTTTATATCATCAAATTTATAGACCATCTATTTTTGGTTAGCTATTAATGTTTCAACTCAATACAATTCATAGGCATTTATTTAGATTCAGGCCTAGATTAGCACTTATTTAAAGTCTAAGCCAATAAAGTTACCACCGGTTCAGAAATCCGCCTCCTTATTCAGCTAATACAAACTTCGTCGGCGAACCGCTTCTTCACTTACCTCTCACGTGATTAATAGTATTAGCGTAGTATAATACTCTAAAAGAGACTACACAAGTTTAATTGCGTCAGATTGATATCATGTCTAAATGATTGAAATACTGCCCTAGATGCCTATTCTTCGGCCGATTCACCGGCGAGAAACCGCAGAACTTTTTTTTTGTAAATATGACATTACATGACATATTTGAACATGAGTCCAAATACTAAATATGAATATTACTTACACATTTTATTGTACAAATTCCATTATTTAAGGGTTCCTTTAGTATGAAGAATAAATGTATTTACCTGAAACAAATAAATTTACTAATAAGTATTATAAATGCAAAGAGTTTGTTACACTTTCACGGAAACTTTTATTTGTCATACACATAGGCTAGTATGATGAGGGACATCAGTTACTTTTTATCTCGAAAACGCGGGTGAACCCGCGGGGGACAGCCAGTATATGATAAACACAATACAAATTAATTAATAATAATAATAATAATAATAATAATAAATATCCCGGGACATTCTTTTACACACGGCCATCTGATCCCAAACTAAGCAGAACTTGTACTATGGAAACCAGATTACTGATATACTACATATATTATTTTTTATTTTTCCAAATACATACATATATAGATATTTACACCCAGACACAGAACAAACAGACATGTTCATGCACACAAATGTTTGTCCTGGGTGGGAATCGAACCCACGACCTTCGACTTGGCAGTCAGGGTCGCTAACCACCAAGCCAATTGGCCTGTCAACAATTGTTACAACTTAACTATAAAAAACTAAAGAATGACAGTCAAGATTGATGCATTTTATTTCTTTTTAATTTGACATATTTATTGCTTTGTAATTATTTCTTACAGCACAATGTATTTTTTTTTATTGGTGTCTTAATAATCATGGATGATAAGTGGAATCATTGTATTCAAAGTTTGAGCTGAGCTATTATTTTGTTCTGAATGTTATTTTTTTTTATTCTGACTTCAATTTGACGCCAGTACCGAGGTTTTGATCGTAGATCAGCTCTCTTATTCAGCTAATACAAATCTCGTCGGCGAGCCTCTTCTCGGAGAGCTTACCTCTCACGTGATTAGTAGTATTAGCGTAGTAAGCGACAGAGACAGAGCAATGAGGTCGCGACGAAACATCCTCGAGTTAATGTAATTTTCCTTACAGAATCGAGCCCCTGGTAAAATTGACGTATTTTTATTTTTATTTTTTTATGCCACTTGGGCCGACAAACAAGCAGACGGTTCACCTGATGGTAAGTGGTCACCGCCGCCTATGGTCATTTGCAACACTAGGAGCATCGCCAATGCGTTGTCGGCCCTTAGACGTGAAGTTGTTAAGTCTCATGTGCCTGTAATTTCACCGGCCCCCTTACCTTTCTAACCGAAACACAGTAATACAATTGCACTACTGCTTCACGGCGGAAATGGGTAAGGTGGTAGTACTTCCACGGACGAACTCTGCACTAAGAGCTCTACTACTCTAAAAAATCGTATCATGCAAAAATAACAGGAGAAACAACTAATTGTTAAAATATGTTTTTACTATGTTATGTATTGGCATTTATTATATATTTTACACTAACTATACGAGTAAAGTAAGGTTAGCTTGTTCGTGAAGATTAATCATTTTATTGGCTCGCTGATTTTTAAAATGTCTAATTTTAGTATATTTTATTGCCAAATTGACGTTAGCACCAGTTTAGCCGACACTCGGGTCAAGGTAGTTTGTTTGGAGTTTTTTTCCAACATCGCAATGTATTAGATAAAAGCTGGTTAGTTAGCTGCTATTTTTAGATTCGTTATAACATAAGTGTCTTTATCTATCTAGGTGTAAATATCCATACAACGTGTTATAAAGCACCCCGTAAAAAAATAATTATCAAAGCCGACAACCCTAGTAAGCTGTCATGTCAGGGAACCAGATTATTTAACAGAAAAGCCTATGTACCTATTTTACCTAATTATTGTCTACTTTAATAGTTTTTCTATTTTTCATTCATAAAAATCAGTTTTTTTTTTTTTGGGTAGGTATGTTATACAGCCTTACAACGGTTCTTAAATATTTTGAATGGACTCGTTATAAGGCCCCATTTAACCTCCTTTCGGCTTTCCGGGTAGTTTTGTAACAACCAGTACAAGTATGTATTTCTAAAAGTAGTATCTCAATCTGGTTTCCATAGTACAAGCTCTCCTTAGTTTGGAATTAGATGTCCGTGTGTAAAGAATGTCCCGGGATATCTTTTTATTATGATGAATAACAATATTGGTTTGTGAGACGGTCCTGAACTGTAAATAAAATTAATAAATATTGTTCCTCGGCAGCCTTCGGTGCTCGCCGAATACGTATGTAAAAGCTAATTTAGGAATAGTTCAGCCTATTTAAGAAATAAGGAAAGAAGAAGTAATAACTATTATTTCTGAAGTGATTAAATGTTTGGGACTCTAGAGTAGTAGAGCTCTTAGTGCAGAGTTCGTCCGGGGAAGTACTACCACCTTACCCATTTCCGCCGTGAAGCAGTAGTGCAATTGTATTACTGTGTTTCGGTTAGAAAGGTAAGGGGGCCGGTGAAATTACAGGCACATGAGACATAACAACTTCACGTCTCAGGGTCGACAACGCATTGGCGATGCTCCTAGTGTTGCAAATGTCCATAGGCGGCGGTGACCACTTACCATCAGGTGGACCGTCTGCGTGTTTGTCGGCCCAAGTGGCATAAAAAAAAAAAAAACATAGAGAGTCAAATATTAAAATGGTGTAATAGTCATATCCTATCTCTTATGTTAGTCTTTCACGTAAAACTACTGTACCTCTATCATGAGTTGCTATCGAAACTTACTTTAGTCACTAGCGATTAAACTACTATCGATACAGTATTTCTCGATAGCAACTGTCAAATTTGTGACTCATGGTACCGAATTTCTATAGCAAAGGCTAAAAAATGTTACTCGCTAGTGTTTACATTTTGATAGGTTTTTTACCTATCGACTTGTACTATCGATTTTAGTTCTTTAGGTGACCGCTAGTGGCGCTGTACACATTTACATAAAAATGTTTTACGCCGTCGCTAGCGAGTGCGTACGTTAAAAACTCATGGTAAAGGCACTGAATGAATTTGTATGAAACTTGGCACATAAATAGAGCATGCCCTGAGTTAAATGTAGATTACCTTTTATCCCGGGAAAATAAAACATCTCTCGGGAACGCGAGTGAAACCGCGGGCATCTGGTATATGATAAAATTATTTCTATCAACATACTATAAATTTTATATTTTTCTATACAACATTTCCAACGTAAATTCCAAAGGTATATAATAAAATTTCGCAACCTAATTGCAAGTCACAATAATAATACGATAACCCTAAACGCAAACCCAGCGATGTGGTAACTCAGTGACAACGCCAACATAACTTAAACGTAACTTGTTACGTAATGTTACACGTAAAACGCCCAGTACCTAATTGGTTATCTTGATATACCTAATTATGACTTAGACGGAAAAGATTAGCATCGCTTTTTTATCTGATGTGGATGGTTTGTTTGTCTTTTAAAGTTATTTTTAGCATATCTTGCTTTCAACTTTAAAGGTTGGCGCCCACTACTGACAGAGGTATGTCCGTATTTGGTTCATTTTTATATCTTAAAGCTTTATTACAACACTTTTCGCGTCGATAGTCATTTACATAAAAATCTGGTATTTAATAAAAATGTAGCTAAAAAATAGAAGGAGCCTTTTTTGGTATGAATTGGTTAAAAAGGTAAAATAATGTTTTTTTGTTTATTTCATTGATAAAATAGGACATAAAAACTGAATATCAATGTTTTTTGAGCTAGTATTATGGATGAGAATATTCTATATAAAAAGCTTCATTCTAAGTCAAAACGAAAATAATAAAATGAGCCCAATCCATAATTATTTGAATATTATCTATTACTTACATAACGGAGGCTCGACTCAAGGTTATATTAAAACGGCAATAATTAAAAACTAGTTTTATACATATCTTTTATATTTTATAAAAAAAATAATATGTAGTCGTTTAACATTTGTAAAAAATTGACAAATTAATTTCGTCATCAAAATATAACCTCAAAATTATGTAATTGTGTCAATAGGTGAAAATCCTTTTAAAGAATATTATCTATGTAATGTTTAGACCTACTTTTGAAATTTAAGCGTAATCCAATAAATCTTGCGGGTCAATAAAAATTCTTGTTTAATTTGGTGGTATTTTTTTTTTTGGACATCAATGGTACTATGAAATGAAATGTACGCGTACCTTTATATGTTGAATTTATTTTTCAGTACAACGAAAATTCACATTTGGAATTTAACTGTCGTACAAACACTTTCGCTCCTTTCGCAATTGCGGTTTTTTAAGTCTCACATACCTACAGTTACGCCGACACCCAATTTTAAGATTTATTCCACAGGCGCTACAGTCTTAATTCATTCAACAGAACGTGATGTTATGGACATCACACGTATCCAATTTAATGTATCTTGAATTTACATAATCCTTTACAATAGAGTTTTAGAGATCGAATTTTTATGTGTTTCGAAAGGAAAAGTGAGTTGCGTTCGAGATTTCTTAATAAAAGAGTTAATATTTTATAAATGTTATCTAAGCGGTTCATTTAAACGAAATCTTTTCTAGAAAATTCTAGATCTATCATAGTTTTATTGTAGACTACTTTTTAGAGTAGAGCTCTTAGTGCAGAGTTCGTCCGGGAAGTACTACCAAACCCATTTCCGCTGTGAAGCGGTAGTGCAGTTGTATTACTGTGTTTTGGTTAGATAGGTAATGGAGCCGATGAAATTACAGGCACATGAGACTTAACAACTTCACGTCTCAGGGTCGCATTTGCGATGCCCCTGGTGTTCGCAAATATCCATAAGCGGCGGTGTCCACTTACCATCAGCTGGACCGTATGCTGGTTTATCGCCCCAAGTCGTATTAAAAAAATACTAGTTGTCGCTCCAGGCTTTACCTGCGTTTCCGAGGGATATTACATTTCCCGGGATAAAAAGTTATAAATTATCTATTTGCCAAATTTCATACAAATCCATCCACCCATCTGCACAAACTTTCATATTAATATTATTAGTAGAACGTCTGTAACCCTTACAAAACACATTAGCTCTAAAAACCAAAAGAGACCGTCTAGACGAAGTTCCCCGACCTCCACCGAAGTTGAAAGTCGAAAATTTTACAAACTTAAATATGAACCCTCTGTATGAAGGTAAATAAAACACTAAATACATGTTCCGACCTGGCATGTCGGCTTACTTCGGGTAACTTCGCCGCAGGGTGTAGAAGTTTGACTTTTGCGCTGTAAGCGTTCTACTCATACCTACAAATAATTGAAATTGTCTAATACAGAAGCTGTTCATCCTAATAAAAAAAAACCTTTTATTTTAAATTCAAAACTTATGTATAATTTTTAATCTAGAATTAATTTAATTCAAACATAGTTATCTTAAATTTAAAACATTTTTAAATATAATAGATTAAAAATGTATATTCAGTTTGTCTGTTTGTTCGCTTACTGTCAACAAGGGGGTTTAATATAAAATGTAAATAATAATATAGCAAAAAAGTTGGATTAGATAAAATTGAATAAAAAATAAATTAAAATGTAACCTTGCTGAGTTTCTTGCCAGTTCTTCTCAGTTGAAGGCTGACTGCCGAACCGGTGTCAGTAACATTAAACTTCATAAGTGGCCTTCGCGGGCCTAAATTGAATGGTTTTGAATTTTGTTTATTGAGGATCTTATTCCCTCCAATACCCTCGAACAACGTGAAAGGGTTTGTTTTTTATTTTTCAGACGGGATTGCGATTGGCCTCAATCTCACCTGATGGTAAGTGAAGATGAGGCCGAAGATGGAGCTCGCTTTCCCGTTGGTAGCCTCTTCACTCTTTTCTTAAAGAGCCCCAAGTTGTATGTACCTGGGAACACAGACGAGGGGAGGGAGTTCCAATCTTTAGCTGTGCGCATGAGGAAGGAAGCTGCAAAGCGCTTCGTGCGAATTGGTGTTATGTCTACAATATAAGGGTGAAAACTCTCCCCACGCCTAGTAGTCCGATGACGAAAAGGTGATGGAGGAACTAAGTCAAGAAGTATTTTAAATATGGCCGCTTCCTGAGAAGCGACCGCATCGTGCACCTCCAAATTTAATTTGAGCCCTTTTATTTTTATTTATTTTTCCTACATAACGTGAAAGGGTTAGTCCGTTACTACTATATGAATATATACTACAATACTATACACGTTTGAAATTGTATCTTTTCAATCAGTGATCCCAACATTAAACATTAGCCGGATAATACTACAGTTTTGATCTCAACTTTTGAAAATATTATCACAGCTGCACACTTTTTTCGGCGGTAGGTGCGAAAAAGTATACACGTATCTCTGACAAATTTAATTTATTAAAAATACTTTTAATTCGTTTTTTTCAAAACAGTTTTCAAATAATCAATTTATCTACTTGCAATTAACGGTACTCACGTTTGCGGTGCGTTAATGTAACAACAAGCACTAATAATACACCACCTGCCAGCTGATCATTTGCACCCACTATTATTTTATACTGCACAACTCACAATACTACAAATGTCGCAATTGACTGAAATATTGATTGCACAGAAGAGTCTAGAAGAGAGCTTCATCAAAAAGATGGGTGATCTTGAAGCACAAATACAGAGTGCAGGACCAGCCAAGGACACCGTGGCTAAAGTAGCAGAAGAGTTCCGTACGTTTCGGGAGCTTATGTTCTCCATGCTCGGGCTACTCCGGCAGCAAATCAGTGAGTGTTCAAGGCAACTAGATGTGTTAGAGACCAGGCACCGACGGAAGACACTCATCTTCTTAGGAGTCAATGAAGCCGCTAAGGAGGATTGCTTAACAGTTGCACTGGGCATCGCTAACAACCAGCTGGCCCTCAAAAACATCACTGCATCTTCAATAAAAGTCTGCCATAGACTTGGGTCATCTAGTAAGGAACATCAGCGGCCACTTTTAGTGAGATTTTCAAGTGTCGATGTCAAATCTGCTGTATGGAGAGCGAAGACAGCCTTAAAAGGTACCTCCATAACAGTAAAGGAGTTCTTGACAAAGGCTAGGCAGACCATCTTCACAAAGGCCCGACTGCATTTCGGAATGCGTGCATGCTGGACTCAGGATGGTGTTATAATCATAAAAGTTCCAGATAATAGCCGGCACAAGATTGCTCATATTGACGACCTCAATAGTCTCATCTTGAAGCATCCCAAGGTCCAAGGCGTATCCCCTGCAAAGAGAGGCGGCTTCGAGGCTGGAGATAAACAAAAACCACGTAAATAATTGATAGATTTCGCATTATTTAGATGTATTTTTTTTTTCTACTTTATAATCCAATCATTTACTTACCATGGTTATCATACGTAAGTACTTATCAACTTTAAGACTTCCAATTTTTATTGCAGTTTTAGTTAATAGTCGGTATACATATATTTTGTTGTGTAAATAACTTTTATCTAACCCTCCACATTGTTATTGTAGTCATTGACGTTTGTTAGATTTGATTTGTTAAATGTCAAATGTCAGGTTGACATTTCTTTGACTGTCGCGTTGCGTTCAGAATTTTAGTTACACATTTAATTTTGAAGCCTCCTATAAACAATGTTGTGTTCGGAAATGTATTGCAGTGTAACCAATTCTCTTTTTATTTAGATTCTTTTCTTTTTTTTTTGTTTTCTTCTATGTGTTACATTATTCTCTAGGTTCTAATTGGGTGTTATTGTAAGCTGGCGGGTGGTGCAGAGATGCAAACGTTTGTTGTTGCAATTTGAACTAATAGGCGCTTTTACTATATTTTTGTTACTTAATTTTTATCTTTTTTATATTCTCATTATTATAGTATATATATATTTATTTATTTTATGATATCTGATAATGAATCTTTTTTTTCTGCTAACGAATCTGATACGTCAACCGATAACGACAGTTTTTGTTCCGTAACCGACACCCTAGGCGACAGTTTACGTAAAAAATTTGATGAACAACGAGACTGGCTATTGAATGTTTGTCACATTAATGCTCAAAGTGTTCCCAGTCACTTTAATGACTTATATGAAGCATTCAATGGCACTAACGTTCATGCCATCCTGATTTCTGAGACATGGCTCAAACCTCATCTTTTATCTACCTCTTACTCTCTTCCTGGATTCATCCTAATTCGGAATGATCGGCTTGGTAGGGGTGGGGGTGGTGTTGGTATATACCTCCGTAGTAACCTACCTTACAAAATACTTTGCTCTTCCTCTTCCAATTATTCAGCTTCTGCAGAGTTCCTTTTCTTAGAAGTTTGTGTCAAGGGACCCAAGGTTATTCTTGGTGTTCTTTATTGCCCCCCTGGCATTGACTACTTCACCGAATTCGAATCGGTATTAGAATCATTGGGTTCTCAGTATGCACATCATATCATCATGGGCGATCTCAACACCAACCTCCTTTCTGAAAACTCCTCTCGTTCCCGTAATCTAATGTATCTGATCGAGTCAGCGAGTTTCCATCTCCTGCCACTCCAAGCCACCCACCTAAATACTGTGGGTGATGATACCTGGCTCGATGTAATCCTTACCTCCAATCCTTCCCTAGTTTCCTCCCATGGGCAGTTTGCTGCTCCTGGCTTTTCCCACCATGACCTCATTTTCCTCTCGTATATCCTTAAGCCTCCCAAACCCAAACCTAAGGTGCTGTACAGGCGTTGCTTTGCGCACATGGACCTTGAAAAACTCCAGAACGATGCGTCCGCTATTGACTGGAAACCATTAATGGAAGCCAGTTTGGTGGATGGAAAAGTCTCCATTTTTAACCGGGTCGTGGTCGATCTTTATGACACCCACGCTCCGGTCAAAAAAGTAAAATTAAAAAGGCTTCCTGCGCCTTGGATGACAAGGGGAATACTTATGGCGATGAGGCGGAGAGATCGCGCATTCCGCAAGTATAGAAAGGATCGCATTGAGGATAACTGGTTGCTTTTCAAGGTTGCTAGGAATCGGTGTAATCAGATGATACGTAACGCCAAACGCCGGCATATTCTGAATAACATTTCTTCTTCCTCGCCTGCTGATATTTGGAAGTTCCTTGGAACCCTAGGTATTGGCAGGTCGCGACATTTAGACCTTCCTAATGCCATTGAGTTAGACGACCTAAACAATCATTTCTCCACTTCTTTCTCACTAGATCGTCTGACCAAAAATCAAACTTTAAATTATATATCTGGTCTAACGCGTCCTAACATAAATTCTTTTACATTTTCTCCAGTCGACTCGGGACAAATTAAGAAGATCATCTTATCCATTAAGTCAAAAGCTGTTGGTTGTGATAACATCAGCCGCAGCATGATCATTCCAATACTAGACCATCTCCTTCCCGCAATATCCCACATCATAAATTATTCACTTGAATCTGGTATTTATCCATACTTGTGGCGTAAAGCTTATGTTTTACCCTTGCCCAAGATTCCTAATCCCTCTCTCCCCAGTCACTTCCGTCCTATTTCCATTCTTCCCTTTCTATCAAAAGTGCTAGAGGCCTGCGTTCACAAACAATTCTCCCAATTTATATACACCAATAACCTTTTAAGTCCATTACAGTCTGGGTTCAGGCCCGGGCACAGCACTGTTTCCGCCCTCCTCAAAGTGACTGGCGATATTAAGACCGGCATGGAGAATACTATGGTTACTGTTCTAGTACTGGTTGACTTCTCCAATGCCTTTAATACCGTTAGTCACGATATCCTCCTATCCATCCTTTCCCATTTAATGATCTCTCCTGAAGCGCTGGATTGGTTCTCATCATATCTTCGGGAACGTCAGCTGGCGGTTCACGTTGAGGAATCATGCTCAAGATGGTGTAACCTAGAAACTGGCGTTCCACAAGGCGGAATTCTATCTCCTCTCCTTTTTTCTGTCTTCATTAATATGATTACCCAAAACCTTCAGTGTTCGTATCATCTATATGCCGATGACCTGCAGCTTTACTCTCAAGCTAAAGTTGAGGATTTAGCCGATGCAGTCGATGCTGTGAACCAAGACCTTGATGTATTAAAGAATTGGGCTGACAAGTTTGGCGTGGCGGTTAACCCCAGTAAGTGCCAAGCAATTATTTTGGGGAGTCATCGCAATATGTGCAAGGTGGGCAGTACTACTGTTCCACCCGTAATCTTCAATGGATCAGTAATTTCCTTCAACTCTAACGTCAAGGATCTTGGTTTGCATCTTGACCCGTTACTTAACTGGCGATCCCAAGTCGCAAATGTAAGCCAGAAAGTAGTTGTTATCCTGCGCTCTCTCTATCGACTCAAAAATTTTCTCCCGTCTCATACCAAGGCAATGCTTGTGCAAACCCTAATTTTTCCCATAGTTGACTATGGTGATGTGTGCTACTTTGACCTGAATGCAGATCTACTCAATAAGTTAGACCGTCTTGTCAACAATTGCATTCGATTCGTCTTCAACCTACGGAAATATGATCATGTGTCTGCGTATAGATCACAATTAAATTGGTTGCCCATTCGTCAGCGCAGAAACATGAGAGCACTGACTACCTTGTTTTCTATACTCTTCTCTCCCAGTTCTCCGTCTTATTTATCCTCTCACTTTCAGTTTCTGTCTTCTAACCATAATAAATATCTTCGTTCCTCTCATAATCGCCTTCTTCAATGTCCCACCCATCATTCTGACTTTCTTCATTCTACTTTCTTCATTCAGTCTATTCTACTATGGAATGAGCTCCCTCTTGAAATCAGGATGGCTAACAGTCGGTGTTGTTTTAAGATGAAAGTACGGAAACACCTACTCACTACAACGTTAGCAGATTCATCTCGGCTCTAATTTTACTCCTTTGTTTAATATAAATATATATGTATGTAATTATTTATTAAGCTTATATATGTAAATAATATATTAAATAGTATGTTTATGTAAGTTTATATATATATTATTATATATATGTATATATATATATATATATTTTTTTTTTTTGTGTCTTCCATACTGTAAATCTCTCCCATAATTTCTTAGTGCATCTACCTGTAATTATCTCTGCATCACCCAAAGGTTGTCTGGTAGAGAATGCCTTTGGCATTAAGACCGCCTTTGTACACTACTGTACATAAAGTATTAAATAATAAATAATAATAATAGTGATCCTGAACAATATAAATACGTACAAAAGTGTTTGAACTGTATTAAAAACAAACCGGACGATAACGAACTCTTTGATGTTTGAAATAACGGTTATGCAAACAGATAACCGGTGTTTGTACACGGTTATCACCTAATCGCAACACTAATCATTATTTAGTACCCAATTAGTGTGAATTTGCAGGATTCTAACTGGTTATTTCCGGAGTAAACTGGATTCGTTTCTAATATTTCACTTCTTCCAATCAGAATAAAGGACTGTATTTTCGTCCGTTTTAATAGAACAAAGCCCTATAAGGCTGGTAAATTGGTAAGTTAAAACGTAATCAATCCACTAGCTTTTTAATGAAGAAAGGCAGCAAAATAAGTTTCATTATAAATATCCAATTCAAAAACAATTTATTAAATAACTAGCTGTCCCGCGCGGTTTCACCCGCGTTCCCGAGGAATGTAACATTTTCCCGGCACAAAAAGTATCCTGTCATATTCCAGGGCATTTTCTATAAATGCGCCAGGTTTCATATATTTATATTTAATTACATAAAAATTACAAAGAGAAAATAAATAAATTACTTGTTTTTCTGATTGCAATAATGAGGATGTTTCGTCGCGGCCTCTATGCTCTGTCTCTGTCGCTTACTACGCTAATACTACTAATCACGTGAGAAGTAAGCTCCCCGAGGCCTCCGTGAAGCGGCTCGGCGACGAAGTTTGTATTATCTGAATAAGGAGGCTGTTACTCGATATCTAGCTTCTAATTTAAATAAAGAACAATTTCACAAACTAACATACAACACAAAAACTATTTTAATTAACTGATAAAGCCCAAATCCGCAAACAAAATTGAGTTCTAACCTAATTAAAATAATGATGTAATTACAAATTTCAAACACAAACAATCGAACCGACAGCCTACAGTCAAGTCACAATGAGATAAAAGAATCAGTACGAAAAGGCGTGTACTCGTTGGTCATATAAGACAATGCTCTGTGGTAATTTATACCATAATATACCATAAGTACGTATGAGTTCACAGAGCCGTTTTCCTGGTACAATTGTAGACATTGACTCAGACTTTACTTGGTAATGCACCGCCATATTTGTCACAGTAGGTTTAAACCAGTAGTCGGTAATGTTATCTGTGTTGCGAACGGGAAGTTTTTGCCATGTTACGTTATATTTATATGGTGAGTTAAAAATAAAACTATATTTCATATTTAAACAAGGTATATATTTTTCTTATAAGGGGAGAGCAGATTTTGTTTCTTCTGTTTATACGACTTAGGCTGACAATCAAGCAAACGATCCGATGGTAAGCGATCACCGCCGCCTACAACTAACAACACTAGGGGCATCGCCAATGCGTTGTCGACCCTGGGACGTGAAGTTGTTTCATTTGCCTGTAATTTTACCGCCCCCTTACCTTTCTAACCGAAACACAGTAATGTGCAACTAGTGCTTCCCCCGACGAACTCTGCACTAAGAGCTCTACTGCTCAACTAACTTTGTTTACGTATTGTATAGTTTATTATACTAGTTCGCCCTGCGGTTTTACTCGCGATCCCGAGAAAACTTACTTTTTCATCAGATAAACAGTATACTATATGTTATTCCAGGCAATGCTCTATATATGTGCAATGTCCTTCCAATATTATAAATACGGAAATTGATGAGGATGTTTGTTACTCTTTCACGCAAATAATACAAAACGGATTGGAATGAAACTTGCCAAATTGGTAGTTTATAATATAGATTAATAGATAAAATACTTTTTATCCCGGGATTCATCCCCCGGAAATCGCGGGGGACATTACCCTATTCTAGAAATGTAACAATCATCTATACATCATCACAAATTTAGCTTTTATAAAATTGTTTTTATTTATTTTATTCGAAGGTAATAACAAATCAGGAAATGGCCTTGTGATTCCAATAAAATTAAGACACTATTAATAAGAACATAGAGTTTATAATTAATTCATTTATCAAATAAAAACGTAGCTGTATAACAAGCAACATTCACCTCAACTATTCTAACTGACCTGACTCACTGCCCCACACTGCAACTATGCAAGCGTAACATTGAGTAACTCTAGCACAGTGCGCGTAGGTGGAACACAGCTGATGCACCGCCTCTGGTCGTTCACCCGACGCGGTTCACGGCAGTTTGTACTAGACCGACTCCGGTCAGGGTTGAAAATTCAGTTTTGAGCCATTGATATTAGAATTTAAAACTGTCTGACACGGGGTTGGTGTTTAAGGTTTTATTATAGTGTGGCATCGGTGGGAGGATAATTATGTGTAAAGGAACGCTTTGAGAGTAGACTACAAATTATTCCTCATCTCTTGGTTAACGCGTTCAATTAAAAATGCAATTTTAAAACGTAAAATCTGATAAATTTGAGGTTTAAATGGCAATTTTGATATACAGCTACACATACAGCATACTTCTTCGCTGCATGCATATCTTCACTCCCATTATCCTAGAAGGGATAGGCAGATGTCTCAGTACCCACGAACATATTTAACATCCCAAAATGACATGAGTGAACATTGTCATCCTCTTGGATACATTATCAATCACGGGCAATCGTAGCGTTTATATTAAGTTGCCCGACCCCGGAATCGAACCCAGCTCCTAAACGGCTGAGCCGATTAGGATAAAAGACTTTGAGAGAACAGAACAACGTCTGCAGAGTCAGCTAGATGAATAAATTATTTGATGACCTCCAAACACAAAACGTGAAACTAAACGTGAAAATATTCAACAACGATAGATAATCGCAACGAAATAACACCAGCGGTGTTGGATCAAACTTCCCGAGTCCGAAGCGATATTTATTCCTGTATAAGAACAATAGAAACTAAGCTTGAAACTCAAACATTTTACAAATATCAGTCTACGAATTCTTAACAAAGAGAATCTATTGTAGTTGTTGAAGTTTCTTCAATGGTATAATTAGTGGAAACTTTTAGGTACAGAATACGTTTGGCAAGATTATGAGACGATAAGACCATTGTTGTTAGGATATTGTGCGAGAGAGAAGGTTGTTTTCGGAAGATTAATGACAGCTAGGTATTTACTGAAATTTTCGTCTAAGTTTACATTCCAGGAAAACTTGTATTGTTTGGAATATAAATATATTCAGCAGCGGTCTGAAAGGTGATATGTAATTTCATGGCTTGTGAAACTAAAACCTCGCGGTGGTTAGCTGGTTAGCGATTATAAATGTTATCGGAAATGTATGAAAGCTTGGAATTGTACAATTACTAGGTAATGACTAAAAATCCGAAGTTATTTTGGAAATGTTAAAAAATATTGTTTCAAAGATATACTAGGAATCATAAATAATGTCGGACTACATACATTTCCGTTAACATGTACAACGTGTTATAAAATACACCGTAAAAATATAATTAACTATCAAAGCCAACAACCCTAGTAAGCTGTCATGTCAGAGAGCCAGATTATTTAACAGAAAGGCCTACGTACCTATTTTACCTAATGATTGTCTACTTTAATAGTTTTTCTATTTTTCATTCATAAAATTTTATTTTTTTGGGGTATGTTATACAGCGTTACTACGGTTCTTAAATATTGTGAATGAACTCGTTATAAGGCCCCATTTAGCCTCCTTTCGGCTTTACGAGAAGAACTGGCAAGAAACTCAGCAAGTAAACTTTTTTGAAACCGACTTATATGGCAGTTTTATTTTCTCAAATATCAAACAGCTTTTATATTGTTTAGTTGTAATTATTATCAAAATTCAAAACCGTTTATTCAGTTTAGGCCCTCGGAAGGCACTTATGAAGGTCAAATTTAAAGTTACTGAAGCTACTACCGGTTCGGAAGTCAGCCTTCAACTGAGAGGAACCGGCAAGAAACTCAGCAAGGTTACATTCTTTTTTTATTTTTATTAAATATTTTTTTTATAAATTTTATATATTTTTAACAATTACAAAATACTTAATGTAACATTAAAAAAAACAAAAAAAAAAGAAATAATAAGACTACAAAATAGAAAATAACAATAATTACTTACAACTACAACAAGAAAATTAAAGGTGCACTGTGCAGAGAGTAGCTTAGTAGTATAATAGACAGCGGGTCTAAATCGTGTAATAATTTGAGGTATAAATACCTTTTTTAACCCGACGTTTCGGCTTGATTTAGACCCATTGTCTATAATAATTAGAATATATACGAATAGTGAAACGTTAAAAACATTTATTGTTTAGTTATCAACAGCCAGATTCTCAGCAATTCGTAAATCAGGTGCTAGATATTATAAACTAAATGGACCTGAAACCTTTAACACCAGGTACTTGCTATCTTCAATGTTCATATCTGCAATACGTGTCGGTTGTAAAGTAATATCTAAATATCCTGGGACATTCTTTACACACGGCCATCGGGTCCCAAACTAAGCAGAGCTTGTACTATGGAAACCAGATTACTGATATACTACATATACTCCTTTTTTTCTAAATATATACTTATATAGATATTTACAGACACAGAACAAACAGACATATTCATGCACCCATTGTCCTGGGTGGGAATCGAACCCGCGACCTTCGGTTTGGCAGTCAAAGCGTTAACCACCAAGTCAACTGGCCTGTCTTAGTATCTGGTATCTACGATCTAGCTTCATAGATGCGTCGAATTGCACCTGCGTTTCTATATAGATAACAAGATAAGAGATCTTCCTCGTTCATAAATATGTACGACGGCACTTTAGTTGTAAGTCGCTGTCAGCATCATTGTTGTTCTTTTGGCTACAAAAGCAGGATGCAAAACGCATGGAATCGTGTTTGGATTGAATGTATTTGGACCTGCAGTATAGTGTTATTAAAGTTTTTTTCCACCTGCCCCCTTATTCAGCTAATAGAAACTTCGTCTGCGACCCGCTTCATGGAGGCCTCTTAGTAATATTAGCGTAGTTAGCGAAAGAGACCGAGCACGGAGGCCTAAAGAGTATAATGTTGACCACTTATCTAACCTAAGTGTTCAACAAAAGCATTGCCTAAGTTGGCGTCAAACAGTAAAAGCTGTGCCAAATCTTTTAACTTATACTCGTATATAATATTCTCGTGTCACAATGTTAGTTACCATACTCCTCCGAAACGGCTTGACCGATTTTTATGAAATTGTATATGCATATTCAGTGGGTCTGAGAATCGGTTACTATGTACTGTTCATACCCCTAAGTGATCCTAACATTTATTTTTTGGACAATATTTAAATTTTTTTATAATGTGGCATTAAAAATATGTACATACAACCCTAAATGTTCACCCTTCTATCACCAACCCCTATTTTTTAATCGAGATTTTTATTATATTCTGGTCCATCCACAGATCCGCAATAGGGGTGCAAGATGGCAATCGAATACGATAAATTTTCATGTATAGTTTATAATAAAGTAAATACTGGATTCTGGCGCATCGTATCATTAATATATTTCGCAACTTAACAAAACTAATAGAATAAGTCATTAAGTCACCAAGTACCAGCCTGCAAGGTTTCGCCTTCCGTCCAATCCGTTCTATGCAAGGAACCTCTCACTCGACAACCTTTACATTGCGTTTCGCAATCCGATTGTCTAAGTAACTTGGTAGTTAGTCACCTAAATTAGGTACGTTTGACCTGGATACTTGGATTGTCTATTAATTTCTAACTGGATATGCGGCTTTTAATCTAAGGAAATGTGTTAAGCCGTTCAAATTGCGTTTGCGAAACAATGCAGTGGTGAATGTGACGTGACCATGAGTTCTTGAAGAATTTATAAAAGCTTTTGATGATTGATGTCGGTTTTTGGCTGTATAGTATTTTTTATTGGCAAGTGCAATCTACTATATCTCTTTTGCTGTATATATAAATTGTATAGTGTCTAATTAGGCGACTGAAGTGTATGATGACCACGATGGCCAAAACAGGATGGCGTTGGAAGCTGGTCATAAACATTCTGCCAAATGTCTCGTAGGATGTGCTAAGGAATTAACAGAATTGATAGAAAATAATACGTTGGGTCAATTCCATATGTCCCGATTATCTATATCTATACTAATATTATAAAGAGGAAAGATTTCTAATCTAATCTAATAAAAATCTTTCCTCTTTTTATGCCAGGAAAATGTGATATCACTCGGGAACGCGGGTAAAACCGCGGGGAACAGCTAGTATGGCATATAAGGCTGGTAGGTAATTATCATAAAACCATATTTATTTATCGCTTCGGCTATTTTTACACCTATCATAACCTGCAACTCATTTACAGCTGAAGTCTTTCGTGTCCCCAGAGTATTTAAAACTAGCCTATTGCATTCAGCGACTACCCGTCAAGTCATTCAACATTGCATTGAATATTCTGAAATCCAGACGTAGTCAAAGCTTATGAAAATCTCTTCATAGCGAAATCCGCATGGTTGAATCGCCGCATGCAGTTACTTTTTTGGCAGTTCGGAAAACCCGCAGTTTTGCCACCAAAAAAAACCACGTATGAATACTGATGGCTTGGCCGAGTCAAACCTAACGTGCAGAGGAAGTTACATATAGGAGAAAGTATGACATTTCAATAAATTGCGTAAAAAATTAAGGGTGGTTATAAATTGAAAATAATGCACAGTAATGTAATAAATAATATAAATGTAATAAATATTATAAAAAATTGCAATTCAAAATTCAAAATTCAAAACCATTTATTCAGTTTAGGCCTTCGGAGGGCACTTATGAAGGTCAAATTTAAAGTTACTGAAGCTACAACCGGTTCGGAAGTCAGCCTTCAACTGAGAAGAACCGGCAAGAAACTCAGCAAGGTTACATTCTTTTTTATTTGTTATATAAATTTTTATCTATTCTGACTTTTTGGCTATTTTATAATTTCAATTTTACATAATTTTATATTTAACAATTACAAAATACTTATTATAGGTAACATTAATAAAAACAAAACAAAAAAAATAATATGACAAGACTACAAAATAGAAAATAACAATAATTAGGTACTTACAACTTAAACAAGAGATTTAGAGGTGCACTGTGCAGAGAGCAGCTATTTCCATACATTTTTATCTTCAATATAATGAACTACCTTGTAATACGCTTTTTAGAACTTGGAAATGTATTATGAATATGCTGCTTGAGTAAAGATTCCGCTGCTATAGGACATGATTTAAGGCTTTTAGTAGTTTTACGAGGTATACTCGTGAAGAAGTTTTCAAAAGCACAGGCTACATCTAAATTATTTGTTAGAATTTTTTCATTAATTTTAAGAGTTACCTGTTCATTATTATTTCTAATTTTACCAGTTTCCGTATTAATAACATTCCAGACTGTCTTTATTTTGTTATTAGCATTACCTATTTTATTACATATAAAGTAAGATTTAGCTTGATTACACACTAACTTGAAAGTCTTTGAAAATTTTCTAACATATTTATGAAATTCTTCGTTCTGAGTTAGAGATTTTAAATGATAAAGTTCATACAACCTATCCCTGCTCTTACGAATACCTTTTGTAGCCCAGTCACTAAATCCCATTTTATTATTTACCTTCACTATTTTAGTAGGACAGGCTCTATTAAAATTATCGCAAATCCCAGACAATAAACCTTTATACAAGACATTGGGCTCATCACTATGATATATTGTATTACAGAGTTTCAGCTCTAAATTATTCTTAAAGGTGTCTAATCTTGCCTTAGTAGTAGGTCTAATTACTTTCGTTACTTTAAATACTTGTCTTTTAAATGGCAATTCTATTAATTGAGCCTTATGATCCGAGCGAACACCACTAATAATCGATTTCCCTAGTATACTACTATTAGTTAATATATTATCAATACAAGTAGCCGAAGTGGCTGTAGATCTTGTTGACTCACTAAACAATAAATCTAAGTTGAACGATTTGAATAAGGCAACAAAATTCCGACTTTCAGATGAATTACTAAGAGTATCTACATTAAAGTCGCCACATACAACTATTGACTTGTTAGAATTATTAAATAACTTACGAAGAATCTCTTCCATTATAGACGTAAACAATAAAAAATTTGATGCCGGTGGCCTATAAACACAAACAATAATATAGTTCTGCAACTCTGCACAAGACACCTCACAAACACGCTCAACAGAGAGGCTACAAATATCTTTACGATCCTTGAATTTAATATTATTATTTATAAGAATTATTGTGCCGCCACCTTCTGCAGATAATCTATTGAATATACTGGCAACTGTAAAGTTTTTAATATTAAAAAGCATAGTGCCCGGTTTCAACCATGTCTCTGTAAAACATAATATATCTATATTTATTTTATCTAATAATAAATGAATATCAAGAATTTTGCCAAAGAAGCGATTAATATTCTGATGTAATAAAAAAGTCGAACTGTTTAGCTTCTCTGTTGTCAAAAGTTTTTGTTTAAAGAACTATTCTGAGATTTAATGTTAAAATGACTTGTTCTTACTGTGTTATCCCTTATCCTATTAATATTATATGCTACAAGTGATGCAATCAATTTCTTAAGTTTTTTTGGAATAAACAGGGTATCCTGTTTCAATTTCAAATTACTAACAAACTTGTTAGTATCAAAATAAATAAAATTAGCACTATGACATGTAACATTATGCATATGGTTATTTAAATGCCAAATATAATTATTCTCCATATCTGAATAGTTGGAAGAGTATGGGAAAGCACATAACATTATTTTCATTACCTCTAATTTTGATAAAGAATTGAGACTATTTATCAAGTCTTTTTTACTTATATTTATAACATTGCCAATTAAAATTATTATTATGGTATTTTCATCAAACTTTGTATGCAAAATCTTATCTATTATTTGTTTGTATGATGCTCCTGGCATACAATAATTTATTACTGAATCAGTTATTTGGTTACTTATTATTGAGCCAAAGTCAGATCCTATTTTATCCGAAAAAACTATTGTCTTTGTGATTGTAGGACAAGGATTGGAATCTAATTGCATGACCCGAACATCAGTCTGATTCATTTGTGATATTGGAAGCGACTCACCTGGCCCAGCTGGTGAAGGGTCACAATCACATATATGATTATGGGACAGAGATCTTAATGTGTCCTCATTGTACTTACATAAGTCAACCAGGTGTGTTGCCGCCAATATATGCTCATTTATTTGTTTTTGAGCAATTTCATACCTAGAAACTAAGTCCCTAAGACAGATCTCCTTGTGCTCAAGGTCTGAGAGCAAGCGCTGAGTGTCAGTATCATACAATTTTTGACAATTATTTAATTTATTATTGCAATCTTTTAAATTTCTAATTATTTGAATCCTTTCTTTCCTCAATTCAACATTTTTATAAAAACATTTTTGTTTTTTAACTACTGAGTTTACTTTTCTAATAAATTTATTTAATTTTAAATATTTCTTAATTTTATTGTGACTTCTTAATTCAACTTTTGCACTATTTGCTTCAGAATTTGCCGGCTGAGTACACAAATCACTCCCAATCAGCTCATCATAGAGGCTCAATGTATTGTTGGTTTGGTGACAACTTGCTTCGGTTTCCAGGCGGTTAATTTTGTCCTTCGCCTGACCCAAGCTGCTCTCCAGACCAGATAACCGAGTCAGTGTTTTCTCATAAGTGGTACTACACTCATTGAATGTAGCCACCACCTTCTCTAAGTGGTCGCGCTGATCAGTGACTTCCATGTAGTTGTTGTGAAGCTCAGCCAGATCCCTACATATACATGCTCACATAAAAAATAACAAGCCGTACCTGTGTACATTCAGATCAACAATTTAATACATAAAATAGACATAGATTCTTATCATGGAGTGTTTTATCTATAATGCCCACAAAAGTCTATACTGTGTGCACATTTTTCTATCAGCCTACACCGTGCCTTTTAATTTACACTCGATGCCGGCCATTTAGTTTGACCGAACTATTTGAACCAAAGAATATGTAGTTTCAACGCTTAATTAAATACATTAGGCAGTCGTTTAGCTAAACTGGTATGAATTTTAGTAGACGTCTCAAAGAGATGGATTCTAAGTGTTGGAATTATTATTATAAATTAGAAAGTTTTTGACGGTTTTTTTTTTTACTTTTTTGGGACCGACTAGAAGGTGTCAGCCATAGATGACTTTTACACCCTAACGCGGATATTTTGGCCAGCGCAAAGAGCTTTCGACCGAGGGAGAATAGCTGTATGGATGTCAGTTACTCTTTCACGTAAGCACTAACGGATTCCGCGCGGTTTCACCCGCATTCCCGACCGACGTTAATTTTTTTTCAGGATAAAAAGTATCCTACATGCTGTTCCAGGGTATGCTCTGTATATGTGCCAAGTTTCATCCATTCATACATACTTTCGGTTTAATAATTTTGGTAGTATAAGATAGTATTTACACCCAGACAGAAGAAACAGACATGCTCACTACATTTATACATTTCTTGGTACACGTAATTACTAGTTAAACGTATATAATCATAGATTAAATATACCGCCGTAACATTTCAATAATTGCTCGGTTTATGTTGGATTTCGACACAATATTAAGACTTCTACTGATCTATATAACGTGTTACAAAATACCCGTAAAAATATAATTAATTATCCAAGCCAACAACCCTAGTAAGCTGTCATGTCAGGGAACCAGATTATTTAACAGAAAGGCCTACGTACCTATTTTACCTAATAATTGTCTACTTTAATAGTTTTTCTATTTTTCATTCATAAAAATCAGTTTTTTTTTTAGGGTATGTTATACAGCGTTACTACGGTTCTTAAATTGTGAATGAACTGGTTATAAGGTTCCATTTAATGATTTCTCATATAATAATTTTTTCATAAAGATTGCCATTTCTTTTACAACTGTCTCAATGCTCATTATTGTGTCTAAATTATTGTTATAGATTTTTCTAAGGATTTTATTAATTGAACAATGTTGTAACGTTCAAGGTAAGTACCAAATGTTACTTCTTTTTTTTTATACCACATGGGCCGTCAAACATGGACTTATTTCGATAGGACAACGTATATCGGAACAGCTTGTATTTAAATTTAAATACAAATTCAAAAAGGCAGACACTCATACACAATATACATTCATTTGATTGGCCAGTTGTCTTGGTGGTTAGCGACCCTGACTGCCAAGTCTCAGATCGCGGGTTCGATTCCCACCCAGGATAAACATTTGTGTGCATGAACATTTTGTTTGCTCTGTATGTATTCAGTAAAATAGAAAGTAGTTTAAGTAGTATATCAGTTATCTGGTTTCCATAGTACAAGCTCTGCTTAGTTTGGGATCAAGTGGCCGTGTGGAAAGAAATTTATTTTGTCCATACACAAAATTGTTTGTAACCGGTAATCGAACCGGAGATCTGTGGCGTCCAGTCAGGGGCAGTAACTACACCAACAGGCCTGTCAATTAAGTTTTTGAATGCAACAAAATTGACTGAAAGCTTCGACCTCGCACACACTAACACAAGAAGACAAGGTCAAATTAAATGGGTTTCTAATTAATCTAAGTCTGGTATTTCATCATGTACCTACGTGATCGATTTTAATTAAAATCTGCGTTGTGTTTGACACAGTCGCCTATCACGATGATAACAGAATTGTAATTGGTTTCATGTTTCAATTATCATTAATTAATTGATTGTGAAATTGTCTTAAAGGCATAATTCAATTTTGATGATTTAATTAACAGCTGTGTCGGCGAGCTTTTATTTTATCGTGTGAAGTTTTTAATATTATATATAATTAGCTCGAGTAGTAGAGCTCTAAGTGCAGAGTTCGTCCGGGGAAGTAATACCACCTTACCCATTTCTGCCGTGAACCAGTACTGCACTTGTGTTACTGTGTTTCGGTTAGAAAGGTAAGGGGGCCGGTGAAATTACAGGCACATGAGACTTAACAATTTTACGTCTCAGGGTCGACAACGCAAATGTCCATAGGCGGCGGTGATCACTTACCATCAGGTGGACCGTCCGCTTTTTTATCGGCCCATGTGGTATAAATATATATATATATAATGTGAATCTATTGGAAGCTACTGATTTTTTCTGCAGATCGGTTTAATAAGGGACCCTTTTTTTTTGATTATTAGCATACTAATAGTTGTTACACAAATTTTATACATAAATTACAATTATTATAAAAATCTTAATCTATTATTTACAACTAATTAAAAGTGACCATAACATGCAAATATTAAAGACTATTAAAAACTAAGCCCTATTACTAAGGCTCCACTATCCGTCCTCCGTTCGTCTGTTTGTCAGTGTGTACAAGAACCATAAAGTAGTGTTGAAATAGTAAAAAAACAAAAAAGTTGAAAATTAAAATGGTAAAGAAACATTTTTATTTCGGCGTCTTGTTAAATATTCTATGGTGCTATGAAACCCTTCGTGTGTGACCCTGACTCGCACTTGGGTGCTTTATTATGATTTCTATGAACAAATATATTGGCATTTACTTTTAATAGCCTTCTCTTGTCGGATGTTGTGCCATTACAGGCAAGGTTTATAATAGCTAGGTAGATAATTCAAAATTCAAAACCATTTATTCAGTTTAGGCCCTCGGAGGGCACTTATGAAGGTCAAATTTAAAGCTACTGAAGCTACAACCGGTTCGGAAGTCAGCCTTCAACTGAGAAGAACCGGGAAGAAACTCAGCAAGGTTACATTTTTTCTTATTTTTTATTAAATAATTATTGATAATGATTTAGGTTAAAGAGAGATGCAATGCGATTTAAGAGACAAGCTCTATCCTATGGTATCACCCATGTTGTCAAAACTAAAAGATTAAGTCCAACAAATTCAATTCAAACTAAAACTTCGATGCAGAACGGTCACCCAAACTGATTTGCTTGTCTCTCAAAAATCACGTTTTTTACTAGGTACATTTTGCCATTATGATGTCATTTGACGCAAAAGGAATTAGTTCCGCTTGAATCGGATCGCAATTAAAGGAAATGTCCAGAATTGGCCCCTGTACAGTTCTGTACTTTGTCGCTTTACTAGAAATCTCAAGAATGCAATATCGTAAATACCTAACAACGGAGTTCCAGGTTCTATGCAGGTATCTTCAAGGAATTTAATAAAGTGATAGTTATTTGTGTTTATTTATTATTAGGATACCCTTTTATTTAATAAAAAATAATTTTGCAGTTCGTTGGGAACCGCGACATTCAAGAATTTCGTAATAGTCCAAATAAGGGAAAACATATTGGAAAAGTTTTACAAATATTTTCGAACTCGAGAAAAACTGAAATTTAAATTTTAATAGGATTTTTACATGAACTTAAAGCCAGAACGCTCGATTCGAAGACGCTTTGTAACGCATGTCAGTAACGCCTAGTAATTAATAATCCTAATGACATAACGTATACTAGATTAATAGATAGAGATAATAAACCTGTATGCAAAAACCTTACATAATTTGTAGACGTTCATAATGCGCTAAAAGAAAAGACAAGTAAGGATGAAATCAGGCTTCCCTTGTCTGACATATTAATCTCCCGTTCAGAAAAAGTTATACAACGTTGAATTGTTAAATCTCCGATGTCTTTCAGTCGCATGACAATCTGTGTACGTAAGAGTAAGACCGATGCCGCTACTACTATTACATTTTTTTTTTTATACCACTTGGGCCGACAAAAAAGCAGACGGCCCACCTGATGGTAAGTGGTCACCGCCGCCTATGGACATTTGCAACATTAGGGGCATCGCCAATGCGTTCTCGACCCTGAGACGTGAAGTTGTTAAGTCTCATGTGCCTGTAATTTCTCGGGCTCCCTTACCTTTCTAACCGAAACACAGTAATACATTTGCACTACTGCTTTACGGCAGAAATGGGTAAGGTGGTAGTACTTCCCCGGACGAACTCTGCACTAAGAGCTTTAATACTCTAATACTAATGATTTAATTAAACCTTCCTTATTAACACAAACATTGCATTTCAAGATTCCATATTGTACAATTTCCATGATATAATAACAGGAACATTTTGGACATTACATTACATAAATCCAATAAATGCAACGTGCTAGTAATATTCCAAGTGTTGCAAGCGTCAATAGGTTGCGGTGACTATTTACCATCAGGTGGAACGTCAGCTTTGCTTGTCACCTTTCAGTGGTATACAAAATATATATAAAAAAAGAGATTGGATCCCAAAAGCTTGCATCTGGGCTGAGATTTTCTAGTGGTCTTGGATTCATCAGCATCTGATAGTTTGACCTTACGGTCTTTCGCTAGCATTCTCCTGGTTCTTTACCATCTTCTAGATGAGAACCATTTCCCAAAAAACTATTTTATACTTAATACTTTTAAAACTCTATATTGGTAACCACGTCTTGTCAGACGGCCTGTCTCCCAGCTTTAAAATTTTCGAAGACGTTATAATCCAATTATAACTCAATGGGTATTACGTTCAACGTTGAAGCAACGTTGCATCCTGCAATGAGCTCAAACTTTCAGAGGTACTTTGAAATGCCTGATAAACTTACACCCTCAAGTTGAAAGTCAGTTGCAAGGTACCTATCAGCGTATGCCGTCTTATGCCTTATTATCAGACATAACAATAATAATAACTTAAATGTTTATAAAATCACAGGTAAATTCGATTTATGTAACAGTATCGCTTTGAACTGAACGCTAAAAATAATGTTATTAGAAATCCTCCTATTTGTTTCCTTTAGTTCCAACCACTTACAAACTGCGTTGGGAATCTGCAGAAATTCTCAGAACTTCTCACGACCTACAAATAGCTTGTATAGCTATATTATTATATAAATATAAAGGGCGAATTGTTTTGTTATTGCTATTAGAATGCCTGCATTTCGTACTCCTTTTTTATTAATTATTTTGAAACCAACGGTTTCATATCCGTTTCCACAACATACGATGGCTTATGTGCTTTTAGGTCATGTCAGCATCCGGTCCAAAAAAAGGTGTACCGTTGCTGTATTAAGAGGAGCTAGACCAAATGGAAATAAATAAACAATGAAAAAAAACCTATTTCGACGATAGGCGCCGCAAATTTTTATTTTTTATTTGTCTGTGCCATGTAGGATTTCAGGTTTTTCAGGTTCACCTGATAGTAAGTGGTCACCGTAACCTATATCATTTGCAACATCATGGGCATTGCCAATGCGTTGTCAACTCTGACGTGAATTTGTCAAGTCTCGTGTGCCTGTAATTTCAGCGGCAACCTTTCTAACTGAAACAGTTATACAAGCTTACTGCTGCTTCACTGCGGAAATAGGTAAGGTTGTAGTACTTCCCAGGACGAACTCTGCACTAACAGCTTTACTTCTTCCAAAATATAAAAAATCTTAATTATACAATATATATTTTCCAAACTACAGGCCTAGTTATTTATAGTTAATTCAAACTAAGCGTTTGGACTCCAGATCTACAAATTGCAAAATTTTTCCCAATCTTCTTATGAACTTTATTTTATTATAGGCATGCAATTTCTGGAGATAAATTAAAATAAATTATAAACTTATAAACATTTGTCGTATAAAAAATAGTATGTTTTTCTAATCACAAAACTAATTAAAACATTAATCATTTAAACATGTAAACAACGTTTAACACGATCACCTAGAAGTACAACACGCTTCACCTTACGTGAAGTTGTGTAGTAATAATGTGTTTCCGTTTGCCCCCCTTTAGGAACCTTGCGCCAAATGCATCGCTTTGTTTTACATTGATTAACATCGTGTTTTATATTTTAATTCATCTTTGTTAGGTATTTGTTTTTTTTTATTGTACATATAAGCTGACATGATAGTGAGGATGTGACCCTAAAGTGCAGCTGGCTACCTGCACAAATTTCCATGATTGGTGATCGTATCTCCTTACAATGAAAATCGAAGAAAGGCTTTGTTGATTTTACGTGACTTTAAATTGATTTACTCGTAAAATGTTTCAAATAGCGGTGGAAAATTCGTTTAAAGTCATCAATTAGTTACAAGACTGGGAATTGGCCTTAGAAACCTCAAACTTATGCGGGTAGTAACTAACTTTAGCCAATAAACCTTATATATCTTATGAAATCCCTATTAACAAGCTTCCGTATCGTGTAGAAAGTCCACAGACATATTTAACGCTTCATACACATGTTTGAACTAAGTAAAACCAATTACAAGTCAGTTTGAAACTAGATAAGACCGGTATTATTCGGTTCAATCCGCTTATCGCTGGTTTAACGTGAACAAAACGCTTTGTTCTGGCCACGGTTACAACACGCGGGGTAACAGCGATTTCTGGCTTCGCATTGATCAGAATCTATGGCATTACATACATGCAGCTGCAAAATATGTACCACTAATGATTTATCTAGTTAAAACCTAGAAACCCGGCGCTTACTAAAATAGTTTAGTTTTAAAGTCATCGATGGGTGTAATAAGTTAAAGAGAATTTGAATTATATGAACTATGTTTGATTCAAATAGGCTTTTTCTCTAACGCCACCCGGTTCAATTGCTAAGAAGAGCTGACTTTATGCTGTGCAATTATCATTTCAATTAGGTATTTGTAATTGTTTTGATTATAAATTGAAAGAAACAAATGAGTCCTATATTTGTCTTTATTAGACCAATAAAGAAGAAGCAAGAAAAATGTATCAAGGGTCGTATTTATATAGGCATAGAATCTAAAATCCAGACCGCACTGAATGCACTGGAATGTGCAATGTGGGATTGATCAGTAGGTTAAATGAACTAAAGGCTGGAGGTTACTAGATGTAGTAAGTAACCAGATGTGGTGACGTGTGTTAGGAAAGTTTAACAAGATGTGTATGTGGTACATCAATTATAAGTAACGGTTTTATTAAATTTAAATATTCATAATAACAATTTAATAGACCTCAAAGACTCAATTTATATCACTTTCTAAAAGCCGCAATTTTAAATACCTGCAGAATAGTAAGGAAGATCATGCAAATGGACGAATATTTAATATCACACAACTTACACACACGCTACGTTGACTTGGTTAAAGCCCGTTAACGTAGCTTAAACTAGCCAATGAGCTAAGAAACAGAACTTGTTCCAAAATAATAATAATAATAAATATCCCCAGAACATTCTTTACACATGGTTACCTGATCCCATATTAAGCAGAGTGTACTGCTTGTACTATGGCTACCAAGCAACTAATATACTACTTTTTAAAATAAATACTTATATAGATATTTACACCCAGACACAGAACAAACAGACATGTTCATGCACAAATGTTTGTACCGGTTAGGAATCGAACCCACGACCGCGACTTGGTAATCAGGGTCTCTAACCACCAAGCCAACTGGCCCATCAATAGCTGATTTATGTTTCCACTGCAGCAGCATAAAGCTCATCCAATATAAAGGGGGGATTAAGGCCGACACCAAGCGGACTTAGTACTCATTGGCAGACTTTAGAATTCGCGAAAAACTTAAGTGACTAATGTCTGGGATCATCGACCTCATTATCATAGATTACGTTCACCACTTTGTGCTTTTTTGTTTACACTTCCATTATTTTCCGTTCCATTTAGAAGTCCTTCGTCATTCTGACTAATAAGATTCTTTAACAAATCTTGCTCAATTCCCAAAAGTTGCATTCAAATCTTCACTCCAAATTATAACACTATAATCATTAGCATGAAAGTCTGCAAAAGCTTTAATCCACTCTCCAAACCGTTCACTTGCATTCATATGTTGTATTCATTTATAAAGAAACAAAAATTCGCACGAATTAGAAAGTAAATGTGGTATTGCGCCTTTTGACCCGCGATACGGCCTACGATCATTGAGAGCATGTTATGAAACTAACTGAACCTGTATGTGTATCTGTGTTTACAAATGCAACAGTCTGTATATTTCGATCTTGTCAATTCTTCCAAATTACGAAATTAATTCAGTTATCGCAAATCCTGGAGTCTGGAGTAGATCAGTTCTTAATTTTAGCATCCACATATGAAACGAAACTGAGCTTTGAAGAATTAAAAGACGTGCCACTGTCTCAAGTCTGCAGACATCCATCGGACATAACCTTTCTCCAATATTTGCCACAGCATCCACAATCCAAAGGTGATTGTACCATCAAGCGTGAGAGAAAGATGATCAGATTACGTCAATATGGAACGTTGTGATCCTTTACCTTTACGCCATGGATGGTTTAAGGTATTGCAAGTGTTATTAAAGTATATTAGGCTTAAGCATAAAAAACAAGAGATCAGATTTTGGTTCTTCAAAGGTCTATCAAAATTTGACAATTGGGATGTGTCCTGACATTTCAAATCAGCAACTCTTTATGAAATGTCAAAACGATAGAATGTTTTGTATGAAATAGCACGTTGTGAAGTCATAATTGTACAGCATCAAATAACATCGGTACTGAAAAATCATATTAATGATTTAATTTTGATCATATTTAATATTTTTGGATGTACCATACACTGGTTAGTGTTTGATCATTTATCTTTCATACTGGACACACCCAATCGCAGCTAAGTTCAACCATCTCAAACCTAAAATAACAGGAAGTGATCGCAAACTAAGCCTTTCTCTTCTAACAATAATTTGATTGTTGTTTCTTACAATCGTGAAGGGAAAACTTTACTGTGATATGGTAATCAAAGAATTAAAATAAGACGTAATAGCTTCCTATCTTTAGGTAGTTTTAATTAAAGATACGAAATCGTAAAAGTCTTTAATAAGACCCACGTTCAAAATGAAGGCGTTATTAATAGGACCTGCCTTATTCAGGTAATACAAACTTCATCGGCGAGCCGCTTGACGGAGGCCTCGGAGAGCTTACCTCTCACGTGATTAGTAGTACTAGCGTAGTTAGCGACAAAGATAGACCACGGAGTCCGCGACGAAACATCCTCGAGTTGGTGTTATTTTCCTTACAGAATCGAGCCCCAGGTTCAAAATAGCTCGTCTCCAACCTGTTCTGGGGAGCAACTTGTTGAATACGTTCACTGTCAAAATTGTACGATGACTTGCAGTACTAATACCTTAAAATGTTTAGAAATAGAAAATATATTTGTGTTAGAGACCGTCTTTTGTCGTTTGAAACAATTTTTTCATATTAGAGTAAAAGTTAATTTATATATGGTAACTGTATTATAGCTAAAATAATTTGTGTTAGTGTAAATTATGAAATTACTAGCTGTCCCCCGCGTTCCCGAGGGATGCAACATTTTCCCGGCACAAAAAGTATCCTGTTACTTCTAATACCTCCAAGAATATGTGTACAAAGTTTCATGATCATCGGTTAAGTAGTTTTCTCGTGAAATCGTAGCAAATAAACTTACATTTGCATTTACAATATTAGTAGGATACCTACTAAGTTATTTTGAATTAGTTAGTTAAATAATTTATCGTTTTAGTATTCTACGAATGATCGTTGCCTTCGGGGAAACGTACTGTCAGTGAATTTCGTTTCAGAAAACTAATCATCGACGAGTATTTTCGGCGAAACATTTTATCGGTAAATGCTTCATTTATTATATTAGTGTTGTAAAATATTTATTCATTGGAAACTATTTCGACACTGACCTATCCTATTCTTTATTATCTGTATAGTAAAAAAAAATATTCTTCGGTGGAATGTCTCTCATAACTGAGATCTCCGCCTACCTCTTCGGGGTTAATTGGCGTAACGATATATCTGTATAGACATTAATAATATTCCTAAACATATTTCAATTCTTAATTATTTACATAAAAAAATCGATCGAAGTTAATAAGATCGTTTTAGATTTTTAATCTCAACCAATGTTCACGATTGATAGAGAAAATTATATTATTAGAATTCGCATGTTTTCTGATCATCAAACAGCGTAAAAAGAAAATTATTCCAACTTGTTGCATGTTACTAAAAGTTTTTATCACAAAAATGGTTGGCATTTCACTCCACAGCAATTATGATATGAAAACAGAAGCCCCCAAACGCTCCGGTTACGTTTCTACCCTCTGTCGTCCAAAAATAAACACACTGTATAAAGAATCCTTATTAAAGCGTAACCACACAACCTATTACATCAACAGTAACACCATACGCGGCAATATACCAGTGTGAAGTACCTAAAGTAATTTCTGCTTACATAGAAGTAACCAGAGCGCGTGGCAACGTATTATACATTTGTGAGAAGACATTACGTCATTTAAGCATTCACCCGACCCGACGACCACATTCGTTCGCTCGGTGCCATCTGTCAAAATATATGCAAGCAATAATCACCTCTAATGACACCTACCTATTGTTCACAATTAAATAACAAACGAGCGCGGATTAATGCAACCTTTTCCCAAAAAATATAAACAACACCGTATGTGTCGGTGCCTAAGCCGCCTTGGTACGATTTAAAAAGTAAAAAATTACATGTTGTTTTGCATGTGCCGCGTTATCGCTAACACAACGTGGCACAGCTGTTTATCGACATCCACGGAAGTCAAATGCCATACTTATCTCCCAGTTTCCTGTTAAATGAGACCGTTTTGCCGGTCCTGTGTAGTGGATTGTGTCCATTTTGTACATTCAATAAATTGCGCGCGAATGACGCCGGCCGAACGACCAGAGACAATTGAATCGATCGTCATTTTTTTTATATGGAATACAATTTTGAAATGCGAAGTCCACTCACCTCTGCGAGACTGTCTGTCGGCGATCGATAATACACGTGTTGACAACCACACCTCGGTTGCCGGCGGAGGTAACAAAAAAATAAATCAAACAAAACCAAAAACCAAACACATGAAACGATATCAACAAGATTCCATTGAGTCCTTCGAACGTCACTGAACAAAGAAGTACACTGAACGTTACTGCGTATTCACACAAATTTTACATCCACCCGGCGTTTTCCCGGCGAAAATAAAGGAACAGAAACAAAAAATAAAATGAAAACAAAGTGGATATAAAGTAATTTAGACGTTTTCGCGTTGTTTGAGCGATACGTTGTAGGTTTTAAGGATATAACACAGGTTTAATGTTGATAATTCGCTGTAATTGTAACGTATTTGATCGTTTTCCCACTGTTCGCAAGCGGAACAGTACAAAGCATACGCCTCGATGGCGCGGCCAATACTGAGCGAAGTGAGCGAAAAAAACAAACTAACCGACTGAGGAGCGTGTACGAGGTACGAACGTCGAGCGCGAGGGAAACGCAACAGGAAAATTGTGCCCGTCCCTCTCTCGCCCACTGTTAAGCGAGCTAGCTTTCCCTTTTCCGGCTAAGTAATATTTCGTCGGAGTTTAGCTAGTGGTAGTGCCCTGAGTCATCGCAATGTCTGACTCCCTACATCCAGATAAGTGCCTGTTTAATAAACACGACAGTCCTTATAGGGCACTATACATCGACCTAAGACATGTTATTGTGATGTATAGGGTCATAAGTGTCACCTCCGATGTAAATAAAACGACGGATTTGGTTCAGCTGGTTTTAATTTATAAGATTGCATGTTCGTTTGATAAGCTCTGGGGAAGCCCACAGTGTATTTAATAATTCAGGGAAACGAGCATTATTAGGTGGTATGGTAATATATCATCAGTAAAATACATCAATTCGGAAATTAGAAAGTTTAGTAATTCAGGGAGAATTTATGGTTTCGTGGAAAATTTAATATTGATCAATCACTTGTTGAAGGGGCGGCCGCTGATAACTTTGAGATAATATTTTACCAGCTTCCGCCCTGTGGTTTGATCTGCTGGATTGAAGTAGCATATATCCTTCTCCGCCTTGTTAGCTATCCCCATGCAAAAATCCGTAGGTCTTATAAGACAAGCAATTAGAATCACTATCAAGGGTTGTAATGATGGTTAGATGGCTGGGTGGATTTCTAAATGGATTTGAATGAAACTTGGAACATATATTAACATATAGGATACTTTTTTTAATTATGAAAAATGTAACATCGCTCAGGAACGTGGATGAAACCGCGGGGGCCAGTAATGTTATATTTTTATTACAATTCAATATTATGACAGATAAAAAGGGATGGGAAACAATAGACAAGTGGAGTTTATGAGAGCCCTCAGCCTTCCAAAGAGTTCTTCGTTTAAGGGTGTAAATATCATCAGAGGCTAAACATCTTCAATCCATTAAAACCATGGACACAATTATGACGTTAATTTTTTTTTTATATATCTTCAATAGTTTTCGCAGCGAATTATTTTTAAGATAATTTTTTTACACGTTGGGTTACATTAATGGAGTTTTAGTAAGAATTCCAATTATATTTGAAAATATGATATAGCTTATGTCACCCGGGGTAGTGTAGCTTCCCAACGATGAAACAATTTTTCAAATCGGTCGAGTAGTTTTGGAGCCTATTCAATCCAAAGAAACAAACAATCAAATCAATCAAGTATAGATTTTAGTTATGTCAGAGGCTTTCAGATTTTTCCTCTTGCTCTCTTTTACCACAATTTTCCTTATTCTATAACACCTTTTATTATCAATTCAGCTGTCAACATGCTTATCACCCTTCTGACATCAAAAAAGTATGTTTTTTTTTTTATTTAGATCATTTATATCATCGGAAAGAATATACAGTAAATTTAAGCTAAGATTCGCCAAACTGCATAACAGTTTGTTGGCGAATATACTGCACTCTCTTAAATCTAAACTAATATTATAAAGAGGAAAGATTTGTATGTAAGTATGTTTGTTACTCTTTCACGCAAAAACTATTGAACGAATATGGATGAAACTTGGCACATAGATGGACCATATCCTGGAATAACATATAGGTTACTTTTTATCCCGGGCAAATGTGACATCCCTCGGGAAAGCGGGTAGAACCGCGGGGCCAGCTAGTAATAATTACTTAATCTACTACATATACGTACGGTTTTGAATAAGCCGTTGAGAAGGTTAATTTATGTTTTTTTTTTTAGAAAGTATCTTATCTAGTATACATTTTTTAAGTTTATTTTTGAAAATAGCCTTAATCAAGTTCTCCTATACTAACACCCATATTCTAAGACGTTTCCTCATACGTCACTCGACTCCAACTCGACTGAGGATAGCTTAAGTATTTTCTCGAGGAATCCTCAAAATTGGTATAAGTTACAACTAGAGCAAAACTCGAGCAATCCCGACTGATGTCGAATCGAAGTGTAGTCAAGGTAACGTGTCATTAGTAACGTCATTCTATTATAGATAAAAAAATTATCAAATAAAATAATGAGCTTCAGTAACTGTTTATAACCAATAAACTTCCTTACCGTAGGTCCCTACGTTCCTTGAAGTTGACAGTTGTTTCCTCACGTCGAGTGAGCGAAAGCGTCGAGAGGAGATTTTTACAACTATGAATACTAATATCTTAGAGTGAGGTTGAGTGGAGTCGAGGGATTTTCGAGAAAACGTCTTAGAATATAGGTGTTAGTTTCTGCACCGCGGTTTCTCCTGCGGTGTTCATATCATCATATCAGCCTAGGGATGTCCACTGCTGAACCAGGCCTAGGCCTCCCCCATAATTTCCACTTGGTACGATCCTGGATCCAATGTGTCCCGGGATTATAGTTTATTAGAATGAAACATAACTCGTAGAAATAAATAAATATCGTGGGACATTATTTTACACGCGGCCATCTGATCCCAAACTAAGCAGAGCTTGTACTATGGAAACCAGATAACTGATATACTACATATACTACTTTTTATTATTCTAAATACATACATACTCGTATATAGATATTGACACCCAGACACAGAACAAACAGACATGTTCATGCACACAAATATTTGTCCTGGGTGGGAATTGAATCCGCGACAGTCAGGGTCGCTAACCACCAAGCCAATTGGCCTTGCGACATATAAGATACTTTTTGTGCCGGGAAAATGTTAGATTCCTTGGAAACACGGGTGAAACCGCGGCGAAAACATGCTAAAATCGTCTGACTAATACAAAATATTCACAGTGCGTTAATTGAGAACAACATTTGATTTTATATAATTTACGTTACATAAGTTCTGTCCGCGTTACCGTCGGCTGTTTAGAAACAATTTATTAGTTATATTTAGGTAGTTTTGAGGAAAAATATACTACATTGGTGATAATCTTACTGTACATTAAACTAAAATAATCATAACTTTTAAAAGCTAAATTCTAAAGTCAAATTACAAGAAAATTTTAAACCGGGAATGAATACTAATATTATAAATGCGAATTTATGAGTATGGATGTTTGTTACTGTTTCACGTAAAAACTACTAAACGGATTTGGATGAAATTTAGCACATATATAGAGCATGCCCTAGAATAACACATAGGATACTTTTTGTGCCGGGAAAATGTTACATTCCTCAGGAACACAGGTGAAACCGCGGGGGACAGCTAGTTAGAAATAGATTTATATGTGATTTAGACTGTAATAGACATAACATAAATATTAAAATATTTATACTAAACATTAGTTTTATGTTTACAGAATAAACCTTTAATCTCTAGGACAGCCAATTGGCTTGGTGGTTAGCGACCCTGACTGCCAAATCGAAGGTAGCGGGTTCGATTCCCACCCAGGACCAACATTTGTGTGCATGAACATGTCTGTTTGTTCAGTGTCTGGGTGTAAATATCTATATAAGTATTTATTTACAAAAAAAAGTAGTATATGTAGTATATCAGTTATCTGGTTTCCATAGTACAAGCTCTGCTTAGTTTGGGATCAGATGGCCGTGTGTAAAGAATGTCCTGGATATTTATTTATTATTTACTATACTACTTCTTCTGTATCTATAGACATACATATACAGTTTCTACGCTTCTTTCTGCACTTTGTTGATGATGTCACATGCTGTATCACTTCAATAGTTCTGACGGGCCAGTTGGCTTGATGGTTTAGAGAGACCCTGATTGCCACGCCACAGGTCACACAGGTTCGATTCCCAGTCTGGATAAACTTTTGTGTGCATGAACAAAGTTGTTTCTTTTATAACTGGATGTAAATATAAGTACCTATTTAATTATTTTTATTTATATTTCATAAGTAATTTCTAAATAAATCTTATTATCCTAAGTGATTATTGCTAATGTTTTAAGGCTGAATGTATAGATGTATAAAGCATGTTTAATACTCCTTCACGGAAAAACTACGGAACGTATATGGATGAAACTGTGGAAAGGAAGGTTGGAAGGCACATAGGAAGAACATGCCCTGGAATAACATATAGGCTTTTTTCCTGGGAGAATGTAACATTCCACGGAAACGCGACAGCTTTTAATAATACGAGTATATTCTCGAGTAGTAGTAGCTCTTAGTACAGAGTTCATCCGGGGAAGTACTACCACCTTCGATTTCTGCCGTGAAGCAGTAGTGCACTTGTATTACTGTGTTTCGGTTAGAAAGGTAAGGGGGCCGGTGAAATTACAGACACATGAGACTTAACAACTTCACGTGTCAGGGTCGACAACGCATTGGCGATGCCGCTAGTGAGGCAAATGTCCATAGGTAGCGGTGACCACTTACCATCAGGTGGACCGTCCACATGTTTGTCGGCCCTTGTGGGATAAAAAAAAATAATTAAAAGAGGCCTTTTATTGGACAAGCATGAGTAATTGACACAGTCAAACTTAAGTAGAAACTGAAAATGCAAGGCCATTGGGTCCAAATAGCTCCAAATCACATATTTATACCCATCATAAGTCATTTTAATATTAATGATGTAAAGATAATGTTAGTGCATATAAAAAAAAACTTAGAATAAATCTGAGCTTACGACGAAGAGAAATATCGTCTCCGGATTCATAAAAAAGTTACGCCCCGTCGAATAGCCAAATCTCCGTAGTGTATGTGACGTTTCATGAATGCAAGAGCGAGAGGGAAGATGCTATACCACAGATTTTATTTTATTATATAGTTAAACCGCGTTTATGCAGACAAACGCGAGAAAGTGCAGTAAGGTAGTATAGATGGAACTTAAAATTAAACTTCGGATATCTTTTAAGTTTTACTATCTGATCGCTGCTGTGGTGGAGTGTTATAAAGCTTAGCTTAGAGACTGGAGGTCCTGGGTTTGATTACCAGGTTGGACAAGGTATCTACAGTTTATTTGTCTAGAATGATTATCTGTAGCCCGAAATTGGTAATATATCTGAGAAGCGGGGACAATTGCTCCACAAATCACGTTGGTAGAAGGTGGCTACTGAGACCTCTGTCTATCCCTTAGGGTATTATAGGCGAAAATAATACTCATTGTACTTATTTTAGTTAATTCGCGCTGCGCAATTCTAAATCCTATTAAAATAATAAATGAAATTGTTTGTTTAAATCTTTGCATTGTGTTTATGAAGAATAAACAGAGAACAGATTAGAATGAAATCTGGATTAACACAGATCTTTCATTTTGTGAAAATATATTATTATATTATCTGGAACGGGTTTAAAAAAACTACAACAAAATATTGTTTATTCCATCTATTTCATGCTAAAGTTAAACCAGTTGCGTTTCGTGTAATAGTTAAATAAAGGATAATTGGTCTGCAGCAGTCCTTGGAGCCACTCACTGACCTCACAGCGATCACGAAGTGGTAAATAGGTTACCTAACTAGAAGTTTGGTGTTTGAAAAGTCATATTGATTGGTGTTGTGCAACCAATATTTTTTGACAAAGAGCTGTAGTCATAAATTCAAATAAATATCCTGGGACATTCTTTACACACGGCCATCTGATCCCAAATTTACTACTATTTTATTTTTCTAAATACATACATCTATATATATAAAAATGTTATGTTGGTTTGTGTACGCTTCAAAAACTTAAAAAGTTCTGTACCAATCGAGCTGGAATTTTAGCATCTGCATCAAGGATTGTTTTTATCTATTTTTTGCATCAGTCACATATCCGCGACCGTCTTTGTTTTGTTTCTCATTTCTCAAACATTCAATCACAATGGGCCACAGCGAAGTGTGGCAGGGTGCAGCTATAATATATAGATATTTCCACCCAGACGCAGAATAAACAGATATGTTCATCCACACAAATGTTTGTCCTGGGTGGGAATCGAACCCGCGACCTTCGGCTTGGCAGTCAGGGTCGCTAACCACCAAGCCAATTGGCCTGTCAAAGAGATGTAGTGTACAATACAATATACTTTATTTGAACACATAACATGAGAAGAAGATAAAGAAGTAGAACAGAACAAGTGTTTACAAATTAGGCGGGTCTTATCGCTAAAGTGATTTCTTCCAGACAACCTAGGGGTAGCAGAAGAAAATAGCAGAAATTATTGAGGATAATGAAAGGTCAGTTTTATCAATTCCTCTGATAGATCTACTCAAGTCATATCCCTATTTTAGTTTAGACTCTAAGTGGAGGTTATAAAGTTCAATGTTTTTTTTTTATAAAATAGGTCGCAAAGTATAGTCCTACTAGAATTGGATTTTTAAAGTTTGTGAGGATAGATGCACATTTGTTATTCTTTCACGTAAAAGCTACTAAGCGGATTTGGATGTAACTTGGCACATATATAGTTAAAGCCTGGATTATATGATATTAAATATCACAAAATGTAACATCCCACGGGGACGCGGAAGACTAATTAGAGTTTGAAATTAGAATAGTATAAAGTTATTTTCGGTTCCATTTTTTATTAAATGTAATTTTAAAAACATTTAAGAAATCATTTGATGTTAACAGGAAAAAACCACAGGTTATTAATTGTTTGATACCATATTTGGTTATGGTTATTTTTCATTCTATCAAATGTTGTATGTTGACTTAAAGGGTGTTTTTAATTTAGATGTTAAACCATCTCATCATCATCATCATCATCAGCCTATCACCGTCCACTGCTGGACATATGCCTCACCTATGTCACGCCACTGAGCTCAATCTTCAGCTCTTTGTTTCCAACTGCTGCCAGTTTGCGTATAACATCGCTCGATCTATCTGGTGGGCGCCCTGCACTACGTTTACCGAGCCATGGTCTCCACTCTAGAACACGTCTACCCCAACGGTTATCGGTTCTGCGGCAGATGTGACCAGCCCACTGCCACTTCAGCATGCTAATCCTTTGAGCTATGTCGATAACTTTGGTTTTCTGACGGATGACTTCATTTCTCCCTTTCAGTATATGAGAAATATGATAAACTTGCCTGATGGAAAACTATCACCATCATCTAGAAAAGCCTATATTTCCTAATCTTATTTACACTTATCTAAACTATTTATATAAGTCAGCCGCACTATAAAAGAAAAGGATTTCATTCAAATGAATATTCTCATAAAGCGCCTGTTGGATTTGCAATGGCAATAATCGTTCACAGCCGAGTGAATCAAGTATTTGCTCTTATAATAGCTTATTCAAGCTATCAAAGGCTTATTTACTCATTGCTGCGATTTAATATCTTTTTGATTTCTCATTTTCCTTTGTAACTTTAAATTGATGTTAAGCTTTTATAAATATTGCTCGTGTACTTCTGTAGGCACTTCATTAATTAAATATTATAAAGTTCATGTTTACTTTCATATATAAATCATTATTCTTCAAAAATATATGTAAATATATTTTATTCAACAAAAACTTCTTTGCGTTATTGTTTTTATTTTCAGATTTTGATTTAGCGAATAAATCAGTGAAGGCATTAAAACACGTAATATTTATGTAAGTGTTATTTTTTACCCTTTTTTTACAGAGGTACAGGAAAATTAAATCAATGAAATTGGTATAATTAAACAAATATTTTATTTAGTTCCAATTCACATACCACTCGAACCAATAATTAAAGGTACTCAACGATTTAATAGAAGAAGAGGTTCCATATATTGTCAACAGATGGACCAGATAAACCAACGGCTTTTATCTTTCAAGTACTTTAAAAAAAAAACAACTCTGCATGCCTTAGAGACATAAATATTTGTTCTACGCTCTCATCATAAGACGTTTTTATATAGGTAAATAAAAAATAAATAAATAGCCTGGAACATTATTTACACACGGCCATCAGATCCCAAACTAAGCGCTTGTACTATGGAAACATAACAGTTGAACTACTTTTTTTTAAATTTTTTTAAATACAAAAAATATGTCGAGATAATTACACCCAGACACGGAACAATGTGAACATGTCTATACATGTTGATGCACACAAATAATAATTACAATTTAAATGGTGACTTTTTAATCTGTAGTTACTTAGTTGAGGATAAAAAGAAGGCAAAGATTACTTTGATAAAAACCTTGTTATATAGTCTGTTGCAGAGTCAATAGCTGCTATGTGTCGCACTATAACCCCTATCTATAAGTTGTCAATCTGGTATCAATCTGATTTCCCATAAACCTAGTTTTCTTCCCGTCGTTTTATTACCAATCAATCCATCAATCCTTTTGCGTATTCCTTCTATAGACTTAGTTCTTATTTGACCTATGGACAATTTCATGATAGATAAATAAATATTAGATTACATTTTTTGATAGAATCAAGGGTAACCAATTATTCTTTTATATTTCACATGTGCTGACAAACAGGCCGACGGTCTGATGGTAAGTGGTCACCGCCGGCTATGGACATTTGCAACACCAGGGGCATGGCCAATGCGTTGTCGACACTGAGACGTGTAGTTGTTAAGACTCATGTGCCAGTAATTTCCAAAGTATAATAAGAGGTCCGCATGTGCATCTGTATGTACAACAAACCGATTTTTTTAAATAATTAACCTTCTCTCCCGGCTTCACCTGCTTTCCCGGGTAAAAATATATCCTATATCCTTACCATAGGCTATTCATGTCCCAAATTTAGCAATATATTTAATACAGCGTAACAGATTATCTTATAGTAAGGATATCATAGTAACATATCACTACATAGTATAAAACAATGTCGCTTTCTCTGTTCCTATATCCCTATGTATGCTTAAATCTTTAAAACTACGCAACGGATTTTAATGCGGTTTTTTAATAGATAGAGTGATTGAAGAGGAAGATTTTTATATATAATACATGTGACATCCCACGGGAACGCGGGTAAAACCGCGGGGGACAGCTAGTATATCAGGAATAGGGACGATTATAAAAACCACCCTTGTTTTCAAATTGCTTCCTGACTATAACCAACTACATGTACTATCTAATCAAAAACAGGTATGTGACAGTCAAAACAGTAGCTAGTGTAGTGGAACTCCATACGAGATCTAATATCGCTGGCACCATGATCACAAACACTGCGGCAAAGCGGGCTGATCGAAAACTGCGGTCGACTGCTAAATTGTAGCGGAATTAGCGTCAAATGAGGACTAGGGATCTTATTGTATTGGGACGAATGCATTGAAGGTTGATCCTTTAAATTTACTACTACTATCTAAGTGTTTTGCTTGAAAAAGGAGACGGTCTTGGGGTTCGATTCTGGAAATATATAAACAAATATCCTGGGACATTCTTTTACACACGGTCATCTGATCCCAAACTAAGCAGAGCACTATGGAAACCAGATAATTGATATACCTCATTTTATTTTTCTAAATACGTACATATATAGATATTGACACTAACTAGCTCAACGATGTTTCGTCGCGTCCTCTATGCTTTGTCTCTTTCGCTAACTAAGCAAACATGTGAAAGGTGAGCTCTCTGATGCCTCCGTGACCCGTCGCCGACGAAGTTTGTAGCTGAGTAGGGGTGCTTGCAAATGATCAACACTGTCTACGGAATGTGTGCTGTGTATAACATTAGAGAGTTATTTATGTTTTTTTAATGCCAAGAAGGTTAACAAACAGGCAGTCGGTCCTCTTGATGGTAAGTGGTCACCGCCCCCTATGGACATTTGCAACACCAGGGGCATCACCAATGCGTTGTCGAGTCTGAGATGTGAAGTTGTTAAGTCTCATGTGTCTGTAATTTGACCGATCCCCTCACCTAACCGAAACACTATTATTCAAGTGCATTAATGCTTAGCGGCGGTAATGGGTAAGGTAGTAATTCCCCGGCCAAACTCTGCACAAAGAGCTATAATACTTCTGGATTCTGAGTCCAAGAGCAATGTCCTCAAAATAGCGGGATTTAAATTCACAGAATGATCCTGTAACCGCATGGAAAAAAAAACCAGTGAATCATTATAAAATGTGACCAAGTGTAGTGCCAGAGAAAATCATCAGCGAACATTACGGCAGTTGATAGTTATCATTTGAGTTAAGCGCTCGCACTAACAGGATATACCTTATGTACGGAAATCTATGTAAAAAAAAAATCATGAAACATATTCATAATTACTATACATAATTCGACATACGAATACTTACTGAGGTGTTACCATACTGAGATTCCGTAAGCAGCATATCTTTTTTATTTTAAATGTAATATAATACCCACCTATACATAAAACACACTGGCGTTAGAATTGGACAATTTATAAGTGTTTGACATTAGATTTCCCACAAAGTAAGTTAATTGGAAGAGGTGGAAGACACTGGTTTCCATAACACAGGCCCCGGCATAGCTTGGAAACTAGTTTCTCCTGCAAACTGTAATAATATAATGTATCATAAGTAATTTAAAGCTTTGTTTAAAAATATCTATATGCCTATATTGTAAGGAGAATGCAAATAAACATTTATTATTATTATTATAATTAAAATCTGACGAACTAAAGGTATAATAAATACCATAAATACGCAACCACCACCAACTAGTAATAAACACGCAAAAACTACTAAAACTCGTCAACAAACCTAATTATAAAACGGCCCAGTGCAAGAAGTCCCTTTAGTTAATATTTACACGCATGTTGGTTGCGCAGCTAGTTTGCTCCTTTGATGGAATGGGTGTGATGTTTTCATTTTGCTCAAACAGGGCCTTTTACCCTCAAAGGCATCACGAACAAATTCCTATAATTGCTGTGGTGTATGATAAAACTCCTTACATAGTCTCTATGCTAAATCGCCAGATGCCTTAATTATAACGACATTATAATGTCAACTGTCTGTATATATTAATAAACGATTTTACATAATATCATGATTTATTATTGGCGACGAGAAAAAGTCAAATAAACATTGTGTAATTAGATATTATGAAATGGAAAAAGTAAGAAAATATCGTGGCACCCTACGCGGGATGCTCACACGACTCGACACCTATGTCGATCAGAGGGCAACGATGTCTGACGAAGACATTGCTGCTCGCTTCCGGATCCTGAAGGAGACGATCCTGGCTATACGGGAGGAACAAGAGAAAATCGAGAACAAGACCGTCGACGACAAGGACGATGACGCTTATGATCAAGAACAAGAATACAGGTACGAATTCGAAGAACTTCATACAACGATAACAACCAAACTTTTAACAAAACAGACACACAATGGAGAACAACAACACGGCCAGCAACAGCAACAACACATAAAACAAAGTGAATCCAGGCATAGAAATACACCGAAGATACAATTTCAACCCCTACAACAATCAGAAACTTTCAACAATTTCAAAAAAAGGCTAGAAGTATATTTTCGATTGAACGACATATCGGAAGGACACATGAAAACGAATATCTTACTGTCAACATTATCACCAGAGCTCCACGAGAAACTTTGCGATTTAACATTACCGGAAGAACCAATGAATATGTTATTTGCTGATATTACTGAAATACTTGACGACTACTTAGACCCAAAACCTAGCAAATGGGCACTACAACACAAATTCATAACAAGAACGCAAAAAAACGACGAAACTGTAGCCCAGTACGCCGCAGGGTTGAAGAAACTTACCACTAACTGCTAATTCAATTGCCGTCACACTGTCAGAAAAATACATCGGAAAGCTTTTTATCACTACAATTTATAAGGGGATTGAAAGATAGCGATGCACGTACAAAAATTTTACAAGACCGAACAGTACATACATTCAAATCACTGACACAGATTGCGATATCTATTGAAATGGGAAAGGCAGAAAACGCTTCAATGATTACTAATGAACAACCAAGTACCAGTAGTGACCACATTAACAAAATCACCCCATACAAGAGACCGGTAGGACCAGGACCAAGTCCAAGACAAATTACGACTAAAGATTTAAAAGGAAAATGTTTCCGCTGTGGTGCTGCGAATCACAAATCCAACAAATGTGGCGCTATAAACGTTACATGCCATAAATGTAATAAACTCGGTCACCTAGCCCGTGTTTGTCTTCAACGTCACTCTGATGCGAGTCTTAAAAAGAATAACCCGAATACGAACCTAGTAGAAGACTCAACGACAAGTGGCCATGATGACTGGAATGATATTAATATCATATCTGGAGAATCATCTGAGAAATATATGATAACGGTACATATTGAACACGTTAAAATAAAGATGGAATTTGACACTGGGGCTACACTAACTTCAATGTCATTACAAGACTATCAAAAACTAAACATTGGAAAAAGAATCTTCAAGACAAACATAAAGCTCAGAACCTATACTGGAGAAGTAATCAAACCAACAGGCGTGGCATACGTGCAATGCAGATGCCAAGGTAAAGAATTCCATGGAAAATTGTATGTCATCAACAATAACGTCGACCCCATTTTTGGCCGCAGCTGGATGAAAGAACTCAAAACACTGAACTTAGCAGATATAAAAGCCGTACAACATACTGAAAACATAGAATTAGACCAATTACTGGAGCTCTACAAAACATCAGTCTTTAGAAACGACCTTGGCGAAATACCCAATTACAGAGGACACCTAAACCTGAAAGAAAACACTAATCCAATTTTTATTAGACCACGAAGAATGCCTTACGCTTTAAAAACAAAAGTGGATGAAGAAATAGAGCGACTCTGCACACAAGGTGTCATCACGAAAGTTGACCACTCTGAGTGGGGTACCCCAGTAGTACCAGTTGTCAAACCAAATGGGAATATCCGATTATGTGCTGATTATAAGGTTACCCTAAACAAAATTATACAAGATGAACAATATCCGATACCTATGATTGAAGATATTTTCACAGAGATGAATGGAGGTAAACTATTTTGTACACTCGACATAACTCAGGCGTACCTAAACATGGTGATGGATGAAGAGAGCGCAATGCTACAAACACTCAGTACACACAAAGGAACTTACAGAGTAAACAGGCTCATGTTCGGAGTTAAGGTCGCTCCGAGCTTATGGCAGAAATTCATGGACAAACTGTTACAAGGCCTAGAAGGCGTTAAATGTTTCTTTGATGATATAATTATACAAGGAGCTAACCAACAACAACTGCTACAGAGACTCAAACTCGTACTCGATAAACTAAAAGAAAGTAACCTTCGAGTAAACAAAGACAAGTGCCATTTTTTCCAAACAAGTATAAATTACCTTGGACACACTATCGACAAAGACGGTCTACACAAAAACAGGGACAAGATGAACGCAATAGTTAAAACAGAACACCCAAACAATACAGCAGAACTAAGAACATTTCTTGGGATAGCAAATTTTTACAACAAATTCATACCAAACCTAGCATCGATCACGAACCCTCTAAACAACTTACTAAAGAAAGAATCTAGCTTCTTATGGTCTGCAGAATGTGAACAAGCTTTTATACAAATTAAGAAAGAAATTGTAAGTGAAAGAATACTGATACACTTTGACTCTAAGAAGCCGTTAGTGCTTTCAACAGACGCATCGCCACTGGGACTCGGGGCAGTACTATCACATAGACTACCAGATGGATCAGAAAGACCTATAGCATTTGCTTCGAGAACACTGTCAAGTAGCGAGAAGAACTACAGCCAAATCGACAAGGAAGCTACAGCGATACACTGGGGATTGAAAAAGTTTTTCTACTATTGTTATGGTCGAAAATTCATCCTCGTTACAGACCATAAACCGCTGACGATAATTTTCCACCCACATCAAACGCTACCAGCAATGAGTACGATGAGGTTGTTTCACTACGCTCACTTCTTATCTGGATTTGACTACAACATTGAATACAGAACTTCAGCGAACAACTCAAATGCAGATTATTTATCCAGATTTCCAGTAGAAAACACCAAGACCAACAGAATTGACCAAAATTACAGTTTTCAATTTCAGCAAATCCATACCATTGATATTAATCCAGATGTCATAGCGACAGAAACAAGAAATGACGCCGACTGTACAATTTTGCTACACGCATTGGAAACTGGCCAATCACTTAAAACTCTCGGTTACAAGGACAATGAATTTACTTTGCATGATGGTTGTTTATTTAGAGGATCACGCGTCTTAATTCCAAAAGCACTTCGCGAACAAGTGCTAGACGAACTACACCTTGGTCACCCAGGTATTGTAAAGATGAAGCTATTGGCTCGCAGTTTCGTATACTGGAAAGGAATTGACAACGAGATTGAGACCAAAGTCAAGTCATGTAGAACCTGTAGATTGCAACAAAATGAACCAGAGAAAGCACCACTGCATCATTGGGAACAGCCACATGGCCCCTGGCAAAGACTTCATATTGATTTCGCTGGACCTGTGCACGGACACCACCTATTAATTATTGTAGATGCATTCTCAAAATGGACTGAGATTATACCAACCAAGTCCACTACAAGCTCTTGGTGCATACAAAAATTGAAAGAACTATTTTGCACCTTCGGAACACCTCACGTCTTGGTTTCAGATAATGGTCGACAGTTCGTTTCGGAAGAGTTCGAAAAATACTTAAAATATTGTATGATCACTCATAAGACCTCCGCCCCATACCACCCTGCAACCAATGGGCAAGCTGAGCGTTTTGTGCAGACAGTTAAGAGAATCTTACGAAGCTTAGAGGGGGAAGGAGGTAACCTAGTAGAGAAGCTAGTGACAGTGAGAACTCGTCTCCGACGGACACCAAATGCTAATGGTCAAACTCCGTACCAGCTTATGTTCGGCAGGGAAATACGCACGGCACTACATGCTATGTTTTTAAGAAAAGGAGAGAAGACCGCACCAACCCTTCAAGAGGTTAATGTTAGACAGTTCAACCCAGGCGATCGGGTACAGGCTCGTGGCTACACGAGTGCCACGCAGCGGTGGCAGTTTGGAAACATCGTAAAACGTTTGGGCCGACTTCACTATATTGTTCGCACCGACAACGGTGATGTCTGGCGCCGACACCTCGACCAGCTCTTGGGTGCACCCTTAATCCGCAGCAGCTAGGAGCGGAGAGATGTGGTGTATGATAAAACTCCTTACATAGTCTCTATGCTAAATCGCCAGATGCCTTAATTATAACGACATTATAATGTCAACTGTCTGTATATATTAATAAACGATTTTACATAATATCATGATTTATTAATTGCCTTCCAAAAGCTGAATAGGAAATTGTAGATCAGCGTGTGCAGAGCTGTTGCGGTTGTGCAATACTCGAAAGCAGTGATTTGAACTGACGCCTAGATAGAATAATTTTGGTCCGGGCTGGTGTCAATCAAAGTTTCTATTATATGCATTTAGGGGCTTAAAACCTTAAGAGATTGTTGTGCAACATGTGCAATTGTGCACTATTCAAAAAACACTATTTAATCATTATTAACCTGTTAGAATGTTGACAACGTCATCAAGCTGGCTAAGCGTTTGCTTTTTTAAGCCGAGAGGATCATCGAAGAAAGTGTCTTTACATTTTAAAGTGTAAAACTTGGGCGAAGCAGGAGCTATGTGCCAAAATTGATAACCTAACATTATTAGACGGAGTTCTTCCAAAATAATAACCACAGATCCACCAAAGATGATAAAGAACCACACACACATGCTTCATGACATAATAATACATCAGGAGTGAATCGTGATGTAGTTAACATTCTACACGGTGTTGTACAAAACCACAACAGCTTACATTACTTTGGAGTGTTGCCAGTACCCACAAACCGGATCGGACACTAGTCTTGTATATTGGAGGGTGAAATTGAATTTATTATTGCCTCCAAGACATGCTGGTGGGTGTACCACCAAAATTTGTTTCATAAATCGTATGCAGCGTTGGAACAAAGCATTTTGACCGAAACTGGCGCGCTAATGTCAGTGCGGTACTTCGACCGTTCGTTAATTTCTATTCTTTTTTTTTACAGCCCATTAAGGCTGCAATGCGAAGCTAGCACGTTCGTAGGTATAATTTTCTTGAATAAATGGGAATGTGTAAAATTATTTCTGCTTTAAAAATAATGTTACATTTAGTTCCGTAAGGCAATCATCGTGCCTCACTAATGAGGAGCTGGAGTTCTGTAGAAAACTGAATTAGACATGCTATGGAAATGAGAAGTCAAAAATACAGCAGCATTAGCACTAATTCCAGTAGTTGCTGATGTGCTAAAGATTCTGTTATGATATTCTCAAGAAGTGGAAAGAAGAGCATACAAAAATTATGTATAGCGACGAATCAGGCAATAGAAAGCGTACCATAGTTTGGAAAATCCACAATTTACAGAAATAAAAGTTAGTATAGTTCGAATAAACCTTCTGATCCTCTGAAAATTAATATTATACAATTTTAACGTCCCAAAAAAGGACTGACCACATTCGCACTCAGACACATCCAACATGCCAACGGCACATTAGCGAGGGTGCACCGTGACGTCACCGTGACCGCAGCGATGCGGCCTGTCCCTCACGGAGCGACCTCGGCCCCGTGAACACCTTGCTGGTGTGTGGCACCTGCTTTGGTGCATTTTTTAAATTTCGAATCGTATTCAAAATAGAAGAGTTATTTATTTTCTATGGGCACTATAAACTCTTTGGTATTTAATTTGAATACAGAACACTTTTGACTCGAGTTGTTTTCCATATACTTACGCTATATTTTATGGAATGAGGCAAGAGCCACGGTTCAGAATGCTAGTAGGGAGTATCTCCTTAAATTACCTACCTAAGGTAGTACAAAAGAGTTTAATAAAGAGTCCACCACATATCCAGGCGTGTGAGTTTCTTCGAGTTATCATTTTCGTCCACTGTAGATAGAGTTATAGCAGTCTTAATAAACAAACATCCTGCGACATTCTTCACCCATGGTCATTTGATCTCAAACTAAGCAGACCTTGGGCCATTCGAACCAGATAACTGATATACTTCACACACCTCTTATCTCCTCTTATCCATCCATCCCTCCTATTATCCTCTTATATTTCTCGTTTTTTTTGCAATTCAGTTCTCATTTTTAAACTTCGTAAGAAGGTTTCACACATTATTCTTCGTAGGTATAACAAAAATAAATAACCTACAAAAATAATAATAAATCAAGGGATCGTATTTATTTCGATCGGTAAGGAAATTCGAACCATTACGCCGCGATAAGCTTTTTACATAATTGGCAGCAGAAATGTACAAAATAAATTCATATTTCATGAGCTCGCTCGTAGCCAAAGCAAGTTAGCATTTATTAATACAACGCCATTTTTATAGCAATAAATATATTTTTACTGCACATTCGGTCGGCAATGTAAAGGAAATGGCTATTATTACGGCAATTATGTTTCAGTTCAGGAAATTGGGGTGTGTTAAAAATGTAAGGGGTTGAAAATGGGGGTTAACGGATACCGTTGACCTGTTGATATTGTGACGTTATTTATATTCTATTTGGAAGAGATAAGGTCGGTGTTTGCTTACGGACGATATTTCTTAACGGCCATTCTTCACAGATGCACATTTATTCTAGTTTAAATGGGACCAAGTAGGAATACTTCTCGTTTGTAGGAGAAGTTGCTCTGTAGTGGGGACATGAATGAGTTATTGGTGCAGTATTTAAACAAACTTTGAATAAGGTGTTGTGATTCTTGATTCGATGTATAATTGCGAACTTTAATTCAGGACATATTTAAGGTTGAATATCGTGTAGCAAACGTATATTTTATGAGTCATTTTCTTACGTGAGTTCTGATACGGTCACATGCTCGTGGTTGAAGACTAAAAATTATAACCTTTTTGAGCCTTCGACCTCATTGTATTATGAGCGATCTTCTATGAGTTCTTAGTGGTTAGTGACTGTACGTGCATAGGGTTGCCAGGTCACCAAACCTAATAGCCGGACCAGTCAGTTTAGCCGGACATGCAATCAAATGAGCCAAACTGTGTCCGGCTTTATCCGGACGCCAGGCAACGCTATACGTACATACCCTTTATTTAAAATGGTTCAGATTATTTAAATATCATAATTTTTTTTTATTATAATTGTTTGACAAAGATTAATACGCCTATATTTGACTAGGGATTTTCCCCTCATACTTGAGACATTTTATGTATTTTCGCTAACAAATTTAAATCCAAAACATATTCTATCTGTGGACCAATTTTCATGAAACCTGATTAAATGCATGATTGTGTCACAAGCATCCGAATTTTCACATTAATTATGATTAATGTACATAACATGATCATATTACTAGCTAGCCTTCTGTGGCTTCATCCGCATTCCTGAGGGATCTAATGTATTTCGGGATGTTATAACAAAGCCTACGTTACTCGGTAATAGTGTAGCAATCTATCAGTGAAGGATTTTTTAAATCGGAGCAGTATTTTCAGAGATTGTTTCTACATCCAAACCTAAAAATGTTTACTCGCTAACTAGCTGTCCCCTGCGGTTTCACTTGAGTAAAAATATCATAACTATGTGTGAGCCGTCAAACAAACAAACTTTCAAAGTAATTTTATAATAAACTAGCTGTCCCCCGCGGCTTTACCCGCGTCCCCATGGGATGTCACATGTATAATACATAAAAACCTTCCTCTTCAATCACTCTATCTATTAAAAAAACCGCATCAAAATCCGTTGCGTAGTTTTAAAGATTTAAATATACATAAAGATTTAAGCATACATAGGGATATAGGGACAGAGAAAGCGACTTTGTATTATACTATGTAGAGAAGTCTTAGGGATAATGTTAGTGTTTAATTAGATTAGGCTTTGTTCCAAGGTCTTAACCGTGGCCCTAAAACAGAATAAAATTACCCGCGCGGAGTATAAGTTACAAAGCAACATAAACTAATTTAGCTTGAAAATTTACGGATAATTATAATTATTCGGTAACACAGGCTACGTAATACGAGATGCACTGTATCTGAACGTAACAAAAGCCGCAGAGTGCCACCAATGGCATTTGCGGTGCTGTGTCCGCCACCAATTTGTCCCTCGCAAACGTCCGTGGTCGTGTGACCGCTCGCGATTATTGAATGCTTAATTATTTGCGCTTTGTTAGCATTGAATTGTGGATATGTGCACAACAAAAAAGTTTGCGTTCATTCGGAAAACTTTATTTTTTTCAGTCTGTTTTACTAATAGTTATTGAATATGCTGTGGTAAACGGTGTTGGTGTCACTATTATTAAGTCAAGTTCCGAAATTTAATTTATTATAAAAAATATTTTTTTGTTAATATTTTTTCTAGACCATTCAATATTAAAGTTTTCAATGTTAATGCAAACTTTTTTTGGTGTGTAATTTTATATTTAAACTTTTGTTATTTATTAAAAAATAACAAATAATATTATTTTCTTTTGTAGTTCGATTGGTATTTAAACAAGATATCTATATATAAAAAAAATGAATCCCTATTTCCCTTGGTCATGGCATCACGCATGAACGGCTGGACCGATTTCGCTAATTCTTTTTTTGTTGTTTGTTAACGTTAGGAGAAAGTTCTTATGAAAGAAAAAAAAAAGAAAGTTGCGCGGAAAATTTGAAAATTAAAGAAAACATAACGATCATATTATCTTTTCTAATGTAACCTTACCACCTTTGACAATAAAAACTCTTATAATGTAACCTTATGGTGTTTGACATAAATGTCAGTAATAAAATATTTTTGTAACAAATTTTATCAAATGATAAAATATTTAATTTCTTCCAAGTGGAAACAAACATTTATTGTTGTGTGTATTTGTTTTACAAATTGGAATACTACGGGGAATAGATTGAGTTTCAAAAAGTTTTCCTATTTCAATGTGGTATTGTATGACGGTAAACTGACGGCTTGGTGGTTAGAGAACCTGTCCCACGCCACAGGTCGTGTGTTCGATTCCCAGGGTAAATATTTATGTGCCAATGTTAATTTTTGCGTGTCGAGTGAATGTATTTATGTAAATGAATAAATATGACATTTATTTATTTATTTCAACAACAAAATCCACAGCTCTTAGTCACAAACATTTTACATATATGTAAATCATTATCATCATCATATTAGCTCAGGGATGTCCATCCACTTCTGAATATAGGCCTCCCCCTTGGATTTCCGACCGGAACAGTATTGAGCCAGTGGCTTCCAGCTCTGACCAGTTCGTCAGTTCACCTGGTGGGAGGTCGTCCCACTCGGCGTTTTCCTGTACGTGGCCGCCACTCGAGAACCTTTCTTCCCCATTATCAATTCTTCGAGCGATATGGCCTGCCCATTGCCACTTCAGCTGGCTGCTATGTCTAAAGCATGGTTACTATGGTTAGTTCGAATCCCAAGTCAAATAATGTATTCTTTTTGTGCTTAAGATAATAACTTTTAACCTAGAATTTATGGTAGTCAATACCAAAATCTAAAAAGTAAGGGGCTTAACACCCATATTTCTCTCGAAAATACCTCGACTCCACTCAACGTTACTCCAAAATATTTAGTATTCATAGTTAAAAAAATCTCTTCCACTCGACGCTTTCCCTTACTCGAGGTGAGGAAATAACTGTCAACTACAAGGTACGTCGCGACCAACCTTAAGGAAGTTTATTGCATGTAAACAGTTACTGAAGCTCATTATTTTATTTGATTAATATTTTATCTATAATCGAATGACGTAACTAATGATATGTTACCTTGACTACACTTCGATTCGACATCAGTCGGGATTGCTCGAGTTTTGCTCAAGTTATGACTTAGAATACCAATTTTGAGGATTCCTCGGGAAAATGCTTAAGGTATCCTCAGTCGAGTTGGAGTCGAGGAATTTTCGAGGATACGTGAATATGGATGTAAGAATATATTCTTTTGGCGCGTTAGGGTAAAATGCTGGGAGTAAATTTTACGATGCGCGCACACACCGTCACGAAAAGCCAACACCCTGAAGTGTGAGTAATGATGTTATTGTCAATAATAACCTCACAACGTCAAAAATTATTATTCGTTGCTACAGACATGTGCAAAGAATCAATTTCACGACTGAATACTGAATACAAATGCTTTTACTGCAGTTTTTCTCACCAATAATTTCGAGCTCCTTACGTGCTCCTTACGTGCGTACATAATAATATATCCACACACACGTTTTTTTAAAGCAATAACTAGATTAAGAAGACTTTAAAGATTACCCACACTTTTCAAATCCATTTCCAAGTGACGTCACCTTAATCAAACAGAAACAGAAACAAAATTACTCATTCAAGCTGAACGCGACCGTCATCAAAACGTATTTTTTTTACGTTATGAGTCAGAGAACGTAAACCGTAAAAGTTTTGTATCACATTCAACCGTGGGGGGACTTAATAATGCGGAAAATCTCTGGAAAATCCGCTGACTCATACTCAGATGTGAGTCGGCCCTTAATGTTGCCAGATGTATGACTGAAATGGGATTTTTACGATCCTTACGGGACTAATCGAGCTCTCATATTTTCATATAATTTAGAAGGAGGTAGTGAGACGTCACAGGTTGAAGGTTTGTTTTGTAAATTGGTGCTTTTCTTTCGTCTGTAGGCAAAATAATGTAGTATGGAAATTACATAGGGATATAGGGGCAGAGAAAGCGACTTTGTTTTATACTATGTAGTGATGCACTAAAGTATAAAGGCGAACATAATGCCTTAGGTATTTTCTACCTGTCTACCTTGGGGTAATGCAGAAACAAGCGAGGCAGGTGCACTAAAAGGTGGTCCAGATTATTTGTACTTGTAAAAACTTATGAAAACATTCTACATACTAATTCTAATGTACCTATATTTTAAAATAGTTAAATAAACTAACAGAAAAATACAATATTATATATACCTACCAACAATTAATTAATAACATATACTATAATTAATATCCCGGGACATTCTTTACCCACGGCCATCAGATCCCAAACAACTATTATGGAAACCAGATGAACTGATGTACTACATATAGTTTTGATTTTACAAAATACATACATATGTCAGCTGGTTGAAAATCAGACGGCCTGGCCTACCTGATGGTAAGTGGTCACCGCCGCCTATGGTCACTTACAGTATCATACATCTTGAGGGGCTCTTTTTACGCCCCTTTTGAAGAAAAACTAGCTATGCTTCTCTAGGAATCAGTTTGCCGTTTATTAAGAAGTACCCCCAATATATCTTATAATAGGTTGGGGAAAAAGTTCCATCCCATTTTTTAAGAAAACTCAAAACATTTTTAATATAGTTTATTTACATTTAACTAAAGTATGTAGGTACTATTTTGCTCCATAACTTTTTGCCATCTTGTAGACATGTTGACATGATCCCATTGCTATAGAAATTTTGTGACTTCTGATCGAAATACTGCGACAAGTGGTTTTGACAGTCCTGTCGTGATGTTAACCTGATACTGCCTAAAGAATTCTGAAGAGACCGATACAGGTGGAAATCTGAAGGTGCATGGTCAGGACTATACGGCGGATGCATTAATACCTCCCAGCCAAACTCTCTTAATTTTTGCTGAGTGGCTAAAGATGTGTGAGGTCTAGCGTTATCATGATGAAAAACCACACCCCTTCTGTTGATTAATTCCGGCCGCTTTCTCTCAACTTCTTGCTTTAATCTCATCAGTTTTTCGCAGTAGAGTTCAGAATCGATGGTCCTGCCTGGTGGTAACAGCTCATAATGAATAATGCCCTTCCAATCCCACCACACACACAGCATCACCTTGTTGCGAGTTAACCCGGGTTTCGCCACAGTCTGTGAAGCCTGACCGGCCTTTGACCACGACCTTTTTCGCACGTTCTTATCGTACGTGATCCACTTCTCATCACCAGTTATCAGCTTCTTCAAAAATGGTTCGGTTTCATGACGTCGTAATAAAGAATCACAAATGAGTACACGATTCATTAGGTTTCTTTCAGTGAGCTCGTGAGGTACCCAAATATCTAGCTTTTTTGTGTACCCAGTTTTTTTCAAATGCGCCAAAACTGTTTTGTGGTCAATTCCCAGTTTTTCAGCTACGTCGTAACTACTGATATGCCGATCTTGCTCCACTTTTTCAAAAATGGCATCCATTTTATCCGTAATGGGGCGACCAGAGCGACGTGCATCTTTGACATCAAAATTTCCGGATTGAAAACGCTTAAACCAAATTTGTGCTACTCTCACAGACACTGCTCTAGGTCCATAAACATCGTAAATTTTTTTCGCGGCTTGCGTTGCATTTTTACCTTTTTTGTAGTAAAATTTTAAAATGAATCGAATTTCTTCATTAGATTCACTCATCTTGGCAGTACGAAAAACAAATGCAAATCACACATTTTCCTAATTTGAATTTGGAATTATGTTCTTTCAAATTTAAACTTTCAATGATACCAAAACCAGCCAGATACAAATAGTATAGCCAAAGAGATTTTATTTCAAGCTCATACATACTATAATGCGAAAAGACTTTTTTCCCAACCTAATATATATAAAATTTACTTTCGGCAAATAACTCCTTCTGGGGTCAGTCTAAGCCCAATCTTAATAAGAAAAAAAAAAGGAATTTTTCTTTCATTTTAGCTTTTCCGTAATTTTCCTGCCATTCAAGATATTTTAAACATTGGTATAACTATAAATAATCATATTAGGGGTAAATTACTCCTTACGCTGGCAACACAAAACCTTTTCTAAGATGACTTTGACCCTGTCCGGGAGAAACTATATTTTACTGTGAGTGACGTTAATTGAACAAGGAAATATGTTTTTCGTCTTCATCGTCGCATTTAAATAAAACGGGTGTTTAATAATTTTAACTTCTCAGCATCATTTTCAATTACATACCTACAAAATTCAATATATCATATGTCCCTATTAAAAAAAATTTTGACCAATAAATAAACTTTTAGTGTATGTTTGTAATTTCAAACTTAATGGCAATATTTAAGCGATAACTACTTGTTATACAATGCATACATTACGGTCAAACTTAAATTAGGGTTTTTTGGGTGATGTCTGAACATTTTCTAAAATTGTTTGTTCTGGGGAACCGAACCTATAACCTACGTCGTGGCGGCTTCCTCGACGAGCCCCTTCACGGAGGCCTCGGAGAGTTTGTCTCTCACGTGATTAGTAGTATTAGCGCAGTAAGCGACAGAGGCAGAGCATAGAGGCCGCGACGAAACATTCTCGAGTTAGTGTCATTTTCCTTACAGAATCGAGCCCAGGGTCTCAAACCACCAAGCCAACCGGTACGTCGGTCCCGGCAAATTGCGGATCTAATGTAACAAGTCTTATTATAAACGATTTTTTTTTTATTATCATTTGATTTTCACAATTATATTGAACTAATTGTATAGTGAAAACTAACTTTTAAAATAAAATTAATAAAATTGATAATCCTCTATTGATTATGTTCCCTGAGGGCTGGCTACGTTGCCTGTTTATTTGGCCTCGTATCTATCTATACTAATATTATATATATACGTATAAGGCTGAAGAGTTTGTTTGGTTGAACGCGCAAATCTCAGGAACTAATGGTTTGAATTGAAAAAATATTTGTGTTGAATAGTCCATTTATCGAAAAAGGCTAGATATTATCACGCTTTGACCAATAGGAGCGGAGGATCAATGAAAATTGTGGCAAAAACGGGATAAAAAGTATTCCTTTTAAGTGAAAAAGATTACCTACCGGGACGCGAGTGAAACCACGAGAAACAGCAAGTTATTAAGAAAAGTAAATAGAATCATCATTAGCGTATTATTCGTTTGAATACAAACCGGACATCAAAGCATTCAATACAAAATAAACATTGAAAGGGAAGTCATAAGTCAAAACCATTGACAAAATTAAAGGCATTGATAAATAACACTTTAATTACCTCTAATTAACTTAGCTTTTCGTTCGATCGACAGAAGTTATACCTATGAAACCAAGTTTTCAAGTGTACTTATAGGTAAATAGTTTGGAAGATCAAGTAAGAGGTAGTTTGAAAGAAGAACTGTAAAAAAACTTTTAGAGAAAAATTTACGTAGACTTCTAATCGCATAAGTTGTAGTTTTATCTGCGTTCTCGTGGGATGTCACATGTATGATACAAACCTTCCTCTTCAATCACTCTATCTATTAAAAAAAACCGCATCAAAATCTTAAAGTAGTTTTAAAGATTTTCCCTATATATAGGGATATAGGGACAGAGAAACCGACTCTGTTGTATATTATGTAGTGATTTCAAAAAGTAATGTCAAGTAGGAAAGACAGGCAGATGGTCCACTTGATGGTAAGTGGTCACCGCCTCCTTGCTAATGAGTTGACGATCCAGAGACCTAGACTTGTTAAGTCTCATGAGCCTGTATTTATCACCACCTTACCATTCAAACAGAAGCACATTTATAAGTAAATATCCTGAATAAATAAATAAATATCCTGGGACATTTTTTACACACGGTCATCTAGTCCCAAACTAAGCAGAGCTTGTTCTTTGGAAACTAGATAACTGATATACTACTTATACTACTTGTTTTTCTAAATATATAGATAGTTACACAGTGTACTAAATATGTGTGGGGTGGTACTTCCAACTCTGCACTAAGTACTCTACTGCTTTCAAAATAAAGTTCAAAAACTAACTTAACTTTGTAGAAAAATCAAACGTATAAATGGATTCGAAGCCACATCGAACGCTTGTTATATAAATGTTGTTTAATAAACAAATTCATACTCGACTGAGAGCTCTCTGCGCTGGCCGGAATTGTCCGTACAAGGGTGTAAGAACAATAACAGGCTGTCGCATTCGGCCATTCCAAAAAAAAAATCATAAATGAAAGCTTTCTTAAATAAACCAATAATTCATGTTTTTAAGGTTTCACGGTTCGTATACATTCTTATTATTATAGACAACGGGTCTAAATCGTGTAATAATTTGAGGTTTTTTTTTTTTTTTTTTATTTCGGACGAGATTGCGATTGACCTGCGACTCACACCTGATGGTAAGTGAAGATGAGGCCGAAGATAGAGCTCGCTTTCCCGTATAAATACATTATTTTTTTTCGAGACTTCCCGTGACCACGGCTTGATGTAAGTCAGCCGAAACGTCGGGTTAAAAAAAAAGGTTAAATTATTACTCGATTTAGACCCGTTGTCTATAATAATTAGAATATAAACCAATAACTTATTAAAATGTTTATATTTAGCCCTGAATATTTATTAGAACCATCTCAGTTAATAAAGCCTTACAAATTTTCATTAAAATTCGTTACCGGAATACCGGTAACTTGGTATTTATTAAACATTAAATTTATAATAGCGGCTCTTAGCCGAAAGTTTCCGAATTAAAACGTTATATAAATTAGAATAGGCAAACGAATTACTGTTGTGTAACAAGAAAACAATTTTAGCGGACTAGTGTTGGTAACACCGGCATTTAAAGTTTACTAAAATAAGAGCTTGTTCTGGTTTTTCTAGTTCACTATCTCTCTTACGTGAAAAAACCATGAGACGTTTTGTTTTGATTTTTTTATACCACATGGGCCGACAAACAAGCGAACGGTGTCGCCAAACTTGTACTAATAAGTAAAATAGGTCTAGCGAATAGCTGATAAATATAGGAATTATTAATGATATTTGAAGGTAAGTAAATGTACCTATAGATAGTAAATAATTCCAGCCTGGTTTCCAAAGAATCTATATATCTAACAACGCAGATGCAGTAGACATCAATTCCTTATTTTATACAGGAATTGATGCATCATATCTCAACTGATAAATAATATGCATGTAGCTGATCTGAGTGGTGATTGTCTGAGAGCAAACTGTGTTGAGGGTTTATACTCTTCATTTTACTATACACTTCTGAGTAATAGCCTGAGTCAATAGTTTATGGACTATTTTTAAGTCGCCTCCGCCACCCCTTATAGCGACCCCTTTCCACTCATGTCCATCTCAGTTTACCTGAGTAATATGACTGGCTAAGTATCGAGCATGATCCAACGATCATCTCCTTCTCCATACCAACGTATGTCTCAGCATCGAGCATGATCCAACGATCATCTCTTTCTCCATACCAACGTATGTCTGAGCCTCGAGCATGATCCAACGATCATCTCCTTCTCCATACCAACGTATGTCTGAGCCTCGAGCATGATCCAACGATCATCTCCTTCTCCATACCAACGTATGTCTGAGCCTCGAGCATGATCCAACGATCATCTCCTTCTCCATACCAACGTATGTCTGAGCCTCGAGCATGATCCAACGATCATCTCCTTCTCCATACCAACGTATGTCTGAGCCTCGAGCATGATCCAACGATCACCTCCTTCTCCATACCAACGTATGTCTAAGCATCGGAGCATAATCCAACGATCATCTCCTTCTCCATACCAATGTATGTCTAAGTCCTAGCAATACGAATAGCTGAGTCTCTGAGCATCATCCAACGATCACGTCCCTACCAATAACCATCCGAGGCAAGCAGGCACATCCCACTATAGCAAGTAACAACAACCGTAAGTACAATGTTTCTGAACCGCACGCTCGAATGTCAACTAGGTAATTGGTATTACAATCAACTATATCTAAAGCACTCACCTAGGCCTCCCGGTTGCTACACTTACATCTCTGAATAGTTAGTTATTTTCTTTGTTCACACTTTATAATTGATTTTTTATTTATGTGGGTAGCAGTCGCGAGAAAATGTGTCAATGCCGGTGACAGGACTTTTTGGGTTGCCAGTCTTTAATATTAACAAGGTTTGATGTTTTAGTTATTTACAATTTATGGTACATTTCGCGACGTAGTTCGCGACAAACGGTCCACCTGATGGTTAATAGTCACCGCCGCCTATCTATAGACATTTGCAACACTAGGAGCATCGCCAATGCATTTGTCAACCCCGAGAAGTTATTAAGTCTCATGTGCCTGTTATTTCACCAGCCTTACCTTTCTAACCGAAACACAGTAATACAAGTGCACTACTGCTTCACGGCGGAAATGGGTAAGGTTAGTACTTCCCCGAACACTGCACTAAGAGCTCTACTACTCAATTTTTTTGATGCTTCCTATATTATGAAAAATCTGATGCTGCCTATTCAGCTATATAAAACTTCGTTAGCGACATTGTGACTTGTCTTACGTGATTTCATGGTTATCGAAAGAGACGAGCTGCGACGAAAAATCTTTGAGCTAGTGTAATTTCTCATAAAGAATCGAAGCCCTGGTTAGTCGTGGTGAGGAATAATACGACCCAAACCGTCTTAAGAGGCGACCAAGTAATATACAGTTGATCAAGTGCACTTGGTCAACCAAAGAGAGTTAAGTGACAAACTAGCTTCGACAACTCCATGTAGACTTGCAATTGCCAACCATCAGGCTGTTTATGAAAAGGTCTACTCGTCGCCATTTCAATTATGCAATTAATCACAAAAATCTGAGTTCACCGAACTTGTCCGTGTAAGGTTGTAAAAGCCGCCAGAGGATAACACGTTGGTTACTTCCAAAAAATTGCATTCCACGGTAAAAAATAACTGTCCGACCGATTGGAGATCAAACAGTATATTACGCCAATATCAAATGATTGAACAAGGCAGCCTGATGATGTTTAATATAATCTAAAAACAAATATGGCTTGTAACGATTTTTATTAAAACTAATAATATTCTTGAGGAGTAACTGAATTTATGGAAATGAACAACAAACAATATTTGTACGACGCCTGTAAGTTCTGAATTTCAATCTGTTACGTCCTAAAGTTTTGCTATAAGACTCCAAGAAGTGGTGCAACATTATTTATTTATGATGAGAATTTAAATATGTATGCTAATCTATTTCGTTCATAGTGGAACAACTATATATAAAATAGCTGTCCCCCGCGGTTTCACAGGTCTTAACGTCTGTAATGAAAGAAAGAAAGGAAACATTATTTTGGACTCACACTTCAACATAGACAATTTCATTGACATCACAAATTACACACAGATACAATATAGCAATAACAACACAATCATACAGTATATACACTGTGTGAGGCCAAAAAGGCACCTATCTCAGCATAAGCTGCGGCCGTAGACGGCAGCGCTGATATTCTGATAGGGCCAACGCAGCCACGGGCAGTTGTGTGAGCTGTCAAACGCGCGCAATTTTATATTCACAATTCTTTGAAATGTCGCCTTTTCTCTACTACAATATACATGTGTTATATATAGAAACCTTCCTCTTGAATCACTCTATACATTGATGAAAGCCGCATCAAAATCCGTTGCATAGTTTACTCAGTTCTAGCGTACAGACAGCGGGAAGCGTACATTGTTTTATACCTAATCTACGGACAGTTCAGAGAATACATCTGATATCATGATTCATTCATAAATTCCTCTTTCTTTATTAGTAATTATATTAATTATTATTGTTCAGGAGGGGCCTGACCCCTAAATGCCATGGCCGATGCGAAGAAGTAGTCGAAACCCAATATACCTGGTGTGGACACGGCTCCGGTCACGTTGATTTCATAATACCAACGAATCTGCTGAACACTATTATCAATGCGAAGTTGCAGTGATGATCAAAATGCACAGCGCCATCTATTATTCAAAATATGAACTTAAATGCACACAACCAAAGCATAAACTAAATCGTCACGAGCTATTTCAACCAAACCGATATGAAACATCACAGAGAATAATTATTATACCGGCCCAACACTATTCTATCGAAATTTTCATTGTGACGTCATCACGGGAGCGTCTCATACAAAATACAATTATAATTTCGTCACGGGATTTACATTTTGATTGACTATGAATCTCGTAATGGAATGATATCATGTTTTAGTGTAAATAACAACGTAATTGTTATTTGTCTACCTTTAAGATAATATTTTTGAAGTTATACTTCTTTAGACGCGTTATGAAAAAATTATGAGAGTGAGTTTTAAGATGCGCGCGCATCACTGTAACACAAAAGTAACAGGTTGAAGTTACCTGATAACGGTCTCTCCGGAACATCGCACAAATCGCAACTGTCAGTGTCAATGAGTGAGTTTATTGTCAACAATAACCTAACAACGTCAAAAATTGTTATTCATTGCTACAGACAGGTGCAAAGAGTTTGGACACTACAATATCACGACTGAATAGTAAAAAATGGTTTTAGTGCAGTTTTTCTCACCAATAATTTCGGGTATAATTTCTTACGTGTGTACATAAATACACACACCCGTTTTTTATTGACTTAGGTCTTGACCTTTAACTGAAATATTCTGCTCAAAAGAACAGCCCCCCTATTCAGCTAATACTGACTTCCTCGGCGAGCCAGCATAACGAGGCCTCGGAGAGCTTACCACGCACATGATTGCGTTGTTAGCAAAAGTGACGCAGCATAGAAGCCACGACGAAGCAACGTTGAGCAGGGGCTCGATTCTGTAAGGAAAATGACACTAATTCGAGGATTTTTCGTCGCGGCCTCCGTGCTCTGTCTCGTTCGCTAACTATGCTAATACTACTCACGTTAGAGATAAGCTCTCCGAGTCCTCCGTGAAGCGGCTCGCCGACGATGTTTGTATCAGCTGAATAAGGGGGCTGGTGTCATTTTCGTAACAGAATCAAAGCCCTGATCCGAAAATAAGCAAAGCTTTTACTTTGTTACCCGAATAACTGATATACTGTACTGATTAATACTCTATGTTCCATTGCATGACTGAAACTAATATCCCGTAAGTAGGTACCTATGTTCAAAAAGTAACAGAGTAACAAGTTCACAAACTTGGAAAATTGATAAAAAGTAAATTAGTAGCATATGTCCATCTTCATACTATAGGCTATGTTTGTGCCAAATTTTAGCAAGATCGGTTCAGCCGTTTAGCCGCGTAAGGGTAACAAACAAACAAACTCACTTTCACATTTATTTATATTAACTAGCTGCTCCCACGGTTTCAGTCGCATTTAGCGATATCATAATTGGCCTATCACCATCTAGGAAAAAAATTGCGTCGAATGGTAGCAGTCCCATCCCGATATGTTCAGTAGTTTTGAGGTGATGGTGCGAAAGGAACCCTACTTTGCTTATATATAATATAAATACAACATACGTGTTACAAAATACCCCGTAAAAGTGTAATTAATTATCAAAGCCAACTACCCTAGTAAGCCGTCATGTCAGGGAACCAGATTATTTAACAGAAAGGCCTACGTACCTATTTTACCTAATAATTGTCCACTTTAATATATTTTCTATTTTTATTCATAAAACCTTTTATTTTTTTGGGGTATGTTATACAGCGTTACTACCGTTCTTAAATATTGTGAATGGACTCGTTATAAGGCCCCATTTAACCTCCTTTCGGCTCTACGAGTAGTTTTGTAACACCCTACCATATATAGAATTGGGATCAATATCGAGTAACCTTAACTACGTTTAAACTTAAATTGTCATTCGCATATGAAAATAAAGTTAGAGAACGAAACACGCATTCAATAGATGACTAAATTCAGTTTGACGTCCGATGGAACCACCGGAAATAGATCCGGGTGCAAATGGCCGCCGTTTCCGGCCGAAACTGATCCTGCGGCCGCGATATCCGGTGTTTGTAGGCTTTGCTATGCCGTGGACTTCCGGGCCAAACGGAAAGCTTACTTTTGGATGATTTTTCAGCGATGAATGGTTTGTTGGTGACTTTGTTATTAGTTTTTGATGTTGAATGTGACTTCAAGATAGGCCTTTATAGTTCTTTTTTTTTCTTTTTATACCACATGGGCCGATAAACAAGCGGACGGTCCACCTGATGGTAAGTGGTTACCGCCGCCTATGGCCTATACTAGGGGCATCGGTAATGTGTTTTCGACCCTGAGACGTGAAGTTGTTAAGTCTCATGTGCCTACAATTTCACCGGCCCCCTTACCTTTCTAACCGAAACACAGTAATACAAGTGCACTACTGCTTCACGACAGAAATGGGTAAGGTAGTACTTCCCCGGACGAACTCTGCACTAAGAGCTCTACTACTCAAAAGAAGTCGTAAAGAATCTCTCAGTGTCAATGAATCCATATTTATTGAAGGCCTTTAATTATTGATTTGTTCGCGATAATTATGGTAGTGTTTATGATATTATAGTAGTTTCTTTTGTTCGCTACAATACACAAGCTTGTGTTTTACCACAATCTTGCTATGATAAGTAATTATGTGGCAAACATACTCTCGAAGAAAACAAGCACTCAAGTGCAGCTGTCTGAGCACACTTATAATTAAATAAATAATAAAATGGACCAGTTGGCTTGGCGGTTAAAGTCCCTGTCCCGGACTAACATTTGTGTGCATGAGCATTTCTGTTTGTTCTGTGTCTGGGTGTAAATATCTATATTAATATGTATTTAAAAAAAGTTGTATTCATTATACAACTTTTAAAGTATATCAGGGGCTCGATTCTGTTAGGAAAATGACATTAACTCAAGGATGTTTCGTTGCGGCCTCCGTGCTTTGTCTCTTTCGCTAATTACGCTAATACTACTAATCACGTGAGAGACAAGCTCTCCGAGGCCTCCCTGAAGCGGCTCGCCCACGAAGTTTGTATTAACTGAATAAGGGGGCTGTTATCCTGTGTCTATAGTTCAAGCTCTGCTTAGTTTGGGATCAGATGGGCGTGTGTAAATGAATTAATGATGAACTGATAAATGTCCCAGGATATTTATTTATTACTTGTCCACCGCGGTTTCACCGGTGTTCCCTAGGTATGTAACATTTTCCCGGAACAAAAAGTACCCTATGTTACTTCTAATACTTCCAAGAATATGTGTACACAGTTTCGTGATGATCTTTCGCGTGAATGCGTAACAAACAAACTTACATTCACATTTGTAATTTTAGTAGGGATGGTAGGGATTTATTTATCATAGCTGTACTCTGCCACGCTTCGCTGTGGTACATTGTGATTGAATGGTTGAGAAATGAGAAACAAAACAAAGACGGTCGCGGATATGTGACTGATGCAAAAAATTGATAAAAACAATCCTTGATGCGGATTATACTCGTATATCATGCTAAAATTTCAGCTCAATCGGTGCAGAACTTTTTGAGTTTTTGAAGCATACACAAACCAACATAACATTTATATATATATAGATTAAATGAAAATAAATGAATTATGAAATGATAAATGTCCAAAGATATTTGTTTATTATTTAAAAATATTCGAAGGCAAAAGAGAAATAAAAATTCAGACATACGAGTATCTCTTACATATCAGAATAATCTGTAAGTATTGTAACTGAGTCAAGCTTACGTAAGGCAAATGCAATGTTCTACGTTTTATTTCGAACTCCAATACGGAATGCTGGGAGAAGACATGTGTTTACTGGAATTTCTACTATTTTGAAGCCACTTCACAATTGGGATCCATTGTTATATTGCACGAGATAGGGTTTCCATAAATCTAAACATTATTCGTCTATGGTCTACCTTTTCATAAAAAATACTTCTGTCAAAATAGTCGCAGTAATATATGTAATTTAGTAATGAGTTCGTATATCTGAATAGAGATATAAATGTACTGCCCCCTTATTCAACTAATACAAACTTCGTCGGCGAGTCGCTTCATGGCGGACTCGGAGAGCTTACCTCTCACGTGATTAGTAGTAATAGCGTAGTAAGCGACATCAGTGAAACATCTTCGAGTTAGTGTAACTTTCCTATCAGGATGGTTGAATAATGGTTCCTAATAATGGTAATTTTTTTTTAATAAATCAATGGACTATAAAAAACAAATTTTCCTTTTATTTTTTCTCTCTTTCTACTTAAATGAATTAATATGTTGTTTTACACATTAAGATAAGGAGTCAACTATATGTATGCAATAATTCCTTACAGAAACGAGCCCCAGGTCATCAGTTGAATGTTGTTAATCTGTGATCGACTTCAAATACCACAGTGTCCCACTTAAGGTTGAATTCTGGCCGATGGCTCGGTCGGACTCTAAAATATCTATTAAGGTATAGTCAGCAACATAATTTCGTTCAATTTCGGCGATTTCCAGAAACAGTTTTTTGGCAAAAATGTGGCCTACGCCGTAGCAAAAGGTTTTTGGATACTGAAATATCTACTACAGTGTATCATAACATACGTAAATGAACAAAACACTCATACACTTAAGCAAATGCACACTGTATTAATATAGTAATAGTGTCGATTTTTGAAGAAACACATTCATTCATATTATGAATAGTTTCTGTGAACAAATATTTTTAATTATTTCTGTTGAGCCACTTATGTTGCTAACCGTACAGTACATATTTACGCCAATACATATAGAAGTCATCTTTATGGTTTGAATAATAATATACGCGTTATCTGCGTTCAGAAATGGCAACATTAAATGATGGTAATTGACTTAATTCCATTTAGTCGTGATCCGACCTCAGTCGCGGCGGCACGCGCGGCGCATGCAGCACAGCTTTACGTAGCCAACGAAGTATATTCATATCTTTCTAGCAACAGTTATACTGTAAGGTAGTTCGTTTCTTTTCCTTTCTTCGTACGTACACTCAGCTATACAGGAATATTTTTTATTCAGTGCGCAAACTTTGACAAATTAAACTTAAATGAGTTTTAACAAACACCTAATATTTATTTTGATAAGTTTTAGTACAAAAAAATAAAGTTATCGTTAACGATAGACTTTAAAATTGATATTATGGCTACTCTGTCGCTGGGGTCGGGCGCCCACCCCGGCCGTGGCCTTGGCAACAGCTGGCTCTACCGCCGCGTGCGGCGCACGGTGCGCGCGTTTTTTGATATTATTATGAATAGATAGTGTCCATTGTTTGTTGATTTTAAAGTTGAAAAAAAAAAAAATTACTAATAATGGAAATGTGTTCTGTTACTGATACTGAACCACCAAAAATTTTTTGAGCATTGCTTAAAAAATATTCCTGCATAGTATTTACGCTGTTTTAAAGAGGCGTGATGTTGGGGAATGACGTGTATGTGTACTCCGCTTGTAGGAATGGCTCTCCATAGAGCAACATCGTATTTGGAATTTCTGAATTGATGTCTTGTTTGCCAAAGTTGATTGCTTCTTGTTTGACTTCCATTTCTAATTTACAATGGCTCGCCAACGCTGTGGGAACTTCCGACGTCCGTACTGTGACAGCTTTTTTTACCGACTTCAAAAACGGAGGAGGTTCTCAATTCGTCTGTATTTTTTAAAGTTCCGTATGCAAAGGGTAAAACGGGACCCTGTTACTAAGACTCCGCTGTCTGTCTGTTTGTCTGTCTGTCTGTTACCAGGCTGTATCTCAAGAACCGTGATAGTTAGACAGTTAAAATTTTCACAGATGATGTATTTATGTTGCCGCTATAACGACAAATACTAAAAACAGAATAAAATAAATATTTATTTATAGCCTCTGATGGCTTTGACACTATAGAAATGTATTATGTAAGCGAATTCTAGTAGGTAAGTAATAATTAATTGCATGAAAATTTTATGATGCGGCTTTATTATTTGACGGATAATCTTTGGCAACGAATTGCTTGATTAATAAGCTGTAATTTTAATTATATTTATCTATATGTATACATATTTGATAACTTAATCGGATTGATTGACTTATTGATTGACTCACTGCTTGACTGACGGATTCAATAAATCAGACTAAACTATTGGGGCTACTAACTTAAAATTTTATATTAAGGTTCCAGTAGTGATGTAAGTTAACACTAAGGGGATAAAATAAGGGATGAAGTATGGAATTGTCCTTCATTTTCAAAGTCACACGAAGTTTCATATACGTTTTTTTTATTTTATTTATTTTTATTTATCATTTTAACAATAATAGATACCTTAATATAAATAAGCTCTAATAAAAACCACAAAGGTTTGTGAGTTAGTGATCTTTTTATTGAACACGACGCGTGCATGAACATGTATAAGAGAGTTTGTAATCAGAAAAAAGGTAGAACATCAGTTATCTGGTTTCTATACTATAAGCTCTGCTTAGTTTGGGACCAGGGACTCGATTCTGTAAGGATGTTCGAGGATGTTTTCGTCGCAGCCTCTTTGCTCTGTCTTTGTGCGGTGGCTCGCCAGCGAAGTTTGTATTAGAAACCCCCTTATTCAGCTAATACAAACTTCGTTGGCGAGCCACCGCACAAAGGCCTCGGAGATGATTGCGTAGTTAGCGAAAGAGACAGAGCAAAGACGGAAACATCCTCGACCTAGTATAATTTTCCTTACAGAATCGAACCCCTGGTTAGAAAGAAATCGTGAATAAGAGGTTGAAATGTATAAATGAGTCATTTATCTAAATTTTGACTGAATAGCTAAATGGTAACTTTAAAGCGTAATATCGCCTTCGTAAACATTCGGTATTGACGAAGCTACCCGATCGGTTACTTTAGTAATTAATGAAATGAAAAACCTAAAGCATGGTCACCCCAATACAATATTGCTTTAAGTAAATTGGTTTAGACGAATTCTCCAGTTTCTGCTGAGTACACGAAATGCTACTTATTTTTACTTACTCGGTAAACGTAGTGTAGGGCGCCCTCCAGCTAGATGGAGCGATGATATACGCAAGCTGGCTGGCAGCGGTTGGAAACAAAGAGCTGAAGATCGAGCTCAGTGGCGTGCCATAGGTGAGGCCTATGTCCAGCAGTGGACGGAGATAGGCTGATGATGATGATGATGATGATGACACGAAATGCACTGACATGATTCAATTTAGTTCATTTTGTTTCTTAGAAAATGCACACACGTACAAAATATAGTAAAGTTTTATAACACAATGCGAAGGTTATTAAGTTTTTATTGACAGGTCAGTTGGCCTGGTGGTTAGCGACTCTGACTGCCAAGCCGAAGGTCGCGGGTTCGATTCCCACCCTAGACAAAAATTTGTGTGCATGAACATGTCTGTTTGTTCTGTGTCTGAGTGTGAATATGTATATAAGAATGCATATAGAAAAAAAAAGTAGTATATGTAGTGGTAGCTCTGCTTAGTTTGGGATCAGATGGCCGTGTGTAAAGAATGTCCCGGGATATTTATTTATTTTATTTATTTATTGGTTATTATCCTGATTAACAAGCTATGACCTGTAACTTCGAGCTTTGATTATCACCTAGGACAAACATTTGTGTACATGAAGTCAGGCTTGTAGCGGGGTGTCAAATTTTATGAAGGTGATAAGTTAGAAATCAGCTATCTGGATTGTACAGTGTTTGTTAGTTACTATGTATTTAAAAGAATTGAAATAATCATTATTATATATTATATATTGGCAGGTTCATCCAGCGGGCGATGGACGCGTCGACACGAGCCATTTCGAATATAGCCTAAAAATGGCCATAATACATCGAGATGCAGTTGTCATAGAGTCTTTTGGGAGCGAAATCATCCGAGGCCGAAATAACTTGAACAAATTTAAGTAAACCTTAACCTAGTAAGTTATTTATCTATAATCCATGCATTCAACAATAGAAAAATGTTAAACTATACTATATGTTCAGGAATCATAAGCCTCAGTTCAAAACAACGAGCTGAGCAAGCGCGGAAAGATGTTAGGTTATAAAAACACAATACAATTAATCTTAAAATAGTTTATCATAGAATCTTCAAAGAGTGCGGACTAAGAGTCCGTAGAAAATGTAAAAAAAAAGAAATGATCATTATTATTATTATTGGTGCTATGTAATTAAACTAATTGACTCAGGCGTGACCTTTCGGTAATTCATTGTAAGATTATACAAAAACAAATATCTAGTAACTAATTCCGCTGGATCTCCTGTTCTGTCCAGTCCCAAACAAGGAAACTCAACAGGAAATCGACACGTGTTTCGCTTCTACACGAAGCATCTCCAGGACGTATTAGACCCACTGTCACTAGCACCACAGACGTGTTACCTCGCCAACCGCCTGACAGAAAGAGAGTTCTTTCTGAGTTTGTTGTCTTTCCTAGTTTGGGACTTGACAGAGAAGGAGATCCAGGGGAATTAGTTACTAGATATTTGTTTTTGTATAATCTTACAATGTTATATGTTATTTATTTATTTTTAAATCATTGCTATAAATTTTGAAAATTAAATTTATCCTTTCCAACTAATATTATAACCGCGAAAGTTTGTTGCTCCTTCGCTTAAAAACTACTTAAGGGACTTATTTGGCACATAGATTGTTTATAGCTTATAAACAGGATACTTTTAATTCCGAGTAAATGTAACGTCCCTCGTAATGCGATTGATACTGGAGAGCGAAAGAGACAAGTGTATTTTCATTTGTCTCGTCGTCGTCACAACTAAGACCTAACATTCCATTAAACCAATTTTAAGTTGCCTCAAAGATACAAAATATTTCACATCATTGAAATTTCTAACATACATGAAACCAGCAAAAATCCAGCTCAAAAACCTCCATCGATTACGGCATCGCATAAAAATTCCCATCGATCCAACAAAACGATAGATAGAGTACTTATTCTCAAAGCGTTCAAAGCTATATTTGTGAGAATTTTTTTCCACGTACCCATACCGGCTCCGCGGAGCATAAATATTTGTGCCGTCAACTCAGCCGATCTTTTGAGCGCGCCCGTTCGCTTGAAAACGTGCTACGTTGCATTTTCTACACATATGTAGGTATAGGCCGGACTTGGTACTTAATATGAAAATCGTTCGACATTAAAGAAGTGATGGTAACATTTAACATGCATTTTACGATATCTAATTGACCGTAGGAAACACGCGGGTGGTAGTGGAAAATCATATTGTCTAGGCTGGTAAATGAGGGTGGTGTATTAGGTTTTCAGATACACAAAAGTTTTATTGGGTTGTTTTATAGGGTTGCAACGATTTTTACAATAATAATATGGTATGGTGGCGCCAGTTGCCAGTTGCAATGGCTCCCAGGCTTAATTTTGTGGTGGTACGTATAATCACTACATAGTATAAAACAAAGTCGCTTTCTCTGTCCCTATATCCCAATGTATGCTTAAATCTTTAAAACTACGCAACGGATTTTGATGCGGTTTTTTTTAATAGATAGAGTGATTGAAGACGCGTGTAATACATGTCACATCCCACGGGAACGCGGGTAAAACCGCGGGGGACAGCTATAATAAAATGCAAAAGAAACTGAAATTTATAATATTATTTTATATTTATTATTTTCTATAAAAATTTAAGCAGTCTACATATTAAGGTTCTTGAGATATAGCCTGCTGACAGACAGACGGAAAGATGGACTTGGGTATGGAACTCTTATAAAAAGCGAGGATTTAAAATTAGATTGTAAAAAAATTACCTACTAATATATTTCTACTAGATTTTGTGTCATGTAATAAACCAGGAAACTCAACCTAGTTTTTTAATTGGCATTCGTTAAACTAAAAGAGTTTCGCACGATATTCATAATACACTCCCCAAATATTTTATCATTAGTACCTTTATGTGGGAGCGCTGAGTCGATCAAATCTTTGAAGAATATAGGTGCCAAGGTTTTTTCACTAACTATTCAGTGAATAGTATATTTTATAAAGGTTCTCTTATAGTCATTTTGAATGTACGAGAAAACCCTTATGTATATCATTTAAGTGACTGATCTAACGTGTCTCGACATTAGGTATTCAGCGCCGTTTTATCCGCGAAGTATCCCATAAGCTGTCATTCTAGGGCAGGTTCTATCTATGTGCCAGATGTCATCCAAATCTGGGGCTCGATTCCATAAGGAAAATGACACTAACTCGAGGATGTTTCGTGCCTCCATGCTCTGTCTCTTTCGCTAACTACGCTAATACTACTAACCACGTAAGAGATAAGCTCTCCGAGGCCTCCGTGAAGCGGCTTGCCGACGAAGTTTGTATTAGCTGTATAAGGGGGCTGATAGGTAGTTTTTACGTCATAGAGTAACAAATATCCATGCCATCCACTCATCCTCATAAATTCTCGCACATCTACCATTCACACATATGCCTCAAAAACATTATTTAGCCACAATTACATCATTCTCCAGCTACACATCTTTATCAAGCTACAGGTACCTTCATACATCGTTCTTAAATTTTTTTTATGCTCATACCAATCAACAAACTGGATATATCCTTCAAACACTGTTAATATCTTATTTAAAATTTTTCAAATTCAAAAACCATTTATTCAGTTTAAGCTCTCGGAAGGAACTTATGAAGGTTAAATTTAAAGTTACTGAAGCTACAACCGGTTCAGAAGTCAGCCTTAAACTGAGAAGAACCGGCAAGAAACTCAGCAAGGCTACATTATTTTTTATTAAATAATTTTTATCTATGCTGACTTTTTGGCTATTTTATAATATCAATTTTATATTTAATAATTACAAAATACTTAAAACAGGTAACATTTAAAAAAAAATAAGACTACAAAATATAATATTTATAATTATTAATAAATATCCGTCAATAAAATAACATCAATTAATAAACAACAATTATAAAGATAACATAAGATCCGCCATCAAACATTTAGGCCGCCCGCTGCGCCACCTAATCCATTCAAATTAATTGCCCTGTTTAATTCACGCTTCGTCCATATTTTACGTCGATGTAGTGCGTGTGCATTCGGTAATTTCCGCTGCACTTCGTCGCATTATGCCCACAATTCATTGGTGGGTAATGAAATAGTAATTGCTATCGTAATATGATATTCAAAAGCCAGTTAACGTGTTTCATAAAGCTTCATCGTCGCTATGAATTCGTTACCGGCGTTGGCGACTGAGCAATCGTGTGAAAAATTAAAGCTGTTGTTTACGCACTGTGATTAAAAAACGATGATGTTGAACGTGTATTACAATTAACAGTTTTTGGCGTGTTTTTAACTGGGAATTGAAGGAGATATGTCATAATTATGAGCTTATAGTTAGTTAGTTAGTTAGCGAGTTGCCCTTAGCTCTTATTACGTGTACATGTCTATGGACTTTGTTCTGAAAATCTCCGGAAGAGGCTTATAAAATATCATTCAAAATTACATTTATTCAGTTAAAACCCTTAGCTTCTAAGAACTAGCACTAACTACTAGGACTGTTGATAAAATATCGATATATCGAAATATCGATATTATTATTTAAAAATATCGATATTTATTACTAATATTTTTTTAGACGATATATCGATAGTTCGATATTGAAATGTCGATATCGGTGGTCGATATTTTTTTAAATACCTTTTTTTTCGTAATTGATTTAAGCTACAAAATCATCGTAAACTTAATCTACCGTATTTTATTTATGAAAATGAAGTTAGCCGACACTCAACAATTTCTAATTCTTTTTATTAATTATGAAATTAAAACTAAAAAAAGTCCATGTATAATTTTGAGTTTTGATACAATACCTGCTGAATTAAAGCAGTATTTATATCAGTCAAATATTTCAAGGTCTTGAAATGCACTGTAATTTTGGATTGATAGTAGGCATTTTACTTCCGTGCTATCAGAAATAGCTGTTAATTATTTGATTTCTTCTGCTACATCTGTAGCATCTGAACGAGTTGCTTCTACAATCAATCGTTTAGTGCCTAATAATTGTAGTAGCCAAATATATCGATATATCGAACTCCGATATTGATATATTTTAAAATATCAATATATCGAAAACCCGATATTTTTAAAAATATCAACAGCCCTACTAACTACTACACTACTAAGCTACTACTGATAATTAAAGATTAAAACTGAAACTACCACCAGTTACAATGTCAAATTAACTGAGAAAAGTTGGCTAGAAACTCCGAAAGGTCACATCGTCTTATTTTTTGGAGTGATACTTTTTGTGGAAGGATTTGAACATCTGATCCGCAACCATTTTATGTAACGAAAAATAAATGAATGATAAACACAAGCTATGCCATTCAAAAGTGATTAATAAATAATTAAAATGTTTCCCTGTAATACAAAACTTTCACTTCTATCGTGTCTTTACGACCCGGCAGTCTCTGGACTGACTATATGATAATGGTGACACTTTTAGAAAGACTAAGAACTGTATGAGCGTTCAACCGCCCGTCAAAAAAAGCTAGGGCGTACAACATTCCCACGTGACTAGTGGCACACGCCGGACTTTCCTGTGCGTTTATAATTCAGGCATGCAAGCGCATGGCTTCAGGATTACTCTACGGAATACAATAACCACTGGAAGTTATAACAGTGTGCTGTAAATTTTTCAGCAACAGGTCAAACTGGGCCACTCAAGACCAAACTTGTAGGATTTTCAGAATGTTTACTATAGCCTGTTACGCAGACATAGAGGTTTCTAGCGATTTCATTATTATGTAATATAAATTTAATTGTGACTAGTTATGTTTTTTTATGTAGGTATATTAAAAGAAATCGACGCACCTGCCCCCTTATTCAGCTAATACAAACTTCCTCGGCGAGCCGCTTCACGGAAGCCTCGGAGAGCTTATCTCTCACGTGGTTAGTAGTATTAGCGTAGTAAGCAATAGAGACAAAGCATAGAGGCCGCGACGAAACATTCACGAGTTAGTGTAATTTTCCTTACAGAATCGAGCCCCTGATCGAGTTAATGAAGCCACTTTTCTGTGTTTTAATGTCAAAAAATTATCTAATATATTACCTACACACATAATTTTTAAAAGGAGGAAACATTATATTTTAGTTTTTTTCGTAATGAATAAACAATTGGTCTGATTTTAATTATTATTTCACTACAAGCTGTCCCCCGCAGTTCCACCTGCGTTCCTGAGGGATGTAACACTTTCCCGGCACAAAAAGTATTATTATGTTACTTCTAATACCTCCAAGAGTGTGTGTACAAAGTTTCATGATGATCGGTTAAGCAGTTTTCGCTTGAAAGCGTGACAAACGAACTTACATTCACATTTATTATATTAGTAGGGATTATAAAGCTAATTTATTGAGAGTTAACAACACATCCTGATACAAGACACTTCGGGAAGGTGGATGAAGCCACGAGAAGTTATGTAGTTTATAAGTAAATTTAATGTACTAGTGTTCAGAGGTCGGCTTGACTTCCGAAGGTCTTAGGCTCGCTTCCGAGCCGGTCGAGTTAACGTTTCTTTGCCTACAAATGAATCCTGAATAGCTGTAACATCTTGATAGGCCTTGACCTATAAATACCTTCAGTAGTGTGGGTCTCATTTCTGAGACTTTTCTGCTCACCTCTTAGGGAATAATGGGCGTAATGACAGGCCAGTTTGCTTGGTGGTTAGCGACCCTGACTGCCAAATTGCTGGTCACGGATTAAATTCGCACCTTCTACAAACATTTGTGTGCATGAACATATCTATACAACGTTGATAAAAGCGATAGGCATTAAATGAAACCTCATATACTTTGTATAATTTTCAGGCCACACACCAAAAATCAGAGGTTTAACGGGGGATACCGAGTTGCTTGTTATAAATAGATACTAAAAATAAGAGATGTTAACATTAGCTTACATTGCATTTACATAAACATAAACGCTTAGTTTAGGATCAGATGGCAGTATGTAATAAAGTTCCAGGATATTTATTTATTTATGTTATTGTAATGAAACTTTCCAGCCGCATCCAGTTCAGCTGCCACTTCCATGTACAACAAACCTTTATTGCAGTTTGCAACATTATTATTTCAGCGAGCGACCGAGTTTAACATTTCCGCTACAATTACAAACTATAGTATGCTTTAACGTACCTTGGTCTCGTTGTTATTATTGCCGATATTTTAGGTTTGGGAACACACATATCTTTTGTGTATTATTATTTGTGAAATAAATAATAATAATAAATAAATATCCTGGCGCATTTTATACACGCGGCCATTTTATTCGCTAATACAAACTTCATCGGCGAGCCGCTTCACGGAGACCTCGGAGAGGTCACCTCTCACGTGATTAGTAGTATTAGCGTAGTAAGCGAAAGAGACAGAGCCGCGGCAAAACATCCTCGAGTCAGTGTCATTTTCCTTACAGAATCTAGCCCCTGGTCCGAAACTAAGCAGAGCTTGTAGTATGGAAACCAGATAACTGATATACTACTTTTTTTCTGAATACATACTTTTATACATGCACACAAATGTTTGTCCTGTACACCTGTATTCTCTAATGTAAACTTCGTCAGTGGGCCAGACACGAGACCGCTAAGAGAAGAACTCTCACGTGATTGGATAGTTAACGATAGAGAGGTAATACAGCTCCTAGTGCAGAGTTTGTCCGGAGATGTACTACGACCTGCAGTAAAGCAGTAGTGCACTTGTATTACTGTGTTTCGGTTAGAAAGGTAAGGGGGGCCGGTGAAATTACAGGCACATGAGTCTTAATAACTTTAAGTCTTAGGTGTCGACTTTAAAACGTGAAATTTTAAGATGAAGAAGAGAGGTCTTAGTGCAGAGCTCTTCTGAGGAAGAACTACTACCTTACCCATTTCCGCCGTGAAGCAGTAGTGCACTTGTATTACTGTGTTTCGGTTATAGAGGATGGGGGGCCGGTGAAATTACAGGCACATGAGACTTAACTTCACGTCTTACGGTCGGCAACGCATTGGCAATCCTCCTGGTGTTGCAAATGTCCATAGGCGGTGACCACTTACCATCAGGTGGACCGCCGGCCCACTTGTCATAAAAAACTCAGCATAAGGCCCTGATTAAATATCAACGAGCTAGCGTAATTTACATACAGAATCACAGACCAGAGATTAAAAAATCACTGACGTTTACAAACGAATTCATTAATTGATAATAACCATCCGGCGTCGTTTGTGACATGTCCGTTTGTGTATTTTGTATTATTTACTGTCAAAAATGACAGAAAGTGGATGAAATGTTTTATTTTAATCTTTTTACAGATTTTAATTCTGTGTTTTTTCATTTCTTGTTTTTTATAGATACGTAACTAGTACAGTTTAACCTCACTGATACTAACTTCAGTAGACCGACACGTCCAATAATCCGGCACACCAGATACAGCATCTGATTATTTCAATACCTGCGTAACATGGGCTAAAGAAAATGGCGTATCAGCTAAAGATGTTTTAATTCTTCGAAACATGCGATAAAAGGTTTTTAAGCAAGGATTACGACTTGCACAAAAACAGAGCGCAATTAAAGATTATTTAGTTAACAGTGTATAGACCGAGTTTTATTTTAAAGTATAGTCTACCTGGGGCTCGATTCTGTAAGGAGAATGACAGCTACTCGAAGATGTTTCGTCGCGGCCTCTGTGCTCTGTCTCTGTCGCTAACTACGCTAATACTACTAATCACATGAGAGGCGTCCGTGAAGCGGCTCGCCGACGAAGTTTGTATTAGCTTAATAAGGGGGCAGGTTCTAACAACATTAATGAATAAACATAAATTTTCATTCTGCATTTCGAAACAATTTCAAAACCAACTTAAAAATTTAAAAGAATAAAGTAATAGTGTTCTCATTGTCATGTAAAATGTTTGAAATAGCCATTTTAAAGTTTTAATTTATTCAAGAAATTGCTTTGGAGGCTAGTCGGAAACTTCGCGTCGGCATCTCAAAGGATAAATACATAAATATAACTTGATAGAGTTTACGTTCCGTTCTTCAGAATATCAATTTATACTTTTCAATAAATTAACATAATATTTAATTGACGTAATTTTATAATCGTGTTTATATTTACAGTTACGAGGCCTAGTTGGCGTGGTGGTTAGATACTCTGGTTATTAAGCAGGACGTGGGTTCGATTCCCATTGACGACAAACATTTAGGTGCGCGAACGTGTCTGTTTTTCTATGTCTTCTTTTTTTTTATACCACTAAGGTAGCAAACAAGCTGATGGCCCGTCTGATGGTAAACGGTCACCGCAGCCTATGGACGCTCGCAACACCGTGGGTATCAGTCGCGCGTTGCCGACGCAAAAATCTCTTCACACCCTTCTTGAAGAACCCCATGCTGTACTTCCTTGGGAAAACCACGACGGGGAGCTCATTCCACAGCTTAAGCGTGATAAAAAATACAGAAAAAAGTTGTACGTTGTAGGTTATCAGTTATTTGGGTACCATGGTGTGTCCATACCAGACGGCCGTGAGTAAAATAAATGACCCATACCCATATTTACAGCAGAATCTCAGTAATCCGGCACTATTAAAAACCAGAGGGTGCCGGATTATTGGAACGTTCGGATTACTGGATTGTGTAGAAAAATTCAGCACTACATAGTATAAAACAAAGTCGCTTTCTCTGTCCCTATATCCCTATGTATGCTTAAATCTTTAAAACTACGCAACGGATTTTGATGCGGTTTTTTTTCATAGATATAGTGATTGAAGAGGAAGGTTTTTATGTATAATACATGAGACATCCTACGGGAACACGGGGGACAGCTAGTAATAAATAAAATAAAGCATTATGATTATAACATCTTTAGTAGACACGACGTTTTCTTCAGCCCATGTTATGCAGGTAATGAACAATTAAATGCCGTATCTGGTGTGCTGGATTATTCGACGTGTCGGTTTATTGAAGTGCCAGATTAGTGATATTCTAGTGTATTTATTATTACATTATAGTTAACCTCTTAAATAAATTACCACTTAAAATATCAAAAATAAAGTATGAATGTTTATGATTAAAGCACATATAAACGGCTTCACGAATTTGTAGTAAAGGCACTCTGATAGAATATTGTTCTGTATTGACAGTTTGAAACTGTTAATAGACCGGTATAGACATGGAACGTGGGTAAATACGCTGAAATCGAAAGACTTTAAACATACGATCCATAATTATCTAATACCTTTAAAAGTGCAATTCTTATACTTAATAGGTATGTATATATATATATATATATAGCTAGATCGATTTATCGCCCCCGAATACCCCTGCATACTAAAATTTCATGAAAATCGTTGGAGCCGTTTCCGAGATCCTAATTATATATACGAGTATACAAGAATTGCTATTAGATGTAATACATATCTTACATATAATCTTATATATATATATTAGATATATATATATATAAAAATATATATAAATCTAATATTTCCGAGATTCTAATTATATATACGAGTCCAAATTATATAAACGGCTCCAACGATTTTCATGAAATTTTAGTAGGGGTATTCGGGGGCGATAAATCGATCTAGCTAGGTTTCATTTTCAGAAAATGTCGTTTTATCCGTGTTTTCAATGATCAACTTTATCGATAATTGGCTTAACAATAACCTGAAAAAATTACTTCCTGACATTAACTGTTTTATCGACACAACAATATTAAAGCTGCTCCAGTAGATGGCGTTGTTGCGCAACACTAAGCCAATAATCAACTTTACTTAATTTACCAAAAAAAAAAAAAATACCGAGCAGAGCTCGGGCATCCAGGTACTGTTTTTATAAAACAGCCAGAATCTTGGAAAAATACCTTGCTGAGTTTCTTACCAGTTCTTCTCAGTTGAAAGTTCACTTCCCAAACGAAAAGCGGAAATATAAATTAATTATGTAATTTGAAAAGAACAACTTACCAATATCTCAAGCACCTGTAACAACATAAGATTATTTTGTTTCTCAAATAAAAAATATCAACTTGATATTCTAAATATGGGTCCAAAACAAACATGTGCATCTCCCCGGGGGCCGAAACATCTGTGACGGAAGTAATTCTTGCCGACTGCCCATTGAACCGGCAACGTATGGATTTGCAAGCTTCCGTTTCCGGTGAACTGGGACCCATGGCGTAGTTTATAGAAACGTAGAAATGAATGCGAAAACGGTATCGATAGAAAATGTATTACGTAGATATAGGAGTATCATCGAAACGATGTGTTTGTTGTGTATCTGAAAGGAAAATAGATTTTCTTAGTTCTGAAGTGTATTTGTGTAGATAGGTTTTCTCCGCGGTTTCATTCGTTTTAATGAGGGATGTTAAATTTTCCCGGTATAAAAAGTAGCCTATGTTACCCTTAATAACATCAGCTATCTGTCAGTGAAAGGCCCAAAAAACTGAGCCACTTGGTTTGGAGCCCATAAGGAGCACAATCACGTTCACCTTCCGCATCGGGAATTAGATTATCTAACCAAATCGGGCCAGTTGGCTTGGTGGTTAGAGACCCTGACTGCCAAACCGAAGGTCGCGGGTTCGATTCCCACCCAGGACAAACATTTGTGTGCATGAACATGTCTGTTTGTTCTGTGTCTGGATGTAAATATCAATATAAGTATGTTTTTAAAAAGTGGTATATGTAGTATATCAGTTACCTGGTAGCCATACTACAAGCAGTACACTCTGCTTAACTTGGGATCCGGTAACCATGTGTGAAGAATGTCTTGGGATATTTATTATTATTTATTTATTAAAAGGTAAGAAATTATAATAACAAGATGTTTTATTGTCATACTTGCTGTCTCCGCGGTTTCTGACATTTCTGAGGGATTTTACAATTTTTCCTTTCTCCATACAAACTAGATATTTTTGAACAAGGCTTAAAAATTACTTATAATATTAAAGTTTGCTGGAGAAACTGGTTTCCAAGCTAAGCCGAAGCCTGTGTTATGGAAACCAGTCTCTTCCACCTCGGACTCTCGTAAAATCTCAAAAATCAAATACAGTTTACTACATGGTATGTACCTACTACTAAAGAATGAAATATTTGAGTAAGGAAAATTGTGTAGAGGAGTTTGTATGTGCTTGTGAATGTGTGTATGAGTGTGTGTGTGTGTGTGTGTGTGTGAGTGTGTGTGTGTGTGTGTGTGTGTGTATGAGAGTGTGTGTGTGTGTATGAGTGAGAGTGAGTGAAATGATTAGTATTTAGCATTATGTCAAACACAATGTAAAATAATTAAGTGCTAGTGAAATATATATATATATTTTTTTTTATTAGGAATGGGCTTGCGTTTGGCCTTCGACTGACTCCAGAAGGAGTCACGACGAGTTAGTTAGTTAAATTAGAGTGTTTTTTGTCGACAAGCCGTACTGTGGTTTGACCGAATGTTATTTTATTTTTATTACCTATTAATACTTTAGTAAAAAAAAAAAAAAACAAAAGTGACCACATTCTAACATGGTTGTAAGGGCTCACTACAGGAGTCTAATGAAACGAACGAGATCCAAATGCTTACTGTTTATTTAATAATAACGTCGCATGTATGTATAAGCTTTACATATGTGTGCGTATGGCCCACATGGTCCTTCGAGCCGGATTTCAATCAGCGATAATAAAAAAATGTGACGCATTTAAATGTGACATAGAAACCAAAATATTAATAAAAACATTTTACTTGAGTAGTAGACCTTTTAGTGCAGAGTTCGTTCGGGGAAGTACTACCACCTTACCCATTTCCGCCGTGAAGCAGTATTGCACTTGTGTTACTGTGTTTTGGTAAAAAGGTAAGGGGGCCGGTGAAATTGCAGACACATGAGACTCAGCGACTTCACGTCTCAGGGTCGACAACGCATTGGCGATGCCCCTAGCATTGTAAATGTCTATAGACAGCGGTGACCACTTACCATCAGGTGGACCGACTGCTTGTTTATCGGCAAATGTAGTATTAAAATAAAACGTGCCAATACATAATCCATGTACAAATTTTTCTCTAAAATGAATCAAATTATCATGCAATGTATCTATGGATTAGAAATAACACATCATAATTACGATGCATATTTTGTTTATAGTTGTATTGTAATAATAAATGCAGATACAATCACGGAAATACAAAACTCTACATATGTTTAATACTTCTATTTTTGGGCATTGACAACACCAGTACCTCTACCATGAGTTGCTATCGAAACTTACTTTAGTCACTAGCGAGTAAACTACTATCGATACAATATTTCTCGATAGCAACTGTGTCAAATTTGTGACTCATGGTACCGAATTTCTATAGCAAAGGCTATAAAACGTTACTCGCTAGTGTCTACATTCCGATAGGTTTTTTACCTATCGACTCGTACTATCGATTTTAGTTCTTTACGTGACCGCTAGTGGCGCTGTACACATTTGCCATAGAAATGTTTTAAGCCATCGCTAGCGAGTACGTACGTTAAAAACTCATGGTAAAGGCACTGGAGCACTGCCAATGCGATGTCGACCTTGAGGCGTGAAGTCTCATGTAACTGTAATTTCAACGGCCCCCTTACCTTTAACCGAAACACAGTAATACAAGTGCACTACTGCTTCACGGCAGAAATGGGAAAGGAGGTAGTACTTCCCCGCACGAACTCTGCCTTAAGAGCTCAACTGCTAAAAAAATCGATGAGTTTGAAACATCTTGTTTTTTGGGCCAAGTAAGCTGACTAACAGACAGACGGTCCGCAGATGGTAAGTGGTAACCACCTATGGACATTTGGAACACCAGGGGCATTGCAAATTTATTGTCAGCCCTGAGACGTGAAGTTGTTAAGTCTTATGTGGTAAGTCTAAAAGGTAATTTTAATGTTTCTTTGTATAATTATGAATACCTGTAGCTCGAGATTGGTAAAGAGGGAAGAAGGGAGAAAGAGGCGGCGACACTACTCACCACATGTCTAGAATAAGAATACGAATAGAATAGAAGAAATTTATGCCTTTGATATTTGTCACATTGGGATCTAAATATCTTCGGAAGAATGTAAATCTTATTGCTGAGCGATCTGTCTACCTCTTCTAGGATATTGGGTGTGAATGAATCCTATGTTGTACTGAAAGAATAGTTTGTGTATTTAGATCAGCCCCCTTATTCAGCTAATACAAACTTTGTCGGCGAGCCGCTTCACGGGGGCCTCGCAGAGCTTACCTCTCACGTGATTAGTAGTATTAGCGTAGTTAGCGAAAGAGACGAAACATCCTCGAGTTAGTGTAATTTTCCATACAGAATCGAGCCCCAGTTTGGTTACTTATTTTTCTGACCGGTACAATAGAAAATTCTCTTTAAAGCCATTAAAGCTGATTATTTCTCGTTAAAATGTAAATTCAACGGAAAAATTTAAATTAATTTTGTGCAGTACCATTACCTATTGGTGTCAGGGTAATAAATTCCAATTGCTGCGAGGAGTTGAACAGAACAAATGTCTCCGAAGTGCAGGCCGCGTTTTATTTCATTCCAACCACGTCCTTACCCTAGAGTTATTGCTCTACGATGCGGTAAAGTAGGTAGGTGCGAATTGGAATAATTCGGAATGTCTACCCTAGTACATGTAAATAAAATACATTATTGTTTGTTTTGCATAAATGTTTACATGCATAGGTATTGTAGAATTTACTTTTAAACAAAGATTTAATATTAATACTTTTAGTTACGGTTTACAAATATCTTTAGTAGATCAGTTTTTACTAACCAGTTGGCTTAGTGGTTTGTGACACTGACTGCCACGCCATAGGTCATGGGTTTGATTCCTATCCGGGATAAAGATTTGTTGGCGTGAAAATGTCTGTTTATTTTAAATCTGGATGGAAATATCTACATGAAAGTTGTATGTAATAACATATTCTTTAGTACAAGCTCTGCTTAGTTTAAGGTCAGAGGTCCGTCTGTAAAGAATATCCCATTAATAAAGGTATTTTAGAGGTACCTATACATTTATGTACATTTATTATATTATAAAGAGGAAAGATTGATATTTTTGTATGTAACGAATAAACACAAAAACTACAGGACCGATTTCAAAAATTATTTTGGCTTTAGAAAGCAACATTAACACAGAGTATTGGCTATACCTACGATATTTAAAAAAAAATTGAGATCCTTACTAAAACTTCAATTATGTCCCTCGGGAACGCGGGTGAAACAGCCGGGGACAGCTAGTCTACACTAATATTATAAAGTGGAATGATTTGATTGTTTAGTTTGTTTGTTTGTTTGCATTAAATAGGCTCTGAAACTAGTGAATGTAACCCAAGGTGTGAAAAAATTACCAAAAAATTTTCTTACATCGCGTGCGCTGCGAAAACTATTGATGATAGAAACAACAAAATAATGTAACATCCCTGGGGAACGCGGGTAAAACCGCGGGGAACAGATTATATGATATAAAAACGTATTCATAACTTCTATTCCACACTATTCAATTCAGTATAAAGAATGTATCTGAAAGCGGTGCCCGCGGCATATTTGCACGACTGAGATTTCCCCTTAGCATACATTTTCAATAAAAGTAAAATATACCGATTTTATTGTTCAGCCACGACTGATGTCTTACTCCTTTAGGACTTCAATTTAATAAGCATAAAATACATCGTAATTTTGTGCTAAGACTAGGGCTCCAGATTTCTCACAAATTTCGATTTTTTTGCCAATTCTCGGCAACTGTAGTATAATATAAGAGTGGCATGTAATATTTGGAGATAAATAAAAATAAATTATCAAATTATAATAACGGTACTTACTCATATATTGAGGAATTAATTATAAAAAAATTGCGAAAAAAATGGTGTGAAAATTTATTTTACGAAGCAATTTATTTTATATGTAAGTATTGTTTTTGACTTAAATCAACTCTAATATTATAAACAGGTGAAGTTCGTAGGTATTTTTGGATGTACAAGTTTATCTCCAAAACCACAAGTCGGATAAAAAAAAAGAGTAGTAGAGCTAGTTAAGGGTGCAAATCCTGTAGATATATGCATCGTCAGCGAAAACAGAGCATAGCAACATGTCGAAAGGATCCGAGTCAGCATTTATTTTACCTAAGTAGAACTTTCTGGAACACATTATGTTGATGTATCAATTTACCTCTTGTGCAATAGCTGTATATGACACTTTTGTAAACTAACATTATAAAGTAAATTTCCATTTAATTCATTCTATTCTCAGACTTTGCTAAAGAAAGATTGTAATTCGGTTTTATTAAATAAATGATTTTTTTTTATTTAAACCGTCTCTCTAATCCTTGACTAGCTCTTAGTGCAGAGTTCATCCGGGGAAGTACTAGCACCTTACTCATTTCCGCCGTGAAGCAGAAATACTGTGAGCCTGCTAGGCCTGGTGTCTACGACAATGTATTTACGAAAAGCTACGATTTTTTTGAAGTGGACTTTGATATTGTGTTTCGCAACCTTTTTATGCGTCGAATAATAAACACAATCTACGCTATTCAAAAGTGATTGCTTAGTAACTAAAATATTTTCCTGTAATACCAAAGTTTCACTTCTATCGTGTGTCTTTACGACTTTATTTTTAATTAATTCTTCAAATAAGTTCGTTACAAGGAACTCGTGCATGATTTGAACATTTTACTTAGCTCATATACCTATTTTAACCTAACTTGTTACCGCCACTTAACGTTTAGGAGACTAGCGCATATCAAAATAACAGGTTTTCATACAAATTCATCAATTTGACACGCGAAAGTAATCAACTAAGTTAGGCATTAGTGAAAACGGGTGTGAATAAAGAGACATAGTAATGTAACATTCTATCTAGAACAACAATGAAAGCGAAACAGTAAACCGAAAATAGATAAACTAAAATTAGAACCTATGAATGGAAACCTTAAAATAACCTCCCTCACCAACCGGCGGGAGCGAGAGTGAGAGAGTGCAGTTATTTATACGACGCACACTGAATCGTCTATGAATAGAAGTTGAATATAACGTTAGTAGAAGATATAACTTTGTTTCAGCACCTGATTATGTAACACTCTCGGATTCAATTTGGAAGCCGACTCCATGATTGATTGATGGTTCGGCGCACAAGCAGTGTGAGACAACAGTCGTAGCGCCGTGAATGTGATACAAAATTTACTACAACGACGATTCCGAGAGCATTGCACAATCGCCCTACAGGTTTGGAATTGCTACAATCGTGAAAGTGATTGTAGCCTATTCTCTAGTACCAGTTAAAACTTACATAAATACGTAACATTTTGAGAAATTTATTGAAAACGAATTTATTACGTTGATGAAAAAGGTTCTTCTCAGATAGAGGCTGACTTCCACAGCGGTGATACCTTCCTTGGTGTACTTCTAAGGGGCAAACAGAATGGTTTTGAATTTTGAATTTATCTTCTTATCAATGTAGTGTCAGTAGTTTTTAGTTTAAATGACTGTGATTTACGGAAACAAAGACTGGACGACGTTATAAGTGATTTACAATTTGGCTACAGAATCGTTATAAATAAATAAATATCCCAAGACAAGACATTCTTCACACATGGTTACCTGATCCCAAGTTAAGCTGAGTGTCCTGCTTGTAGTATGGCTACCAGATAACTGATATACTACATATACTACTTTTTAAATACATACTTATATGGATATTTACAACCAGACACAGAACAAACAGACATGTTCATGCACACAAATGTTTGTCCTGGATGGGAATCGAACCCGCAACCTTTGGTTTGGCAATCAGGGTCTCTAACCACCAAGGCTCGTCAAAATAGGCATATAATGGATATTGCATTACTTTGTTGTATTAGATTGGCATGTGACCACAATCTAATTATGGTTATTATTGATGTGGTAGAGAATACAGGTCTGAACACATACCACACCACTACCGCCACAATTTACCTGAACCACAACCGAAAAGGAAAGCTAGCTTTCAACCACAATCTCTAACACAGTATGTAGTTTCATGGCTAAGATTAAAAAAAAACGTCTCAAATTAAGAAAAAAACTGGCTGTGAAAATTCACGATAGAAGTTAAACTTTTATATTACAGAGAAATATTTTGATCTATACTAATATTATAAAGAGGAAAGATTTGTATGTAAGTTTGTTTGTTACTGTTTCCGGAAAAACTACTAAACGGATATGGATAAAACTGCGGGAAACAGCTATTATTCATAAATCACTTTTGAATAGCATAGACTGTGTTTATCGTCTGTGTGTGTCGACAGGCCAGTTGGCTTGGTGGTTAGCGCTCTGACTGCCAAACCGAAGGTCGCGGGTTCGATTCCCACCTAGGACGAACATTTGTGTGCATGAACATGTCTGTTTGTTCTGTGTTTGGGTGTAAATATCTATATAAGTATGTATTTAAAAAAAAAAAAGTATTATATGTAGTATATCAGTTATCTGGTTTCCATAGTACAAGCTCTGCTTAGTTTGGGATCAGATGGCCGTGTGTAAAAGAATGTCCCAGGATATTTATTATTTATTTATTTATGATTCATTTATTTTTCGTCACACAAAAAGGTTGCGGATCAGCATTTCAAAGCTCTCCCATAACAAGTTTCAGATAGGTTTTTAATTAATGGTTAATTTTACATATACCTTTTGTGAATAATAAAATAATAAATAATAAAAAAGACTTTTATTTCTTACAGCTTATAAAACAAGAAGTTAGATTAGATTAAGTTAATTTACTTACATATAATTATACATACAATTATTAATTTTGTTGGTCTGTTTAGTTCCTAAATTTACTTGAGTTAGTTTTTCCCTAATTCTATATTATTATACTACATATTATTCTTAATTCTGTAATAACTCCTCTGTTGGTGAAGGCTTCCTCTCTAGATTGGGCTGCTTGAATCCAGTTGGGGCCAGCTGTTTTTTTTATATGGTCTTCCTAACTAGCTTCAGGTCTACCTCTCTTTCTTTTTCCCTTTTGTGAATAAATAACTTCTATAGACATTTACACCCAGACACAGAACAAGCAGACATGTTCATGCACACAAGTGTGTCTTGGAATTGAAACCACCACCTGTAGCGTGGCAGTCAGGGTCTCCAACAAAGCCAAGTGGTCCGTCTTATTTTTTTGGATGGTATTGCGTGGGAGGTTGCATCACCTGAAAGTGCTAGAGCCACTAAAACTATGCGTACCAGATAAGTATGTGGCGATATCTATGATTGAATAGGCACGTGAGAATCCTACATCGAAGTTTTCTCAGGATTTGCAGCATCAACAGTTGGACCGCGGTCCCCAGGCATGATCACCTAGCCCGGCGGAACATCATTCCTTTTAAATGGAGGAGTCTCATACCTCGCTCCTCTATGAGTACCTATATATTCCCATATTTAAGCGTCGATGTCCTTCGTTAATCCTTGTTCCAACCGCTAGGACTAACTTGCATCAGTATGCTCCCCATTCACGTGCTGAAAAAAAAATTAAAAAGCATATATTCCTGCATAAACAACTTAAACCAAAATAATTGTTCACAAAAATCGCTTAGAAGCTCTATTAATTTATTATTAAATCTAAATCTATTATTAACTTATAATTAAGATAATGTATCAATGAAGAACCAGATTCTTAATAGGAATATCTGACGATCCACACACTAATCAACGCCTGTATCGTGGAGACCTGGAAACGATTAAATCTAAACAGATAAAAAAAGCGGTGCTATACGGTGCATCAATATTATTTCCTGAGATATTGTAATTTTTTATTCTGACCAGTCGACATTCATCGAACCATACAAATGGATTGAAAATGATGTGTCATTATGACACTCGTAATATATTGTTATAGTAGATTATAATGTTTTATAATGGTTTATGTACGTGCTTTTTAATTTGAAATATTACATTGAATTAATCTTATAAACTGTAATGGAGTTACAATTTGCAATAAATAAAAAAAAATCGAGAAACAAGTATCTTATGTGTTATCAAGGTTTTAAACTCTCTGATGAACAAACTTCATCAGAGGTCGTTCAGTAGTTTTTGCCAAACTTTTGCATTTATAATAAGTAAGATCTTACTTAGCCGACATCGGGGCGGGTCGCTAGTGTTATATTAATTAATTTTATACTAGTATTATAAAGAGGAAAGATTTGTATGTTTGTTACTCTTTCACGAAAAAACTACTAAACGGATATGGATGAAACTTGGCACAAAGATAGAGCATATCCTGGAATAACATAAAGGCTTTTCATTCCGGGAAAATGTGATATCCCTCGGGAACGCGGGTAAAGTCGCGGGTGACAGCTAGTATATAATATAATAACAGCTGAGTAGGTATTTCATTCCATCTAGATTCATAAGTTAGTAAATTACAAAGTGAAGACTTCGTGTATTTACAAAGTAAAAATTCTGACTGAAATATTAAGCTAATCTAACATTCACAAACCAAATACGGCATTCAGAATACTAAATCTAGTGGTCTTATCTTTTATACTACATTGAACTAACCTCAAATCATTAGACTTTTACTTTATAGTAGGTCACACAGCCATAACCCGGCTTTTACGATTTTCTCATATTTTAGAGGTCCATATTGTTCATGTTCCAAACATGGAAAATATATTATCTGATTTCATGACGGTATCGTACAAAAAAAGTTTTTATATAAACGCCTGTTCATATTGTGTTAGCAATAATTTACTAGTAAGCGAAATGTAGTATACGATATGCGACAGGCTTGTATCACGGGGCCATGGATGTGTCTAGACACATGTCCAGAGTGCCCCATGGAATAGAAGGCCCTAGATGTGGCTGAAGATATAATGATAAAATGTACCTAACCTGCTACATTATATTTTTTATTACAGAAATGCGGAAGAAAGTCAGTTTGTCCTTTACACAAGCAAAACCTTCGGGCAAAAATTACTTATCTCTGATTAGTAAAAAGCAGAGTCATTATGTGTCTGTTTGTGCGCTTGGTTCTTATTACGTACTGACTACGCAATAAACTTTGCGGTTGTATCATCATTTAAAGAATTTCTTTCGGAAGATTTATGTGTGTAATAGGTACATTTATATATTATTCTGATAATATTCTTATCTGTTGGTTGTAGTAAAATAATTATAGTAGTATGTCAGTTATCTGGTTTCGATAGTACAAGCTCTACCTAGATTGGCTTAAGGAAGCTTGTGCAAAAATCTGTGTTATTCTGTTATGGATAGGACGATGATAGGAAAAGAAAGAAACGAATAGGAGTGTTTGATGTTCAATCAGCGTAACGGGACAATGACTCATCCTTTTTCGTGTTTGCAGCCGGCGTTCATCGATTTATTAGATGTTGTCATGTCAAAAAATCATATAAATATATTAATAATTCTTTACAAACGGTCATCCGATCCCAAACTATACTACCGGCACGCTATGATGGCCGTTTTGATGTTTCATATTGTCATAGGAAAAGACACTGTATTGCTTAGGAATAAGGTTGACTTCCATCATCATACAATTAGCTGTTGGATCAATAGATGCACCTTATATCTGAAGGAGTAAAGGTTATTTTTTTTGTCATTATTAAACGTCAAAATGGCCATCATAGCATGCCGCAAGTTTAACCAGTGGTTGAACTATGAAAACCAGATAGGTAACTGATATAACATTTTTGTTTTGTTTGCTTTAAAATACATACTTATATGTCCCAGGATATTTATTATTATGATCTTACTCAGGCGACCACAAGCTAGAGCGGGTTTCTTGTAAAGTTTTAAACAGAAATACTTTTTAAAATTGTTGCCATTATTTAGTTTACCCACAATGTTCACTCATTCGTGAACAAACATCGAAAAGCGAGGTTTGCCGAGTTTTGCCTTAGATAGGTACGGTATTATCAGGGTAGTAAAAAATTTATTCGTCGTAAAAATGTTAGTTTCTTTCGTACACATTGGACTGGCAGGTCGATTGTGTTATGCTCTCAAAATCGTCGCTGCAGTCAATTTTGTATTACATTGGCGGCGCTACGTCCGTTGTCGCACACAGCTCGCGCGCCAAACCATCAATCTACTGTAAAATAGGCTATCTACACAATTCGAGTGCGGGGAATGTCATTCTGAAACCACAATATGAGATTTTTGTTTGTTTATTGTGGGTGTAAAGATATGATTTATATACAGTTTTGGGACTGATTTTGAGAGAATGCTTTTAAACTTGATTAGGTTCACGTTGAAGTTTTTTGTTGTGACTCAAAAGTATATGTGTGTTTAAGGTTGTGTAATGAATTTTAGATAATATTTATTTGTTGAATCTTTATGTGAAAGGTGTGGAAATTATCTCTTTAAGGTATTTAATGTGGGTCGTTTAATTTTTTTATGTTACAGTAGGTTATTACGTTTTGGAATGGCAGTAAATATTGTAAGCATTGCTTAGTCTGTGCAGTGATTAAATTAATTTAGAACTGCTATTTAGTATAAGTAGATATATTTTAGTTTATTAGATTGTATAGACATTTAATATCGACTACAATAATCGTAATCGATATTAAATAATCAAGACATTTAATTTGTATAATGGCAACACAACATTTACTGCTTTTGGCGGGAGTTGTACATTTTTGTCGATGGGAGCACTGTTTTTGTTAACACTCGTTGAGTAATGATGTTGTTACCAAGTTGTGTAAATTAGTAATACATCCATGATTATTTCCAAAATCCTGCAGTTTTTCTGAGTTTGAGACCCGAATCCTTCAATATGCTACTAGCATCCGCTATTCAGTTTCACTCGCTTTATACAGGATAAATATTATTTTTTGAGACATAAGGTAGTTGATGTCCTTCTCCTTGTTACAATCTATATCGTTACCAAATTACATCAAAATCTGGTGTGCCATGAAAAGGTAATAAATAAAGAGAAAAAAGAATACTTTAGAATATTTACTATAAGTAGGATAGCGTGGTTAAATTTATTTTAAAGACACCACGGTCTTAGGTTTTTTTTTTTTACAGAATTCAGACAAATATTATATGCATAAATTCAGTTTATCAGAAGACATGTTCAAAAATGATGACAGTGAATTTTTACGATGCGCGCGTCACGAAAAACCGACCCCGAAAACTAAAGACAAATACTTTTACTGCAGTTTTTCTCGCCAATAATTTCTTACGTGCGTACATACGCACACGTTCTTTTTATACTGTAACTTTTATGTACTGTGTGTATAATTTCTACCAAATCCGTTCAGTTAATACGATATAACAACTACTATACGAGCATTCAACCAAACCAACATTCACATTCAAAATATCAGTACGATTCAAATATAATTAATTAAATTCAACAGTCTCTTCAAAATCAATGTATCCGTTCGACGAAACAAAGTTTCCAGCTTCACATACATACATGTATAATATAGTTGTTAGGTAATATATCAGCTGCTGTAGCGCCGTTAGACGGTGGTAGAGTCAGCACGACCAGAGCGTCGGAAAGGCAATTACAACATATAGGAGCTTCACTCGAGAACTTCGATAATGGGCCATACTAATTGGGATCGGTATAGAGTTGATAATACCCCTTTGGTAAGTTTTAAAAAGGTAAGAATTAACTGTTATAGACAGTGCAAATCTATCGTTAGGTTTGAAGATAAAATGGTTGATATCCAGGTTATTTTAAAAAGAAAAATGTTTCTTAAGAGAGAAAACTTTAACATCATGGATTAGATACGCTAATTTATAAAAAAAAATATTTAAAAAAATTGTTTCTTGGCGATTCTTCACAGTTAAAGGCTTCCGATCCGGTGGTAGCTTCAGTAAATTTGACCTTCATAAGTACCCTCCGCGGGCCTAAACTGAATAAATAGTTTTGAATTTAGATTTTATTTTTTGTTTTATTTAATTCTTTTTTAATAATTTTATGACGCAAAATATTGAAAGTTGGGTGGCCAATGGCGCCCGATGCAAAATTTTTAACTCGCTTGGTTTACATTTAATAAGCAAATGAACTTTGTCTTTCAAAATAAATAATATGTCACCAGCTCTATGTGATATCCCTCGCGCAGTCTGTGGTCGCTATCGTCTAGCGCTACTACCGAAGTTGTGTATAATTTTTCAAGAAGTTCCAACTAATTAGAACTCCACAGTCCGTGGCCCCGAGCAATTATTCTTAGTTTAAACTAAAGCAAAGGCGAGATACCGATAACTTGAAGATTTCTCTTGCATTTTCAAAAAAAGAATGATAGCTGCAAGTTCTTAAGAAATTATAATTAAAGGCTTTATAAATAAGGTGGGGAATTTCTTTTTTTTTTTTTTCGTCCGTGATTCAGAAGACCGCTTGAGTAGTGTGAGTTTTATAGAAAAATATTTTTGAGTAAACAATTACGCTATTTTTTATAAAATTTGCTTTAAATATGAATAGATCTTAACATAAATTAGTTTTAATACAACACTTAAGTAGTAAGACTACGATAGTACATATAATTCGCGTTTTAAAATAAATAAATATCCTGGGACATTCATTTACACACGGCCATCTGATCCCAAGCTAAGCAGAGCTTGTACTATGGAAACTAGATAACTGATATACTACATATACTATTTTTTTTATTTTTCTAAATACATACATATGTTATATAGATATTTACACCCAGACACAGAACAAACAGACATGTTCATGCATGGTGGGAATCGAACCCGCGACCAGCGACTTGGCAGCCAGGGCCACTAACCACCAAGTCAACTGACCTGTCAAAATATCTATAAATGAATACAATAAGGATAAACATATAAAATTAACGTAATCTATGATGCCTCTTATTTCCTCTTACTGAGAGAGTCATAGTAATACCCTATACGAGTATATCGCACCCTCAGTACGATAAGGGTTTAACTCAAAATTTTGCGAAATGGAGTTACGATCATAGAGAGACTAAACAGAGTACGCTTTATCCCATGAATAGTAAAACATAGTCAATTTAATGATAGAAGAAGCATACCGATACTTCAGGCTCTTTAACACCGGGACCCATCCTCCGCGCTCAGTGCGAAAGTGACCCAAACGTCAGCCTATCTCCGTCCACTGCTGGACATAGGCCTCACCTATGGCACGCCACTGAGCTCGATCTTCAGCTCTTTGTTTCCAACCGCTGCCAGCCAGCTTGCGTATATCATCGCTCCATCTAGCTGGAGGGCGCCCTACACTACGTTTACCGAGCCGTGGTCTCCACACTAGAACACGTCTACCCCAACGGTTATCGGTTCTACGGCAGATGTGACCAGCCCACTGCCACTTCAGCTTGCTAATCCTATGAGCTATGTCGATAACTTTGGTTCTCTGACGGATGACTTCATTTCGAATTCGATCCTTTAGAGAGACTCCGAGCATAGCTCTCTCCATAGCTCGCTGAGCGACTTTGAGTTGGTGAACTAGTCGCACCGTCAGTGTCCACGTCTCGGCTCCGTAAGTCATAACAGGTAGGACGCACTCGTTAAAGACTTTCGTCTTCAGACATTGGGGTATGGGCGATGAAAAGACTCGACGAAGTTTTCCAAATGCTGCCCATCCTAGCTGTACTCTTCTGCGAGCTTCCTTCTCGAAGTTGTGTCTACCCAATTGCAAGATCTGCCCTAGATAGACGTATTCGTGAACAACTTCGAGAGGAACCCCGTCAAGGGCAACCGGTTCCGGAATAACATGCTCGTTGAACATGATCTTGGTTTTATCCAAGTTTATCCGGAGACCGATGCGTGCAGAAGAATCAGCCAGGGTATTCAGCATGTATTGGAGATCTTGCACGGTTTCAGCCATGATGACGATATCATCCGCAAATCTCAGGTGTGAGAGGTACTCGCCGTTAATATTTATGCCCCGTCCTTTCCAATTTAGCGTCTTGAACATATCCTCCAGAGTGTTAGTGAACAATTTGGGGGAAATAACGTCCCCTTGTCTCACTCTTCTATGTAAGGGGATATGTTCAGTCTGCTGATTTTGTACTTGGACGGTCATAGTTGCGGAGTCATACAGTCCTCTCAGCACTTGGATGTATCGCCAATCGACTTGGCACCGTTGCAAGGACTCCAGAACAGACCAGGTCTCAATGGAGTCAAAAGCTTTCTCATAGTCCACAAACGCAAGGCACAGGGGCTGGTTATACTCTTCGGTCTTCTGTATAACCTGCCGCACTGTGTGGATGTGGTCTATGGTGCCATATCCTCCTCGAAACCCAGCCTGCTCCGGGGGCTGAAACTCGTCGAGCCTACATATCTTAATACTGAAATTTTCATTCGGAGTGTAATGACACATAGTAAGGTTGGCTACGGGAGTGTGTACTCGTATATGTATGTGTATGTGTCATATTATATATGTATTTAAATAAAATTTTATGTTTTCTCACCATGTCTCACCTATTACTTTGAATGAAAAGAATGCACATTTAACAGTGCTAAAACTGCATAAACTGGGCTAAAATTCCTCTAGTGTTTTCGGAGATTAGCAAGTTCAAATAGACACACATGGTTTTCAAAAATAATCTTATTATCCTTTGTTACACACTACATAATCCGTAATCAGTTTATGGGAATAATGTTTCCCCCTGGATTCACCCATATTCCCGGTTTAAAAAGAGCCTATGTCTCCATACCACCTTGTCCTTAGGTGTAAGAGCCACTAGTAGGGATAATGACATATTATCGATTACACCTTCGGTTACGTTACTTAAGTTTTAGTAAGGATACCTAATATTTTCTAGCAATTAATATAGCCTATGTTACTCAGGGTGAATATAGCTTTCCAATGGGGAAAGATTTTTTTAAATCGGCGCAGTAGTTTATGAGTTTATTCAATACAAACACACACACACAAAAATAAAAAATAAATCTTCTTTATAATATTAGTGTAGATAAATTGTAGCTCAAAGTTACTCAAGGCCTCGGGGCTGCGGGCTGTATCCATCTCTATCTTTAGGATAATGAACCACCGTGTAATAAAGTTTTCACTTCTGTAACTTTGCACAAAGTTTATATCTTCATTATTAAATGCACATTACTCTGCAAAAACGTTTTTACAGCTTCAAGCAATAAACTGTTAGTCTATTTACTTAACTTTACAGACTTATTTAAGTTGCCGGATACAGGAGTTACAACTATTGTGTTCTGTGCACACATTGTGTCAGTCTATTTGTTATGTGACGGCGAGTCAATATTTCATATGTAAAACAATATTAATAAATATTCATGGACATTCTCAACACACGGCAATGTTATCGCAAAAAATCTAATCTCGGATAGCCTGGGACATTTTTTTACACGCGGCCATCTGATCCCAAACTAAGCAGAGCTTGTACTATGGAAACCAGATAACTGATATACTACATATACAACTTTTTTCTAAATACATACTTATATAGATATTTACACCCAGACACAGAACAAACAGACATGTTCATGCACACAAATGTTTGTCCTGGGTGGGAATCGAACCCGCGACCTTCGGTTTGGCAGTCAGAGCGTTAACCACCAAGCCAACTGGCCTGTCTGATTTGTGAGAATAGACGTATTAATGTTTGATACTCTTTTGCGCAAAAACTATTGATCGGGCTTAGATGAAACTTGGCGCATAGATAGTTTGTAACTTGGATTAACATATTGGATACTTTTTATCCCGGGAAATAGTAACATCCCTCGGAAAGCGGGTGAAACCGCAAGAGACAGCTAGATAACATCATAATCTGTTATCTCGTTTCCCTAGTATAAACTCTGCTTAGTGCGTGAAGAAAATCCTAAAATGTATTAATTTTTTGTTCAAAAGTGAACTCAATAATTATCAAGTTAAAGTTTTAATTTATAATAGTCAAATATTTATATTGCATTATTACTATTATTAAACAAGCGTTACATATTTCATCGCACCGCAGTTGAAGTGAGATGCAATATGGAAATTCCAAGAGAGTAAAAGAGAGCGAAAATATGAAAGATTCATGTAACCCGCCCAATGTTTGCCACGAAGCCTTTCAGTTGTTCAAACATCCTCCATACTGGATTATACCGCGATTACACAGTGGATCTAGGATTGATTTTCAATGCGATCTTTAGAGATTTTGAGTACATTTTTGTTTATTTTGTGTGTGTAAAGGCTATGTACATGTTCAAAACTAGCTCTCTCCCGCGGTATCACCCGCGTTTATCGATATCATATATAACTTATAACCATCTACGAAAAATTTCGCAGTTACGACACAGTACAAGAAGAACTAACATTTCTACAGAAGCCTAGTTACTATGAGTTATGTATAGGATGTTATTATTACAAATATCAATATTAAAATCATTTTCCGGTGTAGTCTTTTGTTACAGGTGTTTTTTGTACACAATACTTTCCGCGCAAATACCGTTAATGAGACCCTTTGTTCTTTATGTTTAAACGTAATAGGTCTGAAATGGAGTGGCTAGATAGCAAATGGTTTATACAACCGATTGTCTGTATCATGTTAGTCTAATTTCCAGATTGTCTATAACAGGGGTCGCCAAATGGCAGACCGCGGTCCGCATCCGGACCACCAATCCATTTTGTGCGGACCGCGAGAACACAGCAACTTGCACTACAGATTATGTAATTTAATAAAATATGAAGAAAATACCTTTGTTATTTCCGTAATTACATTTCTTTAATAAATATTTTTTTCTATAAAATGTTGTGGACCGCAAAGGTCATTTCATTTCATAAAACGGACCTCGAGCGAAACTAATTGGTGACCCCTGGTCTATAACATAACCAAGGTTTTGTCCTTGACATGTTAACTTGAAATCATTTGGTCTCCCTTGTTACTCTTAAACTGCTCAGTACTTTTTAGCTACAGCGTAATGAATTCCTTGAATTCTTGCAAAAGAATCCTTTGGTTTATCGAAAAATCTATGTAGTAGTTTTGGTGTAATTGGCAGTTAGACAGATAAGAGAAGCAGAGTTGATGAAAAGTAAGCCCAGAAACAGGCACATGGTCCACTTGATGGTAAATAGTCTCGGACGCCTAAACACATTTGCAATATCGAAGGCATCGCCAATGCGATGTCGAGCCAGTGACACGAAGTTGCTATGTCTCAAGTCAAGTCAATTGTAATGGTAAGAAATATTAGTGCGTTACTGTTGTGCTGATCGGCTAGACTATGAGAGAACTTTCCTTACTAATGAGGAAGGCACTTGCCCATAATAGTGTGGCATGATCAAGGCAAACGAAACCTAAGAAAGATATAAGGCCAAATTTTACGACACGAAAAAACTCATAAAAGATATTCAAGAAGGGGTTATAGAAGGAAAGAGAGGAAAGGGAAGATCAAGGATAAACTACACAGACCAAGATAATGCAAATAACTAACAATACAAGTCAATACAATACAATAAAATACAGTGACAATAAAATAGTCGCTGGTTCGATTCCTACCCAGGACTAACATTTGTGTCCATGAACATGTATGTTTGTTCAGTGTCTTTAGAAGTATGTATTTAGAAAAACGTAGTAAATGTAGTATATCAGTTATCTGGTTTCCATAGCACAAGCTCTGCTTAGTTTGAGATCAGATGGCCGTGTGTAAAAAATGTCCCAGGATATTTATTTATTTATCTCCCGAAATTGAAGCCATAGTCACACCCTTTGAATTTGATATAGGCTGCTTTTCAAGAACACAGTAGTTCTGTTTAACACTTGCTTGTTAATCAATAGTAGCTTCAGTAAGTTTAAATTTGACCTTCATAAGTGCCCTCCCCGTAAAATTCAACCCGACAATAGTCAAGCAAAATGGTGGAAATAGCGTAGGATTGAGAAGTGATGGCATCTTTGGAGGAGGCCTGGAGACCTAGCTTATTATGTATATTAATAAGATAATTATAAATAAGTCAGTTAGTACTAATAGAAAGAGAAATTTTAGTATGTACCAGGCAATCAGTAAGTAAATAATTTCAGCATTAGATGAAATGTAGCATGGTCAAATAAAGGCTTTTGAATTTTTATTTATTAAGGAACAAGACATTTCTAAAAGAAGCCATCTAAAATGATTACCTATTCTTGCATCCTGAGAATATATTTCACTTTACAGAGACGCTGAAGCCTAACTAAAATCTCCTCTGTTGGTACTTAATATTGTGTATTTCTACTTTTCCAGCAGCTAACAATGATGTGTGCGAGCCTTTTACAACATTCTTCGTGAAATGCAACAAATGTGTGTGCAGTGCCGATGGGACTTCATATTGCACTAGAATGGCGTGCTTTGATACTGGTCCGTTATTTTCTCAGTATTTCTAAGGCTTCTTTTATCCTTTTGAATAGAATAATGAAACTTTTATTAAAATAGATTCTGTAGATAACTAATTAATCAGGCCTTGCGGAAATTTATTATTTGTATAACCTTATACAAAAAATGAATATGTAGTAACTAATTCCGCTGGATCTCCTCTGTCAAGTCAAATTGTTATAGCGATCAAATTGATTTACATTTTGACTCTTTTAATAAAGAAAAATCCATCCTCAGAAATTTGCCGGTTCTTGTAAAATTTCGAGCACACTATATACCAAATTAATATGTCACTGTTCGCTTCGTTCTGTTCGCTTAATTCTGTGTCACAAAATTTTTATCGTATATTCATATTCATAGGTATTAATATTTCTTAATATTTATGTATCGTATTGTGTGGTTTAATCTATATTGAGTTCCGCAAATGAATACATACTTGCAAGACATAACGCTTCATTCTTTTGTTTCAGATATCATGAAAAAGCGATTAAAAAAGAATCAATTGCTAATTAATGAGAACACGTTAGCCGATTATCCGATGAAATACGAATAAAATTTGTTATTTTTAATTTAGGTACTTTTATTTTTTACTGATTTTTTTTAACACTCGTTCAATAAAGAGAAAAATAACTGACTGGCGTAAAAATTATATGTGTCACTAGCTGTCCGCCGGTTTTACCCGCGTTCCCGAAAGATATCAAATTTTCCCGGAATAAAATGTCTATATGTTATTCCAGGATATGCTCTATTTATGTTAGATATTTCATCAAAATCTGCCCCGTAGTTTTTGCGTGAAAGATTAACAAACATTCGTATTTATAATATTAGTATGATTTTTTAATAGTCTCCTGTACTTCCACATTAAAGGCTTTCAAGTCTCATTGTGATTCAACTGAAGCTAAATACAATTTGTTTTTTGTCTCTTTTGACAGGTCGGAATGCATGGAATAATTTTACCCTACTAATATTATAAATGCGAAAGTTTGTATGTTTGTTACTCTTTCACGCAAAAACTACTAAACCGGATTTAGATGCAACTTGGCACACAGATAGAGCATATCCTGGAATAACATACAGGTTACTTTTAATTCCGGGAAAACGTAACATCTCTCGGGAACGCGGGAAAAACCGCGGAGGACAGCTAGTCTGGAATATTTATTTACACGCGGACATCTTAAGGTAACCAAATAACTGATATCCTATGTGTTCTAATGTTGAATATTTACTTATATAAGCATTTACACTGCACGCAGTTCCTTCAGAGAAGTACCACCATACGTTTCCGCCGTGAAGCAGTAATGCGCTTGTATTGAGTACTGTGTTTCGGTTAGAAAGGTAAGGACTTCACGTCTCAGGGCAATGACCTTGATATTGGAAATGCCTATATTAGAGGCAGACTATTCATAAGTGCTTTTAATGGCCTATTTGAATAAAAATATTTTCATTTTTCATATAGGCGGCGGTGACCACGTACCATTAGGTGGACTACCTATTAATGGCCTTCTTCACGTAAAAAGAATGACTTAACGTTTACACAAAAATGCCATTATTATAAAATAGACGTTTCGTGACTTAAACCGACTTACTCACGTATTATGGAAAGTAATTAATTTTAGCCATGAACTACCTACACTTGTACTTACTAATTTACTATAGCAAATGCCGCATTGTAATGTCGAACATTACTTACATAATTGTATGTTAAGGCTGGCGTCGATTTGAGGCGAAACGCACGAGTCCAATTTATTGCGTATGCGTTCATGAAAGACTTGTCGAATCGAGTTGAATCGGTCAGTCATTGAAGTTGTCTCAACAAGTAGATCGTGCTTGTGTGATACCTAGCTTGTATAAATAAGTTAGTATTATATATAAGTAAATATTTATGGATGAAAAGGTTTTCCAAGAAAAACAACGACAATCACCAACATACTAGGTTAAAACTCTTTTAAAATGTTAACTAATATATAAAATTCTCGTGTCACAGTGTTAGATACCGTAATCTTCCGAAACGGCATGACCGATTCTCATGAATTGTGTGCATATTGGGTAGGTCTGAGAATAGGCCAACGTAATTTTTTTATCCCCCTAAATGTAAAGGGGTGTAGTCCACGCGAATTTTTATTTTTTAAATTTTTAGATTAATTTTTATTTTTTATGATACAGAATAGAAAAATAAATACAACCCTGAATTTTCAACCCTCTACAATCAACCCCTATTTTTTATTTGTAAATTATAAATCTGAATTTTTTTGGCAAGACTTTTGTTCTCATTGTGTCATGACTTGGAATAAAAAAAAATATATTACTCTTAATTTTCCACCTCTCTACGACCAACCCCTATTTTACCATCGCGATTTAAACTTTTTTCTATTTTTAATAATTACCTATAATTATGATTTTTTTCTCAATTCAATTTGATTTTCCGCCTTCGCCGGTCGATAACTGATCGATTGATAGTTGACCGTTGTCAACTCTCATCCAGCAAACATCACGGAGTAGGGATGGGAACGAAGCCGGTCTCCTGTCATACTTAATATACAGTTTTCGGCCATTTTTTGGAACGAAGTTTCTTATCGTGCGTTGCGAAAGGGGGTTAGACGGGAAAATTAATACCAAAGGTTGTAACGACACTTTTTGCTATTTATTATTGCCAAGACTATATAATAGGTTGGGGAAAAAAATCCTTCGCATTTTTTAAGAAAATTCAAAACATTTTTAATATAGTTTATTTACATTTAACTAAAGTATGTAGGTACTATTTAGTTCAATAACTTTTTGCCATCTTGTAGGGACATGATCCCATTGCTGTATAAATTTTGGGACTTCTGATCAAAATACTGTGACAAGTGGTATTGAGAGTCCTCTCGTGGTGTTAACCTGACACTGCCTAAAGAATTCTGAAGAGACCGAAACAGGTGGAAATCTGAAGATGCAAGGTCATGACTATACGGCGGATGCATTAATACCTCCCAGCCAAACTCTCTTAATTTTTGCAGAGTGGCTAAAGATGTGTGAGGTCTAGCGTTATCATGATGAAAAATCACACCCCTTCTGTTGATTAATTCCGGCCGCTTTCTCTCAACTTCTTGCTTTAATCTCATCAGTTGTTCGCAGTAGAGGTCAGAATCGATGGTCCTGTCTGGTGGTAACAGCTCATAATGAATAATGTCCTTCCAATCCCACCACACACACAACATCACCTTGTTGCGAGTTAACCCGGGTTTCGCCACAGTCTGTGAAGCCTGACCGGCCTTTGACCAAGACCTTTTTCGCACGTTCTTGTCGTACGTGATCCACTTTTCTGACTGACGGACTGACGGACTGACGGACTGACGGACTGACGGACTGACGGACTGACGGACTGACGGACTGACGGACTGACGGACTGACGGACTGACGGACTGACGGACTGACGGACTGACGGACTGACGGACTGACGGACTGACGGAATGACGGAATGACGGACTGACGGACTGACGGACTGACGGACTGACGGACTGACGGACTGACGGACTGACGGACTGACGGACTGACGGACTGACGGACTGACGGACTGACGGACTGACGGACTGACGGACTGACGGACTGACGGACTGATGGACTGACGGACTGATGGACTGATGGACTGATGGACTGATGGACTGATGGACTGATGGACTGATGGACTGATGGACTGATGGACTGATGGACTGATGGACTGATGGACTGATGGACTGATGGACTGATGGACTGATGGACTGATGGACTGATGGACTGATGGACTGATGGACTGACGGACTGATCGACTAATTAACAGACGGCACGGGCGAAGATGTAAGGGTAAATTCATTTGCCACGTGACTACGGAACCGAAAATATTTGTTTCTTTTGTTACTACTAAGGTGGGAAACAAGTTGACAAACGGGCTGATGGTAAACGGTCACCGCAGCCATATTTTATTTAAATAATCACAAAAATGATACTCTCTCATATTATTTATAATAAGGAACTTCGTTCCTGGTGTATCTGGTGTGCCACGACACCATGTATTTTTTTTTCTCATGTAAATAAACACGTGTTGTGAGCGAATGACGTAGAGAGAGTACTTAACATTTTTTGGATAACGTGTTAAATCAAAACGAAAACGTGTTACATGTTTAATAAATATGTTTTATTATTGTGAACGGTAAGTCAAATAATAAGCAAACGAATACAATATTAAGTTACTCTTTTTTACCAATACTCTGATAGAAGGATTTATTAACTATTAATAACTTAATTTATTTGAAGACAATCCCTGTCCCTACTATCTAATATTTAAAATTCCCATGTCGCGGTGTTTGCCTCCGAAACGGCAGAACCGATTTGTATGAAATTTTGTGTACATATCGGGTAAGTCTGAGAATCGGGCAACATCTACTTTTCATACCCTTAAATGATAAGGGTGACCCACCCCTAAATATTTATTTTTATTTTATTGACAACATTTTTTATTTTTATTTTATTATGATTTATCATTGACAAATACGTACTTCAACTTCAAATTTTCACCTTTCTACGATCAACCTCTGTTTATTAATCGCGATTTTTATATTATTCTGTTCCATCCACAGATTCGCAATAGGGTTGCTAGATGGCAATCGATTATAATAATTGTAGTACGATAAATTTTCATGTATAGTTTATAATAAAGTAAATGTGGCAAAACAACGTTTGCCGGGTCAGCTAGTATTGTATATATTAATATATTGTATATATTGTTGTTCCTTTAGGAACGAAAGGAAAAAGAAAGCACACCATTGTAAAATGGGAGTTAATATTAACAATTCTTCATTATTTATGAAAACTCACAAAAAAATGTGACGATACTGTATGACGGGATAGATCGGTATTCCGGGTCTACTGAGGCGCGCTGAGTCGAAAGAAAACATGCCGTAAAAATTTGCCCGACGAACGATGCGCGGACACTCAGCTCATGAACTCTGTTTCGAAGTCAATGTACAGCAGATATATTATTGCGACTCGATTCGATTCGATTCGGCGAACCCAGTTGACGCTAAGCTTTATTCCACTGCAGAACTGGAAACGGTAGACGTACTAATTAATACGAACAACTTTAAATATGGAACCGACTCTGAAATGACTAATTATAAAAATGAACTGTTTCAATCAAAAGTTTCCAATCCGTTTTTATTTTAAATGTACTTTATGTCAAATAGGAAGTCACTTTGACATTTTGAATTAAGGAAGAAGTAGTAATATATTTAGAAACACGGCATCGGAAGTCTTTCTTCGTCGTGCAGTAATGAAGTACAGCAATTATTTCTTCAAACGCAGTTGTAAATTTTTACCATAACGGCTATCATATCGTTCCTCTAGTTAGTATAGCAATGTCTTTGCTTGATTTGATGCTCACAATTTTATTTAATCTGCTTTTATATTCAGCTAACACAAACTTCGTCGGCGAGCAAGCAAGGTCTCCAAGAGCGTACTTCTCATGTGATAGCGTAGTTAGCGAAAGAGACAGAGCATGGAGGCCATGACGAAAGGTCCTCGAGCTAGTGTATTTTACCTAACAGAATAGCCCAGACTCAAAGGAATGCCATGAAAACGATATATTACGCAGTAGTCATAAAATTTTATTTATAGAAATGATTATAATGATGATAATTGTTGTTTTATTGATAAAAATATTTGTTAGCAACGAAATATCATCAAGGATGTAATCTAAATGATCAATGTTGAGTCATTAAATGAGTAAGTAGTTAAATTAGTCATTAATTATAATGTTTCTTATTATTCAGTTTTCACAGGATTCATTATCGAGGTAATCTCGGTATAGACAGTAAACAATTTTTTTTGTAGTCATTTTGATACGTCACATTTTTTAAGGCGATGATAGCTCTGGGGAAACACGCGGATGTCACGGATTCGAATCAGACGGGCTTTTGGTGAAGTTTAATATCGTTAAGAAATCATAGGCAATCGTAGGCATCTTGCGGATGCATGAAGGTTAACATCCACGGATGTGGATCAAAAAGTTTCAAGTTTTCAAGTAAGTCCAATTCTCATTTAGTGATATTGTAAATTCAATTGTCCAATATTGGCTTTGCACACTGTACCTACTCACTGTATAGTATCAATAACACTAAAAACTAAATCTGTTCATAGGATATACGCAATTAAACATGTTATGATTAACTTGCAAGTAACATTAAAAAAAAATAACAAACGCAGGTGCGAATGCGAAAATCTACAAAATCCCTGCACGCAGCGTTGCCAGGCGTCCGCATAAACCCGGACATAATTAGGCTTTTTGATTGCGTGTCCGGCCACAATAAACGGTGTCCGGCTTGTCCGGCATTTATTAGGCTTTTTATATTTCGGAAACGAGCTGGTAATCATGAGACACATATTCAATAATGCATAATTACTGCTCTGTCCGACTATTAGGTTTGGCAACCTGGCAACGCTACCTGCACAGTAGATGAAATATTAAAGCTCCTAGTGCAGAGTCCATCCGGGAAAATATTACTACCTAACCATTTCCGCCGTGAAGCAGTAGTACACTTGTATCACTGTGTTTCGGTTAGAGGTAATGGAGCCGATGAAATCACAGGCACTTGCGACTTAATGACTTCACGTGTCAGGGACGACAATGCATTGGCAATGCCCCTGGCGGGCGTTGCAATTGAACATAGGTGGCGGTCCCTCATGTTGAAACTGAGTTAATGTTGATGGTGTTCAACCATCACACCAAGCAGCAACCGTCATAAGATAAACACAATCAATTAAAAAAAAGTTAAGTTTTGTAATTTGTAACCTTAAGTAAAATAGATTTATCAGTTCACATGTAACAATATTTATTATTTTGTATCTAATCACACCGATGCTAGTATTACTAATCGCACATTAACCAAATGCTATCAAAAAGTGATAAAGGTTTATTTATTATAAAACGAGGACAGACACAATTTTCATGACAGTTTCAACTGAAGCATTATCATGGAAGTTAAATTTAAAGGTAACTTGGAGGACATAAGTGAAGTTCAACTATTATTTATAAGAAGTGTTCTCCAAGACCGTGGTATTAAAAATGGCGAGGCATTGGTTACCCCAGTCGGTAAAGATGGAGACAATTATATGGCAAACGTTAAGAGAATCGCCATTGAACATGGCGGGGAAACGTTTAAGATGGTCGCAAAAGTAGCACCACAGCATGAAATGCTAAGATTAGTTTCAAACACAGCGGTTGTATTCAAAAACGAAGATGTCATGTACACGCAAGTCCTGCCAAAGTTTGATGAACTGCAGAAGAGCGCTGGTATTCCTGAAAATGAGAGATTTAAGTATCCAATTTGCTACGGGTCCTCCTATGAACCAAAGCACGAGATTATTCTCCTCGAAGACCTCAGTGTATCAAACTTAAAAATGCTGGATAGGTTCCAATCTTTATCAGACGAAAGTGTAAGACTAGTACTAAAAAACTTTGCGATACTCCATTCGCTATCGTACGTGTTGAAAAAACAGGAGCCTGAAACATATTCAGCTATGAAGAATAATTTAGTCGATATGTGGATGTTACTTGAAAACAGGCCAGAAATAGCTAAAAGTTTTGGCCAACTGGAAGATGATGTTGTAAAAATTATTAAAGGTGATAAATATAAAAAAGTTCTCAAAGGTGCAGTAAGTACAGCTACACAGATATCACCAAAAGTCACAAAGGCAATCGTCGATGGAAAACATTCAGTTATTGTACATGGCGATGCGTGGACTAATAATATAATGTTTAGATTACAGGTAAGCATTCGATACAGATCGTTTTTTTTTTTATTTTTTGTTTTTGTTTTTTATATACCATATGGGCCGACAGACAAGCGGACGGTCCACCTGATGGTAAGTGGTCACCGCCGCCTTTGGACATTTGCAACACTAGGGGCATCGCCAATGCGTTGTCAACCCTGAGATGTGAAGTTGTCAAGTCTCATGTGCCTGTAATTTCACTTATTGAGTACTCAGAATTTATTTAATCTATAAGGTATATTATAGATTGAAGCATGTAAATTTGAGATTATATAATAAACTTATTTCCGTTTCAGGGTGATCAAGTAACGGAGTCGATTCTAATAGACTATCAAATATCAAAGGAAAGCAATCCAGTATATGATCTGGAATACATGATCTTCAACTGCACAGACTACGAAACGAGAAAGAAACACTTTTACGATTGGATCGACTACTATCATGCTGAATTGGATAACTCTCTTCACAATTTTGGTCTCAAAGCAAACTTTGTTTATCCGAAAGACCAGCTCGATGCAGATTTGAAGAGATACGGGAAAATCATGTTTGGCCTCTCGGTGATTCTTAGTTATATGACGGTACAGAAATCTGAAGACGCTGGTAAAATAAAGAAATCGATGGAAAATAGTGGATTTGATGGAATGGATGAATCAATAAAAATGTCTGCGTTGGAAGGCGATAATATAACGCTTACACTATTTAGAAAAAAGGTGGAGGGATTGGTCGATAGTTTCCTTGAATTTGGACTATTGTAAACACATGACAAACTCTTTAACGAAATTTGAAATTATTATAATTTTATTCTAAATGTTGTCTCATTTTAAGTGTTGATTTATTTAATATTAAGAAAAAAAATATTTATTTACATAAATTCTGTGTCTATTCTAGCAATTTTTTCAGTATCTAAAACTGTTTTTACAGACACTTTATTTTTTTAAATTATATAAACATAATAGGTGACCCGGCAAACGTTGTTTTCCCATATTTACTTTATAGTATTAGATCTGTGGATGGAACAGAATAATTTAAAAATCGCGATTAAAAAACAAGGGTTCATCGTAGAAGGGTGAAATTTTGAAATTTTGTGTATTTTTCAATTCTTAGTCATAATAAAATTAAAATAAATATTTAGGGGTGGGTCACCCTTATCCTTTAAGGGTATGAAAAATAGATGTTTGCTGATTGTCAGACGTACCTGATATGCACACAAAATTTCATACCGGACCACCTGTTTCGGAGGAGTTTGGTAACAAACACCGCCACACGAGAATTTTATATATATATTAGATATACTTCGAAACTTATTGCTTAATTCGGAATTTTACAAAATTACCTCTCTGATACTGAGGAAGCATTTTGATACGTTGCATGTTTTTTACTGCGCTGTTATACACAATATATATTAATATTATATAACTTAGATAAGATTTTTGTAAATGATATCGAATATGAATACGTCACAATAGTAAAAATTATGTTGAGAAAAAAAATTGTATCGATTTTTATGGAAATGAGGTGAATGGTGAAACTGCAAATAAATAAAAAAAATTTAATCAGAAAATCCAAACCTATTTTTTAATAAAATACCCCTGAGACCAGCATTTAATTAAAGAAAAATCTAACCAAAATATTAAATGTTAAGGTAATTTAAATACTACTATCGCATACTATTTAAATACTATTATCTCGATCGCGATCGGCACCAAAGCAAAATCCGGAATGAAATTAATAATTTGTTTATATAGAAATTTCTAGATTATGTTGTAATTTTGAACTGATAACATATGACAAGCAATATTTGTAAAGCTGTTGGTGATAAATTTATCAAATAAAATCGTCGATCACAAATAAAGTTGATTAATATTAATTTCCCTTTAATAGACAATAATAACAATAATAAATATCTTGGGACATTATTTACACGCGGCTATCTGATTCCAAATTAAGCAGAGCTTGTACTTTGGAAACCAGACAAATGAAATAGTACATTTACTATTTTTTTTTAAATATGCACAGAACAGAATAAGCAAACATGTTCTTGCTAACAAAAGTTTGTTCTCAATGCGAATCGAACCCTAGACCTGCGGCGTGGCACTCAGGGCATCTAACCATCAAGCCTACTGGCCAGTTTTACAAAATCCCTTTTAGAAAGAATAAATTATATATAAGCTATGTCTTATACAAGCTTTTATTTTATTTCACCAGAATTAATCGGCCATAGTCATTTGACTGAATCTAGGTAAGTTTTACGTAAATACCATTTAAAGATAAATTATCTATGACATGCTTATCTGTCGAAACCGGCCTTTTAGATCTCAACAACGACGATCTTTTAGATGTCGTCATAAGAACACAGAAGCCCAAGCTTTCGGTAATGGGAATCATTTTAAGAAAACCATAGAAAATCTTTACGTAGATTCCTACGTAAGGAAAGTAAATAAAATAATAAAATAGTTTCTCTAATGTTTGGCCATCTCACTCATACTAATGCTAAAACTCCTTCACCGAGCACCAATCCAGTGAGTACCGATAGATTCACGATAGAACCAGTTCTAGACGTGTGAGCTTAGTACCCTCGACCTCGTTATGACTTGCCAGTCACCCTGGAAAGATTATCGTCAAAATCAATTTGAAGCACGCACGCGCATATCTTTATCGTTATTTATATTACATTTATCAATGTTACCACCTGCATATTATTTCACTGATACAAATATTATAGTTTATTTGTTTAATGATTAACAATCCTCATTATTTTGTTTAGATACGTGCACATTATCTAATCATCGAAATAATAATAAACTTAATCGCGTATTACGACAAGTAAATGTAATCAACAAAGATAATAATGCTATATAAAATGAAACGTCAAGTGGATCAAATTTCACTACAGTTGAATTTCGTACGTATTCCAAAATGGCGATCAGTTTCCGAGGTGCAGTGGAAGGCATTAGTGACATACAATTAGAGTTCATCAAAAATGTTCTACATGATCGAGGCTTCAAGAATGGAGAGGCTGTCATCTCGGTTGTTGGCAAACAAGGAGACAATTATATGGCAAGCGTGAAAAGAATCGCAATTACAAATGGTAACGAGACATTCAAAATGGTTGCCAAAATTGCACCTCAACACGAAATGATTCGATACATGTCAAACACTGCGATAATATTTAATAACGAAGTCATCATGTACTCAGATGTTTTACCAAAGTTTGATGAATTGCAGAAGGACGCTGGTATTCCGGAAAATGAAAGGTGCCGGTTTCCAATTTGTTACGGCTCTTCATCCGAAACTATGCACGAAATTATCCTTCTCGAAGATCTTGACGTTCTGAACTTTGCGATTCTCGATAGGTTCCAACCGTTGTCTGATGAATGTGTGAGGTTGGCTTTAAAAAATTTCGCAAGGCTACACTCTCTTTCTTATGCTTTAAAAAAACAGGAGCCTGAAACTTATGCCGCACTGAAAAGTGGTTTGGTTGATATTTGGTTGCTGGTCTCTCAGTTACCAGGCGCTGAGCAGAATTTCCTTAAACTGGAAGCTAGTACTATGGAAATTGTACCAGAGGAGAAATACAGGAAAGTAATTAGGGGTGCAGTAGGACAAGCGACATCATTATCTGCTAAGTTTACAAAAGCTGACTGTGGTGGGAAGCATTCCGTTATTCAACATGGCGATTCTTGGACAAATAACATCATGTATAGATTTGAGGTAAGCATTACGTCATAGTATTTAAGAAATATTTATGAGAATCTTTATAAGTCAGCGCGTTATTTAACAAATTAATGTAGTAAGTAGAGTTAGTATCGACATATAATAATACAGGCGAGGATTCGATTTTACAACTTCATGCCAGAGAATAGTAAGAAATTTCAATTTATCTGTTCATTTCTCTGCAATTCTTGTTACAGGGTGAAAAAGCAGTGCAATCAATTTTCATAGATTTTCAAATATCCAAAGAAAGCAATCCAGTATGCGACCTGCTGTACATGATCTTCAACTGCACGGACTATGCAATGAGAAAGAAACACTTTCACGATTGGATCGACTACTATCATACTGAATTGGACAAGTCACTTCACAACTTCGGTCTTAAAGCAAACTTCGTATATCCCAAAGACCAGCTCGATGTAGACTTAAAAAGATACGGCAAAGTTATGTTTGGTCTATCAGTTATTTTAGCCAGTGTTCTTATTAGAAAATCTGAAGATGCCACTAAAATGATGGATGCAATGGAAGGACATATTGCTAATGGTTCAGACATAGACACAGACTCATTTAAAATGACCGAATTAGACATGGAAAGTATTATGCTTTTTAAGAAAAGAGTTGAGGGATTAATCGATAGTTTTCTGGAATTTGGACTTTTGTAATTTTCACTATAGTTTTAGATACGTTATGTAGTTTTATTTTTGTAAATAAATGACTTTATTTAATTCTAATAAATGTGTTCTTAGTACTATCATGTTTATTTTAATTCTAAAAGGTATATGTTAAGGAATGGTGGAAAAACAATTATAATACAACAATCGGCTTGTGTGTGTAAATTTGCACAAGTCTCTAGCACCTGATAGGCGTTCGGTCGACAATAAATTAACAATACCTCTAGTTACGCTTATGTTAATAGTCAGTGGTGACCATTTACCATCAGATGAACCGTCTGCGTATCAATCTTTAGACAGCCGACTACCTGTTCCCTATAGTTGAGGAAAAAATGTACTACGAATTATAATAAGTAACCAACTAAAGGAACCTTCCAAACCGGTGTTAGAGTCTGACCATTCATAAGTGCATGTGAAGGCCTATTTGAATAAATATTTCATTTCATTACTAAAGCGAACATGGTCATTGACATGAGCATAAAATATCGTTCAGAAACAATGAATAAATTGACTGTGAAACTTCCAAACCACACAACATTTTTTATCGAGGATCTAGCTAGATATATCCGTAATACATATGACGTACACACATACCTTCTGCATCAAAATACCGATTACCATATCTGAGAAATCATTGATTGATGACAACCCACATAACCTTTTTGCAGTTACATTGTTGTTACATCAATTTAGATAAGCGGAAGATAGTCTAAAATAATATATGTCATGATGACTCTACATTCTTTGATGAAAGGGTTATACAGAGTATCACGTAATTCGATTTTGCTATCGATTCTCAATCTATCTTCTATCGGAATTATATTGGGTTTACAATCACTTTCGTAGATGCGAAAACTGGTTTTGACTGGAGAGCGACCCCGTTGTCTTATAATGAAGGACGTTGTTCTAAAGAAAATTCAGCCCCCTTATTCAGCTAATACAAGCTTCATTGGCGAACCGCTTCACGGAGGCCTCGGAGAGCTTACCTCTCTACGTGATTAGTAGTATTAGCGTAATAATCGACAGAGACAGAGCATAGAGCGATGAAACATCCTCGAGTTAATGTTATTTTCCTTCCAGAATCGAGCCCTAGGTCTTGACTATTTGTGAAAAGGAATGTCATGTAAAAAGTCCCAGGTAGAAGTCAGGGTTAAAACCATGAGAGTCTTTGTTTGTACATATTATTCTTAGCATCTGGCTGTCTTTTCCTAATACCTAGTTTAAATTTATTTATCTTAATAAAAAACAAATATTAAAAAATGCTGTTAATTCTACGACGAATAAAAAACCTTGGAAATAAGAAAAAAAATCTATTTATGTATGTATATATTTCAATAAAAATGCTATATGGCTATAATACATTTTCTCAAAGTTTATAATATGTAGTCCGAAAATTCGCCAATAAAAAACGAGCAGAAGATCGATCGAAAATCAAATAGTTTATTATAATTTTAATAAATTCTTAAGTCTTTAAAACTAATCTCTATGAACCTAGCCCCAGATCGTTAAGCTGAACGGATTTTAATAAAATTTGGTACACAGATTGATATGTACAAGACAATTTTTCATTCAATAAAACAATAGGTGTACTTAACAATAGTAAAACAAATGTGGGTAAAACTGCGGGACAGAAAATTATTAATATAAACCAAAACAGACTGCAGACTTTTTACATTTCATGAAATCACGTTTGACTCCCGCTAGAAACATAATTAAAAAGAGACAAATTGTTTCATCACAACTTCCCGTTTGCCCTTAAGTAATCAAGTATGATAAAGTACCAACCGGTCCCTCCGCCCTTTGGATATCCGGCGAAGTCCGTAGACAAATCAAGGGCAGTCCCTAAGGTCACAGGAAATCATATCTGTGAAATTTGTAAAGGGACTCTTTGGATCTTTTTTCTCGTTTCTTTGTGATTTGCTAATGGAGTCAATATATGTCGGAGTGGCTTCTGTAACTAATGTTTTATGTTTGGTTTGTTGGTAATATAATATACTATTAATGAATAGATATTCCTATAATGTACATGTATGAAAATACTTGCTCCCTCCCGCGGTTCTACCCGCGTTGCAGAGGGACATTATATTTTCCCGCGATAAAAAGAGCCAAGTTTAATTAAAATCCGTGTCGTAATTTTTCAACCATCCTCATACACTTTTGCATTCATAATACCTATTAGTAGGCTCTCCAGGTATAGAATAGGATCAACCCAAATCCGTTCTCATGGGTGTCGCAAGAGGCGACTATTCCAGTCGCCTTATAGACCACGGAACGTGCCACAGCGTCCACCTGAGTAACAACGCCTTACTGTGATCACCATCCTGCCAGAAGCGTGGTGATTATGGCAAAATCCCCCTTGGGGGAGGAATATGTTCAGCAGCGGACATTGGTATACCGTCACCGTGAGCGGAGATGGTTTCGACGCCAAACCCTGTAATCCGCCAGTTAAAGTATTCATGACATAAAGTAACCTTTGTTCAAGGCGAAATGGTTTCGTAGTTCCTCTCACGACAGACAGAAGCAGCGATATGCCCGGCCCTAGCTCAATTGAATTTACCAATATTTCTTTTTCTAATAATACCTATACAGGCTGTTCCTTTTGATATCCCATAACTCTAAGGATATATGCTATATGTAAAAATAAAACAAAACCACCTAGAACAAGTGGTCCGAAAATGCAAAGTTTCGAAGATAATATCAATCATAAATAAATTTGTTATTAAATTTACACCAGTAAAACGAATCCTTGTTTTGCAACGTTACCAAACTTACGTAGTTGTGTAGTATAATACCTACAAATATAGTTAAGAAAATGCGACTTTACCATACTTCACGTAAGGGTGTTTTACATGCATAATCGTGACATTATCGAATTATTTTGTATGAACTATGAAAACGAAATAATTGAAAAATTATTTATTTGCCAGTTGATTCTTTGACCATACCCTTGAGTTATGGGATATCAAAAAGAACACGTTGTATACTATAACTGAAAATTAACCTCAATGCCTTTTTTCACAATCGAATGAAATTACCTTTTCCCTAGATGGTTCAACTAATTTTGAACTTTAATAAACCGTGTTTCGGGCGCTATAATTCACAAAATGGTATATTTTATTTCCATTTTGAATAAAAAAAGTATTTGACTCACCAGGTCAGAACACCTACTTTGAGTCCCACTTCATCTTAACTCTGTCACCTTAACTGTGTCAGAATTTCTTGTTAATGCGACCATTACAATTCTGATAAGCAGGCAAACGGTCCATTGAGGGTTGATTCTGTAAGGTCAAAAGTTCTATCATGATCTGCGCAGCCTATGCCTATATGTTGTCTCTCTCTTTAATTACGTAATCAGGTGAAAGGACCACTGAACTCAGCCCCGTTACACGAGCTCATCGAGCTTGCATGAAAATAAATACTGCATGGTAATTCGCATAGACGTACGAACCGAATATCACTTACATTAAATAATAGTCAGTATTCGAGTATCGCTAATTATAACAAACAAAAATTAAATGTACAATTTGTAACTTGACAATTACGCGCATACTTTCATAGAATATATTTTTGATTAAAACATATGATTATTTTTATTCTTGAAAAAAAAATATCTCTTTTTGACACATAGGCAGAACCACGGGTCGGAGGTATGTTGAGATTTTTTTTATAATATGTAATGCAATCAAAAATTTTATTCGAAAAGTCTTAAAATAAAACTGAAAATAAACTTAATCTTATTTATCACTAACATATTTTTTAATATAAACACAAAAACCTCTGGTCTGCCGGTTTAGCACACCCTGGAGGACAATGCGTCGTCCGATCGACAACCCTAACTCTACCATCGGTTAACATACTAACAATCAAATCCCAACCTTAACTTGTACTACATAAGGTATAAACTTAACATTGGAAGTGTGTCAAAGTAAGGTTGTCAAATTGTAATGAAGGTGCAACAAGAACATAAAGGCTTTGTAAGACCATCCTGAGTTATAGGTTTATAGCTCGGTTCAGGGTTGTTGATAAAGCATGTTGCACATAATAACACTTATGTTACCTTACCTTTACTATTATTATGGATTTTGTGGAAGAGTTAAATTGATGGTTATGGGTAATAGTGTTAAGGGTAGTTGTAACTCTAAAGTGTCGCTTGAAAAGGTTGCTTTAGTTATTAGTATAAATGAACAAACTTTCGAAACTAATAACTTGAAAAACTAAAAAAGTAGAAATTAAAAATTATTGAAATTTTAAATCCACTATTTAATTAGTTTTTAAATTGAAGGTCAATAAACTGATCTTACATTTTTCAAAATACATATTTGGGAAAATCAAAACAATAGATGTAGCCTTTAGTATATTATATTTTCCATCTATTTATATCTCACGAAGGTAAATGACAATGTGGTTGAATGTGGTAAGTGTACATTGCTTAAAAGGGAACTGACTGAAAGTGCAGATCTCAGAACACACGGGCAGTAGTGCTTAGAGACAGATTCTGGTAGCCAGCCAGTACAAACTTTTAAAGAGAATTTAAATTTAAAAGAAAAACCTCATAATACAAGAAACACCAGAGTTATTTGACACAATAAAGCCACGACAAGAGTACATAATAATACAATATGTTACGCTCACTTAAAAACTTCTTGCAACATTTTAATTCAAACATTTCAAGACGAGAACAAAAAAAATTGTAAGACAAAACAAAATCTGAATACGGCGAGAAAAAAAAAGAAAAACTCGCTGATAAATCAACGGCCTATCCTCGGGGGAACAAGTAGGCGAAATCGCAAAATCGCCTCAAATGAAATTTCTCACTCCAAGGCATACACACTCGAAAATGTCGCCATCAAAGCCACACGAAAACATACCATAAAACATCACACTAGAGCTTTATTTCAAACGGTGTCAGTTAAAGAATTTTCCCAGAAACTTTCACGCGTGAAATATATTCACAAGAGCAAATTGTACTCCAAATATAGTTGAAGGAAAGTCACGAATATACATAAACTAGTCTCAATTCCAGGCGTTTAGGTAATAGTGCAAATCTAGCACATTCGAAGCGGCAAGCCACCTATTAAGTTTGAATGATGGAAGTACTTTGAATAAACTGGGTTACAAGAGACTTGGCTAAGGATCAAGTAAACGATTTGTTCAGATTATAGGATATAGAGTGCCACATGTCTTTTCCAATCTACTATCCTCATGCAATAATTACAGTTAACCGTTGCCTAGTTAAGACGTAAAGGAAGCATAAACCAGCAAACTCATTACCGCGTTTTCAATCAAGGATGAAATTTGAAATGGCCAGTTTCTGAAATTAATTTTTTTATCATTTTATCTATACTAATATTATAAAGTGCAGATTTGTAAGTAAGTATGTTTGTTACTCTTTCACGCAAAAATTACTGAACGGATATGGATGAAACTTGGCACATAGATAGAGCATATCCTGGAATAACATATGGGCTACTTTTTATCCCGGGAAAATGTGATATCCCTCGCAGATAAAACCGCAGGGGACGGCTAGATATTTCAACGCCGACACACTTAAACACCTAACTCATTTTTGTCCTAGGCGGAAATCGAACCCGTGACTTGTTTGGTAATAAATAGCTTATCAAACTACTACACAAAACAGCCATTCAAAAAGTCTGTTATTTCTCAAAAAACGTACTAAAATTTAAATAAATTAAAGATTTATTTAAAACTAAAATCCAGTAGACATCAAAACCAAAATTTTAGACACAAAAAATCACTTTATTCTGCTTACCCATAAATACCATGACTAAAATTGAATAGGTACAACAAAATGTTAAATCCCACTAAAAACTTAACTGCTTTGACGTCCTTCCCCATCAAAAGTCTCGCTGCAACTAAACGTAGTTTAACCAAAAGTCACCATTTTAGTTGTCATATGTATTAACAGACGGACAACAATACAAACATTTAACAATTACACGAGGGGGCAAAGCCACGCGACTCCACTTACCGTCCTTAATGCCGTGTGCACTTAAATACTGGGCCACTAAATAGGAGAGAACTGTTCTGATATAAGAGGAAGCGATTAGCGTTTTGAATTGTTAAAAAATTGTTTTAACCATTTTTAGCCATTTCGACATGTGTTTTCGGCGGGTCGATTGTATCTTGAAATTGTATTTTTCTTTTTTTTTTTTTTTTTATACCACTTGGGCCGACAAACAAGCGAACGATGGTAAGTCATCACCGCCGCCTATGGACATTTGCAACACTAAGGGCATCGCCAATGCGTTGTCAACCCTGAGACGTGAAGTTGTTAAGTCTCATGTGCCTGTAATTTCACCGGCCCCCTTTCTAACCGAAACACAGTAACACAAGTGCACTACTGCTTCACGGCAGAAATGGGCAAGGTGGTAGTACTTCCCCGGACGAACTCTGCACTAAGAGCTCTACTACTCAATTGAATCTTCGAATAATATTTTTAATTTGACAAGATCTCCTAATTTTTGTAAATAATTAGGTTTAATATATAAATAACGTAGCGAATGTCATATGGGAATAGTGTATCTTTCTATATTTTTAAATTGGTTCACGGCGAAAATTAATATGCAATCCCGATCGAAAATCCATGGATTGATGAACCTTTTGACAGTAATTTTAATACACGTAATGTCAAAATTCTACTTCAATCTTGCGATTTTAGATCGGGATCGTATATTAATTTTGGCCGTTAGTAGTTTCGGAAATTACCTCCTACATCAAATCTTACAAACTTTAGCCCTTCATAATATAAATACTTTGATTTGGTTCAAAATGTCATACATTTCATTGGTAGGTACATTTGTAAATGATATAATCTATTTCCCATTCTTCTGGAGCGTAATCAACATTACTTCAGCTTGTAACATAAAAATGTAAAATCCTTTATAAGATATTAGAATTAGATTTATTTATTAGGGTTGCCAACAGATGATACACATACACATATTTCAAACAAAAATAGTAGATTTGATGCACATCCACAAACAGGCAAACACAACATACATAGATAAAATTTCATAAGATAAAATAATCAATTTTATTTCAGATTTATCAAATTGAAATATGGGCGCAGCAGCATTAGGTGTTCGATACCATATTTTGAGTCTACCTCAGGAAACATACTCAGAATTCACCTAGAAACAATATAAATTAAATACTTCTGTAAAAAAAAAAACTTAAATTCATATCTTTATTCGAACTTAATGTCATATCAGTGTGATGAAACTAGTACATATTATATTTCACAAATCCAAAGCAACCCAGTTAATTTCATAGCCACACATCCCAGTTTCACTTTCTTCTCTCACGGAACCCACTTACCGGCCGAATTCCCGAGGGACCGTGCCGAACAATCCCGAACTCATGGGACCCTGTACTCGAACGTATTCCAACATGAGAATTAAACACAATAATAACATCACATGTATTGTTAAAACACTTTTGTGTCAGTGATCCTCGTGCATTGTCACTGTGACGCTTGAACGCATTCAATCGGATATTAAATCTTTTATTATTATCTTGAGAACTAGTAACTGATATCTATAGTGATAAATATTTGTGTAATAGGTTTATTATACTATTATTTGTCTAAATTTATAGATATACTAGCTGTCCCCGCGGTTTCACCCGCGTTTCCAAGGGATGTAACATTTTTCCGGCACAAAAAGTATCCAATGTTACTTCTAATACCTCCAAGAATATGTGTACAAAGTTTCATAATATCAGCAGGGATTCTATTCTAAAAAAAAAGTTTAAACTATACAATCTATGTAATAGGTTGGGGATAAAGTTCCTTCGCATTTTTTAAGAAAATTCAAAACATTTTTAAAATACATAGTTTATTTACATTTAACTAAAGTATGTAGGTACCATTTTGTTCGATAACTTTTTGCCATCTTGTAGGTAGGGACATGATCCCATTGCTATAGAAATTTTAGAATGTTCTTTAAAATTTAAACTTTCAATGATACCAAAACCAGCCAGGAACAAATAGTATAGCCAAAGAGATTTTATTACAAGTTCATACATACTATAATGCGAAAAGACTTTTTCCCCAACCTAATATATACCCTAATAATAATCTTATAAATTTATCAAATACATGTCAATATTAAAAGACTAATATAATTCTTTTTAATAAAATTTGGAAAAACCAATGACAATTTTATGTTGTCCTATTCTATTATATATTTTGTAACTCGATATTATTGGTAGAAATAATTGGAAAAACGTCGATATAAAAATTTAAGCTAATTAAATAAAACTAAAAATAATTACTTGAGACAGAGATTCTTGCCAGTTCTTCACTTTTTTTTATTTGAAGTCATATTTAATGAATTTATTCTACAACGATTACAATAAAATATTATATGAACCTAATATTTTGAGTCAAACAATATGATGAACAAGAATTTGCAGTCCAGTGTCAATATATTGTGGATATTATGAATGCATGAAAATTTTTTTTTTCTTTATTTTTTTTTTTTGTAACAAAAATTATATGTATACATACGAGTATAATTATACAATATGTAATATAATAATTACCAAAATAATTTCTATGTCTAAGTGTATACATTGTTATTATCATATAAATGCAAAATGAATGAAAAAAAAATTTAAGTTATATGTAAAATAAAGTCAGGACATTTTTCAAATCATTTATCTACCTGCCTATTTTGCATTTTATTTGTTTCAACACAAGAAATACAATACAAATACAAGAAAGTCTAACATAACAGTACCAGCTGCGCCCTGCGGCTTTGCCCGCTTTCAACCCTGATAATAAACCTTCCTCTTGATTTACTCTATCTATTGCTGAAAACTGCATTAAAATCCAAAATTTACGATTCTATAAAGGACATACAGACAGACATTCATTTTTATATAATATAACATAGATAACACAATGCTCCGACATTTGGTAGATTTTCATGGCATAACGCCATCTCCTCTTTGGGAATAACTTGTTTGACCATTTGGTGCCAGGAGTTACGTGGTCTCACTACTTACACCCTACAAAAAAACGGTATCTGTGAATGACAATTAATTATTTATCACCCTATTAGTTTGTAAACCCTACTTATGTACACTCGAGTTAACCCTACAAACGCAACATGTCATCGGCACACGTCGTTCCCCAAATCCGGGTCCCACCGTCCGCGGGAACCAAAACCGTCCCGTGTGAAATTGAAACGAATTTTATCGAAAAAAAAAACGATGTCGGTTAATTTTTGTCGTGTGAATATTGGAATTGTTTAAAAAGTGTCGCGGTTGTTTATTGTTTTTTTTTTAAGTTTTATAGTTTAAAGGTGCAATTATAATGTCAGGGAGTTATTTTTGATTTTATATTTCACTGGCTGTCGCCGGCGGTTTCGCGCACACATGTTCTGGGTTAGTTCCAATTTTCATCAAGATCGATTAAATCGTTCTTGAGTTATAGGACATACAGAGCAAGGACACACAGACTGACAGACAAACAAACAAAAATTTCTCAATTTTTTGAATTGGCAACAATATTTTATAAAACATGTATGTACAGTACCAGGCAAATCTGACAGATTTTTATAGTAGTATAGATGTCATTTTTCTATTTACACACAATATTTTTATAACGATCCCTGTCAGTGAACAACGTCCCCAGATTTCTGACTCCATTTTTACATTGAATATTAATAGCAATACGATGAATTATACTTATATGCTATCTATGTCCGTATTATTCATTTAAACTAATAAATATATTATACCTACCTAAAAAAAATTATGAACAAAAACTCTAAAGGTCAAACGAAATCCCACGATCCAGTAACATATAACTAATATTTATTCACGTGCATTAATTAATCCATCTACAACAGTCAGAAGCGAAGTGCCGGCATCGGCACGCGTCCATGTGCATCCATTTTACTCGACACCCTAAGCACCCATTTTAGATTATGGAAATCGGATCCGTCTCGTGGGAACTAGAAACGGATTTTTTTGTCAAAATGTTCTCACATCATTTTCCGTTAAAAATTTACCGTGAGAACGTGATTTTTTTTTAACTTGAGGGTTTCACTTCCTGTTATTTTTAGTCTGACACTGTAAAAAAATATAATAAAATAAGATGTATTTCTTACGTAATTAAATAATTAAATTTCATAATAATATTTTCCATTGATTTATTAAAAGCAGTCAATATAGAATTTATTTAGATGAATTCTCCAAAATTATGCAACTGATAATAATATATAAACAAAATGCTAGACTTCTTTAAAATAATCTATCTACAATTTAAAATGAAACCGTTCACCAACTTGTCACCAGCAGGAAATAAACAGATTCACCAAACCACATTCCCACGTAAATTTTTAACCGAAAATCTGGGAACATTTTTTTTCACAACATCATTTTTGGTTTCACACGAGACGAACTCAGTTCCCATAATGTGGGGCAGGTAGAATTGTAAAATGGTAATTTGGGGTGGCATGTGCCAACACCAAACGGACCTCTGATAGGGTCACATTATTTACAGAGCGTGTAATTGTTTGAAAATAAATAAATAAAAGGGTGGGAATAAGATTTTAATATGCGTGATAACTTTATTAGATAACACTTTAGGGTAGCAAAGTATTAATAGATTTATCTGGATAATAATTACAATGAAAATACGTTTTATAACATTTTTACTGACTGTATTGTGGATTGTGGGATTTAGGGGATGTAAAGGAAATATGATTAAATAAGTAATAATTAAAATAAAACCAAAAAAATAAAAATGCTAAAGATTCCGAGAATGGATGGGCATAAAGGATGAGGATTAAACTTGGCACATAGATAGCTTAGAACTTGTAATAGCAAAGACAGCCAAAGGAACCAATTGCTGATGATCAACATGAATTTAGACTCTTTTATATACTACTAGCTGTCCCCTGCGGTTTCACCCGCGTTCCCAAGGGATGTAACATTTTACCGGCACAAAAAGTATCCTATGTTACTTCTTATACCTCCAAAAATATGTGTACACAGTTTCATGGTGATAGGTTACGTAGTTTTCGCGTGAAAGAGTAACAAACAAACTTACATTTACATTTATAATCTTAGTAGGGATTGATGATGAAAAGAAATTGTCCTTACTCCAAAAACTCAATATATGTAAGTGGATACTTCTAAATAACTTGTTGTTATTCAATTGTGCGCCAATTGTTTTCGGTGCACAGGATCCTATATGTATATCTCCAGGACCATGAACCCTGAAGAGGTAGGCAGAGGTCTCAGTAATGAAACCTACATTCCAACGAAGATATTTTAAGTTTCACGAATCCTGAAAGACTTAACTTTTAGAAATATTTCGGTTTCCTTATTTATTGCAATTTAGTTAATATTTTTATTCAAGTTACTTAATGAAGGTGTATTTAACTAATATTGAAAATGTATAAACAAACATTGCTCTACTCGGGAATCAAACCACCTTAAGGACAAAGCTAAATACTGGACCACTCAGGTGAAAATAAATCCTAAAATATAAATTCATGAATAATCATTAATTAAAAGTGATATAATCGGAAGCACGCGTCATATCTAAAGCCCTAATAATACATGTAACTTAAGGCAAGGTCATGGGAAGCACATTTTTTTTCAACTTTTCCCATGGGAAGGACTCGGTCACACGGGAAATGATATTTCTGTGGGATATTTTTAGTTAATTGTCGTTTTAGAAAAAAATGGTGTATTTTATCTGGTACGCTTTAAGTGGGTACGAATTCCTTAGAAACCCCGCGTTAATTTGTGTCCAGATATTTTTTACTGGTTCAAGTAATTATGTTAAATACTTATGATGAAGCGAATGGTCATTTTTATTAAAAATCCTTTTGTAACAATTCGTTCAGGCATAATTTCATGGTTTTAAATATTCGTTTTATATGTCTATATCATTTATTATTACAATTCGATTTTTTTCCAAGATTATTGTTTAATTCACGATTTTTTTAAAACACAACCAAAAAAATCATTATTTAAAAAAACTAAAAAAAAATTACCTCAAATGGCACGTATTTAAACAAGATAGCATTATTAAAAAGCTCTTTAAATATATTTTATCATAACCATAATACCATAAATTTTGTAAGAACGCAAACTTTTTTTACTGTGCATAAGTGCATGTATGTGTTTTTTCCCGCGCTCACCCTAGTTGACAACCGCACGCATGTATTCCTTCCGTTAATAAATTCGCGTGGGAATCTCACGGCCTATGTGGGAATATTTTTTACACGCCCTTTACCTGAGCAGCGGACGGTTAATATTAGGCAGGAGCGAAATGAACATGTATTATTGTTGACTTTTGAATAAAGTGGTTCCCTAATGTAATGTGTTTATTGTTAAAATTTACATATTTAATTCAAAAGAGTTTTAACCTTTTTTTTACTGTTATTATAAAAATGTATAATGAATATAAAATATATAACGCTGATCTAAAATAATTGTGAATGAATTCAAATGATAATTTTTGCATATTTAGATGCTATTCATTTTTTTGCTATTATATATATATTTTTTTAATTTATAATAAAAGTCTATAATAACTGCCATCAAATTGGTTAAGATTGCAATAATTTAAAAACAGAATATAAAAATGACTATTTTAAAAATTTTACAACACCGCAAAAAAATCAGCGTTGAGAAATATCCATGCATTAGTCCGCTTCCCACGGGTACCACGAGGAACTGAACGGTCCCATGGGAAAAAGCCCGTCCTTGTCGGTTGACCTCATGCGATAATTCCTTTGTAGGTAGAGCATGCGTCATCCTGATAACGGACTTATGCATAAAATGAGGGTGGGCCTTGAAAAATTGTGATGTGAAAAAGATATGGTTCTCGCATATACATAATTGAGTATAATTTTTTTTACATATTTCAAATCTGCAGTTGTTTTGAATAAATATTTAAAAAGTAACATATTTTGAATTTTTTTATAAAAGAAAAGAGTGAATAGACTACTAACGGCAAATCAGGTGAGATTGAGGTCAATCGCAATCCGTCCGTCAGAAATAAAAAAAAATTAAAAGTATGAGTGAAGTAAATAATTAAAAAAAATTTGGTACTTGGTTCAATAATTTGGTCTTCAGTATACACAGTACTCGAAGTGACTAAATTTATAAATGCGAATGTTTGTATGTATGGATGTTTGTTATTCTTTCACGCAAAAACCACTTGACAGATTTAGATGAAACTTGGCATATAGATAGAGCATATACTGGAATAACATATCGGCTACTTTTTATCCCGGGAAAATGTGACATCCCTCGGGAACCCGGGTAAAACCGCGGAGGACAGCTAGTAAAAAAAAAGCTCTCCAATAAAATCGATGCACTGTTGTATATCAAAACGGCTAATCCTAAGAGACATATCTATAAAATTATTACACTCCATTAAAGCATTACCCTAATTGATGGAATAATTAGTTATTAAAGACCCTTATTAACCCGTCAAAACCGTCGGCACGCGTCGGCTCCCCTCATGTATGTGAATAATTCCCACAAAATTTCATTCCCACGTGAAAAATACATTGTGGGAAACGATGAGACTAATATAACATAATATTACCACACAATCAAGCTGATATCACCCTTAATACGTAGTGGTAAGGTGGACTTAAATTGGATATTGATAAATCTGTTGTCAATTTTTTGCATGACAAATGCAAGGTCGTTAGATTGATGGCTTGTCAGTTGACACAGATGTCATTTTATCGGTGACACTTGGTTTTTTTGTGCATAAATAAATAGTGTTGGTAATATTTTTAGAAGTGTAAAAAATCCCTACATTTTCGGATTTATAAAATGTGTGTATGTTAAGGACGGGCCTTAGACAGCTTGAGTTAATACTAATATATATAATAATATATATAATAATATATATAATAATAATATAAATAGGATTATTTTTCCATATACAGAGTCGCTGATGGGAGTACTGGTTAAGGCAGAAACACAAAACATGTATACAGGATTCCGTACTTTAGTTTATTTTTTCAAGCGACGGCCCGGAGATTTTTTACTTGATGTACCCTACGCCATACAAAATACCTTACGAATAACTTTAAATAAAATAAGAAGTATTAAACAGTCACTATTTTTATCTGTCTGTTAATACGCTCAGTTCTTCTGAACGTTCATCAAATACTGTTTAGTAGTTTTTACGTAAAAGACTAACAGCCATCCATTTATATGAGAATATTAAATTCATTTAGTGATCACTATGCATGGTATATTTAATATCATATGACATATGTCTTTTTATCGTTTTTACTGTATACCAGATATATATCTACTGCTTTAAACGGTGAGGTTTTGTTTGATTTTAAAGGATCCCTAGACATACCCAAACGGCATGTCATCCCAGACCATCGTGAAGCTAAATAGGGTCCGTTCTCACGAACCGATGGGCCGTTCCCACGACCCAGTCGATGCTCGTGGGATATTTGCCTTGACCTTTGCAAGTTTATAAACTTCGATATGGACGGACTTACTTTTACACTGGACCTCCCTTTTATTCGAATTCTGTGTCTTTTTTGATTTATAAACTTTAGCCTATTATAGAATCTAATTAATTAATAAGTATACTAAAAATAAAATATTAATATTATAATCCCAACTAATATAGGTATGTATGTATAAATGTGAATGTAAGTTTGTTTGTTACGCTTTCACACGAAAACTACTTAACCGATCAACGTGAAACTTTATAAACATATTATTGGAGTTATTAGAAGTAACATAGGATACTTTTTGTACCGGCAAAATGTTACATCCCTCGAGTAATATTATAAACTTATAATATTTTATTTAAAAAATATACATCACAAAAATACACCATTTCAGATTAATTAACATTGAACTTAACATTATTTGTATATATAAACAACAAAGAACAAATGCTTAAAAATAAAAAAAATATAATTAACAGATTGTAATTGAACGTAAACTTTTCTTGTATATACACAAATGTGATGATGTAAATAAAATTATGTGTTTAAAAAAATAGTTTAGTATATCAATTGTCTGATTCTCATATTACAAGCTCTGCTTCGTTTGGAATCAGGTGGCCGCGTGTAGTGGAACGCTACATTTTCCCGGGATAAAAAGTATTGTATATATTAATCCAGGCCATATACTATATCGCACCCTCAGTACGATAAGGGCTTAACTCAAAATTTTGCGAAATGGAGTTACGATCATAGAGAGACTAAACAAAGTACGCTCTATCCGATGAATAGTAAAACATAGTGAATTTAATGATAGAATAAGCATACCGATACTTCAGCCTCTTTAACACCGGGACCCATCCTCCCCGCTCAGTGCGAAAGTGACCCAATCAGAGATGTGCCAAAAGTGATTTTTTGAGTTAAGCCCCTATCGTTCTGAGGGTACGATATATGTGCCAAGTTTCATACAAATCCGTTTGGTAGTTTTAGCGTAAAGTGGTAACAAACATCCATACATACAAATTCGTAGGATTAGTAAGTAAAAGATTCTGAGAATTTCCTCAATAAATTACCTATAGAGCTCAAGATCACCTAAACGGTTGATTTAAGTAGTATAATGTTAAATGAGCGGGCGGCTCACACGGTCCGCTGGCTGGTTCACACGGTCGGCTGCTCCGTCGTGAGAGAGCCAGCGACCTTGACCCTCCAGCTGACCCTCCAGTGTCTGTGAACTGCCATAGTATACAGGATGGGATAGATAAAGCTTTTAGAGTTAGGACGTGGGTGTGCAGCTTAATAACTGTGGTAGGGTATTAATGGACTAATTATTGTTAAATTATTTTAAATCTATACAAATATTATAAAGAGGAAAGATTTTTATGCAAGTATGTTTGTTACTCTTTCACGCAAAACTACTTAATGGATATGGATGAAACTCGGCACATAGATAGAGCATATCCTGGAATAATATATAGGCTACTTTTTATCCCGGGAAAATGTGATATCCCTTGGGAACGCGTGTAAAACCGCGGGGGACAGCTATAATAAATAAATAAATATCTTGGGACAATTATGGAAACCAGATAACTGATGTACTACATGTACACTGTGCTTTCTTTAAATATATACCTACTTAGATATTTACTCAGGCATAGAACAAACAGACATATTGATGCACACAAATGTTTTGTCTGTGTGGGAATCGCACCACGACCAGTCAGGGTCTCTAACTACCAAGCCATGGCTTATCAGTAAATATACAAATATACCTTAGTGATATTAGTATGTGAGGAGATTTTTTTGTAATTTATTACAGCCATTATAAATGTGAAAGTTTTGCTGAACTAATCTAGATGAAATTTGGCACAGAGATAGATTATAGTCTGGAATGGCACGTATGCTTTTTTTCCGGAGGATGTAACATCCTATGTAAATGCGGGTGAATCCGCGGGGGATAGCTAGTACTATTTAATACTCCTTGACTGTGCGACAAGGATAATGCACTCTGAATTTGAATTAACAAAAAAAAATTAAAAAGCTTTCCATAAATTACCCTTACATAATTCCAAAATAAAAGACACTATTTCCAGTAAAAGGTAAAATTCGCAACAAGAGCACATCTTGAAATTTACGATCTTACAAAAAAAGCAGCCTATACAAATATTTCTCACGAATTCAGTTCCCACGGTCGCCGAGCGTGAAAGTGATGCTCTATTAAAACCTACGCAAAAATCGAGAGACACTCAAATTTAAACCTTAGTACGGGGCAATAAAGGTCTGTAGCTATTTCAACAAGTCTTTCAAAATTGTTGGTGTGTTTAACAGGAATTCTCACGGCATTTTCATAGGACACTAGGCAGGGCTTCGCTGGTATATATGGCAGGGTATTTTTGAATTGCTTCTCATTGTCCAGGAAAGGGTATAGAGACCATATACGGCTAACAGCTTCAAGGTCATCAAGCCTAATGTATATCGAACTAGTGTACTGATGGTTCTGTACCTTGGAGCTATATTTACCAAAAAAATAAGTGATTTCTATCAATCAGTTGGTAATTTCTAAGGCGAACGAGTTGGCACGTGGCCGGTTAAAATTGTTTGTTGTTTTAAATTATAGTATACGCTACCCCGCGGGTTTACTCGGGTTCCCAAGGGAATCATATGTGTCTATCCAGGTTATAAGCTATATATGTGAAATGAAATAAAATATTTATTCAAGTAGGCCTTCACAGGCACTTATGAATGGTCAGCCTCTAACACCGGTTCGTTCGCTTCTACTGAGAAGAGCCGGCAATAAACTCAGCAATTACTCTTTTCAAAATAAGGTTTTGTACATAAAGATGTGTCCTGCTGGAGCGAGTGCTACACCCAAGCATTGTCGTCATTAAAATAATCGTTTGTGTAGTAGAACTCTTAGTGCAGAGTTCGTCCGGGGAAGTACTACCACCTTACCCATTTCTACCGTGAAATATTACTGTGTTTCGGTTAGAAAGGTAAGGGGGCCGGTGAAATTACAGGCACATGACACTTAACAACTTCACGTCTCAGGATCGACAGCGCATTGGCGATGCCCCTAGTGTTGCAAATGTCTATAGGCGGCGGTGACCACTTACCATCAGGTGGACCGTCCACTTGTTTATCGGCCAAAGTGGTATAAAAAAAAAAGAAAAGAAAGCCTTTTGTACTAAAACAGTGATAGTGCTAAGTTTCACCCAAATCCGTTGATTTGTTATTACGTAAATGAGTAACAAACACCCATACGTTCATAGATCTAACCTCACAATCTTAAATTTATAATATTAGTTTGATTATTAGCGGTTAAGATTTTTCTAGCCATCAGTAACACATAATATTTTAGTAAAATCAGCTCTAATGAAATTAATTAATTAAATTGATTGGGCGATATACCACGAAGGTTATAACTTTTTTTTTTCTTGGCCGGACCCTATAATCCCACGATTGATGTGTTGAATGTATTGCAATTTTTCAGACCAAAACCAAAACGGGATGTTTTTTTGTTATTTAAAAGGCCATTCGTTTTATTACCCTACTTATTACGACTTCCAGTGATAATTCAATGACATATGCCATTTACTTTCTGCCTTTCAATAGTAGGTTAAAGTAGTTGTCCGGTAATAAAAAAAATACAGCTTTTATTTTTTTTTGGTATATTGGTATTTTACCATAAATAATTAAATTCTAACACTTTCTTAAAATTCTTTACTAAAACACTGCAAAAAAATAAAACGATCCGAATAACAAAAAGCGCAAACATAATCATTTCGCTCTAGAATTCAATCTGCCATCGACAAAAGGAAACAAAATCAATTTTCATAGTTATAACACCACTTAGCAAGGTGAGCAATTAACTTTTATTTTCCTTTTCAATTCACCAGCACTAATACTCCATTTCCCTCCACTTTGCAGGCACGATCGAGATCGTTCAAACAAAATAGGGAAATAAAATAAAAAAAATGCTATAAAATCGTCGCTCGCGCTGCGACGTTGTTTGCTCAAAACTCTGCAACCCGCTCCGTTTATGCAGAGATGATTGAAAGGAAAATATTGCCTTGCAGTAATGAAACTACGAGACGTAGACGTGGGAAACCAGAAAGGTGTTCATGGATGTGCTATTTGTCGAAGTTTGCGTTCATTTGGAATACTGAAGATATATGATAGATTTAATATTTAAATTTTCCATTAAAAAATATTTTTTTCTTATTTACACTATTCTTAATTTAATTTTTTAAAAATTTATTTATTATTTTTTAGTTGGATTTTCTGTAAAAAGTGTATTTTTTTAGTTTTTTTAAACTATTATTTATATTTCATTTTTTAGTGATTATTTTAGCGATTATTTTAACGATTATTTTAGTGATTATTTTAGCAATAGCTTTATGATATTTACATCTCTATTAGCTATTGCATCGAAGAGCGGTGTTCCACCTTGACGGTCTCTGCCATTGTCATATAGGTCCTTTATTGTTGGGATTAGCTCCCAATTTTAACAGCTCTTCCACAATATTAACAAAGCCTACTTCAACCGCAGTACGTATTAATATCTTATTATTGACATTTTGATGTTCAATTGTAACACCATATTTAAAATGCATCGCTATAACTTTATTGGATTCATATTTATTATAAAAGTCAATGGTATCAAGTATGTCATGATTATTTTAAAATAATAGTTTTAAAATCTCTGCAGGCAGCAGCAACACAAAGAGAAGAAATTCTAGAATTATTTTCGATATTAACATCATCATGCTGTAATATTAATTCGATGATTGGACGACGTCCTTTTGAAATGGCTAGATGTAAAGCAGTTGACCGTTTTTCTCTTGAGTATTGACATCAGCGCCTCTTTTTAAAAGATGCTCTATCATCCTTTTTCCGTGATGACTGTCATCCAAGATATAGGACCTGGGATATGGTATAAATTATAAAAGAAAGCAGTTAGCATTGGCAATTCGGATGTCATTCAACAACTCCTTTGGTCTTGACGCAGACCTTCCGGGTCTTAGGAAAACAAAAATCGCTGATCCTGATTATCCTAGTAAGGATAACGGGTTGTTGTTTCAAAATGTTTAAAATATTGAATTGTCATCGGTCCTTAATAAGTATGCCGAATTTCGAGATAATCCGACGTTTTGAAGGGGGTCAAAATCATGTTCAAAGATTCCGTTACATACTAACATACGTATGAAGCTAATAAGCGTATTAAAAAAGACTTAATAATGGTAGCTTATATAAATACAGTAAAAGCTCCGTATCGCGCTTCCTTCATTCGCGGTTTCACTATTCGCGGATAAAAAAAATGCGACCCAATTCCTATATTCGCGTATAAAGATTTCTTTATTCGCGGATCTAACCTGTACATAGGTACATGTATACGTATGTATCTAAAAAAAGGATTCGGTATCCTTTGTAAACGCGACGTCAAATGGACTAATAAAAAGGTAAAAAATTACCTTATTACAACTACGCCTAAAGTATGTTGTAAATGATATCGTCGCTGTATTGGTTCCACTTTTCCATTGACATAAGCCGCCTTCGCCACGGTCGGTTTTTGTGAATGTACACAAACAGAATGTTTAAGTAAAGCAACATATTAGACGTTCAATATGGTCATAAACTACTAATTGTAGTTTTTTTATATATTTGTTTTTTTATTTTGTCACCTAGGAACGTATCCCCTACTGTGGCGAACTTCCGTGGACTGTATTTTTCGAATCTTCTCTCGCGCCGGCTGGAGGGGAGAAGAGGAGGGGCGTGCGCACACGTGCCGAAGACTTCGGTGAACGAAGCGACGGTCACGGCGGGGATAGACGACGGCGTCTGGGGGGAGACGGGGGGGCGGGGGATTACGAAGCCTAACTCTGGCACCGTGCCTCGTTGATCCTTATCCGGGAACTCGGGAACTCGGGATACTCTGGATCTCGGGAACTCGGGAACTCGGCAACTCGGCAACTCGGGATACTCTGGATACTCTGGAACTCGGGATACTCTGGAACTCGGGATACTCAGGAACCACACTTTTTGGCGAAGAAAACTCACTACTTTCACTATATGTTCCTTTATTTCTTTTCTTCTAATTTGTTGTACACTGGTAGAGCTGTTCTGGTAGGAGTGCCAATCCCAAGGAAGTTGCCTCTTTTTTATTCATTTTTCCTATGTATTGCGACCAATCACAGGCGCGGAATTAATTTGAGTCAGCCAATGAAAAGGCCTACTTAAAATGGATCAGTCCATGTTTACGTTGTTAAGCTCCGCCCATTTTAGGGTGAAGTAGATTTCCCTTTTTACTTCCTTGGGTTTTGACTTTCCTTCACAATTTTCATTTTCTTACGTTAGCCTTTATATACAATAACGTTTTACAAAAACAATTATTACAATATGACAATTAGTTTGATAAATATTGACAAAAATGTAAAACGGCTCTCGTTTTGGTAATGCCTCGTTTTGAGGTCCATTTTTGGGGCTAATTTAAACTACAAAACCCGAAATATCTTTATTTGTTGCCTTTCTAGGCCTTAAAACTAGTCTTAATAATAATATTGGAAGGCTAGTTATACAATTAGATAACAATACAATATAACATGACATAACATTCAACAAAATATATAACAAAATCTTAATTATATTATTACGTCGCTGACATTCTCCCCCGCAGTGCGAAGCACTCCATCCTGTGGGAGCGACGCTGCAGGAACCAGCACGATGACTCGGCGCGTAGGTCGTCGTAGCACGCCGCCCGGAGTGCGCACGTCGACTATTCTTGTTCTTCCGTCTGGTCCCGGGTAGATCTTCTCTATTTGCCCTCGGGGCCATGCATTTCGAGGTAGCGTTGCGTCGACTATTGTCACGACGTCGCCGATTTTCGGATCTGTCGTGTCTCTTCCTGTGATCTTTCTTGGCATCAGAGTTGGTAAGTATTCTCTGATCCATCTCTGCCAGAAGTGGTCCGCCATCCTTTGTGTTGTTCTCCAATTCGCCCGTCCAACGAGGTCTCGGTCGTTGAACTCTCCCGGCGCCATCGCTCCACAGGAACGTCCAAGTAAGAAGTGGTTTGGTGTCAAGCTTTCTTCATCGTTCGGGTCCATGCTGATGTCAGTAAGTGGACGCGAGTTGACGATGTGTTCCACTTCGGTCAGGAGTGTGTGAAGGACTTCCTCCGGTGGGTTCTTTTCGTTCAGGACCGCTGCCAGCGCCGTTTTCACCGATCGGACTAGTCTCTCCCAGGCGCCACCCATGTTTGGGCACCCAGGGGGGATGAACTTCCACCTTATGCTTTTGTGTACAGCAGCAGCTTCCAATTCTCGATTGGCCCCCACGAAGTTTGTACCGTTGTCGCTGAAGATTATCTTCGGAGTTCCTCTTCGGGCTGCCATTCTTCGCAATGCCATTATCATAGAGCTGGTATTGAGTGAGTTTGCCAGCTCTAAGTGAACAGCCCTTGTTGTGAGACATGTGAAGAGAACTCCCCAGCGCTTTTCTGTTCTTCTTCCCACGGTGACTTGCATTGGCCCGAAGTAATCCACTGCGGCGCATGTGAACGGATGCTGATGATGGTGCAGACGTTCAATGGGCAGATCTCCAGTGGGTGGTATTTGCGGCGTACTCTTCTTTACTTTGCACCATTGGCACTGGTGAATGACCTTTTTCACTAGCGTACGTAGACCCAGAACCCAATACTTCTGTCGAATTTCATTTATCACTGTTGCTGTGTTACCATGGAGAAATCTTCGGTGATAATGTTCGACGATGAGTTGGGTGATTTTATGTTTGGCGTCTAATATCACAGGATTTTTTCTTCCTTGTATGTCGATCTTCTGAGTGCGACTCCTCAGTTTGACAATACCCTGTTGATTCAGATAGATATCAATCTTCTTTATTCGACTCGTGTTTTCCAGAGGTTTCTCATTTTTCAAACAGATTATTTCCCTGGTAAAACTTTCTCCTTGACTCTTCTTTATCAAAGATTCTTTGGCTCTTCTCAAGTGACTATCATCCAGTGGGATGAATGTCTTGTCGACCTTTTCACGGCTTGGCTGGATTGGTTTCGTTTTCTTCTTCGGAGAGTACTTCTGTGGTTTCCATTCGTCTTTCCTTTTGCGAGTGGTGTTGACTTGTTTTCTGGACTGGACCTTTTCTTTCAGGAGATCGATGAAGTGGAAGACGCGTGCCATGGTTCGTAGCAAGTGTACCCAGTTGGAGAACTTTTCTACGTTTGGCGTTTCTTTTTTGACGATCTTCAGTGTAGTTACCGTCTGGGTATTCTTCTCCTCTCCCGTGATTTCGGTTTCATGATCGAATCTCTTGGAGGGCCAGTCTTCTTCGTCACTTCGCAAGAAATAAGGACCGTTGAACCACCTGGCGGTGTGGTCGAATTCCTTGGGTGTTCCTCGCGTGGCGTCGTCGGCTGGATTTTCTTTCGTAGGGACCCACCTCCAATCTCGCGGTTTCGTCAGATCTTCAATCTCTGCGAGTCGGTGAGCCACAAACGTTTTGAACTTCCTTGGATCGGCCTTGATCCATTGGAGCACCGTGCTTGAATCGGTCCAGAATACTCTCTTCGTTATTTTTAAATCCATTTCCTTCTGAATCGCGGAAGCCAATCTGCTCCCAAGTAGAGCCGCTTGTAACTCAAGCCGGGGAATTGAGACCGGCTTTGTCGGCGCCACTCTTGCTTTTCCGGCGATGAGTGACACGTGTATTCTACCATCTGGTTCGATGGTTCTCCAGTAGACCGCTGCGGCGTAAGCCTCTTCGCTTGCGTCGCTGAATGTATGGAGTTGACCTTCTTTCTGGTTTGGCGATAGGCATCTCGCTATCTTTAATTCTCTTAATGAGGCCACTTCTTCTAAGTATGTCAACCAGGCCGCCTTTTGTTCTTCTGGAATTTCTTCATCCCAACCAATCTTCGTTCTCCAGATATTCTGGATGAGCTTCTTTCCTTGAATGAGGACTGGTGTGGCGAATCCCAGCGGGTCGAACGTTGACATTACCGCACTTGTCACTTCTCTTTTTGTAGGTGTCTTCTTGCCGTCGAGAAGTTCCTTTGGTGTGTTGCGAAGTCCTACGTTGAATGCTAATGTATCTTCGTTCATTAGCCATCTGAGTCCAAGTGTTTTCTCTTCCTTGTTGAGTTCCAGTGTCCCGTCGTTCAGTCGTTCCCCAGCGCCTTCGAGTATTTTTGCGCTATTGCTTCCCCAACCCCTCAATTGGAAACCGGCCCTTTCATGGATTTTCTGCACTTCATTCGCTATCTTCTTAGCTTCGGTTTCGGACGCGAAGCTTTGGAGATAGTCGTCCATGTAATGATTCTTTTCTATGGCTTCCACTGCCGTTGGGTAGTCGTTCTGGAATTCCTTTGCATTTTTGTTCATGACATAGATGGCGATGCTCGGAGAACAGACGGCACCGAAAATCACCGAGGACATCCGGTATTCCTTCGGTGTCCCATTACGTCGGTCGCCTCGCCACAGGAATCTGAGACAGTCGCGATCTTCTGGCCTTATCTTGATTTGAAGAAACATTTCCTTTATATCTGCCACGACTGCGATTGCTTGTTGTCTGAATCGTAGCAGGACCCCGAAGAGAGACTGAAGCATATCCGGTCCGGGCAGAAGCATGTCGTTCAAACTCTTCCCAGCGTGTTTAGCAGCGGCGTCGAACACCAGACGTTTCTTTTTCTTCGTCGGGTGCGTCACTGCGAAATGCGGGAGGTACCATATTTTCTCGGATGGTACGTGTGGTGCTTCCTCTGCGTAACCGTTGTCGATGAAACTCTGCATCTGCTCCTCGTACGTTTTCCTCAGATCTTCATCTTTGTCTAGTTTCCTCTCTAGGTTGACGAGACGTCGATGAGCTTGTGCGTAATTGTTGGGTAGAACTTCGTTTTCGTTCTTCCACAGCAGTCCAGATTCGAATTGACCATTGGGCAGTCGCTTCGTGGTCTCTTCCAGGATCTTTATTGCCTTTTGATCCGCATCGTTGCTCGGCCGGCGAGGTTGGATGCCAATCGACTCGATCTCGAAGTGACGCCGCACTAATGTTTCTATTTCATCTTCTTCTTCGATGTGTCTGCTGTGGTTGACGAACTGCACTGGAGTCTTATGTCTTGCGTCGCACCCGTGAAGAACCCAACCGAGGCTCGTGAGAGAGGCTACCGGATCTGCTTTCTTTCCTTTCTTCAAACTCCTTGTGACGATCAATCCCCAATTGTCTTGACCGATTAGGAGTTGCGGTTCTTCCTTGTCGTAGATGAGTTGATCCTGTATCGGTATCAGGTGCTCGCATCTGTCGACGACTTCTTTCTTGACACCTTGCTTGGATAGCTTCAGGTTGTCAATCGTTCTGACTTCAATTGCCCTCTTGTCCTTACGATGGGCCCCTTTTATTTTCAACTGAACTCGTCGAGAATTATTCGTCCTGATGCCTTGTCCCCCCACTGTCTCGATGGTGATCGCTTCTTCTCTGCCTCTTGCCCCAATCTTCTTTGCGACGGAAGAGTCCAGTAAAGTTATAGTGGATCCTTCATCCAGAAGTGCTAGTACTTGAATAGAGCCTCTCGGTCCGTATAGGTTCACAGGCAGCATCTTCAGGTATGCGTGACCTTCGGTGGCAGAGGTGTGCACGGAGCTAATCTTGCTTGTAGATTCACAATCGTCTTCACTCGTGCTTGCAGTGTTGCGGCGGGGTAGATCCTTGACTGGTGACAGCGGTCCATCAGAATGGAGGGAAGAGTGGTGCCATCTCTTGCACTTCTTGCAGGTTAAGGCTTTGCAGTTTAATCTCGAGTGCCGGTAACGTAGACACTTGAAACAAATCTTCGCATTCTTGGCCATTTCCCACCTGTGGTCGATGTCAGCTTCTTTATATTTTGGACATTCGTACATCCAATGTTCTTCTTGACATCCTGGACAAATAATTTTTTCTTTCTTGATGAACGGTTCACTTTCTTGAACGGTATGGACGGCTCTGCGTGGTCCGTTCCATCTTTGCTCCCGCGACGCTTCAGGTGGAGCATACTGTTGACGGGTTTTCTTTGCTTCTGGTAACACTTCAGGTGAAGCAAAGTCCCCACACATGTCAGCTTCTATCTCCAAGAAGTCGTCGATGAGGACCAGTTCGGGTCGTTCTTCGTCTCGACGACTTCGGTGGTACGCGAACCATCTGTACTTCATTTGAGGTGACATCTTTTCGATGATGACTTTCAATGTTTCCGGTGAGCTCAAGTAATGCGGTTTGCCGAGAGCCTTGATAGTGGCAACCGCATTCTTCACTCTACTTGCGAATACACAGACTTCATTGGGGTTCTCGCTGACTTTCGATAGGTTTTTCAATTTCTCGAGTTCTGACAGGGCTAAAGCACCAGGTCTTCCGAAGCGCGCTTCCAATCCTTTGAGGACTTCGGATGGTTCTTCTGCGGTGAACAGCAAACTTTTGACTGCTTCCTTTGCCTTTCCTTGCAGTGCTCGCCTTAATCTTGCCAGGTTCTGAGCGTGGGTGAACCCCTTGGCTGTGTCTTTGAAGGTTCTCTTGAACGCGAGCCACTCTTCGCTGGAACCGTTGAAGCAAGGTAACTCTATCATATGTTTCGGCATTTGACTCTTCCCGGACAGCTTGGATATTGCCAGAGCCAACTCTTGGATATCACTCTTCTTTTCTTGAGTGGATACCGGTTCTTGAGTCTGTTGTGGTCTCGACTGCGTGAGCCACTGTTCCACGTGGTGTGATCGGTCCATTTCTTCTTCCATGATCTCGGCCTCTTCGTCCGACTCGATCTGCAGTATTTCGAGTTCGGCCAGGGCCACTCTTGATCTTGCCTCTGCCATTTCTAGTTCTCTCTTGGCTACAGTCATTCTGGCTTGTGCTTCGGCACGGCGTTTAGATGAACGGACTGAGCGAGTATCCATCCCTCTTGATGACGCTTCTTTTATCTGGCGCGGTGCGGCGGGAACTGCGAACGTATATCCATCCTGTCCTTGGTTTCTCCTGACTTCTTCAGGAACGGTGCATGAAGGGTTTCCAGTCTTGACGCGCTCGACGGTAGGTACGGTGTCGACTCCGGTAAGACGTGCGGGGGCGACTCCTCCTTCGATGGTACTTTTCCCCGCGGGGTGTGCGGGGGTACGATCTTGACCGACGGGGTGCGAGGGAGTGACGTTCGTCAGTGTCGCCTGACTCTCTGACGAACTCGATGTCTCGACGGGGGTGTTCATGCTCCAATCTGAAGTGGTTGCCGTCTCTTCGGTTGTTTGAGAACGTGTTTTTTCTGCTCTGGTTCTCGGCGCACGATCCATTCTTCTTATCTTCGAAATCCAAAATCCGGCTCGAAGGACCAATTGATGTGGCGAACTTCCGTGGACTGTATTTTTCGAATCTTCTCTCGCGCCGGCTGGAGGGGAGAAGAGGAGGGGCGTGCGCACACGTGCCGAAGACTTCGGTGAACGAAGCGACGGTCACGGCGGGGATAGACGACGGCGTCTGGGGGGAGAAGGGGGGGAGGGGGATTACGAAGCCTAACTCTGGCACCGTGCCTCGTTGATCCTTATCCGGGAACTCGGGAACTCGGGATACTCTGGATCTCGGGAACTCGGGAACTCGGCAACTCGGCAACTCGGGATACTCTGGATACTCTGGAACTCGGGATACTCTGGAACTCGGGATACTCAGGAACCACACTTTTTGGCGAAGAAAACTCACTACTTTCACTATATGTTCCTTTATTTCTTTTCTTCTAATTTGTTGTACACTGGTAGAGCTGTTCTGGTAGGAGTGCCAATCCCAAGGAAGTTGCCTCTTTTTTATTCATTTTTCCTATGTATTGCGACCAATCACAGGCGCGGAATTAATTTGAGTCAGCCAATGAAAAGGCCTACTTAAAATGGATCAGTCCATGTTTACGTTGTTAAGCTCCGCCCATTTTAGGGTGAAGTAGATTTCCCTTTTTACTTCCTTGGGTTTTGACTTTCCTTCACAATTTTCATTTTCTTACGTTAGCCTTTATATACAATAACGTTTTACAAAAACAATTATTACAATATGACAATTAGTTTGATAAATATTGACAAAAATGTAAAACGGCTCTCGTTTTGGTAATGCCTCGTTTTGAGGTCCATTTTTGGGGCTAATTTAAACTACAAAACCCGAAATATCTTTATTTGTTGCCTTTCTAGGCCTTAAAACTAGTCTTAATAATAATATTGGAAGGCTAGTTATACAATTAGATAACAATACAATATAACATGACATAACATTCAACAAAATATATAACAAAATCTTAATTATATTATTACGTCGCTGACACCTACAATCCCATATAAATTACCATTCCATATACACGGTTTCTGTATTCGCGGCATATTAACGGAACGTATACCCCGCGAATAAGGAGCTTTTACTGTATGTACCATTTAAGTCATAAAATAAATAAATATATTTTGGTATTTTTAAACAAAATCAAATGCAAAACTATTGAAAAATAACCTTCAAAACTTATTATTATAAATGGAAAAGTTAAGATGTTCATAACACTTTTACGCAAAACTTCCAAATGGATTTGTTTCAATTTGTAGCTTCTTTACTTTAAATTTGACCTTCAGAGGTGCCTTCCGAGGGCCTAAACCGAATAAATGGTTTTGAATTTAGATTTTTTTTTTGAGTTAAATTTGGCAAATTTGTTTGTTTGCATTGAATAGGCTCCGAAACTACTTGACCGATTTGAAGCCACACTATCTCCGGTGAACATAAGCTATATTAAATATTCAAAAAAGTTAGGGACCCATACTAAAACTTCAATAGCCCAAGGTGTGAAAAAAATTACCAAAAACTTTCTTACATCGCGTGCTCTGCGAAAACTATTGTTGATAGAAAGAACAAATTAATGTAATAGTTTATAACCTAGACCCACAATACTTTTACCCCAGGAAAATTTAACATGATAAAATCCCTCGGTAAGGTGGTTCAAACCGCGGGGGACAACTAGATTAAATTGATATAATAATCATTAATAATGTAAGGCCTACTTCCTAGATTCATAATCAGTAGCTCTGACTTTGTAAGTTAATAAGTCGTAGTTAAGGTCGGCCAGTGAAATTAGGCGCACATGAGACATAACAATTTTATGTCTCAGGGATTACAACGCATTAGCGCTGCCCTGCTGTTGCAAATGCCCATAGGTGACCACTTACCATCAGGTAGACCGTCTGCTTGTATGTTGCCCCAAGTGAAATAATGCCATGGCCACTTTTTTTTTTTATTATATTTTTTCTTTAGCACATCCACGGTGAGCCTACATTGTCTCGTAGCAAGGAGCGAGCTTACTGGGCATACATAAAAACCTAGAATTAGATCGGTACGTTTATCATTACACTTTACAGCCGACGGTTTATTCTTTGCTCTTATTTTTACTTCTACCAACTCATCGCTCGTAATGATCACAATAAATCCGAGAATTATGTCTACATTTGGTTTTATGACTCCTATTTTACTTTAACTTTGCGTTGAACCTTTTGTTTGAGTAAAAATAATATTTCCGTAATATGATGCATTTGGTTATCTTTGTTTAAGTTTCTAAGTATTGATTTTGTTAATTTTTTACACATACTTGTATATTGTAGGCTATGTATCCTTGCGGTGCGATTTGCATTTGCTGGAACAAGAAAATTACAATTACATTTATAAGTACCTCACAAAAACCTCTAGCCTAATACTAACATTAACAGTGAGCCGGTGCAACGAGACCCCAGAGCGGATCTCTCACGTGGTTGAGTAGTTAGCGAAAGAGACAGAGTATAGAGGCCGCGTCGAAACATCGTTGAGTTGACGAGATTTTTAAGGCCCGTTTTTCGCAATGTGTCATTGTATGATGTTGCTGATGAACCTTATTATATCGCCATAGAGATTATTTTTCTATAACACTGACCTGTCAAACGCGCCTATAAGAATTCGACAATGGTAGTGTTCTATATTTTACAGAATCACACTACTGATTCAATAGTACCTAAATAGTCGTAAATTAATGTTTTTTTCTTTCATTTTATTTTACGGTGATTAACAAGCTGACGGCTAGTCTGATGGTAAACGGTTACCGCAGTCTATTGAAGCTTGCAACACCGAGGGTATCAATCGCGCGTTTCCGACCCTCAATTTAAATTTATACTAATTTATGAAATGATAAACCATAGTTTATCTAGTTTAACCCAACAAATGGAGATGTTACAAAAATGCCATTAACGTAAAACATTAAATATCCTAAAACTAACACAAAATGAACAAAGATCAATCTGAAACAGTGTTACATAGCCGCCACTTCACAATTCCAATCAGTCGCAATTGCCTTGTTAATTCTAACTGTTGAGGCGCCGAAAGCCCTCCGGGAGACGGAGAGCTTTTTCAATAAAGCGCAAAGGGTCCATAAATTAAGGTATCTTAGTAGGAGGCCCCTCAAAAAAGTCAATTTCGTCTGACACTTCAATCCAATGATTAAACTTTATAAAACACTTTTCATTTCGATGATACTCTTTAGTTTTTCATTACCGTTATCACTCATGCTACTTTAATTTTGAATAATTTTGCTGTTTATTTATAACTAGTTGTGCCCCGCAGTTTCACTCGTGACCCAGATGATTGTAGTTTCTGTCCTGAGAGATAGCGTTGATAAGGAAAAGTGTTTGAGAAGACCAATTTTCGGCGTGTATTTTGACGGAGGTAAATCCAAGTTCATTGAAATCTGTGCTTAAAACGTATATAATACTAGATTCACATTGTGTTCAACCATAGATAGATAAGATACTTACTTTCACCATTGTTGCCAACCGCCAGGGAAACTGAGTGCGTTCGGACGCAATGGTGGGTACAATATTAAATAAGATTGGTATATTTACTATTTTTATTGCATATCAAAATATATCATATATTTACGATTTTTTATTTGTTATTTATTTTTTATTTTATTTTTTATGCCTGTGCCGCAACTGTCCGTGGCACCACTAGCCCTATCAGAATATCAGCGCTGGGGTATTTACGGCCGCAGCTAATGCTGAGATAGGTGCCTTTTTGGCCTCACACAGTGTATATACTGTATGATTGTATTGTTATTGTTATGTTGTATCTATGTGTAATTTGTAATGTCAATGAAATTGTCTATGTTGATGCTGTGTGAGTCCAAAATAAATGTTTTCTTTCTTTCTTTCTTTCTTTCTTTCTTAGATGTCCCCGCGGATTCACTCGCGTTCCCCAGGGGTGTAACATTTTCCCGGCACAAAAACCTATGTTACTTCTAATACCTCCACGAATATGTGTGCAAAGTTTCATGATGATCGGTTAAGTAGTTTTCGCGTGAAAGCGTAACAAACAAACTTACATTTACATTTATAATATTAGTAGGGATATAGACTGGGTTTCTGTATTAAATGCTACTTCCTATTAAATATGTTATGAATCTAAAACTTTGTTTACGTGCTTCCTTCTTTGAGTGGATACTTAGGTAAGTACTTAAACACCTAAGTAATCAGATTTTGATAAAACTAAAATGAAACGTATAAAAACCTAGGAAACATTACATGAATAATAATAGGCAGTCTATATACATAAACCAGATTATATATTTTCTACCTTGCTCAGTTTTTTACTGAAAGCTGACTTCCGAACAAGTGGTATCTTCAGTATCTTTGACCTTCATAAGTATAAACGGTTTAACCCACGGTACCGAGGAATGTTAAATTTTTCCGAAAAAAGTTATTAGTCGTTTACTAATTTAATAATAATAATGGTCATGGGACATTATTTTAGTATACACGGCCATCTGATCCCAAACTAAGCAGAGCTTGTACTATGGAAACATACATATTCAAACGTACATATTCATGCACACAAATGTTTGTCCGGTGTGGGAATCGAACCCGCGACCTGCGACTTGGCAGTCAGGTTGCAAACCACCAAGCCAACTGGCCTGTCAAAAGTATTCTATGTGTTAATTCAGGATATCTATGTGCCCAGTTTCATTAAAAGCCGTTTGGTAGTTGCGTGAAAGAGTAACAGACATCCATACAGACTCACAAACTATTTATAATATTAGTAGGATGACGACCATTTCAAATAAAATAAATTAACCAAATAAAATCCTTCTTAACGCCATAATCCTCAAGCAAAGCCGAATATTTTTTCGGCTAAAATACCTTTTACGCCGAATACAAATGAATGTAAAGATTAAAAAGCATTATGCAGTAGGTACCGCGAAGTCTGGAGGCGAAAGTTACTCCTTGTCATTGCGTTAAGACAGTATTATTCAAATCCGAAGCTGGGAGAAAGGAAAATGTCCAATAAAAATGCAAAGAGAACGCGTCCCTACTCTTTCTTCGTCGCTAACTAAATAGCCGTGCTAAGGGTCGGTTAGTTGTGATAGCGAGGATTTTATATCCTTGTTCTATCGAATTAGGAATTTGATTATGTAAGTTAAGTTAAACTAGCTCCACCATGTTTCGACGAGTTCTCAGGGGCCTAATTCCACTAAATGCAACGTTCGAGTAGCACGTGTGGTTCAGCAATTACGATTAATGTCAAATTGAAGTTTGACATTACATAAATATGGTATTCCTACGCACTATAACCGAAAGAAACATACATTTTGACGTAATCTTTCCAACGAATGTGAACCATTACTGAATCACAACCGCAGTTCGATCGTTGGTGTATTTAGTACAATACGATTAAACGTCAAATTTGACGTTTGGTTGTGATATGGTAATGGTTCGCTGCATAATATGTTAGTGGAATATCCCCCCTGTTCTGTCTCTTTTGTTAATTACGTGAGAGGTTCGATTAGGCGTCATTGCGCTGGCTTGCCCACGAATTGGTATTAGCTGAACAAAGGGAGTCTTTCTTATCATGCGACGCTTTTAAAAGGCGATAGCATCCATAATAGATTGAACAGTCATGTGCTGTCAGTGTAATACAATATCGGCTTCATATTCGATTCTAATAGCAAAAAAACAGTAGGCGGGTACATCAAAGTACCCTGTCACCATGTATTGTAATGCTTTGAAATAATTGCATAAAGAAATTGATATTGTAATCATGAATGTGTATCTTTTCTTGCTGGATGGTTAACTATTTCTTACCTATACGCAAATAAGAGTTATTTTTACTATTTCTACGTATCAACCACACCGTTGGTTCTCAATGGAGAATAATCGATTATTTATATTAAGCACAATCGAGCACCCAAATAAAATACAGATTGGTGCTCAAATGAAAATGAGAATAGTTGGCCAAAAAATCGGTGACCAAAAGGGAATACTTTAGTGGTTGTGGATAATAAAAAAAATATACATGTTCTCTGTTTTCCACATATCGCTATCAGTGAAACCACATAATATCACATCATCTGTCTATAAAAACTCGCTTTCCATTCCGATTGCTGATTTTGAGTACATTTGTTATTGCAATGTTGGTACAGTTCCTGCTTTAAGATTATAATTTTAAGATATAGAGCCATCTTCATATGTGGTAGTTAAAATCTGCATCTAATAAGTTATTCATCAAATAACTACATGATTTTGAATTAAGTTTTTTTTGCGATTATTGTTATTAGAATTCAATATGGCGTTTCTGTCGTGTTTTTTTTTATGTGATTGTTTTTTCAGTTACAAAATAAATTATAATACAACTAGCTGTCTCCCGCGGTTTCACCCGCGTTCCCAAGCTATGAATGTCATATTTATTTATATAGTATCAACAGCCTAAAAGACTTTTCATCCCCCCCTTTCAAACCTTTGCATCCCCTTTTTCCGATTATCTATGTACCGAATTTCATTTAAATCGGTTGAGTAGTTTTGGCGTGAAAGCGCGACAGACAGACAGACAGGCAGAGTTACTTTCGCTTTTATAATATTAGTAAGGATTATAATTATGATTTTAGTAATTAGTGAATAGATATCCTACTAATAATGTACAATTAACTAATACCTTTAAACTAGCAATTAGGATCTCGGTAACGGCTCCAACGATTTTCATGAAATTAACTATGCTGGGGGTTTCGGGGGCGTTAAATCGATCTAGCTAGGATTAATTTTCAGAAAATGTCTTATCCGTGTTTTTAGGCAATGAAAACTGCTACAATGTCATTAGAAGGTAAGGTTTTCAAGTTACATCTTTTGTGAGAAATACTGTTATTGGGAGCACTTTATTGTCGCGTCTAATTCGTATCTAGGTATATATGACAGTTTTTTTTTTTTTATGCCGTTTGGGCCGACAAACAAGCAGACGGTCCACCTGATGGTAAGTGGTCACCGCCGCCTATGGACATTTGCAACACTAGGAGCATCGCATTGGCGTTGTCGACCCTGAGACGTGAAGTTGTTAAGTCTCATGTGCCTGTAATTTCACCGGCCCCCTTACCTTTCTAACCGAAACACAGTAATACAATTGCACTACTGCTTCACGGCGGAAATGGGTAAGGTGGTAGTACTTCCCCGGACGAACTCTGCACTAAGAGCTCTACTACAGTGCTTTAATGAAGAGAATACTGTAAATGAAATGAAATATTTATTCATAGGTATAGGTATAGGTAAAATGTATCGTACTACAATTATTATATTCAATAGCTGACCCGACAGTCGTTGTCCAGTTTAAACTATGAATATTGAATTCGAACTGGTACAATTTATAAAATAAAAATCCAAAAACATAGTATTTTCGAATCTAATGCTTTAAGATTAAGGACGTCATTATGCAAATTGGAACCAATCCACATATTTGGTCATATTAAGTTAAGTTCACCAAACGATTCTTAAAAGTGTATTTTATAATGTGGTAAAAAGACCTAAGCCGCCGAGTGACTGTTTGTATGAAAAAATACTATGAACCTAAGATCCCAAACCACATAAACTATGTTGCATAAATAGGAATTCCGAGGTAAATAAACTATTTTAAAAAGAGGCATGTATTTTATAACCCAAATTCTTAGTGAAATAAATCATTTGAAAAAGATCCATATTTCTTTTATTTTTGAGAGAGGTCTATAAAAGGCAAATGAGGTCGTAAAATTTCGGTATCTACACAGGAAGCGACGATCTAGCACATTGTGGTTACAATTTGCAATTAACCACAAAAATCCCCTAATAATAAAGACCGCCTCCTACACTCCGTCCCGTATCAGTCGCGTTCGCAGACCGAGGCACGCCCTCGCCGAGTCTGATGACGAAATCACCAAAGCCCAGACAGCTGCATCCGAATCTTCAGCTCGCGATACTACACAATACACCTCCTCGCCGGCGTGGACGTTAGCCGCGCTCTCTCTAATATTTATTTTTTGCTGTTTTTTCTTTTGAAATATGAACCACTAATAGTAAATCAGATAATGTAAAGTCTTTTGACCACGCAACGCCCTGAGCCCGAGGTCCGAGCTCCACAGGGGGCACCCTCAGTGTGCTTGATGCTTAAAATCTAAATGTATTTTCGTCTGAGAGCCCCCAGCGCTCGCCGGAATTGTCCGCGTAAGGGTGTAAGAGCCATCAGAAGCTAACACCTTCGTCCCTTCAAAAAAAAAATAGCACAATCTAACGTGTGGGTTGAAGGAGAAGCTGGTAGAAATACCCAAGAAGTAGACTCCTGTATTATGAAGTACGCTATGAAAAGGCCCAATGAAAACATTAAGCAGTTTATGCTTTCGAACTCGTATTTTACAAAAATCTTAATTATCTCAAAATTGTCATTCTGTGACTTGGTTCTAGTTTGCGTAACTACGTCCAATTGAACTTTTAATATGAGGCGTGATTGCTCTGAACTAACTGGGATGAATACACTCTTCTCAAAAACTAAGCGTAAAAATGTTCATAAATGATCCGATTGAATCGACTGTGAAATATGCACTGAGTAATGATAAATTAATTATTTTATCAATATAATTCCGACCTATGCCTCTGTTTTAAACGATGTTGTCAAACGACTGACATTTATGTCAAATACCATAAGGTTACATTATAAGAGTTTATGTTGTCAAAAGCGGTTACATTAGAAAATTTAAAATGGTCGTTATGTTTTCTGAAATTTTCTAATTTTCCGGGCAACTTTCTTAATTTTTTATTTTTAATAATCTTCTCCTGACAATAACAAACACAACAAAAAAAGAATAAGCAAAATCGGTCCAGCCGTTCTGAAGTTATGGGCGTACATACATTTCGCAGACTCACTTTTATATATACAGAAGATATTAAATTAGCAAGATTAATTAAGAAAATAAAAAAGAGAAACAGGTCCCACCGAGATTTGAACTCGGATCGTTGGATTCAGAGTCCAAAGTGCTAACCATTACACCATGGGACCGCTGAATAAATTGGCGAAAGAGCTAATCACAATCTTCACGAAGACCGTAATGCGCATGTCACGATATGTCTCTGTTACGCATATCGTTTTATCACTTTCTCCCTTAAATCTATCAGTCTGGGGGTTGTTCAATATCGCCAATGTTATCCTATCAAAATGACGAATGTTACGATGTTCATTAATTTTCTAGAAATTGGTTTTTAACAAAGGGTAGTTGGTGCGGTTTTTAGGGTCAAACAAAAAATACCTCAAAAAAAATGAACACTTTTGGGGTACCTTAGTAGTCTGATTGTCCATTTGTCAATCCATCTGTAACCTGGCCCTTTTGGTCAAGAGCGCGTAGAAGAATTAAGTTGAAATTAAAACCAAATACGTAGGTCTGTAATCCCTTGAAGCTGATAAAAAAAATCAACTTCTAACGTAACGCATTTAAAAAGTATGCCGTTTATTGTCCGCGTAAGAGTGAAAGAGCCATCAGAGGCTAACACCTTCACCCCTTCCAAAAAAAAGCCACCATTTATGGCGCCTATTATGACACTTGCAAGGGAATCAAAAACTATAGGATACTTCCCGTTGACCTGAAATCGTGAAATTTTGCAGGATACAATGCAATCTGGCAGCCGTAAATTAGTAGTAAAATTACAAAAAAATATTATGAACTTATTTGCAGTTGGTAAACTGACCTCGATATATGTGTTGGTTACGAACCGAACTTATTTGCATCACCTTTTTGGATTATATTTTGTCTTCTAAATTTTAAAAGTGTACTTAGTGGCACTAGTGAAGTTCGCTGGTTTTCACATTATTGCAAAACGTTATAAAATAAACTGTGGCTTCAAGTTATTCCAGATCCTTTTCATTCGTATAGTTACGATCAGTAACAGTGGTGTTTTCCAACAAAAAAGTTTAAGGTTGTCTTTCAATACGCCATATTTTCACACAGTTTATTAAGTCAAATATGGAACCCTCGGAGCCGTCAAACCCGCAACTCTGTTTTTTTCATTTTATACTGCTTATCACAAAATATATCATTTAACATCAACGTTTGAACGTTAGACTGTTTGTAACTCAATCACGAATAAACGCCGGAACTGCATTGGAAAAATTTTAGATACTGAAACTTGTAAGTTAAGTAAAATGTATATATTAAAATGTTCTAGTGCAGATAAATGTCAATTTTATTAAATTCGTTAACAAAGCAAACGTTTATTTTTAAAAAATTCACCTCTGGCATAATAAATAAACATCTTACTCAAATAAGAGGTAACAGGGTAGAGGTAGTTAGTATCTTTTAAATTATTTAATAGAAAAAAATTAAATGCGCTTCAGAAAAATTGTTGATGATAAACCAACTGACAGACTAAAAAAATTAATGCGCGACTACGTGTCGCGGCTAAAAAGTTCGCATCAAAAGAGTTTGTATACAACGTAGCACTTGTCATAAAAAATTCAAGCGTAGGGTAGGACTGCACAAAAATATCTTCTCTTCACAAAGTTGTAAAAAAAATGTTGATATTTTTTAGTTCTATTAATATGTTTATATAAATATATCTAAAAACACAGCGATTTGTATGTGTGTCCAAGAGTGATAGTCACACGAGTTCCGTGCTCTCACCCCATCCCAAAAGTACCCAAGTATTTTAAAGAAGTATTAACAAAAAATAAACTTCTCGACTAACAAAGATAGCAAAATCTGAAACATGAACATTTACTATAAACTACAGATTGCAAGGACCTTTCCATAGATAAGCTAATATTATTCTATCTGAATTCTTACGGGGATCCTCCCTTGCACTTAGACACTATAAAATTAATTTAAGCCTCACTCCAGGCTTTCAAGGACCGTCAACAAATAATAATTTATAAATATTATTTTTATTATTACAATGATCTGTAATCTGTATTGCAAAAAGTCTAAATTTGATCGTAATAAATGAAATGAAAATATTTTTATTCAAATAGGTCTTTACAAGCACTTATGAATAGTCTGACTCTAATACCGGTTCGGAAGGTTGTTTTTTACTGAGAAGAGCCGGCAATAAACTCGGCAATAACTCTTTTTAAAAAAAATGATCTTATATTTATTACATAACATTTATTTAGTCTCACTGACAATACTTGTGTGTCATGGCAAAAGTGCAGAATTATTAAACGAATAAAATATTGAACATTAGACCATTCATTTACCTGCCACTATTTCAGATAGCACTATTTATTTGCATTTAAACACAGAAGTTTGTCAAACAATTTTACAATAGGAATAGAGTCATTATAAACTATGGCTTTTTCGAAGATAGATAATATAAATTAAATATCGATTTTATCAAAATGATTGCCGACTGTACTCGAAGCATAGAATCAATTTGTCGCTGAGAGAGAATGCATCGATTCACTTAATGTAAGACGATTAGCACGGGTTCGATGCCGTGTCGGCACGGAGCGAGCTTTAATCTAATTACACCCTGTTACTGCTTCCATTTTAAGACTAAATAGCGAATTTGTCTACATTATGTTGTGTAATTACTAAATCTCTATTGTACTTATATAGACAGACATAGAGTTAGGGGCATATAAAGAAATAAATTTCGAATTGGGTACCTACATAGATATAATATAGCTACTATTCTGCGATAAGGTTACTGTTACGAACCGAACTCGTTTACATCACCTTTTTGTATTTTATTTTAACTTCTAAATTCAAAAAGTACTGACAGTTAGTTACACTAGAGAAGTTCGCTGGTTTTATTATTTGTCTTGTAAATTAATTTAAAACTTACAATTAACTGTGGCTTCAAGCCAACGCCCTCATTCATATAGTTACGATCAGTAACAGCTACGATATGGCTACGTTACGGCTACGATATGGCTATGATACGGCTACGACGCGACTACTACAGAGCTACTATAAAGGTACGACGCGGCTACGTTATGGCAACGATTAGACTAGAATATGGCTACGGTACAGGTACGATGCGACTACGGTCGGGCTACGACAAGACTTCGATAAGGCTACGACGCAACTATGTTCGGGTTACGATGAGGCTACAATGTAGCTACGTTACGGTTACGACGCGACTAGGATCGAGCTCCGATAAGACAACAATATGACTACGATACAGCTACGACGTGGCTACGATCGGATTGCGATAAGACCACGATATGACTACGATTAGTCTACGATATGGCTACGTTACGGCTACGACGGCCCAACGATCGACTGCCGGTAAGACCACAATATGGCTACGACGTGGCTACGATCGGATTGCGATAAGACCACGATATGACTACGATAAGTCTACGATGTGGCTACCTTACGGCTACGACGGGCCAACGATCGGGCTCCGATAAGACTACAATATGGCTACAACGCGGCTACAATTCAGCTACGATAAGGCTAACCGTAGCCTTTTCGTAAAACACCGGTTTTTAGTTACCCTAGTACAAAATTTACTTAGTTTGGGATGTGGCTGTGAGTAAAAAAAATGACTCATGGCATAAACAAATACATGTTTGATGTTCAGTCAACATTGGTGGTAGCTTCAGTATGTTTAAATTAGACCTTTATAATTTCCCTCCGCGGACCTAAACTGAATGAACGGTTCTGAATTTTTTATTTTATTTAATTCACACAGACATCTATATATTTTGTGTTCGTACAACAATACTTAAGCCAACTCAACAAGCCTCTGAGTTCACAAATATAAACTTCGGCAGCGGTCCGGCGCAGGTAAACATCAAAGAGTGGACCTCTCATGTGATTGCGTAATTAGCGAAAGAGACAAAGCATAGGGCCTGAGCGACACATTGTCGAACCGTACAGTAATACACCCTGCCTTCATACACTTACTTACAAAGGTATAATAAATTAACATCATACTCTACCGACACATTTTTAATTATGATTGATTTGTTAGTATATACATTAATGAGCCATTTGTGGAAAATTATTTGTTTATTATTTCAAACAGTTTCATAAAATACAATTAGGTTCAATTGATAAATAATTCAATTGATTATTTTGTTTGAAAGCGAAACCTATTCCGCGTATTGTTCTAATGTGTCCGGAACGAAACTATTTGTACGTATAATTACTAAATTAATTTTACACATTAAAACTTTAAACATTTTCTTTGTATACAAGTTTAATCATAAAAATCGGAAGAGCCTATCGGGTCTCTCCTAATACAGGTTTTTTAAAAACTTAAAAGGGGAGCCCCAACCCATGTAATTACTGTACTTGTAATGTAATAAAGAAATTTTGAATTTTGCAATAAAGAAATTAGATAAATTAGTAAATAAAATTAGTTAAATATTAACTTTCAGTGTAAATAATAAAATTTTATATTCAATAACTGTAACTACAAACTTGCTTAGTATTGCTTAGCTTATACACGTCATTCCCCAAAATCATGCTCTCAAAAACAGTGGAATAACTAGATAGCTTATACGCGCGAAGAAAGGGATAGAAAATATATGCCTGTTGTCGGCCATTTTACTTTAACTGTCATATTATGTGTGGCTGTAAACGTTTTGTATGTAACACAAGGGTATCGGCTAAAAATATTAACAACTAGCTATTCCCAGCGTTTCACCAGCATTACCGAGAACCTATGTGCTAGTCCAGACTATAATATCTGTGCCAAATTTAATTGAGATCTGATCAGCAAGCGTCGAGTAAGAAACAGCCATTCAATGATATATAACCGATAGATGCGTGACCCGCTGTTAGAATTGGCATCATAAAATGATGGCAATTGACCTAATTCAATTTAGTCTCGCACCAAACACTGTCGCTACAGCACGTCCGGCACATGCAGCACTCAATCTTAACGTAACAAACGACGTATATTCATCTCTCTCTAACAACAGTTTCACCGTAAGGTGGCATTTATTTTTCTTCCCTTGCTTCGCGTATATAAGTAGCTATCTAAAAATTACGCTATTTTTGAGAGCCGTGATGTTGGTGGATGACGTATCTATATTATAATATATCATAGGATCCATAAAAAAAATCAAATAATTAATAGTAGTAAGAAAGACTAATTGCGAAGTTTCCTCCGGTTACCACTCCATCGAAGGCAGTCGACAACTTAGAGTTAAACTTGTCACCAAAACCGTAATGTCAGTGTAATCGGTACTTCTGTACCGGCTTTCAAGCCGAAACGGTTCGCTTTGCCGTCGGCACGGTACAATACCGCAAATTGATTGCTGCTGCAAATCGATACCGATTAATTCAAACAATTAACACGGCTGTGCGTCACACCGTCGCGTCGCCGGTATTGTGTTCGTTATTGATATTTGTCATTTGTTTGCGTTGCGAACGCGCGGCGGGCGGCCACCGTCGACCCGGTGCTTTGTGAAAATGGACCTGAATTATTGAGTAGTTTATAATAATGGTTCCAAATAAATAAACGTGTTTGTCAATTTTGTGTTCGATTTAATTTTGTTAACTATGTCGCTATACTATGCAGGACAGGCCAGTTGGCTTGGTGGTTAGTGACCCTAACTGCCAAGTCGCAAGTCCTGGGTTCGATTCCCATCCAGGACAAATATTTGTGTGCAAGAACATGTGTGTTTGTTCTGTGTTAAATATAAGTATGTACATATTTAGAAAAATAAAAAGCAGTATATGTAGTATATCAGTGATCTGGTTTCCATAGTACAAGCTCTGCTTAGTTTGGTATCAGATGGCCGTGTGTAAAGAATGTCACGGGATATTTATTATTTACTTATTACTATGTACTTATGTAAAAATGGCAAGACAGCGATGTTACTAAGTGAGAGATTATAGATACATTATTTAACTGTATTTAAAAAGTGAAATAAATTTTTATTATCCAAAAAAATATTTTATATTAAATTAAAAAGATTTTAAAATTATATTATCAATGTAAAAAAATATGCGTGGTTATTTAAGGATATATGATAATATATGATATTCATAAATATATATAAAAATTCTTACCATAGATTTATATGTCCTTTTCATAATTTTTCTTTAATTATCTTATTGAGATACACGTAAGAAGTTATACCCGAATATTATATGTGAGAAAAACTGTTCTAAAAGCATTTTTTACTATTCAGTCGTGTTTTTATTACATCAGAATATTAATCGCTTCTTTGGCAAAATTCTTGATATTCATTTATTATTAGATAAAATAAATATAGATATATTATGTTTTACAGAGACATGGTTGAAACCGGGCACTATGCTTTTTAATATTAAAAACTTTACAGTTGCCAGTATATTCAATAGATTATCTGCAGAAGGTGGCGGCACAATAATTGTTATAAATAATAATATTAAATTCAAGGATCGTAAAGATATTTGTAGCCTCTCTGTTGAGCGTGTTTGTGAGGTGTCTTGTGCAGAGTTGCAGAACTATATTATTGTTTGTGTTTATAGGCCACCGGCATCAAATTTTTTATTGTTTACGTCTATAATGGAAGAGATTCTTCGTAAGTTATTTAATAATTCTAACAAGTCAATAGTTGTATGTGGCGACTTTAATGTAGATACTCTTAGTAATTCATCTGAAAGTCGGAATTTTGTTGCCTTATTCAAATCGTTCAACTTAGATTTATGGTTTAGTGAGTCAACAAGATCTACAGCCACTTCGGCTACTTGTATTGATAATATATTAACTAATAGTAGTATACTAGGGAAATCGATTATTAGTGGTGTTCGCTCGGATCATAAGGCTCAATTAATAGAATTGCCATTTAAAAGACAAGTATTTAAAGTAACGAAAGTAATTAGACCCACTACTAAGGCAAGATTAGACACCTTTAAGAATAATTTAGAGCTGAAACTCTGTAATACAATATATCATAGTGATGAGCCCAATGTCTTGTATAAAGGTTTATTGTCTGGGATTTGCGATAATTTTAATAGAGCCTGTCCTACTAAAATAGTGAAGGTAAATAGTAAAATGGGATTTAGTGACTGGGCTACAAAAGGTATTCGTAAGAGCAGGGATAGGTTGTATGAACTTTATCATTTAAAATCTCTAACTCAGAACGAGGAATTTCATAAATATGTTAGAAAATTTTCAAAGACTTTCAAGTTAGTGTGTAATCAAGCTAAATCTTACTTTATATGTAATAAAATAGGTAATGCTAATAACAAAATAAAGACAGTCTGGAATGTTATTAATACGGAAACTGGTAAAATTAGAAATAATAATGAACAGGTAACTCTTAAAATTAATGATAAAATTCTAACAAATAATTTAGCTGTAGCCTGTGCTTTTGAAAACTTCTTCACGAGTATACCTGGTAAAACTACTAAAAGCCTTAAATCATGTCCTATAGCAGCGGAATCTTTACTCAAGCAGCATATTCATAATACATTTCCAAGTTTTAAATTTGACCATATTAATGCTAGCGATATCATAATAACTTTTAATTCTCTCAATATGAAAAGTACTGAAGATTTATGGGGCTTATCAGTAACAATCGTAAAATCAATAATAACAGTGATTGCACCTGTTTTGTCAAATATTTTTAATGAATGCATTGATCAGGATTGTTTTCCTGATTTAATGAAATATAGTAAAATAGTACCTATTTTCAAGGCCGGTTGTAGGGAGAATTCATCTGATTACAGACCAGTTTCCGTTCTGCCAGCACTTAGTAAAATCTTTGAAAAATTGCTGCTTAATCAAATGTCAAGTCACTTTACTAAGCATAAGGTATTGCATGGTCATCAGTTCGGTTTCACGAAGGGAAGATCTACATCCGATGCGGCAGCAACATTGCTGAGGCACATTTATGGCGCATGGGAGGATTCACAGGATGCGATTGGCATTTTTTGTGATCTGTCCAAGGCATTCGATTGCGTTGACCACCGTACGCTACTACTAAAACTTGACTTCTACGGAATTCGTGGAACTGCTCATGATCTTGTTTTATCTTATTTATCAAATCGCCAGCAAAAGGTAGGGATTATAGGCACAACATCCAAGGGCTCTTTAGTCGAAATGGGGGTACCCCAGGGTTCAATTTTAGGTCCATTTTTGTTTTTAGTATATATAAATGATTTGCCATATGTTGTAAATGACCTCACAGATATTGTCTTGTTTGCTGATGATACATCATTAATTTTTAAAGTTAATAGAAAAGACAAAGATCTAACTAAAGTTAATCATACTATGTCAATTGTCTGTGGGTGGTTTGCTACAAATAATCTATTACTAAATTCAAAGAAAACTAAATGCTTAAGGTTTTCTTTACCAAATGTAGCACAAGTAGATAGCCAAATAATAATAGATGGGAGCCATATTGATCTTGTAAATAAAACGGTATTTTTGGGTCTTACATTAGACAATAAATTGCAATGGGGACCTCAGGTTGATACTCTAGCTGCTAAATTAAGTTCGGCTGCTTTTGCTGTTAGGAAAATTAAACAATTGACGAATGTTGAGACGGCCAAATTAGTTTATTTTGCATATTTTCATAGCCTCTTGTCCTATGGTATTTTGTTTTGGGGAGCAGCAGCGGATATAGAATCAATATTTATTATACTATATTAAAATTAGATATTCATAGTATAAATACAAGACAAAGGGAGAAGTTAGTTGTTCCATACTTTAGACTAACTAAAGTTAACAAGTCATTTCTTGGTAATTGTGTTCGATTTTATAATAAGATACCGCTTTCAATAACCAAAATGTCTGATCATAAATTTAAAAATTATATTAGGAAAGTTTTGAAAGAAAAAGCGTATTACAAGGTAGTTCATTATATTGAAGATAAAAATGTATGGAAATAGCTGCTCTCTGCACAGTGCACCTCTAAATCTCTTGTTTAAGTTGTAAGTACCTAATTATTGTTATTTTCTATTTTGTAGTCTTGTCATATTTTTTTTTGTTTTGTTTTTATTAATGTTACCTATAATAAGTATTTTGTAATTGTTAAATATAAAATTATGTAAAATTGAAATTATAAAATAGCCAAAAAGTCAGAATAGATAAAAATGTATATAACAAATAAAAAAGAATGTAACCTTGCTGAGTTTCTTGCCGGTTCTTCTCAGTTGAAGGCTGACTTCCGAACCGGTTGTAGCTTCAGTAACTTTAAATTTGACCTTCATAAGTGCCCTCCGAAGGCCTAAACTGAATAAATGGTTTTGAATTTTGAATTTTTTTGAATTTTGAAATTGTAGTCTTCAAGCTCTTTGCACATGTCTGTAGCAACGAATAACAATTTTTGACGTTGTTAGGTTATTATTGACAATAAAATCCTTACTCACTCGTTGACACTGACAGTTGCGATTTGTGCGATGTTCCGGAGAGTTATCATCCGTGAGAATTTTGTGTTACACTGATGCGCGCCCATCTTAAAATGTCACTCTCATATTTTTTTCATAACGCGCCTAAAGAAGTATAACTTTAAAATGTGGCTTACCTTTTTCAGTAGGTTTAAGAAATTTGGGGATTTGTTACTTATTTTGTCACATTGTTTAGTGATATTTTAAACAAGTGATTGCTAACTAGTATCACCTGTTGAAACAGTACGTTTAATGTTGATTAAGACTTTTGTTTCATTGACATTTTGTAAAACATGTTATCTTTAAAATAAATCCCACTAATATTACAAACTAGCTGTCCACAGCGGACTATACGGCGGATGCATTAATACCTCCCAGCCAAACTCTCTTAATTTTGCTGAGTGGCTAAAGATGTATGAGGTCTAGCGTTATCATGATGAAAAACCACATCCCTTCTGTTAATCTATTCCGGCCGCTTTCTCTCAACTTCTTGCTTTAATCTCATCAGTTGTTCGCAGTAAAGTTCAGAATCGATGGTCCTGCCTGGCTGACAATGAATAATGCCCTTCCAGTCCCACCACACACACAGCATCACCTTGTTGCGAGTTAACCTGGGTTTCGGCACAGTCTGTGAAGCCTGACCGGCCTTTGACCACGACCTTTTTCGGACGTTCTTGTCGTACGTGATCCAATTTTCATCACCAGTTATCAGCTTCTTCAAAAATGGTTCGGTTTCATTACGTCGCCGCGTCGTAATAAAGAATCACAAATGAGTACACGGTTCATTAGGTTTCCTTCAGTGAGCTCGTGAGGTACCCAAATATCGAGCTTGTTTGTGTACCCAGTTTTTTTCAAATGCGCCAAAACTGTTTTGTGGTCAATTCTCAGTTCTTCAGCTACGTCGTAACTGCTGATATGCCGATCTTGCTCCACTTTTTCAATAATGGCATCCACTTTATCCGTAATAGGGCCACCAGAGCGACGTGCATCTTTGACATCAAAATTTGCAGATTGAAAACGTTTAAACCAAATTTGTGCTACTCTCACTACACTAGGTCCATAAACATCGCAAATTTTTATCGCTTTTTTGTAGTAAAATTTTAAAATGTATCGAATTTCTTCATTAGATTCACTCATCTTGACGGTACGAAAAACAATTGAAAATCACACATTTTCCTAATTTGAATTTGGAATGATGTTCTTTAAAATTTAAACTTTCAATGATACCAAAACCAGCCAGATACAAATAGTATAGCCAAAGAGATTTTATTACAAGTTCATACATACTATAATGCGAAAAGACTTCTTCAGACTTTTTCCCCAACCTAATATATCAAGGTTATAAACCGTATTTGTGCCAAGTTTCATCCAAATTGAAATTGCAGCGATTAAAATTATAACAGAACAATAAACTTATAAAGTTCGGTAGAATTTTACATTTAAATTATATCTATGGCCTTTACACTAGGCAGCATACCTGTATCGTAAGGACTTAAATTTGATTAGTAGTTTTTGTTAAAAACTATCGTATTTATAATATTAGAAGGATTTGATTAGTTATAGTATGTTTGAGACTCAATCTATAGCTATACTCATATTATAAAAAGGTAAAGTTTGTAAGTTTGGATGTCGGAGGTTATCTCCGAAACTTCTCTCTTCTTACTCTGTGTAGTTATACTTTGATTGCTCCGAAGATTTTAGTCATAGGTAATAAAGTTGTTTTTACGTATGTCTAATATACAATCTAAAGATTATTGCGAATTTGAGTAGTAGAGCTCTTAGTGCAGAGTTGGTCCGGGGAAGTACTACCACCTTACCCATTTCCGCCGTGAAGCAGTAGTGCACCTGTATTACTATGTTTCGGATAGAAAGGTAAGGGAGCCGGTGAATTACAGACACATGAGACTTAACAACTTCATGTCTTAGGGTTGACAAAGCGATGGTCTGGTGTTGCTTAAAAAGTTGTGGGAATTTGAAACTCATTTCTGTGACCTCTGTCTACCCCTTTAGGGGTAGCAAGGTGTGAGAATATTTCAACGCTAAAAATTACTAAGCAAATTTTTATCAATGAAAGAAAAAATATTAAATGACATTTTCCAGAAAAAAAATACATTTTATAAAAAGTTGAACTCGTTGTTACGCAACGGTATCATAGGAGACCTTCTAACTTCAGCTCTAAGTCTTTAAGTGAAATTCCATTGAACTAAACAAGTAACTTTCTCAACTTAACAAATACAACTCTACGACATCTTGTACCTACTTAAAACGATAAATAATTGAATGCAAAATTCTATTCCGACGGTATATCAACTAATGCATGTAATAAGAACTATATTGCAATAAAATATATCTCAAATAGGCCATCTGACACCAATTCATAAGGTTGCTTTTGCTCAGAAGCACAGGCAATAAACGCAAATAACCCTTTTGAAACACGATTCTTTACAACAAGACCGAGGGCTATACTCATGCATTGAGCACAAAAGAATGTCGTAGAATATTTATTTATTAATTATTAACTGTATTCCGCGGTTTTACCCGCATTCCGAGGGAGATTACATTTTCCCGGTCACTTTTACATTTTCTTATGTATTCCAGGTTATAAACTGTCTTTGTGCCAAGATTCATTCATATGTCAATATATATATCATATAATATATATCAATTCATTCATACATCCATACATCGATCCCTATTCATAATATTAGTAGAATGTAGATCCAAAAATTGCTCGTTGCTGTATTAAGAAACCTGCAATTTTGTTTGAAGTAGGTTATTTCAAAAAGGCGAAATTACAATGCTAAATAAAATTTATTTTTATTTTTTATATGTACTTTAATTGTTATACGCAAAAACCACTTATCATATTTGAATGAAACTTAGCACATAGATAGTTTATAGACAGGCCAGTTGGCTTGGTGGTTAGCGCTCTGACTGCCAAACCGAAGGTCGCGGGTTCGATTCTCACCCAGGACAAACATTTGTGTGCATGAACATGTCTGTTTGTTCTGTGTCTGGGTGTAAATATCTATATAAGTATGTATTTATCAGTTATCTGGTTTCCACAGTACAAGCTCTGCTTAGTTTGGGATCAGATGGTCGTGTGTAAAGAATTTCGCAGGATATTTATTTATTTATTTATATCCAAGATTAATTTATAGCATACTTTTTATCCCTGGAAAGTGTAACATCCCCCGGGAACGCAGGTAAATCCGCGGGAGACAGATTAACAAATATGGAAATTGCAGAAAGATCATGTAATTGTCATCCGAATAACTAGATATTATGAAAACTTCATGAAAGTTATCGTTCACCGCTGGGTAGCCGAAAATGGTCGATTCTGAAGAGATAATAGCTTTTCTAGTGAAGTTTTAATAGACCAGTCGCTAGTATTGATGACTTAATTTCAGAGCAGTATGTTTGGAGTTCTGTTCCCACTAAGTTCGTATAGGAAAGCTTAAGATTTAAGAAAAAAGTTGCTCTTTGATTTTGTTTATGTGTCACGATATCTATGGATGGGACAGTCGGTTTGGTGGTGCGCTGGCTGCCACGCCACAGGTTGTGGTTTCGATTCCTACCTACCTTCATTCCTACAAACATTTGTAAGCATGAACCAATGGCATAGCTAGATAACCAAAGGCTCTGGGGCAAAAAATTAAGTAGGGCCTCAACTAAACTATTTAAAATCGTTTGTTATCCCCCTCCTCCAGAGCTTGGGGGCCTGGGGCACTACACAGTAGCTACGCCACTGTTTGTAAGTCAGAGTCCGAGGGGCCCCCTGAGTTTGAGGGCCCCGGGGCACTGCCCCGTCTAGCCCTCCAGTTGCTACGCCACTGGCATGAACATGTCTATTATATCTGTGTCTGAGTGTATCTGTAAAAGTATGTAGGTATTTTAAAGAAAAAAAAATATAATGTAGTATATCAGTTACTTGGATAACACCGCGGTTTTACCTGCGTTCCGGAAATCTAATGCGTGAACTGTAACGCGTGCAGTTACAATTGCAATTCTTGAAAATTCGCGACTTTTATGTACAATAATATATATGTATACTGCATATAAACTTTCCTCTTGAATCACTTCAACTATTGCTGTAAACTGCATTAAAATTCATTGCCTAGCTTTAAAGATTTAAGCATACAAACAGCAGAAGTGACCATTTTTTGACACGGTTTTATTAGCTTCATCTGTTCCAATTAATAAATTTATAGTTATCCACTAATTTTGAGGCATCGTTTTCTGTATGACACAACTTTAACAAAATCTGCTATCGAATTGAAAAACACAGGCCAGTTGGCTTCTCCCGTCGATGTCCGGGACGTCGACTCCGCGGCCGCCCAACTGAGGAAGTCCCTCACCGAGGTGTGCAACTCGAGCATGCCTCGGTCTCGCCGCCCACCTCCCCGTCGCGCCGTCTATTGGTGGTCGGAGGAACTGGCGGGCCTCCGAGCCGCCTGCGTGGCGGCAAGGCGGGAGTACACGCGGAGCCGACGGCGCAGCAGGAGGGACCCCGGCAACGAGGACCTTCTTTACGCCTCTTATATAGAGGCAAAGAGGGTCCTGAATTCGGCAATGGGGGCCGCCGATGATGCGGCGCGAGCGGAGATGCTGGAGGGCCTCGACAGGGACCCGTACGGGAGACCGTACAAGGCAGCGCGGAACAAACTGCGTCCCTTCGGTCCCCCCCTGACGGAGTCCCTGGAGCCGGCATTACTGGACGGTGTGGTTCGGTCCCGGTTTCCATCCGGGACCGACTTCACGCCTCCAGTGATGGACCCCCCGCGGAGGGCGCGTCCGCCGGTCGAGGAGATCTCTCCGGTCACGGCGGATGAGCTCGCCGCGGAGGCCCTCCGCCTCCGCGCCAAGAAGACGGCCCCAGGGCCGGACGGTGTGCCCGCGCGTGTGGTGGCCATTGCCGCCACACATATGGCGGGAAGATTCCAGGACCTCTTCAGTGCGTGTTTCGCATCTGGGAGGTTCCCGAAAATCTGGAAGGAGGGGCAATTGTGCCTCCTCTGCAAGGAAGGACGCCCGCCGGACTCCCCCTCGGCATAACGGCCCATCGTCCTGCTGGACGAGGTCGGTAAGATGTTCGAGGGGATTGTCGCCGGCCGGCTTAATGGCCTGCTGTCGGAGGTGGGGCCGAACCTGTCAGACGCTCAATTCGGCTTTCGAAAGGGGCGTTCGACAGTCGACGCTCTGGCCCGGCTCAAGAGCCAGGTGAAGGAGGCCGTGGAGGTGGGGGACGGGGTGTTGGCCGTGTCATTCGACATAGCCAATGCCTTCAACTCTGTCCCCCACTCGACGATACTAGAGGCACTACGGTACCACGGAGTGCCTCAGTACCTGCGGGACCTCCTGGCCAGCTACCTGGCGGACCGAGCGGTCCTTCTGGTAGACAGGGCGGGCCGACTCCGGCGTTACGGCGCGGAGACCGGCGTTCCGCAGGGGTCCGTCCTAGGACCACTCCTGTGGAACGTCGGGTTCGACTGGCTCCTGCGGGGAGCTCTCCTCCGTGGCACGAGTGTCATCTGCTACGCGGATGACACTCTTCTCACTGCCCGGGGGAGAAGTTTTAGGGAGGCGGCCGACTTGGCCTCGGCTGGCGGATCCTTGGTCGCGGGAAGGATCCGACGGCTGGGATTGAGGGTGGCGCTGAATAAGACCGAGGCGGTGTTTTTCCACGCGCCTCGGCAGCGCACCCCGATTGACGCCCACATTTTCGTGGAGGGCGTCGGGGTCGAGGTAAGGGCCCAGATGAAATATCTGGGCCTTGTGCTAGACAGCAGGTGGCACTTCAGCGGGCTGTCGACGCGCCTGCTGAAGGTTACGGGGGCGCTTTCGTGGCTCCTCCCGAATATGGGGGGGCCCAAAGCGCGATGCCGGCAGCTGTATGCCGGCATCCTGAGGAGCATGGCCCTCTACGGGGCCCCCATCTGGGCAGACTCCCTCCAGAGGAGGCAGAACTCCGCCGCGATCCGGAGACCCCAAAGGGCAATCGCGCAGCGGGTGGCGAGGGCCTACCGCTCGGTAAGCTTCGCGGCGGCGTGCGCTCTGGCGGGCACCTTGGGAGCTCGAGGCGTGGGTGCTCGCCAGAGTGTACGAGTGGTCGGCGGGGCGCAAGGCGCTCGGGGAGCGCGGCGACCCGACGGAGCGGGAGGCCGTCCGGCGAGAGGCGAAGGATGCCATCGTCCACCATTGGGCGGAGGACCTCGCCTCCGCCGTGTTCGGCCGCCGAACGCTGGACGCTGTCGGGCCAGTCTTACGGGATTGGCTCGAGCGGCCCCACGGCTTCCTCTCGTTCCGTCTGGTGCAGGTATTGTCCGGGCACGGGTGTTTCGGATCGTATCTGCATCGGATCGGGCGGGAGGAGGCCCCGTCGTGCCACGGTTGCGGCGCGGCGGAGGACACGGCGCAGCACACCCTCGAGGTGTGCCCGTCGTGGAACGAACTGCGACGCGACCTGGTCGCGGTGGTCGGACGGGATCTTTCGCTTCCCAGTGTGGTCAACTCCATGCTGGGGGGCGAGGCCGGCTGGGCCGCGGTCGCCTCCTTCTGTGAGGATGTGATGTCACAGAAGGAGGCGGCAGAGCGCGCACGGGAGGAGGACCCTCTTGCGCCGCTGTGCAGGCGGAGAAGAAGGGGTAGGAGAAGGCGATTATAGTCGCCTTCTCTCTCCTCTTGTGGTGGTGAACGGCGGGAGACAGACGTGGAGGCGTCTTCTCCCGCATTGCACTCGTTCACCATCTCCGTCGGGCGGGAACGGCAAAGTCGCTGCCGTTTCCGGGCCCCTCTCCACATAGACGATGCCTGAGCGCCGCTGGGTCGTTTAGTGGGTAAACCGGGCCACTAGGGTCCGGGAGTCCCACATACCCCCCCCCCATCCTCCAATGGGGGGGAATGCGGAACGCATTTTTCCCAGCGTAAAAAAAAAAAAAAAAAAAAAAAGGCCAGTTGGCTTGGTAGCGACTATGACTGCCAAGCCGAAGGTCGCGGGTTCGATTCCCACCCAGGACAAACATTTGTGTGCATGAACATGTCTGTTTGTTCTGTGTCTATAGTGTAAATATAGTGTTTACTTTTTCCTATGTAATTCTTTCCATCCAATTGTTGTCTGGAAGAAATTGCTTTTTAGCGATAAGGCCGCCAATTGTACCTTTATTTAAGTATCAATTCTGTACCGTACTTCTTTCAGTGTACAATAAAGTATATTTATTATTATTATTAAATATGTATATAAGTATGTAATAGAGTAGTAGAGCTCTTAGTGCAGAGTTCGTCCGGGGAAGTACTACCACCTTACCCATTTCCACCGTGAAGCAGTATTGCACTTGTGTTACTGTGTTTCGGTTAGAAAGGTAAGGGGGCCAGTGAAATTATAGGCACGTGAGACTTAACAACTTCACGTCTCAGGGTCGACAACGCACTGGCGATGCTCCTAGTGTTGCAAAAGTCTATAGGCGGCGGTGACCACTTACCATCAGGTGGACCGTCTGCTTGTTTGTCGGCCCAAGTGGCATAAAAAAAAATATTGTAAGAAGATGTATGTGGTTTATCAGTTATCTGGTTTCCATAGTACAAGCTCTGCTTAGTTTGGGATCAGATGGCCGTGTGAAAAAAGAATGTCCCAGGATATTTATCATTAAACTAATTGATACTATCAAGTATTAATCCCTTTCAAAATATGGTAAGTATGCCAAAACAGGTCTTATTGCACACAAAATTAAGGTTGTTATTTATGGAATCCAACGTACACATATTTAGTTCACACTCAGCCAGTTTTAATTTTCCTATTAGTTCATTTCGAACGCTAAATCAATTTAGACTGAAGCGAACACTACTCGCGAATACTCTCATTAACTGTCTTTATGTCAATACAATAGAGTTGCAATTGGAATAACATGCATTCACACTAACATGCCATGCCACTCATATAATATTTCCCAATCACTTTAATTAAATCTCTTCCAAAATATAATATTGGTTGCACGTTTTCATTAAGTTCTACGTTTGCTGAATACAAATAATTTTAGTAAAATTTATGCTCGTTCGACTGAAATAAAACAGGCTATTTCATATTGTATTGTGCAAGAGGTTTTTATAAACTGACTAACTGACCCGACAGACGTTATCCTGTCTTAACAAATTATATTGGATTCGAGTCTTCCGGTTGAATCAACTGTGAAATGTGCAATAAGAAATTATAAATTAATTATTTTATCAATATAGCTCCGACGCATGCCTCTGTCTTAAACGATATTTTCAAATGAGTGACATTTATGTCAAACACCATAAGGTTACATTAGAAAACTTAATATGGTCATTAAGATTTCTTAAATTTTGTAATTCTCCGCGCAACTTTCTTTTTTTTTTCTTTCATAAGAACCATCTCCTGACAATAACAATCACATAAAAAAAGAATTAGCGAAATCCGACCAGCACTCCATGCGTGATGCCGTGACCAAGGGAAATAGGGATTCATTTTATTTTTATAGATTTGTAGATAAACAAGGGGCTAGAAAGGGGAAAGGGGGAGAGGGAAATTCAAAATTCAAATTCAAAATTTTCAAAATTCAAAACCATTTATTCAGTTTAGGCCTTCGGAGGGCACTTATGAAGGTCAAATTTAAAGTTACTGAAGCTACAACCGGTTCGGAAGTCAGCCTTCAACTGAGAAGAACCGGCAAGAAACTCAGCAAGGTTACATTCTTTTTTATTTGTTATATAAATTTTTCTTTATCTATTCTGACTTTTTGGCTATTTTATAATTTCAATTTTACATAATTTTATATTTAACAATTACAAAATACTTATTATAGGTAACATTAATAAAAACAAAACAAAAAAAAATATGACAAGACTACAAAATAGAAAATAACAATAATTAGGTACTTACAACTTAAACAAGAGATTTAGAGGTGCACTGTGCAGAGAGCAGCTATTTCCATACATTTTTATCTTCAATATAATGAACTACCTTGTAATACGCTTTTTCTTTCAAAACTTTCCTAATATAATTTTTAAATTTATGATCAGACATTTTGGTTATTGAAAGCGGTATCTTATTATAAAATCGAACACAATTACCAAGAAATGACTTGTTAACTTTAGTTAGTCTAAAGTATGGAACAACTAACTTCTCCCTTTGTCTTGTATTTATACTATGAATATCTAATTTTGCCTCAAACATTCCTATGTTTCTACGTATAAACATTATATTTTCATAAATATATAGTGAAGGTAATGTCATTATATTTATTTCCCTAAATAAATCTCTTAATGATTCACGGGGACCCATACTGTAAATTGCACGAATTGCTCTTTTTTGTATAATAAATATTGATTCTATATCCGCTGCTGCTCCCCAAAACAAAATACCATAGGACAAGAGGCTAGAAAATATGCAAAATAAACTAATTTGGCCGTCTCAACATTCGTCAATTGTTTAATTTTCCTAACAGCAAAAGCAGCCGAACTTAATTTAGCAGCTAGAGTATCAACCTGAGGTCCCCATTGCAATTTATTGTCTAATGTAAGACCCAAAAATACCGTTTTATTTACAAGATCAATATGGCTCCCATCTATTATTATTTGGCTATCTACTTGTGCTACATTTGGTAAAGAAAACCTTAAGCATTTAGTTTTCTTTGAATTTAGTAATAGATTATTTGTAGCAAACCACCCACAGACAATTGACATAGTATGATTAACTTTAGTTAGATCTTTGTCTTTTCTATTAACTTTAAAAATTAATGATGTATCATCAGCAAACAAGACAATATCTGTGAGGTCATTTACAACATATGGCAAATCATTTATATATACTAAAAACAAAAATGGACCTAAAATTGAACCCTGGGGTACCCCCATTTCGACTAAAGAGCCCTTGGATGTTGTGCCGGTAATCCCTACCTTTTGCTGGCGATTTGATAAATAAGATAAAACAAGATCATGAGCAGTTCCACGAATTCCGTAGAAGTCAAGTTTTAGTAGTAGCGTACGGTGGTCAACGCAATCGAATGCCTTGGACAGATCACAAAAAATGCCAATCGCATCCTGTGAATCCTCCCATGCGCCATAAATGTGCCTCAGCAATGTTGCTGCCGCATCGGATGTAGATCTTCCCTTCGTGAAACCGAACTGATGACCATGCAATACCTTATGCTTAGTAAAGTGACTTGACATTTGATTAAGCAGCAATTTTTCAAAGATTTTACTAAGTGCTGGCAGAACGGAAACTGGTCTGTAATCAGATGGATTCTCCCTACAACCGGACTTGAAAATAGGTACTATTTTACTATATTTCATTAAATCAGGAAAACAACCCTGATCAATGCATTCATTAAAAATATTTGACAAAACAGGTGCAATCACTGTTATTATTGATTTTACGATTGTTACTGATAAGCCCCATAAATCTTCAGTACTTTTCATATTGAGAGAATTAAAAGTTATTATGATATCGCTAGCATTAATATGGTCAAATTTAAAACTTGGAAATGTATTATGAATATGCTGCTTGAGTAAAGATTCCGCTGCTATAGGACATGATTTAAGGCTTTTAGTAGTTTTACCAGGTATACTCGTGAAGAAGTTTTCAAAAGCACAGGCTACATCTAAATTATTTGTTAGAATTTTTTCATTAATTTTAAGAGTTACCTGTTCATTATTATTTCTAATTTTACCAGTTTCCGTATTAATAACATTCCAGACTGTCTTTATTTTGTTATTAGCATTACCTATTTTATTACATATAAAGTAAGATTTAGCTTGATTACACACTAACTTGAAAGTCTTTGAAAATTTTCTAACATATTTATGAAATTCTTCGTTCTGAGTAAGAGATTTTAAATGATAAAGTTCATACAACCTATCCCTGCTCTTACGAATACCTTTTGTAGCCCAGTCACTAAATCCCATTTTACTATTTACCTTCACTATTTTAGTAGGACAGGCTCTATTAAAATTATCGCAAATCCCAGACAATAAACCTTTATACAAGACATTGGGCTCATCACTATGATATATTGTATTACAGAGTTTCAGCTCTAAATTATTCTTAAAGGTGTCTAATCTTGCCTTAGTAGTAGGTCTAATTACTTTCGTTACTTTAAATACTTGTCTTTTAAATGGCAATTCTATTAATTGAGCCTTATGATCCGAGCGAACACCACTAATAATCGATTTCCCTAGTATACTACTATTAGTTAATATATTATCAATACAAGTAGCCGAAGTGGCTGTAGATCTTGTTGACTCACTAAACAATAAATCTAAGTTGAACGATTTGAATAAGGCAACAAAATTCCGACTTTCAGATGAATTACTAAGAGTATCTACATTAAAGTCGCCACATACAACTATTGACTTGTTAGAATTATTAAATAACTTACGAAGAATCTCTTCCATTATAGACGTAAACAATAAAAAATTTGATGCCGGTGGCCTATAAACACAAACAATAATATAGTTCTGCAACTCTGCACAAGACACCTCACAAACACGCTCAACAGAGAGGCTACAAATATCTTTACGATCCTTGAATTTAATATTATTATTTATAAGAATTATTGTGCCGCCACCTTCTGCAGATAATCTATTGAATATACTGGCAACTGTAAAGTTTTTAATATTAAAAAGCATAGTGCCCGGTTTCAACCATGTCTCTGTAAAACATAATATATCTATATTTATTTTATCTAATAATAAATGAATATCAAGAATTTTGCCAAAGAAGCGATTAATATTCTGATGTAATAAAAAAGTCGAACTGTTTAGCTTCTCTGTTGTCAAAAGTTTTTGTTTAAAGAACTATTCTGAGATTTAATGTTAAAATGACTTGTTCTTACTGTGTTATCCCTTATCCTATTAATATTATATGCTACAAGTGATGCAATCAATTTCTTAAGTTTTTTTGGAATAAACAGGGTATCCTGTTTCAATTTCAAATTACTAACAAACTTGTTAGTATCAAAATAAATAAAATTAGCACTATGACATGTAACATTATGCATATGGTTATTTAAATGCCAAATATAATTATTCTCCATATCTGAATAGTTGGAAGAGTATGGGAAAGCACATAACATTATTTTCATTACCTCTAATTTTGATAAAGAATTGAGACTATTTATCAAGTCTTTTTTACTTATATTTATAACATTGCCAATTAAAATTATTATTATGGTATTTTCATCAAACTTTGTATGCAAAATCTTGTCTATTATTTGTTTGTATGATGCTCCTGGCATACAATAATTTATTACTGAATCAGTTATTTGGTTACTTATTATTGAGCCAAAGTCAGATCCTATTTTATCCGAAAAAACTATTGTCTTTGTGATTGTAGGACAAGGATTGGAATCTAATTGCATGACCCGAACATCAGTCTGATTCATTTGTGATATATTAAGTCTTAATGCGAGTCAACTTAGTATAAACTGTTTTGTTTTTCCGTCAATTAATGTCAAGTCTTTTGTTGACGTTTTATGACGTAAATTTTTCATTTGCATCTCAATTGAGTCTATAATAGAGTAAGGTAGAGCACCCGAATTCTGTAAATCTCTGGGATTCAAAGCTGTTACAAATTTTTCTGCGGGGAATAAAATAAACAAAAGTTCCCCGGTTCAAAATATAGTTTATTATATATATAGTATAGTTATATTAAAGATCTTACATTAAGTTCGTTGTACTAAAAGTATAAAAATTAGAGCCAGCTAGACTCAGCGCGTGGGTCTGGAGTAAGGTTGTGTTTTGGTCTATTTAAAAAGAATTGAGCGCCACTGACAGGAACGGCTGTCAGCCCGTTAATAAAGTTTTGAAGAAAATACGTGATTAACGTTCAGAAGGAACTATAGTAATAATTATAAGGGGTACCGCTACAGCATCCTTCAAGCGAAGCAAGAACAGCGAAAAGAAGCCCAGCAAGCAAGCAAGGCAAGCGCCACGTGTCCGGCTTCTGGTCCACACGGCACCCTCCGTACGCTGTCCTCACGGTCCGCACCAAGCGCGTCACGACCCGCACCGCAACGCTCCGCGGCACTCACCAAATAATACACGGACTTTTATACAGTAAGTTAGTACAGAACTGTTACGGCTCGTACAGAACTTTACTGCCCGTACAGAACTTTACTGCCCGTACAGAATTTTACTGCCCGTACAGAACTTTACTGCCCGTACAGAACTTTACTGCCCGTACAGAACTTTACTGCCCGTACAGAACCTTACTGCCCGTACAGAACATTACTGCCCGTACAGAACTCCTCCTGGAAATTGGAAATATTGTGCCGATTAGTAAAGCTTGCATGACCCGAGCACAGGCAAAATGGTGGACACCAACCCTCGTGTCACCCATGTGCTCACCACCTACCGAAAGACCGGCCATGTGGTTGGTCATACACCACACGCGACCACACAGAATCCAATAAGAAAAACCTAATCGGCAATCCCAGGCTAAATTCGGACAAGCGGCAAACCATATTGTTGCCATACGTTTGTCCGTCCGACCAGGCAACACCAAAGCAAAATAAGCTATTCATTAGCGTGATAATTATTAAAAGGACGCCATAAATACCTTTTGGAGGAAAATGTTCTTGCCCGGGGAGTGATGGGGAACAATGTCCACTCCGACTAACACGCGGAACCACCACCCGCGTGTTCGGCAAAATCTTCCCTTTTGTTCTACAAAAAAAATGCAACAATTAAACAACGTTACAATCAATATAATACGACAATAACCTATTGTCGTGTTGGGTTTATACTTACTGAGGAATGTTAGAAAAAACGCGTGGCGTGTCTGGCTCCTATTCCATGACACGCACCGGTCGTTGGTCCACACAAAACTTCTGAAATAAACCCAAAACGAATCAGCCTACGTTCAATGATCACGAATAAGAATCCAATTGGAAAATAACATGCGGTTATACTTACAAAATTAAAGACGCACCGGGGCTTAGGCCAAAGCGGCGCACGCGATTCCGAAGATCGAAATGAAAGAGTGAACGCCCAGAACCAATATATAGTCTCATAGGGGTGGGAAAGTCCTCGCTTTGAATGATAAGCGGTGACCGATCTCCCACCTTCCTTGACAGGAACATTTGACTAGCGTATGACCGGCAAAAAATTATCTATAATACCGCCGCGCAGGAACATCACTCTCACACGTCAAAATGACATTAAATTACAGATCGATCTATTAGGTCGATCGATGTAAACAAACCATTTCAAAACATAATTAAATCCAAATTATGTGCAATTGTGGATGAAATGTTGTAAAAAGGAAACTACGAAATCAAAATTTTATGTATTGGAATTGATGGTAATATTGGAATGAGCCCACAGGAACCGTAAGTACTGAAATTTTTACGGTGCCGAATTTTCTACGTAACAGTGCCCCGATCCTCATCAGAATTTTTCGAGGTGAAACGAAGAAAAATTCGAGCTGGCCCTCCAGCTCACACCTAGGGATCATTCAGGTGTGTGGCATTAGAACTGTAAACGTTAACTCCGTATACGATAAATCTATTAAAATTGTTGTGATCGCTTTACCTAAACAGAAATGACTTATTTTTGTGAATAATAATTTGATAAGTTATCGATAGTGTTATTTACTTAAAATACGAAAAAATTAAAATACTAAAACTAAAGAAGATAATATAAGTGTAAGGTGCTTACAAACAAAACGAAATAAAGTGAAAACAAATTTAAATTTAAAAGAACTGATGTGTACAAATACAATTGTTAAAAATAACGTGTAATCTAATTAAAGTGGAAACCCAAATAGTAATAATTATGAACAAATAGTGAATAAAAACCATTAACATTTTGATTTGATATGTGTGGGTGTTTTTAAGCCCCAGCATATTCCTACCTACACAATCCGTCATAATCAGCTGACTAATCAGCTGGTCGACAGAACCTGCATAAACAGAACACAACTTTCGCCACAATTGTTAATAATTCGTTTAGCTCAGTGCGTCCTCGACCGACTGCAAATCCGTGGACCCGAGTTCGATCCTTATGTAACATCAAGTGAGATTTTTGTAAATTTTGTAAACATGGATAACGTAGCAAGAAAATTCAACGATCGAAATCAGACTTCGACTTATCAGTACTGTCGCATGATATAATAAATTCTACGTTACTCGACTCAACTATGTTAAGTCTCCACAGTGCCACACAAAACAGTGAAACTATGGTTAACGAAGAGCTAAAGAATGAATTAGATACTTTGAAGCAGAAATTGAACAGTGCAGATCAAGAAATAGAAAATTTAATCCTTGAAAATAATGAACTCAAGAGAGCGTTGCAAGATCAATCCAAAAAAGTCGATTTTTTGAAAAAGCTTTCTACAGATCAGACTTCTCTACAAAATAAACTCGTCTCAACACCTATTAGGAGAAAAATTTTAAATATAAGAATGCGAGTGCCAAGAGTATCTCCTCTCCACCTTGACAGAAGTGTATGCGCTAATTCAGCCAAGACTTTGAAGGACACACCAATTAGAAAATACAGCCTACAGAATAATCATCTATATTACCGCCATATAGACGACACTAACAACTCTGCTGATAGTCAAAATAACTATGCCAGCATAACAGAAATCCCGTTAGATGGCGTTACCTGTACAAGTGAGGACGCGTGTACAAAAACGTCAGTAAAAAAATATGACGATGCGGAGATCCATGAAGTTGATTCTTGTTATTATAGTAACCATCAAACAGCAAGAAGGCAAGTTGTTATAATTGCTGACCAGCAAGGACGAGGTATCTGTAAAATACTGCAAGGTTTATTAGGAGCCAAATACCTGGTGACATGTACATCAAAATCAGGAGCAAAGTTGTGTGATGTTGTAAAATCATCCAAAAGTGAAATATCTAAATTAACAAAAAACGATTTCGTGATATTGATGGGGGGCATTAATGATAAAAATCCATTTGAATTAGAGTTATCCCTGAACCTTTGGCTTAATTCGACCCGTCATACTAATGTTATTATCAGTGAAATACCATACAACAATGCTCTGAATGAAAATAAGCTTAATTATCAACTTAAATTTATGTGTAAAGGTTTTAGTAATGCTATTTTTATGGATATGAACTACCACAGCTTGATTCCGTTTAAACATGACTTTAAATTAAATCTGAGTCGTTCTTTATTGAAAGAAATCCTTCATGTTTGCTATAGGACTGATATGTGTAAATATAACGAATACCTTAGATCAGCTGTTAGTAACGTCACTTTGAATAGCCCTAAAGCAAACTCTGTAAACAAAAGCACACAAACAGATTTAGAACCAATCAAGGCACTTTGTGATGATATTATAGACAAAAGCACCCAAACCTGCATAGAATCATATGATGTATGTAATAATAACGTTAATTTTGATTTAAGCCATGATCTTTTTCGTGCATAGTAGTGTATATATTCTACATCAAAATATAAACGGGCTAATTAGTAAAAACGACCTATTGACTGTAAGTATCGATGACCTTGGCGACAAGGGTAGACCAATCGATATTCTATGTATCACTGAACACAATATGTCTCAAGATGATGTCAGCCTCATTCATGTGCCAAACTTTAGACTAGCATCATATTTTGCAAGACGCAAACGAAATGGCGGTTCGTGTATTTTGGTAAGTAACAGACATAAATTTAGGCCCGTCACAGAAATTGTTAACTTTTCCATATCAAATATTGTTGAGTGTTCGGCTATTGAACTAATTGACCATGAAATTTATATTATCTGTATATACCGAATCCCTAACAATGATTCTCAATCTCTTGAGATATTTTTCTGCCAATTAGATCATATTTTTACAAAATTGAATAATAAAAACATTATAATATGTGGTGACTTTAATATAAACATGCTCAATAGAACTAGGCAATCATTAAACTTTGAGGATATATGCCTGTCCTATAATATTAGGTTTGCCATTCAGGTGCCAACTCGTTTGACCAGCGGTACATGTATTGACAATATACTTTATAATATACGTGGATGCAAGGCTGAAGTTACGGAGCTAGCACTATCCGATCATACAGCGCAAATATTGAAATGCCCAGTTAAAAAGACGTGTATTCTGCAATGCTGGTATGTTTACAAACGTGACTACTCAGAAGAAAATGTTGGGAAATTTATTGAATGCTTACTGCAACTCAGTTTTGAGGATTTATATAAAACTAATGAACCAAACAATGCTTTTAACTATTTCTATGAACTCTTTATTCTTTTATATGACTTGTGTTTATAACATTATTATAATAGACGTCCAAAATGGATTTCTCGTGGAATTAAAGCGTGTTGTAGACGTAAAAGAGACTTCCTTTGGAAATATAGGAAAAATCGTAACTCTGAAAATAAAGAAATACTTAAGCAATATGCTAAAAGGCTTAGAACCGTTATTAAGCTAACAAAAAAGTCGCAAAATAACCACTTTATCACCACCTCAGAAAACAAGTCAAAAGCCACATGGAAAATCATAAATCGCAAAAATTATAACTATCCTAAGGAAGAGATACTCAAGTTGAAGGTCAAAGACAACATTATTTATGATCCTATAAAAATTTCTAATGAATTTAATAACTTCTTTATTGACCATATAAACAATGCCAACCAAACTGAAACTAATATTAATATGACAACTCGAAACTTACCAAACCAATGCAATTCAGTATACATGAACTCCGCTAATCCGGATGATATACTTAGAATCATCAATTCATTAAAAAATACAAACAGCGTAGGATATGATAATATCTCAACCAAAATTGTGAAACGGGTAGCACATATTATTGCTCCGGTAATGTGCTATGTAATTAATATTTGTATAGAGCATGGCATTTTTCCAGAAAAGCTTAAAACTACAATAATTAAACCAATATTTAAAAAAGGAGATTCAGAAGACATGAACTGTTATAGGCCTATAGCCCTGATTCCTATATTCTCAAAAATTTTCGAAAAAGTTATTTATAGTTGTCTCAATAATTTCTTTGAATCTAATAATATACTAGCTGATCAACAGATGGGCTTTAGAAAAAGCAAAACAATTAATATGGCTGTTTATGATTTTCTGTACAAAATAATGACGAGTATTGATAACAGAGTACCCGCAGTAGCACTATATATGGATATGACCAAAGCATTCGACCGTGTAGATTATAAAATTCTATTGCATAAGTTATATGCTTGCGGGGTCAGAGGAAATATACACAATCTAATTGAGTCGTATCTAACTGAGAGACAGCAAATTACTCAAATCAGTAAAATATGTCGGAAAACTAAAACCGAAATAACTTACTCCTCTGATTTAAGATACACTCACTGTGGTGTGCCCCAAGGCAGTATATTAGGACCATTACTCTTTCTCATATATATAAACGATTTTCCAAAAGTAACCAATCATCACATGACCTTATTTGCAGATGACAGCACGATACTATTTTTAGGTAATAACTTGACTACTTATGAAAATGATATAAATATGACATTAGAATTGATAATGGAATGGTTAATGAATAATAATCTTAGAATTAATTTGGACAAGACAAAAATTATGAATTTTTATCAACGATGTAATAGGCTACAAAATCTGAATATACATTTTTCAAACAATCAAATACTTGAAACAGATGTTACGAAGTTTTTAGGTATTTATATAGATAAAAAAATTACTTGGAAACAGCACGTTGAATATGTATGTAAAAAGCTTAGTCGATTCTCATACGCACTAAGCAAACTGAGACCAGTCACCAATCGATCAGCATTGCTCACAGCGTATCACGGTTATGTAGCTTCTACTATCAGATATGGAATCATATTCTGGGGCAACTCAACAGATAAGGAATTAGTATTTAAGTCCCAAAAGAAATGTGTTAGGGCTATACTCCAGTTACGACAAACGGATACTTGCAGACCACACTTCAAATTACTCAAGCTTCTAACATGTCCAAGCATCTATATTTATGAAAGCGCTGTATTTGTTAAATGCAATCAACACTTGTTCGACCATCGCAGTAGATCTCGCCACCGGGATGATTTGTGTCTGTTACCATCAAAAACAGCCCTAATGCACAAAAGTTTTTTCTGTATGGCACCTGTACTATTTAATAAAATACCGATCGCTTTGCGCAAAGAGGGCCTTACTAAATTAAAAAAACGTCTCTATGACTTTTTAATTAGTAAAGCATATTATGACGTGAATGAGTTTTTGAATGACACCATCATACTGTAAATAGAATAAAATTGTTATATATATTGATTGACATTTTAAATATAGTTGGTTCGGTGATAATTATGACATTTTGTTTTGATTATTTTGTTTTGATTGTTTTGTCTTGATTATTTTGTATTGATTGTTTTGTATTGATTATTTTAGTTTTGATTTATTTTGTTTTAATTATTTTATATTGATTATTTTGTTTAGATGTCTAATGTATTTTGCACGCCAACTTAGGCAGACTTATGTCGATCGAATAATTATTATTATAACACCTCACTGTACACATAAGTCAGCAAATAAATGAATTTGAATTTGAATTTGAATTCCAATAGTATCCTCAAACTAAAAATGAAATTTAAAAAAAAATGAGGAAAAAAAATAATGATCAGAGAATCGCCAAAACTCCATACTCAAACCAAATCCCTAACAGTTTGATCTAAAATGCCCTACGAACAACGTGAATACCAAAAAAAAAAAATAGTACCGGAAATAAAGATGGGGCACAAACCACCTATAAGAGGAAAGGGTAGCGGGGAAAAACGACAGCCCTATCCAAAAAATAGTACCGTTATTAAAGTTAGGGTACAACCAACTTATAAAAATTAGGTTGAGAACAAAAATCTCAAACTAACTTTAAGTGGTATATCCAGATCGAAGGAAAGCAGCGACCAAACTGGAAAAGAAAACAAACAACTAACAAATTCCCTTCACAAAAAATTAAAGTTGTCCAAACAATTCCAAAAAAAAATAACTACTACAATAATTTACTGCAATCTGAACGTAGGTAAAATCAAGTTAAAGTTAAATTAAATCAAAGTTTAATTAAAGTTTAAATCAAATTAAAGTTAAATCAAATTAAAGTTAAATTATATTAAAGTTAATTCAAGTTACTTCAAGTTAAAGTTAAATTATATTAAAGTTAAAGCATTAACAAAAAAAATACAACTCCATTCTATCAAAGTTCAACAACTAAACTAATAAACCGAGTAAAAACAAACTTAAAGATAAACTCCAGAAAAACAAAATCCTATCAATTATCACAAACCTAAATGTAAGCAAACCAATACTACCAAAACCACGCAGCAATCTGCAAACTAACAACTAAAAATTAAAAAAAATTAAACCTAAATCTTAAAACTAAGTCAATCCTTTCAGTAATAACAAACCTGTTCATTACGAACTACCAGCAAGCCAGGACCAATGTTCCATTCCAGATATATTACTCTTCTGACCGGGCTTTTAAAACTAAAACTTACTAACTAAACACCATCACCAGGGACAAACACAAGATGGGACCAACGACCAGAAGAAGGTGAAGAAATATTGCAACGCAATAATCAACTCCTGCCGTAAATTGGCAAAAGTAAAAAAAATCTTGGAATCGAACCCACGAACGACCGGAAAAAGCACCTTCGCATCATTGGCACACCACACTGCGGGCCAATGCATGAATGCCTACAGCCTAAAGAAGGTGTAGAAACATATTGCAACGCAATAAACAACTCACCATAACTAGGCAAAAGTGAAAAAATGGAATCGAACCCACGAACGACCCGAAAAAACACCTCGGTACCATTGGCACACTACACTGTGGGCCAAGGCATCAACGCCTACACCCTGAAGTAGGTTTAGAAAAATATTGCAATGCAATAAAGAACTCCCGCCATAACTTGGCAAAAGTAAAAAATGGAATCGAACCCACGAACGACCCGAAAAAGTATGGTGATAAGTACCTCGGCATCATTGACACACGCAATTGTGGGCCAATGCAACAAGACCTATGGAACTCACCACCTACTTACCAACCTATCAAACGTCAAATGAAATAATGTTTTAAAATAAAAACCCAATCCTATCAAACAACAAAATTAATGTGTGAAACCAACCGCTAAAAGGAAAAACTCGAAAACCAAAAGACAAGCCCAGTAATAAAAAAAAGAACGGAACCCGAAAACTAACCAAATGCTCTCAAGCTAACCCGATCAGACTTAACTTGAACACGCCTGTCATATTTCAGCAACTCCTGAACGTGTCTTGCTCTGTCCTCTTCTGTCGAAAGCAACGGAACAAAAGAAACGACCTTGACCTCAGGAACTTTAGGACGTGATTTTCGGCAACACACTCGAAATCTTCTGCCTTTTCTGTGTTTCTTCTGTCTCGGTGCACGGCGTTTGTCAGCCACCGATGGCAGAATAGGCGACTTGACTGCTTGGACAGAAACACAATCGTCACAACCGTCAGACAAAACCGGTTCGCAGGACACTGGAACAGACAAAGGTAATGTATCGTCAGGAAGTAAATCTGAACACGATTTGAGAAGAAGTGAAGGCTCAGCAACCAAAACGGGTGAAGGACACGGTAAAGTATTAAGAATGCTCGGCCTAGGAGTAAGAATTAGCGAAGGCAATGGAGTTGGTACTGGAGAAGTGGATACTGGAGTTGGAGTCTGCTCAGGCAAGAGTTGGTTGGAAGCAACCCTTGGGCCCTCCACGCAGTACAGCCTCTTCCACATATCTTCATCGTAGCAGTCGTAGGGCGTGAAGTCATCCACCAACAGCTGCTTAAGAGACGGCCAGTCAGAAACGGTGTGCCTAACACTGCGAAACCATATAAGAGCGACATCGGAAAAAAGAATGAATGCTGCCTCAAAAAGCACCGACTCCGGAATTCGGTAGAATTTGCAAATCTCATCCAGGCGCTGAAGGTACGCGTGCACAGAGGAAACGCCGTCAAAAACATGCTGCGAGTCACACAACGCGTCGACGTAACCAGTATAAGATGGCTCCTGAATCAGCTCGAAGGAACGAATATAGTTGGCGTAAAGCACGTCAATCTCCTCAAGCCAATCACACAACTCAAAATAAAGCGCAAGCTTACGGTCCCGTAAAGTGAAGTTTGAACACGTGATACGACGCAGCCGATGATAAGCATGGTGTGCAAATGCCCTAATACGGTTAATTTTTTTAAAATTACACTTATCCTTATGAAAACTAGCTGATATAAAATCTAAAATACCACGGATCGCGAGAAATTCGGATTCAGGAGAACGCGACGTTTTAAAAATTTGGGACGCTGGCAATCGTTTAGCTAGGTCCCGCACTTGGTCACGGACATCCGGTAAAGTAGTTTCCGGTACTACATCGCGAATCTCAACTTCGTATACTAGTTCGGGCAGGCCTAACACATTATAGCAAATGGGGCGATCCATTAAAAGTATAAATTAGGAATAAATCATTAAAGGGGCAAGTCAAGCTGGCTTCACAAAAACATCCATTTTAAAATTATAAAGCTATGCCGTATAAAAATATAACACAACAGATGTACATCCCCCCGTGAGCTGCATTACAAAAATAAAAGCTAAGTTACAAAAAATAACAAGACTAGCCATGGCCAAAATGCAAAAATAAAAAAAATAAATTAAATGCTTAGGCAGAAAAGCAAGCTCAAGAGAGGTTCACACATTGGTAACATTATTAGAAATGTGAAGAAAAATAAATTAAAGGGGGAAATTAAAAGAATTTAAGTTTAACCAAAACACAACCTTTTGGTGTAGCAAAAGACACACCAATTACTCCAGAACTTTCCGAGCCCCACGTTGGGCGCCACTGTTACAACTTTTTCTGCGGGGAATATAAACAAAAGTTCCCCGGTTCAAAATATAGTTTATGATATATATAGTATAGTTATATTAAAGATCTTACATTAAGTTCGTTGTACTAAAAGTATAAAAATTAGAGCCAGCTAGACTCAGCGCGTGGGTCTGGAGTAAGGTTGTGTTTTGGTCTATTTAAAAAGAATTGAGCGCCACTGACAGGAACGGCTGTCAGCCCGTTAATAAAGTTTTGAAGAAAATACGTGATTAACGTTCAGAAGGAACTATAGTAATAATTATAAGGGGTACCGCTACAGCATCCTTCAAGCGAAGCAAGAACAGCGAAAAGAAGCCCAGCAAGCAAGCAAGGCAAGCGCCACGTGTCCGGCTTTATACAGTAAGTTAGTACAGAACTGTTACGGCTCGTACAGAACTTTACTGCCCGTACAGAACTTTACTGCCCGTACAGAATTTTACTGCCCGTACAGAACTTTACTGCCCGTACAGAACTTTACTGCCCGTACAGAACTTTACTGCCCGTACAGAACCTTACTGCCCGTACAGAACTTTACTGCCCGTACAGAACTCCTCCTGGAAATTGGAAATATTGTGCCGATTAGTAAAGCTTGCATGACCCGAGCACAGGCAAAATGGTGGACACCAACCCTCGTGTCACCCATGTGCTCACCACCTACCGAAAGACCGGCCATGTGGTTGGTCATACACCACACGCGACCACACAGAATCCAATAAGAAAAACCTAATCGGCAATCCCAGGTTAAATTCGGACAAGCGGCAAACCATATTGTTGCCATACGTTTGTCCGTCCGACCAGGCAACACCAAAGCAAAATAAGCTATTCATTAGCGTGATAATTATTAAAAGGACGCCATAAATACCTTTTGGAGGAAAATGTTCTTGCCCGGGGAGTGATGGGGAACAATGTCCACTCCGACTAACACGCGGAACACCACCCGCGTGTTCGGCAAAATCTTCCCTTTTGTTCTACAAAAAAAATGCAACAATTAAACAACGTTACAATCAATATAATACGACAATAACCTAGTGTCGTGTTGGGTTTATACTTACTGAGGAATGTTAGAAAAAACGCGTGGCGTGTCTGGCTCCTATTCCATGACACGCACCGGTCGTTGGTCCACACAAAACTTCTGAAATAAACCCAAAACGAATCAGCCTACGTTCAATGATCACGAATAAGAATCCAATTGGAAAATAACATGAGGTTATACTTACAAAATTAAAGACGCACCGGGGCTTAGGCCAAAGCGGCGCACGCGAATCCGAAGATCGAAATGAAAGAGTGAACGCCCAGAACCAATATATAGTCTCATAGGGATGGGAAAGTCCTCGCTTTGAATGATAAGCGGTGACCGATCTCCCACCTTCCTTGACAGGAACATTCGACTAGCGTATGACCGGCAAAAAATTATCTATAATACCGCCGCGCAGGAACATCACTCTCACACGTCAAAATGACATTAAATGACAGATCGATCTATTAGGTCGATCGATGTAAACAAACCATTTCAAAACATAATTAAATCCAAATTATGTGCAATTGTGGATGAAATGTTGTAAAAAGGAAACTACGAAATCAAAATTTTATGTATTGGAATTGATGGTAATATTGGAATGAGCCCACAGGAACCGTAAGTACTGAAATTTTTACGGTGCCGAATTTTCTACGTAACAAAGCCTAGCCTATTTCATAATAGATTGATGATTTTACGCGCGAGTAGTGTGAGACAACTGCTGGAGCCCCGTCAATGTAATACAAAATTGACTGCAAGTACGATTCCGAGACCATTATACAATCACCCTGCAGGTCCAGAAAAAACAAGTGGTTTTACGCCGTAGCCCATATTACCCCTCAAGAAATTTGAAGACTATGTTTCCATGTACGACTTAATTAAGATAATTATTCTTCTAGTTAGCCCCAATATTTATAGAATAAATATCCTAGAACATTCTTTACACACGGTCATCTACCCCCTTATTCAGCTAATATAAACTTCACCGAGGCCTCGGAGAGCTTACCTCTTACATGATTAGTAGTATTAGCGTAGTTAGCGAAAGAGACAGAGCACGCAGGCTGCGACGAAACATCCTCGAGTTAGTGTCATTTCCCTTACAGAATCGAGCCCCTGGTTCCAAACCAAGCAGAGCTTATACTTTGAAAACCAGATAACAAATTTAATTTATAACGTTTTTTTTCTAAATACAAACATATTAATTACTACGAAATGTGAAATAGGTATTGTTGGGTGCGCGTAAATTTGGTACACCTTAGTTAGATCAACATTTAAAATATAAGGATGCAGGGTGTTATACTAATAAAAAGATAATAATATGACTTCTCAAACAGACATCCAGACAAAATTATAAATTTTCCTCGTTATAACCTCATCTTTTTAAGGTTATGAAATAAGTCAATTAAAAAAGTGCAGCTTTCTGTTAAAAACTCGAGCTGGAAACTACGCAAATAAAGTAAATAGAGCGGAAAACACTTAAAGCCTCCAGTTCCACTAATCCCCATCCACTATTAACGTGCGCTAATAAAAACTTCAGTCTCTTTCGAATTTAAATAAAATGAGAATTACGTCGAGACATTAATCTGTATTCGCTTTTAAGCTGAGCGATTAGTCTTTTCGCCGCACTGTGCAGAAAAAAAATCTCGCAAAGTGCTCTTACTATAAGTGGATTTGGCAAAGGCCGAGGGTATCTGCCACCCGTAGTGAATCATTTTATACTAGCGCCAAGCAGTTGAGACCGGTTATAGCCAGTTATTAAGTGCCCAAATTATGGTGCACGAATATTTGATATTCGCTCGACATATTTATTGTTCGAGCAAATTGTTTTCGTAATAGGTACCTTTAGAAATAAACGGATGATGTACAGAATTTATTTGGATTTGAGAACTTTACTCGAGGTGATCAAAGGTAAAAAATTGCAATTTTGGATTATATTTCTAACGATGGATGGGTAGTTTTTTCCGAGGGTTGTTACATTTTCCCAAGATAAAAAGTACCATGTGTTTGTCCTGGTTATAAATTATCTTTGTGCCAAGAATCATCCGAATCCGTTCAGTCCACGCATCTATCAATCCATCCATGAAAACTATCAAACCAACCAAGGACAAATGGAAGACGTAGAGTGACGTAACCGGTGACATTTTAGGCAGTATTTTAGTTGACAAGCTCATCCTATTCAGTCTGTCACCGACTCCACACCCTCTATCCTTTTGTGGGTGGCTGGGTAAAAATTCTATAGACATTTTATAAAATGTCCAATAATTATCAATGTATTTTTCTTGAATATCATTTTTTTTATTGGTTTATTTAATATACTGTACAAAGCACTAAAACGTACATGTAGCCACATAATGCTAACCTCAAGGGATTTATTAAGTGGCGAGGTCATTCGTTCGCACGAAAAGGAGAAATACAAAGGAAAAATTTAATATATATTTAATATCTTTCTCAACATCTCTAATATGTAAAACTTATAATTAGTCTGTGGTGGAAAAGGCTGGTTATCCATAACACAGGCTTCGGCTTAGTTTTGGATACCAGTTTCTCCTACAAACTATAAAATGCTCAAATGATCTCTATTGTCTGAGTTTTAAGTAGGTTATATTAGTTTGTAAGGAGAAAAAGAATAAATTTATTATTATTATTATTATTATTATATAAGTACTTACTAATTACTTAGTACTTACTACTAATTTTTTAATTAATTTATTCTACATTTTCTCTTTTCTTATATAAAACCATTTCAGTTTCCGCTTTACAATGTTATGCTTAATATCCTTGTTTTTATATATTTCAACAATGTTATCAGGTAATTCATTTAGCAGCTTTGGCAACAAGTAATCGAAAGTTCTTGTTCCATAAAAGTTATTCAACAAATCAGACAAGCCCATCAATTAATGTTACTAAACTTATTTTAAAATTACGTTGGAAATAATTATTCATTATTAATATCAATAGGTAATGCAATCACAAAAGGTCCAATATCCTACAACCACAATTTAAAAATTCTTCCTCTATCTTCTTAAAGATAACCATAACCTTGTACTGTAAAGAAATTCCGCCTCAGAGCTATAAAAGCTTTTATCCCCGACTATACATAAATTAGAACCCAACATAAAGGATCATCCTGAAACGATTTTTCCCTCAGCTTTGCAAAGATGGCCACCGACAAAATAATCCTTCGTCGCTGCGACGTCCAAGAAGGAATATTAATAATTTAATCTTTATTAATGCAGATCTGTTGCACTGCTCTGACGAGGTTTAAGTCCCGCTTCACTGTTAAGGCTTTTGTGTTCTAAAGAGGTCAATACACGAGACAGCATAAATATCAATATTATAAATGCGATAGGTGAAGATAAATAAATAAATATCCTGGAACATTCTTTACACACGGTCGTCTGATCCCAAACTAAGCAGAGCTTGTACTATGGAAACCAGATAACTGATATACTACTTTTTATTTAATTTTTTTGAATACATACATATGCATATATAGATATTTACACCCAGACACAGAACAAACAGACATGTTCATGCACACAAATGTTTGTCCTGGGTGGGAATCGAACCCGCAACCTTCGACTTGTTAGTCAGGGTGGCTAACCACCAAGCTAATTGGCCTACCGATGTTTGTTACGTTTGTTGAAGGCGGGTGAAATCGCGGGGGACAGCTTGTAATAAAATACTGATTGGTCGTCACAAGTAACAAAAGTTCCTAATTATAATAAAATACTATATTCTCAACTTTCGACACAGCCGTACTTAAACTAGTATTTGCTTATTTATAATATTTAAAAAAATAAATATATTTTTCAACCAAACTACAAGATGACGTTCAGGGAGTGTGATTCAGTGAAGTTTCCCCTCTAGAAACCATGCATCGCATTGAGGTACTTCGTAGTGTCCACCAGCCTGAGTATCACCCTCAAGATGTTCTGTTGAAATCTTGATGATCTGTTGAAATGAAGCCAAACACCTTTCGGTTAACAAAACCTCTACTTTGATTGCTTACCACCAAGACCCACATTATCCCCAACCAGGGGGTTAGATCTCTTAAATCAGAAATCTTATTAGGTTTCCCACGCGGCCTGATCCGCGTTCCCGAGGGAAGAAGGCACAGGCACAAAAAGTGTGATTTGTGCTATTCCAGGGCATTTTCTATCTATGTGCCAAGTTTCATCCAAATCCGTTAGGTAGTTTTTGCGTGAAAGAGCAACAAATATCCACACATACAAACTTTCGCATTTATAATAAAAGGATTGCATGACACGCAAAATTTTAATCAACACTTAACCAGTATCCAATGCTGTACTGTGTTGTAACCCTCTTAAAGCGGACTGAGTCACGTGGCGACTCTGCTCACGGTGTGTCAAAGTGCAAAGGCAGGTACGGTATAATCGCTAGCTCGAGGATTACGCAAATGATCTTCGCTCTACTAGGACCTGTATAATATACAAGACTACAAGGATTGCAGGCGAATGGTGGTTATGTATTGTTGAAGTTTTTATTACTTGATTTAAATTCAGGTTAAATTATTAAGCAAATCCGCAAATCAGTAAATCCGACTGGTAGTTCCAGGGATTAGCACGTTAAAAGAAATACTTTGGCTTTATTGTCGTTATATGTATTTAAAATGTTTCTGTACGTATGTATGTCACTGTACTGCTTCTAAATGGCTAGACCGATTTGGATGATAATTTATAAGTGCGTTTATGTGGGCACTGGATGGTTTAGATTCACATTGGGCCCCGTAGGTGGCGCTGTGAATTTATTTCTAATTTCCAGAACACATTTTTTTTAATATTTTTGTAACCTACTAGGATTCGATAGATGGAAAAGAATAAAAGAAAATATGTTTATTCGTGCTAATATTCAACACTAGATAACATAAAAAAATTGGGGGAGACTAATTGAAGAATGGAAACAATCATTAAAACGCAGAAATGTTGGTTGATGCCAGGAATAGGTCCCGATTCAGCAAAAAGCCAAGCCTATTAAAAGATATCGCTTTAATTTAGTTTCTTTTAGCTCACACCCTCACTTATTGGGCAGAACAATGTCACACACAAACCCTTACACATTTACTCACACATTTATACACACTTACGCACCACGTTGGCTACCGTAATTAAAGGAAATGGGGGCCTGGATCTCCAAAATACAGGCTGAGGCTTAGTTTGGACTCCAGATCTCCCTCAAATTGCAATTTTTTCCCAATCTTCCTGTCAACTGTATTTTATCATTACATGTAATTTGTGGAGATAAATAAAATAAATTATTATTATTAGCATAGATAGATAAATTAGACCCATCCGCAATAAATTTAATTATTTTCATTCTCAATTCCTTAATTTTTAACTTACACTCGATTTTACATTAAATACCAATATGAAACACCACAGGTAAGGTAACATTACATCAGCCAAACGGTTTCATTGTGACTTACTTACTTACTGCATATTTATTACTTAGAGCCGGTGTCAAGGGAATTTTTGGCATAGTTCCGTTGTATATTATAGCTTGGAGGCCGAAGCCAGTGGCTTAGCATTTTATGTGGGCATTTCACTTGGAAGTATATTATATAATTTATTGTAACGAGTTCTTCGTATAATATATGGGTCTGTCTTCGTATTATACCCATTCACTTGGGAGTAAGATCAGATCAACGCAACCAAATCAACCAACTAAGGAAGTGGTCTGAATATCTAATAAGAAGTGAGATATGTAGAAAAATGGCTAAATATAAAAAGGGACGTAAGGGGTTAACACAGTTAGAATTTTCAAAAAATCTTTTTTTTTTATTTGGAGCGAAGAACAATTATTTTTTTACAAATAAACGGCAGTTTGTCAAAAATCATTTTTTTTCTTATTCCTTCGTTCAATACCTCCGTTAATCTATCGTAGATGGGAAGATGATATCAAAAATGGTGCCAGAAAGGACCTGGACGAAAATATTATTTACCAAATACATTTTATTTGAAATATTAAGTAGAAATGAGATTAAATGTATCTTATAAGATTGTTGATAAAGTCTATTATTAAATTTATTTTATTAAGATCATGGTCTCGATTCTGTAAGACAATGACACTAACTCGAGGATGTTTCGTCGCGGCCTCTGTGCTCTGTCTCTTTCGCTAACTACGGTAATAGTACTAATCACATGAGAGATAAGCTCTCCAAGGCCTCCGGGAAGCGGCTCCCCGACAAAGTTTGTATTAGCTGAATAAGGGGGCAGAATCTAATCGATGAAGACTCTGGACGGCACTACCATACAATTTCCGCCGTGAAACAATAGTGCACTTATATTACTGTTTCGGGTAGAAAGGTAAGGCCGGTGACATTACAGGCACATGAGACATAACTTCACGTGGGTTCAACGCATTCTTGATGTCCATAGGCATTGGTGACCACTTACCATCAGGTGGACCGTCTGCCTGTTTATCAGACTAATTCTCTAGGAAAAGAGTCGAGACTTATTGTAATTATTTCTCTTAGCGTTTTTATAAATACATAAAAAAGCTTCACGCCCCACGCCCATTAGAGTGTAAAAACCAAAGGGTCGGAAGTCAGGCTTCAAATGAGAATCGGCAAGAATCTCAGCAAGGTTACATTTTTTTTTTAAATTATCTCATCTAACTTTTAGGCTACAGTATATACTTTGCATTTGTTTCACATTGACTGAATAATATTTATAAAAAAAAATTATATGTCGATAAAAAATAATAGTTATATACCCAAACAAGCATGTGAAAGCTGCATTTGTGCTGAGAGCAGCTACTTCCAGACATCTCTTATATCTTATTTATCTTCAATATAATGAGCTGCCTTATAATATGTTCTTTCTTTTATAACATTCACAATATAGTTTTAAATTTAAGATCTTGTAATTGACACTTTAACTATTATACTCAGGTTTTTTAATTATATGTTTTATGAAAATTAAAAAAAATTTGTAAAAATTACTACCAAGGACTCTCGATCGATTTACGTGAAACTTCTTACGGCTGGGCTTTGAAATTCTAATCCGCAACTTTTGTGAGACGGCAAAAAAAATAATGACAAACACAATCTATGCCATTCAAAATTGATTGATGAATAATCAATGTTTTCCTGTAATAGAAAACTCACTTCTATCGTGTGTCTACACACCCTGTTTTTACATAATAACACGGTAGATAAACATAGCCAAAACGCAAACATCCCGTGAATAAGCTACCATTCCAATTCACACGGTATTTTTTTGTTAAATCCGTTAGCAGTTCACACGGGACTGTAGTGGTTCCCGTGGTAGCCCGCTCGTGTGACTGGGGTCCGGGGAGTGGGTACACGGGAGGAATGACACGTGCCAATGTCGAGTGTATTGTACAGCTTACTCATCAATTGAGAATTACTAAGCAAATTGAATGACTTTAATATCTTAGGAAACGACTAGAAAAATACAGGCAAGGACAGGGATTTGTGGAAAACTGGAGGCCTTTAACCAAAAAGTAAATTTAATATTAACATTAGTAATGTAACTTAGAAATTTTTACTAAAATGACCTTTTTATTATTATTATTATTAATCCTAAATAGTTCGGAAAAAAAAGGAATTATTCTTGTCTGTTTTTTTTAAGAATAATCACGATATTCACCACCTATTGTTGAAAGAAGAGATATAACATTTAATAATGAAATAAGAATAAATATCTTGGGACATTATTTACACACGGTCATCGGAACCCAAACTAAGCACATAGTTCTAAGGAAACCAGATAGCTGATATATAAACTTCTTTTTTTTTCTAAATACATACTAATATAGACAATTACACATAGACACAAAACAAACGGACATGGTCGAACTCATGACCTGTGGCACACAAGGTATAACCAAGGCAACTGGCCCATCATTTTGAAATCGAAGCAAGAAACAATCGATTTCTTTCAGTCGTGTTTTCTGAATTATACAAAAGCTGTAGTCACACTGTATATTCTAAAGACTAGACAAATATGTAACAAACAATTTTATCATGAAACTTCAATACTACGATATAGAGGAGAATTCTATAAAAATGTTCGGACGCTTTTGCGGCGGTAAGGCACTTTCCTGTATAGAATAGAATAAGAGATGCTTGTGGCGATGGAATGTCTGAAGGAACGTGGAGTGTCTGATATCAAATATTTGTTGGACGAGCGTCCAACGAGCGCTCAAGTGCTTGCTGCGATGGCAAATGTATGGATGCGGTTCTTTTTTATAAAAAATTATATTATATTTGTTTGTAATCTATATATACGTGTATATAAATGAATCCCCATTTCCCTTGGTCACGACATCACGCATGGACGGCTGGACCGATTTCTATATTTTTTATATAATTATTTCTAATTATTATTTTGTTGTGTTTGTTATTGCCAGGAGAAGGATCTTATGAAGGAAAAAATTAAGAAAGTTGCGTGGAAAATTAGAAATTATAGGAATACATAACGACCAAATTAACTTTTCCAATGTAACCTTACCGTTTTTGACAATATAAACTCATGTAACATTATGGTGTTTGCCACTAGCCAGATTGACAGAATACGCGCTGAATATATCGTTTATCGGAATGAATAGGAATTATATTGATAAAAAAAAATAAAAATCTTTTCTTAGTGCTCAATATTGTAATGTCAAGTGACTTTTTAAGAAGTGTATGTTCATCAAGGTTAAATCAGAGCGCCATCATACCTAAACGCTTAAATGTTGAATTGTCTAGAATAATAAACACTGTGTTCTTGGTATTTTATCTATATTAATGATACCAATTTGAATTCAATATGCATTGAAGACAGGACAACGTCTGCCGGGTCAGCTAGTTAGATATTTTTTTACTTGTTGTACTTTTATGTTGTGGTGGCATCTACAAACATGCACGCGAGAATTCTACATCGCAATATGACTGTATAATATACATATAGACAGAGGGGGCTTTAGGGGGTGGCGAACGGGGCAATCGCCCGGGACCTCGCTCTTGCAGGGGCCTCGCGCAACCCAAGCAAATAAAAAAAAATGGATTTCAAATTTTATTTATTTGTATAACTTTACCATTTCTTGTCAAGCATGACAAATACCTAAACCAAACAACCAGACGTACTTTCGCATTACATACTTTTCACGAAGGGCCTCGCAATGACCTGCCGCCCGGAGCCTCGCAATGGTTAAGGCCGCCGCTGGATATAGATATATACAAGCTTACAACATCAACAGTTGGACCACCGTACCCTGGCACAATCACAAACCCTGGCGGAAGATCTTCCCATTTAAATAGGGGAGTCTCATTCCTCGCCCCTCCTTAATGTGGATCTGCGTTTGTGATACCAATACATATATTAACTTTGAAATGAAATAAAAAAAAACATAAATTTATTTATTCTTTTAATACCAAATAATTAATTATATAATATTACTGGCTCTCCGTTGCTTTCCGAAACCAATTTCGAAATTTATATCTGTCAACATTTGAAATTACATTTTTCAATAAAATGTTAATACCTGAAAGAAGCCTATTTTAACCATCCAGTAAAAAAGTCTAATCATAATTAATAACGTTGAATTTGATTTCAATCTCTTGATCGCGTTCCAACACGTTTCCAGGGTCAACTATCTACATAACTTATATTAAGCCCATCATCACTAAAAAGGTAAACAGAAGTCTCGTTATGGAATCCTAACGTGACATGCATTTGAAGAGCTTTTTGCCTCCCGCCCAGCTGACCTTTTCAGTAGAGGTTCGATAAATTGCCACTGCAGAAAAAATGCATCCATAGCATTGATATACTTAGAATAATTGGATAACAAATGAACTATAAAATAACTTATCAAACTAAACAGCAATTTTATAGGTCATCATTTCATAACTTATATAAGAAGGATGTGCTTTTTTTACATTACCTGACGTACCATGGTAGGAACTAGGATAATAAATACACAAAGTATAGATTTTAGGAACTCTCCGTGATAGTAGCAACATTATTCTTAATATGATAGCTAATAAGGTGGATTGTCCTCTGATGTGGAAACTCAGACAGAGGACGGCAAACAATATTCTTTTAAGTTTTATGTACCGCTCCAGAAACTTAATTTAAGATCTTACTAAGACTCAGTGGCATAGCTACCGGAAGGCTAGACGGGGCAGTGCCCCGGGGCCCCTAAGCTCAAGGGGGCCCTCGGACTCTGACTTACAAACAATGGCATAGCTACCGGAGGGTTAGACGGGGCAGAACCCCGGGGCCTCCAAGCATCGGCTGGGGGAAAAAATATTTTAAATAGTTTAGTTGGGGCCCTACATATTTTTTTGCCCCAGGGCCTAAGGTTACCTAGCTACGCCACTGCTAACACTATTGAATTTCTGTGTTGCCTTCACAAAAATTATATATTTATTATTATTAATATAGATTTTACACCAAAAAGGAGTATCCACACAATTATTTCCCTGCGCGTTCCAAAATGTAAAACAAGCGCTATCGCATAGCGGTAAATGTTTCATCGTAGCGCGCCACTACCGAATTTCACTTCACTCTTTCACATTACAAATGGCGGTCTACGTGACTCCAGTACATGTGCTTGCAGGGAGATAAATGTTTTTATGTAGTAGAGTAATAATGCCGTAAATACACTTGTTACATGATGTAGTGATAGTGTTTATTGTAATAGTAGTAGATAGTGGTATTTTGGAGGGGGTCACTAATAATAATACAATATGCTTTTTTTTTATTTTGTAAATTTTTAGAAGGTTTTCAATTTGACACGTATTATTTTGGGTAGGTCATGTCCCCTGTGACCCTCCCCTTCGGACCGCGCCTGAGTAGTAGAGTGTATTGTAAGAGTAGCAGTTTCGAGTAGTAGAATTCGTCTGGGGTACCACCTTACCCAATTACGCCGTGTACCAGAAGTACTTGTATTAATACTACTATGTTTCGTATAGTATGGTAAGGGGGCCGGCGAAACTACAGGGACATGAGACGTTTTACTAAAAAAGAAAAAGAATTTTAATTACTACGGTCAACCATATTAAGTGTTTAGTAAATGAAAATTTGGAAAACATTCCCGGAAAATTATTAAAAATAGTTTTTGAGGTGCGAGATTAGAATATATAAAAAAAATACATCGGAATTTAGAAATATTTTGCCCAATCAACTAATAATAAAAATGTTACATCATCGACAGTAGCCAAGTACCTTAATTAGCTTCCAAAAGCAAGGGGAAACACAACATCTCCCGTTTCATCTCGCTGCTCGATGAAAAGGCATTAATTCAACCTTTGTAGAATTAACATAATTACATTTGACATTGTGTTACAAGGGGTGCTTGAATTATGCAATATTTTTATTCAAATTTTCGCCATGTTTGTTTTAAAATTTTCCTAATTTAAAATGGGGCATGATAATTGCGTTGTATTTTTTTTTTATTAAATGTCCTATCATTTTTGTGCATTATTGTCGCGTAAAAATATAATTAATTATCAAAGCCAACAGAAAGGCCTACGTACCTATTTGACCTAATAATTGTCTACTTTAATAGTTTTTCTATTTTTCATTTATAAAGATCAGTATTTTTTTGGGGTATGTTATACAGCGTTACTACGGTTCTTAAATATTGTGAATGGACACGAGTCCATAAATATTATCTGGGGCCTTATAACGATATAAGGCCCAAGTTAACCTCCTTTCGGCTTTACGGGTAGTTTTGTAACATCCTGTATAGATATTTACACCCAGATCTAGAACAAACAGACATGTACTGTACATCCACACAAATGTTTTTCCTAGGTGGAAATCGATCCCACGACCAGTGACTTGAAAGAATAATACCTTTCACAATACCTAGGTAAGATAATAGTCTAAAGATGAATTTCTAATAAACTATTTTGCTCAGGATATGCTTTTGAAAGCTTCTTACAGCGAGATTAAACTTTATTATCCTACAAAGCTCTGCTCCGGATAGCTCTGGTATCTTACAAATATTACCTGTTGTTTCTTGACTGCACTGTTTGCAATAAACTAGGTATTTCACGTAGTGCTTGGAATACCGATTTTTACCGGTTTCTCGAACGTTGATACTGTTTCTTTAGCAGTACTGGTATTATACTCTACAAAAACCGGTAAATAACTAAAAAAAGTTCTTCTTTTGACTTATTTATTTAAGTTAATTTGAAGGAATAAGGCGCATATATGTTTTACAACCTTACGCTAAAATAATGGTACATACATTGATTACCAAAAGTGTAGATTATTGGAGGAGAGGTATTCAAGTATCGAAAATAATTTATTGATAACTGATTTATTGATATTAAACTAGCTGACCCGACAGACGTTGTCCTGTCTTCAATCGCGCCCACTGTCAAACGACTGACAATAATGTCAAACACATTAAAAAAGTCTATGTATTGTCAAAAGCGCTAGTAAAGTCGTTGAGATTTCTTATAGTTTCAAATTTTTCACGCTACTTTCTTTATTTTTTTCTTTCATAAGAACCTCCTCCTGACAATAACAAACACAACAAAAAAAAGAATTAGCGAAATCGGTCCAGCCCTCCATGCATGATGCCGTGACCAAGGGAAATAGGGATTCATTTTTATATATTTAGAAAATAGATTACAAATCTATGCAAAACAAAATTTAATATGATATTGTACCCTTTCCTATAGGAATAAAATAATGATATACAACAAATAAATAACTTTGAATTAAAAAATATTAAATTTGACATTCCCAGTAAATACCATTGTGGTATGAATATTTTCAGAACCGGCAAACCAGTTACAGGGTATCTTTTGCCTCCCAACATTTAATTAGCCCAGTTTTAAAAATTCCGTGTGCGAGTGCATTTTTCATTCGCTATTCAAACAGCATGAAGTGCACGGACCAGAGTAAGTGGAATCGTACCTTTATTTTTTAGAGATCGTGCTGTAATAACTTCATTTAAAAATATATATTTTTATAATATAGGTACGCGAAATTTGTATGTTAGTAACTCAATCACGCTAAAACGGCTACATGAGTTTGGTGCACACATAGAGTTTATGACCTGGATTGACACAGGAGAGTTTTTAAAGATTTTTTTTATATAACATGGACAGACTAACAAACACACGGTCCATCTGATAGTAAGTCGTCACCGCCACCTATGGATATTTGCAACACCAGGGGCATCGCCAAACCGTTGTCGTGCCTAAGACGTGACTCTGTCAAGTCTCATGTACCTGTGATTTCACCACTCTTACCATTCTAACCGAAACACAGTTATACAAGTGCACTACTGCTTCAGGGCAGAAATGGGTAAGGTAAGTATTCCTGGACGAACTCTGCGCTAAGAGCTCTACTACTCTAAAAACAAGATACTCTGGGAACGTGGTAAAAACCGCGAAACGGAAACTATCTCATAGGAAATCGGCAATTTTCATGTCGTAGAATATTACAGGGAATACAAACAAACCCTTAAGTTTCAAATATACTAGATCATCTACAGAACCACTTTCTTCAAACTAGAACCGACTTAACAATTCAGTTTTGCATATCGTTTGCAGAACGCAGCTCGGTGTTTGCTCACTTTGTCTCGTTAGTTGGTTGCTTGTGAATTATTAATAGCTAGCATTACCCTCTGTCCGTCTGTACGCCGTTTAGTAAACTCATTCGATACAAGTATTTATTTATACAATACAAGATCAATTCATAAAAACTAATAAAGAAATATGGAGTACAATAATAAAAAAAGATTAGTTTCCTTAATAATATCATTTTATTATATCATTATATACACATTAGCAACTATTATGATATTAAAAACCGTATGTACCTTATTCCATTAGGTACTTATATTGAGTTTCTTGGTGGTAAGAGACCCTAACTTCCAGGCGCCAGAGGTACGAATCTCACACAGAGTCACATCGAAGTGTATATATAGAGTATACGCGTGCACACACACATGAAAGTCAAGAGTAGTAGCGTAAAGGGGGTATAAGAGAGCGTCATGCCGTTTCCCGTCACGGCATACGACGCGCCTATAGATGTTTCAAATCAATCAAGTTACAACATAGTAAATGCTGCAAGAGGAAAACTTAATTTTCTAACATCATAGAATGACCACAAATTCGATACTGTGTTCGGATCGTACTTATTTAAAGAGCTTGTTTAATCACTAACTAAACCTACCAAAAACTTTACAACAGAAAAACATCGGTCAATAAATGAATGGACCAACTTATCCACGATTTTAGTTGGTATAACTGTAAGAGTCGTCGAGTTGTTGTATTAATAAATACTTTTCCTCTCTGAGTTAAGCCAGTGATTGAAAACCAACCCAGTATTTTCACAACATTGTCTGTCTTATGTTTATTACAAAAAACCTACCCATGGCCGCAGCCAGAGGATTTTACACTTAACACTTTTAGGCCAGGCTTGGTGGTTAGAGACCCTGACTACCAGACCTTGAGTTCGGTGTCCACCCAGAACAAACGTTTGTGTGCATGAACGTATCTGTTCGTTCTGTGTCTGGGTGTCAATATATTAAATAGTTATCTGGTTTGGGTAGTGCGTTTGGAACAGATTGCCGTGTGTAAAAAATGTCCGTCATAGTAGAGCTCTTAATGCAGAGTTCGTCCGGGGAAGTACTACCACCTTACCCATTTCTGCCGTGAAGCAGTAGTGCACTTGTATTACTGTGTTTCTGTTAGAAAGGTAATGGGGCCGGTGAAATTACAGGCACATGAGACTTAACAACTTCACGTCTCAGGGTCGACAACGCATTGACGCATTGGCGATGCCTCTAGTGTTGCAAATGTCCATAGGCGGCGGAGACCACATACCATCAGGTGGACCGTCTGCTTGTCTGTCGGCCCAAGTGGTATAAAAAAAAAATTAAAAAATTAAAAAAACAATAAAAACATTTAAGATTTATCCCAAATATAAAGTGTTTTTGGGATTCGGATTTTGAAAGTTTATTTTTATTTGGAGAGTAATCCGGAAATACAACACTTATTCGTTTATGCGTCTATTAAATTCATTCACTATTTGAAAGGTACTTTAATCCAGATGGACATAGGGTATATAATAATCACAGGATATTAAATAAAATAATAATAAATATCCCGGGACATTCTTTACCTACGACCATCAGATCCCAAACTAAGCAAGCTTGTATTATGGAAACCAGATAACTGATATACTACATATACTACTTTTTATTTCTTTTTAATACATACTCATATAGATCCCATACACAGAACAAACATACATGTTCATGCACACAAATGTTTATCTTGGGTGGGAATCGAACACGCGACCTTCGGCTGGCTTGGATGCATTAAATCCCTCAGAACTTCGGGTGAAACTGCGGGACCGATTTGGTTTATTATGAAAATTGAGACAGAGCATTAGTGTTTGAATTAAGCTCGCTTTTTTATACCACATGGGCTGACAAACAAGCGGACGGTCCACCTAAGTGGTCACCGCCGCCTATGGACATTTGCAACACTAGGAACATCGCCAATGCGTTGTCGACCCTGAGACGTGAAGTTGTTAAGTCTCCTGTGCCTGTAATTTCACCGGCCCCCTTACCTTTCTAACCGAAACACAGTAATACAAATGCACTACTGCTTCACGGCAGAAATGGTTAAGGTGGTAGTCCTTCCCCGGACGAACTCTGCACTAAGTGCTCTACTACTAAAAGCTTGTTTTATTTACCACAACAAATCAGTCTACAAACCTACGTTTGAAACGTTGATAGAATAGCTTCAGCACACAAAATACAAAACTCGTAACGTTGATAGCAAAAGAAAATATTAAAATCACTTGCGCAATCCCGAGGATTCCTCCGTCGTCAGAACTATCTTGAAATACAAAGTATTTCCCGGTAGCCATTACTCAAATCAGGTGAAAAAGAAAAGAAGTTGTTCTTGCATTCATTGTGCAGTTTCTCACAAATGCTGTTGGGCATTCGTCGTTATTATTTTCATTTTGTACCCCCTCTTTCACGTTTATCTGAGAAATAACTCTTGTGTGACAGTTAGCGTAAAATAAAAACTCATAATACCTCTTTAAAATATGGTTTTAATAAAGTTTTAGTTTTTACATGCCAGTGTTCGCCAATAGTCGTAATTCGCACATAATTATTATAAATAATAAGAATTTGCACGTAAAAAAAAAGACAGCAGTTAATCTTCTCAATAGGAACCAAACAAAAATAAACGATTTTAAAATTACTAATGGCACTTAACAAAATGTCAAAAAGAAAACATATTTTCGAATTTCGACCAGTGGCCGAACTTTAGCTATTTTAAAAACTGGGGCTCGATTCTGTAAGGAAAATGACACTAACTCGAGGATGTTTCGTCGCGGCCCCTATGCTCTATCTCTGTCGCTTAATACGCTAATACTACTAATCAAGTGAGAGGTAAGCTCTCCGAGGCCTTCGTAAAGCGGCTCGCCGACGAAAATTGTATTAGCTGAATAAGGGGGCTGTTAACTGAAATATTATATTTTAAATATTTGCAAGTCAAAACGTGAGCGTATTTATAAATTTCTCAATAAAGCTAGTTTCTGGTAAATAATAAATCAGAGGTTACACTTCCCAGAGAATATAACAAGACTTATTGTTTTATCAACAAACGATAAGCCTGTTGGAATCGGGCGCCACATTAAATAAATAAAAAATCACGTGCTGCAAAATAAAGGCTACAACTTGGCTTCGTTCCCTTGAAACGAAATAAAAATGAATGTTTAATTCTTGCTCGAGTGCAGTGCAACACAAATGTTAAAACTATGTATAAAGATTGTCCAATTGTCCGTCTGTTCTTATTTAATTTTTTACTATTGACCGAAAGATTGATAGAAATTTGCTCTTGTCTAAGTTTATTACTTTAGTAACTTATTTCATAAGGGTAATAAATGATTCAATGGCTGAAGAAAGGCTTTTTTATGCCACATATACGGATAAAATAGGTCCACCTGATGGTAAGTAGCTACCCCAGCTTATGGACATTTCCAACACCAGGCGTATCGCTAATGTCGACCCTGAGACGTGAAGATGTTACGTTTAATTTGCCTGTAATTTTATTGCCCTTACCTTACTAACCGAAACACTAATACAAATACGCTACTGCTTCATGGTAGAAATAAGTAAGGTGGTAGTAAATCCCTGGATGAACTCTGCCCTAACAACACTGCTTATTTCAAATCATCTAGAGTCATTCACGCTATCAGAAATTGGCATTGACTAGAGGGCAGATCTGGTTTTATCAATGATACTAAACATTCCTTGAGAATAAATCTATTTAACGGACAGAGAAAGATAGCGCACAAAAGGGCTTTGTTTAATAATAACGTAGTAATTTTAAAGGAGAGAAGCATTCGGTGAAGGAAACCATTTTAAAGTTGTGTTCCCACAGTTTCCATTTCGATTATGTGCTCAAAACACAACCCTATATATAGTACAAAAGGTAGAAATCTGCGATACTAGAAACGCAATCAGTTAATGTACAAGCAACACCGCGCTCCAGGCTATAGCAATAAAAGGTAGCAGATGTAACAAATAAATATAAATTTTTGTTCAGCCGACGACACGACAGCAGTGGAAAACGCATTGCAGCTCCTGCAGTCCCCTGGATATATTTTTGTGCACTGTGTAATAAACTTAATGGTGGTACACGTACAAATTGGACAGTGGGCATACATTCGCGTCTGGAAAAAATGCGCCTACTTCTTGTGAAGATTGGGAAAGTTTTATGATGGGAGATAAATAAAGGATCACTTGAATTATAAAGAAGTTTCTAATGAAGTAGTCTGGTATAATATAGATTGGAAGAAATAAATATGTAATATACGTATAAATATCCTGAGACATTCTTTTTTTTTTTATAAACAAATTTCATTGGTATCTCAGATGTTGAATTATTTTATTTCCAGCTGTTATTATTGTCAGGTTTTCTAAGTTGTTAGCCGATAGTAATATTAGCTTTGATATGGGTCCGGCCTTAATACGTTTGTATCCATAATTATAGGGATAATTCTGTCTTAAGCTATGATCCTCGACTAAATCTGTATATCTATATAAAAAATAATGTTCGTAGCCTATATCTTGTTTTACTATTTTTTCGATAGCGATGAAACATTAGTGAGTATTACGTGGGCTTGCGAAGCCTCCTGACACAAAAGAATCGGTCGAGTAGCAGCGCTTATATTTCAAAGCCACTTATTATTTATGTAAATTATACATCCAACGTAACATTCTACATTTGGCAGGGTTTTACAACGATTAACAATGCCGCAACAAAATATATACCGCAAAAGAAACGTGGCTTTACAAATGACTGTATTTGAAGGGTCCAGGTCAAATCGCCACCTAATAAACAAGCCGCGCAAAAACAAAGAGCTGTGAAATAAAGGTCTCGCCACACAAGATATATAACGCTGGGGCGGGAGTCAGGCTGGCATATATCAGGGAACAACACAATCTTTCAACGGTTAGTGTGCTCGTTGCGTAATAAATCTGGTCTGATGAAAGCGGGAATTAACCGACCGTGCGGCATTCTGCGCCGCATTACAACGTTGATGTGTCAAGTGGAGAGTTTAACAAGTATTTTGCTGAAGTTCCTTGTGGTATTCTGAATGGTAATTTAAAATTCAAAATGTTTATTCAGTTTAGGTCTATGGAGGGCACTTATAAAGGTCAAATTTAAAGTAACTGAAGCTACTACCGGTTCAGCTTAGCCTTCAACTGAGAAGATTGGATTTGGTGATGGTACAGTTTAATTTTGGGAAGACTTTTGTATTATCGGCCTGAAGTTGAAAGTCTTTTCCAAAACTCCCGCCTGAAGTCTTTTCTAAAACTCATAATGGTGTATTTCTTATTTCTTGACTGTCAGATTGCTTTCTAGACATTTTAATGACAAGTAGGCCAACAAACAGTGAGACGGTTCATCTGATGGTAAGTGGTCACCGCCGCCTTTGAATTGTCGACCCTGAGACGTGAAGTCTCATGTGCCTGTCAGTTCATCGGCCAATCTTTCTAACCGAACCACAGTGATACAAGCACTTCTGCTTCACGACGTAAATGGGTATTGGGCAGTATTTCCCCGGACGAACTCTTTACTAAAAGCTCTACTGCTTCTAAAGCTCGAAACTTTGTACAGATTTGCAATATATATTGGCAATCCCCTGGTATTGTTAATGCCTTTGGGGGGTGCGGTGACTACAGATCAGTTGGACCGTCAGCTGGCTTCGACATTTCTACACCTAAAACTTTCTAGTGTTCCAGGAAAACGTTGAAGTCCCCTGAGAATATTTCCGAACATTGAATATACGCCTTTCGGTTACAATTTGAATACAGCCTTTGAATATAAAAAAAATATATCTATATTGGTTAAATAATATATTAATAATATAATATATAATATTAATAAATAAAATAATCAGACGTAGAATAAACTTTTTTTTATATGGCATCTCTATACCAGGTGCATACTACATATTTTGCGGCCAAAGCGTTTTTGGTAATAAAAACGTCGTTTCACAATGTTCTCTTAAAGAACGAACGGCTGTAACGATTTCGATAAAAACTGTACTTATTTTTTTTCAGGGAGTAGAATTCCATCTGCCGGAAAATCTCACCAAGAAAACTATAAATCGCCTCGTTGGTTCAGTGGTACAAAACTCAGCTGAGATATCGATCTTAAATTCGATTCCTAGGTCGGGCAAGGTACAGTTGACGCTTCCTTTTTGGAATAATCACCTTTAGCCAGGAATTGGTAATGTGCCCAAGAGACGGGGACAAGTCTCAACAAATTGTACTTTGGACTTAAAATATCTTATTTTTCGGTAGAAAGTGCCTCAGTACTGAGATAACTACCAATCTCTTTAGATTTTATCAATAAAAACTTCTTACTAACATGCCCACTGTCTTGTTGTATATTTATTAGTCATATTGTGTACACATACTTGGGAATGCAGTCCAGTACTAAGCCTTTGGTTTTGTAACCTCATTATCATAATTTGTTTATGTGTTATTTGTCTATTTTGTGTGCCAAATAAATAAAAAAAAATTAAAAAAACTCGTCCTAATAAAATTGGTTCCCATACTTAAAACCAAGATGGCGCAGAACCTTCTTGAACTCAACCCTTTAAAAACTTATGCCATATATCATAGTATGAAAGAATTATACAAAATTTGTGGCCTATAAATTCAGTAAAATGAAATTTCTTTGGCTTTTTATCTAAAATACGAAACTGTTAAAATATTGCGCTACGAAATTGCTTTTATATTCACGATTCACTATAGGTTTTTTGCTATTGGATTTTACTTGTCAATAATTAATTCATGGTTCTGTTCTCGCGTCACCTGCCGTGAAAATTGCGATTTTTCCCGCGTTTAAAAAAGGATATAGTTATAATATATTTTTACGTATTATGCCCTAAGAAACATTCCACAAAATATGAAGTTCTAAGTTAACATGTGGTAAGAAATGCTGCAGTGTCTCGGGCATTACCAATTTTGGGCTGAACAAAGAGACGTTTAAATTACCTCGCATAACCCGGGAATCGAGCCCGGAACCATCGGCCAGTCTCCAGCATGCTTTATACCACTGTTACGAGGCGATTGAAAAGGATATCAACAGTACGGAATTTCGGGGAGGGCATCTACCGCTTCGACAAGAGCAAGGCCTCCACAAAACGATTTCTTAAAAAAAATACAACATCTCGTATACATATGAAAAAGAAACTATACATTTGTTAAATAACTAGGGCTTTCCATTAATTTATTGCTTCAAACCTCTAAATCATAATTCATTTGTTGGATTAAATTAATCGGAACATTTGAAGCTGAACAAAATCCAAGCAACTTAAAGAGCTACCTTAACAGGCCAGTTGGCTTGGTGGTTAGCGCTTTGACTGCCAAACCGAAGATCGCGGGTTCGATTCCCACTCAGGACAAACATTTGTGTGCATGAACATGTCTGTTTGTTCTGTGTCTGATTGTAAATATCTATTTATGTATGTATTTAGAAAAAAAAAGTATATGTAGTATATCAGTTATCTGGTTTCCATAGTACAAGCTCTGCTTAGTTTGGGACCAAATGGCCGTGTGTAAAAATGTCCCGGGATATTTATTAGTATTTATTAGTATTTATTATTATTTATTTATCTAAAATATACTTCACTAATAGGACTTCGATTCTACATGGAAAATTACACTAATATACGATACTAGAGGTAAGCTCTCCGAGGCCTCGTTGCACTCGCACGTCGCAACACTATAGATTTAAAATATATAATAGATTCCTTTATTTTAAAGGGTCGATAGAAAATCTGTCAATAAAACTGCACTCTGTTTTGTTTCAAAGAGTTTATTTATTTCTAGAAGCATACACACTTCCCTTTGTAGCAACTTCCATATAAGTTGTCCTTCTCTCGACAGGGTTCTATACACCCAGCATTGCTTGTGCATTTTCCTACAGGTCTTGCCTCTTCTGTAAAATAATTTCTTATTTTTTATTACCCCTCCGATGAAGACCGACTCGATTTTCCGATCGGGCTATTGACATGTCTCTGTTTGGTAATGGTGTCCTGCCTAGAGTTGGTGATGTCTCGCATTAGGCCACAGAGACTTTTTCCTACCCCCTAGGGGATAATGAGCATCACTTACGGATAAACCAGGAGATTGGCAGGTATCGAGGGAAGCGAAAATATAGCCTGACGGTGTGGTAAGGAGCAAAATTGATTGCAAGTTGGCTGACATTTTCTTGCTTCTTCTATATTTAGGGGCCACTGGCCTATACGACTCAGGTATGAGTTACCAAGTGAGGACGAAAAATTCTGCTCTGTGTTTAAATTAATATTTAAAAATACTTACAGTATATATTTTATATTTACTTGCATAATTTCATGAAAGTATATTGAGTGTCTACCCCGCCTGCAGTCTAATTACTTTCAACACACATAACAACAAATATTATGGACTCTCTAAAACAGTCAATGGAAGAAATGTCGCAGCTGTTCTATAACAGAATGGAGGATTTTCAACAGGAATTAAAAAAGTCCAGCTCAATCCCTGTTACCTCCACCACACTTGCGGCAGAGTTCACTGCCTTCAAGGAGTTTGTTACTAAAGCGTTGAGCATACTTCAGAAGCAAGTTGAGCATCTGGCTAAGGAACAAGACCGTTTGGAGATGCGTGGACGCCGGAAGATTCTTCTACTCCATGGTGCAACTGAACATGACAGTGAGGTAGTTGTTGACACTGTGCTGAAGATTGTCACAACTCAAATGAAGGTTCCAGGCTTCACCAGTGTTGACATAAGTCGCTGTAATCGTCTAGGTCGGCCTACAAACAATAAGCCAAGGCCAATCCTGATTAAATTTAAGGATATCTCCACAAAGGACAAGGTTTGGTTCAGTAAAACATCCTTGAAGAACTCTAACACCACTATGTCTGAGTTCCTTACTGTAGACCGTCATACTGCATTTATGGAGGCAAGAAAGCGGTTTGGCATCTCCAAGTGTTGGACGAGGGATGGTGTTGTACATATACTCGCTACCGATGGTTCGCGGCACCGTGTCACCTCCCTATCGGAGCTAAATAAAATTGCGGTTACAGCGAGTGTGACAAACACTGCTCCAAGTCTCGCATGCAATAATGCAGCAGCACCAGTAGCACAGATATCATCCTTGAAAGCGAAGAGGACCACAAGGAAGTGATTGTATCTCAATATTTCAATCTATTTGATTCTGGTCACCAAGTTGATGGAAGTGAGTAGGTAATGTTTAATGCTTCGATATTCAACCCTCAATCTATATACATTGTGATGGGATACTCAAGGCGGGTAGAAATTAGATTCATTTTCTCACTTTTAACGAGTATTTTTTTAAATTACCCGTTTTGTTATTTTGCTTGTAATTTGTCTGTTACGGTATATTTACAATTTAATAACATTAGCTGTCACTAATAGCAATCTGTCATGTCCTGTCATCCGTTTCTTGTGTGTGACCATAAACAAAAATGGTTCCTTTACAAAGTGAACCAAACAGTGACCTATTTCTAGCCAATGTCGAGTTATATTTTATGACCAATCACTATTAGATTTATTTAATTGTTATTTATTATTATTCTTTTTCTGGTCCCGATTGCCAATTTACTTATATTATAATGTTTTGATTGTTTATTAATGTTTTTCTTCAATTTGTATTTTGTCTGTATTTATAATATTCTTTGTAACATTTGTTGTTCTTCATTTAATTCTGACTCTTGGACTGCTAGCGGGTAGCACGATAGATAGTTACCTTATTGTATTTATATTACTATTTATTATTATTCGTTATTTATTCATTTAATATTTTTAGTATATTATAAAATTAATACATAGTTAATATATATATATTAATTTTATGACAAAAAAATATATATATATATATATTATTATTTTTTTTTATTATTTATATAGTTTAATATTTTTCTATGTCTGATATGGAGAATAACAGTAGTTTTTTATCTCTTTCTTCTTATAGTTTGAGCAGTGATGATAGCTTTCATAGCATACCCCCCTCTCTAAGTGATACTTTAAACACCCACTTCGAAGCTGTTCCTAAAAACTTTAATGTGATTCATATAAATGCCCAAAGTATTCCGGCTCATTACTCCGACTTGCAGATGTCCTTTATGAACAAAAATATTCACGCGATACTTGTATCAGAATCTTGGTTAAAACCTTGTCTCCCCTCTTCTTCCTATTCTTTACCAGGTTTTCATTTAATACGCAATGACCGCATCGGAAGAGGAGGTGGTGGTGTCGCTATTTATCTACGTGCTCATATACCCTTCTCTATTGTCCATATGTCGCCACAGGCTGCCTCTCCGCATGCTGAGTCCCTCTTCATCGAAGTTATTCTCTCTGGAACTAAAACACTCTTAGGTGTTCTATATAGTCCTTCTGTTTCTATCAATTATTTCACTTACTTCGAATCTCTTTTAGAAAATTATATCCCTCTTTACAATCATACTATTGTTATGGGCGACTTTAACACTTGTCTACTTAAATCTGATCACCGTACAACTCAGCTTAAGTCAGTAGTCAACTCGTGTAATTTAAATGTCCTACCACTTAACGCTACCCATTTTTTTCCACAATCCGAGCCTTCTCTTCTTGACCTTATTCTTGTTTCCTCTCTTGCTCATGTTGCGAAACATGGTCAATGTACAGCTGATGCCTTTTCGTTTCATGATCTTATTTTCCTTTCTTACAAAATTCGTCCTCCTAAATATAAATCAAGGCTTCTTATGCAGCGCAATTTTGGTGCCATTGACGTAGAGCGTCTCCACAAGGATGCTTTGGAAATCGACTGGACAGTAATTCATAAAGCACAAACAGTTGATGAGCAAATCGACATTTTCAACTCTTTAATGATTCAACTGTATGATATACATGCACCAGTAAGACCAGTCAGAGTAAAACACCTCCCAGCGCCATGGCTCACGGATGACATAAAATTGTTGCAAAATAAAAAAAATAATGCCAAATCCAAATTTAAATTGAACCCTGATAAGTATCGCGAAAAATACAGACAAATTCGGAATCACTGCAATAAGATGTGTAGAGATGCACAAAGACGTCATATTCATAAATCCGTAGAAGATGGTGACCCAGCAAAAGTCTGGAAATTTTTAAAATCCCTGGGAGTTGGAAAATCCAATAACAACATTAATTTCAGTAACATTCATCTAGACTCACTCAATCTTCATTTTTCCTCGTCGGCACCCTTTGACTATGCCACAAAATCTGATACACTAAATAGCCTTACTTCTTTAGAATCTCCCAATTATTACCCTGCCTTTTCATTTAGTCAATTTACTGATTGTGATGTTAAGAGACACATTCTTTCCATTACGTCGAACGCTGTAGGTTGTGACAACATTAGTCGCAAAATGATCCTTCCGCTTCTGGATTTCCTTACTCCTATAATTACATCTATCCTCAATTGTTCTATCACCTATGGCTCCTTTCCTTCACTTTGGAAACGAGCTCAAATTATACCTATTCCAAAAAATAATAATCCTTCCAGTCTCTCAGAATATCGACCGATCTCTATCCTTCCTTTTCTCTCTAAAGTATTGGAACGGCTGATACATCATCAGCTGAGTACTCATGTTTCGAGAAACAATCTTCTTAATCCTTTCCAATCTGGCTTCCGTCCTGGGCATAGCACCGTTACAACACTAGTAAAGATTACTGATGACATTCGTTTGGGTATGGATAAAAAGCATCTCACTATTCTTACATTATTAGATTTTAGTAATGCCTTTAATACAGTGGATTTTGACATCCTGCTTGCTATATTGTGCTCTCTTAACATATCTCCAACGGTAATTGACTGGTTTCGTAGTTACTTGTATGGGCGCCAGCAACGTATTTGCATCGATGAGACCTTCTCTTCATGGTGTGGAACTACTGCTGGTGTACCGCAAGGTGGCGTCTTGTCTCCGCTTCTTTTCTCAATATTTATATCTCAAATAACTCAAAAAATTTCCTCTCTCTACCACCTTTATGCAGATGATCTCCAAATTTACAGACAAACATCGTTTGATATGCTTCCTATTGCAATCCAATGCGTTAATGAAGATCTGGATCACATTTCTGATTGGAGTAGGCGTTTTGGTCTCATAATAAATCCCTCAAAAACTAAAGCTATTATTATAGCCAGCAAATATTTTATCGCGAGGATATGTTGGGACCAGTTACCTGCTGTTGTTTTTGATGGAGTAAAAATTTCCTATAGCGATACTGTAAAAAATCTAGGAATTATTTTTGATCGCACTTTGTCCTGGGCCCCGCAAGTTGCGGAGGTCAGTAGGAAGGTGTTTGCTTCTGCTGGGTCCTTAAGACGCTTACGTAATTTCCTTCCCTTTGACACCAAAGTTGCTCTTGCCAAGTCTCTTCTTCTTCCTATCCTTGACTACGCTGATACCTGCTACCTTGATCTCACCGAAGAGCTATTGAACAAACTTGAGCGCCTCCAAAATTTCTGTATACGGTTTATATTTGGTTTGCGCAAGTATGACCACGTCTCTCAATTTCGCAATCAACTCAAGTGGCTCCCTATCCGCCTTCGCCGGAATACTCACATACTGTCACTACTGTACACTGTACTCTTCAACCCTAAATCCCCAAATTACCTAAAGGAACGCTTCGAGTACTGCACTTCACAGCACCATCTTCTTCGTAGTTCCACAGTACTTAGCCTTCAAACTCCCCCTCACACTTCTCACACTTATTCTCAATCTTTCACTGTCCAAGCTGTCCGCCTTTGGAATTCTCTGCCTCAGACTATTAGACGAGCCCAGACATTAGATTCCTTTAAGTCTCTTCTTATCTCCCACTATCTCTCGTTATAAACTCCGTCATTATTTGATTTTTCCTGTTATTTTTTTTTTATGTAATCTCTTTTATTTATTTTAATACAAATAATATATATTATATATGTATTACTGTAATTAGTGTATATATTAGTATATTTACCTTATTATTATTAATTTATAAGTATTTATTAACATAGATGTAGGTTTTCGTTATTTATTTTAAATGTCTGAACGTGCAACACCTGCTATCCTCTTCTGTATCCTGCTACCCCTAGGTTGTCTGGAAGAAATCGCTTTAGCGATAAGACCGCCTATTTTTGTAAACACTTGTTCTGTAATCCACTTGCTTATGTTACCTCTTCTCCTGTTATGTGTTGTACAAATAAAGTATATTGTATTGTATTGTATTGTATATTGTATTGTATGTCATTTCTCTCATCCAGTGCCCCACTTAGGTCCTAAATACAAAAGAATTGAAGAAGGAAAAACTTATTACAGTTTCCTTACCCCCTTATACTCCAAATGAATAATTGGAGTGGATAATAAAACTAAGGGATAAAATCTATCTGTTGGAATACACCGTTGATCTTCAGTTGTTCAGACGGGAACTAAAAAGTACCTACCTTCGTGCCATGCAAGCTGGTGTATCTGTCATTGCTCGTATGTCAAAAAGAGATACCAATGCCTCTTTAATATTGTATCCTTAAGAACATAATGTGAAGGTCATACGACCAAGCATAGCTGAGGTCTTACCATAAAACTTCTTAGCGCATGTAACATCGGTAGCACATATGTTGCCCCTCGGATATGAGTAGCATGAACTACAAGGTCCCTTGGTATTAACAAAAGTAGCTTTCTTTTCTAGATGCCGTGAATCATCTAAAAAAATATAATTTTCCTTTTTCATCTTCGTTAATTCGGTTAAGTGATCTATCAATCTACAAATAATTCTTCGTCATAAATCTAAGTTTGTTTTTAAATAAAGAAATTCCTGACCATATTCCCGGCTCTTCTCAGAAAACAACCTTCCGAACCGGTGTTAGCGTCGGACTATTCATGAGTGCTTGTAAAAATCTATTTGAATAAAAATATTTTAATTTCATCAAAATATCGAAACCAACCATACGAATTGGTATCTCATGAAGAATAGATCGACCAAGATATCGTTTTACAATATTAAACTATCACACTTTTACATGGTTTATTGAACCATAGAAAAATATATTTTTTAAACTACTAATGCAGCAAACAAGCTGACGGCCCGTAAACGGTCACCGCAGCTTGCAACACCGTGGGCATCACTCGCGCGTTGCCGTTCACACCCTTTTTATAGAACCCAATATGCCACCCCGTTTATGATAAAGTACTTATTTGCGTTATAGCAACTCCAATTGAAAATATAAAGCTGTCCCCCTGCGGTTTTACCCGAGTTCCAGAGGGATGACACATTTTCCCGGGTTAAAAGTAGCCTATATGCTATTCCAGGATATGCTCTATCTATGTGCCAAGTTTCAACCAAATCTGTCTGGTAGTTTTTGCGTGAAAGAGTAACTGAACAAACATCCATACATACAAACATTCGCATTTGTAATATTAGCAGAATTTGCTACTTTTCCAACATCAAGTAGAAACCCATTTCAACAAAAGAACGCAATTTACCTGCTAATTGTTACTAAAAAGTAAGTTAGACAATATTACTCACCATAATCTGCAATTAAAAAAGACAATAGTTAATGTAACTATAGCTTCGTAATCTCATCTCAATACATTATTAATTAATTTTAACAGTGTACCGTATAATGATGCTAAATAAATTAATAAAAAAAAAAATCTAAATTGATCCCAAAAAACACGGCCAGGTTCAAATACTAAATATGCCGGAACATAATAATAATAAAAAACTTAATTAACTTAATTTCGGAGCTTAATGATTTAACTTATCTGTCACCTCTAATTTTCTTGTTTAAGTTGTAAGTACTTAATTATTGTTATTTTCTATTTTGTAGTCTTGTTATTTCTTCTTTTTTTGTTTTGTTTTTGAATGTTACCTATAATAAGTATTTTGTAATTGTTAAATATAAATTATGTAAAATTGAAATAATAAAATAGCCAAAAAGTCAGAATAGATAAAATAAAAAAAAATTAATAAAAAAGAATGTAACCTTGCTGAGTTTCTTGCCGGTTCTTCTCAGTTGAAGGCTGACTTCCGAACCGGTTGTAGCTTCAGTAACTTTAAATTTGACCTTCATAAGTGCCCTCCGAGGGCCTAAACTGAATAAATGGTTTTGAATTTTGAATTTGTGAAATTCTGCTATCATAATATTGAACTCCAATACTACTATGCGCTAGTATAGCTGTCTTTATCGATATCATCCATTCCACTCCCATCATTTGCGCAAACACATGACGATACCAATATTCATCAAAATCGGTCAAATCATTCCTAATTTATAAAAGGACAGGTATAAAAAAAATGTAGAATCGAAGAGCCATGATACAAATATTTATTACAAAATTTGACACAAAAATAATACAGCCAGATCCTACAGTTTTAGATAGTAGTACCTACGGATGGTCGTTAGAGTCTGACTATTCTATTATAGTGAAGGCCTATTTGAATAAATATATTTCGTTATTTCATTTTATTTACTTATTGGTGCAATAAGTCATGATTCGGTATTACTTCTTTATAGACAGACAGATAGATAGGCTTACGATTATATTATATTGGCCTACACTAATTTTGGTGCCTAAGATTTTAGACCTGATTTTGGGTATATTTTGTGAGCTGACACGAGAAAACTAGTCACATTTTTCATATGAACTCTTGTTGATGAGAAAGAAGTATACATAATACAAGCGAATTACCGTGTCATTAATCGGTTTTCGTCGATCTTTCATTATATACTCACCGCATATGTAACAAAACATATCAGGATCGTTAATGCAATTTCTTGACTTACTTGCCATCATAAATTTATACGATTAATGTCATAAAAGTAGTTATAACATGGACTGATTTAAATTCAATAAATAATAATAATATTCAAATAAGAATTATAGGTAAACCAGAGCTGTCTGCTGACATTTAGTAGCAGCAATGTAGTTCATACTACCTACCTTACCGACTACAGATGCGAACAGAGCTGCACCAAAACAATTTTTTTTTGTAGGCCAGTGTTATGGATACAGAACCTTGAAAATAAAAAAAATACATACCGCTACAGCGAGATTTCGTTTTGACACGTTCCCATAAACTGTTGCGACAGGTACAATTGTAGCAGCTGGTCTTAGTTCCTATAGAATACGAGACACCTTCTTCGCAGACACCACTGGATTCACCATCTTTTAACTTTACTGTAAAAAAATGGTATATGATTTCATGTAATCAGTTCAATTAATAAGTTGCTTTCATATTTTCTTTTTATGTCAAGTAGACCGACGGTTGTAGCTTCAGTAACTTTAAATTTGACCTTCATAAGTGCCTTCCGAGGGCCTTAACTGAATAAATGTTTTTGAATTGAATTTTTTTGAATTTTGACAAACAGGCAAACGGTCCACCTGATGGTAAGTGGTCACCGCTGCCTATGGACATTTGCAACAGCAAAAGCATCCCCAATGCGTTATCAACCTTGAGACGTAAAGTTCTTAAGTCTCATGTGCCTGTAATTTCACCGCCACCGTTCTAACCGTAATACAGTAGTACAAGTGCACTGCTACTTCACGGCGGAAATGGGTAAGGTGGTAGTACTTCCCCGGGGGAACTCTGCACTAAGAGTCTCTACTACGGTAAATTATAAAAGTTCAAATTGTGTATTTAATGTTCTGTAGATCATTGTAAATAGTATAGTCACATATATAGACATTTTTTCATACAAATGGGTTACACACGATTTCGGCGTCCATTAATCATGATACAGTCTCTAGTCATACAGAAGATTCATCTATTTTGTATTGATACTTGCTCAGTTATGGAATACATAAGTTATGTTAAAGGTAATAATTTTAATAATGAAATAGGTTACATACGTTTACAATTTGCAATTCTTGAGCAACGCCAATATTTTTTTGATGTGCATACACATTTGGTGCACCGCCCTAGGTTTATCCTCTTACCAATTTTACAATGAAGAGGAAGACCTGTAAGTATTAACTCCATTGTACTTAATTATTTTTCATTGCGTTTCCCCTGAATGTGGATGGGGATTAAGACCGACCACATGACACCTACGCTGAATGATAAGAAAACGTAAAAAAAGTACATTATCACAATTTTTGTGTCAAAGGAACAAAAAGGACATCACAAATATTGTAAATTGTGACAAAGTAACAAAAAGGACATCACTAATATTGTAAATTGTGACAAAGTAACAAAAATGACATCACAAATATTGTAAACTGTGACAAAGTAACAAAAATGACATCACAAATATTGTAAATTGTGACAAAGTAACAAAAATGACATCACAAATATTGTAAACTGTGACAAAGTAACAAAAAGGACATCGTAACTAATATTGTAAATATGGAAGAGGTTGTTTATTTCGCTTTAACGGCTAAATTACTGAATCAATCTTGCTGAAATTTGGCAAACACGTAGCCAGTATGGAGAGAGACAAGCTTTATCTCGAAAACGCGGTTGAAGCTAGTAGAAACTAAAAACAAAGGACTCTCAATTTTACATCCTGCTGGAAACGATATATCAAATGTCTTTCATATTTTTCTTCTTATGCAGATTTCTATAAAAATGTTACATATTCTTTATTTTTTTAAACCACTTATAAATAAATAAATAAATATCCTAGGACATTCTTTACACACGGCCATCTGGTTCCCAACTAAGCAGAGCATGTACTATGGAAACCAGATAACTGATATACTACATATACTACTTTTATTTATTTTTTATTTATTTTTTTCTAAATACATACTTATATAGATATTTACACCCAGACACAGAACAAACAGACATGTTCATGCACACAAATGTGTGTCCAGGGTGGGAATCGAACCCGCGACCTTAGGTTTGGCAGTCAGAGCGTTAACCACCAAGCCAACTGGCCTGTCAAAACTTGGGCCGACAGACACGCAGATGGTCCTCTGATGGTAAGTGGTTACCGCCACCTATGGACATTTGCAACACTAGGGGCATCGCAATGCGTTGTCGACCCTCCCCGGCCCGGTAATCTTTCTGACCGAAACACAGTAATGCAAGTGCACCATTGCTTCTAATTATTAATGTTATAAATATATCAATTACTAAACAAAACAACTCTTACTCGGTTCCGTGGCTGCACTGCTTATGCTTTTCTCTGAAATAAATATTCCGTTGATTAGAATATCTTATTCAAAAAAAATAGTCCAGGATCCATGGTATATTTTTGCATTTGATTACTATCAAGCTAATTTTCCGTGAGTAGCTTTATTTTGATGAGACGCCCAATAATTTCCTGTACGAAACTCTCGATTGTGGTAGCTAACAGAGGTAGCAAGGATAAAATATGTCGATTTGATGATTCTCAAATATTAATTACTAACTGTTTTTTTTTTGTTACATCTAAATTATTCGAAAAAAGATTTGTCCTACAAAATCTATGGTTTGATCAAAGAGTCCCCTGTATTACGGGGGGTCGAAAAATCGCCAAAATCACCTCACGTTATTAATGGATGCCCCCTAAGCAATTACACATAGCTACAGTCCCGCGGTTTCACTCATTCCCGAGGCATCTAACATACCCAAGGATTATATATAACTTACTCTAAGCCACTCAAGAATGGCGTAGCTTTCTATCAGTGAACATTTTTGTTTACCTTTTTCTCTTTAAATGTTTAATATATATTAAAATGTTGGCGAGATAGTAATAAGAAAAATTCATACGGTCATGTTGACAAACTCCAATGAAGCAATATGAGAGGTTATTGTCCACACAAAAACAGTTCTTGCACGGTTCATTTGATGGACTGTACCAAGTACCTTCCAGGCAAAAGTCCTTTTTATCGGGCATTATAATTTTTACTGAAAATTAAATTGCCATTAGTTATCATTATCCCTCTAGAGCTCTTCGTGCTTCTCTTGCTGCTAAATTGATGCATTTGCTGTGAGGAAAATTAGAGACAGAATATTCATAAGTGCTTGTAAAGGCCAAATAAAAATATTTGACAAACGTTGAGACGGCCAAATTAGTTTATTTTACATATTTTCATGGCATCTTGTCTTATATTATTTTACTATGGCGAGCAGTAACAGATAAATAAACTACTAATGTAATAAGAAATAGAGCAGTTCGTGCCATTTACGTGGGTAAATAAATATACTGACGTTGCCTTCACTACACATTTATGGGAATATTATGTTTCTATCAAGAATCTTGTTTGAGTCAAAATTGGATGTCCATAATTATAATACAAGGCAAAAGGAGAAGTAAGTTGTTCTTGTTAATAGTTCTCGATTCAATAAAATAGCCCTTTTGATAACCAAGTTATCTGATTATAAATTTAAAACCATCTTATGATATTTATAAAGGAATTAGCTTTTTACATGGCAGCTCATTGAAGATGGTGTTGTGAAATAGGTGCTCCCTGCACTTGTGCGCCTGGCACATGCATATCTAAGTTATTATTATTATATTAAATTGCCAATTTTGCTTTTATTACATTATTTTTATAATATGTAGAAGATAAGATAATGATAATAATGCAACCTTCATAACTGACGTCCGTGGGCCTAAATTGAATAAATGGTTTTTTCACATGTGGTTATCTGATACTAAACCAAGCAGAGCATGTACTATGATAATAGGAAATAAATACTGTACTCCTTACTACATACTTAGTGTCCCACACATATTTGTAAGTCCTGAGTTAGAATCGAACTCACGAACTACGTCGTGGTTGTAAGGAAATCTAACTACAACTGGCCAAAAATTAAATAAAAGATTATAGCACCCCTAAATTCCAAAAAAAAACATTCAACATCGTTGTCTCGCATTTTTCCATCCTTCTCTCTTTCCCTCATGACTGGATGTCATGTGCGAATTTTTTTATCTCCAGGAGTACATCCATATGTCAGTATATTTTACTATAAAAGTTAAAATAGACCTTGTGTATTTATTTACCAAAGTCCATTTTGGAACGGCAATCTATTTTAGTGCATAATATATTTCCATTTGAGCACCAGCATGTATTACAGGAATCTATAGAAATTGGGTCCCCCTCGGTGCATTGTACTGAAAAAAAAAACAGGTGTGACTTAAAACGATAGAAGTGAAACTTTTGTTTTACAGGGAAACATTTTAATTATTTATCAATCACTTTCTAATAAATTATAATAATAAATATCCTAGGACATTCTTTACACACGGCCATCTGGTCCCAAACTAGGCAGAGCTTGTACTATGGAAACCAGATAACTGATAGACTACATATACAACTTTTTTTTTTTTCTAAATGTACACTTATATAGATATTTACACCCAGACACAGAACAAACAGACATGTTCATGCACACAAATGTTTGTCCTGGGTGGGAATCGAACCCGCGACCTTAGGTTTGGCAGTCAGAGCGTTAATCACCAAGCCAACTGGCCTCGCATAGATTGTGTTTATTCATTCATAAATTTTTCGTCACACAAAAAGGTTGCGGTTTAGAATTTCAAAGCCCTCCCACGGTTTGAGTTTCACATCTAATTGAATAGTAGCTTCTTGATCATATCCCTCTTTGCGGACCAAAATTTAATAAATATTTTTTTTATTAATAATAATATTTATTTGATATAGCAACACAGAAACCCAATAGTGTTAATAAGATAATAAACTAAGTTAGTTGGAGCAAACATAAAACTAAAACTTAAAAGAGATATTGGTTTTCGTCATCGGTGTGAGTTTCAGTTCATGAGATTTCTTTTTTTTTTAGCGCATTTTACTGTATCTCACCTGATGGAAAGTGACGATGCAGTCGAGGATGGTACACGCGGACTCAAGTAATGCCTATTCACTCTTGCCCCACAGTTACAATTATTCAAGTCTTGGCTTTCAACGTCACTACCAACTGAGCCATCATCGCTTTAAACTTAAATATTTTCGGAGACTTTGTTTTTTTCTTTAAATATTTGAATTGGCTGTGCATATCAAGTTATATATTACGACTATTATAAATGTGACAGTTTGGATGTTTTTTACTCGATCACGCGAGAATTGCTGAATAGAGGATAAAATAACAAGGAACAATAAGTATTTACTAAGATCACAACTGTCTTTTTTTATCATTTTTTTTTTATACTACGTGTGCCGACAAACAAGCGGACGGTCCACCTGATGGTAAGTGGTCAATATTGCCTGTGGACATTTGCTACGCTAGGGGCATCGCCAATGCGTTGTTGACCCTGAGACGTGAAGTTAAGTCGCATGTGCCAGTAACTTCTATATTTTTAAGTTTTATTATTATAAGTTGACGCAATTCATATACGTTTAAATTGTATTTATATGTATGGTTGTTACACCATTGGTGTTACCCCATTGTGTCGCTATCGCCATCTTTGACGTTATAATATGTAATCAAGAGATTTATATTGTTTACTAGCGGACCCGACAGACGTTGTCCTGTCTTAACTATGAATTGAATTCGATTCTTCCGATTGAATGAACCTTGAAATGTGCACTAAGAAATTATAAATTAATTATTTACCAATATAATTCCGACCCGTGCCATATTTTAAACGATATTGTCAAACGACTGACATTTATTTGAAACACCATAAGGTTACATTATATGAGTTTATATTGTCAAAAGCGGTAAGGTTTCATTAGAAAAGTTAATATGGTCGTTGTTTTCTTAAGTTTTCTAATTTTCCACGCAACTTTCTTAATTTTTTCGTTCATAAGTACCATCTCCTGACAATAACAAACACAACAAAAAAAGAATTAGCGAAATCGGTCCAGCCGTCTATGCGTGATGTCGTGACCAAGGGAAATAGGGATTCATTTATATATATATAGATTAACGGTTACTTATTAAGAACTAGAAGACAAATAATACATACCTCCATTCTTCTTCTTTACAGTTACGGCGTTCTTCAAAAATTTTAGCACTAAAAAAATAATTTCAGTAAAATATTGAAGAGCCTCCCCAAGTCTATAAATGGCTAAGTCCATATATTATTACAAAGATGGGCAATAATTTAATTATATTGGACTATTCTTTCTGAGACAAGTCCCTTTCATGCCAATGTCATCTTTATTGGTTTAAACTTAGGTTGATCTTTGTATAGCAATCACAAACTACTGTGCAATCTCTTTACAAGACAATCTGATCCCCAAAAAGCAACTTTCAATTTAAGCGAAAAAAGAGATCTGATATTTAAAAATTAATGTTTATTCGTATTCTATGCGTTTCTATAATAACAGGGCGTGCCCCGAAAGTATTCTGAAGAAAGAAAAAGAAGGGGCATTGCAATGCAAGCCCAGAAAAACTTGTCAATAGTAAGAAATTACTCAAAATATACTAAATAATTTACATTGAGTGTAAACTGTACCTCGACATACCTACTATACTACCGGCACGTTATGATGGCCGTTTTGACGTTTCAGATTGTCATAGGAAAAGAAACTGTATTGCTTTAGAATAAGGTTGATTTCCATCATCATACAATTAGCTGTAGGATCAATAGATGCACCTTATGTCTGAAGGGTTAAAGGTTATTTTTCTTTGTCATTCATGTCATCATAGCGTGCCACAAGTTTAGTTTATACACGCTTGTCATTTTAAAAGTATTAAAAATGCGTCATTTCAGATGAATGGATGTTTGTTGCCCGACGCCAGAACGCCTGAGTTGATCTGGATGAAAGGCACAGATATAGATTATAGTCTGGAATAGCACATAGGCTTTATTTCACGGGAATTTGACGCGGGTGAAACCGCAGGAGACAGCTAGTAGGTGTATAACTACAGTTGTTACCTTTGTTGTTCTCCTCCAGCGGACAGTTCATGAGGCTGCACATAGGTCGCCCACCGAGGCAAAAGCATTCGTTGCAATCTTCTGATTCCAGTTTTGTCCCTTCCACGCACTCTGATATTGTCGCTAAAATAATAAATTGTGTAATTGGTTACGTAACTTTCCAAATGCATATTTAAGAGAAGTGTTAGAATAGAAACGAGTAAATCTTGGTCTTCATCAAATATAACTGTTCGCTAAAGTAACACAATTTTCATCCCCCAAAATAATATTATTATAATAATAATAATAATTTAATTTATTTGCACTAAAACACAATAGAGTTACAAACATAATTAGGGGTACATACAAATAGCATTGATATCACTATTTAGTACAAACTACTACCTAAGCTAGGATAAGCATGTATTCTAGGCAGCAGCCCCCATAGCTGAAGTGGTTACTAATGTTGCATTACAACTAATGAGTTGTATTTTGTAACTACATAATATTAATTTACATTGCTACAATTCAGATGAAAATTAACCTTAAATTTCTATAAAATAAGGTTTAATTTAAGGGAGAAGGTGTAAGCACTCAAAGTCCGGAGCAAAGGAAACTTGGCTCTCTAGTGCATCTGCTGGAATACACCAGTAGACGATAGGAGACTGATTCGATATTCAGGGGTGTCATCTTCAGTTTAGTTCCTCACAAAATTTCCCTTCACCAAATAAATGGTCGTTATTATGGAGGAGCGAGGTGTGAGACTCCTCCATTTAAAAGGGAAGATCTTCCGCCAGGCTAGGTGATCATGCCTGGGGACCGCGGTTCAACTGTTGATATTGGAAGCTTTTATATATGTCAAATCCTGAGAGAATCTTGATAGTGCGATGTAGGATTCTCGCGTGTTTCTACTCGTTCATAGATGTCGCCACATCACTGTAGTGCGGGCGGTGAAGGATCGTAGGCGTGTTCACAGATGTCGCCACAGTTATAAATAAAGCCTTGTGGTCAAAGGCAACTCTATGGAAGAATAAACGAATACGTACCTGTTTGAGAACATATCTTTGAAGAGCACACATAAAGGATGGGAGTGACACACGCGCAGCGGTTACATTGAAAGTCGGTGACATCTCCTATTTTACAATCTGCCCTACCTAGAAATTGTGTCCAAATATCAATAAACACATTGTTACTTTGCCCACTAATGCAGTATATACCAATGATATTTAAACTATAGATGCGAAGTCCGTGCTTCGAAATGGCAACATAAAATTATATTTTAATAATTGTCCGAAATCCTTTTATAATACTTGTCAATTTTTTATAATACCTGTGCCGTCAAATATGGGTAAGCCAGGGTAAGTGGTCACCGCCGCCTATCGACATTTGCTATACCAGGGGCATCGCCAATGCGCTGTCGACCTTGAGACGTGAAGTTGGTAAGTCTCATGTGTAATTTCACCGACTCCCTTACCTTTCTAACCGAAACACAGTAATACAAGTGCACTACTGCTTCACGGCAGAAATGGGTAGGCTAAGAGCTTTACTTCTCAAAAATAGTAATTTAGTCGCGCACCAACCACTGCCTCAAAAACACGCACGCATACAGTACTCAATCATAACGTAACTAACGATGTATACTCATCTTTCTCTTACAACAGGTAGCCCTCTCTTCGCGTGTATAAGTAAGTAGCTATCTACTATTTACGCTGTTTTTGAGAGCCGTGAAGTTGGTGGAAGGCGTGTCTTTATTTTATTGTCATTGGTATATAATGTGGTTTGTGACAAAATACATACCTGTTTTTTGAGAAATTGGCCAGGCTAACGTTTTCTTTAAAACAATTGCTGAGACAGTAAAAACATTAGTAATTAATATTATTATTGACATATTTCTTACAACTAAGATTGGTGATGGGTAGGGTGATTAAAATTAGGTACATATTATGAGGAATAAATTTTAAAGATAGATTTTTAGTGATTGATTGGAAGAATTGGTAGTAATATAAGTTAGGAGGCAACCTTTCTTAATTTTTCCTAGTTTTTTTTTATACTACAAGGCTCGACAATTAAGCACACGGTCCACCTGATGATACGTGGTCACCGCCGCCAATTAACATTGACAAAACCAGGGGCGTCGCCAATGCGTTGTCCCTGAGACATGAAGTTGTTAAATCTCACGAGCCTGTAATTTCACCGGACCCCTTACCTTTCTAACCAACAGTCTAACAGTAATACAAGTGCACTACTCCACGGTGGAAATATGTAAGGAGTACATTCCCAGACGTACTCTGCATTAGGAGCTCTACTACTCTAAAAATGCCATTCCATGTGACTGATATGGATTGTAAAATACGAGGAGCAGTAGGAAAAGAAGACAGGTAGATGATCATGACTTGTCTAAAAATCTTGTTCCAAGGACAATCATTCTGGAAGCGTTTTTGCTGAAAAACTAGACTGCCCATGGTTTGGAACAATATCCAGGGCAACAATATAACAATATCAATTTCAAGATATTCGCAGTTCTAGATAAATTTCAGGTCGGAGTTTAATTTTAATATGTAAGGCATATCAAAATTATACCAACCTATCATTTTTCAAAATGACTGGACCAAGGAATTAAATCTACCAGTGTTCACGTGTACCAAAGTCAAGTAATAAATGAACTAGGACTTTAATTACATACCGTTTTTCAATGAGCTTCCCGGAGAAATAAGTTGTTTTAATTTTATATTCGGAACTGGAATGATAAACAACATGATGTCAATCAGTCGAGCTAATGTCACAGAAAAGTCAACCTTATTTGCTTTACGTATAAGGTTCATCAATTGATCGGTTTATTGTATGATAGCTGTCGCCCGCGGTTTCACCCGCGTTCCCGAAGGTTGTTACATTTTCCCGGTATAAAAAGTAGCACAAGTAACTCCTTATAACATTAGCTATCTGCCAGTGAAAGTCCCGTGAAAATAGGTCAAACCGTTTCGGAGATTAGCCGGAACAAACAGACCGACAGGCAATAATTTTTAAAATCTTTTTTTTTTGTTATAACTAATTACCGCACATATTCTCAGTGGCTTGGTGGTTAGCGACCCTGACTGCCAAGTCGAAGGTCGCTGGTTCGATTCCCACTCAGGACAAACATTTTGTGTGCATGACCATGTCTGTTTGTACTGTGTCTGGGTGTAAATATCTATACATGTGTGTATTTTGAAAAATAAAAAGTAGTCTATGTAGTATAGCAGTTATCTGGTTTCCATAGTACAAGCTCTGCTTAGTTTGGGACCAGATGGCCGTGTGTAATATTTTTTTATTTTATTTGAGAAGCACTCATGTAGTTTTTTTCATTACAAACAGACACATCAAATTTATTTAATTTATGATGACGAGAAGGACCTTCTTCTCAAGTCACAAGGTTAATTTTTCAATAGCATTAGTGAAGGCTTTGGATTCTGTATCATTTATAAAATAAAATAAAAAATATTTATACTAGTACCGTATCTCAATAAAGCCTTTGATTTCTTCCTAAGTTTTCGCGATCTTGCTGTTGGTCTATTGTCATCGTCCAATAAATCAAAGTGTAACTCTTTGAACGAACGCAAATTGTGCAATGAGGTTTTGTTGTACCGATTCTTCGAAAACAATGCCATCATATTGTCTATGACTACACCTGTGAAAAATATTTTTTAAATAGTCATAAATATCAACCTCCATAGTATTATTAACAATAATTAAAATACATATTAAAGACTATCTCTCCCCGCGGTTTCACCCGCGTTCCCGAGGTATTTTACATTATTTTGTTCTTTCTATCATTTCTTTTTACCTTGGTTTACATTATTGGAGTTTTAGAAAGGATTCCAATTTTTTTTTAAATATAATATAGCCTATGTTACTCAGTGATATTGTAGCTTTCTAAAGGCAAAATAATTTATGAAATCGCTCCAGTAGTTTTTAAGTTTATTCGTTGCATACAAAAAAACAAATCTTTCCTCTTAATAATATTAGAGTAGACAAAGTATAGAGAAAAAAACACTTACCATCGGCATTTGAATACCAATAATCAGAGTTATCGTCATAATATGCAATGGTGCCACTAATCTATTAAAAAAAAAACAGTAAATAAATAAATTCCTAATCAACGAACAGATCGAGACCGAATTGGCGCCAAAACCGCTGTCACTTGAAATTAACTTTTTTTTTGTTTCGAATCAAATGATTACTCACCAAAACAGCCAGTATTAAAAATTCACGCATCGTCGTTGGTAAGGAAAAAGGTTGGTTAACTGCAAATATTTAATAAGTAAATACCTTTTAGCAATATATTGGAACTAATTATTATCAGCAATTTTCATTTACCAATAGTGTTTCATTTAAAATTGAAATTAAAAACGTTGTTGTAATTATCAGGTTCATGTATCTACATTATCGATTTTGCCTTGAAGCATATTTGTTTCTTAATATTTTAATTAATCATCACGATCATCATAATCAATTACGCGGGTGGAGGTGTATAACATTTGGCATAGCTAAAGTTTAAATTGAGTACAGAAAGCTAATATTTTTGATATAATAATGCATTAGAAATACAGTAAATTACTTAAAAAAAAACATTACACACACTTTTCCGTTTGACACACACATATATTGTATAAATGAACAGACCAGTTGGTTTGGTGGTTAGCGCTCTGACTGCCAAACCGAAGGTCGCGGGTTCGATTCCCACCCAGGACAAACATTTGTGTGCATGAACATGTCTGGTTTTTCTGTGTCTAGATGTAAATATTTATTAAGTATATCTTTAGAAAAAGACCTAGTATATATATTATATTAGTTATTTGGTTTCCTGTTTGTTTGGCTTAGTTTGGGATCAGATGGCAGTTTGTAAAATGTGTCTCGGGATCTATATTTATTATTTATTGCATAACTAATTACGCTGTACTTATTTACTAATTTTAAACTCTAAAAATTATACTTATTAGGCCATTTGTTTTATTACTTATTATGTTGCATTATATAATGTTATTTGTACTGTGTATCTTTATACTCGTATATAAAAATGAATCCCTATTTCCCTTGGTCACGGCATCACGCTTAGACGGCTGGACCGATTTCGTTAATTCTTTTTTTGTTGTATTTGTTATTGTCAGGAGAATGTTCTTATGAAATGATGAAGAAAAACCTAATAAAGTTGCGTGAAAAATTGGAAAACTTAAGAAAACTTCACGCTTTTGATAATGTAAACTTTTTTAATGTAACCTGCTTGACATTAACGTCAGTCGTTTATCAGTTGGCGCGATTGACAGAATGGGCGCTGCAAAAATCGTTTAAATTAGAGCTGGGGCGGTAGGAATTATATTGATAAATTAATTAATTTATAATTTCTTAATGCACATTTCACAGTCGATTCAATTTTAAGATTCGAATTCAATGTTCATAGTTAAGACAGGACAACGTCTGTCGGGTCAGCTAGTTTAACAATAAATATATGTTTATTGTTACATTGCCATATCGTATACATTTGAGGTTATCTGTCATAGTTAAGGAACCTTTTAAATATGTCTTACAGTATTTTATTTATTTATTAATTTAAATGCGCATTGTCCAATTAATCACTACATAGTATAGTAATATATAAGGCAAAGTCGCTTTCTTTGTCCCTATATCCCTATGTATGCTACATTTTTAAAACCACGCAACGGATTTTAATGCGGGTTTTTTTAATAGATAGAGTGAATCAAGAGGAAGGTTTTTATGTATAATACATGTGACATCCTACGGGAACGCGGGTAAAACCGCGGGGGACAGCTAGTATGAAATAAAATAAAGGTGACTTAAAATTTAAAAAAAATATTAGGCAACCTATAAAATGACTTATTTTTACATTACCATATCCCAAAAGTTCGAGCTCTTCTGACTGCACAGTTAGACAATTATTATAAACATAATAAAGCTGATTTAAAATTAAAAAAAATACAATTATTACGCAACCTATTAAATGACTTATTATTGGTAATTTTTACATTACCATATACTAAAACTTTGAGGTCCTCTGACTGCATAGTTAGATAAATTTGCAAGCTGTCTCTAATGGATCTAATCCCGGAGAAGTCTAGTTAGCACCACTGTCAACTTAGTTAGCCGCTGCCGGTCCTTACCGCCCCCCACAACCCTCGCCCCTTCCAGCTACTTCCTCTAGGTTCCTGGGAAGTAACTAATTGGGCTTTAACTTGAGAAACGATTTAACCAATTGCTTGTACGGTCAACAATCAATGTCAGTCTATTCTCGTGATATAAAATAGTTAAATTACGGTTTCGATAACGTCTCTATATGGTCAATATCATTTTCGGAATCTAACTTGGTATGGTTCTTTAAGAGTCCTCAATTTTGACGTTGACATACAAACGAACATCGACTTAAATGAGATCATGACAAGATTTAGATTGGCTTGGTGGTTAGCGACTGTGACTGCCACGCCGCAGGGGGCGGGTTCGATTCCCGCCCAAACATTTGTGTGTTTGTTCTGTGTCATAATCAGTACGTTGCACAAAATGTTTTTACTCTGATGTAAATCCCTACTAATATAATAAATGTGAAAGTAAGTGTGTATTTTACGCTTTTACGCGAAAACTACTTAACCATTCATCATAAAACTTTGTACACATATTCTTGGAGGTATTAGAAGTAACATTGGATACTTTTTGTGCCGGGAAAATGTTACATCCCTCGGGAATGCGGGTGACAGCTAGTATTTATAAAAGCCTGTATTTAAAAAGATAGTATATCAGTTACCTGGTTTCCATGGTCAAGCTCTGCTTGGTTTGTCACCAGATGGCCGTGTGTAAAGAATGTTGCAGGATTTAGTAATTATAATTTTGCAAAGATTTATTTATGTACTAGCTGTGCCCTCCCACGCTTCGCTGTGGCACATTGTGATTGGTTGAGAAATGAGAAACAAAACAAAGACGGTCGCGGATATGTGACTGATGCAAAAAATAGATAAAACAATCCTTGATGCGGATTATATATCATGCTAAATTTTCAGCTCGATCGGTGTAGAGCTTTTTGAGTTTTTGAAGCATACACACCAACATAACATTTTTATATATATAGATTTCATGGCATATTTCAGGCAGTCCATCGGATGAATATTTTTAAATCAGTACACATTCTGCCAAAGATATAATAATTCTCAACGTGACATGTGAGCATTGTCGCAGTCAATCGAACACATTACAAAACACAACACAAACTATTAATATTATATAACTTTCTCGACCCAGAAATCAAACCCAGGCGAGCTTTATACCACTCGACCATCGCAGAGTTCCTTTTTTTCTTTACTAATGTTAACATTAAGGTGTTTATGACAAATTAATCTTATCCCTATTTCTTTCCATATCTAAATCACAAGCCAGGCACGAGGTTTGTCAAAACAAACGAAAATCGCAATCTGATATACCAAATACCTGCTGATAAATAATTTAAAAGCCAACAAGCTATTCGAACACCGACACCGATGCAATCCCGTATAAAAACACAATTATTTATTCAGCCAAATAAATCTGCCTCAAGTATTACAGATAATTATCTCGTCCCATTTCCGAAGTTCCAATAAAAACTTGGAGGATGTTGGAGAGTTCTGATAAAATAAATTTACATTTTTCTGGCCCCTTTTATCTGTGTCTACGTTATCTTTGTTTGGACATAAGCTTTCTTATTTATTGGTGATTTGGGACAGGGGTCCAATGCAAATTCTTAAATGTTAAGATAGCTTGCAGAGAAATCAAACCCTAGATTCGTAGACTTAAATCTGTAAGTACTAATATTATAAAAGTAAACATCAGGCAGCATGGAGTCAATTTGGGCGGTAAAATAAAAAAAAATTAAAAAAAATTTTTTTTTTGTTATTTGGCAGGCAAACGAGCAGACGTATCGCCTGATGGTAAGTGATTACCGCCGCCCATGGACACCCACTACACCAGAGGAGCCACAAGTGCGTTTAATGTAGAAGTATCTCCTCATCATATTAAAAAAAAAAGTTTTCACTGAAAAAAAAACACTATTCCAAAATGAAATAGGCTATGTTATCCCGGTATACTACGGAATGTAAATATCTATACAAGTATGTATTTAAAAAAGTAGTATATCTATACTAATATTATAAAGAGGAAAGATTTGTATGTAAGTATGTTTGTTACTCTTTCACGCAAAAACTACTATACGGATATGGATGAAACTTGGCACCTAGATAGAGCATATCATATAGGCGAAAGGTTTAAAGATGTATATCATTACAGCTATGCCTAAAAGGGGCACACTAAATGCCAAGGCTTAGTGGTTAGAGACCCTGACTGCCACGCCCCAAGACGTGGGTTCGATTCTCACACAGGACAACCATTTGTGTGCTAGACGGGGCAGCACTCCGGGGCCCCCAAGCTCAGGGGGCCCCTTGGACTCTGACTTACAAACAGTGGCATAGCTACCGGAGGGCTAGACGGGGCAGTGCCTCGGGCCCCCAAGCTCTGGAAGGAGGGGGTGAACAAACGATTTTAAATAGTTTAGCTGGGGCACTTCTTAATTTTTTGCCCCAGGGCCTTTGGTTATCTAGCTACGCATTGGGTATGTACTTTAAAAACTAGTATATGTAGTATATCAGTTATCTGGTATCCATAGTACAAGCTCTGCTTAGTTCGGAATCAGCCCCCTTATTCAGCTAATACAAACATCATCGGCGAGCCGCTTCACGGAGGCCTCAGAGAGCTTACCTGTCACGTGATTAGTAGTTTTAGGGTAGTTAGCAAAAGAGACAGAGCACGGAGGCCGCGACAAAACATCCTTGAGTTAGTGTCATTTTCCTTACAGATTCGAGCCCTAGATGGCCGCGTGTAAAGAATGTCCCAGGATATTTACTAAAAAATTAAACAGTATGAGGTAAAAATGTCTGTAACGCGACCAGACACTCGGGCAAAACGACTAACTATGACACTAAATTGAAAAACCTTTTCAATTTCCGATATTATCAATGACTTGTAATGTTAAAATTGATAACAATTTTTCCAGAAAACGGCAGGTTTATTAAAACTTTACAAAATTTTCTATACGAACGCTCCGTACGACTAACAGAATACAGGTTGATGAAAAATCATATTCACAAAAAGTTGCTCCATCAAAGTAACAATTTCACCAACTGTTTTACCTTTTAGTTTCTTTGTTTGCGAAGTCCCCGTTTGCAATCACAAAGAAGATCCCACAGGGGAGACGGGATTATCTCCAACCTTATCCGGGGACTGCGACATCGTAAAGTTGCATGCTCATTTATAGCGGAGTCTTAAGAGAAAGATAAGAAGAGATGAAAGAAGGTTAGAAGATAGAACTCACCGTCTTATAAATAAATATCAGTATTATCCCTGAATATTTTTAACACACCGTTATCTGATCCCAAATTAAAGCAGAGCTTATAATATGGTACCCAGATAACGGATAAACAACACATACCTACTCCTTTTTAAATATGTATGTGGGTGTAATATGCATTTACACCCCGACACAAAACAAAAAGACATGTTTTTGCACACGAATGTTTGTCGTGGGTGGGAGTCGAGCCCTGTGGCTTGCTGATTAGTGACCCTGACTGGCCAGTCAGGCTTTTACAAGGCCTTCATTTATTTTTGTGTGTGTGCTCACAATAAACACATACACAATTAAAATAGTTAAATAGATAGCTAGTTACTTTAACTCATCAAAAAATGGCACTGTTGCGCAGCAACTTTTATGCCACTCAACTAAGAACTATGAAAATAAATATACACAGACAGAACAATGACTACTAAGTTTTGCTATTTATACTAATACTAGCTGTCCCCCGATATTCCCGGCACTGATCATGATATAAAAATCAAGCTATCTAATCCCCACATCAACGTTTCTTGTAAGGAACTTAATAGCCCCGCTAACAAACGGACTCTACCTCATTCTCAGAATTTGACTTTGTGAGACTTCAATAATACTTTGTTGAATAAGTATACAGTTGTTTGATAAATCTCGAGAAAATCTGAAATTTCTATAAAATTGTTTTCTCGCGAAACCAATATATTTTGTATTGTGTTTTGATTTACCATCTCACAATATTAAATTCCCTATTTCATATGGAGCTTTCACGTTGATGCTTGGCAGGATTTCAGAGAGAATTATTTGTAGCAAAATAAATACTGCTTATTTAAAATAGAACTTCAACATTTACTAAGAATTAACCCAAATTCAGGGTAATTAATACTTAATAAACACCCCTGGAGAGTCATCAACAGCTCCATAAGACAAGAGCCTATTTCTCAGAATAAATGTTTACGGAAGGATTTTCCTAAAAAAAAAATTAAAAATTATATTAGCTATGGGAAGACATCCCGATATACGTTTTTTGGATAAGTTTAGAAAACTATTTGAAAAAGCTGTGAGTTCGTATTTTTTTTCTCAAGTATGGGTCTATGGTAGTAGACTTTAAATCACGTGCAAATTTTTGGTGACTGAAAATCATCATGAGGATACCACGATGGCAGGGTACTTCGAAGTATTCACCTGTCTACCTACCTCCTAGTTCAAAATCCGTCACCAAGAACCATACACCGGTTCTTGGTGACGGATTCCGAAAGTTTTAGAGCCAGTTCTCTTATTATCACATAATCAATCTCTCTGCTACTTACAATCACATGAATCTTTTGCCTACTTCGGATCTTTGTCAACAAAAACTCATTGCTGTTGGTATACTGCTGGATTGACAGGCCAGTTAGCTAGGTAGTTAGCGACTCTGACTGCCAAGCCGAAGGTCGCTGGTTCGATTCCCACCCAGGACAAACATTTGTGTGCATGAACATGTCTGTTTTGTTCTGTGTGTGGGTGTAAATATCCATAGAAAAAAATGTTGTAATGTAGTATATCAGTTATCTGGTTTCCATAGTACAAGCTCTGCTTAGTTTGGGACCAGATGGCCGTGTGTAAAGAATGTCCCAGGAAATTAGTGTTTGCCTGTAAGTGGATGTGCACCAAGAGCAAGTCTTTTTACTTGAAATTTTGTATCTTTGTTTTAGTAAAACATAGGAAGGAAAATTGGAAAACTCTGGTTAAATGTAATGTCCTTTTATATGACTTTTTTTCTATAAACTCAAGATTCGAAAACTCTTTACAAAACATACCCTGGGGGTCGATTCTGTAAGGAAAATGACATAACTCGAGGATGTTTCGTCGCGGCCTCCGAACTGTCTCTTTCGCTAAATACGCTAATACTAATCATGTAAGAGATAAGCTCTCCGAGGCCTCCGTGAAGCGGCTCGCCGACGAAGTTTGTATTAGCTGAATAAGGGGGCAGAACAGCAGTATACATTAAAATATACCCACAACATACCATACTTTAAAGACAATAAATTTTGACATTAAAATTACCAGACCGAATAAAATTTTCATAGGAAGATATTTGTACATAACGTAATGGAAAAATATTAAGGGATGTAATGCAACAAAGTAATACCGTAATAAAAGTGTTCACTTTAGTGTGTTACGAGCAGTAACTGCCGTTCAGTGTCGCGTCATCATTTGCAGTGAACGAAAAGCAATAGGTATAAACTAGAAATGGACACTTAACAACTTTGTATAGTTTTATGGTCGTTTTGGATGTTTTCTCGAGATTGGACCTTTAGAAAATGGTGGCGGGATCGGAATTTTTCCTGGGAAATGGATTAGAAATTGATGAAGTATTGGCATGGAATAGTATGAGCCTCTATAGAATTGTTGAGAGAGACCATGTTTAGAATTGACCTAGATTCTGATCAATACAGTCAGGTCTCTTTTTAGCTCTATTGAGTCACATTGAAATAATGACGTGTCAATTGGCATGGTGGCTAATTACACTGTCTGCTAAGCCACAGGTCGTAGGTTCGATCCCACCCAGAACATGCCTTTATGCATGAACATGTTCTGTTCTGTCTGAGCGTGACGGTACACTCCTCCTGCTCCTTGGATGACCAAAGGTATACAAATGACCATGAGACTTCGAGACCGTGCGTTCCGCAGACTTAAAAAGGACCGCACCGAGGACAACAAGTCTTCCTACAAGAAGGTTCGGAACCGTTGCAATCAGATGATACGCGACGCTAAACGCCGCCATATTCTCAGCAATATATCTTCTTCCTCTTTTGCCGATATCTGGAAATTCCTTGGAACTCTAGGTATCGGTAAATCGCGACAATTAGACCTTTCAAATATCATCAGCCTAAATGACCTTAATAATAATTTCACAACAGCTCCTACGTTGGATCACGAAACAAAAAAATCTACTTTGTCTTACATATCGGGTCTAGCGCGTCCTAACATACTCCCCTTTAACTTCTCTCCTATCGATGCTGGGGAGATCAAAAAGACCATCCTATCCATTAAATCCAAAGCGGTTGGTTTTGACAACATTACCCGATACATGATCACCACTATCCTTGAACATCTCCTCTTTCCTATCACGCATATATTTAATTACTCATTAGAATTTAGCGTTTATCCTGATATATGGCGCAAAGCCTATGTACGTCCCCTTTCTAAGATTTCTAATCCCTCTCTCCCCAGTCACTTCCGCCCTATTTCCATTCTTCCTTTCCTATCCAAGGTGCTGGAGGCCTGCGTTCATAAGCAGATTGCTCATTTTATACACACCAATAGCCTTATTAGCCCTCTCCAGTCAGGTTTCAGACCAGGCCACAGCACGATGTCCGCCCTCCTTAAAGTGACTGGCGATATTAGAACAGGCATGGAAGACACAAAATTGACTATTCTTCTTCTAATCGACTTTTCCAATGCTTTTAATACCGTTAGTCATGAGATCCTGTCATCCATCCTCTCCTTTCTTATGGTCTCTTTAGAGGCGGTAGAATGGTTTTCTTCTTACTTACGGGGGCGTCAGCAGTGTGTCCGAACGGATGAATCTTAATCGAACTGGAATAATCTTGCTGCTTGTGGCCCTCAAGGCGGTATTCTTTCTCCTCTTCTATTTTCTCTCTTCATAAACTTTCTAACACCCGAACTTCAGTGCGCGTATCATCTGTATGCGGATGACCTACAGCTATATCAACAGGGGACTGTAGACACTTTGTCAGAAATCATCGACAAGGTAAACCAAGATCTGGTGGTGGTGAAGGACTGGTCGGATAGGTTCGGTGTGACAGTGAACCCCACTAAGTGCCAAGCAATAATTGTGGGCAGCTCATGTATGGTCAGTAGAGTGGATAGCACCACGTTACCACTCCTTAAATTCAATGGCACTGTCATACCGTTTACTTCGGAGGTTAAGGATCTTGGTTTGCTCCTCGACAATACCCTCAACTGGCGTGCGCAAGTCAAGAGTGTTAGCCAAAAAGTCACTGGGACTTTGCGGTCCCTCTACCGGTTAAAAAACTTATTACCATCTAGCGCGAAGGTAATGCTTGTACAGGCCTTGATATTCCCTATTATTGACTATGGTGATATGTGCTACTATGACCTGAATGCAGTTCTCCTCAATATGCTTGACCGACTTCTCAACAATTGCATTCGATTCGTCTTCAATCTTCGCAAGTATGATCATGTTTCAGAAGCCAGATCGCAACTAAAGTGGTTACCTATTCGACAGCGTCGAGAGTTGCGAGCCCTGACTACTCTGTACTCCTTTCTTTTTTCTCCCACTCCACCTACTTATCTATCCTCCTTTCTACAATATACCTCATCAAACCATGAGAAAAATCTCCGATCTTCTTATAATCGACGACTACAATGTCCAATTCATTCTTCTGATTTTCTACATCGTTCATTCTTCATCCAATCTATAATGCTATGGAATGCGCTGCCCCAGGAAATCAGGATGGTAAACAGTCGTTACACATTTAAAATGAAACTTAAGAGGCACCTAGGCCTGACAAGTTAGCGGAATCTATTTCTTATTTATTCTCATATATCTATTAATGTATTTATATATATATATATGTATTATATATGTATATATATCTTATGTATATAGTATCTATGTAGGTATATGTAATATTGTATTATTGTGTAAGTTTATTTAACTATTTTATTACAATATTTTAAATATACGTATATATATACAATAGAATTATTATGAAGTATGTTTTCATAAGTTTTTTTTTTTTTAGAAGTACACTCTACTTGACCATCCTTTAGTGCACCTGCCTCGCTTGTTTCTGCATCACCCCAAGGTAGACAGGTAGAAAATGCCTAAGGCATTATGTTCGCCTTTGTACTTTAGTGCATAAATTTTAATAAATAAATACACTTATATAGATTATAAATATACCTTTAAAATTAATATACATGGGTAGCATATCAGTCTGGTTGCCAAAGAATCTATCAAGTAATCTGATTAGTTTGGAGTTATAAGTCCGAAATTCTGCGCTGTGGTTTACGATTTAAGACCAAATTAAGATAGAAGGATGGACAAAGAGTCGCTTTGTGAGGTCCTTTGTCTACGGTTGTCCATGTTTGAATTTGTATATTTACATTAAAAATATTATTATCCTTTGACATTCTTTTACACAGCCATCTGGTCTGATATATTTACACCCAGACACAGAACAAACAGACATGATCATGATCACACCCACGTGTGGCGTGGCAGTCAAGGTCTCTAATCCCCAAGTCAACTAGCCCGAAATATGTTTATGTTTATACAGGCTGTTACAAAACTACCCGTAAAGCCGAAAGGAGCATTCACAATATTTAACAATCGTAGTAACGCTGTATAACATACCCCAAAAAATAAAAATACAGATTTATATGAATGAAAAATAGAAAAAACTATTAAGGTAGGCAATTATTAGGTAAAATAGGTACGTAGGTCTTTCTGTTAAATAATCTGGTTCCCTGACATGACAGCTTACTAGGGTTGTTGGCTTTGATAATTAATTATATTTTTACGGGGTATTTTTTAACACGTTGTATAGTAGTACTTATGTACCGCAATTATTACTGGATGAGCAAGACCGTAGGCAGGGGGAAGTTTTGGAGGTTTGAAGGGGAGCATTGGCGTACCTAAGGCTATTTTACAGGAGAGGCCTGGCTCCATTAAAAAAAGAAAAGTGTCGCTAATCTTGTGTAAAGTTATTGTAGTATGTGTAGGTATTCCAGAATTTCGAATCGATCCAGCATCAACACGACGACAATACTTGGATGTAGCGCTCGCTCCAGCACGACACATCTTTATGTACAAAATCTTATTTTGAAAAGAGTAATTGCTGAGTTTATTGCCGGCTATTCTCAGTAAAAGCAACCTGTTAGAGTCTGACCATTCATAAGTGCCTGTGAAGGCCTATTTGAATAAAATATTTCATTTTGGAGTGGGCACCCGCCCCTATAAAGGGGAGTTTAACCGAAGGTGAGCGAAGTGATCAAAAATAGTCCCTGGATAAGTGGTACGTAGTAATGTTCCACAATTTACTATCAATACTCTTGACGCTACCTGTCAAGAGTACCCCGTATGTACCAGAACTACAATAATTGCTGAAGTTATTATCGACTCTGACACATTGCCTTCTATGTGATAAATAGTCCCGGAACCACAGAAGAGCATTTCCCCTTATTCCTACGTTCTCCAGACGAGCCAGAAGTATTGGAATGGATACAGTGTCAAATGCCTTCTGTAGATCGAGAAATACACCTAGACACTTCTCATTCCTATCAAGGTAGCTGGTAATATTAGTCGTTAGTTGTAATACAGCATCATCTGAGAGAGAATATACTATCTTCATTTGACAAAGTTAAAAACATATATAACAGAAATATATAGCATATTGTTGTTATTACTGTAATTTTTTCTTTCTTTTTGTATAACACTTATACATATATTTGTTTCATATTATTTATTTTTTACGTTATACATGCTGTTTGCTTCAAACTAGTGTTATGTAAGATTGGTAAAAATTCCATTTTGGTATGTGGTATTTTGGTCTCAAAATTATGAGTTCAAACTATGTAAATTTTTATAGTTTAAGACTGTTGCTGTCCCAAATAAAGAAAAGTAAACATTTTTGAGAGAACATGGGACAGTCGCAACTGGATTAGCCTTGATGAGCATCCATCATGATGTCGAGATCCTGAGATCGTTGTTACGCCCATTTCTTACGGGTCTAAGGTATCCCTATAAAATAGCCTATGTAACGGGAATATAGTATCTTTCTATCAGTGAAAGAATTGAAGTGAGAAATTAAAATCGCATAAATTGTTTCAGAGTGTTATTTTTTCTTCACTGAACTACTAAGGCATGTTACAGATATATCACACACTACCGCAAAATAATGCTTTACTTTTTTTTTTTTATTATTAACTTATTTATCGGCGTGCAGCACTTCTCTTGGAATGGGTATAAAATGTTAAACTCGCGTCAGGACACGTGACCAGGGGCTCGATTCTGTAAGGAAAATGACACTAACTCGAGGATGTTTCGTCGCGGCCACCGTGCTCTGTCTCTGTCGCTTACTACGCTAATACTACTAATCACATGAGAGTTAAGCTCTCCGAGGCCTCCGTGAAGCGGCTCGCCGACGAAGTTTGTATTAGCTTAATAAAGGGGCTGATCGAATTCGAATTCGTAAGACGGTAAAAATGCACAACGTTAATTTTTAACTTTTTTTCTTGAGCAATTAGAAGCATCAAAATATTTGACATTATTTTCCATCAAGTGGATTATATTTGTCGACATTATTGACATGAAAAAAAAAGAAAGCCACCAAAATCGATGTGACAGTTCACAGCGCTGATGTAGTAAAAGCTTGAAGTAGTGTTCCTAAGTTACAACTTTGACACAGAAATACAATTTTACGTGTGGATGATGTAATATAGACAGACACAAGTATAACTAAAATGTATTAGTAGGTGTCTGATACGATAGCATGTTTTTCGTTTTATGTTTACAGCCTTGAGCTATAACTATTTGACGATAAGGTGGACAACCGTACCCTTTATAATCTACTAGCTGTCCCCCGCGGTTTCACTCGCGTTCCCGAGGGATGTGACATTTTTCCAGCACAAAAAGTATCCAATGTTACTTCTAATACCTCCAAGAATGTGGGTACAAAGTTTCATGATGATCGGTTAAGTAGTTTTCACGTGAAAGCGTAACAAACAAACCTACATTCATATTTATAATATTATATTAAGTATGGATAATACTGATACATATTAATCTGTTAGGATCCACATTTTAATTTGCCAAATTTTGCCATAAATATTCGTTTAATGACTCACTGACACCAATTCTACATTATTTTTTTCTATGGGCCTGTATGTGCTTTTATAATTCAATTACGATTTTGTTAGATCTTAATGGAAATTGGTATATAGTCCGAACATGTGATTGCGAGAATGATAGGCTATATATGATATCGATAAACGCGGGTGCAGCCGCGGAGGAAAGCTTGTATAGAATGGGATTTATAACTTACTAACTATTAGGTACCTGCGACTTCGTTCGCGTGTAGATAACTTCCGCTGTGTGACTTTAATATTTTCTAGGAATAAAAATAACCCATGTGTTATATGAATAAATCAATAATTAAGAACAGATTTTGCTTAATTAAATAAATATCCTGGGACATTCTCTTACACACGGCCATCTGATCGCAAACTAAGCAGAGCTTGTACTATGGAAACCAGATAACTGATATAGGTACTGTATATACTATTTTTTTTCCAAAAACAGAATATAGATGCTTACACCCAGACACAGAACAAACGAACATGTTCATGCACACAAATGTTTGTCCTGGGTGGGAATCGAACCCACGACCTTCGGCTTGGCAGTCAGAGTCGCTAACCACCAAGCCAACTGGCTTGCCATGCTATATTCATACGCATAACGTAAGCTACATTACAGTTGCGGAGTTGAGTAGTAACGAAAATGCACACAAATTAACAAATGTATAAATATAGCTGACCCGACAGACGTTGTCCTGTTATAACAATGAATATTGAATACGAATTTTCCGATTGCAATTTCCGTGAAATGTGCAATAAGAAATTATAAATGAATTTGTTCAATATAATTCCGACCCATGCCTCTATTTTAAACGATATGTCAATCGCGCCAACTGTCAAACGACTGACAATAATTTCAAACAGGTTACATTAAAAAAGTTTATAATGTCAAAGGCGCCAGTAAAGTGATTAAGTTTTCTTCAATTTTCTAATTTTCCGCGCAACTTTCTTTATTTTTTCGTTCAAAAGAACCATCTCCTGGCAATAACAAACACAACAAAAAAAGAATTAGCGGAATCGGTCCAGCCGTTTATGCGTGATGCCATGACCAAGGGAAATAGGGATTAATTTTTATATATATAGATAACATTACTTATTGCTCAGTGTGTAGACAGCCTTTTTATCACCTTCAACGAAGTTTACTTATCAAATGACGTTTGAAGCTGAAAGAAAATATATCTTAATTTTACATTGTTTATTAAAACAATGACAATTTGCGTTAATACTCGCCAAAAAACAAACATACAGACAAACATTTTAATTAATCGCTTTGTTCAAAATCTATAAAATAACCAACGTCATTTTCACTTTCAAATCTTACTTCCATTCGAATTTGAACTCAAACACCTTGCAACAAGAATGTATACTATGAATTCGGATGTTTGTTAAAACTTGGCCGCATCAGTTGCTAGTGTCGTGTGTTATTTATACAGATGCAGTACATTTCTCTTATTGTCCCCAATTATGTATATATAGTGGTCCAGAACTGTCGGTTTCGTGTATAGTATATACCGTTTGGTCAAATAAAGACCAGCAAAATGCTGCCAATCGTTGTTGTACTTCTCGCAGTGACGGTAAGTCATTTTTACATATTACAAGAGATTTGGGAAGCTCAAAAAAAAATCGAAATACATATATGTATACTACGGAAACCTACCCTCTTATTCAGCTAATACGAACTTCGTCGGCGAGCCGCTTCACGGAGGCCTCGGAGAGCTTATCTCTCACGTGATTAAACTTGCAGCACGCTATGATGGCCGTTTTGACGTTTACCAATGACAAAGAAAAATAACCTTTATTCCTTTATACATAAGGTGCAACAGCTAACTGTATGATGATGGAAATCAATCATCTTCTAAAGCAATACAGTTTCTTTTCCTATGACAATCTGAAACGTCAAAACGGCCATCATAGCGTGCCGGTAGTAAAGTAGTATTAGCGTAGTTAGCGAAAGAGACAGTGCACGGAGGCCGGGACGAAACATCCTCTAGTTAGTGTCATTTTCCTTACAGTATCGCCAGATAACTGTTATTCTTTCTTTGTTTCTTTAAACCGATCTTGCTGAAATTTGGCACTCACATGGCCTATGGTTTGGAAAGAGACGTACTATCGGAACGCGGCAAAGACCGTACTTTACTAAATTTCTTTTATAATTTCTTTTTCAATAAAAATATTTATTTGTAAATTTGAATATGGGAATTGAACCCAAAACCGCGTGTGATGGTGTAAAATGACTATAACATACCTGAGGATCTAGAAGCCCAAACATTTGGCCATGTGAACCCACCAATTATATCAATAGGAATTTTATAGTATATCCGATTATTAAGATCATAATAATCTTTGGCAATGAATTGCTCGCCTGACAAGCTACCCATTTAAGTATTTTTATTGTGAATGTAAACATTTTTAAAATCATTGTAATATTTTTAAGAAACCATGTAAAGACGATTTATAAGAGCCTGTGAAGGCCTACAGGAATAAACAAAGTTTCTATTCTATTCCAATTAAAACCCTAGTTATACTATGTTATAAAACATGCAATGATTGGCATGCTGCTTCGTGTAGCAAATTGCCAACTATTAGTGCCAAGTAAATCCAATGTGAGTTATGGAATCAGCATTCTACCTGACAGTCAGCCTCGAGAGAGCATCAGCAATCTGCCAGCCGTGTGCCACGACAATCGATAAGCGCATTTCTTACTTTATTCATAGAATTCATGTTTACATAAATAGGTATAGACCAAGTTGTAGATTTACTCTTCTGTTTGTATTTTTTTTTTGTTTGGTAACTATTGACGATGATTTATGTTATCAATAAAAAAACAGGCTGTGTCGTAAAGACAGATAGAAGTGAAACTTTTGTAGTAGAGAAAACATTTTGATTATTCATTAATCACTTTTGAATAGCATAGATTGTGTTTATCGTTAATTTTTTTTTCGTCACACAAAAGGTTGCGTATCGGAATTTCAAAACCCCCCCGTTAAGAAGTTTCACTGCAAAATTGGGAATAGTCAACTTTTTTAGCATGTTAATTCATATACTTTTTAATAATTATGAATTTCGACCGGTGGGCAAACACTAGTTTATTATTCAGTGAATAGCCTGTTTTGATAGTTATTGTTATATACTTAAAGTTTAGTTTCGAATACTTATTACTCGTATTAGGTCTAAAGTCAGTATGTCGGTACTTACGAACGTTTGGAAAGTGTCTCCGCTGTTCTTGTGTTTTTTTTTTAATATTACAACCCTGTGTCAATGGGAGTTGAGTCGCAATTCACAATAGAATCTCTTTTGTTTAACCATTTAAGAAAACTTTTTTATTTTTAATAAAATCTTTTCAATTCGTCACAAACTACAGGTACCATTTCACACAGGAAAAAAAAGTGTTCATGAACATGTATGTTGTTAAACTGAATAAAAGTGTATGATATGTAATATACTCGTATACTAGCTGTACCGCGGCTTCGCCCACGTTCCCGACGGATGTAACATTTTCCCGGCACAAAAAGTAACCTATGTGTTATTTATTCCAAGGCATTTTCTATATACGTGCTAATTTCAAATCTGTTTGGTAGTTTTTGCGTGAAAGAGAAAACATCCTCATCATCCATGAGAGAGAAACATCCATACAAACAAACTTTCAAATCACTACATAGTTTAAAACAAAGTCGCTTTCTCTGCCCCTATATCCCTATGTATGCTTCAATCTTTAAAACTACGCAACGGATTTTGATGCGGTTTTTTTTAATAGATAGAGTGATTGAAGAGGAAGGTTTTTTTGTAGAATACATGTGACATCCCACGGGAACGCGGGTAAAACCGCGGGGGACAGCTAGTTTATAACATTAGTAGGATGTTAATTATTTGCGGAGGTAATTATGAATATTCGCTGCTTCATTCAAGTTTTTTAACTAAAATTAGTTGTACTTTTTAGTTTTGGAACGGTTAGTGTATTGAAAAAGTTTCAAGACAAAATGATTAATGTGTTTTTTTTTTCAGAGCGTTCTCGCCGCTCCGTCGATCCCCAGTGTTTCGCTTTCGGCATACAATATCAATGAAATCGGACCTCCCAGGTAAGTCCTCATATCGCACCCTCAGAACGATAGGGGCTTAACTTAAAAAATCACTTTTGGCATATATCTGATTGGGTCACTTTCGCACTGAGCGGGGAGGATGGGTCCCGGTGTTAAAGAGGCTAAAGTATCGGTATGCTTATTCTATCATTAATTTGACTATGTTTTACTATTCATCGGATAGAGCGTACTTTGTTTAGTCTCTATATGATCGTAACTCCATTTCACAAAATTTTGACTAAAGCCCTTATCGTTCTGAGGGTGCGATATACTTAGCAGGAAATTGTGACTTCTGCTCGTCTGTAAAAACATTACAAGGATCTCTTTGAGTTCTATACACGCTTCTTGAAACAATGTCCCTACAGAAATTTTAAAATCGTTTGATTATTTCAATTATGAATGCTATGATGTAGCGCTCTCTCCTGTATCACACACATTACCCTAATAAATCTATTTATTTAAAAAGTTATTACACAGTTGATTAACAGCTCTTCTCAAGGGTCAGGCCCAGAACACACGGTGAAACGCAACTGCAACGAAACTGCAACGAAACTGCAACGTCTAGTTACTATTCAGAGTCATTTGAATTGTACTAACGGCACGCTATGATGGCCGTTTGGACGTTTCAGATTGTCATAGGAAAATAAACTGTATTGTTTTGGAATAAGGTTGATTTCCATCATATTTAGGGTTCCCTACCGGAAGGGTAAAACGGGACCCTATTAATAAGCCTGCTGTCCGTCTGTCACCAGGCTGTATCTCATGAACCGTGATGGACAGTTGGAATTATCCTAGATGTATTTCTGTTGCCGCTATAACAACAAATACTAAAAACCAGAATAAAATAGATATTTAAGGGCAAAACATGTTCCAAAAAATCTCGTTTTATGGGAGCCCCGTTTTTATAGATAATAGTGCACTGTAATTAATGTGACAATTTTTTAAACAGAAATGTCATCGAACGCGCCTTCGAGCAAGTCGACAGCGGAGCCATCGACATCTACTCCGTGTTATACCAACAAACCGTTATTGACTTGTCCAACCTACCAGATGCAAAGAGCCGAGCAGTTGCCACCGGCCAGGCACTCGTCACCCTAGCTCAGCTGTCCACCACTATCCCAGGGGACGCTTGCGCTGCCACCGCTGTAAGCATCTCTATCTTTGTATATTACCACCTCGTAGATTCTCTCGAGACTTAATTGAGTTGACAGAATATCAGCGTTGTGGGTGAAACCTCAACATTAGGCTGAGTCGTAGCCTTTTTTTCTTCTCATGACACCCAGATCATAATTTGGCTATATTGTATGTATCCATAATTTTAATTTGTGTGTTTTGAGAGAAAATAAATTTATTATTATATTAAATATTAAACGCTAAAAAATATTAATACAAAAACTAAAAATCTTCAGTTGAAGTATCTATATTTGTCAGTACTCTTTTGAACTTTGGTGCCGCCAAAGTTTTTCAGTATTTTCCCATGCAAACACATTTCATCGACAGACTATATAATGTATAAATTATGTTGTTATCATGCCTTTGTAATTTTTTTTTTCTTCAGTTCATTGACGTATACCTAAACGCCGTCAACTCAGGAAACTTTGCCGGCGTCCGACCAGCTCTGAACAAGCTCGTCCAACGTCTCTCTGTTGCCTTGGACTTCCTCGGTGGCCTTGTCAACAACCCTGAATCACTCCGAAACTCTGTAAGTATCATATTTCCTTTTTTTAGCACCTGTAAACCAGATTTGGTAATGGGTCTGAGAGATTTTACGTTGAGACTTAAAATATACAAGGAATGTGGACCTCAGTACAGAGACCTCTACCTAACTCGATTTAATTATTTTTTCGTTTTTTTATTTATATTACCAATAAGACACACACTAATACATTTTAAAACACAGATATAAAAATGTTAATCATAAATGGTGTCCCAAATAGAGACGACTGCATTCAAAAAGAACAAATAATAAAAACAAGAAATTATCTTTAAAAATTTAACAATTCCATTCAAATTAAAGAAAAATAAACACGCAGTAAAATAACACATGTGTATAATGTTATACAAAAAACAAATATCTAGTAAGTAATTCCGCTGGATCTCCTTCTCTGTCAAGTCCCATAGTCTGTTTGTATAATCTCATACTGGATAGTCCAACGCGGTTTTACCCGCGTTCCCGAGGGATATCACATTTTCCCGGGATAAAAACTAGCCTATATGCTATTCCAGGATATGCTCTATCTATGTGCCAAGTTTCATCCATATCCATTTAGTAGTTTTTGCGTGAAAGAGTAACAAATATTTCCTCTTTATAATATTTGTATAGATTTCCGCAAGGCCACGCCAAATTATGTGAATAATGGTTAAGAAGTTGGTTGAATGAAACATTATATATAGCTTTGTATAAATTTTGAATAATTATACTTATTTAAACATATCAAACACAATTTCCCGTTCATAAATCAAATTTACAATCACAGTTTGCTCCTCACAATGCACCGGTACTTCCATAAATCATTTTCAGAGGCAATCCATCACAGTTTCCACTAACATTGTCTATTGATTAGACAATAGTGCAATATTCTTCAAATTGCTATTAATATTTCCCTAGCTGCCCCCCGCGGTTTTACCCGAATTCCACGGATGTCACGTTTTCCCGGGATAGAAAAGCCTATATGTTATTCCAGGATATACTCTATCTATGTGCGAAGTTTGCATCTAAATCTGTTTGGTAGTTTTTGCGTGAAAGAGTAACAACATCCGCACATACTAATATTCGCATTTATAATTTTAGTAGAACTAATCATGCATTACAAAATAGATGGAATATCTTATAAAATTTACAACTTTAAAAATATAGGTATGTACTTAAACAGTTTTTTCGTCCATTTACTCAAATTTCAACTCTATAAACACACACAATGGTATATTTTACAGGTTGGACCAGGCAGCGGATGTGCTGGTGGTGGCAGAAGCTTCCCAGTTGAACAAGCTTGGGATGTAATTCTATCCAGCTCCAGCGTAGCACAAATTGGGTAAGTCAAAATTGAGTTAAATTAGATCTAGAAATTAAGAAGTATATTTACGCTATTTTTTGATCAAATTTAGGTTCTGGAGCTCGATTCTGTAAGGAAAAAGACACTAAATCGAGGATGTTTCGGCGCGGCCTCTATGCTCTGTCTCTTACTACACTAATACTAATCACGTGAGATGTAAGCTCTCCGAGGCCTCCGTGAAGCTGGTTGCCGACGAAAAACCAATTCTTCGACTTATTCCACGCGACCTTTTAAGATTGTATTACCAAGAATCTATCTAATACTAACTACATGTTTAGAACATCTTCTCTCAATCAAAGATACAAAGAAAAGTCGTTCTTGCTAATCAACACCCAAGTTACATTTTTAACTGATAGTTTTCCCAGATACAAACTAAATGTAATCCCAAGTAACACTCACGTTATTGGAAATTGACTCTTATCTTAAAGGGCTGATAGGTTCATATTCATAGGCGCACAAACTTACTGAAAAAACTCTGATGTTCCTTCCCCAGAATCTTGAACGAACAGTACTGCGCAGTTAAACGTCTGAACTCCAGTTTCAACTCAAGGAGCAACAGCATTGCAGCAACTGCTACCGCACTTGCCCTTCCACCTGTAACCCAGGTCTTCGAAATCGTTGCCGGTCAAGCTAGCCAGGTGAGGACTCTTCAACAGTTCTAAAAGCGTCATATTTTACTTATCCTTAGTTTAGTATTGGACCACAATGCCACCATGCTATGTGATGATGAACCTAGAAACATCGGGTGGGCTGACAAACTGGCAGACGGTCCATCTGATGGTAAGTTGTGACCGCCGCCTATGGACATTTGCGACACTAATGCGTGCATCGCTAATGCGTTGTCGGTCCTGAGATGTGAAGATGTTAAGTCTCATGTGCCCGTAATTTCACTGATCCCTTGTAACCGAAACACAGTAATACAACCGCAATACTGCTTCACGGCAGAAATGGTTAAGGTGGTAGTACATCCCCGGACGAACTCTGCACAGACATTTACACCCAGATACAGAACAAACAGACATATTCATGGACACAAATGTTTGTCTTGGGTGAGAATCAAACCCGGGACCTTCGGTTTGGCAGTCAGAGTCGCTAACCACCAAGCCAACTAGTAATATGCTTATAATGGTGATTCTGGATTATTAATGATATTCCTTCCTCTCCAGGTCCTCAACTTGGTCGCCAACGGTGCAAACCCAGTCAACGCAATTGCAAACCTCAAACAGGCCCTTCGCCAGGCTCCTTCCAAGGTTCAATTATAAATAAAACAATACACCAACACATATACATATAGTATTTTATATAATGAATTACGCACACCAAACAATATAACCTGAAATTATATATAATATAATATAATTGAGTATATAATATTATAAGAAACAATTCACTGTATATAAATGTATGTACAAAATACAAATGTATATAATTATTTTAATACTCTGTCGATTGTTTCATACACCAAAATGACATAGTAGTTATATCAATTGTTATTATATGTGAATATACGTTAATATTCAAAACATATACGACACGGCTTTTCATTTCGGATATTCGACTAGTATATTTTTTTCTAATGAATAAAGATGTATCCACATTATCAATTTTAATCATAGTTTTATTTTAATAACATTAATTTAGAAGTTAGTTATATCGCAAAAATGTGCAACAAGTGTTGCTTCCTTACTATGTACTAGAAAATTCACTAACTTATACTAAAGTGGTCCCGCGTCGCAGTTTCAATTGCTTTCGCAAGGGAACTTATGTTTTTCAAGATAAAATAGATCCTATAAACTAATTCAGACCAATTACCATTAGTATCTTTATGACAAATATAATCAAAACCGACCGTATTTGCGGAAATAAGTCACAAACCCCATGGTATTCAAATTTTCCATTTATATCCAATATTAGAAGAGTAATACTTTCTAGAAAGAAAAAAAGAAAGAAATGTAGTTTGTGACGAATATTACAAAAAAAAACCGTAAACAAATAAAAAAATATTAATTAACCTAAAAAATAAATAGTATATGTATAAATTTACAACTTAAATTAATTGATGTGTCACAAAAAGGTCCACCAACTCAGCATGAAGCTGGTTATACAAATGCATAACCAGCGCTGGTCTTGCGTTGGGGCCGTGTAGTGAAGTCCAGGCAGGGTTACATGATAACAATTATATTAAAGAAAGTAAGAGTAAGAGCAGTTAACAGTGACAAAATAAGGAAGTGAAGTCTACGCATGTCTTTGTTTCGGATCATGTTGCGTAGAGATATTCCAGCAGTAAAACAACTCCGCCATTAAGACTGTATCGTCGGCAAATCGAAGGTGGCTGATGTGTTCACCGGTTATGTGCCATATCCTGATGCTTGAAGACATTAATTGCAGAGCATGACCCGATTAAATCGAAGACTGCATGGTTTGCTCTGTATGACTCTTATTAACTTAGTCATGTTGTGATATCCTATTATTGGCTCTGGACTCATTATTCATTTATATAAGGTTGGGGAAAAAGTCTTTTCGCATTATAGTATGTATGAACTTGTAATAAAATCTCTTTGGCTATACTATTTGTATCTGGCTGGTTTTGGTATCATTGAAAGTTTAAATTTTAAAGAACATAATTCCAAATTCAAATTAGGAAAATGTATGATTTGCATTTGTTTTTCATACCGCCAAGATGAGTGAATCTAATGAAGAAATTCGATTCATTTTAAAATTTTACTACAAAAAAGGTAAAAATGCAACGCAAGCCGCGAAAAAAATTTGCGATGTTTATGGACCTAGTGCAGTGTCTGTGAGAGTAGCACAAATTTGGTTTAAACGTTTTCAATCCGGAAATTTTGATGTTAAAGATGTACGTCGCTCTGGTCGCCCCATTACGGATAAAATGGATGCCATTTTTGAAAAAGTGGAGCAAGATCGGCATATCAGTAGTTATGACGTAGCTGAAGAACTAGGAATTGACCACAAAACAGTTTTGGTGCATTTGAAAAAAACTGGGTAGACAAAAAAGCTAGATATTTGGGTACCTCACGAGCTCACTGAAAGAAACCTAATGAACCGTGTACTCATTTGTGATTCTTTATTACGACGTCATGAAACCGAACCATTTTTGAAGAAGCTGATAACTGGTGATGAAAAGTGGATCACGTACGACAAGAACGTGCGAAAAAGGTCGTGGTCAAAGGCCGGTCAGGCTTCACAGACTGTGGTGAAACCCGGGTTAACTCGCAATAAGGTGATGCTGTGTGTGTGGTGGGATTGGAAGGGCATTATTCATTATGAGCTGTTACCACCAGGCAGGACCATCGATTCTGAACTTTACTGCGAACAACTGATGAGATTAAAGCAAGAAGTTGAGAGAAAGCGGCCGGAATTAATCAACAGAAGGGGTGTGGTCTTTCATCATGATAACGCTAGACCTCACACATCTTTAGCCACTCGGCAAAAATAAAGAGAGTTTGGCTGGGAGGAATTAATGCATCCGCCGTATAGTCCTGACCTTGCACCTTTCAGATTTCCACCTGTTTCGGTCTCTTCAGAATTCTTTAGGCAGTGTCAGGTTAACATCACGAGAGGACTGTCAAAACCACTTGTCGCAGTATTTTGATCAGAAGTCCCAAAATTTCTATAGCAATGGGATCATGTCCCTACCTACAAGATGGCAAAAAGTTATCGAACAAAATGGTACCTACATACTTTAGTTAAATGTAAATAAACTATATTAAAAATGTTTTGAATTTTCTTAAAAAATGCGAAGGAACTTTTTCCCCAACCTATTATTAAGCATGTATTATATGAAGCTGTTGGATATCCTAAGAAAGAAAATTATTAATAAAAAAAAATAATAAGACTTTCTCATAGTCATACGCCAGGCATAATGACTAATTATATTCTTCGGTCGTCTGTATAATCTGGTAGAAAGTATGTATGTGATCCATGGACTCAATATTTTACTATGAGTGTAGGCTATACAGTGTTAAGCGCAAAACGTAGAAAAGAACTGGCTCTCCAATGTAGCTGTCTATACTTCGGACCTTCTGTTCACTTCTGCTTGGAAACAGATTTTCAACATTGGCGATGAAAAATCGACAAACACCTCAAATTTGACAGGCCAATTTTGGGTTGGTGGTTAGCGACCCTGACTGCCAAGTCGAAGGTCGCGGGTCCGATTCCCACCCTGGACAAACATTTGTGTGCATAAACATGTCTGTTTGTTCTGTGTCTGGGTGTAAATATCTATATATGTATGTATTTAGAAAAATAAAAAGTAGTATAATGTAGTATATCAGTTTTCTGGTTTCCATAGTACAATCTCTGCTTAGTTTGGGATCAGATATTTTTTTTTTTACATCGAGTGGCTTAAAACACGGCTAGGAACCTTGAGGTCCTCGGTTCGTTTCCCAGGTCAGACAAGAACCTTATTATTATTATTTCTATGATAGAAGTAGGATTAGTAAAGCGCCCGAGTATTGACAATGTTTACCACATGTTAGGTTGGGGCACAATATATCTTCGGTAGAATTTGGGTCGCAGAACCTCTGCCTACGTCTTCAGGCCTAAAAGTTTTATTTTATTTTAAAAAGTGAAACAATCCACTCTCCTTTAAAATGCTGTAAAAGTTGTGAGCAGCAGTTATTTTATTATATAAAACGTAGCAATACTCCATCAACCAAGCTTGCAGATTACTCAAAGTTGCGTTCAGTTCAAATTTTAATTTGATACGCTATTTATAACAAAAGTCTTACCTGTTACTCAGTAGGTACCTCAAGTTTCAAACTAAGATCAGAAATTAAGTTGGAATTCTTGGAGCTACAAGATTCAAGTAAACAAGTGCATGCTCTGTTAAACTTTGTAAAAGTGCAAGTTGGAGCTTAACCGAGCCAAGTGTATTATATAAGTTTATTTACAGATAATTTTGTGGAAATATTCTCCTGCATCTTTACTTTTTTATTAGATTTGCGTACAAAGTATTCGTGGAATTTGGACGATTACATTGCTACCCCTCCCGTCCAAATCACCTGTAAATGCCTGTAATGCATCCCGAAAGTATGCCGATGTCCAATCATTCTCTAGGAGGTTACGCAGGTGGCAGGTTGTAATGGATAGGAAACGATTAAGAACAGCCCATCTTTTCAAAAATACAAGAGCACTTTTACTTCGTTATCCTTAGACCCCTCACGCATTTACGTAGCTAAAGACAGAGACAGCATAGAGGTGATCAAACATCGTCGAGCTGGTATTATTAACCAAATAGAATTCACTCCATAGCAGGCAGTTCCTAGCTATCTTTTTTATTATATAATCCATCATTTTAAATTAGATCCTTATTAATCAGTATATTGTTTCATTTCGAATAAATTACCACTCGATGCTCTAAAAATACGGTATGTTTTGAGGAAAATATTAACAATATTCGATATTCCTGTTGGTCATAAAAGTCTGAGTCATTGCTATCTAAGCAAATTGTTATTGTGACTACAATACATAGTTTCTCATTTTTTTTCACTGCCACGGATGAAAAAGCTTCTCTCTCAACAGATCAGCTCGCAAGTTTCAAATAGATAGAACAATTAGAAGTAAGCTAAAATTTTCAAAGAGACGATGTCGCCAAAGGTATTAAGAACACAAAGCCTCTAGCTCCCGGTACATTTCGATAAGTGTTCAATACTGTTTCGTGTTAGATATTCTAGAAGATGGTACCTAATCGGGGAGGTACTACAAAGTAATATTCCATAGTTCTTTGGTTTTTTCTACATTAGAGTCGTAGAGCTATTAGCGCTGAGTTCGTCCGGGGGAACCTTAACGATTTCCGCCGTGAAGCAGTAGTGCACTTGTATTACTGTGTTTTGGTTAGAAAGGTAAGGGGGCCGGTGAAATTACAGGCACATGAGACTTAACAACTTCACGTCTCAGGGTCGACAACGCATTGGCGATGGCCCTGGCGTTGCAAATGTCCATAGGCTGCGGTGACCACTTCCCATTAGGTGGACCGTATGCTTGTTTGCCCATGTGGTATAAAAAAAAAGTAAATGCCTATGGACATTTGCAACACCAGAGCCATTTGTTAAGTCTAATGTGCCTGTAATTTCACCGGCCCCTTTACCTTTCTAACTGAAACACAGTAATACAAGTGCACTACTGTTTCACTGCGGATTTGGGTAAGGTGGTAGTACTTCTCTAGATGAATTCTGCAAACTAAAATTCTAAAAGCTCTATTTAACCGAACCTATTCAAACATTGTAATTACTAAAAAATCGAAGCGTGCCTACTCTATTAGTCACCTTGCGAGCTGATAATTTTCGATATATGACTACAGCAGGAAATAATATGTATGTATAAACATCACAATGGAGTGTTGACTTTGCAGGTCGTGTTTGTTGCTTTAAACTAACTAACAAAATGAAACAATTATTTGGTTTCGTTGTTTTAATTGCAGTTTTTCAATTTTGTGTCAGTGTGCCAGAGGACTGTACCACAGGTAAATTTATAAGTTGTACGATATACTTTCATTTATAATATACTAGCTGTCCCTTGCGGTTTTACCCGCGTTCCCTTGGGATGACACATGTATTATACATAAAAACCTTCCTCTTCAATCACTCTATCTATTAAAAAAACCGCAACAAAATCCGTTGCGTAGTTTTAAAGATTTAAGCATACATAGGGATATAGGGACAGAGAAAGCGACTATGTTTTATACTATGTAGTGATGAATACTACATATATGCCGCGCCCATTATAGTATTATCTAGTGCCTACCCTAGGATGTCGGACCGATTCAAAATTCTAAGATTTCTAAATAACTTCACAATAGATTAATAAATAATAAATAAATAGACATTCTTTACACACGGCTATCTGATCCCAAACTAAGCAGAGCTTGTACTATGGAACCATATAACTGATATACTTCTTTTTTTTTCTAAATACATACTTATGTAGATATTTACACCCAGACACAGAACAAACAGAAATGTTCATGCACACAAATGTTTTTCCTGGGAATCGAAATTAACGAAACTTTTGTTTTTTTTAATGTGGCGCATAGTTTGTTGTTAGTATAGGTACATGACATCAATTAATGTCGACTTTGCATGATCACATCGGTTTTGGCATAACAGAGGCCAGCCTGAAAAATAAACCTAGATATGCCAATGTATATAAGCCTATGATATTGTGTACACCATTTTATATGCTTGAGAAGTCGATTGTAAATAAATCGATCCCTACTAATATTATAAATGTGAAAGTAAGTTTGTTTGTTACGCTATCACGAAAAAACTACTTAACCGATCATCATGAAACTTTGTACACATATTCTTGGAGGTATTAGAAGTAACATAAGTTACTTTTTGAGCCGGGAATATGTTACATGCCGACAGGTTCACATGTCCGTGTTCCCGCTTCCTGCTTCCGCGCCCCGCGATCGTAGATATTTACGCGCCGTGTGAGTGTGTGTGTGTGTGTGTGAGTGTGTGACCTGTGACCCGTGACCCGTGATAAGTATCTAGGCTAGGTAGTTAAGTATGGCTCAACAATACACAAACGCGAGTACCTGGACATGGTTCGTGCGTATACGCGTGCTAATGATAGTTTGCAAGGTGATCCGTTCGTTTTAAATCGCTGCGTAAACGTGCCGAACTATGCATCACACGAGGCGGTACACATTTTGAACAACTTGAAGACTAGTGTAAATATGTAAATATATAGGTAGGTAGGTAGTTTAATTAAATTCAATCGTTGTACATAGGTATGATTCCATTTTTTAAATACACCGAAAATACCAAGGTTCTTGATCTTTTCAGTGGCTCTGTAGATTGAACCTTGTCTCAAATTCTATTGTCTACATTCTACACTTTATTTAGTCAACAAATTAGTGATTACCTAGGTATTTTTGCCTATCCTAAGCCAGGATTAAAGTATGAAGGAAAAACGGATCATGCTCATGGGGATCATACATGGGGAGAGGTCTCGATGTAGGTAGGCAACAGCTGTACAGTGTACGTACCTATGTATTCTGTGTTGATAGCGCGCTGCGCGTATCCAAGAATTGCGCAGGTAAATACGGGACTCTCGGTGTACTGTTTACTAAGTTAACTAAGAAGTAATTTAATATTTATTTTTAATGCTATTTTTATTTTTCATCATGTTTGATCGCCAACTATCACGTCCTCAAATATTGAAGGTATCTCACCAGTCAACCTGTATAAACAAAATTGGGTTCCTTGGACGCACCATCACCTCAAAAATACTGAACACATCGGGATGGAATAGCTACCATTCGTCGCCGAATTTTTCCTACATGGATATATGCTAAATATGATATCGATAAACGCGGGTGAAACCGCGGGGGACAGCTATTATACAGGGTGAGGGGCGTACACTGTACAGCTGTTGCCTACCTACATCGAGACCTCTCCCCATGTATGATCCCCATGAGCATGATACGTTTTCTCTTCATACTTTAATCCTGGCTTAGGAAAAATACCTAGGTAATCACTAATTTGTTGACTAAATAAAGTGTAGAATGTAGACAATAGAATTTGAGACAAGGTTAAATCTACAGAGCCACTGAAAAAATCAAGAACTTTGGTATTTTCGGCGTATTTAAAAAATGGAATCATACCTATGTACAACGATATATGATCCGATGAATTTAATTAAACTACCTACCTACCTTCAAGTTGTTCAAAATGTGTACCGCCTCGTGTGATGCATAGTTGGGCACGTTTACGCAGCGATTTAAAACGAACGGATCACCTTGCAAACTATCATTAGCACGCGTATACGCACGAACCATGTCCAGGTAGTCTGCGTTTTTGTATTGATGAACCATACTAAACTACCTAGCCTAGAAACTTATCACGGGTCACGGATCACAGATCACACACACACTCACACGGCGCGTAAATATCTACAATCGCGGGGCGCGGAGGCAGGAAGCGGGAACACGGACATGTGAACCTGTCGGCGTTTGCGCTTACACTAATGAGTCGATGCGGTGATGCAACAGGTAGCGGGGTTGAGGGCGGGGGTGAGGGGGAGGGAGGGACTAGCGCGTGCCGCACGTGACTAGATCAACTTAAACAACAAACACCGCGGCGTGTTTAGAGAGTATAATATCGACATTTCACTTATTTTTAGCGAAATTTTGGTCAAAAATTAAGCACCTAATTTTATTACATCATTTTAACGAGAATCGAGTACCGAGTACTCTCCATAAGTATCGAAGGTATCTCACCAGTCACCCTGTATATGTGTATATAATAAACATCACAGTGGACCACCAAATTTGTATAATTCGTTTTGAAAACTAATTAGAAAAACAAAAAAATACGGGTATCCAATTTTTTTAATTCTTATAATAACAAATTATAACATTCTAGCTGTCCCCCACGATTTCACCCGCATCCCCGAGGGATGTAACATTTTCTCGGCACAAAAATTATCCTATGCTACTTCTAATACCTCCAAGAATATGTGTACAAAGTTTCATGATGATGGGTTAAGTATTTTTCGGGTGAAAGCGTAACAAACAAACTTACATTTACATTAATAATATTAAGTAGGGATTGGTATATTCGATTATTTTAATGCTGGCATATAAGTGAGACAAACAACGTCCTTATTACTTAAAAAAAATGTTTTTAATTTATTTCAGAACCGTACGACCACTATGATAACTCAGCAATACACTTGACATTTCCAAAATCTTCTTCAGAAGATAACATAGAGAGGAAAGAATATTTGCAACGGTTCATAAGCCTTGCTAGAAGGCTAAATCGATACAAGATAAAAGTTATTCCTGAATTTTGTCCAGGTGGCGTGCGTGGCACTATTGAAGCAGTAAAACATGTCCCGTAAGTTTCTTTTAAAGCCTTCACACTTATTTTCTGCTTTATATACAATAAAAATAATAGGCAATTAAATGAATAAATATCGTGGGACATTCTTTTACACACGGCCATCTGATCCCAAACTAAGCAGAGCTTGTACTATGGAAACCAGATAACTGATACACACACATAGCACATTTACTACTTTTTGTTTTTTTTTCTAAATACACACATATATAAAGGTATAACATAAAAAAAAGATTTTACACAATAATACAATGATTATATATCATAATATGTATTTGGAATAAATAATTATTTTATAGTGAACTGGCTGACCCGCAAACGTTGTTTTGCCATATTTACTTGATTTTAAACTATACATGAAAATTTATCGATAGCTATCTTGCAACTATAAAAATCGCTATTAGAAAACAGGGTTTGGTGATAAAAGGGTGAAAATTTAGGGTTGTGCCACATTATAAAAAAAATAAAAATGTTGTCTTGAAAATCAAAAATAAATGTTAGGGGTGGACAACCCTTATCACTTGGGGGTATGAAAAATGGATAGTAGCCGATTCTCAGACCCACTGAATATGCATATAAAATTTCATAATAATCTGTCAAGCCGTTTCGCAGGAGTATGGATAACTAACGTTGTGACACGAGAATTTTATATATAGTGAATTTAATTACATATGTCCTTTTGTTTCAGAAACTTTATAAACTTATTTGTAGATGACTTCTACGAATTCAACTACGCAGAAACTTTTTACAAGAATATTTTCTTTGCTGGTAACACGAGGCTCCAAAAATACAATAAAACCTGTACTTTCCATGCTTTTCAGGACGTTTGTAACAATAATAGATATGACGTCAAACTAATTAGTGAATCTATCATTGATAGAACAATACTTTACCGCTTCGTTGTTAATTTCTCATTTATGGAAGTCATTAAGTCTGACGATTTAGTAAGCCTCGAAGATATCCCGAACCATTCAACGATTCTCGTATGCATAGAAAACCTTGATATAACCAGCCTGACAGTTGAAAAAAGCATCTATGACTCTGTAAATTTCCTTTATGACGCAATAGAAAATTGCAATAATATCATGGAGCGTCAAAAGCACAATATTATCACAGTTTTAGCATCGAAACCCTTTGCAACTAATTACGAAACGGCGATACCTACGTTATTTTATAACCAGCCCTATTTATCACAGGAAGATAAGACATCCTTCTCAAATTCAATGAGTGTTGTAAGCAATTGGAAACAGTTAAAACATGCGTTCGTAAAATTCATGGATAAGATGAAATGGACGCGCGTCGCGGTGATATCCGACGATTCTGAATACAGTGAGGAATTCGAAGCAGAAATGTCACACGAACTTGCAATTAAGGGTTTTTCTTACCATTCATACTTATGTTCGCACAATGGTTTGAGCGATGGATGTGATTTTGATAAGGTACAGTATGGGGTTTTTTTAATGATTCACCTACGTTAAATAATAAAAGTTTACGTCACTCTATGTGTCATCATAGGCTATCGTTCGACCAGGACACATCTTTATGTTCAAAATCTTATTTTGAAAAGAGTAATTGCTGAGTTTATTGTCGGCTCTTCTCAGTAAAAGTAACCTTCCGAACCGGTGATAGAGTCTAACCATTCATAAGTGCCTGTGAAGGCCTATATGAATAAATATTTCATTTCATATCATATGTCCAAGCAAAATTCTATCAAAATCTGACTTAGAAAATGATGGGCATACAAACTATTATCTTTCCTCTTTTAAAACAAAAGGTAGCATTTCCTTTTGTTGGAACCAATCTAGCTCCCTGCAAAGTATTTTCAAAATCTGTTCAGCGGATTAGGCGTGAAACGGCGAAAGGTTAACAGACAGACTAACTTTTGCACGTTTAATATAAGTATGGATTTAGTTTTTGTAATACTGGAAGGACTCTGACTAGTTTAGCGTAAAAGGCGAGTTAAGAGTTTACCACGTAGGTACACTTTCTACCTTTCACCAAGAGATTAACAAATGCATTCCTTAAATGGGTAGAGTCAGGCAGTTGGTCCAAAAAAATCTGAGGGTTCAGAGGCCTAACACGATCATCTGTCGAAAGTCAAAATCAACCAATGCAATGGGATATTGAACATCGCGCAACGTCACTTTATGCGCGGTATTCAATTTTCTATGCACAACAGATTTTAGTGTGGTAAGAATGTTCGATATATTTATCTATATATATAAAAATGTTACGTTGGTTTGTGTACGCTTCAAAAACTCAAAAAGTTCTGCACCGATCGAGCTGAAATTTTAGCATGATATACCTATAATCCGCATCAAGGATTGTTTATCTATTTTTTGCATCAGTCACAAATCCGCGACCGTCTTTGGTTTGTTTCTCATTTCTCAACCATTCAATCACAATGTGCCACAGCGAAGCGTGGCAGGGTACAGCTAGTTTTCTAAAAAAGCTTTTAGTATGTAAAGAATGTTCGATATATTTATTATCTATATATTGATACGTGATGCGATAATTGTTGACCCCTTGCGCACACGGAGTCGAGTGAGATTTGGCATAGTTAAAATATATATGGAGGAGTTCAGGAAACTTAAATTTATATTTATTTATTGTTACAAACACATTCAATTAATTAAAATAACATTACACACACTACCATACGTTTGACACACATAGTTTACAATATAAATAGCCTACGCTCATACAGCCAATGTCAAACAGAAAATTCAAAAAAGTTCTATGCAATGATCATAGAGGTTATATACTGAAAAAAAAACCCTCAATTAAGTTCAAACTTAAATAATATTGAATTACGGTCGAATTTTGATTGCTAGGCGACCACTAGTTATAATAACAATATAATATGTTTTAATTTCGTAGATGATGAAATCGCTTCATAAAGATAAAGCCAAAATTGTGATCGTCAACATCGGTGAAAAAAATGCGGCGAAATTCCATGAAGAAATATTAATGAAGGACACAGCCAAGCATATTGTTTGGCTGGTACGAGACTGGCCATTCAAAACAATAAAAATACAATCTGTAAGTGTTTTTACAGCTTTACATTAATATTAAACAATCTGTTGCCATGGTAACGAATACTACATGAAGTGTAGATCAGCGGTTCCCAACCTTTTTTGGACCCGGAACACTTCTTGATTTATTTGTAGTTAGCGGGGACCTTAAAGTTTGAATAAACCTAATAATCCGACAAATATTATAAAGGCGAAATTTTGTATGTATGGATGTTTGTTCCTCTTTCACGCAAAAACAACCCAACGGATTTCATCCATAAAAATCAGTTTATTATTTTTTTTGAGGAATGTTATACAGCGTTACTACGGTTCTTAAATATTGTGAATAGACTCGTTATAAGACCCCATTTAACCTCCTTTCGGCTTTACGAGTAGTTTTGTAACACCCTGTATAACATCACGCTACGACACAGAAACAAAAATATCAGATAAGATTATAATGTAGTTTTTATCACAATTGAGTCTCCCTATCTCCACTGAAAGTCTGTAAAATTTCGACCATATCATGTGTACTGTTATGAGTCTCGTAGAGAAAGGGTTTTTTAAAAAATGATACAGAGGTAAAAAAAAAAGGACGTTGACATTGATATTTTTTCTGACACTATACTTAAATTTAAAATCACTGTCAGGGTCAATTTTTAAATTTTAATAAAAAAAAAAATATGGATATTTAATGTATTGATTATGATGATTTATTTTGTTTTCATTGCTACTATTTTTTTTTTCGTTTATGTTTTTATATCTGGCATAGAATTAATAATAAAATATAATGAATGCTGTGGTAGCCTATAATTGAGACAGCACTTAAAATGAGATCTATTTATAATGAAATTAAATGTAATTTTGTTGGTGTATGTGTCGTTGGTTGTCCTTTAATAAATAAATAAAGGTTTAACTAGAATAAATGTAGCCGTCTAGCATGGACGGATCATGGAACGAGACTGACTGGAATGGAATGGGTGATCGGGTTGCTTGCAATGAGGAAATGCCGAATAAGCAAGAAAGGAACTGTGGTATATTAATCAATTTATTTTTCAGACCTCAAAACATGTTTATACAATATCATTAGCAGTTGAAACTGAAGTGCCTAAAACAGAAAATGTTGAAAGTAATAGACACTCTGCTGGGATTCGAATCATTAATGAGGCTTACAAAAAAGTTGAAGGTCAGGCGAATATAAGGCAGAGTATGTACAGGTAAAGGTTCTATAAAATCTGTTTATATATTACATAATTTTCGGGCCACGGTTTCCCTGGATATAATGTCGTCTCCCTACCCGCTATGTCTGCTAGCGTGCTACGAAAACACGTGTGTATCAAAACCTTTTTTTTTAATCAAGTTAGCCGATAATTGCTCACAATGTCAAGTTAGGACTTGACACCTTCGGAATGTGGGTCTCGGTAAAAAAGCTCTGCCCACCTCTTCGGGCATAATGGGCGTGAGGATATTGTATTATTTTAATTTGAAACACACAGACAACTGATACTGACAACTTTTTCTGAGTTTATTGCCGGCTCTTCAACCTTAAACAACCTTCCGAACCGGTATTAGTCTGACTATTCATAAGTGTAAAGGCCTATTTGAATAAAAATATTTGAATTTGTATTTCAAAAACTATTATTTTCGTATATATATATTTAATTACACTTACATCCCTGTTTTCTCTTTGATTAGTATTCCGTAGCTTTTACAAAATATTGAATAACATCTATAAATCTTTTTAGAGAACTTCGCTCTAGAATAACGGGTCAACTTGATGCATTAGCTTTCATTACCAAGATTGATGTTCATCATCGAGAACTGGTGATGATACTATCAATTAAACAATCTGAAGTAATCGTTAAAAGTGGATCAAACTATCACACCAGCCAACACGATCGGATACCGTGCGAACTTTTGAATGCAGACAACTATTTAGATCCATGTGGAGACCAAGAATTCTTACTAATTATTCTAGTAATCATAATATTTCTCATAGTCCTATTACTAGTTATTCATTATGTAAATAACCTGAATTATTTTAATTCATATACTACTATGTGAAATTGTATTATATAATATTAGTCTTTATGTCGATATGTTAGGTGTCAGTTTTCCTTGTAAGTAATAAAATATGAATTTGTTAATATTGGTGTTGTTATTGTGTTCGTTAATTTATTGTTTAATGATACAACCTTATGAAATATTAAATAATAGTAAATATTGCTAATCTTTATTGAATACACAGCGTAAGAATAATATTGTTTTTTTTTTTTATGAAATACTGGCTGGTGACCTAAAATTAATGGAATCTCAACAAACCTACTCGATGCTTCAATTGATATTTAAAAATCATAGAGCATGAATTAGAAAGAAAGAAAGAATTACATGTTAGTTGTTAAAATGAGTTTTTCTGAAGTTAAACTTTTTACGGGAGGGTTTTGAAATTCTGAACCGTAACCTTTTTGTGTGTCTTCACGATACATTTCCCTGTTTTTCTGACTAACAGGGCAACACTAGGGGTTTAGACAATGCATTGTCGACCCTGAGACGTGAAGTTGTTAAGCCTAATATGTCAAGAAAGTTCTACATCACAGCGGTAATATGATAGGAGTATAACTTCGTCGGACGTTTTATTTAGCTCTACTTCAATGAAATGTCAGACAGAAAAAGAACTTGAACATTAACGTTGTGCTTTGCCCGTTTTACGAATTTTCGATCAGTACCTCTGCCATGAGTTGCCATCGAAACTTACTTTAGTCACTAGCGAGTAAACTACTATCGATACAGTATTTCTCGATAGCAACTGTCAAATTGAGACTCATGGTACCGAATTTCTATAGCAAAGGCTAAAAAACGTTACTCGCTAGTGTCTCCATTTCGATAGGTTTTTTACCTATCGACTCGTACTATCGATTTCAGTTCTTTACGTGACCGCTAGTGGCGCTGTACACATTTGCCATAGAAATGTTTTACGCCGTCGCTAGCGAGTACGTACGTTAAAAACTTATGGTAAAGGCACAGGTCACGTGTCGTGACGCGAGTTTAACATTTTATACCCATCCCAAGAAAAGTGCTCAACGCCGCTAAAGAAGTTTTTACTTCAAAAACTTTTGTAAATAAAAATCAATGTAAGGAGTTTAACCGAGGTTTTTAATGAGCTCTTTGAGGTATCTGATGTCCTTTTTGTCATGAAGCTCTTCATCATCAATATCTGGAGGCAACGAGGTGCGAGTGGGGGAAGTGGGGCCTGGCAGATCGACGATAAACATCCGAATCTAGAACACATCATATCCAAATATTATTGCGCGAGAAAAGGGTACGATAGGATTTACCTTGGGCAATTTTGTTTCCTTGGACTGTTGGCTGGTGTAGCTGACGATAGATAGCTGGATAAAAATTATTTTATTATGACAAGTTGAACAGTGTAATATTTCACATTAAACACACGTCGAATGAATGGGAAGCAATGAGGTCTTTCATTGAACAGAGTAGTGGCATGCATGAGTGATTGAGAATTAGACTTTTTAAACGGGCGTGGACAATTATAATTAGCAGAACTTTACTAAACTTATTACAAAATCTATCTAGTAATGTGTAGAATTTCCTATCCTAACAATTGATATTTGTTACTCAATCACGCCAGAACTGCTGGACGGATTTGGATGAAATTTGCCACAGAGATATATTATAGTCTGGAATAGTATATAGTATATATTATCAAGGGAAAATATAACATCCCTCGTTAAAACCGGGGGGGACAGCTAGTAACCCATAAATTTAAACGAAATCGATCAGGTGCTATACAATTTTATAAGTGACTGACAAATTAGAATCTTGAGAGAAGCAAACATCCTTAGTGAATTATTCTTAGCGTTTATTAAATTTAAAATTGATATTATAAAATAGCCAAAAAGTCAGAATAGATAAAATTTATATAAAAAATTATTTAATAAAAAACTGAGTTTCTTGCCGGTTCTTCTCAGTTGAAGGCTGACTTCCGAACCGGTAGTAGCTTCAGTAAAATTAAATTTAACCTTCATAAGTGCCTTCCGAGGGCCAAAACTGAATAAATGGTTTTGAGATGAAAGGGTTTTACCTTGTAAGTAACACCGCGAAGATTTTGAAGTACCTTTAGACCAGACCTCTTCTCAGTGGGGTGTGATATCTGGTACAGACGCATCGCCCTGTGAAACTGAACATTTAAAAATTTTCAGTCGGTTTTTAATGATCCAATGCTATTCTAGCCATATTAAGCTATGTTGTATGTATTGAGTAAATTTATTATCAGTACCTGGATGCCCGAGTATTTTTTTTTTTTGGTAAATTATGTAAAGTTGATTATTGGCTTAGTGTTACTTAACAACGCCATCTACTGGAGTAGCTTTATTGTTGTTGTAATTTTTTCTAAATATATACTTATATAGATATTTACACCCAGACAAAGAACAAACAAACATGTTCACACAAATGTTTGTCCTGGGTGGGAATCGAACCCGCGACCTTCGTCTTGGCAGTCAGAGTCACTAACCACTTAGCCAACTGGCCTGTCAAATGCTACAAGCAATACAAATAATGCAGTAATCTCTTTAACTTACCCGTTCCAACAAACACCAAGTGTCTCGGTACTGCTGCAGGAACACGATAGGTGTGAGGATGGTCGCGTAGAATGCTGCTTCCCGATCCAACAAATCATCACCTTGAGACATTCCGTACACTGTACCCCGAAACTTGTGCAGGAAAGCAGTGTTAGAATGGTCTTTGTCGAAGCTAAAATGCAAAGAAAAGCTATTCAGCAAGCAATTAAGAACTCTATCGCATTGGAGATTGAATTGATTTTGACACTTATATTTTTTAACACTATAATATTGAGTCTAATAGCGGAGTGCAGCTAAGCCAATGGCCGTGGTAGTAAACTTGTTTTTGCTGTGTTTCGGTTAGAAAGGTAAAGGGCCGATGAAATTACAGGCACATGAGACTTACCAACTTCACGTCTCAGGGTCGGCAACGCATTTGTAAATGTATTGCGGTGACTATTTACCATACCACGGTGGGCCGTCGTTCTGTTCGTCTTGATCCTTGGAATAAAAAGAAACTTACTAAGGTAATATGGCATAAAATCGCTTAACAATATCCTTGGGAGGCGGGTGGATTTTAGAACACGGCTTGTCGGCGTCCTCTTCTCTCTTGGAGTGCCTGAACACTAAGCGATCTTCGGGAAACTCCGAATCCAAATCCAACTCCAAACATAGAGACGGCATCTGAGAATAAATATAGAATTACTAGCGTTTCTGTTAGATCTTGTTTTCCTAGGCTTCAATAATTAATTTGAGAGTATCATATTTACTACATACAGCGCTTATTTCTTTTTTATAATATCGAGGTGACAAGCAAGTAAACCGAACGTTTGATGGTAAACATAAACATTTATAATATTAGTATTATTTCGACAGGACGTCTGTCGAGGCGGCTTGTAATATATAAGACATGCACACAAATGTTTGTCCTGGGTGGGAATCGAGCCCACGTCGTGGCAGTCAAGGTCTCTACCCACCAAGCCAACAGGGCCGTCACTTTTATCAACTATTTTACAACATCAAATATTTTACAATTTTATCAGTTTGGTTTAGCTATTAAGTCGTACAGAGGTTACAAACAGAGATACAGCGTTTCTTCGCATTTATAATTTTAAGAATTAGAATAGCTATAATGATTACATTAAAAACGGACTACTCACAAATAACCCTAACCAAAACATCACGAGACATATTTTCGATCCCATCTCAGATCTCTTGGGTCATACATGATAATTCCCTTTCTGTAGCATTTAGCCTAATCCAGAATTATTTGTTACAAATTACGTTCAGCTTTTTTACATTATAAACTGTTGCAAATGTTTTGATACTGTTTTGATTGATCGAAATGTCAACTTGACATTGGAACCTCTTTTCTAAATATATGAATAACTCTTTATTTATCTGACACAGAAAGAAAAGAGTATTTATTTGAATTTGGTGCAAAACAGATAAGGGTCTTAGAGGAAAATATTAATTATTAAAAGAAAAAAAATTATCAAAAACCGTATGTACTGATCATCGTACTACCGTCACGCACCAAGCGGCTCGGCGCCTCTTATCTCTGCCGTACCATTAAGATGTGGAACTCGCTACCAGCCCACGTGTTTCCCTTCACTTAAGATCCTGGAAATACGATTTTCTTTTCTTTTTCTGACGAGATTGCGATTGATCAATCTCACCTGATAGTAAATGAACCTGATGATAAATGACGCCGAAGATGGAGCCTTTCCCGGTAGTAGCCTAATCACTATGTTTGCTACTCAATCAGGCCAAACTGGCTGAACGGATTTGGATGAAACTTGGCACAAAAGCGTTGGGGTACAGCTAGTATCCAAATAATTTGAGGTCCCAATACTAGGACCCACGTTTCACCAAATATATAAGTTCCAAACCATGTATTTTTGGTTATAGTATACCTAGTAATTATTTCAAAAAAAAACGTCAATAGTACCTTGCTCGACCCGGCATCGAACCAAGTACCTCCTGTCTCTAGGCAAGCTATATACCCCTTGACTGCATAATAGTGTGTCTATGATATCTCAGTTGGTAGTACCGTCGAATACCATGACGAGAGTCATTGGCTCGAATTCTACAATGACCTTGAGCTGTTGGTGCAATGAAATAATGAAACCTATGAATGTTGGTTACTTTGTACTACCCTGGTCTGGCTGTCTACCACCCTCAAGCTAATAATCTGGCCAAGAACCTGTTGGTGTGTTACGACAAGTTGCACTTGAGTGGCAGTTTAAAAATATTCAAAACCATTTATTCAGTTTAGGCCCTCGGAAGGCACTTATGAAGGTCAAATTTAAAGTTACTGAAGCTAGTTCCCTTCTATGTTTTGTGTTCTTTACCACCTCATCGCTACCATGGAAACTGTGACGCCACTTGGAGGTTGCTATTGCATACGTTACCATAAAAGGAATAAAAAAAGTCATGATTACTAAACAAAAACATTTATTCCACAAAAAAAACGACCAAGAGCAACAATAATTTACAGATGGGTAATTGTGCATTACAATTTTTCACGACTGAGTCAGGAGCCTCGTCTAATACCGACCGGGGCATAGCAGTCGTGGGTAACGGGAAAGTAAGATCCTGGAATCAAATAGGATTTGTTATAACTAAAGTAGCTAGTTAGGAGCCATTATGTTAGGCCTCAAAAGCTATAGTGTAGTAGAGCTCTTACTGCAGAGTTCGTCCACGGAAGTACTTACCACCTTACCCATTTCCATGGAGCAGTAGTGCACTTGTATGTAGGGCACATGAGACCTGTAATGCGATCTATACAAGCGCACCTACCCTGTATACGAGTATATTAACTACCGGTCCCCCGGGGTCCACCCGCGTTACCTACTTTCGTTACGTTTCTAAAGAGGTAATTTCAAATATCTAAATCAATCTAGAGATTATGGATCTCACTCGAAAATTTATTTCGGCCTTCAGTGACTACAGACTCATTGTAGATTGAACAGCAAATAATAAATAAATACAGAATAATAAATATCCTGGGACAGTTTTTTACACACAAAGTAAACATAGCTATGGAAACCGAATAACTGACATACGAGTATACTGGTTTGCTTTTTGAAGTTATACTTCTTTAGGCGCTTATGAAAAAATTATGAGAGTGAAATTTTAGGATGCGCGCGCATAGTGTAACACAAAATTCTCACGGATGAAGTTAGCTGATAACAGTCTCTCCGGAACGTCGCACAAATCGCAACTGTCAGTGTCAATGAGTGAGTACTGATGTTATTGTCAATAATAACCTAACAACGTCAAAAATTGTTTTGATTAGAGATTACTTGAATTTAGAGTAGTAGAGCTCTTAGTGCAGAGTTCGTCCGAGGAAGTACCTTACCGATTTCCGCCGTGAAGCAGTACCTAGTGCAATTGTATTACTGTGTTTCGGTTAGAAAGGTAAGGGGGGGTGAAATTACAGGCACATGGGACTTAACAACTTCACGTCTCAGGGTCGACAACGCATTGGCGATGCCCCTAGTGTTGCAAATGTCCATAGGCGGCGGTGACCACTTACCATCAGGTGGACCGTCCGCTTGTTTGTCGGTCCAAGTGGCATAAAAAAAAAAAGAGTTTGGACACTACAATTTCACGACTGAATAGTAAAGACAAATGTTTTTATTTTCTGAATACACTTTACTTCACTTATACTTTTACATATGTTTTAAGTATTCACTAACCGACGTCGTAGTTCTCATCGGCTTATTCTCAACTCCAAAATGTCGTCCGTTCATTTTTATCTATGGACAAGATAACCAATTGTAATATACGGCGTGAAGGTATAGTTGTAAAAAACATATATTAATGTTATCACGCTAAACTTTGGCTTTGAAATTGTTATTATTTTAATAGATTGAACATGAGAATGTGGCAACATAGATGGGTCTGCTCTCAAAATGTTTCCTATTAAAGTCGTCGATTTTCGAATATCATAGACCATCGTTATTCCTTTTAGCAAGGGCTGATGATACTGATGAGCCTTAACAAAACACCACAGGATTCATTTTTATATAACACTATTAGTTATCAATGCGTGCCAATTAGATCTCGAAGACTTTATACATGATATAGAATCTTAAAAAAAGCAGTTCACACCTCCTTATCAACCACACGGGGTTTCTTCTCGTACATATTGAGCGGCGTGACGTGTTGAATAAACTCCTCCATGATGAAGCGTGCGCGTGCGACAACGGGCTCGAGAGCTCGCATATGCTTGGCAATGGACACCGGGCGATTTATCGTCAGATATTTGTTAACCTATAAGCAAAAAAAAAACTTTTAATAGTGCGCTATTACATTTTTCTACCTACAATAAATGTATAAAATTGTAATTTGTGTGTATAAATATATATTATTACTAGCTGCCCGGACAGACGTCGTTCAGTCAAAATAAGTCCATACAAAAATGCAGGAATTCGCTCGCAGCGCCACCTACCGGGTCCAATTGTAAATCTAAACCATTCTCGAATCTCCACGAACACACACAAAAAATTTCATCAAAATCGGTCCAGTCGTTTAGGAGGAGTTCAGTCACATACACACGCACACAAGAAATATATATATTAAGATTATTATTATTCAGCGCTTTTGATAATACAATATTATAGTATCACATTTTTCTACCTACAATAACGTCTCTTGGTGTTAAAATTGTAAATTGTGTGAATAAATAATTAATTATTATTATTTAAGCGCTTTTGATTATACAATATTATATTATTACATTTTTCTACCAACAATAAAGACTCTGTTAAAATTGTAATTTGTGGAGATGAATATTTTTTTTTATTATTATAACCCTAAACCATTCTCGAATCTCCACGAACACACACAAAAAATTTCATCAAAATCGGTCCAGTCGTTTAGGAGGAGTTCAGTCACATACACACGCACACAAGAAATATATATATTAAGATTATTATTATTTAGCGCTTTTGATAATACAATATTATAGTATCACATTTTTCTACCTACAATAACGTCTCTTGGTGTTAAAATTGTAAATTGTGTGAATAAATAATTAATTATTATTATTTAAGCGCTTTTGATTATACAATATTATATTATTACATTTTTCTACCAACAATAAAGACTCTGTTAAAATTGTAATTTGTGGAGATGAATATTTTTTTTTATTATTATAACCCTAAACCATTCTCGAATCTCCACGAACACACACAAAAAATTTCATCAAAATCGGTCCAGTCGTTTAGGAGGAGTTCAATCACATACACACGCACACAAGAAATATATATATTAAGATTATTATTATTTAGCGCTTTTGATAATACAATATTATAGTATCACATTTTTCTACCTACAATAACGTCTCTTGGTGTTAAAATTGTAAATTGTGTGAATAAATAATTAATTATTATTATTTAAGCGCTTTTGATTATACAATATTATATTATTACATTTTTCTACCAACAATAAAGACTCTGTTAAAATTGTAATTTGTGGAGATGAATATTTTTTTTTATTATTATAACCCTAAACCATTCTCGAATCTCCACGAACACACACAAAAAATTTCATCAAAATCGGTCCAGTCGTTTAGGAGGAGTTCAGTCACATACACACGCACACAAGAAATATATATATTAAGATTATTATTATTTAGCGCTTTTGATAATACAATATTATAGTATCACATTTTTCTACCTACAATAACGTCTCTTGGTGTTAAAATTGTAAATTGTGTGAATAAATAATTAATTATTATTATTTAAGCGCTTTTGATTATACAATATTATATTATTACATTTTTCTACCAACAATAAAGACTCTGTTAAAATTGTAATTTGTGGAGATGAATATTTTTTTTTATTATTATAACCCTAAACCATTCTCGAATCTCCACGAACACACACAAAAAATTTCATCAAAATCGGTCCAGTCGTTTAGGAGGAGTTCAGTCACATACACACGCACACAAGAAATATATATATTAAGATTATTATTATTCAGCGCTTTTGATAATACAATATTATAGTATCACATTTTTCTACCTACAATAACGTCTCTTGGTGTTAAAATTGTAAATTGTGTGAATAAATAATTAATTATTATTATTTAAGCGCTTTTGATTATACAATATTATATTATTACATTTTTCTACCAACAATAAAGACTCTGTTAAAATTGTAATTTGTGGAGATGAATATTTTTTTTTATTATTATAACCCTAAACCATTCTCGAATCTCCACGAACACACACAAAAAATTTCATCAAAATCGGTCCAGTCGTTTAGGAGGAGTTCAGTCACATACACACGCACACAAGAAATATATATATTAAGATTATTATTATTTAGCGCTTTTGATAATACAATATTATAGTATCACATTTTTCTACCTACAATAACGTCTCTTGGTGTTAAAATTGTAAATTGTGTGAATAAATAATTAATTATTATTATTTAAGCGCTTTTGATTATACAATATTATATTATTACATTTTTCTACCAACAATAAAGACTCTGTTAAAATTGTAATTTGTGGAGATGAATATTTTTTTTTATTATTATAACCCTAAACCATTCTCGAATCTCCACGAACACACACAAAAAATTTCATCAAAATCGGTCCAGTCGTTTAGGAGGAGTTCAATCACATACACACGCACACAAGAAATATATATATTAAGATTATTATTATTTAGCGCTTTTGATAATACAATATTATAGTATCACATTTTTCTACCTACAATAACGTCTCTTGGTGTTAAAATTGTAAATTGTGTGAATAAATAATTAATTATTATTATTTAAGCGCTTTTGATTATACAATATTATATTATTACATTTTTCTACCAACAATAAAGACTCTGTTAAAATTGTAATTTGTGGAGATGAATATTTTTTTTTATTATTATAACCCTAAACCATTCTCGAATCTCCACGAACACACACAAAAAATTTCATCAAAATCGGTCCAGTCGTTTAGGAGGAGTTCAGTCACATACACACGCACACAAGAAATATATATATTAAGATTATTATTATTTAGCGCTTTTGATAATACAATATTATAGTATCACATTTTTCTACCTACAATAACGTCTCTTGGTGTTAAAATTGTAAATTGTGTGAATAAATAATTAATTATTATTATTTAAGCGCTTTTGATTATACAATATTATATTATTACATTTTTCTACCAACAATAAAGACTCTGTTAAAATTGTAATTTGTGGAGATGAATATTTTTTTTTATTATTATAACCCTAAACCATTCTCGAATCTCCACGAACACACACAAAAAATTTCATCAAAATCGGTCCAGTCGTTTAGGAGGAGTTCAGTCACATACACACGCACACAAGAAATATATATATTAAGATTATTATTATTTAGCGCTTTTGATAATACAATATTATAGTATCACATTTTTCTACCTACAATAACGTCTCTTGGTGTTAAAATTGTAAATTGTGTGAATAAATAATTAATTATTATTATTTAAGCGCTTTTGATTATACAATATTATATTATTACATTTTTCTACCAACAATAAAGACTCTGTTAAAATTGTAATTTGTGGAGATGAATATTTTTTTTTATTATTATAACCCTAAACCATTCTCGAATCTCCACGAACACACACAAAAAATTTCATCAAAATCGGTCCAGTCGTTTAGGAGGAGTTCAGTCACATACACACGCACACAAGAAATATATATATTAAGATTATTATTATTTAGCGCTTTTGATAATACAATATTATAGTATCACATTTTTCTACCTACAATAACGTCTCTTGGTGTTAAAATTGTAAATTGTGTGAATAAATAATTAATTATTATTATTTAAGCGCTTTTGATTATACAATATTATATTATTACATTTTTCTACCAACAATAAAGACTCTGTTAAAATTGTAATTTGTGGAGATGAATATTTTTTTTTATTATTATTTAAGAGCTTTTGATAATACATTATTATATTATTACATTTTTCTACCAACAATAAAAACTTTTTGTTACAATTCTAGCTTGTGGAGATTTTTTTATTTTTTATTTAATGCGTTATTCTATTATTAGATTGTTCTACCTACAATCAAGATTAGCCATATCTTTATATTAAAGCTGTAATTTGTGTAGATGAACTAATGTTCATGTACACAAATTAAATGGTGTAATCACCAACCTACCTTATTTATAGAACACCATCCTGATTTCTTAATAGTCGTTGGATCAGTGATTGTTAGCCATATCATAGCCAATATCCTTGGGAAAGTGGTATGGGGTTCACCCATCATCACCGCTGGGGTCTTCACTAAAGACTCCAGGTCCGGTTCTGCCTCCAACATCGAAGTTTCAACTAATAATTTCGACCGGATAAGCACTTGTATCAACTCGCCCACTAAAGTTCCATCGTCACCTTCCAAGTTCCTAAAATTTGTATATTATGAAATAAAGTTTCCAGTCGCGTTTGTCAGTCATTCTGTCTATATATAAATGTAAATCTTAAAAACCTCTTAAAGGATTTTGATACGTGTTTTTAGTAATAAATGTAGACAATTTAAATTTAAATATCGATCGACGAGGAAAGCCTCAACAAGCTTCAACCTCGCAATTTTATTCGCGTTCCCGAATTCCCGTATCCCGGAATTGTAACATAGCCATAACTTCTAGATAAAGTAGCTTTTTAATATGAAAAAGTATTATTACATTTTCATTCATTCATTTCATTCAATGGTATTGGAGCGCATATAAGACAAGTAAGCAAACGATCACTAATTTTAATATCTTGATCTACATCTACATTAGTAGATTCAAATGGGCTTTTACAACCACTTATGAATAATCTGACAAACACATTTATCCACAATTAGTAAAATATCAATCAACTTAAACTAATAAACTAACACATGGTACATTATTTATTAGTGCTAACATCACCAAATAAGAATAAAAAACCTACTTCAACAGCTCCAGCATCAGCCTTGCAACCTTTCCAGATGCAGGTCGAGGGTACGCAATACAATCAGTGCTGAGAAGTTTAGCAGGAGGCGCTGGTTCGGTCTCAAAGGCTGCTGCCAGCTCCCTCTGCCTTACGTCCTCAGCCTCCAGCCAGTCCAGGGTCAGAGCTGATCGGTACGCAGCAATAGCTGATAGAGTAGACCGCGTGACGTTACGCGGGTAGTAATAGTATTCATCTGATGTACACTGTAATAAGTCAAGAGTTTTGAAGTTAAACTTCTAATGCTTTGAAATACTGATCCGCAACCTTTTGTGGGACGAAAAATAAATGAATGATAAACACAATCTATGGTAGTCAAACTAGGCATGGAAATGATTGCTACTTTTATTTCATTTTCATTTCATGAAAGTATTTATTTTTTTCACAGTTATTACACCTGTGAAATTTCACAGCCAATGATTATTTTCATCATTCAATCGATCCGAGATATATCTAACTGTAATTTTTATAGAGCTTGTTTATCTACAGGATATTCGTGATTCCGTCGTAGCACATAGTTTGCTACATATATAGCTAAATCGAAAGCTCTACGACGCTACGAAGGAAGCTTGGTTCGACAGACAAATTTAGCTCTCGCGTTTATAAATGAAAGCCGTAATGTGTTTCGTATGGAGACTGCTTCCATAAAAATAATCTGTTCATTCTTTTTATAAGATTGCGTACTAAAAATGTTCGGTGGCAATATAAATAATATACACTTCTAATGCCGGAAAGCAAAATTGTTCCCAACTCGAATTAAATTCGAGGAAACTTTTTCAATTCGCTCTTCTTTGCGAAAGTCGGATGACTGTATAAATGAGTTTATGAAAATTCAGTGTTACGCGGCAAGGTATTTATGAAATTGAAACATTTCTAACTTATAAATGCTAATAATATATTGGGCCTCTTGGCATGGTGTTTAGATACCCAGACTGTAATGCAGCAGGTCGTGAATTCGATTTCCACGCAATACAAACATTTATTTGTATGAACATGTCTATTTATTCTGTGAAAGTGTGTAGATTATTATACAAGGATGTACTCTTTTCTGTACCTATTACTAAGGCTCCGCTGTCCATCCGTATGTCTATCAGCTGCCTGTATCTCATAAACCAGAATAAATAGACTGTTGAAATTTCCATAAACTATGTACTGCTATAGCCGCTATAACGACAAATTAAATTAAAAATGATTATACCTCATACAAGAAACGTGTTTATATCGGCATTTTGTTAAATATAGTACGATGGTACAGAACATTTCCTGTGCTAGTCCGACTCACACTTTACCGCAATTTTCTTACTATATATAGGCAGGTAAATGATGATGCCGCCGCAGATGGTAAGCACGCAAATCCTAGAAAAGTAGTTTATCAGTTACCTGGTTACCATAATACAAATGCTGCTCAATTTGGGACCAGACAATCCGCGCCCGACTCACCTTCACACTGTTGTCACACTGATGTTACGGGAAGGAAATAATTTTACTAACCACCACACTAGACAGATACATGGTAACCCTAATACAAACTCAGCTCAATTTGGAACCAGACAACCGTGTGTAAGGAATGTGACATGTATTTACCCATAAATGTTAACTTAAGTACTTTTGTTCAGGAAGCAGAAATTGTGAGATAAAAGACCCAATTTTCATGGAAATTTTATAACGCGTATTAAGAACGTTTACATTAATGAAACAACGTCGCAAAAGCCTCCAAATTGTGTTAATAAAAGGGAAATATTCACGTGGATGCTCGCTTCTCTCACACTTGACGCAAATTCGCGAGATTTATACGTACACATCGCTACTTTACCCGAAATTACCTTCCTGACCTTATTCAGCTAATACAAACTTCGTCGGCGAGCCGCTTCAGGGTGGTTTCTAAGAGCTTACCTCTCACGTGATTAGTATAAGCGTAGTAAGCGACAGAGATAGAGCATATAGGCCGCGACGAAACAAACTCGAGTTAGTGTCATTTTCCTTACAGAATCGAGCCCCTGGTACGACACCAAATTATATTTGTGGGATATTCTATTGTGTAACGCGACGAACTCAATACTATCACTTGGAGATTGAAACTGAGCATAGTTTGACAGGCTATTTGGGACTTTAATCATTATGATAAAAGCTTCTCATTTGTTTGGATGTTTGTTTAATCACGCATCAGATATGTTCTGAATCAAAACAGTCTTTAATTTTAACCGACGAAAACCTAAAATCCTACAACAAAGCGAGGAAACCTGGATATACATATAGGTATCTGTTAAATTAATGAAAAATCATTGCTGTTATGCTATGCGTCTTTATATATTTCTATATGTAATATTATGTGCGGTGGCCTAGCTGCAATGACAAGTTTTTAATAGTTTATTTTAAAAATACTCATCATGTATTATATGTAAGAGACTAGCTTTCTGACTCTGTGCCGTGGTTTTACCCGAAGAAACTAATGTTTCCCGGCCTTATAACATAGCCTGTATCCATCCGGAATAATGTCCTTTTCAAATAGGTGCCGTGGTTGCGAAGGTAACACTACGCGTACAAACTCAAAAAATTCGCACTCTCTCTATACAACGTATTACAAAATACCCCGTAAAAATATAATTAATTATCAAAGCCAACAACCCTAGTAAGCTGTCATGTCAGGGAACCAGATTATTTGACAGAAAGGCCTACGTACCTATTTTACCTAATAATTGTCTACTTTAATAGTTTTTCCATTTTTCATTAAAAACCGTTTTACTTTTTATTTTTTGGGGTATGTTATACAGTACCACGGTTCTTAAATATTGTGAATGGACTCGTTATAAGGCCCCATTAAACCACCTTTCGGCTTTAGGGGTAGTTTTGTAACATGTATAATATTAATAAAGTACTCAACTATGTATGACTCTACAAACCACCAGTAATTTGATTACCAATCTAACGAATAGTATCGTAAATCTTCTGCCTACCCTTCTCAATATTCTAGATCACGAAATGCTGAGCCGAACACACTGAATTCAAATGTACCACGTTCACTAATTCAACAACGATTACTGTCAGTCAATTACAAGTTTTATGTACACCGCCGTGTGGTCTAAATTAAGTTGTCTAATTACAGAGAAGAATGGCCGAACTCAAGGTTAAGGGTTAGGACTAAACAAATTTGCATCGTAAAAATGGTTAATGGCCCATCAAGCCCCAAAATAGGGTGTGAGCTGCGTACACTTTATTACTCAAATATATTTTGGACTCCTAAATCTTATTTTTTCGGAGTGGCCTTGTTGACCGACGTTCTTTTAATTGGGTTGTTCTATTCATAGATGCACACTTCGTGGCTACTTAGCTTTGTAAATTGATTTATGTATTTCAGAGAGTATTTATTGGGAGAAGAGACCTTAGAACGTACGACGTTGTAGTGAATTTGTAAGTAGATACTCTAAGGTTTGTGACTAATATTTAATTCTTCTTCCCTTCTATATTTCAGAGCTGGGCTCCTGTCAGTGTAGCTTCCTCCACTATTTTATTTTTTTGCGGCTTCCTGCACCTCCTTATACGACACGACCTAATCCATTTAGTTTATCTTTGGTCTATCATTTCCTTCTATCTTCCCTTCTGTTATATATTGCCTTCATCATGTTTCTTTTCTCTGTGACCCTCTGTGGCACCTCCCCGTTCGTAAAAATCTGGGCCCAACTGATCCTCTCAATCCTCCATTAACACTACATTTCTATCCTAAATATAATATTATAAATGGAAACAACACAATAAATTATTTATAAAAAATGTTAAGCTAGCAATAACACTTCCATTTTCATAAACAAATAGAAGCACAGGTGTGCTTATAAAATCCATAAAAATTATTATGAATATAAAGAAGATTTTTACGCCACCTGTAAATGATTTTAATGTGCAATCCATAGCGGATTTTATTGTCGACATAAAGTATCGACGGAACGAGTAAATTTTCCATATGAGTAACCCTTAATAGGTCTCTTATAGCCTGTTCCGTAGAACAAGTATTTTTTGACGTTTTCGAATGGCAAAGAAAAAATATGTTTATGCATATGGCAATTAAGTTCCACCTTGATGACCTCATAATGAAATACAGTATTTTTAGGGAGTAAATATGTAACAATATGTTTAACAGAAGAAGGGAAGTAGTATCGGCTATCTGGTTTTCATAGTAAGCTCTGATTAGTTTAGAATCAGATGGAGGGGTGAAAAGAATGTCCCAGGATATATATTTTCGATGATATTGATTGATGATTAAGTTTTACGAGGTACATCTGAAATCAAATTTCATGATCCTGGCTAGAATATGATGCGATAATAACTCAATTTGTGGTCGAATGCCATGACGAGTTATAGCACGGTTGAAGGGTACTTTGTAACTCAGCTCTGAACCGGTGATCACACCTACTTGAACTGTCGAGCTGCGGCTCAAAAGCAAACTAAACAGCTCACGGCTCACTTATTATTGTACAATCTGTGATCAATACTGTCATATTGTATCATTGTCGAACTGCGGCGCGGCAACGGCGTAGACACTCTGTGATCGGTCTGCAATATTCGAGTTGATCTGTTAACCGGTTCGCAGCTCACGCATTTTGGTTGAGTTACTCATGTCTAGGTCCAACTGGCTGGCTACCACCCATGGCACTTGACAGCCAGTTCTCTTCTAGACTTTAAGTGTTTACCATCACTTATTAAAGTGAGATTCCCTATATAAATAGCAACCCTTAATAATAAATAAACCTTCAAGTAGAACACCTATGAAAAAATCCCTAAAACACAGCAGTTTATTTTCAAATCAAGGGCAGTCTGTGTACCAACAATTCATTATGGCGAAGTGCACAAATATTAATTACTTACCAGACTTACTGATACTGTTATCCATAAAACAGCAAAAAGTATTACTTTTGCTATCATTTCAATGATATTACATGGTAATTTGTTGTTAATAAAATTCTTCTAAAATGTGACTCTTCTGTACATGTGCTGGTCTTGTATAGTATGACATAATTCAATTACTGTCAACAATATTTTTCTTAACGAAACTTTTTTTCTGGCTATGGTTGGACATCTTACAGCCAAAGTTTTGAGTTTTAACTTTTAATATTTTCAAATAGTTTTTTACATTGTAATCCATTTCCTAAAGGTTATTTTTATCAGAAGTAGGAACCATGTTAATATGTGTTTTTTTTACTATCCTAATATTATTATGCGCATGTTATCTACTCTGTCTAACTTTTTGAAGAATTATATGAAAATATTGATGAACTCAAAAATTCTATAAGCGCGTCTTATAGATTCTCGCCACAGACATGCTAATGTTAATAGTCTGATCCTATTACAACACCGAACCATCAACATCACCAAAGTTTCCACTTCAACAAAATCGTATCGAACAAAACAAGCTATAAACCGTAATATAGTGCCAGTTTAGCAATTTGTGAAATTACAATATTTTACTTAATACTACGATCGTCCACCAGCCTGTGAGTGCGCACTTCCAACCAGTCCAGGAGTAGATACCCGAACTTCAGCAGAACAATAAAATGGAGGTGATCAGCAGATGGTTTTCCAGTTACGTTCTGTTATAATGAAGATGTCGAAGATAATTTTTAAAAAAGATTTTTGTGAAAATTAATTAATTATATTTGTGATACAGTCTTTCAATTAAATTTTGCAGCAAGTGATCTGTTTGGAGGATGGAATCTGACTGACTTTACTGACTAGGGGTGGCCTAAGTGCCAACCGTGAAAAATGAGAATGCCTACTATGCAATTTAGGAAAGAATGTAAGTACGGTATCAACAATTATATATACAACGGGATAATATAACAGTACGCATTCTATTGTGACTTGGAGAATTTCCCGTGTTTTTACATTGACTACTTGGCGATTTCTATTGAACATCATCACCTAGTGTGACCTGCCCCCTTATTCAGTTAATACAAACTTTGTCGGCGAGCCGCTTCACGGAGGCCTCGGAGAGCTTATCTCTCACGTGATTAGTAGTATTAGCGTAGTTAGAGAAAGAGACGGAGCACGGAGGCCGCAACGAAACATCCTCGAGTTAGTGTCATTTTCCTTACAGAATCGAGCCCCTGGACAGAGCCCATACGTCACAGCAAGCATGTCTATATCTACTTCTTCCACGGGTCAGTTGGCTTGGTGGTTAGAGACTCTGACCGCCACTCCGCAGGTCGTGGGTTCGATTCCCACCCAGGACAAACTTTTGCACTTTTGTGTGCATGCACATGTCTGTCGGTTCTGTGTCTGGATGTAAATAATTATGTAATTAAAAAAGTTGTATTGTAGTATATTAGTTACCTGGCTTCCATAGTACAAGCTCTGCTTAGTTTGGGATCAGATGGCCGTGTGTAAAAGAATGTCCCGGGATATATATTTATTTAAATATAAAAATGAATGTTTGTATGGTTTTACCATGTGCCGCAGGTTTTCATTGTCAGATAGGTGATGTTATGAGGAGTAACTTAGGCTACTTTTAATTCTAAATAAGTAAAACTGCGAGGAACAGCTAGTATTTTTATTTCGTAGTTTTAATTCTTCACTTCAGTCGGCTGTGTGATTTTTAAATAAAATAATCAAGTTTACCAAAATATAATTTATTAGGTAAAAACATTTTTTGTATAAAATTAACGCTTATCTCTATGATCTCATTCAATTGCTCTATAAATATTATTCACACATTTACACCTTACAAAATGAGAGGAAATATTCAATAATTTTGGGTTAAAAATTGACATACTTGTACATACAAAAATATATTATCAATGGAAGTACTTTGAGCTCAGTCGCAAAACTAATGTGGGCTTATAATTTATTCTACTGAAATGTCACTTTCAGTACCAATTTTAAGGGTATTAATGTATATACATAAATAAAGGTTGCTAGTTAGTCACAACCACACAGATTTACAATGTATTAGCTAATTATTTACTATATACATAGAAAATATATTCATTCTAAAGAAAAAAAAATACAGTATACATAATACAAACATATAGGTAAACATGATTTCGATACAATATTCAATAATTTATCCTTCCTCATCAAAACACTATAACAACATGAAATTGATTTCGGGTGACGTCACAATAATATACGGATATCACCGAAGATTACCGAATATCACCGAAGACGCATCAGTACTAGTGATACCCACTTTTCACCGCGTCGTTATAATTTCGGAAATAAGAATGAAATATTCTAAGCGACTCTTTTGGCAGTTTCTTAATAGATAAGGGTATGTTTACATGCCGTTGTAAGCCGGTCCACCGCCGCCCTCCGGTACAACCCAGTTGATATTCTGAGATGGGTCTTTGATATCGCATGTTTTACCTGTGGAAAAAGACAGATTAAGGTCATTACCGGACTAAACATGCTTTTAATTGTAATCAACAACACCAGGGTTAAAAAAACGATAAATTTATTTTAATGTCTAGCACAGACTGCCTTTCTCCCCTCTCTCACCCAACAGGGTTCTTGCGGTATATTATTTACTTACTTTAAGGAACATAATGTAATATTTCAAGATGTGCAAATAAATAATGTATACTACAACCATGCCCCTGGAATCGAGATCATATTACAGCGGTAGGGGTACTTAATAATAAACTCTACAATGTCAGTCACCATCACTAATGCATCTGACTGCGTTACGATTTTAGTGACAAATAAACGAAGTCACTGACGGTTTCATAATAGTTACTATCTGTTGAATATATATATATATTTTTTTATATCACAATGGCCGACAAACAAGCGCACGGTCCACCTGATGGTAAGTGGTCACCGCCGCCTATGGACATTTGCAACACTAGGGGCATCGTTAATGCGTTGTCAACCCTGAGACGTGAAGTTGTTAAGTCTCATGTGCCTGAAATTTCACCGGCCCCCTTACCTTTATAACCGAAACACAGTAATACGAGTGCACTAATGCTTCACGGTAGAAATGGGTAAGGTGGTAGTACTTCCCCGGATGATCTCTGCACTAAGAGCTCTACTACTCAATTACATATATTTTTAAAAAGTATTTAAATTTTAGTATTATAACATATCTGGTTACCATAATACAAGCTCTGTTTAGTTGGAGATCATTAACAACACTTCTTTCACAAATATATTACATGCATCAAATACTTACAATGTATACAATTTTGTGCGTTAATTTGTAATCTTTGTCCGTCGCCCGTCTCCATGGGTACAAACTCGTAAACTCCTGAAAACAAGTAACATTGAATTAAATCTTAGCGCCTTATTTAATTAAAAACACATAATTTTGAAATTAATGCTAGTGTCGAATACTACCAGAGGTGGCTAAAGAGTAAAATAATAGCAAAAGCCACAACTTGCACCAAGTGATCAAAAAAAGCAATCCTAAAGTGTTGGTTGGCTTCATGTTGGAGACCGACCCTAAAATTCTGTAAATTTTTTTGTAATATCTAAATCACAAAATGGACAAAAGGTCCACTATTTTAATTGTTTTTATGTCAAGCTGGCCGACAAACAACAGACGCTCCACTTGATGGTAAGTGGTCATCGCTGCCAATGGACATTTGCAACACCAGGGACATCGCCAATACGTTGTCTACCTAACGTAAAGTTAAGTCTTATGTGCCTGTAACTCCAGGTTCAGCCCCCTTATTCAGCTAATACAAACTTCGTCGGCGAGCCGCTTCACGGAGGCCTCGGAGAGCTTACCTCTCACGAGACTAGTAGTATTAGCGTAGTAAGCGACAGAGACAGAGCATAGAGGCCGCGACAAAACATCCTCGAGTTAGTGTCATTTTCCTTACAGAATCGAGCCCCAGTACAGGGAAAATGAATACGGTGGTACTTCAAAAATCATTCATCCCTCAAAAGTAATCACAATCAATAAATTGTAATATAAAAAAAAACTTTAAATATACCTGCAGGACAAAACCTGGCTTCGGGTCCATCGAATTCTCCTAGATTTCTCTTTACAGGTATTGAGTCATCTTTCAGGGTTAAATGTGCTGGCTGATCCGCTTCGTGATTAGTTCCTGAAAAGTTACAAGTAATTTTTATCTATTTCAATGGCTGAGTCCATTTTTATCTTTCCTACATAACTACCGAACGAATTTTGACCTGCTACTAAAATACTAGCTGCCCCCCGCGGTTCCACCCGCATTCCCTGGGTATGTAACATTTTTCTAGAATAAAAAGTATCCTACGTTACTTCTAATACCTCCAAGAATATGTATACAAAGTTTCATGATGATCGGTTAAGTAGTTTTCGCGTGAAAGCGTAACAAACTAACTTACATTCACATTTATAATATTAGTGGGGATGTTGAATGATTTAAAAATAAACTGATGCCAAAGAGGTTACACGCTTGTTTACAAGATTCTTGTTCTTTGATTTAATTCTTTAGAACCGTTGTGATTTGAAACTCAATGAAACGAAAAAGCTACATTAAAGAGAGAAACATAAATCTATAGGATTTATCCTCCGAGAGAATGAAATTAACCGCTGACCACATGACACGTTGGGACTTAAATATCTTCAGCGACATGAAGAGCGATAGTGCCGATACCTACGTTTACCACATCGAGGAAATCGGCGTGAAGATATATTACTCCTATGTAGTGAAACTTACCAGTTAATGCTACTGATGATAATAAGTCGAATGTGATGACGCCGTCCGGTTTTGGATACTCGATCGGCGTGCACTCTTTAGCTGGCTTTAACTTGGAATAATCAGCACCTGAAATATTAATAACTACTAATTATACGATTCAAAATTACTGGGTAGTAATGATAAATAAATATTATGAGACATTTAATTTTTGGGACGAAGTTCCTTATCGCGGGTTGTGAAAGGGGGCTAGACGGAAAAAATTCATACGAAAAGTTGTAACGACACTTTTTTTCGAAATTTAAATGATATGGTTTTTTATTGGGTTTGTTTTTTTCATAATTTATTTAAAGGCTACATACAACATGTTTAAAATTCTGTTCCATTTATAAATTAGTAATTATTAGCACAGTCTTGATCTTTTATTGAAGACCTAATACTAAAGACGAGAGATTGCAAGTTTTTCTCAACACTGGACCTAAACTCAGCGTTTTGGTCAATTCCAATGCGTATCTTCGTTCCATCCGGGTGTCCCTTGACACCTCTGAAGTTTTTTTTAAAGTCTGTCCTTTTATTCAATTTAGGTCCATCATAGTTAGTGAAGCTGCCACCGGTTCGGGAGGTGGCAATCATTTTAACTAAGAAGAAGCGTCGAGAAACGCAGCAAGAACACATTCTACGTCAACTTTTTTAATATAGTACATAAAATAAATATTTCGTTTTCTTCATATTTGCAGATTTTATGTAGTACTAGTTTGCTTGATGGTTATGAGTTAAGTGGTGATTGAGCTGAATGCTAACGGCGTTGAAGACCCCAATTCTAGGATGCACTTCATATCTTGCATCAAGTGGTCAACAAAATCCATTTCAGAAGATAGGCGTCTGGTAGAAGACTGTCTGATATAGTTTTTATTTTGCATTATTTAGGTTGTCATTGCTGCCAGATGTAAAATCTCATTGCAGTTAGTGTGTCCAAAGAAAATAAGTTTCGTAAACATTAAGCGCAGAACCTAGACTGCTTCAGCTTTTTCTCCTTAGGTAAAAGTAATAACTCACCACCGTGGCTAAGAGTCCAAGGTTCAGCTCCCCGTATCATCGTACTGAAGCCAGAGTATGCGAGGCCTCCGTACAGACCCAGCTTTGTGTGGAAAGACGGACGACAATTGCGTACTTGCTGTAATGAAAGACATTGAGATAAAAGCAAAGTTTAGTTTCAGTTTGCCGCACCATCACTTACCATGATAAGATTGTGGTTAAACACAAGCCTGCCATACCAAAATTATTTCCTACATTTTAGGCCAGTTGGCTTGGTGGTTAGCGACTCCTGCCGAGCCGAAGGTCGCGGGTTCGATTCCCACTCAGGACAAACATTTGTGTGCATGAACATGAGTGTTTGTTCTGTGTGTGGGTGTAAATATCTATTTAAATAAGTATTTAGAAAAAAAAGCAGTACATTTTGTATATCAGTTATCTGGTTTCCATAGTACAAGCTCTGCTTAGTTTGGGACCAGATGGCTGTGTAAAGAATGCCCGAGATATTTATTTATTTTGGTTCTCTATGAAAGCGGGTTTATGTAAACGGGTAGGAGCAGAAGCGAGTATTATACATAAAACAAACCTTCAATTCCTTATAAACATATGACTCCTTCAGTTTATCTTCGTACTGAGTAGGCACGACTCCATTGTCGTGGGTCGCTTCCCCAGATATGATGAGATCCATCGCTGCTTCAGCTGCCAGCATACCTGGACGAATTAATAAAATTAACTAAGGTCAAACTATATTATATTTATTGGCTGTGTTTAGGAATGTCATCGTAAACTGATCCTTATTGATTATCAATACTATAGTATATATTATATGTCCAAGACATAGTATATATGTGTGCCTATTTTGATTTAAATGGTTTATTCGAGACAGAATCACATATATTCACTTTTATAATACTAGTGGTATTCTAATTTTATACGGAAAACTTACTCACATAGATTGCCTATAAAACATTTGTATGTAGATAGAACAATCACTATATCTTAATACGAAGCACTTTTCATGTCAAGAAAATAATTACGTTATCCTCTTCAAGGGTAAAAATGTTGTTTTCACCTAATTGAAAATATCCACAGGGTATATATTCAGAAGTGGACTAACTTGCTGATATAATGATTAATAATATCATCATAAACCCATATCTGGGGCACAAACCACCCCTACAATGAGGGTAGTTAAGGTTTATAACTTAAAGTAACTATACAAGCATGCATTATTGTCCTGCACCAAACTTTTACCATATTCTGTCTATAGAATAAATTGGCTTACCACTCTTCATAGCATTATGCGTGCCCTTTATCCTGGGTACATTGAGGTACCCTGCAGTGTCTCCTACCAGTACTCCGCCGGGGAACACCGGTACTGGCTTGCATTGCCAGCCGCCTTCCACAAGGGCTCGGGCGCCGTACGCGACCCGAGTACCACCTGAAATATTAACGATTTGATTCAAAATTCCATATACTTATGTAGTTTACACCCGTGGAAGGGACTTTTTTTATACCACTTGGGCCGCAAACAAGCAGACGGTCCACCTGATGGTAAGTGGTCACCGCCGCCTATGGACATTTGCAACAAAAGGGGCATCGCCAATGCGTTGTCGACCCTGAGACGTGAAGTAAGTTAAATCTCCTGTGCCTGTAATTTCCCCGGCCCCCTTACCTTTCTAACCGAAACACAGTAATACAACTGCACTACTGCTTCACGGCGGAAATGGGTATGGTGGTAGTACTTCCCCGGACGAACTCTGCACTAAGAGCTCTACTACTCTGATGCTATGGAAATAAGCTACTAAGGATATGGCAAAATAACTAGTTTTTAAAATATATTATAACTAGTTATTCTCCGCGGTTTCACGCGCTTCCCAAAATAAAAATTAGTCTATGACCACCTTCATACCATAGGCAATGTGAGTACCCAATTTCAGCAAGACCTGTTCAGTCGTTTAACCGTGAAAGCATAACAAACAAAGTCACTTTCGGATTTATAATATATTACCTACATAGCATTTTCAATTCAAGTAATATTAATAAAGATAACATCATCATTAAATCCTACCTTCAAACATAGGCTTGACATATGGATGCAGTTTGAACCTCTGGAACTCCCTGAAGGGACTGAGGTATGGGTTGGTGTAGTCCAGTCCCACCACGAAACCCACGGCCACTAATGGGGAGTCGCCCTCGTTCAAGTGGTAGATGAAGGAACCACCGTATGTGTTCTTGTCTAGCGGCCAGCCTATTGTGTGCTCTACTAGACCTGGTTTGTGGTTCTGGAAAAATATATTATTTTATTGTTAAACAGAAAAATCTAGAATTTGTGTCTGATACTGCTATCTGATCCCAAATAAAGCTTCAGTAACTTTAAATTTGACCTTCATAAGTGCCTTCCGAGGGCCTAAACTGAATAAATGGTTTTGATTTTTTTTAAAGCGGAACTTCTTATTTAGTCTAGTCTAGTCGTTAGTCTCTTTATTTACACCTAGACACAGAAAAAAACATATGTTCATGCACAAGAATGTTTGTACTGTGGGGGATCAAACCCTCGACCAGCGACCAACTGGCCCGTAATTAAAAAATCATACCTCAGGTTTGACTTCCCAAATCTCTTTGAGTCCGATACCGTAGGACTGCGGCTCGCTATTTTCCCTCAGCTTATACTTATTGGATAACATCTTCGTTAGATGTCCGTGACAACCTGTAATATAATACATTAAATATAAATAAAAATACCCTAAATAGATACCGGAATAATAAAAATAATAGGTATCTAATGTACCTCAGGAGTATACCATAGCCTATCTCACTCGGGACTAGCGTATCTTTTTTTCAATGAAAGAATAATTGAGATCAGATGAATACTGTATCTATGTGTGTAATATACAAAATTACAAATTTCTTTATAATACTACAATACGATTTACAAATCTTATTTATTTAGCATCTGTGTTGTCTTTTGACACAGTCATTTAAGTCTGTTTATTTCAGTCTCTGTCTTGGGAAAGTCGCATTTCCAAAAGGTTGTTAATAATATAATAAGATTTTTTAATCGTATAAAAGTAGTTTTTACTATGAAAACTTAAAATATCCGATATACCTACTACTTCCTACAGACACAAAACAAACCATATTTATGGGAATCGAACTGTCGACCTGCGGCGTGGCAGCCAGGGTATCTAACCATACAGACTACCGGCCCGTCTTAGAAACATACCTTCAGCGAATATAGTAACTTTAGAATGGAACTCCATGCCCCGTTCGAACATGTCCTTAGGGCTGCCGTCCTTGGCGATGCCCACGTCGCCCGTGGCCACGCCCTTCAGCGACCCGTCGTCCCGGTATATCAGGTCCGCCCCTGCGCAGCCGGGCCATATCTAAAAAATAAAATAGATAAGTTTCACATTGTATGGACATTTTCACCTTTTTCAATTTTCCATGATCACCGCCACCTATGGACATTTGCACACAAGAGGCAATGATGCTGTCGACCTTGAGAAGTGCAGAAAACGTCTGCGAAAAAATATTTTTTACACGACTAGAAAACAACTACGATAGAGAGAATAAACAAAGATTATGAATATTGTAAAACTAGTAAACTAAATTAACTGACTGACTAAAATTTTATAAAAAATAAAATTTTACCTCGGCTCCAGCAGCTTCGGCTTGTTCAGACAACCATCGCACGAGGTATCCCAATCTCACCACGTAGTTACCGTGGTTGTAATTTGGTAATCCTGAAAAAATTTAAAAAAATATATATTGTTACCTAGTGTAGTAATCTCCCGCGATTTCTCCCACATTCTTGAGAGAAGTAATGTTTTCCTTTAAAAACTATACAAGCCTGTATCATTCAGGAATAATCTACCTTTCTATCAATGAAATTGGATGAATGGTTTCGGAGATTACCTCCTATAGTTGTCAAGCTCATGTACATGCTCGTTGCTATTAAAGAAGAACATGTGGATGGCATGACGGATTGCTACATAATTTTTTTCTCATTACGTGAAAGTCTAGAGGTTATTAATATACGTAAGTTTAAAACAAGCATGCGTACTGTTGGTAATAGAACCATATTATATAACAGGGTATAGGGCATTCCAATACTTTAGTCAAGGGATACAAACAAAAATTATCAAAATCCAATGCAACTTACCAGGAAAAACAGGAATAGGTATCCTTCCACCCTGAGTGAGTAAACCAAACTTGTCTGATGAGACAGCTGTGTTCAGAGGGGCACCTTTTTCTTTCCAGTCTGGGATCAGCTCATTTAATGCTATAGGGTCCACACAGGCTCCAGATAATATATGGCCTCCAACTTCTGCAGCTTTCTCTAGGAGGGTCACTCTCACTTCCTGGGAAAAAGTGCAATGACTTATAGTGTCAAGACTTCCTGGTAATCAAAATGAAACTCTTAGTCTAAATCATAGGTCCAGAATTAAAATTTAATAAACAATATTAATGGATGCTTAGATTCTTGTTTACTAATAACATCTACTTTATCACCTGAGGAGATGTAAAATTAATACACTGCGAATGAAACAGTTTGTTTTATAGTAATAATAATTCTTTAGTATTTTTTTTATTTTTTTTATTTATTTAGGTTTGCTAGCAAGAGTACATTAAAACAAAAATATTATTTCTTACCCTAAATATAAAACTAAATGTACAGTTATATTAAAGCAAACACAATATTCTTCAATCTTCAATCTTGTTTAAATATTAAAACAAGAAAGATTTCTAATAATCTTTAATGCGTAAATTATTTATGAAAAAGAGAAAATAATTAAAATATTATAATATAAATGAGAAAATTACAAATTTTTTAGTATAGTATAGACACAAGCCCCTAAGTAGTAATAAACAACCTTTATTTTAACATCTTTTTTTCTTGTCTATAAAGAACTTGTTGGTAATATATTTACGAATAGTCTCTGAGCAAGAGAGTGGTCAGAGTGTGGAATATGCTCTCAGAGTATATTGTAAAAGCTCAAAACTAACTTCACAAGCACCTCAAAGAGAAGAACTAGTATAGAGCAACAGGATATAGATCTTTATCAGTTGAATCAACTGCCTGCCTGATAAATAAATGATAATAAAATCTTTATGTCAACAAAACAATCTATTATCTTATCTTATATCTTGAAATTAATTAATAATGTAAACAACAATAATGCATCAAATATCTGTGTTAGTAACAAGGCAGAGATATTTTATCAGCCACTTGCCACACTTATAAATTTGTGTGAATAGAGATAAAAATACATCATCATTTTGGACTTTAATACCCACCATGACCTTCCTTGAATGACAATTATGACATATGTGTACAATTGTGTACAAAATTGGCAAGGAAACAGCACCTAGTCATAGAGTGTGATATAAGATATCATGATGGAAATTTTGCCGAATTAGTTGCATTTTGCTTTAGTGCCAAATATCCTAATATAACACAGGAAGAAGCTAGTGGCATAGATATTAAATTTTATAGCCTAACAAGTACAGTATGATATCTTTATTCTATTTCACATAGGATGAGGTGTGACAGTTAATGTTGTTTTACCCATATCTTGTGAAATAGCACTTGACTACTCTGAGATACTACACTAAATGCTTTGTGAGACCTAGATATTACGGTATCCCCTTACAACTAAGGGGATGATATGTAAGCATAATTTTTAATTATTAAATATGTTGCACATTGCAAGAAATCTTGTATAAATTATTAATCCATAGGATGGAGTAACTTACAGCTCCCTTTTCTTCTGCGATCTGTCGAGCTCGGATAGCTGCAGACATACCAGCTGGACCACCTCCGATGATGAGGATGTCTGTCTCCTCCGCAACACGCTCCATGCTTATGTCTGTAATTATTAAAAAAGATCATCACAGTTTGTTGATTAAACTTATATGCAGATGCTGATTTTAAATATGTTAATTTCAAATATCTATTCTAATGTTATCAATACCAAAAAAGCATTATAAGTTACTTCCATTTGTCTGTGATTTCAAAATAAATGGCAAATTAAGTGAAAATTTTTGTCCGTCTGTCTTTTTGTTTATAATTAATTTTTGGTACACAGATTCAATATTTGGAAATACATTTTATCACTGAGAAATAAGAATATAAAATCTATCAGAACTGCAGGTGTAGCAAGTTTGGTATAAGTAGCTAATAATTTAATTGGTAGGTAATTTAAAATGTTATCTATAATAATAGTTCATTTTCTTGTTTTACGAAAGGGTAAAAGTTCTTCTGTCTCTATCTAGGACTTAAATCAAAAGCATAACTTAGGTGAATAGTTATGATACTATAGATAGATTATAGATTATGCCCTAACCTATTATAGACTTAGGAATTATTTATAATTGAAGCATCAACACATTACAGTCTTAAATTCAGTTTCAATCAAAAAAGTTTTTACTCATTATTTTTGAAACAGAAACAAACTTTATGAAACATAAACATTCATCTTATTTATCTCTTCAGTATCATTCAGAATAAAGTTTAAATAACATTTCATTGATAATATATGTCGCTAAGGGCCTTTACAAAACTAATTAAGATGATAAAATGTTAATATATTGATACCATACAAGGTTATCATTTACCTTTCCATCTTGGATCCTTATCTCTTGGGTGTATCGTGTAATGTGTAGTTATTTTAGGGTAAACATCTGAATAGAATCTCCTTGCAGCGTCTGTTAGCCTCCGCACTGTAAAAAAATAAAAGAATATCTAAATCAAAACAATTGAATGAAGAGTGAACTTTGAACTCTTATATTTGGTACACAATTGCGTAATATTTCTTTATCTGCAGAACATACACTTGTTTTAACTCGTTTCAATGCACCCGTTAACTATATGTTTCATATTTAATTACACAATTTAATACAAAATATTCACAAAGTTAACACAAACAGCTGATTAGCAACGTCACATATTAAAACTTTTTTAAACATGACATCTTGACAAAAGAAAATAAATTTATAATTTTACACAATCAACAAATATTTTGCACCACAAAATTCACTCTAAAACTCTTGATTTTTATTAAAAAACTAAATAATTACCCTGACGAGACGAACTAACAAGAGCCGCCGCCATTTTTACAACAACGTGTGTTTCGTTTTACTGACTCACTGAGTATTTATGTTCATACGACGAGAACGTAACTTACTGTCATGGTTACTGTTTGTTCAAATTTTAATGCCTTCCATGACACATGTATTATTAACGAAAAACTATCGTTATTTACTCAGAAAATACATATTTAATTATTAAAACCATAATTGTGATTTGTAATTATTTTTACTTTGTTCAAATAATGTGCTAATAAAACAATATTTAACGTGTACGGAACGTTTTTCATAAAAGTATAATAGCGCCAAATTTTGAAAATTTCAATATCCTCGGTCGTGACTGTTGAGAGCCGTCGGCATTATTATTAGCGAAATCTCCACGTTGGTATGTAAAATTAATCTTAGGCTAACACCATCTAGTTGCCTTTGAACTACAATCTAGTCGATGCAAAAAAACATATTTAGACGCAGAATAACTATCTCGAAGGTTTCTTGACAAAAAGACGCTTTCGCTACCACTCCGAAGAATCACACTCCTACCCCTACCTACCCTATCCCCGCCGTCGCGGCGCCGGTGTCCCTCAGGGCTCGGTACTTTACCATTTGTTATTTACGCTATTCACCGGTGACGCCCATCCTTAGACAAGCCCACTTACCTCTTTTGCGGACGGCCCGGCACGGTCCATCATGACGTATGTTAGGCCCTTATTTACTCACGTTACCCCCTCTCTATCTCCACCAATATCAATCTCCATTTAAACTAAGCATTATTTTTAATTCTGCTCAAAATCATAGAAATCCGTTCATAATAAAGGGTGCAACCTATACTAGCCCCTAAATATGATGCACGCAGGTTTTAGCACATCCTTGTCGAGCCTGATGGCGAAGCCACGATTGCCCAGGTTGCAGCTGACGTAGCTCGCGGCACAGGAAACACTCTACAAACGCGTCCTGGATATCAACCTCCGAGGACCCTCCCGGTCTCATCATGAATAAAGTATCCCAACAACGACCTGAACCGCGGTCCGGGTACTCCTGGTGCCTCAGCGCAGTTATTTAATCGACCTTGGTTGAGGGGAACCCTATAGTAACCCCATTGAATTTTATAACACTTAAAAGCCGCTAACAGATATAATTAAATGACCTATGGTGCTATATCTTCCAGTAGCATAGAAATCCAGTATTTTCTAACCAAATTCAACAATGTTCAGTATAATTTCCTAAAGCAGTAGCCTTAGTCGTAATTTATGATAACATTATTATGTATTTATTTATTTCAGATGGCACCATTTCATAGTAGTACAAAACCTTATGACTATTTTACTAGACACATTGGAATAGGTACATTTAAATGGCTTAATATTTGTTCCTAATAGTGTTAAGTACTGGACCTGAACTTCCTGCACGCTATGATAGCCGTTTTGACGTTTAACAATGACAAAGAAAAATAACCTTTATTCAGACATAAGGTGCATCTATTGATTCAACAGCTAATTGTATGAAGACGGAAATCAACCTTATTTTAAAGCAATACAGTTTCTTTTCCTATGACAATCTGAAACGTCAAAACGACCATCATAGTGTGCCGGGAGTATAGTAAGAGTGCAATCGCACTATAACATTGACGCTGGGTATTTTGGTTATTTATTAAATAAAACGCTATATAGAAAGCATACATAGTTTAATTAAATAAAAGTCTTAAAAATAAACACCTGCACTACAATCGGAACATGATTTACTTGACAGGTTTCATCTGCCACAGGCCATCGTTGAGATAGTGACAGTTTTCTATACCCACGCCTTTGTTCACCTTCGCACTGAAAACAATAAAAAAATGATGAAAAAAAAAATCTTTTTTTAAATGTTTGAGACTCAATCACACATAATTAAAAACGGATTGACATATAAGATAGATATTATTCCCGGGAAAACATGTCATCCCTGAATAACACAGATATAAACGTGGGGTAGAAGCTAGGAATAATTAAGACTTCTCAAACGCTATAAAAATAAAATAAGTATTATTTACATATTAAAATAATAAATAAATAAATATCCTGGGACATTCTTTACACACGGCCATCTGGTCCCAAACTAAGCAGAGCTTGTACTATGGACACCAGATAACTGATATATTACATATACTACTTTTTTTTTTCCTAAATACATATTTATATAGATATTTACACCCAGACACAGAACAAACAGACATGTGCATGCACACAAATGTTTGTCCTGGGTGGGAATCGAACCCGCGACCTTCGATTTGGCAGTCAGAGCGTTAACCACCAAGCCAACTGGCCTGTTATTATTATGTAGATATTATGATCCCAAAAATGGCGTTAAGCAGGCGACTGTCCGTAAAAAAACAGCGAAATCTCTTGTAATAGGTACGTAGTGCACAGAAGAATCGGGAACGCAGGCTTGGGCTAGATGGTGAATGTTTAAGTGGTCTAGTATTCCCAATAATCCGGGGTCGGTTCAATCTTTAAAAAATTGGTCGTTCTCCATTCGGTGCATTACATATTTGGGGGATTATTTTCCGGCAGCCAGGCTAACGCCTCATCTCTCTTTAAAAATAATTTTAGTTAAGTGTTAATTATATAACTTTCTCAGGTCAATTAATTAGATTTTGTTTCAAATTCAGTAGTTTACGCCTGGAAGTTTCTTCCTAATTTACTTTATTAACGAGCTTTTAACAAATTAGCGAAAATCGACCCTTTTATTTCCAGGGGAGTCATTCTCTTAGGTAAAATGAAACAAGGTCCAGTTACTAGCACTGTTTTGTCGCGGCCTCTATGCTCTGTCTCTTTCGCTAACAACACAATCACGTGAGAGGTAAGCTCTCCGAGGCCTCGTTGCACTGGCAACGAAATTTTAATAGCTGGATGATATTCTCGCATAAAAAGACGATTGACTATAGCACATTTTCTACCACAGCTAACTTATTATAGGTAACTCACATGTCATCCGTAGTAAGAGCAGTAATCCCAACAGCCAGAGCGTGTTCCTTGCCCTCGGCCATCACAGCTACAACCTGGCCCTTCTGCACAGACGACATCCTCGCTCCGGGCGATGTTAATCCAGGACACATGATGTTAGCGCCACTGAGAACGAATCGGATCGCACCTTTGTCCACTTGCTGCAGCGGGAGGAAGAAAGGATCTGAGAAAAAAAAGAAAAATTCCATTTCATTTTTTATGAAATACTAAAACGAATACGTGTCTAATTTCAAAATAATTATAAGCGTTTAAATATTTTTTGTAAAACCGACTGTTCCTAACTTCACTCTGTGATAGAAAAATAATAGTGCTAGATAAAAAAAACTTTATTTTAACATAAATAATAACCTGACATTGGCTGGAAATAAGAATAATATAAAATAAAGAAAAAGTATTCTCCATGGACAAAGATTCCTGCATTGTTTTCCTTGATGAAAATTCCGTTCGATGTATGAAATAAAGGAATAGGTTGGAATAACGGATAATCAATTAAGGAAAAGACCCAAACAACTGTAGTATGAGACATTGTAAATGAAGGCTTGGTAAACTACTGGAACGATGCAGTAAAGCGGTTAAATGAGCGGAACAAGCACAAGGTCAAACTATTTTAGCGCGACATCAGAAGCCGCTATAAAGGAGAATGTAAGACAATTCAAAGTAGACTGAAATAATTGAGTAGTTCTTTACCACCTTTTTTTGACAGAAGGCTGACAAGCAGATCCTATTAATAACATTATAAATGTGAATAAAAGTTTGTTTGTTACGCTTTCACGCGAAAACTACTTAACCGCTCATATTCTTGGGGGTATTAGAAGTAATATAGGATACTTTTTTGCCGGGAAAATGTAACATTCCTCGGGAACGCGGGTGAAACCGTGGGGGACAGCTAGTATTCTATAAAGCCTCAAAGGCAACGGGCTCGTACGTAAAAATATGAAACATAAGTTAAACTCTCATTCCTTCATAGATTTAACATAGGGTTCTGTAAAAACGACTGTAACATCCGTAATATTAGTTTAGATGTACCTATTTACCTAACTCCAATAATTAAAAAAAAGTTTGATGAATTGCAGCTAGGTATAAATTGCATTTTGTATACTAATGGTAACCTTTTATGAATAGCCAATCGTAAAAATAGAACTATAAGCACAAACCTGCGTGGTTTTTATCTTATATCTATTTAATATAAGGAACTTATGCATACTGTTGAAATGGACATGTATATAGCCGTCTTGGTGATAGTTCTACAAAGTACCATCTTGCTACAGTTTCCTTACAATGTTTTCTTCATTAAAAAGTCAAACTCAATGTAGGATTCGACATCAGTCACGGCATTCTTCGCCATTAGCACTGAGGTTTGATCGCTTCATAAAGCTTGTTGATTTATTGGTGGAGGCAACATTGTGAGGTAAACATAGCTTGATATTGACATTGTACTTACCGGCTACCGCCTTTGAGCTTATACTATTACTAGCTGTCCTCAGCGGTTTCGCCCGCGTTTATCGATATCATATTAAACCTATATCCATCTAGGAAAAATTCCGCGTCAAATGGTAGCAGTCCCACTTCGATATGTTCAGTAGTACTGGATATCCTGGGAACGGGGGTTAAACCCGGGGGGACAACTAGTTCAGTATAGTTTACAGGATTTTTTAATGACATTAACAAATTGTTAGGTATTTATATTTTGGCTAGTCAAAATAGTATTAATTTTAATTATTACATGAAACCCCTCATGCGCAATTCAAACTCGCACTTGCCCGGTGTATTAAACATTAATACCTTTGCGATGCTTAGCAAACAATATGGTTGTTTAAAGCATATAGATGTTACATAAAGGAAATTACGTCATTTTCCGTAAAGCCTCGTAATGGAATTCTCCATGTGGCCTGTGATATGTTACGGTTTTTTACGAATTTTATACGTCAGGTGCAGTATGGTCTTACATTTATGAAGAAGCCTGAGGGTCGGCATCCATGGACCCTCACGGTGGCGGAAGAACAGCAACTCCCCAGCGCTGTTCACCATAATCTCGATGTGATCGTGGCTGAAAATGATAATTAAATATATATTTAATAAATATATTGTTAAAAATAGTCGTAGCTAAAAATGTTTGGTATTATGGTTTTAGTTTCGCCATCGGCTTATTTCAAAGGAGAACAAAATTATGTGCATTTACCTCAGGGTGGAAATGAACCTTAAGAAAACTACCTATCTCTTTCTCTCGCAGGCTAAATGGTATAGATGTCTCTTTTTAATGTCGCTTTTTCAACGCAAGAAGTTTTCACTTCAAATGTTAACACTGGCAAGATACAGTTAGGGAAAACAAAACTATCTTTCTGTCTTCAAATTATAAAAATAGAATGAGAAACCAGTTTAGGGATGCTCATTAAGCGACATTATGGCGTCTCATCTTTGCCCATCTCTGAACCTAAGATATTCAAGATAGAATAAAGACTGGCATTCAAATATGACAGGTGATAGATGACAAAGGTCATCTGGCAAAAATCCAAACTAAGCCAAAAGAAATCCATCCATTCATTCTTAAGAATAAGTTGAATAAATACATAACAAGAATCAATATATTTTTATTATCTATCTATCTTAACTATTTCTATTAAGAATGGACTTTGACACTTGACAATGTATCTATTAAAGTTGACGTGATCTACAAAGTCTGTTTTGACATCTTACAATGCCAAAGAAAAATCATCTTTATTTCCTTAAAAATAAGGTTCATCTATTGATCTAGTAATTATTGTATCATGTTGTTAATGGACCTTGTCATAACCATATAGAGTTGATTTTTCTTTAACACTTTCAGCTGTCAAAACAGGTCGATTAGGCCTTGGCAACTTTAGTCTGTCAATCAAAGAGGCATATACCTACCTATTTTGTTATTGTATTTGTATGACGTCAAACAGATTTTATTTAATGCCACCCAAAATAGCTCTGACAATTTACTAATCATAACTTGGCTTGTGTTTGATGATTTGATATCAGTTTGCACACAAAAATGAACTTAACTAAACATCAATTTATAGGTAAATTTCCAGTGTCGATTTTCTTAGAACTAATGTAGGAAAGTAATTGCAATACATAGTAATATTAAAAAATCGAGTTCTAACCATTTAACAATCCTAAAAGTATCCTTCTTCGGCAAGACCTGATCTATGTAGTTCTCTAAATGCGGGTACAGCTCCAGCAGACGAGCACGAATGCCCTTCTGCACAGATGACTTGAGCTGCTGTACGCCGGATATGCTCTCCTTCTCGTCGAACCTGCAATAGAGCGAGACGGAAGCATAAACATTCGTGAAGCCACTGTGGTAACTCGGTTCTTAAAATAGCATACTACGAAGTATCTATTGAGATTGTTAGCAAAACAATTTTTTGTTTAGTAACAAATAAAGATAAACGCATTGACATATATATATATTATAATCGTGATTTCACGCTCGTGCGTGACTACAAATGCAAAAATTATTGCAACTGACAGTTTTAAACGCAACAATTGTTGTTAACGAAACAATCCTTGAAAGAAATGTTGCTACACATAATTTTTACACAATTGTATTCCTTTTAAAGTAGGTATTGGAATGTGAGGAACAAACAGCACCTACTTTATTTTGTATGTAAAACAATTAAGACGAAAAGAAATAGGGTAAGGATTTTTTTTATGTTATATCTTTATTGGTGCAAGATTTTAGAAGCTCTTACAAATACATATAAGTTTTACCAATATTTTTAATATATCAATAAATTACAAAAAAAAATCTGGTTGCTTTTGTCGAAGCAAGCTGTGGCCATTTAGGCCCCATCAGTTGTCTGCTTGCATGTTTGTTAGCTTTTGACATAAAAAAACACACATCGGTAATCGTAAAATGTGTCATTAATAAAATTGGTCCCATTTTTTTTTTTTGCTTTTTTTTTATACCACATGCGACAAACAAGCGGACGGTCCACCTGATGGGAAGTGGTCACCGCCGCCTATGGACATTTGCAACACTAGGGGCATCGCCAATGCGTTGTCGACCCTGAGACGTGAAGTTGTTAAGTCTCATGTACCTTTAATTTCACCAGCCCCCTTACCTTTCTAACCGAAACACAGTAACACAAGTGCACTACTGCTTCACGGCAGAAATGGGTAATGTGGTAGTACTTCCCCGGACGAACTCTGCACTAAGAGCTCTACTACTCGAAAATGTTGTAGATTAGATAAACACACCTCTTCTGGGTGCTAAAATAGTGCTACTCATTCACCGCAAAGGAGAAAACATTGCTGTTATCTCTAGAATTAATTCTAATGTGATGTAATAATATAATAAACAAAACATCAGCCGTAAGCAGTGACCTCGTTAAGAATAAATAACAAAAAAGCATCGATCAGGAAAACAAACACTCGAAACAAAAGTTTGGTTACGAAATTACTGTTTTTAATTTCGATAAGCGTCTGTCCAAATAAAACTTTGAAGGTTCCAAACTGATAATGTTTTATTCAAGGCAATAGTATGTTACTGACAAAATAGTGGGACAGAACTAACAAATAAAAAATGACCAAATCTATAATACTTTACAAGTAATTTATTCAGTTTAGGCCCTAGAAAGACTCTTATAAAAGGTCAATCCTACTAAAGTACCAGTCCAGGTCATTTCATTTTTTATCTGACTTATTAGAGAATCATAGAACTAACTAGAATTTAACTAATCGAAAGTATTTTTCTTTTATATTTTACAATAATTATATTTAATAATTATAATATAATTTAATAATTTAAAATACTAAATAAAAATACATAAAATACATAAAATGAGCACGATATTTAAACTACGAATTTCTCATTAAAAAATTTAAATCTTCCATTTACATATATTACCTAAATCTCTATCGGTTGACAATGACAATAACTCGAGGATGTTTCGTCGAAGCCTCCGTGCTCTGTCTCTTTCGCTAACCACGCTTATACTACAAATCAGGTGAGAGATAAACTCTCCGAGGCCTCCATGAAGCGGTTCGCCGACGAAGTTTGTATTAGCTGAATAAGGGGGCTGATTCGGCGACATAGTTATCAATATGTCAATCAATTCTTGATCAATCGTATCAAAAGACGACTACTTAATATTACATTTCGTTCCATATTACCTTCGCAACAGCATGACCATGGAGTCATATTGTTCCTAATTACTTCTCAAAACAAGTCCTAATTAGTGCCTACTCTAAGTGTAATTAAAAACTTCATAATTTTGTTGCAAAACACTTTTTCTTTTCTGGTTATGATTAATAAGCTAATGTTACAACTAACTTAATTAATGTAGACATACACTTTATATAACTAAATTAATTTTATTTATCTAAGAAGCAACATTTACAAATATCTTAATAAATAGCCATTTTATAAGAAGTGAGCGACTAGGTCTTCTGACAAATATGGATATACTAGCTGTCACCGCGGTTTCAGCCACTTCTCGGGATAAAAAGTCTATGTCCCTCTCCATACCATATACCTGGGTGTGTGTCAAATTACACCAATTCCACTTAATGCAACGTTCGAGTAGCACGTTTGGTTCGGCATTAGTATGGTTACGATTAATGTCAGATTGATTATTCCTACGCACAACAACCGAAACAAACATACATTTTGACGTAATCTTTCGAACAAATGTGAACCATTACCGAAATACAACCGCAGTTCGGTCGTTGGTGTGTTTAGTACAATACGATTAAATGTCAAATTTGACGTTTGGTTGTGATATGGTAATGGTTCGATGCATAATATGTTAGTGGAATTGCCCCCCAGGAACAATTCAGTCGTTTACCCGTAAAAGCGTAACTACGAAACCCACTTTCGCAGGCATAATATTAATTAAAATATTTTAGTGCTTACTAAACATGTTTAAAGTTGAATCAAATTCAAAAATCGGTTATCTCCAATACCATTTCTCCAGATACTAGCTATAAGGCAATTTAGATGGTAGCATATAGTTAAGCAAGATTTAGATTTACCGTTTATTAGTTCCACACATGCAATTGCAATAACATTCATAAAACTTAGGACTTGAACACGGGAACCAATTTATCAGCTCACGTTCTAAATATAGTTTATCTGTGTACAAATTTCAGTTTAAACCACGCCTATAAAATAACAAATCACTAAGTAGGAATAATAAAAGAGTTTTCTATCCAAAATTACGCATAATCTATAATAATATTATAAGGATTTTGGAGTTTCCTCTGGAACCACTGCACTTATTTGGAAATTCATTAACTATTTAAAATGTACTTTATTCCGGATGGCCATAGATGTTATAATCCCAGAATACATTGAATCCTCGGGAAAATGGGTTAAACCGCGGCACGGAAGCTACTACCTCAATACAGACATTATTGGCTGAGTCACAAAACAATCCACTGTAGAAACTACCAGATTAATTATAGTAAATGCAGTTTCACTCTTTTACTCAGAAAAGTTGTTGTTTTTCCCCACATACTTGCACAGAGATTAGATAGTTTTCGATATTGCGTGCGACGGTCCAATGCGTCACGCAAGGTGCATACCATCCCGTCACGTCACGTCACATCATGTCACGTCACGTCGCAATCGCAGGTGTGTTGCTGGCCTTATCGCAATAATTTCGTTACGTGTTACTGGGCCAATGCACTGGCCTAGTTGGCTACATCCATGTTAACGCTTTCTTGGGCAACCTTCATGTAAGTCAGTACATCCTAACTCACAAATGAAAATCACCCTTATGTTTCATTTTCGAGCTTCGAATAAAATGAATTTGGAATGATTTTGCTAATAGATTGACTATGAAAGTGCATAGAATTTGGAACAAAGATGTTACCCTGTTTTATCAAATGTTCATAAACTGTAAAAATACAGTGGACCCCCGGTAATCCGGCCCCTGTCTAATTCAGTCAAATTTTCCTTAATGTGATTTGTAGTTTAGGTACAATGTTTTAATTTTGATCTGTAATTGTCGGATTACAAGGTACTCTTAAAAAAAATGTCCGGATTATAGGGGGTCTTAGGCAGTACTCTCTAGTCCGACACTGCCCTGCAAAACGTTTGTCGGATAACGGGAGATCCACTGTAATTAAATTTGCGACAGGATGTGATAGCCTATTTGACTTCAAATAATGTCACTGAAAAATCAGCTTCAATACTCTTGAATTAAGGTGCTATTCATTCAGTTAATCGTGTGATGTTGTAGATATACTTTATTCTAAAGCGATTAGGGCTATTTTGCCTTTGACATTCTGAAACGTCATAACTGCCATCTTAGTCACTAGTTTAGTATCTATTTAAAAAATTATTTGAATACATACATATATCCTATTAACTTACTATCCTTACATAGTATAAAACAAAGTCGCTTCCGCCATTTTTACGTTTAGATCTTTTAAACTACACGGATTTTGATGCGGTTTTCATATTGATGAACCGACATAATGAAAACGTAGAAACGGTTTCGGCAGAATACCAGCGTCTACTGTTACACACAGTAGATATATGCTTAGTCGAGACCATTTGCTGTAGCACACGTCAAACATTTAATTTTATTTTTTGTATAATATTTCATTTAAATTATTAATGGTTATTTTAAATGATTTCTTTTTCTTTTAATTAATATTATTGTTTTTTTTATTATTAATTTTTGAAAATTTTGCTCTAGTTTGTAATCTGTTATTATGTCTATGACTCTAGAGGAATTATTATATTTACATGTATGCTTGTATCGGGAACGCGGGCGAAACAGCGGGGGATAGCTAGTAAATTTATAAATGCGAAAGTTTGCAAGATGGATGGACAGATGCTTGCTACTTCCTCACGCAGAAACTACCACACGGACTTTTTTTAAACATGGCACATAGGTAGAACGTTTCTTAAAAAAACATACAGGTTACTTTTATACAGCACTAGCTGTCCCCCGCGGTTTCACCCACGTTCCCACAAGGGATGTTCCATTTTCCCGGCACATAAACTTGTACTATGTTACTTCTAATACCTCCAAGAATATGTGTACAAAGTTTCATGACGATCGGTTAAGTAGTTTTCACGTTAAAGCGTAACAAACAAACTTACGTTCACATTTATTATTATAACTGTAACATCCCAAGGGATGTGAAATCGAGGGGGTAAGCTGATAATATTAAATATGCGCGGATGAATGTATAGATTTTTGCTACTCTTTCACGCAAAAACTACTAAGCGAATTTACATGAAACTTGGCACATACATAGTTTATAACCCGGGTTAGCACATAGGATAATTATTATCGCAACATCTCTTAGAAACGCGGGTAAAACCGCGAGGAACAGCTTGTCTAGTTAAAATTCGATGACTGTTTCACAAAATCCTACGTTGTCCAAGGCTATACGTACGTTATCATACAAAGTTGATAAGTACGTGCCAGATTATCATTATCTTAAATACCAATATTTCAACAAATAGGAACCTTGGTATATACAGCATAAGTCATAATTTAGGTCAACATTGAGTAACGCTTACAATCCCCAGATGACATTGTGCATACAACTAACATTATTAACCTACTAGTTTTAATGTCTAAGTTTGAATGTTTGTCACTTCATCCAATCCGACACCGCTGTTGGTAACGAATACTGAGTGTGGGTATGCGGTAATCCAGGCATTCTCAAACTTATGGCTCCACGGTCCCCTTTATAGATCCCATAAGACCGCGTATCCCTTTAAAGATTAAAATACCACTACATAGTATAAAACAAAGTCGCTTTCTCTGTCCCTATATCCCTATGTATGCTTAAATCTTTAAAACTACGCAACGGATATTGATGCTGTTTTTTTAATAGATAGAGTGATTGAAGAGGAAGGTTTTTATGTAATATATAATACATGTGACATCCCACGGGGGACAGCTAGAAACTGTTTGTTACTATTTCACGCAATAACTACAAAACGGATATAAATGAAACTTGGCACATAGATAACCTATAGGCTCCTAGGCTACTTTTTATCCCGGGACAATGTGATATCCCTCGGGAACGCGGGTAAAACCGCGGGGGACAGCTTGTATTTTATAACTACATATATAGTGCAGTGTATCACTGTTTGTTTATCTGAATAAAATTTTATATATATATTATTTTGATTTTACATTATTTTATTTATTTAGGACAATCAGCCGCTGATACATTACTTCATCTTAATTTTACATAACTTAAAAATAGCAATTAAATGCACAGCATTTCAAGATGTCACAGCATGCATCATGAAGTAAACAATTCTATTATTAAAAAGAAAGTGAAAAATAAAAAACGAAATACATATAGTAGCTGTCCCCCGCGGTTTCACCTACGTTTATCGATATCATATTTAGGATATAACCATCTACGGTAAAATTCCGCGTCGAATGGAAACATTCTCATCCCGATATGATGAATAGTTTTGAAGTGATGGTGCGTCAAATGAACCTATTGTGGCTTGTCGTCCCGAATTGTGTACATAAGGAGCAATTTTTGTTAGTTCAGGTATATATCGTCAATTTTGTTACGATCCCCTTCGATCAACTATCGTGCTCCTAGGATGCGTACCCAGTTTGAGAAACACTGGTTAGCATACAGTTCCAACCTAAGTGGATATCGCTACCGCTATAGATTTTTGTATCTTTAATCTGACGAAAATATACCGTGCCTTGGTAATCGGTACATCTTCTTTCTAATCTCGTTTCGTCCCAGCCGCGGAATTAAATACTAATTCACGGCGAATAACGCTTATACTTGAAAACGCTTTAAATACTTAAACGGGTTCTATAAAACTTGGTATAGATTAACACATAGGATACTTTTATCCCGTTAAACCATTATACAATACATAGTGACGAAGATTTAAAATCTATACTAATAATATTATAAAGAGGAAAGATTTGTATGTACGTTTGTTACTCTTTCACGCAAAAACTACTAAACGGATATAGATATAACTTGGCACATAGATAGAGCATATCCTGGAATAACTTAAAGGCTACTTTTATCCCGTGAAAATGTGTTATCCCTAGGGAACGTGGATAAAACCGCGGGGGACAGCTAGTAATTTATAAACATCATATAGAAAATAAATAAATCACATTTTAAAAATAGCCTCTATTCCTTTACAATCATGAACTATTACCGCAAGTTCTCTCTGACAACCAGTTGGTCTATTTCTATAAATAATTTGACGGTCTGTTAGATATTTCCGGAATTTAACTCGTTCATCGGCGTTCTGGAAACTAGCAAAGATATGTCATTCGGACAAGTTTATCTTCCTTTTTGACGTTTTATCTGTAAGTACATACTACCTATATATAAGTAAGTTGTTCTTTCATTGGTGTTTATTATCTACATAAGGTAAGGATGTAAACTGTGTCAAGTAAAGAAAAAAAAATACTACTCGCTTTCATAATCCCTTCATAATTTCCCTATCTTCATTTACGTCTCAGATAAATATGAATGTTTGTTTGTATTTTATGCACTGCCATAATGTTCATCCGATTTCGAAAATATTTTAGCAACATAATAGGCATAATGCAATTAACTTACAGTAGGTTAGGTAGTGAGCGTGTTGTACCGACAAATGTATAAGAAAGAGAATTTCTGCAATTCTACAATATATTCTTTCCTTTCAACACAATTCTGCGGCAGCGATGCGCCAGGTACCAGCTGGTGTAAAATAAATAAACAGATATACATTGCTGAACGATTGCTTCTATAGTTAAACATAGTCTCTCGAAATTCTATTGGAAGTTCTTCCTTTAGTTTATATTTTTAGCTACAACTAGGTTTCAACTTCAAATTATTCTAATTCATCATTATCAAACGCTCCAATCGTCCTTTCTAATCGAAGGTACGGCACACTTATATACCATGAGTTCCAATGTCACCTTGACCCATAACTGCGCCCTTATTTTCCCTAATACGTCTGCTATAGGCCGCTCCCTAAAGTCGTCCGGCGCCGATTGCAAACACCCTGGGAGTTGGAACGTTGCGATCTTAATATAATAGCTCTCAAACTTTTTGACGCTTCATAATCTACCTGTCCTGCTAAGCATTTTGAGTCGGAGAAAACTTGGCATTAAATTTTTCGGGATAGAAATATGTATTTGAATTAAAGCTATTGATTCTGGAAGTATTGAGACAAGATCCACCTGTGCCTTTACCAACTTAACGTACGTATCGCTAGCGATGGCGTAAAACATTTCTATGGCAAATGTGTACAGCGCCACTCGCGGTCACCTAAAGAACTAAAATCAATAGTACGATTCGATAGGTAAAAAACCTATCACGTAAACACTAGCTATTAACGTTTTTTAGCCTTTGCTATAGAAATTCGGTACCATGAGGTAATAAAAGCTAGTTGAGTAATATTGGACTCGTTCGAACCAGATTGCACTAGACAACGTGCCCTCTAGTTACTAAGGGTGTGATTCTAATGTCATTGGTAAATGACACTAACTCGAAGATGTTTCGCGTGCTCTATGCTCTGTCTCTTTTGTTAACTACCCAATCACGCGAGAAGACCGCTCTTCGAGGCCTCGTTTCGCCGACTCGCCGATTAGGTTTTTCTATTAGAGGGCGCTGGCTACGCGAACTTGCTTTTTTTCTGAGACTGAACCTACGTATTTAAGCTTGACATCTGACAAAAAGCAGGACAACATGATGGATAATTAAGATTTAATTAACTGAATGAGTGACAGAGTTCACGTATTGTATAATCGACCAAAAATAAAGTCTCCCGACAGGTAAAATACTCTGATAATCGTGGCGTTGGCATGGATGACAGTACTAGTGAAGAATTTAATAGCAAACTTTTTATTATAAAGAATAACTGCTGCCTGGAGTTACTCAATGGTAAAATGTAACTTTGGTCAAAGTTTGAAAGCCTCTGTAAAAGGGACATACCTAACTACCTAATTTGATTGCCTTGGCCCAGAAGCGACGTTTAATATGCTGTACATGCCAGTTTAGTCCCACTACGTTTCTAGGGCTTAGGTCAGTATGTCTAACGCCCACTGATTATTATCCTTTATCGAATTTAGAGTACACTTATGTGAATGTTAAAATAATTAGACTAATATGAAGCAATAGGTTAGGTAAAGAATTCTTACGTGGAAAGTCAGATATTTCATAAGTGTCGACGCTCCTACGTAGCTGTCATCAAAAACGCACCTACTCTAGTGATTGGTCAACCCCACTATATTCTCCCCCAAAAAAATTTCAAAATTCAAAACCATTTATTCAGTTTAGGCCCTCAGAAGGCATTTATGAAGGTCAAATTTAAAGTTACTGAAGCTACTACACACTTCAATAAAAACAAAAACGCAACGGAAATTTTGTACAAATTCATCTATAATCTAATACTGTAAATACATTAAACTCCTCTGAAATCAATTATCCAGCTTTTTTACTGCAGGCCTCCTCCTCCGCAACATAACACATATCTTATAAATGCGAATATTTGTGATAATGAATAAACGGACGAAAAATCAATACTGAACGGATTTGGATAAAACTTTTCACATAGGTAGTTCATAACGTGGATTTAAACACGTAAGATAATTCCGGGGAACATGTAACATACCTAGGGATCGGGGGACAGCTAGTTCCTACATATGGCTTGGTGGTTAACGACTCTGAATGCCAAGCCCCCGAAATGTCCCAAGATATTTATTTATTATTATTATAATCACTACATAGTATAAAACAAAGTCGCTTTCTCTGTCCCTATATCCCTATGTATGCTTTAATCTTTAAATCTACGCAACGGATTTTGATGCGGTTTTTTTAATAGATACCTAGAGTGATTGAAGAGGAATTATTTATATATCTTACTTACAGCACTTACGTAATTACAACATAGGGGTTCCTATTTTAGTACCAGCTGCGCAAAAAAAATCGACTTGATTTCATGTCACTGTAATGTTCTGATATAATAAATTATCCTATCTATGGAAGAATTTTGGGGTCAATAAACGCGGCGATAGTTTCTAGCATCATTAATCCTAAAACACATTATTTTTGAACTAAAATTAAAAAACTTTGCAAAGCTGAATTAACATTTAGTTCTAAATCTGTGTCAGAACAGCAATAATCGTTCGCATTGAGGTTATAATTTTATTTTGCCAGGCGTCCGAATAAAGCCGGACATAGTTAGGCTTTTTGATTGCGTGTCCGGCCAAAATAAACGGTGTCCGGCTCGTCCGGCTTTTGTTAGGCTTTTTACATTTCGCATACTAGCTGGTAATACTCAAAGAAGCTTGATGTAACATTTTTTTTTGTCGTACCAACCCGGTATGTCCAGCTATTAGGTTTGGCAACCTGGCGACCCTAATTGTATTGACCAAATTCATATTCTTGGAGCTCTTTTAGTCCACATAACCTTACTTGCCCCCTTACCCTTCGAGGTACTAAAGTTCAACTAATGTTAGTTTATAATCTAACAATGGTTGACCCTAAAATGCTATAAAGCATGACGTCACACAGTGAGGTCAATGTACCATCAGCTAACTACCCAATAAATTCGCGACCCAAGCTTTTCGTCGGTCAAGAACCAAAGTTAATTACATAAAGTTGAGGTAAAGTGACATAATATTGTTGGAAAAGTGAAAGGACACCTATTACCTGCCTGCCCTGTCCCCAATCATTTTGTCGGCGTAATAAGTATACTTTTTTTGCAGAGTTTTTACGGCTGACCTTTCAGACGCCAGCTTGTCTTTGGGATGACTAGTTGACCACTTGGTGTAAAGTGGTGTACTCTTTAGGCGCCTCTTACAATACCCTAGAGATGTTTTGGGGTGGTAGTGTTCATCGCCACTACCACACAGCCTTTATAGTTTTTAATTGGAAAAGGATTTATAGAAACTAAAGTGAATTTAGGACACAAAAACATTTTTACACTCGAACCAGTTGCCTAGGTTTTGTATAGTTAGGCAGCCGCTTGTCAATGCTCTGACATAATATAAGCTAACACCACCTGAAGGTATTCATTATATATTTCCTAACTTTTGAGTAAGGAAAGGAGTTAGTAGTAGTAGAGCTCTTAGCGCAGAGTTTGTTTCGGAAACTCCAGACCACTTCCGCCGTGAAGCAGTAGTGCACTAGTATTACTGTGTTTGGGTGAAATTACTGGCACATGAGACTTTACAACATAGTCTATGGAAGCGGAGTGACGTACCTATGGGCTATACTTACATCGTTTAACGCGAGAGAAACTAGGGGGTAAAAGCTATTATTTAACATACACATGAAATTCTATTTCAGATTCCATATTTTTATTCATAAAAGCACGGAAACGCGACATGCATCTAGTACATCTATAAACGGATTATCGCAAAATCTCTTGCCAACAACTCTGTTACTCAAAGTTACGTAACTCAACCATTTCCGCAACCATATTTTTATGCACTGACACACATACCTACAACATGTATGTAAATGTTGTTATAACATATTCATTGTAAAAATACATTTAACATAGCTTTCCCTCGCGGTTTCGCCCGCGTTTATCGATATCATAGCCTATAACCATCTACGAAAAATTCTGCTTGAATTCTAGCAGTCCCATTCCGATATGTTCAGTAGTTTTGAGGCGAAGATGCGTTAAAGGAACCCTATTTTCCATATATATCTTTATACATATAGTATAATTCTACTGTATGTGTGTTGACGGTGAACTTCGAGTGAAGTATGCGTTTGGGTGGCGCCCTGGATGGTTTAGATTCACAATTGGACCCAATAGGTGGCGCTGCAATCGAATTCCTGCATTTTTGTATGGACTTATTTCGACAGGACAACGTCTGGCGGGACAGCTAGTATACTCGTACATATATAGATAAAAGATATAACATTACCACTTCAATCCATCCGCTGATTCAGTGTTTATAGTTTCGCAATAGAACCTAGTCATTTAGATTTGAGCACGTCTGTCTTGTGTGTTTAAACTTTCACTTTTGGACAGTTTAGGGTTTCGAAACATGTCACTATGACTGTAAATATACTGAAATAATCTGTATTTATTTGTATGTATGATAAACTAAATTATATTTTCAAACAAAAAATTGCTTCGGTAGTCGCGGTAGGCGCGGATCCAGCCCACAAAAAAGGTTGTGGTCACAGCCATCCGAAAATCGACCAAGTGCGAGGCGGGGTATGAACTCGCTCATGATCGATATGGTGAATAGTAATGCACCTTTTTTATCTACACTAATTTGTAGCTTCAGTAACTTTAAATTTGACTTTCATAAGTGCCCTCCGAGAGCCTAAATTGAATAAATGATTTTGAATTTTTTGATTTTTTGTTACTTTTTCACGCAAAAGCTACTACACGGATATGGATGAAACTTGGCACATAGAAAGAGCATATTCTGGAATAATATATAGGCTAATTTTTATCCCGGGAAAATGTGATATTCCTTGGGAACGGGGGTAAAACCGCAGGGGACAGCTAGTTTTTATAAAGGCATTGAATATAAAATCATTAGACCTCACAATTGTTTCCACAAAATACTTTGGGTGGAACTTAATTTTATCTTTGGAGGAATGTGAGTCTTAGTAAGAAATTATTAAATAAATAAATATCCCAGGACATTCTTTACACACCTCTAGTCCCAAACTAAGCCTAGCTTCTATGTATTATGGAAACCAGATAACCGATATTACATATACCATTTTTTTTTTTCGTAGTATGTATATAAGTATCCTATGTGTAAATATTAGTGTGCCATGTTTCATCCAAATCCCTGAAAGGGTAACAAACAACCAAACATCCATACTCACAAACATTCACGTTTACAGTATTAGTAGGAAAAGGCCAGCGAGACATCCAGGAGTGAAACTTTTAAAAATAAGAAAAGGGGGTATTAAAGCCCCTTGTTACAGTAAGTATATTAGAGTAATAGAGCTCTTAGAGCAGAGTTCGTCCGGGGAAGTACTACCACCTTACCCATTTCCGCCGTGAAGCAGTAGTGCAATTGTATTACTGTGTTTCGGTTAGAAAGGTAAGGGGGCCGGTGAATTTACAGGCACATGAGACTTAACAACTTCTCGTCTCAGGGTCGACAACGCATTGGTGATGCCCCTAGTGTTGCAAATGTCCATAGGTGGCGGTGACCACTTACCATCAGGTGGACCGTGTGCTTGTATACCACATGGGCCGACAAACAAGCAGACGGTCCATCTGATGGTATGTGGTCACCGCAGCCTATAGACATTTGCAACACCGGGGCATCGCCAATGCGTTGTCGACCCTGAGACGAGAAGTTGTCTCATGTGCCTGTAATGTCACCGGCCCCCTTACCTTTCTAACCGAAACACAGTAATAGAAGTACACTACTACTTCACGGGATTGCTCAAATTATAACTTAGAATACCAATTTTGAGGATTCCTCGAGAAAATGCTTAAGGTATCCTCAGTCGAGTTGGAGTCGAGTGACGTATGAGGAGACGTCTTAGAATATGGGTGTCAGAGTGTTATACATCCAGGATACTTAGGGAAGACGAGTGAAACCGTGGGACAATAGCTAGTCCATAAATAAAAGCAGTCATAAACTCAGCCCTATGATAAACAGGCCGGACAATGTGAACTCAATGTCATCATACCAACACGTGCTTGCATCGTCACGTTTTTATAAACACGGCTTCATGTAACTCAATCACACGTACATTGAACTATATTGTAACTAATTAAATGATTTTGAGAGTATAAACAAAGCAATGAGTGTAAAAAAATATATGAATATCGTAATGCTGTCGAGTTCATTGGTCCAGATGATAAACCAGTTCATAACGTAACAGACGTGATGTTGAGTAATTTTCAATGTATAAATATATTATGCGTTTTATAATGATATCCTTCTTATTATAAATACTTTCTCGTTCTGTTATCTTGAGGTTGTTGATCTTCATGGAAGATGATATGACGTTTATTTAGGTCATAGAATTGGGTAAGTACAATATTTGGGTAGGTGAAACCGCGATGTGAAATACAGTTATAAACATGGTAGTGATTGTGGAAGAGATTTCTTTGAAAAAAATCCGCACCCGCAACGAAATATTATTAATACGAGTTAGATGATTAAATGTTTGTGACTAAATCACGCCTAAACTGCTAAACGGATTTAAATTAAATTTGGTACATAGATAGAACAGAAGAAAAGAACAGAAGATGTAGTGGACTAACATACGGATATTTTTTAAAACATAAGCTCCATTGGGAACACGTGTAAAACATCACGATGGAAGCTTGTTAAAAATAAGTATTTTAGGTAATCTTTCGCGGTTACATCCGCTTTTCCGAGGGATGTTTCCAGAGTAGTAGAGCTCTTAGTGCAGAGTTCGTCCGGGGAAGTATTACCACCTAACCCATTTCTGCTGTGATGCAGTAGTGCACTCGTATTACTGTGTTTCGGTTAGAAAGGTGCGGCCGGTGACATTACAGGCACATGAGACTTAACAACTTCACGTCTCAGGGTCGGCAACGCATTGGCGATGCACTGGTGTTGCAAATGTCCATAGCGGCGGTGACTACTTACCATCAGGTGGACCGTGTGCCTGTTTGTCGGCCCATGTGGTATAAAAAAAATAAAAATGTTACATTTTCCTGGGATAAACAGTATGATATATATTATTCCAGGGCATGGTCTCAATAAGTACCAATTTTTATTGAAATTCGATCGGTAGTTTTTGCGTGCATGACAAACATCCATAACTCCGGCCTCACTCTCGCATTGAAAATATTATTATGATAGGATATTTATAATACTTCAGGGATGATAATGGTATCGTAATTTCAACCCTTTCGAGTCACAACACGACCCTTCGCGGATATAAATTATAATCACCAACGTCACCGTCCTGGGATATCCATACGGGTATATTTAGCCCACGATTCAGCCTAACCAGCCCCCTTATTCGCTAATACAAACTTCGTGGGCGAACCGATTCACGGAGGCCTCGGAGAGCTTACGTCTCACGTGATTTGTAGTAATAGCGTAGTAAGCGACAGAGACAGAGCATAGACGAAACATCCTCGAGTTAGTATCATTTTCCTTACAGAATCGAGCCCCAGAGCGGCGACGTTTTTGGGATTTTCAAATTAATTATGCAAGTAGTATGTCCCATTTTAATGCGCACCGTAAATAAACATTTTATAAGGGTAAAAAAAAATAAGGTTAATAAATACTCTTATGCATAAAGTAATCGAGTCGCTATTGCGTTTTATCAATGATTATAACCCATTATAAACCAAAGTCTTTTGCCTTAGTAAACAAGTTATTGACACCGATTCATATTTATTCCGTGACAGTATATAAACAATAGCTGTTCCCCGCGGTTTCACCCGCGTTCCCGAGGGATTTATGTTACAATTTTGTGCTTCCTATAATCAATAGTTTTCGCAGCTCACGCCATGTCAGGTAATTTTTTTATACCTTGGGTTACATTATTGGAGTTTTAGCAAGAATCCCATTTTTTTTGAAAATATAATATAGCCTATGTCACCCGGGGATAGCGTAGCTTCCCAACAGTGAAAGTATTTTTCAAATCGGTCCAGTAGTTTCGGAGATAATTCGATCCAAACAAACAAACAATCAAATCTTAAAGTATAGGTATAGATAACAAATTGATATTATCTTCACAATTTAAACTAGTTAGATAAGGATAAAAGTAAAAATAAATTGAGCCGACGACGGCACATTCGCTCCTTTGATGTTCATTGTTTAAATATTTACATGACGGTATTTTGAATGAGCTATGGATCATTCACCTTGAAAATGCAGTTCATGTCGGTCCACTTCAAAGGAGGTTAGGGTTGGCACATGTCTGCTTTTTATGAGATCTCACTCAAATTTCAAGGTTGAGAATATTGACCATGCCCCGATTATTGCAAATGTTCATAGGCATCGTGGACCACTTACTATCAGATGGACTGTCAACTTGTTTATCCAGCAAGCTCCACATGATTAGTTGAGACTTTAAATTAAAGAATGACGTCTGATAGGAAGTCCCTAACAAGGAAACTCAAAAGGAAATCGACACGTGTTTCGCTTCCACACGAAGATGCTTCCAGTGCCTTTACCATGAGTTATTAACGTACGTACTCGCTAGCGATGGCGTAAAACATTTCTATGGCAAATGTGTACAGCGCCACTAGCGGCCACGTAAAGAACTAAAATCGATAGTACGAGTCGATAGGTAAAAAACCTATCGAAATGTAGACACTAGCGAGTAACGTTTTTTAGCCTTTGCTATAGAAATTCGGTACCATGAGTCATAAATTTGAAAGTTGCTATCGAGAAATACTGTATCGATAGTAGTTTACTCGCTAGTGACTAAAGTAAGTTTCGATAGCAACTCATGGTAGAGGTACTGTTGAGTGACTTGACAGCGAAAGGAGACCAAGCGAAATAAGTTACAAGATATTTATCTAATAAAAATTAAAACCAGGTTCTCTAAGATCCTAAAGAAACATAAAAGATGATCATATTTTGCAGATTTGTATTCTACAACGTACTAAAATATATTACAAATTCCCGAAGCCTCTAAAAACTCATCTCGCAAACATCCCGTGTGGGCCATTGCAAGTTTTGGTGTAAAAAAAGTTTCTTTGGCCATTCCGGTATCAAGCTTTTTACTATTTGTGAACAACCAGGCTTTTTCCGACGCATAGCACGTTACAGTAATATTTGGTCTCTTATAGATGTATCCATAGGCGTATATAGAGGGGGCTTGTGGGCCGTGCCAACCCAAGTATGGTCTAGTACCCACCTAAATAACATCACACAAGATTAACGAAACTTTATTAACTTTTTTAAAGGGGGCCAGACCCCCCCCCTATTTATAAATAACTCTAGAGACACCAATAGAGATATCAGATTATATTTGTTATATTCAACAAAAAACGTTAATAAAAATTGCCAAATTGATGACGCACGAACTCATCCTCAATCTCAACGAGCGTTCTCTTCATAAAATTACTTTTGTAACCGTTATACCAAAAGAAATCGCCCTCTGAAACCGTGGCAATTTATAAAAACGCCGTAAACAGTTAATATACAAAAACCGTTGGACTAACGGATTTCTTTCAATTTGAAAAGAATAAATTTGATTCAAAATGAGTAAAAAATGAGTAACAAGGTAGTAAAAAGGATGTTTCATATTACTTAACCTATTTAACCTAAACCAAGTCGAACGGGCACACAAAGATCACTGATTTACCTACAAATCAAATAACAGGTACATAATTGTCTTAGAAGGTATGGGATATTGATGCCTATAGAACAGTTGCTTTGTGCAACTAGTTTAGGCATCAATTTATCACAATGTGGTACTACCTTATGTATACTGAGTTAGAGCAAACATGTATAATTTTACTTCTATTTTGAAACAAAATAAACGGTTATTATTACCGGTATAAAACGCGAATGTGCTATTCCAGACTATAATCTATCACTGTGCCAGACATCATCGAGATCCGTTCAGCCGTTCTGTAGTAATTCAATAACACACATACATCCATCAAAACTTTTGCTTCCTATTCTACTAATCCTACTAATATTATATTCGCGAATGTTTCTATGTATGGATGTTTGTTACTCTTTCACGCAAAAGCTACCCAACAGATTTCTATGAAACTTTACATATACTCGTAGAGCATGCTTTGGAATAACATAACGGCTATTTTTTTTGGCGGGAAAATGAAACAATCCTGGGGAACGAGGGCGAAACCGCGGGGGACAGCTAGTTTATAATAGTAGTAAGATAGCAGTGATTTTTTAAATAAAATGACAAATGACTCACCGAAAATGACAATGCAGATTCTGAGAAGTTTTGTTGAGTGTCATTAAAAGAAAACCTTGATCGAATTATAGTAAGCAGGACCTTCTATTCCATTGGGCACTCTGGGCAAGTGCCCAGGGCCCTGCAATTCATGGGGCCCCCTAGTTCGTAAGGAATAGAAGCCGTTTGACGGCCAGAGGTTACAGAGAACGCATGCGACAGATCGAATCGGTGTCACGCTCTTAGAGTCGTAGCATACTCTTAGGGATCCCATTATACTAGTGCCCAGGGCCTCCAATAGTTTAAAGCCGGCCCTGAACGTAAGTGTGTACAAAGAACATCCGTTATCAATACACTTATTACGCAAAGGAAGGCCATACATTGAGGAACCTTGAACTACATAAATCGATTTTATAAGAAGACTGATATTATAATAATACGTAGTTTTTAGTATTGTCTTAGTTTAGAGGGTGTCCGGGGAGCGTCCGGTTGGGGTCTTCAAAAAGAGTCCGAAGAGAGTGAAACCCGGACAATTTTTGTGTCAGGGCAATCCCAATTAATTAGTACCTAGATCAGCAGTTAAAAATTGATTCCTAAATGTATACTATAAGTGTAAAAATATTTTTAGGCGTGTCCGAGAAAAAACTCATTTTTACCAAAATGTCCGGGTCTTTTTAAGTTATTATCCGGCGTTGGCAATCTATGTAATGGCATCGCCAATGCGTTGTCGACCCTGAGACGTGATGTTGTTAAGTCTCATGTGCCATTAATTTCTCCGGCCCTTTCTAACCGAAACACAGTAATACAAGTGCACTACTTCTTCACTGTAATATGAAATCTACAACAAAAATAGACCTAATGTAATGAAATCGTCGCAGAAATAGAAAAAAATCGAATGACACGATAGCTACGCTGGCAATCACAAAAAAAGGTCAAGTAAACATTGAAGTGGATGATTTTAGCTGCCAGATGTTCAAATGCCTAAACTGTACAGCTCACTACAAATGTAGGTAGGCATTTCTCTATCTAGAACAAGAACTAGGCTAAATATTGACGTATGTTCAATTAGTTGTCTCTGGCAGTGATGGTGGCAATTGAGTATAGTCTGGATGCTATAAGCGGCAAGGAATAATAGTCTTATATGTTACATTACATTGGAGGAGGCCTTTACCCTCAAATACAGGGATTCACGCTAAACAAAAAAAAAAACAAATCAATAACAATAATACAACAATAATAATTTATAAAATAACTAAAATTTCCATTTCCACATCTAAGTAAATATATTGATTAATTATAATTATTTGTATACTATAACTTCACAAAAAAAAGGTAATAGTTAATTATTAGGTGTGAAAAGGCTTTTTTATTTTTATTTATTTACTTTATTATATTACCTACATTCCTTAGCACAAGGCCATCTGCTAGCCCATTGTGTTCCATTCCTCGGAATCGAAATTGAGACGTATTTGCTACGAGATTGACCGTTGGGTGATTGGTATCTCATTCACACACATACCCGCAGAGAGAGATAACATCAGCGTCCGTTAGTGCATTGGCAAACGGCTCCGATTTCGATTGCGAGAATATTACACAATCGCCCTGTTGATCCCAAAAACAATTGGGTTCCTTTAAATAAATATCCCGGGTTGTTCTTTACACACAGCCATCTGATCCCAAACTAAGCAGAGCTTGTTCAAAAAATTCAAAATTCAAAACCATTTATTCAGTTTAGGCCTTCGGAGGGCACTTATGAAGGTCAAATTTAAAGTTACTGAAGCTACAACCGGTTCGGAAGTCAGCCTTCAACTGAGAAGAACCGGCAAGAAACTCAGCAAGGTTACATTTTTTTTTTTTATTTGTTATATAAATTTTTATCTATTCTGACTTTTTGGCTATTTTATAATTTCAATTTTACATAATTTTATATTTAACAATTACAAGATACTTATTATAGGTAACATTAATAAAAACAAAACAAAAAAAATATGACAAGACTACAAAATAGAAAATAACAATAATTAGGTACTTACAACTTAAACAAGAGATTTAGAGGTGCACTGTGCAGAGAGCAGCTATTTCCATACATTTTTATCTTCAATATAATGAACTACCTTGTAATACGCTTTTTCTTTCAAAACTTTCCTAATATAATTTTTAAATTTATGATCAGACATTTTGGTTATTGAAAGCGGTATCTTATTATAAAATCGAACACAATTACCAAGAAATGACTTGTTAACTTTAGTTAGTCTAAAGTATGGAACAACTAACTTCTCCCTTTGTCTTGTATTTATACTATGAATATCTAATTTTGCCTCAAACATTCCTATGTTTCTACGTATAAACATTATATTTTCATAAATATATAGTGAAGGTAATGTCATTATATTTATTTCCCTAAATAAATCTCTTAATGATTCACGGGGACCCATACTGTAAATTGCACGAATTGCTCTTTTTTGTATAATAAATATTGATTCTATATCCGCTGCTGCTCCCCAAAACAAAATACCATAGGACAAGAGGCTATGAAAATATGCAAAATAAACTAATTTGGCCGTCTCAACATTCGTCAATTGTTTAATTTTCCTAACAGCAAAAGCAGCCGAACTTAATTTAGCAGCTAGAGTATCAACCTGAGGTCCCCATTGCAATTTATTGTCTAATGTAAGACCCAAAAATACCGTTTTATTTACAAGATCAATATGGCTCCCATCTATTATTATTTGGCTATCTACTTGTGCTACATTTGGTAAAGAAAACCTTAAGCATTTAGTTTTCTTTGAATTTAGTAATAGATTATTTGTAGCAAACCACCCACAGACAATTGACATAGTATGATTAACTTTAGTTAGATCTTTGTCTTTTCTATTAACTTTAAAAATTAATGATGTATCATCAGCAAACAAGACAATATCTGTGAGGTCATTTACAACATATGGCAAATCATTTATATATACTAAAAACAAAAATGGACCTAAAATTGAACCCTGGGGTACCCCCATTTCGACTAAAGAGCCCTTGGATGTTGTGCCGGTAATCCCTACCTTTTGCTGGCGATTTGATAAATAAGATAAAACAAGATCATGAGCAGTTCCACGAATTCCGTAGAAGTCAAGTTTTAGTAGTAGCGTACGGTGGTCAACGCAATCGAATGCCTTGGACAGATCACAAAAAATGCCAATCGCATCCTGTGAATCCTCCCATGCGCCATAAATGTGCCTCAGCAATGTTGCTGCCGCATCGGATGTAGATCTTCCCTTCGTGAAACCGAACTGATGACCATGCAATACCTTATGCTTAGTAAAGTGACTTGACATTTGATTAAGCAGCAATTTTTCAAAGATTTTACTAAGTGCTGGCAGAACGGAAACTGGTCTGTAATCAGATGGATTCTCCCTACAACCGGACTTGAAAATAGGTACTATTTTACTATATTTCATTAAATCAGGAAAACAACCCTGATCAATGCATTCATTAAAAATATTTGACAAAACAGGTGCAATCACTGTTATTATTGATTTTACGATTGTTACTGATAAGCCCCATAAATCTTCAGTACTTTTCATATTGAGAGAATTAAAAGTTATTATGATATCGCTAGCATTAATATGGTCAAATTTAAAACTTGGAAATGTATTATGAATATGCTGCTTGAGTAAAGATTCCGCTGCTATAGGACATGATTTAAGGCTTTTAGTAGTTTTACCAGGTATACTCGTGAAGAAGTTTTCAAAAGCACAGGCTACATCTAAATTATTTGTTAGAATTTTTTCATTAATTTTAAGAGTTACCTGTTCATTATTATTTCTAATTTTACCAGTTTCCGTATTAATAACATTCCAGACTGTCTTTATTTTGTTATTAGCATTACCTATTTTATTACATATAAAGTAAGATTTAGCTTGATTACACACTAACTTGAAAGTCTTTGAAAATTTTCTAACATATTTATGAAATTCTTCGTTCTGAGTTAGAGATTTTAAATGATAAAGTTCATACAACCTATCCCTGCTCTTACGAATACCTTTTGTAGCCCAGTCACTAAATCCCATTTTACTATTTACCTTCACTATTTTAGTAGGACAGGCTCTATTAAAATTATCGCAAATCCCAGACAATAAACCTTTATACAAGACATTGGGCTCATCACTATGATATATTGTATTACAGAGTTTCAGCTCTAAATTATTCTTAAAGGTGTCTAATCTTGCCTTAGTAGTAGGTCTAATTACTTTCGTTACTTTAAATACTTGTCTTTTAAATGGCAATTCTATTAATTGAGCCTTATGATCCGAGCGAACACCACTAATAATCGATTTCCCTAGTATACTACTATTAGTTAATATATTATCAATACAAGTAGCCGAAGTGGCTGTAGATCTTGTTGACTCACTAAACAATAAATCTAAGTTGAACGATTTGAATAAGGCAACAAAATTCCGACTTTCAGATGAATTACTAAGAGTATCTACATTAAAGTCGCCACATACAACTATTGACTTGTTAGAATTATTAAATAACTTACGAAGAATCTCTTCCATCATAGACGTAAACAATAAAAAATTTGATGCCGGTGGCCTATAAACACAAACAATAATATAGTTCTGCAACTCTACACAAGACACCTCACAAACACGCTCAACAGAGAGGCTACAAATATCTTTACGATCCTTGAATTTAATATTATTATTTATAAGAATTATTGTGCCGCCACCTTCTGCAGATAATCTATTGAATATACTGGCAACTGTAAAGTTTTTAATATTAAAAAGCATAGTGCCCGGTTTCAACCATGTCTCTGTAAAACATAATATATCTATATTTATTTTATCTAATAATAAATGAATATCAAGAATTTTGCCAAAGAAGCGATTAATATTCTGATGTAATAAAAAAGTCGAACTGTTTAGCTTCTCTGTTGTCAAAAGTTTTTGTTTAAAGAACTATTCTGAGATTTAATGTTAAAATGACTTGTTCTTACTGTGTTATCCCTTATCCTATTAATATTATATGCTACAAGTGATGCAATCAATTTCTTAAGTTTTTTTGGAATAAACAGGGTATCCTGTTTCAATTTCAAATTACTAACAAACTTGTTAGTATCAAAATAAATAAAATTAGCACTATGACATGTAACATTATGCATATGGTTATTTAAATGCCAAATATAATTATTCTCCATTTGTACTTTGGAAACCAGATAACTGATATACTACATATACTACTTTTTGTTTTCTAAATGCTTACACACATATTTACACCCAGACACAGAACAAACAGACATGTTCATGCACACAAATGTTTGTCCTGGGTGGGAATCGAACCCGCGACCTTCGGCTTGGCAGTCAGAGTCGCTAACCAACTGGCCTGCTCCTTTGAAGCACCATCACCTTAAAACAATAATATGTATTGTTTTTCTTCACTGGATGGGACTGCTACTATTCGATGCGGAATTTTTCCTATGGTTATAGGCTATATTATATGATATCAATCAAACGCGGGTGACACAGCGGGGGACAGCTAGTATATACATACATAAGGAGGCCAGTAAAATTATAGGCACATAATACACAACTTCACATCTCAGGCCCGACCACTAGCTGGCAATCCCCCTGGTGTTGCAAATGTCTATAGGCGGTGTTTACCATCAGGTGAACTGTCTGCCTGTATGTCGGCCTTCATGGTATAAAAAAGGCTCTCCAAGCTACATAGATAAGATAGTAAAGTTATCTTGCATCAACGAGGTGTTGTATGTATCTAATCAAAGAAAATATCACTCGTAAATCTCGTAATAGTGATAAACATTGACATTTTCGTTACAATATACCTAACAGACGAAAATAAATGACCCAGATCAAAAAACGTGAGTTCGATAATATGATGAGTACTGTTTATAAAAATCGATAAATTAACTATAGATACGTCGTCGCGCTCAGAAATGTAACTTATAACACCCCTCTTTTTGAGGGGTTATAAATGATGGTAATTGACCTAATTCCATTCAGCCGCGCACCAACCACTCGAGGGACGGTACGCGGCGCATACAGAAATGTACGATTCTGTAAGGAAAATGGCACTACCTCGAGAATGTTTCGTCGCGGCCTCCGTGCTCTGTCTCTTTCGCTAACTACGCCAATACTACAAATCACTTGACAGATAAACTCTTCGAGGCCTCCGTAAAGCGGCTCGCCGACGAAGTTTGTATTAGCTGAATAAGGGGGCTGTACTCTAATCTTCACGTAACTAACAATGTAGGTATATTCAATTATACATCTCTCTCAGCTACCACTGTAAGGTGGCATTTAATTTCTTCCCCTTTCTTCGCGCGTATAAGTAGCTATCTAGTTTACACTGTTTGGGAGCCGTGATATTGGTGGATGACGTGTCTGTATAAACATACGTCATTCGTTGTAAGACAAAGTGTTGGTTCAATTAATTGCGTAGTTTCATCCGCGTTCCACAGAATAAAAAGTATCTAATGTCATCATCCAGAACATATTTTATCTGTGTACCTTTCAAACAAATGTAATTGTGTCACAAACACACACTTTAACATTTAAAATACAATTTTATAATATTTTTCACATGGCATGAGTTGTGAGAGTTCAAGGATTTTTAGCCATATCATGTTAAAATGCACTTGATTACTTTATACGCCCCCGGGGTAAAAACCCAATGTGCTATTCCAGACTATAATCTATCTCTGTGCTAAATTTCATCTAAATCCGTTCAGACGTTCTAGCGTGATTGAGTAACAAACATCCATTCCCATAAACTTACTCATTTATAGTAGGACTAGCTGTCCCCCGCGGTTTCACCCGCGTTCCCGAGGGATGTAACATTTTCCCGGCACAAAAAGTATCCTATGTTACTTCTTATACCTCCAAGAGTATGTATACAAAGTTTCATGATGATCGGTTAAGTAGTTTTCGCGTGAAAGCGTAACAAACAAACTTACATTCAAATTTATAATATTACAGTAGGGCCTCGATAATCCGTTAAGATATGCGTTCGGATTATAGATTTAGATACTTTGAGAGGTATTTTTTTTTAATTAAATCAACTATTTATGTGATTGAAGTTACAAAGAAAAAATATTATTATTAAGTATTGTAAATACATAACACTTTTTTTAAATAATCTGTTATGGTACTTTGGGTAGCAACTACAGTGAATAACACAGTACTGCGAATTAATTTAAACACTGAGTGATATGACAGCTTGACCAGGCAGGAGAGGTCTTTCGGATTATAGAGGTTTTCGCATAAGCGGGGGTTCAGATTATCAAGGCCCTTCTGTAGTAGGGACAAGCCAGTTGGCTTGGTGGTTAGCGACTCTGACTGCCAAGCCGAAGGTTGCGGGTTCGATTCCCACCCAGGACAAACATTTGTGTGCATGAATATGTCTGTTTGTTCTGTGTCTGGGTGTAAATATGTATATAAGTATGCATTTAGAAGAAAAAAAGTAGTATATGTAGTATATCAGTTATCTGGTTTCCATAGTACAAGCTCTGCTTAGTTTGGGACCAGATGGCCGTGTGTAAAGAACGTCCCGGGATATTTATTTATTTATTATTAGTAGAGATTCTATAATGTCAAGGTTACTGTGACATTTCCATGAAGTAAATTCTAGACATTAAAACCAACGTGTGCCTATTAGCCAGTCTATAGAATTAACAACCTAGATTCATAAGTCCTTGAAACAATACCTACAATGATAAACCAGCCAATGGTAATAGACCACGCAGCTTTTCAATACGGCCAGGTCATTGGATTATGAACTTTATGACCGTATAATAAGAATTGTTGTTGTCGTTTATGTATGTTGTGTTTGTACGAATGTCTGTGTGTCCGGTCTGGTGTTGATATCGATTTTGTGCTGGTTTCATTTGTTTTAATAGTTTTCATGACATTTTTGTTTTATTTAGATTATCGTTATGGTATTCAGACTGTTTCGGCAAAAAAATCACATTTGCTGTGTGGGAGCTCCCTTTAATATTTATTTTATTCTGTTATTTAGTATTTTTTTGTAAAAGCGGCAACAGAAATATATCATCTGTGATAATGTCAACTGTCTAACTATCACGGTTCATGAGATACAGCTTGGTGACAAACGGACAGACAGACAGACGGACAAACGGAAAGCGGAGTCTTAGCAATAGGGTCCCGTTTTACCCTTTGGGGACGGAACCCTAATAGTGGCAACACATATATATATTATAAGTATACAGTTATGAATGAATTTAACGTGGTGACGTACTAATTTATGTTTCTCACAGTAAGTATAGCCATTCTCTTATTATTGTCAAACTAGTAGGTAATACAAAACGAACTGTTACTGCGTAATACAACTCAAATTCAATAATGTTCATGCTGTGGTTTTAGTCAATGATTCGACATTAAAATCATTTTAGAAACATATCTATACCGTCTGGGCCTCGTTTCTGTATGGAAAATGACACTAGCTCGAGGATGTTTCGTCGCGGTCTCTATGCTCTGTGTCTTTCGCTTAGTACGTAATCTCGTGAGAGGTAAGCTCTCCGAGGGCTCGGTGCTCCGGCTCGCCGACGAAGTTTGTATTAGCTGAATAAGGGGGCTGCTTGTGAATCTCAGCGCAAAACGAATATTTGTTTTGTTTACAATTCGTTCGTGTATGTGTTCCTATTCAAATCATCTTACTATGAAACTCATTAAGAGTTGTAGTTTGGGTTCTTCGAAAGTTTCAGAGAAAAAATAAAAAAGTACCTACTAAAAGCCGCATTGCAGCGCATGCCGCGGACTGACTGTTTTTAAATAAAATATACCAAATTCATAAACAACAACTGCGTTATCAGGTTCCTTGAAAGCAAATTGGCATGCCTATGACGTTGGAGATTAATCTTGCTTCTCGATCGGACTCACAAATATTTATCTGCAATGCGAATGTTTTGCTCAGTTCTATCTACTATAGGCTATGTTTTTTTAGACTGCAATACTTTTGCACTATAGTATTTTTCAAATAGCATGATTTGGAGGACATATGGTGTTTTATAAGACTCCTCAATGGTTTATGTTTGTTTTGACATAGTTAGGGGGTACGGTAACAGAGGGTATAGTGCAGCGTAGCTTGCCTTAGACGGGCCCTGTATAAAATTTTGATCCGGCGCCCAAATAAAAGATTTAAAGGCTACTTCTTTTGTGATTATGGATGATTTACAACTTTTTGTTTACGTTCGGGGCCCCGGAGGCCCCGTATAATTGATACGATAGATGCGGCGGTAGCTACGCCCCTGGTATACATCCCTCGGAAACGCGGGCGAAACCGCAAGGGACAGCTAGTAGGAAATATGTCCTGAATAAAATGGATAATTTTCTGCCTTTATTTGTGGTAGTGGCGATGAATTTTAGGTACAAGCTCAACTCAGCTCTAGGGTATCGTAAGAGTATACCGATGACCACGTGCACTTTACACCTGCACCACGTTAACAAAGGCATTCTCAACAGTGCCGTCAAACATGCCCTATTGACCTTTACTTTTATAAACATATCTTAGCTATGTATATGCCAACTAGCTGTCCCCCGCGGTTTCACCCGCGTTTAGTTTGAAATTTTAGGGCTTTTTTTTTACATCTTGGGTTACGTTACTTAAGTTTTGGTCAGTTTCCCTAATCTTTTCTAGCAATAAATATAGCCTAAGTTACTCAGGGTGAATGCAGTTTTCCAATGGTGAAAATATTTTTGAAATTGGCACAGTGGTTTTTGAGTTTATTCATTACAAACATACACACCCACAAAAATACAATTTTTTCCTCTTTATAATATTAGTGTAGATTTACTCTGTGCTGTAAGAAATCAGACTAAACTCTCGTACTATATAATACACCGAAAGACCAATAATACATTTTAATGTCAATCTCAGTTCTACTCTCTCCCACTTTCAGGTCCCCAACAAGGTCCTTAATGTAATGTTGCCTACTTACCTACTATAAGGTACACAATGTAACATACTTCAAGATTTGCAAATGCAAAATGAGCCGACCTCAAGTGATTTGAAACAGCTGTGTATACAAACCAAAACATGTCTCTGATGATCCCTCTGGAGAACACACGGATAGCGGACATCTCATCTGTTAACAGTTTTTGAGAGACAGACAATTGGGATGTGTCCTGTATTAAAGATAAATGATCAAACACTAACCAGTGTATTGAACATCCAAAAATATACGAAAACATTAAATATGATCAAAATTAAATCGTTAATGTGATTTTTCAGTACCGATCTAATCATAAAGAGTATGTTATTTGATGCTGTACAATTATGACGTCACAACTTGCTATTTCATACAAAACGCCATACATTCGATCGTTTTGACATTTCATAAAGAATTGCTGATTTGACATGTCTGGACACATGCCTATTGTTGCTACGTGAATTTAGAATTGGAATAAAGAATAGTAGAGCAGGCGATTCCGAAGCTACACGCACAGTATTTCTGATAATAGAATAGGAGTAAGTAGTGCGTGTCCAGACACAATATTAATATAAATCTGTTCCTATTATATGTACATGCCAAAGTTTGGATGGATGGATTTTTATTTACTCAATGACGCCGGAGTGGCTGAACGGATCTACATGAAATTTGGAACAGAGATAGATTATAGTCTGGAATAGCACATAGACATACCCCATACATGGATGTCTCTACGTGAAGTTGTGAATCCATATAAAAAAACTTTCCACATAAAGTAAACGCATAAGACTTGTAATTTGAAACCGCAAATACGAGACGGTTGCGTAGGTACTTGTCATATGAACTCTATATGTACTTACAAACAGGTTAAAAACAACATGCACGTAACTTTGAATATATTATTCAGTTTACTTTGTTGATTCTGAATTTAAAATTGATATTCCTTTTTCGATGGATTTAATCCAGAGCAAGGAAATGCGATCTTTCGAATTGTTCTAGAGTTGGTCGAGATTCAAAACAACACATTGAATGAGGCAACATTTGCTTGCTGTCATCTACAATCCTACTTCCTCTATAGTTTTTTTATAGTTTTCAAATTGCAAATAGGTGACACATGGTGTTTTATAAGACTTCTCAATGGTTTCTATAATTGTCTATTATAATTAGACCCGTTGTCTATAATAATTAGAATGTATACGAATCGTGAAACCTTAAAAACATTAATTCTCAATGGTTTATGTTCATTTCGACATAATAAGGGGAGACCGTAACAGAGCAAGGTCTCATGAAGCATTTTGTGTATCTCAGAGAAATCAACTATTATTTTATAAGATATAGGTAAAAAATATTCAACTGTCACACCTCATCCGATGTGAAATAAAAAAAAGGAAAATAGACTTCCTTTGACGCACCATCACCTCAAATGGGATGGGACTGCTACCATTCGACGCGGAATTTGTTGTAGATGGTTAGTATATGATAAACGCAGGTGAAACCGCGGGGTCGGCTAGTCTATACTAATATTATAAAGAGGAAAGATTTTTATTTAGATTATGAAGATTTACTTTTTATCCAAGGAAAATGTAAATCCCTCAGGAACGCGGGTGAAACCGCGGGGGACAGCTATAATATTATAAAGGCGAAAGTTTGTGAGGATGTATGGATGTTTGTAACACTTTCACGCAAAAACTACTTATTGAATTTGGATGAAACTTAGCACAAACATAGTTTGTAACCTGGATTAACATATAATATACTTTTTATTCCGGGGGAAATGGACCATCCCTCGGGAACGCGGGTAACTTTTAATAGTTTATCTATACTAATATTATAAAGAGGTACCTAAGAATTGTATGTTGATTACTCTTTCACGCAAAAACTACTAAACGGATATGGATGAAACTTGGCACATAGATAGAGCATATCCTGGAATAACATATAGGCTACTTTTTATCCCGGGAAAATGTGATATCCCTCGGGACCGCGGAGGACAGCTATGTGTAATATTTTTTTCTCAGTCCACAAGTCAATAGACTGGATCAACTTTATAGGAAGGAACCGAACTTTCTTCAGTAACAACTAAACAGCCCCCTTATTCAGCTAATACAAACTTCGTCAGCGAGCCGCTTTACGGAGGCCTCGGCCTTACCTCTCGCGTGATTAGTCGTATTAGCGTAGTAGACGACAGAGATAGAGCATAGAGGCCGCGACGAAACATCCTCGATTTAGTGTCATTTTCCTTACAGAATCGAGTCCCAGGTCGTTGTTTATCGAATGTAAATAAAATCAGTGAGACGAGGTAATCAAGACTGCTCACGGATGGAGTCGCCGTGTGGGGCCAGTGTGGGGCGACCCAACACCACAACCAATGAGTTAAAATTGATAAGAACAGGAAGTTCCATGCAGTGGACCATTACGCATAATAATATGTTATTGTTTATGTAGTATGTATGTTAGGAATTAAATCTCACTTCCTACTAATATAATAAACGCGAAACTTTTAAAGCTTAGCTGTATTGATGTTTGTTACCATTTCACGCAAAAACTAGTAACTGAATTTAGATGAAACTTAGCACTTGGCTAGCTTATGACCTGGACTATCGCAAAGGATTCTTTTTATCCCGTGATATTTAACATCCACTGTAACGCATTGGTATTGCGTACTGTAGTCCAAAGCGATGTGTGTGATGTGGTTAAAAAAGTGACAAACCATAAAATTCCATTGTCTCTTTCTGACGCACGACATTCTGTGTGCGGAAGAGCGAGACGTCGTTAACGAGACAGAGCACAGAATGCGGTATTGAGGCCGATATGATTCATCATCGAACTGCTATCATAAATTTATTCTTTTATACTTACAGAACATATTGATAATTAATACGAACTTATCATAATAAATCAAAGTAAGGAGTTGGGAGTAAAACATAGATACTTACATAGGAAAAGTAAGTAAGTAAATACCTAATATTATCTACCTTACAAAATCACACCCAATACCTACCATCGACTAGAACACTGACAAGACCTAAAGTAAATAGGTACACATAGAGGTATAAATACTTCTGGAAAATCCCAAGGCGCATCCAGTCAGAGTTTCCCTAAATCTTCGACGAGATGTTAAAACAAAGCGTCTTCAAATTGCAAACAGCCTGAGAGAAAGTAATGTCTAACCGTCCGTACATCTAGGTCACTGTTTATAATGAACCCGCTTCCTAGTGACTAAAAACATGCGGTTGTATTCGAAATATTCGTTAACTTGGTTTGTATGGCCTGTTATTTATTTTTAAGTTTGGCAGCCCAATCATTTTAGGACTTATTTCTCGCCAGTGTCGAGTAATATTGTAAATTATCACTATTATAAAGACACTAGCCCCGCTGTTTCACCCGCGTTCCCGAAGAACCCTATTTTCCCTTCTTTTCCTATTTTCCTATTTTTTTTTTATATTTAAAAGTAGCTTGTATGTTGCTAAGACATGTTCTATCTATGTGTTTATGTTATCTCTACTAATATTATAAAGATGAAAGATTTGTATGTAAGTATGTTTGTTACTCTTTCCCGCAAAAACTACTAAACGGATATCGATGAAACTTGGCACATAGATAGAGCATATTTTGGAATAACATTTACATATTTTTATCCCGGGAAAATGTGGTACCCCTCGGGAACGCGGGTTAAACTGCGGAGGACAGCTAGTGTACACACTATACTCGTATGTTTATGTGTTCTAGATATTTATCCAAATCCGTCTGGTAGTTTCGTGCGTGAAAGAGTAACAAACATTCGTACATACTAACTCTTGCATTAATAATATTATTAGGATGTCGTTCACTGTCCGTAAATGGTAAAAGGTTTAAGTAAAATGGAGGCCTTACTACTAAAACCATTCTAAGACTTTAGGGGCATTGAAATGTGCTTGTATTGATCTTTGTTGGAAAAGCACCCGCCGTGATTTCATTCCACATCACAACAAAGTGTGAAGCGGTATTTGATCTCTCCCCCAAAATCTGTAGATTTATCTACATTTTTGTCATTATCTTAATTTAATTCTTGTCAAAAAGTTATTCTTAAGTACTAGATACGCCCGCAACTGAACACGTGGTAACTCTCAATGAAGGTATCTTTGTCGTAAGGTAATTTTGATGAAATAAGGGCTTTATGTTAGCCCAAGCTACTTACCTATGAAAACTCCATTAAAATTCGTATAGTAGTTTCGGATATAAGAGTGTTCTAACAAAGTTTTCAAAAATGGTTTTTGTTTTTAAATTGTACCATAGTATCTATAGATGGATAACGTCTTCATATACAATATGCCTCACGATAAAAAACATATTATTTTATATTAATAAAATGTCACATACGGCTGATTTCATAAACTTGGGGGCATCTATGGGCTGATATGATGAAGATGACGTCACATAACAAATATTGAATGTTTATGGCATACACACTTATGTACATACATACACGAATAACACACACATACAGAAATACCCACCCACACACACAAAAATACACACGCACACACACATACCGTTCCCTATATACCACACATATATTCTTGTATTTATATAATTTTGTATGATATAATTAAGTATGGATGTGACTGCATTAAATAAAACTAGGTTAAAAAATCAAAAATTTAAATCGATAATTGGCTGTAAGTATTGGTATAGATATATGTAAAATTTTAGTGACTAAGAGCTGTGGATTTTGTTGTTGAAATAAATAAATAAAAATACTATGCTATTGTTTACTTTCAGAAAATCCTTGAGGTATTTAGGTATTTTAATTATTATTTATTTTAGCTAATATATCAGAGCCGGGGTCAGTGGTCACACATTATTATGAGCATATGATTCAAGCAAGCAAGCAAACATACACGACTTCCTAATTAAATATATTACGTATTAACACAAGCAGTGTGTCAAATCTATAATTTATACAGTTTGGCAGATTTCATGCATAATTTTATTGTAAAACAAATTTTGGACAAATAAAAAAAAAACAGTTTGTCGTACAGACTGTCGATAGCACTTTTGTATTACAGGGAAACATTTTTATTATTCATCAATCGCTTTTGAATACCATAGACTGTGTTTATAATTCATTAATTTTTCGTCATAGCCCTTATAAGGAGTTTCACTTCAATAGGCAAAGACAGAATAGTTTAGCAATTTTTTTTCTTCAGTTTGTTGATAAAAAAAAATATTTTAGTTGTATTTTTTTATCATAAAAAAATGGAACCGTTATTTTTAACGCGCAATTGAATTTTTTCCTCAAATGTTCAATCCAGATAATGGAATTTCGACCAGTGGCCGCAAAACTAGTAAAAATAATTAGCCTACACTTACTTTATAATCTTGCGTAGTACCTACGATAATTTGTCTGACTGATTTTAAACCTATGTTCAACAAACCTGGGTTTGATATTGTTTGCGCGGCAACTGGGTTAGGCAATAATCTAGTTCAAATACCTACTATTGGGGAAAAACATTTCAAAAGTAGAACGAGATCCCTTCAATTGGTCGTGTTTTATTTGCAAAAGTAAACTAGGTACACTATTTTCATTTGTTTTTTCTTTATTCTTATAAATCACTTTTTATTAACCAACAAACAGAACACAACAAAAACCAACACTGGCACAGCAAACACCTGGCCAAAAATTAAAATAAAAATGTATCGTGAGACATTCTTTACAAACGGCCATCTGAACCCTTAACTAAGCAGAGCTTGTACTATGGAAACCAGATAACTAATATACAACTTTTTTAAATACATACTTACATCCAGACACAGAACAAACAGACATGTTCATGCACACAAATGTCCTGGGTGGGAATCGAACCCAAGACCTGCGGCATAATAATAATAATAAATTTATTCACATAAATAATCTTACACAATTTAAATTCAGTCTCTGACTTCTGCGCTAGGCATACATACCTGTGTTACAGAAGCCATTTCTTATTAAAACATACTCAATCAAATCAGGGTATCTTACCACCAAGCCAATTGGCCCGCCAAATAATAAATGTTGTGTTATTTTTATGACAACTGCAAAGCTTCAAAAGTATTAATATGAACAAAATTACTTTATACGTTACTAGCTGTCCCCCGCGGTTTTACCCGCGTTCCCGTGGGATGTCACATGTATTATACGCGTCTTCAATCACTCTATCTATTAAAACCGCATCAAAATCCGTTGCGTATAGACATATAGGGACAGAGAAAGCGACTTTGTTTTATACTATGTAGTGATAGAACAACTCTTCTAACGCAAAACTAGAAAATATGGGTCTAAAAAGCTGAACATGTATAAATCTAATCTGATAATCAACATAATTGAGTTGTACCGGTCTCCAAACATGTTAAACTCCGTGTATTGTCGGCAGAAATGGTCAATAAAGTTGAATTTATAGCAAGACTGTAGGGCAGTTCTGTTTTGTTAGAACTCAATACAATAGCTAGCTGTGGTAGGTACTAATGACTTGGACTAGTGCCCGTTAATTACCTACTGCAGTACAATCAACAATGCTCTTTATTGTTATACTATATACGTCATACTATATTATAGCAAAGGTAATAAACAACGGAACCAAAATTTTACGAGTTTCCAAATATAAGCAAGTTAGCTGTCCCCCGCTGTTTCACCCACTTTCACAAAGGAGGTTACTTTTTTCCGGGATAAAGTCTAAATGCTATTCCAGACTATAATCTATCTCTGTGGCAAATTACATCCAGATCCGGTCAGCCGTTCTGGCGTGATAGAGTAACAACCATCCGACCATCCAAGCCATTTTCGCATAATAGTAGTAAAGAACAGAAGAGGTAAACAATGGTCACAAGCTACGAACATAATTTAAACAGAAAATCATTAAAAAAAAAACAAATGAATGTGTGCTGCCAAAATTTCAGCTCAGCATATGCTGCTGATATAAACAGCCTTGATAGACTTGTAATGTTGTGACCACAGACTCAACATGGTGATGTGGTGTAGTCGAAGATGATAGACACAAAACCGAGAAGGGGCTGGTTCTGAAGTAAGTTTGGTTCACAGGAGGGCACTTCACGTCCAACATGAATAAAACAGAAACAAAGCCAGAATCATTAGCCATTATTCATAAAAAAAAATATCCCTACTTATTTATCAACCAATTTCCTGTCAATTTCGAACAATAATATTTAATTATGTTTTGTAAAACAACCAATGCGGATATCGAACGTTACATTATCTACAATGTCACAAACTTCAGTTTTTATCTACGAAACCTTGTTAACAAGCTAACTATGTATCACAAATTGTTCGGACTTTACAAAAATACTTATCATTACCCATAAGAACCATGCAAGGACGGCTGTAGGCGAAATCTCGTAAATATTGCCTCATTTATAAACATTTGGCGAATCGCCAATATCTTTAAGTACATTTACGTACGATACTATTCAATCTTAAAATATTAACATATCGCCCCTGATTGGCTATTCATAATATTCTTAATAATATTTGCTATCCTCTGAGTCTTATATGCCATCCGCCCGGGTTTCGGGAGCGTCCGGATAGGGTTTTCTAAAAGACTCCGGGAGAAACCCGGACACATTTAGCGTCAGGGGAATCCTAATGAATTGGTAGATAAAGAAAAAATAAAATGTAAACTATAACTGTAGGTAAAAATATTTATTTAGACGTGTCCGGGAATAGACACAATTTCACCTAAATGTCCGGTGTTTTTGAAGTTTTGTCCGGCGTTGGTAATTTTGGTGATGGCAGCCCTGCCTAAGTAAGACGTACTCAGTTGCCATTCCGATCGGTAGTAAGACTACTGGCAGAAGGTAGGTATTCTTTTAATATGATCGCGTAACGATTGCCTGCCTCATTTGAAACGGAAATTAGAAGTTCCGAAATAGAAGCAATTCGATTCGACACTCTAGTAGTTCGGTTTTATTTATACACTATCTATCCTCCGCGGTTTCAAGCGCGTTTATCGATAGCATATGTCTACGTCAAATTCCGCGTCGAATGGTAGCAGTCCCGTCCCGATATGTTCAGTAGTTTTGAGGTGATGGTGCGTCAACGGAACCCTATTTTGATTATAGATGTAGGTAATATTAAAGCAAAGATTGTGTATAACATCGAACTACCTATGAACATTTCATTCTACCTTCATTCCGACCACAACCAGTGACAAAACAGATCAATTTCCAGCCCCTTAATCAACTAACACTAACTTCATCAGCGAGCCGGCGCAACGCCCCGGAGAGCAGACCTCTCACGTGATCGCGTGGTAACGAAAGAGACAGAGCATAAAGACCGCGACGGAACATCGTCGAGCTTGTTATTTCATACAAAATCAACTTGTTTCAAAACGAGTATTATCTTTCTGTCATGCGTGATGCTAACTTTATACACTTCTGTGACACTGCCAGAGTCAGCGAGCAGATAACGTCAATTACAAATATTATCTTAATATTGGAAATACAAATGTTCGAACAATTGGAGCAGTGTTGAAATGACGAGAACTTATCTGCAGTTAACTAAAGACACTGTCCGCGGAATCACTTTGATTCTCGTGGAATGTCACATTTTTCCCGGGAAAAAAGAATTCTATATGTTAATCCAGGTTATTTACTATCTATGTGCCAAGTTTTATACAAATCTGTTTGGTCGTTTTTGCGTGAAAGAGTAACAAACATCCATACATACCCACAAACTTTCGCATTAATAATTTAGTAGGATTATAATATAATAAGTATTTATAACTGGGTCCTTAGGTCGGAAGGCCCCTTATTCAAGACCCCGCGGGCCCACAGCCTAATGAATTAAACATTTTTTTAATGGGGCGCTATGACTGTCAAATCAAACAAAAAACCCTCGTGATTTTTTAGTTTTGGTACTGCCATCAGGTTCATAAACATTGTCAGAGACCATCCTGATGAAATCGAGCTTTTAGTGTACTGAGGGAACCTAAGTCGTACCTACTTAACGAAATTAAAAAATACACAGCAGGCCGTTAGATGACAACAAAAATGTTTTCACTTTCATTCTTCTAAAGAAGTCTTTCAAGTCTTTCTCCGAGATAGGGCATTCATACGATGTCATGCCCAGTGGCGTAGCTACCGGAGGGGTAGACAGGGCAGTGCCCCGGGGCCCCCAAGCACAGAAGGCCCCTCGGACTCTGACTTACAACCAGTGGCGTAGCTTCAGTAACTTTAAATTTGACCTTCATAAGTGCCTTCTGAGGGCCTAAACTGAATAAATGGTTTTGAATTTTTTTTTTTTTTTACCGGAGGGCTAGACGGGGCAGTACCCCAAGAACCCCAACTTTCGGTTGGGGGACAAACGATTTTAAATAGTTGGGGCCCTACTAAATTTTTGGCCCCAGGGTCTATGGTTACTTAGCTACGCCACTGGCCATGCCTGTATGTACGCTAGTTAATTATGCAAATGGAATACATTTCCTCTCTCATATGCAATGTGACAGTACCGTAATAATCGCTGTCAATAGTTAGTCATTAACTACAGCTGGAATTCTTACTGAGACCAATTTAAGTATAATTGGCAGAAATTACATGTCAGAAGTCGAATGATTAACTGTATGCATACCTACTACCTGGTAAACAACTTCTCTGTAAGTAATCTTACGAATTATGGATAGATATGGTCCTTTATATATGTACCTTCCTCAAAGAAATTTGTAATTTTGTATGTTAAGGACTGAATGTTGAATGAGTAGTTCCTCTTGTAAACCTCTGTGGTATTTTGTGAATGATATTATTTTCTCCGTGTATCTTCTTTCAAAAATAAACTTAAAAAAAATGTGTTAACTTTCAACAATTTTTTTAAGCCAGCTTTTTCGTGATTTTTCTGCAAGCTAATAAGGAGTCCCCCTTTCGGGGCTTACCCTGGGCAAAGCTGGTAAAAGGAGCGGTGCGTTAAAGCGGGCAATTAAAATGACTATGCTTCTGACCGTTGAGAAGTTGCGTCGTCTAAAGCTAATCCGATGATTCTAACCATAAAATAGGGGGAAGTGGTTCTTATTCAGGTTGTAAGACTTAACAAACTCACTAACACATTTCAAGTTAAATAAAAAGCTTGTACTTAGATAATAACATAGCGCAATTGATCTAAAAATCTGTCAGAAAATTCTATCGATTCCTAAACGAGCGAATCATGATAAAAGCTAAATCGTCTCCTATAAAATTATTAGCGCAGTACGAACATCCCTAACGTAACGTTTCTGGTTTTGTTTCGGTATTTACGTTAAATTACCTTAATCTGACCCCTAAAATTGTGACAGAACCTATAAGTATATTCACAGACTCAATCACCAGTTACAGGGATAATATGAGGACCCATTCACAGTAATAATGGTCGCATAAATCCTTACAGACGACATTTATGGCAAAGAGAGACATATAAGGCGTGTAGAGTACCTACTACAGAGCGATATAATTCTCGAGTTACGGTAGCTCGCAAGGTCAGGCTGATTAAGCGATGTTGACTGCGCCGAGTAGAAGGAAGAATGGAAAATACCCATGTTCTTAGTTATAGATAGGGTTCCCAACAACTTTCTACAGAAGAAATGGTATGTGGAAAGGAAAAAACGTATATTAAGATTGGAGAAATAAAATGTTATTTATTTTTTTTTACGTTTTAAAAACATTTTTTTGGAGCTTCTTGCACAATTTTTAATATTTTTTTTTCTTTTATAATTATTGTTAAGCTTCTCTACAAAGCGGACATAATAACAGTATTTTTTAAACTTTTTTTTTATAGAACAGTAAAAAGTATTAACAAGCGAAAAATAGTATAGTATTGTTTTTTATAGTTGGGAACCCTAGTTATAGAACCAAAGCATATCGCTGCTTTCTACACGATTGATAATAACATCTACTCTCCGTGTCATAAACTTATAGGTCAAATTCTTATCAAACACGTGCAAGCCAACGTTCTATTTGTCAACGTTTCCATCACGATAATAAGATTAATATTTATTTCCAATAAAAAAATGCCAATCACGATTGTATTGCAATTTATCGGAAAGCGCACTTTATAGAAATGAATACCAATGCAACTATATTATAATTCGATTTTAAACCTGATAGCCCACCCTTCCACCTCCCACCCTGTTTCAGGTAAATGACATTAGCGGGGACGTTTCGTCATTCTGTCTCTTTCACTCACTACGCAATGATTTGAAAGGTACCCTGTGTCTCGTTGAACCGCAACCCTACGAAAGTCGCTGAATAATAAGTGGGCTGTTTTTTATCAATAAAAAAACATAGATAAGGTTAACCAGTGGTTGGCATTTGTTAGCAGACGTCGTTGGAAATATGACCGTTTGTATAACTAGCTATCCCCCGCGAGTTCACCCGCGTTCCCGAGGGATACAACAGTTTCCCGGCACAAAAAGTCAGTCATCCTATGTGTTATTTCAGGGCATTTTCTATCTATGTGCTAAGTTTCATTCAAATCCGTTTGGTAGTTTTTGCGTGAAAGACCATAAACATCCATACATACAAACATTCGCATAACAATATTAGTTGAAAGTTCCGATGCCAAACACTTGGTTACGTATAAATTTCCGTAAAAAATTCGGTTAGAAAGGTAAGGGGGCCGGTGAAATTACAGGCACATGAGACTTAACAACTTCACGTCTCAGGGTCGACAACGCATTGGCGATGCTCCTAGTGTTGCAAATGTTCATAGGCGGCGGTGACCACTTACCATCAGGTGGACCGTCTGCTTGTTTGTCGGCCCAAGTGGCATAAAAAAAAAAAAAAATGATGAAAAAAAACAAAGGCTGATGATCTATCTATCAACAGCTCAAATTGGGCTTAGGAGTGTAATGACCACTTGTTTAACGTTTTCCAAAACCTGTCGTTTCATCAACAACAGAAAGATAAAGTGAAACAGTAATCATAAGCTACAATTCTACATACTCGTACAGGATTTAATATTGTCCCGAGATGAAAATATATCGTATATGGTTATCCAGGTTATAAACTGTCTATATGCCATGTTTCATCCAAATCCGTTAAATAGTTTTTGCGTTAAGGAGCGACAAACATCCATACATCAATTTTCACTTTTTTTTGCATTGATATTAAGTGATTGCTGTCCCCCGTGGTTTCACCCGCGTTTGTCGATATCATATACCCGATATATTCAGTAGTTATGAGGTGATGGTGCGTCAAGGGAACCCGATTTTGCTTATACTTCCACATGTTACGAAATACCCCGTAAAAAATAGAATTAATTATCAAAGCCAACAACCCTAGTAAGCTGTTATGTCAGGGAACCAGATTATTTAACAGAAAGGCCTATTTTACCTAATAATTGTCTACTTTAATATTTTTTCTTTTTTTGATTAAAAAAAATCAGTTCTTTTAATTTTTTGGGGTATGTTATACAGCGTTACTACGGTTCTTAAATATTGTGAATGCACTCGTTATAAGGCCCCATTTAACCTCATTTCGGCTTTACGGGTATATAGATCATACTACCGGCACGCTATGATGGCCGTTTTGACGTTTCCGATTGTTATAGGAAAAGAAACTGTATTGCTTTGGAATAAGGTTGATTTCCATCATTATACAATTAGCTGTTGGTTCAGTAGATGCACCTTATTGATGAAGGAAGAAAGGTTATTTTTCTTTGTCAATGTTAATCGTCAAAATGGCCATCATAGCGTGCCGCAAGTTTAGTACAGAATAAAATTATTCTACACGTATGTATATACGTATTCAACAGACTAGGTATGGAGGAAATCATATTATGATCACTTGAGGTAAAACTTTTTTTTCCAAATAGGCTCGATCAGATAACAAAGTAATGTAATGATTGTAATAGAAGCAATGATTCATTATGTTTTATCAGCAATATAACATCACGTGTAAAGCGACCTACCGTCACACACTACCCTCCGCTATCTAAATTATCTAAAACTTAATCACATAACGTGATTTTTAGTTATTATATTATATTAATAATTTACTAATCGATCTTAATTTACGTTTACAAAGTATTTATACTTAATCCAGGCTTAGGATCTAGACTGATATCCATCCTACTAATCTTATTAATGCAAAAGTTTGTTACTCTTTCACGCAAAAACTACCAAACGAATTTGGATGCAACTTGGCCAATATATAGAAAATTATCTGGAATAACTCATAGGAAACTTTTTGTGCCGGGAAAATGTTACATCCCTCGGGAACGCGGGTCAAACGGCGGGGGACAGCTAGAATACTATATTAGGAAAATAAGGTTCCTTTGATACACCATTACCTCAAAACTACTGAACATATCGGCATGGGACTGCTACCATTCGACGCGGAATTTTTCCCAGATGGTTATAGGCTACGATAAACGCAGGTGATACCGCCGGGGACAGCTTGTAATTTATACATTGAAATATGATATACATAGTTTATTTTTACACGCTTTATATTAGCTTCACCTGTATGTATGTATGTAACCGACCCCTTAGAGTTCGATTTTGTCCTACTTTGAATGATCAGATTTAATTCAAACTTTGCACACCTGTCAAAGACCGATAACAATGCAATAATCCGATCAAAGCATCCGATTATCCTAATTAGATTCGCCAGGATTAATTAATTTCTAAAAAATAGTTTAAAAAAACTAAAAAACACGCTTTATATAGAAAACCAAACTAAAAAAACGAAAATAAATTTAAAGAAATATTAATTTAGAATAATGTAATTTTTTTTTAATAAGTATAAGTTATTAATAGTTTGAATAAGAAAACAAATGTTTTATTTTAAAAAAAGCGGGGTGCTTTTCAAGATATTATCGAAATGATAATCCTTCTCATATCTGTCAATTAAATATTTATAACTATTGACACCATGCACCCCACGCTTTTTTTTACAATAAAACATTTGTTTTCTTATTCAAACTATTAATAACTTATATTTATTAAAAAAAATTACATTATTCTTAATTAATATTTATTAAAAAAAAATCAGTTTTTAGTTTGGATTTCTATATAAAGCGTTTTTAGTTTTTTTTTTAACTATTATTGTCTGTTGGAGTAATTACGCTGTTTAACGATCGTTGTGATTTGTTTTCAAGTTAACTTCCGAATACTTCCGTTCAGAGATTTGTGCATCCAGACTAATTGATAAGAATTAGGGGACCAAGTAGACTCATGAGAGTTGACAGATGTTTTTTTATACCACATGAGCCGACATACACGCACACGGTCCACCTGACGGTAAGTAGTCACCGCCGCCTATGAATATTTGCACCACCAGGGGCATCGCCAATGCGTTGTCGACCCTGAGACGTGAAGTTGTTAAGTCTCATGTGCCTGTAATTTCAGATTTAATTTGTATAGCATATGACAATGCGTCAAATGGTGTCAATAAAAAAATAGATAAGGCATTAGCTTGGTGGTTAGATACTCTACCATGCCACAGGTCGTGGATTCGACTCCCAGTATAAATATTTATGTGCATGTATTTATGTTGTGTATGGGTGTAAATATCTATTTATGTATGTATTTGCCAGAATAATTAGTAAATGTAGTAAGTATGTATATCGGTTACCTAGTGTCCATAGTATAGTCAATCCAACATAAGAAGTCCCCTATCAAGGGCGGATCCAGCTTTGGCGCCAGGAGGGGGTCACATAGTCGTGGTCAAGTCCAGAACTTATAATTCCATTTTTATAACAATAGATACAAGTAAAAAGTAAGTATTTTATTAATGTACGTAAGTACTGTACTTAAAAATATTTATAGACTAGTGAACAAGTGCTTTTTAGGTCGATTTTTTTTCTAATTCTCCGAAAATTATGATTTTGTTGTCATTCGATTCGGAATGGCTTGTAGAAACTTTTTCTCTTTCTTTTTCGTACTCCCGGAACTGTAGGACCAATATTTATAATTTTCCCAGAGGGTTGAAAATACGCCCGAAAACGGGTGCTCCGGCTTGCGCAAGCCACGCCCATTTTGGACATTTAATGAATAAATATTATTTTAACTTATAAAATATGAAATTAAGAAGCGAAAAAATTCAGGCACCTACAGAATAGATCAATGAACAATAATCCGCGGTCCAAAAAATTTTATCGCGTCGTTTTATTAGTTATCCATTAGTTAATTTATATTTTTTTATAACACAATATTAACATTGCTAGACTATAAATCTGAGATTTTTTCCTTTCGTGGAGCTATTTGTCAAAGACTTTAGAATAGATTCTCGTTGGAAAAATTTAAAAATTGTTAATTTTCGCTTTTGGTTATTATCAATTACTTAGGTTAAAAATTATAAAGCTCCATTAAACATTAAAAAACCTTTTTTTCATAATGTAACTTTTGCTCCGCATTCTCATGATCAAAAGCTACTAAAAATGATTTTTAATCATTTTTATTTCCTATTCTTTAAAAAATTGTTATAAAAAGATGCATTGTTTATAAGATAATTCCATTTTTTTTCGTTAAAATTGTTAATAAATATCCCTCAGAGAAAAAGTTACATAAGTTGTATGATCATATTTATAATTGTTTATAAGGTATTTAAATATAGGTATATATTAAACATAAGAAACCAGGTGAGAATGATGAAATGAAAGAGAACAGAAAATTAAAAGTCAAATAAAAAATATAAAAAATACATGATTGTTTTTGTTTTTTTTAAGTAGAAAAAGAAAAAAAAATACAGAGAGACAATTCATTTGTTTATAATAAAAAACATTTTTATTATATTATAATTTTTTTTTATAAACAAATGAATTACAAGTGATAGAAAAAAAATTATTAAAAAAATCCGTTTTAAGCAATAAATTTTTTTTTTAGGAATGGTTTTTTTTTTTTTATAATAACAACTTTCATCATAATTTATATTTCCGAAAAAAAATGGAATTATCTTATAAACAATGCATTTGTTTATAAAAATTTTTTAAACAATAGGAAATAAAAATGATTAAAAATCATTTTTAGTAGCTTTTGATCATGAGAAAGCGGAGCAAAAGTTACATTATGAAAAAAAATGGAATTATCTTATAAACAATGCATTTGTTTAAAACAATTTTTTAAACAGAATAGCTTTTGATCATGAGAAAGCGGAGCAAAAGTTACATTATGAAAAAAAGTATTTTTTAATGTTTAATGGAGCTTTATAATTTTTAACCTAAGTAATTGTTAATAACAAAGCGAAAATTATCAATTTTTTAATTTTTCCAACGAGAATCTATTCTAAAGTCTTTGACAAATAGCTCCACGATAGGAAAAAATCTCAGATTTATAGTCTTGGAATGTTAATATTGTGTTATAAAAAATTATAAATTAACTAATGGATAATTAATTAAAAAAACGCGATAAAATTTTTTGGACCGCGGATTATTGTTTATTGAGCTACCTATAGGTGCCTGAATTTTTTCGCTAGTTAATTTTCATATTTTATAAGTTAAAATAATATTTATTCATTAAATGTCCAAAGTGGGCGTGGCTTGCGCAAGCCGCAGTACCCGTTTTCGGGCGTATTTTCAACCCTCTGGGAAAATTATAAATATTGGTCATACAGTTCCGGGAGTATAGACTTTTCATTTCTTTACCAAATGTAGCTCAAGTAGATAGCCAAATAATAATAGATGGGAGCCATATTGATCTTGTAAATAAAACGGTATTTTTGGGTCTTACATTAGACAATAAATTGCAATGGGGACCTCAGGTTGATACTCTAGCTGCTAAATTAAGTTCGGCTGCTTTTGCTGTTAGGAAAATTAAACAATTGACGAATGTTGAGACGGCCAAATTAGTTTATTTTGCATATTTTCATAGCCTCTTGTCCTATGGTATTTTGTTTTGGGGAGCAGCAGCGGATATAGAATCAATATTTATTATACAAAAAAGAGCAATTCGTGCAATTTACAGTAAGGGTCCCCGTGAATCATTAAGAGATTTATTTAGGGAAATAAATATAATGACATTACCTTCACTATATATTTATGAAAATATAATGTTTATACGTAGAAACATAGGAATGTTTGAGTCAAAATTAGATATTCATAGTATAAATACAAGACAAAGGGAGAAGTTAGTTGTTCCATACTTTAGACTAACTAAAGTTAACAAGTCATTTCTTGGTAATTGTGTTCGATTTTATAATAAGATACCGCTTTCAATAACCAAAATGTCTGATCATAAATTTAAAAATTATATTAGGAAAGTTTTGAAAGAAAAAGCGTATTACAAGGTAGTTCATTATATTGAAGATAAAAATGTATGGAAATAGCTGCTCTCTGCACAGTGCACCTCTAAATCTCTTGTTTAAGTTGTAAGTACCTAATTATTGTTATTTTCTATTTTGTAGTCTTATCATATTATTTTTTTTTTGTTTTGTTTTTATTAATGTTACCTATAATAAGTATTTTGTAATTGTTAAATATAAAATTATGTAAAATTGAAATTATAAAATAGCCAAAAAGTCAGAATAGATAAAAATTTATATAACAAATAAAAAAGAATGTAACCTTGCTGAGTTTCTTGCCGGTTCTTCTCAGTTGAAGGCTGACTTCCGAACCGGTTGTAGCTTCAGTAACTTTAAATTTGACCTTCATAAGTGCCTTCCGAAGGCCTAAACTGAATAAATGGTTTTGAATTTTGAATTTTTTTTGAATTTCTTTGGGAAATTTCCTGTTCTCTTAGAACTTTTTTAAAATCTCAAATAGTTTTCGAGATATTTGCAAAAAACCAAACCCCCTTTTTCTTTCACTTAATTTTTTATAACTTTTGCAATTTTTTTTGAGCGGCCCTTCAATTTTCTCAAAAAGTTTCTACAAGCTATTCCGAATCGAATGACACCAAAATCATAATTTTCGGAGAATTAGAATAAGTTTCGACCTAAAAAGCACATGTTGACTAGATTATTATTCTTTATTCTTGTACACTTGAAAAACTTAACACATAATAACTTGTACATATACGTACGTACATATTGCCATCTTCTGTTGAAGTCATCCAGAGAAGCACTATCACGCACGGAATGAGGAATGAGACAAAATATATAAATAAAATCATTATGTTAAATTAGTGGTCGACCTAAGTCCTGGAACCAGCTCAGGGGGGGGTCATGACCCCCATGACCCCCCCCCTGGATCCGCCGTTGTCCCCTATAACGTTTAAGAATGTCATTCAAAAATTTACTTTATAGCTCTTGATATAAGGTCCAAATATTTATACAATGATCCAAATAATTAATTGTATGATCATATAAAATGACCTTGTCACGAAGCAAAAAGGTTGATTTTTCTATAACATTATTTTACGTCAAAGGGGCCTTCTCATAATGCAGACTAAAAGCTCTGCTTAGTTTGAGATCAAGTGACCAGGTATAAAATATATACCTACCAGGAAAAAAAACAAAATTATTGATGCAGGTTAATTATATGAAGCCTTATTGTGAAGCAATAGAGTTAATTTTTGCATGACATTCTTAGCTCTCAAAAAATATTACATCATAATTTCACCGTCATAATTACCGTGTACACATTCCAAACAATTTATTAAAAGCATAGGTACAAAATATGGATTCCGTAAAGACCAAAACTTTTTTCAACTTAGTTTAAAACAAACATTTCTAAGAAAATTCAAGAGAAGATACAAACTATCGTGTTACTCTAATTAGGAGACGATTTAATGTTGTTAAGTTAATTGGTTTCGTGTATCTAGACGTAAAGTCAAAGGGACTTCAGATAAAAAGCGGCCAAGTCAGAGTCGCCTAAGAAAGGTTATACCACCGTACAATATTTTACGACACGCCGAAAACAGCACTGTTCATGCATAAAAAAAAAGTTTATTCTATTTTCATTATGTGTTTTTAGTGGCCATAGATACACTCTCTGTTTGAATAATTATAAGAAATTATTGACTGTCTACCCTATTACGCTCATTCAAAGTTATGTACCTACACAGCCTTGTGACAGACGGACGGACGGACAGCGTTGGGTACGGAACCCCTTAAAACGACATTCAACCAGAATTTTAAACCTGCAATATTACATATCAATCTCACAAAATTCTTGCTGTTGAAGGTTTTTGGATCTTCCATGATTAATAAATAACACATAAACGCGATCCAACCACTGTCATAATGCGAAAGTTTGAGAGTATGGATGTATGGATGTCTTGTACTCTTTCACGCATAAACTACCGAAAGGATTTAGATAAACTTGAAACAGATAGAGCATGCCCTGGAAAACCATAAAGGTACTTTTTATCACGGGAAAATGTAGTACATATAGCTCAGAAAAATAAAAACGTAGGTGCAAATTTATGTACATTACTTACAATTTCAACCCTCGCATTGTGTGCGACATTGGATAGGACAACGCAGGGCTGAAAAAGACAGCGTCTGTGCAAATCTTACACAGATAAGGTCACTGTGACGTCACAATCAGCAATATTTTCTACGCTGACGTGTCGTGACCTTGTTCCCCTATCCACAGAATTTTCTACTAATATTATAAATGCCCTTTGCTACTGTTTCACACAAAAACTACTGCACGGATTAGCATGAAACTTGGCACTTAGATTGTTTATAACCTGGATTTACACATAGAATACTTATTATCCCGGGAGAATGTAATATTCCTCGGCAATGAGGAAGAAACAAATTTCTTATTTATGTACAACAAAAATAGTAAATAGTTTTTTCATCCCCCCATCTCGGAAAGAGTATTTTTGCTCTTCGATAACTGAGTGCCAAAGCAGTTTTTATCCTCTAGAGAGATAAAGTAAATTGAATTTAGAACATCGTGTCACGTGTGTTTGTGAATTCAAAACATCATTAAACCTATTTACTTCTACCTCCATGGTGCCGAATTTATCATACAACCTTTTTAATTTGTTAAAAACTCAGACTCGGAACCTTTTAGATGTACTTTTTTTTTATTTGCTTTGCCCGCGCCATTTTCTTTTTTTTTTGCATTTAGTCATTTCCTCCCTGAGGTGGGATGAAAAGTTACGTGTTGCACTCGAGTGCAAATATTTTTCACCTTGTGGTCTTTTGATTCCCTCGCTAACACTCAGGATTCTAATTTTTAGATTTTAGAATGCTTCGCTTGCTCGGTCATCAAAATTGAGTACGCGGTTAAAAAGCAACTTTGCACTCTTGTATAACAAATAACTATTATTTATTCATACCAAAGACATTTAGTTGTTGCGAATAGATATTAATAAATAGATGAGTGTTTTTGCACTTGGTCAGCACTATGGTGGTATGTTTGGGACCACCTTACGGTCTGGTCCATACCACCAGCGGTATGGCCAGTGGTAGGTATAGTCGGTCCGGCATGTTCGCTTTAAGAACCATATCATTACAAATAAATCGGATAATATTCAAAAGACCCATCCCGTCGCTCACCGGACACCCGGACAAATTCGGAGAAACCTAGACTTTAAATATCTTGATTACCTCCAAATGTTTTACAAGGTTATTATTAATAACGTTGGTCAATGTCATGTCAGAACTTTCCAAAGATGGGCTGCGAAAGTCATTTCCGATTTCATTTCGGAGAAACCAGTTATCGTATGGCCATCATTGTCATCCTACATGGGAGTTATAAGGTGAGATGCAATGCCATAATTTAAGATCCATTTATCTACACTAATATTATAAAGAGGAAAGATTTGTATTTTTGTATGTAACGAATAAACTCAAAAAGTACTGGACCGATTTTAATAATTATTTTTTCATTAGAAAGCTACATTATCACTGAGTAACAGGCTATATTTAGTACTAGATTACTATAGAAATCTTTAGAAATTCCTATTAAAACCAACCGAAGGTGTAAAAAAATTAGCCATAAAATGTCTTTCATCGCATACGCTGCGAAGAGTATTAATGATAGGAAAAAAAAAGTTCGACAATAGATTATATAATGATGAGCTATAGAGGGTTTGCAATTTGGAATGTATTGCAGGTCGTGGGTTCGATTCCCACCCAGGACAAACATTTGGGTGCATGTCTGTTTGTTATGGTCTGGGTGTAATGTGTATTAAGAAAACAAAAGGTTTTATATCAGTTTTCTGGTTTCCATAGTACAAGCTCTAGTACGTTAGGGATCAGCAGGCTGGTTGTGTAATGCTCTTACTATATATACTACTTTTTTAAATACATACTCCCTACATACATCCCTACTAATATTATAAATATGAATGTAAGTTTGTTTGTTACACGTTCACGCGAAAACTACTTAACCGATAATCATGAAACTTTGTACCCATATTCTTGGAGGTATTAGAAGGACATAGGATTATTTTTGTGCCGGGAAAATGTTAAATCCCTGGGGAACGCGGGTAAAACCGCGCAGGACAGCTAGTAATTAACTAAAGGTATTACGTTTTACAAAACTCGGTAAATAATGACAGTCCAGTTGGCTTGGTGGTTAGCGCTCTGACTACCAAACTGAAGGTCGCGGGTTCGATTCCCGCCCAGGACAAACATTTGTATACATGAACATGTCTGATTGTTCTGTGTCTGGGTGTAAATATCTATTTAAGTATGTATTTAGAAAAAAAAAATGAGTATATGTAGTATATCAGTTATCTGGCTTCCATAGTACAAGCTCTGCTTAGTTTGGGACCAGATGGCCGTGTGTAAAGAATGTCCCGGGATATTTATTAATGCATATTACATGGAGTAATCAAAAAAACTGCATTCGATTTTACATCCTATTTTATATACCTATTTATAAATGCGAAGGTGATTTTGTTTTGATACGCTTGGTACGCTAGACGACGTAACCGATCTTGCTGGAATTTGACATACACAAAGCCAATAGTATACTACGTTTTATTTCTGGAACGCGAGTGAAACCTCGGGGGACAGCTTTTAATATATACTAAAGTAAAAAAAATGAGTTGAATGTGAGGGCCATTTATTAGAAACCCGAACCTTACTTTTCTACCTAATCAAGTTATATGATTGACAAGCGACCCGTCGCGGCTTCACATGAGTGGAATAATGTATTTTTCGCATAAAATTTCGGAAGAAATACTCTAGGGATAGTGCAAAACCACATAAAACTCGTAAACAAGCAGACGGTCCACCTGATGGTAACTGGTCAACGCCGCCTATGGACATTTGCAACACCAGAGCATCGCCACTACGTTGTCGACCCATAGACGTGAAGTTGTTAAGTCTCATTTGCCTGTACTAAGCGCGCAAATAAAAATGGTGACATTGTTCTATATGAGGGATTATAAGTGGCCAGTACGACACATCAAGGTGATACCTTCAACATTGCCAAGGTTGCTTGCAATCGATTTGTACTTTATGAGCAAAGAAAATTATATTATTTAACAAAAGCACGCGATGTTTGCTTTGAGACTATTAATGTACCTTTATACCTAGACAAAACATACAGTTGAAGTGATTGTACGTGTAAATAAGTAGGTAGGTATTAAATAAATAATACCGTCTTGACGGCTGTAAATCTCATGGAAAAATCGGTTTTATTATTTGTGAAATAAGGATTTAATTGCAGGGTTTGTTTTGTCATAACACTCTTAACCGTGAAAACGGGCCTATTATATCAGAACAACTTTAGTACTAAATTTCTTTTTCTACATAATAAGTTTGAAAAAAGTACTTATAGATACTAGTCAATATAATGGGACCAAAACTGAAAACGAATTATTTCTCTCAAAATAGGTACCTACTTATTTTAACATTTATATATTTCACTTCTTTGTAATGCGATATAGTGTACCTACAAATAAAGTAAATATCTTATCGTTTCACAGAATGCCAACAAATTTACCCTTCAAACCGAACACGCTTCTATTATCACCATGAGTAGGTACCTATTTCTGTGGCTAAGCACTGGCGCTCATATTACCGTTAAATCCAGTTACATCACTAAAATTATCATTCAACGATGAAATCTAATATCTAAGCGTCGTGGGTGACGTGGTAAAAATTTAAATCGTCACAATCTAATGCATTTGCTTTGACAGATCCTTGTCATACAAAAATGAACCCTACATTATCAAGATAAAGTTTATATTACTAAATTATGTCATAATCATACCACCATTGGATCAATAGAACCTTATTTTTAATATTATAAAGTAAGTTTTTCTATGACAACCTCAGCTGTCAAAACGATTTACGACTGACTAAAATTCGATTTTTTACTCATCTTTCAGAACAGTGCGCGATGTTCAATTTTCTATAGAAACCGAACCGGCCGTTTGGCGCACTCGATACGATGAGACACTACGTTGGCGATAGATGTTCGTGATAGTAATAAGTAGTACCTACCTACATATATTGTTTTTGAAAATAGAAGACACCTAATAATGATTCGAAAAATTGTTAATGGCCAGCTAATGAATTTTACGAATGATTGAATGCAACGCAAAAACAACCCAACGGATTTTGATGAAACTTGGCACATATATAGAAAATGCCCTGAAAGAACACATAGGATACTTTTTCTGCCGGGAAAATTTAACATACTCGGAAAAGCGGGTGAAACAAGCAGGGGACAGCTAGTTATAAAGACTCAAATGTGTACAATAACTATGATACAGAACTAACTTTGTAGGCAATTAAATATTAATTACCTCTTAACTTAGGAAAAACAAAAACAAAGTGATTTTATTATAAGTTTATTGCATAATTTGTAATCCCATCAAAAACAATTATAATCAACAAATATTTAAGAACAGTGAAAGCAGATTAAGATTTACAGTATAATTTAACAATTTTCACATTTAACAGAACAAGATAATTGAAAAGTAAGTAAATTATTACACTTTATACCTTTGGAGATACTGTGTTAAAAATAGAGGTCTGTCTCTCAACCTGCAATCTCACAAGATAAACATACAATGATGTGATTCCTGCGATTTTCACACAAGGTTTCTCATAAAACAATTTCACACAAATTTTGTTTGGAAAAAATATAGCTGATAAATCAACTGTCCAATCCCGATGCAAGTTGTCGTGATATGCCAAGGTATCGGAATGGTTTACGTTTTTCAATAGTCAAAACAAAAGCAGTATTACATCAACACTTATTTGTATTTTATAATTAATAAGACATTGTCTTTACAATATTTTAATGAGATATTTTTTTTTCAATTATTATTTATTTTTTTCCATTTTTTTTCAAAACACTACTTTATATTTAACTTAAGCCAATTTGTATTCTCACCAAACATATTAATAGAGTGTTATTCCATGATGATAGAGTTAGTATTCAATAAACCGCATATTTATTCATTTTCATTCTCATAAAATCTTTACACTTATGAACACTTATAACAATTTAGAATATACTTTTAATTAATTTATATTTTTACGAATTAAGACCACAGATTGTCCTGTTGAATGATTATGTAGAATGTCCAATGAATCAATGAGTGACTGAACCACAAAACAATAAAGTCAAATTAATAACATTAAAATCATATTCTGTAACATAAAAATATGGAATGTTAGAACTGAATACTTGAATGGAACCAAACATCTTACTGATACTACATACAGTTATCATTATCACAATCATTAAGACATTGCACATCAATCTCATCATAATCAGACACTATAAACAACATATGTATATAACATATCATGAAATTAATATGAATTGACAATTACAATGAAATGTTACATAATGTCTGATTCTACAATCGAAAAGGTAATACTGAAGTTTAATTCACAATTATGGAAACTATATTTCCACCTATTTAGGTTAAAAACATTTCTAAAGACAACTCATTACAAACAATAAAAATGTATATGCCATTGATCATGAGATTCATTCGACATATCTAGTACATTGAATAGAAAGAAAAATAGGAACATCAATAATTAAACAATGATTTAGTTAGTGATTGTATACGAAATATGGAAGAACAATGAAGGGATGCTTGTGGTCCTATGCCTAAGCTACTTAACACCTGGTCCTAGTGTAAAGAACAAAGACAAATAAGTAAACAAATATAAATTAAGTACTAAGTTCATGTTACCACAGTTACCTAGCCAAATGAAAGAAGTATATAAAAATAATAGACAGTAAATCTGCATAGAAAAGTGTATGATCTAAAAGTGACTCTCAAATAATATATTTTCACAATGTGCCATTTTTCAGTGCAATATGTGATACAAACTAAAATGAAAATTAACTACAAGTCTACTATGCTATTATTAATAAATAAACAAGTAACTATTACAAAGAAACAAGTTTTTCTCTCCCCCTAATCCAATGTGAACCTGGTACCATTATGTTACAGCCTCACTGTCATCACTGTAATAACCAACCACTACATCCCGTTGATTAAAAAACTTACAAAAATTTGTTAATATTACATGTTTAAAAAATATACAGTGAAGCTATTAGATGTTTGTATTCTACTTAAATTTATCTATGGTCTACTATCACATTTGGTATGGGGAGGTGCTAGAATGCAATCGAGGATGGAGGCATGGAACATTCCCCAACGGTCACACGGTATGATGCCAGTTCACTGATACCATGGTAGTGTACAAACGCAGCTACAATCACAAGCACATGGAATATTTGATGTGATTGGAACCAAATGTCACATTTACCTGGGAACCAGCGCTCTGGAACACGCAGAGCATAGAACATAGCTCCTAATATGTACAACAGTCCCATGAGGACCAACCAGCCTAAAGACGCTTTGCTAACCTGGCTAAACCAACCCTCTGTAATTCCATAATGGATTGCTGGTACAATCCCTGAAAGTCCAAAACCCATAAACACTCCCGCACGAAGAGGTCGTAAGCGAGGCTCCGAAAATCTATCCCAGAGGGATACAATAATAGACAATATTCCTAGCACAACCACTACAGATAGATATATAATTTTCGGTCTGTAATGGCAGTAGAAACTGTAGTACAGCCACGGAACAAATGAGCCCATAATTAAGAGAGCGATTCCGCAGTAGTCTAACTTTGAAAATAATTTGCCGACCATCTCCGAATGGCAGTAGAGGGTGTGGTATGCGAATGAAAAGCCAAGGCACACGATAGCGCCCACAAAGAACACTCCGAAGATCATTTTCTCTTGCATTTGTATCTCGATTGCCGGACGAGACAGAAAGTAAACAGCAACACCAATAAACGCCACGCACCCCAACAGATGAGTCCAGATGTTGCCTGTTTCAGTGTGGATACGGAATATTGAGGCAAAACAAGCGCTGAATGACGGCAGTGGAGGTCTATGACCTTTATGCAGGTAATCGTTGTCTTGCAGCCAGCGTGGCAGGTGTCTGAAGTGGCACACGTTCCATGACGCTTCCCACACTTTGCGGACAAATTCTTCAGCTTGCTCTGCAGCATTGTGAGCTAAAGCCCCGAGGTCGATCTCGTCAGACAACACGCCTGCTTTCAACACTTCAGCCATTTCTGCATCGAGCAAATGCTGATCCTCCGGCGTGGAAGGCAGAGGACATCCTTCCTCTTCTTCGGCGAGCACCTCGTCGAGCTCGTCCATCTGCGAAGCCAGACTCTCTCCCTCCGGGTCCCATCCTTGCCGTCGACGCAGCCCGTCCGAAGACGCGCTGTGGGAACCAGTATCCGAATCTAATTCCCACATTTTCACGTCGTCAGAACTCACGAGACGTCACTAAAACGGCAACCATCAGCCGCCGCGACCTTTGTTAGCTGTACACGAACAGTTATTTGTGTGAAATCCAATTACGTCACGGAAAAGAAACACAACGCATGTAATGTCTTTCAATCTACGCTTTTGTTTTAAAACCGACACATCGCGTTTGCCATCATTTTCGCCATTCCCAGATGGATAGAAACACAATAATTTTGTACCATTCGAAAAGGTCGATAATTTACAGGTGCAGTGTACAATCAATTACGAACAGCTGCAAAGAACTAAGCTTGCTCGCTAGCTCGCTGAACGTTGTCCGCCTCGCCATTCACCATTTTCTTTTCTATCTCACTCATATAAGAATGCGCGACTCGTTCCACCCGCAACGCACGCAACTACCATAGTGATGTATGTAATGTTGTAGGTAATTGAAGCAACTTTATTCATTACGTGGTGTTGCCGTATACATAGAAATAACCGTGGATCATGGTATTCGTGGCTGAGTCTTACTACCGTGTCATTGTTTACTGTAAATTCCGAAATCAATCGACTCGTGTTTCGAACACACCACTATGTTGGCAGCAACATTATATGTTAAGTTTTCAATATAAATTTGTCATACATACAAAAGCTCCTACAACCACTACTAATAGTCCATTCTAAACCCATAATTAGTACTGCAACTTGACCATAGAATCGTAGCCAGTTCAACTGATATTCTTGGATCTATAAAATCAAACCTAACTAATTATTTTGAACAATTTTCCTATTTTGCTTGGAATCGCGAAAATGGAATTAATAAACACTAATTTTGTCCCATCAAACAACATGTTATCGATATTTTTCATGATAATTTTAGTTACTGTATCTCTACCATACTGGCTCTGACCATAGCAAATTCTTGCTTCGGACATGGTAGTTGACAATTTTTATATGGAAACACTCACTGATTATCTAGAAACAATTATAAGTCACATGCCAAATCGGTATACTTTTACCGATTTTGTTTTAGTTTTGTTCGTCATATTTATAAACTATCTATGACTTACGTTAAAATACATACTCTTACTGACGTAGATACAACTAGACTAATATATTTTAGTTATTTCCATAGCTTGATATCCTATGGCATCCGCCATCAGGGTAGTGGTGCCGGCATCAATACAATATATATTCTTCAGAAGAGATGGGTCCGGAGGACTCTCTTAGAAATAAGTTTATACCATATTTTTTTTAACCATGCCGTCACAGTACATATCGAAAATGTTATGCATGTTTGTAGTAATTGACATAATTTTCCAAAGAACTCATAGTATTAACGGTATTAAGTATTGCCGGCTCTTGGTAAAGAAAACAACCGGTATTACAGTGACTATTCAGAAGTGCTTGAACCATTGCATTAAAAAAAATATATTTTCAGCTTCTGTAGTGGCGAGCGTTAGAGCACCTTCCACCTCGTATTTATTTATTTATTTAACTATTATTTCTATTGCCGATCATGAAATATCCACCACGTAACAGACTTGTATTGAATTTTAAATAATAAAAGCGTTTTCCCAGTTACATGACGGGAATAAATGCATAACATGAATTAAAAATTTATTTAAGGCTCGGAAGAAATAATTAAAATCGAGCAGTTGAATCGGACCGCAAGTTGATGTGCACCACGTGGACATCCCTAAAAATACTATTTTAAAAGAAAATTGTACCGAGATCCTATTGGTTATTACAAAGTACGTCAATGATTCAACCAATGAGCGAACAGCAAACCATCAACATAAAGTAACCTAAAAAAATATTCAATAATTTCCGTATAACTTTACACTAGATAATGCAAGTAAACATGCAGTACTTACTTTTTAAACATGTTGTAGGTTTTTTGAATCACTGTATTTCACAAGTAAAAGAGTTTATAAATTTTTCAATAGAACAATCACTAGCATTACCAGTCAAGCATATCATCCATCAGACACCACTTAAACATTAATATTTAACCAATGGAAGAAGAGTGCAAATTTTATCTCATCGGCTATTGGCCAATATGTGAACGAACAATGAAAGTTGGATGACAGTTGGATGACAGTCCAATGCAGTCATATGTATTCCGTAGATTAGATACTGCAAATATTGTGTAAATTTACAGAAATTTGACTAGATTTGTAAATAAAAGCTTTGTGAATACGTGATCCACGGTTGAGAATTTCTTTCAACTCTCAGCTTTCACTCAGTCTCAGCACTTACCGAATGTAAGGTACAAACCAAAACCAGAGTAGGAACAGTGGTAAAATGTAATTTATGTCTGATTTTTTTAAATAACTCCATTCTTAGTTAATATATGAAATTTGAGCCGGCTACATCAATTTTTAAGTTCTAACCATGTAATAACTACTGGCTGTGTTTACCACAAGACCTAGTAGATTAAATAAATACTTCCTCCTTATATGGAGCTAATACTAAGCCAAATTATTTAATTATTATTCTATGCAAAAATATTTGAAGGAGGAAAAAACTATAAGATTTATATAGTTGCTTTTCTGATATAATATTAACTTTTTTATGCATTCTCCTGTTTTTGTACAGATTAACCTGGCAGCACTGAATGTGTATAGTAATGTTTAAGGTTAGGTATATTGATTGATATGTTGGTATGTGTATGTGTGCGTTGCGCCGCATGGGAAAATCAGATGTCATGTCATAGAGAAAAGTAAAGTGCGATAAATAAAAATATTTTGAGGTTCAATTCAAGTGATTCCTAGTTCTGTGGTTCATAGGTATAATAAAACATTAAAGTACTAAAAGGCAAAATAAAGCACAAGAATACAACTCGGCAATGGCGAGTTTAATGGAAGTACTAGTAACATGTGATTCTAATAACACATTGTGGACATGCTGCGTATGGGATCCCTACACCGGCACCAGTTTGATGACTTACAAAGGTGGTGGAACTGCTGAGGCTAAGACTCTGTCTTTTGTCGGAAACGACTACATAGCCGCTGTCGAGAGAACAAAACCTGTGTTACACATTTGGCCGGTTAATTCTCAACAAACTATACAAGGAATGCGGTTCATACTACCTGGTAGAGCAAGCGCGTTGTCTGTTACGCGCGACGGGTCTTTTATAGTTGCCGGTATTGACGAAAAAATATATCTATGGCAAACTGCATCTGGTAACCTCCTCACAATAATCAACAGACACTATCAAAAAGTTGTCCTACTTAAATTTACGCCCGACGGACGCTATTTTATATCTGCAGCCGAAGACGGCATGGTTATGATATGGTCCTTAGCCACAGTTGCAGCTCATCCTGAAGTAGACCTAGTCACACAGACTTCAGCGGGTCAGCATGACCCTATTTACATTTTTTCTGACCATTCTTTACCTGTCACCGATTTATGTATTAGTAAAACTGGGATGCATGGCCGTTTGTGTACCATTTCAAGTGACAGAACTTGTAAAATTTATGACCTATCTTCTGGAGAGATGCTTGTGAATCTAGTCTTTGATGTACCATTGTCATCAATAACAATGGATGTATTAGAGTTGAACATTTTTGTGGGTACAACTGAAGGGAAAATTCATCAATTTAGTCTGACCAATCCGCCACGGAACAGAGATTTATTAATTAATACAGAGACTAACTGCCCTACATTTCTATCACATACAAAAGTGGTTACATGCTTATCTGTGTCCCTTGATGGAGAAACATTGATGTCAGGGTCCAACGATGAACAAATTATTTTATGGCATGTACCAAGTAAACAACCTGTTAGAACCATTCGTCATAAAGGCCCCATCACAAATGCATTCTTCACTGTGAACTTGACAGCTATTTACAAACAAGATTTTTCTCCAAATGTGATTCTTCATAGTCTCGAGAGGACATTAGAAAAGGATGCTGAGGAACTGACAGAATTAGAAGTATTGGTAAATAAAAAGAGTAAATTTTGGCCTGAAGCTCATGATTATGAATTTACTATTAGCTCAAAAGAAATTGAAAATGAATTTAAGGTTAAACAAGACATGATGACAGCAGAACTTAATAAATTGAAGGCGATTAACTCAAATTTGTACAAATTTTCTATACAAAAAACTTTGGAATCAGTTCCTATAGTTCAGGTCAATAGTTCTAATAAAAACAAGAAAAAAAGGAGGAAATAAATGTTGATTTGAATTCCAAATTAAAATGTTGTTTAATTTATACTTTGGCATCCTTTCCATCCCAAGGTTTGTATTTAAGTTGGTAGTTTAAAATGTTTTTCATATTTTAGCGATATTTTATCTTGATAATAGTGCCGTGGCGACTAGGTCGTGCCCTGGTGTGGGACGTTACTTGTGTAGATACACTGGCACCCTCCCACATAACAAGCACGCGTCACGGGGCAGGAGCAGCTGCGGAAAATGCACAGATCCTCAAGCGTCGCAAATACTCATGTCTATCGGATGACTATGAATTTGCGGCGCTTGCGGTAGAAACCATGGGCCCATGGCCATCTGACACAAAATGTGCCATTGAGGATATAGGCAAGCGTTTGGTCTTAGCCTCTGGGGATCTGAGAGCCAGGGACTTTTTTGCCCAGAGACCAAGCTTAACCATCCAACGGGGCAACGCCGCTAGTATCATGGGTACCATGGAGCATTTAGAGGACCTTTTATTTTAGTAACATTTTCGGTTTTGTTTTATTAGTGTACATAATATAGTAACTAATGTAATTTTAAGTGCTTTTGTATTTTTCTATGTATATATTTGTGTATGTTAATATGTAAATAATTAACTAATTTTAACCTTCATAGCTTAAGATTCGTTTAATATTTAATATAAAATAAAGTATAAATTATAAAAGGAAAAAAAAATCTTAATAATTGGATATTTCTTTTGCTGAAATACTTACACAATTTGTTTTCATACATATTGTATACTCAAATAAAAATTCTGCTACCAAGCATTACTTTTCATTCTAAACTGGCTTGCTTTATATGATTGAGATCACTTCGCTCTATTTTATAGCAAGTTCTTATGCAACCTTCCAAACCGTCTAAATTCATTGTTATATATGAATCGATTTTTAATAGAAAAATTCAAATAATTGTATTAGTTACGGTCTGATCGTCATAAGCGCCTGCGAAGGCTTATTTAAATAAATATTTCATTAAAAAACATTATATTCCAAGGTTTTCATTCCAGTCAAATGTCTAATAAAAACTTGGAATAACACAATTTTTCAAAATACTTCAATATCACATAGCATTTCCGAAAATTATTATTAACATATTTATTCAGCTGTTGCCCGCAGATTTTTTTTCATTCTGTCTGACCAAACATTGTTGAGCAAGTATTTAGCAAAATTATACAATAAAAGTTGGAAAACACCATTATTAAAAATACTGCTTTATCACTTACGTATGTTGTTCGGCAAAAAAAAATATAAACCACCCCTAAACTCGAGGATTCCCTTCTGACGATCTTTGACAAATTTAATATCCGTCTTATTTAGTTTTATGTAGTAAAATAAAAAAAAAACTAAAGCGAACAATCATCGTAAAGAATAGGTATTCAATATCTGTGCATTAAAAAAAGACGATATAGCAACACTATCGAAAATGAAAAGAAAGAACTGTCAAAACAAAACGTCATCAACCATTCACTGTTCGTTCGTCCAACGCATTTAATTTTTCTGTTACAAATTACAAACATTTTGATCGAGACCATACAATTAGAAGATGTGTTAGAATACAATTCAATTCAATAATAAGATTTATACAATTAATATGTTTTCATGACACGTTCTTCTCTAAGGTGAGCATTTAATTATTAAAACAAGTGTAAAAATAAACATTTGTGATGAGCTGAGCCTCTGCGTCACAAACAAAACATTTCTGTTTATACGATTTTAGGTGGCGTGATGTCGAAGGTGATCGTGCCTGATTGTAAAGATATTGGGGGTATGAAGGAAGATATTATATCGCCAAACGAAAGAAAAGATGGGGCAATAGGATTGTTTAGTAGGTTATTGCGTTTGGATACTCTCAGCAAGAGGAACAATGCCCCAGAAAGCCCTACGAGTACGGAACCACCGACGACGTACTACGGAGTATATATACCTTGCGAAATAAAGAAAGGTCCTGATGAAGGTATGCCATATTTTGTCATTTCTTTTGAATATTTGTGACATGTATATGTATGTATGTTTATATTCTCCTTATCATTTTTATCTCATAATGATAGCTTAATGTAGGTCAATATTGTTGATAGCTTAGTTTCCTGGTACCTATTATTTTGCTAAATTGATTTCTAATTTACATATTGAATAAATTTCATAAATCTATTAAATCTAGACAATATGTTGTGAAGCAGGTTATATTCTAAGTCTATGAGTCACAAAAACTCATTGCTAGTTTGTTTATAAACAAATAACACACTGTTTACTTGTCTCATAAGAATATATTGTTGGAAATGCATTACCTAGAGTATTGATTTATTTAATCTGCAGAATAGATAACACATTATTTGTACAGCTCACAAAACATACCAAAGTGGTAAATGTAATAATCTTGTTTATGAAATAAAGGAATTTCTATTTTAATGTTAACATAAACATTTAAAAAAATATAAAGTATCAATTTATATAATTCTTCATTTTATAGTTCTATCTCATAAAACCTGTTTGTATAGCTAACATACACAAGTGTAAGACAATATCTGTATCCAGGTTGAACTTTTATCTACTTTAGAAAGCCTTATTATCAATTTAAAAGCCATTTCTATGTGATTGATAATGTGGTACTATTAATTATTTGCTCATTATATCATATTTTTATTTTAGTCTTTATTTCAGTTACTCTATAGAATCTTATTCTTAGATGTTAAATTATACTATTACCTATTTACATTGATATTTGTTACACCTAATTGTAGTCTGTATAGTATTTCGGTAAACAGTTTAATTATCTCCAGCAGCTTGTCTCTTGACAAAGACTATGAGATCTAAGGAAGTAAGCTCATTTTATTAATCAAAGGAAAAAGTTTTAAATACCTGCAGCATAGTTAGGAACTTTATGCAGACATTATAATGATTATCGATATAATTGGCCAGTACTAAAGTCACCAAAATTAGCTTTAACTAATTGGCACCCAAATTATTGAAATCATATTGCATGTTCTTAAGTTATTAAAAGTACAGGTTTCTGTATCAAAAGTATCTCCTGCTAATGAATATAAATTACATAAATATTTTTAATTATAGCTGTGTCCTTAAAATAAATGCTTATTTGTTTTTTTAATATTGCCTCATGTTGTTTTCCATCTATTCGTGGTAAATGATGATGTGACAGGTGTTCTCACAAACAAAATATTACTATCCCAATTATTCCTAACAGAAACTATACATGTCTACAAAAACAAGTCAGAGGCTCTGGAGCTGGTGCGACGGTACAAACTAGGCAGGTTCAAGGCATTCCGGAGCAGACAGGATGCCGTCTCCTTTGCCTTGAGAGGTGCAGAGCCTGTGGACAATACTGATGGAAATGACAATTGTAAGTAGTCTTTTATTTTAAGATATTTTGGTATTCTACTTTCTTTACATATACAAATTTCATGTCATATTGTTAAAGCTGTTGGTAAAATTCCAATTAAATCAGTAGACATGGGTAACTCAACCAAAATTCGTAAACTGCGGTTCAGCTCACAGCTCACGTTTGTGAGCCGGAGCTGCGAACCGGTTCACAGATCAGCTCAAATATTGCCGACAGATCACAGAGTCTCTACGCCCGCTGCCGCGCCGCAGTTCGACAACCACTCAATATGACAGAATAGATCCCAGACTGTAAAATAATAAGTGAGCCGTGAGCTGTTTAGTTTGTTCTTGAGCCGCAGCTCGACAGTTCAAGTTGGTGTGATCTGATCTGATCTGTTGAACCAGTTTAAAGCTGAGTTACACATGCCTAAATGCATGTAATAAATTGTGTGTAGTTGTTAGTTTCTTTTCATACATGAATACAAATAATGTATTCTTTTTTTAATATTAATGCTCAAGTAATTGTAGTGGGCGATCTGTATGCTCACTTATATTGTTCTTTACACCCACGAATATGGTACAGAGCAATGAACTTGTTATCTTTAAGATATTTTTACACAAATACTCCTTTGTTATCAAACATCAATGAGCACAATCAATGTTTGTTTGTTTGTAATCTCTATTTGTTTCGGACATAAGTTGTAGAAATGTTTCCTTATATAAGTGTGGTTTTTTAGCAAGTAGGCACCTGAACAGGTAGACGGTCCATATGCCTATAGACATTTGCAACACAAGGGTCATTGCCAATGCTTTGTCGACCCTGACACAAAGTAGTTTAGTTTCACGTGCTTGTCTTTTCACCGGCCCATTAACCATATTTCTACGCGCGCTACTGCTTCACGGCGGAAATGCATTAGGTGGTACTTCCCCAGACGATTTCTGAAAATTGTATTATTTACACACAAATGAGTTTATTTACTTAGAATTATACTAGCCATCTGGCTAGTGCGCTAAACTTGATTCAAGGTCCATGTGAGGCAAAATTATAAGCGTTACCTATAATTATCTAGCAAATACAAAATATAGGTACCTATTAACATTATTACCTACTGTATATAAAAAAAACCTGCATAGATGTATGTTTTACAAAACTATATCGATCAGTATAATAGTATTCACAATAACAAGCAGGTAAATAGATCTATTATTAAATTATTGAATTATTTTTAGCATAAGATGGTGTTGAATACGATGTAAGTTTTAAATTGGCAAAATTATTTTTTTATTGGGAAGCTTGCCCAGCCCTTTTTTATTTCCTCATAGTAACTCTAGTTTATGCAAAATTTTATCCAAATTTAGATAACATAGCGTTTTGTATACAAAAACGCACACACTGCCCTGTTTATAATATTATTGGAATTAGCCGTATGCATAGTAGGCAAAGGTTGGACTTCATCAATCTTTTTAGTAATTCTAGAACCGATTACGTCAATTCAGAACATAGTAACCTACAAGCAATGCTTATTATTCGAGAAGAAGAACACTGAAGAACTAATTGTGTAAAGAATGATTTGAATATAGAAGGAATGAATGATCAAAACATACATGTTGATGATACCAAAAACATGGGACCAAGTTAGACAGATGATGAACAAACTAAAGATTAAAAATATATTATCTTACTAAAACAAATAGGACCCAGTTACTTTCGTCGTGTATTTATTTAATGGCTTCTACCTAAGTCGGCCTACTTTCCAGCAGTAATATCGTTTACACAGTGCCTCGGTCAGTGGCCTCATTACAGGTACCTACTTATTAACTAGAAAACAATGTGTGGTGTTCTATATTTCCAAGATAATCCAAGATATTCTTTTTTATCAAAAATTAGCGATTCGCCCCGTCTTCGCTCTCGCGTAATGAGATACTAAACTTGCGGCACGCTATGATGGCCGTTTTGACGTTTAACAATGACAAAGAAAAATAACCTTTATTACTTCAGACATAAAGTGCATCGATTGAACCAACAGCTAATTGTATGATGATGGAAATCAACGTCATTCCAAAACAATACAGTTTCTTTTCCTATGACAATCTGAAACGTCAAAACGGCCATCATAGCGTGCCGGTAGTATAATACATATAAACTTTCCTCCTGAATCATTTCGTCTATAGATGAAAATCGCATCAAAATCCGTTGCGTATTTTAAAAGATCTAAGCGTACTTACGGAAGTGACTTTCTCTTATACTATGTAATGATAAAACAAGGTCTATTCTACAACCAGAAATAAACAATTAAGTAGTGGGCTAAAGTGAGACATCCTATTGTTAAATGAGGAAAATTAAAAAAGAAATGTAACCTTGCTGAGTTTCTTGCCGGTTATTCTCAGTTGAAGGCTGACTTTCGAACCGGTAGTATCTTCAGTAACTTTAAATTTGACCTTCATAATTGCCCTTAATTGAAAAAATGGTTTCGAATTTTTCATAAAAATATGTTATTGAAAAAATTTTAATGTGTATAAATATTTATTTAACCTTCTACATAACTCATGTAAACACTTTGACGTAACTAACAGAACATTTTCTTATAATACAAAACAGTTACAAGGAAAACTATTAAAACAATGCCAAGTATACCGGCAGAGAAGCACACGCCAATAGATTATTGTCTGTTGCGAAATTCCATGACAATGGCGCTTGTGCGAGACAAACAACACGGTGAATTTGGGATGGCCTGAATGAAAAGACACAAAGTGTCTAGACATTTCTGAACTTAAACAATAGATAAAGGTAGCTGATAGAGCAATGAACCTTTTTGTAATTTCTAGTAAATTCTCCAGTTAGGATTTTCTTCTGTGACCAAGGTTACAGGTTGTCTATTGTCTGTGGCTTAAGCAAGTACTTGAGTCATGTCCATTCAGATTTCACCACCGACTTGTAAGGTAACGTGTTAGGTCAAAAGTTTTTCAACTACTGGTCACATTGTGAAATTCTAAATTTATGATCATTGTAATGTTTAGTCATTGGTGCCGATTCTGTTATACCTCACTAAACTTAATTAAACCTTTAAATATCTCTTTCTATTTAAATAAGGTGAAAGAATGCATCAATTATATTTTAGTCCTGTCAAAATAGCTTTTCCCATTAAGTGAACGATTTTTGAAATGAAAACTTCTTTTGGCGCACCGCACACAGATTTTTTGTAGGCTGTAAGTGAGGCTGATCCGTCACGCTCTGAGGTGAAAGGCTCGATCGGGTGAAATCGGGATCGCCGAGTGTACCCGAATAAATATTAGTACCTGGATGGCCGAGCATGTATAAAAGAAGTCAGGTTTTTAAATAATAAAGATATAATAATTACAGTATATTTATCAAAGTAATAGGTAGACAGGCCTTGGTGGTTAGCGACACTGACTTCCAAGCCGAAGGTCGCGGGTTCGATTCCCACCCAGGACAAACATTTGTGTGCATGAACATGTCTGTTTGTTCTGTCACGGGTGTAAATATCTATATATGTATGTATTTAGAAAAAAAATGTATATATATGTAGTATATCATTTATCTGGTTTTCATAATACAAGCTCTGCTTAGTTTGGGTAGATTTGCTTAGATCAGATGGCCCTGTGTAAAGAATGTCCCGGGATATTTATTTATATTATATATGTATTCTGTAAGCGTGACCTTCTGTCATTTCGATACCGATAAGGGAATCGCGTGATAGAGTATAATAGACAAGTGACGGCCGAACCAATTCTGTATGCGCAATGAGCAGACGCAATTAATTAACTATAGGTGTGTCTCGATTCTATAAAGTATGGCGTAAGCATGAATTGAAATGAACAAAGTAGCTATAGTAGAAGCTGTAGTCCAAGTTCCATAATGATTGGGAAATTGAATAATAATCCTATATGTGCTTTGAATTATAAAAGTTGATTAATCAAGGCACCTATAATGTTCGTTCATACTATACTTTTGCTTGGTACGATTTTTAGTGTTCTGAATATTATTACATGGTGCTACATGCTTCCATATCCCTTCCCCTGTTAGGGATTTCTTATAACTAAATATTAAACGAGATGCACCAAACCGATGGCAAAAAAATGTGAGCCGTCACGGGACGCCTGGCAGATGTGAAACATCGAAATTATTTTGTACATGTAATATGTATAAAATAACAGATTACGATAGGAACTGTGGTGACATCTATGAACATGCATACAATCCTTCACCGCCCGCACCACGCAACACGCGAGAAGCCTACATCGCTATATCGAGATTCTCTCAGGATTCGACATAGATACAAGCATCCAACATCAACAGTTGGACCGCGGTCCCCAGGCATGATCTGCGGCAGCTTGGCGGAAGATCTTTCCATTTAAAAGGAGGAGTATCATACGTCGCTCCTCCATAGAACTAAATATGGCATAATATAAAAAAAATATATTACGATTTTTTTCCACAAAAATAATAACTGTTTATTTAATAAACATTTATTTTCATCAAACTCAAAAATCCAAAATTAAAATAAAATATTCAAATTTTGACAACTCATCATATAGCGTGGCGACGCGTCGCCACGGCATGCGTCGCCACGCCAGAAATTACCGCCGGTTTTACGTGCGGCTATAGATGTTTCACATCAAAATTGCAAATATGCACTTATTGGTTTTAGTACAAAATTCAAAAATTCAAAATTCTAAACCATTTATTCAGTTTAGGCCTTCGGAGGGCACTTATGAAGGTCAAATTTAGAGTTACTGAAGCTACAAAAATAAAAAATAAACTAATAAAATAAAGTATAGATAAAATATAGACTGTTAGATAAGTTGAGTCATACTCATAAAGATATCCTCCAAATCAAACCGATTGGTTCATACCCAGCAGATAAATTAAGTCTAAATAAATTATATTTATTTATAGTTTCTAAATAATAAGGTTTTTATCTATATTGTCATTTGGGAGTGCTCACTTACACTTTCATCGCATTTGTCTTGGTATTATTTTCTAGTTTTGTTTTTCTGTATACATATGTTTTGAGTTACAACCCAGCTCTAAATGTATTATTACTTATTATGTGGTTAACTTTTGGTTGTAGTTTGTATTGTGTATCCTAAATAAATAAAATAAAAATCCAATATGGTGACTTTCGAAGCGATTAACGACTCGACCCGTGCATGCTGTTTTGTGGCCCATCGTTATAATATTTATATACATTTTCTATATAGGTGTTAAGGCGATGATATCACGGTGGAAGGTTACTTTGTAGTACCCGATCAGCTAGCTATCACCCACAAGTTAATAATCTGGCATGCACTTGTCGGCGTGTTCCGACAGATACACTTCAGAGCCAGTTCTGACAAACAGTCTGAACCCGCCATCTGATAATATGATCAGCCCTGCTTATCGACGTTGCATTACCAAAGGCAACGTCAATGCATTATCGACCTTGAGACATGTTGTTAAGTTTCACCTTTCTTACCTCACATTTCAGCTCTTATGGGTGAGAAGCCGTACCCGTTCAAGGCGCCGTCTCCGCAAGATATGGTGGCGCTCCGCAAGGGCATTGAGGCAGGCCTATCTGTGACGGTGCGGGACCGCGTGTGGGACAACCCGCGCTTCCTCGTTAGCAGCGGAAACACACCAGCTATCATGCAGGTACGAGTCCCCTTAATTTTGATATACATGTCCATTTTTTGTTATATAAATATATATAAATAAATTTATTATTTATTTTCTCCCAGAATACATACTACTTACATTATAAGAAATAAGGGAAACTATGCTATGGTACGGGTAAAATATGTAGCGGGAGACAGGTGTCCAAACTGAGTAGACCCCGTACTACGGATCTCCTGGTCCCCACCTCTCAAGATTTGCTAGAATTAAAATAATCTTATGATAATGTAAAATCATGTAAAGAAAACCATGTGAGAGTAGTAGAGCTCTTAGTGCAGAGTTCGTCCGGGGAAGTACTACCACCTTACCCATTTCTACCGTGAAGCAGTAGTGCAATTGTATTACTGTGTTTCGGTTAGAAAGGTAAGGGAGCCGGTGAAATTACAGGCACCTGAGACTTAACACCTTCACGTCTCAGGGTCGACAATGCATTGGCGATGCTCCTAGTGTTGCAAATGTCCATAGGCGGCGGTGACCACTTACCAACAGGTGGACCGTCTGCTTGTTTGTCGGCCCAAGTGGCATAAAAAAAAAACTAAAACACAATGCAAACAGTGTGTGTGTTAGTAGGTATATAACCGTGAATATATACTAAACTTTAGGTCGGCAAACAAGCTGACGTTACTGCCGCTTATGGACATTTGCTAGGAGTATCGCTAATGCGTTGTCGAGCCTAAGACGTGAAGTTGTTAAGTCTCATGTGTCTATAATTTCACCCCCCTTACCTTTCTAACCGAAACATAGTGCACTACTTTCTTTCTTTTTTGTCTCACGGCAGAAATGGGAGTTCCATGGACTTACTCTGCACTAACTTACTACTTCTATCCATTAAACATAAGTTATTGTCGTCATTCAATTAAAACAATAAAATACGTTGTGTTAACCAACAGGAAGGCTCGCGGTACAACGCTCTGCATGTAGCTGCAAAAGCAATGAATGCAGAAATCTGCAACCTGATACTTACCACTGTGGGGAACCCCGCCTTTGTGCAGAAGTTATATGGCATGGATGCAGATGCTGAGTCTTGTAAGGTGAGAGATTCTATATTGTACACAATTCATTATAACTATAAATAAAATAAAATAAAGAAATATCCTGGGACATTATTTTACACACGGCCATCTAATCCCAAACTAAGCAGAGCTTGTACTATGGAAACCAGATAACTGATATACTACATATACATTTTTTTTATTTTTCTAAATACATACATATATAGATATTTACACCCAGACACAGAACAAACAGACATGTTCATGCACATAAATGTTTGTCCTAGGTGGGAATCGAACCCGCGACCTTCGACTTGGCAGTCAGGGTCGCTAACCACTAAGCCAACTATGACATTTATGTGTATTTGAAGGAATTTCGATCAGCTATAATAATTATAATAAATTTATTTCATCTTAAAATATTGTGACATGAATACGATACTGATAACTAGCACTTAGTAAATTACAGAATAATAGTGTTTGTTGAAAACAGTGATATCCAAGGTCCAAGAGTGTGCTTTGTCTCTAAAGATCCCTATTTAGTTATAAAGTTGGTGCGTCTTGGAAAGTTATGTATGTATTAATTGAATAGTCACAGCTTCTGTTAGGGAACTAGGAGCAACTTAACGGGTTTCTTCAAGGACGCTGCCATAACTGTTTTGATTGTAGTTAAAACCATGCAGGAAAACGTATTCCCAGCTGTTTTACTTGCTTTCCCGAGGCTTGTTCCGTTTGTTTTATTATAGAAATATTCTGTGTGTAAACTATCTATGTGCTAATTTTAAAGTAGTATTTTCGTGAAAGAGTGACACACTTTCATCCTCCCAAATTTTAGCATTTATAATATTTTTAGGATATAAAAAAATATTTATATCAAAGTCTTCTCTTGCCCCTGGCTAATGCAATTTTGTGTAAAACTCGAACCGTTAGTTAAAATAAAATTGATAATAGTTAGTGAGCAAATAGACCCGATATATTATGTATTATGGAAAACATGAATTTAGCTTCCGAAAAAAAATTATCTATTACATGTAAACTAAAAGTTTTATTTTTATTCTCCAGGAGTTCGCAGGCATCCTAGTAGACAGGTACCTCAACACCCCAGACAAGGCAATGAACGAGACGCCTCTGCACTTCGCGGCCAAGTACGGAGCCGACGCGGCGGTCGATGTGCTGACGTCCTTCCCGCAGTGTAACATTACAGCTGTTAACAAATACGGGGAACAGGCTGAACAGGTAATTAAAGTGACCTAAAATCTTAGCTTAAAATGAAAACTGATAAAGGTGAGCGGTGTTGCCAGATGTTCCCCGCGGTTTGACCCGTTTTTTCCCGATGAATGTTTCCTTTTGGGGGGATTAAAAGTATCCTATATACTATTCCAGGGCATGCTTTATCTATGCGCCAAGTTTCATCCAAATCGGTTCGGTAGTTTTTGCGTGAAAGAGCAACAAACATCGGTACATCCATCCTTATAACATTCGCATTTATAATATAGTAGGATAAGCTACACTCGGTCATGCTTCGCTGGGGTTCAATCTGATATTAATTTATATCAAGGAAGTAATTAAAGTATTCTAGTGAAAATAGATTTCCCGAAAAGCACTGTTTTTTCGTTCCCGTATAGACTTTGGGATAAAAAGTAATCACTATTCGTACCATAGGGTACGTGTGTAAAATATTTCAGCAAGATTCGTGCAGCCGCTTAGTCGTGAAATCGTAACAAATAGACAGAAATACACTGTATTGTTGAAAATATACTATCGAATTTAAAATATGTGTATGGATTTTAGATATTGTTTACTGTTTCAGATTATCTGCAAGCGCTCTACAACGGCGACTCCCGAGACAGCCAAGCGGATAGCGTCGATGCTACAGGAGCGGTACTACGTGCCGGTGCTGCACGCCGAGGACGGTAGCGGAGCCCCGGCCATAGGACGACCGTTTACACCTGCACAGCCACCGGTAATATACGTTAAAATAATAAATAAATAATTTTTTTACACACTATTGGGTACATACAAAAATTGCAACTATGACTATTATCTTCACTGTGCCAGCTGGTTTCAATAAAGTAGTACGGTTGAGCACCTTATGCCTTAACTAGGTAAGCCTGTGATATAGGCATTAGGCCTCTTCCCTCCGCCAGGTAGACAAAGTTAAAGCTGCATGCACTCTTTGATACTACAGTGTAAACTCTTTATAACGTTATCCTTTATAACGATAAACTCCCTATAACGTTGAAGTGAGCCCAAGTTGGTTGGTTTGTTCACTTTGTTTTGTTTTTTTTTGTTCACTCCATATAACGATAACTCCCTATAACGACAAAAAATGCTCAGTCCCTTGAGTTTCGTTATAAAGAGTTTACACTGTATTATTAAACATTAACCAGTGTATTGAACATCCAAAAATCCATGTAATACATAAAATATGATAACGGGCCAGTTGGCTTGGTGGTTAGAGACCCTGACTGCCAAACCGAAGGTCGCGGGTTCGATTCCCACCCAGGACAAACATTTGTGTGCATGAACATGTCTGTTTGTTCTGCGTCTGGGTGTAAATATCTATATAAGTATGTATTTAAAAAGTAGTATATGTAGTATATCAGTTACCTGGTAGCTATACTACAAGCAGTACACTCTGCTTATCTTGGGATCAGGTAACCATGTGTGAAGAATGTCTTAGGATATTTAATTTATTTATAATTAAGTATAGTGAACTATTTGTCCCCGGCATGCGTTGCTATGCGACTTTTTTATGTGACAGGTACTTTCTCAGGCATACATATAAAACAATTCACAAAAGTTCCATTGCTATCAGATAAATAATTTATACAAAACAATATTCGATCTTTTTGACATTTAATAAAAAGTTGCTGATTTGACCTATCAGTACACATCCCTTTTCGATTGGCCAGTAAGCTTGGTGATTGGACTCTGACTGTTATATAATATAACGAATGTTATTTCCCAGGAACTGAACCAGGACCCCCTCAGTCCCCGGTACGAGATCCGCGCGTATGCGGGCCCCATGCAGAGCGGCGACGCGGAGGTGTTCCGCCGGCGCTGGAAGACCCCGCCGAGGAGTGCGGGGCCCAACATGGCGTCGCCCACCTTCCGGCTGCGGGAGATGACCAAGGGTTTCGAGGCTGTTGGCAGGTGAGACCCACCAATAACATAGACGACTTTCCCAGAAGATGTTTAATAAAATAAGTTAATTTGTAGTCTGTGATCTGCACTGTATATTTAATGGGGTGTAAGAAACTAGTCAATATCATCAACTTTTACCACAACATACCTTCACGCTCGCTCTCTCCAAGGAAGATTGCAGAGATCTCAAAAATTTGTCACATTCTATTAAAGATTTCTGACACAATTGTCACATGTCTGACATATTCATATTTAATTTTGCAGGAACCTAGCAGAACAAATGAAAGTCGGTTGGAAGGAATATTGGCCGTTTCTGGACACGTTCACAGACTTGCGAACGCCCGAAGGCTTGACTCTATTGGAAAACTATCTCAAAGCTAAATACGAAAGCGCCTGCTCGTTCGCTTATAGCGATAGCTGCGCTCAATCACAACACAGCCCAGACGATCTATCGCTATCCAGAATCAGCTTAAATCTATCCCAACAGAGTCCTAGTAAGGATTCAACAATGAGTCCGATGTCAGAACTATGTGTAGCAATGACTACATGTAAAATATCGTCTGAGAGACCAGCTCATTGGAGAAAAACAGACCCGATAAGGCAAAGAATGTGCCGACAGCCGAGCGCCAAACTTATAACCAACGGCGATTCCTCCCCGACGACAAATCATACATCACCAACGAACCATACAGTTAGTCAGTTGCTGTACATCGAGCGAGCGTGTCAAGTTTTCGCTAAGCGAATAGCCGACGCGTTAACATTTTCACTGACGGCCGAACCCGAAGTCGCTGGAGAATCGCTCAAATCCGAAGCGAAACATCTCCAACACACAATATTAACATTCATGGACGACGAAAGGTTCCAAAAGATTGATTTCGCGCTAATACATTCGCGATTAGCCCAACTAGTTGTGTACAAACTGAAGCAGCAGACGACCGACTTGGACGATATCAATCATCTAGTCGAGTTTCTAATTAAGTTACGATGTCCGAACGACGATATATTTAGCTCAGACGATGAAAGGAAACCTATTAACTATAGGGGAACGAATAGGGTAAAGTCGACTCATGTTATTGCCGGTCATGTTAGGTGTATAAGTAGTTTTATTTGCGAAGAATTAACTGACGAAGTTATTATAAAAGGGCCGGCGGTATCTGAGATTGTGTGTACGGATATATGGGACAAGGCGGCGAAGTGCCGTTGCGAGTGGAAGATAGAGTCCTTCGAGAGGAATAGCAAGAAGAATGCGTCGTTCAGGAAGAATAGATCAATATTATCTACGAGTCCGAAGAGCGAGAGTTTCATTAGAAGACTGTCGTTTGATCATGATAATGGTGAGCTCTTATTATATTGTCATAAGGTAGAATTTTCAGTATTTGCAACAGTTATTGAAGTGACAATAAGTGATTTTACTTGTATGGAGTAATTATTTTTGCACTTCAAACATTTATGAAGCAATCATGAACAATCTTCAACTGAGAAGAGTGGGAAGTAGTATCAGCCTATAAGTCTACTAAGTATTAAAAATCTTATTTTGGTATTATTCCTCGCGACAAAACCTAACCCAATCAGAAAGCCCCTAAAAGTCTAGTCTTAAAATTTTTGAACTTACATGGCAAGTTGTTCTTTGGAAAACCATTTCAAATGGTGCTATTTCTTCATTACAGGTGATGGCAAACTACATCACAGCGACGAGCCAGAAAAACCTTTGAGCGTCAACTCACCGGGCGGAGACAGTGGCCCCGTCCTTTACACCGTCGACGTCGCCAAGTGTCAAGTGGTACCTGCTGAGGTGAGCTAATATACACCTTTTTTTTTTAATATATTACGAAATCAACGAACAAATTATATTCATGTTATGTGATATAATCTATAAAGTGCGAAGTGACTTTCAAAACTGTGATATACACACATTAGCTCCCAAGCTGCTTGTCTATAAATAAAATAATATATATAATAAATTTATAAGACTGCTTGCGACTAACACCTTAATCAAAAAACGGTTATATTGATGCATTTTTAACACAAATTAAAATCCAGTTCATGAATATAAATCGAACATGAATTTTGGATCAAGGTCGGTTATTTCTTGCCGTTAAATTAGCATAGATAGAATATAATATTAGAAAATCTAATAATAGTAAACTCTATATAACAGTAGTATTATTATGACACAGTAATGAGTGTAAATTATGTATTGTGATCGAATTTTGAATTGTCTTCTTTTTAGCATGTACACTTTGTATGTACTTTCAAACAAATCTTTTCACTTTGGTAAAACAATAAAAAATCGAATATATTCCTGCTGACAATAATTTTTTTAAATACTATTATATTTAAAACTTAGTCTCAACTGCTGCAGTTAAGAACTAACGAGTTAACGTTGCTTGCCTTCCACTCATAATAGTGCATGCATGTAAAATAACATCAAATAAACTGTTTTATTATTATAACGAACAGATATCGGACGACGAGTCAGTGGCATCGTGCTCGTCGGAGGGTGAGGCCTATCTTACGGCCTCAGAGCATTCGGAGCGTGACGACGACATGGTGGAGGCCAGCGACAGAGCTATTGCTGAGCCTTTTATATACGGGTGAGCCCCACCAAATAAATTTCAAATGTCAACGTTAAATAATGAAGAATTTTGTCCCTCTATACGGCTAAGGAAAACAAAGTGAGTAATGTGAGAAGTCAAATGCAGGTATTAAATCTGCTACACTAGGCCCCGTGTCCAAGAGTCCCAATATTTTTATATGGCTGTTTTTTTTATTATGTTGCTATGTACAACAATAGGTTTTATTTTCATTTGCACTATTTTAAAAGATACGAAATTTATTTAAAAGTTATAATTTACTGTACTTAACCTCTTTGACAATTACTTCTATAGGTGGTAATGGATATGGAATGAGATTAATAATTAAAATGTTTTTTCTCTTCTTTTCATTCTCAGCGAGGAGCCTACCAAGATGGACCGGCTAGTGTTCGACGCGGTGTCGCAGTGCATCGTGTCCCCGGACCAGTTCCCGCACGTGTACCGCTGGAGACACACCATAGCTCTATACTCGCCTCAGGATAGGGACAAGTTAGTCTCTTGCTTATTTTACTTTAAGTTAGGAGGACCACATCTTGAACTAGCTGTCCCCCGACGCAAGGGTTGTATTTTTGTTTCTAATCAATGAATTCAAAAACTATTGGACTGATTTTAATAATTCTTTGACTATTAGAAAGCTACTTTACTCAGCAATAACATAGGGTATATGTTATAATCCCAGCATACATCCTTCGGGGACGGGGGTGGAACCTAGACTTAATATTTAAGCTAGAAATATACAATTCATTAATCCTGGTTATTGTTCGTAAAATTTGCTAAGAACTATTCAACTTCACCCGTACAAAAGCTTCATTGTAGATAAGCCTATGAATGATGTATCCTCAAATTAATAGTGTAAAATTACGTTTTTCCAGATGGCAACCCGCCCCTCAACTGGACGACAGTACGTCGACGTGCGGGCCGTGGTCCCCCTCGGCGCGCACCCCGCGGCCCAGCCGAGTGCGGGACGTGCTCGGGTCGCCCTCGCCCTCGCCCGCCGCTCCCCCCACCAGCTGTTCCACGCCCAACAAGGATATCGCTGCTCGTGGTGATACCTCGAGAGGAGTGCCTTTGCAGGTGAGAAGGCATCCATTACAACCACTGAATTCTCCTTCATCATTAATAGGGTACCAGACTGCCTTGTCAAATCAGTTACTTTTATCATCTGTCAAAATGCAAATTTTGTATGTAAAATGTACTGAGTACTAACTTATGACGTCATCATTGTTCATACTCAATTACTGTACTTTTTTTATTGATTAATATAAAATCTGATAAATCATAATTCGCAATTTATTTTGAATACAGTCCGCTACCCTGTTATAGTATTTTTTAAATGGCTTGAGTTGGGTGACACATGGTGTTAGATAAGATTTTGCAATGGCTTATGTTTATTTCGACATTATAAGGGGATACCGTAATAGAGCAAGGTATCATGAAGCATTTAGTGTAGTATCTCAGAGTTATCAAGTGCTATTTCACAAGATATGGGTTAAAACCTTCAACCGTTACAAACTCATCCTTTGTGAGGTAGATTAAAAATATTTGATTTTGCCCGCGGTTTTTGGAAGGCTATATTTTCTGTAATTTACCTTCTTGTAAGTGAGGATATAGTTTGACCAATACCTATATGAAACCGCTTTTGTCGTTTAAGACTAGGTTAACTTACATCATACTATTAACAATTGGACCAGTAGATTAACCATGTCCCAAAATGCAAGAAAAGAATGAGTCAGTTTTTAACAATGTTTACCATGATCGTGGATACCTAATAAACACATCCTTTGATTGAATTTATTGTTACGTCCTTTTACATTCGTTAATAAAAATCAACCAATAAATAATGTATGCTTTTATGTTACAGGTTTCTACTTGGCTTCGCGTCACGGGACCAAATTCGCCCCGGTCAGCGCTGGCCACTAAAAGCGCATGTCACAACGTTAGCTTCGGTTTCTAAACGAAATCGAACATTATTCTCATGTCCATACTGCCTATTTACCCTTAACCACGGATTTTAGTACTGAAATAATTATGTGCATATTATTATTATATTCTACTGTTGTATTGGAACAGAATACTATTATAATTTAGGCACATTAATGACAAGTAACTTAAAGTTCGTGTATGTGTTTTCATAATAAAAGGTAATTTATTTTTAATTATTTTGTATTGAAATATTATGTGATTTAGTGATTGAATAGATATTTTGCTATAGTTATTACAATTAGGCTTGTTTGTGTTGTCCGAATGATTCCTTAATCACATAAATGGCGCTGTACTTTTAGGAAAATTATCGACATTTAAATAATAATATTGACATAAATAGTTTATATTTAATAAAAAAATATTTGTCTAAAATCGAATAGAATTCGATATAGAATTTGTACGTTCTTGTGTATTGAATCTCCAATTGAGATATTTTTTTTGACATGTACAGTTGTATGTTGAAAGGTACCTGTTTAAAACTAAATAGTCATCAGTTTTAATCGATGTCTTGCAGATGACTGTACATTGTGGAATGATGGCAACTTTATGAAAAAATGTACCAAGGAAAGAATATATTGAGTCAAAGGTTTGAAACCAATGTGTGTTTTGTACCTACTAACCTGCATTTCTTTGGTACTTTTAATCTAATAAAGCTATTTCAAAATCATATTTCCTCCTCAACTAGCATAGGAAAAGAATTTCAAATTCAGTAACAATAAGTGAGCAGATAACATTGCATAATTATTTTTGTAGTACATATGTATGTCCGTTGAATGAGATAATCTCATAATTTTGATGTATTTCGTGTATTGTTGTTTAGAATTATAATTGTTTGATGTTTCAATAGTTGCATTTTGACATTTGTTCCACAGTTATTTAGTATTGTGACTATTATGTAAACAGAAATTGATACTTGATTTTATTGTTATATGTATTCAATTGTAATAAGTTTTTATTGGAATTGGAAACAGGAATTTAAACTTATTCCATGATTCTATTAAATATGCCAGCGTTAACTCACTTTGTTTCTTAAAAAATTCAAGTTACATTGTATAATTACTAAAAACGATCTATTGGATATTCTTTACATTCATTGCGATTGAGAAACTTATCCTTGTATTAAAATTTTGAAACTTTGCTTAAATTGTTTCTTAAATTTCAGTCAGTTTCTGATTACGTAATAAGCTAGTCGTTTTATGACAATAATGTTATTTCAATGGTATTTAGCATTTATAGTTACGTTAAAAAGACGTCTGTTTCATTGACATGCCAAAATTGGTGATAGGTGATGCGTTGCACCAATATTATGTCTACAAATGTTTGTACTTTTATAACAAAAAAAGAGAAATTGTATAATAAAATGTATGTTTTATATGATATTATGTTTAATTCACATATACTTTAGTAAAGAGAATAAATTATGACTGGTTCTTTTTATTTGTTCGTTTCAATTAAGAGTCCCAAAAGTTTTCGTCTTCTGATGTTTTTGGGAGGGAAATCGGTGAATGGTTCCCGTACTCGGAGCGACTGTTGTAATTGTCTACGTCAGCTGAGAAGTCGTCAAGATAATCGTCGCCTGCATGTTCTTCCTCAATAATAGAATCTTCATGAATATCTGCTGCTGGCGGTATCTCCAAATGTTCGCTAGAATTATGATCATCAAGATCAGCATTAAAAATTGCATCTAACACGTCTTCTCTGGTTAGTCCAGCTGCCTGTTCCGGCGTTTCGTTTCTTTTGGTTAAATTAGATGTTATATTCTGTGGCACCTTTTTAGGACTAATAATAATGGTCATTTGCGGTGCTATTTTTTCTCCCTCTATCGTCGTCTCTGTTATATCAGATTCCTTAATTTCTGAACTTCTAACGACGAGCACCAAATCTTGCGTTTGAGATTCCGTCATATGTATATCATTTACTTCACTTACACTTTCAACTTCTACACGTAACAAATTTTTACTATGTTCTAAAGTTTCTAGAGGAATAGCTGTTTCATTCTTAGTTATATTTTCAGCTATCGGAACTATTTTAGTTTCAATTTCGGATTGATTTTGCAAATTATATATTTTGCCTATATTATTTTTTAATATCTCTAACTCAGCCTTTTTATTGTGTTTAGCTCTTTTGACAGCAGAATTTCTAGCATTACGTTGATTATCACAAATGTCACTACTGGTTCCTGCATCCGTATTTTCGTTGCTTCTCTGCATAGGACTTTCCGATCGAGAGGGCATGACGTAATCATGTCGTTTTTCTGAATTATATAACTTTCTAAATTCTGTGAGAGGAGCTTCCAAATAATTATTACGCCTTTCTCTTGCTTGCTCATTTTCTTGCTCCATATTTTTGAAAACAACAGGGATAGGCTTTTCTCTTTCGGCGGCAGTGTTCCTATTCTTAAAGTGGGTTTCACCTAAATTGATTTTTGGTGGATATTCTAGAAGGTACGCGTCTAAATCATTCTTAAATGTTTTACGGGCATCGTGGTATCGTTCCTCCATATCCATTCTGTATGCTTCGTCTATTTTTTGTAGCGATCTATTGCGAACCATATCTGCAATATAAAAAAACAATCAATTTTTTTGTACTTCAAGCACATATTCTTACTTGAATTCGGAAGGAACTTCATAAACTTAAATCCTTATCCAAGCTTCGAAGTATGTTACTAAATTCGTAAACGAATCTAATAGTATTAGTAAAGCAATAATCAGTACAATCACATACATTTTGGAATTGCATGCAATAATCTAAAATAAATTCCACAAATGTTTCTAATGTTATAGTTTGGATATGTGACTCTTTCACGTATAAACTACTGAATCGATTTGAATAAAATTTTGCACACAGATTGATGATCTAGATAGGAATATTTAATTCCTCAAAACAGGCGGAAACTAGTCTATTATCTACACTTATATTATATGGAGGTAAAGTTTGGATGTAGCTAATCTCCGAAACATCTAATCCGATTAAAAAATAATATTACACTGATAGAAAGCTACACTATTTCCTAGATGTTATAAATTCGGCAGATTCAGATTTACGGTAGCTAATAAGTAATCAAATATTGACCTAATTCTTTATGATGCTCTTGCCCGACCACTATTCCATCTCTAGTACTATTTGTCTGTCTCTCCTCTCGCAACTCAATCTGTCTCCTTCTAAAGTCCAAGTAGGATTTTTCAACTGCTTCGGCCTCTATCTCAAGCTTCCGAAGCCGTAGCTTAGCTTCTCGAAGTACCGCGTTAGGACTTTTCTCGGTGGGGAGTGGAGGATGATCCTTCCTGATCTCTTTACTGTGGGGAATAAAGATTAATCAATAGATTCATGCATTTAGGCATTCTCTGGGTTCGTATAAGTCTAAACTTTAATATGAAAAAACTGCAATATATGAAATATTTCCTGCATCTTAAAAATGGATAATAAATTGATGATAATATTCTGGGACATTCCTTACACACGGCCGTCTGATCCTGATACTGCTTAGTTTAGGATCAGATGCTAGTGTGAGAGATAGCTTGTACTATGGAAACCACAGAACTGATACTGACTACATAAACAACTATTCTTATTTTTTAATACATTCTTATATAGATATTTACACCCGTATATATACAGCATTATATTAAATCCTCGACCTGAAGCGTACTAAGAGTTTCTAACCACCGAGCCAACTGTCCTGTCAACTTGATTTGGGTTAAAAATGTAACATTTAATAGCTTTGATCGTTTAACTCAGCCTAACTATCCAATGGAATTGCACCTTATTTGGATTCAAACCAATTTATTGACTATCTGTTGCGAAATATTAGAACCAATATTAACTTACTTCTTTAACTTTTCTTTAGCTTCCTTCAGTACTGATTTGGGGCTTTTTTCTCTGTTTTTACTAGATTCTGTAGCAACTGATGCCTTTGGTCGCTGAGATTTTTCACTGTAATAATAATTAAATTACGATTTGAGTGTCGTGTTAACGTATAAACATCGCCAATGCGTTGTCGACCCTGAGACGTGAAGTTGTTAAGTGTCATGTTTTTTTTTTTTTTTTTTAATGCCACTTAGGCCTACAAACAAGCACACGGTCCACCTGATGGTAAGTGGTCACCGCCGCCTATGAACATTTGCAACACTAGGAGCATGGCCAATGCGTTGTCGACCCTGAGACGTGAAGTTGTTAAGTCTCATGTGCCTGTAATTTCACCCGCCCCCTTACCTTTCTAACCGAAACACAGTAATACAATTGCATTACTGCTTCACGGCGGAAATGGGTAAGGTTCTACTACTACTAATGTGCCTGTCATTTCACAGGTCCCCTTATATTTCTAACATATACACATATATTAAAGTCAGACTATTCATAGGTGCTTGTAAAGGCCAGAAACACACCCAGACGGTAACAGTAAGAAGCTAACTTCGTCGACTGTTTTCCCGGAGTCTTACGGTCTTTAGAACTTTTTCTGGGCAGGTGTGCTTTTCTTTTGTCTCATTGCTGCGCTTAACAGATGGATTTCGGTAAGGACCTTTAAGATTAAACCATGACAAAAAATTGGGCGGAAACATTTTGGCAATCTTATAGTACCTACTGCTACTTTCGACCGCCGGGCAACATGACAACCTTTTAGCATTTAAAAAATTAAGGTCAACTACCGTATTGTTTGCAACTCCTTTGCTTGTTCAGGACTGGAAGTAACGCGTTTTTCAGGTAAGCTGGCACTTGGTCCAGCGCTTCCTATAACAAAACCAGAAGGTTATTATTATTACTGAAAGTTTAATTTCAATTCGGCTTACTGCAGATGTGCCAAAGTAGAAATTAGGTGTTGGGCATACGATACATAATCCACTGTTTTCTCAAAGTAACACAAAATTAAAATATGAAAGAGACAAGACTATGATGAATCAGCGAAAATTGCATTTTGTATTCCACCGATTTCTTCCAAAGCAACGATATTTCCTCTTTCTACATTATACTGAATAATGTATGTCTGTGCGCTTGCTTTTAAAGAGTAAGCCGTTAAATAAATATAGACTGCTTTGTTTTAGTCGCTAAAATCTTAATGTTGATCGGTATGAAAAGCTCAGGTGAATACGATTGCAAGAATTTGTATGGGAGAAAAATCGGTAGCCATTAACCAAGCTTATGTACGCATCAACGATTTATAATAAAGTTACCAGGCGTGGCAGCTGAAGCCGTGAGGTTCCTGTCTATTCGCGTGGTGGTGGTGGTCGTGGTCATGGTGGGAGTGGTGGGTGCGGCGAGGGCGGAGGGGGGCCGCGTCACCACACGCAGCGGGGACACCCGGCGTCGGAGCGCTCGCCACTGGTTTATAAGGTGTCTGAAAATATTAATATACAATAAATAACTGAAAATCCAGAGACAGATTTACACGCTGTCATCTGAATACGAACATCTGAAAGTTAAGGTAGCACAGCTAGCACACAGATAGCTCAGATAACACAGAACAAATAGACATGCATACCATATCTCTGTGGAATCATACTCGTCAGTTCAACGGTTGATTGTTGTACATTTTTTACTTCATAAAAGCTATTAATTATTAGTCATCCTTTATTCACTGCATCCCTCTCAAATAAAGCACTTGGATGAGAATGGGATTATCAAAATGTTGTCACTACATACATATATTAACACCCAGACACAGAACAAACAGACATTTTCATCCAGACAAATGTTTGTCCTGGGTGGGAATCGAACCCGCGACCTTCGGTTTGGCACTCAAGGTCTCTAACCACCAAGCCAACTGGCCCGTCAAATACAAATAAATACATCTATAAGATTAAGCCTGCAAGAGATAGACTAGATAAGTAGACTTAGTTTTCTGAAGATTTGACTTGAACTGCGTGTAAATTGCACACATTTTAGTGTTTTTTTTTGTGGCATAGTTGTTATAATATCGTTACCTCCGACTGTCGTGGCGGTCCCGGAGCACCCCGATGAAGGGCACGGCGTCCCCGGGCCGCGCCGCCGGCCGCGCGCCGAGCAGGCCGAGCTCCTCGCCCGCGCCCTTGCGCCAGCCGCAGCCGCAGCCCAGCGCGTTGACGCTCGCACTTGCGTTGATCCTAAACAAAAATATACATTACTACCTGTCCCTCGCGTTCCCGAGTGATGTTATATTTTCCCGCGATCAATGAAGCTTGTGTCAATCCAGGTCATAAGCTATGTCTGTGCAAAGTTTCATCCAAATTAGTTTGGTAGTTTTTGCGTGAAAGAGTAACAAATTTATATCACACAATATTTTTTAATTATATCATACGTCTGCGAGTGAATGGGATACAAAGTTTTCTAACGGTTTCACTTCTACTGCGTGTCAAATGCACACATCCATTTAAATACCTTACCTTTGCAATAAAAAGTTAGACTGCGGCATGACAGTGGGCGCTGTTCTAGGCCTCCACACAGGGACCGTATCCCGCAGGCGAGCGCCCGCCAGCTCCGCGGCAAGCCGGGCCTGCTGGCTCGATAGCTCGTCTATATGGGTCCGTTGCTGTCGAAAACAACATAACATCTCATATTTATACATCTAAATTAATTGACACGTTTATTTGCTCTGTCAACTGGCTAAATTGTATTTTTAATAAAATTTATTCTTAACGGCAGACAACAGGTGTTAATCAAACTGAAGTACCAGTGTAGGAAGACGTGGAAATTATCAATTTTGTCAGTTCGATTTATGCACTAATTTTATCTATAAGAAATAATGAATATTTAAGTAATGTCAATGTTTGTTTTGGGTGAGAATCGAATTCACTGGAAAGACAGTGTCATTATCGGGGTTTTTTATTTTTTTTGCAAGGAGTGTAGAGGGCTCTCGGCCGATTATTTATCAGACTTATCAATTTTATGCTGTGTCAAGTTGATCAGGTTGTCAGTTCATCAAGGTGTCAGTCTGTATCAAGTTTATTCCACCATTTTACAATGAGGATAAAATTGGACACAAAACAACGCGAGATAAAGAATTACAGAAGCCAATCGTCGTCAAGGTTATAAATAAATATTACAACAGCATAGTATAATCAGCTGATAAAATAATAAAATTTTCTACCAACACCATTGACGTAGAAACAGCCGTAAAGTTGTGTTTGCATGGATAAATTAAATAAATGAAATTTAAGTTAAGTGCGTACATACGCTTATTTTGTTGCTTTGCTTCCTACTTCAATTAATAGAGGCTAAACTATCTGAAAAATAAATATTACGAAGCCTAAATAATATTAATATTTTACAATCAAGTCAGTTTAAATTAGTAACAAATATTTTTTTCATAGTTTAATTTAATGTAAAAAAACCGAACTAAAAGCATTTTTACTATTCATTGTAGTGTCCAAACTCCTCGCATCTGTCTGTAGCAACGAATAACAATGTTTGACGTTGTTAGGTTATTATTGACAATAACATCATTACTCACTCATTGACACTGACAGTTGCGATTTGTGCGATGTTCCGGAGAGACCGTTATCGGCTAACTTCATCCGTGACAATTTTGTATTACACTAATGCACGCGCATCTTAAAATTTCACTCTCATCATTTTTTCATAACGCGCCTAAAGAAGTATAACTTAAAAAATAATGTGAATAGTATGTAGTCCACCAACTATAGTGACAAAAAAAACTGGAGGCGCCGGGTATCGATCCCGGTACCTCTCGCATGCTAAGCGAGCGCTCTACCATCTGAGCTACGCCCCCTACAGTGCAATGCTCTAAATTAAGCGTCAACATTGTGGAGCGTAAACACAAATACCGGCCGCCTTTGCCTTGTTTGCTTACCTACTTCGAAATTAAACAAATAATTGTTAAGCATAGTACTGTCACTAAATTTTAAATATAATTAGTTGCCAAATAAATATCTAAGGACATTCTTTACACACAAAAACCGATAGCGCTGGTATTATCGAAACCAGATGACTGATATTACATCAATTACATAGATGCATATACAACTTTTCTTTTCAAAATACCTTCTTATATAGATATTTACTTGCAGATATAGAACAAACATACCTACTTGTTCATGCATACACATGTTTGACCTGGGTGGGAATTGCAGCCACTACCTGTGACGAGGCAGTCATGGTGTCGAACCATCAAGCCAAAAGAAATAAAGAAATCAAAATTCTAAGCCATTTATTTAGTTTAGGCCCGCGAAGTTAATGAAGCTACTATTAATTAATGGAAAATTTAACGCTGGTAAAAGAATCGCCTTGTCGCTATAAAACGTGTACTTTTGATCTTGGTTATTATTTAACAAAATCAATAGGGAACAGTTTCAATGTAATTTTATCAATTAAATTATATGTTGTATATACATTGTATCCCGTTAAAATTCTCACAGCATTTTCCTCTAAATTTTATTAATATCAGCTTATGACTAATAAATTGTAGACATGGAAGGTACACCGACACCGACGAGTCAAGATCTTTTGCTTAGTGTTCTATACGTTGTTTAAACTCATTACAAAAAGTAACTTTAACCTGGTTTTTGTATAATCTACACTAATATTATAAAGAGGAAAGATTTGTATTTTTGTATGTAACGAAAAAACTCAAAAAGTACTGGACCGATAAAATAATTCTTTTTTCATTAGAAAGCTACATTATCACTGAGTAACATAGGCTATATAAAATTTTCAATAACGTTAGGGATCCATACTAAAACTCCAATAATGTAACCCAGGGTGTGAAAAAATTACAAAACATTCTTACATCGCGTGCGCTGCGATAACTATTGATGATAGAATGAGCAAAATAATGTTACACCCCTCGGCAACGCGAGTGAAATGTTGAATAAACTTGTTAGGCGTCCTCCGCGTCTTCACTCGCTTTCCCGAGGGAAGTAACATTTTCCCGGATTAAAAAGTACCCAATGTGTTATTCCAGGACACGCTCTATCTATGTACTAAGTTTCATCCAATTCCATTCGATAGTTTTTGCGTGAAATAGTTACAAACATGCATCCTCACAAACTATCGCATTTATCATATTAGTAAGACTATCTGTCCCCCGCGGTTTTACCCGTATAGTATATCCATTTAGTAGTTTTTGCGTGAAAGGGTAACAAACATATTTACATATAAATCTTTCCTCATTATAATATTAGTATAGATAAACTTTATTAATATGGTAACACTGAACTATGAAAACAATGACATCATACAGTCCACTCATAATGGCATTCTAATCTATTGATAACAATACGATCAAATAAGCAAAAATCAATAAATAAACTCAGTGGGGCGTAAATTTTAGCACGATGCCTTTAACTATATATAGAATGTTAGTGAGCCCGCCATCTCGAGCTGCATTGATGCTGGTAGACCTTCTCGGACTGGACGTCGAAATTAAAGATGTAAACCTAGCGGCGAGATGCAATTATCAACCAGAATACCGGCAGAAGAACCCGCTGCACACCGTCCCACTACTAGAAGACGACGATCTCACTTTAGCGGACAGTCATGCAATTATGACATATTTAGTGCCGAAATACGGTAACGAAGAACAACAGAAACTGTACCCTGAAGACTTGAAAACAAGAGCGGTTATCGACCAGCGTTTGTTTTTCGACGCGACGATACTATATCCGCGACTCAGAACAGTGATTTATAGTGGAAAGAAAAAACGGCTGCCGAGCCCTACACAAGAGCAATCTGAAGTTATTATTGAAGCGTATGGGGTGTTAGAAAAGTATCTTGAAACATCGCGGTTTGTCGCAACAGATTACCTCACAGTTGCTGATATATCGTGCGTGGCGACTGTTTCGTCGCTGGACTGTCTTGTGCCGATCGACAAAAAGTATGTGAAGATAAGAGAATGGTGGCTACGATTGCAGAAAGAGGAGTGGTACTTGAAGGAAAATGCTTCCAGATTGTTGTACTTTGATAATTATGTGAATTTATATTATTGATAATTTTTTAAACTACGTTAGGAAACTTATTTTATTGAAGCCTCTTTAATTCCTTAGTAATAATAATCTTAATTATAAAATTCTCGTGCCACAATGTTAGTTACCATACTCCTCCGAAACGGCTTGACCGATTTTTATGAAATTTTTGTATGCATATTCAGTAGGTCTGAGAATCGGCTTTTTTGGTATTTTTTTTTTGTTATTTTTATGATGTGGCATTAAGATATACATACAACCCTACATTTTCACCCTTCTATCACCAATTCCTGTTTTTTAATCGAGATTTTAATACTATCCTGTTCCATCCACAGATCCGCAATAGGGTTGCAAGATGCCAATCGAATATCATAATTGTAATACGATAAATTTTCATGTATAGATAATAAAGTAAATATGGAAAAACAACGTTTGCCGGGTCAGCTAGTAATACATATATATAATAATAATTTATTATTACTTATATTATATTACTTTTAACAACTGTAGACTTTTGTATATATTGATGGGCCAGTTGGGTTGGTGGTTAGATACCTTGAATGCTACACCACAGGTCGTGGTTCGATTCCCACCCAGGACAAGCACTTTATGTGCATGAACATGTCTGTTTATTCTGTGTCTGAGTGTAACCATCTATATAAGTTCACATGTATAAAAAAAAATAAAAAATTTTAATGTCACAGTTTTTGATTCGCGGGCAAAAATTATGAATGATGTTTTCAAGCCACTTATTTTTTTTTATAACAAATTTAGGCTTATCAAAATTTAGTCTATAAATGTTACATAAAAGTATAAAATAATTGGAGGCGCCGGGTATCGATCCCGGTACCTCTCGCATGCTAAGCGAGCGCTCTACCATCTGAGCTACGCCCCCTACAGTGAACAGCACAAATATACGCATGACGAGCGTAAAAATATATTCCAGGCACGTTCGCCTTGACCGATAGCTTATTATTGCGTACTACTTTCACTGAGGTGACTGAATAACGTTACACATTCAATATAAATAAGTACAGCTCAGTCTATTTCAATGACATGGTAAGAGAAAGAAACTAGTATGACGTTCAAAAGAATCGTGCCTATTGTTTGACAAATCAACCGATTTTTTCGTTTGTGTTTCGACAACAATCGAATTGCGTATTATATATATTTTTTAATGTAATTGGCAGTTTTAATTACTCGGCCATGTTCACCTATTATTAATACTAATTGTAACACTGAATATCATCAATCTTTACTAGGAATTAGAAATTCTAACATGGTAACACTGTCAGATGACATCATATAAAGTGACCTTCAACAATACACTCCTTATCAATTGATAACGATACGGTAAAACACCAAAATCGATAAATAAACTCAGTGTGTCGTTTACTTTGGCAAGATGCCCATAACAATATATAAAACATCTGTGAGTCCCCCAGCACGAGCCACATTGATGCTCGTAGAAATCCTCGGACTCGAAGTACAAACTAAAGAAGTAAACCTACCCACAAGAGATCATTACCAACCAGAATACCTGGCGAAGAACCCGCTTCACACCGTCCCACTACTAGAAGACGACGATCTCACTTTAGCGGACAGTCATGCAATTATGACATATTTAGTGCCGAAATACGGCAGCGAAGAACAACAGAAACTGTACCCTAAAGACTTGAAAATAAGAGCTGTTGTCAACCAGCGGATGTATTTCGACGCGACGATACTTTTTCCCCGACTGAGGACGGTGATTTATAGTGCTGTGAAAAGTCGAGTGCCGAGTCCATCGCAAGAGCAATATGACGATATAATTGAAGCCTATGGGGTGTTAGAAAAGTATCTTGAAACATCGCGGTTTGTCGCAACAGATTACCTCACAGTTGCTGATATATCGTGCGTGGCGACTGTTTCGTCGCTCGACTGTATTGTACCGATCGACAAAAAGTATGTGAAGATAAACGAATGGTGGCAACGCTTGAAGGAAGAGCAGTGGTACCGTAAAGAAAATGTTCCTGGATTGTCGTTGTTTGATGGTTTTATAAAACAGTTTATAAAAATAAGGAATAATAAATTCAGTTTGAACTGTTTTAAATGACTTTATATTTAAAAATATTGAGTTAAAAAATATTTTTTGAAATGAGCTTTGAGCCATGGTACAAATAAAAAACGTAACGCGTATGCTGCTCCGCAAACCCTTTCATTAGATATACGAAGATGGCTTATTAAATAATAAAGGTTCACTGATCACTGTTTTTTTTTATACCACGACCAACAAGCGGACGGTCCACCTGATGGTAAGTGGTCACCGCCGCCTATGGACATTTGCAACACTAGGGGCATCGTCAATGCGTTGTCGACCCTGAGACGTGAAGTTATTAAGTGTCATGTGCCTGTAATTTCATCAGCCTCCTTACCATTCTAACCGAAACACAGTAATACAAGTGCACTACTGCTTCACGGCAGAAATGGGTAAGGTGGTAGTACTTACCCGGACGAACTCTGCACGAAGACTTCTACTACTCTGGCGCGCCACATTGGATTTAGAATTAAACAATTGAGTGCAAAAATTCAAATGCTGAAGTTAAATTAAAGCATGTAATTTTGAAAAATAAAATTAATCGAAATGTTCGTAATCGTTAATTATTATTATTTTAGTTATGTTAGGTATCATTCCCTTACAAATATACATAAACAAACCGCGTCATCGTCTGTATTAGCTCGCGGCTCCCAACGACACACAAAGCTGTCAACATTGATTTCATCTTCAATGAGGACTGCCGAACCCCCCACACAGCGATCCTTTCATCTTTTCCGCGCTTATTTCCCAAGAGGCTCTTGCCTCAAGCAAGGCAACGAGCCTATGCCAGAGCCTCATAATAAATTATGACATTCTTTACACACGGCCTTCTGATCCCAAACTAAGCAGCTTTCCCTTTTTTACATATTTACATCCAGATACAGAACAAACAGACATGTTCATGCCCAGAGAAGTTTGTCCTGGTCCTTGTCCATCCTACCACACAATATCGGTTGTCCTTTAAATGTTACACGTGCATATTATTGTATACACAGCTGTACGCCAACCGAAAAAAGGTAATACAAGTGTTGTACTACTAGTGTGTACTGCTTCACGGCCGAAATAGGTGTGGTCGTACTTCTTTAGACAAACACCGACTTCGTTTCGGCGGTAACGGCTACTAGTCCTATGTAAAGGTCACCAAGCTACTGCACTAAGAGCTATTATAGGAATCAGATGACTGATATTAATAGATGCATATACCAGTTTTTTTTTCATTATTGACATCGAGACACATAACAAACACGCAAGGTGGGAATGAAATACCCAATGCGACGTGGCATTCAGGGTCTTCAACCACCAAGCCAACTGGCCGGTAAAACGTCACATTGGACCAACGTCTTCTAGTCTTCTCGTAAAAGTTACTTATCATTTTGCGAAAGACCTGCTAGTTAATTACTAGGTACAGAGACCTAAGCACGAAAATATATCACAATCGTTGCGTCAACGTATCGAGTGCGACAAAATGCTGGTTTGTATTGAAAATTTAACTACGAGCATACCGTAACGATGCGCGATATTCAACTTCCCATTGCATTGGTTTTTGGCGCACGCGATACGATGACGATCCGCTTACGATAGACGTTCGTGGTCAGGGCAGGTGAGGCGGGTGAGGCGGGTGAGGCGGGTGAGGCAGGTGGTACATTACCTGCCTGGCGAAGGTCTTGAGGCGCTCGTTCTCGGCCTCGAGGCGGCCGCGGCGCGCGCGGCGCTCGGCGCGCTCGGGCTCGGCGTCGCCGGCCGAGCTCGACGCCGACGAACGGCTTCTCTCGCGACTTCGGGAGCTGAACAACTCGTCCAAGTTCGCCTGGGGAATATGTTGATATATTTTTAAATTGCTTTTTAGGGCACTCGATAAGATGACGCTACGCTTGCGATAGAAGTTCGTGCTGAGGCCTCAGAGCTTAGATTATTTAATATTCCCAACGACGTAATTGTCAAACGATAAATAGTTCTCAAAAAGGGTTGAGATCTTTATCATTATCTTTATATCTACCTACATTATTATTTAAAAGAGAAAGATTTGTGTGAAATTTATGTAATGAATAACCTCAAAACTACCCTGGATCCAATTTAATAATTATTGCACTATTAGAAAGTTTCGTTAATCAATTTCCAGGTTAAATCTATTCAATCAGGTTAAATTAAAATAATAAAAGGTTGATCTCCAGCTTGAGATCAGAGTTACATACTTATTCATACCCAGATACAAAACACGCTGACATTTTCATGTACAGAAATGAATACAGAATTGTTCTGGGTGAGATTCGAACCTATGACCTGTGGCATAGCAGTCAAGATATCTAACCACCACGGCAACCAACTATGTATGTAAATAGTTGGGGTAAAAGTTAAAATATCATCTGATCCTGAAATTACAGAATTCCCGAAAGAAAATAAAAACACTTACGGGAGAGAAATTCACATTTTTCTGTTTCTTCAAATCGTTCACCACTTGACTGGCTTTCACTTTATCATCACTTCTGCAACTCTTATCATCTTTACCATTGTTCAAAACAATATTTGACGGGGAATCGAACTCCGTCATAGTACTCCTCTCTACAAGACATTTGGGCTCCAACTTTGTGCTATCAAGGTACCTTTTCAGTACCACAATTTCATTCTTCAACAAGTCGTAGTGATTACGTAAATCAGTCGGGTTTATTGATTCTTGACTAGCATTGCTCGGGCATGTTTTCAAACTTTCTAGTTCCATTCTCTCTTTGTTAATGCTGTCTCTTTCCTTTTTCATGTCTTCGAGGTGGCCTTCTAAAATTATGAGTTCGCTGGATATTTGTGAGCGCATATCTTCGCCGCGTTGTTTCAGGACAACTTCAGCTTTCTCCAGTTCAACTTTTAAGTTGACTTCCTGGAAGTAAAATAGCATTCAGATTATTAGGTTTAGGACAATACAGGTGCAGTCAATCCGATACCCTATAACTAAGTGACATAAGGTCGAATGCATATTTTTTACACATTTATGTGCTCCCTATCGAAGTTTGATACATACGGTTCCTGTGTTGGTCAGGTTTTCTACTTTATTATACATATACTAGCCGTTTTAGAAGTTTTGGAGAAAAATGGCAACATGGCGGTTTCACCCGGGTTCCCAAGGGATGTAACATTTTCCCGGAATAAAATAGCCTATATGTTAGTCCAATATGCTCTATCTATGTGCCAAGTTTCATCCAAATCCGTTTGGTAGTTTTTGCGTGAAAGAGTAACAAACATCCATACATACAAACTTTCGCGTTTATAATATTAGTAGGATAAGATTTGTGCTGTTGGTTTTCAGAATAAAACAAAATGAAATACCTTCTCCGACAATCGCCCAGTCTCATCACGCACCTCCTTCATGGCCTTAGACAAGTGTTGGTGTTGGTCGCGCAACGCTTTCGCAAGTCCCCATAGAAACCGCTTCTTCTGTTGCACGCCACGTTCTAACTCCGCTTCGCGAGCTTTGAACGATTCTTCCATCTATGAAGAGTTAATAAGGAGATTCAAATTCAGCTTAAAGAATATGAGATGAGAGCTCAGTTGTTAGTTACATAGAATGACGTGACGATTCATAGTTTCAGTAAGAAAAAACAAATTTACAACATTCAACATCTTTTCTTTGTTCAAACGCGGTAGGAAAATCATCAGAAATCTATGTCCACCTTCTATTCTCTCAATACTACGTCTACCGAAGCGTGGTCTCCACTCTAGAACACGTCTACCCTAACGGTTATCGGTTCTACAACAGAGGTGACCAGCCCGCTGCCACTTCAGCTTGCAAATTTGAGCTATGTCGATACCTTTGGTTCTCTGACGGATGACTTAATTTCGAATTCGATTCTTCAGAGAGACTCCGAGCCCTCTCGTGCCAAAGGTGAGGCGTATGTCCAGCAGTGGACAGAGATAGGCTGATGATGATGAGTAACATTATGCTGAGATTAAGTGCAAAGGTCACCTTGTCCCGTTGTTTCTTCAACTGCAAAGCATGGCTGGCGAGCGACCGTTTGATCTTCTTATCCTCTTCCTGCTTCACCATAGCCGCTTCCGCTTCGTAAACTGATTTGAGTTGTTCAAATAACTGGAAAAATTTAATTTGATTTAAAATGTTCTCTGTATTGTCTGTTATTTCTTAACGTAATATATTTACATCTTTAAATTGGAACACTATACATAATAAACAAATATATACATAGAAAAATACAAAAGCACTTAAAATTTATTTGAATATAATACTGTATTCAGGACACTGTAGAACTGTAGACAGGCCAGTTGGCATGGTGGTGAGTGACTCTGACTAAACCTAAGGTCGCGGGTTCGATTCCCACCCAGGACAAACATTTGTGTGCGTGAACATGTCTGTTTGTTCTGTGTCTGGGTGTAAATATCTATATAAGTATGTATTTAGAAAAAAGAAAATTTTAGTATATCAGTTATCTGGTTTCCATAGTACAAGCTATGCTTAGTTTGGGATCAGATGGCCGTGTGTAAAAGAATGTCCCGGGATATTTATTTATTAATAAGACATTTGATCAAATACTAACCGACGTATTGAACACCTATAAATACACGATAAAAATTTTCATCATATGTTCAAAATTTAACATTAAATATGATTTTTAATAGCGATCTAACCACGAAAAGCTCAGTTCAGGGCTGCTTCAAGTATGTGATATGGGCAATAAAAAAATCGATATGTCTAGCTGATTTGTTTTACACAATATTGAAGTAAACAATATACAAAACAGTATAAAATCATCGTAACCTCATCAATGAGGCTCCGTTCCATAACATTTATATTCTTCATGATTGTTTCCACATTCAAATGATTATTCTTTGTTTCCTTCATATTCTGAAATAATATATTTATTGTAAATCTGTTGATATTATTCTAAATGTGATTGGTTATATACCTCCATATTTTTATGAGCATTCTGAATTACTTTATTAAATATTTAAATCTTCCAGCCGAACAACGCTGCACCTACTATAGACAAATTGGACATATACGTAGTGCTCAACCAAGACTTCCAGTTAGACTTCCCTCTGAAACTAGTGACGCCCAGGGAGGTCGTTAAACCATTAAGTCTATGTGTTGGCGCTATTTCAAAATCTAAAAAGGTTTTATTCACTGCCATTAGATAGCGGTAAAAGTTAATCCTGGCACATAACATTTTTATTATTTCTTTTTTATTCATGTCACTTTTGGGGGGAAAATCACACAAAAATTATGCATTGTAAAGCGAGCACGTCGTTTTATTTTCACATTAAGAAAAATACACATTGAAGCAGATTTACCATAAAATCTGCGTCAGCACAAAAAGGCGTAACACTATGCAAAACAAAAAGGGGCCAGGATTCAACCTCATCGACAAAAGAGTTCTCGAACAGCTGCCACGCAAGGCTATAGTGTACCTGACGATGCTCTTCAACGCTATTCTGAGGGTAGGATACTTCCCTGATCTGTGGAAAGTTTCCCAGGTAATAATGACACATAAACTTGGTAAACCTCCACATGAGGTAACTTCTTACAGACCAATTAGCTTGCTGCCAACTACCATATGTCTAAACTCTTTGAGAAATGCCTACTTTGCAGACTTAGCAATGCTTTAAGGGAAAAGTCAATTATCCCTGACCACCAGTTCGGCTTTCGGAGAGAACACTTAACCATAGAACAGGTCCACAGAGTATGCAGGATAATAAGGAAGTCGTTCGAGATGAAGGAATACTGTTCAGCGGCATTTTTCGACATACAGCAAGCCTTCGATAGGGTATGGCACAAGGGACTGCTGTATAAAATAAAATCCTTATTGCCTCACACTTTCTACGGAGTTCTAAGGTCTTATATTTCTAATAGAATATTCCAAGTAAAGGAAACCGATTCAACATCGGGGTTTCATGAAATAAGGAGTCCCACAAGGCTCGGTACTTGGACCTGTCCTATACACATTATTCACATCTGACTTTCCACAAAGTTCAGATGTTACAATCGCCACCTTTGCCAATGATACTGCATTCCTTGCCTCAAATAAATGCCCAGTAGAAGCATCACGGATATTACGGAAAACTGGCTAGCTAAATGGAGAATAGCTGCTAGCGTAACAAAATCACTACACGTGACATTCACACTTCGTAAGGAAGATTGCGCACCTGTCACCCTGAATGGTATACAACTCCCACATCACGACTTGGATCGGAGACTCACCTGGCCGAAACACATTAAAACAAGGAGCGATGAGATCAACTTAAAGTACAAGGGTCTTCATTGGTCAGCAATGGGCAGAAACTCCAAACTAGCTACGGACAATAAGATCCTTATCTACAAAGCCATGATAAAGCCAATTTGGACATATGGCATACAACTATCTGCTAGTGCCACTAATCTAACAGAACGGTATACTTAGACAGATATCGAATGCACCATGGTTTCTCAAAACAACAGAGCTCCACGAAATCCTGAATATACCAACTCTTAAAGACGAAATTGCTTCCTATGGCGATAAATATGTAGCAAGACTACAAAAGCACCCAAACCAACTCGCAGGGCAACTAACAATACCTGAGATTGTTCGCCGGCTAAAAAAGAGACGAGACATCTTTGACCAGGATAGCCAGTAAAGTCTGACTACTTAAATAAAAGGGATATACTCCACTGGGAGTACAATCCTACTCAAAGACCACCACCATCACATCTGCTTACAGACAAGGGCTGATCGCATGATTAGAACCAAAAACAAAAAAAAAATGAAAAGAAGGTAACAATTTAATCATCATCAACATCTTCTAAGCATCACAACTGCTGGGGTTTGACCCCTAACAACATGAGGAATTATGCCTAATAGACTGTCACTCCGACCCAGCATCAATTGATGGGCATTACATGACTTTTGAATTGTACTATGGTCCATTTTTATAATTATGCCAACTAACTAGTTTTCATTAATAATGCCAGTAAAGAAGCTTTTTCAAATATGCCAATAAACAATTTTTTATAACTATGCCAATTGAGGATCAACAATGACCTTATTAAGCGACAGAACAATAAAATAACAACAGATTAAACCTTGGCCAAGCACTTCTTCTTCCTCCGATATTTGTCTTTGATCCTAAGCACTCTATTCTGGCAAGTCTTGCAGACCACATAGTGCTTGCATTTATCATGGTTCGTGTTTCTATGAGGATGTTTGTCTTTTTCTTCTAGAGTATCAGAACTTTTGATACTAGACGAAAGACTTTCGTTTGATGAGTTAACTGTAATTTAAAAACAAACACATCACTACATAGTATAAAACAAAGTCGCTTTCTGTGTCCCTATATCCCTATGTATGCTTAAATCTTAAAAACTACGCAACGAATTTTGATGCGGTTTTTTTAATAGATAAGAGTGATTGAAGAGGAAGGTTTTTATGTATAATACATGTGACATCCCACGGGAACGCGGGTAAACCGCGGGGGACAGCTAGTTTATAACTCACGTTCTGGCAATAGAGCAAAAGCACTGGCATCAGTATTAAGGTGTGTATGTCCAAATCATTAAAAAAACTGGTCTACAAGATTGTATAATAAATAAATAAATATCCTGGGACATTCTTTACACACGGCCATCTAGTCCCAAACTAAGCAGAGCTTGTACTATGGAAACCAGATAACTGATATACTACATATACTACGCTTTTTTTCTAAATACATACTTATATAGATGTTTACACCCAGGCACAGAACAAACAGACATGTTCATGCACACAAATGTTTGTCCTGGGTGGGAATTGAACCCGCAACCTTCGGCTTGGCAGTCAGAGTCGCTAACCACCAAGCCAATTGGTCTGTCGATCAATACTACCTCAATAACAATTTCAAAAGTTTGTAAGGATGCATATATGTATGGGTGTTTGTTACTATTTCATGCAAAAACTACTCAACAGATTAAGATTAAACTTGGCACATAGTTAACCTGGATTAACACATAAGATACTTCTATCTCCAAGGCAAAAATAACATCCCTCAGGGACGCGGGTGAAACCCCGGGGTATAGCTAGTTGAAATATAAATACTGGACTTATTTATTTTTATATATTTTCGTATTACACAATATATAGTTAAGCCAGTTGTTAATCTATATGTAAGTTTAAAACTAAGAGGAATTGAACACTGGCACACTGTAGTGACATCTCAGACATACAATTATAAAGGATTGAAATTGATTTAGGGCCAGTTGGCTTGGTAGTTAGAGACCCTGACTGCCAAACCGAAATTCGCGGGTTCGATTCCAAGGACAAACATTTGTGTGCATGAACATGACTGTTTGTTCTGTGTCTGGGTGTAAATATCTATATAAGTATGTATTTCAAAAGTAGTATATGTAGTATATCAGTTACCTGGTAGCCATACTACAAGCAGCACACTCTGCTTAACTTGGGATCAGGTAACCATGTGTGAGAATGTCTTGGAATATTTTAAATAAATGAACTTGCCGTGTTCAACAACTGGTTCTTTTTTATAAAGAGGGACACACTTCAATATGCATAGTAGTAATGGTAAATAGTCTTCATTCTTGTACATGTGGACAATACTTGAAGCATGGGTTGAGTCACACTTTACACCTGAAATTATAAGATCAAAATATATTAATGACAATGTTGTTGAGCCCCTAACCAGGTGTAGTTTAGTGATGCATTAGCAAAGTGACTTTTGTTTAGGTGAAATGAAGTGGTATGGATCAGTAAATCAGGTGGATTTGGTATGACGATTTGTTGTATTTGACCTACTAGGCACTCTTAAAGTGCAATGGAACCAATTTTCAGCTCACACCATTTTCTCCCTCGGCCATCATATATCCTAATTTCCTCAACCCTATCAAATCAGTGTTACACAATCTCAAGTTCATAAATATAGTTTTTTAACTCAAGAAGTTAAATAGCAGGCACACAATACCAGGATTTCCAATATATTACAGATGATTTTTTTATAACCCATTTTCTAGTCCCATGCCCAATAGTGCCTATTGATATTCAGACACAAGAGCCAGTTTCCCTCTAGCCTATATCTTTGAGTAAACCCTTATTAACCAAAACCTTAAAGACCAAAACCTTAAGAGTAAAGTATTTTATAAAATAACTCACCTAAATAGTTAAGAATAGACCATATATCTGTATCATTAAATTTAATTCCCGAGTAATCATCACTGTGGTTCTGCATGAGGGTCTTAGCAAAGCCAAACACCATATTAGCGAGGGGCATCTCCGATATGAACACTGATAGGGTGTAACTGAAGTCCTGAAAGACATATCATCAACTAGTTAAGTAACTTAGGCAGGAAACTAAGCTAAGCAGGCACTGATGGAACACTTAATAACATAGAGGTGGACAAAGCCTGTTGCTTATCACTCAGTCCACCACAGACAAGTTCAAATGACATAGTCTCAAGACTTGGTGGAATAGGATAATCATAAATGAGACTAATATGGGACACAAGATTGGAAAGTGATGTGTGGCTGTACACAATAATAGATATAGGCCTGTAGTGACCTCTGACTTCATAGAGCATAATGTTGTCATAGAATGTAGGTCTTAGATACTCCATTCAAACTGTACAAGATAGAAAAAAAATACCAATATTTGTACGACTTCAAACAGAGAATTTATGAATAGCTTCATCAGGTGCATTCCTAGGTTGTATAAGAACTTTAAGTTTATGCAGGAAAACATTCTGTACATTTTCAATCGTACAAGAACCTTATCCACCAAATTTAATTCGAAAAACCTTCAGCCTTATATGTGGGCAAGTGTCATAAACTTACCAATAATTACATTTATTTGTATGTTTTTATATTTAGAAGAAAATACTGAGTCTACACCCAATAATAATATTAAGCAGATGCAGGATCATGAACAAAACAGCAAAAATGAATATATGATCCTTATTTAGTTAGAAGTAAACTAGTTCTCAACACAGAAACATCCACCACCGAAGAGAGCTCCAATAACTTGGAAGTTACAAACCATTCTGTAACATCTAGCAACCCCATATAAGTAATCAGTGCATTATAAAGACTACATCTTTAAATAGTTTAATACAGTCACAATTTCTGTCAATGTTTGTCCAGGTAGATATTTAGCTATGCGGGTTTTCATTGGTTTTTACCAAATTAGAGAATTTGTAGTTAAAGGTTTACCTCTATAATATATTGATATTATAGTAAAGGAGAACCGGGGGCCTGGTCGCTAGTTCCTCATAAAGTATGGATAAAAACCTATCTTACCATGCGCAATAAATATTCAGCTATAAGTATGTTCAATGCTTGAAATGTAAGATCCAAACGTTGGGTGAAGTGCTTTTGGCATGCTGGAGGGTCATCTAGAAGAAACAACATGTATTTATTCATAAATAAAACTTGAAAACCATAATTTCAAGTTAATGATAACTTTGTTTCATGAATGATAACATATACATCTTTATTTGTGTTAGAGTGACATAGCTTTCTACTATTTTAATTACGCGAGAGTAGGGCAGCAATAGCTTGATGGTAAATATAGTTCTCTTTTACAAGTTCGGTATTGGAACACATGTTACGCGGGTTAAAAATTTATGGAAAGTATCGAAAAAGATTAGAAGTACGTACCAGTTTGGGCACTTTTCAATACGTTAACGATGTGTCCACGTAAGTAAGCTCTTAGATCGTTGAGTATACCGTTTCTCTCAAACAATTCATGAATGAACTTTTGGAAATCCTCCGCAGAATCAGCATTAGCAACGTATCGGTTTTCCACATTAATTGAGATATTTTCTTCTGTAACACCACTTTCCATTGTATGATTTAGACTCTAAGAGATAATTTAAAGTGATAACTTAACCGAACATAATATTTTTAATGAAAATAATTGCACGGTTCACTGAAATTTCAAACTTCCCAAACAGAATTTTGACATTTTGTTTGTTTGTTGACATTTCCGTTTTATTGGATGGTTTAACAATGGCGCACAATACTTTTAATTAATACTTTCACTAGTAAAGTATATAAAAATATTTAACCATTCAATTATAATTAAATGAGCTTTTTGAAAAATGTATGCTTTATATATTTGTATATTTATGATAAAAAGATATTCATACAATCATCATTGTAGTAAGTTAACAGCTATTTTGGCATGTCATTTATCTGTCCCTGTGGCGCAGAGGATAGCGCGTTGGACTTCTAATCCAAAGGTCGTGGGTTCGATCCCCACCAGGGATGCAGTATTGTAATTTTGTATTTTGTAGATTTCATTTTGATTCCTGATATATACGATAAAGTTTTAAAGTGAAATAGTTTTCTCAATCAGAAGTTTTATGTCGTCTTTTAGAATTCGTGATTAATTTATTGTTTGTCCTTATGAACTCCGCGATAAGCTAACCTTGTTTCATCCTTATTTTCCTTCATAAATAACATTATGAATTTGTTGACTATTATGAGGACTTAAAAAAAGGCTGAATACTAGAACGCCTGATGCAGAAACGCCGCCAAAAAGTACTTTATTTTTAATAGTAAGTAGGTCCTTCCATATTCGTACCTTTTACTTTAAATTAGATTATTTGCTCTAACTTGTATTTCTTTTCAAAATTTGTTTGGAACTCAATATAATATTGTATGTAACGGAGGAGAACGTTGGTGCCTGCGACACCGTTTTTATACTTTTGCAGATGCCATAGCTTTTCAATTGCACTATGTACACTGTTGCCAAATAAATATTTTGAATTCATGGGGAACAAATCTCTGGCACATGAAACCATATAAGAAACCATTTTATTCATCAAAGACATTATTAAACTTGCGGCAAAGAAAAATAATTAGAAAAACCTTTGTTCCATCAGGCATAATCTAATCTAATAAAGACAAATCTATTGATCCAACTCCAAATTGTATGATGATGGAAATCAACCTTATTCCAAAGCAATACAGTTTCTTTTCCTATGACAACCTGAAACATCAAAACGGCCATCATAGCGTGCGTGGTATAGTAGATTTACAACACAAATACTGAGGATATGAATATGGTAACTATCTATCAATTCAGGATAGGAGAATTGAGAGAATTGACGAGCGTTCATGGAAGCAGGGCATGATGAGATGGGTATGATCAGCTGTTCACTATAGTAGTCACTGTAGCAGAAATCATTGATACACCACTATACTGAGCAGAAATTCGGTAGACAGGAGGAGATTATAAGGTAAGTATAGGGTTTAGCTAGACTACCCAAGTACTAGTCAATAAATTTGCCATTTTATCTATAGGTAAATGAGTCAATTCGTGGACGTATTCGATTCGGATGTTAGTATTAATGACAATGGAAATATGTAAGCAATAGCTGTCGCCCGCGGTTTCACCCGTGTTTATCGATAGGTGTCTTATATATAAAGCCTAAGCCATCTTATAACTATCTACAAAAATCCGCGTCGAATGGTAGCAGTCCCATCCCGATATGTTCAGTAGTTTTTGAGGCGGTGGTGCTTCATAGGTACCTTATTTTCTTTTTTTTTTATTTATATATGTAAACTTCTGTGTATGGGTATGTATTTTTTTTAATATGTAAGTATTTTGGAAATAGAAAGTTGTATATGCAGGTACAAGCTCCGCTTAGCTTGCATTGGCGTGTAAACAAAGTCCCTGAACCAAGTTAAGAACGTTTAATATTAAATATGTTAGGTAAGTAAGAATTCCAATTAAAAATGCATGCTGTTAAAATGAGCGCCCATTATAGTGTGTTTGCCAGTTGTCCCTGTGGCGCAGAGGATAGCGCGTTGGACTTCTAATCCAAAGGTCGTGGGTTCGATCCCCACCAGGGATGCGGCAACTTTTTAAGAAAATAATTAGCGCTACTTTCAGGATGTAATCGATTATAAAGGCTGGATTGCGCGAAAACGGCAAATCATAATAGATTACGATACTCAGATACGAACTCGTTCTAAAACCTTTAATGTTCTTTTTGACAGAATCTGTTCAAAATCGACATCGATCTAAAAAAGTAGGATCGGGATCGAATATTAATTTGGACAGTAAGCCATTTATGTAGGTTTTTTATAATAAAGCGTGATTTTGATATTAAAAAATTTCTGATTGACGTTCGATTGGGAACCGATTGGGTCTTCATATGGAATAAGGCAGTCGAAAAGTAGTTTTATTTTTCAAACAATGTTTTCTAACCTAACACCCACATATTTGATTTTGTATGTTAATCGATAGGAGATATTGACAACTCAATAAACAGGTAAAATTTTAAAAGAAGAATTATTACTATCCAGACAGGGCCATGGCGAACATAAATATTGATTGACCATACCAAATATGGCTTTAGAAAAGATTGTGATAAAAAATTCTCAAAAGTGAGGAGCTGTATTGAAACTATTTGAAACACTCCAATGTACTTATATCAAAATGATTCGAAATTAGAACAGTGATTTTGGGAAAAAAAATTGCTTCACTTCGTTCTGTAATATTTAAAAAAATGTAAGGCAATGAAAACCTTACGGTTTCTCATTTTCAAAGACAAAGATTGGCCGCTTGTCGAAATATTTTGACCTATGAGTAAAGCCAGACCCGGTAGTTAGCGTAACTCAGGTGTCCTAGCATACGATACATCCAAGTATTACCTATTTGATATCTATCTACTAGTAGGATAGTCGGTTGGCAGGACCATCTATCGGTCGAAGTTTCAAAGAGTCAAAGCATACAGTGAAGCAAAACCTTGAGTATTGTAAGTTGTGAGGTAATTCTTTAGTAACAATTTAATTACAATAACTATTATAATATTGCAAAGAAATAGTGCGATTTTTGTGAGTTTGTATTTTTGCGAAGGGAAATCTCGGGAACCAGGCCAAGTATTTATAAAAATATTTCATTATTTAACAGGCACATTATTTCATATATTCAGACATAGGCTATGTTATAATCCCGGGATATATCCTCGAGAAAGGTGGTGAAGCCTCGACTGGGAAAGCTAACTACTACCTTGTGGTGTGTCTAAAACATTGTTTATGAAGTAGTTACCTAGTTATTTCATGTTATTTATATGCCTAGCAACTGTCTGTTACTTTTAATTATTATCTTGTATTTTAGCAGAATAAAGCCAAGTTTTCTGATGGCATGTTTCGTTTAATTATATCATACCTATATTTATATAACTAGCTGACCTTTGTGCTGTCGAAATATACATAAATCCCATAGAAAAAAACACTTTCGAATAGTATTTATTTTTATTAGCATACCTAGTTGATATTAGTAATTAATAGTTATTTATTTATCGTAGAGTCAATATTTGGATCGTAACGAAACGTTTTTATAATTTTAACCAAATCATGTTTTTGACATTCAGATGATAAAACAAAACGTTACGTCAATGTTGAAATTATTTATTTTTCTGCGGACAAGTCAATCTGTCAGTCATTAAATTGAATGTTACTTTAGTTAGAGTGAGATTGTCTCATTAAAAAAACAGTTTATAAAAAATAAATCAAGATGAGACGAAGAGCAGGAGTAGGTGCTATTCAAAAGCAAAGAATGGAGCAAGAAAAGTACAGAGAGAAGGGTTCAGAGATTCAAGAAAATCAGTTTCAACAGATGTCTAAACAACTGGATGTCTTTAGAGAAAACTTGGAAGAATTTGCAACAAAACACAAGAATGAGATCAAGAAGAACGCTCAATTCCGGAGGCAGTTCCAGGAGATGTGCGCTGCTATAGGTGTGGATCCTTTGGCTTCTGGAAAAGGCTTTTGGTCTGTATTAGGTGCGTGTTTTTGAAGCTATTTTTCCTCTTACCATGTTAAATAGTCTATTCCCTCATTGCTTGACTCTCATAACAATACCATAATATAAATCTGATATTATTTACTAGCTGTCACAGATAAATATATATTTACTCCAACATAAAAAAAATATTATTAATTAAGTTCTGCATTCAAAAGCTGAAAACTCTTTTTATCTCTTCAATTGTTTCATTCCAGGTATTGGTGATTTCTATTATGAATTAGGAGTGCAAATAGTAGAAGTATGCTTAGCAACAAATTACAAGAATGGTGGATTAATTACATTAGAGGAGCTACGTACAAGGCTGATTGCCGCACGGGGCAAGGCAAAGGCTCACCAGGACATTACCTATGAAGATCTATTGGCAGCTGTGAAGAAATTAAAGATATTTGGAAATGGGTAGGTTTACATAAATATTATAATTGCTAGGTTTGTGTTGTTAACTTAGTATACTACTAAAACATTCACAATTAACCATGCCAGTTGGCTTGGTGGTTAGAAGCCCTGACTACCCCACTACATGTTGTGGGTGTGGTTCCCACCCAGGAATAACATTTGTGTGCTTGAATATGTCTGTTTGTTCTGTGTCTGGGTGTAAATATTAATTATAAGTATATAGTATCTGGGATCAGATGGCTGTGTATTATCTCCTAGAATATTTATTCAATTATACACTTGGGTACCTACAGAGTTACTAGATGAACTCTTCTCTGACGTCTCTACTAATATGTTTCATTTAATTCAAATTAGATATCATGGCATTACATTATACCTTGTTTTCATATTTCAGGTTCACAGTAGTATCAATAGGGAAAGGTAAATGGCTAGTTCAATCAATACCTGGTGAGCTGAACTTGGATCAAACATTGGTGCTCCAGAAAGCCAGTGCTTTGGGCACAGCTTGGGTGTCAATGAGTATTCTTGTTGGAGATTTGGGGTATGTGTATTTCTATGTTACAAAATTTCTCTATTTGCCATTGACATTACTCTTAGCTCGGATGAAGCATGATTGGCCACAAATTCATTTTGAAATCTTGCTATCAAGATATTAAGATCCTTAAATATATGATGCAAGCAAATATATTCCTATGCTGTTTGCATTAAAAATACAAATTGTACGTACTACCTTCCTTTACTACACTCCAAATAAAGAATGTCAAATACTAAAGCTGTAGAGTTTAATAGCCCTGCTTTGACATAGAAAAATCATCTTTAAGCTTTTGAGATAAGGTTCATCTATTGATCCAATGGTTAACTGTATGATAATGCGGTTGTACCTTATGCTAACAACTTAGGGTTCATTTTCTTATGGCACTACCATATTTAAAAGAATCTGTGTCTGAATAGTAACACTACATGTATAAAACCAAGTTGCTTCCCACTGTCTGTCTGTCCCAATGTATGCTTAGATCTTTAATACTATGCAATGGATTTTGATGCGGTTTTTTAATGGATAGATTGAATGATTCAAGAGGTTTTTATTTATGTATGTGTCAATGCATATTATAATTGAGAAAATGCGAGAATAGAGATGTGTCCTGACATGTCAAATCAGCAATAGGGGTGTGTCCTGACAAGTCAAATTAGCAATTCTTTATGAAATGTCAAAACAATCGAATGTATGGAATTTTGCAAGTTGTAAGCAAGTTGTAACGTCATAATTGTACAGCATCAAATAACATACTCTTTATGATTAGATCAGTACTGAATAATCACATCAACGATTTAATTTTGATCATATTTATTGTTCTCGTATATTTATGGATGTTTCATACACTGGTTAATGTTTGAACATTTATCTTTAATACAGGACACATCCCAATTAAAACTATTTTAACTGCGCGCGTTTGACAGTTCGCGTATTAGAGACCTCCGGTACGCGGGTGAAACCGTGGGGGACAGCTAGTAGTCTAATAAATATCATGTTTCAGATGGAATGATACAAGAGCTCAAAATGCCCTCAACCATATGGTCAAAGAAGGCCTAGCGTGGGTGGATACTCAAGATTCAAAGGAAACATTGTATTGGTTCCCCAGCATGTTTTCCGAGTGTGTAGCAGCATCATAACATACTGTATTGTGATGTGATAAGGTTGATATTGCTGTACTATAATGGTATGTTATTTTGAATTGAATGTAAATAAAACATCAAAATGTAAATAAATTTATATGGATATGTTTTAATAATGTTATAAATTTTATATTGCACTGAGGTTCTACTTATTAACTAAAATAAAAAAAATATTAACTGGCAGTACTATCTTCTTCATTATTCGATGATCCAGTAAAAGGTAACTTTAGTTTATCCCTCAATTGTTTGTTTTCATTATTGAGGTCATTCAATCTCTTCTTGAGTTTTTCTGTCATTTCTAGGTATGATTCTTTCCACCTGTAAAGATAGAAGAACTTAAAATACCTACTTTTATTTGCCATAATTTTATTCATAGGCAAATGTAATTGATTAATACTTTTTACTGAGCTCCATTTGATTTTCCAAATGTTTATTTAATTCCATAAGCTCCTCTTCCTTTGTAGATACCATTCTGAAATAAAGAATCCGTATTAGTTTTCTACGATCCAAACGGTTTGTGATTACCCGACTTATCTACTTATCTATCCTATCTAATTAGGATCTCGGAAACGGCTCCAACGATTTTCATGAAATTTAGTATGCAGGGGGTTTCGGGGGCGTTAAATCGATCTAGCTAGGCTATCCGTATTTTTAGGCAATGAAAACTGCTACAATGTCATTAAGGCAGGTAAGGCTTTCAAGTTACATCTTTTGTGAGATATACTTTTAATGGGAGCCCTTTATTATCGCATCTAATTCGTATCTAGGTTTATATGACAGTGCTTTAAAAAGGAGAATACGGTAGAAGTCACGTTAGTAAAGAAGTCCCGAGCAATGATCGGATTTTTTTTTTTTTGAAAGGACGAAGGTGTTAGCCTCAGATGGCTCTGACACCCTTACGCGGACAATAACGGTGAGCGCTTAGGGCTCTCAACCGAAATACAATTTTAAGCAACAGCACACTGAGGGTGCCCCCTGTGGGGCTCGGACCTCGGGCTCAGGGCGTTATGTGGGGGGCCTTTTTTTATATCAAAGACTTAACATTATCTGATTATTATGCTCGGCCATCCAGGTACTTTCTTTTTATACCACATGGGCCGGCATACCAGCATTGTAAGCGCAGTGTCGTATCGAGTGCGTCAAAAAGCTGGCTTATATGGAAAATTTTACACCGCGCAAACCGTGACGTTGCGCGACGTTAAATTTCCCATTGCATTGGTTTTTGGCGCACTCGATACGATAACGATACGCTTAAGATAGATGCTCGCACTGAGTTAACAGACGGTCCATCTGATTGTAAGTGTTTACCGCCGCCTATGGACATTTGCAACACCAGGTGAATCGCCAATGGGTTGTCGTTCCTAAGACGTGAAGTTGTTAAATTTCATGTGCCTGTAATTTCACCGGCTACCTTTCTAACCGAAACACAGTAATACAAGTGCACTATTGCTTCACGCCGGAAAAGGTAAGGTGGTAGTAGTTCCTCGGACAAACTGCACCAAGAGCCTACTCTAAACTACAAATCTTACTTGTTATTCAACTCTGTTCTTGATGATAGCATTTTTTGTAATTTGTTCACCATTTCATGTGTCTCGTCTAAAGATTTCTGTAAATGTTCCACTTGTACTCTGAAATGAGAATGAGTTTTAATAAAAACCTTTTTTATTTACATTAATATAAAGAGGAAAGATTTGTATTTTTGTATGTAACGAATAAACTTAAAAACTACGGGACCGATTTCAAAAATTCTTTTAGCGTTGTTAAATTACGCTGATCCCGGGTGATAGGCTATATTATATTTTCAAAAAAATTAGGAATCCTTACTAAAACTCCAATAATGTAACCCAAGGTGTAAAAAAAATCATTACATCACGTGCTCTGCGAAAACTATCGATGATAGAAAGAACAAAATAATGTAATGTTATAACAGCTATTTTAAATAAACATCTGAAATCTTGATTAAAACCTTACTTAAGTTCTTCACACTGCATCTTCAGCAGTTGTTCTTCCCAATCACGTCGTTTTGTTTCTCTCGTGTGTATGTCTTGAATCCTTTGTATATCAATGGCTAGGCATTGCTTTTCGCACACCAGTTGTATGTTGCGCCTTTCAGATGATACCTGTTACATAAGTTTTAATTTATTTCTATCTTCAATCACCTACCAAATCCAACTAATTTGTTTCATCTCATTTTAGGAAGAGCCAGTTTATTAATTAAAACATGATCCTTTACATGGTAAATGTGTTCATTTAAGATGTCGACATTCTAATTTGATTGGGTATTTTATTTGCGATTGTAATTTTATTGCACTATTCTGAATTCTTGGCGAGTAAACTCATTCTTATTCTTCTCTCAGTATTTCCTAAGTAATAATGATTCCTAAATTAAAAGGATTGTATTAAGCCCAAACTTTCCCTACCAGTTCCTGAAACATTGCTTCAAGTCTTTGTTCCGCCAGCGCCAATTTTGGATCAACAGATTTAACGTTATCCTTTTGTTGTTTGAGGTAACTTTCATTTGCTGCTTGTAACACTTTGGTTTCTCTGCAAATTTAGGTTGTAATTAATTATTTCAAATCATGAATAAATTTGAATCGAATATCCAATATCCAACCTTAATGATTTGTTAAGTAATAATCCCTTTTCAACTAATTCAGCATCCAAATTCCTGATATGTTGCAGCATGTCAGATATCTTTTCATTATATTTCTCTTTGATATCGTCCATTTCCTTTCTGCAACATGTTTCTACATCACGTCTTACATTTGATAGAGTATGCTTAAGTTGGGTTAGTTCCCCTGCAAAAGATTTAAGAGTTATATTAGGGATCAAGAATTGATGAAGTGTTCTATCATCAATATTATATCCCAACTTTGGAGAGGAGCTTTGTTCGCTGTGGTCTGTGAGTAACAACGGACATTTCAATATGGACCGTAAGTCTTCACTTTAACTTAGAATTTCGGTTGATGGTTTCAATCCACACCTGTCCATTACCTGTCAAATCTTTAATAGTTTTGTATGCTTCATTCTTTTGTGCTGATACCACGTCGAAGAGATGCAGAGCTTCTGCAACCTAGAAACAAAAATTTCGTAACATTATACATAGATCTAATAACGTATAGTATTTAAAAATACTATTATAAATGTTACTTTGGATTTCGCTTCAGCCTCTTTCTTTATCTTGTCTACGCATTCTTTTTGGCACATCACTTGGTGAGATTTAAGATCTTCGTTAGTTTTCTTCATCACCGCCAAATTGATTTTATACTCTTCAAGTGTTTTGATCGCTTCATTAAGTTTATCTCCAAGTTCTTTGCCTCTTTCTTTATAGGATGCTATTTCTTTTTCTTTGTGTTTAACATCATTTTCTATAACATTATGTTTTGTTAACAGATCTTTGTATTTAGTTTCCAATTCTATGTAGTCTGTTAATGATGTTTCCAGTTTTAATTCTAGATCTTTCTTTTCTTCGGTAATGCTATGTTGGCCTCTGCTGTCGTAACCCTGATAAGCTTTTAATTCGGTTTCTAAAGCATCTATTGTCTTTTGTGATGTTTGCCATAGAACATGCAGTGAATCTCTTTCCTGAAAAATTAAATCTGTATTTATCGGCATCACAAGCTTAAAATCAAATTGAATAGAGAAGGATAACACCGTGTGGAAACCTTTTTCATATGTCCAAGTAATTATTTGTACTAAAAAATATCCTATATCTATATTTTTTTGTCAAAATCATTCTTTATTGAGATATTGGGATTGCAAATTATTCCTGGTTCAGCCTTAAGAAAAAGCGCGGAATGCAGAAGCTATCAGCGGGGCGTCAAAAGGTGATGTGATTCTCACCAGCATACAGTTACTTACGTACCAATGTATATCCACATTTCCTAACCTACATTAATAAATAAGATATAATATAAGAGCCTAAATTTGGTGTGTTTGCTATGTTTTCATAGCTAAGCTACCGAAAAATAATTGATGAATATTATCAGGGGCGTAATGCGGACCCGAAGAAGGATGCAGAAGATAAATTTTATTCCGGAAACGCGAGACATCGTGGAGTACAAGTGGTACAACATATTACTTATATGGGAAAGTTGAAGAAGACTCTTATGGAGTTTTATGAGTATGCTGGTGGATATTATTAATTAAGTTTAATCCCATGGAATTTGGTTTATTTCAAAGCTTCTGCTATGGCACAGCCAATCGTAATCCCTTTAAGGGTGTAAGAGCGTTCAGACTACGTCAGAGGCTACACATCCAGTCCGTTTAAGAAAAGGACAGCCAATCAAAATGGTCACGTGACCCCAGGGCAACTTGTCACTTTGTGCCCTCATAATATCGAATTTGGCGGTTGATTTGACGCCGTCATCTAATAGGAAATAATAGATCAGGCTGATGATGATAAAAATGCCTTGCCTATAATTTCTATAAGCTACTTATAGTAATTTGTATAAGCTACTAAGGCTAAGGCAATTAAAGAAGGTCAAAGCTTTTGCAAGATTAAAAAAAAACTTATTGCTAGGTATTTCTTTTTAATATAAAACATATTTAAAATATTGAAGTTAAGACCTTGGTAAGTAAAACGACTTGTTTTCTCAGTTCATCCAGCTCATTGTTTTGATTGGTGTCATGGTTGTGCGTTTGTCGCGCGTTGTCCAGCTTTTCCTTCAACAACATACCCACTTGGTGGGAGAGCTTCTGATTGTCTGATATCAGGGTTGTGATCTCATCTTCGACTGCTGACTGGTTATTCTGAAAACAGGTAAGAAATTTTAAATCAAGGAACATTGCAATTTTTGCAATGGATGACCATTATCTAATGCCTTTTTTGAGTAGTAGGATAGTAAAGATAAAAGGAGGTTAGAAACATTTCGTTACTGTAACATAGTTGGAGGGAGGACTTACCCTATAAAATTCTACTTCAGTCTGTAGGGCATTATAGGTCGTATTATCCATATCTTTAACATAAGTATACCAGAATAAGAAATTAAGTTAATTATTCATTATAATTAGGTCGAATAAACACAACACGACTATGTTTGAATATGCTAAGTTAAAATTAAAAAGTAATGATTTAAATTTATTGCACTACGTTTTGTTTGTTTACATTTCGCGCCGTAATGGTGTCATTTTGTGTTGCTTAGCAACTGCTGTTTTAATGTTTTACATGGGAGAACTGAAATTTCACGTTTGCCAACCTGCACACGTCATAGAAAATGTCTTTACTAGAAGGAAATAAAACCTACATTCAACATAATGTGAATGACCCGGTTAAATAGGAAAAACGAAAAGCCGATCGACTTAGTCATTCCTAAACAATTCATTTTAACCATAGTCATATGTTCCTAAACGAAGTTTCTGTTGTCACTGTCAAATGACACTTCCGCGAAAATCTAAAAGATTGGATTTGCGTATTGGAAAATGTAAAATATTTTATGCAATTTCTCGGAAAAATAAAGCATATTTAATCTATTTTATTATTGCAAAAATGTCAAAGTATGTAAATGTTATCTAATTTAATAGCAAATTGGCTGCTACATTTATTATTCAGTGTACAAATTAATTTAATCATGTTCATTTTTACTTTAAAATTTATTATGTTTAAATTTTAGCTTGTATTTCGATATTAGAGAGGACCAGTGGCCGTTGGTGTATGACGATAAGTATAATGTATCATTTCTGGGCCTTGAGAGGTTTCATGTCTTCGATGCAAGGAAATGGCGCAACATTATCCAGGTGCGTAAAGTATATAAACAATCCAAAGAACGCAATATGTAGGTATAATATTAGGTAATAAAATCAACAAGAATTTAGATATAAGCATTATTATCATTAACAAGTCATTCTTATAGCCTACAATAAGTAGCAATGAAAATATAAATAAACATGTTTTTGGCTTTTAAATAGTAATTACATAATTGTGGTTGCCCACAATCTCCCGGTGGTCTCACAAAGCCTACTAGAACTGGCTCTTAATTACTGCGGGCAGAACTGTAGGGACACTGGGTATTTGGTGATAATCATGATATTATTATTTATAGGGCAGACGTCCCACCTGATAGTGAATGGTCACTAGGCCATTGCCTATAGACATATACATAGGTAGCCACCCATCCGGGTTTCCCTGGATTTATCCTAGTTAAGAGGGTGTCCAGGGAGTGTATGGGTTATAAAAAAATAGATTTTTGTGTCACCTGGACACCCAATGAATTAATAGATAAACCATTAAAAATGATATTATATAATATATATGTGTAAAAATATTTTTAGGTGTGTGTGAAAAAACCCAATTTCACCAAAATGTCTGGGGCTTTTAAGGTTTTGTCCAACAGGCAATTTAGGTGATGGCCCTGCATATACATGATCAAGTCTGAGAAGTGAAGTTGTTGAGTCTCATTTCTCTGTACTTTTACCGGGACAACTCAATAAAATTTCTTGTTATATTTTCAGCATCTCAAAGATGCAAATTTTTTGACTGATGACTGCTTGGTGAAGCCTGTTGAAGCACAGAAGAGTGACTTGCTTGTGGTCCACTCCAAAAAGTATCTCAACTCATTGAAAGTAAGTACACCTCTCTTGGCTACAGATTTATAAATGTATAGATCACTTTCACAAAAGGCAAAAGAGAAAGCATCCTTAACCAGTTTTTTTAAATGGTTATACCTAAATATGGGTTTATAAAACCAACCATTTGAAGACAACTATAGATAGGCAAATTAACTTATGCTCTTCCTTCCTTGAGGAACTTATACCAGGTATTACAATCTTAAGTTCTGCATAGTGAATTGAATAGGAATGTGTTTGAGTGTGTGACATAATTTCTAAACTACTCATACAATTTAAAAATATCTTACACAGATTTGAAAGCTACTCTTTTCCTAAGTTTTAAAATAATTAAACCTATACCAATTAAACTCATAATAATATTTACAACTTATTTATTTTTACTATTATTCCGTTTTATCAATATTCAATACAACACCCAACAACAACATCTTATCATAATCCGTTCATATTGCCACTCTCTAAATTCTAATTACTTCAATATCGGACTTATTTCTGCCATTATAACTGAATAGTTAACAGTCGGCCATCCTGATATCTCGTCTGTCCCAGACGATTAATAGAAATTACATCATAACCCCAATAAATTTCCAAAGATAGTAGAATCCAATTGTTTTAAATACAGATATAATGATGTATTCATACGCCTCTTATACATATATTATAACATCGAATTTAAGATTAGGTACACATTCTAAGGAGTAACGTACATTTCACACAAGGAGGCCACTAATGGATTATAAAATTAGTAAGCCTACCAAAAGAAAATAACAGTCCACAAGTAGGAACTTACAATATTACATTCATTATACAACATGAAAGAAAAACGTAAGTAACTTGATAATTTTCCTGTACAAATTAATTTTTACATTTGATACTCGAACAAAACATTCATCCTAAGACCAGTATACTAATTTAGATGCCCATCTTGAGTTACTGATTATAATACTAGTTAGATACCAAACTAATATTACATAATTTTCGGCCTATAATTGCTAGAGAATGTCCTCATTCTGAACTTCAGAAACAATTTTCTAAAAAATAACCATAAAATTGAAAACCATTCATTCATTCTGGCCGTCGGAAGGCACCCATGAAGATCAAATTTAAAGTTACCGAAGTCAGGTTTCCGGTTCGGATGTCAGATTTCAACTAAGAGGAACCGGGTAGAAACTCAGCAAGGTTACATTGTTTTTTTTTTTTTTTTTTATTCTATTTTTCTTTTTATATAAACTTTATATGTTCTGAGTTTTGGCTATTTTATTACATCAATTTTATAGTTAACAGTTACAAAATACTTAAAATAGGTAACATTCAAAATAACAAGACTACAAAATAGAAAACAACAATAATATCTTACAACTTAAACAAGCAAATAAGAGGTAAATATAGCTATTTTCATACATTTAAATCTTCTTAATAATATACTCTTTCTTTCAAAACGTTCTAAATACTTTTCTTTTTTTTTTTATAATCAAACATTTTGGCCACTGAAAGCGATATTTTATTATAAAATCGAACATAATTATCTAGAAAGGACTTGTTAACTTTAGCTAGTCTAAAGTATGGAATAACTAACTTCTCCCTTTGTCTTGTATTAATATTTAAGATATCTATAATCATTTTGACTTAAACATTCCTATGTTTTGAAGTGTTGTGAAGGTAACGTCATCATATTTATTTCCCTAAGTAATCTCTTAGTGATTCACTGGGACCCATACTGTAAATTGCACGAATTGATCTTTTTTGTATAAATATTGATTCTATTAGTGCTACTGCATCCCAAAATAAAATACGAATGTCCTAACAAGAGGCAAAATAAACTAATTTGGCCGTGTCAACCTTCGTCAATTGTTTAATTTTCCTTATAGCAAATGCAGCGAACTTAATTTAGCAGCTAGAGTATCAATATGAGGTCCTCACGGTAATTCGTTGTCTACTGTAAGACCCAAAAATACCGTTTTATTAACAAGATCAACATTGCTCCCATCTATTATTATTTGGCTATCTACTTGTGCTACATTCGGTAAAGAGAACCTTAAACATTTAGTTTTATTTGAATTTAGTAAAAGATTATTTGTAGCTAATCACCAACAGACAATTGACATAGTATCATTAACTTTAGTAAGATCTTAGGTTTTTCTATCAATTTTAAAAATGAATGATGTATCAGCAAACTAGACAATATCTGAGAGGCCATTTACAACATATGGCAAATCAGTTATATACACTAAAAAAAAACAAAAATGGACCCAAAATTGAACCATGTGGTACCCCCAATTCGACTAAAGAGCCCTTGAATGTTATGCCGGTAATCCTAACTTTTTGTTAACGATTTGATAAATAAGATAAAACAAGATCATGAGCAGTTCCACAAATTCCGAATAGAGAATACAATTCAGTATAAATGATAATGAAGTACCTAGTGATAGTGTACGTAATAATTATTGAAATGGAGTACATCGAGGGACTACTTACCGCCTTTATGAGAAACCCACCTTAGGTGCATAGGCATTTGTCACATACAGTTACTTATTCCGGCCAGCCGCCGAATTAAAAATTAAAATGTTGACAATTTAGCAGCCTAATACCAAATACTTCTATATGTTAGTTAATCATATTTAACACAATAGACATTATGATAAACTATTCATGTCCATCTTACTCCAATGTAGACTACATACATATATTCGAGCCAATACTTTTTAAATATTTTATTTTTTGATTACTATTAAATATAACATTACAAAAAGGATAATATTATTGTTATCAACATTTGTTCAGACATTCTTAAGATATAATTATAATTATTTTTAAGAGCTTGTATACGCACGTTGTCCGCACAAACAGCTGCGGGTACCCCCCTGTAGACTGTCGTATGGGAGACACCAACCTGCACATGGAGCTGCGGTTTTCCAACGGCCCATATTCGCATGGGAACCGCCAGCCCGCGCAAGAAGCTGCAGTTTCCCGACGGCACATAGTCGTATGGGAACTGCCAGCCCGCACAAGGAGCTGCAGTTTCCTAACTTCTTACTGTCAAATGGGAGCCGCTAGCCCGCACAAGGAGCTGCGGTTACTCAGTGGCAACTGCCGTATGGGAACCGCCAGCCCGCACAAGGAGCTGCGGTTGCCCAACATCATACTGTCATATGGGAACCGCCAGCCCGCACAAGGAGCTGCGGTTGCCCAACGTCATACTGTCATATGGGAACCGCGAGCCCGCACAAGGAGCTGCGGTTACCCAACATCATACTGTCATATGGGAACCGCCAGCCCGCACAAGGAGCTGCGGTTACCCAACGTCATACTGTCATATGGAAACCGCCAGCCCGCACAAGGAGCTGCGGTTACTCAGTGGCAACTGCCGTATGGGAACCGCCAGCCCGCACAAGGAGCTGCGGTTGCCCAACGTCATACTGTCATATGGAAACCGCGAGCCCGCACAAGGAGCTGCGGTTACCCAACATCATACTGTCATATGGGAACCGCCAGCCCGCACAAGGAGCTGCGGTTACCCAATTACTAACTATCGTTTGGGAACGAACCGTCAGCCCGCACAAGGAGCTGCGGTTACCCAATGGCAACTACCGTATGGGAACCGCCAGCCCGCACAAGGAGCGGCGGTCACCGAATGGCATACTGTCGTATGGGAACCGCCAGCCCGCACAAGGAGCTGCGGTCTCCCGACTTCTTACTATCGTACAGGAACGAACCGCCAGCGCGCACAAGGAGCTGCGGTTTCCCAACGGCACATTGTCATATGGGAGCCGTCAACCCGCACCAGGGCTCGCCCACTTCGCTGATTTCTAGAATAAAGATGTATTTAATTCAGCATTTATCGCATTCATTCCACAACATTGTCCTCATATATATATATATATCAAGGTTGAATAATAAGGTATTTAGGACAAAGGGTAGAATCCGTTTAAGAACAACAGTCAGGTCTACTGAAATCCAGATAGTAGTGACTTGGTTTCATCAACCTCATCATCGTCTACACTTTCTGATTCTGATCCATTAAAACTTAGCCAGGGTTTAATTTTATCTACTGAAACAAAATACAATATTACACATTCTTTTAGAATATCCTTCAACGCTAATTACCTTAGCAACGTGCATCACAAATAGTGATTCGCAATCAATTGACGATATAACATTTTGATATAATGCGTCTGCATGAGCTAACTGCTTCACCCGACCATACTCAATGACAAACGTGAACTCTCCAATCAGCAACCACGAACGTGCTATTCGAGGTATTAGATCACCTTTTGTTAGAGTAGCTCATAATGCGTTGTAGTCCGTAACCACATAATTGTACCAAGAAGGTATATTCGAAAACGCTTTAATGACTCGACTACCGCCAGTGTTTCTTACTCATATGAATGGAAACGCTGTTCTTCATTAGTTGTCTGGTGACTAAAGTATGCAACAAGCATGAAGTTGTATTTAAAATATCCATCCGGAGTCACGAAAGCACTTAGGTTTTCTGAGGCTTCTGATACGGTTACTTGATGATAACGAGACGTCAGATCCAGCGTAGTGAAATATATTTGACACGACAGACTATCGATTTGATCAAATGAATCGGATATTTATCTTTTATAGTTTTACGGTTTAGAGCTATGTAGTCGACACAGAGTCTTATGTCTCCATTTTTCTTGGCAACAGTAATAGTTAGACTAGCCTTTTTCGTCAGCATTTTACTCATAATCGTGTTTACTATTTCTTGTACTAAGAATGAGAGGGAATATGGCCTGTGCGTAACTGGAACATCATCCTTGAATCGTATATACATTTCTGTAAGTGTAATCCTGCCTAATTCTTCCATCCGAAATGCAAAACATTTTCGACAAGAATTTAAATAATCACAGTTTATTAACGGTTTCACAGTCTAGATCGACATCTATGTTTAGTTGGGTATCATCTATATTCTTCTTATATCTTCATATTTTTTATTTTTATTCATATTCTATATACATTTAATTTTTTTTTTTCTTTTTCAACTGGGGTGGTATTATACACAATACATATACAGTATTTATGTCGCATGCTTAGGCCTCATTAGATGGTGCATTCGGCACCTGTTGCTCCGAAATAAGGCATGCTCTAGATATAGATGCACCTTTTAGAACCAGAAACGTTTCCATAGATAGGCTTAGAACTATAACTGTTTCAATTCCTTTGTTAACTAAATTAACACCAGGTAGAGACATACATTATTTTCCCATTGTCATACATGATTCTGTTGCTATATATGTATATAGAACCATTTAACTTAGAAAGCATTCATATGGTAACTGTAGTTACTCTGGAGATAGTATCTATCAGTCTCCTAGCCATCATATTATCATTAAGTATAGAATATAATCTTGTTGTAATAAATAAGCTATATCTAAAATATATTATAAATATGTATACAATCTCATTTATGCCATCTAATATATATATATCCCAAGACATTCCTCACACACGGCTACCTGATCCCAAGTTAAGCAGAGTATACTGCTTGTAGTATGGCAACCAGGTAACTGATACACTACATATACTTCTTTTTTAAATACATACTTATATAGATATTTACACCCAGACACAGAACAAACAGACACGTCCATGCACACAAATGCCTGTCCTGGGTAGGAATCGAAACCCGCGACCCTCAGTTTGGCAGTCAGGGTCTCTAACCACCAAGCAAACTGTTAACTCTTCCAATAGGGGCAACAACCACACTTGCAAAACCCTTTAATTCTATAAGTCAACTGCGTCCATTTCTAAATACCACATGGTTCCTACATCATATTTTAATAATTACTTTGATTACTTTAATCAACAAAAATCACATCAACATTTTTATATTATTGATGACTATGTGCTTGAAGTATTTCTCATTACTAATATTATTCATATTAATGCTTAAAGTATTACTATAAAACTTTTAAAAGGATGAGGATTGGTCCCTAGATGAATCTGATACCAAAGACACTGAACAGTTTTGTTCTATGTGACCAAATTGATGCCATATATTCCATTTTCGAACCTCTTTTGTGCCTTTTGTAGCACCATGTCCTTTGTTCCCACAATTATAGCATGCTACTTGTGTGTGACATTTGTAATTATTGTTTGGCATATCATTTAACTTTTTATTGTATGTTTCCATATAAATGCCACTATCACTACTTGACTTTCTTTTTATCACACCTATTAATTAACATTATTTTGTCATAGTAAATATTTCTCTAATGTTTCATTAAGCCTGTATTTTCTTCCCAACATTTCTGACAAGTCTCCATAATTTATTTTTCACATGAGAATTCTGCTTAAAGTTTGACTTGCCACTCGCTCCATGAGTATTTAACGCTTGTCATTCTATCATACCAGCATTTTGCTAGCCCATTAAGTTTGGGTGCAGCATTAAATATTGTTTGGCACTCAGACCACCCATATGCTTCAACAGATTTATTTATCTCAGCCAACCAGTCCTTCATAGTTTGTGTCTTGTTTTGTGGGTCAAAATTAGGAATTACTTGAGACCCTTGCAATCATGAGGTACCACCAACATTATTTCTCTCCTTAAGAACATTGACCAACTTTCCTAAAATTGGCTATTATATCTATGTCTCTTGTAGTGACTATTTTGCTTAGAAGACTTTTTGGTTTGTCTGGGTCTAACTGGGTCACTAGATAGCTTTCTGATGTTGAGGTGACCCATTTCCTTTTATGGTTCCACTTCATTTTATTCTTTGAATTGATATTATTTTTATTATTTGATGGAGGAGGTGTGAATGTACCAGCTCTGGCTACCAAGTCATGATTATGAAGTAAACAAGAGACAACAACTAGACTGATTGACTTTCAAGAAATATTAAATATTTTATTGAAATGAAACCACTAAACTTATTCCCTACAATAACTACAATTGTAATGAAATCTACATCAAATAGTGTAACTCTTCATGTAAAAAGGTAACATATGAGTCCTACTATAGTAATAAATATTTAATTCAGTAATACATTTTAATAAGAAACTGGCCTCTAACTTCAAATTATATTGAGACTGAAAACCTCCTTGAAATTTCTTAAAATAGGTTAAGATGTTTTTAACTTTAGCTTTAATTTTAACTTACTTGTAAGCTGTGACCAAACTGTGTAGAAGTAATCTTGGTATCCAACACACAAGTTAAATGTCTAAGGTATAGATACCACTGTTTTCAACAACCACTTTTTCTAAATTATTATAATTAGTAGCAAGTGCCTAGTTATAAGTATTGTGTTCTTGTCACAGCATTTTTTTTTTGTTTTAAATAAAATCAATATTGTTATTACTATTAAAAGAAATAATTTAGAAACTCAAATGGGATGGAGTATGAATTAGAAATAGCTCGTTAAAAAGAAAACAACTTCATAACCTATAATGATTTGCAGGGGCAGGTTAATATTACGAACAATTGTTAAGCTTTTATGATAATAATGAAATTATTTGAATAAACAACCGCTTTAATCATATAATTTTAGAGAAATATGGGACAAAATCAAGCAAAACTTGTTACTTACTTCAAATGTAGGTATTGTACTTGCACTAAACTGTGATACTTACGGATATTGAAGGGATGGACAGAGGCATTTACTTAGTTATCCGGCTTTTTCTATTCAATTTCCAATAATAGTTTGTGCCCAAATGTATGTTTTCACAAACTCTGATAAAATTTGTAGCGTAGGTAGGTACTCACCGCTAGGGATTCTTAGAATTTTACCTTTGGGGCGTATAATTCCACTTCTGAACTTTTAAAATAATTAAACCTATACCAATTAAACTCATAATAATATTTACAACTTATTTATTTTTACTATTATTCCGTTTTATCAATATTCAATACAACACCCAACAACAATATCTTATCATAATCCGTTCATATTGCCACTCTCTAAATTCTAATTACTTCAATATCGGACTTATTTCTGCCATTATAACTGAATAGTTAACATAAGTGACATAAGCTATGTTATTTGAAATGGGAAGGGGTCAAATGTGGGATGGTAACAAGTCCTAAGTACCCATGTACTTCTAGTCGGTGTAATGATTTTGATCGAGTTTCAATTAAAGAACTAAGATTTTACTTATATGTATGATGGTTGTACACAAATAAGAAATATATACATATATAAACAGTTAGAAAAAACACTTAACACACAATAAATTTAAATCTTTATGTTTACCTTTTGAATGTCATGCCATAACGGCATCTCCATGTCTAAGCCCGAAAACCAATATAAATACCATCAATGAAACACATAAAAGTAACGATTTAAATATGTATGTTTATTTACTATTTTTTTATTGTCGAGTATAGACGAAATGGCGCACAGTGCCTTTACCATGAGTTTTTAACGTACGTACTCGCTATCGACGGCGTTAAACATTTCTATGGCAAATGTGTACAGCGCCACTAGCGGTCACCTAAAGAACTAAAATCGATAGTACGAGTAGATAGGTAAAAAACCTATGGAAATGTAAACACTAGCGAGTAACGTTTTTTAGCCTTTGCTATAGAAATTCGGTACCATGAGTCACAAATTTGACAGTTGCTATCGAGAAATACTGTTTACACGCTAGTGACTAAAGTAAGTTTCGATAGCAACTCATGGTAGAGGTACAGGGCAAGCTTGCGCATGTAGAAAATAGTCCACATTGGCGTTCAAAATGTTAAGAATGTAAAATATATATATATCTTCTGTTTCTGGAGACAATTTTGCGACAATGACACTTTGCGAAAAGGACATTTTGCGAATTTTTGCGACGTTTTTAAATGTATTGACTCTGTGCCTGAGTTATTTTATTTAAGACTTTAATGTGATAGTATTAATAGCAATAGACATATTTAATATATATTTAATTATATCGCTCCAGAATTATCATTATTTGTATTAAAATTCCAGTGGAGCACCAAAGTGGCGATGATAACAGAAGTGCCAGTCATAGCATGTGTACCAAATGTGCTTGTTCAATATGCATATTTAAGGCCAATGAGGTATGGGTTACTTTAATTGTTTAATTCTGTAACAATGCTCTGAATGAACCTTATCATTTATTACCATCGTCATCTGGCTGCCTTGTTCCCAATCATTTGCGGTCGGCGCATTACGTATGCGGCCTGCCCAATCGGTACATGAAATTTGGTAGCCTTTACAGCCGGCCTGACGCCAAACCTCTTTGGGTATGTTTCGCTCGCATGGCCACTTGGTGCACATTTGCCGCCTCAAAGCTAATCCAATTTCAAAAGTATTCCTGCCGCTTCGCGTGGCATTACAGGGTTTTCGGACGTTTGCGCGTACGAGCTTTTGTGGTGTACAACATTATTTTGGGCCAATTTTGCCGCCCCCCTAATTTTGTCGCCCTAAGCTTCAGCTTTTTCAGCTTCTATGGTAAATCCGGCTCTGAGTACACGTGGTCAATGGTATACTATTTTGTCGCCTCTAACGATATCTTAGAGATGAATTGGGTTAGTATTCGTCGCCACTACCACACTGCACCGTCGCCGCACGATGAATCAAAGTATTAGGGTTCAATTTTCCGTGAAATTCCTCCAAAAAGGTGTTATTTTACAGTACGGACAGACGAAAGTTTACGTTCATTAGAAAAAAACTGTGATTTTATTTTTTAAGCTGAAACCTTTTGTTATTTGTTTTAAAATGCATTTCTTTTTATACCTCACATGGTACGTATTTAAATAATATAGCATTATTAAAATCTCTTTCTATATATTTATCATAACCATGAACTATCTTAAGGTACCAACCGAACGCAATTTTTTTTTGTTGTGTGAGCAAATTATGAACAATCTTGTAAATGACATTCCAGACTACAAACCGGTGGTTCGGTACTGGCAGGCAAGCTGGCCCTCGACCGTGGCTGGGCGATCAACGTCGGCGGCGGCTTCCACCACTGTTCTGCTGATAAAGGCGGCGGTTTCTGTCCATACGCGGATATTACCTTGCTCATCAGGAACCTTGTCATACATAAGATGATACAGAATGCAATGATTGTCGATTTGGATGCGCATCAGGTATTTTTTTACTAGTTTCTGTCCCGCGGTTACGCTCACGTTGTCGAGAGAATTCATCATGTTTCCCAGAGTGATACTTTTGCTTTATCACGCAGGAATAGTGTAGTTTCCTAACTGTGATATAAATTGCGTTTAATTTTCTTTTAAACTATTTTTTTGTCAAAGAACGATAGGATGTATGGAATGTAATTTGACAGAAAAAACAATTGTTTGGGCATAGTTGAATTGCAACCCAGACAATATCATTAAAACTCGTCCAAAATTATACAAACTAGCCTCCATCACTAGCTAGCGTTAAAATTGATACAAAGTAGCCCATGTAGCTATGCGTAGTCATAGAATACGTGTGTGCAACTTTCTGCAAGATGGGGTCAGACGTTTAGCCGCCATGACGGTAGCTTCAGTAACTTAAAATTTTACTTTCACGCGTGTCCTCCTCGGGCCTACCCTGAATAAATGGTTTTGGATCTTAAAGCATAACACGCAAAATTCCTTTAGAATTTATAATTTTTGTTAAGATACCATTATTCTACCTTTTGTTTTTTTTTAATTTATTATTGAACAAACATAGATACATGGAAAATAAAACATAAAATCATTCACAAAAAACCACAGAGGTTTATAAGAGAAATGACTTATTCAACATTAAATTCTTAAATTACTAAATTTCCTACAAATTTCTTTGAGGTAGTACTTATAGTAGTATATTATTATAGTACTTACCTGGTTTATTTTCCAGGGTAACGGCTACCAACGCGACTTTCTCGGCGTGCCAGAAGTGTACATAATGGACATGTACAACAGACACATATACCCTAACGACAAGGAAGCGAAGCAAGCAATTCGCAGGAAAGTCGAGCTTGGCAATAAGGTTGAAGATCTGGAGTACATGCTGAAATTGAGGCAGTGAGTCGGCTATATACTTTCAGTGCTCATAAGCATTTAAATGTTGACGTTTTACTTTGCTACTTTAAATAATTTTTCCGTTTCCTTACTGGAGATTTATCTTTAAAATCAATGTGCCTCTTTAAAGTGGGTTCTTAGATAGTAGGGGTACTACTCTCCGTACTTGGATCCTAGGGGGAGAGTATACTAGGATCCTGCGGGGTGGGGGGGTACTAGGATCCTAGGGGAGGGAGTACTAGAATACATAGGGTACTAGGATAATAGGCCCACTCCGGTATACTTACGCCAGAAAATACTATTGGTGCACCTTTACTTTATTACATTTGTGCAGCATTTTAGTGTGACATAGATTAAATTCTATAGTTTGTCTAATGTATGAAACTCCTTTGATGTTTAACAATGTTATAGAAAAGTTAACTGATGCTTAATGATAAAGTCTATTTATATCATCATACAATTAACCATTGGCTTAATAGGTGAACCTTATTTCAAAAGTTATAATGTGAAATTTCCTAAGACACTCTTCTATGTTGTAGCATAAAATACTGCGCGGCATTTCTCTCGGTATTCGTATTAAGAATAACGGCTTGGCCACGGACAACGGCGGCGCAAATTGCGAAGTGACGATTCGCGCGGCGCGGCCACCATGCCACGGACAGTAGCGATCACCGCCCCATACAATATAGTCCGAGAGGTTCTGTTAATTTTGGCGCGATCTTGTTTGGCGAGGGTAGTTTTTTTGCTCAGGACATTATATTTGGCAGAGATACTGGAGTGGTGTCAACAAAGAAAGATCGCAAGCGAAAATCCCCGTGGCCAGGCCAAACGCGCTGCGCCCAAGAAGGCGGTATATCTTTTCGTTTGTTTATCGAATCAAAAACGGATACTAGTAGAGATATTCGCTTAGATTTAACAGTAAGATAACTGTATACACACCTTTGTCTAATGATCTTATTTAGACTGAATTTATAATTTTCAGGAACCTAAAAGCGGCAATACGGGAATTTAAACCAGACATTTTGGTGTACAACGCCGGGACAGACATACTTGATTCTGATCCACTCGGTCATATGAGGATTAGTGAAATTGTAAGTAATTATTAATTGTGGGATATGATTAATATTATAGTTCTTTCATAGCATAGGGAGCACCCAGTTGTAGTACATACTGTTGTCAATAGATGGCGCTATAAAATTTGCATTCATTCTACATCAGAGAAAAAAAGAGAAAAAATCCTGGAAAGCTAAAAAATCTGGTAACATTATAGATGTTTTTTCCTGGTGGTACACATATCCCTGCCAAGCCATCCCTACTGGTAGGGATAAGTGCACGATTTAGTAGATTTATTTCTACCGGTAGGGATAGGTGCACTACCCATTACCGAGTGGTACACTTATCCCTACCGAGTTATTACTAATGGTAGGGATAAGTGTACGTTTACATGCACATGAGAATATACTTTGTATATTCTTAAAATTAAATTATTAGTAATAAAAAAATAAGATTTTATTGATAAAATAATGTATAATTAATAAAAAAAAAAATAATCATATTTACCTATATGTATTTGTTAAAAAATGACTAAAATAGTATTATTGATATTTTTTTCCCTACCAATAGGTATACTTCGGTAGGGATAAGTGTACCATTCGGTAATGGGCAGTGTGCCTATCCCTACCGGTAGAAATAAATCTACTAAATCGTGCACTTATCCCTACCAGTAGGGATAGCTTGGCAGGGATAAGTGTACCACCCGGTTTTTTCTATGATATTTTTGTGTGAAATCAAGACAATAACTCTCAATTTCAAGACGCATTGCTAAAATGTCGAGAACAGCTGGCTTTAAATAAATATTAAAATAATATTCTCCTTTTCAGGTTATAATTTTTTTATAATGTTTTAGTTTTTGTATTTCATAAAGAAGTTTGTTTGCACTTTGACTTAGGTTTATACTTTTACAGATATCATCGTTTTTCTATTGTAGCATACTATTATGCCACTGTTCCTAAACAAATAACTTTATATATTAGGTTGGGGAAAAAGTCTTTTCGCATTATAGTATGTATGAACTTCTAATAACATCTCTTTGGCTATACTATTTGTATCTGGCTGGTTTTGGTATCATTGAAAGTTTAAATTTTAAATAACATAATTCCAAATTCATATTAGGAAAATGTGTGATTTGCATTTGTTTTTCGTACCGCCAAGATGAGTGAATCTAATGAAGAAATTCGATTCATTTTAAAATTTTACTGCAAAAAAGGTAAAAATGCAACGCAAGCCGCGAAAAAAATTTGCGATGTTTATGGACCTAGTGCAGTGTCTGTGAGAGTAGCACAAATTTGGTTTAAGCGTTTTCAATCCGGAAATTTTGATGTCAAAGATGCACGTCGCTCTGGTCGCCCCATTACGGATAAAATGGATGCCATTTTTGAAAAAGTGGAGCAAGATCGGCATATCAGTAGTAACGACGTAGCTGAAGAACTGGGAATTGACCACAAAACAGTTTTGGGTACACAAAAAAGCTAGATATTTGGGTACCTCGCGAGCTCACTGAAAGAAACCTAATAAACCGTGTACTCATTTGTGATTCTTTATTACGACGTCATGAAACCGAACCATTTTTGAAAAAGCTGATAACTGGTGATGAAAAGTGGATCACGTACGACAAGAACGTGCGGAAAAGGTCGTGGTCAAAGGCCGGTCAGGCTTCACAGATTGTGGCGAAACCCGGGTTAACTCGCAACAAGGTGATGCTGTGTGTGTAGTGGGATTGGAAGGGCATTATTCATTATGAGCTGTTACCACCAGGCAGGACCATCGATTCTGAACTCTACTGCGAACAACTGATGAGATTAAAGCAAGAAGTTGAGAGAAAGCGGCCGGAATTAATCAACAGAAGGGGTGTGGTTTTTCATCATGATAACGCTAGACCTCATACATATTTAGCCACTCAGCAAAAATTAAGAGAGTTTGGCTGGGAGGTATTAATGCATCCGCCGTATAGTCCTGACCTTGCACCTTCAGATTTCCACCTGTTTCGGTCTCTTCAGAATTCTTTAGGCAGTGTCAGGTTAACATCACGAGAGGACTGTCAAAACCACTTGTCGCAGTATTTTGATCAGAAGTCCCAAAATTTCTATAGCAATAGGATCATGTCCTACCTACAAGATGGCAAAAAGTTATCGAACAAAGTGCCACCTACATACTTTAGCTAAATGTAAATAAACTATATTAAAAATGTATTGAATTTTCTTAAAAAATACGAAGGTACTTTTCCCCAACCTATTATATACAGTATGTAACAAAAACCCTGTTATTCCTTTTAGGAACGTTATACATTACCTACAAGCACACCATTAATGATATAAGAATTTAACAATTATAAACATTGGCTAGTACAAAGGTCAAAATCAAATAACTATTAAAATCGACACCTTCAAAAAAATGTTTAGATTATCTGATTTTACAAATACATCTTTATTTCGCTAAATAGCCTACGAGCTCGGCGGCTTTCTTTGATGCGACAGAAGATGCCGCTAAAACGTAGGCGCGTGCCTCGTATCCCTGCCACGTGCCTTCCTACCCCTTTACCCCACCACCCGCCGCCCTGCGAATCATAAGCGAATTCCTTAGTCTCCCGCGCAACTTACTTTCGAACGGTTGTTATTGTTGACCTAGTGAGTGACTTGTGTTTTTTTTACGTAAGATCACCAGATCTGACGCCCTTCGATTGTTTGCCTCTGGGGTACTGTTAAGCAACAGGTGTTCAAAAAACCGTGTGATACGGAGGTCGAAATGCGTTCACGCATAGTAGCAGCATTTGACCACATCAAGTTCGATAGCTCCATTTTACAAAGCGTACGTGAAAATATTATTAGGCGTTGCAACAAATGTGTCGAGGTACAAGGTGGTCATATTGAACAGCATCTCCGTGGCCGTCTAGTAGACGTTATAATAAATTAATACATTAAAATGCAAGTAGGTACTTAAGGTTTTGTGTGACAGACGCGGGGACTTTATTTTGTTTATGTAAAAGTGTTAAATGTACTGATAACAATTATCAATTGTGCAGAAAAATATCGTGTAAACCAACATTTTCAAAGATTCATTCGTTAAAGTGATAAACAACAGCTGACAAAGTCGTGAACTTGTGTAGAAAAAATAGGTAGATAACCGGCGCGGCGCGGCGCGGCGGCACCGACAAAGAGAGGCCACTCTCTTTGTCGGGTCGGGTAGAACTTCTTCCTATTATTTGTGATTTCGGGTCATCGCTTCATGCAGAGGTAAGATATCAGAATAACATTACAAATATTAATAATTAAATATTTATTTTAATTAATTGTTAATAATTAAATATTTATTTTAATTATTTGTGTTTACAGTTTATTATAAATGACTTCCTTTATTACGTATGTATACCGATTCTTAAAACGTAGGTAGAAGGAACAACAGGGTTTTTGTTACATATTGTATATATATATATATGTATTTTTAATAGTCATAAGAACTATAATAAACTAGCTGTCCCCCGCGGCTTTACCCCCGTTCCCGAGGGATATCACATTTTCCCGGGATAAAAAGTAGCCTATATTTTATTCCAGGATATGCTCTATGTATGTGACAAGTTTCATCCATATCCGTTTAGTACTTTTTGCGTGAAAGAGTAACAAACATACTTACAAACAAATCTTTCCTCTTTATAATATTAGTAATAATAAATACACATCGTGTAATTAAAAATGTAATGTACTGTGTTATGTAGTGTATGTTATTAAAATTAACATTAGTTTTTAAGTATATTGGTACTAACAAAAATATGGACACGGTCTGAAATAAATGTTTATTATTATTATGGTAAGGGAGCCGGTGAAATTACAGGCACCTGAGACTTAACAACTTCACGTCTCAGGGTCGACAACGCATTGGCGATGCTCCTAGTGTTGCAAATGTCCATTGGCGGCGGTGACCACTTACCATCAGGTGGACCGTCTGCTTGTTTGTCGGCCAAAGTGGCATAAAAAAAAAAAACTTTTCTTTTCAGGGTATAATCAAAAGGGACGAGTTCGTATTCGAGGTTTGCAAAGCGAATCACATTCCAATAGTAATGCTAACAAGTGGAGGATATTTAAGAAAAACGGCCAAAATTATTGCAGATTCGATAGTTAATTTAAAGCGCAAGGGTCTCATTGAATGCACCTAAAAAAGTAAGGAGCAAGTTTTTGGGGAATGTTCAAATATTACGTAGAAAAGATTTTACTGGTGATATTTCTTCCTTTTAAAATCACAGACAGCTCTAGATGTAGAGAAGACTTGCCTTTAATTAAAACTTCTAGTCAGTAATAAATTGTATAATAATAATAAAAAAAAAATATTGTGTCTATGCCAGTGTTGTAAACTTGGTAATCGGTAATCTAGTCTTTGGTAATTGTATAGAACTGAAAAGATTTTTTTTATTTTTTTTTTGTTTGTCTCATAATTATGTATACTTTGAACCTCCTTTATCTTGTTATTGTAATATTTGAAAAGTCTTTATTAAATATTGTGTCAAATAACTATGTTTCCCTTTATGTAAGAAATTGATATTGTGACTTAAAAGTATTTTTGATCTCAAAATAGTTAACATAGTGCCAAAGTACTTAACCTTAATGATTGCAAATTGAATTTGCGAATTTAGGAACTTATCAATGTGATTTTTCTAGTATTATTTATTAATCTAATGTGATATTCTGTAAATTTTATTAGGACTTTATTTTTAAAAATAAATTATATTTTTCTTCTATAATCGTTTGTATTATTGTAATCTTATTTAATTCATATAGAAAATGACCATAACCTAACCTAATTTGTTTTTGGCGGGGTTGGTACATGACTTCCACTTTTATTTCTCCGTCAGCTGTTATTTTAGCCATCACGCCATTCTTACCTTTCTTAATATCAACTTTCACATAATCTACTTATTCATAATGTCTTCAGTCCTGCTTTATAACCATCCAACTGCATGTCCAAAACTCGGCTGTAACCTTGCTGAGTTTGTTTGCCGGTTCTTCTTTTTTTTTTTTATACCACATGGTCCGACAGACATGCGAACGGTCCACCTGATGGTAAGTGATCCCCGCCGCCTATGGACATTTGCACCACTAAGGGCATCGCCAATGCGTTGTCGACCCTGAGACGTGAAGTTGTTAAGTCTCATGTGCCTGTAATTTCACCGGCCCCCTTACCTTTCTAACCGAAACACAGTAACACAAGTGCACTACTGCTTCACGGCAGAAATGGGTAAAGTGGTAGTACTTCCCCGGACGAACTCTGCACTAAGAGCTCTACTACTCGAAAAATTTCAGTGCTGATATCCGAACCGGTAGTAACTTCAGTAACTTTGACCTTCATAAGTGCCCTCCGCGAGCCTAAACTGAATAAATGGTTATGAATTTTGAATTCTTGGCACATCATTTTCATCCAGTCACAGACAAAACTCACAGTAGGCGACGTCATGGTTAGAGAGCCCGACTGCCACACCGTAGGTCGTGGGTTCGGTTCCCACCGTGGACAAACATTAGAATGATTAACATAAACATCTGTTTGCATGTAAAAGTATTTGGTTTCCGTAGTACGAGCTCTGCTTAGTTTGGGATCAGATGGCCGTGTGTAAAGAATGTCCCGGGATATTTATTTAATCAGTATTTTTTTATTTCATGGTGGATTCTAAATAAAAAAAAAACAAGTATAAAATTTATTACTTTATTGCACACTCCGATAATGAATAAAAATAGATAACCGAGATAAATATCAATCACTCATGCACATGCCTTTAACTCAATAATAACAATACTTTTACAAATAGAATTTTGGTAATTTTAACACAAACATAGAACTTAAAACGATATAAATTTCGATAATAAAGTGTCGATAGCAAATAAATAGACCTATATTTATAATATGTGCACAACCTTAGAATATCATGTTAAGCGCTGATGGTCCTTCGAGCCGGGTATAAATACTTTGCAAAAAAAAAACATTTACAATCGTGTATACATGTGAACATAACAAATCATATAATTTATCTAGTTGTAGTGTTAAATTGTGCATAGTAGTCGTCTGTCGGAGTGTTGTTGTAAACTACTTCGCGGAAGTACTTCTCTTTCTCCTTCTGCTGCAGCGCCATTAGTTGGTTCTCTTCCATTAGTTGACGGGCCATCTCCCTGTATAATTATTTTTGTTATTAAAATATTGATATCTGAGATAGTGGCTAGTTAAGCAACGAGACTGATGATTAGTGGTTTACTGAATCTTGGGATATTCCACATCTTTTCCACTACCAGGTCATTGAGTAAAATACAAGCCTGGGTCGGGCAAGGTAATATTAAAGCTACAAGTGTCTGAGAGATGGCAACATTGGCTAGCACATGTCACGTTGGAACTTAACCGGTATTAGAGTCAGACTATTCATAAGGCTAAAATTAAAAAATATTTTTATTCATATAGGGCTGTAAAGGCCTATTTGAATAAAAATATTTTCATTTCATTTCATTACTTCGGTAGAATGTGGGGCTCATTACCACTGGCAGTGAGACCACTGCCTACATCTTCGTGGATTATGGGCGAGAAAATATGTTTTGTTGCATAGTAGAATTGAATTCGAAGTATTGGTAACCTTACTATATTACCGATATAGTATATTTACAGAACGATATATCAAAATAATCCTAAATTTAAATTCATGATTTTTTAATGGTTTGTTGCATAACAGGTAGGAAGGTGGTTTTATTATTTTCGTCTTACCTCCTCTTACGTTTATCTTGTATGTCCTGCCTGGCGACCTCCCTCTGTATGGACTTGGAGAGAGCTTGCCATTCCGCATTCATCTTGTCTTCAGCATCGCGTTTAGCCTGAGTATCAAACACTAAAGTTGTCAAGATTGAGACAATTGAAGAGTTGGCGCAGACGTTTTCCGCGACGAGAAACGTAAGTAAGTAATCGTGCAATGAGCTTGATATTTCCGTAAAGGAAAACATCGTGAAACTATAGCCATATACCATATAAAGCTATAGTACCCGCCTGGATGATAACACCCTACACCACCCTCAAGTCTCTAAGAAGATCTGTCACCAAGCAGCTGCACATGACAGTCAGTCTAGATACCCTTCTAGGTGCTTACACATCCAGCGTCATTAGACCATATTGACAGATGTTTGAGAGCTTTGATTTTCTCCCTTGCGCCAGTGCGCAGAGATTTAGACAAGTAACAAATTCATCACTTCTGTACTTAAATTGGTAGTTTACCTTAGCAGCAGCCATTTGATCTTTCTGCGCTGCGTAGAACTTCTTCAGCTCCTCTTGATTCATACCCTTGTACATGAATCCGATGGCTCTGCAATATCAAAAGGAATAGTTGTTCGACGAAAAAAACGGGCCATCCGATCCATTTTGTAATATTCCATTTCATAATAATTTTAGTGAATACTGGCTTTCTCACAAGGGAGGTGCACTTATGTAAAGTGCAGCTATTTCCAGACATCTTTATCTACATCTACACAAATACTAAAAAGATAAAAGATTTGTATTTTCGATTGTAATGTAAACTCTAAAACACTTGAACCGATTTTAATATTTTTTTCACGATTAGAAAGCTACTTTATCCAGAAGTGAAATAGAGATGGAAGCTAGTCTTATACCTTATAAATTATGGTTGCAATATAAGTACCTGTTTTTGCCGAGGGCACTCTTAGCGACATCCGGGTTCTCAGTGAGCATGTCCGACGTGAGGTTGTTGTACATCTCGGCTGTATTATCCGCCTCCTCCTGTTCCTTCATTATTTGCTCCAGCTGTTTCTTTTCCGCTGCCTGATATCAAGTTACATAGGTTTAAAGGCAACGTTATAAAATTAAGCTTACTAGTTGCCTGGATCTGATAGGTCCATCTTGACAGCAGTGAGTTATAGGAATATTAACCCTATAAGGTTCATCAGCAATCAGCACCATCATACATTTTACCATTGGATCTATAGATCATATCTCAAAAGTAATAAAGATTGTTTTTGTATGACATTCCTAGCTGTTAAAATGGACCTATTAGACTTCCAGAATTTTAGCGCACTTACCAAAGCTTCGTTGTATCTCAAGTTGGCCTGCCCGAGCCGGTACCTGCACTCGCGCTCTAACTGATCCAACTCACTGGCGCGGACGTCGCGGGCCTTTATTGCCATCTAGATAAAATTCCAATACTATTATAAATGTAATATCACTCGGAAATGCAGGTGAAACCGCGGTGGACAGCTAGCCTTACCATGTAAGCAGCTTCTGCCTTCTTCCGTTCCTCCTCTGCCGCCTGCCGCTCCTGCACCTGTTGTTCCAGCCAGGAGTTCTTCTGCGCGGCCATCATCTTGCGGCGCTCTTCGTACTCTAGGTCTTCACCTTCGAACCTCGAGAAGTAGGATGGTAAGGTTACAAGAACTGTGCAGTAAGGTATAAAATGACAATAAACGTTCGTACGTCATTTGTTATACTAATTTTTGCCTTTTCATAATTGTGTCAATTTAGAGAGGCCGTAACTAGAATTATTAGCATATTAGCGTATTAAGCATCCCAGCACAATAAATAGTAGCAATGAATTTAAATACTTTCTATCACATTGGAAATCATCCACAGGTTAAAAGTATTTTAGTGCTCACAATGGTAGTAGGTACTTCTACGGACGAACTCTGAACTAACAGCTATACAGCTTCTAGTCGTACTTACTTCTGCGCACTGCTCATGCCGACGGGATCCCCATCCGAAGCCCTCGGCGGTAGCTGCTTCTTCAGCACATGAGGGTCGTTCAGATCGAACTCGCGTCTATCCTCGGGTCTCTGGTACATCTGCCTGTACGTATCTATTTCTGCTCCTATGCGACGCCGCTCCTGGATTAGGTTGAGTATTATAAAATAAATGGACGTCTGGTGTAGTAGTTAGACTCACAGTCATCGTAGGTTCCATTTCCACTCAGGACAACCATATGTGTGCACGAACGTATCCATTCGTTCTGTCTAATCATAAATACCTACCTATATAAAGTATACTTGTATTTGTATAAAGTGTATTTTAAATCTAGTAATCAGTTAACAGGTTACCACAGTACATGTACTGTTTATTCAGGAATAACATGGCGAAATCCCAGGATATGTATTTATTGACGTTGAGTGCCGTGGCGAAAAGTATTTTTCTAATTTTAAAATAAGATAGTACCTCACGGAAAACATGGTAACGAACCCATAGCACGGTGGAAGGGTACCTCGCAGTGCCCGCATGGCTGGCTACCACGGTCAGGAGATTGCGGTCAAACACGGGCACATAAGTTAAAAAATCATATTTGGTACCTTTTTTTTTATTTTTATTTATTTATTTATTTATAGTTTACAATAAAATTTTAGTTTGCCTTAGTGCCTACTGACCTCCATCTCCCTAGCCTGTAGCACCACAGCGATGTCGTTGTCCTTGATCATCTGCTTGGCGAAGGCCAAGTCCCGGCGCGTCTGCTCGTCCCGCTCTGCATGCTTTTCTGCAATCTGACGCTCCAGGAACGGCAGGTCCACCTTTCATTGGCAAAAAGCTTTTGTTACGTACGCTGGATGCGGAGAGGGACAAGGACAGGAATTATGTGTGATGAATAATACCCATAAGGAAAGAGAGAAGCGACAATAGCTCACGAAGCATATAAACACATAATGCACTGTCTTTAAATGATAAAGTACAGCACCCGAATTGTGTGACTCTCTCGGATTCAATATGGAAGCTTATTCGTAATGGATTGATGGTCCTGCGCACGAGCAGTCGTTACAACAGTCGTTGCGCCCCGTCAAAGTACCTAGCCACAAAATATTTATTGTAATTTTTTAGTTATGAAATCGGTTTTATTTATGTTCAAAAGTTTTATTTATTTATGTCTTGGATTGGATTCCAGATACTCAAAGTCTTCTATGTATACCATACTTTTGGAAAGAAAATTGGAATGGAAAACCTCTTCCTTTTTTTGAAGTCGGTTAAAAATTTACTACAATGAGGAAAATTCCGAGAGCATTTCCACAATCGCCCTGCTGAGGAGGGAAACGACCAACTATCGATATGTACCAGGTATATTATAGTATATTTTTAATAATTGCTCTTACAGGGGGATATGTCAAAATGCAGTTAATGTTGCCTCATGTGACAAGTGACCCATACTTTAATTAAAGAAAAGCTGTATAAAAGGCAATTTTAAATATGAACAGTTTCTACCGACTTCAAAATAGTATCTGATACTACTTGGTAAGTAAAGTCAGTTCTTTGATTGTTTTACGTTATGTGTATATATGACCTATACTTTGAGTGCCCTTAGTGATGATTTTGCCTGAATGATGTAATGTACCGACAAAATTTTGAAACATTAAAATAAAAGGACAAAATGATGATGTCTGGATTAATTCCAGAGTACCTAAATGAAAGAAAATGTATTTCTTACGCAAATCAGCCAATATTTTTATATAGATCTCCTCCCTTTTTGAAGTTTGTATAATTAGTATGGACTGAGTGAGATCATTTGACTCTTGACCTACAAATGCCGAAATTAACTTACACCAATTTTTCTATTCCTTGCATTGAATATTCGAGATCTTCTCTCCAACTCACACTGCCTTCTTCTTTCTCTATTTTGCGCCTCCTTCCGGTCTTGGTCGTTGGCAATTTGCAGTTTCATCATTTTTAAATAATTAGAAAATCGGTTGGTATATACCTAACACTCAAAAATTCAATAAAAAATGTTTGAAGTACAAACAAGGAACAATGGTTGCTATGGAAACAGCTTTTCGATACATGTTTTTGTTTGCGTTATTGATTTTGTGGCCAGTGTTTCTATTAATTAAACTGTACCATAGAAGGTAGGTTTCATACGATAACCTTATATTAAATAAGCAATACACGTATAGAATAAATAAAAATGTATTATTACCTTACGTTCTTAACCAATATATTTTTAAATAACAATAGATATTATTATTATTTTATAAATGTATTTCTCATTACAAATTAAGTCATAACATGATAGGGACAAAGCTTAAAATGTTATCGTTAGGTTAAAGGTTAGAAATTGTTAATAAAGTTAGATGTGAGGTAAGTACCAAATCACGTAACTCTGTAACTGAAAATTCTATTTTTAATTTTGCAAAATGAATGAATTATATAGCCTATTTAATGCCATTTATCTCGGCTTTGTTTGTTTTAAGTAAGAAACTCCAGTAACTCCATACATTTTACAAATCAACTATGTTTGTAATATCTACAACCTTATTTGAATAATTATTAACGATGACATTAAACTAAACGGTAGAAAAATTAAATCGAGTCTGGCAACACTATAAAATGCGGATACCGAGCGGTGTGCGTTGCTACGGCAGGGCCACAAAGAAGCACTGCGTATACACGACCGTAGTACACAGAGTGTAGCGATCGCACAAGGTTATTCTATCGTCGGGTGCGATAGCGAACGCGTGTCGTTTGAATACGCGCTTATTGAGGTCCGCGATCTAACGTGTTTATGATCAAAATATTCAAGTTTTAAATATATTATTTTTAACATAAAAAGTGTTTATTATTTTGTTATCAAAAAGTGGCCTGTGACTATTGTATGATTTATTGAACCTAACGGAAACAACGTTCAATTGTGTAATGTGAGAAATTATGACCAGTGTTTTGAAAAAAGCTAGAGGCACAAAAGGAAAATCAGAATCCATGCAAGAAGATCTACCTTCAAGATGGGGGAGCGCCTCCAGGGACAAGGCAGAAGATGTCGGAAAATTAATTAAATTCGTCGATGATAACATAATCGGGAAAGGCAACGCTTTCTGCGGTCCCTATGGACGGAGGAAAGGTAAGTCAATTTAAAATAAAAGTATTTAATTAGCTTGGACCTTATTTGGAAATAGCGAGTTATAAAACGTTTATATAAATAATCATGCCTTCTGGATTATTATAATTAGACAACCAATTATACATAATTGAACTTTATACACTTAAAATCATATAAGATTTCAGGTCGGTAAACAAAGTAATCCTGAAGCAAAATTATTACTGAATATTACAACAGCATAATATGAAGATGATTTATGCAAATAGTGGGAAACATATGTTATTTAACAACATCGTGCGATAATCGTGAGAGGTCGTAAAACTGTTGTTTAACAATCAAGGTCAATTGATTCCAATTTGACGAAATAGCTATTTGCTTCTGAAACATAGCTGTCTTATGAGTTATTAATTTAATGGTGACCCATTAATATAGCAATAATACCCAACAAATGTAAGAAATGTTAGCCTTTGTTCTTTTCATACTGCATTAGCCATTGGTCTGGCAGTATGTCGCATACGCCAATGCATTGAAGAGTGAATTTTAATTCGTTAAATTATCCAACGCTTTGGAGATCTTCTTGTTGGATGAGCGAGTGAAATACATATCTGTGCTTGCCTACCTGTATCTAATTGTGTTATGTGTTGCTATTATTTTCCTATAATGTTATTTCTTTACCATGAAATCTCAACTTTAATGGTGCGTTCTTTAATACTTTTGTGATATTGCAAATATAAAATATATTGGAACTATTTTCTCAACCAGAAACCATTTTGAGAATTCGTTCGACAGTTTATGGGAGATTGAAAAAAAAAACGGTTTATTATTATTATATGTATATTATAGATAGCACATGTGCTACGGCCGTCCGCCCCTCCGTTCATCTGATATTATTTGTGTCACAAGAGCAACGGGCGCCAAAATTGTGATTCGCGCGTTGGCTTGGCACCGTCCTTCATCTATTTGGCACGCTCAATTACTATTAATCAATGCTAGACGTGTCAATAATAGGGAAATAGATATCGAAAACAACATGTGGGGTAGGAAAGTATTTTAATGATTTTATGAGATTGCTATTTTATGATGTTGTTTACTGCACCAAAGAACTACCCTGGCACTACCCTGGCAATAGCCAATAGTAAACTTATAGCGTATCAAGTTGAGAGATACATTAACAAGGTACAGATGGATTAAACTAGTCCAATGGAAACATATATTACAGGTTATTTAATAACGGCCAAATAAAGCTATTTATTTTATTATATAATTAAGCTATACCGGTGTACTTTTTCGTCAGTACGTTTAATCACTCGCGAGATAGTTCGACTTTTTCCTGATCAGAAAAGTTTCCAGTGAAAGGTATTTGACCGGCTGCCGGAACAGGTTTTAGAGGTCGTCGTCAGGGAGAGATGGGAGCAAAAACCTGGAATTTACTTTTTTATAACTCCGGTCGTCAATTTACGACTATTTTACTTTCTTTGAATTTTTATCATCGTCGATATCAAAAAGCATTACTGATATTCGTGTAACGTTATAATTTTCTTAGTTTACGTGTTTATTTACAAGGTGAGTACTAATATGTTATCTATGATAGCTCCACGTGTATTTTTAATCATTATAAGTTTTTAATAGTTCCCATAGCTTTGATCAAACATCGTTCCTTGCTCTCTTAAGGTGAATTGGGACTTAAAGTAGGTGATTTGTGGTGTTTCGACTACACATAATACATTTTTTTATGTTAAACATGGTGGGTTTTTTTGACAAGATATGTAGTTAAACATACAAACCAGTTACTGAAATTTGATTGATCGATTTTCTTTAGATTGTGAATAAAGGCATTTCATTAAATTTTTCTCCCCAGTACAATATGTCAGGGAATCCCCTGATGAGAATAGTTTCTGTAAAAGATTATATTTTTTATATAATTGAGCGCGGGCCGACTATACCGCTGCTCCCCCGCCTCCATCAGTTGAGCAACCACGATACAACTTCGCCATAAAAAAGGTTTAATAGTCGTCGAGGAAGAAGTAAATGGGCCTGAAACTTAAAATTTGCATCCTACTGATTTGCTAAGCGTTTGAGGAAACAAACAAATGGCTACTTATAATAATAGATTCATGATTTACACCACGCTCTAACTCTGCATTCATATACGATTTGCAGTAGCCAATATTAATGTTAAACAAGTATTAAATTATTAATATTATTGCACAAAGAATGTCAGTGTTGTATTACTAATAAATGTGCGTTGATTATTAATATACCTACCTAGTGCACCAATTACGGAAGTAAGCGCAATGACATGACATAGGGAATGGGCGCGCACGTGAATCGTCACGTGTTTTGTACTTAATGTTAGTCATACAACGCGTTGAAACTGTTTATTGTTGCTACTCCAACAATTTTTATGCGTTTTGTTCACGAAGTCCTCGCAGAACAATGGTATTTGTCGTCAGTCTAGCCAAGAAAGAGCATTCAAGATGAAAAATCCTCTTTCTTAGCTGGAATATATTATACAGCTTGTTCAACTTTGAATTGTAATCTTTTATTTTTTTCATGCGGAAGGGTTCCAATAATGATAGGAACATTACAGGCTAAATTACGTAGTTTTAAGCTGTCCTTTTCAATTGCATCAAACCGCATGAGATTTATAGCAGCAAAAAAGTTAAGCAAACACAATGAATTGATTCGCGGTGCTATATCAATCTACACAACGCAATTGCAAATCACCCACTGCACCGCCATATTACACATTCAAGGTCCTAGAAACACGATGTGAGTTATGAATGCATCTAACAAATGCGGTCGACAGATGTCAAAGTACATGCAGATGGATTTGTATGAAAATTAAGGACATTTGCAAATGCACCGTGCCAGTTTTCACTGCCAGTTACATCCATTTAACATTGTGATTGTCACGACAATGTAAATTAACATTGGATACCCGGAATTTAATAAAATGTTCGGCCTTAAAGTTTATTTAGAAGATTAACTACACAATAAAGGTTACGCGGCTGAAATAAAGTTGAGGTAAATGAATATGTCTTATGTAGGTCATCAACTTAAGGAGATGAACTAATCTGTAATGTAAAAATTGTATAGTATGTACACAGATTTACACTATAATTTTTTTATGCCAATTTGGACGACAAACATGCCGACAGTCCACCTGGTGGTAAGTGATCATCGCCACCTATAGACATTTGTAACACCAGGAGCACCACCTGTGCCTTGTCGATCCTGAGACGAGAAGTTGTTAAGCCTCATGTGCCTGTAATTTCTTGTTCAAAATATCATTCCATGACGTGGATAGTTGTAGTATACTAGTACTTTGAAAATTTATATCTGTTCTAGTTATTTAAGTTGCTGACCATACAAGATTGACTTGTTACTATGATCCCGCAATGACATTGAGAGCCGCCAATTCGTTGAGCTCGACAACCTCACTACAAATTGCTCACCACAAAGTTATTTTTATCCGTTTACGTATGTATTATAAGATTTATTTGTTTACTGATTTAAATATAGAGTGGTGTAATATTTAATCTTGGCCAATATATTTTGATTTTCGTGTACCTTGTTATCTAAGTACTTTTCATTTCAAACACAATAAATCATTTAGTGACATATTTGCACAATATGTAGACCTATTTCCAAGTCTTTCTGGAGTGAAATTATATAATTGTAAGAAATATGCAGTTTCCGTGAGATTAAAACAAAATTACGTGGGTGCGTGCGTGTGTTTAGCATTTAAATTTGTTTTTTTTTATTTACATCATTCTGAATGACTACCTAACAATCAACTTTAATAATAAGTCTGAATTCATCTCGTCGTGTCATCGGCGTTTAATTATCTAAATCCATCGACCATCAACTGGCAACAAGTTAGAGTTTAAACTTCAAAAACGTATCACTAATTTTAATTATTCCAACATCATTTTTACAAGTGGTCGTGCCGCTCTAACGAATACGTTTATGAAAATAAAAATTGTTGCCATCCTTACGAGATTAAAAAATTGTTTAAGAAATAAAAAGTGAAGCAACATAATTTTAAATCACGTAAAATATATTTACACATATTTACTTATTTATAACAGATTACCTAAATAAATTTCTAAAAGAAATTAAATTCTACTATAATCATAATTTTGCTGGATAACCTTGGAGTCTGCAACTTATTTATTACTTGACGTTGTATAAAAGTTGCAATGAACACATTTCTATGATAAATGAGTTTTGAGGCATTGCAATATTCTAATGGCCTTATCAGTCTTTAACGGCCTTGCATTTACAACCGTTACATACAATATAATTACTGCTGTATAGTATGGAGCGTACAGATGTTTCTAGATGTACATGTCTGGTGTTGGATATTTACCTATGAACTTAAATAATAAAATGACAGTGTTGCAAGGTTGGGAAAAATAAAAAAAACGTATTAAATAAAAAGGAAAGTGGCGCGGTTTGTAACGCTTTCCCGAAGAATTTAATACTTCCAGCCCTAAAATATCTTTCGTGTGTAATCCAGAAAATATTGGTTATTTTCATTTGAATCCGATCCCCTGTTCTGGAGCCGTTAGACTGTCAAATAAGAATTCAAAAAACGGTAATTTATGATCAGGCATAAATAGCAGTTTTTAAATACATTTTGACATATTTAAATCGTTTACCATCTGAGTTTGACAAGGTCTAAACAAAGCTGTCGTGATACAAACCGCTGTCGAATCTAAGATCGTGGCCATTTTGAATGTTATAGAAAAATGTACTCTATTGCGTTATCATAAAGTTCATCAGCATCATCAAACAATTAACCATTGCAATAATAGATGAACCTAACCTTAAAAGTAATAAAGGTGATTTTTCTATAGCATTCTTGATTGTCAAAACGGGTCATCAAAGTCTCGAAAATGTTATCTAGCTATATTTCTTGGGGCTTATGTTTTGAACGATCTTTTTTTCTATCTATTAGGTATAATGCCAGCTTTTTGTACGAGAAATGAAGTATATTAAGATCGGAAACATAAAATCAACTGTATTTTACAAATGAAAACAGTATTTTATTTTTTTGACGTTTTAAAAACTACTTTTTTGGAACTTCTTGCTTTATTAATTTTAAAATTGATGGATGTTTGGGAACCCTAGTTAACAGATAAGTAATTGTCCTAACAACTTATCGAATAACAGATATACATATATATATAGGTAGATAAAGTTACCTAATTAGGAATATTTAGGGAGCACTATCTATAATGTGTTTATTATAAAAACATAACATTGCTATTAGGTGACACGTGACACTAAAATGGCCACCGTAATGATAAGTTGTTTACAACATCGTTTGACTAGACAATATGGCGTCTGTATTGATAATAAATACTTTTATCATTACTGTTGATAATTATTTATCTTAACAAGCTCTTAGCTGGAGAACCACTACGGCAGTGGAAGTAGTTTTAAATTTATAAATAAGCCCACCAGAAACTTAAGAGATTAAAAGAAGGAAACCTTTTTATCATTATTTTTGAAGTGATAACTTCTTTAGCGGCGTTGAGCACTTTTCGTGGGATGGGTATAAAATGTTAAACTGGCGTCAGGACACGTGACCTGCTATGCTATTCTCTAAGAAACAACTTCGTGGCTGTACGCCTTGACATGCTCGTCGTCGAGACAGCCTAACGAACGACCAAGAGCGCAGCGCTGTTTTAAACGGTATTCACTTAAGCGTTTAAGCTCGTCGTCGAACTGAAGGCTGTGTCCGTTCGTTGCTGTTTCGTAGACGAGTTAGGGCTTGAAACAAATTTCTTGAAAACATAATCGATTTATCTCGACTAAGAGTTTTATGGGTTAATAAAATATAACAAAGGTATATTTTGAAGTATTTCAATGAATGTTGTGAGATTGCAAAGAATAAATAATAATTTTAAGTGTTTTAACGTTTTTACTGGCAGAATTTGAAGGCTGAATGACTATTCCTTTGCCTAGCGTAGCTGGTACTCGTAAAAGTCATAAATAGTGTAAACAATAACAAAACCACTTGACTTTTCTAAGTTTGGTGAGTTTTAAAGCACTTGTTTCAATTTGTATTAGGATTGTTATAAACATTGGTTTGTGATTCAACGAAGTGAAAGCATTACAATGAATTCCCCATTTATTACTTAAATAAATTTGTTACTGTTACACAACATTTACACCTTGGGGTTTTAAGTGCATGTGTGAGGTTGTTGTATTTGTTTTATAAAGTAACTACTGTGATTTATCGCGATTGAAGAAAAGCGTTTGGAAAATGAAAGGTTGTTTGAAGAGAAACGTTTGGAAAATCAAAGACTCCTTATTGAGAATCAAAAAAAGATGTTTGACGTTTTCATAGAATTAAGTGGGTCATGGTCAAGGCAGACCCAAGCACTCCAAGAACTATGTGCATCCACCATGGCATTGGTGGAAAATATGAATAGGAATTAGTTAAGTTAATACATTTTACTTTTATTTTGATTGAATGTTTTATATTTTTCTATAGGTATGTTAATAATTTTTTTTAAAGAAAATTATATTTATTTATTTATTCACAACATACAAATCTATGAATTCCAATGAAAATATTTTTATTCAAGTAAGCATTTAAAAGCTTAACATATGTGCATCTAAGCAGCATTGAAGGGCCAGTTGGCTTGATGGTTAGATACCCTGACTGCCAACTCACAGGTTATGGGTTAAATTCCCACTCAGGTATATTTGTGTGCATGAACATGTCTAGTTTGTTCTGTGTCTGGGTGTTAATATCTGTATATGTATATATTTACTAAAATAGAAGCAAGCTCTGCTTAGTTTGGGATGGGATGTGTAAAGAATGTCCCAGGATATTTATCTATTTATTAATATTGCTATTATATTATATCTCTTTATTCTATTGTCATAATTTCAATTTTATATAAACTTTGCCTTAAAGGAAAATGCAATAAACAAAATCGATATTCAAAACCATTTATTCAGGTTAGGATCTCAAAGTTACTGAAGCTACTGGTTCGAAAGTCAGCCGGAAAGAAAATCGGCAAGGTTACATTTTTTTATATTAATTTAATGAAATCTGACATTTTGCCTTTTTATTATTTCAAATTTATATACTTAGGTATTTTACAATTACTAAATACTGAATATAACTTAATAAACATATATAAATAACAAGATGAATAATAATAACCTAAACAAGCATGTGAATGGTGCCCCTGGAGAGCAGCTATTTCCAGACATAGGACATACAACTATGAAAATAGTAGCTAAAATATAACAATAAAAAAAACATAGGTTCTACAATAAAAAAAAATATTTAGATATGACAGGCTCTCCATAACTGATTCATTAAATCTCTCCTACTTATCTGCCCACTAACTAAATCATCATGTTGTGTAGCCTGCTGTGTCAGTGTCCTAAGTAGCCTAGCCTCTTCATCTATTTCACTTTGATTTAACATGGGAGCTGGTAGCCCTGCTCGATTACATATATTGTGTAAAACACAACAGGCTATTACTATTTTGCCCACCATTATGGAATCATAGTGCAATACCCTGTGGACTAATAGGCATCAGAACCGGCCTTTTAATATTCCTATTGTTCTTTCCACACTGTTCCGAGCACTGCAGTGCATTTCATTGTAATGGTTCTCTGGAGTACCAGCCTCTGGATTGTTTAGTCATTAAAAATGGCCTTTGAGCATATCCTAAGTCACCTGAAATTATTTATGTACTTATCAATCAGCTTATTACTGGAATTTAATTTACATAAGTACCTACTTATTATAGTGTATAATAATTTACCAAGTAAGTATATTTTTTCTCCATTATTGTTTAGATTTTCTAAAACCTCCTTTATTTTTGAATTAGAAAATACAAAACTGTCATGTGTTGCACCTCCAAATGTAGCATCCACATGTATAATGTTTAGATCAGCATCATTAATCTGAAATAATATATTTTCTTTTATAATAAAATCTTAATATCTGTATAAAGATAGTAAAGTAAGACCTCATACCTACTTACAATGAGGACATTTCAGGCATGATACCCTTTTCAACAATAATATCTTTCCTCATTCTGTTTTGGACGTGTCATAGATACCAGAGTGCCATCGATGCAACCCAATACACCAGGAATTTGAATTTTTGATAAAATCTGAAACCAGGACACAAACAATGTAATGATTCATAACTACACTATCTAGTACAACATGGAATTATAAGTTCTTAACATTACCTTGCCTTAAGAATGTGCCATTCATCATTATTTTGAGAAAATCTCATATATTTGTTAACAATATTAATATTATTTAATGCATCAACAACCTGGTGGATGGCTCTAGATGCAGATGGCTGAGACACATACGTGTCTACATTTTTGGCAATGATTTTTTGGTAACCTCCATTAGCAAAAAATTATAGAGTGCATAATACCTGAAACATCATGTAGTCCATACAATCATTTGAAAGTATCATATATTATGTAAACACATTGACTCAAGACACTAAGCTATAAACAAACCTTCAGCCTTGTAGTTAAACCGCCGGCACGAATTTGTGGTGGCATGTATGGAGCTAAATCACTTTCCAATACATTTATTAAATCCTCAGAAAGCCTGTACATATTAATAAGCTCTACGTCCCGGGATATAGTTTTCAACTTTCTTAATTGTTTTGCCTGTCGAGATTTCTTAATATCGTCACGTTTCTTAGCCTCTTCCAATAAATAGAGCCTTATAATCATTGGAGCTGCCATATTTTTAAATATCGCACAATAAAACGCTTTTTATTAAAGTTAAATAACACAATCAATGTTTGCATTCAGCGCAATAATTGTAGCTTTTAGATTTGACAGATAAATGGCGTGGCTGTGGGCGAGGCTGTGGCTGTGCTCTACGCTGTTTTTTCTAAAGGAATACCAAAATGTATGAAGAAGTGTCAATTTGCTCGCCATCAAGTAGTTCCAACTCACGCCCGTCACAGCCTTGAGCGCTAGTGTCGCTTTTTGTAGTTAATGAATACAAAACCCATGTTTTGACGCTGTGACAGCGCTGCGCGCATGGCTGTATCCTTAGAGAATAGCACTCCAGATCGAAAATTCGTAAGACGGTAAAAATGCTCAACGTTAATGTTCAAGTTTTCACTTCTGCCGGCGCTCCCGAAATGCAATCCGTAGTTTTTTTTATTTATCATTCAAAATTCAAAACCATTTATTCAGAATAGGCCTTCGGAGGGCACTTATGAAGGTCAAATTTAAAGTTACTGAAGCTACAACCGGTTCGTAAGTCAGCCTTCAACTGAGAAGAACCGGCAAGAAACTCAGCAAGGTTACATTCTTTTTTATTTGTTATATAAATTTTTATCTATTCTGACTTTTTGGCTATTTTATAATTTCAATTTTACATAATTTTATATTTAACAATTACAAAATACTTATTATAGGTAACATTAATAAAAACAAAACAAAAAAAATATATGACAAGACTATAAAATAGAAAATAACAATAATTAGGTACTTACAATTATATTTACGTTTGTAGCAGGTTTGTTAGAGTGAATGATATCTTAAAGTAAAGACAAAATAATAGGAATACAGCAAAGCATAGTTTTTCCTCATTTGGAGTACCTAGGTATCATTTAAGTTAGTGCTTTATAATCTATAGTGTTCAATCACACAGTCAGTCTATAACTGTTGCCACGTAACATGGGAAAGTAAAAAAGGGGCAAAATTTAGTTATGTTAGTTATTTCTACTCGAGTTACTTTTCAGAAGATATGGAGTGTGTTCGAAAACTAGCATACTGTATTTGTTACTATCGGTAGGTTTAGTAAAAGACCATCTTTGGCAGAAAAAGGGTACACAAGACAACAACAATTTAACTTGTTGTGCTCAACGGTTTACCCGGGATTCAACATGGACATTTGCAACGCTAGGGGCATCGCCAATGCGCTGCCGTTCCTGAGACATACACGTCTGTAATTTCACCGGCCCCTTACCCGTCTAACCGAAACACTGTAATAGAAGTGCACTACTGCTTCACGGGGCGGAAATGGGTCAGGCTGTAGTACAACCCCGGGCAAACTCTGCACTAATAGTATTATTAAGCAGTCTTCTAGATGTATCTAGATATAGTTTGATCGTCAAACAGACAGACTGACATCACTTTCGACTTTGACATGAAACGGGATTTTCCGACTTTTCATTTCAAAGATTGTCTTATTGACGTTTGTACTATCTGTATCGTAATGACTTGCGCAAGATGACCTCAGAACAGAGTTTCGACCGGTTTTCATTCAATTAGACTATTTATCATCTGTTGACGTAAACTGTGATAAGCGGATAGTGTCTAGTGATACTGTGGCATGTGACGACGAGTGATCGAGTTCACAAGTCAACGGTATTAAGATTAGCGACGATAAGGCGTCAAAGGTACAGAGGTTTTGCAGTGCTGGTGATATTATAGGTTTTGACAGATAAGAGTGTTATAGGAAAATGAACCCTATGAAGCTATGATAAGGTTCATCAGCGTCATCATACAACTGATCATTGGATCGATAGATTAACCTTATGTCAAAGTAATAAAGTTGTTTTTTCTATGATATTCTTACCTGTCAAATCGGGCCTTTTAGATCTTGTGTAGTTTAAGATGTTCAAATTAAAACAATTATTGTAAATGTTTTTTATTATATGAGACACGAGGGGTATCGCTTGTTGGGATTCAACTTGACCTGAACTGAGATGCTTTTTATGGTAAAAGTCACTTTTTTCAATACATTCTAATGTGAATTGTAAAAAGATGGTGGTAGGGACACTGATCATCTATCGGTTAAAATAACCTTTTATGGATATGGTAAGTCCTGACTGCTTGATCATCATTTTTTTTTTTTTTTTTTTTTTTTGCGTGTCGATCGTTCTGGCTAAATTTGATCATCATTGACTGAAGAAAAATGAAGAAAGATGAACGCTTAGAGGGTAGCTTTTTTGTAGCGTAGGAATTCTCCAACTTTTGTACGGTAATTTCGTATTATTATATATAAATTTAATATTTAAGATATAAACATATAGGTAACCTATTATTTACCCGAAAATATATTTAAAAACAATACATATATTAAACTTTTTGTTAAAAAACTACATAGTTTTTATCAAACAGAATTTGCGAAAAAAATATTTACTTGATACACATGGCCATGGTTTTTGCAATGTTTTTGTCCAGGAACACTAAAACTATACTGAAATCCTTTGTCTCTGCATCAAGTCAGCACAATACCTACCAATGTTGGCAGAAGGTTGTACCTTATATGATAAGTCTTCTCTAACATACTGCTGTTAGTCATTACTCATTGTATATAAGACATGGATCTAGATAACGAGATTGACTTTACTGATAACTTGATAAGCATGGTTACAAGTTCAAAAGATAATTTACTAATTATACCTAGAGCTTGTAAGTAGGTATATTATGTGGCTGTATACATGGCTGCGGCGCCCGCGCCGGCTAGATTATTTTCAGGGCATCCAAATATTATATAGCTTCTATCGAAACTAAATAACTAAGATTTAATATTATAAAAGTGCGTCATTATGGTATTCTAAGGTTATTTTAGATTTGTCACGCAAGCCTATTTTACTACGATCAGTCGATCAAATCTGGGAGCGAGACTAAATGGTCTGGTCATCAAGTTCCCCGGAAAAAGGTATACAAATATTTTTTCCATATCAGGGTTGCATGTACAACCCCTTGCACCTTCCTCCCGGCCCCTATGTCTGTATATATGGAAGGGTTGCTCTTCCGCGGTTTCCCTAGTGCTCTAATGTATATCGGAATAATAACATAGCCTATATCGCTAGGGAGTATTATAGCTTTCTATCAGTGAAAGAGTTCTTCAAAGCAGATGATTATCTCCTACATTTAAACTTTCTTCACTCTTTGCAACATTAGTATAGATTGTTTATCGGTTCACCGATCGATCGATTTTTTTACCAAAAAGGATTTGGTCGACCCCTCGATTTGTTACTGTTACTTTGAGGTGTTCGCATAAGCGTGATAAATATTATTAAATTATATGATTTGGTCATATTTTAGAGTATAATTTGTTTTTTAATTAATTTAACCGTTACTTGCAATTTTATGTATCTTGCGGGTTACAAAATGATGTGATATTTGCCGAGAATCATCCTCCGCCACGCGAGATTGGGTGAGATTCGGTTGGACCTCCTCCCCTAAACGTCTCATGTAACTAATGGACGCCTGGAAAGTGTAAACCCTTACCTTCTTACCCCTAGAAGTGTATTTGTGTGGTAGATTTCTCGCTACCACATATCATCAAATGCAATAAAACAAATAAAATGTATTTCTCTATAAACGTCGGAAGCAAAATAAATTACAATAACTAAATCTGTAGGAAGTTAAATATGTGTATTTAACAGGAAAATGGTTTCTTACAGGTTGCATGGCAATAATTATGAAGGAAAATTATATACCATTCCATTTGTTCTCAATGTCGGCCATTAAAAGATTGAGTCACGATTAAATATTATTTGCAGTGATACGTGGGTTTAAGTGAGGTCGCATTGAAAGGTAGAACTTTGGCGAGCTTTATTTGGAATGGATCATTGATCATGTGATTGAGGATATTTTAAAAGATATCCTTAAAACAGACAATCTTTTTTTTGTGTTATTATCTGTCAATGTTGTCTTACACAGCTTTAATATTATATAGTAAAATATACATAAACTTTCTGGAAAACAATTTTATTATGGTGGTCAAAATAGTTTTTTAATAAGGTTAATTGTTTGATAATGTAAATACATATAAAAAGGTAATTTTTTCTACAACATTCTTAAACATCCAAAGAGGTTTCTTATGGGCTAATAAAACATGGGGAATTTTATATCTGTATGTCAAAAGCAAAATATAAAAAAAAGTTATGTTTGTACCTTGTTTTATTATACTATTTCTTCGATAGCGAAGAAACTTTAGGGAGTTCTGCGTGCCTACTATGGCTACGAAGATTCCTGACATGAAAAAGTCGCATAGCAACGCATACCAAGAACACCAACATATTTTTTTATCTATCGCAAATTAACCAAAATTAAAATTCAACCTTGTCTGGAATAAGTAATATGATACCACAATTGATTAATACTAAACATGTGGGCTACGTAGAGGCTATTATATGCAATGGTAGACGTTTTATCGCGATATTTATTACATTATAAAACGGATATAGCATTGAGGTACAATTCAACCTTTAGGTATCGATAGAAAGGCAGTTGGTAATGACATTGATAAACTATCTGGTAATGTCAACCTGGGGTAGGATTCTGTACCGTACGTAGCTCGATGGTATGCTCTATCTCTTCGTTAACTACGAAGTAACGTGAGAGGTCTGCTCTCTGCCGCTTCGGCTCGCCAACGAAGTTGGTTGTTTACTAATAGTGTTGGTGCCAATGTTTGTGGTATAGCAAATCTTTGTAAAGTTCATTCAAATGTTTGGTCAAATATTTGTTTCTGTAATGATAATAGATAACCTAATATAGATTAATACTGCTGTTTACCATTTTTTTATATTATTTGTATATTTAAATAGAGGAATAGCTTTTGTTTTTATCGTATATAGCCGTCCCCCGCGGTTTTACCCGCGTTTATCGATATCATATATAGCCTATAATCATCTACGAAAAATTCCGCGTCGAATGGTAGCAGTCCCTTCCCGATATGTTCTGTAGTTTTGGAGCGATATGGTGCGTCAAAGGAAGGTATCATATTTTGCTTATATAATACACATGTATATAGAATAGAATACCTGCATATAATTCATTTTATATACTATGTAAAAGTGGAGATAAATTTATTATTTATGTCACAAATAGTTTGTATGTTATTGTGATACCATAGACATATTGTGTTTTGGTCGCTTCAAGAATGATTATAATTTTATAAACGAATTGTCATGTAATTATACAAATTAATAGATCGATATGTTTGCTTATACATAATATAATTCGTAATTAATGTAGATTATTATAATAATTGTGATTGTAGGTCATATATACTGCGCTATTTAAATAATTACCATTTATTCGCAATAAAATCAATATGGATGTTACTACATTAACAATTACGTTTTATAAAGTCCGTGTGTAATAAATAATGATGCCTACTCTTTGTGAAGTCAGCAACAGAAGTATCAGCTGAATATATCCTAATCCAAAATAAAACACTACGACAGCATATTATAATAGAAAGATAATAGTTATTTGTTTTACAAGAGTCCAAAGTTCAACAATTTTAATCCTGAGCGTTAGCGAGGGTATCAAAAGAGCACTAGGTGAAAAATCTTTGCACTCGAGTGCAACACGTAACATTTCATCCCACCTCAGCGAGGAAATTACTAAATGCAAAGAAAAAGAAAACGGCGCGCGCAAAGCAAATTAAAAAAAAAGTACACCAAGAAGGTGCCGAGTTTTGTTACAAAAAAGGTTTTATGATAAATTCGGCACCATGGAGGTAGAAGTAAATAGATTTAACGATGTTTTGAATTCACAAACTTAGTGCACACGATGTTCTATATTCAATTTACTTTATTCTCTAGCGGATAAAAACTGCTTTTGCTCACAGATATCGAAGATCGAAAATACTCTTTCCGAGAGTATCTTTTTTCTCATTTTAAAACAGTTAATATTCCGTTGAAAAACTAACTCAACTTTTCCAGTTTCCTTAAATCATTTTAACTTCACAAATGAGTATCAAACAGGGAGAAATCTCTTACTTTGTATTTCTCAAATGAGTATTTTCAAAAAGAATATTAAAAGTAGCATTTTCAACGACAAAATCGTCAAGCGTGATTTTAATTACCGTTCTAATTACCATTTGACGTGGGAGAAGTGGGTTAGGTTGATGGACCTGACTAATTTGGAAAAGAAAATAATTAATTTTCTTTAGTGGAGCGAGCTTAGCGAGTAACAGTGCGTGAAAATGCCTATTTCCCCTTAACACTTGGGGTGTGGGGAATATTTTAACATGAAGTACCTATGTAGAAAAATATATCGTGAATTAAAACTTTCGTAGCTTTGAATTAGTTAATTAGCCTAAAATGGAAATACAAATTAATGTTTAGTTGACTTTTATTTTTAATGTATTGTTTTTTTATGTTCTAATTTCCGGACTAGCTCACGACTCTCCAAAGTTTCATCGCGATCGGATTAATAGTAAAAGAACGGATAGGGGACAAACATTGATGTTCAAATATTACTAGCCATCTCGCGGTTACGCCCAAATTCTCGAGAGGACTACCCGGCGAAAAAATATTACCTATTTCACTCGGGAATATTTTTGAAATCGAATAAGTAGTTTCAGAGATTACCTCCTATATTCAAACTATAACTCTTTATAGATAATATTAATGTAGATAGGTAATAAATCATTTTTAAATTATACATTTCCTTAGTTTCAAAATATTAACACATCTCAAGAATTACCTCTGATGATGTGTGAAATTTCCAGTAAAAACAGTGTGGATAGTTTAACACTTGAATTACGGACATGTTTGATATTTAACACGTACAACTCAAAATGTCGGACATACTGACAAACTGACAGAGTTTAAAATTGTATTCAACATCTTTCCAACCCACGCAAGTTGTGTTATGACGTCACTGAGACTAGAAGAGTTCATTCAAATGTGAGGAACTGTGTCACTGTTTATGGATGAGCCCTATGTTAATGCTGATTTTGTGAATATGTTTTAAATCTTGTTGAAACTGGCCATCTAGTAATCCCTCTAGAATTATTCATGTGGTTCTATTCTTGGTTAGTTATTAATCAAATTGTTTTTTTTTTAAGTGAAACTTCTAGAGGGCTTCGAAATTTAGATTCGCAACCTTTTGAATGAATGAAAAACACAATCTATGCTCAAAAGTGATTGATGAATAACTATAATGTAATAAAAAAGTTTCACTTCTATCGTGTTTTTTTCCGACACAGATTGTTGTAGATGAAATTATAATTTAGAGTAGTAGACCTCTTAGTGCAGAGTTCGTCTGGGGAAGTACTACCACCTTACCCATTTCTGCTGTGAAGCAGTAGTGCACTTGTATTACTATGTTTCGGTTAGAAAGGTAAGCGGGCCGGTGAAATTACAGGCACATGTGACTTAACAACTTCACGTTTCAGGGCCGACAACGCATTGGCGATGCCCTTAGTGTTGCAAATGTCCATAGGCAGCAGTGACCACTTACCATCAGGTGGACCGTCTGCTTATTTGTGGGCCTATGGGGAATAAAAAATAAAAATACCGTTTTCTTTTTATGGACCAGTAGTGTTTACCTACCTCTGATGGCTTTTAGACCAATTACGCGGAGACTAAATCAACGGCTGAGTCGATTTCAAAACACACACTTATATCGCATTGAGAATAAAATCTTTTACCCTGTAAAATAAAAGAGATCTTTTGTAGAGGGCGGGTAAAACCCCATGCTGGAATCTAGTGAATAAAAAGATCTGAGACCTTCAAAAAACTGTTTTAACAATCCCCTTTGGTGTTTCCTACAAATTTCACAGTGGATTTTATCATCCTTTCGGCTACGTGGGTACTTAGATAAGTGGGTATAAGACTAAGAGACAGAGTAAAACATATATACATAGCTGTCCCCCGCGGTTTTACCCGCGTTCCCGTGGGATGTCACATGTATTATACATAAAAACCTTCCTCTTCAATCACTCCATCTATTAAAAAAAACCGCATTAAAATCCGTTGCGTAGTTTTAAAGATTTAAGCATACCTACATAGGGATATAGGGAGAGAGAAAGCGAATTTGTTTTATACTATCTAGTGATATGCTCTGAGCTAACTTTCTTTAGCAGATTTCTTCATATCAACTTAATATAAGCGAAAAAACGAATGACGGAGATGTTAATTAATCGTCCATATTTAAATTACTATACTTGATTACATAAGCATAATTGTTATCAGCTGAGTTCAAACATTGTGGCTTTCAAGACCTACATATCAAGTTATCAGTATGAAAACCAGACCACTCTTATCTATTATTTTTACCAGCACATGGCTTGGCTTGGTTTAAAGTATCTATGTGAATTTGGCATTAAACAATCTATCTAGAATCTATAATACTGAATCTTTTTATTTATAGACTGAACGATACCTATAAAATATCCTGGGCTATTCTTTACACACGATCATGTGATCTCAAACTAAGCAGAGCTTGTACAGCGTAAAACAGATAATTGAACTACATATACCTATAACCTTCTTGTTTTCTTAATCTATCTATCTATCTATCTATCTATCTATCTAATACCTTTAAACGAGCAATTCTTGTAGATCTCAGAAACGGCTCAAATGATTTTCATGAAATTTTGTATGCACGGGGTTTCGGGGGCGATAAATCGATCGAGCTAGGTTTCATTTTTAGAAAACGTCGTTTTATCCGTGCCTAAAAGGCAATGAAAACTGCTACAATACCATTAATGGTAAAAGCACACCTTTGCAAACCTTTGGGCAGATGAATATTTAGATTTCTGGATGTTTTTTACGCTTTCACGCAAAAACTCCTGGATGTATTTTGTTAAAACTTTACACATATATGGAGCATGCCCTGAAATATAGGACACTTTTGATCTAGGGAAAATGCAAGATCCCTCGGGAATCGAAGTGAAACCGCAGAGGACAGCTAGTACTTTATAAAAGGGCGTGTGGTAACCCTAGGAGTGATCGCGGCATGTCTTTGCGTCACACGCCCTTAATCCTATTTGGGCAGGATATAAAAGCAGGGCATCAACCGTACAATTGGTCGGAATTACTACATGTTACTACGCTGGTTCGTCAACCTTATATTTTGATTGTCAGTGACATCGAATACGTCAAAGCGTGCCGGCTTTAATTACAAACGCTTTTTTTGTTGGCAAAAATGTATATTTATTAATAGTATTGCTGGTGAGACTGTATGTCGCCTAGAGTTTAGTGAACCTATCACAGAAGTGAGATTAATGAATGATATTTTTTTTTACTGTGAAATTTAATATGTGGATGACTGTACAATTAGTCTATGCGTGTATTTTTTGCCAGTCATTGGTAACGGTTATTTGCCATTGAAATTATATATTGTTACGGCTTGTTATGGAAAAATACAATTGCATTGACATCAATAAATACTACACGAGCATGAATCTATTTTGTTGGATCATACTAATATTATAAATGCGAATGTTTGCATTGATGCATGGATGTTTGTAAGTCTTTCACGCAAAAACTACCGCATGGATTTCGATGAAATTTGGCACATAGATAGAGCACACCCTGAAATATAATATAGGTCTTTTTTTCCCGGCAAATTTTTCCTTCCCTCGGGAAGGCGGGGGCCTGTTAGAAGTTATAAAAATCTTAAGATTACCGATCAAATAACTAGATATGACGTATTATCGTCCTTAAAGTTCTTATTAAATAACTAGCTGTCACCTGCAGTTCATCGCTATCATATATAGCATTTGCACAATTACGTATTCTGCCTATATACTAATTTTAATCAAGATCGGTCATCTCGTCCTTGTGATTTGATTGTCAGTGAGTCACACAACAAAACGAATATTTATCACAAAATTTGTCAACAAAATATTTACCTATATTTTATTGGCAGAGCAGGGGCTCGATTCTGTAAGGAAAATTACACTAACTCGAGGATGTTTCGTCGCGCCACCGTGCTTAGTCTCTTTCGCTAACTACGCTAATACTACTAATCACGTGAGAGATATGCTATCCGAGGCCTCCGACAAGCAGCTCGCCGTCGAAGTTTGTATTAGCTGAATAAGGGGGCAGAAAATGACTTTTCATAGACAATTATTATATAACTAATAAACCACATACCGATAGCAGTATCTAATATACCTATTACTGTTACAAAAATATCTGTTATCGTTACTTTAAAATAGAATCAGTTTCCAATGGTATATCCTTTAGAAACATGTTATTTTAGCAGACAGCATGACGCCCGGCTTAAAGTACGATGACCCCGTTTATATTAACAGTTGCTTATATATGTTAAGCACGTATAGATATTAACTTTTGATTAGTCGTAACTGTATTTAGACAGTTCAATAAGTGATAGAGCGCATGCTAAAATTATATGCATAAAAAACCATTGGAAAGATATTTAGACAACGGTTTTAGATGATAAAAAATGGAATGGGTGTGAATATATGAAATAGCTGCACACCGCACCCACGTGAATGGTGTTAATGTTGGAACGAAGTTCCTTATCGCGCGTTGTGAAAGGGGGCTTAATGGAAAAAAATCATACGAAAAGTTGTAACGACACTTTTTTTCATATTGTTACGTTCGAAATTTAAATGATATGGTTAATTATTGGGTTTGTTTTTTTCATAATTTATTTAAAGGCTACATGCAACATGTTTAAAATTCTGTTCCATTTATAAATTAGTATAATTAGTAATTATTATAAAAAAAGGAATATGTTAAAAGTAAATTTTGAATCGCACTGAATGGAAAGAAGCATGTATTATGTCAATGAAAACTTCGTTCCTATCTGGTGTCCCACGACACAATTTTTTTTTGATCCGCAACTGTTGTGTGCCGCAATAACAATTTTTTTGGAAGTTCTTTGAAATTCTTACCTTAATGTGTGACCAAAAATAAACGAATGTAACACTATCTATGGTATTTACAAGTGATTGATGAATGATTAAAATGTTTCCCTGTCTATATGTTTATTTTACTGTCATAATTAGGTAGGCGATTTTTATTTCTTAATTTATTTTTTGTTTTCTTTTCTAAATTGTGTGTAGAATTAATAGAGTAAATGGTTAACGAATGAATAGAAAAAACTTTTAGTCATATTACTATAATGTTTTACAAATAAAACCCATTATTTGGTTTCCTAGAAAGCATTCCTTGCTCGAATTGAAAAGTAGTGATATATTATACTATATATCTACTATATATTATCTATATATATACGGTCTATAGTCTATGCATTTCTTAGAATACGTAACTACCTAACATTTGTAATAGTTTTAATTTATAACATTTGTTTTTGCGGTTGATTATTTTGTTACCTACGCCAACTGCTAACCGTTATTGTTTCTTTTTAATTATTTAAAAGTTGTTCTGAATTTAAAATAAAGGTCCAAAAAAACTAACCAGTCGTAAATTTGATAATTAAATTTCAATTCATATCATATATATATATATCATATTAATAGTCAAGCATATTTATAAGAGACATGGATTTTGTTCGGGTCGGTTGGAAATTTTAATTCTATTGAACTCAATAGAAAAAGATTTTTTAGAAGATTTTAAAGTTCAGTATAATTTAAAATTTGAGGATCAGTGTCTAGATTTTAAAACAAAACTTTTTTGATCCTTAGAAATTTTAATTCTATTGAACTCAATAGAAATAGATTTTTTAGAAGCTTTTAAAGTTCAGTGAAATTTAAAATTTGAGGATCAGATTTTAACCCAAAACCCTTTTTTTTTTTTGATCCTTAGAGAGAAGGAAAGACATCAAATATAATTTTCATAATCATACTACTACTTTAATGCGAATCTTTGGATGCTTGGTTTTTTGTTACTCAATGACGCCAGAACGGCTGAGCGTAGCTGGATGAAATTCGCCACAGATATAGATTATAATCTGGAATAGCACATACACTTTATCAAATTATATGTAACATCCCAGAGAAACACCTGTGAAACCGCGAGGGACAACTAGTTTGGTTCCATATCCGTTTTAGTGCGGAACCGAATCCATTGTTTACCTTCATTTTAAATAGGTACCTACTTATATAATATACACCAACAACGTGCTTTTCAATAACAACCAATACAATACTACCATTGTTTATTATCAACAACACATTATTCAGAAATTGCTAACAACAACTTCAATGAAATATAAAATAACGATTTGTTTGTGTAGGAGTGGAAATTTATTCAGTGAAAATATTTTTATTTCAAATTTGCCTTCAAAAGGGCTTATGTATAGTGTCTTATACAACTAATTGACTCAGGCTAACACCCATATTCTAAGACGTTTCCTCGAAAATTCCTCGACTCCACTCAACGTCACTCCAAGATATTTAGTATAGTTACAAAAATCTCCTCCACTCGACGCATTCCCTTACTCGAGGTGAGGAGATAACTGTCAACTTCAAGGTACGTCGCGACCAACCTTAAGGAAGTTTATTGCATGTAAACAGTTATTGAAGCTCATTATTTTATTTGATAATATTTTATCTATAATAGAATGACGTAACTAATGACATGTTACCTTCGATTCGACATCAGTCGGGATTGCTCGGGTTTTGCTCAAGTTATGACTTAGAATACCAATTTTGAGAATTCCTTGAGATAATGCTTAAGGTATCCTCAGTCGAGTTGGAGTCGAGTGACGTCTGAGGAAACGTCTTAGAATTATGGGTGTTAGTTTAGTCTCTTATAGATAGAAGTCAGATGGTTGCTTTTGCTTAGAAGAGCCAGCAAAAAACTCGGCACAAATTGTTTTCAAAACAAACAATTTAACGAAATATTGTATTCTTGTCTCACTGAAAACATTTGCTTCAACTCTAATATGTCAAAAGTTGTCGAGATCTTATAAGCCTGTTTATAAGCATGTTTTGTTTTATAGTAAAACGTACCCTAAAGCGTCGTTATAAAGTTCATCATGAAAAATGAAAATAAATAATCATATAATTAAACATTGGATCAATACATGAACCGAGTAGATAACATGAGCTATAAAGTTTATTTTACTTTGACATTCTTAGCTGTCAACGCGGTCCTCTTAGATTACTTTAGTACTATCATTGAATCGATAGATGATCCTTATAACATGAGCTATAAAGTTTATTTTACTTTGACATTCTTAGCTGTTAAAACGTTCCTCGGTATCAACCAGTCGGTAAATCACAAATAACCCAGTATTAACCTATTTATTTCCCATTACAATTCTAAGTGGTTGTTTCAAAACTCTCAAAAACAATTGTTTACCACACGTCTCGGAGAAACGGCGATTATTTTTAGAAGCAATTGATACGACCCACTTATGACAAAATAACCACGGACTTTAAAATAACCAGAGAACGACAACACTCAAAAGTTCTGTCGCATCGTCTAACCTTATTTGCACTTCATATATCTTTTACACACCGCGCCTCAAAGATTGACATTGCATTTTCGCTAGCGCATCTTTGTGAGCTTTTGAGATTGGAACCTCTATGTGCAATTCCACTTAAATAGTTAACTTTGGAACCAGCCAGCTAACCCGATGGTTATCATCACAAGAGTTTATATTCAAGACAAAATACTCAGAACAATAAAATTCTTAATCAAAACCAGTTGGCACCAGTTACCTGTAAAATGATAGTTTGTTAAACGTTTTCCTTTTTCTAGTGCCAAGTTCCTTGAAAACTGTAGCCGATGTTTTGAATTGATAAGTAAATTCGTGCTCGGCTTGTTAAATATCGCGAAGTTAGAGCATTCCTTAATGCTTGTAAACATGTTGAACTGCCAACGGTCTTGCTTGATTCACTCTGCCTATATCAGCATCATCAATCCGCAAGACCTACTCTTCATCTAATCAGGTGAGATCCAGTGAAAAGCTCTCAAGTGTTTATTAAAAAAAAATGAACGCAATGTCTCCTGGTGTCTCAACTACTACAAGGAAAACCCTGTAGAAACCAATCAGTAATAACTTTACTTACCCTTGGTAAATGATTTTGATTTTGGTCACTGAAATTATAAAATGGGTAAGTATTATGAACAAACTAGCCATCTCCCGCGGTTTCACCCGCGTTCCCGAGGGATATTGATATTCCCGGGATGTAAATAATCTACGTCTGTGCCAGCGGTCGTAGGACTCGTCTGGTCCCGCAGCCCCGTCAACGGCGGAGAAGGAACTCGAGGGGTTTTAGTGGGTAGGCTCCCCTGTCCTTTCCCACAGGGGAAGGGGTCGGGGAGAGAGTCATCGAGTAACCACCGCGCCTGGCTTGGCGCGGGGGTATGCCTAACGCATTTACCCTCGTAAAAATCGCAATAGCATCGGGAAGAAGACCGGGTATAGCAAAAAGAATGATCTTATCCCAAACAATCTTTTCATTGACCCAAAAATCGTAGCAGGCAGATGTTGATGGTATGGTAGATAATATCTTATCTTACTAATAATATTATTGCGGAAGTGTGTGAGAATGGATGTTCGTTGCAGATCGGTGTTCGTGGAAGACCACGCAAAAACTACTAAACGCGCATTCTTGCCGCAGCTGTTCCCCGCGGTTTTACCCGCGTTTCCGGGAGATATCACATTTTCCCGGGATAAAAAGCAGCTTATATATTATTCCAGGATATGCTCTATCTATATGCTATGTTTCATCCATATTCATTTAGTAGTTTTTGCGTGAAAGTGTAACAAACATACTTACATACAAATCTTTCCTCTTTATAATATTAGTATAGATAATCCCTACCTAAATTGACATTGTTTAAAATAAATAAAATACGTTATAAAGTAGAACTATATTTAATTGCAAAACAAATACCTTTATCTTGAGGAGTGACTTGGATTAAGCGAGACGGTCGGCATAACAAAGAGGTAATAAATTCAGTTAATTGTCGTACAATTCTCTGAAACCGCGGAAGTAGTCGCATTATATAAATTGTCTGCCCTATGTATGTGTTGTTATTTATCTTATAAATAATTAAGATCGTTATAAATGGCCTATGTTTCTATAGGAACACATAAACCATGATATGTTAGTTTGCAATTTTAAAATAATAAAATAAATGTACAAGACATTATTTTATATACGGTCATCTGATCCCAAGCTAAGCAGAGCCTGTGCTATGGAGACCTTTATAATATAATAAGAGCCTTTATTAACAATCTTATGAATTACAATTAATTTATTTCTACTTAATACTGCAAATAAAATTAGTTTAGGTTGTAGAAATGTAAATAATATATTCTATTAGACACCGGTTTAATGATTGTCATGCTTTCCAGTATAGGCCTCCCCAACTATTCTCCACAACGATCTGTGGAGACCTTTAATTTCTTTTAAACACATACCTATATAAATACTAGATGTCCCCCGCGGTTTCACTCGCATACATGTATAGATATCATAAAAATTCCGCATCGAATGGTAGCAGTTCCATTCCGATATGTTCAGTAGTTTTGAGGTGATGGTGCGTTAAAGGAACCCTATTTCACACCCAGACACAGAATAAACAGACATGTTTATGGGCACAAATGTGACAGTCACTAACCACCACGCCAACTGGCCCATAAAATTTATTTTACAGAAGATTAAATAAATAAGAAAAATTAAAGAAATACTTGAACAAATAAACACAAATCTATAAATGATACCTGTCACAGGAAAATCCCCATCTGTAGCAATTAAAACACAGCTATTGACTAGAATCTAACTGTTATAAAGATTCTTAAGCTCGATGATATAAAAACCGTTTATTTTCTCAATGCTTCTATAAATTATTTATATGCGGTTACCACAATTAAATATGTAGTTGGAAAATACCCTGCGCTTGGTCTTGAAGCAGAAGGTAGTTTTATTAAATGGATTTAAGTTTACTTTTATTTATAAAAAGGTAAAGGAAAATGGTTAAGTACCATTTTCCATTCTGTTGGTTTTTTGTCTTATTGTGTTATCAATTAAAAACGATTTTTCGGTTTCGGGCATTTTTTTTAAGTGTGAGCCTCTGATGGTTCTTTCACACGCACAAGATAGCTTAGACCAAAGGGCAAACACTAGTACATCTAAACAGTCTTACGGTTAATATGTTAAAGATGAAAGTGCAAACTCTTATTTACCCAACTGCGTTACCATTGGCGGCTTTTGTTGAGAGTGAAGATCGCAAATCGACGAAGATATTCTTTAAACTATGCCATAACTCAGAAATCATAATTCTTTTATATTAGAGAACCCACCGTTATTAATAAGGGCATATAATCACTCAAACTAGCTGAGAGTGCGATGAAGTTATCGTTGTGTTGCTTTGCCGGAACCGGTTCTCGAGGTCTTCATTATCAGGGTTATTGCGTAAACCTATCGGTTTATATGATCCATCATGTGTGGAATCCGATTTGACTCGGATTACAGTCAATATTAAGGAATAACATAAATAATAATAATGTTACAAATATTGTAATTGTGAAAGTTTTTGAGAATCTATGTTTTTTACGCTTTCACGTAAATACGTCTAAATAGATTTCGATGAAACTTGGCAATTAGATAGAACATGCCCTGGAATCACTACGTAGTATAAAACAAAGTCGCTTTCTCTGTCCCTATAGCCCTATGTATGCTTAAATCTTTAAAAGTACGCAACGGATTTTGATGCGGTTTTTTTTTATAGATAGAGTGATTGAAGAGGAAGGTTTTTATGTATAATACATGTGACATCCCACGGGAACGCAAGTGAAACTGTGGGGGACAGCTAGTAACATATAAGTTAGTTTTATCTCGGGAAAATAAAATATATCTCGAAAACAGACACCTACAGTCAAGGTTTCGGGAGACCTTGAAAGAGATAGAAGTATCTTATTTCTCACTTTACACAATTTACATTCAGTTGATAGTGTATAACCTCGATTAACCTGGGTACATTTCACCCGGGAAGAATAATATTCCTTTATTCATTAAGATAGGTGTATATTAATTTTTTTACTAATAAGTTGTCACAAACTGACAAGGTAGGCGATATTCCCTTTGAAGAAATTCTCAAGAAAGTTTATTTTGCATATTCTTTGGTTGCAATCAAAATTATCTTCTTACTAAATGATTTCCTACTCTTTCTTATTTGGGATGTTTTGATAACTTTTATAGCAATATAATTTTAAATTTATGAGCAGGTTTCAAAAAGTGACTGTTTCATACTACATATAAAATGAAGTCATGCATTAACAGATTTATTTTTCCTATAAAATAGAGTTATGGCCGGATGATTTGACGTGATTCACGCCGGATATGAGTTACTCATAATTTTACTGGAAGATTCTTGTTGAACTTTTTATCAGGTTTGAGAAAAGTTAAATTATTGCTTTAACCTTTTGTATTATTTCGAACTTAATCTTTAAAACAGTCATTGCTCATATACACATTTATTTACTACTAGCTGTCCCGCGCGGTTTTACCCGCGTTCCCATGGGATGTCACATGTATTATACATAAAAACCTTCCTCTTCGATCACTCTATCTATTAAAAAAACCGCATCAAAATCCGTTGCGTAGTTTTAAAGATTTAAGCATTATGCTTAAAGCATACATAGGGATATAGGGACAGAGAAAGCGACTTTGTTTTATACTATGTAGTGATATTTCTTATAAGCCGTCTCCTTTCAGAGATTAGTGTTATAATATGAGTCATCTAAATCATGAACTCTAAAAGGCATTGCATCAAAAAAAAAGATATAATATCGGCAATTATCACAGCCATGCCAATCCCCTGTTGAATGTCAATAACCATTTCTGCCACATTGAAGCAGTTCTAGCTAAATGGAACAGCCTAGACTAGTGCATCTGTTTCTAGGAATACTGCCTGATGTCTGTTCTATTCTACACGGAACTTCGCTACACTGTGTCCATTATACAACGTTTGATATCTGATCGTCGCTTGGAGAAAATGTTATTTCCTCAGAGCATGCACGTTTCAAATGAGTTTGTAAGATCTGATTAGGAATTATAGTTTCTATGGTTGGTTATGAAAGTATGGTTGGGGAAACGTTTGCTATTGAAGCTTTCACGTAGGTGTGGAGTAAAAGATATAGCCCTAAATCCCTTGGTATCAGGGAGGGCTAACCTATAGGTCGATAGCTGCACGACAATCGGCCAATGCCAGTTTTTCTTGGTTCTCTGATGATACTAAATCTCAGTAAAAGAGCATTGAAATAGAATCGAATTATCCTCGTAGGCATGCAACTTATTCCATATGTCTCCGCGGATTCACTCGCATTCCCGTGGAATGTTACGTGTTCCCGGAAAAAAGGTGCCTATGAGTTACTTAAGGTATATACCATCAATGTGCCAAATTTCATACAAATCCGTTTGGTCGTTTTTGCGCAAATGGACATATTCTAAATACAGTCGGGTCTCAGGTTCTTGATCTCAATTAACTTGGCGAACAGTAAGTGATTTATAATGATTTATTGTAACCTGTCGTCATTAGCAAATAATGGGAGCGTTCGATCGTTGCAAGACTCATGTGGAAATTTTTTTGTTTACTATTGTTACGTGTATACGCTACCGAGAATACACATTATGTGGTTTTAAAAGTAAATAAATGCACTTCAAGGTGATGTATTAGATGATAGTTTATTAATTAAAGTTATTAAGTTTTATTATTTTAGATTAACCATGATTAGGGTTGCCAGGGGCTCAATTCCACTAAATGCAACGTTCGAGTAGTACGTTTGGTTCGGCAATGGTATGGTTACGATAAATGTCAAATTGAAGTTTGGCATTTTTATAAATATGGTATTCCTACGCACTACAACCGAAACAAAACATACATTTTGACGTAATCTTTCGAACGAATGTGAACCATTACCGAAACACAACCGCAGTTCAATCGTTGGTGTGTTTAGTACAATACGATTATACGTCAGATTTGACTTTGGTTGTGATATGGTAATGGTTCGGTGCATAATATGTTAGTGGAATTGCCCCCCAGGTCTCCAAACCTAATAGCCGGACAGACCAGTCAGTTTGGCCGGACATCCTACATTATTGAGGATTATGTGTCTTACTAAATTATGTAAAATCAAGGTTTTAACAGGCTAACAAAAGCTGGACGAGCCGGACGCCGTTTATTTTGGCCGGACAAGCAATCAAAAAGCCTTACTATCCGGACGCCTGGAAACCCTAACCAAGATTATACGAGTGTTCTAATTTGTTATACCCACATTGTTTTCACCGACATAAAAGATTATTCTAAAAACAAAAACATAGATAAGCAAATGTCCAATTACAATTTCCTAATTACACTCCAACATGAAAACACGCGATCTTAATTGATGAAATGAAACAAATACCCTTTTATTATGTTTACTCTATGCTACACGTGTCACTAACAGTAGCACATTGATCGTCACCAAGTAATCTGATGCCTGCATGAGTACCCCCTTGTTCGAGACATGAGTACGTTTGATAGTAAACACCGTTGAGATAAGCTCGACACGTTTCTAAACACGGGACTCAAGCTGGAATAAGCAGATCTACATATATGACCCAGTTTATTAAGATTGTGACGAAATGAGAGCAGAACTTTGACTAAAAATTTAAAATATGTAATGGAATGTTCGACATGCAAAATGTCTTTTTCAATTACAAAAGTCGTTAGATGTGCAAAATCTCTTCTCTATTTACAAAAATACGTTCACTAGCTTGTTATGATTGAACTTATTCTTTACTAGCCGCGTTTCCGAGGGATGCAACATTTTCCCGGGATAAAAAGTAGCATATATGTTATTCCAATATATGCTCGATCTATGTACCAAGTTTCATCCTTATCCGTTGGGTAGTTATTGCGTGATAGAGGAACAAACATCCATACATACGAACTTTGGCGTTGATAATAATATTATATTATAAGTAGGATCTAACTAGGGAAATTGGAGTCCTTTGATGCACCATTATCTCAAAACTACTGAACGTATCGGGATGGGACTGCTACCATTCGACGCGAAATTCTTTGTAGATGGTTATATAGACGGGGTTAAAACCGCAGGGAACAACTGGTTATAACATATACGTATAATTTAGTCATTCTCGGGTGCAGCGCTATGCTAGTAGGGCTCACACGAAATTGAATGACTATGAAACTATTTAAGTAGACAAATTGCTGCTAGGAAGTGGTGGATCTAGTGGGAATCAAAACTCCCATTAAGCAAACTCCTTGATGTCAGCTCTGAGGAATAAATAGCTTAGCTATAGGGTCTAGTGGTGTCTATTAGAGTCACGAATTTGGACTTACGGATAACCTAGAGAAGAATATAGGCTCACATTGATGCTTGTCCGTGTAAGGGAATCATCATAGGCTGACACCTTAGTCCGTTTCAAATAATTATAAAAACCATTGATGCTATCAATAGATACACTCATGTAGAATTGATTATAAAGTAACAATTGATTTTATAAGTATCATCAGCCGCTGCTCGGTCTGAAAATAACGTCGCGAAAAAATGTGCTAATGAGACTTCACCAGAAGAATCAAATTGAGATACAATGACGTCATATATTGGCAAACATTTACTCAGTGAGACGTTAATGGATGATGCGTGCTTTGTAATTTATACAGATAAGGTTTACAGAGTGATTTCACTGCATTATGGTTATAGGCTTCTTAAACAATTCAATTTGAATTGTGTGCTTCACTTAGCAGATGATCTGGGGCTCGATTCTGTAAGGAAAATGATACTAACTCGAGGATGTTTCGTTGCGGCCTCCGTGCTCTGTCTCTTTCGCTTACTACGCTAATACTAGTAATGACGTGAGAGATAAGCTCTCCGAGGGCTGTAACCGTCCCACACGGAGAGGAATATACACACAATCAATAGTATAGTATCGTATAGTATGTTGGTTTATGGAGACACAAAACACCTGTTAACTATATCATTGGATATTACAGATAGATTTAGTGTATCAAGATTATCGTAAACTAGCTGTACACCGCGGTTTTACGCGCGTTCCCGAGTGATGTCACATTTTCCATGGGTAAAAATTACCCTATGTGTTATTCGAAGGTATTCTCTATCTATGTGCAAAGTTTCATCCAAATCTGTCCTATAGTTTTTGCGTGACAGAGTAACAAACATCCGTACATACAGATATTCGCATTTATGATATTAGTAGGATTCCAGCCCAACTTATACTAAACTTGCGGCACGCTATGAAGGCCGTTTTGACGTTTAACAATGACAAAGAAAAATAACCTTAATTCCTTCAGCCATAAGGTGCATATATTGAGCCAACAGCTAATTGTATGATGATGGAAATCAACCTTATTCCACAGCAATACAGTTTCTTTTCCTATGACAATCTGAAACGTCAAAACGGCCATCATAGCGTGCCGGTAGTATAATATAACTTAACTTATTATAATATAGATAAGTGTTCTCCTTAGCTACTAGGTACAATGACGAATATCAAAATAATAAAAACGCAAATATATGATACGAATTATTATTAACTTCGATAGGTCATTAAGGAAATACCACTCAATAATTTTTGTATCACTTTATAGAAAAAATAATTATTGCAAAGGTTTGGCCTCAAACTGGATGTTTATTAAAATAGAATTTAATATTTATGATAATGGAGTTTCGGATAATATTCTGATCGGCTCGTTATTGTATTTCATAACGCTTTGAGCCATTTTATTATTAGCGATGTAGATACTGAGTCTTTAACATTACAACACACTTTAAATTTATTCATTTTTAAATACCTTTTTGGTATTTTATTATAATAATAATAAAAAAGCCTTTATTCGCTGACCTTTTTATTTATATGCTATTCTTATAAAACAGAAGTATTCTTAAATCTAATTTACATAGCAAAAAATATAAACTTATTAGCAACCACTTTGGTCAGATTTTCTGTCGACATAGGCCTCCCCCAATTGTTTCCACGTCTCTCTATCTTTAGCAATCCCTCTCCATCCTTTTGGTAAATCGTCCTCCCATCTTTTAATTTGACCTCCTCGTTGTCTTTTCCCGTTCATCGGATACCATATTTTATTATAGTTTACTTTATATATTAAGTTAATGTATTAGTGGTTTTATATCGTTTTTTCTTATTGTCTGTTCTTGTTATCTTTTTGAATTCTCAGCTTGCATATTTTCCTTATTTTACTACAGTTTCATAATCTTCACCCAAAATTTATATCAGTTCGAAGCAACATGATGTTTACTCTCCATGAATAAACCAAAGACTGGAATAGATCGTTATTTATTATGATAATTTATATACAAGCTAGTTTTACTACTCGTGCTTTATCTTCTAACACAAAGTCCGCGCAATGAAGATGTGCAAACAAGGGTCCTTGTGTTTGTTTCAACTTTTCCACTAGCTTTTGATTATGATTCATATAGTTTGTCCTTGTGTCTAGTTGTATGTTATAAACATCAGCTTTTTACGCATTATGGTAATAACAGACGATTACTGTGTTTACGCAAGGATTAGCAAGCTTATTTTTATCATTGCCAAAATTCTGTGTGTTGTTTAGAATGAAATTATTCGTAGCAATGTGGAGAATATAAATTCAAAGCTTGAATAAAAGTAAAGTTCTAAGAATCCAATAACGAACGACGCAATTTCTATTGTTTATAAAACAGTATCGGTATCCCTATGGGGTACCGCAAGGAATCCACATGGGACCGCTTTTGTTTACAGTCTATGTTATTTGATTCTAAGTCGTAGTTAGTTGAAGAATGTGCGGAGTGTAAATGCGTGAAATTCAAAGCCAATTTACATTCACGAAGTATGCGAAACGATATGAACGTTGATATCAAAACACGTGGGCACAAAACGTGAATGATCGACACTATGTTTCATATTACAGTTTTGTTTACTAAATCGTACGAAACTTGGTTTATTGTTTCGTAAATTATGTTGCTATTTGCAAGTAGGTATTGCGCTGGTGTACCTGTTGGCATTAAATTACATTTCAAAATATTCTTGAGTGCCGTTTGGTTATTTATTCCTGATCAATTGATACTTGAAACTAAATTGATGACCTACCTCAAAAGTGTTGTTACGCCGGAGCTAAATCAAATTTCTTGGACGGTATTTTTCAGAAATCAGTTCGTTATTTACAACTCTACTTTAGTTTTGGTTGTGCAAAGATCGAGCACCCTTCTCCATCTCCAGCTTGAATGTATAAACGAAAATATTAGGTATTTCTATCGTTTTGTTATTACCGACATTGATGGTAACGGTTACTACTATCGTATTGCTTTGTAAATATTTTGGCATATATTATAATTCAGATTATTTATCCTAAAGGAAAACCTTGCAAATTAATAACAATCCGCTCAGAGTAACTCTATTTTAATCAATTTAACCTCATTTACCGTAATTGTAAGAACAGTTGATAACATATTTTAATGTAATGCCCATTTCTGTTCGATTCGCCGTGTTTCATACCTTTTCATGTTATTTTCCCTCTTTAGCGTTGCCGTCTAAACGGCTGCAATACTTTAATCTTTAATAACATCAACATTAACTTCCTGGCTTTCAAGGATATTTTCTTAAGTTAATTAATATTCAACTGCTTATGGCTTAACAAATCTTAGATCAACCTTATTTACTTTCATCACTATAGCTGTAATGCGATGAAATTTATTAATCTCATAGATTTTTATGTCATACGAATATTGAGTTGACAGGCCAGTTGGCTTGGTGGTTAGCGACTCTGACTGCCAAACCGAAGGTCGCGGGTCCGATTCCCACCTAGGACAAACATTTGTGTACATGAAAATGTCTGTTTGTTCTGTGTCTGAGTGTAAATATCTATATAAGTATGTATTTAGAAAAAAAGTAGTATATCAGTTATCTGGTTTCTATAGTACAAGCTCTGCTTAGTTTGGGACCAGATGGCCGTATGTAAAAGAATGTCCCAGGATATTTATTATTATTATTTTTGAGTATCATCACCTAACTCTAGTAGCAGACTAAGTTTCTCCATTCTTGTTCTGATAAATTACTCTCTTCCTATCTCCTATATGTGACCATATCTCAACTCTCTCATGTCATGTCATTCGTATCTTTATTTCGTCAAGCCTAACTTTGAATTTCCGTTTTATTCCGATTTTTATAACTCATGATTTCTATTTTAATTTGTTACAGGTATGTGGAGCAAACTGAATGCAGTTCATAAATCGAGATACCTATCGGTATGACCTACACAATTTTATTTTAAATCTTCGCTCCAATATCTTAAAAAGGATATTTTTGCAGCGTTAAATTGCTCGAAATGGGTTCTTAAACCATAAATTCCATAACAGTGACCACAATATAATTTGGCATCGGACTGAATTAACATTATACTATAAATTTATGAAAGCTTTTAAACCAAAGATAGAATTTATTCCAGTTTATCTAAAACATCTATGAGATCACTAACAAAGTTACCTTGCTCTCTCATTTCTCGCAGCGTTCGAGGATTGGCAAGGCCATCGTAGATATTTATAAGCAAATAAGAAATTATCGTAGCAAATTAAAGCTTTTATTCTTTATTCATTGATATTTGTGTAGCACCGTTTGCAGTTCGACGGAATTTTTTTGCGAGACTAATAAAACGTTCATTACGTCGATCACTGGCCAACGCGGATACAATTTCGTTCACAATTTGTTTATATTGTCTTTAAATTAATCGGTAGTTTGATTTGGGAAAGCGGAAAATCACCCGGTCTTTGTTTGGCGCCAGATGGACTGATGCCAGCCTTTCACTGACGCCGTGAATTTAATTACATTATTGTTTTGTCATGATATTAACAAATCGAAGCATTTGTTCTGATGTTACACAATATAGTCCTCTTATTTTGAATTCCAATTGATAGTGATGAAATTGTTGTATTTCTGATTTAATCAAGACGAAGTCAAAGAAATATAGCTGCTGTAATAGTTACGTATGATAGGAAGTGGTACATAGGGAAATGATTGAGATTGGCATATGCCTTAGTTAGACAAAGTGTGAATCTGGTTAAATGGAAACACTGCCTGGAAATATTATTTGTGAGTCATTATAAAATGTTTTCTTTTAATATATATATATTTTTTAATAAATTAGGTAATATTTCTATAGTGAAGAGTAAGGAGCATGTTAGGGTTGCGATATGTGGACAAGACTAAATGGTGTCACAGATATATTCAGCATAAAATATACAAATCCATGGACATGCATCCACATCTTTTATAAATGAAAAAACAATAAGTCTTCTGGTAACCACGTTGTTTATTTATGAGCTTGCATCATTGGGACCATCATATTTTTAGCTCCATGCATAAAAGAGACACAAATGACCTTATTTCTTTTGAAATCACGCAAATAAACGCATTTCCTGTACAAATAAAATAATTTTAGAGATGTTTTGTTATTTTCGGTGGTTGTTCTAAATTTATTGGTTATTAAAGCGAAGGAAACCGGCCATAAAATCGGACATCAAAATAATCGTGATGCAGTCTCGCTGGTTGACTTGTTGGAAGCTCTCCAGATATTGATAACGTAACATTCTAAATATTCGATAAATTAGTTTGACTGCTATAAGTTTTTGATGCTTTATCAGGAGGTCATACGATTGTGTTTATGGCATGTTTTAAAAGCCATCTAGGATCAGGTCAGATGACTTTATTCAGTGAGTTAATAGCTAGAGGGATTCTCTATCACTTTGTTACATGGTATATAAAATTGACTAGATTAAAAGCTTGAAGCGTGGTGTCACTAAATACAACAGCAGCGTTAGACATGTTCTTAGGTGTAGAAGAGCACAAACAATTTAATGAAACCTTAGTACAGTACCTTAAAGTAATGTATAACCTTCATCGACAAAGGACTTAGCAACTGCGTAGAAAGGGCTCGTAGGTTTCCGGGATGAGGGACCGGTCGTTGCCAAAGGCGAAGTCGTGTGAGAGGCACCTATAGGAGTGACGAAGACAGCTACAAAATAAACATGACCCTGAACGTAAACGTGGCCTACTCCCGAAATCCGGCTGGATCAATAGTCCGAGGGCCATGTGAGGACAAAGGGATGGAAGTTTACCGGGAATCCCTATTTACAAAAAGAGAACAAAGAAATTAGTACCGTTTGGTTACATAAAGAACTTATTTGAATTTCGAATAGCAACTGGCGATTTGTGCAATGTAGTGAAAGATGACAAAAGAAAAAATCAAATGGACAGTTCCAAGAACAAATAAACTATACACAGCTACCTAACAATTTTGCTTTGCAGAAATGTAAACTTTATTATAAAGGGCGTATTATTGAAAATCTAATAATCATTAATGTATTCTTTATGATAATACTGGAAGGGAAGACATTATTGACTCTTTAAAACTGCTGGTAGTGGCCATGTTGGACACAGATATGACTTAAGGGTTGATTAGTTTATAGATATGAGAGATTTATTTGCTTTATAAGGAATTAAAAGATTCATTATAGCTAATGATGTTTTAAAATTAAAAAGTAACATAAACGTTGCAGACCATAGACAAACGATATCACTTATATTAGCTTGTGTAGCTTTGCCAACCTTCGCTTTATTGATTTAGTCACATGTATTAGCGGTTTAGATACGTTCATATTAAGAGAGAAAGAGATAGGGATATGTAAGATAGGGATGAGTAAGATTTGTTATATTGATACTGGTGCCAATGTATGTTTTGATGGAACTCTGACAAAACTTGAAGATTTTTTTTATTTTTTTTTTAATATCTGATCCCAAACTAATCAGAGCTTGTACTATGGAAACCAGATAACTGATATACTACTTTTTAAATATAGAGTTGTTTCGATATTTACACCCAGATACAGAACAAACAGATTGTTTATGCACACAAATGTTTGTTCTGGGTGTGAATCGAACTGCAGCGTGGCAGTCAGGATCTCTTACCACCAAGCCATCTAGGTATGGTATAATATTTTTTAATTGATAGAAATATTGGTGGCTGCAACATTTTCTTAATGTAATGACTTGCTCATTTCGTCTCTGCAAAGTGGTATTGGAAAGATTCAATATTTCTATAAGAAAAAGAAATAACATCTTATTCAAATGGTACAAAATAAAAGGCACGGCTCTTACCGCTATATCAATCACAAAAAACTTGAACAAAAACCTCTTAAGTAATACGTATTCTGTGGTTAAAATCAGGTTTTTTTTTTAACCACCCACTTGTCTGATCGCCCACATTGAGTCTTCATAGATAATGATTAACAAACTAAATATAGGTGTATTTTTTATTATTTTTTATGAATATTAAAACATGGAAATCTTCTTAAAATTTGAAAATATTGGCTTGCTTACTTTATTTTTAAGTTTTATAATTAGATTATTTGTATTCAATTATTAAAATTTTCATGCCATCTTTTTTTGGATTTATTTTATTCGTCTTATTTATCAGAATATGAAATGCAGTACAAATTAAAACATGGTTAGGTTTATATTTAATTCATACTTTAATCTTGCCTCCAGTAAAACTTTTCATAGACTAAATTGGCGACATTGATAACTTAACTTAAGTTTCCAGATTGTTAGTAATATTCCAGTTAATCTCAGCTGAATTAGTTCAGCATTGTTCAAGGTTTTGTTCTGAGGTGATACTGATAAGATGATTTAGAAGCCAGTGTTATTTTCATCACGTACATTATAATAATTGTTTGTCAATCACGCGTATTCAGTAGTGTCTATTTTACTCGCATACTTACAAAGATTTGCTCCTTACAGTAGTTTTCCATCGGTTTTAAAACTACGGTAACGTGATGTAATGTTTAGCGATACATGTATACTGAATCTATTTTTTGTTTCGCTGTGTTGGTCTATGCATTGGTTGGAATCTATAATTATTTTTAGTCTATTGTTTTTTGGAACTGTGGTTCGATTTTTGAATAACAAAGTTGTCTATGGTTTTTCTTCCATAACTGATAGAAACGTACTCGTACAAAACTGTTATCTATTTATTATAAATGTTTTATTCAGAAATACGGTTTTATTATTGCTAATTGTAACTATAAGCGTTTACTTATTTATTTATTACATACGAAGCAAATCTTGTTCTGTAACAGCTAATCGACTTAACATGAAATTTGGCACACAGATAGAACATGTTCTGTGATAACAAAAAAATAAATAAAGTACCGGAAGCTAGAAAACGAATTAGGGAGCCAAACTGAACTAAATTGGCTAAATTGATAAAATTGTTGTTTTTAATTCCCATTCATGAAATAAATTTGGTGAACCATCTTGTTTGTGGGTCTAGGACGTACAATTCCATTACGTCAGAGATATTATGATAATAATAGATATTTATTGGCATAACATCGTTGATTGGCTGATAAAAATATAATAATCGATGATATTTTGATAAACATAGGTGATTTATGTGGATACTTGAATCTGTCATTGATTCACAATGGCACATTAATAAAACAAAGCCTTTAAATGCCGAAATACGATTAAAAAAGTAAATTAAAAAAATATTGAGTATTAAATTTAGAATGAAAACGAGTCACAATTTTTATGAATACGGGGAACTGGCCATATAAATTATTTAAAATAAAATAAGTCAAAAATATTGAGAATTGAATTTAAAATGAAAACGTGTGACACTTTATAAGAATCAGGGGAAGTAGCCATATAAATAATTAAAAATAAAATTTTCTACGAATTTTCGCGCAATTTGTTATCCGTTTCACGCAGACAATACTTGCCTTGCGATTGTATAACATAGTCAACATAGTAATAAAGACGAAGCGCACGTGTTTGGCATAAATTCCGCGATTCAAGGTTGTAAAGGAACGGAACTCGTTCTTCGGATGTATGGCGAGTGTTGAAATGTTTTGATTCTAAATAAATGGAAGCTTTTATTTCGTTCGTTTGTTAGATAAATAACCTGAGACATTCTTCTGTACAGAGCTTGTATCTACTATAGAAACCAGATAACTAATAAACTTTCTTTCTAAATATTTATAACCAATAATCTGTAAAATGTTTGTCCTGAGTGGGAATCAAATCCATGACCTGTGGCGTGGCAGTCAGGGTCTCTAACCACGAACCCAAGCCCTGTCAATCGTCGTCATATTATTAGTTTAGTATTTGAGAGGCCTGTTGTAATTTGAAATGATTTTGTTATTTCTTTTACAAATGTCATTTAAATACATTTAAATATTCTATTTTAAATTCAAATTATTTTGCATGTCAGTCACAGAGGTCGGTAGAAAATCGGGTTATTCAGTACTCGGAATCGAAGATGAAGCTGATAGTATAGGATCCGTACCCAAAGGGTACCAATGGCCCTGATCGTATGAAATCGACTTCAACTTTAAATCCGAGTAACACAATTCGGTTGCTGGCTCGGGTGTGAACCGATTATGTCTTCCACAGACTCTTATGTCTTCTGTTTTATAATTTGTTATTACAATATGGAATGAGGGCGCGGTAAAAAAATACTGCGACTAATACCAGCATAAAATATAATAGTTTCTACCAAACAAATAGCTACCAAGTAGGTTTGAATAAATGTGATAAAACCTCTTTAAAGAAGTTTTGCTTATAAATTTTAAAAACCTGCAAATAATATTGATTCCAAAATTAAAAATGACTCACATGAAGCATGAAAAACAAACTGCGTGTTAAATAATAATTTAACTGTCGTACCTTATTCATTGACCTTCTGTAACACATTTTGGGTACTATTGTATTCGCGAGTGTGTCGCAAAAATTTCGGTTAATTTATTATTAATTTTACACGTGTGAATTGTAGTAAACAATTATATACATACCTATTTGGTTTAATGTGATCTCTCTTTTTTTTTTCCTGATGAACTGCCCACCTGATAGTAAGTGGTCTCTATTGCCAATGAATATTTGCAACACCAGAAGCATCAATGCATTGTCGACCCTGAGACATCAAGTTGGTCACATGCGCCTGTAATTTCACCAGCCCCTTACCTCTCTAACCGAAACACAGTAATACAAGTGCACTACTGCTGCACGGCGGAAATGGGTCGGACGAACTTTACACTAATAACTCATCATCTGCCTGATATTTTCCTAAACAATTGGAGTCGCTTTAAAGTGCATTCCATTAATTCAGTAAATAATAATATAATTGAGATTTGGCAGTCGGCCTTTGACGATAACCCTCTTTGGGATTTCTTTGTTGACTGCAGGAGAAAACGTGGTCATCCAAATGCTCTGTAGATACTCCTTACGACCCCCTAGACTACATAAGTATCTTATGCGATTATCTTAATCGAAAATGCGAAGTAACTACTGTCCTATTTTTTTGAAGTGAAAACTTCTTTAGCGACATTGAGCACTTGGACACGTGTCCTAATCGAAAATTCGTAAGACGGTAAAAATGCACAACGTTAATGTTCAAGTTTTCACTTCTGCCGGCACTCCCGGAGTGCAACCCGTTGTTTTTTTTGCATTGGAATAGAAATATAAATAAATATCCTGGGACATTCTTTTACACAAGGCCATCTGGTCCCAAACCAAGCAGAGCTTGTACTATGGAAACCAGATAACTGATATACTACATATACTACTTTTTTTTTCTAAATACATACTTATATAGATATGTATATATATAATATATATATAATATAATATATTTACACCCAGACACAGAACAAACAGACATGTTCATGCACACAAATATTTGTCCTGGGTGGGAATCGAACCCGCGACCTTAGGTTTGGCAGTCAGAGCGTTAACCACCAAGCCAACTGGCCTGTCTGATGATGGCTTTTACATCCTTACACGGAAACTTCAGCTTAAGGGCTCGCAACCGAGGTGTATATTTATGCAACTTCACTGAGGTCACCCCCCTGTGAGGCTAGGGGCTATAGCGAAACTACCAATTTAAAAAATCTAGAATCAGCGTATCATAGTAAACAGTAATTACTAATTGATATCATGTAACAACATTGTACATTTCGTAAAAAAATGAGAGAGCGTCTTGTATTTACATAATCGAGTGTGTTACATAACCCAGAGCTATTATAACATAGTTATATCAAATACAAGTGTTTGTAGTCGAGTCTTTGACGATCAAGGTCAATACACCAATCCGGTCTATTTCGGACGCCATTCGCGAATCAGTCCGATAATGAATGTTCTGGGTGCGTTAAAAATTTATTTTACAACTACTACGTAAACATTGTGTTATTTCTGTTTATGTTCCTGAATAATTTTTTTCGCGATTGAATTTATTTTCTCAAATGCCGGTACTATCGTTTTTGTGTGAAACCTGTGATGAAAAATGTGTTCAGATTTTATAACATCAATGATTTTCTTATTTTAAATAAATATATTTTTTGAATTATTAAAGAATTATACATATCCTTTTTTCTTTTATACTTTTTACATAGTATTGTATAAAGTGGTTCGTGTGGAATAGCTAAAACTTCGAAGAGCTCTTTTCTAGTTACACAGAAGAGCGAAACAGACTGTAGCATCTGTTTCGCTTCTATACGACTGTTTTAGTAACATATATGATAACAAGCGACTGCGGCGCCGATGTTTTTGTGCATAAAACTAATCTCATAAAATTGTCGCTATTCAGGTGTTTTTGACAGCAACAAAGTTTATAGAAGTAAAGCGATTGAACGAATTAAACGATTGGTTAGTTCAATCATCAGAATCGACTCCATGGGGTTCTTCAAAAAGGGCGTGTTGATATTTTTGCATGGTCGGCAACGCGCGATAGATACCCATGGTGTTCCACGAGTCAATAGGCTGTGGTGACCGTTTCTATCAGAGGAGCTGTTTGAAATTAACTATTAAAAATAAATTAAGTGAATTCATCACTATACTTAGTCAATTTACATCACATATTATGTAACGTAGATATAGATTCTAATAATAATATATAGCTATTTTTCGAAAAAATAAAAACATCTGGTTAGTCGAGTCTCGTTCCATAATATTATATACTTATACAATGTTGTTTACATAATAAATTATTTTATATTTTCCTTTACTTGGTGTTATCGAGTTATGTAAATACGTTCCTCGACTCGAAGAGAACATTAGCTGATATTTTTATTCTAAAACATTTGAGTCTTTAAAAAGTTATGTTATTCGTTTATTTATTAGGGATTACCGAGAATTATTAATATTTATGATTTCATATTAATTTATTTTGCAACTAAGTGTATTGTTCGGTTTTATTATATTTTTTTTTCAAATTATTTTATTAAAGTCCATCCAAAATTGTGAATAATATACCACAGATTATAATATATTTTGCTGTTTCTAATGATACCTACACTATTATGATTTCTTCAAATTAGATTAGAATTATTTTTCAAAACAGAATTTATGTATTTATTGACTTATTTGCAAGATGTCTGGAAATCTTAATAGGTACAGTCATGAGCAGAAATATATAACCACGAAGAATTATGTAATAGTATCTGACTTCATGATTCATTCATTCATTTTTCTTCTTTTATTTGTAGACGGCTCAACTATTACCGCAGCTATGTCACTGTTAGAAGTATTAGTGCTGTTGAATTATGTGAAGGGTATCAGATATTATTTCCGAACTGTTCATGGTTTTATAACGAATTAAATGAAATGTATTTATTCAAATAGGCCTTCACAGGCACTTATGAATGGTCAGGCTCTAACGCCGCAAGGTTCATTTTACTGAGAAGAACCGGCAATAAACTCACCAACTACTCTTTTCAAAATATGATTTTGTACATCAAGATGTGTCCTGCTGGAGCGAGCGCCACACCCAAGCATTGTCTTCATTAAAATAATCGTTTATGTTGGAGAAAGCATTTTATTTTTTATATTTGTTTTTGAATGTACCTAAACACGTGCATGACAGAATCGATATAAATAAACATTGTTATCTTATCAATGCATATCACTGCAGATAACTGAGCAGTTTGCATCGTTGAGTGAGATACATACTATGCAAAGAATTGGCGTACTTTTAGTTAGAAATGGGTAGGTTTGGTACCTACAATATGTAACAAAAACCCTGTTGTTCCTTCTACCTACGTTTTAAGAATCGGTATACATACGTAATAAAGGAAGTCATTTATAATAAACTGTAAACACAAATAATTAAAATAAATATTTAATTATTAATATTTGTAATGTTATTCTGATATCTTACCTCTGCATGAAGCGATGACCCGAAATCACAAATAATAGGAAGAAGTTCTACCCGACCCGACAAAGAGAGTGGCCTCTCTTTGTCGGTGCCGCCGCGCCGCGCCGCGCCGGTTATCTACCTATTTTTTCTACACAAGTTCACGACTTTGTTACGGCTGTTGTTTATAACTTTAACGAATGAATCTTTGAAAATGTTGGTTTACACGATATTTTTATGCACAATTGATAATTGTTATAAGTACATTTAACACTTTTACATAAACAAAATAAAGTCCCCGCGTCTGTCACACAAAACCTTAAGTACCTACTTGCATTTTAATGTATTAATTTATTATAATGTCTACTAGACGGCCACGGAGATGCTGTTCAATATGACCACCTTGTACCTCGACACATTTGTTGCAACGCCTAATAATATTTTCACGTACGCTTTGTAAAATGATGCTATCGAACTTGATGTGGTCAAATGCTGCTACTATGCGTGAACGCATTTCGACCTGCGTATCACACGGTTTTTTAAACACCTGTTGCTTAACAGTACCCCAGAGGCAAACAATCGAAGGGCGTCAGATCAGGTGATCTTACGTAAACAAAACACAAGTCACTCACTAGGTCAACAATAACAACCGTTCGAAAGTAAGTTGCGCGGGAGACTGAGAAATTCGCTTATGATTCGCAGGGCGGCGGGTGGTGGGGTAAAGGGGTAGGAAGGCACGTGGCAGGGATACGAGGCACGTGCCTACGTTTTAGCGGCATCTTCTGTCGCATCAAAGAAAGCCGCCGAGCTCGTAGGCTATTTAGCGAAATAAAGATGTATTTGTAAAATCAGATAATCTAAACATTTTTTTGAATGTGTCAATTTTAATAGTTATTTGTATTTGACCTTTGTACAAGCCAATGTTTATAATTGTTGAATTCTAATATCATTAATGGTGTGCTTGTAGGTAATGTATAACATTCCTAAAAGGAATAACAGGGTTTTTGTTACATACTGTATATGTAATAAGCTTGAAATCAGCAACATTTTATTAAATGTCAAAACTATCGAATGTATGAAATAGTTGTATGATAGTTGTGACGTCATAACTGTAAAGCATCGAAAGATATATCTTTTGATGGTTTTTGTGGTTAGGTTAGGTTCGGTACTTAAAAATTACTTGCTTTCTTACATCTATATGTATATATAAAAATGTTATGTTGGTTTGTGTACGCTTCAAAAACTCAAAAAGTTCTGAACCGATCGAGCTGAAATTTTAGCATGATATATAATCCGCATCAAGGATTGTTTTTATCTATTTTTTGCATCAGTCACATATCCGCGACCGTCTTTGTTTTGTTTCTCATTTCTCAACCATTCAATCACAATGTGCCACAGCGAAGCGTGGCAGGGTACAGCTAGTACACTATATAAGTTTTTAATTTTATTTTTACTGTCATCAAATTACAGGCGACCACATTTGCTATTTAATGTTCCATACACGTATTGTAACATTACAATTTTGTTTCCATATTTAAAATAAAAAAGCAAAAAAAAATGTGTGCGCTTAAGACCGCACGTCAGAAGTGAAAACTTCATTGGCAATTGTAATTTTACACTAAAATTATTATTGCACAATTACACTCGGCGGTCCCGAGTAAACCCGATCGAGCGTGACGGATCAGCCTCACTTACAGCCTACGAAAAAACCTGTGTGCGACGCGCCAAAAGAAATTGTCACTTCAAAAGTTGTGACTTTAAAGTGATTTAAACCTTTAAAATATATCGAGAGTAAACATTGCTAAGTACACAGTTTCATTACTCTGTGCCTGTATCTAAAAGGGACGGCCAAACCAAATACAAGAACAGATAATTCAAACTATGAATTGGAAAAATATATACTAATACTAGCTGTCCCCCGCGGTTTCATCCGCCTTCCCGAGGGATGTAACATTTTCGTGGCACAAAAAGTATCCTATGTTACTTCTAATACCTCCAAGAATATGTGTACACAGTTTCATGATGATCGGTTAAGTAGTTTTTGCGTGAACGAGTAACATACAAACTTACATTCACATTTATAATATTTGTAGGATTTTTGCAAAGAAAATCACGCGGTTGTGAACTGTTCGTTACTTGCTTAACCACTCAAATATTGACACTTCAAATAGTAGGTATTTGCAAAACGGACTGAAGTCCTTTATGACTGTATTAGCATTATCTAAAAGATAATTCATATTTCCTGTTTGTTTATGCCTAAACTTGTCTGCACACCCAAATAACGAGGTCTAATTTTTTGCCCAAACATAATTTACATCTACAGTTTAGTTTTTTCTTCGTACCTAAATTAAATTTGCATGAACATTCTCGCAATTTTTTTAATGAATACTGTATGATATTAAGTATAAAGTTTCAAGATATTAAAAAGAAACTACAGCTAAACTACCAATCGTGATATATTATGTAATACCAAATAGGTATGTAGTGAAAGATAAAAATGCTTTTATGGAGTTACTTTACAACGCAAGCGCAACTAGCAAGCATTGTTTGCTTTATTTTTAATTTGAGTTATAAATTATCGATTTCTTTCACGATACTCCACGTCATACCAATGAGGCCTGGCAAAATTTAACGTAGATTCTCTTCTATTTAGTCAAAGAGGTTTTATTCACTTTTGGCTTTTATTTTACACCCTACGATCTCAATCGAATAAGTGAGGATTGAACTTCGCTGGGGACGTGTTTTTTTAAATTATTTTTTTCATTTGTAATGGGCATGCGTTTGACCAGACGAAGATTATCATCAGTGAGTTTATTATAGGATTGTAGAAGCCTGGGTGTCGCTGCGGCAACGATATCCGGGTCGGTTTAAAATGATTAACATAGGTATAAGAAATTAGGTCAAACAGTCCATCGCATTTACCTACAACGGATGCAGCAATGTAAATAATATTAACCAATTGGCAATGCAAAGCCTGCTAGTTTACGTACATAATTACTCGATTCTAACAATGTATGCCCCGTTTCCACTTACAGACTTGACTATGTTGAATGAGTTTGCTATTAGAATTACGTAAAAACACGTGACTTGATAAAATATGCGCTGGATGCTCATGTGCATGTAAATTGTGAGCGTTTGTAATGTTTATTAATATTAATCCTGTTGAATAATTGCAAGTGAACTTTGTTCCAGCATTTTTAATGAGGTCCTGTCTTTTCGCGGTTCGCCGAAAATGCTCAATCTTTCGGCGAGCATCACCTTTTGTAATTTTTTAAATAAAGAATATACATTGTTCGAATTCTTAAAATGCGAATAAAGTGCTCAACCTTTCGGCGAGCATCACCTTTTGTAATTTTTTGAATAAAGAATATATATTTTTCGAATTCTTAAAATGAGAATAAAGTGCTCAACCTTTCGGTCAGCATTATCGTTTGAATAAATAATTTACGTTTTTTGAATTCTTAAAATGCGGATAGTTTTCAATGTCAAACGATAATGCTTTTCAGGGTCAAGTATGGTTTAATCTCTGTTATGTAACTACATATACGGAATCTATTGAGGTAGGCACGTTACATTTATGACTAACGTTCAAGTTATAAAACAATGGAACATCACGTTTTGTGTGGAGTGTAGTAAACATCATAAATACGAAATAGCATGTCGATACACGTGACTAAGCGATTCGATTGCCGGTTTATAGTGGTAGGTATTCTGATAATCAATTACGCTAACATTCCTTGTCAAAATAAAGTAGTGAGATCTGGTTAAATCCAGTAGCCAATGTTGTAGGACACACAATCTCTACGGACGTATGTACTTAAATCTGGACAGCACATTATATTTTCGTGATTACTTTGCTGGGATATTCTCTACCTGTATTGACTTTCCTAAATGATAATTGGTTATAATTCGAACAAGTGGAACATATATTCCTAAGCTACGCGTCGTTACTAAGTTACGATGGCCAATTAGAAATAGTATACACCTATGTGTTAATTTACCGTATAGTGGTAATATTTTTTGTTATGTTTATTTTTCAGATCATTTCTTAATTTGGGTTAATGTAAAATAAACCATACATTTATAAATAATCAAAGTATCAAAACTATTGATAAGTTCGAGTGTGTCCCACTTCTCTTCTAAGACACTACTTGATTGACAGCCCTATTACCGATACATGATTTATGGTTGCCCCCTTATTTAACCAGAGTTTTGCATGTTATTGTTATAATTCAATTTTAATAATTTATACTGTATCGTTAGGTATTTTTCCTCGAACTTATGTCCTTATCAAATTATTAATTGAAAACGAAGTTATTCCGATGCGAATATATGGGTCACGTACAAGTTATCACTTATTCCATTGGTTTCGCGTGTTATTGTTTAATTTATCTAATTAACCGTTATCCGACACCCTATGATCGGCATGTGGTAAACATGTAAACACATTATCATTGTATGAATTGTGCACAAAATATGACATTGATAATAATCGTAACATGTATCAATATTGTATACTAGCCGTCCCCGCGGTTTCACCCGCGTTCTCAAGGGATGTAACATTTTTCTGAGATAAAAAGTATCCCATGTTACTTCTAATACCTTCAAGGATATGTGTACAAAGTTTCATGATGGTCTGTTAAGTAGTTTTCGCGTGAAAGCGTAGAAATTAAACTTACCTTCCGATTTATAATATTAGTAGGGATATATTCGATTGGGTATATTTTTATGTATCTGACGATCTCAGTTTTAGTGATAGAATCATTCTGTTCCCGCCATGAGTAAGTATGCGACTTTCTTCTTTTTTGTATTTTTTTGTACCAGTAACCAAACATACAAATATAATTTTTTTATATTTATAGATATAAGATTATTTCAGGATGAATTCGTGGCTTTATCGAGCTTTAATTTATCTAATTAAAAATGTAGGTATAGATATAATGCAAATAATCCCTACTTAATATTATGAATGTGAATGTAAGTTTGATTGTTACGCTTTCACGCGAAAACTACTTAACCGATCATCATGAAACTTTATACACATATTCTTGAAGGTATTAGAAGTAACATGCGATACTTTTTGTGCCGGAAAAATATTACATCCCTTACGAGGGTGAAACCGCGGGGGACAGCTAGTTAAATATAAATGTAAAGTATTCAAAATATTGTTTAAGTATTTTAAAAATAATTTCTAAAATGAGCTCGCATTTGATATCACAATCTTAGAGTGATCAGTAATTATGTAAGTAAGCATATTAAAATAATAAATGATTGAAGGGAACTGGGCTCAAGTAATAGTAAAGGAAAGTCCAAGTGGGTGGTCAAGTTATGGACCTATAATTTAGCCTATAAAGATAGCCAATAAAAGTAGGCAAGTGTTACGTAGGTAGACCATCAGGCAACTGGGGTTAAGATATCGAGATGTTCGAAGCAAACATTCTGATGTTATGAGTAATGCAAGTGGAAGGTGACCCGGCACTAGGTAGATAGGTACGCGCTGAATGATGAAGAGGTTCTCCCATTTCTTCCCAAAATGTGTCACATCCAACAATACATAGAGCAACCACATAATAAATAATACAACAGCTTGTTATATTAACATGCAGGCGAGTGTGTCCAGATAGTATCTATAACAGATACCTTTGTTACACATGGTCGAACCCGCTGACATTGGAGCCAAGGTTCGACGAACTTGTGTACTATTGTCTCGTACATTAGCCAAATGAAGCCTTTAGCTTGTTTACTCCAGCCTTTTTAAGGAAAAATCTCCTATTTCAACAAGATCAAATTATGAGTGCTTAGAATCTGCTTCGAGAGCACCTCTGATCATTAGAATTTAGAAAAAAGGGTACCAAAAACTTGATTTAAGAGATGTGTGACTAAATAGGTGCTGCGTGTCTGGAACTAGATTTATGAGCAATATTAATATTGTCCTCTTCTACAGTGGTATACTGCGACTACAATGGTTCTGGACGATCTCTCCAATGGATCGAGGAGTATCTGTCGCGGGATGTACTCCCCGCACTGGCTACGCGCTGCACAGCACTTTCCTATACTTCTGGACAGAGTGAAATTTACAGGTTAGTCTTTTTTTATTGGATTTTCCACTGGTCATAATAGATGTCACTTTTGGTTGTTCATAAAAGTCAGTACCCAGACGTGTTTTTAGCAGCACTTGAATCATATCGTCAATCAAATTATTAGTGGTGCTTTTATCACATTTACCGAAGACCAATCATCTTAACATACATCGCACTTATTATAGATTTTCATATATAAGAAATCCCTTTTGATGTTTAAGTATATTATGATATTCATGAGGTTCATTTACTTCATTATAGAATTAACAATAGGATAAATAAATAAACCTTATTTCAAAAGCAATAAAGTACATTTCTCTGTGACATTCTTAAACGTCAAAAGGGACGTCAGCGGTAAAAGTGTACTGGTACAGAGACCATGATGTCACATCTAAACTAGGACGCAGCTTTAAGAAAGCTTCGAATGATTTCACATCATTACCCGCTAAAGATCGCCTATTCACTATTTCTATTAAGTACAAATATTTTTACACCCACGATATCACGTCAACCGTTAATTAAATAAAATTAAGCTAAGAAATACTTTTACTCCACAGGTCGGAATCAAAAGCAATTATCCGCAACACAGTGGGAGCTTGTCCCGAAGACGTGCTGGTGCTAGGATCCTCCTTGCCGAGGTTCCTGCGAGCACTGCGGCCGAACAGGGTGACACTGTTCGTGTCCTCTAGGGAAACGGAGAGACTGTTGGCGCCATGGAGAGAGTACAGTACTGAGGTAAGTTGCACCTTTAAAAATGGGCTACAAATATTGGAAAGATCTTGAACAAGACCAAAACTAAACAATTTTACGCTTTCTGTAGCGAATCTATATTTTTAATAACTATTTTGTATCTTGGGAATATTGGTTCTTTTCGCAACACGGGCAATATATTATAAGAAAGAGCTTCTGGAGAGATGTGTGCACGTCTGTCGACAATATGTTAAGAAAAATTCAAAAGATAAACATTCTTCGAGGAACAGTAACCTAACTATCTATTTTATTAGAGCAACAGTAAATTGCAGTCCACACAAAATGAAAAACTTTAGACACAATTATGCTGTAGAGCTAATCTGGAAACTCCTTATATCAAATAGCAAAAGAAAAACTCAAAAAATAGTTCTAAGTTAGATACTGTAATAACATATTTATGAATCTCGCTTTGAACTCTAAGCAAAGATTTTCGCTTTATTTATTCATTACATTTGGTGCAGCTCCATTATTTATAACCTGGACTCCTGCATCCAAATGTTCTGTAATAATGCAAGTACTTTCTGGTAAATTATGTTTAAGTATACTTCTTTTGTAGATTGTTGCATTTGCACCAGACTGCAGTGTCGTTGTGACAGTTCATGGACAAATTATAATTTGGTTAACCAAATACTGCGGCTGTAGAACCTTTCACTTTTATTTGAATGTTATTGTTCTCAAATTTTGTGTTGCAATTTATTTTTCCTTTTAACAATAATATTATTTGAATGACCTATTTGTTTGCGATTGTGAAGTAGTCGCATTGAATAAATAAAATTAATTTACTAATTAGCACGTTTGGGTTTACAGAAAACCGAATTTTGGTAATCTGTCCTGTTTCTCGTAAGTTGATATGAATTCAAAATGTTGTTTTGCTAATGTCAAACATCACTATCGCGTCATACATTTCGTACGTACATTGCTTATGTAGCATCTTAATCCTTGCAGCACGGCGTAATTCAATTACCAATGTGTGATTAAGTTTTACAACATGAGGCGTATCTTGAGACGGTACTGTAATACTGTAACTGTAGTTAACGAGCATTGAAAGTCACGTCTTCCGATAGTGTGGCCGTGATTTACGTAAACTAAAGTTTTAGTACAATGTATTGATATGGGATATTGATGTCTAAAGAACAGTTCCTAGTTTAGGTATCAATGGTCAAAATGTGCATCTTCATATTGAATAAGTGTACAACATGTATAATTTTACTACTTTTGAGTCCAATAAACGATTATTATTATTAGTATGTGTCGAATGTCAATGTTATAATCGGCAAATTCCTGCCGAGCTCAGATTATCCAATTGTTTTGGTTTGCACGTTATATAATAGTTAGAGCTACGGTAATATGATTCGTTAGTGAAATCGCATTACTGAAATCAAAGAGCGTATTTAGTTTATAATAAATCGTATGAATGGCTTGATTTAATTTGTCAGTGTGTTGTCTTTTAAATCAAAGCCTGTCTTCATTTTATGTTAAAGTTTTCTTCTACGAATTTTCTGCAAAGGTCAGTGTTAGATTTTACTCAGTTTTATTTGAGATATTTGCGCGATGTCGATGTTATCAATTTAAATAATGTTCTACTAATCAAATGTGTTTTTATTGGTTCGTTCACCAGTTTAGAGTCTTTAGTAAATTAAAATTTGGAAGGTCAAAGGCCAAGTGGGGGTGATAAAACTAAATAAATAACATTAATTACCACCTTGGGACTTGAAAGTAATAAAAAACGAAATAGGGACCCGTTCTTAATTAAAAAATTCAATCCAATGATTGAAGTTATGTAGTTGGTGCAAATTGAAATTGTTGAATACAATCTGAAGTAGGGTACGGGTTTATATTGAATACTAGCTATCCCCCGCGGTTTTACCGGCGTTTTAAAAAAAATCAAAACCATTTATTCAGTTTAGGCCCTCGGAGGGCACTTATGAAGGTCAAATTTAAAGTCTGAGGGATGTCAGTTTTCCCGGGATAAAAAGCCTATAAGTCATTCCAGGATCTATCTATGTGCAAAGTGTGCATGTGAACGTTTTAGACGCTTAAAATAATATGCCAATAGTTCAATGTATTTTACGTTGCATAAGAATACTATGAATTATTAACCTGTTTTTTTTTAATCTATATTGTGTTTTTGACAAAAGTACCAAACTATTTGTTCGGCTACACACTTTTGTCGAACTGTGCCTTTACCATGAGTTTTAACATACGTACTCGCTAGCGACGGCGTAAAACATTTCTATGGCAAATGTGTACAGCGCCACTAGCGGTCACCTAAAGAACTAAAATCGATAGTACGATTCGATAGGTAAAAAACCTATCGAAATGGAAACACTAGCGAGTAACGTTTTTTAACCTTTGCTATAGAAATTCGGTACCATGAGTCACAAATTTGACAGTTGCTATCGAGAAATACTGTATCGATAGTAGTTTACTTGCTAGTGACTAAAGTAAGTTTCGATAGCAACTCATGGTAGAGGTACTATTTGTAATTATGTTATTTAATTTTTCTTAATAGTATTTACAATTAGGTGTCGTATAACGTTTTACGACTTTAAATCAATATTATTAGCTATCGTATACACTCTGTTATTCAACCAAGTGACTTTATTGGTTACTTAAGAAACTCATTACTTGCAGACCTATTAATTGAGAAGAAACATAAAATGATTCTGAGACGAAGAAACAAATCAATAACAGTTGTTGTTATTTTTGTTCTTGTTGCAGTATTTAAGACAATATAGCCTATTTTTTTACATTTTTTACGGACTCTTAGTCCGTAGTCTCACACAAGAAAGCCTTTTATACTTCGCTTTTAAAGATTTATGCTCAGAAATCTTTCTGATTCATAGAATTGTCGATGAAGCAGTTTGTTATGTTAGTAGTCTGCATTGTTAATTTTGTTCGTTTGCAGTTTTTAATTTTACTGCCCCAATAAAGTGCATTGACCATTTAATTCCAATATTGAAATAATTGCTATGATTTTCTACAACACACTTCAAACTTGCATTTATTTTGGCTAGATCATTTCTATTTTTTTTTCTCTTGTTGTTTTTGGATTTCGTACATCGGAAATATTTGTTCAATATAATCTTAAGTAACTTCAGTATTTGACGGCGATCAATTCGGTTTTTGTAGTCACTCGCTCACAAATAGGCCTATGTTATTTATTTCTTTACTGTTCTATTTTGTTTATTGAATGACAAAGCCTTGCGGGACAAATATAACCATAGATAAATCTTGCTACGTAAATGTTTAATGGCAACATTTACGTTTAAAAACAACTTTGCCTCATAAAGATGGATGTCACACATTTTATTTCAGTTTACTTTGTAACGTTACGATTACGCTCAGCTGCTACGCAGTAAATATTAGGTTTTAAAGTACCTACTTTGTGATTTATTTGTAGCTTCAGTAACTTTAAATTTGACCTTCATAAGTGCCCTCCGAGGGCCTAAACTGAATAAATGGTTTTGAATCATGAGAGTTTTGAATTTTTTAGAATTTTGAATTTACTAATATGTACTTCTTGTAATTATAATGGTTTTACTCTTCCGTGTTTACGTTCTTTAAGCCATGTAGCGTGTCAGAAGGTTTTAAAATGCGTCCTTGGTTTTACGCAAAGCCCTGAAGTGACTTACCCAATTTCTACTATTTTTAGGGAAAGGCAAATTTCATTGTCCATTGGTGACACGAACTGAAGTGCGAATCCTAGAAATGACAACGGAAAATAAATAAATGCTCATGAAAAGTTTATTCGATAAATTCTTTGCTTATTAAAAGTTCATAATATATGTACACGTAGCTTTTTCGTCGAATTTATAATTTGTTATGTAATTAGGGTTTCTCATTGAATGTCAGTTTTTTTGTTAATGTTATTTGTAATTAAACTGAAAATAAAAATTGGTAATTTAATTCTTGAGAAGAGGAATAAATCCAAAATTTTAATAAAATAAAAAAACATTTCCACGAATTATTCCACACCTCAGCATAATGAACGAGACTATTGTTCGTGCAAAATATAATTTCATTCATGAAAACATGTCAGCAGATTTATTGGTCTATTTAAAAGTCCATTTAATTGAAATTATAACACGCGACAGAAATTGGGTTACATTTGTGTCGCTCATTTAAAAAAAATGCAAATAAATGCAAGCTGTATATTTAAAGTAATTTATTTGTACATTACACTAATTATATAATTTGTACATTACACTAATTATATAATTTGGAAAGTGGGGTATTTTGTCCCCTCTTCAGTTTGTACAAGTATCTTCAGTACATGTTCTTTAATTTTCAATTAAATTTCTAACAAAACTAGATGTCTATGTCCAAGTTTCTGACTTCTAGTTGGTGCCTGTATATAAAACTTTGTAACTCAATAGAACCAGTCTCTTACATAGACTCCGAGATTCTAAACTTCAACTTACTCTATCTCAGTGACTTTGAAACTTCCATGTATAACATGTTTATAGAAACACAATTCTGAATTCTATGTAGTTTCAAATCGGCAACATTTTCATGTTGTTTTCAAGGTAAAATCTGTTTGGTAATGCCTTATTATGCTCAGTTTTTTCCTATAGTCACAATATGCTGTCTTTAAACAGTTTCAAATGAGGTCAATCGATCGCAGGAACATATTAACGTGCCTGGTTTTAGGATTGAATAAGCTCTAATATTTTTATGCGTAACTGATATAACGATGTTTGTCGAAAACACATGATACATTTAACGAAACATATTTCGTTTCCAGATAATCAATGTCGCAGAAACAAAAGAAGGTTTCATAGACCTGAATAATCTGGAGCAGAAACTGCAAGAGAATTCTGGAATAGGAAAAACAATGATTGGCTTCTTCCCAGCGGCTTCGAAGCTGACAGGTGTCATGGCAGACGATGTAGCCACCACTTTACTTTTGCACCAGTATGGAGCATTGTCTTTTTGGGACTACACGCTCGTAGCTCCATCTTCCTTAGTTGATATGAACCCTACATTCCCTGGAGTTGAGGAAGAGATGGTGAAGAAAGACGCACTGTTCTTCAATGTTGACAAGTTTGTTGGAGGAGCTCAAGGACCCTACGTGGCAGTTGTTAAAAAAGAGATATTCAGAAATACTTCTTTATATTCTGATGATGTTGAGGTGAGTTGAATCTAGATTAACCTATATCTAAATAATTAGTTAGAAATTCAAGTATTAAAGCTGGCATAGAGATGAAATTGCAATAACGTCATCATTACTTTTCAAATAAAATAAAATACAGGGGTAAAGCGCAGAGGCAGAGGAGTTAAAAACGTGAACGGAATAAAATAGCTTCAACTTAGGAAGACGTCAGGGTCTTTGAGTAAACTAGACAAGAACTAACTAAGATTAACTAACTTGGAAGCTGTGTAATTATATCTGGATGTTGAAAATTGTTTTTGAATTGATTCAAGTTGTTACCTAGTTTAAATAAGAGAAGCCAATAGTTATGTACACTGAGACTTTAATCTAAGGAAGCAATAAAAATCCTGAAGTAATAAACAGAAGGAATAGCGCCACAAATTGCTTGTAGCTAAGGCGTTGGGCTTTAGTTGGCAATTACCAATTCGAAACAAAATCTGGAACAGTTCCAACTACTAAAGCTGATATGGAAATCGACCATACAGATCTAGGTTAACCTAAACTAGGCTTTAACTCTCAGCCAAAAGAAGTTTATACGCTTAACGTTAATCCAACAATATATACGAAAGCAAGTTTGTCTATACATCACTTTATACTTCAAATAGAGCATTGGATAGAGTTGAAATGACGAGAGCAAAGCGGGATAGAAGCTTGTAGTGTAAGGTTTTAAAATCAAATATTATTCCTACTAATATGATTCCTATTGTTCAGGTGTTAAGTGAAAGAATTGAAGAACTGAAATCGACGGAGGCAGTAAGAGGTGCGATTGTGATGCAGCTACGTGATGCTATCGGTCTCCAGAACATAGCGGATAGACAGGATAATATAACTAAGTGAGTATCTTTCCTATCCTCTAGAAAATCCTTGAAATATCACAGCTGCAGTACTGCTGTACAAATTGCACAATACCTTAGGGGATTACAAAATAAGCTGCAGCCAATTCTTGCAGGTACTTCTCTCGTGGAAAACGTGAGCAGGGCTTAAACTAGGCGACTATTTCAAAGTATTAACGATTTTCTTTCAAAGTAAATGACTTGGTTCATTGAGATCTCCTGAGAAGGAAGAAAGATAATTCAGGATTTAATCATGTTTTATGTACGGTATAGTGTTTTTTGTTTGAGCTGTAGATAGATATAAAGTATGAATATATTGTATTGACCAAATCAGCAAGTTACTGGTAGCATATTCTGAACCAATATCGCTATTTATATTTAAATTAATTGAACACAGACCCTGATAAGAATAACATTTGTATACATTTTAATAATGTTTGCGGTTCGGAAGCGAGGTAAAGGAAAATCACCAGATCATTCGGTCATGTGTCAGCGACGATAGTGTTTATATGTTCTGTGCAAACAAGAGCTCTTTGACAAGTTATGTCATCGTATTAATGCCATCGACTGTTTAGTAAACATTGGAAATTATTAATGAATCTGTAGTCAATGGAGTCTTGAAGTAGTTTAGGGAAATTCTAAAGCTTGTTTACTTCTGATTACGGGATCCTGATTTTTCCTACTAATATTATAAATACGAAAGTTTTTATATATAGATGTTTATTAATCATGCAAAAACTACCAAACGGATTCGGATGAAACTTGGCATATTGCTCTGGAATGACACATAGGACACCTTTTTGTGCCGGGAAAATGTTACATCCTCCGGGAACGCGGGGGACAGCTAGTAGTAATCTATCATTAAATCCCACAAATATTATTATAAATGCGAAGATTTTTGAGGATAGACGCAGAATGTTTGTTACTCTTTCATGCAAAAACTACCCAACGAATATGGATGAAACTTAAACTATTTACGTGCCATAACCTTGATTCATACATAAAATACTTTTTATCCAGGGGAAATGTTACATCCCGCGGGAACGGCGCGGCACAGCTAGTCCCTTTGCCAGACTAATATTGTGCAAATCATATAAACCTATGCCAAACGTACTCCTCCATATTTACAGTTTTCAGTCTTGTAAATATTAACTAAGTAGATAAATAATATGGTAATAAACACTGCAATTTAAGGAAAGGTTATAAACCCTGACGAATAAGGGGTATTTTACGAGCATCCATGTTGGAAATGCACTTCGTTGGTGAGTCAAAAGTGAAGGTCCTCTCTTGGCAATAGCATTTGCACTACATCGGAGGGAACTGATGTATGTGATATAAATAGAGAGGAAAAACACGTAATGGGCATCGCGATCATGTACCTTTTATAAACCGACGAATATACGCTTCGAGATAAAATATTCCGTGACACCATAATTTGTTTTTCAACAAGCTGTTCCCGGAATCAACCCCGTTGCCAGGGAATGTTACCTTTTCCCGGAATAAAATGTATCTTAAGTATTGATCCAGGTTATAAACTATATATTTGTTAAGTTTCATCTATATCCGATTAGTTGTTTTCGCGTGAAAGAGTAACAAACTCATCCATAGTAGGAACAGGAAATATGGATCTCAACAGTTCGTTTTTATTTATTTTTGTTTAAAATGAGTAACGTTATTACAAGTATACATTAATTGCTCTACTGCACCCGATTTGTGTCTCTCGGATTCAATGTGGAAACCTATTTTGTAATAGATTGATGGTTCTGCGCGCGAGCTGAGTGGGACTACTGTCGTAGCACCGTCAATGTAGTACAACATTGTCTGTAATATCGACTCCGAGAGCATTAACGCCTTGCTTGTTTGTTGTTTGGTTCATGAATCATGAACCATCTAGATACAAGCTTCAATACGCGCGATGATATCGCACCCTCAGAACGATAGGGGTTTAACTCAAAAAATTACTTTTGGCACATATCGATTTTGGGTGACTTTTGCACTGAGCGGGGAGGATGGGTTCCGGTGTTAAAGAGGCTGAAGTATCGGTATGCTTATTCTATCATTAAATTGACTATGTTTTACTCTTCATTAGATAGAGCGCACTTTGTTAAGTCTCTCTATGATCACAACTCCATTTCTCAAAATTTTGAGTTAAGCCCTTATCGTACTGAGGGTGCGATATATTAATATTCATATTGTTTGAATAGATTTTGCAACCTGCCTGTTTATATTGACGTTTTGTTGTGCGTTATTCAATTACTATGCAGTATCTGACATGCATAGTAATAAATCTGTGATACCTATTCATTAGCTTATTAGAGTCTCAAAGAAAAATCGTCTTCATTGCTTTCAAAATAAGGTTCATCTATATATCTGATGGATAGTTGTGTGATTATGCTGATGTACCTTATCACAACGAAGTAGGGTTTATTTTCCCATAACACACTTATCTGTCAATACGGGCCTGGTAGATCTAGACAAATTTACGCACAATAATTAATTTTATTTTTTACTATGTTATTAGTTTTAGTATTAATATTATGCCATTTTATTATGTATTAGCTGTCCCCCGCGGTTTCACCCGCATTCCCGAGGGATGTAACATTTTCCCGTCACAAAAAGTATCCTATGTTACTAATATCGCCAAGAATATGTGTACAAAGTTTCATGATGATAGCTTAAGTAGTTTTCGCTTGAAAGCGTAGCAAACAAACTTACATTCACATTTATAATATTATGTAGGGATTTAGTAAGACAAAAACAGTAATCAACATATCCTTTCTTCCTTTCAGTTACTTGGAAGATATTTATTGTCGCCGTGTTTCTTTTCTAGAAGTTCTTTCTAATTATTCATCTTGACGAACCAGTTTCCTTAGTGAGTATACTCTGACTGCTGCGCCACAGATCGTGGGATTGATTCCCAAGACAAACATTTTGTGTATGTGTAGTATCAGTTATTTGGTTTCTAGTACTCTGCTCGGTTTAGGATCTAACTCTCTGGATTTCAGAAGATCTCTGGCTATGTGTAAAGCATGTCCCAGGAAATTGTTTAATATTTTCTCTTTTTCTATTCGAATAATTATATCCGCATTTCACTTCAATTTTTTTATGTGTTACTAGCTGTCCCCCGCGGTTTTACCCGCGTACCCGTGGGATGTCACATGTATTATACATAAAAACCTTCCTCTTCAATCACTCTATCTATTAAAAAAAACCGCATCAAAATCCGTTGCGTAGTTTTAAAGATTTAAGCATACATAGGGATATAGGGACAGAGAACGCGACTTTGTTTTATACTGTGTAGTGATTCGTTCACTTTGTTGTTACATAATATATTCTTCAATAAATCTTTATGACTTTAATTGAGGTAACATCAAAGCATTTTTTCCATTGCAATCAGCATGTGAAGTACTTTAGCTAGAATCTCGGCCACTTGAAATTAATCCTATACATTTTTGAAGAGAATTGAAGATTTATTTGTATTAGCTGAAAAATGTTCGAGTTATGGCATATTTCCAGATGTTGAGGCGTCAGAACTCCAGCCCCTTTATTCAGCTAATAGAAACTTCGTCGGCGAGCCACCGCACAGAGGCCTTGGAGAGCTTACCTCTCACGTGATTGTGTAGTTAGCAAAAGAGACGGAGCACAGAGGTCGCGACGAAACATCCACGAGCTAGTGTTATTTTCAGTACGGAATCGAGCCCCAGGGTCTCGTGTCAATGATTATTGATAAATATATTGTGTCAATGTTTGTTATGTCAAGCTTGCATTAGGGTAACAAAAAAATTGTATTTAATGAAGATCATTCTGCGTGCTTTATTTAAAAAAAGAGGTCGAAAATATCAGCTGTTTTTTTATGATTACAAATGCTCATCATTAGAAATAAACAAGTGAAATTACTGGCATGAGAATAAACAACTTCACGTCTTAGGGTCGGCAATGCATTGGCGATGCCCCTTGTGTTGGTAATGGCCATAGGCGGCGGTGACTGCATGTTTGTTTGCCCATGTGTCGTAAAGACACACGATAGAAATGTTTTACAGGGAAACACTTCAATAAGTCATCATCACTTTTGAATAGCATAGATTGTGATTATCATTCATTTGCTTTTTGGTCACATAAAAAGTTTAATGTATTTTTCACGAAGAAGTTACACATAAAAAACTAAACGTTGTGCATTTTTACCGTCTTACGAATTTTCGATCACGTGTCCTGATGCGAGTTTAACATTTTATACCCATCCCAAGAAAAGTGCTCAACGCCGCTAAAGAAGTTTTCAATAAAAAAATTACTAAATACTAATTCTGGTAACTAAATAAAACTGGTAAGAACCAGATACTGTCCACGTAACATCTACGTTACCGGACTATTTGCCACAATTGACGCTCGTAACAAAAGCCAGCAATATCCAGAAATTGTCTAGAATGTGGTCACTGTTCTTGCAGTTTGCTATGAATTTTCGCTATGTGGTCGGAAGGCGCCAGTTGGTCACGCTTGGCCAACATGTTATATTACGTCATAGTTTTACGCACTGCAGTATAATTTTAACCAACAGATCGCTTGTGGAGGCGTTTTTATAATTCAGATCTATTCAGGAAGTGTTTGAACGACGGGAGTGTTTTGTTATTTTTCACTAGAATTCTATATCTTACATAATATATCTTTAAAACTACGTATCGGATTTTGATGCGGTTTTGATGGACATAATGATTCAAGATAAAGGTTTATATGTGTTATACATGCATATTATACTAAAGAAAAGTCGAGAGTTTTAAAGAATTTCTACTTTTTTAACTGCGTGCGTTGACAGTTGGCGCATTAGGTACGGACTCCGGAACGTGGCTGAAAACTCAGGAAGTTTATTATAATGCGAAGAATGCGTTTTTGGGAATGTATACATGTTTGTTTTTCTGACGCTAAAGCGACTTGGATTTGGATGTAACTTGGCTGATAGATTATGCTAGGTATGTTAGGAAATTATAATAAATAAATAAATAATAATAAAATAAAATAAAATAGCCTTTATTCAAAATACCTTATACCTAACTATAAACATAATAAGCTTAAAAACAGAAAACTTAGTCTAATAGTTGCCGACTGGCAAACAGATTTACAGGAACTAAGGAAGAATCAACTATTAGACCAAGGAAATTATAGTATACTAATATTGTAAAGGTGTGCATTTTGTGAGTTTGAATGTATGGAGATGGTAATCACCGAAACCACGGCCACTATTAGAAAATCTCTTTCAGCGTTTGAAAGGTACATTATTCCAGAGTGACATAGGCTATTTTATAATCCCTGGATAGATTAGATCACTCAGGAACGCAGGTGTAACGGTGGCACGCAAAACTTACTTTACTCAAAATTTTGCGAAATGGAGTTACGGTCATAGAGAGACTAAACAAAGTACGCTCTATCCGATGAATAGTAAAACATAGTCAATTTAATGATAGAATAAGCATACCGATACTTCAGCATCTTTAACACCGGGACCCATTCTCCCCGCTCAGTGCGAAAGCGACCCAATCAGAGGGGTGCCAAAAGTAATTTTTTGAGTTAAGCCCCTATCATTCTGAGGGTGCGATATATAAAAGTCATTTTTTTTAAATATGTTCCCTTTGAACTCCAAAACGGCTGCACCAATTTTGACGGGTCCCTCACTGACAGATGCTGTTATTATAAGGAGTAACTTAAGCTAATTTTTATCCCGGGAAATGGGATGGGATCGGGAATGCGACTGAAACTAGGGCAAGGAAAGCTGAGCTATTAAATGGTAAATGTTTCATTAAGCGTTATATTATTCACTATCAGACAGCCGTCTAGCCATCTGGATGACGCATTATTAGGTCGATTGTCTCTTTCAATCGAGCTGATAATGTATGAGACATATATAGATTCTGGTAGCCTGTGGTTTAAACCTATTCAGTGTTACATCACTCCTTATACTTTATTGAATCTGCCATATTTTACGGTATCATTACATGGTATAAAACAAATTCGCTTTCCACTGTCTGTGCAGTTAAATCTTTTAAGCTACCCAACGGATTTTGACGCGGTTTTCATAAATAGATAGAATGATTTAAGAGGAATGTTTATATATTTGCTTTTATCCATCGGGAACACAGGTGCACCGCGGGGGACAGCTAGTTACATGGTATAAAACAATGTCGCTTCCCGTTGCTTAGATCTTTTAAAATTCGCAACGGATTTTGACGTGGTTTTCGTCAATAGACAGAATTATTGAAGAAAGTTTATAAGTATTAGTATATTGCACCCTTGGAAAGCCGGGGCGGGTCGCTAGTCTATATCTATACTAATATTATAAAGAGGAAAAAAAATCACGCAAAAACCATCCAATGGATTTGGATGAAACTTGGCACATAGATGAAGCATATATTGGTATAACATATAAGTTACTTTTATCCCGGAAAGGTGTTACATCCCTCGGGAACGCGGGTAAAACCGCGGGGGACAGCTAGTTATATATAAACAAAGAGACAAAAAATACTGTAAAAGTAAAAACAGCTTCAATCAAAAATTTGCCATATATCACTTGAACTGACATGAATTGACTTAAAGAATTAAATTAGTGATATGTAAATATCACCAACTGAATTTTTACCATTACCTATTGCTTTTCAAATTGACGTAAACTGATTAATTTTACGGTCACGTCAGCTGAAATATGCACACTCAAATGTTTTTGTTGACATTGCACGATTAGCTAAGTGACGTCATTCTAAATCCAATATGGCGGTCATGATAAAGATGGCGATTGATGTATTCATAAGCCACCTCCATGTCATGGTATTTAATTAAAGGGTTTGCTACGCAGAAACGTGACGTCAGATCCCTGGCATGAAGGATCATTTTTGGTCCTTAATTTTTCCTCAATATAGAAATAGAAGATTATTTCCCATCAACATTAATCTAGAAAATATCAAAAGGCCTATTCAGTTTAAGACGCCAAAATTTATCTGATTCTGTCACATCAATTTAATTCTTCCATCAAACGTCTAGCTCTGCTTATTTTTTTATCAAAGATAAATCGAGAACAGTTTATGGGTCGTCGAACAAAGGGCTGGGATCAATCGTCTTTGTTATCTATTCTATGAATTTGAACTCTAATAATGGTTATTAAGGTGTATTTTGCAGAACAAAAGCGTTCTATTAATCTCTTAGTCCAAATGGACAAAGTTATCTTTTGCTCTTATTGACAGATCGAAAGGATATTAACATCAAAGGCTTAGGAAATGATGTCACAGAGTTCATTAAGTGAGGAAGTGACACATAAGTGACTGGCGGATATATGCTACTGCACTATTTCCTCCTCACAATAATTTCCTCATGATTAAGGGCATTATTGAAGAGCCAATTGATTGAGTATTTACTGGATGCTTCCAATTATAAGCTATTGATGTGAAACTAACGATGGAGTTTGTTTAGAAAATTAATCCAGCAACATTGCATTCTGAGGGACAATTTCGAGAATGTTATCTTTTAGAGTAGTAGTTTTGTGTTAGTGCAGAGTTCGTCCGGGGAAGTACTACCACCTTACCCATTTCTGCCGTGAAGCAGTAGTGCACTTGTGTTACTGTGTTTCGGTTAGAAAGGGGGCCGGTGAAATTACAGGAACATGAGACAACAGCTAATTGTATGATGATGGAAATCGACCTTATTTCAAACTAATACAGTTTATTTTCCAATGACAATCTGAAACGTCGAAACGGCCATCATAGCGTGCCTGTATTATAATTACAGACAAGGACACATGATAGATTCGCGAAACAAACGTATAGAAGACGAGGAATCGAAAACGGGTCATTGCAGTTGTGTGCCCTCAAAATATCGTTAAATAGGTCAGCTCGAGTTGACTGGACGGTTGGAAATAGATTTCGTTGCTATGCGAACGATACGTTTGCCTGTACTCGTACCGTTTGACGATGTTTTGAACACATCTTATGGATAATATTGGGTCAGAGCGAGACCCGAATTGTGTAACTCACTCGCATTCGAAATTGAAGCCGATTTCAAAATAGATGAATGGTCGGGCGCGTAAAGAGATACAGTCGGGATGGCCGAAGTAATAAAAAATTGGCTTCAACTAAGACTGATTCCGAGAGAATTACACAGTCGCTTCGGATTTATATGATACTAATTGCCTCCCGCGGTTTCACCCGCATTCCCTAGAGAAATTGCATTTTACCGGGATTAAAATATTCCTACGTCCTCTTCCATCTTTTATTATCCATCTTTGTACCAAGTTTCATCCAGATCCGGACAGCGGTTCTGGCGTGATAGAGTAACATACTTTCGTCCATAAACGTTCGTAATTATTATAAATTTAAGATTTGTTATTATTTTAGACTAGCTGTCCCCCGCGGTTTTACCCGCGTTCCCGAGAAACAACCCATTTTCCCGGGATAAAAAGTACCCTATATGTTATTCCAGGATATGCTCTATCGATATGCCAAGTTTCATTCATATCCGTTTAGTAGTTTTGGCGTGAAAGAGCAACAAACGTACTTACACACAAATCTTTCCTCTTCATAATATAAGTCTAGATATAGATTTGAAACAACTACGTCATGGTATTCAAAGTCACTTCCACTCAAGCACAATAGGAATAGAAGAAGCCTCTCAGTGTCTTGACACGTTTTTAAAAGCTCTTTACTTTAAAGATTTTACAAAGTGCCGTAAGCATTTGTCATCCGGACCTCTCTTGAAAAAGGAGTGCTTTGGAGAAAAATATTAGAGGAAATATAGCTCCATGGCTGTGTCCCGATATCTGAGTAATGAGTTACTGATATGTTTTGAGCATTGTCACCGTTTCGAGGGGACATAACCAAAATCTTCTACTAGCACTCCCCTGCGGTTTCACCCGCGTTCCAGAGGACTACATATTGTCAAACAATTGTTGTTGTGGACAGCCAATGATTTCTAAACAATGATGCGTCAAAATTCGTGTCCGATTTGGGAATCGAACCCAGGACTCGTGGTCTTTAGCCGAGCTTGATCTATCTATATATATATAAGCCAAATAGGGATCCATTGACGCACCATCACCTCGTTACTACTGAACATATCGGGATGGGACTGCTACCATTTGACGCGGAATTTTTCCTAGATATACATGATATCGATAAACGCGGGTGGAACCGCCAGGGACAGCTAGTTAAAGTAACCCGGGTATTATCCCTTGGGAACGCGGGTGAAATTGCGGTGGACAACCGGTCATTTCAAAACAATATAGCGCATCCAGGAATCGAAACCAAGACTCATGGACTTTAGCCGAGCTTTATGAAGGTATAAAGATATTACGCAATGTTAAGAAACTTCAGTATCTTCGTGATATTTGACAGTATTTGATTCACGATCAGTTCAGGCCAATGATCTTTATACAAAACATCACGATTACGCCAATAATACTAATAAAACAATAATAATGAAAGTAAATAATGTTTCGGTGACATATATGAAAGAGTTCGTTGCTCCCACGAAATGGAACAAACAAATTTTATTACATCGCACTGGTTTCAACTTTTTGGTACATTTTTATTTTGGAAACGTGTCACCCCAATTTATTATGAGTTTTTGTATAACAATAACATTGGATCTTATTTTGATTTATCAATTTGGAGCTGAACTGTGTATCAGCTGTTATATCTGAATATATTAAACATACTTAGGTATACTCGGAAAGCATTACCCTCCTTTGTTAATTTTGTTATAAACGAATTGAATAAAAGATTGATTCAGGAACAGAGTTTAGATGTTGGTATCATTGTTGAATAACATATTATGCCATATCACTACATAGTATAAAACAAAGTCGCTTTCTCTGTCCCTATATCTCTATGCATACTTAAATCTTTTAAACTACGCAACGGATTTTGAGCGGGGGACAGCTAGTACCATTATAAGCTCCTGTCTCTGGACATTAGTAACACCAGGCGTATCGCCAATACAATGTCGACCCGGAGACGCGAAGTTGTTAAGTCGCATGTGCCTGTAATTTCACCGGCCCCCTTACCTTTCTAACCGAAGCACAGAAATACAAGTGCACTAAAGCATCACAGCGGAAATGGGTATCGAGTACTTCCTCAGACGAACTCTGCACTAAGAGCTCTTCTATTCCAATTTATATCTTAAATAAATAAATTTACAATCAAAATTAGCTATCGTCTGATGCAATAGACCTGTATATAGCAGTCCTATTAATTCCTAGCTTATGTAGAATATATTTTGTGACATCGTATTTTGAGGTCAGTCTCTATTTGTGTCTCAGTATTTTAATAGGTACGACAAAAAGAATATGTAAAATCAAGCTTTTATTGATATTACCAGCTTTTTTGCAAAATGTTAAAATCCTAACAAAAGCCGGACGAGCCGGACAACATTTATTTTAGCCGGACACGCAATCAAAAAGCCTAACTATGTCCGGCTTTATCCGGACGCCTGGCAACGCTAGGCCCAATAGGCCTATGGTCTCTATAGAACAGTGTAACTCATAACATTCCTTTTTACACCCTTTTTATTGGCTTCACCTGTATGTTTGTTTGTAACCGAAACCTTGGACGCGATTTTGACCCACTTTAAACTGTCAGATTTCCTTCAAACTTTGTAGATTTATCTAGGACCGATGACAATTCAATATTTTAAACAGTTAGACCCGTTATCCTTACTAGGATAATCAGATTTAGCGATTTAACTAAAAAGTTAAAAATAAATATAATAATAGTTTAAAAAAACAAAAAAAAACACATGCTGTTTATAGAAAATGTAACTAATAAACATTCAGTTTTAGCAATGTAACATGGGTTACATAATTACCACGTTCGTTCAATGACAACGGCGCGATGGCCTGCGTTATCCATTAGCTTTTGAACTTCAAAAAGCTTATTTAAACAATAAATCAAGCCGTACTCTTTGAACATGTGCCTTGCTTATTAGATTCGTTTGTTCCGGCATTCAATATTAGTGTTTGGACGGCACTGTGTTTGTTACAATCTATTTTTAGTTGTATATGCGGGTTATTACGTTATAATTCTTGACAATTTTCAGTAACGAAAACCATAATAACAAGGATTTCCGTAATCATATTTTTATTTTTACTTTCTTTTCTTTATTTGCGACGGCAACAGTCTTAAACTATAAAAAATTACATGGTTTGAACTCATAATTATGAGACAGCTTTCCACGTACTAAAATGGATTTTTTACCAATATCTTACATAACACTAGTTTGAAGCAAACAACAAATATATGTTTAAGTATTATACAAAAAGAAAGAAAAAATTACAGCAATAACAACAATATGCTAATATATATTTAGTTAGTGGCTGAGAATCAATAAAATTTATGTAAACTTAGTTAATTACATGAAAATTATTACTTGTTTCTTGCATGTGTAGATACTCAAAAATATGTTAATATTATACATACAGTACCTTAAATATTTAAGGTTTCCGTATGTACCTACCTAAGCTCTGCTTTGTTTGGATCAAGTGGTAATGTGCTAAAAATTTCGCAAGATAAAAAATATGCTACTAATACTATAGAAGCGAAAGTTTTTGAGGTTGGATGTCTATTACTCTATCACGAACAAACAACTAAACGGATTTGTTTGATAATTAGCACATAGATATAGCATACATATAGCATACTTATTATCCCGAAAAAATTTAAGATCCCAAGAACGCGGACCAAACTCCGGTGCACAAACTAGCATTTATTAAAAAAGTTTTAAATATTATCTCAGACTGCGTTTACCAAGCCGTTTATCAGTACCTCTACCATGAGTTGCTATCGAAACTTAATTTAGTCACTAGCGAGTAAACTACTATCGATACAGTATTTCTCGATAGCAGCTGTCAAATTTGTGACTCATGGTACCGAATTTCTATAGCAAAGGCTAAAAAACGTTACTCGTTTTTTTACCAATCGACTCGTACTATCGATTTTAGTTCTTAAGGTGACCGCTAGTGGCGCTGTACACATTTGCCATAGAAATGTTTTACGCCATCGCTAGCGAGTACCTACGTTAAAAACTCGTGGTAAAGGCACAGAACTATCGTTAACGATATCTTAACTATGTCTATTTTCATCCCCGTTGAAACCAAGGCCTCGACATCAAGTACGGAACTTACCAATCAATCATAATCGGCACATGCTCAACTCGAGCGGCGTTCGAATAATACACGTGCCTTTAAATAGCGGCTATTTGAAAAGCACGTGCTCATTGTAAGGAAATGACGTCATAGAACGTCTGGTTACGCTGTCCGCTCTTTCTCTAACAAGATGGCTTTTGGATTATCGGAGTGTTTAGCAAAATTGTAGTTTGATGGACAGATTAGACTAGCCAAGCAATCTTTATCGTGAAGAATTTTCAGTAGGATATTTGCCTTTGATGTCTTGAGAAATACTCTGCTATTAGACGATGTTCAATAATTTCGCCGTGCTGTAGATTGATTATATTCCATATTCGAATTATGATCTAGATAATTAAGTCATTAGTAGCTAATAGTCAAAGCATAATTAATCTGGAAACAAGTTAGTTCTTTTTATTTTTTTTCCTTGTCTTTATTGGGTTGAAAATATTATTTTTTTATGATATTATTTGGTTCTGTTGTTTGTCATTTTTTTAATGCATGCGGTCGTCACCTCTAATTAGGTCACCATTTATGATAAACATTTTGATACCTGTATTTTTTTAATGTATTAGTGTGTCTAGTTGGTGATCTAAATAAATAAATAAAAAATAAGTAGTTACCATGTGTGATTGTAAAAATTTAAAGTGTTATTCTTAAAATGGGAGCAGATTTAAATAGCAAAGTTTACTCGCAAGTTGTTCGCATAATTTGATTATGTAAATGTATTTACACGAGCAGAGAAATGTACCAAGTTACATATTTACAAACCATAACGGCGGTCTGTTTGTTCCAGTTTACTTGGATAGAATTTCAATGGAATAACTGGTACATTTATATAGAATTCCATGAATTAATGCGGGTTTTGGTCCAAATTTTTTGCTTATGTTACTCTTGCTCTACTTGTTTGCTATATACTATAAATGATACATACAGAGTGTTACAAAACTACCCGTAAAGCCGAAAGGTGGTTAAATGGGGCCTTATAACAAGTCCATTCACAATATTTAAGAACCGAAGTAACGCTGTATAACATATCCCAAAAAAAAAAAAAAAAATGAATGAAAAGTAGAAAAACTATTAAAGTAGACAATTATTAGGTAAAATAGGTACGTAAGCCTTTCTGTTAAATAATATGGTTACCTGACATGACAGCTTACTAGGGTTGTTTTGATAATAACCTTTGATAATAAATTATATTTTTACGGAGTATTTTGTAATACATTTTATAATACTTATACTACATATTAATTCCGTTAGTAACTCCTCATAACGATGGAGTAATAGAAAAGGTACTGAACTTAAAATAGGCACTGATTACATATAGCTATTGTGTATAAAAATAAGAAACCACAATTAAACGGTAACAAAGAATAATATTACCAGCACGGTAGTCAATGGTTAAAACCACAGATAAAATAAAGAACAAAAGGAACCTTATATTAAATAATTAAATAGCAGCCTCTGTGGTTACAACGCTTATAATAGCCATTATGTTAAAAAAGAAATAAGAATAAATTCTCTTCTAATATAATGAATTAAAAGTAAAATATCACTTTTAAAAACAAGTTATTACGTGTCTATGGTATTAGTCGCAAAGGAGTTCCCTAGTCGGGAGCCTCTGAGTGCAGCCATCTTATGTCGAGTATCGAGGAACTTAGAATGGGCTATCATTATTAAATGCGTAGAGGAAGTGGTTCCATTTCAGCTTGCAAGACTTGACCTAAATAAACAAACATTGCCAGTTTATAAAAGCTTTTTAAAAAACAAACAGTAATTGCATCCGATTGCGTTGATCCTTTATAAGAAAAGAGACACATTGCAACGCATGCCGGGAACAGATAGTAGTATAGTCCTACTAATATTATAAACTAGCTCCGCCCTGCGGCTTTGCCCGCTTTCAATCCTAGTTCTAAACCTTCCTCTTGAATTACTCTATCTATTGCTGAAAATTGCATTCAAATCCATTTCATAATTTGTGATTCTATAAAGGACATACAGACAAACATTCATTTTTTATATATATGTATAGATTCGAAAGTGTGTATGGATGTTTGTTACTCTTTCACGCAAGAACTACCAAACAAATTTGGATGAAATTTGGCACATACTCGTATATAGAAAATGTCCTGAAATAACACATTTGTGCCGGGAAAATGTTACATCCTTCGGGAACGCGGGTGAAACCGCCGGGGACCGCTAGTAGTTAATAGGTTTTCAGAATGGTTGGTACAGTTAGATACTAAAGGTACAAATATACAGAAGGAAAGTCCTAACATGACGTGACAGCAACGAAATTGATTGCGTGATAGAAAGACATGTATTGTGCCGAATAATGTAGCTGTCACTAATATCAAATAAGGTGTAACGTCAATATAGAAGAAAACAGAAACTACTTTCTTTAGTATCGTTTTTGTACTGAAACCATTTCAATATAAAAGAGAGTAGTAGAGCTCTTAGTGCTGACTTCGTCAGGGGAAGTACTACCACCTTACCCATTTCCGCCGCGAAGCAGTAGTGCAATTGTATTACTGTGTTTCGGTTAGAAAGGTAAGGGGGCCGGTGAAATGACAGGCACATGACACTTAACAACTTCACGTCTCAGGGTCGACAACGCTTTGGCGATGCTCCTAGTGTTGCAAATGTCCATAGGCGGGGGTGACCACTTACCATCAGGTGGACCGTCTGCTTGTTTGTCGGCCATAGTTACATAAAAAAAAATAAAAAATAAAAATAAAATCTATGAAGAATATTTTTATAAGAATACAACTCTAACGGAACTTGGTACAATAATAAACAACTCCGTGCTGTCTCTTTCGCTAACTACGTTAGTATTAGCTGAATAAGGGGGCTGCTTTTATTCAATAAAACATTACCTACAATAAATGAAGGCAAGACCAAACCTACCTAACTCTTTTTATTAACTTGAATATATTACCAGATATAGATAGTTTAAGACCCCTTTGCGTATGAACAAAACTCATAAAAATTCTAAACGAGAAAGAGAATTAATCAAGTTGAAATCGACCTCCATTTATAATGCGCTATTGCACAAGGGCGATGTCAGGGACGCAGTGGAGTGAAGTGGGACATTATGTCATAGACACTGTCACTCTCATGGGTAATCGACGTGTCATACGATACGGTGCTCATGGCCTCCATTAGTACTTTGAACGAGGATTCCGTTTACATGGTTATTAAATTACTGTTTGGCTCATAGGCTTTTTATTAAACAAATCGCCGTTGAAATTTGATCATGTGTTCTTTATGTTAGTAATCCTAGCTAACGTGATTGCTTTGTATTGGTTTAGTACATAAAACTTTGTCTGTAAATTATTATATTTCTCATGAAAAAAAAAAGATATTTGTCTCTTAGGATACAGGTTATCCTAGTTTAAGAGGCAGGGATTTAATCAATTGTGTACAGATTTCTACAACAAACTGTAATAGGCCGGTAACTACCTTGTGTGATAACTTTATGCTCAACTTAATTTTACAACAATAATAATCGGTAACTTTTTTTTTTTTACCACTTGGGCCGACAAACAAACAGACGGTCCACCTGATGGTAAGTGGTCACCGCCGTCTATGGACAGTTGCAACACTAGGGGGCATCGCCAATGCGTTGTCGACCCTGAGACGTGAAGTTGTTAAGTCTCATGTTCATCAATTTTACCGGCCCCCTTACCTTTCTAACCGAAACACAGTAACACAAGTGCACTACTGCTTCACGGCAGAAATGGGTAAGGTGGTAGTACTTCCCCGGACGAACTCTGCGCTAAGAGCTCTACTACTCGAGAGTATTATATCGTATAACTAAAACTAGACTAGTTTTATGCTAATTGCCTTAAAAATTTATTCAGCAGGGTTCTTTAGAGGGAATCTCTCTTCTTGGTTAGTTAATGTTCCTATTTCTTTGTACCAATGTGGATGGACTTGTATTCGATGAAGTTAAGTAAGAGTCAGGGTTGATTGGTAATTTGCATAAATCAGTCGGGGAATACAGGCTTTAGCTACAGATTTTCTCGTTACCGAACTTTTAAGTAGAGTGAATTTAATTAGCCTATTGGACTTAATATTAATTTATCTCACTATTATAATAAAAGAAACTCTGTCCCTGTCTGTTTGTTACCTTTTCACGACTAAGTGGTTGAAACGATCTTGATGAAATTGGACGCGTGAGGCGTATGTAGGCGGGTAGCCTTTGTAATGCGAAAGGAACTGCTGCGCAATATAATAATTTTATCATGTGTTTTTTTTATATTAATACTAGCTGCCCGGACAGACGTTGTTCTGTCGAAATTACCTTCAAAAATGCAGGAATTCGCTCGCCTGCCGGGTCCAATTGTGAATCTAAACCATCTCCGAATCCACTTGAACAAACACATTTTTTTTTATTCAAATAGGTCCAGCCGTTTAGGAGGAGTTCACAGTCAACACATGTACAGAAGAATTGATAAAGATCGGTTATTTGTAGTTTTTGTTTTTAATAATACTTCTTTAGCACTGTTGTAATTTGAAATGCTATGAAATGAAAAAGTAATACTAAAAAGAGACAAACATATACATCTATAGGGTTTCGCCTGCGAGATAATGTGATAATATGCAAACTGCCAAAATATTTTTTTTATCAATATTTTTAGCGTAATATTACCTATATTTTAGTAATAACAAATCAAAAAGGTAAAAAAAACAACTTGTTTTCAGTGTAAATCTGTGTCGACGACAACTGCACCTCAAACTTGGCATTACATTTGTTTGGCAAATACCCAAAATAGATACTAGAATGAGTCGAAACGGTTAGGAAGCTCGTGCAATGGAGCCTCGATTCTTTATACCGATCGGTTTATGTCTCTGGTGACCTTATTTCTGTACTCGCTGAGTATAATCCTCTTTTCTATAGATATTATCGTAATATATTAGGTATTAGTACTGTTTCAGTCTTATTGAAAGGAAAAATAATATTACTTGTAATGCTGCGTTCGAATACAGGAATAATAGTTTTATTGAGGCTTCATTGTTGTGGTAGATATCTTGAATGCGATATAGGTCCTGGGTTTGCCTAGATGGGATTTATTTGAAATACTCGTATTTAAAATGCAAATACAAAATATCTATTTTCTGTTTTGTATTTTAGTAAGTATTTAAAAATGAATTTTGTATTTTATTTGCAATACTTTTTGAGGTTTATTTTATATTTGAAAAATGCAAATACTTTACTGTTGAGTTTTGCCAACATTACTAGTACAACATTACTGTATGACCACAATTTCACCATGGTCATAGAAGAATGTACTTTATTTCTATTGAAATAAGACTCGTCTATTGATGACAATGGTTAATTATATGACGATGCAACTGACCTTTATAAATCCCATTTTTTAAATTTTGTTTTAGATTACCAGCTACCGCGGTTTCACCCGCGTTCCCGGGGGATGTAACATTTTCCCGGCACAAAAAGTATCCTATTCCTATGTGTTAAGTCCCTTTGGTAGTATTTGCGTGAAAGAGTAGTAGGCCGTCAAAAGGGTTTTCTTATAGTGGTTTTTCGCTGCCTCTTTCGCTAACGTGGGAATCACGTGAGAGATCCGCTCTACGAGATCTCGTTGCACGGACTCGCCTACAAAGTTGAATTGGCTCGATAAGTGGGCATTTTCCCTACAGATTTCAAACCAGCTCCGTTGAAATTAGAACTTCAAAGCGAATACGTAGAGTTCAAGGTCCCTGTTCGAGTGTTCTATTTATATCACAACAAATGAGAATTGTTATGCATTCACGTCACATCTCAGCACGATACTATACGGAATGATAATATATTGAAGACACTTCCGGAAGTGCTGTTGTATTCTGAACACTTCCTATAGGCACTGAACTGGCTGCCTTTGACACCGACACATCAAAACATAGTATATTTCGTTTCTGCGCGGAAATATATATGTAAATATATATGTAAATATATATGTTTTAAATATATTTACATACAATGTAGTAGAAGTAGCGATTAGTTAAAAATAAACTTATTTTTATATCGCATTAGGTATATTATAAATTAAAAAGTAGTTGAAAAACTGAAATCAATTAATCAATTATCATAAATTCGATATTTATTATTATCATTTTCGAGTAGTAGAGCTCTTAGTGCAGAGATCGTCCGGGGTAGTACTACCACCTTACCCATTTCTGCCGTGAAGCAGTAGTGCACTTGTGTTACTGTGTTTCGGTTAGAAAGGTAAAATTACAGGCACATGAGACTTAACAACTTCACGTCTCAGGGTCGACAACGCATTGGCGATGCCCTTAGTGTTGCAAATGTCCATAGGCGGCGGTCACTTACCATCAGGTGGACCGTTCGCTTGTTTGTCGGCCCAGGTGGTACAAAAAAAAATCAAAAAAAAAAAATCGCATTTTTACTATAAAAGTGTCCATGTCTAGTCTCTAAATACTATAATATAAAACAAAGTCAGTACTTTCTGTCTGTTTGTGGGCTTAATTCTTTTGAAGTAGGTACGCCTGAGGTTTTTGAGAACCGTCTACGCTTCCCGAAATTGTCCGCGTAAGGATGTAAGAGCCACCAGAGAAAACATAACACCTCCATCCCTTAAAAAAATACAATCGATTTTGATGCAGCTTTCGCCATCACTCATCAACTTCTTCCAAAAGGTTTATATGTTTAAAAGTACATTTATATAGTCCCACTCAGGTTAAGCCGGGGGGTGTCGCTAGTTTTCAATAAATGTGACTATATTTTATATTTAAGCCGTGTTTTAGTAAATACCCGTTGTATAAGTACAGAATCTTAGTAATTTAAAAAATAGTGTGACTGTTTCCTATAATTTTGATATAGTGAAAATCTTTTATCGTAAACATCATTCGTTTGTCATACGTATGAATCATGCGTCGTGCTAATTAAAAAAACATTAAAGTGAATGGAACCGATATTATCATAATTCATGCATTGAGCAATTGTTTTTATACCAATGAGGTTAGGTTTTAAAAGGGATGTACTAGGTCTAGCTAGTTGAGTGCGCTATTGATTTCCACCGTTTTTTTATTGCTGCGGTCGCCGTTTTATCGTGTCGCCTTGGCAAAACGATAAAAATGCTAATTGACATACTACATTTATGCGGTTCATTTCGATCTATATAATTTATTAATCTATATAACATAGTAATCATATACCTATATATATATGGAATAAGCTTCAATATTAACTTTTTAATGCCATGCCATAACGACATTTCTATGTCCTGTACGCTGAACGCCAAGCCCAAAAATCGATTTAAATACCTGCATAAATAAAATACTGAATAGCCATGATTTAATGTTTATTTTGTATTTTTCTGTGAACTTATTGTAATTTTCGAGTACTTAGAAGTATAGACGACAATGACGCACAGGGCATTCTTGCGAATGTCTAATGTAGCGGACATTGGCGGTCAAAAGGTTAATATTAACAACTTACATTATCTTGTTTCAGACAAGTCCTATCGCACATAAAGAACATCCCAGAACTGATATTACTAGGAAATGTATCACCAACCGTACGGAGGCTCCCCATCTTTTCGCTGATGGTGAAACATCCCCGTGGTACCTTCCTTCACCATAACTTCGTGTGTGCAGTCCTTAACGACGTCTTTGGGATACAAGCGAGAGGGGGTTTGAGCAGTAATCTGAACTACGGGTCTGATGTCTTGGGAATTGATGATCAGCTGCTCAAGGAATATGAGAAACTGCTAGATGTCGAAGCGTAAGTGTTGTTTAATACCAGAAGAAACTAGTCTAGGAATGTATTGACAGTTTTCAATCAAAAAACTCGTTAATATGGCCTAATGTGCATTTCATATTTAATTGTCAAATTAATTTCGCATTTTATAACGCACATGAGTACTTCATTGGTTTAAATACAGCTTAGTAAACAAACTACAATTATTACATAGAATGCGGAACACATAACGTAAATTTTACGACCAGTGTTAAGTACTGCTGAAGGTCAACTGATTTGCACACGCAAATACGTTCTGATACTGATGAACCAAATTATTCCAGGCAAAAAGAAATATCACGGGTACGAAAAATGAGTGACGTAAAAGTACCTGAAGTACCCATCCACAATGAACACATGAGACCAGGCTTCTGTAGAGTATCACTGCCTTTCTTCATGTCAGACAACGAATTGGCATTTGTTCTGGAAGCTCTGAAGATGGTTGCCACCGAAGGATGGAAGATTTTACCTCAATATGTTGTTAATGCCGAAACTGGTCAATGGAGGCACCACACTTGTTCAGTGTTGAGAGACAAGAAGTCACTGTATTCATTAAGGTTTAATGATGGAAATGTGACGGCAAATGAAAGGCGAATCTCTGGTAAGTTTTTATTTGCATTTCGTAGTCATGAATCACCATGAATGAGAATCGACCGTTGCTTATACTTAATATTTTTACAGGTCCAGGTATATTCCCACAAACGTACACAGAGTGCTTGCAAACAGCAAGGAACCTATTCAATAGAGCGAGAAAGCTAGCAATGAAGTGCACAACAGTTGAACCAGAAGGTGGCTTTAACCCTCGTATAGACTATCTAAGATGGTTTATGCTCCCCAAAGAGGCACACGAGCTTCTCTTAGGCAGATCAGGAAATGTTAAGCACATAGTACCCTTCGATCCATCAGGATACACAGGTGCAAGAAAAAGTTTGCATTTCTCAAGGTCTTCCATAACATCTTCGCCTGTCCTTGGATCATCAGCTAGACATTTCAGCCTATCAGCTATAGACGATTGTCAAATATTCAGAATGAAACAAAAACTGAAGTTCTATTCCAGAGAATCTAGTCTGAAGGAGATACAAAAGGAAGATGTGAATACTTCACATCCAGTGCAATTTGCCGTCGGTGAATCCGTGTCACCTCTACGCTTATGTCCTCAGACAAAACGACCTTTATTGATGAGGTCCAGGTGCTACAGCCTGGGTTCAGATTTCCCTGCAGTACCTTTAAGCGCACAAGCTAAACTGAATTTGGGGTTGAAAGAAACTAGTCCAAATAACGTTATAGAGAAGACGAGCAGTTTCTGCAATTGTGGCAGCCAGACTGACTTACAATCGCTTGACGACCCCATGATCTCTCCAGGAAGAGCATTCCCTTTCAGTACACAAAGCAGCACCTCTGTGTCTGATTGCAGCCAGGTAGGCCGAACATCCCCAACCACGTCACTAGCTTCCACCACTTCGGATGATCTCCAAGCATACGTCAAAGAAATGACCAGAGAACTTGCTACAGAAATCAAATCAGAGATCCGAGAAGTTATATCTAAAGTAGACGATATTTTAGAGAGCACCGATAACAACATGGATCAGTCAAATTTGAGTATCAATTCATTATCTAGTCAGAATGATAGAAATTCCGTATCGGTTATAGACGTAGCTGAATATTTAATGGGAATGTCGCGAGAGATGGCTTCGGAAGTCAAGCACGAAATCCGTGAGATGGTCAATCAAGTAGATGAAATGATATCTCCTGATTACACGGGGTCTAGTTTAAGGAAAAGTTCACCTCCTCAAACGGGAAGACGGAGAATTGGATCTGGACCAGAGCTAGGGTTAGATTTACAAAAAACAACCCAAAGATTGAGGAAGTGCCCTACGAGTCCCGTATTGCCATCTCAGTATGATGAAGAGGAGGGGTGTAAGAGATCACCATCGCTCCAATCACCTAAATCATCTCAATGCACTCCTTCGCATGAAGCCTCTGGACCGAACAGCATTTCCTTTAACTCCAGTGAAACTTCTACACCAGACACGATAATCCAAGTTGTCACAACATCAAACTCTCCTAATCTTCCAAAGTCTTTAAGCTCAAATAAACTGTCAGACGACGAAGTTACTTGTAATGACGCAGCATGTAGAAGTTGCCGTATCAAAAATACCTGGTGCCAAAATCCTTCAGTAAGCTCTCAAGATAGCGGCATCAACATGACTTTCGTCGAGACTGATACTTACTTGGATTTAGGTAAGTGATTGAAAATTGAAACCACTGATGCATGAAACCAACTTTTTAATTTGTTCCAATAGAAAATCATTTACTGTACTTAGTTTTAAACGATACATTGACACGGGCGAAGTGATTTCAATGACAATAAATAAACGCCCTCGTCAAATCTGGTATTTTGCTGATACCGACCAGTTTCTTGTTAGTAACATTTTACACTTATTTCAATCGTTTTTATATTGAAAGTAATTGGCTTTTAAACCAAAGTAACGGAGAACTGCATACATAAAATAAGTATAACAGTAACCATTTGAACAAATTAGTTTAATATTCTAAATGAATATGTAAGCTGGGTGATAGCTAGAAGGAAGCTCATGAATCTAAAATGTCATTCATCATAATGTAGGAACCCGTATGCTAAGCGTAATTTTAATTATTTACTGTTTGACGAGTTGCCAGCAGTGTGGGTGGGTTTTCTGACAGTTTTAAATATAATTATGCTACCGAAAACTCAAAATTGTATAGATGATCTTGGGAGAATACTTACAGAAATATTCTCATTTTTAGATCCATCAAATAAAGGAAGAAAAACCCGATTCCGAATATGCCAGAAGCATGAGAAAAGTGAAGTGCCAGACATAATCGAAGGTGTTCCAGTGTGCTCCGGAGATCTTAATAGACAGAAGAGATATGCTGAAGCATCCGATCCCGGACGGGTAGTCTTCCAAATACCTGATGATGCAGAAGCACAAAATAGGTATGTTTTTAAGAATAATTCTTTGGACATCCCGCTGAATTGGTGCCTCGTCTAAATAACGAAAAGTATAAGCAAATACTGTTTTAGCTCAGATTAGGTTTAAAAATAAAACACAAAACACAGTTTTAACTGTCCGTTTATTAGTAAATTCGATACACCGATACATCCGAAACTAAAATAACAATAGAATGCATTGAGTAACACGTGGTTTCAAAATGTAATATTTTTACATTCTCCACAAGTGTGTTACTAGAACAGTATTAATATATCAAAGTGTGTAATAAAACACTTCAACTGGAGGTGAACAAACTGCAAGAATGAAACTGTTGGAACCATCAGAGACTTGGCAAAATGTTAATGAAGTTTAAACATTTTGGTAATTAGCCGAAGGTGGTTTTTGGCAGTAACTCAATACTTTTTGTGGGCGTTACTGAAACAATTTTTCATCGCGACAGCAAACTGACGACCTGTAATTTTAGTGTTCAGCAATTAGAATTGATAGGAGAGCTCATTATAGATATGAGATTAAGTGTATTAAACATGTGCAAAGCGATGAATCAATAATATCATTTCATAGATATAAATTTATTTGAAATAGGTAATTATCGCTTTTATTCTACGATTTCGAATTGCTCATATTATTCATCAATTTCAGTTGAATTTGTGGAATAAATATGGCACATCCTTATTCAAGTCTGGTCTATCTATCTTAATACCTTAATATCTCTGTGAACCATATAATAGCTCCCTAGACCACAGAACACATAAACAGCATTTAGTTCTAAAACATGGAGACTCTTAAAAAATAGTTTTAGATTTGTCACTATGTACTCTGTATCAAACAGAAATAACAAATATCCACGTTTGCTCCAACTTCCAGAGCACAAACATCGGTGTCAGATTCTAAACGCTCAAGTCGGTCATCAAACGCATCTTCCAGCTGTTCAGAGCGCAGCTCCCGGTCCAGTGGGTACGGTACAGACCACAGGTCCTCGCAGGAGGAGCGGTATTATGATAGGAGGTTAGTGGAAATAGTCAGTTTTCAAATTTACAGTTTCTTATCTGCTTCTTTTATGCGGTTTAAAACAAAGACATCAAAAATTATACCAAAATAATCAAGATGTTCCTTGGACGTAAAGTTTATATATTGCTATGATTGTTCTTGTAAATAACCCCATATTGCGTTTCCGATTTGGTAATTAACGAAGAAATACTTCAAAACTACCAGACATGGGAGTAACTCAAAAATCAGGAAACGTTTAAGAGTCTCCATGTTTTGTTTGCTAGCGTATTTTTGAATAAACAATCATTCATACTTATATATAATATTTTCATCTCCAGCGAGGCAGATTGCAGAGTCTTCAAAGCTGAGTGCTGGGAAGAGGAGCAGGAAGACAGCAGCGCCTGTAGTGACAACTCTCTTACTGACTTCACGTTTGATGACGAGGGCAAGTGGCATTGTCCTCCTAAGAACATTTGGAAAGCTACTGTTGAGGTAAGAACATAAATTGTTTTTAGATATTTTTCTAGAAAAAGTAGAGCTCTTCTCTTAATGCAGAGTTTGTCCGGGGAAGTGGCCCTACACATTTTCTCCGCGAAGCAGTAGTGCATTTGTATTGGTAAGGGGACCGCCGACCGGTGAAATTAAGCAGTGGTCCCCCAAAATAGGTAACAGACATAGCAGTGTGACCAAGGGTGTGAGAAACGTGTTGATCTATCTCTGATCTATACAAAACCTAGAAGACTCTCAGTTAATAACAATTGAGAAACCGAATTAATTTTATATTTTTTATTATTAAAAAAAAATCTTGCCAAATAAACTGCAAACATTATATACAAATTTTAAAAATGAATTCTAAACGCATTTTCCAGGCGATCCACGAGTACAACATGATTCGTCCCGGTGACAAGGTTCTGGTGTGTCTCTCAGGAGGCAGGGAGTCCATTGCTCTGCTGCACACCATCCACCAGTACCAGTTCTATGCCAGGGCTAAGGGCATACACTTCAGTATTGGTGAGTTCATTATAACGCCCCTTGTCTTTATTTTTTGGAAACTTAAAAGAGGGGTAAAACTAGTACTAGTTGAGAAATAGCAATTGTAGGGCATTCTCGGCAGCGAAATTTTGTCACCCATAAATCGCGAGTGGTGCGGTGCATATACGATTTTTCTTACCCTGGGATTCAAAGTACGTGTTTTAAGCTGTCATGGACACTTCGATAATCAAATCGTTGCTACCAGGAGTTAAAGCGAGTTAGGTGAATGCGCGCCAGTGTAATCTTTTGTCCCGAATACAAAGGGACGAGAAGCCAACTTTTAATCCCGCAGTGAGAAAATAGGTTTTTAGGCGCGTGTTGCTCAGTAAAACCACAGCCAAGATTATAATCGTATTTTGATACAATTTTTTTTTATTCCAGGTGCGTTATTCGTGCACGAGCCCAAATCTCAAGTAGATCCCCTGCACCTGATGGCGTACTGCAGAACTCTCGGGGTCAAGTTTATTTATCAAGACAAATTGGACGATGACGAATCTGACTGTAAGTTTCTACTTTAAATGGTTCTATTTAGTTTTCGTTTACTGCCATCCTATTCTGTTCAAATTATAAATGCCAATTTGCTTAAATATTGTGATTAGGTTAAGGAACTATTATAAATGCCAAACATGGGTTTGTTTATCAACTCTGGAACGGGTTATCGGATTTAAATGAAATTTTAAACAAGAACTGAAAATGTTCCTATTCCCAGCTGGTCTCCTCTAAAACAGGTTTTCTCAAACTTAAAAGGCGGAGCCCTAACCTTTGTAATAAAAACATTTTTTTAAAATAAAAGACGAAGTTTGACACCCATAAAATGTATGCTCTTCATCAAAATAATCATCACAATTTTCAAAAGTTACGGCCATATCTAATAAGATGTCGATTTTATTGTTAATTATCACTATTATATTCAGTATTAGAGTCAGACTATTCATAAGTGCTCATTCATTCATTCATTCAATGTCTTTCCCCCCCTTAGCGAGAGAGCGCAGAGGCAGCTCGACCGCGTCTTGCAGGATCTCGGAAACACCGCGGTGCCGGTGGGCGCGCCACGCGACCCGGCGACGCGCGTACGTGGCGGCACGCGCTCACGGCTACGGTGTGGCCGCGCTCGCTCAGAGCCTCGACCACGCCGCTCGAGCCTTCCTTGCCTCAGCCTTCCACGCTGGGGCACTCGCTACTGTCAAAGCGCACTACCGAGTCAGGTCTGTATTTGTACTCTTGCCTCCAGGCTGGGCTATTATGTTCTATTTTAATAATCGCAATATACAGCCGAGACTGCCGAGTCATATCAGTTACTTTTTGTCATCTGTCAAAACGCAAATTCTGCATGCAAAATGTACTGAGTACTAACTTATGACGTCATCATGGTTCATACTCAATTACTGTACCTTTTTTTATTGTTTTATTAATATTAAATTTGCTTTATTTGCAAAATTCAAATTGAGGGACATTTATAGGGGTGTTTTGAGATCTTTTTGTTAATGATAATTCGCAATTTATTTTGAATACAGTCCGCTACCCTATTTCGCAAAAAATTGTGATGGCAACAAGTTGCTTTTCTGTTTACATAAGGCGTTTGCTTATGGGTCATCAATTTTACAAACGTTCGGCAAAAGTTTCGATCGAGTACAAACATCATTAATATTGTAAGGTTAAGTAAAGCTTGTCAATTTGGCAGTTTATTCAGAATCTGAAGTTCTGGCACTAACAGTCCTGTGTATATGAGGTGGAAGCGACTGGTTTTTAATAACAGAAGCTTCGGCTTGCTTGCAGACGAGTTCCCTACATACTCAATAGCCTATCTTATCTTATATCTAATCTATCCATATATGCAAAATAGAGTTCCTTTGATGCACCATCAAGTCAAAACTGCTGAACATATCGGGATGTGACAGCTACCATTCGACGTGGAATTTTTCGTAGATGATTATAGGCTATAGCTATATGACGTCGAAAAACGCTGGTGAAACCTATAAAATTGTAGCTTTGCCCCTATAATGTCATACCTTAGTTTGTAATAAGAAAGAAAAAAAGATAAAATATTAATATTATTATGACCTAAAGTATCAACTGAACTCCGATTTGTTACTCAATGTTAGTTACTAACCATATTTTACTATATTTTTACAGAGAACACGACATCCGCATCATACGTCCGTTCATCTACGTTCGTGAAAGAGCACTAGACGCGTTCGCGCGAGCTCGTCTGCTGCCTGACTTTAGAAGCACACATTCTCCACCCGCAAGCCCAGAAAACAGTGATGACAGCGGAGAACATAGGTACGAGTTTTATTATCTGGGGTGTCATTCTGATAGATAAAATCATGCTCTGTCTCTGTCGCTAACTACGCAATCAAGTGAGAGTTACGCGCTTAGGGGCCTCGTTGCGCTGGCTTGCCGACGAAGTTTGCAATAGCTGATTAGCTGGGTCTGAAAGCATTTTTGAAATAGCACCTAATCATAAGATATTAAGTATTATATTCCAGCTCAGAATTTCAACGGGTGTAATTGTGTTTTTTAATACAAATATTTGTAAGTTATGTCAAATATTTACATGAATTCGGCCTTTTTTTTAATCGAGATCAAATATGCACTTATTTTAGCCGTGCAAGGATAGAGAAAAACTTGCACAGGCACTTATTCCTAATACTTTACCTTCGTTATATATCTAGCAATGACTTTACAATAAACCTATTGCTATCATATAATTGATGGCATACCTTTTATTCCAGTTCCACTGGATGCTGCCTAGTCTGTCCAGCAACATTTTAGAGGTCACAAAAAATTGGGGATTTTAATTGGTTGGAAGGCCATCCAAAGCTTGCAACTTTACTAATAAGTATTTTCTTCTAACAGTAAACAACTAGTCCACCTAGACCGCTCGGTGTCAGAACCGTGTGGTGAAAAAGACAGCGTGGTAACTCACCGCTCGCTCTCGGAATCCGAACCGTTGATGGAACCACTCGACACCGCTCGGGATCTGCTCGCCTGTCAGGAACGAGTGTACCCTTACTTATTCACCAGCTTGAAGAATGCGCTGCACCCGCTCATTAGCGCCAGGTTAGCTAAAGCTCATAATACTTCCAGTTATAATAATTTTGGGCAACGAAATTATCCAGAATAACTCAATAGTTGAACAATATCTACTGAATATTAGTACCAGAATTCAAAAGAAGTACTTATGTATATTTTAAAAAATATATTTGACAATGAATCATTTGTCTGTTCATTAGGGGACACTAATTAAAGCACATTCTTACAACAATAATGTATGAGCTGTATGAGTATGTATGTCGATAATCAGACTTTACACCTTCCAATGAAGACGTACATTTTGGAGAGGTAATATGTATATAAAAGTTCAAAGTTCTTGTCCCAACTAAAAATACCTTTTATTTTCTTAGAAACATCGAAAAAGATCTGAAAGAACATAGAAGCAGAAAGAAATCGGTGATTCAAATGAAGAACGGAGCTCCAGTGTATGACTCCGAGGAAGGGACTGAAGAGGAACCAGTGCCATAGACTGTCAAATCTCCCGCCAAAACTTTGAATAAAAAGTAGTTGCTATATTATTATAGTTGTAACTAGACGGTGTTAAAGACCTTTTTGTGATTACTGAGTGATCGTTTTTCTTGTGATCAAGTTGTAATAATGTTGGAAATATTTCTAAATAGGTAAGATTTGACGACGCGTATTATGTTCTGAGGTTAAGTTTGCTTTGTGTTGCCATATTGATATGTTTTTTCTACCCATATGGTATTTTTTTTAAATAATAGTGTGGAATTGAAATCAAAGTGCATTTGTTACAGTATGCTTATGTAAAGTGTTAATGAAATATATTTTTCAATATTGTTGAGTATTTTGAGATTGTATGGAACTTATATGAGACATATTTATTGTTCGATTTGAAGAGAAATTTAAAATATATTGCAATGTTTAAGAATAATTGAGTTTATTTAAGATGTAAACGTAGTGTGTACCAAACAAAATCTACTATTTTGAGTACTATAAAAACATATTATAATATACAAGTTTTATTAAAAATGTAGATGCCGTAATGGTTATTTATATACACTATAATTAGAAGTAGTGATAAAGCTTTTTAAAAGTATTTGTTTTTTTAATCTTCTATCTTCTGTGCACGTTATACCAAGTGGATTAATGCAAAAAAAAATATAAATGGAAATGAAATAATATTATATGCTTGATTTCCCAAACCGGTGTCTGGAAGTGAAAATGCCTCCTTGTTATTTGTTTTGTTACACAAAAGGAAACGATTAATTACAACGAAAGATTGTATAAATGACGTATGGCAACATCAACAATCAGCTTCCATTTTGAAATATATAATGCACAAATTGGAATATGGCTGCTGATGCGAGACTGATATTTTGCGAGAATTTTGAACTCATTTTTGTAGTCTTTAATTTTGAACTTTTTACAATTTTAAATTTATTTCTTTGAAGCGTACTTTTATATTGCTGTGGGTGTTAAAAGTGTTAGTCTGTGTAAGTGATATTCCTAAATGTTAGGATTTATGTAAAATAAGTGAATTTAAATGAAATGTGAAACAAAGGAGTTCCCATTCGTTGCTTCCATTATAACTATTGTATTCGTATACATTTGTCGTATGAAATAAAAAGATGTTTAATTATACATACCTGTTGTTTTTTTTTCATGAGAAATGGTTCGATAATAAAACGCCCCTATAGACTTACAGACTTTATTAAATAATGAGTACATTACATCAAATTACCATGCGCGTGTGCGTGCCCACATACATTTTTACATTACATTCTTAAAGTTAATGAGTATTAAAAGTACTAAGGATGCATCCTTAACCTAGTATCGAGAAAGCTTAATTTTATGTCAAACACTGGATGTGAGAAATATATGATAAATTACTACATAGTACCCTAAGCAAAGCTTACATCTATAAGCTAGAAGATTATAATAAGTTTTACATCTAAATTATCACCTATACATTTATATTTCATGACGACACAACATTATCTCTTAATTGTGGTAATAATTCAAAACCAACTACGTTATATAATAATTACGCATTATAGAGTTATTAATGTTAAAATAACTATAAACTACTTTATAACAAAGAGTACATTTTTAATGAATAAAATAGAGCATTTGGGTGAAGAATATAAGAAGTTTTGTTAAAGAATTACTTCTTTTTATCGGTTTGGCAGCATGGCTTCTCCCCTGTAAAGAAAAAAGGATTTATTATTACTCTGCAAAATGTTTCCTTATTGTATTGTTGGTCAACCTGTTGGAGAAGCATCCTGTTCTGCTATTGTATTTTTTTACAGAAGGTTTTTAATTTTTAACCGACTGTTTTAAATTAAAATAAACATAAAATCCTTGTGAATTATGAAGCACAGTATGTCATTGATCTCAAAAACCCAATCGATATAATAGACCAATTAAAGTCATCTTTTCTATAATTTGGAGTTGGTACAATATGAGCATGGTTTTTCGATTTAGTAGATTTTTTAATGTTTAAGCTTGCAATCTTTACCTTGACACTGGCTTAAATTGATGCTGCTCCATAGCAACCTTCATCCTCTCAGGGTTACCAATCTTATTAGCTTAGGTTTTCTTTTTATGGTGGAAATGTAATAAATTATACTGACCAGAGGGTTTGCCATCGCCGCATGCGCACTTCGGCCCGCAAGTGCAGTTAGCACCGCACGCGGCGGTGCCGCCTCCACACGTGTCTGAGGGAAAGCCACAAAATATAAACAAAAGTTAGGTATATGATCACGCCGATTATCCCCGAAGAGAGCTCCGGAGATGCTTCGAAACCTAATGTGATGCGGAGAACATTGGCTTGGCACTCGAAACCACTCCGAAAGTACTGTATTGAATGTCTACTCAAAAGCAAAATCTTTAAATATGATTTGTCAGGAGGTCTCTTTATCGAACGTACAAATAGCTAGTGACACCTACATAAAATAGGAATCAATAAATCCTTCTAAGCACTCAACCACAAACACGGACGATATCGAAAATTGCTCTTTAATCGTAAATTTAAATCGACGACGGACCGCACAAAAGGGTGACTCAAAAAAGTAATAGAATCGCAAAAATATTTCACGTCGGCATTTTCATTTTATCACTGAATCATAAATATTTAACAACAGAACAGAATAACAAAGAATTGATTCTAAAATCTGCGTGTCAAAAAAAATCTGACCCAACCCTTTTCACCTAACTGCGTCACAATGAAAATTGTAAACTGCATCAACTAAATAATTCCGAATTCGAATACAAACACACAGAAAAACAAAATCACATCACTAACAATTCTGAATTCAAATGAAAATGGATATTTTGTAATTTAAAATGAGACTTACCTTTACATGAGTCGCAGGGCGCAGGCATTGCGTGGAGACTAGGCTCTGGGGTGGGCCGGACAAAGCTAGACTTGGAGCGGAGAGGTCGGGGTGCGCGCGCAGCGACAGTCCCCAGACATCTAGAACGCAGCGCAGCCCGGGTCAATAACTGAGTTGCTACGTGGGGGAATCGGACGATCGGTGCTCCTTGCCTGTCTTAGGCTAAGAGCCGTATGCTTGATTGGAATTAATGTTGGTCTATGGAAATATTTGACTAAATCTTTTTAATGATGCTTTCAAAATGTCCGTCCTATAGAAATCTTCAGTAAATCAATAATATATGTTGGTACAAGCTATAAGTGAGAAAAGTGACTTGTTGTGCATTAGATTTTTTTCGATAAAGTCTGACATATGATTTTCCAACAATAATGCGATGCAGAGCTTTTCAACTCACAGAAATTAAGAATTAAGCATCAATGTTAATTGTAACAAAAAAAAAACGATTTCGAAACATGCCAGATGTAATTTCTCTATTGACTTTGAAACAGTCTACTATCTTGTTTCATACTACTATCCAAATGTTAAGTAGCGCGTATCGGCACCACAGCTCCAGGCCTAAAATAAGATAGTTAAGTAACTTATAGCGTGTACGAGACCCAGGTATCTATAGTTATATATACTTACAATAAAATGATCGGAGGGCCCGTAAACAAAAACAAGCGGACCGCGGGACTAAACCGGTCTTAAACACCATACGCACACAGAAGCGAGCTCAATGTAAACCAATGAAATTATCAATCGATCGATTTTGTTTTCACTGTATGCATTGTAGGACTTTCCTAGCCATCGGTACCGAAACCGAAAAAAAAAACACTATCGTTTTTTATTCGATTTGACAGCGGTATAAGGCCGAATAGAAATTATTGAATTAAATTCATTAGGAGATATTAACCGAGTATTATGATGGAACTCTTTGTACAAATCTTGTTTTTTTTTTTATCCAGACCAACGAGAATACGAGCAAGGGTTGTGCCATTGACATGGTTTTTGACTGGAAATAATGATTAAGTGTTTTATTTTTATTTTTATGTACCTAATTATAGATTTCAATTATTATTACTCGCATTAATTCGTGTCTTAAAACATGCTGCTACAAATTGATTCGAGAATTAAAAGATTAAGTCAATAAACTTGTCAGTTACTCGGCAAAGAATTTGCTCCACGATTGACTAAGCCAGTCATTCAAGTGTGTAGTTATGACTTTTTTTATTAACTTATTGGCCAATCATTATGTTGTAAAGGAACTGAGGCCAAAGCTAGATACGAGGGTTGTATTAAGGTTAACTTTGATTCTATAAATAATCTTATTTTATCTAACTATTATAGGTATTGTTTCGCTTAAGAAAATCACAGGAAAAGTAACTTAATTCAATTTAAAATAAGGATCATCAATTGAGCCAATGGTTCATTGACAGGTAGGCAATCTTAGTAGGTAGTATCAACGTATAAGGTAGTACTAATGTCTCTTTACAGTCTAGGACAGCAAAGAATGTCAAAGAAAAATAGTTTTTATCACATTTAAAATAAGGTTCGTCTATTGATCCAGTGTTCAATTGTATGATGATGCTAATGAACCCTATTTTTAATACCTTAAATGTCATTTTTGTAAGGCATTCTTTGTTGTCAAAACGGACCTATAAATTATGATGACTATACCCTAGCTGGTGTTAACTTGGCTTATCTATTCTTCATATCAAGACCTTATTTTCAAATGCCAGATGAACCTAAGTATAATATGCTGGGACATTTACACGCGGCCATCTCAAACTAGAGCTTGTACTATGGAAACCAGACACCTGATATTTTATTTAAACAAGTTTTTAAAATACATACTTAAATAGATATCATACAGAGACACAAAAACCACACCCCACCCAGGCACATAAAAATACATGCACACAAATGTTTGTCCTGGAAGGGAATCGAAGCCACGACCTGCGGCGTGGCATTCAGGGTCTCTAACCACCAAGCCAACTGACCCGTCAAATGGTAGATATAGCGAGGATGATAAAAATTGCATTTCTAAGGTATCCACCGCTAGAAACATCCAATGGAATTTCAATTATAGATCTGTAATTTCGATAGCACACAATCGCTTTGAATACCGTGCCATGCCATTTTGAGCTCATGATTGTTCTTGTCGATAAGTTATACAGACGTATTCATGTTTTGTATTCCATTGTACCGAGTACTTAGTTTATTTTATCTATTAGCCGCTGAAGAGTTCCACTCTCTCCTCCTAACTCCAACACCAGATTTTGATCCAAATGATTATATTGGACTTGAAAAACAACAAAATTACCCAAACTCAAGTTCAGAAATTCTATTAAAGAATGCTCAAGAATTTTTGAGTCAGTTTATGCTCGCGGATAGACAAATTTAAAGTTTCTGAAGTTTGACTGTCGTGTTTTATTAAGTACTGAACATTGGCAATGTTCTTTTGGCTCTATCATGAGAACACCTCGATGGCATCAAGTTATAGAGTATCATAATTCGAATGCCATGTACTTCCGAAGTGTCAAATCGATGGGACGGTTAGAAGTCGGTTAAAATCGACTTCCACTATTTGATTACATGGGTTACGGTTAAGTTTAGTGACAAGTGAAATTAAAAATAAAAGCGTATTAAAATTTATGAGATTTCGGTGTCAGTCTGATGACGTTTTCCAAATTACAAACGCTATTGACTCTTCTTAAATGAGTTTAACTTGCGCTTGCTTAGCTTTTATTGTTAACTAGCTGTCCCCCGCGGTTTTACCCGCGTTCCCGTGGGATGTTACATGTATTATACATAAAAACCTTCCTCTTCAATCACTCTATCTATTTAAAAAAACCGCATCAAAATCCGTTGCGTAGTTTTAAAGATTTAAGCATAAATAGGGACAGAGAAAGCGACTTTGTTTTATACTATGTATAGTGATGTGTTAAAATGGTGTTTCAAGAGATAAATAAGTTTTCTGTAAAAATATTATTACTCCCCTTATTTTTTAGGGATTATAACTTCCATTCCCTACCATCCTAGGTACTTAAATTTTTGATTCAAGAGAGAGTCAAAAATATGATGAGAGGAGTACCTGCTCTCTTGTTCAACTTCCCTTTTTTACGTTACCTAATTTCACTATAAGAATAGTATTACGTCTGTAGAGGCATAGAATGATATAAAATCTCTGTCTAGTTGCGGTAGTGTGCCGGCAGCGCAGTGTCGACGACCCGTTGCTATTCTGCAAATGATTCATCGCTTTATAGCCACCAATTTAACTTGAAATCTTGTTTATTTGTTTTGGCAAACTGTACCCAATTAAATAACAATGACCATTTCCCGTCAGAGGCTCGGTTGTTGACTTTAAGGGTCTGTATTCTTAAACATTAATAACATTCAAAGTATTGACTAACAAATAGAGACTTGGTGAATTATTTCGTAACACCAATTTTTTTATGAGCTTTGATGACGTTACTCTAGAATCAAGTATGTCAAATAAATTAACGATAGAATTAAGAACAATAAAGTTACTGAGTATAATGTTTTGATAGTAAAAAAACTATTTTTTTGCACCTCGAAATCACTGAATTAACGCATAAAATAATATCATAATTATTAATACTAATTTGATGCGTTCATAAGTTCATCCATCAAATGCTTCTAAAATAACTTCAGAATCCATAGATTCATTGGACAAGGCTGTGGATATTTCTAAATGTTTAAAAATATAGTCCATTGCAGAATAAATCTATTCAAGATTTCAAAGAGAAAGCTGAGAAATATCAGCGTGTCTGTTGTGCCTATTAGACCTAAGTGAAGCACTAATTAAGACGTGTTGTGACACTAACATGTCTATTATTAACAAATTAGCTGGCGAAATTTAGGACAGAAATATTACTGTACTTTTAGCGTTGATGTTTATTTTATAAGTCGAGGTTATTTTCGACGAGTATTATTAATTATTACTCTATAATTAATAATATTAATCTCACTGTAAGATAAATATCCTGAAACATCTTTACAATTACATCACATACAAGTGGTTGTATGTGATACTAATCTAAGCAGAATATAACATTGTTCAAACTTGCGAGTCCGCCATATTGGATTTAGAATGACGTCACTTGGATATTCGTGCAATTTCAACAAAAACAATTGATTGTGCAAAGTTTCATTTATTGAATGGGAGACGTCTAAATTTCTGTAACAAGATTTGTCCCAAAGATAAAAAAAAAACTTGTTAAAGGACAGCAGTAAAGTATGAGAGTCGTATTTTAAAGCTGTTTATTTATTGGTTAGTGTTTGGATATACCATCCTAAAACTTTATTTGAGAGGTATTCTACCTAAAAGAAAAATACAAAATTTCTTCGTTGTGGACGTAAAAAAAACTGACAGCCTGTAAGACATAAAATCATTTTATTTACAGTCCCCTTATTCAGCTAATACAAACTTCGTCGGGGAGCCGCTTCACAGAAGCCTCGATGTGCTTATCTCTCACGTGATTAGTAGTATTAGCGTAATTTTCCATACAGAATCGAACCCAGGTTAGTGTTTGGATTTACCATCCGAAAACCGAATTATGTTCAGGTACTAAAAGAAGCAATACTAGTTTCAATGGCTGAGGGCGACGAAAATTTGTAAGTAGGTATGTAAGTTAATAGGAAAAACAAGGTTCCTTTGCTATGGGCAAAAAAATGCTCGAAAAGTCAACCAAGACGAGAACCCATAAAACTATACAGAATGAGGGGTTCGGCTATACAATAAATTACCAAAAAAACATTTAAAAAGGCCTACATATTAGACACTATGACATAAGTTTAACATAGCTGTTTTGTATGTTAACTAGATTTAAGTATTTAAATTTAATTTATATTGTATCTTATATATTAAGTGAAACTATGTTTTTCAGTTTCTTCGATGGCTAACGGTGTAACTTTAAACTACAATCTATTATTAAAATTAGTTTAGTTTCTCTCTAAGTGAACTGTTGTTGTTGTTGTAATATTGTTATTTGAGAAATAAAATATCTTTAAACCGAAGTCAAGTCGATTCGTTCTAAGTGCTCCATTGTAATATTGTAGAGAAATAAGATTCCATAAGAATATTTTTACTCGGCTACGTAATGTAAACCTGAGTATTTTTTGCTTCAATTAGTCCCGCCATAGTGGGTTCAACGATCTGAAATTAACACTGGACTTAGGTTTTTTTGCCGTTTCAAATAAGTATTCGGCCCAAAATTGAGATTGTAAATTGTACGTGTTTTTGTTTTTTACGAAGAATTTATTATTTAGGTATGTTTGGGTATGTGTTCCAGTCGCTTTTGTAATCCAGCATATATGTCAAGTTAAGCAAAAATAAGCGTGACTATCTCCAAATTATTGATCTAGTTAATGACTAACTTTTAGTTGTATTAGTATTAGTAGTAGAGTTCTTAGTGTAGAGTTCTTAGGGTAGAGTTCGTCCGGAGAAGTACTACACCCATACCCATTTCCCCCGTGAGGCAGTGGTGCACTTGTCACATATCTGTGTTTCGCTTAGAAAGTGGGGTGGAGAAATATCGGAAGAGACCTAAGAACTTAATGTTCTAGGGTTGACAACTCATTGGCGATGCCCTTGGTGTTGCGGCGGTGACAACTTACCATAAGGTGTATGGTACACTTACACTTGGTAAGTTGCCTGTTTACAGGACTACGTAATATTAAAAAAAAAGTGTTCTCTCTATATGTAAGGAGTGAAATATTTTTATAATTAGTTATGAATGTGCCAAAGGAGTAGTATAAATGAAGAGATACGATGTGTCGGACAAAAAGCGAACCACAAATCACATATAGGTAGTAGGTATTCGAAACTACACAATCATGAATGCACAAAAGATTGCGTTCTTTTGTTAACCAATCATCTAGATAAAGAACGGATATGAACCTATACCTTACTATGTATATCTAGATTCTAGACTACCAACCACACAGTCATATTACTAAAGGCCAATTGACGGCCATCTGATTCCAAACTAAGCAGAGCTTGTAATATGGAAACCAGACACTTATATATCTACTACTTTTTTAAATACAAACTTATATAGATATTTATATCCAGACACAGAACAAACAGACATGTATGCACACAAATGTTTGTTCTGGGAACCAAACCCACGACTAGCAGCGTGGTATTCTGGGTCTCTAAGCTGTTCTTAATTCAAATTAACAGCCAGATACCGCACCGTTTCTCTGGCCATTGAAAAATCAGGTCTCAGTATTGTGTACTCATGGCAAATATTCCAATTAGAGCGTGCTAAAGCGGATTGTGACAAACGGTTCTATCTAGCTTTACTTAGACAGCTCAAAGATATCCATAGACAAGGAAATGACTTATTTATCTGTGGTAATACGTCGACCCCATCGTGTCTGGCAAGGCGTGACTTGGTCACACGACATCTACCCACTCTGACTTAGCTATTTGAATTGTGCAAGAACTACATACTATAATTTTCTAGTTATTTCAATTTATTATTGATAACGTAATTATTTATGTTACCTTTGATTCACGTGTTTATTTACTAGTTTACTGGGATAAAACATAACCTTATCAGAAATAGTATAGATTTCTATTAAAAGAAAGTTTGATGGCTTCAGTACTTTCGGAGATAAAATAAAACTATATAAAAATACAACTGTACATTGTATACACAAAAAACCACTTTTACCTCCTCTTTATAAGTGGTAGATATAAACGATGCTAAACTGGGATCAATGTAACTGTCGATTTATACTTAAAACAAGTTTACGATCGGAAAAGGTTTTAACTTCCTAAGGCAAGACCTTAGAAAGTTAAGCCATTACCTAGTTCGTAACGTCTAGAGAAAAAAGCAGTTATTAAGAAACAAATATATATTTATTAAATAAGTACTCAGCATGCTTAGTGATTACAAATAAATAATTAGTTAAAATTAAACAATAAATTAATTCAGTGCGGAAGAATAAATAATAAAATTAAATAGATATTAGTCGATTTTCACATGCTTTTTCGATTTGATCATCATTCTTCTAAGGATTGAATAACCGATCCAGAACACAAGGTACATTTTTGAATCTGTGGATATTATCAAATAGGCTGCAAGTATTGCGACCAGTATTCCGATCGCGTTGAAGAATATCTTCATTGATTTTGCGTTGTTCTCTTTCTTGCACGCCTGACATCCTGGTGGGCAGAAGTCTTTCTTTTGGGTAAGAATTACCTGTTGCTTGACTTCATTCTCGAATTTCTGTGGCAGGGTTTCTGAAATAAAATTAACAGAAGTTTTATTGATTGTGAGTCTTACTTCACCAATATTAAAGTCCAAATTAGTTGTAGAGATGATAAGGTAGCTATTTAGGGTTAGTCCTTAAATAGGCGTTATTACTATTAATTTTATGGTAGTAAACTTTATACAGATGTTACAAAACTACCCGTAAAGCCGAAAGTAGGTTAAATGGGGCCTTATAACGAGTCCATTCACAATATTTAAGAGCCGTAGTAACGCTGTATAACATTCCCCAAAAAACTAAAATAAAACTGATTTTTATGAATGAAAAATAGAAAAACTATTAAAGTAGACAATTATTAGTTAAAAAAGGTAATTAGGCCTTTTTGTTGAATAATCTGGTTCCCTGACAGCTTACTAGGTTTGTTGGCTTTGATAATTAATTATATTTTTATTGGGGTATTTTGTAACACGTTGTATAACATACCTACGAACATATACTATCAACGGTTTACAGAAGTTACAATGCAGCTATAAAATCTGCAGGCGTTTTACAAATCACATTATAGTACGACGATAGTACAATTAATTTTAAACCAAGTAATGTAAAAATTGTAATGAAATATTAAAATACCTGTAATAGTTTCACAGTAGGTAGACATGGCTGTGGCTGCAACGATCTTCCGGATGACAATGATGCTGATGAAATTAATATTTGAGTTTTAAATATTGTCCACAATACACTACTGAAGGTTGCCGGACTAAAAGTCCGGAAACTACGCGCTGAGGCTTTTCCGCTATGATCAGTGGATGAAATCGTGCGGAAAGTAACGCAAGTTGATGGGCTGCTGTTCCGGGAAAAAATGTGATGATCGTTCCTAGTGACAAGAAAGATGTCAACAAAGCTCAGCCGATGGAAGACTAACCAGCCAATGAAATAAATAAGATATTTAAGTAATTTAAATGAAAAATATCGTAAAGTAATTAACCATATTGTTTTATGCTGAGGGTTATCTGCATCAACAATAGGGTCAATAAAAGAACCTTATGACCGAAACAGTAAAGTGTTTTTTTCCTCGGTGGGCTATAGGCACCGTACACCAATGGGCTTTTGCTGTCGTCAATAAATATTTTAGTAAATTTTATAACATTTTTTTTTTAAGATTTTAAATGATTCTTGTTTTTAAATTAACTTTTTAGATTTATATTAGTACAAAAACGATATTATAAATTTCTGATGCAAATGAATGGAAAGAAAGGCTTGTAAAAACATGTTAATTTTTCGATCGAGACAAATGGAAAAAAGCTGATGATTCTTCCAAAAACCAAAAAGTTTTGTCATGATTTTAAATCTTAACTTTTAATTCTAGAGCTGACTTTTGTTTGGCAACTCACTTTTACATTATATTTTAGTTCACATTTACATTTTTCATAGCTTATTTTTTCTTATACATGTTTCACGCTACATTCTCCTATTGTGTAGCGCAATTTCAGTAAGATAATAGCTATAAGTTTTTCAACAGCCTTGCTCTAGATCTTGGTGGTTTTTATTCCTTTCTGGTGGTATAAAGCATTAGCGGCAGTCAAGTGATGCATAGTTGAGTGATAAGCCGGCTAACAACAACAACAACATGCCTGCCCCTTGTGAACCCTGCAAAGGTAAGTGAGCTCTATGACCAGCTATTTAAGACTTTAATTCGTGAGAGGATCTTCTCCCTTTATTTAACCAAGATTTAAAGCTTGATCAAACAATTGATTCAGGGGTTATGAGGAAAATTTGATTCTATCCAGGTTGAAATTAGTATGAATTTCGTTTTCAAAAAATTTTTTTTCTAAATAAAGACTCGTGCAAAGAGGGATCCTGCGAGGATAACTGCTCCTGCAAGGAAAAGGGCTGCGACGACTGCTCTTCCAAAGGTAATTATGTGATCCTAAACTTAAATAGCTTCACGTCCATCAGATGTTAATTATAACACTAGTTGTTTGAAGCTTTACATGTAAAATTATCATGAGTTACCCACTTTAAGCTGTAGGTTGGAGTTTCATACAAGCATTATTCTGCGGTTTCTGTCACATTCCCGAGAGATCTTAGATTTTCCTGGAATAAATCATGAATAATAAGTAATCTGTGCGTTAATCAAAAACATCCTTCTGCCCTAATCCTGCTTAAGCAGGATCGTTACAACATGTCTCTCCGATTTCTCTTTCTCAGCCGTCAATTCACTTATCCAAAAAATATTTTGATATGCATTGACCCTAGAAATTCGCTTTGCCGTTACTATCATTACTAAACTTTTGTTTCCCAGGTGGTTGCTGCTAACTCCTCAACTACATCTACAGTATGGACCCTGACCGCCGACGCCGCCGCTCCCTCTCCACTCGCATATCCAACGTGCTTGAGACTTGCTTCCCTGTCTCATTTACCGTCGTCTTCCTCATTACCATCGCTCTGTTCTACTGTATAATATAAATGATGTATTGGTGTTATTCTTGCATTTTATTACGAAGCTTTACCCTTTACATTTGGTCTGGCCTTTTAATCATTATGAATTTAAATAAATATACCAGGTAACTGATACACTACATATACTACTAAATACATACTTATATAGATATCTACACCCAGACACAGAACAAACAGACATGTTCATGCACACAAATGTTTATCCTGGGTGGGAATCGAACCCGCGACCTTCGGTTTGGCAGTCAGGGTCTCTAACCACCAAGCCAATTGGCCCGTCATTATACTTTATTGTACACTGAAAGAAGTAGGTACAGAAGTTGATTCTTAAATAAAGGTACAATTGGCAGTCTTATCGCTAAAGTAATTTCTTCCAGACAACCATTGGATGGAAAGAATTACATAGGAAAATATGAATTTACTAGCTGTTCTTCACAGTTTCACTCGCGTTTTCTAGAGATGTTACAATTTGGCGATGTAAAAAGTGTCCTGTGTTAGTCCAGGTTTTAAACTATGTAAGTGCTAATTTAAATCTAGATCCGTTATGTAGATTTTGCGATAATCTATCTTCACAAGCTTTCTCATTTATAAGAGCTTACTAGCTGTCCCCCGCGGTTTCACCCGCGTTCCCGAGGAATATTACCTTTTCCCGGCACAAAAAGTATTCTATGTTACTTCTAATACCTACATGAATATGTGCACAAAGTTTCATGATGATCGGTTAAGTGGTTTTCGCATTAGCGTAAAAAACAAACTTACGTACACATTTATAATATTAGTAGCAAGATTGTTGGATATCATAATAAGTTAGAAGAATTCAAGAAATATAAATATAAATATCAGATGTTTATTGTAAAGTTGATTAGATGAATCGAGAGAGAAAGCTCTAGCGAAACATTACAATGCCTATATTTTTAACTAGCTGCCCCCCGCGGTTTTACCCGCGTTCCCGTGGGATGTCACATGTATAATAGGTATATAAAAACCTTCCTCTTCAATCACTCTATCTATTAAAAAAACCGTATCAAAATACGTTGCGTGGTTTTAAAGATTTAAGCATACATAGGGATATAGGGACAGAGAAAGCGACTTTGTTTTATACTATGTAGTGAAACCTGATATATGTATTAAAAGCAATACTTGACTGCAAATACTTCTACAGGTGTATGAAGTAAAAGTCCCCATGTAGCAGGTGGAAATGTTGCATCTGTCCACCGTAAAAGGAGAGAGGCGTGATCCTAACAGGGGATCGAAATTTGTGGAAATAATTGGATATGTGCTAATGTAATAGATCATGAATATATAAACCAACTTTTCCCCGCGGTTTCACCCGCGTTTATCGATAGCCTATAACCATCTAGGAAAAATTCCGCGTCGAATGGTACCAATCCCATCCCGATATGTTCAGTAGCTTTGAGGTGATGGTGCGCCAAAGGAACTTCATTTTCCTTATATTGTACTAGTTGTCCCCCGCGGTTTCACCCGCGTTCCCGAGAGATATAAGCTATAAGATATAACCTGATGAAAAATGCTTTGAAACCCCCTTTTATATGAATATTAAAAAACGACGAAACATGTGTTTTATTAATGCCGAGTTTGAAGTTGATCAGACCAATAAAACAAGTTGTTCCATACAAACTCTGCAACCCCTTTTCTCCCCCTTAGGGGTTGAATTTTCCAAATCCTTTTTTTAATGCTCCTCTACGTTATAAAAGAAACCCCTGTGCAAAATTTGAAGTTTATGACCTATCTTATAGTTTAGGCCCTGCGTTGATATATCAGCTTCTCCTTTTATATTTACACATAGATAGATATATATTTAGAAGAAGATATATCTATGTCCGCTGTAATAACCCGGGGTACAAAAAGGCCATCCTGTTTCCGGTTTTTATTACTTGTATCCAACAACCTGTTCGTCGGATATTATTTCCACTTTTTATTACTCGATCCCTAATTAAAACTGCACATAAAGTGTTACTGGTTTTTGCAAGAACTCGTAATTTTATTAATAAAGGTTTATATGATGGCATTAATAAATTGAAGAAGAGCTGATGGAGTGTATGGATGGAGTCAATTCTCGAATTAAGTAAATATAAGTTCATCTCTCTCTATTTTAATATTTTGAGTTTTTATGTTGACGATACAAGTTTTGGGTTTGGTTCCCACCCAGGACATGCACGCGTAACGCGTTTCGCATGTACATGTCTGGTTGTTCTGGGTGGAAATTTCAGTTATCATGTTTCCATAGTACAAGCTCTGCTTAGTTTGGGATCAGATGGCCCGTTTAGTCACAATTAAAGCACGTTTAATCCACGTTACGAAAAAAAATCATAGGTTTTAGCTACACAACTGAAAAACTTCTCTCTCGTATAGGAAACTATATGTTTTTGTTAAGTTTAGTTTTTTTTTTAATTTGCCTTTACAAAAACTTAAGGAAAGAATTAAGACTGTTTTAGTACAAAAGGCTTTCTACAACTGAAATGATGATGATAAATGATTATTTTAATGACGACAATGCTTGGGTGTAGCGCTCGCTCCAGCAGGACACATCTTTACGTACGAAATATTATTTTGAAAAGAGTAATTGCTGAGTTTATTGCCGGCTCTTCTCAGTAAAGCAACCTTCTGAACTGGTGTTAGAGTCTGACCATTCATAAGTGCCTTTGAAGGCCTTGAGTAAAATTTTTCATTTCATGCACAACCGGGGCTCGATTCTGTAAGGAAAATTACACTAACTTGAGGATGTTTCGTCGCGGCCTCCGTGCTCTGTCTCTTTCGCTATCTACGCTAATACTACTAATCACGTGAGAGATAAGCTCTACGAGGTCTCCGTGAAGCGACTCGTCGACGAAGTTTGTATTACCTGAATAAGGGAGCAGAATCGGCGCGACTCCCAGATAATTTAATGTGCCAAGTGATAAAATGAAATGAGCAACCGATGATGAAAAATGGAAATACCTAATTAAACCTGCTTAGCAATAAGATAAGATTTACTAAGGTGAGATTACGGTAACATACGAGATTACAAATTTACAAAATGTCTGTAGTGTATCTATAATCTATAAATATAAAAGTACTAGCTTTCCCCCGCGGTTTCACCCGCATTCCCGAGGGATGTAACGTTTTCCCGACATAAAAAGTATCCTATGTTACTTCTAATACTTTCAAGAATATGTGTACAAAGTTTCATGATGATTGGCATCATGAAACTTTGTACACATATTCTTGAAAGTAGTTTTCGCGTGAAAGCGTAAAAAGCAAACTTACATTCGCATTTATAATATTAGTAGGGATATGGAAAATATGTAGAGTTCCTCTGACGCACCATCACCAAACTACTGAATATATCGGGATGGGACTGCTACCATTCGACGCGGAATTTTTCCTAGATGGTTATAGGCTATAATGATAACGATAGACGCGGGTGAAAACGCGGGGGATAGCTAGTAATATTATAAAGAGAGAGGATAAACAGTATCTTGTTTATTTTATTTCCTTACTGCTGTCCAATGGTAAATGGTATAGCATCACTTGAAAACGGCTGGATCGATTCGGATATATTATTATTTAAATATAATGGTCCGAATAACCATTTTAAGGATACAAAAATCTGAAAAGGCTTCGATAAAATAGAAAATTTGGGAATAATCGTGTAAATTGGACAGTAGGAGACAACGTCTGTCGGATCAACCTAATGCAAAACAAGCTAATTATATATGTATACTAACTTTCCCCCGCGGTTTTACCCGCGTTCCCGAGGTATGTCACATTTCCCGGGATAAAAAGTAGCCTTTTCGCATTCATAATATTAGTAGCATGTGCAGTATTGCACCTGTTTGTAATCATGGTACAACGGATAAGCGTTATTAAGTGACATATCTACCTAAAGAATCTTAATAAATAATTTTACTGCTATATGCTATAGCTCATGCTGTTATTTTTCTGGGAATAAAGCCAAGTACCAATCAGCGTGTTCCGGCAGCTGCACTGTGTTGTTATATCGCACCCTCAGTACTATAAGGGCTTTTTTTATGTTATGGTAGACAAACGAGCAGACGCCTGATGGTAAGCGACTACCGCCGCCCATGGACACCCGCAACACCAGAGGAGCCGCAAGTGCGTTGCCGGCCATTTAAAAAGGAGTACGCTCTTTTCTTGAAGATTTGGAGGTCATATCGGTCCGGAAATACCGCAGGCGACAGCTGATTCCACAGATTTGTTGTACGAGGCAGATAAGTCCTAGAGAACCGCACAGTTGTGGAGTGCCAAACATCTAAATGATGAGGATGGAAATTCTGTCTTGTAGGACGGTGGCGAAAAGAAGCAGCAGGACTCAAAATGTTGCGAAATGGAGTTATGATCATAGAGAGACTAAATAAAGTACGTTCTATCCGATGAATAGTCAAACATAGTCAATTTAATGATAGAATAAGCATACCGATACTTCAGCCTCTTTAACACCGGGACCCACCCTCTCCGCTCAGTGCAAAAGTGACCCAATCAGAGATGTGCCAAAAGTGATCATTTGAATTAAGCCCCTATCGTTCTGAGGGTGCGATATATTTGTTACTCTTCCATTACAAAAGTGCTAAAGGATTTTTGATGAAACTTGGCATCTTAGTTTATAACAAATAGAATCCTTTTGACTTCGGGAAAATGTTGTACATCTTTTGGGAACTCGGGTGAAACCGCGCGGACAGCTATTGAATTAATTAAATAAATACTAATAAGTACAAATAAAAAATATGAGTGTAAGTATGAAGTAAAAAAGAAAATATGTAGTTTATCATAGGTGCGTGTATAATGAAACGATCTGGGGCTCGATTCTGTAAGGAAAATGACACTAACTCGAGGATTCTTCGCGGCATCTATGCTCTATCTCTGTCGCTATGGTAATACTACTAATCACGTGAGAGGAGCTCTCCGAGGCCTCCGTGAAGCGGCTCGTCGACGAAGTTTGTATTAGCTGAATGAGGGAGCTGGTATTGCGTTAGTAGGCTTATGCTCTTTGTACACTAACATCTCTCTGTTTTTAACCGACTTAAAAAATGGAGGAGGTTCTCAATTCGTCTGTATTTTTTTTTATGTTTGTTACCTCATAACTTTCGACTGGGCGAAGCGATTTTTTTTCAACATTTTGTCTGATATTTTACCATATTTTGATTTGATAGATTTGAGTTAGATACCATTCTTTTTTAAGTACTTAGTTGATGTGGAATTAATAGATATGCCGCTAGGATTTGAGGTATGTACCTAGAGAATATGATTCAAGATTTATCAGTAGTGAAAAATATAAGCTGCTCGAAGATTAACGGTTATCAGGCAAGAATCAAGCAATATCTTATAACCTTATAATTTAATGACATTGACTGAGATAAGTGCAGTTAGGTACAATCTGCAAGTATTTGAATAAGTGAACAAAATAATTTATTGTATGACTTTTTTCTTTTATCATTTGAACCGTATGCATATGTGCCTTAAATTAGCTGTCATTTAAATATTGGACAAGCTGGCAGAGGGTTCACACCCATCTATGGGCATTTGCAATACCAAGAGCTTCACCAATGCATTGTGGACCCTGAGACTTAAAGTTGGTCTCATGTGCTTGTAAATATACCTTTAGAATCGTAATACAGGTGCAGGTGGTAATACTTCCCTGGACTAACTGGGGGAGAGCACTACAAAAAGATTTGTAAGAAAATTAAAATCAGGTTTGTGGAGCAATTTATTTTATTTCATGATCATTAAGTAAATTAACATTCAAGTCCATTCATGCAGAAAACAAAGGCAGGAATATCACATCTTGATGATTAGCAGCAACCACCTGGAAGATTAAAAGTGTGTTAAAAGATTCTTAATTTAAAAAAACGGTTACAATGCACTGACTCCACGAGAATACATTCTAACACTTAAAAAATAAAAAGAAGATATTTTATAATTCTTATACAGACGGCTCAAAAAGTCCTCTATTTGATGGTGAGAGAAGCCTCTTTCCCTATTTAAGGGACTTATTTAAAAAAATATGAAGTAGGTACCTTCTGTAGAAGAGCAGTCGGAGCAGTTTGCTTCACAGGTGCAATCGTCCTTGCAAGCTGCAGCTCCATCCTTGCACGAATCTGAATAAATGAATCAATGGTTATTGCGGTTTATAGACTATTATAGTATATTATATATATGGATAGATTTCCTCAGGGATTTTACTTTTTCCCGGGGTAAAAAGTATCCCATGCGTTTATCCACGTTATAAGCGAGATTTCCACCAAATCCATCTTCAAACCCCATTCTCAAAAACTTTCCCATTTGTTAGTAGTATTATCAAAAAATATATAGGTTACCTTTGCATGGTTCACAGGGGGCAGGCATTTTGATCACAGTTGGTTGTTTGGCAGATGAACGGAGAATAAATGAATTATGCTTCGATATCAGCAGCCGCAGTTTATATACTCTAACAAATGTAATAAAAACCGAGTAAACAAGTGCGAGGTCGCATGGACCTCGGTGTTTTTTCTGGACGCGGTTCCGTTTGGGTCGTGAAGATAGGAGATTTCATTGTAAGAAATTGTACGATGTTTTGTAAAAGATATATTATTTGTTTTACAGAAGTATATTTTCTGTTAGCGAAATTATCTTGCAGATAGAATTCGTCTAGTTGATTTAGGTACTGCATATCATTATTAGTTACTAGCCACTTCTCGCGGTGTCATCACCAAGCTCAAGGAGACCAGTGAAATTACAGACACATGAGACTTAACAACTTCACGTCTCAGGGTCGACAACGCATTAGCGATGCCCCTGGCGTCGCAAATGTCTATAAGAGGCGGTGACCACTTACCATCAGAACCAGATTATCCAGTGTCGCTGGATTATGTGAAAGAAAGATTAAAATAGGTCCAATAGGTATTGAGTTTATTCATTAGCAAAAGCCATAAAAATCTTTTCTATTTATAATATACTAGCTGTCCCCGCGGTTTTACCCGCTTTCCCGAGGGATATCAAACTTTCCCGGGATAAAAAGTAGCCTGTATATTATTCCAGGATATCCTCTATCTATGTGCCAAGTTTCATCCATATCCGCTTAGTAGTTTTTGCGTGAAAGAGTAACAAACATACTTACATACAAATCTTTCCTCTTTATAATTTTGGTATAGAAGAGTTGATAAAAATAATAAATTGTATTCTAACTTTAGCAAATTAAAACTATTTAGCGTATAATAGGGAAATAAAATTGCAGTAATGTATAATTACCGTTAATATTTTACTGTTACGTCAATCAACATAACCCCACAGTATAAATAACCAAAACTAATAAGATATCAATTATATAAATAAACCAATATATTCCTTTAGACACGATTATGTGATCTAAAACTAAACAGGGAACAAATAAATAGATAAACAAACCTATAGTTTCTAGTTTCTTCCTCCACACTTACCCTCTTGAATGGGCCATTGTGCGTCACCCTCTTACTCCAGCCATCCCAGGTTGTCCCAGAAAGCTAGAAACCTTTTCAGGTTGCTGCATGCTCCCGGAAGCGATGCTGGGGATTGGAGTATCTGTGTCCGTTGATCTGCCACGCTGGAGCATTCTATAAGCACGTGTTGTGGCGTTTCTTCTGCATCCATGCACCCTCTGCATAGAGAGCTGTCCGTCACATCTATGGTACATAGGTGTTTGTTTAAGGTACAGAGGCTGCTTAATATTCCAATGACCTAGCGGATCTTGTCCCTTGTTAGTTTGGTGAGGTGGCGGGTGAGTCTGTTTGATGCCATCAGAACTGCATTCTTTGTTTGCCTACATCCTTCACTGTTTGATGAGTTTCTTCTGTTAACTTTCGCAGCCATGTTTTAATTTGGGCCTGAGGTATGGGCAGTAGGGGTTCCGGTCCATATACTGTTGCCTTTGAGCCTCTTTTGGCCAGTTCATCTGCTGCGTCGTTACCTAGGGAGTTACTGATTTATTTATTTAGGATACACAATACAAATTACAACCAAAAGGTAACCACATAATAAGTAATAACACATATAGAGCTGGGTTGTAACTCAAAACATATGTATACAGAAAAAAAAAAACTAGAAATGAATACCAAGACAAATGCGATGAAAGTGTAGGTGAGCACTCCCAAATGACAATATAGTTAAAAATCTTATTATTTAAAAACTATAAATAAATATTATTTATTTAGACTTAATTTATCTGCTGGGTATGAACCGGTTTGATTTGGGGGATATCTTTTATGGTTGTTTTAAAATTGCTAAACTTAGGATCAAAAATATCAAGCTCTGAATTATTTTTAGACAATTCGTTAAATTGACGAGCCATTCTGACTATTGGATTAAAGTATGATGTATTATTTTTGTAGATCTGAAGTGCAAAGAGATTAGAAATGTTAGCCCTACGTGCGCTGTATTTAACATTGAAGGATATATGAGACAGCAGAACGGGGGAATCTATTATGGAATGAATAATTTTATATAAGTATACAAAATCAAAATATTTGTGTCCTTTGATCCATTGCAAAGTTACTCTGTTCGTATTTGCAATAGATTGTAGTGCATTGTGACATTCCAGAATATAGAATATTAGAACAGAGGTTATGGTGTTGTTTTGAAGGGATTGAAGCACGGATGCACTGTCTGAGATAATTTAAGTCTCTGACGTCTCTGGCTGCAACCGCCTGTGCCGCTCTGGTGATACCAATACATTCTGCTTGAAGTATTGTCTTTAATTATGCAATGTATCATATTTCCGTATATGTTATCCTACTAATATTATAAATGTGAATGTAAGTTTGTTTGTTACGCTTTCACGCGAAAACTACTTAACCGATCATCATGAAACTTTGTACACATATTCTTGGATTTATTAGAAGTAACATAGGATACTTTTTGTCCCGGGTAAATGTTACATACCTATGGAACGCGGGTGAAACCGCAGGGGACAGCTAGTTATTGTATAATCTGGCTTAGAAATAAAAAAAATTTTGAACCTAAAATGATTTTGTTTTCCACATAATATATATTCCTGACCCACATTTAGCATAGATTACTTAATAGTTACTACGTAACAAATAGTTTACCATGTATAAGTCTGACCCTTTAACCGTTGACCTTAGATATAACCTCAAAATGCATTAATATAGCTCATCGCTTTTTGATTATTTTAGTGTGCGAATCCTTGATAAATAGTTTTTTTCTTTATTGGGTCAAGTGCTCCTTATATAGTTATAGATGTTATTGCGACGCAGTCAACAACGCAAGTAGTTGAGTAGATGCAAATTAACAAAACACCTGTACACAAGAACTTATTCATAATGTAGAAATGTAGTTATAGGTTTTTCTAGGCACACATTTATAATGCACCTGTTTAATTTATCTTTCCATATTAAGGTCTAGCTATTCACCTGCGTTCCCAAGAGTTGTTGCTTTTCCCGGGATAACGAGTATTCTATGTGTTAATCCAGGTTATAAACTATATTTGTGCCAAATTTAATTAAAATCGGTTTAGTAGTTTTTGCAAGAAAGGGTGACAAAAATCCATCTGCACAAACTTTCGTATTTCTAATATAGCTGGCCCCTGCGGTTTCACCCGCGTTCCCGAGGACTGTTAATTTTCCCGGGATAAAAATTCTAAATGTTATTCCAGGGCATGCTCTATCTATGTGTCAAGTTCCATCCAAATCTGTTTCGTAGTTTTTGCGTAAACGAGTAACGAACATCCATAGATCCATCTTTACATTTTTTTGCATTTATCATTTACTAGATGTCCCCCGCGGTTTCACCCGCGTTCCCGTGGGATGTAACATTTTCCCGACACAAAAAGTATCCTATGTTACTTTTAATATCTCCAAGAATATGTGTACAAAGTTTCATGATGATCGGTTATGTAGTTTTCATGGGAAAGCGTAACAAACAAACTTACATTTAATTCACATTTATAATATAAGTAGGATAGAATAGGATAGTTGTAGTGTATTTGTAGTTTTAGACCTGGTTAGTTGCTTATAAATTCTGTCAGTACGTAACTATGATTCTTTAATTTTATTAAAATTTCTTAAACATTATTTCAGTCCATGACTGGATGCACCACAAGAAATCAATTCGTTTTGCCTCATTAAACTTATTGTTGTGTTGTCTGTTCGTACCAATGTCAAATGTTTTTCATCTTTTTGTAAAGGAGGGCACTTTTTACTATATTATAGTGTTGTTGGTGCATCTTGTAACATTTGTGACGAATCGATTACAATTTAAAGACGCTTGCTCTAAAATTATTCGTTTTTAATTCATATAATTGTAATTTGTTAATTAAAATGATTTATGACGGACGCTCATGTAAGAATTGTTTTCATCTCTATGTAATAAAGTAGTCAAATCTAATAGTAGTTTTGACAGCTCAGAAAGTCATTGAAAATATTACTTTATACGTATTGAAATAAGGTTAATTTTACATCCCATGGTTATTAAAGAAGTATTCAAGATAAATAATCAAACGTACACAATACTGTGTATTACACATCTATAAATAAACGGATACATGATTTATGATCTAAACTTAATAATTAATATGATTTTTAAGAACCGATCTAAACACAAAGACTAGATCTTTTGATGTATAATTTTGACGTCACAACTTGCTATTTCATAGAATACTCTATCGTTTTGACATTAAATAAAAAGTTGCTGATTTGACTTTCAGTTAACATCTCTATATTGTATCATAATGTAATTGGATACATTTTTCTTTGACATTTTAATCAGTCAAAACATTCCTAATAGATTGTGACGTCTCTAGCTAACTATACTTCTCGTTTATCATATTTTATCAAGGGAACTTTGGAACAAATACCTAGTGTATGTTCTGCCAATTTATAATACCATTAACATTGCAGACAAATAAGAAAAGTTTTTAATGTTTGATGTTGGCCATAAAATGAAAAGAAATAAATCAAAATACCTTCTCTACTTTCATAGTTAATATGACAATAGGTTTGACAATAGATTGATTTAAGAACGATTTGATTCATGTAGCTATTGGATTTTTTATTTTTTTTAAAGTAGATAGCTATCTGTTGTTTGAGCCATGAAAATAAATATATATTCCTTTCAGATTTGAATCCCAATACTCCTTCGGGCGATGAGTGTGTGCCAGGATGTGATTGCCACAACATTTACATTGACAGTGAGTATTAGCAATATTTTTTTACTATAATCTGTTTCATATGGCCAGTTGTGACTGTTGAAGGTTTTTTACCCATATCTTGTGAAATAGTACTTGATTACTCTGAGATACAATAAATGCTTCATGTGTCCTTGCTCACGGTATCCTTAATATGTCGCAAAAACATAAACCAAGAAATCTTATAAAAACACCATAATGTCACCCAACGCTATTTGAAAAATACTATAATGTGATTTAAACTTTGAAGCCCAATCATTTCTTCCTAATCTGGGAATCGAACCCAAGACCTCAAGTCTGTATTCCAACTTACAAGTTGACTATCAAAGCCATTTGCAGGCACGGATATAGAATTTAATGAGAGGCAGAAATTTTGCTTAAGTTGTCGATTTCTAACACTGGTGTTGACAGCTAAGAGTGTTAAAGTAAAATCTACCCTATTACGTGATGATAAGGTTCATCATCATCATTTTACACTTAACTATTGTATCAATAAATTAACTTTATTTTAAAAACAATAAAGATAATTTTTGTGTGACGTTCTTGGCTGTCAAAGCATTTTAGATGTCCTTTAACCAAGCTTGACCGGTTCTAGTCTCCCGCTATTTCACCCCAGTTCCCGGGGGATGTTCTATTTTCCCGGGATTAAAGTATCCTATATGTTATTCTAGGGCATGCTCTATATATATGCCAAGTTTCATCCAAATCCGTTCTATAGTCAAAACACAATTACGCTTTCGCATCTATATAAATAAAAATTAATCGGTAGCGCAAAACTCTAGAAGGGCTGAACCGATTTGGCTGATTTATATTTTGTTGTGTTTGATGAAGTCCGAGGAAGGTTTTCGTGAAGAAAAAATTATGAAAGTTGCGCGAAAAGTTAGAAAATTTATTAAAAATTAATATAACTTAAAATTTTCTTATGTAACCTTAGCGGTTTTGACAGTATAAACTTTTCTAATGTAACCGGGCCATAGCGCAACCGACCGGGCAGAACAACGTGCGCCGGAACAGCTAGTTTATAATATTAATAGGATAAATTCAGAATATTTAATATTTTTTCAGATACTTGTATGCAGTGAAATGGTGTACCAACCTGAGAAAGTGAAAAAAAAAACCAGACTGAAGACATTACCTACCATACCTAATTGTTATAATATTATTATGTTATTGTAAAATGATAATTTATTGGCGAAATAAAACGTATTTTTAATGTAAATTTTATTTATTCATTTGAAACAATGAGTGATAAAACTGTTAATGAATTGCAGCGGTATAATTAATGTAACACGAAAACACTGTAATATAAAATAACAGATACTTTAATTAAGAAACATGTAACATACAGAATATTAGTGTTATTCGAACTATATTTCTTGAAGAAAGATTTCAAGTACATATAGTACTTATAATAAAGAAATTAGTTATATATTCTACGAAATACATAAAGAATAAATATTGATCGAAATATTATTATTAATACAGTTCAGATTACATTATATATTATATACTACATATATAATAAATAACAATTAAATAGCGTGAAATTTCGAAAATCATATGTTAATTTCGAAAAAAGATAATTCGTCTCACTTTTTATAAACCAGGGAGGGAATTAGTAGATCTAAAAATTATAAACTTTTTTTTTATCCAACATCTTGCATTCTTCTCATCCAAGCAGCTACTTCTTCGGTGTCTTTGTTGCGCATTCACCTTGAGTGCAAGACGACTTCTTGCAAGTGCAAGTGCAAGAGGCATCACACTTGCATGTCTGGCTGCACTGGCTCGATGTGCATTTGCAATCTAGAATAATATATGATAAATGAAAATAGATAATAAATGTTAACCAATTAAAACTGACGGGCAGGTTGTATGCCGAATAATATCGATTGCCGTGGGTTCGATGCCCACCGAGGACAAACATTTGTTGCTGAAGAACATGACTGTGCAGTTTGTTTGGCACATATAACACATATAACAACAATATAAAAATAACACGTTTTTGGTATGTTCCCTTTAATTTTTTATTTGTACACGCGATGGGAACATTTCAACTAAATAATAAGGTAAAAAGATATAGCACTGTGACAGACGGACGGACGAACAGTGGAGCATGTAGTTTGGTTTGGGATCAGATGTATGTGAGTAAAAGAAATGTCCCAGGACGTGATTTTTGTTTAAAACTTGTCTTTGGTGCAGTCAGAAAAATATGTAGTAAGCTAAACTACTGGCCATCACTGTTACAGTAAGCAAGCTTAATAGTCACTGTGAATTCCCTTTATATTTAAAAAAACAATTTATATGAACAACAAAACTTTTTGGTTTGCTTTTTTGAAGGTAAACCCTGATTTTTTTAGAGCTAAATCATTTTAAACTAGAGCAACAATTTGAGTAATTACCTAAAACGAGAATTAACTTGCATGCAGTATTAATATTAAATACAATTGTACTGCTTATTAACCAATTAATTCTAAAGGTGCGTACTGACCAGCGTTATGGGGCGTAATGTAACGTGTTACAGTACGAGCGTTCGTGCATTCAGTACGAGGAAACAAGGCGCTGGCAGCAAGCAACGAGCGGATTTACACGGGTTTTTAGTGCACGGCGTAACGTAACATGCTCGCTGCGAATGATACATTACGCCCAGTAACACCAATCAGAACCCACCTTTAGGCACCAATCTAATAAGGCCAAGACCGTTGTAGTTTCTAAACTAACGCTCTAAAAACAAAACAGAACTCGGAAATATGAGTATTTTGCAAAACAATTCCATCGATATGTTTCCCTTCTTATCTTTCCATTTGCTTATTGTACAAACAATGGGTTGGTGATAAGTAAAGCCTTGAAAATTAACTAGTGTACTTGATCGTACACAATAACAGCCTAGAATCATCAAGAAGTATTCTAAAGGTTGAGGTTTACTTGGAATAAGTTATTATGATTATCTGGTGTTCCTACTACACAAAATATATTTAAAAATATGAAAAAATAAATGTATTTATGTTCGTGTAATGTTGTTAAATTTTAATATATAAATACTAATATATTCCCTAAAATACATTGCTGCATTTTATGCCGTATATAAAGTATCCTAGGGGGCCTATAAGATCCTATTTTCACAACTAAGAGTGTCATACAAAAATGTACCCTATGGCGTTAAAATAAGGTTTATCAGCATCATCTTAGAATTACCATTTTATTATCAATAAAGATGATTTTTCGATGACATACTAAACTGTTTAAGCGGGCCCAGATCTCAACGACATTCAAGCTTTTATACAGCTGATATGAATTAAATACAGTGTTGTAGATAAAAGCAATATGTTATGAGCTAAATAAAATATTTATTTAATTTTTACCAAATAGAAATTAAAAACAAAAAAAATACAAATATTAAATAAAAAATTTAGACCCAAAATTTTATAAATTCGACATTGCAAATAAGCAATATTAATCAGCTTGATTATAATTACGAATTAACTGATTGGGTAATTTGCTTTATGAGTTGTTTATCGGGTTAATATGTTCTTATTTGGGTGTGGTCGACTATTAGTTGTATCTTAATACCCAAGAGTTTGAGTTGAGAGAGAGTGTTAAAGTAAATTGAACCTTAAATAGGGTTCCTTTTGGATTGGGCTACAATGGACAGTAAGATTAGAGAACAGGATCTAATCAATAAGGTTTATTCTCCGATAATCTCATCTTCACCCCGAACTCCAATAATCTATCTTTAAATATATACATACTAGCTGTCCCCCGCGGTTTTACCCGCGTTCCCGTGGGATGTCACATGTATTATACATAAAAACCTTCCTCTTCGATCACTCTATCTATTAAAAAAAACCGCATCAAAATCCGTTACTTAGTTTTAAAGATTTAAGCATACATAGGGACAGAGAAAGCGACTTTGTTTTATACTATGTAGTGATAAGCAAAATAGTGTTCCTTTGACGCACCATCACCTCAAACTACTGAACATATCGGGATGGGACTGCCACCATTCGACACGGAATTTTTCGTAGATGGTATAAACGCGGGTGAAACCGTCGGGAGATAGTGAACTAATTAAAAGAAAATTAAAGCTTTCATTTTCAATTTCATAGCTGGTGGAATTAGGCTCTCTAGGCTATACATTTAGCAACCTGTTAATAAGGAAGATTAAGATCACAATGCGGGCGTACGGCATTTGATTTCGATCACGCTGGTTTCCTCTATCGAAAAGTCAGATATAAATCTGTGCGAAAGTTTTAAATAGATCTGTAATTTGATCCTATCATTACTGCCGTTTTTTATTGGACTAGACTCCATTCGCCTAGACTTTAGGCCCTAGAGTCTGCCTAATTTATTTGGGGCTAGTATACTTTCTGTAAATGCATAAATTACTAGATAATCTACAGGTAAACGAGTACATTGTAAACTAGTTGCTAATACTCACTGTCACCGCAACCTCCACACGGCATGTTGATGATTGTTATGTTAACAGAGAATAAACTGACAATATGCAAGGATGCCAAGATCCACACGTTGTATTCAGAGGAACACTGCCACTCGTATGCGTTTTAAACCTTTCGTTATCGATCATTTGAATGCATCGAGTGTATTCATGGATTCTACTACATTGCTCTACAGTTACACTTTGTTGCGAAACCATATCCCACTGTCTTCTAATCAGCTAGCACTATTGAATACAGAACCAGTAATGGATGGTAAATAAGCGGAGGAGTAGTTGAAATGTTAGGTTTTAACGTTATTGGTGAATATAGGGCCGTGTGGTTGATTTGCTTTGCACTCGGTTCACAATGAGCTCTTGTTGGTAAATAAAAACATACAGTTACAAGTATTTTGATAAAGTATTGCGTCTTTAGTTAATTATAATGAATGTACTTAGGTATATTTTATAGTTATTAATCGATTTGTATGTTTTTCTCAATTCCTCTCGAAAGTAGGTAATTTATTCAGATATTTTCGCAAGATAAAAGTCTATCTCTAGTCTACTCTAAAAACTCTATTTATGTTCCAAATTTAATTCCAATTCGTTTAATCGTTTGTGATTGAGTCACCAGGTAAATTTTAAGAAAGTGGTCGATAAATACATGACCATTTTAATATTTCAGTTAGAATACGTTGTACGCTACAACCATACGTACCTACTTATAAGTCACTAGCTGCCCCGCGATTTCACCCGCGTTCCCGAGGGGTATAACATTTCCCGGCACAAAAAGTATCTTTTCATCCCATCTATTCGAAAAGGATAACTTGGTTTGCCTTTAAGTGCGCCCAAAGGTGGTGTTTTCTATAAGAAACCTTCAGCGGGCAGTAATGAGTTTTTAATCCTCTTTATAAGTGCGCCGCAATTATCTTTGCGGCGCACTTTTTGAATTCGAAGAAATCGAACGTAAATATGGTTTGAATAAAGACTGGCTGGTACGACGGCCCATAGTCGCGCCGCTGGCTGAATAAAAAAACAATCTCTATTCCTAATAAAACTCTAATAATAAATTTTCATAATTGCGAAAATATCTCAAATGGAAATATAAGTTTTTAGTTGTTTTATTATTAGATACTATTTAATTTCAATTTAGTTGTTACTCTATGTTTTATTAAATAAAAATATTACAATAAAATATGAGGCGCATTTTCTCATAGATAGTGATGAAAAGTATAATGTATCACTCGGGTGCAAAATATTTTTGTCTCGGGCGACGTACTTTGAATCCCTCACTTCGCTCTGGATTCAAAAAAACGCCCTCGCCGTAAAAATATTATTTTGCTCCCTTATGATACAATCTACTATATGTTACTTCTAATACCTCCAAGAACATGTGTACAAAGTTTCAAGATGATTGGTTAAACAGTTTCGCGTGAAAGCGTAACAAACTTACATTCACATTTATAATATTAATAGGGATTGATGATCTCAATTGATTTTGATTGTGTGCGCAAATCAATTCACGAGCATGCATCTAATTTAACAAATACCTACCTATCATCATCTCAACTCATTGTAAGATGTGAATAAAGTGTATAATGATGCCCATTATGTATTTGACCACCAAATTGTCGAGATAAGCATTTGGAAAGAGGGTTGGCGTCAGGCAGACGGCCAGCAGTAAACTGTTCAACTTGTAATGACAGGCCAGTTGGCTTGGTGGTTAACGCTCTGACTGCCAAACCTAAGGTCGCGGGTTCGATTCCCACCCAGGACAAACATTTGTGTGCATGAACATGTCTGTTTGTTCTGTGTCTGGGTGTAAATATTTATATAAGTATGATTTTTCAGTAGCGCCACGTTATATAATCGAAGAAATACGAGTATTCGGAAACGTTAAAGTACAATATAGGCGAAAACACAAAAATCAACATTTACGAAAAGGGCAATGGAAAATTGGACGCTACAGAAAATTAAAAAAAAAAACAAAAAATACCGGAGGAGACATAGAGAACAATAAAAAAAAAGAACAGCAGGCCTACTATGAACTCTTATTGCGATTCAATTGACGACCTAAAATAAGCTGCCCCGCTATTACATACCACGACGTCATTAACGCGATCCAGTTTAGGTTGACGCCAAATCAAGTCTGCAATTGGATGGCAAACTGTTTTCATTCGTTCATTTTTCGTACCATGAGGTGACATATCAACCTAAATTGGATAGTTTAAGTGTAAAATTAAGCGATCCAATAAAAGTTGCTTGTTTCTTGGCGTGAAGTGAATCGTTTTGTTAATAACTTTTAAAAAATAGTGAAAATATACGTAATTCAAGGTAGTTCAGTTGAATATTTTGTGTTTCTTATGTGTTAATGTAAACAAGTGATTTGTAGAGCATTTTTTATTGTAGATGTCTGACGAATTAGTCCTTTTTGAATTTATGGAAAATGATAATGAAATAAACACAACACGGCGACAAAAAAGACGTCTAACACGGTAACAATCGGACCCCTTTTATTTGGAAGATGCAGAATTCATAAAGAGATATCGGTTGTCTAAACAATTGGTATAAGAACTGTGTGATGAACTGAGGATACCAAAGCTGCTCAAGTTGACCGAACGTTACTCTTCGACGCGATTCATCACTGTAAAAAATACCACTTAAAATACATTGGTACTTAAGTTAGGTACGCGTTTGAGATAAAGCAGTTTGTAAGTTTACATTATGAAAATATAACATTATTAAACAAACTACACAAGGATACTTGCGCCCTTATTCGTATTACCAATTACATATTTTAAGTCAGTGAAACGTTAAAAACATTTATAAATAAAATAAATATCTACTAATAATAACACGTAATTTTCTTTCAATAATAGTTAGAGATACTTTCAAAACAAATCTCAACAATAACAACCGCCTTCTGTCAAATCCAACATGAGTGGAGGTGCGCTCTAAACTCATAATAATTTAGTCATACGTTTAGGCACCTAAACTGAATTGCATCGAAATTGAATGGCTAAGTAAAAGTTGATGGAAGGCCTGCAGTAAAGGACAAAGGAAAAAAACCGCACCCTTATTCAGTTAATACGAACTTCGAGGGCGAGCAGGCGGACGGAACCTCGGAGAGCTTACCTCTCACGTGATTCCGTAGTTAGCGAAAGGGACAGAGCATAGAGGCAGCGACGAAACATCCTCGATATAGTGTCATGTACGAACCAGGGGTACATTGAATAAGAGTTAGTGTTTTATAAAATGCATTAATACATTTTTACTTTTATACTAAACTAAGAACTAGATACTACTTAATTTTTTAAGATAATTGTTTTTTTTATAAATTAATATTGTTTTCTTGTCTATACAGAATGTTAAAAAACTACCCGTAAAGCCGAAAGGAGGTTAAATGGGGCCTTATAGCGAGTCCATTCACAATATTTAAGAAAAACTGATTTTTATGAATGAAAAATAGAAAATTTAGGTAAAATAGGTACGTAGGCCTTTCTGTGAAATGACCTGGTTTCCTGACATGACAGCTTACTAGGGCTTTGATAATTAATTATAAAATAATATGCACTATGGATTTAAAAACTAGTCATACATCATCGGTCTCGTATACATACGCCCCCTACTGGACGATAATTGTACTTTACTTATAACCTTCTCGCAAGTAATATACTGACAAAGTTTTACCACGTTCTGATAAACGGTAGGGCAACGCATAACACACAAACAAATAAACATTTTTCTTTTATATACTGCAAAAGTATTACACTTGTGTTCCACTTGTGGCTACGGAAAGAATAAATATGCACTGTAAGTACAGGGTTAGCGCCTGTTAAATAAAAATAGCATAATAGTGAGACTACAGTTTCTATAACATTGTACTGCAGGTGTTTATTACTCGCATAAGTATACCCTAGTCGATTTTAGAAGGCTACTTTATCTTCACTACATAGTATAAAACAAAGTCGCTTTCTCTGTCCCTATATCCCTATGTATGCTTAAATCTTTAAAACTACGCAACGGATTTTGATGCGGTTTTTTTTAATAGATAGAATGATTAAAGAGGAAGGTTTTTATGTATAATACATGTGACATCCCGCGGGAACGCGGGTAAAACCGCGGGGTATAATAAAATCCCAGAATACATTCGATTCTCAGGGAACGCGTGTGACACTACGGAACGATAAGTCGAATCGATGTAGTTTTTAAACCGGTTTCTAATGGTGTTACTAAATCGCAAAGTTAGTGTTTATTATTATATTAATTTCAATCAATAGTTTGTGATTTTATGGTCTTAGCTTATTATTATTATATATATTGTATAGTCTTATGGACAAAGTATATTTTCTCATGTTTTTTATATATATTTTTTATATATTAACCGATGCATGGTCCGCGGACCACCAGTAGCACATTAAAGCTAAAATATCGTTTGTGAAAGATTTCGAAACTTTTATTTAGTTTTGTCGTCATCGTTATTATTGTTATCGTATTAGTTCCTTGTTATGCTTGTTGTCCTTTTGTAGTCCTTGCTTACAACAGAGAAATCAAATTGGTCCCCGATCAAAATAACGATTGATATGCTTTCAGTAATCGTTAAATAAATGAAGCAAGAGGAGGAACGCAACAACAAACGCATAATCTCTGTAATCTCCGCAAAGGTTATCAATTCAAAGGTGAAAAATAATAAGAATTAATAATTTTAATTCAGTTCTTCGCTTGTGCAGAACATCGAAGTATCCTGTGTTGTTCACTTGTGTTTTTGTTTTTCTATATTCATTAAATCGAGAAAGTCAAATTTGAAGGTGAGATCATATTTTTACTATTTTCATTCCTATCAGATTGCTCGGTCTTGTGTTCGTATAAGGTACCGAGGGATATCACATTTTCCCGAGATAAAAGTAGCCTATATGTTATTGCAGAATATGTTCTATCTATGTGCCAAGTTTCATCCATATCCCTTTAGTAGTTTTTGTGTGAAAGAGTAACAAACATACTTACATACAACTATTTCCTCTTTATAATATTAGTATAGATTATTTAATGCAAATGTCAGGTCGAGCCAAAGACCTTTTATGCCGGGTTACTATATACGATCCCGATCTAAAATCGCAAGATTGAAGTAGAATTTTGACATTACGTGTATTAAATTTACTGTCAAAAGGTTCATCAATCCATGGATTTTCGATCGGGATCGTATATAGTAACCTTAAACTTTAATCAACCTTAAAGTCCATGTCTATATCTCATCTCAAGCATTTTTTATACAATTTTATTTTGAAGGGGCGCTCTCCCCGCGGCTAGTCTATCCTGGCTAAGCGTCAGACGTCATATTCAGCTCCCTTATTCAGCTAAAACAAACTTCGTCGGCGAGCTGCATCACGGAAGCCTCGGAGAGCTTTTCTCTCACGTGATCAGCGTAGTAAGCGACAGAGACAGAGCATATAGGCCGCGACGAATCATCTCGAGTTAATGTCATTTTCCTTACAGAATCGAGCCCCTGACGATATAATAGTATATAGAGTGACAGCTGCGGCGCGCGCTTTTTTTAAGCTTTGCTTCTTTCAGGCGTCCCTAGACGCCACTTTTGTTTTTTGTCCTGTCAAATCATTTAGTCGTCTGTGCGTTTAGGTCTTGCCAGCATGTAGTCATGTCAGCATGGAATTGGGATAGCCGTTACACAGATAAATAGATAAATATCTCGGGATATAGTTCACAACCCCAAACTAAGCAGCTTGTACTATGGCATATCTTACCGGTTCTTCTTAGTGGAACTTTCGTTCGATTTCCGATTCCATGGTAACTTCAGTGGCATTGATCTTCATAAACCCTCTATGGACCTACATTGAATAAGCGTTTTTAAATTTTGATTTCTTTTTTCATACCTACTTTTTAGCCGGCATCTACCGAAGGAGGGTAATGTTTGTCCAAAGCCAATTTAAAATATGTACCTACATAATACACACACAGACACATAATAAATAAAATAAATAAATAGGTAGATATACTCGTACTTACTTGCGTGTTTATGCACACAAAAGTTTATAAGTATTCAAAGTGGTCTTAATTGTGAATGAACTCGTTATAAGGCCTCATTTAACCTCCTTTCGGCTTTACGGGTAAGTTTTTTAACAACCTGTATAATAATATGTAAGGATTATACTTTTAGGCGAAATGATTTGTCAGTATCAATACTTCTTCTTACCGTCTATTTTTAATAATCTATCTCAAATGTTCTAATAAACAATGGATTCCATCCGGTATGATTCAACATCCGTATAGGAAGTATGTTTTTATACATACTCTGAAATTAAATATTATACTGTTGAGTCAGAAATGAATCAGTACCATAGGTGGGGAAGAAAACAACAGCTTTATCAACTGATAACGTTACAGTGCGCTCACCTATTGATTAAAACTTTAAGGATAACCATAGATATGTACCTACACAGAAGTACAACCGGTCCATATTGTTAGGAACTATTGAGTTCAAGATGTTAGGTTGTTTCTTATGCAAAAACTCAACCAGAAGAGATGGAGTATTTTTTTTATACCACATGGGCCGACCAACAAACAGACGGTCCACCTGCTGGTAAGTGGTCATCGCCGCCTATGGTCATTTGCAACACTAGGGGCATCGCCAATGCGTTGTCGACCCTGAGACGTGAAGTTTTTAAGTCTCATGTGCCTGTAATGTACTCACTACAAACTTTTTTTTTGGGGGGAAATCGTCTATTGGGTACCCTTCGGCTCCAGGGGGAGCGGCCGGGTTATGTCAGATTCTTACTGTAGTGATGATGTTCATGTGAGTTATATAAGTAGGAATTTGTCGATAATATGAAGGGAAATTTAGCTTAGCGATTGACTTTTTTGTTAATTATTTAAAACCATTGTCGTTTTTTGGAATTATTAATATAATTTATTAAAAAGAAATAAGTATATTGAAGATCCTCTTTAAAACCAGGGCTTTAGGCTCGTACCCCTTATCCCCTCATGGTTTAGATGGGGAGTACGATAACTTTTAAATATAATACAGAATTGCAGATAGTTCTAATCTCACTGTAATGCTAGAGGATGTGGTCGAAGGTGGAAGGGTAAGGCATTAATAGAGAGAAAATAAGCTTTTAGGAATATTTTAGACGTGCGTTAGATTTACGATGGTAACCGAAATGCCTACATGCAGCATTCTAAAGTTCTATAGCTGCCAAGATATTAGAGTAACGAGTCTGTTAACCAAATAAATGGACAAGGTACTTTATTGTAGCAGACTAGTAATGAGAAAGAATTTTTGGATTTTCTGACAAAATAAAAAACTTGAACTTTGGTACTTTTTTTTTATACCACTTGGGCCGATAAACTAGCAGACGGTCCACCTGCTGGTAAGTGGTCACCGCCGCCTTTGAACATTTGCAACATTAGTGGCATCGCCAATGCGTTGTCGACCCTTACCTTTCTAACCGAAACACAGTAATACAAGTGCACTACTGCTTCACGGCAGAAATGGGTAAGGTGGTAGTACTTCCCCGGACGAACTCTGCACTAAGAGCTCTACTACTCTGAAATATAGCTCTAGTAATGCTATAGCATTTATAGTAACTTCAAACCACAAACTAATATTTTACAACACCATGGTGTCGCATTCAGCCCTAAATGAGCAGGGCTATGATTAGGTAGGACAAAGAATTTGGCACACCTAACGTTCCTATTTACTATCTTATCATATCTTTTACAGATAACGCAATATCATTGAGCCCACAATGTACTAGCGCCTTAGTCGACCAGCACAATAGTTAGCCACCTGTCGCTGTGAACAAAAATATTGATAACGATATCAAATAATGTGATGATTATAAAAGTGTTGCAAGTACAATGGGTGTGAAACAATTAGCTTTTATTATACTTTTAGCTTTAACCAGTGTTATAGGAGAAGACGTTATTGTAAATGAAAGCGAAAGAACTGCTAGTGATATAGTTGAACCAGAGTTTGAGAATATAGATGTAAAAGATAAGACACAAAGTGCTGTTGAAGATGCGTCACCAGGAGAATTGTTAGGTGAAGGACCACTAGAAGTGAAAAGTGGGAAGTATCAAGCCCTAAATGATGGATTAATTGGTGAAGAACCGGTTAATTTGGAAGCTGTTAACTTCAATACGGATGCTGGACAAAGTGAAAAGCAATTATTGTTGCCTGGAAGCACAGATACAACATATAATGAATACGGTAAGTTAGCAAAACTTTGTTTAATTAAAGCTCCATTCTCTAAGATAGATTTGTGTGCGATATTTAACAAACAAGTGCATGGGAAAAGATACTCAATGTCACTGACTAGTAGGATGATAATGATTCTGCAACTTTGTACCTAAGTGAAGCATATTATTTCATATTAAATACTTCGAGTTAACTTAACTTACACAACCCTGGTAAATAAGTATTTCCAAAGAAGATTTTAAAATGACACGTGGTGAGATTTTTAGCTATTGCTCTTTTCTATGTCTTTCCTGGCCGAAGCTGCAAGCTTATTAGTGATCAATTCATCTATCGAACTTGCTGTCCCCTGCGGTTTCACTCGCGTTTATCGATATCATATATAGCCTATAACCATCTACGAAAAAATCTGCGTCGCATAGTAGCAGTCCCATCCCGATATGTTCAGTAGTTTTGAGGTGATGGTGCGTCAAAGAAACCCTATTTTCCTTAAATAGATTATTACCAGCTTTGAGTGTGGAATACATTGAAACTTTTTTCTATAGATGTGCTTGAGTTTGGGTCCAAATGCATCATGGTAAGTGGACCAGAGTTGGTAAAGCACACATAGCCTAAAATACCCCATGTCAAGAAGCAGGAACACACCATAGGTAGGTAGATAGATTTTCAAGTCAAGGAGCTGATTACAAATGCCAGTTACCTGATCTCATCAGTCCCGCTGAAAATAACAAACATCCCAACAAAAGGATTGCAATGATTCATCGCCTTGCCAAATATTTGGATGTTATAACCAAGCCAACGTGCCATTGTATGAATATTATACTATTTTAGATACGTTGCTCTGTAGAGATAACTATAACGCGGTCATGTAGTCTAAGCACTTGAATAGCATGTATTAAGAGTGAATCATGGTATGAACTAATACGCGTGCACATAAATGATTACGTTGTTTTATATTCATAAATAAACGTAAACATGTCATGTACCTAAGTAAGCGATTCAAGAACCCCTGTTACAAGTTGGTTTAAACAACTAAATTAAATAGTTTGACCATGTTGAAACAAACACTGAGAATTGCTGACAATCTTAAATTAGCTACTTTATCTGAAAACGAACTAACATTATGTGATTTAGCTAACTTAGTAGCAATATCTCTTTGAAGAAAAGGATCTACAAATTCCTATGAAATAATGAGTCTTATTCCTATGTTCAAAAAGGTTAATAATTGTATCATTGTAATTGTAAAGCTACGTAGAATATAAATTTAAACAAGCGGCTACTTACATACCAATATCATTTAGTAATCTGCGATAAGAACCACACCTTAGCGCCCATTAATCTATCAATTATAGAAACCCCCACTTCACCAACAACACGTTTTATACTTACAACTCTTCTAATGAACAGGTTAATACAGCAAACTTTAGCGTAACCAATTAGGTTCAGATAAGGGCTACCGTTATCTTGCAGATAAACAACCCAAAATACTCTTTAAAAATTTTATGTTATATGAAGAATGATTTCATCGCATCGTTGGCTGAAGGATCTACTGTTTTTAGGTCACTATGTAAGAATGGGGTCGAGTCCACTTTGTTGTAGTTATCTTTTCCTTTGGAAGCTGCCTTTGAATTATTGAAGGTTATATATGTATTTTAAGATTAATATGTACACTGAAGAACCAAAAGACCATATGACTAGGTCAATAAATGATCTAGGTACCTGTAAAAGAAATAAAACACTATATTTAGCGTAATGGTCAAAATAATTAGTATAAAAGACGAGAATATTGAATGACAATGACGTGAATGACTAAAAAGAGTGGCGTGAGAGATAATAGTCGAACAAGCTTACCATGAACACTTAACACAGGCTACCTGGAAATCTGGGTATAATAATATTCTTAATTGTTCTCTCATAATCACAAATACTAATATAATAATTAATGTATGATAGCGGATGTAAAGCAACAACCTATTTACTTTATAAAAATACTAATTCACATTCGGGGAATAGCTAAAACATCAATTACTAACATGAACAATGTATGGAAGAGAAGGACATTAACAACTGGACTTACTCGTAGATGCATGCGCACACTTGTTTCCTTAATTGCTCTGTATTAAGCAGTAATGTGGGTATTTAAAACTGTCGATAGGCAAAGCTTAACACCTAAAAATACCATAAATACAGCACACCATAGAAATATCTCGATTCTAATACATCTATAGTAGTGGAAGCACAACTAGACGCGTTGTGCTTGCAGTGCAAATTACATTACTTTGGCTACATTAATTCAATCTATCAAATTTCTGTCCCAATTCGGAAAATTAGTACGATATTCGAGGCTGATGCTATCTCCAAACAACAATTAATTCTCTGCAGTGCTAATGGATCAAACAGGTGCTTAGAACGAAGTCAATATCATCCCTTAACATTGAATAAGTAGAGTAAACGAGTTCCACTTGATCGAAAGCATCGTAAAGATTGCGATGATCACCAAAATTATAAATTGTTGAAGCAAAGAGTACTATGGCAAAAGGGACTTTAACTGAGAGAGCCATAGGTCGTTAATTTACACTTTAAGAATGATGTGTATAATGCACCACTCTCTGTATTGATAATATAACTTATTTAAAAAAAAAAACAAACTATATTGGCAGACAACGTGGTTTTTAATTACCTATGTTAATAATTTTTTACTTCTCTGGTAAGAACGACTCCTACATTTTTATTCTCTGCTTGAGCAGTGAATTTTTCATTAATCATTTTATGTTCTTGGAATGTTTCATTAATCACACCCTTATCATAATCAAACAGTGTCTTGTCGAGTACTACAAACAGGTTTTGACTCACGAAGCTTTCATAATAGTTGGTAATAGTAGCATACTAAGTGTTCAAATAAAAGATTATTACAATTTAAATGTTAGGAATTCAACAAGACTGCAAGATGTCTTAAGAACTATACGTGCTCATAACAAGTAAAGATTTTTATTTCTTAATTAACTTCATAATGGAAATTAAATGGCTGGTTCTTCCTTCGAAAGAAAGAGTGATTGTGTAATGTTAAATAATTGTGAGAAAGAACTCATCTTCAAGTCCATTTTGCGTACTCCAGTTTTACTATCCATATTAATGTTATAAGAATTCTAGAGAAGGGTAGGGTGAAAAATGAATGTGAGCAATTTTAAATCTATCACAGTATACTGCTTTGCAATTATGGTATCATCAAGAGCTCACATACGTCTCCGGGGGCAGGAGCCTCCACTATAGACGAGGGGCATTGTGGTTATAGTCCACCACGTGGATCCACTGCGAATATTTCCCTTTGAATATGACTTCTGAGGCACGCAGGATTTCTCACGATGTTTACCTTCACCGAAAAGTCGTAAATCCCTACAACTCAAAGGTATAGGCCAGTGATATAAACCTGGCATGATCGATGCAACTACCAGCAACATAGAAGTAGTAGCTTAAGAGAGGACTAAGGTGCAGAGTTCGTCTGGGGAAGTACTACCACCACCACAAACGTTTGCGCTGTGAAGCAGTTGAGCACTTGTATTAACGTCTCAAGGTCGACAACGTATTTCTGATGCCTCTGGTGTTGCAAATGTCCATAGGCAGGCGGTGACCACTTACCATCAGATAGACCATCTGCCTGTTGGCATTCCTAAAACCTCTATCAAAACTCATGATGCCTTTTTGAATGAAGTTTTAAAAATTGATAACCAAATTTACTGTAGTAAACAAGTTCTAAATAGAGATAAAACATCTAAATTTGAAACAAATACAAATGTAAAGAAACAAAGAGGCGATGAAGGTGCTTGAAATGACATCAGCAGCGCGTATGTACTAGGAATCGCCTCCAAAGTGTCCGATATATGATAAGCTATCATTATCGCGGGATAACGTCGCATCGATACCTGTTATGTATGTGTTGAAACTAAACTCGTTGATAAGTCTTTTTGTTTTATCGATGCGTTTAAAATAGTACTAAAATGAATTAAAACTTCAATCGTGCAGCAACGTTATGTAAGAGACTCAAAACAACTTAATACATCCTATAATCATCAAGGCAGACCTTGTCTGATATTTGATATTTTAAATCGTTTTTCTTTATCTCTATGTAATTGCCTTTTATATTTCCAATCCTCAAATATCACTTTGGAATTATTCAGGGTCAAAGCATCATATATTTCAGTCACCATCTCAATAATTTGAACTTCTTCCAGCACACATCGATGGCAGAGTACTTCCCGGGACAACATACCAGAACAATGGCCAACCATACGTCATTACCACCCAACGGTTAAACCAGATCCGCTCGAACTTTATGTACTGGTTCTACGACCAAGGTGGCAATGAAAATATTGGTGACTACCAGAGAGACATCCATACGTCTACTCCACAGATCCACAAGAACTTCAACTTCCAGCTTTCGTTCTTTGGGTTTAGATTCAATTATACAAGGGTAAGTTCAGAGATTTGCATTAATATCGATAAACATATGTAATCATGACGATTAACTTCTTCCTCTGCTCCATCATCAGTCAGAGTATTTTTTATAATATTTTGCTATAAAATAGACTTGTTTTTGAGTCACGAAGCTGTTTCTCACTCCATTAGAGAAAAGAGTTAAATATTCTTCAAAGTAAACGAAAGCTCAGTCGTACTACACCTCTTTTTCGTTAATAATGAATATAATTTTAAATATTTCAGATTTCAATGAACGGATACATCTACTTCAGTGACCCCCCAGACCATTATACCTATCCTCTCTCCTTCCCTGTGAGAGACTGGCCCTCTGTCAACGACCCCTCCTTCATCGGCATCTTCTTCAGTAAGTGTCGCATCGGTAGCATGAGGCCTGAAGACCCTGATCAGAGAAGACCTGGTATTTACTTTAGAATGGACAGAGATTTACAGGTTAGTAATCTGAGCTCTGTCATTATCTAATTTAATGCAGGTACTTATTCAATGCTAAATCCATATATTTGTAAAACCACATCTGTAACATCCTGTTTCTTTCCCACAGACTCGAACAGACCAGCTCGGCGTTGAAATGAGAGAGCGAATCACGTGGGATATTCGTGAGGGAGTCATCGGTTCCGAGACCTTCAACCCTAAGCACGTGGTCACTATCACCTGGAAGAACATGTCCTTTGCTGGCGGAATTGATAACTCATTGTTTATGGTATGGTTTATATTAATCTCGCTCAGACCTAGGATCATCAAACAGTCTTGAACTACTATCAGTGGCAATCAATGAACCCTAACTATTTTCCATACTGTAATCCTGTTCATCTATCTAATATTTGTAACACTTGCAGACAAACACATTCCAAATGGTGCTGGCGACAGATGAAGTGTTCACATACGCGATATTTAACTACCTCGAGATAAATTGGAGCTCACACACTGAGGCTGGTGGTGATACCACCACTGGAGAGGGTGGTGTACCGGCTTACGTGAGTAGAATAATGATAGGACATGAAAATATATTTGTTATTTTGTTTTAATAAAAAAAAATGTATTGTGTAGTATAAAATGGGTAAAAGATTTTTCAAAGATAGAAAATAAACACAGTTGCAATAAAAGTCCTAATAGATTTTTCGGATTTCACAAATGTTTATGAATTTATAGTACCTGCCAAAATTTTAGATCGGTTTCAACGCTGGTAACGGAACTCAAAGCTATGAATATAAACCTTACTCCCAAGCCTCTGTGCTGAGAGATCTGACGGGACGAGGGTGGGCCAACGGATTTCCGGGACGACATATATTCAGAATAGACGAGAAAATACTAATGGGAACGTGTAATAAAGATATAGGTAAGGTTCTTGTTGATCTCATAAAATAAATCTTAATACTTACGAAATCTCGAATTAATGTAACAATAAAAAAACACAGCCATAATAATTTCTTCATCATAACAGATGGTGCAAATCTCCCGCTAATGTTTGCCCCAGAAAGTGGCAACATGCTTGGAGGAACGATTGTTAATATCACAGGCCCTTGCTTTAACCCTGATGACAGAATCACGTGTCGTTTCGATACCGAATCAGTTCTTGGTGCTGTAGTGGATGTAAACAGAGCTATTTGTGTGCAGCCTCGATTCTGGCATAACGGTTATGCTAGATTCGAAGTGGCAATTAACAATGAACCCTATAAATGGAAAGGAAAGTACTTTGTTGGTAAGTACCTTATTACTTCAAAATACAAAGTCTGTTATTTATTGTGAAAAGCAGATCAGACTAATAACGTATTCTATTATATTCTAGAAACACCGGCAACAGCGACAGAGAAAATTTTCTTCCCCGACAACGCAGTGCATGATAGATATCCACCAGAAATTAGAATAACATGGGACCGCTTCAATTTGACCACGAACTTAAACGTTCAACTGCAGATCAGTTTATGGGGCTATAAGGAAGTGACGATCAGACCACAGCTGGAGTACATTGATATGATAGAAATTGGAGTCGCAAATACTGGTGAATACGTTATCAACCCTCAGAACTTCCGTAACAGAGAGAACATTATGCACAACGACATGCAATTCGGTTTCCTCCAGATCAATTTGACAACTCCTGAAGTTTTCAAAGGTGTTTCGATATCTCCGTAAGTAATCCATAATAACACTAAGAGATACGGTTTCTCTAGGCATGGTGAAACAAGTTTTTTCAATATAGTAGCTTGTTTTTGAAAAATCATCTACAATATCGAAGTAATGAAATCGATACTTTATTACTTTACAGAGTCCTATGGAGTCGTCCAATCCCTCTCGGCTGGTACTTCGCTCCCCAATGGGAGAGGATCCACGGTCAGCGCTGGTCACAATCAATGTGCAACAACTGGCTACGAACCGACCGTTTCCTCAAGAACTTCGCTTCACAAGTCTGGGTTTGCCCTTGTACTCTTGAACATGCCCTTCTGGATAAGGGCAGGTTCATGCCTGATCTTGCTTGCGACAAAGATACGAACCCCACCTGTAGGTACCACTGGGGAAGTGTTCATTGCGTCAGGAGTGGAAGTCCAAGGTAATTTGTACTTTCTACAATTGAGACTGAAATTATCGGCTGTTTCATTCCAAATATTGAGACAAATAGCTTGATCTTAGTTTTTGTCTCAGGCTGGTTCATTAGCATTAACGAGCCGTTTCGAATGTATCACAATGTAATAAACCTTCGTGTATCGTCTGACTTGATTTTAATGAACGTCATTCATAGACTTAACAGTGACTTAAATGATTTTTGTTTTCAGTGCGGAAGGTTCAGGCCAACAATGTTGTTATGACAAGAATGGATTCCTCATGTTGTCTTACGACCAAATGTGGGGCTCTCGACCCTCAAGATCTCACGATTTTGGATTTACTCCTTACAACGAGGCTAATAAGGTATGACATGGAATATATTTCATGAGATCTAGTTAGTTTTGAAATTTAAAGGCACTTCACCATGATATTTATTATGTGTTTTGATTGACAGGTCCCGTCTTTATCCAGCTGGTTCCACGATATGATACCATTTTATCAATGCTGTTTGTGGCAAGAAGAACAGGCTGTTGGGTGCGAAACATTTAGGTGAGGAAACTTTGCGCTCTGCTGAAGCTTCTTATGTTGATATTGAAGCAATAATATCACCCAGAGTGTAATGAAAATAGCTTCCTCTAAGTATTCTGACTCTAATTTAGTTCTTGTTTTTGGTATTTGTTTATCAAACATGTATGATTAGCGGGATTATGCAATGTACCTACATAATTGAATGATTTATAGGACGATTGATCTTTCTGTTCATAACTTTTACTGATTCACGTCTTTATCTAATATCAATAAATGTATTGTTCCCACAGGTTTGAGCGACGTCCTTCACAGGATTGTGTCGCTTACCAATCACCTGGAGTGGCAGGCATTTTTGGTGACCCGCACATTGTTACCTTCGATGATCTTCAATATACTTTCAACGGCAAAGGTATGTACTAGTCATCGTGTGTAACTTAAGAACTTAAATTGACAATCATTGCTGGTCAATCTTTTATATCAATTTTGTCATTGCCAGGTGAATACGTCTTAGTAAGAGTGGACCATCCCCAGTTGAAATTGGATGTGCAAGGAAGATTTGAACAAGTTCCAAAGAACATACATGGCATGGTCAATGCGACGCATCTCACTTCCGTTGTTGCTGCTTCTAACAATTCAGTTTCTGTTGAGGTACGGATATTAAATGTTGTGTGTGATCAGCCTCCTTATTCAGCGAATACAAAATTCTTCGGCGCGACGGTGCCTTGAGGCTTCCGAGACCTGGACCTCTCACGTAATTGGGTAGTTAGCGAAAGAGACAGTGCATGGAGGCCGCGACGAAATATCCTCGAGATAGTGTAATTTTACCTTACAGAATAACACCCCAGTTTTCGGGTGTAACTGGATTACTAGGGTTAGGTAATTTTAAAGTCAATAGGTCTGCTACTGTATTCTGTTTAGTTATGCCATTGAGTTTTACAAGTAATTACTTCAGAATAATTATATTTAAATTAGTTTGACTACCACTTACTACGCATATATTTCAAACACAATTACCACCTAGGACAAACTTTTGTGTACATGTTCTTTTTAGTTTTTATTAGATCATCGAGAGCAAAAGAAATGTCACAGGAAATTTAATGACTTATTTTTATTTGTAGGTTCGTCTACGACCTCAACATGCCCAATGGAGATACAGGCTGGACGTGTTTGCTGATCAGAAGCGTGTTTATTTCGATAGATCTGCTCTGCGAGTACAATATTTCCCAGGTAAGACAAGAGAAAATTCATAACTATATTTGATTTGATTAAACTCTTGCAACATTATCAGCAGAGACTGTACAAGAGCTAAATTAAATATTACTTGAACAGGTGTGACCGTATACCAGCCCATGTATATCCTAAATCAGTCGGAGATAGTGATCATGTTCGCTTCTGGAGCTGGAATCGAGGTTGTTGAGAATGGAGGCTTCATGACAGCGAGGGTTTATCTACCTTGGAATTATATGGTAAGCTTTTGTTGCCTCAATGTTATTTGTATGGCCTTGCTGTAAAAAAGGTATAAGGGATATTGGTCATAAACTTCCCCCCGCTTTTACCCACGTTCTCGGTGGATCTAATATTGTTTCCGGGAAAGAAGTACGTATTACTGGAGCAGGCAAACCATCGGTTTGCCTTAATTAAAGCAAATCTGAGGGTCAAATTGTGGGTTTACAAAGTTCTGACAACTCGAAATATTTATAAACAGAAACAAAGTACTAACTTGATTGGATCTTTCAGAATCAAACACGAGGCTTATTCGGTAATTGGTCACTGGATGTTAACGATGACTTCACAAGACCGGACGGAACAAGAGCGACAGTTGATCTGAACAACTTCCAATCAGCTCATAGAGACTTTGCGCAATATTGTAAGTACTTATAAACATTTGTCTCATAAAATTCTTAGACTTTAGACCACAAACTCACAATGAATATGTGGGAATGTAGTTAATAGCGGAATCCAAGGGTGGGAATTCACTTTCAAGTGGTTTCTTAAATAAATAATTAAGTTTTAATGTCTCATACATTAAAACTCACCACACAGAATTCAATTTAGGATTGCAATATTTGGATTGGAAAACTTACTGCTACCATAACACATGTTTATTATAAGCTACATAGAGACTTTTGTAGCCATGTAAAAATGAGACATACGTATTATTTTTTAAATACTCTTATTCAATGAACACTTTCCAGGGCAACTGACTGATCGAGAACAAAGAGACATAGGAGTAGCTATGTTCGTTCGCGAATATGGTCGTACGGCTGCGTACTACAATGATAATTCGTTTATACCGAACTTTATACGAGAACCAGCTGATTTCCTACCGGCGAACAGATCGCATGACGTCGATCGAGCTAAAGAAATATGTCAGGATTCTTATCAATGTCGATACGATTATGGTATGACCCTGAATCGGGACATGGCGGAATTCACGAAGAATTATTTGGCTTCCATTGTAAGTATAATTTTAATGTTTTGTATCATTTTCATTATCAAAACAGCATTATTTTTATGAGATTTTTTTCTGGGTAGTAGAGCTCTTAGTGGAGTTCGTTTGGGGAACGCAACCACCTTACCCATTTCCGCCGTGAAGCAATAGTGCACATGTATTACTGTGTTTTGGTTAGAAAGGTAAGGGAGCTGGTGAAATTACAGGCACATAAGACTTCCCAACGTCATGTCTCAGGGTCGACAACACCTTGGTGATGCAAATGTCCATAGGCTGCGGTGACCACTTATCATCAGGTGGACCGTCAGATAGTTTGTGGGCACAAGTGGTAAAAAAATGGACCATAAATGAATCAGCTAATATATACATTAGATGGTAAAATGATAGAGGATAAAATCTAGATATTATTTATTGACTTGATTTATCGCTAGATGTGGTTCTCGGTGTGGTTGCTGAGTTTGAACTGACTTACAATTATACAATTTGTCTCTACATTTGCCTAGGTAAATGCTGACCTCGGCAAATGTACAGTCGTTAACCCGTACAGGAGGATATAACGCCCGATGGATTAAAAAGTTAATTTGATTGGGCGATATACCCCCTGAGGAATTAGAAAACGGGCTGTCGGGTTTTAGACCGAAAAGTAGCAAATAGTATCTCTTTTACAGAGTGGCAGCTAAAAACGATATTGACTGAAACAGATATTGTCCTATTTCTTGAAGCCGATGACTGCCTAACAAAACGACAAAGTTTCATCAATGACTTCTTTGATTGGGCTTTTTGAATACACCAGTCTTGTATAAATGTGTATTGAATTGTGTTTCCTCAGTGATGGTTGTATTTCAATTGACGTTTATTTCCATGAGATACTTTGCTATATAAACTAGGTCTCAATTATATGCCAGGTGCATTAACCAACAAGAATATTCTCTCTATGATATCTATGCCTATTTTTGACATGACTCATACAGGAATGAGTCATATTTACATTGCAATTAACTTAATGACATCCTCGATTAGCCATCATACACACAATACACATTTTCCCATGGATTTCATGCAGCTTCATTAAGGATGGGAAGATTATAGTAACCGAACCTTTCGGATATCCGAAGGGACTTGTCAACATCAATCGTGTATCCGACAGATCCCGATGTATCTTGGTTTAGATTCCTGTACCTACAAAAGAATACATAGTGTCATTTAGTTTCTCCCATTTCCGCCGTGAAGCAGTAGTGCTCTTGTATTATTGTGTTTCGGTTAGAACGGTAAGGGGGCCGGTGAAATTACAGGCACATGAGACTTAACCAATTCACGTCTCTGGGACGACAACGCATTGGCGATGCCCCTATAGTGTTGCAAATATTCATTGGCGGTAATGACCACATATCATCAGGTGGACCATATGCCTGTTTGTGTATAGATATACCTTCTTAATGATTTTGTCTAATTGTCCTAATACCAATCAATCGATTCATTTCATTAGACAAGTATAAAACATTATTTTTAAAAATACCTCATCGATTAATGATCGCGTGCGCCTCTCGGATGCGTCTTGCCGACAGTTACCCATTGTTCTGTTAATTATAATGCTGCAGCCAAGGTCTTTCATAGGACCAGTCACAGTAGAATCACTCGCAGTTAATCGCCAGAAGTGAAGAGGACAATTTCATCCACAAGCCCTTTTAAAGAACCATCGTTTTGTGAGGTTCATGTGAATTTGCCAGATTCTTTCGACAAAGTCCTTAATTTGTTTGCTACTGTCCATAGTGTCTACATGATTGCGTCAATATTTATATCAGTTAGATAAAAAGTTTGAAGGTAAGTAGTATGTAGAGAAACTGAGAGACTGCCGAAAAACATAAAATTTATTCAGGTTTATCAGTTGCATGCAAATATAATATTTGTACATCAAAATATTAGTCTTTATGCCAAAAAGAGTGATATGCACTCCATCAATACTAGAAATAAGGATAAACTTGTCACTTCTGCATATAGACTACAAAAAGTGCAAGGCTCATTTTTAGGACTTAGTGCACGCATCTATAATAAAATCCCTGCTGAAATTTTAAATTTGCCTTTACAAAAATTTAAGGAAAGAATTAAGACTGTTTTAGTACAAAAGGCTTTCTACAACACAAATGATTATTTTAATGACGACAATGCTTGGGTGTAGCGCTCGCTCCAGCAAGACACATCTTTATGTACAAAATCTTATTTTGAAAAGAGTAATTGCTGAGTTTATTGCCGGCTCTTCTCAGTAAAAGCAACCTTCCGAACCGGTGGTAAAGTCTGACCATTCATAAGTGCCTGTGAAGGCCTATTTGAATAAAATATTTTATTTCATTTCATGCAGTTATATTAAAACTAAAAATATTATATATAGATTTTTCCATCAAATACCTACATATTTATTCACATTGAGCCGGAGAGGACATAGGTACATTTTTACTACGCTAAACCATTAAAAATGTTGCTGTAGGTACATTTAAATTATTAATTTTAATAAAAACAGTATTCATCATGATTCATACAACGTCGGTTTTCCCTCGAAGTCCCATATAGTTTTTTTTCTCGAATTAGATTATTTAATACGGTGTTAATTTGTTTCAAGACTAACATCAAGGAGCAGAACGCAAGGCGAGTGATCAGCTGCGGCATTTTGGAAACCCCACGTTTTGGAAGAAAGAGTAATTTCTTCTTCACACCTGGAACTAGAGTGAGTCATTGTCTATGTTTAAAGTGAATCTTCTTATGGGAGGGCTTTGAAATTCTGATCTGCAACCTTTTTGTGTAACGTAAAATAAATTAATGATAAACACAATCTATGGTATTCAAAAGTGGTGGATGAATAATCAAAATGTTTTCCTGTAATACAAAAGTTTCACTTCTATCGCATGTCTTTACGACACATCCTGTTTTATCCAAAACCACAGGAGTAAGGAGTTCGTATTTTTTTCGCCTTTTGGTTAAAAAAAAATATTTATTTATTTATTCGGTTTACCAACGTATATTACACAATATCTTATAGTAAAAATCACAATTGAAATAAGCATGATCATAGTGCAAATACAATTAAAGGCAAACACAGTAAAATTGCATTTAAGACTTTTTTATTTAATAAATATACACTCCTATTGTATATGTCACACGAAGTATATTAGGATAACAATGATTGACATACACACAGCAGAAAAAGTCTTAATACAATAAAATATTGTATGTTTTCCAACTGAACACAAACTTTTTTGTCGTGTGTAAGTATCGCGTCACATATTTCTTCACAATAAAATTCCCTATTTAGCAAAAACAAATAAATACTAGCAAATATCTTAGTATTCTTATAAAATGGTTGAGTTTTCCTTATGAGTCAATAAACATAATATAAACAGAATATTCTCTAATACCATTCATAATAATAGGTGAATTTCGAGTGTAATCAAGACTTCATTCTGACCGGTGACAAGAGACGAGTTTGTGAAGACAACGGTAGATGGAATCTACCTGATTATGGATACACTGAGTGTCTACGTGAGTATTTACCTTACTGTATACAACAACTTATTAGTTCTACCTACCTACATAGAATGCTTTATATTTATGCATCATTAGTTAAACAATCGTAAAGATAAAGAAAAGTTTAATTAAAAAGAGGACCAACTTTTTTTTTTCACTTTTCGACAGCAGATTGATTTAATTTATTTACCAAATAAAATCATACTTCGTCCGTTTCGAAGCAACTTAATATAGATAGAGAATAGTAGAGGTAAGTACTCTACATGTTTTTATTGATACTTGACATATACTTCTCTAACATGCAGGTAATCAAGAGTACTCCCAACGCGCACTGTTCTTGACGTGGGGCGTCATAGTGGCAGTTATTCTACCATTAGGATTATTGATTTGCCTCCTTTGGTTCTGGTGCTGGTACAAGCCGAGATCCGAAGGCAAAGACGGATTCCGTTTCGCAGATATACCACGATCAAAATCCGCATCTAGACTTAATCTTAGATCAGCATCAATGGGAAATATCACTGATACAATGAAATCTTCCACTATTCGTAGCCAGGACTCTGATGTTAAGCCCAAATTGTCTGACACTCCCACAGAGGAAACCCCTATAACTAGGTCTGTTGTTACTCGATCAGCTCCCATTCCACCAACAGAACCCCAGGATGGTGATAGTTCAGGTATTAGCTACCCAGATTCCAGCAAAAGTGACTCTGGAAAATCTGATAAATCAAGTTTACCCAAAAAACGTAGGTTATACGATAAATCATACCGAACTAATGAGCCTCTGATCAACGCTCCTGAGATTGAATTCCCTGAGAAACTTTGGGACCTATCTGAAGAAGATTTACTTTCTTTAACCAGTCCTTCTGATTCCGAATCCAACCGAGATTCAACCCTAACTCGACCAGCAAAGGATATAGAATATGTTAGCAAACCTCGGCAGACTGGCCGTCATGCTCTTCCCAGTGATTCTGGCTATTCCACTAAAGATGGTTCCGAGGACCCTTACGCCCAAAAATACGAAGGACAATACAGTCCTATTTCTTCTCACTACTCTCCAACTTATTCTGAAATTTATTCACCTCCCATAAGTCCCACTTCGGATATCAGTCCAAGAAATACGTACAACAATCCCGGATTACCTGAGGCTCCTAAAAGTGCTCCGGCTGATGAAATAAAGACTTTCACACTTCCTCCAAAGAGGGGTAAATCTGTGGAGACGTTGATAGATCCACCTGCTTCTGAGGTACCTACACTAAGTAGTCGTAGCACAATGGTTTAATATTTGCCTTCCTTATTTCCTCTATGGAATTGGGATCATTCAACCACCGTTTATATTTGTAGATCGAAAATAGACTGTAAGTTACTTATGACTTCACTGCCTAAATTAATGACAATGTCTGTGGGAGTAATGAATAAGAAAAATTCTATGTTAGTTTTAGATTTTAAGTTGCACAATTATTATTAGGATTACTGCACATATACATTTCTAGGTGTATTTTACATTTACGACAGGTTTTACACTTGTAGGGTTTTGTCTGTAAGATTTTCCCGTTGTTGCTGAATGTTGTTTCATTTGCTATACATTTTATTTAAATCAATAAATATATTTTTCAACCAAAACGGTATTCACATTTAGAGGAAATTTCTGTTCCCATACGGTAGAATAACTTCCACGTGACTTTTGTATTTTATTTTATTTATTAAATGAGAAAGCAAGGAATAAGCTACCACTTTTTGTGGAATAGAAATTTTCTCTACATTGTGTTGTTTTTTTATTTATTCTCTTACCAAAATTGTGAGTTTATTACTTGCTTTCTTATCTTACGCAAACAAGGAATTGAGGTCACGCGAACAGGTGAGTGTTATATTTTTTATTTGCAGTTTAGTGATAAACCGATGGAGCGTTGCGTATAGATAATGCCTACCTTTCCATAAGTATGTTACACCTAACTGATAATAATATTGCGTATGTTTGTTATGAATTGCAATATCAATGGTGTAGTTATATCTGTGATAGAAATTGACTTATGATATTTTTTATTATTGTAATGTTTATGGATTAAAAAGGTAAAGGGATAAAAGGTTCTATTTACAAATATAGGGTTAACAGGAGACAAAAATAAAATAAAATTTGAATACAAGCGCAAAAAATTGACTGAGAGTTTGGATTTAAATTCTTCTTATGGTTATTATAATATATTATATTATATATAAGGGCCTATATTTCTCGAGAGTTTGTAATTAACATCATTTCAATCTCCAGGTAAGCAGGAGTACTCCTCCCGCACCCTGGGGGCAACATGGGGCATCATCAGCGCGATCATGGTGCCTATCGTGGTCGTGCTCATCTGCATTGGCTGGAGGGTCCTGCAGAGAAAGAAGGCCGAGGAGAAAGAGGAGAACGATTTCTTGACTATTAAGTAAGGACCTCTGCCGTTTAATTACCTAAACACTTATTATTTTTCTTTCAATATTCAGACAGGAACAACAGAAACTGCCAAATCTTTTTGACAGACTAGTTTCTACACCGCGGTTTGACCCGCGTTCCTTAAGGATTTTAAATTTTTCTGGATAAAAAGTATGATTTATATTATTGTTGGGCATGCTCTATTTATGTGCAAATTATGTATATCCCAAGTAGAGTAGTTTTTGCTTGAAAAGTGACAAACATCTATACATCCTCACAAACATGCGTATTTATAATATAATACTATGTCCCCGCGGTTTCTCCCGCGAGCGATGTTATATTTTAACATATGTGTTAATCTAGGTTATAAATTATCTATTTGCGAAGTTTTAGCCAAATCCGTTAAGTATTTTTGGCGTGAAAGAGTAACATTTCATAAACTTTCGCATTTATAATATAAATGAGAATTAATAACGTTTGATTATTTATTTAAAGGACTCGTCCAATCGATCCTGATGAGTCAGTGAAAATCAACTCGGATGACGAAAGCATTCCGTACAAGAAGGACATTCCAGAAGACAGTCCAGAGCCGCCAGAACCCATAAAAGTGGTTGATAACGAAGCACCAGGATACGGGGCTCCGTACGGGCAAACCTACGATCCAACCCAACCACAGGGCAGGCAATGGGGGGGAGAAACGGAGATAAATTAAGTTTTTTTTTATTTAAGTTTTTAAGTAAGTAGGTAACATAGAATTATGTTTGTATGCCATTTAAAACAGACATTTTGCTTTTTTTATAGTTACCGTACTAATTTAGTCTAAGTAGATAAGTAATTAGAAACTTAAATTGATTAATTTAAGTTTGTAGTCTACTTAATTACAACAATACTACGTTTTAAATAAAACGCCATATTGAGTTGTGGTTGATTTTGTAATACCTTCGTGGAAGACTTCAATTTGTAAGTTGTGTTCTTAAAACTTTTTACCTTCTTTTTGATGTTGCCTGTCTTGAAATTTTTATTTTTTATACTATTACCTTCTATGTTCTATAGTTTAAGTTTTCAATTCAAATTATATTTACATGCAATCCCACCATTTTGAAATATATAATAATAAAAAATATGACTTCTTTGTATTTTGATTTTATTATAAGCAATGTTCCTTCTTTCCAACAAAGCATACATTTTGAATGAATTAGAATAAGTTTTAATTTATAATAATATTTTAACAATTACTAGCTGACTCGGCAGACGTTGTTCTGCCTGGTAGGTGGCGCTTTGAGCTGAAAGTAACTTTACTACAGCGCCACCTACCGGGTTGTAGATCCAAACAAATATGTATATATAGACTCCAAAATAAGTATAATTAGTTCCACGATTCCGTAAATGTCGGTATAAATGCTGATACCATAGTACAGTAGCACTTCATCCAACATACATAACAATATATTGTCTTATTCTTAATATTTTCTTAAGTACGTTTTGTAAGCATGATTAAAATTTCGATTCTATGAATTTGTAACCTGTATTTTTTATTTTTATATTTATGTAAATTATTATAGAAACTATAAAGTGTTGTTTCATACCTATTATTAGTTAGTAGGCTTGTCAATATTTTGAGATTATGATTTATATATTGTACTGCCTATAAGCTGTTAGTATGCCAAAAAAGTAAAATAAAATAAAACTATCGCTAAGAACGAACCAGACATAACATTCGATCCAGGTCTGGCCCGACCCACTCATACTCACACAAAATCAACATCGGCCCAGCCGTTTAGGAATTCAGTAACATACACACGAAGTGGGTTGAACATTGTGTCAAAATTTTAACTCAATCGGTGCTTAACTTTTTGAGTTTTTGAAGCGTACACAAACCAACATAACATTTTGATATAGTACTTACTGTACCCTGCCACGCTTCGCTGTGCCCCATTGTGATTGAATGGTTGAGAAATGAGAAACAAAACAAAGACGGTCGCGGATATGTGACTGATGAAAAAAAATTATTAAAACAATCCTTGATGCGGATTATATATCATGCTAAAATTTTAGCTCGATCGGTGCAACTTTTTGAGTTTTTGAAGCGTACACAAACCAACATAACATTTTTATATATATAGATAATCTGGTACCTACTTTCTTCCTTTTTCTTTTTTCATTCGGTTGTCATTCCTACCGGTAGAAACGAGTTTATTGTATTTTATTCATGATTATATCGATAATGATGTAGTGGTGGTCGCAGTATTATTTAAACGCTGTCGAGTACCACGGTGGGCTGCCACATTCTAAAAGGAAATAAGAAAATGACTAAATATTAACTATTATATTATATTTGATTCTAAAAATAACTCATTCGATTCGTCACTCAAATCCGTCGCGCACCCGTGCACTTACCTCACGTTTTTCTACTTTTGGTGGCCATGTTATCATCTGTCAAACTGACAGTTGATCACATCACAACTCACACACCATAACAAATAAAATCATGAATGTTTTTTAATAAAATGAAAAAGGTTACATGGAAAGTAGTACATAAATAAAAAATCTACTCCATTTCGTCTTCTAAAAATGTTCGTGTAAGTGGAAACCCCATGACAAATCTTGTCGATTTGCTGTGTTAATGAACGCGCCTAATCGATCAATTGTTTTACTTCACAGGGTTTAAAATTGGAATTGCAGCTATATTTTTAAACCACAATTTAAGCAGCTATGGAATTATTTCAATTCAGCCTAGTACTCGACAAAGGTTTTGTTTAAATATGAACTTTAGATACAAGAATGTTCTGTCTTGTTTATTTCTTCGACCCTGGTTAGGGGTTCCTTTTGGAATATGGATAGCTGTGTCGGTTGTATACTACTGGTGGTTGATATCAAGGATAAGTGTCCTTGAAACACAGAACAAAATATTCAAAACACAGCTAAAGATGTCTCAAAATGTTATGAGACATATTTCAGTGGAATCTGGAACATACCAAGTTCCTGTTGTAAGTATAAAATTATTTATTCTATGTATAAAATATTGATTAGGTAACCTTTAGTGTCTACTAGTGCTAGTAGGTAATGGGAACTAAGAAAAGAAGACATTTGCTTTATTAATCTTTGAGAGACAGGCTAACTAGCAAAACAAATAGAAAGTGGTAGTTTAACTTCATAAGTTACATTCACTCTTACACAACAAATAATGTAACTTTCAATGGGCTGGTTTGCTTGCTGGTTAGATACCCGACTGCCATGCTACTGGTTGTGGGTTCAATTTCCACCCAGGTCAAACATTTGCATGCTATGTTTGTACACTCTGGCTATAAATATTGATGTTAATATGTATTTTGTTGAAAAAATAATGTTGATCAGTTATCCAGTTTCCATAGTACAAACAGTACAAGCTACACTTAATTTGGGATCAGATGGCCATGTCAGATGTCAGAATATTTAGTTATGTAATTCAACAAACAGTTCTTGATGAACTATGAGCAAAAGCTAGCAATTCATTCAAACCACCTAACGGTGGAGTTACTGATGATAAACCATCCAAAGAGACTAAAGAAACTATATTGGATCTGAGGTGTAGGAAAGAATGGTTAATGGACTGCTCCTCCCACAAGATTTACAATGCTACATCACATATGCTCAAAGTTGAGGAACTGATTAAAGATACAATGACAACAATAAAAAATTGAACAAAATGAGTCCACATTACAGAGTTAGGCTATCTCAATAATAAGCCTTTAGTCGGACAAGACAATATGTTTGTTGGCATTTGTTATTCATATATATTGTTCTTATCATCCATATTTGTATGTGAGTTTGCCACCTGGCGAGGCTTTCTTAATATTAAAACTTAAATACGGGCTGTAAAATACTTCATCATAGAACACATAATTTATGATGATTATATAGAATGTGTCAAAGCTGTGAAAAAAAAACATGTTTTACCACGCTTCATCTTCAGATTCCAGACACCGAAGGCACTCTATGTGAAACAGTTCACATAGCATTAGTATGCATGGGTAAATGCACAAGGCTGATCACCCCCATGCTCAAATCTCTTTTGCATCACCGTCAGAACCCACTGCATTTCCATCTCATTGTGGATCTTACCTCAGAACATACTATAAGTAAACTCTTCGACACCTGGGATCTACCTGATGGTAAGTTTAAAGCTTTCCAATTCCAATTAGTTGTTTATGGCTCCATCATGTTCATTGGAGTGTCTAGGGTTATTTTTAATCGGTCTAACATTTTGGGATCGGCGCGGCCGACGAGTATCTTATGTATTATTCGAGTTAATATTCTATCTGTAAAATTTCATTAAAAATAAATTTGGATTTACAACACAAATCTTCTATGAATCTAAAGGATTAAAGAAATAAATATGATTCTGTGATAAGCTTTTTCTATCGATCCAATGGTCAATTGTACATTGATGCTGATGAACCTTATCATAATTCAGGGTTCATTCTTCTATAACACACACCCACAGCTGTCAAAATGTGCCAATAATTTAGGAAGATCTACATATCATGTAATAATGATTTAACTTAATTGTGAATGTAGTAAGGTCTCTATTTCAATGACACTTGTTAACATCACCCATTTGTAGAATTTGTAATTATATGACACAATATTAATGGTCTTGCAAAGATTTAATCAGTACAATCATGCAATTTGCACCTTAGTCCAAAAAATACTCCGCTGATCGAATTTTGCAGACTGTACAGTGCCAATTTCCTAACAGCCTCTCTCTCAGCTATGCTTTTTTAAATTCCAGTCAAATACACATGCTACAATGCACAAAACCGTCTATCTCAAGTGCAATGGATACCAAACAGCCACTACTCCGGTGTATATGCACTTGTAAAACTTCTATTTCCTGATATATTACCTAGGACATTAAACCAAGTTGTCGTGCTCGACTCAGATTTGACTTTTCTATGTGATATAGCTGAAGTATGGGCCATGTTCAGAAATATGACAAATCATCAGGTAAGAATGCACCTTGTTAGAAAACAAAAAAGTTATGATTCAAGAAGATCACTGTAGGGAAACCATAGCTTGATAATAGGGTACTTCGTAGTACCTACATAAGTTGCCTGACCTCTCTTGAAGTACCCTTTAAAAATGCTTATTACTTTCCACCACAAGATCTATGTAGAAATAAGCTTCTCATACAAAATCCTTATTTAGCTTATAGGCTTAGTGGAAAACGAGAGTAACTGGTATGTAGACACGACAAAGCGCTGGCCCGCACTCGGTCGAGGCTACAACACAGGTGTAATGTTGCTAGACCTAAAAAAAATTCGCACAAACGTCGACTGGACAACTCTATGGCACGATACTATCAATAAAAACATTGAAACCTTGAAGCAGACAACACTGGCTGATCAAGATGTGATAAATACTATTATAAAGGATAATCCAAGATTAGTTTATAATATAAGTTGCCAGTACAATGTTCAAATGTCTATGAGGACACTAGCGAAGAACTGTTATGGAGAAGATACCAATAATGTTAAGGTTTGTGTTTTTGTATACCTTTTATAATATCTTTACTAATATATAGTATGAAATGATTTCGAAGAGAGGGATCTCTTAACACAAGCAAATCTTTGCTTAAAGGAGATCCCAAAAACATATGTAACCTATGCTATGTTTTTGTTATTTATTATTTTTATTTATATAAAGGTAAAGTTTGTGAGTTAGGATGTAGAAGGTAATCTCTGAAACCAGGAATGTAACGGAGGTAATTTTATCGGAACCGAAGTCGGAGTCGGATTTTTTAAATTCGATTTATCGGAGTCGGAGTCGGAGGCAGGGTCGAAAGTGGTGGCAGGAGCCCTCTCCTTTTTTATTAAAGGACAAGTAAACAAAAAATCAACCTTTTTTCGTTTTATTTATAAAATAATAAATTAAGACAGACAATCAAAGTGAAATTCCAAATACAACTTCATTTCGATTTCATTGTCCAACACAAAACTATGAACCTGTGCGTAGCGGTTGGTCGACGCAGGCCGCCCCTGCTTCGACCTCCGATTAAAATCTCCGATTTAAAAGTTTTTGAGTCGAATTCGGAACCGAAGGTGTAATAATAATCGGAAGTTCCGACTTAACGGAGTCGGAATCGAAGCTCCGTTACATCCCTGTCTGAAACAGCTGGGATATTTCAAACATTATTTCGTTGATAGTAAGCTACACTATCTCTAGCTAGTGATAGGCTGCGCTATAACGCCGGTATACATGAAATCCTCGAGAATGCAGGTAGAACCGTGTAACGATAGCTAGATAGTAAGACACCAATGTAAATAGGCTGCTCTCTTTAAAGTCACTACTCTTCTATCTCTATGTTCTAGCCTAGTTGTTGCACTCGAAAGCTGGTTCTAGAAAGGCTTTGTCCTTACTATCTATGAAAATAATAAATATTCATAGCTATAATAAAAAGTTGCAAAGATAACGGCGATGGTACGGTCACGTAATGCGTAGAACGGAGGATCATGTCGTGAGGAAGTGCCTTTTTATGGCTGCTACAGGGGGGAAGAGGAAGACCTCAGACCACCTGGTTGACGAATGTCCAGAGGGACATGAAGGAATTGGGTCTGAGGGAAGAGGACGCACAGCGACGGACCACGTGGCGTCGCATGCTTGGAAAAACCGACCCCGTGTAGCGGGAAAAGGCGAGGCCAAAAAAGATATATGTGTAATAAAATATAATTGGTAAAAGAAAAACGTTTATGTTGAAAAAGTAACACACGAGGTTTCAAAATGGTTTTAAATATGCTGTATTTTATTCAACATGTTAAAATGTATCTGTTACAAATTGTCCGCCATTGTTACAAACACATTCAAATTTAAATCTATTTGGAGCAAGAACATGTTTATAACATGTTGTATAGGTACGTTATCAAGCCACATTAGTTTGGAAAACTGTGTCGTAGCTATTAGCGCCCACCTCTAAGAGAAGAGGCGATAGCGTTCCAATTTAAGTAATACAAATTACAACGTTATCTATTTAACATTTACAGTTCTTTATAACAAATTCTACTTATATAATAATAACAAGCTGTCCCTGGCGGTTTTACCCGCGTTCCATTGGGATGTCACATGTATTATACATAAAAACCTTCCTTTTTAATCACTCTATCTATTAAAAAAACCGCATCAAAATCCGTTGCGAAGTTTTAAAGATTTCAGCGTACATAGGGCTATAGGGACAGAGAAAGCGACTTTGTTTTATACTATGTAGTGATAAAATTCATTTATTCAGGCAACACAGACACCCAATATTGTTAGTAAGATCTATGTTAGTTTGAGCGGTACATAGAATCTATAATACGAATACAATATTTGTTTTCGTCCTCTGTGTGAGTTTCCACATCAGAGGACAATCCACCTTATTTGCAATCATATTTAGAATACTTTTGCCACTCCCACGGATTCTTTCTAGCCAAGAGTGTGTACGTGTGCGAGAGAGACAGATAGAAGAGTCTTTGTTATTTATTAGAATAGAATAGGCATATTGTTTATTCATGTGGGCCTTCACAGGCTCTTATAAATCGTCTTTACATGGTTTCTTAAAAATATTACAAAGATATTAACAAATTATAAATACACATTAAAAATACTTAAATGGGTAGCTTGTCAGGCGAGCAATTCATTGCCAATGATTATTATCTTCTAAATAATATAATCAGATATACTATAAAATCCTTTTTGATATAAAGTATTCTTTACCACCTTTTTAAATTTATGCACGGGTAATTCTTGTATGTATGTCATATTAAATGTATGCTGTCCCCCGCGGCTTTGCCCGCGTTCCCGTGAGATGTCACATGTATTATTGATATAAACCTTCCTCTTCAATCACTCTATCTATTAAAAAAAACCGCATCAAAATCCGTTACGTAGTTTTAAAGATTAAAGCATACATAGGGATATAGGGACAGAGAAAGCGACATTATTCTATACTATGTAGTGATTTGTTATATGCTGTATAGATGACACATTATAATATTAATTTAAATGATTTTTTTTTCAGATAATTCACTGGAACTCTCCCAGCAAATATAACATAAGAGTTAGAGATTCAGATTTCTTTAGAAATATTCACCAGTCATATGTAAATTTGGATGGAAATTTGCTTAGGGAAAAATTGCACACATGTTCGCAGACTGAAATGGTCACCTATAAGGTATTTATTTTAATTAATTAAGATATGTTATTTGCACAATATTTACAATATTGTTAGACAGATATAACGTATACATTTTATCGTATTAATATTTCAAGGCGGGGCCGTTTTAGGACATTTAGGGGCCCTTGGACACCCATAAATTGGAGCCCTTTTATAAAACGAATTAAAACATTGGAAAGTAAATTGTGTTTAGTTACACTTGTTATTACAAATTGTAAATTTTTTCATTTATAAATGACAGGGTTTTGGCATTTAGGGCCCCCTATCAAGCAGACAGCCCTGCTGTTACGGTTAAAAAGGAACTGACTTCATGCTTGATGTCTCAGACGGTTTTAAATTTTGAACACCATGCCCGAAAATCAATATAAATACCTGTATCTATAAAACACATAAAAGTAATGATTAAATATGTTTATTTTGTATTTTTCTGTGACCTGTTTCTTGTCGGCAATGGCGCACAGGGCACGCTTGCGCATGTCAAACATAGCTGACATTGGCGTTCAAAAGGTTAACAGATGCGTGTTTATTTTAATTTATTTAGAGCAGTAACCATTCGAGTAACTTCCCTAATAATGGATGTGACCCTTTAAAACTCCAAACCCTTTATTATTTATTTATTTTATTAGGGAAAACAAACAATTACACAATCAAATTACTTTGTATGTCTTATATCTAAATACAACGATGTACATGTGCAACTCACTACGTTATCCACATATTTAATGATAAAATCTTAATTTATTCAAGGAAAAGAAGCTCGAGTGAAACTGTTAACATACCAAAAAATATATATATTTATAAAACATAATTAAAAAAAGAAAAAAGGGGCAGACCCTAAAATGTTTACATTTCATTATAGTTGAACCAGTCAGACCTCTGCCAAAGCTTCCGAGCGGCACAGCGCATCAAGTTGCGCACACACTTGTACTACATGGAGTACAGCTACTCACACGTCGACAACTTCGACGTCACTCTAGTCCTGCAGTTGTCTATGGACCGCCTCCAGTTCCTGGAGAGACTAGTCAAATTTTGGGAAGGTATTTAAAACACCAGCTTTCCTGGATCTATTTGTTTCGATAGCAATTTGTTACTAAAATAAGCTATAAACAAAAAAAGAATTTTTTACCTTGGCTACCCTAAAATGAAATCTACATTATATCACTTTTATCGTTAAATATCCTAGGATATTCTTTACACACGGGCATTTTTCCCAAATTAAGCAGAACTTGTACTATGGAATTCAGATAATTTATATTTTACCTAATCTACTTTTTTCTAAGTACATATGTACTTATATAGACATATCCACTAAATGGCCCAGTGCCTTAAAAATAATGTTAATCATAATTTTTATCGCAAACATTGAAAATTTGCGATAGAACTCAACCTTAAGACATTGTAATAAAGCTCAACTTTGCTCATCCCTCAGGTCCACTTAGTGCAGCGATATACTTATCAGACTGCGAAGTATCAAAACTGGAGAGTTTTATACGCGACTTTTCGGACACGCTCAGCACTCGAAGAAATATTGGATATCATTTAGTTTTTAAACATGATTCTGTAAGTCAAATTGTTGTTGTGTATTACCCGTGTTCCCCAGGGGTCGTATGTTTTCCCGAAAAAAAACGAATTTCTGTCTCGAGAAAATAAAATTCTTAAAAACGGATTTAAATTACATATATTAATAACTAACTCCCGCGGTTTCACCCGCGTTCCCGAGTTACGGAACATTTTCCGGAGATAAAAAATACCCGATATGCTATTCCAGACTATAATCTATCTTTGTGCCAAATTCCATACAGATCAGTTCAGCCGGTCTGGGGTGATAGAGTGTTCCTTACGGAAAAAGGTTGATAAATTAAACTAACTTGTGAACTTAATGCGTATAATCAAACAAGTATTTTAGATGCGCGTGCGTGCGCGTGCATGCGCGTAATGCCATCGGTGGCTGCAGTGCGAGTGTGCCGCGCGTCAGACCAATCGATCGGTCGATGGGCGCGGACATCCTCCGGGCCGTTGAAAGCTCCAGGATCGCTTTCAAGAGTTTTCCACAGCAGGCAGAGGGCAGATGCGGTTTAGAGCGCGGCGCACGATGCCGCGTGCGGTGGTGACATCGGCGACACGGGGGACGCCGTCGGCACCCGGGAAGAGCGCGCTCACTCTGCCGAGGCGCCAGCAGAGCGGTGGTACGCTGTCATCCTTCAGCAGAACCAGTTCGTCTATCTGAAGATCTCTCCTTCTGATGCGCCACTTAGTGCGCTGTTGAAGCTCGCCGACGTATTCGTTTGACCAGCGTCGCCAGAAGTGCTGGCGCACCTGCTCCAGGCGCTGGTAGCGGTCAAGGCGATGAGTCTGGCAATCCGTCACATCAGGTGCTGGATATGTAGTAAGCGGCCTGCCAATCAAAAAGTGTCCCGGGGTAAGGGCTTGTAGGTCATCAGGAGAAGGACTAAGAGGACATAACGGGCGACTGTTGAGGATGGCCTCAATCTGAGCAAACAGAGAAGACAATTCTTCGAAGGTCAAGTGTGCATTACCCATAACCCTATGTATATGAAATTTGGCAGACTTGACCCCGGCCTCGTGATAACCACCAAAATGAGGAGCGTATGCAGGCATGAATTTAAAGTCTATGCCCTGCTGAGCTGTGAAATCTAAAATTTGGTTAATATTGTCCTTACAATGTAGAAAATGATTTATTTCTCGGGCGGCAGCAACAAAATTTGTGCCGTTATCGCAAAATATTCTTTTAGGTAAGCCTCTACGCGCTATGAAGCGTCTAAGAGCTAATATAAAAGCGTCTTTAGAAAGCTCACTAACTGCCTCTAAATGAATGCATTTAAAACTAAAACATATAAATATACATAAATAGCATTTCGTTATTTTGCACCCTCTTCCCTTACGATCCGTTATATAAAATGGTCCAGCGAAATCTGTTCCTACATTATTAAAAGGAAAATCTGGGAGCACGCGTTCGGAAGGTAGATTACCCATTATATTTGACATGGGCTTGCCTTTAAAACGACTACATACAAAACAATTCCTAGCAATACGTCTAGCTAAGTTTCGCCCTCCTATAGGCCAGAATCTATTTCTGATGGATGCGAGAAGAAGCTGAGGACCAGCGTGCATCAGCCTTATATGTTCTTGCTGAAAGAGAAGAGCTGTTAAATGGCTCTTGGAATGCAGCAATATTGGATGCTTCTTATCAAAACTATACATATAATCCTCAATACGACCGCCTACACGAAGAATGCCTATAGAATCGATAAAAGGGTTAAGAGACGCAATTATTGATTTTAATTTAAGCACCTTGCCTTGTGTCAATTGGACAATCTCGTCCTGAAAATAATATTTTTGAGACATTTTAATCAAAGCATTCATTGACCCTTCAAGCTCGGTAGCTTGTAAAATACCAGTGATTTTATTGTTTTTATTTACCTTTTTGGCGTTATGAAACCACCTTAAGATGCGCGCATATGCACGCTGTGCAATGACTAGCCTGGAGATCCTTGAGAGATCAGAAGGAGGCTCTCCCGCCAAAGCAATGTAAGCCTTGAGTTCTGGCAATTCCTCACTATCTAGGGACTCAGCAGCTGGCCAAAATGACTCATCAAGTGACAAAAAGGAAGGACCATGCCACCATAAGGTGGAGTCAACTACTTGAGATGGATCAACACCACGAGATACTAAATCAGCCGGATTTTGTGAAGTCGGAACATAACGCCATAGAGACGGGTCAGTAAGGTCCTTGATTGCGCTCACCCTATTACCTACGAATACCTTCATAGCCTTCTTAGTATTTAACCATGAGAGCACTACCTTAGAGTCTGACCAATAAACGTGACGACCTATCTTACAGCGCAGAGATTGCGTTACGACTGAAGCCAACTGCGCGCCAAGCAATGCAGCGCATAACTCTAAGCGTGGAATGGTAGTGGGTTTGACAGGTGCCACGCGCGATTTAGCGCAAAGGAGACTAACACATGTAGATCCCCGCACATTGGTGGACTTCAAAAAAATACAGGCTCCGTATGCCCTCTGAGAAGAGTCACAAAAACAATGCAATTCAATCAAAATTGGATCATCTACCAAAACATTTCTAGACATATTTAATTGTGAAATAATACCAATGCCATTAGCAAACCTTAACCAATCAGATTGTATCTTATCAGGCACAGGATCATCCCATCCTAACTTATCTGTGGCCCATAAGTCCTGAATAAGAATTTTTGGCTTAATGGTACAAAGAGACAGTAATCCGAGTGGGTCATAAATCTTAAAGGTAGAAGACAAAATTGACCTTTTTGTTATAACGTCGACTGACATGGGATCTATGGGAAAATGTAATGAATCTGTTTTAGGGTTCCATCCTATGCCTAGAGTGCTTGTTGCATTACTAATAACAAGTGAACCGTCATTTATATCTTGATCACTATGGTCAAGCACCGAAGATAAGTTAGAACGATATTTTCTAAGATGAAAACCACCTTTGGCTAGAGCTTCCGCAACTGTACTTCGGATTGGGCTCCTGTTAAAAGGTCATCGATGTAGAAATCCCTTTGAATGATTTCCTTAATAAATAAATCCTTACACTCTTCACCGCATTGCGATAAGCAACGCGTGCTGAGAAAACTAGCACTTGAAAACCCGTAAGTGACGGTATTTAATTGTAAAGTGCGAAGAGGCTGTGACTCATCGTCACGCCATAATATCAACTGAAGACTACGATCATCATCATGAACAATAACCTGGCGATACATTTTTTCTATGTCCCCACAGAGGACATACTTATGAAGACGAAAACGAATTAATATATTAAATAAGGAATCTTGAATCGTGGGCCCTATCATTTGGATATCATTGATAGAAAAACCGGAAGAAGAACGAGCCGAAGCATCAAAAACGACGCGTAATTTAGTCGACTCACTATTTTCCTTAATAACAGGATGATGAGGCAAGTAATATTTAACCTTATTTGAATCATTGGACTCATAGGTCGATAGGTGGCCTAAATCACCATACTCCTTTATAAAATTTAAATATAATTCCTTAAGAAAAGGTTGACGTCTAAAACGACCCTCAAGATTTAGGAATCTTTTCTTAGCTAAACGATACGAGTCTCCTAAGCAATCCAAACTCTCGCGAAGTGGTAATTTGACACGAAAACGACCATCACTACAGCGAGTGGTATTAGTGAGAAAGTGCTGTTCGCACAACCTTTCTTCCTCAGATAAAGTCGCGGTGTCGGGGACGCTCTCAAGGTCCCAGAATTTTACCAAATCGTCATTGAGATTACTGAGATCATCGCTCTTAGAAAAATTACAAGTAGTTTGACTATTTTTCGACCTTACGGAAAAAATAGTCCCAGCGACGAGCCAACCTAATTTTGAACCACGTAATACTGGTAGATTATCACCTAATGAATGCTGTCTACAATCAATTATATCCCAGAAAAGATCAGCACCAATAAGCATATCAATAGAAGACGGGTTATTAAAATTTGGGTCTGCCAATTTGAAACCTGACAAATTGAGATGCTCTATACTAAAGTAAGCCTTAGGCAAACTCCCAGAAATTGTAGGTAATACAAGGCAAGACGTAACTACCTTAAATGTATTATACATTGACTGAAGGCGAACAGAACACCGTTCTGGTTTGAGATCAAGTTGGGATTCGCCAATACCAACAATATTAATGTTGGAAGACCGAGGAGTCAAATTCAAGGCATGTTTTACACGCTCCGTAATGAAAGAGGACTGACTCCCGCTATCGAGCAGAGCCTTCACTGTTACATAATTACTATTGATTGGATTAAACAATTTAATTTCAGCAGTACATAACAATACTTCTGAAGAAGACACAGCAGATAAGGAATTCGAGACAGACTCAGAGCTGGGTGGAGTATCCGTTTTATTCAACGGTTCATGCAAGAGCGAATTGTGGCGCTGTTTACAATACTTGCATGCCACACGAAGCCTACAGCGATTCGTATTGTGGCCACTTCTTAAACAGTTATGACACAACTTCGCAGAGTAAACAAAGGACAACCTATCACTTACTACCTTATCTTTGAATGCAGTGCATTCGTAAAGTCGATGTTGACCCTTACAATAAACGCACGCAAGTGGGGATGATAAGGAAGACTGCTCCTTGGCAGAGATCACCAAAGACTTAGTTTGAGGTTTGTGTCGTGAAGCGCCATCTGTGGACGAAGACTGTTTGAGTGACTGCTTACTACGATTCACTGTTTCAAGAACGTCAGCTCGATTTCTCAAAAAACTAAAAAAATCATCAAGACTAGGAATATCCTTTAACGAGTTTCTATGTTCTTCCCACTTAAAATAAGTTCTAGAATCTAATTTTTCTGCAACAATATACATAACTAGCATATCCCATTGCTCAGTAGGCAAGCCCAGCGTACAAAGAGCTCGCAAGTTCTTTGTTACATGGTCAATAATAAAACGTAAGGACTTATCAGTTTCCCGTATCGTCTCGAGACTGAACAAAGATTTCAAATGATTGTTAATTAATTGTCGCTTATTATCATAACGCTTACATAAAAGATTCCAAGCTTCCAAATAATTAACTTCATTAACCTCTAAATTGCAAACAACGCGGGCTGCTTCACCTTCGAGATAAGAATTTAAATAATAAAATTTATGTATGTTTTTAATCTTACTATTGTTATGAACTAATGACGTGAAAGTATCCCTAAACTCGAGCCACTTAAAATACGTTCCATCGAAATTGGGAATCTTTATAGTAGGCAATTTAAATCCTAAAGACTCATGAGCATCACATTGAGAGTGTGAACAATGAGAAGCAGACGCGGATAAAGAGCGCCTCTCACGGTCGTGAGGAGAATTGCATTCAATCAACTGCTGGGCTGAAGCTATACAGTGGTAGAAGTCATGTTCTATTAAATCTCTTACGGATAACTCGAGATCTTGAGTGGAAACATTATTTACCTCAATCTGACTCTGAACGTCGTTGAATTCATCAAATAATAATTCGAATTTAGACAGTCTAGTTTTAAGCTTAATAATCTCAAGTGATGATATTGTTTCCAACGTAGATAATGTTTCTAAATAATTTTTAAACCTCGTAACACGTCCTTTAATTGAACTCCGCTTAGAATATAAGTCCTTATTAAGCATTTCAGATTTCCCAGCATCAGATTCAGACATTTTAAATAATAAGTTAATCTAAAGTTAAGTAAATGAATGAGTAACTCATACGCTCCTCGTTTTGTTGCGATGCGGAACGACGCGCCGGGTCACCGGCTAGCAAGGCATGCACCAAGAAATGCACGGGGCAGCTCAGCGAAGCAGCGGCCCGGCCAGAGCGCTGGAGAGAGGCACCCGTCCACCTCACGCGTTGAAGCGCTCGAGCGCTGGAATCGAACACAAGCAAGCGGGAAACAAAAGGGCAACGCAGTTCTATGCGAAAGGACAGCTATAGTTATGGAATATAGGTTGTTTACGACTTATTAGATAGTTAAGCAGTAAAAAATGAGATACGATTTGACGTGATCAATGCATGAATTAAATGTTAACTTATTTATGTTAATAATGATCGTTGCAAAATCGTTCAAGGGCTCAATTGAGAAAATATTAAATCCGCGTGGGAAATTATAAAGAAACCTTAAATAATAAATTAAAATAATAATTTATATGGCGTGAAAAAGCTATAGATAGTAAATTAGCACCATGGATCAGAGAAAAATATTGAATAGTACCTAATGTGGGATAAATGCGTAATTTAAGCACGTGCTAGATATGTGCAAGCGTGCTCATAGATAGGCTCATGGATAAGCCGTAAGAATTGAAGCATTCATAAAATAGCACACACAGACACTTATTCTAAAAAATTACTTCTCTGAATGAACAAATTAAGGGGGAAAATTGGGAAATATAAAGGAACGGGCTCACTGATTAATGGCAAGGCGGTCGACTGTTGCATTGATGCACGTCCAGCTGACCCTGCTGCTTGCCGAAGCCGGTGCCGGTCCCCTCGTGGTGTCCCCGACACGTGCTCTTCGCTGTCCCACGGCGGAGATAGACATGTGCTGCACGAGTTACGCGTGCTCGGACAGATATTTGCTGCTGACTGCTACTTGGACTCCCAGAGACCCTCCAGTGGCCTTACGAAGACTCCTTAGGCCTTACTCAGACCCACCAAGGATCCTTCCAATGAAGACACGTTGTATTCTTGAATCTCCTAAGGCCTTGCAATAATACAAAAGCCCACAGATAGACCAGCACCCTTACGCAGTGAAGATAAACCAGGGTGCAGCAGCGGTGGCGGCAATGGGCACGTGGTATGGTGCGGCTCAGCGCGTGGCGCTTGACCTATTTATGGCTACGCCGTTCTTCGCCGTCCGGGCAATTCGGAATTCTTGATAAACAAGGACTGCAGGTCCTGTCACGGTCGCCAATTTGTTCCTTACGGAACAAGGTTGATAAATTAAACTAACTTGTGAACTTAATGCGTATAATCAAACAAGTATTTTAGATGCGCGTGCGTGCGCGTGCATGCGCGTAATGCCATCGGTGGCTGCAGTGCGAGTGTGCCGCGCGTCAGACCAATCGATCGGTCGATGGGCGCGGACATAGAGTAACACACATGCGCATTTATAATAGTAGTTAGATTATCTTGACAATTAAGACCTTCTCTTCTGTACAAAGAATTTACTTGTCTCCACATTCACATGAACTTGAAAAGGTTTTTATGGACAAACAAAACTGAACCTAAATCCGTCTTCAAAAGGTGCATTACCCCGTGAACTACCTCCGCAACGTGGCGTTAGAAAACGTGAATACACCATACGTATTCCTGATGGATGTGGACTTCGTGCCGATGGGGGGATTGTACGAACATTTACGAACTGCCACGAGACTGATTAATCCGTATGCGCAGAAAAAGGTATGTGAATTTAAAAAGGATTCATGTGGTTTTTGACTTTAGTTTGGAATTTCTACCAAAAAGTTATAATTACGAAATTATAAACACACCCTTTTTTGTTTATTTATTTATTTTTACTACCTCTTAGTCCGTACTCTTTAAAGATTTATTGATAAATTATTGTAAGATCATATTGTATGGAATGCTCACCTGAGCTCGATGTTTTTAGCTGAGGATTGTGATTCCTTTATATATAATATAACATTTTTTTTCTACTATTAACTTACAGAAATTAAAAAAATGTACAATAAAAATATACTTAAAAAATTATTTATTATATTCGTAAACATTTATCTATATTTGTACAAAACATCTCAAAACATTTCGACCTCGGATGGTTTTTCCCCCAAAACACTCTCCAGACATCCATGTTTTATAAACACCTTCATGACGCCTACTAATTTATAAAAAAAGGGTGGAAAATCAATCGTGGTACTGTTGACCTTCCAGTATATCAAGGCCAGTCTCTCAGGGATTAAAGGCGTGAAGATATTCATTTAATTTTCAGTGTCTAGTGGTAGCAGCGTTCGAAACGCAGCGATACCGGGCGTCGCCACCGCGGAGCAAGTCGTCACTGATCGCGCGGCTGTCGTCCACCCGCCAGGGGGCTGACGTGGCCCCGTTCAGGGCCCGCGAGTGGCCCCGAGGCCACAGGGCCACTAACTACACCCGGTGGGCCATGGCCACTGCACCCTATGAAGTATGTAAAATAAATATCCTGGGACATTTTTTACACACGGCCATCTGATCCCAAACTAAGCATAGCTTGTACTATGGACACCAGATAACGGATATACTACTTTTTTTTTAAATTCTAAATACATACTTATATAGATATTTACACCCAGACACAGAACAAACAGACATGTTCATACACACAAATGTTTGTCCTGGATGGGAATCGAACCCGCGACCTTAGGTTTGGCAGTCAGAGTCGCTAACCACCAAGCCAACTAGCCTGTCTGGTCATATATTTTTAGCCTTTCAAAAAAATCATTAAAAATGTAAAATTTGTCGACAAACAGGCAGACGGTCTACCTGATGGTAAGTGGTCACCGCCGCCTATGGACTAATTGCAACACTAGGGGCATCGCCAATGCGTTATCTATTTGAGACGTGAAGTTGTTAAGTCTCATGTGCCTGTAATTTCACCGGCCCCCTTACCTTTCTAACCGAACCAATAATACAAGTGTACTATTATTTCACGGCAGAAATGGGTATGGGGGTAGTACTTCCCCGGACGAAGTCTGTACTGAGCTCTACTACTCTAAAAGGGTTTTTGTTTGGTCTGCTAGTAATAACATTATTAGGTAGACAATTATTAGGTAAAATAGGTACGTAGGCCTTTCTGTTAAATAATCTGGTTCTCTGACATGACAGCTTACTAGGGTAAACTGTTGGCTTTGATAATTAATTATATTTTTTCGGATTATTTTGTAACACGTTGTATATACAATATTGCCTATAAAAAGATTCGGATGTGGAAGGTCTCTTGTATATCTGTTATTTAAGACAATACATTTAATAATTCCAGGTGGAGTGGCAGTCTGACTACGAACCCTACCTAGTCGTGCATCGCTCCGTACCTAAATACGACACTAGGTTCTCTGGCTTTGGTTGGAATAAGGTACAATATACACTATGCTTGAATTCATATTTTTTAAGTGAAAATTTCTTTAGCACCGTTGTGTTTTGAAACTTGATTAAAAAACGACACTAAAAAGAGCCAAACATATAGATCCCTATAGTATTAAGCCTACGAGAGAATGAGATGGGTAGTTTTGTGAAGGTTTCACTTCTAACCGCGTGTGAAATGCACACTATATAATTATTTTTTATAATAATTGACTCGCAAGGTTTCTGTACAAAAATTTGAAAGGAAGCTTCTGTCACTTGCACTTTCGTTAGAAGAAGAATGAATCCAAAACTTATGCTATTCGTTAGCCGTATGCCATGCATATCCGTTCAGCAGTTCCAGATTTAAGTGGAAACAAAGATAAATACATTTCGTATTCACAATATTACTAAGATACGCAAGACCATAAATTTTTACGTATACAGCATATGATGTCAGAAATGGTCTCCAAACTAAGGCATGTCCGTTCTGTCTGGATTCTTTTTTGTCACATTAGCCGACAAACAAGCGGACGGTCCACCTGATGGTAAGTGGTCACCGCCGCCTATGGACATTTGCAACACTAGGGGCATCGCCAATGCGTTGTCGACCCTGAGACGTGAAGTTATTAAGTCTCATGTGCCTGTAATTTCACCGGTCCCCTTACCTTTCTAACCGAAACACAGTAATACAAGTGTACTACTGCTTCGCGGCAAAAATGGGTAAGGTGGTAGTACTTCCCCGGACGAACTCTGCACTATGAGCTCTACTACTCGGGGAAATTAGTATGGTGGTACTTTCCCAGACGAGCTTGATCTTAAGACCACAACGACAGTGTTTTTATTAGCTCTTATTCTTTGTCCAGGTGTCCCACAGCGTGGAGCTCCGGGCACAAGGGTACAGGCCCGTGGTCTTGCCGGACGCGTTCGTGGTGCACACTCCACACGCGCCCTCGCCTGACATCACGGCTTTCCGAGCCAACCCACACTATCGCATGTAAGTATCGCTTCTTTCACTCGGAGAAACCGACTTCTAATGTCGTTGGGCCTCTGGGTCTTTAAATTACGTCACACGAAACTTATGATTTTTAGACCTTTCCCCATCCTTGTCACAAATGGTCGATGTTGTTGCCCTCTAGTGTGACGTCACATATTTGACATCTAGGTATAGTTACATTGAAACAGCAAAATCAAATTTTATTTAACGATATCATTGAAAAATCAGCTCTTTGTTTGGAAAACAGCTCAGTCAACAATCGAGCTCAGTGGCGTGCCATAGGTGAGGCCTATGTCCAGCAGTGGACGGGGATAGGCTGATGATGATGATGAAAAATACAAAATTTTATCATCTTCCAACCTACTTCCTTATATTAAAGTCAAAGTTGATTTTGACATGTGACGTCACGAAACTTATGATGCCTTTCAATGTGACACAATGTCACACTTTGTTGACTTCTTAAATATACATAAATAGATACTTACAGCATAATAAACAAACGTATAGGTATGTCCTGTGTGGGAATCGAACTTATAACCTGGTACGTGGTAGCTCGTGTATCGTACCTCTACGCCAACTGGTCTGTTAATGTGGGAGATAAGTTAATGAAAGATCCACTCGGAAGAATCAATCGGAATGAGTAAAAGAAGTGTATTGTATATCAAAAGTTTTATTTCTTAATTCCACAGCTGTCTCGCTCTTCTAAAACAAGAGTTCATGGACGATTTAAAAAGAAAATACAACGTAACGTTCGACGAACCATCGAAACCAGAGTCCATATACTTGGCACAAGCCAAGAGCTTAATTCTAAACCAAGCAAATGATTTGGATTAAAAGTAATAACTATTATGTGCTCTATTTCACAAAAGACACTGATATCACTATTGTTTGTACTAGTATTTTTTGTATTATAATTTTATTTTATAATTATGATACTGATTTTTTAAGTACATTGTTATAATAAGGTCAATAGCAGAAAGCCCCAGAGCCATGCTGGTCATGAGCGATATATGTAAGGTACGGTAGAGCGTAGGACAAGTTCTCTAACTCAATACCTGTCCCCTTATTCAGCTAATACAAACTTAGTCGGCGAGTCGCTTCGCGGAGGCCTCGGAGAGCTTATCTCTCACGTGATTAGTTGTATTAGCGTAGTTAGCGAAAGAGACAGAGCACGGAGGCCGCGACGAAAGATCCTGGAGTTAGTGTCATTTTCCTTACAGAATCGAGCCCCAGGCTGTTCGTATGGATCATGAAATCATTTGTTATAATTGATAATGACAGTGAGAAATGTGGTACAGTGTGCTAGAAAAGTGTATAGTATAGTAATGTAAGAAGAGGTTTAAACGAATTCTTTTACCCCATAATTTCCGATTCAAAGATTGTTTTTTGTCTGAATGAAAATATAAAAGCAAACTACAATACAGATCTACCCAATGAGAACTTGTTCAAGGCTTTATATATTTTTTTAACGTAGTCAATCGATACCTATACAACGTGTTACAAAATACCCCGTAAAAATATAATTAATTATCAAAGCCAACAACCCTGGTAAGCTGCCATGTCAGGAAGTCAGATCATTTAACAGAAAGGCCTACATACCTAATAATTGTCTACTTTAATAGTTTTTCTATTTTTCTTTCATAAAAATCAGTTTTTTTTTTTTGGGTATACAAGTTATACAGCGTTACTACGGTTCTTAAATATTGTAAATGGACTCGTAATAAGGCCCCAATTAACCGCCTTTCGGCTTTACGGGTAGTTTTGTAACACTCTGTATACATAAAAAAATCATGTTTGTCTGTATGTTCTTTATAGAATCGTAAACTATATTAAGGCAGTTTTCAGCAATAGATAGAGTCATTCAAAAGGAAGGTTTAAAACCAGGATTGAAAGCGGACAAAGCCGCAGGGCGCAGCTAGTAGATTATAGATATAAAAATTGTATACATATATTTTTGGTACATATTGTATGGTTACTATCATATCTTGCCGCTGATCCATCTTGCAAGGACCGTCAAACAGAAAGCTTTTAAAAGAAACCTAGTATAATATTTAAAATTATACTTTAATCTGTTGTATTATTTTCTAAGTAAGCCAAAGATGCAATAAAATAATTGCTTAAATATTTTTTTGCATGTTTTAACCAAGTTTTTATTATAATTTAAATCAACCAATTGGACGCCACAATTCGTAAAATCACCAAGTCCAATTTTATGCTTACAAGTTACGGTCAAGACGGTGTTTTAAATATAAAGAAATTTTGGTTTTAATTTTCAGAAATAAACTAAAATTTGCAACTGAAATAAATGTTAAATAATGATAATATGATCTGATGAGATGATATAAACATATGAAATAAACTTAATAATTATTAGCATAAGTGTTTGGACTTAGCGATATTAAGAACTGATAATGGCAACGGCTTCTTTTAAACCTCCATAAACAATCTTAGAGATTTCTAAAAAATATTTCATTAAGACCGCCTTTGTACACTACTTTGTACATAAAGTATTAAATAAATTAATAAATAGATAAAAGTAAGCTCTTTTCAACGGTGTTCCAGCTGAACTGTGGCGTCCAATTATTCTATCTATAATTTATAATGTAACTCCCAAAGAAAGAGAAAGAGAAACAATCGTATCGCGAATTTTAGTAATATTTAAAATATTTATGCAATTTAGTGGTATTATTAATTAATATTTTAATAGGTTTGTTATATTTACACTGTATTATTTTTATACATACTAAATGCAATATTGAATAAGTACCTGCTTTTATTCCTAAGCATAATAATATACTGCGACCAAAGATTTTAAGTAACATTCTGTATTATTGTCATTCCTATTACGTTAAATAAATATACATTTAATAGAAATAAATGCTTTTTATGTTTATAAATCTTTTTTTTTTAATTTATGCCATAATATTGAACTTATCGCAAATGTTTTTTTAAGCACAATTAAATTCTATATGTAATAAAATAAATAAAATTTACTTGGTTAGTATTACGATAATAAAAGTTGATGAATGAAGTCGGTATTTTATTGTTCTTTATTAAATTTGCCCTTGCAATTAATAATGTAGGTATTGTGACAAAATTAAACCAGCACTCGATGACCAGTCCTTTTCTAAGCTTTGCATATCTTTGACCACATTAGTTTTAACAAATGAATTGTGGTTGAAATCGTATCTTGTTAACAAAATTGGTGACACACAGGAAAAATATGGCGACGATTTCACTTGACCTCTCGCAACAGAATGTGTATATTTTAAAAGGTTAATATGCTTCAGTACTTATCATCCTAGATTCTGCATTAAATAGATTATTACTATTTGGATTTTCCTTAGTAGTCAATAACCAAAGGAGGACAATAATTTGGAAATCCATCTCTTGTATGTCTTTCTTCAAAGTCCCAACAGCCTTCTTAGCAGTCACTAATGGAGAATTATCATTCATCGATGAACCTTTAGATTCTGTCCTCTGTTTTATAGTATCGAGTTTACCCGTTAACTCGTTTAACATTTCTTGCCTCTCTGTCACTCCTACACTCACTTCCTTATATTCATTAGTCACTTTACTCAAATCATCTAATAGAGTACCGTATTCTTTCACCAAAGGCTCGAATTGTTCGTTCAGAATATTCTCTCTAGCTCCAATTTTGTCCATAACAGAACTAATGTTACTATGAAGTTTATTCAACTGAGATCCAGTTGTTTTGAATCTTTCGAATAATTCATCTCTGTAAGACCTCATTTGAGAATGTCTCGCTCTCCAATCGCGACCATCAGCCGATATCTTCAACCTCAGAGCAGGCGCTACTCTTTCTAATTCCAATTTCCACGCTTCCCAATCATGAACCTTACTAGCGATGTTATTGGGCTCTTTTTCCTCTTCATTATATTCACCTTCAGATTCCTCTGAGTAAATAGCCATTTCTTCTTCAACCTTATCAAGGATAATTTCTGTTTCGTCTTCAACTTGATCGACGTCGTCCGCCGTTTCTTCCGGTTCCTGGGCATCAACTATAGGTTTCTGCCATTCGAATTGTTCTTTCTTCATAGCCTCATCAGCTAAAACGTTAAGAATGTAACAAACTTGGTCTCCGAAGCCCTGCTTAAGTTTATGGGATGAGAAATCTACAGCTATCTCTTTTTCTCTTAATATATCGAGGATTGTGGCGATAATGGTGTTTGGATCATCTTCTTCATTAGGTTGTTCGAATTCTTTGCCCGTTTTCCTTAAGAGCCAAGCGGCAGTAGACGCGAAGACGAAAAACTGCTCGCCTGGATTCGTAGAAGTGACGAAATAGTATCTGCTCATCGGCTTCATCTTGATTTGGGGACGAAGTTCTGTGTCTATTTTTAGAAGGCGTAACTTGTCTAGAAGCTTCAAGTCCATGGTTCCTGAAACGATATTAATTTGATCGTAAGTACCTACTGGGGAATGTAACAGCCGATTTACCTAAATAGCGCGAGTATTTCTACGCCAATACGCCAATCTAAAAAATACACTTTGAATTGACAACCCAATAGCTCTGCCAAAACATCAACAATTAACTGTTTTATTACCTAAAATTAATGTAGTAGGTGTGTAATTCTTTTAAAATAGACGCCTATCTCTTGTTTTTAAAAATAAGATGCAATTTGTAATAATCATTGACATGGCTAGATTCAATAACAACTGCAAAACTATTTGTCCTTTTGCACTTTCTTCACTTGACTGCGTTAATGACAAATATAAGCAATTAAATAACACACCTGTTTATTTTGCACAATTAAGCAAATGCTTCTCGCTTTAATTCAAATTGACATAATAATATCTTTGTTTGCATTGTGCTATGACACCGTTGTCATGGTAACGAGTAACATTTACACATAATGCCTGTCAAAAGATTCTTTATTATCTATGGTTATGGTCATCAACGGACGATATCCTACTGTCGATTGCCAACTATAGCGACAAAATAAAAAATGAAGACTCAGAGACATAATCGCTTATTATCAACTGAATCTATTAAGAGATATATATTAATTCGTGAAGCGAAAACTTGAGACCCCTTTTTAAGAAAATTGCGCAAACGGATGAGCGTGAAATTTGACACACGCAAGAAAAGAAGCGCAAAAAACTATTTTTTTATAAGTATAAAAACGTTAACATTAGAAAAAGATTAAATTAATAAAAATAAACATTACACACACTACCACACACATATTTGACAATATAAATAGATGACGTAAAAGAAGAAAATTCAAAAAGGTTCTATGCAATGTACAGAGAGGTTATATAATATACTCTAACAAAAAAAACTTCAATAAAGTCCCACTAGTACATGATAACTTGCCAACAGGGTTGATTATCATATTATAAAAAAGCCTTAAAGAGGTCGAGATACTAATGGCAAATAAGAATATTACTTATGGAAAAATCATCCTTAAAGATTTTGAGTTCAGGTATCATCTAATGAACTAATGGTTCATTTAAGGATGAATTAGGGTACATTTTTCTATAACGGTCAACACGGCTTACTAGATCTCGACAACTTGTAACTGCCAGTGGATTTTAAGTTGCCTTACATACACATTTCCAAGAACCTGTAACTTAGTCAAATTCATAAAGTTCTGCCAAAACGATCAATGGAAAATCCCCATTCACACGAAATGTGTGCAAATATACTTATTGTATATGGATAAATAGATGAAATCACTTACATACTTCTCGTATGACTCATATTTATGTAATACATGGAAGCAAATCTGTATTGTTGTCAAACACAATGTTTTAATAATAAACCCGGTCTAGCTTCTCTTACGCATTAATTTGTCGAATACGTTGCCAAATAACGGTTGGTAATGACTTCCCGAGACCTTGATTTTAATAGTATATACACAGGGAAGGTATTCAATGAACAGCTAATTAGCATAAACGTTGCTGATTAGAAAATGAGTTCAAAAAACATAATTATGAAATAGAAATGCAAATGTACTGGTTTTATTTATAGGACGCGGGCTAAAGGGTATATCGATGACCACGTGCACTTACACCTTGCATCAAGTAGTCAACAAAAGCATTCCCAAAGAGGCTTCGCGTCAGACAGACAGCCGGTAAAAAATCTGTTGTAGTAGGTACACCGAATGGACAGAAAGGTTGCGTATTGCACCCCAAATTGGGAACAGAGCAGGCAGATGGTGATCTATAGGAAGATAAATAAATATCCTGGGATATTGTTTACATCTGATCCCAAACTAAGCTGAGTACTATGGAAACCAGATAACTGATATACTACCTATACAACTTTTTTAAATAAATAAATATCCCAGGACATTCTTTACAAACGGCCATCTGATCCCTAACTAAGCAGAGCTTGTACTATGGGAACCAGATGACTGATATACTACAATATAACTTTTTTTTTAAATACATACTTATATAGATATTGACTCCCAAACAAACTGACATGTTCATGCATAAAAGTTTGTCCCGGGTTGAAATCGAACCCGCGACCTTCGGCTTGGCAGTCAGAGTCGCTAGCCACCAAACCAACTGGCCTGTCAATACATAAGTATTTATAGATTTTAACATCCAGGCACGGAACAAACAGACATGTTCATGGACACAAATGTTTAAAGATTGTTGGTTTGTATCCAACTCGAAGGACCAATTTGTTTTTGCTTTAAACGTCTCTCCTATTTGATAAAAGACAGATTCATATTTCCTCAGTATGACATTCAAACATAACTTAGTAAGGTCCATCTACTAGGTAGGAAATGTTCAAAACTATCATGGGTAAGTTACATGGGCGGTTGAGGGTTATTATTGAGTATTTGATGGTACATATGTTTAAGGTGGGCGGGCTGGACACTAGTTGCCATGGCCGATGCAATGAAGCAGGGTCGAATCCCAATGTACGCTCAGTGTAGCCGATTAAGCTAAGCCGGCGATTAAGTGTCATAACTTAATCATTGGTAATTCTACCCTATATAATAAGGGTAAAGCTATTTTGAATTATGTTACCAACAGTGGTAACGCCATTTTTGTTTCACATTTTTTTCGACATTTTGAGCTCAGTGTAATTCGATTATAAATTTTCGCAATGTACATACATAGTTTATTTAACTATGAAGCTAATACGCCAAAAAAATTGTCCATCCTAGAATTTCGGAGTGGTAACCCAACATCCTGGGGTGGACACGACCCACCCGGCCCCCCTATATACGCCTATATGGTAAGTAGGAATATAAACTTCTAATGCTGATGGTCTAAATGTGGTTCCTATCTCAGTACACACTCTGCAAGTACCTTAATCTTTTACGATGAAGGTTGAGTGAGTAATAAGTATGATATTGGTATACTCACGGATTATTATTGCGTCGAGGAAGATTCCCAACAAATATAGTTTTAAAAATAGTAATGATTAATTGTATATTATTGTAAAATGAGTAAAACCATTATTATTTAACAGTATATTATATGAAAGTAATCAATAAGGAAAATTACCTGCCTATATTTAATGGTTTTATTTTGAAATACTGTCAAATGATTACTTTGTTAACGTCTCCAAAAATAGAAGGTACTTATTTCTACTCACTAATTTCTGATGAACTTATAATCAAAAAAATAATAATTTTCAGTTTAGGCCAGTGGAGGGCACTTACGAACGTCAACGTCGGTTCGGAAGTTAGCCTTTAACTGAGAACAACCGGCAAGAATGGCGGCAAATTAATTTTTTATTTTGCAAATACTGCATATTAAAAGCTTAAAACAAAAAAGAAGAATGTTAATAAATAAAAAGATATTTATTTAATGTGCCGGGATATTCATAATACGCCGGTATGCCAAATTAAGCAAATTTACCAACTCTTTGTACCACAGAACAATATTGTTTCGTTTTTGCTCTGAGCTTTGTACTATGGCAAGTAGATAACTGATTTACTACCTATACTACTTTTTTTTCTTCTAAATACATACTTAAATTGATATTTACGCCCAAGCACAGAAGAAACACACATTTCTTACCAAATGCATGCCGCCGCGCCGTCTCCGCAACAGCTTCATTTCATCAATGGCTCTTTACAGAGATGCACAGCTTTTACGTCAAGCAATATTGCTTTGATAATTGTAAGTCTTCGGCAAAACACGGGAGTCCTATCCAGGGCGGTTGCACTAGCTGTAATAACGCCACGTTTTTTTGAAGTGTTGTACGTTAGATGAGGGTTGTAGGTACGTTGTACGTTCCGTATCGCGACAGTAAGTGATATTGAAAAACAAGACATAGACTACAAAAAACGATCAAACCCATCGTACGATCGTTATTAAAAATTTTCTATGGTAGTATGATGACTTGTAAGCTACAATTAGGACACTCAAAATAGATGTGTGTACTTTATCTCGTCGTGCGTCGAAGACTTATCTTTTGATCGTGCGAGAAACGCCAATTTGCACGACGCCTAACCACCAAGCCAACTGGCCCGTCATAGCATAACAAATAATAATAACCTAAACAAGTATACGGAAGGTGGGCTTGTGCAGAGAGCTGTCATACAACTCGTATCTTAACTACCTTGTCTTCCACTTTTTCTTTCAATACATCCATTACATGAGTTTTTAAATGAAGATTAGATATTTTCCAATATTCCTAAAGAAATGCCACCCTTTGGTTTCAATAACATTAAAAAGGATAAAACAGATTTCTCTATCAAAGGATACACCTCTGATACTCTGTTCCTTAGATAAATACAGTTCTAATGTTCTTGATTCAAATTAATAGCCAGGTATCGCATATCGGCCAATGAAAAATCAGGCTTATGTTAGTTATGTAGGTCTATAAAGCAAAAAATATTAATTCTGTTTCTCTATATTAGTCATAGTAAGTTACGTAAGGCCTCCATAAAATAATTAAAATACAAAGCCATTTATTAAGTTGAGCCCCTAGATTACCAAAATCGTGTAGGCTCTGTGGAAGGGTTATATTGCCCCACAAACATGAATTTAGGTTTAAAAAATTTATCGGCTCGATGTTTTCTATCGGCGTGTGTTCACATTGTAGTGTCACCGCGAGATTCTAAGTTCACCTTGTATGTACTATAGTACAATGTTGTTACGAAATAGTAATCAAATATTGATGAGATCTAACTGACTGTAGGTCTGCTTTCTCTAATAATTATGCTTTTATTTTAATAGAACTTTAAATGTTGATAACTGAAACTTATTGGATTTGACATATGTCACTCGACTTAACTTAGTATTTAGACGTTTTTAAGCTGCGTTTAGTGTTTAGTTCCTTACCTCCTTACATTTCTAAATCATTCACACGCTTTGATTTGGTAACTAATTGCTTCCTTCCCAAAATGATTCATCAAATACTTCATTACAAATGGGTTTCGATAACGGGTTGCAATCATTAGTACGTTTACCACGGAATAGGTACTACTGCAGCTTTTACTAATGTGTCGACCACATTCTACATAATTAATTAGTCTTATTAATGTAAGAGTTGATTTTCCTTTCGTAAAAAATAATAAAGAATAAAAAAGTTCCTCAATAAACCGGCTTTATCTCGTGTTACTGGCACGACAAAATTAGAAACGCCTGCGACCACCTCAGTCGCGATCGAGCGCTCGCGACGCGCGCATTCAAATTTAAAATCAATTCTAACATAAATTGTTTTGTTTTTTTTTTCATTCGGTGCGTTCTGTGAGTTACGAAACTGTTTTAATTTTGTTTTTTTTTGTGCTGCTATTATAACTGGTGGATGTGTATACTGTGATTTACGTCAGAACGCGAATTTTATTACTTTTTTTTGGATGTTAGTGATGTACATGTGCTGAAGTTTACAAAGGTAAGTGTTTTAACAAATATTTTAAATATTAATTTATGATCAAATATTTCCCTATTTGGGTCGTCATTGACGGAGCTTTTGCATCACCGAACAATTTTACTAACATAAATATAGTACAATTGGAAGGTTACGATTAAACTTACCTATATCTCTCATTTTATTGAGCTTTGTGTGCAACTTAGGTACTTATTTGGTAAAAGTTAAATTATCTTGATAAGATAAAACTAGAAGCTCCTTTTCAAAGGCGCCAAATCAATCAGAAAGTCATCTTGTGATTTCTCACTTACAAACATAGTCTTTGCGACTTTCTCAGCGGAGTAGGACAAAGCAGTAAACATCAGTTGCCATAAAGTCTCTAGGTACATACTTACCTACACATGTAAGCTAGAGACCGTTGACTTTTATTTAAACTTGTGGAGTAGGCCATCTTCTTTTAATTTTATTAATATTAATTGTCTGAAGAATTCTAAAATTATTATTTTTCTTTATGGCTATGTGTATTGTTTTAATTTGCAATCTACAAGTTTGTCTATGCATTATGATTTAAAATGGTTTAATCACATCACTTCTCTAGACTACTAAAGACGAAACATCAAGCTGGGATATACCTAAATAAGACAAAAAGAAATATCAGTTGAGCAAGGACATTTTGTCTTATCAAAGGTGTATCATACTTGTATACCCATCTCTTCAATCATGATCAATTTTGTATCTGTTACTGAAGTCAGCAATATTTGCACCAAACTTGAAAAATAACCTAAGCATTATCACAATGAATTGATAAAGTGTCTTACTTGACATTGCATGTAATCTGTTATTAATTTTTACGGAAATTCAAGTGATTGTGCACGATAGATTAGATAATGTTTATTAGGACTACAATGTGGGTATCTACAGATAAGGCCTGATAAATATATTGACTGCTTAATGTAGAGAAGTGCTTGTAGGAATCACACGTTGCACAATCGGTATTTATAATCGATGTTCGTTGGATTTTAAAATTATGACTAATATGACCATAGAGTTTTTAATAAAAAACCTTATTGGTTATATAGTTCTCTATGAATGTTTAAGCCGCTAAACAAAAACTATTAAATTACTCATAACAGATTTCACAAATCGAAAGATCATTAGGTAGATTGATCATTATATTGCAAACTCTATAAACTGTCAACAAGGATCTATTGCAAATATTGCATTATTAATGTCACCGACATCCTTTCCCAAGCACTAACTCTAGCACAAAACCTCCATAGACAATCGTATTGTTTTTACAAAACAAAAGATGATTGACAGATGCCACGCACGGAGCATGACTATTGTTTAGAAAGTTATTCTTTAAGACAATGGATCTAGGATGTATCTAATAGATACTGCGGTTAAGACCTAGGTTATAAAGCTTATGAATAGGTACATTGGTACAAAGGAGAAACCATAAATTCTTAAAACATTGGCCTTTGTCCATTGCTCCTTGGCTAGGTCCTAGGAAGTATACCTTGTAGTAAATCATAAACAGTTATATGTTATCATGGTTTGGAGCGTGACATGTAATGGTACTTCACTTCAAAAGTGATTTTAGCATTTTAAAATCAATACCTACCAAAATTTTCACCAAGATACATCTTTATGTTTTTTGTCATTTCTTCCAAAACAGGTTTCGTGATTACTTTCATAATTTAAATCAGATTATTTATCGATCAATAAATATACAAAGTCGATTAATAAGCAGAATGCAGTTTTACGATGCCTCGTAGAAATCGACCACAGCCGTCTCAATTTCATGATATTCGATAGTATGCACAGAAGTCGACAACACAGTAAACAATGTTCGCAAAGCCTACTTATTTTCTCCAAAGTAATTGATAGAATGCTGCCTCTGTGTGCTCCCTAGTGTACTTCATTTGTTTTTACGTCAGTAGCAAAGCTATTGGAGAGTTTGCACAAGTTAAATCTGTTTGCGCTACAATCTCATGCAAAATTTCAAGTTATCCATCTGAATTCGAAAGTGTTAATAACTCATCAATGTGAGAAACTGGTTATAACTGAAAGTCAACGGGATAAAAGATTTTGAAAATTAAATTAAGCTTGCGCTATCGTCCAAAGAGTTGATCCAGAGTCTAAATATAACATTCAGCATAATCAACAACTTTAGATAAATCTTCAAACTGGTTCATAGAACAGCCTTCAACTGAGAAGACTTGGCAAGAGTCTCTGGCATAATTATTTAACCTAGCTTTCACTAATGCTTAGTTAAGGCTCCCAAAACGACTGAGGGTGAGGATGGCTGAAAACCATAGATATATTGAAGAGAAAATAAAGCATCAGTCCATGCATTTAAAAAAAACTGAAGATGCTCCTATTTACAAACTCTTGGATATTGTGTGGCCCATGGACGTGGCGGTGAGATACTGTAACACGCCGCAGGTCCTAGGTTCGATTTCTATTCAGAACAGTTACATAGCTGTATATACTGTGTCTGAAAACATTTTTTTTTTTAACTTTTGCAAAGTGGACGCAAGATTTTTTCTTGCATGTGTACATACACAGAGACAAACCTCGGCATTTATAACATAAGTAAAATAAGTATTTAGTAAATCCAAGCGGTTTTTTTCACCGCGGATAGTTCGTACCAACCGATATGTAGTTCGGAAATAAACCGTCTGGCCGAGACGGTCTGGCCTCGCCCGCTCGCATACCAATTGACACAAGAAACAATATAACACGTGTACAGTTAGGCTGTATATCTCTTGCTTTTATGTCATTTTGAAAGTGGCAATAATGGCCGAGGTATATGTCCGTATCACACATGTCTGAACGAATTTAAAAGAAATTTGGGAAGTTGCTTTTTGGCTCCGGAAAAGAAGTTCCTTCAGGAACTGGGAATGAGTTTTCGACATTTTATAGGCTGGTTTATAAATAAGTAAAGTATAATAAAATTAAGAATGAGGCAATTTTCACTTGCCATACTTCAATTATTACGAAGTATTTTAAGATGATACCTCAGTTGGTGACGTTGAATGCAACAAGGGTCGTTGGCTCGAATCTTATAATGAAGTTCGGTGAAGGGTAGCATCGAACTTTAGCACGGTGGTAGACCCTCCTGACTGGCTACTAACCTCTGTTGAAAATCTTGCCAAGCGTCTGTTGGTGTATTCTAGTAGTTGCAGCAGCCCTTCTAGACTTCCTTCCCACCTTGGGCCTCATCATCACTTACCAAGGTGAGTGAGTGAGTTGTGGTCGCAAAAATAAGTACACTATTAACCAAACCACACCAGATTGCTTAGAATTTGTTATTTCAGGAAAATCGTAAGAGTAAGCTATATATATATATGTGTGTCTGAATATTAGTCTTGGGGTCCGTTTTGACAGTTAAGAATGTCACAGAAAAACTATCTTAATGTCTTTCGAAATAAGGTTCAACAAATGATCCAATTGTTAATTGTATGATGTTACAAATGAACCTTGTCATAACGTCATTAGGTTAATTTTACAATAACACTTAACTGTCAAAATAGCCCTGTTATATCTCAACAACTTTAATCATAATAAAATCAACACGCAATAAAGATCCAATGCTTGAAGTCACTTCGCACACAGCTAAACCTGTAGTAACCGCCAATCTAAACGTGTTTCGATTTTTTTTTTTCAACTGGGATACATCGTATCTGCTATAAAAGGTACTCGCCGATGCCATATCTGGACAACTATTGTTGTAAACACTGTTGACAATAAAAAATACACGACTCTAGGTGGATATGTGTAACATGACCGTTCCGTGTGAGCCTTTTTATCGAGAAACGAGTTTTGAAAGCGTATTCAGGTCGATGAACCCGTAAACATTCTCCTATCAGAAGCTGGTTTGTCACAACCGCCAGTTTTTGGGTACTTGATCGGAAATTTAAAAAAATAAACTCTGTTACTATATTTAGTCTTCAATTATAATCTATACTTGTCTGAGTAATAAGTGAACCAGTTGAACGTATTGGAACGATTTCTCAACGCGCTATTTTATCAAAACCCAGACAGGGTTGCGGATAAGTTAAAGAATAACCTGGTTTACGTTCAGGGATCACCTAACACGTAAGTACTCTCTTGTCAGCTAGCCACCTCACCTAAATACGAGGCTTGTCTCTGCTTTCCGGCGAGACAATCCCCACTTTTACCTTACCACAAAATTAATATTCTACACCACATGACAAAGAACGAAGAGTCAAGACGTCATCGAACCAATATGCAGACGGCTATACAAACAATAGTAAACCGTGTATAGTTATTTGCATACCTACATATGGATGCAATGACGCGTTCGGGATTGTATTGGCTGATGGCTCCATACGATTGATACCACGTTCCTCAAACGATATCATAACGACAATCTTCAATCAATTTTCACATCCTCGATGACCCATTCATAAAATTCTCGTTCGAAAAAACCTTCGTTCCAAATTTTAAAATTTACGCGTTGAATGAAAGTTTAAAGTGCCAAAAAGTCAAAGTAAAGTTATTTTACTATTTGGCTCACAGTCAAAGCGCAGTTGTGATTTTCAGTGCTTTCGTCGAAAACTTGTGTTTTGTCGCCTCATTAGATTTTATTCTACTTTGCTTGGGAAGCAATCAATACCTTTTCGATTAAATGAGTGAAAAATACCTTACGAAAGGACAAACGCACAAACCACACAAAAAAATTGCATCAGAAGAACTCAGAATATATAATGAAGTTGATAATCTGTGGAAAATTTCGTGAAACTGGGTATTTATTTAACTTTGGCCGAAAACATTTTATTTCTTCATGTTGGCATTCACATTCTAATGTTTTTTATATTATTTAAAGTGTTCCAATTTCGAATTCATGGAAAGCATTTAATTCCAGTGCGTGCTCGATTACGTGCCTAGTTCACTGACGCGTGGAATTTATAGGACAAGAGTAGATGTCGGGTTTTGATGTCAGAATTAATTTCATTCCAGTGATGCCAACTGTTGAAATCTAACTATAAAAGTACGGGTTGTAGAGGAAATGGGTCCATTAGTGGTGTTTATGAAAACAAATCGACAGATGCAAGTAATCTTGCATGAAGGCGTGGTGTTATTTAATCTCACAAGTGAACCGACCGTTGTAAGACGGATATTCATAACCGGATTTTCCTTGAATACATTGATGTATAAACTCCTTAAAGGAATAAAGGAAATGAATCCTGAAATAATACAATTGTTTTAGCATTTCGCATCTACTTGGTGTGAGGATTTTGTGAACAGCGATAAATACATAGACAGAACAACTTAAAAACAAAAAGCCAACGAATCAGTATGTCTCACATGCAGCTAGTATAAGCTACGGTGTTTAAAGAGCACTAAAAACTATCCTTTATCGACTTGACCGAAAATAGAACTTAATCTAGACGCTGTTAATGTTTGTATCCATCAACTAACATGATCTGACCTTGGTGCTCCTTCTCTTTGAAAGCTAATGAGAACACCCTAGGAAACTTAGAATGCTCACGACATGCTCAAATCGGCGACCTTGCGATCGCAATCTCCACTCAAAGTTGCTGCACCAATAAGAATTTTAAAACAACAGACATAATGATTTTGATAACTTTAGAACCATATTTTTTTATCGCTGGATAAGCGAATAATCTATTTCTCAATATAGCCAGTAGTAACTATAGAATAAGAGAGATATTATATCTTATAATAGATAAACTTAGTAGCCCTGATTAGGCATTGAACAAATTGGTTCTAATGAAGTCGGCACATACATGTTGAGACAGGAGTTCATCAGCATCAGTTGTAGCAATCAGGAAATACCTAATACTGTGTCATTCCTGGGTCATAAGAATCAGCTGTTAATGATGATGATGAAAAACGGCATGACTTATAAATATTTTTTTTTACCACATGGGCTGACGAATTAGCAGACGGTGCACCTGATGGTAATTGGCCACCGATGAACATTTGGAGTACCAGGACATCAATGCGTTGTCTTCCTTGAGACGTGAAGTTGTTAAGACTCATGTGCCTGTAATTTCACCGACCCCCTTACCTTTCTAACCGAAACTGTAAATACAGGTTTTCTACTGCTTCAGAGCGGAAATGGTTGTGATAGTACCTACTTCCCCGGACGAACTCGGCACTAAGAGCCGTACTACTGTAAAATGAGATAAGAATAACGAAGATATCAAGATCCCGTCTTCAACATTACAAGATTGAGGGACTAACCAAAACAACATGACGTTAAACGAATCATTTACGTAACTCAGGCTTCGACTCTTTGTTTACTCAGCAGTGTTTACAGTCAGCCACACGAATTGTCACACTAAACTTGCACCGATGAAGGTAACTTTCAACACATTTGTGTTGCCGCACGTACGGTTGTGTAAACAACCCGATCCGACGCCTACAATTCAAAAATATTCCTCTTGCCGTTTTTAATATTCGATTATTTCGCAACTCAATAACTCGATATAATTTCACTTGATACAAAACACGTTACGTAAGCACCGTATCTCGTAAACCACGGCCAGAAAGAATTTCACCTTGAGTCGCGAAAGCTGCATAATGCAGAATCGGGACTTGATCGAGAGTGTGACCTTTGTAATCGATTTTGAACTCTATATCAATGTCATACGAACTGTGGAAACTGTATGGGAGTTGTGATGTTTTATGCATGGAAGCAAACGTGTTTTGATTCGATTTTTCTAACTGAGACACACACATGCATTTAACTTAAGTTTTTAACTTGAAGGTAATACAAGTCTATTTAAAACATTTAAAGCGGAGTTTACTCCAATGGTTTTCTGTTCCAATTAAGTTCATTAAAATTAGATTGTTAACATTTTGAAGACATGAATTCATCATAAAATAACCTTCAATTGGTAAGACTTTAAATGAAAAGATTTAATAATCACAGTCCATTAGACTTCAAGACCACTACCTACTAGAATTATAGGTTGTCTTGTTAGTGTCAGCATATGGTGGCGCCATGATATAATTAGCATGATAAACTTATAATTAATTTAAATATACATGGGCATTATGAATATTAACTGTTGTCTATGCCCGTGGATTACCATTAATAAAGTTGTGATATTTCTATGGAGGGAAACGAAAGCTTACGCGATGAATAACAACGATCGAGATTTGCATCTAATCAATATGTTTTAAGAGGAAGTGACCGTTTGTCTGTCTGTATCTTTGGAACCACCTACTGATTTCTATTATAAATGTTTTGTGTATTTTCTTAGACACCAGAAGACTCACGTATGTATGGTTGCTTTTACCAAAAAAATTTATACTTTTTCAAAATCATTTCATCTTAATTATTAAATAATCGAAGACGTTAAATTATAGTTATAAAATTAAATGAAATTTTCAAATCTAGGCCTTCACATGCACTTTTGAATGGTCAGACTCTAACACCGGTTCGGAAGGTTGCTTTTACTGAGAAGGGCCGGCAATAAACTCAGTAGGCAAGGCAGTGCCGGATTAACCACGCTGCAATAGTAGCAATTGCTACGGGCCCCCGCGTGTCTAAGGCCTCCCACCGATTGTGTTTTTTACCACTTTATATTTAAGAACCCATAGAGGCCCCGTGCTTGCTTAATCCGGCACTGTGCAAGGGCAGAATTAAAACGAACCATTTGTTTCAAAAATATACTGTATCACAAAACAAATAACCAGATAAAAAGATGATATCAAGAGGATTACAAAAGACCTGAATGGAATAACTAATACGACTAATTAGATATACATGAGTCTTAGAGGTCTGGCAGAGTGCCCTGCGAATAGAAGCAATATTTCCGATATCTGTGTTTTCATACAAACTGTGATACTTGGATTCAAAATTATTTGCATCCCAATTCTTCCTTTAGGATAGTCTATTTCTTATCGGATTGTGCAATTGTTATGCTGTGGTTTCACTATAACATGAAAATATACCCGTCATTAAGCATTAGGTTATTTTTTTTCTGTTACATTCTTAAATGTCAATATTGCAGAGTGAGCGAATATATAATATAATTTATAAGGGAAAAAAAATCTGAAATATAATGAAAGGCTCCCTTCAAAAACTTTAATAAAATTGTAGCCCTAGCCTTGACCTAAATCAATATATTTCGGCACAAATGATTATAATAAACACACATAATATAGCTAAATAGACACATCATAAAAGATACATCAAAATTGCCCCTCGCTCCGAACCTTGGCCCATTTTAAAACCAATGTTTTCTTTTATCTCTGTGCTCGTGTACTATGTTGAAAACAAGGTAACTTTTCTTTGTCTTTGGCCGTTTTGTTTTTTTTTATCAACTAGTTTCGAAAATTAAAACAATAATAGTGATAAATAAACTGAGCTTGCTTCCCATTTTAAATCTTCAACTAGTATCTTAGAAGTTGTTTTATTTATTGACGTTTGATGCAATATAATAATGGCCGACGAATGTTTGTTCGTAAATAGACGTCCCACATAGCGGGTACATGTTGCTGTCTGGACATTGCATTCTTATTTGCTACCAAGCGCTTTTCTTAGTGTCTTCCAAACTCCTGTTTTATCGTAAGATCATTTGAAATATCTGAGATACCACTTAATTATTTACGGTATTAATATTGAATTATTATAGATAAAGGTACCCATAATAAACATCCATCAACATTTCATAATTCACTAACATTATCCAATCATAATTGAACAACCTATCCAATTGAATATCGATTAAAATACAAAATGGATTCCAAATTGAAACTCGTTAAAACAAAATTAGTGTTGTAATCACCTCACTTAATTTAACTCGATAGTCGATAAGTCGTATGTAAAATCGTAAAATTATATTGAAACCCAAGGCTATGTTTTGCGTAAGGTTGTACATAAAAAGTGCAATCATCAACATGCAAAATGTATGCAACATGCATTTCTACACACTAATATTTTATAACATACTAAATGATTCCGAAATCGGTCGTAGATGTATGCATAAAATTTATATACCGATTAATGTAGTACTTTCCATTGTTTAAGATTTCTACACAATCGAGAAATCACTCATTATATTCGTTTGTGATTCAGAAAGTCTTTACCACATCTATCGTAAAATATATTGATTAGGTATTTCTTGTTTGAATATATTATTAATATATTTTTCATATACTGGTGGTTACTTAGGCAGTTTGCCTGAACCCTTAATGGATTTAAGGGTTCGTGCTATAATAATCTCAGGTTTCAATACAAATGAAATCAGATGAATAATATTTTTTGCGTTTATATAACCTAATATTTTGTTGTTGCAGATCGTCAGAGATGATCCACGTTGATGAAACAGATCCGGTCGGAGGTAACCATATTTTTTTATGCTACATACATATTTTATTTTATATATACATATATATGATATATTATATTATATATTACATATTATATATATATTACATGCGAAAGCTTGTGAGGATGGATGTATGGATGTTCGTTACTCTCTCAAAAGCTACTATACAGATTTGCATGAAACTTGGCATAAGGATAGTTAGATAATCCGAAAAAATGTTACATCCCTCGAAAACAATAGTATAGCATATTATGGTATATGCTGTGGAAACCATTCGAGCGAATACTACGACTTCAGGATATGTTTAGATGATACTGCCTTGCCATAAGCTCGTTTTTTTTCCTTTCCATCCATTGGCAACCAGCAAACCTGTGGTTTAACTATAAATTCACCAAACGAAGATCGGCGCCAGCCTGCGACGCGGCAATAAAACTTATACAAAGTAATGCCCGAGCCTCGAGATTAAAGCATTAAATAAAATAAACAAATTACAGTTTTTGGCAAAGCCGTGGAATTTTGCCTTTATTTTCGTTATGTCTCGGCCGAATATTTTGAATTGCCGATGACGGCAACCATCGCGGGCGTTGACAGTTTCTGAATTGGTGACCATTTGTCTTTTATACGATAAAAAGTCAGTGTAGTCACCGCGAGATTTTTTTTTCACCTTTTTTATTTTTGGAGTCAGAATTAGATTATTTCTGTAATGATAAATACTTTTAGAATTTTGAAATCATCAAGTTTATATGTTAAAATTTCAAAAATCACTACTTAATAGGTCGTTTGGCTCCAAACACTAGTTAAACATATGATGACGCGTAAGAGGTAGAAACTACTTGCCAAAAAAATCTTACTTTCGGATCAGCCGTGTGTAAAGAATTTTCCGAGATATTTATTTTTCACAGCTGGCTATTTCAATTTTACTTACTTCTTATTATACAAAGGATAAATCAAAATAAGCCACTTGGTCATATAAATAGAATAACAACTTTCATAACATAAAATTTTTTTATCATGCCATGCAAAAAGTTTGATCAATTTAATTTCCCAATAAGATATATAATCCTATTTTAATAATCTCTTGATAAAACAGATATATTTATATAACAGTAATTTATTATGCGATAACACTTAGGAGACGAAAATTAACCTAGTTTGGAGAAATGTCACGACAAAAACAAATTGCTGTTGAAAAATTTATTGAGCACAAAACATGTCTAGACTTAAATTAAATTTCTTAATTCGAAATCCAATGATTATTGTCACTGCAAGAACATAAATCGTCTTTGTTTGCATTCTATCTAATGAGGAGTTTTAACAGAAAAAAATAGTTTATTACACTTAAGTAAGTCGTCTTTTTTATTAATTTATTAGAGCATGAAGTTGAATTGATTTAATGTAATACATTAACATTTAACCCACAAATATTATTAAACTATATCACAGTGCCAAGCTCGAACATTTATCGTAAGCGTATCGCCATCGTATCGAATACGCCAAAAGCCAATGCGATGGGAAATTGTACATCGCGCAACGTCACGGTATGCGCGGTTTTCAATATTCCATACTAACCAGCTTTTTGGCGCATTCGATACTATAACGATACGCTTACAAACACTGAGCACGAACTTGTATCGTAATCGTACCTTTTTGGCGTACTTGGTACGATGACACTACGCTAGCGACAGATGCTCATGGTTTAGGCCTCTAAAGTAATGTGTTTTTACCGACAAAATGACTAAAACGTCAAAATATTTTACATATAGTGGTAGATACGTAGGCAGTATTCAATTGTCAAATTTTGAAATAAATCAGTAAACTAACCTGATCCATCAATTAACCGATGAATCACAATTAGTCACAGGTTAGTCACACAGGCTATCTCATACTAGGTTATGAACAATAAAACTTCTATACATTGGTACATACGTGTTTAGAGAGTATAATCGTCAAAACACGTGTTGTTCTGGGTTTAGTCGCCAAGAATACAATATAAGTAGCTATTAGTTCATATCTAGAAGGTCGTATTATTTAGTGATGGGAATGATGCATGGGAAAGTTCAATAATTATTTTTAATAATAATAACAGAGCTCTATTAACTTTGTATCAAACCGTATACAAGAAATAAAAAATAAGCGTATCAGACTATAGAGCTATAGCGACAAATCAATAAAAAGAAAAAAAACAACGAGTTGCACTCCGGGAGTGCCGGAGTTATACCCATCCCAAGAAAAGTGCTCAACGCTGCTAAAGAAGTTTTCACTACAACAATTTTATAACTCATAAAAAATGCCAAATTCAGAAATTAAATTCTACCTGATGGTATTAATTAATAAATAAAAACAGATAATAATATTTGTAATAATTTTTGATGTGTATTTGAATATTATAAAGTGATTTATTGTTAATAATTGAAGACATGGATTGATTCAATCTAGCATACCATAATATCTAGAATACAAAAGTTGCAACACCAGTGCGTCATAAATTCATATCATAACCAGCAACATTTATCAAAGCAGATAATTTATTTAAAAAAATCAATGTCGTCTATCATTTACAGTGATTATGCTTACCAAACATTCATTGACTCGATCTATGTTAAAGTGGTATATCATTTTAGTATAGGTATTATCTATCGATAAAAAATATTTAATAGTCACTCACTGTCACATCCCTTCACGAGTCTTTGGCCGAATGTCCGACCAAACTCATTCATCCGACTTTATTTTTAAATGTAATAGTTTTGTTCGGGTAACAACGCTGAGGTATTTCATCGAATTATTTGGCTTGTGTTATGATTACATTTAGCTACTCATTAGTAATTAATTAATTTTATTTATTTTCACTCTACCTTCTGCCGGGTGGAAAAGTTTATCCAATTTCGTAACTGCATATATAACAAATTTTTTTCAGCTGTTTAGCCTTGAAAGGTATGAACCAGCCAGAGAGTTACTTTCGCATTTTAATATGAGTAGGAACCAGTGGCGTAGCTTGCCATAGAAGGGCCTTGTATAAAATTTTGTAGGGGGGAGGGGGGCAAAATAAAGATTTAAAGGATTATAAGGATTTGCTAATTTTTGCTCACATTCGGGGCCCCTGTAGCCCGGGGGGGGGGGGGCTTATAATTGATACGGTAGATATGGCGGTAGCTACGCCCCTGGTAGGAACTAGTAGGAAAGTAGGATTAGACGTAAATATCAATGTGAGTTGCTAATCTATACTAATATCATAAAAAAACCTTGAGGTTTTTTTTTTATTTGTATGTTAACGGAGGAAAGCAAATCTACGGAATCACGTCAGCTATTTTAAATAAATTCTTACAACAATTGTAAGATACATTATAATGCCGGGATAAAATAGAACCCTCGGAAACGCTGGTGAAAACGTGGCACGGTAAATATGTCCAATATAAATTGTGTAGAACAGTGTTGAGAGTCAGGGGCTCGACTCTGTAAAGAAAATGACACTAACTCGAGGATGTTTCGTCGCGGCCTCTATGCTCTGTGTCTGTCGCTCACTACGCTAATACTACTAATCACGTGAGAGGTAAACTCTCCGATGCCTCCGTGAAGCGGCTCGCCGACGAAGTTTGTATTAGCCGAATGGGGGCTGTTAAGCTTATAAATAAATAGCATACAATTATTTTTAAAAACAAGCTTTTTGTTTCTGCACTCTTAACCGTTAAGAAGTTCCTTCGCCAGGAGCCAACCCTGGGTGCAGCCGCCAGGTAATGATGCAATTCAAAAGGGGCAATTAAAATTAAAAATGTTTATAAATTTTCGTGTTTCATATTGATGTCATACTTCTCATAAACGATGTTATAACTCAGATTGCAATCACCATTCCGTCATCCGTGCATCATCACAGCCCCACCAAGATTGGGAAGTTGCTTTAGTCAGGCACAGTGAATTAATTCAATTTCGTAATTCCTTTGTATAGGCTCGCTTTTGACCTCAATATCAGTAAAAGTTGACGCAGTAAATATAAAAACTATTTGTTTTTCTTATTAATCTTATCTTACAAATAAGTATTATAAATGTTTGTGTTTGGTTCCACACATTTTGGTTTTATTGATCAAAATCCAGAACTATCGCAAATTGTTCCTGCCCCCTTATTCAGTTAAAACAAACTTCGTCGGCAACGCTGCACGGAGGCCTCGGAGAGCTAGAAAGCAAAAGAGACAGAGCATATAGGCCGCGACAAAACATCCTCGAGCTAGTGTCATTTTCCGTACAGAACTGGAGCCCTGAATAGATCTGACAAATAAAGCATTACGTGTATGTAACGTATGGAATTCGAAAATGCAGCTGAAAACATTGTAGATATTTTGAGTAGTCTTCAGCGAACAGAATCTTAAAAATGCGACGCCTTTCATTTCAATCCTTCAAAGATGAGTGGACGAAACTAATATCTTAATCCTCAAACTCCCTTTAGTAGGCGGGATACTTTTATCATATATTATTAAGCTGGCAATCTTGAGTCGATACATAAAACCGATGAGTAATCTCGATTCAAAGGTGCACGAACGCTTGCGGTGCATTCAACTCGCGTCACTCGTTGTTTGTAAGGTTAAACGTCTAAATTAAACGGCTATGTATTGTATGTAGTGTTGCCAGGGTGGACTGACATCCTGGTCTCGTATTTGCGAACTAGATAGATACGGGATATGGGATTAATACTTTGATGTCTATCTCAGTTGCTTTTTGTCAGTAAATACAAATGTTTTGAACATGAAACCTTCTTGTTGGCATGTTTTTAAAAGTAAACTATCTACGTGCAGTCTGTGAATGCTTCCTAAATATAATGTTGACGAAAGATAATTTTCGTGCTGAGTGCATTAATCTTAACTCAGGATATGCAAGACTAAACAATAGAGCTCTGAAAACAAAAAGATCATGCACGTTGCATCTTGATTTTTTCGGGCACTTGAGCTATTGCCAAAAATTATTCGCGTCTTCCTACACGTTCATAAAAGTTCGCGCCATTTATTACTTGTCAAATTTTTTTCATAGACAATTTATTAGAAAAATTATTTAAAAAACAACGTAAATTTTACTTATAAAACTGGGGACGTTTTGTATCACCAAGCAACTCATATATTTAATTAAATTGTGTATTTTCTTTCATTCACAATACTTATTATTAGCAAACACCTATTTAAACGTACTTATATATAACCTTTACGCAATATTTATAATACCATAGAGAAATTTATTAAACAAAAGTATACAATCGTTCATAACTTATTGTAACTAAAAAAAACAACGTTCATATAAGCTTTGCAATGAGAAATGGAATGTGGCAATAAGTAAAAGGGTTACTATGTTTTATTGTTGCAGAAGTCGAGCCACCTTTCCCCTGTCGAGATGTTACAGTTAAGAGGAACACGGATGTCAATGATTTTTACGAAATGCTCTCGGAGATCGGCCGGTGAGTCAACTCGACACTGTATTGTTGTGTGTATTAATAGGAACATAGAACACATTATCCTTAATCCTTTGCCGGCCCAGATAGATGTTTACAGGTAAATTATTGCTTATCATGTTGTTATTAAAATTTGTGTTCCTACTTACAACGGTTTATTGCCCTATCCTTTTCTGTAAGTATTGAATAAACAAAGATAGAGATATTTGAATTGTTGAATTTCAGTTTAAAAGTGTGGACGTTACACATATCCTACTATATCCAATTCCATTATTATTATAAGTGCTAAAGTTTGTGGGGATGGGTGTACGGATGTATCGATGTTTCTTACTCTTTCATGCAAAAAACTACTATACAGATTTGAATGAAACTTGGCACATATATAGTTTATAACCTGGATGAAAACAAAGGATACTTTTTATCCCAGAATATGCTACATCCTTCGGATCGCAGGCAAAACCGCGTAGCGCTCCTAATCGTTCTATAATTTCATAACGGTAGAAAGATAATAAAGTGATTATGATGGAGTACAAGAAATGAGATCACCTTTAATAGATAGCAATCAGCTGATTATGGCAAAACCGACACGCCCTATTATTATTGCAACACGTCATAAATATAAAAAAAATAGAACCGAAAAATTTAAATAAGCCAACAAACTAATAATGGCCAATGCATCACCACTATGTTATGATGAAAATTAAATCACAATCATATGTGGGTAGTGCGGTAGTAATTGCTTTGCCAATGACTATACTTTCATAATAATAATTTTAGCTTTCTGAACGTCCCCTGTGCTTTAGCTGTGTCCAATAATACTTCCAAGAATCAGTATTCGATCTAGATTTGATTCAGCATTGAGATACTTTTATAGAAACTTTACGTCACATTCGAATTTCTAATTTTAAGTCGTACAGGTTAAACTTTCTTGGAAAACCAGCGTGTTATTTGTGTTTTTAATGCGCTAAGTGCAAGAAAACTAGTTTTAATGATCGTGAATAGAAATATTTATTTAAAGCTAGGGTTTCATAATTAGACCCTATACCTTTTTCGCAAAGGATAAGGGGTTACAGTTGAAGGTTTTGTACCCATATCTTGAAATAGCACTCGATTACCCTTATTATGTCGAAATGCTTTCTAAAACATAAACGATTATTTTAATGACGATAATGCTTGGGTGAGGCCTATGTCCAGCAGTGGACGGAGATAGGCTGATGATGATGATGATGATGATGAATGCTTGGGTGTAGCACTCGCTCCAGCAGGACACATCTTTATGTACAAAATTTAATTTGGAAAAGAGTAATTGCTGAGTTTATTGGCGGCTTTTCTCAGTAAAAGCAATTGTGCAAAAGTGCTTGTTCATCATATTTCAGTTCATTGCAAATAAACATAAATCATTGAGAAATGTTATAAAACACCATGTGTCTGAACTCATGCATATTTGAAATTAAATAATTAAAAAGTAAATTAAATAATTTGGTTAATGAATTAACGCTATTTAAACATATATGCAATTAAATAAAATGTCATGGAAAAGTGGTTACCGGCTCTAATTAATATTGAAGTTGCAATCCGAAGTTTTTAAGTCTCATGTGCGTGTTATATTACCGCCCTCTCCAACCGAAACACAGTTTACATGTACACTACTGCTTCACGGCGAAAATAAGTGTGATGGTAGTACTTTCGCGAACGAACTCTGTACTAAGAGCTCTACTACTTCTAAAATCATCCTGGTATCTTACAGGATTATAGCATTCATGGCACATGAGACTTTACAAATTCACGTCTCAGGGTCGACAACGCATTGGCAATGCCCCTGGTGTGCAAATGTCCATAAGCGGCGGCGAGGATAGTGTCGGTGTAAAAAAATTGCGTTATTTTATTATTACCAATTTAAAACGACATTTGTTTTAGGATTATTGTCAAATTATTCTAATTTTGTAAAATAAATGACGTTTTATTTATATGTTACTCTGCCTTTTGTAGTGAACTGTACATAAAAAGTGTTTGGTCTTGTTCAATTAACACGATCCATTTGTATCTAGATTTATGTTTCACATTACATCGGAACAATTTGAATGATATAATGATACTACAATTAAAATGTTGAGCTTATGCATAGATTCAACATCATTTTAACGTTTTAGATATAGTATCTAAATTAATATGTCACAAATAATTGTTTTCAAATTTAATTTTGGGAATAATTAATTGCTATAGTAAACTAGTGTAGTAAGCTATATAAATTACAATGTCCAATTCCAGGGGCAAATTCGGCACAGTATATCTCTGCCGAGAGAAGAGCACTGGACTGGAACTAGCTGCCAAACTGGTGTCGGTGAGCAGAAGAGACGAGAGGCGTAATGTGGAGAGAGAAGTGGAGGTGATGAGAAGGCTGAGGCACCCGCGACTGATACAGCTTTACGACTCATATGACTGGGGCAAATACATGTGTGTCGTGCTTGAACTGTGAGTACCTCTCCATTTTATTTAACACACCATATTGGGACATTCTATACACACTGCCATCTGATCCCAAAGTATGCAGAGCTTTTATTTCTTCTCCAGAAATTATTAGAATAAGGTTTTCATAAAATAAATATTATATTGACATTTGTGGGTGATCTGAAGCCTAACCAAAACCTAACCTGTAACTCCCTGGGATTCAATTGCAAGACCCATTTCATAATATATTGATGGTTTGACGCGCAAGCATTGTGTGACAACATTCGAAGCGCCGTCAATGTAATACTAAAGACACTGCGACGACGATTCCAAAAGCAATACATAAGATGGAAACCATATTACTGTAATATATCACTACATATACGTAAGGTTTATATCAAGCGTATATTCCAAAAAATAACGGTGCAAAGTACTTATAGCCTTCTTAATAAGAGCTACTTTTATATACGTCCTTGACTGAATCAATCTTACTCACGAGGACACATCCGCAAATAGGATGGCCATTAAAATCACACGGCACTGCTTCCCAGCCTCAGCAGACAAACAGCCAACAATTTTATTACAACCGCGACGTTTCCGTCATACGGGTTTATTTCTAATGCCGACTCCGACCGCACACTTGAATGTTATTCAGCTATACGTGAATGTATTTTAGTTATAAATACCTATAAGTAGGTAGCTATCATACTGTCGACGTAGGAGTTACGTTACAACTGAATCATCTGCTCCCGCGCATTGCAAATTGCAATTATTTGACTTTTAAATTTCTAAATTTGCACGTTCATTCAATCTCATACTCTGTATTGGGATGTGTGTGACTCAGCCAACTCCAGTATCTGGGAAATATCTGATTTTGTTTGAAAAGCCGATGTGGGTTAAGGACGCCAGTTATTTTGACACGATGGAATTCTGAGCCATTTGTTTACATCAATCATTTTAGCTCGCGACGTTGACTTAGCTCGTTGCTAACTACCTAGCGTTGTGAGTAAATAACAAATACTTCCTAAAGAGAGTTCTTGTTAATTTTATAGAAAATTTACTTTCCTTGTGGTACTTATTTAAAGAAGGAACTTCACAGTTCTGATTTTTAGAACTCCCTTATAACTATTTGAGAATTTATTATTATATACCTCTAAAATCTTAAGTAAACACAAAAATAATTTATCATATACCACAGCTGTCAACGCTCATAATTGAGAATTATCTTCGCGAACACTAAGCCCGCAGCTTCCGGTATATTTTTGGACATATATAAATAGGTATTGTGAATAATCCAGGTGTAGTAATTAGGTCGGTCGTTGACAGACCGACGACACGGCGACAGGTGTGGACACGCCTTGGAGACATTAATTACGGGAATTTCGCTTTTATTATTATGACATCATTAGATAGATTCCAGGAAGGCCAAAGGTGGATGACAGACGCTGCTGGGTTTAATTACGTTTATCAGTTTAAGGAAAAACGTCTGCTATGTCAACGAAACCATTTTTGGCATACTTAGTTGATATCATATATTATTTAAATAAATCAATAAATAATTAATATCTTCAGGCATTTATCCTCAAAGAGGAAGGTAGTGCAGAGGTAGCAGACGGAAAAATGTATTGAAGTTGACTTGGTACTTTAAAGAGTTGGTGCCAGTGGTTCGTGAGACCGATTGTTAATTGTTGATTGACAATTCTGCTGGAGAGTATTACCCACAGAACAGATATGTTCCTATCGTCCCGAGTTGGTAACTTGCCCAAAAAACGTCGACAAGATGTCAAATTACAAATACTTAATTATTTTTGCGTTCAAACTGGTCAAATATTGGCATTATCTTTATAAATTTACATATATGATCTTTATTTTTAGATATCTATTTCAAAAGATATAAAACCAAACCGCATGAAATGCACTTCCATTACATGCTTTTTTACACGAAAGTGACACAGTTCTTGTAAATAATGTTAGTCTTGTTATGCTAAAATTGTTTTGTAAATAAAACATGAGTAAATCAGTTCGGCGACATGTCAAAAAGGTGAAAGCAAGTCAAGTGATGAGTCAGAAAAACTGTAAAGTATTACTTTCCTATCACTTGGAAAGTAACACAAAAGTGTACAGTTAACCAAACATAAGGTGATTTTCTTAGCGTATTGCGGTTAACCGCGAATATTGTTGGAATTGTACTGAACCAGTCATTTGTTTACGTCACTATTGTACAGAATTGTTTTGTCAATATTTCTTCATCAATCAATGTTTTATTAGATAAAGGTAATGACGATATTTCAAAAGTAGAAATAAATTTCTCTCTAAATGAAATAATGACACTTTAATGATAACTTTTTTAATCAGACACTCATAGTTAAGTTATTTTTGTATATACTATGTGCCCATAATACTTATATATCTATATATATTACCCCTTTCAATACAACTTAATACCATATACATCATAATTAATAACATACTGTATACAATAATGAATCACTCCACTAGCCGTGTTATTTTTAGTCCGTATTATTAGCGACATAAATTAAAAATATCCAAATTTTCAAATCACTTCAATCAGCGAGCTTGTTACAAGCTTTTACTAGCTTTTTAAATAGATCTATTGAATAAATCGCTGACGATAAACCCTAAAACTTTTAAGAAAAAAAAACGAACACTCATATTTTACAAGAAACCTTTATTAATAAGTCATTCGCTATACAAAATTACGCAGCCATTAAACAAAATAAAAAAAAACAACATGTACAAAAAAAAAGCTTTGCGCACATGAACCACATTTTTCAATGTCAATGATTGCTTTCATTCAAATACACATTGCCACTAATAATAGCTTTTTGGTGACGCATTTAATGTATCCTGCTGTTATATTAAAAGTGCGTCAAAGTCAAGTGCTCCCCGTAAATGGCGAGACGGCACGAATACACAAAACGTCTTCTAATATAAAATCAGCATGGCGTCAAGGCGCGTCAGATATTACAGCGCATAGTTGGCGCGCCGCCATATTGCGACGCCATCTATAACCGGACGGGTATGTTTGCGCGAATGATTATGTATGGAAAGAAGCATTATCTATTTTATTTTTACTTTTATTTTGTGCAGTTATTATTATTCTGTTAAGAGATGTCCACAGATAATAAGCCTCGCCTATAGATTGAGAGACAACAAACAATCGGTTGGAGTTCCTGACATTGTCGTGCTTGCAACCAACGATAAAATTTGTCAAGCCATAAATCGACGTCTTGGAAGTTTTACGGATACGATACAACTAAGATCTATCACTAAGATATACCAAACGACCTATTTTAGTAATATACACGTCATACAGATAAATAAAAGCTGTTAACATCACCAATAAAACTTATAAGATTTTGTAGATTACGCAAATCCTACATTAAATTCACTTACGCTCAGTAGGCATAGACAAATCGAAATATCCGTGGGCGTAAAACCATAACATCCTTAACCAGTATAGTAAACATGTAGTAGAAAATTCTGGATGACGTCATCACGCAGCTGATTGATCATCGTCTGAGTGCATGATTTGTTTATTTATAGGTCAGAATCAATATGCATAAATTATATTGTCAAATGTGCTGTCGCCGAGCGTGACCAAACGTTGCAAAGATCTCGTGATCATGCAGGTTAGCATCGGCCAAAAATTAATAGAACATTTAAGCTTGTATTAATATGATACCGTGTATAATTTTGATAAATGCAAAGTACTTTACAACCATCGTACATTTAAATAAAAAAAAAGTATGTAAGAAAAAACGGGGTTTAACAGTACATTCTTTAGGTCGATATTTGGGTGTACCGTTTTTCTATTTTCATTTTTCTATTCTAATATCCAATATCATGCTACAATAGCCATTAAATAGATATAATTTTATGTGCAGTGCAGTAATATCGCAATGATAAAAAAAATTGATATTTTCTGATGGTAGTTACGGTCTTCCTTACCAGCGGCAACGTAGAAAGCATCGGGGAAGTGTTGGGTCACGCCAACTGTCAAGTTAAAATAAGGCAGGCGATAAGTCCACAATATTCTATTTAAAAATAACTACATATGTATATTATAGTAAAAATACAAAATACAAAAAATAAAAAATTATAGTCATAAAACTTACGCGAAAACCGCCACGATGACGTCACATAAATTTTGAAAATGTGGGAAAACATCAACAGTCGACGTGGGATCCATTCAAGCGGATCTAAAATTAAATTTTAACGAAAACATGACGTTTTCCAAACGTGTAATGCTGTGAAGTAAACAAACAAATCCGTCCTGAAGAGATTTACTGGCAAAGTTTGTTCAAATTACGGAAAATTTCAACGGTTTCTAATTATCGCCTACTTTTTGTGTGCTCAAGCATTTTCATGACTGATGCAAAAAATAACTTGCTTTCAAGAATATTTTTCTTTGTGACGGATTATTAGGTCAAGGCTTGGAATTTCCAAAGTGGTCGGGCACCGATTTAAAAAAACATAGCTAATAAAAAAAGTAGGCAACACTACGGAGAAATGTTATAATTATTTAGCCTTGCAACTTCACGAAATCCAATTGGTTCTTCGAAATTATGGGAGCAGTTGAGCAATAATAAAAGTTATTATTAAATGGATATATACCTAGATAAATTAGATAATCAGTAAACTTAAAATTATATCGCCAACTACATATCGTCATAGGTACTTTAGTAGCTAGGTCCTTCCACGTGATCGAATAGTTAAATATTTATACAACATGTTGATATACGCGAATAGCAGCGGTTAGTGGCGTAGCAAGACATGTTTTTTCTGGTGTGGTTTATTTATTATAATTGTTTATATTCGACTTTCGATTATGTCATATCGATTTTATTGCAAAATTATCAAAAGTTGGTGTATACTTACGTAATTCGGCGCAGAGAATTTGATGTTCTTAAAGTCGAATTCATAAAATTTCAAAATTCTTCAAATTGATTCTTACAAGCGCAGAGCCTTAAATAACAGGTTTTTATTTTTCAAAATAAGAATGGTATTCCCGCATTCCAGCCTCCAAACTGATTTAACACAAAAGAATTTCACCTGCATGTAGGTTCCACACATCTGCCTTCACTTTGCCAGCAAGATTATAAAGAGGACAAAAGTGAGCGCCTGAAATAAAAAAAATAAACATTGCCAACCTTCATATATCAGACTGATTTTGTCAGTTAGCCAAAAATTATGTAGCTAAAGTGAAAGCGATATATTGATGAGCACAAAATAAATGGTTCGATAGTTGACCTTGTACTCTTCAACACCTTCATTACTGGTTTATTTTGGCGCCAAAAAATACATCGGAAGTCGGAGGTGACGTGATGTGACGATTCAATGTTCCGTTCAGTGTCAAACTTTTAAAAAACAAATTATTAATTGCTGTATATTTAAATTGCCCACATATTAAAAAAAAGACAAAAGACACGAGGTAAATTATTCATTTGTAGGTAATCACCTCGGAACATTAGATGACTGTTTGCCTGTTCATTTGAATCAAGAATAGTTTTTTTATAGACACGAACAAAGGAATAGTAACTGAGATATCGGTCCATAGATAACTAATTCGAAATGCTGGACTATTCTCATTTTATACCAACTCCGTTTAAAGGTACCTTCACATGCTTGGCTGCAACGGTAAATTAATCAATCCCGACTGAATTTTAGAGTTATCTATGAACAATAATATCTCACAAACGCTTCTCTTTGTCTCAGACTGTTTCAATCAGTCAGTTTTGGCAACGTTTAGCAGTTTAAAGTTGTGTCTAAATAGCTTTTGTTCTGATTAAAAATAAGTCCACATGACACTTTTATCATGCCCCGCTCTCAGAAGATAAAGTATCTAGATTTTATTATAATATTAATTGATACAGCACAATAAAAACAAATTCATTACATTCACATTTGATACAAGTTATATCACCACCTACTTATTGTTATAGAAAATATTTAAATATTTTTGATTAGCACTAATATGCATTAAAATTTAATTGATTATTCATTGAATCGAGCCTCGATTTCGTTTTATTACATATCTATGGCAAACGAAAAAGGAAAACCAACCGAAAAATCACCGAATGAATAATCGATTGACGCTGCAGTCGATAATCGAAAACAAATTTTATGATCTTAGAAATAAAGTTGAATTTATTATTTCAGGATCACAGGAGGCGAACTCTTCGAACGAGTCATAGATGAGGACTTCGTGCTGACAGAGCGAGCGTGCACCGTGTTCATGCGACAAATATGCGAGGGAATCGAGTTTGTGCACAGGCAGAACATTTTACATTTGGATATGAAGGTACAATCAATTCCATTCGTCGTAAAATTCTCATATCGGTTACATATTTTTAGGTTTTATACCAAAAGGAGTAAAGTGCAATAATAGATTTTAATGCTCGCAAAAAAAATTAACTTTACAGTTTAAGGAAGCTAAATAAGTTTTAGACTTTCTAATCGATCTTATCACTAGAATACAGCGTGTACGAGAGAAGATACTACCAACATAAGGTATGGAATATTGGCAGTTACTTGTCTTAGAACAATCGGCATCCTCGTAAAATTGCCAAATGTCTATTTAACGATAACAATGTTATTTAAATTGAATCTCGCGCATCTCTATCTTGGTTCGAGTCCAATTTATAAATCTAAATGGCGGAAAAGCATGCGCGGGAGTTTTATGATTCTGCCGTGTCGTACCACACTCAATTGTTTATTTTTATTATACATATATCTTTTTAGTTAATTTAAAAAACTATACTTATAAACTCATTTATTTTTATAAAATGTAATGTACTTAGGTACTGGATCAGATCTTTTGCCCTCCCTATTGTATACTTTGTGAACTGGTAATAAGATTAAGTATAAGTCATCCAGTTGAAAACCTGTTGGTATACCTACCAAACTGTGGTCCACCAACTGTACTCAAAAGCATCTTCTAGGCTTAATAATAACTTTCTAGACACAAACAAATATTTTACCCATTTTATCTTACAGCCAGAAAATATTCTATGCCTGACGAAGACGGGCAACCGAATAAAGATCATAGACTTCGGCCTCGCTCGGTTCTACGACCCGGAGAAGAAGCTGCAGGTCCTCTTTGGTACGCCAGAGTTCGTCGCGCCAGAAGTGGTGAACTTCGAACAGATCGGTTACGAAACCGACATGTGGTCTGTCGGAGTCATATGCTATGTTCTGTGAGTATAGTCATTTTATTACATGTTTATTGGTCCATAATATTAATTAACAGGATAGTAATAGATAGTTAAACAACGGGTTGCACTCCGGGAGTCCCGGCAGAAGTGCAAACTTGAACATTATGCGTTTTTACCGTCTTACGAATTTTCGATCAGGTCACGTGTCCTGACGCGAGTTTTATATTTTATACCCATCCCAAGAAAAGTGCTCAACGCCGCTAAAGAAGAAATGAATATCATACACATGCTATTTTACTACAGTTAATAAAATAGCACGTTATAATATCCAACGCGCGATAAAGCATTATATACAGCAGTCTATAAACGCGCTTTATCGTTATTATTTGAAGATAATATGATACGCAATTAAAATTCTGTCCATTGATACTGAGATATTGAAAAAATTGCAATTTGTGTATACATTTTTATTTGAAGGATCCAATTTGCCTATTCCAGATTGTCAGGACTTTCTCCATTCATGGGTGAGACAGACATAGAAACAATGGCTAATGTCACCGTGGCCAAGTACGACTACGACGACGAAGCCTTCAATGAGATCTCCGAAGATGCCAAAGATTTCATCAGCAAACTGCTCGTGAAAGACAAAGAGTAAGTTCAATATTTGAATATTTTAGCTTTCCTAGAGTTTACTGTTTGGTTTTCTGCTGCCTGCCGAGATTGAACACAAAACCGATTCTATATTACACTTTATCTATGGTTATTCAAGAGGAATTCAGCTTAGTATCTGCGTCAGAATAGGGCTTAATCAATATTTCCTAGTTTTAGAACTGAAATTGAAGGTCACGAATTTTTGCAATTTTGAACTAATTACGTTAAAAGCTGAAACAAGCCAGCCTATCGATAAAGACCCTTTGTTACTTGTTGTTTACATCCAACACTAAATATCTCCAGTAACTAACAAAACATAATACAACCAATTAAATACTTAGTTTAATACATTCTACTTATTGCATTTTAGACTATTTACTCTATTTAGTAGTATTAATGTGCTAACCTGATGTGTTTATGTTTAGTTGTGTAGATCGTTCAAGTAGATTTAATACATAAGTATATATCCTCATCCAACACGTCCACTCTAAAACTCCGTCACCTCACATCCCATCCTTGTTATACTCCTCACGAAGCTTTGAGCCATGCACGATCCTTGCAATCCATTTTGTATCCTGTAACTGCACTCCATTCAAGGTGTTGGGGCCATAGTAACAAGGGTCTTTGTCGCAGGTCACGTCCGAGCGCTACGGAGTGCTTACGTCACCAGTGGCTCGTCAGACGACCTCCAGTGAAGAAAGAACCCCTGCCAAAGCCACTACCATCACCAAAACACGAACTAGATGTTGCAAAAGACAATCTACGAGTCTTCGTTGAAAGGTGGAGCGAACACCCCAATTCTCCATACGTTTTTGACAATCAAGCTCACGAAATAACAACTCTCACAAATGGAAACTGCGAAAGATCCTCGATTGGTGGATGCTCTCCGTCACCAAGAAGTTCTTTAGGAAGTTCACCCGATATAGTATTCGATGAAGATGACTTAGAACCGCCACCTTTGAGAGACACAATGCTAGCTCCTAGATACAACCCAGTGGAAAGACGGGCTTCAGACAGCACTTGCCTTTTGCATAAAAGGCAAGATGTACTCGTTAGGAAAAATTTAGCTGAAGAAATAAAAAAACTATCTGACCATTTATTCATGTTATCGACAATGAATACCGATCTCGCAAACAACAATAGTATGAAGGAACTGGACAAAAATTTCACAGAATCGAAAATTACTAAAGAAGAAAAACTAACCAATGGCTTTAAAAAGGCAACTAAGACAAGTATTACAAAGACTCTAACAAATGGGGATGCTAAGACTAAAGAAAGACGGATTTTTACATCAAAATCAACAAACAAAATAACGTCAGCTTTTTTATCAGAGAGAGAACCAGAGAAACCAATGACGAGTAAAATGCCCTGGGCGAAATCAACACGATCCAAAAGAGTTACGAATTTAAGTAGAGACGTACCAGAGCAGCCTGTTGAAAAACGTAACACCTTCTTTCAAGAGTTCGACAAAAGGCGTGAGAAAATTGATAAATTAGTAAACGGCACTGAAAATGGAAGGCAACTACCTTACAGACGAGGCGATGAGAATAATGCTCATAGAACAAAAGATCTCCTTCTACATCTTCTGGAAAAATGGGGAGATAACGAGGAAAAGGAAGCTGAAAGAACTGCTGGCGGTACCTCTAATGGCGGAAGACACCAGTCTATATCGTTAGAGTGGTCGTCGTCGAACCAACTTGCACAGAATTCCATGTCAAGTCTCCATGCGTTCTTCCAGAGGCAGACATCAGACGAGAAGAAACAGCGAAAGAAACCTGAAGTACAAGCATCGAAATGACTTTCGTTTGGGATGAAATTATAACAGGGACTTTAGTGCCATGACACTATGTTACCAAAGTAACGGAGATTAATTTAATGTTAGACGGTTTGTTAGAAATGACAGATAAATGACAATATCATAAGAATCTAGTCTGAATCTTTTGCATGAAGTCCGATCGGAAAGACTGAGGGATGTTTGGATGTTTCAATAAATCACATTGACAATAGCATATTTAGGTAATTTTATACTCTTTTTGTAAATAGTTTTAAATTGATAGTAGAAATCATTTCTACTAAACGTACACGTATATGTATGAAATTTGTTCCTTATAATGTACTTATGTATAACTTAAATTTAATTTATTGTTATAATTTGTATGTTGTTAAAATATAAGGCTTTATTGAATCTTTTTGTTTTATTGCATCTCTCTATTTTGAAATAATTTAATGCTTTATTTTACTGCTGGTGTATACAAAGTAAGAGTTGAAATTCACCAATAAGTAAATCAACATTATGACTATATAACCACATTATTCTAAGACAGTTTGATAACTAGGATTGATGCTTCAAAATCAACATCAAACAACCTAATAAAACACAAATTTCTCGATAGAGATCGACTTACAGCCTCAGCAACTCTGACGCATCCGTGGCTCATCCAATCAGCGCTGTGCACCGAACTCCATGTCACCAAGACCAAGCTAAAGAGATATGTCATCAAGAAAAGATGGGCGAAGGCTGTGGCGGCAGTTATTGCTCTAAAGAGAATGGGTGCTAAATTTGAAGACGCCCATGAAGATACATCTAAAAATGGGAAAAAGTAAAAATAAAGGTAAATAATGCTTCTAATGTATGAGGTGTTATTCAATAGTGATTAGTTAATATTAATAAAATTTGAAATAAAATAATATTATAACATTACACGCATTATTTCAAGGATTTAGTTTAAAATTACATTTTAAAAATAACAATCTATTACTTTTGGAATCATAAATTAGCTAGAAGTAACAGATATGTAAATTAAAACAAATATCCATATAAAATATTGTTGTAACATCCACATACCTATATTAAATCATTGTTTGAAGATACATAACGAAATATAATTAATAAAAGTGTTAATTAAAAAAATGTTATTGACTACTTGTAACAATAAATGGCGTCAAATTAAAAGAATATTGTTAACACATAAATGTCATCAAATTAGATAATATTGTTAAACCATAAATTCTATAATGTAAAAAAATCTTGTGAAACTTCAAAACAGAAACAGAACTGTAGCACAGTTGACGTGCTAAGTTTTTTTATTATTCACGCTAGAATATGTGTAATAGCTACTGTACTACAATAACTAGGTTTATTTAAGTTAAGCGCTATCAAATTGTATCACTGATGATATTTAAATATTGTTTTCTTATGAGGCTATAAACGTGTATAATAAAATAAATTGATACCTTATAAACAAAATGTCGTACATGGTAATACTAAACAATAACCGTATATGAATAATTATCAATCTCGATTACGAACTTGAATCTCGCGTCATAATAATTATGATTTTTATAATGTTGAGGTATTATTTCTGTAAATATTTGGATACTCCCTAACTATGGAGTGTAGAAGTAAAGGAGGACCATCTCAGTGTACTAAAAAGTGTCCCTTGAAAGGAAACATATTAAGGTGGCGCTGCTGTAGCAAGTGGAAGAATTTTAAATAGAGCGCCACAAATTATTAGAGAAGGATAGAAACATTTCCGTTTTGTTACAGCGCATTTTTTATAATTATTATAATGTATAAACAAACATGAGTATGGAATAAAATTAAACATTGATTTTAAGTACCCTTAATTAAGTCCCAATTAATTGTAAATAGGAAATAGAAAATAGTTTTAAAGAATTACCGGAAACAACCCAGCACACTTCACTCTGTTCATATCATTTCCACTTGCTACACTAGCGCTATTTCGGTGAGAATTCGAAACCTAATTTGCTGTTTACAAGTGAACACTTTTTCGACTAATCCCCCATACAAGATGGTCCTCCTTTACTTCTACACTCCATATCCCTAACGTAATAGAAATTCTAATTTTATTCCACAAGTGCCAACTGCCAACTACCTGTATCCGACCAATTAATTATGCATATTCCAATACGTAAAGCTCCTTGGTAGATACTTTGATTCTTTATAAACAAGTTTTTTACACATTAAATTTAGAGAGAAACCATAACTTATTCAGTTTTTATTATGTTGGCACCAATAAATTTTACCTATAATATACCTATGGTTCTTTATACAAAACCGTTATTTAACAAGTTCGTCTGTCAAACCATGGCGGAAAGATTTATTACAAGTTTCAAATAAGCCATCCGAATATCTTATTATGTGTCATACTTATACATAAACTAAGTCTCGAACTAAACGGTCTGTACATAAATGTACAGTCAAGAGTATTATTAATATAACGATAATACACTACGTTGTAACGTTATATTTATTTACTAATTTTAATATTTTATAAAAGACATTAACTGCTAACATGCTTATCAATGCTAGTTTATGTTATTTAGATTGAATATTTTTGCTTGTCTGAGAAGGTAGCTAAATAAGTTATTATTGTGTATTCTTTGCGTTTTTACTAACCAACTTATTATTTTTGATAAAAATAAGATTAATTAAATTATGATTCATGAATCTCAACTATTATTGCAACTCTTAATACATTGTCGAAATAGCATTAAAATTTTCTTTTGTAAATAAACATTAATAAACAAAGTGTGACCCAAAACCAATTTTTTGAGAAATAAATCTTGTTACTTTAAAACTTTATTTTATTTCATTCTTCAACCTGTGCTCTACAGGCCACGATCACGATCTGAAAGCTGATTAGAACAAAAAAAAAATAATTAGTTGAATTTTTTCGCCAAATATTTCAGAACTTGTTTGTCCCTCATACAAAAGTAATTAGGTTATTTTAGTGTCCATGGCGTGGCAGGACTAAGCTGTATCGCTTATGCTAGACAACCTAGCATAGATCTATTTCCGCCCGGAATTAGTATTCAAATATCAAAATGTGTCCTAGTTCAAATGTTAGATATTCAAAAATTGATCAGCGAGCGTGTTTTGATTGCTCATCAAATTTGGCACCAAATTAAAGAATTTGTCGATCCTTCACCGTACCTTCGGGAAGCATATTTCCTGACAGGGTCACTAAAATTAAAGCTTTTGAATCAGTGAGGCTTAATGATATTTGGGCATTTTTCAAAAAGTTTGTCCGTGACGAAAAAGAGTTCCTATTTTTTTTCAAACTTTTTATATAACCTAATTATAGCTAATCTCATAGGGAATATACAGGGTTATATTAGAAAGATATAATTTTATGTTAAATATCATCGATTGATGAAAATTTAAAGTTTTTTATGTGATGTAACGGAATGAACTGCTCCATTTCGTCACTATAATTAGTAATTAATTTAGCAAAAAATAAACAGTTTTATCAGAAACAAAGTTTTTTTGTAAAATTCAATGAATAGAAGCAATGAAAAGTCATAGTGTAATGCAAATTATTTATTATAATCAAAAAGTTAGACAGCGTAAATGGTCCTAATCGTCACTATAGCAACAAATAACACTATCAAAAACTATCGTTGTATCCATAATACAAAGAAAATATCAAAATTGACTTTTACAATAGAATCATATGTTTAAACAAAATATCATAAAATCAAATACAGTCTTCTAACAATAGTATTTATTTATAAAATCTAAATTAAACACACAGCCAAAACTGGACAGTAACGCTCGTGGAACCTAGCGTTACTATTAGGAACTAGTAAGGCGGAGTGTACACAAAACTTATATTATATCATCAGACTAATCACATCCGCGGGCGATATCCATGGATGCGCTTTACGTGTACTTTGATATCAATACAGATTAAATACAATAATACCTTAATAACAATCACAATCAGTAAGTTAAAAAACTAGAATTTTCTTTATAAAGGCCGCCACTAATTACCCAAAAGTATCATGATAAAAAAAATACTTGGAATGACAAAGTATTTATTTAAACCTAATAATAATAATATAATAAAATATTCGCTAATTGCCCTAAATAATAAAAATAAAAATTATTCACCAAAACACGTCAAACAAATATAATCAAAATGTTGCTGTCCAGAACTACATGTCATACAATTAAATTCTTTGCAAGCCATGCACTTGATCATGGGAGCATATACAGGAAACTTCCCCTTGCACCTGTTACATTCTATTTGTCGTTTAATAACTGTTCTAATAGCTTTATTTTCGTTTTGTGTAGAACGTATTGGTTTTCTTAGAATCGTATCAGTTTTTATTAATAATTCACGTTTGCCGGGACTACTTATATTATGGTTTCTCTCAGATAATTTTCTTTTTAATGGTAAATTATGTCTTAAATTTTTTAAATTACAGGTTTTTTTTTTTGATGTACTTGGCAACATACATTGAGGATCAGGGTTTGTAGAATCACTAATTAGTTCACTTTCAAAAGGCTGTAAAATAATATCGTCTAGAGGAAATAAAATGGAAGGAATGTCATTACTATTTTCCGTGATTTGTTCTGTAATTACATTATTATTCTGCTCTTGTTTAATTACGATCAAAGAGTCATCTGGTGTATTATAAAAACAGTATTTACGATCTTTTCTGGTTTCTTCATCGTCTTCATATTGGTCTTTTTTCATTTCATTCAAATACAATGTTTCTGAAGCTTTGTCATCTATATTTTCTTTATTACTATCACTTTTAGAATACCATTCATCATTAATTACTTCACGTTTAACACTTTTACAACACGTCTCATCCCTTTCATTTACCCTGTCACTTCTTATTATTGCACTATCATTATTATCTACACTTTTCATCACCCTCTCATCTGTGATTACTTCATTATCTATTTCCCTGTCAACCTCATATGTAAAATCTGCAACACGTCTTTCAATTCTTGGCATATTACTGTTGACAGTCAGATTCTGCAATTGATTATTTAACAGAGTATGGTTCGTGGGGCAATAGCAACTGCACAAACCTTTTAATTCACCGCAGAAACAACTAATTTGCCTGAATTGGATTCGATTTAGCCGCTGAGATATAATTTGATGCAGTTGTAGTGTCCCAGGAACTGGTGAAACTTTATCTGGGATCAGCTTGGCCACGTTTTCGATATCATTATCAGTTATATAAAAACTTTTTACAGATTTCATGCTTTTATGTATAATATTATGAGCATCTAACCCGTTAGTAACATCTAACCCAAATCCTATTTTTTTATCTAATTGCCTTTTAACTGCGCCTCCAATGCCATCCGCAACGCTTTTTCCGTGGCCGGATTCCGAGAATGACCAAGTCGTGTAAAATAAATTTAATTTTTCTGTGAACAGATTAAGCAAATAAAAATTTTTTTTTTGGCGGTATTGGCTGCTAGGTCCGTCGGAGAAAAAGTGAATAGTACGAAAATATGTTTTTAACTCTTTAGCAAATTTTATAATTGGAATCAAATGTGCCCAGATGGCATGAGGTTCGTGGCAGTTATTATCAGAGATGGTTACAAATGACTGAGCTTTATCATTAAAGTAAATTACTCCGGAATGTAGGGTTATTGAATTTTTGGATGCCCCGAAGTGGATAGCCTGGACCTCTTCTGCGAATTTACAATTAAAATTTTCGGAGAAGTCACATAATATAACGATTTCGTCATCTTTTAGGTTATTTATGCATGTGCGATATTGACGTTGCTGGTGTTTCCATATGAAAACATGGGTTTTAAACAACAGTAGTGCGTTTTCAAATTCAACTATCAATTGCTGCACTGTTCCGCTTATTTGTTGCTTTGTAGTTTTTTTTGTGATATATTTCTTGCCGGATTTTTCATACTCACAGTTCACTCTGAGCCATTTAAACCATGTTATCTCACTATCCAATTTTTCTTCATCATATTTTATAGTAGCAATTTTGCACTTATCACATTTGTTAAACATACATACATTTGACTTTATATCACAAGCAACCGCCGTTATAAGTTCATCTATGTTCTTTTGAAATATAACACCTTTTGATTTCAGAGCAAGAAATAAAAAGTTCATGTTACTATGCTTTATACACATACATGTATCCCTACTATTTGCAGAGGGTGATATGACATAAAATGGCTTATATCTAAAGAAAGTCGTGAAACTGTATTTCCCTCCTTCATTTTTATACACTGTGTATAAATTAAACAACGTTTCTACCGTATATCTAATTTGACATTTCTTTTTTCCTTTTGTCTTACATTCTCGTTTTCCAGCAGTGCATCTACTAACATCTTCTCTAATAAAGAACTTTTCTATTTCTTCTTTTGTTTTCTTGTTTCCTAATTTCTTCTTGACAGTTACTCTTACAGGACCTTTTAGTCCTAAAACTTTACCATTAGCGCCTTTCCTTTCCTTATTTGTTACAACTTGTTTGAGTAATCTCTTTTCAGAATATTTCTTGCAGTTATTGTACGTGTTACGCAGTGAAATTTCCATACATTCGTTGCGGACTTTGACCTTATCGTATTCATTTTTTAATAACTTAATTTCTTTATCATGCTTCTCCTGAACACGATGAAACCTTTTTCTTATACTATCTAATCGTAGTTTCAATATCTTTATATGATTTAAAGCTTTCTGGTAGTTCTTACAAACTTTTAAGTGTTTGATTTTTAACGAGTGTCCTTCTGACTTGAGCTTTTTTGACAAATCTTTGGGTGTAATCTTTGGTTTGGTTTTCTTATTCTCTTTTTGCTTTCGCTTTTGCTCTCTCCATACTTTTCTTTGTTTTTGTTTTTCTTCTTCAGAAAGTTCTTTTACTTTTTTCTGCCTTTTCTTCAGTCTTTTTAGCTGCTTTTGTCTCTGTATTTCATATTTATCCGGATTTTCTTTTAACTTTTCTCGGTATCTTTTTGCGCGTTCTGCGGGCGTGAGAACCATAGTTGTGAAATGTACACTATTCCACCCTCCATTAAATTAACAATATAGACACTCGTCGTCGGAATAATGATCGTAAATCGTAAATAAGAAACAGCCTTGACACCAGAAGAAATTAAAATCTAATAAAGCATGTATATTCGATTTATGGATCTTAAAGTGGTATGGCAAGGTGAAATTTGGAGTGTAATTACAATTATTACAAGTTCTTGAGAGCACGAAGTGGGTTGTTATCCACGGCCACTATTGCTGGTTTAAAACAAAATCGTTTCTTGTCAAAAATCGATCGAGATCTACAAAGTCTGGCATCGCCGCATGACAGGTAATGACCAATTTCGATAATATTTCTGAAAAAGAAAACTTACCTCAGTTGGTTTTGGCGCATAGTATTTACATAGTAGTAGGCATAGTATTTACATTGTATTGTGCAACCTAAAGAACAAAGTTTTAAGCATTATTATTGGTAGGAGTAGTATGTAGTTAAGTCGTATCCATAATTTTTAATTTTTGGATTAACATATTAAACGAAGAAAAGCCGAACTAAATATAAATTAAACACATATTGTATACCTAACATATCATCCTAAAGTGACTCGTTATGAAGATAACCTGCTTTGTAGATCAACACTGAATATAAAGTAGGTATTTTGATGACACCTAATACTGTTTACTTAGTAATTTGAATGTTAAAATATCAAAAAACAATCATAATAATATTATTCATACACATAATATTACGATGTTAATTTATTAAATTATCAAATTTAAATTCTAAATAGAATTTAAAGAAGTTAATGAAATATTAATTGAAAACATATTCTTTGTAATTTTACATTACTTTGAACCCTTCTGTATATATTCAGCTTTAGAATTCCATTTCGTCACGAAAAAGTTCCGCTTGTACATCACGTGACGAATGGATGTGACGATTCCTCGACTACAGTAATAAGAATATAATTTCTAGCTATTCTAAAATAAGGATTTTACTATAACAACTTCTACTTGGTCATTTATTAGTTAAATATAAAATCTGTCATAGCAAAACAATAAATTGAACTGTTTTTACCTTACAAAAGCCGACACTATTAGGAGCACAACAAACCATAACCGTGACGCTTGCAAACTGTTCTTGTCGCATTTGATTGGTTGATTGAATCTGACAGCAAGATGGCGACGGCCATAGACTATATATGTTGCCATATTAATCAAAATCATTCCTATTTTGTAATTTCGAAGTTCGCTTCATAATATAATCACCGTGACTATGCAGGAGTTTCCACTATATGTCATTTTTGTGGACACAAAAAAATTCAAGATAATGTTATTTTCTATGCCCCAGATTAGACATAGAGTTTTTAATTAAATGGCATAGCTCAAAATCTTTCTAAAAACATAACATTTGGGTCACTCATACAGAATAAAAACATGTAATTCTATTTCAAAGTTTACTAGAAGGGGTTGGACGCATGGAATTTGTATGGCCAGTGCTGCTTTAGAAGGCTGTATTTTGTAATTTACATAGTTTTTCATATTTATTTTATAACAGTAATATAGTTTAAGATTTGTTTTCATAAAACGTCCCCAGGAAGTAAAAAAAAGATAATTCTTGTTCATATCATAATTTTACGATTCCACCGGACAGGGTAATTTACAAGCCGACAAACTTTTTGAAAAATGCCCATTTGACAAATTACGATTTTGGAACCAGTTAGCATTCAAATCAGCAATCTGCCGGTTTGACCCCCGCGGCGCGTCTGGAATGCTCCTGCCGTGTACTTAACATGGGTAACACTGTGCTATGCTGCGCCAACTTAGTTCTCTCTGCCAGATGTGCAGACTCAATTATCCCAATTAGAGGAACTTAGCTCATGGCAGAAGCGCAACACAACTGAAAACGTTATTAGCTGAAATAAAATAGTGGCAAGTATAGCAGTACTCACTTGGCGTTAAGAATTTTGCTTATTCATGGCGCCATTTTAAATTTAAGTGAAACGCCGACACAGTGAGCTTCGCCCGAGTTACTTTGATGACTCAAGTACATCGAAAGAAATCACAAGAAAAAAAGTAGCTGTTTTAGATGTGGGGCGTTAACTAATTAAGCGCATCAATTAAATAAAACAATCTAAAACTTTTTATGTTTTTTTTATTATAATAAGCATCCAATGATATTGTACTGACAGTTTTTTTCCTGGCAGTACAATACCAAACGATGTACACGGAGTGATAGATTAACGGTACGACTTCTGGTATCTGGCGCGGGCTCCTGGACCACCGAACTTCTTGGGCTCGCAGCGACGGGGGTCGGCTACCAGCAAACTCCTGTCGTATTGGACGAGGATGTCCTTGATTTCCTTCTTGGAGGCTTCATCAACATCTGTAAGAATGAAGAACTCAAAATAAGTATGAGACTTGATATGAAAAATTTGCCTGACATTTTGTACAAAACAAATATTATTATGCTAATGGAAATCATATTGAACTGTTGTTTCAAGTCTTTATTTAATTTGACTGCACCATGTGTGACCACAAAATTACTGACTGCTACAGTCAAGACAAATCTGTCTATATTTCATTGAAAATGCTGGTTAATATGTTGCAGTAAAAATGTATGATTATGATTACATGTTGTGTACATTTCAAACTAACAAGGTATTAATTACGCTTGCAGATTGGTAAATGTCACCATTGATCTCCCTCCCCTGAAATGACTGACTTACATTTTAGGCAAGACAGCTTTGGAAGGAAGGGTACTCTACTCATCTTAAAACTTATATTGTTAACATTATTATGGCTATCATCAGCTTATGTATCCATTTCCAGGACACAACCCTCCCCATATCATTGGGTTTGACTGGCATCTTGCAGAGCATGAGTGTGCTACTAGCATATAAATATCCTCAAGGATACCCATCAGAGAAAATCCAGAGGGAAATAACAAAAAATCTGATAGAACAAAATATAAATAACTTATAATCATGTATCATGTTTTTAGATAACACAACCCACTTACATTTCTGGTAGAAGGCAATAAGTGCCTTGGAGATAGCTTGTCTGATCGCGTAGACTTGTGCAACGTGACCACCACCCTTGACTGTCACTCTGATGTCTACACCGGAGAACTTTTCCTAAAACAATATAATATCTGGGTTAATAAAGTAAAAAATACCTTGAAATTAAATGATTTATGACAATAAAGTTTCAGATGACTGCTTTACTTCACATCTTAGATGCTCAGGTTCGGAATAAGTTTAATCATCATTTGATTTTATTATTTTACTACAAAATGTTTAAAAATGGTACTTTATTAATAGTAATGTACATTTAACTAGACAATAGTACTTGACACTATGACAAACACATCAAATATTAATTATAAATTAAAACCAGCAGTATGCACTACATGCTTAATTTAACTATTAGTATAATAAACAACACAAATAAAAAATCTACAAGTTAAACATATTAAAAAACGAGCATACTAACATGTGAAATAAACAAAATGAACATATGCAAGTGCAAGGAACACAACACACAACAGGAAGCAATCAAACATGAAATGCAGTAAAATGTTACCTCTACATCAAACAACTCATAATAAAATGTGAGATATTCATTTTATAAAATAAACATGCTCAAACCAAAACTTTTTTTTTTTATTAGTATAGTTACACATATAGAAATTGGGAAGATATTAGATTGCAGAAATGTGCTTATCGATAGAATTTTGAGGAGAGCTGTACACATAACTTTAACCTGCAAAAACTGTGGCACACACCTTCATCAATGCAAGCACCGGCAAATTGAAAGGCCAGTGATACAGTCTACATGTTTTGTAGAGCAATCCACATATTGGCCATAATCATACTATAGTCCAGATGTATTGGATTTAAAGATAGATCCATATAAGTATATTGTTATTTGCAATCAAGACCAACCAACATGGATTTTTAGATTGAAATGTTTATTCTATTGTTACATGTTTATTGTATAATAAATTAAATATATATTTGTATATTGTGTTATGACATTTACATTTATTATAAAATTAATGTTTAGTTAATATTCATAACTTTCTAACAACATGCAGTTAGGTTAGTACCAGTGAACATGAAAATGCCAGTATCAAAGAAAATACCATAAAGTCAAATTGTCTCACCTTGCCGAGTAGTAGGATGGGCTCTTGCAGTTTGTATTGCAACAGACGGGGCTCCACAAGGTCAAGTGGGCGTCCATTTACACGGAGCACACCATGACCACGCTTGCAATAAGCTACAGCTGTGGCAGTTTTCTGTAAGAAGAAACATAATTTATGTTATGCAGCGGGTGATGACAGGCAGTATAGAGCTTGGGGTGTATGCACTGCTTAAGGCATCTCATAAGTTAATAGTATGTTTGATAATAATTTCCTGATAAAGTTATTCACTAATTGAGATTGTATAAAGATATCATGTCTTACAAACTTTCTCTTTAAAATTATAGTTTTGGAGTTAAGTAGGATATTTGTCACCATAGTAATGGTTGTTTCACAAAGGTATGTAAATAAGGGACACAATATTTCTATAATATCAATAGTCAAATGTAGAGTGGCAGTTAATATATGATTATGATAACATGTTGAGTACATTTCAAACTAGCGAGTTATTATTTACACTTGCAGTTTGGTAAATGTCACCATTGATCTCCCTGTCCTGGAAGGACTGACTTACATTTTAGGTAAGACAGCTTAGGAAGGAAGGGTACTCTACACTTTAAAACTTAGAGTAATTGTTAGTATTATTACATAGCTATCATCATCAGCTATCACTAGCGATTCGTGTTGGTGTAACAAATGTACTTATTCGTATAAGATTTTATCTGTCTTCCAAGCTTTATTTATAATATATTATCGAGTTTTTGAGTTAAGCGGGATATTTATGTGGATAGTTATGGTCGCGCATAACCTCCAACAGTTTTCGAAAGAAACTTCACAAATGAATGTAAATAAAAGACACGATTTTTCAAGTTTTAAACGTTATTTCGACAGTAATAGAGGGATAATATCAAATTAAATAACTAGAACGCGTGATAACACGTGGACGCAACACAAATACTAACCTTGCGACCAAAAACTTGGACGGCTTGAATCGGTTCACGCCTCGCCTGAAAATACGAAAAATAGGCAATCAAAAATATGATATTTCACGCCAATATTATAAATAATATCACAATTTTTCACTAAATCAACGTGGGGAAATCGTAACGCACCTCTTGCACGGCAGCCATTTTGACAGAAAAAGAATGAATAAGTGAGTGACTGAATCGCGGTCAGTGATGTCGATATTGTCGATCCGGAATCGATTGTTTAGCGAATGTGCTGGCTTGATTTAGTGGATTAATGGTAGGTTCCTTAGAATCGTACTCACTCACATTATATTTAGAACATATTAATTGAATGAACACCATTAAAGACTATTCACATCAAAATTACATTTTATCACTATTTTTTTTCTTTTATCAACGATTTGATGTTGTACCTATTGATTGTAAGGGAGTGATGCATCATGTCATATGGAACACATGAAAATGTCCAGTTTAGCTTATTTTTTATAAACTTCTCTTACTACTTTTACTCTTACCAAAATTGACAAACAACTCGACTAATCGACAATCAAAATTTGAGAATACGAATCAATTCTGTAGCAATAAATTGGAATCAAATAAAAATCGTTTTTTTAGAAATCCTAATTAGGTATTCTAACTAGGGTTCCCAACCATAAAAAATAATGCGAAAAACGTAATATACTGTTTTATGTTCGTTAATAATTTTTAATGTTTTATAAAAAAAATATACAAAATACTGTTTTGATGTCCGCTGAGTGGAGAGGCTTATGATATGATGAGGATATGATACAAACGATATGTCTTTAAACGTAAAAAAATAATATACTGTTTTCTTTTGTAAAATAATGTTAATATTATTTCTTCGATCTTAATATACTTCATTTCCCGTACAAAAAGTTGAGAATCCTTACTAATATGTGACGATAAAACTTATATATTTGTGTGTTATAGTGTGACTAAACCAGATTGATATCAATACTGCAGGGAGATTGTGAGAGCAACTCGGAATCGTCGTTGAAGTCTATTCGGTATTATGTTGTTCGACACTACTCGCGCGCCGTGCCATTGATCTATTATGAAACCAGCTTCAACGCTGAATCAAAATACGGGGCAGGTTACTATAAAAATAATCAAAAATGAAATGGAAATTATAAGACATCTTTGCTTTTTTAATGATAGCTTCTCAAAAAAAAAGTGTGTGCGTGTAACCTTTACGCGCGATTGAAGTAAAACTTAATAAAATTAAAAGATTAATCATATTATAATTTAATTATTTTTATTATTCATGTGCTTTACAAAGACTATTCAAATGTTATATTAATATTATTCACTCGAAATAGATACTTGAATGTCATAATAATTTTTTTACTTAAATTTGCTACTTTTCTTGAAAATACAGCATCTATCGTTGTACCAAAACGCGTTGTTGATTGAAGTCGAAAAATATTCATGGATAGATAAAAAAATTATTTATTGAAGAAAGTTCCACTTTCTTAAGTTTTCCTTTGTCCGATTCATCATCTTATTAGATCAAGTCACTGTCTCACTAAAGAGTCACTATCTCAAAACTTGATTCCACTTACACAATGCAACAGGAAGTTGGACTCAACGTTGTAATATATAATGGCAAAACAAGCGAATAAGTATAACGCACCTTTAGAATTGAAGTGGCATAACTCAAAATTTTAAGAAAATGACTTTTGTACATGGAATTACTTATAAACATCTATTCTATCAGTTTATTATAAATAAATAGATTATTTTAAGCCAGAAAAGGACAAACGTGCTATTTCCGTCTCTTTAAAATCACGCGGTTACCGCGCATCCCTCTGTATTAAAGGATCTCATTCAAAGTTGCGTCAACAGTGCTAAACGCTGGACGTAGTGCGGTTGCTCCGTAAAGGGCGGAAACTGTAATCTGCAGTTTTAATACTAAACGCAAGGTAAGTTATTTCTTCGATACATATTTTTGTAATGACTCATTTTGGTTTTGGGCGTTTCAATACTAAATGATTATAATATTGTGGTGTCGTATTAGTACTGCCGTCATTTTATTACCAAATATTGCTTAAATGATCGAGCCTTATTTTATATTATTGCTTTACTTTACTACCAATTTTGTGACTACGGCGACGTATAGGTAAATATGTTTATTCTTTACTGAATGATATGAGACTTAGTGAGCTTTATTTTGAGTTGAGTCTTTTTATTTTTATTTCAGTTAAAGTTTGAGATCAATAATGAAAAGAAGTGCAGATCTTATTTTGCATCTATTAAACCGGAATGAAATATTATGCATGAACAGGGTGAAGAGATGAGAACAGCAAGTGCAGAAGGTTATACTAGTGCTTAAAATGGATCCAAAGAGCGTGGTAAGGAAAACTATTAGAAAATACCCTTGGATAAGGCGACGGATGGAAGTCCTAGATTGAATTGAAATTTTACCGCAAGTGGAAACTGAACAACGGATTCTAAAGGAGATTAACAATACGTCGATAATCAGCAGTAAGAAAAGCGTTAATCCAATTATCAAAGAACAAACATCACAAAACATGAGAGATCGATCCAGTAGTACATCATCATCCAGTTCTGTTGTTTGTTTGTATTATTATTATTATTTTTTGTTTTATTAGTTATTCATAATATTATATTATTGTTCAATAATTCTTCACTTTTGCGATAACACACAGGTATTATTAGTGAGACTGAATAGATTTTATGTAATAAAGCTAAGTTGGTTTTTTAAAAAAAAGAGTTATTGCTGAGTTTAATGTCGGCTCTTCTCAGTAAAAAACAACCTTCCGAACCGGTATTAGAATCAGACTATTCATAAGTGCTTGGAAAGACCTATTTGAATAAAAATATTTTCATTTCATTTCATTTCTTCTATGTCATCATCTTCAAGTTCCAGCACAACGTCGTCGTCATCAAAGTCTTTTACATAACCGAAGCAAAGCTGAGACGAAATGAAAATAAATAGCTCACCTTCTATCATGTCAGGTACTCAAATCGATTACACGAATATAATTTGTGCCGAGCCCTCAAATAGCAAAATACGGTTAGATAAAGACATAAACTACCGTCAATCACCTGTGCATTCTTTGCAATCAGAAGTCGATCTGTGTGACGCTGATCCGACTTACAACGATTCATCGCTACGACGCTCTTTCAGTTCATCAACCAACACGTCTGACAGGGATGGGGCACATGATGGTGACGATGCAATTGTTTCCTCAGAATAAAAAATCTAGGAAGCGCCTGCGCAATCCGTCTCAATGGAAACAAAATATTGTTAAATCTCTTCGAAATACCGGAAAAGCCTACCAATCACTTTCTAAATCTAACAAAGTAATTGTGTTTGTAGACTTCGTTGTTCCGATAACATAACCCCTGAGCGAAATATACGACTATTATTGGCAGCTAAGTAATTTTGACTTGAAGCGATCATTTATCAAGGCATGCACGATGGAGGTGAAACCAAAATATCAGTACAAAAATGCTGCCCATCCTCGTAAACCAAACACAGCCATTTATTTTACAGCTGATTGCCAAAGAATTCGCGTTTATAAAACCTTTTTTTATCAATACACTAGATACTCGTATTACAGAGAGACAGATAAGAACTGTGAAACTGAAAACTAATGGCCTTGTGGAAGATCTTAGAGGGCGTTCTAGAAGCCGAGCCCCGATTAACCCAAATCTTGTACATGATATTAAGGACCATATTAATAGTCTACCGCGCATAGAATCACATTAACTAAGATTTTCTACTTCAAGAGATTATATGGATGGCAGCAAGAGTATAAAAGAGATATGTAGGGACTTTAATAATAATCAAAACAAATCTCACGCCCATACTGGGTTTTTTACTTAATATTTACAACTGAAATTAATATAAGCTTTTTTTAAGGCCAAAAAATATTTATGAGACTAATGATATATATAATATGAGACAAGATATAAATATATGAATATGTATTATTAACGAAACTAAATGTGCTGTTTATGATCTCGAAGCTGCAATGACCTGTCGTAAAGGCGATGATTCATCTTTATATTATAGGTCAAGACTTAATTGTTATAATTTTACAATAGTTGAACTAGCTTCTAAATCAAAACATAATAAAAAAAGAAAAACGTTAGTGAACTAGGTGCATATGAAGAAGTATATTGCTATTTTTGGAAAAGAAGACATGGTAATAAAGGGGCTATTGAAATAGGTTTCTGCGTTTTTGATTACTTAAAGTCCCATCAGTGAAAATAATGCAGACAAAACTTTAAATCTAATATTTTATTCAGAAATTGTAATGGTCAAAACAAAAATATATTGCCAGTTTATAGCAGTTTAGGCCACTGCATAAGACAGTGGCCCATTTTGACAACATTCAATCAATAACGCATAAATATCTAATTAAGGGACATACACAGAAAGAGGGAGACAATGCACATAGTTTAATTGAAAAGAAATAAAGAGAAACCTAAGATCTGGTCCTATTGACAAACCGCAACAATATATGCCTTTACTAAGAGGTGCTAGAAAAACTGGCACCCCAATTAGAGTTAAAGAGTTAAGGTTACAATTTTTTATAGACTTAAATGTGTTGCAGAAGGAATGGGGGTATAACTTTATTTAGGATGTTGATAAAAATGCAGTGGGTTTGAGGGACTTAGATAGCAAGATAAAAGTGTTAAAATTAGTTAAAGACGAGCTATTTTTATTTTACTATAAAAATACATATGCTGAAAAAGACTTTAAGAAATAAAATGAAAAAAGCGTGTGAAATTACAATAACGAATGCTTATAGTCCAAAATGGTGCTTGCAGAAAATAAAAAAAAGATCTAAATTATCTTATAAGAACTAAAGCAATCCCTAGTATCTACGCCTGGTTCTATGACTCGCGTTTATAATTATTTTTAATAAATTAACTTAATGATCTATTTTGATCTCATTTTAGTGTTGAATCAAGATATGTTATTTTTGCTGTTTATTTAAAAAAAAGTGAATGGTTGATTATGTTAATTAGTTGAGTTTGATAAAAGTTTTTTTATTTCGTAAATTCTTTCTTAGACATTTTTATAAATATTTTTTGGCCAGTTATTAAATATAACAAAATGACTTTTACTTTATTATTTTTCTACTCTATTGATAAGAAGTATTTCATTGTTTTATATTATTTTATCAAAGGTTTACATAGTATTTGGAGATTATTTCAAACCATTGATTTTTATAAACTTACCTTAATTGAATACCAGGTGGTAATGTTATGTTGGTAGCAGTACCAGTAGATTAGTGTTTAATGATGATTAGTGAGGGAAAATTTCAAAATACACGATTTTGAAACCAAAGTCTGTTTTTCACTTTCCTTTAATTTAACTAGTCTACAATAATTAAACTAGCATATTGTAAAATCTGTCACCATGTTCAAATATAACATTAGAAATTAATCGCCTCTTTTTTAAATAGGCACAATTTGTTTATGTATCGTTAAGTAAAAAATTGACTCAAAGTCAAATATGCCAATAATATTAAATTGATTTCGGAAAATAAGTGTCATTTTTTTTTTAATGACTAATTAACAAATGTTCTAATTAGTTATACGTAAAGGTTTAGTGTCCAATCATTAAAACAATCCCTACCCTACGGTTAATAACAAAAAAAATAAAAATAAACGCTTAACCTAGAGCAATAAAATTGAAAATCTACAAAACGGCTAATTCTTCTATTACATTTTTGGTGTTTACCAAAAAACAAGAATTTTGGATTAAGCCACTTCAATTCTAAAGGTGCGATAAATTTAAGTATAAACACAAGAAAAAACGACCGTCCTCAACGGCAGACATTTATCTTGTAGTGTAACCAGAACAAATTACCAGAGTCTATTAATATTATATTATAGAAACAGAATTAATTAATTTATTGCTCTATATGTAGATAATTACTTACAAATTTAATAAAAATCATTGATTGTTCCAATAATTATTAAATCACTAATTTAGAAGCTATATATTTTAAGAAAAAAATTATGTAAAAGGTTGATATTTCATTTTTTTAACATGGTTACTTTAAAGTGTATGTCCTCGTGTTAGACAGAGGCGGCAACAATCGCTATTCTTGTCACTCTTTCAAGCCCACGTCGTGTCCAAGGTCACCTATAGACAGTTGACCGGGCCTGATATTCGCAGTGTTACCCATACATATATGTATATAGCTAGCTACACGTGGATTACATCCTCTTCTATAGCCATTAGAGTATTTGATGAGAAAAAACGGACGTCAGAAGAAAACAATTAAAATGTCAATATAATTACTTTGAAGTAACAGAATATAAACTAAAATGAACTAATGCAATAACTATTATTATAATATAAGACTGAAAATTATAAACATATTATATATGCACAAAGCATAGTAAGACTACTCCCATAAATAAACTATGCATTATTTTTCAGAACGTTACTTCCATCAGAAAAAAAATCTAAGTTACTCCCTAGTCGCGCCTAAAGAAGTTTTACTTCAAAAATTAAGTCAACGCTATATAATGTCAAGTAGCAGTTCGTGCTTCAACCTTTAGACTATCTGTCAACAGATGGCAGTGATTACATAGTAAGTCTATTCGTCGATAGATGACGCTGTAACCAAATAGTTTCAAATATTTTCCAGCAGTTGGCGCTGATGAAGTATTCAAGAATTTTACACGGCGATAGATGACTCAACTTGATCCGTCCGTCACCGCATCGCAGTGCAACAAGCGAGCGAGCGTGTTGTTTTGTATTCGTAAAACGTAATCGGTGGTGTAGAGTTGTGCGGAATGCGCGACGGTAGCGCACGATTGTTCACAATGTACCGCGAAAAGCTGACATTCCCGCGCTAGTGCGTTAGAACTTAAACAAAACAGTGTGAATTAAAGTTATACAAGAGAAATTCGTGCATTATTGTTTATGTAATGAACAAAGTTTCGTGTTAAAAACAATTTCAAGTGGGATTTTAAGTGACACTAAAATAATTATATTAAGGTAGGTAAATAATTTATGCCATTTCTTAATATGTTTGTTAGTACTAGTTCAAGAACATTGCTTAGGACAAGAAATTAATAAAGTTAATACGTACTTATATAAAATAATTTAAGTTTCGATTTAAACTAGGTGTTCACCGCGGTTTCACCCGCGTTCCCGAAGGATGTTACATCTGGGATAAGAAGTATCCTATGAGTTAATCCAGGTTATAAACTATCTATGGGGCAAGTTTCATCCAAATCCGATCAATGATTTTGACGTAAAAGAGTAACAAACAACCATACTACAAACTTACGCATTTATTATCTATGTATATTAGTAGGAAAGGAAAGGTTAGTATGATATGTTTTCTTATCTTAGCAACAATTGCACGAAAGCACAATAACATGCAACTTATTTTTTGTTATTTTTAATAATAATAATAATTCTTTTGCACTACTTAGGTAGCATACCTATGGTAAATAGAATTATCGGCGGGAACAAAGTGCGTCACAAATTTATATGAATCACGTAAAAATGCGGTCGACAAATAGCAACAAGGTACTTATTCAACCCCTATACAGGAAAATCTATAATAAATATTTCGTATAACTAAACTCGTTTAATTCAGTAAATAAATTATTTAGGTACTTAAATATATTATAGTTAGTTATAATATATGAAGTTTGTTTTACTACTAATATTGTAAATGCAAAAGTTTGTATGTATGGATGTGTGTTACTCTTTCTCGCAAAAACTACCAAACTGAATTGGATGAAACTTGGTACCTACATATAAATATCCTGGGACATTCTTTACACACGGCCATCTGGTCCCAAACTAAGCAGAGCTTGTACTATGGAAACCAGATAACTGATATACTACATATACCTACTACTTTTTTTTTTCTAAATACATACTTATATATATATATTTACACCCAGACACAGAACAAACAGACATGTTCATGCACACAAATGTTTGTCCTGGGTGGGAATCCAATCCCTTCTGTTTGGCAGTCAGAGCGCTAACCACCAAGCCAACTGGCCTGTCTGAAGAAAATGCTCTGTAATAACACATAGGATACTTTTTGTGGCGGGAAAATGTTACATTCCTCAGGAACGCGGGTGATACCGCGGGGGACAGTTAGTGTTTAAATAAAAGATCATTTCAGATAAAAATACTAACAAACGTACTTTAGAACGCATTTTATGTGTTCACAAATTTTATTTGCCTTTTTCTAACAAAACAAAATGATATCTCCGTGTCATATAAAATTCAACTTACGTCTTCCTTTTCATAGACAAAAAATCGATTACAATTAAAACCTTCTTTGGCTGCAACAACGTCTTATTGAGAAAAAAAAATTTGCTCTTACATTGCACATTAAAATATGAAACGCTGCTGTAAAGTTGTAATAGGTCTACAAAAGACAGACTTCTTTTTTTTAAAGGATTCAAAAGTGTGCCAAAGCTGATACTACCCAAATTATGTAATAACTTAATTAACGAACTATGCTATCAATAAATAACTTCCAATATAATTAATCTTATAATTGTTAAAATATGTAATAGTTACATAAGGAAATCTCATAAATCATCTCTTTGACATACGCTCTATAACAAATCAGATATATAAATAAACATTACATAAATAATTCGCTAAAATACAACTTTCATATTCAAATCTCATTTACTGGTAATTTCTCTAACTAGACAAGTGTGAGTGTAGTTTTGAGAATAATTAGCTGTAATTTATGTAAAAGACTTTTTATTTGTCAACTTATTTCTGTTTATTAGTTTTAGTTTTATACTAGCTGTCCCCTGCGGTTTCATTCGCGTTTATCGATATCATATATAGCCTTTAACCATCTACGAAAAATTCCGCGTCGAATACCGATATGTTCAGTAGTTTTGAGGTGATGATGCGTCAAAGGAACGCTATTTTCCTTAATCAATGTGTTAAAAAATAGCCCGTAAAAATATAATTAATTATCAAAGCCAACAACCCTAGTAAGCTGTCATGTCAGGGAACCAGATTATTTAACAAAAAGACCTACGTACCTATTTAACCTAATAATTGTCATCATTAATAGTTTTTCTATTAGTTTGTCTAAAATGGATGGACAAACAGACATAGACAAAATATCGGCCCCGGCTTTACCTGATACATTTTTCTTAATATAAACATCCCGGAAGAAAATCTCAAATTTATGGTAAATACCCCACTGATAAGTATTGCGTAATTAGTTACAAACTCACAAACTGACAGATAGACTTTATTTATACTATTTTAGAGGCGAGTAAAAGATGCTTCGACAGTGATCATTATAATTTTCGAATTTATTTTGCAAAAATGTATGCTATGAAACATTAAATAAGAGAAGCCGGGGCAGGGCGCTAGTAAACAACAAATAAACCACACATCCGAATCGATCATAGTCCGATTAAAGTCTGTAGTCTATGGATGGTTTACATTTTTAATCGCGACACATCGGGAGCTGGGTTTATCGGGCGCACCGTTCTGTGACCGACTGTCTGACAGCACCTATGGTGTATGGCTTCCTGTCTTTTTCAACGAGTACTGTCATACTTAATACATTAAACAGGGTCAAATCTAATCCGTTTACAGAATTGACTCGCTTTTGGCTTAGACTAAACTGTTGGAACACAAAATTTCTTAATTTCTTAATAAAATATAATATGAGAAATAAGATTTGAGATCTTATTTCATTAAAAGACCAACTTCATGTTATTACCAAAATATTGGATTTCGTGAAGTTGTTTGGTCTCATATGCCTGTAATTTCACCGGCCACCTTACCTTTCTAACAGTAATACAAGTGCAATACTGCTTCACGGCAGAAATGGGTAAGGTAGTAGTACTTCTCCGGACGAACTCTACACTAAGAGCTTTACTACTCTAGTTATAGTATTTTTTATAATTAACCTTTTATGAATAGTAGTGCAATATACTTCACTATTGCGAAATAGGTTAGGACAATGATTTTCCCTATTCCCTTACTACCAAACATATAATATATTGATAAGTTACAATATTGAAAATTCCAACTTTTAAATTTATTTGTATGCTAACGACACGCACTTGATTTTTTGTTCTTAATTAGCACAAGTACTGCAGGTTAGTTTTGGCGAACAATCATGTTAGAGGCCTAATTATAGCATGGTTTAATCAATGATTTAGTATTTTAAAAACATAATTAATATGGAAATGTGAATACTCAAACCATTATCAACTTTATAGTCCTCGCAATAGGGTTCTATTATACATCTTACTAATATTATAAATGAGAAAGTTGTACGTGTCTCTATTACTCATAAACTACCAATCGGATTTGGATGAAACTTGGCGCATTAACACTGAGGATACATTTTATCCCGGGGAAATGTAACATCCCCAGGAACGCGGGCCGGCTATAACTTAATAAAGTTATTGCGACGGATAGATTGCGTTGCATCGCATATTGCATTTGTACGAGTATTGTTAGGGTTTCAGGGTACAGATAATATCATTAGCGAATGCAACACACTGTGGCTGAAGCACTACAAATGTCTAAACAAACCGCAAGCTGATTTATTCTTTACATAAAATATTCCAAGCCGCGGAAATCGCAGCATAAACTTTAAATTAAAAGAAATTACATTATTTTTAGAAAATTTGATGAAATCCTCACCATTGATGAGCCAGTTGCCTCGGTGGTTAGTTACCCTGACTCCCACGCCATTTGTCGTGGGTTCGATTCCCACCTTAAATTCATATTTATATTAAGTCTGTATTTAGAGGAAAAAAAGTAGTATATACATAGTAGTATATCAGTTACATTATTTCTTTAGTACAAGTTGTTCTTAGATTGTAATCATATGGCCGTAAGTATTGGATATTTATCTATAATATTAACTACAGTAACTTATTCACATTCGATATTGTGTACGAATAATCGCTTTCTAAATAGTGTTGTAATTTTATTCGTCAAAAGATTGTACCAACAAAATTTATTTTTTATATCATATAATATTTTTGTTATTTATTACATCTTATCACTACATAGTATAAAACAAAGTCGCTTTCTCTGTCCCTATATCCCTATGTATGCTTAAATCTTTAAAACTACGCAACGGATTTTGATGCGGTTTTTTTAATAGATAGAGTGATTGAAGAGGAAGGTTTTTATGTATAATACATGTGACATCCCAGGGGAACGCGGGTAAAACCGCGGGGGACAGCAAGTTGAGGATAAATACAGAAGTGGTGCATCGATTGAAAAAGGGTGTTATCACTTCTAAGTAGGCTAAACTATTTCGATTAGGTTACATCGTATAAATATCTTATCGAAAATCAATGCTGGATACGATGACCCAATTTTCTTTGTATTTTTTTTTCGATAGTCTATGGTTTATTGACATAACCTACTTAGTCAAAATTATCATTGATTTCATCAACCTAAAATATCACCTGTAAGAATGTAGATTATTGTAGAATACAATTATTATTAAATTTATATTAAAATATTATAAAAGCAAAAGTTTTAGTTTGACTGTTTGTTTGTAGCGATTTCCTAGCTGCCACATATATTTATTTTATTTTATCGTCAAATCGGATACGGTCCACCTGATAGCAAGTGGTCACCTTGCCAGTAAGCCTATGATTTAACAAAGTTTTGGAAGCAACTGGCTCCAAGTGCAACTTTTAGAAATAACAAACAGAGTCTCCTAACAACCTTATGCTACGTCTTTCTGGAACTAGCATAAAAACTAGCAAATAAAATAGTCTACAGTTTTAGCTTTTAGTAAAAGAATGTAAATGATACAAAAAAGCCTTAATATAAGTCCATTATATCCATTAAGGACGTAAAAGAAGGCAAAAGCGATGTTTTTTATAGTATTTTCAAGTAAATAACCATTTAAGCGATAGTCGGGAGTTAAATGCTTGTTAAGTGGGGAGATGTAGCATAATGAGCAGTCTGTCAAGACTCGAAGACATTATAAGAAGTAACAACGCCATGAAATAGCCGATAAAAATGTATTCAGTTATTCTGATAACCTTTTTTAGAAGGCATTTTTAGGTACGTCGTTAAAAGTTCGTAAAATAAATCAGTTACAAATATTATACAAAAACAAATATCTAGTAAAAATTCCGCTGGATGTTCTTCTCTGTCAAGTACCAAACAAGGAAACTCAACAGGAAATCAACACGTGTTTGGCTTCTACACGAAGCTTCTTCAGGACGTATTAGACCCTTACTTGACTCGACGCACGAGCACCACAGAGGTGTTACCTCGCCGACCGCCGGACAAAAAAGCTTACTTTAAACTATTCAAAACATTGTAATAAGTACAAATTTCTTATATCAAAGATTCCGTCTAACTTAAAATTAATTTAAAACGCTTTAGCTCTCTCTCCCAAGAAACCCTTTCAGATTTCCACTAAATTATAATATTTATTAAACAAAGCTCAGATTAAATATATGTATAAATAAACTAGCTGCCCGGACAGACGTCGTTCTGTCGAAATAATTCCATACAAAACTGCAGGAATTCGCTCGCAGCGCCACCTACTGGGTCCAATTGTGAATCTAAACCATTCTCGAATCTCCACGAACACACACAAAAAATTTCATCAAAATCGGTCCAGTCGTTTAGGAGGAGTTCAGTCACATACACACGCACACAAGAAATATATATATTAAGGTATCCTGGGACATTCTATACACACGACCGTCAGATCTCAAACTAAGTAGAGCTTGTACTTTAGAAACCAGATAACTACCTTCTATATATACTACTTATTTTTTCTTCTAAAGCCATAGCTATTTTAATGGCCATACGAGAACTAATCTATTTAATAACTACCGCCCCACCCCGGCTTTGCCTGAGTGGGATAATAAGGGTATACATATAACCCTTTTCATTTTCCTATGTAATTCTTTCCATCCAATGGTTGTCTGGAAGAAATTGCTTTTTAGCGATAAGACCGCCAATTGTACCTTTATTTAAGTATCAATTCTGTACCATACTTCTTTCAGTGTACAATAAAGTATATTTATTATTATTATTATTACCTCTCGAAATAAAATATATAACTAATGGTAAACAAACCACCATTTGCATAGCTTAAAAGATCTAAGTACCTTTACTTTCCCATTATCTTTTTATCTTGTTTAAGTAAGTTGTGTATATTACTTATGTAAATATACAAACTGCTAGCTGTCCCCCGCGGTTTCATCCGCGTTCATTGATATTGTTACGAACCGAACTTATTTACACCAACTTTTTGGATTTTATTTCGTCTTCTAAATTCTAAAAGTACTGACAGTCAGTGGCACTAGAAAAGTTCGATGGTTTTTTCACATTGTCTTGTAAATTGATTTAAAATAAACCGTGGCTTTAATCCAGCGCCCTTTTTCATTTCGTATAGTTACGATCAGTACCTAACAAATGTCACATATAGCCTATATACATCTAAGAAAAATTCTGCGTCGAATGGTAGCAGTCTCGTCCCGATTTGTTCAGTAGTTTTGAGGTGATGGTGCGTCAAAAGAACCCTATTTTGCTTTGATTAGAGAGTGCTTTAACCAAAAAGAGCTTTAAGCACTCAAACAGACAGACAGAAATACCTTGTTTTAAAATTGAAATTTACATATCAAATTCACAGCAAATTTTCCAGCAAATATTTCAAGGCCCTTGTATTTATTATATCTACTATAACTTCTATACTAATATTATACAGAGGAAAGATTTGTATGTAAGTATGTTTGTTACTCTTTCACGCAAAAACTACTAAACGATAATGGATGAAACTTGGCACATAGATAGACCGTATCCTGAAATAACGTATAGGCTACTTTTTATCCCGGGAAAATGTGATATTCCTTGGGAACGCGGGTAAAACCGCGGGAGACAGCTAGTATTATATGAAAGGTAAAGTTTGGATTTAGGAAACCGACCATCCAATTAAAAAAAATGTTCATAGCTACGCTGTCGGACCAGTTGGCTTGGTGGTTAGAGACTGTCGCCGTAGGTCATGGGTTCGATTACCACCCAGGACAAACATTTGTGTGCATGAACATGTCTGTTTGTTCTGTGTCTGGAAAATCAATTTATTAAAAGATGTCGATACGGCTAGATTTTACTTTACTTTATTAAAAATTGCAATATATACAATAAAAAATTCAAAAGCACTTAAATTAGTTACTATATTACCCTATAAAACAAAACCGAAATATATCTAAAATAAAAGGTCCTCTAACAGTTCCATGGTACCCATGATACTGGCGGAGTGGCCGGTGGATATAGATATCGATATAAGTATGTTTTAAAGAAAGAAGTAGTACATGCACTTTGTTTATCAGTTGTCTGGTATCCATAGTACAAGCTCTGCTTAGTTTGGTATCAGATTGCCGTATGTGAGGAACGTCCCAATGAACAGGCCAGTTGGTTTGGTGGTTAGCGACTCTGACTGCCAAACCTAAGGTCGTGGGTTCGATTCCCACCCAGGACAAACAATTGTGTGCATGAAGATGTCTGTTTGTTCTGTGTCTGGATGTAAATATCTATATAAGTATGTATTTAGAAAAAAAATAGTATAAAGTATATCAGTTATCTGGTTTCCATAGTAAAAGCGGCCACCTGGTCCCAAACTAAGCAGACTTAGTTTGGGACCAGGTGGCCGCGTGTAGTCTTTGTTATAGTCCTTGGATACATGATATCCCTAAGGAATGCGAGTAAAGCCACTGGACGTTAACTAGTATATAAATAAGTTAATAATGTATAAAAGTAGAACAGATGGGATTTTAATTTAAATAAGAGTACGAAACAGGTTTTAAGTTCACTCTCTATATTACGTTATATTACATCTAAAGTTGTAAATAACTTGCATAACAGATGATCAGCTCAAATTAGAAGTGTACCGGAAGATTTTATAGACTTTTACTGGACATTCCGAATATTTAGATAAATCATGATTAGTTTTATTACTACCCTACCTATGTTTCGGAGATTGTCTATGGTAATAACATTCAAATCATAAAAAAGCGGCCCAGTTCGCGTCGGAGCGATACGAAAGCTTCCGTACCACTGTAAAGGAAATAAAACGCCGTAGAAATCCACAAAAACACATTTATTGTTTGGGGATAACATTATTTTGTTTTTATTGATAGCAGTCATGGTAGTACTATAGTGTGTCCAGTGTCTACCTATTACAGTTCAAAAGAAGCTCTAAGACAGACGTATGGAGGGACCGGATAGACAGCAGAGCCTTAGAACGGTTTCCCACTACATCCGATCGGAATTTGATCAGAATCCGTGAAAATACGGTCCGGATCTATTTGTATGGTGCCTATATGCACTGGGTCCGATTTCCATCGTCCGATTTCTCTATAGTTTTCTAGATCGGTATTTTCACGAATTCGGATCGGATCGGACGTAGTGCAAAACCGCTCTTAGTCACAGGTACCCCTAAAAATCTATGCCTTCCAGTATTTGTTTATTTTATTGTTTGTAACATTGAAAAGCTAAATAAATGTGATGATGATAGAAGCACAGAATACGTAATAAAAGAGCTTGTAAAAGCATCCATTAATAAAAAATGTTTCTACTCTTTATAATCTGATACAAATTATAAGTTTCTTGTTATAAGGTAACAACCACTCAGAGCAGACGTGTCGTTAAATCTATTCTAAACAAATTAATTTGAAGTTAAACTGTTTTAAACTTTAAGTCCGCGTACGTAAATATGAATTTTACTTATCCTGGCTAGTGTGTTTACAACCTTTTTCCTTTTTCGAACTACAACAAAATATAGTATATAGGCTTGTAAATGTTTTGAAAATGTTTGTTTCTTATAACTTTTCTGGACATTCACAAGTTCGTTAGCTAAGAACTTAATCAGCAATTACATATCAAATACTTTTTTATTTTCACAATAGACCTAATCAATACATTAAGCACTGAGCTAAGACAATAAATTGTACTTTTAGCATCAATTGGCAGCTTATTAAATCACTCATTAGCATCATCCTGATTCCCACCATAATAAGCTAATTTTAGAGATCATTCGCAATAGCCATCTCTGCTTTATCTGACGGACCGACGATATTATATTTCGCGACATAAAGCTCATGTTCTGAGTAAGCAGTATTGAAGTTATCACGCTTTACGGGTGGCCGTTGCAATAATGATGCGACGACATTTATCGACAGTCGACACTTCCCATCCGGTGGAGATAGTAATAGTGCGGTGATGAGAATATTGTCAGAAATTATTATTGACCTAGTTAAATGTGAAATCCTTTCTAATCATTATTAAGGAGAAGATTGGAAACAATCGGAAGCAACGGCTTTGATCAATTTACTGAAATCCTATTTTCCTATAGTAAAATATGAAAAAAATCTCATTCTGATAAGACCTTTTTACGCCCGAAAAAAAAATTCTAATCTGTCCAGCCGTTCTTATGTCATGCGCTTACTAACGTACAGCATTCCATTTTTATTTATATGGACTATATTAAAAAAAAAATTGTTTGTGAATATTCTTTACAATACAAATATACTTTATTGTTCACACCACAAAAAAGAAAATACAAAGTTACGAGGTAACAAACATAAAAAAAAATGCAGACGACTTAAAAACCTCCTCCTTTTTTGAAGTCGGTTAAAAATAGAGTATTCTACAAACATTTTCAGTGCAAACAATTTAGACGTCCCTATTGCAGAAGCAATTTCTTCCAAGCAACCTAGTAGTATTCATTCTTTACTAACATCAACCGATACGGTTAGCATCCGCATACCTTTGTGATCTCAAATGCCACAAAGAACCAACTGGGACCTAAGATTGCATCCATCAGATCACAGTAACTAGCTTGTCAACCTAGCGGATTAATCATCCATCTCATTCAACATGCATGAAAGTCCAATTGAGTATTTTCTCATCTAAAGCAAGAGAAACGCATTTAAATGTTAATGTATTAGTTACAAGTAACTCAAAGCACGGTACTAGGCTGTATTCGGTATTGTCATCGCGCCACGCTGTCGGGTATAGTCGGTGACTCAAGCATTGTAACAATCTCGCTTGAACACCGAACGCACCCATTCACGCTTTACATACAATCACCGCTTATAATACCTTCATTATATCAACATGTAACATTTCACTTGAAAACTAGACGTGTATATGAAACGTTATTATTGCTTAACTATAAGTTATAACGATTAAAATTAACTGTGCTTGGTAACTGTATGTATATGCTAACAGTTTTTATCTACACTAATATTAGAGGTTATTTTTTTGTATGATGTGATGACTTATTTACTGATTGATGATATAAAGCTACGTTAATCCCGAGTGATTTGTTTTTATAATGGGAAAACATTAAATCCCTCGGGAACGCGGGTGAAACTGCAACGAAAACTGTAATTATCATAAATAAACTTCCAAAATATTGTAAAAAAAAATCGCGCCAATGTCCAAGTGGATTATGGAAATTGTGTTGTGCAACGATTAAGTGATGACTATCGATATCGACAATTCGAAATTGATTTGAATTAGTAATGCGCACCTTCCGCAAGATGACACAAAAAGTCATCTGCCTCGTTCCTTATGTGGCACCTGCACAATTTAATACAAAGTAACATTTATGACACAATTGATGTATACTGCGCTTCTTGCGCTAACTTTTCTTTGTGCTAAGCGTATATGTTCAGTTTTTATGGCTCTGCACAAATAGAATGTTAAGATTTATGTTTTCATCTTCATCACTGACATATGACTGACAGCCAGAGGACTTTCTGTATGTATTTGTGTATGGAATTGAATATTTTTCTTCAATGTTCTTATTACATCATAAACTTAGGTAATATTATGTAGCATTGCTAAGTTGGATTAAAATGTAACTTTTTAAATAAAATTCTTATCGAGTGAGATCAGATCATTCCAGTCAATCAATGACTGGTTCTTGGTATGTTTATTCTATGCAATGGGCGTGAGAAATATCCACCTTGCTGTTCGTTATAAATAATTTTTTTTTATACCTCTATATTAAAATTGTATGTAGGTTGGTAACTCTAGCATACATATAATGACTGTACGGATTTGAATAAAATTAGGCACATGTTTTGGTTAACATAAAACCTCGAGGCCCGAAACTAGTTAGTAACATTGTTTACATTAGTGTATAATTATAATAAACTAGCACCCGTCCCGTAAATTGGACTCACGTTCCCAGGGGAATTCATGTTTTCCCGGAAAAAACCTTAGCCTATATCACATAGTAGTTTCGTTTCAATACATCTAACTTACAAACTTCACCACTTTCTAATTTTATTAAATTGAAGGAGTGTGTATTTAATCATATTTAAGATTTTTAAATAACTTACACGACAATGTATGGACCGCCGGAATGAAATCAAATACCGCAAATTGTTTACAGTAATTTCATCTACTATAAACCCATTCATTTCCTCCGCAGGGCCGACAAGATATCACTTTCCGCTTTTCCGTGAAAGTATCGTCTGCAGAAAACCAGGTGAGACTACTCTCTTCACTATTAAACATACTCACTCGACTAAACAATTATTTATGAGTCATCGATATATATGGATTTAAAAAGTAATGGCACATCATTATGATTACAATAAAACAGTTCTAAATTCAAAATCGTCGATGAGTAATGATACATTTATTTCTATTGTTTTATTTTGGCTGTCGAATACTTATAGATTATCTGTTATAATGTGAATATCAGGCAAGCAACGTTCAGAAACCTATTTGAAATTTAAGCAAAACAATTGAGCTTACTTTTTCATTTCTCATTTAGTTCCATACATGGGAATTCTTTGAGATTGCATTGAGACATTAGAAAGTGATATAATAATTTCGAGTGCCAGCTTTTCTTATCCACTAAGCGCCTTCATTTCATACCAACTTCATTGACTATCTTAAAAGTTTCTGATAAAACATTTAGAATTCAACTTTACTTATACAACGTTATTTATACCAACGAATTAACCACAACAGGTTTTTAGTTTTTTAGGTGGATTTTTATTTTAATTTTTAAATATGACATTGAACTTGGTACAAGGTTTTAAGGTTGTTTTTTTGATCCTTTGAGAATGTAAAGCGAATACTCAAATAGTCTCAGGATCAAAGGTTGATTTTGGTAGGTGGCAGGTATGACTAAGTCTTAAATGATTTTATAAGTATGTTCCGTTCCGTGAGATAACCCGACGTTCTCAGAACAAATCTTGTATGTTCTTAAGCTGAGAACCGAACGTATACCTTACTTATGAATGGCACTGCGTCACTGGTGACTCACGGGGCTTCAACTTTTACGCTGTCCTAGATTTTTTTTTTTTTTTGTGAGTAATGTTCTGACCTTTTTATGAAGCTATTCTATAAACTTGTTTTCTGGTTGTTTACAAGAAACTTTTTGCTTCGTAGAAACGCAAACGCAATTATATTGAATTACTTATTTTTTTTATTACGGTGATTTACTTCCTACTAGAATAATGTGTGCTTTTTTTTCGGGAGCCAGTTCAAGTAATCAAATTATTTAAGTACCTACATAAATATTTAATGTTCTAGTTAATCTTGTACATTTTTTTCTCTATAGAATGGAAGTACCTGCTAAGTTAAATTAACCGGATGAGTTGATGCCATCACTGACAATGTTGTTTATTGTGATGATTGTGACATATACGTATTCTCATTCAAAACTGTGCCATTGTGAGGGACACTGATACAAAATAATCCTACATTATCTATTAATGAGCTTTTGCCAGCAGACTTCGAATTCAAAAAATTCAAATTGAAAACCAATTATTCACTTTAGGCCCTCGGAAGGCACTTATGAAGGTCAAATTTAAAGTTACTGAAGCTACTACCTACTACTACATCATGCCTTATGGTCTTTATGTTTTTTTTTCTCCAATTTTCCGGGCCGTTTCAAATTTTTCCTTTCATTAAAACCTTATTCGGGCTGTAACGAACAATTAAATTAAAAAAATTGCCAAATCAGTCTAGACATTCACAAGTAATGCACTTTACCAATGTACAGCATTTCATTTCTATTTATCTGAGAGATATTGAACCTTTGAAGAGGAGATAGGATACTTTTTGAAAGCAAATAAATTTGCTGATTTAAAATAATCTGCAAACATTTTGCAGCACCAAACCCTTTTTACGAATTTTACAGTAAATTGACCGTTTATTTCTAGGAATATTCTACCGCTTTCCATGGAATAAAAAAAATACATTCAACTATGAAAAGTATCTGTGTTTACGATTATCGTAAACTTTTTTTTTCTTATACATGCTAATAATGACATTTTGATCACCGAAGGCATCCGGACAGAAGTATTCGTTCATCTACTAATTCAGGAAGTGACACCCATTGATTTACATTTCGTGTGAACATTTAACAGTCAACACTCTAAGTGAACTTTCTTCGCTAGCGGCTACCTTCTATAATCTATGGTATTTGTTTTTTTTACAATAATGATTGTGTAGTAGCAACTGCACGATGTGAATTAGGTGTGACTTTACTTTAATGATAACGCGGTAGGGTAACACTGGTATTTGTTTGGTTGATATCTATATTATATTAAATTGATATTGACTTGTTAGTTATTTCACAATAATAATTATTTTTTTGTTTACTAGCTTAATTCCCGCGGTTTCACCCACTTTCCCAGGAGAAATAATGATTTCCCGGGGAAAAAACTTCGCCTATATTCCTCGAGTATAATAAAGCTATGTAATTCTGAAAAAATATATATCAGATGTGTAGTAGCTTCAGTAACTTTAAATTTGACCTTCATAAGTGCCTTCGGAGGGCCTAAACTGAATAAATGGTTTACATTTTTTGTATTTTTGTAGTTTCCGGGATTAATTCCTACATTCAAAATCACAAACTTTACCTCATAATATTATAGTGTAGATAATAAAGAAAACTTTTGTTTCATTTCGGAATAATGCGACTTGAAACAAAAGATGTCATTCAAGACGGAAAAGTCAATAACTTAATAAAAACAAGGACGGCGACGCCGCAGGGCGTTGATTAATCGAAGTCACCGTACACTATGGTAGTTGTCACATTGTCTATGCAACCTCAATATGTCATAGACAATATCATGCTGCGGACATGGTGACAAGCACGACTCCTAACTGTCTTTGACTCCTTCGTGTGTGTATTGCGTAATGAGGAACCGGTAGATTTGACAAGCACAAAAGTTTCTTTGTCAAATAAAAGACGAACTTAAATATAAAGAGAGCTGCTGTTAAATTAATTAATTGATTATATACCTTTGTTAAACTTATAGAATTTAAATAATTGGTGCGGATAACTTAATGAAAATTGTTTAAATCAGTTTTATAAGCAGTAGGACCGTCCACCATTTACGCAGTCAGTCAAAGATAAAAGCAAATTCTTGTGATTGACACAAATAACCACCTTGACAGATGTTTGTCGGTACTTGAAACTGGTGAATTTGATAATATACCCATTTGATAACGATGGGTTGAGTTATAGCCTACAGTGATACGGGAAGGAAATATCCAAGAACGACAGATATATATACATACATATACCTATATATTTTTTATTACAGCAGATGTGACGTCATATACATACATACCAGAAAAAATTGTAAATTATTTAATTTTCGCCTGCATATAGCATTAACAAAATTATGTTTTAAAAATAAAAATGTTATATGCGAATCGATCTTACAAACTTATTTTGAAACTGTGGAACGCTTCGTCGACCTAAACTGTATAGTTTCCAAGAACCATCTAATTTTATTATGGCGAAAAACATTCGTTGAATTTTAAACTACTAACATATATGTATAGATACAATATGTACGATTACTCGACAACTTATTCTGAACGCATATCATTTTGTGAACGGGTCCAATAGCTTTGCTCAGAATTCTATTTTTAAACTTCGGTTTTTTTTCTTCTTCTAGATTCGCGTCATTAAAATAAATCTATAAAAAGTTTTGAAATATTACAAACCTCTTTTCTACATTCAAAATAATGTCATGGCGCATCCTCAAGAATGCGATTGATATTTAAATGTAAGTATTTCTGTATCAACAAATTAATTTAAAAATCAATTAAAATATACAAGGTCTGATTTTAAATTATAATCAATTTTAAAGTAATAATTGAAAACTGTCTCGTTCAAGAATTAGTAATACAAAACCATAAATTCTAAAACTACTTGGCACTTAGGTACATAACCTTCAATAATTCCATCATAGAAAAAGCGTAAATTATAGCGCAAAAAAACATGGCAACCCTAAATACTAATAAACAAACAAGACATCACGACAAACTACGATAACATTACGCGCATTATAGGTTATGCATAAACATGCACCCCTACATCGATATTACGCTAATGACCGTAATTACGTACTTGAAATGGAAAACCATAGAGTAAAACTTCCTAGTTATCAATAAGGCTACGTAACTCGGAGACGATGTGGTCAGAAACGCCACACCATCGTCGTGCGTGATCGGAATCCGAACTGAGTCATCGGGATTCTAAAATGACTGCCTGTCCCGTGTCATTTGGTTTGATTGTTTAGTGCACACTTTTGCAATCAACCTTCTTTAGTAACGCTTTTCAATAATTATAACCTGTCCAGTAAAAGAAGTCCCATTAAGAATGTTAAAGAAAACCCTTGCTTTATGATGATGTTCATTTATTATCTTTCAATTAACTACTGAATCAATAATCCTTATTTGTAAAGAATTAAAGTAAATTTTTCAATGACATTCTTAAACTTCACAGAGGACTTCTTGAATTGGACAGACCATTCGGTTACTTGGGTAGAGTTCATCGTATAGTTTACTTTTTTTAAAATAGACTTCAGAAAAATCTGATCCTTATTTTGCTAATTTCATTAGATTTTCAACACATAGCAAGTAAGTTTCTGTGATCATGGATTCCGGAAAGTAGAAAACAAATACTAAGAATGTTTATTTCTTAGCTAATAATGTTAACTGGTTACTTATACCGACCATCGAATGGTCGTTCAATCACGCAATTATTTTCACTTTTAACGAAAATATGTCTCAATATTCATTAAAAAACACTTTCGGACGAGAATGCAACAAATCGCAACTGGCAATTTATAAAAACTCGAATTCTCCAATAATTACAAGGAAAATGGTTCAACCGAGTTTACATTTCATATTCTAAACTTTGGTTTAATACACGATATGTTTGACATATTTGTAATAAAATTATTTTAAGTATGATCACAAGTAGCCAGTGCTACAAATGAATCATAAGTTTGTCACTCGAGTGTTATGTCAGGGATAAATAAACCACAGCTTTGCATACACACAGCAATAAAATGTGTTTGTTATTTTTAAATTATAATAACACCTCCTTTGAATACTTAGGGCCGGTTGGTTTATGCTTTTTTATGATCAATATTTAATTCAGTTTGAATACCTGACTTATAATAACAATATGTTTTGTAAGAGCCCCCTTTTAAGTATAATAAAAAAGTCATTTTTTTTAAGAGAATCTGTCAATGGTGTTTTCAAAGTTACATGTTCAATAAGGTTTGCCTTAAAGTATGACCATAAACAATTTATCATCTGTTTCTCATCACCGTAAATTTAAAAAAAATGTGAAAACCTCTATGCTCATTATCGACTTCAATCAAATCGCGTGCCATTTCCAGTGCCAACATAATAATACCAATAATACAATTAACGTATCTTAGCTGTAATTGGAATAGCTCTACCACGGATTTCACGTTCCAATAACTCACCTACTTATGTTACCTGATTAATGTCAAACAATTGAAATGCGTAAGAACAGTCCAGATAAACACAACTTGGATTTGCAGTTTTCCTTTTCTTAAACGGGTAAATATATTTGTTTGCGAAACCGACATATAGGATTCACCCACAGGAAAAGGCATTTTTCCTCCTACATCACAGGTCTTGTGTTCGATTCCCACCTACGCAAACAATTGGGTAAAATAGTTATCTGGTTTCCATAGTACAAGCTCGGCTTAGTTACGAACCAGAAGGTGTTTAAATAATCGCTCAGGATTTACAAAAATACTGACAATAACATGAATAAAATACAATGAATCTTTTGCTACATCAAGTATTGATTCCTTCGATTGTGATCGACCTTTCTCGCAAAATTCAACACTAAGACCTAGTACATAAGATCAGTATTACCTTTCGACAGATCCTCTATACAAAATCCTTCACACAACCATACATATCTCGTGGATAAGTGTTATCCGACGTTGGTAAAAAGGCCTAAAGTGTTAACACTTTAGAGAAAATACACACTGCCTTGGAATATTAAAAACACGTTGAATTCTTAGCTGTTCTGCCAACAATCTGAAGTACCAAGATATAGATCTGCTTGCGTAGACTATAAATAAGCGAGCTACTAAGGTTTGAAGCCTCATTGAATTAGTATTCTAGTCTGCTCCCGTAGCAGGTGATCTTTACCGCACTCCACTTGCCGCATTCCTTCGGATATGAATTGCTTTAATGACTGTTTAATGTTCTGTTAATTCTTTTTTTTTTCCCCGTTTCTAACATCTAATCGTGTTTTTCATGGTTTCTCGGAGCTGCTATGAAGTTGTTTATTTGCTTTCAGTTTGGAAGTTTTTTTGTCTTTAAAAAGAAATGTTTAATCGTGTAAAATAAACACATTATTGTATAAAATTAATACCTGGACATCAATTATAATTGACCTTGTAAAATTAATGAAATGCTAACATTTTAAAATTACAACAAAAGTTCGATGGCCACATTTTGCAGAGATGCAAATACTTATAATGAGTATAAGCAATGTCAGTGGAACAATAACTTTATTATGAATAAAGAAAGGTTAAGGTACTGTTATTTTTTATGAAATAGGTATTTTATAATTTAAAGAAAGCAATAAAATGACACATTTCACATACATTTACGAATAGCTATTTCAGTAGTTCACGTCACATTATAAATCCGGCTCAAAGGACCAAATAGGTCCTCCAAGCCGAACTTCTAAACCATATCTGATTATCTAAGTATGATAATGGAATGTATGATATACATAGTTTCGTGTGAAGTATCTCCCAATGACAGATAATCGTAATCGCGTCTCACGAAATGATCTCGATTGGAAAAACGGACAGATAAGATAAATAAAATGAATATATTGAGATGTCGAAAACAAAATAGGACGTACGAAACGGTTTTATACTCGTATATAAAATAATAAATAACCTGGGACATTCTTTACACACGGCCATCTTGGTCCCAAACTAAGCAGAGCTTGTGCTATGGAAACCAGATAACTGATATACTACATATACTACTTTTTTTTTCACATACTTACATAGATATTTACACCCATACACAGAACAAACAGACATGTTCAAGCACACAAATGTTTGTCCTGGGTGGGAATCGAACCCGCGTGTTAGGTTTGGCAGTCAGAGCGTTAACCACCAAGCTAATTGGCCTGTCATATTTTTTTTTTTATTGAAAACTACTCTGCCCTAATTTCATTGAATTCCTTAACAATCGGATTCCATTATTGGATTCCGTTTCGATCCAAGTCTTTATAATGTGCGTCATCGCAGACTCATTCTTCTCAATAAAGCGCTGTATTTAAGTCTATTTGTTAAAGCATAAGACAAACACAGATGGTTCGTAAGGCATTCCTTATATTGATCATTTTGTTAAACACCTGTTACCGGAAATTGTAGGCTGAAAGTTATTTAAGTGGAAAACACTATGAGAGAGTAGTTTCTATTACTTTAATGAACATCTCCAAAGAACCCATCCTACCATGACTAAGTCCATGTTTCAACTATTTATCTAAAGACAATTCATTTCCGTCCGCGGTTTCACTCGCGTTTTGAATGATTAAGATTGTTTTTTGGCAAAAAGTCGCCTATTTTCTTCCCCAAGGGAAAATCGGGTGGTACACTTATCCCTACCAAGCTATCCCTACTGGTAGGGATAAGTGCACTTTTTATTGATTTATATCTATCGGTAGGGATAGGTGCACTGCCCATTACCGAGTGGTACACTTATCCCTACCGAGCTATCCCTAGTGGTAGGTAAAAAAAAGATCAATAATACTATTTTAGTTATTTTTTAACAAATTCAAATAAGTATATAAAAAAAAAAACATTTTTTTTAATTATATATAATTTTATCTATAAAATCTTTTATTTTTGTTACTAATAAATTAATTGGAAGAATATAAAATGTATATTTGTCTCGTGTGCCTGTAAACGTGCACGTATCCTTACCAGTAGGGATAGCTCAGTAGGGATAAGTGTACCTCCCTAGAAAAATGCTACCTCCTTATCAAGTTTTATCAAGCTATTCAGCAATTTAGCCCTGAAAACGTAACAAACTATCAGCCTGAAACAAACACTTTCGAATTATATTACTAGCTAACCCCCGCGGTTCCCGAAGAATGTTACATATTCCCGGAATAATAAATATGTATAAATATTAAATAAATATCATGGGACATTCTTTTACACACGGCCATCTGATCCCAAATTAAGCAGAGCTTGTACTATGGAAACCAGATAACTGATATACTAGACATACTACTTTTAAATTTTTCTAAATACATACATACGAGTATTTAGATATTTACACCCAGAGACAATTTGCCTAAAAGGTTATTCCGGACTATAATCTATCTCTGTGCCAAATTTCATCCAGATCCGTTCAGCCGTTCTGGCGTGATTGAGTTACAGAAATCAATACAAACTTTTCCATTTAGAATAGAAGTAAGACATAGTATGGATTATGTAGTCACAGAGTAAAGGCATTTATTTCCACACTCTGCCTCATTTTAATGCATTGGCATTCTCTTTGTTCAATCCTCTCCAAATTTGGTGTCTTAATCACATTTCTGGAATGCACTATTTACACCTGCATTTTACTTACTACTGACCGAAGAATTTAAGCTGAATAGAGGTGTAGTGTAGGGAGAAGGAAATAATAATAATATATATATTTTTTTATACCACATGGGCCGACAAACAAGCGGACGGTCCACCTGATGGTAAGTGGTCACCGCCGCCTATGAATATTTGCAACACTAAGGCCAATGCGTTGTCGACCCTGAGACGTGAAGTTGTTAAGTCTCATGTGCCTGTAGTTTCACAAAGTTTACAATTGTTACTTATCTAAACTAGGCTAGAAGATTAAAAGTAACAATATTAAAAAGCATCTGCTGCCGAACTAGGAACGAAATTCCTGTATTTCGGCATACAGCGCCGATTCCCCTTATAGGTTGAAAACATGTAAAACAAGCTTACAAATAATATTAGTTAATCGTATATGTGGGTTTATAGGAATATTAGGATAGACGTATAATTCATAGACATTTTGTATTTTTTTTTATAAAATATAAAGAGGCTGCAATCATTTGTCAAGTTGGAACTTAAAATATCATCCATGAAATCTGAGACCTCTTCCTAACGGCCATAATTAATATACGATCCCGATCTAAAATCGCAAGATTGAAGTAGAATTTTGACATTACGTGTATTAAAATTACTGTCAAAAGGTTCATCAATCCAAGGATTTTCAAATTTATTTTATTTTAAATGGCGTATAAAATGTTGATGTCAATAATAATTACGTTCGGAAACAAATTGATTCGGGTAAGTCAATGATCGCGTTTTCGCGCGCAAAAAAACAATTAGTCCGAACAATGCATCAATCTATGACATATTGTAATTCTAAGTCACAATTCACAATCAGACATAGACTTTTTGTTGTCTATTCAAACATACCGACTATGTCTATGACTTTACTCAACACTATTCCCATGTTACAGATTTAACGGGGTCTATTTAATAAACACAAGATATCGATAAACCTCGGATTTTAATGGTAACACTTAATTTCTATAGTATTTTAAACTTAGAAAACAATATTGTTTTTGGTTTTTTTTTCGGAGCCCAGTATAGAAGTTATGAAGGTACTTAGGAAAAATACAATACTTTTAATTGTAAAATACGTGTAATATGCAAATATTTGTGATTGAGACATAGATGATCCTTAACGACAGACCTCCCTTTCTCTGGATCATGACCAAGAACATAAATGCATCATCATCTGCCTACCCTATTGTCCCCGCAACATGTATGCTTATTGTCTATTTAGTGACAAGTAATATCTAAGGAGTCCGCTTAGATTTTAGACCTTAAACCTAAAACAAAAAGATCGTTCGGGATAAGACAACCGCTTGAAAATAATTTAGCATGATATTACCTTTTATTTAATTTATATAATGTAACTGGCATAATAAAAACCATAGAAGAAAAAAATTCAGACGGTTGGCGCGAACCGCGAAGCTCGCAATGCCATGCCCAGTCTACAAAGCTGCCCATACACGGCTAGACTAACATCTGCCGCTGAAGAAGTAAATTGTTAATTACACAGAGCAATTTCGCAGCTGTCCACCGTTGGAGCTAAATGTCAAACCTATAATCAATTCAATGCCAATGACAACCAAGGCCGTTACGTTTAATCCTGATCTTCCAACGGGTATGAGTAATGTAGTATAGCAAGATAACAAAGGGTATTTTTTAATTTATTTAGAATATGTAGGCTTGGTATTTCTTACGGCAGAGATAGTGGGATGGCAAAAGGATCGTAGTTCTTTATCGGAATATTAATATCTATCCAAAATGTCGGCAAAAATTTCGTTTCATCTCTGATTAATTGAAAGAAAATGTACTTTACAAGTTCGAAATTGTGGACGATTTGCGTCAGTTTTACGTTAATAATAACTAGAAAATTAACAAATGATTTATAATAGGTATCTCCACAAATAACATTATGTGTAAATGGTTTTCCTTGATCACTTCCTAGCCCAAATAAAATATGAGACTCGAGAGAAGATTGGATTTGAATTCGAAAATCGAATGAAAGGTGCTGGCGCTCTACAATTAAAAAGTATTAAAACAGTAACTGGTGGCACGTGGCTTGGTCGTTTTACTTTTTTTCTTAGGCACAATGCACACGATACTTTATCGACCATATGCCACCGACGCGTGGCCTATGAAAGGGAGGGCGCTCATGCATTCAACCGAGTACGAGGTACCAATCTCATTTGTTGATACTTTTTAGTTCACCTTACATAAACGAAGATTATGTTTTAAAGTCATATGTAGCACCGGATGTTATGTTAGAAGATCCAATCGATTTGTGTCGCAATTTGTAAGATTACATTTTCTATTGATTTGCATCAGAAAACAAGGTAAACAACTTTATCTGTATGAGATTAGGTTTTTGTGTCTCGGTCCGTTAACTTTAGTAGCGATAATATTATTCGGTGTTTACTAGTTGGTGTGTTTGTTCGATACCTTGACTATCATGCTGCAGGTCGTGGGTATGATTCCCATATAGGACAAACATTTATTTGCATTCACATGTCTATTGTATGTTCTGTGTCTGGGTGTAAATATCTATATAAGTATGTATTTAAAAGTTGTACGAGTATATCAGTTATATGGGTGCTACAGTACGCGTTCAGCTTAATTCAGCATCAAATAACCGTGTTTAAACAATGCCATAGTATATTTTAGTTTTTTATAAAGAACAATACATTTTATATCATTATTGTACAAACGTTTTGTAAATATACTTGATTAAAAGTCCAGAACCATCTGAGTATAGTCTATGCCGTATATCTCAATTATGTTGCCAGCTACTATTTATTATTCTTATTAAATACTGGCTGGTACGCGGCTGTCGCAGAAGAAATAATTGTGGATATATCACGTCGACTTGACGTGTTCGAATGGTTTTTTTTTTATATTTTTTTCTTTGCCACGCCTATAACCTTCACAAGTACAAGCAATAAGTTGACAGATTTTTATTTCAAACAGATGAACGTATGACAGCGAATCAAATGTATTTATTTGAACAAATAAAAATCAATTTATTCGAGTTATCGTCTATTTGGTTGCATAATATAACTTTCACTGTTATTATTCATACCTTCGAGTGCGGATGTCCCAAACGTCTTCAAAGTTTACTTAGTAACAATATGGAGTTAGGGACAGATGTTTTGGAAACGGTATAGCAACTATTCTGTTTGGGGAATACGATTAAATTATGGGGAGCGCCCGGCGTTTAGTTATACAGCATGTTGTTTATTAATACATTTGCAGAGTTTAAAAATATTTTTTTATTTATTTTGGAACTTTTTTCTCCTGATCCCAAATTAAGCAAAGCTTGTATTATGGCGACCAGACAACTAATATACTGCAAATATTACTTTTATTAAATGTACTGCTGTAGATATTTACACACAGACAGAACAAATAAATATTTGTACTGGGTGGGAATCGAACCCACGACTTGATTTTATAAGGTATAGATGTTTGTTACGCTTTCAGGTAAAAAGTACTAAACTGTTATGGATGAAACTTGGCACATTGATTGTTTATAACCTGGATTTACAAAATGTTATTTTTGCCGGGATAATGTAACATTGCTCAGGGATACTAATTACATTTAAAGTTGTTACAGTTAAACAAGTCACAGGGAAAAGAATAATTGATTACCAATATCATAATTAATTAATACATTTTGGTAATTAATTATACAATTTTTAGAATTGCAATGTATCAATGCAATTGTCATTCTGGAAACTCCGATTTTATTATTCTCAGGGAAATTATATAAATTATAATATTCAGGTATAATATTATAAATTAAAAGGCTTAACGAATTATTAATAAAACAGTTTTTAGCAAATTAATTAGCTGTAGGTATCTATTATTTCATAACATGTTCAAGTGATTAGCCATTAAAGTAAATAACTATTTACTTTTCATCGTTGATTTACAGAATTAAAAATAAATTGACCATAAACACCTAAAGGTTCATTTTTTAACCCCCGGCGCTAAAAGAGCTGTCATAAATTTGACGTCGATTTCTGTCTGTCTGGCATCGTAGCTCTCAAACGAATTCGCACCGATTTCGATGCTGGTTTATTTATTTGAAAGCCTCCTTGCGGTGGTTATTATTGTAAATATTTTGTATTTACTGTCTCAATCGCTATTTTAAAATATATAAAAATGACATTCTATTACATAAACAAATCCTTCGTGATATTCTATATTTAAATTCATATCCAGTTAAATATTACCGCCTGTTATTTAATTAAATAATATAAGGAAAATTTTATACACATTAGTCATGTAATTAAATAAATCAATTTATTGAAAATTTATAACATTCTAGGTTTTTTTTATAAAAATAAGAAATTAAAATAAAATCGTCATGTATAAGGCACATCAATAAGCCCTTGAAAAAGGGCGCCTGTAGGTAGTAACCCCATGCGCGTACGCAGAAAAAGCGAAACGTACCAACACCTGGCTGTAACCATAGAGATCAAATCACTACACCCCAACATAGGTTTACAGTCACAATATGCCTTATTCCACTATATTTAAAGCCCATTTTAGTTATGTTAAATACAAAAATAAAACTGGTTACGATGACACTCGTGCAACACGGACTTTATTGATTTTTCGTGTGAAATGTAACGGTTTTCTATTGTTTTTTTTTGACAAAAGAAACGCAGTGGAAAACGATGATGATGTCAAGTAAAAATATGGTTATTGTGGAGCGCTGACACTAATTTGCTGTATGTATTTGTTTAATAGACTAGCTTACCGCGGTTTGGCCCGGGTTTTGAGGGATTTTATGTGTCTTAGTTCAACATTGCTTCAAGAATAGTTTAGCTTCAGTGAAATAATATTTTTTATTTAGATTTTGGCTTACTCATAAACATATTGTTATTAAGTTAAAAAAAAACATTAAAAACCATGCATATGTAACAGTAACTACATCCGCGGTAAGTAAACAAAAATATTAACCAAAATAGATCGATTACCACAAATTCCGTTATTTCAGCAAAAACTCGTGTGCAAAAAGGCTCGCTTCCTTTTCCAAAAGTTCGATAAATTTTTTTTATTCATATTGGGCATAGGACGCGTGCCGTACAGCCAAGCGTGGCGTATGGCAGAGGAGCAGATGACACGCGACCGTTATGCCAGGTGCACGCCATATATTTCCATTCTACATGGCTATCAAGTCAACTTCACGTTCGGTCAATGTGATGATAAAATATGTATGAAGGCGGGTGCGAAATTGTTATGTTAAATTATTGTTTGCAAAATTGTCTATAATGTTAATATTCACCTATTTATAGTCTATTATTTTCTGTTATTAAACCTCACCTGCCTGATACAAAACGTTCATAATAATGCTATTATTTAGAAACACTCTGGAACAAAGATTTTTTAAATTAATAAAAAATATACTTGATGTATGCGTTGCTGTGCGACGTCTTTTTTTCTGCCAAGTACCTTCTCGAACAAACTCACTTAAGTTTCATCACTATTGGATTAGTATAAAAAGGTATAAGGCACAAACCTGTAAATATGAATTTTAATATATATTATACTAACTGTCCCCCGCGGTTTCACCCGCGTTCCAGAGGCCTGTAATACGCGAACTGTCAAACGCAGCTAAAATAGTTGTAATTCTTTATAATTCTCGCATTTTCTCTATTATAATATGCATGTATCATACATAAAAACCTTCCTCTTGCACTCTATCTATTAAAAAAAACCGCATCAAAATCCTGTGTAGTTTTAAAGATCTAAGCATACATAGAGACAGACAGACAGCGGGATACGATTTTGTTTTACACTATGTAGTGATTATAGATAAACTTAACGTAACCTTAAATTTGACCTTCATAAGTGCCTTCTAAGGGCCTAAACTGAATAAATGGTTTTGAATTTCGAATTTGTAAATTTTGAAGGGTGTTTTTTTTTTAAATAGCAATCATAGGCCTCGTACATACGTCATAATCCGTTTAATATCTTAAGGTATCCGTCACGTCTCTAATGGAGCGTGGAAAATGTGCTACAGAATAACTTGGTCATGCTTTCGCTGCCCGACTCCATGACCACTGCATTTTCTACTTATAAATCCACCATTCGTTAAAATATTTAGTGCTCTGATTGATACGGATGTTTTTGCAGAACAACTGGATTTGTTTGTTGTATGGACGTAGAAAAATGTTCGAATACCTGCGCCTATCTTCTAGTTGCACAATACCTGTTAATTTGTTCGTACGGTTACTAGAATTATAATTACCTAAACAAATTTTGGCGCGGTTTTCCTTCCTAGTCACAATAAATAAATCACCCTGTCTAATCTGTAACATGTAAATGCCGCCATAAAAGATGATTTCACAAACAAGTTTATACTCAGTTTTAAGATTTCGAACTTCTTTTTTTAAATTATTTTTAGGCTTCGATTTTCAAATTTCAGTAATCACTTAACTTGTACTGTACCAGATCTCTATGGTACTTGCCAACAGAAGTCATCCAAATGATATAGGTATCTCTTGTTTATGGTTTATCAGAATTAGAGGCATTGAAAACCAACATCCCAAAGCGAACTAAATGACTTTGAATTACTTATTGTTTCCAATGAGGCATTACTCACTACAGACCAAAGGAAGTTGACAAGGGCCTTCCTATCACATGCCATTTCGAAGGCAACCTTCATGATAACCCCTCAAGGTTCAATTTTAAATTCGTCTGCTGTTTTGCATGTACTTGTTAAATACTGACTAATTGTGGAACCTAGGTGTTAAATTTGTTTTAATTTAATCCTTGTGTCAAGGCATTCAGGTCCAATTTAATAAAATTGTATTTCATTGTTTACCAAATGCTAGGTATTGGGTACGTAGGTATCGTTCTGGTAATTCCGCAGTTGCATGATCTATGCGTCAAAGAGTTCAATGGTCACAATTAAATCGGCCAAGCAAAATTAACACTTCAGTCTGAGACAATAGGGTTTTGGATGAATAATAACCTAACAAGTAACTCATTATAAATAGGTAAAACTTTTGTAAATACGTTACCCCGCATGACTGCCCCTATTCACTTCAAGTCGAACGTGTCAATATAAAAATGTTCTACCGTTTATCTAGTCCGTCTAGCTGTCCCCCGCGGTTTTACCCGTGTTCCCGAGGGACATCACATTTTCCCAGGATGAAAAGTAGCTTATATGTTATTCCAGGATGTGCTCTATCTATGTGCCAAGTTTCATGCATATCCGTTTAGTAGTTTTTGCGTGAAAGAGTAACAAACATACTTACATACAAATCTTTCCTCTTTATAATATTAGTATAGATATAGATTCCTACCCCCAAATTCTCGGAGCATGTTCATGTGCATGTCATGTCGACATAATCCCGTTCGCGTTTTTCGAGCACATAGCTGTAAGCTATTAACAATCGTTAGTGTTGATTACTTGACCATTAGTGTGGAGCCCAAGAGATATTTCACAATACGCCACTTAACTGCAAACTTTGTTGTTGCGTGTTAATTACTGTATAGCCATCGGTACATCACAGTTAATTGAAATGTATGTAATGTATGGTGTAAGTCGAGATCACGATCATCGAAGAACCATAGACTGCTCGAAGGACCAATTGGCTCGAAGGACCGAATGCTGCATAAAATTATTACGCGATCTTAATTAGGGTAAAAAAACCACAAGAATTAATTAGAATTAGAATTAATTATGTTAATTTATGAAGGACATTGTGCTCGTGTAGATACTGGCCGTGAGAACACATGACAATTGACTAAAGAATTACCAGAAGGCTGGATACGTTAAGCAATCATATTTGCCACCTACCAACTGAATTCCTTTATATACGCAAGTTATTTTCAACCATTAACGATACCAATTTATTGGCAGCGTTAACTGTAGAATTAAATTAAGTTTAACTCTCAGGAAATAGTAATTCTTATAAATCAATCAAGTTAAATAATTGTAACCAGAGCAGTAAACGTATTATATTTCTCTAACTTCCTTTACTACTAGTTAGAAAATAAGTCATTGAACCTTCTTATAATCACTAAAGATCGGAAGGTCAACAAAAAACAAAATGGTCATCGATGGATAACAATGTCAATAGCCGATTATAATCAATTATGATACAGCTTTTACATAATGACTGTCGCCAAACCAACAATTATAGAATGAATTGAAGCATTTTTGACCCACGTGTTTCATCAATTACTTCATCTTAATTATAGATACCCAATACACTGTCCACACACATCCTACATACACAAATACACTCAATATCACTTATAACGCTTATAACACTTGCAACATAATTAACGTACCTAATTGCAAGATAGATAAAATCAGACTAAAGTTAAATCTAAAATTATATATTCCCATATTATCAAATCATGGTAGTTCATAGTGAAGTAGATATGCATTTTTTCAACGCTTAAATGTTTTATCGTAACCTTACTATAGTAAGTGTCTAAGTAATGACACATACCAACAAACTAGAGAGGTTTTCAAACACAAATTTAATATATTAAAGTGATGGCAGATCCGGGTTAGTGGATTTTACGCCTAAAAGACAAATATTCAATATAAGCAAATAAATTCACCTACTACATAAATAAAATCAGTAAAGCTAATAAGAAACCAAGAAATAGCGCCTCATAGCGTGTGAACTCAATGATCCTGCCTAAGTCGCCCTCTACGATATCACTGAACAAAAACATTGCAATGCTAGCATTCATAAATTCAATATCTATTAAGTTATCTATCTATATACTGACCGAGGCGCAACCGGTAGTTATTTAACTACTGTATTAGTGCTGTGAATCAGTTTTGTTTGACTCATACTACCGCAAGATAGCTGACGAAGTTGGACTTGATAAGAATGTGCTAAATACTCTATTTGCATGCTTTTTATGTTCGTTTCAAATCGAAACAAGCCCTGAAAGGTAGTATTTTATTGAAAAGATTCTATGAGTCGACCAAAGCACAATTTATTTAATTCATGTACCTATATTACTGTTAATAACATACAACAATGCGAATAAAGTCCTGCTAGCCTGCCTAGATGCTGGCTCCAGATAGATCAATACTGATCCTTACAGGGGTGATATTTACGACTTCGGAATCGATTAAAAATTTCTTTTAACACCGATACAAATCTATTCTCTATATGGGCCGCTCGTATCATGCCATAAATCAAAGGAGAGTTACGATCACGACAACTATTCGATTTGTATCGAGTAAAAAACCGATTAAGAATTCAATGTCGCATAACTGCCCTGTTACTTCGATGTCAAGCGGTAAATTGAAGGGGAGACGAAATCACAGGCGATGAATGAGTGAGCGCCCTTGCATTTGTGCACAATAGCCTCTGCAACGGTTTTTAACATCTGCCAGACCCTGAGACTTTCGTGATATGCCATTATTATTACACACGGTAACTTCGTTACACGTTGCTCTTATAAAAAAATATTTTTTGGTTGTTTTCAATTTCAATTGTGATCAATCGACACAAAAAGCTCAGTAAATTCCCATGACTATAGAAATAAGTAAAAAACAAACACATAATTCGTCCTTAACCACAGTACTAGACGTCACGCGTCGACGAGCACGCACCTCCAAACTATACGTCTTTATAATGGACCAAGATATTACGTCATTTGAACACCGATCATTAAACCCGTCACCTTAGGCACGGTCTTCCCACGAGTAATTATCTATCTTTGTTCTTTTTCAGAATGTCCAATTTTCAACGAACCCGCAGTAAGGTATGGTGGGGCGATGCACCGCCGAACGTAGGCAGCCCAGTAGCTCAGCCCGAGTGGAACAACAATCGGGCGAGGGACGAACCCGACTGGGAGCCGCAACTACCTCACTGGATCGCCAACCAACCCGATCAACAAAAGAACAATAGCGTAGATAACATTGCGCAACCGAACAATGTACAGATAAACCAATGGCCCCTTCGCCACGGCAGCCCCGGCAGCCATAAAAGCCAAGATTCCGGATTCTCCGATTCCGATAGTTCTCCGCCCCCCTCACAGTATTATCCGTCACCTGATAACGACTCCAAGAATAAATCGTCGAGCAGCAGCGATTCTAACAACAATGAAAATATTACTGTGAAACAAGTGATCGATTTTCAAAACACGCCGCAGAGCAACGATGTCGTCGACAATGGTAGGATATCCGAGGATATCACCATCAACACTCCAACGCCGAAGCCGCGGCTGCGCAGTAGCAGCGTTATACAGACACCGTACGATTTGCAGAAATATTACGAAATTCATCACGATGAGGAACATATGGAGTTACTCAAAGACAATGATACAGATGATGTGAGTAAGACTGAACCTAAATACCCGGCGCCGAAGAATATTAATAACGAAAATTTGAATACAGATAAATTGAAGATCTCGCCAAATAATATTTATTCTAAACCTAATATTAAAAACGATAACAAAGTAACGCCTCCGAATAATATAAGTAACAAAGAGAACACTCCTAACAGAAGTGCAATACATAATGATACCAAAGAAGTACCAGTTAAAAACATAAATATTATTAGTCCCTCTAAAAAATACCCGGTTAAGAAATCTTTTATATCAAGCACTGAAAATGACAACACCAAAGTTATTAAGCTAGCAAAAGTAAAAGACCTCGAGACGAGTAAAAATAAGTCGGATGAAAGTTTGGAGTTCATCAAATTAGGTGATAATAATGAAATAGCAGTCAATAATCAGCCAAGGAACCGGACTCCCATATCCAACGTATCTTACATACCAACAGAAAGAACAACTATAACAAAGATTGTATACAAGAGAAGTAACTCAACTGAAGATAACATTCCAATATCGACAACTCCGAAATTCGAAAGAAATAGATTGAATAAATCATTAAATTTCGAAGCACAACGATTAGATCAACAAATTCTTGATATTCAAGGCGGTTATCATTCGTTAGGATATATAGATGAAGATGCAATACCAAACGAAGAAGTACCTTATGAAAAAGATCAAGTTTATAAACCTACTAAAGCTCTACTGGGCAAAAATATTATGGACAGCCTTCATTTAAAACCAACGAAGAAAGTGGGACCAAAGTCTAAGCAACGAATGGCAACGAAGGGAGATAAAGCTAAGGACATATTCAAGATATTTCCAGCTAAAAAGGACAAGCCTGGTGTCGTTGAACACCATGCTGGAGGAATATTGAAAGGAAGCCGAGTACCAGCTCTTGGCTTGCCTAGATCTAGTGATTACAACAACTGGGTCGTAGTTGGATATCCAGAACAACAAGAAATGTTAATACCACATTACAATGAGAGGCTAATAGGTACAGAAAACGAAATCAACTTGAGAGTGAAGGATCAACCAGAAGAAGATGCCTACTACCTAAAGAACAGGCGAGTAACTCCACCTCCACAATTTCAAGATAAACAAAAGACGCCATATGATACTGACACGAAAACTGACAAAGATTTTTCCCACGATTCTAAAAGAGAAAAATTAAAAGATGACGAAATGAATTTCGTGGACGTTCAGTTAAATCTAGCATGCACATCGACACCAAAAATGCTTGCCCCACACGAGTTCATGAATGGTGTCATTCCAAACAGCGATAGGAAGACACCGCGCAAAGTCAATCTGTTAGCCAACTTTAATAGCGGGTTTGTATATTTTTTTTATTATGTTTTACATAACTGATGGAAGGCTAAATAGTTGATAACCAGTTTGTTGCACCTTTTACTATGCAAACAACTAAGCTTCTACAACTCGTTTAATGAATGCAATACGACGTCAAGCCGACGTTAATTATAGTTTTTTTTATGATTACAGGGTGGTCTTAAATAACCAGAATGAGCTAATGTATAGAGAAAGAAGTATAGACCAGACAACTTTGGAGCGTATGTGCGAGAGAAAACCAGAACCTGTTCAATATTGGCTGTGTGATCTGGTCGGATCATGTGAGAATGAATGCATGACCACGCTGCAGAGCAAGCCTCTGGGCACCGAGATGAAGGCAATGGTATCAGCTAGTTCAGCCACAATAACTGGAAACATAAAAAAGGTGCAAACACACGGACAGATTATCATACATCAATACAGCGATGTACTAAGGTGAGTTTTTATAATACATACAATAGGAAAAAGGAACATGTTTTAATTAAGATTACGTTACAACTGAACAAGCGTGACTAATTCATACATTCACTTTTACATATGCAATAATATTTTTTTATGATTCCAGGCAATTAGAAACGAATAAATCAAGTGAAGAGCAAATTTGCTTGCTTGTTGCAAACATAAACGAGTTTGTGTTGGCACATAGTATAACGCTGAATACCAAGCCACCAGGTGAGACACCGGAGAGATGGGATAAGATAAAGAAGTCTTTACAGATTTACCTACAAAAACTGATAGATATAGGCGAGGATGTGAAGATAGAGTTGAACGAGAACAAACCGGAATGGAACTTGGTACAGAAGCATATAGACACACTAATTGGAATCTTCTTGGAGACAACTAAAGCAGTTTTGGTTCAGCAAATGAAGGTAGGAATCTTATACGAATAAATACTATGATTTTTAACTAAAACTTATACGGTTCAATGGGCCAAATAGGGTACCGGACTGCCTTGTCAAATCAGTTACTTTTTATCATCTGTCAAAACGCAATTTTTGTATGCAAAATGTACTGAGTACGAACGTATGACGTCATCTTTTTTCATAGTCAATTTCTGTACTTTTTTATTGTTTTATTAATATAAAATTTGCTATAATCGCAAAATTTTAATTGAAGGTAATTTATAGGGGTGTTTTGAGACAATCTTTTTGATGAATAATAATTCTTAATTTAATTTTAATACAATCCCCTACCCCATTGTATCTAAATATACAATAAAACAATAACAATCTTATTTCGCAGACTCTAGTGTCCATTATCGAAGAACCGCCTTCAGACATGATTCTGAAGAGCACTTTGACATCTATAGGTCATTTAGCCATGCTAAGTGACAACCCAGGGAGCTTACTGCACGAGAAATGTGCTCAAGTGATGAAAAGTATTACAGAGCTGCCATTTGTTGATTGCGGAGTCCCCAGGGCTTTGCTGACAGCGATTATAGAAAGCAGCAAGAGTTCAATCAAGGCACTTTCTTTACGTGCGTTAGCGACAGTCTGTATTAATGGCGATGCTGTCAAACAGTTTGAAGAGGTGAGTTTGTGTTTTGTTTACTTGAAGAAACGCTAACTCAAGCCATAAGGCTTCTTTCTTATTCATAACGACAAAAATTGGTAGTTTAAATATTTCATTCTACGATAGAATGCGTAAATAGTCGTTTTACGAACCGTTATGGGTTTAATATTCTAGAACACACATCAATAAGTACCTACCTGCTATGAAATGAGGCAACTGTATTCGTTGAGAATAATGCTTGAACTTTGATCTTAATGAAATCGTTATTTCTAATATTATTTATTTATCTATTATATTGCAATTTTAAAATATTTATTTGTGTACTTATAGGGTGGTGGGATAGAAATCCTATCGGACATACTCTCAGACCGATCGAACCCTGAACCTCAGATGCGGGAAGCAATCACAGTCCTTACTCAGATCACCGCACCCTGGCTGAGAGGGCATTATGACCTCACACAACTGCACATCTACTTGAACACTATTGTTGAGAATATCACTGGTAAGTTACTAGTAGCGACATCTCTTGGAGAGTAGCAGTACCTTTGGGTACAGCAACATCTATCAGCAGTCAATCGCTTGTTACTAGAATTTATATTATTTTGTTAAAATTTATTTATTACATTTATTCATTCGAGTTTTTACCGAAAAAAACACTCCATTAAAAAGAATATAATAATAAATAAAAATTTGGTTATTGATTTCACAGTTATATATGGTAGTGTCTAGAATGTGTGATCTTACCTTATATTATTAAATTAAAAAAATATCAATTACTTTCAGGCATCCTATCCCGCACGGAATGTTGCCAGCTACTCCTACTCTGCACTGCTTGTTTAGTCAACTTAGTGCGAGAACTGGAGTTAGAGAAACGTGATGATGATTCTCACAACAACTCTGATATTGTGGAAATCTTCACCAAAAATCGGACGGTTGAACGTCTGTTGGATGCTGTTAAACGACGAGGACCTCATATATCAGTGTTTTTACAAGTAAGTATTATAAATTCACAACATACGGTCTAAAAGGATATTTCTGTGGTTGGGAATGCTGAAACCATTATGAAATATTAATTCAGACCTTCATTTTTATACTTTATAAACTGTCAGTTTTAGAATACTTATTTAGTATTATTATATGTTTAAAAAATATTTTTTGCCTTATAATGCATGCAGTGGCACCTGTAATTAAGGCAGCACTCAAGTTTTATTTTTGTTTTCTGTAATTATTTTTTGCATCAATAAAATATTGCCTTATATCTAATAGTAACATAATGTTTCAGGAACAAACCGCGTCCCTCCTTGGCTCGCTGTCCCGTATTCCCCGCTGCATCCTGCTGTTGTCTGGCTTGTCGTCGGTGACGGTGGCGCTAGTGTGCTTCACGCGGTGCGCGCCGGCACACGCGCCACGAGCCGCGGAGCTGCGCGCGCAAGCTCGGCTGCACTGCCATGCCGCTGAGGCTATGTCGAGGTACGATATATGATGGATAGATGGCGCTGTACCCGAAACAATACAATTTTTTTTGTTCTCTATCTAAATACTCATTGAAGAATCGCATCTCTTTAGCTATTTATTGGTACATATATTAAAATTTACACCTTAAATCTAACAAAAAAATACCTGCCTTTCTGTTAATGTATTTTCACCGCCAACTTTTCTTTCACAGACTTTCAGTAGTTCCCGACGTGGCACACCAGATCGTCCAGTTAGAGGGAGTTCCGCACCTTACCCGTCTGGTTAGAATGCAGAGAACACGCCCCCAATTGGACTCCAACCCTGATCAAACCCTCATACACTGCCTCAAAGCCCTACGTACCATTTACAAACATAGTCCGGAGGCTTTCGACGATAACTCCAAAGATGTCGACGATATGATCCGACCTCATCTGATGGAGTCCCTCATGCTGTTCTCAGCTAAGCAGGAGAGCTATGTTTAATTTGGTTGGGTTATTGATGGAATTGAGAGACTGATTTTTGAGGGCTGTATACGTTTGAACATGTAAAATAGATTTTAAGAAGACAGTGTTATAAAAGCAGAGCACTCACGTAACGGAATGGTTATCAATTTTTAGAACAAATGAATTTTTGACCTGACAAAATATTATCAATTTCTTAAATCTTTCTTGTAACGTTAAATAGAATTGACAAATGAATTTTTCATGAGCTTGTCTATTTAAATGCCATACATTCCACTTTTTTCATTAAAAGTGTTATTGTATATAAATATATATAAAATTTTATTAGATGGTATAAAATACTCTAAACTGGCTTTGTAAAATATGCTACAATAATATCTGTTTTTTACTACAACTAATGTGTATGACATAGTTTTCTTATGATTTAGTAATCAGAGGCCATACAATGTTTGAAATTATTATATACTAGTCTTTTATTCATTGCTTTAGATTTAGTTTATATTACTATACAGACTGACCCCAGCAAGAATCAAATGTAAAGGGTAACTTTATCCAACAGTTATTTTATCTATTTCCCAATATTATTTGTGGATACAGAAGCAAATAATATTCAATAACAAAAATCTGAAATATTTTTAAATTTACCAGCTGTACAATACTTTTGATCACAAAAAGTTTCTACTTATTTTTATTGTTATTCACTGAAACCACCATTATATACTTAACTTTATATTTACTTACTTATTTATATAACTAAGAATAGTAAAAACTTTATATTCGAAATATTTGTATAGAAATTACTGACATAATTAATTGTGCAGCGATACTGCATCATTGTTATCTGTTTAAAAAAATAAAATATATTATCCAAATAATTGGTATTTTCACTTGCCTGTTTACCTAGACTTAAATTCTATGAATTTAGAAGCAATTTTTCCTAAACACATCTGATTCCAAACCAAGCAGAACTTGTACTATGGAAACCAGCCTCCTTATTCAACTAATACAAACTTCGTCGGCGAGCCGCTTCACGGAGGCATCGGAGAGCTTACCTCTCACGTGATAGTTAGGGTTAGGTTAGTAGTATTTACGTAGTAAGCGACAGAGACAGAGCATAGAGCCCGCTACGAAACATCCACGCGTTAGCGTAACTTTCCTTACAGTGTAGCAAGTGGAAATGCTGGGTTGGTTTCCGGTAATTCTTTAATACTATTTGCTATTTACAATTAATTGAGGTACTTAAAAACACTGTATAATTTGATTCCATGCTCATGTTTGTCTATATATTAATTTAAAAAAATGCATTGTAACAAAACGGAAATGTTTTTTCCTTTTTTATTAATTTAGTATCCTACTCTAATAATTTGTAGCGCTCTATTTAAAATTCTTCCAGTTGCTACAGTAGCGCCACCGTAATTTGTTCCCTTTCAACGGCCACTTTTTAGTACACTGAGATGGTACTCCTTTACTTCTACACTCCATACTACAAACAATAGCCAGACCTAACCTGATAAAACAAAAGTGGTAAAATGATCTTTAACCAGTTCCGAAAGTAATAACAAAAAATAGCGTCTCCAATGTATTCATAACTGACCATGTTCTAGTGGCGTCCTAACGCCTCTCTCTGACGCCGAGTAGGAGAATTAAATATGTTTATGATAATTTCAATTGTTTTTTAAATAATTTATATTTTCGCGTGTTACCTTACACAATTAAATTCAATTTATCCGCGGTAGGTAACACCATCTTTTTTTGGGTTGGTATTGTATTATTTCGGAACTTTTTTGTTGCACACTTCGGCACAATCCCAACCAATCACAGAACAAACACACACTCATTCAAACAAATATTACTCAGGGTCGGAATTGAAATCACATCCGGTCGAGTGGCAAGCAGGGTATCTATCTATCTTGCATGATAGAAAAAATAAAACATCAGTGACTTTCTTCATGTATAAAAAATATTTTCTATTAATATAATAATAAACACACTTAACTATTAACATTAAATATATGTATCATCCATATGATTGTTTAATATTCTTAGAATGCACTATATCTACAGTTGTCTCATGACAATGCCTAAGGTCCAAATCGTAAACACCCAGGCAGAATTTATTCTCCGGAGGTTTGAAAAAATCTAGACCTCTACCAATTTTGATAATCCAGCCTGAACTTAATCTGAAATAAGAGGAAATAAAATAGTTAGAAACGTAAATTTAAGTCTTGGACAGATTTTTTGAAATATATGTAATTTTTGCTCTTCTAACGTGATGTTAGGTTAGTATTAAGAAAACATTGTAGTGATAACTGGGTAGAGCAATCATGCTTCTGTGCTCAGGGACAGAAAGTAAGTATTATATTTAGGCAGGCCTAAGTATTCATAAGTAATTATTGCAACAATGCTAATGTTCTCCACAACATAAAATAATGCAGGATCACTGCAGCTTGCAAGGAATTGCACATCTGAGTCAGTAATGGCTTATGAACATAATAAAACTTACGTTATTTGTCTATCATGTAATGTCTCAGAGTATTTAATAACAAGTTGTACTCTGTACTTTAATAAGTCACTGGCTAAGTTACTAAACCACTGTCGCTGGTCACCCTCTGATCTGCCATCTCGTGATGTTAGTAGCTCTATGTGCCTTAAGTTTGTGCAAGACCTTACAAGCAGCTCACAAAGTCGGAGAAAGTTCTGGGCCTGAAATAAAGATGAATAAAAACAAGGGCCATATGTTTTACGCTTTGCAAAGTCCGAGCAAGAAAACTTAAAAGATTTCAGTCTCTTTAACTGCGAGACCTATAAAAAAGATATCTTATAACAACTAGACTTTACATTTGCATGCTAACCTGATGGAAGCTCCTAATATAGGGGTCTTCAACAACAACATACTGCACATCATCATCTAAAAACCTCCCAAACAGTGTTTTATAACTATGACCTGTTGAATTGTTCTCTATATGAACCTGTTCATGGAACTGGCCAGCCTCCTTTTGTTGTAACACTAACTTTTTAATTGCTTCGGCTCGATTCATGTACTCTTCAACTTTTTTTCTAAGGTAATTTCTAGTGGCATCGTCAGGTTCTCCTGAAAATATTAAACAACGAATAAATAAGAAAATAGGGCCTCAGTAGTGGTGTGTTCAATCATTGATATATACTGTACTTTGTTTAAAACATTTACCTTTTATTTTGTCTACTAATATTTGAAGTCCTTCCTGGTAACAAACTAAAGCTTCTGTATAACGCTTTTTTGTATCCAGCTCTACACCACGCTTGAGAATATTAATTGCTGCACTTTCAATATTCATTTTTGTATTTATTATATCACAAAAAGTTTAAGAGAAATAAGCAAACAACAAAAAAATATTATGGTTTTGTTTCATTGTTGCATGAATCGATCATGTTCGATCATTCATTTACGAAGAAAGTTACTTTACAGCACCTCTACAAATGATTTATTTGTATTATGGATTATTTGTATGTTGTCGAGATCTAATAGGGTCGTTTTGACAGCAAAGAGTGTTATAGAAAATGTTTCACTATACCATAGCGTTACGATAAGATTCTATTAAAGTTATCATAATAGGTTCATGAGTCATTACAATTAGCCATTGGATTGGATTAATAGATGAAACTTATATTATCAAGATGATTTTTCTTAATGGAAAGAATGTTGTTGACAAAACAACGAGACTTTCTCGACCACCTTATTAGTCAAATATAATAAATTATACATACAGGGTTGCCATCCATCTGGGATTCCTCGGATTTGTCCTAGTTTAGAGGGCGTCCAGAGGGGATTTAAAAAATGTTTGGGAAGTCCCAATTAATTGGAAGATCCGTGAACCTCAACCAAGCTAACTCCAGCGCTGAAAAAATAGCCAACATGACGGCCCATAACTACGACCAAATGCCCCACGCCCCCATTGCGGTCGCCTGCTTAGGGGTATCCGGGAAAAAAGCAATTTCACCTAAATGGCAGCCCTAGATACGATCACCAATAAAAAATGACAGCGAGACGTGCGGCTAACCAAATCAACTACAAAATTGTTTGACCACTAAATTCAAACAATCTTCGTAAACTGATAGTAATATGTCAAAAATAATGTAAAAAAAAAAACACATTCCGTGTAATGTAGATATTTATTAAACAAAAATATAATACGTAACTTTTTTACACATATTTATAACCAACAATCTATTTTAAAACTTTATTAATAAAATAAACGATTGATGTGATTCAAAGTACGGCAACAATCACGTAACTAGAAATAATAGTCAAATTAAATATGTAATGTCAGCTCACTTTGAGTGAAATGGAGTATTAGATTAGAGCTGCTGTAAAATGTCAAAACCTAAATAGTTTTTGTTGTTGTAAATTTAAAACAGATTTAATCTATTTATGGAACACTGGAATCATAAAAAGCGGCGTTAACTTCATATTCAGTCGGAAACTAGTATTTATTATTATGTAGTATCTATTGGGTTAATTATTATTCAACTTTAGAAGCGTATTTTTATTAGAATGTCTCATCAACTTGGCCGTGTGGTTTCTGTGATACTTCACCGGTATTTCGGTGATATTGTCCAAAGAGTTGGGAACGATCTATACACATATGGCAGCAAACCTATTGCTATGATTGTGAAGTCTACTGGGCTACCACGAACACAGGTACGCCATTACAATAAAATACTAAACATACGGTCATGTAATAGGTTATATTTTGAAAAGAAAATTATTAAAATATTAAATATGTAATACGATTTTATTAACTTAAAATTATCTCATGATAAACTACATTATTTCCTGATGTTACTGAAGAGTCAGCATGATACCAACTAATAGATATTATTCATCTAGCTTTTATGCTCCGCTCATCTATCATATATTTATTTTAGGTCATAGAATGTCTCCGAACACTACTCAAATTTGATCTGGCTACTTTTGAACCATCGGCAAATGAACTGATAGCTGATTATAAACTGGTTCCTGACAATGTTTTATTACTTATTAGATATCCAAGGTATTTAATATTAAATAATTTGCTTTATTTTCATATATTTATGTATATACCTTATTATATTACTTACATACACTTATTAAACTTAAATAATAGTAGATAAATAGAAAATGAAGGAAACGAAAAGATCATCTAAGTGTTCCAAGGTCCATAAAACTAGTGGTTTTGCTCCATTTAATAGTTAAGCTTAATTACTGGACAAAAAATTTCCTCCGAGGCCCAGATAACATTTTACCTATGTCCTCAAGATTAGACTTTGAGGCAGAACACCATGAGTCCATGATTTGCACCAGAAATTAATAATCTTCAGTTCCTTCTTTATGTTCTATTAATTGATCATGTTATATGACAAATCGATAAATAGTCAAGTCTTATGGTTGTTTTTAGAACTCTTATATTATTTAAATATTAATATGGTACCTGTAAAAGGGACTAAATTTTATTTATTTGTGACAAACCAAAATTTACTTACCATTTAAGGTATCTACTCCAAATGAAGAGCAAATATGGGAGTGTGGCAGAGTTACTAGTGGAAGAGTTGCTGCAGCAGGCATGCTGCTCAGCCACTGTGCTGCTTGTCACGATAGCCAAGAAATATAAGGATGATAAGGTATAATAATTATAATGAAGTACCGACACAACCCAGTATCAAAGTGAGTTAATATAAAATAATTATAGAATTCTAGAAAGACTCTCAATTGTGGTGGAAATTGCGTCAAAATGTATTGAATAGTTTTAAAAGAAAAAAGCTAACAAACAAACAGAATAAAGAGTAATTTTGTATCATACCATTTAGAGATACCTTGCAAAAATTTGGTAAAGAATAGCTTATTTTTTTAATTTTGTTGTATCATAAATAAAACCTTCTTTTCTAAGAAACTGACAATGCACAATCTTTCATGACAAACAGGAGAAAAATATAACAATAATAAACCTCAAAGAAACCTTCATAAGCCTGACAACAGCAGGGTACATCCAGCAAGCACCTGTTGCTGAGCTAAAGGAGGGTAGTGAGATACCTACACTGGTACCCGTAGCTACTATAGTCAGAGAGCTCGATACCAGGGCATTGATGCAGGCCATGAATGAGAATTTAGCTGATATTACCGACAGTAAGTAGAAGTATCATTCGGCTTGATTTTTACGAACATGTTTTTTAAAAATGTTAATAATATTCTGTGTTCTGGGACATTCTTGCAACAGGTCTCTGATCCCAAATTTGGCGGTGAACTTCTTGTACCATGGCAACCAGATAAATGAGATTGCATTTTTACTTTATAACTTGCAACTTTTATAAATACAAACTTATATATATTTGTTTGGAACCAGACTCAGAACAAACAACATGTTCATGCAGGCACACAAATGTATGTCTTGGCAGACAGGATCTCTTACCACCAAGCCAACTGGCTCCCTTATAATATATACACATATGGCACCATCTGTTTAAATACATAAGTATAGGAAAAATGTACATGCAATTTCAATACCTGATGACACAAAATGACCAGTTTTTTTTATTGTTTCAGATATTTATTGGAAAGTTAATTACGATAGGTTTCATCAAGACTTCAGAGATGAAATCATGATTAAGGCCATAACTAGACGTATTGATGAAAATGGTAAGATATGTTTTGATATACGCGATCAAGACCCCTTGTGTGGCCAGCGCCAATGTCGCTTCTGTGACCGTTTACCATCCATCCTTAATTCTTTAGTAGTACAAACAAATATATACACCGATTACATTTTTTTTTTATTAATTTATTATTTAACAAACATAGATACATAGAAAATAAAACATGAAATCATTCACAAAAACCACAGAGGTTTATAAGAGGAATGACTTATTCAACATTCAATCCTTAATTTACTATATTTCCTATATACTTCTTTATTTCAAATTTCAATGTCCAGTTAAGCGCTATGAAAGTTAAACCTCGAGAAATTAACAACACCACTATAAAGGATCTGTTTGTCTCGGTCCAGCGGGCGAGCTACTCCGGCAGCTGCTACAGCACATGTACCTGTCGTCGTCCGCGTGGGCGCCCGTGTCCAACCCCACGCCGGCGCTGGAGCTGCGCGACAGCTGCCGCCGCGCGGCTGCCGACGCGCCGCTCTTGCACCAGTACGTCGACCACTACCTGAAGGTGCTAGGTAAGTCCTGAATGCGTATGATGCTATTTCAAAGATAATATATAAATTGTTCTAAATATTTAATTCAATGTTTCGAGCTGATGACTTTTAGTCCGGGATTGGTTGTAAGCTGTAGAGACGGCGTCAATGCTTAAAATATGTTCAGTGGATAGCGGATTGGTAAATAAAAAACGATGTTTACCTCTATCTTATTTAAAATGACCTATGTCGACACTAGAGGTGCTATTAATGAAAAGACATTTTTAGAAGTACAGTGGTTCGAAAGATTACCTCCTATATCGAAACTTACAAACTTTACCTCATTGTGACCTTAATATAAACTAGGGATGCAATGATTCCCTGGGATATGTGTATGCTATGTGCTATTCTTGATTAATAATAATGTTTTCAATTTACAAAATAACTGCAATGTTTTCCATGGATGTAATTAATAAAGCATATGTGCTTGAACACGGAAAACCTGTGTTTCAGGCGATATCGTTATATTTTATTATAAAAATGAAATATTGTTGTAAATTTACTAAACACAGTAACGTCTCTGTGTCTTCGTTGTACATACTTTGGAGGGTTATAAGGATTTTCTTAACGTAATGTACTCTATGCGCGTGGCATTATGGATTAAAATCCGTCGAGGGGTGTCGATGTGAGTGGTGTGGTGTGGTGTGATGGCAGAGGAGAACGGCGCGGGGTTCGTGCGGCGCGCGGGCGACGCGGGCGGCGGCCAGTACGTGGTGTGCGCGCGCCTGGCGGCCGAGCGCCTGCTGCACGCCGTGCTCGACCACACCGTCACCGAGCGCCTCGGCTCCAAGGCCGCCAGGATATTCAGGTCTACTGCTTTACTATTTTATTGACAAGATTAGCCATCCCAAAGGTATGTTATATTTCCCAGGATCAAGTCTCCTGTGCTGATCTAGGTGTAAACGATATATGTTCCAAGTTTCATTCAAATCGGTTTAGTAGTTTGCGTGAAAGGTTAGCCTCACAAACTTTTGAGTCTGTAATATTGGTAGGATTTATCTTCTTCAAAAACCTGTATAATATACTTATATAACGTGTTACAAAATACCACGTAAAATATAATTAATTTATCAAAGCCAATAAGTACAACTCGTTATAAGGCTCCATTTCACCTCCTTTCGGCTTTACGGGTAGTTTTGTAACAGCCTGTATACCTAGAAAAAATAATGAGTTATTTTTTTTTAATTAATGATATTGCTGTATGAAAAATTATATTCCAGATTATTTATGTTCCAAGTTTCATCAAAAAGTGTTAAATTTTTTTGGCATGTTAAGTATCAAACATGCCCCTCTATATTGTAGTTAATTTTTTATGTATTTACAGACTGGTAAGAACAAAGAAATACATAGAGGAAGATGACATACAGAAAAACGCAATGCTAGTGAACAAGGAATGTAAGGAGTTAACTTACAAGTTATTAGAAGAACATTTCATCAGTGTCCAGGTACTTGTTGTTTTTATATTATTAAAATTATTCTCACAACAATGAACTAAAACGTCTACATAACCGTATCTGGTCGAAATAAGGTTCAATTTCGAATGACTTGACTCCAATTTGCTTTTGTCTGTAACTGTCGGAATTTTATTAAGGTGCTGTATCTGATGGTAATAAATCTGGCACTCGGCCAATGGGGCTCCATTACTAAGGCTCCACTGTCTGTCCATCCGTCTGTCTGTCAGCATCCTGTACCTCATGAACCATAGGTGAACAATAGGTAGACTGTTGAAATTTCAGAGAGCGTACTAATATGACCGCCATAAAAAGAAAGAAATGAAATTAAATAATGTTACAAATGAAAGTCAGTTCCGGTACTGGAAACGTGTTTTTCGACATTTTGAATATTTTTCGGTTGTACGACGTGAGCGAGTTCGACTAGCCATTGTGCAATGTTAGTTTTTTTAATCTTGGTGTATGTTTCTAAGCAATATAACTGAGTAATTTATATTTTCAGCCGATGCGAAAAGCAGCGACTTCTGGCGGGATGGCGAAGGCGATATATTTGTACTACATAAATGCACACGAGGTAAGTATTCCAAACTCGTATCTATTCATTGTTATGTACAATAATAGTTTGTTACGTACAATTATATGTCCCGGGCCGGCCAATGTTAATATTCAAATTTATTCGATGGTAATGTGGCCCAGATGGCAACCATAATCACAGTGAAATGTGGTTCTCATTAAACCTCTGTCTACCTCTTCGGGGATAACGGGTGTAAAATATGTACTATTTTAAAATAGGCTATTTGTCTGAAACTAAACTAATACTGCTTTCCAATATGAGAATATCAAAATGGTGTTAGTTTAGGCGAATAATTAATAATAATAATTGCCTATGAATTTAATCAGGGAAATATTTGAACTGTTTTTGTTTTTTCATTAGAACTTTTTTATATGAGGAATTTAACGTAAGGTACTACCTTCAGTAACTTCATGGCCTAAACCGAATAAACGGTTATGAATAGTTTAATCGATATTTGTTTGTTTTGTTTTTGATAGGTAGCGTCAGCAGCGCAGGAGATGTGCTACCGCGCCATGCACAACGTGATGTCGCGCGGCACGTTCGAGCGCGGCCAGCACGCGCGCCTCGTGGACAAGCAGCGCCGCGTGCGCACCATCGTGCACGCCATGCGCCTGCGCGGGGACACGCAGCAGAACATCGACGATGTATGTACTCGCTCACATTTTTGTTTAAATCCTACTAGTAGCGACATCTATGAGCACGCGAGAACCCTACATCGCACTTTCGAAGCTTTCTCAAAATTTGACTTATATTGAAGCTTCTGTAGTGACATATATGAATACGCAGACATCCTACATCGTACTATCGAAGTTTTTTCAGAAATTGGCCATATATAGAAGCTTTTGTAGCGACATCTATGAACAAGGGAGAATCCTTCATCGCACTCTCAACGTTTTCTCATGATTTGACAATGTATAGAAGATTCCAACATCAACAGTTCGACCAGGCACGATCTCCTAGCTTCGAAGATCCCTTTTAAATCGAGGAGAGAGTCTGAGGCCTAGCTACCTATTCATATTAAAGTTTGTCCAGATGGATATTTGTTACACTTTCACGCAGACTGAGTACCAAACGGGCCTGGATGAAACATAGCACATAGATAGAACCTGCCCTGGAATAACATATAGAATACCTTTAATCCCGGATAAAAGTAACACGCTTTTTTGCAGCAGATCTAATACATTAAATTACTTTTTTCCAGGTTGAAGAAACTCTAACACCGCCAGAGTTAGCAGTACTTCAAGGAGTTGAACAGCGGCTGAAACAACTGAGCGCAGCGGAGTTAGAACTTGATCGCAATTTATTTATACTCAAATGGTACTTTATGTACCCTCATTGATACCAGATGTGGGTATTTTTATTTTATCATTAAATTATTATTAATTGTTATAATAGTGCTAAGGATAAAAAAATACCTTTTTATTGGAAAATGTAAAGGAATTAACAAATATATGGGAATGAAAACAGCTCCAAATATATTCTTAAAATTTTATTTGACCCCATTGAAACTCAATAGTCATCCAAACAATATACAACCTATTGTGTCGATCGATTATAATCAATTAATTATAAAATTACTCCGACTATCTACTTACATAAATAGCAGAGTCACACAAGAAACCAAACAAACATTACCAAATAGCGTTAATTAATTATTTCAAGCGAATTCTTACTACCCTGAAATTTATTGAATGCAAATCTTAGTATTTAATCTAATCTGGGTTCGGTCCACTAAGAAAAATATGTTTTTGATCAAAAATATTATAACAAATATCGACTATAAATCTTACCAGTAGGTGAAGTAAGGAAATAAACCTATGATCTAGGCACATGGCATGTTCTCACAAAGTCTACGGTAATTGGTCTATGACTTGAAAACAAATAACATCGTGTTCCCTTGAGTAACTCATACAATGAATTTTGGGGTTCAGCACCAATAATAAATCTTTTAGTAAGACTTTGGTATTTGTATGTCACGGCCGTTTTTCGAAGCTACAAAAGCTGTCAAATTGTTTCGATTTAAATGTAGAATTTCCGCTCGCATCTATCTGAGGTAAACATATATATGTGTATATATAAATGGGTTCTTATTTAAGAATTCCCCACGATTCAAAATCTTATAACCCTCGACTGTGGGCCGAGTGAGTCTTAACACTAAACATACCATAACCGGGTCAAATGACCCATTTTGAAATTTGCATTGAAAATACGCGTATCATCTTATTGCTTTTGCACATTTGACTTCATGACTTTGTCTTACTAATTAATATACAGTTATAATATTTATTTCCCTTCCTAACAACCAAATTTCATACATACAAGTAGGAAATATAAAGTCACATTTGACCCACTGTGGTAGAAATTGGTACCTAGTAAGTGTTGGTATGATTAGTGTTAAAGGTGAGGTAGGGTACTAAATATAATATTAGTTTGCTAATTCCAAAACTATATCATTCTACGTTTTAAATGTGTGAAGAATCTCCTGGGATACTTATATAACATAATTTTTTATTTATGGTCAACAATTTACTATAAAAAATCCTTTTCTTCAAAATTGACGATGTTAAAACTTCAAACTCAACAAATTTTGTTATTAACGAAAAATTTTCAAATCTTAATACATACAAAATTAAGTTCGCCTTATTATTGTACGGAATCATCCCTGTGAAAGTGCAACTCTTACTTGACCGGTTTTTCAAAGCATCTTAGTGGACCTTACCATAAATAATTAAACAAACAAAAATGACCATTAATCAACATTTGTTATAATTATTAATTAATATTAACAAGTATATAGATTATGTATGTACGTAGATAAACACCTGTTATACAGTGACACCTAATAATGTTTTTTATATTATTTTAATTTATTACAAAGATTGGCCGTTGTATATGTTGACATTGAAGCTTTAATCTCTTATTATTAGTTAAAAAAAACGTTAAGTGCTAAGTATTGAACATTTGGTGTTTTCTCCAAACTTGATATAATCAAAATAGTCACTACAATAAAACTGATTGAAGCGGTGCTATTTCTTCGCGCTTACCTTAATAATTACCTATCAGTTGAACAAAGCACTACTTTATTGCGATAAACATTCAAACACAAATGATAATACATCACTTTCTTGAGGACCACATACATGAGGTCTGTTGAAAAAATAACACTTCATCAGCATGAACTGGCCTACAATAAAAGTTAACTTCACAGCGATAAAAAAAAAATATAAATACAGACCTTAATAACTTTTTTATAATTTATTGCTTAACTTTCATTGTTTTAGACGAGCTTATTATAAAGTATATTAATATTAAGTCTAAAGTAGTTTTTTTGTGACGTCTAAAATACTTAACAAATTACATATTATGTCTACATACACAACGGCCTTTAAGATATCCATTCCAAGCTAGTTAAATTTTAAATCTAGATCCGTCTATATTAAAAAGTTTTCGAATATTTACATTTAAGATCACCCACAGCTCGATTTCGCGTTTAATAAATGTACCTAGTATGTTTAAAAAAAAAACAAAATTAAGCATAAAAGTCTAATCGTTTAACATGTCTATTATCCGAACTTAGATAAGATAAGCGCTTTTAATTTTTTTGTGCGTATAGTATTGTTAATTAAATAAATATAAATAACCAATTTAATAACATCAAAGCGTGTAGTGAAAACACTTTGTCCTCTTTCCAAAAAACGCTGATCATAAAACCTTATATAACAATGAGCTTAATCAGGGAGCTCGGCAGTGCGCCCGGCAAGTCTCACATCCACAACAATCTTATGACAATGCTATAAGACACTTATAACAAATATTAATGTCATTCATTAATAAAAATATTTCTTCTCCATTTAATGTGTAATTAATAATCCGTAAAATGTTAGCGTTTGTAAGAAAAGAGGATTTTCTTTTCTTGTTTTTACCTATACTATAGAAACATTAAATTACGGTGAAGACATCGATCTATATGCCCTTAGATATATCTTAACGAATCGTCCTACCTTTATTTCAGACTATACATACTCGAGAAGTTCACAAAAGCCCTCTATTTATTCGTTAATTACTAGTTTTGTCATGTAAAGATGTTTTCAATACTATAATAGTGCTCATTTAAACATAATATATCATACTTATTTCTGTTGTCACAGTTTCTAGATTTTAAATCAGCTGTTTATTTGATTTACAAGGCATTGTAGTGTTGCAAACATCTCTATTGAACGTTATTTAAAAATAAAAATAATTACCAATGCAACATCTATATTTACAGGACGAGGTAGAAGCTATAATGTAAATGAAACCATGCAAAATAAATTTGTATTCATTTTATTCATATAAACTAGGTATTTTTACACAACTTAACAAAATACATACATACAGCAACTAAACAGAGCAACCAAAATAAACGATCATACCGGCATGTAGACGTACTCCATAGACTCAACAATCTAACATTGCTGCATTCATTCCTTTGCTCGATTTTACTTTTTAGTTTTTTCAATTTGAATGGCAAGATTCTATTCAGTCAGCTTTAATTTTGAACCATGAACACAAAATACTTCTCGGTAAACAGAATGCTTCATAATATTAAATATTTTTTTGTATTCTACGCCAGTGGACTTTAGTGGATAATCTATGCACACGTCTGTATGTGTCGAGCCAAGTTCGGAGTAACCGGAACCGTTTACCGAATGTATGTAATCCATTTTCGGAACAAATGAAGCAACGTGTTCGTTCATCATGAATAGTGCACGCGATGTTTTCAATGTATTTTAGTTCTCTTTAATACTGTTTTAAAGTGTGTTATATTGTCTCTTCAAATGAGTAAATAAAATTTGTACTATCACAAAATATTAAACATCGGTCTCCAGGTCTAAAGTTACTCCAGTAAGATAATTTCACCGATACTTTAACTTATAACGAAAAAAAACCAAGGCTAAGCCAAATAATCTTGATAATGATAACTCATACCTTAAGCCAATTAAAAGATAAAAATATTTTCATTCAACTAATTTAAAAACGATATAATAAGTCAATTAAAGAATTGCCTTAGCTGCTAGAATGTGTGTGACGAAAATTATAATAATATATATAAAAAAAGCTCTATAATGATATTTACAAAAGCGAAATTGGACTCTGGTAACGGTTGTAAACTTGTAAAAGCATTCAGAAAAACTATATAAGGAAAAGTAAAAGTAATACATAGTCATAACAAAACATGGTTGAGACGAAGCCTTGCTCACAAGATCTATATTTTATTGTTTACAATAAGCGAGACTTGTGTTTCGGTATTTATTCTAAAGCATTAAAACTAAAATTTTAACATTATCGAATTTCGTCCAGTCGCCGTGCTTATGCGATTTAATATTACACAAGTTGTTGCCACTAAGCAACATTATGCGTGACGTGCCTTTTGCACCGAGCTCATAATTACAAGCTACAACTAGCGCAGTAAATAGCATAATTTAGTAATATTAAAAAATCTTTCCAAAACATATTGCATGAAACTTATCACAAAATAATAATCAAATACAGCGAGAACGTCACCTTAATGAATTACATCAAATATACTATTTACAATTGCAAATGAGAGTAATTTATACACTCCTTTCGATTTACTACTTAATTTGTCATTTAATTTTCTTTATAAATATCTCATAGTAACGTTACATTATAAATTCATAGATGGCCTAAATTATAATACTATAAAAGGATTTGTATTTTCCTATAGCCGGGCTTTTAAAGTAAAAACAGTGATGAACATGCGAGCCGATAACCATCCAGCCATCCAACGACACCCATCATGGAGGAACTATTTAAATTAATAGGCATTACATCCTTCCCTCAAAGTATTCAACCACCCACGAACCTTATCCAAATATCTACTAGATTTAAACATTACATTATTCGGCAGCATGATTTCTAAACGAGCTATAATTTACGCGGTGAGATTATAAAATACAATAATCGCTTACAAAGCTATCCGGATATCTGTTTATTTCAAAAATTAAACAGCGATGATATTCCAAACTAATTTGATTGTATCACTTGCGATATTTTCAAACGAAGCCTCACAGATGTGCGTAAATTTTTTTAATACAGATTTTGTGCAATGATATTCGTTTAAATAAACTACAAAGAATTGACGAAGGATTTAGCGTGTAACTTTTCAATCTAGTCATATTATTCCGACATTCATTTTAAAACATCACAAGTGGTATGTGTCGTATGTTATTAGGGCGACTTGGTATCCATTCTACATCACTGTGAACACATTTATAAGTCCGTTGTGTGGCAATCTTATCACCCGTGTCACTCACCCGCCGCGGTGTGGGTATATCTCTGTCTCGCTCCGACGGTGAGACATTACAATATGCAGCACGACGCTGAGCAACAACTGCTGGAGCCGCCTTTACTCTTTTGCCGTTGATCTGAAAATGTGAAACAAAAATATTTCATGTTTCGATCCAAATATTATCATGTTTCAGTTTACGAAAGCCTAATGCTTTACACTGTTCTAAGTAAAATAATTCTAAATCCATACATAATACCTGATTATTACTGACAGACAACAGATTATGCTAAAAGGATAGGTGGGTAATATTAAATAAAAGGTAATTAGGAACTACGAGAAGAAGGTTGTTACACTTACAATAATTCAGGGAGGAAATGTAAGGATTGGATATCAAACTGGGGAAATGTTATATCCATCGAACTTCTGCAAAATAATATATTATTTAATTTGGTCTGGCAATTCTATATTAATAGAAACAGCTATTATTGAAAAATAGTGTTTTAATCTTATCATCTAGATTAGTCCATTTTATCACTTGTTATTAAAAATATTATAATTAATACTTTTTGCATGGTAAATAAATGTACAAAAGAGTAAAAAAAAATACCATGTGAGTTGGGTTCTGGCAGATGCTCGCGCGGCACCAGATGCATGACAGTGGTGCGGCCGAGGGGCAGCCCTAGCGCGCCGAGCGTCACAGAGCTGTGTAGGAACCGGCCCTGGTAGATCAGCCGAAGGATCTCCGCACGGGATACGCACTCCGTCGCCCAGTCCGCTGGAATATACAGAAGAAATTATCAATGAAGGTCTTGGCGGTTGCACTGCCGTACACCAGGGTTTGTCATTTTGTTGGGTACAATGGTAACAGATTGCCAGTTACGTACAAAAAGTGACTTTGTACTCGAAAATATAGGAAGATAATAAATAAACATAATGACAGAACAAACATTAATATTTATTTTTAATTTATTATAATGAAAAAAAAACTGATTACTGAGATCTCGAATTACGAAAAATCTGAAATATTTGTTTTTTTTTTAATGAAAAAAATAAAATACACAAAATAATTTTAACAATGAATAACCATTTAATCAATAATATAATAATTCAAAAAGCAAAAAGAAATCGCATTTAAGCGTTGCCCCCAGAGAGATTTGAACTCTCGACCCCTGGTTTACAAGACCAGTGCTCTGCCCCTGAGCTATGGAGGCTCGTATGTTGATTGTCGTAAATAGTGATTCAAATCGACGACGCGCCAACTTGCACACACACTATTGTAGTTGGAGCAAACACAAAACCAGTTGTCTAAAGTCTGTTGCAGTTGATAAGCGCCTGCGTATAGATGGCGCTGTTTTACTTAATTTGCATGATGTATTATCACTACATAGTATAAAACAAAGTCTCTTTCTCTGTCCCTATATCTTAGGTGCTCGTTTTTGTTTCTTTTTTTTATTAACTAATATTTCGTCATCATATTATTATAAACGAGTATAACAATGGTCTAATGCTCAATTTTAAATCACTACATAGTATAAAACAAAGTCGCTTTCTCTGTGCCTTTGTCCTTAAATCTATAAAACTACGCAACGGATTTTGATGCGGTTTTTTTTAATAGATAGAGTGATTGAAGAGGAAGGTTTTACCCACGGGAACGCGGGTAAAACCGCGGGGGACAGCTAGTTTTTTATAAACAGTAAATGTCTTCTCGTGTTTCCTTTTTTCTGTTTTAACTATGCAATAACTACATTTATTTTAGTACATTAGCCGTTTTTCCGTGTACGGACGATAACTTTAAAGCGTATCTACGGCCGTACACTTGCGAGTCCTACATAAGTTGAATCGTATCGTAATCGTACTGGTCGCGTGCTTTGCCCACAGCATATCGTATTGTGGAGTCTAACTTGAGTTACCTACATTTGCAACGGCAATACAGTAAATCAGCGACCGCCCGCTAGGCAGCGCCACTATCGCTATAACTCGGTCCAAACATAGTGCGACAATAATTTGTACTCGAAAACAAGCTTTGTGTGTGTTTGAGTTAGGGGTTGCTGTATTTTTACAGCTATAAAATATTTTTAAATTAATTTGGGTGGGAGGTGCCCGCGTTGCAGCGTGCCTCAATCTGTATATAAAAATGTCTGTATGTGTTTATAGAATCATAAACTATACAACGGATTTTAATGCAGTTTTCAGCAATAGATAGAGTAAATTTTTTGTTTTTAAGTCTCATGTGCCTGTAATTTCACCGGCCCCCTTACCTTTCTAACCGAAACACAATGTTAAGAGTACACTACTGCTTCACGGCAGAAATGGGTAAGGTGGTAGTACTTCCCCGGACGAACTCTACTCTAAGAGCTCTACTACTCAAAAAATAAGTATTTCAAGAGGAAGGTTTATAACCAGGATTGAAAACGGGCAAAGTCGCAGGGCGCAGCTAGTTTTTAAACAAGGGTTCAGGGTGGTAAATTCTGATTGAACATAATTGTGCCAACCCTGCCGGTACTGTTACTGCGGCCTGAACTTCGCTGTACAATGCTGAAAACTTGACTAATATTTTACTGAAAGTTTGTTTACATTACATTTGACAAATATTAAAATCTTGAATTAAACTATGTATTCAAAACATATCTTTACTAATATTATAAAGAGGTAAAATTTGACAGCTTAGATGTAGGATCTCTGAAACGAATAATTTTTTTTTAGACCACATGGGCTGACAAACAAGCGGACGGTCCACCTGATGGTAAGTGGTCACCGCCGCCTATGGACATTTGCAACACTAGGGGCATCGCTTATGCGTTGTCGACCCTGAGACGTGAAGTTGTTAAGTCTTCTGTGCCTGTAATTTCACCGGTCCCCTTACCTTTCTAACCGGAACACAGTAACACAAGTGAACTACTGCTTTACGGCAGAAATGGGTAGTACTTCCCCGGACGAACTCTGCACTAATAGCTCTACTACTCGAAACATACATCTTTGACTATAAAAAGCTACACTATCCCCGAATTACATATATTTCAGCTATATTATAATTCCGAGAAACATTACATCCCTCGGGAACGCGGGTGTAGTCTATACTAATATTATAAAGAGGAAAGATTTGTATGGAAGTATGTTTGTTACTCTTTCACGCATAAACTACTAAACGGATATGGATGAAACTTGGCACATAGATAGAGCATATCCTGGAATAACATATAGGCTACTTTTTATCCCGGGAAAATGTGATATCCCTCGGGAACGCCGGTAAAACCACGGGGGACAGCTATATATAAATGACCACATCATATAATTAAAAAAAGCGGTGCGTCATAAAGGTGTTTACACACCAACGCAGTACGCACGAGGCGCAAAGGGCGGAAAAAAACGCAAACGCTCGGTAATGGGTAACTGACCTCGCATAACATATTTTAAACGACGTATACACACACATGCGGCGTTTTTTTCTCACTCGCTGACATACGTCCGTAATTTTAATTCTTTTGCGTGGGAGTTAAAAACGTAAAAAAATAAACCAGATTCTTCTTAAAATAAATATTTCTTTATATAAAATAATGATACCTTACAAGACTGTTGGCTTCAACAATGGCAGGACTAAAATAATCACACATCTGGTATAAATAGAACAGAGGTCGTGAGTTTGATTCCCTCATCGGGCGATGGAAGTGGAATATATAACATACACTATTTCTATACCTGAACTGACTAAGAATAATATATAATCCTTTAATATAACACGCTATGATAGATGACTGTTTTGACGTTTAAAAATGACATGGAAAAATATTTTTTTTGCATTACAATTAGTTTTATTTTGCAATTAACTATTTCATCTGAACTTCATTTCAAAAGCTGTTAGAAAAACTTCTACGCCTTCTTTTATAGTCAGTGTCACCAATAGTACAAATAGATAATCACGTTCAAATCGATAGCACAAATGAGAGACGACTGTACTCTGTTAGAGTAGCGTTAAAAATATTTTATTTATTTTTATTATTGCTTTGACCTACTTCGAATAATATTCAGTTCGCACCGCAATCTGTAATTCTGGAATCGTTTTCAATAGCTCGCACGATACGATCATAACGAACACCAATAAAAGGAACCGACAAAAACATAATTAAATTAGCATAACATCAACTCGACTGTACCGGGATCCTATGAGAATTACATACGAAATGAGATAAAAATCAGGGGAAATCGTTAATGTACTGGCGTCTCGTTGTCGTAACACATTACTTTATGTAATGTACAACAAACATGGATTTTGGAACCATTTGAAATACCCTAGTCTATTGCTTGCTTTATCAATTATAGCTGTCCCCCGCGGTTTCACCCGCGTTCCTGAGGGATTTACATTTTCCCTGGATAAAAAGTAGCCTATGTTACTCAGTGATAATGTAGCTTTCTAATGAAAAAAGAATTATTAAAATCGGTCCAGTACTTTTTGAGTTTATTCGTTACATACAAAAATACAAATCTTTCCTCTTTATAATATTAGTGTAGATAAGGAAAAGTATTTCAAGAATTCTAAAACCTTTCCAACCATCATTAAAAAATTCCCTTCTGACCAGAAACATGGCGTACGCTTCTTCTAATTCTCACGGATAAACTTGTATCCGTTATATCAATGGTATTACAACCTCATTTCCATTCTGAAAATAAAATCACGAAGTCTGGTCGCGTACACGTCACGTTCGCGCGAAGAATCCGACGAGACCCGAGCTCCAGGATTGGAATATTTATTATTTCTACTTGTGTACATTTTTTGGAACGCTGAAACTCCTATGCGACATATCGTTATTGGCACTTAGTGACTGCGAGATAACCTAGCTGGATGCTTCTTGAGATTTTCTTTATTATAAACTTTTAGTCATGTCCACGTGTGTGTTTCCTACCCTATCCGATCGAGCTGAAATTTCGCACACTCAATTGTTTTTGTTGACATTGCACTATTAGCTATGTAACTCATTCTAAATCCCCAATACGGACGTGAGAAGATGGTAATTTATTAATTCATTCATCAACCACCTCTATGGCATGGGTATCTAACGAAAGGGTTTTCCTGGTAGAATACGTAACGTAAATTTTATTTGTTTCATGGCTTAAAAAGCTTGTTCTAAAAAGGTTTTTTTACGTGAACAATTTATTCCTTTCTTTTTTTATTTGTAAAGCAAAGTCTATCCACAGCAGCTACCTAACAAAAAGCTGTAGGCATGTATTAATACTTGAGAGTGAAATTGTAGAAAATCTGTTTGAAACATTCGCATAATATTTGTCATTTCATTTCATTACTTGGCAAGTACTATGCTCGGAATTTGAACAGAGGCACTGTAGAGATAAGAGTCCATATAATTGCAAACAAAGTTCGTCGAAGGCTCGTGCCGAGGACCGTATCTCGCTGTGGATGTCTGTTGACACAAACAATTAGCTACCTCCCCCCTCCCAACGGTCATTTGTATGGAGATGCGAGTGAGAGGTCACGAGCGAACTTCCACTCGAGTTACTCAAGCGTTTGTCTCTCTAAACTAAACTTTATGTGTTTAAATGTGGAAATGGAGTTATTCAAATATGGACAATATTAGATTTTTCACCTCGTTTTATAATTATCACACAATTTTATGATTGTCCAACAGTAGTCAAAAAATCAGACAAAATAAGCTTTCCAGAGCCTATTAAAAATCAAAATTACTATAATATTATTAACGAGAGAGGGATGTTATAATGTACAATTAGAACGATACTGGCACGCTTGAAGCACTTAATCATACGCCATTACATCATTTTGGAAAAGAGCTGATACTCTGCTCGACCGATATAAACTTAACATAGTTAAGAACCACCGCAAGGAATCTGGCTTTCAAATGAAATAATCCGCATCGAAATCGCTCCATTCGTTTGAGAGCTACGATGCCACAGACACACACACAGACAGACATCGACATCTTTTTACATCGGGGGTTAATAAAATAATAAATAAGACGGGACGAAATCTATAAAAACATTAAATATTCTAGAACAAAATGTAATGAAAGAAAGTAGATACGTTCAACACGAGGACACTACAGTATAATAGAAATGTTCCGAGTTCTAAGCATACTCTCTGAAGAATTTAACTGAAATACGTCTATATTTGAATATCTCAGGGAAAATCTTCGCTTAAAACATGTGCTGTATGTGTCTGTATACTTGCACAGTGTATTAAATCACTTCCGCCGTTTGTACGCTTAGATCTTTTGAGCTACGCAACGGATTTAGATGCGGGTTTCATCAATAGATAGAATCATTAAACTAACTAAATTTAAATCCTTTTTTTTCTTCATAACTGTACAACTAGATTTTTATTCACAGCACTGGTAACAAATAATTTTTATTTATTTTTAAGTCATGCTTAATGTGATAGCGCTGGTATCCATAATACAAGTTTCATCTTATATTCGATACCAGAGATCAATTAAACACAATTTTTTTTTTGTTAAATTAACTTTTTAAGTACATGATGTAAAAGGTATTTCTTGTACAATATTTGTGACAGTAAAGATAAATTATTACATAATTCAATAGGAAGGTTTATATATTATGTATGCTTACATACCTCGGATAGTTATATAATGAAATCATTTTATATATTCAGTATTTTTGGGCGTCATTTTATTCATTTAAAAACATCCATAGTAATTTGATCCCAAACCAGATAACTGATATACCTACACATACTACTTTTCAGGTAACTGCCCCCCATCTTTATTGATTTATTGATTAAATAAAACACAATAAAGTACTTTATATTAAACTAGCTGTCCCCCGCGGTTTTACCCGTGTTCCCGAGGGATATAACATTTTCTCGGGATAAAAAGTAGCCTATATGTTATTCCAGGATATGCTCTATCTATGTGCCAAGTTTCATCCATATCCGTTTAGTAGTATATGCGTGAAAGAGTAACAAACATACTTACATACAAATCTTTATAATATTAGTATAGGTGTAACAGTTTTCTGATATGTACACCAATTTATAGATGTGTACAGCATGTACTACATTTAGAACGAATGTAAGGTTATAAAAGTTGAGATAGTTTTAATTAATTTGCTATACCAAGAGGATAATCAATGTATTGCCATGAATAGCTCTTCAATAACAAAACAAAGGTAGATCAACAACAGTAAAACTAGCATAAGTTGAGTTTTAACTGAAGTAATATTATTTATAAGGGATTCGTGTAGGTCATGAATATTCTAACCGCTAGTTTAAGTTTCAATTTCACCGACCGTACGGTGTTTCAGAACAATAGCCCAGTTGGCGTGGTGGTTACATACCTTGACTGTCACGCTACAGGTCGCGGGTTCAATTTCTTAACGAGGACGAACATTTGTGCATGACCATGTCTGTTTCTTTTGTAAGGTCTAATTAATTCCTGTTATAGTATATGTTTGGGTCTGATATTGATGATATGATGACTGATATGATGAATAGCATGAAACACTTGCTTGTAATGGCCTATTTGAATTAAACTATTTTCAATAAATTTTTAAGTGAGTCTTCTTCTAGGGAAATACCAGGCGCGCGCACTGCGACGGTTTGTTTGAAGAATGGTTATAGGAATGCATAGACGAAGAATTTTTTTTGAAGAATATTTTAATATATAAAAAATGATAATAGACTCACCTTCAGGCCAATTGTCGTAGACATGTATTGCGATGTCGCCCGCTGAGTCGACTGGACTGAATACAAACTCCTTCGTTTTACCGGACACCAGTATCAATCTCAAATTTATCTGAAACAATGAAAAGGTCATGAAGTACAGAATTCCATATTATTCATCATAAAAATAAGTGTAGACGTTTTCATAAAAATTTTAATTATAAGTAGATTAGCAGATTCGGAAGACATTTCTATGTCCAGTAACTAACCACAGTGCCACCAAAAAAAAAAACAGTGTGTATATCCTATTATTAATTTAATAAATGTAAATGTAAGTCTGTTCGTTACGCTTTCACGCGAAATCTACTTAACCGATAATCATTAAAATTTGTACACATATTCTTGGAGGTATTAGAAGTAACATAGAATACTTTTTGTTCCGGGAAAATGTTTCATCCCTCGGGAACGCGGGTGAAACCGCAGCGGACAGCTTACATAATTATTTATCAATCACTTTAAAATAGCATAGATTGTGTTTCTAATAGATTTATTGTTCGGCACACAAAAAAGGTTAGGATCAGAATTTCAAAGCCCTCCAAAGTTTCACTTAAAAAATTAAAAAAATCAAATAGATGTCGACAGCAGCGCTACTATATACATTCTAACTATACAAGAACAACCGAAGTGACCCCATAAGTATAAAAAGATCATCAAAATCGGTCAAGCGGTTTTATAATAACGAACACACGCACACCGGATTATTATATTAATTATATATAACATTAACGATGACAAAAGTCATTAATAGCCGCATGTCATTTGGAATTCATAAAATACGAGAGCGCGTATTAAAAAAAAACACGCAGTATATTTTTATACAAAATCAATGCGGAAGAATCCAGCCATGACCTTGGTCTAATAAAAATAAAAAAGTGATCGTAAAAGAAATATTTATCCTTGGCCCAATTACAATTTACCTGGTGGATGTTACGTCAGGGAAGTCGTACTACTATTAACACTAAACATACCATAACGGATCAAATGACTTATTTTGAACATTGCATTGAAAATGCACGTATCATCTTATTGCTTTTGCACATTTTTTTTTTATGCCACTTGGGCCGACAAACAAGCAGACGGCCCACCTGATGGTAAGTGGTCACCGCCGCCTATGGACATTTGCAACACTAGGAGCATCGCCAATGCGTTGTCGACCCTGAGACGTGAAGTTGTTAAGTCTCATGTGCCTGTAATTTCACCGGCCCCCTTACCTTTCTAACCGAAACACAGTAATACAAGTGCACTACTGCTTCACAGCAGAAATGGGTAAGGTGGAAGTACTTCCACGGACGAACTCTGCACTAAGAGCTCTACTACTCTAAAATTTTGACGTGATGACTTTTTCTTACTAATTCATATACAGTTATAATATTTATTTCCCTTCCTAACAACCATATTTCATACATTCAAGCAGGAAACATAAAGTAACATTTGACCCGCTAAGGTAGATATAGGTGCCTAGCAAGTGTTGGTATGATTTGTGTTAAAAATGGGAATGTTTAGATGAATGGAAGTTTGTTCCTCAGTCACACCAGAACGACTGATATATGAAAAAGAAAAATGAAAATATTTTTATTCAAATAGGCCTTTACAAGCCCTTAAATATCCTGGGACATTCTTTTACACACGGCCATCTGATCCCAAACTAAGTAGAGCTTGTACGATGGAAACCAGATAACTGATATACTACATATACTACTTTTCATGTTTCTATATATACAAACATAAAAAGATATTTACACCGGTGGGAATCGAACCCGCGACCTACGACTTGGCAGTCAGGGTCGCTAACCACCAAGCCAATTGACCTGTCAAATTACTTGGACTTATGAATAGCCTGACTCTAACACCGGTTCGGATGGTTGTTAATACTGAGAAGAACCGGCAATAAACTCAGAAATTACTCTTTTAAAAACGAACATAGATTTATTACATAAAATTTATTTAGTCTCACAATACCAGTGTGTTATCGCAAAAGTGAAGAATTATTGAACAATAATGTATAAAAATCACTACATAGTATAAAACAAAGTCGCTTTCTCTGTCCCTATATCCCTATGTATGCATAAATCTTTAAAACTACGCAACGGATTTTGATGCGATTTTTTTTAATAGATAGAGTGATTGAAGAGGAAGGTTTTTATGTATAATACATGTGACATCCCACGGGAACGCAGGTAAAACCGCGGGGGACAGCTAGTAACATATAAATATATAATTTGGTACAGAGATAAAGGTGTAATAGCACATAGACACCCGGGAATATATCACATCCCTCGGGAACGCGGATGAACCCGCAGGAGACAGCTAGTTACATATACGAGTATGTGAGCAATAGATACAACTTCGCTGGATAAATGAATTTCTTTCATGAAACGGAAGCTCCTCTTCGTACGAAGCGTTACCGGTTTTATAATTGCTTTTGCAGGTAATTTAACGATTGCGAAAACATATAATAACAGTCATTTATACGGACTTACGTAAGTAACATAAAACTGAACACCAATTTAGAAAATAACTGTAAAATATAAAGGCCACATAAAATTATAGACTATCATAATTTACAAGCATCCGTTTTCCCGATACAACGTATTCTATTTGTGTGGCAAATTTAATGCAAATCCGTTTAGGCATTATAGGCTTTAAGGCTATTAATAACTCAGTAGTTAAATGCCGTGATGAGAGTCCTTGGTTCGAATCTTATAATGAGCTTGAGGTATCGGTAATCAGAAGGAAGACGCCTGGTTGACTTCCAAACTCAAGTTGAAATTCTGTTTCCAAGCTCATGTTGGTAAGTACCGATAGTTGCACTTGAGAGCCAGTTGTCTTCCAGGTTTTGTGAGTGTGTTTTGGTCACACCATCACTTACCATTATAAGATTGCGATCAAGTCTCTCTTTTACTCTAAATGAAATTAGAAATTAAATGATAAAAAAAGTAAAAAAAAAACATATATATAGGATGTATTTTTAAAAGCCTGCTAAATTAACAATACAGATTACATCAACGACCTTCCGAATTAAGTCGATCATTACACGAACCTCGCATTACCATGACAAAGCTTCGTAACAAGTATATTTAGTTTAAGGAGCCCCATCCTTGCCGCATTAATATGTATGAAAATGTTTGGTACGCGGCGAAATTGTCGCATTAACAAACAACATTGAAGCAGTGACGGAACCTTTTCAATCAATTCCGAAAAAAAGTACATCCATCATTTAAAAAAAAGCTCTAGATTTAAAATGCACATTTGTAAAATAAAATAAAATATTTTTATATAAAATCACACGAGATCCTATTCAACATTTGAAAACAAAAACAAAAGTGACGTACTTAAAAAAAAAACCAACAAAGTATAATCTAAATGAACAAAAGTTACATAAAAACAGTAAGTACCTTGTAATAAATACGATTTGAGCCTTTGACAATACAAGTTTCTGGGGAATCAAATTTGAATAGCTAAGTATAATATTTAGTAAAAAAAAAAACGTTCTTTACACCAAGCTTTAGTCATAAAACAAATAAAACTGACGTCACGTACGCTCGTACATGTCACCTCGACTTACAAATTAATAAATGACCATCCTATCACGTCCGGCATATTGGATTTAGAATGGCGCTTAGCTAATCGTGGAATGTCAACAAAAACATTGGTGTGCAAAATTTCAACAGAATAGGATGGGGGACTTGCCCCCTTATTTAGCTAATACAAACTCTGTCGGCGAGCCGGCGCAACAAGATCTCCGACAGCTTCCCTCTCACATGATTGCGTAGTTAACGAAAGAGACAGCATAGAGGCCGCGACAAAACAGTTTCATTTGTTTCATTTTCCTTACAGAATCGAAGCCCTGGTATAAAGTTCTGTTGCCAAAGAGGTGAAGTTAAAAAGAATCTTTCAAAATCATCTTTATTGGTCATGGGATTACGGTTCTCTATTGATCCAATGGTTAATTCTGACTGCTGACCGCCTTAGTGTTCATTTTCTAATAACACTCTTAGCTGTCAAAACGCGCCTGTGAGTTCTCAACAACTTAAGTTCAAAATTCAAACTAATGCACACAAACGAAATTGAAACCTACTGATATGCACGCATACATTGAAAACACTACCATACCGTTTAGACTTTAATATCTAATAAAGTACTAGATTATATGACACACTTTTACGAGGACGTGTAAAAAAGACAAAGGTCGATCGAGTAGAAGTAATTTTTTTATCCTTTTGCATATACTAGACGAAGAGTGGTCAACATATGTAGGAAGATACTAAGACCCTAACGACAAAGTACAAGATTGGAAACGGTGGACGATAATAAACTCCAAACTCAAGGGAGGGAAAATTGAGGGCATTTGTGAAGCTCTGTTTATTATTTCATATTAAACAGTAACTAAAGTGTAATACGCGTATGAGTTTCCTTGTAATTAAAATAATACAATGCAACCTATATAAACTGTAAATGTAGGTTAGATAAAACAAATTCCATTGTTTAATATGAGGTGTTGGGTTTAAATCTGAAGGATTATTAATAACTTGATTAAAATATCAACAGATTTGTTTTTATATAAAATTTTGTTTGATAATAGAGCGTTATATTGCACAGTTCAAAATTTTGATCCACAAAAAGGTAAAAGAAATTATCGCGACCCTGCCAGGATTCGAACCTGGAATCTTCTGATCCGTAGTCAGACGCGTTATCCGTTGCGCCACAGGGCCTGTTATAGAGTGAGCCGAAAATAGGTTACGTATTGTCTTAGAAACCTGTAAAGAACAAGGAAACGAGATATATAAAATATATCTCGTTTCTGTACTTTTTTTTTACTATTCCATTACATCTTTTACTTTGTTCTATTTTTAAATTTGTAATAATTTAAAAACTAGTTAAAATTCATTCACGATCCAAAAAAAAACATACCAAATTTAGAATACATAATAATATGAGCTCAGACAGACAATGACACTCTTTTTTTTTTTTGTAGCGCACGGAAATTGTTAGCCTTGATGGTTCTGACTCTTACACCCTTACGCGGACATATTTTATCCAGTGACACTCGTCATATAAACTTTTTCGACATTCGGGGGTCCCGCCATACTTATTTTGCGATAGGTTTAATTTTTACTCTTAAAGCCAGACCGCCTACTTTACTTAAATAAATCGAGAATGTTATTTAAATCGAGCGTCGACCATTAGGATACAAGTGATAATAATTTGACATCAAAAGAATAATATTTCGAAAGAAAAATCTTTTCGCAAAATGAACACAGAATCCATGATGCATTAGCGATCTCTATATCGTAAAAGATTTCTACGAGGCGCGAGGGGAAAGTTATGGAGTGCAGTCATTGTATTCCATGGGGTCGCAGTTATTTATCGTTCAAACAGTGCAAACAGACAACTCGGGGAGGAAGACTGAGATGTTTTGTAATATTTCGCTCCGTGCTTATTTATTGGATTTTGACATAACTGAGGGTATTTTTTTATTAATAAATATCTAGGGACATTTTATACACAGTCAAAGATCTGATTACAAACTAAGAGAGCTTGTACTATGAAAACCATATAACTGATATTCAAATTCGATATAATAATATTTAAAAAAAATGTATTTTCTATACCTACTCAATCACTCAGATACAGAACAAACAGACATGTTCATGCACAAAAAAAATTGTCCTAGAACCCACGACCAGCGGCGTGGCCGACTGGCTCAGCAATTAGCACGTGGTTGAGAGAAACATATGATTTCGCTCTTATAATTCTTATTCCAGGCATGAGATTTTTATTAAGGGACCCTAGTACCTTTGAGTGAAGCTTGCATAATATAAACTCATAGAACCTGAATACCGTGAAATTAAAATTCAGAACACAATGTAACGGTTCCTGAAATTATATAACACCCAAATATTTTTATAGTTCCGTCCGCAATGCAGGGTAATGTATGTTTTATGTCGACACCCGGCATATACAGAACCTCTGAGGGCGGGAGTGCCTCCGCCCACTGCAATATATGATTGATTACTGCACCAAAATATATATGTCTAAAAACAATCACACGTAATAAACGAATATTTATTGCTACGCAAGTGTAATGTGGTACGAATAAAATTCATGTACCTACTTAATAACATATTTTATTGAAATACCAATCAGCACACAGATAAGACGATGTTTAGCACTTAACACCTAAAATCTATCGGTACACGTACCTAAGTCTATAGATAAAACTGAATGAAGTTAACATAACCAGATCATGTAACAAATAAACCTAATACATTTTCAAAGAAACCAAAATGAAGAGACAATATTCAAATAAACATAGGATCGTGTTCAGCTAGTCTGCTTTTACATACGAGTATATACTTTGGAGGTTTTGCTTGTTAAAGGGAACGCGTACACCACATTTCAAATTAAACTTAGCGTTATTCGGTTCCCAAACTATTTCTCGTTTTAAAATGGGTTTGGAACACGCTCTAGTTGGTTTGGAACTGTCGAGTGAATATCTCTTGGTTTAATTCCCTTCACGATTGTTGAATATCTTTGAAGATATATTCACTGAATTTTGGTTAACATGGAGATGATTTGGGAACAAGTTCATCAAAAAGTTTTATATATTCGATCACGCAGGTTCGGAGTGAAATAAACCATGACCTAAAAACGCCTCAAAACTTTTCGGACGTGACTCTGGCTGCTATTAAAATCTGCTATTATCGCACGACCCTACATTCTGCCAAACTTTGGATAGTAACACCAAGTCATTAAAGAAGAACCTTAACGAAGCTCTCAAAAAGTAAGTGGCAAAGACGGGTAGGATTTCCTTATTAACTCGAAGGTCTGATCTGTAGCGAGACACTCCAAGTAACTTTTGATTGGTCCAACTTAAACAGAAGATCGCTCAAGCTTGCTTCGTTGATCTTAATGCAAACTAATTCATTGCAATAGCAAGTTTTATGTAATGGAGAAGTTTGTGCCGTATTAAGCGATATCAGGTCCATTTTTACCCTCACAAATATTGCTCAAACGTAATTAGAAAAAGATGGGGTGGAAGCAAAATAACCAGAATTCTGAATTCCTTTAACATGGAGATACTTCTCATATACCTAGGCTATACCTATTTCAAAGCTTTAGCGGGTATCAACAATTAATTCACAAATAGCGCTAAAGAGTATCGTATACGAGGTGAAAACTCTAATTCTTGCGCCATAACTTACGTCAGAGGATCAAACATTTAACATTTTCTATTCATTGTCTATTGGTCCAATATCTGTCTAATCCTTCACGAAGCAGTGGGCAATTGTGGTCTCCCGGGAGCTGATCGTAGCTCCAGCTCGTTGTCGGTTCCCAGCAGTGTTTTCAGCTAGTTTATTGACATTCGTGTTTGGTCCGTTAGGTGCACTAACATCCGCTGTACGACTAATGGAACACGTAAGCTCTCTGTTACCTAGATATTTATGAGCCCTTGTTAGATATTTGCTTTGGTTAGTTATGTTTTGTGTAGAAAACTTGATTATGTTCACGGACATTGATCAGTATCAATTTGGCAGGAGAACAGTTGTTAATTTTATTTTTGGGACAAGGTATTTTGTTAGAGGAAGAAGTTACGTATACCTACTTCAGATAGTATATGCAGGTTTTAAATATTGAAAGAGCATCTTTAAACGGTCTTTTAAATAAAATCAAATGGCTTTATGAAACTAAAAAGCTATTTCGCCTGGCATTGATATTATAAGTGGCCAAGTTCACTCATAAAAATAAATATAACATTGTTTTGTTTATTTGGTTTTGTGCCGACTGCCGGCCATTATGTTGACCGCATCTCAGCGACAAAGCACGCGACTTTCCCTGGCACTGGGCCAATAAATGCACGTTTAGTTACATGTATTCACTTCACTGTATTTGGAAATACCAGCCTCGGTTGCTTGTTTCTTGTTTGGAGGAGTGTTGTTTCAGAAAAACATCGATGATTGGGAATAGTTATAATTTTTAAGGTGTGTGACTCGTTTTCATTAAACAGTACTCGAATAATTATCAGGAAATATTAGTGTACATAGCACTCACAACTATCTGATCCTAAAGTAGGACGCTCATGCAAATATTTTCCGGGTGTGTGCAAATATGTCAGGGTATCTAATCGATACCCTAAAGAGCCCATTGTTGGATTAAAAAAAATAAAATGAAATTTTATTATAATATTATAATATTTTTATATTCATCTTATGAGAACCAGAAGCTCAATGATAAATTATCAATGGTCACCTTTGGGCATGAAAAAGAGATTGTTTGACCCAACAGACACTGCGGATAGCCTGTTTCGCATATCGAGGCGTTAATCGATACATAAACAACACTAGATACGTTTGATAATTTATGATATTAGCTATTTTGCTAAGCTGTGCCAGTATTCCGCTTTAATACCCAAATACCACGATTGTTGGCTGGTGATAACGATAAGCGATGGACGATAATGAATTCTGAGTAATAGAGTATTGGATTACACTGATAATATATTATTTTATAGACTGAGGAAGTTTTGTGCACAAATCCTGATCAAACATTTGGCCATTATGTGGATTAAGCAAGAAGGAAAAGCGATGGTAAATCTTTAAACCTATGACTTTTTTAAACAAAAAGTCCATGAACGAAATGCAAGTCAAGAATATGACTGGTACGCATATGCCAATCCACGACACGGCAGCTTCAGTATGTTCTGATTAAAATTTTCATTTGTTTTTTATCATATTACTACCTGTCCCCCGCGGTTTCACCCGCGTTTCTGAGGTATATAGGCATACATATAAACCTACCTCTTGAATCATTCTGTCTATTGCTGAAAACCGGCATCAAAACCCGTTGTGTAACTTAAAAGATGGACGCGTAAAAATGGCGGAAGCGACTTTGATTTATATTATGAAAGAATGTTTGATCAATGTTGTTTTTGAATAAAATAAAATGTTATAAAAGAAAAACGACATCATACGCAAGACCGGAAAATATGAGTCCAATTTGGTTACGGTGTCACCGAATTGGAAACGCGAAAATGTATTTGTTAAAAATATTCCAATCCAACTTCACAATTTCGCTTACTTTATGTTTTCCAGCGGTGTTTTATGAACATGCTTTATTCAAATTTGTAAAAAACAAACTGTAGCGTCATAACTACTTATTAGACGAAAATATTTTTTACAGGGATGAAGTTGTACAGAGCAACAGGATATAGGCACTTGTCAGTTGAATCAACTGCCTGTCTGATAAATAGATAATACTAATAGATATTAATCTAGGATTATTAGTATCTCAAAAATTCGATTTGACAGCGGGGCATAGTGATCAAATCGTTAAATAATATCTTTTAAAATGATATTCCCCCTTTTAGGAGCATTTAAAATCGCTAGAGACTAAAGAGTCAAAAGGTTGGTATATAAATTTATGTTTCGCAATGTAATAGTGCACAATAGTGCAACAAAACAAATTAAAATGTAATAAATTACTTTTTAATTGAAATAGGCCTTCACAACCACTTATGAAGTGAATAGTCTATCGAGTCAGATAGACTCTATAACAAATACTAAAGCATCTATAAAGAAATATCACAGATCAATTGCGATCATGGCCTGCCTGTTCAGTATACATACGAGTACTCCAATCAAATCAAATCACAGTTACATTCTCAATGTCAGTAAACATATGTATACAGAATGTTACAAAACTACCCGTAAAGCCGAAAGGAGGTTAAATGGGGCCTTATAACGAGTCCATTCGCAATATTTAAGAACCGTAGTAACGCTGTATAACATGCCCCAAAAAAATAAAACAAAACAATAAACAGTTTTATATGAATGAAAAATTAAAACTATTAAAGCCTTTCTGTTAAATAATCTGGTTCCCTGACATGACAGCTTACTAGGGTTGTTAGCTTTGATAATTAATTATATTTTTACGGGGTATTTTGTAACACGTTGTATATCACAGTCATTTTGAGAACACCGTTAATATATAATCTATCTACTATTTGGTAGTCTCTATATCTACTCACCTACTCAATGAGTATTATATAATTTATACTAATATTATAAAGAGGAAAGATTTGTGTGTAAGTATGTTTGTTACTATTTCACGCAAAAACTACTAAACGGATATGGATGAAACTTGGCACATAGATAGAGCATATCCTGGAATAACATATAGGCTAGTTTTTATCCCGGGAATATCGTTCTTGGTAACTTAAAAATTAAATCTAGTATTTTACAACCGTAACTGAATGCTGCAAAGTGCAGAGCTAATTTACAATTTCAATTGGGTAGTACGATTTCACTAAGTATTATTAAACAAGAAGAAGTATAACATAAGTTTTAGGTAAGATAGTGTGGCTTCCAGCCAAGAACCGGTAACAATATGCTTAGCAATTTTTACTGTTCGATATAAACGACCATCGAACAGTCTTCAAGTTACGTTTCCCCATTACCAATTCAATTTGCTTCCTTCAAAACATTTAATTTAGAAGCTGAAAACTTGAATGCTCCAACCCCTGGCTCTTTTATGATAACAATGGTCCATTGAGCAGCTGGAGGTCGGTCAGATAATCACATTTAACGGGAAATTGAGGCTGCATTCTCTCAAGAACCAATCGAGTAGTGTGTGCTCAGAGAATTGTGCGAATAATTGCTTGGTGTGCTTTTTGAACCATCTAAAATAGTCGAAATGATATCTTTATATGTTTAGAAGTATTGGATCTCTTAGTGCAGAGTTCATCCGGAGAAGTATTACCGATCGACGGATATCCATTTCCGCCGTGAAGCGGTAGTGCACTTGTATTACTGTGTTTAAGGTAGAAAGGTAAAGGACCCGGTGAAAATAAAGGCAAATGAGAGTTCACAACTTCAGGTTCTGGGGTCGACAGCGTATTGGTGTTTCACACATCCATGGGCGGTGTTGACCACCATCAGATGGATTGTCTGCATGATTATCGGCTTAATTGTCACGAAATCTCACTACTGCGATCGCTATGGTTTATCCGATAATAATTATCGCTCAACGATCACCCATTTACGTGCCAAATACCAAGTTACCAAAAAATGTTAACTTCTATTTCTATAGAATAGTATAAAAAACACGATTATTCAGCTGGAAGAAATTCGAACCAACGATGGGGCGGGCATTTCGAAGAAAATAACGGACCAAAAGTAGGCACATTTTGTGGGCAAAACGCCTATAAATAAGGGAGTGTCAGATCGCCCATTGACCTGGTTAGTTGGGCTTTGTGCACCGTAAATCAACCAATTATCGCCTTGGGCATATATCTCACCATCGCGTATACATATCTAGTTCTTGGCATGACTTCTTAGATCGATCAAGAAATAACCAACTAGAAAATATATTAATAAGAAAATTATTTACTTAAGGGTTGTTAACCTGTAATGAACCTAAAGTGGCTTTATTAGAACATGCGACCATGAATTCAAAACGTTGCGTGAATCAGTTCTTGCCGAAGTCTATGAAGATTGATGAATTTTTCCAAAAGAAGTTAAGCCAAATTTAAATCGATACGCAAGTTTTTCACATGTAAGATAAAATCCCAATAAAGATGAATATATAAATAGATACAACCAAAAATATTAATACAAAATTAGACTATGAGCTGTCTGCTCTTTTAGCAAAACTCAGTCACGTAACAAAATTTGTTCCAAACGTTTCCAGTCCAGTGGTTGCTCATTTGACATTAAAATTTATAACATTTATTTATATCATCAAATAAAGAAGCGTAGGTAGCAGGTATTAATATATAAAAGAAAATCGTTTCATTGTTCTTGTCATTCATTCGGCCATCAAAAGAGCTCTGTAAATAAAAAATTATATGTTCAGTAAAGAAAAAGAACGTTTAGGGTTCTTTAGTAGTTTGAATCTTAGGTCTCCTTAAAGTATTTATAAGTATAATGTCCTTTCAATATCAAATAGAATTTAAACAATATTATAAATCGTAAGAGGATGTCAAAGTCCTTCGATCCATTGCTATTAATTAACCAACACATGTCTAGAGCACAAACCTCTCGTGTCGGGCCAGTCCGCTCTTGGTAGCGTTTCATATCAAGCTTGTTATTGGCATAGCAAACGAAATTGCGAATTGCTCATTACGGAATGGGAATCCATTAGGAGCACGTGGCTCGCCCAAGTTGCTGACCCGGCCTTGTGGCCACCCCATACACTAATTATGCCGTCTGTCAAAACCCTGCACGCCATTTCCGACCTTAAACACCAGTAATAAAGTCTAGACAAGATTTGTGACATTCCATTAACCTTTTGACCGATTGTCGCGATAATCACAGACGTCACGAACAAAACTTGTATATTTTGTTTTGTCAATGCTCTGTGTTGTAGACCAGATGATTTTGTTGTTTATAATACTTGTTTCTACGAAAAATTGGCCTTTCCAAAATAAGAGGAACACTATCTAGAATGTTATAGTGCAGTTGCCTCTAAGACACAAATATATTTTAAAGCAAAACCATATTTTCTGGGCGTAATAGTATTAAAAAATTGGTCACACAAAGCCCAAGCTCTCAACAACCCAGTGCAAACACACCTGGAGTAGACGCTTTTCAACGATAACATATATTTCTTAAAAGTTTATATCTTTACCATTGAACGAAGCCGTCATCCACTATGAATAACTTACGTTGAAACCATTAATTTTACAGTTCAATCGATTTCAAATGATATGTTTGTGTTGCGTTAAATCAGCTATTGGTCGGTTGTAGACAAAGGAAAGTGACGTGCGACCGTCAAGTCTACCTAGGCCCGATCGATAGATATGAAACACAGGTGTGACGTCACTCGGGTAACTTTCACTGGCAAACTGTTTCGGGGAAACTCGTAGGCCGTTTAATTGAATCGAATGTATGAGGACTTCGAGCTGTGTGGAAGGACTTATGTATGGATGTGGCTTTTCGGGCCCCGCGTTTAGACTGAACTTTAACCTATGAAAAGAGGCCGTTTGTGTAATTATTTACATGCTTGTGTGAACAAAAATCGTTGAGGTAGAAGAGTTCTTGAATGAAACTGGCAGGTAGGGACTGAAAGAAACTTACGCTTTGAAATAAAAAAGAAACCAGCTACATACTCGTTTACAGTCTACATTAAGATTTTTGTTACCTACTTATGTTGTGTGTTAAGAATGTCTGTTTTGTGAACTATTGAATAGTTATTACGATTAGTTTAGGACCTACATAAAGGTTAAAGCTAAGTTAACTTTGTTCTTTGGGAGGCGATATGTTGTTTCATAATAAACTTTATTTTAAATGATACTAAGTAAAGTTTTGAATAGAAATATGAGTTGATATGGTAATGGTTTTGTCTATGTCTGTAAAAAAGAATAACAGTGATGTGTAAAGAAAACCAAAACTGAGATTATAACTGTACTTTAAAGTATAATTATTTTAGAAGCAATTCCGTACCGGGCGCGAATAGCTTGATAAGTCAAAAATGCATACTTTTCAGAACAGCCATTTTCAATCAAATTCAGGCAACATAAAATTATTTTAGGAATTACTGTATTTATCATAATATCAGAATTTTTTAAGGAGTCCTAATAAGATAAGATCTTAAGATAATACCTTTTATGATGTAAAAGAAATATATATGCTACTCGACTTATCAACCTATTCACGCCTGGTACGGAATTAAAGACTTACTAGATATTGAAATAAATAAATATCTTGGGACTCTTTTTTCATTGGATTCTTTCTATACACACGGCTATCTAATCCCAAACTCAGGAGAGCTGGTACTATGGAAACCAGATAACTGATATACTACATAAAATACTTTTTAAGTACATACTTAGATAGATATTTACATCCAGACACAGAACATACAGAAATGTTATTGTACACAAATGTTTGTCCTGGGTGGGAATCGAACCAATGATCTGCGGCGCGGCAGTCAGGTTCTCTAATCACTAAGGCAACTACCCGTTAAAATCATGACAACAGTAGTGCAACCTAAAATTATCTTACGATCATACGTCTCTACGGTGCAAAATCGATAATTTTAAACTTATCAACTACTACCGACCCAATTCCATCCCCGACAACCACCCCCACCCCTCAACTTGACCAAAATTATAATGAAACGAGGCACCGTCGTCGTCACGATTAAATAGACTGTTTTATGAACATCAACGAAGATAGAGTAGGGTAGATAGATTTTTTACGGTGCTTTTTGCGTGACCAAAAGTTAGGCAATTTTTTTTTTAGGTTTATTAATCGTGACATTCCAAAAAAGGCAGTATCTCCAACTTATCTACGTAAAACGATTTTCATACCGGTAGAAAGTTTGACTGTAACTGGGAATTTGTGACTTCTATCTAGTACATACCTACATAGTATTTACTACAGAAATTCTAAGTCAATACTAAATCAATCGAATAGTTCTTCCTTGGGCAAGAATTGAATATATAACCTTGACTTTAAAACCTCTCCTACAGCTACAGTCTACGAAACTGTTAAAGAACAAGTGTATATTAACAAAGATTTCAAGTACAATAAACCTTGCTGAGTTTCTTGCAGGTCCTTCTCAGTTGAAGGCTGACATCCGAAACGGTAGTAGCTTCAGTAACTTTAAATTTGACCTTCATAAGTGCCTTACGAGGGCCCAAACTGAATAAATGGGTTTGAAATTTGCACTACTTCCTATTAATCCTACTATTATATTCTACGATTCTGTACTATTATCCTATTCAGTACTGGATTTACTAGTCCAATCGTAATTCCAATCCAATATTGCTAATATTATAAATGCGCAAAACCACGCAAAAACGACCAAACATTTGGATATAAATTGGCACATCGATAGAACATGCCCTGTAATAACATATAGGCCACTTTGAATCCCGGGAAAATGCACCATCCCTCGGGAACGCGGGTGAAGATTATAATCTCCTTGAGAAAATAATAAAAAAAAAATACCAGACTGCCTTGAGTGATACTTCTTGGAAAAGATACTAGCAGCCAGCTAAAGACGACGTGACAAGAGAAAAAAAATCTAGGTGGCATAAATTTGTGCAAGATAGCAACGTTAATGATGCTGTAACGTAATTTCCAGTGGACCCCAACATAGATTCAAGCTGCTCTGAATTATGGGGCTAACGAGGCCGGTAAATAATATTAATAGTGGCGTTTTAATGTCACCGTATCGCATACATACAATAATTAGACCGTTGAAAGCAACCCCTTAGATTAATTACGGAGATAGCGACCGAATTTAATTAAATCAGACGATTTGGGAATTAAACGATATGAAAAATATGCTAATACTTGTCGTGTTATTATACTTTGTTAATGCCTCTTACTAAAGATGGTTTAAAATAAACATATAGATAGGTATATTATCGATATCATTATAAGTGTTGTTAGTAAAGTGTGAAGTTGTGACCTGTTTTTATTTTTTAAATATACCACATGGCCCCCCTGATGGTAAGTGGTCACCGTCTCCTATAGACATTTGCAACACTAGTGGCATCGCCAATGCGTTGTCGGCCCTGAGACGTGAAGTTGTTAAGTCTCATGTGCCTGTAAATTCACCGGCCTTACCTTTCTAACTGAAACACAATAATACAAGTGCAGTTTCACGGCGGAATGGGTGAGGTGGTAGTACTTCCGTGGACGAACTATGCACTAAAAGCTACTACTCAAATCTCCAATCATTTTCGTTGCAACACGAATGCTTTCTACCTATTCAGTGTATTATGTAATAGAAAAGTTTAGGCAGATTTTTTTACGGCCGGCCGCCTGCCTCGTGCCAGCCCACTTCGAGAATGCTTTTGTTGACCACTTGGTGCAAGGTGTAAGTGCACGTAGTCATCGGTATACTTTTGAGTCGCCTCTTACGATACCCTAGAGGTGAGGTAACTATTGTAAAATAGATATTACAAGCGGCTTATAAATTGGGGAGTATGCTCCCACCGTTATGAATAATACTTGAATAATTCTTGTGACAAACCAGTTCCAGGATATTGTATCAAATGATTTTACCTGAAACATAGAAATTAGTCATTATCATAAATTTTGCTTAACTCATGATTTAAGCATCGCATTTCCTTAAAAATAAAGATCATATTCCTATAAATACACAATGGTACACTTACTTACAAAATGTGTTGGTCCCATAAAGATAAATAATAATATAAATTCTAAGCCTCAAGTCAGAAAGTACAGCCGCCGGCAAAAGTGAGTATGAAAATAAAGAATTATGATTCCAAAGGCATACCGCTGAATAATCTCTGCAGAAAGGGCGGTGTGACCCAATTTAATTAAGCCCGCATATTTCTACGCAGTTAATTATACTTTTAATATAGTTTAAAATAGTAATTTAAGTTTGCGCCACTGTAGGCATCTTAGCGTTTTAATAGGTCAAGAACGTAGCGAGATGTTTTTCATTATAGGGTTGACATTTAGAGTTTTTTATCTGCTATTCTTAGAAGGATTTTGAATCTGGGGGCAAGGTGAGGCCGATTGAAGGTCAACAGGTAACGTCGCCGTAGCATTTCTAGCAATATTGTATTCGTTTGAAATATCAACTAACATCTGTCGCTATAATTTAAACAAAATACAAAAACCGAGTTTTGATTATTGGTACGCGAGATGAGATAAAAGACGATTGGGGATTAACATTTTTTTTTTCAAAGTGTGAAAACCCTGCAGATTTTCTTTTAGAGAGCTTTTCTAGATTACCTTTACCTTTATTATTATTATATTTTATATTATTATTGTACGCACGCTCGCTCATGTGTTTTATTTCCTTAATCGGAATTTTCTATAATCTTAGGTAACTAGTTTTTGGGGTTTTTTAACTAATATTTCGTCATCATATTATTATATATAACCTTCCTGTAGGTGTCTAATGCTCAATTTTAAATATACATTAAATCACAAATTTACTGTGGCTTTTTGAGGGGATTATTTTTGTATCATAATTAACAAATGCTTCCCAAAAAAAAAGCGTCCTATTATCTCCTAGGTTTCAATTCAATGATAGTATTCTAAATTAGGTCAGTCTATACCTACTCAATAGAGCGTAACTACTAATGACTATCGCCAAATAATAATAACCTGTAACAAACTGGCTTCCGCCCCGCTGTTATACTCGCGACACCAAAAAATCTAAAGTTATCCCGAAAAAAAAAGTAGGTATCCTTCGTGGTAATTCAGAATATATTATATCCCCCAAATTCCATCTCAATTCGTTCAGCCATTTATATGTCGCTTGTCCCACGACTTCATAAGCGTGGTAGCTCGTGAGTTGATCTGATGAAATGAAGCCTATTCCTACCTTGCCCCACGCTACGTTCCAGTTTCCTGTAAAAACCCAATCAATTTCGGAGATCAGCATGTTTCAACAATGTTTTCAAAATTCTGTTTACACTCCCTACATCAGCCGCATTAAGTTTTAGCTGAAATATTTTCAAGGGCCAGAAACGACGGGTCTACAGTTTTATTATAGTAATAAAATAGATAGAAGAAGAAGATTATGTCTCACATCCAAACTATTACATTTATAATTTAAGTAGGATGTACACATAGCTTTCTCATATCGTGATCTGACCCCATTCTCACATAACCGACCAATTTTCCCCTGCAATGTTGTACTTTCTCCTACCTTACTTTCTTTGTCTATTATTCAACCTTATAATATTTATGGGCCACCCCACCTCCCATTACTCGGGCCGAGGTCGTGACGTCGTCGGTACTGGCTTGCAGACCGCCTTTCGCCGGCGGCCAATTGGGCCAAGGATCCCCCCTAATTATTATCACTGTCCAACGCAATTACAGCGGCTTCCGGGGGATAAAGAAACGCCAAAATGGTTTTTTGGCGTGACTATACATACATGTACGTACAGGTAGTACGATTTGCATATTTTAGAGTTTCATTTGATTATTTCCAAGCCTACAACTCGGTGGAAAAAAAAGCGTGTTGTCTATGAATAAGAACGTAGAACGAAATCTATTTATTTATCATTACCTCGGCCCAAGGAGGTTAGATACTTTTTTATCGGAACGTCAGGTGGATAAAATCGATTAATTATTTATCGCCACTGTCGCCTAATTGCAATTAAATAGGGAGACGATCGTAGACTTTTTATATCGCTTTACAGACGTGAGGTCAGCGGTCTCTAGAAAAACGAACTAAATTACTTCACTAATGAGGTTCTCGATTTATTCTACAAAAAAGGCCACAGATATCGGTAAATTACCTTTTTTATAACGCTCAGAATGACGACATGGTATACCTGACTCGGAAACTACGCATCAAATGGTCATGATTTAATGTATCATGGGGAAAGTTTGCAACGGTTTTTAGTACCATTTGACTTTTGGCTTGGTGATTAGAGAGGCTGACGGACAAACATTTGTGTGTGATTATGTCTGTTTGCTCTGTATCTGGTTGTAAATATCTATATTAAGTACGTATTTAAAAAGTTGTACAGGACAAACAATGGTGTGCATGAACATGTCTGTTTGTTCTGTGTGTGGGTGTAAATATCTATATAAGTATGTATTTAGAAAAAAAGTAGTATATGTAGTATATCAGTAATCTGGTTTCCATTGTATAAGCTCTGCTTAGTTTGGGATCAGATGGCCGCGTGTTTAGAATTTCCGAGGATATTATTTGATAAGATTTTTTTGCAGACAACTGAAAAGCTTTTATGTCTGATTTGAAAACCTTTCGCTTCTTATATATCAAATTTGATAGTGTTCAATCAGACAGCCGCGTCACAAGCACAAGGAGTGCGACGTGTCCAAGTGGCTGCAAGCGGCCAACAGAGCCAAGAGCTTTAAGAGCGGCGCATTCTGAATTGTGGTATCAAGTTTGAAGAAATAGCGGATCTGGCGAGAAAACTTCAAGTTTTCGTTGAATGATGATGTATTAAATAAAACCATGATAGTTCAGTGGTAGTAGCGTCGAATGGTGTTACAAAGGTTGCGGTTCCAAAAAGTTACATTTTATAATAAATTTCAAAACTTTGGTGATGGCGAAATGGTAGTACCTACATGCCTAGCTGGTAGCTACTGTTGTTATGTTGACATTATTTGGGAAAGCCCTGATGAAGCATGAGTGGTGACATTTTCAACTGTCAGTAGCAAGGTTTTGCGCTGTAATCGATACACTATGTATCGAGTATAATAATAATATGGATGCCGCATATAATATATTATATAAAAGGAGAAGCTGATTGACTGACATATCAACACAGGGCCTAAACTATAAGGGTAGAAACTTGAAATTTTGCACAGGGGTTCCTTTTATGCAGCAGGGTTATGGGAAAAACAGGGGTGCAAAGTCTGTGCGTGTTTTGTTGGTCTGAACAACTTCAAACTAAGCGCGGGTGAAACCGCGGGGGACAGCTAGTTTATATGCAAATAGGCGAAGATAAAATAGTTAAGTACCATTATCTCTTCTGCTTGTGCTCTTTTTTTATATTTAATAGTTATTGACGAGCTTAAATGTTATCAATAAAATATTAGAAACAGTATATTTAAACATGCAAATTCATTAATACCTCAAATTTGTAATGATTATTATGGTCGATCAGGGGGCGAACAATAGAAAATGGAATTGATTTAATATTTTAATGTCTATAACAGAAAGCTTTATCCAGATAAGAGGCAGTACTTCGCTAAGCGCATGTCAAATGTCCACACCAGACGGCGCAGTTTTATTGGTGCAGCGCGTTTAAAATATGGTAAGAAATGGGGATGAAGCGTGACCGGAATCAGTTATTTCCAGCATAATACGATTGGAACGGAAGCTCTCTTCGTGTCTCTAGAGTTATTTAATCGTGTCTTTTAAGATATTTCCCAACTGTATATGTGACAAGCTGTGAAGTTGGCTATCTTTTTAAAGAAAGCGGCCGCAGGAATTGCAAGCATTGAAATCGTCTTCCAGACGTCTTTCTACGTATGTCTTTACTGTTTTAACTATTAAGCTTGTGACTACAAACTCCATGGTAAGTGTTGTTATTAGACCAGCTCTCAAGTGGGACTGCCAGATGATATCGATACGTGCTTGGCGGCAGATAGTAGCTAGTCAGGGACTAACTACAACATAGTCAGTACTACAGTGCGATTTGCCTCAAAGTTTCCTCAGGACGTATTCCCTCAGCAAAAGCTCAATTTCATTGTATAATTTGATCCCATTCGACGCTGAATTACTTGACTACCACTAAGCTGTCCAAGCTACTAGATTTATGTCGAAATAAAAAATGTATTGTTAATAGAAAATTCAAGACCATTTATTCAGTTAAGGCCCTACAATGCCACTTATGAAGGTCAGAGGTACTGAAGTTACCATCGATTCAGAACAGCCTTCACGTGATTGTTATAATATGTTTATTAATATGTATAGTATGTATTTAGCAGCATAATAGTATATTACATACCTTAATTTATTTCGCTTATCTTATATACCTAAATAATTGAAAATGTATACAACAGAACATTAATAAATTGTACAAAAAACTTCATGATATTCAAATTGCGACCAATTACGCTATCTTCCAAGTTCCAAGCATTCTCAAAATGAACCATGTAAATATTTCGCCAGCTAACACAGACTGAAAGTTCAGTCACGAAAAAAAGGAACTACTTCCGGTCGTTGCGGGCCGGTCGCGGAAACAGGACATCCGGCAGAGAAGCCCGGGAAATAGTAGATCGGGCCCTAATGAGGGCCACGAGGGATGAAAAGACCCTTTTGGTATCAGTACCTACACGCAACTTCAATATTGGTAAGTGGAAAAGTGTTTAAATAAGATTTGATGTTTTGGCACAAGACAATTTTTTTTTGGTTTTTTTAGTATTCCGATAAACCGGCAGCCGGTCCACCTCATGGTTAGTGATCACCGCCGCCTTTGGTCATTTGCAAGAGCCATTGCCAATGCGTTGTCCACAGTTTTGTATTTTGTGCGTTATTTAATACTACAATTTATAAGCTTTTATTTTCTTTATTTGGAAACCCAACTAAGATTTAATACGTAGTGCTTCCACAAAAACAGAAATGCAAATATAGCAACGTGCAACGATAGTTTACCATTTTCAGAATAATAAATACAATATAGTGCAAAAAATAAAAAAGGGTATAAAGGATAAAAAGCAATAAAAACTAATAACATAGAAATAAGAATTTTAGTCGTTTAGCCTTGATATTGAACGTGTCGTCGCAAATATGTATCTAATTTAGAATGATAGTGTTACAGCGGTGAATTCAATTGATGCACGGCCACGTTACCGATTGTCAACGGAAATCTAGGCGACCTGTAAACCTAGTCGTCCTGGAAACCAGATCAAGGTACATTAACAATGTTACCGCAATTACGGAGGCGATGAAAAATAATAATACTGGTAAGGCAACCCCGCCGCCAAAGAATTTCAAAGGCGGGATGACGCGGCGGGATTAGCTGAATATGCGCCAATGATGAATAGCTCCAGCGAATCATATCTTGGGATAATTTGTACCGAGCCGAGACAGTTGTCGACGCCTTCCGGCTACTGACGCTTCGTTCAAAGTGTTATACGAAAAATGAAACGTTGTTTTTTAATAGCCTTGAGTAACCCGGACATCTGAGGAATTCGAAATGTGGAATGAAATTACACGGGTTCTGTTTGTTTACAAGTTCGTCGGATATTTGCGGAAAAGCTTTTTTTATATAATTTACAGTTGTAGGAAGGTAAGTGAAAGTGTGCGCGTACTAATTGGTGATTGTGAAAACCGTGATATATCAATGATAGGCCAGTTGGCTTGGTGGTTAGCGACCCTGACTATCAACCCGCAGGTCGCAGGTTCGATTCATGAACAAATCTGTTTGTTCTGTGACTATATTAGTATCTTTAAAGTTGTATTTGTAGACAATCAGTTATCTGGTTTCCATAGTAGTTCGGCTTAGTTTGGGGTCAGATGGCGGTGTGTAAAAAATGTGCCGGGATATTTATTTAATGGCGATGTCCACGTCATGCAAGTTCCGGATACGCTAATTTTGTTCAAATGTATAATTAGTTTGAACATTGAACATAAAGATATCTTTTATTTATTTATTGGATCACCAACAAGACAATATTAACGTTATATTTCGTGACACTGCATTTTACGACGGTTTTAATGAGACAAATTTCAAAACAAATAATAATAAACGTCACGCATTAGTTATGGCTAGGCTAGCATTACTCTGTAAGATTGCTCACTTCTGTGCAATCATATATCCATTAGATCTAAGTGACGTGTGTTCATGACCTTCATTTTTGGTCTAGTTCGTACGAGCTGCTAGGTTTTTTTATCATATTACATCAAATTGACTGTGACATTAAAGCAGATCTTATTACGAAACTTGTCAATCATATGAAATATCAGAATTATTTGAAAAATACTTGTTTACCATTACCATAACATACAGAATGTTACAAAACTACCCGTAAAGCCGAAAGGAGGTTAAATGGGGCCTTAAATACAATATTTAAGAACCTTAGTAACATACAATAAAAAAAAAACAGATTTTTATGAATGAAAAATAGAAAATCTATTAAAGTAGACAATTATTAAGTAAAATAGGTACCTTAATAGACCTTTCTGTTAAATAATTTCCCTGACATAACAGTTTACTAGGGTTGCTGGCTTTAATAATTAATTATATTTTTATGGGATATTTTGTAACACGTTTTATATATTGAAAATTCTATTTCCAAATTCAAATGTAACGTTAACAACAAACAAGCCACCAGACCGTATTCAAATACTCATCCGTGCTACAGACGTTTGAGGGTCAGCAGAACTCTGGATACACGGGCCGTTCAATGCTGAGCCCCAGTGGCCTAGTTGGCTCGGCTCACGGGCTCTCAAACACGGCTGGCGTGACGTCACTCGGCCTCATGCACTTGCACTAATGGCCGACCCGAGGGGGACGTGTGTAGCTACGTATGTCGCAGTCTCTTCCGTACAAGTTGTCTTCGCAACGTGGAGAACTTTTTAAAACACCACTCGTGCAATTTCGGGTCGGTTCGGCTCGAATGGGATTGGTGGAAAGGGGTCAGATGTAGGGTGAATTGGAACACCTGAGGCTAGGCATGTGGGGAATTTCCTAATAAGTGTTACCTTGGAATTTTCTTTTGTTTACAGAGAGTCGATAAATAGGTAGATTCGATTACTTTCTGTTAGTATATATTGATTTTCGCAGAATATATGAATTACGAATTTGAAAGAACGCCAAAAAAATATACTCTTTATAGCTTTTAAGGTACGGTAACTGTTGACATAAACTGTTAAAAAAACCTATAAGACAACCAGAACCGTGACATGCAAAATTGCCAATAAGCGCCTCAAAGCTTACACAAGAAAGCCTAAAAGTATTTTCAGCATAAAGAGCCCGATTCCCCGATGAAGTTTATAACGTAATTTTATCGATGATTTATGAAGCCATGATATTAATAATCCCCCTCCTCCTACGTCTGTCCTGTAAAGGAGGTCTGACAGCTATTGAGCCTGAAGATAAACAGGAGCTTACGTCTTGTTATATGTTGATACGTTTGCGTGGATCTAAGCCTTTTGATCAAGGCTCTTAATTGGAATAAGTTTGTTTTCATAATTGTACATTATCGCGGTTTTTAGAGCCAGTACATTATCGGTTAACATTCAAAAACATTTGCGTGCTCGAACGTACACGTCTACTTGTTCAGAGATTGAAAATATCTTGAATGTAAAAGAGGCATTTTTCATATATAATATTTATGTAATTTTGTAAATATAGTATTAAAGGTATCTTGTAGTACAATCGGCAACATAAATAGCTAGTGGTTAACATAACCCAAAACAGCGATTTTATTAGCAAAGCGTTTGCTATTCACTACCTAGTTTTTCTGGAGTCAATTAACTGAATTCACGGTTGGCCAAGTAACGAAACACTGCTAAAGTTCCAGATTCTTACCGCTTCTTTAATGGAGACCATCAACATCCCAACATTATTTGAGGAGTTATTTTGTCTCGGAAAGACAGAGATTAATTTCAACTTTAATTAAAGTTTGTAAGTGGTTCTTCGGGTTAAAAATCAGGATGAGAGTCGTAATTTTCGAAGACAAAGTAGGCAAATAAAATCCAATTTCGAGTAACAATAACTTCGCAATCAACGTTGAGGGAAATCAAATTAATTTTGCTACCGCCGTACGTGAGCAAAATCAAGTTGGTAAGACTTTCTTTTGAATAGTACATGATTTACATAAACTCCGTGATTGTACAGATAGATAGACAGATGTACCCCTTCACTCATATGTCGCATGATTAAACTTGCAGCACGCTAGACAAAGAAAAATAACCTTTATTCAAAGGTGCATCTATTGATCCAACAGCTAATTGTATGATGTTGGAAATCAACCTTATTCCAAATCAATACAGTTTCTTTCCCTATGACAATCTGAAATGTCAAAACGGCCATCATGGCTTGCCGGTAGTAGTTAAAAACATTTGTGAGGTGTGGGAAGGTAGACATGTAACAATCATCTATGACACAATTATAATAATATTCAGTTAGAAACGTTTTCATATCAAGCTTAAAGCTATAAAACTGACGTCACGTATGCTGCTACCCACGACATGCAGCTGGCTTATGAATAAATATATGACCACCTTATCTCGTCCGCTATACTGAATTTAGAATTACGTATATTAGCCAATCGTGCAATGTTAACTAAAACAATTGAGTGCGCACAATACGAGCTCGATCGGATGAGAGCCCGCCCTGGTTTAAAATTCGGTTGCAGGACTTGTCTCAAACATACCTACCAGATGAAAATCCCTACTAATATTATAAATATGAATGTATGTTTGTTAGTTACGCTTTCACGCGAAAACTACTAAACCGATCATCATGAAACTTTGTATACATATTCTTGGAGGTATTAGAAGTAATATTGGATACGTTTTGTGCCGGGAAAATGTTACATCCCTCGGGAAAGCGGGTGAAACCGCGGGGGACAGCTAGTAGTAAAATAAAACACATACTTATTTTCAACACATGAAGGTCTATTTTCAAAACGATTTTGCCTATCTTTTACAATTTACGAGAGCCTTTTAGATCTTGCACCCTCATATTTGTATTATATAACAGGCACCGTATTTCCGAAATTTTCAACATCGCAACACAAACAATGGCCGTTAGGAAACTTTGCCAGTACCCCGGGGAACGTGACGGGAAGAAAAACAAGATATATTTATCGACAAGCTACATTTATCTATCCCCGGAAGCCTTCGGGCATCAACTGTTTATTATCTAGTTATTGTTTCAAAGTGCACATTATATACTAACTATTAAGTAATAGGAAATAACAACAAAATTTAATATACCTTTTTAAATCTATACTGAACAAAATTTGTGTGTGTTTTTTTTTTAATTATTATGACTATCTTTTTGCTAAGATTTTGTTTGTGAACAATAGAAGGTAAACTTCTCCTTACTTGGAATTCAGAAAGTGGAAGTGAAAAATTTTTGCGAGTACGTATTAGGATAAACTAACAAGTAAGCCAAAAAAAATTTACAACTCACATGTCATATTTATGTATTCTTTGTTACGCCGTATTTTAGGTTTGTATATTATTTTTATATTCTATGTTAAAATATAAGTATTCATATTGCCATGCAGCAACATGCATAGCTTAACATAAATGTAATCTCATTCTCTTCTCCCCACACAAATATGTTCACTCCAACAATCACGCCCGACAAATGAATCCCACTGTATCACAATGGGTTCCGATTTTTACGCATGCTGTCACAAATCCAATCATTTCACAGCCGACGAAACCTTTACAATGCAACTAATAAGGGACACGAGATTTCACGAGATTATCTTGGCCGAAGGGACCTTCGGGTCTTTGATTAAGGTCATTCCGGCTATGGGTCGGAACTACTAAGAACGAACTATGGATTGTAGGCCATTTATTGCATTGTCTATGGCGAGTGGCGACCTCATTGCAAGGACAGTTGTAATCGACAATTGTGAATCTAATTAGTTTTTTGGTACGCCTGTTAGCGGAATTTACCAAAGAGGGACGTTTTCGCGGTTTTTGTACTGACCGATATTTGATGATTGGTTTTGAGTGTTTATTGTTGTTCTAATTCTCCATTATTGGTAGGCAAAGGAAATATGTTAACTGAGAGCAAATTCCTTTTCGAAAATAATTTGGGCGTAGTCGTAATTCGAAACGTAACATCGACGGGCCAGTTTTCTTGGTGGTTAGAGACCCTGACTGCCACGTTACAAGTCGTGGGCACGAGTCTCAGCCAGGATTAATATTTGGGTGCAAGGATCTGTCTGTTTGTTCTCTGTCTTAGTGTAATTACTTATAAAAGTATGCAGTATATCAGTTATTTGTTTATTACAGTATAAACATTGCTTCGATTTGGATTAGGTGGCTGTAAAGAATGTCCCAGGATATTTATTTATTTACAAATATTTGGATGATTTTTAATTAGTTACCTGACTATAAATGACAGTAATTTAATATTCAATATCAAACAACCATATTTAAAATGTCATTTATGAAAGCCTAATACTTTTTTTGGGAGTCTCTCTAAAGCCATATACGAGTATATTATTAACTTCACACTTTGCTCTAATTACGGCAATATTTTCATAGCAAAATCATTTTCGCTGAACTAACGTTACGGTATAAACTAAGTCAGGAGCAAGTCACAGACAAATGCTCGTCTTACACAACATTAGTTTTCTTTTAACAAATTAAAACAAAACGAGTAACATCAATCGTTCGCGAGACAATTGTTCGGACATGGAAAAACTTTGAACAAACGGAAAGATACGAAACAAAAAGCATTTTAAGGCTTTCACTGTGGGACCTAAATAAAGAGAGGGTGTTGAGGGTTAAACTTTGTTTTTTTTCCTAAAGAAAACCACTCAGGGTACCTACTCCTACATTGTGAATTTACTTAAACGTCATTATAGATCATATATTTTTGGGTACTGCGATAAAAAAAACCAACGGAGAAGATTATAATTGTTCCTTTTTGAAATAAAATTTTCCCGGATTACCGGGGGTCCACTGTATTATACCTTGTATCATCGAATATATGCATACCTACTTGTTACGACTCCATAACGGAACCTTCCCAGCCTGCATCCGTTTTGCACCAGACCGGCAACAGAATTATGTAACTCTCTGGGATTCAACGTGGAAACCAATTTCGTAGTAGATTGATGGTTCCGCGCGCGAGTAGTATGGGAAAACAGTGGTAGCGCGGTCAATGTAAAACAAAATTGATTGCAACGACGTTTCCCAGACACAATTGCCCTGCGGTTTTCGCCCTGAATTGCCACCGTTTCACGTACCGGTTCTTATTGCACTTGTAAATTACTCGTGGCAAACGTTTAGTGACTGTCTAGCCGGTTAATTAGACAAACAGCTATCAATATTACCATTTGACCCAACACTTTTTGGTATTATGATGACAATTAATTAATAATAATCTATACTAATATTATAAAGAGGAAAGATTTGATTGTTTTTTTGTTTGTTTGTTTGCATTGAATAGGCTCCGAAACTACTAGACCGATTTGAAAAATTCGTTCACTGTTGGGAAGCTACACTATCTCCGGTGAACATAGGCTATATTAAATTTTCAAAAAAGTTAGGGTTACATACTTAAACTCCAATAATGTAACCCAAGGTGTGAAAAAAATACCAAAAAACTTTCTTACATCGCGTGCGCTGCGTAAACTTTTGATGGTAGAAAGAATAATATAATGCAACATACGAGTAGTTTGGGAACGCGTGTGAAACCGCGGGGGACAGCTAGTAATTAATATTGTTGCAGCCAAAAGAGGTTTTGTTAAAACAGTTTTATGGTCTACTAGCTGTCCCCCTCGGTTTCACCCGCGTTCCCTAGGGATGTAACATTTTCCCGGGATAAAAAGTAGCCTATGTGTTATTCCAATATATGCTCTATGTATTTCATCCAAATCCGTTGGGTAGTTTTTGCGTGAAAGAGGAACAAACATCCATACATACAAACTTTCGCGTTTATAATATTAGTAAGATAAAAATAAGTAATATGAGTTCTATAGGAGATATGATTTTGTTTTCTATAAAAAAAGGGACAGTATTTTTTTTTTATTATAAACGAGATAACAAATATCATCTGCCAACCTAAGCAGAGCTTATAATACGGTAACTCAATATACTACTTTTTTCACCCAGACATGTTCATGCACACAAATATTTGTCCTGGTTAGGAATCGAACCCGAGGCAATAGAACCTCACAATTATGACACACAAATGTTTTGAATCCATTATTCAACGCAATTACCAAATTGTTTTGAGACGAAGACTTGTCTGGTACTCAAAGGAATTTGAACAGAATATTTCAAATACAAAATATACTTTATGTAATCAATCTCAGGGTTCTAAACCCTTTTTTGACTGGACTTGACCGCTAGTGATAGGTGGTTTTAACCAACGTTTGATTAAACCTAATTTCTAACGCCTTATCTCCAACTGTCACGTAAGCAGTTAAATATAACAATACAGTGCAGATTCAATTTACATTGTCTCTCATCACGGGTAATTAGCACTGTGTACTTGCTCAATTAACGACGCGTCCGGCTCGAAGGACCAATGTCAACATGGCGCGACGGTGGCACCATCTATTTGCTTAATAGTTTTATTGCTATCCATAGTAATAAAACTAATTGATGGTATTATGTCGTCGCTTCCTTATTCCGTACCTGAAACAATACATATTATGATTGTACAAGGCTTGTGACTGAAAAACAGTGACATTGCTGAGTTGCCTACCATTACGACATCACACAACAATAAATTATAATTTGCATATGCATGCTTTTATAAGCTAATTTGAATTTTTTCATTTATATGTTGTTACGTTGTTATCTCGGTTATTCGCGAGATTTAATGTTTTCGCACAATATATATATATATATATATATATATATATTGAATCCAGAATATAGGTATATATCCCAAATATCATTTAAATCTGATCAGTCGTCAAATTACTTAGTGGTACCAAACACACAGACTTTCGCATTCATTATATTAGTATTACTAAGATGTCGTTTACAAAGACAAGTACCGTTTGTCGTCTGGTTTCAAACCAGCCAGTACTAGCCAAGTTTTGTTATAAAAACATCCCGCGAGTGTGTCGTAAAGGCATAGACTGAGACATAGACTTTAAAAAAAACTGATTAAAAAACGAGGAAAAAACCATAGGTTGAAACATATTAACCACGAAGACCTATATACACCCAAATATAATAAAAAAGATGAAATAAATTCCTATTTTAAAAGTTGAGAAATTCCATGAGCGCGTCGTCGCCGATTGATATTTTGAAATACGCATTCCAAATTCAATTCTCGCGCTCAATATTTGTAATGTCGACAGACAAGATGCCGCGTTCTTTCGATCTCAATCCGATATGAAACGGAGACGGAGAACGCAATGCGCTTTACGTGAGGAGAGTGAATGGGTGAATGACTGAACCGGTCCCATTACGGATGCATTCAGCATTTATTGAGAGAAAAGTTTATTAAATGTCAAAACTTTTTACTGTACCAAGGCAGTGTGTCCTTTTGAAAAGTAAGCGTTCATATTCAGATACTCAACATAAAAAATTATATTTTTAGAACACTGTTATATTTTTTTTACCTTTGTGAATAGCTGTATAACAGTAAAAAAAGTTAGATATAGAAAAAAAAGGTAAATTAAAAGCATGCCATCACCCATGCAAATAAGATAAAATCCAACAATCCACTAGCGTTTGAATCGGAATAAACAAACATCTGCTCGGGAATTCATCGCATTGACATTCAGTACGGAAAACGAACGGACAAACAGATTTTGCCTTTTATTTATGCAGAATATTGTATGTATTATATGTATATTTATGTTTTGTGCACAGCGTGACATAGCTCCCGCGGCTCTAGTTGCATACTAAATGAGTTGCACAGATAAATGATCGGACAGATACAAGCGTGTGCATGAACATAATATTTGCATGTACAAATCGTTAGCGATGCCTCTGTTGCGTGCATTAATCTGCGACGTGATTGTCTTGCGGAATGGATTACGAACAATTCAATTCTACATCCTTAACGCTCATGACTCGTTTTAGGTTGTTCTAAAGGATATCTTATGACTTTCATATCTTGATTAAAAAATATCGGTTCTAAATACGGATCAATTTATAAACTCTCTCATTTATTAATGATGGCTATTCTATAGTTCTGTCCTGGTGAATAGTGGAAAGTTAATAAGTCGAAAATATGCACTTTTCAGAGCAGACATTTTAAGGTTTACGTTTTATCTGTAACTTCGATTTTTATTCATCTTCATTATCTGATTGTGATTAATTTGATAATAATTTTCCGGAATTACTTTTATTTATCATAAAAAAATTAAGCAATCCTAACGCCTATTATTATGTAAAAAAAATATATATATGCTAGCTGACTTATCAACCCGATCAACGGATATATAAGCCGCATAGACTTTAATTCGAAGAACTAACAGAGTAGGTAACCAGTGCTAAGCTACTGAAAAAAGCCTCCATTGAATCCAGTATGATGCGCTCGAAATGGTGATTCTGCGACTCAATCGGCCATTACAACAGTTTCTATTAGAAACTGCAGGCTATCTCGCAACAGACAACTAACGGTGACCGCCGTACTGGGTGACCGTTAACTTGCGGTTCAAGGGATAAGAGATTCGAGAACTCTAATTAAGGGACTTTTAAGCACGCCACACACACTAAAGATTGGTACAGCGTCATACCAGAGAACGAGACGGAAAGTAAAGCTAGGTGATCTCACTGTTCTCTGTATAAGTCATTGTTCTTAAGATAAAATATTATAGTTTCTTCAATGAGTGTGACACGCATTAAACGTGCATTTGAAAATTAAATACACCTTTTCTATCTGTCTGTGTGTGTACTAAATTATTTGAAACAACGCAATCGATTTTAATACAGTTTTACCATCACTTAGAGGATTTCATCCGGAAGCTTTATGTGTACAATACGTTTATTTTATACATATCGATTCAGGCGAAGCCGGGGTCAGTTGCTAGTAAATATTTAAACATTAGTAACCAAAAATCTTAATAATAAAAATCTGGGCCTATATTAAATTCAAGTGGTCATTTGGATTGTTAAAAGAATATAGAAGTAAGTAACCTATTACGCATTACGCCTGGAATAATAACTGAGGTTATATACTCATAGTATTGTCCAAATTGGTCCAGCCGTTTTCTAGTAACGGGAAAATATTCATAACAAATAAATTCATAAGAGTTCGTCCGGGGAAGTACTACCACCTTACCCATTTCTGCCGTGAAGCAGTAGTGCACTTGTGTTACTGTGTTTCGGTTAGAAAGGTAAATATGGTAACGGAAAATAAGGTACTAAGAACCTCCTTTCTTTGAAGTCCGTTTAAAGATAATAGCTTTCACAGCTTTCTAATTCTGTTTTTAGGGAAGTAGAAGATCGTGGGCGACGAGATAGCAGATTTTTTATATATCCTTTTACAGTAAAAGCTTTATGACGCTCCCGTTCTTTACTTGAACCACATAACTAACAGATATAACCATAACGGCCGAGATCGGCCTCCGCAGTTAACTATAACGATTCCGATTCCGTCCGTTTAGATAGTAGGTGGTCACAAATGGGGCTATTCAAACATTTATCGATTAATATTTAGATAATTAAGTATTACTGTAAAGGTAGGATATTGCTGACAAGTTTCCATTTTTATTATTAGCTATAATATGCCTACAACTTCGTATGCGTGATTTTGATGAAACAAAGCCTATATTGCCCCAAGATAGGTTTCTGATTCCTATTAAAAAACCTTTCAAAATTTGTATAGTAATTTGGGAGATAAGCGTGTTCAATTAGACAGACAAAGATTTCAATAGGTTTTGTATTTTGTTACACGCCCTACATCAACCGCAATCACTTTTTGGCAATTTTTTTCAGTTTCATTATAGAAGAGTCACTAATATTAGAGTACCTACCGATGTATCTTCTATTATCTCGAGAAATAAAAATTCTATACAATATTGTGTATCTCTCTCACAAATGAATCCGTTCAGACCTTTATGCGCGATTGAGTAACAATCATCAAAAACTTTCACATTTATAATATTAGTGATAAAATCGTACCCTCATAGTAATGTATTTGTCACTCTCTCACATTTGTAATTTGACAGTTGCGAGACAGTGACCGACATATCGCTCAGACAAATCATTTGCATAAATACCGGTGTCATTAGACTGACACCTACTTCTTAAATAAAATACAACAAAGAGACCGCTCAATTGGATCAAAGCCCCAAAAACCATTGTATTCATTATGCTGGGACTAGCTGTCTGTCCCCTGCGGCTTCACCCGCTTTCCCGTGGTATAAATATCATAAAGAGGAAAGATTTGTATGTAAGTATGTTTGTTACTCTTTCACTCAAAAACTACTAAACGGATATGGATGAAACTTTGCACATAGATAGAGAATATCCTGGAATAACATATAGACTACTTTTTATCCCGGGAAAATGTGATATCCCTCGGGAACTCGGGTGAAACCACGGGGGACAGCTAGTGTTTTAAGTGCTATGTTTCATACAAATCCGTTCGGTCGTTTTTGCGTTAAAGAATAACAAACATCTAAACATCAATCCTGAGAAACATTCGCATTTCTAATTATAATAGCATAGAATAGGATTAACCAAAATGTATACCAACATTCTGAGCCCCAGAGACAAATTAAATACATTAAATTATTAGTTAGTTTCCTGGAACCTTTGTTACTCTGACAACTCACTCTTAATTACTCTAATAGTGTTTGGACATATTAAGGAGTGAGATACGAAACAATAGCCTTGAATTAGCACGACATCTTTATGATCTAGGCTTGGTAGGATATAAATTAATCTATTATGGACTATGGCACCAGACATTTGTAGAGGTAATGAATTCGAACCGTCGAGCACATAATACCAGTAATTTTGCAGTTGGATAAAGCCAATGCAGTTGATTTATGGTAAATCTGCAGTTATACCTGTGCTGTACGATGTCATGACAGGTTCATAAAACATGGTATTCTTGTCATGAGAGGACTATCTTATAAGCATCTGAGCTTTATAATGTTCACACTGAAAAAAGTAGAAAAATTGTTTTTTGCAGCATTTGTTCCTTGTGTAATAAAAATTGTTTTTAAATCGCAAACGGTACATATGAGCGTTTTATTAATATACTAGCGACCCGCCCCGGCTTCGCTCAGGTGCAATGTAGATACTAATACATATAAACCTTCCTCTTCAATCACTCTATCTATTTAAAAAAACCGCATCAAAATCCGATGCGTAGTTTTAAAGATTTAAGCATACATAGGGATATAGGGACAGAGAAAGCGACTTTTACACTATGTAGTGATTTTATCATAAAATTTGTCTATCTTAAGTTATTCAAGTGAACGCATACTTCTTTTGTAGCGTGTATACGTATTGTATATTGAGTTAGAATTTCTATAGGCAAGGATGAGAAGGTTGACGTGGAAACTGTTGCCCGGAATGCTACGTCGCAGGTTCGGTTCGATTCCCACACAAGACAAACATTCGTATTCTCTGTAGATATATGGATATTTGAAACTGGTATATGTAGTAGGTATAAGCAATCTAGTTTTCATAATAAAAGCTTTATTTTGTGATTAATAATTACATTATTTTTATCAATCTTAACTACACTAAGAATAAAAGATAATATGATCAGATGCATGCAACCTCTCTTGAACCGTAAACGCTTCAAAGAAATTCAAGACATAAATATATATTTCAATATGATAGATAAGGATCATAATACAATGAGACGTGTCATGATAATGCTTTATTTTTGCAGTATCATTATTATGAAACCCTTATACTACTTGGTTGGTATTTGGATCCAAATCCTACTAATATTATATACGCGAAAATTGTATGTATGGATGTTTGTTCCTCTTTCACGCAAAAACCACCGTAAACGTATTTCTATAAAACTTGGCACATAGATAGAGCATATATTGGAATAACATATAGGCTACTTTTTATCCCGGGAAAATTTTACATCCTTCGGGAACGCGGGTGAAACCGCGGGGGACAGTTAGTGTTTTATATACATAAAATCACAATCTACAACTCAAAATTGATGAAAGCTCAGTCGTCGATTAAATACCTCTTAACGTTTCACAGCTTAAAGAACTAATTGAAACTCAACATAATTCTTTTTTAAATTAAATACCTTCACATTTTATTTGAGGAGTTTAAACGTTAAAGTACCTACGGTTGATTAAAGAAATTAATTGTTTATACCCGTCGAGTTGAGAGGACGTGACGGAAATATATCCAAGGGTAGAAAGAAGAGTACCTACAGTGAAGTAAAAAGACTCGCGAATACTTTATTTACTCTTGGAAACTTTCAATGACGTTCGAGGGACGTGACGTTTTGAGCTAAGTTGAGGGTGTCTCGGCGAAACAATATTTATTTAAGTTTTTTAACTTACATTATTATTTTAGTCTCGCTTTGAACATTTCTTGTTAGTTTTTATTCTCAGCTTGCTATTTTCTTTCCACAGCGAGAGTGCAAACATAAATAAGATGTCATATCAAAGTTTGCTGTGAATACAAAGAATAAATTAATATTTAATTATCACCCACAGTAAAAAAAATACAGCGTCCATGTTATACACAAATTATCCCCAACGCGAATCCAGAGATGGATTTATTTTACAACTGCCGTCTTTGGATACATATTTACTCGGGAAGGGACTTAATAACAAGCGACGCTGCTAGCATTGTCTATACTTTACCCTGTATCTCCATCCCCCTACATTTTTATGTGCTCATAATTCCCCCAACCTTTTAACAGTATGCCTTTATTCACGTATTTGCCTCATCCCTTATTGTCCTTTTTTCATATCCCGCCATTACGCACTTTGCGTTGTTCATATTCATTGTTGGTGAATGTTTTCTAACAATTCCATGGAAAATTTACGAGTTGTAAGAACAATGCGGTGACAATTGCGGATTTAAGTAAGCTGACAATGTTTAACAAGGTTTTCGGAATTGTCCAAGGCGTGTTGTAATGTTTGATGATGAGCGGAGAATTTTTGCTTTATTTTAGACAGGTCTAGACTATTGGCGTATTTAGGTTATTAAAAAAAACAAAAGTTTCGTTAATCTGGTGTGAAGTTATTTAAATATTCTAGAATTTCGAATCGGTCTAACATCCTGGGGTGGACACTGGACCATATATGCGCCTATGGTCTAGACTGAGATATGCTTATTTCATTTGCGCTTGTTTTTTACTAGTCTGGGGTGAAATCAATGCGTACCTATAAATTTATGGCTGGATGGTAACAGAGATTTCATAATAGCTCAGAAGCTCAACCCTTGCGCGATGCAACAGCATATCATCCACGACAAAGCGTCTTGTTTTAAATTCCTCAGTTTCTCTTATAACTTGACGAAGCCCTATTCACATGCCACTGCCTTATATCACATAATCAAATAGGTAATTTTGCAAAGATTTTAAGAAAAAAAAAACAATGTAAACGTAGTTTATTTACAAAACAATACAATCAATTAATGAAACTTATTCCCTGAATTAATTAAGATACTAATATCAGTAACCGACATACCTAACAGTTGATTACGAGATTTACGCGACATATATCCTTTGTACAGCCGCAATTCTCGGAAACACAATCATTTGGTTCATTTATGTGGTATTTTAATACCATAAATGATAATAAGTATGTTATTTAAAAGCAAATGTGATAGTAGGAGGAAAATGTTTGTAATATAGGCCCCAAGCAGGGTGATATGGGTTAGATTTGTGGTGACATTTGACCTTTTTTGTTACTCCGTAAATCTTATAATGTAATAAAAACTTTTTGGAATTTTCTTACCATAGATTATCATTTTATTCGTGAACCGTAGACATTCACAAAATATGAAAAGTAAAATAAAATATTTGCTTTCGCTGTTATTTGCGAAGAAAGTAGTCGTTGTAGAAGTAATAGGGACTAACCCTTACAAAAGTGAAGATATCGAAACCAAAGATGGAGCACGTTCGCCCAGAAGTAGCCTATTCACTGTAGTCTTAAAGTTATAAAGGTCATATGAGTCGGAATCAAGTTCCACTCCATCACAAAAAAAGATACAAATCGTTTTGTCCGTATATTCGGAAGATCTGGAATGGATGGGTGGACATTTTCCCGGCGTCTTGTGGTGCGGTGTAAAAAGAGGATATTGGAATTAGATTAAATAATCCTAGCGTACACTCTTCCAAATAGATATCCTATGAGTCTCTTGCAGCGGATCGGTGGCGGTCAATTGAGTCGAGGGCATGAAGCTGGTGCTTAGGGGATCCATTCCAGAGGTAGCAGCAGTACTCCATGCATAACCAACTTGTGCTTTGCATAAGTGCAGCAACTGTCTAGATATGAGAACCACTTAACCTCGGAGAGCTCAGTTCTTTAGCAGCGGTTTCAGCCTTTGTCGCAGTCGAACAACCAGAGCGTCTTTAAATTTATACGGCTACTACGACCCAGATAAAAGCTCATCAATTAATTAACAATTAAAGTATTTCATTAAGAATTATCCTTTTTCAATCAACTAAGAACAGACAACATTTCTATTAAATCATTGGCGGAATTCTAAATTCCGTAGCAATAATTTTTACAACGTGTTCTAAATCCATTTTAGCGGCAAAATCCCGGATAAAACATGACACGCGCGTCTCTTTCGTTTCTCATACATTATTCACAATTATTGCGAGTGAATAACATCTTGCTTTGCTTGTGTGTTAGATGCAGGAATACTGCGAATTTTCAAATCGCATTTGTTATTTTAAAATAATAAATATACGGACCCATAAATCGGTGGGTAATCTCGACCGGCTGTGTGCGTTGAGAGGGTTAAATGAAACTGAGAAATTACTATTTGTTTTCAACACAGTTGGCTTGGTGGTAACAGACCCTGACTGCCAAGTCGCCGATCGCGGGTTCGATTCCCACCCAGGATACACATTTGTGTGCATGAACATGTCTGTTTGTTCTGTGTCTGGGTGTAAATATCTATATAAGTATGTATTTAGTAGTGTATGTAGTATTTTAGTTATCTGGTTTCCGCAGTACAAGCTCTGCTTAGTTTGAGATCAGATGGCCGTGTGTCAAGATTGTCCCAGAATATTTATTATTTAACATTTCAGACCTAACTCCATCGTCCTCCAGTCGTATGACGGACGGACAAATCCATTAAACCACCAATCTTATAATAATCAATCGATTCTCACATACTCACCAATAACCAAAGAATATACCTCGTCAATTAATGGCATCTCATCACCAATTCAACAGCACAGAGCAAATTTCGTTGTGAACGTGCATTAATCACCGATATTTTGGGGCCAGCGAGCGGCGCCCACTTTCCACCTCAACTCAATCGCAATAGATGCACATACATAATTAATGCTACCCAGGATCGAGTTTGTTGTTTCCTATCGTATAATAAAACAGAATAAATAATGCGTGTACGTAAATACTTATAGGCATGTGGCGGCGATGTTTTTTCGTGTCATACTGTCTGACACATTTAGGTCTCTCTAGTAGTCTGGAAAAGTAATAGATAGTTATATCACGGACTTGAATCTCATTGGACTCTTTCTAAGAATCGAACTCAGCCATTTATAAAAAAAACAATAAATTCGATTCAAAAGTTAAATAAGAAGTATGAATATAGTTTTGATAATGTAATTCGAATTTGCATTAATTGCTCAAACTAATCCAAAATCGTCGAAACACTTGTTTGACTTTAAATGACTCCTTTTCTTAGAATAAGTAAATATAAAATTTACATTCATGAATCTTAAATTCATTTTACATAAATTTTCCAATATCTCTCGTTCTAATTATATACAAAAACTTGTACGAAATCTTAAATAATTCCAAAATATCTCATTCAAAACCCCGTGCCAAGACGTTCGCCAAACAAAGAAATCCCTTAAATACAGCCTGTCCAACCAACAGGGCTATTAATAACCCTACGACAAATTTCAGTCACGGGCGTGTCCCCCGATCCCAGGGGTCTGTAAGACCCGGGATGGCGATTAATTCTTTAATTAACCCTCCCGCGCCGCAGGTCATTAGCGGCGCGAATTAGAAGAAATGGCGACTAGATAACTGCGATACGGCGTGGTCCATTTGTTTCTATATCTGAAAAGGATCGCGTGGAATGGAATAAAACGCATAGAGAATGTTTGGTATAAAACTAGCTACGACAGACACGGTTTGTGAGCACGTTCCAGGGCAACGGCCGAAGTAGAAATGTTGGTAATTCGATCGATCCAAAGAATTATAAGATGGTTCAGGTCAATCCCATTTGACAGCGCTTGGGCAGACATCAATCTCAGTTCTCGCTTGCTTCTGGATGGAGAATACGTGCCTTTTTTATAGTTCAGAAATATTCGGTTATTAGCAAGCAGCAGAAAGCCTTATGAAGTTCCGACGTGCCCAAAATTCTTGGAAATTAATACGTATATCGAACCACACATTAATTTTATCATCAATATTTACACCGTGTATTTCAATGTGCAAACAAGATTTTCAATAAATACCTTAACAATATTGAGTGATATTAATGAAAAATTTCATTAACATCCATAATATTACCCGTAGGGCGTGTTTTACTGAATTATAATTAGCAACAGAACGGAAGGACCGTCAAAGGGACGAAGGGTTGCTATTAAACGGATATGTAGTAGGAAAACGTGTTTAATAATTATACAACCAAATTGAACGAGTAACTAATAAATGTGAATGCCCTGGCCTTCTTAATATAAGACAAATAATGTATAGTTTTTTTTATACAGATTTTGTTGTATGTATATATTACGCTGTAGGTATGCTAATGTATGAACACTACATTACTATGTACTTTACGATCATGTTACGGTTCACTTACGATGATTACCAAAAAATCTATTCAAATTGTACGATTCCAGCTAACGATCTTTGCCACGGCATTGTCACTACCACAAAACCATGACTGCGTTATAAATTATTAACATACTAGCTGTCCCCCGCGGTTTTACCCGCGTTCCCGAGGGATATCACATTTTCCCGGAATAAAAAGTAGCCTATATGTTATTCCAGGATATGCTCTATCTATGTGCCAAGTTTCATCCATATCAGTTGAGTAGTTTTTGCGTGAAATAGTAACAAACATACTTACATACAAATCTTTCCTCTTTATAATTTTTTTTTATGCCACCTGAGCCGGTCCGGTCCTGAAACGGTCCACCTGATGGTAAGTGGTCACCGCCGCCTATGGACATTTGCAACACTAGGAGCATCGCCAATGCGTTGTCGACCCTGAGACGTGAAGTTGTTAAGTCTCATGTGCCTGTAATTTCACCGGCCCTCTTACCTTTCTAACCGAAACACAGTAATACAATTGCACTACTGCTTCACGGCGGAAATGGGTAAGGTGGTAGTACTTCCCCGGACGTACTCTGCACTAAGAGCTCTACTACTCTAAAAATATTAGTATAGATGATTATTGGACAAGATTTTTTAAGTACTTTAAACAAAAATTGTTTTATCCACAAATTCGAAGATAAAAAGGTCACAATATAAAAGATATCCAAATAGTTATAAAACAGAATCCAACTTATTAAAACTTTTAAGATAAAATTTATATCATTTACGTTTGGGAATACCAGGAATGAATAAAACCGCAGCTCCAGTCACGTGTAAATCCTATTCTCATCGCCTTATGATAATGACAAAGACTATCCACGTTCAACCTTTCATTAGCCTAATGACGGCTGTGGGTTAATATGGAAATGAAAATATTTGTTAAGCTGTAATGTAAGCTAGTTTCCATACGGCCTGCCTGACCTATATCGACTCTATTGACACAGCTTGAACTAATACCCTGATGAAGATTTTTTAATTATCGAAGTAGCTTATTTTCACCATCCGCTGTAGGGAAATGAGTCTCGGGAAATTGGGTCATCAATTAATAAACCTTTTAAAAAATTAACTATGCAAATGCATGTCTGGTGTAATTTCATCCACTAGAGGTATACATTATTTTCCATTTACTAAAACAGATTTTGGGAAAAATAAAAGGTGATACCGATATTTCTATCTCGTTCCTTTTGGTTAAGACTAGGTACATACGATACGTACTACTCGGATTTCAGCAAAAGCAATATTTGCTCCAACCTTGCCGAATAGCCGAGTGAAGAACAGCTTAATAATATTGTTATAGTTTGAGCATACAACTCCCATCTTCGCAAATTCTCAAGATATCCGTGCAAAATAGTTAGAGAAACTAAACAATTATGTAAATAGTCTACCTACAACAATCTACATCTACAAGTATGACTTAATTGAATTATTGATCAATTTTGGAAACTTTTGTCTTTGAGATTCCGTTCAGATATAGATCCTGGTTCATTGACGTTTCAAAGTGATTATCAAACCGGTGGCAACAACATTAGCTTTTACCTTCATAAGTGTCTTTCTAGAACCCTAATTGAATAAAGAAAATAACATTTTTGAACGTTATCTTATTGTGTATATGAATAACTTATCACTTAAAGATTACTTGGAAATAATGATAAAAACTATAAACAGATACAAATCAACTTCCATTCTCAAAACAATTCTCGATAACAACAAAAAAATCAAAAAACACATGTGAACAAGGCATACATGCCTCAAATATTATTATAATAACTTGTACTCAACTTGTAACAGACTATCAAACGCGTCTAATATGCCATCAGATTCCTCGTATTATGAAGATTTATAACGCCAGCACGTGCCGGCTGACACGTATGCACGCAAACTATGGCAAATTGAACTTTCCCAAGTTACCACATCAACTCTAGATATACGTAGCTCGTACGTGTATTGTGTACAAAACAAGCTTTTGCACCTAGATTTGTTCGTGATGATAGCATAAATTACTGTATAGAAAACACTTATCGTGGTACAGTCAACGATGATAGACAGTAACAAGCAATATCAAGTGTTTTTCTGTCAATTCATAAAATACCGGTAAATGATAGAAACTTTATCATAACAGCAAAGCGCGATTTTATCCTTGGAATCAGCTAATTACAACTCGTGACATCGTCACCGTGAAATTTGAATTTACAATTCGAATTATAGTTATCGATATTGAATCTTTCGATGACAGAAGCAGTCAAATCAATCAAGTTACTCAAAATACGTTTCTTTAAACTATAACTAATCCAGATTAATTGATGTCTCTTCCTATCTGTACCACAAATTTTAAAATAGTTATCGACGTCAAATCTTGCGATGACAGTGCTTCTGTCAAATCAATCAAGTTTACCAGCATACTCAAAATACGTCCGTTTACCCTATCAACTAATCTAGAGTATGAACAGTCTTATTCTATCTGTACCAAAATTTGTGCAAAAATTACCGTATGATTGAAAAAAAAAGCAATACATTAACATTTGTAATATTAGTAAGGCATCCTACAAGCACAAGTACCTACCTAATTACCAAGCTACATAATCTGCCCTACATAAGTACCAGAACTAGAATCTATCTCATGTACATTACGCATGCATCCCACGCGGATCCCGCAACTGATATGGTAACAGTTGGCGCCTGCATAAAATCTGAATACGACTGTGGACAGCAATTACATTAGAAACGTTAGATTTAATGTTTTGAGCGTGATTATTAGCATGAAGGTTTTGAAGGGAAGCTTGTTAAAAGACATTTAATGACTCTTGGGCCAAAATCAACAGGAAGCAACTACAAGACGATACAGAACTGATTAAACATATCTAACAATCTAGATTTGCAATCTTTCGAAAAAATGTTTCAAACTATACAATGCTGCAAAATTAAACAAATCTGGAAGCCATTTAAAAATACAAAGACTACAAGGGATATTGGAAATTCCGAAGGAGTAAGACAAAGTTATAAATCTGTACAAGTTCGAATTAAATTTATACAAAAGACATTATACATCTATCAGATCCAAAAACATTTGCAAACGAATTGGCAGATTAAGATTTCACAACAGAATTTGTAATTCAGTAAGGCATAGTAATCCTTTAAGTGATTAAAGATTTTAACTGGAACGATATGCAAATGTTGTTTCTAACTTCTTAAAGCGTCAAGGGGGTCGCACCAGACGGTCAATCAATTCTAATCAGAGGAGAGTGAGGAGACATGTTAGATCGCTAATTGAGATTGACTCGAACTGGATGTGAGGTCAATCATCAGTCAAAGAGCTTTAAATTTATACAGGTCATTTTAATGTTCTTTGGAATTGACAAATTGGGAATTTAACCGGATTACAATCATTGAAGTTTACGTGCTGGGTTGTTCAGATGTTTCGAGGAGGAACATGAAATCGATAAATTTACAAGTTATGTACCGATTTGTTAGTTTTCTAACATTGGTAATAAATCCATTCTTACATTGTATATGGTTTCTTTTTAATCTAGCCTAGTTCAGAAGATAAGTAAAAATTAAAACGTTTTGGAAATACATACATAAAAAAAAAATCGAAAGTGTCTGTCTTTCTGTCTTTATTTTTTTGATAGGCCGAGCACATCTTCGTGGATATATCTATGTTTGTATGTTGCGTGTTACGTTTCACGGTTGAACAGCAAAACGTATCATGCAATGTGGTAAGAAGGTAGATAGTATCTTGACCTAACTATCTCAAAAATTATCTTTATCAAGTATAACGCGGATGAAACCACGGGGCGGAGCTACTTATCTCATCCTAACCTAGTCTACTTGGATTACTGATATTGAAGTGCTTCATCAAGGCTATAGAAGTACCTACTAACTAGTTGTTAGTAAGTTATTGTGTACATGTAAGTACCCACATTGTAGATTATTTCAATCAATATATGATCTATGATGCGGTAATGGATTCTACCCGGCACATATCATAAAAATCCACAGCAAAAGCCGATCTACAACTGATCACAAAAAAAGATCACTTACGATAATATCGTAACAAAAAAGGTGAAAGAAATGGATATAATCGAAAACCCGAAATGAAATCTTGAAAAGGGAATGGACAATCCAGACTACGGGGACAAAAGGCACGACGACATCAATGTAGATATAAAATGTTATCGCACCAAAACGCGTTACGTTACGTTACCAGTGACCACAGACTACGAATAAACGCCGATAATAAGAACGATGGAACTCCAAGAGTGAATTCATTTAAAGAAAGTACGATCGTTGGTTAAACTTTCCCTGGTGACGTGAAAAAGGGAATTGAAAGGAAAGTCGTGAGATATATAGGTATACTGTATATTATAGTATTTTAAATGCAGAGGTGGCATTAAGCTATTACTACGCTAATCTTACAAAGTGGTAAAGTTAGTAAGTATGTTTATAAGTTTGCATGTAGGGAACAACACATTTAAAAAGCAACATTAATTCTCTCAGTAACGTGGGTGAAATTGCAAGACGGAAGCAAGTCTAAGTATATTGTCTCCAAAAATGTGCGAGATCGAAAAGAACTAGAATATGAATGAGCATAAAATAAAAGCAATCACAAATATCTTTGAAATAAGAAGACTTTTGCACATCGAAATTTTCTTTCCAGCCAGATGAGACTATTTATAATCTGTAGCTATAAATAACGAGCAACAATTTAAAATTGGAACAATGCTACATAATTCCCCGTCGGGCTATAGTCGTGTAACGATGTCTATCATAGTTCATACCGCATTTGTGTGACATCTGATTACGTTGCACAAACAAACCGCACGGTAGACTTGCGGGCTAAATTAGACAATTAATCACCGCATGTCGCGCCATGGCCCACCAGGGTAATTACAATGTGTGTTATTAGCTAAACAAGTGGTTGGTTACATTATTATTGTATGCTTTGCATACTCTACGTTATGAGGACAATATTTGATGAACTACACGTACACTTGGAGTGACATCAATTAGGTTTCTAAAATAAGACTGTCGGAAACGCAAATTTAAAATGGTGCATGTTTGCATAAAGCTTACCAATTATCTTATAGTCTGAACATTTCTTTCACTTCTGCAAACACTTATCTGTCTAATGATTAGAATGAATACGATTAATTACCTGAAACAAATAATAATACAACATTATTAAAAATATTAAAATTTTGTGTCCACGTGAATCGATATCATAAACAGGTATATATCGCAATTTTAAGTGCGTCAATGCATTTAAAATATGAAATGCCAAGGATTATACTCTCAAGTAAAACTATTAATATTCTAAAGAAGTCTGCATTAAATAACGATACACATTTTAATATCTATTTCGATATTTCTTGAAGGAAAACCTAAAATTATAACATTAAATTCCAAATGACTAGTTTGAATGTATACCGACATGATTCTTTATTTAGAACAGGAAAAACAGAGCATTTATAATTTAATACTTAATTTTTGTAGGAACGCAATCAAAATGACCCTTTTATTTATTTACTGGATGAGTAATCAATGCTGAAATTAACTACACTACTACACTAAAGGAAAACCATATAACAAAACATCAATACAAACGCGATTGGCTTATACCAAAGTATGAACGGAAAATGTTAAAATTGTACCTTCTATAAATATTCTAATTATTCACCCAGTAAGTAATTGGGTACGGGAAACATCGAAAAAAAAAACAAGAGACAAAAAAAGGGGTATCTTATCCTCAGCACGACAGAAAGTTGCAAAAGGGCCCAACAAAAAGAACACTATAGGGTTTCGATTAAATGAATATGCATCAATGACAATCCCGGGGTCTGCGGGTTAATGAACACACACGCTGTGTCTAATCAAGGTTGACCTGGATACTGTCTTTGTTTCCCGCCATCCCGACTAGTGAGAGCTGCTCGGCGTTGAACCGAGGACTAATTGCGCGGCTGGTAACAAGCCCGGCTTTGTCGTTGAAAAATCCGGAGGAGGCTCAAGAAAATAATGCTCAAATTCAGTTATTTCTAGGATTTTATTTAATAGCATTCCTTTACACTAATAAAATGTGTGGGTGAATTACGGATCCATTACGGACAGACGTTTGACTGTTATAAATAAATAAAATATAAATATCCCGGGTCATACTTTACACACGGCCATCTGGTCCCAAACTAAGCAGAGCTTGTACTATGGTAACCAGGTAACTGATATACTACATAAACTACTTTTTTCTAAATACATACTTATATAGATATTTACCCTGTCTGGGTGTAAATAAGAACAAACAGACATGTTCATGCACACAAATGTTTGTCCTGGGTGGGAATCGAACCTGCGACCTTCGTTTTGGCAGTCAGAGCGTTAACCACCAAGCCAACTGGCCTGTCGTGTTATAATTAAAACAACACCGCAGCATTAAATACGCTACCGTGGCGGAAATTTACCTGCGTAAGAAACGCATAGATGATTTCACTTTACAGCACGGCACATTACGCCTTATGATTGAGACCGCACCTTCTTAAGGGACTGTCACTTAATTTAAAAAATAACATTTATAGCTAAAGCCAAATATGTACGTCTAAAAATACTGGTCACTGTCTTTGTATGAACAAAGAAACCATTAAGCGTATTTTATGTGGATTTCTGGGGTACTGGAGTGCATAAGATGCTTTAATATATAAAAAATAACTAATAATAATGAAAGCTCTCATTAGTAATAATGAAGACATCACATAAATGACACATATCTCATGAACGAGATTATGTAAACGCAGTACAACTGTGAAATTATCTCATCTTCTTAGACCTCATTACGTATTATAACAATAGTTCTCTGCGCAACAATTCGAAACATGTTTTAATTCGCACAGTTGCAAAATTACTATTAAAATAATAATTTCAACAGCCTTTGTTTGCGCACCTTCATAATAGAAAACAGCGTTGCTGGAGAACTCTATGAAATATTTAAAATATGTTTCACAATAATTGAATTATTCATGAACAGTGGTGCTCCGAGCGAAAATAAAAATTACACCGAAACGAGCTTTAAAATGTTCGCGCGTTATGTATTGGACGCTAATCCGGGAAACACTCCGCTGATGGGAAAATTTCCAACTGACCTGCGATCAAAGGATAAACACGGACGATTTAAAGCTACCGCGGTGTAATTTACGCGGCTGAAACGCTCCAGGGGAAAACATTAGTACACAGCTACCGTGTATTACTGTATTAGGTTATAGATGTATATATACTAACAATTTATTGAAAATGTAAATAAAAATAGCCCTAGGTCCAACTAGATGAAGAACTAGTGTGTTCGCCGATGACTTCAGTCTGTCTGTATCTACGCTATCTAAACTGAATAAGGTAATTGCAACATATCATGCATTTGCTATAGTTTATGTAATGTACACTATTTTTATTAATAAATTTACATTAAAATACGCTTTGAATACAGAAGACAAACACTTATGATATATAGCAATGTTCATTATAGAGACGAGATTCCTATGCTCCGTCGCTTAGAAGCAAAAGTAGCTCAATAGAGCACTAAACTGAATAAATGATTCAACCCACCCGTGCGGTCGCAATCTGCGGCACCCTTAGAATAGAAAGCCTAGATACGGCTACAAAAACCCTCTCTTTACATCTTAATAGCAGGCTGGTGTCACATTTCCGCTATAGTAAATTCAATTGACACGCAAAATACTTGTAGGGGCAAGTGGTTTCCGCAATTTTTCTGCAAGCCGCCGCCATATCGTCGCAAAAAATATATGACGGTCTGACATAAAACTGATAAGAAAAAAAAATATTTGTTGCGGCCTGAAAGCCTCGTAAATTCTGGATTAAGGTCGGCCACTGGATGACCTCCGTCTGTAACGAAACGTACAGGGCAGTACATCCGATATCGATAAATATATCGGCCTTTACGCCAGTTTTTGACTAATATACCAAATTGTGTTGGTAGTAAAAGTGACATGTAAATTTATGAGCTCTGAATGCCTATTAGGAGAGTTAATTGGTTATAAGTGCTTTTTTTAGCTATGTGAATTGGTTACAAAATAAAATGAAGAGTTGAAATCATTACAAAATAAATAAAGAAAATATATTAAACCTTCTAAGATGTCGTGGTTGTGTAACATCAGATAGTGGACCGGCACCAACACCTGTTCAGAGACTCTCTGAACAAAGAGAAATTAATGGAGTTGACAACAGAACCCTATTGACCAGACACTTGAAGAAAAATAAAATGTGTGTATTTTACACGCGATAGAAGTGTTATAGTTATTAGGTATAATCCGAAAGATGTATGTATATGGCTGTCTCGTTATAGTGTCGCTTTTTCGCTCCATCGAGTTTCAAATCATAAATATTCATAAAAACAATACTAAGGCCAGAACCAGTCAATGTTTTTAAAATCCGAATTCAACGTCTATAATTCGAGGCAACCAGTTACATGAATAAATTGTATGAAATAATTAAATAACATTTAGGACACCTACACTTCAGCGTAAAACAGATGAAGCAGTATGATTATATTCGTTAGTTTGCGACGTGCCTACAAAGTTCCAAAGCTCATAACAGCCGAGTAACTTTACCCCTTTTCAAAGTGACATTTTACCTGATTTATGTCTGAAATAATTTTACATTGTTGTAACTTGGAATTTCATTTACTTTATGTTAATTTACCATTTTTGTCTTTGAGGACAACTTAGTTATTAATTAAGTCTTTTTAGTAAGTAATTAAATGATTTAGGTGTCTGAGGAATTATTTCAGTTAAAGAAAATTCAACACTATAGTTTTCTGGTCCTTTCTTATATCATTTCTGTAAAACCCATTTTTTGAGTAGTAGAGCTCTTAGTGCAGAGTTCGTTTGGGGAAGTACCACATTACCCATTTCTGCCGTATAGCAATAGTGCTGTGTTTCGGTTAGAAAGGTAAGGTGAAATTAAAGGCACATGAGACTTAACAACTTCACGTCTCAGGGTCGACAACGCATTGGCGATGCCCCTAGTGTTGAAAATGTCCTTGCGGTGGTGACCACTTACCATCAGATGGACCGTCCGCTTGTTCGTCGGCCCATGTGGTATAAAAAGAGAATCGACTACGTGGATTACCTTTCAATATTGTTATTTATACAATGTTCCAAATCAGGCAAATCAAGTTATACGAGTAAATGTAACAGTAAACAAAACAAAAATGTTTTTAGCCGCTAGACTGCGTCCATGGAACGTGAAAGCAAAAACGTTAATTCTTATTACATTTCAACACTGTTTTCGTGTCAATGTGCCATTATTCAATTAAAACATTAATATTTGTTACGGTTACTTGGGTTAAAAGTATGTTCGTATGAAAAAAAAAGTGTTGTCAAAATTTGGATAGAAAATTACTCGTAAATTTCGATGGAGAGAATATTACTCGTAAAGAGAAGAAGACGTCAAGAAATCATCGCTGACGTCATTTGGGGCGACTTGGACCGCAATAAACTGGGACCGCTCTGGGACTGGAGAAGCCTCGTCATACACAAAAGTTGCTAATTACTAAAAAGATATTGAATCTCTAGAATGTTCATCTTCAGGTAAAGTAGAGGCTCTACCAATCATAGACATTTTTTGTAATTAATTGCGTATTAGCCTATATTTCACTTTTCTGATATATTATAACGGGTAGGTTGGCTTGTTGGTTTGACACCACGCCAAATACAAAATTTTAGTGTATGAACATGTGTTTGGGTTGTAAATATTGATAAAAGTATGAATTAGAAAAAAAACGTGGATGAAGTTTATCATTTATCTGGTTTCATTAGCAGAAGCTGTGCATAGTTTGGGATCAGATGTCCCAGGAAATGATGTTCCACTGCTATTAATCAAATCACAATAACCATATCGACGGGTAAAAGGCGACTTGACTCAACCTTCATTTTTGACGAAAGTAAAATTTGAAATGAATTATACTACTATGATGACGGCCAATGCACAAATTCGTTGAAGCTTGCATTTAGTTTTAATATTCAACAGCTTCGATGTGGAATGTTAAGAAGTTTAGATGCAGCATCTGTTTTTGGGTTTTAACATTTTCAAATAGTTCTCCTGTAAAGTTTTCAAAATGGCGCTTGAATCAAGTCGCCTTTTAACTGTCGATATGAATAAAAATAAATAAATGAAGATATTGATTTAAGTTGAAAGATTTTTTTGAAAGAATAAACAAACGACGAAAAAGTATAAACTGTAGTACTTTTGAAGCTACGCCATTAACTTCGAGCAACAATGCGACGTAACGATGGCTCATTTGGGAGTTTGGGACTAGCGTAGACCCACTTCTGTCCAGTTTCCCGTCTTATACAGGCGTCCGCAGTGCTGAATCAGCTGAGACAATTTTCCTTAAGAAGGGTGTTTAAAGAATGTTTGGCTTTCCATTAGGATTTATATTGTTTTGGTCCGATTGCCATCCGATGACCGCTGCAAAAGATTATAAGTTTGCAACCTTTGTCAGTCTGTACGTTTGAAGAATCGCAGCTCAACGGATAAACCGTCTAGTTATCCTCATCATCATCCGCCTATCTCCGTCCACTGCTGGACATAGGCCTCACCTATGGCACGCCACTGAGCTCGATCTGCAGCTCTTTGTTTTCAACCGCTGCCAGCCAGCTTGCTTATATCATCGCTTTAGCTAGCTGAAAGGTGCCCTACACTACGTTTACCGAGCCGTGGTCTCCACTCTAGCACGTCTTCCCCAACGGTTATCGGTTCTGCGGCAGATGTGACCAGCCCACTGCCACTTCAGCTTGCTAATCCTTTGAGCTATGTCGATAACTTTGGTTCTCTGACGGATAACTTCATTTCGAATTCGATCCTTCAGAAAGACTCCGAGCATAGCTCTCTCAATAGCTCGCTGAGCGACTTTGAGTTAAAGTTAAATTCTAGTTATCCTAATCCTTGCTAATATATAATAAGTTAAACTAAGCTATCCTAGTAAGCGAATGAACCGATCATGTTAAAATTTGGTACAAGCATAGCCTATGGAGAAGAAGATAAATCCCTAGAACGGGACGGACACCGCGGGGGAAAGATAATCATAAATATATAGGTATTCATGTTAATGGGTAAAAAAGAAATTATCTTTTTCGATAATGGGAACAGTATACTACCTGGTAACGCGAACAGAACCATCACCACTCTCCTGTTCGTGTGAAGTGTGAAATATGTTGGCTAAGTAATGAAACAGCGAACAAAAATACAGGAAGAAATGGCACCCGAGCGCCGAGAGTCGCCTCTACGACTAGGAAAAACCACTTTATACTAGGTATATGATATTCTGCTCATCTCGAGCCTACAGCCTGAATTCTAGATGAAGTTCCCGGCCCTAATATACACCTCAATCTAACTTATTCAAATTACCCGAGAATAACGTTCATGTTTATTCAGTTCCCGACCGCTTTTTGAATTTACGAGACTTATTTCTTGAGACAACATTAACGTCACTACAACGCCTTTATTCTAATGTTACTTATGTAATTTAAAGTAAAACCAAGCTTGTTTCTCCTTCAATTGTTTGTGCGTTATCTTTTACAGTATAAGTAGAGCTTCCATCTAGGGATGTCAATTACACATGGGTAAATAATTTAAAATTAATCGTTACATTCATAAATTTGTTATTCCCTTCCATCATCAAAGAAAAATAAGTAAAGGTGGCCTTATAAATTAATAAATCAGAATCTTAACTACCATAAACCTTAAATAATTAAAAAGTTTTTAACGAGTAAATAATACCTACCCATAAAGTTTTAAGCTTAGACTTAACTAAAGCCCAGAATGGCCTTGCAGTCTTTTGAAATCCGGAACGTTGGCAACCCTCCTGTTATCGCCCTTAGTTACGTTTGTATTGTAGAGGGCTTCTATCAGAGTTTAGTACTTTGTTTTAAAGTAACTTGATAGCCGGCCTTGGTTCGTTTAGAATACGATAGTGGAACTGAAGGATTTCTATTCAAACTTTGTTTAATACACATGTGACTCATTGGCGTAACGTTTACGGTTACTGTACACCAAATGTAATCTCAATTAAAGGATTCCTAATAGCAGTTACTGTAAATATATGTTTATTTTTTTTACATGACTTAACAAACAAGAAGACGGTCCACCTGATGGTATGTGGTCACCGTCACTTATGTACATTTGCAACACCAGAGACATTGTACATGCGCTGTCGATCATGAGATGTGAAATAGTTAAGTCTCGTGTGCCTGTAATTTCACCGGCCCCCTTACCTTTCAAGTAATACAAGTGCACAACTACTTCACTGTGGAAATGCGCAAGGTAGTACTTCCCCGGACCAACTCTGCACTAAGAGCTCTACTACTCTAAAAAACTAACAGTTACATATCACGTTACTTACACACTTTATGAACAATCTCGTGCTGCAAGGATATAGCGTGGGAGGGAGATAACTGAACGAAACTTATCATGAATGAAAGAGCAAAGCGATATCAACATCACAAACATGTGGTATAATTTTATTGAAGCGAGGACACAACGAGATAAAACAATCAAGGTAAGGTTTGATCGAAGTGCATCCACCCTTATGATTAACATAGTTATACAAATTGGCTTTTCAGAAACCACTTGTATCTAATGATTCTCGGTAACATACAATACCCATTGAACAAATTCCAGAAATTGCAGGCATAGAGACGTAACAACTTTGCGTCTCAGGGTCGACAGCGCATTGCCAATGGCCCTGGTGTTACTATGTCGGTGGCGATCACTTAGGATCGACTAACAGTCGGCCGACTTGGCATAAAAATTACCTTATCAAATTATGAATCCTAGTCTGTGTAATTACAAAAAACTTGTTAATACCGACTACAGAACTTCCTGCCCGTTGGTAACATAGCAAAAAATATATATTAACTCTATCCTCTACTTATTATAATTGTAGAGTTTTTATAGACTTGGTTAAACTTATTTACCATTTAACTACAATTACTAACAGTTATAATACTTGCATCGTTATGGAACAGTTATTATCGTTACGTTATGCATCACTTAAAAACTTCTTTAATCAAACAAATGTTTTCTTTTTTATAGCACATGGGCCGACAAAGAACCAGACCATCTATATCATGTTAAGTGGTCACCGCCGCCTATGGACATTTGCAACACCAGGAGCATCGTCAATGCGTTGTGAGACGTGAAGTTGTTAAGTCTCATATCCCTGTAACTTCATCGGACCCCTTCCTTGCTTTTCTAACTGAAACACAGTAATACAAGTGCACTACTCCTCCACGGCGGAAATGGTTTAGTTGGTAGTCATTCCTACTGAATTCTGTACTAAGACCTTCTACTCTAAAATGTCGAAATAATTAAATAGGCCCCTCTATCTTTAATATTCTTAGGAGCGAAGAAACCTCATAAACTTGGTCTTAATATAACATTAAAACTAGATACCCCAACAGAAAGCGTAATTTGTCGTTATGTAACTTCGGATTGTGTTTCAGATTTATGAGACTTAATTAGCGACTGCTGGCGGCTGCTACTATTGACAATTAGGCGTGTTAACTAACGTATAATTTTCGCGTTCCATTAGATAACTTGAAAATCGGACAGTGATATTTCAATTCCAGTACCGGATATTACGGAAATTTGGACCATCAGATCTTTTCGGGCTTTATTAATTGATAGGTTGAGTCGCCTCGGGAGTCTGATTGACTCGGTCTGGTATAAAGCTCGTCTAGAGACCAACATTTCTGCATCCGATTCTCGGGTCGGACAATTATGGTTTCTGTTTTGAAACGATTACCTGTAGCCCAGACTTGGTCCCCACATATGTCGCATCTGAATTAAAAAATGTCTTCGCTGGAATATGGGTCTCATTACTGTGATGTGAAGATATATTATTAATGTGATACTAGAACCAGATCATATAACCCTTCATTAATTTCAAACGCTGCAGCGCAACCTAATACTTTACTGATTCCGCTGTCAAAACGTAACGTTATTTAACGTTTCAAGTGAACACTGGTTGGACCCACATCACCTGCGCTCGGTTTATTTTTCCCCGCAAATAATTGACACCTCGACATGGGTACAATAAGACGTATTGCGTTCGTGGCCAGCGAACTAATATCCTTCGAAATATTGAAGGTGGAAGTCATATTTTGTTTTGCCAGCCTCTAATAAGTACATCGGCATGTATGGTTTATTTTTGGTAATTTCATATCAAAGCCCTTACTTACAGCTTCGTAATGTTCTCTCTGAATATTTAAAATCATTACATATTTATCAGTTGTGTAACTTACAACATGACTGCTGCGAATAACTTGATAATTTTCACAGAACATGTGACTTTATACATTATGGATTATCATCTAGTCACGTGGATTGTTTCCTGTAATATTATTCTCCATGCGAGCATATTTACACCCAATATCCGTGGAGTGTTCAAAAATATTGGTTGAACAAAATATACATAGAAATATTAGAAGAAATTGCATTGGAGCTAGGGCTATCTCATCATCCCTAGAGCAGAAATTACTTATAAAATTTAAATTTTATTACCTTCTGCATTCTATTACTGCTGTTTTAATCATAGAACTAATTTTTTTTTTTCTTTTAGCCCAGATTTATCCGAAAGCAGCACTTTTAATTTAAAAAGCTTTATTATTTTAACCAGCACCTGTTAAATTAATAAAGGTAAGGTAAACAATAATGAAATCAGATTTGTTAACGAGGTTCGGGTTGAGGCCATCATTAAACAGAATTAATGTATGGCCGTCGAGAATTATGTTACATGCATTTGGCATTCGGCAGTCGATATACACAGAATTTATCTGCCAAAACTGAATTTCAAGCTCGTTAACTCGGACGTGGCAACCCTAACTATAACAGATATTCATTACGTAACAAGCGCGCGTACATTTCATTCAAACTGTAAAATTGAATGCATGTTTCTTTTTGTGTTTGCTTTCCGCGCCGCCAATGTTGAAGGCATACGAAACTTTGTACCCCATTCGTTCGACATATGCTAACAATTTGTATCGAATCGCGGTTGAACACCGGAGCCAATGGCATATTTCAGTCGGCTCGTGCGTTCATACAAACAATAGGGTATTATTTGCCGCTTTCACACAATCGTACATCCCACATTTCGTTAACATTTAAACATGATATATTTCGCTGCTTTTTGTTTTCAATTTAATTTCGTATGGTAAAATACACTTCTCACAAAAATTAAGGGAGCAGAAAAAAAATCCAAATTTTTGGGGGATTTTCAACAGGCTGTAACTTATACAAAAATGGTCGTACAGCAAAAAAAAAAATTTCTGTGCGATCATTGGTTGCTGAGATATTGGTAATCAAAGACAAAATTATCTTTTTCCATTCAAACATCGATATCTCAGCGAGAAATGCTCGCATCGAGATTTTAAAAAAACGAAATTAAAGCTGAATAAACAAGCTATCCGGTCCATATGGAGGTTGAGTCGAAAAAAATTTTTCCACGTCCGTAGATTTAAAAAAAAAACCAAAAAAATTTCGAAAATTTTTTTTTCGGTGGTTTTCTTATGATTACTCGAAAAATATTAAAAAAAAAAAATTCAAACTCAGATCCGAAAACTAAACACTTAGAGCTACAATTTGCTTCTTTTTTTTTTTGCTGTACGACCATTTTTGTATAAGTTACAGCCTGTTGAAAATCCCCCAAAAATTTGGATTTTTTTTCTGCTCCCTTAATTTTTGTGAGAAGTATATTTCGACAAAAATCTTAGACAAAAGGGAAAGCAATAACGGTTTTTAATATTACATCTTTATGTAAAGAATGAGAACTTTATTTTATTAGGATACTAGCTGTCCCCCGCGGTTTCACCCGCGTTTCAGAGGGATGTAACCTTTTTCCCCGATGAAAAATAGCCTGTATGTTATTCCAGGTCATGGTCAATCTATGTCCCTTGTTTCACCCAAATCCGTCCAGCAGTTTTTGCGTGAAAGAGTAACAAACATCCATCGTCACAAACATTCACATTTATTGTATTAATAGGATTTTACTAAATATTAAAAATCTTCAACAATGGTGATACTAAAACCGCTATGCACACAAATGTACCCCACATTTACGTAGTTACATAGAACTGTGTACTTGTCTCTTATACCGAGTGGATGTTAAACTACACCGTTATCACAACGGTCAACCTTATCTAGTTGTAACTTAACAACTTCGTGACTTTGACACAGTTGTTCGTGACTGGAGTCAGTTGAACTGTAATTAAGATCACAAATCTGCTATCTTTAAGTTACTATTTCGTGGGAAGGATAAAAATGTCCGTATATAATTTGATCAAACTTCACCTTGGTTTTGGCCCTTGCCAAACTAAATTTAAGTTAGGTCAGTAAATGTACGAGAGAAACTTGACTGAATTTTATAGACCCCTGACTCACTACTCTAACCAATTACCATCTCTAGTAAGTGTTGGTTCTCTGGTAACTTTAGTCCCTATCGTATAGATCATTATCAAACCACTTAAGCTCTATAATAGTTGAATACTAAAATTAGACTCGACTAAATTCATTGTTAGATATTAAATCGCATAAATTTAAAAGGAACGGCAGTTCCATTGTAACAATAAACGCTAAGGAACTTAAATTGGTTCAATCAGTGTTCTCATATCTGATCTCAATGAAGGAATCCATCCAATTTGACATCCTTAACCAATTTGTCTTCCACTATAACAATTCTTTCTTTAAAAAAAAAAGATTATTCTACTTGCGTACGAACCAATAAACCCGAAAAAAAAGAGATCAAAATTTATTTGATAGTCATACATGATTATGTATTGGCCAGTACTTTTTACTTTATACAACTAAAGCAAATGAACAATTATTTTGAAACTAGCTCGATCAATGTGGGCGTTGATAGTCAAGTACCGGTTTAAAAAGCTGCATCAGACTGTGCGCAAGAGCATACCGTATCACGTGTGACCGCGTGCGCATGCGTGTCGATACCTACTTCACGCCCGCAGCCCGCATAATGAGTCAGTCTCAGTCAGAGCGCGTTGACCCATGGCGCGCGCCGGACGTGTGCAACCAACTCTATACAACTTTTATATCGTGCGATAATACTATAACCGGTTTTACGTACACTAGATTGTACTATTATGATAATTGAAACTACTACTATGCTTACTAGGGGGCAAACACGATACCGGCAATTCACCGTCCAACTTCATTGACGTGAATCAATATTTGTACATAACATTTGTGCAAATATTATATTATTGCGATAGGATATCACCATGTGGAAATAAAAACTGTTTTACGAGCTAATATAAAGTTGTTTACTGAACTTTATGCAAGATTGAGTACTATTTGTTGCCGTGTGACTACTTTGTTGAAATGACAACTTTCTCTTTTGCCCTCAGCATATTTTTTCGTCAAAGCACTTTCGTATGTGAAAACTCTACGAAGAAACACTGACGCACTAGTTGTAAAGACAAATTAGCATGTAATTTACAATTTTGTTGAAAGTCTTCAAGTTACCTAAGACCGAAACAAAAAAACAACGATCACTTTCGATTGTTGCTAAACTAGTGAACGCACACTTTACATAATAAAATGAGGCAAAGAAACCTGAAAATAAAGAATTGAATTGAGAAAACTCTATCAAAGACGTCATTCTTGTAATGGAGTTGAATAAGGAAATCGTTGCACTGATTAAGGGGCTCTTGAAACAAACTCTGGATATTGAACATCCGGTTGCACGAGACAAGAACAAACACGTAGGGACTTGTTTGCTTCGTAATACTGAGAACACGATGAAAGCTTGTAACAAATTTGATACTGAAAAACAATGAAGCCAATTGTTCATAAGTGGATGGATTAGCAGAGTCGTTATAAAGTAAATGTTACCAATCCTATAATTGAATACAAAGGTAAATTCCAAAGAAGCAAGGACAAATTACAGCCCAACCGACGATACTAAACTTGAAAGAAATGTGTATTCTTTTAGACAATACATTATCCGTAAAGTAATCTAGCGCGACTACGTCGAAGTTTCACTGTAACCGCGTCTCACCTGAAACTCCTGTAACTTTTTTACGATACAACTTCGTTGAGAGCCGGCAGTAGAAACTATTTTAAAACGACTTTTATATCACTATTAAAACTTTCCAAGAGATCGCAATAGATGGCTGAAGAGACCGTGAGGTTTATATGCGCTGAGGATTTATTATGCAGATTCGTGGCTCTTAAAAACGATATTTTAGGGGTTCTGCGATCTTTTGCACACATAAAGATTTAAGACTAATCTTTAAATTTAAATTTTATCAATTTTTTTGCATTCGTCGTATAAGGATCAAAGTAGTGTGTTCACATATAAAGATATTCTGGTTTGATTTTCATCTACCTAATTTGTTTTTACTTCTATAGTCGTTAATCAAGTCAGACTAAGTAGTTTGTTTATATTCAGTAGCTACAAGTCCATGAACCTACAATCACAGGTTACGCTATGGTCTAACATGTGGAATTTATATTCTAATTAAGTCAATTAGATCACTGTGAGGAGCTGTTACTCACCAAGGATGACTCAAGGCGAATATATCAACACTTGACTTCACCAAGCTTAGGAACAACACCAATATTTTAATAAATCACTTCTAAAATTGTTCAACAGACTCTCGGGTCATTCAAAACATGCAATATATCTACATGTAGCATCGGATGACCAGTAAACTGGTTGGATTCCTCGTCCGACCTCGTGTGACCTCCGGCTTCGTACGGAGATTGAATCATAATGGAAACTATTGGAACCAATCCCACATCAAAATGTGCTTTACTGGCATTACTTACATACTTCATTAATTTTGAGAATGTTTTCGTTCAGCTGTTTCTCTTCAATATTACGTTCGGAAAGATCAATATATAAACATTTTTACCCACCAAATTAAATATCTGTAAAATTTTGTCTCGTTTTAGGTTAGGAAGCAAGTGTATCATTGTTTTCTATACATGTCACATCTATCAGTGTCTTCGATTTCAAAAATCTATTTAAAACACTACCTATATTATTAGTTAATAAGTATTTCGATTACTTACATGTAGCATATATCTAGATCATCATCGTTCATTGATAAAATAAAACGATATACCACAATCTACATAATTTCTGGGGAAATGGAAGTTTTATAGTTTATTGGAACTTTTACGGAGGTTCGTACGGACCAAAATTTCAAGGAAAATATTATGTTACGATGTTTTCCGAAGTTAATAACTTTTATAACCTTGACATGCTTGAACACTGTTCAATATTTTGTACATGAAACAAAAAATAATATTCTAAAAACTTTACTCCAATCCAATCATATATTTAGTATATTATTTTACCGGTTCTAACTCTTGTCGTCCTTAAGAAAAAACGTTTTCTAGTTTATTTATTATTAATACCATACATATGACACACACATACAAATCAAATTTATTTTTAAAAGTGGATTTAGTAAAAAATAATACAGGTTTATAATGAGAATTTATTGATATGCATCCTCATAACAAATTCCGATAATTACAATTATATAGCAGACTAATTAAAAGATTGGCATTTGATATTTAATAATTATTTGATATTAGAATATAAAACCATTTAGCGCACAAAGTTATACGTAGTAAAACTAACAAACAGCAGATAAGTTCTATTCAAACTCGACTACCGTCGCAGGGAAATGTGATACGAACATACAAACTGGTGCAGTTGGTCCGAGCGATAAGCTTAGTTACAGCCAATACCAGCCTAGTTGGGATTTAGGTGCAAGCATACTTTAAATTTAGACTCTATACCATTGGGTTTAATTCTAAAGTCGATAAACATCATCAGATATAAATTTTTATGTTCGATTAATTTTCACGAATAATAATTGATTTTTACAAAATATTATTCTGTTTATTTTTTTAAAGGTAGAGTACAGAAAATCGTACTTATATTATAAATGTGAAAGTTTGTGAGGATGAATAGATGTTTGTTACTCTTATCAGGCAAACACTACTAAACGTATTTCAGTTAAGCTTAGCATATAAGTACCTTATAACCAGTTTTAACAGGTAGGATATTCTATTTTTTGGTAGTGGAGCTCTTAGTGCAGAGTTCGTCTGGGAAAGTACTACCACCTTACCCATTTCTGCCGTGAAGCAGTAGTGCACTTGTATGACTGTGTTTCGGTTAGAAAGATAAGGGGGTCGGTGAAATTACAGGCACATGAGACTTAACAACTTCACGTCTCCGAGTCGACAACGCATTGGCGATGCCCCTAGTGTTGGAATGTCTATAGGCGACAGTGACCACTTACCATTAGTAGGACCGTCCGCTTGTTCATCGACCCAAGTGATAAAAAAAAAAAACATATCATATCCTGGGAAAATGTGACTTCTCTCGGGGTGTCACTTGTAATTAAATAATAAAAAATTATGCTTTTGATAATTTAACGTTTTTATGAGCATAATTATAATTATCGAATGTGATATCGCTTTCTACCTTAAGTATGTTTGTCATATCACTATGGCTTCGGGTAAAATTCAAAGGATCTATAGAACAAACATGCACCAATCGCTACCAACTCATGATTCAAACGCCACAATGTCACTGTCAGTGAACGTTGACAACTTTATCTCGGCTCAGTGTGCGGTCCGTCTGAACTCAGTGAATACTCAGCGGACAACGAACTTGTGTACGATCGTTCAACGTTTTATTTTTTAAGTGGCAACACTGACAAACACAGTACCTATTATTTTTTTTTTACACTATTCTTTTATTTAGAGGATTAAGATAATTGCTGATTAATAGTGAGATTATGACAGCTTCATACAACATATCATACAAGAACGTCCATTAGCAGTGTGGTAATGGAAGGATTTTCCTCTTACTAATTGCATTAAAACTTAACAGCTGATATTAAGTATTCAAGACCTAACCCTAGAAAAGCTATTAGACAGAGCACACGATGTGTCTCGTGAATACATATGGTTTTATATCTCCCATTATCTAGACACAGCTTTCGATGTTATATGCATTTCGTAGAAAGCGATATGTATTAATTATCTGTGATATTATCCGCCAGTATCAGATCACGATATTATGCAAACTGCGCAATTAATAAGGCAATACATAGTTAGGGTGCGATAAGCCCGAGCGGATAAGTTGATCGAATGCGAATGCAAGTCTGCGATAGGGTTGAAATCGAATTAAGGGCTAGTTGATTAGCATAAGGGGCCAATCATAAAACGTATAGTAAAATGTCGAAAAAAAATCCTAGTCAAATGCTGATATTAAGTACTACCTCCTATCGAAAACTATACACCGCTATATCATTCGAAGGTAAGCTGCACCTTATAAAAAGGAGCGAAATGAAAGAACAAAGGTAAACATACATTTCCTTTCATTTCACTTGAATGGCCGCAGGACGTTGATATTTCATGTTCCCGTATTGTACGAGTATATGCCAGGACACGTATGAATGAATGGAGTGGGACGGACGGCGACTAAGTTCCGGGCTCTGCCTGCACATAGCACAGTTGCTGCTCAGTGGACAGCGAGCGATAACCGATGGCAGGATATTACTGCAGAGCTACCAAGAGACAGCAAATTCGCTTATATGAGTTAAGAAATGAATAGGACGGAATTTTGTCAGAGGTTTTTGCGGGCTGCAGCGAAGCGGCAATGTAGTTTTAATACTGTCCTCTGCGGATTTGTCTTGAAATGTTATTTCGGTGACCGAGAACTTGTAAATTGGGTACGAGTTTCAAGTTTTTAGTTTAGATAATATTGAAATGCCATGCCATCCCTATATAGGCTAAAGTTACATAAGGTTTTTATAATTCAACGAACAAAAAAAAAAATTATTAGCATAAATAACGAAGTAATGGACGAAGTTGTTCATGTTTATCGACCCGAAATACTGTAAGCGAGTACTTTATATTCTTCGCACGCACCAACCGAGCTAAATTATAAATAACACCGAGTAATCAACGCCTATTACAGGATATAATAGGGCCGGGGTCTGTTACTGCAAAATTCAATCAACGCCGCTCACTGCCGTCGAATTTCGTGACAATACAACCCTCCATTGGTCCGGGACATTTCATCACCGTTCCTGGGTCCACTGAATTTAATTACGATGTAGCGGGTGGCGATAAATCGCTACGGGGGGTATACGGCCTGCATTACACGTGATGGTAACTATCGGTAAGTATAGAACGGTATGTTTGTAATATACTTGCTGCGGTTATTATTATTAATACATTGTGATCTGTCTACTCTGTTTCCGATCATTTAGAGTCAGCACATTCTGTCAATTCGGTGCGTAAGTACGTATTACAAGAGATTTTGCAGTGTTTTTTTCGGTCGACCGCCTGTCTGATGACTATTTGGTAATTCTTTGTTGACCACTTGGTGCAAGGTGTAAGGGCACGTGGTCATCGGTATACACTTCAGTCGCCTTTTACGATACCTTAGAGATGAGTTGGTGCGGTGGTATTCGTCGCCGCTACCGCACTGCACCGCCACCATTAATATATTAATGGGCCAGTTGGTTATGTGGTGAGAGACTGGGTTCGATATTTTTTTTTACCTCCCACCCTTTTTCTTCCTTAGCAGAAAAAACACAAACGTATATGTAGTATATCAGTTATCAGGTTTCCATAGCACAAGCTCTGCTTAGTTCGGGATCAGATGGCCGTCTGTAGAAATTGCCCCTTGATATATTATTATTCGATTCAGTAGGTTGCCATTCCCGTCAACATGACATGTGGTGAGAATGGTCAACCTCGGGCACTTTTAAATCTCGAGCTACAGAGAATTATTTATATTTACCTAATTAGAACGACCCGAGAATTGGACCCAAGACCTCAGGGTCGCTAGCTTTAAACCACTCGATCATCGAGGCGGTTACTGTCTCCATAATTGAATCAATCTGAGTATTAGTTCTTAGGGTAAGCTCAATTTGACAATAGATTAATCCTCGATACGACAAATGATACGAGAGATATAGAAACAAGACGATGTCTTATCCTACTAATATTATAAATTCTAAAGTTAGTGAAGATGGAGGAATATAAATAAATAAAATATCCAAAGACATTCTTCACACATGGTTACCTGATCCCAAGTTAAGCAGAGTGTACTGCTTGTAGTATGGCTACCAGGTAACTGATATACTACATACACTACTTTTTAAATACATACTTATATAGATATTTACACCCCGACACAGAACAAACAGACATGTTCATGCACACAAATGTTTGTCTTGGGTGGAATCGAACCCGGATGTTTGATACACTTTCGCGCAAAAACTACAGAACCGATTTGCATAAAACTTGACATATAGATAGAGCATGCCCTGGATAAATCCTGGTAAAAGGTAACATAACTTGGGAACGCGGTTTAAGGTCGGATGATAGCTATTTTACTTATAAAAGATAAGACTTTTAATCGATTAACGTTACGGCCTTGTTTAATTCTTAAATGGCCGAGTTTAGCATAATAAATCAGCTTTTACTTAATTACCTTAATAACAGTTATTAAATAAATTTCTTTTAAGAGTTAATTGATGTCATGACGGGAACTTTAAAGCATACCATAATTAGTGACTCACAAAATTACTTATAAATTACCGGCCGCCGTTGTGAAAAAAAAATACCAGTGTCAAAAAAAGTTAAATGGACATTTAAATTCAAGTATGAGGAAGCCATATAATGCATAATGATCATAATCAACAAAGGAGTATTTTATCATTTGTTTAAATTGATAATTTTATCACAAATAGATCTAAATAATACTAGATATGTCAAACTCCGATATTGATATTTTAAAAATATCGATATTTTTAAAATATCAACAGCCTAGTGTGTATTTTGAAGATGTAGTTGATTCAATACTGTAGCTATCGTGTGTAGAGTGGTAGATTAATTTTGTATGACCAAACGATCGCTCGTACAATGTCCAATGTAGATTTCTGTTTATACTCAGTAGATTTACTGCATTTTGCGGCTTAGTTTTCATCCGTTACACTGACGAATGCTTCGTTTCAAAACATAAATAACATTAAGCCATTTGCTTTTCTGAAATTATGTGTTTTAATTTTGTGTTAACGAGCTATGGTTTCGTAATTATGGTTAACTTATTTTTAATTAACTAGCAGCTACTGGGAGGTATTTTTGACAGTAACTTGAACGTCCACTGCTCTGGCACAATTCAATGACGATGTGAATGAAAATCTCAATAATAAAAAACATGTAGGGGTATTCATAGACTTCAAAAAAACATTCGATACATTGGACCATGAAGTGTTACCAAGCAATGGATGACAGTGGTATCTGTGGTCCAATGAACAAATAGTTTAAAAATTATTTACATTATAGGAAAATGCATACAGTTGTAAATGGGATAGCAGGTGAGGAAGTCGATATAAAGTCTGGTGTGCCGACGGGTTCAGTATACGGCCCGGTAGGGTATATACTACACGTCAATAGTATAAGTAATGTTGTTCGTCACTGTAAGTCCTATATGTATGCAGATGATACATGCTTAATGTACGCAGATGGAAACGTTAAAAATATTGAATATAATATGCAATACGACTTTGACAACATATTAAAATGGTCACACGATAATGGAATTATAATAAATGTAAATAAGACTAAGTGCATGCATATACGCTCACCATATGTGCCCAAAAGCAGTGACACAATTAAAATTATAGGCCACTCTTATGATTGTCTACATAGGAACAAAATAAACTGTAAATGTAAATTGATAGAAATGGTGGATAAGTATAGATATCTGGGTCTAACTATTGATTATAGTATGAGTTGGAAGTGTCATGTCAACGATGTGTGTAATAAATTAAGATCTGTACTCTGTAAATGTTTCTATCTTCGTGGAATAGCTACTAGGGCGACACTGTACATGGTATATCACGCACTAGCTGACTCAATTTTGAGTTACGGCTTAAGTAGCTTTGGAAGGACCGTCCACACTTACTTAAAACCAATAAAGCAGTTGCAAATACGTTTCTTAAAAGTGTTGGTAGACAAAAATACCAAAGACAAATGTATTAAAAACTATGAAATATTATTTAAAGTGTGTAAGGTTATTCCTATTGATGAAAAGGTAAAGTATCTCATAGCTCTAGAGCAGTTTACATGTGACAAGTATAAAATAGTACGAACGTTCAACTATCCAACGAGACAAGCAGAACTAACTAAATATGTAGAACCCAGAAGTTGTAATTATTTCGGTGAAAGAACAAGGCAATATCTAATACCTAGAATATTTAATTGTATCTTCTCTATAGACGAGAAAATGAGTAAGGCAATTTTCAAAAATAAATAAAAAAAATGTATTCTAGATAAGATACCTTCATAAAAATTGTAAGTAATGTAATATAAAACTAAAATAAAGTTGTAATAGATATAGGCTAATTAATTATTATTTAAGAGAGTGCACTATATTCGCCGACAAACTGTTATGCAGTTTGGCGAATTTTTAGCTTAAGTATACTGTATATTCTTTTTGATGAAATAAACGATTAAAAAATAAAAAAATATGCCTTCACATGGACTTATGAATGGTCAGTCTCTAACCCTGGTTCGGAATGTAATTTTGCTGAGAAGAGCAAGTTTAAAACTATTATTTAATTCAGTAAAATGGCTATAATAAAATGGTTTATTTTTCTATGGTTTTGCCATTATAAATCTTAAGAATATGGTGAAAAATGAGAAAGAATTTCAGCATTAATGTGACTTTTTCGTCACTTCTTTCTCTTATAATATTCTCTTCTTTATCTTTAAATAAATAATTGAAAACGTTTCCGCCGAGGAAAAAAACTACCGGTAAAATAAATATTCATTTTATACCAGCAAAAAAAAAACATTTAGTAATATTATTGTACACCAACGAAACCAGAACTAACAGTACCTATATCACATCTAACAAATTAATCGATGTGGACAAATTCCTTATTGGTGGCGAAACGGCGTCCGGCGGGAAAGCAATCTAAATTCTTAACGTTGTTTATACGACCCAGGGATCGGGTAGGAGGGGACCAGAGTAAAGAGGGGGGGTAGAGTTCTTGGAATAGACGACCCTAGGTTATTGTGTGGACCCACCACATACCACATAATAGATACCGTGTATATTGACCATTGTGTTTTGGTATTGCCACGTGCATGAGATAATAGCTGCAAACAATTTAACTATGAGATAAGGGTAAGTTACGCACGGATAAATGTTGGAGGAATATGGACAATGTTGCAAATACCCGCCTGATAAGACATGTGTATAGGTTTTTAATAAAAGCCTGGGACATCGCCTAATTAAAATAAACAATATTAAATACATAAAGCTCTATAACCCGCGGGATTTAGAAAAACGGGTATACGACCTAAGGAGTCAATGAGGCAATTTGCGACCAAGATACTGTAGTACTATAGGTATAGTAATACATATAGGATTAGTTATTAGGAATTACGAACGAACAGATGGGCTGGTACTGTTAACATCCACTTGAAAATAATTCAGAGTGTGGCAGATTGCAATACTTTAAGAGATAAGCATATCTATTTTTTCAGAATTCGGTTACGTACACTGCAAACATTATTAGTTATTATTACATAGGTATATTATAATATTAAAGTCAGACCATTCCTAAGTGCTTGTCTATTTGAATAAATATATTTTCATTTAATTTTTCATTTCATATATCACACAATAAGAACAAAAAGAATACCTAAATATTTACGCGTATCCTTGTAACATCTCAAATATTACTACAAAATAAAGTGACACGCAATTTCTTATAATTTTTGGAACTCCCACTTCCACTTAAATATAATAAATGTGAATCAATCACTGAACGAATTTCGATTAAATTTCCCATAGAAATAAAACATTAAATCCCTCGGGAACACTGGAAAAACCGCTGGTCGGAAGCTGGTACTTACTAAAATAAATTCAATAAAGTATGTAGGTACCTTAATTATCACCGGTTCTTCTCTGTTCAATTTCATTTCAAAATATTGAGTCAAATATGGTCGGAACAGAATTTTGTATCTCATTTTATACTTCTTCTAGGTCAATTTACTGTGGATTTCTAGATAAACCAGCTTCCCTAAGACGCTACGAGCTTCATTACTCGACTCGGGAGATTTAAAAACCGCAGTAAATCCTAGCTTAAAGTTCCAGTAGTGGTGCGCTGGACTGAGCCTGGATAAAAATATACCAAATTGGTTTAGTTCTGGGTAAAAATATACTGAAATACTTTTCGTTACGTTCTTTTATATGGGAAAATCACTTGAATACAAATGATTGTTACAATACAAAAATCTATGTATTCTTATATAAGCAAAATAGGGTTCCTTTGACGCACCATCACCTCAAAACCACTGATATGGGCATATCGGTATAGGACTGCTACAATTCAACCTACCTAGGTAGATAGGGACAGCTAGTGCTATATAATATGTTTTCTTTAACTCCCGATAGGCTTGTGTTTACACCACAATCAAAAATGATGTGGTCGAAGGTGGTAGATAACCGCACTACTGCCAGAACTCGCCAGGAGTATAAACATTCGTCTCAATCATCAGGAATAGTCGTAAAAAGTTGTTAATTATATATAAATACTGTACCAACTATAATTATTTACACACCTGAGAAATAACGATAATAACCCAAGCAAATACGTTAAAGTTAAATAAACACCAATAGTTGGTTACAATTTCAAAGGCAAACGAAACTCATAAAATTCCAATTCGCTCTGACAGATCTAAATGTTAGGATATGATTTTGATGAAATTCAAATATGGAATTTTCATTAGTAAACAGGTGCAACGGCCTCGAGCTAGACGTCTGTCTGTCTATGTTTACCAGCTTTCAATTCTATCTATTTGCTGGCGTACAAGTAAACAAGTCTGTAATTTTGCACATAGTTTGGATGGTAATGACATTGGACTTAAAAACACGACACATGTTGTTTTCGATGCATTCATGCAGGATAATGAAAGCAAATAGCACGAAATGAGCAATTTATGAAGGTACATGGTCTCAATTAATAAATGTTTACGTGAAAATGATTCATAATTCGGTTCAATCGAGAGATCATTTTGCTTTAAACGGTTTGTAATATATTGGACACAATTTGAATGTGAACGAGATAAACTATCAGAGTCTAGGGCGACAAGATTGGATAAAACTTGGAATAAATATTAAGAAAAACAATAGTGAAAGGGAGTCGTTTATCTTCGTGTAGACATTCAGTGAGGAGGGATAAGAGCCATGTCTTTAAAGAGTGATCAATATAGACCTGACAGACTTAAGTGAGATGGTGGACTGTGTGAATGAATGAATGAGTAAGAAAGGAGTGAATGTCGAGATAGAAGGATTCAATCGAAGAAACCTTGGCAGAAATGCGCCAACCCCAAATTATTTCGAAAACCTTCCACTCACGGAAAGTGTTCAGTGGCAAAAATATGAAAGCCAAAAACATTTAAGGACCGTATTGTGTAAGTCCTTAAGTGTATTTTGCTATTATTACAAACATTTGAATTTCAATAGGTGAAGACGATACTCCACATTATTGGATTACAAAAGCGAGTGGACGAGAGAAAACAGATAAAGTACAAAAGAATGCGAGGCATGCGAGACCTATCCTTATATTTGCAGAACGAAATGGGCGCGCGGGAAAACCACTTGGAAAAATACTTTTTTGTTCCAACGGCACTGTTTATTGTTGTCGAAGGAACAAGTTACTATGACGTTACAACTGTCTGTCTGTACGACGTGAAATAACATCTAAAAAGCTTTTGACGCCGCGTTTCGTGTAGCATTATCGGGGATGCTATGTTATTCCACTGTGTTTACATCACATCGCTAAAAAAATATAAATCTAAGTTCGCCTCATCTCGTTAATGTCCTCTTACGTGGCAGAGGGGAAATTCGAATTCGAGGATAAGACGGGTAATGGCATTTTTATGCGAAAATAACGTTTTGTTTTCGATCGTGTCGACATAAATTGACGTAACCGCTGAACTGGATCCTACCGATACTATTTTTTCTTTGTACCTGAATACATCGTCGAGGTAATGGTAATTTTGTTTAAAGGCAAACTTTCCCGTAACTAAACAGTATTATTTAAGAGAAAGGAAACACAAAAACCACAACTCAACGGTTCGGCTATTCCGATCAGGCAATTCACCGCAAATAGAGGCAATTGTAAAACGTTTACATCCGTGCCTTTCATCGGACAAACAAAATAGAACGTTGCATAATTTTGGCCGTTTTCCAACAACAAAAGGTTTCGACACGGCCTCACATTACTAATGTACAGTTTTGTGTGACAAACTGCACAATAACGTGATGCATTTAGTGGAAATGAACTAAAATTGCGCAGAACCACACACGCTAGTATGGTAATGACTATTTTAATATTCAATTAACGCGTTAGCGGCGATATTGTAGTATTCATTCATAAGCATAACAATACGGCCAGCCAAGGGGCATGCATTTATGAATTTTAAACCTTAATGTTATTATTATAAGTTCGTTTTTTAAATCACGTATAATCATTACGGCTAATGCACACGATAATGAGAATGAAAGTTGTGATCCGTGAATTGACTTTTCAACGTCCAATTTGCAAATGAAATAGATATTTGTTTCCGTGAAAATAATAACAAGTAGAATGAATAATAACACGAGTAATGACTCAGTAGTTTATATCGAATTAACTGTTAGATTGCAATCTATTACAGTATCACTCAACACTTTGCAATTAAATTATGAGCGTCTACTTTAGTTCGTTACACGATGCGTGATGATCACCTAATACATATATGGAGTAATGATTCAACAATCAATAAATTACATCGTTATATACCGATTCATATATATCAAATGCATTATCATTACTCTATTTTATAATTCTATACATCTACTAAATATGCTACTATCACCTACCATGAAGCTGTAATTCTCGTAACATTTTCACCTTAAATGACAGATTCGAAATCATTTAACCCCAAGGCCCAGCAATTGCTACGTGGCTAGGTGTTAATATATAATTCGACTATTTTCCCCTACTAAAACTTTTTCCCCTATCACGTCTGCGTTAAATTTCGCTATCACGTCACGTAGAGGACGTGACGACTCCGTGACGAAGTGACATCGGTATCGATTGACGTTTGGGGCGTATAAAATTTATTGAGGGATTAATTTAAAAATAGGCTGTACAGAAATACAGGATTCTTTAGTGAAAGTCTACTATAGAGAGAATAGATGTTATTTGTGGGATATTTTGAGTTCAAGGCGTAGGGTTGTATTTGAATAAAGCAAAGGTGATTTTTAATACCACATGGGCCGACAAACAACCAGACGGTCCACCTGATGGTAAGTGGTCACCAGCCTATAGACATTTGCAGCACCAGGGGCATCGCCAATGCGTTGTCGACCCTGAGACGTGAAGTTGTTAAGTCTCATGTGCCTGTAATTTCACCAGCCCCCTTACCTTTCTAACTGAAACACAGTAATACAAGTGGACTACTGCTTCACGGCTGAAATGAGTAAGGTGATAGTACTTCCCCGGACGAACTCTGCACTAAGAGCTCTTCTACTCAGAAAATTAGATTTTGAGCTCAATTGAGTTGATGATGAATGATATTGGGTTTGAACCATGATGATAAAATGGATATAGGAAAGGGATATAGGAACTCACTTAAAGATCATTAAGTGAATTAACAACAAACAGATGTAAGCATCAGATGTTCAATTTGCATGAAGCGTCTGTAACAATCAATTCGAGTGCCAATAAAAAAGTAACACGCCCGTGAACTCGAGCAGTACCGGGTGACGGGTCATGCAAATACAATCTAGTAAGGATTGGATGCGATTGGTTTCAATTGGAGTCTATGACATGAGCGTGACCTTGTGCCATCACATCGGTGAACTCACTTGCTTGCTTCTTGCCGTTCGTCGCGTGCCAGCAGTCACAATTCAGAATTAAGTACGAGCCTTGAGCAATCACATATGATGTGATACGAAAATGAATAAATGAGGTATCTTGCCTTGTTTTGTTAAATACAATGTAAGAGAACATAATAGTTCCATCGAGTGTATAAGCATATCCTGGAATAACATATAGGCTACTTTTTATCCCGGGAAAATGTGATATCCCTCGGGAACACGGGTAAAACCGCGGGAGCTAGTAAAATTATATGTCGCGAAATCACATACGTACGAGTACGAAGCATAAACGTCTGCAGACGCTGTACCAATTTATTTACGCAGCTATTTGTCAGTAATTAAAGCGCTAGACAAATTAGCAACACATTGTACCAGCGAAACTACAGCGAATAAAACAAAGCCAGTATTCATTCCATGATGTTAAAACAGAGAAAAATTAAATATAAAAAGGTTTCGCAGCTAAAAGATTAATTTTGAAGTACGTTGAGGGAAAAAGAACTTGTTTACAACTAGCAGAATAACGCCACCGAAGCAGTCGACGGCCGCAATCTCGAAGGTAATTAAAAACTCGCCCCACGAGAAAGAAACTACAAATAGTAAGTAATGTCCAGTGGAAGCGAAGCGATTCGCAGCGAACTAGTGAAAAACAGGATTTTCTTAAGCATATGGCATAACGGAGCAAAATCGATGCGATTTTGGAATACAACACAAGATATATATAAGGATAAATTCAGAATGTCTACAGCCAAATACATACCTAGGTAATTATTAGGAAGTCTGCTTGTATTCAATAAGTGCAAATCGCTAAGATAAATAGGCTTGATATGCCTTAAGATCACCAAACTATTAACCAATTTTCGATCTCATTATTATGACCTCGAGGAGTAAAAATATCTAGACTGGCAGTGGACTGGTTGCCTGAAACTTTGGCAAACAAGAACAATGAATAAACACCGACGGAATACCACTACCGAGTAACGGGTGGAGTTAGAAGGAGCGTGAATACTGTTAGTGAAGACTTGTGACTGTATTGGTTATATTAAAAAACTTCCCCATTACGCTGGAAACTTGGTAAAGTTTCAATAATAAATAATGTAGTTTTATTCAATACTCAGTACTCACAAATTATCTATAATAATATAGAAGGCTGAAGAGTTTGATTGTTTGGTTGAACGCGCTAATCTCAGGAACTAATGGTTCGAATTGAAGAATTATTTTTGTGTTGCATATTCCATCGAGGAAGGCTATATAGACCAATAGGAGCGGAGCATCAAGGAAAAATGTGACAGAAATGGTTAAAAAATATTTCTTTTGACAGGTTTATTTCTAACATTTGTTGTTATCAAGGCTATTTCTGAGGACAGGAACTACAATCGGGAACGCGGGTGAAACTGCGGGGCACAGCCTAGTGCTTTATATAGACCATTTATTTAAATATTCGATTAGATATTTTGGTTTTAAATATACAAAATATTTTTCTATCGAAATGCTACCAAACTAAGCTTATCGTAATATAGAGTCAGTAACTAGCATTAATCATATTAAAGTACAATAATCGCCAATCGTGGATCAGAGTTTATCAGGATAAATATTCCATTAGATTTTGCCCATTTGTTGTTCTAGCAACATATCGAAAATAAACATAATATCGCTTGAATATGTCATTAACACATTTTTGTACCACTTTGTCGGCCACAAACAAGTAGACGGTCCACCTGATGGGAAGTGGTCACCGCCGCCTATGGACATTTGCAACACTAGGGGCATCGTCAATGCGTTGTCGACCCTGAGACGTGAAGTTGTTAAGTCTCATGTGCCTGTAATTTAACTACGCCCTCATACCTTTCTAACCGAAACACAGTAATACAAGCACTACTGCTTCACGGCAGAAATGGGTAAGGTGGTAGTACTTCCCCGGACGAACTCTGCACTAAATGTTTAGAATATGAATAGAAACTCAATCAATTCGATGAAATGGTTACAAGACAACTACCACTGCTTTACGGTCGGTTAGCAAAATCGGTTAATGTTTAGGGATTTGTGGAACTTTCTATTCAAAATGTATGTCTTAACTCTATCTCTTTCATTCTTTAAGAACTTATTACTAAGATTAATAAGATTTGGCTCACGCTTCATGAACTATCGTATCTTACTGTCACGTACGATTCTCTCGACAGGGAGAAGATGTAATATTTGCTCCTTCACGTACCTGAAACAAGAGACAAAACATTCGTAAATATAAACAAATCATAAAGGGGGAGGGCATCCTAGACGTAACACCATCCACAACAATATGGTCTCCAGCGGATTACACAAGTATAATAAATCAAGTGACAGTATCACTGACTGAGGGTCCGGATAGAATAGATAGATGGAGGAAATTGCCGGCCGTGTGTCAAATCAAGCGTTGTTTAATACTAATAGCGAGCACGGACCCTATTTTTGTCCCTTCCGATAATGAAGATAAGTTTGGCAAAGGTAGGCCTTTTCTTTATTTGCTAAGGAATGTAGGTCAATGAGATGAAATAATCATAGATCATTTATAAGAAAAGGTACGTGCAAGATTTCATTTAATCCAGCTCTGATTTAGGTAATCTTGGTTAATTGACTGCCTTGTTACGATCGGGGCTGTGCCTACGGAGCAGACTGATGACGTGGTATTAAACACGTCCTACTAATACACCGATAAAATAATTTAGCAGTTTGTTCATTCGCTCAGAAGAATTGTCCATTGGGTCCTTAGGTCGGAAGGCCCATTTTTCAAGATCCCACGGGCCCACAGCCTTATGAATTTAATATTGAAGTAGATATAAGAGAAGCTGAAATTAATAAAAACGAAACCGTTCAATACTAGACCACGTTATTTATTTCGCGTTGTATCCTTCTCATTACGATTGATTCAATTTTCATTACTATCATACGAGCACATCTTTAGTCACGCATAGACCATGCTTACGATAATCAGTGTATTACTCAAGATCTTTTAGTGATTCTAAAATAGACCAAACAACGTCACAGTTCGAAGATATTCCAATATTATATACTAGCTGTCCCCCGCGGTTTTACCCGCGTTCCCGTGGGATGTCACATGTATTATACATAAAAACCTTCCTCTTCAATCACTCGGTCTATTAAAAAAACCGTATCAAAATCCGTTGCGTAGTTTTAAAGATTTAAGCATACATATAGAGACATAGCGACAGAGAAAGCGACTTTGTTTTATACTATGTAGTGATAATATTTTTAAATTATGCTAACAGACATAGGTCTAGAATCAATATAATTTCTCTTTACCAATTCAAATGAGATATAGACGATTATCAATAACGGCCAAACTCTGTTTTCTCATTGACCCAGTGACCTACATACGAGTTAATCTGAGCTCATTCCGCTCTACCATTACCAAAATGGTATTATCGCATTAATAGTAAAACAGTGGCATATTGAAATGGTTCTTACGTTAAGTAAAAGCCTTTTAATTACTGTTAATTGTGTTAAAATGATCATAAGTATCAATGAACGGGACAGAGAGGTTAACTGGTGTTCTTCAGGAAGGTGTCAGAAGGTGATGTTTATTATTAAATAATTGATTTGTCAGTCAGCACCTTATAATGAATTTAAACTTAAAACATTAGTAAGTAAAAGTTTTGAGGTCATCAGACAGAAGGCAATCTGCTATTTGGTCAAAGCAAAATTGATTTATACACTTTTAAAATTCAACGGTGTGTTATTTCATGTAATAACCTGCTTTCTCTTATCATTTAACACTTATTTGGTTAACTCTCATCTCATATTTGACAGAGACTGTTTCTAAAACAAATGTGAAAGTTGCAATACTAATAAAAATTTACGCCTACTGAAAAATGTGTCATATTTGATAAATATATTATAAAAACCAACCGTTATTATTGGAAAGTGATTTTCTAACTAAAATGAAAGAAAACCTAAATAGAAACTAAGAGATGTCCAAAATTAATAAGTTGGTGTTACGATTTTGACATAAAGAAAAATGTATCATCAGGTAGGGAAGCTGACAAAACTGATCTATTTTCCAGCCAGCACCAAAATTGATCCCCGAAAAACAAAATTTGAGAGGAACAAAAGCAATAAACGAGAATTATTACAAACAAAAACATAAACGACACTCGACACGGACATTACGCGAAAAGCAATCAAAACTATGGAGTGATACAATTCTGGGATCGCGTTGTTTTCGTAGCGCAATCGCCCTGGGCGTGCGATCGGGAGCACCCTGTAATTTCCGCGCACTAACAATCGAGCTGCATTGTTTCGAATCTTTTTCACGATTTAGCAGTTTCCCTTTACGTTTCAATGGATTCGAGGCGCCTTTCGCTTAAAAAAATCCAGCATTTAATCAGTGTTCGAAAGGGAGTCCGATGGCCTTCACTTCTTCTCAAAGCGTAATTTTATTTGATCGCATTAGGTAGGACTTCGGTTAATTGATTACCTTTTGTAATTGGCGTGTTTATTTACGTTTCAGTTTCAAAATTGTTTAAGTAGCTTGCTTTGGGACTAGCCAATGTAATTAGGCTTATATTGAATTGTGTTCTCAATTTGATTGTTAAGATTTGTATTTGTTTATGGTTGTGAAAGTAATTGCCTTGTATTGTTCGAGCTCAATTGTGTATTAATTTTGGGAAAACTTTAAAAGGAATTGAAGTTATTTGTTATAAGTTGAGGTCATCAACAGTTTGATGACAATGGTATCATCAAAATTAAATTCAGACTTGAAAGTCCTAAAGCAATAATTTGTTATTCAAAATACGAGAGACGTCAATCGAATGACAATCGACGAATATCACAAAAACACGGAAGAGACAAACACGAGTCGCCAGACAAGTCTGCCAATGGGTCGAAATAATGCATGACACATGGCAAACTGAACACATGGAACCCACAAAGGAAAGATGGTAAAATAATGTTACCAAGAGATATGAGCAAAAGAGAAAAGAGGGGTTTATGATAGTTATGGCGTAGCGGAATAATATATGAGCTATATTGAAAACGAAAATAATGTACCACATATGATATCGCACCTTTAGAATTGAAGTGGCATAACTCAAAATTTTAAGAAAATGACTTTTGTACATGAAATTACTTATAAACATGTATTCTATCAGTTTATTATAAATAAATAGATTATTTTAGTCCAGAAAAGGACAAACGTGCTATTTCCGTCTCTTTAAAATCACGCGGTTACCGCGCATCCCTCTGTATTGAAGGATCTCATTCAAAGTTGCGTCAACAGTGCTAAACGCTGGACGTAGTGCGGTTGCTCCGTAAAGGGCGGAAACTGTAATCTGCAGTTTTAATACTAAACGCAAGGTAAGTTATTTCTTTGATACATATTTTTGTAATGACTCATTTTGGTTTTGGGCGTTTCAATACTAAATGATTATAATATTGTGGTGTCGTATTAGTACTGCCGTCATTTTATTACCAAATATTGCTTAAATGATCGAGCCTTATTTTATATTATTGCTTTACTTTACTACCAATTTTGTGACTACGGAGACGTATAGGTAAATATGTTTATTCTTTACTGAATGATATGAGACTTAGTGAGCTTTATTTTGAGTTGAGTCTTTTTATTTTTATTTCAGTTAAAGTTTGAGATCAATAATGAAAAGAAGTGCAGATCTTATTTTGCATCTATTAAACTGGAATGAAATATTATGCATGAACAGGGTGAAGAGATGAGAACAGCAAGTGCAGAAGGTTATACTAGTGCTTAAAATGGATCCAAAGAGCGTGATAAGGAAAACTATTAGAAAATACCCTTGGATAAGGCGACGGATGGAAGTCCTAGATTGAATTGAAATTTTACTGCAAGTGGAAACTGAACAACGGATTCTAAAGGAGATTAACAATACGTCCATAATCAGCAGTGAGAATAGCGTTAATCCAATTATCAAAGAACAAACATCACAAAACATGAGAGATCGATCCAGTAGTTCATCATCATCCAGTTCTGTTGTTTGTTTGTATTATTATTATTATTTTTTTTTTTATTAGTTATTCATAATATTATATTATTGTTCAATAATTCTTCACTTTTGCGATAGCACACAGGTATTATTAGTGAGACTAAATAGATTTTATGTAATAAAGCTAAGTTGGTTTTAAAAAAAAAAGAGTTATTGCTGAGTTTATTGTCGGCTCTTCTCAGTAAAAAACAACCTTCCGAACCGGTATTAGAATCAGACTATTCATAAGTGCTTGGAAAGGCCTATTTGAATAAAAATATTTTCATTTCATTTCTTCTATGTCATAATCTTCAAGTTCCAGCACAACGTCGTCGTCATCAAAATCTTTTACATAACCGAAGCAAAGCTGAGACGAAATGAAAATAAATAGCTCAAATAGCTCACCTTCTATCATGTCAGGTACTCAAATCGATTACACGAATATAATTTGTGCCGAGCCCTCAAATAGCAAAATACGGTTAGATAAAGACATAAACTACCGTCAATCACCTGTGCATTCTTTGCAATCAGAAGTCGATCTGAGTGACGCTGATCCGACTTACAACGATTCATCGCTACGACGCTCTTTCAGTTCATCAACCAACACGTCTGACAGGGATGGGGCACATGATGGTGACGATGCAATTGTTTCCTCAGAATAAAAAATCTAGGAAGCGCCTGCGCAATCCGTCTCAATGGAAACAAAATATTGTTAAATCTCTTCGAAATACCGGAAAAGCCTACCAATCACTTTCTAAATCTAACAAAGTAATTGTGTTTGTAGACTTCGTTGTTCCGATAACATAACCCCTGAGCGAAATATACGACTATTATTGGCAGCTAAGTAATTTTGACTTGAAGCGATCATTTATCAAGGCATGCACGATGGAGGTGAAACCAAAATATCAGTACAAAAATGCTGCCCATCCTCGTAAACCAAACAAAGCCATTTATTTTACAGCTGATTGCCAAAGAATTCGCGTTTGTAAAACCTTTTTTTATCAATACACTAGATACTCGTATTACAGAGAGACAGATAAGAACTGTGAAACTGAAAACTAATGGCCTTGTGGAAGATCTTAGAGGGCGTTCTAGAAGCCGAGCCCCGATTAACCCAAGTCTTGTACAAGATATTAAGGACCATATTAATAGTCTACCGCGCATAGAATCACATTAACTAAGATCTTCTACTTCAAGAGATTATATGGATGGCAGCAAGAGTATAAAAGAGATATGTAGGGACTTTAATAATAATCAAAACAAGTCTCACGCCCGTACTGGGTTTTTTACTTAATATTTACAACTGAAATTAATATAAGCTTTTTTTAAGGCCAAAAAATATTTATGAGACTAATGTACAAGATATAAATATATGAATATGTATTATTAACGAAACTAAATGTGCTGTTTATGATCTCGAAGCTGCAATGACCTGTCGTAAAGGCGATGTTTCATCTTTTTATTATAGGTCAAGACTTAATTGTTATAATTTTACAATAGTTGAACTAGCTTCTAAATCAAAACATAATAATAAAAAGAAAAACGATAGTGAACTAGGTGCATATGAAGAAGTATATTGCTACTTTTGGAAAAGAAGACATGGTAATAAAGGGGCTATTGAAATAGGTTTCTGCGTTTTTGATTACTTAAAGTCCCATCAGTGAAAATAATGCAGACAAAACTTTAAATCTAATATTTTATTCAGAAATTGTATTGGTCAAAACAAAATATAATATAAATATATTGCCAGTTTATAGCAGTTTAGGCCACTGCATAAGACAGTGGCCCATTTTGACAACATTCAATCAATAACGCATAAATATCGAATTAAGGGACATACACAGAAAGAGGGAGACAATGCACATAGTTTAATTGAAAAGAAATAAAGAGAAACCTAAGATCTGGTCCTATTGACAAACCGCAACAATATATGCCTTTACTAAGAGGTGCTAGAAAAACTGGCACCCCAATTAGAGTTAAAGAGTTAAGGTTACAATTTTTTATAGACTTAAATGTGTTGCAGAACGAATGTTGATAAAAATGCAGTGGGTTTGAGGGACTTAGATAGCGAGATAAAAGTGTTAAAATTAGTTAAAGACGAGCTATTTTTATTTTACTATAAAAATACATATGCTGAAAAAGACTTTAAGAAATAAAATGAAAAAAGCGTGTGAAATTACAATAACGAATGCTTATAGTCCAAAATGGTGCTTGCAGAAAATAAAAAAAAAGATCTGAATTATCTTATAAGAACTAAAGCAATCCCTAGTATCTACGCCTGGTTCTATGACTCGCGTTTATTTTTAAGTAATTAATTTTAATAAATTAACTTAATGATCTATTTTGATCTCATTTTAGTGTTGAATCAAGATATGTTATTTTTGCTGTTTATTTAAAAAAAGTGAATGGTTGATTATGTTAATTAGTTGAGTTTGATAAAAGTTTTTTTATTTCGTAAATTCTTTCTTAGACATTTTTATAAATATATTTTGGCCAGTTATTCAAATATAACAAAATGACTTTTACTTTCTTATTTTTCTACTCCATTGATAAGAAGTATTTCATTGTTTTATATTATTTTATCAAAGGTTTACATAGTATTTGGAGATTATTTCAAACCATTGATTTTTATAAACTTACTTTAATTGAATACCAGGTGGTAATGTTATGTTGGTAGCAGTACCAGTAGATTAGTGTTTTATGATGATTAGTGAGGGAAAATTTCAAAATACACGATTTTGAAACCAAAGTCTGTTTATCACTTTCCTTTAATTTAATTAGTCTACAATAATTAAACTAGCATATTGTAAAATCTGTCACCATGTTCAAATAAAACATTAGAAATTAATCGCCTCTTTTTTAAATAGGCACAATTTGTTTATGTATCGTTAAGTAAAAAATTGACTCAAAGTCAAATATGCCAATAATATTAAATTGATTTCGGAAAATAAGTGCCATTTTTTTTTTAATGACTAATTATAAAATGTTCTAATTAGTTATACGTAAAGGTTTAGTGTCCAATCATTAAAACAATTCCTACCCTACGGTTAATAACAAAAAAATTAAAAATAAACGCTTAACCTAGAGCAATAAAATTGAAAATCTACAAAACGGCTAATTCTTCTATTACATTTTTGGTGTTTACCAAAAAACAAGAATTTTGGATTAAGCCACTTCAATTCTAAAGGTGCGATATATGGAAAGCGGTCTGACGTAAATGATGTGAATGACATTTTCATTAGCACAGTTCGTGTGTACCATAAATGATGCTGGACACTGTGTCAAGTAAAAGTCTGGTATTGATTAATAATTTTTAAAATTGGTGCATATTTGGAAAAGCCGACCCCGTGTAGCGGGAAAAGGCGAGGCCAAAGAAGAAGAAGAAAGTTGGTGCATATTTGGACAGATTTATAAATATTTGTGTATTCTTTCATAGGAACCCTATATTACAAGATATTATGTTATCTTAGTTTGGGTTTTTGGCTGCAACTGCATCATACAACTTTACTTACCTTAAGGATTATTTAAATTGTAAATCCATATTTATAACTTCAAGGTGCAAATAAACTATTTTATTTTATTTTATCAAACTTAAAACATTGTGATACCACAAAATCATATTTATCAAAAATGGTTCCAAAATCCCAAAAGTACGGTAGTATTTCTAGGAAAGGGGCAAGAAACTGTATTGCCCGTGACATCAAGCTAAATGGTTCCTAGTTGTTACAGAACTCTTAAACGAACGATCTGCGGAATAATCTTCAGATCGACTTTGTGATAATCGCCACGACAAGGGTACCATTCTGATCGTGACAGCGATCTGGGAATAGATTTATTGTTTGTGTGCCGAAGAACTTTTAGTTTCTTTTGCTCAAGAAATAAGAATGTGTTTTTCTGCTCAATATTGCTGAAAGTACTTTTGTTTGTTTTGAACGAATCTAAATGGATATTAGATAAAATAAGGCTTTACAATAATCGGAACATTGTTATAGATTAAAATAGATAAAATATTTACTATATATATACCGTTAAAAACCGAACATTAAATGCCACTGTGTAATTCACCTCAACCGATTCAAAGGACTTGGCAAGAAAGCGTTCAATTAAGGCCAAGCCAAGTGCCAAGACTTGACACCACGCTCGTGAGGAAGCGAGTCGAAAGCGGCTAATTCCACTAATTAACAAAAACCACCACTTCCTGATATCTCTTCTACTGATTCGAACATGTATTGTTTTCTTCGAGAATAAGTTTTAATTACTTTCCAGTGTATTTATGCTTTACGAGTTCTTTGTTTGTATAAGTCGATGTTTAATATCGATATCAAATAATCAAGAAAACTCAGTAGGTACATAAGATAAAAATAATACTCTACTAAATCTTAAAGCATATTTGCAGGTATAAAAAGTCGCTTTAGTTAGTACTAATTATGTAAATATTCTAGACACTCGTCCAATGTATAATAATAATAATACAATAATATAAGGTGAGAGTCACGAGAAAGGGCATTAAAGTCATTCTATCCAGTAGGTTTAGAAAGGAGTCTAAAAGCACTTTAGTTGAAGTATCTTAGCTTAGGACTCGCTGACTAAGGGCTCCATGAATTAAGACTGTAATTCTGAAATAAACTCAAAATGTTCACGAAACACGGGTTTTATGGAGTGATTTTACGTTTTTGATGTAAAAGGCGTTGGGTCTTAGCAGTTGATTTAAGATCTTGACTGTAAAATTAGCAAGGATTAATTAACGATTACATGAAACGGGAGATCAAAATATTAAATGATTTATTTACAATCCCATTCTTAGGTTAGGAAACAGGCAAAATCAGATAACAAATGGATAAACGTGTTTTTTTATAACGTACGAGGATTTCGAAAGATAGAAAAGCCAACACAAATAACTTCCTTTGTGAAACGTACAAATGTGATTGAATAACTTTGTCTTGTCTTGGAGCTGAATGAGTTACGAAAAATATGACAATAACTTTTATCCCATAATAATGTGCTGGTTTGTTCCATAAAACACATACATATAATTACGAGAAAATGATTCATACAAAATTAAATTCAGAATCGGTTAAATCTATATACATACGTCAGCGGGAACTTCCCTGTAACTGAATTGAATTTAGAACATCTCTAGAGACTACCAATAAATCCCATCTGCATTAATTTTGCGAATTCCTTCAATTCCAACGTCATTAAAGTAATTTGTACTTAACAGGCGTTAGGGGGATTTTGTGTAAACTTCCATTCGACTAGTGCAAGATCAGTCGACAAACCGTACGACTGGTTGCTAGATCGATCGGTTGAATATACGGTGACATTGTGACCTAATTCCAAAACGGAGCACCCGTGTATCCGCACTTTGAGGCCACTGCGAGTAATGTATTAAAAGTGACTGAAGTGGGTAGTTGCCAAGATACACCTGTGTATGGTTTTGGGTTTTAAATTGAGAGGAATGGGAGAGGCGTTGCTTTATGTAATAGGGAAGCGCAAAACGCCGCATCGTGATGTTGAACGTGAATAGCAGTTGTGAATGACAAGAGATAAAAATAGAAGAGCCTAAACAATAATACGCTGAACCTCATCTACAATTGAGATGTAGTATACACACGATCTGTTGATATATCAGTTTGAAGAAAGGTGTGAATCTGAATTTAAAAACGAGCTTTTAGTGATTTGGTGGTTTATGACAGATCATACCGCGGAGGTCAGGTACTTTGCAGCTATTACCTACTGCTGTACAGCTGCACTTCAGAGACAGTTCAATTCAAGGCTTTGTCTGCTTACCACTTCCATCTACATATCGAGATTGTGGCTAATCTCGACTCTATCTAAAAAATATTGCTTTTATCTAAAAAAAAATTCCAAGGCCTGAAATGCAGCTGTTGCCACGACAACCAAAACACGCACAATATTTGACAGACATAATAAGGTTACATACAACACAACACTGGAAGTATTGACGTCAGAATACGTCAAGACGACGTTAGCATGCAAAATAACGCCCTTACACGACACCCCGATAAATAATGCAAGGCACACATTTGAAATACTCGGAATACTATTAGATTTAATCGCCCCTGTACGAATAGAATGGTTATTGAAACACCCATATAGATATTAAATTTATTGATGCATAAAACTGCTTTTGAAATGTAATGCATATGCATTCGTGCAATCATAAAATGAATTGCGTTTTGATGTGTTATAAACATTAATAGGTACTATGATGGTTTAATTTGGAAATTGAGAGCGAAAATATAGGTTAGTGTTTCCTATCGATTTCTCAAACTAAGCACTTATCTATCTATTTATAATATACATATAAAAGGAGAAGCTGACTGACTGACATGTCAACGCAGGTCCTAAACTATAAGGGTCAGAAATTTGAAATTTTGCACAAGATTTCCGTTTATATCGTAGGGGAGCACTAAGAATGAATTTTTGAAAATTTTACCTTAAGGGGGTGTGATAAGGGGTTACAATGTTTGTATGGAACAACGTGTTTTCTTGGTCTGAACAACTTCAAACTTGGCATTTATATTCTTTAAAAGATTTAATTAAACACGAGTTTCATTGTTGTTTAATATTCAACCCTTAAAATGATAAAAGGGGGTTGCATTTTTTTTAATCAGATTATATCTTATAGCTTTTATCCCTCGGCAACACGGGTGATACCGCGGGGGACAACTAGTATTTATTATAAAACATATTACAACTCTTGGGTGGGTTCTCTATACATCAATCAGTTATCTAAAACGCCAAAATCAATTGACACGCCTAAGCTACATGGAAAGCATTCAATTGTTATAGAGGGCTTATTGATAAAACCGAGGAAGAAGAACACGTGTAAAATTCCAAATAAAAAAGCTATAACGGTACATGTCGATGTATTGGAAAGAATTTCTTGTTTCATAACGTGATGTCGTAATCAAGAAAATCCGATTACGTTCCAATTTGATGATGACAATTCATTCGGAATCCGCCGAGCGTTTTTGTTACACGATTGTCTCATGCGTTGGACGGTACGTAATTTAAAATTACGCATGTAAACTGAAACGGTTTGGTTTGCGTAAAATTAATAATTTTTCGGTAATAATATGAAGTTTATTTTTGTATTTATTGTAATCACAATTTGTAAGTCCATTATGTATGAAAAGCATAGCGTGACCTTTAACACAATCGCTATCAAATGTCAAATGTTCAAGTTCAAAAAGTAATTATGATATGAATTAGATATTTTCATTTCAATCGTTTTTTAAGTTATTGCAACTAATGAATATGTTGTTTTGGTTAGTTGCACTATTGCTCGTACTGCTCTATAGTTGAAAGATTTCTGTCACAAAAACGTCTATGGTTTGTTGGCGAAATCATCCATAGATGAAAGAAACCTTTGTTTTCTTCGACACCGAACAACTAGATCTATGAAATTACTTAACTACCTGAACGTTAATGTATCCAATAAATCATTAATACATATTAAGTAGTAAATATACATGTTGTTTAGTCAAATGTCTACAGTTTCAGTGAAGTGGCTGGGGCGACATTGTGCGACCTTGTGCCCGCAACTTGCGTCCAATCGATACTTTGACACTGACACATACTTGCACGATACTTCATTATTAATCGACTAATAGATCCTATTACCGTGAGTTCTCCATTTGAATTATTAATAATGAAAAACTAGGTATTTGAATATAGAACGTAATAATGTGAAAACGTGAATAACCACTACAAAAAATATTTATTTTTAGAATTCTTTATTATTTTCTTCCACAAAGCTAATATCTTAAGATTAAACAGCCCAGCTCTGTAATAACGCAACCGAAATTAAAGTGACGGCCAAATATAATTTACAAAGGGAAACAGTATTCTTTCCTTCGGTAATTTATTTACACGGGGGTTTTCTCTGTCTCTAAATTGTTTGACGGTAGACATCGCTACTCGTTATTAAGTAATTAATTATTCGACACTGTTGCACAAATAAAGGTTTCTATTTCTTTGACCTTATATTATGAATACGATATATCTACCAACTCCTATCCACAATTAAACAATATGTAAAAATCTCTTTCAACAAGCAAATTCCAGCTCACCATATTTGGAGCTTACGTGACCTTTTATTCAACCCATCGTTAATTAAATATAACAAAACTGGTTATTCATAGATTTTTAGAACCGTGTTTTCCATACAGGACATAAAGTGTTATCGATATTACCACAGATTACGATGACCAGTTATAAATCCATCATGTCAAAATAGTACGATAGCGTGATCAAGTAAATTAAGCTTAAAAGTCACATAGCCAAATCATAATTTATTACACGCCCAACAACTTACGATAAGTCTGTACAAAACCCAGAAAATTAGTGCAAAATAAAGAGCACTAAATTACAAGTTTTTGCATAGATTAAACGTTCTCATTGGACTGTAATAAAAAATGGTAATCTGAAATTACCATAATGCTTTATCAGATTGTATAAAATTCGTTTCAAGGAAGGACATTTTGTTAAATTACTTAAATGCATGTACTCGTATCTAGCTTCTGGTGCCTGGTGCCACCGTTACCATATTTTTCACCGCACCGACGACGTAGAGCTCATCATCATATCCTCGAGCCTCTGTCGTTCACGCAACGATTCAGTCGGATGTTTCCTTTGAAGACCATTCAATTGTGGAATGAGCTCCCCATTACGGATTTCCGGGAGCGCATTGACATGGAGTTTATCAAAAAAGGCTTGAGAAGTGCTTTTTATGCTCGGCAATGACCATCCCATGAGATGAGAGAGATGAACATTTGTTCATAGGCGATGGTGACCACTTACTATCAGGTGGACTGAGGATAATACCTGTACCAGGCGCGAATAGGTTGATAAGTCGACAAGCATATAGCTTTTTTTGACATCATAATAGGCAATATTGATGTTTTATAATAAATACAGTTTTCCTAAAATATTCTTATGTTTTCTGAAAATTTCATAAAATAGAATTTACAGATAAATAATTGACTCAGGCGTGGAAATACATTGTAAGATTATACAAAAACTGAGTCGACGAACTAGCACCAGTGAAAGCGGGTCTAATACGTCCTGAAGATGCTTCGTGTAGAAGCGAAACACGTGTCGATTTCCTGTTTAATTTCCTTGTTTGGGACTTGACAAAGGAGGAGATCCGGCGGAATTTGTCACTACATATTTGTTTTTGTATTATCTTGCGTGCTGTGAAAAGTGTGCATTAACGATCTATTCACGCCTGGTACGGATATAAGAACTTGACTATAGCATATCAATTTGCCCAACAATGTTTGGTAAAAGGATTTAATTCAGAATCCTGTTAAGAATTCTTTAGCGTTTTAGCATTCAAAAGAAATTATTTGAGCTTCATAAAGAACCTTCTGTCAACATTCCCATTGAAATATGCGTCAGTCAAGCGAGCGCGACGGGGTCGCGGGCGTCTTCCGCCCCGTGGCCGGCTCGAAGGACCATGACGAGTCAAGCGACCGGTCAGTTCCGCTTAGTTTGATTTAATGTACTGTGAATCGCAGATTTTGGGGGGATTTAGTGGCACTTCAAACAGAAGGGTTGCATGATAGTAAATAGTAGCTTTGAAAGATATTTATTCGGGGTCATGTTTCCAATGTTTGGGCATTAGTCATTAAAGTTATTAGAGTTATATTTGGAGTGACACTTTACATTAATAACAACCGAAACTTACTTTATAGTGGCTTAATTAGCAGCTGCTGTGCTACTTCCAATTGTAAACCAAACAGTTGTAACCGAATTATTTCCAAGAGTTTATCGACTTGCCGCAGCGTACACACATTGTACCGCAGTCTGCAAGTATACACAACAGAGACCAGAATGGTGTGATGCAGAGAGCTGAGTCCACATGCCGCGGAACTGCGTCCGCACTACGGAGTGCACAAATAACCACGTTTGTATGCAGCTCGTAAATTTGTAATGTACGTTGTTTTCAGCGACACAACCTTCAACAGAACCTTGGTGAAATATCGATTTTCTTGTCGGTATAGGTTAAGGTTATCCCATTTTAGTTGCTTTGTTATTTGATTTATGAATCATTTGATATACCATACTGCTTGATTTTATTGGCTTGTTGTGTTGACAGAAATAAGGAATGGAGTTAAATTATCAAGGTCATCACATAACGCATCTAGACATGACAACCAATTACCTACATGATTAAGTATATTTTTATGGGAACGAATGGAATGATTTATTGACTCGTAATGATAGACCTTCCATTCAGTTCTGAACATTTTTTAAAAGTAACCAATATGTCTGAAAATATCTAGAAACATAAAGCAACTGCAGAAAGGTAATACAGGCTTTGAAAAAGCTAATCTTTTCACAACATATGCAGCCTTTACAAAGCATCAACAAGACTGCGGAAAACTTCCAAAAACAGAGCCGCCGGCGTGTGTGAACAAGCAACAGAAGTAGGGCGCGGTTTGTTGCAGGGTTGTCTAAGTATGGCTCCATTCACACTGAACACAAAACTGGAGAATGCAAAAATAGCAAACGTTAAGTCAAAACGTTTCTTAAATTATAGTTAGTTTCTGAGCTCCAGGAACTCACACAAAATTATGTTTTTTTTGCAATGCTATTGGTGAGTTCATTTTACATTACATTCTCGAGTACGTGACACGGCGAAGAGATGTCACCATAGAGCGATTGGTGGTGCAGGATAAAGTCTAGAGCATCAGAGCGCTTGGTATCTACCACCCATGAGATGGACCTACCAAATTAAAGCAGCAATTGGCATCCCACCAACGTCACTACCAAGCGGGCCACAAATAACACGTCATCATGACGACCACGACCACTCTGTCGAGAGAGATACGTAAAGTGCCAGAAAATTAATATTTTACGGGATTGTATGCGTTCTATCGGTGTGAATAAGCCCTTAGTAGCGCGCGGCACTTTGTGGAGGCAACTTGCGGCATTTATGCAGGTGAACCAGGCTTAGGAATGTCAGAAATTATTGTTTAACTAGCAGCAGGTGTTCTGTCACAATAACTCACGTAGTTTGATTAAAATTGCAGAGAAATTCAACACCTGCGTACTTTTTAAATCTCAGTCATTATATTATATTTTCAAAAGCTTTACTTTATTGCTTAGTTATTATTAAAGGTTTATTCTTTTCATTGAATGGATGAATAAATAGAGTAATCCTCAAGTCACTCATGTAGTCACATTATTCATGATGTTTATTACAAAATTACCATTTTCGTTTTATACTGTCTTATTACTGTTCGATGTTAAAAATCACTTTACTACAAAATATACAATGTATTTAATTACAAGAGCGCCATAAGCATCTCCGGTAGAGGGCTTCCAACTCATTTCCAAAGTGCAGCCGTAGAAGTTTTCGCAGATTTTACAGCCACTAGCGACAGTATAGTCAAATTGCTGCATAAATTATGTCTTTATATAAGTTATAAAGTAGTATAATACAAGTAGAATGTATTAAATTTTATTCAGGACAGTAATTAACAATGACGGGTGTCAATAATCTCTCAAATAATTACTAAAGTATTGTATCATATACGAGTACACATCAATAGAAACAGTACATAGAAGCAAGTCTCGGGCTCACCCGTTTCACGAAACCTAGATAGCTAATTAATGCACTCTCTGCTACCCGAAACGTTGAGACCTATCGACCCCTGATCAGTATTCATGAGACGACCATGCTTCTACATTACCCTGATCTGGTTGCAAGTAGTTTCAGATTAGGCTGTGTTTGCCCCCACTAGGGACTGCGTTTCACATGGAATTAAGTAGTTTAACTCCTCGGAGGCAATTTGTTCGGGTGCCGTGTTGTTTGAGTGGATCTCACGTAAGTTAGTGAACCTTTCCGTAGTTCTCTTTGGTGTAATGCTTGTTATAGACATCCAACGTTATTGTTTCTTTTTTGGGATCGGTGTTGAATTAAGATAAGACTTAAACGGGTTATTTTCTTATTGCAAAAGAAATTGGAATGCTCTTTGTCAGTCGTCTGCGACTTTTGCTGTATTGTTCAGTAACACTTCTGTAGTGACGAAATATATGTCACCATTACAACATAATCACTGATGTGCCGGCTACCACATAATCCATACCTCCTACTATTATCCTGCTTAAAACATCATTATCAAAAAGAACGAGTTCCATCACATACATACTTTGCCGACCTGTATGTCTAGATTGTACAAGTGTATGTCAGTTACCGAAGTGACAGTATTAATGCTATAATAATCAAAATTTGCCTTTGGCTCGGAACACTTAAATACTTCATAAATCCAAACAGATAGCTTTATTTCTTGTGGCATAGCATGCGGGCGGTGTTAGTTATTCCTGTAACTATTCAAAGGTCTTCAGCAGAATCCAATCAACAAAACCCGTGGGTTCAGCAAAGTGCGGACGGATTACATGAACCCGCGAATCTCTCATCAATATTCATGACCCGCCATCGCGTCCACGATGAATAGTCGATGAGTGGCGAACGTGTCGATGCAGTGTCGATATGTCGATCCTCTTTTCACCATGCACAATGCACATCGCTAGTTTTTAATCGAATCTTGTGGTCGGTCCATTTAATCATTATCGACGATCATAAATTACTATTAGTAAAAATAAAATATGGCTGCATACCTACATGGTGACAAAGTTGGACCCTGTACAACAAAAGATGATATCACTGTGATGTAAATAGGCCCCTCAAATTTACTAAAGCGTGCCTTATTTACTATGTCTGTCCTCATAAATGCGTATTGAACGTATTTACAAAAGCCAGCCAAAAAATAGCAACAAAACCTGCACATAAAAACGGGTATCCATTATTAAGGTCCCCTCCGTACCTTTGTTATATTAGTATGCAAATTTTTCATATCAAACCCTCGGCGGTCGTCCAGACTATCAATCTAACGAGTCCAGGTGTCGGGCCGTTGTCATGGCAACGCTCTTTGTACCGAAGCCGCCGTTAATGAATGGCATTATGTGATTTATAACCGGTTGTACGGGTCGAAGGTCAAGTTATCCGAGAAAGGAGTTCATAACTCTTTTTTTATGGGCACAAAGCTTTATTTGTGGTCCGAGGTCCTTTATGGAGCTAAGACATAGGCGATAAAAGCAATTTGCCTCGAGTATATAGAACTTTAACGATTCCTCTAGACACATCGCTCTATTCATCAGCCAGTCATATGAATTATTCAATATGAAATGAATATTTTAGTTAACCAAAATTTGCTTTTCCCGATTTCCTAATGTACACCCGACCAATGTCTCACATTAGTTAACTTGAATAATTAACCCAACCGTATATTCTAGAACCACAAATTTACTTTTTTATATCTTATGACACTGGTCAATATTATTTTATTTTTCTGTCCGGTATTTGAATGTTTCCAGGATTTATATTTGTACGTACAGAGATAAATCACTTGATCCATTTTATCCACAAACGGTTATGAAAGGATACCGACGGGCGGCCAACAAATTCGACACTGGCAGAGGCTTTTAGAGAAAAAAAAGCGTCAAATAGCGCAGATGTGGCGGACGGTCGACAAAATTTTCTATAAAAATTCCATATCCATTGGACCGTCCACTCGTTAATACCCCTCGAAGCTCCTGAAATATATTGCCTCAAATGGGATCAAACTGAGACATTGAATTTAAAACAATTCGATCTACAAATAATAAAAAAAATATTCTCTATACAACTATTGTCCTGATTCCGATTAGTTACGAGAAGTATTGCTAACTCTTAAATTGGAGCCAAGTTTACGACACGAAGCGTTGTTTTGATTTATAACATGAGGATTATTATCGTTATTACCGTTGTTTTGCAGGGGAAAGATTTCTTTCAAAGTAATTCAGAAGAAATCTTTTACAAGGAAAGACTGTTATTTCTCGTCAATTATCCAAAAATTACTTGCGGCGATTCTATAAATACATATTCCGGCGCGTTCCAGGATTTTTCGAAGACAATTCTTTTTTTGACTGGCCTTTAATAACAGCGGGTTATTGGAAATGTGTCATCTGTCACCGAATTCGAATAACGTTATATTCTCAATAATATCACGCCCATAAATCATCTGAATGACCGAATAACAATTGGGTTTTCGGGTTTCCATTACACAGTGCGAACTGATCGTTGCTACACGGATAAAAACCCAAATGTTGTGTTGAGAAGAGACACTTATAAAATACTTATTAATAACTTTAGAAAAAAAAGTACATTGAAAACTGGTTAAATTTAGTGTATACCGCAACAAAATCGATCAGTCTCGAACTATCGATTAATATCCCAATGTTATTAGCCACAATAAAAGAAGAATTCGCAAACGTGTTCAACAATGGAAAATCTTCAACTTAAGTCACTGAATCCTATCAATCACGCAATTAGGCCCTTCTTACGTCTAGAACCATGGATTCGTGATCTATCAACGTCTGACTTGCTTCAGAAATAGTAAGATTGATCATTGAAGTATTATGAGACTCCTCGTGGCGAGGATTCTGAAGCACATTGTGCCAATACGTTTCCTCTTATTAAATTAACTAAACCATTACATAAATTGCTTATATGAATAGTTTAAATATCTTGATCATCTTGTCAAGAAAACTAGAAAAAGAAAAACAAGGCTATTGATTACAAAAGTTAATAACCAAGTAAAGACAGAGTTTACGAAATTGGTTGTCATCCATGAACGATTTGGAAACTTGTAGAAACCGTATTTCACAGTGGATGACAATTTTTTACGCAAGAGACTGCTTTCTACCGGACGAACAGCCTAATTAGAAAATAAGGCTATTACTTAGTAAATTGAACTAGTTTCCACATAAGAACTAGGCCACCATCACACCCGAATTATACATTAATCATAGAAGCGAAATGTTATATCTCCGGACCTTATCCTATGGCTAATATTCATCTCCATTTCATAACCCGTTTAATAAATAAATAACCTGGGACATTCTGAGACAGCCCGATTCCCGACAGCTAGCGGTTAAACGGCTGATTAAATGTTGATGAACGCCATCCTTAGTTAATTAAGACGTTTAACTAATCAGCTAGTATAAGTACGCTTCTCAAAAATACGGCGCTTTTACATTCCCATTCTCTCTACTTCATTTCTGGATTCAAATGTACCATTACTTTTAATCTTCAAGCCATTTCCGAAATGAATGTATTAATGTATTAAACGCTTTAATTAATCATACAGCGATCGCTGGGAAACGCTCAGCGCTCGGTGCTATTTGGTATTCCGAAGGAAAACTCGCTGCATCGCTGAACGTCATTGGCAGAATGCATTTTCCCGGTTGATTTAGCCCCGGGCTCGGAAACTGGGTTGTCCTTTGTTGCATAAACATCGATATATTATAGTTTATTGATTAGGCTGTGAAATGCGCGGTGATAGGGTAATTTAGTACTGGCTGGCTGGCTACGACCGTAAAGTTGGAAGTCTGTACCGGAACCATGCTTGGTGACAGTGGAGCTCTACTTAAGAGCGAGTTCATTTCTAGGCTTTTTGGGTTAATTGACTAATTACCACCTCATGATTTGGTAAGGTGCTGATCAAGCAGACGAACTGAAGTCGGTATTGAATTGAAGCCTACCTTTAGATAACCGTTTTCTTTTGGATTACAAAACATTATAAGTCATCAAAGTGTGACGAGAGAAAAACTGCAGCTTTGTTGTCATTAAAACAGGTCGATTGTAAAACATCGCCTTCAACATTTTTAACATCAAACATTTATCCGCAAACAACTTACTTGCTAACACGCGCTGACATAGCACTGACGTATCATACATAATACAGGAGCATCATAATAAAAATCAATAATCGGTTCACCTCAAGAAAATATCGCAGAACGTGACTAGACTCGGTTGACAATTTTTCATCGCGACCGCACACAGATTAATCGGGCGGAAAATGCAAGAGGCAGTCGGCACGCATCGATTCGCATCTGCCGATATCGATATTATATCCTCACGTTGCAACTCACATCCTTGCTGTTCATATACGGTTTATAGCGGTTTTATCTAGTTTGACATAAGCATGCGATTATTGGAACGTTTCACGATTTAATTATAACATTTTACAGTATTTTAATGGCACGTTAATAGTCTAGACTGGAAATGTAATGCTGTTAGTAATACATTATTTGTTTATTATGTATTCATCTCTAAATGAGAAATAATTTATTGAATAGTATCTCTTATAGTCTAAAGAACACTTTATCTAAACGAGTGTAGTCACGACATTCGTCTCGTTTTTACGTACACGTGTATTATGAAGGTAGGTATCTAAATTTGAACTTATATACATACTATTAAAGCTTAAAACCCAATGCATAGATCACTAAATCTTCATTTCAAATAACCTTTGTTTCAATAAACACATTCAGAAGTTTATTAGTACATTATTTTTAAAATTTCATTGCGCACATGTTTACATCCCAAATTATTGTGCGTCTCACTAAACCTATTCCACGCGCTCGTAAAACGGATGAAAAGCACGCTTTTCCCCCGCCTACCGCCAACTTCGATTGACCGGTTAAATTGTCATCTATGTGAGAAAATACTAATCGATAACACTTTTGTAACACCTAAGGCGATAAATCAATACGAGTTGTAAGCACGCATGTTGTTCTGTAAACTTTTTTTTAAACAATGTGATACAAAGTTGATTTAAGCATCAGATCTCAGGCACTGTTATTACTTTGTCGAGAAAAACAAGAGGTTTCGTATAGATTAAATCGTGACTTTAATGTTGATTCATATATCAGTAATTGAAGTTTACATTGTTCCAAACACCCGTTATATTAAATCGCAAAACCTTATATTAAAGCCTTCGTCCAATAATAAGATTTCAAAGCGTGAACGTGATTCACGAGTCGAAGGTTCTGCACGTAATAAAATACCTTATTTAATATTTTTAATTGCAATAAGTTTATAAATGTTAGGTAGAAAATCCCTTAAAAGGAGGGTTTTTAAGACATTAATTTGATCCTTCATTAAAATTTTGTACCTTACGAACGTTGTAATTTTTTCCTTATGGAAATTTATGGATCGATTGAACTCAAGGGATTCGTGTAACGAGTTTTTTTTTTTAATATTATCGTTTACCGAAATAAGCACATGAGATTAACCTTGAATCGTAAGTCTATCATTACGTTTCTAAGTGCTGATCCCTAAAAATCGATTAAATCGTCGATAAAGAACGTTAATTCCAACCTTACCGTTAACTTTGTAACACGCATTGATTAAATCGGTACCACAATTCTCTATTTTCCCCACACTTCATTCCAAACCCTACCATTACCAGTACTACCCACTAACACTTGACATTAGACCCTATCCACCTAATACTAAGAAATACTATTGTCTGTGTTCATCACTATGAAATGAAACACGTTTAATCTCAAGGATTTGACACACGCATCCTTCAGCCTATTTTAAAGCAAACGACAAGTCACAAAATCAATTAAACCGATGTTAAGTTAAAATGAGGAAATGAATTCTATTACAGTGAGCATTGAATCTATTTCTCTACGAAGTTAATGTTTCGAGGTTTAGGAAACATTGTTATTCTCAACCCTGAAGGCTTTAGGACGTATATAGACTCAATCAATCGTATCAATTGTTTAATAATAGCCCTGTGGTATATTACATTTAGCAAGTTTTAATCATGTATTTTGTTCGCCAAGTTATATGCTAATATTATAAATGCGAAATTTTGTGAGGATGAACGTATACATGTGTGGATGACTGGACTGGATGACTGATGGACCGGGAAAATGTAAATTCTCCCGGGAACGCAGGTTATACCGCGGGGACAACTATTAATTCAATAAATTACAATAAAATTTCGATAAACAAATTATCTTCTCAATGAAAAGTGAAAAAACCAACTAGGATGAAATTTTACAACTTTCTATTTTTTTTATAGGACGGTCCATTATCTAGTCGGTAATTCTTTTTTCAAACTCCCAAGTGTCATCATCATTTATAGAGTGAAAGGGGAGTCGTGATTTAGACATTACGAACTAAATCACGATTCTCCGGTGCTTTAAAAATTATGTTAACAGATAGCCTCGTTTGAAATGTCAGTACTCTTATTTCACGCACAATTTCTAAATTAGAATACAACACGCGATTTAATTGGTGTTTGAGATATTTGAGGCATTAGGGAAAAATCTTTTAATAGTATACAAAATAGAATTGAGAAGTGAATAATTTCCCTCTCCAAAAAGTTAAGCAACCTTCTGAGCTTAATTATGAGCAGGGTTGCCAGTAGTAATTAAACTAATCAGGATTATGGAAAGGGTTTTTTTGTTTCTAAAACTTTCAAGAGATTCAGATTCGTGTCGGAAGTTGGACTTACTGGAGAACTATACACGGATATTTAGATTTGAAAATGTGTTTCATGCTTCAACTCGCTCCAGCAGGACACATATTTATGTACAAAATCTTATTTTGAAAAGAGTAATTGCTGAGTTTATTGACGGCTCTTCTCAGTAAAAGCAACCTTCCGAACCGGTGTTAGAGTCTGACCATTCATAAGTGCCTGTGAAGGCCTATTTGAATAAATATTTCATTTCAACCACTCATTTAATACAGGGAAACGCAAATTAATAAGGCTATCTAGAGAAGGAGACGCTTATCTCGTAAAAGCATATAACCGGGTGGAGCGTACGTTACGTTAAAACCATTTATTTTACTTACAATAAAATAGCAGTATACTGTCATATAAAATGCAGTATTTTAACATTATCATCGTACGAGAACGCAGTTATAGTGCACGTGTGCCAAACAGAACTTCAACGTATCACTTACGTAGCCAGACAAGCTCGGCAAATCTAATTTCCTTTTAATACGTCAAGTTATATGCAATCTGGGAACTAAACGTGTTATACAGTCGGACGAGATGAATGCTGAATACTAATCTCCACGACAAAGGGGCGTAATGTGTGTAAATGTTTCGGACACATTTATTGCTTCGATAACGTTATTTATTTAGGGACTTTGTGATAGATAAGTGCTGCTTTAAATAAATCTTTGTTTTTTGTTTTAAAAAATATCTCTCACATAAATTAATTGTTCATTTTTATGATACTGTAGTTTGAGACTGAACACCTCCTTCAAATTTCTTAAAATAGGTTAAGATGTTTTTAACTTTAGCTTTAATTTTAACATACTTGTAAGCTGTGATCAAACCTGTGTAGAGAGAATCTTGGTATCCAAAACACAAGTTAAATCTTACCTTGGATACCACTGTTTTCAACAAACACTATTTTTTCTAAATTATTAAAATTACTTGTAAGTGCCTAGTTATAAGTATCGTGTTCTTGTCACAATTTTTTATGATGAAATAAATTTATTATTTATTTTATTTATTATGATTGTCCTCAGTTGAAAACCGTTTTCCAATTATAGGGTAACAACCCTCTAAACCTGAAATTACGAGATCTAATATTATTTCACAGCATCACAGAGTACTATAGACTGAAGTACAAGAGACTAAAGATAATTTCTTTCAGAAATAGTTGTCCAGAAAGAGCAGCGATACATTAAGAAACCATAGCCCTAGACGGGTGCCACAGCAATGCAATACCATAAACAATTTACAAACAAAAACCTTAAAATCGCAAGAACACCTGTGTTCATTACATTACACGTCAAACTTACAGAAACCTCTGTTGTAAGTAGAACCAGCAATGTAACGCGTTTATGTAACTTTACTACAAAGGATCAAATTACATGGTACGAGCACCGAACAAAGAAGCACAGCGAGGCAATATCTTATAGAAGGTAAAGTTCTATATACGAATGTAAATGTAATTTAAGTCAATTTATAGAATGAGAAGTTGTTATAATGCCCAAGTTATAGACTTACGTAGTTATTCTTATAATTATGAAGCCCTCGAAAGTTTGTTACTTACCTGTGAAAGAAAAATAATTATTAATACAGCGTTAATTCAATAAATAAAACGTTACTTACAAGTAACTTAGTGGAATGCTAATGTTTTTGTTTTTCAGTCATCGCCTGATTGGTAAATAAGAAGGATCGGAATACCACATAAGTATTTTTATTTGCAGATCAAGATAGTTTGCAGACCGACAAGGTGAGGCTGATCGGCGTTGTGACTTCGGCACCTCGTCGATGGGTCTCATTTTTGGACTCCAATGCTGCTTCAGATCAGGCAGGGTGGAGTCATCTTGTTAGGCTCAAATATTTTTTTTTTAATTTTATCGATGTTGTATTGAAAAGACAACAGTATGGTTCAAAACGGATCAATTGGTCTAAAAAGACGAACTATGATCTTTTTGCTACCATGTAATTACAACATGTGCAGTAAACATGATGACAATGAAACTTTATTAGATCTTTTTACAGTATAATGTGATAATTAACAGCGTGTTAATGAAAAGCAACTGTAACGAGCCGCATCCGTGACGCCTGGTTCAATTAGTGCAACTGCGACTGCACTTCAGCGCAATGTGTGACATTTGTCTTGTTGGCGCCTGACGCCCGACGTGTCACGTTCCCGGAACGAATCGTTTCATTTCACTTTGAAATTGCACTTGTGGGTGATATAAGTATTTTAATCTTGTACTAAATCCTAGAAAGCTGGGATAAGAAGCTTGCAAGTCAATAGGGGCTCTACGAAATTTCTGCGACCTAAAAATAGAAAATACCACACTTTTAAGCTGATGTACATTTCGGTACAGCATACCATTGAGGCATCATTCTTTAATCATAAATCAATTAGGCAGCAAAATGCTTATTTCAATTAGCTTACTTTACAGTGACGATTCTTTGCATAATTGGTTTTATATGGACAGGCAATAAGTAATCCAGCAATGTGTCTATTAATTCCAACTGCACAGAGGGTTCAAATATTCCCAAGATAACCCCTAAAACTTTAGTTCTTCTCTAAGATATTCAGTAACAAGCCGACGCCCTAACACATATAAAAATGTTTTGATCAGAACAAAACGGTGAACGTAAATACTTTACTGATCAAACGATCTGCCATGAACCCATGAGATATCAGGAAATCTTTAAATAATCCTGCATATTTTATAGCTTGTACAAAAAAGGAATTCTGCGAATCCAATGGTGTTCGTAAAGTGGATTGAGCTGGATAAATAAAAATAAACATTTTCATAAAAATATTTCATCCATAACCAGTTTTACACCAAGTTAACTGGTGAATTCGCAAAACAGGTATTAAACTATGTCTAGACTATATACAAAACTAAACTCGTCATTAGAATCAGCTAATTGTTAACCGTTTCGTAAATAATTAACCACTAATTGGTGTTATATAATATTACTTAACACTCAACTGGCCATGACCTCAGTCGTGTGGAGTTAATGAACATTCCCACAGGACCTTTGCAGCGTTAAAGTAGAGTGCCGCATAATGTTGGTCGGGAAATAAAGTATAAGTTACTTTGCTATATTATATGGAAACTAATGAAATTGAATCTAAGTGCTTTTACGTTGTTTATTCTCATAATCATCCACTTGATGTTATAAAGAAAAGGTTTTACTAAAGCGTAAGGCTAGTTCTGTAGTTTTAATGTCATAAAGTTGGACTGCCTGCTTAGCAAGCATGTAAATTGTCACCGCAGACTATATTCATTAAAAAATACAGAGGATTGCTTGTGTTACTGAAATTAACAAAACCTAGAAGGCCGGAACACACCTGTAGGTATTAACGATACATTTTTAACTTGAGTCTGCTATACGGGGTCTACTAAGTACATACACATCCACCGTGTTATGGTTCCCTCGATGTTTTCCTCCACCGAATGTTCAAACCCACGGTATTCGAAGTCACAGCCACAGACCTATCATAGCTTTATTTAAAATTATACCTCTTGCAGCATGCCCAATTTGTGACACTTTCACACGTCAACAATAGTGGGAGATACAGGCGTACTCGGATCACTGTGTCATCATCATCATGAATGGACGTGCGACTAACTCCACTGTTGTGCAACAGTTGGTTTAATTATTAACAGTGCTACTTAGCGAAAGTGGATCATACGGAGACTTAACAGATATTTAATGGACGGTCATAATGAGAATTTTTGGTTTGTCAAGATTGCCTACAGGCAGAATACACGCACACACTGATTCTGTAATTTCTCCTAACATCTGTTTTTTTTTTTTTTTTTTAAGTTATGCAAATTAGGAATATGAAATTTAATAAAAATTGGTGCAAATATAATGACATCTAAACAAACAAATATTAACAAAGGCATAATTAACACAACAAAAGTGCACAAACAATAATTAGCAGTACAATTTAAAGACATTGGCCAGATAAGCAAGTTGCTGCAATTGAAAACAAAGGATTCACATACTATTGCTTGCAGTGCAAGGGGAATTTCTTAACTTTTATAGCGGACAATTGAATGAGAACCTTTGTTTTGCAACACCGCTGCATGTTATCTTGCAGATCATCTGGATTCTTATCTTGCAATAACATAGAGGTAAAGACAGACGGACGTTGCAATGTCAAATGTTGGATCATTGTATGTAGGTTGCTGTTTATGTTTAGATTAGTGCATTCATACGAGAAGGTAATTAAGTGATTTCTCTAGCGACCCAAGCCGGAAAGTTTCCACTAAAATGGATCAGGTCATCGAGATTAAGTTTCAATTCAACACGTGCACTCTATTGAACTTTTTTCAACACACTTTTATTGAATGAATATTCTTTGCATGATATTAACCTTATTGGCAACTCTTATTGATATTTAAACTATGTTGTGCGTTACTTAAAGATTAAAATCGAATGTCACAGTGGTTTTACTATCGTCATTAGTATTAATCTTTGCTAGTATGCATCAGTACAACAGCAGCAACAATGGTATGAAAAAGCGTAGAAGTCACTCACTCGTAAAGTATTTTTATTAAAGACTATGTTAACGTCATGTTTGTTTGAAATATCGACTTGAGCAATTCTTAGTATCGTTTTAAAGGCTTTTCTAGGTTAAGTGGAGACAGTTCAAGTTATTAGATATTTAACGATATCGACGTAAGAAATTGTAATTTTTAGCCGAGAATCCAATTATACTGAATTCGATTTCCTATTTGTATATAATGATGATGCATAAGTTTTTGGACACTCGAACACGTAATATTATTAACAAATATAATATAATCACCTGTTTATTATTTCTCAAAATTAACTTACACTTTTAGTTTAATAAAACCTCAGAAATTTTCATTGCTTAGGTAAAGCTTTTTGACTCAATGTTAAGAATTATAAACCGATTAGAATAATTAAGGATTTATGATAAAATACTATTGCAAATATATTTTAACCCTGTGCCTGGTTATATTGCGTTATATTTCGCTAAATTAATTACACAATTCTACAATTGCATTAAAATAATTACAAATGTAACGCGCGTTTAATAATTGAAGCGGAACCTAACATTCTATGAACCTTGTAATTGCGCACAAGTTGTATTGTGACGTTACTTGGCAACTGCTCATCAAGAACGGTTATATTGTTATGTCAAATAACAAACAGCAGTATTGTTAGTTATATAAAATATAACCTATAGTTTATTAATAAAATTTATGAAGGAAAATATGAGACAATCAATCGTATATTAATTATTTATACATTAAACGACACGACTATGTATAGAAAGCGGATCGACGTTGTTTTTATTAATTTTATAGCTATAATAACAGAATAGACGAATTAAGACGATATATCATTGATAAGACTCCATCTAATTATAACTGTACGCACCATCTAATGAGTATAAAAATAATTTTAAAGTTTAAAAAAACATGTAGCCTAAACATTCTGCGAGATATTTCCTTATACTGTTACAAACCCTTTAATCTCAACGAATTAAACAAACAAAGATCTTAATTGAACATGGGAGGATATTACAACATTATTTTATTAATAAAACGGCGCCAACGGTACAGCGGGCGTGTTGAGTGTCCGACATTCAGGCCAAATGTATCTACCAGTTTCTATAGCTGTGAACTCTTGCGCAGAATAACCAAGGTTACAGTTGCATTAAACGCTGGGAGATTTTGCGTTAGTGATGAGATTTGAGTTAAACGATGATATATTTACAAATCTTCTTTTAGGCGTAATAAGGAAATTGTACATCAAGTTCTGGAAAAGCACATTATGTTTCTGATAATAGAGAGACCATCTACCAGCATTGTTATAGTAGCAGAATTGCATCGGAAAGTATTACGATTACGATTTATTGAGTACCTACAGCCAAGAACTACACAAATCCGTAAGACATAGGGGGTTACGATAAACGAGAGAACATTGAATACCCACAAAAAGAGTGATTTACGAAACATTAGTCCAAGATAATGAAAGTCATCACATTATATTTATAAAAACATATTATTTCGTCAATCGATTTTTGTCAAGTTTCCACTCGAGTTACATCACTATTCTTGTTTAATCTCACAAACGATCCAAGGATATTTAACGAGTTCAGTTTCACGCCTCATGATCTCTGCAACGCGGGCTTTGTTGTTCACAATTACGAATTGGGGGAATCGATTTTTGTACTTCCCTATCTATTGTGTTGGATGCCTGCTCATTAAACGATCTTAGTTTCAGAAGTAATAAAAATATAAGGCGTCTTACTGTCTGATCTGTATCCTGCTTGCAAAGGTACGATATCCTTCAAACAGAAGTGTCTCGAAAATTGTCACTCCGAAGAACACTACTTTTTGAATTTATTACTTAGTTTACTATAATGTCATCTACGTACAAAAAAATCAATAACGAATATTTCAGTTTACCATCAAGAAGTGGCAGTAAAATAATACGCCTTTTTACAAAGACACTGTTTTAAAAGGTCCCCCATTTACAATTAGTGTTAAATTTAAACGCAAACATTGCCAAGTTGGCTTTTAAAACGTTTTAAGAGAGCTCGTTAGAATGGCAAGTGTCGATTACTATTTACTGTACGTGAAATTGAAGAAACGTGCGATAATGAGAGACAAGATCTTCTAATTACTGTATTGCACAGTGCTATCTTTGTCTCTCGGGACAAGGCTTAAAATTTTATAAAGTCCTCAAAATATTAACTCATATTTAGTAAGTCCATATTTGTAATTTAACATTTAGATATACATAGTTCAGGTTTATTATTTATCCAAAGCTGTCGTTTTATACTTTTATGTGTAACAATTAATAAAGGTCCATTGTTCTTACGTTATCTTTCACACAAAACGGCTTTTGTTTAAAGTCGTGTATCTCCTTAATAACAGTTTATCATAATATTCAGTATTTCAAAGCAAGAGAATTAAAATAGCCGTGTTTCTTGCTGGTTCTTTTCTCCGAACCGATAGAAACTTTAGTCACTTTTAAGTGCCTTGCTAGAGCCAAAACTGAATAAAAAATTACTTATCGAACATTGTTTATGCCAAAATATTTAGATATTATTATCAGGTATAAAAATCAAATAAGAATAACATTCTTGTAATTGCATAAGTTCTCTGATGTTACTATGCATGCCTGCCGTGATGGTATTTAAATTTTAAATCAATAAAGACCCGTAAGTATTTTTTGTCGCAGAGTATCATTGGTCACAGGACTCACAGGTGGCACACACACGTGGTCCTTTCACATTCAATACTATCAACACATGTTTCCCTTTACAAAAAAGCCATAAATAGACGGTCCCTAGATGTTTTATCGACTATAAACCCGAATGCCGGCTCTCTCCCGTCGATACGTCACGTATACGAAGGGGAATACTTCTCCAAACAAGTTATATATTAGATAGGTACCTATTTTACCTCGATGAATAATAAAAATGAAATTGTATTGGAGCTTTTAAATGTCAGCTCCTGTCTGTGTCACGGCATCTTATGTTTTCGTTTCATTGGTTTTTATTTTCCTTACTTCAACTATAGAGTTACAATGTTTTTCGTCAGAATCAAACGAGAAAGTTAATTTGTAATGAAAACACAGTATTTCAACATTGTTAACTTTAGCAATATGTCTCAAAATTCAAAATTCAAAATTCAAAACCATTTATTCAGTTTAGGCCTTCGGAGGGCACTTATGAAGGTCAAATTTAAAGTTACTGAAGCTACAACCGGTTCGGAAGTCAGCCTTCAACTGAGAAGAACCGGCAAGAAACTCAGCAAGGTTACATTTTTTTTATTTGTTATATAAATTTTTATCTATTCTGACTTTTTGGCTATTTTATAATTTCAATTTTACATAATTTTATATTTAACAATTACAAGATACTTATTATAGGTAACATTAATAAAAACAAAACAAAAAAAAAATATGACAAGACTACAAAATAGAAAATAACAATAATTAGGTACTTACAACTTAAACAAGAGATTTAGAGGTGCACTGTGCAGAGAGCAGCTATTTCCATACATTTTTATCTTCAATATAATGAACTACCTTGTAATACGCTTTTTCTTTCAAAACTTTCCTAATATAATTTTTAAATTTATGATCAGACATTTTGGTTATTGAAAGCGGTATCTTATTATAAAATCGAACACAATTACCAAGAAATGACTTGTTAACTTTAGTTAGTCTAAAGTATGGAACAACTAACTTCTCCCTTTGTCTTGTATTTATACTATGAATATCTAATTTTGCCTCAAACATTCCTATGTTTCTACGTATAAACATTATATTTTCATAAATATATAGTGAAGGTAATGTCATTATATTTATTTCCCTAAATAAATCTCTTAATGATTCACGGGGACCCATACTGTAAATTGCACGAATTGCTCTTTTTTGTATAATAAATATTGATTCTATATCCGCTGCTGCTCCCCAAAACAAAATACCATAGGACAAGAGGCTATGAAAATATGCAAAATAAACTAATTTGGCCGTCTCAACATTCGTCAATTGTTTAATTTTCCTAACAGCAAAAGCAGCCGAACTTAATTTAGCAGCTAGAGTATCAACCTGAGGTCCCCATTGCAATTTATTGTCTAATGTAAGACCCAAAAATACCGTTTTATTTACAAGATCAATATGGCTCCCATCTATTATTATTTGGCTATCTACTTGTGCTACATTTGGTAAAGAAAACCTTAAGCATTTAGTTTTCTTTGAATTTAGTAATAGATTATTTGTAGCAAACCACCCACAGACAATTGACATAGTATGATTAACTTTAGTTAGATCTTTGTCTTTTCTATTAACTTTAAAAATTAATGATGTATCATCAGCAAACAAGACAATATCTGTGAGGTCATTTACAACATATGGCAAATCATTTATATATACTAAAAACAAAAATGGACCTAAAATTGAACCCTGGGGTACCCCCATTTCGACTAAAGAGCCCTTGGATGTTGTGCCGGTAATCCCTACCTTTTGCTGGCGATTTGATAAATAAGATAAAACAAGATCATGAGCAGTTCCACGAATTCCGTAGAAGTCAAGTTTTAGTAGTAGCGTACGGTGGTCAACGCAATCGAATGCCTTGGACAGATCACAAAAAATGCCAATCGCATCCTGTGAATCCTCCCATGCGCCATAAATGTGCCTCAGCAATGTTGCTGCCGCATCGGATGTAGATCTTCCCTTCGTGAAACCGAACTGATGACCATGCAATACCTTATGCTTAGTAAAGTGACTTGACATTTGATTAAGCAGCAATTTTTCAAAGATTTTACTAAGTGCTGGCAGAACGGAAACTGGTCTGTAATCAGATGGGGTGTAAGGGGTCCGTTAACATCTTAGCGACCCAAGCCAACCTCACCTGCTCGCGGTGCACCCTGCTGTACAACAGACGAGGCAATGGCGTTTCTTCAGGTGGTAGGCTCCGGCCGTGGCTTGTCACCACCCTCCAGGCAGAGTCATGCTGCCAAGCGTCCTCGGACGTGTTCCGGTGTGTTGCCTGGAGAAGCTAATTGGGAAGGCGGGTCTGTACAGTCGCGCTGATGTAGTATGCCGATTTGGTGTCACAGTGTCGCTGCACTTGGCGGCTAGTCATGGAGGGCAGCGGGATCCGAAGCACGGTGCACCGCTGGCCGACCGTAGGCAGTAGGGGGCCCAAGTAGTAGGCCAGCCACCTACGAAAGGCTGCCCCGCCACCTTACGCATAATCCCGGAATTGCTCCATCGTGCCAATTGGCGATTGGGTGGGAGGACCCGATGGCGATCTCCGGGGGGGTTCGGGCGTCCCCGCGGTCTCCAGACTAGCCTATCCTTCAGTGCAGCGTCTCTGTGTTCACCACAGGATTCTGCGCAGCGCCTCGTACAACTTCCGTCTTCCCTGCCTATTCACTCCATAAAAAAAATAAACAATGAAAAGGAAAACTAAAAGGCATAGAGTTCCACAGCGGCGGCACTTCCTCCCACTTAAAGTGCACCTCACGAACATCAGAGGCTTGCACTCAAATCTCTTTTCAGTCCACCACCACCTTGAGACTGATAAGCCGCAGCTGCTCTTCCTTACGGAGACGCAAATCAGACGACCAGCTGACGTGTCTTATTTGCAGTACCCGGGGTATTCCCTGGAGCACAACTTCAAGGCCCGCGCTGGTGTCTGCGTCTTTGTCAGCGACAATATCTGCTGCCAGCGTCTCCGTAACCTTGAGGACTCCGCCTTTTCAACGCTGTGGGTACTGGTCGGCACAGGTGTGGACAAAATAGTTTATGCCTGTGTGTACCGTTCACATAGCGGTGATCAGGAGACAACCGGGCTGTTCGAACATCTGAGTGTGGCCGCCGACGAGGCTCAACTCAGGTACCCGTCTGCTCAACTTGTCTTTCTGGGGGATTTCAATGCCCATCACCAGCAGTGGCTGTTCCCATACCAGAGGACTGACCATGCTGGCAGAGAGGCGTACAAGCTCGCCTTGTCGCTGAATCTGTCCCAGCTGGTAGAACAAGCAACGCGTGTACCTGACGTTGATGACCACTCGGCAAATTGCCTGGACCTTCTGCTGACTACAGAACCGGACCGATACAGTGTGTCAGTTTCGTCCCCCCTGGGAACTTCTGACCATTGTCTGGTGAAATCCGTACTGTCCTGTTCACCACCCGATCTCAGCCCCAAGGGCACTAGACGGGTTTGGCGGTACAAGTCAGCAGACTGGGATGAGATGCGTCATTTCTTTGCATCGTATCCTTGGCGGCAAACGTGCTTTTCTTCTGGCGATCCGTCGAGCTGTGCGACTGCAATCTCAGAGGTGATTTGTCAGGGGATGGAATATTTCATTCCTTTCTCTGACATCCCTCTTGAGAGTAAAGCTCGCCCATGGTTCAATGCCGAGTGCACAGTTGCTGAAGCACTAAAACACTCGGCTTACCAAGCTTGGGCTGATGCTCGAAGTCGAAAAGCTCCGGATACGCGAGACAAGAAGAAAGCCTTTAACAGAGCCGCCAAGTCCTGCAAGAGGACCCTGCGCAGAGCACGCCTTGACCATATAAGCCGAATCGGATCTAAACTGGCCTCCTATCCCTCGGGGAGTAAGGCGTTTTGGTCCTTGGCTAAATCGGTCGAGGCGAATTTCTGTCGCCCGACCCTGCCTCCTCTGCTGAAGCCGGATGGAACACTGGCTCACACAGCTACTGATAAGGCAAACTTATTTGCCTGTCGGTTTGCTGAGAATTCGCGTCTAGACACTGTAAACAAAATGCCACCCAAGTTGCCTCCTTGCGGTACCACAATGTCACCTATTTGTATCCGTCAAAAAGAGGTACTCAAAACAATCAACAATCTAGACGTGAATAAGGCCAGTGGGCCTGACGGTATACCAGCCGTTATTCTGAAGAACTGCGCTCCTGAGTTGTCTCCTGTTCTGACACGCCTGTACCGCCTCTCGCTCAAAACAGGATTAGTACCTAAGTCTTGGAAGCTTGCCAACGTGCAACCTGTGCCCAAAAAAGGCAGCCGGGCTGACCCTGCCAATTACCGCCCCATTGCAATCACCTCTATAATCTGTAAGATTATGGAGCGTGTATTGAACACCCGCATCCTAGCGTACCTAGAAGATAATGACATCCTCAGTGATTGTCAATACGGATTTCGCCGTGGCAGATCTACTGGGGATCTTCTAGTGTACGCTACGCATGTATGGGGCGAAGCCATTGAGAAACATGGAGAAGCTCTAGCCGTGTCTCTCGACATCTCGAAGGCTTTTGACAGGGTTTGGCACGCTAGCCTTATAGGCAAGCTTCCTTCATATGGGCTCCCTGCAAGCCTGTGCAACTGGGTATCTGATTTTCTGAGGGAACGGTCGATCCGAGTGGTCATCGATGGCTGCTCGTCTGACCTAATGGCTATCGACGCCGGGGTACCTCAGGGTTCGGTTCTTTCCGCAACTCTATTTCTGCTGCATATTAATGACCTGCTGAAGCCCGGTATAATTGGGTATGCAGATGACAGCACAGTTGTGGACAGATATTTATCCAGTGCACGGGCCACCAGCGCCGAGACGCAGTCCCTGAGAGGGGCCATGGTAGAGCGCATGAACCTTTCACTTCAGGCAGTGTCTGAATGGGGTGACAACAACCTCGTAAGGTTCAATGCCTCTAAAACACAGGCTTGTCTTTTTTCCGCCAAAAGGAGTCCCTTCACCTTGACTCCCACTCTCCGAAGTGAGTCCATTAAAATATCCGACCACCTTGAGCTCCTTGGTGTTAACATTACATCAAATTTAAATTTCGGCCGATATATTGAATCTAGGGCAAAAGTCGCTGCAATGAAGCTAGGCATCCTCTCTAAGGTGAGAAGGTACTTCCCACCTGGACAGCTTCTTACTTTATACCAGGCTCAGGTCCGCTCCTGTGTGGAGTACTGTTCTCATCTTTGGGATGGATCAGCCCGCTACCAGCTAGAAGCCCTGGATGCTATAGATCGCCGAGCAAGGAGACTTATAGGCGACGTCGAGTTAGTCTCGAGTAAGCTCCAAAATCTTGAGCATCGCCGCAAAGTTGCCTGCCTATCGGTGTTTTACCGGATTCATTTCGGAGAGTGTGCGCAGGAGTTACACGACCTCATACCCCCTGCTCCGTTCCACATGCGGGCGACTAGGCGCCGGCTGGGGTTCCATCCTTTTGTTGTTGATATTCCGTTTATCCGCACGAAGCGTTTTGCTTCTTCTTTCATTATGCGGACAGCAAAGGAGTGGAACTCATTGCCGGCGTCAATTTTTCCCGATTCATACAATCTCGGAGTCTTTAAGGCAAGAGTGAATAGGCATTACTTGAGTTCGCGTGTACCATCCTCGACCACATCGTCACTTTCCATCAGGTGAGATCTAGTCAAATGCGCTCAAGTTTTTATATAAAAAAAAAAAAAAAAAAAAAAAAAAAAGATGGATTCTCCCTACAACCGGACTTGAAAATAGGTACTATTTTACTATATTTCATTAAATCAGGAAAACAACCCTGATCAATGCATTCATTAAAAATATTTGACAAAACAGGTGCAATCACTGTTATTATTGATTTTACGATTGTTACTGATAAGCCCCATAAATCTTCAGTACTTTTCATATTGAGAGAATTAAAAGTTATTATGATATCGCTAGCATTAATATGGTCAAATTTAAAACTTGGAAATGTATTATGAATATGCTGCTTGAGTAAAGATTCCGCTGCTATAGGACATGATTTAAGGCTTTTAGTAGTTTTACCAGGTATACTCGTGAAGAAGTTTTCAAAAGCACAGGCTACATCTAAATTATTTGTTAGAATTTTTTCATTAATTTTAAGAGTTACCTGTTCATTATTATTTCTAATTTTACCAGTTTCCGTATTAATAACATTCCAGACTGTCTTTATTTTGTTATTAGCATTACCTATTTTATTACATATAAAGTAAGATTTAGCTTGATTACACACTAACTTGAAAGTCTTTGAAAATTTTCTAACATATTTATGAAATTCTTCGTTCTGAGTTAGAGATTTTAAATGATAAAGTTCATACAACCTATCCCTGCTCTTACGAATACCTTTTGTAGCCCAGTCACTAAATCCCATTTTACTGTTTACCTTCACTATTTTAGTAGGACAGGCTCTATTAAAATTATCGCAAATCCCAGACAATAAACCTTTATACAAGACATTGGGCTCATCACTATGATATATTGTATTACAGAGTTTCAGCTCTAAATTATTCTTAAAGGTGTCTAATCTTGCCTTAGTAGTAGGTCTAATTACTTTCGTTACTTTAAATACTTGTCTTTTAAATGGCAATTCTATTAATTGAGCCTTATGATCCGAGCGAACACCACTAATAATCGATTTCCCTAGTATACTACTATTAGTTAATATATTATCAATACAAGTAGCCGAAGTGGCTGTAGATCTTGTTGACTCACTAAACAATAAATCTAAGTTGAACGATTTGAATAAGGCAACAAAATTCCGACTTTCAGATGAATTACTAAGAGTATCTACATTAAAGTCGCCACATACAACTATTGACTTGTTAGAATTATTAAATAACTTACGAAGAATCTCTTCCATTATAGACGTAAACAATAAAAAATTTGATGCCGGTGGCCTATAAACACAAACAATAATATAGTTCTGCAACTCTGCACAAGACACCTCACAAACACGCTCAACAGAGAGGCTACAAATATCTTTACGATCCTTGAATTTAATATTATTATTTATAAGAATTATTGTGCCGCCACCTTCTGCAGATAATCTATTGAATATACTGGCAACTGTAAAGTTTTTAATATTAAAAAGCATAGTGCCCGGTTTCAACCATGTCTCTGTAAAACATAATATATCTATATTTATTTTATCTAATAATAAATGAATATCAAGAATTTTGCCAAAGAAGCGATTAATATTCTGATGTAATAAAAAAGTCGAACTGTTTAGCTTCTCTGTTGTCAAAAGTTTTTGTTTAAAGAACTATTCTGAGATTTAATGTTAAAATGACTTGTTCTTACTGTGTTATCCCTTATCCTATTAATATTATATGCTACAAGTGATGCAATCAATTTCTTAAGTTTTTTTGGAATAAACAGGGTATCCTGTTTCAATTTCAAATTACTAACAAACTTGTTAGTATCAAAATAAATAAAATTAGCACTATGACATGTAACATTATGCATATGGTTATTTAAATGCCAAATATAATTATTCTCCATATCTGAATAGTTGGAAGAGTATGGGAAAGCACATAACATTATTTTCATTACCTCTAATTTTGATAAAGAATTGAGACTATTTATCAAGTCTTTTTTACTTATATTTATAACATTGCCAATTAAAATTATTATTATGGTATTTTCATCAAACTTTGTATGCAAAATCTTATCTATTATTTGTTTGTATGATGCTCCTGGCATACAATAATTTATTACTGAATCAGTTATTTGGTTACTTATTATTGAGCCAAAGTCAGATCCTATTTTATCCGAAAAAACTATTGTCTTTGTGATTGTAGGACAAGGATTGGAATCTAATTGCATGACCCGAACATCAGTCTGATTCATTTGTGTTATTGGAAGCAACTCACCTGGCCCAGCTGGTGAAGGGTCACAATCACATATATGATTATGGGACAGAGATCTTAATGTGTCCTCATTGTACTTACATAAGTCAACCAGGTGTGTTGCCGCCAATATATGCTCATTTATTTGTTTTTGAGCAATTTCATACCTAGAAACTAAGTCCCTAAGACAGATCTCCTTGTGCTCAAGGTCTGAGAGCAAGCGCTGAGTGTCAGTATCATACAATTTTTGACAATTATTTAATTTATTATTGCAATCTTTTAAATTTCTAATTATTTGAATCCTTTCTTTCCTCAATTCAACATTTTTATAAAAACATTTTTGTTTTTTAACTACTGAGTTTACTTTTCTAATAAATTTATTTAATTTTAAATATTTCTTAATTTTATTGTGACTTCTTAATTCAACTTTTGCACTATTTGCTTCAGAATTTGCCGGCTGAGTACACAAATCACTCCCAATCAGCTCATCATAGAGGCTCAATGTATTGTTGGTCTGTATCTGTTGAAATAGGAGTAACTACGACGTTATGAGGATATCTAAATTTGTAATAATGTAAAGTTCATACACCTCGTTCATATTACCTTAGCGCTAAACCATTGTAGTATAGAAACACTAAAACATTTTATCGAACATTTTCTGTCATAGGCCAAATTTTGCCCTTAAGTGTGAGGCGTGTCGACGAAATTTATTGACGCCGAGTGGGACCTATCCGGAGATATTTGTAATCGTACACCCGAAGGCGAGAGGACGACTAAAAAACTGTTGAGGAATCTCAATTCCTAGAATCATAGCAGAGCAGCACTCAACAATATTAGCTTTTAAACTTTAGAAACTTCGGTTAGGACCGTGCGGCGGCGTCTGTCACTATTGTAAGTCTTAATATTAGTTACACGACAACTCACTTTCACGTCCCGAAATAAAGTCGCTCTTAATTAGTTTCCCAGCTTAATCCATTAATAAAATATTCCTTCCAAGATACCTTTTAGTTTAATTTTATCTTCTCCCATTAGCGTCTTGTTTTGTGCTTTTACAATATACCAAATTTGTGTCAAACTAAAAGGCTACTATTTAAATTGGTTCTATTTAAGTTTGGACTATAAATTAAAATATTTCATTCCAATCTTGAATTACTTAACATTTAAATGAACGTATTATCGGGAAATAAATCTCCCTTTGTAACTGCACGTGACTTACAATGATTCGAATCGCCATTATCATAATCCTATTTTGCAAAAATCTGAAGATCCCCTTATCTCATCCCCTTCATTTGAATTATAGCATCAGCACTCCTTTGGGAGACATTTCTTTGTACAGCGACTTATAATCAGATGAGAACAGGATATTTTTACATTGAAATGTATGTGGGGTGTAAAAACTGTTATTATTTGAATATTCAGAAATGTCATATATATAACACAATTCTAAAAATATTAATAAAGAATGAAAAAAAGAAAACACGTTTTGAGACTCATGTTAAAATGAGAATGGACAAATTCCCTTCTTACTACTAACAGATCCTCAATAATGATATGAATTGTAATGAGATAAAGTTTAAATCAAGGTAACAAGGTTAATACAGTAACAAATCTAGACTTTATAGTCGTGTTTTATTCCCAGTAAGTACCTACTAATTAGATTACTTATTAGGAATACGTTAACAGAAACTCTTAAATTAATGTTGTGATGGATAACCGAATGACTGTTAATTTTAATTGCTTTAATATTATTATCTATGTTGGCAATTATTACAATTTGTAAATTGATAAGAAATAGGTATTGGTACATAAAAAGTTAACACGCAAACGTAAATAATGGATTTTAAATCATTTGGTATGTACGTCGATTGTGATTAAGCGTGTTAGGAAACAACTAAGCATAATAATATAAGTAAATAATAGCTTGATTATCATAATTAATTAAATAAAATTTTATAAACAACTGGTTTTATGAAAAAAATGTAAGATACTAATGCCATACATGTGGATTCATACGAAATAATACTCAGTGAGTGAATTATAAAAATGTTTTTTTTAGTAAACTGTATGATATATTATATTATTGTTGTTCTACTATATCATGTTGTAATGTTACCTATTTCGTAGATGTCGAACTTTTGCCAATTGAAAGCACACGATTATGAAAACAAAGAATATTTTACATAATCATTTTTATTTATCAAAGAATATTTGGGTTGAACGAGCCAAATCGACCTACAGACATTGCATTAAAATGTTGTTCAATAAGAATACCCACAGTCAATGTTTCACAGTCCAAATCCTTTGTTCTTCATCCGTTAATATAATTCAAAACATAAAAAGATGGAAATTTCTGTGAATATTTCATGCCTTGTTGACAAATACCTTATAAAAAAAAATGCTCAGAGCACCTTTATGTTAGGCCTTGAGAATAGCAAGTCTTCTTTAAAGGGTTGTACGTAATCCTATTTAGTTCATTGTCAACGTTGGAAGCCTCATTTAGTTAAAATTACTTGACGAACGTGTAGTCACAAGTAATAAGTATTCTAAATCTATAGGACTTACACATAAAATATTTATGTAGTTACGACGATTTATCGACCACCTTCCTGTCTTGTCAAAATTGTGACATTATTTACTTACGTGAATACCATATAAATAGTGTCAGGGGTATTTTATAAGTCATGGCGTAAGTTTACTGTCAGACTTGTTCAACAATCATCTATTCCAGATCTGTAGCTCCTATATATTTTATTTAAGAATTGATTTCGAAATACCTAATTAATTAATTTCTCAGCAGGTTTTTATTCCTAGTAACAAAAAAATTGAATTAAAAATGAAAGAACACAGTAAATTGTAATAACACATAGAAAAATATTTTGAATACAGTGTCATTTGTTCACATACGGCCATTTAATCAATCAGATAGATACCTATAGAAGAATAGATAACGGAACTTTAAAAGTGAATTTTGAATATTAAATGCCTCATATTGACCAGGATATTCGAAACTTCGCTACAATACGCTTACAATATCAAACAAAGGATACAAAAGACAAGCCATGACTAATACAAGCCTTGAACTTCAGAATCAAAGAATTTTATTGCACAAGTAAAAGAAACCGCAATAAAAAATTACATCAACAAAACTAAGTTACCAACCTACCTACCATCTACCGAGAAACATAACTCGGTGGATGGTAGAGTTAAACTAAGTTACAGTAAAACTGACAAGTTAAACGCGGCTTCCCGATAGTCTGCCAAGCGGATCATCGGTAGAAAGTTTAATGACTTCATACCTAGTTAAGGAACTAACTGTAACGTACGCCGTTTGGAAGTTTTTCTTAACGTCAATAGACATGCAATCCACTCGTTAGATTAACGAAACGATGAACTTCCAAATCAGTTTTGGTTCAACTGTACGTTGACTTAGCGCAAATACGAGCTTGCATCAAGGGAAGACTGAATGGAGCACTTTAGTAGGAATCTCCTTTTCACATCAGTCCCGAGGCCAATGGTCCGTTGAGCGTCAAGCTTAAAGCCTTTAAGAATAAAAGGCTCCTGATTTAAGGCCCCCTGTCGGCGATAACGAGGAAACAGGCTGCGCTACCGGCCGCTCCATAAAACTTCCAACTACCCACGTTTTATCGGCGTTCACGATCTGCCCGCATCTCGGCCGCATTCGGACCGTGTCAGCATCGTACGCTAGAATCGAATTATGTAGCCATTATGCTTGATGTACGATTCTAGAACGCGAGGTACCGATAAATTAGTCAAGCTTTGTTCGATAGCAGCGACTTGAAAGTAATATCTCCACATCCCACATCCTGCACGTAGTTTATTTGATCCTACCGACCAATAAATTATTATGGAATGTAAAATAACATACACAACGAAACTCCAAAGAAACGTATTAGAAATTATAAATGTCCCTACACTAGAACCATTATTTATAGAAACCTTTTTGTTTTCTATTTTAATAAGCCAAGTGTAGGTAGATGCCGACATCAGTTACACTATCGCAAATCCCTAACGGCTTACGTCTGGGGTAACATAAAATTACAAACACCCCCAACTGAAAGAACCCGCGCCCAACACGCTACGGTCACATTAAAACGGATTATTGGCCTGCACTTGAGAATGCACCCTTGAACCATGAGCCATAAAGACATATTTGGAAAAAAGAAGGGTGACAGACAACAACCCCACAGGCATTATTCAGGATTATGGTATATCTCTTTACAAAGCATTACGTCACTCGATAATTTCGCTAAGTTTGTCTTTTGGATAACTTGCCATATCGGAACGATTGTTTGAATGAACAATCAACCATTTATTTCTTGTTACAAAAATGAGGCATTTAAAAAAATTAAATGTATCGAAGCTTTTCGTTTACTTTTAAGAGGATTAGGGGTAACACATGGTCATTTAGTTGCGGTCATCTGCTAACCTCGTAAATAACACAGCACCCTCGACTTTCCTATGAGTCACCGGGACAGTCAAACGAGCATGCATGATGTTCAAAGGGCGAGGGCCAATGTCAATTAGTACAACCAGTAGGTTCCATGCCCGAAATAACATCGATTTGTCAAAGAAACCCCTCCTTGTACGTGCCTTAACATAAGTATATTGAATTACTTTCAAAATCTAGGTGTCTTGTTAAAACAAAAAAAGGTTGGGTCATCAAGCTAGCGTAAAACTATAATTCTTTTACAGTGTCAAAATTTTATCTAACTTGAAAGAACACTGCCGAAGGCAAATCGGTTCGATCTGATAAGCCTATAATATGTACGGTTCACCAAAAGCTACCTATGAGATAAAATAATCCGATTACGACCCCACAAAGAAACATTGATCGGATTTATATAAGATCAATTCCTAACAGAGAACGCGAGTTCATAGTTGATGCTCAATGCTCATGTTATATTCAAAATCAACGTCAAAGTAACATACTTCGCAACATTGGATACCGCTTATGCTGGAATTTTAAGGCGATATTTTGTGTTGTGCAAATTTCCAAGTGCCTTGATTTAACTCAGGGTTAACCAAACATTTGAAAAGTATAATGAGTAGATACGAGTTTCAATGTCACCTCGGCTCAAATTGTTGATTGAGGAATTATGCTAAGTGTGTCACTCGTCATATCACCAGAATTTTGGTATAAAATATTCAGCATGGATAAAACAGAATCGCGCGTGAATTCCACGGGCTTTTGCGCGAGCCATTTGCGGCGTAATGGGCCGAGTGAGACTGCCGGCATGGCAGCCATCTAATGGAAAAACGTCTGCCTGCGATCGGAGAGCTTTCTCAATTCTTCATACATCTCGCGGGCAAATAAGCAAATGTTCTTTGACAACGCTAATTCGTTGAGTACTGACAAATTGTTTATTTTTTTTTAAATATAATCCCTCTCCCCATTTTTACATTCCATAGATATTGGTTTCTTGTAAGCTTTCACGTTTGCGTATAAAACAGGGGTGGGTGCCAAACCAACAAGGGTGTTACGATCTTTGTTAACGGTCTTTCAAACGTGTGGGAGCATCCTAATCTCGTTTCTAGTTAAATTCCTTTGAAGAAATCGAATGAAAGAATCGAAATGAAAGTACTATTCTTAGACAAAGGCATTACCAACTCACTGCAGTTTGGGTGGTGTAGTATAAGAATGTGGCTCATATAAAGAAAGCTAAGCAACTATCACCGTTGTTAGTCGTATTATAAGAACCCCTGAGGCTATAATAATAAAATCCAATAAGTTTATTAAAATTTATAATTTACCCTGTCAATTAATCATTTACGAGACAAAGGATTTAAAATCCTTTAAAATATCCCACAATGACTTCCAAGATCCCGCCCCGACAAGTTTACGAGTGCTCCTTAAGCCGTTGTGAGTTAAAAATGTCGCTAACACCGGTACTTTTAAGTGTCAGTTTCTGGTTTGGACAGTGACTAATAAGTTTGGTTAACCGAAATTTCTATGACATTAGAAGTATTGGAACAAACATCCAAATAGTAGTTCTTTTTTCGGAAACTATCCTATTACAGTAAAATAATTTGATTTGATTATATTATTTAAACTCAAGCGGTTGGTTGGAGACTAATGTTATCATGGTTTTTAGATATGAGCTATCAACTTTCAGGAGATTGTGACTGGGTTCACCTGCCGCTTATACGGCTACAGTGAATAGATTCTTATAGCCACTATGCACGCATTCGGTAGGTACTTTAATTATCTAAATCATCCCATACATTTACATTATGTCCCTTCCTCACGTCGTATGTACCAAAGCAATGAATCGACATGATATTTGTTCCGGGATAGGAGACAAGGTGTAGGTCTATATTCTTGGGAGACTAGACCTACTTCCAATCTTGAAATGAAGGTGCGCGTCGCGGTTCCAAACTTTTAAAGTAATATGCACACGTGAATTCTTCTTCTTTCAAGTCTTATAGGAGCAACATATCGATTTGATGTTTGCATGGGGACAGCTGACAAGGCTATATAGTCGTATATCCTCGCTATATCGCTATATCCTGGGAACGCGGGTGAAACTGCGGGCGGAAGCTAATCATATGTAAATTTATCGAATTATATCTATATATATTAATAGATCTGCATAGATAGTAGATAAGTAAGCTCCAGGACGAATTAAAGCTTTAATGAAGTAGTAGTACTTACCTGACTCCATGATTTTATGTTAACATATTACATACCTTAGTATTTCCGTGTGGAAATAAAGCAACGGCCAATTTATTTATTGTACTACTCCGGAGAGGTGAAAACGGGGGTGAAACTCACTCCAACGGGGTGGTTTATCCCCCGAGACATCCGGGTAGGCAAACACTTTAATACGGCACGGAGCAATTCTTCAGACGCCTAGCTGGCAACACCGGAGAAAATTAAGAGGGACCGCGTTTGGAAACCGAGAGGAAATTAGTTTTCGTAATATTTTCGCATTTATTAATTTAGTTTTTTGCTACTTGTAGAAAATTAATTCTGTCTGCTGTAATAGTCGCATTTCCCAAGTTATTTACTTTATTTTGTTTCTTGACAGGTTTTCTATCAATATGTTTAAAAAGGTACGTGAGTGATCACAAATTTTCAAATTAATAGCGTAGCGTATATAAACTACGCGATCAGATGATGATCATTAATGAATCGTTAAACTATTTTCCTAGACATCGAAGTATATTATCGCGAAAATATCCTGTCAATGACAGACTTTATAATATTGTGTCGTATGCGTTTGAACATTGATTTCATTAGTAGTGACCAAAATGATTCGTAACCGTAAAGCCTACTTACTGTTGGGATTCACGAACCGCAGCATTTCCCGTCGCGCACATCGTGTGAATGTCCATAGTGCGTTAATCGATTTGTGTTAATTAAAACTGTACCAACCAACACACCCCTGTGCGGATGTTTACCTTACTTGAATTTTCTAGAAAAATAAATGTAATTTCTATCAACTGAGAATGCCGAAGTACGTAATTCGACTTTCTAGTACATAACTGACGTAATAGAGATGTGATTATATAACAAAACATGTAACGCACATAGATGCAACATAGGTTAAATTTTATGAGTATGTTAGTAAAAAAAATAAGCTATAATTCTTATTTCCTTTTGTATAATAACTTACCGTTGTGGGTTGGATATATCTGCTCCATGTGTAACCTATTTAATCTCTAACATAAAAATACATTCAAAAGCAACTCCCGGAATTATTTACGCTGGCATAGCATAGTAGACAAATCAGCATAGTAGTAATGGTGTAAATAAAGCGGGAAATAGCTATCAGGCATGAGACATGGGATCCCCTGGGAAGGTCTGATCCACGAAACCTTAACATTGAACCTTTGTAGAATAAAATCAACAAGATCTCATGTTAACTCATCTATTCTGAATGTTTGAAAACCAATTCGCTAGGGGTGGATTTCTGAAAGGACTTAGAAGCATTTGAGATCTGTAGGAGTAAGCGAACAACTATCGGCTGACTGTGAATAATAATTATTTGAACAATGGCATGGAAATAAACTATTGATAGAATTCATAGTAATAGATACAGGTGGCAGGGTACGGTACATTAATAATACAGTAGACGATAGTTCAACAAAATCATTGTACCAATGTGAATGCCCCGTCAATAAGGAAATCATGAGTCAACTTTGATATCTTCACTCCTTTGTGTGAACGCCTACGCTCGTCACTTACCTATCCGATCTTACTTAGAGTTAGATCTCATTACTGTCGAAGGTTCAAATTTTCAAGGATGTCGCCACTAAAAATAATCTTGCATGGCCAGGGGAAGGTTAGGATTAAGAGCATGTACCTAGTGATTTTTACTGGACAGCTCTCACTCGTATTATAACTCGAGGGGATAGACTATATATATATATATATAGTTGAACTGAAATAATGTAGCAAAATTGAAAAGAAAATTAATGAATAGATTGTAAAAAGAAACTTTTTTATGATCGGTTTAACGGGCATTGATCTTTTAATATTCGAAATAAATTATGGAATAAAATTAAATGGACCACCCAAAAACGCGTGTTTTCGAATCGTTTGACGTGTCAGCCCTGAATATTTCATAGCTGTAAGTAAATCATGTCAGTGTGAAGTTGAACGAACTTTGCAATGACGGTGAGAGAACAAACAGGATAAATGGTTGTAATTTTGCGCATTAACGCCCAGATCCGAGCAATAACAACAGTTTACTGTTACAATTGTGTCACGCTCGGTGCACCATCGGATTACGAAAAAAAAAAGTTTGTTTTTATAAAAATAATTATTTTGTGCAACAGTTCTTCTTTACAGTTACTCATTTTTTTCTGACCCATGTACTCCACAACTCCACCTTATGTAGATGTTTACACACCTAGAGAAATTATTATTTTGTGTAACTCCTTAATGTAAGTTTAATCAGTACATTCATGATCTTGTTTCGAGAACGTACCTTAGTCTGTTTAAAATTAAAATAAAACAAATCGTAGATTATTTTAATAGCTAGAAAGAAACAGTCAGTTAACTAAAACACCTTGGCATTTCCGCAAACCTTTTACAAGTGTTAAATACTCAGAAGATTAACATCGTAAATTAGGTCTTTGCTATTTTCGCGCACGTGCTCGCATACGTGTAAGTCTAAATACAATATATAGTAGCCAGTTTACGGTTCTGTACAAGCGAAAATGTGTAATTAGCATAATTATGCAAGAACTAGACAATTCTCATTGGGTCTCTGTTACAAAAATATACCTACCGTGAAGTGTTTATTTTGACTTTTGCTTCGCGTCTCATGAATAGTTAAATGTAATATAATAGACGTTACTTAACAACTGACCCTCAGAAAAAGTATAATAAGAGCCAAAAAGGAAAGTTAGATAATTTAGTGTGGATGGAGTTATGTCATATAAACAGGCAATGAAGATTGTTAAAAGTGAAAGGGTTGCCCAAATATGTATGTTATACGTTCATAGTACATTAATAGTACCTTTGATGTACAAATAATCTTTTGACCTTTTCGGAAAAGAAACATACATTTCAAGTTTCCATATACCAAAAGCGGTTAGTGACCTATTATTGTTCAAAACATATCTATAACTATCGTTACATCTTCAAACTCTTCAACTAGAAGCTTGGAAGTGTCATTTGTGACTAACCGTAAGTATGAGACTACGCAATATCGCTTTTAATTACGATGTCATACCTAGTTACATAAAAACAAAGCGCTATTGTAAAATTGCGTGATTGCTAGATGTTAAAAGTAAACGGTATTGAGAAACGCCGCGTCCAATCCGATAAAATTGTACCGGAACATTAACCTGCTAAAGATTGGTCACCTCGTGGCACACCATAAGTATTGCGGAAAGTGGAATTAATTTGGACCTGGGTAGCTATAGTTTAGCAATGGTTCAGTTCAGTCAGCATGACGAAACAGTCGACGTGGGTACAGTTAACCGTCCATTGTTCGAAGCCAAGAGGCGAGACAGACAAGACTCATCTCGTCATAATTATGGATCGTTAACCCCCACCTTTTTGAGGTCAACAGTGAATAAGCACAACTGACATTGTGACCCAGTACTGAAAATGGATTTGCGATACGAATTTTACTTTGAGCCTTGCATGTTAGAGCCGGTACAAATGTTACAGATTTGCATGAAACGGTTCGGTCGTTCGACTTTATTCGATTGCAATTGGTTTTCCACTAGAAGGTATTTGATTCACGACCACGCTTGTACGTGCTACGTGTACAATACAGTCCGGCACAAAGTGAACATGCACGAATGAATCTTATTCTGAGGATTTCGGCCAACCGTTACAATTTCTATTTCTTTTGGATATTAGTCAATACTCCCACTTTATTTTAGACTACAATATTTATGTTATTTCTATACACAGTTCAGCGATTTCTAAGGATTCTAACTTATTATTCAGCAAGAGCTACATTATAAATGATAAGATCGTAGTTAAATAAACCATTAAAATATAGTCTTGACCTAAAGAATGTTATCGTAACATTGAAATTAATCTGGCACCTACATAGATAAAGTGAAAAATGTGTATTTGATAAAATTCAGCTCTCAGCAAACAGCGTAATGCTGCTGTTTTTAACGTTTCATACATTATAAATTCATGAGACAGGTTCATCATTTAATCACAAACAAACGTTCTTGTCGACATTTCGGTATGTTAATAATTCCGAATTTACTTGAACACAAGCGCGGCGTTAGAGCAAAAAGCTTAAAGTAGCAGGTGGAAATAAAACAAATACACATACACACTACAACACAATTTCTCAAAAATATTAATTAAGAACCATTCAAAAATATTAAAGCAGGTTAGATTATTAATTTAACTGTATTCACCTCTGATTGAAGAATAGCGCACATGTCTATTGTTTCGACGGCAATCGTAGAATTTAGAAAAGGGTAAAAACATAAGCCAGTGGGGCCAAAATACAGCTCGCAAGTCTACTCGACCATTGTCCATTGTTCACTTTTACGTACTGGCTGAGTAAATAATAACAAATGAATGTCTGTTCCTCTATCGTAATGTATAGATTAATGGTATCCATCTAGGTACATAATTATATTTTTGGAGCTCACTGGAGTTGATGTTTAACCTTGAGCCGAGTAATTTAAAAATAAGAGCTGCTGCCTAGAATACAGGCTTGTCCCAGGTTAGGTAGTAGATTGTACTAAAAAGAGGTGATATCAATGTCGCAACTGATTTTTTCTCCAAGTATTCGATTTTAAATTGTCAAATTCGAAGGTGAAAGTTTATAGAATAAAGAAAATTTTGCTCATTAAGGAAATCGTAAACATCAGCATCAAATGTATTGGAAAGGGGTAAAACAAATACCTATTGGACAATACACAACGTCGGCTCACGCAAATGCTATTGTCTGCCTCTCCTTTTTCCTTTTTTCAAGCGCTCTTTGTTTCAGTGAATAATGAAAATTGTTTTCGTTCAGATACGTAATGACTTGCTCACTAATTGTGTAAAGATTTAGTATGGCTGGTAATGGTTATCTGTTTAAATATGCGACACATAGTTACGCAACTAAAAGAAAGTGATTAAGTTGTCTGTCGGCTTTACCTTTGAACAACTAGTATCTACCTCAAACCATTCTAGGAAAATTATTATGGTGTATGTGTGTGTATGTGTTAGTCACATTACGTAATCCCTATTATTAATATTATAAATCTAAATGTAAGTGTGTGCGCTTTCACGCGAAAACTACTTAACCGATCATCATGAAACTTTGTACACATATTCTTGGAGGTATTAGAAGTAGCCTAGGATACTTTTTGTGCCGGGAAAATGTTACATCCCTCGGTAACTCTGGTGAAACCGCGGGGGACAGCTAGTTTAATAATAAAAATCCTTTTCCAATTGTTCGATTAAAAAATGGCCATAATAATACAACCACATTGATACTTGAACCATACAAGTTTTAGATTCATAAAAGTCAGTGCTGAATAAAATACGTTGGTAATTCATACAAATTGCTAAGGGGAAGTGAAAGCCGGAGGATCTGTGATCATCGCGCCATACTTTTTATTACGAAGTATCAAAGTGACGCCTTTTTTGCATGCTTATTCTTATTGTTATTCCTGTTCGAGAAATTGTAACCGTCTATGAATATTAATTCCAAGTTTTTTTTTTATTAGAATACTCAAAAGGTTCGGCGTTAACATATAAATAAAGCTACATAGATATGAAGTAATGATAAAATAGTTTTATTAAACTAGCTTAATTACAAAGTAATTAGTATTGACTAAGGTAATTAACTGACAGTAATAATAACTATCTATGTACCAGATGACAAAAACGGTTAGATGGGGGCGCAAGACATAAAGGAGGAGGGATACAAAAATGCTAGAGTATGTTGAATTGAATCCGTTCAAAGCCAAAAGAATTTTGCACCAACCATAAAAAAAAACAGATGAAACACGCTGCAGAAAAAAAATAAACGGTCGTTCAGAAACTAGTACCAGGAAGTCAGTCGGAATGCCAACGGATTTTTTTGTAACCTAAATTCTGGAGCATTCAGTCTGACGAGAGCAATGAATGCCTTTAAATAAGATTAAGTTTCCTACATTATGTACTAGGTATTAAATCCACCTCATGGAATGTCGAGTCCTCACGCACCAGGTTAATTAAACCTGTCTTGTAACATCAACCACCACATTATGCTATTATGTTGCAGACACAAATATTTAAGTACGCAGAAAATGGAAAATTCAAGTGACTGGCTAAGTGTTACTGAGTTTCTCTAACTGAGGTCTAGGTTAGTTCATGGACATTTTAAGTGCCGTCTGAACAGGTTTTTTAGAAAAACTGTATCTTTCTTGAGATGGGAGCAAATAAAATAGTTAAGTTACGTTAGTATCTGCCTCAACTCTTTTATTGTACAATCCCATTTAAAAAAAATTGATCCACTCAAATGAGAATAATACTACTGAGAAAATCAAAAGCAGAATGTGTTCTTTTGCTAGATTGCTAGAGAAAAGCAAGGAATGTACATCATTTTTTGCTTTAACAGACATACTGGAATTCTTGCTACATCCGGCATCAAAGCATTTAGGAAAATAAAGCTAGTGAGCGATAAGCAATTAAAAATATAAAGCTTTTTCTTGCCAGATAAACAAAGATAGATAAATACATAATCAAAAAGGATTTCAGAGGAAAGCAAATGTTAGAACAGAAGTCGGGTCGAAAGGATTGCAAGCAAAGCCTGGGTGCGTTCCAAGCGGGATACTCAGCAGCAGTGTCTTGTATAAATTATTTTAGAAAACACGTCCATGTCATATGCCGTTTTCACGATTCAGTATTTCCCTCTGTTGTTTGATTACCAATATTTGTACTGAAATGTAAAGTAGGCAGTCTTTGTTCTGTGATAACTGGATCGTATTTAAGGTGTTTCCATGTTGTATCGTTTATGTTCTAGGAACTATTTGGCAATAATAAAGATACGTATAATTATAATAATTAGGTTTCCTGCTTTCAAACCTAATACGCGATATGCTAATGTTTTTAGTATCATAGTAATTATTTTTTACTTATTCTTCCCTAAAAAAATGCAGTGTATAATAGCTTAAACTCCAAAGTCTCTGTCACGTGACGTTCGGTGTACGGAAAAGTGAGACGAATGCCTCTAAGCCACTGATGTATTTAATCCGCGTTTATGAATACAAGCGTTAGCGCAAATTTATAGCTATAAAAAAACCGCATAACATCATTATTTTTAGTTTCTTTAGATAAAATATTTAATGAAGAATCCCTAAAGAGCCTGGACGTGGATTTCCAGATACAAAGGACATTCTACAAAGCTACGGAGTGAATATTCACGCCCAAATTACGTACACCCGCGAGTTTCGGTAAGCCAGCAACGAAAAGACAACGTCGGGTTAACCGCCATTGTACACAGACTAAAAAAGCTGGAAAATGCTACTGGATTTGTGAATTTATGTTGGTATAATCTGTAGTTACATTTTATTCTGCCTCCACACCCGCAAAATGCGGTCCCACTGGCTTATTGTGTAAAAGGACATTTCGGGTCTTTTAAGCTCTGATTTAACCGGATTGCGAGCTGCGACCTCTGTTTCGTTGACCTACCTACTTTAATAAGATGCGAATGTTATAACATACACGATTTAATAAAGCACCGGTAATTAAATCAGTCAATCAGGGATTATTCGTTAGTCTAGCCTTGTTTGTAGAAATCTAGGTAGGTAGTTAGTTACTGTAACGATACCCGGTTCATTGGTGCATAATTCTGCACCGGAACAACTCGCGGCAAGTGCCGTTTGAATCAAAACTTTATCCCATTGGATTTAAGTATGAAAATCAAATGAAGATGCGTTTTGAAAATAGATTTTAAACTTAGTACACCTTGCCGACATTTTATGGAGGTAGTTGCGTAGCGTGGGCGTGAAGTATGTTCAGTGGTGCGTTCATACGGAAGACTTGTCGGTGTCACTACAGTTTATTATTGTTCATGCTATTCAGGTTCTCTGGACCATTATTGTCTAATTGTCTAAGGCAGCTTTCTAATCATTTGTGAAAACAACAACTTTATGTAGGCGCCATGGCTATTATGGACTACTTGGCTCATCGAGCTTTAGTACAGTTCCGCCCCCACACTAGCTACTAATTTACTAACGGTGTATTAGTACCTACCTTTCTTCATACATACAAATCTAAACTAGATAAGATTGAATACACAAAATACTTCAGACAAAACATTTCCATACTTACTTTTTAATCAAGTAATTTATTCACAAGATTTTTGTTTCTTAAGGTGTTCAACTCCTCCAAGGAATGTGGACTTTTACTTTGACGATCTATCTTGCAGGAGAGTGACAAAAAAATATGTGATTTAATTCACTAGCCATATGTTAATTATATTACGTTTTTTCCACAGAATATTAATTAGAGCATTCATATTTTGTTTTGAACATGAGACGACATTTGGATGGACCCGAGACGTCCTTGTATTCGTGATGCTTTAAGAAAAATAAATAAAATTTAATTTGCCTACCACCTAAAAATTGCATAGTAACTCGAAATCGATTTAATGAGAAATATTGAATGATATCATATTATTTCTAAGAGTTGTCGAGTAATGGCGTATCAAGCACCTACCAGCTTGTTGTACTGCTTGAGGTTTTATTTACATACCATCTTCAGCCAAATCATCATGTACCATGGAGAATGTGACATAACAGGACATTTACTGGACAGTGTGGTAAATGGTTATGAACCTCATATAGTGTTTTAAAACAAAGAAAGAAAAAAATGGATGAGGACCTACTTTATAAACCTTTTTACAATATAGGAATAAAATTTTAACAATAAAGTTTTATAGGTAGTAAATTTTTTTTTAATGCTCATTAAATTACAAATCATTCATTAAGTACTTCATAATGTTTTAAATATATATTTACCCGATTATTTTATCTTCTATTATTTAAATATGAAATCACACAGCCAATATACAAGTTTTATTTAGAAGTAATTGTAAAAGTATTATTGATTGTGTTATAAGTAATATGTAATGCTTTTTCATAATAAATCTTATTGTAAATTACCACCTACTAGGTATATTTATTAAAATACCTATATGGACTGAAAATTGCTTAAAGTTATTGTCTTTTATCTCAATAAGTAAGGGTTACACATTCTTCAACAATATACTGCCTATTTTTGCAATATTTCACATCACCTTCATATAACTTTGTATTTTTTTTAAATAACCAACATGCTGGCCTGGGTAGGCATACGGGGTAACTATTGAAACAGTGTAGTAATAACATTATGTAGTCATGTTTGTTTATTTATAAATATGTAGTGATCACTTGCTTCACCTAAAAAAAATAATTTATACATTAAATAGAAAATATTATTTTGAACCATACACTACTAATTTAAATTAATTTACAAACATCATATTTAATATTAATTTGGTAGGTAAAGCATTAATGAAAATGATCTAGGTTAAAAGTATGGCTTATAAATATAAACTTAGTAGGCAATGAAATAGTTGCATATTTTCATACAACCTAAATTATATAATAAGTATTTTTTTCCAGGTTTAACTAAATAGGCACAAAGTCTATCCATTGCCATGATTGAGGATTTTGTTTAAACTAATAAAGAATTAGGAGACAAAGACATTAACTTAATACCTAGATGCTAATTTGTAAACAATGTAGGTAGGTACCTAGATATTATCCTGCACATAAACAATAAAATATTTGAATGTAATCTGTATTGTATTAAAAATATATATATTTTAAGAAGCAAAATAGTCAAATATGGGGGTAAATTGATTAATTAAATAAGTCTTTAATTGATACAAAGCAATAATACTATACCTATTTTACATTTCGTGTAAATAATTTTATCAAAATTACGAATAACAAAGAACTTTGTTAGTATTTTGTTTAAAAACGTTTGAATTCAACACACGTATTGAATAACACGCAACGAGAGAAAGGAACGGATTTAGAAATAAAAAAAATTGACCTTTGTGGCCCAAAATTGACGGACAACGTAGACAGGTCATAAGCCTCGGTTAAAAGACCTACCTTGTCTCCGGGGATGTTTTTAGCCGACATGATGGGTCACCTTCCCGCCCTGTGATCCGACGTCGTCTTGTTGACGATTTATCCAGAGAAAGGATCTCGCACAGTTGTCGTGAGCGCCCAGCATACGCCACAAAACACTTCACTTTACCAATCACTTGGCCATCATCACTGAACGAGGGATGCATCAAAAACACAAACACAATAATCGACCCATCGTTTGGAGTCGTAATTAGCACGATTTCCCATTGAGATTCATCGACACAGATAATTTTCACAACACTATACACAAACACAGCGACTGACAGAAGCTAACTTGATTGAGTTGAGCTTGACGGAAAATGGCGAGGGATGTATTACGTCCCTCCCGCCGCGGTTCCCTGCCCCGCGCATGTACTCTTTTCTGTCATTTGTAGTTCCTACATTTAACCTAGATGTCACTGCTGCACAACAACAAACAATCTTCTAAAACTATTAGAATCATACTCATAGATGACGCTGACTTAACTTGAAAGCTGAAGAGACAAAAAAATCTATTATGATTTCTACAAAACCAGAAAAATCTTAGACTTAATATACCTTCGGATAAGTTAAAAGACTTCAGAAATGACATAAAAAGTAAATACCAACTAAACTATCCGAACTCTGATAATTATCATGTCCCTGACATTTGTGCGTATAAATAAAAAGTCAATAAATAATATCCCCATTAAAAGAAATAATACATTTTTAACGAATTAACCATTCCCATACCTATTTAAAAGCACTATTTGCATTGCATTTGCAACCTCAAGCTCACATTTATTTATACGTGTTGGTATTATAAACATAATATTTTGATTTTTTTTTCCTGGCAACTTTCAGAATGTTTTGTTGGTACTAGGTAAGTACATTCGGTTTCCGGTAGTGATAGTGAGGTTTGAACCATTGGAACAGTCCTTTAGTCCCATGTAATCGATTTTTACATTTCTGTATAATAAATATACTAATTCCAGTCACTTCATAATACTAACTTTCATGGGCAACCGTTTGTCTTTTAAGGATTAAATAGCAGCATAAACGTTTCCGACAAATTAAACCATACAACTATTTAAGCATAAACAGTCGCGTGCTTATGTATCAGATATTCACAGTATATACATATGTTAATGCCTAGAAAATTGGTATTGAAATTGATCTAATATCATTAGAGATTATATGATTTCATAAAGGTATTTCAATTTATATCAACTTCTTTTGAAATCAATTCGATAATAATAATTTGAATCGATTTGAAATAATTAAGTAGGGTTTAGTAAATTTTGGCGTCGCACTTCACTAACTTCCGCTTCGTAACAGAATTCGCAAAATGGCGGATGGGGTGGACATAGATTTGTACGCTGATGATATAGAATCTGATTTTAATCGGCAGGTGAGTATTATACTTTAATAATCCTTAAGAATACTTTGCGCTTGTTGAAATTATATATTTTCGCAAGTCGGACGAGGTTTCGACCGTATAATCGAGAGATGTTACACGGCGTCTTTCAGGACGAGTTCGGCGGTGAAAATGTGGATTTGTACGACGACGTGATCGCTACACCGTCAGCGAAAAACGAGGATGGTGATGGGCCATCGATCTCCGGGCCGCCGCAACATTCACATCCCCCAGAGGAGACAAACGGCAACGCTCCTTATCACAACAACGCACCAAACCACGGACATCATGGCCGCCGCTTCCAACTTTACGTCGGCAACCTAACATGGGTTTGTACCTGATTTTGTCTCATTTAGATATAATGTAAATATAGGATCAAGTTGTTTTGTTTCGACGTCTATCTTTGTCTTTGAATGACCAATATGGACGTTTGGTTCAGATTTGCCAATTTAATTCACCAGGTTTCATTGCTTGCTAGGTTTCAATACTTTGTCAATAAATTCATTGGACCTTACATATACATATGTTCGAAAGTTAGTATGAAATGTATCTTCAATCATTCGTAATTATCGTCAGTAACGGAGCGTTAATGTAACTCAACTAACTAATAATTTTTTTATCTAAGATTGTGCATTGTTTTAAAATTAGTTATACAAACCTTTATTATAGTATTAGCTGAATACATTTTTTATAGTATTGTTTAAAAAAATATAATAAAGCACCTGTAACATGATAGTGCTGTTTTTACAATTGTTATGCCAAAGCACTAGATACTAATTACTACTTTTAAAACGCATTTCATAATTTTCATGATATTTTGTGCACAATCTTGAGCAATGCCTTTTGAATTTGTATTCATATTCAAATGTGATATTATATAACTAAGTGAAAATTATACCTTAGTAGCCTAATTAATCTAACTTTAGGACTTGAGCAACTATTAAAATTAATTCAAAATCTGTACTCTGTTGTATATTACACTCCTTATTTTGATAGTAACTCAAGATAATGACTTATCTCATTATGATCATGAAATTTTAATCGGGCTACTTACAACATTGCTTCAGATACTTCATTATAATTAGACTTTCTTAAAAAAAATAACATTTTAATTCAGGATATAACATTTAACTTAAAATAAACTAAGCAGATTAAAATTTGTAACATTCTAATAAATAAGTAATGAAACCTGGTATATTGGTATACAACTTTTAGGTGACCAGTTGACAAAACATCATTTAAATCTTGTCCCAAAACAATATCAATAATATTTTAACAGTACATACACTTAAGATAATTACTGGAGAATATTTTCTCTTATGTTAAATATGATGTTTGATTTCATCTGGTTACCAGAATCGTAATTATATGAACTATTTATTGGGTCTTATTTCACCAGCTATTGTTGGACAAAACTAAGCATTTTTATTAACAAGATATCATGTAATTTATGTTGTAAGACATTTATTGTTTAGGCAAAAGACTAATTAAAAAAGACAATATAAATATTTTGTAGAAATCAGGCCCAAAAGTAAAATTGTTTGGCTAAGATCTATTTGAATAAATTCATCAAATTATAATAAATAACTACATATTTTCAAATAAAGCAAAATTATAGATATAAAAGGTTCGAATTATGTTATAATTTATTTCATATGATTTTGCTATATTCTCATTTAATATGTTGAAGCAAAAACAAGTAGTATTCTAGTAAATATAATGATGGAACAAACTAAAATTTGTTCAAATTACACCTATATCCTCCACATTTATCATCATGGGATATTGAGTTTGTTAAGTAATTTCACATTTGTCAACTTGTTTTTGCCTTCATTTTACAATATAAATATTAAACAGTAAATTATTCATAGTAATAAATCCCCTGGGTTAAAATTTTATGGTTATAACCTCAACTACAATGATTTATTGTGTGAACGAATTTACATAATATTGATGATATACTTACATGGCATACTAATTCAAGAGCATATACATTATTTGTTCTTGTCAACTGTCCATTCTGCTTTGGCAGAAGTTTTTATGCTGTGGTTATCCTAAATACTTGTTCAATTGTGTTTTAATATTTTTTTTTTATTTTATTGACTCTTATTTATGATTTATTGACACTATACAAGGAGATATTAACATAAATTAATATTATTATGATGGTTAGTACACATAAACAATAACCTAATTTACATGTATCTTAGAAATTTCACATAATATGGGGCGGGGGAAGAAAGTCATCAGTAACATTGACGTTTTGAAAATATGTTCTATATTTTTTCGAAATGTATTAAGTGACTTGCTTTCTCAAATCTGCTAGTGATCGTGACCTTGTTTAACTTGATTAGTTAATAATAGGACTTGATGTGACTCAATTTTATAAAATCTGTCTGTATTTATGTATCAGGCTTGCTTCAAGGTCATTTGTAAACTTAGATACTCTCATAATGCACACAGTTTAACTAGGGATGTACCTCCCTACATGTATTTGTTTTATTTTTGATAATCATTATTCTTTAGTATTAAGCATGTAATTAATTATACACCATTAATATTACCTTCATTTGAAATAGTCATATTATTTTAATATAATGTACATTTTGAAAATACTTCTTGTACAAACCATATTATAAATGATGTAAATATCTCTTTGTTGTGTCAAATTTATGTGACAGTCATGTTGCACTGCCATTTTATAATAATGCATAGAATATGGGTGCCTGTAAACTACACGATTTTGATGGTGTAGTGTACATACAATGGATAAATAAAAACAAAAAAAAAAATACCATTTCTGTTTGGTATAAGTTTAATAATATTTAAATCACATATTCAGTATCTGTTGCAAAAATTATTCATACATACTTAGATCTGTGATATTATAACTTATTGTTTTTGGCTTGTGAACAAATGGGGGAGTAATATTTAAATCGTGTTGTTTACCCTGAGCCTAATACCTCACATGATTTTGAAAGAATGTCTGGCGAGTTTTGATTTATGAATGACAAAGTATGACTGTTCAATATCATATGTATTTATCTATTAGCCCATGTACAATACCCTCTCATAGTTTACATATGTTAACAAACTCTTCTAAAATTTCACTCAATACTAACATACATTGATATTCAATGTTGCCTATTGCACTTAAGGATTTATAACAGAAAATAGAATTTTGTGTATGATTTCACTTGATTATACCAGTTGAAATAATTGTTTATTATCGTTATTTATATTAAACATTGCTTTAGTGAATAACTAAGTGATTGTGCCTCATTATGTGTAGGCTAAATTAGTTAGTTGGGTAATGTTTTCATTACAAACTATGGTTTTTCTTACACTACCCGTCTTACATTGTTTAAGATTGCCTGTGTGGATAATTTAAAATCGGAATATTGGACCAACATTTGCATGAAATGTACAACCAACGCCAAAAGTAAACCAAAATTCTGATTTGATATGTAATATTACTAACATTTTTTCTTATTCAGGTTTTCATCGAGGTAAGATGTTTTGAGCTTGTTTTACATTATGTAGTTGTGTCCTTAATTTTATTTTTTATATATTACATTATATAGATTTTCTAATATGAACAATTTAGTCCGGTAAGTTAGGTACGGATTTGGCCTGTATTTATTTATAGCGGTTGGATGGTTGATAACCAATGTATGTTGTATGAGTGTACTAATTTTACATGTCGTTAATGCAAATTCCAAATGTCTGGACCAAAACTATAAGTGAAATTTTATGATAAATATCATTCACTGTAACCCAAGACTACTTATATAAATAATTTGTAAATGTTACGGAATTATACATAATATTTTCCATTATTTACCAAAATAATTATATCAGAATTCGACTAATTGTTAAACGCCGCGACTTTAATCCTACTTATGGTTATATATTATTTTTGTGTTACGATTTGTAGATTTGATTATTATACGAAAATCCCCTGTAATTATAATATTGGCAGATATTTATAATTATTTTAATCTACTTACATGTAACTATTCTAAATTAAAATATGTTTATAATACTTTCAATATCGCTGCAAAAACAAAAAAAAAGATAGATTTCTTTGTACCTTAGAAAGTATTCAACATGTTAGTGTAAAAATAATCGATAAAAAAATAATGTTGGTTACTATTTGGAACCAAAAAAATGTTAATGCTGTTTATTAAGTTACATTTAGCGATCTGTGATGATTATTAATTCTTCTTTATTGTTTGGAAGGATTCAGTATCCCGTTTAATGTCTAATGTTGGTTTCTAAGCAGTTTTGTGAACTGCCCTATTTATAATCTTGATTGCTGCCAATGAAAATCTGTGGTGATGTCAATAAACGTATGGTAACAAAGATAACTGTTTCCTTTTCCCCGACGTGTCCTGTTGCGGAACAAACGTGATAAATATAATAAAGATATAAAAAGTACACCTTGGAGGATTAATCAGGAAGGTAGATTAGGTATCGATTTTACAAACTACAAGCATTTTCAATTTATTCCGTTAATTTAAATAATTCGAAACCATTTTAAAACTACATATCCGCATTAGACAACTTTCACTCTTCACCTTACGTATATCGCGTTTAGCGGCCGTACATAAACAAATGTGAGGTAACACGAAAGCGTTCATCTCGCGGAGGGCTTTGTCACGTATGTATTCTATATTATAATTTGGTTGCCTAGTGTTTGCACGTGGTTGAGTTTTTAATAACAACTTTTCCAGTGGGTGACCGATCAAGATATTGCTAACGCTGTCGCGGACGTGGGCGTGTCGGATTTCCAAGACGTGAAGTTCTTCGAAAATAGGGCCAATGGGCAGTCGAAGGGCTTCTGCGTTATATCTCTCGGTTCAGATCAGTCCATCAGGATGATCCTGGACCGTCTGCCCAAGAAAGAGATTCATGGACAGCACCCTGTCGTTACTTTACCCACTAAACAGGTAATTATATTGTCATACTGAAGCTTTATGACCGAATGATACCTAGCAGATTACTCTGCGACTACAATATACTGCCTGTCCTTGTAACATAAATAGGCAATCGATGATTTGTTAGCCAATACGAGACCAGGAGAACCTCGATGTTAAGCGAATAAATCAATGGTATCGATTCTGATTCAACACTTTAGGCCCCATTTAAAGACTTCACGAATATTCACAACAAAAATAAAATTTACATTTATACTTTATACAATAGAACAGTTATAGTGCATAGAATGTTATCCACAGGCATTGAATCAGTTTGAGAGCCAGTCGAAGACTAGGTCGACGCCCCCAGGGCCTAACAACCCAGGTATGAGGGGACCGCACCCCGGCGGACCACCTGGTCCCCACCCAGGAGGTAAAAAACGTAACAAAAAGATTTCTGATAATAAAATTTAATAAATCTCTAATTTAACCAGAGATTATATCAATACTAACTATTGACGTATTGGGGGAAATTCTATTATGATTAATCTACTCCTGCTTGTTACAGTAGCTTTAACATACAGTTAATAGTTTAAGAAATTCAATTTTAGTTTTGACTATAACAGAATTTTTCGGTGGCGGCCCCAGTGGTCCCCCAAACGGTCCCCGCATGATGATGCCCGGGCCTGGGCCCCACCACCAGCTGCGTGGACCCCCGCCTGGGCCCCCACACCCGCCGCACCACATGCAGCAGCACCAGGGCCCGCCCCCGCACCACATGCAACATCAGGGCCCACCACCGCATCAGGGTCCTCCACCTGGACATCGTCCACCACCTATGCAGGTTAGATATACCTAGAACACTTAATGTAATGTGAGAAAACAATAATGAAAGCTATAGGATAATAGAGAAACACTTGAAATTATATTGTCTTTAAATTACATTTAAAAATACCTTCGACAGTTCGGTGGTCCGCCACAAATGCAGCGTCCTCCGGGCCCCCGGTCGGGCCCAGACTGGGGCCCGCGCGGCCCCCCGCACCACATGCCACCGCAGCCGGCTCCGCAGTACGGCCCCCCGCAACATCAAATGCCGCACCAAATGCCGCCGCCGCATGCGGTAGGTACCGCTTTGCTTTTGCACATATCCTCCAAATGACCAGATATGTACAAAATGGTTAACTGCAGGACAGCTAATGTTAGATAAGTGCTTAACACTGCCGGATTTGTGGCAACTTCTTTTTAGTATTAAAAAGTTTCTGGCCAACACAAGCACCTTAAGTTAATTTTATATGAAACTTCTAGTAATGTTGGCAAAACTTTACAGTAAAGTATTTGCATTTTTCATATAAAAAAATATGTCCCAAAAAGTATTTCATATAACATCCAAAATGCTTCTTTGAAGAAGGTATTTAAATACAGAACAGAAAATATCGGTTTGTACGAGTGTTTCTGGCTTTAAATTTGTCTCAGAGTACCTATCTATATTTTATTATGGTATAAGAAATCGCTCACAATTACAATAACATTTCCAGCCCCCGGGGCAATTGCCCCCGCCGCACCATCAAATGCCCCCACACCAGCAGGGCCCCCCTCGGGGTCCCGCACCTATGCCTCAGCATCCAGGTATGAATGGTTACCCAGGTACGAGATCTTTCTGTTATTAGCATGATACAGTATGGGTGATGGTAATAACAAATACTAACAGGTTAAAGATAATACAGCAAATAATGTGGTTCATGACAACTATGCTGGAGGAGCCATAGTGGGCATTCATTAATTGCGTGAGACCCTTTACCCCCTTGGTGAGATGTCATGAGATTTTGTGCGATCCCCCCCTCCCTCCCACGAATAGGTGAGGATTTGCTCCTAGGTGAATCAGTGAATGTCTATTTGGTGTTTTACATTATTTGTTTTGAAACATTCTTTATTCAGCTGTATGTATAAAAATTTCTAATTAATTTAACTCTACTAACAATAATATAACATTTATAAATTTATTATATTGATACCTAGATTAAAATATCATTGCTATTTGATGAAATGGCTATGAAAGAATAAGTAGCTTAGATACCAATAGCTTAAAATTAATGAGATAGCAATATACAATAATAAGAGAAGAACCTATCTGCCTTTACTTTCCTTCTCGTTCTCTAGTATGACACTGTCTCATTGATGTTATAATGAAATACACTCTTAAATAAACAAGGTGGCCTGACGCATAGGTTTAAGGATATTTCAATGGATGGGATGAGTGGATCTATTTTATAAGAATAGACGGAGATAGCTACATATGCGCGGTATTGAGATAAGTTTCCTTTGTCCCAGGCGTGGGCCCCGGCGCGCCGGCCCCGCACGTGAACCCCGCGTTCTTCAACCAGCAGCCGCCCGTGCAGCCCGCTCCGGGGGTACAGCCGCCGCCGCAGCCTGGACCACCGGGTAAACACTGATTTATTAAATACAGACCTTACCTAGGATCATCAAAATGTTTACCAGAGTACAAGCTCTGCTTAGTTTTAGATCAGATTGTCGTGTCTAAAGAAAGTCCCAGGTATGAAGAAAAAAGACTTCTATAGTTTAAGTTTTAAGTAATAAAAAGTTGTAAGTTTTCTAAAGATTATTTTGTTAGAGTTCTTAGTGCAGAGTTCCTCCTGGAAAGTACTACCACCTTACCCATTTCCGCCGTGAATCAATAGTGCACTTGTATCACTGTGTTTTGGGTTAGAAAGGTAAGGGGGCCGGTGAAAGGCACATGAGACATAACAACATTACATCTCAGAGTCTAGTGTCGCAAATGTCCATAGGCGGCGGTGACCACTTACCATCAGGTGGACAGTCCGCTTGTTTGCTGGCCCATGTGATATAACATATAATGATGAGTAGGAACAACCCTCTGTTAACTGTATTTCAGTTATGTGATTGTTGTCTTATCCTTGGGGAGTAGGTCCATTGAACCTGATGAATGCATCGGAAAGGAGTATTTTTACAGTTGATTACTTGATTAAAAAAGTGGAGATATACATAAGCCATGCTAGACTGCAATATTAAGGATTTTTAGGTCCTGGACCACCATATGGTCACCCACCACATGGAGCCCCGCCACCAACCCAAGGGCCTCCGCCTAGACAGCCGTACGGAAGACCACCTCAGGTGAGTGAAAATTATTTTTATTATTATTAAATATTTTCAGTAGCATACATTTTACAGACAGACTAATTAAAATTAACTGCCCCTGGCTAAGCCGAGCATTCGGGGGAGATCTGCCACACTAAAATAAAACTCCAGGTATATGTTATATACGCAGCTTATCATTTAGTGTTCCAATGCTGAACACAGGGACTCCTAATAGCGGTCACTCGTTATGTAATCGCAACTTTGTGTCCTCAGAGTTACCCCGCGGGCGGCGAGCCCGGGCGCGGCGCGCACCACCCGGCGCCGCACGCCGCGCCGCACCCGGCACACGCGCACGCGCACGCGCACGCGCACGCCGCGCACGCGCACCCCGCGCTGCCGCCGCACCCGCCGCATCCCGTTATTAGCGAGGCCGAGTTTGAAGAGGTACATTTGTTTCTTTGCATTCGACTCTAGCTTCAGTTATTGTACGTCGACCGTAAGGTCGCTTCGATGTTACTATTAGCAGCACTATATATTGTCTCCGGTATCGACGCTCCTCTTTCCGTCGAGGCGCATAGTTCAGCATGTTCATTGATCGTTTCGATGTGCACCTCTCATGGCGGCAACGATAATTTAATAGTCATTAGAATTATTTTCAGCATAAGGTAGCGTTTTGTAAATAAATATTAATATTGTTCGATTGTAGGTGATGAGCCGTAACCGTACGGTGTCGTCGAGCGCCATAGCTCGCGCGGTCAGCGACGCCGCGGCCGGAGAGTACGCGTCCGCTATAGAGACGCTCGTCACTGCTATATCGCTTATTAAGCAGAGCAAGGTAAATATTTGTTCGTATTCTTGAAGCTACGGCGGCTACATGATCGGACTTCGACGCAGGGTGCGTTATCGCGACTAGTACCGCCACGACTTCAGAAATATTGTGTCCCATTTTTTCTTAATCTTGTGGTCTATTTGTATTGAACCTGTTAATAAACTCGCAAATTATCCACCAGGTGGCCCATGACGATCGCTGCAAGATCCTAATCTCCTCGCTACAAGACACTCTCCATGGCGTGGAAACAAAATCCTACAGCAGTGTGGAGCGACGACGGTCGCGTTCGCGAGACAGGGACGCTAGAGCGCACCACAGAGCTCCGAGACGTAGAGAACGTTCTGCCAGCAGATACAGGGATAGGAGTCGCGATAGAGAAGAGAGGGACAGGTGATACAACTTTAGTCTTAAAATAATGGTGCGATAAGGGTTTGATATGCATAACAAAACACACACACACGGCATTGTATTTATTAACGTGGATATCGCGGTGGCATTAGCCTCTCTTGCTCTTTTATGCGAGTGAATGTCATGTTAGAAACAACGGAGTTTTCTCTGTTTTACGACTAGACAAGGGCTACGAGATTAGTACAAGGTGACTCTGAGTATACGCAATTTGATTGCAGGTATAGGGAAAGATCGAGGGAACGCGAACGGGATCGCGAACGTGATGCGTAAGTGACCGATGTAGTTAACAGTTTTCCAGCTTGGATGTAACAATGGTTTATTTGATTTATCTTTCATTGGGGCTATTTGTGTGATCCTGGGAAACTCGTATTTACAGATTTTATATTGGATATCCTTTTTAAATCCTTTCTATTATTGCTGAATATGGAAACTTTTAAACTTTGTGTGTACCAATTAACATGCTACCTTTAGCTAAAATTTACCTGAACACCATCCTTGTTTTAAAACCATGATTTTATTTCGTAAGTATAGTTAACACTCGGATATAATAAAAAGTTTTACGCAGCGCATTCCCTTCCGCTTCCACCTTTGATCCAAAGTGCACATTTCTCTACCTGTGTTTGACTTTCGTGTACCTTTTTTACGTGGTATAATGGTTATATATCTAATTGTTCAAGGTACTACAGGGACTACCGTGAGCGTGAACGTGATCGATCTCGCTCTAGGGACAGGGAACGCGCGGATCACTATAATAGGGGACATAGTCGCGAAGAACGGTAAGCAATTCTCTATTATTACTATTAAGCCATGCATACTTATTAAAAACTTCTAAATATAACTTTTGTAAAAGTATTTTGCATTTTGCATGATCATATTGTGATTGGTTCAGAATGTCAAATTACTGCTTTTGAAATAGCTTATCCAATGAGTAAACAAATTCAAAATAAGAATTATAATGTTCACTTTGATATTTAGTCGTCTCCCACCAGGCCCCGCAAATCGCCCGTAGAGCCAGCAGCCGAGGCGAGCGCCGGCGATGCCGCCAGCAGCAAGAGCCGCACGGCCGGCGCGCCCTACTACGACGAGCGATACCGCGAGCGCCGTGACCGCGATCCGCCGCCCGGCGACCGCGAGCGCGAACGCGACCGCGACCGCGACCACCGCCGCGACGCGCGCGACACCCGCGACACGCGCGACGCTAGGGAGCCCAGGCATTAGTCACCAAATAGTTATAGCATAGTCACCACATAGACTCGTGTGGAACTCAGCTGGCGTGAAGTTGGTTCGGCTCAGTAAAGTTTTAATGTATCGTTGTATAACTTTGGCCCGTGCGTCTATTCGTAGTTTATCTTTCGTAATTAAGCAAGTTGCGTCTTTTTAGAATAATATTTCCGCTGTTAACTGTGACTCGATCATAGACGTAGTTTAAAATAATATATGGACTCAACCTGGAAATGGATAGGCTACAAATAAGTCATTTTACGGATAAACGTTAACATCTAAGGCTTCCTCCCTAAGGAGATGTGGCTAGAAGTGAGCCCCTTTTAAAAAAAGTTTGATTGTGTTAAATGTAGTATGAAGTGGCATGTGCGTTATCACTCAATCTGCAATCCTGTCAATAAATTAGTCTATTAAAGTAATAAGAAAGTGTATTGAATTTAAACTTAAGTCAATCCATCTGTTTGGACGCAATTCAATTTAAATTATAGTAGTTGTTAAGTAAAGAAGATTACAAAACGAAGGTGCGTAAAAGTTGGTAATTAAAAATCTGAATCTTGTTATACACATACGGTTTACTGCGCCGTCGATATTTTGACGCTGGCTCTATCTCGATAGAAACTTGTCAGTGGATTGTTCAATGTTTTTATAATCGCGAATATACTGTTGGCGCCTTCTAAATGTTGTGATTTCAAATAATTGTTTTAAGAACTAATTATGTAGTAATTCCAGTAAAGTATTTCGCGATGTATAAATAAGTACAATCTACCGATTTATTTATTATGCTAGTTTATGGGTCGTCGAGGTGTTTTTTCAATTGTTTGTAACCATTCTAGTTTTGTACTTTTCTCTCATGTTTGTATCCTATTTTACTGACTGTCTCAGAATGCCTTAAATCGATGAAATCCTAGGCCTCAGCACAAATATCTATTGCAAGTGTAATTTGGTAACGGGTACCAATGGGAAAACGAACGCACTTGCAACGTCACGTTATGCGCGATGTTCATTTTTCCATACAATTCAGCTTTTTGGCGCACTCGATACGATGATGATACCCTTGCAATAGATAGGGCTCTGGAGTCTAAGCTCCAGGACCTTGTGTAATTCAAAGTATTTATATATTAAAATATACACTTTACAGTATAAAATACATACTTTCATATTTGTTAAAATTAATTTCATCATAGGCAACATTATTAACATTCCAAGAGTCAACTGTCAAGGTAAGAATATCTTATAGCAGTAAAAATAAATGTTAATATATTTCAGACCTTAATTCTATAGTAGATAGATTATCAACGCAGTGTTTTTTTTCCTATTGACTTCGGAATGTAATGTTTTCAATAGGAAATTTTTTCAGTAATAACTACACTAAGTAAGTTTTTAGTGATATAAGTTTTAAGATATTTTCTTATGGAGTGTTCCATAGACTAGATTATGAATGACCCTGATTTAGGACTTAATATGCTATAAATAAATTGATGTATTAATAATCTTGTTTTATTTTACGACAAACCCTTTATTTTGCTTCCCTTGAGACGTAAAACAGTAGATAGGGGAGTTAGAAGTGTTTTAGAATCTGTGGAACCTGGAATCGGGTCGTGTAGCACTACAGAATATAAGTGCTTCGTAGTCCAAAATAAAGTCATTCGCAATATAACTGAATGTGTCGGTTCGAGGTGCAACTCAGGAGGCACCGCAATTTATTGACTAAAGTAACGCTCGCCGTTATCGATCCTTTAATGAAGAATTTGTGTAAATTTAAATTCGTGATCTGGTTTGTAATGAAAATTGAACATCGAACATTTATCGCAAACGTAGCGTCATCGTATCGAGTGCACCAAAAGCCAATGTAATGGAGGAATAACGAACACGCGCAACGTCACGGTATGGGCGGTATTTTCTAAACAACAGCTTATTAGTGCGCCATAAGAGTATCTACTTCTACAACTATAGAATACTATAGTTATTTGTGCAACAAAAGAGCAAAGTCGTTTTTTGCTGCGAGTGCTGATTTTGAATCCTGAGCAAGCGAAGGATTTAAAGATTGAATCACGAGCGTAGCGAGTGATTCTAAAGTTGAATCCTGAGTGTGGCGAGGGATTTAAAGGCACAAGATGCAAAAAACTTTGCTCTCGTGTAACACACATAATTTTTCACTCCAGCAGCGAGAACACTTAAGGAGATAAAATAATAAACAGGAACTTACTGTTATACTGAACTGTTTTAACTCTTCCGGTGTTAAAATACTGTTCTCGTCGCTAGTTTCACTCATATTTTACGATTATTTTAATATTTGTTAACTTATTCAACTCTTACGCCAGCCACGAAATTTTATTCCCGCTCTTTGGCGTGTTCGGAAATAGCACCCATGATATTTTATTATTCAAAATATATTACGTACATTATTGAAACTAGAAATAAATATTTACAGGTTAAATATCAGTTTTATTTCCAGTAAATACTTATTTTCGTTTAAATACAACAATAAGTTGAAAATTCAATAAATTACATTAAAAGACATAATTATCTTTTTGCAAAATTTCTTTAGTTAGTACGCATTTCCGAACGTGTTTGGCTTTCGAGGGCGAATTCAAAATCGGTACTTCGAAAGGGCTGGTCTTTGTCTCTCTCTCTTTCTAATTGCGAGAAAGTGTGAATGTTTCGAATTGTATGATTAATGAAAACAAAAATTTAAAAGTTACTTTGTCTCACTCAGTGAGCAAAATCGCATTTTGCTCACTGATTTCAGGCAGCAAAACCTACTTGTTTGAGCTACTGAAGTGAAAAATATATTTCGATTAAAGCGCACGAGAAGCTACTCGCATGGGCAGTTCTACTGTGACTACGTCGCGCTATTTCGTGTTAGGAATGGTGCTAATGTATCTATTTTAAATCATCAGGCAATAACCTACATCTTTGTTTTAAAAATCCTTACAGTATATAAATCATTATTGGTATCGTTACAAGCTTAATATAACACCGGTACTAATCCGTACTTTCAAATAAAAATAGTTATTATTATATAGTAGTTCTCAATTTTGATGACCGAGCAGCTGAAGGATTCTAAAAAAGCCGGTTTTTCCGCTAGCTAGAGGATTAAGTATATTGAACTTAGAACATCGTGTGTACTAAGTTGGAATTCAAAACATCACTTCTACCTCCATGGTGCCGAATTTATCATACAACTTTTTTTAATTTGTTAAAAGCTCAGACTCGGAACCTATCACAACTTTTATTTTTATTTGCTTTACGCGCACCATTTCCTTTTTTTTTGCATTTTGTCATTTCCTCGCTGAGGTGGGATGAAAAGTTACGTGTTGCACTCGAGTGCAAAGATTTTTCACCTCGTTCTCTTTTGATTCCCTCGCCAACGCTCAGGATTCAATTTTTTTAATCCTTCGCTTGCTCGGTCATCAAAATCAGCACACGGTAAAAAGCAATTTTACTCTCTTGTATAACAAATAACTATTATTATCTAGGTTGTTATCTCTTATCCTCTATATTTCGTGCTAGTTAACTATAGCAAGTGTAAAAGGTTGTTGGTCTAAGAATGTTAAACGTGTATGAATCATCTTCTCTAAGTCAGAAAAGGTGATAAAAGCAAAGGTTCTAACCCTGCTTATGTCTCTAAATCAGACATAGATGTTCATTGATCCATGCAGAATTCGTTTTGAAACTAGTGAAAACCCGACGTTAAACTCCCAAAGTGAAGCTACGCTAAAAGCTGTCTAAAATAAAAAAAATCGAGTGACTACTTAAATTCATAGTTGTTACCTTCTTCAATACCTATAATCATGGAAAGGCAAATTATAAAAGATACATTATTCTTATGACGTCACAACGTATTGCCCCAAGCGATATTATCGACAATGCGTACCTAACTGATGAATAACTAACTAAACTTCGATATTTTGTCTTACCTCGGCATTAAAGGTCAGGATCGTCATTTTAATGTCACGCCTGAAATGTTTTGTTACTGAAACATCCTTTACGCAACGATTTCCAAGAAATAAACATCAGCTTTTCATTATTTAAAACAAAAGCCAATGAGTATTATTGAAACTCACTCGATGGCCGCGTTCAATTTACGTATTTTTGGTATGTATAGTGTCATATAAAATAGGTTAGATTGGTAATTGTGCCGTTGAAAATAATAAACAAGCTTCTTTGTAGGTGTAGTATAACATTCAATAACAAGAAAATGCTGTGTAGTTTTATAACCATGGTAGTGGTACCGTTCCGACACCCGTAGAGCGGAACAACGAAAGCTATAGAGCAGCCTTAATATTGGAACATGGTTTTGCTCTCCCAATGTTATTTATATTTGGCGTAAACTATTTAAATACCAATGACTCAAAAAATTCTCTGGTTTAAAATGTTCCTACTTAGTAACATAGTTTTCTAAGCCTGAAACTTTTACTGAATAACTAATTTTGAACTTTACATTGTTATGCATATTTTAGAGCAGTTCTTGTGGACAATGTTTAGAGATTACTCTAGCTGATGACCAGTCACAGAATAATCATGCTAATAATGATCAAAGTTACGTAAACAAGCGTCCGCTAGCGGTTTTACTCTCCCTAGAGTCTTTAGTCTCGATTCACACCCTAGGCTACATGTACACCAAATTTCAGAAAGATCGGCTCAGTCGGAGCCACTTTCGCATTCATACTATTAGTTAAGGTTAAGATGAGAAATATTGAGAAGAGGTAAACAAATAATATATCTAACCTGCTTCTTTTTAGATTATAATAATAATAATTTATTGACTCATAGCTAAGTTAATACATGGTAGTGTTTGACAAAGATATCTTAGACTAGGTTATAATTATAGTAGCTTAGCATCTGTTGCTGAGCTAGGCAAGAAGCCTGTATTACGGCATACAGCGCCAAAATCCCCAGGGACATGTCTTAGTTTTAAACTAGTCTTATCCATTAAAGTTCTGCACATTTTTTTTGAAGGTAATGATAATTAAATAGAGTAGAGTACTGTGTGTGTGTGTATTTGTGTGCGCGTGAGTATGTGTGTTTGTGTGTGTGTGTGTGTGTATTTGTGTGCGCGTGTGTGTGTGTGCCAATGTAGCTATATGATTAAAAAAGAAGATTATTTAATGATAACTAGTAAGTTTTCTGTCTCCTCGTAGGAAAGTGATTGAAGCCATTTAGATATTTTCATTTTACATTCCAATTTTGATAAGGGATATATATTGAGTTGCTTATTAACTTTGTTATAGATAAATGGTGCTAAAAATTTCGAAAATCTTTGACTTAAGGTATGAAAGGCATCGTTATAACTGCAAACCGTGTATTTTCTGCGTGTATTTAAAGCAGCCGAATCAAAAGTAAGCTTGGAGTGTTAAAGTTGCATAATATTTTGCAAAAACAACTGGCGAACAGTCAGCCCTTCGCAAAATTTGACTTTAAATAATGCTCTTTGGGCAATTTCTAATTTTATTATATATATTATTATATATATAGGTAAGTGTTGTGTATAGAGGAACATTATTCACCTACCGTATCGTGCTGTTCGATGCTACTGCAAAAATGAACATCTATAACTGAGAATACGGTCTGGTGATCTTGAAAACAATGCGCTTCGAAACAAACACTAGACTACATTTATATCGGTATATTATTGGTGAGAACTAAGAAAATATCCAATACGATGTTGCACGATTGATTGAATTGTTGATTGTGGGTTTACAAAAGTTGTAGTAGGTTTGTATAAAATTAGCTGAAAACCAATCTTATTATACAGTTCTGGGGCTTGATTCTGTAAGCTAAATGACTCTAGCTCATGTCTCGTCGCGACCTCTATGGTCTGTCTCGTTTTTTAACCACGCAAGTGAAAGGTCCGTACCTTGTTTGTATTAGATGCAGGTGCTAATGTTAACTTAGTTCTCTTTGAAGGATTACAACCAATAAAGTAAGGGTGGAATGTCAGACCTTAAAAATAGATACAGGTAATCCCTTCATCACGTCATATCAGCGCAGGGGTGTCAACTGCTAATCATAGCCTATATATTTCCATAGCAAATGGATCTGAGCCGCTTACATACAGCGGCTACCAGTGACTGTAACCAGCGGTGTAATACCGTCTTCAATGGTTTGTCTCTTTCCCTAACAACGCTATCATGTGAGAGGTAAACTCTCCGAGGCCTCGTTTCACCGGCTCGCTGACAAATCTGAATAGGGGCCAGGTCGTCAGTCCATCTGGTGAGAGGATTTTCCTTACGTCGCTTCCAGTATTACTAGAGAATCTGTCTTCGTTATCGGTTGTCAGTTCGAGCGATGTGGCCTGCCCATTACCACTTTCAAGTACTGACTCTATAAGCTCATTAAGCTGTATCCGTACCCTTTGTTCTTCTACGAAGTACCCTAAAAAAAGTTACATAGATAAAAGAGAACTTTGTGAATGACCCACATTGATAATATTATTAGTTGTTGAACAACAACCGTGTCGGAGCTGTAATTAGGGGATTCTGTAGGCTACTTACATTTTATAGCCGTTAGTTTGTGGAACTTGAGATTATTGCTTTAATTACCGTCAATTTGCTATGAGTTATTATTAATATCGGATGTAATGGGCTGGTTGGAGTGTTGGTTAGTTATCCAGACTGCCACGCCGTATGTCGTAGGTTCGATTCCGAGCTAAAACTAATATTTGTGTGCAAGTAACATGTTTGTGACAAATCTGTATTCATGATGAAAGTTATGTTTAATATTGAATAGCCGCACTAACAACGTCTCATATTTTAACTGTTTTTATTTTTTAAATAATATTTTGTGTGAATGAAAGTATGGATGTTACTATTTTACATAAAAACTAGAAAACGGATTTTGATGAAATTTAGTTCAAACATAGTTTATGGATCACCTGAATCAACTAACATTATTGGATACTTTTTATCCCGGGAAAATAAAACTTCCCCCAGGAACGCGGGTGAAACTGTGGGGACAGTTAGTTTGTGAAATAAAACAAAAAAACATGTAGTATCACAAGTTAACCTAGCTCATATAATTACTCACTAATAAAAAAATCTATTTTGAATAGATAATTTTATAGCCTGTCTCACTGTAATTGTCACATATTATACATTTTATATTTGTATCCGGCTGATTAAATAAATTATTATTATTAATCATATTTTTTTAAGCCTCTTAAAAAAATAGCCATTACTTAGTTAATTACTATACTTTTTTGGTTACCTATAATACAGGACATTAAACCGACCTTTAAAATATAGAAGAAACTTTACTTACAGGGGCTCGATTCTGTAAGGAAAGTGAGACTAACTCGAGGATGTTTCGTCTCTTGGCAAAGAGACATCTTTCGCTAATACTACTAATTAAGTGAGAGATAAGCTCTCCGAGGCCTCCGTGAAGCGGTTCGCCGTCGAAGTTTGTATTAGCTGAATAAGGGGGCAGGTCATGGTTATGTACCAAGTATGATATACAGTAAATATAGCCTTTTTTTTATACCACATAGGCCGACAAACAAGCGGACGGTCCACCTGATGGTAAGCGGTCACCACCGCCTATGGACATTTGCAACACTAGGGGCATTGCCAATGCGTTGTCGACCCTGAGACGTGAAGTTGTTAAGCCTGTAATTTTACCGGCCCCCTTACCTTTCTAACCGATAAACAAGTGCACTACTGCTTCACGGCAGAAATAGGTAAGGTACTTCCCCAGACGAACTCTGCACTAAGAGCTCTACTACTCTTAAACACGCCTGTGAAACAACATAACAATACACCTAAAGCACTTTAAATTCATAAAAAAATCATAACATGAAAGCATCGTACATTTATGAGAAAGCTTCTCGTTTAATAACTTTTGCCAGGATCTATTTTCGTCAATATAATGAGAACATAACAACGTTGAAAGTTCGTAAATAACGTAACGAGAAACTGAGATAACGAAGGATCGAGGAATAAAATATGTTTTGTCATAAATTCTGTTTGACCAAGCTATATATTTATCACATACTAGCTTGCCATGCCGCGGTTTCACCTGGGTTCAACGTATGCCGGGACTATTTATTTTATTTATTTATTTAAATCACCAACAAGACACTAATACAATAAAAAATACAGGTATTTAATGTTAAAAATTAGTAAATTGAATAATAGTACCTAACAAAAAAGCATACAACGCGCGCTTTCTGTAAGTTATAAAGTGAATTAATGTACCTAGGTCATGGACGCCTGATTATTTGAGAGGTGCATATGCATTCAAATATTATATAGCTACTCCTTATTATCCAGAAAACGGGAAAAAAAATCATGTCTGTTGTATGGTAGTCCCCTTAAATATTGTTTTAATTTCGTTTTTTAGTATTTGTTGTTATAGCGGCAACAGAAATACACCAAAAGTTTTAACAGACGGACAGCGGAGTCTTAGTAATAGTCTTAGTAATTTGGGTACAGAATAGCCAAATGATAAAACAGAACCCTAACAACTGATATGATTTAATTTTATAATATTTAGTGCAGAATTATTTTATTCGTGAGTTATTTGAAATTATATTTATTAAATTTCATATTTATAAGAAATCAGTCAGTCAACGACGTGCCCTTGCACCCCCCGGCACCATGATCTAGGTGCAGTTTTAGTAGTAGCGAATCTTAAGCTATTATTTCTTTTCACCTTCATTTTCATTTTTTTATTGATTTAGTAGGTTTACCAACTGTTGCAACAGTCTTACATGCACAATTTATACAGAAGGAAAGTTATAATAAAACTTACTGCACAATCTTTTTAGGTAAACACCACATGCAATTTGAGGACATCATGTAAATTAAGGTTAACGTTTTGTTTATTTTTCGTTATTAATTTATATATGGGCAGAATGAAGGTACAAAATTAGATCAATGAAAAAAAAGACAAGATTAATAAAGTAATAAAATATAAATATAAATATCCTGGGACATTCTTTTACACACGGCCATCTGGTCCCAAACTAAGCAGAGCTTGTACTATGGAAGCCAGATAACTGATATACTACATATACTACTTTTTTCTTTTTTTTTTTTTCGAAAGATATTTACACCCAGACACAGAACAAACAGACATGTTCATGCACACAAATGTTTGTCCTGGGTGGGAATCGAACCCGCGACCTTCGGTTTGGCAGTCAGAGCGCTAACCACCAAGCCAACTGGCTTGTTATTACTATTATTATGGTATGCTTATTAGATGCTGTGTACAGTTATAATTGGACTACAGGTTTATATAATGTTAATTATCTAGGTTTATAAGTAATACTCAATCTGTTGTCTGTTTCTGGACCTATAAAATAAAATTAATAGGTAATCTACAATACAACTTACATACTGACTATTGACTCAGTAGTTTAATAACATTCTTAATTTGACCAAAGATCATTTAAACAAGCCGTTCTTCTGCTTTTAAAAGGACATTCTTCCAAGCACCTGCACCTTATTCTAGACATATCAAATGACTGAAACTTCGGAAATCTAGTACGAAACCTTGCGACGCCATTTTCTTTTGACAAGGGTCTTGGGCTCTTACCGAGGTCATAATTCATAACCTTGACAACCCTTTTACTGATCGATCTCTTTATTCAGAACACCTACGTCATGTAATAGTAGACAACGTTCTTTTAAGGGGGTCACACTATTTTGAGCCTTTAAGGAGTATACAATAACGTCTGTAATTACATTATAAACGGTTTTTTGGAAGTTATTTTCGATAGTATCGTGAGTGATTTTCGAACGTCATTCGTAGGCTTCTAGGTTCTAAAGCTTAGTTTTGTTTTACGACATAGATTTACACCCATATTCTAAGATATTACCTAGAAAATATCTCGACTCCATTCAACCTCACTCCAAGATGTTAGTATTCATTGTTGCAAAAATCTCCTCCACTCGACGCTTTCCCTCACTCGAGATGAGGAAACAACTGTCAACTTCAAGGTACGTCGAGACCAAACTTAAGGAAGTTTATTGCTTATAAACAGTTACTGAAGCTCATTATTTTATTTATTAATATTTTATCTATAATAGAATGACGTCACTAATGACATGTTATCTTGACTACACTTCGATTCGACATCAGTCGGAATTTCTCGAGTTTTGCTCAAGTTATAACTTAGAATACAAATTTTGAGGATTCCTCGAAAAAATGCTTAAGGTATCCTCAGTCGAGTTGGAGTCGAGTGACATGTGAGGAAACGTCTTAGAATATGGGTGTTAGTTACGGTCATAACATTACATTATTGCTTATAATCTAGTTAGTATATGACTACATAGTATAAAAAAAGTCGCTTTCTCTGTCCCTATATCCCTATGTAGGCTTAAATCTTTAAAACTACGCAACGGATTTAGATGCGGTTTTTTTAATAGATAGAGTGATTAAAGAGGAAGGTTTTTATGTATAATACATGTGACATCCCTAGGGAACGCGGGTAAAACCGCGGGGGACAGCTGTTTAATATAATGTAGAGTAAAGTACGTAAGATTTTTCCTGTGATTTATAATAATCATTTGCGCTGGTGTGATGTTAATTATATGAGACTTATGTAATGTATTTTGTCCGTTAGTGTGTAAAATCCGATAGAGGCGAAAGTTCAGATTATTGTAGCATCTATCAGTGTAAGATTTTTTTAAATGGGTTGATTAGTTTCCTACATCCAAACATATTATACCTTCCTTATACCTCTTTGTAGCTTCAGTAACTTTAAACGTGACCTTCGTAAGTGCCTTCCGAGGTCCTAAACTGAATAAATGGTATTGAATTTAGATTTTTTTTTAAATTATATTAGTATAAATGACCGTGCCAAGGTATCTATAGAAGTGGAAATATATATTAATAAGCTAATGCAACTCTGCAAAATTACGGTAAAAACTACTTAGTTGACTATTTAGGCCGTGGTCAGAAAAGCGGTTGTTATATTTTTGAAAATTTTCACGAGCAGATAAAGCAAAAGAGTATTTTTATCAAACGAATTCATTGTAACTTCATCAAAACGATTTTTTAGCTACGGATTATAATCCGCTGGTGCGAATGATTTATCTTGCATTTTAACTAGATTTAGCTAGCTCGCTGTGAAATAATAGTTTTCAATTTTCATGTAGAATGACTAATAGGACGGTCTACCTGATGGTAAGTAGTCACCGCCGCCTATGAATATTTGTAACACCAATCGCCAATGCGTTATCGACCCAGAGGTATGAAGTTGTTACATTTCTTGTGCCTATAATTTCTGTCCATACAGAAATCACAGTGCGTAGGTAATTTTATTGTGTACCTGCTATAACAATGCGACCAAGATTTATGTAATAATCAACACCGTAAACTTCTTGATTATTTATTGGGGATTTGAGGAACAGGAAGTACTTGAAAAGTAAACAAACAACATCTTCAAAAAGTTACTCAATATCGAATCATCGCGCCGTCTGTGTGTATTCTACACAACAAATGTAAAAATAAAACAAATGGGTTCATTTTGAAAACAAATCAATGCCTTTTCAGTTTTAATACCTACCTTTATAAAGATAATAGATGCTCCGGCTCTTTTGTTGTTTTTGCATCGAGTGGGCAGACGGAGGGAATGAGAAAAAATGAACATCGTAACAGATGGCCGGTGAGGTGAAAATTGAAAAGGAAACATTGTAGAGACTTCATTAATAATAATGTTTTTAAAATAGTCTCTTTTTAAAGGCATGAATGTACATATATGACATTTATGTGGTAACTACAAAAGATTAACAACATTTTTGGAACTTTGTTTCTGATATCAGCATCAAAGTGCTTAGTTATTTTTTGAAGGGCGTTTCTTTAGCGGCGTTGAGCACTTTTCTTGGGATGGGTATAAAATGTTAAACTCGCGTCAGGACACATGATCTAATCGAAAATTCGTAAGACGGTAAAAATGCACAACGTTAATGTTCAAGTTTTCACTTCTCCTACAAAGCGGAAATAAAATAAAATAGAGGAGGGATAGTCACAAATTATTCTCTATTTTTCTAGGCGTCTTGCGTCTGTTGTATGACATCATGTGCTAAGTAAAATTTAAAGAAGAAGACTATTCGAATATTTCTCTGTCCATTGTCGATTGACATCGGTATTGGAAAACATTAAAACGAGAGTTTCTTCCTTCCACCTGATCGCACAATGAACGTCGCAAAGTCAGTGGAGTTGCAATTTGATTTTAACAATTCAATGCAAAAGTATTTTTTTAAGTCGTTTAGTGAGTGGTTTACATATCGCATCCATGTTTTTAGGTAATTAAAATAACATTTTTGTGGATAAAAATGTTTTTTCAAATCAGAATGTTTTTATTTATTAATCTATAGTCAGCCAATTTCTGATCACTAAACCGGGAAGCCTGATGCGTTAGATTATTTTCTTAATACTATTAGATAATACTTGTGTTTAGTTCTTAAGCATGACGGCTTAATAAAAAAATATATAATAAAAAAGTCAGCCAATAATTTTTATATTAATAAGATACTTAAATAGTTTGATGAAACTGAGATATTCCTTAAATGATCTATACTCATATATTTTTATCATCATAAGAATGAAAACAAGTACAGCAAGATACCTTTCAATTTGTAAGATACTTTATTAATTGTTAAGTTATACTAGCAAAAGTCATAAAATTTTAAGTCCCTACTGGTGGGACAACAAATTTCCTATCCTACAGATCTTTTTTTTTTTTATGTGGGGAAGTTCTCCATCGGATACCCGGCGGCTTCGGGGGGAGCGGCCGGGTTATGTCAGACCCTTACTGACTAAATATCCTGGGACATTCTTTTACACACGGTCATCTGATCCCAAACTAAGCAGAGCTTGTACTATGGAAACCAGATAACTGATATACTACTTTTTTTATTTTTTGTAAATACATACATATATAGATATTTACACCCAGACACAGAACAAACAGATATGTTCACCACGCACACAAATGTTTGTCCTGGGTGGGAATCGAACCCGCGACCTTCGACTTGGCAGTCAGGGTCGCTAACCACCAAGCCAATTGGCCTGTCTATAAAAAAACCCTAACCTAAACCCTAACATAAAACTCCACAGTGGACGCCATCAGCGCTGTAGAGGGTTCTCGTTCAGAACACGTACCAGCGACCCCTCCACGCGCGACGCTGAGACAGCCCGTCTCGGGGGAAGCGTTATTCCCCCCCCCCCATTTGTTTTGTAAATTAATTTAAAATATAAAGTGTGGCTTCAATCCGGCCCCCTCTTTCATTTCGCATAGTTACGATCAGTACCAGCTACTTTTATAAATACATAGAACAGAACATGTTCATGCACACAAATGATTGTCCTGGGTGGGAATCGAACGAGTGGCGTGGAAGTTACGGTGTCTAACTACCTCGCCAACTAGCCCGTCTACATACAGCTTGTCTACTCTCTCTTTTCAAAGATTTTTTGGCAATTTGATTGAATTCAGAGTAAACGTAATATGTGCATATAAAGCGAGCATTAATGTGTTCTCAAGTAAATAAAGTATTTATAAATCTTACTAAATTCTTGCCAGTGACAAGGCGTGACATTCAAAACGAAAGTTTTACCACGAAAAGTTTTAACTTTGACATCGTGTACATTTTTTAAAGTAATATAATCGAGTAAGTTATTTGTATATTATTAATTAGTTGTTAATTGAAGTTAAAGAAGGACGTGGTTTTTTTATCTATAGTGTTTTAAACTTTATTTAATTATTCATTTTTTTAATTATGGTTTTCGCTTGACGCATCATAACCTCTAAAATACTGGACATATCGGGATGGGAATGCTACCATTCGACGCGGAATCTACGTAGATGGTAGAGCTATATATGATATCGATAAACGCGGGTGAAACCGCGGGGGAAAGCTAGTATATAAATATAAAACATAATTTAACACATTATTTATAAACTGTGTCATGTTATTCCCTACCTATCTAATCACAGAATCACGGGAACGAAATAGCTTTTATATGAATAACTACTTGACTTTATAAGGTAATTTGAAAAATAAGGTTCATTTTCCTTTGACATTTCTAAATAATAAATGGTATTTTTGATTGTAAGATTATTTTCACAAGTCCTAAGTTTATTTGGCAACTTTCGAATCCTCTATTATTATTTCAATTGACTGCAATCTCATATAAGAATGAACCTGTAAAATTTCATTAAATTGAAAATCACATAAAGCAATCAAAATAAATGTTATATTATTATAGTATGATTATATGTACCTATTTATATTCTAAATGATCATATATTAAAAGCTTGTAATTTGTTTTAATAAAACCTTTAAGCTTAAAAAGGTTTTTTTTGACTTGGTCATCAGATTCTGGACACCACACAAGTAAATCTATACTAATAATTATAAAGAGGAAAGATCTGTATGTAAGTACGTTTGTTACTCTTTCACGCAAAAACTACTATACGGATATGGATGAAACTTGGCACATAGATAGAGCCTATCGTGGAATAACATATAGGATACTTTTTATCCCGGGAAATTGTGATATCCCTCGGGAACGCGGGTAAAACCAAGACAGCTAGTAGTATATATAGGTTTTTGTCAAGACAAATCCAACGAGCCTAAACACGAAGGTTATATTAACGTTTAAGAGTTCTCAACTACCTTCAGACTTCACAGTCAGACCAGCATCCGAATTATGGAACTCTCTCGGATTCAATGTCGAAGTCTGTTTCAGTAGTAGTTTGGTGGTTCAGCGCGCGAGCAGTGTGGAACAACACTGAAATGAAATGAAAGATTTTTTCAAATAGGCACTTATGGATGGGCAGACTAACACCGGTTCAGAAGGTTGCTTTTACTGAGAAGAGCCGGCAATAAACTCTTGCTGAGTTACTCTTTTCAAAATAAGATTTTGTACATAAAGATGTGTCCTGCTGGAGCGAGCGCTACACCCAAGCATTGTCGTCATTAAAATAATCATTTGTGTTGTAGAAAGCCTTTTGTACTAAAACAGTCTTAATTCTTTCCCAAAATTTTTGTAAAGGCAAATTAAATTTTTTTTCACTCGCAGCACCATCAATGTAATACAAATTGACTGCAACGACAATTTCGAAAGGATAACCCAATCGCCCTGCTGGTTTGGTTTGATTCCATATCATTGTTACCAAACTTACATAAGTATGCAAAATTTCACATCAATCGAATTACCAGACAAAGTAGTTTGCAAAATAGGTTGCAAATTTGGAAAGACACGATGCAAGTTAAATAAATAAATAACAAATAAATATCCGGGGACATTCTTTACACACGGTCATCTAATCCCCAACTAAGCAGAGCTTGTAGTATGAAAACTAGATAACTGATATACTACTTTTTTTTCTAAGTATATACTTATATCGATATTTACACCCAGACAAAGAACAAACAGAAATTTTCATGCACACAAATGTTTGTTCTGGGTGGTAATCGAACCCGCGACCTTCGGCTTGGCAGTCAGAGTCGCTAACAACCAAGCCAACTGGCCTGTCAAAGCTTTAATAAGCATCATCGCGCGAAAGAATATATTAAATAACTACAGAGAATAACACATGCAATAGTTTATAGCATTCATAAAGTTAACGACACCCTTAACAGGTAGATCATACGGAGATCACTTTATAGAGCTCGCGAGGGTCGCATAAAAGTGCCGACACAATAGAGAAAATCCATATGTTTTAACTGGGGCAGAATATCATCAACCCTCCATGCTCACTCGCTGTATTGGATAGTCATCTGAGCCCTACACCATTTTGTCTTCATCACTATCCTACATAGTATAAAACAAAGTCGCTTTCTCTGTCTTTATATCCCTATGTATGCTTAAATCTTTAAAACTACCCAACGGATTTTGATGCGGTTTTTTTAATAGATAGTGTGATTGAAGAGGAAGGTTTTTATGTATAATACATGTGACATCCCACGGGAACGCAAGTGAAACTGCGGGGGACAGCTAGTAATAACTAAAGTGTATATACTAGCTGTCACTAGCGTTCCCGTGGGATGCTACATTTTCCCGGGCTCCAAAGTGGCCTATATGTTATTATAAGACATGTTCTATCCATGTGCTAAGTTTCATCCAAATCCATCCGTTAGTTTTTGCGTGAAAGAGTAACAAACATACGAACTTTCGCATTTATTTTTTTGTGGGATATTAAAATCGATGTGTGACTCTAAAACAACTGGACCGGTTTTGACGAGACTTTCACTGTCAGATGGTCTAATCTAAGGAGTAACTTTTTATCTCAGGAAAATGTAATACCACTCGAGATCGCGGGTAGAACCGCGGGGAGGGCTAGTACTATGATATAAATTTAAAAAGGAGTACACTTCTTAGCTATCTGGTTTCCGAAGCAATGCTTAGTTTAGGATCTGATAGCCATATGCGAAGAGGATCCCAGGATATTAATTTAAATAACTTTGTAACGGTTACTGGTAACTTTTTCTGAAGAGATGCAAAGTCCACCGATTTCCACTGAAGCCAAGATGAGATAGTTCTATGTTCGATGCTCCAGATAATTCAATTATTAACAGCTTGACAAATCATCGAACATACTCGTATACAAGGCATTCCATCTTCTAAGCACCCAAAGACACCTTCAACCAATTTTTGCATTACCTTTATTCATACCAAAACATTTAATAACACTTTTACTCTTTGAATATTCATATACAGCATAATATTGAACCAATGGACCATGAGTTTTCTATCATTGAAGATAAACTTAACTGATAATAGTTTTCAGATACCCATAACCAAAAGATTGAACTTAGACTTGTCTTTTACGCAACATTTACTCTGGTCGTGTGCTTATTTTGATCATCTATATACAAGAGCCCTGTCTCACCACCGACAGTAGAGAACAAAGATTTTGTGACCTTTTATTTTACTTTTTTTTGTATTGGTAGGTATTTTTTGAGAAGTAGAGCTTTGAGTGCAGAGTTCGACCGGGGAAGTACTACCACCTTACCCATTTCTGCCGTGAAGCAAAAGTGCACTTGTATGACTGCGTTTCGGTTAGATTGGTAAGGGGCGGTGAAATTACAGGCACATAAGACTTAACCACTTCACGTCTCAGGGCCGACAACGCATTGTCGATGCCCCTAGTGTTGAAAATGCCCGTAGGCGGCGGTGACCACTTACCATCAGGTGGACTGTCCACTTGTTTTTCGGCCCATGTGGTATAAAAAAACGAATGAAAAGAAAGAATTGGTTCTCTAGTAGGTACACCCAACATCAGTACACATATATAAAAAAAAAATACTACTATACCTCATGGGCTGACAAACAAGCAGGTGGTCCACTTGATGTTAAGTGGTCACCGCCGCCTATGAACATTTACAACACCAGGGCATCGCCAATGCGTTGTCGACCCTGAGATGTGAAGTGGTTAAGTCTCATGTGCCTGTAATTTCACTGTTTTTCTAACCGGAACACAGTAATACAAGTGCACTACTTCTTCACGGCGGAAATGGGAATCGACGTCACTACCAATTTATATCATCGCCAGTTTACGAAGTAATATCTGAGCGACCAAGTAATAAAACGGCTTCTATTTAACGCGCATGTCATACGGTTACGAATGCTGAACACACACGGAAGTATATGTTTACTGCCTCCTATAGTTAAGATGTTTGGAATCTTGGAACTTGAAATATTATAAATGGTTGTGAAATAAATGGTTTTACTTTAGTTCGCGCGTGTGTGTGTGTGAGCTCCGTGGTGGAATTCTGTGTAGATACAATCTTCCGCAAATACTGAAAGTATGATATTCAATCGATAATAATTAAAACAACGTTAATACGCAAGTGACAACTTGAACGTTAACGTTGTGCCTATTTACCGACTTACGAATTTTCGATCAGTGTCCTGACGCGAGTTTAACATTTTATACCCATCCCAAGAAAAGTGCTGAACGCCGCTAAAGAAGTTTTCACTTCAAAATTGCAATGCAGTTATTTTGTCACTGTCAACTGGTTGGAAATAAAAGTTCGTACTACAAGCTCTTTTCATAGCTAGCAGTCTAACGTGTGCTTTAGCAATGATTTTCAGGTTATCAGAGTTCATATACGAACAAGTTTTATTAGTTTTAAAGTTTTAAATGTCAATGTTTGACTTTAAATTATCGTAACTTTTGTGTGCGTTAATTTGGTTGATAAAAAGATTATATATTATATATTATACTAGATGTCCCCCGCGGTTTGACTGGCATCTATCGATATTAAAAAAATTCCACGTCGACTGGTAGCAGTCCCATCCCGATATGTTCTGTAGTTTCGAGGTGATGGTGCGTCAAAGGAACCCTATTTTTCTTTTAAATACATATATAGATTATAGGCTATACACCGAGACTTGAGTTTGTTACCTTAAAGAGGTAGCGTGAAAAAAAGAAGGAGATTAAAGTAGAGTTTATTTAGATTATCTTAAGGTAGTACTTGATTTATATAAACATAAAAAACACACACACAAAAAAAGTAATTGCCAAACTAAAAAAAAAAATCAATTTCTTCCCGGTTCTTCTCAGCCAAAGCGTGACTTCCGAACCGACATTAACTTCAAGAGGCTTTGAATTTAGAATCTGTATCATCATTAGATAAAATTTATAATTTGTAAAAAAACACGCATAGCGATGAAAATAACGACCCCTAAGTGTATTCATATATAAGTAAATCATTGACCATGTTTAGATGACCTTTAATAAAAGTCTTACGGGCATTGGGAGACCTCGAACGGTTAATAAACCGCGCTGAACGATTGCGGAGGCGTTAACGCAATTATTATTCCTATAACTACGTTTACTTAGCCCATGTAATGAAGTTAAGTTTTACTGCCAAATAGAATCATACCTATACTAGATGACCTCCGTGGTTTTACCCACAATCCTAGGATAACAAGCCTTTCATTGGCTATGTGTATGTAAAATTTAGTAAGATCGATTCAGCCGTGGTAACGTAACACACAAGCAAAGAAACTCGCTGTCATTTTTTTAATTATAATAATAATAAATATCCCGGGACATTAATTACACACGGCCATCTGGTCCCAAACTAAGCAGAGCTTGTACTATGGAATACTGCTACTGATATACTACATGTACTAGTTTTAGTTTTTTTCTAAATACATAAGTATGAAAATGAAAATGAAAATATTTTTATTCAAATAGGCCTTTACAAGCACTTATGAATAGTCTGACTCTAATACCGGTTCGGAAGGTTGTTTTTTACTGAGAAGAGCCGGCATTAAACTCAGCAATTACTCTTTTAAAAAAAAAACAAACTTAGATTTATTACATAAAATATTATTTAGTCTCATTGACAATACCTGTGTGTTATGGCAATATTGCAGAATTATTTAACAATAATATAATATTATAAATATCTAATGAAAAAAAAATACAAACAAACTAAAGCCGACGAGCCCCCACAAGCAGCACCTGTTCACAAGTATGACGCATGTGGCAGCCATCGCCCTCCTCGCCATATTGTAGGGAAGTGAGCGACCCGCCACACGACGCCGCCACAAGCAAAGGCATTAAAGCGAGTATGTATATAAGTATATATATATTTACACCCAGACACAGAACAAACAGACATGTTCATGCACACACATATTTGTCCTGGTCGGACCTTCGGCTTGGCAGTCAGAGTCGCTAACCACCAAGCCAACTGGCCTCTCATATTAATATACTTACTGAAATTTGGCAAACACAGCTTTCCATAGTATGGAAGAGGACATCGGCTACTTTTTATCGGAGAAGCGCGGTTGAAACCGCCGGGAACAGCTGGTTCAGGTATAATTCTAGTTTGGATATTTCGTTGGAGAATGTGACTATCACATATATTTTTTTATTGATATAGGTAATTAAGAAGATTTAGGCTTTAACATTGATTTGGATCGATCTATAAATCTTTAATTCAATTCACTTGCTGGAGCTACATGTAAATGTGTCTTATGGTACAACACATTCTTCATCATCAGCCTATCTCTGTCCACCGTTGGACATAGACGTCATCTATGGGACGCCACTGAGCTCGATCTTCAGGTCTTTGTTTCCAACAGCACATTAAATTCGATAATTGTTTGCTTGAATTTTACCATAATTTCACCATGGTAAGTGATGATGAGGATAAAGATAGCAAGTTCATAAAGTCTATAATTAGGACAAAATAATGTCCAATTTAGCTTTATCGTGAGGTCATTACATTTAACATGAGAGAGTTGGCTTGGTAACTTAGAGACCCTGACACGTAGGTAGTAAAAATGTATCATATATGATCGCCAACTATCACGTCCTCAAATATTGAAGGTATCTCACCAGTCACCCTGTATAGTATATCAGTTATCTGGTTCCATAGTACAAGCTCTGCTTAGTTTGGGATCAGATGGCCGTATCTAAAGAATGTCCCAGGATATTTATTTATTTATTATTTATCGATGCAGTACAGGTGAACGCAACATGATGAACTTACCTTAGCTGGTCAGCCACGGGGTCCTCGTGTGAAGTCGACTGCGAGAACAAACGACTGATTGGTATGGAGTAGGAGTTTTTTCATTACGAATATTTTGTTTTTGAATGTTACCTAAGTATATTAAGTATTTGGTAATTATTAAATATAAAAATATATAAAATTGATATTATAAAATAGCCAAAAAGTCAGAATATATAAAATTTATATAAAAAATATTTAATAAAAATAAAAAAGAATGTTACCTTGCTTAGATTCTTGCCAGTTCTTCTCAGTTGAAGGTTGACTTCCGAACCGGTAGTAGCTTCAGTAACTTTCAATTTGACCTTCATAAGTGCCATCCGAGGACCTAAACTGAATAAATGGTTTTGAATTTTGAATGATTTTGTGTTTTTTTTGACAGGCCAGTTTATATAGTTATTGGATAGTCTCAGAATTGTATCACTGGTCTTGGGCTAGTACCCAAGAAATTTTTGGACCTGGTTTATTCATCATCATCAAACTCTTCGCTTGCCTGGTTAAGCTTATTGGCTTAGTGGCTAGCGCTCTGACTGCCAAACAGAAAGTCACGGGTTCAATTCCCACTCAGGGCAAACATTTGTGTGCAGACATGTTCATTGTCAGTTTGTTCTGTGTATGGGTGTAAATATCTATTTAAGTATGTATTTAGAAAAAAAAAGTTGATTTTGTAGTATTTATCAGTTAATTGGTTTCCATAGTACAAGCTCTGCTTAGTTTGGGACCAGATGGCGGTGTGTAAAGAATGTCCCAGGATATTTATTTATGTTATGTCAAGTAGGACTACTGACAAGAAGATGGTCCAGCTGATGGCAAGTTGTCACTTCCTATGGACATTGCCTCACCAGGAGCATTACCATTGTGCTGTCAACCTTGAGACGTGAAGATGTTAAGTCTAAAGTGACCGTAATTTCACCGATCCCCTTTCTAACCGAACACAGTCATAGAAGTGCACTACTGCGACACGACGAACAAGAGTAAAACTCAGTTCTAAGATTTCTGTTATTTCTAATTACCTGCCAGTTCGTACCTTTATAATACTAGAAATAAAACCTCAACATTGAGACTCTGAAGTAGATTAAGAATGATTAACAATAACGATATACAACGATGAATCGATCAAAAAAAAACATCTATTGCACATATCTATCAACTGTTAATTAATATCTATACAGGATGTGATAGTTGGCGATCATATATTATATGACGAAAAAAAAAAATTTGGTCAAAAATTAAGCACCTAATTTTATTACATCATTTTAACGAGAATGGAGTACCGAGTACTCTTCATGAGTATCGAAGGTATCTCACCAGTCACCCTGTATAAGTATGTAATTAAAAAGTAGTATATCAGTTACCTGGGACCCAATTCCATGAAATGCAACGTTCGAGTAGCACGTTTGGTTCGGCAATGGTATGGTTACGATTAATGTCAAATTATAATAAATTAATATAAATATAGTATTCCTACGCACTACAACCGAAACAAACATACATTTTGACGAAATCTTTCGAACGAATGTGAACCATTACCGAAACACAACCGCAGTTCGATCGTTGGTGTATTTAGTACAATACGATTAAACGTCAAATTTGACGTTTGGTTGTGATATGGTAATGGTTCGGTGCATAATATATTAGTGGAATTGCCCCCCTGGTAGCCATACTACAAGCACTCAGCTTTACTTGGGATCAGGTAACCATGTGTGAAGAATGTCTTGGAATATTTATTTACTTATTAGTTAAAAAAGTAATAAAAATCATAATCTATTCCACACATCTCAGCTCAGTACTTCGCGTGGGCCGTCCTTTATTCACCGAAGCGCAACACTCACTTTTACAACCTCTCTCCATTCACGCTTTTATAATAACGGTTAAAAAACCGTGAAATTACACGCATAACCATCGCGTTATAGATTTTTTACTTTCAGGGTTAAGTACCATTACTTTTGAAGAAACGACCAATCTTAATATAAATTAAATAAATTTACAATTTTAAAAATTAAAATAAATTAAAATATTATACGGAGAGAGTGCAAATGTGTTGAGCTTTTGTTTGTGGACTGTGGAGGTACCACTGTAATTTAAAAAAGTATTTCACAATGCTATCTTGTTATTCCGGGATATATTAAATCCTTTGGGAACATGGATGAAACTGCGGGATGGTAGCTAATATAATAATTCATTTAATTCAAGTAATTTACACTCATTTTTGTAAGTACACCTTATTATCTACGTGTTAGTTAGTAATTATAAATATACGAGTTATATTAATTACATTTTTTGCTGTTACAATACGTTATGCATGTGACAGTACCGACGTAAGTACAGACAGCCTAATCTGTCCGCTATCATGGCCAGGACGTTGTTGGGGCTGGCGCGCACCCTGCGCACCAGTTAATCATACATTGTTTATTACTTTTTAAAGTATGGTTTGTGTCTTTGTCTACATAATCTTATTTTGAAAAGGGTAATTGCTAAGTTTATTGCCGGTGTTTTTCAGCAAAAGCAACCTTCCAAACGAGTCTGACCATTCAATATTGGCTGTGAAGGCTTATTTGAATAAATATACATATGTAATATCAATGTGTTGGACCACAGTCTCGTTACGGTAAGTGATGTTATGGCCGAAGGTGAGACAAACACAGCTTAGACGGGTACTACATCTTAAGTTGCTTTAGTACTGTAAGTGTCTGGCAACACATTTTCTACTTGAGGGTTATAGTCAGCTGGTGGTAAGGTATTCTGATGTGTATGGGTTTTGTATTAGAACGTCCTCTATGAATCATTATATAGTTATAGTCAAGCCCTTGGCAATATTTGGTAACGAATACCACGTGTACTGAATAGGTTGCATTCAATGGTCAACGAGGGTTGGCATCAGGCAGGCAACTGGTATGTTGGAAAATATTTTAGAAGTAGTACAGCTCTTAGTGCAGAGTTCGCCGGGGAAGTACTAACACCATACCCATTTCCCCCGTGAAGCGTACACTTGCATTACAGTTTCGGTTAGAAAAGTAAGGGGACCGATAAAATTACAGGAGCACGAGACTTGACAATGGTGTTGCAAATGTCCATAGGCGGTGGTGACCATCAGGTAGACCGTCTGTCTGCTAGTCGACCTATGTGGCATAATACCCAATTAATTAGGAACAGGATAGGCAGACAATGATAAATGCAATTGGAACATTTATTGCCCATTTCATTCTCAGGGTTGAACCCAAATAGAATGTAACTGGAAACCGAACTGGTAATATAACATCTGTTAAAGCAATAAATTACAACAAGTTACGAAAAGGGCAAGGTTATTCGTAAATAACGAAAATTACTCAGTTTCAAATTCAATTATTACCTTGTTTAGTGACCCATAAATAGTATATTACAATCTCAACCTTGGTGGTGGAAAACAGGAGGATATTGTACAAAGAGGAAGGTTTATCCTACTAATATTAAAAATGCGAATGTTTGTATGTATAGATCTTACTCTTTCACGCCAAAACTACCGGACAGATTTGAATGAAACTTGGCACATAAAAAAAAATCAAAAGTCTAAACCATATATTCAGTTTAGGCTAAATAGGTAGTTTAGGTGTAATATAGGTAACATTAAAAAACAAAAAACACTTTCTGTTCAAGGCTGAATGTGTGGGAGGTGTGCTGACGTTTATTAAAATTTAATAAAGATATTTAAGGTAGGGTGCGGTAATGTACAAAGGGTCTTGTACAGTTAAAACACAGCCGTGAAACTGAATAATGTTCTGACTTTTAGATTGTCGCGTTCGTCGTTATATATAATACTAGTTGTCCCTTGCGATTTCACCCGCGTACCCGAGAGATGTCGCGTTTTCCGGGATAAAAAGTAGCCTATATGTTATTCCAGGATATGTTCTATCTATGTGCCAAGTATCATACAAATATATCCGGTAGTTTTTGCGTGTAAGAGTAACAAAAATACAAACTTTTGCATTTATAACATTAGTAGGAGAGGTAGGTATATTTTTTGATGTCAAAAAGTCCGACAAACAAGCAGACCGATGCTAAGTGGTCACCTCCTACGAATATTTGCAACACTGTTGTTGACCCTGACACGTGAAGTTGTTAAGCCTCATGTGCCTGTAATTTACTTGAAACTTATTTGAACTTCCCACTTTCATTGTTAGAAATTAAAAGACAATACGCCAATTTTAATTAACTTCTTAGGAGTTCCTAACTCATGTTAAAAATTGGACATTTATCGCTTGATAAGTGATGATGGGTGCTCCCCTATTTATCTATTAATAAAAAGGTACTTACAGAAGACAGAACTCAAGGGGGTAGTTAAAGAAAATTGAAAGCACTTCAACATACATTACACACATGAACGGGCATCTCTATAAACGTTTTATAAGTAGTGGAGTAAATCCATGTCTCGATTTCAGAGGGGTAATTTGCACAACAAATAAAAATCCTGAGACATTATTTTTTTTGTCAATTACTTAAGAGGAGAAATGTGCTAAAAGGCCTTTATTTATACTTCTTATCTTGGGGAATTCTTTACACACGGCCATCTGATCCCAAACTAAGTAGAGCGTGTACTATATAATGCATATATTTGACTACATTACACCCAGATACAGAAAAAAAAGTCAGCATCTCATATTCATGCTCACAAAATGTTTGTCCTGAGTGGGAATCGAACCCGCGACCTGCGACTTAGCAACCGCTAAGCCAACTGTCAATGTATACTCTTTAATATACACACATGTTTTCATTTCATCATAATACACACATAGAAACGTTCAGTTGTTCGTCTATTACAATTAATTGAGGTCTGTCTGATGTTAAAAATAAAACCCATTTGTTCTCGAGGACACCAACTTAATATCTATAAAGGTTCGTGATTATTTCTTGTAGACATTATATTGTTACATTGAGTGGTTTTTGATTGTCCGTTTAATTAGATCTCAAGAAAAAAAAGGTGTCTACAAACTCTCTGGGGTGTTGTTGGAGTATTTTAGTACAAATACCTTTATGACGTCTTTTTGTATTTTGTTGTATTACAATATGATAGCTCTTCAAGTGATTAAAGCGCTTCTCGCTAAAATATAGTATATATACTTATCACCACTACATAGTATAAAACAAAGTCGCTTTCTATGTCCCTATATCCCTATTTATGCTTAAATCTTTAAAACTATGCAACGGATTTTGATGCGGTTTTTAGGGTTCCGTAGCCAAATGGCAAAAACGGGACCCTTATAGATTTGTCATGTCCGTCCGTCCGTATGTCACAGCCAGTTTATCCCGAAACTATAAGAGCTACATTATTGAAATTTGGTGCGTAGATGTATTCTGTAAACCGCATTAAGATTTTAAAATAAAATCAGAAAAAAATCCAAAATTTTTGGGGTTCCCCATACATAGAACTGAAACTCAAAAATTTTTTTGTTCATCAAACCTATACGTGTGGGGTATCTATGGATAGGTATTTTAAAATGTTGTTGAGGTTTCTGTTTTTTAATAGAGAGAGTGATTCAAGAGGAAGGGTTTTATGAATAATACATGTATATTATTATATAATTGAAAAAATGCTAGAACTTTAAAGAATTAAAACTACTTTAACTGCGCGCGTTTGACAGTTCGCGTATTACAGACGTCCGAGGCGCGGTTAATTTATCTATATAAGGATGTATTTCGAAAAACAAAAAGTAGTGTATGTAGTATATCAGTTGTCTGGTTTCCATAGTACAAGCTCTGCTTAGTTTGGGACCAGATGGCCGTGTGTAAAGAATATCCCTGGCTGTTTATGTTTATTAATTGTTTATAATTTTCTTATACTATACATACACACACTTACACACACATTTTGAAGCCTAGTTTTAATAGTTTTAAACAATTTCATAAGCAACTTTTTTGAATTTTAAATAACTTTCCGTCTTCTGACAAGTATTTCTGTACTGAAGAAGGTGTTTATTTTTTTCAACACACCTTAGTGCTAACTTTTATCAATCAAGTCCTATAAGTATTGAGTTAATAAGTAATTTAGATTAGACTTAAACTTCTAGATTAACTAATTAAATCTGTATCACAAAGTTTCATTTGAAGGCACATACAATAGACTTTTATTGGAAAACATTTGAAAGGCAGAATTATATCGGTTCTAGTTTAATCAGACTAGATAAAATATGGCCAGATAGTTTTATGGTTAAATAGACTGCCAAGCCTTAGGTCGTGCGTTTGATTCCCACAAAGTATAAACTTTTGTGTGCATAAAAATGTCTGTCTATTCTGTTCGGGTCTATATAGTAGAGTAGTATAGGAGTTTAAGGGTAGTAGAACTCTTAGTGCAGAGTTCGTCCGGCGAAGTACTACCACCTTACCCATTTCTGCCGTGAAGCAGTAGTGCACTTGTATTTCTGTGTTTCGGTTAGAATGGTAAGGAAGGGGGCCGGTGAAATTACGGGCACATGAGACTTAACAACTTTAGGTCTCAGGGTTGACAACGCATTGGCGATGCCCCTAGTGTTGCAAATGTACATAGGCGGCGGTGACCACTTACCATTAGGTGGACCGTCCGCTTATTAAATAATAAAACCATTTTTTAGCATAATGATTATCTGATTGCCATAGTATAAGCTCTTCTTGCTTCACGATCGAACCATCGCGTATAAAAAATTAACAGGAACTTTATTTTTTAAAAGAAAAAGGTCTATCTACACGTACACGTGTAGCAAAATAAAATACTTCACTGAGTTTCTTCAACTAAGAACTCTTAAACCAAGCGTAATTGTTTATACAAACAATAAAAAAAAAAGAATGAGACTTAAATATTATTACTCAGGGTATGGTCTATTCCATTTATTAGAAAAACATCCGCCGAGTATCTTGAGGATTATCAGAAGTCGTTTTTGTTTCAGTGTGAGTGTTTACTTTTGTACTCACCATTAAGGTTGTGCCTATTGCACAAAGACTACCGTTATATTTGTAGCGGGAACGCGTTTAATGACAAAATATATCAAACAATTCAATTTTAATAGGTGTCGTCAGTTAAAGATCCTAACAACGACCTTTGAAGGTCTAATGAAACAGTTTTCCATTAAAAAAATACTTTTATCTGAAAAGAGTCGTAGGAGGATTGTGTAATGCTGCGGAATCGTCGTTGCAGGAAGTTTTGTGTTACATTGACGGCGCCACGACTGATGTTCCACTGATCACGATTAAAACCATCAATGTATTATTAAATAGGCTTCAACACTGACTCCGAGAGAGTTTCGTAATTCGGGTGATGAGAGGAGACAATAGGGTAATTGTTTTGAGTAATATTTTCTACGAATGTTATCTATCACAATACTAAAATTGCAAATATTTAAGAATAATTAAACTTCTTTTAATTTTGTGTTGATTGTATCAAAATAATGAGCGAAATATTAAAATGAAATGAAATGAAAATATTTTTATTCACTTTTTCAAGCATTTATGAATAGTCTGACTCTAACACCAGTTCGGAAGGCTGCTTTTTACTAAGAGGAGCCGGCAATAAACTCAGCAATTATCTTATTAAAAATGAAGTTACATTAATTACTTATTAATTAAGTCTCACTGACAATACCTGTGTGTTATCTAAGGTAATTAATTAGCAGCGTTTCCGTTTCATTAAATCCACGCGTCTTTGTATCAATAGCTTCTAAAAGTTAACATACTTGTGTGCGTAGCTAGATATATAACTAGCCTGTTGCTTTATATACACACGCCAGCGTTCTATTTAATTGTCTACCTTATCCTGAAGACATAAAGCCTTTATTCGTGTGACAACATAAGTATTGATGTCTCGACTCCTTCCGGTATCATACGTTAATATGCTTATAAGCAGTTCTATTGGTTTGAAACTTCTGAAATTGGAAGCAAAAGCTTATCTAAGCGTGTATACCCTGAAATGAGTCTACGACAGGGATTTTGTCCCCGACTGTACTCAATTGATGATAGTGAAGTTAGAATATCTGTATCTACATATATAAGAATATATTTTGGTCTTCCTATATCTTTTTTTCTACACTAAAGAGGTAAGATTTGTATTTTTGTATGTAACGAATAAACTAAAAACTACTGGACCGATTTCAAAAATTCTTTTACCGTTGTGAAGCTTCAATATCCCCGGGTGACATGGGCTATAATATATTTAAAAAAAAATAGGGATCCTTACTAAATCTCCAATATTTTAACCCAAGGTGTAAAAATCATGAAAAGCGTATTGACTTGCAACTGGTACAGGCTTTAACACATGTAGTGGACTGTATGAATTTATGTAGATCTATATATCGTAGACCCTTTTATCTAACTCGGACAATATCTGTAAACATAATCCGTTACTATACAACGTTTCGGGTTATAATTTTTTATACGTTTGCGGACTTACGTGCCTATGAGTTAATCGACGATCAGCGTTTTCCGATAGACCTTTATGCCCACCAGTAAACCTTGAACTACCTCCCCCCTTTTATCAGAACTAAAAATGAAGACAAAAGAGAGGTGTGGTGTAAACCTAAGGGTCAAGTTTAATTGGTGGTATAGCAAGGGCATGTTTGATTCGGCTTTGATTGCACAAAAATGGTGTCATTCGAATTCAGAACTGGATTCTGCTTTTAGTGTGTGATTCGATTTAAATTCTCTTAAGTTTTAGGTCAAGGGAAAATTCGTTAGTACCACTAATGGTAGTTTGGTTCTGTTTATTTCTTGCAGCAAAAATATTGAGAATATTTTTCTATACAAGAAACTGAAAATGGTCCCAAAAGCTTCGAAAAAAGACGTCAAAGCGAGTGGTCAGTTAACACTTCAGTATAGTGTTATTCATTTGAATATGCTCCCTGAATTTTCAAGTCCTAGTCATTAATTCAGTTTTGGTATTTAAATGCTACTTTGAAGGTCAAACCTATTAAAGTTACCACCATAGCAAAAGTAATGATTACCATTGATGAAAACCAGTATGGTTTTTATAACGTTCTCCTTGCTCTTAGAGCAGAGTTCGTCCGGGGAAGTGGTACCCCCTTCCCATTTCTGCCGTGAAGCAGTAGTGCACTTGCATTACTGTGTTTTGGTTAGAAAGTTAAGGGGGCCGGTGAAATTACAGGCCCATGAGACTTAACAACTTCACGTCTCAGGGTCAACAACGCATCGGAGATGCCTCTGGTGTTACAAATGTCCATAGGCGGCGGTGACCACTTGCCATCAGGTAGACCGTCTGCTTATTAAATAATAAAACCATTTTTTAGCATAATGATTATCTTGTGGTAAAAAAAAAGTTCCCTAGATTTAATGTTTTCCCGGTAAAAGCCTCACTAGGGAATAATGTAGCTAATTTTTGAAATTAGATAAGTAGTTTCGGAAATTAGCTCCTAAATCCAAAGATAGAACTTTACCTATTTATAATATTAGTGTATATACCACATGTACCGACGAACAAGCAAACGGTCCACCTGATGGGAAGTGGTCACCGCAGCCTATAGACATTGCAACACCAAGGGCATCGCCAATGCGTTCTCGACCCTGAGACGTAAAGTTGTTAAGTCTCATGTGCCTGTAATTTCACCGGCCTCCTTACCTTTCTAATCGAAATAGTAATACAAGTGCACTACTGCTTCGAGGTAGAAATGTGTAAGGGGGTAGTACTTCCCCAGACGAACTCTGCACTAAGATATCTACTACTCAGACAAACATCAAGTAATGTTTGCTTACCCTATATATAATATGCATGAAGTATTCGCCAATATTCGAGGTTGCTGTAGTTCTAATAAAACAAGCAATGTAAACTATCTGCCGAAATGAAACGAAAACTATCTCAACAATACACCAAAAATGTAGACTCAATTAACAAACTTTAAAAATTCAATATATTTCGTAGCAGACTCGTAGCGCGTCGTAGTACGTCTACGAAATAACTAGTTGCTACGGTTTATATTACCAGATGTTGCTACGTCACTATGTTTTATACCCATTTTTATGATATTATGTGAGTAAAGAAATAAAATATTTTTGACCGACGCATATTGAGTCACAATAAAACAGATATACATATATGTTTTCTGAATGTATATCAATTATTAAGATACATACAAAAGCTGGAAAATATAAGTATTTTAATCAAATACATCCCTACTAATACATATTATAAATGTATGAATGTAAGTTTGTTTTTTACGCTTTCACAGAAAAACTACTTAACCGATCATCATGAAACTTTGTACACATATTCTTGGAGGTATAAGACGTCACATAAGATACTTTTTGTGCCGGGAAAATGTTACATCCCTCGGGAACGCGGGTGAAACCGCGGGGGACAGTAACCTTCACAAAGTGCTTTCAAAAGTTCACATTATAGTCAATAAGTAGATTGTAGATCATAAATGACATAATTAACAGGATTTGGTTAATTAGCGTTTTTTAATGAAGGCTTTTACATTATAGTTCTTCAAATGTCATTTTACGAATAACCACGTGAAAATAAACGGACAATACAAAGGGCTACGTTGTGCTACGAAACCGCTACGGGCTACGAATCCGCTACGCGTCTACGAGTTGTTAGTTAAGGCACTCATTACACGGTGTCTGCCCTTTTACGTCGGGGTTTGTTAAATTAATAAAAAAATATGTATTCCTTTACAGTTTATTCTATTGTAGTCTGTATGTAATGGTAACAATGACTATTATCGGATAACATTATACTTTGTGAAAAAATTGCTAAAAACCTTTCATATTTCTGTCAAAAACAGTTTTTTTGATTAGGTCAAATATGAGTCACTTTTCTTATAAGTAATCAATTTATCAGTATCTTTCAGTAGAAATATATTTGACCTTTTGAAATATGATATAACGTATTTTCCATGCAACTTAGTTGTTTTAATATAAGTTATAATGGAGTGCATATCAGGGTTTAATAATGATCGACAAAGTTCACTTATGAGATAGCTCTTAGCGCGTATTATACCGTAATTAAACATTAGTGCACTCAAGCTTCGAGATTGCTCCAATAAACAAACACAATAATCTTAAGAGGCTTTTAAAGTCCAAAGTTTAGTTTTCTAATCGATCACATTTATAGAGTTATAAATGCTTTCACAATTATTTGTCCTATTCGAATTTAAATTTATATTTTTCTGTCACAAATAACAAGGTCATAAAGACACGATAGAAGTGAAAATTTTGTATTACAGGAAAACATTTTAATTATTCATCAATCACCTTTGAATAGCATACATTGTGTTTATCATTCACTTGCTGTCCCCCGCGTTAATCGATATCATATATGGCCTATAACCATCTGGGAAAATTCCGCGTCGAATGGCAGCAGTCCCATCCCGATATATTCAGTAGTTTTGTGGTGATGGTGCGTCAAAGGAACCTTATTTTCCTTTTATATTATAGATATTTTTTTCGTCTCACGAAAAGGTTGGATCAGATCTTCAAAGCCAGCCATAAGAAGTTTCACGAAAAGGTAAATCGATCTATCTGAAGGTAACCATGATATCACATTAGCAATACAAGAGGAAACCCTGTATATTTTGCCGATCAATATTTACTCTTAAATGCATCTAAGTCAAGAGAGACCGGTGGGTATGCACCGTGAAAAAAAAAGATTTAAGTCTATTGCAGCGACGACTCAAGGATTTTTGGAGATATTTCATTTAAATAAATTAAATGAAATATTTTCAAATTATATCCATTTTGTACAGTAGTGGGGAATTCAGAAGTACCTAACTGACTGGGTTACCAGTCAGTTGTGACTGGAAATTAATAAACATACGCAACTCCACGTATTCCGTTGTTCTACTTTCAGCTCTATTGGAAATGCAGCTTGATTTATATAAATGCGGACTAAGAACAGACCCCTTATTCAGCTAATACAAACTTCGTCGGCGAGCCGCTTCACGGAGGCCTCGGAAAGCTTACCTCTCACGTGATTTGTAGTATTAGCGTAGTAAGCGACAGAGACGCAGCATAGAGGCCGCGACGAAACATCCTCGAGTTAGTGTAATTTTCCTTACAGAATCGAACCACAGACATTAATGAACGCTGATGTAGTATTTGGTGAAATGACGTTACTTCAATTATTATTCAATTTCCATGGCGTTTTGTTATGTACACATAAATGTTACATGCATTAATTTCGTCAGTGAACTGTAGCTTTTCGATTTTTCCAGAGAGCCTGTATTTTTTTAATCGACTAACATTTTAAATAAGTCTGACTTTTATGCTTTAAGAGTGTTAATTTACGTCTATTTCAATTACAGGCACTTGAGACTTAACAACTTCACGTCTCAGGGTCGACAACGCATTGGCGATGCCCCTAGTGTTGCAAATGTCCATAGGCGGCGGTGACCACTTACCATCAGGTGGACCGTCAACTTGTTTGTCGGCTAATGTGGTGCAACTCGACACTGCCAGATATAAGTCCAAGAAAATGATTTTGTTGCCACACTCAAAAATAACAAGGAAAAACTCAATATCACGTGTTAAACCACGAGATGAATCCTTCTAATAACCCGTTAATACATATACTATGTACCTAATATATGTACCAGTTTACCTGTTCATGGCTTCGACCTTGTCCCGAAGGCAATTATTTTGTTTGAAAGGTAATTTTATATTTTGTAGAAAATTGTACATTTATTAAAAATTGTGTTTCTTCAGCGAAATAACATATTTTTTCGTTATAATATGTACTAGGTATTGGAAATATTATAATATTAAGAATCTTTTCGCTCGTTTCACTTGAAGAGGCAGACAAAGGAGTTTGTAATGAGAGCAACATTTTTTTTACTTTCTTTAAATAATATAAACTAGTGCATGACTGCGAACCCACCTGATGGTAAGCAGTGATGCAATCATTGATGTTGAGGCGCACTAGTTTTGCTTCACTAACAAACATTCATCGAAGATACTTTTAAGTCTCAATATGATGGTTAAAGATCTGTTTCTGATTCTTGTAAAGAAATATCAATCGTACCCGGCCCGACTTGTAAATTAGCGCAGGTCTTCAGATTTTAAGCCAAGCTCACCTAGCGACCAAAATCCAAAAGATACAAAATGCAAAACGATTTATTCAGTTTATGGCCGCGGGAGGCACTTTTGAAGGTCAAAGTTATTGAAGCTACTACCGGTTCGGGAGTTAACCTTCAATTGAGCAAGGTTACATTTTTTATCTCATCGACCGATACCGCTAGTAACGAGTAAAAAATAATGAAATTTCACTTGAAAACTGTTTAGCCAAATAAGTCCCTTTTCCAGAAACAAACCTCACAACCAGTTACTTCTTATCTAAAAATAAACAAAAAGAAATAAACGTAAAAACCTCTGCAGGCAACGTAGGTATGCAAATAAGTAAATATACCTTCACTAGTTGCAAAAGAAAACCCAGCTTAATAACCTTATGCACGAGATAAGCAATGGAAGGTTTATATGGTCCCGTAAACTCATTACGCTAGCGCAACTGGTTGCAGCTGTTCAAACGCACCCCCCTTATTTAAAGCGTTCACCTGGCTGGGATCGTTCGTAGTTTCGTACCCCCGAGTCGACATTCGCGCCCAGACCGTCGGCAGCGATGGGCGTTCCTAAAGTCGGTACAAGCGCGCCGTCAGCCGAGCTCGCGCTCGAGCGGCCGAGACGACCCCACCTGTTGATCGTCGACGATTCCAGGGAAACGCGCGCGGGCGAAGGTTAGTGTTCCAATTTTAAATATTTAAAAAATTAAAGTAAAAAAAATCAAGGGTGTTGCTACAATTTGATTTTTAGAGTGGATTTTATGGTGTTCGAATTTTTAAATATTTTGAAAAACTTATCGTCGACGAAGAGACAGATTTTAAATATTGGCATTTGTTTCGCTGCGGATTTTACTATTCGGTGAAATTAATAAAATTGGAATTCTCGGGCACTCAGGTGTGTTATTTTTTATTCTACTTGGTAATGTAGTGAAATTTCTTTATATAACCGTAGTACAAACTAAGGAAATAAATAACGTTTTCAAATATTATTTTAATATTTCTTGAGAAATTAAAGGAGAACGCAATATTTTCCTTTAAAAATTTAATACTAGATATATGATATTGTAATGTTACAGAGAACAGTCATTATACTCGAGGTCGATATTATTTTACTTACTTTTACAAACTCATTTTGATTGTAAAACTTCAATAAAAATGTGCAACTTTTCCACCGATAAAAATAATGGCCCCATTCGTAACATTCTAGAAACAAAGTGAAAACTAATTTAAAACTCGTGCGTTGAGAACAAATAGACTCATAAAAGCGTAATTTAAAACCAGTGGTTAATTTATACAACGCTTAAACCAACAAGACTTAAAGTGGATAATATAATAACGGTTGTAATATCGCTTCGGAGAATAAACGTCGAACTTCGTTTTAGATGCATAATTGCTATCAAAATTATAGTTATTTGATTATGTGCTGCCAATTCGTTTACTGGATCAATTTAAAAAATGTTCATTATTAAAAACTACTGTAAATTTCCTTTAATTTCCACTTTATTTTTCAAAATATGGTATTCGTGGAATGGTTTGATAGTAATTTGTATGTTAACTAATTGACCTTCCGGAAATCCATTGTAAGATTATACAAAAACAAATATATAATTTCGAGTAGTAGAGCTCTTAGTGCAGAGTTCGTCCGGGGAAGTACTACCACCTTACCCATTTCTGCCGTGAACCACTCGTGCACTTGTGTTACTGTGTTTCGGTTAGAAAGGTAAGGGGGCCGGTGAAATTACAGGCACATGAGACTTAACAACTTCACGTCTCAGGGTCGACAACGCATTGGCGATGCCTCTAGTATTGCAAATGTCCATAGGCGGCGGTGACCACTTTCTCTCGGGTGGACCGTCCGCTAGTTTGTCAGCCCATGTGGTATAAAAAAAAATCTAGTAGTGGGACTTGACAGAGGAGATCCAGCGGAATTAGTTACTAGATATGTATTTGTTTTTGTATAATCTTACAATTTGTATGTTGTAAAGATGCCACTAAAGAGTTTAGGGTTTTATTAACATGTTGGTTTTGTGGAAACTGTACATATTCCTAATTTTTTCCGAATGCTTTGATAGTAATCTGTATGTTGTAAAGATGCAATTAAAAGGTTTAGGGTATCGCTTTTATGTAGGTTTTGAAAGAAGAAACTGTACGTTTCTTATTGCATATTAGTCAACAGGAGATCATAGTCCAGTATGTGTTTAATAAACGTCAAAGAAGGCGAACTATTCTCAAGGTCATGTAGTTGTAAAAATCTATAAATGCCACATGAGTTACAGACCGATCGATAAACTCTGCCATACAATAATGATTTGTAGTAGGTGCTTATATGTTACAATAGGGTTGACTAATATGTCAAATAAGCAACTTTTTAATAAATGTCATAACGATAATTTGTATGGAGATTTGAAAAAAGCTAGTTGTGACGCCATAATTGTAGAGCATTAAAAGTTTTACTCTTTTTGGTCAGATCGGTACTTAAAATAACTAGTTGTCCCCTGGGGTTTTACCCGCGTTCCCGAGGGATATCATATTTTCCCGGGATAAAAAGTAGCCTATATATTATTCCAGGATATGCTCTATCTATGTGCCAAGTTTCATCTATATCCGTTTAGTAGTTTTTGCGTGAAAGAGTAACAAACATATTTACATACAAATCTTTTTTCTTTATAATATTATTAGTATAGATAAAAAATAGAATTATTTTTTATGTGTCCGTGTAGTTTTTAGTTGTTTAATACACTGTTTAGTGTTTGATCATCAACTTGTATGCAGTGTAGTTTCATATTGAACTGATGTGTTGAATAAAAATACTTAAATCGATGACCGTGACCGTAGTTGCTATTAAGATATCTCTCTGTAATTTGCTACCTGAATACATGGCACTGAATTTCAGTCATATTGGAAAAAAAATTGCATATAGGTTTTATTGATTATTGAGCTTCTTTCAACAATAGGTTATTAAATCAAAAGAGGTTTACTGATATCATTCTTAATCACACTAAATCAAATAAATATCCTGGGACATTCTTTACACACGGCCATCTGGTCCCAAACTAAGCAGAGCTTGTACTATGGAAACCAGATAACTAATATTTTTAAATAAATACTTAAATAAATATTTACATCCAAATACTGAACAAACAGACATGTTCAGGGACACAATTGTTTGTTCTGGGAATCAAACCTAATAGTGGCAGTCAGGGTCTCAAAACACCAAGCCGACTAATCTGTGGAGTTAATAATAAAATTTGAACATTGCAGTGAACTTGAACATTTCTGATAAAATGTGGTGATTAACAGACCAACAGGAAGCCTTATCGTTTATTCCAGTTGGACTGTCGTCGACAATTGTGTTCTTAGCTTCAATAGAATTTATTATACGATTTCAATTATTAAATATCGGACGATTGTAACAGTGTGTTTATTTAATTTACTGTAACAAGTTGACTAAATAAACGGTATTTGTGAAAATTTTTATACTCTTGCAAATTGTGGAAAAGGATAAAATAAGTTAGTGGTGAGTTTTTTATGCACACTTGTTTAATTATAGAATACTAGCTTTCTTTGCGATTTTCCCCGTGTTCCCCGGGGATGTAACATTTTCCAGGGACAACAAGTTTCCTATGTGTTATTTCAGGGCATTTTCTATATATGTGCCAAGTTTCATCTAAATCCGTTTGGTAGCCGTCCCTCTCTGTTCTACCCGCGTTCCTGATGGATGTAACATTTTCCAGACACAAAAAGTTTCCTATGTGTTATATCAGGGCATTTTCTATGTATGTCCCAGGTATCATCCAAGTCCATTTTTACGTGAAAGAGTGACACACATCCATACATACAAACTTTCGCATTTAGTAGGATTCTATTTAGATATTGTTGTGGTATGAATATTTAAATCGTGAATTTTACCTCTGACTACGGAATTTCACAGATCGATAAAGAAGCCTCCAATAGCGGAATTGCATTTTCGAATGTAAAATTGAGGTTTGAAGTGACATTTAACACACACTCAACTAATGATCTCCGTTCTATACCTTACAAGCATTCAATTCTTTATTCGAAGAGATCTTGAAGTATATTTATGATTGGCATTTACTTCCTTCCATTATACTTGAGAATGGTGAGATTCTGTTTCCTAGTTTCCAGTTTAATCCAGTATCTGGATAGCTGTTCATCTACAGCTGGACACGTGAAATTTTCAAGCTGCTTTGGTTTTTTGGACTGGGGTTTGATTTTTTAAGGAATTGAGACTAGCTCGAGGATTTTTGATGGTGCTGTCTCTTTGACTAACTATGCAATCACGTGAGAGGTAAGCTCTCCGAGCTGCTGCTTACTGTAGAAGTTTGTAATAGCTGAATAAGGGGATAGGAACTTCCTATCAGTCAGTCTCTTAGGATCAAGAGTTGGTGGACCACCTTTGACATGTATTATTCAAAGTTAAAAGGGTCAGCTTATTCTGGTCGCTGAGGCATTAAATTTTCATTACACAGTTTTATGTGTAAAGTTAAAAAAGCCTTAATCAAGTAAATTATAAGTAAGCAATGTTTTTTTTAAATTTTTAATGATACAGATTCTTGTCTTCAGAGAATAAATAAGAAAAAATCTTATCTGACTAGAATAGTAAACTTTAAAAGCAAAACTAATTGCTTTATAAGAGAGCTATCCCCCGCGGTTTCACCCGCTTTCCCGAGGGATGTAACATTTTCCCGGCACAAAAAGTATCCTATGCTACTTCTAATACTTCCAAGAATATGTGTACAAAGTTTCATGATGATCGACTAAGTAGTTTTCGCGTGAATGCGTAACAAACAAACTTAGATTCACATTTGTAATATTAGTATTTTTAGTAGGGATATTTTTGCGATTCTTTAAAGTAAATTACGAATATTAAAATATTTTAGCTTTATTACAGGTCTGGTTAAAGGGATTCTTAAGGAAATTTTTCCAGAAAATGAAATCCTAATTCATTACATGACACAAAGCTCAAGCGAAAGCTTTCAACAAAATGAAGATGATCTCAACCGCGCATTGTTTGAGAAAGAGTTATGAGATTTCTTGCATTTTTTGTAAAACCTGTTTAACTTTTACTAATGTAAAATGCTTAATAATTGTACGCTTATCCTTGTAGGGGTAGGCAGAGGTCACAGTAGAGACATATATTCCACCAATAAAACTTGAGCTTTGTAACTTGACCTTCATAAGTACCCTCCGCAGTCCTAAAATGGTTTTAAATATTTGAATCCCTAATATGAGGAAGTGTCCAGTCTCTCAATAATATTAATAACTAGCTGCGCCCTGCGGCTTTGCCTGCTTTCAACCTTGGTTATGAGCATTCCTCTTGAATTACTCTATCTATTGCTGATAACTGCATTAAATCCGTTGCTTAGTTTACGATTCTATAAAGGACATACAGACAAACATTCATTTTTATATGTATAGATTTGGGCAATTTAAAGGTAATCATATCAAAACAAAGAATGGTAAATATATCCTTGTCCTAATACTAAAGTAATTTACTGCTACATACAGACAAATATACTATATATATAGTAAATCGAACGAACATTCCTATAGATCATTTATCAGTTGTCATGTTAGGAACTTAATTAATCAAGTAATACAAGTATTAATCACTACCTACATCTTTTGGGATATTGGATTTTTTTTTACATATTGGATCTTTATGAACAAGCCACTGATTACGTTCTTTATTTTAAACTAAATTGTATGTGGTCACCGCCGCGTATGAACATTTGCAACACTAGGGGCATCGCCAATGTCGACCCTGAGACGTGAAGATCTTAAGTGGTATGTGCCTGTAATTTCGCCAGCCCCCTTACCTCTCTAACCGAAATACAAAGTACAGGACTACAAGGGCACACTACTGCTTCACGGCGGAAATTGGGCCATTTGGGTGATATTGCAGACTTAAGATTTAGTTCTAAAAATATAACAATAATATAAGCCTAATAACCTTTGAATATGGTAGTATTCTATACATCATATTATAAAAATCGTCGCGTATTATTCGTTATTATTCATTTACTATATAAATGAAATTACAGGCACATGAGACTTAACAACTTCACGTCTCAGGGTCGACAACGCATTGGCGATGTCCCTAGTGTTGCAAATATCCATAGGCGGCGGTGACCCCTTACCATCAGGTGGACCGTTTGCTTGTTTATCGGCCTAAGTGGTATAAAAAAAAAACAAATTATTACATTTTATATTTTTTTATTTAATATAAGCACATAGAAGCGTTTTTTCAATATCTGTTAAAAAGACTGATGAGGAATATTCATTGTCAACAAAAATGAAAATGGCGTACCTGTGAAAATTCGATAAATAAACGTGCGTGCTTCACTGTTACATGACAAATGGATAGTTTTATGTAACAATATCTAAGTTTGCCTTTTTACATTTTATTTTTTAACAATTAACCGTCTGTTTGCACAGTCAAGGGTACATGTTATTTCTAACCATAATCTTCAAATATTGAGGGGAAACCATACCTTGGCGGGTACTTTGTAGTACTCGCCTGTGTCGCCAAGTACCTATTGATAAGTCCTGATAACTGTACTTAAGAGCCCTTCTAAGATTATGTGCTTACCACATCATTACTTACCATAGTTATTGACCGTTACCAATTTCTCCAGCTCATCCCTCTATTAAAGAACGAAAAAGGGCAATTTGAGAGCCCAAGTGCATATCATAATGAATTCTGCACACACCAATAATGGATCCAACATTGGACAAACTAAGTTTACGTACAAAGGTTTGTTTACAAATCTAGACTAGTAACTAAACCTAAACATTGGTTGATAGTCAATAGCCCGCGACAACCACAATTCAGCTTTACAGACCAATTGCATCTCTTAACGATCAGACGCCTAGCAATTTAGAAGGACATTTGATTCCTTCGAACCATATATTCTAGTTACAAAACAATTTAAATAGATTGCCTACTATTAGGTTCTATTGTTTTGTGTATTTATCAGTGATTTAGTTAATTGCTTGGAGTTGAGATTTAATAGTTTGCATTGCTATCCAGGGGGGTGGGGGGGAGCTTATGTTCAGCAGTGGACATGATGATGATAGCTTCGATTGAATTTAAGAGCATATTGTTCTTGACCTGTACTAGCTGTCCTCCGCGGTTCCACCCGCGTTTCCGAAAGATATTATATTTTCTCGGAAAAAGTATCCTATTTGTTAATCCAGATTATGAACTATATGTGTACCAAGTTTTATCCAAATCCGTTTGGTAGGTTTTGCGTTAAAGAGTAACAAACTGCCACACAAACATTCGCATTTATAATATTAGTGGGGTATTATTTTATTTTTTATTTTTTATTGGAAAATTTGTTCTTATTTAATCTCCTAAATAAAAATATGTATGAGATTTTTTTTAAAATGTCTGTAGCATCGGGGTAACCTTCCGAAATCTATGTATCAATTTACTCCATGTTTCTTTAACTGTTCAAATTATTTATTAATATTGAAATATGATGTTATTACTACCTCCATCGTGTAAGATTGGACGAACAGCTTGTTGGCGATTTAAAAGGCTTTGCTTCTCTATCTAACCTCTCTAGCTTTATCGCTCCAGAGCATTTTGTTTCTTTCAAGGTTATAACACACCTATGGTTGGAGAGAATTGTAAAGCATTTATCGGGAAAGTAGACTACAGTTAGATATTCTTATCGATCGAACAGCTATTTTTAGACATATACTTTGTAAGCATCTAGATTCTTATATTTTCTAGAGGGTTCATTTCTGAGTCATGGAATAGAATAATTAATTAATTTGAAGTGAGAATGAGCTTAACCATACAAAAAGGCAATATAGCCAGCCTTCTGGGCACTTTATCCATAGACAGCTCTAACAATTTAAATTTAGTGTTTTATTTATCGATAATTGCTTTATTATTCGTTAATTTGAAGTAGTTAGGAAGTAAAGTTTTAATTTCATTTTTTTTTCATTTTATTTCATTATTATATTATTATTTATGTCCCCCGCGGTTTTAACAAACATACTTACATACAAATCTTTTCTCTTTATAACATTAGTATAGTTTATATAACCGTTAATATAAACAATTTAAGATGAAATATAATATGAAGTAAAAAGTTTATTAGTGATTGAATTATGTACCCCATCCTAGGTATCATGATAACCTAGCATAGGTTATCAACAACAATCCCTACGTAAGACTCTGTAAAATACGTTCTTAAAATGTCAGACCAGACCAGTGACATTGTGGCAAGTCCCGTTGGCCACTTACCGGACCGTGTTCGCCTCTTGGGAGCCCTCAATCCAAACGAGAACTGTCTCTGTCTAATTAATGCCAAAAGATAAAGACAGGTATAGCATGTCGGGTTGTCGGACCATTTGCTTTAGGCTCTTTTACTGAATTGTAGTAATGTGCATGGAAAATTTGCAAATATAAATATGGAACGCTGTTCGATACACATGACTTGATCACTGTTTGACCAATTTGTCTATTTTATTTAAAAATATCCAAATTTTTGAGTAAGATTCGATAATTGGAGTATTTATTAAATTTAAAAACGCATACTTACTTGGCGCAGTTAGTGCTTAAACAAATTACAGTTTTGATAACCTTTAACAAAATTTGTTTTGTTATAAACTGCTACAAGGCAAGCCTAAACAATATTTTGAAATAATAAAGAACACAGTGCCTAGTTAAATTAAAAGTTACCAGTTCATAGTGTTATAAGAAGCCTTATTGTGAATTATATTAAGCCTACAAAGCAAAAGCAATGCCTTATTAATAATTCATTTATAATCGGCTTAACTTGATTGTGTAATTCCTTTGACAGTTCAATGAGAAAAGTTTCAGGGGGGTGATTATGTAAGGTAAATGGATCGCTCGACGGTCTCCATACTCTATCTCTTTTCTTAACAACGTAATCAAACGCGAGGTCCGCTCTCTGAGGGATCGATGCGCTGCCTTGTCACGAAGTTTGTTTAAGCTTAATAGAGGTGTATCATAGCTTAGATTGTTATTGAAGGATTAGTACAGTCGTCTATAATATAGATAATATCTTAATAATTACATTAAATATATACAACGAAAGCTCAAATGTATATTTAATTAAAAATAACGATATTATTCAATTAACTTAGTATCCAGTTGGCTTGGTGGTGAGCGCTCTGACTGCCAAACCGAAGGTCGCGGGTTCGATTCCCTTCCAGGACAAACATTTGTGTGCATGAACATGTCTGTTTGTTCTATGTCTGGGTGTATTTATTTTATGCAAAATTTTCGGTTTTGTTTTATTAGTGTACTTAATATAGTAACTAACTTAGTAACTAATGTAATTTTAAGTGCTTTTGTATTTTTCAATGTATATATTTATTTTAGTATTAAGTAAGAAATTGAAATTCCCTAAAAAAATGTGAAAACTGTATTAAAATCCAGTGCAAAGTTTACAAGAACAAAGTGCGCTAATAGACTTAAATAAATTGTGGCTTATTATTTATAAATTACAAGAATAATGTTACAAAATTATAATTACCTGTATTTAGGAAAAAAGTAGTATATGTAGTATATCAGTTATCTGGTTTCCATAGTACAAGCTCTGCTTAGTTTGGGACCAGGTGGCCGTGAGAATGAATGTCCCAAGATATTTATTTATTTATAAGTAATAGATTACTTCTAAATCTGTGATGAAGGTTCCAAGCGATACTGATTGCTTACATATGTATAAGTATAAATTAAAAAATAATAGATATTAGAATATCTGAAACCAATTATTCAGTTTAGGCCCGCGGAAGGAACTTATGAAGGTAGTAACTGAAGCTATCACAGTATATACCGTTATCTAGTTACCATAGTACAAGGTCTAGTTATTATGAGATCAGATGTGGGAACCGTGTGTAAATAATGGTGCAGGTTATTTTTTTATTCGTTCATATTTGTTTTGTTGTGAGATATACTCGTATATTTCTTAAAATTATATGGACGCGAGACAATTTCGAAAGTGCTTTTTAATAGATTTTAAAATAACGTTATCATCTAATAATAAAAATAAATATCCCGGGACATTCTTTACACACGGCCATCTGATCTCAAACTAAGCAGAGCTTGTACTATGGAAACCAGATAACTAATATACTATATATACATTTTTTCTAAATACGTACGTCCATATGTACACCCATCTATCAATTTGAATCGATTATACAGCATGTTTTATTTATTTATGTATTCTGATGGCCTAATTGGCTTGTTGGTTAGGGACTGTGACAGCCACGCCACAGGTTGTGGGTTCGATTCCCATCCGGGACAAACATTTGTTTGAATATGTTTACTCTGTCTGGGTGTAAACATCTATATAATGTATTAAGAAAAAATAAATATCATAAGAAGTATATTAATATTGACAGGCCAGTTGGCTTGGTGGTTAGCGACCCTGACTGCCAAACCGAAGGTCGCGGGTTCGATTCCCACCCAGGACAAACATTTGTGTGCATGAACATGTCTGTTTGTTCTGTGTCTGGGTGTAAATATGTATATAAGTATACGAGTATATTTAGAAAAAAAAAAAGTAGTATATGTAGTATATCAGTTATCTGGTTTCCATAGTACAAGCTCTGCTTAGTTTGGGATCAGGTGGCCGTGTGTAAAAAGAATGTCCCACGATATATTTATTTAGTTATCTGGTTTCCATCAGATGGCCGTCAGTAAATAATGTACAATGATATTGTTTATTCTTTAAATATTGATTGTAACAACATAAAGCATAACACGTCTGCAAAATAAAACTAATATTTATTATCAAAGCGCTGCACATCCTTACTGCAACAGGAAACTGAACCTCTAAACAGGAAATAGAATAAAACCTAACCGTATATTCTCTCATATACCCATTAAGAATATATCCGGATGTGAACCTGTTTATGCTTTTTGTTCATATACATTTATAATGAACATTCAATTTTCTCTTGGCCTTCTAAAGCATTTACCCGGGTAAACTTCACCTTGATATCCGGTCTTGGCCCGGTTATCCGGATATTTCAAGGGCGTGATAGGTTTTGTCTAAGGGTTTTGTAATCCTTGCTTTGTTTTGTTTTTACTAGATTCATCGGTTATTGGATTAGTATAAAAGATACGTTAATAAATAACCTGAATTAAGTTTAAATATCCCAAGACATTCTTCACACTTGGTTACCTGATCCCAAGTTAAGCAGAATGTACTGCTTGTAGTATGGCTACCAGGTAACTGATATACTACATATACTACTTTTTAAATACATACTTATATTCATATTTACACTCAGACACAGAACAAACAGACATGTTCATGCACGCAAATGTTTGTCCTGGGTGGGAATCGAACCCGCGACCTTCGGTTTGGAAGTTAAGAAGTAAATAAGAAAGCATGTAGACAATGATGGTATAAACGCGAGATATGGAAAACAAAGAAAAGATAGTAAAACAAAAATGTCGTATCAGTAAACAGGGGAAAAGATGTAATAAAAGTGAAAATAAAGAACATGTAAAAAAATGGGAAAAGGGGAAAACCAAAACAGAACATAAAAAACAGTACAAGAAAAAACAGTAATGAAAAGGTCTCCGACAACCGCATTGGAGGTACACGATGAGGTCGCTTCTATAGGAAGCGTCCACTAAAAAAAAAAAAAAAAGAACCTCTAAGCCAACTGGCCCGTCAAAAGTAAGAATAAAGCTTCTATGTTTATTCTGCACGTGTAGAAAACAGAATTTTATTACTCAATGTCGGAATTTTCTGTTTTTATATGTATTATATATATTTTTTAAGAAATTGTTCCTTAAAAAGTAAGTCAAGGTTTCCAATTACGGAACCGACAAAATTTTCCCTAATCAAAAAAATCCTGACACAGGAAAATATAAAGTGCTACGTAACTGATAAATCAATTGATTAATTTAATTGAAGTAGTATCAATTAAATATCCCAGTACTTCAATATTAAAATTGAAGCCTCTAGAATAATCTAGGTCAAAGTCGCTGAAGCTACTACCGGCTTGAAGCCAGCCTTCAACAGGGATCCTGTTAATTTCTCAATTAATTTTTTCGTTGATTTTCTCCATTTTCATAAAACCGTTTAAAATATGTACAACGTTTCCATCACTGCCTTAGTATTGGCACAATTTCGTAGTTGGTCTTACAGGTAATGGAAAAGAAACCTTACAAATGACCATTTAATATTCCTCGGACAACATTTCATTTTTTCAGTTTTTAATTATTCTCCATTCAATGGCGTAACTATAATTTTACACCTTAACAATATAGGTTAAGGTACGTTTTTCTAGTATATTTTATAAATCCTGTACCTGAAAACCTTTAAGTACGGGGATGTTTCCATTAGCCGGCTCGATACTGCATTGCAAACGCTGTCAATGGAAAAACGGCTGTATTCACAGATCCGATAGGACATATAACAGTTTTGACACGTGCGGCACAAAGCCTACGGAAGCCCATTTAAAAAAAAGTCAAATTGGACAGACAGTTCCGAGAAATGAAAACTATTCGTTAAAGCTACATTCAACTTGCTAAAAGGCAGGGTGAGGAGAAAAGAGATCTTATGTAAGATATTAAATTCCAAAATGAAGGTAATGAGGTTAGAAAATTGATATGGCCAGATGATATTAATGGAATGTGACCTTGTTTTATAAGGATCGTTTAATAAACTAGACCATCTTCCGGACGATGATGCCTAAAACATTTTGGGCAAATATTTTAGGTTCAGGTCATATGGAGCCCTCAGTGGCGGAGTAAAAGAAACAAAAGGAAGGATAGAGAAAGAAGTGACGGCGAACTTTAACGACTTTCAGCCTACTTGCTTTTAAACTAATTCATGCATTTGTAGTAGTCTTCTTCAAGTATTATTTAATATACTATGTGTCTATCACAGTATTAATTAAATTAAATTAAATATTATTTTATTTATTCGACAAGGATCCATTTCTTAAAACTACCTACACATGTAAAAGTTATAAAAGACATACATAAAAATCAAAATTGTTAATTAATATAAAAAAAAATGCTGGGCGTGATTTATCAGGCTAGACACCTATTGCTTCTGCAGAACACTATCAAACAGAATCAATCCAAAATAAATTATACAATTTTGATTGATTTTTAGATTGTACAAACAATCATTTTCAACTCAAGATCTTGTTAGCCGGTACTGTGTATATTGACAGGCCATTGCTTGGTGGTTAACCCTCTGACTGCCAAACCTAAGGTCGCGGGTTCGATTCCCACCCAGGACAAACATTTGTGTGCATGAACGTATGTGTTTGTTCTGTGTCTGGGTGTAAATATCTATATAAGTATGTAGTTAGAAAAAAAATAGTATAGGTATGTAGTATATCAGCTATCTGGTTTCCATAGTACAAGCTCTGCTTAGTTTGGGGTCAGGTGGCCGTGTGTGTAGAATGTCCCAGGATATTTATTTATTATAAAATTTATAAGTTCATTTCCTGAACGAGTATTAGTACTGGCTTGAAAAAAAACTCTAACAAATCATTCTTTGAGGGTAAGACCCTCTCTGTGAGCCATGTGTGAAAACTCATCTAAGTTTTTAACCGACTTCAAAGAAGGAGGTTCTCAATTCCTGGTGAGATACCTTCAATATTTGAGGATGTGATAGTTGGCGATCATATATGATGAAAAAAAATAACATAAAAAATAAATAAAACGAGACGACATTTATTATAATGTGGGCTTGGGTAAGAAAATGGGCCGGGATAAAAATTATGCTGAATTTCGTTTTATTCCGTCAGTAATATTGTGCGAGTTGTATTTCCTATTTGAATAGATGGAATGAAAATATACCATCATTGGAACGTTAAATTCATGTAGATGTTATGATTAATTTATTGGAAGCCAAATTAATTTGTAATGGAAACATAAATGTATTCCCATTCGAATTTCTTGATTGCCATATTAACTGTATTATATTACCTATTATCGTACCAGAATTTGACACAAAGTAATCATTTCCTCATTACTGCGACACGTGTTTCTAATTTCTAATAATACCGCTTATAACCTTAGCTTATAAACTTAGCTTATACTGATAAGCATGTATTAATATTTTAATGTTTACAAAATCATGAAGGTTTTCAAAAAGGCATAATAAACACAACAACATCTATAAGCCGCTGTGAATACATCAGCCCCCTAATTCAGCTAATACAAACTTCTTCGAACCGAGCCGCTTTACGGAGGCCTCAGAGAGCTTATCTCTCACGTAATTAGTAGTATTAGCGTAGTAAGAGACAGAGACAAATCATAGAGGCCGCGACGAAACATCCTCGAGTTAGTGTCATTTTCCTTACAGAATCGAGCCAACCTTTTGTTGTAAAAGAAATCTATAAAATAATACAAATTTATTTAAATTTCTTTTAAATTACCTATTAAGCTAGATGTCAAACACAGCTCGTAGATTTTAGCTCTTCCAAGCATATTATTACCATACATATTTCCGTCGTTAAGCAGTAGTCCCCTTGTATTACTGTGTTTCGGTAGAAAGGTAAGGGGAGCAGTGAAATTACAGGCACATGAGGCTTAACAACTTCACATCTCAGGGTCGACAACGCAGTCCCTGGTGTTGCAAATGTCCATAGACACAGTTGGACCATCTACTTGTTTGTCGGCCCTAGTGGTATATAAAAAAAAGGGGACCGGTGAAATTCCAGGCACATGAGATGTAACGCATCGGTGATGCATCGTATTCCAAATGTATAAGTATAGGTCGCGGTGCCTAATGCGGTGTTTGATATTAAAAAAAAAAAAAACTACGGATACGTGTAAACTAAAACCTAGTTAAGTACTACTGTATTTTTACCTTTATTTTATTCTTTGTGAACGATATAGTTTGACCATTCGTATTTTTGAAAAAGATTACTGTAGAGCTCTTAGTGCAGAGTTCGTCTGGGGAAGTACAACCTTACTGATTTCCGCCGTGAAGCAGTAGTGTACTTGTATTACTGTTTTTGGTTGGAAGGGTACATGAGACTTAACAACCTCACGTGTCAGGGTCGTCAATACATCGGCAATGCCCTTAGTCTTGCAAATGTCCATAGCCGGCGGTGACCACTTACCATCGTGTGGACCGTCTGCTTGTTTGTCGGCCCATGGGGTATAAAAAACCTGAGTATAGGTTTTATCTTCCGTAGGCATGTTTTTAAGGCCTATGCTAATGTAACCTGTATTTCTTTATGAAACTAACAAGGTCTTCTAACGTGATCCTGATATATGTCTTACCCCCTCTCCTTTAAAACAATGTTATGCAACAATAGTTCACCTTAGTTTCCTTTTACAAAAGGATATACACTCTGTATTAGAACCTTCAATGTTGTGGCTGTAAGCTTTGTTCCAAGGATGTTATCACCTAGTTTGTAAGGAGGAATAAAAATAAATCATGTTATTAAACATAGTTCTACCGCGATTTCGTTAACGTTCCAAGGGATCTTTTGTCTGGTCTGATGTATGCCAGATTTTTAACTTAGCTTCATTCGGGAATTGTAAATAGAAAATGCAGTTGTATCGGAGTCATTTCCAACAAACTCGCACTCGGATTTGAACTCTCTCCTAATAATATTAGATACGACTTTACAGTCACCCAAATTATCCTGATAAGAACCTGATGCTTATCATAGGTATTCACAAATGCGTCACTATCTATATTCTATATATATATGTAGGTACAAATGCGTCACAGGTACGCGAAACAAGGTCGTAGGCTGCGCGGGACTCGATCGTGACCCACTTCCGGGTCAAGATCAAGCGGAAGTAGGGGGGAAGGGGGAGTGGCGCATGCGCGAAGTACGTTCATGCTGAATCTCAATGGATTGAAAATACATTTGTAGGTACTCGTTGACATTGGGTCGATCATTGCATGGACCCTGACGGTAATATCAATGGCACGTCCATTGCTCTGTAACTTGGAGTTAGGATTTATTGCTTTTATTACTTGTCCTTCAGTAGTATTGACATGATTTAAATGGTAGTAAGGCTCGGGTTAGTCAAACAAAAATGTACCTTATGTTTCATGTATGTAAAGTGATCGTCGGTTGTCAAAGAGCTTTCATGAAAATTACCTTGAAAAGTACATGATATTATTTAACTTTTACTGCAGCCCCCTTATTCAGCTAATATAAACTTCGTTTTCGTGCCGCTTCACGAAGGCCGTGGAGAGCTTACCTCTCACGTGATTAGTAGTATTAGCGTAGTAAGCGACAGAGACAGAGCATAGTTCCGTTCAGTCACCTTTTACTACTCTCAGCTCTCAAAAGCGCTTTGCAGCGGCTCAAATATTCAAAATAGGATGTCAACTTAAAAACTGTACAAAATGAAAATATGAAAAATACTTTGCCGCGTCTCCAAGCTTCATAAACTCTATTATAAAATGACCTTTGACATTTAAAGTGCGAAGATATAAATATTAATTTAAAATCTGTCCAAGGATTACAGCTTTGAATAAAAAATATAAAGATAAGTTTTGCCGGAATTCTTGTTTTTATATTAACACACAATTATGAGCCTTGATGTTCAAGGACCTAGTGTTCTTTGCAAGAAAATTGCATATCATAGGCAAGGCTTATGTCATGCTCCTTAATTGCTTTTTGATTACCCTTCTATTCTGAAATAGCCTTCGAGGAAACAATTAAGGATGGTCTGATTATATTTGCTAGCTTTCTTAGTACCTATACCTAATACCTACCTTTCTACCTTATTCAGACAATTAAACAGTTTATTTTTGCTTATAATTAGAAGTTTGTGTTAAAAAGTTAATTTGAGACCGATTTTCTACACTTCGTTATCTTTCCAGAAATATATGATGGAAATCTAAGTCAGAAATCATTCAGACGATCCTTTGTCGTGTTTTAGAACAAATGTCGAACATAAAATATTCTGACTTCTTTTTACCACTTAAATACTTACATTTATATTATTTTTTATTTACATTATATTACTTTAATATACGTATATAAATAAATATCCTGGGACATTCTCTTACACACGGCCAGCTGATCCCAAAGTAAGCAGAGCTTGTACTATGGAAACCACATAATTGATACATTACATATACTATTTTTATTTCTAAATACATACTTATATAGGTATTTACACCCAGACACAGAACCAACAAACATGTTTGCCCTGGGTAGGAATCGTAACCGCGACCGTCGGCATGGCAGTCGCTAACCACCAAGCCAACTGGCCTGTCTTATATATATTATATGAACTCAAAACCAACATATTCAAGTTAACAAATGTCTGACCTGGATGGGAATCGAGCCCACGACGTGTCGGTTGGAGTATTACAACGCCGACCAGCCTGTCAAACGCGACATTAAAGTCGAAAGCACGAGAAATACGGCACAAATAGCAACTGTCTGCTGACGAAAAATTTCCTGAGTGTCAATTTTCTGATGTTGTATATCGAATGCAGAAAAATCCGTTCTAAGATGTCTGTATTTTTTTTACTATTAGTATTATCTTCCATAACAAAACCATGAAGTTTGTGAAGATGAATGTACGGTTGTTACTCTTCGTAACTCTTCGCTACTCGTTCTTTGTTACTTGTCACGCTACAACTATAGAACGAAATTGGATGAAATTTGGCACATAGATAGAGCATGCCCTTGAATAAAATATCCTATAAGGCATTTTTTTCATCCCGGGAAATTTTACCATCCCCCGGGAATGCAAATGATTCCACTGTTGACAGTTAATCTACTAATATTATAATGCAAAAGTTTGTGAGAATGGATGGATTTATTAATGTTTCTTACTCAAAATTAAATTGGTTTACTGTTAATAATCTTGTTTTAAATGCAAGAAAAACTAAATGTATTAAATTTGCATTACCCAATGTTAAAAAACTAGGCTGTAGTTTAATGTTAGACAATGAAGCTCTTAGCCTAGTTGAGTCAACAGTTTTCTTAGGAATTACTTTAGACTCAAAACTTCAATGGGGGACACAAATATCATGTCTTGCGGGAAAACTTAGTTCAGCAGCTTACGCAGTTAGAAAAATTAGGCAGATTACAGATGTCGATACGGCTAGATTAGTTTATTTTAGCTACTTTCATAGTGTTATGACCTACGGCATTTTGCTTTGGGGTAAAGCTGCTGATATAGAAACAATTTTTATATTGCAAAAAAGAGCAGTTCGAGCAATTTATAATTTGAGTTCTCGAGCTTCCCTCAGAGAAAAGTTTAAACAAATTGATATCCTCACAGTTGCATCGCAGTATATTTATGCAAACATAATATTTGTACATCAAAATATTAGTCTTTATGTCAAAAAGAGTGATATGCACTCCATCAATACTAGAAATAAGGATAAACTTGTCACTTCTGCATATAGACTGCAAAAAGTGCAAGGCTCATTTTTAGGACTTAGTGCACGCATCTATAATAAAATCCCTGCTGAAATTTTAAATTTGCCTTTACAAAAATTTAAGGAAAGAATTAAGACAGTTTTAGTACAAAAGGCTTTCTACAATACAAATGATTATTTTAATGACGACAATGCTTGGGTGTAGCGCTCGCTCCAGCAGGACACATCTTTATGTACAAAATCTTATTTTGAAAAGAGTAATTGCTGAGTTTCTTGCCGGCTCTTCTCAGTAAAAGCAACCTTCCGAACCGGTGTTAGAGTCTGACCATTCATAAGTGCCTGTGAAGGCCTATTTGAATAAATATTTCATTTCATTATTTCATTTCATTTCTCATTCTAAAACTACAAAACAGATTTGGATGAATCTTGCCCCATAGACGGTTTATTACCTGGGATAATGTAACATACTTCGGGAATACGGGTGTATCCACGATGTATAGGATAAGTTTACGATATCTTCAAATTATGAAAATAGATTCCACAGTGTTGCAGCAAAAGATAAATTCGGTGAAAATTCGAGAATGTATTTTTTTTTATATTTGAGAAAGCAGATGACTACAGTCTACCTAATATCAAGTAGAACTGTAGTCCAATTGCGAGAACCACTAGTGCCAGTACAGGAGTACAACACTAGCCGCCCTCACCCTGCCGGCCCGCAAGTTGCTTCTTTACGCCTCGTTTGAAGGATCCCATGTCTTAGAAAGAAGGAAAAACGTGTGCAGGGGGGGAATTCCATTTTTTTGAGGTGCGGCAAAGAAATGAGTTAACTTCTTTGTCCGCGTTGGCATGGTGGCCACAGTAAAACGATGACACCGAAGCCCAGCACGCGTGTATGGAATAGCTTTAGAAATATTGCATTACGGAATATTGGAATTATAACAGCATGTAACATCGTGACAGCAAATTTGAAATTCAAAACCAATTAGTTGGTTATTACAGTATCGATATCTAGGCTATCAATTCCTGACGTAACGTTATTCAATAACTTCCACATAGTTGTTTGAAACCCTGATTCCTGATATATGCTGACCCTGTGGCTTCTCCCGTTTTCCCGAGGGATGTCAAATTTTCCCGGGATAAAATGTATCGTATATGTTATCTATCTCTGTGCCAAAGTCCACCCGAACCGAGATCCTTTCAGCTACTGTGTGGTGATCGGGTAACAAACGAGAAACAAAGTAGTATAGAGTCACAGTTCTCGATTAATATTTCTACTTTATAAAATCCGCTCGTGTCTACTTTCCTAAGTAACTCCGGAACGGATTTGGTTCCAGTTTTGACGATAAGATATGTTAGTCGATAGGGAAGGTATTCGTAGTGGGGAAGATATAAGGGATATTAGAGATATTAAGGTACATAATTCACGAATATCAACCTCCAATATTCATTATGGTCATGTTTTTGATCAAACTTTTATTTTCATAGAATGACGCCCATGAAATGATATTATAGGTTCTTGTAAAGTCTATGGGGTTTCATTCTGTAAGGTAAAAACACTAGCTCGACGATCTTTTGTTGCGGCCTTTTTGATCTCTATCATTGGCTAACTACGCAGTCACCTGAAAGGTCCGCTCTCAATGGCCGTTGCACCGGCTCGCCGATGAACTTTGTATTAACTGAATTTTTTTACACGTTGTCTCTTTTGTTAGCGATACTATCATATGAGAGGAATGCTCTCTACTGCCGTTGCGCCGGGTTGACGAGGCTTGTATCTGATTTATTAATTTATTTAAGATACACAATACAAATTAAAACCAAAAGGTAACCACATAATAAGTAATAATACACTTAGAGCTGGATTGTAAGTCAAAACATGTACAGAAAAACAAAACTAGAAAATAATACCAAGACAAACGCAATGAAAGTGCAAGTGAGCACTCCCAAATGACAATATAAATAAAAATCTAATTATTTAGAAACTGTAAACAAATATTATTTATTTAGACTTAATTTATCTGCTGGATGAACCAATCGGTATCAGCTGAATACAGGGCCAATTTGCACCCCCGTGATGAATTAAGGCCGTTTAATAAAAAATATGATCCAGACATTTTTTTTATTATTACCCGAGATTGGATTAAAGAGGTTAAGTACCTCTAATATATCATTTCATATTGAATTGAATTTGAAGCAGTTCAGTCCACTCTACGGTTTGTCGCAAACTGACAGTGATTGATTTGTATTTACAAAACCACATTATCGTGGTAACGAACTCTATTCAAAAGCATTCGTCGCCTTTGTGGAGTTTATGAGGTTCTTATACACTTGTATTTTTCAGTTCTTTGACTCTTAATGTGAACAATAAAATATGCTTTTATAATTCACTTTAATGCAATCTATACAATGCTAATGAGATTTGTAATGGAATATTTTTTGAGGTTTTATTTTCTTTAGGTACATATTCATATATATATATATATATATATATATATAAATGAATCCCTATTTCCCTTGGTCACGGCATCACGCATGAACGGCTGGACCGATTTCGCTAATTCTTTTTTTACTGTGGTTGTTATTGTCATGAGAAGGTTCTTATGATTGAAAAAATTAAGAAAGTTGCGCGGAAAGTTAGAAAATTTAAGAAAACAACTACTTTACTAGCGCATTTGACAATTTAAAATTTTTTAATGTAACCTTTTTGATATTATTGTCAGTCGTTTGACAATTGGCGCGATCGAACGAATGCGCGCTGCAAATATCGTTTTTAATAGAGGCATGGGTCGGAATTATATTGATAAAAAAATAATTATAATTTCTATTTAATTAAATGCACATTTACAGTCGATTCAATCATTAGATTCGAATTCGATATTCATTGTTAAGACAGGGCAACGTCTGTCGGCTTACTTATTAATATTCGTTAGATATGTAAACGCATATGTGAGTTTGTTTGATTGTCTATTAACGAAGCAACGGAATCAATAAAAATAGTTGCAAAATTGTCCTGAAAAAGCTGGAGAAACCAAGGAAAGTATTTTAATTTTTTTAAGGCTTTCGCTTATCTTTCCATCTGGTTAAATACTCTCTCTAATACTTCGTCGGCGAGCCGGCGCAAGGAGGCCTCGGGAGCAAATCTCTCACGTGATCGCGTAGTTAACGAGACAGACAGTGCTAGAGACCACAACCACACCGTAGAGCTTGTGTCATTTACCTTAAGAATCACATCCCGGACCTGTCGACAACTCTCTCTTCCAAATTCAATTTGTGTAAATTTTGGTTACAGTTTGTTATTTCAAAACAATCCCTAACATCTAGTCAAATAAGAGTAACCTACAATTTATTATACTTATTGAATTTATTTATTTTATTAAACACCATGAAGTAACTGCGTCACACCTTTAGAAACCAAAGAATTCTCTTGCAAATAAAAATATTCATCCGACCATAAATGCCGAAGAAATTGGGAAATTGGGAACCTCTCTTTTTGAAGTCAGTTGAAAATGAGAGAAAATCGTTGTGCAATGTCAGACATCGGACGTGCCCGTTTAAGTCAGGGGTCGCTTCCGGAAGACCTATTGAAGGAGAGAAGCTGACTACGACGCTTTCTAAATAAGTACGTATTTACATAAAAGGATAGATAATAATAGGAAAATATATAGTACCATTTAGGGTTGTCGATAATCATAGAACCTTTTATAATATGACTGGTAGATGCTCCGCTTTATTAAATGTATCGTCATAAATTGGCCTAGAAACAAATGTTTAAATGATTCTTGGAACAACTCGAGTTTGTCCGGGGAAGTATTTACCCATGCTACTACTACACCGCCACCAAAAAGATACAAGATAGAAAAACGAATAAAAAAATTGGACGGTAAAAAAAAATTACTGGATAAAAAGAAGCCTATATGTTATTCCAGGATATGCTCTATTTATGTGCCAAGTTTCATCCATATCCGTATAGTAGTTTTTGCGTGAAAGAGTAACAAACATACTTACATACAAATCTTTCCTCTTTATAATATTATGTCCCCCGCGGTTTTACCCGCGTTCCCGTAGGATGTCACATGTATTATACATAAAAACCTTCCTCTTCAATCACTCTATCTATTAAAAAAACCGCATCAAAATCCGTTGCGTAGTTTAAAGATTTAAGCATACATAGGGATATAGGGACAGAGAAAGCGACTTTGTTTTATACTCTGTAGTGATGATGATTATTAGTATAGATAGTATAGATGATACAGATGTAACGCACCTATATACCACGCTTTTTAAGTACATTATGTTCTTCTATATAAAGTGTCAAAACTATTTTCTAAAAGTCACAATTACATTAATTAAAAGTCTTAATAGACATCTAATACAAACTCCGTCGGTGAGCCGCTTCACGGAGGCCTCGGAGAGCTTATCTCTCACGTGATTAGTATAGTAAACGAAAGAGACAGAGCATAGAGGCCGCGATGAAACATCCTTGAGTTAGCGTAATTTTCCTTGCAGAAACGAGCCCCAGGTATCACCAGGTCGTTTTAAGATTAAAAGAAATAAATCAAATTCAAAATAAGAACCAGTCGTGTGTTACCCCTGAACATGACTAGTTAAAAAAATAAAAGGTATTCATTGTTTTTGTAGAAACAACCTTTTCTACATGAACATAATGTATATATTCTTTTTTTCTTCTTTTGGCAAATATTTTTCTACTTTCTAATTGGTAGGACCCAGCTCAGCTTTTCTATTTAGTTTTGATCTTTTTTAACGAGACATGTAAATTATGTTTTGGTTATTTTATATCGACATAGTAAACTAATTAGAATTATACTTTAATATTTATATTATATAATAATTTAATATTCCAAATAATAAAGTAGTTAATTAAAATATAATAAAATTTATTATTGAATACACTTTCTTCGCTTCAATAATTCATTTGGAATATTAAATATTTATCTCTGAATCTGAGTGTTATCTTTATAATGGATTTGTTTTCTTTTTCATTATTATTCAGTCCACTTGAACGAAGGTCAACGCTCGAATTTTTTTTAAAGGTTTTACTTCGTTTTGTAAAAGAGCGAATGTTATTTTAAGATTAAAATGGTCTTACTTTTATTAACATTACAAAGGGAGTGTTGGCCCTTTATAAGGATCGTAATGGGTCAAGATCGTATTCCCTGTCGACCCGTATTTGGGTCATGATCAACCGGGTATTTAGCGGGTCGCATGTTGCGCGCGCAAACATTCCCATCAAGCGATTGTTCTATTTTTGAATTGACATTGAAGGAGGTTTAATGGTGTATTTTTATTTGTATTTGTTGCTAAGATCCTACTTGTAATTGTAGAATGCTATAGAGATGGTTTCAATTGATTCTTAATTCAAATTTACTAACCATAAAGTAACAGAAAAAAAATACCATTATTTTTTATTGGTATTCTTTGCGAAGTTCATACGTTGTCAATTATCAAATGCCAGAGAGATGTTTTCAATTGATTCTTAATTCAAATTTACTAACCATAAAGGAACAGAAAAAAAATACTATTCTTTTTATTCGTATTCCATGCAAAAACCATACGCGTAATTGTAAATAGCTATGGAGCATCGTCAAATGCTATAAAAATGGTTATCATTAATTCAAATTAAGTGGTCATAAAGTTACAAACAAAAAAATCTCCAAAATGTTATTGGTATTCCTTGCAATGTCCATACGTGCTATGGTAATTAGTGATGGAGCTGGTTTCAATTAATTCTTAATTCAAATTTTCTAACCAAAGAGTAAAAGAAAAATATGACTTTGTTCTTTTTGACATATAAACTCAAAATGTCTATTTCATTAGCACCCTAATATACGAGTATACTTACCTAATACTTGTCCACCGTAATCTTATCATGGTTGCCTCCACGTCAAATATCCGTAACTTGTCGTACGTTTAATGTCTTCTTTAGGGGAAGTTTATAAAATATGTTAACTGTTTTATGGCCTTTTTGACGAATATAGGTTCTGCTTTTAAATTATTTTTTGAAAGATTTTTTTTTATACTAATTGGGCCGATAAACAAGAAGACGGTCCACCTGATGGTCAGCGCCACCTATGGACATTTGCAACACTAAGGGCATCGCCAATGCATTGTCGACTCTGAGACGTGAAGTTGTTAAGTCTCATGTGTCAAACACAGTAATACAAGTGCACTACTGCTTCACGGCAGAATTGGGTAAGGTGGTAGTACTTCCCCGGACGAACTGCACTAAGAGCTCTACTACTCTGAAATTTCATTTCATGGTTTTTTCATTCTATGAAGACATGGGTGATATTAAAGAGCAAGTGTTTTAGATAAAATAGGGTTAGTTTAGATCATAAGTCACGAGATAGACACATTAATTAGAAGAAAGTTTCTGACAGGCCATCGGGTGTGAGCTCATTGCCAATCAGCACAAACATTTCCAACCAATCTACATGAAAATGAAATCCGGTCTTCCATATGATGCAAATACTTATAAGCTACCTTGCCATAGTACATACTATCACTGCAATGAGAAAATCATCGCAGAATGACGAACAAGTAGTGAGCAGGGCTACGATTCTGTAAGGAAAATGACACTTTCTCGAGGGTGTTTCGTCGCGGCCTCAATGCTCTCTCTTTCGCTAACTACGCAGTCACGTGAGAGGTAAGCTATTCGAGGCCTCGTTGCGACCCGATGAATTTGTATTAGCTGCATACTAAATCTGTTAATAGACCACTAACGGGAATATCATGAAGTCTGAGTTCGTGTGTGACGAAAAGTGATCCTAAATAATCTATAGGTATGATAAATAAATAAAATAAAATAAATATCCTGGGACATTCTTTACACACGGCCATCCAATTCCAAACTAAGCAGAGCTTGTACTATGGAAACTAGGTAACTGATATACTACCTTTTTATTTTTATGATATCCACATAAAATTATTTCAGCAACAAACCCACCTTTGCCACAGCGGCTACAAATACCAAGTTACACTACTTTATGGCCGCTCCCTCAGGAGTCGTGCTCCCTTTTCAGCACACACGTCCAACAAATGCCGCGGCTGACTCTCACTCATTCCATGGACGTGACATTACTACTCAATTGTTTCTTAGTAATTGTACGTGTCGATTCACACTATTTGCTCAGTGTTTCTCAGTTTCCACCCAGTTTAATGGACGACCAAGTGAGATTTTCATTAAATTCTCAAATTTTACCAAATATTGAGAAAAATGTTAATGATTTTAGTTTCAGAGAAAATGTTATTGAAAAGTCTATTCAGATAAAAGTACAAAAAACGAACTAATACAAGTCACATAAACACGATAGAAAAACATCTGTAACTTTAAATTTGACCTTCATAAGTGCCTTCCAAGGACCTAAACTGAATAAATGGTTATGCATTTGAATTTTTTTGGAACATATATCCCAAAATTTGTGGATCTTTTATTTTTAAGGATGCATTGTGTATAGACCTCCTTCAAATTAATCTATGTAATGCAAAAAACCCAAACAAAAGTGGTTCAGTAGTTTTTGAGGAAAATGGTAACAAACAAACACACATAACTTCTTACACAAACGCCTACTCATGATCCTTTCCTTCGTGTATAAAAAATTATCACAAGAAGACGGATATGGGTTATAAAAGTTGAGCTCATATTTTGTCCACAGCATATACCAGACTGAGAAGAGAGCAAAAAGTTATGTAGTGTGAATCAACCTTAAGACATTGTATGTTTCTAATCACGTTTTTTCCATCATGAAAACTATACTTACAGACTTCAGGTGTCACATACTTTTGTCATGATTTCGAAGCACTTTATCAGAAGACGTGGTATGATTTAAACAGTCATACTTCTGTACTGTTATTTCGTTGTTGATAAATATTATTTAATTAAAAAACAAATTACTTCCATGAACCAACACAATAGACCAAGAGGGTCTGTGCAGATTTGCGCATTTTAATATGCCTTTGATTTGAATATAGAATGCATATCTATAAATGTATGTTATTAGAAAAAAAAAGTGATAGCAGTTATACGTGAATATATTTGTTTTTTCTGTGTTTGGGTGTCAATATGTATTTAATAGTATTTAGTAAAAAAAAGGGGGTATATGACGTAAATTAGTTATCTGATTTCCATAGTACAAGCTCTGCTTAGTTTGGGATCAGATTGCCGTGTGTTACGAATTTCCTAGGATATTTATTTATAATATATCCTCTTTGGCTAAAGTTCTCTCCTGAGTTGCATAACAAATGTTTTCCATCACCATAAAGCAAGGAGTTTACGGAGACAGTAATTTGAACTTGCACTCATATGGTCGTGACTCACCATAATATAAAAAAAATAACTAAATTGACACCCATTTCCTCTTTTTAGGCCCGGCGGAGGATTCTTAGGAAGGTCATAGTTAGGTACTGAGGCTACCCGGTTTGAAACATTACCATAATCTGGACTGAGTACATAATTTTCTAAGGCTTGGTTCTGCGTCGATGACCCAACTCATTAACAGACAAGAATTAATCATGGTTTTAGTAGTAGACTGGTTATCGACACCGATAAAGTCGATAACACCTTTACATTAGTATGCGAGCTCTAGTGTACTGAATTTCAAGTATATACCTTTTGTAGTTACAACAAGTTTATTTATATATAGTCTATATTGTCAAAATATAATAATTTCTCATTGTATAATATATAACGAGAAAACGTGGACAATATCTGGCGACGTGAAAACTACGTCAAGTTCATATAAATATTGACGTTCTCCAACGACACAGAAAATTGAATTGCTTATAAAGATGTTACGTAATAAAAGGTAGTTTATTATGGGAAAATTGAAATATATGAGATTGCGGTACTTGACAACGCATTACTGGGTAAACATATCTGATTATTTAATAAAACTTGTTTATGTAGACCTTATGGCAGCTTATCATAGACTTTATATTTCACTGACTTTTGTCCCGCGTATTCACTCGGATTTCTTAAAGATCTTATGTGTTGTGTTAATCCAGAACTAATCTATGTGTGTTTTTTAGAGTGAAACTTTTTATTGGAGGGCTTTGAAATTCTGATCTGCAACCTGTTTGAGTGACGAAAAATAAATAAATGATAAACACAAACTATGCTCTTCAAAAGTGTTTGATTAATAAATTAAAATATTTCCCTGTAACAGTTACACTTCTATCGTGTATCTTGACGCCACACCCTGTTTTTATGTCTTGTAAACGGAGCACCTGATGGTAAGTGGTCACCGCCGCCTATAGACATTTGCAACACCAGCGGCATTGCCAATGCATTGTCGACCCTGAGACTGGAATTCCTTAAGTCTCATGTACCTGTGATTTCACCGGCCCCCTTACCTTAAAGTAGTTACAAATACAGTTCTTAGTATAGAATTCGTCCGGGTAATGGAAATCATGCAATGAGACTTAACAACGTTGTCTCAAGGTCGACAACGCATTGGCGATGCCCCTGATCCCCTATTGCATATGTATATAGGCGCCCGTCACCACTTACCATCGTGGACTGTCTGACAGTTAGTCAACATACTTGACATTAAAATAAAAAGTAATGTCGATCAGTCGTTATGGAGCTAAATGGTGACAAACACAAACTGTCGCATATACAATATAGCTAACTAGCTGCCCCCCGCGGTTTCACCCACGTTCCCGGGGGATATAAGCATACATTTAAAACATGTCTGTTTTCTCAAGGGGTGTAATAATCTAAATAAGTATGTATTTAGAAAAAAGAAGTAGTATATGTAGTATATCAGTTACCTGGTGTCCATAGTAGAAGGTCTGGTTAGTTTTGGACCAGATGGCCGTGTGTAGTGTAATGTAATTTATTTATTCTCTTGAATAATTCTGTGCAAAATAATTCATGTTACATGTTAAGTCTCGTGTACCTGAAATTTCACCGGCCCCTTTACCATTCTAACCGAAAGACAGTAATACAAGTGCACTTCTGCTTCACGGCAGAAATGAGTAAGGTGGTAGTACTTCCCCGGGCGAACTCTGCACTAAAACCTCTACTACCCTAAAATCGAAAACCTTCATGATTGACGTTGATAAATGTTGCCCTCGATTCTTCTATGCCAGTGAGCCTAACCGAAGGTTCCAGCAATGATTTAGCGGAATCAGTGACTCGTTCTGATGTCGATGAGATGGGTTTGCTTTATGTTCTATTTGTCTATGGTACAAGCCATTGGTGAAAGCGTTTAAACTCTTTATCGTTCTTATTTTTACCAAAATCTTTCGGCTTAAACAGCTTGCAAGGGTGTTTCAGTATGGTTTATAAAATATAGACTGCTATCGTCCCCTGGTTCCACCCGTGGTCCCAAGGGATCTATTGTATTAGAAAGGTAAGGGGGCCGGTGAAATTACAGGCACATGAGACTTACCAACGTCACGCAATGGCGATGTCCTTAGCGATGCAAATGACCATAAGAGACGGTGACCACTTATCATCAGATGGAACGTCTGCTTGTTTGTCGGCCCATGTGGTAAAAACACACAAAAAACATTTCAATAAAACGCTTCTTTTTTAAATAAATCTTTTACTCCTGCTAAATAATAGAGTTATAGTGTACCCATTACCGTATTATCATCTCAAAAGGTGCACAGACTTTTGTGAAGCTTAACAGGCTCTGAGCGGTTTTGAGAATCCTTGTTGTAAGGTAACTAAGGTCAAAAGTGCATATTAAAAAATTACTCGCTTTCCGCTCTCATCTTGCGTCGATATATTTACAATTCAAACCTCCCGTATTCGGAATTGAATTTGAATAAAGATAATAAACAATACCGACTCTACGAAATACCATAATATATCTTTTATCATTTCAACAATCATCGTTGAGGAGATTCACTCCGAGGAAATGATCTTATGGGATTTCAAGGGATTTGGTATGTTTACTTTCGATTTTGATTATTTAAAGGGTCTATTGCTTGAGGGATACTCTACCTGTTGTAAATAAAAGAGTTCCCCCTTTTATGCACAAACATGTTCTAACAAATATTTTTTTTTTATTTATTTCCCTGAAATTTTTTAGTTTTTTTTGTACAGTTAAATTAATAAAAAAAAAAAAAATAAAAATAAAAAAAATAAAAATAAACCTTCCTCAGAAAAGCAAAAGTTTTCCATCAAAGAATAATATTAATAAATTCATAACGATCGAATTGGTAAGAAATACAGTCTTCTCTGTTTTACATATATCAGACAGAACCCATCCGTTGAATATTTTTTGTATTTTTAACAGTGGCAACATTATCTTAAAAGCTTGCGAAAGCTTTCGCTTGCAGTCTATTAATTTAGCTTTTAAACCCCCAGTTAAATGCTGTACTTATTTACTTTTAAAGTTAACGAGTCGTGGACGGACTGGTAGCTCGGTTTATGTTAATTATGATAATTTGTTAATTGTTATGCTTCTTTAACTTTTTCAGACACTCTTAGGGTACTGCAAAGTGTTTTATAATGTTAGTTTTTTGGCTATCATTTGTGTAAAGTAGAGTTTAAAAAAAACGTAATTATGGTATGATTATATAAAAAACAAATACTTAGTAACTAATTCCGCTGGGTCTCCCTTTCTGTCAAGTCCCAAACAAGGAAACTCCACAGGAAATCGACGTGTTTCGCTTCTTTCTTTCTGTCCAATGGTCGGGGAAGTAACACGTCTGTGGTGCTAGTGCGCCGAGTCACTGAAAGCGGATCTAATACGTCCTGATGATGCTTCGTATAGAAGCGAAACCAAGTCGATTTCCTGTTGAGTTTTCTTGTTTGGAACAGAGAAGGAGATTCAGCTGAATTTGTTACTACATATTTGTTTTTTGTGTAATCATATAATGGATTTTTGCAAGGCCACGTCTGAGTAAATTTATTATAATTATGGTGGCTAATTGAGCAGTGTATGTTGCTATAGGTGGTTAACATAGACATAATAATATGTAATTATATCCTAGGTCATCTTGCACGGATGAGCACCTAATGCCTAAACTAGGTAAGTCTAATTATTTAAACCCATTTCTGCCGTAAAGCAGTAGTGCAATCGTATTACTGTGTTTCGGTTAGAAAGGTAAGGGGACCGGTGAAATTACAGGCACATGAGACTTAACAACTTGACGTCTCAGGGTTGGCAACGCATTGGCGATGCCCCCAGTGTTGCAAATGTCCATAGGCGGCGGTGACCACTAACCATCAGGTGGACCGTCCGCTTGTTTGTCGGCTGTTGTGGTATGAAAAAAAAAACCTGAGACAAAGGCATTAAGCTTCTCTCCTCCGCCACGTAGACCCAGATAACGTTGCATACACTCTTTGATATTACAATTATGACATTTACAATTTCTTAAATACTCATGACTCATGACCATAATAAAATTCAACTTACAAGGTATCATCTTAATATAACAAAATAATATTGACTCCATATTTAAAATACTTTCAAGTGACTTACCAACCGCTGTTTAATTCAGATGGGTTGGCATATAGTTAATTGCCTCATGAATAAAAGATGGGGGACTTGAGTCGTACTTCAGAACCTTCGTAGCCAAGAGCCAATCACAATTCACTGTAGTGTCTACTGTAACTAATTATCCAATTTGTTTCCAGTTGTCAATCGTTTGTGGTGTATTAAATTATGTTTCTGTAGCAAAGTTCTATTAATTTCAGGTTTTCACTCATGCGTATATGAGAATAAGGTAAAAATTCTATTGTATATAATTGTGAATATCTTCACGCTCGAAGGAATAGGGACTGGTTTTTAAGGAGACCCGTACCTAGCCATCGTTTATAGCGTTGCCAAGCGTCCGGATAAAGCCGGATATAGTTAGGCTTTTTATATTTCGCAAATGAGCTGGTAATAATCAAAGAAGCTTGATAATAATTATTAACATTGATACATTTTTTTTGTCGTACCTATTAATACTGAGACACAAAATCCTCAATAATGCAGTGTGTCCGGCCTTTTTACCCGGCTATTAGGTTTGGCGACCTGGCAACCCTAGCCATATGCAGTGTAAAATAATAACTTATTTTGAAATGGCTTCTTTAAGATTCCTATTAATATTATTATTGCGATAATTAATAAAATATTCACTATAAAGTTAGAACCTTCTAAGAAATAAGGAAATTAATGGGCTAGTTGGCGTGTTGATTAGTCTTTGACTGCCATATAACATAGGTGGTGGGTTCGATTCCCATCTAGGAAAAAAACATTTGTGAGATTGAACATAGCTGTTAAAAAATATTAAATACAGAGTACCTTCGGTTCTAAAGCTCTATATCTGATTTTATGTTACTGGTAGTATATACGTAGTAACGAGTATATACAAAATACACTCTCAAGAGTTCAATGTCAACAGGGCTCGGCCAAATAAATGTCTTAATATCGTTCGTGGAAACGGATGTTACGTCGCCGTAAAACTGCGGGACCACTTACTGGTGTATCATAATTTTTACGCTTACTTCTATCAGTACCTACATGTCAGGAATAAGAATATTATTATAATATTATATAATGAAGTTATGACTCACTAAATATCTGGGTAGTGCCGAAATGTATGATAGTTTTAATGAAGTTTTGGCAACATTGTAAGAGGGGCGGGGCCGGAATTATCTGCACTTTAAGCAAGACTTTTGTTGCCCCATCTCTCTACTCTCCAATCTACACACATGTAGGAAAGAATTTATGAAAGATTAACGGTTTATTTTAATTTAACATTTTCTATAAAATATTTTACTTTTCTAGGCATCGTATTTGCGTATGGCATACCATTTAATTTTCAAACTCAATATCGTTAAGAAATACTTTGTCTTCAGCGCCCCTTCGTTCCTGGTGCCCTTAGCGGTTGCCCAAACGCGCCCTGCCCTAACGCCGGCACTGTTTACAGCTTCTCTCCGTCCGTGGGCATCTAAGTGCGAGTAACGATCTGCCTAGAGCTCTAGGATGTAAAGTTTATTTATAAGGTCGGGTTTGGTTGGGGTAAGGTTAGGTTAGTAATAATATATACAGTTTGGTTAAAAAAGAAAATATAAGCGGAATTTATTAGTCTAATAAATATTACCTATATTTGTCAAAGGCCTTTTGCTCAACCGACATTAAATAATTTCTCAGGCAATCTTACCGTCAATATTCGAAATTATAGAAGTGAATTTTCTCTATCGTCGCCTTAATAATATTTCCCTTTATTTCTGCTTAAAAATTTCCTCCTACAATCTTCTTAGAATTTTTCTTACTTGTATAATTAATAGAAGACTTCACTGGTTCAGTTTTATTCAAATTTCTTATTATATTAGATTATTTTCCTTAATTTTTGTGATGACATTTTAATTTTCCTGTTATAAAATTTTGACATCGAGGAAGTCCTGGCCGATAATACCTCAACTAATTGAATCAGGCGTGGCCTTGCGGAAATTCATTCTAAGATAATACTAAAAAAAATCTAGTAACTAATGCCGCTGGATTCACTTTTACACGAAGCATCAACAGCCCCCTTATTTAGCTAATACAAACTTAGTCGGCGAGCCGCTTCACGGAGGCCTCGGAAAGCTTGCCTCTCACGTATTAGCGTAGTTAGCGAAAGAGACAGAGCACGGAGGCCGCAACGAAACATCCTCGAGTTAGAATCATTTTCCTTACAGAATCGGCCCCAGGACATGAAACTCGTGTCGATTCTGTTGAGCTTCCTTGGGACTTGACTGAAAAAGAGAACCAGCGGAATTATTTCTAGATATTTGTCTTTTGTATAATTTTATCCTAACTAAAATTGAATACGAAATTGAGTTTATTTGTTAGTCTTTCACGGCCGAATACGGAGAGATATGGATACTGTGTATAAGGGAACGTACCCATACTACGTGACCCATTCAGGGGGGGGGGGGGGGTCTTCAGAATACCACGCTTAGTCACAGGGGAGTCATGTAGTCAATAACCTCTAAGGAAATCTTGCGCCTTTATTCAAATATGGCGTGCCTTATTAAGCAATTTTTGTCATTCTATTTGTGAAATATCGTTGAAAGCCGTATTTCTAAATTACTACTATTATTACCTATAAATGATGGATGGTGAGTGTGACTCAATCACGGCTAATTGGAATTTGATGAAACTTGCACACTTTTAATTCCAAATAAATAATTGGTCCTTATAATCTATATATATAAAATTGAATGTTTGTCTGTATGTCCTTTATAGAATCGTTAACTATGAACGGATTTTAATGCATATTTCAGCAAAAGATAGAGTAATTCATGAGGAAGGTTTATAACCAGGATTGAAAGCGGGCAAAGCCGCAGGGCGCAGCTAGTTGTAATATATATTTATATGCAGAAAGGAGATTGGCACTAACTTTTTTGCTCCATTGGATGGAACACGTATAATAACTGGATCCGGAAGCGATTAAATCGCGATCCGCAGGGCGTTTCTATAAGACACTCGGAATCATAGTTGCAGTCAATTTTGTTTTACATTGATGACGCTCCGACTGTTGTCCTACACTGCTCGCGCGCGGAACCATCAATCTATTATGGAATCGGCTTCAATATTGAATCCGAGAGCGTTACATGATACGGGTGGTGGTTCAATAACACTTGTGTTGTCAATGCGGTGTTTGGTTTTATTTCCAATTGACTTGGTTCAGAACACCACAAAATTGTAAGTTGTTGGCGAGAAAATTATTTTTGAACTTTTAATCAGAGATGGAAAAGTCACTGAAATTTGGAAATATCAAGGATTTCTTTTGTCCTTTTTTCATTATTCCAGCTTACCAAAACAACCTAATTAAAGAACCTTGAAACACCGGCCCATTTCATAGTAAGCATAACGTGTCTTAATACAAAACTAATGTCCTTAATTTCCATATACATCTCTGTTTTCAGTACATTACTCTGCGCAAACGATGTCGCCTTGACATTTAGCGCAGTGTATATGAAAATATGACCATAATGCACGAAAACGAAATGAACAAGTTATGGAACATTGACACAATATTTTTGCCAGTGTCGTTGTCAAGGCAATGTTCTATGGTGTTACCATTTAATCGCCACGAAACAAATTGAGGAAGTTATGGTGTTTTAATCTTTCCACTTTATAGGTCAAGGGTGAGATTGACGGGGATTTATGGTAAAGCCGATTTAAAAAGTTTAAGCCTACAAAACACTTCACTTGTTTTCTTTTACGGCTTTTGTTTTTCCGTCTTATTTTGTCAACTAATAATATCCTTAGGCGATGAAGGAATCAGTGCAGGAGTGATATAATAACGACCAATATTCGATCTCGATCCAAAATCGATTAGTTTAATATACTTTTTTTTTATTTCTATTTACATTTTCTACGGATTCTTAGTCCGTACTCTTTCGAGATTCTAAGCTAAGATTAATCTTATTGAGTTTTTATAAATTAACATCTTTCCGCGCTTGCTCAGCTCGTTGTTTTGAACTGAGGCTTGTGATTCCTTAATATATAGTGTTACATTATTTTTTTTTATTACTGAATGCATGGATTATAAATAAATAACTTAAGATTTACTTAAATTAAGTTACACGATTAATATACTTTGTAACTTATACTTCCTTATACTAATAACTTTGAAATTTCTATCAAAATGATCAGCTTTTCCTGCTGGTAAGTTATATGTCTATAGATGCTCATTGCTCGTGTTTGATTATCTACAGATAAGACTAGACTAAGATTAGACTGTATTATTGAAGTCAAACTTCTTATGGGAGGGCTTTAAAATTTTGATCCGCAACCTTTTTGTGTGACGAAAAATAAATGAATGATAAAACGAAATCTATGCTATTCAAAAGTGATCGATAAATAATTAAAATGTTTTCCTGAAATACAAAAGTTTTGCTTGTATCGTGTGCAAAGACAACATCGTTTTTTAAAATTTATCTATATCATTTTTCGGAATGAATTTTTTTTCGAAAGCCTTTTTACCTTACTCCGGTATTTAACCTCCTTGCCCGACCATGTTTCACTCGAGCGGATGTCACGTTTAACGGGGTACAAGAGCGGTTTTTTTTAACAGGAAATTGATAAATGACTTCCGCATATGGCTCGTTTGGTTCGATTTTCGGGACCATATCTCACATCCGCCCCAATAACCCGTAACAACGATGAGCTTTATCGCCGAGATATCCGGGATAAAACTTTCGTAACGGTTTCACGGTACATTGGAACAATAAATATTCCACCTTCACTAAATATTCTTCCTTTTGGAATTCCTTAACGAACGGTCATAGGCCACTTGCATCTGGTATTCAGCAAGTCCTAGCAATTCGGACCAGCCCTTCGTCGGTGTGCTGGTGCAACATGGTCTCGGAGAAAATACCTCTCACGTTATTGCGTAGTTAACGAAAGAGACAGAGTATAGAGGCGACGAAACATCCTCGAGCTTGTGTCATTTTCCTTACGGAATTGAAGCCCTGGTCGTCTGTCTATCTAGTGGGAGGTCATCTGGCTCGACTCTCTCCATTCGACACAAGTAATAAAGATATAATTTGCAATGTTATTACTGTTATAACATGTATTATTATTAGCGTACATTATTATTAAAATATTAATTTGATCGTCCTTGGCGTAAGATCCGATTTATTACTAAAATTATAAGTATTGTCTAAAAAATGCTAATTAAGATAACAGCCGTTTTGAATGTTGATAAATATACAAGAACCTAAATTAGAGCGACGCATTAAGTTTATGGCATTGTAACATTTGTTACGTTTCGCCTCTTAATTTAAGAGCTTTTTTCATAAAGGCGTGGCGTTTAAAAATGAGAGTGGTTTATGATTATGACTGTTGGAGTCAGGGCCGGAGCGAGGACGGGGCAATCTCTGAAAGTACTGGTTCCAGTAAATTTAGGATTACATTAAAAAGATTTTAACCTATGAAGGTTGGATGCCCGAATCACAATGAAAATATATTGTATACCAGTGTCATTGAGGAGTAGGTATTAATATTACTGAGTTTTTAATTTTAAATGGTATTTTGGTTTGCGTTAGCCCATTTTTATGTAAAGGTTGTGTATATGAATTTGACAATTAGGTTATTATATTTTTCCTAGAAGGAACTTCTATTACAGCTTTGTGTAAATCAGCACAGTATTTGCTTTTATTAAAGTGCTACTAAGTATAAATATTGCGCTCAAATAATAATAATAATAATCATTAAACAAATTATAATTAAATATTCTTCTGTCTCAAAGAATTGTGTCAAAACGAACTAAAAAATTAAGATATTATAATAAAATAACATTTGCTTGCTAAGGTCACATGTGCTAAGGGAAACCAACTACCGTCAAATCATCGTAAAAATATGACATTGCCTCGTACCCGAAGCCGGCCCTGAACAAACAATAACAATAAATCAAGTGTCAGCCATGGCATGGAGCTTTTACGTTATGACCATGTATATTTTAATAACTGAAATCACTTACACGTTGTTATGACATTTTTAAATAAGATTTGTATGAATTTTAATAATTGATTTTTATTACTTTAGTGTATGTTTATTTCAAAATTGGAATTAATTTACATATATATTAGTTTCTTGCCGGTTCTTCCCTGTTGGAGGGTTACTTTCGAAACGCTGGTAACTTTAGCGTATTTGACCCTACGCGCAAACAGCGGGGCCCCCACACAATAAAAATTACTCAATTGTTAAAACATTGTTGTTTTTTTATTATGCCCTTATAGTGACAATCAAACTTACGCCCGGCCTGATGGTAAACGGTCACCATAACCGTATTGACGCTTGCAACACCGTATTCATCACTCGCGCGTTGCCGACCCTGTAAAAATCTCTACACGCCCTTCTTGAAGAACCCTATTTTCTTATTAACATTACTAACACTACTTCTGAGAAATAAGTACGTCAGAAAAATCATAAAATTATATTTAATTTAAGACAGTAGCTTAGTGCGCAAATAAACTGTGTAAGTAAAAATAAGGTAATTTCATTGGAACGAACTGTTGAGCAAAAGAAAAATATGCTAAACATGAAAAAAAAGATAATATCAAAAATTATCCTTATTACGTTTTCATTTGAATTCAATCTCCGTGTTGCTCAATACATAGAAAACTTGATTTCCTCGCTTATAACTTTTATTTGAAAGAAACATGTAAATGAAGAAAATTCCTTTTCCTCATAGTCCGTTTTCAACTTTGATCAGAAACTGTATCACTTAGTAACGTGAATGTTTATTTACTGGGGCTCCATTCTATAAGGAAAATGACACTAAATCGAGGATGTTTCGTCGCAGCCTCTAGCTCTGTCTCTGTCGCTTACTATGCTAATGCTACTAATCACGTGAGAGGTGAGCTCTCCGAGGCTTCCGTGAAGTGGCTCGCTGACGAAGTTTGTATTAGCTGAATAAGGGGGCTAATTTAAGAAGAAAATTGTTCGGTTATAAACATTTGCATGTGCATGAACATGTCTGTTTGTTCTGTGTCTGGGTGTAAATATCTATATAAGTATGTAGTTAGAAAAAAAATAGTATAGGTATGTAGTATATCAGCTATCTGGTTTCCATAGTACAAGCTCTGCTTAGTTTGGGGTCAGGTGGCCGTGTGTGTAGAATGTCCCAGGATATTTATTTATTATAAAATTTATAAGTTCATTTCCTGAACGAGTATTAGTACTGGCTTGAAAAAAAACTCTAACAAATCATTCTTTGAGGGTAAGACCCTCTCTGTGAGCCATGTGTGAAAACTCATCTAAGTTTTTAACCGACTTCAAAGAAGGAGGTTCTCAATTCGTCTGTATTTATTTTTATGTTTGTACCTCATAATTTTCGACTGGGCGAAGCGATTTTAATGATTCTTTTTACCCGACTACGGCGAAGCCAAAGGAGGGTTATGATTTTGACCGGTATGTATGTGTGTATGTATGTTCATCTGTTCCCTCATAACTTTTAAACTACTTATCGTAATTTCGCAAACGAGGTATCGTTCGAAGCGTCTTGATCGTCTGCTGGTTATAGGATATGTGACGTCACAATAAATTAGATATGGCGCTCTCTACAGGACATAAAGGCATTAACTATAAAAAATCTTATAAGTGACACGATAATGTTTATTTATTGTTATAATTTGGCCATCAAACTATTGATTACTTATTAATATTATCAATTTTGTTATTGTTAACTGTAGTGACACTACAATATAACCTAAAAATCTAAGCTTTGTACGTGAATACATCAAATAAGCTTTGTAAGTAAAATTATATATAATTCAATAAAATCTAAATAAAAAAATGTAAACCGAATCTGCAAATACTTTATTACGAAATTATAACCCCAAAATAATTGAAATAAAAAAAAATAAGTTCAAGACCGACTACGAAAAATTACGCTTTAAAAAGTATGAAACAAGAAAATATTCTCAAAGGATAGCCGTGGTCGTATGAGCCATATGACCATATATGAGGTGGCATACAACCACGGCTATCCTCTGAACATCACTATGTACAGGTATTAAATACTTTAAAATATATTATGTGTGAGTTTTTTATTTAATAAACAATAAATATTGGATAGTTTGTATATAACAATTTCACATGAGAATATTTTCTTGTTTCATACTTTTTATTTTATAATATACTATCAAAATCCGACAGATGTGGTGCTGGGTGTTCAAACATCTATTGTCACAATATATTGATAGCAAGGTTGAACGGTATAGAAATTGATAAGATGCAACGTCATCTAGCAGCGAGTTACAAAAAAGATAAAGCGTAAAAACGTTTTCATGAAAATATACATCTACTTGCTGTCGCGGTTTCACTCTGTTTAGATGTAATTTTTTTCTGGAATAATTTTTTTTTATGTGTTATCCATGCCATAAACTATTTTTGCCAAATTTTAACGAAAGTCCGTTATGTAGTTTTTGCGTAAAAGAGTAACAAACATCCTATTACACTATATATTTATGCTATATAAGTTAGGCCAGTTGGCTTGGCGGTTTGCGACTCTGACTGCTTGGTTTGGGATCAGATGGCCGTGTGTAAAAGAATGATATTTATTATTATTATATATATATAGATAGATATAGAGATGAACGTAAATATATGCGATGTAGTTTCGTAATGTTAATTTGTGTCATACTCTCTATCGAACGTCATTTTGTATTAGGTATAAAAAGAAAATCGACTTTATTCTTTATTGGTTAGATGCGGTATCTGGCTGCTTCATTGAATTAAGAACTAATTTATCCATCGATTTAGCAAAAAGTATTGCCAACGGTTGAAAAGCTTCGCTTACTTCTCTTTTTTCCTCCTAGCCAAATCCCATCTAAAAGTATTTAATCTTTCATGAAAAGGTCATCGTTCGCTTAGCTATCCCTAATAAAAAGTGGATGTGCCTATTATACAAAGAGCTTCCATCTGAAACCACTTGTATTTATTATCTATGGTCCATAAGCAGGTCATTTACCTAAGGCTGCTAACAAATGGTCCGTATAATTTAAAGGTTCACTTGTGAATTCCCTTTTTTCAGTCATTACAGCTGAAAAATTGCGGTTTTTTGAAAAATAGTCATTTTTGTAAAAAGTTGGAGTCACACCTATTTATTAATTGTTTACTAGCTGTCCCTCGTAGTTTCACCCGCGTTCCCGAGGGATGTAACATTTTCCCGGCACATAAAGTATCCTATGTTACATCTTATACATCCAGGAACGTGTGTACAATGTTTCATGACGATCGGTTAAGTAGCTTTCGCGTGAAAGCGTAACAAACAAACTTACATTGACATTTAAAATATTAGGAAGGATTTAGTCTGGCTTAGTCCTACAGTTACATATGTTTCAAATTTTCCATGTATATGCCTTAATGCCTTAATTTGCCGGGCAGTTGGCTTGGTGTTTTCATATCTTATTGTCACACACAGGTCGTGGATTTGATTCCCACCAAGGCGAAAAATTTGTGTACATGAACATGTCTGTTTATTTTTTTCTTCGGTATTATATTTGCTTAAAATACAAAAATCGAATCATATACTCGTATATAATATAACCTAGATTTCGAAGTAACTCAAATAAAATTCGCTATACATTAGCTCGGAAAATTGCCTAAATTGCTATATGTCAAAATATTATAATATGGCGAGGAGGGCGATGGCTGCCACATGCATCATACTTGTGAACAGGTGCTGCCTGTGGGGGCTGGTCGGCTTTAGTTTGTTTGTATTTTTTTTAATTAGATATTCATAATATTCCATTATTGTTCAATAATTCTTCACTTTTGCGATAACACACAGGTTTTGTCAGTGAGACTAAATAAATTTGATGTAATAAATATAAATTCGTTTTTAAAAAGAGTAATTGCTGAGTTTATTGCCGGCTCTTCTCAGTAAAAAAACAACCTTCCGAACCGGTATTAGAGTCAGACTATTCATAAGTGCTTGTAAAGGCCTATTTGAATAAAAATATTTTCATTTTAATATTCATTTATTATAGACTATCTATCAATTTGAGATCTGAGAGTAATAATTTCTGACAACCATCGAATTGAAATGAACTGGTTTGAGATAAAGTAACTCATCTCCTAAGTTAGTCCAAACCACAAACAAAAATCGTTAATACAGACTTATGTACACTTAAAGAGAATTTAGCACCCAAATACTGTACATGCTCGTGGTAAAAGTTTTGGGGTTAAAGTACTTTGAACGACGGACGAGAACTTCGAGTTAACTCCCTCTTATTCTTTAGAATAATTTAGTTTCTTTAAAAGTATTGTCGAAGAACTTGTGTGTTTTAATGTTAGAAAATTATTTGTAACATGCTTTGAACATTGCTATAGACTGTGTTTGATGGATAAATACAACGTGTTACAAAATATCCCGTAAAAATATAACGAATTATCAAAGCCAACAACCCTAGTAAGCTGTCATGTCAGGGAACCAGATTATTTAACAGGAAGGCCTACGTACTATTTTACCTAATAATTGTCTACTTTAATAGTTATTCTATTTTTCATTAATAAAAATCAGTTGTTTAAATTTTTTTGGGGTATGTTATAGAACTTTACAACGGTTCTTAAATATTGTGACTGGACTCGTTATAAGGCCCCATTTAACCTCCTTTCGGCTTTACCGGTAGTTTCGTAACATATATGTATATGTATATATTCCTATATTATATTATTTATTTCTTAAGATTCAAAAGAATCTTCAAGATATCGAAAGCGACAAAAACCGATATGAGACGACTGACAATGTCGAATATTTATATTTATTTCTTATATTTCGCTCTTACCAATAGACAATATTTTTCGCGAAAAGAAAGAACAATTATTTATTATTTCTGTGTTCTGAAGCGGTGATTAATGTGATTATTTCCTGAGATATTAAATATTAAAATAAAGTATATGTTCTGCGGAAACAATATTTTATATTTATTATTTCACTAAAGCGAAGCCGCTCGTTTATAATATAAGGTAACGTTTCAAAAACAAATATATTTCACACAAACAATTTGTTAAAACAACAAACAGTAATATCATAAATTCTCAATCTGTAAAGGGTTTGTTCACCCTGTACGGAGTGACAAAGTTTCATAACGAATAACTCCAAAACTTTTTCCATTTACTAAATCCACAGGTACGATTGGCCACGCCTTAAGTGGTACTTGCATAAATGAAAACCGATAAATATTAACTTATTTTAGACTAGCTATCTCCCGCGGTATTACCTGCATTCCCGAGAGTTGTTACATTTTCTTGAGCTAAAAAGTATTCTATATATTAATTCAGGATATAAACTACTAGCCGTCCCCCGCGGTTTCACTCGCGTTCCCGAGGGATGTAACATTTTCCCGGCATGAAAAATATCCTATGTTACTTCTAGTACCTCCAAAAATATGTGTACAAAGTTTCATGATGATCGGTCAAGTAGTTTTTGCGTGAAAGCGTAACAAACAAACTCACATTCAAATTTATAATATTAAGTAGGGATCTATGTTAACTAATTGACTTAGGCGTGACGGAAATACATAATAAGATACAAGACACAAATAATTAATAATTAAAAATTTGATTTCCACTTAAGTTTCCTTGTTTGGGACTTGACAGAGATGATGATCCAGCAGAATTAGTTCCTAGATATTTGTTTCTTGTACAATCTTAAATATATATTTGCAAATTTCTTTAAAATACGGTAATGCCGCCGTATGGAGGCCAGTATTTCCTGCTAATATTATAAATGCGAATTTTTGTATGTATAGATCTTTGTTACTCTTTTACGCACAAACTACCAAACGGATTTGGATTAAATTTGGTACATAAATAGAAAATGCCCTGGAATAGCACAGAAGACTTTGTGCCGGGAAAATGTTACATCCCTCGGGAACGCGAGTGAAACCGCGGTGGACAGCTAGTAGAATATAATGTTTTTCTCTTATTCACCAACTTAATAATGAAGAATTATGTTTAATACTGCGCCTTTACTCCCTCATATTATTTCCATCGCTTTTGGTATTCCTTTCATGAGACAGTCATAAATTATCCCCACTTTGAATGTCTAGCTCGTGCCGACGCGTTTTTTTGTTTACCGTCTATTATGAACAACATTTCTATACAAACAATATAATATTGTTATCATTTTATAATTCTTTTCAGTATTGAAGTACTTTTTTGCAGATTTTCTTCCGACGTTTCTTTTTTTAACTTCCCATTCATCTATATCTATACTAATATTATAAAGAGGAAAGATTTGTACGTTTGTTACCCTTTCACGCAAAACCTACTGAACGGATATGGATCAAACGTGGCATATAGATAGAGCATATCCTAGAATAACATATAGGCTACTTTTTTATCGCGGGAAAATGTGATATCCCTCGGGATCGCGGGTAAAACCGCGGGGGACAGCTATATTCTATATATCCCTACTAATATTATAAATGTGAATGTAAGTTTGTTTGTTACGCTTTCTCGCAAAAACTACTAAACCGATCATCATGAAACTTTGTACACATATTCTTGGAGGTATTAGAAGTAATATAGGATACTTTTTGTGCCGGGAAAATGTTACATCCCTCGGGAACGCGGGTGAAACCGCGGGGGAAAGCTATTATTAATATTGTTTTTATTTCTTAGTTTGATCATCATCTGGTTTTGAAATAATTTGGGGTCGATATATTATGCCTAGTGTCCATTTGTTGCATTACATATTAAAATAATAAATTATTTATTGACACATTATTATGTACATAAAAAATTACAATTATGTCTATAATCTTTAACGATCCAGCTGGTTTCAATAAAGTTGTACGGTTGGGCCCCTAATGCCTAAACTAGGTAAGTCAGTGACATAGACATTAGGCCATATTACTGAAGATTTGATTTTTTTTACGCTCATTCGCCTTACAGACTCTTTGGGAATCTTTGAATAAGCACTTGGTGCAAAGTTAAAAGATAACGTGCTCTTTTTGAATGAGTTCAGCTCGAAAACAGAACCTTCATTCAATACTTAAAATTCCACATATCTCTGCTTATGTTCAGCTGTTCAAGTTCTAAGTTATTTATACTTCGTAGCGTGCTACGAGACTGCTACGGCTACCTGACTACGACGCTACGATACAACGTCGCAGTCCATTGTACATGATATATCGCTGTAGTTTTAAAACGCATTGGTTTTTGATTTTTTTTTTCAATTGGTATGCTTATTTATTGGATGAGGAATTATTTTTTAATACCTATTTGCGTTTTAGAGATCCTGGATTTCCGTTGGGAATATATACCAGAGGTTCCATTCCTCCCTAGTCTCTAGATTAATCGTCACGTCCACGTCCAACCATTTTCTTCCTCAGGGTCGTTTTTGGCACTCGGTACCCTTGACCCAATTGCTCCCGACCGCAATGGTCCCAGTCTTTTTATAATGACGCCTATTTTTCGACGAAAAACAGGCAGACGGTACACCCAACGGAAAGTAGGCTGTGGACATAGCGCCATTAGTATTTCCAATGAGTTAAGGAATTAAGTCTCATGTGCCTGTAATTTCACCGCCCCCTTACCTTTCTAACCGAAACATAAAAATGGGGACATGATAGTACTTCCCCAGAGAACTCTGTACTAAAAGCTCAACTACTCCTAAGAGATGTATTTTACGACAAACAGGAGCGCCGATGGTGCTACTTTGATACGAGTAAGATAGTATGAATTAGTATACTATTTAGTCTGTTACATATCGTGCACTCCCATACTACTTCCTTGCCTTACCATTTTTCTCAGCTCGAAAAAATCGTGAAGAAGCGAAACACGTGTCGACTTGTTAAAATTCCTAGGTTGGTACTTGACAGAGAAGGAGATTCAGCGGAATTAGTTACAAGATATTTGTTCTTGTATAATCTTACAATGGATTTCCGCAAGGTCACGCCTGAGTCAATTTATTTATCCAAAAACTCAATGAATTTTTTTAATGGAACTTCGCCAGTCCACAACCAAACAATCAACCAAGCCGTACCAAATCAACAGTTTTGCATAAAGACACAAAGGAATCCGTTATGTCTCATCATCATCGTCAGCCTATCTCCGTCCACTGCTGGACATAGGCATCGCCTATGGCACGCCACTGAGTTCGATCTTCAGCTCTTTGTTTCCAACCGCTGCCATCAGCTTGCGTATATCATCACTCCATCTAGCTGAATCCATTATGTCTACGTATACAATACCTGGACAGAGGTGTAAATCCCGCAAATCCCGCGGTAAACCGCAATATACCCGCACGGTGCCCGCATGCGTCGCAGATAATATAATTTATGCATAACTGTATTCCCGTTTTTGAAGTACCATTCATCTTCATGCATTATTTTAAATTTACAGAATTAACCGACTGGATTGCCTTTTACTTATTGATGGATAGAGAATTTTCTCATTATTCTTCTTTTACAATTTTTTGAGTGAGAGAAAGGGAGATTTCATAAATTATGTAAGTTTTGTTATAAGAATCTGTTTCTAGAGGCAATGAAATGAAATGAAAAATATTTTTATTCAAATAAGCCTTTACGAGCACTTATGAATAGTCTGTCTCTAATACCGGTTCGGAAGGTTGTTTTTTACTGAGAAGAGCCGGCAATAAACTCAAAAATTACTCTTTTTAAAAACGAACTTATATTTATTACTAAAAAAAATATTTAGTTAAAATGACAATACCTGTGTGTTACCGCAAAAGTTAAGAATTATTGAACAATAATATAATATTATGAATATCTAATTTAAAAAAAAAATGCAAAAATACCTACAAAATTAAGCTGACCAGCCCCCACAAGCAGCAGCTGCTCACAAGTATGACGCATGTGGCAGCTATCGCCCTCCTCGCCATATTGTAGGGAAGTGAGCGACCCGCGACACGACGCCGCCGCAAGCAAAAAATCTTCATAAATTTTGCCACGTCAATTTTATTATATAGCTCTTAGTACAGTGTTCATCCAGTAGTATTAGTCCGGTAGAAGTACCAGCAAATTGAAACTAATTGCACCAATCTTACGTAACAGACCCGAAGATATAGTACCCATGGTATAGTATATAGTAGATATAGTATCCCATATAGTACAATATGGGATTACAAGTTATGGGCGTACGTTTAAGACATATTTGGACAGAATATATAAATTACAACTGCGGATATTAAAACAAATTGTTAGTAAAAAAATTAAACGTCAATATAAAGATAGGTATGACGATCTATTTAGGTACTGTAAAGTCTTACCAATTCATCAAAAAGTCCATTTTGCTATTGTAATCGAGCAATATCACAACATACATACACTACCAGTGGCTAATCATAGAATACAGACAAGACAAGTCACTAAAAAAAAATTATTAAACGTTCGTTGTAACAATTTCTATGGGGGAAGAAGATTTTGTACATTTCTACCCTATATAATAAACAAACTTCCTAAAGATTTTGTAAATTTTACAAATATAAAACTTGTGAAACCTCTCTTAAAGAATTATTATTTACAGTCAGACAGTAGTTAAACATATTTTATTGTTATATACCCAATGCCCATAACATGTTTATAGTTTTAAGTTATAGTTACGGATAACTCGATTAATTAATATTGTCAATCTTAACCATTTTAATCTACTTTGGATTGTGATCAGCCTGTATTTGAAATATAAGAAATAGGATAAAGAATATTTTGTACTTACCCCCCACATGCTTGAGAAATGTTTGTTTTCGTATAAGAGACGGTAGGCAGTCGCCTACCGTTACCGTCGTTGGATGCTTAAATAACTGACTAGTTATTTGAGCATCCAACGATTCGATGTTAGCTGTAAGGGCTGCCTACTTACTTATGTTTAAATAGGTATGTGGGCTTGTGTAGTGACTAGTGAGTTTAAATAATTATTTAGCTTTCTGCAGGTACATGATATATGAATTATTTGTAAGTCGTGTTTTAACAAGCATAGAATTAACTAAATATAAGTATCTATTAAATTAGTGACGGAGACGATTGTGCAGTGCCTGGACAAACCCCTTAGGTTTTTAGGCACTAAGGCAAACTAAAATTTTATTGTAAACTATAAATAAATAAATAAATAAAAAAATAAATAAAAATCTGAGTTCAAATACTAATTGGGCCCAAGAGTGATTCACAGCTTAAAGGAGTATTCTCATAGATACACTGTAAGAGCATGTTGGCTAAATGACTTCAATCAAAATATTTTTTTTAATTTCCTTTATGTATATTTTTTAAATAATGCTAAAAAAACTAAACATAAACTAAAAAGTGTTCTTCCTAAAAGTGAAGTATGTTATTCTGCCTGTGAATTAAAATAAATATTTTTTTTTGCTACGGTTGGAACTTGAAGTATTTATTACAATATGCATTTCATTCAAGCTAGTTTAGTTAAAAATAATTAAACAAACTGAGTTATTTGCCAATTTAATTTTTACATTAAATTCTATAATTATTTCATAGTTATATTTTTTTTACATATTTACTAAATATAATCAATTTATTTTTAAAAATTAATGTATGTATGTATGTCCTCTTTGCGTCCCTAAACCATTGATCAGATTGTGTTGAAACTTTTGAGTTGTCCTACGTATACCTTATATTTTTTCTTTTATTTTTTTTTATGCTGCCAGACTCTGCCCCGAGAGCTGCCAGACTATGCAATGCTCTTACTTACTCTTGTCTAATGGGAGTACACCTTTACTTTGGACTATCTGATAGTATCAGGTTATGTAAACTGTTACGGGCGAGTGAGGTCTATTATCGGAAACTAATTATTTTGAACTCGTGATCTATCTCATGCGAAATCACGAAATTTGAGTCTTCATTGCTAGGCTAAATAAATAGCCTGGGTCTTCACATACGGCCTTCTGATCCTGAACTAAAGAACTCATATACAGTGCTGTATATTCATAAATAAAATTAAATAATAGAGTAAAAGTCTCGATGCACGCCTTTTATTCCTCATTGCCCAACGAGGAAAATGTTTGTTTTATTTAACGTTTATGTTTGGGCTGTCGAAAGATTCTGAACTATAATGTCGGTTGGGATAGTGTAGGAATTTGATATAGACTGTAACTGTCTTATAACGTTGTCAGTTTACTGTTTTTTTTAGTAGTGTTGTAGTTTAGTAATAGCTGTTCCCGCCATGCATTGCTTTGCGAGTTACAGGTACAGGACTTTGCAGGCGTACGTAGAACAACTAATAAAAGTTTCATAACTGTTAAATAAAAGATTTTATATTTGTACCTTATGTACAAGGCAAACATTTATTAAATATATTATATAGTTAGTATATTGTTGTTATTACTGTAATTTTTTTCTTTTTTTTGGCATAATACTCATACATATATTTGTTGTTTGCTTCAAACTAGTGTTATGTAAGATATTGGTAAACATTCCATTTTAGTACGTGGACAGCTGTAATCGGTCTTATAATTATAAGTTCAAACCATGTAAATTTTTATAGTTTATGACTGTTGCTGTCCCAAATAATAAAAAAAACAATATATATATACATACAGATAGGAGATACATCTATCTTTGTTTTTGGTTTCGTGTTGGATTAAGAGTTAGCATACAATAAGATTTTACAATGTTTCATTTATTGTAAATATTTTTTTAATAGAGATTCAAACTCTATTGTAATAAAAATGGTTGTATCTGTTATTTTTTTGTAAAACCAAAGTCAAGGACCTGATTAATGAATATTCAAACAATAATACGCTAACAAATGTGAAATAAGTTTGAATAAGTAATGCGTAATACGTACGTTTTATCGAAAGTAAGAGTAGAACTCATTGTTCAAGCTAATGATAAGATTTAACTTTGTTTTTTTTAACAAATTCACGTAGAGGTTTTTGAACTTACCTATTGCGTATATTTTTTTTTATCGGTCGGCAGGTACCTTTAGCTTTAAAAATAATCTAATGCAACTTTTTTGACTATGTTATTATCATCTACCTGCTCTGTTCCCAGTGATTATATAGTCTGGTATATAAATTAATACATTTAAAAGTATACTCACATTATATGGTAATTTGGATGTGTCCTGTATTAAAGATACATGGTCAAACACTAACCAGTGTATTGAACATCCAAAAATATATGAAAACATTAAATATGATCAAAATTAAATCATTAATGTGATTTTTCAGTACCGATCTAATCATAAAGAGTATGTTATTTGATGCTGTACAATTATGACGTCACAACGTGCTATTTCATACAAAACTCCATACATTCAATCGTTTTGACATTTCATAAAGAATTGCTGATTTGACATGTCAGGACACATCCCTATTATTCTTAAAGAGGTAGAATGGTAAAACTTATACATAGATATAATGAATACATACAGTTCACGGAAGATATTAAAGTGTTACGTGACTTGGGCTTAAATTTTGCAAGGAAAATGATACCAGCTCAAAGATGTTTCATCGCGGCCTCTATGCTCTGTTTCTTTTGCTAACCACGCCATCACGTGAGAGGTAAGCTCTCCGAGACTCCGTTGCACTGGCGAAGCTTGTTTAGCAGAATTAGTGGGATAAAAACTAGAAATAAATTCTAAATAAAGCTTCATATTTATTATTACTATAATCCATAAAACTTGGACAAATGAATGAGCTGTCTTCTAACACTATATAATTCTACATAAAGGTGCTTTCATACGAATCTTTTGTTGCGCGTAAGGCGCTCACATAAGCTTGACAAGTCGCGTCCACCCACGTTATAATTAAATTTGTTTTCTCTTTGAAGAATTAAAATATAATTTAGGCTTACGATCGCAGCTTAAATTGTATAAATTATGTTTAAGATACAAATTGCACTCTTGTACATAATAAATGTTTTTTTCACACAAACCCACATGAATATGTATATGGTGTTCTTATTAATTTAAAAATCAAATTTATATACTACATAAGGCTCTAAAAGCCCATCTAAACATTTTGTTACGTATACCTACTTACCGAATAATATGCTTTATTCTACGCCCGGTTTCTATTACCTCCCTTTATTCGGGTTTCACAAAACCCGTTTTTGTTCTCCGAAACGATTTTATTATATCCTAGAAAATTAGGTTAAAAAGTTAACGACAAAAAAGGTTTTTCAACGACTAAGCGACACGATTCTGATTACTTTTACTTCGTCTATAAACTAGCTGTGTCCCGCAGTTTAACCCACGTTCTCGAGGGTAGAAGTTTCCGTCCTCAGAGATAGCGTTGATAGCGAAAAAAAGAGAAAATCAATTTTAGTAAAAAAATAATTTATTACTTATTCTGTTATTCAGGACGGAGATAAATCCAATTACACAAATATTATTGAAATCTGTGCAGCCCTTCTGGAGTCATAAGTGGTGTAATGAACACGACTTTGTTATACATATAAATGACGTATTTGTGATACGCTCCAAGCTGACGTAAAAGAAGAAAATTCGAAGTTCTATGCAATAATCATAGAGGTTATATACTCTAACAAAAAAGACCTCAATAAAGTTTAACTTAAAATGTATAGGATTACGGTCGAAATTTGACCGCTAGGCGACCATTAGTAATATATAAATCAACAATAACTTATTAATTCAATACGTACCTTAAAGAATTATACATCAGACTGAAAATTACTTAAATAAAATAACGGTCCACCAAAAAGCTACCTGAGTTTAACGTTAACATTTTACAATATCAAATGACTTCACCATTAAAAATTACGTTGACCATTTCGTACGAAGCTTAATCTAGTTACAGAAAATATCCGAAGGGAACTTCCATCTAATTGTCATCCAGCACAGTTTCCCAAACTTTTCCATTCCATCCCCTGTTTTATATCCTCATTAGAGAGGTCATTGGCTCTTGTCCCCTTTAATTTGAATTTCTCTTTCTCGAGACGTCAGTAAAGTTTAAATCTCCTGTGACTGCTAAATCAGTTCTTGTATGCGTTGTTACGCTTATATTCAATCTTAGTGGTTTAAATACGCTAAGGTACACACTTTATTCAATACGTAGACGTATTGTCAAGAATGAATGCTCATCTGTGAAGACATTTAAAACTTTCGGATAGGTACAGAATTGAATTCCTGTAGACCTAGAAAGAGCCACGCCGTGAGTAAATTTATTGTGGAATCGTTCTCAAGGAATCCATGGAACTAAATATTTGGAATAATAGAATATTATTAGTTGGGAGATTAATACTAAAAAATACCTTCATGGCCATTATTCCCACCGAGGTAGGTAGTCAGTATTGAAATTCGTAAAACCTTGTCAAGCAGGTAGAATGAAGTTCAATGGTTTTGTATTAAACTGACTATAGATTTTATTTTCGAAGTCCTCCTACAATGTGATTAGTTGGAAATGGTTTTGTTGACCACTTTTGGCAAGATTTTCCTTACTGGCACGTTATAATCACTACAGTTTGAAATCGCCTATTACGATACCCTTGAGATTAATTATAGGTGTCTTCGCCGCCGTTACTACTGTTCAAACTCATTTTGTATTAGTTTGATTGAATTGAGAGAAAATGTTGCTCAGAAAAATAGTCTGCATAATTTCGGCTAAATATAATTTGATACTGCCATAGAGAGATAGTCAGAATAGAACTGCTGTTATGTTATGTAATATAGTGGGTTATGAAACAACGCTTAATTAACAGGTTCAATCCGGATAGATCCGGTTTAAACTGCGACCATTGTTCACGTTGTCACACGCACGGGCGACTTAGAAGATTAATTATAATTATATAACCCGTGATTCGTTTAAATATATCAGTGTGGCAATGATCTAGGCTTATGTTTGACCACAATTCCGCGATGTGGTAATGGTCGAAGGTGGTAAGAACGTAAAGCCTTGAAGGGGACTGGCTCACAGGTGCCTGTAGGCGTTTGGGGAAAGATTTTCATCTTGAGATAGTATTTTATTTCACCGAAGGCTCATTAGTAAATTACATTTCGTAATGAAAATAGTTGAATACAAAATACATATATATTCATTTATCTATATATACTAGCAGCCCGGATAGACGGGGTTCTGTCGAAATAAGTCCATACAAAAATGCAGGCTTTCGCTCGCAGCACCACCTACCGGGTCCAATTGTGAATCTAAACCATCCTGGACGCCACCAAAATGCATACAAAAATATTATTCCAAATCGGTCCAGCCGTTTAGGAGGAGTTCACTGTCAACACACGTACAGAAGAATTATATATATAAAGATAAGCAAATAGGATTCCCTTGACGCACCATCAAACCACATAACTACTGAACATATCGGGATAGGACTAAGACTAGGACTTTTTCGAAGATATATGATATAGATAAATGCGGGTGAAACCGCGGGGACAGTTAGTTTATACATATAACCATTACGGTGGTATCTAATATAAAAAAAAACATTTGAATTTATAAGATAAGATTAATTGCCTAGTTGCCGGTACATAAGGCTTACATAAAACTCTTTAATATCAATAAAAGATTTATTTATCTTTCACTACTTTTGTTAATTTAACCTTTTTGAGGCAGACATAAAAGGAAACATAATTATATTATAATTTAATTCAGCCACTAGTCTCTCTTCCACCAAATTTTAATTATTTTTCCGAGGTTTTTCAACAAAATTTGAATCGTCAGCTAGCAACAGACGATCAATTATGTAAATCCCAACTATTGTTTCTCACCTCGTTAAGTATTCAGGCACCGTAAAATTGCAAAGTCGTTAATCACTGGCAATCTACCCGTCACTTGGGTCTCCGGGATGGGGATGGGATCCGTCCATTTCTATGTTAAAACTAGAAATTTATTAGAAAAGTTTATTTAGTTGTGTACAACATAATTTTGTTGTACAATAAATTGGTTTGGGAAATCACGATGATAAAGAACATTGTTCGAATTTCGAAATCACGTACTGTATTTTGTTTGTGGCCAGTGTATGTTTTGTTTTTCGGATTGGAAACTTCTTTACCCCGTTGTGGTTTGAAACTATGAAAAGAAAAAGTCACACAAAAAAGAGACAGATATATAATATATTTATAAGATTTAACCTGGAAGAAAATGAGATAGATAGTTTTTTGAAGCTTTCACTTCTACCGTTGATATGCGCACATTTTTTAACTGAAACTTCTTATGCAAAGGCTTTGAAATTCTGATCCGCAACCTTTTTGTGTGACGAAAAATTAATTAATCATAAACACAATCAATGCTAACTAAAAGTGATTGATGAATAATAAAAATGTTTCCCTGTAATACAAAAGTTTCAATTCTATCGTGTGTCTTTACGACACACCTTATTTTTGTTTTTCTACCAGTCACAATTTGTGATCTCTGAAATACGTTTAAAATTTTACGTGTTTTTGCGAATTTATTCCTTACCAATCACAGCTTAGAGTCTAATTTCAAGTTTTTCATCAGGTGTGTGGCCTCCAGAGAGTCTGGAAGGCCAGGCCACAGTCCGGGGCAGTTCAGTAGACTACGCGGCGGCGCTGCTCCTCGCAGCGATGGCCGCTGTGCTCCTGGCTGCTGTTGGCTACCAATGCGCGGCCACCTGGCGATGGATCGTGGGCAGGTGTGTTAATTACCAGTAAGTTTAATTCTGTAGTTGTATTTGTGTTTGCTTTTTGCTGACGCTTTCAGGTAATTGGTGAGTGAATAGGCATTTTCCGGGTAGGTGTGCTAAATCCTCGGCCTCCTTCAGGGGTCAGTCGAAGCCCATTCTAAATAAAAAGAAAAGTAAGATCCTTAAAAATTACATGCAACTAATAAATGAAACAAATTAAACATATTAATATTTCTTCAAGCAGAACACAGTTACAAGATACTGAAATATTTTTTTAAGTACAATAGTTTAATCAAAGGTACCGAGGTCTTATATTCATTTTATCTGTGGAGTCCATTAAATAATCCAACTACAAAATATTGGATGGGTAGGTTTCATCTAAATAATAAATTAAAAGGTATTATTTTTAGCCCACTATTATAAAAGTAGCTCATGGCTATACATAATATGTACGAAAACATTTAGAGCACTGTAGGATCTACTTCAACACGGCCTGAAAATGGTTGCCATGGCAACGAATCCGGGTACTGCTTAACGCTTACGTGGCAATTTGCGTTACAATTTTGCAGCTTTGTACCCTTAAATTTTGTTATTAGGACCAGACGCGACTCCCAGGAGAGTAACTGCGACTCACTATCTCGTCAGGCAGCAATCCGTATCAGTCATTCACTGCCGGATCTTCAAACTGAGCCGCTGAAGCAGGAATACGTTCAAGAGCATAAAGATCCAGCGAAGAAGGTAATTTTTTTAATTAATTAAGGTAGTTTTTTTTTATTTTTTTGATTTTTACATCAAGATTAAATACAGAAAGAATTATTAATTTTAAATAAAGTGCCGGTAAGTATAATGTGAAATAGCACAGTATCAGCATCTTTTTGAATTTGGACGTTATGTAAAACGAATTAGAGTTCTTTTATAAAGCATCATCATCTGCCTACCTTGGTTCCATTCACGTGCTTGGTCGGTGATTTCCATCATTACCAGAGATTTGATAGAATTTTACAACCGGCCGGCAACATACTATTTAGGACCTTCACCAAAAATAAATCAAACAATAATCATTAACTTACAAACCCTATTTTTATACCTATTGAGTTTATAATGACGATAACGGGTCTGAATCGAAAAACCGTAACGTCTTTCCATGAAAGTGGCTTCAAATCTCTTTTAAATGAATTGGAATTAATTTTAAAAGTAATTTTAATTTATTTATTTAGGATACACAATACAAATTACAACCAAAAGGTAACCACATAATAAGTAATAATACATATAGAGCTGGGTTGTAACTCAAAACATATGTATACAAAAAAACAAAAATAGAAATGAATACCAAGACAAATGCGATGAAAGGGCAGGTGAGCACTCCCAAATGACGATATAGATAAAAATCTTATTATATAGAAACTATAAATAAATAAATATTATAATGTAAATATTTAGAACCTCAACAACAAAACTATTTTATTTGATTAATAACGAAATTCGAGCTCGCAATTAGGATAAGCTTCGAGTCTGATTTAACGCTTTCATCTGACCAATTACTGCAAATGTATAGAGATTAATCTGTCAGCTGAATAACAAAGCAATTTCTTAATAGTTGCTGATAATATAATCGTGAATAGCCCAATAATAGTAGCATTTACCTAAAATTATTAAAGAGCAGGGGCTCGATTCTGTAAGGAAAATGACACTAACTCGAGGATGTTTCGTCTCGGCCTCCGTGCTCTGTCTATTTTGCTAACTACGCTAATACTACTAATCACGTGAGAGATAAGCTCTCCGAGGCCTCCGTGAAGCGGCTCGCCGACGAAGTTTGCATTAGCTGAATAAGGCAGAACTATTTAAAATTGTTTATTAATTTAGATTTTAAAACATAGCCAGCCTTCAATGCACTTTATCCATAGACGGCTCTAATAATTTAAATTCAGTTTTTTATTTATAGATTACTAGCTGTCCCCCGCGGTTTCACCCGCGTTCCCGAGGGATGTAAATCCCGGGATAAGAAGCCTATATGTTATTCCACTATATGTTCTATCTATGTGCCAAGTTTCATCTAAATCTGTTAGGTAGTTTTTGCGTGAAAGAGGAACAAACATACAAACATTCGCGTTTATAATATTAGTAACTTTAAGTAGTTTAGTATGTAGAACTTTAAGTGTTTTTTTCAGTCTAGTATTTAACTTGACATGCTATTATTATAATTACTTGAAATTTGTCAATTATTCTAAAAAAAAGTTATGGAGAATCTAGCGCTAAGAGATATGAGCGCTCGAGTGTTTTGTTAGTTTATAATTATTTCAAAAACCATCCATTCAAATTGTATGATATTTTTGTATGGGTTCATAGACTGTACATCTAAAGAATACCTCACAAAATGAAACCTTTACTTTGTCTCCTTTATATTAGGGATGATTTTGCAAAAAAGTTGAAACACGTATTATTATTATTTCTTTCCTAAAAACCTATATGAATTTTCAGATCCTTGAGGAATTATCGATTGCGGTTTCAACCCCTATTTCACCCTTTCAATTATTTTTCGAGACAAAAGATTATGAAGTAGTTAAAAATATATAAGCTTTTGCTTGTTTTGTATTATAATATTCAGAGAAATGGTTATTGTTATTTTTTATTAAATAACAAACTATTGTATACCAAAAAAAGATCTTAACGTATATCGGAGTTTAAATCTAGATTCAGTACAAAGGCTTATTCATAAAACTTTGAGTACTAGTGGTATTTTGTGGGTAGCTTTTTTACAGTTAAGCTTAAGACATCACATTATACTGAAGCGAAATCCAGTAAAATTCCCATTTCCTCAACGCAATCAAAACAATATTTTCTCGCGCACCCAAATTCTCAGAATAGGGTGGAAAGTTACTAAACAAATAGACGTCCAAACGATATTCTAGGATAACACAGAAAAACTTTCAATTTATATCGATAGGCAAACACCTGTCACGAACAAAGTCGAGAGAAAGTAAACAATTTGTCATTGTTTCATGCAAGTGAGTTCAATATTTTGGATTCTAACTTTCCAACCAAAATGGCTCTTCGTATAACATTGCGGGTACTTAACCGTCTGCCGCATCATTTCCAAGCCATTGAACTTGAAACCCTAAGAGATAGAGTACAGAACCTAAAATACCTAATAAGTCCATTAAAATTATGTAATAGTAAAAAAAATTGAAAAGCTTTGTATGTACTTACGTGACAAATGACTGACTGCACTTAAAGGCTATTTATTCCAACTTAATATATACTTATGGACGGTTGATTTCATCACCCGCGTTCCCGAAGGAAGTTACATTTTCCCGCGACCAAAAACTATATGTTACTCCAAGACATGCTCTATCTATGTGCCAAGTTTCATCTAAGTTCTTTCGGTATTTTTTGCGTGAAAGAGTAACAAACATCCAAACACATCCTCACAAACCTTTGCATTTCTAATACTAGCTATTTCCCGCGGTTACACCCGTTTTTTTGAAGGATGATTCATTTTCCCGGGCATGCTAAATTCGAGTCCGTTCGGTAGTAATTGCGTGACAGAGTTACAAATATCCATCTTTACAACCAAATATTACTAGGATGAGGTATTAACGTAACGTTATATAACCAAATTAAAGGTAACGGTACAAAAATTACAGCAATCAGATGATTATGGTTATTACGGAGAGAAATTACTCTGTATGTTTTCTGCCGATTCAGTGAATTAAGGCCTATTCAGATTTTTATAGATATTTTTTTGAGGCTACCGAGTAGCTGAGGAGTAGGATACCGGGTATGCGGTAATCTTCTAAGTTAGCTGGATGGTTTGAGCGGTATTCTAGTTTCGCTCGAGACGGAACCACATAGGAATACTCTGATGAACTTGGTAATTTTCGCTACCGAGCTGTAGCTTTTTATCCTTTTTGGCTAGCTTTTGTGCGAGTTGTAAAGTGTTCATGAGTTAATGTTTTGGGACTTCGATTATATTGATGCCGGTGTGCCAGAGACCTTAAATATTTGATAGGTATCAGAGAGTCTGTATAAGCCGAGTAAAAATTTCAAACCTTAATAAATGTTCAATAATCCCCGATCGAGTTTTATTTGCAGATGTTTCAAAGAGCTTGATTAAAATATTGTTCAAAGTAAAAATAATAAGCAAAATACAATGGAAAAGGAAAAAAAATGAGGAGGCTTTACCTTTTAATTAGTTTTTGTGATTTATCCTTTTCTTTTAGATATTTTATGGAATCAATACTTTGGTGTCTACATCAAGCTATACCAGTTGGCTTGGTGGTTAGCGATCTGACGGACAAGTCGCAGGTCCTGGGTTCGATTCCCACCCAGGACAAACATTTGTGTGCATCGACATGCTGTTTGTTCTGTGTCTAGATGTAAATATCTTTATAAGTATTGTCATGTATTTACAAAAAAAAATTGTATATGAAATACGAGTATATCAATTATTTGGTTTCCATAGTACAAGCTCTGCTTAGTTTGGAATCAGATGGCCGTGTGTAAAAAATGTCCTAGGATATTTATTATTTTTTTTAAACTAATATCATTTATCCGACTTCAAAAAAGGAGGAGGTTCTCAATTCGTCTGTAAAGTTTGGATGTAGCTCTCGAAACTATACATCCGAATAAAAAATCATTCCTTGATAGAAAGCTATACTATTCTGGAGCAAACATAGGCTATGTTTCCGGACAACGCACCAATAACATTACAAGAAGTTTTTTTATGGCAAGAGGGCCAGCCATGATCGACCTGATGGTAAGTGGTCACCGCCACCTATCGACTAGACAAAATCACCAACCAAAATGCGTGAGCTGCGGTTCAGCTGTGAACCGGTTCACAGATCGGCTCAAATATTGCCGACCGATCACAGTCTCTACGCCGTTGCCGCGCCGCAGTTGGACAACGATTCAATATGACAGTATAGATCACAGATTATATACAGACTGTAACATGTATAAGTGCGCCGTGAGCTGTTTAGTTAGCTCTTGAGCCGCAGATCGACAGTTTAAGTAGGTGTGATCTGATCTGTTGAACCGGTTCAGGGCTGAGTTACACATGCCTACTATAGACCAGGGGCATCGTCAATGCATTGTCGACTCTGAGATGTGAATTTGTTAAGTCTCCTTTCTAACACAAAGGTTTGCTGCTTCAGAGTGGAAATGAGTAAGGTGGACTACTTCCCAGTCGAACTCTAAGAGCTGTACTTCATCTAAAAACCGACCTGAATCACATTTTAAGGCTACAACGATGTCATAGCGCCAGTGAAGCTGAATAAAATCATCATATCATGTTAGCTTAGCATATAATTTTGTTGCAAACGTACCCCGACCCTGTTTCCAACAATAGAAACATTTTCTCGTTTTATCTTATTAAAGTTCTAAACCATACTACGTTCTACCTCCATTATTATCCTTATCTATGGTCATTATCAACAGGTGGCTGTTGTCTGTGCTTGTTAACACATTTTTTTTTCTAAAAAGAACTCTTTGAAAACGTTTGTGTTTTGTTAAAAGGACAATAGGCTATTGACTTTTGTAAACGGATTTGGAATGGTTTTGTTATAAACTTGCTTGTATATCTACGGCATGGTGATAATTATTTTTTTAGCTAAAAGTTTTTGAACAGTGATGGAGGTTTTGATTAATTAGAGGATTTTGTTTTTTCTAAATAAAAAATACATGATCGCCCTCAGAGGTCATACAAGCAACCCCTTTTATCTCTTTCAATCATTAGTTGACTACTAGGCGTGGGGAGAGCTTTCACCCTTATGTTGTAGACATACCACCAATTCGCACGAAGCGCTTTGCAGCTTCCTTCCTCATGCGCACAGCTAAAGATTGGAATTCTCTCCCCTCGTCTGTGTTCCCAGAAACTTACAACTCGGGGTTCTTTAAGGAAAGAGTGAATAGGCTACTAACGGGAAAGCGAGCTCCATCTTCGGCCTCATCTTCACTTACCATCAGGTGTGATTGAGGTCAATCGCAATCTCGTCCGAGAAAAAAAAAATTACACGATAATACACATCTTCTTTTACAAACACTGAGTACTACATTTCACCGCACATCGGTCGTAAAGTCATTACTAAAATATTGGTATTATAATGCATTTTACATGCATAATACGTATGACGGAAATACGTAAGATTTTAAGCTGAACTGAGAAATGTTTCTATATGCCTTCTTACTTGGCAAAAGAGGTATTCGATTTTTTTTAATGAAATGCAAGTAAGTTTATGTATAAGTAAGAATCAGCATTTAGTATACTTACTCGTTGTTCGTTCGTTCTAAAATCTAAATTCAAAGAAATAGAGGTATTTTTTTCTTATTTCAAATATGCCGACAAACACGTAGATGGTCTGACATTTGCAACACCAATTGCAATAAAAAACCATGAGAAGTTAAGTTGTTAAGTCTCGTAATATTTGCCTGTAATTTCACCACAACCCTTACCTACCTAACCAAAACACGGAAATGGGTATGGTGCTAGAGCTTCCCTGACGTAGTCTGTTCTAACAAATTGTAAAATTACAGGCACGTGAGATTAAAAATTCACGTCTCAGGGTGGACAACGCATTGGCGATGCCCCGAGTGTTGCAAATGTCCATAGGCGGCGGTGACCACATACTATCAGGTGGAACGTCTACTTGTTTGTCAGTCCCGGTCGTATACGAAAAAAAAACCAAGAGCTCTGCATACATCTAAAATATAGATTTTCATATGTGTTACATAGTTATTATACCATAGTAATAGTATTCAACGGGAAAGTAAATAAGTAAGATTATGTATTACATAATTTGTTTTTAGGTGTCTATAATATATCTATAATAAACATTGTAATATCAAAATACCGATGCCCTCCATAAATACCAGTTTATTAGATCGCATGTGTATAATGTCGTTGTCAGGTTCTGTGATATAAGATGCAGTTCGGTCAGCGAAGCTAAAGCCATTGTTAGTGAGTGGTTGTCTGGCCTCACATATGAGGATACTGAAAATAGACTTAAGATTGAAGCCTAGAAACCGACCACTATTATTCTTAATTGTATTTCTTTTTTCACTGTTTATTGTAATTATTAGGCAAATTTAATTTAATTTACTTTTATTTCTTGTTTTTTGGATTTAATGTTATATTTTTATTTTGTCAATTTTGTTTTCTCTTAAATTGTATTCTTTGGTCCGAGGTTTCACCAGGACAGTTCAAATTATACTTTCGGCCTTCGCGTTACAGGCTTTGCCTAGTGTGAAGGTCATAAACTCACACTAAGAACAAAACCTCCAACATTATGCATATTATTTTCTATTTTTTAATGTCTTATGTATATTGATGTGCATTTTGCTGAAATAAATATTTTTTTCATTTTCATTTTCATTGTATCCGAAAAAGTTTTGAAGAGATTAATTGAGTTACGAAACTGTTAAGTGCCTTCGATCTTACTACAGCCATCTCCAAGTTTATTAAATGGCCTTTTATTTGGAATTAAGAATGGAATACGACAGAAGATTTTGATGAAGAGTTCAATATTGCAGGATAAATACGCTTTGTGAATCAACAAAAGTTAAAGCCGCAATATACCTACCATAGAACGAAATCTATCTAATATATCTATCTAGTATATGTAATAGCTGCCCGGACAGACGTCGTTCTGTCGAAATAAGTCCATACAAAAATGCAGGAATTCGCAGCGCCACCTACCGGGTCCAATTGTGAATTTAAAACATCCAGGGTGCTACCCAAACGCATATAAAAAAATTCATTCAAATCGGTCCATCCGCTTAGGAGGAGTCCCTAAAAAATTTAACGTTGGTACTTTCAACACAGCGCCATCTGTTAGAATCTTTTGGAGTTAACAGATAATTGTGACTGTCAATTAATTATAGACCAATAATTTGCAATAAAATGAAATTGCGACTATAATTAAAGATCTAAGCTGTCCTATCTCTTAAGTTGGACCAGACTGCTCACGGTGTGCCAATTTAATTTAAAATCGGTTAAGTAGTTTAGGAGTTCATCGCGGACAAACATCGTGACAGGAGATTTATATATAAAGATATAAGGAAAATAGGTTTCCTTTGACGCACCATCACCTCAAAACTACTGAACATATCGGGATGGGACTGCTACCATTCGACGCGGAATTTTTCGTAGATGGTTATAGGCTTTATGATATTGATAAACGCGGATAAAATCGCGGGGCACAGCTAGTTACATATATACATATATACATATATATAATATATATAATTATATGAATAAGTTTCTATTTAAATAAAAAAAAAATGTTAATGTAATATATTTGTAATCTGTATCCCATAGTACAAGCTCTGCTTAGTTTGGGATCAGATGACCGTGTGTAAAGAATATCCCGGGATATAATTTTTTTTTTCTTTTATTTATAAAGACTTGAATCTTTACAATGAACACATAGGACAGAATAGAACAAAAAGGTACACAACACCTTTGTGTGACAACGAAAATCATTGTTCTGATTTTTAGTAACTGCAACTGAAATTTACTATTGAGCTTATAAGAAAATAGAAAGAGGCCTCTGATTGCGGTCTACCGGAGAGGTATTGCTATTATCGCCCCTGAATTCTTCGCTTGAAGGGGTAAAGGGGACAAGCGGCCATAGCAAGTGCAATTAATTAAATATCAATTTCCATTATTACTTATAACAAATAAATACGATTTAAATTGTATTCAATTAGTAATTATTTCAATTAGTGTTTAACCGACTATGTGTTAGTGTTGGTAATTGATTTCATTTCATTTTCATTATACATAGGAATGATGAACCTTGTAATAACGCCATAGGGTTCATTTTTCTATAACACTCTAAGGTGTCGAAACGGGCATATTATACAACTAAAATACGTTTTTCAGTTCATAATATATAAATACTAGCTGTCTCCCGCGGTTTCACCAGCCATCAAAATTCAAAATTCAAAATTCAAAACCATTTATTCAGTTTAGGCCTTCGGAGGGCACTTATGAAGGTCAAATTTAAAGTTACTGAAGCTACAACCGGTTCGGAAGTCAGCCTTCAACTGAGAAGAACCGGCAAGAAACTCAGCAAGGTTACATTCTTTTTTATTTGTTATATAAATTTTTATCTATTCTGACTTTTTGGCTATTTTATAATTTCAATTTTACATAATTTTATATTTAACAATTACAAAATACTTATTATAGGTAACATTACAAAACAAAAAAAAAAAAAAAAAAAATGACAAGACTACAAAATAGAAAATAACAATAATTAGGTACTTACAACTTAAACAAGAGATTTAGAGGTGCACTGTGCAGAGAGCAGCTATTTCCATACATTTTTATCTTCAATATAATGAACTACCTTGTAATACGCTTTTTCTTTCAAAACTTTCCTAATATAATTTTTAAATTTATGATCAGACATTTTGGTTATTGAAAGCGGTATCTTATTATAAAATCGAACACAATTACCAAGAAATGACTTGTTAACTTTAGTTAGTCTAAAGTATGGAACAACTAACTTCTCCCTTTGTCTTGTATTTATACTATGAATATCTAATTTTGACTCAAACATTCCTATGTTTCTACGTATAAACATTATATTTTCATAAATATATAGTGAAGGTAATGTCATTATATTTATTTCCCTAAATAAATCTCTTAATGATTCACGGGGACCCATACTGTAAATTGCACGAATTGCTCTTTTTTGTATAATAAATATTGATTCTATATCCGCTGCTGCTCCCCAAAACAAAATACCATAGGACAAGAGGCTATGAAAATATGCAAAATAAACTAATTTGGCCGTCTCAACATTCGTCAATTGTTTAATTTTCCTAACAGCAAAAGCAGCCGAACTTAATTTAGCAGCTAGAGTATCAACCTGAGGTCCCCATTGCAATTTATTGTCTAATGTAAGACCCAAAAATACCGTTTTATTTACAAGATCAATATGGCTCCCATCTATTATTATTTGGCTATCTACTTGTGCTACATTTGGTAAAGAAAACCTTAAGCATTTAGTTTTCTTTGAATTTAGTAATAGATTATTTGTAGCAAACCACCCACAGACAATTGACATAGTATGATTAACTTTAGTTAAATCTTTGTCTTTTCTATTAACTTTAAAAATTAATGATGTATCATCAGCAAACAAGACAATATCTGTGAGGTCATTTACAACATATGGCAAATCATTTATATATACTAAAAACAAAAATGGACCTAAAATTGAACCCTGGGGTACCCCCATTTCGACTAAAGAGCCCTTGGATGTTGTGCCGGTAATCCCTACCTTTTGCTGGCGATTTGATAAATAAGATAAAACAAGATCATGAGCAGTTCCACGAATTCCGTAGAAGTCAAGTTTTAGTAGTAGCGTACGGTGGTCAACGCAATCGAATGCCTTGGACAGATCACAAAAAATGCCAATCGCATCCTGTGAATCCTCCCATGCGCCATAAATGTGCCTCAGCAATGTTGCTGCCGCATCGGATGTAGATCTTCCCTTCGTGAAACCGAACTGATGACCATGCAATACCTTATGCTTAGTAAAGTGACTTGACATTTGATTAAGCAGCAATTTTTCAAAGATTTTACTAAGTGCTGGCAGAACGGAAACTGGTCTGTAATCAGATGGATTCTCCCTACAACCGGACTTGAAAATAGGTACTATTTTACTATATTTCATTAAATCAGGAAAACAACCCTGATCAATGCATTCATTAAAAATATTTGACAAAACAGGTGCAATCACTGTTATTATTGATTTTACGATTGTTACTGATAAGCCCCATAAATCTTCAGTACTTTTCATATTGAGAGAATTAAAAGTTATTATGATATCGCTAGCATTAATATGGTCAAATTTAAAACTTGGAAATGTATTATGAATATGCTGCTTGAGTAAAGATTCCGCTGCTATAGGACATGATTTAAGGCTTTTAGTAGTTTTACCAGGTATACTCGTGAAGAAGTTTTCAAAAGCACAGGCTACATCTAAATTATTTGTTAGAATTTTTTCATTAATTTTAAGAGTTACCTGTTCATTATTATTTCTAATTTTACCAGTTTCCGTATTAATAACATTCCAGACTGTCTTTATTTTGTTATTAGCATTACCTATTTTATTACATATAAAGTAAGATTTAGCTTGATTACACACTAACTTGAAAGTCTTTGAAAATTTTCTAACATATTTATGAAATTCTTCGTTCTGAGTTAGAGATTTTAAATGATAAAGTTCATACAACCTATCCCTGCTCTTACGAATACCTTTTGTAGCCCAGTCACTAAATCCCATTTTACTATTTACCTTCACTATTTTAGTAGGACAGGCTCTATTAAAATTATCGCAAATCCCAGACAATAAACCTTTATACAAGACATTGGGCTCATCACTATGATATATTGTATTACAGAGTTTCAGCTCTAAATTATTCTTAAAGGTGTCTAATCTTGCCTTAGTAGTAGGTCTAATTACTTTCGTTACTTTAAATACTTGTCTTTTAAATGGCAATTCTATTAATTGAGCCTTATGATCCGAGCGAACACCACTAATAATCGATTTCCCTAGTATACTAATATTAGTTAATATATTATCAATACAAGTAGCCGAAGTGGCTGTAGATCTTGTTGACTCACTGAACAATAAATCTAAGTTGAACGATTTGAATAAGGCAACAAAATTCCGACTTTCAGATGAATTACTAAGAGTATCTACATTAAAGTCGCCACATACAACTATTGACTTGTTAGAATTATCGATTATTACGATCCTTGAATTTAATATTATTATTTATAAGAATTATTGTGCCGCCACCTTCTGCAGATAATCTATTGAATATACTGGCAACTGTAAAGTTTTTAATATTAAAAAGCATAGTGCCCGGTTTCAACCATGTCTCTGTAAAACATAATATATCTATATTTATTTTATCTAATAATAAATGAATATCAAGAATTTTGCCAAAGAAGCGATTAATATTCTGATGTAATAAAAAAGTCGAACTGTTTAGCTTCTCTGTTGTCAAAAGTTTTTGTTTAAAGAACTATTCTGAGATTTAATGTTAAAATGACTTGTTCTTACTGTGTTATCCCTTATCCTATTAATATTATATGCTACAAGTGATGCAATCAATTTCTTAAGTTTTTTTGGAATAAACAGGGTATCCTGTTTCAATTTCAAATTACTAACAAACTTGTTAGTATCAAAATAAATAAAATTAGCACTATGACATGTAACATTATGCATATGGTTATTTAAATGCCAAATATAATTATTCTCCATATCTGAATAGTTGGAAGAGTATGGGAAAGCACATAACATTATTTTCATTACCTCTAATCTAATCCCGAGGGATGTCACATTTTCCCGGTCAAAAAGTATCCTATGTTTATTTATTTATTTATTTATTTATTGCACAATGTACATAATAATTGTTCGTACAGATATACTTAACCTAACTTACAATTATCAATACAAGGACCCTGATAGAGTATGGCAACAGGAACACTTCTTAGAACTAAGTTTTACAATAAAAAAAATAAATAATAGCATTTAGTGTGGGAACTGTGGTCATTGAATTTTATCATCCATGAACTCTTTTATACTATAATAACATTTTTGTTCTAAAATTAACTTTGGTTTATTTTTAAAATTAGTATCACTGCTTACATTCTTTAGATAGTCTGGCAATTTATTATATATTTGTATACATCGGTACTCGGGGCTGTTTCTAAACATTTCTAATCTTGGGGCTGATATGGCCAATTTATTTTTACGCCGTTTATTATTATTGAAACTATATAATTCAATATTACTCTTCAATGTTACTTCTAACACCTCCAAGAATATGTGCAGGTACATAGTTTCATGATGATCAGTTAAGTTTTCGCGTGAAAGCGTAACAAACAAACTTACATTCACATTTATAATATTAGTACTAGTAGGGATTTCTTAATATTACACTATCTGTCCCCCGCGGTTTTACCCGCATTCCCGAGGGATATCACATTTTCCCGGGATATAAAGTAACCTATATGTTATTCCAGGATGTGATCTATCTATGTGCCAAGTTTCATCCATATCCCTTTAGTAGTTTTTTAGGTTTTTTTAGGTGAAAGAGCAACAAACATACTTACATACAAATCTTCCCACATTATAATATTAGTATAGATAGGTAGCAAATAAGCTGACGGCTTATCTGATGGTAAACGGTCACCGGAACCTATTGACGCTTGCAACACCGTGGGCATCACTGGGGTTTGGAGTCTAGTGATCAACGTTTACCACCACCTCTACTTATCTCTAGTGTATTGTAAATGCGACAGAGTATATACCGATAACATGTTTATATTACTTAATAATATAACCTACATAAATAAAATAAGGGTACTTACAGGCATAAAATAACAACGTGGCTGCGGCTTTATGAAAGAAGGACAAACTTAAAAATATTGATTCGAATTTATAATACCTATAAACTAAAGATATATTAACAATTGTAATTAATTCAGAATACTGTAGCTTTGTGAAATAATTATTGAAATTCAACAAGTTGTTTTGGATATTATCATCTCATCCAAACTTACAAACTATAAATATAACTCGACACTGGTAGAAATAAGTCCAAATTTAAGGATTTTGATGATGGCAACCCAAATGAAACAAACATGTACGACAAAAATCTGTTGAAAATATAGTAAGAATAGTAGGAAATAACATTTTGCAGATGGTTTGGTATTTCAAGGTCCTATTGGTTTTTTCTTCTGAAATGCGTTTAGGTATGAAGCTACCATTTTATAATAACTGACAGTTTCTAATTTTATTTATCTATGGTTTGACGGTGAATTCTAATTTCAAATGAATTTCATTTTAAAAACTTGGAACTTTATTTTCGATTTCATTGGTTAGTCAATTCAAAATTCAAAACCATTTATTCAGTTTAGGCCTTCGGAGGGCACTTATGAAGGTCAAACTTAATGTTACTGAAGCTACAACCGGTTAGTGTTTTGTTTTCATCGTATTTTATTATTTTTCGTCAGCATTGAATACGAATTTCCTTGCGACAGTAACACGGCACAAACTGTAAGAACATATCGCACCCTCAGAACGATAGAGGTTTAGCTAAAAAAATCACTTTTGGTGTCAAATCTCTGATTGGGTCACTTTTGCACTGAGCGGGGAGGGTGGGTCCCGGTGCTAAAGAGGCTGAAGTATCGGTATGCTTATTTTATAATTAAATTGACTATGTTATACTATTCATCGGATAGAGCGTACTTTGTTTAGTCTCTCTATGATCATAACTCCATTTCGCAAAATTGGTAGTTAAGCCCTTATCGTACTGAGGGTGCGATATATTATGATTACGCATGATATTCTAGTAATTTATCAAAACATATCTCCTAGGAGCTAACATATAATAAATAAGAGGACCAATTTCAACTGAATACATAGAAAAAAATAAATTATAGTATTTCTCATTTAGCCAGATATTCGTATTCCTTTCGATATTTTAAACCTACAAAGCTACGGCCTCGGGCCTCTGGTATCCTTCAAAGGAACTTTATGATTAATTTCGTACATTTAATATACCTTATAGCTGTTTTGTCTGACGTAAAGAGTTTATTTCATATTGTCCACATTTCACTGACGTTATTTTATGTTTTATGTTTACATAAATGAATATCCTGGTACTTTCTTTACACACAGCCATCTGATTTCAAACTAAGCAGCCTTATTCAGCTAATACAAACTTCGTCGGCGAGCCGCTTCACGGAGGCCTCGGAGAGCTTATCTCTCACGTGCTTTGTAGTATTAGCGTAGTTAGCGAAAGAGACAGAGCACGGAGGCCGCGATGAGTCATCCTCGAGTTAGTGTAATTTTCCTTACAGAATCGAGCCCCAGAGCTTGTACAGCTTGTATTATGGCAATCAGATGGCTATACTACGTATACAATTTTGGTTTCTATATAAATACTAATATAGATATTACATCCAGATTCAAAATTCGCACATGTTCATGTCCACAAAATATTTTGTTCCTAGGTGAGAATTGATCCAACGACCTGAGGCGTATCAGTCAGGTTCACAACTGATACTAGCCAACTAGCCCGTCATCACAATGTGGTAGGGGTTTTAAGTGTATACAAAATATATGTTCAACTAAAGAAAGTCGGTTGTCTAGTTATCTAGCGTAGCAAGCTAACAAACTTAGTTTGTAAAAGTTTAAGACAGAAAAAGAAATGACTGTTTTTTTTTATACAACCTGTCTTATGAAATATGAAAGTTGTCAATTAGGCATCAAATACATAAATATCAAATTGAAACATATTCCCTAGCGCTCTTGGAACAAATACTCGATTGAAATAACAAAATTTAGTGAAATAATGATCGCAGATATTGTAGAATTCCATTAATTGGGTCCAGAGATCAGTTGGCAACCGACGTTCCCAGAGGACAAGAGTCAATACCCCGAAATATGGTAGACTTGACAATGGTAATCAATTCAAATTATCGGAAAGCTAAGTGTTACGGTATTATGTACATTTCGGAGAAAAATAATTATGGAACTATTTTGATGTCTGAAATGAATGCATTCGAATCGGGTGCCCTTTTAGTACCTACGAGCTCTGAATAATCATTTATATATTGGGGCACTTCACACAGCCGTCTGATTTCATCTTACTAATATTATAAATGCGAAAGAATGTGAGTATAATACAAAAAAAAATAAATAAAAAAAAAATAGATATCCCGGGACTAACACACGGCCATCTTTTTTTTTAATGTTTTGGTAGGCAAACAAGCAGACGTATCGCCTGATGACAAATGATTACCGCCCCCCATGGACACCCACCCGCAACACCAGATTCCAAACTAAGCAGAGTTTGTACTATGGAAACCAGATAACTGATATACTACATATACTATTTTTGTTTTTTTCTAAATACATACTTATGTTTATATTGTTGATATTTACACTTAGACACAGAACAAAGAGACATGTTCATGGACACAAATGTTTGTCCTCGTTTGGGAAGCGAACCTTAGGTTTGGCAGTCAGGTCGCTACCAAGCCAACTGGCCTGTCGAGTATGGATGTTTGTTACAATGTCAAGCTAAAACTACCAAATGGATTTGGATGAAATTTGGCACATATAGGCTACCTTTTATGCCGGGAAAATGTAAATTCCCTCGGGAACGCGGGTGAAACCGCGGTGGACAGTTTTTTCAATAAAGCTTGCTTTTAAAACAGTGTTGTAAAGACACATGATAGAAGTGAAACATTTGTATTACAGGGAAAAATTTTATTTATCCATCAATCATTTATGAATAGAATAGATTGTGTTTATCAATCATTAATTTTTCGTCACACAAAAAGGTTGCGGATCAGAATTTCAAAGCCCTCCCATAAGAAATTTCACTTCTAAAACTAGATAACTAACACATTATTTATCTGACACATTACATAATTGTACTTAGTACTCAGATGAAGGTTGACTTCTGAACTAACTGAGACTTCAGTAGTTTTGACGTTACTGAAGGCTTTATTAGGCTTTGTTACTAGTGCTTTCTAGGGCCTATACAGAATAAATAGTTTTGTATTACGATTTTCAGTTAAATTTTGACTACTTTTAAATATAAATGCATTAATATTTCACACTTTACACATAACACTAATAACTTTGCGCACTGTATTAATTTAAAGTTTTAATTAGCCTCAGTATGGTGTGATATCAATAGTTATTTTTAACCACAGATAACTCAAAATACAGGTATCCACCTAGTTTGAAAGTCAGAGGCTGATGTCTCTGTGTATCTGGCTGATTAAATAAATTTATTATTATTTAGACACAGACAGGTCAAAGGGAGATGTTCATAGGAATGTTCTTAAATTTATCTATAATCTATTGCGTGGTAGCTAGACTATTATAAACCCTAACTGGTCTGTCAATATTTGAATGCCCAGAGCCTTCATTAAATATATCTTTTCTCAATGTCGTTATTGAAGAGATCAAAGGAATTGTTAATTAACACTTTTATGAAAATCCCATCTGTCTGTAGTTGTAACTCCTTTATTCCCAGTATTTTAAGTTTGACGCTTTGATGTGGGAGTCCTTGGTCTGCCGGAATTTAATAGGTTTTGAGTTAACAAGCCAAAGGAAATCTCAATTACGTAAATCTGAGTCTTAAAAATAATTTTACTTTCATTATCACTACATAGTATAAAACAAAGTCGCTTTTTCTGCCCCTAGATCCCTATGTATGCTTAAATCTTTAAAACTACGCAACTGATTTTGATGCTGTTTTATTTAATAGATAGAGTGATTAAAGAGGAAGGTTTATATGTATTGGTATCTACATTGCACCTGAACGAAGCCGGGGCGGGTCACTAGTTTATGAAGAATACTTAGTATTAAAACCAAACGTGACATTAATGTCTCTTTGTATTTTTGTTATTTATGCTTGTAATTTAATGTTCAATTGTAATCAAAATTGTACTAATTGTGCTGAAGTATAGTTTCATCATCATTATCATCATTTCAGCTTAGGGATGTCCACTGCTGAACATAGGCCTACCCCTTGGATTTCCCCTTCGAATGGTCCTGAGCCACCTGCGACCATGAAGTACAGTTAAACTTAGCAAAATTATAAATATGTAAATAAATTATTTTTGTTCAGGTTCTCCGCCAAACGACATTACCCATCGTCCCGACTCGACACCAGACCTTCCAGCGCCAGCTGTCGCATCGTCTGGACCTGCCTTCGATCCAATTCAGCATCTGTAGCCTTGAACGCGCCGATTCTTCCATTGGACTTATAAAGGTAAGTTTCAGGTTTTTTCATGGACATGCATTTCATTTATGGCAGTACAAATAAAATATTACCTTATAAACTGGATCGCATTTCTAAAGCTACTATCTGAGTCCTTTTTCTAAAAAGTTACTAGCCTATTGGCTATACTTAATTTGATTATAATTGAAGAAGGTATCACGTGTTTCTGATATCCATCTCAGCTATATTTATATTGCTGACTCTCTCTCTCCGACCTTATAGTCGTGAGCATAAATATGTTCCCACGGATAGATCTACGATAACATTTGGTTTTATGATTCATTCATTCATTTTTCTTCGTTCATTCGTAAATGGTCCAAAATATTACAACAACTTTATTGCTGTAAGTAGTAACAGTGCTCTGAATGAAGGGTCTCAGATATTATTTTGGTTTATATTTGGAGGTACCTTTGTTATTAATCAACGTGTTTTAATATTAATTATGAAATATAACCTCTCATACTTTTCTATTGTTTCCAAGATATAGGTTACCTAAAATAAATTCAGATATTTTTTAAAAGCACAAAACTAAATCATCAAAGTATAAAAACTGCAAAAGCGGTCTGTTCTTCAGGTTTATAATTACTACCCCTTTGTGTTTCTCCCTCGCACACTGCTTTTTCGTTTTTTTTTTACCCCGTAATTATACTGAACGTTGACGTACTTTCCTTTTTGACTTCGCGATTTGATCTCTATTTTTAGCGGAGAGAATTCGTAATTAAGGTGACTTTTATTAAGTTTACTTTGTAACTTTATGTCTGTTTTGATCTTCAGCTTACAAACATTAATATTTGATACTGTAACAAATAGGACGTACTTTTATCAGCACTTCTAAGGCTTGAAATGTAAAGCCTTGAGCAGAGCTTGATATTTCTTCGCTAAATATTCTTCGGTCAGAAATAGGTCGTAAGTAAATTAAATGTACATTTAAGGTGTGAGTAAACATTATTATTTCTCTTTTGGAATAAGTACAGGATCTCTACTGACAAAAATCACCTAGAAATTTGTTAATATGGCTTCTTGCTCTGCCAGCTCAGGGGCTTACTACGCTCATACTACTAATCACGTGAGAGGTAAGCTCTCCGAGGCCTCCGTGAAACGGCTTGGAGTTCCAAATTGTTTCATGTTCATCAGAGCCAAAACTTGCTGTTAGCCAATCACATGTACTGCATCTGTAAGACAATCAGTTTTAGAAATAACAAGGGCACATTTTTCTTCTCACCCGGATCTTGGTTGTACACCTTTTATGAAATCAACAAACACTCTTTAGGTTCGCATATGCCCACTATGTGCCATATATACAAAGCGAAGTCAAATATGGCGTTTGCTATTCCTTTAACTGGATAAATCCGGATAAACGGGGTGTGTCCGTAAATTTAGCCGTAAATAGATAAATACGTACTAACATACCTTATCGTCGCTTGGTGGTTAGAACCCTGACTGCCAAGCCGCAGGTCATAGGTTCGATTCCCACCCAGGACAAACGTTTGTGTGCATTAACACTGTTTGTCTGTAATTTATGTAAATACCTATATAAGTAGGTATGTATTTTAAAAGTAGTATATCAGTAACCTGGTAGCCATAGTACAAGCAGTACACTCTGCTTAATTTGGGGTCAGGTAACCATGTGTGCAGAATGTCCTGGGATATTTAGCCAGATTATACAACTTAGATTGAATTATGCTTCGAGTATCATTCTTCAAAAACGAAGCGTAAAGTGTTCTCTGTCTCTAGGCATAACCCTTACTGCTGAGGATCGTGGCTCCTTCTGATTTTGGCAACCAGCTGTCTCCATCGGTTTCGATCCGTTGCTTGATGCATTGCAGCACTAACCGGCATCTCCAGCTATCTGGTCTGCCCACCGCCTGGGGCTCCGGCCTCTCGGTCTCTTTCCTGCCACTCTTCCAGTCACCATTAGTCGTTCCAAATTGTTGTCATCCATACGAGCAATATGGCCAAAATATAAGCTTGTAAATGAAAACAAGTTTACTTTTCATTTTATTCAACTAATAAAATAGTTGACGCCAATTCCCAAAACAAATTGCCCCAGGGTCTAAAAGGTTTCTCAGGATAACTGTAGCTTAACTGGGATCAACAGGAGTATACACCAGGCAATATTGAAGTTGCGTAATGCATACAGACAGCAATATCTCTGTTATACGGCTGTTTTATGTTCAATATTGGATTCACAATCGTGTTGTTCAGGGAGAGAGTTCAAAATTGATTGTTGACTTTGGTAAATGTACATAGAGTTGGTTGCTTAGCAGAAACAAAGCAATAGTATCAACATTTTTATTTATGTTACTTCTATAACAGTAAAGAAACGATTGTGAGCAAGGATAAGGTGGTTGGTGGTTAGAGACCGTGATTGCCAGAAAGGTCGCAGGTTCAATTCCCAACCAGGTCAAACATTTATGTGCTTGAACGTGTCTGTTTGTTCTGTACCTGTAAATATATATCAAATTATAAATTTAGAATAATAAAGTAGTATATTATTTATCTGGTTTCCATAGTTCTGCTTAGATAAAGTGAAATGGCCGTGTGTAAAATAATGATCTTCGATATCTATTTATTTTATCAAAAAGCAATATAATTAGTTCCCATGAAATAGGTAATATGTAGAGGAGAAACTATGTAAACTTCTGCTTATTAGCACATCAAAGCCTTTGGCAATCACTTCCACGAGAGTTCCATTTGCTTTTGACAGATGTACCTACCGAAATTAAATTCCAATTTATTGATTATAATGATTGCGATGTGAGCTCATGGGTAGAGTCATCGAATACCTTGACGAAAGTTTTTTTTATATATAGGTGAGGCTTATGCCCAGCAGTGGAGATAGGCTGATGATGATTGAGAAATCATTTAAAACACCATGTGTAACCCAACTCATGCTATTTGAAAAATAATTTAATTTCCACTATCATACTTGGATATTCCTTTACAAACGGCCTCTTGAAGACAATTTAAGCAGAGCTTTCGAAATCAGTTTTTTTAATACACACTTCCATTATATATACACTTTACACATATTCTAAGACGTTTCCTCGAAAATTCCTCGACTCTAACTCGACTGAGGCTAAGCATTTTCTCGAGCAATCCCGACTGATCTCAAATCGTAGTCAAGGCAACATGTCATTAGTAACGTCATTCTATTATAGATAAAATATTAATGAAATAAAATAATGAGTTTCAGTAACTATTTACAAGCAATAAGCTTCCTTAAGGTTGGTCCCGACGTACCTTGAAGCTGACAGTTGTTTCCTCACCTCGAGTGAGGGAAAGCGTTGAGTAGAGGAGATTTTTGCAACTATGAATACTGCTTTGGAACTTCATGACTTAGTTCCTCCATCACCTTTTCATCATCGGACTACTAGGCGTGGGGGGAGTTTTCACCCTTATGTTGTAGACATACCACCAATTCGCACGAAGCGCTTTGCAGCTTCCTTCCTCATGCGCACAGCTAAAGATTGGAATTCTCTCCCCTCGTCTGTGTTCCCAGATACATACAACTTGGGGCTCTTTAAAAAATGAGTGAATAGGCTACTAACGGGAAAGCGAGCTCCATCTTCGGCCTCATCTTCACTTACCATCAGGTGAGATTGAGGCCAATCGCAATCCCGTCTGATTTAAAAAAAAAATATATATATCTTGGAGTGAGGTTGAATTTTCGAGGAAATTCCTCGACTCCACTATTCTAATTACAAAAATCTCCTCCACTCGACTTGACATCTCTTAAGGAAGTTTATTGCTTATAAACAGTTACTGAAGCTCATTATTTAATTTGATTAATATTTTATTTACCTTGACTACACTTCGATTCGACATCAGTCGGGATTGCTCGAGTTTTGCTCAAGTTATGACTCAAATTTTGAGGATTCCTCGAGAAAATGCTTAAGGTATCCTCAGTCGAGTTGCAGTCGAGTGACGTCTGAGGAAACGTCTTAGAATATGGGTGTTAGGCACATAAGGGACAGACATGTTCAGTTCGTACACACAAATATTTGACATGTGTGTCCTGACCTGGCTACCTACCTTGAGGGTGGGTTAGATGTTATGTGGGTTATATGTTCAATTGATTAAGATTGATTTTCGCCATGCACCTATCGATGTGTTTCAGTGCACTTGAGAGGCATTTCCCATTTAGACTATATGTGATTTCTGTTTTCAGCTACATCGTTACTTATTATAGTAACATTGTGAACAAGTATAAGTCATATTAATAGTCAAAGAAAAAAAAAAAATTGTTTTATCAAAATTAAAATGCTTTGAATAGCGAGTAGAGAAACAATAGAAGATATAATCTAATTTTGAAACGCGGGTAGAAGAATAATTTATATTTCTATGAAATAGTTTCTATACCCAGCTTCTAAGGTATATTAAATTACTCATCTGAAACCTTTTTTGTTTCTACTTAATTTAATTATCTGACTATATTAAATTAATGTATACCTTCCGAAGTAATAAATTCTATTTCTCAGAATTTCAATATATTTCTTCTACACAGTCTTATTCAGAGGCTCGATTCTGTAAGCAAAATGATACTAACTCGAGGATGTTTCGCCGCGGCCTCCATGCCCTGTCTCTTTTTGTACCAACGCTTAAAATACTACTAAACACATGAGAGATAAGCTCTCCGACAATGTTTGTATTAGCTGAATAAGGGGGCAGCTAATACAAACTTTATTGGCGAGCCGGCGCACCATAGAGTTTACCTCTCACATGATTGCGTAGTTAGCGAAAGAGATAGAGCATAGAGGCCACGACGAAATATCGTTGAGCATAAACAATCCCTTACAGAATCGAAGCCCAGGTACAATATTACGCTCGAGTTATGCAATAATACAAATATAAATGTCAAAATGTTTAATTACAAATTCCGTTAAAACTTGCATTTGGAAACAATAGAAAGATTTTTGAAGTTCTGATACTTCCTGGACACAATATCTCTAACTAAATTATGATTTGAATACTCAATATACATCGCACAATTTATAGAGGAATTTCAGCAAGACGCGTAAACAAAATCAGAAATGAATGAAAATAGTTGCTCTCTGAACAGTGTACCTCTAATTTGTTTGTTTAGGTTGTAATTATTATTATTTTGTAAATTATTGTCTTGTCTATTTTGTAAATGTTAAACTTACATAAAAACATAAAATTGAAATAATTAGCTTAAGTTCTAAAACTAATTAAGATATATATTCTCTCAAAAAATTCAAAATTCAAAACCATTTATTCAGTTTGGGCCTCGGAGGGCAATTATGAAGGCCAAATTTAAAGTTACTGAAGCTACGACCGATTCAGAACTCAGCCTTTCAACTGAGAAGAGCCGCCAAGAAACTCAGCAAGGTTACAATTTTATAAATCTGACTTTTTGGCTAACATTATTATAGGCTGACTTCTGAACCGGTTATAGCTTCAGTAACTTTAAATTTGGCCTTCATAAATGCCCTCCGCGGGCCTAAACTGAATAAATGGTTTTGAGAGAATATCCAAAATAGTTTTAAAACTTATAACATCAAAGATATTTAAAAGGGGTTATAATATAGTTGTATTATAATGCTCAAACAATACGCGTAATTGAGTTAAATATAAATTATGAGGGTATTATGTAAATACAATTATAATAACACGGTTCACTGTATTTTATGGACAATTAACAATGCACTAAACAATAATGAGTTAATTTAGCATTGGTTTTAATATGTTTGCAATTGTTTATTTATTATTGTAAATTCCTTTTGAGATATTCCATATACTTAGCGTAAAGCGGCCAAAAACAGAAGTTTTATATATACCTATGTAAATGAATTAAAAAAGTATATGTGGTATATTAGGTATCTGGTTTCCATAGTACAAGCTCTGCTTAGTTTGGGATCAGATGGCCGTGTGTAAAGAATGTCCCGGGATATTTATTTATTTATTATGTTAAAAAAATGTGTTAAGTTTAATCCAATCATAAACATGGTTTAGTTCGATGACCAGGAGGTCGTATTGGTACCATCTCGAGATGAAATCATACCCTTTTAATTATTCCCCGCGGTTTCACCCGCGTTTCCGAGGTATTTTACGGGATAATAAGTTTCCTATGTCTTAAATCAGGTTATAAACTTTCTTAGTGCTAAGTTTCACACAAATCTGTTAAGTAGTTTTTCCGTGAAAGAGTAACAAACACCCATCCTCACACACCTCTATAATTTACTAGCTATCCACCGCGATTTTTCCCGCATTCCCGAGGGATGTAACATTTTCCCGGGATAAACATTAGCCTATTTATTATTTCAGGATATGTTCTATCTATGTGCCACGATTCATCCGAATTCGTCCAGTAGTTTTTGCGTGAAAGAGTAACAAACATAATCACAAACATTCGCATTTATAATATATTATTAGCAGGAAGTGGAATATCACTTGAGGATACAGTAGTTTTCTATCACTTAAACTTAATTTGTTTATTTATAATATAAGGGTAGGTGAAGGTATTACTAGTGTACCTTTGTTGACATAGACAACGTATGAGCAGTATTGGTGCGTATTTAAAAGGCTCTCATTCACCGAGATGGACGAGCTCAACCATTGCAAAATACTTACACGTGGCTTTAAACACGTGCCTCCTAAGCCAAACGTTTTCTATTACAGTTGTATGTGGTTTGATTGCATTTGAAGGGGAGTGCAAGGCTCTATTTTAAGCTCAGTCGAATCTGAAGTTATTGAAAATACTAAGAAAACATTAAACTTTTAACTGTTACAAATATTAATTGGTTATTTGGTAGCTGTCCCCAGCGGTTCTACCCAATTTCTCGGGGGTTGTAACTTTAAAAAAAAAAAAAATTATAATTTATCCCAGGGAACGTTCTATTTATGTGCCAAGTTTCATCTAAATCCGTTTGGTAGCTTTTGCGTGAAACACCGACACATCTATACATCCAGCCTCAAACAACTTTTGCATATTAGTTATTCTTTTTATATTTGATTTATCTTTATTACATTAGTTACTTGCAAAGGGATATATTTTACAACACACGCCTTAAAATACATTTACCTATAATGTATTTTTATTTTTAAATAATTAAGTTTGTACTTATGAAACTAAATAGCTTATATACTACATATGCACAGAACACGACCAGCATGGACATCAGGACATTAACTTGTTAAATATAAAATTGATATTATAAAATAGCCAAAAAGTCAGAATATACAAAATTTATATAAAAATTATTTAATAAAAATGTAACCTTGCTGAGTTTCTTGCTCGTTCTTCTCAGTTCAAGGCATCCGAACACCTTTATAAGTGCCTTCCGAGAGCCTAAATTGAATAAATGGTTTTGAATTTTGAATTACCTACTCACCAACCGGCCTAAATATAATGTAATTATTTTTAAATAGAGTCCTATTTTGAATGACATAAATCTTTGCATTAACGCCTTTAACATAACTGAACAAATAAATAATTATAAACCTAAGCCCAATAGACATAGTGACGTATATTTTAAATCATAACAATTTTGATTGCGTCATGGATTGCATAATCGAATGCTGCCTATATCAGTCATCCATTTCAATGAGCTGTCCAATTGCGCACGTAACTCGGTATTATGCAAGTGCTTATTATAATTGGTGCAAGTGAATGTTTGTTTGTCATTCCTCTACGTCAGGTATGGGCAACCTTTGACATGTTGAGAACCAGACTTTAGTGTGCAAATAGGTTCGCGCTTAAGCTGTGGAATGAGCTCCCTGCCGAGGTTTTCCCAAGGGAGTACAGCATGGGGTTCTTCAAGAAGGGTGTGAAGAGATTTTTGCAGGGTCGGCAACGCGCGAGTGATACCCACGGTGTTGCAAGCGTCCATAGGCTGCGGTGATCGTTTACCATCAGACGGGCCGTCAGCTTGTTTGCTACCTTAGTAGTATAAAAAAAAAATCTTTGATATTATTTACCTACTCTTATTCCGTAGAACATGTTTAACTCAGATAACGTTCCATTATTGTTTTTTAAAGTAATAGGTACTGGTATTTTTGTTTTGTTTAAACATTTTATCCACTTCGACTACATCCACGTTGAAATAATAATAATGGGACAATCTATTTAAATTATTACATTGTCATCGGTCCTTGATAAGTGTACATAGCTTCAAATCAATCCGTCGCTTTGAAAGGGATGAAAATTACGTTCAAAGATTCCGTTAAATAGACACATACCAAGCCAATAAAAGCGTGTTAAAAATGGTTATCTATGTTTCTCTCCGTACCATAGACTTTATACCATAGATATATATAAGTGCGATCGGTGCAGCCGTTTAGTAACTATAAAAAAAAAGTTGTTTCCTTGCCGGTTTTTCTCAGTTGAAGTCTGACTTCCGAACCGGTAGTGGCTTGAGTTAAATTAATTATAAAATAAACATAATAATAATAATTATTTATTTATTTATAATAATTTATTTATTTATCTTCCACAATAAGTTACAAAAAAAAATATTTGAACAACTTCATTTACCAAAAATTTGACCTTCATAAGCTTCATAAGTGCCTTCCGAGGGCCTAAACCGATAAATGGTTTTGAATTAAGTTATCTGTGGTTTAGCCGTGAAAACCTAATAAGCAGAGAGGTATACAAAAACACTTTATATATTATTTGTATGGATTTCGTGTATAGCTACCTAAATAAATGGATGAGATTAAATTACATTAAGTTATTTATGTATTTGAGAAACTAAATTGTTGAAATAATAAATAGCACATTTTTTATGAGCCTTGAGCTAGATACCAAATCTAATATCAAGCAAAATAACACTAGTTTTAATATAAAATATGATAAAGTTACAAAACTATTTAAACCAACCCTGCTCTTAAAACACGAGTACAAAACATCCTTGAATTGAGCTTAACGAACCATTTTCTCACTCTCTGAAACAAAACACATATACAGAACCTTAAACAGTTGCCATAGAGTACATTTTAAGAGTTTTCAATTTGTAATAGCTCTTTTGAATTGTGATAATTGTTTTATATTAAGCATTGACTAATGCTTTGGAGTTTGATATTAATCTTCTATTCAATCTATCTTATATTTATATTTATAAGGAAAATAGGTCTTCTTTGACGCACCATCACCTCAAAACTACTGAACATATCGTAATGAGACATTAGTCTCATTCCGCGTCGAATAGCAGTAGCTATTCGACGCGGAATATTTTAAAGACAGTTAAAGGATATATATGATATCGATAAACGCAGGTGAAACTGCGGGAGATAGCTAGTCTATATATAAGAAAAATAGGTTCCCTTTGACGCACCTTCACCTCCAAACTACTGAACATATTGGGATGGGACTGCTACCATTCGACGCGGAATATTTTATATACGGTTATAGGATATATATGATATCGATAAACGCAGGTGAAACCGCGGGAGACAGCTGTAATATACATACGCATAATGGGGTTCCTTTGATGCACCATCACGTCAAATCTACAGAACATATCGGGGTCGTACTGCTACCATTCGATGCGGAATATTTCGTAGATGAATATAGGTATATGATATCGATAAACGGGGGTAAAACCGCGGAGTACAGCTAGTATTTTTATAAATGTAAAGATTACAATGTTGGTTAGTTCAGCCATATGAATCAACTGTTTAACTAACTGAAAGACAATAAATATGAGTTTAAATACAAAGTACCTACTGTTATAAGTACCCACCGTTATAAGTACCTACTTTTATAAGTATTTTTTCAAATAAGTAATATATTACTGTATGTAGGTCAATTAATACTGGATGGAAGGTCAATGTCCTTACAGACGATACGAGGGATAGAAAAGTCCAAGCTTTAACCTTTTGTATCTGTGACGTAATTGGCAGTAGAGATTTATGGTGTTTGCTCGATTTATTTATTAGAAAAGTATCGTTTATATCTGATTTGAGACGGTATATTAATATATATATATCACTAAACGTACTATAACGGATCAAATGATCCATTTTGAACTTTGCATTGAAAATGCACGCATCATCTTATTGCTTTTGCACATTTGACTTCATGACTTTTTCTTACTAATTAATATACAGTTATTATACTATTTATTTCCCTTCCTAACAACCATATTTCATACATTCAAGCAGGAAACATAAAGTCATATTTGACCCAAAATTGGTACCTAGTAGTTGGTATGATTAGTGATATTACTAGCTGTCCCCCGCGGTTTCACCGGCATACCCGAGGGTTGTAACATTTCCCCGGTATAAAAAGTATCCGATGTTACTTCTAATACTTCCAAGAATATGTGTACAAAGCTTCATGATGATCGGTTAAGTAGTTTTCGTGTGAAAGCGTAACAAACAAACTTATATTCACATTTAGAATATTAGTAGTGATAGGGATTTTATTATTGATAGGCCAGTCAGATTGGTGGTTGAGACCTGTCTGTCACGCTATAGGTCGTGGGTTTAATTCCCACCCAGAACAAATATTTGTTCATGAGCATGTCCGTTTGTTTTGTGTCTGGATGTAAATTTGTATATATGTATGTGTGTAAAAAAGTTGAAATGAACTGAAAATATTTTTATTCAAATAGGCCTTTACAAGCGCTTTTGAATAGTCTGACTCTAATATCGGTTCGGAAGGTTGTTTTTTACAGAGAAGAGCCGGGAATAAACTCAGCAATTACTCTTTTAAAAAACGAACTTAGATTTATTCAGCATTTTTTTTGTCTTACTTACAATACCTGTGTGTTATGGCAAAAGTTAAGAATTATTGAACAGTAATATAATATTATGAATAATTAGAGTAGTAGAGCTCTTAGTGCAGAGTTCGTCCGGGGAAGTACTATCATCTTACCCATTTCCGACGTGAAGCAGTAGTGCAATTGTAGTACTGTGTTTCGGTTAGAAAGGTAAGGGGGCCGGTGAAATTACAGGCACATGAGACTGAACAACTTCACGTCTCAGGGTCGACAACGCATTGGCGATGCTCCTAGTGTTGCAAATGTCCATAGGCGGCGGTGACCACTTACCATCAGGTGGACCGTCCGCTTATTTGTCGGCCCACGTGGTATAAAAAAAAAAAAAAAAAACGCTGACCAACCCCCCGTTGTTTGTGTATATCAGTTATCTAGTGCCATAGTACAAGCAGTACGCCCTGTTTAGATTGGAATCAGATAATCGTGTGTAGAGAATGTTCTAGGACAATAAAAATTGCTTAGATCATAGAGGTTCAAATCAATGTTACGTGTGTAAGTAACTTAAGTTGTTTTTACGCCCACCGTGCGGCACCTAAGTAATATTATGTGCTAATTATATGTCAAAATGGATAACTCATTTACGGACCAGTTAGTGCTATTCTACGCTTTAAAATATGCTCAATATTGTGGTCGAAAAAAAAATTCTTTGCTGATGTAAACACGGCGTCAATATATATTACAGAATACTAGTTATCCCGACGTATACTGTCCTATTTAAATAATTCCATACAAAAGTTCTTATAAAAAAAAAAACAATGCATGAATTCCAATTCTTCCTCGAATCCACTGGAACATACACAAAAATGCATTAAAATCATTCCAGCCGCTAACATACACACGGACAGAAGAATTACTATTCTAGTTGTCCGGACAGACGTCGTCCTGTCGATATAAGTCCATACAAATATACACGAATTCGATCGCAGCGCCACCTACCGGGCCCAATTGTGAATCTAAACCATTCTCGAATCCATTGGAACATATAGAAAATATATTATTTCATCAAAATCATTCCAGCCGATAAGGAGGAGTTCGTTAACATACACACGGACAGAAGAATTATATATATTCAGTATTCAGTGGGCGATTTCATTGCATTTTATGACTAGGCTCTATCGACAGTGAACATTTTATCACGGAATCAGAAGCGGTGAACTGAATATTTTTTATTGGAACTCGTTAAATTTTAACGGTTGATAAGACCTTGTTGCCTTAAGTAATTTCTGGGAAACCATAAATTATTTCCCTTCTATATTGCTTTGAGACTACAAGGTGTTTAGAATTGGTAATAAAATCGCTTATTTACTTTCAAAGTAGTTGATGATTCAATTTTGAAAATACAGTAAGCGGAGTTATGCATACTTAATGCCGGTCGGTCGCCATCTTTATTAAGCGCTACGAGCAGCTACAGTGCTACGGAGTGAGTGCTACGAAGTACTACATGCTACGGATTTGGTTGTAGATTTCATAGCATTTACGTCATAAAAACTGTCTGAACAATAATACTTGAGTACGTTTAATAATAGAGACTGCCTCAATAAAAATGTTGAGTGAAACTCGACTGTCCTTGTTTTCAGGGTCTCAGGAAATGTAGGCGGTTCGTGGGTGTATAATTTATCTAGTAAACAGTGAGGTTACACCTACGTTTCAAATTCAAAGTAGGCTTTCTACCATCCACTGATTGAATAATAAACTAAACAGATTTCGGTTTAATTATGAGATTGTATTTGGGTAAGGATTGTGATTAAATAATTTGGTCTACGTAATTTTTTATTTATGGTAAAGCGATAATATTTAATTATGAAGGTATTCATAAGTGTATTATTTTATACAATAATGAATTTTAAATTATAAAAAATAAATATCTAAATAAAGACACACGATAAGAACTTTTGTATTATAGGGAAACATTTTAATTATTCATCAATCACTTTTGAAAAGCATAGATTTTGGTTCCAATTCATTTATTTTTCGTCACACAACGGTTGCGGATCAGAATTTCAAAGGCCTCTTTCACTTAAAAAAAAATATCAAATAAATAATTTATTGATAAAACTGGTCCAATATCTTTGTATGTGTATTGACGTATCTCATCAAGTCATCATCATCTACCGACCCGTTCCCAATCATTGGGTCATTACAAGAGTTTTGGTCCGCCGATTCCCTGACCCAAACTCTCTTTGGGAATGCTTCTATTGAACACGTGATGCAAGTTATAAAGGACATAGTAAACTATTTAGTCGCTTCATATGACACTCTCCCCCTTATTCAGCTACTACAAACTTCCAGCAAGCCGCTTCACAGAGGCCTCGGAGAGCTTACCTCTCACGTGATTAGTAAAATTAGCGTAGTAAGCGACAAAGACAGAGCATAAAGGCCGCGATGAAACATCCTCGAGTTAGTGTAATTTTCCTTACAGAATCGAACCTCCTATTGATGAGTTCAAAATCGTATAACATGTTTTTTTAGGTTATTGATTTTTTTATAAATGTAAACATAAACCTCTTGTTCCAGCCGGAGCTATACAAGAACGAGTTAGTGCGCCAGTCGTCCACCGATAGCGCTGAGCTGGAGTTTTGTGGGAAGCTGCACTTTGCTCTCAAATACGATCAAGAGGTCGATGCCCTTGTTGTTAAGGTATGTTCCAAGAATATTAAGTTTGACTAGCCACCCCCCGCGGTTTAACCCCCATTCCTGCGGAATGTCACATTTTCCTGGGATAAATAGTAATCCATGCTTATACAGGTTATAAGCTATCTATGTGCCAAGTTCCATCCAGATTTGATGAGTTGTTTTTTCGTGACAGAGTAAGAAATATCCATCCTCATAAACCGTAACGCCTTAAATCTAGACATATAAATATATCTTAAATTTTTTAGAATATTATTTTAAATTATTATTTTGTTTAAATTAGGTAATTTTAAATGTCATCTGGTTTCCATATTACGAGCTCTGTTTAGTTAAGGATCTTTGTTCTTCCATCACCTTTTCGTCATCGGACTACTAGGCGTGGGGAGAGCGCTCACCCTTATGTTGTAGACATACCACGAATTCGCACGAAGCGCTTTGCAGCTTCCTTCCTCAAGCGCACAGCTAAAGATTGGAATTCTCTGCCCTCCTCTGCGTTCCCAGAAACTTACATCAAACAAAGCGAGCTCCATGTTCGGCCTCATCTTCACTTACCATCAGGCGAGATTGAGGTCAATCGCAATCCTGTCAGAAAAAAAATAAAAAAAATATTGATTCCTTGTGAAGAATGCTCCAGGATATTTATACTATTCATTTATAAATCTTATTTGCTTTCGTAAATAGAAACTAAAGCCATTTTCAGTCCCAATTGAGTTAGACGCCTAATACTTTTTCTTACTCGATATATCTGAAAAAACATTGCTGAAATAAATCCTGGTGCCCTGCCAAAGTCTAGTCTATAAAATATTCAATAAAAGTTCACCGACCTCTGGAATGATTGTGGAATTTTAAATATTCCAAACTGTTTATTGCAAAAAGTTTCGTTTGAGTTTAAAAATAAATACCCACATATTATTTGCTCAAACCTCATTATTAAAATTAAAAAGTATTTTGAAAATATTAATATTTTTTAAAAGGTAGGTTTGATTTAATCTCATATTCAAATTTTGTAGTTACTAAAGTTAGTCAAACAGTTGATTTATCTGGCTGAACTAACAAACATTGTAATGTTAACATTTATAAAAAAATACTAGCTGTCCCTCGTGGTTTCACCCGCGTTAATCGATATTTCGATACATGATAACCATCTAGGAAAAAAATCGCGTCGAATGGCAGCAGTCCCATCCCGATATGTTCAGTAGTATTGAGGTAATGGTGCGTAAAAGATGCTCTATTCTGCTCGTATATAAAGACTAGCTGTCCTCAAGTTTTTTAACAAAAACCTTTTTTATTTCCTATATATATATATAATGTATGTATCCTATATATTTTATAATGACCTAAATTATAAAATAAGAAAATCCTGTTATTTATTTAGAATCCGGCGACGATTTATACATTTTTTTTAATTTCATTAACTAGGCAACGTAACTACAGATGAAACTACCCTTGAATAAGAATTCTACGCGTATACTTAAGTAATCGAAAGACCTATAAAAAGCGCAAATAAGACATTTATTAAGGTATGCGACCACTGTAGTTTATGTAAGTTGACCGAATGTCGTCCTTGGTCGTAAAACGGGCCGGGCTAACCCTACTTTGCGGCTAAGCTTCAAACACGATTGGCATGCATTGGAGCGGCTTTATATCTAGAATTTCTCTGCTATTATAATACTCCTACGAATATTGCATACAGTATATCTGATATTAAAATTTTACTCAAACTAGCTTTTTTTAGTGTTAGAGCTCTTAGTGCAGAGTTCGTCAGGGGAAGTACTACCACCCTACCCATTTCTGCCGTGAAGCAGTAGTGCACTTGTATTACTGTGTTTCGGTTGGAAAGGTAAGGGAGCCGGTGAAATTACAGGCACGTGAGCACTTCACGTCTTAGGGTCGACAACGCATTGGCGATGTCCCTAGTGTTGCAAATGTCCATAGGCGGCGGTGACAACTTACCATCAGGTGGACCGACTGCTTATTTTTCGGCCCAAGTGGTATAAAACAAAAAACAAAAAACTAGGTGAAGGATAATAGCTAATACTGATTAGCGCTAAATTGCGATGTTTTTAACTACCCACTGACATCTCACAGGTCGCGGATTTGATCACTTTTGGCACATCTCTGATTGGGTCACTCGCACTGAGCGGGGAGGGTGGGTCTCGGTGTTAAAGAGGCTGAAGTATCGGTATGCTTATTCTATCATTAAATTGACTATGTTTTACTATTCGGATAGAGCGTACTTCGCTTAGTCTCTCTATGATCGTAACTCCATTTCGCAAAATTTGAGTTAAGCCCTTATCGTACTGAGGGTGCGATTATCTGGTTTCCAAAGAAGGCCGTATGTAAAGAATGTCCCAGGATATCCCCAGGATATTTGGTATTAGTTCTGTAACTGGTCAATGACTTTGATTGAAGTTTGGCGCACGATAGAATAAATACTTGAACGTATCCGAAGAAATATTAGACTCTGAATTAAAGTTAAACCGCAGGGTAAATTGAAAGAATCATCACCATCATCATCATCGTCAGCCTATCTCCGTCCACTGCTAATTATTTTTCAGCGCTATTATTCTAATGGTATTATAAAGAATCAAATAATGACCATTATTGGTAATTACTTCTCCTCGTGTCGTCACGTGAGCGTATAATAAATATCCTGGGACATTCTTTACACACGGCCATCTGGTCCCAAACTAAGCAGAGCTTGTACTATGGAAACCAGATAACTGATATACTACATATAATACTTTTTTTTTCTAAATACATTCTTATATAGATATTTACACCCAGACACAGAACAAACAGACATGTTCATGCACACAAATGTTTGTCCTGGGTGGGAATCGAACCCGCGACCTTCGGTTTGGCAGTCAGAGCGCTAACCACCAAGCCAACTGGCCTGTCAAGGTATCCACGCCGCTTACAGTAAAAGCACTTTAATTTGTGTAAGATGCTAATCACGATAAGTTGAGCTACGTCGATGGAACCTTTATCGAAGCCTTATCACATGGAAAGTTCCACAACTTTACACGTTTGTACTTAAACATTCTCTTGTAATGTATTTGGAAAGGATACTATTCTCGTTGAGGTAATCCTTTTAAGTAAATACTGCGCTTTGTCTGAAGTGCAGTTTTATATATTACTAGCTGTCCCCCGCGGTTTTGCTCGCGTTCCTGAGGGATGTAACATTTCCCGACACAAAAAGTATCCTGTGCTACTTCTAATACCTCCAAGAATATGTGTACAAAGTTTCATGATGATCGGTTAAGTAGTTTTCGCGTGAAAGCGTAACAAACAAACATACATTCACATTTATAATATTAGTAGGATTGTTAGGTAAATTCAAGGACGTGGCTTTCAACCAACGACGGAACGGGTACGGTATATGCGTTAGGGGTGGGGTGATGTTTGTTTGTGCAAATCCATGTTGCAATTTTTGTCCAAAACTGTCTCCAACGATTTTGATGCAGTATTCAGTTATATTGTTTGAATTTCAATTGAAACGTTTATTATATTGTGTATTTTTGATATGCGTTCATTAATAATAAATTTATTTTACACACGGAATGAATTCCCATACATAAGAAGTAACAGTAAAATTATTAATAAAGGAGAGTACAATTTAGGGAGCCCAATTGCTTACGCGATGTTTTCCATTTGTATATCTGTACAAATACATATATAGAGGGTGTAAATTACTCAAGAAAACTGATATGAAATCGTAAAAAAGTGCTTTCAGTATGATGAAGACATACAAAGATCTAGGGCATGAAGACCATTTAAATAAATTAATAGTAGTTACAGACTTCAATGTATACGTACATATAGGACGGTTCCTACAAACCTAACTAAGATCTCTTAAACTCGACAATAAACACAGTAATACAAGTGCACTACTGCTTCGCGGCGGAAATGGGTAAGGTGGTAGTATTTCCCCAGACGAACTCTGCACTAAGAGCTCTACTACTCAGAAATGTCTACCTTTTTAATGGTTTATTTTCATCAGGTTGTCCACTGCGTCACATAGGCCCATATGTTCCTAATACTAGACTTTCCTATACAAAAACATTGTAAAATACCCAAGACCTTTTCTTAGCTGGAATACCAACAATACTGTACACAAAATCATATTAAATAACTTTAAATTCCCGAAAACCTATGACTCCAACTTTCTAACTCGAAATCGAAGTGTTTTCTTAGAACAAATCTCTTTAACTTATTTAGTTTGTGTGACTTTCCTGTACTGATTGATATTGATGTATTTTTTTACGTCCCTATAGACTTGATAGTGTAGCGACGCGTCTGTAAAGGGAAACATAGTACGGTGGAGATATACTTTGTGGTATCTGCCACGTAGATAACTAATGGAATCGTCAAAAACTTATCGGTGTGTTGCGGCGGCTGCATTTAAGATAGTTTCTATCTACACTTTGTGTGCTTACTACCTTCGAGTACATCATCACATACTTCTATAAGTCTGTGGTCAACACAAATCTATCGACAGAAAAATAATAACAAGCACAATACTACTGGGGCTCGATTCTGTAACGAAAATTACACTAACTCGAGGATGTTTCGTCGCAGTCTCCGTGCTCTGTCTCTGTCGCTTACTACGCTAATACTACTAATCACTTGAGAGATAAGCTCTCCGAGGCCTCCGTGAAGCGGCTCGCTCACGAAGTTTGTATTATCTGAATAAGCGGGCTGGTATTCAAGTCATCTCAGATATTGATATCCGTTTCTTTTATTAAACTTTATCATCTCAACCCGATAACAATCGCGTCAGAGGTCGCAAAAAGGACAATGCCCCCAATAATGATTCTGAAAGCCAGTTTCCTTGATTCTATGGAAAATGCGATATCGGATAAAAAGTTTTTTCAGCCCCTCGGGGTAATACAAGTTGATTGAATCCCTTAGAGCTTTCTAATGCGTTTTGAAGGAGGCATTATTTTTAATTAAGATATTTTTACATGGATTGCATTACGTGTTTAACTTCTTAATATTTTCCTATGGTAAGATAGGATAAGATAAAATGCATCTATTGGACCTACCGCACAGAGCACAAAATAAATTGTCTGTCAAGCATAAAAATTAAAATATTAACAAAGACACACTAAAATGGAAACTCAAAATTAATAGGAGTCGATTGTGCGATATCTTGGGTCGAAATGGCTTCAGCACAGCGTATGCTGCAGATCACTACAGCACTGGTTTTTAGCTGACGCCGCGGGTGGTAAAAGTAATTTTTTTCCTAGATTATTTTTATTAGGATTTAATCTATATACATAAAAAGAGAAGCTGACTGACTGACTGACATATCAACGCACGGCCTAAACTATAAAACTAGAAATTTTGCACAGTGGTTCCTTCTATAACGTAGGGAAGACTAATAAGGATTTTCGAAAATGCACCCCCTAAGGGGGTAAAACGGGGGTGCAAAATTTGTTTGAAACAATGTGTTTTCTTGGTCTGATTAACTTAAAACTAAACACGGGTGAAACCGAGTGGACAGCTAGTATACAATATTCATTTTTCACCGCATCGTCGGTGTTAATAAAATCAACGTTTATTTATATTAGATATGAGTTTTTCGTGATGGATGGTGCCGAATGAAATGTCAACCTGTGATTATGAAATATTACCTCTGGCGCGCCGACATGTTTTCAGCGTCCCGGAACCCACTTTAAATTAATTACAGGGGCTTCCAGAGTGACGGGTTTGTCACTTTATTAGAGAAAAGATCTGTGTTTACGTACAGTTGATTAAAAATGTGGTGCCTGAGGGTGTTTTTTTATGTTGGTTGGTCAATACTCTCGTCTTTGATAACGTGGGAGGTTATTGCCGATTGAAAATTGAATCGGAAAGGGCAAAGGGTGGAAGGTTGAAAAAATACTGAGTTGGAAAGTTTTTTAATATGATTCTCGTAAGTACATTTATTTTTGCAAAACTGTTCGATGACTGACTGATTGTGGATTAGATTGCGGGTATTTTGCGATATTGAACCTTTAACGGACATAAGTACCTACATGCAATAATTGTTAAATACTTTGATACATAACTTTAATAGCATCGTACCAGACCAATGTTATCAATAGCACCAGGGCTAAAGAGCTTTGTCAGCGTTTTTTTAAAGCAAGTCGGCTTTTTTCAAAAAATTAAAAGGTCAACTTTCCTGAATATAAATTTTCATTACAGCCGTTACCGAGATACAAATGTACAAATGTACAAATATATATCTTCTATTCGTGTGTAGGTAAATGAACTCCTAAACGGCTGGACTGATTGATTTTTATGAAGTTTTGAGTGTATGCTGTCTCTAGATGGTTTTGATTTATAATTGAACCCGATATATGGTACTGCGGTTGAGTTCTAGATATATGACGGGTGGTAAAGTTAATTGTAGCTCATAGCGCCACCTACCAGGGAGAACAACTTCTGCCGAGTCAGCTAGTATCACTACATAGTATAAAACAAAGTCGCTTTCTCTGTCCCTATATCCCTATGTATGCTTAAATCTTCAAAACTACGCAACGGATTTTGATGCGATGTTTTTCAATAGATAGAGTGATTGAAGGGGAAGGTTTTTATGTATAATACACGTGACATCCCACGGGAACGCGGGTAAAACCGCGGGGAACAGCTAGTAACATATAATCCTGAAATATTCTTTCCACACGGCCATGTGATTCCAAACCAAGCAGAGCTTGTAATATGAAAACTTGTCAATATAATTGCAATTCACCATAATTGACGGCTCGTAAGCGGTTCTTGAATATGTCTAAAATCTGCGGATATCATTTCTCATTCTGCTGATTACTTAAAATTGGCAAAAAGTCAAGAGTCAGTTTCTAACTCCTCATGCTCTTCCCCAGATATTTGAAGCCCGCGACCTCCCTATCAAGGACGTGACAGGCAGCAGTGATCCTTACATCAAGGTTTTCCTGCTACCAGATCGCAAGAAGAAGTTCCAGACGAAAGTGCACCGCAAGAATCTCAACCCTGTCTTCAATGAGACCTTCCTCTTCAGGTAAGACTATCCTTGGTACTTTGGAAGGTGGAGAGATCGTCTCGATTTGAAGAGGTTTTTTCTCGGTTTTTTAGCTCACAGTTGTTATTTCGCCTAATGAAGTTATATTACGCAGATATTTTAAGACTGTACAAAAAAATATTCCTACCTAGCTCCTCTAGCTCAAACTAATCGGAAATCGACACGTGTTTTCGGTCAAGTTTCCTTGTTTGGGGCTTGACAGAGAAGGAGATCTAGCATAATTCGTTACTAGATATTTGTTTTTGTAAAATCTTATAATGAATTTTCGCCAAATAGTTCTCAAATATTTTTAAGAGGTTTTGAAGGACGTATTTTGTTTTATCGCAATCTCATCACGGTAAGTGATGATGTGAGCGAAGCTGGAAATCACACAATCTCAGGAAACTGATTCACAGCTGTCCGAACTAATTCGTAAGTTAAGGGTAACCCTGCATTCTACGGCCTCCTTCACCCAAAGCTACAGCTCATGAAACGGTTGTTACAACTGAATCATTACCAACGATATTTTTATTTTTTTTCTAATTTTAATTTTTTAATGGACTTTTGTCAATTTTGACTATGTCGTTCCCGTGAAAGAAGTACTTACACATAAAATTTAACTAGTGAGTTTAAATACATGACTAATGAAGCTATTTAGTTTCTACGACATAAACCCCCACATACACACCCCTGCATACACACCCTCACACACACACTGACATAAATAAATATATAGCATATTTTTGTTATTACTGTATTTTTTTCTTTCGTTTTTAATAATACTCATACTTATAATTGTTGTTTGTTTCAAACTAGTATTATGTAAGATATTGGTAAAAATTCCATTTTAGTACGTGGACAGCTGTAATTGGTCTCAAAATTACAAGTAATTATTTCAAACCATGTAAATTTGTATAGTTTAAGTCTGTTGCTGTCCCAAATAAAAAAAAAAATAAAAATAAATAAAAACCACTATTCAGGAGCCGCATTTTTTAACTAATTTACGTTTACAAGAATACGCTTTTAAAAAGACATACAATGATATATGAACTAATCTTTTGACCCTGAACTCACTAAGCCTACTAAACCAATATCGATATTTGCAGGGTGAAAAAAAAATGCACGCGTTCGACGTTCCGTAATTGCATTTTCTGACCAACCGAGCTTCCCCTCTAAAATGTTAAAATACAATTCACCACTGCTATTAGTCCCTAGTCATATTCTCGCTTAGGTATTTAGTTGTGGTCCTAAAACATTCACTTTAGATTAAAAGCATAGTTATTATTACCGGTATTTTGTTTCTTAGAATCAAAAAGGCCTGATTTTATAGCTAAGGGTGTTATAGAAAAAGCAAGACGAGGCAAGCCAACAGTCGGACTGACCCACCGCATTAGATGTTTCACATCAAAAAAAGATGCAAGATTCAGGGGCTCGATTCTGTAAGGATAATGACACTTAACTCGAGGATGTTTCGTCGCTGCCTCTATGCTCTGTCTCTGTCACTTAATACGCTAATCACGTGAGAGGTAAGGTCTCCAAGGCTTCTGTGAAGTGGCTCGCCGACGATGTTTGTATTAGCTGAATAAGAGGGCAGGACTTGTGTGCAAACTACCCCCGAAGATAGTATTATGCAAGAGTAAACAAATAAAAATAAACACCCAAATTACTTTTGTCAGTCTGTCATGCTTGTTGCTCGTTAGAGTTAGGTATAATGAAGTAAGTTGAGCATTTGTTTCCACTTCGACATTAATTAAAATTAAACTTTGAGTAAAGTTTGATTGAATCTCAATGCTCGGTATTTTAGACATTTTCCTTGATATTTTGTGCCAAGATTGTTTTGGGGAAGCATTATCAATTTTACAAATTTTATATAGTATACAGAGTTATTTATCACAACCAGTTTATATAGGGAAGCCTGAAATTATGAGACTAATTCTGCACCGCGTTCACTCGCGTTCCCGAGGGATCTTACTTTTTTTGGGATAAATCCTTGATACTTCAGATCATGGTCTCTTTATGTGCTAACTTTTATCCAAATCCATTTAGTATTTTTTCATGAACAAGTTGTAAACATCCTACTTCCATACGAACAAGCTTTGGCGTTTATAATATAAGAACCATGTAAGATTAAATATATTTAAATAATCAAGTAAAGATATAAAAATAATTGCATTTAATAGTCTGAAAAAAAAAATCCGCACATTTACATCGTGGCGACATCTATGACCTCGCCTACAATCCTTCAACACCCGCACTACAGTGATGGGGCGACTTCTATGAACGAGTAGAAACACGCGAGAATCCTACCTCGCGATATCAACATTTTCTCAGGGTTTGACATATATACAATCTCAACAGCATCCAACATCAACAGTTGGACCGCGGTCCCCAGGCATGATCACCTAGCCTGGCGGAAGATCTTCCCTTTTAAATGGAAGGGTCTCACACCTGGCTCCATAAGCCATATAAATAAGCATTATATAGCGTATTTACTTGAGTAATATTCAAAATTGAAGCAATTTTATTTTCAAATCTTCAGACAAAGTATTATTTATAAAATATTTTCACATTCCATACACAAGATTAGTAAGTACCCCCATTATAAAATCGTACAAAAACATATCTTAATTTTCCCCAAATGTCGATCTTAGCAGCAAAAAATAAGGTTCAATCTCCTTTACACAACCGAATCGAATTTAATTGTTTTTTGTTGAACTCTGTAATAAGTTCACAGACCTTTAGAAAAGTTGAGCTTGTAAGGTTATTCAACACTTGCTTATAGAAGTTTATTTTTTAATTTATAAGTGTTAAATACTTAATCACTGAACTGTATTATTAAATAACTTCATTTTAAATGAGAATCACATGTGAAAATAATTATTAATAACTGTAAATTTAATTACCTACTTGTTTTCGACGATTGTAGGTACTTAATTTTTTTTATTGGAATAGTTTTAAATATTAAATTTATCATTTTAATCTAAAATACCACTCTCCATTTCTGCAGCCAGTATCATCCGAAATTAAATATTTCATACATAAAACGCAATGTGCAAGTGTGTAAGTGTGAATGCCAGTTTAGTACAGGCTATTTAGGAAATGTGTTTTAAATTATAACTGAGGTTTTTGCATTGTTTATTCTTTATAAGTATCATTATTCTTCATTGCAAGGTGTTTCGTTTTGTAATTTTTCAGGTTTTATATGAAACTAGCTATCCCGACAGATGTTGTCCTGTCGAAATAAGTTTATACAATAATGATCGATCGCAATGCCACTTACCGGGTCCAATTGTTAATCTATACCATCCAGGGCGCCACCCAGATATATACAAAAAAAAATATTTAAATTGGTCCAGCCGTTTAGGAGTTCACTGTCAACACACGTACAGATGAATTATATGTATACTAGCGACCCGCCCGGCTTCGCTCAGGTGCAATGTAGATACTAATACATATAAACCTTCCTCTTCAATCACTCTATCTATTAAAAAAAAACCGCATCAAAATCTGTTGCGTAGTTTTACAGATTTAAGCATACATAGGGATATAGGGACAGAGAAAGCGACTTTGTTTTATACTACGAGTATGTAGTGATATAAAGATTATTCAAGCATTAATAATGTTAAACATTATGAAATCAAATTTTCTATAATATTATAAATCAATGTGCCTGAGTTAAACTTAGAAGCTTTGTCTTAGTTAAATTAAGTTGATGGGATGTTAAGATAAAAACCGTGATGTATTTATCTTGGACTTGAATTTTGACAGTTAAGTTACTGTTTCGACACCTGTCACAATAGTCCTGCATTATCTTGTTGTTTCTTCACTGAAAAGAGGAATAATCAAAATATTGGAGATGCCTTTGGATAATTAATAACTTTTGTTTCAAATAATAATAACCTGCAAGTACCTAATCAGTAATGGTCACCATTCCAGGAGAACATCGAGGGTAAGCACTTCTTAACTCAGTTTGTTGGGAGTGCCTATTCATCATCATATCAGCCCAGGGACGTCTAGTGCTGAACATATGTCTCCCCCTTGCATTTCCTACTCGAACAGTCCTGAGTTGAAGTATTATTTGGTCCAAATTGTTCCTTTACTTTTGCACTTACCTATATAAATATACTAGCTGTCCCCCGCGGTTTCACACGCATTCCCGAAGGATGTAACATTTCCCCGGCCCAAAAAGTTTCCTATATTACTTCTAACACCTCCAAGAATATGTGTACAAAATTTCATGATGATCGGTTAAGTAGTTTTCGCGTGAAAGTGTAAAAAACATACATTCACATTTATAATATTAGTAGGGATTTTATGCGAGGGTCATTTGTCGGAAAGCAATTTCACGTACGTTATTTTCATAATACACAGAATCACTATAGAATAATTAGACTCCGCAAAGTGGACATTCAACCTCTAACAAACAATCAATCTCTATTATCAAGGTCTTTACACTTCACCTCCCATTTATATATCGAAAGTACCTTCGACTTGTTTACGTTGAAAAAGTTTGATGAAAATCATTATTTCTTGGAAGGGCTTAAATATTTTTCTAAGCATGAGATGAAGCCCATTGGTAAAACTTCTTAATAAAAAAGTCGTTTATCCTTAATCTTGTAAAGTGCTTTAATGTGATTGAAGATATTTTATTAGTACATAAATAGTATATACATATAAATCATAAAGACATGTATACAAGACATAATTATATTGAGTGGCCAATTTATAAGCATCAATTACGAATCTTTATAGAATGATAGCTGTCCCCCGCGGTTTCACCCGCGTTCCAGGGGGATGTTTCATATTCCCGGGATAAAAAAAAGGCAATGTGCTATTCCAGATCTCGTATTTATATATAATATATGAATCGTTTACGCAGCGCACGCAACGAAAGCCCTCAAAGGAATATTGTTTTCCCGTTTTAGCAACATTTTTCATTGATTCTCCGCTCCTATTGGTCGTAGCGTGGTGATATATAGGCCTTTCTCAGTAAATGCACTATCCAACACTGAAAGAATTTTTCAAATCGGACCAGCGGTTCCTGAGATTAACGCGTTCAAACAAACAGTCTCCTCAGCTTTATCATATTAGTATAGATTTCAAGGGTGAAACTCCCCCTGTTAACTACGTGTTTAATAACACACATCTTCACGCCCACTACTCTCGAGGTAGGTAGAGGTCTCAGTTATGAAACCCACATTCGTGAAACAATGAAACTTTACCAATCTAGAGCTAGGCAATCATTTCTATATATAGTAATAGTAACATTCCCTTGTCTGATCCCGGAATCGAATCCAGAACCGCTCTCTAGCCGAGCTTTATGTACATTATTCGTCCACCGAGTATATTAACTACATGTTTACATATGTGTGCAACGTAGAATTAACAATATTTTTTGTCTCACAGTGTGCCCTACGAAGAACTGAGACAGCGCTACCTGCAGTTCTCGGTGTATGACTTCGATCGGTTCAGCCGACATGATCTGATTGGGCACGTGGTGCTGAAGGGTCTACTGGAGTCCGCTGACCTTCAACAGGAGATCGAGTACACTATGAATATCTTGGCTGCACCGCAGGTATGAACTTTCATTGTTTAATGGGCATTAGAGTTTTTTTGTATTTTTTGGAACTAGCTAGAAAACGATTTAGTTTGACGGTATTATAACTGTTATTTAGGTATGTATATTTATTGTGTTTGACATAATCATACCGTGGTAAGTGACGATGTTGTTGAAGGTGGAATTTGAGTAGTAGAGCTTTTAGTTCAGAGTTCGTCCGGGAAAGTACTACTAGCTTAGTGCACTGGTCTTATTGTGTTTCAGTTATCATGGTAAGGGGGGCGGTGCAATTACAGGCAAACGAGACTTAACAACTTCACGTCTCAGGTTCGACAACGCATTGGGGATGCCCCTAGTGTTGCAAATGACCATAACCGGCGGTAACCACTTAACCGTCCGCTTGTTTATCGGCCCATGTGGTATAAAAATAGGTGGTAAGGTTACTAATCCTACAATGCACCTGTTTCCAAGTGTAACTATGGAAACAAATCGGGAAGTTATAGCGTTGATGTTTTCCATTATGGAAACTTTGAGCTCAATCTAGGATTCAAACCACAATCTTTATCACGACATACCAAGTCACTACAACTGAGCTATTATCTCCTAAAATTATTATATGTTTGCCACACAAAAAGTTACCAAATGTAGAAGTAGTGGAGCTATTAGTGCAGAAGTACCTTACCCGCTTCCGCCGTGAAACATTATTGCATCTGTTACAGTGTTTCGGTTAGAAAGGTTAAGTGGTCAGTGAAATAACAGGCACATGAGACTAAACAGCATGGTGTCTCAGGGTCAACTATACCGTCAGTGTAGCCAATGCCCGTAAATAGCCCGTCTGCTTGTCAGCCTATCTGACGTAAAAAAAAAGAAAATTTTATTTAATAAACCAAGCTTGCAAATTATTTCCATGAATTCTCCTCAGTATTTCTTTGTAGTACATTATTCAAACAATGTAAGTAGGGGAATATATAAAGTCAACAGAAACTAAGTAAATTATATCCTAAATTACTTTTTATAAAGAAAAGAATTTCATTACAGTCGTTATGATTTTTTTTCAAGGAAAATTCTCTTTTTAATTTCAACTTAGTTGACGCAGTATTCTCGAGTATTTTCAACTAAGCTAAATTAAGTTGACAATTTAGTAGCTCGACTCAGGATGAAAATTATAAGAGATTTCTCCGTATTTGGTGCGGTGGGGAAAAATCCAAGAACTAGTAAAGTTACTCGACACTCTATTGCAGGAAGGATGGTGTGAATGTCAGATATTGCTATCTCTTTCTGAACACCTTTTTTTCTTTTTTTTTAAATTCACGAACGTTCTTAACCTGTGGTTGCTTCACTTACATGCTGACTTGGACATTTATGCACATACATCCTACTTTTAGAAGCCTTTATATTACTCCACCTTTGTGTAAGTAAAGATCTAATAGGCCCTCTTTGACAGCTAAGAGTAAAGAAAAATTAACCTTATAGCATTATGTCGTATGTAGGTTAATCAGCATCAACATACAAATAACCATTGGAGTAATAGATGAACCTTATCGCAAATAGAATAGAGATCATTTTTCTTTGACATTCCTGGCTATCAATACGGTCCTTATTTGCAGCTTACGGGTCAATTTTGCAACTGAATTTCCTCGACTTATTATAATGAAGTCTTGGTATTGGTCAATACGCTAAGTCATCATTTTAAATCATACATTGTAAAATAGAATACTTGGCGTTAATTTTATACTCGGCCTAAAGATTTTTGTTCTGAATAAGGCGTTTATTAATTACTTGTGTGTGTAGTGAGTATGCGATAGCGATAGTATTTACCTCCTCCTCTATCTTACTTTCACCTTTATCTTTCATTATTTTTAAATTCTCTACACTAAGGATTTGAAAGCAGTGCTATTTCTCAGAGTCCGTACCCTGTAAGGCTTTTGAATCATTAATCAACTGTCTTGGAGCCCCGACCTTCCGTGATACCTTTTCCTATTCAACCACGGTTCCTTTTGGGTCAGATTTCAAGGACAACGGGTCTTTGTTATGAACCAATGTGTTCTTGAGGTGTGTGTGCTGTAATTGCGTAAGATTTGAGTGTTGTGTTTGCCTATATGACCTTGCTTGTGAATTCAGAGCAACATTTGAAGATACTTTATATAACACAGATCGTAGTCTCTTTTCTAAAATTGTTCAAAATAATTTGGGTTTTCTTTCAATATATTTACAGTAAGTATTTAAATTATAAATACGCATAGTATTGGCAGTGGGTGCTTATGTATCAGTAATTGGGCCAGCCCAATCTGATCCAACTCCTTGAGTTAACTTCTGACGGGGTTCTGTGGTTAACGATAAAGACAGAGCATAGAGACCACGAAACATCGAGCTAGTGCCATTGACATTTCAGAAATACACCCCTGGTCAATTTAAAAGCGAACGCTGAGGGAGATGAGGTCTATTACCGTACTCTACGACATTTTATCGCCCGCGCACCGAATGACGCACATATATGGGAATATGAACTATATTCCCCCACTGTCTAGACGTGGCGTAGGCATATCCTGTCATGACTAGGGTGTCAGATAACTAGTAGATCTTTATTAAAACGTTTTGTAATACCCACATACCTACATTCTTATTCTATCATCGATTAAGAGTGTTACATGTTTAGAACATCTGAAGTCACAAATTTTAAAATTTTTTTTTTAATTAAAATTTTTATGATTAGGAAAGGTTTACAATATTAATAAAAGCATAAAAATAATTTTAGTATGTTTGATAAAGCTGCTAGCTTTATTTTATTGTATGAGTTTGAGCTCTCTAGCATTATCCAGGCTGAAGTTATGAGGGTTTGAAAATACGATGCTACGCTTCGAGAAAAGGATGGTTTTTAGCTCTCTTGGCGGTAGTTTTACTAAATTTTCCATCCTTAGAATCACTTAAGAAAATATTCTACTACCACGCATTTTATCTTTATTATTACATAATTTATACTATACCAGTCCTCTCAAGCTTGGGAGTCCCACATAACGCATTTTTCCCAGCGCAAAAAAAAAAGGCTTGAGGGGAGGCCTCTATTCAGATAGTTACAAAACTAGCCCTATTTAACCTACATTCGGCTTTATGGGTGTAAAGCCGAAAGGAGGTTATATGGGGCTTATAACGAGTGCATTCACAATATTTAAAAACCGTAGTAACGCTGTATAACATACCCCAAAAAATAAAAAATAAAATGTTTTTTATGAATGAAAAAAATAGAATAACTATTAAAGTAGACAATTATTAGGTAAAATAGGTACATAGGCCTTTCTGTTAAATGATCTGGTTCCCTGACATGACAGCTTACTAGGTTTGTTGGCTTTGATAATGAATTATATTTTTACGGGGTATTTTGTAACACGTTGTATATATACATACATCATTAGAATTTTGGAATTCTACCCACTATGAATTGAATAACCTATTATTATTAAGCGAATGTAGGCCGCGAAGGAATAGAAAAAACAAAAAACAAAAAATGAATTTTTAAATTGTCTTCGGATATTGATATTTTGTCACAGTTCAGTTATTTTCGCGCAGAAACAACAAGCGATACAAACTTGTATTTCAACTTGAGGCACTTACTTTCTATCACCCCTTTTGGATTTTTACATATGCTTCTTATTAATGTTTTTTTTCTTTTGTTACCAGGAAAAGAAAGATCTCGGCGAGCTTATGTTATCGCTCTGTTACCTGCCCACTGCAGGCCGCCTTACTGTCACCGTGATCAAAGGCAGAAATCTGAAGGCAATGGATATCAATGGATCTTCAGGTAAGTCTTTGTAACATTTTAATGGATTCTGAAGTTGTTCGTAATGAAGATTAATTTATTTATTATCAATTTTAATATTTATAATATTTACTATGTTTTAATAAAAAAAATATTTTTTAGAGTAGTAGAGCTCTTAGTGCAGAGTTCGTCCGGGGAAGTACTACCACCTTACCTATTTCCGCCGTGAAGCAGTAGTGCAATTGTATTACTGTGTTTCGGTTAGAAAGGTAAGGGGGCCGGTGAAATTACAGGCACATGAGACTTAACAACTTCACGTCTCAGGGTCGACAACGCATTGGCGATGCTCCTAGTGTTGCAAATGTCCATAGGCGGCGGTGACCACTTACCATCAGGTGGACCGTTTGCTTGTTTGTCGACCCAAGGGGCATAAAAAAAAATCTTATAAATGTAATATTTTCCAACCATTACGGCGTGATTAAGAAATAAATATTTTGTTGGAAGTTAATATAGTACGTAAACTTTAACTGTTATTATCACTCTGTGGTAGAAGGGAGAATAACATATATATCTGTACAAGCTGTCCCTGGGGGTTTCACCCGCGTTTATCGATATCATATATAACCTATAACCATCTACGAAAAATTCCACGTCGAATGGCAGCAGTACCATCCCAATATGTTCAGTAATTTTGAGGTGATGGTGCATCAAAGGAACCCTATTTTCCGTATATAATATACTAGCTAACCTCGCGTTTTCCCCCGCGTTCATCGATATTATATATAACCTATAACCATCTAGGAAAAATTCCACGTCGAATGATAGCAGTCACATGTTCAGTAGTTTTGAAGTGATGGTGCGTCAAAGGAACCCTATTTTGCTTATATATAGATAGATAGATATAATATGTATCAATATATTCTTATATCATTGTAGCATGTGCTTGAAAGGGTAATTTAAATAAATAATTTAAATGAAACGCTAATTTGTTACCAAAGAAAGTAAATTATCAAAGTTCCCAGTGTCCATTTATCAAATGACGACATACTTTCGAACTCACAAGTGGGTTATACAGCCGGGTGGAATAATTAGCATTTTGAAGTTTGTTTTATTCATTTCTTTTTCCTTAAGTCATCTTATCCGAACTTTATTTCATTATGGAAATAGGCAAGCTGACGAATATACTTACTCATTACCTACTATGTTTATTGTTCGAATTTAAAATCAAAATGCTTTTGAGTGAAAAGAATTTTGTAATGACTTTCAGTTGAGTTTTAGTCAAACATAAAAAAGTTTCAATATGTTTCAATCCCTCTTAAAACTTAAAACTATTATAAATACTAACGACTTGACGAATTTAGATGAAATTTGGCATAAAGATAGATTATATATATAGTCTGGAATGGCACATAGGCTTATCTCGGGAAAATTTAACACCCTTGGGGTACACGGTGATTCTCAGGTTTGGTTCCCAACAATTTTTCGTTCGTTAAATACACTACTATATAAAAAAAGTAAAAAAAATGCTGTTTTTATGTCCACTGAGTGGAGAGACTTATTAATATTTAAAAAATAATAATAAATCGTTAAGCACCAAAAATATGTTTTTCAAACATCAAAATTTAAAATACTGTTTTCTATTATAAAATACTGTTAATTTTAATTCTCCGATCTTAATAAACTTCATTATCGTACAAAAACTTGGGTACCCTAATCGCAGGGACAGCTACGTAACAATAAAATTTGAACCATTCTTAAATTACAATAATAACTTCAAATAAAATAAACACTAGATACTTCGTCGCCAATATCGAGTACCAAAAGGATATTTATTCTGGCGACCCTTTAAAGGCTTCGCAATTGAAATATTGAACGAGGTCTTCAATTACTTTGTCTAGAAAATGGCAATTTATTACTTCTCCGTAAGACGTTTGAGAAAGGTCACCGACTGTCACGGTCAGGCTGCAGCGAGCAACATTGATCTTGACAGTTACTTGGAATAGAATACGGACGGGTATAACTAGTGCGCAACAAGTGGACTTTTGAAAGAGGCGTTTTATAGTGCGTAAATATTTAAAAAAATATCGTTTTTGATGATTAATGATGTAGTAATTCGTAGCTTCCAAATATAGATTTTTAGGCACTTAGTTAATAATTTACTTATAAATATTCTTAGTCACAAACTCCTAAAAATCTAATTTGTATTTAAAGTATACAAACAGCCCTTCAGCTATTACAAACTTCGTCAGCGAGCTGTTTCACGGAGGCCTCGGAGAGCTTACCTCTCACGTGATTAGTAGTATTAGCGTAGTTAACGATAGAGATATCTATATAAGTATGTATTTCAAAAGTAGTATATCAGTTACCTGGTGCGCCATACTACAAGCAGTACACTCTGCTTAGCTTGGGATCAGATAACCATGTGTGAAGAATGTCTTAATTTTAATTTTGTATTCATTTCTAATAATATTTATAAAAAAAAAAGAGAGAGCATAGAGGCCGCGACGAAACATTCTCGAGTTAGTGTCTTTTTCTTTACAGAATCGAGCCCGTGTTTGTAAAAAGCTTAAATAAAACGAAATCCGTAGTACTAAATTCAATGGCAAAATTAAACAACTAACCTATCACGGATGATCAATCCACACGCAAACTGAGTACTTCCAAATAAAGTACCTCCCTCCCTTTAGTCTCGACGTAACACAATACTTATTCACCTTCGAAGCCTTTAAAGACATCCCTCGTATCCGTCCGTGGCTTTGATCCCTGGTCCGTGTAAACGCTTGTCGTTGGGAAATCACTAAGAAAGATTCGCAATACAGTACAGTTTTGCAAACAATAATGAAACGAAAACGATTCAGCTTGTAATGTTTGCGACTAATTTAACTAGCTGTCCCCCGCGGTTTTACCCGCGTTCCCGAGGGTTATCACATTTTCCCGGGATAAAAAGTAGCATATATGTTAGTCCAGGATATGCTCTATCTATGTGCCAAGTTTCAACCATATCCGTTCAGTAATTTTTGCGTGAAAGAGTAACAAACATAATTGCATACAAACCTTTCCTCTTTATAATAATAGTATAGATAATGGCTGATAATGGCACTTTGTTGGGTGGTATAAAGCTTGGTTAGACCTTGAGGTTCTGGGTTCCATTCCTAGGTCGGGCCAGCATTTTGCTATTAATTTCTTGTATGTTAGAAATCATTACCTGTAGAGAGACGTCGATATGAATTTTATGTCTCGTAGGTACTTAAATATCTTCATTGGAATGTGAGTCCTATTACTAAGACCTCTACCTTCATCAGAGGTCATGGTCAATGTATATGTTGTTATTATGTGATGTAAATTATTAACATTATTAAAAATACTAAATTATTAATTAAAAATTATTGAGTGAAAATTAAGATAAAAAAACGAAATTTGTTTGATTAAAAATTTACATAGGATCTTTTAGTTTAGGTTTGCATATTTAAAGATTTAGCGTAATAAAAGGCGTCACCATACAAACATCATACAAAATATGACGCATTATCATCCTGTCACAGAAAAACAAAAGGGAATACTTCCTACACAGATTCGTCTCAAATTTTGCCCATTTGAAACAGACTGTCATGTATCTCACAGGATAATTCCGAAGAGAACAATGAAATAGCATCTATACTTTATTATATTTCTAAAAAAACTCTTATTGTTGTGGAAGATAATAATACACTGAACTGGCACAAAGAGCAATGGTTGTTATTACCATAGATTTCGAGAGTAATTTACAGGAAAATATTTTTCGTACAAAATTGCTAGAGAACGACAAATGGGCGAAGTAAGGGCTTAAGTAAGAAGCGCACTTTAGTTTGTACTTGTTTGGTGAGTGAAAGAAAATACGAAAAGGAAAAGGTATAAGGAACTACTTGCTGCGACATTTCATCAGTCTGATAAAATTGTTTCTTATTTTATTTTTTACTAGCTTTCCGTGCCGTGGTTTCTCTCCTCTGGGAGATCTAATGGTTTCCTGGTACAAAAAGTATCATGTGTTAATCCTAAATATACTCGTATTCTATCGGTGTGTCTAGTTTTATTTACAGCTCAGTCGTTTATCCAAATATATTACTAGGATTAAAAAGTCAATTAATTTGTTACCAACGAAGAACCTACGCTTCGTAGGTTTCACTTTGGTTTCCATTTAATAATTTAATTTTTATCAGCATTTTAACCAACTTTATGAGCCATTAAAATTTTTCTAGTAAGAAAATTTTATAAACTTCATAGACTGATTCCATTTTTGGAACAATGAACATCCTTACAAGAGTTCTAAATCCTTAAGCTAAACCATTTTCTCCTTGTCGTATAGATCCATACGTGAAGATCTGCCTCATCTGCCAAGGCAAGCGGATCAAGAAGAAGAAGACAACGGTAAAGAAGAACACCCTATGCCCAGTGTACAATGAGGCTCTGGTCTTTGACCTTCCTGCTGATAACGTGTTTGACATCACGCTGCTTGTCAAAGTCATCGATTATGACAGGTGAGTTTTTAAAACTGCAGAAAATCTTAGCCGTACAAGGAATTTCGCAATTGGAAGCTGGTGGTTGGTGGTCGTAAGTTCGCAACGTAAAATGAGCTACCTAGAGGTTTCCTCGTTAGGAAATCATAAAAAGGTTTGGGGACTTTGTAGTGCCTGCCTGTCTGTTCTGGCTGAAGTACTAGGGAGCCCTTTGCCTTCTAGGCTTTCTAGTAGCACATTGACATTGCTCATGTCAAATATTTCAACAGAATTGGCCCGAACGAGCTCATCGGCTGTACGGCCATCGGCTCAGCATTGATCGGAATTGGTCGTGAACACTGGCTGGAGATGCTCGACAACCCTCGGAAGCCAGTCGCTCAGTGGTACCCTTTGAATAAAAGTCCACCGGCGAACATCACTCTACCGTCGAATAGCCAGCAGAACGCTGGCTTGAGCTGCTTGAATGGAAGGTGAGTGTCTTACCTTGAAAAATGATTAAGCCTGATGTCAGGTTTAAATGGAGAGATATTCTGTGTATCCTGTCTTATATGAACAAGTGAATCGTTAAAAAAATATTTTAATTATTTAAAGTACATTCTGTACTTACGTAAATTATATATTCTATATTTAAATCATAACAGATCATAATATATCGAAAAAAGTAGTACAACATTACGAAAAAAAGATTTTACTAAACATATATGTTCAATGACGATATCAAACTATTTTTTCAAATAGAAAAACGTTCATGAAATCCAATGCTTCGAAAAATTCGAGGTCTCAAGAGCTATTGTATGGAGCTCTTTGAGGAGATTCATTGTTCGGTTAGGTCCCTTTTAATACATAGAGCAAATCGAACCTTGTACATGTTCTTGAGTTTTATAAAGGGGTTTATCCTTTCTCAGATGAAGAGATGAAGTTACCATGACTGAAGAATCTAACATCCATACAGGCGTCGACGCTTGGAACTGATCCATATATCGTGATGGCACATCATCGATCTGGTTTTCTCGCGATGCCAAAACTAATTATAAGTAAATGTGATTAGCTGAAAACGGTTGTATGTCCATTTACTGTAGAGAAAAAAATATATAAAAAAAAATGATATTAAGTGATATTTAATATTGTAGAGTAATAGATACCTATAGAACATATGTTGAAGTAGATGATGAATTTAACCCATAGATATCTGAATTGTTTATCAGTAGTGAAGTAATATGTATACCCAATTGTATCATTTTAAGTAGTTCGTAGAAATTTTGAAAATATCCAAAGTGAAATAAATGTTTAGATTTATCATGAAACTTTTAAAATCATCAATTTTATTCGCGTATCGTTTACTCCAAAGGCGTTCTTACTATTGATTTCATAAAATATACACTATTAATTATATATATAATATTATATAATATATATTTATATTTAATATACGCACACTTCAATTTAAGACTTGTTCGTGTCATACAATGTAAATATTTAATATTAAAAGATCAATGTTATTATCGTAATTGTTGTACTTTACAATATTTAAGCGTATTTAAAAAATCATATCAAATTAATATCTTGATATATCGAAATGTTTATGAGAAAAAATACTTGAATACTTACGATTTGTTAACATGGCGAGTGTTCCAAACATTCTTTTAGTGTCGGACAATAATATAAATGGAGTTTACGCAGAAAATAAATCTTTGGAAAATATCTTTCTATCTATTCACAGTATAAAATACATCGTTTTTATTATATGTATGTTACAATCTTTTATAAGATGAAAACGAAGCTTTAAATCGTGTTAAAAAATTAAAATAATATTATAAAAAAAATGTTTTACGAATGTGTACTCAAATGTTGGATTATTTTTCAATTATTTCATTATATTATATTTATAATCACACTGGATATCTATCAAGTATATATTAACTTGCATAAACATATTGTTCCTTCCTGGAATTTAAAATGATAAATAAACTGACAAATTATGTTTCTTGCAATTTTTTCACGCCTCTTAAACGAAAAAATTGGAATCAATTGATTGTTCTTTGAATAATACATTAATGATATAGTTGAAAAGTTTTCAAATTATTATCATCGCATTAAAAGTTAATTTAAATGAAAGAAAATAAATGTAACTGCTTATATCATTAATTTGGACTGAAAAATTATAATTTTCTTTATACGAATATATTAAGTAATTATAAATATAATATATATTAAGGTATTAATACTAAGATTTGGAATTATAATCTTCTTAGTGGTTTATGCAAACTTTTCTACTGAGAGTTCTATTGGAGACGACTTTAATCTTTTATAAGCCAAGTTTTCAAAATTGTGGTAAATGGATACAATGTAAGGGTTTGTGGTAACTTCTTATATACTTTCGTTGAAATAAATTGTATTTTAAATATTTAATAAAATATATTTGCACAAATAAATGTATTCAACAACACAATCTGTTTGCTTTTATGCTTAAACAAGTTTTGCGATTGTGAAGTTTTAATTTATTTTTTGTTACTTTTAAAATTTAAGATCTTGACCATCACGATCTGAATAGTGGATAAAAAATATGTTTCTATAATCTAGTTTATAATATTGCATCGATATAGAGGGTTTCTTTATTTATTTGTTGTTTAAAATATATATGTAACTGCAAAAATAACTATTAAAACCACTTACAGTCTATCAACGCAGCTGATATTGCAATTTTATAAATGATATTTAATATAAGCGTTAAAGATATATAAAAAGAATTGTCAAATTGTATACTGTGTAAATGACAGTACACATGGTATTGTCAAATTGTGTCAAAGTCACAACATTTCCCTTTGTAGTTGTAACACGATCCAGTTTTTGTCTCTTTCCTCATGTTACGTACCTTTTTGTAGCACCCATCAAAAAAGGGTAGTCAGGAATTAAAAATATCGATTTGTAAAGTTTAAAATAAGAATGATATACTGGCGAATTAACAGAGTGTCAATGTCACTTTAGCCTTAATAATGAATCATCTTCGAATATTAAGGTTTTTAAATTTTGTTGCAGAATATTAATAAATTGTAGCTTGTTTTAAATTGTAATTCTGCCAAATGTGTGTCACTATTTACTAATATAAGCTAACCTAACCTATCCAAACCTAAACTTACGGCACGCTATGATGGCCTTTTTGACGTTTAACATTGACAAAGAAAAATAACCTTTATTCCTTGAGACATAAGGTGCATCTATTGATACAACAGTTAATTGTATGATGATGGAAATCAACCTTATTCCAAAGCAATACAGTTTCTTTTTCTTTGACAGTCTGAAACGTCAAAACGGCCATCATAGCGTGCCGGTATAACTTGTCATAATCAGTGTTTGTAAATTAGAAACGTGAATTTATTTTTAACGTAGAATATCTACGTTAGGTAGATTATAAATGTAATCAGTATCTTTTTCCCAAAAATGTGTATTCGACAGACAAAAATGGAAATTGAAAGTACAAGAGTCGGTTGAATGAGAGGATATTTTTGTATGAGACTAGGTTACTTGTCGTAAACGATACTTACGCCTTTGTAAACTGTGTAGCTCTAAGTGGATGTAAGTACTTATACTGATTTATGAATAAAATGTTGACATTTTTTATTGTGTCATTTTATTTGATATTTCCCCAATGTCCCCTTCGATTAACCCAAATCTTAAATATATCCGTATACAACATGTTATAAAATACTCCGTAAAAATATAATTAACTATCAAAGCCAAAAATCCTAGTAAGCTGTCATGTCAGGGAACCAGATTATTTAACATTAGGCCTACGTACCTATTTTACCCAATAATTGTCTGCTTTAATAGCTTTTCTATTTTTCATTCATAAAAATCAGTTTTCTTTTATTTTTTGGGGTATGTTATACAGCGTTACTACGGTTCTGAAATATTGTGAATGGACTCGTTAAAAGGCCCCATTTAACCTCCTTTCGGCTTTACGGGTAGTATTGTAACATTCTGTATAATTAAATGTTTCAGATTTAAAAAAAATCTGAAAATAACATTTCCGATTCCATATAAAGCCAAGCAAACAGCAATCTGAGTCTAAAAATCACATCCGGATTTTCTTTAAAGTAAATTCAAACTAGCTCGCAATACGGTCTATATTGGTATATTATATAATTTTAAATCTTGGTGACCGTCCGATGTCATATTGACAAACATTTTGAATTTTAAATTGAATTCCGTGACCTGCCTGTTGTATACTTCAACACAGCTAATTCAATCATGACTCGTGAGGAGATTTACCTACGTTATAGATCATTTCATATAGTTATACAATACCTATATTGCTTGCTGTAAAGTCGAAGAAAGAATTTTAGTAGCATCTTTAAATATCTTCGTTGTACCATATAAAATTTGTAGCTACTAAAGCGTAAGGCAGTTGTCAATATTTTATATATATTTTTTTTAATTTAATTTAATTTTAATTTTACAAACAATCAGATGGTACACCTGATGCAAAGTGGTCACTGCCGCCTATAGACATTTCCAACACTAGTGGTATCGCCAATCCGTTATCGACCCTGAGACGTGAAGTTGTTAAAACTTATGTGCCTGTAATTTCTAAAATAAGTAGGTAAGTTTATGTTACAGTGTCATTTCTCTTTGGTAAGAGATTGTGTGGCGACCACACAACGCTTAGAACCATAGGGTTTAAAACATATTAGTCTCAGTTCCCGAGATACGTCATTCTTGAAATTAATTAAGCAAAGTCATTCTGTCTTTGAACGTATACAGCATAGTACAAATAGTTTCAAACGCGTGATGTATATTTGTTTGCTTAACCTTAAGTCTAGAACTAGAACTAGCTAAGTTACATGCCGAGTTTACTACCCAAATGTGAACAAAATCTTTTATAGTAAATATACAAATATTTTCATAAAATCAAATAAGCTATAAAATACGCTTATAAATTGTTGCAAAATTTTATTTGAATTCTATGAATAAGTAAAAGTAAAATACGATATTTTGCGATACGTTAAATACTTTCTTAAACAATTTTCTTTCTCATTAAACAATATTTTTTATGTGATTTATATGGTTATATATTTGGAGGTAAATGGAGACATTATCAAAAAATTAAATAAAAAAAAAAAAAAAAGAACAAAATAAAATGTCCCGAATAATGTAAGTAAGTAAAGCTTAGTTCAATAGCAATCAAACATATACATTCAAGAAATGACGTATATTGACTAACTTTGCCTTGAAATGCAAACACACCAGAGAGCAACACGAGCGTGGCTGTTGCCGAGAAAGTGGATTGGATCCGATTACAAAGAGCCTGAAACTCATTAAGGTAGTTTCGCCGAGTTTACAGCGAGTCCTTCTCTCAAGTTTTCAGCCATCTTGTATTTCAGCGTAAGTAACACTGAAATCCAATGGACTTTGTAATTTCATTTTTATGTACACGAAACTTTTGAACGAGAAGGTACGTGCAAATCTTTTTTTTACTTTGTTCGGTTCTGCACCAAATGGTGAAATTGTCTGACTTCTGTGTGTATGAAAATTAAAAAAATATATATATTTATTATATTTTTTTATTATTATACAATTCATCATCTCATCATCAGCCTATCTCCGTCCACTGCTGGACATAGGCTCTTACCTACGGCTCTTTGTTTTCAACCGCTGCCAGCCAGCTTGCGTGTACCATCCCTCCATCTAGCTGGAGGGCGCCCTACACTACGTTTACCGAGCCGTGGTCTCCACAATATATATATTTTTGTTTTTTGTTTATTTTTTTTTATGCCACTTGGGCCGACAAACAAGCAGACGGTCCACCTGATGGTAAGTGGTCACCGCCGCCTATAGACATTTGCAACACTAGGAGCATCGCCAATGCTTTGTCGACCCTGAGACGTGAAGTTGTTAAGTCTCATGTGCCTGTAATTTCACCGGCCCCCTTACCTTTCTAACCGAAACACAGTAATACAATTGCACTACTGCTTCACGGCGGAAATGGGTAAGGTGGTAGTACTAAGTACTTAGTGCAGAGCTAGAGCTCTTAGTGCAGAGTAGTAGACTACTCTAACAATGAATATTTATATATATTTAATAACTGATTCCTTAGATACTATGTGGACAAGCAATTTCTACAACTGTAAGTAACTATATACGTCGATAGCAATTGTGACAAACGGACAGACGCTGAATTCAGAATTTTTCACCATATAGTTCGGAACCGAACAATCTGAAAAAAAAAAAGATTTTCTTGGCTTAGGGTCTGAAACGGGAGTAAAGTTACAGCGAAATTATGATATATGTATGTATGATTATGAAATAAACAGGTCGAAATAAAGTATTAACATATTTAAATTTAAATTAATCAATTCTATTCTGACATAACGTAGTTCACTCACTTTCCGCTGTTCCTCTCCTCTCTCTTTCACATCTTCCTTTCGTCCATTTCATTCTTACGTTCAGATACACACCCCACATGTATGGCATATTGAAAATATGGAATTTAAATCTGAATCAGAAAGAAATAAATACTGTATTCATATGTAGGCAAGTCAAATTACATAGATGAATTAATGAAGATGGTTTTCTTATAGTTCTACGGAACTCTTCTCTGCCCATTCATCTCCGACTTGCTAGAATTTTTTATTATTTTATCTTTATTGTTCAGTTTGTTCATTTTTTGTATGTAGAGAAAACTCAGAAAAAGTTTCTTAAATACTAGTTTGTGACTACGTACCTAAAAGTAGTAAGCAAGCCTCGCTTATTACCCGACTATGGCGAAGCCAAAGGAGGGTTATGATTTTGACCGGTATGTATGTGTGTATGTATGTTCATCTGTTCCCTCATAACTTTTAAACTACTTATCGTAATTTGGCAAACGAGGTATCGTTCGAAGCGTCTTGATCGTCTGCTGGTTATAGGATATGTGTATACGTCACAATAAATTAGATATGGCGCTCTCTAAAGGACATAAAGGCATTAACTATAAAAATTCTTATAAGTGACACGATAATGTTTATTTATTGTTAAAATCTAAATAAAAAAATGTAAACCGAATCTGCAAATACTTTATTACGAAATTATAACCCCAAAATAATTGAAATAAAAAAAATAAGTTCAAAAACTAAAACCCGACTACGAAAAATTACGCTTTAAAAAGTATGAAACAAGAAAATATTCTCATGTGAAATTGTGCCGTGGTCGTATGAGCCATATGACCATATATGAGGTGGCATACAACCACGGCTATCCTCTGAACATCACTATGAACAGGTATTAAATACTTTAAAATATATTATGTGTGAGTTTTTTATTTAATAGACAATAAATATTGGATAGTTTGTATATAACAATTTCACATGAGAATATTTTCTTGTTTCATACTTTTTAAAGCGTAATTTTTCGTAGTCGGGTTTTATTTTAATATCAGTAAAAGAAACCTTCCGAACCAGCGTTAGAATAAAGCCTATTTGAATTAATATATTTCTTTTCACGGAGCATTTATATTACTACTGGCTATCACCCGCGGTTTCACCTACGTTTCCGAGAGATCTAACATTTCTCGGCACAAAAAGTATCCTATATTACTTCTAATACCTCCATGAATATGTGTACAAAGTTTTACGATGATCGTTTAAGCAGTTTTCGCGTGAAAGCGTAACAAACAAACTTACATTCACATTTATATTATACTATTATAATATAAATGTGAATGTAAGTTTGTTTGTTTGTTTGGAAGTAGATAAATATTTTGATATTAAAAAAAAAGCTATGAAATCAAAAATGTAGATAATTTTTTTTATTTTAATTATATTATCTACGCGAATTGGCTCGGTTCGGAAGGTTGATTTTCTGAGCTCAATAACTACTCAAGTCACAACTAATTTAGCTTTATTATATACAATTTATTTAGTCTCACTGACAATATTTTCGTATAAAAGCGGAAACATATATTTTTTATTATGAATGACTTATAAAACCACTAACATACGGAGAGGGAACATAACTTCATTCAGGGGTTTAATTCAGTAAGATAGATGACACTAACTCGACGATGTTTAGACGTCTCTATGCTCTGTCTCTTTCGTAACTACGCAGTCACGTGAGAGGTAAGTTCTCCGAGGCTTCGGTGCCCTAACAAAGTTTGTATTTGCTGAATAAGGGTGCTGTTTATTATGATTATACTCTTAATCAAATATTTGGTTTGAGTATATTAATAACTATTTTGTGTTGGTTTAATGATGATTACTTCATTAAAATTTCAAACCCTTATCAGCACTCTCATTAAATATTAGTACCTACTTACTTTAATTATAAAAAAGTTAATTCATTTCGCATTACATATAAAACTCTACATAAATCTTAATAATATTAAGTGCGAAAATGTATTGCTTTGGATGTTCCCTGATATATTACGGAGAGAGAAAAAATATAAATGTCCTGATACTTATTTTGCTAATGGCCATCTGGTTACAAACTAGGCATATAACTATGGTAATACTAATTAATAATATTATAATTAATAGTAGTGCCCCGTGGTTTCACTAGAGTTATTTTCGTTCCCGTGAGAATAGGGGGAAAATATAGTTTTAAAGATTTTTTTAAATCGATCGATTAGTTTTTGAGTTATATCGTAACAAACGAACGACATATTTAGTTTCAATATTATAATTAATAACTTTATTGATATTTACACCCAGACACAGAACAGACATGTTCATGCACACATTTTTTTTCCTGGGGTCGAACCCACGTCTGTAGTTTTTGAGATAATTCGTAACAAACAAACAAAAATAAAATCTTCCCACTTTCTAATTACTTTAGATATTAAAATTATAACTAATATAACTTTAGATATTTACACCCAGCCACAGAACAAACAAACAGGTTCATGCCGACAATTTTTTTTCCTGTCGAACCCGCGAGCTGAAATTTGGCAGTCATGGCATCTAGTCTCCAAACCAACTAACCTTAGATGACATCATTAGTTACACTAAGTGTTTGTCTACACAAAAGTTAATGGATGTACGAAACTTAGGGCTAGATTTCGTAGTCCAAGGGACATTCCGTTCATTGTTATAGTGATGCTTAGTTCCAGTCGATGTGTTAAGTGCTTGGAGGCTCCTGACGATAATGGCTTGAGAGGATGGCACTATTAGGGCTAAGCTATATTTCCTGACTGGATGTTAGTTTTTACATAGGTGTGGACCGAGGCGGCCTTAGGGAGTGGCGAACTTGGCAATTACCCGGGGCCTCTCTCTTGCAGGGGCCTCGCGCAACCCAAGCAAATAAAAAAAATATGGATTTCAAATTTTTATTTATTTGTATAACTTTAGCATTTCTTGTCAAGCATGACAAATACCCAAACCAAACAACCAGACTTACTTTCGCATTACATACTTTTCATGAAGGGCCTCGCAATGACCTGCCGCCCGGAGCCTCGTAATGGGTAAGGCCGCCGCTGGGTGTGGATAAACAAAGAGGGGCCGCATTGTTGTTGCTATGGTCACAGGTCATACTACGCAAGGCAGGTCGAGAGCCCTCTGCGCTCACCGAAAAGTCTGCGTAAGGTAACTAGTTGACTCTTGCGTGACCTTGCGGGAATCCATTGTAAGATAATACAAAACTAGCTGTCCCCCGCGGTTTTACCCGCGTTCCCGAGGGATATCACATTTTCCCGGTATAAAAAGTACGCTATATGTTATTCCAGAATATGCTCTATCTATGTGCCAAGTTTCGGCCTTTAGTTGTTTTTGCGTGAAAGAGTAACAAACATACTTACACACAAATCTTTCCTCTTAAAATATTAGTATAGACAAATATCTAGTAACTAATTCTGTTGGATCTCCTTATCTGTCAAGTCCCGAAAAAGGAAACGTTGAGTTTCCGACGTGTTACCTCGCCGACCGCCGTACAGAAATATAATACTTTCAATAATCCGCGTAAGGGTGTAAAAGCCATTAGAAGCTGACACCTTTTAGTTAGTCACAAAAAAAATTAAACACTACGCAAGGAATGGTATATTTTCTACCTTTCGTACCAATTAATATAATCGATGAGAAAACAAAACAGTGGAGCCGTTATTGACAAAGTTGAAAGTTTTAATTATCAATTGTTACGCTTTCCTTAATTCGACCTTCGCTGACGAAGTTTGTATTCAGATACGAGCGAGGCAACGAAGCCTCGGAGAACGAACCTCTCGCGTAATTGCGTAGTGAACGAAAGAGACAAAGCATGGAGGCTGCTACGTTACACGGTCTAGCTGTCTTTTTTCCTCAAGATATTGTTAATATTAATTAACGTCACAAACTTTTTAATATTTATATAGTTGTAAAACAAGTGTCCCCTGACCTATCATTCGTCTTTTATGTAGAAGAGACCTTTATATTTACAGCGTTGACCCTGACCTCTCCTTCTGAGCTACTCTTCAAATGGGGCGTGTCAGAGGGTAAAAGCATATTTTATTACTGGTTTCCCTGTGTAGTAAAAAACTGGTATCTTATTTCTTGTTATGACTTTATTTAGGTGCGTTTGTCACGCGATGTAAATTCTTATTTCCATTTCATTGTTGCACATAAAATATTTTAAATAACAAAATTTTGCGCTTTAAGTGCTGAGTTGCTGAGAGCGCTAAGGATGGAATGATATGCTCAGTTGCACTCGAGAACCGAGTACCTAAGCCTTCTAAAAATATGAAAACGAATAAAAATTATTCCCCACTACATAAATTATACCTGGTGCTAAGTTAAACTATACAAAGTATTTTTATTTATTATTATATAAAGTATGTCCCCCACGGTTTTACCTGCGTTCCCGTGGGTTGTCACATGTATTTTACATAAAAACCTTCCTCTTCAATCACTCTATCTATAAAAAAAAACCGCATAAAACTCCGTTGCGTAGTTTTAAAGATTTAAGCATACATAGGGACATAGGGACAGAGAAAGCGATTTTGTTTTATACCATGTAGTGATAAATAAAAACACACACACTTAAGTCTATCATTCATTTCACAATTTGCACACCCTCCACACTTTTATTGCATCAAACCTCATAAAACTAAAATTCTAGATAGGAAACTGCAATATCAGTAATGATATTCATAGACTGCACTCGAATCTCGTGTAATAAAATTAAATTAGGGTCCGACGCTGTACATATATCGTCACAAGAGACCTTATCTCGTAAACAACATATCAGGGGCTCGATTCTGTAAGTAAAATGACACTAACTTGTGGATGTTTCGCCGCGGCCTCCGTGCTCTGTCTCTTTCGCAAACTATGCTAATACTACTAATCACGTGAGAGATAAGCTCTTCGTGAAGCGGCTCGCCGACGAAATTTGTTTTAGCAGAATAAGGGGGCTGGTTCCACTACAACGTAGTAAATGCCCGTTTAAATTTGAGATCGTCTGGACACTGTTGGTTTTAGTAAATGTGTAATGGTTTGTTTGCTATCGGTTATTTGTTTGATAGTTAGCTTGGTGGTCTCTACCCTGTCTGACAATTCGCATGTCGTGTGTTCGATTCCCACCGATAAACATTTGTGTGCATGAATAGGTCTATTTGTTGTATGTCTGGGTGTAAATATTTATATAAGTATGTATTCAAAAAGTAGTATATATAGTATATCAGTTACCTGGTAGCCATAGTGCAGGCAGTACACTCTGCTTAATTTGTGATTAGGTAGCGATGTGTGAAGAATGTCCTGGGGATATTATTTTATTATTTATTCATCGAAGTATTTTATGACCCTAAGAACAATACCTAGATTTCAGGTGGCGTGGTTCAATACTCCGTCTGGAACAAAGTAAAAACGTTTCATTTAACATAATAGTAAAGTTTATTTCCAAATAACTAGACTTTGGAACCTGAGTCTATATTATTTGTAGAATAAGTACCCATTAAATATTAAAGAGAAAGGTTGGATTTTATGTCTTTCCACCTAAATATATATATATAATATGTATATATAATACTAGGACATTCTTTACATACGGCCATCTGATCCTAAACTAAGCAGAGCTTGTACTATGGGAAAAAGATAACTGATACACTATATATATTACTTTTTTAAATAATACATAGATAGATATTTGCATCCGGATCTGAGCAAACCGACATGTTCATCCGGAGAAATGTTTGTCCTGGGTGGAAATCGAACCCACGACCTGCGGTGTGGCAGTCATGGTATCTAACGCCAAGCCAAGTGGATCAAATCTATCGTCTACGTGTAGCGTATCTTTTTTTGTACCACACAAATAAGCACGCGCACTATTTGATGGTACGTGGTCACCGCCGCCTATGGATATTTGCAACACCAGAGCATCGCCAATGCGTTGTCGACCCTGAGACGTGCAGTTGTTAAGTGCCTGTAATTTTATCGGCCCCCTTACCTTTCTAACCAAAATACAGTAACACAAGTGCACTACTGTATCGCGGCGGAAATGGGTAAGGTGGTAGTAGTTCCCGTACTCTCTACTCTAGAACTCTGCCCTAAGAGCTCTACTACTCAATAAATCTACCTATCTACCAAATTCACATACGCGACTTAGATCATCTATACTAATATAATATTACAAAGAGGAAAGATTTGTATGTAAGTATGTTTGTTACTCTTTCACACAAAAACTACTTAACGGATATGGATGAAACTTGGCACATAGATAGAGCATATAGGCTACTTTTTATCCCGGGAAAATGTGCTATCCCTCGGGAACGCGGGTAAAATGATAGTTATGGCACACGGGGTTGCAATATGGTTGAGAAGGTTTATCCAGGATTTTTTTCAAACGTAGTATCATGTACGAAATCGGATCAGCCATTCTAAATGCACCTTTACCAGTACCAATAGAGTTTTGCTAATCGGTTTTGGTCCAATCTCGACGATGCTTACTACATCTCGTCCGTCAGTAGTTTGAAATGTTCTTTATAATAAGTCATTTAGCACAGAATTGGATGAGATTGCTAAAAGAGTTAATCAAAACACGAACTTTCTTTAAATATACTTTGTTAACTTTGATTCTTCAATTTCATTCTTCGTAGAAACCACACAACATTCAAATTGTAATTTAAAGAACGCGAGTCTGCTAAGTTTCCTCGTTTCCACTAACAAGGAAACCTCCACCACCATATCTGTAGGTAGTGATCACCTGTCTCACTTTGACATCGGATCTACGAGATAACGAGCACTTGAGCAACGTAGGCGATTCATAGATATGGAAAGGTACAGATTCACAACCCACCAAGTAAAGTTGGAAAGTGTATAAATCAATGGTGAATTTAAGTGTCCAAACTTGATTCTTATTTCTTCAAAATTATCAGTACTAGTTGACAGATTGATGCCTTTCAACACAAAAAAAAATTCAATACTTTATTATATAGAGTGTTACAAAAATACCCGTAAAGCCAAAAGGAGGTTAAATGGGGCCTTAAAACGAGTCCAATATTTAAAATCCGTAGTAACGATGTACGAGTATACCATACCACAAAAAATAACAATAAAAAAACAGATTTTTATGAATGAAAAATAGAAAATCTATTAAAGTAGACAATTATTAGGTAAAATAGGTACGTAGGCCTTTCTGTTAAATAATCTGGTTCCCTGACATGGCAGCTTACTAGGGTTGATGGCTTTGATAATTAATTATATTTTTACGAGGTATTTTGTAACACGTTGTATATTCTGTGTCCCTGAAACTTACAACTTCGGCTCTTGAAGAAAGGAGTGAATAGGCTACTAAAAGGAAAGCGAGCTCCATCTTTGCCCTCATCTTCACTTACCATCAGATGAGATAGAGGTCAATTACAATCCCGTCACAAAAAAATTAACAATAAGACAATTTGAGCGTTTCGTTTCTACTCTTTACCACAAAGTACACACACAGAAACCAATTTTCAGTGAGATTGCTAACAGTGTATCTAGTATATTTCATATCAACGGATCGCACAGTTAAAGTATGAATACGTTTGTGTATCTTGTCTATTTATTAGTTTGGACCTTTGCGGGATAAAAAATGTAGCCGCACCGGAAATGTTAAGTTATAGGCGACTTAATTGGGTGTCAGTTTACGAGTATTCTTCAGCACCTTCACTGTTCCTACGCGTTTATAATAATCGTATGATATCTTATCCACACATCTGTATATCGTAATATATATTACATCAATGTTGAGTAGGTGTTAACAGTATTTGTTTGCCATATTTTACAAAATGCCGAACTACGTCGCGAAATGTACTATAAATTGTAAATAACTAAAACGTCAAACCTTCTTAATATTAAAGACTGGCAACCCAAAAAGCCTTGTCACCGGCATTGACACATTTTCCCGCGTCTGCTACCCACGAAACTTAAAAAACTCCACGTTTCATCAATTCATAAAGTGTGAACAAAGCAAATAACTAACTACCCAGGCAGAGATTGAAAGATGTGAGTGTGGCAACCTGGGTGCGCGTGTTGCGGGAGGTCTAAGTGAGCGCTTTAGATTTAGTTGATTGTAATACCAAGTACCTAGTTGACATTCGAGCGTGCGGTTCAGAAACTTTGTACTTAGGGTTGTTGTTACTTGCTATAGTGGGATGTGCCTGCTAGCCTCGGATGGATATTGGTAGGGACGTGATCGTTGGATGGTGCTCAGAGACTCGGCTATTCATATTGCACAGACAGACATATCATTTGGGTGGACTCAGACGGACGTTGATAAGGAGATGATCGTTGGATTATGCTCCGATGCTCAGCTATTCATGTTATTAAGACTCAGATATACATTGGTAAGGAGATGATCGTTGGAGTATGCTCCGATGCTCAGCTATTCATGTTGCTCAGACTCAGACAGAGATTGTTAAGGAGATGATCGTTGGATTATGCTCCGATGCTCAGCTATTCATGTTACTAAGACTCAGATAGACATCAGTAAGGACATGATCGTTGGATCATATGCAGATACTCAGCTATTCGTGTTGCTAAGACTCAGACAGACATTGGTAAGGAGATGATCGTTGGATCATGCTCGATACTCAGCCAGTCATATTACTCAGACAGCTATCACTCAGGTAAACTCAGATGGACATGAGAGGAAAGGGGTCGCTATAAGGGGTGGCGGAGGCGACTTAAAAATAGTCCATAAACTATTAACTCAGGCCATTGCTCAGAAGTGCCTCAGTATAGTAAAATGAAGGTTATACCCTCAACACAGTTTGCTCTCAGACAATCACCACTCAGATCAGCTACATGCATATTAATTGTCAGTTGAGATATGATGCATCAATTCCTGTATAAAATAAGGAATTGATGTCTACTGCATCTGCGTTGTTAGATATATAGATTCTCTAGAAACCAGGTTGGAATTATATACTATCTATAGGCACATTTACTTACCTTCAAATATCATTAATAATTCCTATATTTATCAGCTATTCGCTAGACCTATTTTACTTATTAGTACAAGTTTGGCGACATGAGGTGGCTAGATACCCTAACTGTCTCTGGTCCTGGGTTCGATGCCTAGCTAATACGAGTATTTGCGTATATTATATCTTTGTGTATTCCTTGTATAGGTGTTTATATCTTTATATACTACGTGTTACAAAAATATAATGAATTATCAAAGCCTAACAACCTAAGTAAGTAAGTAAGCTGTCATGTCAGGGAACTAGATTATTTAACAGAAAGGCCTACTTATTTTACCTAATAATTGTCTACTTTAATAGTTTTTTCTATTTTTCATTCATAAAATCAGTTGTTTTATTTTCTTGGGGTATGTTATACAGCGTTTCTACGGTTCTTAATTATAGTGAATGGTCTCATTATAAGGCCCCATTTAACCCTTTTCGGCTTGACGGGTAGTTTTGTAACACCTGTATAATACCTTTGTATTTTACAATAATTAAGCACACAAAGATAGTCAGAAATCGACTTTGTTATTTATTATTTATAGATATCACCAAAGTTGTGATATTTGTTTTATTGGAAGCTAGTTGATTTGCTCTAATAATATAGCTCGCGATATAGTTCAGTTTTGAAAACCATTCTTGTGTGTTATAGAAAAACTAACCCTATGGCATAACAATAAGGTACAACAGAATCATCATACAAATAATCATTCGATCAATAAATGAACCATATCTCAACAGCCATAAAGCTGACTTTTCCTTGACATTCTGAGCTGTCAATAAAGGCCTTTTAGATACCGACTTAGTAAGATAAATGTAATATCGTGTATTTTCTTCGACTCTACAGCTTTTGTTTTTAAGCAATCTAAGTTAACTGTTTACTTTTGAACTATATCAGTTATTGTACGGGTAATTTATTTTTGTATTTTGGCAGGCGTTTCATTGGAATAATTGTAATTTTAACAAATTATTTATTTAGATACTAGCTCTATTGTCCCCCGCGGTTTCACTCGTGTTCACGAGGGTGTTACATTTTCCCGGCATAAAAAGTCTCCTCTCTATTAATTCAGGGTATAAACTATCTATTTGCCAAGTTTCATCCAAATTCGTTTAGTAGTTTTTGCGTGAAAGATTAACAAACATCCATATATCCATTCTAACGAACTTTCGCATTTATAATATGGGTAGGATAAGATAGGATTTATGCCACTATTATCTACCACTGGTGGATAAAGAGAAGACATTTTAAAACATTGTGTCCCTCAGTGGCAGCCCCTGGCATTATCATTTTTAAAAAGTCGCATTAATGTCTACCAGTGGCGCCCAATGGGAAAAATATTAAATATTGCATCCTTGTCCTCTTGTGGTGGACATGAGAATGCAGCAGGTATATACCCTGTTGAAATTGCCATATTTTATTGGTAAAAGTGATACGTTATAGGTTATAAATAAATAAATATCCCAAGGCATTCTTCACACATGGTTACCTGATCCCAAGTTAAGCACAGTGTACTGCTTTTAGTATGGCTACCAGGCAACTGATATACTACTTTTTAAATACATACTTATATAGTTATTTACACTCAGACACAGAACAAACAGACATGTTCATGCACACAAATGCTTGTCCTGGGTGGGAATCGAACCCGTGACCTTCGGTTTGGCAGTCAGGGCTCTAACCACCAAGCCAACTGGCGCGTCAAATAAAATCAATAAATTATTATTTTACATATTTTTCCATAGAACATGAAAAATAATCCATATATTATTCAGGAAGATACAGGCGGAGGTATTTAAGGATCTATCTGTATTTATAACGTGTAATTTCTAACGAAATGGTGTTTGGAATCTGTCGATGTTTCTTGAGAACATAAAAATAAGGTATGTCGTGAATACACACGATAGAAGTGAAACTTTTGTATTACAGGGAAACATTTTACAATAAATATATAACAGACAGGCCAGTTGGCTTGGTGGTTAGCGACTCTTACTGCCAAGCCTGAGGTCGCAGGTTCGATTCCCACCCAGGACAAGACAAACATTTGTGTGCATGAACTTGTGTGTTTGTTCTGTGTCTGGGTGTAAATATCTATATAAGTATGGATTAAGAAAGGAAAGTAGTATATGTAGTATATCAGTTGTCTGGTTTCCATAGTACAAGCTCTGCTTAGTTTGGGATCAGATGGCCGTGTGTCAAGAATGTCCCAGAATATTTATTATTATTTATTATATTGGTTGACCTCTGAGACCAGGTCTATCATCACTACATAGTATATAAAAAAAAGTCGCTTCCCGCTGTCTGTCTGTCCATATATTTATGTATGGTTGGATTTTTAAAACTATGCAACCGATTTTGATGCGTTTTTTTGTAATAGATAGAGTGATTCAAGTGTAAGGTTTAGATGTAGATTTGCAGCCGTGGCGGGTTGCTAGTATTTAATAAAACAAATTAAGGCCAATTTTTATGATAACTACAACGAGATAACGAGGTAATTTCATCCTCTACAAATATCCTTAAAAAAATTAAAGTTTTTTTTCGGAGGAAAATCGTCAAATGTGAAGGAAATGCGTGCGGAATATCAAGTCAGTATGGTTACGTTCCTTAGTTAAATAGGTACGTTCAGACTTCCTCCTGGAATTGTTAATATCTATAGGCGTCAGTTACCACATATCTACCACCATGCGGAATCTGTTTGCTTGTCAGTCTTATGACGTACAAAGAATTAAAAAAGAAATGCGCGTAGAATATCAAGTCAGTATGGTTACGTTACTAAGTAAAATACGTACCTATTTAATTCAGACTTCCCCTGGAATTGCTCATATCTATGGGCGTCAGTCACCTCTTACGGTAGTTAACCAGCTGGGGCTCCTTAGAATTGTTATCAGCTATAGGCATCAGTTACCACATACGGAGTGGACTGTAAGGAAGGTCTATGCTAGCGCACTGGCCGTTATTACTGTTACTGGCTGACAATAATTTGAATATATATGTTAATATTCGTTGTTTAAAAAAAGAAATATAATGATAGTTTGCGAGCACGGAAAAATATGTTTTTTATAAGAATTTGATGGACTTAAAATATAAAAATAAATAATTAATATTTGATAAGTTTTTTTATAAATGCGCCCCTGTCCACTACAGGACCATCCGTTGCTTATCAATCTTATTACGTAAAATAAGGGAAACTAAGTTAAAAGAATACAAAATATTAAAAGAGAATATTAACGAAGATAATAAACTTAATTAAATTCAGATAATTTAGTATTAAATCTCTCTGTATATCTATGAAATGTAATTAAGTTCATTCACTAATTAAATTACATAATGAATGGGTAACCTTGTGTCCACTGAGTGGTTTTGATGAGAGATAATTGATTGAACCCCTGATTAAACCATAATATAAAATGTAATTGAGTAAGATAGATAAAATATTTTCCACAGATGGGCCAGATAGTTCAACCATGTGATTTTTTGGGTCCCGTGGCCAAAGGGTACTGTCGGGGCTCAATTACTAAACATTGCCCATCTTTCTGTCTGTCTGTCAGTTGCCTTTATATTTTTAAGGTATTTTTTTATACTACTTAGGTAGCAAACAAGCCGACGGCCCGACTGATGGTAAACGGTCACCGCAGCCTATTGACGCCTGCAACTATGGGTATCACTCGCGTGTTGCCGACCCGGTATAAAAACACTACTATAAAAACACACCAATGCAGTTTTTTATTTGTTTGTTACGTTGTCACTATTGAACAGCTGAACAGATCTTGATAAAATTTGGTAAGGGGATAAATTGCTCCTAGATAAACAAGTGTATATAAGTATTTTCTTAACTTTAACTTGTAACGATAGAAAATATAAATAAATAAAAAAAAAAGTATTGTTAAACTAAAGGAGGGTGAAACTACGAGGCGAAAGTGATAAATAAAATCATATTTATGGTGTTACGAGACATTTAGCGTGTCCCATTTCCACTTGAGCGGATTTTGAACAATAACATACGGAAATAAAGCCTTTTCTATCTGAACTTTCATTTAAATTAATTCATGCATTACAATCGAAATATGTAATACTCGCTGTCACGTTTTACCCGCGTTCCCGAGGGATGTCACATTTTCCCGGGATAAAAAGTAGCATATATGTTATTCCAGGATATGCTCTACCTATGTGCCAAGTTTAATCTAAATCCGTTTGATAGTTTTTGCGTGAAAGAGTAACAAACATAACATACAAACTAAACCTGCGACACGCTATGGTGTCCGTTTTGACGTTTAACAATGTCAAAGGAAAATAACCTTTATTCCTTCACACATAACGTGGGTCTATTGATCCAACAGCAAATTGTTTGATGATGGAAATCAACCTTATTCCAAAGCAATACAGTTTCTTTTCCTATAACAATATGTAACGTCAAAACGGCCATCATAGTGGCGGTAGTATAGATACCCAAACAAACACCCGCAGAATATAGATAAATAAAGTTCGACAAAAGTGACATTTGATGTTATATTATTACCTTCACTTCGGTGAGATGGCGTTTATTTGATTTTCCTGTTTCTCCTGGAATTCTATCAAATATAGAAAACCTTGAACAAGCTACTTTTCAAATACAGGAAATGTTATTGTCAGTACCTACTTTTTATTATTTTTAACGGACGGATGTGTCACTTAAAGTTATTTTATTAACAAATATTTATTGGTAATCATTTAATAGTAAAAAGGAGTCGTTTGTTGGATTATGGTCATTAGATTATTAATGACTAGCTGTCCCCCGCGGTTTTGCCCGCGTTCCCGGGGGATATCATATTTTGCCTATATGCTATTCCAGGATATGCTCTATCTATGTGCCAAGTTTCATCCATATCCGTTAAGTAGTTCTTGCGTGAAAGAGTAACAAACATACAAATCTTTCCTCTTTATAATATTAGTGTAGATTTCCTGAAGCCGCTGATTGGTAATGTGCTCGAGGGACGGCTTGAATACTTACCACATGTTACGTTGGGACTTTAAATATCTTTGTTGGAATGAAACTTTACGTAGACATGTGGAAAGACAAAACCTGAAGATTAATATATGGTTTGTGTAAACGATAATATATTATATAAGTGAGATAGAGATGAGAGGAGTGAATAGAATACAGAGATCCTAAATAACTGCGAACAAATGGTATCGCGGGCGAGTAACATTTATTAACATAATTTAGAAGTTAACTCAAACAATCTAAACCGACTTATGAATAGAAGGTCTTTTTAAATCTGTCAAAAAAGTGCCTTTATAATGCAGCATAAAGAGATCGCATACAAAAACCAGAGCTCAAGACTTTTAAGTAGGCTGCCAAACAGGCAGACAGCGCTGAAGTTGTTAAGTCCCATATGTCCCTTATTTCACCAGTACCCTTACCTTTCCAACCGAAACACAGTAACACAGCGCAGTATGGCTTCACGGTGGAAATGGGTAAGGTGGTAGTACTTCGTCGGTTGAACTCTGCTCTACCATAAATCTTATATATAAAATTCTCGTGTCACAATGTTAGTTACCATACTCCTCCGAATGGCTTGACCGATTTTTATAAAATTTTATATGCATATTCAGTAGGTCTGATAATCAGCTACTATCTATGTTTCATATAACTAAGTGATAAGGGTTGTCCACCCCTAACATTTATTTTTTGGACAAATTTTTATTTTATTATGATTTAGCATTGAAAAATACATAAAACTTCAAATTTTCACCCTACTACGGTCAACCCCTATTTTTATTTGCGATTTTTATATTATTTTGTTCCATCCACAGATCTGCAATAGGATTGCAAGATGGCAATCGAAAATAATAATTGTAGTACACAAATTTTTCATGCATAGTTTATAATAAAGCATATAGCAAAACAACGATTGCCGGGTTAGCTAGTTAATATATACAATTTTCAGAATTCCTCAATAGCTATGCATAATGTCTGTGTATTTTTTAAGAAGAAATGCATACAGAGAGTTTTTAGAGTAGTAGAGCTCTTAGTGCACAATTCGTCCGGGGAATTACTACCACCTAACCCATTTCTGCCGTGAAGCAGTAGTGCAATTGTATTACTGTGTTTCGGTTAGAAAAGTAAGGGGGCCGGTGAAATTACAGGCACACGAGACATAACAACTTCACGTCTCAGAGGCGGCAACGCATTGGCGATGCCTCTGGTGTTGCAAATGTCCATAAGCGGCATCCTGCTGGTTTGTCGGCCCAAGTGGTATAAAAAAAAACAAATAATTAAGGGTAAATTCATAATTAGTAACTAAAGACCTCCCAAATTAGTTTGTAATTTGACAAGACAAATTTTTCTGTCACTTTTTTGATAGATGGCCCTAGTATTTGAAAAATAACTTTTGTTTATTGCTGCAAGGGTATTTCACTAAATGACTTGAGGCTATATTTAATATATCAGTTACATATTGAGCAAGTTCATACGATTATTTTTATCTGCTGCAATTTACATTTTGTTAAACTTCTATAATAAATCTAAGTAATTATTTCGAATTAATATTGATTGTTATGATATTCTTGTGAATTATTACAAAAGTAATTATTCATTTCATTTCATTTCATTGTATCGCGTGGCTTTTAATGTCTTATTTATATAGAAACAGAGATAAGAATAAAATAAAGTGATAGTCACTTTGTTTATTACAATTATAGCAACAATTATATTCCATCTGACTATTTGTGCACTTATATCTTTTAAACTACTCTCTAGATTTTTATGTAGTTTCACTATTATTAGATAATTTCTACCGAAAGGTTTTTGTGTACATTAACGTTATATTATCTCACTCTAAAAAGTAAAGCTAGAGCGAGACGCAAGTATATAGTATGAGTGTGTATGGAGACTATGGAGGGCTCTGTCCAAAAATCGAATCAAATTATTAGGCAAAGCTGTCCCCCGCGATACCAAGGGATATCACATTTTCCCGGGATAAAAAGTAGCCTATATATTATTTCAGGATATGCTCTATGTATGTGCCAAGTTTCATCCATATCCGTTAAGTAGTTTTTGCGTGTAACAAACATACTTACATACAAATCTTTCCTTTTTGTAATAAGCAATGTAAGGACCATCTAAAAATATTAATTTTAAAGCTCAGTTATATTGGATCTCAAAATCTGTTATCGTTGTACTTAGTTAGCTCTGTGTAGTCTACGATCATAGCTATGTAATTCATAAGACATTCATTATTTATATTTAAACCTAAAATATATTTTTTTAAAGACGCCACAATCTAATATTAAATTAAATTAAAATTATTTTATTCAATATGCCCGTCATCTATTGATCGAATGGTTAAACTGTATAACAATGCAGACGAACCTTAACTCATCGGAATAGGGTAAAATTTCCTGTTACAATATTGACGACTTAAGTTATCAGCAATGCTATTTCATTTGAACTAATTATTGCATACCTACCCTGAAAACACCGATTACTCCAGCCACGTCGCATCCCACGCAGGCTTCATTTGTATAAAGTTCTATAAATAGATGAACATTGAAGGACTCGCCCTTGGGAGTTGTTCCTTAAGTGTAAGTAGGTCACCCAAGTTCTGCGTCTTGTATGATATTGAACTTGGGAAAACTTTCGAAGAAGACTGGTTTGAAGGGCCTTACGTGCTTTTTATTGGAAAAGTAGCTATTGAGACGTTGTTTGATATTAGTACTTAGTAGAATTCTACTGTGAAGATGCCGCCATGTTTGTTGTTTAATTGTACGGTGCTGCTTTGGAGTACCCGTCTAGTTAGCTGCCGCTATTAAGTTGGAAATCAAGTCAGAATATATCCCTAATCCAGCAGCAGGGACTCGATTCTGTAAGGAAAATGACACTAACTCGAGGATGTTTCGTCGCGGCCTCTATGCTCTGTCTCTTTTAATACTACTAACCACGTGAGAGGTTAGCTCTCCGAGGCCTCTGTGAAGCGGCACGCCAACGAAGTTTGTATTAGCTGAATAAGGGGGCTGAGCCGGAGAGCTAGTTTCTATCTTCGGCGATATCATTAATTAACAAGCCTCACTACAAGACTACTGAGCAAAGAAATGTCAGCTGCCATGTTGAAATTATTTCGTCACGGCTATAACCAAGGCCTTCGACAACATACTCTTTGCATATATCATTATTAGGAAAAATAACCTTTACGTTCAAAACTTTTCTCACTCGTCAGGAAATAATTACCTAAGTACCTGGATGGCCGAGCATTGCTCGTGATTTATTTACTAACGTGACTTCTACCGTATTCTCTTTTTTAAAACACTGTCATATGTACCTAGATACGAATTAGATGCCTTCTAATGACATTGTAGCAGTTTTTATTGCCTTAAAATATGAATAAAACGACATTTTCTGAAAATGAAACCTAACTAGATCGATTTAACGCCCCCGAAACCCCCTGCATGCTAAATTTCATGAAAATCGTTGGAGCCGTTTCCGAGATCCTAATTATATATATATATATATGTAAAAACAAGAATTGCTCGTATTAGATAGATACATTAGAAATTATAACTCGCTAATAGTGAAGATTACGTTTCCGATATCCTTCTCTTCACTTTCTTCTTGTAAATTGAAGACCTAAATGTGTATATAATCCGAGAGCATGTAATATTTATATCAAACCTAATGGAATAAGTAGTCCTTCTGGCAATTTCTCGCCGAATTTTGTCAAGAGAGTATATTCAATTGTGCCAAGTTGGTAAATTATTAATTTTAACACGATATTCGTTTACAAAGTGAATACGTCACAATATTTTAAGCAAACAAAGTGGTAATTAAAACAGTTGTGTGCTTAACCATTGATTTATATACAGATGATGCAGATTTTTGGAGAATAAATTGTGTTTTTTATCAGACTAATAACGCCCGCAGGGATTGGTTTTGGTGATTGCAGTTTCGTGATTCAACACTTATTTCAATATAATTAAATGTATACAACTAGAAATGTTGTTTCAAAGTTATTAATATTATAAAGAGGAAAGATTTGTGTGTAAGTATGTTTGTTACTCTTTCAAGCAAAAACTACGGATATGGATGAAACTTGGTACTTAGTTAGAGCATATCCTGGAATAACATATAGGCTACTTTTTATCCCGGGACAATGTTATATCCCTCGGGAACGCGGGTAAAACTGCGGGGGACAGCTAGTATGAAATATAAAGCAAGTATTTTTTTTTGTTCAACATTGTGCAACCGTACATATGAAGTCCAGTGGTTATGAAGCAAGACGCTGGATATATTTCACAATAAAAACTGCATTTCACTTGTAATGTGTTTATTTCGGTAAATATAATTTAAAATGATATTATTTACTAATACTTATGAATTTATTCTTTCCTTATGTCTATAACATTTAAGATAATTTCCATTTAGAGGTTATCATATTTTCCGGTGACATGTGATGATAATTGTTTTTGAAGTCAAAACTTCATTAGCGGCCTTGAGCATTTTTCTTGGGATGGGTATAAAATGTTAATCTCGCGTCAGGACACGTGACCTGATCGAAAATTCGTAAGACGGTAAAAACGCACAACGTTAATGTGCAAGTTTTCACTTCTGCCGGCACTTCCGGAGTGCAACATGTTGTTTTTTTTATTATATTTCTTAAAAAATTAATATTTATTGTATGCATGCAGCCAGTATTGTTCAGCCTAGTTAACAACCATTTTGTTAATAAAATAAATACGAATTAAGTATGATTTAAACAAGAATGAAACTGCGGAATTATCCTGTCTGTACGTTTGTACGTACATTGAAAAAAATGCCATGAACTGATAGCCGATTTCGATGAAATAAAGTCAATATATGGTTCCAAGCTGCATTGTAGATTTCTGTCTAAGCCCCAGTGGTCTAATTGTATTCTCTTACAACCCCATCACCCACTGTTGTGAATATTACAGAATAAAAAGAGACCTTTTTTTAAACTTTATCTGTCTCTTCGTCCAAAATTACTAGACTACTTATGGGGTTTACACAGAACGTAGCTCAGGCCAGCAAGTGCTATATTATAACGGCTCTCTTATAACATCAACACAGCTAACGAAAATGAAAGATACCGTAATGTAAATTTATTACCGGTACGAAGTTGCGAGCACTACTAGTAATGATTATTGATTTTACTTCGTAGAGAAGCTTGTCTGAGGTAAGAACCAACCTTCTACCGTTACCAGAACTAGCTACCTGGGGCTCGATTCTGTAAAGAAAATGACACTAACTCGAGGACTCTCGTCTCTGTCTCTTTCGCTAACTACGCTAATACTACTAATCACGTGAGAGATAAGTTCTCCGAGGCCTCCGTGAAGCGGCCCGCCGTCGAAGTTTGTATTAGCAGAATAAGGGGGCTGGTGAGTAGACAGTAAATTAACAAATAGAATATAATTATTAAGTGTGAATTTATTTTACAATAATTAATGAGTGTTGTTGTATATTATTATTATTTATTCCCCAAGACGAAGAGTTTGGAATCGACAGGCAAAGTTATATTATATACTAGCTGTTCCCCGCGGTTTCACCCGTGTTCCCGAGGGATGTAACAAATTCCCGGCACAAAAAGTATCCTATGTTACTTCTAATACTGGAAAATATGTGTACAAAGTTTCTTGATGATCGGTTAAGTAGCTTTCGCATGAAAGCGTAACAAACAAACTAACATTTACATTTATAACATTAGTAGGGATGTAGAGTTGATTGTATTTTTTTTATTCGTCACGTATAATAATATTAATAATATCCTGGGACATTGTTTTACACACGGCCATCTGATCCCAAACTAAGCAGAGCTATGGAAACCAGATAACTTATATACTACAAGTAACAATTTTTTATTTTTCTAAATACATACATGTATATATAGTTATTTACACCCAGGTCCCAGACAGCGAACAAACAGACATTCATGCACACAAATGTTTGTCCTGGATGGAAATCGAAACAACGACCAGCGATTTGGCAGTCAGGTTAACCACCAAGCCAACTGTCCTGTCAAATTTATAGTTTCTAGGATTAAATTAGTTGGATGGTAACCAAAGAAAACCTTAGAGCTATTTGTATCTGAGATACGTCTAGTGTTATTGTTGAGTCTGTCTATTTGGCTAGACTTCATAGTAAGTTATACCTTAGAAATCTATAATTTAAATTATCTGAATTCTATAGATATAATATTAAATATGTAAATGTAAGATATGCCTGAAAAATTCACACGTTGAATTATCTCATCATAACTATCATATATAATTGTGTGCAGGACAAACATTTGTGTGTGTACATGTCTGTTTGTTCTGTGTCTGGGTGTAAATATCTATTTATGTATGTAGAAAAAAAGTAGTATATGTAGTATATCAGTTATCTGGTTTCCATAGTACAAGCTCTGCTTAGTTTGGGTTCAGATGGCCGTGTGTAAAGAATGTCCCGAGATATTTATTAACAAGAAAAAAAATATACTAGGTTCCTTTTTACGGTTTCGCTCGCGTTCCTGAAGGATCTAAGTATCACGGGATTATTGCCTTTGTTACTTCTAGATAAAGTAGCTTTTTAGTACATGATGATTCGAAATCGTAGTTTTTGAATTTATTATAATACTAGCTGTTCCTCGTGGTTTCACCCGCGTTCCCGAGGGATGTAACATTTTCCCGGCACAAAAAGTATCCTATGTTACTTCTGAAACCTCTAAAAATATAAGTCAAAAGTTTCATGATAATCGGTTAAGTAGTTTCCGCGTAAAAGCGTAAGAAAGAAACTTACATTCACATAATATATAATATTATACGAGTATAGGGATAGCGATATATTTTCTATTGATAATATTAGGGTAGAAAATCTAGAAAAAAACAGGTTGAGCTGAAAGGAAATTGACAAGTAATACCGCAGGAAAAAGTGCTGTTATACCATAAATACATTTAATATTTTCTTACAGTAAGCACCCAATACTCAGAGGAAATCAACTGGTATACCTACGCGAAAATAATTGTACAAGTAAAGCTATGAAAGTTTAGATATGGCTTACTTTAAAAAAACATCGAATTTTTAAATTCATAATCAAGGTACGTTTTTAAAAAGAGTAATTGCTGAGTTTATTGTCGGCTCTTCTCAGTAAAAAAAACAACCTTCCGACAGTTCGGAATATTGAAGTCAGACTATAAAGGGCAATTTGAAAAAAGCATATTATCGTTTTCATTGATATGATTCTCATTATCATCATCATATCAGCCCAGGAATGTCCACTGCTAAACATAAGCCTTTGGATTCCCACCTCGAACGGTCCCGAGCCGCCTGCATCCAGCAACTTCCAGCGACTCCAGGACATCGGTCCACCTGATGAGAGAACGTCCCACTCGGCGTTTTCTTGTACGAGGTCGCCACTCGAGGACGTTTCTTTTCCATCGGTTGTCGGTCATCTTCGGGCGATGTTGCCTGCCCATTGCCACTACAACTGACTTACTCTACAAGTTATGTCTGTATCAAATATTTCTACGTATATTTGACGGGCCAGTTGGCTTGGTGGTTAACGCACTGACTGCCAAACCGAAGATCGCGGCTTCGATTCCCACCCAGGACAAACATTTGTGTGCATAAACATGTCTGTATGTTCTGTGTCTGGGTGTAAATATCTATATAAGTATGTATTTTGTAAAGTAGTATATCAGTTACCTGGTAGCCATACTACAAGCAGTACACTCTGCTTAACTTGGGATCAGGTAACCATGTGTGAAGAATGTCTTGGGATATTTATTTATTGATTATTTTCTTACTAAAATGTTCTTTAACCTGTAAATAAACAAACTGCAGGTAAGCCCAGTAAATAGTTTGGCTATATAGGTACGTAACATAATATAAAATACAAAGTTCCCATAACGTGAGTAAATTATTCATAGCATGTAAGTTTAGGGACGTAAATTTTAAAGCTCCTTAATATGGATGTATTTTGGATATTAAGCGCTACTCCGCCTAATATCCAAAATACATCCATATTAAGGAGCTTTTAAAAAACCCGTCCTTTGCTCATATTTAGTTTGTGTGCTTTTAAATGAGCATTTTTATTTTTGAGAGGCATGATCTTGAATCTAGTCCAGAATTTCGTTCGATTACCTAGGTAGCTATCAAAATAATTATTATGTAAAACTTTGACCTTCAAGTGCCCTCGACGAGCCTACACTGTAAAAATGGTAACTTAAGTTCGCGTGTACCATCCTCGACTGGATCGTCACTTCCAGGCGAGATAAAGTCAAATACGCTCAAGTTTTCATATACACATATAAAAAAAAAAAAACCTAAGCTAATCCTCCCACTTATTATTATATTATTCTTTGATAAAGGAGGAAGGGACGAAGTTACTAACCTCTGATGTCTCTTACCCCGCAACTCGGTCAAGTTCAGCGAAGAGGGCTCTCAGCCGAGGAGTAGAATATATAGTTTATCCACAACTAATATTATGATTTGGTACAAGTCACAAGACATACAGCACACTAAGCAATTGCACGTACTATTCAAAATTCAAAAAATCTTAATTAACCAAAAATAAACCTTATAAATAGAATACGGGAAGCATATACGTACATTATGCTTTTAAAACTAAGGTGTGTCTGTATCTTTAGTTTAGGTTACCTTAAAAATATCTGTAACTGTCCATTAGTGCTAATAATATCCTAACTTACAAATTCGTGAAGATGGTGTCTTGGATTAAGGTATATTCAAAATTGAACGGAAGCATGCAAATTTAGACTTAGAACTACTTAAGTAAGTACAATAAATATATATTGATTAATCATGCGTCTTCGCAATACCAAAGCATTAAAGTTTAAGTAAAAAAGATCATTTTTGTCAACCTCTATATTTTTTACTAGCTGTCCCCCGCGGTTTCACACGCGTTCCCGAGGGATTCTACATTAGTTTGTTCATTCTCTCATCAATCGTTTTCGCAGCGCACGCGATCTAAGAAAGTTTTTTTGGTAATTTTTTCACACCTTGGGTTACATTATTGGAGTTTTAGTATGGAGCCCTAACTTTAAAAAAAAATAGCCTATGTTACTCAGTGATAATGTAGCTTTCTAATGAAAAAAGAATTATTAAAATCGGTCCAGTACTTTTTGAGTTTATTCGTTACATACAAAAATACAAATCTTTCCTCTTTATAATATTAGTGTAGATTGAACGGAAGCATGCAAATTTAGATGTAGAACTACTTAAGTAAGTACAATAAATATATATTGATTAACCATGCGTCTTCGCAATACAATAGAATTTAAGTTTAAGTAAAAAATATAATTTTTGTCAACCTCTATATTTGTTATAACTCTACAAAGTACAGTGGTGATCACAGCACGACCCCCGCCCGAACATTACGCGAAACAATCGACCGAAAGCGTCTGTACGCACTTCGTCTCTCGAGGGTTTCATGTAGCCATTATAGCTAACGTGGTTAAGGTGTGGTTACACTCAAATAGGTACTAGCTTTTAGGTTATGCTAGAAGTTAGTCTGACCATTCAAAAGTGCATATGAAGGCCTATTTAAATAAATTGTTATATTCCATTTGATTTCATTATTAGATAATATATTATCCCATCAATATACATACATAAATTTGCAATAATTTCAAGACCCACAACGTAATGTTTCCACCGTTAAAAAATCAGGCTTCTAGAATTATCCATAACGAAGTTACATGGGGGTCAAAAGTACCCAAATGAACTCATCCTTCGAGAATAAGATGATACGACGAGATACTCGTATGCTGAAGAATATAACTCGAAACATAATAGTTAGCGAAGAAGATTTAACCTATAAATTAAGATGTCAAGATTTTGATCAGGATTGAATTTGTAAAGAAATATAAGCTACCTATAGCTTAATTTAGGGTCGATTTTTGCTCGTTAAACTATTAAGCACTATGTGATACGAGAACTAAATTTACACATATATCAGTAGTATCTAGATATTTTTAATGTAATAATGTTGCGATTTAAAAAATAACCACTTATAATATAAACCTATGCAAAATTGAACTGACAAAGAATATCTAATAAGACGATATGAAAAAATATCGCTGTTTAAGAAAATAATATAATAGTAGTACCCAAATTTTCACAGGCCAGTTGGCTTGGTGGTTAGCGCTCTGACTGCCAAACCGAAGGTCACGGGTTCGATTCCCACCCAGGACAAACATTTGTGTGCATGAACATGTCTGTTTGTTTTGTGTCTGGGTGTAAATATCTATTTAAGTATGTATTTAGAAAAAAAAAAGTGGTATATGTAGTATATCAGTTATTTGGTTTCCATAGTACAAGCTCTGCTTAGTTTGGGATCAGATGGCCGTGTGTAAAGAATATCCCGGGGATATTATTTATTTATTTAAATAAAAGTCATCTGGCAGCAAGTTGCGAAGAACTTAAAACGTCTCTTGAAGGTGAACTAGTATGTACAAACAGTCACATACCAAACAGTCTGTAAATACCTTTACAGCTAACAGAATAGTTTCATTCGATTATTATTTGGTGTTTATTTACTGTGAGCTATTATGTTTGAGAGGAAAATAAGGGGCAATCGTGAAAAGGTCAAGTTATGAACCTTGATATTGGATTGAAATGGAAACGCGATCCAGGCTGATTTGTATTAGTTTACGATATAAAAGAACGGGATTGGCTAGTATTGGAAAGCCATGAAGTACGGCTTTAGGTTGAAAATACAATAGACTTTCTCGTCATGAAGGTTTTAGTTATAATTGCTAGAGGAAACTTATGCTGTTTCAAACGGATCTCCCTTTCTCGAAGTTTCTGTGAGATCTCGCAGGAATACCTGCTAGTCCATTTTGAACTCAATCGACGCTAAACTGCTAAATTGTAGTTCTCTTAGCAGTAATATAATAATTAATCCAGAAACACTTTTGGTCAAAATTGTAGAGTAAATTTTACATTACCTTCCCTCACAGGTCATCTCGCCTCATGAAATAATTCTTTGAGACCTCCAAATAACATTTTGACCTTTAACTTGGGCGAGTAGGTACTGTCAGCTACGAAATTCCGCAAGAAGACTTAAGTTTGTAACTGAACATAAATCACTATTCAGAGACAGAACAAAATCTTTTTGAAGTTGGAAATTATTCTAAACACCAGCAAAAGGGCTGGTATCGTCACGACAGTAGAATACTCAAACGGCGCAAATATTAAGGGTCGAAAGTCTGATCTACGAGCATGGACAGGGTACTAGGTGTGTATTGAGCTCTGAACGTCTGGCCGGTGCATCTTGTGACAAGAATACTAGCGTATCGTAAGCATACGGCCAAATGGTTAGCAATGCCATCCAACGGGGCGAAGCCGCCATCATTCTAGGGACCTTGCCCACTGATATAGCTAAATATTTATCAAATGTTCTATATGTAAATAAATTAAGAATAATAATACAGCATAACATTATTATGACATTTATGATTTAAGTGTTCAGCGATTTCTGCTGGTTACTGTACGAAAAGGTAAAATTTACAAAGGTAAATTATACCAGCCCGGGGACCTTCGCAAAGTACAATCAAACAATGAAAATGGACATTGCATTGTAACTTGATGTTTATCTTAGTACTTGAAACCTTAAAGTTGTGCAAAAATAATAATTCTCTGAATTCACTGAAAATAAGAGCGAACTACATTTATCCGCAACAATTTGCGGTATAAAGTTGTTAATTGTTATTCGTGTAGAAAGATCATTGAACTTGTCTTTATTATATATAGGTATATATCATATTATATCTGGCCGTTTTGATGTTCGACCGCTCATGAAGTTTCGTAAAAATTAACAACTGTATTTGGAGGATTAATAGCTGTACTTTACTGTTTTGTCATGCACGTAGTATCGATTCTTGTGTCCATGAACATGCCTTTGTTTCTGGTTAGTATCTACAAATTATATATTTAAATAGCAAAAATGCCAAATGGGTTCCAATAAATAAATATCATGGGACATTATTTACACACGGCCATCTGATCCCAAACTAAGCAGAGCTTGTACTATGGAAACCAGATAACTGTCATAGTACATATACAATTTTTTTTTCTAAATACATACTTATATAGATATTTACATCCAGACACAGAACAAACATACATGTTCATGCACACAAATGTTTGTTCTGGGTGGGAATCGAACCTGTGACCTTCGGCTCGGCAGTCAGGGTCGCTAACCACCAAGCGAACTGGCCTGCCAATAACCATGTGAGAAGAATGTCTCAGTGAAATTGTTATATTCAATAAATATTTTCATAGCCTTAGGAACTACACAAAGGGCTGCTATTAACATTTCACTGAACATGTTTTAAGTCATTGTCACAACCGGTATTTTTGCGTTGCCTGACCTGGGAATCGTACCAGGAACCTCCGATCTCTACACGAGCTCTATGCAACTGGATTTCAATCTACAGGTACGTTATACGTACTAACCAAGAGGTTGATTCTGTAAGGTAATAAGAAACTGCCTCGACTATGTTTCATCGCGGCCTCTTTACTCTGTCTCTTTCGCTAACTACGCAACACATGAGAGGTCCGCTATCCGGGGCCTCGATGCGCCGCGACCATACAAAGTAGGTAAAGGCTGAATAAGGTGGCTTAGGAGGGAGGAATCCTCCCACGTGCGTGTATTATTGCTGAAGGCAGAAGTTAGCTAATGAAACGCTTAGGCCGACCTGGAGCGCAGTTCTGTATAACTTTCAAGGTGGAAAAAGTGCGGACAATAGTTTAAAGGCATACGTACACTTGACTTCAGGTTTAGGTACATATGATAATAAATAATTATAGCTTTACAATCTCTAATATGTTCTATACCCCTCGTTACCATTACATTAGCCCACACTCCAGGGGATAACCCAAGGGTTAAGTTAGGTTTGGCCCAAAAAATAACTAATTTAGTGAGGGCCTGGCCCCATTAAAAAAACAAAAGTTATGTTATTCTTGTGGAAAACTATTTAGGTATTCTTGAATTTCGAATCGGTTCAAAATCTTGGGATGGGTACTACCCCTATATACACCTATGGCGGTAACTAGTTGCCACTAAATAGTTTTGTTATCCCCCTGTGGCTACATTATCAGACCCCTGTTACCAAATCAGTGATAGAGTCTGAATAATCCACAAAACAATAGCAATTCATAAAAATGGAATACCTGAAACTTCGTCTACTTAGTAACATAAGTAGCTGATAGTAGGTTTATCATTTTGGATTCGATTACATATTTATCTTGCTGACTGTACAAAAGACCCGAACTAGTTAGAACTAGTCTAATCAGAGTAGCCTGAAGTAGCAATGGGCATGTCACAATCGTCGAAAAGTTCCAAGGGGGAGGATTAGACTCCGTAAAAGCAACAAAACTTCGATAAAATCTATGTTCAGCATTTTTAAGGACACCACGAAATGACACAGCTAGGCCGTGGACCATGGACTTTTCACCTAATTGCATAGTAATGACAGAGACAGAGAATAGATCCCGCGCAGATTCATAGCAAAATGTTGGTCGGGACTATATCTGTTCTTAATAATTACAATTTAATAGTATTTGCAATAAAAAATTATCAAAGTAATACAAATAATAATTGAAGACCAAAAGTGATGGAGATTTTGCACTTGACCTTTAGCTCGGTATTCACTGTGCGTTGGCCCTTAGACGTCTACACTTCGCAACAATTGGAAGTTTGTTATGAAACTCATCCCCTCATTGTTGTGATGAAAACAAATACATCAACATTGCTTATGTACTTACTGTTATGTTTTGTACCACTAACTATACCTAGCGGATTCACTCGTGTTCTGGAACTTTAAGTATCGAGCTACCATTTACCTGGATCTGTTTATCTATTGTCAATCAGAATAATTTTATTTTTATTGAGCAAAGATCAGAAAAAAATATATAATTCCCAAAATTTTATTTGGACCGAGACAGAGTGATTTAGACAGAGAACTCAACGTCAGAACAATAGAGTTATCTTTAAAGGACTTTTAGGCGAAAAATCAAATGAAAAACATGAGAATGCGGTGATGAACTACCACCCCAATTCATATCACTAGTAAGAATCCATTGAAGATGTACCGATGACCATGCTCTTTACAGCATTATATGGTTAACAGAAGCTTTCCTAAAGAGAATTAGTGTAAGCTAGCAGACTAAAAATTCCTAATCTGGCGAAGATAGGGAACAGGGGGGCAATTCCACTAACATATTATGCTATTATGATGATGATGATGATGATTATGCACCGAACCATTACCATATCACAACCAAAAGTCAAATTTGACGTTTAGTCGTATTGTACTAAACACAACAACGATCGAACTGCGGTTGAATTTCGGTAATGGTTCACATTTGTTCGAAAGATTACGTCAAAATGTATGTTTGTTTCGGTTGTAGTGCGTAGGAATAATCAATTTGACATTAATCATAACCATATCATTGCCAAACCAAACGTGTTACTCGAACGTTGCATTTAGTGGAATTGGCCCCAGATCATGCAAATCATAGGTTGAGATGGATTGCGTCGATGGAGTTGCAGGAGCTGAAAAAAGAGTTAACGATTAGCAAGCACATCCCCAACGCAAGAAGTATTAAGCGTTGTAAATAAGTATGTAAATACTTTGAATATTAATATTACATTTGAAGCAAAATTTTCAACTAAAATGTTTGCTTTCAAAATGTACATGTTTTCGGTTAAAACTGAGTTTATAACTAATAATAAAACGTCTTGTAAACAACATTTTGATAGTCATGAAAGTGCTAGAAGTTCCCAGACATTCCGACAGAATTTGCATTGAGAGGCCTCGGGGAGCTGTCATTACCGCAGGCCTTGAGTTCGTGACCTCTGTGGCCACAAGAGGCCTCTCGCCTCGATTCGTTGACCTTAGGTTGCATTCCATGCATACTCGTATAAATAATATTGGTTATTTACCCGGAAAATATACTGGGTTTAAATTATGTACGAGGGTTTTTTTTATTGTGGGATTAAAAGGCTTTTAGAAAGTAACTTTAGAAGCTTGGCTAAATGCACAATGTGTAAGCACTAAGCACTATGTCCTAAGTAGCAAGTTAAAGGATTACATCATTGTAATTTGACCACGTCGTTTCAGAAGGTTAATCAATGAATAAATTCGGTTTTATGCCATTAGAGTATGCTCTTGAGCATAGTTTGTCCGGGGAAGTACTACCACCTTACCCATTTCCACCATGAAGCAGTAGTGTACTTGTGTTACTGTGTTTTGGTTAGTAAGGTAAGGGGGCCAGTAAGATTACAGCTCATGACTCTTAACAACTTCACGTCTCGGGGTCGACAACGCATTGGCGATGTTCCTGGTGATGCAGATCCCTTGCAGGTCCATAGGCGCCGGTGATCATTTACTACCAGGTAAACATCGCATATGTGGTATAAAAATTATTGGCTACAGAACTATTATGCCCCAAATACAGCCAAGTGTTTCGGCACTGAGCATATTTGATGCTGTACAATTACGTCACTGTTCAACCTCTTTATGCAAACTTCGTCAGCAAGCCGCCTCACGGAGGCCTCGGAGAGCTTACCTCTCACGTGATTAGTAGTATTAGCGTAGTAAGCAACAGAGACAGAGCATAGAGGCCGCGACGAGACATCCTCGAGTTAGTGTCATTTTCCTTACAGAATCGAGCCCCTGAATTGTAAAACTCCATTATCACATCAATACAATCGCTTATTATAAAAAAATAAGCTGATTTGACATATCAGTAAAATTCCCTTGACAAAGCATGTAATAGAATATTAAATAAAAAATAAACTTAGCTAGTTAAGAACATGCGAATAGAAAATTGATAAAATAATATTTCACATTAAACAAATACGTACGCATTGGGGTAACTTAAAATTATCTGAATCGCTTCAACATTGTTTAGATTTATTGAGTTCATATTATTAAATATCTATCTCCAATTTTGCAAGAGCATTGTACCTTTGAAGGGTTTTTTTTAATAAGTAGGTATAATAACTAATGTTTTTTTATACCGGGAAGGCAAGTGAAGCCATGGAGTGAATACATGTTTAGTTACTTCTTTTATCGTAACAATATATTTTTGTTATGAACCAAATTATAGAAAATTACCTACATACATTTATTTGAATCTAGAATATTAACCAATATTAACCTGAAGAATGTCTCACGATATTCATGTTATACCGGGCTGTCAGAAGGGTCATGGATGCGGTCTTGGCAATTGCCATCCATCGTAGGCGTGTTGTAGCAGGAACGTTAAAATAAAACCACGTATGCAATTAATAACAATCACTTATTTTATTCCAATACTAAGTGTATTATACAAAATATAGCGTTAAACACAAGATGCAACTGGATTATGAGCCAATAGGTTACCACGCGTGCACCTCTTGCGGTGTCTGTCTATCAATCGACGACCGTCACCGCGTAGGCGCAGACTTGTTACTCTATTCGGGGTTACCCGCTCATATTCTACTATTCGACCGATTCAAACATTAAAACGATTTACTTAAATCACAATTTTTCCAATTTTAAATTCAACAACAACAAAACACAGAATTACAATCAGTTTTACTTTAGTAAACTCAAAGATTAGATTCTCTTTCTAAGGTGTCACGCCGTCAAATAGGTTATTATTAGGGTCTTCTGTTTTCCCAAATTAAAGTAAGTATAGTTTTACAATTATAATAATTAAAAATGGATTATCTTGAACACATCAAAAGAGTAGAGATAAAAAAGTTCCATTAATTTCATTATTCACATTAAAATTTTAATAAATTATTCTATGCGTTGATTCAGATTATATTCTTTTTGAGTGCCCATTTTAATTTAAATCCACTCAGCCATTTAATGTGATTTAATCGCATAGGTACAAACATCCAAACGTCCATACTTCTACATTTTACTAATATTATAAATTCGCATATGAAAGCTTCTTAATCTGTCAAGCAAAAATACTATATTATTATGGATTTGGATGAAACGATGTAAATAGATTATGTACAAGCTGGATTGAGAAATAATACATTTTTCTATTTATCCATTTTTAGATTTCGATTTAGCTAAAACTTGGCTCGTATATAGAACATATATTGGAATAACATATAGACAACTTTTTATCCCGGGAAAATGTAACATCCCTCGGGAACGTGGGAAAACCACGAGGGTAGCTAGTTTGTAATAAATGTGAGATGAACTACGTACAATAAATAATAATTAGCCTAATAAATAAAATATGCATCTGCAGAAATATTAAAGTACCTCACAAACCACGATGTAGTTGCAAACATTTACAATGGGAGAGAAAAAAACTCCTTTGAGCTCTAAAGCGGAATTGCCAAGCAGAATATTATATTTGAGCATTACACCACATTGTAATATATTAGATTAAAAAACATAACCTAACAAATATTATAAATGCGAAAGTTTGTATGTATGAATGCTGGTTACTCCTTCACGGAAAAACTACTAAATACATTTTTGATGAAACTTGCCAAATATATAGAAAATACCCTGGAATAACACATAGGATAATTTTTGTGTCGGGAAAAAGTTACCTCCCTGGGAAAAGCGGGTATAGCCACGGGGGAGAGCTAGTTTTACTTATATTACATCTTTTGACAAAGAGGTTTCTACGTTGTAACATTTTTTGTGACACATAAAATAAAAATGTAAATTTAATGTGATGTAAACAATAATGAGCTCTATATCTATCGTCAAGAGGTTCATCAATCCAACGATTTTGGATCGAGACTTTTTATTATTTTTGCCCGTAAAGAAAGCATGGATTTTTCTGTAATTTAATTTTTGTGATAAAGGTTGTGTTCGAACGCAATCTCGTTATGGTAAGTGATGTCATTGAATGTAAGCTTTATGTGCTTACCTATAAAGGTTGGAATGTAACTGGCCCTCAAGGAAACATACCGAAAGGTGCTTGACGATAGATTTTTTGATTTTGAGGATGGCAGCCAGCCAGCACTACAAAGTAACCTACCATTAAACGATGGTTTCTTCAAGACGTTTCTTCTCTGTAAGATGATAACCACGACCTTTGTTATGTGTTCGAAGACCCTATCATTAATATCACTGCTGCCAGACATCATATCATGAGACCTTCCTTTTTCATACCCCACGGATCTGATTCTTAACTAACCATGGATTATACTGTGGTAACCAGGTGATTGATTTTACACATACTTACGTTACTGTTAAACTATATAGCTATTTTAGACCATGTCACAGAACAAATAGACCTAAATGTCATCAAATGTTTGTCATGGGTGGGAATTGAACACACAACCTGTGGCTTGGGAGTCAGGGTATCTAATCTCTACGGCAACCCTCCCTTAACACTAATCATACCAACACTTACTAGGTATCTATTTCTACCATAGCGGGTCAAATGTGACTTTATATTTCCTGCTTCAATGTATGAAATATGGTTGTTAGGAAGGGATATAAATAATATAACTGTATATTAGTAAGAAAAAGTCATGTAGTCAAATGTGCAAAAGCAATAAGATGAAACGTGCATTTTCAATGCAAATTTCAAAATAGGTCATTTGACCCGGTTATGATATGTTTAATGCTAAACCTGCTCAAAAGTCACAATATCCTAAACAAATTTCAGTTTAACTTTATTGCTTTAACTTCTTATTGATAACGTATAACTTCACATATTTTTTTCTTTTTTGTAGTTCATGTTCAATATCAAAGTTCAATGAGTTTCAGATGCCAGAGAAATGACTGAATCGATTAGAAAGAGTTCAATTAATATTTCATAAATATTGATGAGATTACGACCTTCATGAGGCTTCGTTGGCATATTTCAGAGAATTCTTTATACTCTGTTAGCTTAGGAATTATCTATAATTTCCTAGTACCTATTATTTATTCTTTGTTATGAAGATACACTTGTGTTTTTCAAAAAACTTACCTTGTTGTGTGATGGAGGGAACTGAAGAAAATGGACACAAAAGGCCATTTATTCTATTCAGCTCTTGAAGGGTACGTATGAAGGTTAAATCACCGGTTCGGAACTCAGCCTTCAAATGAGAAGTACGGGTAAGAGAAATATAGCAAGGTTATTATTTTTATCTATTTCATATAAAGCTTAGGAGTTTCCACATGAGGCTAGTTCTCTGTCACAGCTAGGTACCTATATACATACCTATATACATATACCGCCTTATAGATTGTTTAAGATATTTATCTCGAATTTGAACCCAGTCCCTTCGGATTTAGACGTCACTACAACTAAGCTTAGATCCATATTGAGTTTATAATATTTTGATAGCGTAACTTGGTTATGTTAATTCCTGAAACTAGTGTCTATAAAGGTATTATATTTGAATATAATGAATAAATGATATCAACGTCCCTCTGTTAATAACTCTATATTGTGCGGAAAATGAAATACTTCGTTGGAATAAAAAGTTTTACGACAGTTTTTTACAGGGTTGTTTGTACTCAGTATTACTTTACATTGAGGGGTGGAAGTACTCATCATTATGAGAAAGTTTAACAATGGGAAACACTATAAAGATGTAAACCATCTGTCCCATAGAATTAGTTGAGAAGGAATTGAACTTTTGCATGGAACGGCTCGCAAATTATCACCATGTGTCTCGCCTGATACACTATCAAAAATGTACAGTAAATAATAAATAAATAATATATAAAATTATATACGCAAGCTGGCTGCCAGCGGCTGGAAAGGTCTGAAGAACTCAAAGGCGTATGTCCAGCAGTGGACGGAGATAGGCTGATGATGATGATGACGATGAAGTAGAGGATATTGTAACTCAGGGATGGAAAATAGATTTTTTTATCCGCGATTAAAAGGTGAACAGGGTTATATATATATAAAACATTTCGGGATTGGACTGCTACTATTTGGTGCGGAATTTTTTGTAGATGGTTGTTAGCTATATATGATATCGATTAACGCGGGTGAAACCGCATGGGACAGCTAGTATATATATTTAAGAAAAATAAGGTTTCCTTTGACGCACCATCACCTCAAAACTACTGAACATATCGGGATCGGACTCCTACCGTTCAACGCAGAATAATTTGTAGATGGTTATAAGCTATATATGATAAACGATAACCGGGTGAAAACGCGGTGGACAGCTAGATTACAAAGAGGTAAAGTTTGTAATGTAGCAGGTAATTTCCGAAACTACTAAGTCGATATGAAAAATACTTAGGTTGTTTTATAATCCCATTAGATCCCTAGAGAAGGGGTTAAAACCGCGAGACAGTAGCTAGGATTATTTAAGTCAGACATACTCGTAAATCTTGTTAAAAATGGTACATCATTATGATCAACTTACTAGTCATTAATTCTAATTGAATACCTAACAGGACTACGGCGCCATCGGATAATCTACCGCTGCTTAGAACCTGATCACAAAGTCAGGTAGAAGTCAAAATAAATTGCCCTCGGTCTGTATCATAACACGCAGCCTTGGTTACGCTTGGATGTTAATCAAAATATAGGTGGAAAATAAAGTATTATATATTGAAGGCCTATTTGAATAAATAAGACCAACTTGGTCTATTGGTTTAGAGCTGTCACTAATCTCCGAAACTACTTGACGAATTTTAATGACAGGTCAATTGGGTTGGTGGTTAGCGACCCTGACTGCCAAGTCAAAGGTCGCGGGTTCGATTCCTACCCAGGACAAACATTTGTGTGCATGAACATGTCTGTTTGTTCTGTATCTGGGTGTACATATGTATGTATCTAGAAAAATAAAAAAAAAGTAGTATATGTAGTATATCAGTTATTTGTTTTCCATAGTACAAGGTCTGCTTAGTTTGGGATCAGACAGGCGTGTGTAAAAGAATGTCCCAGGATATTTATTTATTATTTATTTATAGTTTCCTCAGATAACTGGACCGTAACTTGGGGTAACATTTATGTAAAATCGGGAGACGATTTTTTTAAACATAATTTGATGTTATCAGGAGGATGCGGGTACAACTTGTTTTAAATAAAACCTTTTTAATTCGCTATCAGTGTCTACATTGCCTACAGTGCATTCGATATATTTATACGCTGAAATTTTTCATCATCTTCATTCATTCAATTCATGTTCCATATGTCCTTTTGCTTTTCAGAATATCATAGAAAATAAACTCTACTCCTTTAGAAATAGGGTTCATTTACTAGACAAACCAATATGAGTAAAAATGTCAAGGACAATAAAAAAGTATCTATCCTCCAATTTACATATTAACGCGTTTAATGACAAAACATTCTTTATTAGAACACTGTTCTTTTAATTAATTGCATACCCTTGCCTTTAAATGCTTTATTAGGCCTTTGTTAACGTCGATACTGCTACTTATTAACGTACTTACTTTTATAGATAACTGCTAGTAACTAGTATGACAGTATTTTATACAAAAACCTAATTTGGGGCTACAATTTCCCTCCTAAAGGGGCTGGTTGTTCCCCGGAATAACTTAACCCCCCTTTATCATACTTTTTAAGGTCTTTTTTTTTTTTTTTTTGGTACGGACCTACAAACGAAAAACTGAGAGAGGTGAAAATATCCGAATCGTTATTACGCCAAGCTGCCAATGCTGTCATAACAGATGGAAGAACAATAACAACGGTCGCCAGAGAACTGGAAATTTGTAAAAAAAAATGATAGCTGGTAAAGATCATATCGTAGGCTATAAAAGCAGATCAGTGTTTACCACGTAACAGGAAAAATAGCTAGTAAGCTACATTTTAAAGCGTTCGTCAATATACTTCGGTATGCTGCTAGGAGAGGTGCGAAATCTCGCGTATGAATGTGCAGTTAATTTTCAGAGATCATTCCCCCTACATTTTTTTTTTTTTTTTATGCCACTGGGGCCGACAAACAAGCAGACGGTCCACCTGATAGTAAGTGGTCACCGCCGCCTATGGACATTTGCAACACTAGGAGCATCGCCAATGCGTTGTCGACCCTGAGACGTGAAGTTGTTAAGTCTCATGTGCCTGTAATTTCACCGGCCCCCTTACCTTTCTAACCGAAACACAGTAATACAATTGCACTACTGCTTCACGGCGGAAATGGGTAAGGTGGTAGTACTACCCCGGACGAACTCTGCACTAAGAGCTCTACTACTCTAAAAAATGGCACAAGAATGGAGAAGCTGGGGAAGTATGGTTCACTGGGTTCATAATAAGGAACCCAATACTGTCCATACGAACACCAGAAGCTACCAGTGCAAAAACTGTTTATCTCGAGGATCTTTTCCAGTTAGATTTTAAATTTTTATGTTGATTTATAAGCTAATAGATTCAATTTTAGTTAACCAGTGCTAAATGTTTATCTGGATGTAATGTTTTTTTGTTGTTTTCTTTATAGTTTATGGCATTGCATTAGCACACAATAAATGTAACTTTAAAGATTACGGTTTTGTTTAAAAGTAACATATATCATTCTCATATTTTATTTCTATTATCCAAGCGGCTCAATTTGCCCCACACATGGAACAACTCGCCCCGACGCGGGGTTGAATGTTCCCTTCCGAAATTTTGCAAAGATATGCCTATAAAAAAACTATTGAGATACTGGCAGAAACCGATTAAGATTATTTAAATAGATTAAAAACCAAAAATAAAACTTATCATTTTCATCATATAATTCCATGCTATTTGATAATCGGAACTTTCAGCCCCGGCCTCCCCTACATTGAAAATATTTTTGTAAACTTTTTGTAGGTCCGTTAGAACGCTTATCTTTTATTGGAATTTTACAGGTAACTGGACCGTAGTTTGGGACAGCATAGGGTTTATTTTATCAAAATCAACTTACGGATATAAAACATACATATCACGCGTACAAAGTTGCTGGCACAGATAGTTATTAATAGAAAATACTTCTTTAAAAACCATTTTTATTGACACCATGTCGTACTAAAGCTAATTCGACAGGCCAGTTGGCTTGGTGGTCAGCGACCCTGACAGTCAAGGCACAGGTCTCGGGTTCGATTCCCACGCAGGACAAACATTTGTGTGCATGAACATGTCTGTTTGTTCTGTGTCTGGTTGTAAATATCTATATTCCTGTATATATATAGTATATAACGGGTTGACAGGTATGGGTTAAGCGAAGCGGTCTTGGTAATTGTCCTCCATCGTGGGCATGTTGTACCAGGAACGTTAAAATAATACCACGTATGCAATTAATAGCAATCACTTATTTTATTCCAATACACTTACATATAAAATATAACGTACTAGCTGTCCCCCGCGGTTTCACCCGCGTTCCTGTGGGATGTCACATGTGTTATACATAAAAACCTTCCTCTTCAATCACTCTATCTATTCAAAAAAACCATATCAAAATCTGTTGCGTAGTTTTAAAGATTTAAGCATACATAGGGACAGAGAAAGCCACTTTGTTTTATACTATGTAGTGATTTCCATGCCATCCAATAATCTGGCACCCCTAGTTTTGAATAGTATCGGATTTGTGAGGCTCTACTGTACACATATCCATTCCAGTTTCCATGGTTCAAGATCTGGTGACTGTGAGTATAGAATGTCCCACTTTATTTAGACATGGGACATTGGCATAGTTTTATTTCTTTTGTATTTGAAATCACTTTATAACACATTACATTGACTCCCCCCCGTACCCCAGTGACGCTTACATGGAGCCTACATCGCATGCTGGCTAGCTGAGCGCGGTGAGCGACAACCACGCGACTTTTTTCTAATACTTGCATTTTTAAACTCGTGATATCTTCCGAATGAAATGTCCGAATTGAATAATTCAAAAACTTATAAAAAGGTATTAAAGCCGTCTTGAATATAAAGTAATTTATTTTGATGAGGATTAATACCAAGGTACAAATGAAGAGCCTTTTCAAGAGGCGGCATATATAAATTAATATTTTAAAATAAAAAACTGCTTACTGTGACATAACTATAATATTTAGACATATGCTGTCGCGACACTTTTTGTAGATAATGATGAGTTCTGCAAAGTCGTAGTAAATGATTTTGTTCTATCATCAATAGTTTTCGCAGCGCACGCGACGTAAGGAATTTTTCAGGTCATTTTTTTACACCTTGTGTTACATTATTGGAGTTTTAGTAAGGATCCCTCATTTTTTAAAAAATATAATATAGCCTATGTTACTCGGGGATAAAGGTGAATTTTTGAAATCGGTCCAGTAGTTTCGGAGCCTATTCATTACAAACAAACAAACAAACAAATCTTTCCTCTTTATAATATAAGTATAGATATAGAAAACACAGGATGCAAATGGATTATGAGCCAATAGGTTAGCACGCGTGCACCTCTTGCGCTGTCCGTCTAATCATCGACTGACGTCACCGCGTAGGCGCAGACTTGCTACTCGATTCGGGGTTACCCGCTCATATTTTAATATTCGACGGATTCAAACATTAAACTGATTTACTTAAATGACTATTTTTCGAATTTTAAATCAAACAATCATTCGATCGAACGATCTAAATAGGATTAATTTTCAGAAAATGTCGTTTTATCCGTGCTTTAGGCAATGAACGTAAAGTTTTTAAGTAACATTTTTGTGAGAAATACTGTTATTGGGAGCCCTTTATTATCGCATCTAATTCGTATCTAGGTATATATGACAGTCCCTTAAAAAAGAGAATACGGTAGAAGTCACGTTAGTAAAGAAATTCCAAGCAATGCTCGGCCGCCCAGGTACTAAGTATTTATTTATTGAATTGTATTATGTAGTATATCAGATATCTGGTTTCCATAGTACAAGGTTTACTAAGTTTGGGATCAGATGGCTGTGTCCCCAGGATACTTATTATTTAATAATTGATAAAGGATACGATAATGCAGTTTCAAATATAAACTTCTCGCGGAAAATGTTTGTAAATGTAGGTATCAATCAATTATAAGTTAGCGTAAGTACTTGGCGAATAATTAATTTTATTTACACTTGTAATACTTTTTAGTGGCCTATACTCTTTTTACACGATTTTGAAGGTGTATAAATTGTGATGGGTGTCACCACGTATACCATGAAGAATCAGTTCAATATAAAATACATCAAGAGTAGTAGAGCTCTTAGTCCAGAGTTCGTCCGGGGAAGTACCACCTTACCCGTTTCTGCCGTGAAGCAGTAGTGCACTTGCATTACTGTGTTTCGGTAACAAAGGTAAGGGGGCCGGTAAAATTACAGGCACACGAGACTTAACAACTTCACGTCTCAGGGTCGACAACGCATTGGTGATGCCCCTATTGTTGCAAAGTCCATAGGCGGTGGTTACCACTTACCATTAGGTAGACCGTCTGGTTGTTTATCGGCCCAAGTGATATACTATAAAAAAAGAAAACAATACTATCAAATAAGTACCTACAGTCGAATAACCTAATAAGTAGGTACTTACTTCTAAAAGCGAACCCTCTAATTGGTTTTTCCATCGAGGCAGAAGCGTGGCAAGCTAATAATAGTCACGTGGCAGGCTTCAATAATCACGTTTTTGTATTCCTATTACCTAATTACCCCGAAACCCAATTACCCGTGAGATCGGGGTAATGAAAATTCCCAGCCTCAATTTTATTGTCCTTATTTAATGAATTTTTCTCGTGTCAAATGTCGGAACTCGATGTTGAGTGGTCACCACCGATGGACATATACAATATCAGGGAATTTATTGATTTGAAGAATCTAATGCTTATTGACAGATTTGACAGGCCTATTGGCTCGGAGATGCTGAGTGCCACGCCGCAGGTCGCGGGTCTCGATTGCAACCCAGGACAAACATTTGTGTGCATGAACATGTTTGTTCTGTGTATGGTTGTAAATTAGTATATATTTAAAAAAGTTGTGTATGTAGTACAAAAGTTATTTGGTTTCCATAGTACAAGCACTGCTTAGTTTGATATCAGAAGGCCGTGTGTAAAGAATGTCCCAGGATATTTATTATTGACATTAGCTCTTATATTCACAGGATGTTCCATATTGTAAAGCATTGTATCATTTTCCGTCAAGAATATATACATAAACGAATAGGACATCGAAGCAATATTACTAATAATAACATTGCCCTAGGGTACATATCTGCCCCTGTGTTTCCGAGCTACCCACACATGAACAAAAGCGTCACAGTGAGCCATAATTGTGACGCACACAGTAATGGTACGTCATAATATTTGAAATTCATATTTAGTCCATTTGGTTGGTCATTGTTTTACTTTGGTGTAAGTTAAGAGCGAAATTTCTGTGGGAATCAAATACCACGCATTTGCCCCTTTTTTTTTCTTATTGCCCCTTAATGTAAGTCACTTAATTGCAATAAATGGGTGACACTTTTGCATGATTGTGTACTTATAGCGTTTGCATAATTTTTAACGTAGGTTACGTAGGTATATTTAAAATAAATAAATAATGTACAAAACGTCTAGTCTATCTAATTGATACATGTCAGTTTTTATTTCACTTCACAAACAGTTTATTTTAAAATTGGCGTTTTGCCACATATTTCAAGCAGTAAAATATTTGGCTAGCAAAAGCAGTGTTAATAACTACATTAAAAAAACTTCATCACTTATATCTTGATCCACGTTAAATACAATTATCTCGTCGGTACGCAACCTTCAATATTGGCTCCACAAACCAGTTTTATCCAGTTATAGGGCTTCAGCGAGCTGACCACGAGTTCAATTGCTTTCTAAACAAACTTCTATCATTTCATTTGACATATTAATTGATGTTTTATAATTAACTAGTGACCCGTCCCGGTTTTGCACGGGTAGCACTAATTATCTGCCGAAAAACCAAACAATATCTTCACAGGATTCACTGGACTAATCTGACAAATGTCTTTTGATTTCTGCCTTTTAAATCTGAAATTGCAGTTCAGGAAAATCGGTCCAGCCGTTATGGAGTCCATATGGAACATACCCACCGATTTTTATAAATATAAACTACGACTTTGGTATAAAATTTTCCATATTAGGTAAAAGACTTCAGAAAGATCAAATTTTCTAGCTTCTGTGATTTATGAAGTGAAAATTTCATTAGTTCCTTTTTCTCTACAACGTAACTTTCAATGCGAACTGGCTCTGCCGGTCTCCTGTCGCCTTCTGTTTGTAAAGCTTTAACTTTATTTATAATGACTTTATCTTCCATAATCTTTCTCAAGATGGTCTTAAATCTTCCTTAAATCCAGTTTCAGAACGACATTGGATCATGATTTTGTAGATAGAGTTTTCACGTTGAGTGATATTTGTTGCATTTTAGGAAGCTTAAATGTATGAACTAGCTGTCCCCACGGTTTCATCAGCATTCCTAAGGAATCTTACTTCTTCTCGTGATAAAAAGCCTATGTGCTATTCCAAACTATAATGTACTAGCTGTTCCTCGCGGTTTCACCCGCGTTCCCGAAGGATACTCCATTTTTACGGGCTGAAAAGTAGCCTATATGTCTAAATTCTAAGACTATATTCTAAGACTATATTCTAAGACATGTTCTTTCCATGGAAAGAACATGGTAACAAGGTAGTTTTTGCGCATTTATAATATTTGTACGATCTCTGTCTCAAATCGCATTCAGAATCATTCAGCCGTTCTAGCGTGATTGGGTAACACATCCATACATCAAAACTTTGACATTTATAATAGTAGTAATATTATTCATAACCTACTTGACATGAACAATAATAAATTACACAAATTCCAAACATGACACAAGCTCCTTTGAAAATCCGTCAGTTAACCAATAAATTCCCATTTACATCCCGCACAAGTCCTGTTCCCTAAAACTTAGTTGGTAATTCCATCACGTACACGTATGACTATGACCCAAATTGTGTCTCGGGAACTCCTAACCGGGTGACGACAACCGGCTTAGTTCAATCGATAGTTGTTCCGGGTGTCTCTGTTGTTAATGTCCTTTACGTGATAATCTTAATACTGAAAAATCATGGGAAAAAGCACGGTAAACTGATTCAAAGATTTTGATTGGGGTCCGAATTAGAATGCTTTTATCTCAATTTATCCTAAAAAAATTATGATATTCTATGCAGGGAGCATTCCAATGTCTCTCTGGGACATTACGTACATTCCTAAGTTACAGTTAAACGCATAGGTAACCTTACTGAGAATTGAACCCAAGTTCAAGAGCTCCGGTAACGGAAAGTTCAAAACGTTCGATGACACCTCTCATCTTCTCCCAAGTCTTTACTAATATTGATAAAAACGTGTATCTTATCACAAAGGTCAAATACTCTATTTATCCGCTACCAATATTTGTCCAAACATTCGACGTGTCAAGCGGTATCGATGCGATGACCTTGGCAAACAACGTGGAGGGTAGGTAACGTGGGGGTGAGTATATTGGACCATGAATTGGATCACGTGGATCCAATCTTGACATTGACTTCCTTGGCCTGACAATGAAATTGTCGTCAGCAATCGACGGATGAAAACCTATAGATTTAATAGATACATTTCAAGATGGATGTGACGCAAGTGCGCATAGAATTTTATTAGAAGTACGCTAGAAATTGCAGGAATGATTGTTATTCGATAATATGGCAGGACATTCTTCACGCATGGTTACCTGATCCCAAATTAAGCAGAGTGTCCTGCTTGGTACTATGGCTACCAGGTAACTGATATACTACATATACTACTTTTTAAATACTTAAATCGATATTTACACCCATTTAGATCATTTTGTTTCATAATTCATATTTAACTTCGCTTCATATTTACGAATTCATGTCGCGGCTGCCCTAGAATGGGCGATCAATAAAGCGAGTTACAGTGGTGACTGCGTATTGGCAGAGTAGTTTGGGAATAACTCGATTGACCAACGACTTTAAAAAGGTAGATTACTGAACTGGCCAGGATGCACACGGTAAGTGACCTGAAGGAGTGCTCCTTTAAGAAGGTCTTTTATATGTACATGAGTCTCTATTTCGCCGATGATTTGATCTCTTGGAGGAAGAGAGGGCTAATCTAATACAATCTCTTTTATGATGCTAATTATGGTCAGACTTGACTTCTTTTCTTTGGGGTTTCGGGTCTAGGACATATTCAATTGATCATATCATTGAATATCTGGCCCCACTTAGTAAATTAAATGTTTCTCGGGCAATGATTTACTGTTTATGGGGGCTCTCATACGACAGGCGATGGCCCAACTATTATGTCAAAAGGATTTTTAATAGACTAGCTGTCATCTGCGATTTCTCTCGCGTTCCCGAGGGATATCACATTTTCCCGAAATAAAAAGTAGCCTATATGTTATTCCAGGATATGCTCTATCTATGTGCCAAGTTTCATGCATATCTGTTTAGTCGTTTTTGCGTGAAAGAGTAACAAACATACTTAAATACAAATCCTTCCTCTTTATAATATTAGTATTGATATAGATTTATTTCCAAAGTTTCAAAGAAATCCGTTTAGTTGGTTTTACGGGAAAGGGAATCTTCACAAACATTCGGATTTACAATATTTATTTATTGCATAAGACACATCAACAATGTAACATATTAAACATTTACAAAATATGAATAAAATTTAAGTTTTACAATCTGATATGTACATCAGTGACAGATGTGTACAGCGTTTACAACATTTTACACGTAAATATAAACAGTTCGATGATACTATGATATACATACTTATTACGATGTATATATTTATTAGTAGTATATGCGTTCCAGGACTAGGTGGCATTACAACAAAGCTAGGCCTGTAGTTCAATTCACTATGGGACCTGCAAAACCTGCTGGGGTCCACAGTTACGATGTAAATAAATAAATATCCTGGGACATTCTTTACACACGGCCATGTGATCCCAAACCAAGCAGAGCTTGTACTATGGAAATCAGATAACTGATATACTACATATACTACTTATTTTTCCAAATACATACTTATAGATATTTACACCCAGACATAGGACAAACAGATATGTTCAGGCATACAAATGTTTGTCCTGGGTGGGAATCGAACCCGCGACCCTCGGCTTGGCAGTTAGAGTCGCTAACCATCAAGCCAAGTGACCTGTTCAAATAGTTGAGAGTCGTATTTGTTGTTAATAATTTGGAGCAAGAAAATTGTAAAAATTACTCTTCAATATTCTATTTTTGCGTAACAATTACGAATTATTTACCTTATTTAAGATCACATCCAGATACGTAGTAAGTCTATGATCAAACTTAACTGTCCATCCATCACGTTGGCAAGTAAATTGAAATATGGTACTACAAATTTAAATCTTATCTCTACTACGATAAGGCCTCAATTAGAACACAAATAGTTTTATTACCCGGACCACGCTATCGGTTTACGTTCACGTGTTATCGCAAATAACTTTGTGCGTGCGTTTTATTGGAATTTGGACTGTATTGCAAAGAGTTATAGGTGTAAATGAGTTTAGGTATAGAATATCTATTTCAGATGCCTAATGAAGTGTTATAAACGTGAGCAAAGAGGGTTGTTTTTTTTAGTTGGTTTGCTATAGGCCTGGTACAAAATAAACTGGGTAAATATTTGTCGTAACATGTTTTTGAAAATGTTACCGGTATTGATTTTACCTTAGAAGCTTGAAAATATTAGAGAAACAAAAAGAAATGTTGTCTATAGTTTAAAAATAGATTTATAGCAAAAACTTATTGGCAGCGGTGGGATTCGAACCCACGCCTCCGAAGAGACTGGTGCCTTAAACCAGCGCCTTAGACCGCTCGGCCACGCTACCACTTGCGGGGCGTGTTGAAATTCTGTTTTATATTCGGCAATAATCAATAATATAATATATTCTGAATGTTTATAATCAATCAGCACGTGAAACATGATAAATTATTCTGTAGAGTGGTAAAAGATAGAAATGAGTATTACAACAGATTTTTAAAACAAATGTAATTTAATTAAAACGCTGTTTATGTCGTCACGTAATTATTTTACCAATTTCCTGACTTTGCTTAAAATGTTATTCACGACATTTATTACACTGTTTGTGTTGTAAGTAATTATTTTTATAATTAATTTTGTTATTGAATATGTTTTTGACACCTTCTATTTAGTTACGAGTATCCAAAAACCATTATTTTAATTGTAAAATAAAAAAAACATGGACTTAAAAATTAAAATAGAAAATACTACCTTTAATGATAAAAACCACGAATTGTGTTCCAAGGAACATAAGCCCCAGCATTAAGAAGTGCTTACCGTGCTGCATCACTTTGGCCATTTTAATTAATTTTTCCAAGTGATCAGCAAAACATTTTGGTGCAATGTCTAGTATAATATAGATGAAAATATTAATGAAACTAACGTACATATAAATCAGTAAAACTTTCGAAGCAAAGATTAAATACAGCATATAAATTATATAACCATAATCTTGAAAGTCAATTAACTTAAAATAAACCGTTATGAACCATATTTTTAATCCAATCACTTAATTCAAATTATTAATAATTCATGGAAATGAAAGGATATATCAATGCAAAATAGCTTTGATATGAATAAAATTATAATGAGACGCCGGTTGGCTTGGTTTTAAGAGGTGTCAGGCCGGTGCCAGGCCACAGGTCATAGATTCGATTCCCTCCCAGGGTAAACATTTCTGTAGATATCTGTTTGTTCTGTGTCTGTCATTTAGAAGACATTTGGTAAGTATAAATTGTCTGGTTTCCAAAGGACAAGGTCTGCTTAGCTTGGGAACAGATGTCCGTGTGTAAAGAAAGGATATTAATTATTGTTTTTTTTTATACCACATGGGTCGACAAACAAGCATACCGTCCACCTGATGGGAAATCGTCACCGCAGCCTATGGACATTTTCAAAACCAGGGGCATCGCCAATGCGGTGTCCCCTCTGAGACGTGAAGTTGTTAAGTCTCATGTGCCTGTAATTTCACCTGCCCCTTACCTTTCTAACCGAAACACAGTAATACAAGTGCACTACTGCTTCACGGCAGAAATGTGTAAGGTAGTACTTCCCCGGACGAACTCTGCACTAAGAGCTCTACTACTCTAATTAGAACATGTCTAATGTATAAGACTAGAACCGTTTAATAAATAAAGGGCTTCAGCAAAAAAAATAATTTTATGAATTTGTTTCGGAGAAAATGACTGAAAACCCTCTTAGTACAACTGTAAGTCCTCAATTCATTAATTTCCAGATTTGTTTGTAGTTTAGTGTCTTTAGTTTAATTTGAACTTTATAACTATTATAATTAGAGTCTTATCTTATATACCTTTAAGCGTCAATGCTACACGGGTGCAATTTACCAGAACAGCCAACAATCGAGCTATCGATGGTCCATTATGCAATTCACTATTCAGTACTGGTGCACCGAATAGGGCGGTCAGGATAATAGAGCGGTTAGTGCAAAGTGGACTATTGTGGGAGTGATTACTGATCGTGAATTGTAATACCGCTTTTATGATGAAAAAGTGAGTTTTATATGTTTCAGATAGGTACTGGTAGATGTACATTTCGTTTTATTTTTGTTCGCTGCCAGGGCTGGAAGCTGTAAACATGGCCAGGCGTCAATGATTCTGTGCTTGATTCTTCGTTGGGTCAAAGTACCTTGTAGCTAATGTTTTTTAATGTTAACAGTTGGCTTGGTGGTTAGAGGCCCCGACAGCCACGCCGCAGTTCGTGGGTTCGATTCCCAACCAGGACAAACATTTGTGTGCATGAACATGTCTGTTAGTTCTGTGTCTATATAAGTATGTATTTAAAAAGTAGTATATGTGTAGTATAGTATATCAGTTATCTGGTTTCTGCGTCAGATCGATCCTTGTGTCCGTATGTAAAGAATGTCCCTGGATATTTATTATTATTTATTTATTAAAAGTGTTTTAAATATATTAAAATAGACAAAATAGTTTTCTGTCGAATCTTTTCTGTTCAAAACTGAGTTCTGTTGTTATGAGTTCAATGGTAACCTCATTAGCTTTGACCTTCTTAAGTACCCTAAGGTCTAAACTAAATAAAGGGCTTGGAATTAAAAGGGCGGCGAATTTACTCAGCGGGTCACGTTTCAGAACCGAGACCTCTGCTGGGGTACAAGGAAATTCAGGAACAATGGATATCTCTTTAAATATATATGTATAGAAATTGGAAGAAAAACCTCTGCTACTCCATAAGATACTCGCCTAAAATACTTTAAGAAGGTAGCCTTATCATCGTGCTTAAATATTTCGCAGTTCAAAAAAGTTAAACCAAAGACAAATCAATTTAATTATTCAAGAAGAAACCATTGATTTCAATGCTAAGTATATATCACAATGAACCTTTTAATATCATAAAACGTTTTTCAAACTCTTTCACTAATATTTCAAACAGCCATAACAACAAAGAGTACAAAACTATACAGACTACGTTCATTGACTGTAAAGAATCAAATGAACCATATAAAATACATAAATCAAAACAATAGCGATGCTATTAACTTTCAAAAGCCGTTAAGTGCCGTCAAGTTTCATGGATTGTAGAAAGGGCAATTTACGATTTAGTATCAGCTCCCTTATTCACCTAACGCAATCTTCGTCCGCGAGCCAGCTCAACGAGGCCTCCGAGCGCGTACCTCTCACGTGACTGCGTAGTTAGCGAAAGAGGCAAAGCATGGAGGCCGTGACGAAACATCCTCGAGCTAGTGTCATTTTACCTTACAGAATGACACGATAGTGCAGACCGATGGTAATAAAATGAATATCAATTGTCTGAGCATCGTAAACTAGCCATTTAAAGCGATGGTAGCTGGTGGTAACTAGGGCTGCCATCACTAAAATTGCCAACGCCGGACAAAACCTAAAAAACCCCTGATATTTAGGTAAAATTGGGTTTTATCCCGGACATGCAAAAAAATATTTTTACACTTATAGATTAAATTTGAATTGAGTGCGGTTCACGATTACGACTCTTTTTGGAAACCCCATCCGGACACCCTATAAATAAGGACAAATCCGGGGAAGCCCGAATGGCAGCCCTAGTGGTAACTCGGGTGCCGTGACGAGAGTCGTGATTTCGAAGCCTCCAATCAGCTTGAGCTTCGTAACGAAAACAAATATATTATTTTTTATTTGGAATGGGCATGCTTTTGGCCTTCGACTGACCCCTACCCCAAACATTTTCAGAGTAGTAGAGCTCTTGGTGCGGATTTTATCTGGGGAAGTATAAATTGTATTACTTGTATTACCATTTCGGATTGAATGGTAAGGGGGCCGGTGAAATTACAGGCACATGAGACTTAACAACTTCACATCTTAGGCACGCCGCACGACAACGCATTTGCGATGCCACTTACCGTCAGTTGGACCGTATGCGTGTTAGTGTGTTCCGATAGTTGCACATGAAAGACAGTTCCCTTTTAGGTCCCTTCTCAGTTCGCTTCTTTTTCTATATTCTTACTACCCGCGGCCATATGATCACTTATCATGGTGGAATTGTGGTCAAACACAAGTTTCTACATTAACTACCCGTATAAGATAATCTTATTTGACAGCCAATGATGAAGTTAGTTTTTGTTTTTGGATCAACTGAAATTTTCTGCCATCTCACGTTGTTTAGTGATGTAGCAAAATGTGGTAAGCACACAAATACTGGATAGAAACTGGCTTTTCAAGTAGATACAGCTAGCTACAGGCAGCGGGTATTACAAAGTACTCCGCTATCGTGCTATGGTTTCGTCAGTATGTTTTCATTCACTTAAAGTTCGTAGTCGATGGAGGATTAAAACTCGTTAGATCTTCAAGGCATTTAAAAATTACTATTGCTCATCGGATGGAAATCAGCCTTTAACTACATAGACACAGGATACATTATTTATTTTTTCAATATTCAGATTTAACGCGCCTTAATTTCTAAATTGTGAAACATTTGAAATAATACAATAGCCTGTACCTACATAGTAAAAGGCTGCCTTCCAAAGTGATCGTACTAAGTAGTTAAAATAGACAAGCATTTATTTTACAGAAGTTTGCTCTGACTCTTCTTGTGATCAAAAAAAACCTTGTCTGAAGCAATCCAAACTGGATTGCTTCAGACAAGGTTTACTCTAAGCTCTATAGCTAGAACCATAAGTATGATTTCAGATAAACAGTTCTCGTTAATACAGCTGGGGAAAAGTCCATTAATTTGGTAGGTTTAGGAACAAAAGTGAGCACAGACGGCGCGTAACGGACCAGACGTGGCAGCTGCAAAGGATATGTCATAAAAGCTACGTCTTTTTTAGTTTATGGCATAGGTTAGCATCCATTAGGATATTTCAGTATAGTCTGTGTACCTTTATGAAAATTAACTCAGTTATTCTGGTTTATTGGAAATAACTTCATGATGGTTTCTAAGTACTTACTAAGGAAATGGACTAAATCATCTATAAAATTCCAAGAAAATACTTCGTGAGATAGAATAGCGTACGGGAATAAATAACTGTCAGTAAAAATAATATGCTTCGCGAAACACATTTGCTACAGGAAAACCGGACTTTTTGAAAAATTAAGGTGATTTTTTCCAAGTCTCCTATTGTTTTGGAATGTCTTCCTGTAATCCAAATGCAGCCTCATGATTATTTTAAAGGTATTAAGCCTCAATAAAATGAGTTGGGCAGCAGCAGCTGTTTAAAAATCCATTAGTAAAATGCATTAGTTCTGGGGACCTAAAAAATCTATAGTTTTATCTGCGGTTCTAGTTCACGTATTCGAAATGTGAAGGAACTCTTTACGTGAGATATATTCCGAATGCTTTCTTACAATATAATGATTGATGAGTGGCTGATCGAAGTACATCTCCGATTTTGATTTTATTTCTTCAAAACATTGTGAAATAACATCTTTAAAACAATACTAATCAATTTCCCCCCTTATTTACGCCCCCCTTTTTTATGGGCTACGGCAATATCTCTGCCAATGCCCGTTTGTGACTTCTTATTTGGCAAAGTAATTGCCAATTAGTTTGAATTACATATTATAATATGATTACAATCTCAGATCTTAAACTGTATCTAAAAGGAATCTAAAAGTGGATTGGCAATTATTTTGCAAATGATCGCAAAAGGGATATAGAGTTCTAGTTGTAAGTAATTTTTGCTGGGACTGATAAAAAACAATTTGGAATTTTTTCTACTGTATATAGGTTTGTCTTTGATCTCAATTTCAATGTAAGTGACGGTGTGGGTGAAGCTTCCTCAAGATGTATTCCCCATACAGTTCTCATCACGGTATTCAACGTCACTACCAATCGACCTTTCATCATCATCATCATTTAATTGACCAACTATAGCATTGACAATATCCTACTTCCTGCTAATATTATAAATGCGAAAGTTTGTTACTCTTTCACGTAAAAACTATCAAACGGATTTGAATGAAACTTGGCTCATATATAGAAAATACTCTGGAATAACACATAGGATACCCTCGGGAACGCGGATGAAACCGTACCGTAGTAGTAAGAAATATATCAACCCCCATGTGTTTTTATGGTGGTACAATAATATTTTGGTTAGACAATAAAGTACATAAGGCTACAACAAGCTAGTTTTACAACGGTCTAAAAGAAACCTGGCATTATGTAGATCGTAGTTCAATCTAGCCCCCTTATTCAGCTAATACAAACTTCGTCAGCGAGCCGCTTTACGGAGGCCTCGGAGAGCTAATCTCTCACGTGCTTAGTAGTATTAGCGTAGTAAGCGACAGAGACAGAGCATGGAGGCAGCGACGAAACATCCTCGAGCTAGTGTCATTTTCCTTACGAATCGAGCCCCTGGATATGGTCGGTGCTATGCGGAGAGGAGCCATGAAACGAAAAAGTTTTTACTAAAGCTATTGGAAAATATAAATATAAGTCGGTGATTCCATAATTTTTTTTTAATAAATAAATAAATAAATAAATAAATAAATAAATAAATAAATAAATAAATAAATAAATAAATAAATAAATAAATAAATAAATAAATAAATAAATAAATAAACGAATAAATGAATAAATAAATAGATAAATAAATATAATAGATATAATAAATAAATTAATAAATAAAGTAAACGAACAAGTAGCTCCATGCTTTGGCTCTCTCATTAACAACGTAATCGCGAGAGATGTCCACAGCACGGTTTTATTGATGAGAATTCCTTCTAGAAATGCATGGATGGACATAGCCTTTCTAGAAGAGCCAAAAAATAGTGCTATAATTTCACATAGCGTTTTCTTCATCTAAATGTGACCTATTATTTTGTCTCTCACATACCCCATACTTACCGTTGACAGCCCCTGAAGAGCACTTCTACCTTACGTACAAGCTTTTGCATATTCGAAACATACCATTTTGAACCATATATGTAACCCTTTACGATAGTGTTTGTGGTTGTTTTCATAATCTATGTGCAAAAATAAAATTGTAAAGCGACTCGTTTTCATAACAAATTATTACTGTAAACTGTAGTTCATGTGATACTTTAGATGAAGTAGTCGTTTGAAATCTTCAATTTATCTAGGAAGGAACTTTAGGGGTGCTTTATTATATCTTAAATCTGCAAAGTCGTTTGCAAAGTAATAATGTTAAAAAAGGTTATTCAAACAGTTAAGAAACCACGGACTTCTCAGGGTTAAAAAATCTTTGCATAGAACAATATTTCGAGGATAATGATATATAAACTATAGATGCGTTGTCCGCGCCCAGTAAATCAGATAATGTAAAATCTTTTGACCCCTCCACGCAACGCCCTGAGCCCGAGGTACGAGCCCCACAGGGTGCACCCTCGGTGTGCTTGTTGCTTAAAAACTAAATATATTATCGGGTGAGAGCCCCCAGCGCCGGAATTGTCCGCGTAAGGATGTAAGAGCCATCTGAGGCTAACACCTTCGTCCCTTCAAAAAAAAGTACGCGCTGGGCAATAGCAAGATAAAATGTTGGTAATTGACCTAATTTCATTTAGTCGCGCATCTACCACAGTCGCAGGAGCACGCGTGGCGCCTGTAGCTTTCGATCTTAACTATATATATTCATCTCTCTCTCGCAACAGATACACTGTAGGGTGGAATTTATTTCCTTTACCTTTCTTTGCGCCCTTAAGTAGCTACCTAGTATTTGCGCTGTTTTGGGATGTTTATGGATGACGTGTCTATATATTAATTGGTCATTCTAAGAGGTCATCTAACAATCGTGTCCGTTCTCTGAAATAATCAAAAGTCAGGGAACTTCTATCAAACACTAGTTACTGAAGTCATATTTTTCTCATTTAAATCTCCCCGCTGCAAACTAAAGAAACACGAAGTAAATTTAAAAAATGCACAGAGTAAAAACATTCATATCCGTAGCAAAACTGGATTCAAATTTAATAAAAACACCGGATATTTTGCCGACTACATAAAGCAAAAAATCAATGCATGTAACCTTGTGCTTTAAATAGTTGTTTGTACTTACATACCAGCTTTTACCATGGCTTGGTGTGTTGTATTTTATTACATAGATATGAATTAATACTGTTTTACCACAATGTGGTCATGACAAGTAGTCAACATATTAAATGGTTAAAAATATATAGATGGTTAAGAAAGAGGCAAGTGAAGACAAACATGGAATGTTAGCACATAGATTCATGAATGAAGTTATTTTTATTCTGTTATTAATGACAAGATCTTTGAAGTAGTACAGCACTTAGTGCATTGTTCGCTCGGGAAAGAACTACCATCAAACCCATTTTCGCCGTGAAGCAGTAGTGCACTTGTATGACTGTGTTTCGGAAAGGTACGGGGGCCGGTGCAATTACAGGCACATGAGACTTAACAACAGTGCACCTCTAATTTTCTTGTTTAAGTTGTAAGTAATTATTGTCATTTTCTATTTTGTAGTCTTGTTATTTCTTTTTTTTGTTTTTTTTTTGTTTTTGAATGTTAGCTTTATTAAGTATTTTGTAATTGTTAAATATAAAAATATGTAAAATTGATGTTATAAAATAGCCAAAAGGTCAGAATAGATAAAAAAGAATTTAATCAAATAAAAAAGAATTTAATCAAATAAAAAAGAATGTAACCTTGCTGAGTTTCTTGCCGGTTCTTCTCAGTTGAAGGCTGACTTCCGAACCGGTAGTAGCTTCAGTAACTTTAAATTTGACCTTCATAAGTGCCTTCTGAGGTCCTAAACTGAATAAATGGTTTTGAATTTTGAATTTTGAACTTCACGTCTCAGTGTCGACGATGCTTTAGCGTCACCCCTGGTGATGCAATGTCCATTGGCGGCGGTGACCACGTACCACCAGTTGAACAGTCTGTTTGTGTGTCGGGCTAAAGGTCATAAAAACAAAATATAATACTAAGCAAAATACTAGAATAAGCGTTAGACCATTCATAAGCTGATGATAATGGTAGTAACGTGTTTGAAGTAGGGGGTTTCCTTGCAAGAGCACGAACCTCCCCTAACAAAGCCTTACAGGCCTTCGCATGCTAATGATTTCATGACATCACACGCCTACCGGAGTCACCCTTCAGTTGACTTCCGGTAGCGGTTAACGGTGGTGGCTTCAGTAACTTTGATCTTCTTAAGTGCCAACGCGGGCCTAAACTTAATAAATAGTTTTGATATTTGTATTTTGTATTTTTGTATTTTGTATTTTTGTATTTTTGTATTTTGTATTTTGTATTTTGTATTTTTGTATTTTGTATTTTTGTATTTTGTATTTTTGTATTTTGTATTTTTGTATTTTGTATTTTTGTTTTCTGTTTTTTAGAATTTGAGTTTGAGCCCTGTAGCAATCAGGTTTCCTCACTAAAAAGCTTGCGGTGACTCCATGTCATGATTTGAACCTGCAAACTGCGGCCTCATGATCGGTGCTCATCATCACTAGGCTAATACGACTAAGCTCCAGGGATTCACCGGTCCGTTATGTGTAAAAGTTTTAATATTATACAAATATCCTCAGTAAATGTAGACAAATTGCTGTCGTTAGCACGATTCATATTCAAATGAAAGGTAGTCAAGGCAACAGGTGTAGTGTGGTTCGCTCGATCGATACTTATATTTATTTTTACCGTAACCACATCCCAAGTAACAATATTACTCAGTTTATTCTGTATTAAACAACGATTATCGATATACTTATGTAATCACTACTATTAATAAACCGCCTAGTATTACATTAAAATAATATCCTCCTATAATCCTCTAAATACTTACTTACAGATTTTCTTCGATTTAATTCTCACTGTAATTCTTTTTTATTACTATACAACGTGTTACAAAATACCCCGTAAAAGTATAATTAATTATCAGAGCCAACAACCATAGTAAGCTGTCATGTCAGGGAACCAGATTATTTAACAGAAAGGCCTACGTACCTATTTTAAATAATAATTGTCTACTTTAATAGTTTTTCTATTTTTCATTCATAAAAATCATTTTTTTAATTTTTTTTTGGGGTATGTTGTACAGCGTTACTACGGTTCTTAAATATTGTGAATGGACTCGTTATAAGGCCCCATTTAAACTTCTTTCGGGTTTACGGGTAGTTTTGTAACAGCCTGTTATACCAATAAAAAAAACATACATCAAATAAATTTTATACACCATTTGGAAACCACAAAGGTTTTTAGTAATGCTGAACTTAATTATGCTAATAGAAATAATTTTATTCAAAACATAGGTATGTCTTGTAGAATGGAAATAACGTTTTATTTTTAGAATATAGATTTTTAATTAGTATTAAGTACATATATACGTTTTGGAAAAATTACTTTCTTAGAGACAACAAAACTAGGTAAAGAAAATTCTGAAAATTACTGGCCCTGGGTGATATATTCAATCTTAATAGCCGCTCTATAATCATGAATTACTAAATTTTTTAATAAATTATATACTTTTTTTTTATACCACTTGGGCCGACAAACAAGCAGACGGTCCACCTGATGGTAAGTGGTCACTACCGCCGATGTACATTTGCAACACTAGGAGCATCGCCAATGCGTCGTCGACCCTGAGACGTGAAGTTGTTAAGTCTCATGTGCCTGTAATTTCACCGGCCCCCTTACCTTTCTAACCGAAACACAGTAATACAAGTGTACTACTGCTTCACGGCAGAAATGGGTAAGGTGGTAGTACTTCCCCGGTCTCTACTACTCTAATACCTTATAATATAAAAAAAAACACTTTCAAAATAACACTATCAAAGTAAGAAAGTCAAAATTTATCCAACATCCAACATGAAAATGCGCAGTAGAATCTAAATTTGAATTCCATTCAAATAGTGGAGTAGATTCAAAGTCATCTAAAATAACGAGTATTCAAATGAAAACCGTGTTAAATAACCAACGGTCAGAAATGGGTTGAAAACATATTAGGGATGAAGAGAACGAAAATTCTATTAAAAACCCATTTGCACACTAATATGAAACTATGACAGGATGTTGCTGACGGCGGGTAAAACTCCTCGGTGTGATTTCGTAAGATAAATGACAACGACGATGTGACAGCGCGGCATCTATGCTGTCTCTTTCGTTAGGTACCCGATCGTGAAAGAGGTGTACGCTCCGAGGCTCCGACGAGGTTTATGTTTGGATTTACAGGAGATGATACACCGCATATCAGACGCGCAACGAAAAATGTGTGTACACTGAAAAGTATGTATCTTGAATACCCAAAGTTTGATTTATTATTGTCTAAATTAATATTTTCTATATATCCTATTCTGTGTTTCTACGACTTGTTGCTTTTACTTCAGAAAGCTATAAATAGTGAAATCATTCTTTAATTTTTAGTATGTTATTAATAATATTAATTATTTATTATTAAAATTAAAATAAATATCTATTGTACATTTTTGACTTACTGAAATCCTTAGGTAGATCATTACGGTTCTTGTTTGAAGATCTCTCACTAACTATTATTCCACTGTGATAAATTTCTTTAGATACATTTCTCTGAAACAAGCGATAAGTTCATGGAAATCGAAAAGAAAATGGCGGAACATTTTTCTTTTTATAAACGAAAAATGAGTAACTTTAAGCTTAGTGTAATTACTGACGATGCGACCAAACACGTGACACACCCCCCGGTCCAATTTCGTTAATATTCAGATTAAATATGGTGACTTACATGTTCATTTTGTCCATAAGTGTCCATTCTACAATCTAAAATAAAAAGGTCTACACTCAAAGCAAAGTATTTTTTGAAAATAAAATATAATTATAAAAGCCTTTGGCAACACACACACAGCCTTACCTTGTACGCGTGCATTCCCAGGCCCAGACGGGACGACGAGCCCTCCGCGCGAAAGAGACAGCCGCAATACCATTCAACGCGTTAGAGGAGCACAGCATAGTGATATTGACCTTGCGCGCCGTGACGTCATTCGCGACCTAGCTGCAGCTTCCCTTGTAACCACGCGCGTTTCATTGTGTGCGTGAACCAGACCCTGAAACCTATGTGTGCGTTCAATTTCCTCAACATTGTGCGGGTGTGTGTGTGAGGGTGTTGTGTTTCCTGTGTATATACACAGTTCCGTGCAACAGGCGAGTGAGTGTGTGTAAGTGACATTGATTTCCCGTCTCCCTGTGTAAGCAATGGAGAATCACATTCATCACAATATATAACTATGAATAATAATGGTTTATTGTGTATACAGCTGGGTGCTTAACGTTTAGTCGAGCTAGTTACCTTTAGGTTGGTTAGGGACCGGAGGTCGTCGGTTCGATTCCCAGGTAGGGAAAGTACCGCTTCTGTTGCATTGTTACAAATTGCTTGTAACAGGCGATAATGAGCATTAATTATATATTAAACATTGTGCTAAAAAAAACACCAATCTTTAAACTAACAACCATTTTGTGACTCCAAAGTAAGGAAACTTAACAAAATTGTCAAAGTACTGTGAGGGAAAAGGACTCTTTGACTAACAGGTTTGAAATGTATCTCAATCAAAAGATTAGGGTTAAATGAACTTACCTGAAGTGGAGTTCCATCCTTATTTAATGTAAGTAGGTACTTCGTGAGAAGTTACTCATTCTATCGGGTAGTAGTAGTAAGACTTTCAATACCTAATATTAAGAAATAATTTGCGGATACACCTCCAAACTATTAGCAATGGTTTCACAAAACTGGGTTGAACCCACGCGTGGGTGTGGCGGCGTGATGTTGGTGACAAACATTTGCTTTATTGCGTAATGTCGCGTTTTGGTGAAAGGTGACGGAAATTTCACAATTATTTACTTTGAGTAATTGTGTTTTAAGAAAAGCGCTTTATACGAAGTATGTAAATAACTACAGACTCCTGTAAATAAGATATTCCTACCGAAGTTTATATTGTCATTTTATCGCATAATAATATTCTTCAAAGGTCGACATTACCAGAATAATATTGTTGGAAATAAACTCTGTCTTTCAGACAATATAATTTAAACAAAACAATACAACTTATTATTTTTCCAACTATTTATTAAAACGATTATTTACAAAATTGATAATGTGTACTTAATGTAGAAAAAGATTCATACGTGAACAGTTTAAATATTAATCAATTAATTACTTAAACTTAATTAAGTGAATTATCATTAATACTATCACAACATGACAAAAGCCCGTTGGGCTGATTAAAAAAAAACATACCTACATTACATTCAAACTTATTTTCGACCTTCGTTCATCGGTCTTTCTTATTGTTAAAAACATAAAAAAAAAATTGAAAAAAGAATGTTCTACTCTCGTTATGATAGCTTGTGATTTTTGCTTACTTTTGCAAATAATTTTAACTAATTAATATTTTATTATTTTATCTATTTAAGAATGTATTGCCTCGTAAGTAGTCAACTCATAAAATAAGATTAAATTTTATTATAACGCATAATGATAATTTTTAAATTATACATTTATCATTTATTTGCGTTTATAAAATCAAATGTAAATGATTTCATGATAAAATTAAAAAATTACTGGTTTTTACCAATGATGTACCAATATAAAGACACGTCATTCACCAACAACACGGCTCCCAAAAATAGTTTAAATACTAATTAGCTACATATACGCGCGAAGTATGGAAAAAATAAATAAATTACACCTTACGTGTACCTTTTGTTGTAGAGTAATTAATATAGATCGTTTGCTACATTAAAATTGCTAGATGCGCGTGCTATCGCGACAGTGGTTGGTGCGCGACTAAATGGAAATAGGTCAATTACCATAATTTTATGCTGCCATTTCTGAGCGCGAATAACACATCTATATTTTATACATCATTAGTTTAAACCAGATAAGTAGAGGCAGAAGAAATTCACAGTACACTTAAGATTGAACTACATTCTTTCTTATTTTAGGATATATCTACACTTTATCGCAAATCTTGCAATAAATTTCATATTATTAAAAAAAAAATCATATAATGGAGCTTGAGTTTGCTTCAGTCTCCAAAATTCAACACTTATTAGATAATATTTATGAATATCGAATTCCTCACCTTACGTGTAATCTCGATACAGGTATGTAAATTCAGGACTTGCTTACACAGCTTCGTTTGATAATTACCAAGCTGGCTGAGCTCAGATGATACCTCACAGCGCTCGCATCCAGCTCATTAGCGAGCAAAGCTAATATTTCCCAGCTATAATTCCGTAGACCAACATTTTGTTGTGTACACATTTCTATTACAAGCAAAATATACCCTAATTTACTAACATCAAATAGCTAAATATTATTTTATTACTAAATATAAAATTACTATAGACATTTTGTAAAAAACAGTAGAAAATTATATTGCATCTAATTTATGGCAAACTATTTTCGATAAACTTATATAAGAATATTACTGTTATATATAACAAAGCGTTAATCCCAATAGAGTAAAAAAGCTTATGTAATAGTTGACATGTGATAAAAATCGTGTTCAATTTCATTAGGACCATAAAAATAATCTATAACCCAATAAAACGCTTTTAATCGATATTCAAGTACAACAACAATATTCTTTAGTGTTTCCGTGCCGCGGTTTCTTAAGGCGTTAATGTATCCGGGGATTAGAATATACTAGCTGTTCCCCGTGGTTTCACCCGTGTTCCCGTAGGATATATATATATATATTTTTAATTTCTGACGGGATTGCGATTGACCTCAATCTCACCTGATGTTAATAGAAGATGAGGCCGAAGATGGAGCTCGCTTTCCCGTTAGTAACCTGTACACTCATTTCTTAAAGAGCCCCAAGGATATAACATTTTTCCGGCGCACAAAGTATCCTACGCCAATTTTCATCCAAATCCAACATCATCCAAAACACAGACAAGACAAACATCCATTGATTTTGATCGAAGGCATTAGTGTATCTATTATAATAGTTCTTCTATTTTTCGCTAGATGGCGCTTTTTAAGTTATGATAATTTCACTCGCATAAAAAGTATTATATGTGTTAATCTAGGTTATGTGATCTGTGTGTTATCTATGTGCCAAGTCTCAGACAAATCTGTTTGGTCATTTTTGCGTGAAAGAGTAACAAACTTTCACATTTATAATATTAGTGGGAAGTAGGATATCCGTAATAATGTAGCTTTTAGATGGTGAAAGACCTCTATCGCACTCTCTCTTATTATATTAGTATAGAGTAGTAGAGATGCATAGAGAAGGAGTGGAGTCCATTAAAAGGCATACGGAAACGCGAATTATATTTGAAATTGGAATTGGAAAATGGAATGAAACTCACAGAGTTTTGTAATCGAATCAGTGAAAAAAGACTGATTTAGCTTGCAGGTTTTTTTATATATATTACCATAATTTTCTACCATACCTTTATGGTTATTGTGGTAAAGTCATTTGGCACCAGAGAAGTCCACTGAAAGTTAATGCCATTGTCATTCTAAACCACATTGTAAATAAGGTCTACAATGCAGTGTAACCTGATCTTACTTTAATTATTGAAAATCATAAGCTCGATTCGAGGCTCGATTCTGTAAGGAAAATGACACTAACTCGAGGACGTTTCGTCGCGGCCTCTATGCTCTGTCTCTGTCGTTTACCACGCTAATATTACTAATCACGTGAGAGGTAAGGCCGAGGCCACCGTGAAGCGGCTCGCCGACGAAGTTTGTTTTAGCGGAATAGGGGGGCTGTTCTCATTGCATGCCCGGGGCGGTTCGGTCTATTACTACCTCAGTATCCTAATCAATACTACGGATTGAAGCTCAGTGTTTTATTTGTATCCACGATGCTGTCTGAGGATTAATATTTCGAATTAATACTCTAGAGATCTGCCATTTGTAATATTTTGCATGCGATATTCTATTTCTTTCCATACCTTTGCCTTTGGTGTCATCTCTTTCTTTCATTTATATACGAGTATTCTGTAAAATTTGAAAGCTGTCTTTAGCTTTTAAAGGCTATACCTAATGGTACGGATAATCTAATGTTTATATTGTATGTATAAGTAATTATTAATTGAATAAGTATTATTGTTAATAATATTTTCTTCTTTTTTATTCTGTTTATTCTTGAACTTTCCAAATTGTGACGTCACGAACCGGTCCCAACGGAAGAACAGCGCTGGCTGATAACCAGCAGCATGCTGAGTTGGGACCATTTTATGGCAATCGTTATGTATTAATTTCATAGTTATTATAATTTACATTATTTTTATAATGTTTTTCATTGTTATTATTTGATAATTGCCATAAATAAATGTTTTTTCTTTCTTTCTAATATGCAACATACACAACAAACACCCATACACAAATACAAATTATCGATCTATTTTTGAATAAATATCCCATAAAAATGTTAATTCAAAGTGTAACCGTGCTGAGTTTCTTGCTGGTTCTTCTCAGTTGAAGGCTGGAATAAATGGTTTAGAATTTTTAATTTACAGATTCATCGAAATTAACACCTTTCCTACTAAGATTATCACCGACTTTGTTCATTCAATCTCTTAAATACAGACACTGTTATTAAATAAAGGTTTAAAGTTTCTCTTTTCAGGCTGTAAGGCAATGACCATCCTGAAATGTTGGTTCTATCTAGATGTTAATGAAAACTCGGGTAAATTGTTCAAATAAACACAATTAAGTGAAGTGCTATTAAGATTCGTTTAAGGTTAAATGGATTTGTGATAGAAATGGCGTCTTAAAGATTTCAGGCAGGCCAGTTGGCTTGGTGGTTAGCGCTCTGACTGCCAAACTGAAGATCGCGGGTTCGATTCCCAACCAGGACAAACATTTGTGTGCATGAACATGTCTGTTTGTTCTGTGTCTGGTTGTACATATCTATTAATGTATGTATTTAGAAAAAAAAATGTAGTAAATCAGTTATTTGGTTTCCATAGTACAAGCTCTGCTTAGTTTGGGATCAGATGGCCGTGTGTTAAGAATGTCCCGGAATATTTTAATTTTTTTATTAACCAAGTTATTATTTTAACGCAAGGATTTGTGTTATATAGAAAAGCAGAGATAAACAAGTCCTTAATACATTTATGTTAATGAATTGTAAAGAAAAATGGGCATATTAGTAATACTTGTATTTATTAGAAGTAAATTTGACCTTTATAAGTACCCTTCGTGGGTCTAAACTGAATAATTGGTTTTGAATTTTTAATACCTTTGACAATTCAAAGGAAATATATAAAAATTTCCCTTCTTTACACACGGATCCCAAACTAAGCAGAGCTAGCACTATCGAAACCAAATAACTGATATACTACACTACTTTTTGAAATATATACGTGAATGGATATTTACACCCATGTTCATGCACACAAATGTTTGTCCTGGGTGGGAATCGAACCCACTGCGATGTGGCAGGGTCTCTAACCACCAAGCCAACTGGATAAGCCTACAAAATTGGCGTATTTATTTGTGGAATCACCGATTTCAGTTTTATATGCAGAATAGATTGCTTTCCCTGAATTCAACAAACATCTATACTAGTAAAATTATAAAGAGGAAAGACTTGTATGTAAGTATGTTTGTTACTCTTTCACGCAAAAACTACAAAACGGATATGGATGAAACTGGCGCATAGATAGAGCATATCCTGGAATAACATATAGGCTACTTTTTATCCCGGCAAAATGTGATATCCCTCAGGAACGCGGGTAAAACCACGGGGTCAGCTATTTTTAATAAAATTACCTTGAAATGTTTTAGTTATCCAAGATGGGAAACTTTGTAAGGGTAATTTCCAAGAACTACAAAAAGGCAATGGATGGTACAACCTTGCCTGCTAAAGACAGCGTAACGGAAAGTTTCAACATAACGAGCTATGTATAGAAAAGGTAGAGTTAACAAAGGTTAAACAAAATCGAGGTACAATTAGCTATCTTAAAGTATATAATATAATATATTGAATGGGACATATGTATAGCATCATAAAGAGATGAAAGATCTCTTTATGTTGTACATAACAAAGGTAAAATTAAATAAACAGATCTTTTGTACATATGGTATGTCTCTAAAAATACTCGTACTATAATTTTACTTTTTTAAGTATTCATATTATAAATGTGAAAGTAAGTTTGTTTTTTACGTTTACACGCAAAAACTACTTAACCGATCATGAAACTTTGTACACATATTTTTGGAGGTATTAGAAGTAACATAGGATACTTTTTGTGCCAGAAAAATGTTACATCCCTCGAGAACGCTGGTGAAATCGCGGGGGATAGCTAGTTGAAAATAAATCGGTCTTTGTCGAACATTCCGTCGTTTCACATCATGGTGACAGCGGGGGATACCCTGGTTTTAGCCACCAGTCCGAAAGGGCGCGGGTTCGTATCCCATATCTGTCACCATCAAGTGAAACGACCAAGTGCTCGATAAAAACTGATTATCAATTACCACTATATATAATATTAATACAACTATTCTATTATAAATTTGAAAGTTTTTATGGATGTTTGTTAATCATGCCAGAGCGGCTGAACGGATCTGGATGAAATTTGTCTCAAGACAGATAATATTCTGGAACAGCACTGGCTACTTTTTATCATCCCTCGGCAAAGCGACTGAAAACGCAGGGAACAGGTGTTATTTATATGGTTTGAATTAGTTTCAGTATAATTCCTTTGTAAATTTGTATTTCTTCAGCTTCTTGTGTTGCTGCCTGTACCTTACATTTAATTATCTTGTGATAGACTCGGACAATATAAGTTTAAACACGGAGTCTTTAGTTTGGTTTTCATGTGAAGTTTAAATCAACTTTCATGGTCAACTCAAGCTATAACCTAGGGGATTAACGTAAAGTTACTGTATAACTTATTATCTAATTTATTTACACATATAATAAACCTGTTGGAAATATTATAACCGCAGTATTTACATTCAAGCGCGCATTGTAATTATCAACATTAATATTTCATTAATAGATATTTTTTGACAAGCTGTAATTCATTATTTGCATTTCAATTCACTTTGAGTAATTAACATTATCATTATTGGAAACATACCTTTCCTAAATCATAGGTGTTTTTTTAATAGCAAACACTTTTAGTTTGATTTCGAATTATCTTAGTAATGTTCTAATAAGTTTCTAAGTTATATTATGCTTAGACGAGATAACATAAACATGCCAGCTCGCAATATTTGCTGTAAACATTGAATTCCTTAATCACAACTTAGCTATATCGTTTTATAAGAATAAAAAAAATATATGTAAATATAAAGAAAATGCCCGTAACAGTTCTAGAGCACAAACACTATAAAGAAAATAATCTCATGCATAAAATAAAATTATGAATTCATTAAAACTAAATCGTTTTCGACGGCTGAAAACATGTTTTAAATTGTCTTGAAAAAATTGATATATTTTTTTATTTATTTCAATCCACATGACGATGTTCTCTGCAAAAAGGTATTCTCCTTATAGAACATCCGTTAGCACGCATCACACCTCACTAGGCCCACTTCATCACAATTCATGCATTTCAGTGCTACGAACTCGGCAGTAAAGTGGTTCCGATGCAGGCTCTTCTTAGATCCATTGCAAATCCTGCAGGGCAGGAGGCGGAATCCGCCGCACATTTGGCATGTGTTACAGGCGTCTGGACTCTGAAAATGTAGAAAAAAATATTTTTATATTTATAAATAATTGCAATTATAATTTGGGCGTCTTCATGGCTAGAGTGAATAGGTTCTTAATAAACTAGTGCGCCTCAATATCAAAGATTGAAGATTGCATCACTGCTTACTATCAGGTGGGATCGCAGTTAAGCAATAGTTGATGTTATTTAAAAAAGAAATAGGTTGCATGCTATATTCGAATAAACAGTTCAAGGACGTCTCTTTTCAGACGGCTGATCCCCCATTAAGATGAGCTTGTAATTTTGTAGCCAGATAATTTATAGACTACATGTTATTATTTTTAAATTCATCCATACATAGATACAAGCTTCCGATAGTAATAGATGTAATAGAGTGGTATCTGAAAACGGAAGAAGACAATCAGGAGGTCAAATTAAAAGATGAGAGGACGATTTACCAAAAGGATGGAGAGCGTCTGCCAAGGATAGAGAGACGTGGACAATTGGGGGAGTCCTATGTCGTCAGACAACCTGGCCAAAGTGGTTGCTAATAAGTTTATATCATTTTGCTATGAAAATTAGATTTAAGAATGCTTCTGTTTTATAAGGATAGCATATTAGTTAAAAAGGTCAGCAAATAAAGGCTTTTATTATTATTATTATATAAGCTTCCAACGCGGTTTTACAAGCGTTATAAAAGGATAAAGTTATATTTTTTGAGATATAGAGTAGCCTTTGCTCTTCATTAAAATGCAATCTATTTCTTACCGAATTGCATCAATTCATTGGTTTAGCCGTGATAACGAAATTAACAGACAGTAAAACGCTATCCAATTTATAATATTATTACAGAAGTATAGACCTATACCCAGATAAAGGATAAACATGGATGTCCATTCACACTTACGTTTAACAATAATAATAAATATCCTGGGATATTCTTTACACACGGCCATTTGACCCCAAACTAAGCAGAGCTTGTACTATGGAAACCAGATAACTGATATACTACATATACTATTTTTTTTTTCTAAATACACATCTTATATATAAAATTCTCGTGTCACAATGTTAGTTACCATACTCCTCCGAAACGGCTTGACCGACTTTGATGAAATTTTATATGTATATTCAGTAGGTCTGAGAATCGGCTACTATATATTTTTCATACCCCTAAGTGATAAGGGTTGTCCACCCCTAATATTTATTTTTTATTTTTTGGACAACCATTTTTTTCATTTTTTTTTATAATGTTGCATTAAAAAATACATACATCATCATCATCAGCCTATCTCCGTCCACTGCTGGACATAGGCCTCACCTATGGCACGCTACTGAGCTCGATCTTCAGCTCTTTGTTTCCAACTGCTGCCAGCCAGCTTGCGTATATCATCGCTCCATCTAGCTGGAGGGCACCCTACACTACGTTTACCGAGCCGTGGTCTCCACTCTAGAACACGTCTACCCCAACGGTTATCGGTTCTACGGCAACCCTACATTTAATAGCCCCTGTTTTTTAATCGCAATTTTAATATTATTCTGTTCCCTCCAAACTTTTCTTTCTAAAAACATACTGTATAGATATTTACGCCCGTTTATCGTGGGTGAAAATTGAACTTGTAGCCTGGCCCATATATTCTATTATCGGTCATGTGGGTTGCCATGTCTATCCAACCTACTTCAGCCTGCTTTTAATCTACTTCGTGGAAGTGGATCTATTTGAAATAATATATGTAGAACAAAATTAAATCTACACAATTGTACCTCACTAAAATATCGATAACAATCTCATTACACTCAATATAAATACACTCATGGAAACTCTCGATATGTTATTAAAAACGTCTAGACTCGTACTTTTCTAAATTTAGTAAAAATCTGTGTATGTAAATGCTCAATGTAATCTTAAAAAAACTAAGGAGTAAATAGTTAAATATAAATTGTGAAATACGCAACAATCTCTACATTATAGTAAATTGACTGAAATTTAAGCATACTTAGGTAGAAATTGAAGTAATTCTAACAAAATCAGAAGTAATCTTACTTCTTAAATTTTTTTATTTTTTTTTATGCCTCTTGGGCCGACAAACAAGCAGACGGTCCACCTGATGGTAAGTGGTCACCGCCGCGTATGGACATTTGCAACACTAGGAGCATCGCCAATGCGTTGTCGACCCTGAGACGTGAAGTTGTTAAGTCTCATGTGCCTGTAATTTCACCGGCCCCCTTACCTTTCTAACCGAAACACAGTAATACAATTGCACTACTGCTTCACGGCGGAAATGGGTAAGGTGGTAGTACTTCCCCGGACGAACTCTGCACTAAGAGCTCTACTACTCTAATAATTTTATATAAAATTAAATATGATATTAGTAGTCATTATAGTAGTTCTATTGTAAATGCGAATGTGTTGTATTTAATGTAATAAACAATAACGTGTTAGAATAAGTATCAGCAACGAATGTAAAGATTTTTTATTTTTTAGCTAATAAAGATATTGATGACCAAATTCTCTGACCTAGTGTCAGAGGATAGCTCGAGGGCCGGGCCAGATAGCGCCCGGACAGGAAAAAAATGCGGAAGTGTGCATGGATTGATTTTGTTTACTCAAAAACGCCAGAAAGGTTAACAGGTCTGGATGAAACTAGGCACAGAGATCGACTATTGTCTGGAATAGAACATAAAATACTTTGAAAAATGTTAGATATCTCGGAAACGCGTGCGAAACCGGATGGAACAGCTAGTGTTACATAAACATGACCTAAATTCGTCTATACGATTTATAATTTTTCTTAAATTATATCCCTTGGGGTATAATCAACCGCTAATATTTAATAATAAGATTAAAATTCCTGCGAAGATGGATCTAAGGTCCCAATAATACCTATCTAGAGGTATAATGTCTAAACAAAGAATCGAAATAATTTTACGTCATATTAAATCCTTAAGCTACTGCATTCTAATGTAAAATACTCAATATTTAAAGACCCAAATCGCTTCCACCTCTAGCTTCAGCCCTAAAGTGGGCTATACATAGCTCACACGTCAGTACGTCCGTCTGACTAGCTCACAAAGGATGCGGAGTTCCGCATGTCACCGTAAACGACACGCGAGAACAACGTAGCGTGTCATACTCATATGTTGAGTGGGGGTTGTTTGAATTGGTATTTACGACTGAATTCACATCATCAGCCTCCCCGATTCCTAAATGTCTGTCTTTCGCCGTCAGCGCAATATGTCGTACCCTCAGTACGATAAGAGATTAACTTAAAATTTTGCGAAATGGAGTCACGATCATATAGAGACTAAACAAAGTACGCTCTATCCGATGAATAGTAAAACATAGTCAATTTAATGATAGAATAAGCATATCGATACTTCAGCCTCTTTAACACTCCGGTGTTAAAGAGGCAGTATGCTGGGTGGGTCCCGACCCACCCTCCCCGCTCAGTGCAAAAGTGACCCAATCATTCCCTATCGTTCTGAGGGAGCGATGTGTTCTCGGTCTTTTGCTTTACGGTGAGAGAAATTTGGCGGTTTTTTTTACATGGTGCATGTTATGTCATATGCGACGTAGACTCCCAACTGCCTGTCTTTTGCTGTCAGTGGATTATGTATTCTTGGTCTTTTGGCAATCGGTGCATTACGTATTACAATAGTTTTGGCAGATTTTTACGGTCGATTTTTTTTAACCCACATGGTGCATGTAGGTACAGGTATCTAATTACCTCACATAATATCCTAGAGATGAGAATATGTGCTACCACACTCAGCCGTGGTCCGAATGGGAGGGTCACAGGGGACATGACCCCCCCCCCCCCCTAAAAATACATGTCAAATTGAAAAATCTTCTAAAATTTACAAAAAAAAAAGCATACTGTATTACTTTTTGTGACCCCCTCCAAAATTTCAGGCTGCGACCGCGATTCTGGTACCGATTCACACAATCACCACTCCATGTTACATAGAAAACGTGGAAAAGTCTAGCGGTTGCCACTCGCGCGTTTGAACAAGCCATTGTGAAATAGATCGTTTATAAAGCTCCCGTCCAGTAGGTACGAAAAATCGCGATATGTCAGTAATTGAGTGGGAAAAATGTAATGAAAAACTTCCTTTTAGGAATCGTATAATATAAACCTGTCCAATAATTAGCCAGTAATTCTATTAGGTTTGCGGATCTAGTAAATGGAGCGCAAATGTCTCCAACTGCTACCAAAGACGGAAAACGCAACAGAGGCTGCCAAAAAACGAAATAGGAAGACGATCTCAAACTCAGAGCTTGACATCATTTGAGAAGGGTACCGAGACACTGAACTCAGTGGAAAATGTTAGAGGAGGTCTATACCAAGAAGCACGCTAAATTGCGGTTCATATTTTAAAGAAACCAAAACACATGATAAGTACTTTATTGGACTATGTAGTTCAGACTAAAGGCTACTTTATTATTAATAATTCTGTAAGGTAAAAGAAAGTCACTCGGCGATTGTCGCGGTCTCTATGCTCTATCTCTTTCGTTAACTACGCAAACATGGGAGAGGTCCGGTGGTCGAGGCCTCCTTGTCGGCTCACCGATGAGGTTTGTATGAGATAATCCAGGGTTTGTTCAAACTAGCTGTCCCCCGCGGTTTTACCCGCGTTCCCGTGGGATGTCACATGTATTATACATTAAAACCTTCCACTTCAATGACTATATCTATTAAAAAAAACCGCATCAAAATCCGTTGCGTAGTTTTAAAGATTTAAGCATACATAGGTATATAGGGACAGTGAAAGCGACTATGTTTTATACAATGTAGTGATTTCGATTACAGTCTAATACTTGAAATCTTAAGATTAAAGACATATAAAAAAAGTGTGTGCGTGTAACCTTTACGCGCGATTGAAGTAAAACTTAATAAAATTAAAAGATTAATCATATTATAATTTAATTATTTTTATTATTCATGTGCTTTACAAAGACTATTCAAATGTTATATTAATATTATTCACTCGAAATAGATACTTGAATGTCATAATATTTTTTTATGTATGAAATTATAGGTTTGTAGTAACTATAATGTGAAACGTAAATTTTACTTTCTAAATTTGCTACTTTTCTTGAAAATACAACATCTATCGTTGTACCAAAACGCGTTGTTGATTGAAGTCGAAAAATATTCATGGATAGATCAAATTTTTATTTGTTGAAGAAAGAGTAAAAGGTTCCTGGGACTCCGCCGTTTCATTTAAGGTTAGATCAGAACATGTCAATATAACCTTGTTATTGAATATTATAGAATGTCGCAATCGTCTGAAAATTTATTAATAAATTATTTATTACAAAATGTGAGGTTTTAATATTTTCGGCTAACTGCACGTTATTCATGTAAACAATGCATAATGTAACTATACAGCAGTTGTATATTCGCAGTGTTACCCATACATATATGTATATAGCTAGCTACACGTGGATTAGATCCTTATTTTAAGTTTGCCTTCTATAGCCATTAGAGTATTTGATGAGAAAAAACGGACGTCAGAAGAAAACAATTAAAATGTCAATTTAATTACTTTTAAGTAACAGAATATAAACTAATGCAATAACTATTATTATAATATAAGACTGAAAATTATATACATATTATACATGCACAGAGCATAGTAAGACTACTCCCATACATTATTTTTCAGAACGTTACTTCCGTCAGAAAAAAAATCTGAGTTACTCCCTAGTCGCGCCTAAAGAAGTTTTACTTCAAAATTGCATTTAATCCACTCTTAGCTGGCGACTACTGAGAAATTTACAAAACATCCTCATATTACATAAAAAAAATATTACATCATTTACAAAAGAATGCCGCCGTGATAAGAATGTACATGTCACAAAAATGTCATTAAAATGTAAGACGGAAGAAATGTTAAAAATCTTTGACATGAATTTTTTTTTTCTTGGAATATTTTCGTCGTAAGAAGACCTTGCTCCTAAGGAATAGGAACCAGTAAGGTTCTTCAGTATCTCTACTATGTTGGTGATTGTTAACTTTACTATTCACAAAGCACATAGGGTGAGAAAACAAACGTTTATTTAGAAGCAAGTTCCTTCTACTTTCTAGGTTCCGTGACATATCATTTTCAACCTTTTTTTAATCCCAGAAAAGTCTATATCGCAAAATATCCAATCGCTAACCTCATTTATTCTTTAATCAAATGAAACACGCATCAAAAAGTTATGCTGTAAGTTGCCTTCCGGCCTTATGCAATAGTGGCATCATGTACCTGACACATACTTAAAAAAACAAACATCTCGTAAAAATCTTGTACATTGGGTAAGAGATAAGGTGCGGCTGAAACCGGTTAAAACGAGTAACGTGCTAAATGTGGTGTGGGTTCCGCTTTTAATATTTAAGTACTTATATTCATTCTTCCCCCGATTTCACCCGCGATGACAAATAGCCTATGTAATGCCAGCTATCGTCGCGAAAATAATCGTTAAATAGTTTAAAAAGCCTGCTAAAGACTTGAAGTAGAGCTCTTAGTGCAAAGTTCGTCCAGGGAAGTTCTCTCACCATACCGATTTCTGCCGTGAAGCATTAGTGCAAACAATACTATACTATAGTATTACTGTGTTTCGGTTAGAAAGGTAAGGAGGCCGATGAAATTACAGGCACATGAGTATTAACAACTTCACATCTCGGTGACAACGCGTTGGCAATGTCCCTGGTGTTGCAATTGTTCATAGACAGCGGTGACGACTTACTATAAGGTGGACCGTCTGCCAGTTTGTCGACCTACTTGTTAAAGAAAAACGCAAATGAGTCCCAACTCAAACGGTTTGCTAGTAGCAACTGAGAGCTTCCACCATATTTTGGCTCCATTATCAGATCAGCTCACTGGCATCAGATTAGTACATCGTCTTCCAGACCCTACATACTTGCCAAGCTTTAAATAGATGGGAAAAAAATCAAGTAGATTAAAAAGTAATTTCAAGATTCTATTACATGATACTAAAAACATTAAGTTGATCCGTCGTTGAGACGGAGAGAAAAGAAAAATAAATGAATTCCAAAGATATTTTAGGAACCCCTAAATTATATTAGAATTTGAACGCAAGAACTTATGTAAACATTTTATTAAGGAAATTTTAAAAGCTTTTCGCTGAATATAACTAACGTAACTTGTTTGAATGGTGTCGGTTGATGGCATAATATGTAGCGATGTTTCAATGAAAATGATTTATCCTCGCAGTTGAGTTCTTACAGTTGTGTTTATCATGGAAATTGGCTTTTTAATAATGATTTGTTATTCTAATGTATGATTTTGAGCAGAAAAGTTTAAACCTGTGTCATCCGGTGTCAAATAATAATAATATTGTTTATTGTGACTACTGAGGCCCACTCGTTAGTATTATATTATAATATTTTCATAAAAACTATGTTAAAAATATACTAACTTAAAAAAAAATTTGTTAAAAAACAACAAATAATAATAAAAAAAAGTGTCAAAAATGGAAAACATGGATAACCGGTTTTTTTTTTATGAAAAAATATATTTGCATTGATATTAAAATTTAAACGTATTAAATTCTACTTAATAACGGTGGTAGCTTCTGTAACATTAACCTCAATTTTTTTTTATTGTCAAAAATCTTGAAAACTATTTGGCTGAATTTTGGCAGATACTTAGATAGTTTGGAGGTAGGAGATGACACCTACAAATTTTGCTACAGGGACGTCTAAAGAAGTTCTAAAGGTAGTAATGTCCTATACAGTTCCTGCTAAAGACTTTTGGTTTGTACTAATTGCATGCAGCAACAGAGCAAAGGATCAACAATATTTGATGCATATTTTATAAACCGGAGATACTATAGACTCCTATTTACTCCTAACTATAACATGGGTGGAACCGAGGAAGGAATCAAGTACATAATGAAGGTAATAATTGAATAAAACTCCGTCCACTATTCAACAAAACTCCCATGGGTTCACGTGTGTCAAGCCCTAATCACCAGTGGCACCTAATGACCGCGGAGTTAGAATTACTGTACCGATGACATTATTGTATCTATAAGATAATCCAAAACTCTATGGTATAGTGTAGTGTGGTTAGTCTGTGAATAGGCAGTTAAGGAACACTGTAATTTTTGACTCTGTGATATATTTTTATTTAGAGGCCATTTAGCCACGTCGAGAGGGTTTAATTCGCATCCAGATCATTTTCGTGAATGAGAATGTACGTTTGTCTATACCTTGTGTCAGTACATAATTATGTTTTCTAATTCTAAGGGAACGCCGTTGTCTTTCATAAAGGGTATTTTCCATTAAATTAGGATATATTATAGTTTCTTTCTCCAACCCTCAATAGATCACAGACGAACGTAAAAGAGATACACAGATAAAATAGTGTCCCTTCAACATTGACCCCAATCAGCAACAATTATTTGAAATTCGAAGCATTATGCAGATCAAAGTTACTGAATTAACCATTTGTTTGGAGGCTAGCTTTTCGGTTCAGTGTTATTTTTGCATTAAATATACAGGCGTTGTCTGTACAGCTTTATTATTCGCATCGAAGATAGAATTATTACAGCTTTGCAAAGTAGTATCTTGTTCGAATAAATAGTGTTGCAACAGTAAGAACTAAATGGACAAGGGGGTTTTATTTTAAATGTCTCATGCGAATAGTAGAAATACAAACTCTCATTTGATCAACTATCAAATAATGATGAAAAGCGAGAATAGTTATGGACGCGTTCCTTTTGATGACGAATGCTGCTTTTTCAAGGCAGTCGCTTTAGAATTTCTTTTGAGATCGCAGTTAATGTTTCATTGACACTTGTGTCGCATCACTATTACTGCAATCACAGTAACACTTCTTTATTTTACGACCACTCTTGTGAAATGTAGTTAGCAGACAATAAATTCAGTGGGTCGCTTGTGTAAGTGTTTGTCACATACTATTAAGTAATATGTGAGGACATACACAATTGCCACAAGTAATAATGTTAACTATAATAATTGTGGGCAAAAGAATCGATTTCTCTTAAAACGGATGTTTGTTTTAGTCGTTATGATTCATGAATAATTATATTCTTAAGCTTTTGGTGTGACATATGTTTAAATTCAGATTCTGTTAATAAACCAAAAACATTGTTTGTACCTAGATACTGATTAAATTCTTCAGATATTTTTGCAATTGATTTTTAATGATAAATCAGGCTTAATGTGCTACGTATTGTGTACTACAAACAAAACTAAAAGGGAACTGTCTCTCAAGTGCAGGAGGTGGATCTCACGCTGGCTTGGTATCAACCAGTCAGTTATTAAGTATCCTTCCACCAATGTTCCTAAGCTGATGGTACTTACAATTTTATCTTTTAACAGGCAGACCTGGATGGTCTCCCTGGGACATGGTAAGTAGTCGCCTAGCCTATTAATATTTGCAACACCAGGGACATCGCCAATGTTATTAAGTCTCATGTGGCTGTAATTTCACAGGCCCCTTTACTATTCTAACCAAAACACAGTAATACAAATGCACTACCGTTTCACGGTTGAAAAAGGTAAGGTAGTTCTTTCCACAACGAGCTCTGCACTAAGAGCTTTACTACTTCCAAAATAGAACTGTTATGAATAAGATTATAATGTATCCTTACTGGCTTTAAAGTACTTTTCTTATATTTGACCCTTTAGCTGTGAATGTTACTCACAAGTACAATACTTAAGTTTGATACGCGTAAAGCAATTTCTCCATAACTCGGAGGCCACATGTGCGAAATGTCCAACCTTGTGTCAACATCATATCTACTGCGGCTTGATGGATTGCTTGTCCAATTTTGTTTCGTTATCACTAGTGTGTTATCTCATTATATTTAGGTGTGTAAGTTCGGAAAAGTTCCAGAACAATTCTTGAGACGATTATCTGTCTTAAAGGAGAGCCTTAAGGAGGTCTTATTGGCCGCGAGTTTGTTGCGATGTCTTTATAATTATACAGCTAAGAGTGTACCACTAGTGTTTTAGATGGTTTTTTTATGAAAGGAGTTTTTCTCTTTTCATATAATGTAAATAAGAAAAAAATGTATTTTATTGTAAAAAAGCGTGGTATGATTATTAAGATATTATCAAAATGATAATCCTTTCTACTCTTATCTGTCAATAAAATATTTTTAACTATTGACACCATGCACCCCACGCTTTAGCTGGCCGGAGGAAGTGCCGACATCCATCACTCTTGGAATTCCACCCTTCAAACGAAACCACACGAACCGAATAATGTTGATACAGTTGACCGCTAGGTGGCAGTAATAGTTTTACAAATATTTATATTCATATCTTTAGGGTTGATACATCAAAATGGAACATACTCGAATACATAAAACTTTTTGCGTGACGAAAAACAAATGAATGATAAATACAATCTTTGCTATTATAAAAATTATGAATAATTAAAACTTTTCCCTGTTATAGAAAAGTTTCACTTCTATCGTGTATCCTTACGACACATCCTGTTTTTTATTGTATTCTAAACTGTAGCACAAATGTAAATATAGAGGTATATATTTAATTCTGGAAAGCGAGTGGATACTTTTATTTGTTAATACACAAGGTCATTGGGAATAGGTTATGTCCCCCATGCGACAGGGGTTGTCGTGAGGTAGCACGGAGAGAGTACCCCTCGCTCCCGGTAGATGGCACGTTCACAGCTGACGTCGAAAAAATTGTTTTCCGGCAGTGGCGGGTATGTTATACACAAACCAACTAATCACTTAGAATATATTATGTTCGTTTGTGTACCAAGTTAGTTAATATTAAGTATATACTGCTCTAAACACCTGATTAACACTACCTGCTTGTTATAATAGACCCAGTTTTCGTAATAATAGTCATAGATGATTGTAGCTCAGCGCTAGTGACGTCGAATTCCGCGTCGCATGTCGTGGGTTCGATCCCCATTGAGGACAAAGGTGTGCTCAGTAAATACTTGGGTCTGAATAAGACACAAGGATTTACTGTTTTGCTGATTCGTTATCAAGTGTCCCTCAAGCTGATAAATCTGTCGCCTAGCTCTTTTTATTTCATGTTAATACATACTAAATAATAAAAGTCAATCTACACCAACATTTTTTTCTGAATATGGCTAGCCCTACTAAACGTGATAACTTAAGGTGTATTATGTATGCCTACACATTTAAGGATTTTCCTCAATTTTCTCAGGATTCCATCATCAGGTCTTGTTGTAATGATCATGGGACCATCTGTGAAGTCTACCCTTATATAAATCGAAATCGGTTGGCATGATATTGAGTTACTCGTTCATTTGTCGCACACATACTTAATGCTAATTTTAGACTTATATGGTTTTCTCATGGATGCCATTGTCAGAACTGGACCAAATTGCACCAGCTTTCAAATAAAAAAAGAATCATAAAAATCGCTTCGCCAGTCGAAAGTTATGAGGTAACAAACATAAAGAAAAATACAGACGAATTGAGAACCTCCTCCTTTTTTGAAGTCGGTTAAAAAGCCTGTAAAACTTTTTTAATATTTTTCAGAGTAGATTTAATATCCAATAATACACTAAATCAGAATTTTGAGCAGATGGCGTCCCACTTGACTTTGTGAGTGTTCATTAGCATGATTTGAACATAAAATATAACACGAAACTGGCAGAAATAAGCCCTTGAAAAGTACAAACGCCATACAGTATGCAAAGAAGATGACTGTTTCTGACTGTTGGCTGATGTAGCACTAACTAGATCAGATTCGAACTTAAACCAATAGTATATAGGACATATTCTAGAAAATTCTCTACCTCTTTAATATTATAATCATAAAAACGTTCCTTTTTTCTATACCTACCTAGAAAACAAATTATACCTTTGTAGGTTCTGTATGCTTACCACATTTGACCACACCATCACTTACTAAGGTGAAATTGTGATTTTGAGTAGTAGAGCTCTTAGTGCAGAGTTCATCCGGGGAAGTACCGACTTACCCATTTTTGCCGTGAAATATTAGTCTTATTTGTATTGCACTTGTATGACTGTGTTTCAGTTAGAAATGTAAGGGCCGGTGACATTACAGGCACATGAGACTTAACAACTTCACGTCTCAGGGTCGACAACGCATTGGCGATGCCCCTAGTGTTGCAAATTTCCATCGGCGGCAGTGACCACTTACCATCAGGTGGACCGTCCGTTTTTTTGTCGGTCCACGCGGTATAAAAAAAAAAAGAAAAAGGCAGAAGCCTATTCAGTAAAAAACAAAAATGCATTCATACAAACATGAGGCTGTATGAATTTTCACTGTCGTCTCATAAAATTAAATTCTTATAAAACAACTATATAGTACAGATAAATGAGAATAGTCTAGGTACCTTATAAGGCTTCAACATTTTCCTCAGGTCTCCGCTCTCGTTCAGTTTCTCCACGGTGTCTGCATCCTGAAACCAAGGGGACCAAGTTTAATTAAAAGTTTCAATCAAGAAACCATGTCATGCTCTGTTCATTGGGAGCCAGACGTAAAACGACTAACTAATCACTACATGTATATTGTTAATGTTATAGTATATTTCTTGTCTTTTTGTTTACAAATCAACTGCATCGATGACCTCGTCGTTGAAACATCTTTGGTTGTTTGAGAATATAAAACGCAAGAACGTATTTTGTGGGAAAGAATATTTGTATGAAAAAATTTTAAGGAAAAAAATAAAGGTTTATTTTCATTTATTAGCAACAATGGAGCTGAGAATATATATATTCGTTTAGGGTGAGATATTGTTTGTTTGCGGTAATTATTTAGAAAGCAAATATGTAAATTTTCAGAAATCCCAGACAAGAAATACTGTTTTTATAAACGTTGTAATAGAAAAGGATCAATTCTTAGGTATACCATATAACAAAAAAGTATTTAGTTTTACATCAGCGTTAGAAGCAAGTTCTACATATCAGTAGCCTGCTAATATGTATTATAAATGCGAAAGTTTGCGTGTATGGATGTTTGTTACTCTCTCACGCAAAAACTACCAAACGGATTTAGATGCAACTTGGCACATAGATAGAGCATATCCTGGAATAACAATAGGCTACTTTTTATCTCGATAAAACGTGAAATCCTTCGGGAACGCGAGTAAAACCGCGGAGACAGCTAGGCTGTAATATAAACGAAACATTTATATGTTTCAAAAATTATTAATGTTATTCATAAGCTCAACTTTTCACTATAAAACATAGTGAGCATGTAAAATAAGTTCGGGTACCTTCTATAATACATCGGACAAACACTCAGACCCTTAACGTCGCTACCTTTAAAAGGATCATTACTCATATAACCCCTATACATATATAATACAAGCCATAAATATCACTCTGAGCTTTCCTGAGACGTGTTGTAACCATAGAAACTTAAATTATCTTAGAAATGCTTGTAAGCACGTCTTCGAGGTAAGGTCGGCATCGTAAACCAGCTGAACAGATCTACAAAACACCTACCATTACACTAAACAATCCAAGCCTATGAATGGCGCAGTGGGCTACATTATTATGCGTTACTTTCTATTTATTTAAATTGTCATTATGTAGTTGTTTGTTATTTCAAATAAATTAAATAACGTAAACCTTTACGTACGTAAAGCGTTACTAAGTTTGGGATTTTTAGGACATATTTTTTTCAAAAAAACACTTTTCTCTTTCTTTCCATATTATTGATAGTTAAAGTGTGTAGAGATTTTGTAATGTCCATATGTTTAGCTACTTATATTACTGACTGTACCACCCAGCTACTAAGTAAAATCTGTTTAAAGCAAATACAATACACAGTTAAACAGATATGGCCATGTTAAATAAATGCAGAGACATTATTACACATAGTTTATGTCAAAATAAGTTAGTTTATATACAAAGTTATTGAAAGTCGAAACTAAATCACGAATCCAAATGGTGGCCGAGCTGTCACACTAGTGTCAATGTCAATGTGAGTTATACCACTTCTCCAGTATTTGTTTCAATTTCTATGGCCGTAAAGATTTCCCTGGAAATGCAAAGACAGGTAAAAGCTGGTAACAGATGGGAGAGAAAATACTGGTCTTGACAATAGGAACCTCAGTTGATGCCGCTCTTTAGATCCGCTTTCTTTCATATTTTCAATTATATTGTGACCAGTGGTGTACCTAGGTAACCAAAAGCCCTGGGAAAAAAAAAGTAGGGCCCCAACTAAACTATTCAAAATCATTTGTTTTTCCCCCAAAATAGCTGGGAGTCTTGGGGCACTGCCCCGTCTAGCCCTCCGGTAGCTACGCCACTGTTTGTAAGTCAGATTCCGAGGGGCCTTTTGAGCTCTGATTGTGGCGATTGATTTACATCGTTAAAACGCTCTATTTAAAAATTAAAATTGCTTTGGTTTTACCCCCGTTCCCGAGGGATGTTACATTTCCCCGGGATAAAAAGTATCCTTAATAATCCTAAAAATATGTTTAAGAGAAAATATAAGGTCATTACATATTTATTAATTTACAATTAACATCTAATAAATAATAATAAAATGAATTGAATCCAAAATTATAAACCAATTTCTTTAATAAATTTCACGCTCTCAAGTGAACAATAAAACTGTTCAGTTCTTGTAAAAATTCATTGTTGTTATGTGGTTACAAATGTAAACATTATTCAAGATAGTGTCGCGTCGATTGATGTAATTTATTTTCCGGAACCAGGGCTTTCATTCTGTAACACTGGCTCGAGGATGTTTCGTCGTGGACTCGATGCTCTGTCTCTTTCGCTAACTACGCAATCATGTGAGAGGTAAGCTCTTGCGCGCCGAATCACCGACGAAGTTTGTATGAGCTGAATAAGGCAGCAGGACGATTGTGTAATTCTCTGAATCGGAATTATAGCCGATTTGCCGGCCACTACTGTTATTACTCTCTGGCCCTAGGTATGTGAAAGAGATAGCAATTACGCAACGATTAATCTGGCCTAGTAGCAAAATCCCCTCAACTTAGATTCCGAGACCATTTCACAATAGCCTTGGGGGGTATGTATTGTTTATTTTACCTTAATCTGTATCTATTTTACCTATTTAAACTACAATTTACTTTTAAATTTGCTTTTTTTTTTGTTTTTTTTTCCGTTTAACCTCTATGTACACTTTGTGAGGAATATATTATGATTTATTAATCTAAAACTATACATTAGTGTGGAATTTGGAATTCATTTTACCTAATACCTTATGCGCCGCATCGTAGGAAGAGCCGATTAGTAGTACTAGTACCACAGTACTGCCCCCTTATTCAGCTAATACAAACTTCGTCAGCGAGCCGCTTCACGGAGGCCACGGAGAGCTTACCTCTCACGTGTTTAGTAGTATTAGCGTAGCTAGCGAAACTTCCTCGAGTTAGTGTAATTTCCTTACAGAATCGAGCCCCTGGTAGTTCGTTACTAGGGATTATATTACTGATATTGCTTTTGTGTTACTCAGCGCTGGAGCTTCGCGTACGAGCTATATTTCGAAATTTCCAATACCTACTGGCTGCAACAGAGGTATTAACAACATTATCCTACTTAGACGAAGATGGTAGAAGCGTTTTTAAATTGATATGGCAGGTCTTTAGAAACTAATCATTGATTACTGTAATGTAATGTACACATGAAATCATTAAGTTGAAAAAATAAAAGAAAAAGATTTGGGTGCGTTTGGAAAACCTTGTAATTTATTTTTATGAATTTGTTCTTTGTTTAAAAATACAAAGTCATATTGATTTATTTTATTGTAGGTGAGTATTTAACAAAAAATTAATTTTATATTCCTACCTGCATCATTATATCTTAATATATATAAATCTCGTGTCACAATGTTTGTCCTCAATGGACTCCTAAACCACTTAACCGATTATAATAAAATTCGCACACCATGTGCAGTTCGATCCAACTTGAGAGATAGGATAGTTTAAATCTCAAATTATAGTCGCAATTTTAATTTATTGCTAATTATTTGTCTGTTATTATTTGACAGTCACAATTATCTGTTAACTCCAAATGATTCTAAGAGATGTCGATACCTTTCGACTGGGTTGAGTAAGTCATCAATAGATGGCGCTGCTATGGTAAATCTACGAACGTGTCATATAAGCTACAATTCAATATCATGATTACCACGTGTTATTGAGGCTAATGTATAAATTAAATTTATTTTGTAGTAAACGAAATACCGTGAAATTCAATTATTTCTTCTTTTTTAATACGGCTGGACCGATTGGAATGTTTTTTTTTGTTTGCGTTTGGGTGGTGCCCTGGATGGTTTAGATTCACAATTGGACCCGGTAGGTGGCGCTGCGAGCGAATTCCTGCATTTTTGTATGGACTTATTTCGACAGAACGACGTCTGTCCGGGCAGCTAGTTTTTTTATATATTTCATCATTACATTTTTGTTGTGTGTGCATACCTTTTATAAAATAAAATAAATATAAGTAGTGTTGAGATAAAATAATAAAGCTATTAAGTTTATAGACTGTAAAATCATTATTAATTAATCATTAATTATCATTATTTAATTATATGTATAACACAAGCACTAGTTTATATGACTTAAAAAAAAAAAAAAACATATTTTATTTTATATAGTATATGTATGTGTATGTAAATTGTTTGATTATTTAGATGCACCACCGTTAATTATCGTCCCTAAATTTCTCTCCATCCTAAGGATGTCTGGAAGTGGTCGCTTTTTAGCGATAAGACCGCCCATTGTACATAGATTTAAGGTTGATTGTTGTTTGTTTTCCTTTTTATTTGGAGAGTTATCTATCTATCTATATTCAATCACGGCTCTAAAGATCAAATTTCAAGGAAATAATTGTTTAATTTATTTCCATACATCAAAAAAAACAATTCAAGTACCTTCTCCATAAAAAAAATTAAAACAACGATCGACGCAAAAATATCAGCAGCTTTCGATACATGAAAATCCTTAAAAATGCCGGATTATATGGTATCAGAACGGTATGTTATGTGTACTACTCTTAGAACTTATCCGCTTACGCCTTATGCATAAGCTGATTAATATATGAAAAGGTATGGTAAAGTTATCTACACTAATATTATAAAGAGGAAAGATTTGTATTTTTGTATGTAACGAATAAACTTAAAAATTTTAGAGTTGTGAAGCTACACTATCCCCAGGTGACATAGACTATACTATATTTTCAAAGAAATTAGGGATCCTTACTAAAAGTCCAATAATGTAACCCAAGGTGTAAAAAAAATCCATACATCGTGTGCGCTGCGAAAACTATTGATGATAGAAAGAACAAAATAATGTAATGTAACATCCCTTTGGAAACGCGGGTTAAACCCCGGGGGACATAATTAATATTGAGACTGAAAACCTCCTTAAAATTCTTTAAAATAGGTTAAGATATTTTTAACTTTAGCTTTAATTTTAACTTACTTGTAAGCTGTGTAGAGAGAATCTTGGTATCCAAAACAAGTTAAATCTTACCTTGGATACCACAGTTTTTAACAAACACTTTTTTTTCTAAATTATTTTAAGTGCCTAGTTATAAATATCGTGTCCTTGTCACAATTTTTTAAGATGAAATTTATTACTTATTTAATATTTTAGCTTGGAAACATAAACCTGACCCTCTTCTTCTTCTCATCTTGAGACTAACATTCATATCTGGCATCGATATTCGCGTCTTAACGATTCAAACTTCTTCGGCGAGCCAGCGTAACGAGGCCTTGGAGGGTACCTCTCGCGTGATACCGTAGAAAACGAAAGAGACAGAGCATAGAGTATCACCCTAGGGGTTTGATTTCGTAAGGTAATTGATGACACCAGCTCGACATTAGCCTCTCTACTCTGTCTCTTTCTGTTCACGTGAGAGGCGGCAACTTTAAAAGTTCGATCAGATGAAGGAGTTTGAATTCTAATTCTAGAATATGCAGGCGGTGATACGTCCGAGTAAAACAAACACACACTGTGCTTTTAAAAATGTGACTTTAGGACAAAAAAAACATGTTTCAAAAGTATTATAAAACTTCCAGTGTTTGACTGATTTTGATGATTTTTCGTTTATGGATGATCCGATAGGTGGCGTTGATAAGCCACTGCTACCTCTAAGCACCATCTACTGGTCAGAAAACCGTTTGCCGATTCGGGTAGTTGTCTAATAAAAGTGCAAAGAAAAATATACTTAATGTCATACGTAGCATGTCTCAATGTGAAATGGCGCGACAAAGCAAGAACATTTTAGATATTTTGACGGGCTCATTGGCGCGCAGGTTAGACCCTGACTCACAAGCCACAGTTCATGGGATCCATTCCCACCCAGGACAAACATTTGTATGCATAAACGTATCTGATTGTTCTGTGTATGGATATGAATTTAGAAGTAAGTAGAAAGTTGTATATGTAGCTAGTATAGGTAGTAGCTGACCCGACAAACGTTGTTTTGCCATAATTACTTTATTATAAATACCCGCGTTCCCGTGGGATGTCACATGTATTATACATAAAAACCTTCCTCTTCAATCACTCTATCTATTAAAAAAGTATTACGTAGTTAGTACTATTATGTAGTGATTAGAGAATTTGAGAAGATTAGAGAATGTAGAGCTTTGTTTAGTTTCAGATTAGATGGCCGTTTGTAAAAAATTTACATGGATTTTTTTTTGGTTTTTAAAGATGCAGAAACGTTACGTATTACGGTAATCCATTTCGGAGTATTCAATTTATTAACCTTTCCAAGTATTTCTTACAACTTCATAATACCATCTTAATATTGGTTTAGATCTGACCCTATTGGCTATGGGATTACCAAAGTTAAAAAAGCTTTGACCTTTACGCTTCTAAAAAGGCCAAAGAATCTTTATAGTTATGACCCTAAATATACTTTAATGTTTAAGTAAATGTTAATCTATTGTAAACAATATTAAAAATCGATATAATCGGCAGGCTAGTTCGCTTGGTTAGCGACTCTGACTGCCAAGGTAGGTCGCGCGTTCGATTCTGACTCAGGACAAACATTTGCGTGCATAATATGTCTGTTTGTACTGTGTCTGGGTGTAAATATCTATATAAGTATTTATTTAGTCAAAAAAAAAGTATATGTAGTATATCAGCTTTCCATAGTCCAAGGTCTGTTTGTGGCCAAATGACCGTGTGTATAGAATGTCCCAGGATATGTATTATTTCTTTATTATTATTTATTTTTAGAAAAATAATAATTATATAATAATTTAATATTTAATAATTAATTTAATAATAATTTAAATTAACATATACAGTGTAAACTCTTTATAACGTTATCCTTTATAACGATAAACTCCCTATAACGTTGAAGTGAGCCCAAGTTGGTTGGTTTGTTCACTTTGTTTTGTTTTTTTTTTGTTCACTCCATATAACGATAACTCTCTATAACGACAAAAAATGCTCAGTCCCTTGAGTTTCGTTATAAAGAGTTTACACTGTATTTTGAAGTCTCAATCTTACTGCTAAGCCTGCTATATACTACTACCTACTATAAAATTCTAACTATGGTGTAGTAATTTTATAAAGACACAACATGCGGTACTCACATCATTACCCCTAATTGTTTTCAATTTGTAAAGTGTTGCGAGTAAAGAAATATGTTTTTAAAGCTAATTATTAAATAGAATACATACTTAAGTACAATATTTTCACATTTTCTCTTAAAACTACAAAAAAGTGGTAAAAACAAGATATAACTAGATACCACTGTATCTAGATCCATTTGATGTTAACTACAAACTTTTACCCACTTTCTTAGCAATGTAAATAATGAGAGCATTAAAGAAAATCTTCTTGGGAAATTATGATGCGGAAACAGTGGGAATTTACGCTTTAGTACTGAGCATGAGGGTATACTTTTCATTAACATACATGATAGTCCCATTTAGTAAGTTTCATTTCCACTAGGTCAATATACACTGCATTACGTTGTAATGAAATTGTGCACTTTATTGTAACGAGTTATGGTTGAATTTGAATGTGATGTTGGAGTTCTTATTGTAAATCACGTACAATGATTCAATCTTTCTTTGCACGATTTTTATTATTACGTTACCGCGAACTTTTTCTTTTTTCGGTAGAAAATAAATTTTAATTTAAAATTAATTTTATTTTTATTACAAATCATCTGTAGATGGTCATAACAAATAGAAATGACTAAACAAAGCTTACATAAAAATGGCCTCTAAACGAGCCCCGATTTAAGCCACTCCCCGCAATTAACTGAAAGCCGAAATTCTCATACAAATAAAATGTGACATCACTATTGGCACATCGCAAACTTAGCACATAACCCCACTTCCAACTTTATAACCCTTAGCCACATTAACACAAGGTTCAAATTCGAATGCTACTAATATTTTCACGCGTAGTTGGAAGCTTTATTTGATTAACAAGGTAAGTTAACCGGCTAATTGCAGTGACCTCCGATCTTCAGATATTCGACGGATAACTATGTGTAATATTGTTTGGCATGGTTCTCATTAAGATAGTTGGGATAACTTCTAAAATATTTGCTTATGGCGTAATATTTGTATGAGGTAGCGGTCAGTTACTTTTCCCTGCGGTTTCGCAAAGTTCTAATAGGTGTTTTAAAATTGCATTACTTTGGCCTTAGCTTTTAAATATAGCCTTAGGCAGTAATTATTTAAATGTCATGAGTGACTAAGAGAGGATATTAAAGGAAACTATCAGCCCCCTTATTCAGCTAACACAAATTTCATCGGTGAGCCGCTTCACGGAGGTCTCGGAGAGCTTACCTCTCATGTGATTAGTAGTATTGGCGTAGTAAGTGACAGAGACAGAGCATAGAGGCCGCGACGAAACATCCTCGAGTTAGTGTCATTTTCCTTACACAATCGAACCCCAGGTTACTGCAGGTAATTATGAATATAGTCATCAATAACCTGGGTTTTTAAATAGACCGACAAATCGATAGATGGGCCACCTGATGGTAAGTGGTTACCGTCGCCTATAGACATTTGCTACAACAGGACATCGTTATCGACCTGGTGACGTGAAGTTGATTAGCCGCTTGAGTCTGTAGGTTCACCGGCCCTTTTACCAGAAGTTGTCCCTCGTGGTTTTATAGCGTTCCCGACGGACGTTACCTTGTTTTGTTCTTTCTATCAACAAAAGTTTTTTTAGTAATTTAAGGACTAAGAATACAATACAACTACCTACGCCTGGTACCACCTATACCTCAGTTTAAATAAATAAATAAATCTTACGGTGACAATCTCCACACTTCTTGTAATATGGTAACCTAATATACTAGCTCTCCCCCACGGTTTCACCCGCGTTCCCGAAGGATGTTACTTTATTCTGTTCTTTCTATCATCAATATATTTACCAGCGCACGCGATGTTAGGAATTTTTTAGTTCATCATTTTGCACCTCGGGTTACATTATTAGAGTTTTAGGATTCCTAATTTTGAAAATAAATTATAGCCTTTGTACATTGTAAATGGTGAAAATTTTTTTTTTAAATCCTTCCAGTAGTTTTTAAGTTTATGTACATACAAAAATACAAATCTTTCCTCTTTATAAATATTACTGTAGATGTGAAAGTTTTTCACTTCTCACTTTACAGTATTAACTTATTTAAATAACATTTGCCACAGAGTATCCGGATTAACACATAGATACTGTATATCCCGGAAAATAATTTGATCCCGTCGGGAACCCGGTTAAGCTGTTGAACCTAACCCTATTTAAGAGGAAAGCTGTAATTTTCCTGGTAATTAAGATTCTGCAATTACTAAATATATTGTTAAAATAATTATGAGTTTATAATTATAAATAAGTTGCTGTTCCTGACATACATCGTTATGCACCTTTTTTTTAAGGAACCTTCTCTTTTTGTTCTAAGATATCAGTCATCGCTGTCGGATATACAGAATGTTACAAAACCCGTAAAACCAAAAGGAGGTTAAATGGGGCCTTATAACGAGTCCATTCACAATAATTAAGAACCGTAGTAACGCTGTATAACATACTCCAAATAAATAAGACAAAACTGATGTTTATGAATGATAAATAGAAAAACTATTAAAGTAGACCATTATAAGGTAAAATTGGTACGCAGGCCTTTCTGTAAAATTTATTTATTTATTTATCCTCACTTATAATATATAATAATCTGGTTCCCCGACATGACAGCTTACTGGGGTTGTTGGCTTTGATAATTAATTATATTTTTACGGGGTATTTTGTAACATGTTGTATAGTATGAGAAGCCATAGGGTACAAATATACAAAACTTATATTGATATAGATCACTAGCTTTCCACCGAGGCTTCACCCGCTTTTATAGATACCATACATAGCCTATATCCATCTACGAAAAATTCTGCTTCGAATGGTAGCAGTCGCATCCCATTTCGATATGTTCTTTAGTTTTGAAGTGATGGTGCATCAAAGAAACCCTATTTTCCTTATACATATATATATAAATAAAGACTACCTGTTCCCCGCGGTTTCACCCGCTTTTATCTATATCATATATAGCTTATAACCATCTCCGAAAAATTCCGCGTCGTATGGTAGCAGTCACATCCCGATATGTTCAGTAGTTTTGAGGTGATGGTGCGTCAAAGGAACTCCATTTCCTTGTATATATATAGATACAGTTAAATTATAAAGGAGACACAAATAATTCTGCATGTTCGACAAAGCACTTTCAACACAAAAAGCCAAGCAATAAACAAGATGAAAATTTTCATCTACTTTCAAAAGTCGCCTTTTTATTCCCAACAATGTGACGTGACGCAATATAACTGTTTTAGACAATATTAAAGCACGCTTTATGAGGTGCAGACAAAGACCTCTGGTCCTGGAAGGTAGCTAGGTTTATATGAAAACTGGGTCAATGTTATTTGAAGGACCTTGTATTCAAAAGGACAATTTTGGGGTAAGTACGTGGTCTGTTAGAGACAGCATAATGTCAGCAAGTTGGGTGATGTCTTCAACTGAGCGTAAGACAATAACATTACCTCTCAAGCAAAATTCCATTGATTCCTGTACTAAAAGCTAACGTACACAGTGTAATTTAAAACATTGTTAATGTTATATTTTTTAATTAAATAAGAAAAGTAGACGGGGCAATCGAAACCGAGACTCCTCATTTCTTTCTTAATTTAAAAAATGGCATTTCTAATTTACTACAATTATTTTTTGCCAGCTTCGAGTTTCGCTAAAAGTTAGGTTTGATAAAACGACGTTCGGCTATAAAACTTCACAAGCTTTTTAAGACAATTTAAAGAACTCACGGTACATTCATCAAACTTGGCTTCAGTTCAGCCACCTAAATAAAAAAGGCATCGGATAATATTTACCTTTTAAAAGTACTTACGAAACGGGCAATGCTCGAGCCCCAAAGAGTTCAAGGGCATTCGTACTATGCACGTGGAACAGGGGTGGTAAACGCGTGCCGATGGCAGATGTTAGGTACACACAGAAGTGAACTATTTTGTTTATTCTATATACCAAACGAAGCAGAATCTTTTACTTTTTTTTTGTGTTTAATAGCCTTAGTTTTAAATTGCAGGTGGTTTTTAGTTCGATTTGAAAATGGATTTTAATTTATAGAGTTTATATATTATGTTCTAGCTGTCCCCCGCTTTCCCGAGGGATGTAACATTTTCCCGGCACAACAATCGTATGATACTCCTAATACCTCCAAGAATATGTGTACAAAGTTTCATGATGATTGGTTTATTAGTTTTTGCGTGAAAGTGTAACAAAAATACTTATATTCAACTTATAATAGTAGGGATATGTAGAGATTTTGTTAAGGTCTCATACTCTTGATCAAGCTGTATTCATTTTCGAAAGAGTAATATTTATAAATTAGATGACACTATTAACCACTTTGATACACAACTAAAGCCATAACACCTGGTAACAATTGGAACAGCCCCCATATTCCACAAACTTCGTCGGCGAGCAGCTTCACGGAGGCCTCGGAGAGCTTACCTCTCACGTGATTAGTAGTATTAGCGTAGTAAGCGACAGAGACAGAGCATAGAGGCCGCGACGAAACATCCTCGAGCTAGTGTCATTTTCCTTACAGAGTCGTGTCCTAGTACCAGAAGAGGTCTCCTAAAATAATCTCAAAATTGTAATGAAAACATACAAAGCCATTTCCATTTAGTTTTCAATTCAGAAAATCATAATATATAAAAAAAACAGGAAGTAAACGATTAAGAGATAAAAATTATTACAACAAATTTTTAGGAAAATAATTCTCATAATTACAATTTCGATATTCATGTTCAATTTCCTTCTTACCTTCTGTGCAAATATATTTTTGTAATTTTCCGGAGACAGCGACTTCGACCCATTCCAATGGTTTTCTTAATTAATTTGATTAGCATTTGAGCGAATACTATCAGTTCTCGAACGAGTCGAAAGTAAATTGGTTTATATTAACCCAATAAATAAAAAATACTACCGAAAAGCCTAAATATCATATCAAATACAACGCCAAAAAAAAATTGTAAAGGCTTTTCAAACGCTCTGTTTGAAATATAACAGTGCTTTTTTTTCGTGGGTTTTAATTTTTTCAACGATCAGCAACAACGTCACTTTCATGTTTTCCAACATCATCGCGACGAACTGGAATTTGATCCATAAAAAAAAAGAATGGCCTGACAGAAAAAAATAAAATAAAGAGACATAAAATTTGAAATTCGAAAAAATCAAAGGGTCTGTTGCAAATCCTGATGTATACGTGAATGATATGTATCGAATCCACATTTAATGGTTCTTTAATAGCCTGGATGCCATATATAATCTATGCTTTAATAATATCATTCTTAATGATGTAGACATAAGTACTAATATTGATTATAATGACTCATCTCATTTAGTTCACGATAAGGAAACTGCACATTCTAAACATTTTTACTAAGAAAGTTGCACTAATGGTAGTTCGCATTAGGTGAAGTAACTTTGGTTGGAATACAATTTTCTTTGGTAATTAGGTAATTATGAGACGATTTTTTTAAGTTGTGAACATAAAAGTGTTACCAACAGGTTCCTAAATTATGAGTATCCTCTTTAGGTTTATTTCCGAATCAGTGATTGTGAACTTCAGATTAGACCAGAATTTTTTTATTAAATATTTTAATAATGTATTTTCTGTCAGTCTGTCAATCTGTCAAATCAAAGCTAAATATTTGAAAGCACGAACGAGGACTAGGAGTAGCTTTAGTAACTTTAAATTTGACCTTCATAAGTGCCTTCCGAGGGCCTAAACTGAATAATGGTTTTGAATTGACAGGACGGTTGGGGTAGTGGTTAAATACCGGCAGTAAATTATGTTCTTCCTCTAAGATAATATACAGTGTAAACTCTTTATAACGTTATCCTTTATAACGATAAACTCCCTATAACGTTGAAGTGAGCCCAAGTTGGTTGGTTTGTTCACTTTGTTTTGTTTTTTTTTGTTCACTCCATATAACGATAACTCTCTATAACGACAAAAAATGCTCAGTCCCTTGAGTTTCGTTATAAAGAGTTTACACTGTAGTATATTAGTATATATTGCCTGGAAGAAATTGCTTCAGCAATAAGGTCGCCTAAATTGTTTGCACTTATAATGTTTGTAAAATAATTTTTATTTAATTTTCTTTGTATGTTGTGTGAACAATAAAGCATATTTGTATTGTATTGTACATGAAGACGAAAATATGTCTTGGTATAAATATTCATTTATAATACATACGGAAAATAGGGTTCCTTTGACGCACCATCACCTCAAAACTACTGAACATATCGGGATGGGACTGCTACCATTCGACGCGGAATTTTTCGTAGATGGTTATAGGCTATATGAAACCTCAGGGGTAACTAGATGGTTTATAATGTCATATGTTCTCATTAAGCTCTGCTTAGTTTCATAATTTCATCAATCAAATAATCGTGTGTAAAGAATGCCCCAAGATTTCAATTTATATTTACATTAACCAAGTCTCCACCAATCTTCACTATACTTTTAAATCAAAATCGATGGCAGTTTAAAACGTAAAACTTATGATAATGTCCCTGGCGATACTTTGTACCCTCTTCCTGTAATGTTTGTGTGTAGGGGTGCGAGGGGTTTCTGTGTGTGGCCGGCACAACAGGTGGGGTGGTATCGATTTAGTCGAGACACAAAGCGGGTATCTTCTACACGCGGTATTGGGATGAGCATAAGGGGTAAGACAACTTTAGAAAACAATTCGAATCTAATGAACAGACTTACTCGTGTATCTGCCTGGCTCATGTTTGTTATACTTGGCTATCATCATCACTATGGTAGGTAGTCGAACAGCCTTTACACATAGCCTAGAGTGAATAGGTTCTGAATAAACTAGTGCGCCTCAACATCAAAGATTGCATCACTGCTTACCATCAGGTGGGATCGCATTCAAGCACTAGTTAATATTATTTCAATAATAATAATAAAATAAATAACAAAAAAATCTGACTGAAACAGAAGGCTGCAGGAATGAAAAATATTTAATTTCAAACTCAAATAAGTTAAGACAATCCTACTTGCGGCACGCTATGATGACCGTTTTAACGTTTAACAATGACATAGAAGAATAACCTTTATTCCTTCAGACATAAGGTGCATCTATTGATCCAACAGCTAATTGTATGATGATGGAAATAAACCGTATTCCAAAGCAATACAGTTTATTTTCTATGACAAGCCAAAACGTCAAAACGGCCATCATAGCGTGCCGGTAGTATAATATTATAAATGTGAAAGTTTGTGAATGGATGTTTGTTACTCTTTCACGCAAAAAGTACAAAACGGATTTGGTTGAACCCTGGCGCATAAATAGAGCTTCCCTTGCAATAACATATAGAATACTAAATAGGGTAACTGTATCCCTAATACAGGCTTGCCTAGTGTGGAATCCTTATAAAAATATATATAGTGGAAGATATTAGCAACTCTACATAGTCTGCGAAATTATGTATTTTATATTATGATCTGTTCCTACATATATAATGTAAACTTCGTGTGGATCACGTTCTTGCCATATGTGTGTTTTGCAGTAATACAATATTTTCATTTTCATATCAAACAAGAAGTATTCTCCCTCTCTACCTGACTATACCCTGCAATAAAAATAACAGGCACCTCCTTTTTATAATCAAGGTGGACAGGTACTCAGCAGAATACATGTCCGGCCTAACAATGGTTAGTGGGTGCAATAAAGTCAGGCGGCGTGCAATGGAGCTGGAATATCTAGCCCTACGTGAGGTTATGGCGAAGTCATACCTGAATTAGGGTTGAACAAGGGACCTACAAATAAAAAAAAAGTAATCTTAAAATACATAAAGGTATGAACATGGTTCTTCTGAAGTGATAGACGGGCTAGTTGGCTTGGTGGTTAGAGACACTGTCACTGCCACGCAGGGCGTGGGTTCGATTCCCACCCAGGACAATTATTTGGGTGCATGAACATGTCTGTTTATTCTGTGTCTCGATGTAAATATCTATGTAATGTATTTTAAAAAACTAGTATATGAAGCTCTGCTTAGTTTGGGATCAGATGGCCGTGTGTAAAGAATGTCCCAGAATAAGAAGTATAAATGAATTGCATATTGATCCTCTTTGTGTAATATACTCTTTGAATTTACTAAAATAACTGGAATTATCTGGAAAAAACTGCAAAGCAGCTTCAGTAACTTTAAATTTGACCTTAATAAGTGCCGTCTGCGGGCCTAAACTGATAAATGCATATTGCAATATTTTTATTGTACGCGAAAACATTCTACATATAATAACGTTTTTATATTCCGTCATCCGTACCCTAGTCCGGCTGCGTGTCCTGTTAATACCATAAATAAGGAACAAAACTCACATGAGCGCAGCCGCGAACAAAGACAATGTGGGCTATAAAAATTCACGTTAACCCCTTTCTCCAGCCACGTGCAAGTTATAGGAGTGCGGCAGCCCTAACTTAATGTGATGATAGTCGGGTTTTACGGGCGAGCTCATTGTGGATAAGGCCTTTATATCATTTTAATTGGAACTGAGGGTATCAATCACCATTACCTGTTGAAGACGCAGTTAAAAAGGTTTATAGTTTTTTAAATTTCATGTTGCCGGTTTAGAGAATTTCAATAAAATAGGTTGCTAGTCTATTTTAATCAACGGATTATCCTTATGATGATGATTAGCCAGTACAACGACCGACCCATGTCCTATACAACCATTCAAGCATCAGCCACGATACAACTGATATAGTTAATAGCAACTGGTACCTAAATAGTTGTATCGGAGTAACCATGGATACTCCGAGGAGAGCGTGGCTTATGGGAGTGACACGCTCTGGGATGGGAGAGAACGGCCAAGAAAAAGTCCAACAATAACCAAAATAGTATGGTGTTTACTTCTTAAACTCTTGATTTAGATTCTAACTAACTCTTAGAACCACCGTTTTAAGGTTATATGCTCTCTTACTCATACACTGGATATATAAGAGGGATAGATCAAAAGAAAGTGGCACCCAGAGATGGTGTGAAATTTGGTCTGAGCAGGCGCGGTCGCAGCCTGAAATTTAGAGGGGCTCACTAATTATGATACAATATGCTTTTTTATTTAGTAAATTTTTTTGGGAGATTTTTCAATTTGACATGTACTATTTGGGGGGGGGGAGGAGGTCATGTCCCCTGTGACCCTTACGTTTGGACCGCACCGCACGTTTTTTATTTTTACCACTTTATACTTAAGAACCCATAGCACAGACCAAAGGCCCCTCGACAGAATTTGCTACGGGCCCCGCGCTTGTTTAATCCGGCACTGATTTCAAGCTGACTTGACTACTGAAATAATTATTCTTACAGATAAAAATTGCAGTTAGTAAGAGATAGAGAACCTTATCGCCAAATTTACAACCTGCAGCAAGACAAAAATGAGCTTCAGGCGAAAATCAGGAGGGAAATTATAGAACAAAAATTAGCCTGTCTCGTTCTCACAGATCATAATCGACGGTCGTTGAACCAACTGAGTAAAGCAAGCAAGCATAAGTAACTATATATTGTCATAAGCTTCAAGATTAACGCAAACCTCTCATCTACCCACGTGCTGCTATAATCTGTCACTCGAATACATCTCAAATCTAATTAATCTAGATTAATGAGTGATTGAGTTAAATTTTAAGATAATAGGTTGCTTGTTATTGAAATATATTTGCTAGTATCAAGGTCAAAATATTTTTTAATATTTATTGTTATATTAATAAAAAAAAAATAAAAAAAAGAATGTCCGGCCAGTTGGCTCGGTACTTAGAGAGCCTGACTGCCATACCATAGTTGGTGCATGTCTGTTCAAAATTCAAAATTCAAAATTCAAAACCATTTATTCAGTTTAGGCCTTCGGAGGGCACTTATGAAGGTCAAATTTAAAGTTACTGAAGCTACAACCGGTTCGGAAGTCAGCCTTCAACTGAGAAGAACCGGCAAGAAACTCAGCAAGGTTACATTCTTTTTTATTTGTTATATAAATTTTTATCTATTCTGACTTTTTGGCTATTTTATAATTTCAATTTTACATAATTTTATATTTAACAATTACAAAATACTTATTATAGGTAACATTAATAAAAACAAAACAAAAAAAAAATATGACAAGACTACAAAATAGAAAATAACAATAATTAGGTACTTACAACTTAAACAAGAGATTTAGAGGTGCACTGTGCAGAGAGCAGCTATTACCATACATTTTTATCTTCAATATAATGAACTACCTTGTAATACGCTTTTTCTTTCAAAACTTTCCTAATATAATTTTTAAATTTATGATCAGACATTTTGGTTATTGAAAGCGGTATCTTATTATAAAATCGAACACAATTACCAAGAAATGACTTGTTAACTTTAGTTAGTCTAAAGTATGGAACAACTAACTTCTCCCTTTGTCTTGTATTTATACTATGAATATCTAATTTTGACTCAAACATTCCTATGTTTCTACGTATAAACATTATATTTTCATAAATATATAGTGAAGGTAATGTCATTATATTTATTTCCCTAAATAAATCTCTTAATGATTCACGGGGACCCATACTGTAAATTGCACGAATTGCTCTTTTTTGTATAATAAATATTGATTCTATATCCGCTGCTGCTCCCCAAAACAAAATACCATAGGACAAGAGGCTATGAAAATATGCAAAATAAACTAATTTGGCCGTCTCAACATTCGTCAATTGTTTAATTTTCCTAACAGCAAAAGCAGCCGAACTTAATTTAGCAGCTAGAGTATCAACCTGAGGTCCCCATTGCAATTTATTGTCTAATGTAAGACCCAAAAATACCGTTTTATTTACAAGATCTATATGGCTCCCATCTATTATTATTTGGCTATCTACTTGTGCTACATTTGGTAAAGAAAACCTTAAGCATTTAGTTTTCTTTGAATTTAGTAATAGATTATTTGTAGCAAACCACCCACAGACAATTGACATAGTATGATTAACTTTAGTTAGATCTTTGTCTTTTCTATTAACTTTAAAAATTAATGATGTATCATCAGCAAACAAGACAATATCTGTGAGGTCATTTACAACATATGGCAAATCATTTATATATACTAAAAACAAAAATGGACCTAAAATTGAACCCTGGGGTACCCCCATTTTGACTAAAGAGCCCTTGGATGTTGTGCCGGTAATCCCTACCTTTTGCTGGCGATTTGATAAATAAGATAAAACAAGATCATGAGCAGTTCCACGAATTCCGTAGAAGTCAAGTTTTAGTAGTAGCGTACGGTGGTCAACGCAATCGAATGCCTTGGACAGATCACAAAAAATGCCAATCGCATCCTGTGAATCCTCCCATGCGCCATAAATGTGCCTCAGCAATGTTGCTGCCGCATCGGATGTAGATCTTCCCTTCGTGAAACCGAACTGATGACCATGCAATACCTTATGCTTAGTAAAGTGACTTGACATTTGATTAAGCAGCAATTTTTCAAAGATTTTACTAAGTGCTGGCAGAACGGAAACTGGTCTGTAATCAGATGGATTCTCCCTACAACCGGACTTGAAAATAGGTACTATTTTACTATATTTCATTAAATCAGGAAAACAATCCTGATCAATGCATTCATTAAAAATATTTGACAAAACAGGTGCAATCACTGTTATTATTGATTTTACGATTGTTACTGATAAGCCCCATAAATCTTCAGTACTTTTCATATTGAGAGAATTAAAAGTTATTATGATATCGCTAGCATTAATATGGTCAAATTTAAAACTTGGAAATGTATTATGAATATGCTGCTTGAGTAAAGATTCCGCTGCTATAGGACATGATTTAAGGCTTTTAGTAGTTTTACCAGGTATACTCGTGAAGAAGTTTTCAAAAGCACAGGCTACATCTAAATTATTTGTTAGAATTTTTTCATTAATTTTAAGAGTTACCTGTTCATTATTATTTCTAATTTTACCAGTTTCCGTATTAATAACATTCCAGACTGTCTTTATTTTGTTATTAGCATTACCTATTTTATTACATATAAAGTAAGATTTAGCTTGATTACACACTAACTTGAAAGTCTTTGAAAAATTTTTAACATATTTATGAAATTCTTCGTTCTGAGTTAGAGATTTTAAATGATAAAGTTCATACAACCTATCCCTGCTCTTACGAATACCTTTTGTAGCCCAGTCACTAAATCCCATTTTACTATTTACCTTCACTATTTTAGTAGGACAGGCTCTATTAAAATTATCGCAGATCCCAGACAATAAACCTTTATACAAGACATTGGGCTCATCACTATGATATATTGTATTACAGAGTTTCAGCTCTAAATTATTCTTAAAGGTGTCTAATCTTGCCTTAGTAGTAGGTCTAATTACTTTCGTTACTTTAAATACTTGTCTTTTAAATGGCAATTCTATTAATTGAGCCTTATGATCCGAGCGAACACCACTAATAATCGATTTCCCTAGTATACTACTATTAGTTAATATATTATCAATACAAGTAGCCGAAGTGGCTGTAGATCTTGTTGACTCACTAAACAATAAATCTAAGTTGAACGATTTGAATAAGGCAAAGGTTTGTTCTGTGTCTGGGTGTTAACATCTAATAGTATATAGAAGAGAAAAAGGTAGAAATTTTTTGATTTAGAATATTCATTATAGCTGTCCCCCGCGGTTTTACCCGCGTTCCCGAGGGATATCACATTTTCCCGGGATAAAAATTAGCCTATATGTTATTCCAGGATATGTTCTATCTATTTGCCAAGTTTCATCCTTATCCGTTTCGTAGTTTTTGCGTGAAGGAGTAACAAACATACTTACATACAAATCTTTCCTCTTTATAATATTAGTATAGATTTGGTTTCCATGGTACAAGATCAGATACCCCAAACTAAGAGCCGTGTACTATGTACGAAAGTACCGTGTAAGAAATGGGTGTAAAATTTAGTCCCATATTTTTTATTTATTTATCTATTCTGAACATACATACTTTATATAACTACGATTAAAAATGTCTAGATTGAATGCAATTTAGCTTTTATCCCGGGGAAATATCAGATTCCCGGGAACGCAAGTGACACCAGCCAGTGATAAACAAATACTTCAAAATGCTGCTGAACAAAGAGGTTATACTCATCGGAAAAAAAAACACAATACATTATTTTCAGGCTAGCTTTCAGGGTTTTAAAGAAGTCCTCATCAAAATTGCCTATAAAACTATGAATTAAAAAATATATACGCATATTAAAAGCTGCAAAAGCTTCTACAATACAAATAAACCGGAAAGCTAACTCAACTCCGTAAGGTATTGTAAAACTTTTCTATGAAAACTATTATGACAGACTCGCAATATTTGCTTGAAAGTTGTTTCCGAAGCGCTTGGACCTCGGAGGCATACATGCAATACAAGCTCTTATATTGATGCAATATTCACTTCCGCTTGGAATAACCAAAGCTGGTGGTACATTGGAGATTTATTGAAAGCTTCAATACAAAATGATTGCAGATATATTGTAATAAAACGGTTTTAATCCCGTGAGTAGCTGAAGAGTTTAATATATAACTAAACTCAGGTGCAATGTAGATACTAATATAAACCTTCCTCTTTAATCACTCTATCTATTAAAAAAACCGCATCAAAATCCGTTGCGTAGTTTTAAAGATTTAAGCATACATAGGGATATAAGGACAGAGAAAGCAACTTTGTTTTATACTATGTAGTGATATTAAAGTAAATAAATTGGGATGTGTCCTGACATGTCAAATCAGCAATTCTTTATGAAATGTCAAAACGATCGAATGTATGGAATTTTGTATGAAATAGCAAGTTGTGACGTCATAATTGTACAGCATCAAATAACATACTCTTTATGATTAGATCGGTACTGAAAAATCACATTAATGATTTAATGTTTTCGTATATTTTTGGATGTTCAATACACTGGTTAGTGCTTGATCATTTATATTTAATACAGGACACATCCCAATTCTGTTGGTAGACCAATCTGGTGTCGAAAATTCAATATTCTCCAATTATTTGGGGTCGGCGTAAAATGTATGCATTTTGGCTATTCGGTAATGCAATTTGGTAGAATACTTGAGGCTCTCGGCCTGCTTTCCTGCCACTTTTGTTGATAACTTTCATGACACACGATATCCTAGAAATGTGTGGTTTTCGTTGCTACCACGGCGTAGTGATGTGAATAATCAATTTAATGAAAAAAACAGGAAATCTTAACTACAGTTGTCGGGATTTAAAAGCCTCGTTTGGACAATTTTAAGTGCTATATAAAAATTTACCTGCACCATCGTACACCAAAAACTATACGCCATTATACCTTGCTGCTGATTTCAATATAATTATCACAAAAACTCGCACAATTATCACTAAATATCCCTCAAGTCGTAGATATTTATTCTTGTTTTCACTTCTTAAATTTAATTGTTATAACCACTGTTAGCTTGTTGTTAAGTTTATTGAGCATGCTGTGGTCTCCTATAAAAGGAGTACACCAATGTAATACCTCTTGTAAACTATGTTTTATGTCATTTAATGTGTACCTACATATTTTGTTGGAGATCCAGAATAAATAAATAAAAATAAAATGTAATATTTCTATATCTACTAAGTCTATTTATTATTATTATCTCGCAATATTATTTAAAACACCTTAAGGTATCAGAATATCTCAAGGTTCTACCTTTGAATCGGGATTATTTGTGAGCCTTGCTTGTTTTAAGGGATTCTGTTCGACCTTGGGCTTGTGTACGTAAGGAGGATTTAAGTTTGATTTAGCCATTATTTATTCTTCCTATGATTTATGGGCTATGGTTAGTCTTTTAAGATTTGTTTGTTTTTGTTAGTATTTTTATCTTGTTAGTAATTCCCACAGATTGAAGGTCGCAGAAAAGGTTTTGGACTGAAATTTTACAAGTTAAGTTTTAGAAGTAGTAAAGCTTGTGCAGAGTTCGTCCGCCACTTGTATTAGGGTTTCAGTCAGAAAGGTAAAGGGGCCGGTGAAATTACAGGTATATGAAACTTAACTACTCTCTGCACAAATTTGCTTGTTTAGATTGTAAGTAATTATTGTTATTTTCTATTTTGTAGTCTTGTTACTTCTTTTTTTGTTTTTGAATGTTACCTATATTATTATTTTTGTAATTGTTAAAAATATATTAAATTGATATAATAAAATAGCTAAAAAGTCAGAATAGGTACAATTTTAATACAAATTATTAACATAAAAAAATAATGTAACCTTGCTGAGTTTCTTGCCGGTTCATCTCAGTTGAAGGCTGACTTCGAAACCGGTAGTAGCTTCAGTAACTTTAATTTGACTTTCATAAGTGCCTTCCGCGAGCCTAAATATATAGCCTGAATATGAGAATGGTTTTGAATTTTTAAAAAAAATTACGTCTCAGGCAATGGCTCATAGCAAGCTCATGCAAATGCTTATAGGTGGCGGTGACGACCTACCATCAGGTAGACTGCCCGTTTGTTGGAGTACTTGGCATCAATTAAAAAAAAGAGACAATCTGGGAAAACTATAGTAAGGCGACAGTATACCAACTGCCTGAATGGCTCACACTAGAGTTTAAAATCACAAGATTATGAACTAGCCAGTGAATGACTATTAAGGCTATTATAGACCACATTACAAATATCACTTACCCCAATATGTTGTCCATCGATAAACAGCTGAGGCACCAATATTTGGTCACTCCGCATCCTGTCTCTTATCTCGTCCTGGTACTCGGTGCTCATGAACACGTCCCGCTCTTCGTACTTCACGAGGAGGTTCCGCAGGATCTTCTTGACGAGGACACAACGTTGATACGTGCCTCTCACGATGCCCATTGTTGTGGAGTACAGGACAACCTTTCCAGCGTCTTTTTCTTTGTAACTCTGTGGAAGACAGAAAATAGAGATTAATGTGGGAATGATTTACGGATATATTTAAAAATGTAAAAAACATGAACAAATTAATCTTCTAGATGGAAAATACAAAATGTATTAATTTAACAAAAACTGATAAAATTGATTACAGCGCCATCTATTGATGTGAGATCGTACTAAGATAAGCAGTAACGTTTGTTTATTTATGGCTATTACCCTAGGGCGTACTCGTGGTGTTAATACTAGAAAATAAATAAAGATGGCGCTGTTATTAACTGCTCCAAATATTTATCTATTGGAATATTAATGTTCTGTAATTTTGATTGCAGGTCTACAATATTCATAAGTAATGTAATGACGTAATCATCAACAGATTCAAATTAAGTCAAAGGTGTCAACAACTAATTCACATGTTTTATGTACCCACCAATAGATTTTGCGTAACTTCCTAGTGGCCATTAAAGTATACTCAGACAAACATAACATTTTGTTTTAAGGAATGCAAATTGCATACTTATAGTTTTAATAGTAGGTAATCAGGATTCGTATCCTTTCATAATCATCATTTTGATTTTGGTAACCTATCAGGCAAGTTTTTGTAAAAGAAGTAGGCACTTAATTTATAAACTTTTACCTAAATCCTACTTCCTACAAATAGCGAAATTTGTGAGCATGGATGTATGGACGTTCGTTACCCTTTTACGCGAAAACCACTTTACGGATTTGGATGAAGGCAAGCAGATAGTTTATAACCCGGATTAAAACATAGGATAATTATTATCTCGGAACTTACAAAACACCTGAACTCTACTAAAACGAATTAATTATGGTGAAAAGTTAAATTATATAATAGTTTTTTATAACTAGATATTTATACAATAATAGATATATAGTAACTAATTCTGCTGGATCTCCTTCTCTGTCAAGTCCCAAACAAGGAAACTCAACTGGAAATCGACACGTGTTTCGCGACAGGAAACATCTTCAGGACGTATTAGAACCGCTGTCAATTAGACGTTTAATCGTATTGTACTAAATACACCAACGATCGAACTGCGGTTGTGTTTCGGTAATGGTTCACATTCGTTCGAAAGATTACGTCAAAATGTATGTTTGCTTCGGCTGTAGTGCGTAGGAATACCATATTTATGAAATGTCAAACTTCAATTTGACATAAATCGTAACCATACCATTGCCGAACCAAACTTGCTACTCGAACGTTGCATTTAGTGGAATTGGGCCCCTGTTCATCTACGTATGTCGCTGACTGTACCTACTAAGTCAACACATACATTACATTTGCACCTACAAAATTGAAACTTCTTCAGTATTATGCAATTACAGTAAATGTGTTGTGTGAGTGTGTCAGCTCTGTGACGTAATAATATAAGTATTAATTGCGATGGTGTGAGTATTGATTGGTGGACGACATGTTTTATACGACGTGGGAATAATTTGATTGGTTAATAATCTTTTAAATTAGATTATTAGCTTCGAAGTATTTAAGTATTAGTGTTTTGTAATAGCGTAACGAGGTTAAAATTTTCAGTTGATTAAGAAATTTAACTGTTAGTTGCGGGAATTACAGGTCGCGGGTTCGATTCCCCCCCAGGACAAACATTCGTGTGCATGAACATGTCTGTTTGTTCTGTGTCTGGGTGTAAATATCTATATAAGTATGTATTTAGAAAAAAAAAAGTAGTATATGTAGTACATCAGTTATCTGGTTTCCATAGTACAAGCTTTGCTTAGTTTGGTACCAGATGGCCGTGTGTTAAAAATGTCCCAGGATATTTATTATTTATTTATTTATTAATTAAGCATAAAATTGATCAATGAACAACATTTTAATAAAATTTATTTTGTCTATAACTTTTTTGATATAAATATCCCAAGACATTCTTCACACATGGTTACCTGATCCCAAGTTAAGCAGAGTGTACTGCTTGTAGTATGGCTACCAGGTAACTGATATACTACATATACAACTTTTTTAATACATACTTATATATATATATTTACACCCAGGCACAGAATAAACAGACATGTTCATGCACATGAATGTTTGTCCTGGGTGGGAATCGAACCTGCGACCTTCGGTTTGGCAGTGAGGGTCTCTAACCACCAAGCCAACTGGCCCGTCACAATATTAATTAATACATTTTGGTGGCAAATATGAAAGCGGTGAAATTACAAGCACATGAGACTTAAATTATTAACGTCTCAGGGTCGACAACGCATTGACAATTCCCCTAGCGTTGAAAGTCTCCATAGGCGACGGTGACCACTTACCATCAGGTGGACCGTCTGCTTGTTTGTTGAGTGAAATCAAAAAAAGTGGTATTAAATGACTTTAAATGTTATGGGAAAGAGCTTGAAGCTTATCGAGCTTGAGTTTTCAGTGAAGGACAAATTATAAGGTAACCAAAGCGAAGGTACGCCTTAATCCTACTAAAATTATAAATACGAAAGTTTGTATGTATGGATGTGTATCACTCTTTCACGTAAAAACTACCAAAAGGATTTAGATGCAACTTGGCACATAAAGAGAACCTATCCTGGAATAACATATAGGCTACTTTTTATCCCTTGAAAACGTGACACCCCTCGCGAACGCGGGTAAAGCCGCGGGGTACAGCTAGTTATAAATAAATCCAAAACTAACCAATCGAATTGCAAGACACAAAATTTCGACACTCATATCCAAAAGATTCCCAATTGCAATGTTACGTAATTTAACAAACATTTTTGCGGTTGTAAAGCTATTGGAGCCGCGTTTTAAAGCGTAGGTGCGATTAAGAGCAAGCCGTTAGCTGCGAGACTGCGGTTCTTGCGTCATTTGACACGCACTACTGTTAAACGGACACTCGAAGTGCACAATTCTTCATAGATTGTGCTATCTCCGAACGCACTTTGGTGCACATTTTTTAGTGAAACTTTTTATGGAATGGCTATTTTCTTTTAAAAACGGACTAGGCAATTTTGGCTTCCCTTATTGTGACTTACTATAATCTGATTACAATAAATATAAATAAACATTATTTATCTACACAGGAGTGTTCCACGACACTCAAGCATAATTTTTAGATTTTTTTTTCTCATTAAGCACCAAGCTAAAATATAGATCGGTGCTCAAATAGATATTAAGTGTCCTAAATATTGGTGCACATAAAAATTGCTGTTCAAAAAGGAAGACTTAGGAAGTGCGTTTTGGATTCCCGTTACAGAAATTATAATTCAGACATTTAATAGAAGTTGATCCCAAGGGCTCACCTTTAGCTGCGGACTAATAAATAAGCCCTTGTTTAGACCCGTTATAAGCACAAACTCTTTGCTATGGTAATTTGTTCACTTCGACATCCTACAATCAAGGCAAATTAATCAACTAGTATAGAGCGAGATGAATTAAGTGGTATGAAGCACAGATGTTTCCTTATTCATGTATAGGTAAATCATCGACTTTAGTTCTGATTGAGTAATTTATTTTTGGGATACAAAAGTATGCCAGGTTAAATTGGGGTGCAATTTCTGAACCATTCTTTCGTTTCTGTCATTATGACAATATTAGGTATGATATAAAAATATCTGCCATCATAGCATAAATGCAATGGGTTTGTTTTTCGTTGGATCGATTGGTATGGACAGATTTATTAATATTATTTGGATGTCCAACAAAAATCACACCTCACATTATAACAATAATTACAGTAGCGCTTATACACCTAGTTTTAATATAATAAAAAGAAAGAAAAAACAGGTAAAATAGCAAAAAAAAATATTATTAATTAAACATAGATAAAAATGAGAAAAAATTGTTACTTACCGTAAACCCTAAAACGGTAGTAAAAGTAACATTTTCCAGTAAAAACAAAGATTAATGAAGTCATAGCGGTAAATGCGAACTACTCAATAATGAACATAAATTTCGGATATTTACCAGTATATACTCCGTAAAGTTTAGTTTAAGTTAAATTAGTATGAATCCAAAAAAATACTAAATGATATTGTTAAAGAATTTACAAGAAAAACAAAACAATTATCAATATCCGAGGTTTTACAGTAACATTTAAGATTCGCGAGGCAAAACCACTGCTGATTTTTCATAAACCCCATTAAAACAGTTAAATAACTTAATTTAAAATTACAAACAAATCTATTAATAAAATACACAGTTAAAATCCGGTATAATTTTCCAGTTGTCAAGCAATAAGTCCCGGAAGGTCTTTTAAATGCAGCGAGTATACTGCATAAGCCATCAATTTGCAAGTGCACTGCCGCTAACAGTTCTGTGGTTTCTAATCAAACCAGCCATCATACGGTATGTTAAGGTACATCGTATAATTAGTGACCAAATGGTGAATTTATACGCAACGGGTTTTTAATATTATTGGTGACTTGAGGAGTGATTTTTTGTTTGGTTTATTATCTATTACTGTATATGTTGTTACTTAACAACTTAGAGTAACCTCTTTTTTGTGCGTTTATTTGCTTTCGTTTTTAATCACATTCTTTTTTTTATTGTAAATTATTTGTTGTGAAATATATTGAGATTTTTGGGGAGATTTTGATCCAAAATAGTGTACAAGGCTTTTTTTAAAACTATGTTAAAATTAATTATTTGATACATTATATTTAACATTAGAATTTTTAGAACATTTTATTATATTTTTACCATAATTTATCTATATTTATAAAAATAATAATAAATGAATAAATCTTTATTGAATCGTAAACTATGCAACGGATTTTAATGCAGTTTTCAGCAATAGATAGGTTTATAACCAGGATTGAGTGCGGGCAAAACCGCGGGGCGCAGCTAGTACTTTATATAAATAGCTAATCTGCTAATAATCTTTATCAAAAATATCTAAACAGTTTACTGTTTAAGAGCTACTAAGTTTGATTTGACGTTTCGCAAAATCAATACCACCCAAAACCATGCAAATTATAATAATAATATTAAATAATGATAAACATACCTTAATAAATAAAAACTTCACGAATAATGAACTTAATCAAAATCGTCATAATATGGTTGTAATGACATGCTATTACATTTTTTAATGTACTTCGGACCGTATAGAGCGACCCTGAATTTATGCCACCGCGTATGCAATAAACAGTTATTAAAATATCGGAACGTATTGAGCGCATTTCGGTTTTTTCATTACCGTAATTACTATACACTTTTTACCTTTGTCTTGTAATTAACAGGCTAAAATTGAATGTCAAATGTTCCATTAAAATAACATTGAATTGGTTCAAAATTAAATAGCAATTGACTTTGACCGAGTTATAACATTTGTGGTAATAATTGGTCGTAAGTTAAGTTATGGTTTTTTCTCGTGGGTGTTGGATCAATATTTTATTATTCGGAAATATATTTGAATTGGGAAGTTGATTTGATATTGTTTTTTTATAATTGGAATTATATAACCCCAAATAACTATGTCAAGGTTCCCGAATTATTGACCGGAATGCTTTGCTAGGTATCTACTATTCTCACGCTTCGATATCACTATCATGTTCGATATCTTTAAAAAATATGGCAGGAATGTATGAAAATGACAGGTGTTTTCGATATATATTTGATATTAATATGGAAAAGCCGAAAATTGGGCTCCAGCAGCCGCTCGGAGGCCTCGGAGAGCTTACCTCTCACGTGATTGTATAGTTAGCGAAAGTGACAGAGGATATACCGCGACGAAGCATTCTCGAGTCAATGTTATTTTCCTTACAGCCTAATTCTATTCAGCTAATACAAGCTTTGTTGGCGAGCCAGCGCAACGAGAACTGAGAGAGTTTACCTCTCAAGTTATTTCGTAGTTAGCGAAAAAGACAGAGCATAGAGGCCGCGACGAAACATCGTTGAGTTAGTGCCTTTTCCTTACAGAATCGAAGCCTTGGTCGGATGGGCTATAATAACTCGATGAGCAACATTTGTATACTTGTTCTCTCTGTTTTTAGACGCTTTTTAATTTTGCCTTGTTGACTCCTGTCGTATAACAAGTTTAAACATACTTTAGTGGTCAAAAAACAGATGATATTTACAAAATATAAATAATGAATTAGCAAGTAACCTTAACCTATAGATTGATTATTAAACATTTCGTATGAAATAATTTTGCAATAATGCAACGTTGCATTTGTTCATGGAAGCATTACAACATTTTTAATCGTATCGAATACAAATCATATACTTATGTTGTTGGAAATAATATATGCAGCTACTTATTTTGCAATATCAATAAGCAATGACAGTGAATTCAAGAAATAGTAGGGTTTGGAGTTGATTTGTACTAGTAACTTGAGATAATGCTGTACTAAGATATTTTTTAAAGATGTATTAGAGTAGGGAAGTAGGGGGGGGGGAGCTGGCTGTCCATAATTTGTTTGCTAAAGTCCACCCCATGGTAATTGGTCAAGATAGCAATACCTCCCTAACCTAACAAACTCTCGAAAACAACACCCCTTCTTACGCAAGATGCTACTGTAAATTTAAACTGAGAACAACAGGTAAACCGTTAAAATCAAAGACAATTCTTATCAGATTCACAAACAAAAATAGCTTCACTAATGCAACGACCGTACCATAGATAAATATAGAAGCGACGGTGAGCATAAGTGGAGCGAGCGTACTCGCAACTTTTTCTTAAACCGGTACCAGCATTGGTCCAGCCTGCGGAACTCCGTCACAAGGTCGCGTAGCTGGATCGTGATCAGGTGCCGTGACTGTTATAGGTAGGTTATGTCGTGTCTAAGTGTAAGGTCTAGAACAAAGTGACTCAGATGTATTTATGGATTTGTAGACATGTTAGCACGTAGTAGAACATGTTAGATCAAAAAGCAGCGCTGACTTCTAAGACGTAGAATGGAGATTCCATTAAAATATATTTTTAATCTTTTGTCGATTATTTAAACTTTGATTATTCTTAGGATTATTTTTATGAACCTTTACTATAATAGCAGATACCACTAACAATAACAGTGGGTAAAGATTTATAAAAAATACTGCATAAATTAGCTTCAAAACAGGTATTAAAGTGCGATTGAACTTGATTTCATTTACTCAAGCAAATTGCTAGGAGTAACTACTATATGGATGCTAAATAGTCTGTCAGAACTCGTAAAACCTTTAGACTTCTAAATTCCATCCTGTCACTAAGCAAACACACATTCATAAACACATACACACACATACACTACTGAAAGTAGGTACAATTACCACCCACACATTCAGAACAAATAAAAAGACATGGTGCAGTTTGAGACATGTCACACAGAGAGATACAAAGTCATGTCCAGGGTGTTTCTTATATAGGTAAAGCTGACATATTTTACCAGAATCTATATTTTAGTATCATTAGAGTTTTGAGGGACCTGGAGTGCTAAAATACAGGCCTAGGCTTAGTTTAGACTCCAGATCTCCCACAAATTACAGATCAAATCTGCCATGTTTTCCTAAATGTTAAAAATAAGTACCTACTACCTAGACCTACCAATTGTTAAAACTTTTCTCAATTTTTGTATCCCTAATATTGTAATTTGTGGAGATGAAATAAACGCATTTTTATTAAATTTAAAAACAGCTATAATTCCTGCACTTCAAGACTTCACTAAGCACATTACTCATATCAATCATATCAAGGTATACATAGTGTTAAATTTCATTATAAATATACAACAAGGACAAGAAATGCTGTAAGATATTAAATTGCCAAACATAGTTGTGCAACTGATACCTTTGTAATTCAATATTACTTAATGTTAATGTAAGTGATATTACAGAGCTTTACGATTTATTTAACTAATAATGCACTTAGTAAATAAAACAAGAAATGTTCTTTCATAATCTTCACGTCTCGAAGAGGTAGGCAAAGGTCTCAGTGCTGAAACCATCATTCCAGAAGTTTTATGTCTCAACGTGATATTGTGGTGAGTATAGTCACAATTTTTCGGGCATGTTACCAATCCCAGCAGGTTATCATTTCTGGTAAACGACCCAGAGTATCATGCCCGACCTGGGAATGGAATCCAAGACTTCTAATCTCTAAGACTTAATATGTATGTCCTTCTCTACTTTCTTACTCACAATAATATATATTTTTTTCTATCTATGTTTCTTCTTTTAGTTGGTGTTAATATTGTCAGAAATCTACTTTCAATAAATACATCACTCTTGCAGCACTTCTCGCAATTTATCCATTACACCACTAACGGTTCTATTCTATTATTCCGTAGGTTACATTGAATGAAAACAAATAATGAACTGTCAAAGTCACTAAAAAAAACCTATCGATAAAAGTCCCTTAAATCTCTGTTGTTAATTTACTAAAGAACTGAGACGAAAATATTTAGAAAGAATACTAGCGTAGTCTCAACAAATAAAACAACCTAATCCGCTAGATAACTTGACCCTGTCAATTCAAAATGAATAATCCTTAAATGGGCTTTCCACACCATAATTTCCAGATAAACGAAGAATTAGGTACCACCAGTGTTGCCAACAGGAGAACTTGTAAATCTCCCACAACGGTTTGTGGTAGTAATTCATCGTGTCTTGTAGTTAAGTATGTGTATCACGCATACTCAGTGGTAGCATTCTTGCTAATACGGTTGAAAGCGTGGGAAGGACATCAAGCTATTGTTTTGTAGAAGAAAAAAACTATTGTATAGATTAATGGATGATTATGATTAACTGGGATGTATATTGAAATGTCATTGTGTCAATTGTGTATTTTAGATTCTGTGATGGACAGCCTGCTGCTCTTTATCTTATTTTACCAATTTTATATATCATTAACGGCCATCGGATCATTGTTCATAATATTTTTAATAAAAAAAAGGTTGTGTCTTTTGCGATGAATTTCCCTAAAATACCTTGTAATTTGCTACCAATTTTTTTTTTCCCAAATACGATATTCTTATTTGAATGTTTTGGATTTGGCCAAAATCAGGCGTTCTTTATAAAACCACCTCATAGGTTATTGTCAACTAAATATTTTGCCATGAGAAAATTTCACTATTAAGCGGAGTAATTGTAAAGCATCCCGATTTCTATCAAATGAAGCCGCAGCTGTAACTTTGTCGTGTAAAACTTAATCCACATAAATATGATTACTACGGAACCCAACAAAAACCATTGACCTACAGACACATGGCGGTTTTTGTACCTGATTTGTTGTTTTAATATCACATCACTTCACCACTAGTGCTTTGACTAGCATAATCGAATATTTATCGATAGATCGAATAGATACGTCACGTATTCGCTAACAGGTTACCCGAGCGACTGTAACAATGATTGATTGCACTTTATGCACATTCGAAAACATTATCGTCCGCGTTCCAATTGTAGCCTTGATGCGATTTTAGATGTAGATTATCACTTTGCAATGGTTTTTAGGGTCACTATTCCCTGGCAGCGCCACAAGTATCTGTCAAATCTATGTTTTGAATATAATTGCAAGCGTGTTAACAATTTGACAGTTCCTTTGGCCTCGATCATAGCAAGTAAAAAAATTCCGAATGTCAAAATAAATGAGGTATCTCATAAAGGTTTTTTTTGTTTATTTTTTATACCACATGTGCCGACAGATAAGCATAAGGTTCAACTGATGGTAAGAGGTCACCGCCGTCTATAGACATTTGCAACACTATTAATTAATGATATAATTTTATTTGTATTTGAGAACCCTTAGTATGAAAATTCGACACGCACTTGTTGCCAGTTTACTAAAATAAGGTAACTGTAGTTCATCTGGTTAAAATAGGTTTGCCAATATGCTTAAAGTATGGTGAAGAAACTGATCACTTGATCAAAAAAGTTTGCGATCACTTTGAAAACTTAAATAATTTTATGATTATGATAAAATATATAAAAAAAGCTTTTTAATAATCTTATTGTAAGATACTTAAGTCTTGCCATTTGAGCTACAAAATAAATCAATATTATTTTGTATTTTTAAACATATCCTTAAAAGAAACATTTTTAAATAAATCAGTTTTTACAAAGTGAACGCAAACTTTTTTGTTCTGTAAAAAACTGCCTCAAAAAGTCCAAGAAGATTCATCCATTGATTTATGTTATTGAGAGACTGGCCACTAAAATCAATCGAATAGGTAGTTCTTTATTCGAAAGTGTAATTTTAATTTTCGAATGTAAAGCTAAATGGCTACTCCCCAGACCAGTTGCAAGTCGTCATGGTAGCAAGTTATGTAAACCACGCGGTCTGCCTTGGTTCGACCCACAGTGCGCCTACGGCTATGATGGAGTACACGTGGAGGTTATTAATTTTAAGATGGATACGGTAATATATAGATATATATTTATGAACTGTTAACATTCAATGTTTTGAAATTATTTTTTTATTTGGTAATTTAATATAATATATTGTAATTTTTTTTATTTTTTCCAAGGATGTTTGTTACTCAATCCAACTAAAACGGCTGAACTGATGTGCATGGAATTTGGCACAGATATAGAATATACTTTGGAATAGCACATAAGCTTCTTATACGTATGAAATATTACATCCCTCGGGAACGCGGGTAAAACCGCAGGGCTCAGTAACTTAATAAAGCTTTTGTTAGAATGACAAAGAGAATGATGGACCTAATTCATCTTCTATAGGGTGTATTTCTCCACATATACTATTATAACCTAAATGTTACTTAACCTAAATCTTTGCAAAACCGTGCCATTTTCTGGAATACCACATCCATTAATGTTGACTATATTTTACGTGCACGTTCATATCGGAACAGGTGGTCGGCGGTAAATCAAGTAATCTGACTCAATGGCATTCTTGCGGGAGCGGCACTCCGCACTCGGCACTCGGCACTCGCATCTGCGTAACGATCTTATCACTATACTGTTATTGTATGTACAGACAGACACAGACAGACGCTTTTCTTCGTAACTGTACTGGTTTTGCTGATTGAAAATTTGTTAACGCTTTTGTCAACGATTTGCTCCCGTACCTTTTTGTATATGGTCTAAGAACCAAAGAGGTCTCGTTCTAAGAGTTCTATCTCACTACTAATTTAAATACGAAAGTTTCGATGGATAGATGTTTGTTACTCAATCACACGAGAACAGCTGAACAGATTTGGATGAAATTTGTCACTGAGATAAATTATAGCCTGGATTAGCACCTAGACTTTTATTTCGGGAATATGTGAGATCCCTCGGGAACGCGGGTGAAATTGCGCAGAACGGCTATTATAATGATTGATTTTGAATGATCTTCTAATGTTGAATTTTAACTCTTTTATTAGAATTTTCCAAAAATCGATTCAATTGCGGCACGCTATGATGGCCGTTTTGACGTTTAACAGTGACAAAGAAAAATAAACTTTATTCCTTCACACATAAGGTGCATCTATTGATCCAACAGCTAATTGTATGATGATGGAAATCAACCTTTTTCCAAAACAATACAGTTTATTTTCCTATGACGGCGTGCCGGTAGTATAGTTGTCATTCCAATCAGTAGAAACAATGTTATGGTATGAAATAGTCACTGTAAATTTTAGCAGCGGTCGTGTACCGACTATCCAACATGTATAAATCTAGATTATATATTACAATATTAAATCAAATGGCTTCTGTAGATGATCCAATTGCTAAGTCACCTGAATCAGCGCACCCAACTAACTTCGAAGAACCCTGAAAATTGTCTTAACATTATAACACTAATCATACCAACACTCACTAGGTACCTATTTCTACCATAGCGGGTCAAATGTGACTTTATGTTTCCTGCTTGAATGTATGAAATATGGTTGTTAGGAAGGGAAATGTATGAAATATGGTTGTTAGGAAGGGAAATAAATAGTATAACTGCATATTAATTAGTAAGAAGAAGTCCTGAAGTGAAATGTGTAAAAGCAATAAGATGATACGTGCATTTTCAATGCAAAATTCAAAATGGGTCATTTGACCCGGTTATGGTATGTTTAGTGTTAAAGCTGGCTGGTAACAAAAGTAAAATTTTCAATTGAATAAAATTCTCAGAAAAATAAAGCCACCTTTCCACCTCATCACATAACTTTTAAGTTTGTATTACGCCATAAATTCACAGGTCTGGGCACGCCCTAAGCGATTTCCCGTAAAAAGTTCCCATTGCACAAACTTTCACGGTGCGGTTTTGAGGTTTTTACCTGTTTCTCTGTAATAACATTCCGCTTTCTTGGCGTGTTTAATTTGTTTGCGATGTTTGTTTATTTGTTACTCATTGTTTCGGGTTTAATTGGGAGAAAATTCTGTATATTACTGTCAATGGTCCTGTGTTGTGGTAGGTAATAATTAATGTATACGCTGTTCTCGCTCAAAAATGGCAACATAAAACGTTGGTAATTGACCTAATCATTTTTTTTTTATTAAAACTTGAAAAAAAATACAAAAAAATTATCCTTTGACGGGTCAGTTGCCTTGGTGATTAGCGACCCTGACTGCTACGCCACAGGTCGTGGGTTCGATTCCCATTCAGGGCAGACATTTGTGACAGACATGTCTGAATACTACTTTCTAATGATAGCTTCTCTCTGAGAAAAAGAGTCATTACATACAATAATAACATACTCGTATAATTTTCAGAAGTTTCTTCATTCTCTTCGTTAAAGCCATCTACGGCTAACACCTTCATCTTTGGTCACAACATGACTTAACATGGTGCGATTGGGGTCAAACACCGATAAAAAAAAAATGTATTTAATAGTTACTATATTTTCTCAGACTCGTCTCTCCGAAGGATCAAATGTTTTCCCGGGATAAAAAAGTATCATAACCGACGCAAAAAGAACTCTATTTGTGTGCCAAATTGAGTTCAAATCCGTTTAGCGGTTTATGCATGATTGAGTCACAAACATACAACCATCCAAACTTTCACATTTATAATATTAGAACGATTGGGCTTTCAGCCTCCTTATTTAGCTAATGTTACTTCGCGGCAAGCCGGCATAAGAGACCTCTGAAACGTACCTCTCACGTAAATGTGTAGTTAGCGACAGAGACAGAGCATAGATGGCACGAAGCAACATCGTCGAGAATCACTCAGCTTAGCAGTTTATCTGTCGCCTAAGAGAGAACTAGGTATGACAGTGTACAACAGCTACCTATTGCTACCTTATTCAGCTAATACAAACTTCGTAGGAGTAGTGTGGCCTCGGACAGCGGACCTCTCATATAACGAAATAAACGTCATTAACGAAAGAGACACAGCATAGATACCGCGACGAAACATCTTCGAGCTAGTGTACAGAATCGAACTCCTATACTTAATGTTTCGCGTTATTTGTCAATTCTGACACCTAACGTACTTAACATCATGTAACGTATAATTTGATTGTTAGCAGAACTATTAACATGGAGGAAGGAAAATACATTGTTTGCAGAAAAAACACATATTACATTTACAATACGTTAATAAATATCTTGACATATTTCTCTTACACGCGGACATCTGATCTTAAACTAAATAGAGCTACCATGGTAACCAGATCACTGATGTACTACTTTAACATATTTGTAATACAGAATATACATATCGCACCCTCAGTACGATAAGGGCTTAACTAAAAATTTTGCGAATTGGAGTTACGATCATAGAGAGACTAAACAAAGTACGCTCTATCCGATGAATAGTAAAGCATAGTCAATTTAATGATAGAATAAGCATAACGATACTTCAGCCTCTTTAACACCGGGACCCACCCTCCCCGCTCAGTGCGAAAGTGACCTAACCAGAGATGTGCCAAAAGTGATTTTTTTAGTTAAGCCCATATTGTTGTGAGAGTGCGATATATGGAAATGGAGTAGTAAAGCTCTTAGTACAGAGTTCGTCCAGGGAAGTTCTACTACTATACCCATTTCCGCCGTGAAGCAGTAGTGTACTTCTATTACTATGTTTCGGTAAGAAAGGTCTGTCAAATTTCAGGCGAATGAGACTAGCAACTTCATGTCTCAAAGTCAATAATTCATTGGCAATGCCCCAAATGTCCATAGGCGGCTGGGACCATTTACCATCAGGTGTTTTCATCGTTACCATTTGCTTGTTTGTCAGTTAACTAAACTAAAAGGTGAAAATACAGGAACATGACACTAACAATATCATATCTCAGGGTCGAGAATGTATTAGCATGGTCCTGGTGTTGGAAATGTCCATATGCGGTAGTGACCACTTACCATCAGGTGGTCTATTTGCTTGTCAGTTAACTAAGGTAAAAGGTGAAATTACAGGAACATGACACTAAAGAGCATGTATTTGCATTGCTTCGTATGTTGCAAATGTACTTAGGCAGCGGTGATGACATACCTACAGGTCTCTCTCCCTAATGGTAGGTAAGTTTAGTAAAGTAATATTAAAATTACAGGAACATGACATTAACAACTTTATGTCTTAGGGTCGAGATTGCATTGAGATGGCTTTGGTGTTGCGAATTTCTGCCTTTTATCGGCCTATGGCATAAAAAATAAAGTACCGCTAAAGCGAAACCATAAGCAAGATTACAGTAGAATAGATGGTATCTATAGAAAACGCGTTAGCTGTGACCTAAATGACCACAAACATTGTAATTATGCTGTAACACAAATACTCAGCTTGTAAATGTGTAATTAAATAAATATTACGGCAATGTCAAGGTAATAATTAAAGTCAGTTATCATATTGCGTTAAGTAAATGTAAGTTTCTAAGAAGGAGTTTTGTAATGAGTTGTAACTTGTTTTTTTCATTTGACTTAGAGGCATTACTCCAGTCCAACACGAACAAGTATCGTAATCGTATCGAGTGCGCCAAAATCCAATGCAATGGGAAATTAAACATCAACCACCGAAAAGAAAACAATTGAAAAGCAACATCACGTTATGCGCGGTGTTAATTTTTCCATCCAAACTTTTTAGCGCACTCGATACGATGACGCCACACTTGCGATAAATGTTCAGGCTAAGGCCTTAGCATTTGGCTTGATTTTTCATCATCATATCTTCACGCTCATTATCTCCACGAGTTAGGCCTCAGTACAGGCCACATTTCAACCGAAGATATTTAAAGCCCCAAAGGGACATGCGGTGAGTATTATCAGCGTCTCTCGGGCATTTTACTAATTCGCTACCGGTATAAAATAAATTGACAAAGAAACGCCCTTATTACCTTGAATGACCGAGAATCGATCCCAGGACATCCAGGTATTTACCCAAGCTTTATACCACTCGTCCACTAACCTGCTTTTTTAAATTATCGAATATCCACCCATTAGATGGCAATCTACAAAATCTTGTTGGTTCAAAATTTCAATGAGGAACAGGTTTTGTATAAAATTATGAATGATGTATTCAAGGTTTCTACAATATATCGCTTGAGATATCATCCCTACATTAACTAAGTACTACATACCCACATTTGTAGAAACATAATATATATTTTTTTGAATGTTACCTATAATAAGTATTTTGTAATTGTTAAATATAAAATTATGTAAAATTGAAATTATAAAATAGCCAAAAAGTCAGAATAGATAAAAAATTATATAACAAATAAAAAAGAATGTAACCTTGCTGAGTTTCTTGCCGGTTCTTCTCAGTTGAAGGCTGACTTCCGAACCGGTTGTAGCTTCAGTAACTTTAAATTTGACCTTCATAAGTGACCTCCGAAGGCCTAAACTGAATAAATGGTTTTGAATTAAAAAAAAAAAAAATAAGAATAACTTAAACTTAAGTACAGAACATTCGTTCTCTAAATACTTTCACTAAAATACAAACTTGTTTACAATCTTACATAAATTGTAGAGATTTTTGAGTAACATTATTTACATAGAATGTGCATACGGTTTGATGGACACCGTCTCTTTTCATTTTTGAAAGCAACATTTTTTTATAGAGAACTGTCTAGTGAATTATTAATCAGTAGGTATTTTAACTATGACTATTAAATTAAATTATTTGATTCAGACAACAAAGGATCCATTTTTAAAACGACCAAGACATCTCAAAATTATAATATAAATAAATTTAATACTTACACAAAATTATAGACAGGCCAGTTGGCTTAGTGGTTAACGCTCTGACTGCCAAAGCTAAGGTCGTGGGTTCGATTCCCACCCAGGACAAACATTTATGTGTATAAATATGTCTGTTTGTTGTGTCTGGGTGTAAATATCTATATAAGTATGTATTTAGAAAAAGAAGTAGTATATGTAGTATATCAGTTATCTGGTTTCCATAGTACAAGCTCTGCTTAGTTTGGGACCAGATGGCCGTGTGTAAAGAATGTCCCAGGATATTTATTTATCAGTTTATATAAAAAAAAAAATGCATGTTTATCAAGGTATACACCCAATGCTTCTGCAGAACACTGTCACATCTGTCAGCCAGAGCTTTCAGCACCTTGTTGAGCTACCTAGCATTCTCAGTTTAATAGATGCTTTTTTTTTCGTATAATGGCTTAAAGTCATTCACATGGTTTTTACGTTTCCTATTTTATTTCATCTTTTGGATCCAAAGACCATCTGCCAATAATATTTTAAGGAAAATTTCTTTACGCCCTTCTGGGCTTCGATTATGTAATGAAAACAACAGCTCGACGATGTTTCATCGCGGCTTCTATGCTCTGTCTCTTTCGCGAACTACGCAATAACGCGAGAGATAAGCTTTAAGTTTGTTTTAGCTGTGTAGGGACTGAAACTGTGGTACTGATGTGTGATCGTACGTGAGATTACGCACTAGACAAGTTTGCGTTACAGTAGCGAAATATTAACGCTTTTTAGATTTTTAATTTATTGTTTTATTATCTACAAGTTAACCTTTGCTTACTTCCGAAAATGATTTACGGGTATGATTCCCACACAAGAAGAAATAGACAAATGTGAATCCACTTTATATTATTATCAGGGCGCAAGTTCTTGAGAATAGATGTATGAATGTTTGTTCCTCTTCACACTAAAACTACGATACGGATTTAAATGAAACTTAGCACACATGTAGTTTACAACCTGGATTAACACATACAATACTTTTTATTTCGAGAAAATAGTAACACCCTTAGGAACGCGGGTCAAACTAAGAGGATAGATATTAATAAATATTCTGAGACATTCTTTCTGAACAACCTGATCCCAAACTAAGCAGAGCTTGTACCATGGATAACAGATGACTTTTATACGACAAGCCAGCTGGCTTGGTGGTTAGCGACTTTGACTGCCAAGCCGAAGGTTGCGGGTTCGATTCCCACCCAGGACAAACATTTGTGTGCATGAACATGTCTGTTTATGTTGTGTCTGGGTGTTAATAACTATATAAGTATGTATTTAAAAAAAAAAAATAGTATACGTAGTATATCAGTTATCTGGTTTCCATTGTGCAAGCTCTGCTTAGTTTGGGATCAGAGGCCGTGTGTAAGGAATGTCCCTGGGTATTTATTATTCTCTTATTATTTATTATACTCCATTAAAGATTTTTTTTCTTCTAAATACATACAGATAGTTATCTAGATATCAAAATAGGAATAATCTCATTATTCTCGTGGTAAGTTATGTATGTTACTTAACCGCATAAAAAAATACATAGAAACAATAAACACACCGTTAGAACCAATCTCGAAGATCACGTTCGTACTGTTTGTTTATTGGCAATAACCTCGGAAACCACTACGGTTGTAATGTTTTGATCGTTAAATTGATCAAATCATAATATTAGTTTGCGGGACATTGACTTGCGGTGGGGAAAAAGTTGTTTCATTTGAGCTTTGACCTTATTCTGTTACTATAAGCTGGCATAGCGTAAAAGTATTGTAAACTAGCTATCGTTCTGTTTCGGACATGTTCTAGATGTATCTAGTATATTCCTGGATTATAAAATAGTCCATGTCGTTTGAGAATAGTGTAGCTGAAAAAAAAACCAAAATAAGAATTTCTGCATTTAGTATCAGAGATAACCTACTTACATCAAAACTTTAAAATAAATATACTTGACCTTTTTATTATATTACTAGCTCTCCCCCCCGGTTTCACCCGCGTTCCCGAGGGATGTAAAGTAATAATATAAGTCGGACTAGCTGCGCCCTGCGGCTTTATCCGCTTTCAATCCTGGTTATAAACCTTCTTTAATTACACCATCTATTGCTGAAAACTGCATTAAAATCGGTTGTATAGTTTACGATTCTATAAAGGACATACAGAATTTTTAGATAATTGTTTTAGGGAAATAACTCACAGGAAGTCGAGCACCCAATCTAAATAATGTGCTACATTGACAAGTGATTACAATAAATAAGTTGACAAGAAACACGATTCCAATAGGAAGCATACACAATGTAAGCGAATAATCAATTCTTCCTACAGTACAGTAGTGGTTGCAAAAACATAGGATGATCGTGCATGTAATTACATTACACGGTCCGTAGACAGTGTAGTGGCAGCAAAGTAAGTAATTATCGTTAATATGAATATGTGTGAGTTTAATTTGCTTGTTTGGGGTTCTGTATCTCTACCAAGAGTTGCTATCGAAACTTACTGTAGTCACTAGCGAGTAAACACCTATCGATATAGTATTTCTCGATAGCAACTGTCAAATTTGTGACTCATGGTAACGAATATCTATAGCAAAGGCTAAAAAACGTTACTCGCTAGAGTTTACATTTCGATAGGTTTTTTACCTATCGACTCGTACTATCGATTTTAGTTCTTTAGGTGACCGATAGTGGCGCTGTACACATTTGCCATAGAAATGTTTTACGCCGTCGCTAGCGAGTACGTACGTTAAAAACTCATGGTAAAGGCACTGTTGGAAAATGTGAATTAGTATATTTCTTCTAGTTTGATTACTATATGACCTATACCTTACGATTTCACCCGGGCTTCCATGCGATGTAACATATTCCCGGGATAAAGAGTAACATATGTGGTTTTCCAGACTATAATCTATCTCTGTGTCAAATTTCATCGACTTCCGTTCAGCCGTTCTGTTTTGATTGAATAACAAACATCCACCAAAACTTTCGCATTTATAATAGTATAAATAATATATTTGATTAATGTTCTCCTTTGTTAATTTAAGTTTTTAAAAACTGCCATAAAAATTCAAATTCAAAACCATTTCTTCAGTTTAGATCCTTAGGGTACCACTGGTTCGGAAGTCAGCCTTAAAGGTTCAATTCTTATCTACTCAGGAAGATTTTATTTTTTTAATTCAAGATCAAGAAGAACTGGTAACTAACTCATAACCATAAACAATATTATGAATAATAGATATTATAATTTATTCATAAGATTTCACTGACCTAAAAGCAAACGCGAATTAGTAGCACAGCTTGTAACTAGCACTAATCAATAAAGTTCTGAATAAGAGACACTTTGACAGGTTCAGTTAGCATTTCGCTTTATAAGCAGGGAACCCTAAAACAGCTAATCATTATGCGGCGACACTGACTGATTGATTCGCAGCTTGGTTGCAATACGAAATTAATATACCTTCTACAATAATTTATAATACAAGCTGTCTCCGCGGTTTCACTCGCTTTCCCGAGGGATATAACATTTTTCAGGGATCAAAAGTAGCCAATATGTTATTGTAAGGCATGCTCTATCTACGTGCCAAGTTTCATCCCATTCTGTTTGGTAGTTTTTGCGTGAAAGAGTAACAAACATTCATACATTCAACCTCACTGACTTGTGCTTTTATAATATTCACCCGCGTTCTTGGAGGTTGTTACATCTTCCCGGTATAGCCTTTGTAGTATTCCAGACTGTAATGAATCTTTGTACAAAATTTCATCTAGATGTTTTTTTTTTATTATTTATTTTAAATCTAACATTCCATAGTAATGCGTTCTATGGAATGTTACATTTTATCGGGAAAAAAGTATTCTGTGTTAAGTTATATTCTATGTGCCAAGTTTCATAAAAATCCGTTTCGTAGTTTTTGCGTTAAAAGTAACAAACATTCATACTTACAAACTTTCACATTTCTAATATTATTTGTATGTATTAATATACATACTTATATACAATGTCTTACAAAATACCCCGTAAAAATATAATTAATTATCAAAGCCAACAACCCTAGTAAGCTGCCATGTCAGGGAACCAAATTATTTAACAGAAAGGCCTACGTACCTAATTTACCTAATAATTATCTACTTTAATAGTTTTTCTATTTTTCATTCATAAAAATCAGTTTATTTTATTTTATTGGGGTATGTTATACAGCGTTACTACGGTTCTTAAATATTGTAAATGGACTCATTATAAGGCCCCATTTAACCTCCTTTCGGCTTTACGGGTAGTTTTGTAACAGCCTGTATAGTTGTAAAATTAGTAGAAAAGGATTAGATAAGGCAGTAAACATATTTGAATCCATATCGAAGTCATAAATCAATAATAATATAATAAAGAGAGAGTGAGAGTTTGTATGTAGGTATGCGCAGGGAAATCTCCGGCACAGCATCTCATTGAAAAATTCATTCACCACTTCAAAGCTAAATTTTTCTCGATGAACATAGGCTATGGGACTATATATACCAACAAAACAAATTAAAAAAAAAATGCTAAAATACTTTGTAAACTAGTATTTTCTGGAAGAAATAAAATGCTTCTTTTTATTTTTTTTTATTGATAGTCCCGGTACACATTAGATCTTTCAGGAACGCGACGTGGAAAATCAGTAAGTAAGTATTACAAATTGCTTAGCGAATTATCTACCACGTGTTTCTCATGTAATTTTTACTCGCTAGCGACTATCTTACTGTATTATAAATACGAAAGCTAATGTGTACGTGTTTCTCTCAGCTTTGTAACAGCTGACCAGAATAGTATATAGGCATAGTATATATAATATGGTTAGTTTAGGTCATACAATAGCACTAATGATCAAGTGGTAACGTGGGTAAAGTCACTGAGCAGAAATTAGTAACTAACTTGTAAGTTTATCTGTCATTATTATTCTGTCCGCTAGAGGCGCTGCACGCACGCATCTCCACTAATAAAAAATAGTGGCAGTAGTAATGAAGTGAAGACTTTAATAAATCCACATGGCCACAGAGGTGCCGGTAACGGTAACAGTGTCGCGAGTTCATTTGTTTTTTCCCATCTCAAAAAATGCCCCACGTGCCTAAAGAAGTTTTTCCTCCAAGCTCTCTAGGTTTCGAGGCTTCGGTCACATTACAAAATCCTATAGCTTAATGAAATTACGTAAGGCTTCAAAGCTTCTTGTGTCGCATAATATTTGTTCGACAAACTCTCCGTAGGCGAACGACTATACACAATAAAACGTTTAACAATGTAGGTATGTGTATGCAAATAAGATTTTTATTCTCGTCGACAGAAGAATGAAAGTTCTTGCAATAAACATGAAAAGTCAAGGCTGTATAAGTTCCGCTTGTGAACAAAGACTATCTTATACATCGTCCCGTGTTTAAAACGTTTTATATACAACCCTACCAGTGAGGCTCGATTTAGGCTTTACTTTACATCAAATTAATATCTTTTTAGGATTAGAAAAAAAAATAGGTATATGTAATATATTAGCTAAGTGATTTTCATACCACAAGTTCTGCTTAGTATAGAATTAGATGGCCGTATGTAGAGTGTATACCCAGGATATCCAGATTTTTTTTTTTTTATTTATATACCGACATCATTTATTAGACTTTTTGGGTCTGCAGATTTCCTTACGACGTTAATCTTTTTTACTTGTAATAGGGGAGTGATTTGTACCGTTATACGAAGTCACCGTTTATAGATAAATATCCTGAAACATTCAGTCACGGATTTAATACCAAACTAAGCATAACTTGTATAACTTGCTGCATGAAAGTCAGGGTATCTAGAAATCTATAATATAATTCTATAAATCAGAAACGATGAATAAGTACTACCATTAAGTTTTGATAATATCAAAGGCCTGAGACAGTTATGACTTTTCAAACACAATCACGTCTCATGTCACGTCTAGCAACAGATTTTAATATAAATGAATGGTTAGTCTTCTTCTATCTTCTTTATTTATCTATCTTCTATCTATAGAAAAGGAAAATAGGGTTCTTTTTCCACCATCACCTCAAAACTACTGAACATATCGGGATGGGACTGCTACCATTCGACGCGGGCTTTTTCCTAAATGGTTATAGGCTATATATGATATTGATAAATTCGGGTGAAACCGCAGAAGACGGCTTGTTTTCTATATCTATACTAATATTGTTAAGAGGAAAGATTTGTATGTAAGTATGTTTGTTACTCTTTCACGCAAAAGCTACTAAATGGATATGGATGAAACATGGCACATAAATAGAGCATATCCTGGAACAACAAATAATAATAAAATGTGATATCCCTCGCGAACGCAGGTAAAACTACGGGAGACAGCTAGTCATATATAAATTAAGTCTAATTTAAACATAAACAATGCTAAGTTATAAATTCAAAAGCAATCAGTGAATGCAGAACAATTTGGTGGGGACAGTGTGAAGCCAAGGTTAAAAATTAAAGCATACGGAAGGTGTTTCGACACAGGGAAGTATCGGCTCTTAATCCTTAATAACACTTGAAATTCTTGTACTAACCGACGGCTAATATGTTTGTAATTAAAACCAGTTAGTGTTAATCGCTTGTCGATTATTTTTAAAGACTTATTTCACAGTACTGAATAATAATATAATGAATAACGAAACAATTATTATATCAATATCCTGCGTTATTACTTTTACATACGGCTATCTGATACCCAAATAAGCAAAGATTTTACTATGGTAGCAAGATAACTAGTATACTATATTTTGAGTAAATCTACTTATATAAATATTTTACACCCAATAAATGTAAAATTTTCTCTAACAAATTTTGCCGGGATGGGATGCAATTACAATAACACATGAGCGTCAATTTACGAATTATAAGAACCTCATGTTTTCATGTTAAAAACAAAAACTGATAGAAAGAAGTGAAGTATTTGAAAAAGGCTTTGAAACGGCTGTAGATTGATCAGTCTAATGCAAAATTAGAAAAAAAATATAGTGCCAGAACGTCTTCGTATGAATTAATACCAGGTAATATAAAAGTGTCAATAATCTTGACAATAAGCTTGGTAACAACACCATGACACCACAGGTCATTGGTTCGATTTCCAACCACGACAAATATGCATGTACATTAACATACTTATCTGTATTTTGAAAATATACCCATTATGTGACCGTGTGTTATATGCCCCTGGATGTTTTTATTATTACTATAATATTAATATTATTTTAACGAATATACTTTTTGCTATCCATTCAAATGTCACTGAAAAATATTAGTAGCCATAAAAAAAGACTAGAGGAAAATAACAAATACTATGTCATAGAAACTATAGTCATAAACAGAGTGGCGCTCGCACCAATAACGGTTCGCGGTCGAACGATTTTGCGATATTATCGGTAACACACGGTCCAACAAATGCGTATCGATTCGAATATTTTTTGTCCAATGTTTTTGCACGTTTGTGCTCTTGTCTCAATTAATTACTGACTCTAGGGTTGTCAAAGGCTTCTTACTTACTGGGACCATTTTTCTAGTTACTAGGATATAAAATCAGTTTCCTACAATATTAATAACTTACTATTCTTTGCTTTTACAGTTTAAAGCTCTATTTGCACAAGTCTTTCCTTATTTTTTTTTTGGTTTATTTATTACTATTAAAAACATGTTACAACATAATTACAATCATTACAATCTAAAAAACCACGAGAAAAAGTATAATAAGCACAAAGACTCATAACGTTTTTTATTTGAGAACTTTGTTAAGCTTATTTATTATCTTCGCGGCTTTTATCCTCGAAGAGTTAGGCTGAGGTCTCGCTCTACCTATCTATATATGTATATATGTATGGTAACGTCACAGTCTCTCTCGTAACTGACCAGGGAGTCGAACTACAAGCCAGTTGGAAACCAAGTTTTATACCGCTCGACGGAGGCGACTACAATAGATAATTTAAGGTTTAATCAATATAATTTGTTGTTTTTAATTACATCATGTTCGATGCAAACACCATGTTGACATCATTGTTAACACTAACGTAATATTCTTTACGTAATTATGCCTTAGGTATGAAAGTTCATGAACGATCTTTCTTCTCGCCACCATTTATTTCAATTGCATCACACAGCTGACACTAATTAGTCCTCGACTCTCAAGTTCCAATCTTTCAATCCATTAAGACTTACCTAAGGCCATTGCTAACCATTCCATTGTATTTTCAACATTAGTACTTAGTATTTTTTTCTATACACTTTCACTGCAACGTTTAGTTTTCTTGTTCTATTGAATCGTTTAGAAATCCCAACAGATTGTACTTCCGACATACTTAGCAACCTGACGTGGGACCTTCGTAATAGGAAATGCCAATGTTACTCGTACTTTAATTAGAACCCGTCTAGAAAAGCGGAAGAAGAGCTCAGAATTTGTCTCAACAATTACTTGAGGCTAGACCATTTTCTAACGCCTTTTATGGTCCGAGACGTTAATAATTACAGAGATTTTTAATAGCGACGATTCGATTGTTGCTTGATAAGTTAATAAAGTCGAGTATCATAATAAGCAGTTTTACGAAGTGATGGTTCAATTACATGCCGCATACAAGCCTTGCTCAATAACTCTTGAGTATGCTAATTCAATTAACGATTATATCATTACGGAAATGAAATCTTACGCTACGCTGCGAAATTTGCTTTCAAGCCTAAAAAATTGTTACGCTATTACAACAATAAACACTTGTTCTACGCTAATCAGACAACAATAGCTTATTAAAATGACAATCGGTATTGTTGCACCAAATTTATTAAGTCCGAGATTTTAAGTATACGTCCGTTCATGATTCTGAATTGTAATTAATACAACCTGTCAATTGTTCAAATGTTTGTGCCTGTTGGATCATTGTTCTCGGCAACACGCCATGAAGGTTTGATACTCAATGACATTACTATCGTATCTCGGTTGAAAATGAGAATTTTAATACCTGCTAGCCTACGTGCTCACAAGTAACACTTTCGAATACATTTGACTGTGACCTCTAAAATCAGTACGTGTGTAACGAGGTAGTTAGCCGCAAAAAACTTGCTTTAAAAAAAGTAAAACAAATAATTACCTTTGTAGTGCTCTGCATCTGCAAAAACGTCGCTATACCAGCGCGCACGCGGTTCTTGACGCCTCGTATAGTTCCTTTCGAACTCTTTATTGTCGATGGCATATCTTCGTTTTTGTAATCCTTTATGCCAGCGAAGTATTCTACTTCAGACACTGCACTATCACTTTTAGCACCAACACTAACACTTTTCACTGACTTATCATCATCAAACTGTTTCTCATTCAAATGGAAGTCGTAAAATTTGTCCGTGTCAAAATAATGACTGCTATAGTACATACGTTCCTGTTTCATTTTGTCTTCTTCCTTTCTCTCCTCGTATGTACTCTCGCTAATCAGAGGTGATTTGATGCACAAAGTTGCCGGTAATGACTCCGTCTTCGCCTCACTATTAAACTGCGAAACTAAACGGAACGAGGTAAGCTGTGCGCTTTCTTTCGAAATATTAGCATTTTCATTAATATTCTGGTTCGCTTCTTCGTGGTGCTCGATGTTCGCCTCGCTTTCAGTTTCAACCGTATTGAGTTTCGCTGAACGGTCTCTAATGTCTTGCAGGAGACCTAGTGGTAGAAAGCTGTCGTTATTGTTCGATTTTGTCACGAAAGATGGCATCTCCGGCGCGATAGGTGGCTCTACATTATGTTTCTTTTCTTTTTTCCCCGTATATTCGCTATGACTTTCATCGGCGTGCACGCTTCCGTTCAACTCGCTACTGTTAAGCGAGTCACACGATATGTTCGAGTCGTTGTCTTCGAAATCGAGTTCGCCTTGGCTGCTCCCATTTCGCGAACTAATTACTGTCACAGAGACGGCTTTCTTCGTTGAACTCAACTTCGACGTCTTCTTTTTCGGAAGCGGTGGAGGAGTTCCATCGAGGTCGCTGCAGGTTCCGGAGTCGAGCGTGTCGCTTGGTGAGCACTGCCCGCTGGACATTACCATGTTTGTCATGGAACTTACAAATGAGTTGCAGTAAATATACGGCGCTTTATCCTGTTTTGAGAGTTCGTCATTCTCGAAGAGTTTTGGTCGATTCTCGTCGACGTTAATTCTGACTAAGCTATTCTTTTTGTATATCTCATTAATTTTGAACGTGTCAAAATCTACGTCACTTTTGAGATGCACGCTGGATATTTTTGGCGCTTTCGGTTTGTCCGAATCGGTGTTTATTCTAATTGTAACCACATGGGGACCGTTCAGTGCGTCTGTGCTAGGCGTACTGGCGGGTCGTTCGGACTGGGTCGCCGCTACGAATACCGTTGCAGATGGACTCTTAGAATTAAGGACGAGAGAGTGCATCGAACTTAGAGAGTCCATGCCGTGTCCATCAGTAGTATCGAACCCGTTTCCATTTAGTTTATCATCGCTATTTATTTGTGTGAATGTTGTGGATCCTCTCTGTTTCATTTTTGGGGGTAGAGGAGGGATGTATTCTACACTAGGGCGCGTCGTGACGTCTTCCATCATGGCGCGTGCTAATAAATTGGCATAATTAACGGTGCTTATCGTTTCTAATTCCGGTCAGGTCCGTGTTCAGATGGTGGTGTATGTATATGGCATAATGGTTCCGGTGACCGTTCGTGACTGGGTCAATAATCCGCACAGCTGCCCTGTTTTTCTTTCGCTTGTTTATTTACACCTGCAAAGAAGAAATACATATTTTAGTATAATGTAAATATGTTACATAATGATTATGGTACGATTAAATATTTAATATTAATTTCTAACTTTACATATGAATGGGTATATAAAGTGTGTCAGAGAGATATAAATTTGCAATTGATAAATAAATACATATGTTTTAGTATAATGATGTAAAATTGCATTATTAATATCATATTCCATCTTGTGCCACCGATGTAGCAATTTCATTAAATCTATTTCCATATTATAGATAAATTATTGGCATAATCATATTGGGTGATTTACCTACTTAAATAGCAAAATTGTCACGTAGAATAAAATATGGTTCAGTGTAACGCAATGACCATATCTAAGTTTCCATAAATCCATGAATTTGTTACAGTTGGTTTGTATTTTTATGTAATAAATAATAGATTACTTCATACTAATTGATAAGCAACTTAGATTGGACTTAATAAATTTCAAGTGAAGGCGGATATAAAAATAAAACTATGATAGGTTTGCATAGCCTTTAAAAGAATCATCAGACAATAAAAAAAAGTTTTCCACAGACAAAGCAACAAAAGTTATAAAAGATACTGAATATTGAGCTCTGTAAATAGAGAAACAATATTTTGAAAAAAACTCTTACTTCGTGCTTACTTCACATATTATATAAATAATTTCAATAATCACGCAATGTCCGCGTCGGGAATAAATAAAAATTACCTAAGTCATGAATGTTTTGAAATAACATTACGTGTGTCAAATTGGTTCAAAACATAGCAGAATGTTCATGGATGAAACGATTATTAGTTACATTTTGCAACTTGTAATCGAACCGTTACGGTGTTTGAACTATGGAAAAAACCAGTTATAGAAATTATGTAAGGCTACTTCCGCAGATTGAATCAATAACTAGAACCATGACTTTTGTGGTTGACTTGATATTATGATTTTCTTTTTCCGTATCAACCTCCCTTGCTCCCAATCGTTTGGAGTCAATGCAAGAATCGGTCTTTCATAATTCAGCCCCCTTATTAAGCTAATACAAACTTCGTCGGCGAGCCGCTTCATGGAGGCCTCGGAGAACTTATCTCTCACGTGATTAGTAGTATTAACGTAGTAAGTGAAAGAGACAGAGCACGGAGGTCGCGAAGAAATATCATCGAGTTTGTGTGTGGTTCTTACAGAATCGAGCCCCTGAGCATTACATATTGAAGGAGATTTATCCGCAGCGTAGCCGCCTTCTTGACGCCAAACCTCCTTGAAAATGCTTTTTTAATACAATATACCTGGCTCTAATACATGGTGTTTATTAAACCTTTTTGCATCCAATGCCTCCTTGCTTAACTTAAGGTTAACTTAGCAGTTTTTTTGCTAGTCTTTAACTTTCCGTTAGACATTTTCCGCAAAATGTCAACTGTTTTATTTTCAAAACAGTATGTGGAAATTTATTTTAAAATTGTCCAAGTATTAGTCGAATCGGATATAATATTGCCTCAACAGTCACATACGGATACATTATGTATCCGCCGCTAATTTTAATTTTAATGTGATTACATAATTACTCTTCAATTTTAAACTGCGCTTCCATTCAAAATTACGCTTATCTTAATTTGTACGGATTTACTATTAGTAGACAATTACTTATGAAACTGTTTAAGCCCATAAAATATTTAATTAAAACCAGGCTAGGCATTTGGTTCAGAAACTAAAAATAGTTCAAAATTCATAATTCAAAACAATTTATTCAGTTTCAACCCACGGAAAAGAATCGAACTCAATTACCAAGAAAGGACATGTCAAATTTAGCTTGTATAAAATATGGAACAACTAACTTCTTTCTTTGTTTTGTATTAATATTGTTAAAATGCAGTTTTGACTCGTACATTCCTATGGTTTTACGTATAAATATAATATTTTGTTAAATGCACTGTGAAGATAATGTCATTATATTTATATCTCTAAAAGTGAAGATCTTATATTCACATACAGTAGAGTAGTATAGATGTAGCAGTATACAGTAGTCATGTATAATCCTAAGATAAATCCTAGATATATGCAAAAGCGATAATTTTTGAATTTTTCGTAACATACTTTATACTTGAAACTTAAATTATTAGATACCAACATTAATGCACGCTGTATCAACAATCGAAAATGCAATAAATGCTCTCTATAATAATATCGATAAAGTTCAAACTGTTCAAAACAAGTTTTCATGCAATAAATAAAAGCTTCCAGTCAGGTGTTAACGCATGACCTACGTTGACCTCTTGTGACCATCGACTTTACAAAGCCATGAAAGTGCAGACTAATTAAATTTACGATTCTTTTAAATTTAACCACCTTAGTAGGCTTTAAAATTGATTGTTTCCGATGACTTTATTGCTTAAAAGACATTTTGCATTGTATTTTGGTGGGACCAAAAGATAACCGTTTTTTTATGAACTTAATACACTGCCTATGAATAAATCGTTTGTAGTAAAATATTATTTTTAGGTGGTTGACCTGTGACAAAGCACCTAGCTAATATTTGTGCAAAAAATCGGAGCTACAATGAAAATGACAAAATTAGTGCTAATCTATGTAACTGTATACTGTGTCTTCTAGATGCGACTCAAAACTAATTTATTACTAGCTTTTGCCCGCGGTTTCTATCCTGTAGACTTCAGGATTAGCTACACAGAGATTCAAGCACTAAATTTAAACCCACCGCGTCCCATTTCCCGCTTTATTTTCGCTTAGCGTTCTTTTTGACTAGTTTTCTTTCTGCTCCGCTCCTAATTGTCGTAGCGTGATGTTAAATAGCCTATATCTTTCCTCAAGAATTAGGGTATCAAAGGGGTTTTTTTCTAATCTGACTAAGAGTTTCAGAGTCAAACAAAAAGAAGCCACATGCTTCACCTTTTTGTTAGTATAGATTATAGTAATCCTTTCAACATTATCCAAAACAGTCAGTCATCAATTGAATCAACTATCCCGTATTAAACAAGTCAAATCATCAAGGACATTGATTAAGATCATATGGCAATAGATACAAGTAGACAATTCCGCAATATTTTTCTTGTTCATTAACGGTCAGACATCGCAATTATCATTACGAAGTGTTACAAAATCGGTCAAAGCATCAAAAAAACACTTTCACCATAAATATCGAGACTAATCGAATTTTCTAATGAATTCTTTCCGAGATATAATCGTTTTTTTTTCTTAATTCTACCGAATTAAGTAACGTAATGGAATAGGAATTAATGAAGGTATAATCTTTACTCATTGCATTCGATTGAATATGATTTATATATCTATTTTAAATTTAATTAATATAAAACAGTGCCTTGTAAGTTAGACGAGAGATATAATTGTTTTTTTTTATCAAACTGTAATAAAATAAAGAAGCGAAGTGTTATGGTATAAACCGTAGGAACAAAGCGTTGAAAATACTGAGTGGCTGCTAAAGGGGCTCGATTCTGTAAGGAAAATGACACTAACTCGAGGATGTTTCGTCGCGGCCTCCGTGCTTTGTCAGCGACATACTACAGCGCGGATACTACTAATCACGTGAGAGATAAGCTCTCCGATGCCTCCGTGAAGCGGCTCGCCGACGAACTTTGTATCAGCTGAATAAGGGGGCAGCACGCGTCAATATATATATCGTGAAAAGCTACTGAATCGGACGTTTGACGCTTAGCATGGATAGAGTGCCCCCGCGGCGAGAATAGAACTTCGCTTAAAAAAAAAAATGTTTTATACACTAATTGTTAGATCTACAAAATCCCTTCACACAGTAAAATAAATATGAAGGTATCTTATTTACTTATTATTTGCAGTGGCAAGTACACACACACATAGCTAAATAAGACGAACGAAGGTTAGGCCACTCTTCAAAAATTCAAAAAAAATCAAAATCATTTATTCAGTTTAGGCCCTTGGAAGGCACTTATGAAGGTCAAATTTAAAGTTACGTTAAGTTGGTTGTATGGATGTATATTTGTTAGTTTTTCACGCAAAAATTACAAAACGGATTTGGATGAAACCATTGTCTGTAACTTGGATTAATAAATAGGATACATTTTGTCCTGGGAAAATCTAACATTCCCTGGGAACGCCGATAAAACCATGAAGAACAGCTAGTACTTTTATATTTAAGACCTCCCGTGATGCACTTACACATATGACAAGTTATGGCTTAATTAACTCATCAAAACCCCACGTGGCCTAAATAGAAAGAACACTATACTACCGGCACGCAATGATGGCCGTTTTGACGTTGCAGATTGTCATAGGAAAGTAAACTGTATTGCTTTGGTTGATTTCCATCATCATACAATTAGCTGTTGGATCAATATATGCCCTTATATATATATAACCTTATGTCTGAAGGAATAAAGGTTATTTTTCTTTGACATTGTTAAACGTCAAAACGGCCATCATAGCGTGCCGCAAGTTTAATTACAACTTATTTACTTAATAGCCCCACCGGTATAATACGTGCGCAACTAATAGCAATCTATTGGCAAGTAATCTCTATGAAGAATACCTAATCGTTCCTCAGATCGGTTCCGGTGACTTGGCATCGTGTCTTTGACTAATGAATCAATAGTTTTAACAGCTTTTCGTGGCAGTGAAACTAAAACTATTGTTATGATTGTAATTATTTGTTTGGTAATTGTTAAATAATAGGTGAGATAATATACTGTATTGTATAGATCATTTATATATGACGTGCTTCTTTAGATTTGGGTTCTTTAGAGGGGTTTCAAGAGGTATTTTATGAGATAGCAGCTTTTTGCGGATATTGTCAATCATGTGAGTGAGGGGGATAATAAATATGGTTTAAGACATTTATTTCTTTACAAAATACAATTCACCTACTATGAGAAATACAAGTTAACATTCCGGAACGGCGAAAGTTATAAACAAAGATGTTAAATTATAATTATGTTAAGTAAAATTGTCGAGCCCCAGTATGTAAGTATTTTAGAATTGATCCAGAGAAGTACCACCATATCAATTTCCACTGTGAAGCAGAAGTGCTACTTTTTTGGTGATAAGCAAGCTGACGGCCCGTCTGATTGTAAACGGTCACCGCAGTCTATAGACGCTTGGAACAGTAACCACTTATAAAAGACATGGAGTGTTTTATACGCGGTTGTAAAAAAACAAACAACCAAATAACAATTTGAATACGTAGGGTAGACTGGGTACGGTTGAAACGGTGGACGGTTGAAACAAAGCGAATATCTGGACACCCATGCATGGTAAGGTGAGGGTTACAAGGGAAGAACGAAGCGGGCGACAAGTCGAAACACGAATATTAGTGTTGCGTCGCTCTTCGCGTGCTGTTCTTGTGTGTAGAAGGCCCCATTGTTTTTTTTGATGGAAAAGTAAGTATTTTGTGTTCATAATTTTTTGTGATTATTATGGTTTTATTGAAGTAAGTGTATTGAGAGTTTTATATCGTTTTAATTGAAGTTTGTAGAATATGGCTGTATGATTAGTTTTTATGCAAATTAGTTATCATTCTTACTGTGTACCGTTTTATACCTAGAAGGGGGGTTGGGGACAGTTGAAACATTTTTTGTGGGTACAGTTGAAACAGTTTATTCATTTAATTTTCTTGTTTCTTAGATGCCAAGGGTACGCCAAATGAGAAGATTTGGAGGAGCTTTCATCCGGACATCAAAGCAGTAGTTAAGTTCAGCAAATTTCACTCAACCCTTCTACAAGTTCTCAATCTATTCCTGTTTTAAGAAATCAAACATAAAATATCGCGAACTGAGGTACACCACTTATGTTTTTGCCGGAAGCAGTACGACCACTACCAAAAGCTCTTCCAAGGAAATTAGCAAACAGGGGGCGAAAAACCAGGAAATCTACAATTAACACTGATACACCTGAAGAAGAAGAGATAAGAAGAGAACATGAAAACAGATCGAAACGAACCAAAGCTAAGCAAGTTAAGAAGAGATTAGATGGACGAAAGACTAAAAGAAATGTTACAAACAGGAAAAAAACTAACACCCAACATGAATCATCATCATCAGAAGAAGATGAGTGCTACCGCCTTGTTTGTATGTCAGCATATTCAGAAAGCAGACCGAGGGAAAAATGGATACAATGCACAGTAAGATGTGGGCGCACGAAGAATGTACGGAAGGTAGTTTTAGCTATGTTTGCCACAATTGTGATTCCGAATGATCTCGTAACCACTTAAGGATTTATGTATAAAATTTTGATTTTATAGAAATAAGAAGTTTATTTTATAGTTGAAGTGCCAAAGCGTTTTTTAAAACTGTTGAATTTTACTTGAAGATTTGATTGTCATTTGTTTATCTATGCATCAAAATGCAGATGTTTATAATAATTATTTGTGCTAAAATCTAGTTTATAATAATTAATGCTATTGAGAATCGTCACCAACATCTATCTGATTACTATATAATTGTACTCAATATAAACTTTGAAGGCTTATTAAAAATAATGTTAGATTGTAAGTATCGTTAAAGTCTTAAATATTAATAAAAAAAATATTTGTGATGTTCAACTGTGCCATTACGAGACTTGAAATGTTATTAGACGATAAATAAAAAAGTTCCTTTATTATATTTTGTATTATTTGCATGTGTTTCAATTGACCCCAGGCACTGTTTCAACCGACCCTGGCATTGGGACGGTTGAAACAAATTACATTTCTTTTTAAATTTGATTTTATACATAAAATACAATACAGTGATCTCAAATAACTTTGCCCATTAGTAGACAGATGTATGGTCTTTTGTTCAATATATTTCCGCCATAGCTAGCTTAACTAATCTCAATGCAATGGACGATAAACGCTAAAATGTTTCAACCGTACCCAGTCTCCCCTACTACTTGTTAATAAAAAACATAGTCACCTATTAGGTTACTTTCACTAAACAGATTTCGATATGATTTCCTTTATTCGCCAATTACTTAGCCGACAAAAAAACACATTGTATCATTAATTCAATAATATAATTATGTCTTACATATTCGATGTAATGATCTGTGAAGGTAGTACCACAATTTCTCACATGAAAGTCACTTGAGTGAGTCGAGTTTTTCACGACTACGTACTATTTCTCAAAAGGCTTCTTCCGTAAAATAATTTTAACTCAAGCTAATCTTAAATAAAGATAATTAAAATTTTCTGAATATTTTATAAAAGATTTAAATATTTAAATGAAACAGTTAAAAATTGAACTAATTCAAATCTTTAATATTTCAAGTTACATCATACCACGCAGACGTTTATAATAATTAATTTGAAGCAGCCATAAAATTATAACATAAAAATAAAAGTGAAAGTAAATCATTGCTTCCTAAAGTATTATTAATAAATAACGATAATCAAGTCATAACACGAACTCAGCACTAGTTTTGACACTCCTGACATAGTATAATGATAAATTATACCCATGTTTGTGGCAGCTCTCTCGTTCTATCTCATGGCGCTATTCAATTTATTGATCGTAGTATACATCAATAAATACGATTTGTCAAATGATTGCTCAAATTGCCTTTATTGCGGTCATCGCAATTCACACATTTAAAAAAAATGAAATTGTAGTGTCCAAACTCTTTGCACCAGTGTGTAGCAACAGTTTTTGACGTTGTCAGGTTATTATTGACAATAACATCACTACTCACTTATTGTTACTGACAGTTGCGATTTGTGCGATGTTCCGGAGAGACCGTTATCAGCTAACTTCAACCTGTTAATTTTTGTATTACAGTAATGCGCATGCAACTTAAAATTTTACTCTCATCATTTTTTCATAACGCGCCTAAAGAAGTTTAACTTCAATAAGTTATTTTGATTTTTTTTCACGGCTAGTTAATCTAACGTAGGTTCTACTAGCACAGTTATTCTTAGACACATATTAAGCATTTTTGTGTAATTTTACGAATCTTCCTGAAAACCTTTTGCACCCACTACTTGTCCCCCCTTTATCAAAGCCTCCCTAGACATTTCTGTGAGCGATTCTTCAATATTGCATCTGTCAGTTAAGTAATATTCACACACAAATAAAGTATCCACAAAATACACTTCGAAAAACAACAGTAACGAAACACTCGTGTAATAATATCAAATTATTGTCAATCAACAATCACATGACGCAACATGTAAGCCAATAGTTATGTTGACAAATAAGCGACTTGGTACTTTCACTGGATGCCAGATCGCCAGATGGCCGAGTTTCTTCATGGAGCTACCTTAATGCGTTTCGTCAAAGGTAAAAGTTATGAAAGTCAAGGGTATTTGTTATTTATTCATGGTGTATTGTAGTTGGTAAATACGCACCTGTTCGTTTATTATGTATTGAGTCAAAATATTCTCATTCACATCACGGAAAACGAAATGCCTAATGATGTCGTAACCACAAATTTAGCATGTGGTTTGTTTATGACGCTTTAACTTCCCTCATTGCTGTTCTCTCTTCCTCTGAAAATAGTTCTTCATATCTGAATAGTAACCACTTAGAACCAGGTGCTCGATTCTGTTAGGAAAATGAGACTAACTCGAGGATGTTTCATCGCGGCCTCCGTGCTCTGTCTCTTTCGCTAACCACGCTAATACTATTAATCAGGTGAGAGATAAGCTCTCCAAAGCCTTCGTGAAGCGGCTCACCGACGAAGTTTGTATTAGCTGAATAAAGGGGCAGGTTTCTTACACCGGTAAGAAGCTATTCTAAGCGGTATAAGGGGTACTGGTATCTTTAAGTTGGTTGGTCCATCTAGTTGAGGATCGATTGTAATTAGGTAATTCACTTTGACCTCAATTAGATATCTATCCGCCAAAAGTTATATCGACCACACAGAGTGCCCCTGTACAAATGTCGCAAAGTATCGCACCTAGTATTATAACAAATACCATACGAAGATGCCCAGTTTAGTGGTCTTTTCAAGAATCTTAATACCACATGGGTCAATAAACAGGCAGACGGCCCACCTGATCGTAAGTGGTCACCGCCTCCTATAGACATTTGCAACACCAGGAGCATCGCCAAAGAGTTGTAGACTCTGAGATGGGAAATTTTTAAAGTCTCATGTACGTGTCATTTCACCGGCCCCCTAACCTTTCTAACCGCAGTACTACTGCTTCACAACGGAGATTGGTAAGCTGGTATTACTTCTCCGGACGAACTTTACACTAAGAGCTATACTTCTCTAATATATTCTAATTTCTTATCGTAAATATGCGGTCAACGCTAGAGAAAATCACAAGAATCTCAATGAATTAATATAAACATAAAGGCAAGTATGTACACGCGATTTACCGACGGATTACTCTGATTTGCATACACCATATATAGATAACTATGTGTTAGATATTACACTATTTTAAATGTTTCACTGTCACGATACGGACGTGGATGATGGAATTCTCATAGCTTTCTAGACATGATTCCAAGAATATATCTTTGATTTTAAGATCCAAGTACCCGATGTATGTAAATGCATCTGTATTTGAGCAACCAAGATTTAATTCCGCCACATAAGTATTGTTATATCTTGAATAAAATTTGATATAATTATTTTTATAACATGACTTTTTTATTTTTTTATTCACTTGGTAGACAAACAGGCACGCCGAGGTAAAACATCACCACCGTCTATGGACATTTGCATTACCAAGGAGATTGTGAATGTGTTTCCGAACTTAAAGAGTTCTTTTGCTTTAGTTACTTTAAATTTGACCTTCATAAGTGCCATCCGCGGCCCTAACCTGAATAAATGGTTTTGTATTTAGATGTTTTTGTTGACGCTCCTTTCGAAGGTCTATTTATTTTATTTAAATTAATACGCTTGGACTTAGATGAAGGAATAATTGCCATGTTCATTTAAAATTGAATCTCAAGTATTTGCCACTACAGTTCACTTAACAAGAATATAAACTTTCCAAAGACAGCATATTAGGAGTTCAGGAAGACAACGAGCTAACATTACAATATAAAATGACATTACAAGCTACAATAGTAAGTAAAGAAACTAAATAGCTTGTAACATTATTATAAAGTAGTAACTAGAAATCAATTATGACATTAGAAAAAGTAACAATTATCTATCTATTGTAAATGAAATTGATGGGAAAATGTAGGAAATGAATGTGCATTGAGAAAGATATGTTCTGCGATTGCTCGTAGTACTAGAAAACTTTTATTGTACATTAAATGATATACACAAGCTGGCTGGCAGCGGTTGGATCCGAGCTCCATCTTCGGCCTCATCTTCACTTACCATCAGGTGAGATTGAGGCCAATCGCAATCCCGTCTGATTAAAAAAAAAAAAAAAAAAAACTGAAGATCGAGCTCAGTGGCGTGCCATAGGTGAGGCCTGTGTCCAGCAGTGGACGGAGATAGGCTGATGATGATGATTTTATACATATAATCATTTCATAAGAAGTTATGTTATATGGAAATTGATTTTACACCTAGCATATATTATTTATTACCTAAGTTGCGTAGATAGTACAGTATTTAAGAGGTTTTTTTTTTGTTTGAAGAAGACATTATTTTAAGTCCTTAATTTTGTAATTTCAATGCTATTTAAGATTTATAAAATTAACAATTAGTAGTAGAGTTCTTAGTGAAAAAAAAACTCAAACACAAAAAGTGTATACACACCTCACCCATTTCCACCGTGAAGCAGTCATGCACTTGTATTACTGTGTTTCGGTTAGAAAGTTAAGGGTGTCGGTGAAATTACAGGCAAATGAGACTTAACAACTTCACGTCTCAGAACTGACAACGCATTGACGATGCCCTTAATGTTGCAAATATCCATAGGCTGCGGTGATCACTTACCATACTGTCGACCGTCTGCTTGTATGTCGGCCCATGTGGCATAAATCTACTTACATCGTATTACTACTTACATGCTTTTCTCGCTCTAACATTTCAAAAACTCGCTGTTAGAGCGAGAAAAATATACCTAGATAAATAGAAGTTAAGAAAACTATTTTGTATTCCTAAAATTTGTCAGTGAGAGTAATCTATAAATAGAACTGTACTCTCCTTTTTTGCCCTAAAAGCTAACAATAAGTACGTTAAATGATGAAATAGTTACCGTAACAAATTAAGTTAACGATCCGTGACGTGAATTATTTTTTTTATCTTATTATATAACGCTATAAAAACCATTTGATATCGTAATCAACTTTTAACTTATTATAAGTATATTTATAGTTTCCTATAAGTTGGGCTGAAAGGTTTGTTATAATTGCTTGTAATGCTCGATGGTCAGATATATTTAATAGCTGTCCCCCGCAGTTTTATCTGGGTTCCTGCATATATACAAACCTGCATCTGGGATAATTCTGTCTATTTATGAAAACCGCATTAAAATCCGTTGCGTAGTTTTAAATCTAAGCATACATAGGGACAGTCAGACAGCGCAAAGTAACTTTGTTTTATACTATATAGTGATGATGAACTGAAAGAATGCATTTATAGTTTGCTAGCTTTCCTTCGCAGTTTCGCCCGCGTTTATCAATATCATAAAGCAATAACCATCTACGAAAAATTCTGCGTCGTGTGGTAGCAGTCCCATCCCGATATGTTCAGTAGTTTTGAAGTGATAGTGCGTCACACCCTATTTTGCTTGTATATACGAGTATATATCTCTTTTTCTTTTTATTTCCCTTATCCTAATTGTAACAAGACATGACTTGACATGGCTAGAATGATTGATTGCAAAAAAAATACAAATAGAGACGCTGATCCTGTTCTAATCATACATATAAAATTTAATTATAATTATGTAAGTAGTAATGTATTTTAATACACTTATCATTATGATGTAAATCGTAATTTATCAAGAATACATACAAGGTACAATATGACATAGACATTTCAATTGTCAAGTCATTAAATCAACGAATGTCAAGTATCATTACTAGATAAATTACGTTAGTAGGGTAATAGGGCTGTGCTGTTAATTATGTAATTTCTCATCGATATCGATAAACTGATTGTTTAGCTGCTCCCAACGTAAGTTAAAATACGTCTATTTTTAGAAACCTATCAGGTGTACTTTTAACAATTTACAAGAGATGAATGGCAGGCATAGAGGACAAAATACATACATACAAACATTTATTTTTAAACATAAAGAAGCTTAGCTGCAATTAATTCCAATGCACCTTTTTTTTGAATGGAAAGAAAACCAACTAATAAAATTTATTTTTATACACATACATATTTGTACTTGTCTATACAAGTATTATTTTTATGTCAAGAAAGCGGACGAACAGGAAGACGGGCCACCTGATGCTAAGTGGTCACCGCCGCCCTCATTTGCAACACCTGGGGCATTGCCAATGCGTTGTCGACCTTGAGAGGTTTGTTAAGTCTCATGTGCCTGTAATTTCACCGCCCCCTTACAATTCTAATCAAAACACAGTAATACAAGTCCATTGCTTCAAGTCGGAAATGGGTAGTACTTCCCGGACGTACACGCCTCTAAGAGCTCTACGACTTCTAAAATAATGCATTTAAAAAGATCAATCAGTATTTTCTTTAACATACTGCTATGATTTGCATGGCAGATCAGAAAATGCCTTATCACTAGCTTAAGTATTACTTTAATACAAAATTTCCATTCTAACCTTACTTAGTCAAACTATCTCTAGGGTCATAATTAGTCAATAAAATGAAATGGAATTTTCATTCAAACAGGCACTTATGATCAGACTCTAACATCGGCTCGGAAGGTTGCTTGTACTGAGAAGAGCCGGCAACTCAGCAATTACTCTTTTCAAGCTAAAATTTTGTACATTAAGTTGTGTCCTGCCGGAGCGAGCTATAATTGCACTGTAGATTAAACGCAAAATTTATCGATAACATAATCGGCTATCGCTTGACTTACACGCATCACTAGTCAACACAAGGTGGTGTTAGGTAAACATAACAACCTTGAGATTCCATCAAGTGTACGTATACAATTACGGCCGATATGCTGATTAATAACTTAGTTGTTAACATATTTGACGACTGTTAGTAAATAGAGAATTGTAAATAGTAAACACAGGAAATTACGTTTTAAAACTGATACTTTTGATTATAAAATAATCGACAGGCCAGGTGGCGATGGTGAGAGACCCTGAATACCAAGCCAATGGTCGTGGGGTCGATTCCCATCCAGGACAAACATTTATGTGAATATGTCTGTTTGTTCTGTACCTATGGGTGCCTGTAGGTATGTATTTAAAAAGAGAAAATGTAGTACCTATGTGTATATCTGTTATCAGGCTTCCATAGTACTAGTTCTACTTAGTTTCAGATCAGATGGCCATGTGTTAATAATGTCCTTGGTTATTTATTTATAATTACAGTGTAAACTCTTTATAACGAAACTCAAGGGACTGAGCATTTTTTGTCGTTATAGAGAGTTATCGTTATATGGAGTGAACAAAAAAAACCAAATTAACAAGAATTTTTAATATGTATGTCTTAGATAATAAATGCTTGTATAAATTATTGTTTACACATATACTCTGATAACTTTGTCTGACGTTTTTTGCTATGCCAGTACTTGTTTTGTATTATTTTATGTATTCTATTCATATCTAGATATGTGGTGGAATCGTCTTGATAAAACAACAAAAATTTTTCTACCAACTTAGCGGCATCTAGGGCTTGTTGAATTGTTGGTGGTGATTCGGCTTTGTCCACTTGATCGTCTTCTTCATCTTGATTATCGGGTGTTTCCTGACTTTTTGACACTAAATCAACAATTTGTTCATCTGTAAGTGTACCAGTTACGGCTACATCCTCATCTATATTTTCGTACGATTGTAGATCTTCGTTAAAATTGTTTGGTATGTTGAACTGGCTTATCCATTCACTCAGTGGTAGATTGTCTTCACTGTCAAATTGGTTCGTTTCTTGGCTACTACATAATCCAGCATGTCGAAAAGAATGTTGGATAGTGGCCGCTGTTTTTTTTTCAGCACAAACTTTTTCGTCAACACTAATCGCTTTCCGTTTACTGGCCATGTTAACAGTTTCAAAGTAGGTTTACGACTGATAATACGATAGGTACCCAGTATGCTTGGTCGAAGACCATCACTTCCGAGAAAACAATGTGTCATACTGCACGTGTTCAAGGCAATTAAGGATAACAAAAGCTAGACCGACCTCGGATGTTTCGGAGCTTCAAAGTCTTTTGTTACCTGATAACATAACATAAACAATAATACCGATAATAAATATTTACTGTCTAAAAATATGAACACATTTCTTCGTAATTCTTCGTAATAGAGAATGGCGTATCGCTATAAAGAGTGTTTCAATATGTGGGTTTTAACGCAAACCAACCAACTTGGGCTCACTTCAACGTTATAGGGAGTTTATCGTTATAAAGGATAACGTTATAAAGAGTTTACACTGTATTCATCAATGAATTGTATAAGAATAGCCCATTCTGAAAAAAAATCTTCCTGAAACGAAGAATGAAATATAAAGAACTTCGTTAATTTATTGATAACACACATATATAACAATGGATCGAATCCGTATTATGTAGATGCAAAAGTAAGTCTGTCTATCTAATTATAGTATGTACTTATATATATTATAATTTGAGTACTGAAACAATTTTGATAAATAATGGCAAAAGCTACCTAAAAATCCTATAAAATAATTCTCAAATAACAAGGTACTTGAGTGATATCAATCAACATCTTATTTCTAATCTGACTTATTAATTCAGTGGAACATATAACATGTTTTAATGTAGTATAAAATATGGTTATTATTATACGGTAATAACACTGGCCTTTATTTTAGCCACGACATTTAGTTCAGTTTCAAATGTCAAACAGTCAAGGCCGTGAAGATGCGCCGGCGATTTGATGACACGCCTTGAAAAAGCGCGACGGTATATTTTTTTTGGAGTCTATCGAATCGAGTTCGAAGAAAGCGTATCGATTAATGTTGAAGACTTTAGCATCACTTTTGATTTTCTACTTTTCCTACTTGAATGACCGTTTGTATTTTTTTTAACTTTTGAAGCACTCTTTGCAGGGTCTAATGCATAAAAATATCGCACTGTAAGACATACCAATATAACAACTATAAATAAACCTCTTCCTTATATTTGAGTACATTTTTCGTGATAGGTGATCTTTCGGCCATTAAAATAGTTGTCTGAATGTTAACAAAGTGAGACATAAAATATAATCCTTCTTCAAAATTCAAAACCATTTATTCAGTTTAGGCCCTCAGAAGGCACTTATAAAGGTCAAATTTAAAATTAACAAGAAGAACAAGTTAAGAAGCTACTAATATTATAAATGTGAATGTTTGTCTATGAATGTTTGTTACTCTTTCACGCAAATACTACCGGACAGATTTGGATGAAACTTGGCACAAAGATAGAGCATATTCTGGAATAACATATAGGCTTTTTTATCCCGGGAGACGTGACATCCCCCGGAAACGCGGGGGACAGCTAGTGTTATTCTTTAAAGAATAAATTAATAAAAATATTTAAATGTGGACTTTATAATAATAAAAGTATTTTTACACAAATGTGTCTTTTACTATTATCAAATATATAATTATACCTTGTATTTAGAACAGGATATCAAAATTAACGCGTCTACATTTCGTAGAATCTATTATATCAAATTCTTAGCTTTATCTATCTTTACAAAATGTTACCTGAGGGATTTTTAATGGGTCCATTAAGCAATGACCATGTATAACTTGTTTGAAACCCGAATTGTTCGAAATACTCAAGCTTTATCAAGTTTTTAGTTTTGTTAATGTAGAACTCAATCTCTAAATGGCATAAAACAAAGTCACCATTTCTGTCTGTCGACTTTTACCATAATTTAGATTTTTTTTGGGAAGATTTATATAATGAATTAATTAATAAATATCCTGGGACATTCTTTACACTCGGCTATCTAAACCCAAACCAAGCAGAGCTTGTACTATGGAAACCAGATAACTGATATACTACATATACTACTTTTTTTTCAAATGCATACATACGAGTATATAGATAATTATCTTTATTTATTTAAAGGATCGCCAACAAATGATACACAGTTATACAATAAAGGATGTAACAATAATACGTGCCTTGTGCTCATTCAGTTATAGGCAACCACAACTAACACAATTATACATACATTTAAGTACATTTATATTGTCCCACTCAGGCAAAGCCTAGGGTATTACTAGTAATATTAGTATAAGTCTAGCATTCCTTCAAACAATTTGCAAGTATCATCAAATTTTCCAATGTAGAAAAGTAAATTTAAAATATTTTCAAAGTAAGATTTTAAATCTATTCAGAAATAAATGGAACAAAAACCATTTATTTAACTCAATTGGATTGATTAAGGTAATTTATATGAAGAATTCAACACGAATACGTCTAATGTTATAAAATTATAGCTAAAAATGTATATAAGTGTTTCTAAATAGTTAAATGACTTGAAGTTCCAAGTAAATCAATCAAGTTAACCTTCAAACAAGTTACTGAGACTTTCGAAGCGATCTAAATTTCCATTTGAAGCTATAACCGAGTTTAAGCGGACGGACAAACGGACTGACACGACCAGTTACCATATTTAGCACATATTTCCACTTGCAGTGGTTTTTCTGTTTGTTTTCAATGCTAAGTACAGCTTGGGTGGCAGTTAGTCGTATTTTTTATAAGGGTCGACTGTTTGATCTATAGCTAAGGACCATACAAATGTTCAACTAACAATGCTGATCAAAAGTCAATTGAGTAACCATAATTAATTGAATTAACTTTAGGCTTAACATAGATTAAGTATATAGTACGTAAAATGATGTTGCATTTTGATGATCATTAACAATTAAAGAGAAAAGGAAAAAAGCGTATTAAGATTTCATTATTTGAGTAGTGTTTTTAGTGCAGTGTTCGTCCGGCGAAGTACTACTACCACCTTACCCATTTCCGCCGTGAAGCAGTAGTGTACTTGTATTACTGTGTTTTGGTTAGAAAGGTAAAGGCGCTGGTGAAATTCAAGCACATGAGATCTAAAAAAATCACGTCTCAGGGTCGACAACGCATTGGCGATGCCCCTAGTGTTGCAAATATATATAAATAGACGACGGTAACCGCTTGCCATCAGGCGGACCGTCTGCTTGTTTGTCAGCAATTTTATAAAAAAAAAATTATAATCAAAAAAATCCATGATAAAATATATAAAAAATACAATGAAACGTTTGTTAGTTTTTTAACATAATTTATTCGAATTTTAGAAGTATCAATAAAGTATTCGATATTGTCTGGTTTTAGTTAATCAAAATAGTTTTTTTTTAATAAAATGAAGAGTTAGTAATATTATGTTAAGTGTTTAACATTGAAACCACTATAAAAGTATACTAAAAGCTAATATTATTCAATAAAAATAGTTTGGTATAAATCAACATTCTTCACAATTCATAGGTACAGAATACAAATTATGAAGTAATGTTTTATAAACTTGATTTTCCGTCGAGGCTAACTAAATGGCTTTCTGATGTTAATTCTTATTTATTATAATGTATTAACGGCAACTCGCCTGGTTACTAAAAAATAAGCTTATATTAAATGTAAGTTTAAAATATATTATCTTACATCATTCGAAAGTTTAGTAATAAAATTAATGAAAGAGAAATTCTAGGAAATTAATGCTTATAGAATTATTGCTAGAATAAATTATGGGATGATCCAATCATGATAATCTTTACGTTATACTAGAGTAAATCTTATTTGTTAACTTTAAGCTAGTATAATGATATTTGTACTAAGAATAAAATACCTAAAGAAAATTTCTAATTCAAATTAAATAAAAGTCGTTTTATAAACAATTTATTGCTCATTAAAAGAATTTAATTCGACGAGCCAGTTGGCTTGGTGGTTAGAGACACTGACTGCTACGCCGCAGGTCGTGGGTTCGATTCCCACCCAGGACAAAAATTTGTGTGCATGAACATGTCTGTTTGTTCTGTGTTTGGGTGTAAATTTCTGTATAAGTATGTATTAAAAAAATGTTATATATGTAGTATATCAGTTGTCTGGTTTCCACAGTACAAGCTCTGCTTAGTTGGGGATCAGATGGCCGTGTGTAAAAATTTGTGTGCATGAACATGTCTGTTTGTTCTGTGTCTGGGTGTAAATTTCTGTATAAGTATGTATTAAAAAAATGTTATATATGTAGTATATCAGTTGTCTGGTTTCCACAGTACAAGCTCTGCTTAGTTTGGGATCTGATGGCCGTGTGTAAAAGAATGCCCCAGGATTTTTATTTTATAAATTCTGGAAAAAATTTAACAGTTGTTATTATTATTTGTTTATTTGTTGGTAGGCAATCGAGCAGACGTATTGCCTGATAATAAGCGATTACCGCCGCCCATGGACACCCGCAACACCAGAGGTGCCACAAGTGCGTTGCCGGCCTTTTAAATTTCATACCCATTTTGTTTTATTTCATATATTCTGATGATCTCTAACGACCAAATCGTTTATAAGCCCTTTACTTTGTAATTGATACCTATCACGCTCGTGCGTGCTTCGAGTGTCGAGTTAAATTAACAAAGCGAATTTGACAAATTGATTGTCAATTAGACTGTTCGAGCTGATTTCATTCTGTAATAGTGTCACGACTCTCCATTTGTGTTTGTGCGGTGCTGTACGGCCTGCTTATTAAGCTAATACAAACTTCGTCGGCGAGCCACTTCACGAAAGCCTCGGAGAGCTTACCTCTCACGTGATTAGTAGTATTAGCGTAGTAAGCGACAGAGACAGAGCATAGAGGCCGCGACGAAACATCCTCGAGTTATTGTCATTTTCCTTAGAGAATCGAGCCCCTGTACAGCCTGCTCATTCAGCTAATACAAACTTTATCGCCGCGGGCGCAATGAGTAGATCTCTCTCGTGATTGGCTAGTCAACGATAGAGACAGAGCACAAATGCCGCTACGAAATTATCTTGGAGGTAGTGTCCAGGTTGATTATTTAAACACGCGTCTAACCTTCTTCTTGACCTTGCTCTGTGGGTTAATGATTATCCCGTTTTACCACCGAGTAGTGATGTTTAGAAACGATAGTCGACTTTGTTTGGTTTGTATTAAATTGCTATGTGTTGTTTTATGCTTTAGAAAGGGCTTGGTTAGGTTAGGTTGTAGTTCTATGCCTATGTTATGGTATACATATAATGTGTGTTAAAGATATATTTATTACTAGCTATCCCCCGTGGTTTCACCCGAGTTCCCGAGGGAAGTAACATTTCCCCGGCACAAAAAGTATCCTATGTTACTTCGAATACTTTCAAGAATATGTGTACAAAGTTTCATGATGATCGGTTATGTCGTTTTCGCGTGAAAGCGTAACAAACTTACATTCACATTTATAATATTAGCAGGGATATTATCGATAAATAAATAAAATTTCCAGGACAATTACTAGCACTTTTAAAATACTTACCATGTACATTATATGTCATACTTATATGGCAGATATATTTTAAGTTAAAAATATATTATATATCAAACTTAAGTGATAAATTTTTCTACGCACAACAAACGCAATTCCTTGTACTTATTCATAACAAAACGTGCTAAAGCTGTAATTCTATTTATCTATTGAAAGATGATTGTGTTTGTTACAAGTCATGTGCTTTGTTTGCATTTTTAAAGGCATTTATTTCCGCTATATATTTATACCATGTGCATTATTATTTATTATGATTATATGACTTTATTCACTGCTAAGTAATGCCGTAGTTTTACCTGCGTTCCCAAAGAATATGTGTTCTTGAGATAAAAATAACCCTATGGCTAAACCCAAAACGTAGTTATTCGTTTGTTTTTTTATCTAAAACATTAACTAAAAATATTGTCTATTTACTCACAAAATAAAACGTTGTGCAAGAAAACTGTAACTGACTGGCTTCAATTAAAAAGTAGTTTTTTTTTTTTTAGTTTTGTTAGGTATGTTGCATGCATAATATGTCTTTGGATCCTGTATGGAATCCACATTAATGCGCTTTTAATTTTCAAGGATGCCTTTACATAAAATTACAAATTGTTGTTTTAGTGTCATTTTGATTTTGAGAAGAGCACTGCTTATCCTAAGCTACAGGGTTCTACCCTTTTTTAGGAAGTAGTCTCTCTTGTCATTTATATTGTATTTTTCTCATGTGAGTACCCTCGAAAGAAGGCATATTGTTATGTTATGTTTTTTCTGGCAATAAATTATGATTATTATATTACATATCCAAATTTCTAGATATTTATTCATAATATTATATCAATTGAGGTCGCAATAATATGTAATACAGGAGATGCAGATGATAAATATTTGTCTTGTGCTAAAACTTTAACTTACTTATGTATACCAATATTATGGGTACCATTGAACTGGTCTGATAAAGTCGGAAGGTGGTCATAGGAACTCCTAAACTAAATAAGATAAACCCATCGTCTTTGGGCTCGTTTGATTCGTCTTTTTTTTTTATACTGGTAATGTAGCAAACAAGCTGACGGCCCGTATCACCGCAGCCTATGGCAAGTGTCTTGACAAAAATAATACTTTATGTGGTGCCAAGGGACTGATGATGAAGTCGTAATCATGGGAACGCCAAATTTACTTTAAAGTTCAGAGTTGTTGAAACATATTTGATTATTTATTAAATTTCATTGACGTATTCAGCTAATAACAATTAAATTCACTGACGATGAACAATTACCATACGCAACGCCCGTGCAACACTTTCTTAAATTATAATCAGACTGCAATGCATTTCATTTGAGACGTGATATGCAACACATGTGGATCATTTACGAAGAACTTTAGTTTAGTATATAGTCTGTGCACTGTGCTGTGTTGAAAGCGCTCATTGACAGCTCAACAACATTAACAGGCGACTCACGCGCCGGCTTTCATCAACAGTGACCGACTTGTAGATGTGTGTATGCATGAATGTGTTTGTGGTCTAATTGATTAAGCGGTAGCGAGTGAAATGAAATGAAAAATATTTATTCAAGTAGGGATTCACAGCGCTTATGAATGGTCAGACTCTAACACCGGTTAGGAAATGTGATATGAAAGCTATTGATAACCATGTGGTTATCACTAGAACCAAAATACGTAGGTACATAGCAATAATATATCAAATAAGATCTTTATTTCAGCCCAAAATGGCAAAATGCCTAATACAAAAGTATAATTAAAATAAAATTTATTAAAATAGACTTAATTGAGATCTAATTAGATCTGTCTGTCACTTTCGGTTATCAAAGTAGTTCACGGATAGATAATATCGGTTTATCGAGCTGTTAAAACCTGCACTTACTATTTGTACTGTGCTATTATTAGAGCATCTCTCCATGAATGAAGTAAATGTGCGTAGCATTCTATTAAAATATGTAGTAAATAATGCATAACGTATTGATTACTTTGGACCAGACTTTTGTATAATAGTTAATTGCTAACAGAGCTACCTAGTGAAGCCCAGAAAAGCTTGGGAGTCATAATGGTTCAACATAACAGTTGTCCGAGAAGACTGAAAAAAGGAGCCTAGATTACTTAGCAATTGGACGATAAAAACTAAAATTAAAATACTATAAAGAGACAGCGTCTTAATGCCTCGCAGTTTTAAAGCAATGTAAGTCATCAGCTAATTAAAAACCTATTTGCTAATCGCTCCGCTTATAACATAGGCCACGAAACTCAGTAATACAAGATGGACACGCCCTTGTGCAAGAGATAATGCGCTTCAAATGTTTTCTGGAATCTATTGAGTCAACACTCATCAGGTAAACTTAAGCTAGTTTCGTAATAAAAAAAATATTTTGTAAAAAAAAATTAAGAAATGTTTATCAAGGCAACGAACATTTTGAATGTTTTTATAAGATTCCCATGGGAGTTATTTGTTAGGTGAAGTGTGGTGCAAAAAATGAATAGGCAGTTTTTGTTAGCTCATAATTTTTTTCAAGTTTTCTTTCGATTCTACCTCAATAAAACCAAACCTATCTATATTAATAATACATATCATCGTACCCCTACCAGAGACAGAAAGAATCATATCTCTCGGTCATTTCAATCATTACTCCTTTCATATACATCTTTCCTTCTTCTAGTTGATATTATATTCCATTCCTTTCCTACGGCACTTACTGGACTTTTTTTATTTCCTGATACCCGTGTCCATATGTGGGTAATGAACCGGAAACATTGGCTACCTGCTGGCTACCTGCGGCCTGCGCTGGCGCATGACAACTAACTTAGGATAGGGTTGCCAAACGCTACTAGGAAAAGAAACACAGAGTAGCAAATGATCATAATTAATTCATTTTTATTTTATTTTTAGTGTAATTACTTGTAGTAAATTATTTTTACAAGACAGATTTTGACAAGAACACACGTCCATATTATCTCGTCCTTATTAAAAAAATATTTTAAAATAGTTGGAAGTGCAAGTGGGGTTTCTGGTCCTAATGGTGTAATAAAGCCCCAATTTTGTTTGCTGGGCAGTGCACGGGCCCCACAATTTGAAAATCAATGCGTTTCTATTGAGCAATTTTAACATAATTCTTTCCTGACCGCGCCGGTGTCAAATGTGACGGACACGAGATCCACTTTGTTGTTGCCGTTGCCAAGCCAACAGCTGTTTTATTAAATACCATTGGCCTGCGAGTTTTCATCACCCAGGCAACAAGACATGCGCAGTGTTTATGTGATACCGTTTTTTATTCTGTTTATTGTGTTTTTATGCTAATTTGTATATTTTTCGTATGTAGGTATGTAAGTAAACTACCGAGATACAGACATGGTATTGTCCAGCAGCCAAGCAGCTGCAACATCCGAAAATCTCGTGCAGTGCTCACAATGCTCCCAACCGCGTCTCTTTAAAGGCACAAGAGGCCTGCGCATCCATACCACCAGATGCCATCAGGTTACACATACGGGTACACACGCGGATGTTGCTTCGAACCCTTCTATCACCTCGTTAACCAATTCTCTTGTGCCTCGCGATGTGAGCGCAGTATCTCAACCATTTTGGAAAACTTTAAGTAATTCAAAAAACACTGTACCGATTTTAAAGCGCATTCCACGAGGTGCCAGAACTTTAGTAGCGCAAAAGCTTACTGAAGTTATCCGCCATACCCTCAGGGATAACTCTAAGCAGGCTTGGGAGAAATTGCTTACATTCCCCTATAGAGTACTGCACGTTGAAAAAGACCCTCAGTCTAATGTCTCTCTCACTATTCGCGTCAAACAAAATTGCTCTACTTATTTACTACATAAAGGTCCAAACAATATTTCAAAAACATTCTCATCCAACATCTTTAGGTCAGTAGAAAATAAACTAAGTGATGGAGATATTAAAGGTGCAGCGCGTCTTCTATTTTCCGATGATGCGGTTGCTCCGGATACCCCAGAGACTCTCGCTGCCCTTCGTGACAAGCACCCTGTCGCTCCTTTAGATTATCTGTTCCCAGACGCCCTTACTGCCGAGGATCCATTACAGTCACTATCAACATCTGCTGATGAAGTGCGCGGCGCAATTTTATCCTTTCTGCCGGGGTCTGCCGGTGGACTTGACGGCCTATCGCCGCAACACCTTAAAGACCTCACCGCTGCTTCTTCCGGCAATGCAGGGGAAGCCTTACTACTAGCTTTATCTTCCTTAGTTAACGCTTTGTTAAGCGGCAGGGTGCTCTCTGAAATTACAGATATTTTGTACGGCGCTAATTTATGTGCTTTAAAAAAAAAAGGTGGCGGGATTCGACCCATCGCAGTTGGCACGACCTATCGGCGACTTGCAGCAAAAATTTCGTGCCAAGCCATCAGTGGCAAGCTCTCAACCTATTTTCAGCCTCTTCAACTGGGATTTGGTTCCAGAGGAGGTTGCGAAGCTGCTGTCCACTCCTTACGGACTTTTTTAGAAAATAAGGGTGGTGAGGTACTGCTAAAGGTAGACGTTAAGAATGCTTTCAATTCCGTCGATAGGGCCGTTCTTTTGACCCAAATAAAAAATCATATTCCTGAAATTTTTAACTTTTTGTGGCAGTGCTATAGTACTCCTTCTAAATTACTCTACAAAAATAATCTTTTATATTCATCTGTAGGTTGTCAACAGGGCGACCCTCTCGGTCCCGCTATCTTTAGTCTCGCAATCCACCAAATCATACAAAAACTAAAATCCAAATTTAATGTATGGTATTTAGATGATGGGACCCTAGGAGGTGATGCGGCCACGGTTCTATCAGACCTTCGTTTACTCATTTTAGAATTCCGAGCTATAGGATTAGAATTAAATTTCAATAAGTGTGAGCTCTTTATTCTTGAAGGTACTGCAGACCGGGATGCAATTATATCACAATTTAGCACCATAGCTCCCAATATTATTACAGTGAATCGTGAGTCTCTTCGTCTTCTGGGTTCCCCTATTCTAGACGAATCGCTTCCTGATTTTATTAACGACACAATTCTAAAATTCAATGAAACGTCTGAACGTTTACTCAAAATTAATTGCCATATGGCCTTTGCTATTATTCGTTTTTGTCTTTTCGTACCAAAATTCACGTATGTCTTGCGGTGTTGTCAGCTTTGGAAACAACCAAACCTTTTGACAAATCTCGACAACACCCTAAGACGTACTTTATCAACTGTTTTTAATATAGATTTAGATACGCGTTCTTGGGCCCAAGCGACCCTACCGGTCAGATTTGGTGGATTGGGTATCCGAAACACCTCAGATGTTTCCCTTCCAGCCTTTTTGGCTTCCGTCCATGCCACGCTCCCTCTTACCACAAAAATTTTAGAACCTTGCAAAATTACTGAGATTTCTTTTTTGACGGAAGCCAAAAATGCTTGGTGTGCCGCCTGCCCTAATACCGACCCCCCCACAAGTCTTTGCTCGCAGAGGCTCTGGGGCGAGCCGCTCTGCAAACTAGTACGGAATAATTTACTTGAAACGTCTAGTAATCCCGCAGAACGTGCTCGTCTCATAGCCGTAGGAAAATGGGAGTCAGGTTTATGGTTACAGGCACTTCCATCTGGAAACACTGGGACTCTTCTGGACAATACAACTTTCCGTATAGTTACATGTCTGCGTCTTGGTGCCCCTATCATCATCCCCCATACTTGTCGCTGCGGCGCTGCCGTCAATCGTTTAGGCCAACATGGGCTCTCCTGCTCTAGGAGTGCTGGCCGTATACCGCGGCATCAAAATATAAATGATGTCATACGTCGGGCTCTTGCCACCGCCGGCGTGCCCGCAATTCTGGAGCCCAATGGATTAACACGCGATGATGGCAAGAGACCAGATGGTTTGACTCTTGTACCATGGAGGATTGGTAGGGCATTAGTGTGGGATGCCACGTGTGTGGACACTCTTGCTCCATCACATCTCCATGGTACATCGACCGAGGCCGGCGCAGCAGCCAACAATGCAGAGAACCTCAAACGGCACAAATATAGCGTAATATCGAGTACGTATATATTTGAGCCATTTGGGGTTGAAACCTTAGGGCCCTGGGGTCATCGAGCCCACCACCTTTTTAGAGAAATCTCTAAGCGGTTGGTGGAAGCTACGCGGGATCCCAAAGCTGGCGGCTACTTAGCCCAAAGAATAAGCCTCGCAATACAGCGAGGCAATGCCGCAAGCATTCTTGGTACTCTGCCACCAGGGGAGGAGTTAGGGGAGGTTTTCTATTTATAATAATTATAATTAGGTTAAGCTCTTGTTTACTTTTATTTCATGAAATCCAGTTAATAGTAGTATTTAATCTTTTTATTTTAAATAATAACGATGACCTTCACGCTGAAACATGACGCTAACCATATTTATTATTATATATTATTATAATATTTTACAGTCGCCTTCAACATTTGCTCAGTGTAGATATAAGATACTACGATGCAGTTTTACAATCCTTAGTTTTTTATTTATGTACCAGTTGTCCGCAGTTCTACCCGCATTCCCGAGGGATGTAACACTTTCCCAGGACAAAAAGTATCCCATGTGTTATTCTAGGGCATGCTCTATCTGTGTGCCAAGTTTCATCTGAATCCGTTCGGTTGTTTTTACGTGAATGTGTTACATCTTCAGAAACTTTCGCATTTTAATATTAGTAGGAAAACGGTGACAACCCTACAGCATATCAATTTATAGAGATATTGTATGAAAAGCAATAAAACGAAGATGGTTCAGTTCCCGGTATAGAGGATGTGAATGTCTGCTATTTGTATTAGAATAAATGGTTTACAAAGTAAACCTTATAGTATTTCCTACAGTTTTGGCATGGATAAAGAATAGATACCCATGGGAACAAATTCTAAAAGCACAGGCCACAAAAAAATGGCCAAAATGAGGACAAAAAGTGATCTCCAAAAAAAAACGTAGAAAAAATTATATATTTCCAGAAAAATACCGAATTTTTAAAGGTCCTATACAATTTTAGGGATGCCCCAGGTATATCATGTATATTAATCAATGAATACCTAATGCAATCTAAATCTATTGTTGATTGCATTTTAATGATCATGCATTTCCGTTCGTCCCATAAAAAGTAAATAGACATCTGATCAACATTAGTTTAGAAATTCCTTAACTAAAAGAACAATGATGTCATAAACACAGGCCAGTTGGCTTGGTGGTTAGCGACTCTGACTGCCAAACCGAAGGTCGCGGGTTCGATTCCCATCCAAGACAAACATTTATGTGTATGAACATGTCTGTTTGACCTGTTTGGTTGTAAATATCTTTAATTATAAATATGTATTTAAAAAAAAAGTGGTATATTTAGTATATCAGTTATCTGGTTTCCACAGTACATGCTCTGCTTAGTTTGGAATTAAATTGCCGTGTGTAAAGAAGGTCCCAGGACATTTATTTATATTAATCAACTTCGGCCTTAAATTAAATAATAAAGAACGTATGTTGCCGTCGGGCGGGATTACAAGTTGTACCTGCAAGCTAACTTTGGACGAGTCTTAAAATTGCAAAACGTACTTTAGATTTGATGAACCAATAATGGGTCAATATAGTCGAATGATAACGAAGGTTGTATGTTCCAATCGTTCAATGGGCTTGAGCTTTCGGCGAAGTAAGACATGGTTTCGAGTAGTAGAGCTCTTAGTGCAGAGTTCATCCGGGGAAGTACCACTACCTTACCCATTTCTGCCCTGAAGCAGTAGTGCACTTGTATTACTGTGTTTCGGTTAGAAAGGTAAGGGGGCCGGTGAAATTACAGGCACATGAGACTTAACAACTTCACGTCTCAGGGCCAACAACTCGATTCTGTAAGGAAAATGACACTAGCTCGAGGATGTTTCGTCGTGGCCTCCGTGTTCTATCTCTTTCGCTAACTACGCTAATACTACTAATCACGTGAGAGATAAGCTCTCCGAGGCCTCCGTGAAGCGGCTCGTCGACCAAGGTTGTATTAGCTGAATAAGGGGGCTGTACAGAGATAAAAAAAAAAACAATGATGTCAAGTTCAGTTTCGAACTTCAAACGCGGAAAAGGATATATACTGAATCGTGCAATTAAATAAAATAAAAGCCTTTTATTACAGGATGTACCAATAACTACCTAAAAATTAAAATTTTTAAAATTCAGATAGCATAAAGTAAATCGATTCTCAAATGACCTACATGTAACTGAAGGTTTTGATTGCGTGTTCTATCCCAATGAGTCGAGATATCGAATCTCGTAACACCTGTGCGCCGGTACTTTCACCTCAAAAATCGAGTTCGGGCTCGAATCGAAACAAGAAATCGATTATACAACTCGTTCATGCGTGCTGATGGTCTTAATTAATCGGTCTTCATCTTATTAATGATAATAAAGCGTTGTGTGCTTTGAAGAAAGTTGTAGTTCATTCGGTGGAGTAGAAAATGTCATTTTGTGATTGCACTGTCAATATTATTGGAACAAAAACGTACTTTTTCAAGAAATACTTATTTATTTGTTACTTGCTGTCCCCCACGGCTTCACTGACATTCCTGGTATAAAAAGCCTTTCCCACTTTAGCCTAGGTCCGTCTTCATACCATTAGATATAGGTATGTATGCCAAATTTCAGTACGATGGGTTCAATAATTTCCCGGTCAAAGCGTTACAAACAAACAAATGAGCTTATTTACGCAGATAAGGTTGACTAAATTTAAATTATCATATTTTTTTACTGAGATTAATTCTTAGCCGTGTCAGGAGGAGCAGTCAGCTAACTATAGCTTACTATAGGTAAAGTGCGTCTGTGCCTAGGTTCCTCGTCCAGAATGCGCACCAAGACGGTGCTCCACGTGCCATTCCCCGGCATTCTCTTTATGCTACATGATGAATAGATACCACAGATCAGAGATATCCACGTCCATCCATCGACTATATTGAGGTCATTTCTGGATCGCTAGACAGCACCTTCCATTTGGATTATGCCCTTGGCCAAGCTTTCATGAATTTCTAAAATTGTTGTGATTTTAAAGGCCTGTTTTGAAAGCTAAGAATATAAGAAAAATCATCTTTATTGCTTATTGGATAAGGGTCACCTATTGATTCAATAATTAATTGTTTGATGATGCTGGTGCACCTTATTATAATGCCACAGGGTACATTTTTCTATAACACACTTACCTATCAAACGGTTTTTTTTTTCATTTTTATTTGGGGAACTTTGTCAATTTTGTCTATGTCATCCACGTGAAAGAATTATACATTAAAATTAGCATTCTATATAAAAAAAAATATTCAGATTATAATGAAAAACAAATAATTATTAAAATTAACTGTGGTTAACATTAATTCATAAACGGAACCATCTTTATGCATCATAAAAATATTTACGCATACAAATTCCGCTTCCTAGGCCCGTTAAAGTTTAAAAACTAAAAGTAATAACAATAAAATAAATAATAAAACTTTTAAACTCACATGGCTTTTAGAAATTTTTTATATTTAGAAATTCAATCGTTACTATTCAAGTAAAAGTGTTGAACGATAAAGAAACACAATAATCATAATGGTATTATAACGTCTTAATTTGGTTCGTAAATTTTAGCTTTTTGAGTGTTTGTTTAGTTTAACAAGTTTCGTTTAATGTAATGCCATAATATTTTTTAAACGAATTCTAAGTGCATGCAACCGAAATTAATAAACGTAATGTAGTGTAAAAATATCTATACAAAATCAATATCTTGTCGGATGATAAAGCAATCAACAAAGACATTCTACGAAGTGAATTCAGTGATCACTGACAATAGAGCTAAATAATAATCATTTTGGCATTTGCTGAACTACCGAACCGTAGTAAGACTGGACTTTTATAAAACCTAAATTAGTATCCAATTAGACATTAGGTATTGCTTGATAAAAATAGTTTAGTGTTGCTGTGTTTAATTCAAAATTTAAAAAATACATTGTGAACGATATTAATTCATAAGAAACCTCTTTTAATGATGGAACTTTTTATTATGAAAATATTTCTATTTTTAAAAATAATAAACCTTTTTCAATCATTTTATGATGTAGTAAGTGCGCATCAGATAGTATTGGGCTCGTTCTATTAAGTTTGAATCGAGGTAACATATTATCAAAGGTATAAAGGATGGATGTAATCGCTATAGCTTAGGAGCTCCTATATCTTTATATACAGCTTAGAATTGTGAGATTATTATGGAGTAAGCTTGTTTTGAAGGGACACTTTGGGTGACAATGGAAACCTTTGACCAGACGTCGGTCAAAGATATCTCTTCATGTCCTGATTTAGGTTCGATGGGACCAATTTGATATTTTTTTTAAATATTTTTTTAACTTTTAATCGATAGAAGGTTGATCGTAGTTTAGACGTTTTTCGTGGTTTTAAATAGACATCGCGCGGTTCGATTTCAACTTTAGGATGTTCACAAAAATACTAAAATTATCTATTTTAGATTTAACTTTAATATATCACCCTGTCTTTCAAAGATAATAACTCCGTCAGTTTGTATGTCCGATCACCCGTCACTGCAAACGCACGACTCCCCAAGGTTAACGGATATAAATCGTGTATGATAACTTCAAAATTATTTGAATGTCCATTTACATTAATGTTAAAAAAGCTATTTGCGCTGTAATGTCTATTTGAGTAAATTACTATGTTCTTGAATAATTTGGAAATTCTATAATTATGTCGACTTTTGAACGACAAATATGTTATGTCAAGAAGGCAAACGAACAGGCAGACTGTTCACCTGATGGTAAGTGGTCACCACCGCCAATAGACATTTGCAACACCAGAGGCATTCCCAATAGTTGTCGACTCTGAGACGTGAAGTTGTTAAGTCTCATGTACCTGTAATTTCACCGGCCCCCTTACCATTCTAACCGAAACACAGTAGTACAAGTGCGCTACTGCTTCACAGTGGAAACGGGTAGTAAAGTAGTACTTCCCCGGACGAAATTGTCAAGTCCATTGTGTCTGTAATTTCACCGATTTTTATTATTATATATTAACATATTAAAAATTAATATAAATTAATCATGCCAAAGAGGTATGCAGCTGTAGAAAGGTTTTATTGGTGAGTACCAAAACTATTGCTTTTCATTCGTTTTCATTGTGGACCTAACAAAATAATGTTAAAGGAACAAGGTCGCGGGTTAGATTCCCACCCAGATCAAACATTTGTGTGCATGAACATGTTTGTTTGTTCCACAGACACATTTGGGTGTAAATATCTATATTAGTATACTCGTATATAATGTAGTTTATCAGTTATCTGACTTCCATAGTACAAGCTCTGCTTAGTTTGGGACCAGATGGCCGTGTGTAAAAAATGTCCCATGATATTAATTTATTTATTTTATAGTGTCGATTTGCCCGCTTTGTATTCGACTTGCCAGCGGGGTGACTAGGTGAGTCGATAAAGGATGAATGCGTCATAGACATTCAGCTGCTTATAATGCAATCTGCGTCGACGAGCCTGCGGCGAGGGCTCGGAAGACAGACCTCTCACATGACTACGTAGTAAACGAACGAGATAAAACATACCTATGTACCACAATGCCTAGCTAGTGGCATTGACTGTATAGAATCACACCCCAAGAAATATAATAGATGGCCGATCTGAATGCATGGATAGCGAAAGTTAGTGTCGCTAACTTGTCAATGGGTAAAACCAAGTCTTATAGATGTGTATAAATATATGAAGTGATTAGCTATTGTATTGCACTTTGTGCTAGAATTTATGACTTCTAATGAAATGAAATATTTGTTCAAATAGGCCTTCACAGGCACTTATGAATGGTCAGACTCTAATACCCGTTCGGAAGGTTGCTTTTACTGAGAAGAGCCGGCGATAAACTCAGCAATTACTCTTTTCAAAATAAGATTTTGTACATAAAGATGTGTCCTGCTGGAGCGAGTGCTACACCCAAGCATTGTCGTCATTAAAATAATCATTTGTGTTGTAGGAAGCCTTTTGAACTAAAAAATGTTTCTGGAAGTATCTTTAATTTTGAATCTATATATATATAAAACTGAATGTTTGTCTGTATGTCCTTTATAGAATCGTAAACTATTCATCATATTATGATACTTTTGTGAGTTGTTCTAGCCGTCTGCAAAGGTTTCTGACAGAAAAAAAAAAACAAAACTAGCATAGCAACGCATGCCGGAAACAGCTAGTTTGTTATAAAATAATAATAAAAATTATTGATTCACGCTATAAATGTTTTTGTTGTTCCATTAACTGGTTACTTCCGCCTAATTCTAATTTTAACAGGTTTAATGAAATTAAGCTAAAGTTCCAAATAAAAACATACGAACCCCAACAAAAACTGAACAAAAAAAACCTTGATTGAGAACAAATTGTTTCCTAGAAACACTGTACATTTACTATCACTTTTAATAGATTTATCCTTGCATAAAGCTCTAAACTGCATATAACATTGCCCTTACTTTAAATAACTTCCTCTTACAGTTATTTAATTACAAAATGATTGCTGATTCCAATTTAAGCAGAGTGTACTACTTGGTTTTCATTTTATAAAATACTACCTGCCCCTGCGGTTTTACCTGCGTTCCCGTGAGATGTCACATGTAACCTTCCTCTTCCATCACTCTATCTATTAAAAAAACCGCATCAAAATCCGGTGCGTAGTTTTAAAGATTTAAGCATACATAGGGATATATGGACAGAGAAAACGAAACAGAGAAAACTTTGTTTTATACTATGTAGTGATAATGAATATTATTTTTTGAAAATCATAACCTAATGTATTGATAACAAAGGTCAAAATAACATGACATTAGATGTCACGGGCCTTAGTTACAATACGTCGTAATTGTGCATCTCTTTAATTTTTTTAAAATAAAACCATCCTTAACGTTTCTTTTTTCCACAGAAGTTTTGTCAAAACTGGTAGACCACTTTCTTGGCCAACCGTAATATGGCTACCAGGTAACTGATATACTATTTTTTAAATACATACTTAAATAGATAGACTCCCAGCTAGACACAGATCAAACATGTTCATGTACACAAATGTTTGTCCTGGGTGGAAATCGAACCACGACCTCCGAACAAAGCCAACTGTCGCGATAAATAAAAAGATTATTCCAAAAAAGACCTCCAATGAGAAAATACCACAACTTATTGTGGGTAATAAAGAAGAAAGTTGACGGTAATACATGGTTACTACTGATATTGCTTTAAAATAACCATTCTCCGAACGGTTCGGTTACCATTCGGTCACCGACAGGTCATTCACACGATGAGACATCACCAGTATTGATAATATCTCAGAATATGTGCTATGTAACCCGAATAAATTATATTGAACATGGATAATATGAGAGAAAATCGTGCTTTCGCTTTTACATCCTAAAACTAACTGTCCCCCGCGGTTTTACCCGCGTTCCCGTGGGTGTCATATGTATTATACATAAAAACCTTCCTCTTCAATCACATCTTAAAAAAAACCACATAAAAATCCGTTGCGAAGTTTTAAAGATTTAAGCATAGATAGGGATATAGGGACAGAGAAAGCGACTTTGTTTTATACTATGTAGTGATGGTCTACCGTGTAAACCAATTTTTTTTCATGAAATTGGTATTTTAAGAAATACAGAATATTTTTCATGTGATCTATTCGTTGAGGTATTCCCAGAAGAAACTTATAAGGTAGTAGTCACTTCGATTGCCGTAAAAGGAGTTCAACTCTTACATTGAGATTTCAGTTTCGGGAAATACTTAGACACAATACTTACGTTGTACTACCCAAGTTACATTTAAGAGCCAGTTATCTTTTAGGCTTTCTGAGCTACCTTTGACCTATCTCACTTACCACGGTGAAATTGTGGTCAAGCAAGCCTTTCCAAAACTAAAAAAAAACAAGAAATGAAAACTAAAATTACAAACGCCGCCTTGAACAATCAATTGACCTTTAATAAAAGCGTGAAAACTGTTTTAAAGAACACAAATATTTTCGAGCAAAAAAAGAAATGTTACATAATTTTAAAGCGAAATACGATTCGCGATACATTCCTAGCGAATGGAATGTCATTATAATACTTAAAAATATACGAGAGATAACGCGGGCGGTCATTAGTCGTCTAAAATATGACTAACGCGTTACAACAAGGCAAACTTGTCTGAGATAGCCGATGAATCAGTATTTTCGAAAATTGCTAAATCAGTATATTGCAATTAAGTTTGGAAATCGTATACGATCACTTCTGCGAAATGTTATTTGATAATGTCGTTATATTAATTTGTATTATATTTTAATTAAATTGCTTTCTATTCAGTGTTTGTTAACTAAATTGTCTCAATATTGCGACAGACCTTTTAGTTGCGTTTAGAAGTTTGATGATAACATTCAAATTCTTCAATATTACTAGAAGTCTTGTTATTTTCTGTTTTAAGTATTTTGTAATTGTTAAATATAAAATTAATATTATAAAATAGCCAAAAAGTCAGAATAGAAAAAAATTATATAAAACATTATTTAATAAAAATAAAAAAGAATGTAACCTTGCTGACTTTCTTGCCGGTTCTTCTCAGTTGAAGGCTGACTTCCGAACCGGTTGTAGCTTCAGTAACTTTAAATTTGACCTTCATAAGTGCCCTCCGAGGGCCTAAACTGAATAAATGGTCTTGAATTTTGAATTTTTATACAATAGAAGATAGGTATAATCTTTTATTGTTTGTACTGGAGTCGATTCTGTAAGGTAAATGACACTAGCTCAAGGATGTTACGTCGCAGCCTCTATGCTCTGTCTCTATCGGTGACTAGGTAATCACATGAGAGGTCCGTTCTCTGGAGTCTTTGATGCTCGCCGACGAAGTTTGTATCAGTTGAATAAGAGTGTAAATCGCTTGGCTTCAATGTAGGTATTCTATTCCTATTCGTAAATTGTATATAGGCTTTATTACTATTTTCAAATAAACTTTCTTCGAGAAAAACATCAAAAGTACACCTCATCATCAAGTATTTTGCGTGGGTTCAGTATAATGAATGGCAGTAATTTTTCAAATATTTGTCAAAGTTTGCCAAACTTTGTTGAGCATATTTACATGCGCGCTTTTGCGTAATTAACAAAATGCGCAAACAAAATGTAACTTCCCAAGCTAATAAGGAAATTATGGTGACAAAACACCAGCTCGGCTGTTTTAGTAAACACGGCACGTAAACAAACTTTAAAATGACAAACGGGGCACTTTCACTCAAGAAATGAATGTATAATAAAGAAAAGTTTTTAGTCCGTCCGTCGGTGCGTAACGAACTAGTATTGAGTTGGACTATTGAAGACAAATGTTGGACAAGTGGCCAATAAAAATGCAAAGTGGGAGGATTTTTTTATAATAATGTTGGAGCAAATTGTTGCGACCACACTTGGTCCAATAATTTAAGCGTTGTTGACAGTTTGACAATCGATGATAAAGTAATTATGTCTAAGCATACGATGTTAGTTTGTTAACCTTGAGTTACTTCATTAAGGAATGTAATATTGTTTTTTTTTATTACCAAAAGCGTGTTATTCCAATCTAGACCCAGGAAGCCAAATGGGACAAGCATTTGTTAATTAGCGACATTTTTTTTTACTTACGAGAAAATATATTTATATTATTAACCTTATGGGTTGTGAATATAAGCTAAAGTATGGACTAGTTTGTACATAAACCACAATCATGCAGTACTTGGCTAATAAAGTACATAATAAATATCCTGGGACGTTTTTTACGCACGGCGCGGAGCCTGTACTATGGAAACCTGATAAAGGATATACTACATACACGTTTTTTTTCTAAATAGATTCTTATATAGATATTTACATCCAGATAACAACGGATATGTTCATGCACCCAAATGTCATGGATGGGAATCGATCCCGCGACTTTCGGGTTGGCAGTCAGAGGCGTTAACCACCGAGCCACCTGGTCTGTCAATTTTAAAACACTGTCGCATTTAATTATGTCATTTATAACTTTATACTGTGCAAATGCATTCTTTAAAATCATATAAACGTCTTCATTGCTAATTTCTACGGATTTCACATAATAAAATATTCACTTAACAACTTTCGATTTATTCAATAACCTTATCAAAATTCTGATACTTTGCAGATTTGTGCCAAATACAAATTTAATGTTTATGTGAAAGTGGTATTAGAAACTTGCTTCATTGAATACTTCTGTTTATATTTATTTGTTATCTAGAACATTTTTAGTTCCTACTACGATATTAGTTTATAATATACTAGCTGTCCCCCGCGGTTTCACCCGCGTTCCCGAGGGATTTTACATTATTTTGTTCTTTCTAACATCAATAGTTTTCGCAACGCATGCGATGTAAGGATTTTTTTATGTTACATTATTGGAGATTTAGTAAGGATCCAAATAAAAAAAAAATAATATAGCCTATGTTCACCGGAGATACTGTAGCTTCCCAACAGTGAAAGAATTTTTCAAATCGTTCAAGTAGTTTCGGAGCCTATTCAATGCAAACAAACAAACAAACAAAAAAACAATCAACTCTTTTCTCTTTATAATATTAGTGTAGACAATATCATTAAGAAATTACATTCAAGCTTGCTTCAAATGATTGTCACGGTGTGCCATTTCATCTCCTGTTGCACAGCTGTTTTCGGATCATACTAATAATATTATTATTATTCAGTTTTTATTTAACCATATCTCTTTTTTATGATAGACAACTTTACTATTCCCTTGTAATAAATACTATATTACATTGTTCATGAGGTACGCCAGGATTGTGGGTGAAACCGCGATAAAATTATATCGATAATGTCCTCATTCTTTATCTAATTAGAGATTTTTAACCGTGACTGTGGACCTTAAACCCAAAGTAAGGTTTACATTATCATATTAAACTGCTTATAAACATTTCCAATGCAGGAGAATGAGCTTCCCTTTCCAATGAGAGGTTGTAACCTTGATCCTATACGCAGGTTTAGTGCAGAAATCCGGACTTCACATGTTTTTGGATTGGGTATGCGGTCTTCCTCTATCGATAACTGAGTCAGGGTTCGTAAATGTCAACTCCAAATTCTCTAATATTAATAAACGCTGAGACATTGCGAATTCAGTCGCCTCAAAGAGATTTCTAGTGGAGAGAGACAGTCGATTAAAATCGAATAATCGACCTCGTCTATTGCTAAAGCAATGTATCACGATCGTCTACATCTGATGTTTTGTAGTTCACCGACAATCCGCCAGTCACGTTCAGTCGTTAGACGTCATTGAACTTTGTGATGTGAAAAAAATGTGTACCAGTTAGTGTTATGCTGTTAAAATGCAGTGAATATTGTCGCCATTTTAGATTTTGTTAGTCTTTTGATCATTATTGTGAACAATATGTTGGTAATCGCTTTTTTGTTAAGAAAGTATTAAATATAAATCTTTTATTGCAAACGTAACTCAATTCTACTGAGTTCCCAAGTTAATAAAAAATTGTGCGAATAGAAAAACAACATCGAGCCAGACAGAGTTGACAGGCAAATTGAATAAATGATGATAGAGTCACCCAGCCAATGAACCATCCGAAAAGGGTCAGGAATTTAATGACTAGAAACTTATGATGCGGCGTTTTCTATTATTTCATGTTTTGAACTCGTACGCTATCGGTTTGTTCATATTTATGTGGTTAACAGTACTATGACCGAGTTTATGGTTCAAGATTTAGAACGAGATTTAGACGGTGCCTCTTAGATACAGAGTTATTAGAGTGATCTCAGTTTAGTGAATAAAATGATAATGGGTGGAAGAAGATTCTATGGTTAGCTAATTGTTTAATTTTGATGCAACCAAATGAGAGGTAATTGATAATAACTGTTGGCAGACTAACGACCTCTCTAAATAAATGGATAGGTTTTTAGTCCGTTCGATTAGATACTCTAAATTGGCGAAAAAACAGTCTTTACAAAAGTGTAATCTTACCTATGCTTTTTTAATAAAATTTAAATAGGAAACATGAATAGTTTGGGATTAACAAATATTTATCCATTAAAACTTTTCAACAAACTAAAGTCCATGAGAATGTACAAAGAAAGTGGCTATACAAAATACAAATACCTCATTATAGGGTCAACGTTATTGTGTACGGGCAGTAGCCGTGAAGGAGCAAGTTCCCAGGTCATTAAACCCTGGTTCCAGGATTCTTATAAAAAAATGAAGTCTCAAATAACCAGTCAAACTACATCATCGAGTTTCAAGATCCTACCGACAAATTAGGTAGCGTCAAAAATTGAAGCACCGTAATTATGATACCAATTATTGGTAATGGAATTTGTGGTGGTTGTTAAAAAGATATTACGAATTGGGAAGAAAATTTAAGGTGCTTCGAAAGGACCGTGTTTATACTTAAGAAAGAAAGGCGGCCCAAGATGAGTGCCCTGGGCAACACCTTTTTTTCAAAATTAGCAAAATATTGATAAAAGATGATACTTTTACACCCTTCAAAGACATTTAATCATGGATAATCATCTAATAAACTATCTTTTGTCATTAATTTGGAAGGAATGCATTTGTATTCTTCTGCATTATATAATTGAGTTTATATCAGCTTGCAGGGTGCGGTCAACCGCTCAATGTGACTGCATCCTATATGATTACCCAATGGACAGTTGCATTATACAGTGTGTTCATGAAACACCAACACAATGACACAGGGTGTGGCCACAACCGAAAATGTCTCAACAATTGTACCTAATGAACCGCATCGAATAAAATTGTGAATAAAGCAATTTTTGGCATTGTTAACATGATTGTTGAAACAGTTTGTAATTGATATTTAATTATATAACGTAAGGATTATAGTTCTTATTTTAGGGTTTTGTCAATGGTCAAGAAAAAATAATAGGTTGTATTTTTTTTTAATTAAGTTTTATCAAAGACATATCCTTTTTCAAGGCCGTGAAGTAATATATAATGAGACAGAACAACAACAACAGCTTTTTATGAGTTTAGGGAAAGATATTATTTTCATAGTTATTTATTTTTCCGTTTTATCTACGTACGCAACTTTTAGCTGTATGCAATGAAAGCTGCGCAGAGCGGCCCAGTATTGGGACATCTTCATACATTTAAACAAATACTTAGAGAATAAATATAAAAAAAAAGATTTTTGATATAAGTATTAAAAAAAACTAAGAGTAACTTAAAAGATATTATAATGTTAAAGGTAATCATGAGAAATATAATTAAATTCATTGATGATTTCAGTACATACATGCAGTAGTTGCAGTAATGCCAGACGTAGGTATAAAATCAGTCCCAGGAGCACAAAGGCACTTTGTCCTTGATATTGTCCTCGCACCCTGAGGTCCTGAGTCTCCAAGCGTAAGTCTGCGACCGCAAACAGGTTTCAAAAGCAATAACTTTGAGAAACTGACGCTACCATAGAAACTATAACATTTAGAAGTGCCATTTGAGATTTCCAATGATAACGCATGCTACACATCCTACTTTATATATTATCCACACCCTATTTAAAATGTTGTTTGTTCATTATAATACATGTGTATAGAGGTTATACAAAAACAAATATCTAGTAACTAATTCCGCTGGATCTCCTCCTCTGTCCGTAAGGTCACGCCTGAGTCAATTAGTTATGTGTTTAGATGTAGAGTAAATAATAAATGTGGAAACCCACCATTGTTAGTGATATGGTAAATACATCAGGCCTAGAAGAATCTTGGCTCTCAAATGCAGCGGCCGGAACACAACGGCAGGTAATTGGCGGCACTTCAAAGTATTCTATCACTTGGCTATGGTTTCTTTACAATACTTTGCTTTATCGAAAACTCGAGCTCATTGTAGGATTCCAATTCGTGACCTTCGTCATGCATTCGATGATACCACCGCTCGTCATCGCCTTGAAGTTAATCTAGCTTTACTTCATTTATAAAGTATGAGATAATGGTTACATGTAACACCTTCTTATATATGGTATTCTAATTTCTTATGATGTATTCTTCTTCATATCTTATTATTGGAACGAAGTTCCTTATCGCGCGTTGTGAAAGAGGGCTAGACGGATAAAAATCATACGAAAAGTTGTACCGACACTTTTTTCATATTGTTACGTTCAAAATTTAAATGATAGGGTTTATTATTGGGTTTGTTTTTTTCATAATTTATTTTAAGGCTACATACAACATGTTTAAAATTCTGTTCCATTTATAAATTTGTATAATTAGTAATTATTATAAGAAAGGGAATAAGTTAAAAGTAAATTTTGAATCGCACTGATTGAAAGAAGCATGTATTATGTCGATGAACTATAAGTTGACAGCCCGTCTGATGGTAAACGGTCACCGCAGCCATGTTTTATTTAAATAATCACAAAAATGATACTTTCTGATATTATTTATAATAAGGAACTTCGTACCTATCTGGTGTCCCACGACACCATTTTTTATTTATTTATTGGGATTGCGATTGACCTCATTCTCACCTGATGGTAAGAGAAGATGAGGTTGAAGATGGAGCTCGCTTTACCATATGTAGTTATACATATGTGGAAATTAACAGCAAATGACAAACACACGTGTCATCAAAAAAACGTGAGTTCACTTCTATACAAATTATTTAGAACTCCATGAACACCACCGATGCATAAATAAGTCTCGGTGGTAAGATGTGCGAACTCGATAATTGGATTCCAGCCTTAACTTAAGGGGCAACGCTTGCTCGTTTGTTTGCAAGCAAAGAATTACTAAGTGACAGACCTGATGCGGAAGGCCATGGAAATGAGAACGCATTCTTGAAAGCCCGTAGTTACGAATAAGGCGGTGCGAGATATGCATCTAATGGTATGTTCTTACTAAACTTAAGGCTTGGGTTTAAGAGGAAATCTTTGACGATAATAAATGATTATGCCAATTAATTTCCTGTATACTCGTATATCTTTCAGTTTTAAATATTTAAGTTTAAAGCCCAAGTTTCACTTACAAATTAGTAATATTTTACATGATAAATAAAGATTTACATCTATACATATATAAATAAATATTAGACTGTATGTCCTTTATAAGTGAGTCCAAAATAAATGTTTTCTTTCTTTCTTCTTTCTTCTTTCTTTCTTTCTTTATAGAATCCTAAACTATGCAACGGATTTTAATGCAGTTTTCAGCAATAGAGTAATTCAAGAGGAAGGTTTATAATCAGGATTGAAAGCGGGCAAAGCCGCAGGGCGCAGCTAGTTATTAATATAAGAAAGGCATTCATCACAGCTGATCGTTAAACAACCTGTTAATAATATAGCCCATCAATTTGATTTCTCCGTTAACTCGCTGTACGCTAACTTCAAAGCGCAGTGAAGCGAAACCGTCATATATTTTACTCTTATTTTCAGATTCTCCACCTTATATGGAGTAAGCTTGGTTCTTACGCTGTCTTTTATAAATTGTTCTTGATTGTCCGAACCGCCTGAAGGTTTAATCAACCAAGGGCTTCACCTGTTATCTTTCCTTATGTTTATTCATGAAAGTAGTTAATTATATGGTAAGGAGATAAAGAACTTTTGGACCTTTACTGAATGGGGGAAATTATTGTCTTGGCGTGTTTTCGTATTGTATAATCCGTTTGGGCTTTGCGATTGTTTGAGTATGTAGGATCGTAGATAACCTACCAACATTTTGGATTGAAAATACATATATAAACAAATCACATAATATAGCAAATTATTTATGTGAAAACTGTATTGCTTATAGTATTTATATTAAACATCTAGCTCTTACGTTAAGTTTATATATAAGCTTATTTTTATTTTTTAAATATAATCAAATAAAAAAAAAAAATTATGAGTAAATTTTTTCCGTCCATAATTAATCCGTCCGTAATAATTTTAAGATAAGATATGATAACAGTACAAAATTTTTCGATATAAAAAAACATTTTTAACTCATTGGATAGAAAATGCTTAAAAAACTAAATTTATAAAAAATTGTGAGAGCTCTCAAAAAAGGTTTCAATTTAGTTTAAATTTAAATTCAACAATTATGTGATCAGAAATGAGCAATTAATCGTATTAAACAGGTTCTCAAAATGTTTCTAACGGGTCACAAGTATTTAAGTTTGTCTCAAAATAAAGGTGATCTAATTTGACCTTTAGATCAAGAAATATATTTACGATATTGACCTCAAAGAAAAGTTAAAGTCAATCTTTGATTATTAAATTTAAGTCTGGTTTTATCGTTGAAATTGGTAAAATATCAATATTATTTTAAATATTATGCAATGGCTCGAAAAGCGAAATATATTAAGTGCATTTTAAAATAAGTCTGCATACAGTTTTTTTCTTTATGTTAATTATGTAGTAATTTTTCTTTTAATTATTTTTTTAATAGTATTTGTGCCGTCATTGACATTTATGTCAAGCGTACAAGTATTCTTTGCTGCCAAATATAAATAACTTGTCTATGATTTGTTAAATTGAAAAGTATTATGGAACTGGCATGATCAAAATAAAAAAAATAAACTCAAAAATATTTAAAAAGAGAATAAATCACACTCCATGGTTACTTTATTTAAAGCACTCGTGTCATTTTATTCACATTAGCCCCAACCTAAGTTGTAAGAAAGGCCTTAATTTTTTTTTTTTTTGTTTTTAAATTTGATTGTGTCTGAAATAAGTTGCCATCGTTTAAAACTTGATTCTAACGTGAATGACTAACAAGTTGGTTATGTCGGTTCGCAGTCGGCTATATGTGTTGATGAACTCAACTTTATTGTTTGTGCGCAAACGCAGCGCTTGTATCCGCGATCGTTTTATTTTATACCATTTGAATTTAGAATTCTAATCACCTTTGCCAGTTTGAGTTACTAACGGTTATTTTGGAGTATTTATTTTGCATTGTGCAGTTATCAGGATTTAAAGTGTAGTTTTTGGCCCAAAAAAATATATTTCATGTTATTTGGAGATCAGTGTAAACTGCAAAATTTGGACACGTTTGTGTTCAGGAAAACATTTATATTTACAATATTACATTTCAATCATGTACCAAGAGGGATGTATCAAGGGATTTTTAACCGACTTCAAAAAAACAAGGAGGTTCTTAATTCGACTGTATGTTTTTTTTTTGTATGTTTGTTACGCGATTACTCCCCTAATTATGAATTGATTCTTATGATTTTTTCATTTAGTAGGTTTTTCTTCTGAGGTTTTATCAAGTTTGGATAAGTACTTTTTTTTAATTTTCAATAGTATGGTATACATAGACGACTTTGAGTATCTGGTGGAATTCTACACTAAAAAATACATAAATAATCTTTTTATCAAAAATGAAACCTACTTCAAAACAAAAAAGTGAAATATTTTGTGTGTCTAGGACTTTGAAGTCGGGTGCTATACGAGTATTTCAAACATCCCACACATAGCACCCGAATCCAAAGTACATTTTCATTTTATTTATTTATTACACACAGAAATTACAAAAACAGAAGATAAATAAACACAGCTAACGAAAACCTTTAATAGGTTTATCTGCCATTGTCGTCGCTTGAAGTAATAATACAAGAAAAAGATTAATACAGCCTATGTCTCTCGAGAGAAGTGCAGCATTATATCACTGAATAAAATCTTTACAATATTCATGTAGATAAATACAACTTTCATAATAATACTAAACTACTAGTAGTAATTAAACTAGGCACGGAAGAAGGAAGACTAGGTTTGTCGCACGCATTGCGAAAGGAAGTTCAGTATTAGTCTAACTAGCATATTGGTACATAAACTTTATGTACGTATGAATGTTTTTAACTGTTTCTATAGAAATATTGATATTCTGTATCCATGAAGGCATTTGGAGGCTCTTTTGAGTAGATAAGCTTTATTAGAAGGTAAATTGTATTAACACGGAGCCAGAGAACTTACTAGAAAGTGTATCCTAGTGGACATCTCAGAATTTCTCTGAGTGTTGATGAGTTGTTGACGTTGTTTGACGAAAAATTTGTCTTGAAGGTAAGAAAATATTGAAATCATTAGAAATCATCACGGTGGTACAGGCTACCCATTAAATAAAAATCTGTCACCAAATAACTGTTACATTTATGTTTTTCCAGATCATATGTTACCATAGTGAGATTATGGTTAAGCACAACCATATTTTAGCAAAAGAAACTGAAATGACTTTATGCTGCAATTGACCTATTCAAGGTTTTACTTTAGGCCCTAACAGAAAATCAGCGTTGAAGCATTTCCACATTCTTCCAGTATAAGCTGAAAATTTTTGAAAGTGTTTTTGGCCTCACTATCTTTTTTTTTGTGTTTAATGTATACTTGAACCGTTGTTTGAGAGTCTAAATTAAATGTTTTACATTCTAAAAGAGCCAAAACACGCAGATAATGTAGCAATAAAGTAAGCTATAAAAGAAAGTAAAACCGCTTTTCTAATACAACACCCAAACATTTCCGGTCTCCACAATCTAGATCACAACTTTTTATTTCGCAAAAATATTTAAGCAAAACTTGAAATACTCGAAGCGTTTCTCTAGATTCTAGTTTTTAAAACTTGTGTCCACTTTTCTTTTCAATTTTATGAAAAATTTACTCAGTTGTAAAGATGCTATCTTTGAGATAACATCTCTTCACTGAAAGTAACATAACTTGATGTTCAAGTTAAAAATAACCGTTAACTAAAGCAGAACGTACAAATTTAATCTTTTCATTAGAGTATTCAAATTTCAAATATTTTTATGGATACTTTCCAACGAAACTAAATGCAAAGTGAATTTTTTGAATATCTTTTTGTATAGTATCAAAGATGCCTGATTAAGATAAAATTAATTTTAAGAAAATTATTCTTTATGTCCCCAAGCTGCCCCTACATAGGTTTAATCCTTTATAAAAATTGGGGGCAAAAGGAATAATATTTTGTAATAAAACCTTTTTTTAACTAAAAGGTTGGTAAATGTCATGTTAGATATTACATACGTTATATACATGTAATTAATTGCTCGAAAGTCATTGAGAGCATCGCAGTAGGTCAGTACAATTATAATAATCCTTATTTATTGGCGAAAGTGTGAAATAATCCCATCTTACACTTATTCAAGTAATATAAAGCCTCCAATTTTTCAAGATCAAGGCCTCCAAATATTTATAATAAAAGTGAATTTATTTGACATTCTCCAGCCATTTTAGGGTTCTGTACCCAAAGGGTAAAACGGGACCCTATTACTAAGACTCCGCTGTCCGTCTGTCTGTATGTCTGTATGTCTGTCCGTCTGTCACCTGGCTGTGTCACATGAAGTGTGATAGTATAGAGTTGAAATTTTCGCAGATGATGTATTTCTCCGCTATAACAAGAAATATAAAAAAGAGAATAAAACAAATTTAAGGGGGCACACCTCAAACATTTTTTTTGCCGTTTTTATAGATTAGAACTCGCACTTGGCCGGTATTCATTTAAGTGTGACAAAAATGTTACCCTTTTTATTTTTATACTTACTTATTAGTAAAATAATAAATATATAATAATATATGTAGTAACTTATCTGTGACGTCACAAAGTACAGATGTTCAACAGCCTGTATAATTTATCTGCATTGAGTCGCATTCTGTATACGTGAGAGAATTTAACACCATTTGGTAGATAAACAAAAGAATTAAATTAAATAACTTCAATGTATTAATCGTCACAAGAGCAGGTGGTATGACGTTACAAAAGTACCTTAATTTAACAATAATTAAGTTATTTAAAAAAAATAGTAAAATCGTTACAAAAAAAAATAAAGAAAAACACTCAATATATATATTATATATTTGTATGCATTAACATGTCTTTTTGTTGTATGTTTGGCTGTTAATGTCTATAGAACTATTTATGCAAAAATAGTATATTATGTACTATATCTGTTATCTGCTTGCATAGTACGAGTTCTGCTTATTTTAGGATTAGATAACCATTTATTTTCTCTGAATTTTTTCATAGTTCTTTAGGATGATATAATACAAAAATGGATATATTACACATCGTTTCATATTTATAAAAAAACTGCATTATAAATAACATATTCATTCGAATATTAATTCGAAGTTAACATTTGGCATTTGTATGAAAGCATTTTTTTCTCATTACAACGCTAAATAGGTGATTGCAAAATTCAAAATGTCAACGAGTGACCTTGCCAAATTTCCAAACATCAAATCCTTTGAAAGGAACCAGAGCATGCATGTCCACGGTCAAACAACACGTTTGCATAACAACATTAATTAAATAATAATCATAAACTAGGTAATTAGGTAGAAAAGAGACATCTTGATGGGCCAGTTGGCTTGGTGGTTAGAGACCCTGACTGCCACGCAGTCGTGGGTTCGATTCTCACCCAAGACAACCTTTTGTGTTCATGAACATGTCTGTTTGCTCTGTGTATATAAATATCTATTAAGTATTTTAAAAGGTAGTTCTAGTAGTATATCAGTTATGGTTCCCAAAATACGAGCTCTGCTTAGTTTGGGATCAGAGCCCTAACCACGAATATTTATCGCAAGCGTAGCGTTATCGTATCGAGTGCGCCAAAAAGCTAGTTTGCATCTCGCAACGACACATGATCAATTTCCCATTGCATTGGTTTTTGGCGCTTTCGATACGATAACGATACGCTTACGATAGATGCTCGTGCTTCGGGCACAGATGGCCGATGGCAGATGGTGCGTAAAAGAATTTCCCAGGATATTAGCACCAATTATGAGCGGTATTTTAACAGCAAAAAATGTCACAGAAAAATAAACCCTAAAAACCTCGTGATAGAGTTAATTTCCATCATTCTACAATTGGCCATTAGATCAATAGATGCACCTTATTTCAAAACCAATAAAGTACATTTTTCTATGACTTCGTTAGCTGTCGAAACGGGCCTATTAGATTGTGACGGCTTTAATTAAATGCACTTCAACGGATCTGGATGGACTGTCAGCAACTGTATATGACTTATAAATATTTATTATGTGCACTAGTTGAGTCCGTCACTAATCATTATTTTATATGAAAATTTTCTTCAAGTGCATTATTGTTCTTAAGTCAATTTGGTTAATCCTACTTCACTACATAGTATAAAACAAAGTCGCTTTCTTTGTCCCTATATCCCTATGTATGCTTAAATCTTTAAAACTACGCAACGGATTTTGATGCGGTTATTTTTAATAGATAGAGTGATTGAAGAGGAAGATTTTTATGTATAATATATGTGACATCTCACGGGAACGCGGGTAGAACCGCGGGGGACAGCTAGTATATTATAAATGCGAAAGTTTGTGAGTACATTTGTTACTCTTTCACGGAAAAACTACTGAACAGATTTCGATGAAACTTGGGACATATATGTGGGGTTTGTATCCGAATGGTATAACGATGAGACGGTAGAAGGTGTGAGAGAGAGAAGAGAGGAATGGTGGAATGAGAGAAAAACAGGTTGTGTCAGAAGACAATTTATCAATTTAATATAAAAGACTTTTCTATCCTCCATATATATATGGAGCATAATCTAGAATAATATATACAATACTTTTATCCCGGGAAAATGGAACATCCCTCGGGAACGCGGGTGAAACTGCGGGGGACAGGTAGTTAAGGTTATTGTTGCACATTTGACGTGCCACCGAGCTATCATCACTTTGGAAATGTCAAAATATTTGTCAATCAAAGAATTATTACTTTTTATTGGCATGATTATTGGCTTGAATTTTGACACGAAATGTTTTTTTCGTTGGAAATCTATTTTGTCATTTTAAGACCTGTTTGTTCAGTGGCCAGATGCCTGGTATCGTTAGGTCTTCGTATCGTTAATTACGCCTAAAATACTATTAAAGTTATTTTTTATTTTTAATAACTTAATCATACATAGTTTTATACGTAGTTAATATCTCCGTTTAGGTAAAAAAAACACGCTTAGATTTTCAAAACGTCCTAAAAAAATAAAAGTCGTTTCGGACCAGCGTTTATCCATCAATTGAGAAATATGCCCTAAAAATACAAAAAGGCTTTTTAAATGACGTCTATTAAAAACAGAATCATCACTTATTTACAATGGCTTAGATAAGTACTTAGTAAGATGGCTTCAAGGATAAAATGATTTACAACACTATGCCATGATAATGATGATAATTGTCGTCATTATAAACCTACCATGAATCAAGACTGTTTGTATGGCTGTTGAGAGAACGTCCTTAAACTCGTAAGTACCTATGTAACTGCGTTTGAGAAAAATATTTGGTAGGAATAAGGTTACCTCCTTGATTTAGTAAAAAAAAGTCATCTTTTTTTTTTTTTTTTTACTAAAAAAAACTATATTTTATTATCTATACTAATAAAATGTTTTTTTTGCATCGAAAAGCTCCGAAAATAATGTACCAATTTTCAAAATTATTTCGCCGTTGGGAAGCTACACTATCGCCGGATGACATAGGCAATTTTTTTTTTTTTGCGTTCCTTACTAAAACTTCAAAAACCCAAAGTGTCAAAAAATGACCTTACGTGATGACAAAACGTGTCTTTATTTGACACATACCATAATATTATGATGTATTTATCATGACATTGTGAAGGAAAGGTGTATTCAAATTGTGGACAATTTACTCCAATAGCGTTTTTGACTGGTTCAATGGATATTAAGCCTAATACACATTATTATATAGACGACATTTTCCATTGTAGATCTGTCCAAAATATAATAATCGAGTGTCCTAATTTTGAATCGTTGAATATAAACAGCAAAATTACTTGAGATGATTAATAATAAATATAATAGATATAACAGCGCAAATTATTTAGCAAATGAGGGTACGCAAGCAACTGTGCCAACACTGTCGCAATATTATTAGTAAACCAACTTAAGATACGAAATTATGATACTTATAATAATATTGCAATTCTCTTTAGAAAAACGACAGCAATACCCGTGGGAGTTAAAAAAAAATAGACAAATGATCAAGTCTAATTTATGATAAAAATCTTACCAGAAAACGTGAGAAATCATCCGACCTTCTATCATACAACCAAAACACTTGTCATGAACACGCGTTTGTCACAGAACACAATTCACAAAACGGAACACACTGTACATGCATAAAAGTGGTCGCGAAAAAGAAATCAAACGTCCGATCGAACGCGATTGGCCGTTCGGCTAGAACGGTCGAGTTCGAAATTCAAATGAACCAATGGCCGCGATTCGCGCATGCGTGTAGCATCGACAAGCGCTTGACACCGACTGAGGCAGTTTCTCAAATGACTGGCACACAGAGCCTTCGCATTCTAACCGTCAACTTACTCTATCTAAATTTCATTTTCAATCTTATAAGTCGTAGTATTCGGTTGAAAATTGATCACATTAAATTGGTGTTTAAGGTCTTTGGTTTTAAAAAAATGCATTGCCACCTCGATCGCCTTCATATATGCTGGGTCCACTTTTTGCAATGTGTCGTTTTAATTTCGTCGCTTATTTTGAATAGGTTTTTTAAAGGTTATTAATTTTTTTTAAAGAAATGAGGAAAAATATTAAACTACCTTTCATTATTGCGTGAAAAAATTCATCAAAAGGCTTACGGTACTGAATGTCGATATTATTTTCTAAGTATTACAATAGGTAGTTGATAATACTTGAACTTATTGCTAATAATATTATCGGGGGAAATGAAATAAGCTATTATGAATTATATGTAAGTATGTGACTATATTCCTTTTAGTTGTATTTTTACATTTTTAGTTTTAGTTTTAAAAATATATGTATTAAAAAAATGTTGATAGTTTATTAACCAAGCATTTCATTGACACATAGGCAATCAAATAATTTTTTTAACAGAATTTTCGAACATAATTACAATAATCAAATCCTTATCAAAAATAGGTATGCAACTCGCGCGTTGATGTCTTTACTATGCAACAACAAGCAATAGATAAAATTCAAGGTTATATTTAAATATGCTGGTGTTGCATACGAAAATAACAAGATAATTGTTATAATCATTTTGTTTCTTGTCTATTTAAAGTTCAAAGTTATCATTATCATGAAGCAATGTTGGCTGAAGGTCCTCGTTATTGAATGAATTGAAGGTGTTGTAGTATTTTACTAACGTACGTAGTTCCAATGAAATGATTGCAGGGTACAAGGTAACCTTTACAACGAGCATTGGTGGATCTAGGATCAATTCTCAGAGGGGTGTGGCGCCAAAAATAGTTTCCTTAAGGGGGGGGGGGGGGGTATGACACGAGGGAGACCAAGATACCATACAGCAAGTGCGGTACAAAAACTATCCTATGTTACTTTTCTAATACCTCCAAGAATATGTGTACAGAGTTTCATGATGATCGGTTAAGGAGTTTTCAACAAACTTACATTCACATTTATAATATTAGTAGGCAAGTAGGGATTGAAGCTTGTTCCCTATCCCTTCTTATGTCTATTTATCGAACCATAAAACTTCAGAGATTCGAAATTTTTTTAAATGATATATTTGACTGCCAAGTCGAAGGTCGTGGGTTCGATTCCCACACAGGACAAATATTTGTTCTGTGTCTGGGTGTAAATATATATATGGATGTATTTAGAACAATAAAAAGTATTATATTTATAGTATGTCAGTTATCTGGTTTCCGTAGTACATAATCTCCATAGCTCTGCTTAGTTTGGCATCAGGTGGCCGTGTGTAAATAATGTCCCGGGATATTTATTTTTTTAGTTTTATAATAACCCTCTTTTTTCTTATAACTTTATACGTGTACTAACAGCTGACTATTGTAATTACTTACTCTTTGATAAAACGTCCAAATCGCATTCTAATCTTTATTTTTTTTCTTCCATAACTTTTGTAAAAAATTTGTGAGAAAAATAAATAATAACAGGAAGATCAAACATACCGCAAAATACATAGCAAGATTATTACCAAAGCTAAGACTAAAAATTCTCTCCTACTCGCCAGCAAAAAAGCCTCAACACACCTTTGTATAACAGCTGTTAAATAAGGATGTTCCTAAAACCCAATGATGTCATCTCTCCAAACACTATTCACTATTTAATTAAAGATGTAAATGTAATTCAAATCACCAACGCATCCATTGACGCTTTACCATTGTCCGTTAATATTACCATCCTTTTAAACGAGCAATAGACAGCATACATTGTTTTATAACTCGGTTTTATTAGTTTTATGGTACAAGCACAGTCGCAAGCCCTGACCGTTCTTTGCAAATGTTTATAAAGAATAAAAAACCTGTACAAAGAGCTTGTAAGGCAAGTATGGAAAAATACAGACCTTTTGCAGTAAGTAGGCTTCGCGATTTGTTGAATATCTTCGACTGTATGGTAATAAATGTGTTTATATTACACCTAAAAAGGCAGATATTTTAAATAATTATCTCGGCTTGTTTATCTAAAGTAAATTGATTTAATATGACTTATTTCTTAATGATAGTAATTAATAAACTAATAATATTAAGATTTAAATATCTATATATGTATGTATTTAGAAAAAAAAATGTATATGTGGTATATCAGTTATATGGGGGATAATTCCACATATTATGGACCGAACCAATACCATATCACAACCAAACGTCAAATTTGACGTTAATCGTATTGTACCAAAACACACCAACGATCGAACTGCGGTTGTGTTTCGGTAATGGTTCACATTCGTTCGAAAGATTATGTCAAAATGCATGTTTGTTTCGGTTGTAGTGCGTAGGAATATCATATTTGTGAGATGACAAACTTCAATTTGACATTAATCGTAACCATACCATTGCCGAACCAAACGTGCTACTTGAACGTTGCATTTAGTGGAATTGGGCCCCTGGTTTCCATAGTACAAGCTCTGCTTAGTTTGCGACCAGATAGCCGTGTGTAAAGAATGTCCCGGGTTATTTACTTATTGATTTAAAGTTAATACATGTATCAAGTTGCAGGCACAGCTAGTATAAATTATAAAACATTATCAATAGATTATTTTTGAGCCATAAAAACTGATACTCTTAGGCACTAGTAAAACTCTTATTCCGAGCCAACTTAGACTCTATCGAAATGGGTCTGTCCATATTCGTCAAGATGTTAGATAAGGTGAGGACTAACAGAAAAACATTTATTGTTTGGTCATGTTGAATCGGAACAAAATATTGTGGTACTCCTGTACTATACGGACATATCTTTAGTTTAATTGTCTTAAATCTGCAATCCACAATTTGGTTGCATTAAAGCAGACTTTGACAAGAGAAGACATAGTTGAAAAGTGTTATTAGATGGTGCGAATAGAAACTTTTTCTGTAGTACTACTTACACTAATATTATAAAGTGGTAAAGTAAGTAAGTTTGGATGTAGAAGGTTATCTCTGATTTTTTTTACCCAATTCCAAAAGTTCTTTCACTTACAGAAAGTTACATTATTCCCGTGTGATATCAACTAAGTGATTTCTCCCGGAAAATTTACCTTCTCTCGGTTACATGAGTAAAACAGCAAGACAGCAACTAGCAAGATATAAGCTGAATTGAATTTTTTACCGTAGCCTGCTGGTTTAAATTCCATAATATTTGTAACGTTAGGTATTTATGAAGCGAAGGGACAAGCAAGCCCACTGGTTTTATGACCAGTTATCTGCCAGTGCCGATACTCGGCCATCGGCCAGTAAACAGAATGTACAGTTAGACAAATTGACGGCTCCTTGCTAATTTAGCACAGATAATGTTTAGCTGTTGCTTAAATAAATCATATGTAAGTGGGGAGTTGAAATTTAATCCATGATTCTAAGATTGATGTTTTGTTTTATCTTGTCTTAAGAAAAGGGGTTTTATTTATGGTCGTTAGATTCGTTTTAGTTCGTAGCGCATTAAAACCTTTTTTCTTTGGACATATGTACTTGTGATTAGCTACAATTGGTACGTTGAAGGTTGTAAGAGTAAGTGTTTCGAAGCCTCGAAGAGTAATGCTTCTACAAGCAGTTGCTTGAACACAACGAAACATGATTGGAGACATATTAAAAAAAAAAATTCTAAATAAGTTCTCGAATTTGCCGATTTCAAAATATGGAGAGAGCACTTGTCCAATTATGGAATTCAAAATAGTAACAGCATTTTTATACCATTACATATATCGCACCCTCAGAACGATAAGGGCCTAACTCATAATTTTGCGATATGGAGTTACGATCTTAGAGAGACTAAACAAAGTACGCTCTATCCAATGAATAGTAAAACATAGTCAATTTAATGATAGAATAAGCATACCGATACTTCAGCCTCTTTAACACCGGGACCCCACCCTCCCCGCTCAGTGCGAAAGTGACCCAATCAGAGATGTGCCAAAAGTGATTTATTTGAGTTAAGCCCCTATCGTTCTGAGGATGGGATATCTTGCTATTTATACAAGAAATACATATTTCAAAATTAATATGTTTACACATTTACAAAAAAATAAATCAAAAAATCGCAAAATAATAATTTTAAAAGGACTTTTGCGTTGTTACTCTCATATATCGCATACGTTAAAAAACTGTTAGCATATATTATGATTTGAATAAAAAATACAAAAACACGTAGTGTTGTAGTCGCCAGAAAAACAAATTAATAAAACGTTAAATGGAGACTATTGCCAATATCAGACACCACCGATGTCGTATTATATAGACAAGTCATCTACGAACATAACAGCTCTCAAAAGCAGCGTAAATACTAGATAGTTACTAATACACCCGAAGAGATTTTTTTATTTTAGTTTACATAATACAAGTATTATACTGCCTCATTATACTACAATATAGCCTAGGTAGAAAGAGAATGATAATAAAACGATAAACAAGCATCGCCAATGCGTTGTTGACCATGAGACGTGAAGTTGTTTTGTGTTGTAATTTCACCGGCTTCCTTACCTTTCTAACTGAAGACAGTAATACAAGTGCACCATTGCTTCACGGCGGAAATGGGTAAGGTGGTAGTACTTCCCCGGACGAACTCTGCACTAAGAGCTCTACTACTCAAAAACGGTATACTTGTTGTTTGAGAGAGATGAATATATATCGTTAGTTGAGTGCTACATGCGCAGCAGGTACTGCCGCAAGTGGTTGATACACGACTAAAATAAATTAGGTCAATTACCATAATTTTAAGTTGCCATTTCTGATATGCGTATGATGCATCTACAGTATATATATCACTGGATACCACTATGTAAATAAAGGTGTAAAACCGAAGTCACCCGTCGCGACTGGTTGGCAAGGCCGGGCGTGGATCCGTCGGTAGTGTTAAAACCTGCTCTCTTATGTCCTTTGACTTTAACAAAAATCACTTTAGTCACTTTTATTGATTGATGATTACGGTTATCTTTACTTTTTAACATAAAAGAAAAATTAAATATATAGTAAATAATTATAAAATCTAATCATAGCCCGCAGCTTTACTTAAACGGGCTAGTTGGTATATCCATAGTCTCTCACGACTCAGGTTGTGGGTTCGATTCCCACCTAAGACAAGCAGTGTGCATAAATGTCTGTTTGTTTTGTCTCTGGGTGTTTGTCTACCAACAGTAGGTATGAATTTAAAATGAGTAAATATAGTAATCTATAATCTGTCAAATGTAAAAAAGTCTCTTTGATATATAAAAATATTATAGAGAAATGTACCCTTTTGTAAAATAAGATTAATTTGGAACATCGTACAATAGATGGCCTTATTTCTAAACTAATAAAGTTGATTTTCCAATGACGTTCTTAAACGTCAAAAGATACTTTTAGTGGACAGACCATAGTAATCCATAATACAAGCTCTGCCAGTGATTTGAAGTGTATTTTCTATAATGAGGTCATTTGATTAATTGTCCAAAATTATCATATTTATTAATCTATATCTAATATAATATTTTAAAGAGGAATAATTTGTATGTAAGTATGTTGTATGTGAGTATTCTTTCGCGCAAAATCTACTAAATGGATATGGATGAAACCTGGGACATAGATAGAGCATATCCTGGAATAACATATAGGCTTCTTATTATCCCCGGAAAATGTGATATCCCTTCGGAACGCGGGTAAAACCGCGGGGGACAGCTAGTCCTACTAATATTATAAATGCGAATGTTTGTATGTTTGGATATTTGTTACTCTTTCACGCAATAACTACTGGACAGATTTGAATGAAACTTGGCACATAGATAGAGCATATCCTGGAATAACATATAAGTTACTTTTTATCCGGGGAAAAGTGACATCCCTCGGGAACGCGGGTAAAACCGCGGGATACAGCCACTAACACATATGTCAAAGCTGTCTGTTTTAATAGACCATTTATCGATGAACTTCGCAAAACCACATTCTTCTCATAGATTTGTTGTGATTTAAGTCTACATAAGTCAACATACTGTGCAAAATAGCAAAGCTGAGTAAACAATCGATTACCCCGATCACACAATACTCAGACAGTCAGTAGTCAATAACCTGGGTAAGTCAGTCAACCGTGACTTGTAAATGTTCAAGACCTATGATGCGTTCGTACTATACCATAAGAATCCATTATATTTAAAAATATAAGTAGTTATTGACTTCGCATTTCAATATAAAAAAACAAAACAAAGAAAATAAATATTGCTGTGGAAAATAACAAAATATTTGTATGTATTTTTACGTTTTCTATAAGATATTTTGTACCTTATGTATTAGATGACATAGTTGAGTATCTAGTGACGTTTTCTCACACTAGTATAAAGGCAGTAGAGATTTGAGTGAGAGTTCGTCCGGGGACACACTGCCACTTTACCCATTTCCGCCGTGAAGCAGTAGTGCGCTTGTATTACTGTGTTTCGGTTAGAAAGGTAAGGGTGCCGGTAAAATTACGGGCACATGAGATTTTACAACTTCTCGTCTCAGGGTCGACAACGCATTGGCGATGGCCTGGTATTGCAAATGTCAATAGGCGGCGGTGACCACTTCATCAGGTGTACCGTGGGCTTGTTTGTCGGCCCTGTGGTATAAAAATAATAAAAAAGGCAGAAGCGGATTTAGATAGCTCGTAAATCCTCGGACCCTCTTGACTTCTTCTACTAAAGCCTTCATTGTCCATCTACTGATTCAATGATTCATTCTGTGATGATCCAGATGCACCTTAACTATAAAACAATAGGGTTAATATTACTTTGACATATTTATCTGTCAAATTGTCAATAGAGCTATTAAATACTGACTTTATGTTAGAGCCAATCAGAACACCGAATTCCTCATATTTAGTTCATAAGACCTTAATCAGCATCGAGTATACTAATCAACATATAGAGTTTCCACTTTCGACGAATCAGTATAAATTGGAAAATTTCAAAAACCCAAAACACGTTTTGTTTCGTCTTTAAGTTTTCGATTCAACTCGAGTGACCGGACCCTGGAGGTTGTCCGACTACATTCCACTCGAATGATTTTATTTTTAGGCATTCGCTAATAATGCCTCGACGAAAACGATTATGTAGTTTTGATGTGGCAAAAAACTATACTTTAACACATAGACGTTCATAGATTATCTCTGTTTCATTTTAATGCTTTATAATAGCAATAGGCTCATAATAAACTAGTGCGCCTCAACATCAAAGATTGGATCACTACTTACCGTCAGGTGGGATCGCAGTCAAGCACTAGTATATATTATTTAAAAAAAAAATTTAAAAAATGCCGCCTTCCCTAAGGTCTTTCAAATAATATTATAAGTAAACTAGCTGTCCCCCGCGTTTCCGAGGGATGTCACATTTTCCCGAGATAAAAAGAAGCCTAAATGTTATTCCAATATATGTTCTATCTATGTGCGAAGTTTCATCCACATCGGTCCGGTAGTTTTTGCGTGAAATGGTAACAAACATCCATACATACAAACATTTGCAATAATAATATTAGTAGAATGAAATTTGAAATCAAGTTCATTATACGTAAATATTCAGCAGTGATACACTTATGGAGTCGCCTAGATGGTTGAATGATAGAGCTTGGCAGCTGATCCGGAGAATTTTCTTGTTTTAGTTGTAAGTAATTATTGTTATTTTCTATTGTGTAGTCTAGTTATTTCTTTTGTTTTTTTTTTGTTTTTGAATGTTACCTATATTAAGTATTTTGTAATTGTTTAATGTAAAAATATATTATATAAAATTTATATTATAAAATAGCCAAAAAGTCAGAATAGATAAAATTTATATAAAAAAATATTAAATAAAAATAAAAAAGAATGTAATCTTGCTGAGTTTCTTGCCGGTTCCTCTTAGTTGAAGGCTGACTTTCGAACCGATAGTAGCTTCAGTAACTTTAAATTTGACCTCCAAGTGCCTTCCGAGGGCCTAAACTGAATTAATGGTTTTGAATTTTGATCTTGGGTTCGATTAATTTCTTTGTGGAGAAATGTTTACCCGTAGTTTGGGATTGGTATTGTGGTTAACAAACGGGTACTTTGGGTCTTAAAATATCTTCGGTTGAATGTGGATCTCAGCATCTCTGCCTTCCTCTATAGGTCTTGCGTTTTTATCAAAACCATCTTACATTCTAAAAGGGCTGCTGAAATAAAAATTCTGAAACTGAACATTAAAATAAAATGAAAATACTATGATATATTTATTTATTTTTTAAAACTATCTCATAGCATAGACAATCAGTTAACTTTGGTAACACAAGTTAGAAATACATTTAAAGCTTTTAAAAAACACGAATGTTTAAAAAATAAAAATGACTAGGTTTATAATAAACATTTAGTAATATCAACAGATAAGCGCAACATATGCCTATAAATTGTACATTTATAATAAATTAATAGGCCTTCATATTATATTTTAGGCCTTTTTATATTACATTTTTACTATAAATAGACATGGATTTCATAACGAAGTAAGTAATAATATTTTCTTTTATTAAAACTACATTAATAAAATAATAAATTATCTCAATAATTTCTAATAAATGGGATTGTAATGAAAAATTTAAATAATTGTCCAAAAAAATTATAAAACAATTCAAGCTTCTGCCGATGTACGCTTAGATCTTTCAAACTGCGCAACAGATTTTGATGCGGTTTTCGTTAATATACAGAATTATTCAAGACAAAGGTTTATATGTATACTTTTATACCTCAACGCGAGTGAAACCGCGGGGAACAGCTTATATGTATATTATTCAGAAATACGAAAAATAATAAACCAATTAAAATCTAATATAATTAAGCAATTTAAATATTTTAGATAATAAAGCTCATGAAATACTGGAAATATATTATTTCTAATTTAAGGTCCACAGATCCACTACATTTACTACGGTACAGAATTACTGTACTATACAAATATAAGATCACAAAAATTCAGTACTATATTCTACTACATTTAAATGTCAACCTTCGGTCGTTGATATTCTATTCTTAATTCTTCTTCCTTGTTAAGAACCAGGTCTGCATTGGTTCAGCTTTACCTTTCATTGAGACATGTCCACGGTAGGTCAGATCAAATTGATCATCGTGGTTGTCTTCACGCATCAGGTAACTGGAAAAATAACAGGCTATTATAAAAGAATGGTCAAGTGATGAGCATTCGGATCGTAATTGGTGCTTGAGCTAGACTGTAAGGTTGAATCGTGCGAAAGAGACAAGAATAATACGAGACAACGAAAATATTAAATTCAATCGTCTTTTCTTTCAAATTGCGAACTAATTTTACCTTTTATTAAAACTTCAATATTAAATCAAAAACTGCGTTTCTTTGTTTATCTATAGGGATGATTTCAAAACCATCTGGTAGTACCAATAACTCTTCATTTATTTATTCCATCCAGAAATCTTCTTTAACAAAATCTACACTCACGTATTTGTACCAAGTGTATTCCGTCTATCTATTACCTTAAACGAGCAATTCTTATATATAATTAGGATCCAACGATTTTCTTGAAATTTAGCGGTTTCGGGGGCGTCAAATCGATCTAGCTAGGATTCATTTTCAGTAAATATCGTTTTATCCGTGTTTTTAGGCAATGAAAACTGCTACAATGTCATTAGAAGGTAAGGTTTTCAAACTACATATTTTGTGAGAAATACTGTAATTCGGAACCCTTTATTATCGCATCTAATTCGTATCTAGGTATATATGACTTGTTCTTTAAAAAGAGAATACGGTAGAAGTCACGTTAGTAAAGAAATCCCGAGCATTACGCGGCCATCCAGGTACTTAAAATAATTCTAAAAACTTTAGCACAAGTTGTATAGCCTAAACAAACATGAGAAACCCTATAATATCTTCATGACACGATCAAAGGTAAGCAGATTATGGCACTTACAAGTCTTCTATTTAAAACGGGGTGTGTCCTTACTGATTTCTGAGCTACTTCCATTCTGACTGTGACAGAGGCTACATACAGAACTAAAAGTGTGCAGAAAACACCTTCTAATTATAACTCTGTTGAATTAAAGTGATTTTTTAATAACTACTACTTTTAAAAAAACATTGGCATTACACAATTTGGAAAAAAAAGTAAAATTCAAAAGTCACTGTGAAGTTTAACAAAACATTTGTATTTCTGTGGATTTGTGATAAAATTCCAGTGTTATGGATTCGTTCATGGATCTTTATTTTGAGGAGGTATTCTGTCATATAAATCGTGATGGATTGAATGAGAGGTACAAAAGGAAGGAGCTTGTTGAGTATTTTAATACCGTCATTGCTGGCTGTGCTAAAGGTTTGGTTCAATAATTACATCCTGGGTACTCTATGGGAGGTGCCAATAACATTACTGTATAATAAACTCTGGGGTATCATTTTCAATACATTTCCTAATAATACCTGTATTTTACCTCATTAATGACACATTAACCCAATTTTTAAAGAGTATAATAAGTCGAGATTATTTGAATATTTTTAAGACTTACGGTTAGAAAGGTAAGGGGGCCGGTGAAATTACAGGCACATGAGACTTAACCACTTCACGTCTCAGGGTCGACAACGCATTGGCGATGCCCCTAGTATTGCAAATGTCCATAGGCGGCGGTAACCACTTACCATCAGGTGGACCGTCCGCTTGTTTGTCGGCCCATGTGGTATAAAAAAAAAGAAAAACTTAAAACAAAAATTATTTATTCGTTATTCCGAAGTTTTTTCGGCTGTTAAACTGCACTGTAGACTTCTATCAGTAATTGTATAAAAAACTGGCTTTGTGAAAGTTCAGAAACGATGATGACAGGATTTCTAGTTACTGTTATATTCACCATAGATACAATCAGTGACGCTAACAATTTCAACACATTCAACTTACAGGCCAAAACAAATCGGACAATGCAACATGCAAAAACTTCGTGATGTCTTCCCTGCGGTACCACAACAATTGTAAGAGCAACAATGGCGATGTTTGCCTTATGGGAAAGTACCATAACCTGTTGTATGTAGCCATGAAGTTGGCCTTCGATTGGAGTCTACAAGACAATGAGGTGGTGGCAGCATTATTAGATGAACTTTACGCCTGTGAGGGAACTTTCGAGAGAATATTTTTGGGTGAGTTGCGTTTATTCTTCTCTACTTAGTTATTGTATCATAAACTTATATCGATTATTACATAATATCAAGATTTTTTTTTCCGACTACATCAGTCCATCTGATGGTAAGTGGTCAGCGCTACTTATGGACATTTGCAACACCAGGGGAATCGGAAATGCGTTGTCGCCCCTGAGACATGAAGTAAAGTTTCATGTGCCTGTAATTTCACCAGCCGTTTAACCTTTCTAACCGAAGCAAAGTAATACAAGTATTTTTCAATGCCCCAAATAGTTACATTTATTTTCATGACTCTCAATTCTTTGCAGGAGCAATATTTGGTACATCAGCACCATATTTCCTAGCTGGATGGAAATCCGATTTCATGGACAAAGAAGAGAATGTTCACGCTTTGGTATTTTTCCTGGATCATGCAACGAATGCTAATCTCGAGTACAGTGAAGGAGATAAAACCTGTCGTTTCATTGACGTTCCACTTGAAAGCTGTGGTCAAGCATCACCAGTTAGAGTTGTCATACAAATGGGTGCCGCTGAAATGCTTATGATATTACTTAGATTTGGTGCAAGAATCATTGATGATAAAGCCTCAACGAATCCAGTTGAATCAGTCTTAGACAGACTAAATGAATACAAGAGAGTATATCCCTATGAGCTCGTGACATGCTTAAAACTGATTCTGAGAGCAATTCCTGAAATAAACTTAACCGTTGACAAGAATGAGTTTAAGCATTTAGATTTGCCACAGGATTATAATTATCAAAGGAAAATTGTCTTAGAGAAGTATGGAGATATTATGGAGGACCATTTAGTGCCAAGTTCAAGGTGTGGATTGAAGCCAGTGGAGTTAAAGCATCTTTGTAGATGTAATATCAGAAAGTTGTTGTGGAAGAATTTTGAGCTGCCCTTTGGAATACAGAAGTTGCCTGTACCAATTACATTAAAAAGATATTTGGATTTGATGGAAGATTGAACATTATTCTGTAAATTTTTAATACTCACCACTAATTGTAATTAAAAATAAAATATGGTTTAAGTAATAAGTTCTCTTGGAAGTCTGTTTTATTATGGGTAGACACAAAATCCTAAAAGAGAAAATGCTCTGAAATGCATTCTTCAATCTTGTTTGACTTAAAGCTTCTTAACTTCAATTAAATGCTTGCTTTCCATTTTTTCAGCAAGATATACGGTACGATCTTAATTCCTTCTATTGTCTAGCCTACCTTTAAAAACCACCAAGGGTATGGCCAGTGGGTCCGACATGAAATAATCTATAGTACAATAATTTACCCATAAGTGTCCTCGCTGACATTTATGGTCCCTGGGACGCCAGTAGTCTCGCAGCGGCTGGTCAAGTTGACCGTGTTACCGAAGAGGCAGTAGCGTGGCATGCGGTGACCAATCACGCCGGTCACCACTTCACCGGTGTGGATACCGATGGTAATACCCTGTAAAATTTTAATGTAGGTTGGTTATGCAATATGTTGAGGTCTACAATGGGCATTATAATGATTTAATTAAAGTTAAAATGTGATAAAGCACATATAAATGTTAATATTTATAATCATTCATATCCAGAGATATTAAAGAGGCTATTAGTATAGTATACTAATTTATAAAGAGTATAAATACTTACGACTGGTTCTCCATCCACAGTAACGGTCTGTGATAGATCCATCATTTCCAAAGCCAAAAGGCAGATGTGCTTTGCATGAGAAACCTCGTACTCTGGCAGTCCTGATACAGCCATGTATTTGTCGCCGACTGTCTCCACCTAAAAGTAGCAAGTAAATAGTATTATGGGAGGAAATATTGAGTGAAAGGCAATTCTGCTGCAAAACAAACAAGAACGGACTCCTCATAAAACTGGAGAAGCATCCAAATATCTAATGAAATATTTTTTTAAGTTATAAACAGTTATTTTCTTAAATCTTCCCTAAACCTTCTTCCAAATCCTACCTTATAAACATTAGGATTCCGCTTCGGATCAGTCAGCACATCAAAAGCAGTGTACAGGTCGTTGAGCATCCTGACAATCTTCATGGCACCCTTGTGGTCGGTGTTCCTGGCGCAGTAGTTGGCGAAACCCACGATGCCACTGAAGAGCAGTGTGACGGTGTCGTAGCGACGAGCTGGGACTGGTCGGCGGTGGCGAAGCTCTGTGGCCACACTGATTGGCAGTACTGAGTAAAGAAGCCTGAAAGAATAACAAATGAGTTTATTAGACAATGTTAATGTGATTATTTGATCTGACAACGTACTTCAAGATTGCTCATTGATAAAGTAAAGGCGCTTAATAGGTAAATGACCTGCTGGTTGGTTATTTTCTAGAATTAAGTGAATTTCCGAAATTAAACATCTTATTTTAATGATACGCTATTTCTTGGTGAAAATGGCAATATTATAATAGCAGGATACATTGGAATCTCTGGGACGGCAAGGGTTAGCTAGAAAGAGTAATTTTTTTGACCATTCAACTCCATGTAAATGTTTTTGGCATTCAGATTCAATACACGATAAATTATAGGATATCTAAATTCTTATGATTTCCGAAAAAAAATATCTGTCGAGGAATTCATTTTTCAAATGCCAACTCACCGATCAGTCTTCTGTTTCTCCGAGTCCAACTCCCTGAAAGTCTGTTGAAGCTTATCAGTAAGCACTTCCAAGTTCTGGGTCAGCTTGTAGTCGGCTTCGAACTGCTCCGACATGAGGACCAGGTCTCGAGTAGCGTCATGAAGAGGAATATCGGAGATACAAAGACCACGGCTGTAACGTTAAACGTTCCATATAATATGTTGCAGCTATGATACCCTTGTTCATAAAGCTCTTTTTAACTAAACACTCCTTAAATGCTCATGTAACATATAACATTACATTTTTGACAATTACTGCAAGGTGCTTGATAAATACGAGTTAGTATGACTAACAGTGTTTTAGATATATAGGGTCTTATTCTTAAGGCCGTATAGTCCAAAAATACTTGCAGGCTTCATATATTTCTGCTGGTCCCATGAGAAAAGTTGCGAGTATTATAAAATATCTAAATTGGAAAATATAATTAAATAATATCTGTATAATTCAAAAGAAACAGATAATTAGCAATATTTTACAAACAATGTGTAAATTATAATAATAAATATCCTGGGACATTATTTTCACACATCTATTTGATCACAAACAAAGCAGAGCTTGTACCTATACCAGATAACTAACATACTATGTACTTATTTAAAGAGATAGTACCTGGATGGCCGAGCATTGCTCGGGGTTTCTTTACTAACGTGACTTCTACCGTATTCTCTTTTTTAAAGCACTCTCATATACTCGTATACCTACATACGAATTAGATGCGATAATAAAGGGTTCCCAATAACAGTATTTCTCACAAAACTGAAAACCTTACCTTCTAGTGACATTGTAGCAGTTTTGATTGCCTAAGAACACGAATAAAAAGACATTATCTGAAAATGAATGCTAGCTAGATTGATTTAACGCCCCCGAAAACCCCTGCATAATAAATTTCATGAAAATCGTTGGACCCGTTTCCGAGAACCTAATTATATATATATGTACATACATACAAGAATTGCTCGTTTAAAGGTATTAGATTTCCATCCAGATACAAATTGGACTGGTGAAAATAGTTTTGTATATAAAGTAAACGTGTTTTTATTAATATCTTTTACAATAAGTATTTTCAGCACATGTTTATCTGTTTTGATAATTGTATGAACGGAGATTTAGATACTTATTATTAAAAATATTACCGTGTCAAATCATCAAGGTTGGTAACACTTGGATAGCATTGGAACACCACAACATCTGTGTCGGGAATGTACAGCATTTGGCCCTGGAATTGAAACATGTCATATAAAATAAAATACATTTTTCTACGAAAATCTTAAGTGTCAAAGCGGTCGTGTTCACTTGACGCTTTTAATATAATGTTTTTTAAGTTGTAAGTTAATTTATTCATTTTCAACATACATTATAACTAAATATAAATAGATATACTCGTTTATTAGAAATAATTAAACTACTTTTGAGTGACAAAAAACCAAATAAACATACTGGCCATGAAGCTTAAGGGTCTGAAAGTATAACGTATTCATGTATTTTCAAAGAGTCATATTGATACCAGTGTTACCATTGTTCTGCTGAAAAAGCTCAGGTGGAAATTGGACCCAGGGTTTCGAATGAATAAAAAAATTGATAAAAGAGAAAATCATTAACTTTACCTTAAGGCGAAGAGAAGCGATATCCTCATGAGGATCAGTAACAGTCATTTCTTCGGGTTTTGTCTTCAAAACGTAAACAGTGTTGATGTGGGCGAGGACATTCGAGAATGTCATTTCCAAATGAGGACGCACCTGAAAACATAAAAATTAAAGTTGAATTACATAACTACAATTACATAATAACAAATAAATTTAGTTAAAATACAAAATATATTTTTTATAGCACTTAATGTTGCAGATTCTAAAGTGAGTAAATTGTTATCATTATATTTTTACACGGGACGATGTTATCATTACATAGTATAAAACAAAATCGCTTTCTCTGTCCCTATATCCCTATGTACGCTTAAATCTTTAAAACTACGCAACGGATTTTGATGCGGTTTTTTTAATTAATAGTGATTGAAGAGGAAGGTTTTTATGTATAATACATGTGACATCACACGGGAACACGGGTGAAACCGCGGGGGACAGCTAGTAATATTATAAAGCTGAAGAGTTTGTTTGTTTGAACGCGCTAATCTCAGGAATCGCTAGTCCGATTTGAAAAATTCTTTCAGTGTTGGATAGTGCATTTATAGAGGAAAGCTATATGCTATATATAATCACACTACAACCAATATGAGCGGAGAATCAATGAAAAGTGTAGCAAAAATGGGAAAAAAATATTCCTTTGAGGGCTCTCGTTGCGTGCGCTGCGTAAACGATAAATATATTATATATAGATACGAGATCTGGAATAGCACATTGCTTTTTTTATCCCGGGAATATGTAACATCCCCCTGGAAAGCGGGTGAAACCGCGGGGGACAGCTAGTATCTTAAGAAAAGCAAATGACTTAGGCGCGGCAAAACGTACAAACTCTCCATGCGCGGAGAAGTTATAACGATTCACAAACAGAAGTCAGAATGGTGCTTATCTATGGTGTCTTAGCTTATCTATATTAATAGCTTACTGTGTCCAAAACATCAGTAATCTTGCAGCCAGGCCTGGTGACCCTGGGCAGGAGACGCGACACAGTACGCCCAGCCTGCACGATCTTCAGCTCGCGGTCGAACATCAGGTGGAACGGGAACACCCGGCAGAAAGTTGCTGGACTTACTTTGGGTTCTGAAATTATTTAAACACGTTCTAATTTATTGCAAGATGCTGATTGTTTTACTTCTTTTGCCGCGACGGAGAAAAATGATGAGAGTGAATTTTTACAAAAAAAAAGTAGTATATCAGTTATCTGGTTTCCATAGTACAAGATCTGCTTAGTTTGGGACCAGATGGCCGTGTGTAAAAGAATGTCCCAGGATATTTATTTATTTATTATTCGTTACCTAGGTAACAGAAAACTAGCTTCCATAATACAAGCTCTTCTTAATTTGGAATCAGATAACCCTGATTATCATAAGTATGTACCAGAATATTAATTTAATTTTCGTTATTATAGGTTTAGAAGATGTATTAACTCACTCAATCGTTACTTTGCTTCCATTTAAATCCAGAAACGAGGGAAAACCAAATTAAATGAAGACGTTACTAATGAAAGGTAACAGGAATTTATAAATAGGTTAACCTTCACTTATTTTTCTCTCCAACTAAATACTGTCTGGTAAATATCACTAATTCGCATAAAATGCTTTTCATCGTCAATGACGTATTTTTGGTAACGCATTTTCTATTTAATTTTTTTCTGAATAAAATGGATAAATAAAACTAATAATGCTAAAAAAGATCTAAAAGAAGTTAATCAAATTAAACAATTTTCAACAAAACATACCAAGAGATAAGGTCTCAATTTCAGCGATTTCAGGAGCGCATACTCGACCAGTTGTGGATGTCTCAGTGATCAGGAACTGGACGTGGTCACATTCCTGCTTAGTCTTGAGCACTTCAACTTTGACCTCCGTATTGTGGAGCTTGCTAGCTACCGTCTGTAAAGATGTAGGTAAACTTGTTTTTACTCGCGATCACTGTGGTAAAGGAAAATATGGCTTAATGTGTTAAATAGAGGATAGAAAATCCAGTAATCATATTTGTGAAATCGGAAATTTAAATATATTTGAGCCATGTATCTTCAGGCCTTTCTCTTACCAAAGAGTGACCAGGTGACCATGGTAAGCTACAGATAAATTATCATTTCTAACTATACTACCACGCTATGATGGCCGTTTTGACGTTTCAGATTGTCATAGGAAAATTAAACTGTATTGCTTTGGAATAAGGTTGATTTCCATCATCAACCAATTTGCTGTTGGATCAATAGATGCACCTTATGTTTGAAAGAATAAAGGTTATTTTTCTTTGTCATTGTTAAACGTCAAAACGGCCGTCATAGCGTAAGTTTTATGTCAATTGTACCATCCATTACCCGCAAATCAAACCAAGGAAATGCGGTCTCTAGTCGGGCTTTATACAGCTTAACCACTGAGACGATAAAATTAATACTGTTTATGGTTATACCTAATACAAATAATCGTCTCTACAGAATAATTATTTAATAACTATTATTGATAAAAGAAAATAACACATCTTCTTCACGCCTAATGTTCAATAAGTCCAGTGACCTACGGTGAGCGCGATTTTCCCAGGTTAAAAAGTTTACATGTTATTCCAGGGCACGTTCTATCTAAGTGCCAAGATTCATCAAAATCCGTTAGGTAGTTTTTGTGTAAAAGAGTAACAATTATCCATCCTCACAAACTTTCGCATTTATAACATGTAGGTATACCGAAACTTGCGGCACGCTATGACGGCCGTTTTGACGTTTAACAATGACAAAGAAAAATAACCTATATTCCTTTAGACATAAGGTGCATCTATTGATCCATCAGCTAATTGTATGATGATGGAAATCAACCTTATTCCAAAGTAATACAGTTTCTTTTCCTATGACAATCTGAAACGTCAAAACAGCCATCACAGCGTGCCGATAGTATAGGTGTAGTAGAATAGGATAGAATATAGTAGGATTAAAGGTACAGTGTGATAGTATATTTGTGGAAATATCTACCTTAACAATACCAATGACGATGTGCTCCAGGCCTGGTCTGTCGGAGTAATAGTGTAGGACCAGGGCGCCATCTTCAGGTCTTTCTGTGCAGCGGAAAGACGGCGATCTCATTCCTGGGTACAGAGTGCCAAGGTGGTCGTGAAGACCATCCAGATTCTGAAATAAGGGATTAAAAAAATCATCAAGGTTTCGGTTGATATTTTATTTCTCAAAGAACAAATTACAGTTCACTTAGAGAGAAACTTAAACAATACAGCTATGCTAAACTTATGTCGTAGTGTCTAATATGTCATTCCTTAGGCCTTTTTTAAATGTTGGTATGCTTGTACAGGTTTAAATTAGTTTGAATGTGAACTCGACATTATTTTTGTTGTAAGTTTTTAAAGTTATACTTATTTAGGCACGTTATGAAATAAGTATGAGAGTGTAATCTTAAGATACGCGCGCATCACTGTAACACAAAAATAACAGGTTGAAGTTAGCTGATAACGGTCTCTCCGGAACATTGCACAAATCGCAACTGTCAGTGTCAACGAGTCAAGTGAGTGATGATATTGTCAATAATAAACTAACAACGTCAAAAATTGTTATCCGTTGCTACAGACAGGTACAAAGAGTTTGGACACTACAATTTCACTACTGAATAGTAAAGACAAATGCTTTTAGTGGAGTTTTTCCCTCCAATCATTACGAGTATAACTTCTTACGTGCGTAAGTACATACACGTGTTTTTTTGTATCAACCTCTTATTTATCTGATTGACCGGTTATTTGTGCAAAAAATATTTATGTTAAATTTCACAAATGTAAACGATACAGTATTATTTATATGTATCCTATTATATTCGTATTCTCACACAAAAACCCAGATTATTGTTTCCAGTTAAAATTGCTAATTAATCCTGTAACTGACACGGAGAAATCACTTATACAGAGTGTTACAAAACTACCCGTAGAGCCGGAGGGAGGTTTTAATGGGGCCTTATAACGAGTCCATTCACAATATTTAAAAACCCTAGTAACGAGGTATAACATACCCCAATAAAATAGAAAATCTGTTTTTTATGAATCAAAAATAGAAAAACTATCAAAGTAGACAATTATTACGTAAAATAGGTACGTAGGCCTTTCTGTTAATTGATCTGGTTCCCTGACATGACAGCTTACTAGGGTTATTGGCTTTGATAATGAATTATATTTTTACGGGTTGTTTTGTAACACGTTGTATTTATAATAGCGGCATTCGTCTCGCTCTATCCTTTAGAGCAGGTGTGGCCAGCTTTTGTGCACATAAGATCTACTTTTTATTTTAAAATTGAGTCGCGATCGACCTATTTTGAGAAGCGCAGGTAATGAACAATATGCGCACGGGACATGCAACGGCTGCGAATGTCTCCCTACTCGAACCATGAGCTGCGTACATGTTCATTCCAGTTCATTCCTGTATCAAGTACTAGAAACATTTGGCATTGAATGCGTCCCCTCATGGAACTTGCGAGTGATCGACCAAAATTGGTCGCGCGATCGACCGGTCGATCGCGATCAACTTGTTGGCCACTCCTGCTTTAGAGAGTGTACGTGATAGAATATGGAGACCTATTGTTTAAATTATAAACATTAATTTATTTTTATCTCAAGTAGACCGACATACTGGCAGACGGTCCACCTGATGGTAAGTGCATCTTCTTCTTGCACGTGTACTTCTGCAACACCAGACATCACCAATGCGTTGTCGACCCTGAGACGTGAAGTTGTTAAGTCTCATGTGCCAGTAATTTCAACGGCACCCTTACCTTTCCAATCGATATACAAGTGCAGGTCTTTAGCGGTGATAAACGCTTAACTAACCTGCAAGAAATCACGTGGTGTTGCTCCGAGCACTTGCAAAATCTTATCGTATCCAGAATCCTGGCAAAACTCAAAGAAGGTTTTGCCAAATAACTCCAAAATAGCGTCCGCTGGTATTTCTAGAATATTAAAAATAAATATTTAAGCAAGCCAAATAATAAGTAGTTATTGTCATTAAAAGCTTTAATAAGATATAACTGATAAAAAAAGAATCATTATATCGCTTCGCCCAGTCGAAAGTTAGGTAACAAACATAAAAAAATACAGACGAATTGAGAACCTCCTCCCTTTTTGAAGACGGTTGAAAATGATACAATCCCTACTAATACTATAAATGGGAATGTAAGTTTGTGTTAGGCTTTCACGCAAAAACTACTTAACCGATCATCATGAAACTTTGTACACATATTCTTGGACGTATTAGAAGTAATATAAAATACTTTTTGTACCGGGAAAATTCAATCCCTCGGGAACGCGAGTGAAACCGCGGAGGACAGCTAGTATGAGATAAAAGAGAAAGATACTATGTCGTTAATTAGTTTAATTAATTAATACTTAAGTTAATTCGCTTACATAGTGGTCACAAAATTATTGTATAAACACAGCGTATCTATGTATGTCTTCTATAATAAATATAATTATTGGCAGTACTTTAATATTATTGTTAATTTATTTGTTAACTAGCTGTCCCCTGCGGTTTCACCCACGTTCCTGAGGGATGTAACATTTTCCCGGCATAAAAAGTATCTTATATTACTTCTAATACCTCCAAGAATATGTGTACAAGGTTTCATGGTGATCGGTTAAGTAGTTTTGTCAGAAGTTAATCATACACTCCTTAATAAATACTTATCTATAAAATAAATAATACTAGTAACAAAAATACTTTTGTTTTATTAAGTATTTTAAGACAATCACTACATAGTATAAAACAAAGTCGCTTTCTCTGTCCCTATATCCCTAAGAATGCTGAAATCTTTAAAACTACGCAACGGATTTTGATGCGGTTGAAGTGGTAGGTTTTTATGTATAATACATGTGACATTCCACGGGATCGCGGGTAAAACCGCAGGGGACAGCTAGTAACATATATTCAAGAAAATTACGTAGTGCAACTATAGGAAGAACGCCGACGTTGCAGTTGCATCGATGCATACCAACAGTAGAAATGGAATGATTTATTCATCAGGCATTTAATTGTTATTTAATTTCTATTTTAATTAAAGTAATAAAATCATTTCGGTTTTTTTTTCAATCCTCTGGCTGTCGCAAACTTAATTAGATCCATAGAAAATATTAACACTGAGTTGGAATAAAATAAAGTAATGTATTTTAGAAAATCTTGTCGTGAGTATTTTTTCAATTATTTATGGATGATCTTAGATTCATTTACTTACGCAACACTTCGACAGCAGCAGTAATCAGGTTGTAAGTTATCTCGTCCTCATAAATCTGCCTCACCAGGAAGCTACCTTCCATCGCCACGTCAGCTTTTTTCCTGAAATTTTAAAACATCCGTCATTATTGCTTAAGAAAAGATAAGAGAAAAAAGCTAATGTTTATGGTAGAGAGAGGTGTGCGGCTCAACCATTTAAAGAGGGGAAATCCCTCGCCGGGCTAGGTCATCATGCGGGACCGCTGTCCACTTTGATGTTGTTGATGTTGAAGCTTCTACATATGCTTAAATCATGAGAAACCTTCAATAGTGCGATGCAGGATACATCTCGATCGATAGATATCCTGGGACTCCTGGGACATTCTTTACACACGGCCATCTGATCCCAAACTAAGTAGAGCTTGTACTAACCATGTAACTGATATACTACTTTTTTATTTTTCTAAATACATACATATATAGATATTTACACCCAGACACAGAAGAAACAGACATGTTCATGCACACAAATGTTTGTCCTGGGTGGGAATCGATCCCGCGACCTTCGACTTCGCAGACAGTGTCACTAACCACCAAACCAATTGGCATGCTATATTGCCTCTTCCTTTTTGGAGTCCCGTACCCAAAGGCCATCGGGACCCTATCACAAAGCCCCCGCTATCCATCTATCTGTCGTAGACTCAGCGTAATAGGTAAACAATTGACATTTTCACAATGTGTACAGTTACTATAGACGCAATAATAAAAAATAATGAAAATAAAATATTAAGTAATATTATAATATTTATTTATTTCTTTCACAAGGGTTGATTAATAACTAGAGGGAACAGAAATAATAATACAGTTTCCAAATATAATGTCCTTTGTGAGAGACTGGTGTCTGTACTAGAAACTTGCCTGTATTACAGATACTGTTTTAAAAATGTCTCCAATCCCCATCGACGCTTTGTTTAATATTTCAGTGGTACGAAACCCTTAGTGTGAGTTCAACTCGCACTTGGCCGCCATTTTAAATTTGAAGGTGTGGCCAATAAACTATGATTCCATACATCCTTTGAAGACAGGTTGTATCGATAAATTTAAGTAAGAAAAGAAATGTATCAGTAAATGACTTGAATTGAGGTAGTATTCGACTTACTTGATAGTCTCCCATGTCTCTTCATCAAATGTTTTCATCACCAACAGCTCAAGAGCATAGTTTACGAAGCCGTACTGTAATAAATAAAACATGTATGTATGTAAAGCAGTTATTAAAGTATGATTTAGAACCAAAACTGCGGCTAAGTCTGTTGTTAGGGCTTGTATTTTGTGACTTAATCGCTTATTGGATCTAGTTTACGAACGATTAGGAGGGATAGTAGCTAAGGAGGGTCAGAGAAAAATAATACATCATGGAGACAAATGTAGAATAAGTGGAAAAATGCTTGACCATCTTATGCGACACAACCAACTTATAAATAAACTATTAATAATAATCGCTGTCCCCCCGCGATTTTACCCGCGTTCCCGAGGGATATCACATTTTCCCGGTATAAAGTAGCCTATATGTTATTCCAGGATATGTTCTATCTATGTGCCCAGTTTCATCCATATCCGTTTAGTAGTTTTTGCGTGAAAGAGTAACAAACATACTTACATACAAATCTTTCCTCTTTATAATATTAGTATAGACTACCTTCCGAGGTGTCTATCTCTATCTGGAATAATGTCTACTTTTCAAATAGTAAAGGAATGTTTTAAAACGGCGCCGAAAGTAACATCTGATATCATAGAAGGGTAGATAGAAGGAAAGAGAACAACAAAAATAAATTAAATAGACCAAGTGAAGACAAAAGCTGACGTCGTGTTGTGTAATGCAAAGTTTTGAAGATTTATGTAATCTTTCTTTGGATTGGTATATATGACACTCGTTAATTTGAGAAAACAATAAATCTCTCGGGAACGTATCAAATAATAATAAAGCTCTCACCATTGTGCCGTATTACTCTGCCTGAAACAATAAAATATATTTTAAAAATAACATGACACAAGCTTAAGCGGTCAAAAGAATCATATAAATGAGTTGTTATTCTACAGTGACCGTATAAGTGACAAGCGTAACACAAAGTATCTTAAAAAAAAAGGTACGCTTATAATTTTTATTTTCTTAATTTTTATTGAGTTGTCATTTTTTTAAGATATTTTTTGATTCTATTGTTTGTCTTTTTAGAGTAGTAGAGCTCATAGTGCAGAGTTCGTCCGGGGCAGTACTACCACCATACCCATTTCTGCCGTGAAGCATTAGTGCATTTTGTATTACTTTGTTTCGGATAGAAAGGTAAGGGGGCCGGTGAAGTAACAGGCACATGAGACTTAACAACTTCACATCTCAGGGCCGACAACGCATTGGCGATGCCCCTACTGTTGCAAATGTCCATAGGCGGCGGTGACCACTTACCATCAGGTGGACCGTCTGCATGTTTGTCCGCCGAAGTGGTATAAAAAAAATGCATGCGGTCGTGACTTCTAATTGGGTCACCACTTACGATTAACATTTTGATACCTGTATTTTTGAATGTATTTGTGTGTTTGTAATTTTAACAAATAAATAAATAGGTCGGCAATACTCTGGTAGGTATAACTAATGTCAAAAAGTAAAGGTGACCATCAAGTGGACCGACTGCTTGATTGACTTCTAACATCAATATAATGTAGCAGGTTTAATTGCTTTGAAATTGGAAATCGTTTATGACTAGTGTCCATTACTATAAGCAATAAAAAAAAATGAGCATCGAGTCGCATGAAGTGGTAATAGGAAAACTCACGTGTTACTAAGAAGTAGTGTGACTACACTTTCTAAAATATATTAGTACTTCTCTAGTTTAGGTATACACGCTTTTCGCTTTCATTCACACCGTAACCTAACTAACAATTTTATAGGAAAATATAGGCACAGAGATTGTTTGTTTTCCATCGGGCAGAAAACTCATTTTCCTTTGCCGAGTAATCTCACAATCACTTTGAGGGGAGACAAAGGGAATCTTAGAAAGGTTTTTATTTTAATTTTCCACCGTGAACGCGTTCCTAGCGCTTGAGTAAATAATGAACGGGAAATTTATTTGTAAAGTATAATAACATAAAAGTCAAAATATTAAGAAAGAAGGTACCATTTACGTTAGTTGATTAAAATTCATGATAAACTTTATCCTTTGAAAGAATGTTTGGAAAATAAAAATGCTTTGGTAGGTACGATGAAATTAACACGATGTTGTGTTTACTTGCCGCTAGATGGCAGCACAGCGTATAAAGCATGTTACTATAATAAACGTTGTTATACTATTAGTGCTTCTATTCCACGCTAGATGGCACTAGTATTTTCGTAATTTCTAAAATATTCGTGGAATATTATTGATTTGAAATAATTACACTTAATAATTAACATTTTTCTCTTAATGAATTTAAATAAACTATATGAGATACAATATGTAAAAGGTTACGTAAAAAATACTAATTAAAGTAATGACTATCTAACACCAACATCGTTATTGTTTACAAATATTAAATAAATTACGATATAAATTGTTATGATAAATAAAATACTTTAAACTCTGTCTTAATAACTCAAATTTATAGATATTCAATTTATTATAGGTACGCAATCAAAACCAATATGTATTACCTATAAAATAATGTCAATTTATTGCAGAAAATTGTGCGATTATTATTTTTATTTTGACTTACCTTCTTTGCAATACTTATTATTATATTTTCAGGAACTAGGCCAAAGTGAAGCCTTACAAATTGTACACGTAGTGTTTATTTTTTTAGGCCGAGCGTAATAACTCCACAAAACACCACACTCGCCAAATGCTTGGCGCAAACTGACGCAATGCTATTGGCCAGAACGATACAGAGTAAATTACAAATGAACCTTACAATTAAATTCACGTATTTCTATGTTTTTAGTATTGAAATAAGTCTAAATAATATTTACAAATAACATTTAAGTTAAATTAAATTTTGTAGAAACGTGTAGTAATGAAAATTCAACAAATTATTGCTGCACAGTAGCGCCATCTTACGCAGCTTTACGTAACTGAAAGTTTCGGCTTTGTACCACTAGATGTCACTAGGTGCTCTTGCAGGTTGTGAGTGATCATGTAAATTATATTTAGAATTATCACATCAATCAAAGTAGGTCAACAAAATATCTAATTAATTAAGTTAAGTTCCAAATTAGGTCTTGACCATAAGACCTAATGGTGAGTCAAAGAGTTAGAATACCTACTTTCTGGGTGACAAAAACATGGTTTAGTTACCAGAATTTAATAAGCTGGCTTAGTGTTAATTCCCTTTATACTAATATATCTGAATCATAATTTTCTCTAAAGCACCAAAGACACAAAGGGCACAAAGGCACAAAAATGTATAAGGACCTATACATACAGGCCCAAGGCCTCACAACTGCTCCCACTCATTGTAAAAATTAATAAACATTTACAAATATGAATGCCCAGCCCTGTATAATCCATTTGTGTAATTAGAACCACACCCGCTATCATGTCAGTTGAATCGGTGGAAATGGCAAATGTGTGGTATATTTTCTGACACCTCATTTCGCGGGCACCATTTTTGTTTTAATTGAAATTACTGTTTTTCTTGTTATTAACAACACTGTTACAACTACAACATTAAACGTACCTAATCTACCTATGTAGTAGTTAAAATAAAGCTGTGTTTTGTTTTTAGGAGTATTTTTTTTATGCGTTTAGTTTCTGCACATGCAATGTGAGCAAGAATAATTTTAAATTAATGTAAACATAGGAAACTATAGGTCTGTTTTAAGTTTAAAATAAGGCTGATTTATTATTTTGTATGACTGTTAGTTTCTTTCAATAAATAAATAAAAAAATATCGATAAAAATATTAGAAAATATCCACCAATGAACGATGCAACGTGCTTTCTATGTATTTATCTCAATGGCCATATACAGAGAGTAATGTTCTATTCAGTTATGAGTGAGGTCAAATCCTCTGAGAGCAGTTATAACTGGTTAAATACACTATGTTACATACTTTATGTGTAACTATGCAATCTACATGCATCTACTGCAGATCCTCCATCTGATGGTAAGTGGTCACCGTCTATGGATGTTTGCAACACCAGGGGCATAGCCAATGGGTTATCGACCCTGAGACGTGAAGTTGTTAAGTCTTATGTGCCTGTTATTTATATCCCTTACTTTTCTTAGCTTAACACAGTTATACAAGTGGACTCCTGTACGGTGGAAATATGATATAATGAGTAATAATATTATTACAGACAGGTGGAAGAGTTTGGACACTACAAAAATATATTTCAGGACTAAATATTAAACAAGTGCTTTTAGTCCAGTTTTTCTCAACAATAATTTCGAGTATAACTTCTTACGTGCGTACATAAGTATTTAATTTTCCCAATATCTTGACGCAAAATGGCCACAAAATTTTCATACTGAAAAAATTACTGGAAAAGCGGCCTGACAGGGCAAATAAGGAAATGTTTTTTTTATCTAGCGATCGCGATAACATAATATAATTATTGGCGTGTTAAGACCAACTATTTTTGAGATTCCACAGATAAAAAGCGGACAAGTGCGAGTCAACCTGCTCACTAAGGGTTCTGTACAAATTTGTATGTAGGTAGTTCGTAAATATAATCAGTTTCCTGTTCCGAATAATCTCCCATCGATATACTATTTTCGAGCGCAAAAATAAATTAACGATTTGTAGAAATGGTCTTTATATTGCTTCTTGCCAAATTTCATGATTTTAGGTAAACTGGATTGGATGATTTCCTGGCGAGTGTCTAAATATGCGACACTAACGCCCTAACCTTTTTAATGCGATGAGTTTAAAATGAAACGTTTTAAAATTACAGACACATGAGACTTAACAACTTCACGTCACAGGGCCGACAACGCATTGGCGATGCCTCTAGTGTTGCAAATGTCCATAGGGGGCGGTGACCACTTACCATCAGGTGGACCGTCTGCTTGTTTCTCGGCCCAAGTGATATAAAAAGAATGTAGTCTGATTTTTTCACAGCTCCAGGATATTGATAAACCTCTACGCGTTCCTGATAAATAGGTTCTTGTCATACAAACAGACAGAAAGACAAACGGCCAACGAAGTGATCCAACAAAGGTTCCATTTTCCTCTTGTGGTACGAAACCCTAAAATAATCAAAACGGTAAAACACGCAGATCTATTAAAATTAAACATGCAATGAACCATGTTCTATGTTGACTTCAGCTCAATTATAATTTTCAGCCTGAAATAAGTTTAGCCTTGTACGGAAATTAGTTTGCCGCCTTCCCTTTTCAGTGGGGTTTAATTTAGTTTGTTCTTTTCAGCTTTGTTAAACTAGTTAAAGCTACCATTTTACAGCAAATTCATAAATTCATCCATTTTCTGAATACAGTCAAATTAAATATAAATAAACGGATTGGCGTTGTGAATTAAATTATTGTTTATGTAAAATGATTGACTCTTAAATGAAAATACCGTAAGCTTACATAAGTCTATATTTTTACAATAATGAGGCTTAATCCTTTATATTTTATTATCTATACTAACTGTCCCCCGCAGTTTCACCCGCGTTCCCGAGGTTGGTTGTGTCTGCCCTCAGAGATATCCTTGATAACGAAAAATGTTCGAGAAAGCCAATAAAAAAAAATATTGCAGTTTTTTTAAATTACTTATTCTACGATTCGGATTGCAGATAAATCCGACAAATGAAAGATCATTGAAATCTGTGCCGCCGTTTTTAAATTATTAATATATAATGTATGTATTTATATAATATATGTAATGTAGGTGCATATTTTAAAAAAGTGGTATATTTTGGTTATGTATATATCTGGTTTCCAAAGGACAAAGTCTGTTTCGTTTGGAATCAGATGTCCGCGTAGAATAAAATAAAGAATAACCTAGGATATTTAACATTGCTGAATTAAATATCTTTATTTTAATAAAGTTCTGTAACATATTATTCACGCCCATTATCCCCGGATAGATAGCCAGCTGTTTCAGTAATTCGACCCACGTTCCACTAAATATATTTTTAGTCCAAACTTGACATTTGAAGACTGCCGTCTCTCTCGCACATTACTAATCCCGAACTACAGGTTATGTCTAAACAAATAAATGATTATATTACCTTACCCGCCCCCTGAGGGAATTGTTCTTGAAAGGTTTTGCTATTTATAAACTTGGTATTAAACTTAGGTTATTTCAAGGAACCCCTTGCCTCCATAGTAAGGGTCTGTTCACACAGACTCGGAAGGCGGCCGGAGCTTTTCTTTCCACAAAGACCCCCGCGAGCTATATGCTTGGAGCCGCAGCCGACAGCGCGGGTGAGTACGTCATCAGAGACAGCCGGTCGGCTTCTCTTATTATTTCACGCTGTTGGTGCACTGATGGTCGTGAAATGAAAGTGGACTGTATATCAATAATCGCTGGTTTATTTAGATTAACAATATTGTGTGCACAGAGCGGTGGTCCCGAACGTAGCCGTTGATGGAGTACCGTTGCACCTCGATTGGTGGCGCAAGTGTCGACGCCCGCGCCGCCCTCACCCCGCACCTGCGTCTGTGCTGCTGGCCGCAGTATATGATGGAGTGGAACAATGATTAATCCTCGACACACGCTAAGCTAATGCTCTCAAGCATTCTTAATAATAAAAGAAGGGACATGTATAAATAAAACTTAATACAACGATTCCAAACTCTGTTTTAAATATGATACAAAATCCGCTCTCCTCTCCGAGACAGACTGTGTGAACGGACCCTAAATAGTCAAAGAACATGAATTATTATAACAGTCCACTTAAACTATAATTATGGTTAATTGCACACGTAGTTTTAATAATTTTTCCGCGAAAGCTACACTATTTTTACTCCCTAATGTGTTTTATGAAAATGAATAACGTTTTAACTCCTCATTGTTTTTTGTATCACGATTTGGAAGGAAAAATCATGATCAAAAAATTCGTCTAAAAGGTTGATTAAAAGTTTATTTAACTTAACAAATGAACAGATACTACCTACCGTTTTTGTAGCTAGAGAGTTCAGGGCGAAAATATGGTGCAGAAATTGTTTTTATATATAAAGTGGACTGTATTGTGAGGATCTAAGTGGATTGCAAAGTTGAAGATATTAATAGACAGAGGAGGGATGAACTAATACACCAACCTGCAATTTCCTTGTAGTTCATTACCTTCCAAGTTCGATGCCTGGGTGATTGTTTCTCTAAAAACATTCATCACACTTATAACAGAATGATTCTTTAGTGTATGGGTTTCACCCGTATTCCCGAAATTAGCAACACCAGAGCATCGCTAATGCATTGTCGACCCTGAGATATAAAATCGTGAAATCTCCTGTAAAAAATGTGCCTGTAATTTCACCGGCCCCCTAACCTTTATAACCGAAACACAGTAATACAAGTGCACTACTGCTTCACGGAAATGGGTAAGGTGGTAGTACTTCCCTGAACGAACTCTGCACTAAGAGCACTACTCAAGAAAATGTAAGATAAGATAAACTGTATTAGTTCGGTAATATCGTTTTCTTCTCGCCCTGAAATAAAACAATAGAAAACATACCTAATATTATTACATAAGAAAACCTCCTGTTTGTTACACACCTGTGCACTTCGTAATAACGTAACCATATTTTTTCATTAAACCCGAGCTAAGCCTTGATAACATATTTGTATTTCTGTACAAAATGTTCGGTAGTATAGGTATTCCTGATTTTATTAGACGTCTTTATAATTAAAACACGAAAGTCCATCGACATCATCATCAGCCTATCTCCGTCCACAGCTGGACATAGGCCTCACCTATGGCACGCCACTGAGCTCGATCTTCAGCTCTTTGTTTCCATCCACTGCCAGCCAGCTCGCGTATATCATCGCTCCGTCTAGCTGGAGGGCGCTCTACACTACGTTTACCGAGCCGTGGTCTCCACTTTAGAACACGTCAAGGACAAATTTGATCTGTAATTTGTGGGAGATCTGGAGTCTAATCTAATCTGGAGCCTAGGCCTGTATTATAGCACTCCAGGCCCCAAAACTCTAATGTCACATGATTATATGAGATAATTGTCAAGTAAGTAACCAATCTTTGCCTGTCCTTTTAATAAGTAAGGTTTGTGTTATTTTACCAATGCCTAATATGTGTTCTAGCGAACCCTGGGGCGCCGTGGAAGCACAGGGTTCCGAGAATATGCCAACATTAAAACAAATTCAAAAGTAGGCTGTATGCCACTCCAGACAATCATAGTCAGATGTGTTGGACATGAAACCTAATTTTATTGGTTTATATAATAAAAGAGTGCAAAAAAATAATGTTCACATTAAATGTGTTTAATTAATTATTTTAATTAGTTCACAATCATAATTATCTGTTGGACATGAAATCTAATTTGAGTGCCCTATGTTATATGTAATATGTATAATTCAATATTTTCTTGCCTAGTTCCATCTATCAATGCAAACAACAAGTCGAAAACAAATGAGTTAGATTCTACCAAAAATAGAGGAACAAATAAAAGTTCCATGGCAAAATAATAATGGGAACCTCTTTGAAAAGTATCAAAATACTATTTCCAAATATTCGAAAGCAAACCAAAACATCGCTAAAGAAAATCCACTTCGCTCTTGCGTGATAAAGCTCAATTGCGATTAGTGGGAAGTAATGGACGACTATTATTTAACTAGTCCCACTTCAAACTGAATGTTAACACAATTAACTATGTTTTGGTAGTAGCGGTGAATTTACTGTTACTATATTTGTACAGTTTGTATGTTAGGATACGAATGAAAGTGGATCAAAATAATAACTGCTAACCTAAGGGGCGACAAAAGAAATAAAGGGAGACTGTGTAAACGCTGGGAAGACGAATAGCTAGAAATCGAGCTGCAGCCTGATTTCCAAAAGGTCTCCGCCTTTGTCGAGAAACAAGCTGCTACAGGTAATTAAATATACGATATACTATAAAGACTACAATTAGGTAAAAAGTTTTTATTGTTTTTCATACAAATGTTTACAATGCAAAATTGAGGCAACCCCGGTAAGTTATAGGGATATTTGTGATTGGGTTACCTTGCAACTTCCCATGGGTTACAATTTACAATGTTAAGACATAACTAAACTAAAATGAAAATAACAAAAAATGAAATTAAATAAGCTAAATTTAGGTTAAAGATAAATTGTTGTAGCAAATTCATTTGTGTGTAGTATTTGTGGGTGTGTGTCAAATGGGCAATTAGGTGTAACAAGTATCAATGTAAATAGGGAATAATATAGTATAACATGTAAGAATAAGATTGAAAAGAGTAACAGTAATAAAGGCTAAAATAATAAAAAAATATTTGTATAAATCAGATCATTAGTAGTATTTAAAATATACCTTAGCATTTTTATTAGAAGGTTCAATTTAGTTTCACCTGTCCTGTAATCAAATCTTCCAAGTAGAATTTGATCTACTTCCCGGTTTCCGATTTAGCTGAGATTTTCCACACACATTTGGTTTTGGTGACTACGCATGATTAGCAAAATGACGTCATTCTCAATCCAATAGTGTGGATGTGGCAAATGGCAATTTATAAATCCATATATTACCTTTTGTCGGCGCCATTGTTAGCGCCGATGTTGTCTATGAAGATGTCTGCGGGGACTGCAAGGGGTGCGGGGTTCAACCGACTACAACAGCCAACGGCTACCACCGCGCCCACCAAAATTTCACTCGCCGACAGCTCGCGTTCAAAGCGTCACCAAATAATTGTATCCTATTTTTTAATTTAATATACAATTTAGCCATTGTGCGAGTCGCCTATCAATTCTATGTTCCAATACTTTACACCTTTATGTCTTAAGAGTTTACATGTTTGCCAAGTAAAGTACGTGATGTAATTTTTAATACCTTAAAATGTACTTGATATTGAAAACAGCTCATTATTATGAAGAAAGTGGGAAGGTAGCGTCGGTGAATTATTTTTTTTGTGTTTACATAAACCTACATCAATACAATAGCACAAAAGCAAAGCACTATATAATAATATTTTCTTTATCTGATATTGAAAAATAATTTTTGATATAAATATGTTCATTACAACTTAGAAATATTTTTTTATTATTATGAGTAACATGTAATTAAAATGGAGCTTTAATTCTGTAACAAAAAAATAACTAAACTACATATTTTTATATGCTTTTCAAGTCTTTACAACCCCACAAAGGTTGCCCTGCCTCTATTTAAAGCATTACTTTACAAATATATTATAGTATGAACGTCAGTCTGTTACTTTAAAAACTCGAATACTCTCAACAGATTTATCAAAAGATTAGATAACGTTGTCACATACATTGGAAAGGTTTAAATTGGAGCAGTTTACAAAGAACCACAGCGAAGCGTGACGCGGTCGGTATATCCAGTCGATAATATGACCTACTCTCCCAATGCAAGTATAACTCCGATCTCATGTGATAAAATAAGTCTATATATCTAAAACAATAGGAAAAGCAAAGACTATCTTGCGTTTATTAAAAAAAATATTGATTCCATTAAATGACGTAAAGAAACATCATTGGAATTATTACCCGTTTAGTGCAGAAATCGTGTGAATTAATTGGGTAGCCACTACCATATTCATACCGCCGTGAAATAATAAAAATAGAAATAGAAATATTGTTTATTCATGTAGTCCTTAAAAGGCCCTTATACAGGTTTTTACATAATTATTACAATGCTTCAAAATTAATAATATCAAAATAAAAATTCTTAAATTTGAATAGCATATCGGGCGAGCAATTCATTACCAAAATTCATTACCTCTTAAAAATAAGATATATTATAAAATCCCTTTTGATATAAAGTATTAATTGCTTAAAAATGTAGTAAAAGTCGTAAAAGTGGTAGAATTATAACTGTTTCGGTTCAAAGGAGGTTAGTGAAGTTACTGGCACATGAGACTTAGGTACGAACTTCATAGCTCAGGGTCTACAGCGCATTAGCGATGCCTCAGCTACTCCAAATGTTCATAGGTAACAGTAAAACTTTCCATTGAGTGGTAGAGTTGTAAAGCTCTTAGCGCAGAGTTCGTCCGACGAAGTACTACCACCTTATCCATTTCCGCCGTAATGCAGTGCACTTGTATTACTGTGTTTCGGTTAGAAAGGTAAGGGGGCGGTGAAATCACAGACACACGAGACTTGACAACTTCACGTCTCATGGTTGACAACGCATTGGCGATGCCCCTAGTGTTGCAAATGTCCATAGGCGGCGGTGACCACTTACCATCAGGTGGACCGTCTGCTTGGCTGTCACACTTCTAGACAATAATCCTAAATCACAATTCCAGAGAAAGAGAAATATCTTTTTTTAATATGCAAATACATGTTCACAGAAATTCTACTAGAAATAAACCTGACTTTAAAATGTAGCTAATTGAGTAATACTAGTCTAGCTAGTTCTTTTGCAGACTTTTAAGTGTTACTACTGTCACTATGTAGAGCGCTTTTTTGCAACAGAGTCGCATTTTTAATTGCTTCTCAACTAGGTTTTCCTAATTATTTAAATTGAAATGCCTTTATAAGTCCTAACTAACTTACCTACTTCCTTCTTGCTACGTGTTCGTACCTTAAAATGGAATAAGCTGACCAACTTTAAAAATGGGAAGAGGTTATCAATTCGAGTGTATTTCTTTTTTAGGGTGTATGTTACCTTATATTAGAGTCAGACTATTCATAAGTGCTTGTAAAGGCCTATTTGAATAAAAATAAAAAATATAAAAAAATTATAATTTTGCCGATTGTGAACCGATGTACATTTTTTTTTGATCTAGTACCGTTCTTAGTTGGTTCAATTTTTAAAAGCTAAATTACTTTTCAAAATAAAACAGAATGAGGTCAATAAAATTTGTGGTAACTGCAGTATCATCAGTTATTATATTTCATAAGAACCTAATTTATTTTACTATTCAGAAAAATTATGGTGACCTTCTTTACTCTCACAAGGTCTTAACTCTGTCTGTGACGTCACAGTGAGTATATTCCAAAGAGGACAAATATTTGTGTGCATGAAAGGTATGTCCTGTAGGAGTAAATATAAAAGAAAAAAAAATTGCCAATTATGACTGCTCTATGTAGCTTCCGAAAGGAAACCCTGTGAAAAACAAAATGTCCCAGGACTTTCCTTAAGCTTTGTACTTAGCGAGTTCTCAGTAAAAAACTATTTACATATATTGATATTTTTTGTCTGAGGTTTGTACCTACTTAACCACAATCTCACGTAAATAATACGGTCTAAAGTGATCCACGTACAAAGACAAGCAGGAACTTGACTCTCAAATGCACAGATAATCACCCTAACCCATTTTTAACCAGTCATACAAAAAACAGCCCTAAAAACGAACAAATCAACCCGATATGACCTCAAGCTGTAATGTATAGCGGCTTTACTACCAAGTTCTCACATTAAGGGAACGCAAATAGAATGTTCCAATTCATTTCATCCTGTATCTATTTCCTCAATCTTTCATCGGTGACATGTTTTGGCACAAGCAACTGGGGCGTATTATTCTATTGACGTTTTTGTTAGTTGGCTTAACGTATTTTGCGTGTATGTGTACCCGGTCAAGGTTGGTACGGGATAAGAAAATATTTTTAAGATATATAAGTTCAAGACATTTATTTGGCCCGTGGAAGGTATTTATGTAGGTTATTTTATACCACATGAGCCGACAAACAGATCCACCTGATGGTAAGTGATCACCGCCACCGAAGGACATTTATAACACCAGTGGAATCACCAATGCGTTATCGACCTTGAGACGTGTAGTTGTTAAGTCTCATGTGTCTGTAATTTCACTGGCCTACCTTTCTAACCGAAACACAGTAATACAAGTGCACTACTGCTCCTCGGTAGTAATGAGTAAGGTAGTACTTCCCCGAACGAACTCTGTACTAAGAGTTCTTCTAATATTGGGATGGGTGCAGTATGCTTTATATCCGATACAGTGTGTTACATATGACAAGACATTTGTAACACCAGTGGCATCGCCAATCCATTTTCGACCGTGAGACGTGAAGCTATTAAGTCTCTTGTGTCTGTAATTTCACTGGCCTACCTTTCTAACCGAAACACAGTAATACAAGTGCACTACTGCTCCTCGTCAGAAATGAGTAAGGTAGTACTTCCCCGAACGAACTCTGTACTAAGAGCTCTACGGATTTTTGGGATGGGTACAGTATGCTTTCTATCCGATATAGTGTGTTGTGTACATGACAAGATATTTGGCAGATTTTTTCCTTTGCCTGGTGCCAACCCGTTTTGAGAATGCTTTAGTTCTCTCGGTGCAAGGTGTAAAGCGGCGTGATCATTGGCATTCTCTTTAGTAGCCTCATGCGATACCCTAGAGATAGTTAGAACAGTGTTCGTCGTCGCTGGAGTTTAAAATATTGTTTGAATTGTTACGTAAATGACTTCATGTTGACTGAAGGTTTTTGTATTATAGTTAAATAGCAATTAAAGGGTATGAATGATATAACCCTAATTAAGTTTTATCATGAGACACAAGAGTTAAAGGAATATGACACATTCTTAATAAATTTAAAACCTTTTATTCAGTTTAGGCCCTCGGAGGGCACTTATGAAGGTCAAATTTAAGTTACTGAAGCTACAACCGGAAGTCAGCCTTCAACTGAGAAGAACCGGCAAGAAAGTCAGCAAGGTTACATTATTTTTTATTAAATATATTTTTTTATAAAAATTTATCAATTCTGACTTTTTGGCTATTTTAAAATATCAATTTTATATTTAACAATTACAAAAATATAGGAATTAAAATATGTATAGTATATATATTAGTCCTATCTGAAATCCAGCGATACAGCTTTTAACCGTGATGTAGCTTCAGCTGAGATAGTACCCTTTTTGTTTTTCGTTCTTTTGCTTGTCTTTTTAATGTTGATTTTTTCTTGTAAGTGTGATTATTGTTAGCTAGTCCTCAATAGATAGGATTTTTTTTCTTTTCTGGATCAAAATTAAATGCTATCAAAATATTTCAGCCCAAAAGAATTGCCAGTACACGGTCTGAAACACAGAATAGAAAATAGCGTAAACACTTCTTTTTAAATTAACTACATAGATATAAAAAATGTTTCATATTTTGCAATTTATGGTAGATACTTAATGGCCAGGTAAACTTGCAAGTTATTAGTCACAGTTAAAACATACTAAAGTGACTACTCTGCAAACAAAGCACTAAACTACACGGCCCACAAAAACGTCCTTTAACACTACTATGTAAAAATTAACCCTATGACAGACTAGACAAAGATGTGACATACATTGAAGGTCTTTATGACCCCATAAAAATTCTAACATTGTATGAGACGTATTGAAAAAGCGAGTTTACCACATAAAATGACAGTTATGTTGAAACAAGACGATGTTGATAGTCGTTTTACTACTGGAACCCGTGTTTACTCGGGGCCAAAGTTAAGGGTTAACTCTCAAGCGGTGTTCAAGTTAAGTGTTGTAATCAATTTGGCTGAGGCGGATACAGCGACGGTTATCGAGTGGTTTCTTGATGAACCGCAACGGGTTGAAATTTTATGCTTGACGCTTCTTAATTTTTTACTTCCTTAGCATATTTTTGCACATTACTGAATGGCGTGAGGATGTGAGGAAGAGCTTGGTCAGCAGACATTGCGATGCAGATCAGCCGATCAAGGAACCATGTCAAAAAATCCTCAAATCTTATTATGTTTGTAGAATACACATTGTACACACAACAAAATAAGTTAGCTGTCAACGAACTTTTAAGCATGTTTTTGTTTAAAAAAATTGTATTTTATGCTTTATAATTGCTAATATTAATTTATTTTGAAACTTATAACCTATATATGGAACTTAAACAAGATAGCATTATTAAAAATATTTTTATGTACATTTTATTACAACCATACAATAATTTGTACATGTGAACGCAACCATTCTTGTTATGTGTATCTATGATATATTCAAACCATAGACACGTACACGCCTTACATAATTGCATCAGCATTGAAATATCATAAACAAAAGAAAAAACCTCGGAAAAACGAATGACGACGAAGCCATGACACGAAATGCATCAAACATTCAGAAAACATGACAGCTAATTTGCCAAAGCAGAATAAGAGCCTCAGATCTGTCGTACTGATGAAGCAATGATACAAAATACAGAGATACAGCAATTTGCTTGTCAACATTAGTAAAACGAAACGAAGTTAACTGAGTAAGGTCTAATTAAACGCAATACTGCTGAACAAGTTGCACGTGTATAAACAAGCTCATTGCATCATTCGTTGGTACCTACAGGCGTTCGTCGAGTCAAAGTAAAACTGTTGCTGTACAGTGCTGATAAATTTCGCAATTCTATTTACAAAATACACTATAGGAAGACTAGGTTATTAAGAAAATATCAGAGAACAAGAGGTAATAATATATTTGATAGCCATAGGTCCTGGATTCGATTTGCATCCAAGACAAACAATTGGCAGCATGAGCATGTCTGTTTGTTCTGTGTCTGGGTGTAAATATTAGGTTGGGGAAAAAGTCTTTTCGCATTATAGTATGTATGAACTTGTAATAAAATCTCTTTGGCTATACTATTTGTATCTGGCTGGTTTTGGTATCATTGAAAGTTTAAATTTTAAAGAACATAATTCCAAATTCAAATTAGGAAAATGTGTGATTTGCATTTGTTTTAAGTACCGCCAAGATGAGTGAATCTAATGAAGAAATTCGATTCATTTTAAAATTTTACTACAAAAAAGGTACAAATGCAACACAAGCCGCGAAAAAAATTTGCGATGTTTATGGACCTAGTGCAGTGTCTGTGAGAGTAGCACAAATTTGGTTTAAGCGTTTCCAATCCGGAAATTTTGATGTCAAAGATGCACGTCGCTCTGGTTGCCCCATTACGGATAAAATGGATGCTATTTTTGAAAAAGTGGAGCAAGATCGGCATATCAGTAGTTACGACGTAGCTGAAGAACTGGGAATTGACCACAAAACAGTTTTGGCGCTTTGAAAAAAACTCATTTGTGATTCTTTATTACGACGTCATGAAACCGAACCATTTTTGAAAAAATCTAACTGTTATAAATTTTTACTTTATACCTAAAGAGTGTGTCGAAAAAGATATCCAAGTCCTCAATCTGTTTATTGCATTCATTATAGTCTCGCATGAATTGGGGAAGATACACCCAAATTGGTTTTTGCAAAGGGCAAACTAAATGTATTTGTCATACGATATTTAGATCAGAAGTCCCAAAATTTCTATAGCAATGGGATCATGTCCCTACCTACAAGATGGCAAAGAGTTATCGAACAAAATGGTACCTACATACTTTAGTTAAATGTAAATAAACTATATTAAAAATGTTTTGAATTTTCTTCAAAAATGCGAAGGAACTTTTTCCCCTCTCTGCTTAGTTTGGTATCAGATGGTCGTGTGTAAAGAATGCCTAGGATATTCATTATTATTATTATAACACTACCTTCCCAATTCAACTCTCAATTTAAGTCAAAGATCATTCAAAATTAACAAAAGATAATAAACTTATGTATAGAATTAAATTGTGTCGTTCATCGACTTTAAAAGTTTCGCAAAGTGTTTAATTTTCTCATCATTTTGTCAATTTTAATTATTATAGGCGTATGGCTAATTGTATACCCGATATTGAGGTAATTTAATTAAACTCAAGCAGACTTTGAAGTAATAAATTATTCGCGCGCAAGTAATAAGGCCTTGCCGCCAACGGCGTTAAACTGACCTGGATTTTAATTAAAGAATGACGTATTTTTTTTATTAATTATTATATTTAGTGCTTAACCACAGTCTCAATAAGGGTTATTATTATGTGGGCGGGAGTGGTTAGTAGTGGGTAAGGACGTAAAGTTTGGAAAAAATGTTTTATGCATGATATTACCTACTGTTCATTGGAGTAATCCCATTTAACTACTCATTTCTAAGTTAATGTTTATCGGTTTGTTTGCCTTCTATACGTATAGAATAATAATAATAAAATTTGTTTATTTTTCTCCCACACATAAAAAATACAGCCCAAACTAGGTTACCCTGTGCTATGAGCTTCCTGGCTCCCCCTTGGTAAGAAGAAGTTGCAATTGAGTAATATATTCTTGTTCACGTGAAAATATATAAAAAAAGAAGAAACCGACAAACAGACATTATTGTCATGATACAATTTTACCGTTATTCAAAGAAATACAGTCGGTTAACAAAAGGAATATAAAAATAAGTTATTAAAGATATAGAAGATAGATGGGAGAAGATATTATGGGGACGTCCCCAAAATTGCAATTGGTTAAACTGTTTATCCAATTGCGTTTGTTTTGGGGAGTCAAACGCCAGTTAGAATGAGAAAATATTAAAACAAAAATGAAAAAACGTCGAGAGATCCGCGAGGTCACTCACTAACTGAAAACGAAATCTCCAAAACTACTTGACTTGTGCAACTGAAATTTGGTCTACAAGTTATGATAAATAAAAGAAAGTCCTATGTATTTGCTGCTAGAAACATAAGGATGAAGTATTTTCATTTCAAATGTATAATAAATGAATGTGGTAATAATGGGGGAATAATATCTTAACTTTTAATTTAAATAATAAATTCGAAACCATGTCAGTTTGTTTGGTTTATCCTTATTTCACACAGAAACAGAGCAACGAATCCACGAATACAGAGGAAATTTTTACTCCTAACGGCAACATGGGTGGACCTGCGGCGGACAGCTAGTATATTTTAAATGTTCAATAAATATGTACAGTTTATTTACATATATAAGAGTTTATCTAATAACATTTTATATTCAAATAATTGCTGCATTTTGCATGAGTCGCTTTATTATGACCCGTTCGCAGCGGCATGATGTATTGTGCATTATTAAATTTTCAATTTGGTAGAACACTTTGTATATTGAATTTTCTACGATATGAATACCTTAGTTTTGCTGTTCAGCATTATATTTATTATTGTATTTCTTATATTTAGTTTGCACCAGATGGCTTGGTGGTTAGCGACTCTGGGTGCAAACCGAAGGCAGCGGGTTCGATTCCCAGGACAAACATATGTGTGCAAAAAGTCTGTTCGTTCTGTGTGTATGGGTGTAAATATCTATATAAGTATGTAACCTAAATAAATAAAAATAAAATTAAATAAAAGTATTTAGAAGAAAAAAAAATAGTATATGTAGTATATCAGTTATCTGGTTTCCAATAGTACAAGCTCTGCTTAGTTTGGGACCAGATGGCCGCAAGATGCCTTATAAGCAGTGACGTCGTTACACGTGCCATGGAGTCAGCGGAATGTTGGATCGAGGTCGCTGATGGAGCAGATTCACAGTTGCGAAACCGACACCTAATTCAAATTACATTATTTCTATAAAAATATAATTCATTCTAGATCTAGCATTGATCTGTATCACTATATTAATTTTACTTGTAAATTGTAATAATTAAAGTTTTATTTTAATTAAATTAATTTTGGTTTTTTTTGGGTCCTTCGGCTGTGACATTCATAATTGGCGCAGTCGGTAGGATACTCAAAAAGATTCGAGGTAGTTAGGGTTATTCTAATATCGAAGAACTGCATCGCTACCGTCGTGAAGAATCACCGAACTTGAGTATCCAAAGAACTTGAAGTCGCAGCAAAGGAAAAATCAAGACATCGATCCCAGGGGTACCAAAATGAAATATATGTAAGTACACTCAAAATCGTTTCTGTGTGTTGCTCTCAATATTTCCTAATTTCCTTTTAGTTATTTTTAGGCAGTAAGATTTTTCACCCTAGGCAAACTACCCCTAGAGGGCCTGCTCGCACTAGAGAAGCCCGTAGGTTGAATTTAGATTGTAATAGAGATATAGATAATATTTTTGAGTTTTATATAAGCCCCGAATTTTCCAATATGACTTGCGTAGACACAATTTTTAAGGCTATGCGCCTAGTGCCCGAGTTTGATGGCAACTCGCATATCTTACCGAGATTCATCCATTTATGCGATCAGATTGTTTCTGAATATATTAGTGCCAACCCCGGTAATGAATTAGCTAAGCTATGCGTCATAAATGGCATCTTAAATAAAATAACTGGGCCAGCCGCAATAACTATCAATTCAAATGGCATACCCGAAGACTGGGAAAGCATTAAGAAAGCTTTAGTTAATAACTTTTCAGACCAGAGAGATGAGACCGCTCTTTACAATGACTTAATGTTAGCTACTCAAGATAATAGTTCGCCTCAGGAATTTTATGACCGTTGTGTTAATATATTCAGCACTATTATGACCTATGTTACTCTGCATGAAACTATTGAAACTACGATCGAAGCTAAACGTACATTGTATAAGAAATTGACTATGCAAGCATTTGTCCGCGGATTAAAGGAGCCTTTAGGCTCTCGCATACGTTGCATGCGTCCTGATAGTGTTGAAAAGGCGCTTGAGTTTGTGCAAGAAGAGTTGAACGTAATGTACCTTCAAAGTCGTACCGATTCAGTAGCTGAAAAGAAAGCCATTATATCTAAACCTATGCCATTTGCCCCAATGGCTACGCCCGCGTTTAAACCGTTCAATTTTCCTGCTCGAATGCCAGCACCTAATTCTAGCTGGCAGCCACCTCAGCAACAGTGGAAACGTAACTTTCAGCCTAACCAGCCTATGCCACATAGACCTATAGGTATGCCGTCGCGCACACAGCAGTTGTTCCGAGCACCACCCACTAATTATAATCCTAATCAAAATAATTTCCATTTGCCCCCTAGACAACCACAACTTCAAGGCCCTAAGCCTATGAGTGGTGTAAGCCACTACGTTGCTAAAGAAATCCCTAAGTCTGGTCACGATTGGAATAGACATGGTAATCCACCACCATCTAATTACTTTAAGACTCGCGAAATGAACATGAACGAATGCGCGAGTTACGGTGATTATTACTATCCTGAATTTTATTCATATACCGAACCGGATGATTATTGCTATGCCAATAACGATAATTATAATTCTGAGCCAAATTATGTAGTAATGGTTGTGATGTGCCAAGTGAACCCTCGTCATCGTATCCCCTTGAGGAACCCCATCCATCTACCAGCTCTGTTTCGGAGCAGGATTTTCAGAAGCACGTGAAGTCCGACAAGTTAAAATAGAATTAAATTTACAGACACAAAGACAACTTCCTTTTATACAAATATCAGATCCACCATTGAAATTCTTAATAGACACAGGCGCGAATCAATCTTTCATTAGTCCGGAAGCTATAGATAATTTTTTCTTTAACGTACCGTTAAATTATGATCCATTCGAGGTAACTAACGTTCACGCAACATCAAGAAATAATTATTCAATAACTATTCCTTGCTTTAGTGAATTTCAAGATGCCGAAAATATAAAATTATTTGTATATAGATTTCACGATTACTTTGATGGACTTATCGGACTTGACCTTCTTGAAAAATGGGAGGCTAGATTTGATCTTAAAGATAAATTGCTCTTAACTCATAATACCACCAACCCTATTCGTATGTATAATTCGCGTAACGTCAATTTATACGAAGACGTAATTCCTGCAAATTCTAAGAAATTAGTTAAAGTCCCTATTAATATTCAAGATGGAGATGCGTTTATTAATGAGCAAACCATTTCTAATTGTGTAATTAATGAATGCCTTACTAGTGTAATTAATAATCGCGGTTACTTAGAAATTTCGAATCCCACTTCACATGACGTAATATTCTCAATGGATCACGCCTTACAAGCGGAAGCCTACACTATCGAGTGCACGCGCACTAAACAGTCATCCACGCGCGCTAAAGAAGTTTTGTCTCGCTTGCGTACAAGCCATTTAAATCCGGAAGAGCGAATTAATTTAGAGACCTTATGTGAGAAATATGCAGACGTATTCTATATAGAGGGCGAATCATTAACTTTTACGAATAAGATAAAGCATAATATTAGGACCACAGATGAAATACCGGTTTTCACAAAAAGCTACCGTTACCCTTACATACATAGAGATGAAGTTAGAGATCAAATTACTAAGATGTTAGACCAAGGTATAATTCGACCATCCGAGTCTGCCTGGAGCTCACCCATATGGGTAGTACCAAAGAAGGGCTGACGCTTCTGGCAAAACTAAATGGCATTTAGTTGTAGATTTCCGGAAAGTTAATGAGAAAACTCATGATGATAAGTATCCAATACCTAACATCACTGATGTGTTGGATAAATTAGGAAACTGCCAGTATTTCACCACTCTCGATTTGGCCAGCGGATTTTATCAGGTCGAAATGAACCCTGCTGATATTCCGAAAACAGCGTTTAATGTAGAGAACGGGCATTACGAATTTTTACGTATGCCCATGGGCTTGAAAAATTCTCCATCAACATTCCAACGCGTTATGGATAACGTCCTCAAAGACCTTCAAAACGTAGTATGTCTAGTCTATTTGGATGATATTATCGTTTTCAGCACGTCCTTACAAGAACATATAATCAATCTTGAAAAGGTCTTTCAAAAATTACGAGAGTCGAATTTCAAAATTCAGATGGATAAATCTGAATTCCTTAAATTAGAAACTGCATATCTGGGACATGTTATAACTAGGGATGGCATTAAGCCTAATCCTGATAAGATCTTAGCTATTCAGAAATATCCACTTCCAAGTACTCCCAAGGAGATCAAACAGTTTCTCGGTTTAATTGGCTATTATAGGAAATTCATCCCCGACTTTGCACGAATAACTAAACCATTCACACAATGCCTAAAAAAAGGTAGGAAAATCACGGTAAATGCGGAATATGTCGGTTGCTTTGAAAAGTGTAAATCACTCTTAACTAATGATCCGATTTTGCAGTATCCTGATTTTAATAAGGATTTAGTATTAACAACTGATGCTTCTAATATAGCTTTAGGCGCAATACTATCACAGGGACCTATAGGATCGGATAAGCCAGTCTGTTACGCATCTCGTACTCTCAATGAGAGCGAAATAAACTATAGCACTATTGAAAAGGAACTCCTTGCAATAGTGTGGGCCACTAAGTATTTCAGGCCATATATCTTTGGAAGGAAATTTAAGATAGTTACGGATCATAAACCTCTCCAATGGGTTATGAATCTCAAAGAACCAAATTCGCGTTTAACTCGTTGGAAACTTAAGTTATCTGAATACGATTTCACTGTAATATATAAGAACGGTCGGAATAACACCAATGCTGACGCTCTTTCTAGGATAGAAATTCATAACGAGGAAACTAGCTCTATGATTGCAAATGCATCTGAGCGACCGCCATCTGTCTCTGATTCATCTACAGTTACAGCTCACACAAGTAGGGAGAATCCTATTCTCGAAGTCCCAATCGTAGACGAACCATTAAATAAATTCCATAGGCAGCTACATATCACTGTAGTCGGCGATATAAAAAAACGCACCACAGCATCCAAGGCTTTTGAAACACATACTAGGACCGTAGTTCATATAGTCATTCACATAGTCCCACCTGCTACCAAGCCATCTGAAATTGTCCATATAGATTTGTTCACTGTCCAAAATGAGAAGTATTTAACTATTGTAGATGTTTTCTCAAAATATGCACAAGCATATCGATTGCAAGATGGTACTGCTATCAGCATATTACAAGCGCTTCTTAAATTCTGTACTCATCATGGTTTACCATTAACTATAGTTTCAGATAACGGTACGGAATTCACGAACCAATTATTCAATGAATTCGTTAATATGCATAAAATAATTCACCATAGAACATTACCGCACACCCCAAATGATAATGGTATAGTAGAAAGATTTCATTCAACTTTATTAGAACATCTCCGTATTTTGAAATTACGCAATAAAAACGAAGATATAGTTAATCTCATGCCGTATAGTATACTAGCTTACAATAGCTCTATTCATAGTTTCACCAAGTGTAGACCATTTGATATTATAACAGGACATTTCGATCCCCGCGACACATTTGATGTGGATTTAACGAAACATCTCATGCAACAATATATTCAAAACCACCGTGAACAGATGAAAACGGTATATGAGATGATTAATGAATCCTCGCTCGTTACTCGTACCAATATCATTGAGAATCTTAATAAAAACCGAGATCCCGAAGTAGATTATCAGCCCCAGCAGCGTATCTTTGTAAGTAATCCCTTAGCTAGTCGTCAAAAAGTAGCCCCCAGGTATACTCAAGATACAGTTCTTGCAAACCTACCTATTCATATATATACGTCGCGTAAACGCGGACCTGTTGCCAAAAGTAGATTGAAAAAAATACCTAAAAGTGCCCAATTGTTGCAGGGTGCTACTGGTCCTGACTGCTCATTTGATAGCAGCACAGGAATCAAACCAGGAGATAAAACTTGAGAGTCTAGATGACGGCCCTGGACTACTACCCTTTCGACTGGGAGCAACAAGGCTCATAACACATTACCATACCTTTGTTCAATATGTGCGCATCAATGACATTAGTGATAAAATTACGTTATTAGAAAATCAACTAGCGGATTTCAAGTTTAGATTACAAAATGATACTTATATGCTATATGAACTTCAATTAGAATATCTTTCCGGTAAAATGATAAAAGTCGTAAGTCATTTAGAATCATTAGAGCCAAGTCGAGTAAAAAGAGGTCTCGTTGATGGTTTAGGTTCAGTAATTAAGAGCATAACTGGAAATTTAGATCACATTGATGCTGTAAAATATGATAATGCTATTAAGATCTTACAAAATAATGATAACGAAATTGCCCATGAATTCAATAACCATATAAGCTTGAATAGAGATTGGATGGCCCAACATACCGATATAATGACCAGATTAGCTGAAAACCAAGCTAGGATAAATAAAACCTTGCAATCCATTTTAGAAAGCGATGCTTACAGGTCAACCAGTCTTATAAAGTACGCCAAATTCGCCCAATGCATAGCTATAATAACTGAAAACATAGATGATATTTTAGACTAATTAGTTAGATTAGAAAATATGTTAGCTTTTATCCGTGCGTCAAGTACGCATCACTCTATGATTAATGTTAAAGTCTTGAGTTATATGATTAATAGATTAGTTACTATATATGGTAAGGGACAAGTGCTAGATTTGGAACTAAGGCAATATTACGATCTTATAAAACCTGCCTATTACTTCTCAGGTAGCCAGATAGTAATAATTTTCAAAGTACCTATATTTGCCGTAGATAGTTATGATCTTTACAAATTATCAGTAGCCCCTAATAAGCATAAGCAGGCCCTCATCCCTCCTTACCCATTGATAGCAACCAACAGGAAGGGTTATGTGTACATAGAGGCTGAATGCCCGAAGTACGATAACTGGTATCTTTGCGGAGAGACAATGGACCATCAAATTCGCCAGACACCAGACTGCACTCAAAATCTCATTATTAATCAATTACTGGATAGGACCTGCGAGATGTCTACAGTAACCCTATCAAGAGTAGCTATGGAAGAATTGGATGAAAAACACTACGTCATATCCTTTCCCAATGCAACAAGGATTCATACTGTATGCGGAAAAGAAGATTATAATGTATTAAATGGCAGCTATCTAGTAACTGTTCCTGCGAACTGTTTCCTATACACCTCAGAATTCACAATCACCAACACAAATGATCAAGTTAAAGGGCGACCACTGAAGATAATGGACCTTTCTTATGACACTCAAAACCAGAAAGCTGATGCAACCGAAGTTCATCTTAACTCAATCAATCTCAAGAAACTACAGGATGCTCAACATAGGTTGATGGCTCAACCTACTTTACGAATGGAACAAATTCCATCTTCATTTTTGTACCATACAACGATTCCGCTCTACACTCTAACACTACTGAGTGTAGTTGCACTTGTTATATACTTAGTCGCACAGCGCTATAACATAATTCAATGCAGACCCGAAGAAGATGTTACAGATCCTTTGGAACATACTTATGCAAAACCTGAAGTCTCTGAAAAACCAAAGCAGCAGCAATCAGCAATATTTTCTCATCTCAAGATTCAAAAATAATTGCTGATCTGATGGGGGAGGTGTCATAGTATTCACTAGTATGCAAGATGCCTTATAAGCAGTGACGTCGTTACACGTGCCATGGAGTCAGCGGAATGTTGGATCGAGGTCGCTGATGGAGCAGATTCACAGTTGCGAAACCGACACCTAATTCAAATTACATTATTTCTATAAAAATATAATTCATTCTAGATCTAGCATCGATCTGTATCACTATATTAATTTTACTTGTAAATTGTAATAATTAAAGTTTTATTTTAATTAAATTAATTTTGGTTTTTTTTGGGTCCTTCGGCTGTGACATTCATAATTCGTGTAAAAGAATTTCCCAGGATATTTATTTATTTATTATTTGTAAAGATAATATTTTGGTGTGACGTCATTGTTTTCTGAAATTAATTATATTTTACTTTGAAGAAAGTAAGTACTATTTGGATTTTTAAAATAATAAAATTAAATCAGGAAACTGTTAACGATCTGGGTCAGGTTAGCAACATCTGTTGAGTTTATAAGATTTCGTTATGAAATTGAAGTTCTCAGCTTTTTTTCTTTAGAACCAGGAGGTACAGTTTTTATATATAAAATAACTGTAGGTACTTACGTATAATGTCTATCGATTCAATGTGATGGGAAAATAATACGGAATTTCAATAACTATATTTAGAAGTATTAAAAAGAAAAGTGTGCCGCTCACATGATATGAATATGATTAGATATATTTATGACTTTTTGTCTATTTGTATTGCTTTTAATGGACAGACTACAGATAGTCGTAGTATTGTCACAAACCTTTGTGGTTTTTAAATGCTACTATGTAATCATTATTTTATTGTTATTTTTGAGCCTGTAATAAAGGAATAAAAAAAAAACAATATGTTTATTTTTATATTTTATTATATTTAGAGTTTATCTACACATTATTAAAAAATTTTCATATCTAACGCTCATCGAAAATATTAAGAAGAATGCATCTGATATTTTTTGTGTAGTTATTTTATTAGGAATCATCAGACAAAAGAATAAATAAATATCCAGGGACATTCTTTACACACGGCCAGCTGATCCCAAACTAAGCAGAGCTTGTACTATGGAAACCAGACAACTGATATACTACATATACTACCTTTTTTTGTCTAAATATATACTTATATAGATATTGACACCCAGACACAGAACAAACAGACATGTTCATGCACACAAATGTTTGTCCTGGGTGGGAATCGAACCCGCGACCTTCGGTTTGGCAGTCAGAGTCGCTAACCACCAAGCCAACTGGCCTTTCAAATGAATGAATGAATGGAGTGTAATCATACAAATGCTTAAAACTGACAAGTATCCCATATCTAAACTACCTATTTCACGATCATAGTTCAGTTTGTACTCTATTGAGCTACCACGGTCAATATTTAATCCGGATTTTTTATTTTTTCATACCACTAACACCTCAACCTGATGGTAAGTGGTCAACGGCGCCTATGGACATTTGCAACACCAGGGGCATCGCCAAAGCGTTGTCGACCCTGAGACGTGAAGTTGTTAAGTCTCATGTGCCTGTAATTTCACCGGCCCCCTTACCTTTCTAACTTTCCTCGGACGAATAACTGCACTAAGAGATCTACTACTTGAACTAAGAGCTCTACTACTCTAGGAATCAAAATTATATCCAATAGAAGTCAAAGAAGCTCTAACGAATACTGAAATGCTTGTATACATTATCAAATCCAAACTGTACAGTTATCACACAGGGTAGCGACGCAAATTTGCGATTAATCTGTTTTGTGTGTTCATAACTTAGTTAAAGCAAGCCAGTGGGCTCACATATGCCATTAAGTGGATTACAAGCCAGCGTAAGCCGTGGCTTGCTGTTATTCACTATGTTATTCAGTCCACTATAGCTGTGTGATATGAATTATGGGTGACTTTTGCATCAAAGTTCAACATATGTATTAGAATATAGTAACTACAAAAGTAAGTTGAGTTGAGTTGAGTTAAGTTGAGAGTATACTTTTTGTAGTACCTACCTACCTTGTTAAAAGGCGATTTGACTCAACCATTTTTGACGAAAGTAACATTTTTTTCTTTGAACTATGCTTACTATGATGGCCCATGCACAAATTTGTTGAAGCTTGCATTTAGTTTTAATATTCAACAGCTTCGATGTGGAATGATAAGAAGTTTAGATGCAGTATCTGTTTCTGGGTTTTAAAATTTTCAAATACCTCTCCCGTAAAGTTTTCAAAATGGCGCTTGATTCAAGTCGCCTTTTAACCGTCGGATAGTTTTAATATATTTAATAGTTCTGCTTCACGGTGTTTTTTAAGGTCTTTTTATTTCAGACATACAATATTTTTGGCAAGTTTCATCGAAATTTGTTCAGTTCAAAAAATACAAACATGTAAAAATTAAATTAAATTTTAGCATTAAACAGTAGCCTTTGTAATTTTTTTTAATAAATCAGTAAAAAACATATTTGAAAAATACTTATATGTCACGAATAATATCCTTTAGAAAACCAAGTTAATATAATTTTATACCTCCATTCTGTGCCTACTTTATTTCATAAATAAGCGGTAAAATACAAAGAGGTATATCGTAAGTTGAAACCCTTTACGTGTACCTTTTCAAAGAGCCTTTAAATAATTTACTTACGTATATTTATGAATACCTTTTTATGAGACAAATTATTATGATTTAGGTACATTCACACTCTTCCATGAATAACCCTTAACCATCCAATTACTTTGAATAAGCCCAAAGATTAAGTTATTCAAATTGGTCAGAACTTTGAGTAATATAAAATATTCAATAAATACTCAACTTAAATAATTTTTAACAAATATACTGTTCGAAAAGTAAAAAGAAATCAATATTTTAATTAAACCAAGTAGGTAGTAAGGTAAGGTAGGAGCAGTATAGCTCTTAGTGCAGAGTTCGTCCGGGGAAGTACTACCGCCTTACCCATTTCGGTGAAGTAGTAGTGCACTTGCATTACTGTGTTTCGGTTAGAAAGGTAAGGGGGCCGGTGAAATTAGAGGCTCATGAGACTTAACAACTTCACGTCTCAGGGTTGACAACGCATTGGCGATGCTCTGGTGTTTAAATGTCCATAGGCAGCAGTGACCACCAGGTGGACCGTGTGCTTGTTTGCCGGCTCATATGGTACAAAAAAACCTACTGCAAGTAAATTAAAATGCATAAAAATGTTTAATTAAAAAAGTTGACTAGAAATGTACAGCTTACGCAAAACGCCATTTAACATAACGTATTTACCGAACACTTCCCTGTCATTGCCCAAAATGTGACATTATTTGCGTTACCATTTAAAATGAGGTTTTATTTAATTATCGTATTGTTAGTATTTTACACGTTTTGAAATTTCATCGAAAAATATACATTACTGCTATTAAATTAGGGTCCATCTATTGATCCAATAATTAAATATATGATGATGAAACTGAAATTTATCTTAACTTTTTTAGGCGCGTTGGGCATTTTTTGAGTTGGGAACAAAAAGTTGACTTCGCGACACTGTTACCGACACCTCATATATTGGCCTCGTTTACACGAGAGTTGAGTTTGGGTCGAAATAATATATATAATATAAATATACATTGTGTATATAGGTATCACATTGATATATACATCGACAGGCCAGTTGCCTTGGTGGTTAGCGTCTCTGACTGCCAAGCCTAAGCCGGGTTCGACTCCTACCCAGGACAAACATTTGTGTGCATGAACATGTCTGTTTGTAGTGTTTGGGTGTAAATATCTATATAATTATATATTTAGAAAAAGAATGTAGTATATGTAGTATTTCAGTTACCTGGTTTCCATAGTACAAGCTCTGCTTAGTTTGGGATCAGGTGGCCGTGTGTAAAGAATGTCCTAAGATATTTATTTATATTCATGTCAGTTTACATTTTCGTCGGCACAAGGCCCGGAGTGCCACGTTTTTTTCTATAAGCCCTTTATACGTCAAACGATTTCATGTATTGAACAATGCGAAAAGAACCAAAACAATATCAACATCCTTAACATACCACCCACACATTGCACAAACGAAGTAGTTAACCTTAATAATGTACCAGGACAGGCCGTGTTAACCGTCCGGGCATTTAGTCCGGATATTAGTCCGACGCAATTAATCCCGGACCAGGTTTAGGCCGTTTACTCGATGTGGGTTAGTTTGCCTTGATTAAGACCGAAGGTCCCAGCTTATTTAAGGTAGTTTAAGTTTGGTTTAATTTTATGAATTTGTTGGTTTTAGAAACCCTTCACTGGTGAAAACTTTGAGGCTATTTTTAAATTATTAATTAATAGTATTAAAGTTATAATTGGGAAGAGTGATATAGGTACATATACTGCTATATATATTATATATTCTGTTGAATTGTGAGTTTAAGAAAAAAAAAAGATTGTTGATATGTCTTTAAAGGTATGAAATGAAATATTTATTCAAATAGGCCTTCACATGCACTTATGAATTATGGCTTTGTAGGTATTAGAAAAAAGTAAAATATATATTAATATATATATATATATATATATATATTAATATTAATAAAGTAATGTGAGTTAAGCACTTAAATAGGTATTATATTTCTCTTATAAGTGTTATATATTTAAAAATAATTTTTAACATTAATAATATTGTTAATAAAGGAATGTAACTGTATAAAACGCTAGCGGTACTCATTTGTACTAAAACTAATAGAACAGCTAAATTAATACCGTGACTGAACTAAGAGAAAATTATTTTGATTAATAAGGCTCAATAATCAGGAATAGTTTTAATTTCAAGATAAGAAAGTTAGTAAAATATACGTATTTTACTTTCTGACATTCACAAAATTAACAAACACCATACAATCAAACAACAACATAACTTCACAAGATTCTCGTGAACGCAGCTTAACCAAAGTGTAACATCAGAAATACTACCAAGTGCTATCCCGGAAGGCATAAGGTGGAAAATAAAAAAAAACATCACCATCACGCTCGCTGCTTTTTATAAAAACGATGCTAATTTAAAACAGAATGCTCTGCCTTTATCTCTCACAAAGCTTTCGTCTTTTTTGCTCTCAGACGAAGAAAAGACGGGGATTTTTATTGCATCCCTTAAGATGTTAAGCAGACACTTTGAAAAGGACGATTATTGCAAACAATTTTTCAGTTGGACGTAAATTGCCGTAGAAACCTTAACTACTATATATACCTTGATTTGATTATACTTGATGCTTAAAATAAATAATATTTTTTATTATTTACTTTCGCCTCCCAGTTACACTGGCGTTTTGCGGATAATTTCCACATATTACGGCCTTTATATCCTATTAATATTGTAAATGCGAAAGTTTGTATATTCCATACATAGACATGTATAGTTGTTAGTATTATTAGTATAGTATTGTAGGAAGTATGTTTATATTAGGGATATATAAACATCCACAACTGTGCGTTTCTCTAGGACTTATCTGCCTCGCACAACAAAACTGTGGAATGAGCTGTCGCCTGCGGTATTTCCGGACCGATATGACCTCGAAACCTTCAAGAAAAGAGCATACTTCTTTTTAAAAGGCCGGCAACGCACTTGTGGCTCCTCTGGTGTTGCGGGTGTCCATGGGCGGCGGTAATCGCTTACCATCAGGCGATACGTCTGCTCGTTTGCCTACCAAAATCTAAAAAAAAAAATGTGTAACTCAGCTCTGAACCGGTTCAACAGATCAGATCACACCTACTTGAACTGTCGAGCTGCGGCTCAAGAGCAAACTAAACAGCTCACGGCGCACTTATTATTTTACAGTCTGTATACAATCTGTGATCTATTCTGTCAATTTGCGTCGTTGTCGAACTGCGGCGCGGCAACGGCGTAGAGACTCTGTGATCGGTCTGCAATATTCGAGCTGATCTGTGAACCGGTTCGCAGCTCCAGCTCACAAACGTGAGTCGTGAGCTGAACCGCAGCTCACGCATTTTGGTTGAGTTACCCATGTCTAGTATGGATGTTTGTTACTCTTTCACGCAAAAGCTACCAAATGGATTTGGATGAAACTTTGCAAATATATAGGAAATGCCCTGGAATAACACATAGGATACTTTTTGTGCCGGGAAAATGTTACATCCCTAGGGAACGCGAATAGAACCGCGGGGGACAGGTAGAAAGTAATAAATAAGTAGGGAGAGGTCTGAGTACTGAAAACCCAATCTGGCATATACAGAGGTGCAATGTTGTAGCTTCCCAAAAAAAAAAATTACAGCTTACCTGACCTGAGGAATCAAACCCAGGACCTCCGCTTTTAACTGTGCTTTGTACTACTAAGCTGAGGCGAGTAAAAACTTGCTAAATTAAATGCAAAGTAACCATTGCAGTGCCACTAATAAATGAATCCGCTTTTAACTGCTTTTTACCCGACTTGTTCAGAAGGAGGATAATGTTCGTTATATATAGCTTGGAATCAGATATGCCTGTGTAAAAAAGCTCAGGATATTTATTAAGCGAATTAACATTTAGATTGCAAATGGGTGAAAACATAAAATTATTATCTTCCCATTAAAAAGTCATAATATTTCCCCATAAGGTTCTGCGATCGCAAACTTTAAATTATAAAATAGAAAGGGTTATAATTTATTAGATGGCCCCTATTAATTAATGCTGCAAAGAGAAAATACCACGGAGTGAAGGAGGCCGCGGTGGCGCACGGTGTGCATTTTAAATGAGCTAGGTTATAGTTTAGAGCGCGTTTTCCAACTAGCACGTGTAGTGAGTGTGTTACAGGACGTATCGTGGTAACTAGAATTTTGTAATGTGTCTAAATTCATATTTGTGTAAGACACAAATCATGTTATTAATTTAATCGTTGAATTTTACTAATTGTCTATATAGATAAGTATTGACCAAAGCCTAATCAAACATATATATAAAAAAAAGGTTATAGATAAGATCCAAGAATATAAAATGACGCCCTTTTTTTATACCACATGGGCTGCCAGACAAGCAGGCGTTCCACCTGATTGTAAGTGGTCACCGCCGCCTGTGGACATATGCAACACTAAAGGCATCGCCAATGCGTTTACATCCTTGAGACGTGAAGTTGTTAAGTCTCATGTGCCTGTAATTTCACTGGCCCCTTACCTTTCTAATCGAAACACAGTGATACAAGAGTAACAGCTTCACGGCGGAATTGGGTAAGGTGGTAGTACTTCCCCGGACGAACTCTGCACTAAGAGCTCTACTACTCGAATAATAAAGAAAGACAAGAATGATATACCTGCTACATGACCCTTTAGTAAAAAGGCGGCACAATTCACCACAGAGTGTGTTCAAAAGCGTAGTAGGAATACCATCACGTGAGTTAGGACCGAGTAATTAAGATCTAGCACGTAAAACAGGTAGGTATTACAGTGTGTATTTGACTGAGAATTCTACGAAGTAGTTAAGTTACGCGTACTAGTTCTTAATTAAAGGTTTAATATATTTTATTTCATTTTTATAGGGTTTAGGCTGAGGAAAGCTTTTTTTAAAACATTTGTGGGAGTTTGAAGGGATTTAATAAAGACCTTTTGATACTACTATTATTGTGATCAAACATATAATAAACAGTTTTATACATATAATAATTTTACATAATATTATTATTATAAGTTTCTTGTAAAAGAAAACAACTAAAAAATAGAAAATCTTTTTTTTTTAAGAATAGTGTAAATAAAAAAAAATGTATTTTATTGTAAAAAAAAGCGTAGGGTGCATGGTGTCAATAGTTATAAATATTTTATTGACAGATATGAGCAGAAGGATTATCATTTTAATAATATCTTAAAACTCACTTTTTATAAAAGCTGGTTTTTTAGTTTTTTTAAACTATTATTTATTTTTAATTTTTTTGTTAAACCGCTAATCCTGATTATCCTAGTAAGGATAACGAGTCAAACTATTTAAAATATTGATTTTGTCATCGGTCCTTAATAAGTATGCCAAATTTTGAGTTAATCCGACCTCTTAAAGGGGGTCAAAATCATGTTCAAAGATTCCGTTACATACTAACATATTAGATTGGGGAAAAAGTCTTTTCGCATTATAGTATGTATGAACTTGTAATAAAATCTCTTTGGCTATACTATTTGTATCTGGCTGGTTTTAGTATCATTGAAAGTTAAAATTTTAAAGAGCATAATTCCAAATTCAAATTAGGAAAATGTGTGATTTGCATTTGTTTTTCGTACCGCCAAGATGAGTGAATCCAATGAAGAAATTCGATTCATTTTAAAATTTTAATACAAAAAAGGTAAAAATGCAACGCAAGCCGCGAAAAAAATTTGCGATGTTTATGGACCTAGTGCAGTATCTGTGAGAGTAGCACAAATTTGGTTTAAGCGTTTTCAATCCGGAAATTTTGATGTCAAAGATGCACGTCGCTCTGGTCGCCCCATTACGGATAAAATGGATGGCATTTTTGAAAAAGTGGAGCAAGATCGGCATATCAGTAGTTACGACGTAGCTGAAGAACTGGGAATTGACCACAAAACAGCTTTGGCGCATTTGAAAAAAACTGGGACACAAAAAAGCTAGATATTTGGGTACCTCACGAGCTCACTGAAAGAAACCTAATGAACCGTGTACTCATTTGTGATTCTTTATTACGACGTCATGAAACCGAACCATTTTTGAAGAAGCTGATAACTGGTGATGAAAAGTGGATCACGTACGACAAGAACGTGCGAAAAAGGTCGTGGTCAAAGGCCGGTCAGGCTTCGCAGACTGTGGCGAAACCCGGGTAAACTCGCAACAAGGTGACGCTGTGTGTGTGGTGGGATTGGAAGGGCATTATTCATTATGAGCTGTTACCACCAGACAGGACCATCGATTCTAATCTCTACTGCGAACAACTGATGAGATTAAAGCAAGAAGTTGAGAGAAAGCGGCCGGAATTAATCAACAGAAGGGGTGTGGTTTTTCATCATGATAACGCTAGACCTCACACACCTTTAGCCACCCAGCAAAAATTAAGAGAGTTTGGCTGGGAAGTATTAATACATCCGCCGTATAGTCCTAACCTTGCACCTTCAGATTTCCACCTGTTTCGGTCTCTTTAGAATTCCTTAGGCAGTGTCAGGTTAACATCACGAGAGGACTGTCAAAACCACTTGTCGCAGTATTTTGATCAGAAGTCCCAAAATTTCTATAGCAATGGGATCATGTCCCTACCTACAAGATGGCAAAAAGTTATCGAACAAATGTGAACAGTTGAATTTTCTTAAAAAATGCCAAGGAACTTTTTCCCCAACTTTTTTTTTTTTGTAAAAATGTTCTTTTTACATTTTTTACGGACTCTTAGTCCTTCTTCTTTGAAGATTCTACGATAAATTATTTTAAGATCAATTGTATTGTGTTTCTAAAAATTAACATCTTTCCGCGCGTGCTCAGCTCGTTGTTTTGAACTGAGGCTTGTGGTTCCTTAATAATAGTGCTACATTGAATTTTTCTATTGTCGATACATGGATTATAAATAAATAACTTAGCATTTACTTAAATTTAGTTACACTTATTCATCAAAATTTATAATTCTAAATATTAAAGTTTAAGCTATTTCGGCCTCGGATGGTTTCGCTCCCAAAAGAAACTCCATGACAACTGCATCTCGATGTTTTATGGCCATTTTTAAGTTGTATTCGAAAATGGCTCTTGTCGACGCGGCCGTCGCCCGCTGGATAAACCTGCCGATCGCGTCATTACCGTCGTCTACATAAAAGGTACAGCCAACGGGGTGTCTCGATATCGCTACTACCGCGTGCGGCGCGCTGTTGTGAAGTTGGAGTTTATTGGCCTTTGTTTTAAAGATGAGAACCGACTCGTACGTGGCTCCTTGCGCTTCGTGGATGGTAAGGATGCGTGACCTTGTGCCCTCTCCATATCCCTTGCTGGTCAGGAATGCCTTTTCTTCCTGGGTATGGACCAGGATTAGGGTGTTAGGGAGTGTTTTGGGCACTTGCGCATTCGTATATCTCATTAGCTTCATGGAGTGTATTAGAAGTTTGGATGAGTATATACCATTGCCACGTCCATCGGGTTACGATGTGTGCACAACAACTCCTGGCTGATGGAAGTTACCAGGTTTGGGTGTTGGTATTTTAGAGGGAAAAGATTTTCCCTGTCAATGTAGGGTAACTGGTTTATGTCTCCGATAAGGATTACTTCGCGGGCACCAGACAACCGAACTGCCATTACGACGGATCCAAAGTGGTTCATAAAGGCTTCGTCGACCATTAGACGGTCGCAATTTTTTGGCCACTTTAACCCTGGGTCACTTCATAGAAAAATATAGTTTGATACAGTTTAAAGTGAAGTCATTAGTACCTAATCGACTCCTGATAGATATTTGAAATTTGGTGGGATTTTTTAATGCGTATTTTATATTTTTTAGAACCCTTAATAACGTTTAAATTTCCGTAAAGTAATAAGTTAAATATCAGAAAAAAAACACTAACTGTGACATATCTAATTACGAAAATTACCTTTTATCTTTTTTGATTTGCTAACCGCAATGTCAGAGTCTTGTCTCCTTTCAAACGACCTATTTATTTTATCAGACATGATAGATCTTTCTGCCCTTATTTCTACGAAAGTTCGGTGAACTGTTGGCTTTCCGATCGATGTGTAACTAAAACTATTAACGATGTTCAATTTTCGGGGTTCCGAAGTCAAACACTGAACCTTTATACATAGTTTGGTCGCGGGCATTTTACTCGATAGCGTTAGGTATATGAAGGTAAAAGATTCCATTTAAATTAGTCAAATACATACCTACATTATTAGAAAAAAAACATAGTAATCTGGCATTACCGCTAAGTAACTTTACTTACAAATTTTTTACAAGTTTCTTTTATTATTATTTATATCCCTTTGACTGAGAAACAAGCAGACGGTGCACCTAATGGTAAGTGGTCACCGCCGCCTTGGACTTTTGCAATACCAGGGGTATCGCCAATACATTGCTGACCCTGAGACGTGAAGTTGTTAAGTCTCATATGCCTGTAATTTCACCGGCTCCTGTACGTTTCTAGCCGAGAGACAGTAATACATTGCACTACTGCTTTACGGCGGAACTACGTAAGGTGGTAGTACTTCCCCGGATGAACTCTACTACTCTAAAACTACAATTCTCTATTATTAAACGTTCATGTACACTTCTTTCTTTATTGTCTACTAACTTATAACTAATAGTTGTATTTATAAAATCTCATAGATACTCTAATTAACTTAAGCTTAATAATAATCATCTCTAAAAATAACTTTGCATTTTAACGTAGCACAATAGTAAGGCTGTAACGCATTGTAATGAAGACTACAGCACCCTACTGTCACTGGTATGTTCCAACTTGGAATCAGGTTGATTTTTTATTTATTTTCAATATACATATGACATTATAGTCATTATCTATTGTATATTTTTATAACGTTTTATTAGCTTCATACGTATATACTAGTATAATAGGTTGGGGAAAAAGTTCCTTAGCATTTTTTAAGAAAATTCAAAACATTTTTAATATAGTTTATTTACATTTAACTAAAGTATGTAGGTACCACTTTGTTCGATAACTTTTTACCATCTTGTAGGTAGGGACATGATCCCATTACTATAGAATTTTTGGGACTTCTGATCAAAATACTGCGACAAATGGTTTTGACAGTCTTCTCGTGATGTTAACCTGACACTGCCTAAGGAATTCTGAAGAGACCGAAACAGGTGGAAATCTGAAGGTGCAAGGTCAGGACTATACGGCGGATGCATTAATACCTCCCAGCCAAACTCTCTTAATTTTTGCTGAGTGGCTAAAGATGTGTGAGGGATAGTTATCACGATGAAAAACCAAACCCCTTCTGTTGATTAATTCCGGCCGCTTTCTCTCAACTTCTTGCTTTAATCTCATCAGTTGTTCGCAGTAGAGTTAAGAATCGATGGTACTGCCTGGTAGTAACTGCTCATAATGAATAATGCCCTTCCAATCCCACCACACACACAGCATCACCTTGTTGCGAGTTAACCCGGGTTTCGCCACAGTCTGTGAAGCCTGACCGGCCTTTGACCACGACCTTTTTCGCACGTTCTTGTCGTACGTGATCCACTTTTCATCACCAGTTATCAGCTTTTTCAAAAATGGTTCGGTTTCATGACGTCGTAATAAAGAATCACAAATGAGTACACGGTTCATTAGGTTTCTTTCAGAGAGCTCGTGAGGTACCCAAATATCTAGCTTTTTTGTGTACCCAGTTTTTTTCAAATGCGCCAAAACTGTTTTGTGGTCAATTCCCAGTTCTTCAGCTACGTCGTAACTACTGATATGCCGATCTTGCTCCACTTTTTCAAAAATGGCATCCATTTTATCCGTAATGGGGCGACCAGAGCGACATGCATCTTTGACATCAAAATTTCCGAATTGAAAACGCTTAAACCAAATTTGTGCTACTCTCACAGACACTGCACTAGGTCCATAAATATCGCAAATTTTTTTCGCGGCTTGCGTTGCATTTTTACCTTTTTGTATTAAAATTTTAAAATGAATCGAATTTCTTCATTGGATTCACTCATCTTGGCGGTACGAAAAACAAATGCAAATCACACATTTTCCTAATTTGAATTTGGAATTATGCTCTTTAAAATTTTAACTTTCAATGATACTAAAACCAGCCAGATACAAATAGTATAGCCAAAGAGATTTTATTACAAGTTCATACATACTATAATGCGAAACGACTTTTTCCCCAACCTAATATATTGTTCTATCATCTGACCCAGGACGTTTTTTGTCAGGACAAATAGGTACATGTACCACCTGATGGTAAGTGGTCACCGCCGCCTATGAACATTTGCAACACTAGGGGCATCGCCAATGCGTCCTTTCGACGTGAAGTTAACAACTCTCATGTGCCTGTAATTTCAACGGCTATTTTGAATTAGCCGTTTATTTAAAAAAAGAAAGTTCATGTTAGACTGACTTTTCCCCGTGTGCTTAAGGGACCTAAAGTTTTCCCAGGATACTATGATACATTTATGTATGTGTTAATACTGGACATATTCCGTGTATCATATTTTTATAATATCAAGTAAAATATCGTGGTCATTCAAAATTTATTTCAAAATTTGCTATTTATACGATAACCAATCTTAAATTGGCCTCAAATAGGCTTCAAATCGCCTGATCAGATTTAATTGAAAGACACGATAAATATTTCATACAAATAAATGTCTCAAGACAGTCTTCACACATGGTTACCTGATCCCAAATTAAGCAGAGTGTACTGCTTGTACTAAGACCAGTATGTACCAGGTAACTGATATACTACTTTTTAAATAAATACTTATATGAATATTTTCTAATGAACATAGTATACATTTTATTTCGCAGCGTATTATCGGGAACTCGGGTGCAACCGGGGGCAGAAGCAAGTTTATAATACCCGAGGGATTTGAAAGACAAACATGTTCTTGTAATAAAAATGTAACTTGACAACTACACAAAATAATATCACTATTTATTTTCATACGGTAACAAAATAAATCATAATAAAAAAAAGCAGTTTCGTATCGTAAAAGGCTTTCAAGGAAGGTTTGCTTAAGGTATTAAACGTATTTCGCCCGGAGCGGAAGTTGTGTGTTTGGACCAACATAATGATATTTACCCCGGTAAATATACAGTTTTAGTGAGTAAATATGTTTTCAGCATTTACTGTGCTCATCCACTTTGCTGTAACATTTACCAGATTTACGTGGTTTTTATGTGCTCGAAGAACTGATAACCATTGCGGTAGAAATGTTCTCGTGTACAGAAAAACGCCGAATGGGACGACCTCCCACCAGGTGGACCGACGACCTGGTCAGAGTCGCTGGAAGGCGCTGGATGCAGGTGCAAGACCGTTCGAGGTGGAAATCCAGGGGGGAGGCCTGCGTTCAGCAGTGGACATCCTTGGGCTGTTATGATGATGATATTATAAGGTATGTATAATAAGGTAGCCTATCAACTATTCCAGACCATAATATATCGCACCCTCAGAACGATAGGGGCTTACCTCAAAAAATCACTTTTGGCACTTCATCGGATAGCGCGTGCTTTGTTTAGTCTCTCCATGATCGTAACTCCATTTCGCATAACTTTGAGTTAAGTCCTTATCGTACTGAGGGTGCGATATGTATGTGCCAAATTTCAACCAGATCCGTTCAGGCATTCTGGCGTGATTGAGTAACAAACATCCATCCATCGAAACTTTCGCATTTATAATATAATAGTAGTAAGATAACATAGCGAAAATATGTAGTTCCAACCAGTTAAGGTCTATTTCGTGATTACACTTATCAGAAAAAATTAAATAGGTAATCCCAAATTTTTTTTTTTTCAGGCACGTCATCCTACTTTCTATTTTTTGCTTAATACTGTAGGTACTAGAATTTATCAATTAGAGATAACGAGATTTAATTGTCACGGCAAATATCGATCCATTAGAAAAATGTGAACTATGCTTAATTGGTTTGTGACACCCTCTCATGGTTGAAGAACCTACCTTCTCACTATAAATTTAAGACCTATTATTATATGCAATATGTATATTTTTTGTTTAATAAGCAAGACAATTTATCGATCTTCATCAAGTCTAAGGTGGGAGAAAGGATAATGACGCAGCTCAAAGTCCAACGCATCACGGTATTATTTTTCCATTACGCGAAAGCCTTCGTTGTTATTAAACGGGGCTAAAATTCTAGCTTGAAAGTGGAATATTCTGTTCTGGCGCAATATTCTAACGTACCGTAGCCCGTATTCATTAAATCCGGATTTACTCCGATAACGGCCTCACAGAGGCTGTTCGACACATTTTCACGTTTATGCTAGATTCCTAGCATAAATGCCAGTCTGGGAAATTTGTTGATGCTTCATGACTTTCCTGTTTTACTTAACGAAACTATGTATTTGAAAAGCCTATTTATAGAGTACTCATTTGAGTTTTATTTGAATGTACTTTTAACTAATTAACATTAATGTTTATTTTTATGCTCAAAAATCACGTTTATTCTCAGAAGGTTAAGGATGAAAATGCTCCTGAGCAGGTTGCAAAATTGTGGCAACCTAAGTAAAGGATACCTTTCGAATTAGTATTGTATTAAGCCTCTTCATGAGTAGCTTAGTTTAAAAGAAAAAAAAAAATTAAATACAAAAATAAGCTCTTAAGTAATGATATTGAACAATTAAATACGCAGCTGATACATTTTTTTAATAGCAAAAGTGTTTTCCTATATGTATGTATATTTTAGGTGACTGATAAACATTAAAATTGTATAAAAAACAAATATCTAGTAACTAGGAAATCAAAGATTTCCTGTTGAGTGAAACTTGACGGAGAAGGAGGTCCACCGGATGATTTACTAGATATTTTCAAATCTTATAAGAGATTTCCGCAAGGCCATGCCTGAGTCAATTAGTTAAACAAAACTTCTTTGATAAGAATATAATTGAAGAGACCGCAAATAAATTCTTCAAAAATCATCCCACATAGCGATTACTTCCCAAATAGTACTAAACAATTTAATTCAAAGCACATCAAATACAATTCTCCTTTTTGTCTAATCTGGAGTCACGTCCCAAAGTTTAAACATTCCGGCGGCTTTGACTCGCCGAGCGGAAATATTTCGCGTTTTAATCTCACAGAACAAGTATAACGTATTGTTGGGCTGTTTCACTGCTCTTGATCGTTTTAACAAAGTTTTGTTTAGTACGTTTTTTACAGAATGAGATAAGACGAGGTAAGTGCGAGTCGAACTCGTACACGAAGGGTTCTGTACTACTGCATAATGTTTTACAAAACGCCGAAAATACTCGTTATCGATTTAAATGTTTTAACTTTATGTTATAGCGGTTATAATAGTACACATGTAGCGACATCTATGAACACGCCAACAATCCTTCACCACCCGCACTACAAAGGTGTGGCGACATCTGTGAACGAGTAGAAACACGCGAGAATCCTACATCGCACTATCAAGATTCTCGACATATTCGTATATACAATCATCCAATATCAACAGTTGGACCGCGGTCCCCAGGCATGATCACCTAGACTGGCGGAAGATCTTCCCTTTTAAATCGAGGAGTCTCATACCTCGCTCCCCCATGCACATTTTGTGAAATTTTAATGTCTATCTATTCCGGCTTAAACATTTATTTAAAAGCTTTTATTATAAAATGTACCCTACGGTTTCATCCGCGTTTAGTTTATAGTTGCTCTGACCAACAAAACACGTTGTTCCATACAAACTTTGCACCCCCGTTTTACCCCCTTAGGGGATGAATTCTTAAAAATCATTTCTTAGTCCTCCCTTACGTTATAAAAGGAACCCCTGTACAACATTTCAGGTTTCAAACCCTTATAGTTTAGGCCCTGTGTTGATATGTCAGTCAGTCAGCTTTTTCTTATACAATATAACAGATTGTTCAATAAGTTTTGTCGTTCGATAAGAAAAACACAATTTCATGGTTCAAAATACACTTTATTATTCAGTATAATCTCCCTGAACATTAATACACTTGCTCCATCGATCCTCCAATCTGTGGATTCCATCCATGAAGTGAGAATCCGGAAGGTCTGCAAAATACGCTTCAAAAGCCGTTATGACTTCTTCATTTGATGAAAAACGCTTGCCACGCATATATCATTTTTTTGTGTTCTGGAAACAAATGGAAGTCGCTGGGGGCCAAATCTGGTGAATACGGTGGATGCTCCAACAATTCGAACTTTAATTCATGGATTTTGGTTATTGTCAAAATGCTCTTGTGATACGGTGCATTGTCCTGATGAAAAAGGATTTTTTTTTCTGCAAACCGGGTCTTTTTTCACGAATTTTTTCCTTCAACTGGTCCAAAAGGTTGCAATAATATCCAGAATTAATTGTTTTACCAGTTTGCAAGTAATCCACAAACAAAATTCCTTTCGCATCCCAAAAAACTGATGCCATAACCTTCTTAGCCGATTTCCGGACACGAACTCGTTTCGAAGCCGAACAACCAGGTTCACACCACTCTTTAGCCTCTTGTTACGATTCAGGATCATGATGATAGACCCAAGTCTCATCCATAGTGATGAATCGACGCACAAAATCCACTTTATCCTTTTTAAAACACTGCAAATGTTGCTGAGAAAGTCGCATTCGAATGTGTTTTTGTTCCATTGTTAGCGAATGTGGCACCCATTGTGCACACAACTTTCTAAAACCCAAAATTTCACTTAAAATATAGCTCACACTGCCTAATGAGATGTGTAGAGCCTCTACTAAACCTCGCTCAGTCAATCGACGATTTTCCAAAACTATATCCTGTATTTTGGCTATGATTTCTGGTGTTGATGCGCTTTTTGGACGTCCTTCACGTGGGTCGTCTTCAAGGCTTGTACGACCATGTTTAAATTCAACAACCCATCTTTCTACTGTTCTAATTGTAGGTGAACAATCATTATACACTTTTATCATTCGTTCGTGAATTTCTTTTGGTGCTACACATTCCAAAAATAACAATCTTATCACTGCACGATATTCAATTTTTTCCATCGTAAAAAAATACTGTGACACGGCGACACTAAATGGCTTGTAAACAAAGAATGAATTGACAGATTGAAATGAAACTTCACATACGTTCATATGAAGAGTGTACTAACAAAACAAAAAACATTTGGGCTAGTGGCAACGCCCTCTCTTACCGTACCACAAAACTTATTGTCGTATAGATATCGCTTTCCAAATGAATGCAATTGTTTATCTTGTGTGTACCAACGTCTACATTTCTAATTGGAAACAAACAAACATAATAAAAATGAAATTAAAAACACCGGAACTAAATGCGTTTCCATTTCCAACACAGAAAAGGTTAAACAAAAAGCAAGTATTGCAGTTTGCACACAAAACACAATCAGCGCTGAGCTTTACGGTTGCTTTAATATTGCACTCACATTTAACCGTTGTTATTCGTTATAGCTAACGAATCGTAGCCGTGTTTGAATATCAAAAAGTATGTCAGACTGTTAAGAACACAATACTTTTTTTAATTTATTTTCAAGAATTTTCAAAAATGCTATTGCTGTTACTTTTGTCGCTGATGATTATAGGCTGTATTTATGACGCGTCTTCACTTACGATAAGGTTTCGCTCGTGTTCCCGTGGGATGTTACATTTTTCCAGAATGGGAGTAAATTAATCCAGATTATTAACTATCTATGTGCCAAGTTTTATCCAATTCCATAATTTAGTCGGATGATTAAATATAAAAACGTATGATATTGAAATAATAAAAAAGCCAATAAGTCGGATTAGATACATCATCATCATCATCATCATCATCAGCCTATCTCCGTCCACTGCTGGACATAGGCCTCACCTATTTTAAAATAAATATGTTACCTTGCTTGAAGGCTGTCTTCCGGTGGTAGCTTCCGTAACTTTCAATTTAACCTTCATAAGTGCAGTCCACGGGCCTAAACCGAATAAATGGTTTTGAATATTGATTTTTTATGTCAAAATATTAAGAACACAATACATTGCTGGCCTTTTAAAAAGGTGTACGCTCTTTTCTTGAAGGTTTGGAGTGCATCATGTAAATCCAGGTTATATACTATCTAGTAGTTCTCATGTGAAAGGGTAAAGAACATCCATTCGTCCTCACAAACATTCGCATTTACTTCTAATATTAGTAGAATAAACTTGAAGGACCAGTTGGCGTAAATTGTAGAGCAGGACATCTGAGCATTTGAAGAATGCCGCAAATAATTAATATTATAGGTGCAGGGGCGCGATTCAATAAGGAAAATTTCACTAACTCGAGGATGATTCGTCGCAACCTCCGTGCTCTGTCTCTTTCGCTAACTGCGCTAATGCTACTAATCACGTGAGAGATAAGCTCTCCGAGGCCTCCGTGAAGCGGCTCGCCGATGAAGTTTGTATTAGCTGAATAAGGCCCCTTATTAGTGTACTTTTAATAGTGTTATAAGACTTGTATTAAAAGTACAAAATACACAACATCACATCCTAAACGAGTGATAAAAAACACAAGAAGTAAAAAATATTATGATCTGTAAATAAATTCATTTTTTGCCTATAAAATGTCAATAAAAATATTGTTTAGTATCCGAAAAACGGTTTCTAGACACACGGCATAAAAAAGCTACACGTAATCGTTGAAGTACGGTCCGATAAACGTTAAGGTATAGGCCATAAAGAAGGCATAATCTTTTGATATGAGAATATGATGACTTCTGGTAAATGTTTTTTTGAGATAGCATTGTTATAATCCGATATATACACGCGACACCTTAGAAAGAGAATCTTATCTCTGAGTTAAGTTAATTTCCAAAGTAAAAATGGTTGTAATTTCGTTGATTTCTTGTTGTTGGATTATAAATTATAAGTGTATTGGAATAAAATAAGTGATCGTGATGACAATTGCCTAGACGACTTGACTAACTGATATACCTATGTACTACATATATGCCATTTTTTTAAATACTTTCTACTTGTAAGAAATTTGTAGAAAACCTAGTAATTTAAGGATTGAATGTTGAATAAGTCATTCCCCTTATAAACCTCTGTGGGTTTTTTGTGAATGATTTTATGTGTTATTTCCATCTATGTTTGTTCAATAATAAATTAAAAAAAAAAAGATATTTATACCCAGACACAGACATGTTCTGTACATGTCCAATATCCATGCACACAAATATTTGGTAAGCTCATAAAGTAATCTGGAACATTCCGCAATAAGTAAAATGGTGACACTAAATTAAATAAACAAGGATATTCTTCTCGGGCCGAAACTGACCCCAAAACCAAACCTAAACTAATTTAGATTACAAAACCTTTTATCTTATATTATAAAATAGATATTTATAGCTATATGGATCTGTTCACAAATGTTTGCCTTGATCATCTACTGGTCCCAAACTATTACACCAACTGTTTAGAAATTAAAATTTAATGGAACTATAAGTTAATAAGACAGTATAACTATCACTTTTAATGAACCCTCACAAATAACCATATATCAAGTGAGTATTCCCCAGCGGTGGAATTCTTAGAATAACTTAACAACCTCGGTCCCCATTAGAATGGGATTTCCATTCCCCCATTGTGTTGGGGTCTAGGTGTCTGAATTAAACCCTACACAATGGCTTTCATTCATCTCTATTGTAGTATTGTGTGAGATGGGGTATGATGTAACAGTTAGTCTAATTTTAGATGAAAATTGAGGATTGTGATGAAAATTTTCATTCAAAAGGTCCCATTAATGACTAACTAATTATTATTTAAAATTTGGAAACTGCTGTTAAAAAAATTGCAGAAACTAATTATTTAAAAAAAAAGGTTTATTTTTAATATGCCAATAAATAAAATAGCTTTATTTGATTCCACAATAATTCGTTAGAATTAGGATTAATTAATTTGACATTTAATAAATTTTATTACCAAGTAACTCTAAAAGTATATACTACTCGTGCAATTTACTCTACTTCTAATGTGGACCCCCTCAGGGTAAATAAAAGCCTCCTTCAAAGAATTCCATTTTTCCCTATCTTTAGCAGTCTCTGAGACTGGAGACTGGATGCGCCAATAAACTATAGGTAAATTAATCTGGACAAGAGCGACTTGCGAGTCGCCACAAAGACTTCCGAATAAAAGGTATCTTTAGTATTTTTTTGTAATTTCAAATACAGAGTTAAAAGCTACCTGTAAATGAATTTGTACGAATAATTATAGCTTAACGTAATTAAGTCCCAAAATAAGATAAAATAATAGCTACAATAAATAGAAGATAAATAATAGATAAAATAAGGCCATAGAAAACTCGCTAAAGAACTCGAGTCACTATACTCGGATCTGAAGTTGGGGTAAATAGTGGTACTGTGGGCAAAGACGCCTTGCCGTCGAGATATTGTAAACCATTGAAGAGATTAAAAGTATCTCTTATAAATACTAATATATAACTCTTCAGGATTTTTCTTACTGTATATCCTTTTACTCGTATATCTCAAGAGGATATGACCGATGTTGATAAAAATTGGTATAAGTAAAATATGATTGCGTGAATAATAAGCTATATTTGATATCGATAAATAAGGGTGAAACCGCAGGGGACAGCTAGTCTCCAATAAGTATAAAACAATGTCACTGTGTCTGTATGTCGCTTAGTTCTTTTAATATACGCAAGTGATATGAATGCGGTTCAAATGTATTTTTTTAATTATATAATTATTATAATTCCACTCAATTAAAGCCGAGGGTCGTGACGATATTATACTACCGGCACGCCATGATGGCCGTTTTGACGTTTTAGATTGTCATAGGAAAAGAAACTGTATTGCTTTGGAATAAGATTGATTTCCATCATCATACAATTAGCTGTTGGATCAATAGATGCACCTTATGTCGGAAGGAATAAAGATTAGTTTTCTTTGTTATTGTTAAACGTCAAAACGGCCATCATAGCGAGCCGCATGTTTAAGAATGCTATTTCATTAAGCGCAGCATGTTCCTTCTTTAGCGTACATAGCATAAGAGAAAACAGGTATTCTAGTCACTCCACTGAATTCGAATGAACTTATGAATGGTCAGACTAACCCGGTTCGGGTGGTTGCTTCTACTGACAAGAGCCGGCAATAAACTTAGCAATTACGCTTTTCAAAATAAGGTTTTGTAGATAAAGATCTGTCCTGCTGAAGCGAGAACTTAACCCAAGTATTGTCGTCATTATAATAATCATTTATGTTGTAGAAGGCCGTCTTAATTCTTTACTAAAATTTTTGTGAAGGTAAATTTAAATTTCAGCAGATTTTAGTATTGAAGCATGTACTAAAACTAAGAATGAACCTTGCACGTTTTGTAAGTTTATACTGTTTTCTAGTATTGAAAAGGTTGATGCCATTCTTTTTAAAAATGTTAATTTTAAATTTCAATAAGGATTTTATTATAGAAGCGTGTACTAAAAGTAAGAATGAACCTTGCTCGTTTTGAAAGTTTTTACTGTTTTCTAGTATTGAAAGGGAGGATTTTATTCTTTTTAATTTTTTTGTTACGGTTTATTTAAAATTTCGACAGGGGTTTTATTATAGAAAGAAAACAAAGTGTATGCTATTTTCTACTATCGAAAGAATGGATTTAATTCTTTTAAACACAAAGTCTTATATCTCGTTGTACAAATACTATAGTAAATAATACAGTTTCAGTAACATATCTTAAGTTTATTGGTAAAATTCAAGCAGAACACACTTTACGTAATAGTAGTGAACAAAAAGCAAACATTTATCTGAAAAATGTTTCTAGTATTGTTGGCTCGCAGCCACGCGGGTGTCTTTGTGATTTCAGCACTGTATCTAGAAATTGTAGCTTTGTGATCTCTTGGATTATAAAAATATACTCTATAGAGAGTACCTTGCATGAGTAATGATCAGCGATACTCAAAGAAGCGATCATAAAAGTTCGATATCCTCAAAACTAACCAATATAAGTAACTAATTTATTTTAAGTGCTATAGTGTACATATTTTTAAATTTAAATTGATTTTCTTAATATAATATTATATGAATAAACGAATACAAGTACATTTCCCATCTCAAAAAATGCCCAAGGCGCCTAAAGAAGTATTCACTTCAAACGTCTACAGAGGTGTCGGTAACGGTGACAGTGTCGCGAGTTCAATTGTATTTTCCCATCTCAAAAATGTTCAATGCGCCAATAGATTTTAAATTCAAAAATAATACTGCGGGAATGTATTAAGTCATCATTACAAATGGTTAAAATATTAACAGGAAGCTTTAGCATGATCATAATAATAAAATAGAATATTTACTATAATTTGAACAAAAATGCACTTTCTTGAGCACCTTATATAAATTATATTTCATCATAGCACAGGGTACCCTAGTTTGAGGAGTTAGGACTCATTTCAAGTGTTTATGACATGAAACCTATGTAACTGCGTATTTTAATGTAAAACCTTCAATTATTTTCGTTGCAAATAAATACATTTTTATTATTTACTATTGTACCGACTTGCATGACAGGTGTTTTGATAAAATATAAATGATTATGTCAATGGCTTCCAAACAAGGTCATATTTGCTTTCTACTTTTGTAATGTTATAATTGTGTACGTCCCTCCAACACAGGCACAATCTTCCCCTCTTTTTAAGAGTACAGTGCAGTTAAATAATAATTTTGTCTTCTACGACAAAAAGCAGAAAGCTTACGATAAAATGAGTTCTAACATAACAGAATTTTGCTTAGATTTAATTTAAAAACAAAATAATTCGTTAAGTTTAAAATTATTTTGTATCAACACAAATATGTGATGTTACATCATTATTTATTCAACAACATAATTGGTTCGAACTAGAATTTCCCGAGGGTCAACTTGCATTGAAAGTTGTAAACTAAACATAAACATTTTGAAATAAATGACCTAACTTATACTGCAAACCGCATTTCGGTGTTACGAATGTTAAATTTAATAATAAATGTGATTTTAGGGCTTGAGGGCCTGAATAATAAAAGAAATGATATTTTGTTAAGAGGACACACAGGGTTATATAACGTAGGCCGTTTTGACGTTACAGATTGTCATAGGAAATTAAGCTGTATTTATTTGGAATAAGGTTGATTTTCATCATCATACAATTAGCTGTTGGATCAATAGATGCACCTTATGTGTGAAGGAATAAAGGTTATTTTTCTTTGTCATTGTAAAACATCAAAACGGCCACTGAGTCGACGCACTAGCACCACACACGTGTTACCTAGCCGACCGCCGGACATACAGGTACCTTTCTGAAACACGTGTCGATTTCCTGTTGAGTTTCCTTGTTTGGGACTTGACAGAGAAGAAGATCCAGCAGAATTAGTTACTAGATATTTGTTTTTGTATAATCTTACAATGGATTTCGGTACGGTGACACCTGAGTAATTGGTTATACTATTAATCTTATAAAACACTCTAACACTATTCCAGAATCTTTAGAGCAATGTAAAAATTAATCTCAACTAAATATTAAGATAGATTAAACACCGGGATTTCGAGAAAAGGCGCCTTTGCAAAACTCCGTCTTCCAATTAAGTTTTGGATTACTGCCGCATAGTTTGAGAACTGGACTTTATTTATTTCGGTTGCATCAAGATTTAGGTATTATGTCTTAATATTTATCGCAAAATTATCTTGTTTCTTTCATTTTCATTCGAGTCGCATCGCTTGGGAGATATTCGAAATTAGTTTTCTCTAGTATTTTAAAACATTTTCATCCTCCACCTTACCCATTTCCGCCGTCAAGCAGTAGTGCACTTGTATTACTGTGTTTCGGTTGGAAAGGTAAGGGGGCCGGTGAAATTACAGGCACTTGAGACTTAACAACTTCACGTCTCAGGGTCGACAACGCATTGGCGATGCCCCTAGTGTTGCAAATGTCCATAGGTGGCGGTGACCACTTACCATCAGGTGGACCATCCGCTTGTTTGTCGGCCCAGGTGGTATAAAAAAAAAATCCACAGACTAATTAATTGCTGGAAGAAGTTTTTAATTGGTATTCAAATTATTGGATCTTATGAATATATTATAGTTAAGTATAAAGGGCCTTAAAATCAGCAAACAAGAAAGTTGTTAATAAAATATGTGGTTTAAAAATGAAAAAAAAATGTTTTTTTACTAAGACCAGCATTTTCCTATTCGATTTTCAAAACATTAGCTATAAAAACCTTTTTATACATTATACATGACTACACAGTAGTTGAACGTACCCAATTATTACGATGGCCCATGTAAAGAGTTGTTTTCATGAAATATATGAACGTACTCATTTCATTACTTTTAATAGTATACTATTACAGCGAATGGAGCCTTAAAATCCATGTAGTTTTTTCATGTTCAGTGAAAAAGATTTTTTTTATTTATCACGGAATTGCGATTGACCTAGTCTCACCTGGATGGTAAGTGAAGATGAGGGCGAATATGGAGCTCGTTTTCCCGTTAGTAGCCTATTGTTAGAGCCAAAAGCTGTATGTTTCAGAGAACACAGACAAAATATCACCTTTCAAATAATGTGGAGTTTATTTAAATAAATGTCAAAAGCTCAAAATATCTTCTAATAAGATACAAGTAGTACCTTAGAGTAAACGTGAAAACCCTTGAAAGCATAAAAATACATATCCACGGCAATACAATGTAATACTTATTGATACGGTGGCTGGAGGCAAAATAAAATGTTGGAAAAAGAATAACGCGAGATTTTGCGGAATAAATTGTAACAAGTATGTACGCTGATTTCGCGTTTGATATTTCAAAGCGGCATTATACGTGACCTGAGTTTTAAATTCTTTATGTATCTTCTAGAATATCCAAAGGTTTTATTCAACTCATATTTTGGTTTATGCGTGATGTTAGAAAAATAAATGGTGTGACCTTTACAAAAGTCTTTATTAATTCTTCGTTTCAATCATAAATTGACAAATAGGTAACTTCTTCTTAATATCCTTCTCCACGCTGTCAACTCATATTTTAGCATTTGCGTGACGTTAGAAAAGAAAATGACGTTAAATTTATAATTAATTTTTTTGTATATAACGAAAACTTTGTTTGAATCATAGATTAACAAATAGGTAACTTCTTCCTAATATGCTTCTCCACGCTGTGAACTCATATTTTAACATCTGTGTGACGTTAGAAAAGAAAATTGTGAAAAACTAAAGAGAAAAATTCTTTGAATGTGCAATGTGTACGTTTCTTTAATATTTTTTAATAACCATGTAAAGACGATTTATGAGAGCCTGAAGGTCTACATGTATAAACAAAATTTTAAATTTAATCTATTCTGTCAGCTGGCAAAAATCAAATCTGTTCTAAAATAAAAAAACTAAATTAATGTAAATTTTATAAAATCATCGTAATGAATCTCGATCGAAGCATTGTATTCGCTTATTATGTGGGTTTAACAATGATAAATCGTGTAAATCCATAACAGAGACTAGCGAGTTAACGATCTAAGGTAATTGGGTGGATTACCCATCGCCGCCCCTAATGCTGGTACCGCTTACCGAACAAGATCACTGAGACAAAAGATGGATTAGTGGTGGGCTTTGTTATCGATTGTCGATGGAATCTCAATATTTTGTTACTGAATTCAATACTATGCAATGTCTTATTTAGTTTATTCATAAAACTTAATATAAAAGAAAATAGCGACAATAATTTTATATGCCCGTGATTAATAATATATGATTTTTATTTATGTATAACAAAATACAATATTTTCAATAGATCAAATTGATGTATTAGGTTGGGGAAAAAGTATTTTCGCATTACAGTATATATGAACTTGTAATAAAATCTCTTTGGGTATACTATTTGTATCTGGCTGGTTTTAGTATCATTGAAAGTTTAAATTTTAAACAACATAGTTCCAAATTCAAATTAGGAACATGTGTAATTTGCATTTGTTTTTCGTACCGCCAAGATTAGTGAATCTAATGAAGAAATTCGATTCATTTTAAAATTTTACCAAAAAAAGGTAAAAATGCAACGCAAGCCGCTAAAAAAATTTGCGATGTTTATGGACCTAGTGCAGTATCTGTGAGAGTAGCACAAATTTGGTTTAAGCGTTTTCAATCCGGAAATGTTGATGTCAAAGATGCACGTCGCTCTGGTCACCCCATTACGGATAAAATGGAAGCCCTTTTTTGAAAAAGTGGAGCAAGATCGGCATATCAGTAGTTACGACGTAGCTGAAGAACTGGGAATTGACCACAAAATAGTTTTGGCGCATTTGAAAAAAACTGGGTACCAAAAAAGCTAGATATTTGGGTACCTCACGAGCTCACTGAAAGAAACCTAATGAACCGTGTACTCATTTGTGATTCTTTATTACGACGTCATGAAACCGAACCATTTTTGAAGAAGCTGATAACGGGTGATGAAAAGTGGATCACGTACGAGAAGAACGTGCGAAAAAGGTCGTGGTCAAAGGCCAGTCAGGCTTCACAGACTGTGGCAAAACCCGGGTTAACTCGCAACAAGGTGATGCTGTGTGTGTGGTGGGATTGGAAGGGCATTATTCATTATGAGCTGTTACCACCAGGCAGGACCATCGATTCTGAACTCTACTGCGAACAACTGATAAGATTAAAGCAAGAAGTTGAGAGAAAGCGGCCGGAATTAATCAACATAAGGGGTGTGGTTTTTCATCATGATAACGCTAGACCTCACACATCTTTAGCCACTCAGCAAAAATAAGAGTTTGGCTGGGAGGTATTAATGCATCCGCCGTATAGTCCTGACCTTGCACCTTCAGATTTCCACCTGTTTCGGTCTCTTCAGAATTCTTTAGGCAGTGTCAGGTTAGCATCACGAGAGGACTGTCAAAACCACTTGTCGCAGTATTTTGATCAGAAGTCCCAAAATTTCTATAGCAATAGGATCATGTCCCTACCTACAAGATGGCAAAAATGTATCGAACAAAATGGTACCTACATACTTTAGTTAAATGTAAATAAACTATATTAAAAATGTTTTGAATTTTCTTAAAAAATGCGAAGGAACTTTTTCCCCAACCTATTATATTATTTTATTCACATTATTTTTCAAGTCTTACAAGATATTATACTACCGGCACGCTATGATGGCCGATTTGACGTTTCAGATTGTCATAGGAAAAGAAACTGTTTTGCTTTGGAATAAGGTTGATTTTCATCATCATACAATTAGCTGTTGGATCAATACATCTTATGTGTGAGGGAATAAAGGTTATTTTTCTTTGTCATTGTTAAACGTAAAAACGGCCATCATGGCGTGCCGCAAGTTTAGTGACCTTAAACTAACCCTCGGCCATATGGGCTCAGATTTTTTATTTTGTAAAAAAATACATTTTGTTTTTAATTTGGTATTATACCAGACTTTATCGATTACGAAATCATCTTCGCATCACTTAAGCAGTTGTGCTTAGGAAAATTTAGCGGTGAGCAGTAAGGGATTTTGTATCATAGCTATAAAGAACATGTACGCACGATAAGAGGAGGTATTACAGTTATTAAAGGCCTAATAAAGGCTCACATGGGGTTTTGTTATAGACTTGTTTAATATCGGTACTCTTTGTCTTACTATAGTTAAAAAAGGTGATAGCAATACGAAATTCAATGTATACTACAAATATCTTAGAATGAATTATGCCTTATAGTCATACTCTATTGATTTGTTCAAAAATCAAAAGAAAGTTGTATTGAGTGTTTCTTTCTGCACGACGGTTCTGTAGCATCTATAAAAATGACAAAAATGTCACGATTGTTGTATGGGAGCCCCTTTAAATATTTATTTTATTCTGTTTTTTTAGCGACAACATAAATACTGTCAAATCTGTAAAAATTTCAACTGTCCAACAAGAACCGTTCATAAGATACAGGCTGGTGACAGACGGACAGAAAGACAGACTGCGGTCAGAGACGCGGCGGAGAGAGGCGCGGTGGAGAAACAGCGGAGTCATAGTAATAGAGTCTGGTTTTGCCCATTGAGCACGGTAACCGAAAAACTATGCATACGTAAGTATATGTACCTGGGGAAATTTGCCATCTAAGTGCATAATGGAACCCTTAACAGCTTATTCCAATAATATTACCCCCAAAAAGAAAGTAGGTTTTTAATTACATTTCGTTTGTATCTAAGCTGAAAGGAGACATACACCATTAATCAAACCTTCATAATTACTGAAAAAAGGCTGAATAACTTCAACGTAGACAATTAATCTTCCACCCTTGTATCGACTCTCGGCTATTTTTGTTGAGAGGGTACTTCTGTCTCTTTCTTTCTCATTAAAAACGAGCAAAGAGATGGTTATCAAGCTTTGCTTAAGCCAAAGCTTACATACAGCTTGTTAACATTAATATGTACTTTAAAAATATACAATTTAAAGATGACTTTCGAATAAAATATTTAAATGTGCATGATAGGACGTTACGCAGAATGAATTTTGATGAATTCTCACATGGAAAAACATCATGTTCAAGAATAACAGATAGTTACTTTCATTCTGGGAACTCAAGATATCACAAAGAAATCTTATAAGTACAATATTTTCATTGATTTTGCCAAATGATATTTCGGCAAAACTGCCTGCGGGGTTGTCCCATTAGGTAAATGTCATGAGCCCAACGCTCAATATATTGGCCTCTATTTTCTGTCTCTCTCATTAGCTACAGACTCAGGTGAGAAGTCCACGAGAACGCAGGGTGTGATTTCTTTATGTTTATGCAACATACATCTTTATCTCATACGATACGGAATTATAAGGTACAGTACAGTTTAGACGATGATCCTGCCGCATTACAAGTTTTTATTCAACATCATCTTGTTATATTTGTATATTTGGGTAAATTCATGCAACTGGAATTGAAATCAGGTTTGGTTTTATTGACAATTTACGTTTAGCGAACGAGGTCATTTTAAATCCAATATGGCGGACTATAGAAGATTATGCATTACATATTATACATACGAGATCCTAATTATATATAATATACGGAGAAACGGCTCCAACGATTTTCATGAAGTTTAGTATGCAGGGGGTTTCGGGGGCGTTAAATCGATCTAGCTATGTTTCATTTTCAGAAAATGTCATTTTATCCGTGTTTTTAGGCAATGAAAACTGCTACAATGGCATTAGGCATAAGGTAAGGTTTTCAAGTTACAACTTTTGTGATAAATACTGTTATTGGGAGCCCTTTATTATCGCATCTAATTCGTATCTAGGTATTATTGATAGTGCTTTAAAAAAGAATACGGTAGAAGTCACGTTAGTAGAGAAATCCCGAGCAATGCACGGCCATCCAGATACTTAACACTTCAGCTATGATACCTCCTAAGCAACATAAGTGATGTAATATTATTTTTTTTAATATGCTTTATGTTTAAAAAACTCTATATAAATTTTCACCTTACCTTCACAGTTAAATATATTTTCAGGCTACAGTTTAATTTAGTACTTGTACTGACATTGTTAAAATAGCTGAAATAGCGCTGTGTTCAAATGGAGTATTTCGAGTAGCGGCAGAACATTTTTCAACTGCAAGATAGACTATCAGTTTTAGTTTTTCATTTATTCCGACAGATTGATGTGAAAATGTAAATTGATTTTGCTAAATTGGGGTACGAATATACCTATTTATATTTACAAACCTTTGTTTTATACACTTATCTTTATCACTACATAGTATAAAATAAAGTCGCTTTCTCTGTCCCTAAATTCCTATGTATGCTTAAATCTTTAAAACTACGCAATGGATTTTGATGCGGTTTTTTTTAACAGATAGAGTGGTTGAAGAGAAAGTTTATTATGTATAATACATGTGACATAGTATAGTATATATAATTCTTTTGTACGTGTGTTGACAGTGAACTCCCCCTAAACGGCAGGACCGATTTGAATGATTTTTTTTGTATGCGTTTGGGTGGCGCCCTGGATGGTTTAGATTCACAATTGGACCCGGTAGGTGGCGCTGCGAGTGAATCCATGCATTTTTGTATGGACTTATTTCGACAGAACTGTCTGTCCGGGCAGCTAGTCCATATATATAAAACAAAGTCGTTTATAGTGTTATATACATATTTGCTAGTAAAAAAAAAATGAAAGAATTAACTCAAAATAAGAGGACCGATTAAAGAATTATTTTTCTTTCACTGTTAGAAATCTACTTTGTCCAGAAGTAACATATGCTACCTTAAAAACCCGTGATACATTATATCCTTTAGAAACACGGGTGAAACCGCGAGACCTTTTTTTTTATACCACTTGGGCCGACAAACAAGCAGACGGTCCACCTGGTGGTAAGTGGTCACCGCCGCCTATGGTCATTTGCAACACAGGGGCATCGCCAAAGCGTTGTCGACCCTGAGACGTGAAGTTGTTAAGTCTCATGTGCCTGTAATTTCACCGGCCCCCTTACCTTTCTAACCGAAACACAGTAATACAAGTGCACTACTGCTTCACGGCAGAAATGGGTAAGGTTGTAGTACTTCCCCGACGAACTCTGCACTAAGAGCTCTACTACTCGAAGACTAAAGTTTAACATTAAATTGATAATTATTGACAATCCGATTAATCGGTGTATGAGTATTTTGAGATGATTGATTGCCTGAGTAGTCTATTTGCGTTACCTATTTAGGACGTATTGACAAAAGACGCCTCGTCAAAGAAGTTTCTACCTACAGCGAAATCGTTGACAGAGTTTGCTATTAGAAAATACCTTTCCCGATATCTTATTCAAAGCTTTTACCAATTACATCAAAGTCACCAAAGCGAAATAACTAATTGGAAAGGTACAATAAGTAATTTAAGAACCGTCTCAATTATCCCAATATTGGTATAAAGTTCCGTACAGAATCAAAGATGTCTAATAGAAAAGCTGAATCAATTTAAATTGTAAGTCAACTTAATTATCTCTCTCAGTTCGTTATGGAAAAGAATCTTTGATTTCACATCCTATTAATTCAGCATTTAGATTTCATTGTAGAACAGGGGCTCGATTCTGTAAGGAAAATGACACGAGGATGTTTTGTCGCGGCCTCTATGCTCTGTCTCTGTCGTTTAATACGCTAATACTACTAATCACGTGAGAGGTAAGCTCTCCCGTGAGGTCTCCGTGAAGCGGCTCGCCGACCATGTTAGTATTAGCTGAATAAGGGGGCTGATGTCTATATGTATGATGTGTGTATACTTCCATCCTAACTCATCTCTGGGGTGTCGTAAGAGGGTACTAAAGAGTACTCCGATTACAACTTGCACTTTACACTTTAAATATGCTTGTACCCATAATTTACTTTTACCCAGTCTAAGCTTATTTCGTGGATAGCTAACCCCTACAGTGTAATGATTTCGCTTTATTTACCCTCATACTTTATAAAGCTTGTTTGTTTAATAAATATTTATGTTATAAATAGATTTCATTATCACCATCATGTCCAGGGATTTCCACCTCGTACGGTTTCGAGCCGCCTACATCCAGCGGCTTCCAGCGACTCTGACCAGCCCCCTAGTTCAGCTAATACAAACCTTGTCGGCGAGCCGGCGCAACGAGTCCTCCGAGAGTGGACTTCTCACGTGTTTGCGTAGTTAGAAAAAAGATAGAGCATGTAGGCGGCGACGAAACGTCCTCGAGCTAGCGTAATTTTATCTTACAGAATTACATCCCAGGTCGTCGGTCCACCTGGTGGGAGGTCGTCCCATTCGGCGTTTTCCTATACGTGAATAAGTAGTAAATAAATTTCATAAAAGCAATTAATTTTACTTCCATGATAAACGTGCTGCACTCAAGGCGATTGAATTGTCAACAAAACCAATAACAATACAATTTAAATTCATTAATTTGATTGATTGGATGTCCATTATTAATTAAATACGTAATTGTAATGAAATTTCAATAATGGAACTATGTATGGATGATTGGAAAACACTACATCGTCGCTTCGGAACTTATTTTCTATCATTAGGTTAATGAAAAAGGTGATAATGATGAAGTAGGGTCGGCAACGCGAGTGTGGATGGTGTGCCCTTGGTGTTGCAAGCATCAATCGGGTTCGATGACCGGATATCAACAGGCAAGCTGTGCCACCAAAGAACCCGAATTCTTCTTAACTTCGAACCAATAGTAGCTTCGGTAACTTTGGCCTTCATAAGTGCCTTCCGCGGGCCTAAACTGATTTTCTTTTCGGGGACCATAATCCCCGAAAAGAAAATCAGTTTCAAGATATTTAAGGGTTTATTTATTTATTTAACAATAAGAATAGTTTTTACCAATTACACTAATTAACATATCTACTAAAATTAATAAAAATAAATTAAATTTACAAAATCTATACCTGTCACTCAAGCACCTCAAGCATTCCACAACTATGGTCTGCTATCCCTCCGCAAACAGATCACATTCAGCTTTCGTGCTCAGTGTTAAATGCAGTCAAACTTCGAGATACAGGAGGTTTTGAACGCACGATATGTTATATTAAATAAGAATAGTGTAAAGAAGAAAAAAAAATTGTAAAAAAAGAGCGTGGGGTGCATGGTGTCAATAGTTATAAATATTTTATTATGAGTAGATGGATTATCATTTTGATAATATTTTAAAAAGCACCCCACGCTTTTTTTTTACTATAAAATATTTTTTAGACTATTCTTAATTCAAATTTATTTTCTATTTTTTAGTTGGATTTTCTATAAAAGCGTGTTTTTTTTAAACAATTATTTATTTTTATTTTTTTTAGTTAAACCGCTATACCTGATCATCCTAGTAAGGAAAACGGGTTAAACTATTTAGAATATAGAATTGTCATCAGTCCTTAACAAGTATGCCAAAGGGGGTCAAAATCATGTTTAAAGATTCCGTTACATACTAACATACGTCTGAAGCTAATAAAAGCGTATTAAAAAGTGGAACATTAACCGGTATAATTGGGAAAAATTTTAAGTACAGATTCGGAAAGGACAACGTCTGTCACGTCTGCTAGTAAAAAATAAAATGAAGAAAAGTTTAAAATTGTGTGCCTGAAATGGGAGTTCTATTCGATTTAGGGCGACGTCGTTCAAAGACAATTTTCAGGCGGACTGAACCAGCGTTGGGATTTAAAATTCAAAGTCTATTTCTCACTAGTTGTTGGGCTAAATATGTATATACCTTTGAATTCTGGAATAATAAGAAGATGATTTACTTTATTAAAATATAAATCTAAAATAAACGTCATATCACGTTATGAAACAACAAAGCAACACAAACATTCTTATTATAATCGCATTCAACAGCTTTATTTTTATCTGTATATTAGATCCCGAGTGAATCCGTATTTTTCTAAATAGTTCACTCTACTAGACAATAAAAATTAAAAAAAATGGTTTGGTTTCGATTTTTAAATAGTTAAATAAATCACGCTGTATATAATTCATTAAAAAATAAAAAATCTGATCTATCAAAAATATTTCCATTCTGTACTTATACCATAGTTTATTCAACTCAAATGAAACTTTACTTTACTCCCACTACTTTAAGTGCTTTTTACTTAGCACTTCGAGTAATGGGTGTAATCGCAGTATGAATATGCTAGAGGGTGCGAAAGTGGTTCTCTCTGTCGGGGAAAGAGACAGTAACAATGTTGTTTATTACGGTAAAGCATACACTTTTGTTCTTATTATTTGTGGGTAAAATTTAATATGGGAAAGAGCTTTCATCTACGAAGAGAAAACAAAGTTAGTTTTTTTCGCTTTGAAATAGTATAATAGATAGGTACGTAACTTTGCGGTCTTTTAACATTAAATATACTCGTATAAAGAATATCGTCAATTATGAACCTTTTACGTAAGAGCACTGGTGTGGTGGTAAATGAAAAAAAAAACCGAATTTAACAAGGTTCAACAAGCAATTCATGGTTGAAATTGCTTTAAGCAACTAAGCTACCATCGCCTTGAAGTATCTAGTTTGATAGTAAGAGAAAAGTCTAAGCTTTTCTCTTACTAGAGGGAACGATTGGCCATTCAATTCAACGCCTCACTCAATACAGGCATAAGGAAGTAGTTCTTAATTCAAAATAGCATTGCAAGTTGACAACACAACCAAAGCTTACCCATTTCCACTAAGGAGCAGTATTGCACTTGTATTACTGTGTTTAGGTTAGAATAGTAAGGAATGACAACTGTAGGCTTATGAGACTTAACAACTTCACGTATCAGAGACAACGCAACATCGATACCCCTGCTAGTGCAAATGTCCAACTTGCGGCTGTGGTGACCACTTACCAACAGGTTGAGTATCCACATGTTTGCCACAATTGTCAGCCTACTTGATATAAAACAAACCCATACCTTAAATTTAGAGTAACGGGCAGATTGTATTTTTCCATCGGAAGACACTTGTTGTTATTTGTCATTTCAAATCGACACATTTCTATTTCTATATCTATAGGATTTCCGATAAAATTGACACCTTACCAACAAATCAGGGTTTCATCCTTCTGATATAACGGATTAAGTAAATAAAAATCTTGATTCTGTCCCGAACTCCACATCACGTACCGTTTTTATTGTCATTGCTATGGAAATCTAAACGAATATGAATAGAAGTGGCATGCTTTTATTAGTCGCGTGTCGTAAAAATGAAATAAATCTGTGGTACTAAAAAATATAGCTATGGTTTGGAGTTTAATTGAATCTATCTATATAAGACTTGTCTTTTTTACTGAAGGCGTCATTTAAGGTAGAATTTCCAAAATGAATCCCCTAAGGGGGTAAAATAGAGGATAAAAGGAACTACCATTCCTTTTTCTGTTAGGGTCATGAAAAGAAGTGTTTCGCCACTCTGTTACTAATAAAAAATCAAAAAACTTTTGAAAAATGCATTTGAAATTGGGCGCTGTGTCCGCAGGGTGGAACTTGTATAATAGGTTGGGGAAAAAGTTCCTTCGCATTTTTTAAGAATTTTCAAAACATTTTTAATATAGTTAATTTACATTTAACTAAAGTATGTAGGTAGATTCGGTTTCATGACGTCGTAATAAAGAATCACAAATGAGTACACGGTTCATTAGGTTTCTTTCAGTGAGCTCGTGAGGTACCCAAATATCTAGCTTTTTTGTGTACCCAGTGTTTTTCAAATGCGCCAAAACTTTTTTGTGGTCAATTCCCAGTTCTTCAGCTACATCGTAGCTACTGATATGCCGATCTTGCTCCACTTTTTCAAAAATGGTATCCATTTTGGGGCGACCAGAGCGACGTACATCTTTGACATCAAAATTTCTGGATTGAAAAAGCTTAAACCAAATTTGTGCTACTCTCACAGACACTGCACTAGGTCCATAAACATCGCAAATTTTTTTCGCGGCTTGCGTTGCATTTTTACCTTTTTTTGGTAAAATTTTAAAATGATTCGAATTTCTTCATTAGATTCACTCATCTTGGCGGTACGAAAAACAAATGCAAATCACACATTTTCCTAATTTGAATTTGGAATTATGTTCTTTAAAATTTAAACTTTAAGATTTTATTACAAGTTCATACATACTATAATGCGAACCTCGTGCTTGTGTTATAACCAACATTCATAACTAATGAGCAGCAGCAAAGTAATTCTAGTCTCAGTTTATGGTAGTTCTATGTACTTTTTATGATTTCTTTGGGCTCGACCAAAGAACAATATCCATCGGTAAGTCGAGCTTCATGACAATCTTTTGGTTTTGTCGTTTCTATTTGTTATTCCTCAATTTGGCTAGAGGCTTTGGTAGGTACTATATCAAATCATACTTACTTCTCACGTCGTGAAGAGAATTTTAACGTTTCATTTCTGAGTTTTGGGTTTTATTGGATTTTGTATTTAAATCTACTCTACTGCTTATGTTAATAATTTGAAGTAACAATTGTTCTTTGATCTGGAAATAAGTAAGGATTTAAGACATCAAAATGTGATTTGTGCTTTCCCACTTTTATAAGTACTTTCATAAACGATATGTTCCATTAACAAAATTCTAATTATATTATACATGAAATGTATACGGTATAATTGGGTAATATATGTAATACGGAAAATATAAATATTGCTTTAAATGCTTTGTTTTTCTTCAGTATGAATAGATAATTCTATTAACTTGTTATAATTTCAAATTTTCTGTGTTGGTCTTCATCACCATTGATCCTGTTACGATAAAACATTGGTGAGTTGTTGAGAATGAAATGGTGTGTCTAGTACAGATAACAAACGGACATTTGATTACACATAAATACTTGTCCTGGGTGAAAATTGCCCTGCGGTGTTTTAGTATTTGTTTTAACCTTCACACCAATCCTTCAATCAAATCTGACATCAACGCTTTTTGAGTTCAGCTCTATCAAATAGGTTCTATTCTCGTCGATGCAATCCGATTGTTTGTTAAAAAATCACAAGCTAGTCGGCTAACTTTTTTAGGTCATCATTTGTTAGGCCATATCAGGCGGAGAACAAACATCGATTCGTTAAAAATCGATATAGTGCAATGGATATCGATACACGGATGTTAAAGTTAAGCGTGCGTTTGTATAATTGTAAAGCTTTTTTATCGGCCAAGCAATGAAGTAGCTACAATTTATTTGTGTTCTATATTTTCATTGCAATTTCAACTATATTTATTCAATATAGGTTAGATTATCGTTTAATTTTAATCTTGCAAAAAAGTGATGGTAGGGCAAAGAGTCTAAAAAGGCTAAGCACCGCTACCAAAATACGAGGAATACTCAACTTAAGAATACTATAAAAATAGGCAAATAAAATTGCGCTACTTCAACCGAATACTCTAACAAATTTCACAATAATCATTTACTTTACTCTCCTAATTTAAATTTAAATGGCTCAAAACTATTTGACGTTTCATAGAAAATAAAGATCAAATTTAACTATCGTTATTTTCCTTCTCAGCTTATTCTAGGTAAAAGCTAATATCCCGACAAGCTTGGCAAGGTACATTTTTGTAATAAAATCGCAAAATAAACTAAACTTAATTCATATTTTTCGTTAAATGCGTACAATTTTTTTTTTACTATTTCGAGGTTTCTATTAGTGGTGACTAAAATACTGGCTGAATTTATATAGAATATGTAACAAAAACATGATACTTTTTAGTTAATCTAAGAATATAACGAAGTAGGTATCTGATCCCTAGTAATACTATAAATGTGAATATGTAAGTTTGTTTGTTACGCGGGAAAATATTACATCCCTCGGGAACGCGGGTGAAACCGCCGGGGACAGCTAATAGGAATATAGGGGTGAAGTCGAACTAAGCTTGGTTTTAAGTTTTGTTGCAATTCGCTCTAATTGTATCGCACAAAACGACTTTTGGCTATACGAGTATTATTAGCGCTATTGGTTGCCAAGTCACGCGCTATACGGCTCTATAACGATTTCTAGATATAAGAGAGGCATTAAAAAATAATAGAGCTGTTATAGGTTAACAATGTATGGTCTATTTGTGTTCGGCGCACGTTTGTATCTAGCAATAAAAATAATGGGTTATTTCTGATAGTGTTTGACTGCTGTTACAATGTTCTTTATTTTGCGGAGTTTTCAGTTTTTATTTTATTAGAAAAATGTTTTTTACTGTTTCAATTTATTGATTTTTAAAGAATACAGTAATTGTGTATATTTACAAAAAAACACATTTGATGTATCTTGTACTAATTAAAGTTAAAATAAGTGTTTGCACTATTTCCTTTGTAAATACAATGAGATATTGGTTTGGACTAAATTGAGTTGTTTTTCGGTGTTTTTAATATGTTGTACTAAATGTCATTTTTTCATTGAATTCTGTATGGAATAGTAAGTTGTTACGTCATAATTGTACAGCATCAAAAGTTCTACTCTTTTTGGTTAGATTTGTACTTAAAATTAAATTAGTACACCACTAAAAATTATGAAAATTTTGTCATATTGAATGAATCCGCGTATTTTTTGATGTTAGTGTAAAATACACTGGTTATTGTGCTATCATTTATCTTAAATACATTATTCTTCCCAATTCTATAAATCTAATTTTAAGCAATAGCAAAATTCTAACAAAATGGGGCCCTCATTAAAACGCATTTTTAATAACTTGTGTTGCCGACTGTACATAATACGGCTTTAATAATGTCGCAGGAATGACGTCACGGCCCGGCGTATTTCATTATCCATGCGACCTTTATAAAATTAATGAAATTCACATTTTATTCTGATGCATCAGTGCATGTATGTGTAAAATTCATTTCCATGACTCACATTATGAGAGACCTTGGGATTCTTTTTATTAGCACGTTTTCGGTAACCCTTATGGGTTCTGTTATGACATGTAGGTATACCATTCGAATATATTTGACAGCCCAGTTGGCTTTGTGATTAGCGACTCTGACTGCCAAATTAAGGTCGCGGGTTCGATTCTTGATCTTGAATAAAAGATTTAGAATGGCTAATGTATGGATAAAGTACGTAAAAGGATATAATGTTTTAGGTATGTGTTTAATGTAAGATGTTTTTTTTTATAATTGCTATGTTTAAGACTGGCCGGTTGGTTTGGTGGTTAGCGACTCTGACTGCCAAGCCGAAGGTCGCGGGTTCGACCCAGGACAAACATTTGTGTGCATGCATGTCTGTTTGTTCTGTGTCTGGGTGTAAATATCTATATAAGGATGTATTTAAAAAAAAAGTAGTATATCAGTTATCTGGTCATAGTACAAGCTTTGCTTAGTTTGGGACCAGATGGCCGTGTGTAAAGAATGTCCCAGGATATTTTTATTTATATATACCTACGATAAGTCCGGTATTTATAAATATAAAAAAAAATGTAACTTGGTAAGTCTCTTTTTAATTGACGCTGACTTCCGACAGGTGGTAATTTCAGTAAATTTGACCTTCATTTGTGCCCTTTTAGGGGCTAAACTGAATAAGTGACTTTAAATTTTGAAAGTTTACAGAATCTCGCGCCTACCATGTGGTAGATGGTAGGCACCCCAGTAAAGAGCCAAAGTTTAATAAATAATTACAAGATACTTCTCTTAAAACCTCTCATTGGCTCCAAAGTTACTCCTGTTAACTCCATGAAGGTATTTTAGCAAAGCCTCCAATATTTTATCTCATATTTATGGTTTTGAAGCAAATATTTAAAAGCGACTGCCTTTTAATACTTGCCTATTAACTACTAATGATAATAACTAATTACAAGTTTCTCACGAACTATATGTAAGTTTTCGGTGCAAACTGCAAATGCAATCAACTTAAAGTTTGGTACAATTGTAGAACTAATAAATATCCTGGGACATTCTTTTACACACGGCCATCTGATCTCAAACTAAGCAGAGCTTATACGATGGAAACCAGATAACTGATATACTACATATACCACTTTTTATTTTTCTAAATACGTACATATATAGATATTTTCACCCAGACACAGAACAAACAGACATGTTCATGCACACAAATGTTTGTCCTGGGATTCGAACCCGCGACCTTCGACTTGGCAGTCAGGGTCGCTAACCACCAAGCCAATTGGCCTGTCAAACTAGCTTGCCTGTATCTGTCAAAGTATATGAACATTATTTAAAAAATAAATAAATAAATGGGGGAAATAATGAGGTAGGGATATATTATGAACGTGACATATTAGCGAAACGAAATATACAAGTGTGAACATGAAATACTAAACGCTTTCTTACTTTACAAGTTTGTGAACGAATCATCAGAAAAAACTCTACCTAATACCATAATCTTATTAATGTTATAAATGCGATAATCTGATGTTTGGATGTTTGTTACTAAATTACGTCAGAAATGCTGAACGGATTTAGATAAAACTTAGCTCAGAAAGTTATAGTCTAGAATAGGACATAAGCTAATGTTTATCGGTAATATGTAATATACTTTGGGAACGCGGGTAAAACCGCGGGGTACAGCTTGTTGTTGAAATTAAAAAAAAATCCGAAGCAACATTATATCAATAGTGGGAAATGTGAAATAAAAGCTATTATTTACCAACTGAAAATATAAACAAAATAAAATATACCTATTCCAACATATATTCTTACACTACTTCAAACTTTAGTTGAATATTGAAACCTTATAAAAGTCAAACGATCTCGCAATCGAAAAATCTTTTACCAAAACAAACCAAAAGCCCAGCTACTCGTATCTCGGCGTCGATTCATTCTAATACCATTACGTGTAATGGAATGATAGGTAAACCGATACTTGAGAATACACCCCCACATCGATTTCCCTTCCCACCAAAGAAAAGTTTCAAATATTCCGTTATAAAACCTCCCTCGACGATGAGAAATACAAGCAATTTTTCGTTTGGCAAGAGATTACTTACTTTAGATAGCTGATTACATGGCCCATATTTTTTTGGGAAAATTCATAAAGCTTTCCTCGATTTACTTCTTAGGTATATATATTTACCAGGAATCGTATTTAATGAATGGTCTCCTTATCAATGCCAGTTATTTTGAGCTGAATGTAAAGCAAAGCGGTTTGGTATTACTCAAATGTATCGCTTAATTTTCTTTTTATTTCTGTATATACATGTTTTTTTCTATATTTATATCTTCGACGGAAGAAGTTTGTTGGCTTTCAATCGAAAGTCACTCGATCGTCACTCAATCATGTTCTAACAAAATATAATATAATATAACTAGTTATCCCCCGCGGTTTTACCCGCGTTCCTGTGGGACACATGTATCATACATAAAAACCTTCCTCTTCAATCACTCTATCTATTAAAAAAAACTGCATCAAAATCCGTTAAAGTTTTAAAGATTTAAGCATACATAGGGATATAGGGACAGAGAAAGCGACTTTGTTTTATACTATGTAGTGATATAATTGTCAGATCATATGCCGCATGGGTCGATAAACAAACATACGCTCCTCTTGATGGTAAGTGGTCACTGCCGCCTATGAGATTTGCAACACCAGGAGCAAATGGATTGTCGTCCCTGAGGTGAAGTTGTTAAGTCTCATGTGCCTGTAATTTATATATATATATATATATATATATATATAATCAGATTTTATGACATTTAGTTACGTATTTATTTTCCCTTTATTTATCGATGCAAAGTACTGCTTAAAATGCATTGCTCAATATATCACGATGAGCTAACATTATCACAGTTCGAAATGGCAAGCGATTGAATTGGCGAACGTTCCCAGAGGCCTATGCCAACTTGCCAAGCTCGTAGCGCTTTATGATAATAGTGATTATGAACTATTACTATAATTGCTTTCAAAACGTGAAATCTATAAACCATAGATGTAAAATTTGCGTAAATCCTTAAGCAATTCATTACTAACGAACTGGGAAGTAATTAAATGCGGATCAAAGTTATGTTTGAACTGTTACCTGTTCAACAATGGTTATAAATTTTTTGTTTGTTTTTCTACAAACGTTTGACTTTAGTAATTATCAGTGATAGTATGACGCCATACTCACGTTTATGAGTAATACAGCTATTTATCATAAGTACCTGGATGCCCGAGTTTTGCTCGGTGTTTTTTTTTTTGGTTAATTATGTTAAGTTTATTATTGATTTAGTGTTGCTTAACAACGCCATCTACTGGAGTAGCTTTAAAACAGTTAATGTCAGGAAGTCATTTTTTTCAAGTTATGTTTAAGTCCATTATCGATAAAGTTGATCATTGAAAATACGAATAAGCCGATATTTTCGGAAAATGAATTATAGCCCGAAAACCCTGCATACAAAATTTCACGAAAATCGTTGGAGCCGTTTCCGAGATCCTAGATTGACAAGAATTGCTCGTTTAAAGTATTAAATATGATAAGATTCGATACCTACAGCATAATAAATAAATAAATAAAAAGCCGTTTTATTCCATATTTCTAAGTTACATTTAAAATGTTAATATAAAATTTACTTCGTCTTTTTTTGTTGAAATATGGATCCCTTTTTGGGTAAAGGCGTCCTCTAGTTTTGTCCACAAATCCCTGTCCTTGCCTGTATTTGTCCAGTCGTCACTATCTTACAGGTCTACCAAGATTCCTCTTTCCCTGTGGACCTTCCCATCGTGTGGTTTCAATGGTCCATCTATTTTATCAGTGTAACGTGCGATGTGCCCAGCCCACCTCCATTTAAGTTTGAGTGCATGTGTGAGAGCGTCAGCTAATTTTGTTTTTTGTCTGATATGTTTATATTCAATAAATTAAATTATAGCTTCAACATGCTCCTTTTCATAGCTGTTTGGGTTTTTTTTTTTATGCCACTTGGGCCGACAAACAAGCAGACGGTCCACCTGATGGTAAGTGGTCACCGCCGCCTATGAACATTTGCAACACTAGGAGCATCGCCAATGCGTTGTCGACCCTGAGACGTGAAGTTGTTAAGTCTCATGTGCCTGTAATTTCACCGGCCCCCTTACCTTTCTAACAGTAACGAAACACAGTAATACAATTGCATTACTGCTTCACGGCGGAAATGGGTAAGGTGGTAGTACTTCCCCGGGCGAACTCTGCACTAAGAGCTCTACTACTACTAAAGTGCATTTTTTTGTTTGACTTTATTGGTATAAACCCAAGTATGGCAGTCATACAGTAAGCTACAGCATATGATGCGAAAAATATGATACAATTTGGACCATGGTTTTCGTATTGACCGTTGTGTTAATATTAATCAAAAAAATAATATGACAGCTAGATGAATTTATGCATTTACATCTTTAAAACATGAAGTTTCCCCAGAAATGCTCAATTTTAAAATGAAACCACAGCCCTAATCCAAGGTCGATTACAAATCACCCAACATGAATATTAATCCGTGCGAAGCCGCTTTGACCCAACGGGTCGTTTCGGTGCCTATTATGCAAATTTACGATTGGCTTATTAAAAGGAAAAACAACATTTTTCTTCTGGGAAACAAGAATTTTTCGCTTTAATAAGATTTGACTTTGGTATACGTATTTATTAAGAAGAGGCAGATTATTTAAATTTGATGGACTGTCTTCCGTAAATTTTTGTAAATTTTAAATTGAATTAGCTTAGAAAACATAGAAAATTTTGAATAAAATTGGAATGGAAAATCACGACTTTTTTTCATTTTGGATTGTAATAAAAGATTTATAAAAATTTTTAATAGAACTCCTATGATATTTCTGGTAATGAAACCAGAAATAGTGGAGGAGGATAAAAATATAACTCGACAAAAAGAACACTTGCGCCAAATTCTAATTTCGCGAAAGCTTTTTTCCAAAACCAATATTTGACCAACGTGCTCTTAAAATTCAGGGCTGGCACGCCTGCGGCGAAACTCCATTTCACTAATGATCATGTTAGTCCGGCGGTTGGGCTGCGCGGCATCCCTATTATTTCAAGCACACGTCGAGGGTGCTCGAATGCCGCGCTAATCCAGCTTTGTCTTTTAATTAATCATTATTTTTGAACACGTTGTAGAGTAACTTAATTATATTGCTTTTACTGTCTGAATCTGTAAATTCCTTTTACACTTAACAATAATTTTGTGGCGGGTGTTATTTTCGTAAAAATATGACATGAATTGAGTTTTCTAAGAGGCAATTTGTATGTAATCTCAAATACTGCGGTGTGTTTGATTTTCTTATAGGAGTGTCAATTTTAATGAAAAGCCTTTCTGATCGATACATTGAGACAATAATTAGACCTGTGGACTGGTTTCTCAGAAATCTCTTAGAATCAAGAATTTGACATCGTTGAAAATTTATTTTTGTCATACCAAATTACTATGTACATTTTTGATCATCAACTCGGCTACTTATTTTTCCTCTTATATATTTTTAAATTATAAGCAGATATTTTAAAGGTTGTAAGATAACAGAGAATACGCATATACAGGTAAAGGGCAATTTATAAATATGTCTGAATGTCGTGATTTATTTTGTTTGCCGGTTAAATATTTGGTATTATGTATAGGGTGTTGCTACATGAATACGTTTATCGACGGTATAAATGGCACCGTTTATTCTCTGTCCGAATCGAGCAGTATTCGTTCTCATGTTTTTTCATATATTTTCATAAATATTTATGTTCTGACCTTGATTCCTATTTGTTACAACCTATGAATAAGTGTTTTTGGAAATTTTATGGATAAACCTATGTATAATATTTTTTTGTTATAGCAATATATTATTTTTCGCGGCAATTGGCTTGGTGTTTAACGACCCTGACTGCCAAGTCGAAGGTTGCGGGTTCGATTCCTACCCAGGACAAACATTTGTGTGAATGAACATGTCTGTTTGTTCTGTGTCTGGGTGTAAATATCTGTATATGTATGTATGAAGAAAAATAAAAAGTAGTATATCAGGTATCTGGTTTCCATAGTACCAGCTCTGCTTAGTTTGGGATCAGATGGCCGTGTGTAATGTCCCAGGATATTTATTATTTACTCTATGCTCATTTAGGATTATCACTAAAAACATAAATTTTAGTCGAAAGTTTAAAAGGTCTATTATAAATTAATAGATATCTGCATCAAAATCCCATTACCGAATTAATAAACCCAGTGCCAATCTTATCTATTCTAAAATTTCAACGGAACGTAAAGTACCCTTATAACGTCATGAACGAGATAAGAAAGGTCCGACATCGTCCGGATAGTCCATCCTTCCGGTCCCAAGCGACGTGTCCGGTTCGGACACGACCCATCTGGACCCCAAACGTGATTGAAAACAGCGTAATGTCAATAAAAAAAGGCCTATTTCTGTCTCCAAATGACAATACCGTTTTTACTACTTCGTTAAAGTTCGGAGGCGTTCGTTTAAGTTTGGTCAGGCGTTAACTTAGCTGGGGATGCTTATTGTCCTGCGATGGGCCAAAAATTAACGAGCATGACATTTTAATGTTACCTTTTCGTGGACAAAGCAAAGGTTTTATGGTTACGGTGACATTTTTTTGTCATCGTTGGCTTTTGTTCAAGTCTGTATCTATGTAGAGATTACTTATTAGTTGTAGGTAGTATTAACTTTTGAAAGCAAGAGCGTATTACAAGGTAGCTCATTACATTGAAGATAGAGTCTCGTCTTAGCGAAAATGCATATTGCTCTTGCTTGTTAAGTTTAATTTTATTATTATTTTGTAATTTTTTTTCTTCTTGATTATAATTTTTTCTAAACATATTAAACAATAAATAGCCAAAAATGTGATTAAATATATATGAAGAAGACAAATCTTGTTTTGACAAATGCTGAGTTCCATGCCGGTTTCTCTTAATCGAAGATTGACTTCCAAACCCCTAGCTTCAGTAATTTTGACCTTCTTAACTATCTTAAGCGGGCCAAAACTAAACTACTAATCGTTTAGGATTTCAAATGTTTTTCTTCATCGCTATCTTTTTGTTTGTGCAAAAAAAAAGATCACTAAAAATAATAAGGAGAAATATATCAAAACCAGCTCCTCATAAAAAATATTAATAACCTTTGGAATTTCTAGTAGCCTTTTAATAGTATCTATAAATAAGAGCTTACAGCTTGAAACCAGTATCGCAAAACTTTATAATTTACGTTTGTTAGTTCCGCTCCGCCACAGAGTCGGGCCATTTTAATTAAACTTTACAGTTTAATAGAAAAACTTCTCAAAAGTACGATACTTGCGACAAAACTTATAAAAACTGTTAACGGGGGCGAATAGGCTAGCTATTTTTGTAGGAAACTAGATTCCTCCTAGAACTAATAATTTTCGAGAATCAAAAGTACTCTATGTTATGATCCAGAACATGCTACCAATATTATAAATGCGAAAGTTTGTATGTATGTTCGTTAATCTTTCACGCAAAAACTACCGGACGGGTTTGGATGAAACTTGGCACATATATAGAAAATGCCCTGGAATAACACATAGGATACTTTGTCCTGAGCAAATGTTACATCCCTCGGGAACGCGGGTGAAACCGCGGGGGACAGCTTGTATAACATATCTGTCCCAAGTTGCATCATAATTCGTGGGATTATTGATTCACAAACATCCAAACGTAGAATCTTTCACTTTTTTGTAGGGTACTTTCTTGGCCGAGTGCCCTCCACCCTAAATTTTATGATCGCCCTTTTTAGTGAATTAACTTTTCTTTCTTGAAACTTGGTGCTCTAAGATATTATCAGCTTTAGTCATTGAGTTATTAATTGCTCCGTAAGGACGAGCCAGCGCTAAAACACTTTAGGGTCCCAGTGACAAAGCCCATTGAATAAATACTTTTTTATTTATACTACTTAGGCAGCTGAACAAACTGACTGATGGTAAACGGTCACCGCAGCCTATCGACGCCTGCAACATCATGGGTAACAAAAGACCCTGCAAAAATTTCTTCACACCCTCTTGAAGAACCCCATGCTTTACTCACTTGGAAAAACCACACGGGAGCTCATTCCACAATCACAGATAATGATTTCTAACAGATCATCATGATCTGCCTGCCTTGCCCAACTTTAATAGGTCGGGGCAATATGAATGCTTTCTGTCCAAGCATTCTACCAAAGATTAACTCTCCTTGAAAGTCCAAAACCTTATAATCCATTTAGACCTTAACCTGACCTAGAAAATCGCTCTTGAAGGTCAAAGATACTCAAGTAAACACCAATTTGGAAGGATTGGGATCTTCCTTAAGCACATGGCTACTTAAATAAAATCTAAATTCAGTTAATTAGGAACTCGATTAAAGCGGACTTGGTTAATGCGGGTTACTCCGTATATCTAACTGAAACCCCAAGTGGCAGTAAATTATGATACACGTTCATATTAGACAGGGGGTAGTATTCAGTATCCCGATGTCCATTTTGTGAGTTATGGGAGTTTTAATTTTAAAATTCTGAACCGGTGCTTTGACCTCCATAATAGGCCTTCGAGAGCCTAAACTGAATTAGGTTTAGAATAATCCAATAAGAAAATCTTTTTTTAGCATTAACTTCTCAACCGATGTTTATATAGGCTAGTCTCTATGACCTTTTGTGGGCCATAGGGTACGTGAAATCTTAATTACAGCTCAGCCATTTAGTCGTGGATTAGTAACAAGCAAACAAAGAGACAGGTTTAGTTTTGTCTTTATAATTTTTAACATAGATGTGTTTTCTTTGAGGTACTATATAATTATTAGTTTAATTTAATGTCAATCTTATAGATTTTTGTTCGGTATGAATACTATATTAGTCATCTAATATTTATCCTATAAGTCCTGAAGTACAAAAGCAAACATAATTCCTTAGGCATTTTCTACCTATCTACCTTGGGGTGATGCAGAAACAAGCGAGGGAGGTGCACTAAAAAAATAGATAAGAGAAGACGAAGAAAGAGAAACATAATGAAATAAAATAGTTAAATAAACATACACAAAAATACAATATTACATATACCTGCATACTATATAAATAAGATATATACATATAATATTATATAACACACATATTATACTCTTTTACACTTTTACTTACCCATCACTCTATTTAGGCAAAAATAAAAATAGAAATAAGTAAATTATGCAGCCTTACTTTTCTTCTTAATGTTTGTAAATAAACAATCCTATTACATGAGCAAACAATAGCACAGGTGTGCTAAAACACAGATTTTATCATTCCCCTGTAAAAAATATTTTATCCTGTTTACGTTTTTTACGCCCGTTGCCCTCCCTCGCAATTTTTCTAGAAAAGTTGTTAGGGGTGGGTCTTTTCACCGCGGTGTCTACTAAATTACGACGGAAGAACCTCCTTTGAACCAGTTTTTACATTTTGTCGGTGGTCATTAGCGCAACCCCTTTTGTCGTCATTCCACTGTAATGAGAGTGTTGTCAAACGTAACCTTTAGACAAATGAGGAAATATTCAACTGGATTCCGAGTAATTGGAAATTGTGTGAAATCTACGATGTTATTTTCTGCCTTATCTTGCTGTGTATTTAAATTTATCAACATATGTGTTAAATTGGACGTTCTTTTTAAACTTATAATATTTTAACTTATCTATATATATAAAAATGTGATTGGTTTGTGTACGCTTCAAAAACTCAAAAAGTTCTGCACCGATCGAGCTGAAATTTTAGCATGATATATAATCCGCATCAAGGATTGTTTTTATATATTTTTTGCAACAGTCACATATCCGCGACCGTCATTGTTTTGTTTCTCAACCTTTCAATCACAATGTGCCACAGCGAAGCGTGGCAGGGTACAGCTAGTATTAAATAATTGAGTAAGTGCTATAATATATGTGCAATATTGGCAATTTGCAATAAGCCAAAATCAAGGTGCCTCTATAGCGGAAAAAGCATTATCATACAAATCACATTTTCTATTTTTAAAATTAAACCATTTAAAATGTACCTCCATATATAAAATTGACCATGTACTCATCAAAGTCCATCAAAGCCATAACATCCAGAAATCGGAAAATGTGTATTGAATTAGAGAATGGTCGATCCTAGCTAGCAATAATCTGACAACTTAACTACTAAATACTTAACAGGATTATGTCAGAAATAACTTATGAGCTGCGCGGCTAACGACCCTTGCCAGTGCACTTAGCCATGGAGCCACAAAATTTGGATACGCTCATAGACAAGTAGATTGAATTTAAGTTTCAAAGCAATTCCTTTATCCGCCACTGCCTCTCATAGGTTTGCAACTTGTATTGCAAAAGAAAGATACCATGACAGTCTCATCGCAGGTCGAGGGTTTGATTCCCAACCAGAGCAAACATTTATGTCCATGTATCTATGTGTAAATATCTATTTATGAATTTATATCTATTTATATTCTATATATATATCAGTAATCTGGTTTCCTTAGGACAAGCTTTGCTTAGATTGGGATCGGATTAGCCGAGCGTGTGTAAAGAATGTCCCAGGATATTTATTTATTATAAAATGTTATCCATTGTCGGAAGCACGCTTTAAATACTACATCGGAGGTAAGGTTTCAATTTGACAGCTTTGCACCGTTCGTGTTATGAAGCACATGCATACTATATCAGTAGGTTATTTGATGAAAATTTCATTTGACTCTTCTAAGTCGAAATCCAGTTATATTAATGCTACGTAGACCACGTAGGTTGATATTGTTCATAAAAGTATAGGTATTTTGTTGAACTTTATATGGTTTTAAATGTAAATTAGATTTGAGGTACAGAAAAAAAACAAAAGAATTATATAGTGTATTCAATTATTTCCAAAAATTCTATCATAAATATTTTATTTGGATTCGTAAAATGTTCCTCATAGTTTTTATTCTGTCTACGTAGTGCCAGAGCACACCGGTAAGTTCTTGGCGACAGATTTTAAACTTAACTATATCTTGAGTGTGACCATCCAGCCTCTCTATTCAGCTAATAGAACGCGCTATAATACGCCACTAAACATCGTTGAGCTAGTGTAATTTTCCTTACAGAATTCCGAGGCCCTGGTTCTTATAATGTTCCCTACCATGGTTTTTTTTTTATTATGTAAAAACTTAAGCGCATTTGACTAGATCTCACCTGATGGAAAGTGACGATGTAGTCGAGGATGGTACACGCGAACTCAAGTAATGCCTATTCACTCTTGCCATGGTTTCCTTCACAAAACGCTCAAGTACGTTTTAAGTTTGTATCCTTGTTACTTATTTTTTTAATTTCTTGCTTGGTTAAAATAAAGCCTAATGTATTAAAACTATGGATGAATAATGTAATTAAATTTCTGTTTTAGTTGTGATGTAAATGTGAGTAAGAACCATTATAAATTCAATTGTAACAGATGATCTGTCAAACAGTTTCTATTGGATTGAACACATATATATGTTGGCTGGTAAACGCCAGTAGAATTTCACCCCGCATTCGTATTAAGCCGGATATTAATTCTGGACGTCAGTCCCTGTAATTTATGGTATTAATTATGAGTGTGACAATATTGGGTAATTCATTTTGCACTTCGACAATTGCATTTGATATTGTGTCGTCTATGTTTGCCTATTTAGTGATAATTGGAATTAGTAGCTGGAATACATGCTAGAGTTTGTAAATGATGTGTCAATAATAACCTAATTTAGATGTTTTCCTGATCCGTTTGATGTGCATTTCGTGCAATGTTTAGTTTTAAATTAGCATAAAATTGCTAACTGTTTTCATTGTTACATATGTACCAAATTTGGATCACAAATTAGAATAATAATAAATATCCTGGGACATTCTTTACACACGGCCATCTGATCCCAAACTAAGCAGAGCTTGTACTACGGAAACCTGTTATACTACATATACATTTTTTTTCTAGATACATACTTATATATATATATATATATATATACACAGAACCCAGACACAGAACGAATAGACTTGTTCATGCACACAAATGTTTGTTCTGGGTGGGAATCGAACCCGCGAACTTCGCAGTCAGAGTCGTTAAGCACCAATAACTTGCCATATGAAGTAACATTGTTCTAAAAATATATATACATATATATTTTTCATGTCATTGTATATATATATATTTATATATAAGGAATAATAATTATACACAATGAACACGCAAAATATTTATAATATCTTAAATTGCCTACCATATTGTCTGTAACTAAGGGTAGTCCTAGGTCACCTGAAAGAATTTGCTTCAGCAATAAGGCCGCCTATATATTTTTTTATTTATTTATTAGGTTTACCAACTATTGTTATACACAATTAATACAGAAGGAAAAATTATAATAAAACTTACTGCACAATCTTTACAGGTAAATACCACATGCAATTTTAGGACGCCATATAAATTGAGGTTTACGTTGTGTTTATTTTACTTTATTAATTATATGTATGGGCTGTGCCGCGAACTACGTCGCGAAATGTACCATAAATTTTAAATAACTAAAACGTCAAACCTTGTTAATATTAAAGACTGGCAACCCAAAAGGCTCTGTCACCGGCTTTGACATATTTCCCGCCACTGTTACCCACGAAACTTAAAAACTCCACCTTTCATCAATCATAAAGTGTGAAGAAAGCAAATAACTAACTATCCAGGCAGAGATTGAGAGATGTGAGTGTGGCAACCTGGGTGCGCGTGTTGCGGGAGGCCTAGGTGAGCGCTTTAGATTTAGTTGATTGTAATAGCAAGTACCTAGTTGACATTCGAGCGTGCGGTTCAGAAACTTTGTACTTACGGTTGTTGTTACTTGCTATAGTGGGATGTGCCTGCTTGCCTCGGATGGATATTAGTAGGGACGTGATCGTTGGATGATGCTCAGCTATTCATATTACACAGACAGACATATCATTTGGGTGGACTCAGACGGACGTTGGTAAGGACATGATCGTTGGATCATGCGCAGATACTCAGATATTCATGTTATTAAGACTCAGACATACATTGGTAAGGAGATGATCGTTGGATTATGCTCTGATGCTCAGCTATTCATGTTATACAGACTCAGACAGACATTGGTAAGGAGATGATCATTGGATTATGCTCCGATGCTCAGCTATCCATGTTATACAAACTCAGAGAGACATTGATAAGGAGATGATTGTTGGATCATGCTCGATACTCAGCCAGTCATATTACTCAGACAGCTATCACTCAGGTAAACTCAGATGGACATGAGAGGAAAGGGGTCGCTATAAGGGGTGGCGGAGGCGACTTAAAAATAGTCCATAAACTATTAACTCAGGCCATTGCTCAGAAGTGTCTCAGTATAGTAAAATGAAGGTTATACCTTCAACACAGTTTGCTCTGAGACAATCACCACTCAGATCACCTGCATGCATATTATTTATCAGTTCAGATATGATGCATCAAGTCTACTGCACCTGCGTCGTTAGAAATATAGATTCTCTAGAAACCAGGCTGGAATTATTTACTATCTATAAGTACATTTACTTACCTTCAAATATCATTAATAATTCCTATATTTATCAGCTATTCGCTAGACCTATTTTACTTATTAGTACAAGTTTGGCGACAGGCAGAATGAAGGTACAAAATTAGATCAATAAAAGAATAAAAAATAGATAAGATTAAAATAACTAAAAATCTACAATACATTTTACATACATATATTGTTTTACTGATAATAGTGTTTGTAGAATACTTTTATTTTTATGTGGTGTGAACAATAAAGGATATCTATTTGTATTTGTTGAATTTTTTCTTTTTTTATGCCACTTGGGCCGACAAACAAGCAGACGGTTCACCTGATGGTAAGTGGTCACCGCCGCCTATGGACATTTGCAACACTAGGAGCATCGCCAATGCGTTGTCGACCCTGAGACGTGAAGTTGCTAAGTCTCATGTGCCTGTAATTTCACCGGCCCCCTTACTTAATTTGTATGGCTTTTTTTTATTTTTACTTAAAACGAAATATTTTATTCCATTACCTGAAGCAGCAATTAGGCATTGCAAGTTGTACACGTCGAGGAAGGCACGTGCTCCAAGAGACATGTCTAAAGTTTTCACTCAACATAAACATCGTACCAACATGACTTGTATTCAGGAAGCGACTTGCACGGGCAGTTGCAATGCATCCGTATGCAGTAACGCCGTGATGCAATCAGTACGTGACTTGAATACGAGACTCGTTCATAATGAATCTGTTAGCTAATTACAATCAGCTCTTGTTAACCTGGTGGCACAGTTTTCATAGTTTAAGCATATCTATAGCATATCGAAAACAAGTCAAATTCAAATATTTTTATTCAGATAGGCCTTTACAAGCACTTATGAATAGTCAGACTCTAATACCGTAGTCAAATAATCTGTGTTAATTCAAAGAATTTATTCTGTTTAGAGCCGACACTCAAAACTACTGAAGTAACTTAATACTTCTAAAGTGGCCTACCACCGAGCTATAGTTTCCTCACACGATGTTTTACTTCACCGAAAGAACAAACTCATTGAAGTATTTGACATCACGACTCTTGACACTGCATTCGTAGTCACTATCAACTGCATCAGCGCGTAAAAACAAAAGTTAGCAACAACAAGAGTTAAGTTTTTCGAGTAGTAGAGCTCTTCGAGCAGAGTTCGTTCGGAGAAGTACTACCACCTTACCCATTACCGCCGTGAAGCAGTAGTGCACTTATATTGTTGTGTTTCGGTGAGAAAGGTAAAGGGCCGGCTTAATTACAGGCTTTGATAGGCCAGTCGGCTTGGTGGTTAACGCTCTGACTGCCAAACCGAAGGTCGCGGGTTCGATTCCCACCCAGGACAAACATTTGTGTGCATGAACATGTCTGTTTGTTCTGTGTCTGGGTGTAAATATATATAAGTATGTATTTAGAAAAAAAATGTAGTATATGTAGTATATCAGTTATCTGGTTTACATAGTACAAGCTCTGCTTAGTTTGGGACCTGATGGCCGTGTGTAAAGAATGTCCCAGGATATTTAAGAAATGTTTAAGAAATGACCCCTGGTGTCGCAAATATCCATATGCTGTGGTGGTCACTTACCATCAGGTGGACAGTCTGCCTGTTTATAGGCTCATGTGGTGGAAATAAAACAGTTCTGTGTGAAAGAGATGACGTGATGTTTTCTTGAAACAATCGTCTCTGTCTTGCGGAGACAGTTTAATGTTTTTTATTAACCGACTTCCTGTCATTATCGAACAATGTGCTATATAATGAAGCTATTAAAGATTATAATTAAACATAACTTTTAAGTAAGAGTTGTACTTAGGCAGCTAGGCTATTATCAACTATTCTAAAGTATACTGGGTAAAAGGGGGGCAGCGGGAGCTCAATTAAAAGGCGTCTTAGTGGTTCACGGTATATTGCAGACTGAATGCAAAGTATTAGAACAGTGGTTGGTGGCCTTACCTACCCTCTAATATCCTTATAATAAATATATCTAATTACCTACATTACAATCCTCCACCCTATTTATAACTAATAATTTTAATTGTAATTACATTTTAACTATAATCTATAACTATATCTGAAGTACTTAGTGCTATACATTATTCCTATACTTACATAACTATTAACAATAAATTATACGCTAAATAACTTAACATTACATACATAACTATTATTAATGAGTAAATTCTTATTATTATAAAACATAAATTAAAACTTCTAGGAAGGTGGGTTCTTTATCCGACATTTACGTAAAATCTTGGACTGCGGAGTTTTTATGATTGGTGGCGTGGTCAGTGCGGGTGCGGGACGTGTACTCCGCTCAGTCGTTAAACCTGTATTAACGTCAACATTGCTAGTGCTGACCGTGCCATCGTCAAGGATCGGTGGATCAGTGGCTGGCGCCTCTTGTACCGGTACCGGTACTGGACATTCACCTATTGGTTCCGGTTGAGGAGAACCTTCGCTTGGCTGGGAAGTCGCGGCTAGCGAACTTCGCGATCTCCGTCTTAACTGATCGATATGCCTATGAGATTCCCTACCAATAACATCGAGAACCCTATAATCTGTCACACCTAACTTCTCCGTTACTTTCCCCGGGACCCATTTATTTCTACCCTGATACTGACGTAACCACACTTCTTCCCCAGGCTGTAGGGCACGTTTGTGTTCAGTACCTAATTCTATTTGCCGCCTTTGAGCCTCTCTAATTTTTTTGTCACGATCCGGCCTCAGAATATCTAATTTAGTACGAAGCCGTCTCCCTAGCATAAGTGAAGCCGGGCTTTCCCCTGTAGTGCAGTGTTCAGTATTTCTATAATGTAATAGAAATGTATTCAAAAATGTTTGAATATTTTCCTTTTTACGGACCGCTTTACGAATTGCCCTTTTAATCGTGCGTACAGCATTTTCCGCTGCTCCATTTGAGGCCGGATGGTACGGTGCCGTAAAAACGTGTTCAATTCCTTGCCTACTAAAGTATTCTGCGACTTCTTTACTCGTAAAGGGTGGACCATTATCGCTAACTATCTGTTTCGGTAACCCCCAACGAGCAAATACTTCAGATAGTATATCTATAGTATAGCGAGCCGCTGTACTAGGTACTGGAAATACTTCCAACCATTTGGTGCGAGCATCAATTAATACTAAATAAGTCTTATCAAAAATAGGCCCTAAAAAGTCTAGGTGCACTCTGGCCCAGGGCCTCGCTGGCCACGGCCAGGGCGCGAGCGCATGCCGCGGCGGCGCGTCCGCCTCGCTCGCGCACACTTCGCAGCGCTTACACAGCGCCTCGAGTGCCTCGTCGACGCCAGCCCACCACACGTAGCTACGGGCTATCGCCTTCGTTTTTATGATACCCATGTGTGATTCGTGCAATTCGTTTAGAACCCGATCCCTACACTTTTCTGGTATTACGACTCGGTGTCCCCACATAATACAACCTAACTCCTCGTAAAGTTCATTTTTCCTATTAAAGTATGGTTGTAATTCTTTGACTTCATTATGTTCCGGCCAACCGTCCCTGATAAAATATAAGATTCTACTCAAAATGGGATCCCTTAGTGTCTGCCGTTTAATCATGTTATGATCGAGCAACAAATCGTTCTCCGCGAAATGCAAGTAAGTCTGTTCGGGCGGGTCGAGCGATGAGTCACTCCCTTCACTCGGCACAGGTAGCCGCGATAAGCCGTCTGCCCCATTGTCGTGTGTGCTTACATATTCGATATCGTACGTATAAGCCGATAGTATAATTGCCCAACGCTGCATGCGACTAGCGGCCATGGCTGGAATACCGTGTTTAGGACCAAAAATACTGACTAGGGGTTTGTGATCCGTCCTTAAATTAAACCGACGACCGTACAAATATTGATGCAGCTTTTTAAAACAAAATACGATCGCGAGCGCTTCCCGATCGATCTGCGAATAATTTTTCTCTGCCTGTGTGAGCGCACGCGATACGTACACAATAGGACGGTCCCGCCCGGCGCGGTCCTGCTGCGTCAGCACTCCGCCGATTCCCCGCGCACTCGCATCACACGTCAACACTAACCGCTTACCAGGATCGTAGTGAGCTAATACCTCGGCACTGGTTAATATACTTTTTATCTTTGTAAAAGACGTTTCACACTGCCTAGTCCACTTCCAACTAACTCCTTTTTTCAATAATTCATACAAAGGAGAAAGTAAAGTACTAACATTTTTAACAAACTTTGCGTAAAAGTTAACTAACCCAAGGAACGATCTAACTTCGGGCACTTCAGTGGGGCGGGGAATTCGTACTATTGCCGCTACCTTCTCAGGATCTACCTTAATACCGTCTTTAGAAATCACGTATCCTAAATATCTCACTTCTTCTACCAAAAATAAACATTTACTTTTTTTCAACTTCATACCGTGAATATGCAACCTATGCAATACTTTCTCGAGTATACCTAAATGTTCCGAGGCCCCTCCCTTAGTACCTACGATCACATCGTCCAAAAATACTTCCACCCCGGGAATGTCATTCAAAAGATTCGACATAATCCTTTGAAAAATACCCGGGCTTGACGATAAACCGAATACTAACCTATTATACTTAAACAACCCGCGGTGTGTGTTAATAACAGTCAAGTCTTTTGAATCGTCTAATTCTACCTGATTATACGCCTGTGAAAGATCAATCTTTGAAAATAACTGTGACCCATTCAAACTCACTAATAAATCCTCAATTTTAGGAAGGGGATACCTATCGATCAGTAAGACGGAATTTAGCGTAATCTTATAGTCTGCACAAATGCGAAGTCCTCCATCCGCCTTACGTACCGGCACCAATGGTGTCGCCCAGTCCGAGCTGTCCACCGGCTCAATAACGCGGTCGCGCAGCATAGCATCCAGCTCCGCGTCCACCTGACCTTTGAGCGCGTAGGGCAGCGGCCGCGCGCGACAGAACACCGGCATGGCACCCTCGCGCACCCGCAGCTGAGCCTTACCGCCTGTGAACCGCCCCAGTCCGCCGCTGAACAATTCTTTATACCTGTTAATTAACATAGGCAAATTATTACACGGTGGTCTAGAATCCTTACAATAATTAATTCCAATATGGAATGATGGAATTTCAATTCCTAGCTCTGACAACCAATGTCTGCCAAGTAATGACGTCGTACCCCCGTCAATCACAAATAGTTCCAGACATTTAACCTGGTTAGCGTATTTCACTACTGGTCTAATAAACCCTAACGGTTTTATCGAGCTACCATCATAAAACTTAAATACCATATTATATTTATCTATAGGTCTGGTTTTAAAATATTTCTCGTAGGTAGTTTTGCTAATACATGATACTGCCGATCCCGTATCAATCTCCATCTTAAGTGGGTGATTATCAATACACAAAGTGAGACTTACTGGCTTATAACCGCTTAAACACAGCTGGTGCAATTCTTCTTCCCAGTCATCCACACTGGAATCTTCTCTAGCTTGCTCATCGAACCAAGGTTTCACATGGTTGACATCACGTTTTCCTACCCTCCCCGCACTTGACTTATACTGCGGGCAAACTCGTCGTAAATGGCCGCTTTGTTTGCATTTACTACACACAAAACTTTTATAACGGCACCTGTCCTTTGTATGACCGCGCCTGCCGCACGCTTTACAGTTCTCGTTCCCGTCTGCATCCCATGAAGTCCGCGGGTGGACTGGGCGTGGCCCGCGTCCACGCAAATAACCTTTGACGAATAACTTCACTGTGTACCCCGCACACTAGCTGGTCCCGTAAGTTATCCTCAAGGCTGCTTCCGAAGTCACAGTATTTTGATAATCGTTTCAGTTCCCCGATGTACTGTGCCATTGACTCAGTGTTGTTTTGTCGCCTTTGTCGAAAACGATACCTTTCCGCCATTATAGATGGCTTAGGTTGTATATGGTTCCGTAAAACTTCCACAGCCGTCTCGAAGGTCATCTCTGCTGGGGCCACTGGACTCGATAGGTTGCTCAACAGTTCATATGCTTCATCACCCATCACCGTAATAAGCGTAGGTAACCATAGTTCCTGTTTGACCCCGTTCACCTTGAAGTACATCTTCAGTCGTTCTACGTACAACGACCAATTACCAGACTTCATGTTAAACTCGCTGATTTTCCCAACCGACATTCTGATAATGTTGAAATATGTTGTTGAATGTAATCCTCGTCGCCAATAAAGTATACTGGGTAAAAGGGGGGCAGCGGGAGCTCAATTAAAAGGCGTCTTAGTGGTTCACGGTATATTGCAGACTGAATGCAAAGTATTAGAACAGTGGTTGGTGGCCTTACCTACCCTCTAATATCCTTATAATAAATATATCTAATTACCTACATTACATATTCTACGTAATGAAATAAATAATGTAACTTTCCTTTGATAAAATCTATAAAAGACATACGACTATTGGTTGTCAATGATTGACGCAAATTATATTTTTTACTTACCCGACACATTTGGCCGGTGATTTTACCGTTTGCCATACATTTGTACGGTGATATCGACTTGTCACGCGAATAGGTCATCAACGCTGGGGCATAATCAAAACATAGTTTTACTTACCTATTAGCTGCCAATCCACTGATGTATTTTAACGAAACAATTATTTTTTATGGTCTCTTTAATTCACAGGGTTTTATTTTTCCATTGTTGAAAAGTGCACGGTACTAGTTTAAAGTTTACTATTATCATTTTGCGATCGACAAGGCTTTAACTACGTTTTGTAGAATAAAATATTTAATGACTTAAACATATGCCATTAGAGTCGCTTTTTCTATGTAGGTCTGATCCTAGATTCGCATTCACAATCGTACACGGAAGATTCAGTAAAAAATCACCATATTTTTGAACGGGAAAACGATTTGTTAATTTAAAAATGGAAATCCTTAATTAATTTTAAGATAAATATTATATATGAGACAGGAGTATGAATGCTAATTGTAATATGAAAATCCTTCAGTTTCGAAATTATATTTTGCGGCTAGCGCGCCTTCCGGGTGACGGGGAGGTTGCACCGAGACACACAGGAACTGATATTAGCAAATATTTAATTACTAGGACCGTTTATTTGATTTCGCTTGATGAGGTTTACTAAGAAGTGTGGAAAGGCAGGAAGCAAGGAATTTCTAGTTTTCTCATCCGTTAGATGAATCAAATGTTTGTGTTGGATGTAAATCGACTATACCTGTCTTGTTCCTGAATTTGAAATATATTACTGAATATATTAACAATAATAATTGTGCCTGGAATAGTGTAATTAGTATTAATAGTGTCAATATTGTGTTAACGCTTCGCAACAGTTCCAATTAAGTTTTAATATTCTTAAGCCTTATTTTGAATTATACCCTCTTGTTTGCTACTACAACTGTGTTACCAACACACTACAGAAAAAATTGTGTTCACTTATAAAAACTGAAAATGTACGAATTTTATTCAATATTTCGAGTGAAACTTTATATCCACAACCATTTTTATGTGATGAAAAATAAATTTGTGATAAACACAATTTATGCTATTCAAAAGTAATAAATGAATAATTACAATGTTTCCATGTAATACAAAAGTTTTACATCTATTTTTACGACACACCTGTTTTTAAGCATTTGGTTCTTTTTTTAGAAATACAAAATAAAATAAATTTATTTAGTTGCTCAAACGAACAAGATATACGAATTAGGTATAATTTTTTTTTCATATGATTTCAAAAGCGTTTACTATATTTTTATTCTTAACCATGAAAAAAAAAATTGTTAACCAATTAAACGCAAACTTTTTTTCGTATATATGCATGTTGGTCAAATTTAAAAGCTGTGTGTAACCACTGCCATTCGCAGAGAACTTTTAAATTTCAAACGAGATTTGTTTTGAGCTCTGTTGTTTTTGAAAAGGTCCGTGTGTACCGTCAGGAGTTTAAAATTAAATTCGAATCGCCTCCTGATATGAATTATAACTTTACAACTGCGGATGAACGCGTAACAACATTAAATGTAGATACATTTAGCGTAATATTGTACTTAAGAGAGATTTTGGTGCAAAATACTGTCAACTACTTGGGTAATAATTTCCTACATAGCAATATCAGCCTTATTTTGAGTAAAGTACGAAATTACGAAAAAACCGACGCACTAACAACACTGTCTGTCTATATTATAATTATCCATTACAGGAATAGATTATTAAGATTTCCGCATTAACAATCACAAAAAAGCTATCAACAATTTATTGATTTATGAATTGTTTCCTTTTTATATACAGACAGATTAACAGAAAACGAATTGATCCTATAGGAATTCCTTTTTTATTTTTCCATATATACGAATACCTTGGGTAACTTTATATTTAACTAGCTGTCCCCGCGGTTTTACCTGCGTTCCCGAGGGATGTCACATGTATAATACATAAAAATCTTCCTCTTCAATCAGTCTATTAAAAAAAGCCGCATCAAAATCCGTTGCGTAGTTTTAAAGATTGAATCATACATAGGGATATAGGGACAGAGAAAGCGTTTGTTTTATACTATGTAGTGATAGTGATATATACATATAAGTTGCTCAAAGTTCTTATTTTGTACAACACCATTTGTATTTAATAGAATTCTAAACTATTCAAGCACATTATTGAAGTCAGTTTCAATTTTGCATGCTCCACGTTAGATCTGAACCTTAAAATAGGATTTTCTCAGCACAGATGGGAATATTAAAACGGTACAGTGGACAGAAGATGCACTGCAATATTGTATATAAAACCTTCATTCAATACTCGCCTTTATTACAATAGTGTTTAGAGACAAAAGGATAAAGTCCACGACCAGCTCAACGTGTATTATTAATGTCGATATTCACACAAAGGTTTCTTGTACGTCTGGTCGAATATTATTTCTGCCTAGACGTAGAAAATACGTTTGAAATGTCTAGACTTTATTATTTAGTACTTTAACGCGAAACTTAGGGCTGAACTTGTCAAAATAATGATTTGTTATTACTTGTAAAAGTTTTTTTCATTCGGCTCGAAGGACCAAAAATATTATACTCATGAGCGAGTAATTGTTTGTATCGCGAGATATTTTTATTTTATTAAATTATATTATTCAATCATTTACTAAATAGAATATATTAAACTAAATTTATAAATTGATTGAACCTGTTGAAGAATCTGATTGAAACAGAAAATAATATTATAATTATTTTCTTTTATGAAATTGACAATCGGTTCGGCGACCCGAAGCAGATTTTGACATCTGATATAAAGTTGCGACAGTCTGTTGTATTTCAATCAGTTCCTTTTTCAACTATAGAAGCTTATGTTTGCAAGTACTGATAGGTGACAGATTTTCATTTCAATCATGGGTCAGCCAGGCAGGTAGTACGAAGTACGATTATGCTACAGTTTCCTCACGATGTTTTCCTCCATCGAAAGCACAAGTTCATGTCATCTGTAGATCAAGCCGGTCCTTTTACGATACCAACTTATACATGTTTTAAGTTAATAAATATCCTGGGACATTCTTTTACACACGGCCATCTGATCCCAAACTAAGCAGAGCTTGTACTATGGAAACCAAATAACTAAAATACTACATATAATACTTTTTTTTTCTAAATACATACTTATGTAGATATTTACACCCAGACACAGAACAAACAAACATGTTCATGCACACAAATGTTTGTCCTGGGTGGGAATCGAACCCGCGTCCTTCGGTTTGGCAGTCAGAGCGTTAACAACCAAGCCAACTGGCCTGTCAATTAGATAGACTTTAGTTTAAACATGATCTCAACAACATGATGAGGCTCTCAGGGTCAGCTGGAACACACATATGAACTAGGGTGATGAGAAGCCATGCGGGTATTATTATCCTTAATCATCGTCATAATAAGGTGTAGGTAAACATCCATCCTCCCTACTAAGACACCCATAATTGATGCATAAAAACATATTTGCAAACATCTGATGTAACACGACGTAAACAGAATTTGAGAACAAATGAAAAAAGGACAGTAAATTGCGAGGGTTTGTCCTACTTTTTCAAGCTATTTTATTCTGGAGGATATTACGTACGTGTACCGTATAAAATAGCTGTAGCCAGTTTCCATTACTGAACCCGATGCTCACATGTGATGCTACATGGCCCGAAGAGTTATGAAAGGAAACCTAACAAATGGTAGTCGGAAAGCAACGCCTATTTTAAAGCCTATTTTACTGTTCGACGAATAAACAATCTAGTTCGTTTGCCTTTTTTTCACAGCTTTAGAGTTGATTTTCCAGCAACACGGCCACACTTTCATTAGCTTTGGCGAACGGTTTTTTTTCTCAAAAAAATCAACTACCCTCTAATTGAGAACTGCAGTGGCAGCAGCCAAGTTGCTTGTTTTTAAAAATATGTTTTAACCGATACTCATTGGTTTTATCAAACTGGATCAATGTAGATATCCCTTTAATTTGTGCGTATTTCTCACGGAATACAAAAATTGTATGTCTTGATAATCAATCACATTGTGTGTGGTGACTGTGACTACTTACCATCTGGTGGACTATTTGCCCTATGGTCAGCGAGCGCACGAAGTTGATCAGCAGCTGGTAATTTACGTTAGTACAAATACAATTTTATTAACCTTTTGATAATCCTTTAAGCGATTATAAATCTAAACGGGCTTGTAGTTTTGAGTTTAGATACTTTGAATGCTAAAAGCTGACTTCCAAACCGGTAGTAGCTTCAGTAACTTTAAATTTGACCTCGTAAGTGCCCTCCGTGGGCCTAAACTGAGTAAATGGTTTTCAATTTTGTTTTTTTTTTTATTGTGAATTCGCAAGTTTATGATCGATTCCCAGTCAGGAGAAACATTTGTGTATATCAACAATGAATATGTGTGTTGGTCATGTCTCTGGATGTTAAAATATTGTATGTAGGTACATACAATATATGTATGTACCTACATACAATATTTCTTCCTTCTAAAGTATCAAAGCGGTTATCTGGTTACTTCCTATAGTTTAAGCCTTGTTAGTGCCTATGTTTTCGGCTTGTACTCAGATACCAGTGTGTAAAAGAAATTCTCCTCAATATTTATTTATTAAATAGGAAGCAATCGAACCAGAGCGCCCCTTTGTCACACGATTATTCAAATTATTATTTTATCGTCTAGTTTACTCTAAACTTTCTCAGCTCATTGCTAAGGGATGCAGTATTCTTTCGGTCGTATATTCATTTTTCTACTACATCTCCCGTTTTGTTACCATCACCTGTCTCCCACCTGCACTGGTTTAAAAAGAGACATGCATTTTTATTACCACTTGATTCAGTTTTGAATTCCAGTACTTTGTTCTGAATTTATTATTATTGTTTAGCTGTGCTGGTATCAATTGCTAAAGGAGCGTTTGGCGCGAGCGACGTAGTTCAGCGCCGTGCAAGGTATATTTTGTAACAAACAAATATAACACAGGTAGTAAATGCTCTGAATTAAAACTTAGCGATGCTCTTTATCCCGGTAAAATAAATCCCGGAATATTAAACACCGCAGGCACGCCTGAAATCTGCGGGGCGGAAGTTTGTTAAATATTGTTGTTTCATATTTATTAACCTAGCTTTAGCAGTAATATTACAAAGGGAGAGAGCGAATTTTGTGCTGTGGAAGCACCTAATTAAAAAAAATGATTTCACTGATAGGAAGCTTTACTATTCCTATACTACAGCACGCTATGATGGCCGTTTTGACGTTTGAGATTGTCATAGGAAAAACAACTGTATTGCTTTGGAATAAGGTTGATTTCCATCATCATACAATTAGCTGGTCGATCAATAGATGCACCTTATGTGTGAAGGAATAAAGGTTATTTTTCTTTGTCATTGTTAAAAGTCAATACGGCCATCATAGCGTGCCGCAAGTTTAAGTGGCAAAGACTATATTATAACCCTGCAATCTCTCGGGTGAAACTTGCATTATAATATGTGTTATAAAATGATGTCCTACTGGTGTTGCAACCGCTGGATGGCCCCATTTGTACCTATTTGAGGTCAAGACGGTTATAGCGGCTGTTGCCTGTTAGCAAATTGGTTGTATCACATGATGCCGACGTAGTTTGTGGGAAGGAGACTGGTTGTGTTCTCACGTTTATTATTAAGCTTATTTTTTAATCGTGTTGTATTTTTAATCTTTTAATGTACAATAAAAAATGAAGTACAACTTTAGAGAAATAATACTTACTTTAATTAAATGTGGTACTCCAGTTCCTATATATGTACTTACTTTAAGTGTATTGTCGAAATATTTTTTTATTTTTGTAGCTGTCAATTTAACGTACAATAAAGAAACGAGGACAACTTTAGGAGATTTTTTTTTTTTTTTTATGCCACTTGGGCCGACAAACAAGCAGACGGTCCACCTGATGGTAAGTGGTCACCGCCGCCTATGGACATTTGCAACACTAGGAGCATCGCCAATGCATTGTCGACCCTGAGACGTGAAGTTGTTAAGTCTCATGTGCCTGTAATTTCACCGGCCCCCTTACCTTTCTAACCGAAACACAGTAATACAATTGCACTACTGCTTCACGGTGGAAATGGGTAAGGTGGTAGTACTTCCCCGGACGAACTCTGCACTAAGAGCTCTACTACTCTAAAATTAAAATCATAAGTGCTTAATTTAATTAAATGTGGTTCTCCAGTTACTATATACTTACTTCAAGTGTATTTTCTAAATATATATTGTATTAAATACAAATGTTTTAGTTACACCCACGTTGACGCGATAAAAAATACCATACGTCCTACTCCATGGCAATGACTGTGTGGGTATCAAACTCTCAGCCATTCGGCTTTGAGAGCGTTACAAATAGACTCACATTCGCATTTATAGTATTCAGTTAGAATACATCATACCACTTTTATCACATACAAATCATTAAAAAATTGAGCTCAGAATTAGCAACAAATTAGGTTGAAATTGAAACGTAGAATTGTAGATATGGAAATACCTTTGATGATAATGAATTACCCAATTCTAGTAACCATGTACTAGTGTACAGTGTTACTAGGAAGCTGGATAATTGTCTCGGTTAATAAATACTTGGTAATTTATATTTTCAGTAAATATAGCAATTTCCTGAAAAATCATACTTAGCAATTACAATGCTTTGAGTTAAACTTAGCTGGCTTTAAAAACTACATCAAGCATCAAGGTACCTTACTAAAAAGTTTCATAACAAACTTTTTTTTAAAACCTTGTAGTCAAGACAATACATGGACAAATTCAATTAAAACCATCGCATAATTAAGTTAAAGTGCTTCTGAGCCAATTAAACTTTCTCACAGAAGTTTTTGGAGCGTAATGATTTTATAATTTCTAATACCCGACTGTATTATTATTATTACTGATTGAATTCTATTCACTGTGATTTTTTTGTTCCAAGTACTGATAAAGTTTGTCAAACTTGAGGGTAAAAGTTGTGGTAAAAGAAACTTTAAATTTCACTAAGCAGAGCTGTACTATGGAAACCAGAAAACGAATATACTACATATACATTTTTTTCTCAATACATACTTATATAGATATTTACACCCAGACATAAAACAAATAGACATGTTCATGAACACAATTTTTTGACCTGGGTGGGAATTAAACCCTTCGAATTGGCAGTCAGAGTCGTTAACAACCAAGCCAACTGGCCTGTCTCTCAAGCTATGCATGTACTGTGTAAATAATGAAAATTTATCACAGAATTTTAGTGGGATCTTACCCTACATGTATGGCCATGGATCCATGTAATCCATGTAGGTATATGTTACCGACCAAACCCGATTTCAGAACAAACTAATTTTGCCATTTTGCAAACTAGTTCATCCTATACGCGATAGGATTAACTAGTATAGCCTAGTCCAAACTGGTTCATCCTAAGTCCGATAGGATAAACCAGTTTAGGCTAGTCTAAACTAGTTAATTCTGATATAAATACGCACACCCCAGGATAAACTGGTACGGCCTAGTCTAAACCAATTTTTAACAGAGTCGAAAGTAATTGAGCGAACATGTCAGGATATGTACATGCGGGAGTTGAAAACATTCACCACTAGTCCCTCTGTGATGCTTTTCAGAGCCCATACCTGCTCTGGTGATGTCCGGAATCACTCATGTACATGACGTTACATCGAACGCACAACCTCACTGAAATATGTAGGCATGTAGCGGAGCTACGTATTTTTAAACTTATATTTAAACTTAAAGCTAAATAAATGTAATTAAATTGTTGGTACATTAAAATATTAACATAGAATAGTTATCAAATAAATAGAAAGAAAAGAAAGAAATGAAAGAAAGAAAGAAAGAAAGAAAGAAAGAAAGAAAGAAAGAAAGAAAGAAAGAAAGAAAGAAAGAAAGAAAGAAAGAAAGAAAGAAAGAAAGAAAGAAAGAAAGAAAGAAATGTTTATTTGTGACGAATATTACATAAAAAAAAAAATCATACACATAAAAAAACATTAATTAACCTAAAAAAATAAATATTATATGTATAATTTTACATGTTAATTCAACTGATGTGTCACAAAAAGGTCCACCAACTCAGCATGAAGCTGATTATACAAATGCATAACCAGCGCTGGTCTTCCGTTGGGGCCGTGTAGTGAAGTCCAGGCAGGGTTACATGATAACAATTATATTAAAGAGAGTAAGAGTAAGAGCAGTGAACAGTTAACAGTGACAAAATAAGTAAGTGAAAGCAAGAAAACACAAAAAAATTATAAAATAAAATTAACAAATTTGATGCCATGAGTAAGTACCCTATTTTAGTAACTTAACAGAATTTTTTTTTTAATATAATAGGTTGGGGAAAAGTTTCTTCGCATTTTTTAAGAAAATTCAGAGCTTTTTTTAATATACTTTATTTACATAAAAACTACTAAAGTAATACTAAAGTATGTAGATATCATTTTGTTCGATAACTTTTTGCCATCTTGTAAATAGGGTACATGATCCGCGACAAGTGGTTTTGGCAGTCCTCTCGTGATGTTAACCTGACACTGCCCAAAGAATTCTGAAGAGACCGAAACAGGTGGAAATCTGAAGGTGCAAGGTCAGGACTATACGGCAGATGCATTAATACCTCCCAGCCGAACTCTCTTAATTTTTGCCGAGTGGCTAAAGATGTGTGAGGTCTAGCGTTATCATGATGAAAAACCACACCCTTTCTGTTGATTAATTCCGGCCGCTTTCTCTCAACTTCTTGCTTTAATCTCATCAGTTGTTCGCAGTAGAGTTCAGAATCGATGGTCCTGCCTGGTGGTAACAGCTCATAGTGAATAATGCCCTTCCAATTCCCACCACACACACAGCATCACCTTGTTGCGAGTTAGCCAGGGTTCCGCCACAGTCTGTGAAGCCTGATCGGCCTTTGACCACGACCTTTTTCGCATATTCTTGACGTACGTGATCCACTTTTCATTACCAGTTATCAGCTTCTTCAAAAAATGGTTCGGTTTCATAACGTCGTAATAAATAATCACAAATGAGTACACGGTTCATTAGGTTTCTTTCAGTGAGCTCGTGAGGTACCCAAATATCGAGCTTTTTTGTGTACCTAGTTTTTTTCAAATGCGCTGAAACTGTTTTCTGGTCAATTCCTAGTTCTTCAGCTACGTCGTAGCCACTGATATGCCGATCTTGCTTCACTTTTTCAAAAATGGCATCCATTTTATCCGTAATAGGGCGACCAGAGCGACGTGCATCTTTGACATCAAAATTTCCGGATTGAAAACGCTTAAACCAAATTTGTGCTACTGTCACGAACACTGCACTAGGTCCATAAACATCGTAAATTTTTTTTGAGGCTTGCGTTGCATTTTTACCTTTTTTGTAGTAAAATTTTAAAATGTATCGAATTTCTTCATTAGATTCACTCATCTTGATGGTACGAAAAACAATTGAAAATCACACATTTTCCTAATTTGAATTTGGAATTATGTTCTTTAAAATTTAAACTTTCAATTATACCAAAACCAGCCAGATACAAATAGTATAGCCAATGAGATTTTATTACAAGTTCATACATACTATAATGCGAAAATACTTTTTCCCCAACCTAATATATTACGTCTATTACGTATGTACGTACATTTTTTATTATACATTCATTATATTTTATTTTCATATGATATATCACTTGTATCATGCCGCTGCAATTCTTCTATCTTTTGATGATGAAAAAGAAAAGATTTCAATTTCAAAGAAGCTTGCGCCGGTGCTTCATTTTTTAAATTAAAAGGTCATTAAAATATGGTGTTACATGAGCCCTTGACGGAATGTAAAAACAGAAGCGAGCACAGGCATTCTAAACTCGTCATTATTATTATTCATTATTATTGTTTTGGCTTTTTGGGTATAGCACTTAGTAAAATCTTTGAAAAATTGCTGCTTAATCAAATGTCAAGTCACTTTACTAAGCATAAGGTATTGCATGGTCATCAGTTCGGTTTCACGAAGGGAAGATCTACATCCGATGCGGCAGCAACATTGCTGAGGCACATTTATGGCGCATGGGAGGATTCACAGGATGCGATTGGCATTTTTTGTGATCTGTCCAAGGCATTCGATTGCGTTGACCACCGTACGCTACTACTAAAACTTGACTTCTACGGAATTCGTGGAACTGCTCATGATCTTGTTTTATCTTATTTATCAAATCGCCAGCAAAAGGTAGGGATTACCGGCACAACATCCAAGGGCTCTTTAGTCGAAATGGGGGTACCCCAGGGTTCAATTTTAGGTCCATTTTTGTTTTTAGTATATATAAATGATTTGCCATATGTTGTAAATGACCTCACAGATATTGTCTTGTTTGCTGATGATACATCATTAATTTTTAAAGTTAATAGAAAAGACAAAGATCTAACTAAAGTTAATCATACTATGTCAATTGTCTGTGGGTGGTTTGCTACAAATAATCTATTACTAAATTCAAAGAAAACTAAATGCTTAAGGTTTTCTTTACCAAATGTAGCACAAGTAGATAGCCAAATAATAATAGATGGGAGCCATATTGATCTTGTAAATAAAACGGTATTTTTGGGTCTTACATTAGACAATAAATTGCAATGGGGACCTCAGGTTGATACTCTAGCTGCTAAATTAAGTTCGGCTGCTTTTGCTGTTAGGAAAATTAAACAATTGACGAATGTTGAGACGGCCAAATTAGTTTATTTTGCATATTTTCAAAGCCTCTTGTCCTATGGTATTTTGTTTTGGGGAGCAGCAGCGGATATAGAATCAATATTTATTATACAAAAAAGAGCAATTCGTGCAATTTACAGTATGGGTCCCCGTGAATCATTAAGAGATTTATTTAGGGAAATAAATATAATGACATTACCTTCACTATATATTTATGAAAATATAATGTTTATACGTAGAAACATAGGAATGTTTGAGGCAAAATTAGATATTCATAGTATAAATACAAGACAAAGGGAGAAGTTAGTTGTTCCATACTTTAGACTAACTAAAGTTAACAAGTCATTTCTTGGTAATTGTGTTCGATTTTATAATAAGATACCGCTTTCAATAACCAAAATGTCTGATCATAAATTTAAAAATTATATTAGGAAAGTTTTGAAAGAAAAAGCGTATTACAAGGTAGTTCATTATATTGAAGATAAAAATGTATGGAAATAGCTGCTCTCTGCACAGTGCACCTCTAAATCTCTTGTTTAAGTTGTAAGTACCTAATTATTGTTATTTTCTATTTTGTAGTCTTGTCATATTTTTTTTTAATTTGTTTTTATTAATGTTACCTATAATAAGTATCTTGTAATTGTTAAATATAAAATTATGTAAAATTGAAATTATAAAATAGCCAAAAAGTCAGAATAGATAAAAATTTATATAACAAATAAAAAAAAATGTAACCTTGCTGAGTTTCTTGCCGGTTCTTCTCAGTTGAAGGCTGACTTCCGAACCGGTTGTAGCTTCAGTAACTTTAAATTTGACCTTCATAAGTGCCCTCCGAAGGCCTAAACTGAATAAATGGTTTTGAATTTTGAATTTTTTTTTGAATTTAATGTTTAGACTAGGCCGTACCAGTTTATCCTGGGGTGTGCGTATTTATATCACAATCAACTAGTTTGGCCTAGCCTAAACTGGTTTATCCTATCGCGTATAGGAAGAACTAGTTTAGCCTAGGCAAATCTAGTTTGTCCTGAAATCGGGTTTGGTCGGTAACATATACATGCATTTAACGCATGTAATCCAAAACGAAATTATTGCTGTCATAATAGACATGGATAAATTATGACATACTAGCTATCCCCCGCGGTTTTACCCACTTTCCTGTGAGATGTCATGTTTTTCCCGGTATAAAAAACCTATATGTTATTTTAAGCTCTATCTATGTACCAAGTTGCTTCTAAATCCGTTTGGTAGTTTTTGCGTGAAAAAGTAACAAACATTCATACATACAATCTTTCGCATTTAAGATATTAGTAGGACAGCGCGCAATGGTCGATCCAGTAGACACGAAATACATTTTTTCTTGGTTTTGTCACTCATATGGCCAAAGAGTCCCAGCCATCACCGAATTTCAGAAAACAAATCAAGCAAATTCCCTGAAGCTATTTTCTATTAGCGTGAAAGTTGCTATTGCCTTTTTCCAGAAAACTAATTTGTCCGAATGCTTATACTTATACAATATAATAATTGAATTTTCCATGAAAATGTCGACGTAGCTTTTATTTATCCTTATTTGCCGGGAATAGCGAAAATATACAGATATCGAGTTGTCTGAGTGGAATATTTTTTATATATTATTGTTTTAATTATTACTATTGTGTCATAGCAAAAAGTGTGAGGAAGTACTTGTCGATTGAGGTACAATCAGATTAAGTATTTTCTAAGTTACCGAACAGTATAAAGATTAATAATGCTGTAGATATGGATCGAGCTTGGAAGTTGCATACTGCAAAAGAATTGAAAGGACTTTGTTTGAAATCATATTTTTTATATTCGAGTAACTTGTATATTTATTATATTTTAATGTGTATTTATTGTTATGCTTTATCGTATCAGCTCATGGAAGTCTTCTGCTGAACATATACCCATAGATTACCACAGTCCTAGGCCCCCTGTAACCAGCGCCTTCCATTGACTCCGACCAGGTCGTTGGTCCATCTGGTTTTGAGAGGTTGTCCCGCTGGGCGCTGTTATGTTAGTGTTAGCTATTAAGTATATACAAACGTCCCAGACTTAAAAATAAAACAAGACGCTAAAACTTTGCAAGTAGTTAAAATCACAAATACATAAATTCAATAAAATGCCCTTTGAGGTAATGTTAAAATCTATTTCTGGGTATCAACTCTAAGCAGCTTTCTCATGCCTTCACTTCTCGGTAATAAAACCAACATTCCACGGCTGATATTTTAAATCCAAATGTTACACATGGTTAGCTTTGTCGCCATCATTGAGGACATTGCCAATGACGGCTTAAGGTTTTTTTTTTATTTGAGCCTAACAAGTTGACTCCACCCTGCCTGATCTAAAGCAGCAATGGTGTCCAAAAATGAGACCCTTCGGCGAGATGCCGAAGTCACAACGCCGATCAGCCTCATCTTGTCGGCCTGCAGATATGCTTTCTCACGCTTCGTGTGAAAAACCCGGGATCGTAGGAAGATGGTCTTTATGGTGCGGCACAAGTATGTGCTACCAAACCTCTTAGTGCGTGACGGTATTGGAAGTATCGTGTGAGGATGGCATCTGAGGCCAGCACATGTGGTTCTGCAGAGCAAAGGAGAGGAAGGTATAAGTTGGAAAAGCTCTTCAGAAAATTTTCAATGTAAATCTAAAAAAAACTTTAATGCCGTACCAGGAATTAAACCTAGGACTTCCATGTCTCGAGCCGAGCTTTATACCTAGACTAAAGGGATTATCGACGAAAGCTGAAATTCAATAATTTATTTATTTTCTGAACTTTTCAAATAAACTCTCGCCAATATAAAACTTTCATGTTATGAAAATTGACGAACATACTTACAAAAGTCCTCGTTAAAGTAAATAATATTTTTATGCTTCTTACATGCTCGAAGTACCGTCAAATTCTACACAGAAATGCTTGTCACAATATTCTTAGTAGAGTTGGGAGTCCATTATCCCACTTCCGCTAAAGCTCGTTCACACGAAAGCTTTTTACGGTAAATATAGGTACGTTAGTGGTAAACTTATGCTACGCTTTGAATATTTTATACAGTGAAAATATTTTCATGATAGCGCTGTAATATTATTTGCATTAGCACTCATGCAGGCCTAAAGAGTATGTTTTGATAAATTATTTATACTTAAAACTTTACTGCAGGCTTGTTTACTTACATAATGTTACGGTAAAATGGATTTAATGTAAATTTTAATTCATCATAAAAAATTTGGCACTTACTAGTAATTATAATATTTTACAAAAAAAGTATTTGTTGAGAATAGTGGTATCCAAGGTAAGATTTAACTTGTGTTTTGGATACCAAGATATTCCCTACACAGGTTTGATCATAGCTTACAAGTAAGTTAAAGTTAAAATGAAAAGGTATGATAGCGAAGTGGGCGTGACGCCTAATGCCATTGCGAAGATCACGCGTTCGCATCTAACAATGACTGTTTAGTAATATAAAAAAAATAACTTAAGCTTTCTGGGAAAGAAAATATTGTGATGAAACTGGGGTACTCTGTAGTACCCGTCAGCTTGGCTAATACCCTTGAGGAAAAAAATGTTTTCAGCTGACTTCGGTGATATTATCACTTCCAATAATCTGCTAATAAATAAAAATAAAGAATTTAATTTGTTTTTTCAATTGAGACAATGTCAAATTACACGCCCCATGGGTGGCAAAGTGAAAGTCACCACTCAATATATGTAGGAAAATAATTTTGAGGAATAAACTAAATTTTCCACGTGTGAACCAGTCTTTAAGCTCATAATTTAATTGTTATCATCCGCTAGAGGTGCTTTTAGGTCGTCTCGTTAGTGCTTTGAGAAACTACAATACTCTTAGTAAGTCTAGCTCAAACAACGTGCTAGCTTCATTATCCGTTCTAGTTATAGATCATGTTTTAATATATTACAGGCTGGTAGATAGAAACTGTCACTTCATGCGATAAACATTCATGTGCGTAATTATGTTTGTGTTTTGGGAGAAGTTAGTTGTTCCATACTTTAGACTAACTAAAGTTAACAAGTCATTTCTTGGTAATTGTGTTCGATTTTATAATAAGATACCGCTTTCAATAACCAAAATGTCTGATCATAAATTTAAAAATTATATTAGGAAAGTTTTGAAAGAAAAAGCGTATTACAAGGTAGTTCATTATATTGAAGATAAAAATGTATGGAAATAGCTGCTCTCTGCACAGTGCACCTCTAAATCTCTTGTTTAAGTTGTAAGTACCTAATTATTGTTATTTTCTATTTTGTAGTCTTGTCATATTTTTTTTTGTTTTGTTTTTATTAATGTTACCTATAATAAGTATCTTGTAATTGTTAAATATAAAATTATGTAAAATTGAAATTATAAAATAGCCAAAAAGTCAGAATAGATAAAAATTTATATAACAAATAAAAAAAAATGTAACCTTGCTGAGTTTCTTGCCGGTTCTTCTCAGTTGAAGGCTGACTTCCGAACCGGTTGTAGCTTCAGTAACTTTAAATTTGACCTTCATAAGTGCCCTCCGAAGGCCTAAACTGAATAAATGGTTTTGAATTTTGAATTTTGAATTTTTGAATCTAAAAACTATATTTATTAAAGACTGGCTTCAGAGTTACAGTTTTACATGTGTTTGCGGTATATTTCTCCAAAGTAAAAATTCTATGTCTAAATTTAGAATGTCTTTTGTGTCACATATTTCATGCCATTCCAATCAGCCGTTACGGAGCTGAGTGGACATACTACACGAACACGCACACACACATACACAAACTAATTTATACCTAGTTGTCCCCCGCGGTATTACCCACGTTCCTGAGGATAAACAGCTTAAGTATCCTAATTAGCATAAGTTTACTATAACATCAGCTATCTGCCAGTACCAGTTTTGTCAAAATTGGCACAGCATCGGAGATTAGCCGGAATAAAAAGACATTTATTTAAAAAAAAAATTGTTTATTTAAAAGTTCCTAACGTTTATATCTTTTACTTATTTAGTAAAAAGCAAACAAGCATTTATTTGTGTAAATAACAACATGAGTTTTCTTTAATCCAAAGTTATTTTTGTATTCCATTAAAAATAAACCCATCGGTAAAATTGCAAATAGAAAATGTGAAGTGGCTTACGAATGTAATAAATTTTTTATTTTCCGCCGAACGACTTCAGTTGAATCCCATTGCATGCATTGATACCAATATCCATGAGACAGTTATATTACAGACTTGTATTTGAACAAGGTCTTGAAATACCCGGTTATCCGCTTCAATGGTTATATAAAGGTGCCTTCATACCTGAGGTATCAATTCACCATACATTTTTTTTTCATTCCCCCTTTTACATGCATAATGCCAATATTTTTTTTTGAAATATGTGAGCTCATAAGAATAATTTTAAATTAATGAAAACATAGGAAACTATAGGTCGGTTTGAAGTTTAAAATAAGGCTGATTTATTATTGTGTATGACCGTTTGTTTCTTTCAATAAATAAATAAAAAAAAAATATTTTAGTAATGACTTTATGAGCGATGTGCGGAGAAATGTAGTACTTAGTCTTTGTCAAAATAGATGTGTATTATCGTGCAAGTGCAACCAACAACCGAAAGAAAGTGCTGTTTTTAATTAAAAACATCTGGAAAAGGTTGTAAGAGTTGTAAGACTGTAAGAGTTAAGTTTTATTTTAAGGGAGGTACATATACTTGTAAAGAAAATGTGAATAAAGTATGGTTGAAGATAAACCTATTCAAATTATAAATAAATGCGAATCTTTAATAATGTTTGTTACTCTTTCACGCCAAAACTACCGAACGGATTTGGATAAAACGTGGCACATAAATAGTTATCATCAAATGCAACATTAAACATGTTGGCCACATAATCACCACACACATGGTGAGGTCCAGTCAAATGCGCTTAAGTTTTTATAAAAAAAAAAATATTTTGGTCAATCAAAGCCTGCCTATCGAAAGAAAATACAATATTAATTTGTATTACAATATGTATAGTCAAATTCTGTTATCAAATATTCAATTACCTCATGTATTCATTTAAAAGAATAACTCATAGGAATAATTCTTTCATATTCCTCAAGTTTTTGCTATTAGACGAAATTAAAATATTTTTACTTTTTTTTATAATTTTTTTTTAGTAACAGTTAGTGTATAAGCACCATAATGATCTAAAGAGTCATACTGTTGTTAAGTAGCTTCTTTTGAAATCTTACTTGCAAACTTCGAGCTTTATTGTAGGCTAAAGCTTATTGGAAAATAAACCTTTTGATACTGAACTTACTTGAGATAAATCGATAATGTTCTGTGTAGATGGAAAGTTAGTTAAAGAAATAATAAATAATGGGTTTGGGAATACACATCTATATATTATATGTATTTTAATCTATGTTAATATATAAATCTGTAGCATCTGTCTGTACATCATTTTTTTTTCATATTGTGATAAATTGTCGTTGTTTGCCAATAATAATTTTTTTTTGTTTTTATATATGTCCTTTTATAACTCAACAATGATTTGACCAATCTTGACGAAATTTGGAAAATAGTCAGAACAGGGGATTATGCGAGTGATAGGGCATATTATATCTGCATAATATATTAGTTTGGGGAAAAGTCTTTTCGCATTATAGTATGTATGAACTTGTAATAAATTCTCTTTGGCTATACTATTTGTATCTGGCTGGTTTTGGTATCATTGAAAGTTTAAATTTTAAAGAACATAATTCTAAATTCAAATTAGGAAAATGTGTGATTTGCATTTGTTTTTCGTACCGCCAAGATGAGTGAATCTATTGAAGAAATTCGATTCATTTTAAAATTTTACTACAAAAAAGGTAAAAATGCAACGCAAGCCGCGATAATAATTTGCGATGTTTATGGACCAAGTGCAGTGTCTGTGAGAGTAGCACAAATTTGGTTTAAGCGTTTTCAATCCGGAAATTTTGATGACAAAGATGCACGTCGCTCTGGTCGCCCCATTACGGATAAAATGGATGCCATTTTTGAAAAAGTGGAGCATGATCGGCATATTAGTAGTTACAACGTAGCTGAAGAACTGGGAATTTACCACAAAACAGTTTTGGCGCATTTGAAAACAACTGGGTACACAAAAAAGCTAGATATTTGGGTACCTCACGAGCTCACTGAAAGAAACCTAGTGAACCGTGTACTCATTTGTGATTCTTTATTACGACGTCATGAAACCGAACCATTTTTGAAGAAGCTGATAACTGGTGATGAAAAGTGGATCACGTACGACAAGAACGTGCGAAAAAGGTCGTGGTCAACGGCCGGTCAGGCTTCACAGACTGTGGCAAAACCCGGGTTAACTCGCAACAAGGTGATGCTGTGTGTGTGGTGGGATTGGAAGGGCATTATTCATTATGAGCTGTTGTATGAGCCACCAGGCAGGACCATCGATTCTGAACTCTACTGCGAACAACTGATGAGATTAAAGCAAGAAGTTGAGAGAAAGCGGCCGGAATGAATCAACAGAAGGGGTGTGGTTTTTCATCATGATAACGCTAGACCTCACACATCTTTAACCACTCAGCAAAAATTAAGAGAGTTTGGCTGGGAGGTATTAATGCATCCGCCGTATAGCTCTGACCTTGCACCTTCAGATTTCCATCTGTTTCGGTCTCTTCAGAATTCTTTAGGCAGTGTCAGGTTAACATCACGAGAGGACTGTCAAAACCACTTGTCGCAGTATTTTGATCAGAAGTCCCAAAATTTCTATAGCAATGTGATCATGTCCCTACCTACAAGATGGCAAAAAGTTATCGAACAAAATGGTACCTACATACTTTAGTTAAATGTAAATAAACTATATTAAAAATGTTTTGAATTTTCTTAAAAAATGCGAAGGTACTTTTTCCCCAACCTATTATAATATATACGCGGGTGAAACGGCGGGGGACAGCTAGTTAATAATAATAAACCTTATTATTTGAACCTATTATAAGACATCTTATTATATTTACTTATTGTATTGTATTTGTTTTTTTATCATATTAATCTTTATTTACTTGTTTCTTACATCTTTTTTTTAATATATAGACTAATCAAAGCACAGTCTTAAAATTTTTCTTAAAAATATTAAACAAAAACTTCAAATAGTAACTATAGAAACATGGGTCGGAATTTTCAATTAAAATTACAAATGGTAAAACATATCCTGCCGAGAAAAATCGTGCCTAATTGCCGTGTAAATAACTTGATATGCAACAACGTACTCTTTACATGTAGATGATCGTTTTTTTATGAACTGTGAAGTCGTGTTCATCGAGAACCTTACTCATTAGAAACAAAACAAAAGCTACCTTCGATTTTTTTTTATAACGGACTATCAAAGTAGCAACTTTTAATAAACTTATTTTTGTACTACATACTAACAACTAGACTCTTGAAGAGTGAATAGGCTACTAACGGGAAAGCGAGCTCCATCTTCGGCCTCATCTTCACTTACCATTAGGAGAGATTGAGCTCAATCATGTCATAAAAAATAATTTAAGTTATTACTAATCTAAAAAAGCTCACCCTCTTTTTTTAATTCTAAAAATATTACTCAGCCTGATTCATAACACTATAATCGTTTGAACACCAACAAGTTCTAACATGGTTTTCCGCAACCTGTGTTCCGATTGTTTTGTTTTCTATTACAACGGAGTTTGTTATGTCAAAGTGGAAATATTAACAATGTGTTATTGCGGTAACAGGAACCCAGGTAACAAAGTTATAACAATTTTATAACTGGTTATGAAAACTGAAGCATGTGGTATAAAGTATTTATTGGTGGAGTATAATATACTATATTTTGTTCATTAATTTTATAACTGGCACGTAAAAGCATTTTAAGCAGTATTTTTGTAATGCTTGGGTCATCATCAGCCTATCCCCGTCCACTGCTGGACATAGGCCTCACCTATGGCACGCCACTGAGCTCGATCTTCAGCTCTTTGTTTCCAACCGCTGCCAGCCAGCTTGCGTATATCATCGCTCCATCTAGCTGGAGGGCGCCCTACACTACGTTATATGAGTCATAATACTCTCAAATTATTAGTTAAGCTATGGGGCAAGTTCATAATTAAACTTTTTAAATTCTACAGTAGCCATTTTATATATAATACGTATCTTAAATACGGTTTATTTATAACATCAGTAGAATTATGTAAATATATTTAAACAACTATCGGTGAACATATATTAAAAAAATACATACATACAGACGAGCATAGAGCCTCTACCTTTTTATGTTGTTTTAAAATTTGATTATAGGGACTTATACTACCGGCACGCTATGATGGCCGTTTTGACGTTTCAGATTGTCATAGGAAAAGAAACTGTATTGCTTTGGAATAAGATTTTCATAATCATACAATTAGCTGTTGGGTCAATAGATGCACCTTATGTCTGAAAGAATAAAGATTATTTTTCTTTGTCATTGTTAAACCCATAAAACAAGCTCGATTAGTTTGGGGTCACAAGTAAACGAAACAAAGAATCTATTAAATATGTTACTATAAGTAAGACTCAATGTTTGTGATAATTAGAATATTTTTATGATTTTATGTAAAAGGATGTTTTTGAAAATTAATCTTTTATTTTTTCATTTTCAAACGTCAAAACGGCCATCATATCGTGCGGCAAGTTTAAATGTATCTTTATTAAATAATCTAATTACAAAAGCTTCGAATAAATAAAAGGACAACTACTTAAGAGAAAACCTATATTTAAGGGACATTCGAAAGCGAAACCAATATTATCAGTCACACAAAGGGTATTTTAACAATCAACAATTCTATAGTATTGCCCATTAACTTCAACTTGAATGTTGATAGGGCACTTAAAACAGAAATTCAAGAGTCCGCTCGGTCAATTCGAATGATTATTGGTAAAGTGAACAAGTTGAATTGAAATTTTGTTACTTTTGCAAAAACTTTGCAACGATGGGCAAGTAAATGATTATATATTAATCTGTTTGAAAATAGAGTAATTTACGTCGCCTTGATATTGATGACAAAAATAATTATTACAACTATAGTGGTTTTTGATATAATATTATAATGTGTATTATATAAACAAGATTACAATAGATTTAATATTATATATATAAAAATGTTATGTTGGTTTGTGTACGCTTCAAAAACTCAAAAAGTTCTGCACCGATCGAGCTGAAATTTTAGCATGATATATAATCCGCATCAAGGATTGTTTCTATCTATTTTTTGCATCAGTCACATATCCGCGACCGTCTTTGTTTTGTTTCTCATTTCTCAACCATTCAATCACAATGTGCCACAGCGAAGCGTGGCAGGGTACAGCTAGTACTAACATAATAAAACAAAGTGTACACTAAACTACTTAAAATTAGCTAAAAAAATAAGGCAATAATCTATATATAAAAAACTGAATTTAAATTGTTAGAGCAGTTTATGGGTAAAGTGCCCAGAAGGCTGGCGACGTTGCCTCTTTGTATGGCTTATTCTCTGACCAAAATACGAGCCAGCCCTCTGGTCACCGGATGACTCGATGAGCCGCGTCAACTATAGTTGCTTTTAACATTAAGTACTACAAATTTACCCTATTTTTCAGTTTATATGTGACTGAAACGTTACCCTGAAGATCAGTTTGATGTTTGATAAAGGACGAGGGTATTTATGAAACAAAAATATCAAAGCTTAAATCAACTTTCGGTTACATTACGATTTAGTTTTATTTAGTTGACATTTGATGTTGTTTATTTTGTACCGTAATGTCATTGTAATATTGATTATATCGAGACTTGATCGCAACTGTAATTTCACTCAATCGCTACGGGTTTATCCCAAATAGAGAGAGAGAGAGAAGCATTTTTTTTCAATAACAGCGGTCTCTTTGCTCTCCAATAAAAATGATTTCAGTGTACCTTTGACTTGTACTTATGTATTTTCGAAAGGCCCTTAGTTTTTTAATAGAGCTAGCTTTTTTCAACAGATATGTTCAGCGATATCTGGCTCTAAATTCGAACTTAATAAATCTTAAACTATTGCCACAAAACATAAAATGTGCATTTAAACAAAAACCAAACCATATCACTAGTCACCTACCAGCAAAGTCTGAACAACAATACAAGTTATAATGCTCGCTATAATACCGTAAATAGAGTATAAAATGAAGCGTGGCATGAAAACGGTAGGTATAAACTGATTATTGTTCGTCGAGCGCCGAGCGCCACGGATGGTCGACGCCGTTCAAAGCCACAACGTGCCACCGTGGAATAAACTACAAGTATGATGGCATTTGTAATGACGGCTACGATAAATGTATACGTAATTGCCGGCTTCTATACCCAATAATTTAGGGTTGGCGAAATATTACTTCTAACACAACTCCTACTAATTTTTGTCAGTCGTAATTATTGTTGCCTATCATAGTTTGTATGTATGAATGTCTGTTACTCTTTGACGCAAAAACTACGAAACGGATTTAAATGAAACTTGGCACAAATATAGAAAATGCACTGGAATAACACATAATATATTTATCCTGGAAAAATGTTACATCCCTCGGGAATGCGGGTGAAACCGCGGGGTCTAGTTAGTATACATATATAAAAGGAAAATAGTGTTCCTTTGACGCAACATCACCTCAAAACTATTGAGCATATCGGGATGGGACTGCTACCATTCGACGCGGAATTTTTCGTAGATGGTTATAGGCTATATCAGGAGTCGCCAAATGGCGGACCGCGGTCCGCATCCGGACTACCGACCCATTTTGTGCGGACTGCGAGAACACAACAACTTGCACTACAGACTATGCAAATTAATAAAATACCTAATAAAATAAGTAAAAAAATACCTTTGTTATTTCTGAAATTACATTTGTTTCATAAATATTTATATGTACCTATAAAATGTTGTGCGTACCGCAATGGTCATTTCGTTTCTTAAAACGGACCCCGAGTGGTATTAATTGTTGACCCCTGGGCTATATCATATCGATAAACGAGAGTGAAACCGCGGGGGACAGTTAGTATTATAATTGAGGTAAATGTAATTTTAGATGCAGGTTTTCTAACAATGTCATAAGAGAAAGCTACATATCCTAAGAGACAGGCTATATAGAGACCTGGTCAAAGTCGCCGGAAGCCGCTGGATGCAGGCAGCTCAGAGATAAAAATCCAAGGCGCCCTAGGTTCAGCAGTGGACATCCCTGGGCTGATAAAGATGATGATTATTACAAGCTATGTGGTAATATCGTAATAAATAAATAACAATAATATAATTAATATTATAAAGAGGAATGATTTGTATGTAAGTATGTTTGTTTTCACGCAAAAACTACCGAACGGATATGGGTGAAACTTGGCACATAGATAGAGCATGTTGTGGAATAACATATAGGCTACTTTTTATCCCGGGAAAATGTGATATCCCTCGGAAAAGCAAGTGAAACGATGGGACCGTAGGTAGTATAGTAAACTTTGACGAGCCAGTTGGCGTGGTGGTTACATACCCTACGCTTAACTTCGTTGGTTCGAATTAAAAATAAATAAAGAGCTGGAAAATTTCATGAATGAAACCCTATTACCTCGTTCGAAGTTTTAAGCGCACTGAAATGGTATAGTTTAAATTGGAACATACAATTGGAAACGTAAGATTTTATTCGAACGAATTCAAACAGTATTACGAATTGGGGTTATATTTGAAGTTCCCAAAAGTTGAACAATAAACTTGGAATTCAATCAGTTTATTCAGGAAACCGAAAACAAGTCTGGCGCCTTAAATACTTTAAGCAAATCGGACAGAACTTAATGTATAAAGGTTTTGTTAACAGAATAACTTCTAGAGAATTATTTTGTTTGCTTCTGCCCTATTTATTTATAAATATAAATTTAATATTTTGATAAATAAGTGAATACGATACAAATTCGAATTTTGTGAGCAGCATGCTGGCGTATACTTCTGTCGTCGAAATAGCATTCAACAATGCAATGTCGCCAGCATTCTGGGGCTGGCACGTAGTTATTTTTATAATATAAATTTGCATTTTTTGTCAAATAAATGCCAAATTTCCTTTGAAAAAAATTTGAGGCGAAAAAAAATATCGGTTAACACAGGATAGTTTTAATGATAACAGAAGGGAGGTTCTTTTGCTTAGTAATTAGCTCCAGTATATTAAAGGTTAAATTGCAATCTAACCTAATAATTATGAGCCGGAACAATAAAAAATGCTTTGCATATTATATTAATGATAGCTGCATGCTACTTGCGTGCTGGGTGGTTTTTATTCTAGACTGAAGAAACCAAACCTGAATTTAGAAATAAGTATGTACAATAGTAGAGTAAGTAATGTAGTATTTTGTTAATTTAAATAGTAAAAAGTTTACTTTTAGTAATCTTATAATAACTAAATAAGTGAATATTACCGATTTATAAACAGTAAAACTCAAAATAAGCTTTAGTTAGCAAAATACGTAATTTTGGTACATTTTAAACCTGGTATAGTGCTTACTTTATAATAAACTACTAAGAAACAGACTGTCTTCATGATGGTAAGTGGTCACCACCGCCAATAGCCGATAAATAAAATACACACATTGGATACTTTTTACTTGGTAAAAGAACACAACCCCTGGGAAAAAAAACTAAAGAAGAATAATAACTTTGTGAGATAAATAAATAACGTAACCAACTGAAATCATAGTTAAAGGTCATCGCACATTACCAAGCCTAAGGTCGTAAATGTGACCTCACGCGGTGAAAAATATTTGCATTTACTTTACATTATGCCAAGCCGCAGTCATATGAAACGGTAAATTGAATCCAATCACCATTAAGGGCTGAATTATCGCTGTGTTTTTATTCACTTAGTTTGTTAAATTACATTTAGAATTAGGTAAATGTACACTTGTACATTTGGTAAGTGCTTTCATTTATTTTTGGTAAAAAGCGTTAGCGTATATTCAAAGTCTTGTACCGAAGTAAGTGTTAAGGTTGGTAAGTTAAAATAAAGACCAATCAAAAATGTTAATGTAGTTAATATTTTACGTTTGCCTCATGCTAATTTGCATGCCTATGCCCTATTTTTTGAATTTATGGTATTAGTACTAGCTGTCCCCCGCGGTTTCACCCGCACCTCTCTCTTGAATCATTCTGTCTATTGATGAAAACCGCATCATTCAGCAAAATCCGTTGCGTAGTTTAAAAGATCTAAGCGTACAGACGGCGGGAAGCGAGTTCATTTTATATTATGTAGAATAGTAGAGCTCTTAGTGCAGAGTTCGTCTGGGGAAGTACCCACCTTACCCATTTCTGCCGTGAAGTGGTAGTGCACTTGTATTACTGTGTTTCGGTTAGAAAGGTAAGGGTGAAGTTAGAAAGAAAGGAAGAAACAAATTTATTTGTGACAAAGGGAAAAATAACACATGAAAAAAGTTAACAAAAAAAATTACATGCACATGAGACTTAACAACTTCACGTCTTAGGGTCGACAACGCATTGCCATGATATGCCCCTAGTGTTGCAAATGTCCATAGGTGGCGGTGACCACTTACCATCAGGTGGACCGTCTGCTTGTTTGTCGGCCCAAGTGGTATAAAAAAAGGAAATTATATTTATTTCTTTTTTTTATATAAAAATAACACAATATGCATCTACAACATGACATTAAGTAAGCGCTTATAATCCATGAGTTGGATTTATTTAAAATTATTTATATATTTACCTGTAGCATATCATTTGACAGTAATATCCTTATTCACAAATATATACGAGTATCTGCATTTAAAAACGATACTAGTTTGAAAGCGCTTCCGGATCTACTTAGAGGGTGAAAAGCTTATCTTACCCTATTAATATTATAAATGTGAAAGTTTGTGAAGATGGACACATGCATGTATGGATGGTGGTTCCTTGCACCCAACTATCAAATGGATTTGTATAAACCTTACCACATCATAGATAGTACATGATCTATATAAACACATAGTATTTTTGATCCGCCGAGAACGCGAAAGAAACCGCGGGTGGTTGAGTCATTAATAATAATTAATATTAATGGGTCGTCTCGTCTATAATAATCGTTATAAAAAATATTTCAAACGAAACAACGTATCATTCATAATTACACTGAGTGGCAACTAAATAGGGCGCTAATGCGTCGTTGGTCCTATTGTTTTCGAGGGTATTGTGTGGCTCGAGGTCGCTTCGCGTGATAGGCGTGTACACGCGGCGCGAGACGTTTGTATTGTACAAAAAATAGGACGTTTTTTTGCACTGACTTAATCAACTTAGGTTATAATTTTGAATTTGGAATTTTATGTCTAAAAATTGTCAGGAAGGAAGTCTAGAAGTAGTAAAGCTCTTAGTGCGTGAGTTCTTCCGAAGAATTACCCATACTGTAATGCACTTTTATTATTTAATTTCGGTTAGAATGGTAAGGAAACGATGAATAACAGACACATTATAGTAACATCACGTCTCGGGGTCAACAATACCCATGGTGTTGCAAATGTCCATAGGCGGGGGTGACGACTTACCATCAGATGTACCGCCTGCCTGCTTGTGGGCCTTAACTTGTCATTAAATAAAATGCATTTAGAAAACTTGATATCAAGAAATGTTAAATAGAAGTATTTCATAATTATATTATTTTTTTAAATACCATACAGTTCGCCGGTCCTCGCTGTACATGTTAATTTTTTAAAACATTTATGGAAAAATATGAATTCTGGTCGCGTTTAATGTTTCACGCTTATGGAAAAAGTTGGAGCTGTTAATTTGATTGTTGAAAAATTAAGTTTAAACGAGTTACAATTATGTCGTTATTATTTATTTATTTTTTTATTCCGCATGGGCCGAAATACAAGCGGACGGTCCATCTGATGGTAAGTGGTCGCCGCCGCCTATGGACATTTGCAACACTAGGGGCATCGCCAATGGGTTGTCGACCCTGAGACGTGAAGTTGTTAAGACTCATGTGCCTGTAATTTCACCGGCCCCCTTACCTTTCTAACGGAAACACAGTAATACAAGCGCACTACTGGTTCACGGCAGAAGTACATAGATAATGTGGTTAGTATAATATGTATTTCAAAAAAATATGTTTATTTAAATTTGGAATGAATATGCCAATGCATTTGAATGGTTTATACTCTGGATTAATAAAATAACTACACGAGTGTGCTACACAAATATTTGAATATGGTATATAGTTCGCCTGTAAAATTTCACTGTTCGAATTTATTTAAGCTGTATTCTTTTATCACTAGCTTACATATTTTGTAAAGTGTTTCTATAATTAAAAAGTCATGCACCAGTTTTCTTTATTAAATGAGTATTTAAAATAATAATTTGTATACTTATGTAAAAATGATATTCGGTGTTGCAAATGCTCATAGGCGGTGATCACTTACCATCAGGTGGACCGCCTGCTTTTTTGTTAGACAATATGCTATAAAAAAATATTGTTTATAAGTAATAGGTACTTATACTATCCGGCCCTAACCAAGAGCTTGATTCTGTAAGGAAACTGACACTAACTCGAGGATGTTTCGTCGCAGCCTCCGTGCTCTGACTCTTTCGGTAACAACGCCAACACTACGCGTGATCACGTGAGAGATAAGCTCTCCGAGGCCTCCGTGAAGCAGCTCGCTGACGAAGTCTGTATTAGCTGAATAAGGGGGTAGGACTGATGACTTAAGTTCGAATATACCGGCTATATACATTACTCTTTTAAAAGAAAAGGATAACTGATATTACCACTTACCATCAAGTATATTCGCTGCCTTGACAACCTTTTGACATAATAAAAATGTCAACATATATATTCCAGGTACTCCACACTTTCATGTTTATTATTCGTATTTCTGCGGGAAGAAAGTTCTCTATTTTCATTTCATTTCTTTAACAGTAGGTGGTGCTATGTTTATGCTGACTGGAAATCAAATTTCATGTTTAATTAAGATCGTTTTAGTATTGAAGGCTTTCTACAAGATAAAGGATCATTTTAATTACGACAATGTTTAGGTATAGCGCTCGTTCTTGCAGGAGATATCTTTATTTGTTTTTGCCTCCGCTGGCCCCAGAAAGAATTATGATGAAGCCGGGGATGTAGCACGCTTACCCAGAAAATGCCAATTCACTCTGGCCTTGAATATATCCAGGTTGAAGGTATCAGGAAACAGTAACGCGGGAAGTGAGTTTCACTCAATGCTGTTCCTACAAGATCTAGTTTTAAAAAGGGTACTTGCTAATATTGCCGGCTCTTGTCAGGTAGAGCAACCTGTGCGGATTTATTTGAATTAATATATTTCTTTAATATTATATGTAGTCAACGACTATAATACCGTCAAAACAAACAAAAACCTCCACCGAGCGATACCAATTCTCTTTGTCGAGTCCTTTGACTTTGCTATTGAAAAGGAGCAATTGATAGAAACCATGCGTAGCCTCACACAAAGGCGTTCGATCGCGTGGAAAATAGGCTTATGTGCGAGATGAGAGGAAAATACTGTTTTTTTGTGTTATTGAATCGGCAAATGTATATTTTACATGATAATGCTGGCACGTGCCGCTAAGTCGTTGGCTCAGGTGAATTGAATCAGAATCTGTGATGTTGCCGTGGAAATTAATGGGATTTTAATGACACCTTTACATTTTCTGGATAAAAGAAATCAAAGAGTATGCCTATTAATTTTGACTTTGAACATATTTCATATCAGGTACGAAAGAAGGGAATCCAAGTATCAAGATACTCTCCCTGTTTCCTGATAGTTTCTATCCTGGAGCACAAATCAGCATGAAGACTGACTTGGCCGCTTTTGCAACATCGTCATATTATGTGATATGATTTGAAAAAACACCGGTTATTAAAATATTAACATTGCTCATTGCTATTAAGTTTTTTACTTGTCGACGAAATAATCTCGAAATGATATAGAACAATGTCTAACAATACGCTTTATCTTAAGCTTAGAATGCACAGCAGCTTAATAATGTTACATCACTAGCACTTTAAATCCTACAGTAGAATCAGAGCTTGCCAAAACTGTGGCTGCATTTACAGCTTCAGAATTTCCAAATTTGCACTGCAACGGAAAGTGTTGTGGAACCAACACTTGACTGAATTCATTAAACAGAAAGCCGTTAGAACTTACTCGTGGAGCTATTTGGCCTTATATTAAAGACTATCAACACCAGCCAGTGAAGTGGATTCGAAACTATAGAATAAAGTTATACAAAAGCATTGCGTCGATTTCAGAAATATGACTTTTATATTTTCCAGAAATCGAAAGTATCAAAAGTAAATGTATTTGTTCATTGCTCTAAATTCGACTTTATTGTTTCTTTGAATACATTAAAATTTCTTTTAACATCCCTTTCGCCTTCACCGTACCTTCCCCTGACAGGACTGAGACCCCAACATCAATAAGACAAGACAATCAAACTTTGTAATGTCAATTATTATGATAGGCATTCGCCTATAAATCCCTAAACGCTTTAGTTGGTGAAATTAACATATTTATTATCTAAATTCAAACAGCCATGCAAAATGTCTCTGTCGTTGTGTATCGAAGTTCGCGCTCTCAAGGGAAATCTGTTGTCTTGAATACCGCAAGGAAATTAATCACTACAAGTAATAAAGTGGATGCTAATAATATGCTATCATTTATTTGGACCTCGGTTAATCTGAATTAAGGTCAATAGAAATATATCTACGGTGACCTTTATTTTACTTGGATAGAATGAGGAAGACCTAAACCAAAAAGCTGTCATTTTTATTCGTTGATCCTTTATTTATTTTTAATTAGGTACACATTTTTTTGACGAACCGACTCAATGTCATGTCATCTAGTAATTCATTGTAAGAGAAAGCTCTATGAATGCTATTTTTCAATACCAAATTCCTTGGAATATATACAAGTCTTTGAGCTGTGTTTAAGCATAAACAACATTTTGTAATTTGCTTACCTATTACCTGACTTTACATGCTCATTAAACTTATATAAACTCCATAATATCTGTTTTAACCAATAAATAAACGATTAACTTTCCCCACAAATACATTTACAAAAAAGTACGCCTTTACAAAGTTACCTCGCACGTCGAGACGTCTCGTCGCCTTGATACGTGGAAAATATCTTGCTAACACGGAAACGTAGATACAAAGTGAATGCACTGTCAACCCATTTCGGGGTTGTTCCTGAAATATCCCCCTATTGATTTTCCAGCCAGTTGTCTCGTGTCTGGTAGAATGTGTTGGACGAGTTTATTATTCAACATGTTTATTTACGGGAGGTTATTCAAGTGAATATCACAATAACATAGGAGACATGACATTTAAGAGATTTGTTACTCTGAAATCATTTTCATAACCGTTAAAAATATGTGAATCCTACTTAATATTATAATCGCGCAATGAAATTGATGAAATTTGGCGCAAAGATAGAGCTTATATTGGAATAACATATAGGCTACTTTTTATCCAGGGTAAATTTTACATCCCTCGGGAATGCGGGTGAATCAGCGGGGGACAGCTAGTTAGTCATGAAATAATTAAAAAAGAAATTATTCTATTGGTTTCGGAAAATCGTTTTTATTGCCTATTTCGCATATTAATATTGGCATTTCATTTATGTGGTTATGTTCATAAATTACAAATTTAATTTTAAAAAATACTGTTATGTATTATACTGATTATTTTATTTTATCATATATAGTTATAGGCAACGTACGAGGCACCAAAATAGTTTTTTATTTTAACCTATATACATATTTGTAAAACATATTATCTACAAAAAAAGAATTGAGCATCAGATACTCGAGTACGGTAGCTTTATCTTACATGAAATATCTTTCAGCGAGGGAAGTAAAAGATATGCGGCCCAATACGTGTGTTCAACCACCATATCGAAGCATGGGATCTCCTGATGACGTCACAGCTTAGAGTGAAATACATTTTGTTTTATTCGATATACGGCGGGTATTTCTTTGTTATTGTTTCTTTTTATTTCGGACATATTTCGTTTTTAATAGGACTGCTATAACGTTATTTATATTAGAAATTCAAAGATCTAGCGACTAATATCCTTGTAAATAATGAAAAGATTAGTGGATACCGACTAAGTAGATAAAATGTAAAAAAGACTACGACAAAGAATTATAAAGGTCTGCCAATCTGGAACCTTTTAAGCCTGATCTTCAGACTATTTTCAAAGCTAATAAAAACCTGCATTAATATTTTTTATTCCTACAAAGCAGCAGACCTACAATGCTGAGCGGGTCACCAAGAACCAGATAAGGCGGAAAACGAGAGCATTATAAAACGAACAATGCTGAATTCATAATATTCCCATAATTTCAAAGTTTCATTATCTCGTCCACTCGGCTTGTGGGAGATAAATCTTATTCTTTTGCCGTAAGCCTGATAAAGTGAGCGTCGAGAGCGTCTGTCAGAAGAAAGCTTCCTCCAACCAGATGTCTGCCTTTTTGCCTTTCGTTATTACCAGAGTGTTTTGTCTTGTAAAAATTGTCGGGGTAATTTCTGCCTGAGGTTTTTGTAATCTCATTAACTTGTTATAACTTAGTTCCTGCTTACTGATGGAGTTGAAGTAGAAAATTCCAGCACTAAGTTTTTTACTGAGGGTGAATAATACATTTGAAAAAAGAGTTCAGTTTAAGTGTATTTTATTTTTACATTCAATGTGTCTTAAAAACATTTCTTGACTAACATAGATTTTTTTTTTATCTGTGTAGTTTTTTTTTTCTTTTGACCACATTTTCTCATCATGGTAAGTAATGTGGTCGAAAGTGGTAACCAAGCCTAGAAGTGAACTAGCTTTCAAGTGTCGGTTACCGGAACACACAAACAGGTGCTTGATGACAGATTTTCAATTAGAGGATTTAAACTCTCGACACGTAACGGCATTCTACTACCAATTAAGTTATCCAGCCATTAAGGTAAGATTTTAGTTAAAGGTTATTATAATTAAATAATGATATAAGAATAAAAATTAATCAACAAAATTTTGTTCAATCAAATGCTTAAATAAGAGAGAAGTTTATGAAAAGAGCCATTACAAAGAAAAAATCCAAATACATTTAATATCGCATTACATTTTGCTCTAATATTAAATAAGACGGGGCTTTAAATATATATTTAAAAAATCAAGTAAGATAAATTAATCAAAAAATCCGATTAAGCCACTGATTTAAATGGAATATTAATCTTCATATTTGAGCCCCGAGAAGATTTCCTCAGCACTGCTCTTAATCTATGTTAAAATCTATTTTGACGTGGTTTGGCTCAGATCTGCCCCGAAGTGAATATGACATTTAAGGATAAACTCGGGCTTTCGTTTGTAATTTTAGTTATTAAGCTGTTTAAAGCCTTAGAGAAATTATGGTAAATTAAAATCAATGCTACTTAAAAGAAATACATTTAATATTTTAATAAAACTTATGACAGACATAATGACAAAAAATTAAAATATTGAACAAGTTTTACAAAAAAAAAAAAACTTAATAATTACTCCAGAACAAAATTCCTCATTATAACAATACCAAAATAAAGAAATTATCTACAATTAACCCAAATTATTATTATGTTTATCCAAGATGACTGACAGTTCAACTTAAGCTTATCAACGAAGATAAACAAAAGTTACATTCACATCAAAATTCGCAGGCCTATGCCTTGTAAATGTTAATTAAATCCTCATAACTTGAGCCCCGCGGCCGACATGACCCAAGTCCGGGGATACGGGCAAACTGGGGAAAGATCGTTTGTACGTGATGCAGTGAAGGGTTGAGAACATTTCATATGTAAAAATATAATTTTTATACACGTGTATATAAAGTAAGTAATATGGGTCATACATACAATAAGATTTTGTTGTATGAACCATATTTCTACATATACATTTTCTACATTTAATTTCTATGTTTTCTTGATAGATAGTACTGAGACATTCAGAAAAAAAATTGTAAGTAATTCATAGAAAAGAGTCAAATTTACTACCTTTTAAAACGAACACAAAACTTTTAAAAACAAATTTGTTGTATGAACTATATTTCTAGATTTAAATTTTCTATGGAGATATGGAGAGAAATATTATAAGTAAAAATAGATTTTTTTTTTTATTAGTAAAATATACTTTTAAAATCCAGATTGTTGTATGAACCATATTTCTAGATATTTATTTTCTATTATATTGAATTTCTATGATTTCTAGATAGAAGGTAAATTAATAGAAAAGAGTACATAACTGTTTCTATATTATTGACAAACATAAACAAAAAAATATATTGTATTACAATAATTATAGCAACTTTTGAACCAAAAATTAACCTATAAATTAAAACACGAAAATCACAACTGCAGATTGTTTTAAATGCTCTCAAACTAAAACCGCCCCTTCTGCAATACATTAAGAAATAATTTGCAGTAAATTTCAACGAACAATTAGGGGGTGAATCGCTCTGCTAATAGGTGCTGTAATTACATTTGTAACTAAATTAAGGGAAAGTTAAGCTTGTAACGATATTTAGGCCTTATTTGTTCACAGGTCTATTATACTTGTTGTAGAATATTAATTCGAATCAAGATTAAACAAGTCATAAAGATACACGAAGGACAAAGGGAATATTTGAAGGTTTAATGCTTTTACAACAATACATCATTCTGTGAATTTAAAGTAATCTGAATATTCTGTTTAATTAGTCAGCTGGAAAGTGGCTTTGTTGGAACTGACAACACTTGAGGTTTTATTACTTATAAAATAACAATTTATTTTTCAGAAAGAATAAAATATTTTCCAGTAGAATCACCTCGATGGTCGAGCGGTTTAAAGCTGTGTGATATCTATACTTCTATACTAATAAAGAGGAAAGATTTGTATGTAAGTATGTTTGTTACTCTTTCACGCAAAAACTACTAAACGGATATGGATGAAACTGGGCACATAGATAGAGCATATCCTGGAATAACATATAGGCTACGTTTTATCCTGGGAAAATGTGATATCCCTCGGGAACGCGGGTAAAACCACAGGGGACAGCTAGTTGTGTATAAGGTGGTTTTTCATTTCGGAGCAAGGTAAAAACGTCTCTTTGAAAATAAATTATTACCTGTAGCCCTGCTTTAGTTATTTATCTGAGAGAGGCAACAATACCGGCATGTCTCGTTAGGTCTTAGCATAATATCTCCCGTAGTTAGAATATGGGTCTCTTTGCTGAAATCTCTGTCTACCTCTTCAGGCACTATAAGGAAAATGATCATATAGGTGCGATAATAGCTTAGTAGTAATGAAATTGAAAGTTATTTATTGGAATCCTACAATATGAAGAAAACGTTGTGATCAAATTCCTGGTTGAAAATCTGTCGCGAAACATTTATCTGCTATGTTCTGGTAGTCGTGCATGAGAGATTTTTATTTATTTATTTATTAGTTGTCATTGGGTCTTATAGTCGGAAATATATTGTCAAAGCTGTTATTTGTGTCGGAAATTTATCGCAATTTAAACATGCCTCCTAATTAGATATTTTTATAAAAAAAATACAAGAAACATGTTGTAATCCCATTTCTATACAGGAAAAGCTCCTTACTTGCGGAGTATACGTTCCGGAAATATGCTGCGAATACAGAAACTGTGAATATGGAATGGTAATTTATATGGGATTATAGGGGATACGTTCCTAGGTGACAAAATGAAAAACAAATAAATTAAAAAAAAGCAATTTAATTGAAGCTTTTGACCATATTGAACGTCTAATATGTGGCAGCAATTAACAACATACTTTAAACATTGAATAATAAGGTTCCTATACTTAAACATTCTGTTTGTTTACATTCTCAAAAACACCGACCGAGGCGAAGGCGACTTATGTCAAAGGAAATGCTGAACCAATACAGCGGCGATATCATTTAACAACATACTTTAGGCGTAGGTAGTTGTAATAAGGTATATTTTACCTTTTTATTAGTCCATTTGACGACGCGTTTACAAAGGATACCGAATCCTTTAAATACATATGTATGTACTGATGTACCGATTAGTTTCACGAATAAAGAAATCTTTATACGCGAATATAGGAATTGGGTCGCAATTTTTTTATCCGCGAATAGTGAAAACGCGAATGAAGGAAGCGCGAATACGGAGCTTTTACTGTATTACATCATTCATTTAACCGCATAATATGGAGTCGCATGTTTATTATAAATTGTATGTGTTTATAATAAACTGGCTTCCGTGGTTTCGCTTTCAATAAAATTTATACAAATGATACCATGTCTCTCTCCGTATTATGAGCTACGTGTGTGTCGTTTAACGATAATAAACAAACAAACTGACTTTTATTTATAATATTAGTTAGCTTTCCTTTTATATATGTATGTATAGCCTTTAGTTACCTAACATGGCTTATACAAAGCTGTAAGCTATCGCTTGCTTCATGACATGCCAATCCTCAATTCCCACAAGCAACATCGTATCAATTTGTTTGAAATTTTTATTATACCCGTACACAGTACCGTATCCGTAATATTTTCCCCGAGTTGATTGGCAGGCAACAGGCATCCATTGTTTGCGTACGAGCTTCCAATATTTAGATTTTCGATTGTTTTCATTAATTTTAGCTGCGTTTGTGAGGACACTTGTGTTTTATTGGCAGTGGTTAAGCCAATTTTAGGTTTTTTTTTATACAGATTTTATTTTATCGATCACCTGGAGTAGGAATCTCATTTTAAATGGGTATACGGCGAAAATTAATATGCAATCCCGATCGAAAATCCATGGATTGATGAACCTTTTGACAGTAATTTTCATACGCGTAATGTTAAAATTCTATTTCAATCTGGCGATTTTGGATCGGAATCGTATATAAATTTTGGCCGATAATCATTTTTAGATCACAAACGAAGTAACCCTGGTATTTTGGCAACAATATAACTAATAAACTACATTTTACATGCTACTTAAATAGATGCTCGAAATCTTGTTACGTGACTTTAATCCTCGCGTAATTATTCCTAGATGGTTATAGGCTATATATGATATCGATGAACGCGGGTGAAACCGCGGGGGACAGCTAGTAACTGATAGATACATGTACACTGTAGTATATCTAGCTACCTATCTAGCTGTACTATAAGTATAGTGAATATAGCGATTAGTTTGCTTTTAATTAGTCTGAATTTTGAACCTACATCCGGCTTACACTGCTTACCATCAGGTGGGATCGCAGTCAAGTACTAGTTTATATTATTTTAAAAAAAGGTATTTATTCCACAACCCAATCAGCGACACAAACTTTATTCTATGGGTCATACAAATAATTATGTAACCTTTGACCCAAATCCAATCCCAACTTTTAGTTACAACCAAAATCTATTTATTCTGTTTACGCCACATCCCAAAACAAACAAACAATAATAGTAAAGATTTTGAATTTTTCATGTTTCCCAATATTTTCGTATCTGTGTTAAAATATGAAATATAAATATTTATATGATCCGATGTGATGCTAACCACGCGCATGCCTCATAATATTTTGTAAACGGATATAGAATTGTGTAAATAAACTGCGGTTAAATAAATCTTCGTAATATTTTAATATGTGATACTGAATTTATGATAGTTCCAGATAACTATAACGTACGCGTTTGCGTTTGCGTTAATACTGTAGGGCGAAATAATGTGTATAAAATAAATATTACAGGTCATAAATATGAATAGACGTGTATGCAAGTTATTCACACTATGAGATGCTACTAAAAGCTTGGCCATCTCCTCTTTTTGATATTGCCACATAATAAATATAATATACATTTTTCCTACTTGGACCGACAAACAAGCAGACCGTCCGACACTAGACGTGGCATAAACACAAGCTGTACCTCGTCGAGGTTCCTATATTACTTCGCACTCACGTGAGAGGTCTGCTCTCCGAAACCTAAAGAGGTTTTTTTGTATTCTTGATTGACAAGAATACAGTTTAATATTTCTACAATATTACACACAATTTTTTTATATACCAAGTGCCTAATGGAAAGGTACGGTCACTGCCTATGGATATTTGAAACACCAATTGCTAATGCGTTGCCAACCCTGAGACGTGAAGTTGTTAAGTTTCATGGGCCTGTAATTGCACCGCCCCCTTACATTTCTAACCGAAACACAGTAATACAAATGCACTACTACTTCACGGTAAAAATGGGTAAGGTACTTCCCTGGAAGACTTCCTGAACTCTGCACTAAGAGCTCTACTACTGTAGAAATTACCACGTTATAAAAAGAATATTCAACATACTAAGCAATTCCAAAATTATATTGTATTGTACGAGTATATCAATCACGTGGTTTCCTTGATTGTAAGTGTTGCCACTAAAAGGTTTATATAATACCAGTGTCGTTACCAATAAAGTGCTGCCATATATAAGTATGTATTTAGAAAAAAAAAGTTGTATATGTAGTATATCAGTTATCTGGTTTCCATAGTACAAGCTCTGCTTAGTATGGGACCAGATGGCCGTGTGTAAAGAATGTCCCAGGATATTTATTATTATTATTATTAACTTCAGAGCTATTTTATATCCAAAATATTAATATCTAAGACAGAAAATACCTTAATCCCTTCGCAAATGCAATACCTATAAAGATTGTTTAAGTAAGAAGTATCGCACACTGATAAAATCAACTCCGCAAACAACAAAATAAATATCCAAGACCATTTATTCCCAAGCAGTTCAGTGGATTAAAAGAAGTTTATCTACTTTTCCCTCGCGGACCGTAAACCTTTCTAGGTTGATAGTGTGCACGTCTTTCCAAGGAGTTATTATTAGTTTTGTTCAGTCTCCTTCTATACTCAGTTTTCTAACAGGTGTTATATTTAGAAAGGTTTGTCGAGTGGATTGTTCGTTATACGTTTATTTACGAAACTATATTTAATCTTGTTAGAAGCTACTTAAAATTTTACCTTCATAAGCGCCCTCCTTTTTGAATTTTGATAACTTTAAAAAAAAACACATTAACTTATTTATTCTTTGTAGTGTTCTTTGACATTCATACACTGGCTAAGTAAATTATTACAATAATAGTCCCAAAACTAGTTTAGGTGTTTTTATTTATTTGTTCGTATGACTTTTCCGTCGTCGGACACTAATGAATAATATTTTAATCATACAACCATCGTAGTAGAACTCTTAGTGCAGAGTTCATCCGGGGAAGTACTACCACCTTACCCATTGCTGCAGTAGTGCACTTGTAATACTGTGTTTGGGTTAGAAAGGTAAGGGGGCCGGTGAAATTACAGGCACATGAGACTTAACAACTTCACGTCTCAGGGTCGACAACGCATTGGCGATGCTCCTAGTGTTGCAAATGTCCATAGGCGGCGGTGACCACTTACCATCAGGTGGACCGTCTGCTTGTTTGTCGGCCCAAGTAGCATAAAAAAAAAAAAAAAAAAGGGTGCCGGTGAAATTACAGGCACATGAGACTTAACAACTTCACGTCTCAGGGTCGACAACGCATTGGTGATACCCCTAGTGTTGCAAATGTCCATAGGCGGCGGTGACCAACCAGTTCATATTCAAAAAATTCAAAATTCAAAACCATTTATTCAGTTTAGGCCTTCGGAGGGCACTTATGAAGGTCAAATTTAAAGTTACTGAAGCTACAACCGGTTCGGAAGTCAGCTTTCAACTGAGAAGAACCGGCTAGAAACTCAGCAAGGTTACATTCTTTTTTATTTGTTATATAAATTTTTATCTATTCTGACTTTTTGGCTATTTTATAATTTCAATTTTACATAATTTTATATTTAACAATTACGAAATACTTATTATAGGTAACATTAAAAAACAAAACAAAAAATTGTAATACGCTTTCTCTTTCAAAACTTTCCTAATATAATTTTTAAATTTATGATCAGACATTTTGGTTACTGACAGCGGTATCTTATTATAAAATCTAACACAATTACCAAGAAATGACTTGTTTACTTTAGTTAATCTAAAGTATGGAACAACTAACTTCTCCCTTTGTCTTGTATGTATACTATGAGTATCTAATTTTGATCCAAACATTCCTATGTTTCTACGTATAAACATTATATTTTCATAAATATATAGTGACGGTAATGTCATTATATTTATTTCCCTAAATAAATCTCTTAATGATTCACGGGGACCCATACTGTAAATTGCACGAATTGCTCTTTTTTGTATAATAAATATTGATTCTATATCCGCTGCTGCTCCCCAAAGCAAAATGCCATAGGACAAGAGGCTATGAAAATATGCAAAATAAACTAATTTGGCCGTCTCAACATTCGTCAATTGTTTAATTTTCCTAACAGCAAATGCAGCCGAACTTAATTTAGCAGCTAGAGTATCAACCTGAGGTCCCCATTGCAATTTATTGTCTAATGTAAGACCCAAAAATACCGTTTTATTTACAAGATCAATATGGCTCCCATCTATTATTATTTGGCTATCTAGTTGTGCTACATTTGGTAAAGAAAACCTTAAGCATTTAGTTTTCTTTGAATTTAGTAATATATTATTTGTAGCAAACCACCCACAGACAATTGACATAGTATGATTAACTTTAGTTAGATCTTTTCTATTAACTTTAAAAATTAATGATGTATCATCAGCAAACAAGACAATATCTGTGAGGTCATTTACAACATATGGCAAATCATTTATATATACTAAGAACAAAAATGGACCTAAAATTAAACCCCGGGGTACCCCCATTTCGACTAAAGAGCCCTTGGATGTTGTGCCGGTAATCCCTACCTTTTGCTGGCGATTTGATAAACAAGATAAAACAAGATCATGAGCAGTTCCACGAATTCCGTAGTAGTCAAGTTTTAGTAGTAGCGTACGGTGGTCAACGCAATCGAATGCCTTGGACAGATCACAAAAAATGCCAATCGCATCCTGTGAATCCTCCCATGCGCCATAAATGTGCCTCAGCAATGTTGCTGCCGCATCGGATGTAGATCTTCCCCTCGTGAAACCGAACTGATGACCATGCATACGAAGTAAAGTTACAGGTCTTTGCGCAGGATTACTTGAAATCTAAACCTGTGATGTACTACCACGATTCTTATTTATAGCAATCGTGTGAAATCGCAGAACAAAGAGATTAAGATGCATAAAAATAATTGAATATTCGCTAAGATGAAAATTTTGCTATTATATCGTAATTTAGCTCATTTTTAACGATCCCATGAAGGCTGTAAATATTGTGATAGAAAAATTATTAAATAGAATTTTACCCTTTGATTGAAAGGAGGTAAGTAACCAAAGAATATTTCTTTGTAGCCGTCATTGCCTCCCTTCCCAGAAATGAACAAAAATTTTGCAATTTTATAGGTGTTTCATATCGTAACTTTGGGTACGTAAATAATTGGAGTTCAACAATTACGATTGATCCGAATAATTGATCGATAAAGGGCAGCGTATGGCAGTTCCTGGCGCATTTTATTAATCATTTTCTTACTTCCTTTTATAAACTTTAGTTCGGTCAGTGGTTTAAAAAATAGTATGTAGTTTTATTATTTTAAACTTTTAGATAACTATAAAATAATATTGTTGTCTACTTCTTTAGAGAACCGCACCTGAATCCATCGGACCGTTAACGAGATAAATGACAACATTTTTTTGCAGTGTAGCGCCCTAGCAAATACCCATCGTAACATCTATCTAAGAACTATTTCAGATGAATAACAAACGGTTTAAAGAAAACCGTATCTAAATCATCGAACCTCTCATTCCAATGGCAACATTCGTGCACAAACAATCTATTCCATTGAAAAAAAATTAATTCAAAATCCAATTCTCATTTTCAAAACGCTCATAACTCAAGCTAATAACCATCCGGTACTAAGCCGAATGCCTCATAAAAGTCTCGTGTACTGCAGAATCGTAAATTTAAACTGCTTATACGCATCTAATATACAAGCGGAGCAATACCGTGTTTAGTACTTATTAAATTCTCCTATACTATTATAAATGCGTTTATGTGCATGAAATGAGGACTAAAAACGTAAATGGTTATGTATTGCGTTAGTTTTATGGCACGTAAAAATGGACGAAAGTACGGCTTTTAGGGGCTTTACAAGCGGTCTGATTCACAGGGGTAAGTGCTTACATAATCATATACAAAGAGGGTTTTGGTGGAATGAAAATAGTGGTATTGTAGTTGTTACTGATCGTAACTATGTATATGAAATGGAAGAGGGCGCTGGATTGAAACCACAGTTTATATTTTAAATTAATTTACAAGACAAATAATAATAAAAAAAATATTATGAGTAGGGATTATCTTTTTGATAATATTTTAAAAAAGCACCCCACGCTTTTTTTACAATAGTTATTTTGTTTTCTCCTTTACACTATTCTTAATTCAAATTTATTTTCTATTTTTTAGTATGATTTTCTATAAAAGCGTGTTTTTTAGTTTTTTCAAACTATTGTTTATTTTTATTTTTTTAGTTAAACCTCTATACCTGATCATCCTAGTAAGGGTTAAACTATTTAGAATATTGAATTGTCATCGGTCCTTAACAAGTATGCCAAATTTCGAGTTAATCCGACGTCTTGAAGGCGGTCAAAATCATGTTCAAGGATTCCATTACATACTAACATATTAACATACGTCTGAAGCTAATAAAAACGTATTAAAAAAAACCGGGGAAAACAAAATTAAATCCAAAAAGGTGATGTAAATGAGTTCGGTTCGTAACAGTAATGTTTGAATTTCCTTGTAGACATGATATTATATTAAAGCTTTTTATTGTATGTAATTTAAAGCAATTTATTTATTCTATATATTAAATAGGTCTTCCAAATCATATGAAATAAATAATAAATGTTCAGTTATAAAAAAAAAAAAACAAAAAAGTCATATAACAGTATGCAATCTCAATTCTAGCTTGTTTACTAATATCACTGCTAATTTGCGTATGGTAATTACCTCGCTTCGTTAAATTGCATATGGTATTCAAAGTATAATTTGATGTTGCAATTAGGATTCTAATCATACAAGTAATAGAATTTTTTGAGTATTAGAGCTCTTAGTGCAGACTTGGTCCGGGTAAGTACTACTAAGGTAGTGGGAATTTCTAAAGTAGTAGAGCTCTTAGCGCAGTTCATCCGGGGAAGTACTACCAACTTACCCATTTCCGCCGTGAAGCAGTAGTGCACTTGTATTACTGTGTTTCGGTTAGAAAGGTAAGGACGCCGATGAAATTATAGGCACACGAGACTTAACAACTTCACGTCTCAGGGTCGACAAAGCATTAGCGATGCTCTGGTGTTGTTAATTCCCATAGGCGGCGGAGACCTCTCACCATCAGGTGGACCGTGTACTTGTAGGTCGGCTCATGTGATTTAAAAAACAAGTAGCTACCGAGTTATTAATAATGTTGGAGTCTTGAACTTCTTCAACTGTACTTATTCGGATAATCTACACTAATATTATAAAGAGGAAAGATTTGTATTTTTGTATGTAACGATAAAACTCAAAAAGTACTGGACCGATTTTAATCATTCTTTTTTCATTAGAAATCTACTTTATCACTGAGTAACATAGGCTACTTTTTATCCAGGGAAAATGTAAATCCCTCAGGAACGCGGGTGAAACCGCGGGGGACAGCTAGTATTAGATAAAATTACTTACCCATTCGAGTCACGTTCTCAATGTATCACACACAGCTTATTAAGAAAATAATTGACTTTGATAAAACAAACACATTTTTACTATGATATAGAGACTGCTTGAAGTAGGTGCCAATGAATGTATACAACTCTGACCTGCATGATATAATAAAAAAATCAATATCTAGTAAATAATTCCGCTCTATGTTTTTCACTGTCAGGTCCCAAAAAGGAAAAAAACAAGGATTTTCTGTTGAGATTGGGAATTAAAAGAGAAGGTGAACCAGCGGAATAAGTTACTAGATATTTGTTTTTTGTATAAGGGTGTTATATTGACGAGTAACATTATTAGAAATTTAGATCGAAACGTACTTCTTGGAGTATTAATATTAGCGATAGGAAGGTTATACTGAACTTGTTACGAAACAAGTCCCTTAAAAATCAACTTACATCAAAAACTTGTAAAACAATGAAAAAGTTTGAACTCAAACCGGAAAACTTCTTATTTGAACACAATCGTTATTAATGTTGACTTCAAAGGAAATTAGGCAAGCCTTGGTAACTTCCCTCCTAACAATATTAAATATTTTTTCCATAACAAGTTGCGATGCTCGTCCAAGTTTTTTGTAACATCAAAAATTGTAAGGAAAGTTTGATTAATAGGTGCCTACGGTACACCCACGATGTTATCTCGCCTGGCCATGACGTTCAAAATGTGAGTCGAGTTTTTTGTTACATAAATGCCTGTAACTGTGTGGTTTTACTCTCAAAAAGCCTTATACCCTTTTACAAAAAGTTAAATAAATATGCCAATATTAAATATTATTTAAAAAGGAATTAAAAATTTGGCAGAATCCCAGAGTCTGATTCGATTTTAAAAATATTTTTATTGCTTAATTTTCGTGATATTGGATATAATCGTAAAACGTGAAATGACGTTTTAAATAATACGGTGTTACATAGAGCATATTTTCGACCGTGACGTCACAGCAATAATATGAAATGTATTTATTCAAATAGGCCTTTAAGAATAGTCAGACTCTAACTCCAGTTAGGAAGGTGTCCATATCATATTTACGGGAGAAAACTAGTGTTTCTACACCACAAAGCCCAGATTTTAGATTTCCTGACACACGCTATCGCCAGTTGGGAAGGCTGTCTGTGTCCATATTACATTATTTATGGCAGGAAACTAGTGTTTCCACTCCACGACCAGATTTTTTGGTTTTTTTCTTAATTTATTATTAATTGTGACATAATGGTAACCTAACATATATTTTCATAAAAACATTTTTCTTCCTCGCTACTAGGTACTATTTATCAATATATTCCTTTGTTATTTCAGTTTCAGGTTTAATAGGATAAAGGCTGCTAAATTAAAACACAAATATATGAAAGAAACATTTTATTTTTATAGTTTTTTTCACTAACAGTGCATTCACAGATAAAGTTTCTCTTAAATCAATATAACATTGTTAAACAATAAAAACACATCAAAATAGCGTGAAATACATATAGCTTACATTGATAATGAATTATACATTTCTAATTAGATTTTAAAGTTGTGTTAATTCATTTTATTTCTATAGAAGGCCGTGGTCTTAGGCAATTATTGCGATATACAATTTAAAACGATAATTATACAGAACACAGTTAAGTTGCTACGACATTTTTTTTTCTGAACCTTAGTACTGTTCAATGTTTAGGATATATACGCAAACATTATACCTACTCATACATACATACATACATACACGTATTAAAGTTTTTCAAGTCATATATACTATATACAATTAAAAGAAATACTATATCTTATATTATTTATTGAAATTATAGGAATTATAATTTCATGGTTATTAATCAAAAAGTTACATCATTAGTAAACGAAATGGATTTACTAACTTACAGGTAGTTTTAGAAAAGTCTACTTTATTGTGAAAATAATAAGTTCGATTTTTGTTGTAGACTAAATTGATATCAAAGCATTTTCTGGCAGTCTATTTTACACTATGTATATTTTTTGAGTTTTCTTAATTTTTCATCTAAGTAGATACAGAATCTAGTACTAAACAGATCAAAGTTCTGGCCTTGAAATGGATCGATCAATAGTTATGTTTTATTGTCTATAAATAAAGTACACATATTATAATTTACTTACTAAATATCTATTTTCAGATGACTAGTCGATTAGTAATGTCTAGTCATGTCTCATTTCAAAAAAGACTATATATTGCACTATCAAAATAATTAGCATCATCATTTTGATTTGAGATTAATTTATTAGCTGAGAAAAAGACTAAAATAACTCAATGACATTTCCAAAACAAATAGGACGCTTCCCGTCGTTTGTACGCTTAGATATTTTTAACTACGCAACGGATTTTAATGCGATTTTCAATCTATAGATAGAATCTAGTGATTCTCATTGGTATGAGAAAGGTCTATATATTGGTATCCACATTACACCCGTGCGAAGCCGGGGCTTGCTTACAATAAAACCTTTTAAGTCCGACATAACATTATTCAATAATAAACCGTAAAGCCTAGTCATTTCGTGAAATGAGACGTGAATTCTTATAAATAGTGACTAGATGAAATGTTTTAATAAAAGTTATCTATGCGATATGTGCCGTAAACGCTTTTAAGCATAGCATAACGAACCCTATCCTAATATACATTAGACTTATAATTAATTAATCTAGTACGCTAAATCACAACACTGCAAAATTTTAACAGGTTGATACATGGAATGTTTTTAAATGTATAATATATTTGGAACCAGAATGTATTTCTGCTAAAATGATAGAAAGTCTAGGATAATATCGGTAGAGACTATGGAATCTAATTATTTCGAAATATTAGAGGTAGAAAATCTAATTGATTAAACTACTTGGTGATTAAAAATATGAATACAGAAAAAAACTGAGTACGTACGTAGCATCTATTGATTATATAAAAATTAAAGAAACAAGTTCTATTTTATGTGAAATGCAAACTAAACTCATACAAAGTTTTAAAAGTTTAGTAAAAAAATATAGAATTCTTACATTGGTTGGATACAAGGAATTACTTTATAGTATATTTACACTATAGTATATAAACGTAGTGTAGGACGCCCTCCAGCTCGATGGAGCGATGATATACGCAAGCTGGCTGGCAGCGGTTGGAAACAAAGAGCTGAAGATCGAGCTCAGTGGCGTGCCATAGGTGAGGCCTATGTCCAGCAGTGGACGGAGATAGGCTCATGATGATGATATTAACACTAACTGTATTCAAGGTATCGCAGTAAGCACATTAACTACTTTAGAACATACGCTTTTTCGTAAGTATGTATACGGTTTAGGTTATTTAATATTTACAAGCTTAGCCACTATTAAAAGAATTATAAATAGTATAATTTTTTACTCTCTGATTCTAGACTGGAGATTCAAATGTTCTATTTAAAGTTATATAATATAACGTACATAATATTTGGTAGGGTTTACAATCATTGGGAAAGTAAGACAATAATTAATCAAAAGATAGATAACCAAAAATATATTTAACCAAATACAAATCTTTAGGTGAATACTAATATTTTACTGCGACATGTTTTTTTTTTATAATATGTAGATTGTATTGAATTAAGATTAAAATACTTATTACTAATACATGCTATTATCTCCTGAAATTTTAAATTTAGAAAAAAAGAAATAGTAGAAACTGTTCGATGACTAAACTATTAACAATTAAAAAACAAAACAGTTGAAGATCTCAACTAAGATTTTTATTTGAGTCTAAACGTGACTGAAATTATTTTATAATAAATCTAAATTAAATTTCAGGAAACACTGTGTTATCAATAATTTCACCTACTTACGGCAAATTGCATTATAACTATGTAAGTCGTAATTATCCCAGATTCAACTTTATGTACATTTTCTTATAATATTAAGCATTACGCAGATCACTAAGAATCATAATAACTATTACAAATACATTGTTGGTACGAAGAATCAAAATGGATTACAAAAACCTTTTTAATAATGGTTTACAATTTATATCAATCTATGTCTATTTTTTACTAGAAAGGTACAAGTGGTATTTCTTACCCAAGTGTAGAGAGGATGTATGTTATCATATTTATTGAAATACCAGGACCTAAATGTAATATTTATTTAAGTAAAGCGTTTTGTTTCCAAAGGAGCATTGTTAAGATTTTGCATTGCAAAATGTACAGCGTAACAATGCTTTTAACTAAATGCACTGTATTATTCAGTAAATAAGATTTCAATTGAAACAATCCTGATTAAGACCATTTTCCTGCAAAGTGTAAATTCTACTGTCTCATTTTACTACAAGAATTTAAATTGCGACTTTGAATAATACAATTACATAATTATTCTTTTTAAAATAGAAAACATTTATCTAGGTATTGCGTTAACAAGCTTTTCTATGCAATAATAAATCTCTTGTTTATATATGTTATAAGAAAATCAGTGAAACATTCAAAATTTGCCACAAATATCTAAACTCTATCCAATACAACACCGACAAACCAAAGTTGATCTTGAATTCTTAAGAGCGTTAAACTTTAGACTAAGAATAACATTTTTACATCAAAAATTTTGATGAAAAAAGCATTTGTTTAGATAAGTATTTACATAACAATGTTTCGCTTAAAAGGTACGCAAAGAATTTTAAGAAGGAAACAAAATTGTATTTAACATCATTGACTAAGTCGGCTCTTCAGTGTCAATGTTCCCCGGTTTTGCTTGTCCTATACCGAATTCTTTTAGCGCATCTTCTATATGTTTCACCTGTCGAAACAAAAAGAAATATTACGATTCCTCGTATTGGAAAAAAGTTAGTTTTCGCAAGATAATATTATGTTTGAATCAGAATGTATAGGCAACTTTCTCTTCTATGAAGATGGAATTCCCGAAGGTTTCGATTTGAAGGAATCGGAAAGATTTTCTTTATAACTTCCATTCCAAATTGATTCGTAGTTATGAAGCTTTATAAATATGAAATATTAGTTGATAACTCACATACAAAAACGTTTAATATTATTGTGTGGACTCTGTTTATTGTTTGCATGTATTTGAAAATAAATATCAATATAATCCACGACCTGTAAGGTGGAAATAGAAATGTTCTCAATGTATTCATGTACCTTTTATAAATCGTCATTATATATTATTTTTTTTATAATACAGACAATACTAAAATTTAAGAGTGATCGAGGTACCTTCCCACTTAATCAATACAACCCCTAACGACTTAGTTAACACAGTCATTGCTAATAAGCCTACGGCTAGGTACTATAAAAAGTATTTATTTCCACATGAAACAATGTATACAGGATGTTACAAAACTACCCGTAAAGCCGAACGGAGGTTAAATGGGGCCTTATAACGAGTCCATTCACAATATTTAAGAACCGTAGTAACGCTATATAACATTCCCCAAAAAAATAAAAAAACTTTTTTACGAATGAAAAATAGAAATACTATTAAAGTAGACAATTAGTAAAATAGGTACGTAGGCCTTTTTGTTAAATAATCTGGTTCCCTAACATGACAGCTTACTAGGGTTGTTGGCTTTGATAATTAATTATATTTTCACGGGGTATTTTGTAACATGTTGTATATCCCTTGAAAATTCAACCAATAATCCATACTGAGTAATGGGTAAAATAAATCGCAAATAGAGTCTAAAACGAATTATACAAGATACGACAACGAAGCCCTTTACTGGTTGAGTACTAATGAATATGCAGAACTTTCCGTGTAGGGTCTAGTGAGCAAACAAAGGCCTTGTTCCAATTAGATGGAATTGTCTTTACGTACGGAAGGGCTGGAAACTTTGAAGTAATCCCGGTTTTATCTAAGCTAAAGCTAGGTCTTAACTCAGGCTACTCATCTGAGTAGCCTATTTAGAGTATATGTATGGACTCTTCACTACATAGTATAAAACAAAGTCGCTTTCCCTGTCCCTATATCCCTATGTATGATTAAATCTTTAAAACTACGTAACGGATTTTGATGCGGTTTTTTTTAATAGATAGAGTAATTAAAGAGGAAGGTTTTTATGTATAATACATGTGACATCCCACGGGAACGCGGGTAAAACCGCGGGGGACAGCTAGTATATAATATATGTGAGTTCATTTTATCTCGTGATTATTTTGTTTGATAGATTTTGACCCTAATTAGGTAATAATCAGAGATAAGGTCAAGAAAGTAATAACCCAATATTTTTTAAAATTAAATAACAATAATAATAAATTCTCTGGAACATTTTTATTAATTAAGCAGACCTTGTGCTTTGGAGACGAGATAACTAATATACCACATCCTTTATTTTCAAAATATATGTTTTTGAGTTGCCTTAGTTAAGACCTAGCTTCAGAAAAGATAAAACCAGGACTACTACAAAGTTCAGTAGCACAATGTACCAGCCCTTCTGTACGTAAAGACAATTATATGTTTATCTGGACAGAATTAGACCTGTGTCGTGGCAGTCCGTGTCAAACCAGCCCGCCAAATCGCAAGTCGTATTGGTTTAATAAAATATATAAGCCCCGAACTAACCCAAAATATACAGAATTTTACAAAACTACCCGTAAAGCCAAAAGGAGGATAAATTGGGCCTTATAACGAGTCCAATCACAATATTTAAGAACCGTAGTAACGCTTAAAATAAACTGACTTTTATGAATGAAAAATAGAAAAACTATTAAAGTAGACAATTTTCTCCGACGCCTTTCTTTTAAATAATCTGGTTCCCTGACATAATAGCTTACTAGGATTGTTGGCTCTGATAATGCATTATATTTTTACGGGATGTTTTGTTGCATATGTATATAGGAAGAAAAAAACAATCTATCACAAACATATCAATGCTATTTAATATAACTAAAAGCTCTGAACATTAAATTGCCTAGGTATTTAACTAATTTCAGTTCAGACCCATTTAAGCTCGCGTGTTCCAGAGCGAAAACTAATTCATTTCATTTATAATCAAATTAACTATATAACGTAGCGCGTGTTAATTGTAGAGATAACAGCATAGATCGTTGTCAGTCTCGATTGGAACAGCTTTCAGGTCTTATTTACTTTAGCTAGTTTTAATGGTGGGTTGTCACGTAACACGCATCTTTATGGGCTTAGGCAGAAAAACGTGATTCAGTTGCACGCACACTCATAAACCCACACAATAGTTAGGTATTTAAAAATAACTAGACATTGAATTTCAATCTACCATTTATTTACTGTACAAATTAAACGACATTTATTTTACTTCAAAAATACATTTTTTTTTTCATTCCAAAAAAGGTAAAATTAACCACAGTAAATAATGTTAATTGTAACCCTAACAGTAAAACAAGTGCGTTAAAAATGTAGGTAAATGTTTAATATTTAATGAGCAAACAAAACACCTCGTTTTCCATATGAATAATTCCGTATTTCACGTGAGTTTAATTCATCAAAGCTCTGAATAACACAATCATAACATAAACACACGTAAACATGTGTACGAATCCTGTTTAAAAAAATATTTTACTGGTAATTAAACTATTTTGATTAAGGATGGTTACTATACTTAAAAAAAAGAAAATAATTCAGTACCTAGCTCAAATAAATATCCGTATTTTTAGGCAATAGAAACTTTTTGCTAAGCACTAAACGTAATTGTAGCAGAATAAAAAAGAAATAAAAACAGTAAAGGTAAAATTCGACAGTCACGAGCAGTCACGCCAAAGACGTAAAATAATTCAACGCTTCGCAAACAACCGTCGGCATTCATGCAAAAATGTATTATTCAATTCCGCTCCCAAACTTCCTCATTTCACACGTCACCAAGCCAAAAATGATTATCCGTCCAAATGCGACTTTACCACTGTCCACTCAAAGTAATAACTCACCTGAGTCGACCCAGGGTCCATTCCCGGGTGCGTGTACTTATGTAGGAAATAACATGTCCCGGGTATGTCCTTCGGGAACGAATTCGGCAGACAGGAGCGATCGCGCGGCTCCATTTCAAAGCCCGGGAATTTTATTAGCCACCTGCAAGAAAAGTTTTTTCTGTTACCCTTACCCAGTTACTTTCCGGTTTTGTAAAGCGATTCGGTGTTCTTTTGTTTTTTTTAGTGAGAATACGGTCGATGGATATATTGGTTATATGATTTATGGTGACATTGAGAGATTTTTAGGAAAAACGTTGTGCTATCTCTGTGTGTAATCTTTTCAAGCGTGTGTTGTTATTTTTTTAATGCTAATTCTTCCACATCGATTCAGTAATAAAGAAAGGATATTTATTTCAAGTTACTTTGACTGGGCACTTCCATATATCCACTTCATAATAGAACTAAAATTGCTACTCTACATTCATCTGTTTAACACGACGAGAAACCTTCCTAGCTCGAACATATTTTAAGTAATAAATGTGTAGTTGCGTTCAATATGTAAAACGATCAAACGCGGCCTCGCCCTCATTAAAATCTCAAGTTTATGACCAAAATTAATGATCGATCTTAATCCAAAATGTATGTTACATTACTTCTATACAAATTTCTGCAAAAATAAAAATCTGAAATTTTGAACCGAGATCGAATATTAAATATATAATAATGTTGCCCATTACTTTAAAAAATACATAAGTATAGAGCTGATAAAATTTGAGTGCTAGTTAACTTACTCATAAGTAGTAGGACTGACGTTGATCTTCAGAGGCTCAGACCCAGATTCAAACTTATTAGCCAACGTGACATTGTGGCCAAAGAGGCAGTACTTCAACATCGTCTTTCCAACCACTCCAGCTAGGACTGTGCCGGTGTGGAGACCTATGCGCATCTGTATGGAGAGATATTTATTATTGGGTTTTTTGGCTAGGATGAAGACTCCGAAAAATATTGTAAGCTTTTAATTTTTTTTCTTTAGGAATTATGAAATTTACGTGCCCACAAAACAACAAATGGAAAAATCCTTAACCTAATCAAAATTATAGAAATCACCAACACTTTGTAATGTTCCTAAAATGCCACGTGAGAAATACATGATAGGCTCTCTGCCCCACGGACCCAGAGTTGGGACCCGAAACGACTCAAATATGTAAATTGTACCTGCGCTATAATGTATGTGTTTTACAAAAAACTCACTAAAATCAACCCGCCAACTAAGAGCGGAGATTATCTTTCCAAAAGCTGAACATGTTTGTAATTATCATGTATAAATTAACAAATAAGCTCTGACTACTTTTCGCCCTTAAATTATAATCCACAAAATATATCTGAAACTCTTTTCTATTGTGCGATGAATACCTACGGGTTCCATAGCTGAAGTTACACGACGAACTAAGTTAGTAAAAGTTAGAGCAACTAGCTCAAGGGTCTGTAACTTTATTATAGTCGGTTTTCATGACGATAACATTTTTAAAGAACTCTTACAAACCGTTGGAAAAGTTGTGGAACAAAAAGTATTGAGACTTGAAAATATCTATTGTTGACAAAAGTACAACATTGATGCTTTAGCTATGGCTCCTACTGACAAAAATTTTCTTTATAGATTAAAACTTGGACTTGTATTTACACTAAGACCAAGAGCATAATAAATACTTCCCAAATAATCTGATACTACTATGACACATGCTTGTTACTCTTTCACGTAAAAACTGCTCAACAGATTTGAGTGAAACTTGGCACATTGATAGTTTATAACATGAATTAACACATAAAATACTTTTTATCCCGGGGTAATGTAACATTCCTCTAGAACGCGGGAGAAACCGCGGTGGCAGCTAGTCAAAAATAATTAAATCTCTCACCTTGATAGGATTTCCTTCATGTGTAAGATGTTGGGCGCACGTTTCCACCATGCGCAGTGCCATCCACGCGATCTGTGGCGCGTGCGTGTCGATCTTTCGGTGAAGACCACTGGCCACACAATATGCATCACCTATTGTCTCCACCTTGGATACAAAACAATTAAATTTGAACCTTATAACTAAACTCTCTAAGGTGTAAGTAGAATTAATGAGTGTATGTAAAAATGCTACGACGTAGCACACTCGTAGCAGATGTTTATTGCTACGAAAATTTACCTTAGGTCTATAAAAGTAGTTTTATGACAGAAAAGATAATTAAACAAGAACAAATAGTATACACAATTCTACTCAAAATAAACAGTATCTCCAAAACTCCCTTAACTACATATAGGGCCAAAACAAAGAAACATAATTCTCCATCAAAAACCATTAAACTTTAAAATGATATAAGGACTTGCGCAATTAACTTATCGTGGGAGCTAATTTGAATATCAAAGAGTAATTGCTGTACCTTGTAAACATCGAGCTCCTCGCAGAAAATGTCGAAAACGCTGTACAAGTCTTCAAGCATCGCTATTACCATCATTGGTGTGGCTGTAGCGCATATAGATGTGAAGCCAACAATGTCACTGAAGAGCATCGTGACGTCATCGTGACTTTTCGCTTCTATCTTCTCACCTATAGACGAAGAAGGTAAAATGAGGAATGGAAACTTAATTACCTGTTTTAGAATTTCGGATTTGCATACGTCTGACCGACTTCACTAATTAGTTTGTCTCGTACTTAAAGTTGTCGAGATCCAATAGGCCCTTTGCAACTTAGTGTGTTATAGAAAAAATTACTCTATGGCGTTGTCATAAGGTTCTTTAAGTTCATCATATAACTCACCATTGGATCAATAGACCATGACGTTCTTAGTCGTCAAAACAGGCCTATGATATCTCAACAAGATAAACTTCCTGCCAATAGTGTGAAGAAGGCAGTAAGTGTCACATATTATTGTGCCATATTTTTGAACACGTACTGCTTCTGGGATTATTTGTCAAAAGGTTGATTGAAGGTTATCAGATGGTCCAATGGTAAGGTTCTACTGGTAAGTGGTCACAGTCGCCTATAGACAGAAGCAGGCGTTTGGCAACTTTTTGTGACAGGGTTTCAAATTGAGGATCGTTAGCCAAGGAGTACCTACCGTTCTACTGATTCTTCAAGATAATTTACTTTTCGGAAGATCATGTTGTAGAATTTGAACCTATTTCCATTTCTACTGAACTATCATCGCTTTTATTGTGTAAGATTCTAACTTACATTTTCGATAATACCACTTTTTTATATAAACCAAAGATCAACCAAAGAATTGCTTTTCTCATAGAAGAATTGCCGTTTTAATTCTAAAGCTTTAAAGTTCATCAAAGCTCACGTCGCGACCAGCTGTGCCCGAGGTTGCGCAACAAATTGTCTGTCCAATTTTAGAATGTGGTTTAAAATAGCTCACGAATCAGACTAAACAAGTGAATTGGAGCATCCTTCTTAAATGGATCACTTAGATCACGATAATATAGTTATGTGATAAGTTTCGTTTATGACAAAGATTTAGATACAGTTACAATTATTGATCTCTTGTATTCGCTAGTAATTATAAGTAAAAACAATTTTTATATTTTTTAACACAAAAACAAAATAAAATTTAAAAACCAATCCTACCTATGAGTCATTACTGTATATATTTCTGGCTAAGATATACAATTTAGTCGTAAATATTAATTTTAATCAGATTGTATATTTAATCTGTAACCTTTCTCTTCTTTTCGCTCTTTATATATATATCTCACTTTATATATAATATCTTACTTTATCAACTGTATTAAAGACAAATATCCTTTAAAAATGCCATAAATCCTATGTCTAAAAAAATTCCCCAAATTGACCACCCAGACCCTTCATCAATACAGCCTATATATAACGCTTGTCTAATAAAGCAGATCCGTGACACTACTCTTAAATAAACATTTTCGCGATACCTTATTGCCGAACAAAATAAACCCCTCTGTAATCCATTGATTGATGGATTTCGGTACCGATGGCTTAGCTCGCTTTCCATAAAGGCTAGTAGTCCATCACGCCACCATTATCTTAATTGTTCCAATGAACAGATTACCTTACTAATTGATTAATGAACGCGAACTCAACACACATATTAAAGTGATGACGCGACCAAAATTATTCAGCGGCCCGCGCCCTGTTCTATAAACTTTATGGAATTATAAAACTTTAGACCACACCTAGTGTTGATAAGAGCGATGGGTCACATGGCAATTTGTGATCAACAGTGTATCATGTATAGTAGTATATGTTGTTGAATAAAAGGATTGAGAACTGATTGGTGCAGATTGTACCATTATACAAAAATCATTTTAAGGAAGAATTTGGTACATGGCTCGCATTAAGATATCGAAATTTAGATGATCCGTAAATATCTATGGCTAGCTGCTAGATGACCATCCCCTCGTTTCTCGGAGGATCTGATGTATCCTGGGTTTATAACATAGCCTTTGTCACCCGGAAATAGTGTTTGTATTAGTAACGAACCATAAACACAAACTCACAGAATTCCCACTCTCTTTATAATTAGTCTAAATACATAGACAAAGGTCAAAATTTATAACCATTTATTATGATAAATGAGGACTCTAAGTTAGTTTAATATATGACCAAATAACGTGCTTGTTCCTAAAATATAAATCTATTTTAAATCAACTCTTAAATGTTGCGCAACATAAACTCGCCCAGTGGCGTTCTATCTTTACACACACTGCTGCGGCTTCCTGTGCGATTAAAGTTAATAATTAATGGTCGGTTGCAGTCCGAGGCTCACACGCCACTTAACCGAGTGTAAGGCTCTATTGCAAATTGAAGGCTTTCAATTTCAGCTTAAATCTTCCACTCACCAGATCTCTCGGGAATAAATTGTAATTATAGACTATAGTTACAGGAATTAACTTCTACGTTGTAATAGGTTACTCCTGACTTGTTAGTTATAGTTTATGATATTTTGCTTGAACAAGACCTGTCCTAAATTACGTATAGATATAGATAAATATCTATATCTATACGTAATAAACCGAGAAAAAAAATCCCAACACTAAAGTTATACCGTTAAAAGCTTCCAAATGAGGTGAATTAAAAAATAAAGCCCATCCCACATTCTTATGTGAGTCACAGTCTGTATTCAGGTCACGAAAAGGCACCCCTAGCGAAGAATACACTCTCAATCTCACATTTTGTTCTTAAAACCGACCGGAGTAAAATACCGACACCTATTGGGGTAAAGGAGCGTGAAAATGTGAAAGCTACGCGAAGCCTTTTAATGTCCGTGTTTTCGTGAGGTACAAAATATGTAGGAAGCTAAGGAGCATTGTGTGAGGTAATATGTTTAATAGTAATTTTAATTGATGGTCATTTTTCTTGTGAGAGTTTCGAAAGCGAAGCGAAAGGGTACTAACGAGTGTCCATATTTCTGTCAGGACTGTAACTGCACAGTAATAAGTAGAAAATTTCTCAATAAAAAAATGAAAGACCTGAATTTTCGGTGTTTTGTTAAATATCGCACGGTTAGGTACACTTTATGTGTGAGGCCGACACGCATTTACTGTTTTTTCTGTATCTCCAGATTTTGAATGAATAAATAGTCCACTATCGATATACAACATAAGAAATAATAAAAATGTTATACACTTGCTTTTGTCTCGCAGTTCCACTCAGGTTTCGAAGCGATCTAATGTATTCTCGGGGTAAAAACACAGCCGGATATCACTCAGGAATAATGTAGCTTTAGGCCAAAGAAATAACTGCCTACATTTAATCCTACAAATAAATTTTACCTCTTTAATGTTATTGTAGATTGTAAATATAGATAAATTATCTGTTCTCATTTAGATTTATTGCTTCGGTGGTTGAACGGATTAAATCTCGACTAGGGCCGGAGTTCGTTTACTTGGTTGAGTAAGGTAAAATTTCAGTTTCTTTGTGAGGAATGATTATCTAACCTGGGATTGAAAAAGTGTCAGAGAGAGGACTACAATAATCAACACAAGCCATTTTGAGACCTAAAACCTTTTCAGTAAATTGTAGGTGCCGTACCTCATCGGGGATAATAGGTGTGCAGATATTTTTGAAGTTAAAACTTCCTTACCGGCGTTGAGCACTTTTCTTGGGATGGTTAAAATGTTATTAATAAACTCGCGTCAGGACACGTGACCTGATCGAAAATTCGTAAGACGGTAAAAATGTACAACGTTAATGTTCACGTTTTCACTTCTGACGGCACACCCGGAGTGGAACTCGTAGTATTCTTTACAAATCATTACGTAAATAATAGCTCAAAAGTCCAGATTAATAATGGTTGTTTGACGCAACACTACCTAATATGACAAACGTTATTTCATTTCGTTATTTTTAGTATTCCCAAGTACACAGTTAACTTATAATACAATAAAAACATGCCATCGTGCATAACCTACCTAGCCAGAGCCTCTTAGCGATATGCGGCGGAAATATTAAATGTAAGAGGCTGACATTCTTCTCTCGTTCCTTGTCTACAGCTTTACTGGCCTCTTCTATTGAATTCTTCAGTTTGTCCATCCTCCTTCGCAGGCCGTCCTGGTATAGAGAAAATATTGTAACAAATTATATTATTTACTGACAGATAAAATCGTATTGAAGGCGAAGACAACAATACATATAACTCAAAATCAATTCATAATTATCAAATTGAATTATAGTATTGCACTTACAGTTGTCGTTGAAATATAGAAATACTAACTAATACCTACTATTATAATAAATATGAGTTCCACCAAAATACCACATAAATGCCACAAAGATAGAAAACGTCCAGTTTCTGTTTTGTATACCAGGGAAACATAAGATCTGCCGTTTACGGAATATCTAGATCACCAAAGCAAAATATTACCAAGGTTCTTAGTTTCGAGATTAACAAGGAACTAACTGCATCTTGAATGACGAGTCGCTATAATACAAAGTTCTTTGTGAATCGAAGACGTCCGACAAAAGCAATCTATTCCAGCATCGCAAAGCGAAATTCAAGTGCTGAGTTATCGAGAAACGTCGAAGCTAAGTTTCTTGTGATCAACAAGTGTGGATTTCAAAAGGAATTATTTTCTCAACTTCCGAACTCGCTTTGAACGCGCGGGCTTTTCTAATACGCTCTTGTTTTTAATTAAAATCCTTAATTAGTTGTTTATAAGGCACACGGTTTCTTTAAATAAAATTACTATCGAAATAGATTTTGCAATGTGAAGATTTTATATTTAGTTTTAACGCGTCTCTATGATATGGGTGGATAGATTTGCTTATTTTGTGATTGTTTCTGTTATGGCAAAGTCAATCAAATTTGCAGCTTGTTTGGATATATTCACTTGCCCATTTCCTCTGTATAAAATTCCCTTAGACCGCAATTGCAAGACATCTTAAAATAAGTGACTAGAAATGTGGTTGTAGTCCGTCCTCTTCTTCCAAAATGATCTTTTACATTACCTTCTTTTGTCTTCAGCTTAATAACAGAAGAAATGAGAAGCCTATGTTGCCCACGAATTTAGAATTTTAGACACATTTTTTAAACATATTTATTTGTGATTTCGGAAATTAATGTTATTGGTAAAAATATATCATAAAATCAGCACTAACAAAAATAATTACATAAATCAATAAATAAAACCGCGTCACATACCTGAGCTCTAGCTTGTTCTCCCACCAAGATAACATCTCTCGTAGCATCATGGAGAGGTATGTCAGATATGAAGAGACCACGTCCAGTTAGACCTTCAAGTCCATCCAGGAAAGGTGAGCCGACGAAGAGAAGGGAATCTGATTCAGAACAGAACACCATCTGCCCTTTGATCTCGAGACCCTATGAACAAAAAAGAAGTTGAAGGCTTTTGTTTAGAGTGGATATGCTGGATACACACATGGAGATACAGATCAAAATTTGACCGAAATCTGCAAGTGCAACGGACCAAAGTTTCTACTTGGTACGTGATCAGATAACCATGTGTAATGATGTCCTGGGATACCTAGGTAGTAGGCTAGTATAATAGGTCTAGCAATGTTAGTTATATACTATTTCATAGCTATACACTATGTTTTGTTAGACGTACTATTCTCAATATTGTATCTAACTGTTATTGTCCATCTCAAACAGTAATTCTCTCCCTTTGTAAGCAAAATTCTGAGAAGCTGGCGCTTACTAAGCCAGTCGTTGATTTAGTTTCGTTATATTGATCGACGTACTATACTAAAACCAGTCCAATATTGAGAACGACAATTTCAAGAATTGACTGCTTCTGTCCAATAATTACAATGTAATGTCGCTTTTGTTTTCTAAACATATTGCGTCTGATGACAGTGTAAAATAAATGTTCTTCTAGTAGACAATTCGCAAAACACAAAGTGACTTTGTTATCCCAGTTTTCTTATCAGCTATTTGGGCGAGGCCAAAACCAAAACTAGACAAAACAAAACACTAAAACTACTTAAAGATAAGTACATGGTAATGGAGTCTGGTCTTATCTAACGCTTTGTTTTACAACAAGAACTAGAAGTCTATAAACATGATAAAATAGGTACCTATTAAAAGTCTGCGGAGAAAGGTTTGGAACACTGACAAATTGCAGTTGATAAAGTACCTAGGTACTTTCTTGCTACTGTTGATCGATTATGACTTTCAGAAGAGTCTGTGGTTTTGTTTTATGTTCAAGGTTCTAAAGAAAATGATTTAAATCACGAAAAGAATCGAATACGAATTATAAAGTCTTTTTCGTTTTTTCTTTATCTCTTGTTTTAGTCCTTAATCATTTGAACTGCAAATGTGATTCTAATAATGTTGGTTACAATTTTTTCAGTTTCAATACCATATACTGTGGTCAGTGGTCCTACCAAAAACGAGAACCTAACAAACTTACGTAACTTTCTAGACTCAGAGTGGCATAAGGGTTGACATGGGTAGTTAATAATTTTGTACAATAATGTCGAAAAGATTTTTAGAAATCTATGTCAGTTACAGTGACAAAAATTTTGTGTAATATTAAAACTGGAAAGGAACTAACGACAAGTTGTTCCTGAAATCAATATAAAATTAATGGATAATAGTCTGAATTGCGTCACATGAACTTATCGGCTCAACCGTTTGCTAGCTTCCTAGCGCCGAGGGGAAATCTTCTTAAGTCGGAATCTAGCCTAGGGACGGTGAAGTGAAGTGAGAGCTAAGTTTCTGGGTCACTCCACTTATTTACAATGTAAACAACACTCCGCCTCCCTTTCTAGTGGTGCAGAGGTTCTGTATTTGTTTTATGATTGTATGCACTGTGAAAATTGCACTCAAAATAAATGATCATTGTTTTTATGACTGTAAATAAAGAGTAAAATGAATTCATAAAATAGCTCTTCCCCTTCTAATCATAATGAAACGCCTGTCTCTTCTGATAAAGATGAATGACTTGATGTAACAATTCCATCACTACATAGTATAAAACAAAGTCGCTTTCTCTGTCCCTATATCCCTATGTATGCTTAAATCTTAAACTACGCAACGGATTTTGATGCGGTTTACGCGGGAACGTGGGCAAAACCGCGGGGGACAGCTAGTAATTATAATAAAATGGAATACATGATACAGATCTAGAAACCCCGAGTAGGCTGTAAGCCTAAGAGTAAAGGTTACTTTTTTTTATACAATTGTTTTCGCAAAAACATTTACTAAGTTTCCTCAAAACCCCAGTAAAGCATCAACATTGAATATTAGCAAAAAATATTGTCAAAACTTTGATCATTTAAATCATTATTCTCGTATTAGATTCTTTAGGGGTTTACCCATAGTAGGGCCGGGCCGCAAGGTGTGTGAAAAGGGCTAGGGACTCGACCCGAGTGAATGATAGCACAAACAATACGCTATGCATGAGAAACCTTTGGGTAAGATTATACAAATCAGTGGCAAAAGTAGCACAGTTTTCACTTGTTCTGAACTCCTTTAAGGATTATGTAGACAAAAGTCTTGGGTTGGTTTAAACTTTGTTTGGTCGACTTTGTATTACTTTCAAGGTATGTTGGGAGTATTGTTTTAAGTAGGTACTTACCTGCTTTTTGGAGGCTTTTTAACTTATTGTGGTTAACGTCTCATTTAATTTATGGACCAAATAGTTGATATAACATCGAAAATTATACATATATGTTTATTAAAATGATAAACCAGATTTTATACGTTTTTTAATGACGAATTAAGGTAGTAAGGTCAAGTAGTAGAGCTCTTAGTGCAGAGTTCGTCCGAAGAAGTTCTACCACCTTACCCATTTCTGCTGTGAAGCAGTAGTGCACTTGTATTACTGTGTTTCGGTTACAAAGGTAAGGGGGGGCGGTGAAATTACAGGCACATGAGACTTAACAACTTCACGTCTCAGGGCCGACAACGCATTGGCGATGCCCCTAGTGTTGCAAATGTCCATAGGCGGCGGTGACCACTTACCACCAGGTGGACCGTCTGCTTGTTTGTCGGCCCAAGTGGCATAAAAAAAAAATATATTATCAAAACATAAAACTATACTTTCTTGCTAGAATATAGATAAATAATATTGTCAAACAGAATAAAAGGAAGACCCTTTTATTGTTAAATAAATCAGTGAAAACCTTATAGGGAATGAAAATCGGATTTTAAGAAAATAAACCTGCTTCTGTGACCATTCGCTATACCCTGTTATTTTTATAACCTATTTATTGGTTCAGATACAAATTTAAAGTTACTAGATAAGACAGCCAAAAAATTACTTTGATGTTAAAAAGCAATTATTAATTTCATAAAAGCTTTTAAGGAAATAAACCATTGTATTTTACTAAAAGTAAGTTTCATTAGTGAAGTAGTTCTTCAGGAAATGCCATGTAATTAAGCTATAAATAACTCATGAGGAATCCATGGTTGAAGTTAGCACAAATTTTAATTTTATAAAAGTTACATACCTATCTATACTCTTGGATAACCTGAGTCAATTGTGTAACATGCTTCAATTGTTCTAATTTACCGAGTTTGGTCCATCAAAGATTAAATTAAAATTAAAATTGTCGAATTTAATCAAGATACTCGTACAAATAAATAAAATTCAACATAAGATGTCATTCTGTTAAATAAACTACATATAATTTAATGTTTTATGGATTCACGATTCTTATACATTCTAATTATTATAGACAACGGATCTAAGTCGTGTAATAATTTGAGGTATAAATACGGGAGACTTCCCGAGACCACGGCTTGATGTAAGTCAGCCCAAACGTCGGGTTAAAAAAAGGTATTTATACCTCAAATTATTACACGATTTAGACCCGTTGTCTGTAATAATTAGAACACATATAATTTATTTGTAAAAGAACCAATATTATTGTATTTATAAATAAACAAATAAAACAATCCAATGTTTTTCTCGATTTAATGCCACATTCAGACAATCGTAATCCTTCGGTAAACCTTTTCGGACAACCAGCTCAATTCCTCGGGTAAACATAGTTAAGGGCTGGCAAATAACCGGCTCGAGTATTTACATACCCTGATAAATCTACGGAACTGTAGCGACCTCATTCCGATACGGATTTTGAACCGAAAGTCGAATTTCTTTTAATAATTACTTATCACTGAATATTTCGTCTATTATCAATTTTGAATACATACTTACATGAGTTATTAGTCACATTATTATGTATTTTAACAGTAGGTATAGTATAATACAAAGACACTATTTTTGTCTGTCTGTTTGTACTTTTAGGTGCTTTAAACTACGCAAAAGAATCGCATGACAGACTTTTGTACCATCCCTTAGAGGAATTATTTAGGATGGTATATGTGTGTGTATAATACACTAAGTAAGCAAGTAATAAATTAATATTATTTATAAAGATATATTGTTTACATTAATTATTATTTCTGTGCATCTACCTTGTTATCTCTGCATCACCCAAAGGTCGACTGGTAGAAAATGCCTAAGGCCACCTTGTACATGTACGAAGTATAAATAAATAAATATCTCGTGATGGATACAATTTTTAAATTAGTATATTTCAGTCACTGTCCAACAGTTGCAGAAAAAAGATTGAAGTTTAAAATTGAGAATCACATTAATCGAGTTAAAAGCATCGATACGCAAATTCATATTCAATAGTGAAATCGAATTACAAAATCACGTGCAAACGTTCATTCGATTATCCGACTCGATTCAGCTGATAGTGTTCAAATACGCGGCGCTTACAAAATGGCACAGTTTCTAGGAAATACACTTTGGTGTAATTTCATTAGGCTTTATTTACGATGGTATTTTTTTGTTATTTGTTCTAACAAATGCATGGATGTGTATGGGAAAATGGATTGCTCTCACACAATGTATGCTGAATTATTTTATTATCTATTACATATAGAGTAAAAAAAAAGTTTAAATAGGAAAAAGTAAACAGTGGCACACAGTCTCACACGCGTTCCTGGTATAAAAAGCCTCTGTCCCTCTCTATGCCACAGTCTATGTTTGTGCCAAATTTCAGCAAGATGGGTTCAGTCGTTTAGCCAAAAAAGCGTAACAAACAAACTAACTCACTTTCGAATTTATATTACTAGTTAGGATATTATCTCCAGAGAAAAAAAATTAGGAACCATGATGATGCATAATCTGCATTTATAAAATTACCGTGTTTTTTGCGGCGAACTCGTGTAACATTCAGTTATTTCTTCAGTGATGTGAACCAGTAATCTTCTAGGCGTGGTAACTAACTTTGGTGAGCAGCCACATTATCCCATATTACAATAAAACCTTTATCATCACAATCCTATCAATATATTGGAAGCAAACTCTCTTGAGCCTCCCAAATTTTCACACCAACATTGTAATCTTTCAAAGAAATTCCAACACAATAGTTTTATTGAGAACCAACAAGATTCCTTACAAAACAATATTGACCTAACACCTTTAATCACGCACCGTAGCAAACCTTATTTATTTATGGTCTTATCCCCCAAATACCTAAACAAATTTGTGCCCAAAAGCAAATAATTCCGTCGTGTCCATTCAATCCAGTACAAGTAATATTGTTGGGCAAACACAGTAAAGTGCCTTACTACAAAGGACTGTCTCTTGAAATGGAAGTGTTTTGAAGCCCTCTCGCTGAGGTAGTCAACAAAGGAACGTGTATACTTACTTGTATTAGATAGGCAGTTTATACGCCATATACAGCGTGGTGGGTGACAAAATAGTTTTAAAATAGTTAATGAAATGAAATTAAAAGAAAATATTTTTAATCAAATAGGCCTTTACAAGCACTTATGAATAGTCTGACTTTAATACCGGTTCGGAAGGTTGTTTTTTACTGAGAAGAGCCGGCAATAAACTCAGCAATTACTCTTTTTAAAAAATGATCTTAGATATATTATATAATATTCGTTACTATGAGTGTATAAGTGATTTACTCGTAATAGTTCAATACAGTGCTTTCCTTTAATTTAGATGTATGCGAGAAAAGAAACTGTAATAGTTTTAAAAGACAATGTAATGTGTATATTTAGTTGGTTGTGTATATTGGCTGGGGTGTGAATACTGATTTAGACGATTGTTTTTGAGATCAAAGGTAGAAATTTATAAAATAATACTCCCATATTTTTATACTCTTCGAGTTATCATATCTGATGAGAGATAATATTGTTATTTTCGAAAAGACGAATGATAGTAGATTTTCATTTCGATTTATAATTTTTTGGGAAAAATAAAAGTTGAAAGTTGAATTGAAGGTCCCGCGCTAGTTGTCTAACTAACGACCCACGGTTCTACACGTATTGTTTCCCGAGATAAATTATCCTTTTTGTTGATCCGGAGCATACTCTCTTCTTGTGCCAAATTTCATCCAAATCGATGCAGCTGTTTAATGCGAGAGTAAGTCACAAGCTTTCAAACTTGTTGTGGAATTTATAAAATTGACTTGGTGTGAGTTTTATGATTGATTTATTTATCAATGTTAAAAATCAAAAGTGTTTACTTCAATAACGTTGCACAATATCCAGTGTGGGTTATAATTATTCCCATTGGCATTTATTGGTATCAACAGTCGTATAAAAACAAACACCGCGCTATCGCCAAAAAAAATTCACCGAAAATTCTACAAACGAAAATCTTCGTATTGACGTAATCAGATTATTGTTGGCAAATGCAGAATAATAATGTCGCAACTTGATGACACTCGGCGTAACAGCCCTCGAGATATTTCGGAAAGGGCGTCGAGATAAGATATTATCCCGGATTATATAATTTTTATTCAGAGATTACATTTCCTTTGACAAATATTACTTACCCGAGGACTCGCTGACAGGGGGTTACCTTGTTTTGGTAAATATTTAATTCTTGATTTAATTTGCTGAGTTAGAAGTGGGATTTATCTTGACTAGAACACCCCCTCAGCGCGCTTTATTCCGTCGTTACTTCCAATCTTCCAAGGCATAACATAAATCATCGATGAAAGTTATGTTAATAATTTTATGATAAGACTACATTATTTATTTGGAAGTGGGTTGTGAGATAAGGGACTTAAGTGATGATATTAAAATTATGTTATTACTAGCTGTCCCCGCGGTTTCACCCGCGTTTATCGATATCATATATAGCCTATAACCATCTACGAAAGATTCAGCGTCGAATGGCAGTCCCATCGCAATATTTTCCTTGTATATATGTATATACTAGCCGCCCCCCGCGGTTTTACTTGCGTTTATCGATATTATATATAGCCTATAACCATCTAGGAAAAATTCCACGTCAAATGGTAGTAGTCCCATCCCGATGTGTTCAGTACTTTTGAGGTGATGGTGCGTCAATGGAACCTCATTTTCCTTATATATATATAGATATTTAGAATAGTATTAATTAACGAGACTGCGTTTTCTTTGTTGATGAAAGCTTTAATCATTTAATATGATATAAAAGCTTAATAGAAATACTTAAAATATACTGCAATGCGCAACTACAAATCTTACAATGATCTGGAGCATTCCATAAAGAAAAAAAAACTAAAAAACCATAGATCGTTGGTAGGGTACTTTGTAGAACCCGTCTGGTACCCCTATTTTGTTAAAAATCTGCTACCGAGAGCCTACCCCTTTGTTCCGGCAGCTGCAATAGACAGACAGTTGCTTCTAGAACTCGCGTGCTTCCACTTTCAACAACAATATAGTGAAACATAATTCAAAGTAAAAATAGAAACATTGTAACACAGATTCGGTGCTTAATAAATCTTACTTAAAAGAACAGAAGGTTCCAATACATGAAATAAGAACACATACCCTCAAAGTATAAGATAGCTAATTGGATTAGGGCTGTCGAGTGGTTACAGTAATGTATGAAAATATAGTTGATTATGTGGTTAATTAGAACGTGCTTAGTAACCCTGACGTTCCACGTCGCATGAAATTGGAGTTTACGAATCGTATCAAGATCATTGAACTTGTGGAGTGTTCCCTTTGATGTTACTTGGTTATGAAATCTTACATTTACTTTATGAGGTAGAATCAAGGAGGGTAGATACTGGAGTAAGTATGTATTGCCTTTGAATATATTTCGAGAAAGTAAGAAATGAGAAAGTTGAAATAAAAAAATAATACATCTATCATATGTAGATACTCAAAGCTATCACTATGCTCTCATAAATTGACAATTTATTAATACAGTGTGCACATTAAGATCAAATATTTAAGAAGAAAAGATATGCGAACTAAAATAAAAATCACATGAATTCGGTGACAACTAAAATATATTTTACGCAGGCAGATAAAGCAATTACTTTTATCCGATATAGAAGAGAAGTCGCTTCTTAGAACCAGGTATTTTTAAAATAATCGAACACTCTTAATTATGGACAAAATCTGAACTAATTCCAAGAATATGCTTTTAGGCTTAATTATATTCCATTGTTTAATTTACGATACGATTTATATTGAGGGTATCCCTTGTTGAATCTTATGATTAAATATTGGAAATTCTAACATACAAATAAAATGGAATGGCCTAACAAACATGTAGACCTGATGGAAGTGGTCCCCGCTGCCTATGGACATTTAAAAGACCATAGGCATCACCATTGCGTCTTCAACCCTGTGACTTGAAGTTGTTAAGTCCCATGTACCTGTAATTTTCCTGTCCCCTTTTTAACACAGTAATACTAGTGCACTACTGCTTGATGTTGGAAATAGGTGACGTGGTAGTACTTACCCGGACGAACTCTGCACTAAGAGCTCTGCTACTTCAATTAAAACAATCTAATGTGATGAGATGATGTAAATCTAATATGAAACCTTAAAAATAATAAAAAGGCACAATTTTTCTGTAACTAATTTTAGAATAATCGAAAATATCACAAACCTCGGCCAGGGACGATCCAGGTATTTTCAGGCAGAACATAAACGGGGTGTTGACCCGTTTGAGGATCTCACGGAAGTCAAGAGGCACCCCCCTCGGGCGAAGGAGCCTGAAGTAGGTGCCGAGCGATGAGCCGTGCGATGCCAGGTGTGTTCCGAACAGACGCATGAAGCCACCCCCTATTATACAATTATCGGACATTAGGTCTTGCATACAAGATTGCGTCTTATAATAAGCGTAGAATGGTTCCAAATCAATTGCAATGTCTTCGCTCCAGTGATCACTTGAAGGTGTAAATTGCTATTAAATGGAATTCGAAATCAGTTGTATACTTAATAAGTTATTTTATTGCAAAAAAATCATTCAAAAATTACACCATGAGGTTCGAGGTCACTTAGTTAAAGCAACGTTATTTGTTTATTTCTTATAAACACCGAAAATCAATTCAAAATACATTAATCGAATTAAACATTAGCTCATAAACTACTACAATTGCAGTTCAAAGTCCACTTATATAAAATGTTTCTTTCTAAATCATTGATGGACAAAAAAACAATATTCTTTTCAAGCAATAAACGAAAGTCCTCAAAAAACGTCAAATCTCTTTTAATGTCATCCATGCGATATATTCACACAAAAACTTTACCGGACGGACCGTGCTAAAGTTTGGAATGGAAGTGTAAAATTGCTCGCCCATTGTCAGTAACGGTGTGAAAAAATCACATTGGTCAATATTGATCGACGTCACCCCGTTGTTTACGAGGACTTTTTCCCAAGCGAGAGCGGTTTCGTTTTGCAATTTTTCAAGTTGATTGTGTGAAATATATTGAGGATTTGATTTACATTTGTAAATAAATAAATTATCATTTAGTATGGCTCATATTCTCATGCTAATTTTTAATTCTTTAATTCTAATCTTTATTTCTTTGAATGGTTATGCGATAAAGTTACAAAACATTAAAGTTATTTTCCATAAACTATAGCTCGGATTATTATTGTATTTTAACTATTAGACATCGCACAATTGTTAATAACAAAAATGTATGCAATGGTGACTTTCAAAGATTATTATTAAATCATCCTAAATTGTATCTTAATTAATAAAGTAAAGTTTTGCTTTGAAAGAAATTTTCGTGGCTGCTCTTCATTTAAATGTACTACAAATAACACATTATATATTGAATGACCCTTACCCTGTCTATTTAATAATAAATATAGTTTATTGTACACTGAAAGAAGTATGGTACAGAACTTGATTCTTAAATAAAGGTATAATTGGCGGTCTTATCGCTAAAAGCAATTTCATCCAGATAACCATTGGATGGAAAGAATTACATAGGAAAATGTAAAGGGTAGTCAGTCGATTTATTTAATCATACTGCTTCATCTTTAACATAGTTATGGAAATAGGCAGCGTATTGTACATAATTTATACAGCATAATAACATGAAATCAAAAACATTTCATCTTTCCTACAATGTTGAATTTAATATTGAATATTACTTTCCTACATCTCATAAATCTGTCTTCAATTTGACATTTGAAGCTTTTGAGAAAATAAGGTATTTATTAATCTAAATTTAACCTTTCACTTATTACTGACAAGGATAAAATCTGTTAAATAATGCAGAACGATTGTCTATTTTGAGTAGTTCTTAATCGTATTTCCCATACAAGCATTTGGTTCATAGTTTATTAATAAAGTTTTATTTGAGACGAACAATAAGTAAGACCTTTTGCATTGTTAACACAAACAAGTTGTTTTAAAAGTGTACTCGTTTTATTCCTTGTGCTGTGTATTTACTTTCATTAACTTTCATTTTCTCTTCAATGTTTTAGTTCTTTACTTTTAAAGTTTCATAATACTTGTTTAGTTGTTTACAGTTACAATTTTTAATGCAAGTTTTTAAATTCCCAGTGAGATCTCAATAATTTCAAGAGCAACCTCATTTTACTCAGGCATGTCTCTAAATAAAATATTTAGACTCAGATAATGTACATTCACATTTATATATTCGTTGAATTTGAACTTTGTATCTGATGATTTAGCTTTCTTTTTATATTTGAAATTATATTATATGAATGGGGTATTAAAAACTGGTCATTTGGGCCAATAAAGCCAAACTTTCACGTTGGTTTTCATGTAGGTTTCCATGTTTATATTTCATCGTCATAATATTTGAGTTACTAAAGCTAAGCGTGAATTAACAGACTAAACTCCATAGGGAACTTTCATAACAAGAGCCTTGTAATCCCGAAATATTTTAAGCCAGTAAGTACCGAAGATTCGGATAGTAGCTTAGTAGTCAGATCTTGTGTTCCAAGTATTACAAGAAAACTTGTTCTAGTGAATTTCCGTTCGAATTCTGACGACTTGCTACGTTAATGCCTACGACCTGTTTAACATGAAGAAAGGCGGATAACTATATTATTTGTTTTGAACAGTTTCTGCATGAGAATTAACAGATTGGCCAATTGGCTTGGTGGTTAGCGACCCTGACTACCAAATCGAAGGTCGCGGGTTCGATTCCCACCCAGGACAAAAATTTGTCTGTTTGTTCTATGTCTGGGTGTAAATATCTATATATGTATGTATTTAGAAAAATAAAAAGTAATATATATATAGTATATCAGTTATCTGGTTTCCTTAGTACAAGTTTAAGCTTAGTTTGGGTTCAGATGGCCGTGTGTAAAAGAATGTCCCAGGATATTTATTTTATACAAATATTGATCACGCAACTTGGCAAATTTTAAAACGAAATATGTTTTAGTAGTTAAAAAAGTAATGCATCTGCTCTGTTTAAAAAAAATAACTATTCAAATGACAGTTTCATTCGTATTCCCAAGGGATTCAATATAGTCAAGAATAACATAGACTTTGTCCATCTGGAGTAATGTACTTTTCGAATAGGTACCAGAGATTACCTTCCACTTAAGGACAAATTTACAAATTAACTCTCTCTTCTTTTTTAAATGATTACATCTACTCATACACTGAGAATAAATGTTAAATAATGGCGCTAATATTGAGCGTCATTCGGAAAACTGTGGTCCCATGTTTGCTCCATAAATATATAGGAATCTAACAGAAATACAGCTCGCAGGTAATTATATAAACAACCAACGAGCTCTAATGACCTCCATAATGGTGACAGAAATTAATCAAATTAATTAAACTATTATGCAAATGTCAACCGCTCGCTGCATAATTTACTTGAAATGCCACGTGTGTCACAACCTGAATTCACCGAAATGGTAAATTATAAAAAAGGCCATTTGATTTTGAGTCAACTACAGAAAAACGCTAAGATTCTCCTTCTGACATTGACCCTCATTAGAGAGAATGGCAGTACCATCATAACGGGAATGTCTGAGAAAATGAAGGCTGCCGTAGCAAAAAAGCCTTCGTCGATAATCACCAACCGGCATTGCCGTGAATTTAACGACCCATTTCAAGATCGTTAGCTTGGAGATAGTGCGAAGGGAAAGGTAGGTCAGAGTTTGAAATGCTCTCTTATTTATTCAGACTAAGTTGTACTACTGTTGGTGCGTTGAATATAGTTTTTTTTTATAAAATGGGGAGCTTAGACAACGAAAAGTCTAAAAACTAAGCCAATAATAGCACAAAGGCTGAGATATCGAATACCGACCTTAGAAAACTTGAGCTTTTGATAAAGGTCAACATTGTGATGAACCCATAGCACATTGGTACCTTGATGAGGTTGCCTTCAAAACCGGACCTTCTAGTCTTCTAACTTCTACGGCTTTTTGAACTCTCTTCCTAACAGCTAACGAACATAGGTGACCTACATCAATAATTTCCAGAAATCGATACAAAATCAAAATGAGTTTACTAGTACACTATTTTACTGAATAACTTCCTAAACAACTAACTCCGAATATCCATTTTTCATTTCTCAAAACTGAATCCAATTTGAAAGACATAACCGACCAATAGATATAAGCGAATAAATAATACGCAGTCTCCTCGACTTTCTAGGTCAAACTGAAATAGTTTGAGATATGTCGAATTTAGAATTCAATTCTGAGAATAAATATTTCTATCAGATATATCAGTTAGTTGTACTATTCGATATCCAATGGACGCTATTTATATGGTGAATTTACTCATGTAAATAATTAATTATATCCATTTATATATTAGATGATAATTAAATATAGAAGATCTGTTTTATACATAATAAACTGTTTCCAATAATTATTTTTATTCGATCAATAGGAATATAAGTTTTCTATACATTTGGTGCACTGCTTATAACAAGAGATTTGGCAGATTTGTACGGCCGGTCTGATATCAGTCCTGCAAGATGTTAGTTGGTGCACATGGTCATTGGAATATTCTTTTGTCTCCTCTAACAACACGTCTATTTAATAACTAAATTAATAAGGATGACAATCCACCCAGCGTGGCAATGCCGCCACCATTCTGGGGGGATTATCGTTTTTTGATCATTGATTGCAATGTAATTTTAAATAAATTTATACAAATAACTGGTACACAACAAGTAACATGTCCGCATCTAATATTTTTGTATCATCTCAAGACTGTCTCTATGTGAATTATCATTATTGTTTTGGGCCTTTGTCCACTTTTGACTATCGTCTGGCATCCCTACTATTGAATTATACCTCATATGCGACATCGCATGTCAAAAATAATCCTCATAATGTAAGAGCCGAAATAATAGGTACATCTAGGGTCTTACTTGGAAATCTTAAGATTTATCAACATTATTTAGTAAATATGTTTTAACATTTACGGCTTAGGATAATATTAGGTTTTACTGGAAAATCTCACGTAGTTCCAGCTTTGACAGTACCATATTACCTATTTTTCTTGTAAACATTTCGCAAGCTTTTTTATATGAACTTGAGTCACAAAGAAAGATGTCGCCTTCATTTCCAATATCAATTTGTATTGTATCATCAGGTTGTTTCTATTATCCGGTATCTGAGTAATGGTTTCGGTTAGTAGGTTTGACTCATTATTATTTTTTACTATCTAGCCTTCATTTTGTACTTCCGCTTTATTTATGAAGTGTTTTTATTTCTATTCTTTATTTAAAAATTAATTGCTTTCTGTATGATAATAAAAGAAGTATGGCAATATCTTTTAGAGAAACTTTAGTAAGATTTTGCAAAAATAGCTTTGTTGGCAAGTGAATCCCAAAATGAATAACATTAAACATTCTGAATTCAAGGGCATTTTATATAGGCACAACAAGCTTGCCAAACTCAGTTTCTACAATATAATAAAGGGGAAATATTTACCCAGTTGGACGAGCTCCAAGCGCTTATCAGTGACAAAATGCCACGGAAACGCCTTGCAGAAACTGGCAACACCGATCCTCAAATCCGATACTTTGTTAGAAGATGCGACTGTTACAGCCTCGTTAGTTGCTTCACAGTTCTCGTCTTTCGACTTTTGATGCAAGGGAACTGCGTTTATTTCGTACCTGGAAATAAAAAAATTCTGTAAATCTAGCTTCCGTCAGCGGTTTCGCCGATGTATGCAGAGAGCATAAAAAGCAAACTTTACAAAACTATTAAGTATTTAGGTATTAAAAAAAAATGTCCTGGGACTATTTTACACGGCTATTAACATCCAAACTTAGCAAAACTCGTTTTTTTATATTATAGATGAAATATATTCGAGATTAAATCTTAGGTCTAGTTGTTTATAGTTAGGTCCTGAATTAATGGTACGTAGTAACACTGTATTTTGAATAGACTTTAACTATGTGTTGACCCAGTAAATCTTACTGTACATGATAGTGACATATGACACGATGGTAGTAGTCTGCTCTCTACACTTTGACAAATTTATCTCTGAAAATGTATTTCAAAATTTGAATAGTTATAGTAGTACGCTTTTCATATTACATTGAACACCATGTTGATTTAAATGTAAAACTGGTGATTTATTTAAAATGGAATTAAGAGCACCAAAATAAATTGCCCAATTTATTGTGCATCGCTAAACTTAATTAAGTATTTTTGCCTCTATTACTAAATTTATTTTTATCCTCCACCGTGGCAATGGCCAGCATTCTGGGGAAGCTGCCCACTGGTGTGACAGTCTTTTCTATAAGCTAGATTCTACTTAACTTTTTATTAACTTGTACCAATCATAAGCAAAATCACAGAACTAAGAAGTTAAATTTATTCTGCTGCATAACAGAATCAGGTTCATACAAAACTATCTGAATACTGAAAACAAACCAAAATTGCTAACAAGTTTGTTACGAAAATTCGATGAAACTATTCGTTAGTTCAATTGACGCTATTGTTTGTATATTGCATTTCCATTTCAAATTTAACAGCCTTAAATTCAATAGGGAATGTGAGCTTTTATTCCTTTCAAACTGGTTTATATTTGCTCACTAGTTGATACCAAACTTAACGAGAAGCCATTGGAGTTTGTAAAGGAACACGATCACGAGGAAACGGCGACAGTGGATTAAATTCTGCATTGATTGTAAAGGTTTAACTAATGGTCTAGCTTCCTTTGAAGACATTCTACTTTGGATTCCTAGCCTTTGGTCTGGTCTGATAAATAGAGTTCAACAGAGATGAGATGTAATTTAACAATGGTTCAGACAATATAATATAAATTCTTTTACGAAGCTGTTTCACTGTTTGCGGGGAGGCTTAAAACCCTGCCCCCTTATTTAGCAAATACAAACTTCGCCGGCGAGCTGCTTCACGGAGGCCTTGGAGAGCTTATCTCTCACGAGATTGAGCATGGAGGCCATGACGAAACATCCTCGAGTTAGTGTCATTTTCCTTACAGAATTGAGCTTCTGACTATCCAGACCGGATCAATTTTCATATAAGATAACATTTGTTTGCATGAACATATCTATATACTACATGTCTTGGTCTGTTTTTAAAGAGTAACCTACTTATAAGCTTTGCTAAATTTGGGCTCGAATAACCGTATGTGTAAAATGTTTCAGGATCATTTATTTTTTAAATCAATAGAGATGCCACTCACCTAAATCTCCTAGGGTCATTGGTATAGCTCATCAGTCTTATATCCGTCTGCGTGTCATACAATCGCATCGCTATCGCCTTTAGGCTACCCACTAATAAGTAAGCCACTGGTTCACTTTCTGTTGTTAGGTGTAACTGGATCTTCCCTTCTTGGGATGTCGTGCACACGAAGGCAGCTTCGTATTCCATCGACTCATCTTTTAGAGCATCGTCCTAAAAGAAACAAACAGTTTTATTTCTGCTGTTATCTACAAATTCAAGCGAAGGGTTAACTCCAGAGGTGATAGCTCAATGGAAAAAAATGCTATACTTTTGGATCAATGGAAGTATGGATTAACATATACATATAATTAGTGACAGGTATATATGCTTCTATACTGAGGACACAACTGGCTGTCTTCTTTTGCGCTCTGATGTTCTCTAGAGTAATTTTAGATAGACAATTTAGATTTTAGATAGATGGAGATTGATCTTAATTTTTGTTTAAATTTTGCCAAAATGACGTTGTCATGTATGGTCATAAATATTTAAGTGCAAGCGTTTTTAGAGAACGTATGTAACATAGTATGATTTCTTCTAGAAAATTTTGCATAGAAAAATCAAAGTGTAGTTAATATACAATATTTTCTTACCTGATCATGCAGTACATCATGGACACTGTCTAACGTTGTCAAAAATTCAGTTAAATTAGTGCCTAAACATTTAAAAGCTCTCTCTAGTCGACAGTTATGTGAGAAGGCAGTTAAAATTATATACTCTCCTAATTTTGCCATAAAATCCTTAGTGCTAACACCTGAAACAAATAACGATCATTTTATTGCTATACCAGCAAACTCCAACTGGAATGGTACAGGTGATATTTCAAATAAAATGTGTAGAAATGTATTGGTTCGGCTATAATTTATGCAGTGTAGTTATTGCACAAGTCCCGAATCCAGAGTTTATAAATATCTTTTACGTTTTTCAAATAGGTTTTTTTTTTATATTTCTTTGTCTAAACTGAATTACAGGGAAAAAAAGTTTTAATATCTATATAAACAGAAGGCGATACTTAATATCGGTAAAAATCTTTTATAGTAATGTATAATCTTATAAAAAATAATTATCAATAATAAATCAAACCGATATTCAACTAACTACCAATGACATGGATAAGATCTTGTCCAAAAAGTGTCAACCAAAGTAACTACTTATTTAAAAAAAAAAATAACAGATTTTTTATTTTGGATGAATGATAAAAGCAAAAAGTGTAATGTTAATACACATTATGCAGATGACATATCTTCTGCTAATTAATATCAAGGCAAAAACCTCGTTAACATAATTAACTGTCACCGAAAAAAGTTTCCGGACAACATTTTTAAAAGATCAAGGAGTCTTTGGAAAGTGAGGTGTTCCATCAAAAGGGTTTTATGAAGCAACTGACCCGTCCCTAATCTTTAATGAACTTTTCTTTGTAGCCATTTTAATGTCTCTTTCGGAGGTGTCGAGGAAATTGCCTTTGTAAAATGAATTAACAATGTTCTACCTTTTTTCTTAAAAAAATGTGTGAATTTTTTAAATTGCCCAAATATACTTCAGTATTTTATAAAAAAATTGTGATTGGAGGTAAATCTTAATTTATGAATCCCTAATTTCAAATTGGGGATTAAGAAATTGTTTAGGTTTTTTTTTTGGTTTATTTAATATGGGCTCGCGTTTGTCCTTCGACTGACCCCAGAAGGAGTTAAGACGAGGCCGAGGATGTTACCCAGAAAATGCCCATTCACTTGAATATATGCTGGTTAATAGTGTCGGGAAAAAGTGACCCTGGAAGAGAGTTCCACCACTTTGCTGTTCAAATAAGGAACGAAGAAGCGAATGGTGCAGCAGAAAAGTTGACCTAGACATGTTTTATTTCCCTTTAAAAGCTATTAGATTTCAAATAAAAATGTTCTCCTTCAAACAATGCCAACGATAGAATAGGAATATCTTCGGAAATATAACTTTAAATAGCCTATTCTTTCAACCTAGTCTACAATGAAATAGGCATAGAATATAATAAAAAAATATTAAACAAAATTGCCAATCCAGTTTTAAATTAAGATACACTTATTCTTTCTTTATTCCAAAGGTACAAATATAAGAAAGAAAATCTTCCTTGTTACAAATGAGGCTTGTTATGACGGTGCGAGCATCTCAAAAGGGCACCATTATTTTCACAAAGAATGATGGATGGAGTTACTTACTATCAGTTGCCCGTACCGCATCGTATATTTCTTGTAAATACGCATAATTCCTACAAGTTTTCACTTCATCTGGTAATCTTCGTCTGTGAACAAAATCATGACAATTTTTATAACTGACAGTATCACTAGATAGTATAAAACAAAGTCGCTTTCTCTGTCCCTATATCCCTATGGATGCTTAAATCTTTAAAACTACGCAACGGATTTCGATGCGGTTTTTTTAATAGATAGAGTAATTGAAGAGGAAGGTTTTTTATGTATAATACATGTGACATCCCACGGGAACGCGGGTGAAACCGCAGGGGACAGCTAGTTAAATCTAAGAAGTATTTTTAAAGTGAAACCTCTAAGGGGTTGGAAATTTGAAATTCTGATCCGCAACCTATTTGTGTGACGACAAATAAATGAATGATAAACACAATATATGCTATTCAAAGGAGTTGAAAGTTTCACTTCTATCGTGTGTCTTTACGATTTCTTTTTTTATATATTTTTTTATGTAATTGTTTGAACGTCTGTTAGTGACTATGTAATTTCTAAACGACATGATTTATTGAGTTATCGTTATAATGTTTTACCAATACATTAGTTATAATCAATTATTTTGTAGTACCTTTTAGCAATGGAAAAATAATAGCTTTTTACTAAATGCACATGAAAGAATATACAGTACTTATAGCAAAAAAACAATTTCCAAATTTGTCTGTTTGAGTAATCTGACTAATCCCCAAAACGGCCTATCCTATTTTTGACGGGTTGCAGATAACTTTAAAAGTGGTAAGTTTATTTTAGAATAAGATTCCGCTCAGTTCTGACGTTCCGCGCAGAAAATAGGAATAATAAAACTTTCTTTTTAATAATAGTAATAGCACCTATTGCTACCTACCCCAAGGTGTATTTTCACTAAAGCTTTCATGGAAGACCCAAAAGTGTAAGAGACAAGACAACGGAAAAGAAAAGAAAAGAAAAACGTAACAGCAAAGTATCTACAAAACGATCATGCATAATAGCGCTTTCTAATTAACATGAATACAGTCTCCAAAACGGAATTCACTCAAGAATCCACCTTAGCTAATTAATACCGCACGCAATTATCAAAAACAAAACAGAACATAAACAACAAAATTAGCATAGCAGAAACACATTAAAACATTTCATTAGGTTATGTAAGATCTCTTAAGCGTGTTAAACGGCCAATTTAAGAAGCCTCAGTAATTAAATATAATCCGGCCGACAGAGAAAGTTAATTACTAGCTATGCGCATCTAGACTTAACGAGCCGAGAGAGAATTACAATTTCATTGGTACTTACAAGCAATTGTATTTGTCGTAGTGCTCGGCTTGGTTCTTCGTTAGTGACGTCACCGCCGAGTGGAGGCAATCGTTCTGAGGACAATTAAAAAAAAAAGTTAAATCAATTAAATAGTATCTGAAAAAAAAATATTAAGTTCCCAGGGCGATCGATTTTACGGACTTAGTGAAATTATAAAGGCTGTGCGGTTGTAAATTTACTAGATATACCTTTTCTCTCTCACAAACTCTGCTTGGTTTCGGATACAATGTCCGTGTGTTAAAAAACTCCGTTAATCTATAAATATGAAAGCCTTAAAATTACTTAAACCAATAAGTATGTTACAAAAAGAAAACTTTATAGTTCAATGGCCATTTCCACAGAACAGTGCCTAACATAGGCACCTGCTTTTTTCTAACACTGTTATTTTGACATGAGTTACGTAGGCTAGATAGCACCCTTGTTTAGCTAATAAAAACTAAATCGGTGAGCCGCTGCATCAAAGCCTCAGAGAGACGGAGCATAGATGCTGCGATGAAACACCGTCAAGTTAGTGTCACTAACTTACAAATCACCTGGTTAGTGAAAATTGGTAAGAGTCATTAATATTAAATACATAAAAAATATACAATTGAATTTTACTAAAGCAATACACCTCTCATTGACAAGTTCTCCTTCAAATCCTTATATTGACCAGCGTTCAAGTTTCATCATTGAACAATCTAAAAGTGGCAACAAACCAACCAACCAACTTTCTAGCACCAATGTTTGATGGTTGCTCGTTAGTATTTTAACATTTCAACTTCCACAGCAATATCATACAACAGCTCTACTTGGTTTGAGATCAAATAGCCGTGACTGAAGAATACTCAAGATTCTAAACATCGCGGAAAGATGTTAATCTATAAAAATGCAATACAATATGATCTTACAATAATTTATCAAAAAATCTTTAACGAGTACGGACTATGTGTCAGTAGAAAGTATATTAAAAAAATCATGATTAAAATATAATGTGGTATTTAAAGAAGTAGTGTAAATAAAAATATGATATATAATAATATTAAAATATGTCCTATAAAATATATTTAGAACAAGCATTAAGATGGTAAACCAGTATTAACCGGATATATAATAAAGTTACGTAAGCAATAGTAGGGTAAGGACAGGGAAGCCCTATCGACGCTGACAGGGTTGCAGCCTCGGTTATATTGCTCGTATTAGGCATTATACCTAGCTTACTTTGTGAAGACATTTTTAAACTAAGCTGTAGGCACATAGTCTATAAACTTATTTTTATAACTTCAAGGAATACCTTAGTGCTATAATTCCTTGAATTTTAATTGATTACTTTCAATATTGATGAGATCCAGTCAAATGCGCTCGTTTTTATAAAAAAAAGACCAATAAATAGACCTAATAGAATAGACATTTTTCTTTCAAATTTATTTGAATGATATTTTGTTTCATGTTTCATTTCCGTCAAAGATTATAAACCGTGAAATGGCGTTACTAATACTGTGAACCAGAGACCGTACAGAGCATGGGCTTAATTCTGTAAGGAATATGACACTAACTCGAGGATGTTGCGTCGCGGCCTCTAAAGCTGTCTCTGTCGCTTACTACGCTAATACTACTAATCTAGTGAGAGATAAGCTCTACGAGGCCTCCGTGAAGCGGGTCACTGACGAAGTTTGTATTAGCTGAATAAGGGGGCAGCTAGATAGGCAAAATATTGATAGAATCTTTATGATAATAATCAACTAAACTTTACTTTGAATTGATTGTCTGTACTAAGAACAAATTGTACGATGGGTAGTTAAGTTGACGATCTTGAAAAATCGTTAAGACTGACTATCCCTTTTTATTTTGTTATCCTTATAATAGACACCACATTAACAATACTAATTTTAAATACAGATTTTATTTTTATTTTTAATTTATTTTTTACCTTAACTACTAACTACCATCGCACCCTAACGAAGAATCCATCATTATCGAAAAAAAACTTCCTAATGTCATCTATTATTCAAACATTGTCTTAGAAAATGAATTTGCTGTTAGGTTTTAGTTTGCCATTCACAAACTGTTAAAAGGCCCGTCCCTCTAATTAAAATGAAGGACAACAAACAAAGACTGATTTAGTAATGTTTTTGGTTATGGCGCAAGTCAAAAGAATTATGATTAATTAATTTTGATATAGAAAACAATTGAACATTACAAAAACTATGTTTCATAAGTTTTCTAACAAAGTACCTTTAATAATTTAAAAAGTCCTTTAATAGATTAAAATAAACTTCTATGATAATAATTACGAAATATCATCTTATATATTAAGGAATTCGATGAGCACATGTTCTATTTCCACTTATTCTTATCATTGGCCATCTCACAGTTCGTGCTCAATTCGTACTAATATAGTTCATACTTCTCCCCGTCTTGACTCAGTTTTTGTGGCTACCTCATTCGTTAACACTTCCTTACTCTCCATGCATATAATGGACATTATATTGAACATCATTCCTGCAACTGTACACAAATTGAATCATATCATCCTTTCGTACCCTTTTCTATACCAAATTACAAGACACCGTTAGAGTTTCCACTCTAGGCTGACATCTAAACTAACTAAATAGTCCTAGGTAGGTTTTAGGGCTTAAACTGAATAAATAGCTTTAACTTAGATCCAAACGCTATCGACATTCCGCTAAGAGTAACATGGCTTAGAGTTTCTAATGTAAATTCTAAAATAAAATAAAAAATAATGCAACAGCACAGGAGAAGAATTCTCGTCACGCGTCCTTTTACTGACATCTATGACATTTTTTACATTTTCACATATTTGTTTACTCTTTGAAGATTCTACGATAAATTATTTTATGATTAATTGTATTGTGTTTTATAAATTAACATCTCTCCGCGCTTGCTTAGCTCTTTGTTTTGAACTGAGGCTTGTGGTTCCTTAATATACATCGATGACATTGAACTATTTAAGTTACTTACTTTAGATTGTAATAATTCAGGAGTTACTAAGGTGTAAGCCCGGCCTGAAGTCAATTTCATAGACTTTTTGTGTTTCATTACAATAACAAAAATTAATAAATTAAAAAAATGTATCCGCTATCAAACTGACAGCTGCTTTACTGTAACACAACACTTTAAGTGAGCCCCGGAGGCCGGACGGTGAAAATGGCGTGAGCTCTAGATGAATGGCAGAAAATGGCGTCGCCATATCAAGTGTCTAATGGATGGTGGGTTCCGATTGTTTTGATTTTCTCCTCAATACATAAACTCTTTTATTTACTCATTCATACCCTCGACTCAGAAACACGATCGCCTGGTTGAGGGATGTTTGGTTAACCCAGAAATTAGATATTATGGGGTGATTTTTATTACATTTAGGTTTGACTAAGATTTTCTAATTTCGTGAGTAGGTAATCCTATAATCTGAGAAAATAAATAAAGATTTCAAATAATTAATATCATGGATCATTTTTTTAATCACGGCCATCTGGTCCCAAACTAAGCAGATCTTACTACAGAAACCAGATAACTGATATAATATTTTTGACATACAAACTTATAAAAAGATATAAACGTAACAAGAATACACAATAATTTTCAGAATAATTAATGTTTTAAATGGGGTAATATTTTGTATCATCGTACCTTAGTAGCTAAGACTTTATATTTGTTAGTTATATCACGTTTTTTCTATGAATAAAAAAGGGGTAACATGGGGTAATATTTTTACCATCTTACCTGAGCAGTTTTAAAGTTAGTCTTTATTTTTGTTATTAATATATCGTTTTGTCTCTGAAAAAAATGTCTAGACTCCTAAGTTATGATAATAATATTCTAGTAATTTATATTTACCTATTAATAATACCCGACATTTAGAAAAATATTACAACATTTCATCCGACATTGTTATTAAATTCTTTTGGTGCGACGTTTTGCCACTCAGTCAGGGAATAAGCATTTTCAGAGAAGGTAGTTCAAGAGAATTTGGACTTATTTGAATAACTTGATTAGCCAATTTGAATATTAAAAATATCCTTGCGTTTCGCCCTTGACGTTTTATTTCGGACAATAATGTAATCAATGTTCTTGTCAAGGAAATATTATATTCATGAACAAGACAACGTTAGATATCGCCTAAGTGGTAAAGCGGTGTAGTTCGTCTTAGAGACTGAAGGTTCTGGTTTCGATTCCCAGGACGGGCAAGGTACAACTGTTATTTTTTTATTAGAAACTAGCTTCCGTTCTGCGGTATCACCCGCGTTCCAGAGTAATCTAATGTATCCCGGGATTGTAGCATAGCTTGGGAATAATAAACCTTATTACCAGCAAAATAATTATTGAAATCGGATAGTATTTCCTACATCCAAATATATAGACATAACAACTTTAAATCGTTATACATAAACAGGTTGTACAAAACTACCCGTAAAGCCGAAAGGAGGTTAAATGAGGCCTTATGACGAGTCGATTCACAATATTTAAGAACCGTAGTAACGCTGTATAACATACCCCAAAAAAATAAAAAAAACTGTTTTATTGAATGAAAAATAGACAAACTATTAAAGTAGACAATTATTAAGTAAAATAGGTAAATAGGCCTTTCTGATAAATAATCTGGTTCCCTGACATGATAGCTTACTATGGTTGTTAAATCTTAAATCTCTAGGGGTGTTAGGCTTTGATAAATTAATTATATTTTACGGGGTATTTTGTAACGTTGTATATACAATATACAACGTGTTACAAAATACCCGGGCACCGTTATCATATCTAAACTATTAGATATGATAACGTGCCCGAAGAAAATAAAATATAAAAAGAAATAAAATATAAAATATAAGATGTAAGAATATAAACCTCACATAACGTTGGCACGTTGACACGTACTACGTGATACGATACATTAAAACCAGACTAACGAACAGATATTTTTAAACTATCACTTTCGCCCGTCTAGTCAAACACTTGGAGAATAAATAAATAAATTGTCTCAGAAACTGTATTTCATAATTCAAAGCTCGAAGTCATATTCAATTCACAAAAGAATATTAAATTACGTAAAAGTTTTAGTGTCAATTACGCAGTAAAACTTACAAGTTGCAAGAGTTCAATTTAACTTAGGTTAAGAATGTAAGGCGCACTTCAAAAATTTATTTGAATTCAATTATTAATATCCAAAGACACTTCTTCATACAGATAGATAACTGTTTTTCTTTTATATTTATACAGCGTAGATATCCGAATGTTTTTTGTAAGAATTTTGTCATAATGTGACTATATTTCTCCTATTTAAAGAAATACTTATTATCCCTGTCCCCAGCGGTTTTACCCGCGTTTATCGATATCATATATAGCATATATCTATTTACGAAATATTCCGCGTCGAATGGTAGCAGTCCCATCCCGATATGATCAGTAGTTTTAAGGTGATGATGCGTCAAAGGAACCCTATTTTGCTTATATATATAACGGGCTGGTAGAAAGGTTAGCAAAGCAGTCTTTGCAATTGTCATCCAGCAGGCATGATGTAGCAGGAACGTTAAAATAATACTACATATGCAATTAATAACAATCACTTATTTTATTCCAATACACTTACACGCAAAATATATCGTAAAACACAAGATGCAACTGGATTAGGAGCCGATAGGTTAGCACGCGCCTTTTGCGCTGTCTGTCTAATAATTGACAGCCGTCACCGCGTAGGCGCAGCCTTGCTACTCTATTCGGGGATACCCGCTCATATTTTACTATTCGACAGATTGAAACATTAAACCGATTTACTTAAAAAACATTGTTTTTTCTAATTGAAAATTCACCAACAAATGAACAAAATTACAATCAATTTTACTTTAGTAATTAACGAAACTCATCGATTAGATTCACTTTCTAAGGTATCACGCCGTCCCATACATATAATATATAGATAAAGATATAGCCATAGAGTTAAGTAGACTTCGTAAGCAAGAATATTGTACGACTCTGTATTTCAAAAACCACTCTGTATTATAAAATGCCATAATTTATTCGCAGAAAAGTAATTTTGCTATAAAACAATAGTATTATTAATTTGGTTTGGGTAAATGAAATTTGTCACCATTTATTACAATGTGGTCTGACATCTCATTGTTCTTAGTTTAGTTCGAGTCATTAATTTCATTCATACACGCCATATACAAGGATTTCCTTATAACCGGAAGTGAAGGGAGAATACATTTGTGTTTATACAATTATACATATAATATACTATGTATTTATTGCATTTTAGTATATTCTATTATGTACCCTTTGTATATTAAATATTTTTCAGTGATGAACTTCATATTTTTAATTACGTCAGCCAGTATAATGTTTTGTTCTTATTTTCTTTTTTATATTTTAAAATAAAAATCAGTCAGTGTTTTTGCGCTATGAAATGGGCTCACGAATATTAAAAGCTTGCATAAAAATATTCAAACGATTCTTGTGACTGCATACCTTAGGGTAGGTATTAATCGTTGACTATGTTTTTTTGCATAGGCTGGCTTGAATTTATAACTTCATTTAAAAGCTCTGTTTTGCTTTGAAGTGACTGACGCAGCAGAAAGCTTACTAGATCCTATTAATTATTATTTAATTTATCTGTAGGGAACTATTCTCTCTTAAAATAAAATTCACTCAATATTCACACAGGATATATTGGTAAAACTCACCTATAAATTTATTTAGTAACAGAAAAAAATATGGTTCTCAAAAGAATAATCTTAAAAACGTAAAAGTTTAAGACGTAAAAACGTCGATACTAATGAGCCTAATACCATCTATTGAAATCTGATCTGACACTTATTCTAAGCTGGCACTTCCACTGCTGTTTGAGCGATGTGCACGCTCGCCACCTGCATAATCCCCTCCAGTTAAAGTCTGCTGTTATTGTATTTTATTCCTGACACTGGCAGCTGGAGACCCGACAAAAGTTGTCCAATCTAAAAATGTAAATACAATTTTTCCCGATGTTCCGCGGAAATTTTCGTATTATAACGGAAAAAAAACATCTATTTCGATCTAGCCGTCCTCAAGTGATGCACTTACCATCGAACACCATTTTTTATTTTTTTTCATACCACATGGGCCGACAAACAAGCGGATGGTCCACCTGATGGTAAGTGGTCACCGCCGCCTATAGACATTTGCAACACTAGGGGCATCGCCAATGCGTTGTCGACCCTGAGACGTGAAGTTGTTAAGTCTCATGTGCCTGTAATTTCACCGGCCCCCTTACCTTTCTAACCGAAACACAGTAATACAAGTGCACTACTGCTTCACGGCAGAAATGGGTAAGGTGGTAGTACTCCCCCGGACGAACTCTGCACTAAGAGCTCTACTACTCGATTTATTTTTATAGGTTCAGGTGCCGTGCGACATCGTTCTCACACTATAATATTGTTTCAGTACCAAGTAAAAATGCCTAGCCAATAAATGTGAGGCTTTGGCGTTTTGACTACTCTCACTATTTACTTTTCCATAACAACCTCCATGCCATCGAAGATAGAAAAACAAAATCAAACTAAGATAAATAAAAAAATATGTCAGACCTATCAATTTTCCTCTACAAAAACAAAAGATATTGTTCTCATTGGAGTCGTAAAAGAAAACGTATGACTTAGATTGGTATAACTTTTTTCCCAACAGCCAAAATGACGAATAGTTATCGAAGATTGATTAATTACATCAACTCTCGCTTTTATGACTTGTAATAGATTTCTTTATGAATTATGAATAGGCACGTGATGAATCACAAATAAATAATATGAATGGGCCATGATAAATGAATTCATTAGAGGCATACGTATTCGAATAAATATATCTTCATATATATGAAGGCATATTATTTATTAGATCAGCTCGCAGCTGTGCTCTCATTGCTTGTAATATATCGCATATTTCAATCTGATTCTTGATGTTCAACTTAAGATGTTCATACTTCTTCGCTGTTACTGTGAAATGAGTTGTCATTTTAATGAGGTATCTTATATTTATTTAACTACCTCTTTGGGCTTATTAGTATTTTTAATTTCAATAACTAACTTAAAACAACAAATATAGAATAAATAAATAAAAAAATAAAGTATATTCAATTTTTCGTTTGCATTTTTTTCGTGCGAACGAACGACCTCGCCACTTACAGATAAACCCCTTTAGGTTTGCGTTATGTGGCTACATGTACATTTTATGGTTTGTACAGTTTATTAAATAAAACAATAAAAAAGAAATAATAATTAAAACACATTGAAATATCAACGTTCAGTCGTGGCATTAGCACAAAATACGTGACTAGGGCCGACCAATATTTTTGAATTTTGAATATCTAATCTAATACCTTTAAACGAGCAATTTTTGTATATACGTAAATATATTTATATAATTAGGATCTCGGAAACGGCTCCAACGATTTTCATGAAATTTTGTATGCTGGGGTTTACGGGGGCGTTAAATTGATCTAGCCGGGATTCATTTTCAGAAAATGTCGTTTTATTCGTGTTTTTAGGCAATGAAAACTGCAACAATGTCATTAGAATACGAAGGTAAAAGGCTTTCAAGTTACTTCTTTTATGTCATATGTAGTCACATTAGTAAAGAAATCCCGAGCAAAGCTCGGCCATCCAGGACTATTTACTAAAGAAAAAATAAAGAACAATTTTATTAAAGTGACTGAAAAAGAAAATTCGTATAAAGCCATATGTCGTAACTCATAGAAAACAATATTTTGCCAACAAAGGCCAACTAGTTACTATCAGACAAACTACGTAATGCGCTGTCCGAAATAAATGAAGAAGGACAGGCGGACAGTAACCAACTTACTGAGGCAACCCTAAATGTAGGTCTCGAAGGCTACAACAACGAAGATCAATAATATGAAAATGTTGGCAGAATATAAAGACATTCAGTTAATCCATTCTGAGTGGCGTTATAAAATTACCGTTGTTAAAACCCAATGGACTAGAATATTCCTTCTGTGTCTAATTTTTGAAAGGAAAGCAGAAAAACGTTTCGCAAGGTCACAGAACAAAGAAATCGAAGATTAAGGATTTAAAAGGCTAATGCAAAGGAACCAATTAGATGGTTATTGGTTTAGGATTTGCGAGCAAATTTCCAAGTGAATATTAACTGTTTTGGAATGGCGCAAAGTATTTAAAATTTAAATTAAGTAACGGATTTGTTAATTATTTTAGGATTCTTTGCTATCCTGGTAACCTTGTGATGTTATTATGGAGTTTCATTGTTTTCTCTAGTTTCTATAATAATAAATGTGGAAACCAGACAACGGATATATTACATAACTTTTAAATACAGACATATACATATATTTACATCTAGACTCAAAATAAACAGACATGTTCAGCAACACAAATATTTGTCCTGGGTGGGAATCGAACCCACGACCTGCGACGTGGCAGTCAGTGTCTCTAACCACCAACAAGCCAACTGGCCCCCCAAATCAATAAAAATAAAACCCTGTAAAGTCTACTTCACTCAGCAATTAATGAACTCAACAACTCTATAACATCAAAATATTGTCAAAGAAAATGGTTTATAATAAAACACAGGCTATTTTATTAATTTCAATAGCAATACAGAGATTAAGCCATTTTATACGGCTTTTTGAACGTTATCGCTCCAAGAATGAGATTTTATTTTAAAACTATTATAACTTTGAAAGTAAACTACAGGACCGTATAATAAGCTTAGCGGGATTGCTTCTTTATTCTGTGGACTTTGTGAGGGAAGTTGATGACCTGTTTACTTTGCACTTTAAGATTGAAAGGTAGAATATTAACGTCTTTTTTTTTATACCACATGGGCCGACAAACAAGCGTACGGTCCACCTGATGGTAACTATGGTAACTGTTCACCGCCACCTATGGACATTTGCAACACTAGGGGCATCGCCAATGCGTTGTCGACCCTGAGACGTGGAGTTGTTAAGTCTCATGTGCATGTAATTTCACCGGCCCCCTTACATTTCTAACCGAAACACAGTAATACAAGCGCACTACTGCTTCACGGCAGAAATGGGTAAGGTGGTAGTACTCCCCCGGACGAACTCTGCACTAAGAGCTCTACTACTCGAAAGTTCGAACTATGTACAGCTTATATTATTTTCGGCCACATGACATGATTAAGGTAACCTTTAGGTTATTTGTATCCACTACTAGCTTCCGTTCCGCGGATTCTCTCACGTTTCTCAGGGATTTATTGTATACCGATATCATAAAAAACCCATGTACATCTGGAATAATCTAACATTGAAATAGTAAAATATTATATTAGATTTTATACCTTCGATGCCTTCTACAAATACTTCTCGAAGCTAAATAATTCAAATGGCTTCGAGAGTCATTTCATCATCAGTTATAGCACACATGCATCGGCTAGTAATTGCAACGGCAGTCGCTAACTCCTATCGAATGACGTTTGCACCGATCAATCAACTCAATCGCAGCCATTGGACAATTTGTCACGGTTTTGACAGGTCCATCCATATTCTGTCCCGGACTGGACGGTTCAACGGGTAAGTTATGAGAATTGATATTGACTTCCTTAGTTGAATAAGATCTAAACCCTTCTCTAGTTGATTTCTCTTTTTTTTTGTGCCATGAAAACCAACGGACAGGCAGACATCGCCTTTAGACATTTGCACCACCGGGTTCATTGTCATAGCATTGTCGACCTAGAGACGTGAAGTTGTTAAGTCTCATGTGCCTGTAATTTCACCAGCCCCTTAATCTTTCTAACCGAAACACTGTAATACAAGTCTACTACAGCTTCACGGTGGTTATCACAGCAGTACTTCCCCGGACGAACGCTGCACAAAGAGTTCTACTACTTCTCCAATTTTTGAGAAATATGTACACTGGAATGTATTTTTAATGATGAGATTCTCAAAAAAAGTCCATCACAATCATACCTATTGAAATGACACTCTCCGTATCCTAATGTGTTCTCAATTTGAGCATTGTCAACAATGAACAGGTGCTGTCATAATGGAACAAAAAGAGGAACTCCCGGATATCGTGCCGGATCGGATATCTAATGAAGCGATGGCAGCGTTTGATGCTACTGTGTCATTGTTTTATTTCAGTACTCGGACTTGATTGGAGCGCCTTTCGTTTAATTGAAAGAGCTTAGGCATTCAACAGACTTGACTATTTCAACCGTGCAAATTGTCGTTGCTTTCTTTATTTATGTTGGCCTTTGGACATTTATAAGGTTTTAAGTATTTGTGCCTTATTGTGTAATGAAAGTATTTACTTATACTATATTTTTTAAAACTTGTAATGTATGTTAGTTCCTTTATTCAGTTCAAATCTTGCAAGCGGAATTGAAACCACTTCCTCTTACCCTACGCAGTTAAAATTTCACAAGTTGATTCAGTTCTAATGACAATGCATTTTTATGGTAAGCATGTCTTGATTCTACAGCCAGGATTGGCTTCAGATGGAACTCCTCAAAAGTCAACAGCATAGACCCAAAATGTTGTAAACCCATTCAACTTTGATTGTCCGTTTCACCGTTACTTGGCTGTTGCAGCCAGGTTGAGCTCCTGATGAGGAAACACCTTTACAGTTATCCGCACAGTAAAAAAAGCTTGTTTAAAAAAAATATTTATTTACTGGTAGATGATAAATTGTAGATAGGTTCTACTTTATTGAATGCAAAGTACTATAGTCTTTATGTTAAATATATTTAAAGTCTAAATAGTCCTCGGTAATGTTACTGCCCACATAAACTGGTTTCAGAGTAAATTACTCAGTGAAAGTTTAAATAATCTTTACATTTTCTAATTGCAGGAAAGGCAATGGAAAATCTAGTTCCTACTAACCATTTTTAGTTTATCGTCGCTTTTGTTTATTTTGCCACAATGTCGTTAGAAATTCTATTCATATATAAATTAAATATAAATAAATATATGTTTAAGTAGGTTTTAGGTTTCCGTGGGATAAAGTAAGAATAACACCCTTTATGGTGAAACTAGAGAGTCTGCGTGTCTGTATGTAACAGCTGCTTTCAGCAATTTAAAATAACTCATACAATTGTTACATACTGCCAATTGCGGATTTAAAGAATAATTAATGCATAAAGACTTTAAATTCTAGCTATGGTAAAATAAATAAGATATCTCTTTGTTGTTAATAAAATGATTGGTAATGGAGGTCGAAAATATATGTAACGATTTAACTACAACAAATTGCCTTCAAACTGAATTAATGAAATTGTTGTATAACTTACAGTGACTATTGAAAATGGATCTTATTGCATATAAAATAAAGAAGGTTTATTTCTTATTGTACGGAACCGCGGTACGTGAGTCTAATTCGCACTGGCCCGGTTTTTCTTGAACTGTTACGTTAGCCGGCGCGGCACTCCGCTTTCAACTCCGGACAGGTTCATTTTCATAAAATATTTAAACCTTATCATTTTTAACTCTCACTCCCTTTATTTAATAAGTAGGTATACCCCAAGCTTTATTCCCCTCGACTAACTGTCTGCCACCGATTTGCGAAAACTTGAACAAAATCTTAATTAATAGGTATCTAAAAATATTCCTTGCTCTTTAATTTCTGGCGAAAGTTTTGTTCTGAGCAAAATTACGAAAGAAGTGAAACTTTATATTGGCTCTTTTTATTTACAACATATATTTTGCAAATACGAAATCGTTTGATATTTTCTCTCGTTCGTAGGTGCTATGCTGAAAATAGATTTCTCATTTAGTTGTATTAAAACCGATATCAAGCCACGCGTTCTTATTATGTAAAAAAAGCCTCTACATCCACAACACGAAAATAAAAATATTTTCCATTAAAATCAAAACCACAAATCCATTGCTTTTCGACGCATAACTATAAATATTTTGACGACGCAAAATAACCTTTACAATGTCTACAGAAGAAATATAGCAGTTATACAAATTCATTCATGCTCATGCAACTCAATCGCTCGTTTCACCCAAATGCGAGTACTTGGAAAATTCATAAAAGGGTGACATATGCCATTCGACAGCCATATGTCGGTTGGGTCGTAGAACTTCAATGGAGTTGGTGTGAGAATACGAATATAATAGGATACATATAAATAATACTGTATCGTTTACATTTGTGAAATTTAACATAAATATTTTTTGCACAAATAACCGGTCAATCAGATAAATAAGAGGTTGATACAAAAAAACACGTGTATGTACTTACGCACGTAAGAAGTTAGACTCGAAATTATTGGTGATAAAACTGAACTAAAAGCATTTATCTTTACTATTCGGTCAAATCGTAGTGTCCAAACTCTTTGCACAAGTCTCTAGCAACGAATAATAATTTTGACGTTGTTAGGTTAATATTGGCCATAACATCATTACTCACTCATTGACACTGACAGTTGCGATTTGTGCGATGTTCCGGAGAGACCGTTATCAGCTAACTTCAACCTGTTACTTTCACGTGTTACAGAGATGCACGCGCATCTTAAAATATCACTCTCATCATATTTCCATAACGCGCATAAAGAACTATAGCTTCCTAAATCAAAATGAAGTAATGAGTTTATATTACAACCTTTTTGAATATTTAGCTTTTACAAAATAATATTATATCTGCAGTAAATATTATTAACGACCTCTCTGATTGCCGATCAAATGCAAATAAATACCTGATTCGATTAAAAACAAAATCATAACCATTGTTTCAGCTTAGGCACTTATGAAGGTAAAATTTAAAGTTACTAAAGCTACCAATCTTCAATCTTATATTAATACACTTTATTCGATTCAAATAGTAATTATCGATTTATTTTTACTGTCAAACGAATGATTATAAGTCGCAGTTCAATCGATTTAACAGCCATTTTAAAATTCATTGAGCGTTTACTTTTTGTTTTGATGACGCCGTATAACCAAATAAAGGCAACACTAGTGTGATAATTATACTTTGTTTTATCTATATGGATGATTAATAGTAGACCATATTTTTATAGAACATCCATTATGTCTATACGATGTTACCTACCACAATGTTGGTGAGAAATATATTTGTACCTTTACCATCTATCTAATACTTTGGTAATTTTAATTCTTCTTCAGTAATAATTTTATTTTTGAATAGTAGAGCATTTAGTGCAGAGTTCGTCGGAAGTACTACCACCCATTTTCGCTGTAAAGGAGTCCACTTGTATTACTGTTTCGGTAAGAAAGGTATGGCGGCCGGTGAAATTATAGGCACATGAGACTTAACAACTCCACGTCTCAGTCAGAAAAAAACAATGGAACCTAGGATCTTTGAGAAGCCAAGCTTTGTTCAACTCGACCACTGGAATGATTATTCCATCAGTTTTTTTAAGGAAATAGACTACTTTTTAAATTATTTCCCGTAGTAATAATTATTTTCAGCAATATTAAAAAAATATGGAGAAAATATTTTGAAGATTAATTATGAACGCAAAATTCAAAGAGGTTATCACTGTACTTACCATAAAAAATATAATAGAAATTTCTGTTCAGACACGTTCAACTCTTATTGAAGAATTTGTTAAATTAATAAAAATTCAAGAGTTTTACTCATTGGAGAGAGTTTCAAACATTCAATTCAAGTCATTGAGTTCTGAAGACCAAGTTAGTCACTAAACTCATTGTTAATGAAAAGATTTTATTTGGGATAAGTTAATTGGATATTGTCACCAAATTATTATTAAATAGATATCCTGGGACATTTCTACTAAACAGCTATTTGATCCCAATCTGAGCAAAGCTAATACTAAAATCAGATAACTGATATACAACTAAAACATATTATTTTCTTCTCAATATATACGACAGACATGTACATGCACCATAATGTCCAGTGTCCAATGACCAGAATAAAGGTTTTTTTCTTTTCTTTCTTTCCCGCAAATGTTTGCTCTGGGTGGACCGAACCTACTACCTACGGTGTTACAAAATTCAAAACCATTTATTCAGTTTAGGCCCTCGGAAGGCACTTATGAAGGTCAAATTTAAAGTTACTGAAGCTACTATAGTCAGGATCACTATACTACCACCTATCCTGCAACCCAACTGACTTATACTAATATTATAATGAAAAAATATTTGTATTTTTGTTTGTAATAAACAAATACAAAGACTACCGCATCAATTTCAATAATTCCTTCACTATTAGAAGGCTACTTCATCTAGATGTAACATAGGCTATATTAAAATTCCAGAATACATTAGATGCTCTGGGAACCGCGACACGGTAGCGAGTAACAGATGAGTAAGTAAGTATTATAAACAGCGGTGGCCTTAGGAGGTGGCGAACGGGGCAATCGCCCAGGGCCTCGCTCATGAAGGGACCTCACGCAACCCAAGGAAATTATAAAAAAATGGATTTATAATTTTATTTATTTGTATAACTTTAGCATTTCTTGTTTAACATGACAACTACCTAACCCAAACAACCAAACATACTTTCGCATCACATACTTTTCACGAAGGATAAAGGGCCTCGCAATGACCTGCCGTCCGGAGCCTCGCAATGGGTAAGGCCGCCGCTGATTATAAATATAAGACAGCGTTCCAGGGTCGGTCCACCGTGGGTTCTACCCATCTCGTCTGAGTAATGACCCGACCCTGGCAGGGTACAGCATGAATCGTACTTAATTTATATAGGATTACCAGCTTCACACAGCTTGGCTCAATCTAGATAAAAGGAAAGCAGTACATACTGACTGAGAGATTCTTGAGACTTTGCTTTTCTCGTTTAGAGATGTTTGAGATAGAAACTTTTTCTCTAACACGGTTCATTTAGCGTCTGATTAATACATGAATTTCGACTTAGTTGTAAAGAAAGTACATTTATAGAATTAAAGATCCAGTGGCGATATATCCACACTAGTATTATGGAGAAGAAAAGTTTATGAGGTTGTATTGTATGTAGGATGTAAAAAAAACCACTGAAACTACTCATTTATCATCATTACCGATTTTTGAACTTTACTGATAGAGAGAAAGACTCTATTCCCGAGTGATATAGACTTCGTTTATATCTCGAGAAAATGTAAAATCACTTGGAAACGTGGCTGAAGTCGCGGATCAAAAGTTAGTTGTCGATATTACAATTACGAAAGTAATTCTGTCTCTCTGTCTGTTTGATTCCACTTTGATCTTTTTCACGACTAAGTAACGTAAACCGATCATGATTTAGTTATTGATTAAGAATGACACAACAACAGTATACGTATTAAGCACTTTACAATAAACTAGTTGTCCCCCGCATTCCCGGGGGGTATTAAAAATTCCCGGGATGAAAAAGGCAATGTGCTATCATTATATAATATATCATTGATGCTCCGCTCCTATTGGTCTTAGCGTGATGATAGCCTTCTTCGATAAATGGCCTAACACCGAAAGTATTTTTCAAATTGAACCAGAACTTCGAGAGATTAACGTGTTCAAGCAAACAAACTCTTTAGCTTTATATATAATATTAGTATTGATTATTGTAACAGTACTCTGATATGTACACCAATTAGATGTGTACAGCATGTACCACATTTGGAACGAATGTAAGATTATAAAAGTTCAGATAGATAATGTTTTTTTTTTATTATGACACAAGGGACACGCAAGGGAAACCGTGATGCGAAAGCTATAGCTAGAATATATCTCATCACCACCTATATTCCAAAAAGCCTCATCTCCAACAAGACAGAATATTCCATGCAGAGTAGTAAGTACAGAAGCCTTATAAATTCATAACCAGCGACCAACTAACAAACTTGAAATTGCCCAGCAACTCACCCCAGACCGTGTGACATTTTATGAAGTTTGCCATCAGACTTTCTATGTCACTGAAAGTTTCATCACCCAGTTTTTAGATCTAAGTTTAATACCCTTTCAGGAGAAATTTAACGTCCTATATTATAAAGCATGGCACTGCTCTTGTTAGAAACTTTGCTGATTGTAACGGCGAAGTCTACAGAGCGTGTAAATCAGAGTGCACTTTGGAGAAGTTGAAATTATATCTGGTCGTTATACCATGCTCTGTTTCAGCATGCAAAGTGCGGTGGCTTTATTGTACCTAGTTAGCCCCAAACTTGCTCGTTTGAGTTTTACGAGCCAAGAGAAGTGAGGTGACAAATTAGCAGGATTCCACAGTCACATCATCATGGATATTGGAGTGGTGGTAAAATCCCATATATCGCATCAGGATAAATATTGCGTGTATGAACATGTCTGTTTGTTTTGTGTTTGTATGTATTTAAATTATAATTTAAATTAAATAAAAGCTATCAGGTTTCCATACAAGCTTAGTAAAGTACAAGCGTAGTATATATACAACGTATTCGGCTTTCTGGGTAGTTTTGTAACATACAAATATAAATTAGGGTTCCTTTGACGCACCATCACCTTAAAACTACTGAGCATATCGGGATGGGACTGCTACCATTCGACGCGGAATTTCTCGTAAATGGTTTTAGGCTATATTTGATATCGATAAACTTGGAAACGCAATGATATATATTTACAACTTGAACAGTTCCAACAAGCATGAAAAGAGTTTGTATTTAAATGAACAATTTCTGTTCTTTAATATCGTGTCGTTCAATAAGAAAGAATTGTAATTGTATCTACAAACGAAGTTTTAAATATTTATGAAACATTATGAACGTACGGACGACCATCACACCGTGCAGCTAGTTTATTATTACTGCAAACAGCCCTTTTAATTGAAACGAATTGATACTTCGTGTAGATGTGATAGGCTGCCAGTTAGTGATGAACAAATAAATGAAATTGGGTCACTATCCAATTCTATTAAGCTGTCATAAGTTATTTGAGCAAACAGAATATCTGCCTACTATCCAGGCAATGGCAATTAAAATAATGTAGGTACCTTGTACATAAATTGATTGATATCATTTTTGGAACTGACCGATTAATACAATATTTTACTTTAGAGTAGTAGAGCTCTTAGTGCAGAGTTCGTCCGGGGAAGTACTACCACGTTACCCATTTCCGCCGTGAAGCAGTAGTGCAATTGTATTACTGTGTTTCGGTTAGAAAGGTAAGGGAGCCGGTGAAATTACAGGCACATGAGACTTAACAACTTCACGTCTCAGGGTCGACAACGCATTGGCGATGCTCCTAGTGTTGCAAATGTCCATAGGCGGCGGTGACCACTTACCATCAGGTGGACCGTCTGCTTGCTTGGCGGCCCAAGTGGCATAAAAAAAAAAAAAAAATACATGAAATAAAAAAAAATTAAATTCTGTAACTTATCCTACTAATATTATATTATGAATGCGAAAGTCTGTATGGATGTTTGTTACTCTTTCACGCCAAAAATTTACAAACGGATTTGGCACTAATAATTTAACTTGGCACATAAATAGAAAATTCCCTATAACACATAGGACACTTTTTGAGCCGGGAAAATGTTACATCCTTCGGGAACGCGGGTGAAACCACGGGGGACAGCTAGTCATACATACATTTTATCGGTAATACAATTACTTATATTAGTAGAACTCGCTCTTCCGTAACAAAAAGTTATTAATAATTGAGGTGTAGTAAATGTACATAAAGAAAAGCAAAATAAAAATAAAACAACAAGAAAAACAGGCCAGTTGTCTTTGTTAGCGACCCTGACTGCCAAGTCGCAGGTCGCGGGTTCGATGCCCACGCAGGACAAATATTTGGGTGCGTGAATATCTATCTTAATATATATATTTCTTGTGTGCGTGTGTATGTGACTGAACTCCTCCTAAACGACTGGACCGATTTTGATGAAATTTTTTGTGTGTGTTCGTGGAGATTCGAGAATGGTTTAGATTTACAATTGGACCCGATAGGTGGCGCTGCGATCGAAACCCTGCAATTTTTGTATGGGCTTATTTTGACAGGACAACGTCTGTCCGGGCAGCTAGTATATGTATGTATTTAGAAAAATAAAAGATAGTGTATCAGTTATCAGCCCCCTTAATCAGCTAATACAAAATTCGCCGCTTCACAGAGGCCTCGGAGAGCTTACCTCTCACGTGATTAGTAGTATTAGCGTAGTAAGCAACAGAGACAGAGTATAGAGGCCGCGACGAAACATCCTCGAGTTAGTGTCATTTTCCTACAGAATAGAGCCCCTGGTTTCCATAATACAAATTCTGCTTAGTTTGTGATCAGATGACCGTGTGTAAAGGAAGTCACGTGATATATTTACATTTATTATTATTAACTTATCAGAAAGAAAAAAAAACTCAAATAGATATTTGATTACAAATTTTCTACGTGTGCGTATGTAGGTGTAAATATATATTGTCAGTAATATATATGACAAACTAAGAAATTTCCTAAAAGAAATCTTTTCTATGACTAAACGAGACTACCACTACACTATAATCCACCTAACGTTTAGTTAGATCCATGTTAAATAGTAATAATAACATAACTTCTCCCTAATATGACTGCCTACGCTAAACGAACTTCAAAGCTCTCCTTCAAGCTCTAAGCTCATTAAGTAACAACTTTGGTAATATCTTTCGAATATGAGTTGTTGAACTAAGCACATAACATGAACTTTGCACTCAAAATCAGATCGAACGCCACCAGGATAAGGTTGAAAATCGATCGGGTTACTTACCGATGGTGCTGTCAACAGCTGTAGCGCTTCGCTTAAGTTCTTCAGTGTTAATGTATTTCTTTCATTATCTTCCTCTTCTGGACCAGGAAGATGCACTGATGACTGCCGCGAACGAAATTCTGTCTTCTTACTACTTGAACTGCCGCCATTTGCAAATTGGTGTTGAGATGAAGCACGGCGGAACGGGCACGTCATATTCAAAAATTTAAATATAGAACTCTTTACTTTTTAATGTCAAGTCATAACTAAAAGGGATTTGAAAATGTAACACGAATTATATATTTAAAAAAAGAATCACATTCAAATCTTTAAGCAGGACACACACCCACACAAGTTTATCTGAAAAGAAAGAAAATAAACGTTAGTATAATTTCTTTTGCAGTGTATAAGCTCTTTTATAGTTTCAAAAATGCTTGGAAATTTCAATTTGTTTTTCAAAAAGACATAAATAAAGAACTACCAAGTATTAGCAGGTCCTACTGCTTAATAAAAAAGGTGATATTTAAAAGCTCCAAACTGAGAGTAAATTTAAAGCAACTGCACTGGGAGTGCCCCATATGGGGCTTAAACATCAAACAAGTCTAGTACCTCGGCTCAGGGTACTACTGGGGATGTAGGACTCACGTAAGTATATAAATAAAATCCAATATCCCTACGTAGTATAAAACAAAGTCTCTTCCTGCCGTCTGTCCCTATGTATGCTTAGATCTTTAAAACTACGCAACGGATATTGATGCAGTTTTTTATAATAGATATAGTGATTCAAGAGGAAGGTTTACACGCATATTATTATGATAATTGAGAAATGCGAGAATATTAAAGAACATTACATTATCACAACTTTTTAAACTGCGTGCGTTTGATAGTTCGCGTATTACAAACCTCTGGATCGCGGGTGAAACCGCGGGGGACAGCTAGTATTTTATAAAATCTTGAATAAAACAAAAAATATAACCTTTAGACAAAGAAAATTAATGTGGTTCTACTCCACATACCCAAAGACTACCGTTTACTCTCAACTAACAATTAACAGTAATACTTAAGGAACAAAGCGCTTAATTTCACTGGCAACACCCATTTGCGAGTACACAAGTAGTTCTACATCAAATTACGATTAATACTCTAGGAACTCGTGAAAACAAACCGAGTAAAATGTTCATATTACAACGTTGAATCCTTATGTCAGATCGTACAAATAAAGAGGTATCTCCCTATTTAATCTAAGCACGCGAATAATATCTGACAGACTAGTTGGCTTGGTGGTTAGTGACTCTGACTGCCAAACCGAAGGACCACCCAGGACAAATATTTTGTGTGCATGAACATTTGATTTGTGTCTGGGTGGTAATATGTATATATATGTATTTAGAAAAAAAAGAAATAGTATATCAGTTATCTGGTTTCCATAGTACAAGCTCTGCTTAGTTTGGGACCTAAAAGCCATGCGTAAAGAATGTCCCAGGATATTTATTATTTAATTTTATTACTTATGGCTTTGATTTAGAAGTATTGAGCTAATATACTCCTCATAACTAAGGTATTATTATAAGGGATATATTTGTTATTTGTCCCGCGTTCCCGAGGGATGACACATTTTCCCGGGATAAAAGGTAGCCTGGAATAACATTCCAAGATATGCTCTATCCATGTGCCAAGTTTCATCCAAATCTATCCATTCGTTTTTACGTGAAAGAGTAACAAACATCCATACATACAAACATTCGCATTTATAATATTAGTAGGATTATGTCAGCGCCACCACTGTTTGGTACGTGATAAGTAATTATGGTTGCCATTTAAATTCCCATTGTTTTTTATAGTGCCGACACTCGACCAAGTAAGATTTTCCTATCATCTTAATAACACCATTAATAATCTATACTAATATTATAAAGAGGAAAGATTTGTGTGTAAGTATGTTTGTTACTCTTTTACGCAAAAACTACTTAACGGATATGAATGAAACTTGGCACATAGATAGAGCATATCCTGGAATAACATATAGGCTACTTTTATCCCGGGAAAATGTGATATCCCTCGGGAACGCGGGTAAAATCGCGAGACAAATCTTAACACTCGGCCATCAGAACACAAACTAAGCAGCTATCAAGCTAGAAAGAAGATTTTAAATATACACTGTTTTATAATATTTGTCTTGGATGGGAATGGAACCTGTAACGTGCAAATTAGGTTAGATTTATTAATCGTAGCACCAACTGGCCCGTAAAATATAGGTTTAAACGATTTTTTGGACAAATTTATTAGTATTCGCTTTAAAAGCATAAAATACATTATTATGTTTACATTTAACTGTATTAGATTAATCTTAAAATTTAAAATCATAAGAGTATTTTTTAACACAACAACAGATCTTTGAGTCTGAGCTTCATACTTTGGTAATCATAAAAATATCTACTTTTGTATAAACAACTATACTCCATTGTGTTCATGATCTGAGGTTAAATTAACGTCAACGAATTAACCATGTGGTTGCAAAGTTAGTTCGCAAACTATATTAGAGTTGCACTGCACTGAAATACTTGTTTTATGTAATTTATAACTGTTATGAGGTAAGTTTGTTGATTAAATATATTTTGGATAATGGAGTGCTTTGTGTTGTCAGTTTGGGTGTAATTACGGAACAAAGGATTTGACCAAACAACTAATTACTAACTCAATTTTAGTGATACAAGCTCAATGCATGGTTAATCGGCCATGCATTATTTGAATGTTATGCTTTTCATTTTGATTATCATGTTTATTTATATAATTAATAGTTTTAGCCGCTATTGCAATGAAAACCGTATTATTAATTATAATTTCAATAATGTATAAGAGACGAATTTGGAATATTGTTAAAGATACAGTTTTAACTTTCAATTTATTTAGTTTCTAGCTGTCCCTTGCGGTTTTACCCGCGTTCCCGAGGGATATCATAATTTTCACGGGATAAAAAGTAGCCTACTTTTTGCGTGAAGGAGTAATAAACATGCATACACACAAACTTTCGCATTTATAATAAGAAATGAGAAAGTGAGACATAGACACTAGATACAGCGCAGGTACCCTGGAATAACATAAAATATGCTTTTATCTTGGGAAAATGTTACAACCAACGGGGACGCGGGTGAAACCGTAGGGGACAGCTAGTATTTTTTTTTATAAAACTTGAGCGTATTTGACTGGATCTCACCTGATGGAAAGTGACGATGCAGTCGAGGATGGTACAAGTAATGTCTATTCACTCTATATAAAATACATAAACGTAATAATTCTAGATACTTTCGTCAATATCTGATTGTAAACTATTTTCAAGTGTTCAATCAAATAAATAAAAATATACTACATACAATACATATAAATGCTGGAGTGTCAGTTTTTAATAGTACCAGTTTGTGTTAATGAAATCGTTGGACAATACAAACAGCTGATTAGGATATTACCCTCTGTTTCGTTGTCGATTCTAATGGGGTACTTATAATATAGTTAATATCCTGGGGCATTCTCTACACATGGCTGTTTGTTCCCAAACTAAGCAGCTTGTACTATGGAAAACAAATAACTGGTGTATGTTTGGACCTAGACACAGAACAAACCAAAATTTTTAATTATCATGCTCACAAATGTTTGTCCTAGGTTGTAATCGAACGCACGACCTGTGGCGAGGCAGTCTTGGTTTCTAATCACCAAGCCAATTGACCCGTCAATAAATAAAACTTTGTGCTAACTCATGTTTTTGGAATTGTTTATGATAGTAATCCGCAAGCAACCCTAAAACGTATATTTTAATTTTTTGATTTGATTTGATCACATCTGATCATGAAAGTACTAAATGTTAATAACCTAGAAACTATATCGTGCCTAATCTTCTGTGATGAACTCGCTGAGTGCCTGTGGGCGGCATACATAAGACATTGCATTAGGCATGGAGAAAATCTAAAACGGTTCCTGCGTGGGTGGAAGAAAAAGCAGCTTAGGACACCCGAGCTAGATGACTCAAAGTGGGCTGGGTTATATACGAGAGTGGGCAGATTTGAATGTTAAATTAACCTTTATTAACTTATAAAAATAGAGCTTTAAAAATAATTTGAAAACACAAAATATACATAGTCGTTTACAGACGAGGGCCAGGTTGTTTGGTGGCAAAACCCTGACACACCACAGCTGTTGGATTTGATTCCTAGGTATTTGTATGCATGAACATGTCTGTTTGTTCTGTATCTGGGTGTTATTGTAGTATATTAGTTTTAATAAGAACAAATCGAGAGAAGGTGCCAAGCGTCAACGTAGCTAATAGAAATTGACCTGCTCACCTTCATTTGCTTATTATAAAATTGGAATTCTCTCCCCTCGTCTGTGTTCCCTGAAACTTACAACTTGGGGCTCTTCAAAAAAAGAGTGAATAGGGTGCTAACGGGAAAGCGAGCTCTATCTTCGGCTTCATCTTCACATATCATCAGGTGAGATTCAGGTCAATCGCAATCCCGTCATAAAAAAAAAACTAACTTTTACTTACTTCAGTTTAGTGTAAATATTTTTTTAATTTAATTGGCAGTTTATAAGGAATGTAACACCTAACACGAACCTTATTTGGTTTTTAATGTGTTTCAATAGACTATATAGAACTAGTTCAATAAATTTTGTAATATTTGGTTTCCTTCCAAAAGCTGATATTGGCTGCAAAAAATTAATAGCGTAAATCAAATAAACGCTACGAAATTCCGCCTCACAGGCTGGTTTTAGCTTCGAATTACGTTGGCCTGCGCTAGGCAGGTACTGTAACGCGATAGGAGAGGTTGGTAGGCACGCAAGGCTGATTCCCTGTTTGCATACAGCCTACCCACAACAACGCTGTGAGCATATGTATGCATGGCATGGGTTTAAACCTGCTGTCGGCCAACTGCATGCACAGCATGGATGTGGAACATTACGGAATTAACTCAGCATACTGTTTTAAGGTAATGGAATGTTTCTACTTTTCATTTTTGGTAGTAATTCTGCTTACCTATTTAAGTAGATATACACTATAAGAATAATAAATGATTATTATTTATTTAAAGAGTACACAGATTTATTTACATTGCTTTACATTACATGTAAATAAACATTTTATAAAAACTGTCAGATGTAGCAAAGTAATCCCCAACATTCAGAATTTAAATAAAAAGAGCTATGTGAGTCTATTTAGAACAGGAAGTCTTCTCATGTTGGCAGTCACTAGATAGCTGCTTGATGACAGATTGTTAACCATTTTTGGATATGATATATTATGGTTTGGTTACTTGATCTAGGGCGTTTCGCTAATGCCTACAAATCCTACTAATATTATAAATACCAAAGTTTAAAAAGATCGATGAATAGATGTATGTCACTCTTTCGCGCAAAAACGACTGTACGGATTTGGATAAAACTTGGCACATAAATAGAACATGCCCTGGAATAGTATATTAGGTATTTTTATCCCGGGAAAATGTGACATCTTTCGGGATAGCGGGTGAACCAGTGGAGGCATCAAATCTTTCATATTTTTTTGGGGTATCTCCTAATATAATGTTCAAATTCAAAACCGCTTGTTCAGTTTAAGACTTATGGGTTCTACAGATCTTAAACCTTTATAAAAAGGTCAAAGCAAATTATGTTACCTTCATTTGTATCCATAATCCACTAATAAATACAGGATACGTCGTAAAACACGATAGAAGTGAAGCTTTTGTGTTACAGGGAAACATTTTAACTATTCATAATTTTTTCAATAGCATAGATTGTGTTTACCAATAATTTATTTTTCATCACCCAGAACGGTTGCAGATTAGAATTTCAAAGCCTTCAGAAGTTTGAATTCAAAATGCGTTAGAATTCGCAAACATTACAAATAAACAGCTGTATTTGTATATACATTAAGAAGTTTACAATCGAGAATATAAAATTTTATTAATAGTGGAGAACGCGCTTAATTTCAGTGTATATTGCGCAGTGAAGTGAATAGGAAACCCATTACGGACCGTCGGTTGGAATGTTCAGGAATCTATAGTGGCTTTCGAGATACCTACCTGATGGGTCGCCGCTTTATTGCGAAGGGAATTTATAAGAAATATAATTAAAACTATTTTGACATTACTACTTCACTTTGATAATGAAAGGTTCCACTGAGAAGTTTCTCTCATGTTTAAATTGACACAAAGTCCATGTTTTACTCCGAAGTATACGCTACGTGTGTGGCAAAATTCAGCAAGATCAGGCCAGTCGCTTAGGCGTGATAGTGTAACAATCAAGCAGACAAGTAAACGCACGTTGGCAATTATAACATAAGCAACGTTTAGGATCACTACTTCAAAAAAATATTCCGAATTCATATATTAAGTCTTTGAGTCATTTTATTTAAGCCAGTTCCATATTGTAGCTATTCTTCTGAGATATTTTATAAAGTTCATAAATTCTAAGCCTAAAAATTACACTCCCAATTTATAACTAGTCATCACTAGAATTTATAAACCGAAATAAAAAAAAAATACGAATCCATATATTTGACTTATTGTAAAAAAACCTTTTTTTCAAACTCCTCTACTTTGCGTACCCCTTTTGTGACCGTTTTATAGAAGCTTAGCAGTTAATGTAGGAGAAGCTTTACGAGTAGTTGTGGGAAGGGATAATTAATAGAATAAGGGAGGTATAGCGTGTTATTCAGGAATAAATTAGATAGAAAATGGTGTGACTGCAATTGAAATGCACAAAAGAAGATTTAATGTCACATGGGCGAGATTCCAACAACGTTCAATATGTTGTATGTATTTACTAAACCTGTGTTTTGTTTTTTAAAATTTGTAGATAATCAGAATGATGGTTTTTTTTTATTTAGAATGGGCTTGCGTTTGACCTAGTTTGTTTGCTTTTGTATAAGGGAATCGATTTAAAAATCATAGTAATAAGATTCAAAATTCCCAAAAAATTATTTGAATTCACTCAATAATCGACCAATTCTTGGGTTACAAGAAAGTAGAGAATTCCAGCAATTATCTGTGCGAGTATGCCTTGTCGTGGAGAGAGGAATGGGAAGTATTGTATCAAATATAGACAGTCACTAGCTGTCCGGACAGACGTTATCCTGTCGAAATAAGTCCATACAAAAATGTAGGAATTCGATCGCAGCGCCACCTACCGGGTCCAATTGTGCATCTACACCATCCAATGCGCCATCCCAACGCACACCAAAAAAAAACATTTAAATCGGTCCAGCCGTTTAGGAGGAGTTCACTGTCAACACACGTACAGAAGAATTATATTTATAAAGATAAGCAAAAATATATTACCATAGATAGTTCGGCAGTTACTACTGACAGTGACAGAGTTTTGTAATAGGTGAGCCGTCCACAAATGAATGAAAAGAAGTCAATGAATGTCCGTGGTCACATCTTGACAGGTCAGTTGGCTTGGTGGTTAGTGACCCTGACTGCCAAGTCGCAGGTCCCGGGTTCGATTCCCACCCAGGACAAACATTTGTGTGCATGAACAGGTCTGTTTGTTCTGTGTCTGGGTGTAAATATCTATATTTGTATGTATTTAGAAAAATAAACTAGTAGTATATGTAGTATATCAGTTATCTGTTTTCCATGGTAAAAGCTCTGCTTAGTTTGGAATCAGATGGCCGTGTGTAAAATAATGTCCCAGGATATTTATTTATTATTTATATTAATGCTCATAACAGTACTTACATTTACAAGATTTGCCAGATTTCTATGCCCTTTGAAATACGTTTGTTGACTATTTGGTGCAAGGTATATTTAGTCACCTCTTACGAAGCGTTAGAGATGAGATTCGTCCAACCACATAGCAGGTTATAAGATAATTATGTGTGAATTACTTGAATACCTAATACGTGTCGAGAGATGTAGGCATGCAGATCGCGCCAGCCTTTCCTAACTTATCGGTACGACATCGGCCCAACATCGGTATGCTCGGAATACCTAGCACAAAAACTTTACTACTGTCTACCTACCTACAATTGAATGAGAGCTTCCGAATCCATTCTACATCCTTTCATAGTATAAAAGAAATTTGCTTCCTCCGTTTGTATGCTTAGATCTTTTAAAATATTCAACGGATTTTGATGCGGTTTTCATTAATAGATAAAGTGATTCAAGAGCAAGATTTATATGTATAATGCATGTTTAATATAGTACAGAAAAGCTGAAAAAAAAAATGCGCCTATTTTAACTGCGTGCGTTTGAATGTTTGCGCATATAATTTAGATCTCGGGGGAGAAAACCGCGGGGGACTGCTAGTAATATTAAAAATGCGAAAGTCAGTTTATTAATTACTAGCTGTCGCGGTTTTACCCGCGTTCCCGTGAGATGTCACATGTATTATACACAAAAACCTTCCTCTTCAATCACTCTATCTATAAAAAAAACGCATCAAAATCCGTTGCGTAGTTTTAAAGATTTAAGCATATATAGGGACAGAGAAAGCGACTTTGTTTTATACTATGTAGTGAAGCTGTCACGGCTTTATAACTGAACCCGTCTGGCTGAAATTTAGCACACACGTAGCCTATGATATGGAGAGGGACATAGGTTTATTCCGGGAACGCAGGTAAAACCGTCGGTCATAGCTAGTTCATTTCAAATTGAAAACTAGTCAAGAGGAAAAATACTTTGACAAAGAAATTATAACTTAAGTACTAATTCTAGAAATTAAATCATCAATTCACTGCTATTGATAGAAGAATCTTTACAATAAGCGATAAATTATTCATTACAAGACACAAACAAATGAGATTATGGATGAGCAAAGAATAAATGAATTTATCTATAACAAATGTTCCCGTTAGATGAAATAAACTGAAGTCAATGAATATTCCAAATAATTTCAACTATCTAGACAGAAAATTTATTGCTATAGAAGTTCCCATTAATATCGTCTTTGTCGATGTGGAAGGAAATATTGATAAATAATGAGAGATTCGGTTTGTTTATTCTCCGTTTTGTTGCTTATTGGTGATTTAGCATTATATTAGTAACTAGCTGTCCCCCGCGGCTTTACCCGCGTTTCCGAGGGATATCACATTTTCCCCGGATAAAAAGTTGCCCATATGCTATTCCAGGATATGCTCTATCTATGTGTCAAGTTTCATTCATATCCGTTAAGTAGTTTTTGCGTGAAAGAGTAACAAAAATACTTACATACAAATCATTCCTCTTTATAATATTACTATCGTTACAGAAGTATAGATAACTAGCTGTCCCCCGCGGTTTCACACGCGTTCCCGAGGGATTCTACATTAGTTTGTTTATTCTCTCATCAATAGTTTTCGCAGCGCACGCGATGTAAGAAAGTTTTTTGGTAATTTTTTCACACCTTGGGTTACATTATGAGTTTTAAAATGGATCCCGAACTTTAAAAAAAAATTAAATATGTTACTCCTATGTAAGCCTATGTTACTCAGTGATAATGTAGCTTTCTAATGAAAAAAGAATTATTAAAATCGGTCCAGTACTTTTTGAGTTTATTCGTTACATACAAAAATACAAAAGTTTCCTCTTTATAATATTAGTGCAGATTAGTGTAGATGAGAGATTCGGTTTGGTAATTCTTCGTTAAATTTCTTGATTTGTTGCCGATTGTTGATTTAGCATTATATTAGTAACTAACCTGACCGAAATAATTATAGGCCGGCATTTTGTAACTTTATTTTTAATGGACTATGTGTTCTAAATTCTCTGTCTAAGGAATTATGATATTTCATCGATGGGATTTGGCCGATGAGCGGTTGGATAATTAATATGGTACCCTTACGTCCTCTTTTAGCTTCGGGAATCGGTTCGATTCCCACCCACAACAATCATTTTAGTAAAGACAGAAAGAAGAAAAGAAGAAAGAAAAATCATTTATTTAAGGCAATAAAATAAATATGAAGCAAATAATAACAATTAAATAACATAATATAAAATAACAAAAAATAAAATAACAAAAAATAAAATAACAAAAAAATTTAAACTCGGTTCAATTCCCACCCAAGACACACATTTGAGTGCATGAATAAGTCTGTTTGTTCTGATTCGATATCTATATCACTTATCTGATTTAACCATAGTACCAGCTCTGTTTAGTTTGTGATCAAATGACTGTGGGTCAAGAAATGTGCGAATTTTTTTTTGTTATTATTTCAAAATACATTTTTGGTTTTGATTGCTAACTCCATAGACAAGGGAGAGATTGAAGTACAGCCTTTACAATTATAGAAAGTTAAACCAATATCTATTGGGTACAATTACATATGGGAGAATTACAAATACCAATTGAATTCATAATTAATATTGGTTAATTACAATAAGTACAATCAATTTTATAGATAGCACGATTGAAACACGTTGTTAGTATTATCAATATTACAATCGAATATGATGTTATCATAATATACGCTTTAATTATATTGAAACATCATGTTTTGAAATACATATTATTTGACCTTTTGAAATATGTATACCTTCGTTTAGATTTTAGCTAAATATTGTTTTTTTAAATCTAGTTTGGTAGGTGTATAATTAACTTTTGTAATATATTTGATACATTTTATCATCTAGAAAGGATTTTTAGCAGATTTGCCAGTTGGCTTGGTGGTTAGCGACCCTGAGTGCCAAACCGCAGGTCGCGGGTTCGATGGCCACGGAGGTCAAACATTTGTGTGCATGAACATGTGTATTCTGTGTCTGGGTGTAAATATTTACATATATAAGTGGTCTGGGTTCAATAGATCTGCTAACTTTGGGCTCAGATGGCCGTATGTAATAAATGTCTCATGATATTTATTTGTAATGATAACAAGCTTTTTTTGGTTTAATTCTGTTTTAATATACGCACAAGTATAGTACTCACATATCCTCTTTTTCTATTCTTCTATCTATTTTATACTATAATAAAACTGTGGAACCGACGTATTTGTACATTGAAAATATTTACCAAACACTCATGGCTGTTAATGTAGGGAATGTAAAAGAATACAATAAGATTATTATCGAAAACTTTATTTGTATGTGTATTTGTCTATTTACTACAATATTAAGTTTTTTTCTCCCAAAACACACATATTAACATACAATATACCCAAATAATGATTTATTTTTTCTTTGTCACAAAAAGATAAAAGGGCACGACTCAGCCTAACGTTGAGGTTTTACCAACAACGCTGATATTCTGTCTCGGTATTGACACCAATGAGTATACTTCTCCGAATATTTTAATAGGGTATTAACAGGAATCTGTAACTTAACTTTAAGTAAAATATAGGCATTATTACATCAAAATCAGGTCACGTAAACAGAAGACATACATTTACCTTAATTTCAAGTAACGCGTACAAAGTTGCGGACACAGCAAGTAACCACCTACGATTTCATGCGCACTAATCTTCATTATTGAAGTATTCTTTGGCCATCTGATCCCAAACTAACCAGAGCTTGTACTATGGAAACCAGATACCTGATATACATACGTATGTAGATATTTACATCCAGACACAGAACAAACAGACATGTTTATGCACACAAATGTTTGTCCTGGGTGGGAATCGAACCTACGACCTGCGGTTTGGCAGGCGGTCAGCACTACCCACCAAGCCAACTGGCTTGTCACTTATTCCTCAAACATCTAATTTTTTCACCGTATTTCAATCCCACATCTGCTATTTCATCTCTCAAAAAATGAAACGTGCAAATAAACTCTTAATAAGACTTATAGAAAGTACATACAGCAAAAGTATTCGGCCCCTTTTCTACCAGCCCTTTTACTTCCCTTATGATAAAAGTCATTAGTATTCCCGCTTCGTTCCCGCATAGATGGTATATTCGGTAAATTGATCATGAAGAATCTTATTTCAGACGCAAGCTGCTTCGAAATGTATGTTTACCATTATGGTTATATATTTCGTATATGTACACTATTCATATAAAATATTATTTACAATCTTTTTATTTGTATATGAGTAATTTTATTAAGGTCCAAATGACGATTGAATGAAAATAAAATAAATATGTCGCTATATATTCTTTGTCAATATTTACTTAGTAAGATAGCTCTGAAGATTTTTGTAATAAAAAATGTCTATTTCAGCAAATTATTTTCGAAATATTATTTCTACTTACCTTGTTAACAAACGTGTAGTTAAACTTGATGGCCGTTTTGACGTTTAACTACGATAAAGAAAAATAACCTTTATTCCTTTACACATAAGGTGCATCTTTTGATCCAACCGCTAATTGTATGATGATGGAAATCAACCTTATTCCAAAGCAATACAGTTTCTTTTCCAATGACAAGTTGTAACGTCAAAACGGCCATCATAGCGTGCGTAGTATAGTGAATAAGTGATAGGAACTACACGAAATTTAAAAAATAACTAGTTTCAGTCTAGTTATTTTAAAAAGTATCCACGCTATGTAACTAACAAAGTCCCGAAACGCCATTCGACAACAATAGCCAACAACCGAGGGACGAAAACGGAAAGTAAATAAATAAAAGGAGATGAGACCAACTGTTAAAATTGACTCACAAACTCTTCCACACATAAATCAGAGGGTTTTCGCGCAATTTCCCGGAATATTCGGCTTACGTCAAGCGTAAGAATGATTTGTCGGTCGTTTCAAAGAACGAGATCATAATTGTGTTTGAAGATGTACTGTGGTTAAGGATTATTTACTATCGTTGTTACGCGGTCAGACAAGGGTATAGGGTGCGTTTCCACTGGGTGAAGTAGTGTAGAAAAATGGTCTAGATGATCTGGGGCTTGATTCTGTAAAGAAAATGACACTAACTCGAAGATGTTTCTTTGCGGCATCTATGCTCTGTCTCTGTCGTTTACTGCGCTAATACTACTAATCACGTGAGAGGTAAGCTCTCCGAGGCCTCCGTGAAGCGAACGACGCGACGAAGTCTGTATTAGCTGAATAAGGGGGCTGATGACATATATTTATGGTCAATGAGTTACGTATTAATGTAAACAATCTGACATACGTGGCCTTTTTTATATTAATTAAGGACTCTGAAACTCCTTTGTACATTTATTTTTGTTTCAAAACTTTTTCTCGTAATTTTTTCTGTCTGATTTTTTTTTAAACTGACAAACAACTAGATACGTTATACAATTCCTGTGTTTTATTCCAAGGTATGGTCTGTTTCTGTGCTATGTTTAATGTTTAGTGGATACGTGGCTTTATAAACTGTTTTAGGCATAACGAATATTGTTTCTTATTAACCGATAATATTGGTTTATTGTTTATTACAATCGTAAATTGTTATTGAATAATTGAATGTATTGTTTGCTTTTATTTATATCTTTAGTCCAAATTATTTTAGGATCTTCTTTTACTCTTGTACTGGACGAAGAATTCAGTGTAAAACAATTGGTTTTAGCAAAATACATTTTTCTTTGAAAGTTCTATTTAAATACGTGTTTATACGCTCTTTTCGAAGAATCTAATCGTTTTCTCGAAAGAAATGAAAGTGTATATGTTCAGAATTGGTAGAGCTTAATACTGAGTTTGTCTGGGGAAGTACTACCACTATATCCATTTTTGGTGTGAAGCAGAAGTGTACGTGTATTATTTTTTCAGTTTGAAATTTCAGCCACATGAAATTCAGCACGATTTCTCGTCCCAAGATCGACAACGCTGCCCAAATGCCAATATTGCGGATTTTCAAAGGCGGTGGGGCCGAAAATAGTTATTTGTTATACAAGAGTGCAAAGTTTTAACCGCGTGCTCAATTTTGATGACCGAGCAAGCATAAAGAGCACCGAGGAAATGACTAAATGCAAAAAAAAAAAACGGCGCGCGCAACGTAAAAAAAAGTACACCTAGAAGGTTTCGAGTCTAAGTTTTTAACAAATTAAATAGGTTGTATGATAAATTGGGCACCATGGAGGCAGAAGTAAATAGGTTTAATGATGTTTTGGATTCACAAACACACGTGACACGATTCTCTCGACGATCTCAATTCAATTTACTTTATCTCTCTAGAGGATAAAAACGGCTTTTGCACTCAGTTATCGAAGAGCAAAAATACTCTTTCCGAGATGGAGAGGGGGGATGAAAAAATAATTTTAGTATATTATATGCAAGTGTTTTTTTTTTTTGATGTTTCGTTCCTCAATCACGCTATAAAGCCGGAAAATATTTGATTCAAACATCGCCCATACAGGCATTAAAAAATAATTGCAATCCAGGAAACATAATCGTTATCAGGAACGTGGATAATACTGTGGGGCGGAAGTTTATACCTATTAAAATATATATGACCGTAAAAAGACCCCTTGGGCTTATTTATGATGGTAGTCGTCAAGATACAAAATATTTCGGAGGATGACGACATTACTTGAAAATAAATAACTTTTACCTAACAGGGAAATACTTTGTTAAATCTAGCTTTCTTTTCCTAAGCCTTGAAGTACAGAAAGGCTCTGCTAATTATTTCTTCTTTTACCAGATCAAATCATTTTTATCGTACATTTATCGAATAATGCCAATTTACATGACTATGGTAGTATAAGATGGTTTCATGCAACACAATTTAATTCACTAAAATATTACTCATACTAAAACGGTTCTTTTTATACCACATGGGCCGACAAACAAGCAGACGGTCCACCTGATGGTAAGTGATCACCGCAGCCTATGGACACATACAACACCAGGGGCGTCGCCAATGCGCTGTCGACCCTGAGACGAAAAGTTGGTAAGCCTCATGTGCCTGTAATTTCACGGCCTCCTTACCTTTCTAACCGAAACGCAGCAATACAAGTGCATTACTGCTTTGCGGCGGAAATGGGTAAGGTGGACTTCCCTGGACGGACTCTGCACTAAGAGCTCTACTACTCAGAAATATGTCAGGTTTAATCATTCGATTTCTATTCAATTGGTCACACGAAGATAATAAAATGTGCACTAAATAGAAGCACGTGTGTTGCATTAACAATAATCGACCCATTCATTGGGAACAATACTACTGTGTTGTTGCGCACATATGCTTTGGGGTTACATCACCAATGGCGTAATTTATATTATAGTATACTATATATACTATTATTATTGATTGTGATGACTCAGAGGCAAACGGCCCTTAATCGGCGGCATATAATCGATTGATCGTATTCGATTCGATTGTATCGAATTAAGTCTGTTTCGCACTTCTTTTTTACCGTGCACTATTATATACATTTGACCATAAACTCATCTATAAATCTTGACGGTGATTGCCAATGTTAATTTGGAATTCCTATGACGACCTTCATCATCATCACATCAGCTCAATGGTACCATCATGTTACATTTTCACCGAAATTGCATAAATTTGCCAAATTTGAAGCCACCAAGTGGTTGAAAAATAAATCGCAAATTTCAAAACCTACGTTTTGTGCTGGTAAAAACGTTTACAATGAAATTTGGCAAACAAAAACACTATTAACTTTGGAACCAAGATCCTTCGGGAGCGCGAATAAAACCGCGGGGCCAAAGACAGTAACAATATATGAGTTATTTGATCAAACTGAAGACAATTTAACAATTTAAAAAATTTTGGTCACCACCTATTTTATTAACCAACAGTTACATTTAAAAAGTCAGTCAGTTGACTTGATATTAATATTTTTTTGTCGAATATACACGTTTATTAAAAACTTATTTACAGAGTAGTGTTACAGTCCATCCATAGAGTTTCTAAGTTATTGTCAGTAACAAACAAAACATTTACCATTTCACACCCAATTTGTTTGTTAAGATACACTTTGAGCCCTATAGCTATGATGAACGTTTGTTAATTTCTATGAATATTCAATATTGAATCTATCACTCGGTTTAAGTGTTAATTGAGGGTAAATTAGCAAATCTGTTGATGTTGTCGGCACTTGTGACTATTATAGGTAAATTTATCGAGTAATTGTTTTGTTCTAATGAGTTTTAGAGGATGTAGCAAGTCAGATAGAAATGATCAATACTCAATATTTTGTAATACATTTTTTCAACATGGGTAAATAAATAAAAATTGGAAATATTTTTGTTTTCTTTAGTTTCATACCATTTCTATTTTAAGCTCTGTCTTAGGTTTAAAAAGATCATACATTTGCTGTTAAAGAATTGTAAAAAGGATTTTTATATTAATTAGTTGTTTAAATAATCAAGTGTACATTATTAATTAAATATATTTTGAAAAATTAAGTAGAAACAAAACATCAATTTTGCTATTCAAAATTCAAAACCAGTTTAGGCCAGCAGAGGGCACTTATGAAAGTCAAAAGTTACTGAAGCTACCACCTATATTTATTTAATACCTACCGCTATAAAAATCGATAGCCTTAAATCAAGTTTTCCTAAACAAATAATATATAATACTAGCCGCGCCCTGCGACTTTCCCCGCTTTCAATCCTGGTTATAAACCTTCCTCGTGAATTTCTCCATCAATTGCTAAAAACTTCATTAAAATCCGTAGCATGGTTTACGATTCTGTAAAGGACATACAGGCAAACATTCATTTTTATATTTATAGATAGAGCTACTCAAGCAAACGTCATGTAACATAGTCTAAACTTAACCATAGATAATAAAATCTTCTATCCATCCAATAATTTAACAAAAAGGTTTTACAAAACGTCACTTTTCATCAAAGCCGTCGGTTATTTATTTAATATTTCACAAGAAAGTAACAAATTTATAAGAATTTCAAGTATATTGGATTAAGTCAACAAGCCACATATTAATTATGTTTATATTTTAGAAATTTGATCTAATTTATATTATCTACAGCTCAAGACTAATTTACTTCACCGACGTCCTCACTTCCTTTTGGTGACGATAATTCTCGATGATTTTTGCAGGTTTTTTAAATAAGTTTTACCCATCAGTGGATTTTTTATAATAATAATGTTTAAAATAATATAGGGGTATATTTCTAAGATACTTATTTTGTTTCAGAAATTAAATAGCTTAGTTCGAATGTAACTCAACGTTAAAAGTATAACAATGACGTCGTGCTAAAAAAATATCGTATTTGCGGTCTAATTATATTTATTTCTAGCTGTCCTCCGCGGTTTCACGCGCGTTCTCGAGTGATGTAACATTTTCCCGGCAAAAAAAGTATGCTATGTGTTATTCTGGGGCATTTTCTATATACGTATCGAGTTTCATCCAAATCCGTTTGATAGTTTTTGCGTGAAAGAGTAACAAACATCCATACATACAAACTTTCACATTTATAATATTAGTAGGCTTTTATATTTTTATTTTAAAAGGTATTATTTTTTATTTAAAAAACATTGACAATTGGCATTTTCCAGCGACAAACAATTTATATGTTGACCAAATAATATTTATATATTTTTTTATTACAATATCCATTATAACTTCAACCCCATGTCTTGAAATACATAAATTGATACATTAGCAGTAACGTTTAAGCTCAAGGGTAGGGAAACGAATAACATTATCACCCCATTCACCATTTAAATAACCGTTTTATAAATCGAATAAGGTCAAATGGAGCCTAAACTACATACTTTTCACGAAAACTTTATCAAAATGAGGTGCTTTACAATCAACGATGTCGTTTTGTTGACCTTAAGACGTGACTGTTGCCTCAACAGTTTTCTTCTTAGTCTCTTATCGATAGTGGCGTTAGACAAAAAAATACCTTATAGGTACTTACTTAAATTATTTTTTGCAATAACATTTATTTCAACGTCCCAAAATATAAATGTTTTATTTTAGGGATCAGAATAACTAAATTAAAAAGGATAATAACCGTTATACTATCAGCTTGTAAAATATGCAGTTCACATTATTTTAAGTTACTAAAATATTAAGGGTTATTTTACAGAATCATTAAACTATATATAAATTGTCAAAGACAAAATAATGAATTACCATTTTCTTTTTCTCTTCCGTCTGTTTGTGTTTTTTAGCATTTGACGCGCTTTAATATTATCGATTAAAAACATGACATCTTATTTCTTGCCGGGGCCAAACACTAGTTTTTATAATATTACGATACTCGAAAATAAGTAGATTTTTTGTCCTTCCTTCCACTTTACCATTTATAGTCTTAACGACTTGATTTTATATAACAGCTATTGCTGACACAGTGAAGAACATATTCCACTTGCCATCAGCCCCCTTATTCAACTAATACAAAATTCGTCGGCGACTCGCCGCACGGAGGCCCCAGAGAGCTTACCTCTCACGTGATAGCGTAGTTAACGAAAGAGACAGATTATCGAGGCCGCTTCGAAACATCCTCGAGCTAATGTAATTTTGCTTCCAGAATCGAAACCCTGTACGCAAGCATAACCGAGGGGCAAAATCTAATAATACTTTATTTCATTTAAGCACCTCATTACATTTTATCAACAATCTTCATTTCAACCTAGCGCACAAAATACTATAAAATGTTACTCCAAAGCGACGCTAAAACAAACAATAAATAAGGTTTACAGCTAATACTCCCGGCTAGATCAAAGTTGTATATTTAGAGCAATCGATCAGTTTAATCAACCTCATAGAACCGTGATTGTCGCAGGCATAGTAAATATTACCTTATCGGGTAGTAAAAGTAAATTAGTTCCAATAAAATAGTCATCAAACACGATCGAGTCTCCAGACTTATTACTGTAATAATTTATACATAACTATACTATGTATTCCTGCTATATAATGTTACACTAAAACAGTATTGGAAAGAATATTCACTGGCCTTGTTTTTCCTCTTTGATTGGTAATTTTTTTTTTCAAAACCTTAGTTGGTTTCATCATGCTGAAAAAATTACGACACGAGACCTATTCTGAAATATCCTGTATATACAAGGTGTTACAAAATACCACATAAAAATATAATTAATTATCAAAGCCAACAACCCTAGTAAGCTGTCATGTCAGGGAACCAGATTATTTAACAGAAAGGCCTACGTACCTATTTTACCTAATAATTGTCTACTTAAATAGTATTACGATTTTTCATTCGAAAAAACCTGTTTTTTTTTTTTTCTTTTTGTAGTGCAGCGTTACTACGGTTCTTAAATATTGTGGACTCGTTATAGGGTCCCATTTAACCTCCTTTCGGCTTTACGAGTAGTTTTGTAACATTCTGTAGAACATTTAATAATTAGTTCCAATATTTATCTTCTTTATATATATCTAAAAGACCTATTTAGACGACACGACAACAACAGTACCATATAAGTTTGCTCCCCAGTTTTAATACAATATCAGTGTAATTTACAGTGTGTTTTTCTTTTTTATTTTTGTGTTTGAATCACGTGCAGAACTCACCAGGACTTATTAGTGAACTTACATGGACACTTGCAAGTATTTATACCATATTATTTATAAAAGACACATTTATCATAAGTGCAATTTAAACATCGGCGCAGTATCTGTCCCAAACGCGTAAGCGACACCAATAGCACGGCGCTTACGACCTTTTTATCGCGACCGTACTACAGTCTCGCGTCCTCTTTTGTTAACTTAGTAACAGCTGTTTGCTCGCAAGATTTTAAAACCACCTCAGAATATTTTTATTGTCGTTAACGACAATATAATATCCAGAATATGGCCTCTAACAAATGTGCCGGATGCCTAAAGCAGGTCAAAAGGGTGGAAGCTATGCAGTGCACACGCTGCGAAGATAATTTTCATTATACATGCTTAAACATGACTGAAAGTAAATTTAAAAGCCTGTCTATGCTTTCTAAAAATGAATGGATCTGTCCGAAATGCCGTAGTAAGGAGCCCAAAAACGTTGACAACAGTAACACGCCGGTACGCGCTTCTTCTGGGCTAACAAATAAACCAGTATCACCTGCAAACCAGACAGATTGTAATGTCACACAGCGCACTAAGCCACGCTATCCGTCTACATGCGGCTGTCCCTCTGTCGACAGTATTCGTGAAATGTTACGAGAGGAGTTGCAATTAGCCATGAATGTCCAGCTGCGTGAGATAAAATCTCAATTAACCACCTTCGAACAGTCACTGTCGTTCCTAAGCGCTGATTATGACAAGCTCAAGTCTGATTATGAAGCCCAGAAGAGCACCCTTGTTGGTATGGTTAGAGAAAACGAGATTTTGAAGTCCGACACTCAGGAGCTTGCTAATCGAGTGCGTCAGATGGAGCAGCAGTCACGAGCCAATAACATTGAAATAAACTGTGCTCCAGAATACAAGAATGAGAATGTTATCAATTTGGTGCAGCAACTTGGCAATGTCATTAAGAGCCCAGTTTCGGACAAAGATATTCACTATTGTACGCGAATAGCAAAAATTAATCAAGCTAGTGATCGGCCTAGATCGATACTTGTTCGATTTAGTAGTCCTAGATTGAGAGACAATTTTCTGGCATCCTCCATTAAGTTTAATAGGGAGAACCCGAAGGATAAACTCAATTCGAGCCATTTAGGCTTAGCAAAAGAGAAGGCAACTGCTATATTTGTAGTAGAGAATCTCACAACCGAGAATAAAGCACTTCATGCTGCGGCACGCCACCGCGCAAAGGTTTTAAACTATAAATTCGTGTGGGTGCGAGATGGAAAAATTTTCATGAGAAAAACGGTTGATTCCAAATACATCTTTATTCGTAATATGGACACGCTACGTGATATATCAGCTTGATTACCCTGGAATTTTTTTTTGTTGTACCTACTTTTATTATTTTTATTTTGCGAATGGTTTAGTTTTCTATATTACAATGTATAATTTAAAGGTATACTTTCAAAATGTAAGAGGGCTGAGAACAAAAACGTTTGATGTATTTAGCAATATTATATGTAACAATTACGATTTAATATTTTTTTGTGAAACTTGGTTGAACAGCAGTATCTTTGACTCAGAACTTTTCGACAATCGCTATATTGTTTATAGGCGCGACCGCGAATCTAGTGGTTTTCACAATAAGAAGGAAGGTGGTGGTGTTTTGATCGCTGTTTCTAAATCGTTATGCTCTAAACGTATGTTTAACTTAGAATCAAGGTGTGAGGATCTCTGGATTACTGTAAATGTAAAGAACGCTTCCGGCGACAATGAACAGCTTTTCATATGCTGCGTTTACCTCCCGCCACCCATTCAAAGGCCAATCCTTGACGAATTCATTGGGAACTGCAACAGAGTTATAGATACATGCAACGTAAACAGCATGCTGATCGTAGGAGACTTTAATTTACCTAACATAGTTTGGAATAAAGTTAATAACGACACTTTCTTTTGCCCAGAAACTAAAACCAGCAGTCTTTACAGTAACATGTTGATTGACTTTATAACCCTACACGCACTTAGACAATACAACAACATCTCTAACAGTTCGGATAGGGTGCTGGATTTGGTGCTTTCTAACACAGATGTGTTTAATCTCGCCATGAGTGGTGACCCAGTGTCGATCGTTGATTGTCATCATCCACCAATAATTTTCTCGTTCACTCTGTCTCAAACAAGTAACTTGGACTATAATGATAACGCCAAGTTCTGCTTCTTCAAGGCCGACTACGCAAAAATTAATGCAGACTTGCGGGAGACTGCCTGGGATGCTAAATTGAAAGGTTGCTTGTCAGTGGACGAAATGGTATCAATCTTTTATGACGTTTTACGCGATATTATAAGGAAACATGTGCCACTATCTAAACCACGTAGCAATAAATACCCTGTTTGGTTCAATCGCAGTCTCCAACGAATGCTTGGCGAGAAATATAAAGTACGAAGAAAGTTGAAAAAATATAATAATAATCCACTTGATCTCATATCTTTTGAGTTACTAAGAAAGAGATGCTTCACTTTGCAGTCCACCTGCTATCGAAATTACATAGCTCGCCTCGAATCTGCTTTGCAATCTAACCCTAAATTGCTATGGACATTTATAAAGTCTAAAAGGCAGAATAAAAGCGCTTTTCCAGCTAAATTATTTTTTGAAAACCAATCTGCATCATCGGGTGATGGCATATGTAATCTTTTTGCTTCCCAATTTTCTTCAGTTTACAACCGTAATCATATTACACCCAACCAAGCCAACATGGGGGAGAAACTTTCGACCACTAGTAACTATCTGACCATCACACACTTTACTAGTAGCGATGTTTTTAAGATTTTAAAGAGACTGGATTATTTTAAGGGAGCAGGAGCAGACGGTATACCTTCCGTTTTTGCCGCAAAGTGCGCATCTACATTGGCATATCCACTCTCTTTAATTTTCAATAGGTCTTTAGCCTCGGGTATCTTCCCGACTATTTGGAAGAAAGCATTGGTGGTACCTCTGTTTAAAAGTGGAAGCAATAATATGGTTGCCAATTATAGACCCATCTCTATACTTTCGGTTTTTGCAAAGACGTTTGAAAAACTCATATGTCCACTGTTATCGTGGCACCTCAAGGGTATTATTTCCGAGCACCAGCACGGTTTCATTAAGTACAGGTCTACCTCCACTAATTTAGTTTCTTTTGTCGATGTGCTTTCCAGGGAACTGGATTTTCGCCGTCCTGTTGACGCCATATACACCGACTTCAGCAAAGCATTTGATAAGGTTCATCACAGCATATTACTTCGAAAGCTATGTTGCAATGGTATCGCCGGTACCATGCTTGATTGGTTTTATTCTTATCTTGTTGATAGACAGTCGGCGGTGGTTGTGAACGGTTTCACTTCGATTCCTTTCACAGCTTATTCGGGCGTGCCCCAGGGTAGCCATCTGGGGCCAATACTATTCAATGTTTTTATTAACGACATCTGTGACAATTTAACCGATTCCCAATATTTACTATATGCTGATGACTTAAAAATCTTTAGGCCTATCTGCTCGATGAATGATGTTGCGTTGCTCCAGGACGATTTGAATAATCTAGATAAATGGTGTGAGATGAACTCTATGATTTTAAACACAGAAAAATGTTACGTAGTCCGCTTCACGAGGTCCAAGTCTGCACTAGCCGGATCGTATACTCTGAGAGGCAATACATTAAAGCAAGTTGAGCACATTCGCGACTTAGGGGTTACGTTGGATTCTAAGCTGCGCTTCAATACTCATATAGATATTTTATGCAAAAAAGGTTTTAAAACCCTCGGTTTTGTATTGCGTAATTGCAAGCACCTCTCCAAACCCACCACCAAAATTATAATTTATAATGCATTAGTGCGTAGTCGACTCGAGTATTGTAGTTCAGTTTGGAACCCACACTACGACGTATACAAAAAGAGGCTTGAGAGTGTTCAAAAGCGTTTCTTGTGGCACTTATCGTACAGCTGCGGGTTAGCCAAGAAATTGCCTAGTTATGTGGACAGACTACGTTATTTTAAAATACATAGCCTACTTGAAAGGAGATTACTGCTGGACAACATGTTTCTCTTTAAGTTGGTGAGAGGTGTCCTGGATTCCCCATTGTTGCTTTCTCGTGTTGATATAAGTGCACCCTTGAAATTCCCTAGACGTTGCAATTATAAATTTTTTTGTGAAATATTGGCTAAGTCTAATCTAGGGCATTTCTCTCCAATTAATAGAATGCTCATGGCGTACAACATAGCTTCTAAACAAAGCAATGTTGACATTTTTGGTGACAGACTAACTCTTTTTAGAAATAAGTTGCTGAGTGTTAGTAATAGTGCGTTATAGTGTTGGTTTTATTTTTTATTATTATTTTATGAGTCTTTTGTGTAAATTATTTAAGTTTAATTCTTAATTTTTATCTTTAATTTAATTTAGTTCCTCAATTTTTTTTTGTTCTGTTGTGTGTCTTTTTTAGTGCTTGTAGTCGTCACCTGTAATTGGGACACCATTTACGATTTATATTCTTTTGTTTTTGTATTTTTTAATGTATTGATGTGTGTCTTGTTGGTGATCCAATAAATAAATAAATAAAAAAAATAAATAAAATAAAAAAAGGAAAATAGAGTTCCTATGAGGATGAGACTGTTACGCGGAATTTTTCGGACATGGTTATAGGCTATATATGATATCGATAAACGTGGGTGAAAACGCGGGAACAGCTAGTACATATAAAACGTTAACAAAAATCTATGATATCAATTTGACACTTAGATAAAAAAATAAAGAAGCAAGGTTACTCAAATCGATGGATTTTGAACACTACTGGCATAGACCTACAGTTTTATTTTACTTGCGAGAGATTTGGATCTAGAAAACTGAGTCAGAACTAGTCACTCTGCTACTGTTACATCACACACAATATCCTTAGTTGATGAAAACCATTGCCGGGTATTGTTAGAATCGTTAAAGCAGAGCGTGACTATGGAATATTTTCTTTTGTGATACATTCTTTATACATTCGAAGTTGAATTAAAGTGAAAAGTCATGTGCCTTCTATTATAGGAATCTCATTGTTATCATTTCTGAGCAATAAACTAATTTTAGAAAATCTATTCTTATGATAATTGTTTTTTCTATTCCATGGTCTCCAGTTTATCATAAAGCCGGAATTAAAATAGGGCAATGGACTCTCTTAATATTATTCGGTAAGTCTTTTTCCGTAACATCTTACCGCTAAATCAGAAGTCACGGTAACAAAAAATCCCATTAATTAACAACCACATTAAGGCTTTGTGCGAAGAAACCCGCATTTCCCCGAGGTAATGTCATAAAAACCTTTTGACAACATACGCCTAATTAACTTAAAGGACTAATCCGTTTCTTTCATACCTTTTAGTGTGAGTGGAAGTGGCGTGGGCGTGGGCGTTGCCACAGCTTAGGGAAATATAACGAATTAGAATCATATTACTATTTATCAAATCAGTCACTATATTTACCTTCCTCACAATTTTCTAGATGTTATACGAATTTTATCTTTCTTTGTACAGTAATTTTTTAATTTTTATATCGGATGGACGGTCCACCTGATGGTAAGTGGTCACTGCCGCCTATGGACATTTGCTACACTAGAGGCATCGCCAATGCGTTGTAGACCCTGAGACGTGAAGTTAAGTCTCATGTGCCTGTAATTTCACATTACCTTTTTAACGGAAACACAGTAATACAAGTGCACTACTGCTTCACGGCCGTAATGGGTAAGGTGGTAGTACTTCCCCGGACGAACTCTGCACTAAAAGCTGTACTACTCAATAAACTATCTATTATATCTAACTATATAACATCATTTTGGTTTTATTTTCGTATATATTTTAGTATACATAATAAATTATTATATCGCTAAATTATACTACAATCTAGCCTAGGTAGGCGAATAAGTAATTTAAATCTATCATAAGCTTACAAATTCAATTAAATATACAATTAATTTGACAGGCCAGTTGGCTTGGTGGTTAACGCTCTGACTGCCAAACCGAAGGTCGCGGGTTCGATTCCCACCCAGGACAATCATTTGTGTGCTTGAACATGTCTGTTTGTTCTGTGTCTGGGTGTAACTATCTATATAAGTATGTATTTAGAAAAAAAAAGTAGTATATCAGTTATCTGGTTTCCATAGTACAAGATCTGCTTAGTTTGGGACCAGATGGCCGTGTGTAAAGAATGTCCCAGGATATTTATTTATTTATTTATTTACATAATATCAAATTGAGAGTAGCTTGTCAGAACTAGGTTAAAACCTGGCACATCATACAATTGTTATTCAGTTTATATCCTCATACATTCACATGGGCTTGTAGCTCAACAATAAAACGAGTGAACGAAATGAAATTAAATTTCACATGCACATAACTAAATTCCCTCGACAATATAATATAGGATATATTTCATTCGCGAATTGCACGGCTCCCGTGAGGAATGGTAAAAATATTGGGTTTTTTTACTTCTGTCAAGATGGTATATGGTTAGCGTGAAATGTTATTTAATGTATTTGTTTTATAAGTACACTAACCCCGCGGCTTTGTCCGCTTTCAATCCTGGTCATAAACCTTCCTCTTAAATTACTCTATCTATTGCTGACAACTGCATTAAAATGCATGGTTTACGATTCTATAAAGGACATACAGACAAACATTCAGTTTTATATGAATATAAATGTGTTTACGCCAATAGACCACCGCCAAGAATTATACTGAGTGGGAATGAATATATAGGCCTGATTCAAGATTGGGACAGGATTAAAATCTATATTAATTACGTAATTTTGGCTTAATTAAATAGGTACCTGCCATACGATACGATCGTAACCTTTTCATTAAAAACATGCTTTAAGACTGCATTCTAACTACTACTTAGAACACATTATACAATAAAATTATAATCGTAAATCCAAAAATAGATTTGAGTGATTCAAGAAAAAATATAAGGAGTGATTTCCGTTTCCATCAATCGGAAAATTTTGCTGAATATTTCCAAATAACCGTTAGGGGTAAATCGGAAGAAATAAGGAAACTCATAAGCATGTTATGTATACGGAATAGTGTATCGTGCATAGTTGTTCGTACGACAACACGGAAACTTTATTGAGCACCTAACGTAGCAGCAAATGGGATACAGTTTGGAGGTATAGTCAGACAAAGAAATGTATATAGCTTACATGAGACAATAAAAGCAATTGTTTAGCAGTTGGGGTCCTTCAAGAAATCTTCGCCCTCATCTTCACTTACCATCAGGTGAGGCTGAGGTCAATTGCAATCCCATCAATATTAAAAAAAATAAAGCAGACGACAAAGAAGAACAAGAAAAGAAGGAGCGAAAAAGGAATTTAGGCTTATAATTATGAATTAAATTAAAAAGTAAAGTTTTAAAGTGAAAAATTACCAATAATGTTTTAATGCCTATTAAAAGGGATGAAATTTATTTTGAAATCCAATGATACTGCCTAAATGGAAAAAGTTTTTTCAATATCTTTGAACCCTTTTTAAAAACCAATATCTCGCTACCCAACTGGAAAATGTGCTAAATAAATATTCAACCTACGAAAACTTATCTCAAATATTGGCACTGCGAAATTGAATATGCTTGTATCGTAAATATTTTATGCGAATAAAGAATAATCGAACGGAATAAATTCGATTCGCAACTCAACTCATCATTTTGATTGTGCAGTGTACTCGTTGTGGATGGTTTTTTTCTTTTTTTTTTACACAATATCTGTATTCATATTTTTTTTATAAGTAAAAAAGGGGATAATACCTAGATGATGGGTAAAAGAGATAAATAAAAGAAGCATAACACCGACTCTTTGATTGGTAGCAAGGCAGCCAGATAATAATGACATTGAACCTTTAATTGCATAAATAAGCCAATTATTCTATCACTTTACATGTTTATTATTGCCTACAATTAAACTACATAATATTCAGTTATTTTAACATGCATTAATTGAATAAAATTGATTTACATATTAAACCGTTTTTAGGGTAAAAATAAATGAAAGGGAACCATCCACCAACCAACCAGACCATTCAAGAAACTAATTTTATTCAGCGTTTGGTTAAATACTGCTCCATCTTCGGCCTTATCTTCACTTACCATCAGATGAGTTTTCATAAATAAAATAAATAAATAAATACATTACTATGGCACGGAACCCTTCGTTTTCGAGTCCGACTCACATTTGGCCGCTTTTTATAATTTATTTTATTATAACAGACCGACTGTACTTCATTCTATTTAATCAGAGAGACGACGCACTACTAACGTTCCTTGTTGGAATTGCAGAGACTTGATGTTTTTACTCCTTTGTTTTGCCCTGGTTTTTAAGGCTTCGAAAGAAATTGAATCCACTATTTGTTCCCGGGCACTTGTAAAGTCTTCTGGTCATGACAAGATAAATAATTGACTTGTTTTTATTTATGTGTATAGCTTGTTCAGAGTTTTTAATAGAAACTTTATTCCCACTATTTAAGGTCTTTTATTTATATTGCAAAATCCGAAATAGTTTGCGTTTAACCATAACACCACAATAGTAAATGTAAGGTGGTAAGATAGCTAAATGCCAGGAAACTTGATTGGATGTGTACATTTTAATTTGTAAACTGTATTTCGTACTTATTAACACATCGATGAAACCTTAATTATTCATTTTTATCAAACGTTTTTTATTTTTAACAATGCCTTTAAACATTTTTACAAATTATAATAGTTTAAACGTAGAAAAATAGTACTGATTTATTTTCTCTATATCCATGACTACTATTTTTCTCGTAATATTTGTAACGATACAATTTCTGAACCGGTTACAAAAGCCTGTAATAATCATTCATCCGTGTCACGACCGCCGAACTGTGACACCGAAATCACTCACATATTCGGCTTTCCTCATGCTATTATCATTTCTTGATTTATTACATCAACAGCCTTCGTATTAATACAATAAGCAGAGAAAAGACGCGAAGATGGACAATATTTTTAAAAGCTTTATATATTTTTTTAAAAGTACATATTTTTTGACATACCTTTGATGATTTATTTATTCATTTAGATCTCCAACAAGATACACACCAACACATTCAAAAATACAGATATAACAATGTTAAAGATAAATGTTGCCTTAATTACAGGTGACGACTGACGAAGGACAAACAACAGAACCAAAAAATATCTTAAAAAATTTGAATACTCAATAAAAAAAAAAAAAAAAAAGTGATGATATTTCTACATTTTCTCTTATTTAATCATGTTACCCAATCTGTATTCGATAACAGCCAACACTCTTTGGTCTTGTGCCAATTGCAAACAATACCCTCCGGCAGGGATTTTACTTATTTTTAACAATTCATGATCAGTGCCTCGCCTCTGTTGATAAGCCGTATGAAGCTCGCTTAAAGACCGGAGTTCCTGTGTTTCCTGTAGTCCTGGATTTGTAATGAGCCGGGGAAACAGCAAAATGCTTACCACACGTTGAAGTGTGAGCATCACTTCTGAGATTTCCTCCCTCGTTGGGTATAACGAGAAGATAACTATGTCCAGGGTCACTACTAAATCTAACCACATTCAATCCAAAGTTTATTCGCTTACTACCTGTCCCCAGCGGCTTCTCCCGCGGACCTGAGACATATTTTCTCGGGAAAAAATATCCTGTGTTAATCTAGGCAATAAGCTAACTATGTGTCAAGTTTCAACCAAATCTGTTCTGTAATTTTTGCGTGAAAGAGTAACTAAAGTCCTAAAAAACCTTCGCATTTATATTAGTCGTATTAGAGAAACACATATATGCAATCCCAATGTAAAGTAGTAGTCAAGTCCGAAATCGCGTTTAGTTTCAAACTTCCCGAAACGTCTTTGGGAAAACTTGCTAGTGTCAGTTGTAAACTAGACAAGCCCAAAGTTGAACTAGGACTTAGTGTAAGCCTAGATGCTTATGTTTATAGTTGGCTTGTGACATGATTTTCTAACAGTTGAGGCCTCGTTTGAGCATACAAAGTAATATACAAAGTAGTTAACTTTATAGGGATCTTCATTGATAAGCGACTAAAGTCAGATTATATTCCGCTTGTTTATGTATAGCTTGCAACAAAATTAATAAGATTTGTTCAATATACTCCCTAAACAAATTTAAAATATAGTATGAAACTGAAAACCTCCTTAGAAATTATGTTTTTAACATTAGCTTTAATTTTAACTTACTTGTAAGCTGTATTCAAACCTGTGTAGAGAGAATCTTGGTATCCAAAACACAAGTTAAATCTTACCTTGGATACCACAGTTTTCGACAAACACTTTCTTTTCTAAAATATTAAAATGACTAGTAAGTGCCTATTTATAAGTATATATTTATATTTTTTTTTGATGAAATAAATTTATTATTATTATTATTTAGCTTCAAATCCTTTTTTTAATAAATAATTGTTTAAACGGGAGTCAATGTCACTTATATTATCACATTTTGCGAAATTTGACAGGGGTGTTTTTTTTTAAGAACAGGGGTTAAGTACTCGTAAACATACAAATATGTTAAACAAGATTTTTTCCTACAGTATAATAGCTGTTTTATGTTATCAGCATTATTGTGAGTCTTATTGCAAAACAGCGAGTGGTACCGTGACGCGGAAGGTTAGTTTATTTGCTGTAAAACTGATGATTGCTTGTACCTCGCACGCAAACCTAATATCAGACGTGACTCTTCAAAATTTACGATTTTAGGTAACAAGTAAGGTTTATGTAATGTGAATAAATTTTAATGCTTGAATATAAATCCTAAAATATCTGGTGAAACACGCAGTGGTAAATATTTGAGGATACCTAAATAACTGTAAAGTGCTATGGCGGCGGTTTGTAAACTATGGCGATTCCCCAGTGCCTTGAATGTCGAAGGAAAATGCTTCGTTTAAACATCGAATCGTAGGTACCTACTTTGTACTCCATTTTATACCTTAAATATTAATATTTTTGTGTTGTATTTACATAATTATATAGCGTTTATAAATCTAGTACCACTTTATTTTTTTTTTGACCCGATTCTAGTCGGTTCGATTAATTAATTAATTCGGTCGATTCGAGTCGGTTTTTTGAATTGATTAAAATTTTGGGCTGTTACAACGTCATTTTATTGTAATCTTCCTGTCCCCGGGGTTTATTCGCGTTACCGAGGGATAAGCATACATATAAACCTTCATCTTGAATCACTCCATCTATTAAAAAAAACCGCATCAAAATCGGTAGCCTACTTTTAAAGATCTAAGCATATATAGACAGACAGCGGAAAGCTACTTTCTTTTATACAATGTAGTGATTCCTATCAAACCCACAATACCGCTTAGTTACATTGATATTTACATTACCGAGTACGCTACTCTAACAATAGCAATAAGAACTATTTCACACTATCTAACATACGGGCTATATGAGATTTGACAAATGAAGGTCGACACTGAATAGAAAGAGCTCAAGGCCAAGTCTAGGCGTGATTGAGAAAGACCTAGATCTACAAATGGACCCAACAATACCTAGGAATATTGTCCACTACGCCGGTTGTAAATCTAGTTAAATTGGTTATTTTATCTTCTTGTGTTGGGTAAATTACTTGGTAGGAAAATTAATTTGTTGTCAATATTTTTGGTTTTGCTTGTAGTTGAAGTATGTTTATAAAATTATGTAATATATTATATATTAATCTATTGAGGAATAGTTTGTTAATTTTAATCGCATATTTAATCTATACATCAAGATATGAGTCGATCGTGGCCACTTCTCTTTACGTTTTATAATATCGTTTTAAATTCTCCGTATTATAAGCTACGTTGGTGCTAAATTTCAGCAAGATCGTTTCAGCCGTGTAGTCGTGAAAAGGCTATAAACTAACAGTCGGACAGACTTCCTTTCCCATAATATTAGTATAAATATTAAAATGGTGATTAAAACGAAAAATACAAATATAGACAATAACTTAATCATATTTGTAACTAGCTGTCCCCCGCGGTTTTACCCGCGTTCCCGTGGGTTGTCACATGTATTATACATAAAAATCTTCCTCTTTAATCACTCTATCTATTAAAAAAAACCGCATCAAAATCCGTTTCGTAGTTTTGAAGATTTAAGCATACATAAGGTTATAGGGACAGAGAAAGTGACTTTGTTCTATACTATGTAGTGATACACATTCATCCAGTAAATAATAGAAACAAAAAAACTTGAGAGGTGTCAAGGGACACCCGGATGGAATGAAAATACGCATTGGAATTGACCAAAACGCTGAGTTTAGGTCCAGTGTTGAGAAAAACTTGCAATCTCTCGTCTTTAGTATTAGGTCTTCAATAAAAGATCAAGACTGTGCTAATAATTACTAATTATACTAATTTATAAATGGAACATAATTTTAAACATGTTGTATGTAGCCTTTAAATAAATTATGAAAAAAACAAACCCAATAATAAACCATATCATTTAAATTTCGAAAAAAAGTGTCGTTACAACTTTTCGTATGATTTTTTTCCGTCTAGCCCCCTTTCACAACGCGCGATAAGGAAATCGTCTTCGTTCCAAAACTTTAATCCTTTTAATTTACGACTCAATATCAATTATAGAGAATAAAAATATTCGCGGAAATAAATAAAGGTATTACAGAGCTTAATCGGTTGTTGGTATAGCAGAGTCAATTTGCGAACGAAATGAAAACACTATCCCGCAGTAAAAGCATTTTTCCGAGATGACACGACTCATTCAATTCTGCCAATGCAGCGTTGATAATTCGTTAAAATTTCTCTGTTACATTTTGCAGAACTCTTTGTTATGTTTCATTATTATTGCGCTGGAACAGAGAATTGTAAACTTAATTTTGTAAAGGAATGTATTACGTAAAAGGATTTGTGAGTTCATTGCTATGGGACATAATATTACTTATCTAGGGAGATTATTCAAAATCTCAACCGATCAACTTCCAATTTTTTTTTAATTCATATCGACCCTTTTTTGTTTATAATTAAACAAGTTACCTTTCCAATAAGTAAAAATAGTATTATTGTATGAAATACTAGCTGTGCCCCGGTTTCACCTGTGCTTACCGATATCATAAATATACTCCTGTAGCCTATAACCATCTACGAGAAATTCCGCGTCGAATGGTAGCAGTCCCATCCTGATATGTTCAGTAGTTTTGAGGTGACGGTGCGTCAAAGGAACCCTATTTTCCCTAAATATATTGAAAAAAATATATAAAAGATAGATTTCTACTACTACTAATACTGTTACCGTAATAGTTTGACTGCTCTTTACCGATTTTTTTTTAAATTTCAAATTGAAGTCATATTTCAGTTGATGACCAAATAGGTTCGTAAGCAATCTAAATAAAAACAAAAATTAGTATCAATTCTACGTAAGAATTTATTCTAATGATGAGATCAAGACTTGGCTAATCTGTAAGATGTTCTAAAATAGAATAGTTTACAATATCGTAAGAAATAGCTACGCGGATTATGAATGATGTAAGATTGACAGAAGCTATAAACAGAGTAGTGTATCGAACGTGCTTTTAAAATGTAGACAAGGATTTATTGGTTATTTAACAATACTTATTACAATGTATGGTTTGGCGGTTCGAGCACTTTACTGCCTCGCCACATGTCGTTGGTTTGATTCCCATCCAGGACAAATATTACACGTGTGTTAATATCCATATAATAAATAAAAAATATCCTGGGACATTCTTTACACACAGCCATCTGGTCCCAAACTAAGCAGAGCTTGTACTATGGACCATATTATGTAAATATGTACAATACAACCAGATAATTGATATACTACATATACTACTTTTTTTCTAAATACATACTTATATAGATATTTACACCCAGACACAGAGCAACAGACATGTTCATGCACACAAATATTTGTCCTGGGTGGGAATCGAACCCGCGACCTTTGGCTTGGCAGTCAGAGTCGCTAACCACCAAGTCAAGTGGTCTGTCAAATATGAGTATGTTTTAGATGCATAGAAGTATATGTAGTATGTCAGAGATCAAAATTAGGCTCTTAATTCGTCTCGGTATTCGGTTTTGATCTTTTTTTTTTTTTTTTTTTCTTATCCAGATCTGACAATGGACTGAAAAGATGTTATATTTGGTTGAATAGTACTGAAAATCGGAAATTATATATCTATGCTTTTAAGTATTTTTTGATTGGTTAGTATTGGCCAAATCTAGAAGGGAATTCTCTCAAATACAGCTACCTAAACAATCCGTTATGAATTATTTTCACAGACAAGAAATACTCCTATATAGTGCGAGTACGTTGTATGTTACGCTAAAACGTGGGTTCTGACAGATGGCCTGATTCCCTGAGGTCACGCAGCGGGCGAAAAGAGCAATGCTTGGGTTTTCTCTCTAGGATATAAACCTGAATAAAGAAAAATAAAGGGAATAACGATAATTCTAGCACAGTTATAAAGATATATGGTTTCCTGAGGATGAATAACAAATATCCATTATTATATTCCAAAAATAGTCATATGTCGACTTCCACTTCATTTAAAGTAAGAAGTGATAATTTTGAAGACATGTCTTTTTGGAATGTTTATAAGGCTTCATCACGTCACGATAGTATTAAGAAGGATGACAAACAAAAACAACAAAAAAATGTTTGCCATTTAGTCAGTTCTGGCTCTAAAAGAACATATTTGAAGGACCAAGCTACTGAAGTAACCACCTCTTCAGAAGTCAGCCTACCTGATGGTATGTGGTCACCGCCACCTACAGACATTTGCATGTCCACATCAGGCCATATCAGGGGCTTTAATAAATAAATAATAAATATCCTGGGACATTCTTTACACACGGCCATCTGATCGTTGTTTCTCGGAATAAAAGGACGTCACAGTATAAATAAATAAATAATAATAAATATCCCAAGACATTCTTCACACATGGTTACCTAATCCCAAATTAAGCAGAGTGTACTGCTTGTAGTATGGCTACCAGGTAACTGATATACTACATATACTACTTCTTTAAATTCATACTTCTATAGATATTTACACCCAGACACAGAACAAACAGACATGTTCATGCACACAAATGTTTGTCCTGGGTGGGAATCGAACCCGCAACCTTCGGTTTGTCAGTCAGACTCGCTAACCACCAAGCCAACTGGACTGTCAATATCCCCAGGATATTCTTCACACATGGTTACCTAATCCCAAATTAACCAGAGTGTACTGCTTGTACTATGGCTACCAGGTAACTGATATACTACATGTACAACTTTTTTAAATACATACTCAGATAGATATTTTTTTTTATGTTACATCCCTCGGAAACTGCGGGGGACAGTTAGTGATACATTAAACGCTAATGCGTTGTTAAAATATTACGCCAAAATAATATATTTGAAACGAGGAAAAATTACGCGAGATTTTTAGTACAGCTTTTGAACAACAAAGAGCAATTTTTTAATAAAGAAATTACCTCATGCCTTCAAATGCTTTAAACTAACATTCTGTAACCTACCCAATATTAACAACCTCAAATACCTGACTGTGTTAGGTACAATATAAAGCCTGACCTGTGTATACTGAAATAATCTGTAGGTGTATGTTTAAATGATGCCGTGTTTCTAGGTAATATAATTATTTTTAATTAAAATATTTCTATGTGGTTCTAGTATTATTCACGTAAAATTGCATGGCGTGACTACATCGCGTGTTGACTACATGATCAACTATGTGAAGAATGTTATATAAGTGTAGAAAAGTATGCATAAGTAATGAGTTATGCAGCGTTGAACAGTCAAAACTTCGAAGTCTCTGTCTGTCACGTCACGTTCTGTGTAAGACAGAGCGAGACGGATGCTGATATAAAACATTGAGAGTAAAGTTGGTATTTAATATTAGATAAATATTTTGCCTATCCCTTATGACACAGCCATTTTGCTGCTTAAATTCGGATTATCTATACAGAAAAACAGAACTACAACCACAACTAGAACTGCAAAACAGTTAAAATGACCTGAAAAGTTCTGACTGGGAAATTATTTTATCTAAAATTTTTAGCCGTTGCCTCCTTTTGCTACTTAAACTGTTATTGTTCATGAGTCACTTTCTACCTTTCTAGTTTTATTTCACCAAATATCTTGGCACTAACAAACCCTACTTCCTAAGCATGCTCGAAACGTAATCAGATATTTGCTTTCTTATTACACTTTAAGTAGGTACAGCATTTATCGTTTCCAATAATGAAAAAACATATCATATGCATCTCTTGTTTCCAACTACACCCTGAAGCAAAGATCCTAGCGCTACTGAACTTCAGCGAAGTTGCTTAACTTAGCCTCGATCGAGAGTGACTACCGAAAACAGCGCATAAAAAGTCAAAGCCTTCTTATTTATGTCGTTAGTCCTGTAAATTATCACCTGGAAGATGTCTAACTCGCGAAGTATTGTTTTAGGTTTTAGAATTATTAGATTGACAGGCCAGTTGGCTTGGTGGTTAGCGATCCTGACTGCCAAATCGAAGGTCGCAGGATGAGGACCCAGGACAAACATTTGTGTGCATGAACATGTCTGTTTTTTCTGTATCTGGGTGTAAATATCTCTATAAGTATGTATTTAGAAAAGAAAAAGTAGTATATGTAGTATATCAGTTATCTGGTTTCCATAGTACAAGCTCTGCTTAGTTTGGGACCAGATGGCTGTGTGTAAAGAATATCCCAAGATATTTTTTTTAATATTTATTTATTTTATTATGACATTCTAGCTGTGCCTGCAAATTCAAAAGCATGAAAAACTTAAAAAAAAAAAAATTTTTTTTTCGTGGGCAGACTTTAATGAAATAAGGACTATAATTGCTGCTCCAAGCAACGGTTCAGTTTCCTGTATAAACCACGTTAAAATCAGCTAGTAATCTGTCAAAAATACAATGTTTTCAAGAAGAAGAAACATAAAAAAAACATATCCTAAAAATATTAAATTTTATGTAGAATACACAGTAGGCTGTTGGGCGAGCTCCGCGAAACCTTAAATGTATTTTTAATTAATCAATTTCAACAACCCCTTAGGCAAAACACGAAATAAATTGAAACCAGAGACAAAACGCGTTTTCCCTTGCTTAAAAGCGGAATCTAAACACTAACTTCAAATTACCTCAGAGCACTTTGGTTATAACTAACTATGTAACTAACTTGATATGTAACTAGCTGAACCCCGCGGTTTCACCATCGATATCATATATAACCTATAACCATCTACGAAAAATTCTGCGTCAAATGGTAGCAGTTCCATCCCGATATGTTCAGTAGTTTTGAGGCGATGGTGGATCAAAGAACCCTATTTTCCTATATAACTTAACAAGATATCTCATTGCAGTGGTCGTAAAAATTGTTTAAGATATAATGAGTCTAATATTGAGGAAAATAGAATTTGTTTTTTATCGGCAGATAGGTATAATATGTGAAAACATAATGATATCATTTAAAATATATCTATTTAGGAAGTAAAGATGACGATGCAATACTACATTTATAAAAAAGGTACCCATTGATGTAAAATAATTTAGACAACGTTCCTAACCATTGAGATTTCTTTTGTCTATTGAAAAGGATAATTTGTAGAGTGACACTATGCTAGCCACCATTTTAGGTGTGTCCTTTGATTCGCAGTTAAGGTACATCAATGGTTAATTATTTGGAACTAAATTAAATAGAAAAAAAAATTAGTCTCGCCTACCTGTAATTTACTACCTAATATTCAGTTGTCTAAAGTTAGGCTATAAACCAAATTGCAAGTTTATTTTATTTTGACTTTAATAATAATAACAATTATAGGCATATGGGACTTAACAACTTCACGTCTCAGAGCCAACAACACATTGGCGATGCCCTTAGTGTTGCAAATGTCCATAGGCGGCGGTGACCACTTACTAACAGGTGGACCGTGTGCCTGTTTGTCGGCCCTTGCGGTATAGAAAAACTAAAAATAAAAAAACAAGCCTTTTGTCTGAAAAGTCATTACAAAATTATTATTGGTGTTAAATATTTTTCTTTTGTTCCATTTCTGTATGTCCAATTGCCAGGTACCAAAGGCCTTCTCCAATCTTCTCCATTCTGGCTTTTCTATGACTTCCAATAATTTTAATTATAAGTCACCATAATAACTGGTCGTTAAATCCGTATTTAGTTAATTTTATTGCAAAACAAAGTTCCATGTTGAAATATTTACTTTTTAATTAGAAACTTACAACGCTAGGCGTGCGTTGTAGAATAGTTATTTTGTAATCTAATAGAGAAGCTTTAAGAATGAGTATCTATTGTAATTTCGATTTTTTTTAAGAAATGATGAGCCTTGACTCCAAATCATAGAAATATATACCTTAGTTATCTTTGCTTAAAATCGAATTCCCCTTTTGTATCCGAGTTTATTCTCTTATAAATGAAATACTAATCAAAATACATAAATGCCTTTCCAAAACTATCGATTTGTAATATATACAAAAGTGTGCGTCAGCTACCAGTTGTTAAAAAAACTAAATGTATTGTAAAACGATTTGCTTTTAAAATGGCTATTATAAACAGCACTTTTATTTTTTTTAAACAAATGACATTTATCCTATCAATTTTAGGAAGCGTTGAATGAAACTGTTGAATCGTTTTTGTACTTTTTTTTTAAATTTTAATACAATTGTAACAGCGTATGATCAAAATGAATTGCTTGGAAATTATAAGCAAGATAAATCGTTCAAAGGCTTCTTAGGTATTTACTATTTAGGTACATAGCACTTTATCATATAACTATTTCATATACATTAATGAATACTTCAAAACTAAACGAAATTAAAGCAAAAGAGTCACCATGCACGGAAAGTTGAACAGAAAAAAAAAATGCAAAATAACGAATATGATAATTAAAAAATGGAAGATTATACAAATAAAAAAGCAACCTACTTTTAAATATTTATTTTTTGGATGAAATAATATTAAATAGAGAATAATACTAATATCTACATCAAAACTTAAGTACTGACAACAAAATTAAACAACAAACTATTTTTTCGACCACCTCTAAAGTTACGGATTACATAAAAAATAAATAATCCAATTTAAACAAACCTGAATTCCGTCGCAGCAACTTTGCGGAAGCCACACAAATTCAAAAAAAGAAGACACCTACCAGCACAACACAGATTAAAAAAATATACAGAATACACATATATACACAATTTTTATTTATAATATATTTTTATACACAGTCATTAAAATAATATGTGGAGATATAGTATACGATCGCGCGGTTCGTAGCGGACAAACGTAGCGTCCGTAGCGAAGTCTACGCGGCACTGCTGCTACGGTGGCGAACGAATACCTACGTACGATGTGCGCAAGCTTAGGCTTGCCACAGAGCATAAGACTGGCTTCTTTTCGTGGTAGATTAATCGCTCAGGCGTGATTATTTGAGGTTTTACTGTGTGTGTGTAATTTTTACACATTCTTTATATTTTCTCTAATTTATTACCAATTTTATGTATTTTATTGTTAAAAAAATATTTGGCTATTTTAGTATTTAATAAAAAAAAACAATTTGAATAAAAAAATCATTCAAAAATACACTTAAATTAAATTTTGATAAAGTAGTATGTTTAATACAGGCATTGCTAATTTGTCGACCACCTTACACACATCGTTAGAGCAATAAAATTCTTAAATAATATATGATGTAATCAAATTACGCCAGCATTAATTTGAACACTGTTTATATCGGATTGTTTTGCAACGCCATCATAATTCAATCTTCAAGATAAATAGTATAAAACTCTTTAATATATGTCTTATTTAAATACTATTATTAAAGCCACCCATATCATTATTATGTAATCCTTACTAATATTATAAATGTGAATGTAAGTTTGTTTGTTACACTTTCACGCAAAAACTACTTAACCGATCATCATGAAACTTTGTACACATATTCTTGGAGGTATTAGAAGTAACATAGGATACTTTTTATCTCAGAAAATTGTTACATACCTTGGGAACGCGGGTGAAACCGCGGGGGACAGCTAGTATAAATATATATCTGCTCTCAAATACAGAGTGTATAAATAAATATGGCAACACATAACTGATATAACATTTAAAATACATACTTAAATATTCACACAAACATGTTCATACACACTAATTGTCCTCAATGGGAATCGAAACCACGACCAGTGGCGTAGCAGTCTCCATCCACCAAGCAATCTAGCCTGTCATATAAAAGGCAATAAATGTCATATATCATATATCTGGTAACCAATATGCTTAGTTGCGATAGAATATTTAATATCTGGGTGTTTTTATGTTTTGATCGTGGCTGCGGCGTCGTATTTTGTTCTGCGATGCGTGAAATGTTTTTATTGCGTACCTAATCGAAAGGAATCATTAAATTGCAATTTGTTTCGGCAGTTTTTTTTATTTCGTGCACAAGTATTTTCCTTCCTGTACCCTTTTTTATAATACTTGGATATTACAAAATAACATGGGTTTTTGTAGGCTTCAAAACTCTGCTGTATCAGGACTGGTTAATCTAGTTAGATAAATAAAAAGATAGATATTATGACAGTTTAAGTGCATTGGTAAACTGGAACTAGTCAATAAATTCATCGGTCAATTTTAAAATTGCAGATTGGATATTTAAAGATAAATTTTAACCACAAAGAATGTTAATATACAATTTTAAATGCATGCAACATAGCCAGACCATAGTTGGCAATGAATAAGTGGTCAAACCAAGGTAACATGTGGCCTGACCATCAAAAATCTAGCACATGGCACACGCAATGCGGCAAAATAAAGATAATATTTGTAAAAGTCTTTGTTAATTTCGTAATGGCCGTTCTACAGTCGGTAACAAAAGTTATATCACACATTTCACGGTAACTATCCTGTAATAAAACATTTTTGAAGTGAATACTTCTTTTGCGGTTTTTTTTTTAATTTTTTGTAGGGACGAAGGTGTTAACCTCTGATGGCTCTTACACCCTAACGCGAACAATTGCGGCGAGCGCTGGGGGCTCTCAGCCAAAATTCTTTCCCGGAGTTGAGCACTTTTCTTGGGATGGGTATAAAATGTTAAACTCGCATAAGGACACGTGACCTGATCGAAAATTCGTAAGACGGTAAAAATGCGCAACGTTTATGTTCAAGTTTTCACTTCTGCCGGCACTCCCGGAGTGCAACCCGTTGTTTTTTTTATGATATTGTGACTAGCTAATATTGAGTAGAGTTCTTAGTGCAGAGTACGTCTGGGGAAGTATTACTACCTCACCCGTTTCCACCGTGAAGCAGTAGTGCACTTGTATTACTGAGTTTCGGTTAGAAAAGTAAGGGAGCCGGTGAAATGACAGGCACATGAGACTTAACAAGTTCATGTCTCAAGGTCGAGAACCCATTGGCGATGCTGTGGTGTAGCAAATGTCCATTGGCGACGGTGACCGCTTACCATCAGGTGGACAGTGTGCTTGTTTGCCGGCTCATGTGGTATAAAAATAAGCTGTTCTCGACATGGGTTGCTATGTGAATTTTTTGTCATGAACTTTAGCTGGCGTACATAGAATAACTTACCATAGTTTCATCGTAATATATATAAAAATGGTTATTAGATTTCATGTCTTTCACTTCAATCTATACCCTTATATATAAAAATGAATGTTTATCTGTATGTCCTTTACAGCATCGCAAAACGGATTTAAATACAGTTTTCAGCAATAGACAGAGTAATTCAAGAGGAAGGTTTATAACCAAGATTGAAAGCGAGCAAAGCCGCAGGGCGCGGCTAGTTCTGTTTAAGAAAAGACACGCTTCAAAATCTTCCCACTTTTACTTAATAAAGTTTCACAACTTTGAACGGTTCCCTAAACGACAATTGTGAGCACTATCCCCGTCTAATAAACCAGATACTATCTCGCGGTTTTCCTCGTATTCCCAAAGATCTAATATTTTCGCGTCGACTTCAAAACAATTCCTAATTGCCACAGTTATTTTACAGTAGGACCTACAAATTAAGGCCTCAGTAGTCGTAGGCGTCGTTAGAAGTGAAACTTCTTACGGCTAAATACTGATCCGCAACCTTTTTGTATAACGAAAAATAAATTAATGATAAACACAATCTATATTAAAAAGTGATTGTCGAATAATTAAAATGTTTACAAAAGTCATCATTTCTATCGTGATTTGCGACAAAACTTTTTTTTTTTAAATTGATAAAGTCCTTGATAGACGGCGACAATGTGAACCATAAGTCAGGTTGGATCATTTTTTTTTAATTTTTTTTATTATATATCAAAATATCTTCGGTGGTTCATGGATGTCTGAATAGAAATCTCTACCTACCTCTTCGGGGATAATGAGCGTACATCTTATGTTAAGTATAGACTTACCTACAGTCGGCTCCCAGCAAAAAAAGCAAATTTTACAAATATTATTTACTAACTCATTGCAATGTCTGACCGATAGTACATCACATTTATTAATCAAATTATTCCGCCACCAGTTGTGTTATTTTCCATAATATTTGCATTCACCTTATAATATGCAAAGCTACGTATAGCTTTTTATTAACATCCCTACTAATATTATAAATGTAAATGTAAATGTAAGTTTGTTTGTTACGCTTTCACGCGAAAACTACTTAACCGATCATCATGAAACTTTGTACACATAATCTTGGAGGTATTAGAAGTAACATAGAATACTTTTTGTGCCGGGAAAATATTACATCCCTAGGGATCGCGGGTGAAACCGCGGGGGACAGCTTGTAAGGTAATAAAATTACAGGATGAATTAAAATAGATGTTATACTAAATAACTCTACTCTTAAAACATATATTTCTGATTGACAGGCCAGTTGCCTTGGTGGTTAGTGACCCTGAGTACCAAGTCACAGATTGCGGGTTCGATTCTCCCACCCAGGACATTTGTGTGCATGAACATTTCTGGTTGTTCTGTGTCTGGGTGTGAATATCTACAGATGTTACAAAACTATCCGTAAAGCCGAAAGGAGATTAAATGGGGCCTTATAACGAATCCATTCGCAATATTTAAGAACCGTAGTAACGCTGTAACATATCCCAAAAAAAAAATCGACTTTTATAAATGAAAAATAGAAAAACTATTAAAGTAGTCAATTATTAGGTAAAACAGGTACGTAAGCCCTTCTGTTAAATAATCTGTTTCCCTGACATGACAGCTTACTAGTGTTGTTGGCTTTGATAAATAATTATATTTTTCGGGGTATTTTGTGACAAGTTGTATATAATAATGTATTTAGAATAATAAGAAGTAGTATAATAGGTTGGGCAAAAAGTTCCTTCGCATTTTTTAAGAAAATTCAAAACATTTTTAATATAGTTTATTTACATTTAACTAAAGTATGTAGGTACCATTTTTTTCGATAACTTTTTGCCATCTTGTAGGTAGGGAGATGACCCCATTGCTATAGAAATTTTGGGACTTCTGATCAAAATACTGCGACAAGTGGTTTTGACACTCCTCTCGTGATGTTAACCTGACACTGCCTAAAGTATATAAGTAATTTCCAAGAGTTGGAAATCTGAAGGTGCAAGGTCAGGACTATACGGCGGATGCATTAATACGTCCCAGCCAAACTCTCTTAATTTTTGCTGAGTGGCTAAAGATGTGTGAGGTCTAGCATTATCATGATGAAAAACCACACCCCTTCTGTTGATTAATTCCGGCCGCTTTCTCTCAACTTCTTTCTTTGATCTCATCAGTTGTTCGCAGTAGAGTTCAGAATCGATGGTCCTGTCTGGTGGTAACAGCTCATAATGAATAATGCCCTTCCAATCCCACCACACACACAGCATCACCTTGTTGCGAGTTAACCCGGGTTTCGCCACAGTCTGTGAAGCCTGACCGGCCTTTGACCACGACCTTTTTCGCACGTTCTTGTCGTACGTGATCCACTATTCATCACCATTTATCAACGTCTTTAAAAATGGTTCGGTTCCATGACGTCGTAATAAAGAATCACTGAGTACACGGTTCATTAGGTTTCTTTCAGTGAGCTCGTGAGGTACCTAAATCTAGCTTTTTTGTGTACCCAGTTTTTTTCAAATGCGCCAAAACTGTTTTGTGGTCAATTCCCAGTTCTTCAGCTACGTCGTAACTACTCATATGCCGATCTTGCTCCACTTTTTCAAAAATGGCATCCATTTTATCCGTAATGGGGCGACCAGAGCGACGTGCATCTTTGACATCAAAATTTCCGGATTGAAAACGCTTAAACCAAATTTGTGCTAGTCTCACAGACACTGCACTAGGTCCATAAACATCGCAATTTTTTTTCGCGGCTTGCGTTGCATTTTTACCTTTTTTGTAGTAAAATTTTAAAATGAATCGAATTCCTCCATTAGATTCACTCATCTTGGCGGTACGAAAAACAAATGCAAATCACACATTTTCCTAATTTGAATTTGGAATTATGTTCTTTAAATTTTAAACTTTCAATGATACCAAAACCAGCCAGATACAAATAGTATAGCCAAAGGGATTTTATTACAAGTTCATACATACTATAATGCGAAAAGACTTTTTCCCCAACCCAATATAAGTTACCTGGTTTCCATAGTACAAGTTCTGCTTAGTAGATTGAGAGAAGAATGTCCCAGGATATTTATTTATATATTTATTTCATACAACGTGTTTACTATTTTTTAATAATATTCTTCTCGAGGAAGTTCTTATAAAGAGTCAAAATTAATTAATTAAAAAGAAAAAGAAGACATTGTTTTATAATTAACTTGCTGACCTGACCGACCTTTTCCTATACAAATTTGCACTTAATTTTTTTTCCCGAATTTTTCGACAAACTTTTCCAATTTTTCATCCCCTTATTCGGACTATTAAGAATATTTTTAATAAACAATTCGCCAAATTGAAAGTAAGGATGCTTTCACCAATAAATATACTTTATTAATATAGAGTTGATAATAGTCATAATTTCAGCCTAAAAATATCAGATTCTCAGCTTTTGACCTTTGAAATTCTTATAAAAGCTACATCGTCATGGGCATGCATTGAGCGGTCTCAAAATAATAAATAAATATCCTGGGATATTCTTTACACACGGCCATCTGATTCCAAACTAAGCAGAGCTTGTATTATGGAACCAGATAATTGATATACACCTTTCATTTTTTTTCTTAATACATACTTATATAGATATTAACACCCAGACATAGAACAAACAGAGATGTTCATGCACACAAATGTTTGTCCTGGGTGAGAATCGAAGCCGCGGCCTTAGGATTGGCAGTCAGAGTCGCTAACCATCAAACCAACTGGCCAGTCTTAAACATAGCAATTATAAAAAAAACATCTGACATTAAAGACATACCTAAAACATATATCATTTTACATACTTTATCCACACATTAGCCATTCTAAATCTTTTATTCAAGCAAAGCTACTGGTACTTTAACCCGTCGAATCTCCTACCTACAATTAAATAAATTATAGCGAGTGTTGCCAGCGCTCGTAAAAGCCGCTTGGAAAACAATAGAGTTGGGAATTACACCTAAAATAATATTTGGCTTGAAATTATGTTTAAATACACAGTTTTGGTGCTATATATATACTGAAGCCACTTGCATTTCGAATTGAATATTGATTGTTATTATCAAGGTTTTCAACCTCATGTCCACCCGTCTGTTACAAAACTTTGAAATGAAGGGAACGCGGACGTTATATAATAAGGTTATTATGAAAACGAGCCGTAATCTTTAATTATCTATGAACCATGAACATGAATCAAAAACTTATCTTACACGCAATTTGTGTTCCGCTAGTTGAACTTTACAACCATTTTTGGTTAGTTTGGTTGAAACATAAATCCAAAAGTTTAGCTGTGTTAACGATATTTATTTCTCTGAACTCGTCGGATATATTTTCAAGAAGATACATTTTTAAATTAGGCTACAAAGAAATCCTACTAATATTATAAATGCGAAAGTTTCTATGTATGTATGTTAGTTACTCATTCACGCAAAAACTACCAAACGGATTTGGATTTAACTTGGCACATATCCGCGGGACATCCCTCGGGAACGCGGGTGAAACCGCGGGGGACAGCTAGTTGACATTTTTTTTTTTTATGTTTTGGTAGGCAAACGAGTAGACGTATCGCCTGATGGTAAGCGACTACCGCCCCCCATGGACACCCGCAACACCAAAGGAGCCACAAGTGCGTTGCCGAAAAAGGAGCATGCTGAGAATAAAAATAGTTGTATTTTGTAATCCAGAATCATATAAATACAATTCAAGTTAGTAAACTACTCGAAATGTGTTACAAAGCTATATTGGAAACTACAATGGCAATGATAGGAAAAACTTTTTCCAATTTCAATTTATTGTGATCACAACTAAGTCTTATTCGTCATTATTATTGAAGTGAAATCGAGGCGAGATATTCAATGAAAATTCAGCCTTAAAATGGTTTTGTTTTAACTCTCAGCCTGTAATTAGCTCATTTATTGCTCTCACAAATAAGTACTCTGAAGTCGGTAAACATTTTGCAATGGTTCTTCATTATAACTTTTAACTCATACAATTTTCAAACGTCATATTTCTAAAAATCACAAAAACATACTCGTATACGTTTGACAGTCGAATGACACATGATTGAACTATCAGACGATTTCATGTACACAAATGTTTGTCCAAGGTTGGAATCGAATTGCACGAACCGGCCTGTCGTCATTAGTTCGATTGCAAAACTGACTACTATCAATTTGAAAATCAACTGTCAGAGAGCCGTATGTTTCGGCAGTTACACTGGAGAGCTAGTCGCATTACATTTTTTTGTATAGATCGTCGACACATTTTGAATTTACATGTCACTAGGCGGGCCTCACGTTCGTTTTTTTAGATTTATGACAAAAAATAAGTCTTCTAATCTTGATTCCACGTAATCCATGGCATAGCAAATAGTTTGAGTCTAAATTAATAATATTTTTTTATATTATGGTTTGTAGTAATATTCTTTATATTGATTTATATTGTCTCATTTGGAGTGTTCACATGCAATTTAATCACATTCGTCTTGGTATTCTTTTCTAGTTTTGTTTTTCTGCATACATCACTAGCGTTTCACCCGCGTTCCCTAGGCATGTAACATTTCTCTAGAATAAAAAGTATTCTATGTTACATCTAATAAATATGTGTACAAAGTTTCATGATGATCGGTTAAGTAGTTTTCGCGAGAAAGCATAACAAACAAAGTCACTTTCACATTTATAATATTAGTAGGAGTTATGTGTGTTTAGCTTTTAGTTGTAATTTTAAATAAAATAAAATAAATCCATGCAGACATAGTTGCCAACAGAACCAAGTTTCTTCTTCATACTTCCAGGTATCCGGTCATCTATAATATAATTATTAAGAATCATCTTCAACAAGTTGATTTAATCGGACTGTTAGTCGGAGGTTGCGGAAATGAATCCACTCAAACGATCCAATATTTATTTTAAAACTTTTTATTTTTTAATCACTCACCTCTGTAATTTAATCGTTATCTACCAATATAAAAATATCTAGGAAGTTTTAATAGTCTACATATATTGCGTTCAAATTCAAATACAAATATTGTTATTCAATAGGCCTTTACAAGCACTTATGAACAGTCTGACTCTAATACCGGTTCGGAAGGTTGTTTTTTACTGAGAAAAGCCGGCAATAAACTCAGCAATTACTCTTTTTAAAAACGATCTTAGATTTATTACAAAATATTTATTTAGTCTCACTGACAAAACCTGTGTTGTATTGCAGAAGTGAAGAATTATAAAACAATAATAATATGCATATCTAATAATAAAAAAAATACAAACAAACTAAAGATGACCAGCCCCCACAAGCAGCACCTGTTCACAAGCATGACGCATGTGGTAGCCATCGCCCTCCTCGTCATACTGTAGGGAAGTGAGCGACCCGCCACACAACGCCGCCGCAAGCAAAGGCATTTAAGTGAGCATGACTAACTTTAGCTTGCTAACATCAAAATATATAAGCTATATTAAGACAGGTAAACCAATTCCATATAAAATTTTAATATTACTATTTTTCGTTATATTCGAATCGAAATTTGTGGGCATTAGTTTAATCCCAAGAAGGTACTTATGACTTATTTTGGACTTTTGATCAAAGCTACATATTACCATCGGCTTGAAAGTTCATCAATAACGAAACCGGGAGAAATAGCCCACGATATACCAAATCACATCCACGACTATTATAAAATCTAGATATATGAATAGATTTGAATGTGTCCGTGTTAATGATCCTATAGTGTTGTAAATTGCTAACGTGTGCAGGCATAGATATAGGCCTGATTTTACTGCATTGTATGCATTGATAAAAAACAATGTTATCGACCGAAAGGTTATGGTGACTCAGAATTTTGGTTAATTTAATTCTCATACTATCCCCCGCGGTTTTACCCACGTTTCCGAGAGAGGTAACATTTTTATGGGATACAAAGTAGCGTAAGTTACTCCTTATAACATCAGCCATCTGCTGGTCCAGTCAAAATTGGTCCAGCCAGTGTAGAGTCCTTAGAAAACATACACACATACATCGATATTAATATTATTATATATATGTAGATTATTTTAACTTCCCTTTCGCACCAATAGCACCACAACGTAGACATTGCTAAAGCAAACACATACAAGGTTAACGGGCCGATATGAATTGAGAGATGATTCCCCAAGGCTTAAGTAACGTTTGTTCGTAGATTTATCCAGCGCCCGTTATTTCAAAGCCCTCTGTGAGAGGGATATGCTGAAAGGGGTTTCGGATACATCAATTTTGGTGGGCCCGTTTGGGGGATTAAAATCTGACAAGAAGGTTCTAGGGTAGAATTGTTTACAATAGGTATTTAGTTAATGTTACGTTTTTAAGCTAACTTGTTTTTCTTTTTTAATTTTTTTTATAACTGCCTTTATTTATATTGAATGTTGGTAGTTACCTCTTTATTTTATTGACCTAAATGCGCTAAAATATCACAAAACACGTTAAGCGTATAAAAACACAAGCTAAACGTTTTAAATAGCTTAAATATATTTAGTGGTTCTGCACTGGTGCAAAGCGGAATGGGTGCCTTTTGGAAGTTTTCATGATAAATTGTGAAAATATTTATATTTATCCTCAAAATCATGATGTTTATTTAAAATATGCGGCAATCTAAAAGTTCCCAACAAGCTCTTCAACCGACAAACTAGCGGATTCAAGGAAATTTTCTCATATTTTCAACTGAAGTGATGCAATTCGCTACTCTCGCGGAAAAAAATGAAACATTCCTTCATGGACTTCAACAAAACAAAGTCAACTTTATAGTAATACCACAAGTTTCAAATTCCCGTGGCAAAGGCTTTAGTTACACTGTTTCAGGAAAAGCTAACATTTTGCTAGTTACAATTTGTATTGTCACATTGAACGGAAACTTTTGCCGTGGACATGCGAAAATATACTTTACGCGGTACACGTTAGGTTGTTTATGATTTCGGAAAGTTCTTTATCAAATCCTACTTCTGAATGCTTGCAGTAGAAATTGCATGGCTGGTCATATAATTCCTACTTTAGAGATTGTTATGATTGTTCTTTATATTTATTTATTTATCTTTCTTCAACATTTACTAGTTTTATTTTACAGGGTGTTTGCTTTTTTCGGAATTCACTTTTTTCCCACTCATATTATCCTTTACATAATTCATCAACCTCTTATTTAGTATTCTTAAGTCGATCTCAAAATATTCTCAAAAATTTTACAGATGCTAACGCCATAGGTCCGGTCCATCCAAACTATACCAATTCGCGATCCCGCCCAATCTTGTTACTCCTCACAATGATCTCAACATTATACTTCCCGACTTGGCTGAAAGCTGACTGAGCTGCAAATAACTTAACTACAGGGATTCTAGTATGTTAAAAAAAAATTACGAAATTTGAAAGAATTCCTGGAACTCGATCGCAGCACCATCTATCAGGTTCAATCTCAGCCATCCAGAGACTCACATACAAAAAAAAAACAATACAATCGGTCCAAAAGAGTGACATACATACAAAAGAAGCATTTTATGCATATGTTACTTACAATAAATGATTCGAGCTGATCATCACAATTTTACTGCCAAAAGTACCTAAGGAATTAACAGACGATCTATTACTCGTGCAATGTATCCAAACGTCTAAATAAGAATCTAACCTCACATAGATGAATTTACTTGCAGCAAGGTTATCCTTGACCTTGACCTTTGCGAGCAAATTGAGCCAAATTGAACGCTGTGATCGGAATTCTGATCAACTAACAAGACGGCAAACTAATATCGGCCGTGCCATTGAGACCTATTCAGTTCTCCACGAGGGGAGGACGTTACTAGATGAAATACCAGAGGAAATTGAGGTACAATTATGAGCATTTGATGTTAGGGAAGTAATTTCAGAGGTGTTTCATTAAAAGAGAACTATAATTTCGTGTTTTGATTATATTTCCTTTGAAGTTATTTAATTTGATTAAAATAAAAAAAATATGCAGTTGTAAGGTATGTGCATTTCTTGAGAATGGAATCAATATGGGCAGTAAAAAAATTGTACAAGTCTATATGAGGTTTTCAGGGAAAATAATTGAAAATCGTTGCCCAAAAAATTGGATAGCACGCAAAATGTTTCCGGATCATATCTATTCTTAGATTATTAAAAAAAAATCTAGTAACTAATACCGCTGGTAAAACATGAATCTCCTGTTGAGATTCCTTGTTTGGGACTTGACAGAGGAGATCCAGCGGAATTAGTTACTAGTTTTTTTTATATAATGGATTCCCACAAGGCCACGCCTGACTCAATTAGTTATATCTATTCTTGCCATATGTCATATCTACACTTTACATCTTAGCATAGCATCGTTGCCTTAACCATAAACATTAGTACTTACTAATTGTCTATAATATTACAGACATAATATATGCCGAAAATGTTATAGTATGCCGAAACAAAACTCTATTAAAAAAGGAAAACAAAGTTGTTATCTATTAATTAGTATAAAAGCCTCAAAATTTCAAAACAAAATAAACGATGCGTAAACATTTGGTGGTCACGCGTCTAATTTCAGGTGCGGTTATTTGCATTAGCGCTCTCTAATTCGATTTGTCGGATTATCTAAAATACTTTTCCATGTCAACCTCATTTACCTTAAATACTGATTAAAATATCATTATTATTTGCTTTCTTCTTTTTCGTCGATTTGTTGATTGATTTTGTTTAATTAAAAATATGTTAATAACTAGCTGTCCCCTGCGTTTTCACCCGCATTTATCGATATCATATACAACGTGTTATACAGCGTTCCTGCGGTTCTTAAATATTGTGAATGGACTCGTTATAAGGCCCCGTATAACCTCCTTTCGGCTTTACGGGTAGTGCTGGACAACCTGTATAGGATTGGTAACGGTCCCAATGTTCAGTAATTTTGGAGTGATGGTGCATCAAAGGAACCCTGTTTTCCCTATATATATATAGAAAAGATATATATATATATATATATATATATATATATATATATATAGACGAACCATCGTGTACAAATCTAAACATTTTTGACCAACTTCAAAAAGAGATTCATACTTGCCAGGTTGGTGAGCTGAGCAGAATTACTATCCAAGAATTTGGTCTAAACTTAGAATCAATAATGCCAAATAAGCACACACATAACCTTTTTCACCAAACACATATACGAGTATCTACATTTCACCGTTCTATAATGCTAGTAGATTTTTCCTTTTATACCACATAGGCTGATAAACGAGCGGACGGTCCACCTGATAGTAAGTCGTCACCACCGCCTATGGACATTTGGAACACTAGGGGCATCGCCAATGCGTTGTCGTCCCTGAGACGAGAAGTTCTTAAGTCTCAGGTACCTGTAATTTCACCAGCCCCCTTACCTTTCTAAACGAAGCACAGTAATACAAGTGAACTGCTGCTTCACGGCAGAAATGGGTAAGGTGGTAGTACTTCCCCGGACGAACTCTGCACTAAGAGCTCTACTACTCAAAGAAACAATATAAATAAGTTAAAAATGCGACACAATTTCATCCCAATTACTACACCTAAACGTTCAAGTGAATTGAAAAGAACATTACAAACAAGTTACGGAGTACAATGCAATAACCTCAACTACAAGTTGAGAACGATCTTCGTGAACAATTCGATTAAGTCGGCTGCAACTGCCGTATGTAAGTTACGGATTAAGTTGTTCTCACAGAAGTGAGAACAGAAGTTTTGGATTGAAATTCATATCCAAATATGAACTACGGTCTACCCACGGTTTTACTCTTGTTTAGGACTGAATAGCTATGTATTTTCCATTTGGTACCTAATGTAACTTTATAATTAGTTTTATTCAGATAAAATCATCCGTTTAATCGTGAAAAAGTAAATTACAGAGATATTTCGGTTTTATAATGTAAGTTTGGAAAAACAAGATAAAATTCAATTATTTTTCTGATTCAAAAGGTATAACAGTACTCATGCCACTGCCTTACATTAAAGCATAGATTTTTTATTATTTATCAGCAAGTTTCGCGCGTTTTTCCTTTTCGTAATATTTTTTTATTTTATTTTATAAGTTTTTTGCTGGTATTTTGATTGTGTTGATTTTTGTGAGGCTAAATACAGATTTACTTCTTTATGTGTTACTGACAACGGCTCATATTTTTACCCGACTACGGCGAAGCCAAAGGAGGGTTATGATTTTGACCGGTATGTATGTGTGTATGTATGTTCATCTGTTCCCTCATAACTTTTAAACTACTTATCGTAATTTGGCAAACGAGATATCGTTCGAAGCGTCTTGATCGTCTGCTGGTTATAGGATATGTGACGTCACAATAAATTAGATATGGCGCTCTCTACAGGACATAAAGGCATTAACTATAAAAATTCTTGTAAGTGACACGATAATGTTTATTTATTGTTATAATTTGGCCATCAAACTATTGATTACTTATATTATATATAATTCAATAAAATCTAAATAAAAAAATGTAAACCGAATCTGCAAATACTTTATTACGAAATTATAACCCCAAAATAATTGAAATAAAAAAAATTAGTTCAAAAACTAAAACCCGACTACGAAAAATTACGCTTTAAAAAGTATGAAACAAGAAAATATTCTCATGTGGTCCGTGGTCGTGGTCGTATGAGCCATATGACCATATATGAGGTGGCATACAACCACGGCTATCCTCTGAACATCACTATGAACAGGTATTAAATACTTTAAAATATATTATATTATGTGTGAGTTTTTTATTTAATAGACAATAAATATTGGATAGTTTGTATATAACAATTTCACATGAGAATATTTTCTTGTTTCATACTTTTTAAAGCGTAATTTTTCGTAGTCGGGTTTTAGTTTTTGAACTTATTTTTTAAGTTTCTCTAATGTGTTGTTTATTATTTATTGTTTGTGCTGTGAATGAATACTACAGTATTTTTTAATCAATTTAACTAATATGGCCTGTATGTCTAAAGTCTGAATAAAATATTTTGAATAGAATTTTGTTTTAACTCAGTAATAATTTGTCTAAATTTAAATGCTAAGTTACATTCATAATATTCATACCGACTGCATAAGACTATGAATTCAGTAGTTTCCACTGTACGATGCTTTATTTATATAAATCTGAATAGGACCATTAAAATTTACAGAATGCTCATTTAAATATGTGTTTACTTCTGCTTGTATATCATAATATTAGTTTGGTTATATTTATTCTTAACAAAATATTGAAACAGATTTCTTGGGCAAGTTTGGGCTTAGTGCCAATACAAGTTCATGAGGCAGTAATAATGGTAATACCCACAGAGTAAATAAACACCAAAATACCGTTTTTAGAATTTGGAAGCCAAGGGGCAAAGCTTAACTGTTATAATTTTCCTCCTGCCTGTCTGTCTGTATTTCACACCATTTTACTGTTCTACGTTGCTGAATGATGTATTTTAAATATTCAAAACTTATCATTATCAATCTATTTATGTATCTATCTATCTTTCTAATACCTTTAAACGTGCAATTCTTGTATATTAGGTTAGGGGAAAAGTCTTTTCGCATTATAGTATGTATGAACTTGTAATAAAATCTCTTTGGCTTATATTATTTGTATCTGGCTGGTTTTGGTATCATTGAAAGTTTAAATTTTAAAGAACATAATTCCAAATACAAATTAGGAAAATGTGTGATCTGCATTTTTTTTTGGTACCGCCAATAATGAGATGAGTGAATCTAATGAAGAAATTCGATTCATTTTAAAATTTTACTACAAAAAAGGTAAAAATGCAACGCAAGCCGCGAAAAAAATTTGCGATGTTTATGGACCTAGTGCAGTGTCTGTGAGAGAAGCACAAATTTGGTTTAAGCGTTTTCGATCCGGAAATTTTGATGTCAAAGATGCACGTCGCTCTGGTCGCCCAATTACGGAAAAAATGGATTCCATTTTTGAAAAAGTAGATCGGCATATTAGTAGTTACGACGTAGCTGAAGAACTGGGAATTGACCTCAAAACAGTTTTGGCGTATTTGAAAAAAACTGGGTACACAAAAAAGCTAGATATTTGGGTACCTCACGTACTCACTGAAAGAAACCTAATGAACCGTGTACTCATTTGGGATTCTTTATTACGACGTCATGAAACCGAACCATTTTTGAAGAAACTGATAACTGGTGATGAAAGGTGGATTACGTACGACAAGAACGTGCGAAAAAGGTTGTGATCAAAGGCCGGTCAGGCTTCACAGGCTATGGCGAAACCCGGGTTAACTCGCAATAAGGTGATACTGTGTGTGTGGTGGAATTGGAAGGGCATTATTCATTATGAGCTGTTTCCACCAGGAAGGACCATCGATTCTGAACTCTACTGCGAACAACTGATGAGATTAAAGCAAGAAGCTGAGAGAAAGCGGCCGGAATTAATCAACAGAAGGGGTGTGGTTTTTCATCATGATAACGCTAGACCTCACACATCTTAAGCCACTCAGCAAAAATTAAGAGTTTGGCTGGGAGGTATTAATGCATCCGCCGTATAGTCCTGACCATGCACCTTCAGATTTCCACCTGTTTCGGTCTCTTCAGAATTATTTAGGCAGTGTCAGGTTAACATTACGAGAGGACTGTCAAAACCACTTGTCGCAGCATTTTGATCAGAAGTCCCAAAATTTATATAGCAATGGGATCATGTCCCTACCTACAAGATGGCAAAAAGTTATCGAACAAAATGGTACCTACATACTTTAGTTAAATGTAAATAAACTATATTAAAAATATTTGAATTTTCAAAAAAAATGCGAAGGAACTTTTTCCCCAACCTATTATATAGGCTCCAACGATTTTCATGAAATTTAGTATCCAGGGGATTTCGGGGGTGTTAAATCGATCTAGCTAGGATTCATTTTCAGAAAACGTCGTTTTATCCGTGTTTTTAGGCAATGAAAACTGCTACAATGTCATTAGAAACAGAATTTTTTCTAGACGGTTATAGGCTATACTATATGATATCATCTCACATAGGGACTTCTTATATTAGATTGGTTATTGTCTTAAATAAAGAACACTGTAATAATTTAACTTCAAATAAATCAATAGTCTATACATTATAATATTATAAAGAGGAAAGATTTGTATGTTTGTTACTCTTTCACGCAAAAACTGCCAAACGGATTTGGATGAAACTCGGCACATAGATAGAACATATCCTGGAGTAAGATAGAATAGGATATAGGCTAGTTTTTATCCCGGGAAAATGTGATATCCCTTGGGAACGCGTGTAAAACCTCGGGGGACAGCTAGTATAATCATATGCAAGAGCAGTTCAAATTACATCTTACAATCATGCACGGAAATGCCTGTCTCCATTATCTGAATATATTATCTATATTATACATTCAATTTCCTCAAGACAGGTGTAACAAAGCCATCAAACGTTCCTTTGTCATCTAATCGGGTATACCTGAACCACACTAGACTACAATCTTGATTGTGTATAATCGACTGGGAAGTTGTGGTCGAACTCTCAATATCGGCAACAATATATTATCTAGCCTGTAACAACTCTAGTTGCCTCCGATGTTATCTGCATGCTATATTGCACTCTAGTTTCCATTACTATAAAGCTAAATTTCAGTTGCAGCTGAAAATAGGCCTACCATATGGACTTTCAAGAAACAGTCTGTAACCTCTACGTATCTCTTGAAATAGTTAATAATAATTATTTGTGTATGTTGTTTTCCTGTAATTGGATGTGCACCAAGGTTGCTCTTTATTTGAAAATTTGTATCTTTGTTTTTTTGTGTGTATCATCTGTTGGCAACCCTAATAAATAAATAAATAAAAAAATCATTCTGAAACTGGATTTAATAATAATAATAAATTATTGACACCCAACTAACAAAACGAACAAAAATTTACTTGTAATTTCTATCTACAGTAAAATTTGTATCTATAATCTAAACTAGGCCAAGCCTATACTCGTATCTTAGATGTTACTTTCGTTCATAGACATAATAAATAACAATTCCCTTTTAAAAGACAAAATTCTTGTTAAGAAATGAACAATCGCGTAAATTGAAAGTAAAAATAGTTCAGTAACTTAATCATGAAATTTTTCGAATTTATTTCATACTAGCTGTCTCCCGTGTTCACCCACGTTCCCGAGGGATGTAACACATCGGGCACAAAAAGTATCCTATGTTACTTTTAATACCTCCAAGAATATGTGTACAAAGTTTCATGATGATCGGTTAAGTAGTTTTGACAGGAAAGTGTAACAAGCAAACTTACATTCACATTTATAATATTAGTAGGGATTGACAGATTCCGGCACGCGTTGCAATACCTACGACTCTTTTTGTGTCAGCTACTTGCCCTAGCTTACGTAGAAGTTCACAAAAATGTAGTAGCTATCGGATAAATATAGTACCTGGATGGGCGAGCATTGCTCGGGATTTCTTTACTAACGTGACTTCTACCGTAATCTCTTTTCTAAAACACTGTCATATATACCTAGATACGAATTAGATGCGATAATAATGGGCTCCCAATATCAGTATATCTCACAAAAGATGTAACTTGAAAACCTTACCGTCTAATGACATTGTAGCAGTTTTCATTGCCTAAAACCACGGATAAAACGACATTTTCTGAAAATGAAACCAAGCTAGATCGATTTAACGCCCCCGAAACCCCCTGCATACTTAATTTCATGAAAATCGTTGGAGCCGTTTCTGAAATCCTCATTATATATAAATATACAATTGCTCGTTTAAAGGTATTAGATAGATAAGAGGGCATAGAGTACAAACATAGAAACATGATTTTTTACATATTTCCAAAATTATCATGCAATTTGTCCGTACGCAAGTTCAATGTTCAGACAGACAAACTGAGCCGTTTTATATATAGTAATAAATTCAACTGGTAACAATAACCCTATCATCTGGAGACATCTAACGTCAGGGTTATCAATGGCTATTGACTTCGGGATACCGCCCGGACCACTATAAAGGTTGATTGACCAACCCTAATTATTCAATCCGGTATATTGGGACCCACAGACGCGTGAAATTATCGGCAAAGCCTTGGTTCTAGTGTCTTACATAATATTTACATATTAACTGCCATGCGGGTTTACTTGTATTTCCAGTATAAAAGCTAGCCAGTGTAGAATAGTGTTTCGGATATCATAATACTCATGATAGTTATGTACACATATTTTTGCTATCTATATAAATAAATAAAATTGATGTGTCGATTTATAATGTCAAAATAGTCTTAGTCTCTTACAATGTTCTTATGAAAATATATACAGTAATTACAACTTTAACTATGACTTTCAATTCAAAATTCAAATCCATTTATTCAGTTTAGACCCTGAAGGTTAAATTTAATGTTACTGAAGCTACTACCGGTTCGGAAGTCAGCCTTCAACTGCGAAGAACCGGAAAGAAACTCAGCAAGGATACATTGTTTATTATTTTTTTTTTATAGAAATTGTATCTATCCTGACTTTTTGGCTATTTTATAATATCAATTTTATATAGTTTTATACTTAGCAATTACAAAATACTGAATATAGGTAACATTCAAATACAAAAAAGAAATAACAAGACCGCAAAATAAAAAATAATAATAATTACTTACAACTTAAACAAGCAAATTAGAGGTGCACTGTGCAGAGAGTAGTACATACTATATTGCTGATGTTATAAGAAGTAACTTAGGCAACTTTTTATACCCGGAAAATGTAACATCCCTCGGGAACGCGGGTAAACCGCGGGATGTTGCTAGTATATAAAATAATTTGATGATACAAACCTCGCCTCGATGATCGTAGTATTGAATCCTCTAATTATTCCTCATTCAATAAAGAAAAACTTAGAAATGAAACCGGAACACAGAAAGCTACAATTCAGTACCTCCCTAAGAAGAAACCAAGAAATAATCCAGAAGCACATTTTAGTACCCACTTCTAAAGGAACCGCATAAGCAAATTCATAAGAAAACAAACAAACGTAGGTATGTAGAACCATACCATCATGACCCATTTAAATATTCATGAATTGCATTGCAACTTCTACTTTTTCAATGGAAAGTTTTCAAATGCGGTTGGCACAGGAATTGTTTGGCACTACCCAAGTACAACTGAAGGCTGACTTCTCTCGCTGTTTTGCGAATCTAATGTACTGTTATGTTTGGAAAGCATTCCCTAAGTGGAAATAAATAAGAATATAATCGCACTATTTCATTTGCATTGTTTTGTAGGAATTTAATGTTTTTGCTGCAATTTAAGAGTGAGGTGAAAATATTACTGTAAACTTTGTTTTTGACAATCTATAGGTACTTCTACGATACTACTACTCGTATTTAGTCAAAATATGTAGGATCTGTCAGATTTTTTGTCAAATTTAGTAAATTCATTCATTTTATGACTCACTGACGCCAATTATTATAAAAAAAAATACCTGTCTGTCCGTATGTATGTCTTTTTATAGCGCAAGAACGATATCGCTGATCTTAATGAAAATTTGTATGTGTATTTGCGCGAATGATAGGCTATATATGATATTTGACAGGCCAGTTGGCTTGGTGGTTAGAGACCCTGACTGCCAAACCGAAGATCGCGGGTTCGATTCCCACCCAGGACAAACATTTGTGTTGCTGAACATGTCCGTTTGTTCTGTGTCTGGATGTAAATATCTAGATAAGTATGAATTTAGAAATAAAAAGTAGTATATGTATCAGTTATCTGGTGTCCATAGTACAAGCTCTGCTTAGTTTGGTACCAGATGGCCGTGTGTAAAGAATGTCCGGGGATATTTATTTATTTATTTATATGTATCCAGTGCCGGATTACCGCAAGAGTAGCAATTGCTATGTATGCATGTAAGTTTGTTCTGTATCTGGGTGTAAATATATATATAAGTATGTACTTAAAAAGTAGTATATGTAATATATCAGTTATATGGTAGCCACACTACAAGCAGTACACTCTGCTTAACTAGGGATCAGGTTACCATGTGTGAAGAATTTCTTAGGATTTATTTATTATATGATATCTATAAACACGGGTGAAACCGTGGGAGACAGCTAGTAAGTACTTATATAAATCTCTGAATTCTCGTAATGAAATATAGCTAAAAATCTTAAATAAACAACATCTTCAATAAAATAGCTCAACATGTTGAAGACACGAACATCAATTTTAATCACAATTTTACCTTCACTGAAGTAATATCAATATAATAATACGTAATATTAGAAAAAGTGAATGCATTTGATAAGATAGAAGTGAATGCAGATAAGATGCTGAAAGCACGGTGGTAGGGTACTTAGTAGTACCCAGCTGGAAGGATGCCACCTTCAAGATTAAAATCTGTCACCACCTGTCGTTGTATTCCGACCGCTGTACGGAGGATACAGGGGCTCAATTATATAAGGAAAATGACACTAACTCGATGATGTTTCGTCGCGGCCTCCGTGCTCTGTCTCTTTCGCTAACTACGCTAATATTACTAATCACGTGAGAGATAAGCTCTCCGAGGCCTCCGTGAAGTAGCTCGCCGACGAAGTTTGTATTAGCTTAATAATAGGGCTGTTTCTTATTGGAGTAAACAAAAACATTAAAAAAACATTGAGTGTTTTAAAGTTTGAACTTCCTCATTAAACGAACTCACACTTTCAACACATTAAAAACTCTCAAGATACTAATTTTGTATTTCAAACAAATTTGTGTAAGTATCCAAAAGCCATAACTTTTTTAAACTCTTTGAACATATACAACGCGAACCAGTGATGTAAAATTATCTAGCAATAGGTACTTGAGTGGGTGACGCAAAACGCCGTTAAATTCAAGTGTACAATTCCAAACAACTTAGCTCTTAAAGCTTTCGCAGTTTGCACCTCCCCTTATTAAATGCACACAACTTAAGGTCGAAGCCTACACGAGCTTTATTTTAGGTAAAGGAAATAAGCAATTACTGTTTTTATTACATCTTACTTTACTACAAAGCCTTTTTATGGCCTCCCTAATTAAGACGCGGTTTTTATTGTAAGGCTGAGGGCACAAAGATTTTAGTAATTGATAAGTAAGTCTTCAAGAAACTATATAAAAGTTTATTGTGTTCGAAAGTTTTCAATCAAAACAGATACTAAAGGTAAATCATTTTATAAAACCACTAGCTTTCCGCCGCGGTTTCACCCGCGTTTATCGATTTCATATATAGCCTATAAACTCAACGAAAAATTCCGCGTCGAATAGTAGCAGTCTCGTCTCTATATGTTCAGTGATTTTGAGGTGATGGTGCGTCAAAGAAACCTTATTTTTAGAAGATTTATTCCTGTTTTGTTAACTACATAATCATTAAAGTTTTTATAGTTAATTATTTCCTTTTAAATTGACTTTTTTGGTCTTTCATAGAATCACCATGAAACACGAAGACAGAGAAGGATATAGTCTTTTTTATAACAGGAATACAGGTAAAAAAGCAAAACGTAGGTAACTAATACAAAAACGCTTATATCAAGTAAATTATTCAACAAACTAATTAGCAAAATATGTACTACTAATATTAATTCTATAACTATTAATACTAATTAAACACATTAGATTTTTACTCATTTCTTTAGACCAAAAATATAAAAAAACACATTTAAAAATTTCCATATTGCTCTCGGAAACTATACCAATTTCACGCAAGATAATCATTTCTAAGCAAAGAAGCCTTATACCTTGCACATCTGAAATCGAACATCGGACTTAAATTAATCATTGCTTCGTGTAACCTCAGCGTAACTGTGTTGTCACACAATTGTTTGTCGTTCCTTTGACTTAGCAAGCTTGCAAAGTTCCCTGTCCCTTTTCTCACGGAAATAGAAAAACAACGTTACGGCCAAGTTATTAAGCTATCACCTATGTTACCTTTATGTTACGGAGTTATTAGATTTATATTGCTGTTATCTATTCGAAACGATATATGTCTGTTGTTTTTAGTTCTTATTCAGGTAAATTTTATTTGTGTTTGTTTCTAGAAATATGTTTGAAGAACTAGGCCAACACTTTTTTTGAAAATATATAATACTGCTTCCGTGGTTTTATCGCGTTCCCCGCCATAAAAAGTATCCTACATGTTATTCTAAGGTGTGTTCAATATATGTGCCAAGTTAATGTTAATCCTTTTTTTTTCATGAAATAGTAACAAACATCCTATATGTTGACGGGTCAGTTGGCTTGGTGGTTAGAGACCCTGGCTGCTACGCCGCAGGTCATGGGTTCGATTCCCACCTAGGACAAACATTTGTATGAACATGTCTGTTTGTTCTGTCTGGATCTAAATATCTATATAAAAATGTAGTGACAAGCAAAAAAAAATATACATATAACTATAGAGAGTACGGAAATAATATCTAATACCCTTTACATAATACTACAGCACTGTTTCTACTTACAGCGACGTAGTTGTAATAGTTGAGTAGTATAGAAATGAAAGAAGAGAACTAAATTAACGAATCATACAATCAAATATTATTGCAGAAATCTCCGTGGTTAAATATTTAAACTCCTGCCTGTAACTTATAATTACTCTATTTTATTTAACTAAAAAGTTGTTCATTAAATAATATTTTTAATATAGAAGGAAAAATAACAATTTGAAGGTACCTTAAGCTCTAAACCATCAAAGTGACTTGTTGGCTAGGTTCCACAAAAGCAACTAGTTGAAGCTAAAACCGAAAATGAAGTTACACACTCTATCTGAAAGTGAGAAGTGGCAATGAAAGTACATCATCCGGAGAACCATTAACTAATAGAGAAGAAATACTAGTGCCAAGGGTAGTGCCAAGCGAGACTCTTTCACCGTCTAAACTATTATATCTACGTCGATACGATAATTCGAAACTATGGCGGACCAGCTGGCTTGGTGGTTAGGGACCCTAACTGCCACCCTGCAGGTCGTGGGCTTAATTCCCACTAAGGACAAACATTTGTGTGCATGTCTGTTTGTTTGTAATAATAAATAGTATTTCAGTTAACTGGTTTCCATATTACAAGCTCTGCTTTGTTTGGAATCAGTCGCCGTGTGCATATATTTTGAACTGATGACCTGCAATTTTACCCGCGTTTTCGAGGGACGTGCCAGTTACCCAGGATAAAGCATCCAACCATCCAAACGTCCAGAATATAAACTATCTATAAGTGACAATTTTCATTCAAATTCGTTAAGTAGTTTTTGCGTGAAAAAGACACACCCTTCCATCCTTCAATCCATCCTCATATATTTTGGCATTTATTGTAACAGTAGGATAGGAAACATAGGCCTACAATCGAAAAGTCAGGTCAAAAATGTCATGGACAGTTAAGTGGTACTAAATTGTAGACCTAAATCACTCTCCTTCCATAACATGATTACCGAAAATCTGCATTTACGTAACACATAATGTATCTCAATATATCCGAAATTCAAATACATACTCGCTTTGGGCAGCGTGCCAAGTTGCCGGGAAATAGGGTTGACACATAGAAATACATAATAATATTACGACGCTTATTGTAATAGATGGTTATGCTACTGGTGCAGACGATTTTTCATAACTTTATATTATTTTTTTATTTGATATGATAATTTGAATTTAACGTCAGACTTGACAGATTTGAATTATATTTATTACTAGCTGTTCGCCGCAGTTTCACTCGCGTTCCCGAGGGATATAACATTTTCCCAGCACAAAGATGTTACTTCTGATACCTCCAAGAATATGTGTACAAAGTTTCATGATGATCGGTTGAGTAGCTTTCGCGTGAAAGCGTAACAAACTATTTATTAGGTTTCTTTTTTTTTATGCCACTTGGGCCGGCAAGCAAGCAGACGGTCCACCTGATGGTATAAGGTCATCGCCGCCTACGGACATTTGCAACACCAAAGCATCGCCAATTTATTTAATAAGGAAAAATATGTTTATGCCGTGACAACCCTATTCGATTGCGGTCTCGTGTACTAGGTCATAACGTAAAGGTTGTCGTACACTTACCATACTGTGGGGCGTAAAAATTCAATGGTTATTATCAGTATTTTCATTTGTGCCGTTTACGGTAACGATTATTAAAGTCACCGAAAATGGATATCGACCAGAAGCTGATTGCTTATAAGAATATCCTACTAATATTATAAATGCGAAAATCTGTGAGTATGTATGGGTTTGTTACTCTTTCACGCAAAAACTACCAAACGGATTTTTATGAAACTTGGCACATATATAGAAAATACCCTGGAATAGCACATAGGATACTTTTTGTGCCGGGAAAATGTTACATCCTTCGCAAACGCGGATGAAACCGCGGATGACAGCTAGTCTATACTAATATTATAAAGAGGAAAGATTTGTATGTAAGTATGTTTGTTACTCTTTCACGCAAAGAGTACTATAGATATAGATAGGGCATATCCTGGAATAACATATATGCTACTTTTATCCCGAGGACAGTTGGACAGCCAAAATGTGTGAATTTGTATGGATGTTTGTTACTCTTTCACGTAAAAACTACCAAACGGATTTTTATGAGACTTGGCACATAGATAGCATATAACCTGGACTTATTATAACATATAGAATACTTTTTTTCCCGGGAAAATGTTACATTCCACGGGAATGCAAGTGAAACCGCGGGGACAGCTAGTTATATCATACTTGGCCGTTATATTCACGATCTTAATAAGTAATTTTTCCTAAGAGATGATTATCGTTAGGCGGTATTGGATATAGATTTTTATTATTATGGAGATATTTTGGTTATGGTATAGTATTCCTTAGCATTATGTTTGCGGCTTTTAGGATAAAGTGTCTGACAATTTACTTAATAGAACTGATGATTCCAATTTACGGGCTAAATAAATATTTTTAATTGGTTTTTTTTTTCAACAAATATTAAATTTTTTTCCCATTTTTGTTGTTGTATTTGTTAATACGTACTCTATAAAAAAGTAACGATAATGTCACATGCACACATACGTGAATAAATAATAAAAATAAGTCACAAAAGCCTTGGATAAAAACCATAAAACCAACGTTCATTCATTGAAGCTTTAACAAAAAGAATTGTTACTTACAAGAATATTTTGAGCCTTCAAGCACCGTTACTTTTGATCTTATATTACAAGCGATAAATCTGCGAGTTTTTTTACGTTACGCAGGCAGCGTATTTGCACTTTACATCCTAAGGATTCAATTTTAGGTTACTGCTGAATAAGCCGTGAAAATGTCTGGATGGATAATTTTATAGCTTTCTTGGAACACCTATTTGTCTAAACCTAGACAGAGGTAGTGACGGTTATTATGCTGATCCTGCTTAGTCAGCAATTTGTTATCGTAGTTTCTTTTTATATTTTGAGTCAGCAATATCGACGTATCAGTAAGAGTAATATTCTTTTTTTTAGACACTTATCTACAGGATTTAATGGTAAAGTTTCCTTACTAATATTTTAAAAGTGAAGGGACGCTTGGAATTAACAGCTCCCTTATTCAGCTAATACAAACTTGGTCGGCGAGCCGCTTCACGGAGGCCTCGGAAGTGACAGAGCATAGAGGCCGCGACGAAACATCTTTGAGTTAGTGTCATTTTCCTTACAGAATCGAGCCCCTGATCTTGCTAAAATTTAGGAAACACATAGCCTATTGTATGGAGAGGGACATGGAATAAGCCCAGGAATGTAGATAAACCCACAGTGGAAAGCTAGTTGATAATAATCTTGAGTCGAAAATGTATATAAATGTCTGAATGATAATTAAAAAAAACTTACGATAAATAATATTTTTGCTCTTCCACTATGTATTTTTACTACTTTAAATTACTTTACTCCATTATAAAACATTTTAGTATCACACGACTAAACTAGATATATTTTATTTCATAAAATAATTCAACAACCTATTTAAAACCTCTCCTTAAGTTCCACCACTCTTAAATTCGGCTGCCATACAATGACGTCACAGGCATCGTTCGGAGAGACGTCATTACGTTACCCACGTATTTATATCTTCAGTATATGTGATCTTTATGTTATTACACATAGAGATGAAAGTTGCTTGACGACCCAAATTGTTAAATTTGTAAATATTATGTCATTGACGAATCTGAGACATTTCTCATCAAGTGCCATTTTAGGAATCTCAACGTTTGTTTGTGAAAAGTCTTTGAGAAACGGTGGCTACTCTTATTTATGTGTGTATCATTTTAATAATGATTTATGTGCTCCATTGTTATACTATCTATGGAAGAATGGCGTAAATTTGGTATCTTTTGCTCGTGTTTTTAATAAATACTACTACCATTTGAATAACATCCAAAAAAAATTAAGATTCTATACCACATTTTAAGAAGGCCCTTGGGCCAATGATAAAGTTAAGAAGTCACCACCTGTTTGGAATTCAGCCTTCGACTGAGAAGAACCGATAGACTAATAGAGATATGAGTCCCTTAATTTTATGCGAGAGCAATACTCCTGACCCCAAATCTCATCAGAAAAACAAGGCCTCAAAGTGCGGATCTCTCACTTCGTTGCGTTGTTAATCTAAGAGACAGAGTACAAAATCAAACCCTTGAAGGCTTTGTGTTATTTAAATGCGTTGAACTGAGAATCTCAATTGTTGGTCCGATTAAAGTACATGGTAACAAAAGCTGTACTTATAAACAACTTGCTCCTATCCTGCAGTCTTACCCCTTATTCCTGAGGCATATTATATTTTCTGTCTAGAACATTATGTCTGTGCTAAATTTAAGTCACATCAATCAGAACATTTTTTTTATGTGGTTCTTAGAGTAGAGTTCGTAAGGAAAGTACTACCACCTTCAATTTCCACTGTTAAGCTGTTGAAGTATTTCTGTACCTGGTGTCGCAAGTCTCTGTGCGCCTGCCTGTTTCTCGGCCGAATTGACATAGAAAAGAAAACACTCGTATTATCAGTACTAATGTATTAATAATAATATTATAAAGAGGAAAGATTTGTATGTAAGTATGTTTGTTACTCTTTCACGCAAAAACTAAACGGATATGGATGAAACTTGGCACATAGATAGAACGTATCCTGGAACAACATATAGGCTACTTTTAATCCCGGGAAAATGTGATATCGCCCTCGGGATCGCGGGTAATTATGATATAAAGATTGTCAGTAGATAAGTACCCAATTTCAAAAGTTCTCTCATTCATAGAAAACTACAGTATTTCCAAATGAAATAGGCTATATAATAATCCCAGAATACGTTACACGCCTAAAGCACATAGGTAAAACCGTAGCACGGTAACTCGTTTCCAATATTAGCAAGGTAATTCGTTTACTGTTTTAAAACAACATAATTATTACTTAATACCGTGCGTAGTAATTATGCTAGCGGCTATTTGGAAACCTGAAGTGCCTACAACGTGTCAACTCGTAGCTACAGTTAAAATTGTCAGTTTTCAGTGACAGGCAGATGCAACGAATTCGTTCACCGTTTAATTAAGTAATTAAACCGTTTAATTTGACGCTAACCGTTCGTTACATAATATTATTATCCCGCAGTTATGTTTGTGTCACAATTCGTTAATACTCTTTTGGCCGCCAGACTTTGTCTGAGTAGTAATACACATACATATAAATCTTCTAGAAAAAAAATCTTAATTATGGTGAAAAACGTTTTAAAATTTATTTCGTAGTTTAAAATAGCTTAGCGCATAAATAGACAGACAGAAATAGTGACTTTAACTGAAATTTTATTATCACAATATGCTCACCTACTTTGATTTTTCATTAAAAAACTTAATTGTGTCAATGTCATTTAAAACAATCTCATTGCAGTATTATTCTAAAATTACAAAGCAATACAAGAAAATGAATTCTAAAATACACACATTTTTCTGCCCACCCAACCCACTTTGCCCAAGTAATGGGGTAACTTGGGCAGTAAAATTATTTAACGGCCATTTCCTGGATCGGCGTCTTTATAGACCACTTAACTTTTAAATTTATGAATGTATTACCTACTTAGTTGCTTCACGACGAGGCCGAGGCGGCGATGCTTCATCAAGGTTACTTTTTATGAAAATATTAAACATTGCAAAAGTGCTTTATTACGCGTCATAACAACGTCTACTATCGTCATATTCACTGTTTTTTTAGTGAAAATAAATTATAAAAAAAATTATTATTCTTTACGTCCGTTATGCAATGCAAATGATATTTATTAATACACAAACCCCTCCCGACTTGCAATAGGTTTTTATAGGAACCTTTCCGGGTCGTAAACTACATTACCCCAAATTTTCCTCGCAATCGATTGAATTGTAAAAAGAACTTAAGAACGACCAATGAACAATCAAATAATCATTCACCTTTATATATTAGAAGATGGATTAGTTGCTTTACATATAAATATAAATAAAACAAAACTAAAAATAATTTGTTCCGTTTAGCCCGCAGAGGGTACTTCAGAAGGTCAAGCTTAATTCTTCATCTTTATCAATTTCAAGAATTCCGTATTACCCCAACAGTTTTTTGACCCGATAAACTTAAGTACCTTTCACCAGCAAAATAAAACAGAGGCATTAAAATATCAAAACCTTACCATCAACCAGCAAACCGTGTAACACGCAATGGTATACATTTTCCTGGAATTCCAGTAGAACAGCAAGTATTTACTGTAGAAATGTGGTAGGGAACCGTAATAATTCCAACAAAGTGTCGGGGAATGAGCTCGCATCGTAAACAAGAGACTGTTTAGTGCTCAATGTGATGCATTTAGTGACATTTTGAGGTGACTTATTGTGACAATTGTTTGCAGGTTTTAGAGACATTACGTAGTGACTATACATTGCTATTTGTAAACGCGCTACTATAGCACTCATAATTATTTTTGGCAAATTTTTAAAGGTATAATTTTTTTTTTATTCCACTTGGGCCGCGAAACAAGCAGGCGGTCGTGATGGTAAGTGGCCATCGCCCCCTATGGACATTTGCAACACCAGCTGCATCACCCATGTGCAGTAGCCCTTAGCTGTGAAGGTGTTAAGTCTTATGGCCTGTAATTTCATCTCAATTCTAAAAGATGCTTTGATGCTATTGTAGAAACAGATCCATGAAATTATTGGATTTATTTATTTGATCATCCAACTTAGAAAACACCGTACATGATATCCTATCGTACAGTTGTATTATATATGATCTTCCTCAATTACAATTATAACTGCAATAATTGTTTACAATTATCGGAATTACAAAATTCAAAACCACGTATTGGCTTTGATTTTATTGACTTTTTGGCTATTTTATAATATCAATTTTACATAATTTTATATTTAACAATTACAAAATACTTAATATAGGTAACATTCAAAAACAAAAAAAAAATATTAAATAACAAGACTACAAAATAGAAAATAACAATAATTACTTACAACTTAAACATGTAAATTAGAGGTAATATAATATATATTATATAATAAATGAAAACTACATACTTTCATAAGAACTACTAGAGATCAAGTGAAAATAAAGTTTGGCAGATTCACAGCTATAGGTACATTTAATAGGGCGCGTATGATACTTCAAAAATCCAATAGTGCTGAAAAAAAAGTCTAGGTCTACCGAGGAAATAGCGATGTCATTATATTGATGACTCATTCTAACTACAAAAGAGCGTTTACCCTTTACCATACCCAGCAACGCGTAGCATATATACAATTAAAATAGACATAACTGGCAACTGAAATAACTTTTTATGCAATTGTTGTTAAAAATAATCATTATATTGATGTATTGTTACGTAGAAAATTCGGCACCGTAAAAATTTCAGTACTTACGGTTCCTGTGGGCTCATTCCAATAATACCATCAATTCCAATACTTTAAATTTTGATTTCGTGGCTTCCTTTTTACAACATTTCATCCACAATTGCACATAGTTTGGATTTAATTATGTTTTGAAATGGTTTGTTTACATCGATCGACCTAATTGATCGATCTGTCATTTAATGTCACCTTGACGTGAGTAAGTGATGTTCCTGCGCGGCGGTATTATAGATAATTTTTTGCCGGTCATACGCTAGTCGAATGTTCCTGTGAAGGAAGGTGGGAGATCGGTCACCGCTAATCATTCAAAGCGAGGACTTTCCCATCCCTATGAGGCCAGATGAACGCCAGAACCGATATATAGTATATTTTCATTTCTTTCATTTCGATCTTCGGAATCGCGTGCGCCGCTTTGGCACTAAGCCCCGGTGCGTCTTTAATTTTGTAAGTATAACCTCATTTTATTTTCCAATTGGATTCTTATTCGTGATTATTGAACGTAGGCTGATTCGTTTTGGGTTATATCAGAAGTTTTGTGTGGACCAACGACCGGTGCGTGTCTTGGACTAGGAGCCAGACACGCCACGCGTTTTATCAAACATTCCTAAGTAAGTATAAAGCCAACACGACAATAAGTTATTGTCGTATTATATTGATTGTAACGTTGTTTAATTGTTGCATTTTTTTGTAGAACCATAAAGGGAAGATTTTGCCGAACACGCGGGTGGTGTTCCGCGTGTTAGTCGGAGTAGACATTGTTCTCCATCACTCCCCAGGGCAAGAACATTTTCCTCCACAAGGTATTTATGGCGTCTTTTTTATAATTATCACGCTAATGAATAGCTTATTTTGCTTTGGTGTTGCCTGGTCGGACGGACAAACGTATGGCAACAATATGGTATTGCCGGTTAGGTTTTTCTTATTGGATTCTGTGTGGTCACGTGTGGTGTATGACCAACCACATGGCCGGTCTTTCGGTAGGTGGTGAGCACATGGGTGACACGAGGGTTGGTGTCCACCATTTTGCCTGTGCTCGGGTCATGCAAGCTTTACTAATCGGCACAATATTTCCAATTTCCAGGAGGGGTTCTGTACGGGCAGTAAAAGTTCTGTACGAGCCGTAACAGTTCTGTACGGGCAGTAAAAGTTCTATACTAACTTACTGTCTAAAAAGTACGTGTAGTATTTTGTGAGGGCCGCGAAGCGTTTCGGTGCGGGTCGTGACGCGCTTGGTGCGGGCCTTGAAGACAGAAGTGTGCCGTGTGGAGCGGAAGCCGGACACGTGGCGTTTGCCTTGCTTGCTTGCTGGGCTTCTTTTCGCTGCTCTTGCTTCGCTTGAAGGATGCTGTAGCGGTACCCCTTATAATTATATTACTAGTCCCTAATAAGTAACGTTCCTTCTGAACATTAATAACGAATTTTCTTTAAAACTTTCTTAACGGGCTGACAGCCGTTCCTGTCAGTGGCGCTCAACTATAGTTCCTTTTTATAATAGACAAAACAGAACCTTACTCCAGACCCACGCGCTGAGTCTAGCTGGCTCAAATTTCTATGCTTTTTGTCCAACATAAAATTTAATTTTAAGTTCTTTAATAAACTTTCTTTTGAACCGGGGATCTTTTGTTTTTTTTTTATTTCCCGCTGAAAAAGTTATAACCGTATGTATGTATGTATAATAACAGGTTGTTCAAAAAGTTTTGTCGTTCGATAAGAGAGGGCGTTGCCACTAGCCCATTTTTTGTTTTGTTAGTACACTCTTCATATGAACGTACGTGAAGTTTCATTTCAATCTGTCAATTCATTCTTTGTTTACAAGCCATTTGGCGTCGCCGTGTCACAGTATTTTTTTACGATGGAAAAAATTGAATATCGTGCAGTGATAAAATTCTTATTTTTGGAAGGTGCACCAAAGCACCAAAAGAAATTCACGAACGAATAATATGTCTGAGTAATCCTCCTAAATTATAAACGCGAAAGTTTGTATGTATAATATGAATGTATGGATGTTTGTTCCTCTTTTACGCAAAAACTACCCAACGGATTTGAATGAAACTTGGCACATAGATAGAGCATTGTAATAACATATTGGCAACTTTTTATCCCGGGAAAATGTTATATCCCTCGGGAACGCGGGTGAAACCGCGGGGGACAGCTAGTTTTAATATAGTTTAATAGATTATCCTAATCCGTAATTGAAAATTTGATCGCCGATTCTTGAAAATTTTAGTAATATTTTTTTCAGCGCAATTTCCCCGCAAGGTTGCTCTAAAGGTAAAGGGCAAAAGACTACTATATTTTAGGATTTTTTTGTGACAGATAGGATCTGATAGGTATCCAAAGATTACGGTAAAATAAGGCATTAATGAAAAAGTTCCAGACCAAGATCTGGTTAATCTTCCTTGAAGAATAATATATTGTGACACACCACTCTACTTGAATTTATGTTAAAAACATGTTTGATGTATTTTATTTTACCGCATATTGGCCAAATTGACGTAAAAACATTTTTGAAATATATAACTAAACTTTATTACTCAAAATCCTGTAGAACTCGGAATGTGTTCGTAATTCTTCTCTTCGAAACGGCTTGACCGATTTTGATATACTTTTATTATTTTTGGGTCACCTCGATGGTCGCCGCTATAGCTAAAGGAGGTAAGGGGCGTTGTTATCATTATTAAGTTATTTTTTTCTGACCACAAACCTAATAAAAGATTTTATTTCAAGTAATATATTTTGCTATCGATGCCTGTGGTAGTACAACGCCTGCCTAGTAGTATTGTTAAGTCACACGAGCTATAACATAGTATACTATACTCGTAACTTAGGTAGCCTAGAGTACACACGTTAATGTACTATTTTAGTCCATCGCTATGAAGACATATGGTTTCCACACCATATTAATTTCTTACATTCAAACTCATATCTATGATATGTGCTACATCAATCTACGATACTACCACTAAACTACAATCTTGAAGAAACCTTTTTATTCATATAAAGCACAACACCAGTACATCTACATATTTATCGGTCCTTAAATCAATACACACCGTTAAAATTCGGATATGTTAATCTATAAGAGGGGTCTACAACCTTTACCAGGATAACTACATGATGTAAATATTTAAAACTAGCTGCGCCCTGCGCCTTTGCCCGTTTTCAATCCCGGTTATAAACCTTCCTCTTGAATTACTCTATCTATTGCTGAAAACTGCATTAAAATCCGATGCATAGTTTACGATTATATTAAGGACATACAGACAAACATTAATTTATATCTATACATATAAAAATGAATCCCTATTTCCCTTGGTCACGGCATCACGCACGGACGGCTGGACCGATTTCGAAGGTTCTGATGAGAGAAAAAATTAAGAAAGTTGCGCGGCCAATTAGAAAATTTAAGAAAACTTAACTACTTTACTAGCGCTTTTGACAATATAAGCATTTTTTTAATATAACCTGTTTGATATTATTGTCAGTCCTTTAACAGTTGGGGCGATTGAATTATATTGATAAACTAAATAAATAAATTAATTTATAATTTCTTATTAAACAGTTCACAGTCGATTCAATCGGAAGATTCGAATTCAATATTCATTGTTAAAACTGGACAACGTCTGTCGGGTCAGCTAGTATATGTATATTGATTGAGCAATATCTACTACAGAGCTAAAAAACAAGTGAATAAAAACCAAATGATGACATGATACATCTACTTTTATACATCTAACCCACTAAGATCTAACCCCAATAATAATCTCCATTATTTATGGTCGATTTCAGTTTCATTTCTACCCATTAAACATACCTATAATTGTGTGACAACACCAGAACAATATTTTCTACCAAATGATTTTGTTATTCTGGGAAATCTTATTTTCGCTTTGTTCTCAAGTATCTGTCTACCCTACGTTATTTACTAGACCCTTGTTATCTATTTTAGTGTTAACTTATATATTTTATGACGCTGTTTACGTTTGCTAAAATTTTATGAGTTTAGTAGACATCAGAGATATATAGAATTCATTAAAAGTTGAATTGGACCTTAAATTTGGATTCAGGTTGTAGGACGTTTATTAGTTTCTGTGTGACAGCTGATCTTACATTTCAATGTCGGTACAATGTTACCGTTTTAAGGAGTTCATTCAAGCTATTAATAAACTAGCTGTCCCCTGCGGTTTTATCCGCGTTCCCGAGGGATGTGACATCACATTACAAATCTTTGAAATTATTGCCATTTCTGTACTATAATATTCATGTTATAATAATAACCCATGAATCATTCTGTCTATTGATGAAAACTGCATCAAAACCAGTTGCATAGCTTGAAAGAACTAACTGTACAGACAACCGGAAGTGACATTATTTCATACAGTATGGAGATTTGTAATTTTTGTCAAAAAATATACATTTTCTCATCATTTCTTCTAGAATGAATCTACAATGCTGACACAAATAAGAAAATAAGCAGAAAACTAAGGCCACGGAAGATTTATGACCTGAGACGGGTTTCAGGGAAAACTGATTTTTTCCCCAGCCATGAAATTGTCCAGACAAACGAAGCTAACAAATGCAAAGAACAAAGATTGCAAAATATAATATAATTTAGGTCTTGAATTGTACTGAGGAACTGGAATTGTAATCTGAATTTAGAATCACGACAAAAATAATATAACGAGGCTTTATATTTCCTTTGAAAAGCCATTTAACTAAAAAACTGATGAGAATTAAAGTAGATGGACATTTGGAAAGAGAAAATGAATAATAAAATAATCCCTACCAATATTATAAATCTAAATGTAAGTTTTGTATGTTACGCTTTCACGCGAAAACTACTTAACCGATCATCATTAAACCTTGTACACATATTCTTAGAGGTAGTAGAAGTAACATAGGATACTTTTCGTGCCGGGAAAATGTTAAATCCCTCGGGAACGCGGGTGAAACCGCGGAAGACAGCTAGTATAATATAATAACATGAATAAATACTAAGATAAATAGAAGTACTGCATTGATATAACATAGCGCCGACACCTAAAGGTTATTGGGAACAGCGCAGGCCACCTACCTGTCAAATGACTGCCAAATCACAAAGTTGGTTGGATGACCATGGTTGTTCAAGAAATATGAAGAGATTTTGGCTGGGTCGGTAATACGCGGATATAACCTGGTGTTGCAAGTGTCAATAGGCAGTGGTGGTCGTTTACCATCAGCTTGGTTTTCACCTTTACAATATTAAAGACTTAATTTATCATACCACATAAACTCTACGATTAGAATATAAATATCCCGGGTCATTCTTTACACACGTCCATCTGGTCCCAAACTAAGCAGAGCTTGTACTATGGAAACCAGGTAACTGATATACTACTTTTTTATTTTTCTAAATAGATATTTACACCCAGACACAGAACAAACAGACATGTTCATGCACACAAATGTTTGTCCTGGATGAGAATCGACCTTCGGTTTGGCAGTCAGAGCGCTAACCACCAAACCAACTGGCCTGTCATAAAATGATACACGGTCTCTGCACAGCATAAATCATTTCTAGCAGAGCAAATCAGCGTTTTAATGAACAACAGAACATAACTAAGGCAGGAACCACATCTTCCAGGCCCTTAATACGAGTGTAACAAAAAAAGCCCATTATCAGATTGAGCAAATTGCCAAACTCGAGCAAGATGTCCCGGGCAATTTCATTAGTGGCCAGTTTCACGGGTAATTTTCCGGGATAAGACGGGATTCACTAATCACCCCCTGGAATGGGACACCGCCTGTTTTTCGGAGCTATGTCCGGATTTTTGGAATTAGTTTTGCGTTTTAAGCAATTAAGTGAGGCAAATCTCATTAAAGAAGTAATTGATATACCTAAAGTGATAGCTTGATTTAAAATGGCAATTTAATATATTAATGGAAATAATGGGCAGGTGTCTTGGTAGTTAGCGACTCTGACTGCCAAACCGAAAGTCGCGGGTTCGATTCCCACACAGGACAAACATGTGTGTGCATGAACATGTCTGTTTGTTCTGTGTCTGGGTGTAAATTATGTATTTAGAAAAAAAAGTAGTATATGTAGTATATCAGTTATCTGGTTTCCATAGTACAAGCTCTGCTTAGTTTGGAATCAAATGGCGTGTGTAAAGAATGTCCCAGGATATTTATTTATTAACTTTCAGCTTGACTTTGCTGGAAGTTCTCTGCTTTTTACCGCTTCATCAGATCAACCAATGCGACCCATAGATAATGGAAGAAGACATTATATTTATCCCGGGAAAACTTTAGTTCCCTTGGGAACGTTTGTTATCCCGCGGGGCGGAAGCTGATGTACTATCAATCTCAGCTCTCGCAGCTCTCAGCTCCGTAATGACTGAATGGATTTTCAAGACATTTAGTTTACATAGTTACTTTAGCTTATGGAATCCTACTTATTTTATTAATGTGAAAGTTTGTGAGATGGATTAATGTTTGTTACTCTTTCACTCAAAAACCACTTAATAGATTTGAATGAAACTTGGCACAAAGATAGTTAATATCCTGAATTAACAAATAAAATACTTTTTATCCCGGGAAAATGTTAAATCCCTCGGGAATGCCGATAAAACCGCGGGACAGTATAAGGTAGTTGTCTTTCTGGGAATGTGGAGCCACGGGGCGTAGCAAGTAATATATAAGTATATCGTAATGTAAACCGATACGCCATTGTTGATATTATAGTAAAGTACTTACTGAAGCAGCGCTCTAGGGTAAATGTTTGAACTGGGTAAGCGACGTTACGGGAATTTAAAATAAAGGAATATTCAGAATTGTCTGTTATTTCGCGTTTGTTGAAAAATATTAACAAACCCTTTTTTATTTTTTTAATGATATTGTGATTCTTAAGATATTTATAGAATTTGGCAACTACATTTTTTACTCTATCAATCATTGTCTTAATATTTTAAGCAAAATTTATCAGATTTTACAAGCAGCTTGTTTTTGATATAATCATTTTTAACAAAGTAAAAAATAATATTAATATATCATTGGTTTGATTTAAATTATACTATACAAGCATTTTAAATAAACAAACAAAAAATACAAAGAGACATATGTTCTAGTATTTCAAATACAAAAGCTAGACAAAAATAAAAATAACGTTTGTTTTAACTTCCTACAACACATAGTTCGTGTTAGTTGAGCAATTCATAGATAACCGCGACAGTTTTAGTCGTACCCAGTTCCCGGTAGTGTGTCGTACAGTTGCGATAACACTTTATTGTGCCGGTTTATAATATCTGTTCGATACAATGTTCTCACAGGTTAAAAAGGTTTTATTTGAATTTAAACTCTTTTGAATTTGAAATAAGAACTCATCTCAAATCTCTTTAATTGCCACCTAGGATAAACATGTGTGTTTATAAACATGTCTATTTGTTCTGATCGTTGTATCACTACATACTACTACATAGTATAAAACAAAGTCGCTTTCTCTGTCCCTATATCCCTATGTATGCTTAAATCTTTATGTATGCTTAAATCTTTAAAACTACGGAACGGATTTTGATGCGGTTTTTTTAATAGATAGAGTGATTGAAGAGGAAGGTTTTTATGTATAATACATGTGACATCCCACGGGAACGCGTGAAACACCGCGGGGGACAGCTAGTCATAGTATAAAACAAAGTCGCTTCCCACTATCTGTCTGTCCCTATGTATGCTTAGATCTTTAAAACTGCGCAACGGATTTTGATGCGGTTTTTTTTTATAGGTGGAATGGTTCAAGAGGAAGGTTTATATGTATAATATTTACTTATTATAGTAGAGAAAAGGCGTAAATTTGAAAGAATATCGACTATTTTGATTGGGCGCGTTTGACATATCACGCATTACGGACTTCAGAAACGCGAGTGAAACCGCGGGGGACAGCTAGTATCTATATAAGTTACACCAAGTATCACTTACCTTTTTTTTTTTTTTATACCACGTGGGGCGACAAACAAGCGGACGGTCCACCTGATGGTAAGTGGTCACCGCCGCCGATGGACATTTGCAACACAAGGGGCATCGCCAATGCGTTGTAGACCCTGAGACGTGAAGTTGTTAAGTCTCATGTGCCTGTAATTTCACCGGCCCCCTTACCTTTCTAACCGAAACACAGTAATACAATTGCACTACTGCTTCACGGCGGAAATGGGTAAGGTAGTAGTACTTCCCCGGACGAACTCTGCACTAAGAGCTCTACTATTGTTTTCAGTACAAGCTCTGCTTAGGTTGAGTTCATGAGAGATGACCGTGTGTAAATAATGACATAGAAAATTTATTTTGTTTATAAGGAATACTTTTAAGAGCCTGAACTAAATTTACGGCGACCCCAACATTAGACAGTCAAGTAAGTAAGTGTAGTTTTTTGAGTAGTAGAGCTCTTAGTGCAGAGTTCGTCCGGGAAAGTACTACCATACGTATTTCTGTGTTTCGGTTAGAAAGGTAAGGGGGCCGGTGAAATTACAGGCACATGAGACTTAACAACTTCACGTCTCAGGGTCAGCAACGCATTGGCGATGGCCCCAGTTTTGCAAATGTCCGGCGGTGACCACTTACCGTCACGTTTAACGTCCGATAGTATGTCGGGCCTTGAGCTATAAAAAAAATAAATTGACCACATACAAAAAACAAAGGATCAACCTTATTATATCACGTCACAATATAGTTAGCGGCCTAGAATGGCGAATTTTATTATCCAGTAACACAGTTAGCTGACTGTTTCAATAATTCATGTGGCGTTGGTCCTGAGTGGGTGCGGTCCAATTCAATAACCTCTCAGTTTCAGTAGATACTAGATTTATCGTTCGAACGCAGTATGATACTCATATGTCATAAGACAATGGATTTTTGAATGTGGAACGTTTGGTATTTATGGACTGTTTTAGATGTTAGGTTTGTTCAAATGTTTGGCCAATAGTTTGTATGGTAAAAACGTATGCATAAAATCAACTAATTAGGTTATATTTATGATGTAAAGTTCTTTAGCACTGTTGTCATTTGAAACTCGGTTAAATGAAAAAGCGACAGTAAAAAGACAGAAACATGTTAGTAAATATCTATATAAGTATGTTTTTTTTTATTCCACATGGGCCGACATACAAGCAGACTGTCCACCTGATGCTAAGTGGTCACCGCAGCCTATGGACATTTGTAACAGATACATCCACAATGCGTTGTCGACCCTAAGAATTGAAGTTGGTAAGTCTCATGTGCCTGTCATTTCACCGGCCCGCTTACCTTGCTAACCGAAACACAATAGTACAAGTGCACAACTGCTTCACGGCGGAAATAGGTAAGGTTTCAGAAGAGTACAGTAGTAGAGGGTTTAAGAATTTCAGTTATCTGGTACCCATATAACAAGCACTGCTTACTTTGGGATCAGATGGCCGTGTGTAAAAGAATGTCCCAGGATATTTATTACTATTGATTAGGATGTCCTATTGGTGGAGTAAGATGTCCTGAGGAGACCATACCACGGTGATACTTTGAAATACCCGCCTGGCCAGCTACACCTGTAAGTTAAATCATCACCAAGCACCTGCAGGTGTATTTCAACAGCTACGCACGAGAGACAGATCCCTTCAAGGCATTGAGTGCGCACATAAAAACTCATGGTGATTGATTCTATCAATAAGCAAGTAATTTTTTGGATATGGTAAAGTACGTATCTTCCTGTGGTTTACTCACGTTCCCTAGGGATGCTACATTTTCCCGGGGAAAAAAGTATCCTATGTATTATATTGTATTTTTAAGGTTATAAACTATGTAAGTAGATGCATCGTTCTCATTTCTCCGATAATATTTCAAGTTACCAGCTGTCTCCGCGGTTTAACCCACGACCTTGAGGGATGTTAAATTTTTCCGGATAAAGGGTATCCTATGTTAATCCGGGTTAAAAACTATCAATAATTTTAGTTTTTTTTTATTGGTTTATTTAATATACTGTACAAAGCACTAAAACGTACATGTAGCCACATAACGCAAACCTCAAGGGGTTTATCTGTAAGTGGCGAGGTCGTTCGTTCGCACGAAATAAAGAGATACAAAGTAATAATTTAAAATAAATACTTATAATTTGGTTTTTATTTTAATTATATTTTCCAAAATTTCATCTAAGTCCGTTAAGTAGTTTTTGCTTGAAAGAGTAACTAACATAAGGATGTTTGGGAGTATGGACGTCCGTACTTTTCAATTAATATTATAATATTATTTATTTAAGGTACATTGAATAACGAGTTAACTTGTATCAACCCCTTTACACAAGATATAGGCAATGAATAGTTATAGTTCATTATTATACCCTATCAACTATAATATCGATACAATATTCATGGCTCTTCACCCGGTTCGATTTGACCCAGTTGTGTAACACCAATCAGGTTCACGCCCGGGTAACCGGCCGATTGTCTATGGGATTGCAATTTATTTCACGGTATTACGAATGATATTTACTGAGAAAACAATAAGCTGTGAATTCTTGGAGATTATTAGAATGTATAGACGAGAGGATTTATGGGCTGTCCCCCGCGGTTTTACCCGTGTTTTTCGATATCTTATATAGCTTATATCCATCTACGAAAAATTCTGCGTTGAATGATAGCAGTCCCATCCCGATATGTTCAGTAGTTTTGAGGTGATGGTGCGTCAAAGGTATAGGTTATAATGTATATAAATAGATAGAATACATATTTTGTGTGAGTTTTGGGATAAATAGCATCAAGTCCTTACAGCCTGGCTGATGGTGATGAGGATATTCACACCCAGACAGAACAAACAGACATAATGCTTTATCACCAGCGATAATGTCAGTCTAATAACAGTCTGATAATTCCAATCTACAACTGAAAACGTAATTCTAACAATAGATTATCCGATTATGAATAAAGTTGGAAACAAAAGACATTCGAGCATAAGTAAAAACTCAACTGAATAAATTAAAAGTTGCAATGAATTTAGAAATATTTTACTGAACCCACGTAGTGTTCGGATAAAAACTTTTTACTGGTTGTACCTAGTGGCTCTTAATTTTAAAACTTTTCAAAACTTTTCACAAAGTGTCAAATGAGCTAGTAAATGCTCGCCAAGAGCGTTCTTGCTCTTTAGCTTAAGAATAAACTTATAGTATCTTTATTTTCCACACTTAAACACCGTCATTTTAGTGTTGTTTCATGTGGGAATGTCTCGCTGTTTTATATCCTAATATGGCTGCAATTATTGTTTCCTATAAAATTCCTGACAAGTATGTTTTATGTGTAGGTTAAATACAATACAAATATACTTTATTGTTCGCACCGCAAAAAATAAAATACAAAATAGAGTATTCTACAAACATTATCAGTGCAAACAATTTAGGCGGCAATTTATTCTATGTTTTTTTTTTGCAGTTATGAGGTCAAAGTTACTGAAGTTTCCACCGTTTTGGAACTCAGTGAGTCACTGAGAAGAACCGGGAAGAAAATCGGCAAAATAAGGAATATATATACAATACTATACAATATACTTTATTTGTACAACACATAACAGGAGAAGAGGTAACATAAACAAGTGGATTACAGAACAAGTGTTTACAAAATAGGCGGTCTTATCGCTAAAGCGATTTCTTCCAGACAACCTAGGGGTAGCAGGATACAGAAGAGGATAGCAGGTGTTGCACGTTCAGACATTTAAAATAAATAACGAAAACCTACATCTATGTTAATAAATACTTATAAATTAATAATAATAAGGTAAATATACTAATATATACACTAATTACAGTAATACATGTATAATATATATTATTAAAATAAATAAAAGAGATTACAAAAAAAAAAAAATAACAGGAAAAATCAAACAATGGCGGAGTTTATAAAGAGAGATAGTGGGAGATAAGAAGAGACTTAAAGGAATCTAATGTCTGGGCTCGTCTAATAGTCTGAGGCAGAGAATTCCAAAGGCGGACAGCTTGGACAGTGAAAGACTGAGAATAAGTGTGAGCAGTGTGGGGGGGAGTTTGAAGGCTAAGTACTGTGGAACTACGAAGAAGATGGTGCTGTGAAGTGCAGTACTCGAAGCGTTCCTTTAGGTAATTTGGGGATTTAGGGTTGAAGAGTACAGTGTACAGTAGTGACAGTATGTGAGTATTCCGGCGAAGGCGGATAGGGAGCCACTTGAGTTGATTGCGAAATTGAGAGACGTAGTCATACTTGCGCAAACCAAATATAAACCGTATACAGAAATTCTGGAGGCGCTCAAGTTTGTTCAATAGCTCTTCGGTGAGATCAAGGTAGCAGGTATCAGCGTAGTCAAGGATAGGAAGAAGAAGAGACTTGGCAAGAGCAACTTTGGTGTCAAAGGGAAGGAAATTACGTAAGCGTCTTAAGGACCCAGCAGAAGCAAACAACTTCCTACTGACCTCCGCAACTTGCGGGGCCCAGGACAAAGTGCGATCAAAAATAATTCCTAGATTTTTTACAGTATCGCTATAGGAAATTTTTACTCCATCAAAAACAACAGCAGGTAACTGGTCCCAACATATCCTCGCGATAAAATATTTGCTGGCTATAATAATAGCTTTAGTTTTTGAGGGATTTATTATGAGACCAAAACGCCTACTCCAATCAGAAATGTGATCCAGATCTTCATTAACGCATTGGATTGCACTAGGAAGCATATCAAACGATGTTTGTCTGTAAATTTGGAGATCATCTGCATAAAGGTGGTAGAGAGAGGAAATTTTTTGAGTTATTTGAGATATAAATATTGAGAAAAGAAGCGGAGACAAGACGCCACCTTGCGGTACACCAGCAGAAGTTCCACACCATGAAGAGAAGGTCTCATCGATGCAAATACGTTGCTGGCGCCCATATAAGTAACTACGAAACCAGTCAATTACCGTTGGAGATATGTTAAGAGAGCACAATATAGCAAGCAGGATGTCAAAATCCACTGTATTAAAGGCATTACTAAAATCTAGTAATGTAAGAATAGTGAGATGCTTTTTATCCATACCCAAACGAATGTCATCAGTAATCTTTACTAGTGTTGTAACGGTGCTATGCCCAGGACGGAAGCCAGATTGGAAAGGATTAAGAAGATTGTTTCTCGAAACATGAGTACTCAGCTGATGATGTATCAGCCGTTCCAATACTTTAGAGAGAAAAGGAAGGATAGAGATCGGTCGATATTCTGAGAGACTGGAAGGATTATTATTTTTTGGGATAGGTATAATTTGAGCTCGTTTCCAAAGTGAAGGAAAGGAGCCATAGGTGATAGAACAATTGAGGATAGATGTAATTATAGGAGTAAGGAAATCCAGAAGCGGAAGGATCATTTTGCGATTAATGTTGTCACAACCTACAGCGTTCGACGTAATGGAAAGAATGTGTCTCTTAACATCACAATCAGTAAATTGACTAAATGAAAAGGCAGGGTAATAATTGGGAGATTCTAAAGAAGTAAGGCTATTTAGTGTATCAGATTTTGTGGCATAGTCAAAGGGTGCCGACGAGGAAAAATGAAGATTGAGTGAGTCAAAAAAAAAAATTCAAAATTCAAAACCATTTATTCAGTTTAGGCTTTCGGAGGGCACTTATGAAGGTCAAATTTAAAGTTACTGAAGCTACAACCGGTTCGGAAGTCAGCCTTCAACTGAGAAGAACCGGCAAGAAACTCAGCAAGGTTACATTCTTTTTTATTTGTTATATAAATTTTTATCTATTCTGACTTTTTGGCTATTTTATAATTTCAATTTTACATAATTTTATATTTAAAAATTACAAAATACTTATTATAGGTAATAAGGTAAGGTTATAGGTTGTTTTTATTAATGAATAAAAACAAAACAAAAAAAAAATATGACAAGACTACAAAATAGAAAATAACAATAATTAGGTACTTACAACTTAAACAAGAGATTTAGAGGTGCACTGTGCAGAGAGCAGCTATTTCCATACATTTTTATCTTCAATATAATGAATTACCTTGTAATACGCTTTTTCTTTCAAAACTTTCCTAATATAATTTTTAAATTTATGATCAGACATTTTGGTTATTGAAAGCGGTATCTTATTATAAAATCGAACACAATTACCAAGAAATGACTTGTTAACTTTAGTTAGTCTAAAGTATGGAACAACTAACTTCTCCCTTTGTCTTGTATTTATACTATGAATATCTAATTTTGACTCAAACATTCCTATGTTTCTACGTATAAACATTATATTTTCATAAATATATAGTGAAGGTAATGTCATTATATTTATTTCCCTAAATAAATCTCTTAATGATTCACGGGGACCCATACTGTAAATTGCACGAATTGCTCTTTTTTGTATAATAAATATTGATTCTATATCCGCTGCTGCTCCCCAAAACAAAATACCATAGGACAAGAGGCTATGAAAATATGCAAAATAAACTAATTTGGCCGTCTCAACATTCGTCAATTGTTTAATTTTCCTAACAGCAAAAGCAGCCGAACTTAATTTAGCAGCTAGAGTATCAACCTGAGGTCCCCATTGCAATTTATTGTCTAATGTAAGACCCAAAAATACCGTTTTATTTACAAGATCAATATGGCTCCCATCTATTATTATTTGGCTATCTACTTGTGCTACATTTGGTAAAGAAAACCTTAAGCATTTAGTTTTCTTTGAATTTAGTAATAGATTATTTGTAGCAAACCACCCACAGACAATTGACATAGTATGATTAACTTTAGTTAGATCTTTGTCTTTTCTATTAACTTTAAAAATTAATGATGTATCATCAGCAAACAAGACAATATCTGTGAGGTCATTTACAACATATGACAAATCATTTATATACACTAAAAACAAAAATGGACCTAAAATTGAACCCTGGGGTACCCCCATTTCGACTAAAGAGCCCTTGGATGTTGTGCCGGTAATCCCTACCTTTTGCTGGCGATTTGATAAATAAGAGTTTCAACAACTACCTCACTGTCATGTTCAGTTGCACCATGGAGTAGAAGAATCTTCCGGCGTATCCTTCTTAGCCAGATGCTCAACTTGCTTCTGAAGTATGCTCAACGCTTTAGTAACAAACTCCTTGAAGGCAGTAAACTCTGCCGCAAGTGTGGTGGAGGTAACAGGGATTGAGTTGGACTTTTTTAATTCCTGTTGAAAATCCTCCATTCTGTTATTGAACAGCTGCGACATTTCTTCCATTGACTGTTTTAGAGAGTCCATAATATTTGTTGTTATGTGTGTTGAAAGTAATTAGACTGCAGGCGGGGTAGACACTCAATATACTTTCATGAAATTATGCAAGTAAATATAAAATATATACTGTAAGTATTTTTAAATATTAATTTAAACACAGAGCAGAATTTTTCGTACTCACTTGGTAACTACCCGAAAAAAAAAAAAAAAAAAACATAGTACTCAAAGATAAAAGGTTAAACAAGTTTTCAATTTCATCGCTTTGTTTGCGGAGATATAACAAATTAAATCTTATACATACATACAGCATTAGTTCCCAACCTAAAATTCGTTCAACCAGAGAATTTAGCAAAAAAATGATGCCAGCTATTCAAAAAGGATTATGTTATTTACTTTACTTTTTGTTACAGAGTTTAATTTCTCAAAAGCAAATATTGAATTTGATCCTTTTGAGCAATCATAATTTGCTCCATTAAATGTATTAATTCGTTTACAAGCGTGCGTAAGCAAAGTTAATTTGGATATTTTGATATGGGCAGGTACAACAGCAAATTGAGGTTTCTTCCGTCAGTTAACTCTGTCAAACCGACATTTATCTTCCTGATGAATGAAGTCAGTAAAAAGTAGAGTCATCAGTTGAAACCTCAGTGTGTTGTCGCCAAGGAACATAACTACAGCAATCGTTTGGGAATTGTATAATCCGATTTATTCGCTGGTTTCCATAATTAAAGTGAACCAATGAAATCCCTTTGGAAATATATTATCAAAGTTTGCTTTAAACGGATTTTATGTGATGATGTTCTGTATCGTTGGGAAACAATTTGTGGATTAAAGTGGGAAATGTTTTAATCAAAATTTAGTAAAGGGTTGGTTGTGTGTGAGTATCCAAGCTTTTAAATAAATTATAATTTGAGCCTGATTAAGCCTCTGGAAATATCAAATGCGAATTACACTCGTAATCAAACTATCCATGGACTATATAGGTTAATTTACATTTACAGCATTTTTATCAAGTTTAAAGTATGTCATTTCTTCCTAGAATTACATGATTATTAGCGACACTATCGAATGATTTAACAGTGTTTTTCAAAATCATCGGTATCGATTTCTGGTTGATATCGATTTTTCGAAAACCCCATGGTACAGTTTTAGTTTTCATCAAAATAAGACCCGATATTTATTCAAGGATTGTTCTCCGTTCTTCATGGACTTTGCCATCCACGCCCATTTGATGAATTCACCCCGTATCTATGAACTCATGTGCATGTTTGTAACTACTCAGCTTCATAAAGGGCCATCAATGGAATTTGGCATACAGATAAAATATAGTGAAAACTCATGGTGCATGCTAGTCTATATAAAATGCAATTGCTTGGTGAGCGCATCACTTAAGAATGTATAAATTGATTTAACTACTTTTAAAATCATTGTAATGTAGTGAAAGAAAAATTATAAAAGTTGCTCGAAAAATTGGATAGTTCAGGATACATTCCAAGTGTATTTTTATAAGTTGACGATTCGAAGATGCATTGCAATATACATTTCATAATACCCGATGAAACAGATCCTATTTTTCCAAGTGCAATGTGCATATTGAAACTATGATTGAGCTCGCCTCTACCGTGCCCATCGAAGTGTTTGCTCAGTGCATTTGTAAGGTAGCACTGACTATGTACCAAGAAGCAAAATAACATCAATATAATGCTATTATTTATACAAGAAATTATGGTAAAACGAAACGAACTTATTTGGATCAAATTCTCAAAGCACTGAAAACCAGCGAACTTCAAATGTTACTGATCATAACTATACGAGTGAATAGTTTATTTTAAATCGTTTTACAAAAAAAATGTGAAAAACCAGCGAACTCCACTAGTGCCACTGACTGTCAGTGCTTTTAGAATTTAGAATACAATATAAAATCTAAAAGGGTGATCTCTCTCTCTACTGCGAACAACTGATGAGATTAAAGCAAGAAGTTGAGAGAAAGCGGCCGGAATTAATCAACAGAAGGGGTGTGGTTTTTCATCATGATAACGCTAGACCTCACATATCTTTAGCCACTCAGCAAAAATTAAGAGAGTTTGGCTGGGAGGTATTAATAATAATATAATAAATTTCATTTATTCAGGTAATTTGCACCCATTAATTACAAATATTATCTCAAATAATCATAATAAAAGTAAAACTAACAATATAAAATGAAACATAAATATAGATAAAATTATAATTTAAAACTAAATTAATATTATATAAGGTAACCTTTACAGTCTTCTCTCCGGCACTGGTACAGCGACATGTCTGCTGGAACAATGCCGAATAAAAGGGCAGTCCAACCTTTCCCCAATCATCGCCAACACAGTCTTGGAGCTGGCCCGCGCTCTATGCACTAAGGACGCTGCACGCTTACGCATTGTCGTGTTAAAGCAGTCTGTGCGTGCCTCTGCGAACATACCTGAGGCACTGCAGTATCGGGGCAGCCCCATCACCGCCCTGAACGCGTTATTAAACTGGACGTGGATGGCGCTGTAACTTCTATTAGTGTAGTGCGCCCACAGGCTGCACGAGTATAGCGATGTACAGTACGCTCTAAAGAGGGTAACCCTTACGTCTCTTGAGCACCGCGAAAACCTGCGAGCGATTAATGCATCCGCCGTATAGTCCTAACCTTGCACCTTCAGATTTCTACCTGTTTCGGTCTCTTCAGAATTCTTTAGGCAGTGTCAGGTTAACATCACGAGAGGACTGTCAAAACCACTTGTCGCAGTATTTTGATCAGAAGTCCCAAAATTTCTATAGCAATGGGATCATGTCCCTACCTACAAGATGGCAAAAAGTTATCGAACAAAATGGTACCTACATACTTTAGTTTAATGTAAATAAACTATATTAAAAATGTTTTGAATTTTCTTAAAAAAATGCGAAGGATCTTTTTCCCCAACCTATTATAACATATGGGATTTACCATCATAAATAATAAGGTGATAAGATATATTATATTTCAGCGAATTCCTTTATATAATTAATTAATGTAATTCCTTAATACAACTACCAAAAAAGTTTACGTTCACAAGGAAATTTAATTTAAATCATTTTTTTTTTTGTTTAAAAACAGAAAATAACAATCATTTTATTTTTAGCTTAAATGATTATCTATTTTAACAAGACAGCATTATTAAAATCAATTATTTATAGACTTTATCAAAACGAATCTTAGGTTATGAAGTGAACGCAAACTGTTTTTGTTATAGAAGAATGTTAATATTAATATTCAAGTGGAAAGATTAATTAAATATAAAATTCTGAAAGCTGTAATGATTCGAAAAGACTACCGACTGATTCCTCAACAGCAAATAAATAGGTTAAGTCAGTCATTACCAACTCCCTTAAAGAACTCATTAATTCACGACTACCTCGAAAATACCTCCTCCTCCATAATTGTTCAGACAAGCATTCATGAATCACTAATTTACCCCTTCGTTTGCCAAAGAGCAGTCAAATACTCCGTTTACTTCCAGAACAAATTCTCTAAATCCGATTATAATATCATTATAAATGTCGCGGAAAATTTACTGAATAAAGTAACATAACGAAATGCTTAAACAGAATTCAAAAATTTCAAAACCATTTAATCAGTTTAGGCCCTCGGAAGGCACCTATGGAAGGTCAAACTTAAAGTTACTGAAGCTACTACTGGTTCCGAAGTCAGCCTTCAATAGAGAAGAACAGGCAAGAAACAGCAAGTTGTTTTTTATATAAAATTTATATATATTTAACAATTACAAAATACTTAATGCCTAAAGGTAACATTTAAAAAAAAACAAAAAATAAATAACAAAACTACAGAATAGCAAAATTCCAACAATATCATTGTGGTCTACGAAATTTTTAAACAAATAACCATTCTGGGACATTCTTTACACACAACCATCTGATCCCAAACTAAGCAGAGCTTGTACCATAGAAACCAGACAATTGATACATTACAAACACTACTTTTTAAATACATCCTTATATCAATATTTACATCCTGTCTGGATGTAAACAAACAGACATGTTCATGTTCACAAATGTTTGTCCTGGTTGGGAATCGAACCCACAACCTGCGGCGTGGCAGTCAGTGTCTCTAACCACAAAGCTAACTTGCCTGTCAAATAGTATGTGGCCAAGCACTCTCTGGCATGATTCATCACGATCGGTAAGGTTTAATTTCACAAACAATTCGACAACTGGGAGCAATTTAAAATAGATTGTCTGAAAGCAACAAGAGAACGTAACTATCCAAAGCTTCATGAAATCAGACATTAAAAAGAACCCCCCGAGAGTTCCCGGACGTTATTCCTCGCGACATACATACTTGGAGTGAGGTATAAATCTGGCAAGTAGGTAATTCGACGCCGTAACCACGTAGGTACTCGCAAATTTAACGTCAATCACACGATCCCTGGGCTCGGCTGCGTAATTGCTTCAAATTAGCCCTCTCATGTGATAAAGCCTTATTCTGATTGGCTTTGAGGTCATTATTACCCGTAGTGGAAATACTTGTGGGTGAAATGGTTATGAAATCTTCTTTATGGACTATAACTTATGTAAGTGCTTTCAAGAAATTGCTGGTAGCTTTGAAAAGTTCTCTAATATTTATTTAATACTTTATGTACAGTAGTGTACAAAGGCCGTCTTAATGCCAAAGGCATTCTCTACCAGACAACCTTTGGGTGATGCAGAGATAATTAAAGGTAAATAAGAAACTAAGAACCTAAGGGCACTAAGAAATAATGGGAGAGATTTATAGTTTGGAAGACAAAACAGATATAAAAACATACTATTTAATATACGTAAATAAATAATAAATATCCTGGGACATTCATTACACACGGCCATCTGGTCCCGAACTAAGCAGAGCTTGTACTATGGAAACCAGATAACTGATATACTACTTTTTTTTCTAAATACATACTTATATAGATATTTACACCCAGACACAGAACAAACAGACATGTTCATGCACACAAATGTTTGTCTTGGGTGGGAATCGAACCCACGACCTTCGGTTTGGCAGTCAGAGCGTTAACCACCAAGCCAAGTGGCCAGTCATTATTTACATATATAAGCTTAATAAATAAATATATATATTTATATAACAAGCAATGCGCTGTGCACATGGGAGTTGTTGTTTTTTACTTAGTAATATTTATTTGACTTCTATATTATCATTGTTATCACACACAGCTTGGAAGGTAACTGGCTCTCAAGTGCTGATACCGGAACACACCGTATAGATGTAGATCACATAAGTCACAGAAGACATCATGGATCATGCATGCTTGTATAGAAAATTGATGTCATCGCAACGATATCTAACATCTTAGATTACACACTAACGCAAGCTAAGTAAAGTTTTTAAGTTCGGATGAAGTTTATCTCCGAAAGTACCTACTTACAGTTTTCAAAAATCTTTTGCCGATAGAAAACTGCACTATTCCTGAGGGACAGAGTATAGAATAATGTCGGGAATTATTAAAATCTTCTAGAACGCGGGTGAAACGGTTACTAGTAGGATTTTTTTTTTCTTTTTTACTTAATCCTCGCTATCACAATTGACGGAGAAAAAAAAACTCTAAAGAAATCAGAATAAGCGTCGATGGAAATCTGCTTACCGCGGGATGGAAGTCGTGTTAAATTTGTTAGTATCGCTTTTATTGATTCCTTTGCGAGTCGAGGCTTTACTCCAGTTTTCAATGAACTGGGATTTGTTATGTACCTCCTTAATTCCTACTTGGCCAATTCTCTTGGTGGTTAGCGACCCTGACTGCCGAGCCGAAGGTCGCGAGTTCGATTCCCACCCAGAACAAACATTTGTGTGCATGAACATGTCTGTTTGTTCTGTGTCTGGAAGTAAATATCTATATAAGTATGTATTAAAAAAAAGTAGTATATGTAATATATCAGTTATCTGGTCCATAATGCTCTGCTTAGTTTGGGACCAGATGGCCGTATGTAAAGAATGTCTAATTATATTTATTATATTATATTATATATATTATTATTATTATATTAAAAATGTGAATGTAAGTTTGTTTTGTTACTCTTTCACGCAAAAACTACTTGACCGATCATCATGAAACTTCGCACACATATTTTTGGAGGTATTAGAAGTAACATTGGATACTTTTTTCCCGGTAAAATGGAATACCCTCGGGAACGCGGGTGAAACCGCGGGGGACAGCTAGTAATATATAACTTAGTTTGGGTAGCTTTTATATGTTTATGAAATGTTTCTTCCTTCTTGAATGAAATTGTTATTTAATATTTAAACCAACATTTTTTATTGCTTATATCTGTAACTGTAAATAATGAAAAAACATATTCTTACACTCTTTAATAATAAAAAACAGTGGTTAATTGTATAATGATACTGATGACCCTTATCATAAGGCCATTAGGTTTATTTTCAATTGTACTCTTAGCTGTCAAAAGTGGCCTATTAGATTGGATTTTTTTTGGTCTCACAGAACCTTAATTGTGTTGTATTTATTAATTGTAAGTAAAATTTTACTGTTGATTGTTGTCAATTAAATCTTCAGTCTAGATGAAATGTACTTTTTATGTTTGTTTTTTAATCACTCCTTTACTGACTGGCATTTCTCTTTTCTTTGTTTTCTGCGATACATTTTAAATAACAATAATAATAAAATAATAATAAATATCCCGGGACATTCTTTTACACTCGGCCATCTGATCCCAAACTAAGCAGAGCTTGTACTATGGAAACCAGATAACTGATATACTACATATACTATTTTTTATTTTTCTAAATACATACATATATTGATATTTACACCCAGTCACAGAACAAACAGACATGTTCATGCACACAAATGTTTGTCCTGGGTGGGAATCGAACCCACGACCTTCGATTTGGCAGTCAGGGTCGCTAACCACCAAGCCAATTAGCCTGTCAAATAACAATATTAATTTACAAAGAACGCAAACACAAATTTAAGCAGTATGTACAGTTGCACAGAAATGCCACGTATTTGGCTTAAAACGAAACCTAATTTACTGAGTGCCATAATTATTTGCAGCAGCTGAAACAACTTATAACATAATTGCACGGAGCTAGGCCATAACTTTTCAGTTCAAGACTTTTGCAGCCGAAACTATTAAGATTAACTTAAATTGATAAAAAACACAGGCACTTGGATAGGTCTGACAAATTTCTTGAACTTAACGCTTATGGAAATAAAAATGTTCTCTACGCTATAATATATTACCTTCCTGAATTTATCCATAAAACTGACAATTCATAAAAAATATGCGTTACCCAAATATTATATCTTCTTTCTTTATATATATAATTCTTATGTACGTGTGTTGACAGTGAACTCCTCCTAAACGGCTGGACCCGGAAGGTGTCGCTGCGAGCGAATGCCTGCATTTTCGTATGGACTTATTTTTGCAGAACGACGTCCGTTCAGGCAGCGATATCCTATTATAAAATAAATTCTAAATTATTATTTCACGTACATAACAATGAGATCATACAAAATCCACCTTTTATTGTCACTGAAGTAGGTTAAAAGATTGATGCTGGAAGTGGCGAGAAGCGGCTCAATGCGGAAGGAACGGTGCAATTAGCGAATGTGATGGCTTCCATTAAGAAAGTCTACAGGCTGATGATAGTAATAATGATAATGGCCCAAACCCTGGCCCGAGCCTTGGCTTTATTTGGGGCAGGAAATACGAGGATGTATTGTATGAAATATGTGTTTTTGAGAGATGGTCGTTATGGTTGCTCTCGACGTTATGAATGACGAAGAGGGTTTGGTTGTTAATGTTCTTATTATCCAAGTAGTTTTTATGTATTTAGTTACATTCAGCTGAGATGATGTTGGAAATAGATAATGGAATGTAATTTCACAAGATCAACGCATGGCTGAGCTAGTAGGAATTTACCCTGATTGCCGAGAAACAGACTGTGGGTTTGATTTCCTATCTGTGTGCACCTTAGCTCTGTATCTTTGTCGGTTAAAACCATTATTCAAAAATAGATAGTTATCAGCTTTATGTCGTTATATCTAGCGTTCATATTATAACATCTGCTTGTTTACGAGCAAACGTCCGCATTTGCAAAAAGTCCCTTAATATTTATATGTTTACTAATAAAAGAAAACTTAATATAACCACTTCCTTAAACCAATATCAGCAATGCTCAACTCATCTCCAGAGAAACATGTAAATAATAGACATAGTTATGGAACTTACTATCTTAGGATAAGAATATTAGAAGTTTTTATAGTTTGTATATGGTCTGTGATAATAGTAATAAATCCAGAGGGAAGGCGCAAATGTCAGCTATAGTTGCCTATAAATATCTAAAACTTTTTATATTACAAAAACAACTATAGGCTGTTCCATAAAACAAGTCCTTTTTGAAGTTTGAATTTTATTTGTATGATTATAAGGTTCAAGCTTATCGTTAACATTTTTTTTTATGACGTCCCTATACTTCTAAATGTACTTACAGACTATTATACATATTCTTAATGCGATAGTGAGTTTGTTTATCATTCTTTCACGTTTTCGTGGAGAGGAATGGTAGATGATAGTGGACAAGATTTTTTACCCTGGACACGGGGTGAAACTGCGACATTTATTATAAATAAATAAATAACCTCGGACATTCTCTTACACACGGTTATCTGCTCCCAAACTAAGCAGAGCTTGTACTATGGAAACCAGATAGCTGATATATTACATTTACAATATTTGTTTTTCTAAATACATACTTAAATAGATACACCCAGACACAGAACAAACAAACATGGTCGTCCACACAAATGTTTGTCCTGGGTGGGAATCGAACCCCCGACCTTTGGCTTGGCAGTCAGAGTCGCTAACCACCAAGCCAACTGCCTTTTTTTTATTAATTATGTAATGTTATGATCATGAATTGTTGGCATTAAATATATTTTATTATCAATAACCAAATAGTCATTTTTCTTACGACGGACTCAGTCAAACTTACCATCAGGTGAGCAGGTCAATTGCAATCCCGTCACAAATAAAATAGTCTAAAAAGATGTAAAAAAAATATATATTTTTTAATTTCAAACTATTTATTTTCATAAACGACATTAAAAATAACGCTCTATCTTTTTTATTTTTATGTTCGCTATATCTAGTTACACAGGTATTTGTCTGACAGTGGACCCACACGTACGCCCTTCCGAGCTTTCCACTGTAAAATAGGCTTGTAACGGGTTCTACGCTTCGCATCTTTCGAACGTCCCTAGTTTTTCAAGATTTTCTTTTCATCAAACCGTATATTGAAGATTCGAGAAATAGGAAGCTTTTATACCAAAGAGTGGTTCTAAGCAAGACTTCACTGAAAAGGAGAAAAACTGCCTAAAATGTCAAATGACCAACAGCCTTTTAATGTCAAGGTTAAAGCCCTTAATGTAGCGTATACATTACACTAAAAGTATTTTGTCTGGTGTTTGCAAGTATAATTTTAGTCCTAAACTCTTTAAGCATTAGAAATCCATTACGTAAATATATTTTTTTCTACTGAAGTACATTTACAATGACACGCGTGGAGTTGCTTTATCATTTACTGTTTCACTTTTGTATGCACACTGTTGATGTTTATGGTATTATCCACTTCTTCCATCGCGGTTTGGTGAACCTAAAATATATATCTTGGAACATTCACCACATAAGGCTATCTGATAAAAATTATGGAGACTTTGAAACGTATAATCTAAAACAAAAAACTGATATCTTCTACTTAACCGCTAATAATATTATAATAATAAAACTCATATCTAAGTTAATACATGGTAGTGTTTGAGAAAGGTATAGACTAGGTTATAATTATGGCAGATGAGCATCTGTTGCTGAGCTAGGTAAAAAGCTTGTATTACAACATACACATAACTGTTTTAGAAATTATATCGTTTGCTCACATCATAGCATTGTCAACAAAAGAGACAGAACATAGAATCCGCGACTCACAGAATCGAGATCAGTACGCGTAGCACTGATCACCGCAAAAGTGACAAAACTAGCCAAATTGTGATTACGGGTTGTTAGCTTCGGCTGACGATTTTCTTACAATTCCTAGAACCTACTCCGTATTTTCGTCAATAAATGACATTACACTTATACTGCATAACCATTTACCAATGTTACTTACGCGCTGTTGAATAATCCTTCTGGCAAACATTCCCAAATTTTGAGGAGTAGAGCTGTAGAAAAAGAAATTAGTAAGGTACCAAATATTTTAAAAGCCAAGACAAACAAATTTGTACCTGTAACCAGCACAGATTATTATTAAATATTCAGCAACTAACGATCCACACTTGTTTTTTAATAATATACTTCATGGTTATTACCACTTCCATCCATCATTCGAAGGTGACGTATCGGTGTTAACCATGGGGTTATATCTGTAAATAAAAGAACGATTCCTGAATGATTGATTGACTGAGAGACGTAATTCAGAAATAAATCCACTGATTCAAAATAATACAATATGAAAAACAATAAAAACTAAGGGAATTTACAGCTGTTTTTTATACCACATGAACAGATAAACATGTAGACGGTCCCCCTGATGGTAAGTGGTTACCGCTGCCTATAGACATTTGCACACCAGGGGTGTCGCGAATGTGCAGTCCACCTTGAGACGTGTAGTTGTGAAGTCTCATGTGCCTGTAATATCACCGGCCTCCTTACCTTTCTAACCGAAACACAGTAATGCAACTGCACTGCTGCTTCACGGTGGACATGGGTAAGGTGGTAGTACTTCCCCGGACGAACTCTGCACTAAAACCTCTACTACTCAAAAAGATTTACACCTACAAAATAGTTATATATTTAAAAAGTACATATTAGGTTGGGGAAAAGTCTTTTCGCATTATGGTATGTATGAAATTGTAATAAAATCTCTTTGGCTATACTATTTGTATCTGGCTGGTTTTGGTATCATTGAAAGTTTAAATTTTAAGGAACATAATTCCAAATTCAAATTAGGAAAATGTGTGATTTGCATTTGTTTTTCGTACCGCCAAGATGAGTGAATCTAATGAAGAAATTCGATTCATTTTAAAATGTTACTACAAAAAAGGTAAAAATGCAACGCAAGCCGCGAAAAAATTTGCGATGTTTATGGACCTAGTGCAGTGTCTGTGAGAGTAGCACAAATTTGGTTTAAGCGTTTTCAATCACGAAATTTTGATGTCAAAGATGCACGTCGCTCTGGTCGCCCCATTACGGATAAAATGGGTGCCATTTTTGAAAAAGTGGAGCAATATCGGCATATCAGTAGTTACGACGTAGCTGAAGAACTGGGAATTGATCACAAAACAGTTTTAGCGCATTCAAAAAAACTGGGTACACAAAAAAGCTAGATATTTGGGTACCTCACGAGCTCACTGAAAGAAACCTAATGAACCGTGTACTCATTTTTGATTCTTTATTACGACGTCATGAAACCGAATCATTTTTGAAGAAGCTGATATTTGGTGATGAAAAGTGGATCACGTACGACAAGAACGTGCGGAAAAGGTCGTGGTCAAAGGCCGGTCAGGCTTCACAGACTGTGGCGAAACCCGGGCTAACTCGCAACAAGGTGATGCTGTGTGTGTGGTGGGATTGGAAGGGCATTATTCATTATGAGCTGTTACCACCAGGCAGGAACATCGATTCTGAACTCTACTGCGAACAACTGATGAGATTAAAGCAAGAAGTTGAGAGAAAGCGGCCGGAATTAATCAACAGAAGGGGTGTGGTTTTTCATCATGATAACGCTAGACCTCACACATCTTTAGCCACTCAGCAAAAATTAAGAGAGTTTGGCTGGGAGGTATTAATGCATCCGCCGTATAGTCCTGACCTTGCACCTTCAGGTTTCCACCTGTTTCGGTCTCTTCAGAATTCTTTAGGCAGTGTCAGGTTAACATCACGAGAGGACTGTCAAAACCACTTGTCGCAGTATTTTGATCAGAAGTCCCAAAATTTCTATAGCAATGGGATCATGTCCCTACCTACAAGATGGCAAAAAGTTATCGAACAAAATGGTACCTACATACTTTAGTTAAATTTAAATAAACTATATTAAAAATGTTTTGAATTTTCTTAAAAAAATGCGAAGGAACTTTTTCCCCAACCTATTATAATTAAAAATTGATTTTAAAAGTCGCTTGGCAATTGTCATTGACAGAGGATATTACTGTGTTTACTACTGACCAGAAGATTGATTTTTATAAATAATATATAAAATTTAATAAATGATTTCCATATTAAGAAAAACTTTTTGATAGAGATATTATTGTACCATGCTTTCTATACGGAAATGATCTATCAATAATCTGATACCTAGAGTTTCATCATATCAGCCCAGGGATGTCCACAGCTGAACCCAGGCCTCCCCCTTGGATTTCCACCTCGAACGGTCTTAAACTGCCTGCATCCAGCGGCGTCCAGTGACTCCGACCAGGTCTCGCCTGGTGGGAGATCGTCCCACTCGGCGTTTTCCTGTACCTAGAGATTGCATATGTTATAATAGTAAAAATAAAATGGTACATAAAAATAAGACGGCATCTCATAGTTAGCACATCGCTGAATAGTGTCATTTGTGACCTGCATCTCACATTAAGTGAATACTGTCTGAAAAGAATACTGTCTGACCAAAAAACATCCGTGTGAATAAATATATAAATAGCATTTTGCATTATCAGCAAAACTGCCCATGTTCCGTTTTACTCGCAACACATTTTTGCTACCACTACCGCTCATCGCTCGTATACCTCCGTCAATTTGTTTTGGACTCTGTTTATTGAACAAAAGACCATTCTTATTACTTTGTATTGACAGGGGTAAATATATGTGCCGAATATATTGTCGCAGAATATTCCAATCCCGCCTTGATACCGGTCGAATTAGGCCGAAAATTTGTTGTGCCAAAGGTATGTGAGTTTGACCTTTCTGTATCAATGAATTGTTAGGGGAGAGGAAATCGTTATTAAAAAAGTTTTATTGGAGAGTGAAGTGGCTTGGGGACGGATGGCACGTCTATTTTCCAAAGTAAAATTGTACTTTAGATTAGAATCTTTTACGTTAGTCACTATTTAAGAAATTTCTTGTGTAGTAACTTTTATTTATTTGCGCTTATTTATGTGCAATAAAATCGAATGGAACAGGGGATGCGTTTTAAATTCATTGGGTTCATTGAAATTTTTATCTTTTATTTTACTGTAATGGATTTTAAACAGTTTTATCGGTTTATTAGCTATTTACTTCCATCTTGCGGTTTTGCTCGCTAACTGGGGTCTTATATTTTTATTACGGAAGACCTTCCAGAATCTGTGATTCTATAGATCGCCTCCTACATACAAACAAGCATTTACTTCTTTATAATATTACTGTAGATTGGTATACAAGTTTTATATTTTGATTTATGGTTGCGAAAGACATAATTCGTAGCAGGTGCTACAAGTTGCAGCAACACGTAGCACTGCTACATAAATAATGCTCTTCTAAGAGTTCCTCTGCTTGTGTTGAGAATACAAATAGTTTTAACATTTTACAATAAGCAAGGTTTTGTTTCCTTAGTTTTGGCTTCAACCAACCTTGGTGAAGTCTGGTCTTGCGGCTATTTCCAAACTAAGCATAGATTATGCCCTGATAACCAGTTCATCTGAAGAGCCCAGAAAAAGAAATTAAACATGTTTATATACATAAATTTACCTCAGTCTTTCAGAAAGCAAACTCATGACTGCAACATAACAGTCAGAATATAATATATATTAACGTCAAAACTCGACTCGCAACCATAATTTTATTTCCTGCTTAAACCCCTAAACCCAAGCTAAAGTGGCAACTTGCAGCAATTGGTGAATAACAGAAACCGCACTGAACTATCTGTGTGCATTGTTTGGAGGGGCATAATATCCGGCTGACCCGGTGTGATAGCTTACAAATCTAATTCCGGGTATCTCGCGAGGTCATAGCTGCACGCGGCGGTTGTGGGCGAGAGGGGTGGGACATTGTTTTGTCGATAAAGTTGGTTGGTTCATATATCAGTTGATTTGCTCAGAGGTTATTGCCGGCTTTTCTCAGTAAAAAACCACCTCCCGAACCGATATTGGAATCAGACTATTCATAAGTGCTTGTAGAGGCTTATTTTTTTTTAAAAGAGTAATTGCTGAGTTTATTGCCGGCTCTTCTCAGTAAAAAACAACCTTCCGAACCGGTATTAGAGTCAGACTATTCATAAGTGCTTGTAAAGGCCTATTTGAGTTAAAAACATCTTTATTTTCCGTTATACGTCCATATATCAAGCGTAGTTAGATTTAAATTCATACATTATTATAATAACAACGCATTTAGAGTACTGTTGCGACTGCAACGAGTCTGCAGCGCATCGTCAATGTTCGTGAATGCACGTACAGATGGCTTCGATGCCGTCTCGCGCAAGATAGCAGCCTCTTTGCTAGGAAGAATCCGTGGGAGTGGCAACAATATTCTAAACATGATAGCAAATAAGGTGGATTGTCCTTTGATGTGGAAACTCACACAGAGGACGAAAACAAATATTATCTTCGTATTATAGATTTTATGTACCGTTCAAACTAACATAGTTTAAGATATTACTAACATTATCGGGTTTCTGTGTTGCCTGAATAAATGAATTTTATTATTGTTATTGTTATACAATAAAAATATTAAATCATTTTGTCGTGCGTATTTTGTGACTTATGTATGCGGTGGGTAATCTCAGAAAATACGGCATATATTTGAAAAGATCTGTCCCTATTTGATACACGTTATTTTAGATGGACATAGACTATGCTATAATTCGGGGACCTGAGGCAAAGAAAACTATCTTAAATATAAAAGATAAGCATATGAAGATCTTTCCCCTGTCAAATTTCCAAACTACCCCCTTAAGCAATAAAAACTTCGTCGCCGAACCACTTCACGGAGGCCTCGCAGAGCTTCTCTCACGTGATTAGTAGTATTAGCGTAGTAAGCGAAAGAGACAGAGCACGGAGGCCTCGGAGAGCTTGTCTCTCACGTGATTAGTAGTATTAGCGTAGTAAGCGAAAGAGACAGAGCACGGAGGCCGCTACGAAACATCCTTAATTTGGGTGTCTTCAAGGCTAGAGTGAATAGGCTCTTAATAAACTAGTGCGCCTCAACATCTAAGATTGCATCACTGCTTACCATCAGGTGGGATCGCAGTCAAGCACTAGTTTATATTATTTAAAAAAAAAAAAAATTATAATCCTCGAGCTAGTGTAATTTTCCTTACAGAATCGAGTCCCAGAAATCAAAATAAGGACATTGTTAAAAACAACAGGAAATATACATGATAGATTGATTTATATGCTCAGTTTACGGTAGGGGAGAAAAGAGGCACTTAGCCTGAAGCCGTGTGAAGTGACGCGAAGATGATTAATTAAAATTTTGTGACGCACCAGGTGGGCCGTGCTTATACAAAGTATTTATAAAACCTGGATCCATATAATTAGTAATTTATTTAAAATTTCATTTAATTTTATACTATGAATTTATAACACATATTAATATGAAAAAAAAACTATCGATAGATTAAAATGACACCACTATTCGTAGACTGTCACATCTCCCTAACACTGCAGTCTGAATGCGCCTCAGTGAAGCCCCATCTAGGGGATTTAGCGTTTTTATTTATTTTATTACGAGATTCAAACACGGCAAAGAGAACCTTTGTTTTGATGCTCAACCTCTGATTATTCTTTATTTAATTTGATTTGTAAAATATACCACATTTAAAAAATATTAAACTTTTTATTAAACTTTGTAGAAAACTATTAATACACATTTTTATTAGCCTACTACCCAGTAAACCAGCCTACTATTAATTAAGAATATAACGTGCCATTTCAAGAACCCGGTGACTTCACAAATAATATTTTCAGTTACGCTTAGTAATTAATTTCTACCCAATAACTTGCCTGGTGCGGTCTTCCCGTGCAATTATAATTTGAATGTCTTCAAGGCTAGAGTGAATAGGCTCTTAATAAACTAGTGCGCCTCAACATCAAAGATTACATCACTGCTTACCATCAGGTGGGATCGCAGTCAAGCACTAGGTTATATTATTTAAAAAAAAACACACTCACATGACCCAATTCCATTCAAAAACAAATACAACATAAATATCAGCCTCATAGGCATAATGGCCGCTATAATATCAGTAACGAGCGTATGTTCATATCTTTAATCCATCAAAGTCGTCGGCACTGACACCCTGTACCCACTTAGGGCGTGAGACGGGAATTATATGGATGAACACGGAGTGACGCTGGGTTGGATGGTAACTATTCCAACCTTTTTCAGTTAAAAGGATGAAGAGGATATGCGGTTACATAATACCAAAATTTGACAAGTAAAGAGTTGATTATATATTCATACAGAATTTGGACGGAAATCCCTCTGAAATCAATTAGTTTTTGGAATTCACGGTAAAAGCTCTACGACTACCAAGATACAAAATATATACATATGTATATACTCGTTGTATATACAACGTGTTACAAAATACCCCGTAAATATAAAAATATTATTAATTATCAAAGCCAACAACCCTAGTAAGCTGTCATGTCAGGGAACCAGATTATTTAACAGCCTACGTACCTATTTTACCTAATAATTGTCTACTTTAGTCATGTTTTTTTTCATTCATAAAATTCGTTTTTTTTTTGGGGTATGATATACAGCGTTACTACGGTTCTTAAATATTGTGAATAGACGTATGTTTTGAAACACTGAATACGAACTATTTTTTTCTTTTTATACTACTAAGGTAGCAAACAAACTGACGGCCCGTCTGATGGTAAACATTGTATTGTATTTATTATGTGATATCCTATAATTGAGGAAGCACTATGTATAAAACAACCGTATGTGTGCAAAGCATGTGTATTCAATGTTGGGTATCCAAATAAAACAAATAAATAAAACCTACTAATATTATAAATACGAAAGTTTGTGAGTATGTACGGATGTTTCTTACTCTTTCATGCAAAAACTAGCAAACGGATTTTTATGAAACTTGGCAGATATATAGAAAATGCCCTGGAATAACACATCGGATACTTTTTGTGCCGGGAAAGTGTTACCTCGGGAACGCGGGTGAAACCGCGGGGGACAGCCAGTATCGAAATAAATTTGCCTTGATGATCGAGTAGTATAATGCTCGATTCTAAATAATACTTATAATATTGAAATAAATAGTAAAGTAAGGAAACCCCCCTTTCCATTTTCTCGGAAACTACTGAGCCTAAAATATTGAAAAAGAAAACAGAAAATAGTTCAAACATTTATTTTCTTTTTGTTTTCCTAGCATATTTCCTTTTATCGATGTTCATTTCAGCTGACCACGTACTTTAGCTCTACAGCGCTTTTTGCGTTGAAAGCCTAACGTCCGCGCCGACATCCACGAATCCTCTATATCCCATGTTATCTATGGGAATGGGACAAAAAAGCCATGCCGTAAGGAAACTAGCGATAAATCAAAGTGGAACGTAGAGAGAAATGAAATTGTGCCTGTTTCGCTTTTCCTTCGGTCATATAAAAGTTGGCAGATATATAACACTAGGTTATAGACAATAATTTATGGTTATCCTATTGGAGAAAATTGGCCAAGTAACGGCTAATAAATTATCTTTTGTATCGACAGTTGTAATTTTTCTTAAAATTGATTTATTTTTATTTGTCAATTTTATTTTAGATATGATTACAGGTTATATTGAGTATATTTTGGACAATGACGCAAATAAATAGTATAAGACTGAAATGTTGATTATGCACAAATATTTATTTATTTATTTTACACACAAATTACATCATTACAGGAATGCCCTAATGCGATAGTGTAAGTAGAAGAATATTAACATGAAGAAATTCAAACAATTCAAATGAAAACAAAAAGAAGATAATGAGAGGATTTCGAAAAAGAATGTGCTGAGGAGGGACAAATATAAATTAAACATGATAGAGACACAAGAGCACAGAAGACTGATGTTATTCAATTTTAGACGAAATGGTGAACCTGTAAAAATAAAATGAAAAGAGGAAGAGGGTCAAGGCTAAAGTACATAGACTAAGTGAGAGCAAAAGTAAAGGTTGCGTCGTATAAGGAAGCACAGGAAGCCTTTTAAAATAGAACGGAGTGTGGGCTACGCCAACAAGAACCCTACTTTAAAATTTAGAAGAAGAAGATATTTTTTTACATAATTTTATCAATGGTGATTTATTGTTTGAGTTAATTACGACATCAAATATTTTCCAACATGGAAGGCCTTATAAATATCCGTCTAGAGGCATCGTAAAGTATAAAAGTATGAGCATTCATAAACCCCGACGCACTTTTAACAAGATCCTTTCTTCACAGAAGTGAACTAAAATTCGTCGCTTTTGCGTTACTCGTAAAATGTTACATTTTATTTGTTGTCGCATCAAAATTGGGACGGAGTGTCCCTAAACTTAACCCAAAGCACTTTAGGTTCAACCCGCAAACGCTTTGGGGGTGCTTTTGATAAAACTGTTGTACGGTACGTTTTAGTCCAAACTAAGCAGATGTAGGCGGGGATATGCATAATGAGCGCTAAAGTAAACCGTTATCAAAATTATTAGGGTTTGCACTTATACCACTTAGATGCTATTTTTAAAACAGCATTCTATTTCTCATTTTGTCATTTTTTTAGGGATATTAGATACCCAGTCGGGACTGAGTTTTTTGGGAACTCAGAAGAATTGGAAAGGGTAGCACAAGAGAGATATATTTATTTTAAGTTTCTACTGTGAAAATTAAATTGCCGCTGATTTAAAATGAAATAAGAATATTGAAAGCAATTGTGCCTAACCAGTGAAGCTATGGACACCAAAGAGTGATATATAGTAAGCTAAAGTAAGTTTAAATCTCTTTAGATTAAACATCAGATTTGTTTAACAGATTATAATATGAATTGTCTACAATGGTAGATTGAGTAGTAATGAAATGAAATATTTATTCAAAAGGGCCTTCACAGACACTTATGAATGGTCAGACTCTAACACCGGTTCGGAAGGTTGAGTAGAAGTAGAGCTCTTAGTGCAAAGTTCGACCGGAGAAGTACTACCACCTTACCCATTTCCGCCGTGTAGCACTAGTGCACTTGTAAAAAGGTAAGGGGGCAGGTGAAATTACAGGCACATGAGACTTAACAACTTCACATCTAAGGGTCAACAACGCCTTGGCAATACCCAGAGTATTGGCAATACTCTGGAGTTGCAAATGTCCATAGGCGACGGTGTCCACTTACCATCAGGTGGGCCGTGTGGTATAAAAAATAATTAATGAATCTTTATCTTTACCTTTACAATTTAATTCTCATTATTACTTTGTGGTACAAAGTGACTCAAAAACTACGTGAGACGTATACTTAGTTAAACCTGTCTATATTCTTATTTACTTACTCATACAACATAATGAAACTAATGAAACCCGATATTACATAAATATAGACTTTATTAAAATATCAAACTTTTATATACCTTTCTGTTACACGTGCTGCCAAAATATGCCAAGAACAATATCGTGTAAATTATTTACGAAGGTACCTAGAAGTAATATGAAATTAAAGCTCATTGGGTAAGTATTTTGTTTCTTTTTCTCATCAAAATGAAGCAGATGAGGTGAAAATTAATAAGTGTAATCCAAATCTCAAATATACATATACGAATATAATTAATAAATCTTGCTGTTAGATCAGTAACGTGTTTAGCTATCGTGAGTCATTAAATAACACAAGAATTTATCTTCTCATCTTATCGTTTCTCAAACGATACCAGAACCTGTCCTCAAAGTGGCGTCATAATAACAGAACCTGTAGAAAATAATTCGCTTAGTTTCACATTATTTTAAACATTTTAAGCTCCCCTTGGGTTGTAATGATTTCTTATATGGAAATCACAAAACGAGGGCCCCATAGCTTTTAAATCGCTAAAGACATAGTTAGATTTATTTATCTCGAAGGTATAGAACTACAATTCCAGATTAAAAAAAAAAATACAAACCAATCTTCATGCACTAATTATTATCATACTAAAAATAGCATAGATAGTATCCCCACAAATTCTGATTTACGGAATAACGAAATATCGTACTTTCCTACTGAAAATTTAAACTTCAACAAACATTTTGTATCCCAATAACATTTCTTCCGGGTCCAAAACTACCTATAGTTTAGCACCTTTGTTAAAAACCATATATTAAATATGAAAACAACATATGTGTATCTAAAATCAATCTCTAAAAGGTTAAGTTACGTCGCGGTAACTAAACGTATATTGTTACAAGATAGGAAGCTCGTAATAACGTTAGGTTGTGGCTTCTTGAATACTGAAACATTAATCATAGGTAATATGCTTTCAGCCCGCTTGAGACAATATCGAAGTCATCGTAGGTAATAGTGGGGAAGTTGGGGCGATGTGGAGTGAACGAGAATAGAAGACAAATAATTTTGTCTTAAGATTCATCTATATAAATATTATAAAGAAAAGAGCGAGAGAGATTTTGTAAATTTGTTCAAATTTGAAGGGGTAGTTTTCGGAACAACTGCACCTATTTGAAAAATAACATTAGATCCCTCCAGGGGGGCGATTCCACTAACATATTATGCACCGAACCATTACCATATCACAACCAACCGTCAAATTTGACGTTTAATCGTATTGTACTAAACACACCAACGATCGAACTGCGGTTGTGTTTCGGTAATGGTTCACATTCGTTCGAAAGATTACGTCAAAATGTTTGGAATCCAACTTTGTGTCGGTTTTAGTGCGTAGGAATACCATATTTATGAAATGTCAAACTTCAATTTGACATTAATCGTAACCATACCATTGCCGAACCAAACGTGCTACTTGAACGTTGCATTTAGTGGGATTGGGCCGAGAGCGCAAATGAAACCCTACGACAGAAGCAAGAATATAAAGAGATAATATTGTGTATTGTAAGTTTGGTTGTAGGTGGTACTAACTAATCATCAAAAAACACCTCTTTACTATAATTAAATGAAACTAGAATCGTTGATGAATTCATATGTAATACATTCAACACCTGATATGATACGCCAATACGCCATTTATCACACCGTCTGAGAAACTTACACCCATCTTCTAGGATGTTTCCTCAGACGTCACTTGACTCCAACTCGACTGAGGATACCTTAAGCATTTTCTCGAGGTATCCTCAAAATTGGTATTCTAAGTTTTGAGCAAAACTCGAGCAATCCCGACTGATGTCGAATCGAAGTGTAGTCAAGGTAACATGTCATTAGTAACGTCATTCTTTTATAGATAAAATATTAATCGAATAAAATAATGAGCTTCAGTAACTGTTTACAAGCAATAAACTTCCTTATGGTTAGTCCCGACGTAACTTGAAGTTGACAGTTGTTTCCTCACCTCGAGTGAGGGAAAGCGTCGAGTGGAGGAGATTTTTGCAACTATGAATACTAATATCTTGGAGTGAGGTTGAGTGGAGTCGAGGAATTTTCGAGGAAACGTCTTAGAATATGGGTGTTAGTAAATAACAGTAAAGTACCTTCGCAAATGATAAGTAAAAGAAAATCCGCAACAGAAATAGACGTACAACAATCCTCAATCTGACCGACAGAATGATTAATTCTGATAAATATATTATCGTCCCTATATCGATTCCATTATCGTACCACGTTCGTTTAACCTAATTATGCCCCAGTGCTCCGAACATAAGGTCCTTTACCACGGGCAACTAAGCATTTGTTCCACGATGTTGCATTTACCGTGGTTCGCTTTTACTCGCTTTTTATTTACGTGAAACTTTAGCATTTTATCATAAAATACGGATTGATTGGACATACAACTTATGTTCTAGCGACTTGCTTCTTGCCTGGTTCTTGAACTTGACTAAAAATCAATTCAAAAAGTGAAGACCGTATTAAAGTGTTTTGTCACCAAAGAAATGATTATTGAAGTGAATCATCTTACTTCGGCTTAGAAATTTTGATCCCCAACCTTTTCTATGACGAAAAGTGGTGGGGATAAACACTCTGTTGGGCAGATTGGGTGCAGTGTCACAATATAATACAAAAGTTTTACTTGTCAAGTGTCTTTAGGAGACTGTCTGTTTTTTGATTGCCTAGGAACCCGACCAATGGTCATATGATTGCTGATGTTAAGCAACCGTCGCCCTTGAACATTTGCAACACCAAAAACCAGCACTTACCCAGACGGACTCTGCACAACGAGCTCTACATTTATTCAACAATACAACTATTATTGTTAAATTATTTTATTATTATTATTTTTTATTTAAATTAGTTTATTCCTAAATAATTGGTAAAATTGGGACGACATGTAAACTCAGCCTCATAGCTACAAAATTCAATGTCCTAACTCTGTTCCAGGTAAGGGAAGGTATACCGATCACAAAGGCTTTAGTAAATAATTGACAGGTAACTCGACTAAGTCACTAATTGACAAGGCCTGGTATTGAACGAGGCACAATGTCAACTAAAATCACGCTAGTCATGTCCTGTAATGTGGTTTACGAAACTGCAAGGTAATGGTCAAATACAATGCGGTATTTAATATTGTTTCAACCCTATACTAAAACGTGCTTTTGCTATGATGTTAAGTGACTTAAAGTAAATGGCTCATGAGCTTTTAGGTAGTTTTTTTGGTAGCTTTTTTGGTAGCTTTTTGATATTGTGGTTCATGCAGGCTTAGCATCTACACAAATACCTATGATCTAATTCATGGCATGTTAGATTGCGAGAGTCCAATGTGGCACGCTATCAGGGTACTTTGTAGTTACCGTGTCTGGTTATTACATTTGTGCGTTCAGGCGATTGAAGTTTTTTTTTTTTTTTATTCTACTAAGGTAGCAAACAAGCTGACGGCCTATTTGATGGTAAACGGTCACCGCAGCCTATGGACGCTTGCAACACCGTAGGTATCACTCGCACGTTGCTGACCCTGCAAAAAACTCTTCACACCCTTCTTGAAGAACCCCATGCTGTACTCCCTTGGGAAAACAACGGCGGGGAGCTCATTCCACAGCTTAAGCGTGCGCGGCAGAAAGCTCCTTTGGAATCGCACGGTGCGAGACCAATTCAGGACACCTTAGTGCCATACAGGTTTTGTTTAATTCAGCAACAAATTGACAATCTCTCTGGTATTCTAATGTCTATAGGCGACAGTGACTACCATTACGTGAACCGTTTGCCTGCTTGTCATAATTTTGTGCATTTTTAAATTAAATACCTACTCAATATCTTAATCAAAAATCAAACTATATCAATATATATACTACATCAATAAAAAATAGACATTACTCTTAAAAATATATTCAAGGCCAATCACTCAAGCCTCCACCACAATAAACCAGCCAAATAAAATCAACTCCTTTCCGATTTACAAAGAAAAAGCGAGATTTGAATAGAAATCATGAGTTGAACAGACTCTTAAAACCTTTCAAATGCCTTTCAACAACGGAAAATAATTCCCGACTGGCTTACGAGCTAATAAATTACCGCTTATCTTGTATACCATTCAAAAGAGATTTTGGGGGTTGGCCCCTAATCCCAGATAATGGACCCAGCCGATTTTTAGTCATGGCTGTTTGTATAGAAAAAGCTTTATTGAAGCTTTATTGCAGCCGTTTTAAGAGCGCAGTTATTTTGGAGGCTGTATAGAATGCTTTCCATGACAATGTATATGTTATTGACGAGTCCACTTTCACTGTCATTATCAGTACATTACAGTTTTAGCACTTCCTGAAAGTAAAAGTTAGTGCCGTAGTAAAAATGAGTTAATATGATGTAACAGCCTCCTTATAGGTTTTTAAGCTACCGAATAGGATCTAACCTGTTCCTATACTGTTTGGATGTCCTTAAGCAAGAACAAACTAAAAGAACCGTACACAACTTTCTATAAAAGTATCTAGCTGTCCCCGGCGATTTCACCGGCTTTCCCGGAGTCAAAGTATTCTATACGTAAGTCCTGAGTATGCTCTATATTTGTGTCAAGTTTTATCCAAAATCTTTTCGGTGAGTTTTTTCTTCACACATGGTTACCCGATCCCAAGTTAAGCAGAGTGTACTGCTTGTAGTATGGCTACCAGATGACTGGAATACTTTTAAAATACATACTTATATAGATATTTACACCCAGACACACAACAAACAGACATGCTCATGCACACAAATGTTTGTCCTGGGTGGGAATCGAAGCCACAACCTGCGGCTTGCCAGTCAGGGTCTCTAACCACCAAGCCAACTAGCCCTGGTCAATATCATACGAAACACCCATTCTCACAAACTTTCGCGTTTTTGATATAAGTAGACGATAGGATGTTCGATGGTAAAGTTCCATGAAAATTGAGTCCGTTGTTACATACAAATTACCAAAATTTTGCAATTTCGCTTAACCCAATATGAGTTTGCGCTATTACGCATCATATCATCGTTGGCACATCCTGTTTCAGCATAAACTCATTGCCTTTTTTCATTTTCATTTACATCCTGTCGGTTTCATTTCGTTCTTTACGAGGTTTAGCCAAGGTTGAGCCTTCTCGTTAGCGTTATGCGTTATATGTAGTAAACATGGCGGATTAAACGCGGTTACCTTGTATAGTAATTTTATTACGTAACTTAAAGATGTAGGAGCTTTTTTTATCGTTTGGTTTACATGCAATTTAAGTTTAATTAAGTGCTGGATATATACGAAATATGTTTTTAACCGACTTCAAAAAAAAGGAGGAGGTTCTCATTTCGTCTGTATTTTTTGTATTCCGAATAATTAATTACTCAATTGACTAAGAATAAGAAGAAGAATGGCTTTATATGACAGACCAGTTGGCTTGGTGGTTAGCGACTCTGACTGCCAAACCTAAGGTCGTGGGTTATATTCCCACCCAGGACAAACATTTGTGTACATGAACATGTCCGTTTGTTCTGTGTCTGGATGTAAATATCTAGATAAGTATGAATTTAGAAAACAAAAAGTAGTATATGAATCAGTTATCTGGTGTCCATAGTACAAGCTCTGCTTAGTTTGGTACCAGATGGCCGTGTGTAAAAGAATGTCCGGGGATATTCATTTATTTATTTATATGTATCCAGTGCCGGATTACCGCAAGAGTAGCAATTGCTACGGGCCCCGCGTGTCTAATACCGCCCACCACCGATTGGTTTTTAGTACTTATTTATACTTAAGAACCTATAGCAGACCAAAGGCCTTCCGACAGAATTTGCTACGGGCCCCGCGCTTGGTTAAGCCGGCACTGTATATATCCTAAGATATGGTACATTATATTATGATCTTAAAATAAAAATGGTCGACATATTCTACCATTTAGAGTTTAGAAATATTTTAAATTAATAAGTGGTCTAACATTGTATCTTACCCAAATACTCTCTAATGGGTAAATAATTATACAGAATAATCCAGTATTTTATAATAACTATGCTTATTACTAAGAGCCAACAACTGAAAATTATCATACAATCTATAGATAATAAAAAAACATTTTCCTTCATTTTTATTTTAGTTCTATTTTTTAAATTACAAAGTAGATTTTCACGTATTCTTAGAAATATTGGCTTGATTTATCCCCTTGATACTTTTAGAAATAAATATTGATCTCATATTCCTTAATATTTTCTATTCATACTTTAATTAAACATCCTGAGTATTCCCTAGTCACAAGGCCTAGAATGCCTATAAATGAGCCAGCTATTTACCGGACAAAAATTTCATACCGAGTTGAAGGACACCGCCTCGAGATACGCAGCTCGAATTTATTACACAAATGAAATGAAATGTAATAAGTTATGTGTAAAGTGAAACAATTTACATGAAGAGACGAAGTATTCGCTTCGCAGAGTTTTAAAAGTTATATTATAACATTTTTCTTTGAACAACGCGTTATATAATCGTTTCATCTTGCTATGAAAGAGATCGTGGCGAAATGAGACAATGCCATTTTAACTTTTACCTCAATCGAGATATGAGTTCTTTAGATCCTTGTTATTGACCTCTCCCAATGTTATTATCAATCTTATGATTAAAAAATATAAAATAAATAAGTATCGCCGAAAACTATATTCGAGTTAATGTTTTCCAATGAAAATCAAAACAGATTTTTCCTATGTTTTCTTTCGATCTGATGGAAACAAGGGTATGTAGATGATAACGCTTAGTACTGAACAACCCTTTTTTATATAAAAACATAAAAACAATTCACAACCATGAAAATAAATGCAATTTTTACCAACAAAAACATTTTCATTTAAAAAAGAGATAAATCGGTGGAAATAATCCTTGATTCCACTTTTAGCATGAAAGTACGCACGAGGCTGGATATTTTAAATTTCATTTGATATTCATGAAATAATTTCCTGAAATAAATCGTGAATGATTAATCACAACACGCTTTATTTTTGCTTCTATCCATCGCATGCATTAATATATTTTGTGTGACACATTTTCATTTGTTGTGTTTTTGAATAAAAATAAAAACAATGCAAAAAGTAAAAAAGAAAACACAATTCAAACAAAAAAAAATACTAATTTTAATGGCGTATTCTTCCCAGTTGAAAGTAAAACTAACCGAAGCAATTTATATTTTAGACACCTGCCCCCTTAATCAGCTAATACAAACTTCGTCGGCGAGCCGCTTCACGGAGGCCTCGGAGAGCTTACCTCTCACGTGATTAGTAGTATTAGCGTAGTTAGCGAAAGAGACAGAGCACGGAGGCCGTGACGAAACATCCTCGAGTTAGTGTCATTTTCCTTTTAGAATCGAGCTCCTGTGCATGATTTTAGTTTTTACCCGACTACGGCGAAGCCAAAGGAGGGTTATGACTTTGACCGGTATGTATGTGTGTATGTATGTTCATCTGTTCCCTCATAACTTTTAAACTACTTATCGTAATTTGGCAAACGAGGTATCGTTCGAAGCGTCTTGGTCGTCTGCTGGTTATAGGATATGTGACGTCACAATAAATTAGATATGGCGCTCTCTACAGGACATAAAGGCATTAACTATAAAAATTCTTATAAGTGACACGATAATGTTTATTTATTGTTATTATTTGGCCATCAAGCTATTGATTACTTATTAATATTATCAATTTTGTTATTGTTAACTGTAGTGACACTACAATATAACCTAAAAATCTAAGCTTTGTACGTGAATACATCAAATAAGCTTTGTAAGTAAAAAAATATCAAATAATTGGTTAATAATTATTACTTTAAATTGCAAAAAAAAAACATTTCTATAATCATAAAAAAAAACATTATATTATAAATAATTAAATCACAAATATTTACAAATAAAACACTAATAGTAACGGTAATTATAACCCCAAAATAATTGAAATAAAAAAAAATAAGTTCAAAAACTAAAATATATGGTCGTATGAGCCATATGACCATATATGAGGTGGCATACAACCACGGCTATCCTCTGAACATCACTATGAACAGGTATTAAATACTTAAAAATATATTATGTGTGAGTTTTTTATTTAATAGACAATAAATATTGGATAGTTTGTATATAACAATTTCACATGAGAATATTTTCTTGTTTCATACTTTTTAAAGCGTAATTTTTCGTAGTCGGGTTTTAGTTTTTTTTAAAAATAAAGTTTGCAAATGATTCCAAAAATACAACAAATAATTTTCATTCGCATTCCACTATATTCGGAGTAGCCACTACACAAGAATGATATCATTACCCTATTATTCATGTCCGCAAACCCCTGTCGTCAGTCCATAAGTTTCCACTAAAGGAGCAATGAGTATTGTTAACTCAACGCATAAGGGCGCTGGGGATGAAAAGTTTTTGTGTACAGTAGTGATATTTCTTGCCATAAATCTTCAGATTCGGATTGATATAAAAACTTTTTTACATGTCAGGTTTGTTTCTTTTACTGATATTTAAATGAGCAATGGTTTAGTTTCAGGTTCCATGATATTTTAGAGTTTTAAGTTTACCTGTCATGAAATTTTCAGCTCATGAAAAATACTTTATACTCAAGAGAATTTTCACTGTCGATTAAGTGTTCACACACGGCCATTTTAGTTATTATAAGCAAGTATACTATGGGCAAAAAATATATTTACAGATTAACACAAATTGGTTTTTAGACACTTCTTGTTTGTCAAAATTATTTCAGCTTTACTTTATAATTAAAATCACATAATTTCTGAACCCTAATTTAACAACAGGTTTTACGTTTTTCTGGGATAAAATTATCATATGTGCTAATCCAGCCATCTCCTAGCTATGTCAAAAAATTCCATCCCAATCTGCGGTACCTCTACCATGAGTTGCTATCGAAACTTACTTCAGTCACTAGCGAGTAAACTACTATCGATACAGTATTTCTCGATAGCAACTGTCAAATTTGTGACTCATGGTACCGCATTTCTATAGCAAAGGCTAAAAAACGTCACTCGCTAGTGTTTACATATCGATAGGTTTTTTACCTATCGATTTTAGTTCTTTAGGTGACCGCTAGTGGCGCAATACAGATTTGCCATAGAAATATTTTACGCCGTCGCTAGCGAGTACATACGATAAAAACTCATGGTAAAGGCACTGTGCTGTTTATGCGTTATCAAATCCTAGACATTAAAACAATAACAATATTTGTAGAATTCCTTATCAATGAATTAAGGTAAAATTGTTCGTATTAACTGACAATTAATTTTATATACAAGTTCCCCCAAACCAATTAAAATGCCAGCCATCAGTCCAATAGTCAAATTTAATTATCCAAACAATGTAATAGCAGTCATTAAAGATCATTTATATTAGCAAAGGGTTGTCCACAGACTCAATAGGATCCTATGGAGGTCACGCCAAAAACTTAATAACCCCCGTTGAGTGTCTCGTAGGCAGCCAGAATATAAATTGCCGTATTTAAGGTGATACGCAACTGGAGCGGTTTCATACAAAATAAATGTTTTAATACATGGTACGCATGATAATTGCGATACTATTTTTTTACTTCATCTAATCTTACTCAAAGTATTTTTTATTATAAATAAATATAATACCTAATAAATGATACTTTAAAATAAGTAATAAATATCCTGGGCCATTCTTTACACATGGTCATCTGATCCCGAACTAGCCAACTGAAACCAGATAACTGACATACCTCATATACTCCTTTTATTACATACTTATATAGATATTTACATCCACACACAAAACAAACAAACACGTTCATGCTCACAAATGTTTGTCCTGGGTGGGAATTGAACCTGCGACCTGGGGCGTGGCATTCAGGGTCGATAACCACCAATCCAACTGGCTCATCCTTACATACGGCCACCTGATTGTGCTGATTAGGAATCGAACCAACGAAAGGTAACTTGGCAGTTAGAGTATCTTATCACATGCCGTGCCCTGATTCTATAATATAACATTTTTAAAGAAGTTAATTTAGATTTAAAAAAAATTGCTACAAATTGAGTCATGAAACAACAAAGACCTTTGCAGCTGTTAAATATTTCGCTCCAAATATGTTGGACGGGTAAAGTTGATCCTACTTTTAAAAACTCTCACGGAATTTAGGGACCACATTGTAGGTTTTACATGTAAAAGTGAAGCTCGACCCTCAAAATGAAGGTCTAAAACTATTCAGTAAGGTTTACCAGTTTCCGCCCAGTAGTTAACCCACGCATCCGAGAGGTCTTATAAAATTGGATACGTATTCTTTTCAGTATAATATTTAGGTATCCTATGTGTTTATCCTGTATATATTTTGTTTTAGTACTCTAGCTCTTAGTACAGAATAGGTCTTATTATCATACAACTTGTTACAAAATACCTAAAAATATAATTAATTATATCAAAGCCAACAACTCTAGTAAGCTGTCATGGAACCAGATTATTTAACAGAAAGGCCTACGTACCTATTTTACCTAATAATTGTCTACTTTAATAGTTTTTCTATTTTTCAATCACAAACATCAGTTTTTTTTATTTTTTGGGGTACGTTATACAGCGTTACTACGGTTCTTAAATGGACTCGTTATAAAGCCCCATTTAACCTCCTTTTGTCTTTACGGGTAGTTTTGTAACATTCTGTATAGGATACTTATTCTTTTCATTATATTTTACAGTATTATATATTTTTTCGAGTAGTAGAGCTCTTAGTGCAGAGTTCGTCCGGGGAAGTACTACCACCTTACCCAATTCTGCCGTGAAGCAGTAGTGCACTTGCGTTACTGTGTTTCGGTCAGAAAGGTAAGGGGGCCGGTGAAATTACAGGCACATGAGACTTAACAACTTCACGTCTCAGGGTCGACAACGCATTGGCGATGCCCCTAGTGTTGCAAATGTCCATAGGCGGCAGTGACCACTTACCATCAGGTGGACCGTCCGCTTGTTTGTCGGCCCATGTGGTATAAAAAAAAAAAAAAAAATTTGAATCATTTCATTTTTCATATTCATTTTCATTATAATAATGATAATAGTATCCTATATATTCATTCAGTAGGTATATATTTAATTATTAGTAGTTATAGAGTTATTTATGGAGAATTAGTCTCATTAAGGTTAAAGATACTTATTTTTTCAGTACCAAAAGTATCCTATGCGCTTATTGTGTTTTATTTCTAGAAGGAGTAGATCTCTTATTACAGAATTGGTCATAAATGAAATGAAATTAAATGAAAATATTTTTATTCAAATAGGCCTTTACAAGCACTTATGAATAGTCTGACTCTAATACCAGTTCCGAAGTGGTTCCGTTGTTTTTTACTGAGAAGAGCCGGAAATAAACTCAGCAATTACTCTGTTAAAAAAAACGAACTTACATTTATTACATAAATTTTTTTTAGTCTCACTGACAATACCTGTGTGTTATGGCAAAATTGCAGAATTAATAATATAAAAGATACTTATTCCTTTCAGTATAATAAGAACCCTATATTATATGTATATTTAATCAGTAAATGTTTTATTTTTACAATTGATTCGGGGAAGAACTACCAGCTTAACTATTTCCGCGTAGTGGTAGGTTTCTTGCGGTTCGAAAGGTAAAGGAGGCCGGTGAAATGCCAGGCACTTAATTCTTGTCTCAAGATCGTATTGGCGCTGATGAAAAAAAACTTCGCAAATTTAAAAAAAAATCCGTACAGCCGTTTTTATGCGTGCTAAAGTCACAAGCATACAGACATTCAAATTTTCCCCTAAGGAGCCCCAAAATTAATTTGTTAAATGAAAGTTGCTATCGATATCCTGAACAATATTTATGGATACCAATTTTTTTTAAACATTCCTCTGTAAACATTTTCCTGTAAAATTAATGGAATACCTTTCACGTTTTATTTTGCCATTTTAACTTTGGTACAATAAGAAGGATATTATAGTCAGCCTGCAAAATCACTTTATTATAAGAATCCATCGGAGCTACCTGCCGAAGTAATATTCAGAGCGAATGATAAAGAATTCAATTTTGCGGGCGCGTCGTGTAAAATTGAAAATTGGCCGGTTCGTGTAACAACATATACCTGCGTACATCTACTGTCGTACGGTTGGAAAACATGTTATTATATTATATTTTAACCGATTTCAAAAATGAAGGTTTTTGTTCGTCTGAATGTTTTTTTTAATGTATGATACCTATCTGAGTCATTTGTAGACTTTTAAGAACTTACTCGGAGATCAGTTTGTGTGCGTCAACATGTGTTTTAATGTATTGATTTAAAAATCATAATATTAGTCTAGTTAACATAAAAAAGCCCCACTTATTTAAGGATCACAGAACAGTGTGTGCAAAATGTCCTAGGACATTTAGATTAACTAAGTTTTTGTTTTTTTTTTATGTTTACCGTGTAGACATAACTCGTCGTAGGTTCTTCGTCTTCCACTAGTTTATATAATCTAGCAGTATTTTGTAATAAATAAATAATTAGTATCCTGGGCCATTCTTTACACACAGGCATCTGGTCCCAAACTAAGCAGAGCTTGTACTATGGGAACCAGATAACTAATACTACATATACAACTTTTTTTTTCTAAATACATGCATATATATTTACACACAGACACAGAACAAACAGACATGTTTATGCACACAAACGTTTGTCCTGGGTGGGAATCGAACCCGCGACCTTCGGCTTGACAGTTAGAGTCGCCAACCATTGGCCTATCAAATTTATAATTTAACTTCCACTTATAGAGACACCATAAAATCGATAACTTACGTATGTTATAGTAAAATAGCTTAGTTAAACTAAAACACGATAAGAACAAGAAACCATTTTGCAAACGTTACATATTCTCATCTTCATAGCCTCGGTCCTTACGTTTATTATTTAGTTGTTTGGCTCTGGGGTCATGCATTCCACGTATTGTTGGCCTGCCCGTACCTACCCTCTATTATGAATAACCATTTCAGACAAAAACATACCGTTTGGCAATTCAATTAACATCAAATTTGAATGGAATATAATTTTACTGTTAATTGGTAAGGGTAGTGAGGTTTTGGTGAATATCTTGTAGTGTAGTTAAAGTTCAACTTCAATATCAAGTTATCAAAATATCTTGGCAAGCCACTTCGTTATCTCGAGCTGGATTTGAAAGATCCCTTCCAGACTTTGAGTGCTTAACACCTTCGAATATATAATTACTTATCAAAGTGTAATCGCAGTTAAACACATTTATGTATATTATAATAAAACAGTAGAACCTGCGAGTCTGTTTTTTGAACATATTTGCCTAAAACTGATTGTAGTTGATGTAAAATGTAAAATACAATCGTATTTATCGATATCGTTTATAGCATATAATCATCTGCGAAAAATTATGCGTCGAATGCTAACAGTCCCATCGCAATATGTTCAGTAGTTTTGAAGTAATGCTGCGTCATATATATACGTAACTCAAAGAAACTACAGTTTCGTAGCTACGCATACCGAAAACAGATAGTAATTAATACAATTTAAAATATCCAGGGTTGTTTATTATAATTTATATTTAAAAAAATGAGAGAAAAAAATAGAAAAGAAATAGAAAAGACCAACTATTGCATAAAATTGGCTCATAAGACGGCAAATACGCGAAATATAACACCAACAAACACAAAATCAGCAAAACGAAATGACAAACGTTAGTAGAACATCTACATAAATAAATGCCATCGGATGAAAGATAAAAAGTCCCATTTACTTGTTTTTTTTCCGTCGGGAATAAATTAGGCGAGGCTCGGTAGAATCGCTTAAATTGCCACGCCATGATTTACAACGAACGGACATGCTAACGTTTCTCAGTAGTTATTGCTTATGGGGTCCATAGACATCATAAAGTCGATGATTGTCTTTCTGTCGAAGAAAACAGAACTCTTGAATCCCTTACTTCCGACTATAAAATTAAAAAATTTCGAAACCATTATTCAGTTTAGGCCCGCGGAGGGCACTTACGAAGGTCAAATTTAAAGTTACTGAACCTACCACCGGCTCGGAAGTCAGCCTTCAACTGAGAAGAAACTCAGCAATAGTACAGATTTTTTATATAAATTTAAAATTTACTGTTCTAACTAATCTGAATTTTTGGTGATATTATTGTTTGAATTTTATGTTTTTTATACTTAACATTTACAAAATACTTAATTAGATAACATTCCAAACAAAAAGAAATAACAAGACAATAAATAAAAACCAAAATCTTGTGTTGGTCCAATAAAAAATATGATTATTTCTACCGCCCTTTTAGGTTGAATACGTAGTATTATGTCTAAATACTACTATACCGTATGAGAATTTATGTAAAATATAGGTATTAAATAACATTTAAATATATCAATTATTCAGTGTGGTAATCTTGCGAGCTTTTTTGGCGTGCTTTCGTGAAACAACGATTCGGAAGTTTCTACCCTAATTTGCGTTCCAAGGATAAGATAAGGCCTATTTTCCACCTTATCTGTCATCACCCTACAAAGAAAACGTGTGTAATTTGTATGCATTTTTTTTTCATTTATAAAGGTTATTTTGAAAAGCACTTGAATACGTGTTTCATTAAATATGTTAGGAAACACGAATACAAAATAAAAGTAATTTGGAGCATTTTTTTTAATCCATACAAACTTTTTTTTTTAAAACCACCGGGGCTGACAAATGCACGATCCACCTGATGGTAAGTCGTCACTGCCGCCCCGACATTTGCAACACCAGGGAATCGCCAATGCATTATCGACCCTGAGATGTGATATTGTTAGGTATTATGTACCTGTAATTTCTATACATTTATATACCCCATTTACCCCTTTTTAAGGGTGAAATATCAAACATATTCCTTAGCTGTTATTTATGTAATAACTAGCTGTCCCTCGCGGTTTTACGCGCGTTCCCGTGTGTCACATGTATTATACATAAAAACCTTCCTCTTCAATCACTCTATCTATTAAAAAATCCGCATCAAAATCCATTGCGTAGTTTTAAAGATTTAAGCAAACATAGGGATATAGGGGCAGAGAAAGCGACTTTGTTTTATACTATGTAGTGATAAGCATACCCTGTCAACATAGTAAACGAATGCAACGAAAGATATAATAAATAGGATACTTCTGTTGCGAACGTTGCAGAGTATTTGCTTTCCAATCTCGACGATTTAAACCCCAGAGGAGACAGGGATATTGATATTTGAAGTTGAATAATATCGCCTATATTTAATGGAACTGAATGAAAGGGAAGCAATACTACTAAAAACTTGAGAGGTGTCAAGGGACACCCGGATGGGACGAAGATACGCATTGGAATTGACCAAAACGCTGAGAAAGTCCAGTGTGTCCAGTGTCGAGAAAAACTTGCAATCTCTCGTCTTTAGTATTAGGTCTTCAATAAAAGATCAAGACTGTGCTAATAATAACTAATTATACTAATTTATAAATGGAACGGAATTTTAAACATGTTGTATGTAGCCTTTAAATTATTTATGAAAAAAACAAACCCAATAATGAACCATATCATTTAAATTTCGAAAAAAAGTGTCGTTACAACTTTTCGTATGATTTTTTTCCGTCTAACTCACTTTCACAACGCGCGATAACGAACTTCGTTCCAATAATTTTAATGTGAGAGTTTGTTTGTTGTCCTTCAACGCAACCGATCTGTTTGATATTTTGTCCGGGGATAACCGACAGGGCGAAGAAGCGCAAAAGCAATACTGATTACCCTGTGAATATGGGTGTAACCTATTCATATATAGTTTCTAGAGCGATTAGTTATAGAAGTAATAATTAGATGGAACTTCTTTTGGAAGAGAGAAGCCAATACAAACGAATTTGTAACTCTAAGAATCGAAAAGATCTCGGTATGTTGACTAGTAAATCATCGAATAACCAACCTAACTAATACGGTGAGTATACAATGAGTTAATGGTTTCCTGACGAAGAAATATTCTGTGTAAAAACCTTGCTTGACCCAGGAATCGAGCCGCGCTAAACGACCTTACTTGCTGCGCTACAAACCACCTAGCCAAAAAGATTCTCAAAAGCTCTGAAAAACATAATGATTAGTGTTAGACAGAGAGTGCCATTATATTCAACTCTTTCTGTCTCTTTCTACGCAATATAATAAGTTTCATTCCATAGCTGTATATTGTAAAGTATTAAGTTCACATGTGTAGCTTTTATTGCTCATATTTCAGCGAGTTTCTCACATACTTACTGAAATTGCTCCAAACTGGGATGATCCCCAAGCAATCTTGTAACAATGTGAATAACTTATGAGCACAATTATCTACGTATAAACGTGCCTGCGTACTTATTATTTATCATTATTTTCGACAAAGTGTATCTTAAGTATCATTGAAGAAACTCTTGCTTTTTGAAGAAATTCCAAATGTTACCTTTGTGATATTTGTTAGGATGTTTTCTTAATCCTTTGATGTGAATAAAGACTTTTGATTGATGTTAGAATAGTAATATTCGATATCTGCCTGCCCCCAATATCTTATCAGCCCTGCGCGAATTGTGTAACTCTATCGGATTCAATGTTGAAGCCGATTCCATAAGAGATTGATGGTTCCTCGCGAGCAGTGTAGGAAAATAGTGCCGCCAATGTAATTCAAAATTTCCTGCAACAATGATTAGCATTACACAGCCGCCTTGTTGGATGCATATTGCCTACACACACTCACATACACTTACACCCACCCACATACACTCATACACACCCATACCCACCCACACATACACAAATATGCATTTATTTATTTTTACTTTCCTATTAATAATTCTACCTTTTACTTTAAATTAGATTATTTGTATTTCTTTTCAAAATTTGTTTAGAATTTGGTTAATATAACGTATATTGTGTGTAATGGAGGAGGGCGTTGGTGTCTGCGACACAGGTTTTATACTTCTGCAGTTGCCATCTTTTTTCAATTGCACTATATGCCACTGTTCCTAAATATATATATATTTTTTTTATTTACCTAAGTATATGTATAATATCAGTATATATATTATAGTATATATAGTATACCTTTTCAGTAGACCGTCGAAAGTCGATAATAGCTCAGTTGGCAATGACGTCGAGTGCCATTACGAGAGCCATGGTTTTGAATCATACAATGAGCTTGAGGTCTGGTTAGAGGAGAAACCATAGGACGGTTGTAGGGTACTTTGTTCCATCTGGCTGGCTTCCACTCTCAAATTGAACTCTGTCGCCAAGCACTAGTTGTTGTGTTTTGACAGCTATATTTCTTTTCTAGGCTTTGTATGCTTGCCGCTTTCGGTCTAATCATCAAAATTTGATTTAAGATCTATGGATTTTGTGAAATAAATAAATAAATCACTTGTCATTGTGAGGTTGTAGTCAAACGCCAGTCTCTATACAGAATGTTACAAAACTACCCGTAAAGCCGAAAGGAGGTTAAAAGGGTTAATATAACGTGTCCTTTCAAAATATTTAAGAACCGTAGTAGCGCTGTATAACATACCCCAAAAAAAATCAAAACTGATTTAAATTAATGTAAAATAGAAAAACTATTAAAGTAGACAATTATTAGGTAATATAGGTACGTAGGCGTTTCTGTTAAATAATCCGGTTCCCTGACATGACAGCTTACTAGGGTGGTTGGCTTTGATAATCTATACTAATATTATAAAGAGGAAAGATTTGTATGTAAGTATGTTTGTTACTCTTTCCCGCAAAAAAGATATGGATGAGACTTGACATAGATAGAGCATATCCTGGAATAACATATAGGCTACTTTTTATGCCGGGAAAATGTGATATCCCTTTGGAACGCGGGTAAAACCGCGGGGTACAGCTAGTTAATTATATATTTACGGGGTATTTTGTAACACGTTTTATAGTAAATAGTAAAATATTGTGGTGATTTTATTTATAGTAAAAAAAATTGTGACTGTAGTAACCAACGAAATCCAAGTAACAATTCATTATACCAACGATATTCTTTTTTCCATTTACTTACCAAATCAATTATGTCAGAAAGTTGAGACATTGTGGAGACATTTTTGCTCTCACTGAAAAGTTTGAAGAGAAATTTAAATTTTGTGTACAAGGTAAATTTATAGGTGTAGATAGAGGTATATAATTATTTAATAATGTTACTCTTTTAAATAGTGTGTTTTTAGAATTTCAGTATCACTGTTATATTCCTTATATTCTCGTTTTTATATAATTTTGTATGATATAATTAAGTTCTGAATACAATATGGATGTGACTGCATTAAATAAAACTAGGTTAAAAAATCAAAATTTAAATTCATAATTGGCGGTAAGTATTGGTCTACATATATGTTAGTGACTAAGAGCTGTCGATTTTGTTGTTGAAATAAATAAATATACTAGTAATATTGTTCAAAATCCTAATGTTTGTCTGTTTGGATGTACATATGTTAATTTGTTTCAGAACATGTATAGATCATAAATAAACTGCAGACTGGATTTTAATGAAATTGACAAAAAAAGTAGAAAGAATTTTGAATCAACAAATATTTGCACCGGAGGCGGGTTTCAATTATTAATAGCAAAAATACTTCCACAACAACAAGCAGTACTTAACCTGATTAAATTTTAAACTAAAATAAAGGGTACCAAGCAACAAGTTTTAATGAAAACACGAACTATAATGAAATTATATCCAACAATTTGATATAACAATGAAAATAAACAAAAACTTCAACTGTTTATCAATTAATCGGCTCTACTGAGTTAATAATATTTTGAGTGAACATTAATCCTTATGGCTGAATAAATTGAGTTCTCGATAACTTTCATTCAGTCATTCATTCATTCCGGTCCTTTGATTGGAGTTTATTGGAGATGGTTTAATTAAGACGGGAATAAATTAAAAAGGATTCAATATAAAACTTTATGAAAGCCTACTTCAATATCGCCAGTAAACAGGTAGGTAAGAACTTTTTAAATTATTATTTTCAGGAAACCTTGTCTTTTTACAATATTATTTTCTATCTAATACCTTTAATCGAGCACTTCTTGTATAAATAATATATATATATATATACAGGAATATTTTTTATTCAGTGCGCAAACTTAGAACAAATTAAACTTAAATGAGTTTTATTTAACACCTAATTTTTATTTTGATAAGTTTTAGTACAAAAAAATTAAGTTAAAAGATATAGACTTTAAAATTGATATTATGGCTACTCTGTCGCTCGGGTTGGGCGCCCACCCAAGGCCGTGGCCTTGGCAACAGCTGGCTCTACAGCCGCGTGCGGCGCACGGCGCGCGCGCTTTTTGATATTATTATGAATAGATAGTGTCCATTGTTTGTTGATTTTTAAGTCGAAAAAAATACAAAAAAATACTAAACAAATAATGGAAATGTGTTCTGTTACTGATACTGAACCACCAAATTTTTTTGGCATTGCTTAACAAATATTCCTGTATATTATTATATAATTAGGATCTCGGAAACGGCCCCAATGATTATCATGAAATTTAGTATGCAGGGGGTTTCGGTGGCGTTAAATCGATCTAGCTAGGATTCATTTTCAGAAAATGTCGTTTTATCTTTGTTTTTAGGCAATGACAACTGCTACAATGTAGGTAGAAGGTAAGGTTTTCAAGTTACATCTTTTGTGAGAAATACTGTTTTTGGGAGCTCTTTATTATCGCATCTAATTCGTGTCTAGATATATAATATATGACAGTGCTTTAAAAAAGAGAATACGGTCGAAGTCACGTTAGTAAAGAAATCTCGAGCAATGCTCGGCCATCCAGGTACTTACTCTTATATGACCAATTGGCTTGGTGATTAGCAACCCTGACTGCCAAGTCAAAAGTAGTATTGTATATGTAGTATATCAGTTATCTGGTTTCCATAGTACAAGCTCTGCTTAGTTTGGGATCAGATGGCCGTGTGTATTTATTATTATTACTCGGTTCGTATTTTTATTCACAGCTGTTTTACCTTCACTAACAAACTCAGAGTCAGACTATAAGTAATACAGGAAGAAAATGAAGAAGAAATAAATAGGTTAAAAATCCATAAAAACAGTGTCTCCTAAAGACACATGACAGAAGTGAAACTTTTGCATCACAAGAAAACATTTGATTTGGGTCATTTATTTTATTTCAAACTAGCTGTGTTTTACGTTCCCGTCACATGTATTATACATAAAAACCTTCCTCTTCAATCAAACTATTAAAAAAACCGCATCAAAATCCGTTCCGTAGTTTTAAAGATTTAAGCATACATAGGGGTATAGGGAAAGAGAAAGCGACTTTGTTTTATACTATGCAGTGATTTTGCGTTTTCTTGTAGTTAGTTCTGTCTGAGAAAGAATAAACGAGGTATATCGTAAAGACACTATAGAAGTGAAACTTTTGTATTACAGGGAAACATTCTAATTATTAATCATTCACTTTTGAATAGATGAATTGTGTTTATTATTCGTCAAAAAGGTGAATCAGAATTCCAAAGACCTCTCGTTAGAAGACTCACTTCAATAACAGTTAAAAAAGTTCACTTCTGTAAGATTACCTGTAAGTTAAGAGTATTTGTTTTATAGGAGTTGTTGAAGCCAGGATTCAAACCGGCGACCTCACGACCCCTGTCACATCCTTTCTCATACCGTAAGCTTTTAAATATACCTGAGCGCTTCAGTCGTTAGAAAATGATGACCGTTTCGGGTAAAATATGCGCAAGCCGCAACTATAAAAGCAAGCCAGCCAGCCTTATACAAGGTATGGCCACTACAACCTGAATAATGTAGTCTGACATCTTCCTTGTAGCGATAGCAAAATATTATTCAGGAATAATTTTTAATTAATTCCTAATCAGGATAAGAAGATTATTAAAAATAATAATAAATAAATAACACTCTTGGAAAATTGTTTACTCTCCATCTGATCCCCAACTAAGCAATGCTTTTTTTTACACTAAGGTAGCAAACAAGCTGACGGCCCGTCTGATGGTAAACGGTCACCGCAGCCTATGGACGCTTGCAACAGCGTGGGTATCACTCGCGCGTTGCCGACCCTGGAAAAATCCCTTCACACCCTTCTTGAAGAACCCAGTTTAGCTATGCTTAGCTTAGTTTGGAAACCAGATAACTGATACTATGTATAAGAAAAGAAATAAATATAATAAGCTGTTTTATTCCATATGTCTAAGTTACATTTCAAATATCAATAATACATTTTCTTAGTCTTTTTCTGTTGAAATATGGATTTTTTTGAGCCCTTTTTGGGCTTTACCCAACCTCCTCCAGTTTTTTCCACAAATCCCTATGCCAATGCCTGTATTTGTCCAGTCGTTTCCCGACAGGAACTATATACTACTTATTTATTCAAAATACATACTTATACCATACATATATTTATACTTAGACACAAAATAAACAGACATGTGTGCTCTAAAATGCTTATCCAGGATCGAAATCCAACCTACGACCTGTCCCTTAGCAGTCAACAAACCAACGGGTCAACTGACCCATGGCACTGGAACATCGCAACCATGTCGCTGACTAAACGCTAAGTAACTAACGTATGCAAAGAGCCTTTAAAACCAAAAATCTATTCAATATTAAGGTGGAATTATAAATGAGTAGTCAATACTTATGTAGTTAATTAATTGTTATACAAAAACCTTGGAGATTAGGCAAAGGATTATTATTTAACCGCTTGTTAACTAACTAACAGAAAACCCACTAATGTTTGGTAACTTCAGAAATATAACCATTCGTATTTTAACCCAAACAAAGGGTAAGCTTTGTGGCAGTAAAATTTCTAAAGCCCAACTATGTGCAACTAATTATTAGTTACTCTATCTACTTATCACCTTAACGATAAAATTCCCAAATAACAGCATTTGAAGATACCGCCAACAGTGCAATCATCGTCCAAAAACAGTTAAAAGCTAAAGACTTCATTGAGGTTTTTACATATATATTTTTTTTTATATTATAACGTAAATAAACAATCAAAAACACACTATTTAACCTTTGTAATCTATATATATAAAAATGAATCCCTATTTTCTTTGGACACGGCATCACGCATGGACGGCTGAACCGATTTCACCAATTCTTTTTTTGTTGTATTCGTTATTGTCAGGAGAAGATTCTTATGAAAGAAAAAAAATTGAAAGTTGCGTGGAAAATTAGAAAATTTAAGAAAACATAACCAACATATAAACTTTTTTAATGTAACCTTACCGCTTTTGACAATATCAACTCTTATAGTGTTTGACATAAAAGTCAGTCGTTTGACAATATCGTTTAAAACAGAGGCATGGATTGGAATTATATTGGTAAATAATTAATTTATAATTTCTTAGTGCACATTTCACGGTTGATTCAATAATTCTAATCATGAATTCAATTCATAGTTAAGACAGGACAACGTCTGTCGGGTCAGCTAGTTAGTAATAAATTTAAATTACTTTTTAATTTTTTAACACTCACTTTTGTCAACTCTACACTCATTCCGGAGACACGAAGCAAAGCGAAGCTCCGTAAGAATTTAGGTACAGTTGTTGGTCCCCAAAATTATTAGCTGTGCCATTTATTTAGGCCGAGCGCCGAATTGGGAACTAGAGGCTTTAATGTAATGGCTGCTTTACAACCTTTGCGTGAATGAGAACAAATGTTGTCCTGAAGGAATTCATCGTGAGTAATAGACCGATAGCGTTCATATTCTATTTAGTTATACTTTATTTTGATTTATTATATTACTAGCTGGCTACTTGCAGAAAATATTATAAAAATGATTATCGCTTGAATTTTGCATAAATGCAGAATCAAATGTCAAAGTGACGCGCTTCATCTAAATGACTTCACGTCAATGAATGACGGTTAAATTATTTGGATATTATTCATACAAAAATACTAAAACCGTGGTTAAAAAATGAAGGGTTGGGGGATGAAAAAACATTACAACGTACCCTCACCTACAAAACATATAATTAAAATCGGTCAAGCCGTTTCGGAGGTGTATAAAAACACCGTGACACGAGATTGTTATATAACAATCTACTCGTATATATCGTATATACTAGTATTAGATAGCAGATTGCGCAATGAGAGCTCGGAGAGTTTACCTCTCATATGATTGCATATTTAGCAAAAGAGACAGAGCATAGAGGCCATGACAAACCATCCTCGACATAGTGTCATTTTCCATACAGAATTTAACCCCAGAGTCTTGAGTTCGGTTCCCAAAAATAAACTACGGGATAAAACCTTAGTGGTGAGGTATCTCGCCTGCTGGTTACCAACCCTCAAGGTCCAAATCTCCCGATCACTTTGGTTCACGATAGGTTTGTTCCAGTGGCTCCATAGAGACCCGAAGTCCTCCGTTTAATTATTCATGCATGATTAAGTCATATCAATACAAACCTTAATATTTATAATATTAGTGGGATATCATGAACCACTAGACCATTGGGTTTATATTTCCTTAATATGTTCTTTTAACATAATATAAAATAACCTGCTCTTTCCTAAACAGCTGATCACAAATGACTAGTAAATAACCACTTTTCTATGTAAAAAAAACTCCAACATTACCTCTTCAATACAAATGTAAAAAGAACCTAAGTAGTTACTTCGTACACATTCCATTTCAAAGTCTCACAAAACACGCACGAACACACGAAAAAGCGTATTTCTATTACGTCCATTACGTACAAGAAGGCACCAATCAAGTTCGCAACAAAGCCTTAAGGAAATTGTTTTCTGAACGTATGGAAGGAAAGTCTCAAAAGACTTATTTTTTTCCAATAAACCCGCTTCGGGGCGGTTTCAGAAACTGTCAAAATTTCTAATAACGATACGGGGAGTTTCCGCGTTTCTACGCCGAATTCTAACGGCACTTTTTATAGTTTAGTCATGTATCCCGAAAGTTTCGGTTTTACGAAAGTATTATTACTTTGACATGATATTATTTATTGTGGAGCTTTAAAAAAAATATCAATGGTAGTGCTATCTACTAAATATAAAATCGCTTCGCCCAGTCGAAAGTTATGAGGTAACTAACATAAAAAAAACAGACGAATAGAGAACCTCCTCCTTTTTTTGAAGTCGGTTAAAAATAGTAATAGACAAATCTCATAATGAGAGACAGGATTTGTTTTTCGTTGTAACATTTTCACAACTAAACTTTCATTCTGATGTTGATGACAATTGGCTTAAGGGTTCTCGTATTCTGTATCATAAATAGAATTTCTTTATTAACTTTAAATGTGGTATGGGGACGATAGATATTGGACACTTTTATGTGGCACGGACCCCTAAAAACACTATGACATAGATGTAACTCAAATGGTTCCTCAATAAAAGAGGCCATTTTCGAAAAATCTTTACAATTTTTTACCACAAAAATAACATTTCGTTTATATCTTTCTTAATAAAAAAATCCGTAGATACGTATCACATCCCTACTACCTTTTTCCACTTGAGTGATCCTAAAATGAAGTTACCTTCGGGTCCAGAAATGAGTTTCGGATCGCTTTTTCTGTCAAACATCTATGTGTGGACTAGAGAATTCTTGGCATTTCAACTGCTCAATTCTTTTCTCTAATACATTTTAATAATGTTTGATGTGCCTTTTATACCAGCTTTTATTGCCTTTTTGTGTTGTAAATACATTTCCAATGCTTACCGTGAAGGAAGGCATTTATGCCATTGAAGATGGGAGTTCGGATTCTGTCTATCATTATATTTACTTGTCGTGACAATTTATTATTTATTTGCATTTCGTTAGAAACAGTTGTAGAATAACCACATTTATCTATCTAAAACTTTAAACATGTATATAAGCAAAATAGAGTTTCTTTGACGCACCATCACCTCAAAACTACTAAATATAAATGGGTGGGACTGCTACCATTCGATGCGGATTTTTTCCAAGATTGTTATAGGCTAACATATATATGATACCAATAAACATGGGTGAAACCGCGGGGGATAGCTATCTTATATAATAAATAATAAATAAATAAATAAAAATGTTTATTTCTGTATCCAAGGTTTACAATTTAAAATAAAGGTTGGGACCTTCTTTTAAGTACAGCAATACTTGTGTCAGAAGACCCCGCTCTTCAATAGCCATAATATAAGGTTAACACATGGTACAGGTAAGTAAAATTAGATACTAAAATGTTGCTTATAATATTATCAAAAACTATTAAAACTACAAAGGTGTGTGTGTTTGTGTGTGTGTGTGTGCGTGTGTGTGTGTGTGTGTGTGTGTGTGTTTGTGTGTGTGTGTGTGCGTGCGTGTGTGTGTGTGTGTGTGTGTGTGTGTGTGTGTGTGTGTGTGTGTGTGTGTGTGTGTGTGTGTGTGTGTGTGTGTGTGTGTGTGTGTGTGTGTGTGTGTGTGAATTGCGAGTTATGTATGTGTGTGTTTTGTGTGTGCTGCATAGTAATTATTTGTGTCATAGAGAGTAAATATCAAAAATATATACGAGGGTTCTATTTTAATATAAGCTTAATTCCTACGCAGTAGTACTTCACTCTCCTCATAGGTTTTTGCTAGTAACCAATTAATCAATGTAGTTTTGCAATCGAAGTATTGTTTTGGATAGATATTTATGGCTTTGTTAATTAGATTATATAGATGTGCTGACTGTCGGACATATTGGTTGTTAACAAAAGAAGTTTTAGCGAAACTTACCCTAACAACCTTATCGTTTCTTCTCTTTTTTAAAATATTGTGGTCATATTTTAATGTTTTGTGTATTTTTAGAACTACATGATAAATATATAAATTTCTCACACTTAGCAACTTGCACGTTGTGTAAAGTATTTCCGTAGAGAATCTATATGGTTTAAAATACATGACCTTGATCAGAGCTCGTTGTATTTTCTGATTCTTGTGCTTAGTATTTCAATTTGCGGGTACCATGATAGTCTCTGATCTATTATAACTCCCAAATACTTTGTAGAATATACTTTTTGAATGATGGGACAGTTGCAGCCATCGTTATGTGAATTTACAGAGTCATGCAGCCTAATACCAAGCTCATTCTCAGGTTGGGTTCGATTATAAATGGAGTAGCACATATAATTTGTTTTTAGAGCATTGAGAGTAAGTAGATTTGCCTTGAGCCATTGAGCAATCTTAGCAAGTCCCAACTCAGCTACCTTATGAACCTTACTCCATGAAGTGTTAGAAAAAACTACAGCAGTATCGTCAGCATATGAGAAAATTCTTGCATCACTTAGTTTTAGACTGCACAGATTATTTATATAAATTAAAAACAAAGTTGGACCCAAGACACTCCCTTGCGGGACTCCGAAAGCAACATTTAAATCACAACTAATATGCTGGTCAATTTTAACCCTCTGCTTTCTATCACTTAAATAGTCCCCAAACAAAGCCAAGGATGTACCTCTGATTCCAATGCTTTCTAGCTTTTTAATAAGGATGGGGACATGCAACGTGTCGAAAGCTTTTTTGAGATCTAGATATACAGCTAAGCATTTTCTCCCTCGATCTACTTGGTCAACTATAAATGAGCTTAATGCTGTTACAGCGTCTTCAGTAGACCTACCATTTCGAAATCCATACTGTGTTTCAGCTAGTATTTGAAATTTGTTAAGGTAGTTAATTAATCTAACGTTTAAAAGTTTTTCCAAAATTTTTGAAATCGACGGTAGCACTGAAATTGGTCTGTAATTACTAACATCTTCCATGTCACCAGTCTTATGCACTGGGGTGATAATTGATTGTTTTAGAAGAAGAGGGAATATTCCATTTTTAAAGCAAAGATTGGTTAGATGGCAGATGACAGGAACTACTTCATTTATCGCCAGTTTCAGAAACGTAGTCGGAATATTATCCCAACCAGGGGCACTGTCTGATTTGAGACTCATAAGTACATCATGAACTTCTTTAGGGTCAGTTTCTAATAGAACAAATGAATTTACCACAGAATTATTTGCTTCAAATGGGCATACATTTAGTGGGCTAGGACTTGATAAGATATCCTCGGCCAGGCTTTTACCTACATTAGCAAAATAGCTATTTACATAGTTGACTGATTCACCAGGAGAAGACTTAATTTTTAGTAATTTTGTGTTATCTGATTTACGTTGATTCAAATAGGTAATGGATTTGATACTCTTCCAAAGCATCTTAGTATTTTTTGTAGATTGCGTCAATTGATTTCGTTCATAATTTCGTTTCAGTTTTTTAATTAAATTATTGCAAAAATTCCGATATCGTTTATAGCTTATTTTTAGGATTTCGTTATGAGGATCTAAACGCACTTTTTTTTGTAGTTTATTTCTGTTTCTAATGCATCTCAGAATGCCAATGGTAATCCATGGTTTTATGACACGTTTGCTTTTAGGAACATGTACATTGCTGGTATTTTCTTGTAGCGACGCAATAATTTTGCTGATTAACAGCTCAACTACTGTATTTGCGTCATTACAATATAACAACTCTGGAAGTTTCTTTTCTGACAAGCTTATAAGTGCCTTATTAAAATCGACAACAGTTTTAATATTTATACGTTTTTCCTTTACAATTTTATGACATGAAAGATTTAAAAATATCATAGAGTGATCAGTAACAGAAGTATTCAAAATAGCAACAAAGGCAGATAATTTGGCTTTTTCAAGTTTTAACATAAAATGATCTAAACAATTGGTTTCCCTAGTTGGAATTACGTGTCCTGGCATCAAACCGTGCATTGATAATACATTAAGATAGTTGAGTCTATTATTCTGCTCGTAACTTTGCTCAGTTTCCTTTGCAATAAGATTTATATTTATGTCTCCAGTTAATATTATATTCTTATACGATTTTAAGGTTTCTAAATGTGAGTTCAGTGAATTAATGAACAAATCGGCATTAGTGTTAGAGGGGGAACGGTATACACCCAGAACAGCACTGCCATATGTGTCTATTTGTACACATGATGCGTGATCTAATTTAACTTCTTTGACATTTGATATAACAGTACCATTCCGTATATACACCACAACTCCATCATTCTGATTGAGATGATGGGTGGTTGTAAAAGAACTGTAATTCATTAAAGTTGGAACTGGTTTATCAGAGTTAAGTCGGCATTCAGTCAATATCAGTAAATCTGAATTGATATTAGTTGAGTTAAGAGTAACATTTAGATCATCCATGTTTCGATAAACGCTTCTAATGTTTTGGCAAAATATTTTTAAATCATTATCTTTTTCAGGTATATTTTTAGCGAGATCCTCAATATCACATTGAATAGCACGCGCGATTTCAATGTCGTCTATCTCATTCATATTTGAAAAGGAACTATCCATTATTACATACTATTAAAAGACTGCAAGTGCGTATAAGATCATGAAAGGGTTTTAAGCCCATTATCAGTTGATAATATAAAACATAATTGTACATGTATAAATAGAATTCATTAGAAATTGGTTGTCCAAGACATATTGTGATGTGTACTAGGAGATTGCAGCTAGTGTATTGAGATTTGTATGTTAGGATATTGTGTGAGTGTTCTGTGTATAAAGTGTGTGTAGTTAACAGGTAATTAACAAATTGCAATGTTAATAACAAAAGTGGCATAGTAAGTAAATGATTAAACAAAAAATAAACTCCGCATAATAAAAACAGAAACAAGCAACCAAGAAGGGACCACACAAAGCATAGTCATTGTTCATTAAACAGTTGCTGAATCTGTGCTTCTGTTCTTATTGCAATAATTGGAGAATTATCCTCTCTTCTTACGAAGACTTTGCCGTAAGCAGTCCAACAGAACTTATATTTCTTTGATCTAGCGAGATCTCGAGCCAGGAAATGCAAGCGAGAGCCCTTTGCAGTTAGTTGCTCCAATATAAATATAGGAGTGTCTTCAGATGCGCGGAGTCCTAGGTGCAAGGCACGTAGTTTGTTCTTGTGTTTCGCATTAAAAGTCTTACTCAGTTTTAAGATATCAGTTTTCAGCAGTGTAGATGAGGTTTCCACAATGATCGGTGTGTTTTGTGTGCCTTCCTTCTTTCCACGCACTCGGTAAATATCTTTGATGTCAGTTTTGTTGATAAAGCCACCGACATTCTTAGACAAACACATTACCATTTCGATTAGATCTTCCTTCGTTTCCGAATGTTTCTTCGGAACATTTTTCAGTTCGAAGTTCGCCTTGCGGCATCCAATTTGTAAGTCCTCTATTTTATCTTCTAATACTGCTATATACTTTTGGTCTTGTTGTATTTTGTTCTCCAATTGCTCAATTTTCTTTTTAAAGTCCTCGTTTTGCGTTGTGAGGAGAGAAACAGAGGACTGAATAGTTTGGTTACTTTGTTGAATGTCCTTTAAGATGTTCCTAATATCTTGGTCTTGACCAGAGAGCATGACCCTAATTTCCTCTCTAAAATTACTTAACTCTGAAGTAAGCTCTTCACTCCTCTTCCTTTTATACCGGGTGGCAACATAGTTTGGGGGAGTCTTTTCTAAGTCTGAATCTGTGCCCGATCTTTCCGCAACAACGTCCATCTTATCTTAACATGTAGTAAGTACCGGAGTTAAACAGATCCCGCTCAGGTAAAAGTATCCGTACTACTTAAATCGACGATAAGTACTAGGCGACCAGAGGTGACGCGAAGTGTGAATTGCGCTTGTCGGTTCCCCAACTCCGCAAATGCGTCAAGTGTTGAGTTCGAGTCGAATCCTATGCACGCCGCCTACGAAGTACCAGGCGAACAGAAATGTGTAGATTGTATTGCAGCGCTGCGCTGTATGTTTCACGTACCTCGGGCACTTTACTAGTGACGTCGCTCGTCGCACCAGAGTAAGAGCGAGATGCAGGATCGGCGGGCCTGTACGACGCAACATAAGCACTCGTCTTGGGGATATCTCTTTACTACTTATGCACTCCTATTTTTTTTTATTCGGCTTATTGTGTTTAAAATAATTTAATTTGTTTATAAATAAAATCACAGGGTCTTGTACACACAACTGAACAACTCAGAGATCCGAGGGGAAGAGGTATAGGTTATATAAAAATATTATATAACTATGCTACTGATTTATCTGGCTTTGCTTTGCCTTGATATTTGACATAGTTCAATGAGAGAGTTTTGTCAAAAACTAAACCGAATTTGAACTAAGTTGGAAAAGATCTTCTGGATTTACAGCAAGATTTTATACACGTTATATAAGGTTTACCTTATTCTAAAGTCTATAAATTACGACAAAAAAGAAACTAACCCTTACTATGCAAGCAATAAGGTCGAAACATCCCTTTATGACACAATTCAGCCATAACAGCCATTCATATTTAAACCGAATGCCGTCCGGGAAGGTTATAAAATATTGCAAGCAAGGAAGGAGAACATGTGCAACTTTCATAAATAATATGGCATTAATTGATGTTTTAATAACATACGTAATGAAAAAAATTATAGAAGTTGAAAAACTTAACAATACGCCATAGGACCTTCTTACCGTAAAATACTCTTTAAGAAATACTTGAGCCCAAGCTGTAGGGGTTAACTAGTAGCTTCTGAAGAATTCCACTCTCCCCTTTCTGACTCCATCTCCAGACCCTCGTTTCGAAATGTAACGTATAGTACCTACTCTTCTAAATAAAATAAATGAGCCCAAACTGAAGGACTAACTGGAGTTACAGATAATAATAAATAAATAAAAATGCGTTTATTTCATCTCCACAAATTACAACAAGTTAGGGATAGAAAATTGAGAAAAGTTTTACAGTAGGTAAGTCTAGGATATAGGTACTTATTTTAACATTTAGGAAATCATGACAGATTTGATTTGTAATTTTCGGAGTCGTATTTTAGCACTCCAGGCCCCCCAAAACTGTAATGTCACAAATTGTCAATTAAGTAACCAATCTTTGCCTGACTTTTTTGAGTACCACTATCCACCTGCTATCTCTACTATAATATCAGCTCGATGCCATCAAATTCAAATTTATTGTATCGTCGTCCGGATCTCACATACTTTTAAAGTATCAAATCGATAGTTCTATTAAAAATAAGTTAAAATGGACTTCCAAATTTGATTATATATTTCGATTTCCGAGTTAAGCTAATTAAAAGCTATTTAATAGATAATAGGAAAATAGGGTTACTTTGACATCACCTTAAAATTACTGAACTCGGGATGAGACTGCTACCATTTGACGCAGAATTTTCGTAGATAAATAAATAAATAAATACCATCTGGTCCCAAACCCAGCAGAGCTTGTACTATGGAAACAAGATATCTGATATACTACATACTTTTTTTTCCTAAATACATACTTATATAGATATTTACACCCAGACACAGAACAAACAAACATGTTCATGCACACAAATGTTTGTCCTGGGTGGGAATCGAACCCGCGACCTTTGGCTTAGCAGTCAGGGTAGCTAACCACCAAGCTAACTGGCCTGTTATAAGTTATATATGATATCGATAAACGTGCTGGTAAAAATTATAATACGAAAAGAAGGCTGAAATACCGTTTCAGTCCAGGTAGTTTTCGATTAGATAATGCGCATTTACATGTCTCTATATCCATTTGCTCCATAGGCTAAATTATATTCAAGTATTCAAGAAAATGAGACCAAATTCAATGAAGATTTACATTCCCTTACCCAAAAACCCCATTAATCCCTAGTGCTAATAAACAAACCACATGACGTGTTAAAATTCCAACATGAAACAAACACCAACTTTACTTCACAGCAAAAGCTCAACAGGACTGTTCGAAATAACAAACAGACTACACAGAAGGCTTTCATTAAAATACCAGCAAAGTACCAGGCAGTCATAAAGCCGGGCAAATACACGGGTCGCCATATAATACAGTTTCACTTGTCAGTCTTGTCCGGTGTGAATATAACACAGGAATACCTGTGTTTGTATGCTTGTATTTCCACTTCAAACATTTGTCACAGTATTTTTTAAAATAGTAGTGTAGCGTCGGATGTACCACAAAAAAATTACAACGTATATGTATAAGAATTTATGAGATTATGTAAAAACAATGAAAAAGGCTTTAATAATAGAGACAATAAAAAAATGCGTTTACTTGGAAAACTTAAGATATATCGTGGTTATGATAAAATATAATATTATTAAAAGCTTTTTAAAAATGCAATCTTGTTTAAATACGGACCATCTAAACTACAAAATAAATAAATAAATTTTTGTTTAAAAGAACAAGTGGTCATAAATATTATTCAGAACTTTCCTGTTTTTTCCATGTGTACCCATATTCTAAGACGTTTCCTCAGACGTCACTCGACTCCAACTCGACTGAGGATACCTTAAGCATTTTCTCGAGGAATCCTCAAAATTGGTATTCTAAGTTGTAACTTGAGCAAAACTCGAGCAATCCCGACTGATGTCGAATCGAAGTGTAGTCATGGTAACATGTCATTAGTTACGTCATTCTATTATAGATAAAATATTAATCAAATAAAATAATGAACTTCAGTGACTGTTTACATGCAATAAACTTCCTTAAGGTTGGTCGCGACGTACCTTGAAGTTGACAGTTATTTCCTTACATCGAGTAAGGGAAAGCGTCGAGTGGAGGAGATTTTTGTAACTATGAATACTAAATATCTTGGAGTGACGTTGAGTGGAGTCGAGGAATTTTCAAGGAAACGTCTTAGAATATGGGTGTTAGTCGCCTTAGGTTATTTACACAATTTTTAAGTGCGTTTAAGTTTGTATCATGTGTCTACTAAATATATATGCGAATTTGATTTTTTATACAACATAAATAAAGTTCAAGTAATCTAATTTGAAAAGTAATCCAATGTTCATCTCTTTCCCCTTAACACCTCTAACCAATCCTCATCAAGATCCAATCGGTAGTGAATCGTGAAAACATAGCTAACAGGAATATAGACTCTATTGCATTTACAATATAAGAGAATATTACACACACAATCAATAAACATAATGAAAGTTGACTAAAACTAAAAGCAAATGACATAAAAAAGGTACGAATATTTTAATATATTATATTAAACCACATTTAATCTATTTATTAAAGTAACATTAAGTGTCTAGTACGGTTAAGTCTTACTTACAAGACGAAAGGTCAATATAACAACAACTTCAATATAAAAACCAGCGCCATTTTTTAAATTTATTTACTGTTTTCAGTTATATTATGTACTGTAACCAATATGGTGAACTTGGAAGCGCAAGGACCATACAATGCAGTGTCACTATATTTTATTCAAATTCTAGAAATACACGTATCATGCTGGACTTTATATCTTGAGTTTTATTTGACACCTACACATTTTTACAATATATGAAGGTGCAGTTCTACATGTAATGGGAACATGACCACTTGGACTTCGAAATTGTCAAATTTATTCTTTACTATCTTATTTATATTTTTTGAGTAGTAGAGCATTTAGCAGAGTTGTCTGGAGCAGTACTACCAGCTTACCCATTTCCGCCGTGAAGCAGTAGTGCACTTGTATTACTGTGTTTCGGTTAGAAATGTAAGGGGGGCGGTAAAATTACAGGCACATGAAATTTAACAACTTCACGTCTCAGGGTCGACAACGCATTGGCGACGCCCCTAGTGTTGCAATTGTCTATACCTACACATAAGTATGCATTTTAAAAAAATGGTAGTCTATTTAGTATATCAGTTATCTGGTTTCCAGAGTAAAAGATTGCTTTGTTTGAGATCAGATGTCCGTGTGTATGGAATGTCCTAAAATAATTATTATTTTATTCTTGAACACAATCCTACTATAGTAAGTAACGAGACAGCCAAAGGTATTAATCATACAAAGTATAGAAAACTGACTTAAAGTCAGGTCTCTGGTGCGGCCTAAGTTCACAAAGCTGCGTTTCATGATATTTTCAATATGATCAGTGGCGTAGCTAGGTAACCAAAGGCCCGGGGGCAAAAAATTAAGAATAGCCCCAACTAAACTATTTAAAATCGTTTGTGGGGGACAAGCCAAAGCTTGGAGGCCCCGGGGTACTGCCCCATCTAGCCCTCAAATAGCTACGCCACTGTTTGTAAGTCAGAGTGCGAGGGGCCCCCTGAGCTTGTGGGCCCTGGGGCACTGCCCCGTCTAGCCCTCCGGTAGCTACGCCACTGAATATGATATTGAAATTTTAATTTAACTATAATACCAATACTATCTGTTAGTAGTCAACTGAACTAATAAATTATTTTAATACTTTATTTCCTATTATATGTGGATATGGAACGTACCTAAAGAATTGTAAAATTGATTCTAAAATATTCCGAGGGCGGTCGCTAATGGATGTTGGTGTCACCGCTTCCTCTGAAACTCAATATTGTATCGTTAAAGTGCCTCGGGGCCAAACGATTTTCAACCTTAATGGAGTAGGATTTTTATAGCGTCGAGTTACTGTTTGTATTGGGCTGGGATGGGCGTTTTCGTTTTTATTTAAGCTCGAACTATGAATATTTTAATAAGATATTGCCAACAATGTTTTTATTTACGAAAAAATATAAATTATTTCGAGTCTGTAAATTGAACTGTTTTGGTCTAGACTAGAAAAACTATTAAATTTTATAGCAGAAAATACTTTATTTATATTATTAAATTTGGAATGTATTCATAAGATCACGAATATTGACCTACCAATCAATTATTTACTGATATACCTTTATTCAATTGATCCAAAGTAAAAACAAGTTTAAATATTAAAATTTACCCTCGGGAAAAGTTTCTAGCAAACGAAATGTAAATATTTAAAGAACACGGAACTAAAACTTTAAGAAAATATTCAAATCCAACAGCCAAAAGCGAAGGCGAAACGGAACTTTTCTTCTCGTATATGATTGTTTAATACCTAAGGAGCCTTCCCAGTTTGGATGACCCTGACAAATTAATCGACTTTTGTACCATAAATCCGATAAAGCTATGAGAATATGTCCAAGTACATCTACTTGACATACTATATAATACATAAATATCGAGGGCTGAAAGAATTGATTGAAGTGACATTATGAAAACTTTACAGGAAAGCTAGTTAAAGATTAAAAGTTTCGATAAAATCATAATTTTTTATTGCGAAAAAACCCTTCATATTTTAGAATCATTTTAAATAAAAAAATTGCCGTAGATTCCATAGAACACGTCGAATAACTTAATATCGACCAAGCCACAGCCATTCGATAAGACTACATTGACTTCTTGTTGTCGAATTAAGAGCCTATAACTCTGTATTTCAGTTAATTGTCTTTTTAAAACACAAATAAATATTTAAATCTAGTTTCAGTTCAAAATTTTCAGAGCTATCCAAATTCTACTGTAGAATACATGGCTGTTTCTCAAGGAGTCTCAACAAGGTAGCTGAAAATACACCCTCGAGACCGCACATTGTCCAGACCACTTGAAACCTAGACAAACAATTTTACAGAACATTTTTAAGTCGCAATAAAAATCCTTCTTTATTATTATTTGGAAAATTGAAACAACATTTACGGTTACGATTCGATTTATACATGTCTAGTTTCACCGTTTCACCCCCGCTCCCGAGGGATGTATCATTTTCCCGGAATTCAAAGTATCCTATATATAAATATCCCAATATCCCAAGATATTCTTTACACATGGTTACCTGATCACATGGTTACCTGATCCCAAGTTAAGCAGAGTGCACTGCTTGTAGTATGGCTACCAGGTAACTGATATACTACATATACTACTTTTTAAATACTACTTATATAGATATTTACACCCAGACACAGAACAAACAAACATGTTCATGCACACAAATGTTTGTCCTGGGTGGGAATCGAACCCGCGACCTTCGGTTTGGCAGTCAGAGTCGCTAACCACCAAGCCAACTGGCCCGTCAAGTCATATTAGTCCAGGATATGGTTTATCTGTGTGCTGAGTTTTATCTTAATCCGTTTGGTAGTTTTTGCGTGAAAGAGTAACAAACATGAATACATCTATACGTCCATCATGCATCACACAGTCGCTTTACTATTATTAATAGAATAGTATTGAATATTAGTAGGATTTGCCAGATAATCCTTATCCTTGGTTATCAGGTATCTACAGGATGTAATTCAGTAATTCAAGAGGAAGGTAGTAAAGACATAAAAGAGAAATTACAGGCACACGAGACTTAACAACTTCACGTTTCAGGGTCGACAACGCATTGGCGGTGCCCCCAGCATGTTGCAAATGTCCATAGGCGGCGGTGACCACTTACCATCAGGTGGACCGTCTGCTTGTTTGTCGGCCCAAGTGGTATAAAAAAAAAAGAGACTGGCCTACATACTGTTTCCTAAGTATCCATGAGTTCACCAAACTGGTGTTTATGTCAAAAAAGCCATAATCCCTTTGTCTGACTGTAATCCATGATTATGTTACCGCAAAACGAGTTCTAACGAATTCAATCAACAAGAAGACTCAAGTTATCAATTCTTGATGACTCAATCAAGATTTCCGAGCGAGTGGCGGAAAATTTATCAATCGGCCAATCTTCCCGACTTGCCATCGGTTGCATGTTAGTGAACGGTCGTCTACGTTACGAAGCTGACTTGATATTACTTTATAAAGAGTCTGCTTTGAAACGAATGTGTCAGCAGTAATTTGTAAAATTTAAGAGCTGGAGGCGCCTCTATTACCAACCTTCGATTTGATTCGGTGTAAATTTTGCTTTGAAAAATTAAAAATGTTGGTATTAAAATTTTTCTTTGTTTAAAAATACAAAATAATATTTATTTATTTTTTATCTCTAATGGTACTAACATAAACAAGACAGCATAATTAAATTGCTTTGTACATTTTATCATAATCGTAAAATATTAAAAAAATTCTCAACTGCATACCAACTTTTAATTTGCTATTAATGGCTTTTTTACTAATACGTTTTATTTTATAGTTAATTTAGACTTTGAGATGGTTCACAATCAATATAATGATAGTTATAGCGTATCCATAAACAAATTAAACCAAACTTTCGATTGCAAAATAGGTATAACTGCATGCGCAAGGATTTTCAAGAAGAATATAATTTAAAAAGACGAAATATCTTAGAGGATTTTCGCAAATGAAACAAATCACGGCAACAATCGAGCGCTGCAAAAGAGAAGCACAGACTAGCCATAGCAAAAGCATTCAATTTCCTACGGCACGAGCTAAAGCGATGCAGCGCTAATCGATACAACTTCCGGCAGGTTTCAGGTGATTTGTAAAGCACACCAAGTTCTTGCGAGTTTTTTTGCAGATTACATGTTTTTTCGCGATATTGTGTGTTTAATACTATTGGTCTAGGTGGAACAGCTATCCTTGGGTTGATATGGTGGAGATGGTTATAAAATGAATAATAAATAAATATCCTGGGACATACTTGACAGACGGCCATCTGATGCAATCAGATCAGAGCTTGTACTATGAATACCAGATAACTAATATACTACTTCTTTTTTCTAAATACATACGTATATACATAGATATTTATAACAATTAAATCCATAATGGATGACTATTGAATAAACATGTTTTTTTTTATTGACAGAATTCATTTTGAATGATGTTACACTGATTAGGTATCGGCCGAATTTCTTGCCGGTTCATCTCAGTTAAAGGCTGACTTTCGAACCGGTTGTAGCTTTAGTAACTTTAAATGACCTTCATATGTGCCTTCCAAGGGCCTAAACTGAATACATGATTTTGAATTTTGTTAAAAAAAGTGTAGAAAGTTTCCCCCTCCAAGGTTTAAAATCTCATTGATTGAAAAAAAACTGACCTAGCGGTTCACTCAAGCAAGAACTGATCGGAAATTGAACGTATGTCGTAAAGAATATTGCCCTTGAATAAGCGTTATCTACACTGTCACCATTGGAGACGAGTGAAAATATATAGAAAAATCGCGTGGGCTATAGAAAAAGGTGTTTTTTATCTAACAAGCCCATTCTCAATCCTCGTTTGAGTCAGCTTTATCGAACATATTTTCTTTTATTACGAGAGAAAGGGAACGAATTGGTAATAGGTATAAAACCCCCATTGATAGAAATGTTCGAATTTTCTTTGAATTTGGTAAAAATAAATCAATCTGTCGTAATACTCATGAAAATGCTATGTAAACATTTATATTATCATGCCTTCTTGCTTTCTTACAAAAATTAATTTTGAATTCTCTATATAAATAAAATTACATGTCCTAACTAATTTATTTATCAACACCCTGACCAAACCGCTGGGTCAAAATATACTAAATTTTGCACAAAACATATTCCTAAGATTATGTAAGTAAGCATCAGGATAAATGAAATATTACGTCTTAGTTATTCTTATTGTCAGGAGGTTCTTATGAAAGAAAAATAAGAAAGTTGCGTGGAAAATTAAAAAAATTAAGAAAACATAAGGACCATATTAACCTTTCTAATGTAACCTTACCGCTTTTGACAATATAAACTCTTATAATGTAACCTTATGGTGTTTGACATAAATGTCAGTCGTTTGACAATATCTTTTAAAACAGAGGCATGTGTCGGAATTATATTCATAAAATATTTAATTTATAATTTCTTAGTGCACATTTCACGGTTGATTCAATCGAAAGAATCGAATTCAATTCATAGTTACGACAAAACAACGTCTGTCGGGTCAGCTATACTATATATTATATTTATCATATTTTAGTTATTGGTAGTTTTTCTATAAGTACAACTTATGAAGTGAAATATCTATTTAATCTTTATTTTTAATTGTTTTCGATAAAAGCTTATCAATAAGAAAACCTACAAAAGATATTTATATAGTATATATAATCTTTTAAAAAGTAGGGTGTGTCGTTACGACACATGATAGAAGAGAAACTTTTGTATCACAGGGAAACATTTTAATTATTCATCAATCACTTTTGAATGGCATAAATTGTGTTTATCATTCATTTATTTTCGTTACACAAAAAGGTTGCGAATTACAATTTCAAAGCCCTCCCCTTCCATCAGAAGTTTCACTCCAAATGTAAAACATATATGGAATTCAAAACACCTATCAAAAGACAGAAATAACACCTCAAACTTTGTAATTCATTATGACGACACGTCACCTACTAACTCAGGAAGTCGTACAAAATTAAACCAATGTATTCACAATTTGTCGAAACTCGAACAAACAATTTGAGCATAAAGCGACTGGCAGCACAGCGACACGCTTTATTGCGTCGCTAAAAGTCCTCGCAGCCTTATTATGATGCGTCTCAACGATTTCGTTTCTAGAAGGTTTAATGCGTGGTAGCGGCGTCGAAGACTACAACCCTATTTTTAACCGGCTTCAAAGAAGGAGGAGGTTCTCAATTCGTCTGTATTTTTGCTGCCCCATAATTTTCGACTGGGCGAAAGGGGATATTACGGAAAGGATATTATGCACCGAATTAATAGAAAGCATAATTTATTACGACCCCAAATCATCGCGAACTGGGGCAGACAGATAATGATGATGAAAATACGTTATGTTGGACGCTTGTGTGAATACCAAATTGTAATAATTTTACTATACAAAGTTAACTTAAGGCTATTCGCATAATAACAGAACAAACTGTTATGTTTTTTAGCCTCTTGTTTCACATTTTATAACTTTGTAACTCATTAGAAAGTAATCGAAATTACAGGCACATGAGACTGAACATCTTCACGGGTCAGGGTCGAAAACGCATTGGCGATGCTCTGGTGGTGACCACTTACCATCAGGTGGACAGTGTGCGGCTCATGTGTTAAAAAAATCAAATATTCAATAGCAAGATTTCAATCTAAGTATGTATTAGTAGGCACAAAAAGTATCCTATGTTACAAGAATATGTGTACCAAATTTAATGATAATCGGTTAAGTAGTTTTCACGTGAAAGCGTAACAAACTTACATTCACATTTATAGTATTAGTAGTATTTTAAATAGAATAAAGGTGTCGTAACCAGAATTAGGACTTCAGATTATGTAGATCCCCAACTGAAACTTTGATAATATGAGCCGCTAATTTCTGAAAGATATCAAGTTTTCCCTTTGATTAATGTTTGAATGGGCGATTAGTAATTTGAGTGTCGGTCCCTTGACAAAGATTAAGACAATGTTTACTTTGTGCTGTAAAATCGAGGCAACCGACGGTTTCTTAGAAGCAAATAGGGGATTACGGTTTATAAATGAACTTTCTTAGACGTGATTAATTTTCTTAACGTTTAATTAAGTATTCGAACAACATTTTTGATAAATTTTCAAGTTTGTTTTACGGTGGCCTGATTGATGGGAAAACAGAAAACACTTACCAATATTGTGTAAGATACACCAACTGATACCTCACCTGTCTCGTGTACCATTGTTATCGAGATTTTTCACCATAATTTTGATTTTTTAGAGTGTATTTGTATATATAGCTATCTACCGTCTCATAGTTTCCGTGGTCCCGAGAGATATTATAAATTACTAGCTGTCCCACGCGGTTTCACCCATGTTTACTAGAGATGTAACTTTGCACCCCCGTTTTAACCCCTTAGAGGAGGTATTTTCAAAAATCGTTTCTTAGTGCTCCCCTACATTATAAATAGGAGTACCTACCCACTAATGCAAAATTTAAAATTTCTAACCCCTTATAGTTTAGGCCCTGCTTTGATATGTCAGTGTGTCAGCTTCTCGTTTTATATATATAGATAACAATTATAACACTTATTTCACTCGGTAATAGTGTTGCTTGGTAGGTATTAGTGATTTTTTTTTTTTAAATGTGTTTTTATAACAAAAATTTAAATATCTAGTATCTACAAGTTTAATCCAGTTATCACACACGTTCTGTTTAGTTTCAAATCTAAATTGCCGTATAGTAAGTATTTTTTTATTGACCTAAAATAAAAAATAAATCTTAATTTCGTTTTATGTTACATTTTTTTTTAAACAGGTAAGTAGGTTAGTTTGTACCTACATATAAAAATGTTCAAATATACACCTTTTGCCAACCTAAAAACATGCATGGTAAAAACGTTCCTATCAAATGAATCAAAAGCTCGTCTTTGTGCGGATAAAATGCGAATTTTTCATTGTAAAAACGCGAAATTGAAGTGAAATCGTGCGGATCGTAATATCCGCTTCTTCGGTGTCTCGGCTGATAATCGCGTATCGCTTTGATCTAGCACGAGCTTAGCCGTTTCAATTGAAATATTTTTGGAGACCCGCAGGCAATAAGAAAACCCTTAGAAGCTTTTTTTATGGTGTGTTCGGCAAAATTGCCATGTGAGTATTTTTCACTTATGTCAATAAAAAAATATGGTGATTTATCTTGTATTTGATATGAATTTTTTAGATCTTTCTGGTCTATTTTATGATAATGATGCCGACAAGAAATAAGTTGGGTTATAAATGACAATCATTTATCATAGCACGACTAAGTATGAAAGTCATGTGACTGAGTGATGAAAATAAAAATAAAAGGATATTTTAGGTTGAGGAAGACCAATAAAGTAATGGATGGACTGTATGAGGGTTGACATATGAAGTAGAAGTGCTGAATCGAAGAAATACACATAATGCTCCGATCTCAAAAGGCTATCCATTTGAGGTCGAATCATCATGGGATCATAACAATAAATTAAAATAGCAATATAAAAATATTCCAGAGTAGTAGAGCTCTTAGTGCAGAGTTCGTCCGGGGAAGTACTAACATCTTACCCATTTCTGCCGTGAAGGACTATTGCACTTGTATTACTGTGTTTCGGTCAGAAAGGTAAGGAGGCCGGTGAAATTACAGGCACATGAAACTTAACAACTTCACGTCTCAGGGTCGACAACGCATTGGCGATGCCCCTTGTGTTGCAAATGTCCATAAGCGGCGGTGAGCACTTACCATCAGGTGGACCGTTGCTTGTTTTTTTTTTGATGCCCAAGGGGATAAAGAATTCTAACCCACAACTTTACCTGCATTCCTGAAAAATCCAACGTGTCTCGTCGTATGAGTCAAGTATAAATACATTCATATTTAAAATATTAGAAGCGTGAAAAGTTTTTGGTGTACAAAAAAAAAATGTAAAATTAAATTCTATAAGTGTTTAAAAGTATTTTAATCAGAAAAGTCCGAATCCATTATCTGCCTGTCTAGTTCGGTTCGGAATAAAAAATAAAAAGTAAGTAAAGTCTAGTTTACAAACGGAACCTCAAACTATAGAATAAAAAAAACGATTTATTATTTTGAAACCAAACTAAGAATTTCAATGATTGTACTATTACTATTTTGCATAGTGTTGTTTTATGTCAAATGGGTTCATTGCCCGTCTGTTTCTTTTTCTGCCACACATCATTGATTTAATACCTTACTGAAATATTCCTAAAAAAAAATTCTATAATCCCATTTCATTCATTATTATCATAATATCCCTCACATAAGCGAGACGTTACAAATTAGCCTTGGCGCCATTCATCTGGCTCGTGTGAAATGAAGGTTTTATGCGTTTGCTTACTCTCCTGACGCCTTCTGGCGTCACTTGTTGTTTTTATAACATATTAGATTTCACCGCGGTTTTACTGATGTGTCTGCAAAAAAAAGTTTTACTTGGTCGTTTAATCGTGAAAGCGTAACAAACATCGCATTTATAATACAACGTGTCACAAAATACGTACCTATTTTACCTAACAATTGTCTACTTTAATAGATTTTCTATTTTTCATTCATAAAAATCAGTATTTTTATATTTTTGGGGTATGTTAAACAGCGTTACTACGGTTCTTAAATATTAGGAATGGACTCGTTATAAGGGCCCATTTAACCTCATTCTGGCTCTACGGGTAGTTTTGTAACACTCTGTATAATAATTATTATTAATGCAATAATTTGTATCTCTATAGGTGGTCAGGTTGACCGGCTGTTTGTCGGCCCATGAGGTACAACATTTTTTATTAAGAATTTAGGAAGTGTGGATAAATACTTATATTATAATTAACCCCGGGAGAATAACATAGCTTATGTTACTGGATAAAATAGCTTTCTAATAGAGAATTTTTCTTTTAAATCGGTCCAGTTGTATAAAGAAAAACTATAACAAGACTTCAACCAAATACATACATCCCTAGTAATATTATAAATGTGAATTTAAGTTTGTTTGTTACGCTTTCTCGCGAAAACTATGAAACTCTGTACACATATTCTTGAAGGTATTAGAAGTAGCTTCAGTAACTTTAAATTTGACCTTCATAAGTGCCTTCTGAGGGCCTAAACTGAGTAAATGGATTTGAATTTTTTTTTTTATTATTGTGCCGGGAAAATGTTGTTTCCCTCGGGAACGCGGGTGAAACCGCGGGGGACAGCTAGATGGTATATAATTTCTCATCAGATTGGCTTGTATTTGGTCACAACCTCACTATGGAATGTCATTAGCGTCTAAGTTCACACACCAGTTTATGAACATACATACAACTTAGTACCAATTATCCACAGTAAGTAGACCACAGAGACAAAGCAAATTAATTAAATCAACGTATTAAATCACATAGCTCACAAACACGACGGAAAATTTTAATAATAACAGATTTTGAGGTATGAATCATTACGATATGTCGACGGGGGCGGAGCAGTGGAGCAATTTCATCCAGATGAAGAATATAAATTACAGATGGCTGCTTACTTCATAACACTTTCGTTGCAGGTGTGCAATATATTATACTAGCTTCCGTTCTGCGGTTTCTCCCACGTTCGCGAGAGAATAGTGTTTTCTTGGTTTAAACTAGCTTACTCGAAAATAATATAGCTTTCTATTAGTGAAATAATTTTTGAAACGGACGAGTAGTTTCGAAGACTATCTTAAAATTTACTAGATTTAGTACCTCTTTGTAACATCAGTGTAGATGTATGCAATACATAGTTATGACAGGCCAGTTGGCTTGATGGTTAGCGACTCTGACTGCCCAGCCGAAGGTCACGGGTTCGATTCCCACTCGGAACAAACATTTGTGTGCATGAACATTTTCTGTTTGTTCTGTGTCTGGGTGGTAATATATAAGTATGTATTTAGAAAAAAAAAAGTAGTATACGTAGTATATCAGTTATCTGGTTTCTATAATACAAGCTCTGCTTAATTTGGGACCAGATAGCCGTGTATGATCCCGGGATATTTATTTATTTTATTTATTTATAGTCCTGGTACTTACTGTTGTGGCTGAACGCAAGCAGCCAATGGTTGAAGGGCTTGGTTAAGTATATGTAAATTCATTCTTCATACGCAGCAATTTGATACTTAACTAAAAATGTTAACCAAACATAGTATGGATTTTTTTTTGTTTTGTACCACATGGGCCGACGAACAAGCGGACGGTCCACCTGATGGTAAGTGGTCACCGCCGCCTATGGACATTTGCAACGCTAGGGGCATCGCCAATGCGTTGTCGACCCTGAGACGTGAAGCTGTTAAGTCTCATGTGCCTGTAATTTCACCGGCCCCCTTACCTTCCAAGCGAAACACAATAATACAAGTGCACTACTGCTTCACGGCAGAAATGGGCAAGGTATTAGTACTTCCCCGGACGAACTCTGCACTAAGAACTCTACTACTACTATACTATGGAAAACACATTACAGTTTTGCACTAATCTAAAAAACATGGTACTTCGTATTGCAGTAAGCCCCCAACTAACTAACCAGTCGTTTACAGAAGGTTTTTATTAATGGTAACTGAGTCACAAATTCGTGAATACTTAAAAAACTGCGTTATGAACATATAGAGCAAAGCTGTAAATTTCTCGGACTTAGCACTTACTTATTAAAGAAACATTCCTGAAGAGACAGTATTTAACATCGGCATATTGAAGCAACAAAATAAATATATCACGGGTGTCCAAACATTTGACACAAGAGATTGACCCAATTTCCACAGAGTAACAAAAAAGGCCAGTATAAGCCTAACCAACATTAATTCCAACTGCCATCGTAAATCTCGCGTCAAACAATCGCCGATCTACTGAACCGTGCAAGTGATGCTTGAATTCACGTTAGAACCCGAAGATCTACTCAGGATCCACCTCGGTACCACCGCAAACTTTTGACATCGGAACTTATTTATTAGTTACCTCAACGCCCTCCTAGAACAAACTCGATTCGGAAACCAATATAACGGAGAATATTTCCGAAATGGGAATACTTTTGAGACATTTTTATGTGGGGAAATAAGTGACTTAGATAAAATTTACGAAAGAAACGTTTGCGTTCGTATTCATAAACGCGTTATAACTAAATCAGTCTTTCGTCTCGTTGTGCCCCTCAAGGGACGCCACGTGTCAGATAGAGTCCTCGGAGTTTGAAATAATAATGGCGTCACAACTTACGAATACGGGGTAAAGGTTCCAAAACACTAAGATTGATGATATGACTGTAACGTATATGTTTCAGCAGTTAATTATTTATTAATATTAGATATATCATCCTCTAGAGTCAGTAGGTCTATGGAATCGTAAAAGCGACAAGCCAAAATTGGCTTAAGTCACCAGGAGACCAATAAGATCGGACCGGACCTGTAATAATGTGGTGAAGCTCTCAAACTCCTCGTCCTACAAATATTTTTGACGCGGAAGTGAGTTTGTATTTTTTTGACCTTTCTTGACGTCGTAACGTAATTAGATTTTTTCGCAAAAACAGTTAATAGGCCGAGGAACAGATATGCTTTTATACCATGGAAACGTGGATTAATCTGCCGGAAGGTAATAAGAGAATAATATAATAGAAAATACTTTCTTCTGCGAAAAAGTTCAAATCCCTCAAAGTAAATAAATGGCAAAAAGGTAAGACTACAAATTGAACAAAAGCCGTATAATTTACAACTTTGGTTACAGCACACACGAGAATATAATAAAAACCTGCACTTGATGTATTCAACGAGACAATCTAAAAACAAGGAGCCAAAAACCCAATAAAGGTAACACAGGTAAAAACCCAATCCATTTGCGGGATTCCGAGACAATGAGACCGTTTCCATTCTTAGAACCGCTCCGGGATTCAGCTGAATCCCAAATATACTCGTATTATGAATATACAGTAAAATTCATTTGTCTCTTTTTCAAGAGAAAACTTTTTGTTGTAGCTTAATAAAATTTGATGTGAACTTTGATTTGTTATATTAGTTTGGTACACTGGTGTAGAAATATCCACGACTTAAATGACTAAAATAAATATAAATTTGGGGTGAACTGCTGAAATTAATACATTAATAAAGACCTGCATCTAATGTTCGCTGTTTGAAAACACCGAAAAAAATTTGCAGTACACAATTTGCCACAATTCATCGTAAAATTTGATTTTCTTTTTAATGAAACTGCTTGGTTTTCGGTGCCTCCAAAAAGTTACAACGGTAAAAGAAGAAATTAGAGTACTATCAAATTATTTAATACTTTTCAGCGCTTTGCTATCTCTGAGTTTTTTATGTGTCTAATACCACGCAAGATTGATTAAGAAGATTACAATACAAATCAATCGCGATGAGAAATTCCGTCATAACATTGACTGTCTTTAGTCAGATAAAACCAGATTCATCGAACCAAAAGGACAAAAGAAATGTTTCCAATTTCAAAGATTAACAAGTATGATACACCAAAAAAACGTCTCAGATTCTAAACTCCGTCCTATATTCTAATATGAGAATAGTCAAAAAATTCACAAACATTAAAGTAAACAAACAATTTCAGCTGCAGCAAATAGCAACACGGTTTTAGGCGGAACTAGAAGTCAGCTAATACATAAAACATTTTAGTCCCGCGGTCTACGGTTTGCAGAAATCAACTAAAAGGTAGCGGAGAAGGCTTGCAAAGTACCGCACTGCTGCAGTTTCTTATTTATTCTCTTTGAAGAATAAATGGCCGTTAAATATTTCCCGAATAACATCGCTTGGAGTTACGCAAGGGTTAAGTCATAAAATTGTCTGCATAAAGAAAGTTGGAATCGCAGGACAGGCTTTCTTGCCAGCATGAATAATAATATTTTTACGAGGAGGTATGAAAGTCAATTTTTTCTTTATACATGTGTAAGGTGTTATGGGGACTTTTTGTGGATGCTTGTAATGCGGTATTTTATTTTTAGGTAGTTTTTGGGATGTTTTATGCAATGAAGATCAATATAAATTTATCAGTAAAGGAATGTGAAATTAATCCATGTCTCGTGACGGTTCTAAAAGTTTACTATCGGCCAAAATTTATATACGATCCCGATCTAAAATCGCAAGATTGAAGTAGAATTTTGACATTACATGTATTAAAATTAGTGTCAAAAGGTTCATCAATCTATGGATTTTCGATCGGGATTGTATATTAATTTTCGCCGTAAGACTGCCACTATTTTCTTTTAACCTAACTTTTGTGTGGTCGGTGACAGACTAAATTATAACTAATATAATAGATGATATAAATACTGATGAAATTGAACTATATAACTTTATATCGGCGAAAATAAATAATATAGTTGTATAGTATTATATATTGAATAGTAGTTATAAAATAGTTGCCACGCATAAAAATATATTGCATGTTTTAATTCTGTGCTTAAAGACAATTTCACGTACAAAGTCCCTCAGTTCCCTCTATGGAGTATTGTTTACAATTATGCTATTCTTCCAAAAATCTCAAAAAAAACCATTTAGAAATTATTCCGCGATAGTTGGTTAGTTTGCCTGTTTTCAAACATTAACTTTATCTAAAGTGGTAATAAATTATGTGTAGGCGTCTACCGCAACGTCTTTCAAGCAATAAAGCCAGTGAATTGGAACAAAATCGTTTATTTATCTCACAATTCACCTCGGAAAGTCCGCATCGATAAAAGTGTCCCGCATTTCACCGTGGCATGCATTCTCAGAATAGTACAGTGCCGTCTGGAAATAATCCATTGCACTGTCTACTGACCTACAACCTATTTCAACCAAGGCAGTAGAATTATTAACTTAATCCTAAAATATATAACCATATACAATATACATCTAATATATACACATGACCGAGGTAATTTGACCTTGACTGACACGACACAGTCGTTGATTCGATTTCCACGGAGGACAGACTGTCGTGTGCATGAACATGTCTGTTTGTTATGGGTCTGAGTGTCTGTGAGTCTATCTTTATGAGAAAAAAATAAAGTAAATCAGTTACCTAGTTTTCTTTCATAATTGCTTAGTTTGAGATCAATTGGGCTAGTGTAATTAAGGTCCAACAATATATTCTTATCATAGTTCTTCCCGGCATGCATTGCTATATTTTTTTCTTTATTTTTAACAGACTTCAAAAAAAAGGAGGAGGTTCTCAATTCGTCTGTATTTTTTTATTTTTTTTTAAATTTATAAAATTTCTATTTTTTAAATTTGGTCCAGTTCTGACAATCGCATCCATGAGAAAACCATATAAGTCTAAAATTTTCATTAAGTATGTGTGCGAAAAATGAACGAGTAACTCAATATCACGCCAACCGATTTCGATTTTTTAATTTATAAAAAGGTACACTTCACAGATGGTTCCATGATCAATACAACAAGACCTGATGATGGAATCCAGAGAAAATTGGGGAAAATTCTTAAATGTGTAGGCATACATAATAGACATACAGCTTACGTTTAGTAGGTCTACCCATATTCAGAAAAAAATGTTAGTGTACTTCAGATTCACTCAAAATAAACAAAAATTTTAACAAAAAAAAACGGACTTCACAAAAAGAAACTATTCCAAAACAAACTAATACGCACTAAAAAGAAAAAAATAATTGCTTTCTTAGACTACTCAATCAAAAGTCAATCAAATTATTACGATAATATAATGTAGTTACAATTATTGTTATTTTTGGAGGCAGTGTCAGCCAAGGAAACGCTACAATATACCTGGCAATAATAATACGAGAATACTTTAATAATTAAACACATTTAACAGCTCTCCCGCCGCGGCCCCGCTCTCGCCTCTCGCCTGGTAAAGTCGCGCGTGCGACACAAGCACATCTCACCTATAACTATGTATGTAGTTACAAGCCTACGTTGGCTGACACCGACTCCAAAAATAACAATAATTGTAACTACATTATATTATCGTAATAATTTGATTGACTTTTAAGTAGTCTAAGAATGCAATTATTTTTTTCTTTTTAGTGCGTATTAGTTTTTAATCAGGAACATTTGCTTACTTAGAAGAACTCACTCAAGTTTCACCGCCATCAGATAAATAGTACAATATACAAACATTCATTTTTAAATATTAAGATAATTAGCTATACATAACATTTTGGATAAATTTCATTTGAATGGTTAGAATAAATTAATTAGCTAAATTACTAAAAAGATTCAGTAAACCATTTGATTATATTATTACATAAACCGTTTATATTTTGTCATTATTCTTTAGTAATTGTCATTTAGTGTCAATTGATTTGAGCCCACTGATAACCACTGACAGGCATCATATACGAGTATGTATTGCAGTCAGTATATATACATTAAAAAAATTCATTCTTGTTATGTTTCGGTTCCAAATTCCATATTTTGATCATTTCTACATATAATACATTGTTTTTCACGGACGTGACATTCTCGTACGTGATAAGATTAAAGAAAACTTTAAATGAATGTCTATATAATAAATGGAAAATATTTGAAACTTTAATTGACGGCAATAATGGACTTAATAGACCGCCCTGTAAAGACAAACAAAGGCATTATTACAGGATCCAACAAATTGAGCTGAACAATAGCAACAAATGACATTTCACAAGAAGATTCGGTTACCAAACAAATCCGGCGGAAGCAATCATTAATACGATAACAAAACGCAAATTAGTCAAACCGAATTTAATCTATTATTTCTTTAGCCAAAGCTCAGAATAAAACAATTGAGAGCGAGAAGGGAGGGGGGGGGTACTTTTAATTTGATCAAACCGTGAAACCTTTCAAATGAATAATTCAATGGGAGCAGTCCTTCGTCGATTCTGGTGTAATATGCCAAGAATTCGAAGAAAGGAGTGCCTTTGAATATTTATCCCGATACGAAAGTACTTTGCGCAAATATTTGACTTGAATAACCAAGTCAGATATGAACCACATTATATTTCGTCCCACCCTCTATATAATCTCTTTGGCTTATATCAAAGTGTCTGATCTTGTTTGTGGGTGGCTCCTCATTAAGGAAATGAAATATATCGTGATGCTTTCAATAAATATTGTAGGGTGTTTAATCGAAGATATTTATAGGTTATATGTAAGGGTGTATTATTAGTGATACCTACGGTATACTAGATATTTCGTGACGTACGTATCAATTAGGTTTACGTCATTATTATGCATCTCTTTCAGTGATATATTTTTAGTTTGAACCTTGTTGTAATTTTCGATGACTAGGAAACTAAATCAAAACTGGGACACCACTTTCTTGGCCGACCGTACCTATTCGTTCTTTGTTATACATTTGTCTTGAAGTGACATAGGTACTTAATATTCTGCCGTGAGTCTCTATGAGGAGCAATTGGCGCAAACGTTGAGCGTTGAGTTTCATGCCGGTTCTTCTCAGTTGAAGGCTGACTTCAGGACCGAATTATATTAGTTGTTTATTTATGAAAATATTATTCATAAAATTTTGAGTGAATTCGGAGCGAATTTCAATTCACGATCTGTAAACAAAAAAAAATCTCATGAATCTACTAAAGTAGGAACGAAGTGTTAATATTTTGAAACCATATACTCGAGTGCCCTAGGAAAGGGCTTCTGAAAATCAAATAAGCTTAACTGAACTAACCACCGATTCGCAAGCCACCCAATCAACAGAAAAGAACCGGCAATAACACCACAACATGGCCAAATTTTTGTTATATTTTTCTCTCATAAGCCACAGTTGCATGCACTGTCACATTATTTTTAATATTCTATCTTTACTCCAAGGAATTGTAGGAGACAACGGTAAAATAATATATTATTACCAACCTTGCTGAGGCATATCGCAGAACATCGTTAAGTTAAAAGCTTTAAAAGCGCAGGCTACATATATCATTGTCCCTTAGGACGTGTCGGGACTAACGAGGAACTTGACTGGATAGGTTGAAATTTTAACAAGGCAACATTAAAAATTTAATATTATGCTGAAGGATTTAAAACTTTATTACAAAGTGCTTAGCCCTATTTATACGACTATCTTTTTAGCTGTGAGATATATTTTGAAATTTTCAAGTTACCTATAGATTATTCCGATATGATTTTAATAAAGGTTTTATGAGTCTTGCTTTTTTATTACTCATTTTAATTTTTAAATTCCACTCATCAGCCCACGCTGTGAATGTCCACTGGTGTAAATAGATGGAGTCCTTTTCCCGATTTCCACCTCGAACGGTCTTGAGCCGCCTACATTCAGCGGCTTCGTGCGACTAGGTACTCCGTCCACCGGGTGTGGGTGGTCGTCCCACGCATTTTGCTATATGTGGTCGCCACTCGAGAACCTTTCTTCCCCATCGGTTATCAATTCTTCGAATTATAAATTGTATCCAGCCTAGTTACCAACTTTTTTGATAAACTGAAATAATGATAAATCTATTTAGACAATACAAATAGTTCTGGTGCTTCTGCTTGTAAATCGATTTCCTTTTTGTTTAGTATCTATTAACTATATTTAGTGTTATCAATAATAAAATAAATTAGATTCAGTTCAGGTTTTTATTAACATTAATATTACATTTAATATGTTTTCTAAAATGGTTAATAATGATTATGATCGAATTTCAAACTTTAGTAAACTTAAAACGCTTTTACTACTAAATTACCAAGAAGAAGAAATGAATAAGTATATGCAAATATCCGTAACTTCCTTTTCTCCAGTGATTACACTGCCATTACTCTTTAGCTAACTCTATAAGCACGCACGTGAGAATCTTTCATCGCAATTTAGAAGTTTTCTCAAGATTTAACATTATATACAAGCTTCCAACATCAACAATCGGACCGCGGTCCTCAGACATGATCACCTAGCGGCAGGAAGATCTTCCATTTTAAATGGAGGAGTCTCATACCTCCATTATTACTCTATTAACACATGGAAAACAAACAAACTCACATTACTCACTAGTAGTATAATAAATTCCAAACTCAGCCCCCTTATTCAGCCAATAACTTTATTATGTAGCTTCAGTAACTTTAAATTTGACCTTCATAAGTGCCCACCGAGGGCCTAAACTGAATAAATGGTTTTGAATTTAGATTTTTTTTTAATACAAACTTCGTCGAGGAGCCGCTTCACGGAGTCCTTGGAGAGCTTATCTCTCACGTGATTAGTATTAGCATAGTTAGCGAAAGAGACAGAGTACGGAGGGCGCGACGAATCATCCTCGAGTGTAATTTTCCTTACAGACCCGAGCCCCTGAGCATTAAAATACATTCGATTGAATAAACTGTAATAATAAGTTCTAAATAACTTTTGTTGTATAAGACTGCAATATATCACAGTTTGAACGCTTCACCAACTAACTATACCTATCGCTTTAGTATTAACACATAAACTAGAAACTCCACAATTCCTTTTTTCCTTTACAAGTGACGTGCCGTGACGTCGCTTGTCTGCGCTCTTATTTATTACCCGAGTACTGAGGAAGGATACCGTTGGGGATTGAGTAATTTAAAATGTTCCAATGCTTTGCGGATATCCATGGTATAGAAATGGAGCTAGTTTTTATTTGCTCTAACCCTTCCTACAAAGATTATAAATGTGAATGTTTGTATGGATGGGTGTATGTATGGATGTATGGATGGATGTATGGATGGGTGTATGAATGGATGTATGGATGTGTGTTACTCTTTCACGCAAAAACAGTCCGTCAGGTAGACGGATTTGGACGAAATTTGGTACACAGATAGAGCATGCCCTGAACAGTGACCCTGACTGCAAAGTTGCTGGTCGAGGGTTCGATTCCCACCCAGGACAAACATTTGTGTATGTACATGTCCGTTTGTTCTATGTCTGGGTGTACATATCTATATAAGTATGTATTTAGTAAAATAAAAGAGTAGTATATGTAGTGAATTAGTTGTCTGGTATCCATAGTACAAGCTCTGCTTAGTTTGGGATCAGATGGCCGTGTGTAAAGAATGTCCCAGTCTATTATTACTATAATAAAATAGAGAAACAACAATAACATATGAGATACTTTATATTCCGGAAAAATAAAATACTTTTCTCGGGAACGCAGATAAAACCGCGGTGGACTGCTAGTGGGTATTATAAAGAGGTAACATTTTTAATTTTGGATGTAGGTACTTTTTTATATTTGAGAAAGCAGATGACTGCAGTCTACCTGATGTAAAGTAGAACTGTAGTCCAAATGCGAGAACCGCTAGTGCCGGTACAGGAGTGTACAACACTAGCCGCCCTCACCCTGCCGGCCCGCAAGGTGCTTCTTCACGCCTCCTTTGAAGGATTCCACTTTTTATCAGAAGGGAATCTCCGATAATACTTACCCGCTTTTGTAAAATTCTTTTATATTTTATTCTCACTGTCATCGGCGGGCCTGTCCTACAAACCGGTGTGAAGCTAGGCGCGTGTCGTGTGCGCTCTGAAGCAGCGAACGACCAAAGAGGACATCACCTCGGCCATCTTTCTTTTTTATGACTAACTTCACTTCATTCCATACTCCCGCCAATATTGTATACACATCTGTCATAATTTTAAATAATTGTTTTGTATTTGAAAAATATTACATTATTTTTTTAATTAAACGAAAGGATATTATTTATTACAATCGCATCAACATTTCTTCGTAGAAGAGAAATATCCGTCAAACTAACACATCATCACATCATAACGTAAACACTCACTGATAGAAATTTACACATTAAATCCCTCGAGAATGCGAGTGAAACCGCCGGTAGCTAGTCATGCAGCATATGTTTGGCACACAATCTTTCTCGAATTGTTAAGTGATTGTTGATTGAAATGTTAACAATACGCAGCCCAAAACTGACTATGAAGTGCAGTTGTCGATTCAATATCCAAGCTAGACATGAGTATGTTATCTACAAAGCTATGATTTGATTATGAACACAGTCTCGCCAAACAAGGTAACGTTTTCAGTCTGTTAGGCATTTCAAGAGAATATTTACAATAGCTTGTGAAAGCCAACATGAATCTTACTAATAATTTGACAGGGCAGTTGGCTTGGTGGTTTGTGACTCGGACTCTCAAACCGAAGGTCGCGGGTTCGATTCCCACCCAGGACAAACATTTGTGTGCATGAACATATCGGTTTGTTCTGTGCATGGGTGTAAATTTCTATATATTTAGAAAAAAAAAGTTGTATATGTACTATATCAGTTATCTGGTTACCTTAGTACAAGCTCTGCTTAGTTTGGGACCAGCAGGCCTACCATCAACTTTTACTTATCCATTCAATTCCGATGCAATTCAGTTTAGGTGCCTAAACTGAATCGCTAAGATTCGTACCATGAAGTGCCTTTTGCTGACTGGCATTTGAATCGCTCACGGAGGAATGAACGAACGAAATTTGTCTCTGGTCCGCGGTGAGAAAGAGATAACGCTATACCGTCGTTGCATAAGTCTGTCTCTTTTACTCGAACCATATGTGTTGCGTTTCGAAACCTAGTTGATATGATTTAGCGGTTTCTATGTGTAAAAATAACAACAAATATATTTTAAAATTGCGCTATTGAGCATAAAATTAAATACCACTAAGGCTTTCTTAGTACTAAATTACTAATTAGTACTAATAAATAATAGTAATTTATATAATTTTTTACATTACAATTTAAAGGTTTGTTTAGTGTTGTCGTAAAAATAAATTGATTATGACGTGTTTAGAGCGCGCCTCCACTCATGTTGGATTTGACAGAAGGCGGTTGTTATTGTTGAGATTTTTAGAGTTTTGAAAGTAGGTATCTCTAACTATTATTGAAAGAAAATTACGTGTTATTATTAGTACATATTTATTTTATTTATAAGTGTTTTAACGTTTCACTGACTTAAAATAATTGGTAATACGAATAAGGGCGCAAGTATCCTTGTGTAGTTTGTGTAATAATGTTATATTTTCATAATGTAAACATACAAACTTCTTTATCTCAAACGCGTACCTAACTTAAGTACCAATGTATTTTAAGTGGTTTTTTTACAGTGATGAATCGCGTCGAAGAGTAACGTTCGGTCAACTTGAGCAGCTATGGGAATTTCTGAACCGAAATAAAGACATAGCAACGGGCTTTAATAAAAAATCCTCAGTTCATCACACAGTTCTTATACCAATTGTTTAGACAACCGATATCTCTTTATGAATTCTGCATCTTCCAAATAAAAGGGGTCCGATTGTTACCGTGTTAGACGTCTTGTTTGTCGCCGTGTTGTGTTTATTTCATTATCATTTTCCATGAATTCAAAAAGGACTAATTCGTCAGACATCTACAATAAAAAATGCTCTACAAATCACTTGTTTACATTAACACATAAGAAACACAAAATATTCAACTGAAATACCTTGAATTACGTATATTTTAACTATTTTTTTAAAGTTATTAACAAAACGATTCACTTCACGCCAAGAAAGAAGCAACTTTTATTGGATCGCTTAATTTGACACTTAAACTATCCAATTTAGGTTGATATGTCACCTCATGGTACGAAAAATGAACGAATGAAAACAGTTTGCCATCCAATTGCAGACTTGATTTGGCGTCAACCTAAACTGAATCGCGTTAATGACGTCGTGGTATGAAATAGCGGGGCAGTTTATTTTAGGTCGTCAAATGAATCGCAATAAGAGTTCATAGTAGGCCTGCAGGGGCCGTGTTTAAAGAATGTCCCAGGATATTTATTTATTTATTTTCATATATGCTAAAATTTGAATGCACGGATAATTGTTACTTCAGCACGACAGAACTGCTGAACGTATCTGGACAAAAAAGGCACATAGACATATTACAGTCTGGAATAGCATATAGGAAACTTTTCATCCCGAGAATCTGTATTCCTCAGGAAAGCAGGTAAATCCCTGGAGGATAGCTTACCCACCTTGATTTACTCGGATTCCCGCAGAATCATATGGTTACATGTTGTATTTAGGAACAAATATTAGACTTATATATAACTATTTAAATTTTTATACTAACATAGTCTTAAGGTTTTGTACTACTAACAAAATGGAGAAATCTCTTATTTTTAGTCTTAGGAATTTTATTTTTATTTTTTTTATACCTCTTGAGCCGACAAACAAGCAGAGCTTTAGAGTAGTAGAGCTCTTAGTGCAGAGTTCGTCCGGGGAAGTACTACCACCTTACCCATTTCCGCCGTGAAGCAGTAGTGCAATTGTACTACTGTGTTTCGGTTAGAAAGGTAAGGGGGCCGGTGAAATTACAGGCACATGAGACTTAACAACTTCACGTCTCAGGGTCGACAACGCATTGGCGATGCCCCTAGTGTTGCACCGGCCTCCTTACCTTTCTAACCGAAACACAGTAATACAAGTGCACTACTGCTTCACGGCAGAAATAGGTAAGGTGGTAGTACTTCCCCGGACGAACTCTGCACTAAGAGCTCTACTACTCTGAAAATAATAATTATTATATTTTTGTTGTCTTTTTTATTATTATTATGATATGCTTCCGAATAAAATTTATGTAATGTATCTAATTAATTAAATGATAAGTAATCAATTTCCAAAATTATCATAAAACTAGTTTTATGGTATAGTTGAAATACAACCAATCACAAATATACCTGTTAGTAAATCTTTACGCAATAAATATCACAGCCGTCGGTCTGTCAAACCTTTGTTGAGCTCAACCCCTGGATTATAAATTTCATTGGATGGAATAGAAAATCTACTAAGATTATAAATGTGAAAGTTTGTGCAAATATTTGTTAGGTCACACTATAATGGCAAATGGATTTAAATGAAAGTTGGTACAAAGATGGATCATGTCCAGGGGCTCGATTCTGTAAGGAAAATGACACTAAGTCGAGAATGTTTCGTCGCGGCCTCCGTGCTCTGTCTCTTTCGCTAACTACGCTAATACTTTCCGAGGCCTCCGTGAAGCGGCTCGCTGACGAAGTTTATATTAGCTGAATAAGGGGGCTGGAGTTCTAATTTTGTACTAAGTTTCATTTAAATCCGTTTACCCATTGCAGCGTGTCCTGGGGTGGTATGGCGATCTCTACTACTCTACATAGCCCATTATAGTTGACTAGCTGTCCCCGAGGATTCACACGCGTTCCCGAGGGATGTAATTTTTTATTAGAGTCAGACTATTCATAAGTGCTTGTAAAGGCCTATTTGAATAAAAATATTTTCATTTCATTTCCCGGCACAAAAAGTATCATATGTGTTCGTGTGTGACGTTTTTCGTCTTACCTTCAAGTTATCGATGTGCTCTGACCACTGCTTTTGAATATCACGTAAAGGGAACTTCTGTATTTGGTGTCCTTCCTACCATTGACATACAGGTAATAATATAACTAGCATAAAAAAAATACCTTTACACTACCAATCCATAATTTGGAAACAAGCTAATAGAGCTTCAAATATGTGTTTGGAAAAACCTACTCTACATTTCTACACTTAGAGTTTATTTTAGTGTACATGTTTTCTGGATCTGTTCAGCAACTTGTGACCATGGTCAAACGCAAGCATATCCAAATAAAAAGTTTATGGAGTAAACCACGGAACAGATCTAGTCTGGAATATCGTATTGGTTCAGCTGCACCACTTCGCTATGTAAATGATGAATCTAAGTGCATTCTGGTTCCACCTTAGATTTCAGCTCTTTGTCTGTTATTAAGAGACTGGAGACACGAATACTGAGCTGGAACTGAAACAATGTATTGAACAAGTTTATCGAGGTTTTAAGACTCAGTTTGAGCTTAAAGTAATCGAGATGAATATTAATTTCGCTAGTTTTAAAGTGAAGATTTTCTTTACTAGTTTTTTATAGAATATCTCCTTGCATCAGACGGGCCATCAGCTTGTTTGCTTCCTAAGTAGTATGTATAAAAAAATATTAAAAAAAACTGGGCATGGAGGTTTATCAGGGTTGACACCCAATGCTTCTGCACAACACTATCAGCTTTCTATTTACTCATAAACACTTTTTAATCAGTGGGAATGTGGATAAAACCGCGAGGCATAACCAAGTTGGTAATAAATACAATCATAAGACAGCGTACTTCCGCCCTTTCACAACTACCCTTAGTAATTAGACTGAACTGCGATTAGGCACAAGGGGACAGCGGCTGTGCCCGCCAGATGTTCCTATTGCCAAACTATAACACCTAACTTCGATCATAAGCAAATTAATTAGTTTCACATTGTTTTCAATAGGTATCTGTCTCAACGAAAACTTGTTTGTACAAACTTTTAACTAGTAAAATTATTTAGGTTATGTCTAATTGAATTTTGGTTTTATCTGTAGAGTCTGATGGTTCAAATCTGGAGGATAATAATCTATGGCAATAAATTGCTCGCCTGACAATCCATTTAAGTGTTTTTATTGTTTGACGGGCCAGTTGGCTTGGTGGTTAGAGACCTTGACTGCCAAACCGAAGGTCGCGGGTTCGATTCCCACCCACGACAAACATTTGTGTGCATCTATATAAGATGTATTTAATAAGTAGTATATGTAGTATATCAGTTACCTAGTAGCCATACTACAGACAGTACACTCTGTTTAACTTGGGATCAGGTAACCATGTGTGAAGAATGTCTTGGGATTTATTTATATTGTAAAATTTTTATTTTTAATCTCATTGTTTGTAATAGTTTAAAAAACCATGTAAAGAGATTTATAATAGCCTGTGAATGCCTCCATGAATAAAAAATATTACTACTCTATTCAAATGACGTAAAAACAATCCTAAGAGGTACAATCAAGCTTAATCTTTTTTTTCTTTGTACCAACACGAATGAGAGGGAAAAAGAACTGCGTTTTATTTCCCAACATAACACTATACAAGTAATTTTCTTGTGTAAGTGGTCAGATTTTATCGAGTTCTAACTGCCGCCGTGGTTCCACCCACGTTAGAGGTAAAAATGAGTATATTATATTGTACGGACCATAAAACATGTCTATGAATAAAATCGCGTCGATTTGTGAATCTGTTGCTGTGTGAAGGTAAGTTGGATGTTCCATTTTCCTAAGCTGTTCAGTGTGTTCATTTACATGACATGCTCATCATGTTTCAACCAAATCGGTTTGTTAGTCTGCGTGAAAGAGAAAAAAGCATCTGTAAACCATACATACATCCTTAGGGGCCGTTCATAAAATACGTTCGCATACAAGGCGAGGGGAGGGGTCTGGCTGAGTGTGACAAGATGTGACAAGGGGGGACGGGGGGTATACGGCAACGTGACGTTCGCCGTTTTATTTTTATATTCCTTGCTGGTGTAGTCCAGCTGGCCTCTATGAATATCATGTACAGCCAATGTTTGTTCGGCAATGAGCCGAGTCCTCACAGTCGAAGATAATCGAAAATTAACCTGGCGCATAGCTATATATATATTTTTAAGATTAGATATTTTTTCAGAATTTGTGCACTATCATTTTGAATTTATCATACTCAGGAGGGGGGGGGGGGTCTTTTTGTTGGTCGTTTTTGACGAAATATTTCTAGGGGGGGTCACAAAAAGTGTGACACAGCGTGACAATGGGGGGGGGGGGTCAAAAAAAGCTGATTTTAGTGTGACGTATTTTATGAACGGCCCCTTACTAAGTTTCGGATTTATCATATTAGTAAGGTAGGTCGAGTAGGATGACGCATGTAACATTTTAAACCAGATTAATATAAACTCACCATTATGTATCTAGAGACTTTCATATGTTCTTCACATATTCTTAAACTAGCTGTCTCCCGCGTTTCACCCGCGTATAGTTTGAAATTGCTCAGACCAACAAAACACCTTGTTCCATACAAAGTTTGTTTTACCCCTTAGGGGGTGAATTTTCAAAAATCACCTTCGTTATAAAAGGAACCCCTATTCAAAATGACAAGTTTCTAACCCTTGTTGTATAGGCCCTGCGTTGATACGTCAGTCAGCTTCTCCTTATATTTATTTAGATAAACTAGCTGTCCCCCGCGGTTTTACCTGCGTTCCCGAGGGATATCACATTTTCCCGGGATAAAAAGTAGCCTATATATTATTCTAGGATATTTTCTATCTATGTGCCAAGTTTCATCCATATCCGTTTAGTAGTTTTTGCATGAAAGAGTAACAAACATACTTACATACAAATCTTTCCCCTTTATAATATTAAGTATAAAAATAGCCTTTTAAACCCCTTGATTCGGCCCTGTCGCAAAATCCGTTCTTAGCTGACGTCTCCTGCTTGTAAACAATCTAATCAAGATTTTCGTGATTCAGTGTTTAGTCGATGCCTAAATGAATGGATGAGAACGTTTCCACAACATATATAAATATTTGAACAGCAGTGTTACAACAAAAGTGTTATTTTCAAGTATGATTTCAAACTTTATGATGCCATTATTTTATATAGAAATAACACAAAGGCCAGGCTATGCCCAGACAGGTCAAATACAACTAACGACCAATTTCCGTCCAACTGACGCTTAGCTTCCCAATATCCGCTTTCCTGAACTCCATCGATGCCTTCCCTTACATCGAAATTGGTTAGATGTATCGTTAAAAAGTGTCAAGTTAAATATAAGGCTGACAACTCTGTAGAATGTGAATTTATATATTAATTTCGGTGATTAGAATTCCTGTTTTTATTGTGGAAATGCTTGTGTCAAGTGATGACGTAGTAATATTTGACTGTCTTAAAAAAAATGGTTTCACAGAGAACTGTGTAAGTTTTTTTACAATTTACTTTGTTTATGCGCGTCGTTGCGTGGCTGGACCGATGTGGAAAATATTTATTTTTGTTTAAAAAGGCATACTTCCCAGGTGACCTGGATACTTTAGAAATTCCGTTTGTAGGTAATAACATGAGCAAACTTGTGAAAGTTGGTTGTTATTTTATATAAAAAATTGCTTTATTAATGTAAATCAGATGAAATATTTATATTTGAGTATTCTTAATATTTAGCCTCAACTTCGAAGCCACTTAAACACTCTTGTTTTTTTAAAACATCTACCAACTTCAAATTCAACGTTGCACATCAAAGTGCAAGGATACTAAATTATCAGCTAAATAATAAATCGGTAAATCTTTCTTAACCTTTCCCGAGTTGCTCTTTAGTTTTCAAATATATTAACAATTTGCGTGCCGTGGTTTTACCTGCATGCCCGAGGGCCCTTCTATTCCCGAGATAATTATTAATTAATACATCATTTTATCTATCAAAAGTTTTCACTGAACACGTGATGTAAGGAATTTTACGGGTCACATGTTACACCTCAGGTTACATTATTGGAGATTTTGTTGGAATCTTTTTATTTGATAATATAATAAAACCAAATCCTACTTGATATTATAAGTGCGAAAGTTTGTATGTATGGATGTTTGTCACTCTTTCACGCAAAAACTACCAAACGGATTTCGATGAAACTTGGCACATATATAGAAAATGCACTGGAATCTTAGGATACTTATTGAGCCTGGAAAATTTTACATCCCTTGATAACGCGGGTAAAACCGTGGGGGACAGCTAGTATGGTATATAGTGATAAATACTGTAGCAGTCTATTATGAAAGAATTATAAAAATCGATGCAGTAGTTTTTTAATTTATTCAATAAACAAAAACACAAATCGTTTCTCTGTAATGAGTATTATATTAACTAAATATGATTATAGATGAAACAAAATCCTATAACCCCTGAAGCGGTATACAACTAAATATACCCAACGCCCGAAGATAATAATTGTTTAGTTTCCAACATATTACAACCACGTACCAAACAATTGGAAACTGGGGAGTTAGCGGCAAAGTTGCAACGATTTCTATTATTATTACATTTATTACTAACCGTCGCGTCGGTAATGAACAAAGTTTGTGATAACAGATAACACGGCTGATTGTGAGTGGATTACGTGGATCAAACTTCGCTGTGATTGGCTGTCTTCTATTTCGGTACCTTTTGTTATACAAAGTTCTTGGACGGATACACAGTTTTGATTATTAATTACTTCTTGTCTATTATATCTTTGTTGCAATCAGATTTGGAACTATGGTTACTGTAGAGTTGCGACGACCTATTCAAGTTCTGGTAGGTTTAAGAGTAGGCAGCTCTTAGTGCAGTGTTCGTCCACGGAAATACTATCACTTACCCATTTCCGCTCTATTACGGTGTTTCGGTTAGAACGGTAAGATAATAATTGTTTAGTTTCCAACATATTACAACCACGTACCAAACAATTGGAAACTGGGGAGTTAGCGGCAAAGTTGCAACGATTTCTATTATTATTACATTTATTACTAACCGTCGCGTCGGTAATGAACAAAGTTTGTGATAACAGATAACACGGCTGATTGTGAGTGGATTACGTGGATCAAACTTCGCTGTGATTGGCTGTCTTCTATTTTGGTACCTTTTGTTTTACAAAGTTCTTGGATGGATACACAGTTTTGATTATTAATTACTTCTTGTCTATTACATCTTTGTTGCAATCAGATTTGGAACTATGGTTACTGTAGAGTTGCGACGACCTATTCAAGTTCTGGTAGGTTTAAGAGTAGGCAGCTCTTAGTGCAGTGTTCGTCCACGGAAGTACTATCACTTACCCATTTCCGCTCTATTACGGTGTTTCGGTTAGACAGGCACGTGATACTTACAACAACTCCACGTCCCTTGGTATTGCATGTCCATAGGCAGCGTTGACCTCTTACCATCAGGTAGACCTTCTGCTTGTTTGTCGGCCAAAGGTATATTGTAAACTGAGTTTGATTGCAACTAGAATCAATTTAATATTTCTATTGAGTTATGAGTAGTTTCTAATAGAAACCAATTGCAACTAAGTCAAGTGATACTCCAATAGGGAACTATCCTGTTTTCAATCCAATTGATCAAAGCTCAATCACTAGCCAGTGTATTGAACATCCAAAAATACACGGATACATCAATGTGATGAAAAAATCATAATTAATATGATTTTTAAGTACCAATCTAACCAAAAAGAGTATATCTTTCGATGCTGTACAATTATGACGTCACAACTTGCTTTTTTATACAAAACTCAATTCGTTCGTTTTGACATTTAATGAAAGGTTGCTAATTTGACTTGTCAGACAACATCCCAATTGCTATTAGTCCAGGGGCTCGATTCCGTAAGGAAAATGACACCAACTCAAGTATGTTTCGTCGCGGCCTCCGTTCTCGGTCTCTTTCACTAATACTATTAATCTTGTGAGAGGTAAGCTCTCCGATGCCTCCGTGAGGCGGCTCGCCGACGAAGTTTGTATTAGCTGAATAAGGGGGCAGTAACTACCTATAAATAAATGTGCACAGTATAAATATTAGACATGATAAACATTACTATATCGTTTCTGACAAAGAAATTTCTGTATAGAAGTTGGAACAGTGCCACTATAGTAGAGTACTCATGAAAAGTATTTTGAAAATACGGCAATACAATTGGTACGTCAAATATACATACACCCACGTAGATTTTCACCTTTAAACTAGTTTACTTTTAACATGTTAAAAATAGCGTTAATTTAACCAAAATAAAACACTTCGCGATATTCAATCCGATACGCATTTCACGGTTGAGTCGCATCCGGGATATATTTAACAGGATAAGACCCGCCGAGGTGGGAGTTAGTGCAAGAATATCGTTTACCCGGACCGTTACCCGGATGCGAGGTACTCATTCCCCGAGGAAGGTGTGGGTTAGAATCATTATTGTTGTAGGAAAATTATAGTAAAAGTCTTTAAATAGAAATGGGGTGGATATTGGATTTTCTAATGAAACTTTGGAATGACGGTCCATATTAGAATTTACTATTTGTTGTTTGTCTTCTTATGTGTCTGGGTGTAAGTATAAGTAGTAGATATATTAATTAGCTAGTTTCAAGATCTCAAGCTCAGCTTAATTTGTAAACAGATGGCCGTGTAAAAAAGACCTTTTTATTAGCATACTAGCTGACCCGACAGACGTTGTCCTGTCTTAATAATGAAAATTGCATTCGAATCTTCCGACTGAATCGACTGTTAAATGTGCAATAAGAAAATTATAAATTAATTATTCTATCAATACCTATATATTAATTCCGATCCATGCCTCTATTTTAAACGATATTTGCAGCGCGCATTCTGTCAATCCCGCCAACTGCCAAACGACTGACAATCATTTCAAACAGGTAACATTAAAAAAGTTTATATTGTCAAAAGCGCTAGTAAACTGGTTAAGTTTTCTTAAATTTTCTAATTTTCCGCGGAACTTTCTTAACTTTTTCATTCATAAGAACCTTCTCCTGATAATAACAAACACAACAAAAATTATTTAGCGAAATCGGTCCAGCCGTCCATGCGTGATGCCGTGACCAAGGGAAATAGGGATTCATTTTTATATACGAGTATATAGATTAATAAATATACTGGGGCCTTTTTTACACGGTCTAGTCTGATTTTATATGAAATGTTTTTGATTTGATATACTACTTGTAGACCAGGGCCGAAGCCTTCAAAAATGGTAAAAAATGAAAAAAAATTATAGTAGGATGAAACCCATTAGAAAAGGAGGGGAATATGATAAAAATGAAAGGAAAAATAAATTACGGTCGAACCGAGTTCGGGAAGTGGGTGGCGGTGAGTTTTTAAGGGTAAAACATGGTTTATCTTGATTTCCGGCAAAACTACACGTCCTATGGAAAAAAGTTAAATAGCAAAGATGTAGGTAATAAAAAGATCTACAACTTTTGTATTTTATTTTATAGTATAAGAGTCTAAACTACAAAATATAATAGTTTATTATATTCGCGTCTTTCCAATCAGCCAGGTTTCTACTTTAATAATTTAATACAGGCTGTGTCTCTTACCAAAAGGAGTAAAGTTTTAAAATCTGGAATCCCGGCCTATAAAAATGAATTATTTGTGTCAGCAAGACAAAAATATACGTTGTTATACCGAAAGAAAGATATCTTTGATACCTTCATGTTTAGTTACTGGGAATATGTACGGGGACTCTTTAAAAAAGTTGTGAAAATAATTTCGCAGGATCGGTGACACGCTCACAATGCTTATACCATAGACAAGGTGCCATAGAGAACGGTGATCATTTTGTATCAGATGACTCCTATGTATATCCCATGCCAACCTTCATTATAAAAAAAATACTTAGGACTCTATAATGTGACGGGCCAGTTGGGTTGGTGGAAAAAGTCCCTGAATGCCACGCCACGGTTCGCACGCCACGGGTTGTGGGTTCGATCCCCACCCAAGACAAACCTTTGTAGAATATGTCTGGTTGTTCTTTGTTTGGGTGTAAATTTAATGTTTTTATATTTGATTTTATTTTTGTAACTGTTTGCCTATTTCTATCTTTGCATGCAGTGGTCTGCTTGTAATGTTTAACTGTTAGCGTGTATCTTTTATTGGAGATCTATACATAAATAAATAAATATCTATGTAAGCATATATTTAAAAAAAACTGGGTGTGTCGTAAAGACACAGAATAGGAGTGGAACTTTTATAATACAGTGAAACTTTTTTATAGTTCGTCAATCACTTTTGAATAACATAGATTGTGTTTGTCAAAAAAATATTTTACGTCCAATTTCCCTTAAAAAATTTATATCAAGTATCTGGTTTTAATACAATCCTAAACAAGCTCCACTTAGTTTGAGATCAGATGGCTGAGTGTATAGAATGTCCCAGGATATTTATTTACATCATTGATACCTGTCACCATAATTTATCAAATCTATATATATTTAAAAATGTTATGTTGGTTTGTGTACGCTTCAAAAACTCAAAAAGTTCTGCACCGATCAAGCTGAAATTTTAGCATGATATATAATCCGCATCAAGGATTGTTTTTATCTATTTTTTGCATCAGTCACATATCCGCGACCGTCTTTGTTTTGTTTCTCATTTTCTCAAACATCACAATGTGCCACAGCGAAGCGTGCCAGGGTACAGCTAGTTACACATAAATTAATTATTGGTACATTTAAATGGCTATTTGTAGCCTACACCCTGTCTCTTGGACTACAATACATTCAACTGCGTCACACACCGTGTCTATCAACAGACACCTATTGTCGACACCCGACTACATGTGCTGACTTGCATACAAATGTAGCGACGCATTGAGTTAAGGCACTGATCGATATAGTTTCATTTCACATGATGTTGTTTGTTCTTTCTCCTGTAGGTTTAACTGTAAATGAATATATTATTGACGTGAAACTTTTTATGGGGGTGCTTTGAAATTATGATCTGCAACTTTTTTTTGTGACGAAAAATTTATGAATTTTCAAAATTAATTGATAAATATTAAAAATGTTTCCCTGTAATACAAAAGTTTCACTTCTATCGTTTGTCTTTAAGATAAACCTGGTGTTTATTCTATTAGGCTATCGTCAGAGTGGTTGAATCCACTTTTTTTTAAATCTTATTTTATAGATTTACTTATGGGACCCAAATAATCGTTGATTGCTCGCTTCCCTTCAATATGATAGAAACCAGTCAGCTGCATCATGTGTGAATAGGGGCAGCTTGCAAGGCATGTTCTGCTTAAGTTATCTAGTATAGTTTGTATACCTACTTGTAATAAGTATGGTAGCTTAAGTATCTTTGACCTCAATAAGTGACTTTCGCGGTCCTAAACTGTATAAATAGATAATAAAATAATAATAATAATAAAATTAATATTTATCCTATGACTAGCCCCCGCGGTTTCACGGTCTTTGCGCGAAAGAGTAATATACATCTATACTTAATACCCTTATATTCTCTAAAGCTTTCAAATTTGATATATTAGTAAGATTATTGGCAATGAAACTAGAAAAGTGTAAATAATGGTACAGTTAACTAACAGCATTGCGAATCAAATTCAACCTTAAGAACTGGTACTAGAATCCGATTCATAAGTAAAACCAAACGAAATCAAATTCGTTTGGCTTGCTTAGTCTCCCTCTATTCAAAGTCAGTTTTTTAAATATTACAACCTTCAGTTACTGTCACATATCTACCCTATCATCTTACCCTAGAAAAAATCTTAAACACCTACAATCATTTTCCGAGGAAATGACTCACTCCAAAAATAGGCGAAGTTTTTCTTTATTGTTTATTCTATGTAGAGGAAAAATGAATTCCCCTTTAGAAATACGGCGTCTTAAATATAGTCTGTGGATACTGACCGGAATTTTCCTCGCGTAACTTAATTTGGTTTGTCACAAAGCGCTAGCCTCTGAAATTTCTAAGTAAATTTGTGCCGCAATATATCCTCAAGTTTCTCTTTATTACATGCTTTAATGACATTATAAAGTACACTTTATTCAAGCTGTTCATTCGGATACTTTTACCTTATCAAGATTTTAAGTTATGACATCATAATCGTTTCCAATTTCCAATCGACGGGTTGTGACTTCGATTTCCACTTCGTTTTAACATTTATGTTCATGAACCTGTTTGTTCTGTGGCTGGATGTTACTATCTATGTAAGTTTGTATTAAAAGAGTATACTAACTGTCCCCCGCGGTTTCGCCCGCGTTCCCAAGGGATATAACATTTTCCCGGCACCTAAAACTATCCTATGTGTTATTCCAGGGCATTGTCTATATATGTGCCAAGTTTCATCCAAATCCACGTCCCTTCACCCATGTAACATTATCCCGGTTTAAAAATTAGACTATTTGTTATTCCAATTTATGCTCTATCTATGTGTCAAGTGTCATCCAAATGTTGGGTAGTTTTTGCGTGAAAGAGGAACAAACATCCCTACATCCATACATATTTACAATATACATCCATACATATAAATTATCGCGTTTATAATATACTAGCGACCCGCCCCGGCTTCACTCGGATGCAATGTAGATACTAATACATATAAACCATCCTCTTCAATCACTCTATCTATTAATAAAAACCGCATCAAAAGCCGTTGCGTATTTTTAAAGATTTAACCATACATGGGGATATAGTATTTGTCTTATACTATGTAGTGAAGTATTTCAATACTTCACGTCGATCTCCGTTATTATACATATTCAAGTAAGATGAAGTTACGCTCTCACAGTACTTTACACTTAGATATAGAACAAATTGACATGTTTAATGTTCATGCACACAAATGTATGTCTTGGGAATCGAACCCACGACCTGCGTTGTTGTAGTCAGGGTCTTAAACCACCAAACCAACTGGCTCATCAATAGTGGTAGCTTCAGGGACTCGATTCTGTATGGAAAAATTACTTTAACTGGAGGATGTTTCGTCGCAGCCTCTATGCTCTGTCTCTGTCGCTTACTACGCCAATACTATACTAATCACGTGAGAGGTAAGCTCTCCGAGGCCTCCGTGAAGCGTCTCGCCGACGAAGTTTATATTAGCTGAATAAGGGGCAGTATCTTTAAATTTGACATTCTTAAGGGCTTCTAAACCTAATCTGAATATGTGGTTTTGATTATTTTTTGATACAATACAATGGTACATATATCATATTCAACTTCAGTAAAAAATGTGTGCGTATAAGTTAACACGGGCTTCGCAAATAATACTAAAGCTTACCAAATCAATATTTGGTTATTGGCTTTCATTCAGAGGTCGTAAAGCTCTGACTTTGTGTGCTTCCCACTGCATATTCATTATTTCATATTCATGTGTTGACTCTGGAGTTTTATTACGATTACTCAGTGGTAATGCGTGAAAACTCAAAATTCAAAACCATTTATTCAAGTTAGGCCCGTGTAGGGGATCTTATTTCAAGGTCAAATTTAAAGTTTAAAATTACTGAAGCTGATAGACACAGATTATGAAAAGCACAAAATATTTTTGGCAATATATCAATTTTCCAGCACCTTTTTTGTACATACAATCCATTTATGTATTTCCTTACATACGACAATCTGATCTCAATCTAATCAGATCTAATCAATTGACACCAGCCCCTTATTCAGCTAATACAAACTTCGTCGGCGAGCTGCTTCACGGAGGACTCGGGGAGCTTACCTCTCACGTGATTAGTAGTATTAGCGTAGTAAGCGACAGAGATAGAGCATAGGGGCCGCGACGAAACATCCTCGAGTTCGTGTCAGTTTTCCTCATAGATTCGAGCCCCTGTACTCTGAGCACGAACTTCTTTCGTAAACGTATTGATTGCGCCAAAATACCAATACAATGGGAAATTGAACATCGCGCAACGTCAAGATGTGCGGTGTTCTATTTTCTATACAAACCAGCTTTTTGCGCACTCGATACGATGACGCTACGCTTGCGATAAATGTTCGTACTAAGACCTCTGATAACTGGTATACTTAGAAATACTTTTAGATAATAGTAGCTCGAGTAGTAGAGCTCTTACCCATTTCTGCCGTGAAGCAGTAGTGCACATGTGTTACTGTGTTTCGGTTAGAAAGGTAAGGGGGCCGGTGAAATTACAGGCACATGAGACTTAACAACTTCACGTCTCAGGGTCGACAACGCATTTGCGATGCCCTTAGTGTTGCAAATGTCCATAGGCAGCGGTGATCACTTACCATCAGATGGACCGTTCGCTTGTTTGTCGTAATAAAAAATATATAATCTCATAATTAAAAAAAATAAAATTACACCGAGTCCACAGCATCCAACTCATGACCTGGAACATCAAGTAGCAGTCAGGTAATCCTAACATTTCATATTGTAGACAGCCATCCCATTTGATTAGAATGTACACTTAATAGGCCCCTGAAGGGAAAACAAAGCATACTACCTAAAGAATTGCCAGCACAAAAAAAAGAGGATACCTAACATTTCTGGCAATACACGTCGTATAATACTCAAGACTTAATTTAGTAAATTCTTGAGACGTGAAAAATTACGCTCGTTTATTTTTCGGGACTTTAGTGACGAAATGTATTCCCGCGTCATTCTTTTGTTCATATACACTAATGTATAACATTCAGTCAGGCTTTACGGGCATTTTGTAATATTCTACTAATCTATATGACGGCACGACATCTTAGAAAGAGAATCTAATCTTTGAGTTTCGTTAATAACTAAAGTAAAACTGATTGTAATACCGTAGATTTATTCTTGTTGGATTTAAAATTAGATAAATAGTCATTTAAGTAAATCGGTTTAATGTTTGAATCCGTCAAATATTAAAATATGAGCCGGTAACCCCGAATAGAGTAGCAAGTCTGCGCCTACGCGGTGACCTCGGTCGATCATTAGACGGACAGCGCAAGAGGTGCACGCGTGCTAACCTATTGGCTCATAATCCATTTGCATCTTGTGTTTTACGTTATATTTTGTGTGTAAGTGTATTGGAATAAAATAAGAGAATGCTATTAATTGCATACGTGGTATTATTTTAACGTTCACCTCAAGGTTACTAAGCATATCGGGATGGGACTGCCACCATTCAACGACGAGATTTTTGTTTGTGGTTATGGGCTATATACGATTTCGATAAACGCGGGTGGAACCGTGGGGAACAGCTAATATAGTATACATAATAAATATCCCCATGACATTCTTCACACATGGTTACCAGATCCCAAGTTAAGCAGAGTGTACTGCTTGTAGTATGGCTACCAGGTAACTGATATACTACTTATTAATATATTTTTTAATTTATTTCATTACTTTTATAGATATTTACACCCAGACACAGAACAAACAGACATGTTCATGCACACAAATGTTTATCCTAGGTGGGAATCGAACCCGCGATCTTCGGTTTGGCAGCCAGGGTCTCAAACCACCAAGCCAACTGGCGCGTCGAAATAACGTTTGTGTGCATATTTATGCGTGCATTTAATGACTTAGGTAATCACGCCGTATTGCCTGTACGGATTTGGATCAAACTTAGGGCATAAATAATCTTGGCATAAAGTAAAAAACATAGCTTCACGCCTATTATTTATTGACAAGCCAGTTGGCTTGGTGGTTAACGCTCTGACTGCCAAACCTAAGGTCGCGGGTTCGATTCCCACCCAGGACAAACATTTGTGTGCATGAACATGTCCTGTTTGTTCTGTGTCTGGGTATAAATATCTATATTTGTATGTATTTAGAAAAAAGAAATAAGTAGTATATCAGTTATCTGGTTTCCATAGTACAAGCTCTGATTAGTTTGGGACCAGATGTCCATGTGTAAAGAATGTCGCAGGATATTTATTTATTATTTTTATTTTTTTAAGTAGGCAGCGGTCTCAGCGACACATTCCACCGAGGATATTTTTCGAAGGAACTTATCCAACGTGATATATGGTAAGCATTGTCGCAGTCTCTCGGGCTTCTCCAATCTTGGGTTACAGATAAACATTTGTAAGCAAAGAAACATTAATTACAGTGTAAACTAGTAAAACAAAATTGCTTTATTTCAGAAAAACTAGTGAACTATAATTACGAGTAAAAAAATGTGACGGCATATTATCTTTTTTTCGCCCCTGATAATAATACTGCTACATATTAGGATATCTAATCATTTTCTTTCCTTTAATATTTGTATTTTTATTCCCACAGACTATTGTCTAGCAGGTTTATTACTAGAGTAATTAACCAACGCATAAAGTCTCTAGATTTATAACCCAATTCAATAGAACCTCTCGTAAATACAAATAACTTATTATTGCTAGCTAAATGTTAGCCCATAACAGGTATATTGTCACTTAAGTTTGATATCAAATCAATATGTCTGGAATTTCATATGTAGCTTGGCACGTAGGCTTAGATTATATTATCTGTCATTAATAGGCTTTTTTAGTACATACCTTCTAGTGAGATAGGATTATTTAATACGAATATATTATACTAGCTGTGCCCTCCCGGTTGCACCCGCGTTTATTGATATCATATATAGCCTATAACCATCTACGAAAAATTCCGCGTCGAATGGTAGCAGTCCCATCCCGATATGTTCAGTAGGTATGAGATGACGGTGCGTCAAAGGAACCTTATTTTCCTTACATAGAGAAGATAGAAGATGGATTGAGACTAAAAAGTTTTAATAGGCTTTTGTAGTACAAACTATTAGGATAAGACTAATAATAAATTGATATTAAATTAAGACTAAGAAGGTTTTAATTTGAATCAAATTATTTGAAGAAAACAAACAAGCTTGAGAGTGAAGAGAATATAAATTTTACTACCCAATAAAATGTTTTCAGAGTCTCAATAGCACTACAAAAGTTTATAGGTATTCGTCTACCGAGTACTCATTTTTAAGGTTTCTTTTTAGAAAATATTCTTTGTATACATAATTATATCTTCAAAACAAAAAGCACCAAAACGCGTTTCGACTTTTAACAACTCAACTAAAACAATTAAGTGAATTAATGCAAATGAAGCCACTGGCTGATTCATCCTTAATCAACGCCTCTCGGTACAAATTGTAGCACAATGGCCTCTGTGATTAGGCTTGTGTCGTACTCGTGCTTGCCAAGTTTGCCTCTCCTAATGCATTTATAGTGCCCGCTTACCTTTATTGGAGTTCTGTTTTTTATTTGCTTTTTCAATGAGACATGCTTAAGTACATAATTAATGTAAAACTCTTTACTCAATGCATTTTATATAATTTATTATTTTATTGTTTACTAGCTGCGCCCTGCGGCTTTGCCCGCTTTCAATCCTGGTTATGAACCGTCCTCTTGAATTACTTTATCTATTGCTGAATCTATTGCTTGATTAAAAGCATAGTTTACGATTCTATAAAGGACATAATTATAGACAAACATTCATTTTATATATATATATGTGTAAATCCTATACGAAACATCAATCTATTATTATTATGTTCATTGTTTTTTCTAGCCATAAAGATGATATGTTTTTTAAATATCTCTTTTTTTATTTTGCCATCAATTTTCTGGCGAATGTTTTAGACTATTCGTATTGGCAAAACATCAAGGCTGAAAACTTTCGACAACTTATAACATGCAATAGCCAAAAAAAAATTACTACCTACCCACCATCCCACATTTAAATTTCATCTTTAATGTTCAGTAATAAGGATTCAGTTTGAAAAGCAGTAGGCTGTTACACGGAAAAATAACGTTGGTTCAGTAATAGCCTCGGCTGGAATACGGCCAAACATTTCAGAGAGGTAGACATCAAAAATTCATATATAGGAGTATGGTTTGTACCTTAATATATCTGTTTGACAGATAAATAAATATTGTCTCACTGCTATTGGAATTTGTGGAACTTGACGAGGGAAATTCGAGGAAATTTATCCCGCTTTCTCAATAAAACAAATTTCAAAATATACGATTAGAAAGTTCGATGGTAGTTTATTCACAATTCTTTTCATTTTATTGCCAAAACGCTTACATTTGCCTAATTGTTGATTTATATGAACAACAAAACAGTATTTCTTATAAATGGTTTGTAGTCCAAAATTACCACACCAAAAATATATTTATTAGTGATACACACGGTGTTGCAAGCGTCAATAAGCTGCGGTGATCATTTACCATCAGATAGGCCGTCAGCTTGTTTGCCACCTTTTTTTTATGACGTTACTGCGATTAACCTCAATCTCACATAATGGTAAGTGAAGATGAGGCGGAAGATGGAGCTCCTATATAAAAAGACCTGATTTGCAATTTCACTAATCAACTACAGGAATAAATACCAATTTTAGGCGTTTATAAATAGACATTAATTTGATACCTACTCCTGAAAATCGACTACCTACTTCCCTTAATAAAGCTCCAATTCCAGTTAGGCTTTAAATGCAGATAATATTAATCCGGGTAATATCTGGCTGATGAAGTTATGTACCGTTGCTTCCTTTTCGACCTGGCAAAATACTGGTAGTACAGTAAATAAGATGAGCATCGATTGGCACCAAATTGGCAACTTCACTGGAGAGGGGGAACGTTAACTGTGTGAAATAAACAATAACGTGTGTTTATGTGTTAACATTCATATTTGTAAAATAATAATAATAAATATCCTGGGACATTCTTTACACTCGGCCATCTGATCCCAAACTAAGTAGAGCTTGTACTATGGAAATCGGATAACTGATATACTACATATACTACTTTTTTTTCTAAATACATACTTATATAGATATTTACACCCAGACACAGAACAAACAGACATGTTCATGCAATCGAAACCGCGACCTTCGGCTTGGCAGTCAAAGTCGCTAACCACCATGTCAACTGGCCTGTCAATCCAGATGATCAGAGGGAGAAAAGTAACGTTATTATTAAAAACTGTGAAAGTGTGTGTCACGCAATGTACTCGTGTATCCAGGTACATTTTCCACAGCAAACTGTCCTGATACTAAAAACAAAGAAGTCTTCAAATAGTTATTTAATCTGGAGTACTCTGAATCTGAAGGTGCTCTAAAATACAAGCCAAAGCTTAGTTTGGACTTTAAATCTCCCACAGATTGCAAATTCTTCCCCAACTTCTTATCAACTGTAGTTTATAGGCATATAATTTGTGGAGTAATAAAAAATAAATTATTATTTTAGAGGTGTTTCAACTTTAGCTTTAATATTTTTCATATTATATACTACTACCGTGATTTCTTTTTTCTATACCACATGAGCCGACTAACAAGCCCATGGTCCACCTGATGGTAAGTGGTCACCGCCGCCTATGGACATTTGCAACACCAGAGCATCCCCAATGTTGTCCCTGGGACGTGAAGTTGTTAAGTCTCATGTGCCTGTAATATCAACGCCGCCGATTTTATTCACATATCCAAAAACAACGATTTAGCTTGTATAGGGGTAAGGGGTAGAGGTGGTGAAAACCTATCGAATGACATTCTATACAAAGGAATAGACGAGTAACAATAAGTCATCCCCACTGTACACATATTAAAAGTTAGGGAGGTACCCGAAAAACATTTTTTTCGTGGTTTTATACCTCAACTTTATCGGCGTGAATAATATGCCAAATTGCCGTTTTATAGTACCGGAGTCTTTGAGTTGAACCTCGAACAGACTGACATATACAGCGAAAGTATAAGGATTCCTTTTTCGGAACGCTAAAGAACAAGTAGGTATATTATTTAAATAGAAAATCGTGTTGAAATAAACATATACCTAAATAATATTCCAACAAATAAATTCAGTATCCAAAATAAAACACAACTTCAACTAACAATAATATTTCACATCCATTTAAAGCACATCACGTAATAAAAAAATACTATATTTTTATTGGTATTAGTAACAACAGACCGTCCTGTATAAATATTTTTTATTTTTCTCGTAAACTCTGCTCCCTAATATAACTTTTATGAAGGCTACGTGCATCGTTATTTTATTTCAGCGTCTTGGATATCTAATATTTACTGCTTTTGAAATAGTGGGGATCTTTATATGTTCGTACAATGCAGTTTGTAATAAAAGAGTGGAATTACAAGCTTACGTCTCGTGGTTTCTCCCGCTGCAGCACTTTAATGAAAGTAGGATGTACATCGGTCGCCGAAATGTGTAGAATTCCGTATTTATGGTTCTAGATGTATAGAAAAAAAAATGCTCTCGGACGATTTCAAATACGGTTCCCCGATTCTAAATGTAGAGCTTCTTCTATGGGAACCAGATATGTGTATAAAATAAAAAAAAATACAGATACCATCCTCTTTTTAATTCTAAAAACAGTTCTGATATAAGACTATTTTATAGGTATTTGCCAACAGTGAAGGATTTGATCGAGTTTACAAAGCATAAACAGTAACTATCTTACAAAATAATACTAAATTACGCCACGTGTGACTTAAGTAGCCCAACAGATTAGTACACGAGTATTAATTTTTTTTTTTTTTTTTTATACCACATGGGCCGACAAACAAGCGAACGGTCCACCTGATGGTAAGTGGTCACCGCCGCCTATGGACATTTGCAACACTAGGGGCATCGCCAATGCGTTGTCGACCCTGAGACGTGAAGTTGTTAAGTCTCATGTGCCTGTAATTTCACCGGCCCCCTTACCTTTCTAACCGAAACACAGTAACACAAGTACACTACTGCTTCACGGCAGAAATGGGTAAGGTGGTAGTAATTCCCCGGACGAACTCTGCACTAAGAGCTCTACTACTCGAGTAGTTACTGTTTTATAGTTCGTGTGACTTAAACCCACATTTAAGTCACGGTGAAATACTTAGGACACGAATAAGCGTGACTTAAGCAAATAAAATACCCTTTACTTTATTTATATCACTCAACATCTAAATATATCCAAAATGGATAGTCACTCTATTGAATACAACTATGTATTTCAACCCCAAAGTCAAACTCAAGTCTCGGTAGCAAGGCGTCGGTAACGGTGTCGCGATTTCAATTGTTTTTTCCCATCTCAAAAAAGCCCAACACGCCTAAAGAAGTTTTTACTTAACAAAAACAGCGTGTCTATATAAAAGTTCTTCCGTATTTTCTATGGCATGGCACATTACTATTATCGTTAAGAAATACTGTCGCTGCCTTTATATGAGTATGTGACGAAACTTGTAAGTTGAATAGAAGGTATCATGAATTTTTATCGCAATTTAGGGCAGATTTTTGCGTCAATACGTTATTTTTTTGATAAAATACCAACATTAATATTTGATCCCTATCCGAAATCATTGGAAATAAAAAAATATCGACTCCGCTGTAATGTTCATGCAAACAAACATTTGTTCCGGGTGAAAATCGAACTTGCGACCTGTGGCGTGAGCCAAGGTCTCTAATCACAAAGCCAGCCGTCTCATTTAAAGGGTTTTCACCTGTAAAATTTGGGTATGAAATGCCCAAGAAATGACAACAATACTCTCCAAATTAGACGTTAAAACTAAAATGATCTTCCATGTAACCTCTGTCTACCTCTTCGAGGATAGCGGGCGTGAAGATGTTATCCGCATGTTTTCAATTTAAAGATTCCATAGCATTCGGGTCACATAGTTAGGCAGGTAAGTTTGTCTGGTATGCTATTAAACTGGGAATGTATCCCTGATTCCATCACGGAAGACCTTTGTAGCTACGACTTACATATTTTGAAGTTCTCCAAGTATTCCTGGCTGTAGACGTCATGTTTTGTAGTTCAAGTTCTTTACTTGTGACCTTTCTTTGACTTTTGGCAATTAAGAATCAGTTCTCGGCAGTATACTAGTAAGGATTATAATCCTTTACACGGTTCATATATCTCTTCTTCGGTATTCTTTTTCCTAAAGATACACAACTCTCTTACATTCTCCATTATTCTTTTTATTGTCTTAGAAGTAAAAGAGCTCTTAGTGCAAAGTTCGTTTAGCACTACCACCTTACCCATTTCCGCTGTAAATCAGTATTGAACCTGTATAATATGTTTCAGAGAGAAAGGTAAGGGGCCGGTGAAATAACAGGCACATGAAACTTAACAACTTCACGTCTCAGGGTCGACAACGCATTGGCATTGCCTTAGTGTTGCAAATGTCTGGTTACCACTTACCATAATGTTCATAGCATATTTAATCTTTATGTTTTTTCTGTATCATGGAATTAAATATATTAAAGAAAAAGTCGTTTCCGTTCGCAAATAAAATTACCTTCACTTTTAAACAATGATTATTCTCACAAAATTATTGGAAGTGATTGAGGAGATTGTGGATTATCCTCACAACAAATAAAGAAAATTAAATTTGAGAATATTTACATCGTACCTGGATATTTCTAATAATTTTAAACAAATACATTTATAATATATATAACGTCATTGAGTGAATAATTCTAAACGGTTCTGAGAAATAGTGATGCGACACGTATGATATCTATAACACCTATATATAACACCGAATAACTCGAGTATTTTTTTCTATTCATAATATTGATACATTATTTTAATAATAATATGTATATAATATGTCTGGCAATCAGTTTATTTTGTTAATTATTCCTTAAAGAGGAATCAAAATGACTTCACACCCAATATCCCCGATGAGATAGGCCAAGATACTTAGTCACTACAGCGTCGTAATTATCGTCGCCACCACTTTCTCCGGTTGTTCCCTTCGCCTAGGCTATAGGTAATAATACGGATTTCTAACATGTAAATTTGAAAATGTAAGGTGTACCTTGTCCGACCTAGATATTAAATCCAAAATCTTCAGTTTCAGCCCAGTTATATATCACGACTACCGACACTGGATTTAAAAAGGCATTATAATTGACTAAAATCATCTTAAACATATTACTTTTTTATAACAAGTTAATAAAAATTATAAACTTCTCGACTACCTTCATCACCACGTCCATTTTGAAACAAAGCTGCAAACTGAGAGAAAGCACCGTTAGTGCTTGTGCTTAGTGCTCTGGACTTCGATTCTCTAAACAAAATGACTTTAGCTCAAGAATGTTTTGTCGGGTCCTCTATGCCCTGTCTCTTCCACTAACTAACGCAATTGTCAGGCTTGGTGATTGCCAAGTCGCAGATCGCGGGTTCAATTCCCACCCAGGACAAACATTTGTGTGCATGAACATGTCTGTTTGTTCTGTGTCTGAGTGTAAATATCTATATATGTATGAAAAAGTATTATAAGTACTAGCTCTGCTTGGTTTGGGATCAGATGGCCGTGTGTAAAAGATTATCCCAGGATATAGAATCATGTGAGATATCCACTCTCCGAGGCCTCATCGTGCCGATTCACCAATAAAGTTTAACTCGAGTTATTATATAAAAGCTACTAGCTGTCCCCCGCGTCTTTACTCGCATTCCCGAGGGATATCACATTTTCCCGGGATAAAAATAGCCTATATGTTATTCCAGGATATGCTCTATCTATGTGCCAAGTTTCATCCATATCCGTTTAGCAGTTTTTGCGTGAAAGAGTAACAAACATACTTACATACAAATCTTTTCTCTTTATAATATTAAGTTTTTCATTTTTTTTATGTTTTGGGAGGCAAACGAGCAGACGTATCCCCTGATGGTAAGCGATTACCGGCGCCTATGGACACCCGCAACACCAGAGGAGCCACAAGTGCGTTGCCGGCCTTTTGAAAAGGAGTATGCTCTTTTCTTGAAGGTTTGGTATAGATATTTAAGGTACATCCCTAGCTAAACCGACTAAGCGCGTAAGTTTAATATCACCTGGCCTTCTACTTAAGTTATTCGATATTAAAATGAACGCCAGCCCTGTCTTATTTGAATACCTAATAAGATTACTGTACATAAAGTATTTTGTTTATTTTAAAATAACAAGCAACAGCAATAAGAAATAAAACATTTAGGAATTTTAATTTCATACATTTTCTAACTCAAGGACTACGGAATATGAAACTTCCGTGCTGTCGAGTACGTGGAACTTATAAATAGCTGTAGGTATATATGTATGTGACGTGTTCATTTTATTTCATTTCACTAACAACTATTATTATTATTTCTTATCTACACCTACAATAATTTTATATATGTGATGCATAAACTAAAAATCTACTGAACCGATTTCAAAAATCAATTTCAGCGTTGTGAAGCTACAATATCCTCGGGTGACATAGAAATATATAAGGAAAATAGGGTTCCATTGACGCTCCAACACCTCAAAACTACTGAACATATCGGAATGGGACTGCTACCATTCGACGCGGAATATTTCGTAGATGGCAATAGGCTATTTATGCTAGCGAACAACGCGGGTGAAACCGCGGGAGACAGCTAGGACTATATATAAGGAAAATAGCCTTTGACGCACCAACACCTCAAAACTACTGAACATATCTGGATGGGACTGCTACGATTCGACGCAGAATTTTTTGCAGATGGCTATAGGCAATATATGATATTAATAAACGCAGGTGAAACCGCGGGGGACAGCTAGTATAATATATAAGGAAAACTTATTAATTTAATAAGTTCATTTCATTCATTTTCGAAGTGGAATTTTTCGTAGATAGTATATATTCTATATATTCAAAAAATTACAAACCTTTTATTCAGTTTATTAGGCCCTATGAAGGTTAAACTTAAAGTTACTGAAGCTAGTAAGGTATATGATATCAATAAACGCGACGGACATCTAGTTTACTTATAAAAGAAAAATACATACTAAAACAATAAAAAGAAAATAGTATTATTAATAAAAAAACCACCCACGCCCATAATGGACTAGGAGGCGATAAGCCACAAAGGTCCGTAATCTGGTCCCACAATGGCCACACGTCGCTGTACCCGGTGTCCATAATATTAGCATATGAAAGGCTTACCATACGCCCTCACTTCCATGCGTAACCTATGTTGATTGAAAAATATTGAAGCCTTCTATTTCTTATTGAAGTGGAAAATTGGTAATCGGAAAATAGCTTCATCAAGGACTCTTCAGTTATTCTAATCATTCAGTGATCTACACTAATATTATAAAGAGGAAAGATTTGATTGTTTTTTTGTTTGTTTGTTTACATTGAATAGGCTCCGAAACTACTTGAACGATTTGAAAAATTCTTTCAAAATTCTGTTGGGAAGGTACACTATCTCCGGTGAACAAAGGCTTTATTAAATTTTCAAAAAAGTAAGGGATCCATAGTAAAATTCCAATAATGTAACCCAAGGTGTGAAAAAATGACCAAAAAGCTTTCTTACATCGCGTTCGCTGTGAAAACTATTGATGATAGAAACAACAAAATAATGTAACATCCCTCAAGAACGCGGGTGAAACCGCGGCGGACAGCAAGATTCTAATAAAATTTTGGTTTTATATGTCGCTTTAATAAAACTACTTTATTAAAATAACTGTATTTTTTTTTATCATGTTTTACCATTGTAAATGTTATACTTGCATGTTTTTAAGAATTTTCTGTAATTTATTTAATAAACACGCTTTTATATGAGCTTCACTTGTAACTAGGGTTGCCATCACCTAAATTGTCAACACCGGAAAAAAACTTAAAAAACCCCGGACATTTAGGTAAGAGTATTTTTGCTCTTCGATAACTGAGTGCAAAAGCCGTTTTTATCCTCTCGAGAGATAAAGTAAATTGAATTTAGAACAACGTGACATGTGTGTTTGTGAATTCAAAACATCATTAAACCTATTTACTCCTACCTCCATGGTGCCAAATTTATCATACAACCTATTTAATTTGTTAAAAACTTGAACTCGGAACCTTCTGGGTGTACTTTTTTTTTATTTGCTTTGCGTGCGCCCTTTTCATTGTTTTTGCATTTAGTTATTTCCTCGCTGAGTGGGATGAAAAGTTACGAGTTCCACTCGAGTGCAAAGATTTTGCATCTTGTGCTCTTTTGATTCCCTCGCTGACGCTCAGGATTCTAATTTTTGAATTTTGGAATTTTAAAATCTTTCGTTTGCATGGTCATCAAAATTGAGCACGCGGTTAAAAAGTAACATAGCACTCTTGTATAACAAATAACTATTACACTTATAGTTTACATTGTAATTGCATGCGATTCACGATTACGATAAAAAATTTATCGGACTCTTTTTTAAAAACCCCACCCGGGTGCTTTCCGGACACCCTCTAACAGCCCTACTCGTAACTAACAATGAAAATATAGCAAATAACATCATAGAAATCGATTTTAACCTACTTCAAATTATTCTATTAATTTGAAACATTGCAAATGTGTGGGATCCAGAAAACGATGTAATAATTTGATGACATCGAGCTCCTGTTGAAGCCTGAAAAATGAAGTTTTTGGCTACTAAAAAAAGAGTTAGTACAATTATGTATATACATATATTTTGTTGAGTCCTATAAATATTTAATAACGATTGTCTGATGATGGAGTCAACAGGGGATATTGGAAGCTTTCAGTGGCTAAAAGTTAACCCCTTGAGTTTGGCCATTTTTTATTGAGTCCTAGTAATACATAATTACATCAATTTAGTAAAAGGGCCTTTAGATTTTTTCCCTTTATTACAAGTTCCTTATCGCGCGTTGTGAAAGTGGGGCTAGACGGAAAAAAATCATACGAAAAGTTGTAACGACACTTTTTTTCGAAATTTAAATAAAATGCTTTATTATTGGGTTTGTTTTTTTCATAAATCATTTATTTAAAGGCTACATACAACATGTTTAAAATTATGTTCCATTTATAAATTAGTATAATTAGTAATTATTAGCACAGTCTTGATCTTTTATTGAAGACCTAATACTAAAGACGAGAGATTGCAAGTTTTTCTCAACACTGGACCTAAACTCAGCGTTTTGGTCAATTCCAATGCATATCTTCGTTCCGTCCGGGTGTCCCTTGACACCTCTCAAGTTTTATATTACTATTTATACACATGACTTAGAAGTAACATACATTTATTCTGAGAATGCGGGTGTGACCGCAAAACGGAAGCTGGTTCACATAAAGGTATAAGAGAAGGTCGTATTGACTGAGATGTCTATTTATTCGCGTGGGAAGTCAACACTGGATTTTCAGAGAAGACAATTCCATAGAGAATACTACGTACTTAAGAATTGTGGCTCGAATTGTTTGTTGCAAAATTATCAATTGTAGTCTACATTGGTAGAGGCAATGAAGGTTGAGACGTAATCTAGATAAAAAAGATATTTTAACTTTTTTACGATAATAAATTGGGTAATCACTTAAACTTTTTCTTTTTTTTAATACCACTTGGGCCGACATACAAGTAGACGGTCCACTTGATGGTAAGTGGTCATCGTCGCCTATGGACATTTGCAACACTAGGGGCATCGCCAATGCGTTATCGACCCTGAGACGTGAAGTTGTTAAGTCTCGTGTGTCTGTAATTTCACCGGCCCACCTTTCTAACCGAAACACTGTAATACAAGAGCTACTGCTTCACGGCTGAAATGGGTAAGGTGGTAGTACTGCTCCGGACGAACTCTGCACTAAGAGCTCTACTAATCTACTTTTTGTCTCCGAATAAAATTTACACAACTGCTACGAGCTACGAAGTCTACGAGGCGTAGCACTGACGCTACGAACACAACAGCCGCTGCGCGTCGTACTTAGTTCTTTTTATTAGGTAACTTTTACATACATAATAATATATGGTGAGTACAAAATCATTTGATTCCACATTCCTCGAGAGGCCACCAGAATTTCTTAACCGATTTTACTCACCAAAACAACGTCTGTAAAAACCACGTATTCCATTAAGTCAATAACCGATTCTTTTAAACGGGCCAACTTTAGCACTTTGGTATTCCCAAGTGTATAGGAAACAACGGTATTTCCTACCTTAGACATACTCAATACTCGCGAGGAAAAATAATACACCCTGAGTATGCACATCACGTATGTTCCTAACTCAATGTGCAAACAAATTATTCTTATTTAAGGTGATTCTGTGAAAAAGGGCAGCTAAGGGTGCGGCCGTATACAATGCAGGTATTTTAAAAAGACAGTGGTAGTAATTTAGAGTCGATTCAAGCTAAGAGTTATCTGAGACTTAGAGAGTTTATCTATAGACTAAAGCTAAAGGCAGACGATCCACGTGATGGCAAGTGGTCACCGCCACTTATGGACACACTAACACCAGGAGATTGCTAATGCGTTGTCCACCCTGAGAAGTGAAATTGTAAAGTCTTATGAGTCTCTAAACAAAAGCTAGCTCATAAGCTATTCATTCATGTCATAACCATTCTAACCGAAATAGTAATACCAGTTCATTACTGGTTCATAACGAAAAAAGGTTAGGTGTAAGTACTTCCCCAGACAACTCTGCACTAAGAGCTCTACTTCAGTAGTTGAAATTTTACTTACAACATTCAGGTAGAAAGCTGCTGTTCGCTACTTTTACTAAACTTAGCAACTTTTAAACATTTTTTATGTCTCCAGAGTGATAAAACTGTCACGTCACATCTTTCTCTTGTCATTCTTTTTCAACGTAAAGTACATTGCGATTCCAACGTTTTAAATTATATTTTCCATGGTTCATATATTGAATACTAGCTATACCATGCGGTTTCACCCGTGTTCCCGAAAGATGTAACATTTTCCCGGCACATAGATTATCCTATGTTATTTCTAATACCTCCAAGGATATGTGTTCAAAGTTTAATGATGATCGGCTAAGTAGGTTTCGCGTGAAAGCTTAATAAACAAACTTACATTCACATTTATAACATTAGATGTAATACATATGTATAGGAACTCTAAATTCGTAATTTATTTCTAAAAATATATTTATACCATAATCATTCGCCAACAGATCAATAATACTTTCACCTTTGACCTTTTTATTTATGCCCAAAGGTGTCGTTATCAAACTCTTGAAGGCGTCAGAACAACTTTTCAAATATTATTTGTACGCGCTAAAATTATTATAATACTCGACGGAGGTAAAATCAAATTATTCGAGATGTTACCATGGAGGTAGTTGTATATACTTCTTTACTTCTCATCTTAAATTCGCATGGTTATCATTTGTTATCGAATTCTTCTTTGTCGTCAAATACATGTCCGCACTCATAATTTGCCTACCCTCTTCCACACATTGTCGTATCTAGGGTTATTTTTGGGGGGCGTTTCCCTAGATAAATAAATAAATTAAAAAATATTCTGGGACATTCCAAACTAAGCAGAGCTTGTACTATGGAAACCAGATAACTGATATACTACATATACTACTTTTTTTTCTAAATACATACTTATATAGATATTTACAGACACAGGGCAAACAGACATGTTCATGCACACTAATGTTTGTCCTGGGTGGGAATCGAACCCGCGACCTTCGGTTTGGCAGTCAGAGCGTTAACCATCAAGCCAGCTGGCCTGTCAGATGCAATGCCCTATGCGATGAAAGTGATTGTGATAGGTGATTCCACGTCACACAATATATAATATGCTTACTTTAAACATATGCCTTACCCTTTCCCATTTGCTGAATTTCATAATTATTATAAGAGATTTTTAACTTTTTTATTACAAACGTTTTTATAGACATCAGCCTGAAACGAACCCTTTAGAAAAGAATTTTGTTGACTATTTAGCGTAAGGTCTGAAGTGCATGTACGTAGTATTATAGTAGGGGTAATTACCTATTTAATCGCCTCTTTACAATTTAGGGTCTAACTAGTACGAAAATAAGGTAATTTTAGGGTTGCGTACCCAAACGGTAAAACCATCCGCTATCACCAGGCTGTGTCTCATAAACCGTGATAGTTAGACAGATGATATATTTCTGTTGCCGCTATAACAACTAATACTAAAAAACAGAATAAAATAAATATTTAAAGGCTCCCATACAACATACGTGATTTTTTGCTCGTTTTTATTTATTAAAGCTTTTATATAACCAGCTACTAAAACGAATTCAACTAAAGATATCCTGCTCAGCAAACAATTTCATTTGATATCTAAAGCATGAAGGTGGTTAAGGTAGTAATAGATTGCCATCTTGTCACGTTCGCCATGTTGGATTTACCGTGACGTCACTCGCAGCTGATCGTGAATGTGTGTGCAATATTTTAGCTGAATCTGTTAGGGAACAAGGTTTAAAATGAGAAGCAAATATTGTACCAAACATACTTACTATTAACTTGAATAAAAATGTATCAAAAAGATTACTATTTTTATTAAGCACTAGCTGTCCCCCGCGATTTTACCCGCGTTCCCGAGGGATGTTGCAATTTTTTGTCCTTTCTATTATCAATAGTTTTCGCAGCGCACGCGATGTAAGGAATTTATAGGTCGTTTTTTTACACCTTGGGTTACATAATTGGAGTTTTAGTAAAGATCCCCATTTTTTTTATAGTATACTATTGGATATATCTAAGGGGACAGTGTAGCTACCCAACGGTGAAAAAAATTTTCACATCGGTCCAGTAGTTGCGAAACCTAATCAATGCAAACAAACATACATATTTCCTCTTTATACGATGTAAATCATCATGATCATCAGCCTATCTCCGTCCACTGCTGGACATAGGCCTCACCTAGGGCACGCCACTGAGCTCGATCTTCAGCTCTTTGTTTCCAACCGCTGCCAGCCAGCTTGCGTATATCATCGCTCCATCTAGCTGGAGGGCGCCCTACACTACGTTTACCGACCGAGCCGTAGTCTCCACTCTAGAACACGTCTACCCCAACGGTTATCGGTTCTACGGCAGATGTCACCAGCCCACTGTCACTTCAGCTTGCTAATCCTTTGAGCTAAGCGATAACTCTGTAAGTTATAAATAATATTATAGTATACTAGCTGTACCTTGCCACGCTTTGCTGTGCCACATTGTGATTAAATGGTTGAGAAATGAGAAATAAAATAAAGACGGTCGCAGATATGTGACTGATGGAAAAAAAATGATAAAAACAATCCTTGATGCGGATATATCATGCTACAATGTCAGCCCGATCGGTGCAGAACTTTTTGAGTTTTTGAAGCGTACACAAACCAACATAACATTTTTATATACAGTGTAAACTCTTTATAACGTTATCCTTTATAACGATAAACTCCCTATAACGTTGAAGTGAGCCCAAGTTGGTTGGTTTGTTCACTTTGTTTTGTTTTTTTTTGTTCACTCCATATAACGATAACTCTCTATAACGACAAAAAATGCTCAGTCCCTTGAGTTTCGTTATAAAGAGTTTACACTGTATATGGATAGTATAGAATATAGATGTGAGTTTATTTTATAACTAATTCATTAAGCCGCTTCTACAATCAAGCTGGATGGCGATAATCTCGTTGAGGCAGTTTCATTTTAAACAAAGTTAATTTGGTATTTTTAAGCCTATTAACGTTTCGCTGCATACAATCCTCACTGATAAACTCAACAAAGGGTTGGCTTTCACAAAGCTCCAGACAAATAAGGCTTGTTTTGACGAGTCTCTCATTATCCTGGGCAACCAAGCTGAACTCCTTATATTTAAGCCACTGTTAAGATAGTGAGCATCTAATATAAGAGAAAACATTGTAATATAAACCACTGTTAGTATTTTAAAGAGGTTGAAATGATGATACCATAGTATATTCCCATCTTACCTACTAATATCGTTATACGACATCTTAGCCTAAGTGTTGCCACAGGCGGAAAAATTATTATAAATCCTCTGTCACGAAAAAACTACCAAACGGATTTGAATGAATACATATCCTATTGTAACATATTAAATACTTTTTATCCTGAGATAGTATAACGACCCTCGAAAACGCGAGTGAAACCGCAGTGGACAACTAGTCTGATGTAAATGAAAATTACATGCTGTTCGTTAGTAAGTGCACTAGAGAACGACGCGACCGATTTGGGTTTTTTAATATTTGTAATTGTGATAACACAGGGTATCCTAACTTAGGCACCAGTTGCAATTGAATTTTGTAAGTTTTAAGTCTTCAAATATGTGTTATTAATGTTTGTAACTTTAGATATTAATAAGTAATTCATTAAATAAAGATTATAAGTGGAAAAAAAAATTACTCACCAGAAATTGGAAATTACGGGAAAAAACCTTTGGACTATTGTATGAACTTATTCGGACAGGACAATGTCTGTTGAATCAGCTATTCAGTGAACATGGCCTGATAGTAAAATACGATGAACAATTACCTTTTTAATACCGAAATTTCATATTATGTAGCTATTTATGCCCTAGGAGCATTTGAGTAGTAGAGCTCTTAGTGCAGATTTCCTCCGAAGAACTACTGCCACCTTACTTATTTCCGCCATAAAGCAGTAGTGCACCTACTGCTTGTACTATGGCTACCAGGTAACTGATATACTACATAGTCTTCCCGTGACCACGGCTTGATGTAAGTCAGCAGATACGTCAGGTTAAAAAAAAGAAGGTATTAATACCTCAAATTATTATACGATTTAGACTTATTTATTTAGATTTATGTGTTTAGAGTGGTGTAGAGTGGGACGTAACAACTTCACCTCTCAAGGTCGACAACGCATTGGCGATGCCCCTAGTGTTGTAAATGTCCACAGGCGGCGGTGATCACTTAACATCAGGTGCTGGTCTGCTTGATTCTCGGCCCCTGTCGTATAATAAAAATATAATAATAATAGGATATCAATCCCTTGACCTGATCTGATTACGAGGTTGATTCGTGAACAAAATAATAAATTAAATTCAGTAATATCGTAGAACAATGGCCGAAACGTGGTTTGTATGTGGCTTACTATAATAAATGATGTTATTGCCTCATAAATTAATAGGAGAGGCAATTCTTTTTACTGGAATGCTCTGTACGTTTCTGGTAACGGAGTAATTAATATTTTTCTGCGATAGATATTACTACATTCGACGGGCCAGCGGCTTGGTGGTTAGACCCTGACTGCCAAGCCGCAGGTCGTAGGGTCGATTCCCATCCAGGAAAAACATTTGTGTGCATGAACATGTCTGTTTGTTGTGTTTGGGTGAAAATATATATTAAAAAAAGTAAATATCATTCTAATTATTATAGACAACGGGTCTAAATCGTATAATAATTTGAGGTATTTATACCTTTTTTTTTTTAACCCGACGTATCTGCTGACTCAAGCCGTGGTCACGGGAAGACTATGTAGTATATCAGTTACCTGGTAGCCATAGTACAAGCAGTACACTCTGCTTAATTTGGGATCAGGTAACCATGTGTGAAGAATGTCCCGGGATATTTATTACATTGTTACATTGTGATTAGCCGGTGCTTGAGCCGAAGTGTCACAATTTTTCAAAATATTGGATTTTGTACTATTATCCGCGATCACGTCGGTGGTTGAGTGGTATTAAGCTCAGTTTAGAGACCGAAGGGCTTGGGTTCTATTTCTAAAGTGGCTTGTAGTTACCTGTAGCCCGGGATAATGCACACCACATGTCCAATTTAGACTTCAATGTATCTTTAGTGGAATGTGGGTCTTAGTATTGAGAACTCTGCCTACCTCCTCGGCGATAGTGGGCGTGAATAGTTTTATTTTTTCCCTTTTTTGTTTAGATTCAGGCTCCACTTTATGAACTCAGCAAACCTGGAGTGGTAAAAGTAACTCAAAACGTAAACAACTTGGACTAAGTATTTTTTAATTGTACACGACTTTCAAATTTTTGCTCTGAAACTAACATTTTGTTAGAAAAACTTTGGAATCCACGGTTTGGATAAGTCGTGGTCTTTTCTTCAACAACAAAACTATCTTAAGTGATCATTATAATGTTTATTTTATTCACACAAGTTTATTTTTCATATTCCGTGTTTTAAGCTCTAAAATTAAACCTGAAGCAATCACTAGATTTTCATTTAAAGGTCAAATCAAATAAACTTAAATTAAATAACTGTGACGTAACTTTAAAGACAAATAAGTCAGTAAGGACGTTATTCCTTTGACAGTGCTCTATTATCATAAAAATATCGTCTTAAAGTAAATCAGAACATACTCAGTATCTGTTGTAAATATCCCTCGGGAACACGAGTGAAATCGCTAGTTAATATTATAATTGTTAAACATAAGGTACCATCTACTTTATATAGATACCCTACAACATAAAGGTATGTTCTGCCCGGTCCATAATAAATGTGATAATGAAATTTCTATAAATTCCCTACGAAATACTATTATGGCATGAAAGCAAAGTTGAAATTTGGCTAATGTCATTGCGCTTCGGAGCCGTTATATGGAAATAGTGTTCTCTGGGGTGAAATCTCGCAGGTCAGCGGGATGGAACGCCCGATAAATGGTACCGGGGTACCGGCGACTGTGCCGGGTAACTTCCTTTAGTATTTGGGTCGAGAATATATTTATTTTCTGAAGTCTATAGATATTTAGGTAAATGTGTGTTAGTAGGTACATGGGCGAGCATAAATATATTACCTTGGAGAGGTTGGAAATAATATCTAATAGGGCTTATGTAAAAGACATAGTTCAGCTGCACTGTTACAACTTACAGTGACAGAGTTATTGTAATAGTTGAGACGTCTACATATACAAGGGAAAGAAATAAGAATAAATTTATTCATGTCCGGAGACATCCGATCCCACACTAAGAAAACCGTGCTGTGGAATCCAGAAGACTGATCCACTACATATACTTACGTGCTACTTTTTTTTTAGTAGAAAAGGAGCTGAGTAGAGCCGTAAGCGTTTTCACGTAAAAAATATCCAGGGAGACGAAAATAAAACAGTAATTTTGAATGTAAGATTTTCAATCTTTTATTTGATGGAGTAAGATTTGAGAGTAACAAATCATAATCCTCTGGTCTGCCCTTATTAACAACTATATATTACAATACAAGTAGTTTATTTAAATCTCACACAAAAAAACAAAAAGATGATTTTGAATCTTAATATAAGAACATAATGAACACTTTCTCAAGCTCTTACAAAATTGTTCACTCAGCTTACTAAATATTTCTTGTAAACTTGCTTTAACGTTACACATTTTGTAATTCCCTACCGATGTGCAGTTCCCACCAAACGCGAATATTCCGCGGCTCAGTGCCGGATTGAATTCTGATTGTATTGCATGAGGATACCATCTACGATACAGCTTCACCATGCCGCAATATGTGAAGAAAGTTGTGGTATAAGTTACAAGAGCTTCGCGTAATGTTTATTATTTATTCTATAGATATCAAAAATTATGTTTGTTCCCCATGTCTTTTTATGCAATAGCATAATAACTAACTTCAACTATCAAGTAGCAATAGATCCAATTGTGACGAAGTAAGTTCTTCTACATACGCTTGAGATGGGGAGACACAAAAAAAATTGCATCGCATAGCAACGTATGCCGAAATGCTGTTTGTAGGTAAATGCATCACTTTCTTTTATTTTTTTAATTTATTTATAACCTCTACGGCGAACCGCTAGACAGATATGGTTGATTATTATTTTATTTCAATGTTCGTAATAGATCGAAAAAGGTTATTAGATAACGATTTATTTTTAAAGTTGCCCAAAAAATATGGGTATGCATAAAAGAGTTTTCCTATGGATTTTTTCACAACCTGTGGGTCAGGATGTGTAACCACCAAGCCATCTGGCCTATCGTGTTACATATTTAATTTATAGTCTCGTGGTGAAACGCACATGTGGCACTCCCATCGTAGTATTCTTAAAGATACGGAATACGTCTATCATCATGGTTATGCCTGCTTAGATTTTTTACTACCAAAATAGCTACAGAATATTGTATGATAAAAGAATCCATAATTTTTTCACATACATATATCACATAATATTCAAAAGATTCTACATATCACTATATAATTCTTAATACAATATAATCCAATAAACTACATTAAAAAAATACGGTAATTCCTCTACGATACACAACGCTACAGCCCATAACTTGTACCACACGATAAACTGGCAACAGCTGCTATTATCGCAGCTTTTCTCTCTCCTAAACCTTACGTTCGAAAAGCTTTACTTGACCCCCAATATTACCTCGTGATTCTCCAAAATATTCGCTAGCTTTTGCCCCGCGGTTTTACCCGCATGTCCTAAGGTCATATTTTCCTGGGGCAAAAAGTATCTTATATTCGTACTACATACTATCTTATATTCCAACTATATAATGAATATTTGTCCTTTATAGGAATCGAACCCACGACCATTGGCTTGGGAGTCAGGGTATTTAACCACCAAGCCAACTGGCTCTATATTAATAAAGCCTATAATTAGTAGCCCCGAGCTAAGTTTCAATTTCATGTGAAAACCATATTTAAATTCGGGTAGTAGTTCCGAAGTTAGTTAGAATTTTCAAAAAGACACAAAATTTTACGATGTCCTATTGTACTCTATTACACTCCCTGCATCAAACACAATCAGCTTTTGGTAAATATTTTCTATCTACAAAGACGTCGTTTCTTCAGTTTTATAATAGTATCACGCAAGAAGATAATATCTATACAGAAAATAACTAAATAAATGTTATTATAGAATCCAAAGAAATACAGGTACTAAAAGGAATCACCTGGGGCCACGGTAGTGCTTCGCCAAGTCGAATGTGCACAGCCATACCATCCCGTCGATGCCGCTCAAGGCATTTTCGACCCTCCTATAATTAAAACTTACCCAGAAACATCCGCAATATTGTAACGTAAACAAACTAATTAGCGCTCAATGCAGACAGAGGTTGTTATTAATTAAAATTATCACACTAACATGGCTTAGCTCTCAAACTTAGTGCGTTGACTATAAACTGCATGTAATTATTCCAACACTTAATTATTCTATACGTGATAGTCTTGCTTATTCGCCTCGTATCTCTACTTCTAGCTAACCGTAATTACATTAATTAAATATTGGAACGTGTATTAGCTCTAAGCATAGTGTAGCTTAGAATTTTCTACGAAAACGTTACGAAGCATGCCATTAAGGCGAAAGTACGCAAACAGTTTTTATAAATTATAAAAAAAAATACTCACATACGAAAATAATGTTCTTTGTTTTACTGAAGTGTAAGAAAACTATGTAATGTAGCACGCTGGTTAGAACACATCCATAATTAGAAAAAAAAACTGTGAATTGAAATTACTTCGATCAAGGAGTAAAATATCAATTAGAAGTGTATAATGTCAGTACCGAGATCTGTGCCTATGTCTTCAGGGATAATGGGCGCGAAGTTAAGATTTTTTATTTATCATCATAATATGATCTCATGATAATAATTTTGAGTTCTTAGTGCAGAGTTCGTCCGGGGAAGTACTACCACCATACCCATTTCCGCCGTGAAGCAGTAGTGCACTTCTATAACTGTGTTTCGGTTAGAAAGGTAAGGGGGCTGGTGAAATTACAAGCACATGAGACTTATCAACTTCACGTCTCAGGGTCGACAACGCATTGGCGATGCCCTGTACCATGTGTACCTCTACCATGAGTTGCTATCGAAACTTACTTTAGTCACTAGCGAGTAAACTACTATCGATACAGTATTTCTCGATAGCAACTGTCAAATGTGTGACTGATGGTACCGAATTTCTATAGCAAAGGCTAAAAAACGTTACTCGCTAGTGTTTACATTTCGATAGGTTTTTTACCTATCGACTCGTACTATCGATTTTAGTTCTTTAGGTGACCGCTAGTGGCGCTGTACACATTTGCCATAGAAATGTTTTACGCCGTCGCTAACGAGTACGTACGTTAAAAACTCATGGTAAAGGCACTGGTGTTGCAAATGTCCATAGCAAGCCAGTGACTTACCATCAACATTACCAATAAAATAAAAACAGCCTGAACGCGACGCAAGACATTTAAAAAATCTTTACTGACAATATACTTGTTGTTCATTCAAGCATCTCCTTCAAAGTCGAGAGAACGTAATAAAATAAATGAGAAATGCACTAGATATCATGCCGTACTCTTCATATCTATGGAAGGTGGAGTATAAGTATTTGCATCACGTTCAACGCGGCCTCACGTACAGACTCGATTGGATTATAAGCTAGATAATTAAATATTGATTCGTCTATGTGAGATAAGACATGTTACAATTAGTTACATTATATTTACGACTAGCTGCGCCCCGCGGCTTTACCCGCTTTCAATCCTGGTTTAAACCTTCCTCTTGAATTACTCTATCTATTGCTGAAAACTGCATTTAAATCCGTTGCACAGTTTACGATTCTATAAAGGACATACAGACAAGCATTCATTTATATGTTATTTATACATTATTATTATTACATATACAGAATGTTACAAAACTACCCGCAAAGCCGAAAGAGGGTTAAATGGGGCCTTTTAACGAGTTCATTCACAATATTTAAGAACCGTAACGCTGTATACTATACCCAAAATAAAAACTGATGTTTTTATGAATGAAAAATAGAAAAACTATTAAAGTAGACAATTATTAGGTAAAATAGGTACGTAGGCCTTTCTGTTAATTCATCTGGTTCCCCGACATGACAGCTTACTAGGGTTGTTGGCTTTGATAATTAATTATATTTTTACGGGGTATTTTGTAACACGTTTTATAGATAATTATCTAATATCTATCATTATTATGAATAAGCAGAAATCCTTCTAATATTATAAATGTGAACGTTTTTGAGGACGGGTGGATATTTGTATCTCTTTCACGCAAAAAAATGTTAATAATCTTGGCACATAGTTTGTTTATATCCTCGATTAATATATGATACTTTTAAACCCAGGAAAATATAACAAATCGAAAAACAATGTTGTTTTTTACACTTTTGGTACTGATATATATGATATAGTCATATTTATTCTCGGTAAAGAACTACCTCATACTTAGTTTAATAAGGTAGGTGTCTAAATTTTGTATTTTGTTATTATTAAACATATATAAAAAAAATTACCAAATAAGTCAGATTATAAAAAATATGTTTCTTACCGTTTCTTCTCAATTGGCGGCTGACTTCCGGACCCGTAGTCACTTCAGTCGCTTTGACCTTTATAAGTGTTCTTATAAGATTAAAACTGGCTTTGCATTTAATTTTTTAATTGAAAATTGTTGCCTTGACAGAAATAAATGTAAAAAAAAAACAAAGTATTAACGGGTGAGTACTTACTTCCGTATTGTATAAGCAGTGCAGTAAGTATATAGCCGTAATGCCAATATTTACTACCTGTGTCACGCGACTTTACCTGCGATCCCAAGAGATGTTACATTTTACTGTGGTAAATAATAAATAATTGTTAATGCATGTTATTAACTATATATGTGCCAAATTTCATCAAAATATGTTTGGTAGTTTTGATGTGAAAGAGGTATATATACATACATTTATCTGTCAAATTATTGCATTTATTATATTTAACACTAATCATACCGACACTTACTAGGTACCAATTTCTACCATAGCGAGTCAAATGTGGCTTTATATTTCCTGCTTGTATGTATGAAATATGGTTGTTAGGAAGGGAAATAAATAGTATAACTGTTTATTAATTAGTAAGAAAAAGTCATGAAGTCAAATGTGCAAAAGCAATAAGATGATACGTGCATTAACAATGCAAAGTTCAAAATGGGTCATTTGACCCGGTTATGGTATGTTTAGTGTTAAATACTTTTAAAAGTGAAAGTAGTATGGACATTTTTTTAGGCTGTTGATTCGATATAAACTAATATGGCAATCAAAACTCGGGAACGCGGGTGAAACCGCGGGGACAGCTAGTAAATCATAAAGAGACAACGGATTTTGTGTGTCTGTATGTATACGAAGGGTAATCTCGGGAAACACGTCACCTATTTAAAAAATTCTTTCACCATATGAAGGGCACATTATTCCGGGACATAGGCTATATTAAATCCTAGGAAATATTTAATCTGGAAAGTCGGTTATTAAATAAAAAGAAAGCAATAATTAAAATCACATCAGAGGAAAATGTTATTCCTCGTAGCGAAATTGCCATGAATTTTTATTTGACACTATTTTCTTTATAATACACTACCTGTCCCCCGCGGTTTCACCCGCGTACCCGCGGGATGTAACATTTTCCCGGTACAAAAAGTATCCTATATGTTATTCCAAAGCATTTTCTATATATGTGCTAAGTTTCATCCAATTCCGGGTTTTTTTTATACCACAGGGCCCGACAAACAGGCAAACGATCCACCTGATGGTAAATGGTCAGCGCCGCTTATGGACATTTGCAACACCAGGGCATCGCCAATGCATCGTCGACCTTGAGACGTGAAGTTGTTGAGTCTCATGTGCCTGTAATTTCAGCGACCCCCCTTACTGTAGAGATAAGAGTAATATAACTAACATCCATACATACAAACTTTCGCATTTATAATATTGGTTGGATGAATGTGAAACGTATTTAACTGCATGTTGTGTTCTGTGCGTTCCAATTTATTGAGACTCCTGTGTGCCAAATTTCCAAAACGTACTTACTTTAATGTATGAAATTTTATACTTTCATTTGGCACATCACCAAATCCTTCTATGATTCTCTTTAAAGTATCGTCTTTAATAAACTTGACTACTTAAGTAATCAGTTACATAAAATATATTAATAAGTAAATTTATTTAAAATTGATTTTATTTACAACTACCTCTCCCCCGCGGTTTCATCCGCATTTATCGGTATTATACACTGTGAAATTTTAGTGGTTGTTTTCCCGCGGCAGAACAACAGGGAGTACTTTCGAAGCATAAAGTAAAATTTAAAATAAAAAAATGTCTTTGTATTAAAATAATTAAAAAAATATTCATCAATTCGCAAACATGAGAATCAATAGTACCAGACGTAACTTGTAGGTTTTACTCGAATCGTACGCGCCGCCGCCAAAAGCTTTCGTTCGTGGGTGATACGGCATAAGTTACTTTGTACGCAACAATACAAAGCACAGCCGCGAAGCCGACAAAGGAAGCATCAATTAAAATATGTTCAAAGCAAAATAAGCTTTCACGTGTAGTGATAAGACATAAACTAGCATGTTGTATTAATGTAAATAAATTGTGTTTTTTTTTAAATACGCCTCAAATACTTTGTTAAGTATATAATTCAGACAATATTTTTTCTTAGATAATAAACATGTTTTTATTTAATTTCATATCCAGTAAATTGCATCTAAAAGAGTATTTACCTATGAAGGTTCTAAGCCCGTAAAAGTATGAAGGGAAAATTTGTATAACTTGTAAGGTAAAGCTTATTATTATCAAGAATAAGTTATCAGCTGATTGAAAAGCACGTGTGTCAACGGCCGCGCGGCCGGGCTTGCGTCGAACGTAGTTATCGGGAGGTATCAATACTATTGGTTCGTGATCGCTTTCGAGTATTGTTTTTCACTGTTGTTGTATTGGTAAATCTGCTATTTTTGGTTTGAAATGTTTTATTTGTTTATAAAACGATTGTATAACCAAGACAAAACCATTTCGCTGGGGGAAAACAACCACTAAAATTTCACGGTGTATATAGTAAATAAACATCTAGGAATAATTCCGCATCGAATGGTAGCAGTCCCATATCGATATGTTCAGTAGTCTTGAGGTGATGGTGTGTCAAAGTAACCCACCCTTTTATCCATACATATATATAGAAGATAAATAGATTATTGTTCGCCTAATATTCGAATTTATATTCCATGTTTTTATAGATACCACTGAGCTATTAAAAAAACATTCAGAAACAGAAGTACTTAACTATTTTAACTACGCCTATTATATATAGATATAGATACAGCAACTGTAAATGTAAGTACATGGTAAGTATTTATGCTCTCAAGCGCATCTTGCGTGTTGCAACTGTGTCTTAAGATGAATAAATGTCCGTTATTATTAATTAATTAAAAGAATTTTTCGCCTTTGAAATTTTAATCACATAAGGAAATGTATTAATTTCTCATGATTTGACACGAATTTGTTGGTTAATGAAAATTACAACATGAACAGTAAAACGAAAGGGAAGACAAAGTCACCGATTAGATGCTTTGTATTATGAAAAAAATGCTGAAATGGAAATGGGCGGGGCATGTTGCAAGACTTTCAGATGAGCGATGGACCATAAGGGTGACTCGGTGGAGAGACCCAAGTGGGAATCGATACAGAGGAAGGCCGCTTACAAGATGGGCGGACGATATTAGAAAACGGCTGGTTCTAGATGGATGCAAACAGCCCAAGCTAGAGAAAACTGGGGTTCCTTGGAGGAGGCCTTCACCTGCGGAGGGGTTCTTGCAAATTCATGATATATTTGTACTAAAATTAGGATTAAGTTAATTTCAATTTGTTTATCTTTTGTTGGCAAGAAATAAAAAGGTTTTTTATGATATTAATGAAAATGCTCTTTTCAAACCAAATTTTCCTTATAACTACACCAGAGTTAAAACAATAAAACAAGCGCCAATTCCACATACACTCGCCCACTTTATGACCCCAAAACTAATATTTTATCGCGCAAAACTAAATCTACTATAATATTTATAGTGAATCCATAGATACATTATTAATAACATACACTGAGCATTTAACCAACACTTAACCTAAGTCCCTAATATTAACAATACTGTTAATATAATAGTCAATATTAACTGAAATACGCAATTAGTTGAAGTCTAATTAGTAGAATATGTGTGCCGTTAATTATGCCTATTACGGCGGTATATTAAAGTGGTATATAAGATTAACAGATAATTATATATTACGCGTGTTTATAGGATATATTAGTATGTAGCTATTCATCTAAATGTATTAAGTCATTAATAATGATATCTTTAAGAAAATGGATCTTCTTAAGTAGGGAATGGCCTATTTTGTGGTAGCTATGAAGAGTTAAATTGTACTAGAAGAACCCGCTCTTTCAAAACTATTATTTGTCATATTATCATGTAGTATGTCATGGTACATGGTATTGACAGGCCAGTTGGCTTGGTGGTTAGCGACTCTGACTGCCAAACCTAAGGTCGCAGATTCATTTCCCACCCAGGACAAACATTTGTGTGCATGAACATGTCTGTTTGTTCTGTGTCTGGGTGTAAATATCTATATAAGTATGTATTTAGAAAAAAAAAGTAGCATATGTAGTATATCAGTTATCTGTTTCCCATAGTACAAGCTCTGCTTAGTTTAGGACCAGATGGCCGTGTGTAAAAGCATGCCCCGGGATACTTATTTATTTTATTTATTTATTTAACTGTTATTTTATTAGAATTAAAATCTTAATCATTTAAAAAATTATTTATTAATATTTAATTCGTAGGTAGCTTACCTATTTATAATTTAATCTTTTTTTGCATTGAGAAAATATTGTTTAATATATATACTTCTTTTTTTTTTTTATTATATTGTTGATCGGATTGCTAATTAAATAACCTGCCTGCAAACATGGTTTAGGAAGTGAGACTTTTACAATGTACTTTTTAATGATATCTATTTAACAAAATAGATGGATCATAAGTGATAAAATTATTGTATGTAAGTAAGAGTGTTTTTGTACCTCTTTGGCTAACAAGCAAGCTGAAGCGGTCCACAAATGGTAAGCGTCACCGGCGATTTTGGACATTTGCAACACCAGGGGCATCGCCAATGCGTTGTCGACCCTGAGACGTAAAGTTGTAAAATCTCATGTGCCTTTAATTTCAGATGTAGTACAGGCACACGTTTTAAGTTATTGACACTTAAAAAGTGTCAGTAAACAAATTAATAACAAGTAAACAAATTGTACATTTTTGTAGAATATTTAACCTTTATGTATTCCTTTTTCATTTCAATGTTAACCTTTCCGTACCAGAAGTATTGGAATAAGATCATGTTCGTTACTACAATGGGAAAGTGTTTTTATATCGTACGATTTTTTGATACGATATTTATGCGCCAACTCGAGGTGACATGGGATGAACAGTATCAACCGCCACAAAAATTATTTGCGATAACAATTATTTACTCAATTATTATTCTTTAAATTGATTTTTGAAAGCACGTTGATTTGCTACAGTAGAAGTGGGTTCTGATAATGGTGTGTGAAGAATGTCCGAGGTATTGAGCCTTGGCTTAGTTTCTAATACTATTGTTTAGTATTTTACCGGAGCCGGGCAAAATTTTGTTACTGATTGAGATATTTTACTATATAATGGTGAAGTTATAGATAATGTTATTAAGCCTTAGGAAATATTATGTAAGTACGACCAAGGATTTTCTGTGCCAGGGGTATCATTCGATAAGGTAAGCTAACACTAGCTCGAGGATGTTTCGTCTATCCCATACTCTGTCTCTTTCCTTAACTACGCAAACTATTAGAAGAAACTCTCAAAGGCCTCATTGCGCAAATAAGGAGACAGTTGGATTTGTCGTAGAAGCTGAATACATTAAATCTTTTGTTGACAGATGATTTACTTAATCATACATCGATGAACGTTCATTAACTGGGGCTCGATTCTGTAAGGAAAATGACACTAACTCGAGGATGTTTCGTCGCGGCCTCCGTGCTCTGTCTCTTTCGCTAACTACGCTAATACTACTAATCACCTGAGAGGTAAGCTCTCCGAGGCCTCCGTGAAGCGTGGACGAAGTTTGTATTAGCTGAATAAGGGGGCTGATAGTTAAAAATCGTAACGTAGAGTGTAAAAGGAATTCCTAACGAGGATAAATATTATACCAACTTGGAACTTTCTTCGGGCTTGTTCGCAAGTAACAAGTAATCATAAACATGCCAACATAATAACTTTGTTAACGAACATAGAACGGGAGAAAGTTAAAGTGTGCGTTATTTAATTTGAACGCATGATCCTTCTCCTTTATAAATGGCGACGGCCCTATATTTTAGGTGTTTTAAAGAGTACAGTCGCGAGCAAGAATATGTAACTGCGGAGAGTTCTGTGGTCTAAGGATGAACATGTATCATAAGCGTTGTCATTCTATGCAGTGCGGCAAAACGAATGCAATGGGAAATTGAACATCGCGCCACATCAAGGTATTTTTATTATGGAGGTCACTCTAGGATTGCAAAAAGATAAAACTTTTTCGATTAAACGTTTTCTAAAGAAGTTGATTGTAGGTTATGAAAAAGCACATCTGCAAGCCGACAAGGTGAGGCTGATCGGCGTTGTGACTTCGGCACCTCGCCGATGGGTCTCATTTTTAGACTCCATTGCTGTTTCAGATCAGGCAGGGTGGAGTCATCTAGTTAAGCTCAAAAAAAAATGCACAATGATTTTTTTTTATGATTCACGACTTAAATTTATTCAAGAATACTGATGAAAATTGAACATTGTCTCCTTATTTCCTGTTAGATGAAAATAACACCTGTATAAGTACATAGTAAACCCTAAAAAAAATCGTAGCAGGGAAACCTCGGTTTTTTTTTTGTCATATTACTGTGATATTGTAAAAAAATCACAATATTTTCTCTGTTATCTATATATATAAAAATGAATCTGGCTGGACTGATTTCGCTAATTCTTTTTTTTTTGTTGTGTTTGTTTTTGTCTGGAGAAAATTCTAATGAAAGAAAAAAAATTGAAAGCTGCGTGGAAAATTAGAAAATTTAAGAAAACTTCACGATTTTATTAGCGCTTTTGACAATGTAAACTTTTTTAATGTAACCTGTTTGACATTATTGTCAGTCTTTTGACAGTTGGCGTGATTGGCAGAATGCGCGCTGCGAGTATCGTTTGAAATAGAGGTGACGGTCTGAATTATATTGATAAAGTAATTAATTTATAATTTCTTAGTGCACATTTCATAGTTGATTCAATTGGAAGATTCGAATTCAATGTTCATAGTTCAGACAGGACAACGTCTGTCGGGCCAGCTAGTATATTATATATTTACGACGTAATATAATTTATTCGTTTATTCAGATCTCGATTCTGTGCAATTTATTAGTAGTTTTTTTGCTGCAATCAATCTTAATTACAATTGAATATTGTAATGTCTTTTATTTGCATTGAATTGTAAAAGACTGAATCTTTTAAAAGGGTTTAGTGTCCTATTGAGCTATGATCGTGATTTATGACACATTTAAAATTGATTTAAAATTCGTAGATAAGTATTCTTTAGTTACTTACGCCATAACTTAAAATAAAAATTCATCAATTTACATTGAACATAATAGTATCGTTTCTTATGAACGTAAATATATTTTTAATCTACCAATACTTTTTATATTTATTATTGCATGGATTTGGAAAATAATTATTACTTACTAATTACTATTAACTGTTATATTGCAAAGGTGTGAAATAAAAGGTTTTTTTTTTTATTTATTTAATACTTTGGTTCAATGCACCCTTTATCCTTACCTTTCCATTTACCTGAAAACGTTTTAATAATAAAAAAAATTATGCATATGTTGGTCTAGCGCGATAATATTTTAGATAGAGACTATATAGAATAGATTTAAATATCAAATTTAATATTTTGATGCTTAAATTTAAAAAGGTGGTAAAGCATACTTTATATCACAAGGAATTTAATAGTATTTATGATTATTTAGAAGATAATCTCTGGTAATGAATTGCTCGCCTGACAAGTTATCCATTTAAGTATTTTTACTGTGAATTTATAATTTTATAATATCTTTAAGAAACCGTGTAAAGACAATTTATAAGAGTCTGTGAAGGCCTACAGGAATATTTGGAAAATTAGTTTTGATAGTTTCTGCAAAACCCAATACTAAATTTCATGTATATATATTTATTTTTAATTATGATAGAGTAGCCATTGATCTCAATCTCACCTGATGGTAAGTGTAGATGAGGCCGAAGATGGAGCTCGCTTTCCCGTTAGTAGCCTATTCACTCTTAAAGAACCCCAAGTTGTAAGTTCGACTAACAGGCATAAGGATATGTTATGTGATGTTTATTTTTGCAAAATGTATTTTTTATTGTTTGTTGTATTTTGCACAAGTGTTTTAATTTTAGTTTTTCGTTATAATTTATTTGTTTTTCTATATTTAAATGTATAACTCTATCGTATTAGGATAAGAACCTGTAATGATAGATGTAAGTTAACTAATAAATAAATGCAATTTCAGGGAACGCAGACGAGGGGAGAGAATTCAAATCTTTAGGTATACTTTGATACCTAACAATATACTAAATTACTATTTTGCTATAATTTTAATCTTGAAAGATCTCGTCGTGAAAATTATCGATATTTAGATTTGAGAAAGTTATAAAATGTTAATCTTTTTTGCATCCACCAGATCAAAATTATTAAATTAGATTAATTAAAATTTCCTTCAGTAAAACGCGCCGCGTTCCGAAGGTCGCTTTTTCTAAGAAGAGCCGACAATAAACACAGTAATAAATATATGTTATCAATAACTTTTACAATATAACAACTTGATCTTTATGTTCGTGGGGCTTGAATTTTCACCCTTATTTCACCCTCATCATTTTACCCATATGAAAACCCTTGTGAGACATGAAACGTACTCACATTTTCATCAATCATGGCTTTTCTAAACATCACTTTGGAAACCTGAATCTTTTCAAATTAAGTCTTAAAGTGGTACACTTAAAGATTATTTTCTATCGGTAACAATATTGATATCAATATCTTTACTTTATAATTACATTGGCAAAGTGATTTTATCCGTTGAAAAGAAAATATGTACCCGATTATCGTCCACTTGGCCCAAGACCTTGACAACTGCTCTTTAAATTGTTTATCTCCCTCTTACAATTTTTTTTAAAGATTCCTCGTGATCAGCTTCTTACATCCGTTTCACGAATAAAAACAGACAAACTCTCTTTCCCAATTATAAAATCATTAAGGTTTCCGTCCTCAAACTGGCTCAGCTACGACTCGAGTATGAATTCAGACCTTCCTGAAAATGGCTACTTAAGTAATACTTTTTCACATGACCAGCTATATAAACAACCCTAAAATCCATTGTAGGAAGTAAAATAGGTACTATCAGAGGCTCGTGGTAGATTAACCATTAGATAATGTCAATTTCAGCCGTAAATCTGTATATAATATTATATACTTCCTCGGTGGTCGAGCGATATAAACTCAGCTAGAGACCGGCCCCCTTATTTCGCTAATACAAACTTCGTCAGCGAGCCGCTTCACGGAGGCCTCGGAGAGCTTATCTTCCATGTGATAGTATTATCGTAGTTAGCGAAAGAGACAGCACGGAGACAGCGACGAAACATCCTCGAGTGAGTGTAATTTTTCTTACAGAATCGAGCCCCAGCCACCTATTCAGTAAATACAATTTCGTCGGCAAGCCGCCGCGCGGAGGTCTCGAAGGGCTTATCTCTCACGTGGTTGCGTAGTTAGCGATAGAGACAGAGCAGAGAAACCTAGCGGAAAATTCCTTACAAAATCCAGCACCTGCACCTGAATTATGTAACTCAATCAGATCAACGGCTCGGTACGCTAACTATGTGAAACAACAGTTTTAGCGCCATCAATGTAATACAAAATTGACTGGAACGACGTTTCCGAGAGCATTCAGCAATCGCACTGCAAAGCTTAGTTCTTTCCTTCGTTCTAAAGCCAGATCGAGCAAGGTACAATAATTGTATTTTTCGGGATTGGTTATTTGTCAGAAAGAAGGCGCTAATGCTCTCCACATGCATTGGAACTAAAATGATCCCAAACCTCTGCCTACCTCTTTGGTGATAATAAATACATAATATCTCAGGACACTCTTTACACACACAGTTTGTGCTATGGAAATCAGATAGCTGATATACCCTACAAATACTTGAAACTTTTTTATCTAAATAAAAACTTTTATAGATAGACACCCAGACACAGAACAAACAGACATGTTCATGCACACAAATATTAATCCACGACCTGTGGCGTATCAGTCAACCCAACAGGCTTATCAAAAAATTAAAATTTGCTGTAACAAAAATTTACAATAAATTCAATTACAACACACACGATTATTTTAATGAGGACAATGCTTGGGTGTAACGCTCGCTCCAGCAGGACACATCTTTATGTACAACATCTTATTTTGAAAAGAGTAATTGCTGAGTTTATTGCCGGCTCTTCTCAGTTAAAGCAACCTTCCGAACCGGTGTTAGAGTCTGACCATTCACAAGTGCCTGTGAAGGCCTATTTGAATAAATATTTAATTTCATTTCATGTGAAAATGATCATTTCGTTCGTAACTGATGATGTAGAGGGATAGTTTTATCTAGGCAGTATAATACTGCGTCGTTAAAATCTACTATTCCATTTAGGCCTGAGCAGGGCTTTTGGAACACCTGGAAGTCAAGGTGCAAGTAATCAATGGCGCCCTACACAGTTGGAAATTGCCTGACCTTACTAGGTCTACAATGATGAAGCGTAACATGAAGCAAACCTATAGAATCAATTCAAATTCTAATCAGTATACGGCCCATCAGGTCTATTCATGACTATTACAGTCATCTGTCAAAGGAGTTGCGTGATAAGGGTAGCCTTTATACGTACCGTTGTGGAGTTCAGATGATTATTCCGAAAATCTATCGTTTCTTTTTTTACAGTGTATTGTGGCTAACGTAATAGTTGACAGTTATATTTTAACTGACAGCGACGAAAATAAAATGATTACTATGGTACTCTGAATATTTATATTTTTATAACTTTCATTCATGATTTGGACCTTTTTTTATTTTGTTTGTAAGAGATACTCATCTGTAAAGAATAGGCAAGAGGTTTATTTAAGTAATAAAAATAATATATATGAGTGTATAGAAAATAAAAGGCACCGATTCACCGTTCGTGATATATTGTGGGGGTCAATGTTGATAGATAGAATTTTTTTTTAGTGAATTAAAAAAATATTTTATAGTACGTCTCTAAAAATTAATTATTTATAAACATTCTCCAAATCCAGTAAGAAATAGAACTTTATCTCTTGTATTACATACAGGGTCCTATGATTTTTAAATAAGAAGTGTTTCCCGAAATTATAGGTGAGAAAACTGCACTAAATGCATTTTTTACTATTCAGTCGTGAAATATAGTGTCCAAACTCTTTGCACCTGTCTGTAGCAACGACTAACAATTTTTGACGTTGTTAGGTTATTAATGACAATAACATCATTTCTCACTCATTGACACTGACAGTTGCGATATGTGCGATGTTCCGGAGAAACCGTAATCAGCTAACTTCATCCGTGAGAATTTTGTGTTACACTGTTGCGCGCGCACCTTAAAATTTCACTCATATTTTTTTCAAAATGCGCCTAAAGAAGTATAACTTTAAAAGGTCAAGGGAGCCCGCCAGATGTGTATAAAATACCTTTCCACCGAGCTACGGTTCCCTCATGATGTTTTCCTTCACCGAGAGCTCATTGACTGTCGTCACGACATACATATACCATGGTGGTATACTACTTTTTAGGTCCCCCCCCCCCCCCCCCTTACACGTCCAACTACCCAGCGTACAACATGCTATCCATTTTATCGAACGGTGTGTACAACACCAAGATGAGAGATAGTTCACAGATAAACTATTCAACACACATAGATTATCGGAGCTAATTACACGGAGTGGTCGGTTCTGTGTTGTCTTTACATGAACACGGTGGCAGCTTACAAGATATCTGGATTTACGTACGGTCAGCATCGCGAGAAATTGAACAACCCCACTATTCAGCTGATACAAGCTTCAACGGTAAAGAGGTACGGAGACCTTTAAAAAACGCTACTCGCTAGTGTTTACATTTCGATAGCCATTTCTTGTTCAATTGTGTTCGATTTTATAATAAGATACCGCTTTCAATAACCAAAATGTCTGATCATAAATTTAAAAATTATATTAGGAAAGTTGTGGAAGAAAAAGCGTATTACAAGGTAGTTCATTATATTGAAGATAAAAATGTATGGAAATAGCTGCTCTCTGCACAGTGCACCTCTAAATCTCTTGTTTAAGTTGTAAGCACCTAATTATTGTTATTTTTTATTTTGAAGTCTTGTCATATTCTTTTTTATTTTGTTTTTTTAATGTTACCTATAATAAGTATTTTGTAATTGTTAAATATAAAATTATGTAAAATTGAAATTATAAAATAGCCAAAAAGTCAGAATAGATAAAAATGTATATAACAAATAAAAAAGAATGTAACCCTTGCTGAGTTTCTTGCCGGTTCTTCTCAGTTGAAGGCTGACTTCCGAACCGGTTGTAGCTTCAGTAACTTTAAATTTGACCTTCATAAGTGCCCTCCGAAGGCCTAAACTGAATAAATGGCTTTAAATTTAGATTTTTTTTTTTATAGGTTTTTTACCTATCGACTCGTACTATCGATTTTAGTTCTTTAGGTGACCACTAGTGGCACTGTACACATTTGCCATAGAAATGTTTTACGCCGTCGCTAGCGGGTACGTACGTTAAAAACTTATGGTAATGGCACTGTAGTGAAACATCTGTTCATGTAACATCGTTCCGAAGGGTTGTAATATACTCCATAATTATAAAAAAAAATTGTGAAATATTTTTAATAGGTGCAGTGCTTCCGGGTATAATCCTCCTCATACATAAAAACTGACAAAATTCACAGTCTCTCCTTTAATCTCTCCAATAATATTAATATAAGATAGTACCACTTTCTTGACAAGTTGTTTTAAATTTGGATCTGTTCACCTACTTTTGTTGCCGACTGTACAAAGCTGCTGCAGATGAGTTAGATGCAATCTGTATTAATTAGATGTACTTACAAATTAAGGTAATTACTTAGCGGATTTAAGTAGCCTATCGATGCCAATATTTTTGTTATGCAAATCATCTTTCAAGGACTGGCCACTTGGCTTAATGACTAAAGATCCCTACTGCCACGCCACAGGTCATGAAATCAATACCCATCCAGAACAAACATGTTTGTACATGAACACACCTGTTAGTTCTGTGTCTCAATGTAAATATCTATACAAATACGAGCTAATAAATAAAATAATAACTTCACAGTATTTTTATTAACTGTCAAATCAAAAATAGTCTATTAATTGTTGCAGTTCTCCAATCTGTTAAGTGTTTTGTATCAGCTCGAAATTGTATCTGATTTGGACATTCCTGCCTGTAATATACCTCAATAATACCGTACCTAGATCATACCACTCACTGTTTATTTAATCACCGCAAGTAAACAAGGCTTAAGTTTAATTCCTAGCCAGTTGCATACGTAAACAGATTGACCATTACGTATCTTGGATAACTGAGAGACACTAACTTAAGCCACGATAATATATGGATGGTTTACTGTCATGTTCCAAGAAAGTTATATGTCAAACGGCATGCCGCTACTTTACCTTTTTTTTATATACCACATTGGCCGATAATCAAGCAAACATCCTGATGGTACGTGGTCACCGCCGCCAATGGACATTTGCAACTCCAGGGGCATTGTTAATGCGTCGTCGACCCTGAGACGTGAAGTTGTTAAGTCTCATGTGCCTGTAATTTAATCCCTTTAATTTACTAACCGAAACATAGTAATGTAAGTGCACTATTGCTTCACGGCGGAAATGGGTAAGGTGGTAGTACTTCCCTGGACGAACGCAGCTCTACTACTTAGATTAACCATTTTCATATTTAGTTTAATTGTTAAACTGCTAAAATAGTAATAAAATGGAGTGTTTTCAAAGGTCGATCCAGGTGCATAAAAAAAACTAAAATAAGCAAGAAGTTCCAAATTATTTACGTCTTTATTATAATAGTTGGCACAAAATAGATTAAAGTCCAAACTTTGACATAGCGTTGACATGCAAATTGATACTTACAAACATTTACACTTATTGCTTTTTAAATCACTGCTTACAAATAATATAGTATAATCCTTATTTCATAGCAAATTGTACTAATGTTTCCAAAACTTCTCTATATTTGAACACATATTGTTATTACAAAGGTGCGTTATGTCGAAATTTATCTCCTGTCGATTTCTAGGTAAAAGGGCTGTTAAAATATCATTTCTTCGGTCCTACTCCGCCAAAAAAGAAACTACTAAATGTGAAACAAAAGCTCCAGCTGTAAAGAAGGCAGTGGACCCTCGGCGAGTATTCAAAGTATATAGATATGGTGGCACTCTCACCAAGGAAGAACCCAAACTGCAGACATACGAACTTGACGTTAGTACTTGTGGAAAAATGGTTCTTGATGCAATGATCAAACTAAAAGATATGGACCCGACCCTTGTCTACAGAAGGTCCTGCCGCGAGGGAATTTGCGGCTCTTGTGCCGTCAATGTGCAGGGAAAAAACTGCCTCGCTTGTATCACTGATATTCCCCCTGACAAGACCATCACAATTTACCCCATCCCTCACATGTACGTCATCAGGGACTTAGTTGTCGACATGACACATTTCTTCAATGCATATGACAGCATTCGACCATATTTGGTGAGGAAGAACGAAGCGACAATAGGATCACACCAGCATGCTCAAAGTGTTAAGGACAGCATGCAACTAGTCGGTTTGTATGAGTGCGTGCTATGTTCCTGTTGCTCCACAGCCTGCCCGAGCTACTGGTGGAATGGCAGGAGGTTTTTGGGACCTGCAGCCCTTCTACACGCCTACAGATGGGTCATAGATTCTAGAGATGAAGACACAGAACGAAGGTTAAACGATTTACGTGACGATTTTAAAGCGTTCCGATGTCATTCCATTATGTTGTGCTCTTTGGCTTGCCCGAAGGGACTGATGCCGAATGTTGCCATTGCAAAGCTTAAGAGACTTATCACGGGTTTGGATAAGAAGCAAAATCCAGAGATGGACACAAATAAATACAAAGGAAGCGGTGGCGGTGGTTTGAGCTCTTGTATTAATAAAGGAAAGTGATTTATGATTTATTTTCGGTATTAAAATATTTTGAATATAAAATAGTTTTGATTTTATGTATCTGTGTTTTACTGACTTTCCAGCATGGCGACTAAGATCTTCATCCAGAAATTCCTTTTAGTTTGAAAGCCTTCCAACAGTAAAAAGGTACATCCTCATGTACCGTTAAAAAATGGCAATCTTCCTGATCATAAATTTTTATTTCTATGCCAAATGACCTTCAAGATTTAACCCTGAACCTGACACAAGACGAAACGAACATTCTCGTAAATGTAAGGCCATCAATCACTTCTTTCACGCGATCAATCATATTTGCTGATGAATTGATTCCACGTGATGCTACAAAGTTTGCCTTAAACTTATATCCTGCTACACCGCTAAATATACATATTTTGAACTCTGCCCTGAGCGGATAAGGTTTCATTTTCCCTGTAAAATGTTTATATGAGACAATTTTTCTAAAGCTGACACATACGTCAGGGGCTATACAGCTTGGATTATGAGCTGGAACAAATGTATTTAGGTACCAGCCACAATATTACTGTAGCGTATTATTTTTCAGACGTTGAATAACTTTGCGTTGAAAGTGTTGAAATTCACAATGACTTCATAACATACTAATATACACAAAAACATAACGTAAACCTTAATTTACACGGTGTCCTAAAATTGCATGTGGTGTTTACCTGTTAAGATTTTGCAGTAAGTTTTATTATAAAATTCCTTCTGTATAAATCACTACATAATACTCGTATAAAACAAAGTCGCTTTCTCTGTCCCTATATCCCTATGTATACTTAAATCTTTAAAACTACGCAACTGATTTTGATGGGGTTATTTTTAATAGACAGAGAGATTAAAGAGAAAGGTTTTTATGTATAATACATGTGATATCCCACGAGAACGCGGGTAAAACCGCGAGGGACAGCTAGCTGTGTATATAAGATTGTAACAATAGTTGGTAAACCTAATAAACAAATTTAAAAAAATACTAGCATTCGTCTTCGGTTTCAGCTACATTCCCTGGAGATCTTATATTCCCCCGGGAAAAAGTATATTAATCCAGAACATGCCGTATATTTGTGATAAATTTCATTTAAATCAGTTCAGCTTTTACGGAGTTAAGAGGTAACAAACACAAACTTTCGCAAATATATTATTATTAGTCAAATTTTCCTCGCAATATTCTTAACATTTCTAGCCATTAATCAGGTATTCTTACCGTAAAGACTTTAAAGGCTGTTTTCCCGCGGGACTTCTCCCCAAGCACCCATTATTTTTGTGAGGTAGTAAAGTGAAATGGCGCATACAGTATGACGTGTTTTATTCAAGTTAAGCACTCTTCTGAGTCAGTAGGAAAAAAAATTATAAGGCCGCGACAGTATGTCTTTGAGGTAAAGGGTTCACAATGAAATTATTGAAATGTCACAGTCAAATTGAGAAAGACACTTAGGTATATAACGATAATTGCACACTTCGTTGAAACTCTTTGTAGTGTTTGTTACTTGCATATTATACACAAATACCTACATAATAATATAGACTACTTGTTATAACGATACTCTTATTAAATTATACATATACATACATACATACGAACACACAGTGGGTACGTAGGTACCGGCTGTCACTGTCTCGAACGCAGCGAGAGCCGTAGGCGAGAGTGGACGTGATAAAGAAAGTGCGTGCCGAGCCTGTGTAATACTATACATATTAACATATATATGAACACATTTACTAGACATTACCCTTTAACCAATAACAATCGAAACAATGCTAAAATAAATTTAAAATACCAAAAGCATATAATAATTAGAATAGAATATATATTTTATTTATTCATGTAGGCCTTCGCTGGCTCTTATAAATCGTCTACATGGTCTCTTAAAAATATTACAAAAAAAAATTAAAAAAAAAATATTAATTCACAATAAAAATATGTACTTATAATGAATAGCTTGTCAGGCGAGCAATTCATTGCCAAAGATATTATCTTCTAAATAATCAGATCACTACATAGTATAACACAAAGTCGCTTTCTCTGTCCCTATATCCCTATGTATACTTAAATCTTTAACACTACGCAACGGATTTTGATGCGGTTTTTAATAGATAGGGTGCTTAAAGAGGAAGGTTTTTATGTATAATACATGTGAGATCCCACGGGAACGCGGGTAAAACCGCGGGGGACAGCTATATACTATAAAATCCCTTTTGATATAAAGTATTCTTTACCACCTTTTTAAATTTATGCGTGAAATTGAATCCAAAGTCTATGTCAAACCAAAATTTGTTGCACAAACTTTCGATAGATTTCCCTAATTTATGTACTTCTCAGTTCCACATATCTATCACAGTCATCTATCATACATAGTGTCAGTTTATGTAATATCGGAATATTCGATATTCAGATCGAATCAGTATCACATTCACAATTTATTTCCATCAATTATTCAATATCAATTTTAAAATAATTGCATCAATACTAACCCCTCAGCTATCGGAACCGGTACAATCAATTATGAACCCAATATAACACAGATAAGAGTCATTTAACGTTACATTGCACCACAGTGATCTCATTACACAGTTGGATGATCAGTCAATGGTGCAGCTATCGGAATAATGCACACTATATTTTGCCTAGACATTAATTGATTTGAAATCAACTAATATGTATGTATGTAAAAAAGTATTGATATCTATACTTCTATACTAATATTATAAAGAGGAAAGATTTGTATGTAAGTGTGTTTGTTACTCTTTCACGCAAAAGCTACTAAACGGATATGGATGAAACATGGCACATAGATAGAGCATATCCTGGATTAAAATATAGGCTACTTTTTATCCCGGGAAAATGTGATATCCCCCGGGAACGCGGGTAAAACCGCGGGGGACATATTTAGTATATTTTTTAGATAGTATAATAATAGGTTGGGGAAAAAGTTCCTTCGCATTTTTTAAGAAAATTCAAAACATTTTTAATATAGTTTATTTACATTTAACTAAAGTATGCAGGTACCATTTTGTTCGATAACTTTTTGCCATCTTGTAGGTAGGGACATGATCCCATTGCTATAGAAATTTTGGGACTTCTGATCAAAATACTGCGACAAGTGGTTTTGACAGTCCTCTCGTGATGTTAACCTGACACTGCCTAAAGAATTCTGAAGAGACCAAACAGGTGGAAATCTGGTCGGGACTATACGGCGGATGCATTAATACCTCCCAGCCAAACTCTCTTAATTTTTGCTGAGTGGCTAAAGATGTGTGAGGTCTAGCGTTATCATGATGAAAAACCACACCCCTTCTGTTGATTAATTCTGGCCGTTTTCTCTCAACTTCTTGCTTTAATCTCATCAGTTGTTCGCAGTAGAGTTCAGAATCGATGATCCTGCCTGGTGGTAACAGCTCATAATGAATAATGCCCGTCCAATCCCACCACACACAGCATCACCTTGTTGCGAGTTAACCCGGGTTTCGCCATAGTCTGTGAAGCCTGACCGGCCTTTGACCACGACCTTTCTCGCACGTTCTTGTCGTACGTGATCCACTTTTCATCACCAGTTATCAGCTTCTTCAAAAATGGTTCGGTTTCATGACGTCTTAATAAAAAATCACAAATGAGTACACGGCTCATTAGGTTTCTTTCAGTGAGCTCGTGAGGTACCCAAATATCTAGCTTTTTTGTGTACCCAGTTTTTTTCAAATGCGCCAAAACTGCTTTGTGGTCAATTCCCAGTTCTTCAGCTACGTCGTAACTAATGATATGCCGATCTTGCTCCACTTTTTCAAAAATGGCATCCATTTTATCCGTAATGGGGCGACCAGAGCGACGTGCATCTTTGACATCAAAATTTCCGGATTGAAAACGCTTAAACCAAATTTGTGCTACTCTCACAGACACTGCCCTAGGTCCATAAACATCGCAATTTTTTTTCGCGGCTTGCGTTTTCGATTTTTACCTTTTTTGTAGTTAAATTTTAAAATGAATCGAATTTCTTCATTAGATTCACTCATCTTAGCGGTACGAAAAACAAATCCAAGTCACACATTTTCCTAATTTGAATTTGGAATTATGTTCTTTAAAATTTAAACTTTCAATGATACCAGAACCAGCCAGATACAAATAGTATAGCCAAAGAGATTCTATTACAGACTACACAGACTTTTTAATATTATTTGATTTTATGCCAAGATTATTTATGCCCTAAGTATGATTCAAATCCGTACAGCCTATACGGCGTGTTTAAGTTAGTAATACAAAGAGATTTTATTACAAGTTCATACATACTATAATGCGAAAAGACTTTTTCCCCAACCTAACATTTAGAAGGAAGTACCTACTTGTTATTAAACCTGCTTACATCATACCCATTTCTGTCGTGCAGCACTAGTGCTCTTGTATAACTGTGTTAGAAAGGTAAGGGGGCCGGTGAAATTACAGGCACATGAAACTTAACAACATCACGGCGTAGGGTCGACAACGCATTTTCGATGCCTCCTGAATTTAAACTAAAGTCCTGAAACATGATTTTAAAAACCAATTGAAGTTTTGATGGTAATAGATAGGTAATCTCCGAAACCACTCTTCCGATTGCAAAAAATATGTCATTGATAAAAAGCTACACTATTGCCGCGTGACATAAACTATGTTATATATAGTTTATTATAAAACGTGTAACAAAATATCTCGTAGAAATATAATTAATTATCAAAGCCAACAACCCTAGTAAGCTGTCATGTCAGGGAACCAGATTATTTAACAGAAAGGCCTACGTACCTATTTTACCTAATAATTGTCTACTTTAATAGTTTTTCTATTATTCATTAATAAAAATAAGGTATTTTTATTTTTTTGGGGTATGTTATATATACAGCGTTAATACGGTTCTTAAATATCGTGAATGGAATCGTTATAAGGCCCCATCTAACCTGCTTTTGGCTTTACGGGTAGTTTTGTAACACTCTGTATAATCCCGGGATAAATTAAATCTTTCAAGAACGCAGATGAAACCGCGTGATGGAAGCTAGTCTATACTAATATTATAAAGAGGAAAGGTTTGTATGTATATATGTTTGTTACTCTTTCACGCAAAAACTACTAAACGGATATGAATGAAACATAGCACAAAGATAGAGCATATCCTGGATAACATACAGGCTACTTTTTGTCTCGGGAAAATGTGATATCCCTCGGGAACCCGGGCGATCCGCGGGGGACAGTTATTAATTAAGCAAAAGGTATCAATTTAGACAGATAGACGGACCTAAGTGAGTTGTCATTACTTACTTTGGTTCTTTTTAAGTGAGGTGTTTAATACGAAACACGTTTTAAAGAAATCCTACTAATATTATCAATGTGAACGTAAGTGTGTTTGTTACGCTTTCACACGAAAACCACGATCATCATGAAACTTTGTACACATATTCTTGGAGATATTAGAAGTAACATATATTAGGATAGTTTTTGTGCCGGGAAAATGTTACATCCCTCGGGAAAGCGAGTGAAACTGCGTGGGACAGCTAGTATAATATAAATATCTAAAGAAAGCTTTCGTGTCATTGTTTTGTTATGTTAATAAATCCACTCGTAACATTCGATGGTTTCTTATCCACATTTCAATTTCGTCACGTTCCATCGCCCGTAAGTGGAAACGCGTCTTTGGGTGTTGAGTAAATATTTTTATAGAGTATTTGAGCCTCGACCTCACTTGGACTGGAGAATTAGGTCGACCTGTGAACCATGTCTATTTGCTTTCATATATATATATATGATATAAACAATAATAATAAAAAAGGTAATAATAATAAAAGGTACGATTCGAGGAATAGAAATGGACAGGTCAGTTGGCTTGGTGGTTAGCGACTCTGACTGCCAAGCCGAAGGTCGCAGGTTCGATTCCCACCCAGGACCAACATTTGTGTGCATGAACGTATCTGTTTGTTCTGTGTCTGGTAAATATCTATATATGTATGTATTTAGAAAAAGAAAGTAGTATATGTAATATATCAGTTATCTGGTTTCCATAGTACAAGCTTTGCTTAGAGGGACCAGATGGCCGTGTGTAAAGAATGTCCCAGGATATTTATATTTATTTACCGCAAAATGAAAGACCGAATTTCCAAACAAAATTCTTACTCATCATCCAAATTCAAAATGAAAATGATATACAAAACAAAATTCTAAATTCACTTTTTCAAATAACTCCCAAAGTCCGTTTCAACTGAAACGTTTTCGTGTAAATGAAATCTTTGTTGGGCAAAAATTGAGATTCGCAAATTGTGTAAATCTGTAATTTGTATAAAAACTTTGAGCATAAATTTTCAGCATTTTATACAAACTTTTGCAATGTGAATAACATTTACAATCGCTTGATTATTTTGTTATTATAAAATATGCATTTACTTGTTAAGTTTATTTGAGAAACACTTTCTTATTGGACCTTTTTACATGATTAAGCAGAAATACTAGAAAGTTTTAGATAAGAAGTAAATAGGTAGGGTAACAAACTCTGAGTATGAAAATAAATGCTTAGAAATGAGTTTAAACGAATGAAGCTCATGTTGTTACGGAATTTTGGACTTTACAGGTTATTCGAAATGGCATAACCGATGTATTGACACTTGCAAAAAGGTACGAGGTGTAATTTTTTGTTTTTTACCACATCGGCCGACAAACAAGCTGACGGTCCCCCTGATGGTACGTGGTCACCGCCAATGCGATGTCGACCCTGAGAAATGAAGTTGGTAAGTCTTATGTGCCTGTAATTACATTTAATTACATCCATAACGTATATAACGTTATTAAAAAATCAACTCTATGTTCAACTTACTTATACAAATAAATAAAACCGTTTTATTTATCGAAATGTAAAAAGCAACAGAAAACACAAATCTATTTGGTTTTCTCCATAAAACACACATTTCGTCAGAGCAAACATTTGTTACCAACGTGCCTACAAAACGTATGGTAGCAATTTACAGCAAACTCTTTTAACCCTCCACTATCGGATGCAAATTGAATATACTATCGGTGTTACTACCCCAATATATTTGTCCCCGACTTTTCACGAGTTATCGCGGCGCGACGCGGCTAACTGATAGCCGGCTACATTCAGGGGCATTTCTGGGGTACGTGTCATCAATTCCAATTTTAGATGCCCCAGGCTTTTTATTCAGGACGCGTTGACTGACACTACGGAGGGTTGAAATGTTTTGTGGACGTATACACACTAGGTTCTCGATTTTATAAGTTCTTTTTATCTTTTTTCATGTAAAACACTTTGCAATCTGTTTCATGAATTTACGTGGATCAGTTACCGTGTAAATAAATATAAGTATATATTATCAAAATAAAATGAAGTCATAATAATGTAGACTTGATTTTCAAGACTGTTAATCACCTATAATTTTTTAAATAATTTTAATTTGCCAAACGAAATTAAACGTCCGAGTGTATATATAAAATGGTGTCACACAGTTTCACTGACGGCCCCTACTTTATCAGCTGTGACATGGGGGTATCAATAAATCCCGATCAAACTATCCAGCCGTGGAGCGGAACTACGGGACCCATGTCAAATGTAAACTGCTTTGGAATCTATGACCTGGCTACGAATGTCGACTGTACTGTCCACACTATATCTTCTTTAATATGTATTTATTTGTAACAATAAAGAACGGTTGTTGTTTATACGAACCGTTGTGAAAGTAGGCTGGGAAAGTTGGTGACAAACGAGTATCTACGTTTTTGTAACTTTCACACTGTTTATTAAAACTGATAGGACTTACGTGAGGTTGTGAGTAGCTTAACTTAATAAACGCGTTACTCCGTTTCAACTATTTGAAAAACTTGTACATGTTGCTAGAAAAAAAGGCCCGCGTAGGGGTGTAAGAGCCATCAGACGCCAAAACAAAAGCTAAAGATTAATGAAACTACCAAGAAAGAAAAAAATCTTTTAATATTTTTTTTTCAGGTCCGCTCCACACCGTTTCTATGCCTTGGAAGAAAGCGCCTCAGGCCTATTATCCACCTTAGTGCAACGAAGAGATCTGTAGAAACAACAAAATATATTTAAATATATTTCATCTCTACTCCTCGGGAATTTATACGATTTTATTTACATTTTAAAATTAGATACTTGGCTATAAAATTAACTAGTCTTTAACCTGTAATAGATACATAATAATAGTCAACTCTATTAGAACACCTCTAAATCTAAAATAGCATGATTAACAAATTAACAATAAGGTATTGTTTTTGTAAACGTTTCAATATACGTATGGTAATCGCTTTTACGTATTAAGATCCGACCGAGAAAGTTTCACCGTCTTAATCAACTAAAAGCCCCATGTTTCAATGTACTGTCAGTGTAAAATAGAGGAACTAGAAATGGGTTGAAATGGATGTGCCTTTTAAACTCCGTTTCACTTAGAAATCTACTCAATTATTTCAGATTTCATCAAGTGAGGCTTCAAGGACGTTTCATGGAAAATCTTTTCTTGTGAACATGTTAATATACTCGTTGTCATACATGATAAAAGTTAAATAGGTGAGATTATGGTGATAGCCAAGATTTATAATAAAACTAGCTGTCCCTCGCGGTTCCACTTGCGTTTAGTTTGAAGTTGACCAGACGAAGAAAACACATTGTTTCATACAAATTTTGCACCCCCGTTTTTCAATAATCATTTCGTAGTGCTCCCATACGTTATAAAAGGAACCCCTGTGCAAAATTTCATGTTTCGAACCCTTATAGTTTTGGCGCTGCGTTGATATGTAAGTCAGTCAGCTTCTCCTCATAAATTATAGTCTCTAATCGCAAATTTTATCGAACGTCATAGCTCTACAGAATCAAATTGTTTACTTGTACTTATTATTTTATATTTCACCAATTCACCATTTCCGCGAGGAGCCATGGTGCACTTGTATATCTGTGTTTCGGTTAGAAAGGTAAGGGGGCCGGTGAAATTACAAGCACATGAGACTTATCAACTTCACGTCTCAGGGACGACAACGGTGATGCCTCTAGTGTTGCAAATGTCCATAGGCGGCGGTGACCACTTACCATTAGGTGGACCATCTTCTCGATTGTCGGCCCATGAGGTTTAAAAAATAACATACCTCTGTTCACCCTCGTTGCCAAGGGATCTAATGTATGTAGGATCATAACCATAGCCTATGTTACTTCTGAATAAAGTAACTTTCTAATAGTGAAAGAATTTCTTAATATTTTGAGTTCTTTCACAAACAAACAAAAATACATATATTCTCTCTTTATAATATTAGTATAAATAAAATAGCAATAGTTTTTAATCATTTATCTTTAATTTGAAAATGGTATCTACCCAATAAATCCATCATTAATTTATATTTAAAATCTGTAATTTCAGTGTATTTAAACCTATGTCCGTAACCAAATAAAAACATACAAACATGTAATGTTTGAACGAAAGATTCCTATAAATATTTTTATAGACATAAACATTAATTTATTTCCCACATATAAACACACATCATAGATTAGAAATTAGAGCATAATTTTAAAATTTAAGATTAAAAAAAACAATAATAATAATTAAAAGAAAAAGAAATCATTTAAAATAAACGATAATAATTAAAATGAAACATTAAACAAAACAAATATTTTACGTGTGCTACAGCAGCAAAATGGTCTCGACTCAGCTCGTTTCCATAGTACAAGCTCTGCTTAGTTTGGGATCAGATAACCGTGTGTAAAAGAATGTCCCAGGATATTATTTATTTATTTATATATCCACTGTGTGTAACAACACACGCTGGTATTCTGCCTAAACCGTTTCTACCGCTTTAAAACAAATGATTAAAACCAAGCAAAAATCGAGGAGCACTTGCCCGATCAAATCTTCGCAGCTCCCATCTCGACAACTCTACAAATTACAAGAGTACGTGAGTCGAAAGTGTATCATTATTCGCCTCGTACACGACACACTACCTGTCGTCTTACAAACGAGATACATCTGTGAACGTAATCACCTACTTTGTGTACCTATATGATATAGATACTCCTACTTGGTTATTTATTACATAACTTCAACGTTATCTATTATTTATTTATTTGGTGGTTTTACTGAAAACACACTTGTCTGGCTTTGAATTTCAATGGTAGTGTACTGTTTTATATCTAGAATTAACTAAACTGGAAGAATTTACGATATAGGTATGAAAGGTAGCGCGGTCTGTAGACTATGTACAACAATATTTTTTTAAGATATAAATAATTTAAGTAAATAACTTTAATTTAAAATAAACCTTGAATATATTATAACTTTCACATTTTTTTTAATTATACCTATATAATATATTATAACTATTTTGTAGTATTTTTATTTATTTTTATTTATTTTTTTATGTTACCTATATTAAATATTTTGTAATTGTTAAATATAAAAATATATAAAATTGATGTTATGAAATAGCCAATAAGTCAGAATATATAAAATTTATATAAAAAATTATTTAATAATAATAAAATAGAATGTGACCTTGCTGAGTTTCTTAAGTGCCTTCCGAGAGCCTTAACTGAATAAATGGTTTTGAATTTTGAATATCATAATATAAACCGTCAAAATGAAGTTTAAAGAAACCAGTAAATTCCAGCAAAACTATAGGTAATCTGCGAAGAACTCTTAAAATAACGACCCACTGAACTTGAACTCTTCACGAGTTTTAAACTTCTAATTATGTTGATGAGCTTTCAAGCCACTTGAAAATTTAAAGCTTCGAAAATTATTAAGATTGATTAAACCTGTTAGTTATTAACGCATTTAAGGCGGGCTCATACGATGGAGGAAAAGTTGAATTTAATAACTAAAATAAACACATATTTATATATATAGACCGCTGGCTTGATAAGACACCCAACCACGCACGTCGTGGCTTCGATTCCTACCCAGGACAAAAATTATTGTCCATGAATATGTTTGTTCTATGTTCGGATGTAAATATGTTATAAAGGCTCTGCTTAGTTTAGTGTAATGGCAGAGTGTAAAAAAGTCCCAAGATAATCTTGGGACAACTTATAATTATTCATTTATATTTGTTACAATTATAATTATTTCACCAACAACACCAATTATATCTACTAAAAAGAATAACATTTACAATAACTATACAAAAACTAAACCTGCGATTCTAGTTTCTAACAGTATTCAAGCTTTCCACAACTATCGTCTGCCGTCTGTCCGCAAACAGATCACATTCAGTCAAAATGACTAGCTTAACGATGTTTCGTCGCGGCCTCTGCTCTCTGTCTCTTTCGCAAACTACACAATCACGTGAGAGGTAAAATACAAAATAAATAAATTAATACAAAAAAAACCTAAAGCCTACACCACGCCTTACAAGACAGTTAGCAAATCCTAACTCATTTAAGTCGGGAGTATACTTTTAAAGCAACCAGCCGGCTACGCTGAGGTTACTAATTTGCCTGGCGTGTTATAATTACTCAGGCTGGCCAGGAACACCTTTCGCGGGCAGGTTAACTCGAGATTAATTAGGGTCCCGCTAACGAATCGTAAATCATTCGCTCTCTCCTACTTTGCGGATAAAAATTTGGTAGACTTAATTCGAATATTTTCATTTTATGTAATTTTTCGAGTTTGAATTTTTTGAATAAGTAAAAAAGTTACAAGTATTCTGAGATATTTTTCACACACGATTATCTAATCCCATTATTAAGCAGACTGCACTGCTTATACTATGGCATAGGCAACCAGATCACACATTTTTTTTAATGTTAATATTTCCACCCAGACTCAGAACAAACAGACATCTAGTTGACAGACAATGTTTAACCTGGGTGAGAATTGAACCTACGACCTGTAGCTTAGTAGTCAGGGTTTCTAACCAAATAAACTAGCCTGTAAAAAAATATCAACATCTCTACGCCCATTATTCTTGAAGAGGTAGTAAGGTCTCAGTACTAAAGATATTTTAGGTCCTAGCATTACATATGTTAAGCATTGTCGCCGCCTCTCTTCACTAACTAACCCAGACCTACAGGCGACCATTGCTAACAGAGAAATATACATTTTAGAGATGCATTTTATTTTTGTAAATAATTGTGTGGAATTTCTTCACTTATTCTTTGGTATCGATTTTGTGTGTTTTTTCTTTTTGAAGTCAGATTTGAAATATCGGAGACTTCATTATTGCGTTGTGTTACGTAGAAAATTCGGCACCGTAAAAACTTCTGTACTTACTACGGTTCCTCGGGGCTCATTCCAATATTACCATCAATTCCAATACATAAAATTTTGATTTCGTAGCTTCCTTTTTACAACATTTCATCCATAATTGCACATAATTTGGATTTAATTATGTTTTGAAATGGTTTGTTTACATCGATCGACCTGATTGATCGATCTGTGATTTGATGTCTCTTTGACGTGTGTGAGTGATGTTCCTGCGCGGCGGTATTATAGATAATTTTTTGCCGGTCACCCGCTAGTCGAATGTTCCTGTCAAGGAAGGTGGGAGATCGGTCACCGCTAATCATTCAAAGGGGTGGTGTTTCGCGTGTTAGTGGGAGTGGACATTGTTCAGCATCACTCCCCAGGGCAAGAACATTTTCCTCCATAAGGAGGGGTTCTGTACGGGCCGTAACGCGTTCGGTACGGGCCGTGACGAGTTCTGTACGTGCGTACGTGTAGTATTTTGTAAGGGCCGTGAAGCGTTTCGGTGCGCATCGCGACGCGCTTGGTTCGGGCCGTGATGACAGCTTACGGCGTGTGCCGTGTGGAGCGGAAGCCGGACACGTGGCGCTTGCCTTGCTTGCTTGCTGGGCTTCTTTCCGCTGTTATTGCTTCGCTTGATGGATGCTGTAGCGGTACCCCCTATAATTATTTTACTAATCCCTAATAAGTAACGTTCCTTCTGAACATTAATAACGAATTTTCTTTAAAACTTTCTAAACGGGCTGACAGCCGTTTCTGTCAGTGGCGCTCAACTATAGGTTCATTATAATAATCAAAACACAACCTTACTCCGTGCTGAGTCTAGTTTAATATTTAATTTTAAGTTCATAAATAAACTTTATCTTAAACCGGGGAACTTTTGTTTTTTTATTCCCCGCTGACAAAGTCGTAACAGTTGACCAACCCCCTTATTCAGCTAACACAATATAGCCAGCATAAAGGCCGCGGCGAGACATCCTCGAGCTAGAATCATTTTCCTTACAGAATCGAGCCCCTGAAGACATTATGTTATTAAGTCTCTTTCTGAAATCAATAATATCAATAAACATGGAAGTAAAAGCTATTAATCCGGTTTGTGAATAAACTTAAAGCGTAATTAGAAGAGGCGTGCTTTAAAAAAGTGCGTAAAAAAGATGCTAATAAATAAATATCCCGGGCATTCTTTTACACACAGTAATCTGGTCCTAAACTCAGCAGAGCTTGTACTATGGTAACCAGATAACTGATATACTACTTTTTATTTCTAAATACATACTTATATAGATATTTACACCCAGACACAGAACAAACAGATATGTTCATGCACACAAATGTTTGTCCTGGGTGGGAATCGAACCCGCGACCTTAGGTTTGGCAGTCAGAGTCGGTAACCAACACGCCAACTGGCCTGTCAAAATAAAATCACGTTCATTAAACTCATAGGCAACCTAAAGATATTTTTTCTGTAAAACCAAGTAATATACTGACCTAGTTTTGACCTTCATTAGGCTAAAAGCTAGTCTAGATATATTTATTCATTGGCTAACTACAAATTTATTCGTAGATTAAATGGTCCAAAAAGCACCTCTGCCAATGTGTTAAGAGACCACATTATCACTGTTTCACACTCGATTATTTCGGAAACTGGTGGCCGTATAATTATTGGAGGAAAAATTCTAGTTATCCTATCTGAGAACGTATGTAGGACGCGACATGTAGGTCCCTTTTTAATATACTGCTTTAATTTTATTATATAACTATAGATATATTGGATGAGGGCGAATATTCATATCCGTTAAGCTGCATTTTTGACAGCGTCAAATCTTTGGCAAAGTGGTACGTAAAGTTGTCACTGTAATATGTTACATAGTGTTAAGTCTAAACAAAATATATATATTTTTTGTTTAAGCCCGAGAAGGACATATGAATATCAAAGCTACTCAAGTTACCACCGATTCGGAAGTCTTTTAACAAATAAGAACTTGCAAGGAAACTCAGCAAGGTTACTTTTGTGTGGGTACTAATATTAACTTGACAGAAATAGGGAACTCTGTATTCAAAATAAATCATAAAACACTAGCCAGTGTATTGAACATCCAAAAATACACGAATACCTACATAAAATGCGATGAGAATTTTATAATTAATATGATTTTTAAATACCAATCTAACCAAAAAGAGTAGATCTTTTGATGCTGTACATTTATAACGTCACAACTTGCTATTTCCATACAACACTTCATATATTTGTTCGTTTAGACATTCATAAAAAGTTGCTAATTTGACAAGTCAGTCAACATCCCTATTACGTCTTGTCTAAGGGGAATGAATTATTTTGGAATAGGAATCAGTTATGAATATTCGTAGTAGATGTATTCTCGTATTCTTTGTACTATCTCTACTTTAAAAACAAGAACCTACGGATCTCAACCCATAACAACTTTAACAATGTGTCCAGGGAAAAAATATCCTTTGTGTAACGTCTTGTACAGTGTACCGACAAAACGCTCATGTTTATATTCATATCGTCTCGGTTCTGTACATATGTCTCGGCGCAGAGTCAATGTGGAAGTGACGTAAGGGATCAGTTTGACAAACCCTGACTTATAAGTTCACAGATTGACATTTGCAGGTGTAATAGAGGGATGTTACCGATAGTCGGGTTGTAGTGTTGATGTGAGCGACATTGGATTTAAGTGTGCATACACTAATTAAATTAAGTGATACTTTAAGTGATAAAATCGTTGGATTATACTTTATGACATCAATTTCTATTGCTAAAGCTCGTGCGTTGTCAACTACAAAAACCAACATTCTTATTTGATAGAAAATTTAATCAATGGAGATGTCGTTGTCCATCCACGCATCCAGGATAAAAAAAATACACACACACGGCCACTACATTTGAATTAAGCTGCCAAAAGACTTCAATAGAACTCTTACAGAGTTACATAATACTCTTATAGAAGTCTTACTCAATCAATAAGACGATGATATAAATCAGTTCTTAATATGTTCTTACTTTTTAGTTTATTTCAAATTATTTTATATTAAACTTTCCCGTTTTATCCCGATTTGACACCAAAAAGATGATATACTAGGGTATGTAGTTAAAGAGATATTTTATAATAAAACAATATTGACCTGGATTAATAAAAAAGAAACCCTTTTAATTGTCTTGGTATTCATTTCTAGTATTGTTTTTCTGTATACATATGTTTTGAGTTACAACCCAGCTCTATATGTGTTACCTATTCCTTATTATGTGGTTACCTTTTGGTCGTAATTTGTATTGTGTATTCTAAATAAATAATTAAATAAATTGTTACAACCGCCATATTGATTTTGTTCCCATGAAATGTGGAATGTAGAATTCACCAAAATTTATTATAGTAGTGAATCCGATGAGTTCTCACTTTACTTTCTTGAGCCCAGTAAGTACCTATGTTGCATTCTACCGTGGTACTACAATTCATTTAGTAAAGTTAATCAGTTCGCACCTCTTTGAATGAATGTATAAATAGACAATATACTCTTTGATAACTTTAACCAAAGGTTGAGTTCAAATAACGAAATAAGATTATCGGAGGAAATTAAAATAAAGTTAAGTCTCGAAAGTGCCTAGTACTTCAAAAAGTTCTACATTGTGTGCGTCTTAGCAATTATGTGTAGGTGTGCCTAGCAGAAGGTATAACTTAAACCACTGACGATTGCGAAATAAAAAAGAAAATTAAAAATTGTTGTGTTGCGATTCTGTGATTATTTTAATATAGGAAAGTAAGACAAATTGTTTTTTTATAAATATATACAAAGACACCTATTTTATTTTAAGAAACATAGTAAGAATGATAAATTATCTGAGGGAAAAATGGATGAAAACAGAAGCATTGTTCGAACAAGTCAAACAAAACAACTGACGAATGAAAAAATTAACAGCGTGGCAAGTTTCTCATTCTTAATTTAAAACAACGTTTTTTTTTTTATATTCTTGCCCTATAATTGGCGGAGGGGACAAGCCGTAAAGACAATGAAGACAGATGGCCCGGTCATCGATCACACAAGAAAAGCTTTTCTTTGTCGCTCTACCGGTGGATATTCTCGAAGTTTCCACTGACATACTTTTTTTATTTTTATATGAATAGTTCACCCCACGTATTTCAGTTTGATGTTACGTGCCTAATCCGCTGTGATCTTGTCTTTAGTGTGTCAGTGTTTAGATTGTCTTTTTGTGGATTTCTTTTGATGTAGGTCCTTGATTCTTTCTTGTGAAGTTTTGACAAAAAATGAAAAGGGTATTTTATTTGTCATTTTATCAATTGACAGATGAAATTCTAGATAAAGTTAGGATGAAAAAATAAGTATCTTACCTCTTTGGATAAGGATGGACCTATGTTTTAGTTATAGACAAATCCGATATTTCTCGTAAGGCGATCATAGGGAGCTTTTTGATATTATCACTACATAGTATAAAACAAAGTCGCTTTCTCTGTCCCTATATCCCTATGTATGCTTAAATCTTTAAAACTACGCAACGTATTTTAATGCGGTTTTTTTTAATAGATAGAGCGATTGAAGAGGAAGGTTTTTATGTATAATACATGTGACATCCCAGGGAACGCCGGTAAATCCTCGGGGGACAGCTAGTTATGATATATATGTAGGTATTTGGAGTGTGGGTGACTAAACCGATTTCAATTTGGTTTGCAAACTTTTAGTTATTAATACTATAGTAAAATATATAATTAATGTAGCATGTCCTCATTTAAGAACCATCCCATGAACTGGAACCATACTTTGACACCATTCTGTATGTAGGAAAAAAAGAGAATACAACCACTAAACTTGCGGCTCGCTATGATGGCCGTTTTGACGGTTAACAATGACAAAGAAAAATAACCTTTATTGCTAAAGCACATAAGGTGCACCTATTGATCCAACGGCTAATTGTATGGTGATAGAAATCAACCTTATTCTAAAGCAATACAGTTTCTTTTCCTATGACAATCTGAAACGTAAAAATGGGCATCATAGCGTGCCGGTAGTATAATTTCAAGTGGGTACTGACTGGCTACCAATACTACAATGCATTCAAGAATGAACCTTATTCAACTCTGATTCAAGGTAACATTTTATCAACAGGTTCCCAAGCGTTTTCAGGGTTCGTAGGTACCTACGTAAATAGTTCGTCCGGAGAAGTACTACCACCTTACCCATTTCCGCTGTGAAGCAGTAGTGCTCTTGTAGTGTTTTGGTTAGAAAGTTAAAATTACACATGAGACTTAATAACTTCTCCTCTTCTTCAGGGTCGACGACGCATTGGTGTTGCTAATGTCCATAGGCGACGGTGATCACATACCATCCGGTGGACCTTCTGCGTGTTTGTTGTGTAATTGACAATTTTTTTTTAGTTTTTCATTGACACAACGTAGTAAAATTATTTAGGTACTCTGTCGTACGTCGTCTGTGTATGTCGTACATCTGCTTAACCATAAATTTAAACTTTTAAATTAGTAATAACAATAAAGGCAACGAAGAAGATAGTTTTAAGAGATTACAGCAGAACTACCACTAGTCCACAATTGTAGAAAATCATGTGTGGCACTTCCTGGCAGGGCCACCATCACGGATTTGAAATCCAAGTCTGTCGCTATTTTGTGCCTAATTTGTCCTCGAATATCAGATTTTGTCGCGCCCTGGTTCAAAAGTTATAAGAGTTTTTAGGTGGCCCTGCAAGGAAGTATGCTTCCTCAGAGCCACCGCAGAGCCACCTCATATCTCGAAAACTAGAGCAACTAGCGAAGATCTGTTTGCTTCCAGAACTCCAGGCCACCTAAAAACCCTTATAACTTTTGAACCAGGGCGCGACAAAATCGGAACCAAAAGTATTCGAGGACAAAACAGGACAAATTAGGGACAAAATAGCGACAGGCCTATATAGCGAGTCTACTTGGAATTCAAATCCGTGATGGTGGCCCTGCCAGGAAGTGCCACACGAAAATCATTCCTTAACTGAGTTTGTCAGCAAGCATGATCAGCTGATATAAGGTGAGGCTTCAGTAAAGGAACATAATTTACTCCCAAACATTTTAAAATAAATGGGAAATGCATGTCTGACGGAAGCACATTAAAATTTCACTCGCTATTTTCATTCCAGCAACGAGTTTTGTGGCATGCGGGTTTAAATAGCGAAGTATTTGTAACTTGTATTTATTTATTTATATGTACCCGGCATGTGCAATGCGTTTATTTTTTTTGAGTACATCCTTGTTGTATTTTTCTTTCTATTTCTCAGAAACCTTCGCGATCTCGCGCACTACTTACCAAAGTTTCATCGTAATTCGATAAATAAAAAGACGAACGAACCATCAAACAACCAAATTAATTTCTAAATACTTGATGTAACTACTTCTACATTACAGTTTAACTAAATCTTTTTTTTTTCTAACTTCCCATATGATACGAACTGTATTTTTTAGATTTATCCTAAAAATTCATATCATTTCATTTCATTTTCATATCCCCGGACGAACTCTGCACTAAGAGCTCTACTACGCGTGATTTTCATCAGGGCAAGCACAATAAAACAAACAAATATTTCAAACTAATTTATTATTAAAATTATTTCTCTCCGATATTATTTTAATGTCACTCATACAATTACATAGTTTCTACCATACAAGCTGACAGTGATATTGAAAAATATTATACTTACAAGCTATCCTACCGGGCATTATTTAGTAACATCCCATTAGACCACATAATACGGATTTAATTAAGAATTTAAGTATCATTTATCAGATCAGTTTAAACACTACTTTATTTACAAATATTTTTATTAAAAAAAAACATTTCAACAATACCGGAACAGACGTAAATAAATCATTTTCTGAATTTGAACTTTCAACAATAATATCGCTCAAAACAATTACTATTACCTATTCATTGATAATAAAACTTATTTCTAACATTTACTAAAGCTGCAAATACTATATTGGTTACTAATAGATAGACTGAAATGCGTGCCTTAAAACCGGCCTGTTTCCTGTGATTTTTAACGAAAATTCTATGGCGATTCCAAAAATACTTCTCAGCGTTTCTAAACCCCTTTTAAAAGTGTATCTAAAATCTTTATAGATTTTCTAATTTCCTTGACAAAGTCCAAAAGGAAGATGTCGAGGAGACGATAAAAATCTCATGAACGCATAAAATCGCAGGACAAAAGTAAGAAATTCATAGGATTTTGAAAATGACTGTAAGCAGAAAACTAAGCTTAAACTTTATACATCCTTTGACTTTCTATAGCTATTAGGTGCTGAATTGTCAGCCAAAATCTGTATAGTATATATATGACAAACATGCGTGTAAAATCTGCCTTAAAAATTGCGATTCAACAAAACGGTGAAGCAAAAGGGTACAGGGATATCGTCACCAAACAAATTATTATTTCTTATATCTTATGCTGTTCTTAATTATCTCAAAACATCGATTGTAAAAAAACAATCAATATCATATAAATAATATATATCATATAATATTATATGTACCAAAAGCAACAAAAATATAAAATCACCTAGTGATCGGGCCTTCTCTTTCCCGACTGCTTCAGAAAGAGGTTAATGTTTTTTAATACTAGGTATTTTTTTTTAATTTCTGGCCGGACTTGAGTCCGTTATGCGATTCTCAAATATGATTCATGTCATATAACACTTGTGCAATTGTTCTGGAAGCTTCTACGCTGCTCAGCGCGATCGACGCTAGGTGGGCCTCGTATGATCGGAGTTGCCTGTAACAATAATTATATTATAAATAAATATCTCCATCTATGTCTAACGAATGGCAAGAGAACCCTAGAGACTACAGTAAAGCTGCTGCTGTGACATGAAGTCATTGTAAAAAATGTTAGTGTTTTACATTCACAAGTGACCTTTATCTCTCTGAAATAGAAACTACTTTACGCCTGGTGCCGGTTCAAAGTAATGTCTATGATGAAGAGCAATCGAGGTTTTTACAATTTTGTTATTTAAAGAAATTTAAGGATATCAAATGCCTACTAACCTAACCCAAAATGTCTAATAACATGTAGCTCATAGTGGTTAAATAACGTAATCTTTAATTACGGGTCTTTCCCTTATTTAATAAGGAAACCTTCATCCAGTCAGTAGTTTCGATAAAATACAGGCTTAATGTAGGCAGTTCCAAGTCAAGCTAAATTTTGTTGTAAACTAATAATATGTCATAATAAATAATAATTGATGACGTGTAAATGAGTTGTAAAATCATTGAAAATACATTTAAAAATTTTAGAGTTCTGGGTGTTAAAAAAGACCTGGTCATTTTGTATTCCATTATATCCTATATTTGTAACTTACCTGTTTTTGGTTACCATACGTTGATCTTGCAATATTATTATGATATGTATAGTTTGAATGACTAACCTTCGACCAGTGTTAGAGTATATGACGATATTCCTCAGGATAAGTGCTGCTGTCAACCGTATACTCTTCGTAACCGGACCTTCATTTTCATCCTAGCATAAAAAAAATGTTATAAAATTGGACTTCACTTAACTCAATTGCTATCAATTCTTGTCGTGGTAAACAATCTAGCTACATTTTAAACAAGAATTCATGCATACCATATCAACACTAGTAGTGTCACAACTTAAGTATGCCCCTCTGAAGATGCCTTCGAATGACTTTGCAGAAATCTTATCCCCAATTTCTTAATGATAAAAAAGCCTTGAATAAAAAAATACAGGTTGTAAATTTTATGGGAACAGAGTTTGTATTATCTAATCAGAGAAATAGATTTATCGCGGCATTTAAAAAGATCCCTCTTTTGTACCTGTAAAATTTTGAAATTACTTTTAACTTCAGAGAGGTAAAATTACGTTGGACATATTAAAGTGTAAGATAGTGTATCTATGTAAAACATCAACAGTTCACCACAAAAGACAATCAAGAAATACTCAATACATGATTATTAAATCGATCAATAAAAAAGAAAATGTTTAACAAACTCTAAACCGACTACGAAAAAATAGAATAAGTTAAATCTGTGACCCGATTAGGGTTAAATAAATATACTAAAAATAATAAACAATTTAGGTGATGCTCATTGTCTTATTGGCAAGACTAATGTTAAATATTCCTGTTTATTGAGTTCTGTAGCAGTCTTCTGACGTATATACCGTAAGCCGTACATATTGTTTATCCTTGATTGACTGCACCTCCATTTGTTTTATTTGTAAATCAAATTAGAACGTTTGCTTTTTGTAGATCATATCGAATCCCCACGGCATTTCAATTGTATATGTATATAAAAATGACGTTACTATTATGAAACTGCCACAAGACTTAAAAATAATTCAATTAACAGCAATATCTAATTGTAATAACATGACCATTATAGCAATCCATACATTAGTTTAATTATTTATTCCTAGTCGGGTTACAGTTTAAAAACTTAAATATTTTTTTTCGTAGTCGTTTTACATTTTTTAAATATTTTCTTTTCCGTTTTTACCTTAGATACGACATCAAAAACTTTAGAAAAAAGTATGTGAAACAGTGATGGTCAACTCATAATAAGAAATGAAGAGAAATAATTATGGATGAAAATTATGAGCATGAATTTTCGTTTTGTGACTGTAGATAAAATTGCTTTTTGTATGAATGTTTTCAGAACTTTCTCCCCTTCCATTTTTGGATTAACATCAGTCATATCGATTTTGTTCGTATAAAACATGTAACTTGGACCATAATAACGAATCAATAAACACATAATTCATTTGAATCGGTAGTACATGCGCCATGATGGAACATACATAAATACAAACATACATACATACATACATACAACATACATACATACAACATACATACAAAAATACATACATATACAATAAAAAAACATGACCCTTCCTTTTGGCTTTGCCGTAGTCGGGTAAAATTTCGTGTAAGTGCAAGCTATTTCTGTTACGTCATATTATTAGCATCATTCAGTATAAACAATAATTTGAGCCTGCACAGCATTCACTAAACCTGTTTAAAGGTAGCACCGTAGGAGATGAATGTGCTGAAACCTATATTTAATAAAAAATATTTAATTGCTTAAATAAGCCAAACCCTGAGCCCATTTCTATTTAATAATCCTACTTCGATAAGATTCTGATGACACCCGCAGTGTAATTCATTTTTCTTTTTTATTTTGATATTTCTGAATCAATGAAACAACGAAAACAAATATTTCTGAAATAATAATATTTTGTTTTCGTAAAATATAACTAAAAAATATGAAAAATCATTTCAAAATATAATAATAAAACCGCGACGATATCATGCCTCAGAAGTAAAGCATTAGATGAATATCAAAGCCATATATACACCTAGTTTTTTTTAACACAAAATTTTGCACTAAGCTGGAAAAGCCCAACAAACGATTTAAGCAATTTTCGGTATCGAATCACATACAAACACACAAATAAAGCAAAACAACATAGAATATTGTAAATATTTTCATCTTTACCCGATTATGGCTATGCTAAAAAAGAGAAAGACACTTTTGAAATGATAAATTATACAGCTGATATATTATATATTATACATAATAACATTATATATGCCATTAATATAATAATTAACTTATTAGTCTGAAAAAAAAAAAAATATTATTTATTGCCCAAGATGTATTTTTTACTAGCTATCCGTAGGGTACCTACTAATTACAAACTACTGGGTTAATAAACAATAAATACTAAAGCTCTAAATCGAACAAAAATATTATAATTAATATAAATGTCTTATAAACATAATATTATTTAGGTCTTGGGCAATCTTTACTAGCTACAAGCAAACAATAAAATTGACAACACTAAAGACGCATCAAAGTTGGGGTGTTTGCTTTGGATTGTCCCAGACTACGTCATTTACTAACTACCGTACTAACATAGTACTTTAAGGGGATATTTTACTTGGGAAATCTCTACCTACATCTCATCTCAACAAAATAAAAACACTCCGGGAGTGCCGGCAGAAGTGAAACTTGAAAATTAACGTTGTGCATTTTTACCGAATTTTCGATCGATTTCGATTTTACACCCATCCCAAGTGCCGCTATGGAAGTTTTCACTTCATAAATAAAAAACAAAACTTACAAAAAAATAACTAATCTGTACACTCACTCACTACCATATTTAAATGGAGCAATATAACCCGTATTGTAACCCAACATAAAGTGCAATATGATCACAACAGCAACAGTACACAACACAAAAGCTACAACAAACGAGGGGTGTTACGTGTGAGTCTCACCAGTTGTTCCGGAGTGCGACTGAGTTCGGCCCTGTGCTGCACGCACACAAACAAACACATACGCGTTAGTGACGTCACTTGTATGATGCTCAATGTGCGGGTTAAGGTAATGATCTTAGAACTAAGTTATAAAATAATATCCATTTAAAGCATAGCTTGATAAAGATGACAAATCTGTTCAAATTGAAGCTGACATTCAAATTATAATCAAGAATTCGTCCAATTGGATCGAATGAATAGTTTATTTGACAGCCGTTATCCATATCAGCTATATTTTATTATTAATTTTAAAAAACATTACATAATGTCAATAACATTGTAAATTGCCCAGTGACGATATCTTTTTAAGAATATGTGCTTCATTAACCAGGATTTGCAAAGGGAATTACAGTAGCGCACTATTATATCAAACTTTCATGACATTGAGCTAAAAAAACGGACCCTTGTTGCTTTTAACCTTGTCTTCAAAAGAAGGATCTACCAACAAGCGGTATATAGTAATAGCTTTTATCACCTTTCAAAGCCATATATTGATATTGTAGAATATACACCTCAACTAAACACTGAAATTTGTTCGATTTTTTTTTGAAAATTAACTTTATTTCTAATAGAATAAACTCCAATGGGTTATTTTTATCATGATGTAGATGAAAGCAATAAGGTTTATTTTTCTGTGACATTCTTTAATGCTTTTGCCCTATAAGGTCATCATCTGTTCCATAACAGACAAAAGGACCTGCTTTACCACCGTTGGATTGTTGTTGATAGGAATTGTCAACTTGTATCAGACCATGTAGATACAAAATATGATTTCAAAAAATAAGTTTTTTGCTACAAAATGTTGACACATGCTGACAAATGCGACACCATGCGAAAATGTTATGCTATATACTGCTATCTCTGGTTACACTGGTGTCATCATTTCACGGTTATAATCAATTATCTCCGAAATTAACCATTCAAATATCGTTTTTAAGTCAGAATCAGGACAGAGGAATGAAGAAAAGGATATTTATTTGAAAGGCTTATGAATTACGAATAATAAATGAATTATTCAACTATGACAAAACAGGTCCTTCAAAGCAAAAGGCCATATACTATTTTATATATCTTTAAATCATCCAGGATCCAGGATCATCTTAATTTATAGCTGTGTAAATCTGAACATTAGCCTAAATAGCTTAAAATAATATAATATTATAAGATGGCATACCATGAGTTCCCTAGGGTTGAACATATCCGCAGCGTGCTTGTTCAAAGCTGCCAGCGCTGCGTTCGGAGGGTAGCCCAGGGATACTGGCTTGCCGGCATCGGCATCCGCTGATGCGTGTTTTCGCGAGTTGTATATCGCCTTTAATGCCTGTCGATAGGGTTGAAAATTGAATGAGCGGGATTATATTTAATTATTACTATGGAGTATTTACTTAATATAGAACCGTGATTCGGGTCTAGCATATTTTATTGTAGCTCAAACTCAAGGGGTTAACTAGTTAGTACTGTTCTACTATTGCCCTCCTGGCTCCTTCATCAGATTCAAATTTACTGCATATGACTTGTTAAAACAAAACTAATTAGCCCAGACTTCAGAAATTAGTAGTAGAAAGTAAACAATCAGATCAGCTAGATGACGCCAAATTATTATATTATGTTCCGAATCCCGAATAGTAATCCAATCATACATTTTTCATTTGTAGACGGCTCAACTGTTAAGTACTAACAATGCTGTTGAATTATGTGAGACAATATCTCTCGAACTCGCCATGGTTCGATATTTATCCTCGTGTATACATGTATTTGAATTTAAGAAGCTATCTCGTAGGAACATAATGAAAAGGTGTTAATTGAATGTAGGTATAGCATCCACTTACATGCGCCGTACAGTGCTTGTCGTTGAGATGGTTGAGGAGCGCGAAGGTCCTGCGAGGCACGCGGTCGCAGTCGAGCCACAGGCACGGGGCTTCCCCGGCCGCGCTCGGCGGGCAATGCACTCGGGCGGCGTGCGAGAACACGTCCGCCGCCGATGTAAATGTTCTGTTATGACGAGCAAATTTTGAGATACAACATAGTAAAGTCTGGATAAGTATCGCCGCATAAAACTCGGCTAAAGACCGGTCGTCCTGGATTCCAGTCAATCCAGATTATATCAATTTGAGTGCCCAATATTTCGCAATGTTTCGTTTTTGCGTAATTTAGTAACATACATATGTCGAACTTCAGATACAGCGATCATGACCATAAAGATACTTTTGTATTTTAACAATGTCTGATTATTTTCTAAGCAATGACAGTTTTCAACCAACACAAAAAAATTTAAAATATTGACAGTTTATAAATTTGGCGATTTGGAAATAAATAAAATTATTATTAAGTTCCTCATTAGGGGCATAATTAGTTCTCTATTAAAGTTGTTAAGCTCATAATAGAACTAAAACATTGAACAGTAATAATATGTAGTATGTAATACAACTTACTTCGCGCAACCCCTCCAATGACATATCCATGGCGTCTCATCTTTTGCACTCTGCTGCGGTGTGGGCGGGGGAGGCGCCGGGGTCGGGGCCGGAGTCGGGGACGGAGTCGGGGTCGGGGTCGGGGTCGGCTTGGGTGTTGGAAGTTTCTATAAAACCAAATTATATTTTTACTAGATACACGGACGATGACGAGGTACCAGCGCCGGCCCTGGGGTAGAGCGTTAGAAGCGGTCGCACTATGCACCATGAGGCAAGGAGCGCCGAAATAAATAGCTAATTATATAGCAGAAGGAACATTGCTTATGTTATATAGCCAGGAGTGCTATAATTAGAGATTCTTGATTTATCTCCAATAAGGGCTGATTTTTTTTAAAGAGTTGGTAATTATTAACATAAACTGAAACCTCTTTAATTTGTCACACATTTATAGACAAGCTTCTTGTAATTGTCTTATTTTACATTAAATTTATTATGTGATCATAAACGTAGAATTTAAATATAGCGTTTTAGGGATAAAGAATTAAATTATGATTAAGTTATAGAATTTACATACCTCAGGAACGGGTTGTGATATAACCATCTCCTTATCACCAATTTTTGTGTTCCCCACCATGACTGGCTGCCTAGTGATTACCTGACGCATCATTGGTTGTTTCTATAACATGTTGAATGAACTTTAAATATTCGATTTCAATGTCATACCAAGAATATTCTATCAGCACTTTTTTAGGTTTACTTACCGTTCCAGTTTGTATAACACCCGACTTATCACTCATAATCGACGCTTGGCTAACGTTTGTTGATTGCACATTAGTAACTTGACTTCTCTGCGGTTGCTGGACAACTCTTTGGACCCCAGACTTCATAGACGTGCTCATTATCAAAGGCTGATTGTTAGACACAGCTATTATTTGCTGGTTACCCTGCAGAAGTTGTTGGCTGCCCTGGAGAAGTTGTTGGTTACCCTGTAGGAGTTGTTGGTTGCTCGTGACAATTTGGTTGCTCGATGATGTGCTAATAAGCGCAGGTGGTTGCTTATGGGTGACAACAATTTGTTGCGGTTGCTGATTCATGATTTGAGCTTTGTGCGGTTGCGGTTGAGAGGTTATTATTGGTTGCTGACTCGGTGTTATTTGCGGAGTATTCTGTGAATACGATATATATATTTATTTAACAGATAATAAGCCAAAGAGGTTATGGAAGTCCTAATAGTATGACATTATAGCAATAACTAAGAGTACTTTTTATTAATATACAGAATTATGCAAGCAAATATACATTTATTTAAATTGATAATCTTGTACATGCAAATAATTCGCCTCAGCTAACGCGATGAGAACTATATAGCCCAATACCCATATATTGTCAGTCAAATGATTATATACAATGTTATATGATAAAAAAATACATGGAGTCGTCATTAAATCAACTGTACAAGCTCTAACAATAAAAATAATTATTTATATAAAAATTAAGCAATGAAACATCAAATCCTACAGCTACATAGTATTAATCATAAAATATAAACCAAAAAAACATAAATTTTGTATCATCATCATATTTTACAACGATAGATTCGTAGAGGCCCAATGATATTTAAATTAAAACCTTACATCAAGTAATTCGTCTACCTTTAACCAACTTCATAGTCATGCAAATAAAGTTCATTTTAAAACGAGACGTGAAATCTCCCTAAACCATAAACTAACATCAACACAGTCCCTTTTGTCATGCACAACAGAAAAATTCAATTCTACACATTAATACATGTTTCCTGTCTAGGGTGCATAATATAAAGTACATGGAAACCTGTGTGATGGTGGTTTTGACCACCGTGATAGGTTGTGATGTGCTCACTAGTGTGGGTTGACTCACTATCACCCTCTGTGCTGACTGTAACACCCCGGTATTCTGTTCGGAGTATTGACAGTTTTAGAACATTGAATTAATTATGTAGTATTTTAACCCTCAGTTTAGTTTGTATAAAAAACAGCACCTATATAAATTTGCAAGAGATTTTTACTTCGTTATTAGTATCTAAATTCTACGATTTGCGTACTACCCTATCCCTTCCAATAATCATGTTAATATTTTTTTTTTTAAAACAGCTGTTAGTAAATTATACACGTAAGTTTTTTATTTTGAATTTAAGCAAATGTTAGTAAAGCATAAAATGCAAATACTATGATTTCATTCCCAGGGGGAATGATTTCAACCTTTTCATGCCATGATGGTGAATACTTTTATAAATCTATTACTTGCACTATTTTGCTATGAGATTATGAATGTATTAGGCCAACAATCCACGTCCGACTTATTAATAACCATATTCCAAGCCATAGAAAAAGGGAAGAATACGTTAATCGTACCAAAAGACGGCCTTTTACAGCAATACATGTCGAAAAAATGGCAATAGGGGATGGAAATATTAGAACACATGATGAAATAGCCCGCAAGAACATATGGAGTAGAAATGATCATATTAAATGAATGTTAATAAGGAAAGGCTGAGACAACACAAAATTAGTGCGAATGAAAGCGAGCCAGAGGTGTCTAGGTGATTATAACCTGAATAATTTGTTGTTGCGTTATCGCCTCTGTTGCTTGCGCAATAAGGCTGTTTAACGTCGCCTCATCCAGGCCCGCTGGGTTGTTCACCTTTTATATAAAATGTTACTTTAAACACTGACACAAAAACAGTGCTGTAGTGAATTCGATATCATAGTCAACATCAATCAAAACATCAGTCATTAGACAACAAATGCAATTCAAAACACACTACTTATATCATAACTTTGTAAATCAACACAATAAGAGCTAAAAGACGTGGAGGATTGAGTTCAAAATGTTTTGTTCACATAAAATGTTATTCTAATAACTGTTTTGCCATTTTTATCGTTAACTTACCGTGAGTGTGAGTGGACCTCCCCCAGTAGGTCCTTGGACAATGATGATTGTCTTTTGCATCATATTACTAGGTATATTCTGAGTAATATAGCTCAGACCTCCTGTAAACAGATAGACATTCTGTAGCAGATTCATTATACAATTTATTCAATATACATACATATTCTGTTTCGTGTGCCACATAAATAAAATTAAAATAAAGACATATCTTCATGCCGTCACCCCGAAGAGGTAGACGTACATTCCACCGAAGATATTTTAAGACCCAACTAAACATATGGTGAGTATGGTCCCTGTCTCTAAGACCACCACTAGCCGAGACTACAGAGTCGATAAAATATAGGATCATTAATAATCCTGCATTATTCATCAATCTAGTTTCTAGCATGATGATCGCGTATGAAGTTTTGTATATAGTAAATTGTGACGTCATAATCGTACAGTATCAAAAGATCTACTCCTTGCGGTTAGATCAGCACTTAAAAGTATGTTGAGTAGTATGAAACTTTGATCATATTTCAATACATATAGTACACTAATCAATGATTAGCATTTGACCATTTATCTTGAATAGAATATTGTTTTTTACTCATAATATTACATACTATTTTGCGTCAAAAGTATATCCAATTGGGCGATTGGGAGAATGGATGTATAAATAGATGTATAGATGTACGGACGGTTTTTACCCTTTCACGTAAAAACTAAAGATAGGATTTGGATGAAACTTGGCACAAACCACGGGGGACAGCTAGCCAAATTATGATTTCTAGATTGGCATGTCAATATAACATTTATACCTTGAGATGAGCCCGGCGCAGTTATGATCTGCATCGGTTGTTGTACGTACTGTTGCGCCTGCATTGACTTTTCTGTGGATACAGTACAGTACTATTAAGCAAATTGAACAAAATGAAATAAATATCCAGGGACATTCTTTATACACGCCCATCTGATCTCAAACTTAACAAGCTTGTTTTATGGAAAAGATTTTTCTTCTAAATACATACTAATATAGGGGCCGTTCATAAATTACGTCACGCTAAAATCTGCCTTTTTTGTCCCCCTCCCCCCCCCCCCCTATTGTCACGCTGTATCATACTTTCTGTGACCTCCCTAGAAATATTTCGTCACAAAAACTACGAACGGCGAATGTCACGTTGCCGTAGACTATGGTCTACACCCCCCGTCCCCCCTTTTCACGTAATTTATAAACGGCCCCATAGATATTTAGTCACAGACAGAACAAACAGATATGTTCAAGCACACAATTGTTTGTCCTGTTTGGGAATCGAACTTACGACCTGTGGCGTGGCAGTCAGGATCTCTTAGCACCAAACCAACTGGCCCGTTGATTAGAATAGAAGAAAGAAGAATATCATGTTTGAAAATTCTGAACGAATATAATTTTAAAACGAATAATTCAAATGAATAAAACAAATATTGAAAATTATAAGTGAAGTTATAATATTCATTACCTTGCAATATAATTTGTCCAGATTGCGAAGCGATAAGGTTCTGAACGTCCATAGGTTGAACTTGAAGCATTGGTTGCTGAACTTGCAGTGTTGGTTGCTGAACCTGGTGCAAAAAAGGATTTTGTTGCGTAACTACTTCATGAACACATTAGTTACAAGATTATTTGTACCAAGTTTTAGTACACAAAGTTACCTGTAATGTAGGAGCCTGAACTTGAAGTGTTGGTTGATGAACTTGCATAGTTGGTTGCTGAACCTGTAATGTTGGCTGTTGAACTTGCATTGTTGGTTGCTGTACCTACGAATAACGATTGATATACATTCTTATTGTTGTTTTACTATTTTCATCTCAAGTATTTTTATGCTTTAAATCAAAGCGTATATAATCAATGATTTTGTAGATGATCTGATTTTAAATTATTATTATAACTATCAAAAAATGTTGTACTAGCTAAAAATTAATTTAACACCAGCCATTTCATTGCATTCCATACAAACAAGATGCAATAAGCGGCTTAAAAACATAAATTTGGGGCATATACAGTACAGAAGGATATGTAAAAAATAATCCACAATAACTAGAACAGAAGGTTGTATTACCTCGACTTTTTCCTGTTTTGGCGGTAACTGTACGGACAAAAAAATATGTTATTATCTAATAATCAACTTTATAATGTAAGTGATAAAATATAATATCGTTTAAAACCTTAGCACGCAGACGTCTCGCTATTAAAACCCCAAGAGGCCGCTGCTAAATGTACAGACATGGAAAAATATAAATTTTAAATGAATAAAATACCCATACCTTTAGTATCACGTCTTAATTTATAATAGAATAAATACTGTGCCGTAATATTTTGCAGCATATCTTCATATGGAAAATCCGTAACCAATTTTATGATACAGAAGAGCCTTCTGAACCGGTGGTAACTTCGTTAGCTTAAGTGCCCTCCGTGGGACTAAACTAAAAGGCTTTGAATTTTGTTTTTTTGAGTTGCCAGGCAAGTCCTCAGTATCTTACCAAATCATCTTCATCTTCCAGAGCAGATGCTGCAAGCGCCGCATATAAGTTTGCAGCAGTCTTCGATACGCTTTCTTGTGGTGGATTATTCTAGTGATAAAGTAAGTTTACGATATATAAGAGCTCAGTTCATATCTATTTTACTAATTGTTCTGTGGATTTGGTACAGAATAGAGCTAATTTAAGCATACCTAATCAGTTTTATAAAAAAAATAAAATTATAATATATTACCAAATTACTTAATAAAATATTCCGGGACATGCTCAGCATTTTGTCAACCAGAAAAAATATATACTACATTATAAATACATACTTATATAAATAATTATACCCAGACTTATAACAAACAGATATGTTCGTAAACACAAATGTCTGTCCTGGATGGGAATCGAACCCATGAATTATAAAATCATGGTATCTAAACCAGGGATGTTATGGAGCTCCGTAACCGTAACTGAAACTTTCGGATATTTATATATATAAAGAAAAAAATATCCGTAACCGAATCCGATATAAAAATTTCGGATAATTTCGAATATAGGCGGCGATAAATGAGTTTCGTTATGCCAGGTTTAACGCCGTTAATTTAGATTTTACTTTATAATAATGGCTCTTTAAAAGGCTGATTTATCGGTTGCGTTCTTGATAGACCAATAACTTACTGTGTGTCCTTATGAATTAAGCATTAGTTAAAATTTTTTTTAGTACAAAACGATATGGAGTAAAATTATAGAAACTACAGAATGTTTTTTTTTCTGTTTATTATAATCTAGTTTTTTAGTACCAAACGATAGTTAAGAAATAAAGTCAAATCTTTGCTTTGGAATTATTTACCGGTTACAATTCCTAAAAAATCTAATATCCGTAACCGAAACTATGCGAAACTTTCGGATAATCCGAAATAATTTCATATACTATACCGTAACCATAACCGTAACCGAAACCGATATAGCTGTTTTCATATATCCGTATCAGGATCCGAAATTTCATATCCATAACATCCCTAATCTAAACACAAAGTTAACCGTTCAATTACAATTTAAAAAGTATTAAATTTAGAGCATAATAATAAAAATATATATTATCTATAATAAATTCTGTATCAATAAAAAATTTGGTTAATCTTGTCATCCAAATCAATCGAATCTGAAGCAATATTATCTTCTAACCTGTAACCAAATAAACCAAACTTTCTGTACTCACAATCTTTTCTTCAGTTTTCATTTTCTTACACGGCGGCTCGGTATAAGAATGATCGGTAACCACCGTCTCAATGATTTGATCTTTATCTGTCTTCATAGCGCCCTGCTGTATGAGCGCTTCGTTTTTGATCTGAACAAGTTGACCTTGATCATTTTTGTATTGTAATATTGGAGCTTGTAATTGATCACTCTTCAGTTGAATAATTTGACCCTGTTCGTTCTTTATTTGAACTAGTTGTCCTTGTTCATTTTTGATTTGGAAGAATTGGTTCCCTTGCGATAATAAGCCTCCTTCTGCATTTATCTGTATCACTGCATTAGGATCCGTCTTAACTTGAACAATTTGACCTGTTTCAGTTATTTGAATCGTCGGCGCGTTTATTTGTGGTCCCATTTGTACAACTTGAACTGGTGGGTTCGATTTTTTCTCGAGTAGGTCTGCTAGCATTTTATTTTGCGTAGTCTTCTAGAACAAGGGTATTTTATTTGATTGCAATTCGATACGTCCGTAAGTCAAGATTTTATGAGTTTAAAATCAGAAAAATATAATGAGATGAAATATTACGTACGATAGTCAACTGCGCTTGCTCATCAATCTGTATTTGTACTGGCTCTTCTTTAGGAACTGAAAAATATAACAGAATATTTGTAAACCTTCCTTTGCTGAAAATTTATAATAGTAATTATATATTTAGAGAATATTACCGATTATATTATCATCTTGCACATTCATCGGAACCTGAAAACGATAAACGTGCATATTAAAAACATACCCATGCATAAAAACAATTATTATTATTAATATTTTCATTAATAATTTTGTGTACGGGAGATGATAGATGGTAAGCCAATAGGAATCGTGAACATAATAAAGCAAACGTATTCTTGTCACTCTAAAATCGATCCTAAGACCGACTGTCTCAGAGCAGGCATTAGCTTGCCTTTATCACATTGGAAAGACTTAATTTTCTCCACTCATATAACCCAGTTATTATGAAGCCTAAACAAGGACATAGACCCTTAAAGTAGGTTGAATGTACAGGTTACCTTCTCCCCTTGCGCTGGAGTGCTACTGGCAACACCTCCCGGGGTTATCGTTGTACATTTGATAAGCGCCTCTGGATCCACGTCCATCACCTTTAAACCATTAACCTTTGTCATGTCGTAAATAGTTTGTTATAACTACAAATTATAATCAGTCTTATTCCACCAATATAAAGATTGTTTAAGAATAGCGTAAACTTGAGAAAACCTGTAAGTTTTTAGCATTAATTCTCATGGCGATGTAAAAAACCGTTGCGTTGACAAATGAGAGCCGGGCATAAAGCATCTATCTGGGTGTTTGACTGAGATGCATATATCAATTAAAAGCAATTAAAATGACTATCTATTTCGAATTTCATTACACTAAAAAAATGATCCCTAAGTCATTTTAGCGACATCAACGAGACTTCAAGCTATTATCACTCCGCCTTTTTCAAGAGATGTCAAAGTTGAGAACTATGATTGATTTTACACATACCTGATTTTGCGGAACGATGACTGTGTTTGTATTGGGTGCCCTTTGTTGATTTTGTTGCCTCTGCGCCACCTATATTTAATAACATTATTAAAGACAACATTTGGCATATTTTTACTTTCTCTGTTTTAATTCCTAATAATCCATATTTAATTTATAACCTTTTATTTATCAATGCACTTTCTCAACGCATCAAATCACATTTTTATCAGAATTTAGATACCCATGAATTAAGAATTTAATTACTAAATCTTTTTGCCACTCTTAATAAACAAGCGAGTGCTTGAATTAAAATAGTACAATTTTCTAACAAAAATTTAAAAAAACAGAACATTATAAATTATTCATATCATAACAAAAACCATGCTCTCAAAGAAGCTAGCCAAATATGCATGCCAATTAAAATAATCATGTACTTTTAGTTATTTGTATTATTCTTATGTTAGTTAACTAAAATACATTGACATGCCTCTACTTTCGCTTGACTGCCACTACAAAATCAACACTGTATAATTATTTCTCAGTAGATACTGGCATGCAGTTGTTGTTAATTTTAAACTTTTCATTTATTAATATACCTGAACACTCGTATAACTCTGTCACCTTTATTTTACCTCTATGATAAATCAAGTAAAACCTTTAAAAACAAAACAAAAAAGAATGAAATAAAAATGAAAAATAACAACCTTATGTAAAATAAGTCTTTTACTTTTTATTTCAAACTAACATAACGTATAAATATAAAGTCAACTTATTGTCCGTGTAAAGGTAAAAGCCATTAGAACTAACATCTAGTCCTTTCAAAATAAAACATAAATAACTGAAGACGTGACTCATAAATAATTTGTAGAATTTCGAAAAACAAAATTAAAACATTTTAAAAATTAAATTTTTTAAACCACACGATATGGTTTCCTCTGATAATATTATCAAAACCAACTGCTAAAAAGTTTTAAAATTTTATTTATATTTCGGGTGGTACACTTATCTCTACCAAGCTATCCCTACTGGTAGGGATAAGTGCACTTTTTATTGATTTATATCTACCGGAAGGGATAGGTGCACTGCCCATTACCGAGTGGTACACTTATCCCTAATGGTACGGATAAGTGCACATTCACAGGCACATGAGACAAATATACATTTTATATTCTTCCAATTCATTTATTAGTAACAAAAAAAAAGATTTTATAGATAAAAATATATATAATTAAAACAATCTTTTTTTTTTTTTATTTACTTATTTGTATTTGTTAAAAAATAACTAAAATAGTATTATTGATATTTTTTTTTACCTACCAGTAGGGATAGCTCGGTAGGGGTAAGTGTACCACTCGGTAATGGGCAGTGCACCTATCCCTACCGGTAGATATAAATCAATAAAAAGTGCACTTATCCCTACCAGTAGGGATAGCTTGGTAGGGATAAGTGTACCACCCGTTATGTTTCTAGTCTATTTATAGTATATTTCATTGGGACCTCAAAGTGTTGTCATATTTCACAAACGTCGATACAATATTTCCCCTTTCACAAAACACCATAATGAATAATCACACAACTAAATAAAAATAGACCAGCGTTTAAAAAGTTAGTGTTGTTAGTATGCACTTACTTGCGTCTGTGGTAGTGCGGGGCTTACTTTATGCGCGAGCAGGTGCTTGATGAGCGTCGTGTTCGACGGAGACGACTCAAGTGCTTGAGATAGGTGCGGGTGCGGTGGTTGAGGTTGCGGCTGGTAATTAGACGAGTGGATTTCATATTAAAATAACTAACTATCCGGTTTGACAAGCGTTCCCGAGGGATGTAACATTTTCCAGGGATAAAAAGTTGTCTATATGTTATTTCAAGGCTATATCTATGTGCCAATTTTCATTCGGTTGAATCGGTAGTTCAATTTAATAACCTGTATATTATTAGTACTATTATAATACATGTGAAACTGCCTATATTTAGCAAACAGTATTAATCAATAAGTCACGAAAACAATATGCGGCGGCTTGAACCGGTGCAACTTCTCGCTCAGCGGTCAAACGAGATTCGAAAAGTTTTGAATGTAACAAAAAAAACTTTATTAGTTTTAAGTTGTACTAGGCTTTAAGTGAAAATTACCTTATAATCGATTCAGTAATTTTCAAAGGATACTTGACCAAACAGACGATTATTATTAGCATATAGATAAATATACTTACTTGCGCCTGAGAAACGACCGGTTTAACTTCCACTGGAGTTTTATTCGTTAACTGAGCTTTCAGTATTGGTGATGATGGACCTGAATACATATTTCAAATGTCAATACTAAATTAATTTACTTGAAAGAAAACCCAGCCAATATATATTCTTTCTTTTATTTTAACTTATTCTGTAACAAGATTTCGCATCGCTATTTTCACGACGAGTCAGGGGGACCTTTTGCTTTTCCCGGATATAACGTATTCTACCCACATATCCAGGAAATAATCTGTCCCGAAATTCAGCGATATTCAACAACTGTATGAACTTGCAGGTGAAGCCTCTATACAATTAATTCTATAGTAATAACGTTAAGAACTAAAAATATTTTATTAAAACAATAAAGCTGGATACTGAAAAATACACCAACCTGTGGGAGGATTACTTCTATTCTGTGGATTCTTCGATCGAATACCGATGTATACTTGCTGCGTCTCGCCCGTTGACAATGTCACCGTGTTCGGACCGACGGTACCACCAAACACCGTCCTTTAAAATATATAAACAACATATACAGAACGCCGTATAATCATGAACCTGAGCAGCCCATCTAAACAAAGATGTGTGATAGTCTCCCATATCTGTTACTCAGTACTTTAAGTACATAATATGTCAATTGAAGTAAAATGGCTTAAAAAAATCTCTGAACAGTCAATCAATCGTATAGATCTTTGATTTTTGCGTAATTATGGACATGCGTACAGGTAAAATAATATATAGCTGACCCGACAGACGTTGTCCTTTTCTTAACAATGAATATTGAATTCGAATCTTCCGATTGAATCGACTGTGAAATGTGCAATAAGTAAATTATAAATTAATATATATTTTATCAATATAATTCCGACCCATGCCTCTGTTTTAAACGATATTTGCAGCGCGCATTCTGTCAATCGCGCCAACTGTCAAACGACTAACAATATTTTCAAACAGGTTACATTAAAAAAGTTTATGTCAAAAGCGCTAGTAAAGTGGTTAAGTTTTCTTAAATTTTCCGCGGAACTTTCTTGATGTTTATCTTTCATAAAAATCTTCTCCTGACAATAAGAAACACAACAAATAAAGAATTAGCGAAATCGGTCCAGCCGTCCACGCGTGATGCCGTGACCAAGGGAAATAGGGATTCATTTTTATATTGTATAGATAATATTAGCATGAGGTCTTTAAAAAATCGTGTTTGTCAGTTTTGATTTAGGTGTGGTGATATTTGTATTGTGTTGTTATACATAAACAGTGTGTGGTGTGTTGTGTGTGTTGTATGGTGTGTGGTATATGATGTGTGCGGTGTGTAATGTGTAGTGTGTACTAACCGCACAAGCCTGGGGAAGTGTGCGGGCGCGATGAGCCCCTTCCTGGCGAGCTTGGTGCAGCACGCGAGGTACTGGCGGTACACCTCGCCCGCCTCGCACGCGGTGTTGTCCGTGGCCGGCAGCGGCTCGTACGTCGACCGCAGCCATGCCAGCACGAAGTGCTCATTTTCCTACATATCACCAACTTATATAACAATACAAATCGTTTGTACGAAAACGTGTATTATGACATTATAATAATACAGTATCTTTATTTTTTTATTAGTATAAAAGAATTATAATCAGCACGTTTTGAGTTTGAACGAGTATTGTATCAAACACTTCCACCTCATTTCATAGTCCAAGAGAATTTTACACCTTTCGTCAAAGAATGCATTCTGAAAGGGGGTCTGACAATCTACATAAAGGCCCGCTTCAATACAAAATTCCGGCACTGCCTTTAGTGGCATTGGATATAAGCTGAGAAGGAAACTGACTCCCAAGTAATAATGTTACCTGTACAGTCCTCTGCTGCAAATGCGACTGCTGTATGTTAGAGAGGGGGGCGGGTGATGGCGAGGGGGGTGCGGCGACGGCAGCAGGGGTCTGAGAGGGCGTCGCACTAGTTAGTGCCACCGACTGCGCTTGACTTGTTTCTGGTGCTGATTTTGTTGGTGTCTGTATAATATAAAACCAGAAAATAAATTAAAACTACACCTGTAATTGTATTTGTATTATATCTGAGTATTATCTATCTACACCAATATTCAGAGTAGTATATTGTAATGTCGGAAAGTGAAAACCCTTTTTGCTTTTGTTCCTCAAGTAACTGGGTATAAGTAAGACGTATTTTACTGTAAGGTAATTGAGGACCATACTTACAATTTCATATAATATGTAGTAGGAAAATTAAAAATAAATATGAAATTGAAAATTGTAATAAAAAACTTAAATTTGAATCGATATTTTAAAAAGTTCATATCAGTTAACCTTATCGTATAACAGTTATAAGAACAAACCGCTACATAATGTAAAATCTCAAATCAACAAAAGTTCAATGTAAGAAAATTTGCAAACCTGATGTGTGTTCTGTCTATCTTGCACATGTTGTTCTGAAGCAGATGTAGCGGCAACAGCGCTCGGCCCGCTAACTGTCTCCACCACTCGCATTAGTATACACGCACGAGGGCCGTAGCTTTGTGCCTGTATAACATAAATTATAATAAGTAAGGTCGAGAGAAATGTGTGCACAAGAATGTTGCCTCAATTTTATACAGGAATGTGTGCGCAAGAATATTCTCTCGGTTTTACACAGCAATATGTGCAAGAATGTTACTTCAATTTTACACAGGAATGTGTTCGCAAGCATGTTGCCTTAGTTATATACAGGACTGCGTGCGCAAGAATGTTGCCTCAAATTTACACAGGAATGTGTGCGCAAGAATGTTGCCTCAATTTTATACAAAAATGTGTGCTATGTACTATATTGGTCTGTGTTGTTTTTTGTGTCTGGTTTGTTACTAACATAGCTCATAGAAATCTTTGTAAACATATTTTATTATGGACTGCTCTGAAAATAAAAGCATGAAATTTTATTATTTATGCCTTGCCACAGTGTTGATACCTTATGTTTTAACCAATAATTAGAAGTTGAAAACGGTACACTTGGAGGAGTCTCATAGCTCACATCTCCATATAGTTGACCCCGGACGTGATTCCCATCACTCCACTTCATTCAAACAGCAAGCCAGCTTCGCCTTAATCCCGGTCCTGTACATGTCCTGTAACGCATACCTCCAGCGACAGCACTCCTGGCCCGCACCACAATTCACCTGCAGCACTTATACGGACCTCAGCTGGCTCCTCACTCTCCAGCGTGACGGTTTCTGCACACCTGGAATACTGCGGGAAGCCTAAACTCATCGCAGCCACCCCACCCAGTCTCGACTCACCGCAGACTTCAGAGTAGCACTGGTACTTGCAAGCTTGCAGCAATGATGCAGCAACAACAGATCGACCTCTTGTCTAGGAAAGGAGTGATGTGACGACATTTCAGTAGGAGTCTCATACCTCGATTTTTCATTAACTATATAATATATTTCGCGACACCAGCACCATGATGCCGCGTAGGTAACCTCGTGTACCTCGACAGTGACGAGCGCGACGAGCGTGTGCACGAGGCCGGGCACGCGCGCCACGTGCTCGCCGGCGCGGTCGCCCAGCGCCGTGAGCGCGTACACGCACTCCAGCGTCGCCACCAGCACCATGATGTCGCGCAGGTGTACCAGCGCGCACACCGAACAGTACACCTGCCCAACGAACACATACACACTGTTAACCACGCCTCCGCTGCTTACGAGCTCCACTTGTTGATCATACAACAAATATTTAGCTATCTTCTGTGACTATTTACTCTTTTACAGGCCTTTTTAAACTGAAAAGTTCTTTAATCTGTTTTGTTCACCAATAGATAGTAGAGGAGATCAAGAAGATCGAAATTTTCACATCTGATAGCCAGATGAGAAATATGTTTTATCAAATTTTATTGATTTATGAACACCCCTATGATAGCTTACCAATCGAAAAGTGTTTATGGCTACTTTGAATTCAATTAATTTTTATAATTTTTTTCTCATAAACTTCACTTGTGATAACTGAAGAAATTTAGTTTCAAATGATAGTTATTAGCATGGCGAATATTTACACATATTATAACAGTGTGTTATCAAAATATTGAAATTAATTTAATTAAAAATAGCCATGATCACTTCGATTGACATGCTATTACAGTTGTGATTACAAATCAATCCATTGATAAAAAGAAAACATATTTTACACATTTTTTTACTGACCTACTGTTTTTGGTTTATATTTCTAATGTTATAGTCAGTAGCTTCGATATTCGAATGTCATCTTCTAAAATCTAAATCAAATAAAAGGTTTTGGATTTAAAAAACGATAAATAAAAATAAAATGTTGCCAGTCAACTTATTTTTTACCCATGTCAAAATAGCATGATTCTCTCAAATAAAATAAATTTGCATGAAAGAGATATTAACTTCAAAACAAACAACAATATTCCATTACCTTCGCCTCCAAAGCCTTCAAGAGCGCCTCTTCGTTAGCTTCATTCTGTGCCAACTTATTGAGCAGTTCTAACGCGGCCAAGACTCTTGCGCGGTCGGGTGACACCAGCGCCGATTGAATGGTTGACAGTACGTGGCGGGATATGAGGCAGGTTGCTGGGTCCTATTTTGGACATAATGGTTATAAGCTCCCGTCATTGTAAATCACATACATAAGTATTGCTTAATGCAATTTAAATTCTAGCCCTATGACCTTGAGTTTATTTTTAAATGGTACAATCTATTTTGGGCATTGAAGTTTCGAGCTTTTGTTCTGTAAAACAACCGACTTTTAATTTTTAAAAGATTTGAGTTTGATAATCAACATGGTAATCCAAAGGATAACCATAAGATTTTTATTAAAGGCCTGAAATAGTTCATAATAAACGATTAAGCCTTTGTTTGTCTACAAGTGTAATTGCCTTTTTTTTTAATTCTACACATATTTACCTTAATAATAAGTTCTGTAGCAACATTTCCAAGAGTATCAAGTCCTGATTGTCGAAGAGAACCCACCCAGCAATTGGCACACAGCAAGAGAAATCTAAAACATGTTCAAAATCAATTAAATTCCATATCAGGCCTAGGATCAATGTTAAATTAATCAAGAGTGGTACCGGCATAAAATCACGAAATGAATATTACTCTTACCTGATCAAAGTGGTATTCTTAGCCAGATACTGCACATTCTCGTCATGGAAGGAGAGGGACCTCACAATGGATGCGATCTGTAGTACCCTCTGTGTGAAAACGCATGAAGCTCCTCCTGGAAGCTCCGGGGCAAAGAGCTGGTCCTCTTCCGAGGGTTCTGTCACCCAGTCTTCAAGGTTATCCTGGATGAAGTTGGTAATAAATACATAGTTTTCTGTGTATGTTGGTTATTTAGATAACAGTACCAAATCTTGGTATAAAGGTAGGAATATTTATTTATCATATTTTTTAAATGTAATTATTAATTATGAGTATTGGTTTACAATGTAATCTTATTATATTTGGATGTTAATTTACTATTTTAATTTTAATATAACACACACAAAGATGACATATTTTTTGTGAATTCAATTCCAGTTAATCCAAAAGCTGCATATTATGCAATTTAATATTGAACATTAATCCTAATAACTTACCTCTTCCACAACTTTGTCAACGAGATCTTCTTCCGGGGTGTCCTGCATGAGGCAGTCAGTGAGCGCGTTGTGGGCGGCCAGGGCCTGCACCATGAGCTCGGGCTGCTCGACGCCGGGCTGGCTGAACTTGGTCTCATCGGCGAGTTCCCGCGCGCCGCCGCCGCCGGCTCTCATCTTCCAGAACTCGTCGGGGTACCTGCCTCGAGCCTCGAAGTACGAACGGCCTATTGTGTCGCGGAGGCTTTCTGGGGGGCCAAAGTTTTGTTGCGTGTGGAATTATTGTGAACAGCTTTGTTTGAGTCAATGAACAGAATATAAAGATCTTTTGTATTATGATTTTTATTCCAAATTGTGTAGTTTTCTTTTCACCATAAGATAAATAGAAAATATGACTTCATTTTATTTAGTTTTACTTTCAATAGAGTCAATCGGAAGTCTCATTTAAGCTCTCATTATTTGTAAGAACAAATATACTCGTACATACAAAAAACTATTCGTATCCTACAAATATATATAAATGCGAAAGTTAATGAGGATGGTAATTCGGAGGTTTGTTACTCTTTTACGCCAAAACTACTGACTGGATTAGGATGAAATTTTCCAGATATATACTTTATAACCTAGATTAACAAATAGGATACATTTCATCTCGGAAAAATGTTACATCCCTTGAGAATTCGGGTGAAACTAAAAGTAACTTGCAAACTTGTAAATGCACTTTAACAACGTACCATGATTGTAAACACCAGCATGAGCTAGAAGGAAGTCTAATATATGTGGTGTGGTAGACAAAGGTAGCCTATTGGAATGGTCCGCAGCGAGCACGGTACAGACGTTGACAGCGAAGTCCTGTTCGTTCGGCATCGGGGAGAGGAGCGAGAGTGCCAGCCTCTCCGAAGGTGCGGCGACCCGTGACGTCGTACGTAGGGCTTCGCCTGATGCTGAATAGAATAGTAGAGTATGAGTATACTCTATCTTTTTGTTATACATATTGTTAATTTGTGTTATTTTGCCAAGAAAGCCGAAAATACAAGACCATTAGTTCTTGTTGTGATTGAAAATTTCATAAAATTAATCACATGAGACTTTACAACATTACGTCCCAGTGTTGACAACGCATTGAAAATCTCCATAGGCGGTAGTGAGCACTAACCATTAGGCCTAACCACCTGTTGGCCTTCTTGTAAGCCATGTCTTTTCTACATGCATAACTTTCTTATTAATTTGAATATATATTAACATAAAAAACCACCTTATATCTAAAGCTATCCCCCATCCGCAAAACCTTTGCTCTTTTATTTTAACAAGCAAAAACACACATAAAATAATAAACATATTTCAAGGTAATTGTTAGATTACCTGAAATATAAGTACCTCCACCAAATGATATTCGAGGCATGCCTCCGCCGCGGCCTCTCCTCGGGTCCTCGTCCATGTCGTTGTCGTCATCTCTGCCTGGAGGACCTTTAGCTTTTTCATACCTGATATAATAAAACTAATGTTAGCAAAAAAAACAAGTGTGAGTCCAGCTCGCACATGAGCACCATATAGTGGCCATAGCAGTACACATTCTGTGATAATTTAGCAAGCTTCAAAAGATACACACCTATGACAGACAGCAGAGCCTTAGTAATAGGGTCCCATGGGTGGTATAGAACCCTAAAAAATATTTTTATTTCCACTGGCTGTAAAGGCTTAATCCAAAACTATTTGCTGTACTTTACTATTAAACCTAAGAAAGTATATGCAAGCCTGAATCTAGTTTGCAAAGATCTACATTTATCCTTATTGTATAGTATATGCATGTATTACTCACAACAGTGACATTTTTTTCTTTTTTACAAAACCTTTTAATGAGCACAAAATTGCTAAGTAGATTGGATTAGATAGAAAGTTGTTTTTTCTATTAGAATTACTGGAAGAAAAATTTAAGTAGGTATCTTTTATTAAAAAAAAAACACTTACTTGTCTAAGTACATTCCATAAATTCTTCTAAGTAATGTGGAGCCATTAATGCATGGATGAGGCAAATGCAGTGGTCGTAAGAATGTTTCCCAAGTGTCATTTTGATTTACCTGAAATAATAAACAACATTATTTATGAAAGACATAATTAAGCTTACAGATTTTGAAGTCACAGATATGGTAAATTCAAGAAAGATGCTCAAATGAGATTCACATCCTCAAGTTGGTTGCTGAACCATAGTACATCCTTAAATTGTTTGAATGTGACTGTGAAAATCCATACCAATATTATAAATGTGAATGTAAGTTTGTTTGTTACACTTTCACGCAAAAACTAATTAACCGATTGTCATGAAACTTTGTACACATATACTTGGAGGTATTAGAAGTAACATAGGATACTTTTTGTGCCGGGAAAATATTACATGCCTTAGGAATGCGGGTGAAACCGTGGGGGACAGCTAGTATCACATAAGTGCTTAAAGTGTTTCAAAGTGGAATGAATAATATTACATAAGTTCGAATCCTATGTTAGATCCATTATGCTAAACAATATGTACTTGTTTATAACAGAACAAACTCTGATCCAAGTAAAATAAAAATATGTAATTCAGAAATTATATTAAATTTTTAAAATAAAAAATGTTTTATCTATTATGTATTAGTTTAAAGCAATTACCTTCCAGGATCCACCTCTTTGCTGCACCAGAGAGTAGAAATTAAACAAATCTATCTCAATTCCATTCACTATAGGTGTTTTGAATGGTATGCTGAAAATAGTCAATAGTATTAATTCAAAATTCCCAACATTATTCAGAGAACAGGCAGGAACTGCGAGCTTGAAGCAATTTCATATTAGCACAGTATTATGCTATGCTCTATAGCTACAGTAACATGCCATCCCTTATCGAAACCCACTTTATTGCCATTAAAATAGGTAAAAACAATTGCATTGAGTAAAATGTATGCTGATGTTGTGGTAGTCTCAGTTATGTATACCACAGTTGTGTGCCAATTTGAGAGACCAATTCCAAATGAAAATTAGAATATAAAAAAGAAGCCACACGATTATATAGCTGTCCCAGTCGGATCGTCACCCAAATCGGGTGCTCAACCGAACTGCTTTGTATAACCCCCTATATCTACAAATGATTATATGTATGTATATGAACAACATGAAAACCAAAATAAACTGTACTAACTTTTTACTCTCGTTGAATTGCTTCAGCTCCTTTATGAAAGCGTCCTTATCTTTAATATAGTGGCTTGATTTACTATTAGCTTGTGATTTTGCCATTATATTAATATTTGTAGCAGAATAAATTGCAGAACGTCTATTTCACTAGAACACTTGTCACTACACGCTAGCAATAATAACGATATGAATTTGATATTTAATCACATATTCATTAACGATCTAAAATAATCTCAATAAACAACATTTAAAATATAAAAAAGCCGAAATTCACAAAACGCTTTGGTTCGCTTTTGACGCCGTCTAAATGTCAAATTGACGCCTTGACGGTGGGTAGTGATGTCATCTGTGATCAAATAGGAAAATCGATTTTATTGAATAATTTAATACATCATACGTATGTAAAATATTGAATAAAGCGTTTAGATAAAGTACTTCAGTTATGTACAATGTAAGTTTCTGTTTCTAATTCAATCAATTAATAAGGTTTATGTTTTTGCTTGTCATCGGTGAATGCTCACAACTTCTACTAAAAGATTAAAGGTGATATGAGGAAACAACTGTGAAACCATACATTTTAATTTGGAGCAATAACCTGTATGAAATATAATAAAAATCTATAGCCTTACTTTATGCCCATACTTGTATTCATTAAGTAATATAGTATGCACATACATTGCATGCACAATTAAATCTCAATTGATAACAATATGTTATCTATGAAAAATAATTAATCGAATGTAACCTGCATTTTGTGAACATCTTATAAAAATAATCATGTTTATCAAGAATCTATTATCGCATTCTGATTTCATTGAGAATTGACTTGGCTGCGTTCGACTAAAATAAATAATTTTCAGTAGATAAATACTTTCAATCGTGACTTTCAATAAATCATACCAAATGTTTTATTCTACTTTGCAAACGGACACCTTATCTATGTCCTTGGTTCCATAAGTCTCAATCTTCTGATTTCCAATAAATCGTTTCGAATTCAAACACCATATCAATGGTGAAATTACACTACTCAATTTATTATATAATAACACTTTCTGGTTTGATATTATGTATTTAATATAATGAACTTCTTTCAATCACGGAATAGAAAAAACTTCTTAATAAAAAAATTATTATTAATAAAATAAATAAAAAATCTGGCACTGGCGAAAGAAAATCCGAAAAAAAACACAAATTATTTCATTGCCAGGTATATAGGACGTGAAGTGTCAATCTTGTTTTGTATTTGTATTCCTAAACTTGTCAAACAAACCTCAAAATTAGTAAAGTAATGCATGTTATAACTGAATTTATAGGTTATAAAAAGTTCTAAACTAAAGTCTTTCTATTAAAAACTGCACAAGTACGCTGCAAATATGGTGAAAAAGAAAATAGACAATCGGATCAGAGTTCTAATAGAGAATGGCGTTAAGTTAGGCCATCGCACTATGTTCCTTCTTGTTGGAGACAAAAGTCGAGATCAGGTGCGTGTTTTATTTTGAATAAAATTTAAGTATTTTTGACAAACATACCATTATTATTATAGTAATGTAAAGTTATTCGTAGGACAGTAATACAGAGACACCTTTGTATTTGTAGGTACCTGCAGAGCAAAATTTTCGTTGCGCCTTTTTCCTAAGATCGAATATGCTTCTCTACTTCCAACTATGTGCTCTACCGCGCCATTATACTCCCATATTTCATATGTAGGTTTATTAGATTGCTGTTAAACAATTTTGTCTAAGGAGTTCAGTTTTCATTCCATAAATAATATGGATAGATCCCAATCGAAGCAAAACTTTAACTGTGGAAACGAGTTAACTGATATACTTTTATAAATTATGTAGTATTTGGGTATTAGTAGTTTAGCCTGAGTAGGATACACATTTTACATACAACTTTACCAAAAAAAAATACTCTAAATATTGCTGAAAACCTTCATCAAAATCTTTTGCATAGTTTCAATGATATAAACAGAAAAACACACTGGCAGAATTGTGAGTTCTGTAAATAAACATATTAATATTTATTATAGGCTAGCTGCCCCCCGCGGTTTTACCCGCATTCCTGTGGGATGTCACATGTATTATACATAAAAACCTTCCTCTTCAATCACTATTAAAAAATCTCCATCAAAATCTGTTGAGTAGTTTTAAAGATTTAAGCATACATAGGGATATAGGGACAGAGAAAGTGACTTTATTTGATACTATGTAGTGATTATTATCTATTTGCACCCAGCCACACAACAAACAGACATATATGTTCATACAGTCAAATGCAATAATAATTATGACGACTTATGACAAATTATTGTAAGAATTATAGTAATAAGTAATATGTTATTATATTCATCAGGTACCCATTCTATATGACATGCTGGTAAAATCAACAGTGAAAGCGAGGCCAACTGTGTTATGGTGTTACAAGAATAAAGACGAAGCTATAAGCAAGTAAGTTGTAGCTGTTCAATAAAATATTATTCATGTTTGTATGACTGTAGGACATAAGAAAGACATAAGTTTATTAAAAAAAGTTGGCGCTTAGTTTATTGCTGTATGTATTTTAAATGTATGAGCTGTGTTTGGGATGTCTCATGTATAATACATACAAACCTCTTCAATCACTATTAGAAAAAACGGCATCAAAATCCGTTGCATAGTTTTAATGATTTAAGCATACATAGGGATATAGGGACAGAGAAAGTGACTTTATTTTATACTATGTAGTGATATATCACTATTTCACAAAATGTTGACTAGAGTTTTATTAATAAATATTCTATTTCATCAGCCATGGACGTAAAAGAGCAAAGAAAATAGCAGCGGGCAAGTTGGAAGTCTCAGAAGAATCACTGTTTGATTCATTCAGAGTGGCTACCACAATACATGGAAGGTATTATTCGGAAAGTCATGCTATGCTCGGTCAGACTTATGGAATGTGTGTTTTACAGGTAATTATCACATAACTGCCAAAACATGTAATATTTATTTTATTTTAAGCACTATAAATGGTGTCTAGTAGTCTAATAGTCTGTAGTTGTGAATAATTTTTAAATACATAAAACTTTATAGTACATATTTATAATATGCCATTACTCTTTAAAATAGACTGTAAGACATGCCATTTGATTCATTTTAATTGATAAAGTATATGTAAAACTTTAGTAAAGGAACAGCAGTAAAATGGCGTCAGAGTAAATTGCCCTTCTTGATGCCATCTTGACAAAATTGCTATAAAATAACTTAAATCCAAACTGATTAATGTGTCACAAGATTTGTTGCTGAATGGGATTCTATTTATTTCAGGACTTTGAGGCACTCACCCCAAACTTAATGGCTCGTACAGTAGAAACAGTTGAAGGTGGAGGACTTATCATCTTCCTGCTGAAGACTATGGATTCTCTGCGTCAGTTACATTCAATCACTATGGATGTGCATTCAAGGTATTCTATTTTAATATAACTTTGAATAGTTTTTTTCATGGGTTAATATTTGTTAAAAAATATAATGGTTTCTTGTTTTAGGTTCAAAACAGAAGCCTACAACACAGTGGTAAACCGTTTCAATGAGCGTTTCTTGCTGTCTTTAGCTGATAATCCTCGGTGTTTGATCCTGGATGACTCACTGACAGTTCTTCCTATATCTTCAAGGACTGCTCAAGTTGAGCCCGTAGATGCTGTGCCAGAGGTATGTATAAAGATAACAGTTTTTTAAGCAATATTTAGTCTATGGATGTATGAGGTTGTACAATGTCAGGTACATGTATACTTCATGACCCTTACAGGCACTAATTTCTCTATATTCAATGTTCTACCTAATTCAATGTTGATTTTTCATTTCAGCGTATAAATCCAAAGCTGACAGAGCTAGTGTCATCTCTATCGGAATCTCCCCCAGCGGGGCCGCTTGTGGCGCTCTGTCGCACTTACGACCAAGCCACAGCACTAGTTGCATTGATCAACACACTTGCTGACAAACAATCCAGGTCAGTATATAATTTTACTAAGTACTGCAAGAATTTAATTTTCTAGCGACCCGGCCCATTATTATACAGGGTGACTGGTACCTTCGATATATATGGAGAGTACTCGATTCTCGTTAAAATGATGTAATAAAATTAGGTACTTAATTTTTGACCAAAATTTCTCTAAAAATAAGTGAAATGTGGATATTATATAAAGTATGAAGGGAAAACGGATCATGCTCATGGGGATCATACATGGGGAGAGGTCTTGATGTAGGTAGGCAACAGTGTACGTACCTATGTATTCTGTGTTGATAGCGCGCTACGCGTATCCAAGAATTGCGCAGGTAAATACGGGACTCTCGGTGTACTGTTTACTAAGTTTACTAAGAAGTAATTTAATATTTATTTTTAATGTTATTTTTTTTCATCATATATGATCGCCAACTATCACATCCTCAAATATTGAAGGGTTCTCACCAGTCACCCTGTATATGAATTTAACACATATACCTTACAGAAGAAATTCTGCATCAAAAACTACTGTGTAAAAAAGTCAGAAAGACAGTCAGCAATACAATTTAGAGTCGATAAACACACGATAGAACGGCACACGGTCCATCTGATGGTAAATGGTCACCGCCACCTGTGGATATTTGCAACACCCAGGGGAATTGCCAATGCGTTGTCGTCCTTGAGACGTGAAATTGTTAAATGTCATGTGGTTGTAATTTCATCGGCCCCCTTACCTTTCTAACCGAAACATAGTAGTACAAGTGCACTTCTCCTTCACGGCGGAAATGGGTAAGGTACTTTAAGATACTACCCCAGATGAACTCGGCACTAATAATATATACAGTTATATTTATTAATGTTGTTGGTTTAACATATTATTGAATTGACTTACTGTTTAACATAGTTTCTCCCACTCCCAGACCCCCCCATTGCCTGACAGCGGCCCGTGGTCGCGGCAAGTCGGCTTGCCTCGGACTAGCTGTCTCGGCCGCGGTGGCGCTCGGCTACGTCAACATCTACGTCACGTCCCCACACCCGGAGAACTTGATCACGCTGTTCGAGTTCGTACTCAAGGGTCTGGACGTCTGCTTGTACCAGGAACACATCGATTACAATATAGTCAGGTCTACCAACCCGGATTTCAAGAAGGCTATTGTCAGGATCAATATTGCTAGGAATTCTAGGCAGACTGTTCAGGTAATTATGGAAAGGGTTTTTTTCTTATTTTATGGAATCAATTAATGTGCATATTAGAGTATGATACCAAAAATAATATAATTAATCAGATTTTATTGTCCATCTTCCTCTAGTACATAACACCAGATGACCACTCGCTCCTATCGGCGGCCGACTTAGTGCTAGTAGACGAGGCTGCAGCTATCCCTCTCGCACACGTATCGGCGGCCGCACAGAAAGCTCCACTGGCTCTGCTGTCGTCCACCGTGTCAGGGTACGAAGGCACGGGACGAGCCTTATCCTTGAAGCTGTTCGCGCAGTTGCAAACGGAACATAATGCACCACCACCGGTTAGTATAGCTTTCTCCCTCTAACACGGTACACAAGCCTATGGTTTCTAGAAATCTTCACTGGTTGTAAACAACGCCATCAAAGGTATATAATTTGTCGAATATACATTATTCCGACTCATCAGCAGATAAGCCTCAGTAGTCTCAGTCAAGTTCTATACTATCAGGAAATCAAGGAAAGACGGATTATTGAAATATGTACTACATTAATTTAGTCCATATTCTAATACAACACAGTCTGATGAATGTGATCAACACGGTTGGCGATAGAGAGTCGGTTTGCAACCCGTACGCTATAATTGTAAAATTTACACATTTAAGTCTCGGCTATCTCTTTCTACAATAATATACCTGCCGTGAATAAGAGCTTTAATTTAAATATCCGCAATTAGACAAGAAAGAATCTTAAATTTTACAATAAATAATTTTAATTAAAAAATGTTTTCACCCAGATAAAACTAGAAGAGCCCATCCGTTATCGAGCCAATGACCCAATCGAGTCGTGGCTCAACTCCCTGCTCTGCCTGGAAGCCCCCGCGCCATCCGCAGGGGCAGGCGCTCCGCCCCCGGCCGCTTGTGAACTGTACCGAGTGAACAGAGACGCCCTGTTCTGTTACCACAAGGCTGCAGAGGCGTTTCTGCAGAGACTTGTCGCTATTTATGTCGCTAGTCATTATAAGGTAAGATTTTAAGTTCTAGTTAGTTATTGTCTTGTTTAAACTTGATTAATTAATAAAAATAAAAACTAGTTTCTATTTCACTATTAGTAATTGCTGTTTACTAGAACAGTACATGACAGACAACCTCACATTAGAGCCAATAGCGATATCTCTGAAAATTATTAATTACAGAATAGTCCAAACGACATCCAACTGCTGGCGGACGCGCCGGCACACTGCTTGTTCGTGTTGCTGGCACCGACTCCCGCCAACTCCACCGCCCTGCCCGAGGTCCTCTGTGTCATACAGATGTGCCTTGAAGGGAACATTTCTGACAAGTGAGTGTGTACCAACAGCCTTGTAACACCAGAAGGACGATCGATTTCGACATAATAAATTGACCTAACTGCTTCAAATTTTTGAAAGCATCTGCGAATTACTGACCTACTCGCTGCTGCGATATCGCGACACGGTGTTGCCAGCTAAAATTTTTGTTTTTGCACAAAAATTACAAATTTCATACATTTTACATAAATTTTCATACTAAAATTGCATTTTTCCAAATTTTCCTTTTTCTTTTTGTCTGGTTTTCGTTTTTGTCGAGTGCCTCCCGGCGAGACGCGTCGACCTACCTTAGTTGCACCGCTCTCCGACCGACGATACCTGAAACAAAAATAAAACACATTAAAATTTTGCTATAAAAATACGTTTTTCCTCAAAATTTTCCAAATTTTCTATAGAAGCTGCTTCCGTTCTCTGCGGCGTTGAGTGTGCCGCGACGGGACGCGTCTTTTGACACCTTTTGCGCCACTCTAGGTCAAAGAAAACGCAAAAAATTGACCTCCCACCCACCCACTTGTCATCCGCTAGCTGGACTTTTGTGGAACGGAGAAAAGTAAATTTCCCCAAAAACGCCGTTTGACACCCCAAGGCGACTCCTTTCCACGGGGCACAAGCCGGCGAGGCAGGCTGAGTGGTTTTTAACCCAATCGACGGGTTCTCTTGATTAGTATAATAGGTTTAGTGTAGTTTTTTAGGGGTTTTATCTTAAATTGTGTATATGGTGGCCTAAGATACGGAAATCTTTACATTCTGACCCGACAAAAGGCCTTATTGGGCCAGTGACGTCATCCGTATTCGGAGATATATATATTTTTAGCTTACTTTAAGGATTTTTGACTTATATACACTATATACAAAATTTTAAAAACTTATTTTAATTATTATTTTACAACTTTTACAAATTTATTCTTAACCTCTTTTTCTACACTTTTTACATTGACGCGTACCTCCAACGAACATGTTTGGATACCGCACTCCCGCCAAAACATCCGGCAATGGAGCTCGTCCCTCAAGGTCTCCCGAACGGCAAGAAGTCTTCGGCCCTTCCAAGACCTCCCAAGTGCGCCGTAGCATAGGCGACTGGGAGGCGGGGAAGATGGACCCTCAGTCCACTCCCCCGACCGTAGTGGCGGTTCGGGCGGCCCCCCCGCAGCAAAAGGCGGCACTCCCAAAAGGGAGTAAGGCTCCGGCCCGGAAAGAACCGCTGGATGCCGCGGGGAGCCCGCCCGAAAAAGAGGTGTTCGAGAGTAGGGTTGCCGAGGCAAGAGCTTGCCTAAACAAGGCTAAGCTACACTTGGCAAACTCGCGCAACCTGAAATCGGACATCAAACTAGCAGTCACTCAGGCGATAGACAGACTGTACCAACTGGTGAAGGAGAGCGAGGCCGAAAGGAATGAGAAGATGAAAGAACTGAAAGAGTCAGGAATGAAAGAAACGACGGATAGAAGGGGATGTGAATGGAACGAAAAGGCGGCAAATGAATGGCAGAAGAGAATGGCAGCGCATGGAATGATGTTGGAAGCGGATGGAGAACAGATGGATAGACTGGAGGGAATGATTGAGAAGCAGAGCCTGGCCTTGGAGAAGATCACCTATGCGGGTGTAGCGGCGACTGGCGTTAAAAAACGTCTGCCAGAACATGTCACCCTGCACTCGGTGGCGATCTCCTCCAAGAAAGAGAGTGATACCGCAGACCAGGTTCTAGAGTGTGTGAGAGAAGTGATGGATGCAAAGGATGGATGGGTGAAGATTGAGAGAGTACGAAAGGCGAAGGATCAAAAGGTGATAGTGGGATGCGCGACAGAAGAGGAAAGACAGAAGGTCAAGGATAGACTGAAAAGGGTGGCCGATCGACTCAACGTTGAGGAGATCCGTAACAAGGACCCCCTTCTCATCCTCAGGGACGTTCTGGAGTTCAATACGAACGAGGACGTTGTGAACGCCCTGAGGAACCAAAACCGGAGTCTGTTCCTTGACCTAAAAGCGGAAGAGAATAGAATGGAGGTCCACTATCGACGGCGAACCCGGAACCCCCACGCTAACCACGTGGTCATGAGGGTGTCCCCCACAATATGGGCTCGGATGGTCGGGGCAGGAGCGGTGCACGTCGACCTTCAAAAGGTCAAAGTGGCGGACCACTCGCCACTCGTGCAGTGCTCCAAATGCCTCGGCTAACCGAGGTATTCCCTCACGCCCACTTGAGGGGGCGTGGTCTAACTGTTCGGGGCGGTGCCCCTTTCAGTGGTTTCAATTCGCCGCCTACTAAGGTAGGCGGGTCCCTGGGTTGCGGCGTAATTTTATACGCCGCGGTGGTGTCGAGTCCGGGTTTGTCACATCCGGTGTGGTGTCGCTTTGCCGGCGAGCCAGGCACCACCGGAAGTGGTTCCGGTAGGCGGCTGCGAGCCGGCGGCGACGGGGGTCTTAGTCCGGTGGGGTCCCGCGGCAGCGGCGTCGGCGAGGTCGAGCCCTCCGGGAATTCCCGGGGGGCGCCCGTCAGCCAGCGTCGGTGCGGGGGGGGTAGGTCCGGTGGGGGTTTCCGCGGGGATCAGGTCCCGCGGGAACGGTCGGTCCGGGCGGTGTCGCTCGTCAGGCGGGCGCCGATGGTACGGTGCCAGCTCCCGCAAGTGGCGGAGGCTGGACCGATCGGCGCGGCGGAACATGTTGGCGCTTAGTCGGCCGATGAAGTCGTCGAGACTCTCCATGTTGAGGTCCCTGGAGATCGTAGCATTCCTCACGTAGCGCGGGGCGCCTACAATAGCGCGCAGCGACAGCGACTGCTGTGCGCGCAGCTGTTGGCGGACACGGTCCGACGTCAACGCATACCAAGCAGGTGCGGCATACGTGAGTCGGGACCGTATATATGCCTTGTAGACGCCCAGCTTCGCTCGCGTGGGAATGCTGTGGGACGTCAGGACGGGACGCAGGAGAGCTCGAGCGGCGCGGACTTGGCCAACGATGTTCCGGACGTGGGGCTTCATATTGAGACGACGGTCAATGGTCACACCCAGGTACTTCACCTGCGGGGACCACTCGACTTGGCGGTCGAGCAGGGTCAGGGGTGACGGGTTCCTGTTTTCCCCGAGGGAGATTGCCTGGGTTTTCGCCACGTTGACCGTCAGTCTCCATTCTTCCAGCCAGGGCGGGAGGGCATCCAATGCGCGCTGCATTTTGATGGCCGCGTGAGCGGCGGTGAGCGACGTGGTGATGTACGCGGCATCGTCAGCGTACAGCGCGAGCATTGCGCCTCCGGCTGTCGGGATGTCGTCCGTGTATCTGCCGTAGCAGACGGGCGACAGACAGCTGCCCTGGGGCACGCCGGCCTGGACGGGGCGCTCCGACGACAGGGTGCCTTCAACCACCACTTGAAAGCGCCTGTCTTGGAGGAAGGTGGCCACAGTCTTAACTACTCGGCGAGGAGTAGTAGACGTGGACAGCTTGAGGATCAGGCCGTCGTGCCACACGCGATCGAACGCTTTCTCCATGTCGAGGAACACTGCAGTGGCCCGCTCCTTTTTGTTAAGGGCGGCCGTGAGGTGGTGCAGCGTCCTCGCGAGCTGTTGCGTCGTGGAGTGTTCGGCGCGGAAGCCGAACTGTTCGTCGCGTGGCTGGATGTGTGGTATGAGGTGCAGCAGAAGAAGCTTCTCGAAGACTTTCGAGGTCGTCGACAGCAGCGTAATGGGCCGATAGCTTTCGGGCCTCAGTATGTTTTTCCCCGGCTTAGGCAGCATGATAACTCTGCCGCGCTTCCATGGCGTAGGGAAATGGCCAGTCCGCAGAATTCCATTGAACAGCTGCGTCACTTTCGCGATAGCGCGTGGAGGTAGGTGACGCAGGGCCTCGTTGGGAATCTGGTCTGGTCCGGGGGCCTTCCGTAATGGGGCGCGGCGAATCATTCGCTGCACTTGGCCGGGGGAAAAGACTACTGGGTCTTCCGTGGTGGCTATCGGCGCGTCGAAGTAGGACTTCACACGCTGCTGGACGTCTTCTTCGTGCTGCACTGAGGAAGCTGGATTCAGCCGGAACTGACTCTCCAGGTGGTCGGCAAAGATCTCCGCGCGGTCCTCGGCTCGGTAACGGGGGGTTCCGTCACTGGCCAGTAGGGGGCGTATCGGAGTTGCCTTCCCGGAGAGTTGGCGGCAGAGTCGGTGGATGCCCGTCCAGTCTTCACCCGCTCGCTCAATGGCGTGCAGCCAGGACTCGGTTGAGACTGTTTCCAGCTCTTCCGAGATCCTTAGCGCCAGAGCGTTGAGCTGGGTCTTCATGTTCGGGCACCGGGTCGATTGCCATAGGCGTCTCAGCTTCCTCTTCCGTTCAATCATCGCCACGATGTTCGCCGGTAGGGGAGGTGCCTTGCGAGTCGACGCTGCGTCTCGCTCTGAGGCTCGAAGCGCCGCGGTAATTGCGGCACTGAGTTCCTCGGCGAGCAGGTCGACATCTGCATCGGTTCGGATGCGGCGAACGGGCGAACGTTCGCGAGCGAGCAAATGTTCGCGAGCAGGCGAATGTTCGCGAACGAGCGAATGTTCGCGAACGAGCGAATGCTCGCGAACGAGCGAATGTTCGCGAACGAGCGAATGTTCGCGAACGAGCGAATGTTCGCGAACGGGCGGTTGCTCGCGAGCGTAATGCTCGGACAAGTGCTCGGCGAACGTTCGCCAATCGTGACGGCGACGTGAACGGGTTGGGTCAGTCCGGGTTGGAGCTCTGGGTACTGCCAGCAGCACTGGCTGGTGGTCCGAGAGGACGTGGTCATCCAGGACGTCAAGCGACGGTGCGACCGGCAGGTCGCGGGTGATCGCCAGGTCGATGACGTCCGGTGCCGCGTTTGCCTGGTACGGATAGTGCGTCGGGACCTCTGGTCCCAGCACCTGGTAGCCGTGGCGGTCTGCGTCGTCCAGAAGGCGGCGGCCCTCTGGGCAAGCGAGGTTGGAGTTCCACGCCATGTGTTTGGCGTTGAAGTCGCCGGCGATGATGGTCGGGCCAGGCGAGTCCAGGAGAGTTCGGACATCAGCCATGGCGAGGCGGTTTTGCGGCGGCTTGTAGAACGCAAACACACGGGTGGGCTCGCGTTCGACGCAGACCTCTACGCCCAGGGCGTACGCGGTCTGGAGATCCGTAGCAGGCAGCGGCTGGTGGATGACTTTCCTCTTCACTAGGACTGCTAAACCCCTGTACGCAGTCCCAGCGGGGGAGGTGTGGTCCTCTCGGTACACGTGGTACCCAGGCATCTTCAATCGGGTGCTCGTCTTGAGGTGTGTCTCGTTGATAAGAGCAACGTCGACATGCCGCTCGGTGAGCAGCAACCTCAAGAGTCTGGCCTTCTCGGGGGACAATCCGTCGGCGTTCCAGTACAGAATGCGCAGCGGACTACCGGGCATGAGCGCAGAGGTCCGCCACGCACTGGATGATGATGGGGACGGGGTCCCGTCCCTCCTGGAGGGCCATGAGCACCCGATTGAGGGCTCCGATGGCGAGAGTCAGCACCGGATCCACTTGCGTCTTGGCCGAGGAATTCGGCTTCGACGCGGCAACCTGCTTCGCCTTCGTCCCCCGGGGTGCGGGGGCGGCGACCACAGGTGCAGTGGCTGGCTCTTGCTGTGGTTTAGTAGTGGCAGCGCGGGCGGGGGCGGGGGCCGGCTTTTTCCCCCTTCCCCTCCGCCCTCTGCGGGGTTTTCCCTTCTGCTGCGGCGGGTTGGCCGCAGCCATGAGGGAGCCGGGCGCGTTGCCGTCGGTGACCGCGTTGGTGGTGGAGGCCGGAGCAGCCGGCGTCCTGGTGGCGGTGGCAGTGGTGGCGGCGGCGGTGCGAGCGACAGTGCCTGCCTTCGAATTCCGTGCTTCTTTACGGAAGACGGGACAGGTGGCACTGTTCGCTGTATGCTCGCCGCCACAGTTTGCGCACGTGGGCGGCTGCTCCAGCGGTCGCGGGCAATCCGATGCGTGGTGCCCCTCCCCGCAGCGCACACAGGCAGGTGGCCTGTGGCAGTTTAGGGAGGAGTGGCGGAACTGCTGACACCGATGGCATTGCGCAGGCCCCTGTTTGCCGCGCCATGCTTCGATTTTCACACCGGGCATGCACATCAGCTCGGTGATGTCATATATGCCCGGTGTGAGGTCCGGGGTTCTGCGCAGCTGCGCGTGGAACAGACAACCCGGACGTCCTTGCCGCGCCTTGATGGCGCGCACGAACTCCGGGTCGTATCCCAGCTCCCTGAGCTCCGCGACGACATCTTCTGGCTTGGTGTTGTTCGGTAGCCCCCTGATGGCTACCTTGAGGCTGCGTTCCGCCGGGAGGGAGTAACTGAACCACGAGATTTTGTGGTCCCTCTCCACCTCGGTAAGGTACCGCTGGATCACGCGATACTCGGTGCTGCTTTTGGGAATAAAGCGGACTCCTTTCCCAAAAGCGCGACCGTTAGGCGCGTGACCCAATCGGGCCTTCAGCGCCTTGAAGTGCGCTGGCCAGTCCGGCAGTACCTCGACCACTAATGGCGGGTAGCGGGCTGGCGGCGCTGAGGCTGCGGTACCGGTGGCGGCGGTTGGGGACGTCACTGGTCTCGTGGTCGTTCCCGGTGCGGTCGCGGCGGGGGCAGCGTTTGCGGTGCTCGTCGAGGGGGCACCGATGTCCATCGGCGACTGTGATGTCGCCGATGATGTCGTCGCGGGGGGCAGGGCGGGGGGCGGCGTCTTGAACAGCGCCTGCCTCTTTCCCGCGCCCTGCGGCGGTGATGGGAAGCGGGCCGGCGCGATATTCGTGGCTGGCGCCACAAAGCGCGGCTGCATCCGCGGCTTTGATTGAGGCTGCGGGGGAGCGAGTGTGTAGGCCTCTCGCGGCTTGCCGGCCTGTTCCGGGGTGACGAGCTGCGGCGGGCGGCCTTTGGACGGCGCTCCTTGGGGCCGTGGTGAGGCCACCGCGGCCCATGATGTCGAGGGCCGCGTTGTCTCTGGCTGGGGGGCCCCGAGAGCGGCCTCCAGCGGCGGCATTGAGGGATCCCCTTCTGTAGAAGCCGGGGTCCTGGCACCGGACCCCGGGAAGAACTCCTCACCCCCTCCCCCCGGTGATGAGGGGAGAGAGGGGGTCATGTTGCTGATGCGGGTGGCCAGCTCGGCGGCGATCATGCGGTCGAGCGCCGTCTGGGCAGCCGCACCTTGCGATCGTGTGAAAACCCTCCGCGCCCATACGCCAGCGGGGCGTGGGGGGGGCGGGCGCGTGGCCCTACGCGAGGGCGGGAGCGAGGATGCCGGCGGAGGCATCTTGCATGCGCGGCGCGGTTGACGCGGGCGCGGGGACACCGGAGCGCGATCCCAACCGCGCTCCCCGGCACGGCGAGCCCGCCGACCCGGTTCCCGGGGCTTGCCGCTGGTGGCAGACCGGGAACCGAAATCGACGGTGAACTCCGCGTGATCCGAGGGAGTACGGTGGATGCAAAGAGGTGGGTAGTCCCCGCGCAGCTACGTTGTACGGTGCGGTGAATTTAGAGGGTCCGAGCGCGTAATTTGTGCGAAAATTCCCGATGTTAACTGCACTGCCTCGGCTATGGACACGGCAGGCGGTTTTGTAAAGAAACCGCCCTAAAGTGCAGCCATTGTGGGGGCGCCCACATGAAAACAGAGTGCGCTGACTGGCTCGCCAATGCTGTCCCATCGTGCTGTAATTGCACCAGCGCCAAATTGGACTCCACTGGGCATAATGCCTTCAGTTTAGAGTGTCCAATTCGGCGTAAATGGGACGCATTGGCCAGGGCCAGTATAGCGTACTGCTGAGGGTGTAAGGGCTGTTTTTGGGGGCGGAAATTCCTCCGACTTCATGGGAAGGTGGAGTAATTTCTCTGCCAACCCGAAAAATGCAGAAATTAAAAGCGCAATTCACTATATTGGTCGAGTATTATAGGAATACACGTCACCAGCATTTGCAACAAACAATAAGACGCATAAAATTCAATGCAGAAAGCAAAAAAGGGTAATGAACTGTCGATAAGGAAATATGAGTGAATAGAAAAGAATGAAATTTGTTGATAAAAGAGGATTGAAAAACAGTGAATAAAGATGAAAGCAAGAATGTTGTGTATAAAAGAAAATAGGTTGAAATTGTTGATAAAAGATGACTGAAAAACAGTGTAAAGACGAAAGCAAGAATGTAGTGTATATAAGAAAACAGTTTGAAATTTGTTGATAAAAGATGAAATCGATTATAGTTGAAAATTTGCTGATAAAAAGAAGATTGAAAAATAGTAAATAAAGAAGAAGCAAAAATGAAGTGTGTAAAAGTAATAGTTAAATGTGAATGCAATGTGTAAAAGTTAAGATAAAGTAAGAATGAAACGGATAAAAGATTTATAAAAGACAAATGAATGTGATGAATGAAAACATAGATAGAAAGTGATGAAAAATATGAGGAATGAACAAACATGAGTGAAAAATGAAAACGTAGAAAGAAGAAAGATTGATGAAAAATGAATGACTGAAAAATCAAATGATACAAAAATACGAATGAAAAGACAGTACTGAATCATGACATAAAAACCTTGAGAGGACAAATAAGAGACGAAAAAGAAAACCAGAATATGAGCTGAAAAAAAAACATAGAGTTAAAAGAAAGATAAACACATAAAGCCAAAACTAAAGGGAGCAAAGTAACAAACATGTTCAAAAACAAAATGGGGCCAATAAATTAAATATGAGAAAAATCACTAGAAACTGAAAAAACTTAATAAAAGATTAAAATTATAAACAGAAACAAAAAGGGGAAACTGGGGTACAAAAATTGAGAAAAATTTCGACTAAAATTAAAAAATGTGATAGAAAAGGTCTCCGACTCTTATATTGGAGGTACAAGATGGGGTTGCTTCTTAGGAAGTAACCAATGAGAAAAAAAAAAAAAAAAAAAAAAAAAAAAAAAAACACCAGAAGGACATAAATAAAGGCTCTGATTAAGTCAGAGGTTAGCTCGCGGGCCGGGCCACATAGCCTCCGGACAGAAATAAAAAGGAAATAGAACCAGTAGCAATGTATGCGTGATATTAAATTTTCCATACTAACCAGTCTTTCTGGCGTCCTTTTTGGCGCACTACGATGACTCTACGCTGCGATAGATGTTCGTGTTGACGCCTTAGTAGCTTCCTCTCTATGTGTCAATTATAAATGCGATGTAAGAACGTGACAGCCACGTCTGCGTGTTTATTTATTTATTCATGGACAGCCAGTGGTTATTACATTAATTAAAACTTAAAACTAGATTACAAAAAAGATATATGTAAATGCACAAATTTTAAGGCGTCACAGCATGTGCTTAAAAGGTAACATAAACTCTACAAGATATAAATACATACAAGATGAAAATATAACACGTTTGTAAATCAGTAAAAAAAAAGTATATAAAAATAAAAATAAAATTTTAATCAAATAATAATCTCTTTAGATCAGTGCGGGACAGTTTAGGACGCGGTCGTAAGGCGGCCGGCGACCTGATACCGTGGAACGTGTGTGAACAGTTCGGAGACAAGGACTTCCCTAAACTATCTGGAGCAAGAATCGTGAGGATAGCCACCCATCCGTCTTATCAGAGGGTAAATATATTATTTTTATGTTTAAAAAAAATATATAGTTGATATTTAAGTAATATCCACTAATATAATTTTGAAAGTCTGTAAATGATCAGTATTTTGTTCTTTAGAGTTACGTACCCAAAAGGTGCCCTATTTCTAAGGCTCCGCTGTCCGTCCGTCCGTCTTTCACGGGGCTGTATCTTTTTAACGGTAATCAGTAGTACATATTTTGTAATATAATCCATATCTCACAAAATATCCTATTACTATTCAATCAGCTTTTTAAGTATTATATGTAAGCGATAAGATTTTTTGAGAGCCGAGGTCCAATCAAATTCAATTAGGGAATGCAAATCTCGCGAGATTGGGGCTCAAGCGAGATCCCGCGAGTTTATAAATAACAATACTGCGAGATCTCGCGAGATTAGCAGTTTGGTGTGTTTTTTTTGCAAATAATCACAATATTTGAATAAATTAGGAAAAAAATAATATATATTATAAGTATTATGAGATAAACATATCTGTTACGAATTTTTTCAATAGACTGTTATGCATCAAACATTGTTTGACGTATCTGCCATAATTTTTTAAAAACTTCTAAGTAGTCAACTTTGACATACGTATTCTTTTATAACAAACAAGATAACGAGAAGTCAAAAAAAAATGTAACTTATTATCTAGCGGCCAAAATTAATAAACGATCCCGATCTAAAATAGCAAGATTGAAGTAGAATTTTGACATTACGTGTATTAAAATTACTGGCAAAAGGTTCATCAATCCATGGATTTTCGATCGGGATTGCATATTAATTTTCGCCGTAAGTTGAGTTGACTATTAAACTGAGATATTATTATCAATTAAATGAAACTATATCTATATATGTATATCTCAGTAGATCCATTAGATATTACAAATTAATTAACAACATATACCAATTAGTCAGACTATTAGAAATTACAGATTAATTAACAAAATATACTTTTGTGCTCGAGTGCAATCTCGTAGAACTCACGAGATCTCGCCTTTTTTTCGTTCAGGATCAAACTCGCTAAAAAAGGCCGAGATCTCGCGAGAACGAGATTGCATTCCCTAAATTCAACCCCTATTGTTACTAAAATAAAGCCTACACTCCAACAGATGGGTTACGGCAAGCGGGCACTACAACAGCTGGCTGCATATTACAGCGGCGATATACCGTGTCTCGACGAACACGAATCTGATGATGAAGAACAATCTAGAGGACGGGATACTTTACACACGGAGACTATAGTACCCAGGTATGTGTGGTTATGAGCTGGTTACACCTCTAGAGGTCCCGGGATCAAAATTGCTTTTCATATCAGCTAAAGTAGAGTAAGTAGCTAGATATGTGCAAAAGATCCTGGTTTTGTCCCGGGCATAGGCGTAAAACGAGGGGGGGGGGGTCCGTGCCCACCCCAGTATGAACTAGAGCCCAGTCCAGGATGTGGGACCAACTCGAAATTCTAGAATACCTAAATAAATTCACACAAGATTAACGTAACTTTAGTTTTTTTAATGTGACGCATAGTTTGTCGTTACTACCTAGGCACGTAACAACAATTGGGATGTGTTCTGACATGTCAAATCAGCAATTCTTTATGAAATGTCAAAACGATCGAATGTATGGAGTTTTGTATGAAATAGCAAGTTGTGACGTCATAATTGTACAGCATCAAATAACATACTTTTTATGATTAGATCGGTACTGAAAAATCACATTAATGATTTAATTTTGATCATTTGTATATTTTTGGATGTTCAATACACTGGTTAGTGTTTGATCATTTATCTTGAATGCAGGACACATCCCAATTGATGTCGACTGTGCTTGATCACATTGCCCATGGTATCTCAGGGGCCTGGCCCCTCCTGAAAGTCTTGCATAGTTTGTGGGTTCGATTCCCATCCCAAGACGAACATTTGTGTGCATGAACATTGTCTGTTTATTCTGCGTTTTAGGTATTTATAAAAGTGTATTACAAGAAGTAAAAATATAAGTAGTATATCAATTATTTGGTTTCTATAGCACAAGCTCTGCTTAGATTATCGTGTGTGAGAAATATTCCATAATATAATATTTTTTTAAATTAACTTTGCTTGTAAGCAATTGGTATTTGCATTGTAATTTAAATTAGATTAAAGCATGCCCTTGTTTTATTTCAGAGCAAAGCCCCCAACCTTACTAAGACGTTTGACAGAAGTGAGGGCGGAGCACCTGGACTATTTAGGAACCAGTTTTGGTCTCACAGAAGATTTGCTTAAGTTTTGGAAATCTCAGAAATATGTGCCTATTTATATAAGGTAGGTAGATGGATGAATAGACGATGGACATAGATTTTATTTTTACCTCGCTTTGCTACTTGTCTTAAAAATCCTGAGTTGATATTTAAACCCATAGAAAAAGCACTGTTTATATTTTTGATTTTCCTTATTTTTCTTTCCTATTAATCCTTATTAGGCTTAAAAACAATAATAAAAAAAAATCGTTCCAGCCGTTCACAAATTAAGTTCTCATAAACAGCATTAATTTTTAATAATAATAGAGTACGGGCACGAGAGAAAGTTTAATTTTTTTACACCCTTCTTTGCATTTAAGCAAGTTAAGCTTGAATTTTTTAAGTTTAATTAAAAAAAAAAATCTCGTATTATTAAAATAAAAATTTTTAACAGTCAAAAAACCAACGAGCTAACAGGCGAGCACTCGTGCATCATGCTACTGTCGCTGCGCGCGGGCGGCTGGCTGCGCGCCTACAGCGCCGACTTCCGGCGCCGCGCCGCGCGCCTGCTCGCGCGCTCGCTGCGCCGCCTGCCCGCCGCGCTCGCGCTCTCCACGCTCGTCAATGACAACGTCAAAGTCGACAAGCCGGGTGTGTACTCCTTGGATATCATTTGTGACGTCGCGACTTTACGCTGCCAATTTACTATTATTATTATTTTGGATAAACATGTTCTGTTAATCTAAGTTAACGGGCCTTAACCAAGTCAACGTAGCGTGTGTGTGAGTGAGTTGTGTGATATTAAATTTTCGTCGATTTGCATGAACTTCCTTACTATTCTGTAGGTATTTAAAATTGCGGCTTTTTGGAGTGTGATATAAATTGAGTCTGAGGTCTATTCATTATTATTATTATTAGCATTAGTATTAAATTATCAGGCAGGCAGTTGATTCAACTGTTGAGTGCCTTTATCCTGTTGTTATCTTTGAGATGCTTGTCCAGTTGGTTTTTGAAATGAAATGAAAATATTTTTATTCAAATAGGCCTTTACAAGCACTTACGAATAGTCTGACTCTAATACCGGTTCGGGAGGTTGTTAAACTCTCGGAACTCTTTTAAAAGACGAACTTAGATTTATTACATAAAATATTATTTAGTCTCACTGACAATACCTGTGTGTTATGGCAAAATTGCAGAATTATTTAACAATAATATAATATTATAAATATCTAATGAAAAAAAAAAATACAAACAAACTAAAGCCGACCAGCCCCCACAAGCAGCACCTATTCACAAGTATGACGCATGTGGCAGCCATCGCCCTCCTCGCCATATTGTAGGGAAGTGAGCGACCCGCCACACGGCGCCGCCACAAGCAAAGGCATTAAAGCGAGCATAACTTAACAGACTAACTTAAGTTTGATGCACATAAAAAAAAGAATTTATGAATTTTAGAATACACACAAAGTGTTATCACTGTGACCATAACATGTTCAAAGTTATAGATAAATTGTCATTGCATTCAAAAAAAAAATAAATCATAACATACAACAATACATTTGCAACCAGGCACTATTATCATTTAAATATTCATTTATGTTGTAATAAGCCTTTTTTACCAATACAGCTTTAATATGATCCTTAAATTTTTGCAAGGACAAATCTAATTTTGAATTGATTAGTCTTTATTGCATACTGACTGTCTCTCGATGTTACATTTTTCCGGTATAAAAAGTATTATTACTAAGTTACTCGGTATGACACCAGCTATCTACTAGTGAAAGTCCCGTCAAAATCGATCTAGCCGTTTCGGAGATTAGTTGGAACAAATATACTATTTTAAAAATAGTTTTTTTTGTGTTATATTAATCGTTTTTGTCACTTTAACTTAATTTTGTATTTTTTTCTGATTCAATTTCAGGCTTCTTTTGTGCCTTAGCCTTATTTCTGTTAATTATAAAACAAACGAATACGTGTTCTTAATATGCAATAGATTTTGTAATATTAAGCTTGTATCATATGATTGTTGTTTATGTATCTTTTTGTACCTATAAAATAAATAAACAGCTCAAGTCAACCCTACTGTGGTACATGAATAGTAAAAACTATTGTTTCCCCCATCAGAGCTAACAAAACAGCTGATTAGCCAGCTCCTGACGAACCACGACCTGGGTCGGCTGGAGGCGTACAGCCGGCAGCAGGCCGACTATCGGCTGGTGACGGACCTGCTGGCGCCGCTGGCCAATTTGCTCTTTCACTCCAAGATGCGCGCCAAGCTAGATGCTATACAACAGGTAACCTTAATAAAATTTATCAATTTAGGTCTTTGAAACAAAGTTACTGTATTTAATTTAGGTAGTTATTTTTATGAACAGAAGGGGTAGACGTTAGCCAGTAGCGTTTTAATATCGGAACATAGGCAAATATTTAGCTCATTATTATTATTGTGAGCCTGATGTGTCTTACTGCAGGGCATAGGCCTCCACTCCTTTTTTCCACTCATTCTAGTGTAGGGCTTTTAAAAAAAAAATCAAAATTAGTTATTCAGTTTATGCCTGCAAAGAGCACTTATGAAGGTCAAATTTAAAGTTACTGAAGCCACTATCGGTTCGGAAGTCAGCCTTCGACTGAGAAGAACCGGCAAGAAACTCAGCAAGGTTTAATTTTTTTGAAATATTTTTCATATAAATTTCATCTATTCTGATTTTTTGGCTATTCTATTTTCTCAATTTCTGTTAAGTTTATGTTTTCATTTTTAACATCTACAAAATACTTAATATAGGTAATTGACAAGACTACAAAATAGAAAATAATAATAATTACTTACAACCTAAAAAAGCATATTAGAGATGCACTATGTATTTAAAGACTTAATCCCACTTATTTATTAAGATTTTATTATACTTCCTGTTTGTTTTATGTCACCAGTAATGAAGATTTCATTAATTCACTGACACTATTAGATTGTCTGTCTCTCTAATCCTCTTATAATATTATTATTCTCTTATTTTATGTTTTTTCTCATTTTCAGGTTATATTTGTGGCAATGGGCTTCCAAATGAAAGACGTAGACGATATAGCAAACGAGCTAGGTCTGCCTGGCTCTCAAATCCTAGCGAAATTCTACGAAGCGTGCAAGAAGATAAACACAGCTCTCAACGCAGTTGTAGAAGACACGGTGGCGAAAGAAATGGGCATAGACGAGAAGAGTTCAGAAGATGTCTCCGTTGAAGCACCAGTGAAACAGAGTCTCAACGAAGAATTATCCAAAGCTGCAAAGGTAATAGGTTGTTTTATTTTCGTAGTTTTTGTATTTTTCAAAATTAGAAATAAATGATTTTGTTTTCAACATCTATTAGTTTTGATTTTTTCCTTATTGGTTTCTTTTTATATATTATTTCTCATTCTGAAGATTCATTTTGCAATGATTTTACTAAACTATTATTGCTGGTTGGTGCTTAGTTAAAATAAAGTTATGAACAAACTAAGAAACTAATGTATATTTGATAGTACTATGCACTCGTGTTTATTTGTGAGGAAACCTTCTTTTTTACATAATTGAAACTATACTATAAAATGCCTTTAGGATATCATAGTTTAAATCCGTAAGCGTTTTATTAGTAAACCAGTAGTGCATCTACACAATGGATACAAATTTCAAATCACTCGTTTAAACTACACACGAATTACTAATAAGGAACGTTTTATGTCTGAATCTAAGGTATGTATAGGTCTGGGTACGCGGAGGGCTTGATTCCCTCGTTGCTAAGGAAGGTTTGAGGCCACTGCTTAGGTGACGTGTATAAACTGCAGATATTTTCTTCTATGTCATATCTATTTGTCTAAGCTGTTATTGATTATTTTCACTTTTCTAGGACTTGGAACGTAAACAACGCAAAGAACTCTCTCGAATGATGGGGGAGGACCTAGCGCAGTACCGGATCAAGGGCAGCGACCTCGACTGGGGTCAGGCTCTATCCACCTCCAACCAAAAGAAACTTGTCTCTGTTAAAAGGTATTTAATGTCTATTGTAGGTCTACACAAGTTATTAATAATAATAATAAATTGTATTTTTTCTCTCGGAAATGGTAACCAAACTAATAAGGCCTGTTATGGATAACCAGCCTCTTCCACCACGGACTATTATAAGTGGTGATAACAGACGCGTGGAATATAAATATGTTATTTGTATCATTCCATACGTCTTGGAAAAAAAACTGTTTTATTAAATGGCTTGTTTGGTGACGAGTCGTTATTGTGCCAGTGGAGAAAGTGTGCTTACTATGTACTTAGGCTCTTGCGGTGTCTCGACACCTCTCATTATCTTATTAATATTATAAATGAGAAAGTTTTTGAGGATGTAGGGATATTTGTTACTCTTTCACTAAAAAACTACTAAACGAATTTGAATTAAACTTAGCATACAAATAGAGCACACCTGAAATAACATATAGCATTATTTTTATTCCGAGAAAATTGAATACGTATAATATGTATTATTTATACTGTACTAGCTGTCCCCCGCGGTTTTACCCGCGTTCCCGTGGGACGTCACATGTATTATATATATAAACCTTCCTCTTTAATCACACTATCTATTAAAAAAAACCGCATCAAAATCCGTTACGTAGTTTTATACTATGTAGTGATTATGTATGTTATATATTATTATGTATATTTTACTAATCCGGAAATTTCCGTCCCGGCAACATATTCTAATTTTATTTTATTTAAGTTCCTAAACACAGACAAACATTCACATTTCTAAGATAAGTTATAAAACGATGTAATGTAACCTCCTTCAATTGGTGTGCTAAACGAGAATGCAATAAAATAAATTATTATTTCAGTGGCGAGAAGCGTCTCGGTGACGACAGCAAGGAGATCGACGACCTCATAGAAGCGCACTCCAATAACAAGAAGAAGAAAAAGAAACACGATCGTAATAAAGTGTAAATATACAATTATTGCATTACAAACAAATTACGTGTTTTATTTAAAATTATTTTCTTACCTTTACGCCATGCTATAACGGCATCTCCATGCCCGCCCATGTACGCCAAGCCCGAAAACCGATATAAATACCTCTATCAATAAAACACATCAAAGTAATGATTTGATATGTTTATTTTGTGTTTTTCTGTGACCTGTTTATTGGCATTGACATTGGCTTCAAAAGGTTAACGGGGTGTATCGTTTAAATGAAACAACGAATTCAATAATAATTTCTATAATTATTGTAATATAAAAAAGTGTTGGTAGTTATTCAACCCTTGGAATAGACAATAGATATTTCCTCTTAAACATAACAAATATGTGGATGTACGGTAGTTCCCGAACCGAAGTAGGGGGCAGCGCTCGTAAAAAAATATCTTTTTTTTTAAACCCGACCGTGCGCGCGCCCGCCACCGTGGTCGGCTACCACCATACACCGCATACTTCTATACTTTACCATTTTATTACAATATAATGTGATCTAAGAAAAATAATATTTTTGTCTAACACCCGGCAGTGGGCGTCTGGTAAACAATTTTATACTATAATTTGTTTGTCCCTTATTTTAAACGTACACGCGTCTACTCGATACAAATGAAATCATAACACCGGCTCTCGCCGCGAGTCATGGTACACCAAGCGCGAACCCAGTGTATCCGGGGGCTTAGACACCAAAACCTACTTCATGTATCTAGAGTCCTTGTAAATTAAAAACAAAACTACTTATAATCAGGTCTTGCCCCAAATCATAGCGACCCCCAACGTCTGACATCTGGATCCGCGCCTGGTTTTAGCGAAGGCCCGACGTTTATTCACACTCGTACAATTCTAATGCAACCATATCTCAATGGATCTCAATATCCGAAGAAAACTATTACTTTTTAGTATCACATATAAAATTGTCGAGTACCAGCTTTATTGAAATGAATCTGTCTTTCGATACAATTCATTGCAACAGCCGTGAATGCTATACCATTTGTTCTAATTGATTTAACTCATACGAAGTCCACCTCCGTACTTCAACACTATATCGAGAATAAAAACATCTACTACAAAACATAATTTAGAATATCATTAACATTAGCTGCTGTTATCAATAGTTAAACGTTATGCAACTTTCGTTTCACTTTTATACACTATCTCACTTTTACTTTACGGGATACTTTTAACACCTTGAAAAATTAAATAATAGAATAGTTTTTTTTTTATAAAAATTAACATTATTTCCATGTTAAAAAACCAGTCTATAATAAATTTTTCAGCTTAGAATTAAATTTGAACTAAATTTTGTAATATGTTTTTAAAATGTAACATATTTTTAATTAAAAGTATCCCGTAGTCATATAACTTTGGCTAAGCGAGAAGACACGGGCAAGGGAGTGAACTCACGCAGTCAGCGCGGAAACATGAAAATACAATAAATAGATAGATAGGTACAGTAATTGAGAAGGAATTGCACTTAGGAATGGATTCGCAACTCTTGGCACTTTATCTTACGCTAATAATTTGTATGACATAAATAATAACGGGTAGATTTAAGCTAGAGGTCAACTAAATTTATTAGGAAGCGGAAAGAGTTCATTGAACAACATAGGTACTCCTGGTACGTAGCTGCACAATAACTATAACTTTTCAATCGTAATTGTCGTTTGTAGCGTAAGTAATGCAATGGTAACGGTACGAAAGTTTGTTTGTCTCCAAATGTAAGCAATTCTCCCGATGTCGAAGGGACTCCGAGTTCGCTATTTACGCCAAAATTCCTGAATTTTAACAATACGTTAACATTTTTAAGTATTTATTATAATAAAATATGGGGGCTGGAGATTACAAGCACATGAGACTTAACAACTTCACGTCTCAGGGTCGACAACGCATTAGCAACACCCCTGGTGTTTCAAATGTCCATAGGCTGTGGTGACCACTTACCATCAGGTGGACCATCTGCCTGTTTGTCGGTATAATTGACATGTTTAAACGTGAGGTAAACGAAGCGGTTAATGGCCACCGCTGAATGTGGACATTTGTGTATAATATAAATACCAGGGAGATTGCCTATGGGTTGCCAACTTAGGGGGAGAAAACAGTGCGCGTTTCTCGGTGAACAAGGTCGTTGGTAGAAACAACTGTAACAGTATACTGGGAAGCCATTACCTATCGACCAACACACATATTACCTTATGATTTGAAATTAAACCCGTATTATACGATTTACATATGATTGATCGAGCTGTGATATCTGTAACCACATGGGCGTACGCACAGGCCTCGCACCACTCTGGCAAATATAAACATTACGTAACAAAATAATTTAGGAATTCTATGTACGCCCATGTATAATTCTATTTTTAAACATATCCCTACAACCATATCTTATTAAAAATAAATAACAATTAAAATTGGAAAGTTATAAGTTTGCAGTTAGCATCAATAAGCTTAATGCCCCAAGAGCAAACTATTGCGTTGCAGCACCGAGGAAAACATAAACACCATAAATATTAATACAATTCGACACTACGTAATTACTTTCAATTGTGTTAGTATAATAAAATATAAATATACTTTAATACGTCAAGAATTTGAACTTAGTATACGTACATATGTGTAAAGCAGTGTACAGCGTCCGTCGACTAGTCGGCCGGGATAGGGTACCTACTCTATACATACAAATTTCAATTTATTTAAACTCGAGACACAAAAGCAAATGCACTATACCTTATTGCCACACTTAAGTTATTGCTACGACAAATACATACCGCTCTACATTTAATATAAGTGTAAATATAATCAATCACAACATCCAATAAAACAAAATTATTTTGTTAAACATTATTGCATTACTTTAATTCAACTATAACTCAGAAGGGGTTCTCAGATAAACGATTGTATAGTTTCTTTACATTTAGTGCAGTTAGTGTACAGTGCGAGAGAGTTTTGTGAAACGCTACGAAGTTAATACTTCCGATTGATTACCTTTTTCCAATTAAAAATAACATTACGAATATCTCTTAACCGCATCTCTGTTCGAGAGAATCCAAATGAAATTGGAGGCTAAACCATTTATCACTAAGGCACAATTTAAATTTCCCATTTGAACTTTATTTAATTCTAAAACAAATGAATTCAATTCCCCTCCATTATTGCGGTTATTAGGCTAGCCGTCGCTGGAAACTGGCGAGTCGCGTAACCGTGATCTGTGTTTCACTTAGAGACAATAATAGCAATGCTGACATAGGTAACTATGTCAGGCATTTGCTTATGGAAGTACGCTTAATACAGCTGCAAATATATTTATTACACATCTGCGACTTTAGAATTGCGTAAAATTTTTAGAATATGGTATATGGTTAACTATATCAAAATATTATGAATGCAAAGGTACTTTTTATTGCTTGTATGATTTTGGTGTTATCTTGTACAAAAGAATTTCTCGTATAAAAATGCTAAGCTATCTATATAAATGTAGTATTAAAACGTGTACGTACAGACATCAATTTCCAATATGTACGACTGATCGTGCATATTGGCAAAATACGCTTTATAATTATGCTAAATAAATTGTATTATAACTGCAGTAGGTACACACGGTCGAGATGCGAGTTATAGTCACACTTTGGCAGATACATAGCGAATTCATTAATTCTTAGCTCCATATTTAATTTTATCGTCGTGTCTAAAGATTCAGATCACGTGTAAGATGACATTATGAATCGTGCGCTCAATCTTTAGATTTAACCGACAAATCCAACATTTAAATATGCTGCGACGTATTTTCTACCAGCATTTTCTGTATTCTGTTCGATCAGACACGTGTTACCATTTCATCTACACAATTATGTTAAAATAGATATGCAAAAATAACTTTATTTCTTTACAATTCTACACGGTTTCTACTTACTGACGCGAATAAAAGCTTAATTAAAGCTAAAAATATTTTAAATAACATTCATTGGCTGTGTTCAAGAGCACACTCATGTCTATAGGGACTTTATATGAAGTTAGACGTGATATTAATTGTAACTATTTAAAAGGGAACATGTACAACAATATTTCTATTTGCTATTTGTGAAGAACTTTGTGTGGAATAACCTACTAAAATAATTTAAATATGATCGAAACTCTCATATCTAAGACTTTTAATATTCAGAATTGAATTGTTTGGCGCTATGAGATAAGAGAGGCGTAGATGTGAAACTGTATCTCATCTTCATGTATGGTGTTTCTATAAACTTTAGTTACATATTGATAGAGCTTATTTATTTTAATTTGAACTAAATCAAGATTAACTCTTCTTATTTTGTTGTAGCTATTTTAAATAGGTACATTATGTTATAATAAAAATGAAATGCATGTTCATTAAAATATGTTCTCTGTGATATTAAGCAAGTCATGGCAAAATAACCCTTAATGGTTTACAAGACTCACATATTAACACCGTAAAGTATTTTTTTCTTAATCAATAACTTCACATTTGTAGCAGGAGAATCTTCAGATTCTTATACAGAATTTTAATAAAACGTACGACTACGTATCGCTTTATTGAATTAAAATCCTGCTGCTATGATGTAAAGTTTATTTTCAACTAACAGAATTGATACTAGAGTCTTTTATTATTAAATATCATTCAGTTCTGTTGTACAATAAAAATCACTACAGACATGAGTGCTAATTAATATTATCTCTCGTGTGGTCATTTGTTTCAGCATTAACGATTTATCGATATAATCTATCGTATACAAAAGCGCATTGCGACGCTAGTAGCTATATCGCAATTATAAAAAATCCCAAGATAATTTGAGATATAATTCACTAAAGACACAAATACCTCATACTTCGTTCTTTCAGGGATTACAAAGAATTATAACTATTCATAATTAATATAGGGCTAATTGTGGGAAGGTTTAATTTTGCACAATTAACATTACGGGATATATCACAAGTAATTAAATTACAATATCTAGTCATCAGGCTATGGAAAATAGACGATCGTTAATACGGAGATGGAAGACAAAACAGATCGAATTCAACTAACGAGTCCTCTAAAGCGTAGGAAGAAAAAGATATTAGTATAAAAATCCGGTATAAAATTTTTTTTGGAGTTTCAGTATTTCAAAGGTGAAGTCGTTTGAATGTACATAATCATTCGATACGTACATAAAAACATTTGAATCATAACGCTATGCTAAAGTATATAGTGAGCGAATGAGTGAACTATACCTCAATTTTATCCCAGATTTAGGATCCTTATCCGCGAGCGAGCTTGCAGCGAACCGACGAACTAACAACGAAGCACACACTACTAAATTACTCTATATAACACGAATTGCATTAATTGATACGAGTTTGCTCTAATGGTGTATTTGTTACATTAACTTAGATAATCATTATGAATTCAGTACATTTACAATCAGCTTAACTATAATTTGAGGTAATTAAAGGTTGTAAAGTTATTCTTCACTTGCCATTCCAATTCGTTCACATTACAAAGCTATCTTGTTAATGATTTTGATCAACTTTGAATTCCATAGGAGCGTTGGGCTATATACTTGATGATGTTGAATTCAAATGTTACAAAAACCGTCATGGTTTTAGGTAACTTATAAATTCAATAACTACAGAGTGTTGTTTAAAGAGCTTGTTATGAGCAAGAGTATGATTTTTTTTCTCGAATATATTTTTTTATGTCTCTATTTTCACTAGAAGATAGATTTAAAAGTAGAGGAAGCCCGAAGAGAGTTTGGATGGATTATGGGAAGATAATATGTGTTTGAAAGGAGTGATTACCGACTGGGAGAAGTGGAAGAGGAAGACAAGTTGTACCGACCCCGCTTAAGCGGAATAACAGCAGGAAGATGAAACATAATTATATACCTAAATGGTCTTTGTTTAAAGTTCATTTTGGATTCCAAAAGATCCAAACACCTTTCATAAATTTATGAGCAACAACACAATTATCCAGTCTGATAAATGTCAAGAGCTCATATCACAAAAAGTATGGAATTCAAAGTTAGAATCAATATCCCATCTACATTTTCAAATATCTTCAAACTCCTATCAAACTATGTCCAGTCAAATAACATCAGTGTACTGAATTCATAACATAATCAATATTTAAAATGTCCATTAATAATCTAATAATCAGCTGCTGAAGACACTTGCTATAAGGCATTACTGAATTAACGATCACATCTGTGTTGAACTCTATTGCAACGGTATAACAATTATTATTCAACGACACAGACGTGTTTCGGTATGTATTTAATAGTGGCAATTGACGAAGGCAATTTTAAATTACGCTATCACTTAATTAAAGCATCCGTTGAACGCGATTTTTATAACACTGTCGTGTTAACAGCGGTCTTGAGTTTAATGTATGCGATATGGAAGCACAAGTAAATGTAACTGACTGATGAATGTTGGCTAATTAATAAATGAATACTTACTTAGTATTGACATACAATCCAGAGTTTAAAGGAGTGCAACATTACTCAAGACCCCTAGCGCCAATTTGTATATCCTAACATAAAGTTGACACTAATTCATTCTCTAAATTGACTTCACAGCGCCACACCTCTCTATGTCCAAAATAATAAAAAATAAAATAAGGGAAATAAAAGAAAATAAACAAAAATAATCCATACATAAAAATTAATGTATTCTATCATCAATAACATAAAGTAATAGTTACACAAATAATAAAATTAGAGGAAAACAAATTTATACATAATTCTTAACGCGAATAAAAAAACAAATTATACATGCTATCAACACAAGATACTACTTTATATAAAAAAGAAAACAGTATTTTACAATTTCCTAAAACAATCGCCTAACGCTTACCAGCGCCCACACAAGTTCATCAACTTATTATTTAAATATGTCAATAAAAATTTGGTTTCGATTTTAGGGCTCATTTAAAAATATTATGAGATTTAATTAGTCCGAAGACAAATCGTGTGCGAGAAAGGGAATAACTATATTAAAACCATAAATACAAAAGGCCACTTGGAGACAGATAAATAATGTTTAGGCAAAACATACATTAATATTTATAATTTTGGATGTCATACCTAAGCAGTTGCATATTTCCTATAATTTTAAACACATCGATGTAACTTTCAACAGATTAAAGGATATCGAACTTAATAATTAAATAAGCAACAAAACAAATTGATATAATAATTAGAGTAACTCAAAATTTAAGAACTAAGAACGATAACAAAAAAAAAGTCAAGTACATGAACGCGAGTTTCTGATCGAGATGCATTTGTGATTCAATAATAATATAAATAAAAATTAGCTATATAAGCGAGTCATTAACAACAGGCTAATAAATACAGGAATAAACAAATGCCGCAGGTCAGCGAGGCATCGCTATCCTAGATCTTTAAAAACAAATAAGTTAAAAATGTGCCTCAATTTTCTTTTTACAATTTTAAGTAAACTTCGCTTCGAATGCAAATAAGATTACAAAGCCACAATAAATAAAGTAACAAACTAATTTTATAAATAAAAATATTTGTGCGGGAAGTAAGTACCGAATAGTCTTTGTGATGAACTGCAACACAATAAAACTAACATTTTCGATGTCACATTATGCAACAGATTACTAATAAAGTTGCAACGCTAGATTAAATAAACCTTTAAGATTCGCACCTAAATAAAACAAGTGCACGATCTGCCACAGATTATCCATAACAACTGACATGTTGCAACTGAATTTGCTTTGAAATTAATTAAAAGCCACGGACCTTTCTACTTGGAAGAAATATAAAGGTGGAAGTACGATGTAGTCTTTTAATTACTTATATTACTGCTCGTCAAAACTCGCCGAGGTGTTAGTTCTTAATTCAAAATAACATTGAAAATGAACTATGTATATTACCATTCTATTGCCAAGAACACATTCAAGTCCAACTATATAAACATTTAAAAACATTGACTAATAGGGTAATGCTCACTAAGGCTTATCCAGAAACAGTTTCCACTTCGGAGCCTTTCAACTTATTACATTAAAAATGGAAGAACATAACATCCGCTCATCAACTATTCACTATATTATCTCCGTTACGCTATTCAGTTTCATTGCAATATATTGTTATGGATAATCATATTATGAATGGACGTAAATTTGTAAAAATAAATAAAACAATGAGTGACAATAAATAAAGTTAAGTAGAGAAGGTATGCGCTGGCTTCTCGTGCGTCCTCCAACAGCGGGTAACTAGCGTAGGGTAATATTATCCGATCCTCGAGTACTGCTTCCGGGGAACCGAACTAACACCTAAACTATTCTTACTAACGAATGAACGCTGCAAGCTCATCTACAATTTACAATATCCACTTTAAAAAATAATCGAATTGTCTTATTTTAAAACTCAGGATCCCGTGAACACTCCCACTGTCACGCCAGGCCTCGACATTTACACATCTCTCACACACACACGCACCACCATAAAGTTTCTTAATCGAACATTATTATGTTATCTTTCTCCTTGTCCGCTTAGCTATAAATATAGTTTACATTATAAATTAAAATATAGAGTGAAAACTACACATTTCTTACAATATACTATGTACAAGGCATCTCTTGTCACTCCTTATTAACAACATTACAACGTTTTGTATTTGTCCATATAATGTTTGTGGTCGAGCGACGCGGACGCGGCCGCGGCCGGCGCTCGCGTCGCGTCGTCCCCGCCCCGTCCGTCCTGCACTCTCCCTATAAACGCTCATACAAAAACCTATCTGGCACTAACATGTATATTTATTACAAAATGTATAATATAATAATATTATGTATATACAATCACAACATAAATTTGATAAACAACCGAGAGAAATAGATATATGTATTGGTGTTACGGCGATTTGTTTCAGAATTTTAGCACTTCATTTGATGTCATCGATTTACATTGTACTCTTCAAAAGTATTAATTAAAATATATTTGCACTTTATTTATTATTAAATCAAAGGAATATTCAATCTATTTGTTCTACGCTGCGATACTATCACGGTCGGTAAATTTTCCTAGTAGATGATTGTCGCGTTCCCTTTTTATAGCGGAACTGGTGTTACCATGGAAGTTACAATTATAATATAAACCAAACTAGCTCCCCTAACAGAGTATTATTGTCTTTCCAAATAATTTGTATTATAACATTAAATTAGAGATCATTGACGGTCTTGATCGCGTACATTTAATTATCTTAAGCATATGAAAAAATATATCAATTAATTAATTGTCAATCATACATAACCGAATCGAATCATCTACCTGATTATATCCCCGAAATCATTTTGATATGTATAAGAAAAAATGTTTGTATATATATAAAGACACGATTAAGGGTTTGCTCAAACATTGTTCTGAACTATTAAACGTAGGAACATTTCACAACACAACTACGGAAATATTGTGGAACATTTATATTTAGGAAGAATTTGTGAACAGGCCAAGTCTTTACGACTAAAGGGTTCTAGGAAGGTTCGAGTGACTTCAACCATGCCAATCTGCGTATCTGAATCATGGGATTTTTATAACGAAGTTGTTCTATCCATCAAAATTACTGCCAATTATATAACGAATCTATAGCCCCATCAAAACTTACGAACTTATAAAACCATAAGTTTAATCTCGCATACAATATAAACACTCGCGTAAATAAAACTAAGCGAAATTATACCGCGAAATAGAACCGAAATTATTGCGAAGAACTACAAGTGATCCCATACATGTTGAGATATTAATAATATACTCGATTGGCCCTCATGCGATCAAATATTTATTTTTTTGTCGTATAACTCCCGTTACGCTAAGAAACGAGCAATTCGTATATGTGATCCCGACAGTAAAAACGTTTCCATTGATAGGGAAGATACTACAACGAAAAACACTTAAGATATGATTAGTCTATCACTTATTATAATACATGAGTCGGTGATCCAAAACCTGCGGACTCAGCTTACTCGTTGCTAGGCAACGAAGCTTTATTTACATTTTTTTTCTTTTTACACTTTTTCTTTATTTGGTCATCGTTTTGGGAAGAGAACGAAATGCGAAGACTGTGTTCAGTTGTGTTATGTAGATTTGGTTTAAATCTCGTATCGTTTGCTGCCATTGTACGCGCTGAACCGACACGTTATGTGATGTTTGATTAAGCTACCATTTCCAAAATACTCATTCATAAATCGGAATTAATTATACTCTTTCATAAATTAATAATCTTGATGATGGTAACAGCAAATTAATTTCCGTCACTGTCAGCTTCCGCTGACACGATGTGTTCATTTGCCGACAAACGAATTATAAATGCCGTGATGTCAATATGTGATTAATCCACCGGAAACCGTAAATTTCTCGTGTTCGACAAAATCTGTGTACAAAATCTGATCAGATTAACTTACACGGACATATTATTTATGTAACATTTTAAATATAGAATCCGTGCCATTGAGCCAAAAGCCAAGTTAATTTTGATCAGATTTCAATCGAAGCGAGAGTAATAAACAATATAGTTTCAAAAACAATGGCCTATGGACATGTGTACCCAATATTGTGATGTATATGTATTTAGGCGGCGACCGGTCACTCGGCTGGTGCGTTCTTTAACAGAGAGATCGCGTGTCGGACGTACTGTACCAGGTGCCGGAACGTCGACGATAGCGATAGGGGGCCGCATTTGCGATCCACTGCTATAAAAAGATCTGTAAGAAAGAAGTTATGGTTACTGATGAAATAATTAGATGGTCGCCTACTACATTTTCATATATATGTATTTAAATAAACTAGTTATATTATAAATGCAAAATTTTGCGAGGATGATTGCTTGGTATTGGTTGGCTATTTCACGCAAAAACTACTATACGGATTTGGATGAAACTTGGCACGACAGATAGTTCATAACCTGAATTAACACATAGGATACTTTTTATTCAGGGGAGGCGTAACATTCCCCGGGAACGCCGGGGACGGGTAGTATAAAATATGTTTGAGTAAGGTACCTCTATAAGCCCGATGGCGGCAGAGGCCGTCGGCCTGCTCCCACAGGTCGTGCGCCACGTACAGGAAGCTGTAGTACTTGGTGAGCTGCAGCAGCGCCTGGTGCGCGTGCGCCGGCACCGAGTGCAGCGAGCAGTAGCCCGACGACGCCGACGCGCCCGACCCCACCGACCCCACCGAGCCCGCGGGCGACGGCGTCGGCGACAGCGGCGACACCGACGACACCGACTCCACGCACGCCGGCTACACACACATATTATTATTATTAAGGTTTGCGAAGGAGCGAGGAGAGAGAATCCTCCATTCAAAAGGAAAGATCTTCCACATCATGACAGAGGACCGCGGTCCGATGTTGAAAGCTGGTTTATGTACTCAGATCGTGAACGTGTTCAAAGATGTCGCTACAAGTACATTAAAAGAGCCTGCGCATTTTACATGCTATATATTTATTGTCGTATTTTAGTTTCATCGAATTTCGAATCACAACTAAACTAAAGTAGAACTAAATTTATTGTTATATGAAAGCCAACAAAACATAATTAAACGTAGACAGGCCAGTTGGCTTGGTGGTTAGCCACTCTGACTGCTAAACCGAAGGTCGCGGGGGACAAACATTTGTGTGCATGAACATGTCTGTTTGTTCTGTGTCTGGGTATAAATATCTATATAAGTATGTATTAAGCAAAAAAAAATAAAAGTAGTATATCAGTTATCTGGTTTCCATAGTACAAGCTCTGCTTAGTTTGGGGTCAGATGGCCCTGTGTAAAGAATGTCCCAGAATATTTTATTATATGCAATATTAGTTAAATATACAATCTACTACCAAAAACTATTTCTTACATTAATCCATACAAAACTACTTCTACTACGAATGTCAGACAGAGATGACAATCATATACAACTCAGCCTATTTTCAAGATTTCAAATAGTCATAATGAAAAATATGTTTTTAAACCTAAATGAATTGATCTAATAACTTTAATGTTTAAAAGAGCAGCTGCCAGTCTTATCAGTCTCGATATTTTATACTCTTATTCAATAATATTTTGGCATACAGGAACTGTATTTAGAAATAGGCTATTTTTAACCAATAACCAATATCTTCGAAAAAGAAAACGATATAAATTGTTATAATTTACCTTTTGTTGATACTCTTGAACAATCTTGTTATATTCCTTCACTTCACGATTATACATTTTGAACATCCGCAGGTACAGAAGTGCTCGCACCCGTAGGCTGTAACAACAGACGTAGACAGTCAGCCAATGGTGACAAAAAACCGTTATTAATTAGAAATAGAATTGCCTAAATAACTTGTACATCTTAATTTTTATCATATTTTAATACCTAATCCATGCGGAGTCTAAAAAAAAAGAACTACATATAATCCTTTGATGTCCAGTAGTAATTTTCGGTAAAGCCACAGTAGTGTTCGAAATTGTCAATGACTGGAGTATAGCGATAGGATCGATTTTGAACTGTATTCATTTCATTTTAAATTCAATTTGGAATGACTCCACCCCCCATACTAGATCTGGAAGGACATAGTTTTTTAATTCATGTTTCCTTCTAGTACCTAGTAAGCGAACCCTATAATAAGCAAATTTGATTCAGGCGTGGCCTTGCGGTAATCCATTATAAGATTATACAAAAAAAAAATCTAGTAGCTTATTCCACTGGATAATATACCTTATAAACTAAATCTCGTTTTGCTACGTTAGTTGTAATTTTATTTGACATTTTTGTGAAAACATAACCGACCTGAGTATATCGAGCTTGTTGAAGGTAGAGTGCGGCGACACGCGGAACCGCTGCGGCATCGAGTGTATCGAGTTGATGTACTCGATTGTCTCGCGGTAGACCGTGAAGGCGCCCTTCGTGTCCAGTTCTAGCTCGAGTACTCGCCCGGTCAGGACGAAGCACAGAACCGACTCCAAGTACAGCATGACGCGAGCGAGGGGCTCCTGCTCGCGCTCCGCTGCTGCTTTGAGCCGGGTCGCTTCTTCTAGGTAGTATCTGGTGGTTAAACGATTGTAAAATTAAGTAAGCTCTGAGAGGAAATTTCTAACAATGAAGTTAGCTTACTTGGTATACCACGGTACTGTAGGAAAGATTTGTTTTTATATAAAGTTGTATAACAACTTAGGTACATTTTTTATTTTTATTATTTTATTATGATTTCTACAAACTATGCCATTGTTAATTTGATCACATTGCATGCAATAAGGAGCATATGGCACCAGTAATAAAATTTTGGTGCATTCTTTCGCGCTTTCAAATGTCAACCACAACGAGTACAAGAAGCGTATTTGGTAATAGGCTCCTACTCCTACAACATTAGAGACTACTTTGCTGCTTACTTGTGGTCCCGCTCCTCGTCGGAGAGCGCATCGGCAGGCAGGCGCTCGAAGTACGAGTAGTAGACGGGCGTCTGTCCCCCGCCGACCCCGACCCCGACCCCGACCCCCACGCCGCTCACGCGCGACCCCGTCCGCTCGTGGTTCGTGGCTGCCACCTCACCGCCCTGGGAGTGTGGGTTCTTTTAATATCTTTTTATGTTTTGGTTCTCAAATAAACAGAAATAACGCCGTGCACGGCCAAAAATGAAAAAGTTCTAAAAACGTTACTAAATTCAGAACACCATGACAAACCCCCCGGTACTGCAGGTAGGCAGGGATGACCACGTACCATCGGGCTAGTACTTTGAAACATATAACAGCCTAGTATACTAGGATGCATTATCTTTAGATAGGTACCTGTTCGACGTGCGGCGTGTGCGGGTGCGCGAGGTGCGGGTGCAGCGGGTGGTGCGGCAGGTGCGCGTGGTGCGGCAGGTGCGGGTGGTGCGGGTGGTGCGGCAGGTGCGGGTGCGCGCGCGGCGGCTGCGGGCGGCGGGCGCGCTGCAGCACGGTCACGGTGGCCGCGCGCAGTCGCCGCAGCGGGATCTTCACCATCACGCGGGCCCGACGTCGCTCCGATACTGCACACGGACAAATATATTAATACATCAAGGTTCGATCAAAATCGAATTTAGTAATTTAATTAAATAACGAGTACTCACGATTAGAAGACGCCTCCTCGAGCCTCTCCGAACCCCTGCCCGACTTGAGTCCGGAGCCGACGTCGGCCTCCGCCTTCACGTAGTACCTTTCCGCGACTAACCGCTCCACCTTATCACCCGATTTACCCTCTATCTTGATCTCCGCGAGCCTCTCTATCGACGACTTGCTCTCGGAGAGCCTCTCTATAGACGATTTACTCTCGGAGAGCCTTTCGATCGATGATTTACTCTCCGATAGTCTCTCGTTGGTAATTTTCGCATCGACCAACCGATCTATCGACATCTTGTTGTCCGATAGCCGTCCGATTTTGCTATCCGACAGGCGCTCGTGAGATTTATCCACGGATCGATCGCGTGATTTTTCGGAGGACACGCGTTCCGATGATCTTCGATCGGACGAAATGCTACTCAATCGATCCGTCGTCAGTCGATCGGTTCGATCGGTCGGTATCCGTTCGACCGCCATCCTATCGGATATCCGGTCGTTGGAGGTGCGTTCGGTCGGTATCCGATCGTTGGACGTTCTCTCGGTCGGTATTCGGTCATTAGACGTCCTCTCCGTAGGTATCCGCTCCCCGGTGAGGCGGTCGTTCGGTATCCGATCTGACATCCGTTCGATTCTGTCGACGGAGCGTCTATGGTCGGTCCTTTCGATGGAGACTCGCTCCTGTATCCTCTCGTGAGCTTGTCGGTCGGCCTCCCTCCTCCTGGTGAGGGTCTCTGGCTCCTGAGGAGGGGACACGCGGGCGATGGCCTCCTCGGTCCTGCGCTCGGTGGAGCGATCTCGGTTGCGTCGCTCGTCGTCGTCCGCGCCGGACTCGGGCGCAGTTATTTCGATGATCGTCACCTGACCCTTTCCCTTTCCCTTACCACCCTTCCCCTTCCCACCTTTGCCTCCTTTGCCGCCGCCTTCGTCACTCTTTTTGAATACCTGTCAGAAAATTATAAAATATTATTTGTACGAAACTGAAAACCAAATCAACAATATAAAAAATCGTCAGAGACGTTTTCTTAATCAAAATTATAATACAACAGTTTTGTTAAAAGTGGGCAAGCGGTGAATATTCCATTCAGGACCAGTAAAAATCGGAAGATTGACTCGTACCTTGCGGAATATATGCGTCTTGGTATCCGCCAGGGTGTGGTGCTGCGGCGGGTCCGGCTCCGTGTCGCTGTCGGGCAGGGCGGGGACGGGCACGGGGGCCGGGGTGGGGGCCCGGGCGGGGGTGGGGGCCCGGGCAGGGGCGGGCGCGGTAGCGGGAGGCGTGGGCGGTCGCGGCTTGGGCGGGCGGCCGCGACGCTTCTTAGCCGGACGCTCCTCTGACGTGCGCGTTTTTGGTGGACGACCGCGCTTGAGAGGGGTGGCGGCTGAGGGTTGGACGCGGGGGGATGTCTGTGGGAGAAATTATGCTGGTTAAAGTTGTCGAGATCTAAAGAAATGTTACAGAAAAATCATTTTTATTGCTCTGTGATAGGTTCATCTATTGATCCATTGGTTAATTGTATGATGATGAACCTGAACGGCATGTGGTAAATTTTTTTTATTAGCTGTCAAAACTGGTCGATCTCGACAACTTTAGTTGACATGGTGAAAAGATAGTAGCCTAATTTGTAGAGATATCACAGTGTCCTAGGCGCGGCTGTTAACTAGTAAAAATGTATCTCACATGATGCCTCGGCGTATCCTCGTCGCTGGAGGCAGTGGACACTCGGTTGACAAGGGAGCGCCGTCGCCGGGTCGCGCCGGGCGAAGGTGACGATGCTTCGGAATCCGACATGTCCGATAGTGGACTCTGCTGTATAAGAAATAAGGTTTATTTTAGAGTATGTTCATATTTGTTAAGGTCAATATCAATAATCGTGGCCGTTGCGCAGACGCTCAAACATCATCTTTAATACAACTTCATTGCAGTCTGATTATAATTTTTACTGTGGTACAAATAAGTTTTATTTTTATTTATCTTTACAAAATATCTGACTAAAAGTCGTGTCAAAATGATTTTTCATCCATCTAATGATCTAACAAAGCTCATACATGTATAATAATAATTATTAATAAAAAATAGAAAAGAATACAGTTTTACTAATGATGATCTATCTGCCAGAGCGGTATATTAAACTGAAAGCTTTCTATATATCAAATTAAAAAAATATGTTAAATCCTTAGTAGTTTAATTTTGTATAAAAAATTATCAATATTCAAGAGGCAAAAAAACATCTATTACTCAGTGATAAATATATACCTACAGCTATTTAAAAAACTTTTGATTTTAAGCTTTCATGTTAGTTGATATCACAACAATTCCTTAGATGGAAAGAAACATTCAAATTTAATAATGACAAGATATTATAATAAATCAAAACAATAACTTTGGAGAAGTAAAAATAAATCTAACCTCAATATAAGTAGGCATAGAAACTATATTCCCATGAAGCGCGCCCACAGCTTGCCACAAAATAGCCTTTAGCTTTTCATATTCGTATAGAACATTAAATCTGTCTTCACAAGACGTGTGACACTTTAAACTATGTTCAAATTGGACCAGACCAGCCCTTAGGTTGCACTTAAGAATAGCTAGATTGATCCATTTCTGTTTTATATCTTGTTCACGCTCATTCATTATAAAGTGTAGGAATTTTATTAGAAATTTCAACTGAGTTTCCATTGTCACACTTTCTTGTAGCACTTTTTATTAATTTTAATATCGAATAATATATGTATTATTGTTCAATTAACGACACATTAAAGCAATGAGCTTAAAACGGGCCCCAATGTTACTTTTGGTATAACCGGCCAAGGAATTCGGAAAATTCTTCGTATAGATTAAAAATATTTTATGACTGTAAAGGAACAAGAAGTAGTTCAACTTTGCTAGAATTCAAAATGAACTTTCGACGGAATTGTTTCTCACGCAAAGTATTCTTATTGTAGCACTTTCTTTAAAACAAAACACAATTGGCGAGTGACCGAGTCGTTCGCAGAATGGGAATGAATTATTAGGTACATTATTGATGATGTTGTATATTGTAAAGTGTGCTTACTTAGCCCCTTGTACGGAGAAGTGTTTATCACGCGCAATACTACACATGGGAATGGGAAGATTATAAGACTACTGTACAGTTCTATGGCTATCGCATTACAAATGTTTTGTTGATTATCAATTTTTTTGTAATGTTACCTTACTTTTGTAAAACATTTTTACATTACGGTATTCCCCATGAGAAATTATGTTAAATCGGTTTTGTTAGCAACACTCTTTCTGTCTCTTTCTCGCCCAGTAACGTGATTTGTGTGATATCATAATTGGTTCTATAGCAAGAGTTATTTATATTGGTGAGTCCATCGCCTAACATTTTATCGACGCAGTACCAAATCATCCTGTATGTATATTATGCGTAACCCCTATAGCCAATAAATTGTGACCTTAACCCAACAACAACATTTTTGAACTGGGCCTAATAGTTTACAAAATTCTATAAATAATGAGCCTTGTCGTTCATACCCAAAGCAGCAGGCTTTACCTTTGGATCCTGGACCTTTGCATGTTCAAAATTCGAAATTCATAACAGTTCAACTCACCGGTTTCCCTTTCGCCACAGCGAGCGCATGCGTCAGCTCCTTCCCCGAGTCGTAGGTTTGGTCGGGTGGTTGTGCCGAGGGCGGCGCGAAATTGGACAGACTCCATGACGAGCGCTGGGTCTGCGCCTGCGCCTGTGCCTGAGCCTGCGCCTGTGCCTGTGCCTGCGGCTGCGTGGGCGCGGGGGCCGTGGGGGCGGGGGGCGCTGCCGCGGGGGTTGTTGACCCCGCCGAGGACGACTCGGACTCGGAGTCCGAGGGGGATGAGCTTCCCGACGTGGGACTCCCTGATCCGATCGGGGATAGCGGCCTGAAAATAAGAGTGCTTCCTTAAAGATTTTGAATAGGTTTTTTTAGGGTAATAAGTTTTAAAAAAAAATGTATGTTTCAGTGTTTTCAAAACTGTTATAAAATTTATTTCGACACTGATTAAAAACACTATGTTAGCAACTGACTAAACTAAGGAAAAAAAGTTACGTAAGAAAGAAGAAAACTAGGCACCTAGTTACCTAGATCGTAATTTGTGAATTCTAATAAAAAGTCTTATTCTCAACATAAATAGAGAAAATGTTCATTAATTTAATAAAATATCCAAATAGCCTACCAGCATACGGACATAGCGGGAGCAATTGAGACCATTGTTTATGTGTTTTGGTCCTTCAGACATTCTCTGTTAACCATTATGCCAGTTTGGCAAGCGAGTTATTACTGCGCTGGGTTAAGGACCTTTTTATTGCCTACTATACGAATAGAAAGACAGGAAGGACGAAAAATATTGCGCTATGTTAAGCTAGCGTTAAATTTGTTTGTGTTTGATTAAGGATTGATTTGGAGACAGATTTTTCATAGAACTGAATCCAAGGCATAATGCACTCGAACGTGTTGAAAATAGGGTACTATTTAGGTAGAAATGAATTGCCGCAGCAGAAATATTTTGTGTAGATACTCACGGCCCCATCCTATGTGTGGTCGCGGCAACCTCATCATCACTCTCCGATAGGCCGAAGTCCTTATTCACCACATCACTGTAAGCAAAAAAAAATATTACTACTACATTACATTACTATCGAAGTAGATAGGTCCTAGTGCAGCGTTTGTCTGGAGAAGTTCTATTACCATACTTTTTTCCCTTGTGAAGCAGGTGTGCAGGCAATGTACTAGTATTACAGGAGTATTATCAAGAGATAGAGATGTCTCAAGATCGACAACGCATTGGCCTGTTTTGACGGTTTACTTGTTATAAAAGCAATTTCGAGCTTAAGATACTCGTATATTGGGTAGGTGGGTAAGTGGTAGATAGTTGACATGAAGAGCTCAACTAAAAGTTACTTCTAGAAGTTAATTCTGTGTTATCACTACATAGTATAAAACAATGTCACTTTCTCTATCCCCATGTATGCTTAAATCTTTAAAACTATGCAACGCATTTTGATGCGGTTTTTTTTATAGATAGAGTGATTGAAGAGGAAGGTCTTTATGTATAATACATGTGACATCCCACGGGAACGTGGGTAAAACCGCGGGGGAGAGCTAGTTAAAAATAAAGTTATTTTCACGCTTGTAGTCTTAGTTTGGACAATGTAGAAATCTTTTTTAATTCATGACTAGATTTTAATGAAACACGAAATTTTATATTCGATTTCTTTTGACTTGACAACCTTTTAATTATAATATTTGTATACTTACGGTGACACAGAACTCCTGGAGTTGGATATCCGGTTGTCTAAGCCTGGAAACAAAAGAAAAATCATAAATTAAAACATGGCCAAACGCCTCCAACATCAATTATGAACGCAGTTCAATAAATACGAAATCGCACAAAAAATTGAAAAAAAACTGCAATTTAATTGGCACAGTAATTAGTTGCAGGTTTTGTAAGCTAGTGGTCAATTGACGGTGTCGGTCACTGCGATGATCATGATTCAAGGGCATCACAAATTATAGCTTTTTATAGGAAAATATTTTATAATAACGGGCTATTTATTTGCTCCAAGGCGTCAAGATTCTACAAAAAAAAGGAACCGGTATTATTCACCTTATTTTCGATGCTACGTTCTACATCAATCAGTGTTTATAAAATTTACATTAATTAAATCATGTTTGAGGAAAAAGGATGTTAATAGTTTAACATTGCAAGCTATATGGCATGTCTGTAGACAGACTGCAATTATTAATTCGTTTCCTTATTCAACTATAATCAATTTCGTTTGCGATTATTGGTCCTTCGAGCCGGATATCAGTTTTATAACTTTATCCTGCGTGTTAACTAATTTATAGTTACGTCTCTCGTATCTCGTATTGTATAGAAATGTCTGTATTTAATAGTATACCCGCTAAAATAATAGTTAAGGTAGATACATGGAATAGTCTTACAGAATCCGCCCTTTGTATTCATTAGCTACGACAACGCTAACAAATAACCCTATGCATAATAAATGTCTGAGTAGGTGTCACAGCAAATCATAGTGAATAGTCGTTTACTAAATGTCTGAGACAATAAGTTAAATAACCGCCACTAGTTATAGTTTTCGTTTAGAATATTTTAAATATGAATATTGTTTTGCAAATCAATTAAAATTTATATTTTAATAAACATTTCCTTATAAGGTATATATACATTTTAATTAAGACCTATTATTTGAATGAGTATAGAACTTTTAATGACTATTATGAAACTTGCGTAGGTTTATACGAGATAACCTTTATTGACGTTGAGTTCATTACCTACTTCAGACCCATTTTCCCCGATGGTATTTTAAGTTCCTACGTCACATGTGGTAAGAACTGCCGCCTTCTTTCGACCACATTACCAATTCCAAGCTACATGCAATACTGTGTAATGCCGGCCCGGGAATCGAACCATTCTAGCCGAGATTTAAACCATTCGACCACCGAACATTTATGAAACATTGACGGAAATATACAACGTGTTACAAAATACCCCGTAAAAATATAATTAATTATCAAAGCCAACAACTCCAGTAAGTTGTCATGTCAGGAAACCAGGTTATTTAACAGAAAGGCCTACGTACCTATTTTACCTAATAATTGTCTACTTTAATAACTAATAGTTTTTCTATTTTTCATTCATAAAAATGAGTTTTTTTATTTTTTTGGGGTATGATATACAGCGTTACTACGGTTCTTAAATATTGTGAATGGACTCGTTATAAGGCCCAGTTTAACCTCATTTCGGCTATACCGGTAGTTTTGTAACATCCTGTATAGACAAAAGCTAAAAGCTAGTAAAATATTGGCATTAAATCCAGCCTCGCAAGCCCGGTCGCTTTATCCGGAATCTGATTTATGTATATGACCGCGACATCCATACACGGCACATTAGTGCATCGCGAGAGGCTGCGACTGTGCGAGCGCCCCGCCGTATGCCTGTTTACTTAGGCGTAGAGAAATGTAAACATCTCGCGTTCCAGTGTGGTGGGCGGCATCAATGTTCAGGATACCAACGCCTAAGTTGTCCAAAACAGGTGAAAAACTATCTACTATAATATTCTATATGAAAGTTCGTGAGGGTGAATGTTAGTTACACGTCACGCAAAAACCATCAAACGGATTTCGATGAAACTTGGCACGTAGATAGAGCATATCCTGGAATAACATATAATACTTTTTATCCCGTGAAAATGTTACATCCCTCGGAAACGCGGGTAAAAATGGAGAAGCTAGTAAACAATAAATGTATTGTATGTAATCATTTTGATGACATTACCTCATATTCTTGTTAAACAATTTTTTGACGCCTATTGTTTGTGGGGATATAACACGTTGTGTGCGGCGTTCAGTAGCAAGCGAGTTCGGTTCCGGGCCGATACCCTACCTACTCCAAACAACGTATAAAAGAGCTTTGAACCTCACCGTTCCCATAATAATTATGGCTAATGTAAACATGAAATTTCTCACCGAATCCCCTTGTGAGTGTGTAGACATAGTCAAGTATGTATTACTTTCGTGTTTGGGAGTCACGCATTTGAATAAATCTTTATGTTGTGAGTTATGTGTGACGTTTGATCGGTATTGGAACGGCATGTTATCGAGTACATGTTGATAAACACGTACACAGCTAGGTTTAATCTTTAAACAGTATAAAACAAAGTTACTACTTCGGCTTGTCTGTATGTTCGCTTATATCGTTAAAACTACGCAAAAGATTTTTAGGAAGATTTATGTGTATTATACACTCTTTTGGAATTTATTGGAATTGTTAATAAAGCTTAATTTGTAATATGTATTCATATCTTTCAGCTAAATCTTAATTTCTGAGACTAAAACCAATTCTCTCCACCCTATTAATTGGAACTTAAAACACATCAATAAAAACTACACTTCAAACGATGAAACAAAAAGCTCATCAATTTTGTATGGACATAAAAGTGTACAAGAGAACCAGACGAATCCATTTCAACCCTGAACGTAGACGCGTCACGTGGAATTATTGAAGGAGCCGCACAGACAGCAACGACCGATCAGTCCTTCGGGGTCAACGCACCGTAGGGTCGCGGTGACTTGTGTCAGAGCCAGACAGATGACGGCCTCACTGCAACCGAATCGCCTTATTTTCTAAACTAATTTGTCATTTACTTTGGAACGGCCATTATGCTCAGAGGGCCTTTCTAGTGTTTGAACTGGAAGGCTTCATGCACTAACTGAACCATGAGTTTACTTTGAAATTAAACTCGATTATCTTCAAACAATATCGAGCTAAATATAGTTAGGTTTTGTACGCTTATGCATTCTCATGTGACGAGCCTTAGAGGGAGATGAACCTTTAAAACTATTTTACGTACAATCCACCCGAGCCCGACGGTCTACCTTCTTGATCCCTTTTGATGAAACTATTTTTAATATAAATAAGGTAAATCCATCCAATCTTTTAATATATTTCAGTGTTATTGTGAGGATTTGTGTCTTATAAAAACATGTCACAAAACTGACAAGGTTAGATTACGTATGTAAAATTGTAAATCGATTTTAACGCTCGCTTAGCGTTGACGGGAATTAAATTACAATTGTATAATAACAAAACGTGACCAACTTCATAATATACGACAGACATTTGAGAAAAATTCTGGTCTAACGTTACATGCGGCGTCATGTCTAAATTTGGCACGTAAGGGACATTTTTTTATGGTTAATTTTCCATAGTCAAGTGAGCATAAAGGTCGATTTACACGTGACAGTGTTTCGGAAGCTATAAACACTCAAACTCGGTTCCGGGCGGCGCGGCGGCGGCGCGCGCCTTCACTCCGAGCTCGAACAAACAGTGCTAACTTGCGTAATGACCACCCACGTTACTAAAGCTGTGTTCATATTTCATTGTTAACTTTTTAGGGCATGTTTTACTATGAATATTACGACAAGAAAGTGAATAATAAACTTATTCAATACACTTTTGTTAGATTATTAATTGTACGGCATACTGCGGCAGCTATCTACCGCCCTTAACCTTTATGCCCTATTAAATCCAATTGCCAGTTATATGGTGGTACGTTGGCGAGCATTGGCGATAGTTTTTCCTCGTGACGTCATAATGATACCGTTGTGGTAAATGCAAATGAATGTGCGCAAGCGGCGACAATCTTGTTTTTTAAACAGGACCACACGTGGTAGTTTAACGTGAGATGAGAGAATTGTGTTACGTACATTACAAATTTTAATGTAGCATATTGTATAATTCTGCATAACTAACTTTATTTCAGACAAATATTTATTTTAATACAAAAACAAATATTTTTAATCAAATTTTTATTTTTATCCGTCTTCGACGAAGGGATAATTTTTTATCTAGATATGTTGTGTTTAAATGGTGTATCGGTACCATTTACAGCAATTAATAACTAACTATACATATAAAAATGAATGTTTGTCTGTATATCCTTTATAGAATCGTAAACTATGCAACGGATTTTAATGCCTATTTCAGCAATAGATACGAGTAATTTAAGAGGTTTATTACCAGGATTAAAAGCGAGCAAAGTCGCAGGGCGTAGCTAGTTATAGATAAAAATCCCAGTGTAACCAACCTAAGCCCCCAAGAATCACATTACTGTACAATCAGACAATATCATCGCACACAAAGAAAAGACACGCATGACGGACGACGTCGGGTGAACTCCTATACATAATTACAGGTCAACAGTAACCAACTCAAATACAACACAAGTATTTCATTCAATCAAACAATCGATCCTAGCTATAAGTAATTAAGGTGTTAATTATCATGTGGATATAGGGTAGCAAGCACTTAATAGACAGTTATCGCCTTTACACTCTGAAAACATACCTTCACCAAATAAAAAGCAATAAGAGTTGTAAGGAAATAATAATAATCCTTACTAATATTATAAATGCGAAAGTAACTCTGTCTGTCTGTTGCGCTTTCACGCAAAAACTACTGAACCGATTTAAATAAAATTCGGTACACAGATAGTCCAGAGCCTGAGAAAGGACATAGACTACTTTTTAATGCGAAAATAGAGTTGTAAGGGATTGAAGGGGGTTTCGATATAAACAAATATGATAATCAAAGCTTGGGAACTAATAAATAAATAAATATCCCGGGACGTTCTTTACACACGGCCATCTTGGTCCCAAACTAAGCAGAGCTTGTACTATGGAAACTGATATACTACATAAACAGCTTTTTTTCTCCTAATAACATAGTTACAGGTTTTCATTATCTCTATATAAAACTGTAAGGATATGCGTTCATCATAATCATACACAAAAGAAAAAAAACTGACGTAACAAATAAGTATTGTATGTTTGTAAGTCGAATAACATTGCGTAGGGCGTGTGGAAAGCTATTTACAAAAATAAAACGCGTAGGTTTGAGTAACAAAGGGTCCAAAATAAACACTTTGAAGTTGTTTGCTTAAAGTTTAAATTTCTTTTTATTTTTTTATGGATTCAAAAATTTCATGCACGAATTCTAACTAATTAAGTGCGTAGGTAGTAGAGATTTTTCTTCCGTCACATGCGGAGGCACGAAACGACGTAGTATTTTGTACGAGGATAACGTGGCAGACGGAGAAGGGCAAGGATACTGTTTAACATGGGAGCGCGAGTGGAACCATGAGGCAGAAGCTAGTAAATCCTCGATATAAATCTAAGTAGTAGTGTAAATATATATCTAAATACTTGCTGTCCCCCGCGGTTTCACCTGCGTTATGTCCGCTATTATACCTCCAGATGTAACATTTTTCTGGGATAAAAAGTATCCTTTGTTACTTCTAATACCTCCAAGAATATGTGTACGTACAAAATTTCATGATGATCGGTTAAGTAGTTTTCGCGAGAAAGCGTAACAAACAAACTTACATTCACATTTATAATATTAGTAGGGATAAGAATGTATATAGAAGAGAATTAAAAGTAGTACAAGTAGTATACCTGTTCTCTGGTTTCCATAGTACAAGCTCCCTTAGTTTGGGACCAGATGGCCGTGTGTAAAGAATGTCGTAGGATATTTATTTATTTCATATTTAGTCAAGGCCAATATATCAGCAACCATGTTGAAATTATCACGGTTTAAGCTTTTTGTGTTTCTATTTGACATTGTTAAACAGAAGTTTTACAAATGCCTTCATAGGACATAGCAGTACCGGCAATACTAACGTTTATTGTTTTGGTACAAACAAAAGCAAAGCAAACAAACAGAAGAAACGTGATGTCCAATAAATTATTATTATTGTTGTAACTTACGCAAAAAAAGGGGTTGCCAGATTTACAGGATTGTCTTATTTTTAATAGTAACATTGTCTAGTTACTGTGACCAATTAGTTACGAAAAGCGTCACCAAAATAAAAATCTTGGCATTGATTTTTTTTTAAAACCATTTAGGCAATTGTGATATTTATAAAGTATAACGGAAGTTCTAAGACAAGTGAAATTAACCAACTAAACATTATTTTGTAAACTTTCTCCATTCTAAAAAATCATACAACGTTTGAAAAAGTTATATAAAAATTACAGCTAAGTCACTATTTACATGTTAAACGAATGCCCAATATAACGTTTCAATTCGTTCATAACTGCTTTAGACAAGACTAAAAAAACTGAATAAAATATCAATGATTGATGTTACAGATGTAAAACCGTAAGCTGTAACCGCAAACATCCATTTAAGCGTATTTAAGCGTAATTAAGCTACATTTAGACTTGTTTAACAAACAATACGTACAATTTCAACGTAGTAAAACCTTATTTTTACTGTAAGTATAAATTTATTGTGAAATCATTGAGGTTTTTGAACCGGCAACAGCTGTCGATGGGTAGGGGTAACATATGGCGTGTATCGAACACATTATATAGTTCATAAATAAAGTATTTATACGTAAAAAAGTACAATACAATTTATTGTACACAAGAAAGTATATCGAGCGGAACAATTTATTTAATAACTGCAAATTGCGATGCGCTATTAAAACTAAACACTTGATCTATTCAAAAGAAACTGGTAAATTTAATCATTTATTAATTGATATTAATTGGTAAGAAATATATCTTTAATAATTATCGGTAATAAATCGATTAATGTTGGTTAAAAGCGATTTATATATTGAGTTATTAATACTTAGCGATTCAAGCTAAATATGAGTGGTAAAAACAAAATGTTTAATTATGTTATATATATTTTCCTTACGGCTGGGTATTTGAACAGTTCAAAAGCTTGCAAAACTGGAACTTCTTTATAAAAAAAGAATACATAACTTCAGATGGACGTCATCGTTAGTATTATTTATTTTGTAGAGAAACCACTGTGGACTGTATCAAAAATCCAAACTAATATTATAATTCCGAAAATGAATTTGTTTGTTTGTTACGCTTTCACACGATTTAACAGATCTTTCTGAAATTTGGCGCTCACGTAGCCTATAGTCCGGAGAGAGACATTGACTACTCTGTAAAAATTTTTGCACAGTGAAACCGCGGGATGGAGTCTAGTATCATTATAAGAAAGTATAATAGTACACGAAATATTATACGTAAATAGCATAATTTTATCAAAAAATTATAAAAAAAAAGTTCGCTAGGTTACTTATAACCGTATTCCTGTAAAAAACATAACCTAAAACATCTAATAAACTTTATAATTAAAATGACATAAATAAATCAATTATTATATTATCTAATGAGGCGTCTGAAAACTTCGCCGATGCTAATTAAATCGCTGTATTCACAATAGAGTGAGACAATGCAACGATAAATAACAAAACGATACGATCGCGCGCGATCGGCGCGGGCGCATACGTCAAACGGTGCGCTGCTACGAGCCTGGGACGCGCAATAAATTAGAATTAAATTCTTCGTATCTATGGATAATAAATGTAAATTACTCTATATTTATTCTGTATTCAAAAAAAGAACATTGTCTATGTTTAGAATTTACATTGAAATGAATATTCTGAATGTCCATTGCGCATAAACTATTAGACGATCCGACAAATATTTTATGATTACAGTTTTTAGGGATGGCTTGTGTGGATTTTTCACACAAAAAGGATTTGAATGACACACAAAAGAGAATTTTTATTCCGGGGAAATGTACCATCTCCGGGGAACGAGGGTAATTTTTTTTTTTTTTTTTTTTTTTATGCCACTTGGGCCGACAAACAAGCAGACGGTCCACCTGATGGTAAGTGGTCACCGCCGCCTATGAACATTTGCAACACTAGGAGCATCGCCAATGCGTTGTCGACCCTGAGACGTGAAGTTGTTAAGTCTCATGTGCCTGTAATTTCACCGACCCCCTTACCTTTCTAACCGAAACACAGTAATACAATTGCATTACTGCTTCACGGCGGAAATGGGTAAGGTGGTAGTACTTCCCCGGACGAACTCTGCACTAAGAGCTCTACTACTACTAACTTCGGGGAAGACTTGTTAGTATTATAAATGCGAATGTTTATTTATCTTTTGACGCAAAAACATAAGGCGGATTTAGATTAATCTTGGCACATATACATATAACATAAGATACTATTTATTCAGGAAAATGTAACATCCCCGAAACGCAGACGAAACCGGGTACAACTGATGTAAATGTGCACAAATATTGATTTATAATAATTAAAGCGTGGATATTTGTCATTATCATTATCATATTCACATTACACAAGAAAAACAGTAGTTGTAAATGTCATAATAAACATAACGACCAAAAAATACTCATGGACAGAACGTAATTAAGGTCGTTTTACCAAATCGACAGTATTTACTGTGCTTAAGCAATTTATGCAAAATATCACCGATGTATGGGAATCCATATAATAAGCGAGGAACTTAGCCCGTGAACAGTTTAAAAGGTTTTACAGAAACTTAGTTATCTTGTCAACAAAACCAAGCAACACTGAATCGTATTTCCCTGACGTAGGTACACTAATTCTTTAAGATGCTACAATTATTATATGTTACTATTAAATGAAGCAGTGTATGCAAAATTCAGTCAAGTATGTGATTGACAACATTAAAACCATTTGTAAAATATTATTATTAATATTAGGTGTTTTGATACCATTTTAATATTCAGCTTTATCTTGACTCACTGAACTAAGCTAAAATAAAACAAAGAACTCAAATCATAAAAAAACTGTATGGTAATCCAGACGCACGGCAGGTGGTAAGCCAAGTCCATAATAAATAGCCAATACCGATTAAATCGATTACTACTATATTAATTGTTAATTTAATGTTGCACTTAACCATAAACTGATAGGATAGTAATGAATTTTAACGTACCATAATACTCTCCCAACAAGACATCCCCACACTCAATGAGCTGCTGAAGAAACTTCAGTCGGTTCTGATAGCCGAAATCCGAAGTCAACATTCCCAACATGATGCCAGTCACTTTATACTACAGTTTACTTTTAATTTCACGTAAAATCTACAGTTCATTGTTTTATATCACTAACATGACGAACCATGTTGTGTTTTGGCGCGAAGTAAAGGCAGATGCTCACGCGCCGACCACCGGTTGCGACTGCGTTGCGTTGCGTTGCGTCTTCCGAAAGCTATTACGACAGACAGGTGGTGACAAAGGAGTCCCTACTTCCCCTCTATTCACTAAAATAAGTGCTACGACTAATCGGCCGATTGATCGTCCGATGTCTTACGGGTTATTCTTAATGCATGCGTTTAATGAATAAGCTGCAAGCGTTAGAAGTGAAATATTTATAACTAAGCTGAGTTCTTCAGCTAATTGCTCAAATACAATCGGTTCTTAGAAACCATAATTTGTAGCTAACATTTAAAAAAAACATCACCATGATGTATACAGATCCTAATCTAAAACAATTAAGATGGTTTGCTTTAAATATTTGCTCGAACGTAAAACTTCCGCGTCCATGGGAATAACCCGATTGGAATTGGCTAAGTGCAAGCATGGAGTACGTGAGCGGGTGCACGCTCCACCCGCGCCCCTTCGCTATTATTACTCGCATTCGCATCCAATAAGGGGGTTTCGAATCGGGGTTTGATTATTCGCACATCAACATGTTTGCATTTCATCGATTTCGTGCGCGACATGGCGACTGAGAGTTTTTAATATTGATAAAACAAACAAATAGTAATCGTTTTGGTCAGTTAATTACCGTTAAAGGTATTTTCTTTTTTAGGAAGGTAAATTTTAAGGGGGGTAAGGCTCCGGTCACATGGGCGCGATGGTGTTGTTTATTTATTTTGCGCGCGAGAGATGCACGTGGGTACAATCGCGGTAAAAACGCCGGTGGAGTTAGGAACGTCGCGACGCACCGACGCGCGCGAGTGTACTGACCGCGCGGGCCATTCGAAGTTCGGACGCGCGTCATTCGTTGCACTATGTGCATACACAGCCGTTAGAATAGGGCGGACATAGGTCGATCGAGTTACTACTTTAATTCATAAGATTTCAATATAAATGCGTACTTCCACTAATAAAAGCTTAGAGCAATCTTTATCAATATAGTTTTGGAGTGAGTTGATGGTTTTTTTTTATGAAATGTTTATTAATAGATTGTTATTTTGTACATTCTATGTAGCAATCCTACTATCGACAAGAAATCTACCAGTGAAGCGCACGTAATTAAAACAACTAGTCAATTAATTAATTGCTCCGACACCACCCACGACATTGCTATTAATAATAATGTATCAAACACAAGTATAATTAAATTACTATATATAAACGTCACAGTCAGAATACCGTTATTAAATCCGTTTATTAAATCTATGTAGAGAAATGTCGTATTAAATTAAACATACCTACGACAAAATAACACAAAATGATACAGCGGCGTCGCCTGTCGCGACGTCCGATATAAATATTTCATCCTCAGAACAAGCGTTAAACGCATCGACAGCGCATACCGCAACGCAAGAAACAAGCACCGCGATGCACACCCGACAACCATTCTATTTCCGTACTCCATAAACATTCTGACTATTCAACTGCCCATTTAAAACTCACTTACTGCTACAATTTTCAATTTTAAAACATAAGAGACGCGCTCATTCAATATTCATACCAGTAATTGATTTGCGATTGACTGCTTTTGAATTTGAAAGACATCAATCAGGTAGAGGTCGGGTCGCCCTTACAGAATTTCAGAGCCTCTCAGCTTTTAATGTTCACCTCATTTTTGTGTATAAATATTCTAGCAATGAAACTTTGTAATGTAATTCTAAATCACCGGCGCGGGGTTCAAAAGTTCAGTTCTTTAAGCAAATATTACTAAAGCTACGTGATATTTGCTAAGAAAGAACTAAAATATTGAAATAAAGTACTGAGTCATGTTTAGTTTACGTCGTTTATAACGGTAAAGCCTCAGAAACAGAAAACAATAGGAAAGGGGCAATATCAAGGGCAAAAGACTTGGGAGTCCTTAGAAACAATTTCAATGTACACATAAATTATTTTTATTAACTGATTCTACAAAAGTATCGATATTCATAACCGACCTCAAAAAAAAAGTTCTTAATTTGATTTCTGCCATGAAAATGTTTGTACAAGACAGTCAGATAAATATAACAAAGTGAACACCAAAGCTACAGTGTACAAGTCTACAGTTCTTCATAAATTGTTAACATTATAAGAATAATATAAGGTAAGAACAATTTTATACTAAATCATGGAACAACTTGTAAAACTTATTTGTTTCTGGGAAAACGAATAGTTACAAAAGGTTTCAAATGAAAATTGATTTCTAAATACGTATCGAATTAAATCGACAATTTACGCAATACCCGACCGCGAGCCCGAGGCAATACTAAATATTACTCAGAGGCAACAACTTTTGTTACGTGGGGGAAAATTACTTCTGGAATTGACGCTCAACATTAAACTTGATTGAACGCTTTGATAATATAATTAATCACTTGAAATTACTTACGTTTCAGAATTACAAGGCATGAAACTGTCATGTGCTATCGAATAATGTTAACTAAAACTATCGATCAGGATATCGATAAATATCGACGATTTTGCTAATAAATTTGACATATAAAAGTTTTTTTTATCTAAGCCCGTATTTGTGAAAGGTCAGCATGGAATGCACAGCTCAGTATAAAGGTTAAATGTTACCGAGTGTACTAACTTGTTGTGCAATTATTTTAAGACGCGGATGTCTCCGCACCGCGTACACATATCCTCTAGTTCGTACACAATTAATAAGTACTCTTTGCGGCAGCCAGCGGACCGTGTGACACCATTCTCGCTGATAATGTTTGGGTTCTGAGTGTAATCACCTCGTCCGCGTCTTCGTCATTAAGGAGTTCCTCTAATTGTTCATGAATAAAACGTATTAATAAACAGAGCGATCCACATTATCATCAACGTTAATTCACAATAGAGGGGTGGTCTCGCATGAATACAGCGCCGAAATCACTACCCCTAAAATTAATATCACGCTGGAAAATTAAATGAACCGCTTCCACAGAGCGTCGGGCTCTAATTCATATGCATATCTAACTTGGCCACATTGGCACTGACCCTCGAGCAAACTCTGTCAAATGAGATAACTTAGCGTCACCAGGAGGCGCTGTATACATTAGCGTAGCTCTCAAATCGGTTGAGTAATTCCCCTCTGATAATTTAATGGTCGCAGTGCCAACAAGTAAGGATATTAATTGTTAGTGCGCTACTACTAGGTAGTGCGTCGGATAGTTGATTTTATTGTATAACATTGTGCGGAATTCACCTTGCACCCCTCATCCGGCGTTTAGAAGGGGACAAAGCGAGGCCGATAGAAACTTCGAGACTGGGGCAACCTAGTACAGAACTATAATTTCTATCAGCTTTGTACTCGGATACAGCGGGGGGTATATCGTGAGAAAAGCGAGACGATAGCGAACATAAAAGTTAGAAGATGACTTAAGAAGTCAGTAAATAGGGTACGTGTAAATTAAAATAAGGGCCTGACCCGAAATTCCGTTAAAAACTTGAAACAAAGCTGTTGGAGAGGATCCCTAACTTGAATGAGCGGGCAATAAATCACTAGAACAATCAGCAAACGTGCCTCGGTTTGATCCCGCCGGTACGTGTACCTACTCAATACATTTTTTTGCGCAATGCGTCAAGTTAGAAGAATCAAATTCATATGCAGCAAGATGCAAATAAGCAAGCAGATATACCTTTGTGGACATTAATTAATATTTAAAAAAATAAAGATACGACTTCCTCTACAGCATGACTTTGCCTTTGTACAAACTTGTTAAATATTCCGTTTTAAAAGTCAAGTCTTTTAAAACCGCGAGCGTTTATAACGCGAAAAATCGCCTAAAAAGCGAAGCAGTGACAAACTGGAACAAGAAAAAAATTTTGCTCTTAACCGGGAAGCGGAAAGTGCGACGCCTCGCCTTCAGCTTTCAGACGCCATTATTTCATCCGGTATTAAGTTGGAGAAAATTCCGCAGCACCGGCCATAGGTTTAATGCGAAATAAAACTTCGTGACGATACTTTAGAGTTGAAATTTCAGCAATCCTATTAATTGGTTTTACGGCTGTTCGTCATGGTGGTGTACAATACGCCCATTGAAAAGTCACTTCTGGCGGAAGACAATAGAGTTGATATTGATTCGTAAACGTGATTGTAGTTGAGACATTTTCAGTAGCGGTTGTGAAGGGCGGAGGCCGATACTCGTCCTTGTGGATACGAATTGATATTCATATTGGAGTATAAAGAGTTTGAACAAAGAGAAGTGTACGATATGACGATGCCTCTGTATGTTTTGATTCTGATATCCATACCTACATTATTCTGGAACCTGTTGACATCATACATGAGTATTGAGTCATATTAAATTACATGTACCGAGATCTTATTTATAGATCAAGCAAGTAGCTTAGTGTATGTTTTTCTTCGAATATTCTGATGGATGCATCTATTAATTGCCTTATTATTATGGCCGGACGTAGTTGAGTAATGTAGGGCAACCTTATACAGGTTGTAAAAAATAATTAATGAGTACCACGACAACTTCCGTGCGATTTATTCGATGCAGAAATATGGATTTACTATAATACTTCTAATATGTAGGCTCGATAGAGCATCTAAGAAATATTATAGTTTAATTGGTTGTATTATTACGGCATACATTTTTATTAAGTATTCCAAGGTTCCAAGTTCTTTAAGCACTCCGTATGCTGGTCGTCGTAAATGGCACTAGAGGCATACCATTAAATTCAGACGATATCTAAGCTAAGGGTATTATTATAGTGTTATCCAAAAACCACATAGGCGTAAAACTTCAAGTCTACTTTGCTTAGTTCCAAAGGGTTGAAGATATTACCCAGGCAGGGTAATATAAGAATTCCATTTGGGCATTATGTGGACATTCCGTAACCGAATGGCGAGTGATCGTCAGCCCCCCGCGGCAGGAAGTGTATGGTTGGGGGCAATACGCGAGCTGCATTTTAATTCCGTGCCCCGTATTCAACGCCGACCTTTATGACATCCCTACTGTTGTTACTCGATAGTAAAATTATACCATCATCCACTTTTAGCAGCAATAACCACGTCGTTTATGGATGACGAGTTTTCGAAGGTTTAGGATTTATAGTCAATTTTGCCATTCGTTCCACGGTTTCAGTCACTTTCAGAGGGAGCTCATGCATCTCCGGGATCCAGAACTCTATCAGTACACCGATTTTATGCAAATCCGTTCAGGTGTTACGGTGCTGTACAAATATTTAGGTACATCTCTATTTATCTGGACATATATATTTACCATAAATTAAACATAGAGTTAGTAACCTACTCTAAAAATTTACAAGCTAGTAGGTAATAACTAATTATTTCATAACAATTATTTATTAATTACTAGCTGTCCTCCGCAGTTATACCCGCGTTCCCGAGGGATATCACATTTCCCGGGATAAAATGTAGCCTATATGTTATTCCAGGATATGCTTTATCTATCTACCACGTTACATCCAAAATCCGTCCTGTAGTTTTAATGTAGAGAGTAACAAACTTTCATACACCCATCCTAACAATATTTCGCATTTATAATAATAGTATAGGATAGTAAGTAGGATAGAATTATAACATCGACAACCGCACCCGCCTACATTATGACGCGATACGCATTTTATCACCGGCTCACCATCCTATAGAACATAACAGTGTATACCTGCACTGTGTACCATCCCGAAGCGATTTCCCTCTCGAAGTGCCCTTTGTTCCTTCAGTAAGATTTAGAGAAATGCGCAATACCCGACGACGGTCGCGTCGCTCCTGTTTCTTTACAATTACATTTGGGTCACGTTGAACTAACGGTTTAGAGGGATCGTTAGTTTAAACTGTTAAATACTAGGTATGAAGGTAAACTAAACAAAGTACTACCACTTTACCCATTTTTGCCGTGAAGCAGTAGTGCACTTGTATTACAGTGTTTCGGTTAGAGAGGTAGGGGGGCCGGTGAAATTACAGGCACATGAGACTTAACAACTACACGTCTCAGGGTCGACAACGCATTGGCGATGCCCCTAGTGTTGCAAATGTTCATAGGCGGCGGTGACCACTTACGATCAAGTGGACCGTCTGCTTGTTTGTCGGCCGAAGTGGTATAAAAAAAAAAAAAACAAGTTGATCGAGTGGTATAAGGCTCCCTAGCCTTACTAGCCGCGCTTTGACCCCTGTCATGGGTTCTTTGTTCAGAAATAAATACTTGCAGGTAGCCCGAAATTGGTTAAGTGCCAGAAAGACCACGCCAATTCTCACCACATTTTACGTTGAAATATTTATCTCCGACTCTATCTATATCACTATAAAATTCTTAAGAACGCATTTAATTAGGTTAATTGTATTTATCAACAGCCTAATTAATACTTACAATGACATAAAAATATATACAATAATTTTTTATTGTATATATGCCTAAGCAAATTTTACCAGGTAATATTTATCAAGGTAAGAAAAGTTAGATAGACAAGTCAGTAAAAACATTTTTTTTACAGTATTTTTATTTATTTATTCGGTTTACCAACGTTTATTACACAATGTGATATTATAACTTCTAAGCTAGGTACATAAACAGATTTTCATCGGTTATTACCTGGTAAAATTTGCTTAGGCGGAGAGTATGAAACGGTATCCTAATTTAATGCAAAACTAAGTAATAGGATGAAACATAGTCGCCCTATAATCAAGCACCAGTTTCACAGATTAACTACAAAACGGATTTTCACGAAAATTAACAATATATTTAGGCTTGGACTACGGTCATAAGTAGGTATCTATTTCTATAACGGTATTGCGGGACCGCATACCGCAGGGGACTAGTCTAAAACAATTTATGTATATTTAAGCTTTTAATGTTAACATGTTTCATGAACTTTTTGCTCTATTTGTATTGGCAATTGTTTATAGTTCTAATATAATGAATTAAACGCATGTTAACCACGCTTGAGAGACTCCAGGTAATAATACCAATGCCACAACATAGTTGCTACACTGTTTAGTCGGGGCGAATACGTGCATTAAGCATTCGTAATTCCGATCGAGAAAAAGCACACTTTTTTGTAAAGTCTGCCTCGTTATATCATGAAGAATGCACATACTGCAGAATGATATCGGGTGGAACCCAGTCGAACAAAACGGAAATCATTAGTTCCACCCCTTTAAATATTCAGAAATGTCCATTGACCAACGCACTAAAGCGGCCAATAATCTAAATCGGTGCACATCAATACACTAGCTGTAGTGCTATCAGTAGTAAACTAGTGTCTGCTCTCGAAATAGACGTACCTACGTTAGCGTATAGCGTAGTACGACGTAGTACGGGCGTCACGGCCGAGGCCGGAGGAGGATGGGCGCGGTGGCCACGGAACCCCGTGCTCCCACGTCTCCACCCTGCCGGCTCCCGCCTCCCGTCATGGTGAGTGTAAGGGGTCGATAGATGGCGCCCGCGATTTAATCGCCATATCCGAGACACGATTTATTCGAATTGTAATTGAAATAAAACATATCTCCTAGTGAGATACCGATACGAAAAATACACGATGATAACAATCGATTACGAATCGGTATCTATCGACAAGCAATAGATTCTCTTTCCTGATATTGGAATCCTTCAATTTCCCGTCGACGTGCCGGCCGTCTCGACAGGAGAGAGTTGGCAATCACGATGAAAGGAGTGAATCGGGCTCGGTTGGAAACCGTACTTTTTAACTTCTCAATTCTCCCCAAGTCGGGCTTCGCCTTGCGAACTATTCCGAACTACCCTAATATATTATTTATTGAAAAATAGTTGTTAACATTTCCCTGTAAGCGGGAAGTAGGATGCGGAAGGCGGAATATCCGATGTGGTGACGGGTGTTGGCAGTCTTAAAGGTGCCTGTCTAAAGATGATGCATCTATTTGTATATCTCGATGATTAATAACTATTGTAAAAGTGGTTAAATGCGATAACTATAGATATTTAATGTATTTCGATTACCGATAAATATACGAACAAATACATGGCTTATCTTATTGATAAAGAGCACTTTGAGCACTGTCCCAAAAATGAGACATTCGGTTGACATTAAATGGATATAAAAAAGGGAATGGTGATTTTAACGCCTATGTTACGACTGTATCCCCGGACTTTTATTAGTGGAATGCATTGCGACATCTGTGTTAAATTAAGAGACGTATACACGTCGTCAACTACAAGAGACATAAACAAACCAACACGGCGTTTATAAGCTATACGCATTAATTAATATAAAAGTTACAAGAAGATAACACAACTCTGTTATTGAATAAATAAAGCTTCCATTTAAATGTCTACGGAGGGAAATTAACAAATACCAGTTGGAGCGGATCGGCGTCTTTTTAGCGTCGTACTTGAAGTTAACCAAATGAAAAGTTTCTCCAGCGAGGCGCGCCTGTTTCCAAACTTATCGCAAAGATTAATAACTAGTTTAGATCGGATAAATAAAGTGTGTGCTTTATGACAGCGAACGTGTCTCGTGGAAGTTCTGCATCTGTTAATTGAACTGTATAGTATGTAATTGATATGTCGCGTGTCTGTAACATATTAGCATCGAATCCCTTAAATTAATATCGCATGGTAATTGACAGTGTATGTGTAACATATGCTACATCAATATTGAGTGTAGGTGCGACACTTCATACAAATATCTATTTATGTCCCGCTATCTGAACTTGATATAACAATGAGAATAAAAAAGACCCTTATGTAAAAGGCAACAGATATAGGTAAACATGAGGAAATAAAGCCACCACTAAATTGTTCCAGCCGGGTACACGTACAAGTACAAAACGCGCTTTGTAACAATGAATCACTCAGTTCGAAAAGTTAAACCGGCAATTTTTACATTCCATTATATACTTGAACACGGACAAATGAAATCCTCTTATTGAAATCTTATTGAGCCACAGTGTAAACTGTCATGCAGTGCATTAACGCTTATCAAACTATTAAGATCAAATAGGTATATACTTTGTAATAAAATCATAATAATGAATAAGAGATATCTCTTTACGATTTCAATAGGCATAAACAAGCTAAATAAGAGAAACATAAAACCAAGAGAGACTCAGAAATTGGTTTGCAGTACGGCATGTTAGGCTAATTCGGCGCATAACGAGTTATCAACTAGCGGACATGTCGCACCCTCAGTACGATAAGGGCTTAACTCAAAATTTTGCGAAATGGAGTTACGATCATAGAGAGACTAAATAAAGTACGCTCTATCCGATGAATAGTAAAACATAGTCAATTTAATGATAGAATAAGCATACCGATACTTCAGCCTCTTTAACACCGGGACCCACCCTCCCCGCTCAGTGCAAAAGTGACCCAATCAGAGATGTGCCAAAAGTGATTTTTTGAGTTAAGCCCCTATCGTTCTGAGGGTGCGTTGCGTACTGGTCCAACCTATCCAATTCTAAATCCCACGATTGCCTCGTTCGTTAGTTATCTGTACTGAAATGATTACACTGTGGTACAACTACAGTCGCGTTGATTGATTTTATCAGCAACAAAAGGTACTTTAATGTACAACCTTATCTTGTTGGCACGATCACTGAAGAGTACAGTGATTGTATGCGTGTGATAGCAAATAAATAGATTAGACACATTATCTATTTGATTAAATAAATAAAAACACGTTATATATATATTTTTATTTCGTCTATATACATAATAGCTGCCCCCGCGGTTTTACCCGCGTTGCCGTGGGATGTCGCATGTATTATACATAAAAACCTTCCTCTTCAATCACTCTATCTATTAAAACCGCATCAAAATCCGTTGCGTAGTTTTAAAGATTTAAGCATAGGTACATAGGAATATAGGGACAGAGAAAGCGACTTTGTGTTATAATATGTAGTGATGTATTAAACATTCACCCAAACAATTATTTCACATTAATTCCTATATGTACCTACTGTGAATAAAATGGTGCTGACTATTCGGTAGCATTATGCTGAGATGATTGACCTCTTTGGCGGTTGTATTCGTAATGTATTGTATTGCCTTGTTTGTGTACATTAAATTAAATCTCCTTCTCATTTGTTTCCAACCGCCTGGTTAAAATGATTCCGTATATAGCGATACGTTATTCTAAACACAATAGCAAGTCCGGCCGAAACGTCGGACATCGCTTCGCTAGGATGGTGAAAGTTGAAGAATAATGTTTTCTTGCAATTTCCCGGAGTGATATATGTATTATCTAGATTGCCCAGTAACCCAATATTAACATCACGTATAAAGCTAGAAACCTAGAAAGTGGAACCTGGGGCTCGATTCCGTAAGGAAAATGACAATAGCTCGAGGATGTTTCGTCGCGGCCTCTATGCTCTGTCCCTTTCGCTAGCTACGCAATCACGTGAGACGTAAGCTCGCCGAGGCCTCCGTGCACCAGTTCGCCGACGAAGTTTGTATTAGCTGAATAAGGGGGCTGACCAGAGACTTACACACCGAGTCGGCAATTTAATTGCCACATGAGAATGAAATATTCAAGCTAATTATACCCTGTTTGAAATAGAAAACTAAGAACTTTTATAATCAACCACAACTAACGTCATTATTATTCAAGTAAAACTAATACCGCTGCACTGCAGTATCGATGGATGACATTAAAAATTCTTAACCCAATCACGAAGTTGACTACAAGGGAAATCTACCCGAGTGCATACAATGTGAACAAATTTACATTATAGACCTTTAGACATGTACCTATCCTTTATCGAACTATGCACTACTAGGCTAGACCTAGTAAGGAACAGAAGAACAATGTTCAGCAGATCAGCGATCAAATATAATAAGGGGATGTGATAAAAATCTAGTTATGACGCATTAAGAGAAAGCAAACAGGTAGATGCTGTATGAAAATTATGAAGCTAGTGCCAAGTGTTGTAAGCAAACACCAAACTTAATACAGAAGGAATTATGCAAGCACAACTATGCGACTACTTACAAATACATAAATTAGAAATGGACGCCCGCGATGGGCATCATTTGCAAAGGACCGGAATGAAAGCAACAACTGGGACCAGCTTAAGTGACGATTAATCTCGTGCAAACACCACCTCTCCTATTTCGCCTTGTCCCGAATATACTTGAGGTCGACTGAGCTAACAAAGTAGATACATTTATATTTGGTGCTGTTGATTTTATGAAGTCACTATTAAACATTTGACATTAAAACCTTGTTTATAGGTATACGATTTATGCAAAGTGAAATCCATTGGTCATATGAACAAATAATTAAGAAGTGCAGCTTTTTTTTAAAGCCTTCCAGGATACTTATTACGGATAACTGAAAATAGAATTCATAAAATATTGGCGTTGCAAGTTTGTATAGGAATTCCGCAGGAACGCGGGTAGCACCGCGGGGCGAAAGTAAATCTGTTATATTAAAAGTTATCGATTTTCCAAAATTTAATAAGCTCCCTTATCCAAATCTCCGTCACGTCAAGTTTTAGAACTTTTTAGCTAAATAAGATTAAATCTTGATGAATTCCCTTTCAGAAAAAGTTACCAAAAAGACTTTTATCACATCATCATGACGACCTTTCACTTATGACGTCATAGAAATTTTCTAGGCAGTCAAAAGATGGGGGGGGGGGAGTACTATTACTCATAATCTACATATTTAATAGACAGAGATAGCTTAACCAACAAGCACGGAAATATCTTTACTGCCTGACACCATTCCGTGCCAGGGCGACGTTACATTACAACGTTCTTATACTTATTACGGTGAACTACCATAAGATACCAACAGACCTTGACTAACAGGGTCGTATGTATATAAATAATAAATATAAATGTTCTGGGACATACTTTACACAGGGCCATCTGATCCTAAACTAAGCAGACCTTGTACATTGGAAACCAGATAACTGATTGCTTCACATACTACATTTTTCTTGTTAATATATACATACATACTTATATATTTTCCCAAAAACAGAACAAACATACATGGTTATGTGCACAAATGTTTGTCCTGGGTTTGTCCAGGGTCGCCAACCTAACTGGCCCCTGTACCGCTTACCTGGTGAAAGTAATATACATATCGACTGAGTGTCACTTTACCTAATTCACCACTAGCCAGCGAACTAGTTGAATTATCGAAATATTGATAGTACAATCACCTACATTTGAATTCATTCGCGTATTCAAACTCAATGATCGATTAATTTATGATTTACATTTCGATCATACCGATTCTGTACGATGCGAGTTATCGATTAATATTCAATTAGTCGGACAACTTCATTACCAGCCAGTAAGTTGATCGTTGAACTACGGCACGGTAGCTCTTTGTTCTAACGTCCGTCAGTCGAGTTGTGGCAAATATTTTGCTATTCATCGTGCGTTAGTAAGCCTCTTTATAAGCTTTCACCCCGCGGATTATCCCTCGTTCCCGAGGGGATTCAATGATTCCCAGAATAAAAACTGATCATGTCAGTTTCAAACAAATCCTGTCAGTTTTATAAAATGTGATTGGAACATATACATACATGGCCATTAAAAAGACAAAGTTAGTACGTAGTAAATATGTAAGGATTTAATGATAACTTTTATCGGTTTAGCTTTATAATATGTAAGTGTTAAACCTCATATGTAATGCTTATTTTTCCTTGTAACATCCATTTATCATATATATTTTATATTGAAAAGGGCTGTAAATAAATATTTTGTTGCCCCAAATATTAAGCCCTCGGTGGTGTAACCTGATGAATAATAGAAAAGGCTCTGACAACTGATTAATGGCGGTATATTCGGATTGAGCTAGGTCTCGGAGAGCAGAATAAACCTAGTCTAAGCGATTGTGAGTTAGGTACAGAATATTCCGTGATAAGACGTTCTTATTGAACTCATTACGTCAACTGGAAAGAAACGATAAATCACATTCCTTTAATAAAAAAGCAAAAAAGATATTAAATTCACAAGGTTGAATCAAAACTGTGTTGATAACAAAAACAGACAAACAGATAGCCTTATGCATAAATAATAGTGAATTAATGTAAGTAGGTAATACCCGCTATTTTCCTATTAAACTAACCAAGTTTAATCACATAATGGTCGCGGCTTATTTATTACGCTGGAAACATATACCCCAATAAACGGTACACCTTTTCAATGACCTAAATACAGATTTATTTATCAGTACTGAACCCAGCACATTACTCATAGGGAAGGCGCTGGATGGAATGCGGACGAAAACGAGGATACGAACAATTTTACGATTCGGCAATCGTAAAACTTTGGAAAACTCTATTACGGGCGCCAATGTTTTTAGTAAATTGACGGGTAATGAATATTGCGAGCCATAAATACGGCCGATATTAAACAGCGAGCAAGTATTTCATAATAGTCTAACATCAAAGCCTAAGCCCTTAGATAAAGGCATGCTCCAGGTCGTTAAGTCAAGTCGGCCATGAGTCGGCCCTATGAAATAAATAACGTGGTACGATCATAAATGTGTCGTCGATACCTTATATTGGTTTCTTGGCTTAAGCCTTTCACACACTGTTACTTAAATGTGGATATTTCAAAATGTTGTACTTCACTAATTACTAGAAGGTAATCGTAAAAAGTACAATATCATTATACCGAATAGGAAACAAGATAAAGTGTTAACTGTTGTCACTTTCATTTAAAAATTTTAATTAATTGATTAATATTTATTTCATATCATTATGAGTCAGGTACTTAGGAGATATTATTAGATTCTATTTTGATAAATGTTATGTATTACGATACTATATTCGATGAAGAAAAATCTCTAGTATATTATTCTTGCCACAAGTTTTGATGACATCAATCCTTAGGTTTTGGATCGCGATCTAATATTAATTATGACCGATAATCATGATGATGTTTGTCTATTATGGTGACTGTTTTATGCCTCGTTCACACAACTGTCTGGGCACCTCCTATCAAGTAAGTACTACTGCCGTATTTATCGTCCTTGTTCCACAATAGTAGCCCACACACCTCGCTACTAAAGTGACACGTAAGTAATCAGCGACGCGACGTACCCACTTGTCGCCAGACAACTATATTGCTCAGTCGCCGCATGAAATCACCATTACAAATGTAAAATCTCAAGAGATTTTAGGAGAGTCTCGATGTTTGCGTAACTTGGTCATTAAAGACTTTGAGATATTAATTACTAATCAGTTCGAACAGCTTTGCAGTTGAAGAGTGTGATGCTATTTACTTTGTACGTGGAAGTATTATTATTATTAATTTTTTTATACAAAAACTTGAGCGCATTTGACTAGATTAATTAGTAAACAAGATAAATTTTTCGTTTTCTTTTTAAACACTTATAATTTATTGGCTTCACGTTTAGTATTTGGAAGACTCGAATATTACGTTTCTTAGTTGCAAACAGTTTCTATTTGAAACCGAACGAATGTAAGTACTTAATCAAAACGTGGAAGTAATGATAAAATTGTGATGTTTCTATATCGTTATAAATGTAGCCTCTTATAGAAACTGATTGCAACAAAATAATGCCATCCATAAATATGAATTCTTGAATGCATCAATTTCACATTTTATATATAAATTGTAATATAATATATTATTATATGTTTCTGTTGGTTATATAACCATAAAAAGGGTTTCAATGTTTACGTTTTGCTTGCACATATTATATTAGGTACATCTATTTCTATCTTTTATACCCATATCACATATTTGATGATATGACAACATGTCATGATGTTCTAATAGTCAGAATTGTCAGATAATTAGTAAAAGCAAATACCCATTGATCTAGCAAAGCTCTTAATCGAGTTCAACAAGATAGCAATTACAGTAGTTAACTAACAAAGGATGCGATCGTATCAAAATTCAAACCTCATCAATGACGAATTGTACTCAAAGTACACGAGATATAGCAGAATAACAACGTTCGTATCTAAAAGAAAGGTAGAACGACAAACAGTATGAATTTTTTCAAAAACGAATCAACGTATTTCCAAACTCACGTTTGGCAGACAGAAAAAGAAGAATGAATCGTCAGTTTTTATTCAATAAAAAACAAACAAATCTAATTCGCAAAACTGACTCCGGACCCGTGTCACATGCAGGTCCTAACCTAACTGTGATCACAATCAAACGCTACGACCGAAACTTTACCGAACCTGTCCACAGCGTTGAACCGAATAAAAACTTTAAGAGCCCAAAAAGCCGTTGTGACTAACAAATTCACAAACAAATTAATAACACAAACCAATGCAACGCAATCAAATTCACATTTCAGTGCGCTTTTTTTTTAAAAGTTCGCCAACTCTAATCGGAAAATAAATTGGTTTAAAGAACGATGTTCATGCACGTTAAAACCATTATCGGTATTATTTAAGCCCTAAGCTGGGTTATTCACAAGCACTGTACTATAAACCGTATGGCTTTAATCTGCGTTCGTGTTTTTATTTCGTTTTTCGTAGCTCTATTCGCGACCGCCCGCTGGTGGCAGGTGAACCATCTACTGAGTGTAGGGGGGTATAACACTAAACCGATTTAACGAGACCCTATACACACGTTTTACTTATTCAACTTTGTATTTAGAATAGTTGAATATTGTATAAAGGATATGACAGTCATAAATGAGTTTGTATTCATTATATACTGACTCCGAGTAAACTTTTCAGAAGCAGATAACTGCAAAAATAAAAGGATATAGAATCGAATTACGTTTAAAAGCAGCTGTTATAATAATTGATATAATATAAATTTAAATTAAAAATATTATATGCCTTGAAAATATCAAGTAATTTACATAATGATGGCTTTACAAGACACGTATCCTTCTATACATATTTATCATCCGCGTACCAACAGAAAAATGTACAGTACTTTTCTTGCGTTGACATTAGAAGTTAATAACGCTATAATAAAGCAAATGGGATTGCACAAAGCAGTAGAAATTACATTGAAACGATTCCAGTTACATCCGGTTCGTTCATATTCATTATTATTCAGTTAGCAAGCGCAAATATTTTCGCGGCGGACTCTTGTTTTATGAGTTTGACGTGTGTATGTGTGCGCCGCGCTAGTGTGTACAGTTTGCACGTTTGTGTTTTGTACGTTTTTTTCACAATTTATTTATTCACGTCGCCGACAGGTGGCGCTGCCGCTGCCGGCCGATCTGTGCCCGCGATACGTGTAAACTGCCTCTTAATATTTCATTCCACATTTTATTTTGGTGCAGTCAACCTGAACGCTTGTGCAAATGGTTTCAGTTTTTTTATCAAACAAACATAAAAGAGATTCGTTAAAAACTTAATTTAATATTCGTAACCATTACTAAATTGTTCAGTTACTTCTATTAGTGTTCGTGCTCCCGCTAGTCATATTCGTAGTATTTTTTTGTTGATTAACATTAATAAACTCTCGAACCGAATCATTTCTTGCGTTGCACAGTTTTTTATTTGCACAACGAATGCCAGAGTCGTTTAAAGTGAACTTTTTTTCTCGTAGTAGTTTTTCATTGGGCGGCAAGCGAGGTGGTCGAGTTACGAGCCAATTAGCGGCCCACTAGGATAAAATAGGCTCTTTATCGTGACGCCTTTGAGAAGCGACATTTTAGGCATTCGCATAGTGGGCGGATCGCAAGCCGAGCCTAGAAAGGTTATCGTCGCCTTAACTACTTTACACGCATGGTGAAATTGATTCCCACATTTTGCAATAAACGATTCGAAACATTTTTTTTAATATACATCTCCATAATGCACATAGTTAATTTTATTATTTTTATATTAAAATTCTTTTTAATCGACACAATAATGAGCTACAGAAAATCGTCACTAATAACAAGAAACAGGTCTCCATTACCATGTTCTTGAACTACCATCTGTTTAAAAAAAATAAGAATACCTATCGTTTTCATACTATAAAGTGTTTAGTGGGTATTTTATTACGATCATAAATAGCTTTTATTCTTTGACGCACACTTCGAACAATGACCGCGACGCTGACTCTGCAGACGATTCCATATAATCTGTACAAAATGATTTATCTGCAGCATATATAGTACATGATCACTTTTTTTTGTATGTAAGTATATTTTAATCTCCAAATCGTAAGATAACAATTTTATTGTGAGACTTTTAACATCTTTCTATTAATATATATTTTTTTTTAATTTATTACAATGCCCAAGAAATAACTTTATCAACACTTAGATTTATCACAAACATGACACTGGCAAAATTATGATAAACATAAACAATACCTAATAAGTGAAATGTTTATGAAAATAATCGCAAAGCACACTATTAATGTTATAAACGGAACGGATCTAGAAATTAACGTTAGCAATAATAAAACGTACACCTTACAAGAAAATGGCACCGCATTTAAATAATTAACGCTCAAGGGTGCCCCATGCACTGGCTAGACTAGAAATTAGGTCGGAAAACAAGCTTAAATAATCACTTACCAGGTTTAGGTAGAGGTGCTTTGAGATCGTTGGTTGTCAGCTGTGGATTTTCTTGAACCTATAAAAAGTTATAAATAATTAATTATCTTATTATAATTAATTTTTGGATTATAGCGTAATCTCAACATAGTATGAAATTATGACGTCGGAGGTGTAAAACTCAAGCTTAGACGGGAAGGACATTCGTACAACAACGAAGGCTTTAGACATCACGTAGAGTCAGTCAGCAGTGGCAAAGGGGCAGGCCACATCGCTTGAAGAACTGATAACCGACAGATAACCACTGGTTCTTGAGTGGCGACCATGTACAGGAAAACTCCGAGTGGAACGACCTTTCACCAGGTGGACCGACGACCTGTTTAAAGTAGCTGGAAGCCTCTGGATGCTATTGGCTCAGAACCGTTCGAAGTGGAAATCCTGGGCTGATAGGATGATGATGATCGGCAATATAAATTAAACTACAGTATAACAATGCAGGGTAACTAACTATTTTTAAAAACCAACTAAAATAACACAAATTAATATTAATTAAAATCATAATGAAAGGTCTACAGGTCACGACAGTGTTTCTGGTATAATATTATTTCAAAATCAGTCAATATGTTTGCATGCAATGTATTCTGGGATATTTTGGCCATATTGCTCGTAGGGATGACAACAATTTGGAACGACTGATGGTGATTGGAAGGGCGGAAGGAAAGAGTCCGAGAGGCCAGAGCCCCAAGCGATGGGCAGACCAGATAGCGCAGGAGCTGGAGATGCCGATTAGTGCTGCAATGCAACGGATAGGGACAGCTGGTGGGATGGTTGACAAAGTCAGAAAGAGCCACGATCCTCAGCACAGAGAGTTACGACTAGGGAGATGTTTAGATAAAAACTACATTAGCAAAGTGTTTATGGTATTTATTTTGCCACCATTAATAAAAAGTATCAACCAATTACAAGATAATTATATTATCCTTTTTTTTGTTCTGAATTATATTTCTTTTGCTATATATTACATGCCATTGTCTGAAGCGAACTGTCATCACGAACAATGTGGCATATATTGTATATATTCTCTCAAATCATGGACAACAATACGCAGTAACAGAAAAATTATCACACTTACGAGCCATCCAAGTTACAATGGCAATTTATAATCGCTTAGCAAAAATAAGCTTCCTATTCCATACACGGTGTCATCGGTGTCTATTGTTTTCCAACAGACACTGCCCTCGTGTGTATTTTTTGCAAATTCATGCGACCTTGCGATGTGTGCTTACACAGTGTCATGTGTTCTTGAACTTGGAGACGCGATGCTAATTTCACGTTTCAGTGCTGCGTTACACAATAGTTAGTTCATATTTATGTCACACGGTGTAATGGACGATTCACCTGAATTATTTCCATATGTAATGTTCATTCTGTTGAGCGTATTGGTTGAAGGTTTTATTGCAGTTTAAGTACCACTTCAAAGCGTTGGAAGGTTTAAAGTTGAAAGTACTGGGAGTAAACTTTTACTTGCACAGAGCGCAACAATCGCATAATTCGTTTTTCATTCTTTATCTTAGCCGGAATAATATTTTGATTTATTTAAGTTCCTAGTTAATAAAGTAATTGTTTGTTCATTATACATAAATAAGGAAACTATCGTTTTGGTAGTTTTTAGGGTGTCATACCTTAAGGGTCCAACGGTTTATTAATAAGTTTCCGCTGTCTCATGAATATACGTGTTACAAAATACCCCGTAAAAATATAATTATTTATCAAACCCTAGTAAGCTGTGATGTCAGGGAACCAGATAATTTAACAGAAAGGCCTACGTACCTATTTTACCTAATAATTGTCTACTTTAATAGTTTTTCTATTTTTCATTCATAAAAATCAGTTATTCTATTTTTTTGGGGTACGTTATACAGCGTTACTACGGTTCTTAAATAATGTGAATGGACTCGTTATAAGCCCCATTTAACCTCCTTTCGGCTTTAAGGGTAGTTTTGTAACTCTGTATAATGTAATAGTTAGACTGTTGAATTTTTTATAAAGTTTGTAACTACTATGGCCGCTATGACAACAAAAAATAAAAAAAAATCAATATTTTGTTAAATAGTTATTGTACGGTGGCAGGGAACTCTTCGTGGGCGAGTCCAACGCACTTGGCCGCTTATTTTCACCTCAGCGACATAAGCTACCATATCACATTTGAATACCCCTCATTCGTATTGCAAGCAAGCCAATGTAAAACAAACAGACATTTACTTTAAATAACTTTTTTCAGCACTATACACACTAGATAATATTTGTCGTGTCGAAAACAATTGCCGCGCAACGATATGAAGAGCCCTTAAGAGCTTTGGCACACGCGACACTGCATCGGTGCAGTTGCGAACTAACAACTAGAAGTAAAGTATCCACAGTTATCATATAACCTATTCAATTCCGTCAATTCAATGCAAATTTTGACACAAACGTTTTGTACCGACGTTAAGCAGTAATGTAGATCTCTTACCTTATTGGTGTAAGGATTGAATATAAATTTGTTCTCTAATTCTTTCCTCGGAGTTGCCGCCATCACCGACAGGGGAGTTGGTAGGGACTTCATCTCCTAAAAGAACATTATTATTAATAAAAAACACATAAAACCGGTCATTTGGCTTGGTGGTTAGAGACCCTGCCACGGCACAGTCGTGGGTTCGATTCCCATCCAGGTCAAACAATTGTGTGCATGAACATCGGCCTAAGCACGAAGATCTATCGTAAGCGTATCGTTATCGTATCGAGTGCGCCAAAAAGCTGGGTTGTATGAAAAATGGCATACCGCGCATACCGTGACGTTGCGCGGTGTTCAATTTCCCATTGCATTGGTTTCTGGACATTGTCTGTTTCTAGACATGTGGCCTAAGCAAGAACATCTATATAAAGGGTGTAAATATTGATAAAAATTTGAATAAGGAAACAAAATAATATATCAGTTATCTAGTTTGCATAGTACAATCTCTGCTTAGTTTGCGATCAGATGGCCTTGTATTATACAAGGCCATCTGATCAAAAAAAAAAAAAAAGAAAAAAAAAATACTGAATTATTGTAAAAGAGGAAGGTTACCTTTAAAATACTTTCAATTGGAGGTTGACTGCTATCGATGACGTTCTGTAAAACAAATTGCTATATTTATAAATTACCTTACAAATGCATTTCGTTTTAATTACATAACATTGCACATAGAGTCTATGAACAGCATGTGTTGGTTGTTTGCTCACAATAAGCAAATATTATATTCATTATCTAATAGAGTTTAATTATGTTTATATTGTATATGGTCATGCTATGTACCTTCCTACGTCATCAAAAGTTATATAATCTATACGATTCTATGCCATACTTGTACCTTATTAAAAAGTTTTTATTTTTACAAGATTTTATTAGCTTCACTTGTATGTTTGTAACCGACTCCTTTGGGCGTTATTTTGACCCACTTTAAACGGTCGGATTTCATTCAGACATTGTAGATTTTCGAGGACCGATGAAAATTCAATATAACACGCTTTCATAGAAATTTCTACAAAAAAATTTATTGGAATTAAGAATAGTGTAAATAAGAAAAAAAGATATTTTATTGTAAAAAAAAAGTGTGGGGTGCTTATTAAGATATTATCAAAATGATAATTCCTCTACTCATATCTGTCAATACAATATTTATAACTATTGACACCAAGCACCTCAAGCTTTTTTTTACTATAAAATACATATTTTTCTTATTTTTGCACTATTACTAATTGTAATTTATTTATTCTCTTTAAAAATAGTTTTTTTTTTCAACTATTATTATAATAATAAAGTTATAGTAAAAGTAAACAAACATAGTAATTGAATAATATCTTATTACGATCTCAAGAAACATCCCGACTTTTATATGAAACGAGATCTATTTATGAGGATTAGACGTGACACAAAAGAGGATTGTAAAGATCTGACGTTCGTTTAACGTAGCGTAAGCGTTATTATATTATTTGTTATAGACTAGCTGCTCCCCGCGGCGTCAATCGCGTTCCCGTATCCCCTAAAAAGTTTCATCAAAATCTGATTAGTCGTTTTTGCTACAACAAACGTCCATCCATCTATCCTTACAAAGCTTTTAGTAGTTTTTTTTTTGTCAATAGGCTGACAAGCAGGCAGGCGGTCCACCTGATGGTAAGTGGTCACCGCCGCCTATGGACATTTGCAATACCAGGGAGATTGCGAATGTGTTGCCGACCTTGAAAAAGAGTTGTATAGGACGATAGCAAAAGCAGTTATACGAGAGCCATGAAGAATAAACCCAGTGTTATCCTTTTATTATTGGACGTTTAACCACATAAAAATAATAACAAATAGTCTGGCATGAATAAAATTACTTTCACCCAAGAAGTACACTTCTAATGTAAATTAGTTCTTTTTTAATATCTAGGATCAATGCTTTAGATACCAATGAAGGAATGGGTTGTGGTTTGAAGTTGTTATTTCCACAGAATCTCTGAGGTTTGGATGGATTACAATACAATTTGAGACAACTTATTAATAGAACCTTTTTCTTATTTGTTTTATGGAATCTGCACAGTTTCTCAAATGCTTTATCTCTCAAACGCACAGGCAAGTTAATGGGAGATAGACTTAACTTCCGAATTCGAAGTGAACATCGACATAATATTTCTTCTCAGAAATATCACGTAGTAACATACGTACTGACAGCACCATAAGTTGCTATACAGATCTAAATTTCACTACAATTATTATAATTTTTAAATTATAATTACTTGAAAGGATAAAAAAAAAAATGTTTTGTAGATATGCCACATCAAAAACCTATGCTATAACATTTCCAATTTCAATATTTAATTAGAATCCTGGAGTTTTGAAATGTTCATCTACTTATGTTGCCAACTGTACCTAGTAACCAACAAAGTAAAAGGAAAAAGAAATATTGTTGAGGATTATTAATACCTCCTCTAGCATTTCCGAGAAAAATATTCTCTTGTATTTAAGTACACAATATTATCACACGCTATGAAAAATAACATTTGATATTTCATTTTATCGTAAACTATTAACGGTTCGGGAGTTATTTAAAATTGAATCACTACTCCCTGGTATAAAATCTGGTGAATTTTATTCATGGGTAACGATTTTTGCTTTAGGGAATGCGCTGTTTGATATCGGAAAAGGCTATCTTTTTATTATTCAGGCAATATGTGGCCGTGTTATGTGAACAAGGATTAAAGGGTGTTTGTATACATTAAATTAATTAGTTTTTTCCATTTAAACCGAGTCACAAATAATTAGGAATTCCGTTTAAATTTTTTAACATACGTGTCTTATCAAAGCCTTCAAATCTCTATAGGATACTGCTTCCACACTCAGACTAATGGGGTTATTAGATAAACAATCCCACACATTTCCCACTGGCACAAATCTAGAGTTCACTACTGACCAATTACTATAACAGATACTATTTAATACAAAAGCCAATAATTCGACATACAATAACCGTGTTACACCCACTTGTTGACCTATCCTAGTCTTTGCGACACCTACTCCTCGCGTGGGAGTAAACTTTGAACTTAAACTTGTATTGGGTGACAGCTTTTGATTCAAAGAAGAAAAATATATCTTTCTTTAAAAGGATGATCATGTGAAAGAAATGGATCAGTTTCTTCAATGGAAGCGAAAGAATTGTTTCGTTTTATGTACTGAAATGTCATGAGACTGACCTGGGGTTGGAAACCGTTAGGTATCCTTAGGGGAGGCGGTCGATGCGCAGGCGCCCCTGTTGAGCTGGGACCGTCGCTCTGAGAAGGAAATATCGATAGGTGATTAATATGAAAACAAAACAACACTGTTTTATTTAAAATTGTCATACTATTGTTCAATTGACTTAATTAGATGCCGACTTATTAAGCTTAGCAATTCCCAAATTAAATATAAAATAAGTATACTAACGAAATATATCAAGTAAGTCCGGAATGCACATTTTCCGTAAGAGTATTCTTTCAACTAAATATAATAAACTACAGCGTGCCGTGTACAAGCGCCAGCTCGCTATAAACATAAATTATGTTCCGCAAACAGGCTGAGAACCTTAACTTCCACAGAAGTTACCGAACCAGTGGCTCAGGTAAGCATAATTTAGCTCTACCGAAGCGATTCCAGCACAAAAGAGGCACCACACTAGCCACCTTGTTGAATTTAAAAACTTTTATGAACAGCCAGCATACATTCTCCTTTGTAAAACCTACCCGTGGAAAATAAAAAGCATCGTAGACCAATAAGCTTTACAGTTATAACGACATTTTCTCGATCCCCACAATCTGTGTAGTGAGGCCGAGGCCGAGGGAGTCTCGCGGCTCGTTCGTAGTCGAGACACGCGTTTGTTATTATTTATCAAAAGCTTAGGTATGAGCGAGCGTGCCCGCTACGTTGTCATTGGCGAAACTGTTTTTACCTTGTTGTAATAGGGGCGGTGGTGTACACGACCATTTTGAGGAGCGTGGGCCGGCTTCTTGAACTCGCTCTCGCGCCGCGATGGAGGGCCTGCGGACAAAGAAAGCCTATCATGAAAAACTGCTCCCGTGTCACACCTCGTCCACCGTCCGGACGTTAATGACGTCGCATGCGAAACTCCAATCCGTCGTATTGATGTATGCAAAAAGGCGAACACTTTTTAAATAGCTCTGTAAATACCGCGCAATCACGCCCACATTAGTCCGTCGGGAAAACACTAAGTAATTATTATGCGGTGCCAACGTTTACAAGCTTAGCGGAGATTTTTATGGATAAATAAAAGATCGGCATCACCTAAGAGGGCGAAGTCGCGAAATCATAAGGCACTTTAACTCCCTTATAACCAAAGGCGACGGGCGGGGGTGCGGTCTCCCCGGCCACCCCCACGGGACTCTCGTGAGGGGAATCTCGGCTAGGTGTTTAGCTGGTTTATGGAGATTGCGATCAGGACAAAGGAGTCCAAGTTACGACGCCTAGATTGCGCGCTGATCCATATAGTCCTCTCTAAACAGATAGCTATCATGTTTTTTCCATCAGGCAGGAAGTTTCACCTTTATTCGTTGTTACTAAAAGTACGGAAATATTTCGATACCTACAAGTCATAAATATCATGTTAAACAGTGATAGAGGGAATAGGTCCCCGAAGAGCAATGTACAGGCGGTTTCTAACATAAACCAGCTGATGTGTATATGGATATTACAAGATCTCTGTGAAACACGGGACGCAGGGGAATGCGAGCCTGTGATTCTACATTATAACCAACATAACCATTATCTTGCTCGGATAACTGATTTCAGACTCTTCTATCAATTCCAAACGTAAGCCACTCAATTCTGATATTAGATAACGGTAGGAACCGCACAAAAATATTCGTTCAATTACCGACGCACGTAATATTAGCATGTGATTGGTCAATTTACTATTTTCCCATTACCGGGACGGCTCACAGCTTCCAACTCCTCCGACCGCTAATACAGCACTAACAAGATCCGATCCGATCATAACTGAATCTCATTTCGCGATATAACGACGTGTTACAGCCGAGTGTTCGATTTTTAAAATAACTCTTTCACGTCGTATTGGTGCAATCCCCTTATTGGATTAGAAGTAAAAACGACAGGCCGTAATCGCTTGGCTGTAAACTCGATACGTTTTTGCACGAGTCAATATCAATGATTCATGTGTGTGGCGACTGGAACTGTTTTATTTATTACGTTTAATAAATTATAATGAAATGTGAGGTGCTTAATTGTGCTGAATGAGAAACTGGTGCTGTTAAATTAAAAATTTATTTGTTGTGACAAATGCGTTAGTTGAACTAATGATCAAGTAATAAGACTGTGCAAGGGGTTACTTTCCATAAAACGGAATTATGTCGATATAATGACACAACCGCAATACTAACACACATCGTATTTCATAGTTAAAAGACAACTAATAAAGGTTGAAGAAATGAATAACCTGCATTAAACACATGAACTTGAATCAAATTTCTGTAATGCTAATAATAAAACCTGCCTCCTATTATCTTACAATTCAATAGACAAACAAGAAACTATTCAGAGACAAAACAGATGACATAAGGTCGTCAGATTGGTAAATATACGCTTTTGGGATCTAATACGCGTTTCATACTCACACAAAATCCGGACCCCGAGGGTTATTGTGTTCTTTGTTGCATATGACACATGATTTGATTTCCAGGACAATATTGAAACGTCACAGGCCCGTTGCTACCATTGATTAATTGTCACCGACGAGTGTAGCTTCTGTTAAACGTCGTATATTTTCTATTACTACCACTATTTCATTTCGAGTGTCCACTGACACTTTTTCAGTTCACTATTCACTGTTTTACTCTATCCGTATAAAACTACGGGTAATTGTTACTTCACTATATCTTTCATGTGGAACATTACATACAATCATCTATCTGATTCACTATCATTAATTTATGTGACATAACAGATTATCCGATTATAATCACATACGCGTGTACGGTTCAAACTCCTACGAAGCAAGAGCAGTAACTTGGCAGGGTCGTGTAAGACTGAACAATGCACTCTTAGTGCTAATGGCTTGTTAACGCCTTTAATATATTTTTTACTGACTTACAACTGGGTGGTTACGACTTTTCCCTCATTAAAATTCACTCTACCATTTTTATAGAAGTAACTATTTCATGTTTTATAACGATAGATAAGATATCAGACTACGCCTTTCGCACTTTTCAAATATCAATAACACCAAAATTAATATTGTTATCTCGGTCACATCATGGACGGAATATTATCTAGTTTATTATAAAAACGTCTTCAGCACGTGTTCATTATACATTACAGCGTGGGATGGATAATATGTGAGTATAGTGTGACAACCCTGATAGTAACACACAGGGTGGTTTAATTCTGCGGGTGCTTTGGGAGGGGGAGGGGCCGCGGTCAGAACAATGGCGACTGCGGGCCAATGACGCGCGCACCTGCGGGCGTTGACACGTGCGCTGCGCCGGCGCACGGCACCGCGCACACCGCGAACGCGACCGCCTGTGCGTTTGCTGCTAATGAGACGGACATATTGCGAATGTTTTTTGTAATTAATTAAAACATCAGTATAAACGAATTACGGATAAAAACAACATTTAAACCATTTTAAGTCCACTGCAAATGCTTAATAGTAAGCACATCATACATCTTTCTAAATATATAAATTCCATCAACTCCTCGTTCTATTCAGTACGAATATTTAACAGGAAAGAATTTAGAATGCCGGTGTTGATAACCTTATAAACTTTCCAAAGGAATTTAATATCCATGAAACGTAACTTCTGATTACCGCCAAAATTAAGTCGAAGGCCCTTGAAAAATAAAGTTAAATAAAAAACAAAATGATGAGTAAAATGCCGGGCACGCGCCGTCTTTGTTCGCCGCGAGGTCACACAGCGCCGCGAAACGTAACGTAAGCGGGTCAATGCGATCTGCGACGACACGTCTCCACTCTCGAGGCCTTTCCCTTCGCTATAAGGAAGTTAATAAGATTTATTCACTACTGTAATGCCCTGTCTACATATTATAAACACTGTAAATATAATAGCCCGTAAAGTGCCTACTAACTACACATGTCTGACGAGCTTCCGTGCTTCCGTGTAAACTCGCATGAAATTTCAATTATTATTCGCGTTGATCATTGCACTTCTGTTGAATTAAACAACTTTTCCTCGTGTCATGGGAATGTTTATTAACGTCTTAATAGAGGTCTCAACGGAATAAATGAATTTTAATAAATTTCTGTAATGGCGGAAGAGGAATTGTATACAATTTACGTTGTCTGTAAAAAGTTTGATGCAACGATTGATAGCTCGTTTTGCATCATATTGATTGACGTTGGTTGTATTTAGAGCTTGAATAGCGCCTAGTTGTTCTATTTATCTAATCTATTATTATTATTATAGAGAAAGAGTATATTTAGGTTTAACGGTACACTCTATTAGCAACAATTTTCAAGCTTTTATAGGACATCAATGGACTATAACTTTATCCAAGTATAATATCTTGTAGACGTTTTAATATGTTTCTGAGCTGAGCGCATATTTGTTGGCGACCGATTGCAGCGTACGTGTATTTTGTATGCAGACGACCGAGCGCATAAACAGAGAGAATGCTATACAACAACGTAGTAACAGCTACCTAGCCCTGTACTCCTGGCACACGGGTACGGACAAAGGATTAAGGAATTATCTCTGTATGGTGAAGTAATGACTCTACAGTTGTGTTACTCAGCCATTACTCTACATTATTATGTCGCTTTATTGGTCATAAGTCATTGCTTAACATTTTATCATAGTTTATGGAGTAAGACACTAATGTTTATTAGTTTTTAATCTGTATTTAGTCATCACTAAGAGATGTTGGTGCAAACGTAAAATTATCGAATGTTAAAATATTAGACTTAAAATGGCCAAATTTAATGAAAGGTTATTATTGAACGGACAGACGTTATACGATGTTAGAAGGTAAATGTAAAGAGAAATTTTCCTTATACATAATAAAATGATTACATAAAGAAGTACAAAGTTAACAGTAAGCAAAATGTTAACACGAACTTTTGCAATCTTCAGGTAATACGCAGTAGCCTCGACCCACGCTTCCTCGATAAATAACTTAGTTTCTTTCATGTTGATCCTGGCCCTAGCATATTTCACCGGCTCCAGGATTACGTCAGGAAAAATCCTACCTTAGCGGTCGCTAGCGTCATAAAACGTAGATATCTCCCGTCATAATTTCCTAAGCCGAGCGTATAAGATTGTCTAATGATACAAAATGAACAAATGCTACAAGAACACATATACGCAGGAGTATTAAATATTTACGATTCCTCATTTACGATGTCTCTTTACGATTCCTGAACTATCAATACGGGGGATAGTTGTAAGGGAAAATACTTTAGCCGGGTTTTGTTTAGTTTGCATAGATGATTTACGTGGACGATTCTTTTTTGGTTAGTATGTCGTCAGAATAAGCTAACAAATCATCTGAATAAATATTCCTGCGTTCGTGGAATGGGGAGAGGCCATTCGGACAAAGTACTAAAAGCTTTGTGGTTACTTTGGTATCTATTCCGCCACGTTTGCCACTAATATTATTGTGTTACCGAATTTGAATACAGTAATTCGTTGTAATCTGAAGTTTGGTATCGTATTACCCGTAATTTACGTTTACTTTGATAGTAATAACATAAGCAAAGATATTTACATAAGACAAGTAGATTGCTGTTGAATTATTACGTTAACTTTCCAAGAAGACGGTATAATTGTAGTCGTAAAAAAACAATTAATTTATATATTTCTTTGTGAGGTTATCACAGAGACATTCTTAAATTTCAATAATTTCAAGTTTTTCTTTTAGACGCATTTAAACTGTTTTTAATAAGTAAACCCTACTAATATTATAAATGCAAATGTTTGTATGTATGGATGTTTGTTAGTCTTTCACGCAAAAACTACCGGACAGATTTGGATGAAACTTGGTACATAAATAGAGGATATCCTGGAATAACATATAGGCTCTTTATTCCGGAAAAGTGTGACATCCCTCAGGAACGTGGGTAAAACCGCGGGGGACAGTAATAAAAAAACTAATAAAATTAATGCAGCACACAAGACATCTAAATCTAATCCCAAATCGAGGCATGCACGAAAAATTATCATAGCAAAATGGTTGTAAAATTAAATTCAAAGCATGACGAGATAAAATTTTGATATGATATTGTGAGCAAAGAATTAACATATCAACGCAGACCATCCACTAGCTTCTTCACCATATGACGTCGGAAGCGCCGACACCACATATTTGTATGCAGACTAGACTGCCGCGAGCCGCTTGAAATTACAATTCAAGCATTGCTAACAAGCACTTGTTAATAATAAGCATTAAGCATGTTGCTCACAATTTTTATGAAGGAAACACTTAATCGCTCGTGACATTACATAATCTATGTGATTACGTGATCACTATTAAATTAATAGTTGGTTAGTTTATTGATAGAGATACCGTATCTTTTATTTTGCGTAAATCATTTATTTTGCAATGTTTACGTAACTTGTTTAAAAAAAAATTGTATCTTTATTACTTACATAAAGACTGTATACTTCCACAAAAATATATTTTACGTCATTACTTCATAAATAGTAGTTATTACCAAAAAATACATCATTAAGGAATGGACATGCCATGATACATTGTACAAAATACAGACCTATTTCGGAATACAGGACACAATTCACTAAATGGAAAGAAATTTTATCTTTCAGTGGAATCGAAGACGTCAAGCAGTGTTATGTAGAGTATCAATACAGAGCAAATTACCGTACCCTATTTCGCAAAGTGAAAATAGATATTCGCATAGCAACTCAAGTGGAATAGCTGCGAAACTCACGCTTAACACGCGTCTAGTGTCAAATAGCAATAAATTGTCCAAGCCGCACCGTGGGCCGACCTACACTCTACTTTATGGGGCTACAACTCCTAACACCAGAATATATGGCTGTAATACATGTATTTTTTTATGTTGTTCATTTTTCCCAGCGTCGAAATCAATTCCCTGATCTCCCTGGAGAGCAATAGCTCATATCGGTGTCCTGAGAACGCCCGAAGCCAATATGTAACTAGAAGTATACGCGGTTAAGAAAATAGGTCATGTTATTCGAGATGCCTATGGTAAACGAGGATTTAGTGAAGCCAGAAAAACATGAGCCGAAGTTATTTACTGATAAAACGATGACTTATATAATACGTTACGAACAAACTGATATGACATAAATTGGGAGATATATCTCGAGAGTTTTATACAGAGAAAAGCGATCAAATAAATGTTTATAATGTATCGCTACAGCTTCCAGGGGTTGAAAAGAATATAAGACGATTTCACGTCCAAAACGAGAACAAAGAAATATGTGGAGCGAACAAGTGAACTAGCAAAAACAATTTGAGTAATTCAACATGCACGTCGGCTTTTAGCACCTCTGAAGAATTATCCTCATGAATCTTTCATTCACGGCGTGGAGCTCTCATATTTTAATAATACAACTATGGGTCTTTTTACGGAGTACATTTGATAAATATGTTGACTATCGGATCTATAAGCTCGTCTGGCAATAAAGAATTGAATCAACGCCGTATTTAATAACTTTATACAGTTTATGATACTGTGCCATGTCTTCCTTAACGTGACGTCAAAGCGACAAGAGGACATTGTAAGTGTCAATAATGTCGATCAAATTAACTTTACAAGACCTGATTGGGTCTTGACTTCTGCAATCATTTAACCCCATTCAATAAAGCTCCCGCCCGTCACAGCAACGTTAGTGACGTACTTGACAAGTGTTGGTACTCTGGATCGTTTGACATCGCAGAACATCTTTATCAAATTACATATTATCACATTTGAGATTTTCTTTGTAGCTTCAGAACACTGAAGGTAAAAACGTAGGTAACTCAGTACCTGAATGAATGTCAAGGGTGAACACAACACGTTTTATTATATGACAAAACATCCGTATTTGTGATCGTGCCAATGATGCCTGATAGACAGACGAACAGGGATCAAAAGGTTACCGTTTACCTCACGGCTGTAATGCAAATTATTACATAATTTATGTCGATGGCAATAAAAGTATTAAATGTCAAAAACTTTATATGTACAACCGAAAAGCGCTCGTAATTATACTGTAGTAAGAATTAAGAAATGACTTTCAAAAAAATATTGAGAAATAGTATCAGTTTCAAAATTACTCAGTCTGGCATAATAATGTCTAAAGCAACGTTCGGATAAGAAGCGTTATATTAAAATAAGATGTAAAGCCGTAATTTAAACATAGGCGAGAGCGGGCACCAAATTATAAACCGGGAAATAACATGACATTGAAGCAGTCCTTAATGTCAAGGATTCAAGGTCGCAAATGAAATAAGTACAAGCAATATAGCGTAACCGCAAGTAATAACCAAACTATAGTACGGCAAATGATAGGTGACCCTGATTGGCAAGCTGACCTTCATTCTCTCTAAACTAGGTCGTACGAGTGTCAAATCCAATTCTTTTGATAATATATTGTTTTTTTTGGCGAATGCTATGAATGACCTTCTGACGTTTAGTAATACTATGAAAGTGAACACAGTTGGGTTTTTACGAAATCATGCTCCAACAATACGATCTTAAATGAATAGCTTTTGGCACCAAACGATTTGATATTGAAAGATAAAAAGATATTAATTGGGGCATCGATAATGGTCATATGTCAAGATGGAGCATATGAAATGCATGAGAAAAATTTGGATATAGATAACTTTGTGACACTTACTAACTAGCTTTTACTCTGCAGTTTTAATTGCAGCTTCAGACAGTTCCATTCCAGAGATAAGAATGAAATCTAAAGGTACCCAATCAGTCGATACGAATTAATTTTTTATTTTTATTTATTTAGGATACACAATAAAAATTACAAGCAAAAGGTAACCACATAATAAGTAATAATACATTTAGAGCTGGGCTGTAACACAAAACAGATGTATAGAGAAAAACAAAACTAGAAAAGAATACCAAGACAAATGCGATGAAAGTGCAAGTGCAAGCACATCCAAATGACAATATAGATAAAAATCTTATTATTTAGAAACTATAGATAGCTATAATTAGCTTGATTGAGTAACAAACATCTACGGAATCTTTCACAATTATAATATTAGCAGGATGTATAAATTATCGAATGCGAAAAGAAGCAATTATCAAATATAGACAGAGAAATTGATTCTTAAAAGTGAAGACGCAAACCCTATAAAAACCAATAATATCATAAAGGTACGATTATAGAACTAATAACTCCATACATCCCTCATCACATCTCGGTTTGATAATATGATTATGATGATGATGGAGCAATCAGTCTCATATGTCTGACTCCCGCTCGTATTAGCCACAATAGCCCCAGCCGCTAGCCGTACTGTTAATTCTCGCGGGTCCGCGGCCGACGAACGAACAGTGAACACTGTGCACGAGCAAATAAAACACTCGCCACTGAAACGCTTCATAACTGCCTCACTTTTTATTTCGAGCCTTATTATTGCGCTGCAACGGAGTGCACTAGCACTTTTGAAATGAGCTTTATAATACGTTAAGACATTTTCTACTCTTATTTAAACAAGTTAAACGACTTAATAAAATTGACGTGACAAATGTGATAGCTTTAATAAATTGGTCTCGGAAACTGGAAAACATTTGTTTGCACTTTAATGATTGTGTCTATAGGACCTTAGTATTCCTACTCTTATTTTGACGTGATACCGAATAGTTGTATATTTGATTAAGTGCGACAAAGATATGTGTCGCATGTCGATGTGGATATACGGATGAGGATAAACCGTCTCCGGGATGTCCTGACTAACTTTTCAATAGAGGAGTCGTGTCAAACTAGTAAAAAGTAAAGACGACCGAGTCTGCGGGAAACTTCTGTATTATTTATTTACTGTTCAATCGGGGACACTTTTGCTCGTATTTCACAACCTTAGGATTAAGTGACTAAGTATTAAATGTATATCAAACTCCATCAAATCCGTTTAGATGGCTCCCTGGAGCAGCCATTAAAAGTTAACTTGTCAAATTTAATACGGCTGTTGGAATTTTCAGAGATCCAACTTTAAAATTTAATTTGTTCGTGACAATGTTGAGACTGGGGAAATACCGTCTTTTCAATTAAGTGTGTAATTCAGTTATAACTTTTTGTTCTTTTTAAATCAATATTATTTTTTAATAAGCATACCTACTTATGTACATCCATATATTTAACTTTTTACAAATATTAAAACCGGCTCTAAAATAGCATATTTCCACAGAAAAGTATAAAAAATTGCATGAATGCAGGTACCTACTCAATTTTAACTATATTAATTTTGTTGTGTTGAAGTTAGCGATAAAAGCAGTTCCGCTGTTCCATACAACATTTTTGATTTAACCGTGATTATGGTACACTGTTAAGTATATGGCAATAAATGCATCAATATTAATCTTTACTTACATTGTATTCAAAGAGTGCGAATTTTGTGAGCTTGTATGTATGTAGGGTAATCTCCATAACTACGGCAAACCGTGGTACTGAAAACTGTAATTTATTACTTGATAGTTTCCATTGAAACAAAAATTTTTAGAAACGGTTCCGATTTAACCTCATTAAAGGAACAAGTCGAACTGGCAACCTCCTGCTTTCAAATAAAACGTTTAATAATACAAATTACTCGAAAGTTATTCGTTTCTTTTCTTTAACGTCACGGTTATGAGTACTTTACGGCTAATGATCGACAATAATAACATATCTCACGTTAGTTTTCTTTTTATAAATGTATAATCACTTCCATTCTCCAATATAACGACGTGAACAATTGTATCTTGAACCAGGTGTGAACACAGTTTAAATACTATTACCTATAAACTTGTCTTCGCATCATATTTTAGAACGTCAGTAAATCTGCACAATTAGTAAACCACACTAGAGATTTGATTACATCAGAATCGTCGTATCGGACAAAGAGATGAATACAACCATAAGGTCCGATAGTGGCTAAAGCCATTAGCGGCACAATAATGTAGTGACAAGTCAATTTGCGACCGTGTGGCGGAGGCGTGGACTGCACTGTGCGCTTGTCATCACGCAAGCTATGCGCCGCCATCATTTGTCATGGCCACAGATCAAATCAGCTCCGGAATGTAATGGGCGTTGGGACGTCCACCGGCCACTCTGACCACCGTCTAGTCATTAACGGAATTAAACCAATGGATTACCAATCCAGTCGGTCTTAATCCAGTAGGTCTTAAAATCACCGGAAGAAAGAATAATAATTTATTTATTAACAATCGCTTGCGGTTTCTTGGGCTACCAGGATGAAAAGTATCCAGTGTTTATCTCCGTGATCGAAGTTACGATTTTGTCAAGATAACGACACGTTTTTTATTTTATTTACGATTCCAGTTATACTATTAAGGCCTCCACGACTTCCATATACCAACCGAATATTTATAGAGCATGAAATTGTTCACCTATAGATGTTTACAATTTAACATTGGTAACTCGACACGTTGGAATGCGGCTCGAAATTCCTTTGGATTCAAGTGTTTTTTATGTATATCAATAATGCAACGTCGAAAATAAGTGGGTACTATTATGTGTTATAAAACATAGCGAGCTGTAGAACTATGGATCGCGTGACACAGTGGTCAAGTAAACAAACCATCAGGTTTCCTGATAAGCTAAATTTGTTACGGTCCCCGTATGGCTTTACAATGAGAATTATGTTTTAACGACTTTACTCATTGTTCTTTGGACATTAATTGTTTACACGCAAATCGCATGCGGAAAGTAGCATTGGTCGTATTACCCAACCGAATTTATAGGGTTGCGAATATCAAATGTTAGCAAAGATTTTAACCGTTGCATAATTATATATATGAAGGATGAAAATATTTGTATAAGTAATTAATTGTTTACCGATAATTCCATAAAGGGGAACTGTCACGGGCCGCAGTCAGTGGGATGACAAACATTCCTCTTTGTTTTAGTGATTAGGCGGGTGGCATGGCGGAGGCTACGCCGCGTCTGCGGGCGACACAGCACGCGTCATGTCACACGACACGACTGTTTGTCACGCGACATAGGCGTCGCTCGCGATTTTTGAATCATTTATCAAGCGCTTGTTTACTCTGCTTTACGCTACAAGCCGACCAGTTTCGTCGACCGCGTAAAAACTGGGTCATACTTCATTATGGTCACAAATGGGCAAGTTAAAGCCAATTCATTGATTGCCATCGGACGGTCGTACGTTTTTATATAGGTAGGTATAATGGTAACGTTCTCGCGTGTTATAGCACAATTCCATTACAATATTGACAAGGATTAATAAAGAGTGGTTATTAAAGAGATGTAATCGCACCGACTGTCTAACCAAACCTCACGAATAAATTACACACTATTAAGGCATGGTTCCTTCCATTAGTCCCATAATAAATACGTTTCATAATATCCATTGAAGCGGAAAAGACAGACAATTTATTGCCAATATTAATTAACACAATAATAAGTATTGTAAAGAAAGGTACTAAAAAAAAGCCTATAGCGTTAGTCTATTAATCGTAGTCTGACAACTATTTATCTTTGAGACGTTTTCTCCGAACAATCTGTGAAATGTGCGTGTTTCGCATGTATAATTTATGGGACATCAAAGGACTAGAATAAAGTTACATTGTTCTAACCGGTTTAATTAAGAGCTTCCGACTCGAGTAGCCGAATCATCGTAAAACTCGCGATAGTCGGCTTTATGCGATCTCTTACAATTATTTCCTCCTGGCAGAATATCATTATTGCCAGTTTTTATAGGGGTAACATTTTTACGACCGCCCCGTTCTTTGGTTTAAATCCTTTCTAAGTTTTAAATAAAAGTCATCCATTGAATGTCATAAAATTGTACACGCATTTTATTTGATCATACAGTTTAATAAATTGAATACGGGATGTTTGTGCAAACAAATGCATTCGCATCGCTCGGCGTCGTCTTGTGTCGCGTCGACGTTTGTGTCGCGTGACGCGTCATCGTACGTCACAGGGCAGCGCTCGTCGCGACACGTCACAGTGACAAAGTGACCGCCAACGGTCGTGGCCAGAACGGCAGGGAAGTACTGAATCATTTATTATCATGCCGCAACTCAACGTGCAGCCGGTGGGTCGTCAATCACGGCGAAAAATTCAGCTCACGGCTGACCGGGGCATTATTATTATGGTAATTTAAACTTGATAATTTACTATGTAGCTAGGGATAATGTTTTGCCAAGATATCGTCGGTAGTTGGAACGTAGGTATAAATAAAGTACCGATGATTAATTCCGGATAATTCTCGAAGTTTCTTACGAGAATTCCGCGTAATATCTGAGCTCAAGGTGAGAGAAAATAAAGTTTAATAATTTATTAAAAAAAAATAACAAGAGAGCTATATACCGACTACAATAAGAGAAACAACGTATCTGTTTAACGGGTAGATTCAATCTACATAACATAAACAAGCAAAATACCTGCGCGTATTGACGCCCGAATACAAAAACAGAGCCATTTTACATGCATGAACACAGGACAGGTATACAAATTGACCTAAATTAGCTATTATGCAGATCTTATCCAGGGGACGAAGCACAAAAAAAATATCGGATATCCACTCCAGGGTTCACCTGAAAAATTGAAGATTCCGCAAAGTAGCTTTAGGAGGCGCCGCGGCCGCGTATCAAATAACTTATCCGCTTTTGTTATGGTAATGCCAGCCCGAAATTATCTGTTCTGCGTTTAATCTTGAGAAATATATTTTTTTACTGCTTCATACTAAGTCTTCTTTGTTTTGCACCGTTTTGTAAGAAATCTGGAGCGGTTTGATTCGTTCCAATGAGAATAAGAATGATATTGTACATTTTGGAAGATTTAGTCAGGTGGATCATAAGGGGAGTCCTAACAGATATAACTACATTGCGTGAAAGTTATATGAATAAGTGTGAATTACGAGATAGCGATTTAAGCAGGCAAACGATGACAAGATGATCCATTTACCATATATGGAAGACAAATACCATACATAAGAAAACAAATCGAAATCAAAGTTTTCCGAAGTCCACTGACTTCTATTCATACAAAACTCAAAATTGAGTAATAAACTACAGAAAACAATTCAATTTCTTTGAATTGTATTCATAACATGGAAACAAAACATAACAAAAACCTAAATCAGTTCCAAATAAAAATCGCAATATCCAACTCAAGTAAATTGTACATATTTCTAAACGAATGCATTTCGAATCTTAAGCCCTTTGAAGAATGTGGAATTGCCGTATCTAGAGTGATCAAACGCGGATCTGTGTCACCGATCATTTACGATTGAAATGTTGCGATCAACGTTGTTATTTCTTTGTGTAAATGTTTGGGAGTTCGATGAAACGCAAGAAAAGCGAACGCATGTTTACAAAAGAGCAGTATTTGTTAACATTTAGTCTACCTTCATTAAACGACTTGGTTAACGTACTCCAGTTTAGACTGAAATTCAGGGTCTATTCAAGCCTTCTTCACGATCTTAATAATTAAATAGATATTATATATTTATGACCAGCACAGTGAACCCAGCGATACGACTGATGGAGAGAGTTCAGAGATTGTCGAAATGCTTAATAATAATGTAGTTTAATACTCACATGGTGCTGGACTAGGTGGCTCGGCGCAGATGCCTATGGACTTGCTGGGGTCGTCTATGAAGCACTGAGCGAGATGGTAATCGCCCAGCTTCGTCTGGATCTGCTGACTGACACGATCCCTGTTGCCAGTCACCTGGAGAGAAACACTTTATTTCAATTAAATGCTCTACTGGGAGGCATAACATAAAAATCTAAATTTACGTAGACTATTTGGACTCAAAGAAACGACTTTAGCCAGTTGAAACACTTAAGACAATGCTGTTAGAGCTAAATTTACATGGAAGTAGGTAACCAAAACATTGATGTTAGAGTAAATATTGGGTCAGAATTTGAGACCGGTATTGGCGATGTTTCTTGCACAATGTTATGCAAAGTTAAATGCGGAGCAGCGAAGTAATTTGCCTTTATTCAAATAAACGGTGGTACTAGTATCTATTAAAATTCATTATATCAACCTCACTGATGAATTCAAACGTCAATAATACGCCGCTTAGCGTCGTACGTAAGTTACCTACCTCAAGTGATTGTGAAAGAGCGGACGAGAGATGTATAAATATTCATGTACATTGACCCGGTGGTAAGTAATAGGTTTTGATAGAGAATTGCACGAAAAGTAATCGAAGTTTAAAACGGCATTATAGCCACTACATCTAGAGGGAGGCACTATTAGTAATTCTATTTGTCTGGAGCTGAGAAAAAAGCTTTTGTTGTCAGGGCCACTCAGAAATCGTATAGACTTTAAACTCTAACGACCAAAGAGACTGCTGATGTATTCTTTCACGTAGGCGAGGTTAGACAGGCAAAACCATTTAAATTACAATTTCACAACCAAAGCCTATTGAGGTATGAATCATTTTGAAGCAATTATCGTTATCCAAAAGTTATAGGCCTTCATATTTGCTTCTGTTGATATATCTCAGATACTTTAGAGAATTTATTGGTTATATATTTTACGTAAAACCTAGGCGTATGTTCAGCAGTGGACATCCATGAGCGGATATGGTGATAATAACTATATATGTACTTCGACCTTTATAAAAGCCCTCCGCGAACCGAAACTGAATAAATGGTTTTGATTTCTTTTTTAATCCAAGTTCTACAGAGACATGTAACTAGACGATCAGTGAAAAACCAATCACAAAATATCAATAACGAGGGCAAAGATCTCCCTTTTATATTTGCTTATCAAACGGACTTCAAATTGCGTCGTGTGACACTAATTGGTCATCAGTGCTTAACCGACCAGTTAATCTCCAACACGTGTAGGCTAGTTTGACATTGGCAGCCATTTGATGTTTGTGATCCCTTAAACCTATTACGGCATATATATAATTGTTGGAACACAAAGCGCATCGCACATTCAGTACAGTTACGAGGCCGTACACCATGTGGCGCACATCTCGTCAACTGTGTCCTAAATAAACCAGCTCAATGTCGCCGACGCGGCCCGACAACGTGATTCATATCGCACTCCCGCGTATTGGGTATATATGCAAATGACACGCCTATTTTTGGCATAATCTCACTTTATTGGACGCGTGAAGGTAATGGCTGAATACGCTTTGGCTTATTGAAATTGCACGGATAAGCTCTGCGATATCATCTGTTTCAATATTTTTTTACCGAAAGTGGCCCATCGTGTTACGTGATTGTAGTTGTTTGCTCTCTCTTTCTCACGCTCTCTATATTCTATATCCTGTTTGTAAGTCTTGTAAATTTTACATAAAATTTCGTAGTGTAGGGTAACTAATTTACCCACGTAGTTTGTTGGATTAAGAGATTTTGATGTGTTTAGTTGGCTTACCCCAATTATACAACTATGTAAACGACATTTTATTAAAGGCTAAACTAAACATAAATGTTATCTAAAGTGGGTAAGCCGAATTGAGATAAGTAGACATAGTACAGTTCTACTTGGTAAGGATCAAATAACGTTGTCTTTTGTTGACAGCTTACCGGAAAGTATGCAAAGGAAGGATCTTATAATCTAGTTTAAACTAGTTTGTATCTAAGCCGAGAGCAATGATTTCGGAGAAATATAAATTGTGAAAAGTAACTGACAGGGCTGTTTGATTTCTAACGGAGCTGAACACAAGTGGAGAGTAAATTTTTCCACAGTAAATAAAGTGAAGTTTGTTTGAGGAAGTTTTATGTCACGTATCCATTATGCAAGTAGCTCGTGGCTCTGACGTCACAGCAGCTCGGTATGCTTCACCGTCGCAATAAAAGAAATAAACCACGGTTTATACATCCTCCAACGAGATCACAAGTACTTACCACAAGGTCGTTTTACTTTAAAAGGTATTCATTACGCCACCACCGTCTCCGGTAACTTTAAAAAGGTGAAAGTAAAAGCTATATACCATTGTCTGCGATTGTTTTGATCGACATCGCACTAAAACCACATTTCAATTCGGCACATTGGCAGTTCAATTGTCCCGAACTAGTTTGCATAATTTCAGTACGTTGAAATAAATCGAATACAATCGTTTTGCATACGGACACACGCGGCGGTTATAAAATGTTAAATTCGGGATTTTAGCACAATACACATAAAGGTCAAAAGAGAATAAAAATATGGTATTTCCCAGTTCGCGTCCGATTTGATTTGATCGAAACGGCAAATCATTTAACGAAACCTGTTTCAATAATATATTCTCCGTGTTGCTGTTCGTCCGAAATAGGTATCTACATTCAGTTCATTTTGTATTCGCGTAATCCCGGAATATCGATGGACATTGGACACTAATCTTCGTATACCTCGTTATTCTATGTGTCGTTTTGAACGTGCCATCCAATTTCAGGATTGTAATTACATTCCATAAATGGCTATGGAGTGGTTGAAACCAGCTGCATATTATGTTTCCGTGTTTGGAATGAAGCTTGTTTAGATATTTTTTTTTGATACCAGCATAACTCAGTTTTCGGCAATAAATAATATTAAAAAATAGGAGAATTTAATAAACAAACGCAGGTGTTGAACCTGCATGATAGCTAGCTACATGCATGGTTATATAGCTATAGTTATAGCCCAACCTATCAGTTCAGTCAGTAAAGGCGAAAATGTCCTGTCACAAAATAATAAAATAAATAGTACGAACAACAGAACGGCTATTAGAACTCGCAGCTACAACTAATCATAACTAAACAGTATAAAGTCCAAATATATTTAGAAAGACAATCAACATCCCAATCTCATCCAACAATAAAGTAGCGTAACAATGCCCTTGCCCTAATAAACTACATGCTCATATCATCGCAGGCAGCCGAAAGCGGAATTAACAATTCGCGTTTTGCGCTCGCACCTCGCTCCCCGATATAAATCTCCCCATTAAGGTGAACAAGTGAATTTCGCCACATGTTATTCGTACCTCCGAGTGCCTCCGCTCCGACTCTCCGACTATAATAAATCCCGTACGTGCGCTGCCGACTAGTCGGAGAGACGAGGAGTCAACGCCCCGCCCTGACGGTTATGGAGCACGCGTGGCGCCCGCGCGCCCGCTCCCGGTCGAAAGGACGAACTTCAACCGTTTACTTCTAACTACAACGTACCTTTGACAATTGAAGGTAGATACAACCAACCTTCAATCTATTGGCAGAAAAATAGTGGGATCAGTACTGTACTCCAGTTATGCTGCCCTGCTGGGGCGAGATTTTGGAGAAGGGATTTTCTAAAATTCGACCCCCAAGGAGGTAGAATACGATAATATATAAGTATATATTAAGGAATTCTGCTGTAACACAGAATAAACTAGCTCGAATGTTTTAAGACATCTTAAAATCCGGAAGGATGTGATGATGAATTTAAATCAAAACTCTTAGGCAAGGGATCTAATGATATATCCACATGCGTCGTAGTACCGATGGAAAAACCTATCCTTTGTCTACGGTATATGGTTATCAGTGTCATACGCAAGAATTTACGTACTATAAGTATTTTACCCCTCAAGTTTCAACAAAATTGCATAAGGTACTTCAAAGAAAAATTATTAATTTCCTCGAGGAAGTATGACGCACGAGCATACCTTCAGTTTGGCATCTCCGGATACGAGGAAAATGTCTGGATGATGTCAGCAGATAGATAGAGACAATCTGCTACCGACGTCATTGATTTTATATAGATGAGTCGGTTTATTTATACTTTCAGACCGAATCGTTTGTTTTTTATCCTTACATAAAGGTTATTAACACTTTTCCAAGAAAAGTCATCTGTTATTAGTTTTTTTCCAAGAAGGATATTAATAATCTTTGTAAAGGGTACGGATATGCATAATCTTTATAGGGAGCGACTAGAACAGATTGAAAAAGTTTTAAACTTGACGTTGGCGGAGTCAAAGCGGAGTAAAAATACGTTTCGGTACAATAATATTTCAAAAAACAAATTTAGGCAATGTTGGCAATTGTACTATCAGTTAAATTAAAATCTATTCAGAAAGAAGCACCACACTGAGATGATTGCTAACTAATTTAATAATTCCGAGATTATCTATTCAAAAACTCGTAATTTTATCATCGTGATACAAATAAGATGGCCTAATAATTTTGAACTTCTCAGAGTCAACGTCCCTAGGTTCATCCGAAGGGTGCACCGTTAGTAAGAGGGCGCACGCCAAAGGGTCGTATTATTACCCTACGCTGAAAATAATGTAAGAAATAAATAAAATAGACATTATTCGATTAGAAATGTATAGGGGCAATGTCATGTCGTGTCGCAAAACCTGTGCCCGAGTCGACGACCCAATTCGACCTTCGGGTCAACGACTCCACTCCAATACCTTAATAGGAACGGAATTTTTTTCAATAGCAGGCAGTCGTTAGGTGAACTAATGTATAGACATTATTTTTTCAGTATCAAAGCAGCATATTCTCACGTATGAATAGGTAAGCTACGTAAAACGCCTTTTAACACGGGTAATTGATGTATGCAATACCGTAAAAAATGTGGTCGCCTTGAAGCTGTCTCTGCGGATCGAATGCTCATTTTTCTCATTTTAGAAATCGTCTGTGCATTTTTGTGTTGCGATTAAAAAGGCATATTTTCATTTAGATATTTGAGTGCGGCGGACTGTGGGGGGTTCAGGGGGGGGCGCGTGTAGACGGGAGGTGGGTAGTAATGAGGCCGTCTAGACGCTGCTTTTGCACCAATACTACATTGTATTTGTATTGTGGTGCTATTGTGCTCTGTCCACAAACTGTACTATCTCTCAACTTATCGTTCACCTTAATGAATAACGTATAAGCAAATTAACAGCTCGCAGGTGCTTTATCTAATATTCCTACTTTAACATTAATTATGTTTTGTTCAAGGTGCCCGTGTACGGACTGCGACCTCTTACGTACTAGTGTGCTAATAAGGAATTGAAATAAATTAAATAACTAATTAAGACGTTAATATTCATTAAACTTTAAAAGAATACATTTTATTGTCAGCTCAAGCGACTTGTTTGAGGAATATACACACCATTAATACGAGTTCAAACAATTCAACAAAGAATCGTGTTTCGTTATTGTAATCACCGCTGCGGGTTTTTTGTTGAAATTTAAAAGGTAATTTAATTAATTTGAGGAGAGAACGATTAATACTAAAAGGTATAATAAGATTTATAAACCGTCGTAAACATAACGTAACAATGTTGACACAACAAAGAGAACTCGGAACGCATAAAAATACGAAGGAACGGAAATGGATATTGCTCTATGAAAGTAACGATCATATTCTATCTCGTATCTTCTAACGGTGTGTGAAAAAGACAGGCGGCTATAATGTACGGTCGAATGAAGAAATACTAGCTTTGATAGGGGCACGCGCACCTGAGCATTTATATGTGTTAATATGTGCGGCCTTGGCAAGGTGACACACAAACTGGTTCATTAAAGTGGAACAAGAAATAATTAGGCGTTCAATAATACACACGCTCTATTCATTATAGATTGAACTCTTTCAAGAAAAATAATTATTCTAGAACCATATGCAAATTGCGAATTAATATTTTGGAAGTCGAGCGCAAATGACCGCTGAAGGCGATTTTTTGCAACAAACATGGCGTAATATATAGTTGATACTTAATTGTAACTGTGACCCATATTATGACAATACCAAACAGTGAAAGTCCCATTAAAAATCGCTCTATACCTTTTCGTGATGCGGAACGATAGACTGACAACAGTTCTCAAAGGCACGACGGCGTTCACGCCTCACGGCTTTATTTTTAAAATTTTATTTACTAGACAGACGTACTTTGCTATGCATATTAAATTAATAGTATATGTTGTTCTTACTGAAAGTGAAATTACGTGTGCACTGCCAATAACAATAATGACGTTTCCAAACAACAAACTGTTCATTCCGCGTCTATTATCTTTAGTAAACACAACGGTCGGTAATTCAGCATGATGCATATGTTCGACACACGTACACGTGCGAGCCGTTTCCACGAGTGAGATGGCAGCCAGGACCGCTTAGTCTAACGATACTCCCCCTATCGGATCCATTTAGGTGGGGAGAGTGGGGGACAGGGGAGGTTTAATTACACTTGTGTATGTTTATGCACATATGTGTTGTGCGCCATAAAGTAGGTCGTGCGAGTGCAGGCAGCCGGCTGAGATAAGCCGACCGCTTTTAAAAAGTTATTACAAGTCCACTTCGTTCCCGGAGTTTTCGATGAGTCCACAACTACGTGGAACTTGTTTAATCGAAGATCCATTTATCTAAGTGATATCTATAATAAAAGTCGAGTTGTTGAAGGCCACAGCGCGCGCAACGCGGTTCAGGTGCGAAGAAACGAGCCGATTAAACAAGATCCCGAGTGTCAAGAACGAGTGATTAAGTGACTCTAATGAATAACTTTGAAAATGTTATTAGTTTTAAGTACCTATTACAACAATATTTTTATATGAAAACTTAATGAATTTTAAATCCTAAATCGAAAATGATACCAATAAATTATAATTATGTAAACCAAATATAAACAACTACAATCAAAATCGTTTTGGCAACAATTTCCTCCGCGACCCAACACGAGGAGACGTATCAACGTGGGTAATTACCGCCGACGACACGTAAACAAGTAACGACCTCGAACTCGTTTGACATTGGCCCGTTCGACCAAATCAACTTGATCTACCTTCATCAGGGCGCCACTAAATACGGCTAATGAAACGGCGAAAACATGCCGCGCTATCAGAGATCTGGTTTGAATAGACGAATAGTTGCCATCATCAAGGTAGCCACTAGAGCTATCTACTGCGACTGTATTCGAGCACAAAACACGTGCGGGCGACTATAAAACGACATACTTCACTTTTACTGCGGTCGATCACGCGATCTGTAAAGACAGCAATATTGCAACCGAATAGATAGGCTTCTTGGAAACTGTTATTTGTGCAACCACTTCAAGTATTTAAAGTTACGTGTCTAGGGTGGGTTGCATGCGTGGCGTGCATTATCCGAGCGTTCATTTCTGTGATCAAACGACAACGTTCAGACGGTAAAACGACACCAAGTTTCAAGTGAAAACTTTCCTCGGAGATATTTTCGTGACAAGCACTCTGGTAACATTGTGTATATTTCACTCGCGTTTCAAATATTCCTTTATATGGAAAGAAACACCTAGTGTTTTAGAATCCCATGGGGCCCGAAGCTTTTGTTCAATTGTCTTTCGTCTTAGTACAAAACTATTTGGTAAAAGAACTACTATTCTCTCACTTTACATGACATGTGGAATCATTGTATCGGTGTTGAGTGCACGCTTGGACAGCAAAAGAATGCACAAAGCAATCTTATGTTTCATTATTAACTTAATACCAAGAAGCCTACCATTGATAAAATTATCATTATTTAAAAGAAAATGGTATATCGATCTCCATCTTCAAGAAGCCCAATATCACAAAGTCGCTATTAAAGACTTAAGTTGGTATATTTTGAAATTAATAACGTTTCTGGGTCTCAATATTCCCTTGGAAACCGTCACCGGTTTACTCGAAATGTAAGTTGGAAAAAATGACATTAAATTAGAAGTTCTTACAAAGACAATAGCGAGGGCTAATAAAATTATTCTTACTGATATTTGCGTAAGGAGTAGGAAACATATTTCGCTTTTCGTATCGTATGTTCCATTTGTAATCATACATTACCAAGAGTACACATTTGCCTGAACTTCTAAATGTAAAACAAACATAGCTTCAATTAATCCCAAACATTCGTTTCCTCGTCCTTTGACGAAACTTTTTGATTATTGAGCCATTATCGACATGTTATTTCCGTTACATCCGGCTAAAATTTTAGGTGTGAATTCGGCTTTGGGATTATATATGGAAGATATACAAACAAACGCCCAAAACGTCCATACACAGCTATATATACTTTCGGCAATTGTATTTGTGTAAGATCATCATAAACTTTGTATCATTAACGCTGTGAGCATTAACATTTTGGTAAGTATTCGACAATGCCGCAGAATACTAATGTTAACTTATACAATACAAAGTTCGCAGCGTTCAAGGTTGAAGTTTAATTGTTTAGTAGTAAATCAACCCATGATAAAATTAGTGTTCGAGACAATCCGACTAATAAATTGCTCCAGATGGAAACATTAACTACCTTACTGTCTTCCTCATTTGGCACATTACAACAATTTATAATCTAGATGTTATGATAAGTACTCTAGCTTCAAGAAAATGTTATGGAAAATCCAAATCCAAAAAATTATAAATAATATTATTAGGATTTGGACCCGCGGGCCCCCAAAAACGGGCCTTTCGACCTAAGCATCCTATCATCTTGTGGTTCCGAATCATCACTGTGACATTTTATTATTTGTTACTCATTTTCTACATTGTCTTTAACAAAATCAAATCTAACATTATCTAATCTACTTCAACGCAAACTGCAGAATTCGAACGTAAATCAACATCAGTAACAACGACCGATATGTGTGATTGGAATTCGAAACTATCGTGACTTATCGCGGTTTACCCGTTTAGATCTCGGTTACTAACTAGTGCAAGTAAAGCGACATTGCTGTGACTACCTAAGTTAGTCTCTCTTTTTGGTATAGTTATGCTGATATTATTTTCATCGTCTTCCAGGCTCTTTGCTTTGGATGAAATTTATACGGATTTCTGTGGATCCGACTGAATTTATTATTCAGTCTTTATTTTTGGGCCTTGCGGTCTGGGGTTCCATTAGTGAATGTCACTCACCCTAATAGGCGCCGGGAAGAGCGACGAGGCATCTGGCTCGGCGGCGTGCGCGTGCGACATCTGGTGCGCGCGCGCCTGCCGCTCGCGCTCACGATCCCGCTCGCGGTCGCGGCCCGCCCACGCGGTGGCTGCGCCTGTGCCACCACTGGAGCCGCCGGAGCCGCCGCCGCCGCCGCCACCGCCGCCCCCTCCGCCCCGGTCGCGGTCCCACTTGTCGTACCTGAAACAATTACAATTATATTTTAGTACAAGGTATATTGATAAGAATACAAGTCAACGCATCTATTCTCTCTCGTAGGATCGTAAAGGTAATAAAAGATTCGTTACGCCCGAGGATAGGAATGCATGCAGAATGAATCAGGAGATCAAGTATTCATTTCACCAAACACTTTTCAATCTGCAAAGAAAGAATCTTTGGAGATATTATGTTGATCCAGACTCTATCACATTTTATTATTTATTAAAACATCATATACAAAATGGAATGAAAACGACAAGTTATCGAAATATTAAAATAACAATAAAATTATGAATTGACATCAACGAAAAGTACCGTTAAATTGATAATTATTTTCATACAGTCATATAGAGAAACTCGCTCGTCGAATACCAGAACAGGAGGTTAACAACGGGAATGAATTCCAATATACGCCGTATTGGATTTTATATTAAAATGAACCTCAAATCGAAAATAATTTAACACTGTATTAACGCGATACATTAACATGGTTAATGACGTAATAATATTCGTAATAAGATTATAGTGCACACAATTATGTGCCAAGCCATAATGTACGTTAAAAGCCAACCGCAATTGATGATCAGCTTTAACTGCAATGAGCAAAGACTGTGATATAGAGATGCAAGCTAGCGCTAATCTAGCTTCTATTTTTAATTTGTACTATTACTAGCTGTCCCCGCGGTTTACCCCGCGTTCCCGTGGGATGTCACATGTATTATACATAAAAACCATCCTCTTCATTCACTCTATCTATTTAAAAAAACCGCATCAAAATCCGTTGCGTAGTTTTAAAGATTTAAGCATACATAGGGATATAGGGACAGAGAAAGCGACTTTGTTTTATACCATGTAGTGGTGATGCCCTTAGGTATCATTATTCTAGTGACGTCAATCATCAGATAAGCCTTTCCCAATTATTTACTTGTAATTTTATTTCTTCACATTTAGAATTTAGTAATATTTCCTATCGAGTAGTGACGCAATAACAAACATAAATGTAATAAGCGTAGTCATGGTGTGAAATGAAATCAAACATGGTTTCAACATAACAATGTTGTGTGTATTTAAAGTTGATGATTCAGAGCACATGAAAGAAATTGTATGCCATCGAAATTTGAGGCATGTCGGAGGTCATAAACGTCGTGAGTGCCGTGATGACTAATTTCAATGTTATTTTATACCTGGAATAAATAATAAGTCTTTTTTTTAATAACTAGCTGTCAAGTTAGGCAGCATGATAGTCTAGACAGTCTACAGTAAGGAATGTACGTTGCTAAATACTAATATTAAAAATGCGAGAGTTTCAATGCGGATGTTTGTTACTCTTTCACGCCAAAATTAGAAAACTGATTTAAATAAAACATGGCACATATATAGAAAATGCCCTGGAATAGCACATAGGATACTTCATGTGCCGGGAAAACGTTACATCCCTCGGAAACGCGGGTGAAACCGCGGGGCACAGCTAGTTGGTAATAATACAAAGTTAATTGACGTTGGCACAATTAACAATTACTTACAACTTCGATTGTCCAATAACTGATGGCAAATTAACCCAATGTTTAATTTATAGGCTTGTATTACAAACAGCAAAACAATTAAATAAACACGTATATACCCGTTTAAATGTATTTCAGTTCAGACAACAAAAATACTAGAAAGTTAATATTTATGAAACGCGATAAAAACCACAGTATTTATCGAACACTACAGTTCTGTGAAATAACATCGTTATCTGTAACATTACGGTTAGTTGAACAATAAAACAATAGTGACCGGTACTCGGTAACAGTTTATGAAATGTGATGTAAAAATCGTTGGACGCATTCATAGACGTATTGACTGCTACTGCTCTGCCAATTTTTCACGAACAAATGGCAATGTATCGTGTTGTGTGCCGATAAACGGTGATAGCCGATAGGTTATCGTAAGTGCCTCGTGTGGGTATTGTAAGCGATGAAGTATTATTACGAGCGAGTTGTTTGCGTCTCACTCGATCCGCGTCCTTGGCGGATACCTATACAACAAGTTTTCTCTTTGATTTATTATGACACCGAATGTTGAACGACATGCAATGCCACAAGAAAATACCACAGAACATTGTACAAGTGCAGCTGAAGTCAGTTTTACTACTAATGAGTTGGGATCTTCGAGATCATAAAAAAATCGCATATACATATAAGAAATGTATGTAAATCTAGCCCAAAAATCGCGGAACATACATACATCTGTATGTGAGGTTCAAGAAAAAATTGGGTGTCACCCCTGTATTTTAATATACTATAATATAACCCTATTTATTCAGTAAAAAAATGAACGAGAAATTCCTGTTTGATACCAAACTTTCATTGACCACCGATTCACCGATGAATAGCGCGCGTGTCACATTACTTTACAAATTCCGCAATACGAATTAATAGCGTACAAAGTCTTTGTGCAGATTGTGATCTCACATTGTTCTAAAACCTGTTATAACATGTGCAGATTTGTGTCTGGATTACTTACATAACTGCCATGATCCACATAATGGCTAAGTAAACCACAATGCACAATAATTCATTCGCGACGAATGGGGTCGAGGTAAATAAATGACGTCTGTTTTATTAATCACGCACTGGTGACGTGTAAATTGTAGTTTAAAAGAATAAACAAACATGAAAGAGACGTTCATTTCTAACGTAATTACCATATCGTTTACACTTCATAAATACCAAATTTGGAATCAAATCCGAACGCAGCTGAACATTTACATATAGGTCAACTCTGTCCTAGGTAAAGATGAATTATAAAAGACTTAGACAAGAACAACATGGATATACCTAAATAGCGTAACAAGACTAATACCCATTTCCAGATATTGCTAAGCTGACCGACAATCTTCCTTCATTCATTGGACATGAAGATGGACATCAAGAAGAAAGAGAGAAAAGTATAAATTTCAAATGTGAAAAACTTAACAAGCGCATAGATGCGGTACGTCATTTTTCAAGCAGTTTCACTTTTACCGTCAATGCCTTCGTTAGATTTATGACAGCCAGTCTATTTCGCCTCAGGCGACAATTAATACGTCCACATAAAGACAAGTTGTTTATTTAACCGTGCGAGAAACTGGTGATTATAGCCTGATTACTTCCCAGTTGTGGGCTAATGAAAAGGCCTATGGGCATTCCATAACTTCAATGTCGATCCCCTACATTATGACATTGTCTGGAAGGAAATATTCTCATCTTTGTTAACTGTATCGGTATTATTAGTAGAATCATGTATAAGCTAAATCTACATACAATAAAAACGAAACACCTAATCCACCTCAGTAAGTGATTTAAGGAATAAACTCACAAAACCACACAAGCAAGAACTTTGCACTCAACTTTTTGCACGTGTCTGTCTACATTCCGAGATTTCCAAGACGTTTGCGAGAATAATCGGCATTTAAAAAAGAAAGCTCTTCTCGGTATCGTCTCAATGTACGTATATAATGAAAATACCTCCGAATCATCTCCAAGTGAGTGGTGAGGTGTTGGTACAAAAATACTTTGAAGGGCGTGTATTATTAAGATTGTGTATTTAAGATTGAACGAGTGATTCCGTAATAAAACAACGCAGCTTATGAAGACAATAAAAAACTTTTATTTCTACTTATTATTTAATAGTTTTAGATAAATCCCCATTCCACAAGTGGATATGAAAGAAGATTTAGGTTAGGTTTTTCGTCACTCAGATGAGTCAGTCAATGAATAACCAAGCCATGAATGGATCAAAATACGCAAGTGGGTGTTTCGGGAATATTAAAAAGCAATTTGTCATCTTTACCAACTACACCTACTGTCAGTGACGAAGTTACAAATTGCTTACACCTTATCTACTGACCAATCCCATCATATTATTCAACATGGCACAGAAAAGTAACCAGCAACTCTATACGATTTTGCATCATATAAAAAATATGTAATAATAAATTTCATTTCAATCCATTGAAAGAACTGGCCAAAAAACCCCAAAACTGAATTAATGGTTTTGACATTGGTTTTGACGTTTCGATACATCGCAAACCCAGAACTATTGTCCAAATGTCACCACGCCCTGACTTTAGTCACATGAGAGACAAAGCACGAGTTAACATAAATGATGTTGAGAGCAGAAGGACCACCCGCCTGGTCTATTAGCAGTTAGGAAGTTGAGACGCGGTTCAATACCAACGAGAACTAGCAAACATTTGTGGCTAGAGTTATATGGTGCGTTTGGGTGTGGTGCATAATATCAGTTAGGAGCGAATAGCTTTGGAGTATTCTAGGGCCATTCAATCTAAGACAACTAACACATATAATATACCATATTATAACAGCTTTAGTTTATAAATACGGTAAAATTGTGGTCAAATACAAGCCTAATCCATCTGCCAGCCCTTTGCCCAAACATTTGAAATCGACGATCCATGTTTTCTTTTTGTTTAATTTGATTTGTTAAGACTTGTAACAAAGTTAATAAATCGCTGTTACCTATAGCTTGGGGAACAAGGAGTGCCGTACCATTTAGTCGCCTTAGAACAAGATAAGAAGAATAAACACGACATCAGAGTGAGTGCTTTTAACACTGCCGACATACTTGCATGTGTAATGGGTAGAGCCAACGTTGCACAAGAGTCCACAGATAATGGTCATGTTTATGTGCGTTTGTATTCACTTATCTAAACAAAACTCGTATAAAGTAAACATATTGCCAAATAGACACGGAAACTGTTGTAATTGACTATTAATTTAATTTAATATATTGTCAGGACTCTTGTATCGGTCGGTCGAGGAAATCTTTGAGCGGATATCTTGAGCTACATTCCAGCAAAAACATCTCCATTCCACTATTTATACGGTCATCGACATATCGCCTTCTCTGAAAAAGCTAATAAATCCCAAAACCGCACAAAATATTTATACCTACTTGTTGTTCACAAGATTAATCCACGTTACTTTGTGCCTGTGTGAATTTACATAAATCGAGCCTAAAGATAACGTCGAGTTAATAAAGGGATATTGAACAAACGTTTTACCTTTAACGAGTACCTAAGCAACCTTTTACCTTTCGCTTAGCAATAATATCATTACTTACTCCAAAAACTCCAGGACCAGCTCGTGTATCTGGTTGAGGGGTTAAGAGTTCATTGACACTTCACTTATTTTTTAGAGGACGTTTTTATCACAGTACCGATAAGTAGCGAAGCCAATTGTTATTCTGATAGCGTGCACTGAAAATGCGATTTATAGCAAAACACCTAAAGTACTTTATTACACTGGCGGAGTCTGTTTCCCAGAATTCGCCGTCACAAAGTCACAATAGAAAATTCCGTGAAAGACCGTAGTGTTAATGCGTAGGATTCATACTATCGAACTACAATAGAGAGTAATTTGTTATTTGACGTGAACATTTTGTTATTAAATATACTAACCAATAAACACAGATCTTAAAATAACTTAATGCGTAGGTTCATCAAAAGATTTAGATCTTAAGGGTTCAATGGAATTTCGTTACCCCACAAGAGTCAACAATCTAGGTGATTATAGCATCTTGCTTCAGGCAACGTCTTTACTTGGAAAACAAATTATTGTTTTGCTTGACACCAATCTCAGTATTAGCACTTTCCTTTATCTGGATTATGTGTCGAGAATATGATATCTACAGTAATTTATATTTTGTGTGAATCGAGATGAGATCTCGTCGTAGGCCCGCTGCCAGGTGAGGTCGATGGTTTCAAGACTTACACACTTTGCTCTGAACTCTGTACACAGGTGAAAGGGGGCGTGTGGAGGCTCCAATAATAGTCAATTAGTTTTATTGTTAACACATCGCTTTGGCTTCAGACGAAATCATTTCGATTTCAATGAAAAGGCTTCGTTAATTGGGTCGATTTCAACTTTTCACTTTAGTCGAACCTAATATTTAGTTTTAGACGTTATTCGAATGACGTAGTAAATTTTAGAGGTTTTTTATTGTACGAAATGAGAGGCATAATGAGATAGTCGATAAAAACTTTTAAATTGTAAAATTCTTCTGATATTCATTTAATATTTGTTCACGAAGTACAGAGAATGACCGTCTGTAAACTAGACGCGTTTATTTCAAAAACATCTGAGCCAACTCTTGAAACCCAGACACCCCAACTCCCATTCATACCATCTGTCAAATTCCAGCTAAGAAATATCTTTATCATGCGAATAAGATATTTAATAGGTAATAACTTGGAAAAATAATATTAAAAGTCTGATATTTGATTTAGGCTCGTATAAAGTTCGCATTTAAATGAATTGTGGCGGTAATTTGTTCAATTTCTGAAACGAATGAAGGACTATAGCAGTATCAATCAACTAACTAGTAGACCAATAAAGAACGTTTAAATATTTTATACAAATGAAATAGTTCAATCGTTCGGAAATAATTTAACGCCTCCATAAAGGTTTTGATATATAAACGGGTACTTAACTCCGCCGTGTAGTCAGGCGGCTGGAACGCCCATCTGTCTAACCTAACCTAACCGAGTAAATGCATGGAATCCATTTGTTCTACAACACCGAAGCTCAAACAATCTTTACTAATATAAAGAGGTAAAGTTTGTAAGTTTCAATGTAGGAGGTAATCACGAAACTTCTGAACCGATTTCCAAAATTCTTTCACTGATTAAAAGTTGCACTATTTCCTAGTGACGTAGCTTATTAAATTATCCCGGAATACATTATATCACGGGACGCGGATAAAACCCCGGGAACCATTGCTAATTTTGAATATAAACCAAATAATAAGTTAACTGTATGAAAGACATAAGTAATGAATCTGATGAAGAGATAAACATTTAAGAGTTGAAATTACCTCGTCTTTACGACTACTTAATATTTGATTGTGATGCATCGGCCTCGAGTGCAATGCAACATGAGGTCGACTAACTGTATATTTAAAGGATTTGAAAGATTTATGAGGTACGACGCTTTAATAGCAGTTTTATTATCATCATCATTAATTTGATCCTTTTACAGCACGTCTCAATTTAAACGCTTTCGATATGATTCCGAAGGTTCAAATTAGAAAATCATCGCGGCAAATTTAGGTAAGCCTGCATTCAAACAACGCAAACTTAAATGAGCATAGGTACAGTTGTCAACGGCGCTGTTAAGTGCTCCCTAGCAAACAATTAACAGCTGTAGCTGGCGTTACGTAATAACTTGACAACAAAGTACCGAGACGTGGTTGTAAAGCGCTAACTGCTACGCCAAATATATGCGACGCACCAGGATGCATTAATTGTGGCCACTTTATAATCTACCACCATATTGGAAACCTTATAAATAAAATAGCCTGTGATGGTCTTTACACACGGCCATCTGATCCCAAACTAAGCAGAGTTTGTACTATGGAAACCAGATAACTGATCTATACTTCTATACTCATCTATATCTATACTAATCATATAAAAAGAATATTCGTTTGTTTGCATTGAATAGGCTCCGAAACTACTTGACCGATTTGATAAACTTTTTCACAGTTTGGAAGCTATGATATCCCCGGGTGACACAGGCTGTATTATATTTTCAAAAAATCAGAGATACTCCAATAATGTAAACCAAGGTGTAAAAATAATCCTTACATCGCATACGCTGCAAAATTATGGCTGATAGAAAGAACAAAATAATGGAAGTTCCCTCGGGAACGCGGGTGAAACCGCGGGAGACAGCTATATACCATATTTGTTTTAAATATATACTTATCGGTATATATATTCCATTATAATAAATTATAAATCTGATGTAATTATTACTCTAGACACATGAAGCCAAGGAAGATGCAGAGATAACAAATGGTTAAGTTACTTTCCCAATAGGTAAGAGTGGGACGAGTGTTACGCAAATGTTAGTTAGTCAGTCGACTTGTTGTGCATCAAACTAAACTCAACATAAATCTATTAACCTCTCTTTTATTTTTCTTAAGTTGAAAAGAGAGATCATTTGTAATTACGTCAGTTTAATCGCAATCCTTGATTTTAGACCATTATTGAACACTAGCTCGAGTCACAAGCGAAATTAAAACTTTCTTCTCTTTTGCTCATATAAAAATAAAAAAGAGATACATAGATTAAATGTAGTTAGGCGGAGTTTTCGATGTGTTCAAAACTTTGTTTTAATACAGTGGCGTCTGTGTGTTTTAAAGTATTGTTGGACGTGAATATTAATCACGACAATCCTATTGTTCGTTGTAGTTGTTTTTGTCTAGATAAATAAATATGGATGACTCTCGACTCGACAAATCTACTCCAGCATTGTGTGCGAGCGAGCAAGTAAAACTACTTACTAAACAATGGCCCTTAGATATTCCGCTAAAAAGTTTGTACCCACTGATTCCGATTCCCTTTTTCCTGATGAATATTGTAGTAGTCCTCAAAAATTCATTAAACGAAACGTGCCTCAGTTTCTCGCGAAGTAAAATTTGATTTCGGAAGGAAAGCGATAGGTAATCTCGGGGAATTTAAATGAAGAATTTGTAACGATGACTTTTTTCATTAGACCTTGTATACAGTTATTTATATTTGCATTGACATAAAATTCAAGTTTACCTACGAACATTTCTTTTATGACAGGCCTGTTGGCTTGGTGGTTAGCGAATCTGACTGCCAAGCCGAAGGTCGCGGGTTCGATTCCCAGCCAGGACAAACATTTGTGTGCATGAACATGACTGTTTGTTCTGTGTCTGGGTGTAAATATCTATTTAAGTATGTATTTAGAAAAAAAAGCAGTAAAAGCAGTATATCAGTTATCTGGTTTCCATATTACAAGCTCTGCTTAGTTTGGGATCAGATGGCCGGTGTAAAGTATGTCCCAGGATATTTATTTATTTCATTTTTCATGTCTTATTATTGACAAGTGTCCTGACTGATGGTAAATGGTCACTGCCAGCTATAGACATTAAAATACCAGGGGAATTGCCAATGCGTTGGCGACCTTGGAAACCTCTTTTACGCTTGTTCAGTAGAATCCTATGTCGTTGCGTTGCGGGAAAACCGTAATTACATGTATAATAATTACTTTGTATTAAGCGCCACTATTGTCTGTTTGTGAGTCACTCAGCTGGATACATATTAAGTTACAGCGTGTGCTCGCTCATATACAGTATTAAGAAGGTTAATTCAAGCTACTTCCAATTCAGCTTATTGGATTATCGCGCGCTTGCCGCGCACCGTACAGTCAGTTACTAAAGTGGATTAACTGTTGCAATTATTTAAAACACCGTACACCACCGGCACTAAAGAGTGGTCACAGAATATTAGTAGATAGTAAGTTATTCACTTTTGTATATATATAAGTTGTCTCTAGAGCTTTCACTCGCGCTTTCGAGGTATGTTATTCCAAGGCATGCTCCCTCTATGTGTCAAGTTTCATCCAAATCCGTTTAGTAGTTTTTGTGTGAAAGAGTAACAAACATCCATACATAAATCCTTACAAACTTTCGCATTTTTAATATTAGTAGGATATGCCTGATACATTCCAGCAGACTGCCATTCCTAAGAAATTCCTGCCAAAGTAAGTAATTAGAACAAGTTCTAGTTAGTTTATTTGACAGGCCAGTTGGCTTGGTGGTTAGCGACTGCCAAGCCGAAGGTCGCGGGTTCGATTCCCACCCAGGACAAACATTTGTGTGCATGAGCATGTCTGTTTGTTCTGTGACTGGGTGTAAATATCTATATATGTATGTATCTAGAAAAAAAGTATTACAGAAAGTAATTACCAATTAATTCCCTAGACCTTGATAGATAATCACATTAACGCAGAACAAACCATGTTCAGTAATGTGTGAATCGAATTCACAAGCTGTGGTTTGGCTGCCCGAGTACCTAACCACCACACCACTCGACCCGTGTCTAGTCCCTTTGTGCAGTTTAATAACATATTTAATTAGCTTTTATAGTTAAAATGTTTATTTATTATCTGCTAATATGTCTAAAATAAGCGATTATAACAAAATACAAAAAGAATCAAAGCTATATTTTTCAGTATAATAATACGCTAAATCTGGATTTATATAGGTTATAAAGGACCTCGTAAATATAAAACGAATCAAATAAAATAAACCACATTTTTAACTTGCTTTTCTTATGAAGCTTGCTTTTTAACCGACTTCAAAAAAGAAGGATCTATGTTCGACTACCTATGTATGTATTTTCTTTTTATGTATGTTCACCGATTTTCATAGTTGTATTTGAATAAATAAGAACTTTTAAAAGATTAATTGTTCATCAAATCAAACAACATAGAACACAGATAGTGATCACAACGCTAAAATCGTGAGGTCGCAGGTTCAACCTCGATACAAAGAACAATTTGCCGATATAGAGTTAAACAGGGACTCTATTAAAACCTAGCTATCGACCTGCGGTTTTACCCGCGATCTTATGTATCTCGGTATTACAATATAGCCTATACCACTTATGAATAGTATAGCTTTCTGTGAGTGAAAGAATTTTAGCAATCAGATGAGTAGTTTTGGAGATTATCTCCTACATACAAATTAAACTAGCTGATCTCGTGACTTTACACCCGTTGCTAAGGGATGTTACATTTTGCCGGCATAAAAAGTGTGCTAATTTAGGTTATAAACTATATATTTGCTATATATTAATATTATTATAGATTTATAGATATATATATTATTATTAATAGATAGAATAGGAAGTGTAAATAACAAATGTTTTAAAAAAATCATAAAAATGCAATTATATTACGTACTAACTGTCCCCCGCGGTTTTACCCGCATTCCTGTGGGACGTCACATGTTTTATACATATAAACCTACCTCTGGAATCACACTATCTATTAAAAAAAAACTGCATCAAAATCTGTTGCCTAATCTTAAAGGTCTGGGACAGAGAGAACGGGAAGCGACTTTGTTTTTTATACAATGCAGTGATTCGACAATACATTTCCCCAGCTGCGAACCAAAGCGTTATTTGCTCAAGTCGCCACCGTGTTGACAGTGCTGTGAGCGAAACATCGCATTATGACTTATGGGACTTATACTACCGGCACGCTATGATGGCCGTTTGGATGTTTCAGATTGTCATAGGAAAAAAAACTGTAATGCTTTGGAATATGGTTGATTTCCATCATCATACAATTAGCTGTTGGATCAATAGATGCACCTAATATATGAAGGAATAAAGGTCATTTTTCTTCGTCATTGTTAAACGTCAAAACGGCCATCATAGGGTGCCATAAGTTTAATATTATGCAGGCTAATATCAAACGCAAATGTTATGAGAGCTTACTGTTAGTGACAGTATTAATAACCAACTACTTATTGGGTTAGAGAATGAGACGTATGCATAACTAGCTGTCCCTCGCGGTTTCACTTGCGTTCCTGAGGGCTGTTCCATTATCCTGAAATAAAAAGGGACATGCTCTATCTGTATGCCAAGTTTCAATCAAATCTTTGGAGGAGCGAGGTATGAGACTCCTCCATTTAAAAGGGAAGATCTTCCGCCAGGCTAGGTGATCATGCCTGGGGACCGCGGTCCAACTGTTGATGTTGGATCCTTGTATATATGTAAAATCCTGAGAGAATCTTGATAGTGCGATGTAGGATTCTCGTGTGTTTCTACATAGGTTCATAGATGTCGCCACAAATCCGTTCGGTACTTTTTGCGTGAAAGACTAACAAACATCCATCCTTACAAGCATTCTCATCTATATCTACATACTAATATTGTAAAGAGGAAATATTTGTATGTTTGTTACTCTTTCAAGCAAAATCTACTAAACGGATATGAATGAAACTTGGTACATAGATAGAGCATATCCTGGAATAACATATAGGCTACTTTTAATCCCGGGAAAATGTTATATAACTCGAGAACGCGGGTAAAACCGCGGGGGACAGCTAGTTTATAATATCAGTACGATTGTTATGCCGAAACGCCTGTTAAATGCTGACGGAATCATTTGTGGTTTCCAATAACATATAAAATACAGCATGAACGTGTGATAAACTATTCACGGGTGCGCTAAACAAAATTGGCACTCAATTAATATAGCGAAGTATCAACAGCATCCTGTATCAGTTATGATTTGAATAATTGATACCCGTTCCATTTTAATTTGTTAATATGTTTTTGGAACATCATGAATAATGAAACGCTATATTGAATAGCAGGATAATAATTTTACCTAAATATCAAAACCACATTTTATATAATGTGTAAATATTATGACAATATTCAATATGGGTGATTTGTTGCGACATATTTGCTATTTATAAACATTATATCAAAGTGAGAAGTATCATTCATATGTGTATTCAGCAGTTACTGAGTGATTGAGCAACAAACCTCGGCACAAACAAACATACGTACAGAAGCACAAAAAGCTGTGTCTATATCACTACATTGTATAAAACAAAGTCGCTTTCTCTGTCCCTATATCCCTATGTATGGTTAAATCTTTAAAACTACGCAACGGATTTTGATGCTGTTTTTTTAATAGATTGATTGAAGAGGAAGGTTTTTATGTATAATACATGTGACATTCCACAGAAACGCGGGTAAAACCGCGGGGGACAGTTAGTTATGAAATATAATAAGATTTAGGCTTTCTCACCATCTTGTGAATGATGCGGTAGAATCTGCAAAATATGTAGGTACCTATTCAAAAGTCAAATGACGGCCCAATTGGCTTAGCAATTAGAGTCCCTGGCTGCCGCGCCAAGGAACGTAGATTTAATTCCCACCCAGGACAAACATGGGTCGTATATATATTTAAACAAAAGAAGTATGTAGTATATTAGTTATCTGGTTACCATAGTAGAAGGTCTCCTTAGTTTGGGGTCAGGCTGTGCGTAAAAAAATACCAAAAGTGAAACTGAGCTATAATAAAAATCAAATTACAGTGAACAAGCAATTAGCAATCCATAAATAACCTAAATCGATATAAGCGCCAAACGAAAACTGACCTAATTAAAAATACAGCAAGACAATACTCATTTTATTATAAGCAGTATTGACTTCCAATTTAGTTTCATTATCGAATGAGAGACAAATTCATTCATCATTCACCTGAAGGACTAATTTCCTTATTAATCGATTATGTCATATCGCATGATTGTGGTATATGAAACAATAACTTCTAAGTTTAATCCATTACGAACATGCAAGGAAATTAACTTATTGCACACGTGTGTACAAATGTGCTTTACTATTGTTAAATTTTATATTTCTTTTCATTCACTTCTAGCTGGCGGTTTGCAGTATTTTAGTTGTTCCCAGCGGTTTCAGTCGCGTTCCCGTGGGATGTTACATTTTCCCGAGATAAAAATCCTATGTTAATCAAATTTATAAACTACTGTCCCCCGCGGTTTTACCCGCGTTCCCGTGGTATGTCACATGTATTATACACAAAAACCTTATATTCTCTATCTATTAAAAAAGACCGCATCAAAATCCGTTGCGTAGTTTTAAAGATTTAAGCATACATAGGGATATAGGGACAGAGAAAGCGACTTTGTTTTATACTATGTAGTGATATAAAGTATGTGACAAGTTTTACGCAAATCCGTTTAGTAGTTTTTGCGTGAAAGGGTAACAAACATTCATCCACCCATCCTCATAAACTTTCGTTTTAATAATTTTAGTAGGATCTCATTAACATTAGGTTCATTAGAATTCCATTATCACAGAAACATACGAGCAGAAAGAACTTGAGTTATCTTCTTGTGCGTAAGTATTTATTGAGTTTGTTTTTATATTTTAATATACCTAACTGATATTTAAAAACTTAGTTACTAGTGTAATTAATGGACTTTGTAATTAACAGACAACCTACTCATATTTTAATTATCCTCCTTTATAAAAATTGGTTCGGAAATTCGCCGAAGATAGATTTTTCAATGCACTATGACTACCATTTATAAGATATTACTAGCTTTTTTGTTTTTTTTTTTTTATGCCACTTGGGCCGACAAACAAGCAGACGGTCCACCTGATGGTAAGTGGTCACCGCCGCCTATGGACCTTTGCAACACTAGGAACATCGCCAATGCGTTGTCGACCCTGAGACGGGAAGTTGTTAAGTCTCATGTGCCTATAATTTCACCGGCCCCCTTACCTTTCTAACCGAAATACAGTAATACGATTGCACTACTGCTTCACGGCGGAAATGGGTAAGGTGGTAGTACTTCCCCGGACGAACTCTGCACTAAGAGCTCTATTACTCTATAAGTTTATTTGTAGCTCTTTTATTTAATGAGGTTGCCAACGTATATTACAAAACACCTTAATAATAAACTTTATACAAATAACATAAATGAATTTTTAATTGCGGCATTTGTGGTTAAATGGATTTAGATGAAATTTGGCAAAATGATAAAGTATATAGCAAATATGTAGGGCTTACTTCTAACGCGGAAAACTTTAGATCCTTTGGCAAAAAAAATAGGATGTAATCGAGATCGTTTTTACAAGAAAACATAAACATACAAGTTCTACCAATTCTCGCAACTCTACGTTCCGAGAAAAATATAAGTTATCTATCATAATGCACTCATCCGATAACCTTTAGCGACTTTATCATCAAAAAATTATTCAAATACAAAAACAGGTAGAGCAAGTGGCTTATATATTCTATATTACTAATATTATGATCGGAAGATTGAGTTTAGTATGATTGTCCTTCTGTCGTAATATATCGACTTTCAGAACGACTCCGATGTGAAGAAGTTAACAACTACAGGTCTAGAGTAAATCTAAGCCTAGTTCAAATAATTACAACAAAATTGACTGGCCAGTTGACTTCCAAGTCGCAGGTCGCGGGTTCGATTCCCACCCAGGACAAACATTAGTGTGCATGAACATGTCTGTTTGTTTTTGACGAAAGTAATTTTTTTCTCAATTTATTATACTACCATGATGATGGCCCATACACAAATTCGTTGAAGCTTGCATTTAGTTTTAATATTCAACAGCTTCGATGTGGAATGTTAAGAAGTTTAGATGCAGTATATTTTTTTGAGTTTTTAAATTTTCAAATAGCTTTCCTGTAAAGTTTTCAAAATGTCGCTTGAATCAAGTCGCCTTTTAACCGTCGATATATATACGAGTATATAAGTATGCATTTAGAAAAAAAATAGTATATCAGTTATACGGTTTCCACAGTACAAGCTCTGCTTAGTTTGGGATCAGATGGCTGTGTGTAAAGAATGTCCCAGGATATTTATTATTTTATTTTATTTAATGATTCTTACCCGACTCCGTTTAAGGCGGCCACCACACCGGGCCTCTCGCAGCACATATGCATACCAGCTTTATCTGGTATTCTTAGTATTCAAGTCCGATTCACACGAAAAAAAGTTCACTATTATTTTTTTACACAAATCGCAAAGTTTGATTAGTCTACACCACGCTCGAACATTTTCGGCGGGTATTAAAGTAACATCAATCAATTAACGTCTAGATGAGCTGTGAAACAAAATTGCCATCGCATCAGCCGTTTGTTAATCGATCGAAACCAATCGTATTGTTTAATAGATGATTTTTAACCCGTGGCATGTTGCACTTGATTGGTATAAATTATAATTTTAATTACTCCGAGAACGTGTTAAATTCTAAAACATTCGGTTAAGAAAGATACGTCGCTAAACTAGCTATAGTAAAAATTAATTATATTGACTGACGAATATACAATATGAAAATAGTAAAAGAGAAGATCAAAAGAAAAAATAATCTCTTCAAATGAAAAAATACTAGCACATGATTAAAATCTGCGTGAGCAGTTTAACTGTAGCCGGAGAAAAATAAAATACATTTTCTCTCATATTTCCCTTATAAAAGGCGCCTATAATAAAGAGGTATCGATATTAAAAGGAAAATAGTTTATTTGCGAGAGGGAAACTACATTTATTATTTCCTTAGATTTGACGTTATATTAAGTATCATACGTTACGACGTTTGTCACCATAACTCACACAAACAAACATTGCCATTGTTACAACATCATAACTACATGAGTAATTAACTAACGTATTGTTGCACTATTAATTCACAATCTACAAAGCTTGGAATGTTCTCACACATGACATGCAAAATTATGTCTTGGAGTAAAACTGGATTGTCAGCTTCAATTAATATCAGAAAAAATAAGGAAAAATAGCTTTTTAACAACAATAAATGCGTTATGTGGCCTCATGTAGGTTTTAGTGCTTTGTACAGTATATTAAATAAAACAATAAAAAAACGGACTGAAGTTCACTGTAAGCGACGTCGAGTGTAACATTCAAAGTGGACATAAAGGTGATCCTAAATTAAAGAAACAGTGATTAGTCGCGAGTTATCGTCCGTCCGGTCAGATGATTAATTGTCGAGCCTACCGGATACTTTTTGCCTTATTTAGCACGGAACACGGAGTAAATAGGATGTGGCTCGTGGTTTTTTCTCTCTGGTAGGGTCATGAAGAGCCATTACGCGGGTGTTTTCCCACGTGATTGATCTGTATTTCTCGCCTGCTCCTTTATAAGCAAAACCCCGACTTTATAATAAATTAGTTACTGCCTACGGCATCGCTCGTATTCCGGATTACCTTCGAAAGGCAATGCAGTAATACGAGACCAAATATGTTACAAAATTTACAAAGCCAGTCCTCTGATTTAAACAAAATTTATTTGGATTTTTTTTTAAAGTTAAATGCAGATAACTTCACAGATTTTGTTTCGGACTAAAACTATTTGTCATTGATACTGATTCAATAACACAACTAACTACTGTTCTGCGGTTTGACCTGTGTTCCCGAGGAATTTCATGAATCCCGGGATCATAATATGGCCTATGTCACTAGGGAATACTGTAGCTTCCTATCAGTGTAAGAATTATTGGAATGATGTTTAGGTTCAAAATTACTATTTACTCGTATAATATTAATATAGATTCCACTACTTAATGGTGGGAAGTCGATAGTTCCCAGATGCTACACTAAGCTTATTCAAAGCAACGCGTTTGATCTTCTACGTGTTTCGTGTGACAATAGAACAGATGGCCATACCTTAACAGGTAATCCGCTGTAAGCAAGTGATGCGGGTGGATAATAATAAAACGTCTTTATGAATGTCTGTCAAGGTCGAAACCGATAAAAAAGGTCTTGTTGTAGTGTACGTTTGAACAAGTACATATTCTTTACGAGCCAAATAGTGTGTCCCACATCTCGGACACATTAACCTAGTTTAAATCCGAGGCCATCGGTGACCACTCCGACACTGGGATTTGCCGAATATGAAACAACTCATTCGGTAATGAATGACACGAACACAAACGTGCTCTCGTATCCGACGCGGGGCCCCAACTCCCAATTCTAATTTCACCAATATCCCTCAAAGCCGGTAACTTTACTGACACAGATAACGAATATTCAATTCCTTTATCTTTATCCCGTGACCGAGATGTGGTAAAATAAACGCACAATTGAGGATAAATAATGTTGTACGGACATATTCTCCGGGTAGTTATTCAGCTTCTACAAGACCATTTAAGATAACCCTTGAGATGTCGGAACCGTTCGGGTCCCCCGTGGGAAGACCTAGGTTTAAGATAGTGCCCGACAATTGACCAGTAGAGTCGTTTAGTTTGTGAGCCATTAATATTCCATGTCCGTAGCTAAATCGACCAATTGATGTCGAGATTGTTTAAACAAAGATAATTGTTATAATACATTTCATAATGCATTTTCAGAGGAAGTGATGATTTATATGAGAATAACAAATATAATGGCTCTATAATGAATGAAGTTATAAATTTTGGCCTTGTATTTTGGTTGTAATAATGGTAGATACGCAAATGGTTTACTTAATGCTGGGAGAACGATTCTTTGTCCACTTTATGAAATAGTCAACCAGAAATTGGATGAACACGAAACCTTTTACAAGTATGACTAATACTAAAGCGCCATTACGGCGGGATTTTATACTAAATGAAACAACTATTGACAGTGTTCTTACTGCATTAAGGAAAAATAATATATGGTAATAATTGCTGACGTTGACTAGTTAACTTGCCAATCTTAGATTAATTATAATTATTGATATTTTTTAGTTTCACAGCTTTTAATCTCTAACGTAGTATATTATTAGTTAACCTTGATGTTAAATTTGTAATAGGTATAAAGAGTATAGTAGACATTCAAAATGTTTAATTTTGTGTTGGGACATATGTAAAATCTTTCTTAACCTCATTTATAATGCAAAAGATGCTTTAAAGTTAACATCTGCGCTTCCTTCGACAGTTCGAATGCAATTTCTAATAAAACGGCAATATGTATTACATGGGTAACATAAATCATAAATTCCCAGTTGGAGCAATCAAGTGCGTCATGCATGAGTCAACATCATGGACATAACATCCGTCGATGCGATAGTTTCTTACAAAAAAACAGCGGTGATCACGGTAAGCGCGTCGCGGCCGATTCGATCCTACAATCCAACACTGCAATCCAAGTGATCACTGTCGGTCCTCGCCACTGATTTCACTGTGACGCTGCGTGAACACATACAGTCGCCGGTGGCGCTGACAACACGCACGCATTCCGTGTCCGAATGAAAAGCGCATCACGTTCACCGCTCACATCCGTCCGCGCGAAAACCCGCCAAAAGCGAGTTCCCCGAGTACTGTCAGTGAGGTATCTGGTGGGGTACTGTGGAAGCATGCGAAGTGCACGGCGACGCGACCACACGGCAAGCGAGGACGCGCGCGACTGCCGGTGCCGCTCGAGGCGGGGCGGGAGCGACGAACGCCGCTCGCAGGTTATCGTGAGTCGACTACACAGATAATGATGTCAAAAGTGGATCGGACTAATGCTCTCTATTATGTTGTAAACGTTACGAATACCCAAAGCCGCTGCCCCGGAGCCCAATGTTGCACAGTCAGCTCCGTTTCTCGTGCTTTAGAACGGACCAATTGAATATTTCTATACTACATTTTGGATGTCTAATCATTTCAGATGATGAACATTCCATTGTTATGGTAATGATAGAATCAATTACGTTGAACTCCTTTCAATTAAGATGAAGAATATATTTCCTGAGATATTGTGTTGTTATGAGTGCTACGACATTATGCTAATAGTTAAATTAAAGCTTTATTATATTAATAGATAATTTACCTCGTCATAAAATTACAACCGATGCAGTTCATAAACGATCCGTAACAATAAACTTTAAAATAACGATGGTCCTTCGAGCCGGATCTGACCCATTTTTCCGGATTCATATTTAATAAGTATACGGTATGTGATGAATATATTTGCCATTTATTAACATAATACGACTTGCCACGCCTTGTAAAATTGTACCAACAAAGAAGTATTAGCGGAGAATATCACTCATCGAAGTGAGCGCGCGCCCGACGCAAAACATCGGCCGTAATTTTTATTGTCCCACGCCGTTTCTCGCACCAAACCAAAGTAATTCTTAATTCGAAACAACAAAACAACATTTTGCTTAACCGAACGACGAGCCCGTGAATTCTTAGTCAAATCGAATAATGTTGATATTTTGACGACCTTCCGAATTTGCACCGTATCGTGATTGTTTTGAAGTTGTTAACGCATTGCTCACATTAATGCGGATGACACGTTTTGTGTTGCCGAGTTTATCGTTTTATAAACATTTTGTGAAAGTGATCGTATTAACTCAGGTGATAAGGTCGGTTTCAGTTCGTTTAGCGACGATGGCCACCGCGTGTTTCCATTTAGCAAGACGTTGTGTGGGTCTATATTTTGGTCGTATTAAGAAGCGAGCTTCGTTTGATGGATGTTTTAGTCGGGTTGAGGTTTTTGCGGTAGATTTCGTGAAAGAGCCGTGACGTGGAGAGCGGAAAAGTGTTCTTTACGCTTATTAAGCTTCACTGTAAGCGTACTGAAACGTTAGCTTATATGTCATTTTAAATATCGCCGTCTAAACTGGTACGTAACCAATTTCGCGCGTTCTAATCATCATCAAAGCCACTAATTAACACGACATTCGCTACGTAACGTTATTACTTTACACTACAGAATCTGTGTAGTCCGTACAAAAATAAACACTGACATCAATTAGCGCAAAGCTACTGGGTACGGGGTATCTGGTGGTACTATTCCATGGCGGCCAATTATAAATGGCGTTTAAAAATCGTGTCTGTGTGCTAATGCTGACCGAAAGTGGTATTGTGTTAATAAGTGAATTGCACATAGATAACTAATTCGTAGTGACCCAAATTTCACGTGACAAGTGGAGCGCGCTTGCGACGCGGACGCGGCTCGAGCGGAAATAGGCGGATCATCCCAAGGGAGCGGGGAGTGGAAACTTTAGGGCCGCAAGGGGAACATACCTACGGCTCGGATCGCACTTTCTACGAGGATCGCGTGACGATCACGATCACGAGCCTAAGGTTACAACCGTTTCTATAATTCGTGCTGTCGGTTTCATTTAATTATGGGCAATGATTTAGCGGAGTAGTGGAGAAATCACATTAAAATTTGGTTAATTACTAGCGACACAAATTCAAAAATAATAAAAAGTATCTAGAGACATTCGCCACACAAGGTTATCTGATCCTTAAATAAACAATGTACTGCTTGTACTATGGCAACCAGATAACTCATATACTTTATAGATATTTACACCCAGACACAGAACAAACAAACATGTTCATGCACACAAATGTTTGTCCTGAATGGGAATCAAACCCACGACCTGCGGCGAGATAATCAGGGTATCTAACCACAACGCCAAATGGCCCAACAAAATGGTCTAAATATTCACATTGTTTTCCACTCACTCATTCTCCTTACTTTGGGATAAGATGACCGTTCGTGCAAAATGTCCCAGGCTAAACACATTTGTTTAATTAAAACGCAACGTTTTTTTATTTCTAAAGAGGTTTTTGCTTATAACGTTTCCGATTCCGGTTTCAAATGGGCTCGAATGGGTTATTTGAAACGTTTCCAAGAAACGACTGAGTACATCAGGTACCGCTACGAGCCGAATTCAGTTTTCTGGAATTAGATAATGAGGTTTCTCTTATAATATAGAAGTTAAAAAGTATTTTGTGACAACAAAACATTTTAATGAATACCTACAATGATGGAACATTATAAGAATTTAGTCATAACAACAAAGATTCTGATAACAGTAATATTTCCATTTAAATTTTATTCAAGCATCAACAACATGCTACAATTTTTTGTGTTACCTTCCACCTGGCAACTCCGCAAGCCAATCTATCACAGTTGATCACACTTATTAAGGACCTATCACACTAAAGCAAATTTATGATTGGTGCATATTCAGAATTGTTTGCGAAGCGTTTTGCGCGGCCCACCGATGTCGGGGTCCGGGGCCGACCGGCCGGATTCCCGGTTAAATATGCACGCAAACGACCCACCGCACCGGGAATTGGCGAGAACGTTACTTGGTAGGTGCTCCTTAATGTGATTACGTCGCGTCGGTTTGTTCACGTACACTAATGATTTATAAACTATAGATGCGTTATCCATGCACCAGAAATGGCAACATAAAATTATGGTAATTGACCTAATATAATTTAGTCGCGCACCAACAATTGTCGCAGCACGCGCGGCGCATGCAGTCAATCTTAACGTAGCTGATTATTTCTCTAACGACGAGTTATACCAGTAGCATTTATTTTCTGCCCCTTTCTTCTCGCGTACAAATAGCTTCTGTTTTTGAGAGCCGTGATGTTTTTTTATTATACCACTTGGGCCGATTCACCTGATGGTAAGTGGTCACTGCCGCCTATGGACATTTGCAACACTAGGGGCATCGCCATTGCGTTGTCGACCCTGAGAGGTGAAGTTGTTAAGTCTCATGTGCCTGTAATTTCACCGGCCCCCTTAACTTTCTAACCGAAACACAGTAATACAAGTGCACTGCTGCTTCGCGGCAGAAATGGGTAATGATATAGTACTTCCCCGGACGAACCCTGCACTAAGAGCTCTACTACTATTGATGAATGACGTGTCTATATTATAATATGTCTTTGATATACGCGCGATGTTTGTCCGTACAGTGAATACACAATGTAACAGTTCATTGGAGATCAACCGTAGCGCCGGAGTACCGGCCAGGCGGCCCTCCAGGCTTAATAATATGATGATGTATACGTGCCACCGTTTACTGTTATTTTGTTGTTTTAATGACATGTTGAGTGGTACATTTCTATCTGTTACTACAGATTGTCGCCAGGATAATAAAAAAAAAATTGTCGTTAAATTGGAAGCCTTGAGATTTTTATGGTTATGATATTAAACAGAAGCTTTTCAATAATGCTATCTTGTCCTAAATACCATTCGAGCTACAAAGTAAGTTAAAAGAACAATTGAATGATAATAAAAATCAAATATTGTTAGTTTTTCCAAGTTTAACTTAATCTTTTTAAAACTAATCGTCTGTCATGTTATGATTTAAAACCGTTCTATTACCGTTAAATAACCAATTAATCCATTACCCATTAAATACTTTAAAGTTATTAGTTAAACCCACGAATGGGGCATTAGGGCTGTTACACACGACCGAACGTTACGTATACATTTCTCAGTTCATTCATCTAATTTCTTTAGTTATTGACTAAAAACTACAATTTTTTACATTATTACTGTAATGTAGAAAACGGCACTTAGTTTTTAATAAAGATTTTTAAACCACTGTTTACTTAGAAAATGAGTACCTCAAAAATTTGCAACAAAACTTTAATTTAACGTGATTGAAATGTTATTAACAAATATAACAATTGTTCTAAAACATGATCAATGAAATTTATGGTTTCTTAAACTCCATTAGCGTTCGAAATAGAACCAATCCAATAAAAGACTTAACTTAAAACTTAGCTACTCCCTAAAATGTTTACGTGAACAATATGAACAAATGGTATGTATACAATCAGAGTGGCGTTAAATTCGCAATATCATTAGAGTGCGATGAACATTCGTCGCCGGCGTCCTTATCTCGCCGCTTATCGCTCGGCGACCGAAGGCGACTACGGTTAAATAAAACGTTTCCGAACACCACAAGCTGTATTCAAGGCCTCCACTGAGTGCGACTGGAAAAACAGCTCCGTAAGATATTTTATGGCGCAACTAAAGGTGTCTGCGGCTCCGTTTGTACGATCCCTTATTTAATACCTTTCTTTGTAGATTTCAAACGGTTAATTTATTTTTATTATAATTTTTTAAATCGCAGCTAATGTGTTATCTTTGCGTGCGGATTTTCTTGTATAAAAGCTGTAGAAGCTCAGGATAATTCCAAAACAAAAGTACGGTCATCATAAGTAGCTAAGTCGATAACTTTGGTTCTCTGACGGATGACTTAATATGGAATAGCCTAAAGCACAGCATATATGCTACTTACTCTATGCAGTCCGTAATATAACCAAACATATAGACAATCATTTATCTCCAAGTACAATAAGTCAAGTTACAATGAAATACAAACACATTTCATCTACTTTCCAATTAATATCAGTTATCATCGATTTTCGCAATAAAAATTCTAGCACGTCAATCTGTCTTGTATTGCGAATGTCAGATTATCAGATAACGATACTATTTTATCATTTATATCATCTGTATGCCCGTGTCACTAGCACCGCTCAATATGCACTAATAAATCTATCAACTAATCAAAGCCGGCGATTATTACTGCATGTCACTAACGCGATGTTGCAGGATGTTTCACGCTCTGTTGCTAGCAGCTGTATGTTAGCAAAAAATCTAGTCTATCAACAGGGAGCAGTCAGACATGACACTGAAGATCTAATGTCATCTTTAAGTCCGAGCACTGGCAGATGATCATCGATTTGAATGAGATTTTCTATCTTTTCAGCTTTTATAACATTTTTATGATAAACTACCTGTCCCCCGCGGTTTTAACCGCATTCACGGGGGATGTCACGTTTTCCCGAGATAAAAAATAGCCTATAAGTTCCAGGATATGCCCCATCTATGTGCCAAGTTCCATCGAAATACGTTTGGTAGTTTATGCGTGAAAGAGTAACAAACATCCATGTATAATCACAAACTTTCGCATTCACAATATGGAATATATAAAGGAGTGGAACTCATTGCCGGCGTCAATTTTTCCCGATTCATACAATCTCGGAGTCTTTAAGGCAAGAGTGAATAGGCATTACTTGAGTTCGCGTGTACCATCCTCGACCACATCGTCACTTTCCATCAGGTGAGATCTAGTCAAATGCGCTCAAGTTTTTATATAAAAAAAAAAAAAAAAAAAAAAAAAAAATATTAGTAGGCTTTATAACAATTGGCACATAATGTATGTAATATGTGACATCTAACCTCTTTTTGACTATCGTATGCAGTTTGAAATTTAAAAAACAAATACATACGGTTATTCTTCACATCGGCCTGTATAAGCGCCACCCTATTTCACCCAACTCCCTGTGAGAGGCGACGTAGTGATCATTTACGCAGTGGCTCGGTAACCATAATGTACGGATAGCGGTGTACAGTTGAATATTTCAAAGCAATTCATGATATTGTACAACATTAGAATCCATAGAAATATCGTGAGATATTCTTTACACTGTTATTGAATCCCGAATTGAACAGTGTATTGCTTGTACTATGGCAACTAGATAACTAATATACTACTTCTTTTTCTAAATACATACATACTTATATAGACATTTACACCCACACAGATCAAACATACATGTTCAAGCACATAAATCTTTGTCTGGTGGGAATCGAACCTGTGGCGTGGCAGTCAGTCTCTAACCAACAAGCCAGCTGGCCGGTCAATAGAAATCCAGTGCCTTATTTTATGTTTGCTCTATGTTTCTTTCTTTTTTCAAAAAAAATGTTTTTTAATTGCCTGTGATCAGTATCGTAAACATCTTACTAACAGTCGAATTAATTATATAGCCTTGCATCATATCATTTTCTTAATGACAGTTCGATATAGAATAATGTTCTTGGTAAAGGTTGGTGGGTTACAGAGCGGTTAATATTATCCGATAAGCTATACTTAGCACGAAATAAAAATTGTTGTTTTCTATGATGAAAAGAGACTATAATTATAAGTCTTTCAGGTCGACAGTACCGAGATCTCGGTGGGTTTGCTAAGTGAGAAATGATTCCAAAATTTCATTTAAACACCCAAACGAGCACAATTTATTGTTATTTAAACAAGGACTCAATAAACACAAACGTATATCATGTAAGTCCAACACGAAAGCAAAACAAAGACTGCATCTAGACATGCATTTATTTGAGAGCACACAGGAAAAATCCTCCATTCTTCCCCTTCCATCCAGACGGAAAAATACATCGTTGTCGATTGTTTCCCTGAGCCCGAACACGAAATGCAAAGTATGAAATAATTATGGCGGTGAGAGTGCGCGACATGTGCCTCCTCCTCTTACCTCCCTAGACAGAACCGCTCACAGAATAGTAAGAGGTTAGAAGGGCTTTGGGCGTGGCAGCCGCGCCGCTGTTTGAGCAAATGCTCTTCTTATTTTAACTGGAACATCCCTTGGCCGCGAACAAAGAAGCAGCGCTTGAATATGACGTTGAAAGCTTCTGTTTAATATACCTACGCAATCTGCAGGTAAACTGTTAGGTACTTTGTGTCTTACAGAATAAGATATTACCGCAAAGTTGGCTACTATTTATTATTAATATTGTATATAGATACCCTTTCCAATCTCTCTGTTAGTGGTTCCGTCTCCAATCTCCGAGCCCTTAGAACCAGTAGGTGGCGAAACGTCGACAAAACGTTCGCCGCCACAAAGGTACATATGTGGTAAAAGGGGACTTGTTGCTTTATCAGCGCCACGTTTTTCGCGTGAAAATCTGTTGAATATGTAACGCTATGTAACCAGAATTATTTAGGGGTACTTATATCATATATTCATATATATCAAGGTAGATGTAAACAACAAATATTTATTTTGAAATTTATTAAAGACGTATCCCGATTCCTTAGCTAAATTCTATTTTGACCATGAAGTCTGATTAAATACCTACCTATGTAAGTATTGCCAACTTATACATTTCCAGAAATGATGTACATGTAAGTGATATAAAAAAAAAGGAAAATATACTTCTGAGCGCGTATCTTTTGACTTTATACTTGTAAGTAAAGAAATAAAAATCATCTACGAATTGAGGAAAAACTCCAATAATAAAACAAGGAAATATAGCTGTTACGAAAAATATATATTTTCTGTAATAATTTAAACAATCTAGTAGACAATCTCGTAGTCCTCAGTTTCCATAAAGGCCAGGGCGACACAACAAGGAGAGTTCAAAACACGGAATGTCCCGCAATCGATTCTTCAGAGCGGCCGTGGAAGGCAGCCATCGAGCCGCACTGAACGTCAGATAATTGAAATACCTGCCGCCGGAGACAGGATTGGGTGGCTTCAGACCACAGCGGTATGTAATGTTAACATTTTGATCACAAGTCTGTTGTGATTTAAAGGTTTATTTTTTAACAAATTTCTCTCCCATTATTTTATTAAGCTACGTATGTCAGTGATGTAATAACAGACACATATGTAGGCCAGTACCGCGGGATATATTTAAATATAATTGGATAAAGTTAAAGCGTATATTAAATAAGAACTAATAAACTAAAAGAACAAAGCAAGTTAACTCCACAACTTGAAAATGCTACAGATAAGCAATGGCAGACAATTTACATTTAATTAATGCACACGAGTTAGTTTCCATCCCTCACTTTAATCAGTTAATTGCACCGCGTCTACACGCCGCACTTGGAAAAAGACACAATTTTAATATTAACTTGTAGGTATATTTTGTGAAACAAGTCCTTTTAAAGTGAATAGGTACACTTCAGCTCGGAAAGCGCTCGTAGAGTCTGGGTTCAGTCTGCGATTGAGGCAAATAAGCTAAAATACGAGCGAGTCGACGATACGCGCCAACGCTACTATAGAGTAGGTCGGGCGGGAACGAGATGATATTTCATATGAGGCGACTTTTCAAACACTCCTTGTTTTTATTCCCCTACTATTCACTGGCAGCTCGAGTCGGGAACGTAATGTACATAATATCGCAGTGTATTGTAATCCGATACAGCCGCGACGATAATACCAAACGGAGTTATGTTTATACCAAAGCTACGACTTATTATGAAGGGCGATTCATTCCGTTCATTATTCAATTGGTATAACAAAGAGGTTATTTTTTTTCGTTTTGCAGGAATTGCAAATGAATACGCAAGAAGGAATAATATGCCAGCAAACCTTTAATTATTTTAAACAAAATTTCAGCAGATGCTAAAATATGAACTGATTTGAATGCTGTTAAATATAATAAATCAGCCAATAATCTCCTGCACAATGGAGTTTCAATTCTCAATCCATAACATTATCATATGCCATAATCTAAAGATAATCTTCAAAATACAGCGTAAAGTTATGAAGGCAAATGCAACGCGATCCAACAAGCATTAACAACGTATTACATGTGATGTATTACTCAACATCTATTACGTTGGTGCTGAAACTGCTGAACATCATGCAGCATTCACACTGGACCTATTCACGGGGTTCTCTACCTTTCGCTTGTTCAATTTAGCAAACCCCTACACTTTTGTGACCCTCATTTACTTATAATGAACCTCAATATTTTCTCACGGCTGACATGTACCCCTTGCAGTTCGACATCGACTCTTGGGTGTCTAAAGTACACTTTGAGCACCACAGATTTAGCAGGAAAATTATTTTGCAATATTAAAGGCTGGAGATTGCTACTCTCGATTTAATCTTATATCTCGAAGTGATATAGAGAAACCAGTGCCGCTTAAAAGACTCTTTAAAACCCTTACTTACATCTCAAATGGGCATTTCAACTTTTTTGCCAATAAGGTTGAAGTCACATCCTTCGATTACAACGCTAAAGATTACGAGCAAGCTAAACGAAAGTCGAGCGCACATAGTTCAATGTGTAAGCACCTTAACAGAAGCTGGGAGACTTGGAAGATTAATCAAGTTGCACGAATAGGAACACGTTAGAGGTGAACTGAACTTCTACTAGAGACGAGAGTAAAGGGCGACCTGTTGATTCCTACTCCTGTAGAATTTCCACTGGTAAAGTTACATTTGATTGCCGTTAATCTAAGAGAACGTACTAGTCTAAATATAAGCGCATTGGATAGAAGATCTATGATGTAAGTAAATAATCAAACCATAGTTATTTTTAAACAACAACGAGAGAACATATGTACAATTCAAAATGCATTAGTAAAAAAGTTATATTATGAGAATGATAAACAACCAGAGTAGTATTTGATACAAACGCAGCTAACGAAAATAAATAAACACGCATCATGCAAGCAAAAAGAACAACCCACACTTACGACTTCAAAAATAAAATTAAACAAGAATGCAAATAGAAGAAACAAAATTCTTAAAACCTGAACTACCTAGAATATAAAATTCACCCGCAGCAGGATTTTAATAAATAAGCTGTTTCAGTTTACAAACTACGTGTTTATAAAATGAAAGTTTTGTTTCATAATAACTGAAGAAAGCTTAGTTTTCAAATATTTTATGATTACCGTAGTTTTATAAATCATGCCGTAAATTTGCTAATACTTTATATTTACTCGAATAATGCAAAGTTTGACAGATTTTTTAATAATGCTTAACATTTCATTCTACTCCATAAAATGTTATGAATTCGATTATAATGTTTCCACGTTTTTGTTAACTCCCTTTGGGCAATGTCTGTAAAAGTGTTTTGTTTTTCATCACAAAGATGAAAAGATTACATAGTAGTATACATTTATTTAACATCCCAAACGATTTAGATCTTCTGCCACCAGAGTTTATGAGAAGAACTAATAGAGGGGGTAAATGTAGTTACAAAGAAACAATTATCAACACAAAAAAAGCCAAGCAACGTCATATTTCGCATTAACATCTATCAATGTCAAGGTCCTAAACCTATGTATTAAGAACATTTACTTCCATAACACTCGCTAATCAAACCTCAAGTGTTGGATTTATTTACTCTGCTGTTGCGTATAACAATTTAGGACCTTATTGACATATTTTTAAAATACATTTTTGAGCCAAAAACACGTATAACGCGACCAAAAGCAATAGTAAAAAGAAACAGTTATAACACGACAGCAAATAGAAGCAGGTTAATTTAGTACATGATGCATATTTGATGCGCACGCGTCGCGGTGAATGCAATAATATTTGCGCAAGACAAACAGACATGGTGACTTCACCACTTGCTTGACTGTATTGTAGTCATATTAAAATGTCTATATTTTTACTTCATTTCGATGCATTAAGTAAAGACTTCTCTTAAGAACCAGTTCTATCACATCATCAGTTAACAAAATGATAATGATGATGTAGCCTTCTGTTCCGAGCTAGTTATAAGATGTCTCTTAGCTCTGGTGTGTCGCTTGACATAGGCCTCCTCCAACTGTTTCCATTGCTCTCTGTATGCCGGGACTCTTGTCCAATACGGAACAGTTAACAAAATACTTATGTAAGAAAATATGATATTAATGTAGTAAAAGTATCATATTATCACGTACATATCAAAGCCAATCTTCGTTACTCAAATGAATCCGTTCGGACAAGCTCCATACAATTGATGCAATATAAACGATAAGATAAGCGTTGATGCGCTATCGGTAAATATTCATAAGCGTCTATAATAACGAAATTGAATCAATCATTTTTAAACCTATCAGGATTCTGAAGCTGGAAAAGGTTTTATGCTAAAATGGGAAAGGAGGGAGGTAAAAAAACACTATCAGTATTCGCCTAACATCTCCACCGACTTTCTAGTAATTAATAGTTCCCCAGGTCCATGCCAAAGGCGGGTTTCCCTTGGCTGTTAGGTAGATACCAAATATGGGCATGCAGAAATACATGATGATTGGTCAAGTGGTCATCCGAAGAATTGAATTAAATACCTTAAACAGTTACAAAACTACCCGTAAAACCGAAAGGAGGTTAAATGGGGCCTTATAACGAGTCCATTCTCAATATTTAAGAACCGTAGTAACGCTGTATAACATACTACAAAAAAATAAAGAAACTGAATTTTGTGAATGAAAAATAGAAAAACTATTAAAGTAGACAATTATTAGGTGAAATAGGTACGTTGGCCTTTCTGTTAAATAATCTGGTTCCCTGACATGACAGCTTACTAGGGTCGTTGGCTTTGATAATTATATTTTTACGGGGTGTTTTGTAACACGTAGTTCATCGAGAAAGAGACAGAAAATAATAAAACCATAGATAAATGAAGACGTAGGTGAAAGGTGTGTCTAAATATTTCACAACAAACATTAAACATCATTATTATAATTGTTTATGAACTGTCATTTTCATTATCCCTCTGTTGTACATTAGAAAATCTTCAGCCTTCGGTATAGAGCAATACTTCACTGTTAAGTAGGTACTACGGTAGTACTTTACACTGAGATAATTCAGATACAAGCTATTATACTTTTTATGCCAAACTATCATAGATCATTTTACACTGGTAGGTACAACCATAGTCAAATTAAAGAGGAAAATGTGTTACAAATTTATAAACTTTAATAATAATGGGTATTTTATTATGAATCAAGTTACTAAGTAAATTTCCATGTAGTAATGAATAATGTTAAACATAAGTCAAAATAGTTTATAGGTGTTTTAATGTGACCTCTAAGTGGTATAATGTATTATATACACATATACATCCCTACTAATATTATAAATGTGATTGTTGGTTGTTTGTTTGTTACGCGTTCACACGAAAACGACTTAACCGATCATCATGAAACTATGTACACATATTCTTGGAGGTATTAGAAGTAACATAGGATACTTTTTGTGCCGGGAATATGTTACATCCCTCGGGAACGCGGGTGAAACCGCGGAGGACAACTAGTATGGTATAAAACAAAGTAATGGACATATGAGTTACTTTCCTGTGCATTGTGTCAATTACCTTGACGCGTGTTGCAGACGTATAGTTACTGTAATCAAACTTTTTATCGCATCATCTGTTTTCCATCTAACTATGCATCGCGTCGTCTAATTTACATTTTGTTTTACGATGCGGTTTATTATTGTCATATATCAAAACACAGTTAAAGGTAGTCGCGATAACACTGATGGCACCCATCGTATCCTCTGGCCTCTTCACTCATTTGTTTTTTTTAACAAGTGTACAAGTATGAGTTATCTGGTTTCCATAGTACAACCTCCGCTTAGTTTGTGATCCACGTTTGTTTGTCCCAGCACATATCGGTAGTGGTATTACACTGCATAAATTGTTTGTTTATGATAAACTAGCTGCCGCCATCGGTTTCGTTTGCGTTCCCGAGGGATGTAACATTTTCGCGGGATAAACAGTAACCTATATATTATTCCAATTTATGCTCTATATATGTGTTAAGTTTCATCTAAATCCGTTGGATAGTTTTTGTGTGAAAGTGGAACAAACATCCATACATACAAAAACGTTCGCGTTTATAATATTAATAGGATAGAAGGATAAGCTCCTGTACTAGGCATAGCACTTAACAAAAAAACATGATCGGTAACGGCGATAATTAATATGCAATCTCGATCGAAAATCCATGGATTGATGAACCTTTTGACAGTAATTTTAATACACGTAATGTCAAAATACTACTTCAATTTTGCGATTTTAGATCGAGATCGTATATTAATTTTGGCCGTAAATCCACAACATTATTAAATTGCATAAGCTATTATTTTACTTAAATCACACTGCGTTTATAAAGGTAGTGACAACAAATCCATTTATGATCACCTGTCAAAAACGGCGCGTTTTTATTGTAGAGCATTTATGCGCAGCATGACAACATCCGGCGGGGGTATAAATAACACCGTTTAATACCTTGGGGATATAAAACTTGACGCTCGTACGTACGTTGTGACAATAGTGCACCGATGTCGCATCGTTGTCGTGACGTTTAAACAATGCATAGGTAATATGTCAACCTCCCACTAATTTTATTATCTATGTATAAAAAAACGAATGTATGTCTGTATGTCGTAAACTATGCAACGGATTTTAATGCAGTTTTCAATAATAGATAGAGTAATTCAAGCGGAAGTTTTATAACCAGGATTGAAAACGGGCAAAGCCGCAGGGCGCAGCTAGTATTTTATAAATGCGAAAGTTTGGATGGATGGATGTTTGTTACTCTTTCACGCAAAAACTACGAAACGGATTTGTATGAAACCTGTCACATGGATAGTTTAGAACTTGGATTAGCATAGGATACTTAGTATCTCGGGAAAATGTGAAATCCCATGGGAACTGGGGGACAGCTAGTCTCCCATAATGACATATTGCCTGGTGATATAATCATCACCTAATAACACCTACTTACGGTTACGGTGGTATTGGTTGCATTAATCTAAGTCCGCTAATTAACATTAATTAAAAAGGCCGACATTTCCAATTTGCTTTTCGTGCTACGGCTTAGTCAAACTAAGTTAAAAAGCGAGTTAAATGTTCTTTAGGACAATTTTTCACATTATTAAATTGAATATATAGGATTTGGTCAACAAGTGCATTATTTTATTTTTTCTATAGACTAAGCTTTTGAAATAATACTGCTATGGGTTAGAGACATGAATAATTTTGAGAAAAACAACATCATAAGGCAGAAAACTTCCTGTTGTTATTTAATTTTGGTGCTTACAAATTGATTAAACATTACAGAGGTATTATTCACAAATGGCTAGACAAAGCCTTAAAATTTGCATTGCTGATTGACATCTTTTGAATATGTACTGTGGTCGCTTTTTCAAAAACACTTGTTTTTACTAGCCCAGTTTTTTTAAAGCCTGCTGTATAGAATTAGGCTAAAACGATATTTTGATAATAACCATAGTTAAGATAATTTGCCCTAAATTGTGTCAGAGATAAAATATCATTTACCTTGACAATGAATAATAAAAAGCTCAACGAAAATGTGTGAAATTATACTGATTACGAATAAAAATAAATTATGAAATCGGATTACAATATTGAGAGCTGAATGGCCGTACAAAAATTCCTTCTCACTGGTCACAAAACGGTACCAACGACTCACGCGCACGTCGCTAAGGTCACTACAACATTATATGCGTCTCTCTTCAATACAGCGGTGAAACAATAAGTGGGAAAGAAATAGGCTGCTATGCTAATGAACCGGCGTAAAAAGCAACCATTTGACTTACTGTGGCGAGTCACCGTGATTGATTAGATGCACCTTTTTCTGGTGGAAACGGCCTTTACGTGGAAACGAAATGGACAGGTCTGCGAGCTTCCATTGTATTGTATTTCTGTTTCGACATACCTTAGGCACTATCACAATGATTCTCGTTTTACTGGAAGGTGGTGTAATAAATAGATCGTAAACTTGCGACGCGTACATAAATTCCCACCGTGCGGGGCGTTATGTGACAATTTAATGATAACGCGAAGTCTGGAACATCACAGTGTGTGCTGCTTGCTGCACGCATCGACGTAAGGGTCCTATATAGAATCGTAAAATAAAAAAAGCATTTTATGCCTTGAGGTGTATTAATCTAAAAATAATTGAGGAAATTCTGTAATTATCTAAATAAGTAAAAAACAAACAGTTCGCTACAAAAAAGCAACGTAAATTATGTGGTTATCACAAAAATTCTAAACTACTCATTATTTTTAAATATTCATTAGGTATTAGTTTCACAATTTACATTGTATTTAATTTAAAGAAACCGCTACGCGTAGCTCCATCTATCGAAAATTCAATGAACTTCTTGGTGCGAATGTTTTTACATTCAGCTCGACTATAAAAATAAAATCATTGACAGTTGACAGCACTAAATCACATACTCAACACACGGGCTAGATAAACGGGATGATTCAACTATCTGTCAGTATAGAGATATCAGAAGACTCGTATATCTACATACATGTATGATTCGGGAATCGAACAAAGTAATTTTCCAAAAATACATCTCATTTAATGACAAAGTTGCATGTTTGAGAAGCCATATTTTTACCTTCCTTCATTATTAATTTCTGTACTAAAATAGCTTAATTTTATTTTTTTATTTCACCTACCGGGTTAAGTAATAATTTCATAGGAGTGACATAATAAAATTAGCAGCGAAAGCTGAAAAAGAATAGTGGTAAATCATTTAAAGTCCATATTACCCTATGTTTACTTTCACAGTTCACGGCCGCGATAGCGAGAGGTAACTCGGCCGATGCCGTCTCGTTCTATCACGAGGAATAGGTGTGGGGTGAGTCATCGTACTCTCTCTTTCTAATGGTGATTTATAGTCCAGAAGCTTTACATAACCGCGGTGGCTACTAGCTACATGTGGTTCTAGTGCCAGTTCGTTTATCACGATTATGACGCTATAAAGTAATTATTTTATCTCGTTTGTATAGAGTACGATAAACAATTTTCTAACTAAACGTTTATTTAGCTCAATAATGAGCATGTTTCTGCATGATACGTGTCGTAAAGGTGAAATTCCAAAACGTCTTGATAAATCAACACATGTTTAATGATTCTTATAATTAACAATAAGTGATTGAACGAGAACATGAATAAATGAACTAATTAATCTACATACTAGGACTGGCGGAATTAATAATATCAATAAGTCATACATATCAGGGCGGCATGTTGACGTAAGAAGTTTGCAAAGAATATGGAGCACCGTTCATCAATAAATAATAACGTGTAATAAAATATAAAGATAAGTTATAAATAAATAGCAGACACTGTGTATTAAGGGTAAATAAACACAGACCGGCTCGTACCTAGCTCGGAATACAAATATTCTAAGTATTAAGTACGTTTAAGTATGAAAAGCAGACACCATATTTCTTTTTAACAAATAACTGTGTGTAACACCAACACACTTGAACTCAACAGTTATATTAAATGCAAAATACACGTGTGATAAGTAAATAAAAAACAAAACAACAACTTAACATAATTGTTACGAACCGAACTTATTTGCATCACCTTTTTGATTTTTATTTTGTCTGCTAGATTCTAAAAATACTGACAGTCAGTAACATTGTAAACTAGTGAAGTTCGCTGGTTTCACATTATTGTAAAACGGTATAAAATAAACCGTGGCCTCAAGTTATTCCAGCGCCTTTTCATTCGTATAGTTACGATCAGTAACAATAATCATGTAAAAAGTACTCTTAAGTACATAGTAATTAAATTAGAAATTAGAAAACACGCCACTTTCACGTAATTGACGCTTCTGTAGTAGTTATGCGTACACAGTGAATAGGCGAAACTAATTACCGACCACCGCTTGAATAGATACTAAGAAAAATAAAACACACTCGCAAATGAGACAATCTTTATCATCATTACCCTACATAAGTCCTTCATTAACGATATCTTATCAAGAAGTATTTCGGACTCATTTATCAACGCACAGGCCAAACTGTCTCGAAGAAACGTATTCATAAAGATAGGTACATACCTATTACACTGCATTTTTAATAAATGAGATTACTAGACGAATATACCTACCAGGAAAATACAATGCATAAAGTACACCGCGAGACAAAGATAGTGTGACCATTTAATGTGAATAAATAATTAAATACACTTGTGAATACATAGTTAATGAGCTGATTGTATTTATAATGTAATTGACAAACAAACGGGCTACGGCAAGCACGCACGGATGCTTTCGCAAATCAAATACGGGGCACAATATCAACTCACCGGCTCGACTCCAGCATCATTTTGTGTGGCCTGCAATCAAAAACAAACATATCAATAATAATTAAAAAGCAATCATTCATGCTACTTCATTAATAAATATGAAATAAATGTGTTATAGTTCAAACTAACTAATTTAAGGTATAAGAATAAAATTGTATGTAAGTTATTTATTCTACCTATTTATATAAATATAAATTAACAATATCTATAACTAAATATTAAAACTAACAGCCCCCAAATTCAGCTAATACAAACTTTACGCCGCCTTCACGGAGGCCTCGGAGAGCTTACCTCTCACGTGAATAGTAGTATTAGCGTAGTTAGCGAAAGAGACAGAGCACGGAGGCAGCGACGAAGCATCCTCGAGTTAATGTCATTTTCCTTACAGAATCGAGCCCCAGTAAATTTAAAGTGGTTTATTATAAAACGTATGCAACATAAACCATTTACTACATTATTTAAATACACCCACAACCGAATCGAGGGTAATCCTCAAAAGATCGCAGACGTTCAACCATTTGTTATTAAGCGATGACCTCAGGGAAAATATTATTACATTTTGTATAACCAACCATAAGTGGACTGTACGAGAAAGCAATCTTTCAGGTGGATTATTTTATCGAATGCATTAAAATACTGATTTTCAGAATAGCGCTATAAAAGTTTACTATCGTATTGAATATCAGCACATATCTTACTAATATAAAATGCGAAAGTTTGTATAATAACAATAATAAATAAATATCCTGGGACATTCTTTTACACACGGCAATCTGGTCCCATACTAAGCAGAGCTTGTACTATGGAAACCACATATCTGATATACTACATACACTACTTTTTTAAATACATACTTATAGATATTTACACCCAGACACAGAATAAACAACATGTTCATGCATACAAATGTTTGTCCTGGGTGGGAATCGAACCCGCGATCTTCGACTTGGCAGTCACCAAGCCAATTGTGTATGTATGTTTGTTACTCTTCCACGCAATAACTACCGGACAGATTTGGTTGAAACTTGGCGCATAGATAGAGCATATCCTGGATTAACATATGGGCTACTTTTTATCCCGGGACAGCTAGTTTGATATAATGTTTTAAAAATATATAAAAGAAACCGTATGATATTATTTTACTTAAAACAAGTTACATTAATGTAGACAGACATAATTACCTGTTAGGATGGTTTGTAAACTAGGTCGTGAACATAATATAATCTTTGCCAAAACCTCTCAACTGCCAACTGTGACCTAAGTCATTTTTCACTCGTTCAATTCCCATTAAGCGTGAAATTTAGTCTAAAATACCATAGGACATCTAATAACTAACTATGTAATTATACGCATAAAAATCTGTAGGTACATATTTTATGCATGGAAATAATTAATTTTCAATTTTTTTCGTCTCAAAATCCAAAACCATTTATTCAGTTTAGGCCCACGGAGGGCACTTATGAAGGTCAAATTTAAAGTTACTGAAGGTACCGGCAAGAAACTCAGCAAGGTAATTTTTTTTGCTTTGGTGAAAACATGTACAACGCCCGACTGTTCGATAGAATGTTATAGACTGAAAAAGGGCTTGTGTACTGAGTCACTTATATCGGTTGGGCCCACGAACAAAGGGTACTTATAACGACAATTGATCAGTTATAGGTATATGACCTTTTGGTTACCAACTCGATAGGGATTCCTATTCGAATACCAATGTCGCTTTTGAAAACTTTAAATGGAACATACTAATGTATTGGTAAGTAAAGAAATTGAGCCATTTATATTATGAACAATATAGTAATAACAGCATTTATTATCATTTTTCTTTAAAAGATGTAGTTAATTTATTATTTCAATTAACAATTATTCTGAATTTGGAAAGTGGAAAGTTTACGATAAGGTAAGATTTTGAGATGCAACCCAAAAGAACACGAAGATAAATCACAGAATCCGTAATGCATTACAATCATTATTTTAATTAACAATTCAATCAATATAAACCAATAATTAATATACTTATCAACCAACAACTTAAGTAATATGAAACAAATTCATTTTAAGAACCAATCTATGATAAAAAAACGACTATCCGAAATGGCATGCAAAGCGTACGTCATTAGAAATTCATATCACAAAGTAGGTACACAATAATCTTTAGTCACGCACCGTTCTAGGTATATTCTACTCACCATAGCTTTGCGAACAGCTCGCCAAGGTCCTCGAGGTCATCGTTACAATGACTCCACCTCTTGCTGCGCCATCCCATCGCTACCGCATCCTTATATCACACATGACGTCATAGTTCCAACATTGCGATATAATTATAAAACACTATTTAACTATAAATATCGATAATATCCGATAAAAAAAGATTCTCGTCCATAATTACGACACGGCAACTTAAATCCGATTAATGATGAGCTTTTGATATGATTACAGCAATAGATTGATCAGCTTAATCTGTCAAGATATTTAATAGTAGGTAAGGATTGTGACTGAGGCACTCGATTAACACGAATATGGAAGTATCACATCTTATTAATATTATAGACGCAAAGTTTGTATGTATGGATGTTTGTTCCTCTTTCACGCATAAACTACCAAACGGATTTGGATGAAACTTGGCACATATATAGAGCACATATTGGAATAACATACATGCTACTTTTTATCCCGGGAAAATGTTACATCCCTCGGGAACGCGGGTGAAACCGCGGGGAATAGCTAGTACTTTATAAATGCGATGAGACAAGAATGATGCTTATGTTATTGAAATCAGTAAATCAGTTTTATGTTTAATGGGCTCAATTTCATACTGCAGATATATTAAACTAATAACTAGATTAATATGTTAATTGACAATAAAGAAGGTTATAAATTAGAATAAAAGATCATTGATCTACATAAAAACTGTTTGTATCAGAAATCAAAGAATCACGTACCTAACTGGCAGCCCCACAAGAGTCGCGGCGTGAATATTGATTGACGTAACTAACTAGCTTACGAACCGAGCTCTCAAATAAACAATTCCCTGACACAAAGAACACATCTCTGTGGATGTGACAGATGTCCACGATACAATTTGATCCTGGGAAACAGATGATGGTCCGCTACCTATCACTCGTGACCGCATCCTGTCATCCAGTACGTACTGCGGTCGGCTCTACTCCAAAACAACTATTCCATCGCGTTTGTCCCACTACGATATTCGGCTTTTACTTCATCATTTTACATTTAACGACCTACGGTTACTATAAAGCCATGCATGAGCAATAAAATAAACCGATGAAATAAAATAAGGCCATTTTATGAATATGAAATAATAACAATTCTCCATAACGACGGTAATGGGATAATGTCAATTGTACACGAGCGGAGTAGATCGGAGCGGGCAGTTATCAGGGTGCTCACACGAACCTCTCATCACTTTTTGATGTAGCATTTATCACCTCTTGTTTATTTTTATAGCACTTTTTACGTGAATTGAGCAAAAAAACAACACTGGAAACGAATTCATTTAAATCTTTGGGACCGGCAATTTATTGTTATACAATTAGTGCAATAAATCACTGCACTGATATAATTCTCACAAATTGTAATACACGCGGAGACCACCACTGACTGTCTGACATCCTATTCCTCGGAGCAGGTAAATTTGCAATTGCCCGAACTCTCTACGGACGTGTCGGGTGAAATACAAGCAAAATTCGACCCAAACTGCCAAACAATAGTGATAAAAACTATAACAACGTAGAACGGAAAATATTGACAACCTGATCTGTGCTCTACAATATAAAAGATAAAGTATATTATACTTTGTAAATGGGCTTTTGAACGTTTTCGTCGGTATACCTCAAAGATTAAACAGAAAAAACTTTTTGAAAGACAGACAAAATTGGGGAAATAGAAAAAATATTGAAGTACCATTGAGCACGCCCGGCCGTTGTGTTTTAAATAATTTTATTTAATATTTAAGATATAATACTGTCACAAGCTACCTGACATTTTAGCTAAAAAAATGTCTTATTATTATCATTTAGCTTGTCACAATTGTAAATAAATACATGTATTCCTTCAATGAGCAAGGTTATTTTATTGAAAGAGATGTAATGAATCAACACGATAGCGAATTGCAAATAAGTAATTTAAAGCACACCGACAGAGATTTTATTTACTGAATAATAAAGGCTTTGACTGAAATAGTTTGAATATATTAATAAAAAATTCGCGCATTTAAATAAAAGACAAATGAGAAAACTAATAACCATTTGCATTATCTTTACAGTTGTATGGCATTACGTCTATTATACTTTATTATTAATTCTGGTTATTGAGATTTTGAGGCTTTGTTCTAACCCCTATTTATCTATTAAGGAAGGAAATGTTATTCAAGATGTTCATAGCTTTCTGAGACGAGACTAATTTATGTTTAAACCGCTGAATTAGTTAAGGTTATTCATTGGTAGGGAATGTTCTTATGGAACACTTCCGCTGTTTAACTATCCTTTAATTTACCATCGCCTCCCTATCAACTCTCCATTTACAATTTTATGATCATCTCCACAACTTAAGCGCCTTTTTGCAGCGGCGGCAGACCAAATGGTCTGTAATTTAGTTTTGATGAATTAGCCAAACGGCGGGATACTAATAATTGAGGACGGACGGACAACGCAAAGACCGTTTGAGCCCACCAATTTATGGTGGATGTATCGAAAGCTTTTTACAAATAAAAAATATTACTTTTCGGAAGAGGGAGTTCATCGTACGGTTGATTGTACCCCCGACCTTGACGGCAGCTATGTCGGAGAACTGTAACATGTCTGGCTAACAACTTTCTGACGAACCATTAAAACAATCTTGAACATTACTAACACACAAAATATTTTTTCGGTTGCAGATGTTAAGTTAATTATGACGGAATTCAGTTCGTATGGCAGAAGTCCTTGTTCGATCGCCCTAACAGTTGTATCTGAATGATAAATTACATTGTTATTAAATTGATACCGTTGAATGAATGATCAAGTTATCACGATCATAACATTCGAATAAATTAAACAAGAATCACGTAGACACTGCACGTTATAAGTATAGTCAACAGTAGGAAAAATAAAAATCATGTACGTGATGCAAATACTCGACACTTAAAGAATGAAAGAAGAAAAAAATGCCTGTAGGATCTCATTAGCAGAACGAGCGAGGCATTCTGCGGTTAGAGAGATCGGGGTGCACCGGGCACGACCAATCTTAGACAAAGAGCCTTATTAGTGCAGGGACGACGGCGTTTCGTCATTTGTTAATGTTGGAGTGCACTACGACGCCGAGGGCTTTCATGTACTCCATGATAATGTTGCATAAGACATTAAAATAAACCGCAACAACTGTAAATTACGGGTTAAATTAGCTTGCCGAAGTATCTCCGCATGGATAGAGGTATTTCACCGCGCCAGACAACAATCTGAAGTTACGGTGCAAACAAAAGTCGTTCCTCGTAACGTCGCCACACAAACATGAAGTCCGACGCTTAAATAAGTCTGCGATCGCGATAAGAAAGCATATCTTCAACTGTAACTTTTAAAGTCGAACGGTAATTCGCTTTATAGACTCACTTGCAAGTCGTATATTCACATCTGAAACAGTTAAGGATAATTATTTGTTAATGCAGATATGTTATAGGACTTTGTGCAACTACTGATTTGTACAATGCGTTCGAACTTATGATTGGAGGCAATCATCTATAGGTTGGAAATACATCAAACATGTATCACAGTCGATATTATGACAATCCTATATAACTGTCATGCGAGTGAAGCAAAACGATACTCCCACGCTCGGCGGAACACGGGAGTGCAATAGTGTGCATTCGGTACGTCGCTCGGCACGTTTATGACGAACTTCGCTAATTTCATATCCGACTCGGGAGAGAAGTAATTAACTCTTAGATTATGTGTACACGTAGCCGATTGGTTGCTGCCTTCGTAGATGGAAAGACTTTAGGTGATTAAAGCACACACCGGAATCACTTAGATGTTAGATATTCATTTTAGATACACGGTCTTTGTACAGACATAAGAAGAAATAATTGTGTAATAGCAAAATCGCGTTGCTAATCAATGTTGACGCCATGTTAATAATTTGTGTTGCAAAATGTTGAAGAAATACTGTTTGGCAAATTGAATTGAATACAGCAAAACAAAAGTAAGCATGATAATTAATGAGAGACACAGTTGGACAAGAAGTCGCGCGCGTAGATTGCTCAAACTGGTAGCAGTTGTAGCGGCCACCCAGCCCAGCCAGACTGGTTGCCGTCGACGACCTTGCGCAGCTTTCGATTCTACACTATCGACTAGATATAATACTCTATATAATAATATTATACTGCTAACATTCAACTTTTACGATAGGTTATATTTAACACCTAATAGATGTGTCCCAAAACTTTCGCTCGCACATAGACACCAGCAGAGCGAGCTATGATGAAATCATCATAATTTTATATGCTAGCGGAATTCCAAACTAGAATCTACGGTTATAATATTTATATAGTAGAAAAATTATCTCCGCTTCTAAAGTAAAGCGCATATTTACTACCTACATTGTACATATTATAATTTCCGACGATAAGATAAACCAGAATATAAATAAGTCCAAGTAATTGTCATATACTTGACCTCGCACCTCGCTTACATACGTATAATTAAGAATATGATAATGAAGTAATTGGAAAACCGACTGCTAAACAAGTAGAAAAAAAGAACAATAATTTAAATATACAAAACTACTGTGTTAAAAAAAGTAAGTCGAAAGGTCAAAATAAAGAAAATACTATATATAAAAATAAATCAATTTATTTAACAATTCAGCAATGCACCGTTTGGGTTAAAACTAAAATATTAATTACTCTGGTTTAAAATTTTATAAATAGCCGTTCGTTTGTTTTTTTATTCAGAGGAGTTGTGCCTTGACACTAGTCGAGACAGTTTTATTAGATTGCGTTCAGTGAATAGATGGCTTCAAGTCGATTGGAAGAAACACCTGGATGCGATCAGATAGAAAGGGATACTTTCTATTCTGTGCTGAGAGAAGAAGGATACTAAACATTAATAATATTAGTATAGAATAAGTGGTAATATATTACTTCAGGTACAACCATATGCTCGTACCTAGATACAAAACTCGAAAATTTCTCAATGATTACAATAGTTATAGCATCATACACCTCCACGTACAAAACAATTCTGTACTGGCAGGAAGGTAATCGATTCCCATCTTATTACCACGTCCCTTTAGTGAATCAACTTTTGCTCGGCTCGCCACACGAGCACAATCGAGGCACAGATTCCTAGTTTCCAATCAAAATGCAAATTCAAGTCCAACTATTTTACATTTATTCATTTGTCACTAGAAACTGGCTAGAGGTGAAGCGTATTGTTTTGTTTGCTCTGCTTCATTACAATATTTCACGATTTTAAAAGACGATCGCGCGACAAATGTAGGAACATTTTTTACTTGCTAAGTAACTTCTGAAACAGTTATTGCCATAACAGGGGCCATTTGTCAAATTTATTACTGTTCTGTGTTCCGCTGGTTCAAGTACGTATTTAATAGCTTATATACACATTTCATCGTTGCAAGTATCAAAGTCTGGAGGCAATTTATTTTATATAAAATAGTAAATATTGGGTGCGATAGAATAACATTTTTTTCTCGCGAAATGATACAATTCCCGATGTATATTTAATGTAAAGGTTTTTACATTTTATTGTTCGACAGTAAGATTTATTCGAAACGTAAAACTTTAACGAAAGCGGTGTTTGATTATCGCAGCCGCACACAGCACACACCGACATAAAGAGCTCCTGCTTCCTCCATTATCATATCTATCAAACTTATGTATGGCTCTCTCATATCTATTACGAATGAGCGAGAACCAACGATTCTTATAACTCGTTCCAATTTCCACATTTGCACATTGCATCTGTAGGTATATAAAATCACTAAGACCAGCTGCTTAACCTGTATAAATAAATCATTAGACTCGTCGGAGACTCCTTTAAAATAACGATATCGAATACCATACCTAAAACATTAAAGTCTTGTGACGTCACCTGAACATTTTGAGCTAACGAGGAAAATTAATAGGGTGTCATTTAAGTGAGTGTAAGTAACGACCGTCATTATAGTGTTTCTATGTGATCTTATGAGAAACCATCGGTTTTTGTTGTAACAAAAGTACAAAACTACATTGTTAAACATTTAGACATACCCTCATAATTAAACCTGAACATGAGGGCAATCAAATCTCAGTAACCTTACGCGTTATAATGATTGTGGTATGTAATTGTGAAGTCAATCAATCATAACGATTGACGACGACGGCCGCGGCACTGAAGCGGTTTATTCAACATAATTGCAAATTCGCATCGCTTTCAAATTTTGTACATGACTCCTCTTGCGGGTTAGGGCTGACTTGGACGCGAGCCAACCACCTAACTATACTTTATTCTTCAATGTATTCGAAAACACTTTGTTGCACGACTATATACAATCACGCAATGTACTCAATCAGGCAATGTCTTCGATCAACTGACACTCATCCGAGATAATTGGGCTATTGAATCTCAATGTTACACTTATCGATTCATTGCTCGTAAGGATATCGGTATATTCGCTTACAATGAAGCGCAAACCGCAATTAAAATTTCTAAAATTCTTACGACAGTTGAACAAATAAATGATACTGTACTCTTTGTAAACAGTATGCGAGTCTACTCATAAAAGACTGTTCATATGGAAATGTAAGTACCACCTTTCTATCATTGTCAAAAATGTTGTATCTCTACATATCTTATTGACTGTTCTAAGATTAATCAAGTATACAGTTGTTGGTTCAATCGGCGACGTCGAATAAGTTATGATGTCATCCAGATAGACAGCGAAATTACCGTGCAGTATAAAACACTAAAATTACCATAAAATCAGCACAAAGCAAACCACTAAACATGGTATTTTAATAATTATCATTCCGACTCCGGTTATTATCGTGCGCAGGCCTGCGTTCTCACTAAAAGTTACGTAAATGTTGCAAGTAAAATGACTGGAGTCGCCCGAGATTAGCAAACAATCATTTTTCTTTCCGTCTATTATGAAAAGTATGGATTAATTATGATTAAAATTCGTCATAAAAGTACTCGGGGTCTAAATGAAATTAATGGCTGCGAACGTTAACAATTTTCCATGGCGCGGCAGTTTGGTCGCGAGTCGTGCTGTCAGCGGTGATATTTCAAGATAAGCTACTTCGCCGAACGCTTCGCTTCTGTGTTCCGTTCCCACGCGGACACGCAACCAACAACACATACATAATACACGCCATTTAATACCGTAATTAATATGTTTAATCAAATTATAGTTTAACTAGTCTAACTAGTCTAACTAGCGATCTCAGGGTAAATAAGCTATGCACATCTTCGACGAACAAATCAATTAACAAACTCACTTTCATATTATAACCTACTTCGGATTCGAGGGAATCAAATCATCAAACCCGTTAAACCTTAAAAGTAAAGAAATTCGTTATATCACTAACCTATAAATATATCTTAAGTCATATAGATAATCTTGTCAGTAATTATTATCTGGATTTAAGGCAGGAGGACTAACGGGACCAACCTGTAGCGCGGGGGTGTCCGCCTGTTCGTAGTGTTTCTCGACCCGCGAGACATCGGCAGCGGCGAGGACCGCCTTGACCTGCGAGCTGCCGATGTCGGCCTCCTATGACTCGAAGCCCTGGTACTTCTAGAACTTCTAGACCGTTCTCGAAATGTACGCGATCGATAATTACTGCTTTCATTCTTACTTTTATAACGCATTTTTCATTACCGACCCTCTCTCTGGGCTTTTACTAAAATACTAATCGTTTTGTTACAAAATATACAAATAGGGCGATTATGTTTGACATAGCTCATCAATTTTATAGTTCATATTACATTAAAATAATGAATGTTTATGTAGAAGGCGTATAAAATCGTGCACCAAATTAAATGAGCTGATCGATCACAAAGTTATTCGATGCAATATGATTGCGCACTGACATTGCTTGTGAAACAAAAGCCATGCTCGCTATCGCTTTGCGACCGACTTTAGACATCGAAGAATGATAAACAGATGTCGAAACAAATTGTGAATTCATGACACCGGGCACAAATTGTTACCTATGATTGTATTTTACATGTTTTATAAATTGATGTTATTCCGTTTTGGTGTCGTATACGTAACTTATCTTTAATTATGTATTCAATACGTGAGCCTCGGCGTGAATCCTTATCGTGATTTCGTTCGGAGAACAATTAAAAATTTACAGCACACAATTGGCTTCTGCAAAATCAAAACATGGGTACATCCAATTTGCAGAAGCGATGTAACTGGAAAAATGTTGCCGAGTAAGAAGTGATATCATCGGTAGATTGACTTTGAGGTACGGAGAAAAGATCTTGATACCTTTCAAGGCGGAAACCTAATTCAATTATCAATTTGAAATATTAACAATCGAGTTAGATATCTTTAATTAGCTTCAAAACTACGGAAGAAATCATCAGCGAATATAAACTTTGGTGTGATGTACAACATCTAACATTCCTGAATACGAAGAAAAACGTCATCAGCTGTACATACTTACATGCGCGAGCTCGAATAGAATCCACTAAAAATTCACAGGCAATATGACATCGCTTCACACATGATGTGTGTGAGTAAAGTAACACAACATAAGCGTCTCGGCATCCACACCACACGATCGCATAAGCACGCATAACGGTACGTCTCGGAGGCGACGCGACGGTACGAACCGGATACGCTCCATGTCATCCGGTCACCTCGACCGTGTGTCGTGCTTATAGTATATGTCTACAAACGAGATCAATCAGCGACAGTCAATTGTTTAGGCGCCGCACGCTGAATGATGCCTTCTTTCCTTTTTCCCTATTACCCAGATTAAAAATAAATTTGTCTTTTTAGAGGACATTTTTTTGGAGTTTTACTTATTCCATCTGTTTTGCTGATGTGATGATAATTGAAACTATTATAGTTTTCTTTAAGAGTTTAAAGTTCATTTAGAAAACATCGTTAAAGTAAAGGTAGAAAAAGCCTCAATTTAATACTACCTACTTCTAAATCAGCTGGTATTCAATTTCGTAATCCCTCATTAAGATTACATTACGCCAATGGAATAAAGTCAATAGACTCATTACAAAATGGAATTGAAGATAAACCAGATAAAATCTAATATCCTCATAAATATCGCATTAAATAAAGCGCTACGAGCATTAACACTCTCGTTTCAGAACCTATTTTAAGCCATTCTTTCTTACTAAGCATTCGGATTCCTTGAGACCATAAAAATTTATTTAGCACAAGGCAAATCTATGAATCTGTCAATTAAATTTTATTGAAGCTAGGATCCCACATCACAGTTCAAAATACACTGACGCGACGTAAGCGTATATTAGTTTACGATTACACGGATACCTTCCGAACCGCAGATAAATAAAAAAAAACTGAAAAAAAAACCTAAGCAATTGGTGAGCGGAAAATAATACTTAAAATAAAATTGCAAATATGAATATTTACGCCGACCGGTGCACGTTCGTAGGCCGCATAGTTTTTTGGCAATTTTGACGAAGTTATAGCAGCTACGATCATAAAGCCTTGAATATTAATAAACCATAGATACCTACACCTGGCCAATTAAGTATACATAAACACATAAATAGTAATATCAAAATAAATATGTAAATATTATCGTTATCGCGTCTTTTTTTACTGTTGCCTTCAGATGATCTGATTTTTTAAATCCAGAAACTTTTGTAGACTTCTTGAATGTAATCAAAAGATGTTTTTTTCTTTCTCTTTTCTATTCTATGAGCACGAATAACTAGTAATTTATTTCTTAGCACACAATGGTTAATAAATAAGGCGAATTAGTGCACGGTCATGCATGCATCATTATTGGAAGATTTGCTTTAATAATTGTAGATGTTGAATTTAATGGCATACAACAAGTTTATGAACTTGGCCAATATTTTAATAAATAAGCTAAGTCTAGTGCACAGAAAAAATAAAATCATACTGTTATAAATGGGAAAGTTCGGTACTAAATCAGTTAGCATGTTTTAGAAAGAACAAAAGAAGTTAAACTAAAGCTGTACAAATCAAACAGTTACAGTGCATGTGCAATCGATTACGAGTGATATTAGGGCAGGGTACAAGCTGCAGACAAGACGTTTATTGATGACTGGCGGGCGACGTCGTTCTGACGTCACAATCACACAGAACTCCTAGACAGACACTTCGCTTGTCTACGCTGGATCCGGTGCTGACAAGTTGAGCCTAACAATGTCCTATTATTTAATATTCGCTGGTGTATTGCTAGAGGAATGTCAAGGATACTGAATAAAAAGATGTAGGTCACGGTTAGAGTTACCATTGCGGATAAGGCGAAATTAAAATAAGCAGCACTAGCTTTTAAAATGATGGTGTCTCGCTCAGATACACCTAATACGTTTGAATAAACTGCTGCTATTTTTTTCAACTATCATTTTTATTTCATTTGATTTCCAGCTCTATATTTCTTAAAGCAATTTCAACTTTCAGTATTTATCATTACATGGAAGACAGAACTCTCGAAGCAATAGTCCATGATGATCAACCAACTCCTACTTCTTCATCATTCCGATTAAAATCTACACAATAAATAGTGAAGTTGAAACTAAATAAAACACTGGGTAGTTAAATAAGACACACGACACCACCTAACGTATTTCTCAAGAACTAAACAAGTTTCCGAGTCGGTGCTCGCAACAAGTCGTGGAATGAAATCTGAGAGCACCTCAATAAATGGGTAAACATTTATCTATGGTTGAGCGGTTAATGCCAGACTAGGCGTCGCCTATATAGAGAGATTAGTAAGCTTAATAATATCGTCTAAAAACACCAGATAATCATTTCAGTTTGTTCTAATACAGTCTGTCATTCTAAATTCATAATACCTAATTATATTTGTCTCCTAGCTTGATATTTTCAGTGCCTTCTTGTTGTCAGGGCTTAGGTACTCTTTTTTTGTTTGTGAGATCTATTTTTCATATCATTGGTCTAATGATCGTAATGTACGTCAATTTGACGTCATTCGCAGTTAGTATTACCTGACTCTGCATGCATTAGTAATGCCAGTGAATGTACATAAATAACATGATTAATAAAATTGGCAGCCAAAATTCATCAAGTGATTTTGAAAGTGGGGATTACACCAGGAGTTGCAACTTGCTAAAACAATTATAAATATTAATACATATATTAGTAAATTTGATACATTTTCCACACCTAAACGAAGAATGTGACAAATCGAGCATTGTAATACAAACAAAGTGACGACAGCGCACTCATATTAGTAGGGATAGCGTCGACAAGCGTGTTTGATCGTTCCTCAGAAAACGTTACAAGGGTGAAGCCACACAGATCCGGCGAATCGTCGTGAGTCGAGATATTCTAAAGTAAGCTTAAGCCTTTCCAAGAATCTTACCGGGGACTTGTGTATTCTTTTATTAATCGCGCCGAAATACATTCTTATGTAATAAAGATAAGCGTGTACAAAACCGATAGCACTGATCTTCAATATGGCCGTGATGTTCCTGATAACGGAATGCTTATCGTTCAGTAGCTTATTAGTTTTAAAGGAAATATTGGTCACACTTACGTATGACTGTAGCGTGGTCAGAAAGCATATTTATTGAGTAAGTAATTTAAATATATTGTCTTTTGAAATTTTATTCCTTTTCGGTTATTCCCTAGATCTGGACCGGATAACGGATTTGTTGGAGCATATAGAGTTGGTTTCTAACAAACGTATACTAAGACGATAATTAAAAATAAAAAAGGTTTTTAAAACATTTTAATCATTACAAATCAAACGATTAAATAGTCGCCAAAGATTCCAAACACAGTGGTTATCTAAAGATAAGAAAAGAAAATGAAGATTAATAAAAAGCTAGACGCGACAAAAACAACATTAGCACAAAAACATGAAGAGATCTGTGAACAACTCTGACGGACGGGAGTACTCCAAACGTCTCAACTGAAAATGATAGAGGTCCTAAATCTATTACTACCGAATCCGAGGTATGACGACGAATTGCCGAAACCAGTACCTCTACCATGAGTTGCTATCGAAACTTACTTTAGTCACTAGCGAGTAAACTTCTATCGATACAGTATTTCTCAAATTCTTCAAAACTGTCAAATTTGTGACTCATGGTACCGAATTTCTATAGCAAAGGCTAAAAAACGTTACTCGCTAGTGTTTACATTTCGATAGGTGTTTTACCTATCGACTCGTACTATCGATTTTAGTTCTTTACGTGACCGCTAGTGGCGCTGTACACTTTTGCCATATAAATGTTTTACGCAGTCGCTAGCGAGTACGTACGTTAAAAACTCATGGTAAAGGCACTGTAGGCGTTCGTGTGGGCGACGCCGACGACTACGTTAACCTACCCATTGCGTAGTGAAAATTTATCCCTAAAGTATTTTTACCATCAAAGACTCTAAAAAAGATGAGTGTTGTAAACGTGACGGGATTGAGCGATGATTTATGTATTTCAGTTCAGACCAGTGCTTAAACATCTCCTTTTAACGAGAAGGTAAGGTCTAGTTAAAGGTAATGCCAATGCAAAATGACCTTTATGTAAAGCGTGACAATGTGGGAGTTCAAGTAGCTGTGTTACTACGTGAATATATTTAATTAAATAGTTAGCTTGTAACATTATCATAATTTACGTATTTACTTGAATGAAAAATCAGGAAAATGTTGTCTGGGTCTCAATGTATTGCATAATGCTACGGGTAAACTCGATTCTTCGAACTAATGACTAATATAAAGCTAAAATAAATAAAATACTACCTATATTATTTTGACCTTTGATGAAGTTCTTAGTAATACCAAAACTTTTGTCCATGTATATATTTTTAAAGCAGACACTTCAATAAGAAACGAAAAAGAACACGACACGACTCGAAGAATAAGATTTTCGGATCACCAAAAGTTTTTGAAAAACACTATCTAAAAACTCGAATATTGACTATTAATGTAGCTAATTAATTACATCATAAAACCGGTCAGAGTTAATTATAATCACTATAGTATATCAAACAATAAAACCTCGACAAACGACTGTATAAGGTAGGTATTAAATTTAAAAGTAATAAATAACCACTAAGCGACAGACTATATTATTGTGTATGGGTCGTGTCGCGGCGATATTTCCCTACATTGATAGGTTACGTAGTTAATCACCGTAAACGCTGGTCCGCGGGTTTGTCACACCGGGGGAGACGCGTCTGTAACAGGGTTGTCAAACGTTCATATTATTTACGATAACCTACCATGCTACTACATTACAACTGTTGAGATTAAAATAACGAGTTATTTTATACGATTTCACGGAACAAGTTACGACTTCTTTTATTTCTAGTATTTTTTTTGTCAAATATACCGACAAACTTGAGGACGAACCACCTGATGGTAAGCGATCACTGCTGCCTGCATTGTCGTCCCTGAGATGTAAAGTTGTTAAGTACCATGTGCTTGTAATTGCACTGAGGCTTCAAGGCGGAAATGGGCAAGGTATTAGTACAGTCCCGCACAACCTCGGCATTAAGAGCTCTACTACTTAAAATTTTTTTACAGCAAATTATTTTTATAAAACCCAAACCATTTGCTATACAAGTATTTTTGCTTTCAAAGGTTTAACCATAATAATAATCGCGTAGTAAATAACTGGTCTATTGAAGTAGCGTCACGTTTGGTTGGTACATACAACATAATTGACAACCCTAGCCAATATGTTGCTCGTGACAGATTTAGTGGACAAATCAACAAAATATCTGTTATTGTATATTGTGTGCACAGGGCACGTGACAGCTTTGTGTTAACATTTCTATACGGGTATCCATTCCGAACAGTAAAATAAAGCAGCTGAGATAAAAGGAAACAGTTAACAAAATTAATAATAAATCTAAACGTTAATTTTCTAACTATAAGGGAATATGTCTTACTAGCTACAGTCCCGCAGGTTTACTCGTTTCTGAGGAATGTAATATAGAGTAGGTATCTATCAGCGAAATTATTTTGGAATTCGGACGTGTAGTACTGGTCATTATTTCCTACATTCAAACTTACAAGCATACAGACTTTACCTCTTTATAATATTAGTTCAGTTGGGTACGAAGTTACAGGAACTAACAGATTTATTTTAAATATTCTTAGTATTATAATGACTAACTAAAACTTTGTTTTAAACACACATGACCAAACTCACCGTAACTACCAAGCGTCGTGGAACCTAATCTTATATAACATGTCCTCACTAGAACCAACATATTTAATCCGGTCATATCATTGTGATTTTTTTTCATTACAAGAACTAAAAGATAAATGTCATCAGTAAGTTAGGTAGGTAACCACTTACCGCGCCATCAAACCGTTTGTCAAGAGTAATTTGTCATTTTACATTTTTTAATTGTTACCCCTAATTCAAAACTCCAGAATCTGGTGATTAAAGTTAAACAAAGATCTCGGTACACACAGTGACCCCAAAACCGCGTATACGGCGTTATTACACGGAGATGGCTGACCCCAATAAACGGGTTCATATAACCGGAAGGAGCAGGAAGTTAAAGTAATTCTAACTAAACGCCCTATTATAGCGGAACTATCCATAACGGAGTAAACAAACGTATAATTTAAGCCAAACGATTTGACAACTCGCAAAGTCACGACAAATAAGAAAAACTTGAGAGAAACTGTCCAAGTGTCTACCTTTTGTTCCCTGATATCTTTAGATTATTTATTCAACTATGAAAATGCACTTGTGCACGAAACTCGGTCTCGACATAGTATGCATTCAACGATCCCAGCCTACACACAGGGAGATATTATAGTACGGGTTGAGGGGAGGATGGGGACCTGCAATCTGTACACCCCCGCCTCCCGGCGACTAATTTCCGACAGACTAGTGCACTGTGTACTTCTTCGGTTATAGAATTTCATATTTTATTGGATACTGGATAAGTTGATAAGGATAAAGGAACTCATATCTCGTAGCTCGAGGAGTGCAAGCAAGATCGCGTGTATATGACTGTTCGCAATACAATTAGGCTTGCCGTAGATCTTAAGCACCAACATAAAACAAAATCATTAACAACCTTATTGTTTACCGTCAACTTACGAGTATTACAGGTTTCGATGACGCCATATTACGACGCAGCTAATAATTGACGTTTACATACCTGCAAAAGAGAAACAACATTAAATATCGAAGGTAAATTATAAAATTACGCACATTCTCCGATAGAATGGTAGGGGGAGTGAAAAAACCGCCCAATTCCAATTTAAGCCGGTAATAATTTTAGACCAAAAGCTGACGTTTTATCGCAATTTCATCGTCTTCACTTCGTACCAAGCCGCGATAAGTTCCTTTCCAACGGCCTTGCCTGTTTGACCTTTTTGTTTTAGCTCACTATTCGTATACATTGCACCGATATTACCTAGCAGTACTTAATTAAGTATTATGGGTTTTTATTACATACATCGCTGGATGTATTGGTGGCTGAGCTATGAGTAGTCACGTTAATTACCTATTCAATGGTGATTAAGTAAGTGGTGCTTAAATTATCGAATACTGTAGATCAGTACCTATAATAAGCAGTCGGCTCGTAAACGAACGTGCGTTTTACATGTAAAACTGGTGGGTATAAACATAAGTATTATTTTTATTTGACAAAGTTTTTATTTGATCGTAAACATAATAATAAATAGGCGTGAATTGGATAGAATAAAGGTTTAACCAAACAAATGTTACTTTTCGTACGAAAATCCCAACGGATTTTTAAACCTCACAGTGGTGTTTTTGATAAATAGGTCCAATTAATTTTAATCTTCTAATCTAATGATCGCGACTAAGTGCAGGTGTCCAAATTAAGTTATTAGTATAACATATATAAAATATGTATTATATCACTAGCTGTCCCCCGCGGTTTCAGCCTCGTTCCCGAGGGATGTATCATTTTCCCGGTACAAAAAATAGTTGTTATTCTAGGGCATTTTCTATGTGCTTTCTTCCCATTCCGTTTGGTAATTTTTGCGTGAAAGATACAAAATACCAACCACATGTACAACCTTTCGCATTTATACTATGGTATGTTAATACAATAAACCCTGCAAACCTCCTATTAGGCACACTAGCGTCTGAATCAACAAACAAACGTGACGTTTAGTTCGTTATAGCTCACTAATTAGTTATTTTTAATCGAAACATTTTGACCTAGACCATCAAACAACAAACAACTACTGACTCCACCGAGAAATAGTTACAATGCCTCCTATAAAAAAGTTTGTTTCGCTTTGACACAAACCAATAAAAAATGCATGTTTAACAAAGTTACGGAAACAAAAAGATTTTTTCTTTATAGGAATATTATGGATTATACGATGTGGGTTAGTTGGTTGGATGCATAAAGAATGATTCGTCCGCCCGGTAAAAAAATATAGATACGGCTTGAGTTTTCAATGCTCTGTCAGAAAAGCGATACCTGGCTTTTTGTTATAAGAAATCAGAATGAACACTTATTACATAAGTTTGTAAGGGATTGAAATTGAATCGGGTAACCGTTCGTCTATTTAATCCTATCTTACAGTCTATAAACGTAATAAAAACAGAAGTGAGTTTATTTGTCTTTTCATATCATCAACAGAGAAATAGATCGTCTTGATTCAGAAAATGGGGAAGTAGGTAGGGTAAACTTAGGTTACTTTTAAAAGAATTTTGGGTAAAACCATTGTGCTGGGCTCAGTATGTGCCCACAAACAAGCATTCGGTTCACCTGATAGTAAGTCTTCACCGCCGCCTATGGACATTTGCAACACCAGGGGGATCGCAAATGCGTTGTCGACCCTGAGACGTGAAGTTGTTAAGTGTCATGTGACTAATACCTTTGTAAGTACACAAAATTAGCAATTCTGCGGTTAGACCTAGTTTTATTCACTGAAGGTAATATAAATCTTAAATTACTGCTAATATAGATAAATAATATATTTTTGTTACCTATTAGAACGGCCTTCGCCAATATATCAAACGATCTAATAATAAAATATATATTATCCGTACAAAGCATCAATAAAGATGTATCAAAAGAATTCTTGAAGTTATTATAAATAAAGAAACCAAACAGTACTCGAATAACATAGACACAATCCAGCAAAGAATTCTACTCATAAATTGTTTCCGTTCATAATAGAAAAAAATGAAGCATACCAATTGGTGTGGGCTGCGCTGACCGCCCAGTGGGTGTATCGATTCAACCTTAAGCTATTCAATTAACAGCTGATTAAATATTATTGGATTGTAATGCCGCATATTTACTTTTTGCAACCATCAATCTTTTGGTTTATGGATGGTCGACAATTTTCTATGTATTAAAAGTACTTGTAGTTTGGTTAATATAAAACTGTCAACCCGTTGGCTTGGTGATTATACCCTGAGGGCCACTCAACAGGTCGTAGGTTCGATTCCCAACTAGGACAAATATTTATGTCTGTTTTTTTCAGAGTATGGGTATATGAATATTTATTTTGGAAAAAATGAAAGGTTAATACTAAAAATACCTAATTATAAAAAACACACTAAATATAATATCAGTTATCTGGTTTCTATAGTAGGTACAAGCTCTGCTTTGTTTAGTGTAAAGAATGTCCCCAGACATTTACTTATTTACCATTTAGTTGTGTTACCTGCAGTTTAGGCCCTTTCCAAATTCTTCATTAGATACGACATTTGCGCAAAAATACTGAAATATTTGGGCGGCAAACACAAAATTATGACTTACTTAGCCAAAAAGTTGAGAAGTGATGGCGAGCGACGTATTAAAGTTTCAGTTAAAAATTCCAAACCGATGTCTCATAACGACAAGTCATTTTTTTTTTTTTTTTTTGGAAGGGACGAAGGTGTTAGCCTCAGGTGGCTCTTACACCCTTACGCGGACAATTCCGGCGAGCGCTAGGGGCTCTCAGCCGAAAACGACAAGTCAGTAAAGGTCCTTAGTAACATAAGACGGATACAAGCGGTATGTTTGTATATCTAAGATCAAAGACAACAATAACTTAAGTAACGTGGTACCTAAGCTTTACGGCTTAATACATAATCACTAAAATTTTACGGTTTTGAGGAAATTTTGTAAATCATAACATCCAAATTGAAAACGTATAATATAAAAATGAATGTTTGTCTATATGTCCTTTATAGAATCGTAAACTATGCAACGGATTTTAATGCAGTTTTCAGCAATAGATAGAGTAATTCAAGAGGAAAGTTTATAACCAGGATTGAAAGCGGGCAAAGCCGCAGGGCAAGGCTAGTATCTTTATATATAAAATTGTGTGTATATAATGTACCTTATGCCTTTTTATACTATTTATTTTATTTATCTGATAGTGATGAAACTTTGGTGAGTTATTCAACGGCCCACAAGGTTTCTGACAAAAAAAAGGTGCATAGCAACGCATGCCGGGAACTGCTAGTATAAAATATTTCTGAACAGTTCCGTATTTGTCTATATTATTAATGTGTTCTGGTGATAATAATAAACTTGCAATTAAATCAGTGGGATGTTATTCAACTTTAAAGGGCAATTTCATATCTTCCATTGCATGAATGGTGCGACAGGTCCGTGTGGGCGATACTTCTACATCAATAAACAACACGTTCAAATAAAAATACTCATTCTAGTTTGATTTTCAATTTGTTTCTGATATCAAGTAAAACTCTACTCATGATAATAACTTTTATCAGCCAAAAGGTCAGAGTCAAGACAAATGTTATCTACAAGTGAAGTAAATTTAACAATTTATTATTGTACAAATCACATGTTATTTATACTACATATACTAAGGTGCCAAACAAGCTGATGGTAAACGGTCACAGCAGCCTTTTGACGCTTGCAACCCCAAGGGTATCAAGCACGCGTTGCCGACCCTTCAAAAATCATTATAGTGACCATTCACCGCTTTTACCAAATAATTTTTAATTTATTCTACCCTGTTACCAGAATGACTTCTCCCAGTATTTTTTGCTCACAAAACCACAGCGGGTTACAACTTATTATTAGCGCCTAGCGACATCTATTGACGATCGAAGTGAACTAACTTAAGAGCACCACAAAAATTAAATAATCACTACTTCATAAACAGATATTATAGACACAAATAGAGTTGGTATCTAGGTACCTTATAAATTATTAACCATTAAATTACCATGCAATTATATCTGTATATAATCTGATATTAAATACATATATAAAGTATTTCAACATTTATAATCTATGGATGGATTGTTTGTTAGAGGAATCGTGTAAATAAAAGCATTAAAATATTGACGTTCTTCCCCAATTTGGTTAAGTTACGATTACACTACATAATACAATCGTCTACAGCCGTAGGTACAGCGGGTAAGACAAAAATCCCAATGCATCCGAAATGCTGTACCAGAATCCGTTTGTGCCAGGGTGACTTGAATAAGAATGAGCTCAAATTGGATCAGGGAAAGATAAAGTATATGTAGGTCACATGTGAGACCTTATGTTTGGACATAGGAAAAGGACAATAATAACAATTTAATCGCTATCTAATTGTATGTTATTACTTACGCAACTAGGTAGGTACTATGTAACAGACGGTTAATTGTAGATTAAATAACTACCAGGTAGCAAGTAATTAAAATTTCCCACCATAGTACCTACCATATATAGCAACAGTTCACAAAGGTTCCGAATTATTACATAACAATAGAAAATAGATGATAGTGGGATTAATGGGGCGATTTGTTCACAAAATTTTAGGTTGCTCACTAATTCACCACTTCTTCGCATTGGCATGAATGAGCAATTAGCATTATCTCTTAGGCGCCATCTACACCGCCTGATTAGAAGGCAAACGCGCATTCCAACTACGATATGGTATGGGACCGAAATAATAGCGCTCTAAAATGTTTGTCAGTCTGCGAATCCAAAGTCAAGGCAACAAAAAAATAATCACCGATTCCGAAGTATGGCAGAAATTTGCGCCGACACGCACGCCCAAGTGAGCGGCCCCTTTATTTGACAGCAAATTAATAATCACCACAGAAACCGGAACGCCTTAACTGACACCCGAAACGATACAACATCGACTTTATAATGTAAGCAATAAAGACTAAGGTAAATATTTAAAAGGAAAATAAACGTTCTTATACAAATTTAATCCTTACGTACGGATATATTAAAGCGTAAATCGAACACCGGAACGAAGTTAATAGGATGTAATTTATCCGGGTTAAAACGCTACGTTGCCGCTCCGGGTGACGTGGGAGTGAGTCGAGTGCGGTCGAGTTGTTTGTGCGGGAGGAAGACGAAGATGTTTTTGTTATTTCGTTTGTTAGTCATTAGTCGGCGGGCAGGCAGCTCGCGGGCGCGCCACCGTCGCCGTTGCCGTATTGTGGAAACGAGGTGCGATCGCAAACGTCGTAAGCGTTATTCTCATTAATTTTCAGGAAGACGTGAAATTTTCTCTCAATGGTTCGCCCTTCGGTAGGTAAATAAATAGCTTTCAGCTTGTTTCACGCCTTTTCCAACGTTGTTGCATGACGACGACGTTTTGACAACATTATTGCGATAGAAAATTATGCTTATTTCCGCATCAATTTGGAACTGTTAACTTTTTTTTTATTATTTGTCAAATCTTTTTCCAAAATCTTCAAGGTGCAATCTAAAGTTTTGGTTACTTAATCATTGGAGTGGGTTATATAGGATTTTTAATCGGTATGTACCACACGGTACCTACATAAACTTTTATCTTATTACTTTATTACAATTCTTAGGGTTCCGTCCCTCAAAAGGAATAAATGTTAGCAGGAATTTTATTCTTATCATAATGTTAGGTTTTGAGAAGGAAAAAATAGCAATACAAATACAAGAAGATAAGTTTCAAAGATTTAATACAACACTGAATACAACATAACCAATGAAAAATATTATAAGGTACATCATGTGGCGTATCGATTGAAACTTACTTCCTGACGATCAAAATAAAACTATAATAGGCAGCAAATAAAAAAAAAACGGAGAAATCCAATTGTGTGAGCTACTCACTCTTGGTCGAACATACTTATTATTATAAATTCAACACAAATTATGTAAGCATATTAGCATGCTTTACCAACTAATTAAGCTGCATAATAACTACCTAATTAAAATGTAAACTGAACTCGAAGATCATTCTCAATCTAAAAACAAGCGAACGGCACATAATTAACATAACGTCCGCTACATTAATTTCATTAATATAACATTAATATTTGTGAGATTGTGTATAAAAAAGAAAAATGTGACGTCAAACGTGACAAAAACAATCAGGGCAAAGGCGATAACCCAAGCGCAGTTTTTGTGCGGCGAGTGAGGTCACGAGCCGATTTACATTCAACCAACCTCCTGCATGGCTGTTGTCGGCAATTAATTTATTATGAACACCAATGAATGATGACATACAAACATATACATATAAAGGTAAATATGTAAATAAGCTTTGTAAGATTTTATACCCGAAGTTTTATAAATTAAAATTTTATTGTCAAACAGGCAGATGGTCCACCTGATGGTAAGTGGTCACCGCCGCCTATGGACATTTGTTACACCAGGGGCATCCCCTATGCGTTGTCGACCCTGAGACGTGAAGTTGTTAAGTCTCATCTGTAATTGCCGGCCTCCTCACTTTTGTACCCGAAACACAGTTGTACAAGTGTACTACTGCTTAACGGCGAAAATGGGTATGGTGGTAGTACTTCCCGGACGAACTGTGCACTAAAGTAAGCTTTAAACGCTCAAATTTGTGCCCTAGAAGGTACTGAAGTCAACATTGTTTTGGAAATCAGCCTTTAACTTAGTAGGTACAACCAGCTACAACAAATGTCAAAAACACATTTATAACGACTATTTATTATTTCAGAGGTTGAAATTTAATAACAAGTTCACCTTTGCGCTGCACCATATAAAGTAGCTAGTTTTATTATTATACCATGCATTATGGATATCGCTAAATAGCTGTCCACCACGGTTCCCAATATTACATTTTCCCGGAATTAAAAGTAGCCTATAGTACTATTCCAGGGTATAATCTATTTCTGTGCCAAATTTCATATTGAAACAACACATCCAACCAAACTTTAGTATTTATAATATTAGTAACATATACATATACATATATATGATTATCTCTACTATAAATATCGCACGATTAACAAGTTTTCCTTATTCATATTAAAATAACCCCATTTAAGACTGAGCACAATTATAATTGAAGTATGGTGTGTCAAGTGCTTCTTCGTGTCATTTTGTTTCATTCATTAACCGACTAGCCGCTAAATGATAATTAAATCGCATATTTGTTACAGATGTAAACAGCTGTATTTCTTCTCAGCTATCATTTATAGAATCGACCAACAATAGAACTGGATTACAAAAAAAAAGAAAAAGTTTTAGTGATTTTTAAATATATTCAAAATGAGTAAAGGTCACAAGGTTTTTGAGGATAAAATATGATTACTTCTTTCATAAGACAGTCGATCACGAGAAGACTTCGGTTCATATTTGAGACAATCTTCAACTTTATTTTGGCAGATACAGTTGAGTTGAGACAGTAAGTCACCTGCCAACAGATGGCGCTTACAGTCACAAATTTATCAGATGTGAATTTTATATGATATAAAAATATAAACATTGCTAACTAAAAACGGACTTCACATAGTTTGGTTCTGATGGTTGGATAATTGATCTGATATTGATTTCATCATTCCTTCTTTGTCTTTTATGAGAGAATATTCCATATCCGACGACCTGGTCACTCACTGGAAGCCGCTGCATGCAGGCGGCTCAGGACCGTTCGAGGTGGTAATCCTAGGAGGAGTCCTATGTTCAGCAGTGGATATCCATGGGCTGATATCGTGATTCCATGCCCTTTATAAAAAGGTATTGCCATATTTCCAGTATCCAGGAAACCCTAGAACATCACCTGTACTAACGAAAATGTAATATATAAATTGCAAGTACCTAATACAGCAGCAGATCAAAATGATAAAAAAAAATGTGCACAAAACAATAGGCAACCTTGGTCAGGGCGCGGTTCATCTGTCTGTCCGTTCGTCCGTGACATCTGTTGCGAAGCGTATCGCACTCTTATCAGCTTATCTCCAACAATTGCCTATATTGTTACAAACGCCTTGTGCAAATACCTACCACTATCAAATAAAACAGATACGTGTATTTACGCGCTAACAAATGAATTTGGGTCGTTTATCAATTCACCCCACCGATATGTTCATAAAATATAATTATACTAGCTGTCCCCCGCGGTTTTACCAGCGTTCCCGTGGCATGTCACATGTATTATATATAAAAACCTTCCTCTTCAATCACTGTATCTATTAAAAAAACCGCATCAAAATCCGTTGCGTAGTTTTAAAGATTTAAGCATACATATGGATATAGGGACATAGGGACAGAGAAAGCGACATTGTTTTATTCTATGTAGTGATATATAATGATTGCAGTTTGTGAATTATTTCTGTTTATTTTTTGACAGAAGGCTGAGAATCAGACAGACGGTCCAGGTGATGGTAAGAGCCTGCCTACAAATTGTAGAAGCCAACCGGCTCTTAAGCGAACCCGGTGATACACATCGGTGGGTTTGGTGACAGATTTTGAACTTGAGGATGATAGCCAGCGGCTTACATCGGTTTCCTCTTGATTTGATTATGATTAATAGAGCCTTCCAATTGATATTAGATATTATAACTAACTAACGTCAAACTTAGGCTCTAACTTCACAGAAGTTCAAGCAGATACAACCTGCATCGAACAAGCAAGTAGCCCTATACAGTGTACACATTTAAAATATGCCAAAACTACATGAAAAGCTTAATGTAAACAGAATTTAAAGATAAAATAAATTACCTACAACATGAGAACCAGCGAACTGCAGTAATAAAGCTGGCGACACACAGGCCGGTCACGTTTGCATTTCACATTCACAATGCGCCGGTCGGGATGCGCTCGGTCACTTCCGACAACCGGGGGCCGACGCCCACGCACCGATGCCATACCAATATCCTCGCAACCGCCTCGTGTCGCGGGGAAAATATCACCACATCTACGTAACATTGTTAAAAAGTAAAATTAATAATTCGAGTTATTTATAGCCCATCAAGAATAAATTCACATTTTTTCTATACCACATGGGTCGATAAACAAGCAGACGGTCCACCTGATGGTAAGTGGTCACCGCAGCCTATGGCCATTTGCAACACCAGGGGCAGCCCCAATGCCTTGTCGACCCTGAGACGTGAAGTTGGTAAGTCTAATGTGCCTGTAAATTCACCGGCCCCCTTCCCTTTCTAACCGAAACAGAGTAATACAAGTGTACTACAGTAGTACTACTACTGCTTCACGGTGGAAATGGGTAAGGTGGTAGTACAAATCGCTGAATTTTGTTACTCTGTATGCAAGATCCATCAATAGGGATAGGAAAGTTGGGGAAACAACATGTTCTGATACTTTTTTATTGGGAGCAAAACCAGGACCCATATCACTATAACGCGATATCGAACCAGCCTGCTGCTATTCACACTCAACCAAAGAACTCTGAAATAATACAATTGTTTAACAATTACGAATGATAACAATAGAATAATTATTGTTTAAGTTGTTATTATGGGAAACTATTGGCTTCAGTTTATTATGTTTGTTCTTTGTGTTGTTGATTTTGAACTAAAACTTCTAGTAAATCTAAGGCTTTAGAAATGTTTGTATTAACAAACTCACGTTGCACGGTCACCCACACGAAGCAATATTAAATTAATTCATCCATACGTACATATCTTCACGTCTGTCTCCCATTGGGGTAAGCAGAAACCAGTTATTATTGTTATGCACCTGACACTAATTCCTTTCCAATATAAATTAAGTTTCACTTTCATATGGATCAAGCAAACCGTAATACGTAGGCGTGGCCCATATTCAATAAACGAAAGGGGCGGTGATCCATTATAGAGTCCTTCAAATAACTAGGTAGTCGACACGTCGCACTGCCGGGAGGTAATTGAGGGTCTCCGACCACCACATGCACAAGTCATCGTGGGAAATCTACCATCGGCATAGAAAAGTGGCCTGAGAAACTATGGAGCGTGAAGTCGACCGCATAGCTTTCAAATCAATATCGAAATGTTTGATTCGTTACGGGACAATATTATGGCCTACCTATTCTATGATATAGAACAGTTGGCAGATTCTCATTTTAGGCATTAAAAAGGGCCAAACATTACTTTGGTTTACTCTAACGCAGAGTCTGTTCATTGTTTGTCTCAGTTTTGATATAAATTATATTTATAAATCTTATACAGATAAAAATTATGTATTTAGGTCTCGTTCAGAAACAATAGTTTTTTTTATATTTTCTAGTGTTAACTTAGCTTAACGTAACTTAACTATTATAAATACAATAAGTTACAAAGGTCATCAGCATTCAGTAATTTTGCCTGTTCGAAAAGTACTTAAACATTGATACAACCAGCGCCATCTAGTGGACGGAATGCTCAACATTATCACTAAACGATAATCGAATAAAAACGATTACGTATCCACTCAACTATTAACGTTTATTAATTTCTGATCCCTAAAAAAAAATGAAAAGTGAACAATATTAATTGTTCACCGTGTGAGTATGGCAACATAATAAGGCGCTAATTCGGAAGTCGCATGTTAACGTTATGCGTTAAAATACACAGGCGGTTCATTAACACGGCCCGTAAGACAAGGTCATTGAGGGTATAACTTTACAAGTTAAGACGTTTACTCATTTAATTATGTTCACAGAGATTTTGCAGGGCGGAAAATTTTCAGACTTAGTGTTCGTGGGTTTATCGTGCCCGAAAGTAATATCGCTTTCAAAGGACTTTACAGACGTGTTTTCGAAATATTTATAATGATGGCAACTTTGTGTTTTGGTTAGTCGGAGTCCTAGTTTTTTTATTTTTTTTATTATAATAATTTATTTATTTCCACAAAGTTTACAATTGTTACTTATCTAAACTAGGCTAGATTAAAAGTAACAATATTAAAAAGCATCTGCTGGTATTTAATCAGATATGCTGTGGGGGTAACGAATAGGTATCTACGACCATCGCAACCCAATTCATGTATAGGGTGTCGCAAGAGACGACTTAAGAGTATACCGATGTCCAAGTGCACTTTACACCTTGCACTAAATTGTCAACAAAAGCATTCCCAAAGTGGGCTGGCGTGAGGCGTGCAATATCTTGAAATTTATTATACACCCAATGGCGTAGGACCAAAGATACATATTGCCCTGTCCCGAAAAGATTAGAAACATGGCAATTATCATTTGCCATAAGCAATAGCCGAATATTCTATAGCCACTAAGCCACGAACAAAAGTTTCCATGATAATAAATTAAAGACTTGCTTATCTCAAAAGTGTCTGTATCGGGTCGCTCCGGAAGTTACTTTTTATCAATTCGCATGCCCTACTTACTTCCAACGACTTTTCACGCTGTGCATTTTATATTGCCTTAAGTAAAAAAATATTGCGTGAGTAAGAGAGCTTTCTTATACTGTGCATAAACAGCTTAAGCACGTTATGCGACTGACATTTATGCATGCAATGCCATATGATGCTGTATCTCATAAGAACACAATGTAACAACTGGCATACGGGAATAAAATTCGGACCTTGACGAGTTGTTGACATTGCTTCAACAAGGTGAATCAATTTCCTCAAAGTATTTACACTTTTCCAGAAGCTTTCGCGCGCGTTTATAAATATTGTTCTTATAAATTACAGAGATTTAGAGCCCAATAGTATTCGAGTAAGGGGGCATCCATTAATTACGTGAGGTGATTTTGGCTATTTTGCGACCCCCCCACACCCCTTGGTGAGATGTCATGAGATTTTGCTCGACCCCCTCCCCCCGCCCCTAATCTCACGTGAGATTTGATATTATCATAAGTATACGATCTAGATTTAGATGTAAAGTATAATACTACTAATATTATAACCCTCTTCTTGCAATTCTACTCTGTTTCTTGCTAGTAAAAGAATTACGTGATATTTGCCGAGACCCCCCCCCCCTCTCCTCCACGTGAGATTCGGTGAGATTCGGCTAGACCCCCACGCCACCCTAAATGCCTCACGTAATTAATGGACGCCCCCTAACGGATAATTTTCTTGGGAATTTACAATCCGCTTATTGACTCTGTTATTCGCATTGCCTATAAACAGCATAGTATGAAACCTTGTACGTGACTATTTCGACAAGATACCTACTTTTTCGACTATTTTGAACAAATAAACAATGGATCTATTCCTGTCCAGCAATCCAGCAGTTTATAAGTGGCATACAGACATGCAATTGAATTTAATAGAAACAGACGGATATCGCAAAACATTAATAAATGTTTATTTATAAACGTTATTTCTGATAAAACAGTTAATAACGCGTTAAAATAAATTGTAATACGATATTTGCGCAAATTGTTCCGACATTCGTACGCATTCGACGCCACAAGACCACAATTTTAAATAGCAGCACAATATGATACGATAAGATACCGTTATAAATATTGTTGTGCATGAAGGCTAGTAGACCATTTTATATTTACAATTTTTTATCACACTGATAATGTTACCTACGCAATCTATTATCGACCGTGATATTAAATGACATTGGGCATAAATTTGCATGACACGTTCCTAATGAATAGCTACAAGGTCAAATGTATAGGTAATTATGATTACTTTGAAATATTAACTGAGGCGCCAGATATGTCTGGAAAATATCCTTAGTTTACACTCGAAGTTCCAACAAAATTGGGTCAGGCAGTAATATCTTACATAGTAACATATTAATCTAATAAATTCCAGTGAAGTTCATTGAACCTACCGAAGCGTTATCTATTTTCTATGCTGTCTAGAAAATAAACATAATCCTCCATTAGGGTGATTAACGCTTACCTACTGCTAATCTCCAGTGAGATTTTTTCGGAATGAAATGGTTTATTTATAATGTAACTACCTGTTCCCCGCGGTTTCACCCGCCTTCTGGAGGTTTGTAATCAATCCGCGAATTGTCAAACGCGCCCAAAGCTCTCAAACGGAATATTCTTTATCCCGTTTTTGCCATATTGTTCACTGATGCTCCGCTTCTATTGGTTGTAGCGTGATGTTATCTAGCCTAAATATAGCCTTCCTCGATAAATGGACTATTCAACATAAAAATATTTTTTCACTTCGGACCAGTAGTTCCTGAGATTAGGGCGTTCAACCAAACAAACTCTACAGCTATATATATTAAGTGCTAGCTATAGCTAACATTTTCCTGACACAAAAATCCTATGTTACTTCTAATACCTCCAAGAATATGTGTACAAATTTTCATGATGATCGATTGCGTAACAAACGAACTTACATTCACATTTATAATATTAGTAGGGATATATAAAAACGTTAAACAAAACCAAGTGAAAAACAAACATTAAAACAAGTCCCAACAACTAGGTTGAGTTTCATTATTAATCAATTTTATTCATCCTGTTGTGTAATGTAGGCCTTAAGTTCATAATAAAGGTCTTGTCCTGTAACCGTTTTAAATTATTCATTAGTATTTAATTTATACGTCCCCTTTTTTGTTAGTCCTTCGACATTGTTTGGTTTGAAACGCTGATACAATATTCTTATGAGTGCGTTATTCAATTACAGTAAATTTGAATTTTATTATACGGAAAACTTAGCTTTAGGTTAAGTTGAGTTTTGATGTATATCAAATATGTATACAACTATATTATATACTATACCTACTATATACAACATTTAAATTATTATATTATTGTTCAATAATTCTTCACTTTTGCGATAACACACAGGTATTGTCAGTGAGACTAAATAAATTTTATGTAATAAATCTAAGTTGGTTTTTTAAAAAGAGTAATTGCTGAGTTTATTGCCGGCTCTTCTCAGTAAAAAACAACCTTCCGAACCGGTATTAGAGTCTATAAGTGCTTGTAAAGGCCTATTTGAATAAAAATATTTTCATTTCATTTTCATTTAATTATTTAGTGTAGGTTTTGGGAATACCAGCGGGCTTAAAAAATCGGGCCGTGTGGGTAAGATAAAGCAGTAAAGTGAACTCTCAAACTCAGCTATTTAAACAGCATTATCGTAAATCATAATTTTACTTATACCGGAACTATTTTAGTAGTAGGGTCAGGGAATGTAATACGTAGGTAAAGTATGCTTTTTCCATTGTTCTCTTTATATCAGTCACCTAGTAGGTACCTACTATTACTTATTCTGCACCGTCACCTCGGTATTTACACCACTTCTACTAATCCCAATCCAAGGCTCTCTTCGTCCCTCTCTCTACCTATACCATCAGTCAACAGCTTCATTTTTACATTTAATTTCATGATTTATAATATTTATATTAAAAGCGGTCCCCTCAACTTTTCTGATGGGCATATTGCGGTCTTTTAGAGATTTCAAGCGGTATGGCATTGACTGTTCTTGAGGCCTGTCGCCATTTGTCCAAACTCGGCTAATTATATTTTAATCTACTAATATTATAAATGCAAAAGTTTGCGAGGATGGGTGTCCGTTAATCTTTCACGGAAGAACTACCCAACGGATTTGCCCTGTAATAACATATAGGATACTTTTCATCGGGGGAAAAAGTAATATCCCCCGGGAAGGCAGATGAAACCGCGGGAAACAGTTAGTCCTCTACTACATCACAGTCGCCGTCACTTTGTATTAAAAGCTGAAGCAGAACGGCAAGATATAACTTTAAGTATCAAACATGCAAAAGTTGCGTCGCACAACTTAATTTATAGTTTTATTCAAACACATAATATACATTCTATTATATACCCATGTTAACCAATTTCAATCGACAAACTATGCTATACAATGCAATATTGTCTAATGTATTGTGTATTAGAAAAACGTAGGTCCAAGAGTGAACGTGACTATTATAATGTTGTTGACATTAAATATTACATAACATAGAAAAGTTGTTAACGTCTCTTGATAAGTTGTATGCGTGTCACTCGGTATTGGTGGACCGTGGAACCATAGGTCTGATCCTTAACGTATTTAACCCATGTACCTATTCTCATACAAGAACACAAGAAAATACCATCTTCAAGCATGAAAAGGAATGAAATATGTATATTTAATCATACAGACCAGATATTACAGAATGGTCAGTCTAACGCCGGTTCGGAAGGTCTCTTTTTGTGAGAGATGCCAGCAATAAAAAGTATTCTGATGGACTTAGTATTCTTAGCGCGTGACAATTAGGCTGCTTTTAACATTTAAACATAAGTACCTACTTAAATGGTTAACAAATAGACCCATTCAAAGTTTGACTTGCTCCCAGAAGCCTAAACTGAACTACTTACTCAAAATACATAAAACAATCTATAAATTTAATAAGCTTGACGACGTTTTGTACCAATTAAAATGTATTTAATGAAACAGAACAATTACGTTTAAAAAATAACGTTCATATCACATGCCCGCCAACCTAGACGTATCAAGATATTATTTAATCCAGTCACTCCGTCTGTTCTCAAAATACTTTTCACATGCAATAAATACGTCACGGCTGGGTAATGGCAAACTAGATCAGTAGGATACAGAACAATTTTATGACCATGTATGATTTCCGATGACTATGGGTTACGTATGTACGTACACTAAGGAAATTGATTCGTTTATATTTTTATTATATAGTAAATAAGATAAAAAAATATTTTATTGTAAAAAAGCGTGGGTTGCATGGTGTCAATAGTTATAAATATTTTATTCACAGATATGAGTAGAAGGATTCACCCCACGCTTTTTTTTACAATAAAATATTTTTTTTATCTTATTTACACTATTCTTAATTTTAAATTATTTTCTATTTTTTAGTTGGTTTTTCTATAAAAGCGTGTTTTTTAGTTTTTTTAAACTATTACATATTTATTTTTTTAGTTAAACCGCTAATCCTGCTTATCCTAGTAAGGATAACGGGTCAAACTATTTAAAATATTGAATTGTCATCGGTCCTTTATATGTATGCTAAATTTCGAGTTAATGCGACGTTTTAAAGGGGATCAAAATCATGTTCAAAGATTCCGTTACATACGTCTAATATAAAATAAGGTAATAAAAGCGTATTAAAAAATAGAACTTATCATAAGCCAATTATAGGTTTTCCTAGATTAACTAATACAAAAAGTAAGGAGCAGAAACATACATAAGAAAGGTAAATAAGTACAACAGTTCAACAAAGTGATATTTCCTTTAAGAAGCAGGCAAGTACAGTATATATTATATATTACTATTTGATAATGGATAGGATTAATTGGTTTGGGTTTTCAAATTTTGTTCAGTAGTGCCAATAGCTATAGGATTGAAGAACATTTAATTAAATATTAAATTATTTAAGTTTAGTATCAAACAGAATGTAAGAGATATCCCAGTCAGGCAAGTTTCAGGTAAACCTAGTTACTAACCTAGTGATGAATACAGTATCTAAATTCAAGTTGTTACAAAGTTACGTGGGCGAAACGGTGGACAAAAGCTTGTTTGATATGATATCAAAATAATTCAATTCAATTAAGATCTTAGAAGTTGTTCGTGAAGGCTACCAGCGACCCGGAAAAGTCTATTCAAGGTATATAGGTCTGCTTATTGAACACGTTGAAGTTTTGAATAGTGATTGACTAACATTTAAGCTTGTTTACTTATATTGTAATTAAAAATTACGGCAACTTAAATAAGATAGAACAGAAATACCATTCCAAGCACGTCACAGCGCGCTGCGCAACGCCACACAACACAAGTAATGAGTGACACGCAAGTTTAACTCGAACGAATTTGATAGATCCCACATTTGCACATGTTTTAATATTACGTATAGGTGTACGTAATACAGCCGGATTACATATCACGGACACAGAGGAAGGAGCACGACCTTTCACTTTCTCTGTGAAACTATGCGACCGCGCAAGTTTTTGCAATGTCAAAATTCTATATGAACGTATTAATGAATCGTTCAGAGCGAATCTGCTAAACCATCTCACTTCATTTTAATAAATTCTCTGAAAACAGTATAAAGGTGTCGATATCCATAGAGCAAGTCTACATATTTGTAAACATCAAAACAGCTGATATGTCAGTTTTTACCCGTCTCTACGTCTACTTTTAAAATATTTCTCATTCACCGAATCATTTCAAAACACGGATGAATTGACAAATTGTTTACCATATTTAAAGAAAAGCTGTCAAAGTACCGTCGAGCCACGGGAACCTACGTAGGGTGGCCGTCGACTTCCTGAAACTATTAATTCAAGCTTCCAGCGATAAATCAGCTGCGACGAGCGATGAATATAATTTACTTCCATCCAACCTACAATTTATTAGGCGTAAAGTGTTAACAGCTTCTTTAATATTCCACATTTATATTAGCTGAGTGTCTGGTGGAAAATTGTTGTAAGAAAGTACCAGATATTTTATAATCCAGTACCTAAAAACCTACATTAAATCCATCGCGACATAAGGTAAATTTTTCACATTTATCGTATAGTATATGGTCATCGGCGACGCGTATTTATAGAACAGGTAAAATAACTGAATCTTGCAACTTGCAGCACATCAAGATCGTCAGCTAATGTGTGACATGCGCCATAACCAACGAAACATGATTTCTGAGGACTGAGTCTCGAATCGCGCAAAGTTGAATCGGATGCATGTAGAAGTTACACTTTCCAACTTCCCCGGTTCACAATGAAAGTCTATAAAGGGAGAAAGAGCGAAAACAAGATGCGTCTCTTTTATTCTATGCGACTTTAATTTGTAATCCAAACTAATTTACAGTCAGGTAAATATGTCTCCGAGCAGTCTCATTGTTTTATTAAATTGAAACTTAAACTACTTAGCGCTAAGGGGCAGAATTATCAATTACAATTTAGAGTGCAGGAGTAAATTTTATAAGAAATATTTTAAAATCCAAGTAATATCTGTTAGGTTAACTTTCACTATTAAAACATTTTTCGGAGCACGAGTGAATGGCATTTGGCAAGGATGAATAACTAAGAAACAGGCAATAACATCAATGGAAAGTTACGGAATTTATAAAGCAACATGTGCAACGTATCACGCCGGGGAATAAAATTTCAATGGAAAGTTATTATTGGCAATAAAAGCAATATTCCATTAACACTACACCATACCTTAGAAAAAGCGAACACCGGAGATAAGAGTGGATCGAGGGTAAACCTAGCAGAAGACTGTTCGAGTCGAAGAATTTACTTTCACTGGAACGTAACGAAACTATAGCCTTGGTAAGTAAGTAAGTACCTAACTAAGTATTGCGGATCCATAAGCGAGCAAGATAATACAAAGCAACAAGAAAACATTACATTGCGCTTGGTCGTCGTCGGGCCAGAGAGTGACCTAGTTCAAACGGCCCTGTACCACGACACCGTCTAAATTACACTAGTCACACTCGCAGGAAATAACTTTACTTTCCCCTAGAGAACTGTTACGATAAATGAGCGACACGCATTTGGTGAAAAACGTATGAAAGTGTCATACTATGTGGTGTCTTATTGCAATACTTTAGTTTTCCAATCATCTATATATATAAAAATGAATCCCTATTTCCCTTGGTCACGGCATCACGCATAGACGGCAGGACCGATTTCGCTAATTCTTTTTTGTCGTGTTTGTTATTGTCAGGAGATGGTTCTTATGAACAAAAAAATTAAGAAAGTTGCGCGGAAAATTAGAAAATTTAAGAAAACATAACGACCATATTAACTCTTCCAATGTAACCTTACAGTGTTTGACATAAATGTCAGTCGTGTAAAAATATTGTTAAAACAGATGCATTGGTTGGAGTTATATTGATAAAATATTTAATTTATCATTACTTAGTGCACAGTCGATTCAATCAGAATATTTATGAAAATGTTTACACTTCGTTTTTGAGAAGTGTGTGTTCATCACGGTTAGTTCAGAGCAATCACGTCTCATATTGAAAGTTCAATTGTTGTGTATCTTAAAGTATTAGATTCATAAATACTATGTTTTTGATTTTTTTTCATCATACCAGCTCGAAGGCTGTCGGGTCAGCTATCGAATTTAATAATTGAAGTACTAAAAATGTTCATGTATAGTTTATAATAAAGTAAAAATGGCAATACAACGTTTTCCGGGTCAGCTAGTTATTGTATAAATCTAGAATTTAAGGATAACAGACGATCGTAATATTCTTCGCAATTTATATCTAAAGGCTATTGTTTGTTATACACTTAAGTACCTATAAATATAATAATCTACACTAATATTATAAAGAGGAAAGATTTGTATGTAACGAATAAACTTAAAACTACTGGAACGATTTCAAAAATTCTTTCAGCGTTGTGAAGCTACGCTATCTCCGGGTGACATAAGCTATATTATATTTTCAAAGAAATTAGGGATCCTTACTAAACCTCCAATAATGTAACTCAAGGTGTTAAGAAAAATCCTTACATGTCGTGCGCTGCGAAAACTATTGATAAAAGAACAAAATAATGTAATGTGAGGTCCCTCGGAAACGCGGATAAAACCGCGGGGGACACCAAGTAATATCATAAATTGAAAATATATGTCTGTTTGTTACGTTTTCACAGCTAAACGGCTGAACCGATCTTGCTAAAATTTGCACACACGTAGCCGTAGTACGGAGAGGGACATAGGCTACATTTTATAAATATTAACAGCGGTAAAATCCCTTTGCGAATTACAGTATAAAGTATAAACATTTTAAACAGTCTAGTATGCAAAATATGAATGAGATTTGACAACAACAACAACTTTTAAAAGTAAACAAACATTACAACACCGTTTGTTTACTTCATTTAGAATATTAAAAACGAGGTAGCATGTGCCAAACTAGCGTATTTGGTGTTGAATGTAGTGGAGGTATCAACATCAAAATTCTTTTCTCAATCCATATACGTACTTACCAACTATAATACAAACTTAATAAAATGTAGGTACACAATATGCACATTTTTAATGTTGATCCGGCATTGGAATTTACGAGAAGCTTTCTTAAGGAACCACGTCTGGAAGAATTATTTTATCCTTGAATATTGAGATTCTCACCATTTTAAGTACCTATTTAATATTTATATTTTCTTTAAATATTTCGATATTTTAACTAACAATCATATTAATAATCCGATACTGTAGGAGTAAATTAAGTTCTGGGTAAAGAAGGGCTTAATATTTTCAAATGTAATTACACCTTCTTAATCTTCTTTCTGACTATTTTTAATCACACCGAGTTGGTGGAAATTTAATAATATAATATTTTATTTTTATTGATGGTTAAAAGAAGACTCAGCTGTAAGATCATAGTGATTTTTAGAGAGGTTAATTTTCAGCGGCAAGTATCAGATATTTATCAAAAATTACTTGGTAACGTAGTCAAAAACCTTTCCCACTTTTCACTCCAACTCACAATAATCCCACATTGTACTACAATTCAGATCATGGACAATGTCACAAAACCTTGTTTGATGACTTTTATGAGTAATCCTAAGTTAGTCAATGGTGTGTATTAGCCGTTGGGTAAGTAGGTAATGGCAGGCGAGTGGTGGCTGCGTCGCACATTCGACCCTAATCCTCAACAAGTTGCCGCTACGAGTCTGTTCTACAACCTTGTTTAGTCTGATGCAAATAATTGAACTTCTTTCCAAATGAGCCTTTGTTCCCGGATCGTGTCCTGACTAAGTTGGTTTATTAATTAACTTGCTAGCGATCTCTACGGCGCACACCTCTGTTTTGTATTTTAATGAGAAAGTTGTGCACGAAGTTCGATCAATGGTAAAATCTGTCCATCGAAGTAGTCATAATATAATTTGCTATAAGCGACTCTTTAGATTTGTTAAAAACGCGTTGTGAGTACTTTAAAAAAAGATTTAAAAAATAAACTTACTTCAAAATAAATAACATGCATATTACGTGCGAGAAAAATAGAATACAACAACATGCTAATCATTAACTTACGCATTATAATTAAACCGCAGACTAGTACCATCCACTTATACATTCAAAGCGGTATTTAATTAAAAATAAAAGCAAATGTCAACTTTTCAATCGCAGAGTAAGTATACGAGGGGCCCCATAAATCCCCCATCAAGTAACGAGAAAGTGAAATGCTCAGTCAATACAAAAATAACAAACATAAAATAGAATCGCGTTAAGGAATCAATAGGCCAAATATAGACAGAAAAAAAAAATCTAACCAGATATAAATAGGGTACGCTATGTTTCCGTAAGAGAAAATAGCACATGCTCGTTTGGGCGATAGGTTATAAAAATAGCTTCGAGTAAGAATGAAAGTGAAACTACGGCCGTTCTTATTCAAAACAATATTAGTATCGACTTCATATATGCGAACAAACAGATGTTTAGAGCCCGTTCTTTGAACGGAGTTATTCATAATCAGGAATAAGCGGGATCATATAAAAGAGTTCTATGTACTACCCGAGCACCTAATACGCTAAATGTTATTTGGAATAAATAACATAAATAGCACATAGTGTCACACGAATTAAGTGTTATTGATACGATAAATAACTGCTCAAGCACATCAATACATATATGGATATCGCACCTCCCTGTTACTAGGGTAGGGACACATCTGAATAGGGCTGCTTCTTAGTAATTATTTCTGAGCCTACCAGGTTCACGCTAAAACCGGTTGCCTATAAATATAAATCCACGTTCTTACATATCTAGAGTTGTATTTAAGATAAGTAGCCATTGATATAGGATACCTATTTCGTTTACAAACACGTTTTTCAAGTTTATCTTTTTAAGTGGCAATGAGTGACAGCCCTACAAAATAAGGGTGAATGCCTGTACGTAGACATCAGTGTCCCCTTGTCTTGCAACACACGTTTATAAGAAGGGGGCGTGGGCTGGGCACATCCAACACCTGGATCGGGGCTAGGGGTTATATTTTTTCCAGCCCAGTATTAATTCAGGTCATGGACCTTTCCTAGTCGATTTTGTACGCATAACGGGAAGTAAAAACGGCATATTCATTGCGGTAGAGGTATGACGCGTTGGGATTTAACCAAGTTAGTGAATATCGATAGCGAGGATCAGTACATTTTTCTAGTGAGAAATAGACGTTCCTATAATCGTTTAACATTAAAATAGTAGTAGTATACACCAGATATAAAAATTTTCAATAAAATTGTGATCAAAAATTGATTGTATGTATTTGTTGACACACAACCGTGTAGAGCCAATAATAACTCTGCTTCTGTACAAACAATACAATTCAATATATCACCCAACATCTGCCGTGTGGGTTGAGCTAAAAATATTCTCAAATTTAGGCCCTTTCGTGACGTGTCGGTACTATTCTATGATCGGTACAGACGAGCTTTTTAGCACCTATGATGGACACAGAACTCCCGTCCAATTGCCAGAATATTTTCGGTATGTTGCGTGGTTACATTGACCATTGGTAAGTCCTATGACCAATATACACAGTTTAAGTGAGGACATATACCATACGTACTACATTTTACTACAAATTGTTGGTGATACAATACTGTCGAGTAACTGACAGCGATGCGATATTGTTTCAGTACCCAGTTAAGATGGCGCGTCAACAAATCAGGAAAAGGCCTTACAAACGACATTGCGGGCTATTAGTTGTAGGGAGGATAATTGATGTAATGTCTTGTTTCAATACGGGTAATTGAATTTTAGTAACCCTATTACGGTGACAAATAATTAATTGGCTGTAATCATTGTTTTTAAAGCTTAAATGATCATCGCAGCCTTATTCTTAGTTTGGTAAGCGGTGCCTGTTTTCGGTAGACCTAAATTCTAGGATGAGCATGAATAGTATAAAGTAAAAAGAAAGTTGAAAAATCACAGTTTGACGAAGTAAAAACTCCGCCCTACTAAATATTTTATAATCAAATCGACAAACCAATGACAAATAAAGTCACAAATTGAAATAGGTTAATAGAACCACTATTATGATTGTAAACTTACGTAATAAATAATTAAACAGTCCAAGTTATTGTGAATATTAATTAGTTGAGCAACGTTACATAAATCACCAACGCTGGTATTATTGGGTGGTGATCGAGAATTCTCTGAAAAGTGAAAATATGAAAAATTATTACGACATTTATGCGTACTTACCCGACATATATAAATGTTAGGTAATTCGGAAACCATAAAAAACAAAGTCTCCTGAGTCGGCTTCGAGGAAAAATTTTAAAGAAAGACAACAGTCAGAACAGTTATTTTAATAAACTTATCCTGTCACAGATTATATTATCATAGACAGTGGCATACACATTTTATGCTATAGTTAAATAATTGCAGTGTACTTGTTCCGATTCAAACCAAAGAAATAAAGGTTTATGCTTCGGTGATTTATTGTAGCTTCTACGAACATAAGTGTAGTCACCATGGCAACAAAACTTTGTTAAATTCTAGAATGGTCATTCCACTTTGATTCCCAACGTACCTTTTCAGGTTAACTGAGATTTTATCTCGTTTTCAGCGGTGCGCTCCCTCCCCAGTAGAGGAGATGTTTAGCTTTAGGTAAAAGGTTTCGGTAAAGTAAGTTTATGCTATTTATAAGGCATGCCGGCTAATGAATTTGTTTCCTTTTATATAATTAGCTTTAAATCGTTTTCTTTCACGGTGGTACTTATTTTAGTTAAGTAAAGAAATACTCCTAAGCATTCTTTTCCACATTCGAACCAATTATATTGAAAGGTTTGTCAACAAATAGACGCTAAGGACAATAACTTATACATAACGCAATAAAATAACCGTACTTGGAAAACAAGTCTCAATATCTCTTACAAAAACGCCTCTTATTAAAAATAGGTAATATTTCAAAGCTCCTTTTCTTATCCTACCTAACTTATCTTGTGTAAGAAATATTATGCAATGTTGTAAGTAAAGAACACTTGGGAAGTTTAACTTCGGATTTATAAATCGGTAGCGAACTACAATAACCGTCATCTAACTTTTGAATTAATCTGCGTAAATAAGCATAATAAATTGAATTAGACTTTATATTCACATGGCATGATAACATTAGTTTCGTTATTGCATTCAAATAACAAAGCAAAGGAAATAATAAGAAAAACTTGGGTTTTTACAAATAGTTTTTATTGATATTCGGCTTGAATATGTTTTCATTTTTATACACAGCTCAAAAATAAATAAATCAAAGTAATAATCTTTGAAATAAACATCGTTTTAAAAATAAATTAATGGTGCTAAAGCACTTTTATTAACTAGCAGTTCATAAGTTAGGTTACACGTTTAACGGAGTAGTGTCATGGGCGCCGTGCCAACATTGCTGGCTTACTTAAAAAGTGGAGATTCTGAGTCTCGTATTTGCTATGATGCTTTTGTTACAGTTTTATTTCAGAAAAATGAATCCCTGAAGCCGTTGTGATGGTGAAATGAAGTCACCTTTCAGCTAAAGCACGTCTTTCATACATCAAAGAAAGGTTCATTTTTAAAGTGAGTATCGTGTGGGCGTCTTTCACCTTATTATAAGGGTGTCCTCTCGTAGCAACTTTTAGTGAGCATTGACCTCTTCCTTCAGTCATACAATAATCTCTGTTTCATTGAGTTCGTGTTACATAAAAGTATCGATAAGCAAAAAAGGTAGGGTATAATAATCAATCAATCGAAAGGCGACACACCATTTTTTGACATCAGAACTCCATAATTATAGTGACTATCACTGATATGTATTCTTGACGACGTCTACAGAATATACGAAGCTTTTTCATTATTTATTACAATTATAAAGGGTTTCGCCAACCGACCAACATAAATTAAATGGAACGTTACAATAATTCTGTGTAACTTTCTTGTTACGGCCTTAATCCGTGTTACATTCGGCACATTTCGGGCCTAAACATTAACTCTGGTAACTAACAATGAGGCCGGTAGTTAGGCCTGCTAAGGTCGATTATAGACATGAAATAATCTTCAACAACACAGCAGTTACTATGTACATAAAACGCTGTAAAAGTTTTCTAGTAATTAATTATATCTATTGATTTTGTCTGGTATATAAACATCGTCGAATTCGTCTAACGGTATATCATGGCTGTTCAACAGCAGCTACCATGGTACAATGGTATTGACATGAAATTTGGTACAAATTGCTTACCCGCAATTAAAGCTAAGGTAGAAAAAACACAAACCATACTCTCGCATTTATAAAGGTTAAAGATAGGAAATTACTTATTATAATGTGAAAGTAAATAAGTTTGTTTGTTGTCGTAATTTAGGAATTCATTGATTTGATTTTCTCACGGACTAAGCTGCCGGCGGAACAGGACGCAAAATCTAACTCGCACATGCAAGATTTATAATAATTAATTACAAATTAATCAATTATAAATGACCACACCGTACTGTTCTAGCTTTGAAGGACAAGGACTTAAAAGGTCGATTAAAAGCAGGAAAAAAGCATTAACAACGGTGGACCGTGGAACTCGTGAAGAGGATCATTCCGAAGTGTCAGTCACAAAGACCAATCTTAGTGAGAGCCCGGGAGATGATCGATACTCCCCTCAATCGTCGTTTTTGTGTAGGGCGCGGGGGGTGAGGGAGGTCCTCCAATGTAGCTTGTTAGGGATTGTAACAAAAACAAACAAAGCCGGGTGGTCCGATGTCCGGTACGGACTATGAGATTACTTACGTAACTACGGGAGAACCGATTTCCCTTATTGTCTATGGGCAGTAACTTCATGGATAAGTACCCAAGTAATGGGTTTACGACGCAGAGTTTTCAGTTATGTAATGGTGAACTACTGATATTACGGTTGAATCCTCTAATAATTCCCTTCCTAAGCCACTGAACAAATTGCTCGATTAATTAATACATATAAATTGATAACATTTTTGATAGTGCCTCTGAGAATGTTACAAATGAACTAATTACTTCGTTCGTACGGATATTAAATAATAGTTAAAAATAACGATTTTAGGAATAGGAATTTAAGAGTGGAACAATCGTAAAACACCGATAACAAGCTTGTTACAAGAGCGGCGCGTGCGCACCACTACGATTAATTTAATTGCCGCCATTATTGAGTATCGACAGCGAAACGTCACTATGAGCTTACCCCAGTTTATTTGGAATAGTAGTTTACTTATAACAGGAAATCTTTTTTATATCATAACACAGTATGTATCGTAACATCTGTGTCCCACTTAAAATTCAACAGATCGATAAACGAATCATTTATATATGTTGATCTAAAATTTTCGCATGCAACATAATTTTACTCGCAAATTTTCTTATTCTTGTATCAGTTTCTGTGTTTTTATCTTTCAAACGATTTTCCTAATTTTACATCCTTCTTATGCGGAGCAAACTGCACTACATTTTTACGGAACAAACTACGTTTATACGGAGTTATCAATGCCTAAACTACCAAGCAGTTCGCCACATCATTATCACTTCTTACTAAAGCTTTTAATAATCCAATTACAGTTCTAGTTTGCCATTAAATGGACATAAGAAGAAATTAAATCATTGCAATGGTTACATTAACGAAGTATAAGATAAACAAGTTTCGTAAGTTGCCTTAAGGAAGTAGTTAGCCCTTGACATACTGTTGACAAGGGTCAAGGCGACAGTCAAGCCCCAATATGTTTACAATTTTACTGTAAACTATTAAAAGAATGTTCATATTATTCTGAAATTTATATAATAGATTTTCTGATCTAGCAGTATAGTACTAGCTAGTGTTTAATCTCTTAATATGGCGAATAATAATCCTTCAGGTTTTGTAAATAAACTTTTCACAATTTATTGGCAAAGTAAATAAATACCTTGGTATATTCTTCACACTTAGTTATCAGTTTCAAACTTAGCAGTGTTTATAATATGGCAATCAGTTAACTGATGCACCTACTACAGTACAAATATTGATATGCATACTTCTATAAATATTTACATCCAGACACAGAATTAACAGACATGTTTGTGTCCACAAATTTGTCCTGGCTGGGAATGGAACCCATAATCCATGGAAGAGCAAGCAGGTTTATCTAATCACCAAACAAAACGGCCCTTCTTTTTTTATGGTTTCAGTTTTGTTATATCACCTTTTGTTTTCTGAATTTACTGATTCTTATAAATCAAATGATAGGGTTTAATCCTAGACATTTCAAAAAATGCCATATTTACTTCCTTTGGCTTTGAATCTAGAAAATTATGTGGCCCCTGACACTAACAACTTTGTTTTGATTCCATAACATCACTATTTATAGGTATCTTGGAGTGTATTATCAGTTATTCTGTGGTTGTAGTTACTATGTGGTTAATTGATAAGCACTTAGGCACTACCTATTATAAATTCATTTACAATGCTTCCACTTGAATAGCTTAAACTCAACAATGACAAGTTTGATTGCATATTATTAAACATGAAATCTTGTTATTCCTTTGAGTTACCCTATAAAAATTATTATTACTTTGCTTTTAATACATAAATCTGGTGTATATATGTTTTGTTTACATCACATCACAGAGTGTAAGTGAGTTGTACTGGTTTTTATGTTAACATGCACACACCCACTTAACCACCTTGCAATGAATTCTGTAATTTAGGAACTGAGTTTATTTACCTTATTTTTACATTCAAATCTCATATGATTTATACATTAACCCAAATTGAGGCTCAATATATATAAAGGAATATTTAATAAATTTTAGATGACATTTTCTCCACTTTATAGCGGATTCATTTATATATTCATAAAGCTACATAATAGCCACCATATTGTTTAAAATTTTGAAGCAGAAAGGCATACTTAATGCCCAAATTTCATACCAAGAAAGGTTTACTTTTTTACAGGGTCATCTCTGCAGACAAGACATAAAATGCACATCTCTGCTTATGAGACCCAGAAATTCAACAGAATCAATTACTATTATTTAAGTTAAATAATCATAAATAGTCTTAAAAAGTTGAAGATACCAAAAAGTTTATATATGGTTTTATAAAGAACAATGTGTGTAAAGTTTTATTGTTTGTACTTATTATAAATAAGTTGACAAAAAAGTTTGAAGTTGTCATGCATTTCACACTTTATCAAGATTTATTTTTCACAAAACCAGTTGGATGGATATACCTAGTTGTGAAAGTTTTGTGAAACTTAATGCAGCTATACAACATGACTAAATACTAAATTTATGAATGAAGTAGAGTGGAAGGGACTCAGAAAGTAGGATGACACTATCATCATGCTAGAAAGAGAGAAAGACAAAAGTAGTATTTAGTTTAGATTAAAATACCATGTTTAAGTTGAATTTAAAATCATAATAAAAGTAGGTAGGATTACCTACTTAATAACTTAATTTTATTGGTATGTTGGTAGTTTAAGCTATATAATATTTTGTACTAGTAACTTGAATCATCACTGAGTATGCCTCTTGTATGGTGAGTCTGATATTGTTTTCCTCATTTAGAACATTACCTGGAAATCCTGTTATGCTTGGAACAAAGAATATTCAATATAATTTTAGTATCAACTTGAAATTAAAACAACTACTATATTAGGGAAATCTCAAAAAGAGTTTTCTTTAGCTTGAATACCAATTGTCCAACTAAAACATAACTTCTAGGAGAATTGCAGGAGAAATTGTGTATGGGCAAAACTGATAAGGTGATAATGTCAAAATTAAATAAACTTTATATTTCCTTTTTATGATGATGAAGGTGATAACATGACTGATATAAATAATCTTTAAAAAAAAACATACTAGTTTTACTTAGGAAAGGAAATTTGATATGCAACAGATGTTTTGCCAAAATGCCAGGGGTTATAGCAAATGTATTAGCAATTTAAATAAAGGCTCCAAAAGCTAGGTCACCCACATCACTTATAACATTATTAAATGAGTTTTTAATGTCATAACATTTTAAATCTTTTGTCTATATTATCACCAGAATCTAATTAGGTAATTACTATTTTTTATTAGAAAAGGTAACTTTTTAAAGTATATACCTAAAAGTACGTCTATAGTACTCGCCTTATAGCGCGCCATCTCACTCCCACGCAAGATAGCAGCTATATACCTGTCTCATTCGCTCCCTTCACTGCATGGATAAGAGAAAGTAACAAAAGAAAAATAACACATCCCAGCCTCAATACACAACAACTACTGTATCCGTAATAATGATAATTAAAAGTTTTATTGTGCGATTATCACTAATTGAGATTATAAGGTGTTGACCATAAAACAGAGCCAACAAATGCTTCTTTAAGTCCTAACCTATACTTCTTAAAAGTTAATATCCACAACTTTTCTGACGCTTCCGTAATTGGTTATAAATAGATGTTACACTTACAATCTCAATTGTGTACAATATAAAGTAAACATAAACAGGTAAACTAACCCTTTCTTCATGAGCCACCTCTGTTGGCCCCAGTTGGTAAAATAAGGTTCCAATAACGAAGACACTCATCCATTTTACGAACACTCATCTATTTAACACAATTACTTTAATATAAGTTAGCACTAGTTGTCACAATCAAACTAAAATTCCACTTTTTGCTGCGCTAAACGCAGACGTCATTGACAAACAACCGAAGTGACGAGTTATTGCACGGGATCACATAGTATACGAAAACACTGCATATAATGAAAGCCATTGCATAGATATATCACAAATCTTATCACGGGAGGTTGTTACTTTACTAATCACATCGTCTACATCGGTTATTTATAAAAATAAAAAGGTAAAAAGCAAAAAATTACTCGTAGACAGCACTCACGACGTCGCACACTCACTCACATAACGTAACGTGCGATTTCGTTCACACACACGCAAGCTAAAGTCAAGGTGACAGTTCGGCGCTAGTATCGCACTACGTCCGGTCCAAATTGAATTTGTTTAATGGCAACATTCGAATTGAAAAGCTAAGCCCGTCACTAATGTGTTATTTTTAATTTGGCTCTTTAAAAGTACACTATTACATAAATAATAAATTAATTCAAAATTATATCTAAGTGTCACATTACATAAAGTGAAGAGTCTTTCACATGCCCAGCATGCAGTAAAACAAGCGCTGATTTAATTAAAATTAAGGTTATATTTAATTTTTATTAAATGAGTTAGAACATTTGGAAATTTATACGAACGTGATTCCAAAGTTAGACATCGATTATTAAATTATTGATTTTTAAAGATTTGTAAAAGCAGGTATTGACGTTTGTCTTGCTTAAATCAACGACCTCGTCACATTTCTTATAAAATAAAAAACATTAACTACTGACTATGCACAGTTTTGCCTTAAATTGAGATAGCTCCTTGATGAGTAAATTTTTAATGAGAATATTTTAGGTAAATTTAGAGGTGAGAATAGCTAGGATAGTTGCAAAAAACCAAAGATCTTGACTATCTACGGCCCTGACACACCATTTTCGCCTTGTATAATAGTATCGGTATTAAAGATGTCTACTTCTTACTTTAGCTTAAAAATTTGTGGTCCATTCATTTAAATTAATAAAAATATGAACAAGTTTAATCATGTTATTTGTACCTACTATTTTATAAAAATAAAACTTTTGTTGCTAATTTACCGCGATAATTACTCACGGACCTCGACGATGCGGGCTTAGTGTAAGTAAAACTTCTTACAGGAGGGCTATGAAATTCTGATCTACAACTTTTTGTGTGACAAAAAATAAATTAATCATGAACACAATGTACGTAAAGTGATTGATGAATAATTAAAATGTGTCCCTGTCTTACACCCTTTTTTATTTTGTATAAGTTTGGTAATTTGGTTCTACTTGTAAAAACTTGAAGACTGTTTTAAGTGTGCCATGCTTTCAGCTAAGTAAAGTATAATAATTGACATTTGTTAACTATCTGCCTCACGGAATAAGAAAAATTGAATTTATTCCGTGATTTATACTTTTTATGTGAATAAATGATTATTATTCTTATTAATATCTAGATAGACACACTAGTCAAGTTTGAGAGAGAAAAGGGCGGACTGCGCGGGGTGTATTGAATAGTTGAGCGTTTAGTCCAGAGTTCGTTCGGGGAAGTACTATCACCTTACATATTTCCGCTGTGAAGTAGAAGTCCACTTGTATTACTGTGTTTCGGTTGGAAAGTTAGCGTGGAACTACGGGCACATGAGACTTAACAACTTTGCGTCTCAGGGTCGACAACGCATTGGCGATGCCACTAGTATTACAAATGTCCATAGGCGGCGGTAACTACCATCAGGTGGACCGTCTGCTTGTTTGTCGCCCCATGTGGTATAAAAAAAATATTTATTATTATATATTGATTAACAAATAAATGAATTAGGTACTAGAACTAGAGAGCAATTGAAAGAAACCCAGAAATAACTTGTGAATTGAAGGAATGGCCAATAGCATACGCGCTATGGATAACCGTCCAAAATATAGAAAGGGGGGTCGTAAGGATTTCCAACCATATTGTTAGAAAACTTTTTTCGTTCGTTAATACTTTTTACTGTTCTATAAAAAAGTATAGAAAATACTGTTTTTATGTCCGCTAAGTGGAGGGAGAGGCTTATGAATATTTAAAGAATGATTGAATTAATTGTTAAATTGTGCAAGAAACTCAAAAAATATGTTTTTAAAACGTCAATAAAATAATATACCTACTGTTTTCTTTTTTAATGCTGTTCATTGTTTTCTACGATCTTAATATACTTCATTTCTTGTACAAAAAGTTGGAAACCCTATGTCGTGACCGTATGTGCGTATTAAATATTTACAGCAGCAGTAGGGTAAATCGTGCATTATTTTGAATCCGCACTACTGTAATCCCGCGAATTTTTAGATAGTATTAGTGTTATTAGCTACCAGAGAATAGTTATTTCATTGTATTTACTAATGCCTCAAGATAGTGATTGAAAGTTTAGTGTCATTAATATTCGGGGCATAATCCGGTATATTAATTTCAAATTTTTTTATAAAGGCTCCTTTTTTTGCCGAGGATGGAGTTCACTTGTCCAGAAGCCTATTTAGTGTAGTCTTGAAGATCTTCTGAATATAGAAGTAAGTAAACGCGGAAAAATCCTTATAACTTATTACTTCATGTACTCATTACGCACATCTATTTTTTAAATCAGGTACAGGCAGAATATTCAGAACCACTGATTTGATATTACATTCCATTCTATAAATTAATTGTTGATGATTAGGAGAAATAAGAAAACTTTTGTGTAAATACATAATTTTATTAGAAAATGAAAACAAAATCCCTTACACTACCTAAATAAGGCACGACGTGTCCAAACAAATCGTATAACACGTACCAACGGACATCCGACATCGCCGCGGCGAACACGAAACAATAGCAAAAACATTTAGATTTAGACGAACACAATTTGTATACTAAACAAGACATTTATAAAATCAGTCCCTGTACACAAACATTCAGTTTACAAAATATACAATTAATTCTATCGGCAATAACAGGATACACACGTTTTCCTATTAACCGACCGAAGATACGTTTTACCAAAGAACTTACGTCAGTAAAATACTAACCGAAAAGTTATTCCCGAAGAATAAATAGCGGAAGACATTTCATTTTAGCAAAAAGTTTTTCGTCGATCAGTACGTGTGGAAGTTTTTACCGTAAAATAATTGCTAAGGTTACATTCAATTCTTCTGCGGCCGTTTCAACAAATAAATTCTGTAATTTGGCCGGAAAACATCGATGTAAGTATAAATATACATATAATAATAAAACTTTTAAATCTAAACCAACATACTATATAAAGCGTTAATAAATATGGCCAAAATTTTCTGAATATTTTGAGATTATGTATATAAAAATTATAAAGATTACAAATGTACTTAATTATTAAAAGTATAATCCGATATGTTGTGATAACAGTTATGAACGAGTAAAAGGCGATATAGCGTTGATACAGAATGCCTTTACTTTATTAGATAACAGGTGAATATACAGAAAGACTGAAATTTACATAATGTACAAGATATTTATATAATATACATGAAACTTGTGCGTTTTGTCGTCGTATCGTATAGAAGGCATGTCGTGTTAATCATATTTTATTTTTGTTTAATTTTTTATAACAAAAACGTGTCAATGTGCTGCGTATATGTGTATGCTGATTTTTTTTTTATCTTACAAAAGTTACTTTAGTACACAGAGGAGAATATTATTAATATTTCTTTTTACATCTAAAGCGAGAATATTAAATTACACGTCCCTAAATGATTACAATCTCTAAACAAAAATGCAAAACGTCTTACTCTGAAATAAATTACTAAGCCCGAAGTTAACGTCTCGTATTTTCTATTATACTAAATTTGTTAATAATATAGGAATAATATCTTAATTTGTATGTCTTTGTACCAAATCATGATGCAGGCAGAAAACTTTGTAAATTTTGAGCTAATGGATGACGATGAGATGTATGAATGAGAGAGCATTAAAATTTATTAAAATATAGTCTGGGAGATAGAAATTGTAAGACTTTTCACTGACTGAAAAGTGAATTTCACGCCTCCATCGAAAGACATTTACAAAACTTTTACACCAAAAAATTTTGAATGCCGGAATTTAATTTATAAATAATGTTTTAGAAAGCAATAAAATGTCAACATTAACGATAATGATAATGTATGAACTCCAAACGTTTAGATCTCAAACAATGTAAACAACCGTATTCACTAAAAAACGTTACAATAAATTTATCGTTCTTCAATAGTAAAATTACACAAAACCATAAGGTTGTACAAAAATTATCTCAAATTGGTCGATATTATAATTATTTTTGTTATACTAACTATTGAATTTCGTAAAATTGGCATCGTTCGCCGTAAAAATATGGTTTTATTTTGCCGAAATTATACTAGAATCTCGTATGTATTTATAAAAAAGGTTGTCAAAGACACCGTGTTACATCGATCAGTCAGGTTAACTATAGATTTAGTTAATACGTTAGTTAGGAGGCCCCTCGACGCAAGAGGGTGGCGCAGCAAGCTAACTGTCAGTAATGATCCGCGTCGCCCGGCGGGGCCACGGAGTACACTGACGGTGGTCTGAAATAGAAATAAAAAGTCTTTATTTATGTACGCATTCACAAACTCTTTTATATCATGATATTTAGTTTTTTTTATAATACAGAAAAACTATAAATATATATATTTTTTATATTATAACATTCTTATGTAACTACGTAGATATGGAGATATCTATTTATATAGTTATTGCCCAGGGTTATTATCATCTTAATAATTCGATATATTATAAAAACTAAATTTTGTAAAACATATTTTAGTAATAATTATTCACCCGACTTATCAAAGCAAGTAGGTAAGTATGGTCGTGAGAGGGCAATGGTAACTATAAGGTCGACTTGTCACTTATAGAGTATTATATCTACCTACGGTGACTATTGTTTGTAGGCATGGAAATGATTGCTACTTTTATTTCAATTTCATTTAATGAAATAACTTATTTTTTTCACAGTGATTTCACCTGTGAAATTTCACACCCAATGATTTCTTTTCGCAATGCTCTAATGTCACTCTTGGCCGTGCGACCCGTTCGTAGCGACGATCAGTATATATTTTGCTCTTTCTAACACGACTGGGTTAGAAAGACGCTCTTTCTTTCTGACGTCGTCGTGAGTCATCGGTGAAATACGATGATATCCGAATGATCTGCGGTGTGCGATGTATCATGTAGGCAAGATAGCAGAAAAGTAGCAGAGTGATTTTTAACGACGTCAAGGCAGGTAGCAGGTGTGACATATGAAAAAGTATTTCATATGATTTTTCACATGCTACTTGTGAATCATGCCATGCCTAATTGATTGAGCTAGATTTTTGTCCCAGTTTCAGTTGATTCTCCTTATGGTAAAGGGCTATTAACCCAGCACATTATCTACCTTACATGTCTATTTTAGAATTTGCTCTGGTAACGTTATCGATGCTCTCTAGCTATATCGTTTACCTTTTGTATAAAGATTCATGCAGCGCCCTTAACAGGCTCTAGAATAATCCTACAAATGATCTAATACTGGTTGTCCGCCGCGGTTTCACCCGCCTTCCTGGGATAAAATTGGCCATGTTCCTTTCCATACCAAAGTCTATGTGTGCTAATATCAGGATCAAAAACGTCACATACAAACTCACTTCGCATTTATATTATATTATACTTAGGATGTCGCTACAGCAAACTCAAATTCAAGTTATAGTAGGTACCTTAGCGCCCGTCTCGGCGCGGGCAGTCGCGAAGGGCGCGGCAGAGCGGACGCGCGCGCCTCCACGCTCGAGACAGGCCGCGGCTGCTCCACTACTGGTACTGGCGCTGAAAAACATTAAAATAAAAATAAACATTAAAATAATATTACTTATAAAAAAAATCCTTACAAATTAATATAGTAGCTCTATGAAAACAGCTGACTTCCGAATCTTTATAAATTATAATAATAAATATCCTGGGATATTCTTTACATACGGCCATCTGGATCCAAACTAAGCAGAGCTTGTACTATGGAAACCAGATAACTGATATAATACATACATGTTTTTTTTTTCTAAATACATACATATATAGATATTTACACCCAGTCACAGAACAAACAGACATGTTCATGCACATAAATGTTTGTCCTGGGTGGGAATCGCACCCGCGACCTTCGGCTTGGCAGTCAGAGTCGCTAACCACCAAGCTAACTGCCTTTTATATTTGGCATAATTAAATGCCTTTCTTAAAACTTACTACAATTTATTTAAAGACATTGCGTTGAATAATTTGTGAATTTATTTCAGAATGCAAATATAAACAAATTAAATTATATTTCACACGACTAATAACTATACTGTGCCTTTACCATGAGTTTTTAACGTACGTACTCGCAAGCGACGGCGTAAAACATTTCTATGGCAAATGTGTACAGCGCCACTAGCGGTCACCTAAAGAACTAAAATCGATAGTACGAGCCGATAGATAAAAAACCTATCGAAATGTAAACACTAGCGAGTAACGTTTTTTAGCCTTTGCTATAGAAATTCGGTACCATGAGTCACAAATTTGACAGTTGCTGTCGAGAAATACTGTATCGATAGTAGTTTACTTGCTAGTGACTAAAGTAAGTTTCGATAGCAACTCATGGTAGAGGTACAGATGACTACGTGCAGTTTACACCAAGGATATAATATGTAAGCACCAATTGGTAACCAAATCCTTCGCAAAAAGGGTTGATGTCAGACAGCATAAACATTCTGTCAAAGGTAATATAATATATTAGTGTTCTACGTCATAAAAGGAACCCCTGTGCAAAATGTCATGTTTCTAACCCTTATAGTTTAAGCCCTACGTTGATATGTCAGTCAGTCAGTATCTCCATTTATATATATAGATAAAGCACTGACAGGAAGCTTGGATATTTCAATGTCTCCCAAACGAGTGTCTGGTATTATTTACTGTATAGTGGAAGATTGTTTACCAGGAGCCAGTTTCTGTACGGGCCCAGACGCAGGCCTGGACACCCGCAGCTGCTGCGCGCCCGCTATAGAGTACGGCCTCGTTGTCGGTGGCTAAAATGTTAATAAAACACATACGAGTATAAGTAATTTTATAAACGAAAATTTTGTTTAACATAAAAATGGAGATCTAATAGGTTGTTTTCACAGTTAAGAATGTTATACAAAACTTAGCCCTATTGAGTGCAGATAAGGTTCAATTAATCATTGAGACAAATCTAGTGGTTTATCAATTCGATTTAATTAAAAAAAAATTATTAACTGTGAAATTACAAATAAAAAACTGTACCTGTAAAAAAAATATGTATCTTATCTCAAAGCAATAAAACTGTTTTTTTAATGATATTCTTAAATGTGAAACTGGTCTTTCAGATGACGAAAATATATATAATTGAAATGTAAAAGCCAAAAAAATTTTAGCAAGCGAGTTTTCGAATCATAATTAAGATATGCTTAAATATTGTTATGTATATTTATTTAATCTCGCAGAGGTAGGTAATTCAAAGTTCTAAATTTACTTTGAAACTAACAAATACAAAAAAAAATCCACGAATCATTCGCAGGGGAAGATCTACAAAAGCTAATCCTGTATTAGCAATTTATTCTATATAATTTAAATATTTCATAAGTTACAGACGAAAAAAATTGCAAAACGAAAGGTGGTAAATAAGTTTTCATTATGTATTAAACCCTATTACCTCACCAAATACATTTATTATAGCCTCTTTCACTATCGTCGAATCTTAGTCTTTCACTAAGTCTTAAATAATATAGAATTATATGATTAGGAGTTATCTGAAGATTCCCAAACTAACCCTGATATGTTTCAATTAATATTAAATTAAAAATGTCAATCCCATAATTAAAAATATAGGGCTGAAGTGCACTGATACATAATATTGTTCATTTACATCAATTCGGTCATTCTTTGTACACTTTCTAACACAAAGCTAGTCTTCAATATAATAATATTTTTATTAAACTTCATAACCAATATGTCGCTCATATAAGAGCGACCCCATAGACACAATAATTTTGCGAGGAATACGAAATATAGAAAAGTCATTATAAAAATAGCAAAGCTAGATTATTGTCCGCGTAATGATGGAAAAACCACCTTTATCACCAGGCTTGGGCTTTAACATTGAATTTAAGAGAGTTAAACAATTGATTTACATGGCCAAATACAAAATATATCAAATACGCAGACAAACAAGCAGACGGGCAACCTGCTAGTAAGTGGTCACTTGCAGACCCTGAGACGTTAAGTTGTTAAGTCTCACTTGCTTGTAATGTCAGAGGCTACTAAACTTTCTAACCAAAAAACAGTAACACGAGCGCACTATTGTTTTTCGGCGGGAATTGGTATGGTACACTAAGAGCTCTACTACTAAAATTATGAACTATTTATTAAAAAGTCAATGCACTTCAACCCCGCCAAAAATAACACAAAGCAACACTCACGGGTATATGATGGTTGCGCATAACGGTCATCAAGCCGCTCGCACCCCGCACCTACTCCCGCACACACACACACACAGCGTTATTACATGTATACTAATTACATTACTTGTCTTTGGTACATCCATTACTTTTAAAGATGGAATAGTCTAAGGAGTTTGCTACTAAACTTTAACTGTCTCAGAATGACAGGTGCAAAGAGGTTGTATATGTAAACAAGATAAAATGCTGTATATATTAGTTACACATGTGAAACGGAGACTGGTTTAAATAAATTATTGTAACAAAGACACGTAAAACAAATGGATGTTAGACACAGAACAAGTATCGCTATAAAATACTATTGCATTTCTGAAATATTTAAATATCAGAAAAACAAAAAAACGAAAAAACCCACACCAAAGCATGACATAATATGATAATAATAAAATTATTAACGTTTAAATTATACAGAGAACAATTAAAAGAAAGCAACTTCCTCTAAACGGCAATTTCAAATAAGTTATGCATAAATTAAGTTTTTTGCACGAAAATATAATGCTTATTTGTGTTGCATTAGTCAGTAGTTAACTTATTTGTACACTGTAGTAATGAAAATTTTAGTCAAAATTATATTAGTATTGATTTACGATGAATTTTTTTGTTAGTGTCTTTGATTCTTTTGTAAAATTTATAAATAAAATAATAAAGCAATTTTTCTGGGGACACGGTAGAGCACCGCTAAGCTCCTTCAAAGACTTACATCTCTGGGTGCCACCAGTTGACTTTGTGGCCTCTCTCTGCGGAGCGTTTCAGTGCCTTGCCGCACGAGCGGTGGCGGCACTGTTAACACGGGCCTAGGTGGATCGTCTCTCTAAAATTAAATGTGTACCTGAGTTGTATTATTCACGTTCTAAAATGATTTATTTTTTAATTATTCCGTTATATCTCAAACAAAGCCTCGGTAATAATAAATCGTTTAAAATAAAATAACAAGGTGCTTCCAACATAAAACATTGATGGAAATTAACGTCACAAGTGGAAAAATAAAAGCCTGTAAAATAACACATTTTATATACCGTCACACAGACGAGATGGACAATGGAATAATCTTGTATCACACCTAATCACATCACGCTATGACCCAAATGAGATAAATTAAAGCGAGTAACTTACCTGAGGGTGTACAGCTAGCGTGTAAGAGTTAGTATGTACAGGAGGCCCGAGCGCGGGGGCGGGGGAAGGCGCGGTGGGGCTTATTGCGGGATTGGATGCGTACACCGCGCGACGCGTCATGAGCCGGCCCGCCGCTGGGCCCACCAGCCCACTGCGCGGGATCGGACCTGTGTTGCCACCTGTACGATCCATAGATACATATATTAATAATAGCAATGATCATTAACAGAGTAACTGGAGATCTACGTTGTTGATCTGTGAAAATTTATTAAAATAGACTCGGCAATGAATTGCCGATTCTCAGTTCGGCTCAAAGTTTTAACGAGATCCTATTTCCTAAATTTTGCGACTAAAACCGTGGTGAAAATTTGCAATTACACTAATTATCTCATAACGATGTTTTGCTTATTAATAGCAAGCACTGTTAAACTGATGTCTAAATGCTATTATTTATTTACTAAGCTGATGTTATTATTCACAAAATCATAGCGAGCATTTAAAATTTAGTGTTTATTAAAAGCATTATTGTACTTACCAGGTATCCTGCTAAGCTCTCTATGTGAACTATATTGCCTAAGTTTTGACGTTGGCAAGCTTGTCTTCCTCGGTATCGACTGCGGTGGTACCATTGAACCATATGATACTGAAAAGTGTTTATTCTATTGATATGCATTGGGAACTATCGTGTATTTATATTTCTGTTCGCATGGATAGCTTAGATAGTCAGGAGAAAATGTTTAATGAACAGACTAGCCGAGTTTATAGTACATGCTATAATATTAATCCAATGTATTAATTTATCTTTCATAATAAGCTAAGTGACTTGGCTGATGCACTGCCGTGTTCTCAAATAATATTTTATCTAAAATTGTAACATTATCGCACACATTCAGTTTTATGCAACTGGCTGGTTTAAGCAAAAATCAACAATAAAAAAAGCACATAAACATTGTGAAGTGTGTTAAAACTGAGCATAATAAAAAATAGCTTTGAGTCGTATGTGCATAGTAAAATAAAATAAAGCGAATAGCACAATACATTTAGATATAAAGTCTATATAATATTAATTTTAATAATAAGGGATGTCAAACATATTTTCAAATTACCTGCACTTGTAGGAGAGACTCTTGTAGGCGAAGATCTCTGCGGTAACCCTGGCCCGAACATCTTCTTATCCGGGCTGGCTTTCCCCGCCAAAATATCTCTCTTTGCCGAAGATTTCTTAACCATAGTTGCACTATTTATAACAGTTGTGTTGTTCATATCGTAACGGTCCAACCCTGATGTATTAGTGCTTGGTGCTTTCGTCAAAGTGTAAGATTTGTCATCCACCATGTCGTATATGGGTGATATTGTGCTATGTAAGTTTAACAATTCATTTTTGACTCCCTTCTTTAATGACATGAGTGGTGTTGATGCTATTTGTGTTCCTGGAATAATTTATTTTAGGTTTGAATTGTGTAACTTTTGAAGCTTTCAACTCCATAAGTGAAGTTACTCTTTAAACTTCGATTAGATACAAAAGTTAGGTTTAATTGCGATTTTAAGATTTTTTATATTTGGCTCCATTAAGACACCATTACAAACAATAATTTTGACAAAAAAACATTGATTGAACATGTAAATTTGTATAAGTGTTCATCCACCATTACATTTCGCACATATCATTAAAATTCCAGTAAACTCACGGGGGTCGTGTCCGGGCACGGAGTCCGGCACGCTGTCCGGCGGGCTAGACGAGCTGAAGGTGCCCGTGTCCGTGCTCTCGCTCGACCCCACCATGGCGCGCTCTTGCGAACCCCACTCCTGTTAGAATATTTACCTTTTATTACATGTTTTTAGAGTAGTAGAGCTCTTAGTGCAGAGTTCGTCCGGGGAAGTACTACCACCTTACCCATTTCCGCCGCGAAGCAGTAATGCAATTGTATTACTGTGTTTCGGTTAGAAAGGTAAGGGGGCCGGTGAAATTACAGGCACATGAGACATAACAACTTCACGTCTCAGGGTCGACAACGCATTGGCGATGCTCCTAGTGTTGCAAATGTCCATAGGCGGCTGTGACCACTTACCATCAGGTGGACCGTCTGCTTGTTTGTCGGCCCAAGTGCCAAAAAAAAAAAAAAACCAAATATAAGGCTTTGCTTATACCTCTCCATCTGATATCAAACTAAGCTTTGCTGCAGTGTAACCATAGTACTCTGCAGCAAAGACCAATTTACTGAACTACATATTCATAATACTATAGTCTCAGATCTAGACCCTCCAAGAAAAGCACCCATTTTTGACATAATGATTTAAATATAAGATAGTTACAACTAAGTTGGAGGTGGCGGTATCTTTTTTCAGACTAACTTTCCCTAGGCTATTTTTTTTTCAACTATCGACATCGCAACCATACATTTAAAAGTAAGCTCTTATAAACAAATATGTTTACCTACCTCTTGTTGCAACGTTCTTTCACTGCCGTCGATAAGGTTCAATGTAGCAGAATTAATATCTATCATTTGATTGTCATCACTTTTTAAGAAAACAACTGTCGTATCCATCGCTGTTGTTTTGGGCGACGGCTTTTTGAAGGTCGCCGATCTTTTAGGCGTCTCCCTTGTTGGTTCCTCGTGCCTATCATGACCATTCGCTTGCATAGCTCTTCTCCTCGACAGTAGTTCAGAAGCATTCTCCATACTCTGCCTAGGCACCGTTATAGTTTGATTAGGTAATTGTATCGTCTTCACCGGCGATGCGTCTATTTGATTCGGCAGTTGTTTATCCGGCTCTGTCGGTAATGCCTTCCTAGCTAAGGACAATTTCTGCCGCGCCTGTATAATTTCATTCAACTCTTGTTTGCCTAGAGTGACATTTAAGCTGTTCCTTCCCAAATCGTCAGGTTTTTGAAGACCCATATCCTTGTAAAACGCGTCGTCTCTCTCAAAGTTCTCTTTCTCAGCATCATTATCTCTTCTGAATTTATTATTTGAGTAGTGTAAAGTTATGGTTTCACCCATTTCAGGGTTAGGTTTAGGCATACTGATAGACTTAGGAGAATTCTTATCGCTATTCTCGTTTAAAACTTTATCTATTTGACACGCCTCCTCGCGCGATTTCGTATAACTTTCAGAGTTTCGTATGGATTCTCGTTTCGTGATGCTATTGTATAATTGACATCTTGGCCGAGCGGAGAGTAGCCTCTCCGATTGTTCTAGATGTGTGAAAGTTGCTGAACTGAAGATATTGGAGTCTGTTATATCTGGCCGCAGCTTGGAAGAGTTTGATACGACATATGAGGAGTTAACGGAGCTGACCAAACTTGGGGGTAATGAGTCGTTTAAGCTGTCGTTGTCTGGGTACGTAGTTTGAGATAGGAAGCTGGTGCTCATGTCTTTTTCATCAAGAATGCTGAGAGTCATGCTTGTCAACATCGGGTCTCTACTGTCACGACCTGATGTTGGGAAACCTATAAGAGAATGGTAAAGATGTTAACTATGGGATTGGATCCGTTATATTTAACACTTGTTATAGATACTGAAATATCCATTAGTGAGTACTATTACTCAATAATCAAAGGGGATATAGGTCTTATTAAAAATCATCGCTAAGTATATTATTACTATCAAGTAGAATCAATCACTGAAGATAAATGTAGAAAAAATCTGACAACGTATATTAATAAACATTTGAAATCGTCATCAACGCAATCTTATAAATAATTTATAAGCTTTTAAAAATATAGTTAATAATATAAATATGCCGGGACATTTTATACACACGGGCGTCTGATCCCAAACTAAGCAGAGCTTGTACTATGGAAACCAGATATCTGATATATTACACATACTACTTTTTAAAATACATTCTTATTTACACCCAGATGCAGAACTAACAGCCATGTTCATGCAACAAATGTGCACACAAATGTTTTGTCCAGGGTGGGAATCGAACCCACGACCTGCGGCGTGGCAGTCAGGCTCTCTAACTACCAAGCAAAATAGCCTTGTAAGTCCAAAACACTTCATACAAACAAAAAAAAATGAAGTTTGATCATAATCTCAAGTAATCATCTCAATAAAAAAGTTGAGCAGCTGGAACACAGGTTATTTAATAAAATAATAGTGAGATAACAAACTCACCGGAATCCCTCTGCGAAGGCATAGATTTTCTGCTCTCAATGGATTCTGGGTTGAATGTTCCAGAACTTTCCATGAGAAGCGAGGAGACGAGGCTCGGCGGAGACATGCGCATCAGCGACTCTCCACTCTGGTACATGTTCAGACTACCTCGCTCGTTCAAGATGTTTGTTAGCCCTCTGTTATAAAGTGTTACGAATTTTTACTATTCCTTCAAGATTTTAGAACAATTGGCACTTGAAAATTAGAAATACTGATCCCTAAGGGATTCGCTAACTCTAAAGATTATCTAACATTTCACATTGCATCTTAAATTGATTAATTGAACACAATAAGTTATAAGTCTATCCACGAACAAGAAAAAACGGTTCAACCAACGTCGAATATCAAATTAACACTTTGAAATAAATTAAAAATACACAATAAATACTGCAAAAAATGTTTGAACGCCACGCGCAAACTACAATATTAAACACATTTTCAACGCTTTATTTAGAGTCATTATAAATTTTGAAAGTAAAAGTTACCACCACTCTATGATTTCCTTTGTATTCAGCGGGATAAAAAAATGATGCGCACTTTCTTTGAAGTGTAATAACTATTTTTTTGACAACATTGAACTTTCTCTCATATGGTGTATATTATTATGCCTAGAACATTGCTAAGTCATTATAGCGAGGTGATAGTTTAATCTTGCTATAGGAAATTAATAATGATCCATGTCTAATTTAAACCTATTGTATTTTTCGACATCAGGATTAGCATCAAAACAAAACACCTATGTGAGGTGTTATAAATTTTGCAGACAAAAACCGTAACGATGTAATTTGTATCAAATTAATGTGAGATATCACGATTTTATATCGCTGATAAGTTAAGACCTTGATAAAATATGATACATTTAGCATATTTTATCGTCTATTCTTTTAGCAATTATCTTGTTTGGCAGTACTAATAAGTAGCTAGGAAATATTCAATCATAAATCTGTTAATATTTATACTGTCTATATTTAAAAACATATAAATAAATATCATCACGCCAAATATCCCCGAAGAGCGAGAGATATGGCCGTCACCAGAACTGTGCCTTGTCCGACCTGGGAATCGAACCTAGGACCTCCGGTGTGTAAACAGAACTTTATACCGCTCGACGACGGAGACGATTAAGTCTATTAATATTTAGTTCTCAAGTAAAGAATCAATATAACACTTTAACTAATATTTAACAACAAGACCTGTTAAAAACTAACGCTTCTAGTCAATAAAACAATAGTAGACATACTTGTTGAAAGTGTTGTGCAGGTTATGCGCTGGCTGTGACAAGTCGATGTTGATCGGCTTGGACGGCCCGTGCTCCGAGGATAGCCGAGAGTCCGCGAGAGCCATGTCTATGTCTTCTAACTGTAATTGCCAAAACACACATACTATACTGTCTGGTTAAGATATATATGCCAGCATCCGCCCCCCAAAGTCACCCACATTCCTGAGTGATCTTATGTTTTCCAGTATAAATATACGACGGGCCTGTTGGCTTAGTGGTTAAATACCCGCATCAGATAATGGATTCGATCCAATTCAGGACAAACTTATGTATGCATCGACATGTTTGTTCTCTGTCCGGGTGTAAATATCATGAAAGTAAATATAATAGAATATATAAAAAAACCTAGTATGTCAGTTAAGTGGTTTCCATAGTAGGTACAGTCTCTGCTTAGTTGGTCAGATAAAGAATTTCCAGGATATTTATTATTATAAATACATAGCCAAAGTCACTCAGGAATTGTATGCGTTTCTATCGATGAAAGAATTTGATGATTCTTATTTGTATTTCCAGATTCCTGGTGCTAGGTTCCCCTTAAATAACTATAATTTGTGGAGGTCTAGTTACAACTCAGAGACCCAGAGGTAAAATGGACCTCCAGAATTGCAAAATATGAAGAGCAAAGATTTAACCTGGAACATGGCAGCCGGATGTTTTTAAACGACTGATTTTAGATTTTTGCTTTTCCTTATTTAACTAAAATAGATGTCGTTGACTGATGTTTCCGCGCTTTTGTCATACATTTGCAACTATGCCTACTGTAAACATAGTTACTATAATATAAAATAGACACCGCTGATATGGTAGTTTTAGCTTAACATCACTATAATCCCACTAATAAAATAAAAAGTATAGATGTTAGTGACTCTTTTACGAATTACCTGATATAATTATTCTGGACCTTTCAGGACCGTGGATGAAGCCGTGATGTGCAAATTAGTAAAAATACGAATGGTGACTTCCTAAGCCAAATTACGTCAGTAAGCTGTATGTAACTCTTTATCTTTGTAAACAACTTCACGTCTCATATTATCTTGAAGTGTTCAATAAAATGCATGTAAATAAATACTGCCGTAAAACTTAACTTTGTTTAGTCAGTTAACTGTCGTGCAGAGTAATGAGAAAAAGGACATAATTTTGCACTCACACGAAACTACGAAAAATCAGCATTTAATAAAAAAAAATACTAGTTTTGCTTTCAATTAACTATATACCTATGTTATTTTTTTAATGTTTGAGGTCACCATAGTTCCGAATACGGCTTCAATCCAAATAGTGTTTAGAGATAAACAAACACAGTGCCCTCATTTAAGGCTTTGCGGTAGTCGTGCAAAACGACAATGTCATAATACGACTCGTTAGCACTGCCTCCAAAAACCGCTCATGATCCCTCCACGCGCATGTTTACGTAATAATGTTTATATGAGATATTTTTGCACCTCTGACAACACACGTCACGCCATAACGTCACAAGATTCAAGAATGCACTCTATATTTTCTTAGGATTATCGGTTATTCGATTTTATGACTTAAGAATCTATTTTTCCGTGGATTATACACATTTTTGACGGCGCTCTAAAGATTTTCGAGGCCGCCAGCGTAGTTATATTGAAAGTGTACTGTTTGAAATATATAAAAAAAACCTTTTTTACACTAATATAACGGACTAGTTGTCCCCCCGCGGTTTCACCTGCGCACCCGAGGAATGTTACATGTCCCGGGATAAAAAGTCTTATGTGTTAATCCTGTTTATAAACTATATATGTGCCAAGTTTCATCCAAATCCGTTGTGTAGTTTTTGCGTGAAAGACTTACAATTATCCATATAATCATCGTCACAAATTTTCGCATTTACAATAAGTAGGATAGGGATAATTGCAGTATAATTCTAATATATTATTACAGATATATATAACTGCAGATTACACCTTGTTATTTAGTATAAGCATATATACTATTCCCCCAATTTGTAGTACATATAAACTGTCCCATTCTTGTTTGGCTTTGCGTATCAAGTTCGTTAGTCAATATGTGGGTGTAGTGAAATATTTTCAATTTCTAGCGGTTTATATACTCCATCTGAATTGTGTCCGTCACAGTATCTCTGTATAACCAAACAGAGTAATGCGTAGGAGTTCTTACCCTTTCTAATTGGTCACACAGAGCCTTGTCCTTGGTGGTTAGGGGGGAAAATGTTACACAATAACAAAATAGCGCTTACCTAAAGCATTCCAACAGTTTTCGCTAACTGAAATGCTAGAAAGGCAATGTTATTGAAGCGCAATCAGTTAATGAACGTGAGATTGAGAGTTAAGCTAGACAACGGCTCGTTTTGTCGATGTGGCAACACTGAACACTCGTTTTATTTGTGCAGCTGGGTAATGAATTTATTATTTAAACTATGACGCAATGGTATTGCTTAAGTATATTTTACTGGCTCGGATATAGTAATAAATCGTGATTGCAAGCTGACTGTCACCATAAAAATATTGCAAGTGTTACCAGTTCATTCCTTTTTAGAAGTTTTTTTTGTCTTTAGTAATTAAAAGTGTGGAAAGGTAGTCGTTACATTAACTTTCGAGATGCCAGCTTGACAAATAGATAGATCAGCAGGTTAAGGTTAGATAGTAAAATTTGTCAGCGACTACCGACTGAAAAAAGTACAATGTGGTAAAAAACACAATATTCTTAATCGAATACTCGTTGATGGCTTTTTGTTAACATGCATGAAATCGATGAATGGAATAACGCGTTGCGAATACCGAGTACGTAATTGCGAAGGCATCGGCATCCAATATAGTTTAATGCATTTAATGAATACGTAGCATCGCATTTTGACATTGTCAACGTTGTCCATTAAAAACTTTACGATGATTTGCAACGACCGTGATCTCATTTATAAGTTCACAGTCACGGCCGGTCAGAAGTAGGTTAGTTCACTATACATCGATTTAAAATGCGATTGTCTCAACATCAATATTTATTGCTTTAAATTATTAAGAAGCACGTCTGTGTTCCCTGAAACTTACAACTTGCGGCTCTTCAAGAAAAGAGTGAATAGGCTACTAACGGGAAAGCGAGCTCCATCTTCGACCTCATCTTCACTTACCTTTAGATGAGATTGAGGTCAATCACAATCCCGTCAAAATAAAAAAGAAGAAATACTCTTGTAAATATTGATTTTGCAATTTCAATGAGGCATTGGCAAATAATTAAGTACCTAGTTACTTCATAATGCTGTAAAATCCTATGACCTAGTGAAGAATAGTTATTTATTCCCACATATAAAGAGCTAACAAGACAATATAATTAGAGAAAAAAAATGATTAATTAAACAGTGTGAATATAGTGGATGGATTCGACCTACGCGTATACGAGTACTACTAATATTATAAATTCGAAAGTGTTCTCTATCTGTTTGTAATTTTTTCACGGCTAAACCAATTACGCTGAAATTTGGCACACATATAGCCTTGGTACGGGACGTAGGCTGATGGTACTTTTATTAATTTTAAAGCGTGTAAATCCGCGGTGCGCAAGCTAGTATCTATACATTCCAACAAATTCGATACTAGTTCTGAATTTGTTTTTGTGATGTACATGGTCTAATCGTAAGTGTAGTATTTATTTGAAGACAATAACTACCATGAAACGTAAAACTAACGTATCATTGATTTGAGATAAGTGGGTGTAAGCCATAAGTATGACTAACACCCCAGTCACCGTCTGACGTCATACCAAAAACCTTAAAATCTTGGCAGACCAATATTGAGGGGAGGATCGGCTTGTTACTTCATCTCAAGGATGAGTAGTTTAAGGCCTATTCATACTGACCATAATAATAATTTATTCCCAGAAAAATACATAACATAACAATATGCCTTCTTTCGAGGGTACACACATGAGAAATATACAATATAAATGACAAGAGAGACTTCTTCCTAAAAAATGGTAGAACCCTGTAGCTTAGGATAAGCAGTGCACTTCCCAAAAACAAACTGACACTAAAACAACAATTTGTAATAATATATAAAGGCATCCTTGAAAATTATATGCGCTTTGATGTGGATTCTATACAGGAACCATGTTACGTTCCTACGTAACATGGTTCCTCATGGTACCTCATAAAGTTACAACAGAATAAATAAACTTACTTGTGGATCATCATCTTGCACCAAACTTCTTCTCTTCATAGCGTATTCTTTGACCACATGACTATTATCTGTATTTGTATCCACATTGAATGTCTTCAGCCTTAACATCGGACTAATAGGCCCTAAGGGCATACTATATTTGTTATAAGTGAGGTATTTATTAGGTGACTGGTGGAGTGACGCGTGCGGAGACATAGACGGCGGGTTTGATGGGACTTCTATTATACTTTGTATGCTCGGTCTTTGTGGTCGTTTCTTAGGCTTCACGAATGTCCGGGAATCAAACTTATGCTTGTCTGGTAGCGAGAGGACTTCGACTGGAACAAAATATACAACATAAAGTGACGAATTAAATAAATTGTATCAAAAATGTACAAATTAATACAGGGGGATTTAAGAATTAGCCCAGCTTACATTTAAAATAATAATAAGGGTATAAAACAGGACTAATACTATATATATTATATATATTCATCAAAACCAATTACATAAGAGATTGACACGAAAGATAACTGAACAAGAAGTTCAACAAACCCATTAAAAATCGCATCTCAAAGCTCGAGATTCATCTAACAGTAACAAAACGACACGAAATTTGAAAACCTTTGCGTATCATAATAAGTTTGATATTCGGGTACACCGATTACAACGGTCACAAAATAAAAGCGTCGAAATTCAGTTCGCAACGCACTGGCATCATAGAAACGTAGTTAATCGGCGCCAAAATTGGTGAACACAGAACAATTTGCATTTAGTATGCAGCTGTGTATGCGTGGTCAGGAAACCAGAGTGACAGTTGTTAGACTTTTGACACCGGGACGTGAGATGGTTATGCTCGTTAACCAACCTTTATCGGACGAATATCCAGCACATGATAGAACTGCTAAATGACATCATCAGTTTATGCTCCAATAATCGATTTAAACCACGTTCAATAATGAAGATGAATAGGAGTGGAAGAAAAGGTACGACGACCCAAACGTAATTGCATATTTAGGCATGTGACTTGCGCAGCGTATCTAGATCAATTGGTCGGGAGGCCAAAAAATACACTTGAGATTGTCTGTGCGAAATACGTCTAAGATAAAACATTCTGTGGCATAATTTAAAGCTTATTTCGCAATCGATCCCGAAAAAGAAGCAATGCGTCCAATAAATAAAAAACACAAGGAGATTACAGTGCTTAAGTTTATTTATTTACGTTATCGAAACAAGATGGTCGAACTTGTCAAAGGATCACTTCTATTTTTAGAATATTCTAAGAATAAAAGCTAAGCTATGATAGTGTTTGGCAAGCTCATATGTGGTGATGTTTTATAGAGATTACTAATTTGGATGCGAGCCAAATTTTGGTGCAGTCGCGCTCTCACTTTTAAGAATCCTCGTAAATCCTTTGAACATTATGTCTAGTCAGTGAAAGTATTCTCATTAATTTAATATTTACTATGATTAGACAACATAGTATATAAAAATCGGCTCGTCCATAATTCTAGGAAGATTTAGCTTTATCTATTTTGTGTAAAACTAACTTCCGAGTCATTAATCTTAGATTCGCCGCGCTCTACAAATATTGGGTCAAATTATTGGCAATACACTATACCTATATATTTCATATAGGTTTATCTCAATCCTCAGGCTCGCTACAGCAGAAAGTGAAACTATAATACTGGTTTCGAATGCTAATTGAAGCGTAGGCGCACTTTTGTATCACTTATGGTATGTATTTATTACAATGCATAAACTATGGACAGCGATTGTTTTTTTATCTCTATAGTGAATTATTATTCTAACGGTTCGTTTAAAAACGTCCACTGTTTAATTAGATTGGTTTACAATCGACCTTTCACTCGACGTACTGAGTTCGGTCTCTGGGTTATTGTTTGATATTACCGGATCATGGCTTATCACTTTCATATTGCAATTCATGATTAAGTCATATCCTCAGCCAGCATGCAAAAATTTCCAAATTCAAGGTGCTCTATTAGGTTCTTCTATATAAGAACATATGTTCTTTATGATTAAGCAACTTTCCATGTGTTGTATTGAATATATTTGGTATTGACAAATTTATTAGTACACCTAACGGATTTTTTAATATAAAATTCAATTGTTTGTCAGTCAACAGCCTTTAGATAGCCTTTGCCTATACTTTTTATCACACGGTAACAGTGGACAAACCGGTCTTCCGGCTTCCATATTGGATCATCTGACAACAATTTATTGCACTGTTGCGACAATCCATATCCGAGCACATTCGTTTTACTGTATTGGACATATTGTGTCTGATTTCTATCACAAAATAAAAATGGCACAACTACAAAGCAATGGGATGACATCTGCAAGAAACCGGTTAAGATAGCCCGCAATACGATGTCGTCGCTCCGTTTTCGTCTGCGGTAAATGTGGTGAAAGTACGCGAAATATCCTGAGAAGTATCGATTACGTACGTTAAAAGATATTATTATCTGTCAAATGGTCGATATAAATTTAAATGATGTGCCTTCTTGTGATTTATTAGGTACAGTTTAGCACCAACTTGTGCCAAAATAGATAACTATTATAAAATTACATAACATTTGTGTGCAAGAAACTGTCTGTTTGTTCTGTTATTTAAGTATATGTATTTAAAAAGTAATTTATCAGTTATCTGGTCCATAGTACAAGCTCTGCTTAGTTTGGGGTCAGATAGCGTGTATCAAATGTCCCAGGTTATTTATTTATTTAATATTCTTACTTAAAAAAGACTAAGATTCACTTTTTGACTTTCTCAAGAGTACTGGGAAGTGGTGATAGCACCACATATGAATCTTTACAAAGTGGATATGCACAAGGAACGTGATCTAAGGTTAATAGTTTATTTATACTGTTGGATATATAAACAGGTATCACAAGACCTGACTAACAATTCTAGGGACGTGCTAGATAACTGAATGCAGCGTGCATTGTGTTACCTACTTATCTATTATAAACTCCACCTATAAATAAACGGACGAACACTGTATTATCAGGTGCAGTAATACTTACTGCAGAGTTCTGGACTAAATGAAATCCGGGTAAGATTGAAGTTCCTAACAAGAGTGAATAAATAGCCCAGTTTTTTTTATACCACATGGGCCGTCAAACAAGCGTACGGTCCACCTGATGGTAAGTGGTCACCGCCGCCTATGGACATTTGCAACACTAGGGGCATCGCCAATGCGTTGTCGACCCTGAGACGTGAAGTTGTTAAGTGTCATGTGCCTGTAATTTCACCGGCCCCTTTACCATTCTAACCGAAACACAGTAATACAAGTGCACTACTGCTTCACGACAGGAATGGGTAAGGTGGTAGTACTTCCCCGGACGAACTCTGCACTAAGAGCTCTACTACTCGATTTAATAAATATGAGTAAGGAAATAATCTGGTTCCAAATAATATCCTACTAATATTATGAATGCGATATCTACTTTGTGAGTATTTCACGCAAGAACGGATTTGGATGAAAATTGGCATAAATAGACTATGCCCTGGAAGAACATATAGGATATATGATATCCCGGGAAAATTTAACATCCCTCGGGAACACGGGAGAAACCGCGGGGGAAAGCTAGTCTGTACTAATATTAAAGAGGTAAATCAATCAGTATTTTCACTTACAGAACGCTACTCTATTCCCGAGAGGCTAAGTTATAATTTGATACTGTCTCCAACTGAAATTTGATTTTAGTTCTACGCATAGAATAACGGTCAATATAGTTATAAATAAACTTTTAATGGATTCTTAAGTAGTCTATTAACAACTTCATACGCCTGTCTACATAACATCCCATGTGTCCGTAATTGATTTATTAGTTCAACCAACAGCATCGTGACGCTTCCCGATGCTTTTCCTACTTTACACAACTTCCCGGATGCAAACTGTGATGACATCGTTATATACGAAACTTTTACACGCTGTTAATCGCAAAAAGATTTCAATATTGATATTGATTACATGAGTCGATAGTCATTTATAATGGTCAGGAAATTAAGAAGTAAAAAAGATAGGAAGTGTTCAAGTCCACCCACTCGAGACTTGTCACTACTGCGTTCTACTTATGAAGGATTACCAAATGGGTGAGGAGGGGCAAACCTACTGCTCGGGTGAAGTGAGGACGCATCTATTGTGGGAATCGTTCGCGCAACCAGTCACAGTCACCATAATTGCTTCCTGAGCTAGCAATTATCAATTAACGCGGAATCTCTTTTTTACCAACCGCAGTTGAGAGATCGAACATTTAATTTTCCGTTTTCTCCGTCGATGTAGTGAATGGCAGCCAGACGTTACTTTTACGTGTTCATTGATCACATTAATGACAAGATCAAGCGAGTGGGACGAAAAGATTGTGACTTCTTGCATAATGACACGGTGTGAAGAAACAACATAACGATGGTGAATTAACTGTACGTACTTTTTCTGTCGTTCCAGCACTTTAACTTAAGTTGAAAGTGAGTTGTAAGTTTGAAAGCAAAGCTTGAAACAAAATTTTGTGCTCTAGACTTCCTGAATCGAAAAGGTTTTATTTGAGACCCAAGTTATGTAGTAGTAAAGTAACGTGACTCATATTCCCTCGATTGGCCTTTCCCTTACAGTCGATTTTACGGCATACTTTATTAGAAAAGTTAACTAGAAGAAACTACTTAAAAAGTACTTAAATTGGGGATATCTCCAGACATGACTATTTGTTCCAGACTATCGTCACAGGATGCGGTAGAACTCATCGACCGGAATTCAGAATACTGAGTCAGAACACTAAGTAATAACAAGATACTCAATAAATATTTAATCTATTTATGTTTTAGTAGTTGTAATGTTTTCCTGTCTAACTAAATTTTAGTGCACCATAATAGTTCGTCTATAGACCCAGACGTTATAATTTCCTGTGACATGGTCGCAAATGGACATTGTAATTGGATGATTGCCTTGCTGACATTGAACTGTTCTGTACACTTCATTTATCTATGTTTTGTGCAGAGAATAAGGTATTGTACACACGTCACACTTGTCGAAAATTTTATTGTGTTATCAATTTTATCAAATACTTGTTAACGAGTCTGCATTTAAAGATATTGGAATGAAGATATTATCGTCGACCAGACTGTACTGTAGTGTACCTTCTGGACTTAAATTATTCCCATACAGATTTTATCCTATAAATTTACGCTATAATAAACGATACGATGTTTAAAAATGTTAAAGAAAAATGTACCTTATTGCTTCCGATCGTGCAAATCTTTTTTTGTTGTCTTTTTTTGTTTCGCCATCTGATCTCAAACTAAGCAGAACTTGTTCTATAGAAACTAGATAACTGATAATATATGTACCTACAAATACAATTTCTTTTTATTTCAAAATATATACGACACAGAACAAACAGACATTCACAATTTTTTTAGTTATGGGTGGGAATTGAAGCCAGGCGTGGCAGGGTCTCTAAGCAGCAACTTCATCCTGTAGTTATTTTTATTATTATGAAGATAAACTTTACTAACCAATGCAATAGGGTTTATTTTTCTATGACCTTAGTAAATATCAAAACTACCACCGTAGCTACTGTAATAATGGCGAACACCGTACAGTAAAATGTATTCTACTGCCCTATACCTACTGATTATGGTAGTATTGACTAAATAGAGATCTAACCAGTTCTTCAATGCTATGCCATTAGTCAATCGCCGGCGGAACTCGTAAAACGAGATCTCCGCCGGTCAAATAGCAACATATCAATGTGCAGGTGATGTTGTCAATTGGAATTGCAATAAAAAGCAGTTTGCTTTGTCAATTAATTTATCTGCACTTGACTGGTAAGAGTATTATTTCAAGTAAGCAGATAATAGTGTTATTCAAATAAAAAGCGGGTAAGGACTAGGGACATACCCACCGCCATCCCATGGCCTGACCAACCTTGCGGTCATACAAGCCGAATCGTGGGGGTCGCAAGTCGCACATGACGGTACGACAGGCTTTACCCCTACACCGTGTGGAATCGCCTGCGAACAGGGACTAGTCGGACTCGCACACAAAGGGTTCCGTGCCGCCGATATAAATATTATTATTTAACAAAACGCCGAAAAAATACGAATCTTGTATGGCTGGCTACCCTTTAATATTTAACATTAGTTTTTCTTATAGCGGCCATAGTACATATAGTGTATACAACCTATGGAAGTTTCATGTATCTACCTACAGTTCATAAGATACAGTCCTCTGATGGATTAACAGACAGCGGGTCTGTTAGCACATTTTGGAATTGAAATGGATTATTTACTATACCAGTATTAAAATTTCTGTAAAAAATTTGGTATATAGATTCAACGTTTTTAATTAGCATCGAATATTAATTTCGGCCTAAGAATGAAGCTACACATGGTTATTGGTTAGTTTGGGATCAGACATGCGACGAATGCCCCAAGACATGTTTAAATGGTATATTAATTTATTTCCATTAAGATCAAACAGCGACCCGCTGAATGCAACCATTCAATCCACAATAATGGATAATAGTAATTACAAACAACAAATACATACAGTCATATATTACCAAGGGCACATGATAAGTGATGGATCTACGTGAATGATCAATGCGAACGCGTTGTCCACGAAATTGGATCTTTGTCCGTGACTTATGATCCATATCGAATGTCATTAGATTGGCTACCGATCGTCGATTGTTTATGATCATATCCTTTGTTTATTCTGTCTAGCTCTTATGGTATGCCAAGTACCTACCTACTTCCATGTTAGATTAAAGTTCTTATTCATATAGTAAGAAAATAAGACAGGCCAGTTGGCTTGGTGGTTAGCGCCTCTGACTTCCAAACCGAAGGTCGCGGGTTCGATTCCCACCCAGGACAAACATTTGTGTGCATGAACATATCTGTTTGTTCTGTGTCTGGGTGTCAATATATATGTATATATTTAGAAAAAAAAAATAGTATATGTAGTATATCAGTTATCTGGTTTCCATAGTACAAGCTCTGCTTAGTTTGGGATCAGATGGCCGTGTGTAAAGAATGTCCCTGGATATTTATTTATATTCATAAAAAAGAATAAAAATTATTATTTGGAACGTTAATGGTTGAAATTGGTTCCGTAAATTTAAAAGGCAATTTGATTGTTACAACTTTTTATATTTTTGATTTATTTAAAATATTGAAAAAGCACTAAAACGTACATGTAGCCAAAATTGATATGCTCAAAGATTTCATCTCTCATACTTCTCTTCCTATTTAATTTCGGTGTTCTTCTAAAAGGTAACCTACTTATGTAATTTTTGCTTTACTGTTATATGTTCTAACTTTGACATTGGCAGTCATCAGTAACATGATGAAGCCATAAACAACAAATTGGAATTGGAATAGTAGATAATAATATTAAAATCATTCATTCAGTAATGAATTACGCAACAATCTTTCTTTTTCACAATAAATTTTATTATATCTACCAATCTACCTGATGATTGATATCTTAAAATACCACATTATTTTAATAGGTATTCGATTATGTATCCTTGTATGAATGACATACAAAACAATCGTTATCGATTTAATTTGATTAAAATGCAATAGCAGAATCCTACTTATTCTAAGCAAATTATATTAGCAAATGTATAATTTGTATAAACAGACTAATGAATTAACAATTTTATATGCAAAGGGATAACTGATTTTATTGATATAGGTTAAATTTACCTGTTGATTATATTATCGGGAAAATTAAGTCAAACTTTAAGGTTGTCTCTATGGTTTACAAGTAGATTGATTGATTGAAAACAGGTTATTAATAACACTACACAGCACACTTGTGATCGATGTCTAAGCAGTCACTAATGGTCTAATAAAAAACTACCTAAACCTCTTAAAAACCAGCAGTGTCTTAGGCGTTATGTTTTCACACCACAGCTTCTACCATGGTAGAGGTGGTACCAATGCAAATTATATGTATCGTAATATAGTTGAACTTACATTTGATGATATTATCTAGAAGGCCATAGAGAAGCTTCTCCAATTTTAAAAATTCATTGTCTTCACTGTGGGGCCAGTCGCAGGACAAGTTCCAGTCTACTATGTCCACCTTCTGTCCAGAGTCCTCTGGGACTGAATATAACCTGAGAAAGATATATCAAATTTTAAATGAAGTAAATAATTAAGGGCCATTTGGCATGGGGTTTAGATGTATACATCACGCAGCAGGTTGTGGGTTCGACTCTCGCCCAGGACAAATATTAGTATGGATTTTTTTTTTGTCTGGGTGTTTAGCATCGTTACCGGGAGCCTGCAGCAATCGATTGAAAAGGTCGCTAGCTTTCTACGACACCCTGGAATGGCTGGAGTAAGAGGCTAATGCACAATGGCTCATTCGAGAGGCTAAGTGCGGAGGAAGCCCTGTATAACTTACTATAACTAACTGTCTTTTAAATAAGTAAATTGTTTTGGTTGACTGTGTGCCATAGTATAATTTTGGGATGGGATATTCACAAAGATATCCCATAATTATATTTTATACCAACATTCTCAGGTAAAAAAAGTCAATATGGTTTCAGTTTAGGACTGCCAAGGACACTAGTGAAGGTCAAATTTAAAGTTACTGAAGCCTATTATTTTATCTTTAGTGATAAGTTATAATAATTCCAAATTTACTTTCTTTCAAACAAATCATATCATGTTAATTATTATGAAAACAATGGGATGTACTTAAAAAACAAACAATACCATTATCACATACTAAACTTATCATAATCAGCTATTAGCTATCTTTTGTAACAATATAATTTAAATGCAACTGTGTCAAATTTATACACACAAAGAAATGATTATGTTATCATATTTGATAATACTTTGTAACCATTTCATAGCCACAAATATTTATGATAATTATAAATAATTAACATTAACTCTCTAACTATAGAAAATTGAACGGCTGTCCGTTTCAAAAAGCTATTTTTGGGTTCACAAAATGAAAACTAATCAATACTTTTCAACATTTACTTCAAATCATCAATTACAGTCTTAAATGATCAGCAATAAGATTCTTATTTGTTAGGGTTTGACATAAAAGGCAAAACTAATAAAGAAGGAACATCAGAAAGGGGCTGGGTCTATCATACTGTAAGACCTTTTCTAAATATTATTATTACTGCAACCATCAACAATTAATAGATAAACAATAACTATTTGAGATTCTTATTGGAATAGGAAGAAAGTCCTTCTAAAACATTTCAAATAGTTAAATAATTATTACAATTGAATAAAGTTATTAGAATACTTAATTAACAGTTTGTTCACAACAGATTTAATTAGGACAATTAAATTATATTATAGCCTAATATGTTCCTACATTATGTGTTTTTTTATTTAAGTTAGGATTGTAGGTGATCAGACTTCTTAGTGATATTAGGATCCCTTATCCATCAGAATGCATCCCTATAACCAAAATCAGGCAGAATTAACAGAAAATATGTTTTGATATCATATTATTACTAAATCTACCTAGAGGTGTCTAGTACTGGTTCAAACTACAAAAATTTAAAACTACTTGGTAACATTCTAAAATAAACCTAATGGCTTTGTAGGTGGCTTAAACATTGAAAATTGATTGACACAGCTATGTATGATTTTAGTATAATATAGGGAGTTTATAACAGACAGTGTATGTTTATTATTAAAATCATAGCAAATATAAATAGTTTGCAAATAACACAAAACATTCAAGAGAGTGAATCATGATTTCTAGAAGTGTATGTTTATCTAATAACGATTTTGAATGAGTTGCATACTGGTTATACTGGAAATCAAACAATTCGATGGCTAATTAGAACAGGCTGAGTAGCTATTGACTTGTAGGTGACATGTCGAGTGGACAGGATATGCATGACCCTCACGCATGACACTAACATTTATTTACTAAAGTTAATAACAAATTATGGTACTCACCATGTCTGATCATCGGAATAATCCAACGATTCCACGTCAATCAGATCAGAATCCAGCATATCTTTGTTTATATTTTGATCAACCTGATTCATAATATCAATAAAAACGAGACATCAATTTGGCACCTTTTGCAAATCACATACAATTTTTTCATAAGAACTACATTTACTATTTAACTATTATTTAAATATTTAAAACAGAATAGAGAAAAAGATTTATTTAGAACCAACACGAATTGCCCCAGACAAGTTTAGTTTGGAATTTGACATAAGACCATAAGCTAAATGCCAAAAAGAATGTAACGAAAGAAAAACGGTAAAATCCATGGACTACAAATAGATTATTGATAGAAATAGTGAGATGGCGTGCCCTGATAAGTAGTCGATTATTCATATTCAATCAATATACAAGTATCGAATTCGTGGTAAAACAAAATTGTAGTATAGAGTCTATGGTTAATTGACTCGCCAGCTAAAATACTCGTCCCAATTTCCCAAAAAAATACTTGAAATTTGAATTAGTATTCACGCATAGTATAATATAGCAACTAATTAATTTTTAAGTTCTTTTGTAGTTTTTATTGTATACAGTATGTTCCAAAACTACCCGTAACGCCGAAAGGAGGTTAAATGGGGCCTTATAACGAGTCTATTTGCAATATTTAAGAACCGTAGTATCGCTGTATAGCATAGCCCAATAAAATAACAAAAACTGATTTTTACGAATGAAAAACTATTAAAGTAGACAATTATTAGGTAAAATAGGTACGTAAGTAGGCCTTTTTGTTAAATAATCAGATTCCCTGACATGACAGTTTACTAGGGTTGTTGGCTTTGACGTTTGTTCATGCAATAGGTATATGTTTAGTTGTGGACATCCGTGACACTTACTACTACTACAATACATTAAGTATTAAAAAAAAAACTAAATAATTGGAAAATAAAACAAAAATCAATATCGTTTTATCGTATTGGCCTCGCATTAGTTGAAGTATTGAGCAGCATAAATCTGATATACACAGTGGTTTCAATTATAATAGGAAATATTCTGGTAGGGCAAAATTATTTTCAAATGCTTTATTGTCATTACTCAGTTACATTAATTTTAGTCAAAGTTACAATATTTTCTTGAACAAATCTACAGATTTCTTCAATTAAAAGTTGTCCAGACAATTGTTTCCATTTTCACGCTACAAACGAAGATTCCTCCATTTTCATAGGATTAAAGAGTACAAAAAATATCTGACTATCGTCGAAATGTGTTAAAGACTCAAAAGATTAGAAACGATTATCTCAATCGTGATTACACGAGAATATTTTTCGATAGGCAATCGCCAACATCTTTCGACTTGTTTAAATTTGAGTCACGTCTAACGTATGAGAATCGGGCTGGAATTTCACGGATATTAAAAAGAACTCTATGTGGACTATCTATTTTAAAAATATTATCTTGGGAAATTTTACATTTCTATGGCAGCATTATATTTGTCTACCGATTCTTTTAAATTGACATATCCACAATCATAGACGATCAATTTCCTCCTTCCTTTTTGTCTACGGACACGTCGTGAGCACATTGTATTTTGTGTAGTTTTTACGACAAAACTGCGAAAATGTCTGCTTCTTTAAACTGGATGATTATCCGCAACAACAATGCCTTCATTGTGAAGAAACGTGATATCAGAAAGCCGTTCAGCAAGGAGCCGAACAATGTGACTAACCTCAACTCATTCAGGTACAATGGCTTGATCCACAAAAAGGCGGTCAGCGTGGTCGAAAATCCAGACAGGAAAGGATTCACAGTTGTATACAAGAAGGCTAAAGCAACAAACAAGCCCGTGAAGAACTCAGTGCGCCGTCAATTCAAAGCTGGCGCCAGGAGGTCCCTTTTCAAAGTAAAGAGGTTGCTGAAAGCTAACCACTACCGTACTGACCTGAGCAAGGCCACGCTTCGCCGTGCATCAGCTATCCTCCGCTCACAGAGGCCCATCAAGGCTAAAAAACCTAAGGCGGCGGCAGCCAAAACCGAATAAACTTTGTATGTAAGCTGACAATAAAAAAAATATAAAATCTTTATTTAAATATTTTATTTCTTATCCTCTTCATTACAGTATCAATAATTGTGTGTTTTATCTAAAATATATGAAAGAAACTTAAGTATAAAAATACCATTTTAATTATACTTTCTGTTTAGTACTGAACTGCATTCGGCTAGATGTTTTGTAAAACTAAAATTATTTATTTACCAAGCACATCATATGATGCAGGTTTGGGATTTGTTATAGGGTTAAAAAACTTCTCATTTTTCTCCAATAGCATTGCCATCCTGTGCAGCACTTTTGATATATTTCATTTGAGTTATACAAGAATGTTTCACACTCTATGATCAACGGAACAACTGTGTAAATAAAACTAAGTTTTTGCACCAATCCATTTATTGAATTTAATTAAACCATGATTCTATATCACAACAAAAAACAGGAATGCTTAGTCATAATTACTTCACTGGATAACTTGAAAATTGTGGTCAGTATTCAAATGCTTAGTGCTTTACCTAAAATCATTACAAGTCATGATTTAAAATTATTGTGTAAACACTCAATATATTTCATTATTTACAATAGATATCACAATAAAATTACACTAGATACATTGTGTGTACAGAAAACATAAAAAATCCCAATAGTTTTGGTTTGCCGACTGTCCACCACAAATTAGGAATATCTTGACAACTTGTGTCTATATTACTCTTTTTATATGTTAGTACATGCAACAAAGTGCTAAAGGTATTTTTCAAATAGCATGAGTTGGGTGACACAATGTTTTATAAGATGGTATATATTTATTTCGATATAATAAGGGGATACTGTAACAGAACAAGGTCTCAGGAAGCGTTTAGTGTAGTATCTCAGAGTAATCAAGTGCTATTTCACAAGAGATGGGTAAAAATTTGTGTAGTTTTTACGACAAAACTGCGAAAATGTCTGCTTCTTTAAACTGGATGATTATCCGCAACAACAATGCCTTCATTGTGAAGAAACGTGATATCAGAAAGCCGTTCAGCAAGGAGCCGAACAATGTGACTAACCTCAACTCATTCAGGTACAATGGCTTGATCCACAAAAAGGCGGTCAGCGTGGTCGAAAATCCAGACAGGAAAGGATTCACAGTTGTATACAAGAAGGCTAAAGCAACAAACAAGCCCGTGAAGAACTCAGTGCGCCGTCAATTCAAAGCTGGCGCCAGGAGGTCCCTTTTCAAAGTAAAGAGGTTGCTGAAAGCTAACCACTACCGTACTGACCTGAGCAAGGCCACGCTTCGCCGTGCATCAGCTATCCTCCGCTCACAGAGGCCCATCAAGGCTAAAAAACCTAAGGCGGCGGCAGCCAAAACCGAATAAACTTTGTATGTAAGCTGACAATAAAAAAAATATAAAATCTTTATTTAAATATTTTATTTCTTATCCTCTTCATTACAGTATCAATAATTGTGTGTTTTATCTAAAATATATGAAAGAAACTTAAGTATAAAAATACCATTTTAATTATACTTTCTGTTTAGTACTGAACTGCATTCGGCTAGATGTTTTGTAAAACTAAAATTATTTATTTACCAAGCACATCATATGATGCAGGTTTGGGATTTGTTATAGGGTTAAAAAACTTCTCATTTTTCTCCAATAGCATTGCCATCCTGTGCAGCACTTTTGATATATTTCATTTGAGTTATACAAGAATGTTTCACACTCTATGATCAACGGAACAACTGTGTAAATAAAACTAAGTTTTTGCACCAATCCATTTATTGAATTTAATTAAACCATGATTCTATATCACAACAAAAAACAGGAATGCTTAGTCATAATTACTTCACTGGATAACTTGAAAATTGTGGTCAGTATTCAAATGCTTAGTGCTTTACCTAAAATCATTACAAGTCATGATTTAAAATTATTGTGTAAACACTCAATATATTTCATTATTTACAATAGATATCACAATAAAATTACACTAGATACATTGTGTGTACAGAAAACATAAAAAATCCCAATAGTTTTGGTTTGCCGACTGTCCACCACAAATTAGGAATATCTTGACAACTTGTGTCTATATTACTCTTTTTATATGTTAGTACATGCAACAAAGTGCTAAAGGTATTTTTCAAATAGCATGAGTTGGGTGACACAATGTTTTATAAGATGGTATATATTTATTTCGATATAATAAGGGGATACTGTAACAGAACAAGGTCTCAGGAAGCGTTTAGTGTAGTATCTCAGAGTAATCAAGTGCTATTTCACAAGAGATGGGTAAAAATCTTTTGTGATGTATGATCTAATTAATTCTAATAAAAATATAACATTTAAGCTTTATGATAAATAATGACATTGGTGGATTGTCAGCATTAAAAGTTATGATTTACAATTCAAAGTCAAACAAAATGCTATTTCTTAATTTTCTATTTAGCTAATTTTCGTCGATCACAAGTAACTTAGACACCCATCTACCACGTCTACTCTACTCCTATACAGCTTTGCTTGTAAAACTCGCTTAAATATATACTTATCCATTTCCAAGGTGTATAAAGCAAATTTAACTAGTAAAAGGTTTAATTCTGCCTCTACGAAAAGCCTCAGGTACAAAATACATAGTAGATAATGAGAAATAAAAAGGCACCAACATTTAACCTATCATTACCAAAGGCACAATACACCAAAATTCATATTTAATAGTACAATAAGTTGATATTTAAATTCGACCAGCCAATTTATGAATGAGAGTAATCAATATAGTATTGAAATCATTTGAAATTTAAATAATGTATGAAAAATACAGGATAAGTATTTACACATTAACTAGGTATATGAAGCTCGTGATATATTGACGCGTTTAATTTTAACATTAATTCATTTATTTATATTACAAATTCCATTTTATATTTGTCGTTTAGCTACCTAAATCACGATAACCTATGTTATAGGCACACATTTATTTATTCTTAATACAATTCACGAAATATAAAGTAAATCTTTACAAACAAGTATTTGGGAAAAGGCAGTGGGACATTAAACATTATTGTCAGATTAATAAATTAAAACACATAAAATTAATACTGCATTGGTGATTATGATTACAGCTTTCTTCCCTCTGGATTTATTAACGAGAAATGTTTAAGATTTATTATTAACTAGCTTCGCCCTGCGGCTTTTCCCGCTTTCAATCCTGATTATAAACCTTCCTCTTGAATTACTCTATCAATTGCTGAAAACTGCATTAAAATCCTGCATACAGACAAACATTCATTTTTATATATATAGTTGTATTATAAGTACATGATTGTTAATTTTATTTCATTATCATTCATTTTTGATGGCAATGGTTTAATTCGGAAGTACTTACTATTTTTCCCCAAATATTCCAACCTCACCTTTACATTCTATGAAACACCAATACATATAGACATGATTATCTTAATTCTTCCGCATTTATGTCATAAGCTGCAATCAATATTAGAACATACTTGGAATGCATTAACAATTCCCATATATACAATTAAATAATATATAGAATTGTGTGATAGCTAATAAATAATATAAATTATCAAAACCTAAAATGACTAGGATAGTGATTTAATTGCTATGTGATAATTTTCTTAAAAATAGTTTGTACATATAATTGTGAACTGGTTAAAATATTATGGTATAAATTAAACATGAATGATCGTAGTCTTTCAAAATAAAGAATTAAATACATTATCATACCTTATATGTAAGGTAATTAACTTAAATATGCTAGGATAGTTACACCCACAAATATTAAATAAAACTAAAATATTACATATGTATTCACTGTGTGCATGATACGCCGAATGTATTTTTAGATTAAACGAGTTTAAAAGAACACAATAAAATTGACATACTATCATTAATAATTGTATTAGTGATTTGACAATGATTCTAACTAATTTATTTATCTTTCTCAAAGGCTGATTTATACTAGAGTGTGAAACATTCTTATATTTACCATGATAGCCTTTGAGAAAATAAATTTAGTTCTTAAACTTAAAGGTACAGCCACCAACATAAGTAAAGAAACATATCCTAATTTAAAAAAGAAACACCTGTACAATAAGTATGGATTATATGAAAAGAAAAATTAAATATGCTTTTTCAAATTATGCATTAGTTTAGGTTTACAGGTGTTTTGCACTTATGTTGCTGACCGTACATGAAAGCACAGAAGTGCAATTTTTTTTGGACTGATTTCTTGGACCACAGTCAAAATTGAGATACGCCTTAGCTAATTCTACGGATAATTCGTTAAGCGGAACATCGATGAATGCAAATACACGAATATAACAACCTACTGTCACGACAAGCACCGAAACAAAATTATGTGCGTTTCGTTTCCATTAACACATTATATACTTAATTAAGTAATCACACAACACATATCTTTATCTATCTTTTATTTATCTTTAACACATAATTATGGTACATTCCTAAGGGTCGTCAAAGAATGGGAACTCCAGCGCAGATATTGTGGTTATGATAGTTTTTTTTATCACTAGGCACGACTAGATTTCAGTACCCATTTCTTTTTAAAATTGTACCCTATTTAGAATAGAATATTTAATACATTCTTAATTTTGTTTTCAATTTCTTAAACCGTGAGTTTGCTCCAGTAACTTAATCGATTAGCGAGCATCAACTATTGTAACTCGACTTTGGTAAACAAATGGTAGGGGGTTTAGAAAGAAAAATATGTCACATTATGTCATAAAACCATGCGTTAAATAACAACGGGATTCGATTTCATACGTAAAAATGTGAACTCAAAAATGATTATGTAGGAAAATGAGGTATATTGTAACAGTTTGTATGGATAAAAATCGCTATCCACACCTCTTAAACTCCCTCATTGTGAAAGATATTTGTGTCATTTCAGTGGACATAAATAATTGATGATAGGCGTCATGTGATCACGGATCATGGATCTAGAAATAAAAGGACAATGGTTTTCGATTATATCGCGTCTCATATGGATATGTATTGTTTTGGTCCAAATACGTCGCACCGCACACGTTCACACAGCAGTAGTAGTAAAACGAGGAACTCACCATACGCATTATTAGGTTTGTCAAAGTATTTCCCAGAAAAAAAAAATAAAAAAACCGTTCGCCTAAGTACTATTCCTTTTAACATCTAATTAATCCAAGACTACACCTTGTGGAGGTTAAAAATAATTTTTATTAACGCCACGCATGTCTTAGCTCGAGGCAATAATAAAAGGTAATACTGCCAATAATTTATTTGTGATTTAATCAAATTGGTTTTAAATAATGAAGTGATAATTCGAGATCTCTCCTACATTTCTTTCAATATTCAATGTCCTCTTATTTGTAAATCCATGATTTAAAAACTAACTGTAAACACATTAAAGCAACAATCAATGGAATGTATAACAATACAGTAACACTTTCTCTCTTCTGAGATCAGAGTAGTGACAGCTTTTTCATTAAGGACTAAAAACTATGTAACACGACAAATGGGGTTTAAAAGTGACACCGCTTTACCGAAGTATTTTTTACGGCTACACTATCATTACATACTTTTTAGCCCTCAAACAAGTTCCTGTATTCATATAGAGCGATCATGAGCGAATAACTCTAAACTGTCAAATAAAATTTTTGACGTTGACCAATATAATCTAAATTGTGGCAATCTTGCTATTGTGCTTATTCGCAAGCCAGCTTGCTATCAAACGAGCTGAGAGCTATACCTAACGCTTGCAATGCGCACAATGGATATCTGAAATCCATTGTGAATACATCCTCTGATATCCGACCAAATTGCATGACTACATAGTCTGGTTCAGAATCATGTACAATTTGAAAGTTTTTTACACTTGCCTGGGTTACCCTACCATGGAAGTTAAGTACGTAGGATTGTGTTTCATCATTCCACACTGGTGTTTTATTGTGTAGTACAACAATATCGTCCAGGTTCTGAGCCTTCAATCGTTCTAGGAGTGTTTCGCTGTCATCTTGAGGTGCTATGGTGACTCTCTGACGGTCTGGTGTCATTCCGGGAAGAATTACTGTCATTTTGCGTGGTCCTTTGAAACCGAGGACGTTTGTATCCTGCAATGTAATAAATTAAGATTTATAACTAATCTGTAGTAAAAGATTTCCCTAAGTAAGCTTACAATCCAATTTCGACTCTAATGGTACTATGCTGAAGTCCTAATTGCATATTGTACATTCTACTGCAGCAAATTCTAAACACAGATATTTATCATGTATTTACCATAATACTCTGTCCGTCCATACCTACATATTGTACTCTCAATACCATAGGTATGTAATTTCCAAAACGAACTTTCATCAACACAACATTAAAAACCAGACATAATATAAAAACCCAGAACCCATTATCCAAGTAAACAAAGCAGACCACATCTGTGACAGAAGAACATAATATATACGTCACATCTGAGTAACTCAAGGAAAAAATAGTAGCTCAACCACAACGTAAACCATTAACCACCAGATCTCCTTGGAGGCGTTCATGTCATTTAGAGAATTAGTTGGAAGTGTTTCATGACGTTTGAGAAGATATACAGTAAGGTTAATAATCTATTTAATTACTATACTACCGGCACGCTATGATGGCCGTTTTGACGTTTCAGATTGTCATAGGAAAATAAACTGTATTGCTTTGGAATAAGGTTGATTTCCATCATCATACAATTAGCTGTTGGATCAATAGATGCACCTTATGCCTGAAGGAATAATGGTTATTTTTCGTTGTAATTGTTAAACGTCAAAACGGCCATCATAGCGTGCAAGTTTAACTACACATAAATCAACAGATGCAAAATCAGTCAAGCGTAGTTCGGACATAGTTGTTTTCTCGACACACTTTCCTGTTTAAACAAACGTAAACGCATTCAATGCAGTTGGATTATTGTAAATTCCAACTTGAATTACTTAATAAAGGATACACATCCTGGCTTGTTAGATTAGATACCCTGACTGTCAAGTCAAAGGTAGTGAGATAGATTCCCACCCAGGATAAATATTTTGCTGCATGAACATTTCTGTTTGTTCTAGTTGTAAATAGCAGTAGTATATCACATATCTGATCTGATTGAACACCGCCCATACCGTGACGTTGCGCGATGTTCAATTTCCCATTGCATTGGTTTTTGGCGCACACGATACGATGACGATACGCTTACGATAGAACTACTTGCTTATTGCACTGAACAGTTAAGTTGGTCAATATATGTATTATCTCGAAAACGGTGAAGTATATGTTGAAGTAACTCACATAAACAACGGAAGCTAACTCATGCCGAGTCTTTGCATGGTCGTTCTTCCTCCACGCCTTGCCGTTGTCGTACACGGTGAACGCGGTGCCCAGAAGGTTCGAGCGCAGTTTCCCCGCGAAGCTGTCCGCTGTACGCGTCAGTTCCGTAGGGTCCGTGGAGATTAGATAGTTGGAAGTCGCTGATTTCTTGCGTTTCCGGGCTGAAAAATGATTAATAGATTGTTTGTTAGTCATAGTAATTTAAATAATATATTTTCACGCCCATTGTCTTAGAAGATTCATGAAAATAAAAATATTTTTCTTCAAATAGGCCGATACCGGTTCGGAAGGTTTTTTTTAACTGAGAAGAGCCGGCAATAAACTCAGGCAAAGGTCTTAGTACTGAGAGCCACATTCGACAAAAATAATAAGTCCCAATATGAAATAAATATGTCGCAGTCCATTTATCGAAAAAAATAGAAAGAAACATCAATTGGTCTTTGTGCGGTTTGTGTTCAAGTCGCTTCTGCGCGCATGGTAATACAACCTGAGAACTGTAACCCAAACTTTACCACGATCCGTTACGTTTCGATATTTATTAAAATTTTCATATACCTTTATTTCAAGATACCTTTTTCACTAAGATAGGTTTATAGGAAATTTAGTAATTTAAGGATTTAATGTTGAATAAGTCATTCCTCTCATAAACCTCTGTGGTTTTTTGTGAATGATTTTATGTTTTATTTACCATGTATTTATGTTTTTTCAATAATAAAAAAAAAAAATTTGACCACAATATAATAGCCTAGAGTTTTCAAACTCACTCTCTTAATATAGAAGAGTTGGGGATATATGGGTTTTTAACTGACTACTCCTCAAAAAGACAGGCGTGATATGACAACTTTCAAAACAATGGACTGTTTAGTCATACTAGCTTGTTTAATTAGGTTGATTTACATAATATATTCAACGTTTTCCTGTATTGTAACATGCGGGCTATCGATCCTATTATAGATTTTGTATGCACTAAGAAAACGATATTATTTAAAACTGTCTAAAAAGTTGAGTATTTAAGTTATTTTACAATTTTTTTAGATAAAACCTCCTTGAAACTATTACTACCTCGCGATTTTATAAATTATCTATGTATCGAGTTTCATCCAAATCCGTTCGATAGTTTTTGCGTGAAAGAGTAACAAACATCCGTATGGATGTATCCAGCCTCACAAAGTATCGTATTTATAATATTGGTAGGTATATACAGAAGGGTAATAAAGTATTGTTTATTATATTTATTTATGTACACGTCATTCGAAATACTAGTAGGTACAACGGTTGAGATAAAGGTCGGAGGATTATTGACGTCAATAAATACAAGATGCGACTTAAAATAATAGATTTTACAGTTTGTTTTAATTTAATGTCGAAAATGAATCGAATTTAATATTCACATTAATATATGTAATGTTTTTATTCTTTTCTCGTTTTCTTTTATAATTTATGAATAAACGAATAGACAAAAGCATGTGGACTAATGTAGGAAACAGTTTGTTTTATAACATTTTTGTTTGCTTTAATATAAATGTGGGTATATTTAGTTTCATTTTGCTTATCTAATAATATTTTGTTTTTAACGTAGGTGCTATTGCTAACAAAACTTAATAAATTCCTACTAACCCTACTACAAGACTCTTGTTTTAACATAGCCTATAAAAAATGTATATAAAATCCGCCATACTCGTATTTATCTAATATTTGTTAGGCATCAGGAATCACTTGTGGAACTTACTTTACAGTAAGGAGCATTTGTATTTAGAAGTAGTAGAGCTCTTAGTGCAGACTTCGTCCGGGGAAATACGCCGTGAAGCAGTTGTGAACATATATTATTGTTTCAGTTAGAAAAGTAACGAGTCCAGATAAATTACAACTTGAGACGTCACGTCTCAGGGTCGAAAACACATTGGCGATGCCCCGTGGTGTTGCTAATGTCCATCGCGGCGGCGGTGATCACTTACCCTCGGTGGACCGTCTACCTCGATATCAGGCCACTTTATAAAAAAAAGTAATTTAATTTTAAAACACTTACCAGCTAACAGAAATACTTTCTTCCCATAATCCTTCTCCAGGTGCAGGAAGTATGTAGGGTACAGTCCGCGGTCCATGCCCTTGCGATCGCGGGCAATACGGCACTTGTACAACGTCCCATGCTTCGCTGGGGTTACCACGAACTGTTCTACCGCGCCTTCTACCGAGCCCTCTATTTCCGCTGTCTGTATAGTATTTATAAGCATATTCATAAGCTTCCTTTCTAAGGGATCCAACGCTTTTCCAGGAACAGTATACTTTGTGTTAATGGAGAATGTATTCTATTTGTTTGCCACATTGAATACAAAGTCGCTTATAATATTAGTGATATGAAATCAACTGCAGATGAAAAGCGTATCTGCTTCGACTGTGGTACCATATCTAAGTTTTGTTGTATTAATATTAATATATAGTGGGTAATTGAAAATAAATCAGTTTTTGTCCAACACTCGGTCATTTCAGGCCTTGGACACGACGTGGGCTTGAAAGAGTGACAAGAATAGCGATTGTTGCCGCCTCTGTCTAACATGATGACAGACACTTTAATGAAACCATGTTAAATAAAATGAAATATTAACGTTATACATTAGCTTTTTCTTAAAATATATAGCTTATGGATTAGTGATTTAATAATTATTGGAACAATCAATGATTTTTATTAAATTTGTAAGTAATTATCTACATTTAGAACAATAAATAAATGAATTCTGTTTCTATAATATAATATTAATAGACTTTGGTAGTTTGTTCTGGTAACACTGCAATATAAATGTCTGCCGTTGAGGTCGGTCGTTTTTTCTTGTTTATTTAAAATTATATAAACTTATTTGCTTGTTTTGCCATTATATATAAGGTTGAGTCGAGCATCCCGTTGCATTGTGTATGTGGAATCAAGTTTTGAGATAGTGAATCTTTAGTGAGACAGTGACTTTTGATAGTATAAGATGATGAATCGGATAAAGGAAAACTTAAGAAAGTGCATCAAGTGTGGTTCTTCACCTTCCGCAGATGCTTGTGCGTTTATTGAGAGATTATTTTGTATAACATTTGTACATTACATATTGCAGAAATAAATTTGTGAAACTGATACTATTTTTTTAATTCCACCAGTTCATTACTATATTTCAATAATATATATTATTATTATTATACTTATTGTATACTATAAACGTACATATATGTAGGTATATATACCTAATTTCTAAGATTTCAATTTCCCGGCTAGTATACATGTTAGTCAAGTTTTTGTGGGCTGCCACTAGATGGCTAAATTTCTGTCTCATATTTTATGTATGCGGTTGTCATTCTTCTCGTGAGTATAAATGTTCTATGGTCATTTCATTTCAAGTTTTACAATGACTTGATGTCTCAATTTAAATTCCATTTAAAATAACACAATAAAGAAGCTGCTTTATAAAACTAAAAGGGCAAAATCACACTGAATAACTTGTCGCTAATTATAGAACAAATATTTACTATCACCATGCCCAATTTCCGCCGAGCAGTAGCGCACTTGTATTACTGTGCACATCAAACTGTCCTGAATGGGAATCAAATTCATATTCCGTGGTGTCGTGATCAGGGTCTCTAACCACCAAGCTAACAGCCTCGTCGTGATGATAAGTAGAGTACCCACCTGACTAGGCGAAGAATCCCGGGGCTCCCCGGGGGCTTGCATCGGGGCTACTGCGGCATCAGCGCATACGTCATCTGTACTCGCGTCCCTGCCCATACTGCACACTGGTACACTCTCCTCTTCCTCGTCACCGCTACCTTCGTTGCCCCCCACCGTGAGGACTTCTATCTGATTGCCTAACTCTGTAAGGGTTAGATTAATATCAGCTATAATATTCTGCAATCCTCAATGATGAATCCACGCAGACTATTCCCTGTCTCTCTCGCGACTCCACAATTAGTTGAGAGGTCAGCTATCCGCTGTTCGCTTGAATGATCCCTAGATCAAGTTTTGGTTTGTGTCATCGTATCGAGTGCGCCAAAAAGCTGGTTTGTATAGAAAATTAAACACCGCGCATACCGAGGCGTTGGGCGATGATCATCTTCTCATTAGTTTGGTTTTTTGCGCAACGTGTTTCTGGTACACTTATCCCTACCGAGCTATCCCTACTGGTAAAGATAATTGCACTTTTTGTTGATTTATTTCTACCGGTAGGGATACATGCACTGTCTATAACCGAGTGGTACAATTATCCCTACGGAGTTATCCCTAATGATAGGGATAAGTGCACGTTTACAGATGAGACAAATATACATTTTATATTCTATTAATTAATTTATTAGTAAGAAAAAAAAATATTTTATAACTAAAAATATAAAAAAAAAATATTTTTGTTTTATTGACTTATTTACATTTGTTAAAAAATAACCAAAATAGTAATATTGTTATTTTTTTTCCCTACCAGTAGGGATAGTTCGGTAGGGATAAGTGTACCACTCGGTAATGGGCAGTGCATCTATCCCTACCGGTAGAAATAAATCAATAAAAAGTGCAATTATCTTTACCAGTAGGGATAGCTCGGTAGGGATAAGTGTACCACCCGTCTGTTTTCAGTTACCTAATATTACCACGCTTATATATCCTATGGAATTATAATATTGCTTAAAATTGTGAGAAAATGTTATAAGTGCGAAAATGATTGTTTATTACACTTTTACTTTAGGTAAGTGCAGACACTGGCATATATATAACATGGAGAGTTCGGAAATAATATCCGATACTCTTTACATAATTAAACAGTACTTTTACTATTTACCGCGACTGAGTAATATTTGAACAAAATAAATTGAACTCTCGGATTAATATAAAAAAAAACAATAATTGTTAGTTACGTAGAGAACTATAAATTTTTTGTAAGCGAGTCTCTTCTTAGGAGATATAAAGAATTCATCAATGGCTAATAAATATTTTATAGGCAATTCATTACCACTTGATTAGTTCAGTAAAAATTCATTAAAAAAATAGATATTTTTAACAGTCCATAGACCTACGTAAATTAAGTAAGTCTATTGGTTGCCTAGATCAAAATACACAATAGATATAAGGCGGGTTACTATACATATACGATCCCGATCGAAAATCCATGGATTGATGAACCTTTTGACAGTAATTTTAATACACGTAATGTCAAAATTCTACTTCAATCTCGCGATTTTAGATCGGGATCGTATATAGTAATCCGGCATTATAGGATTAAACTGACAAAAATACATCATAAAGCTACTCACTAATAAAGAACACAGATTTTCGCTTCATTATCCTGAACGCGCGTATAATTGGAACAGAGTCAACTGCAACACTGAGAGCTTTTATTTTGTTACAGGGAAATAAATGAGACAATATAGTTACCAGCGTTACACATAAAATAAAGATATTTGCTGAACAAACTAAAGTTGTATAGCACAACTAAGATACAATTGTTTACGCTTTTATCAATAGTGATTAATCTAAGTGCTCCTTGTAAATAATTTTCAATAACTTAATTTATTTCAGGTTTCATATAATCAATTAGCTAAGTGTGTCTACGTTGTATCCGTGCTGAATAAAAAAATGCTTTGTGAGTAACTTTGCTATCAATAAATAAATATCAAGGGACATTCATAACACACGGCCATATGCAGGCACGGATCCAGCCCACAAAAAAGGTTGTAGTCACAGCCTTTCGAAAATCAGCCAAGTGTGATTCGAGTATAAACTCGCTCATGATCGATATATATAGTACATACCTACAAAGGTGGTGTTTTTTTATCTTATAAAGGGATTAGATTTATTATCATCACCCTATAGACCTCAATAGACCGTGAAAGTGTGACGTCACAAGTCTATCAGGGTTGTGGGCATGCCTATCGTGCCCACAACGGTGGATCCGCGCTTGCCAATCTGATCCCAAACCAAGCAGAGTTTGTACTACGGAAACCAGATAGCTCATATCCTACTTTTTTTTACTTTTATATACATATAAGACATAATAAACTAATAAATTCATGAAATGCATAGGATTTACGAGTATATTGAATAGTGCATTATTTGTTGACGAAGTAAAATGATAAATAAATCTCGATAAAACTTAGCACATAGATATAGCATATCCCGGAATAACATATAGGCTACTTTTTATCCCAGGAAAATGTGATATCCCTCGGGAACGCGGGTAGAACCGCGGAGGACAGCTAGTATATTGTAAAATATTACTTGATTAGTTTAAGATATCACTAAAATTCACGTTTAATCTTTTTCAGCTAAAGCATTTAATGTTTATAGAATACTATAATAAGTAGCTAGCTTGTGTGGGAGCATTCCGGCGACTGGACCCGCGGTCCCACTTGCCGGATCCATTTAATTTAAATATTTTTCTTCCGGCGACTGGGACCACCCAAAAATTAATAGTACAATCTATTGTTCAAACCAAATCAGTACAGTTAAACGAAAACATGTTTAAAGTAAGTAATTAAAGAATAAAAGTATTTGATTTAAAGATATCATTTACTTATCCTAGACATGAGTTTATTCTATGCGCTTAGTAATAGATTAAAGCAGCCCATTTTCGCGTAATTCAATCGTGCAGATAAGTACAGTAATTCCGTCAATTTTAAATAGTAATCGAAGGGTGTTTTTTATGTTTTATAAATAAATGGTACGTGTATAGTTTATAAACTGGATTAACACCAAGGATACTTTTAATGCCAGGAAAAAGATGCTACATTTTTCTCTCGGGAACGCGGTTGCAACTGAAGGGACAACTTATATTTTATACGAATTAAAATATCCATATTATCATGAGTTTTTCAAAAATCTTAGCATTCAGCGTACTTGTAAAAATGTCGTCACGATGACGTATTACGCCTACAGTTAAATATACGCGACGTCACCACGCCCACGCCATATTATATCGGTGTATTATAATCATAAATGACGTCTTTTGATTTTTTACGGATTTACTGTATTCTCCGAAATTTGCCGAGATATGGTTCGGATGATGATCGTTCATCATCATCAAATGTCATACCCGTTTTCCCTAGAAATCACGAGCCTTCCCTATTAAGGGAAGGGAGATCTATCTTACGGCACGAGCTTTTTTTTTCACGATTTTTACCTTACATTAGTTAGAAATCTCAGAAAACAGCATGTGTCGATAGCAATAGAAAAACGTATGGTACTAAATAGGTATATATCATATTAATAATGGGTCCCATTGAAATTTTCAAAACGCAATAACATAACTAAAAACAATAATTGTTGAATCTCCTGTAAACATCATAGCCATTTTATATTATTTTCGTGAGTAACCGTTGTATTACCTTGAATAACTGATTCCATTGTTTTCTAGGAACTATAACCATGAAGGTTTCGAATATGACTCATGCTGTACACTCTGTTTGATAGTGTTTGAATACTCATAAAAATAAAATTATGTGATATAGCCATCCCCCGTGGTTTCACCCGCGTTCCCGGGGTATGTTCCATTTTCCTGGGATAAAAGTATCCTATATGATATTCTAGAGCATGTTCTATATATGTGCCAAGTCGAAGACAACAATTACGGAAATTAAAATACTATTCTATTTTATTATAAATGCGAAAGTTTTTGACGACTTTACGTAAGTATCGAATGATGAAACTTGAAACATAGATAGTGCATGTGTGGAATAACATATAGACTTCTTTTATCGCGGGAAAAATTAATATGATATTCCACAGGATCCCAAGTGAAATTGCAGGGGACAGCGAGTATCTTTACTAACCGAATATAAATATTATACAGTGAACCCGCGGTAATCCGACAAACGTTTTGCAGGGCAGTGTCGGACTATCGAATTTGTCGGACTATAGAGTACTGCTTAAGAGTCCCGAAATTTATTTATTTAAAATTACAGATAAAAATGATTAGATACTATCTAAAGATTTGCCTAAATAATATTTGTGTACCTAAATTCAAATGGAAATATTGAATTAAACAGTGGTTATTTACCAGGAACATTTATTGCTTTTGTCAAAGAAACTTGAACACTCAAAGAACAACACTCAAATATCGAATAGATTACAAACACTTTGCATTTATACTGTGCCAGTATATACCCAAATGCATATGGCCTCCAACAAATTCAACAGTGATAGGCATGTCGGATTACAGGGGGTGCCGGATTAGACAGGGGCCGTATTAGCGGGGGTCCACTGTAATTGGAAACCTAATAAGGATGTCAGATGAATGTTTACATTTGCATATTTGTAAACCCAATTTTTTTATGTAAACTCCAAAGATTGTAAGCCAAAACCAAAAATATAGCTTAGTTGGTAAAATTATATATTTTTTGTAAGAAAATAAAGTTATCAGCTGCAACATTTGTTGTAAAATTGCCTAGACAATTTGTTTCAAATTTATAACTAAATTACTGAATAAAAATTTGGGAAACCTTTGAATATGAGACCAACTCACAATTACCAGTTCAGTTTAGGTATTCTGATGATCATAATTGTAAGCTAGGTAACTATCAATCAATTTAATACTTATTAGAATTGTAGATAAAAAAGTAAAAAATATCATGATCTGCACAAGGAATAAATAATTTGGTTTAGTTTTTTAATTTAAGTTCAAAATTATAATCAAATAAGTAAATAAATAACATCAATAGCATATACATGCAGAAAAAAAATTAATAAAAGCATTCTTGGTCGGCATCTGCTTACCATCATATGTTGATATCCTATTTGTTTGAAGGGGTATTACTTGGTCTGGATTGACTGGTGACATAAGAAATTGCATCGGACCATCATAGCCTGTCATGAAACCAAAAGAAATGCGCATAACAAAAATATACATTTATGAAAACCATGCATGACAAACTAAACATTGAGAAAATAGTCAATAGAAGAGATAAGGCAGTATGTACATAAAATATTTTTTTACCGTGTAGTTCTCGAGATCGGCTACCTGATATAGGGCGTTTGGCCGACCCTACACGCAAATCGTTCGCCTGAACCATACCAGAGTTCTGCCTCTTCTGTCGCATCTTCTGCTCCATTATTTGGCGCTAAAATAAATACCATGTCATTTATACTAATCGATAAAAATAACAAAATGACTACAGTTTATTTCCATGGGATTTTAACATTGAATTATATTAACATAATATAATAAAATTCAAAACCGATAATACGCACCTGCTGTTCGATTTTTTGATCGCGAACGTTTATTGATGCCATTTTCACTCACTGAAATTATCACTTAGAACATTTACCTATGGCGTCTTGCAATTTATTGCATGGCTAATGTAGTATTTATTACAAAATTCATTACATTAATTGGCATTTTGTAAGCTCATTTTTGTTTATAAATCATCTTGCCTACCGTTGCCCAGGAAAATTGTGTTGTCAACTTTAAATAAGAACAACCAATTTTTTTAAATCTTGTAATAAAAAAATGTACAATACAAAATAATTGTTATTCTACAAATAAAAATTAGGACTGAAAGTCAATGAATATTAATTTTATGATGGTATATATTGATGGATATATTTGTGTAGTTTTGTGTTTGACTTACTATTATATATTGAAAGGCAGGAATGAAAATATATTGGCAACATTTGGACTGTCTGTCAGACAATATCGTTTATTTTATCTGTGATTTATTTTCCAAAATGGCTCCTACTCGGAGTGTTTTTGGATTTTTAAACCCAAAGACCCTCAGTACTGTTTTTACTAGTAATATATCAAAAAATTCGTATCGTTATCTACATAAATGTAATAAGTGTGATAATTTTTTAAGCGGACCTGCCTTATCTGTCGCTTCATTGGCGAATAAAAAATGTAAGTATAACATGCTTCATTACATCACCGGTTTTTAGTTTTATTATTATTATATAGGCTCACACGTGATGAGAATAGATGATGTTTCTTGTAGTTAAATATATATTTTTTTCGTACATATCTGTGTGACATTTTCGGAAACATAACCTCAAAATTTATTTGTCAGATAGCGAAAGTCCAAGACATCGGTTCATCCACACTTCAAGCAGGTTAGACGCCAGGGTCGACTACTATAAGGTCTTGGGGGTAGCAAAGAATGCTTCTGCCAAAGACATCAAGAAGGCATACTATCAACTTGCTAAGCAGTACCATCCTGATGCTAACAAGTCCGATCCAGAAACTTCCAAAAAGTTCCAGGAGGTGTCTGAAGCTTATGAAGTAAGTGAAACCATTTGAAATGTTTAAAATATTCATCTAAATCCCTTTGAAAAAAAATTGGGCCAAAATCAAAATATAGAACGTAAATAAATTAAGTTTCTCTTTCACCTAATCCTGTTCTATTATAATTACAGATTCTCTCAGATGAAAACAAGCGTAAACAATATGATGTGTATGGAACCACTTCAGAGCAGATGGGAATGGGTGGCGGGCCCTCTGGTGCAGATGGTTTCACCCACCAATGGCAATACAAGTCTACTATAGACCCTGAAGAGCTGTTCCGGAAGATATTTGGTGATGCGGGCTTCAAGAGTGATGCTTTCAGTGATTTTGCTGAGAGTCAGTTTGGTTTTGGTGCTGCTCAAGAGGTAAGATTTATATTTCTGTACCAGTATTTTTTGTGAAGACTGACAGGATCTTAAAGTCTGTGCATTTATAGGTTTAAAAAATATTTTTATATAATTAAGGATGTTGATAAAGATAATTAGAAAATTATCTACAAAATAATAGAATCAATTAGACACATTGTAAAAGTAATGATTTAACATGTTTATTTTGTATTTTTCTGTGACCTGTTTATTGTTGCGTATAGTCAACTTTCATGTTCAAAAGGTTAAACAAACAAAACAATTGCAAATAATATTTCAAATTTCTTTATTACATTACAAGTACAGTTACATGGGTTGGGACTCCCCTTTTAAAAAAACCTGTATTAGGAGAGACCCACTCTTCCGATTTTTAAAATGTTAAAAATATGTAAATATAATATGAAACAAACTTTAAATTAGTTTAATTATTATAATATATTATAATTAGATTAATTAATTAAAGTGCGTAAATTAGTTAAGGTGTGAAATGGTAGGGTGTGTAAGGACGAGTGAGTGTGGAGTGTATGCGTGAGTGTGGGAAGTGTAGGATGTGGTGAGTGTAGGGAGTAATTATGTGTGATGGTAAGGATGGTGGTGTATGACTAAATGCAAGGCTATCTATGATGATAATCTGTGATTGTAATAATACTTTAATATTTATTTAAATTTTAATATTTGAAATCATAGTTTTATGTACTGTATAATTTATATTCCACTTATAAATTATAGTAGATTGAATGACTCTAGACCACAAGTTAGTATTACATATAAAACTCTATTTGCAACTATGCTTTGGTCTCTGATTAATTCATTGCTAATCAGTCATGAATTTTGAAATTGGATGAATGGTTAGAAGTAAATGCGTAAATTTTTATCAAACGTCCAACCAAATATTTATTTACTCAATACTTCCCAGGTGATAGTAAACCTAAGATTCACGGAAGCAGCTCGTGGTGTGAACAAAGAGGTCAATATCAATGTGGTGGACACATGTCCCAAGTGCCTAGGTTCCCGCTGCGAACCAGGCACTAAGTCTATTAAATGTACCTACTGTAATGGATCTGGCATGGAGACATTCTCTAGAGGTTAGTTATTGTTATGGTTAGAAAGGTAAGGGGGCCGGTGAAATAACAGGCATATGAGACTTAACAACTTCACGTCTCAGGGTCGACAAAGCATTGGCGATGCCCCTAGTGTTGCAAATGTCCATAGGCGGCGGTGACCACTTACCATCAGGTGGACCGTCCGCTTGTATGTCGGCCCATGTGGTTTTTCTTTTATAGACAGTGTTTCAAGAATTTAACAAGAAATGACTGCCTGATAATTAAATAATATTATCAAATATAGTTAATGTGTAGCATTATTAAAGTAGTTAAGGTTAATCCTGCGGAATTAATTTCTAAAGAGATATTTGCATTTTGTATAATCTTATAATTTTAAATTTGACCTTCATAAGTGCCTTTCGAGGGCCTAAACTGAATAAATGGTTTTGAATTTAGAATTTTGAATGAAAGCTCAGTTAGTAGTGAATTTTTTTTGTGCCACATGTGGAAAAAAGAAAAAAACATTTAATTAACAAGTCTTTCCACTAGCATTTTTGTTATTTTATTTTTAATCCTTTTGTATATAATATTCATTAACTTTTGTTTGTCTAAAGGTCCATTTGTGATGCGGTCAACATGTAGGCACTGTCATGGTACCAGAATGCTGATTAAGTTCCCTTGTGTCGAGTGTGAAGGAAAGGGACAGTCTGTAAGTACATTTTCATTTACAGGTCTTACCTTCAGACCATAAAGTATGTTTTGCGTGGCAGTTTCTGACATTGTATTTGTTTTTAAAGGTGCAACGCAAGAAGGTTACAGTGCCAGTGCCTGCGGGAGTCGAGGATGGTCAGACGGTGCGCATGGCTGTTGGCAATAGTGAGATTTTCATCACTTTTAAGGTGGAATCTTCAGTTTACTTCCGGAGAGATGGGCCAGATGTACACACTGATTGCAATGTGAGTATTGTTTCTAATATAAATGTTTGATTATAAATGCGAAAGTTTGAATGGATGTATGTTTGTTAACCAATTGAACTAGAATCGCTGAATGGATCTAGATGAAACTTAGCACATAGAAGGATTATAGTCTGGAATAGCACATATATTATATTATTTGTCCCTGAAGAGGAACTCAGTAACAATAAAAGGGGATTTTTTTGTTTTCAGATTTCCATATCGCAAGCACTTTTAGGTGGGACAGTCAGGATACAGGGCCTATATGAAGACCACACAATTCAGGTACCACATTGAAATCTCCATTCCTTTATTCAACTGTGAGGTTTTGAAATTAGATCGAGGGAAACATATCACTGAGCTTGTATGGATGCAAGTGAGAGTTAATATATATAATATGCTATGTATACCCAAACATTGAATGTATTCCTACTGCTGGGTCACAAAGTGCTGCTACCAACAAAGGCAAAACCTTTGATATCGCGAACCTGCAGGTTTCTATATGGTTTCCATTACTGTAAAGCCAGTCGTACACGTACAAGGTTTACGAATATTGAAAATCCTTATTCAATGGTTCAATAAAAGAGAGCAAGGAAACCTGATTTGTCTGATAGAAAAAAAATTGATCAGAAAATTATATTGATTCTTTTTACGTTTTTGAATGAACGAGCATATGGGTTTAGATCGTATTTAAGAATTGCCAATAGTACAGTAAAATCAAGACATGATATTTACATAGTGATTTTTATTTCGAGAATACCATTTGTGTCAATACTAGATCAGAGGCGTAAGCACGATCATCTATCGTAAGCGTATCGTCATCGAATCGAATGCGCCAAAAAGCTAGTTTATATGAAAAATGGAGCACCGGACACACCGTGACGTCGTGCGATGTTCAATTTTCCATTGCATTGGTTTTTGGCGCACTCGATACGATGCCGATGCGCTTACGATAGACGTTCGTGCTTGGGGCACATAACTAATATATGGTAATAATTTATGGTTACATAGATTACGCCGGGAACATCATCACACAGCACCATTCGGTTGTCGCGGAAGGGCATGAAGCGAATGAGTCAGCACGGATATGGAGACCATTACGTGCATATTAAAATACAGGTCAGTTTATTATTAATTTAACAAACTTCGTAATTTTAGTAAGCATATTATACACTGTAAAAATTTTCTATTTCAATTTTACTAAAAATCGTTGAAAGTTACAACAATTAGTAAAAATTCTAACTCTGTTTTGAAAAACTACAATATATTTGATATATTTTTACTAAATAACAAGTTGAGTGTATAATATGCAATAGCATAATGATGATACAAATAATCATGTGTCAGCCATAGATATTCTAAATGAGACTAGTTTTTAGTGAGAATTGTGAAAACAAAATCTTATGTTAATATTTAATGTTTCCATAATAATGGTTTGTTTCTTTATTAATTTGAAAAGTTTTATTTATATACACACACATCATTTAACTATTCACAAATATAATTAAAAACAATAGTAGCATCTGATGATAATGAATAATGAGCTGATGAATAAATAGAGTACCTTTTCTTTTATATTTAACCATTTCACGACTAAACCATTGAATTATTGGTAGAAGCCTATATTATATTAGTTAAAGCAACGGGGCCCAACTGTTTTTTGTATAAAGCACTTAGTAGTTGAAATACTGAAAATATTAATAAAAACCTTACATAAAGTCAACTTAAACTTATTTTTTTCGATTTAAGGTACCAAAAACCCTATCAGAGAAGCAGAAAGCCCTGATGTTCGCATACGCCGAGCTGGAAGAGGACACGCCCGGACAGATACACGGCGTCTCGTACGATAGAGATGGTAAGAAATGATTGTAGATAGGCGCTGGTACTTATTGGCTGTTATTTGATTCGTTTCTGCAGGAGCTTGTGCGATTTACCAAGTGACATATTTGATTCAAGTCCTGAATTGGATTAAAAATAATATGGATGCTAAACGAAATTAAAAGAACTGGTAAATAAATGTTTGCTTGGCTTAAAACGCGTTACTTCATTTAATATACACCTGCTAGTTGTGACAGTTTGACATTCAAAAAAATTCAAAACATTATTGCTGAAATCTCATAAAAACACTTGTTAAAATGCACAAATGCCCAAGAGATTTCAAAGAAACGTTTATTTTTACAGACAAGTCCAAAAATAGCGGTAGTACAAACGAAACCGCTGAAAAAATACATCAATCGAACCGCGACAATGACGATAGCACCAGAGACAAATCTAAAGCTTGGACGTTTCTAGAAAGTTTATACGATTCATATAGCACTAATAGGGCGTTATTTGTTAGCGGTTTTTTTACTATGGTGGTAATAGGCGTATTGATCATGTTCCAAGACCCCCATGATAAATATAAAGTGAAACAGGTTATAGATAAAATTGACGATTCTGGCAGGGAAATGGATAGGCCTTTCGGATATGAAAGGACAATTAATAGACAGAAAAAACAAAATCCTGAGTTATATGAGGCTTAGATTGTTAAGAGTTTAGTTGCACATGGGATGACACCCTTGTATAATTAACTAAATAAGGTATACATGCCATGTGTTAATATTATTAGACGTATTGGTTATGATTGACCTGCATTCGGCCATGGAATAGCCATTTACCTCATTTCGAAATGCTGGCATTTTAAGATTTATTTAATTAGATTTACTTTTAGTAGATTGACAACTATGATAATCATATTAAATTATGATGTCATTTTATGGTAGTGTTGTTACAAAATACTAATTTATTAATTGATTATTTAAAAAGTTGCTCTATGTTAATGAACTTAGGTCTCTGAATTTGGTAAAAAAAGACATAACATAAGCCATTATGGATTATTTCCATATTTTATCTATTGAAAATACATATTTTCGTTTTAACCTATAAAGTTTCGAAAAATCGTTTATAAATATTTTATTTATTAAAACCGCATTTAGTAATTATCTTTTCATATCGTAAGGGTTGTTGAAATGTATAAAATTCTATTGGATATAGTACGATGGTCATACACTAGTAATGTTTGTGAAATTGTAAAAAATGATTTCATGAATACACGAAATTGAATTCAATGTTGTTGTTTCATTTTGATCCTAATTTTGTCCCATACCATCATGCTATAGACCACAGTATTCAGCGTGCATTTAAAAAGCAAATACCTTTATTGACTTTTAATGAGCTTAAATTGAAAGGAAAGGCATCTTAAAAGACCTTAAAATTTTAGGCCTTGTAAATATTAAGTTTCACTACCATAATTTAGTAAATCTTAGTGAATCGTCACACCCTTTTCTTATTGGGATTGGCAGAAACCACAGCTTTCCCGTTTTTACGTACTACATATAGAAATTATATTAGTCTGCATACATGCAAGCCAGCTTTGGAAATTCTTAAAAAAAAATACAGGCCGTATTTGATAAGTTTGCCTAGGTCTTATAGGTTTTTGTCAATAATGCACGATGCTAGGATAACTCAGTTATTTTATAATGCCCTGCATTATTAATAACAGTCTCAAACTTTTATTTATATTATATATATTATATTATATATATTTTCTTTGTCATAGGTAACACAGCGTAATTAAAGCAGCCTATTCATTGTTGTGAGTTTTATTTGACTCGAAAATTTGTAGTTAATTTAGTTAGCTCATAACTAAATGACCCTTATCCTTGTTTATCATTCAACCATGTAAACATTGTTATTTTGATAGCATTTCGTTACAGTAGATAAAGGTATTTTACTGACAAGTACCTTGATACACATGAATACCTAAACATTTCATTGCATCTTTTGTCCTTACCCTTATTAGGCGCTAAGTGGAATTTGGTAAAAATAATAATGTTTCGAATATCTGTCTGATTTATAATCAAGAAAAGGAAGTGCATTGGGGAAAAATAACAAAATGCAAATGCTTGTGCATAAAATTATAAGTAACATTCCTATATTTGTTGCATACTTTATAGGGATAAGTAATTTTAATCTAACAATTTATTTCCAGGTAAGAAAATATCCGTGTCAGATCCACATGACTTAGTGGACGCGGTCAAAGAAGCGCTCAAAACGAAGAAATCTATTGAAGGTCCAACAACTGTCCCTCTTGAAGATGATGTACTTAAAGAGTCCAAGAGAAGCAAAGGATAAATTGTTAACTCTACTGGCTTCAGAATAGGAACTAAATTGCATTGATATAAAAATTTTATGTAACTAAAATACTGTAAACAAATTCAGTTCAAATATTAGTTCCTAACACTAAAGTTTATGTCTGGTATAGAAAATTATATTCCAATGTTTAGGATTATAATATTTAGTTAAAATTGTCTATTTAATATTTCCATACTTTGCCTAGACTCAGTGTTGATTTATTTTTGTTATTTTGATTTTACTTTCGTTATTTTCTATTAGAATTTAACATTAAATAGGTATTGCGTCAACTTAACATTGTTTCTTTACAATTCTGTGATACAAAATAACAATGTGTTTGTTAATATTATCAGATGTTTTCATGACTTTGTGAAATGGTTATAAATATGAGATGTCTCAATAAATTTCATGTTTCATTTTAAAGGTTGCTAGCATTAAATAATCAAAGAAAGCTGTACATAGCCGTTGACTAGTTTGTAGGATGTAGAAGAAAATAAAGGAAAAATACTTATTTTATAGTTTTATTTGTGATACACACCCGAACTATTGTGCTTTTCTTAACCTTTTGAACGCCATGCCATAACGGCATTTCCATGTCCTGTACGCCAACCCCGAAAATAGATATAAATGCCTGTGTCAATAAAACACAACAGAAATGATTTAAAATGTCTATTTTGCATTTTCTGTGACCTTTTTATTGTGGAGTACCTATAGACGACAATGGCGTACAGGGAGCGCTTGCGCATGTGGAGTATAGCCGAAATGGGCATTCAAAAGATTAAATAGTCTTCATTTATTTCTCAAATTGATCATCAGTAAACAGTCTATATTTGTCAGTCATGTAGTCTATGGTCGCGCTGCTATGTCTGCGCAGTGTTGCCAGCGCGCAGGAGAGCAGTATCATGGCGCCTTCCACATACAAACCGTATAGAATACGTATGTAGCTCTCCACCTTGACAAATAAACATTGCATTTAGAGTAAGCAGTAAATTTTGATCTTTACTTTAATAAAAAACGACTTAGATAAGACTTCATAGGCGTTATCTCTATGTCCATGTCCATTTGTAAATGCCAATAATAAATTGATTGGATACGATAATGATGGCAGGGTTTGTGAATATACAAAGATGTTAATAAAAAATATAGGGTTGAGATTTTCTTTGCATTTGTAAAGGGAAGGTAGGCAGATGATAATTTAATCTTTCGGTAAACCAGGTCTACTTATGTCACGCGGATAAGGAAAATATGACAATTTATACATACAAGTATATCTGACCAATTTCCCACAAATTGTCAATTACCTTGAGGACAATACAAACAAGTAAGTTGGTATAGGTTATTTTTATTTTATGCGTACCCTCTCCAGTCCACCAGTAGTGGTAAACTCCAATGGGAACATAGCAATCTCGAGCGGTAACTTCTCGCGTAGAAAACCAAACGAAATCGCGCCGCAAGCATAGTATAGAACTGCGGCAAGTGGCACGCAGCGACAAGCACAGAAAATACAAAGAAAACTCTGTGGATTAAAAAAAAAAGTCATAATTATCAAAATAAATCTTCATATCTTACTAATACGAACAGTTTGTAACTATGTGTTTGAATGAAATTTGGCACTCGAATATCCTTTACTATTCAATTGATACTTTTTATTCCTGGTAAACTAAAGATTCCATTGTAAAGATGGAGCAGAAACTCGTATATAATCATCATCAGAAGATAACGGTATTTTCTTGACAAGGGACAAACCCAATAACTTGCATTATAGAGCTTAAATACCACCAGACTCTCCTCTAGTACAGATACAAGCTTCTACATTCTATACTACCTACAAACTTCATCTTTGAGTCAGCAGCGCGCGGCGCATCGAGGCTTCGAGAGAGGATCTCTCACGTGATTGTGTACGAACGAAAAGGACTTATCAATAAGGCCGCGACAAAACATCATCGAGCTTGAGTCATTTAGATATCTTACAGCATCAGACTCCTAAACTCTTAAAGGAATATCTATACTCATTAAATGGGAGAAACGTTACATTGACATAAACTAAGATTGAAAACATTATTAGAAAAATCCTTATTCTCATACCAAATACAAAAACGCCTTAAACGTCTAAAATAATCTTTAAAGACACCTAACTAAGGCCTAGGTTCTATTGTGATAACATTAACACAAAATCATTAAGCGTAGGTAAGCCTAAATTGGGTCCCTAATTCCCAACAAATAAATAACATGTTTTGATTTCTCTGTGTAAGCACAATGTGAAAATAAAGCGCTTTGTGCGTTGAACACCGCGAATACCAACAATTCTGTTGATTTATAAGCTCTAGTAGAATTTCGTGACTGAAATAATCCTGTAGTTAATTTGACAATGTTACGTTATATGTTTAACGTATCATTCATCAGTATCAAATTCGTACAGCTTCAAATGTTAATGTGTTAATCCAAAGTGCACTTTAGGTTAGTTACCGTTATTTTGTTGTGAAAGCTGCCACTGTTCGCTGGTGCCTTTATGAATTCAGAATTACGACTGCAGTTCGGACTGTCTGAAAATAAATTATTCATTTACAATTCTTTTTATCGGACAAAGGAAACCTGTCTCGGAAGATTATCCTTTTTTGTAAGCAAAATATCCTGGTTTAGCAAGTAGGTACATGGCTATCACGTTTGATAGAAACATGGTTTCAGCTTCTGTAATAGGGTAGCGGACTGTATTAAAATTAAATTGCGAATTTTCATTCGCATGAATGTCGTTCAATTTTAATTTTGCGATTACAAGCAAATTTTATATTAATAATACAATAAAAAAAAGTACAGCAATTGAGTATGAAAAATTATGATGTCATAAGTTAGCACTCAGTACATTTTGCATACAAAATTTGCGTTTTGACAGATGATAAAAAGTAACTGATTTGATAGGGCAGTCCGGTACCCTATTGTAACTTTAATAGTTTTGACTGAACTGTCCTCCGTGGGCCTAAATGGAAAAATTATTTTATTGTTTTGATTTTTTTACGGTATCATTATTTTGAACAGGGTAAGTATCGCGACACTTCTGTACATTTTTGTCCAAAGCAAAACTTGGAAAATCATTGTGAGTACCTACTACTTTATTGATGTAATTATAGGCAACGCCATACGGCCAAAATTAATTCGATTTTTACTGCCCACATTTCTGTCAAATCGTAGGATCCAAAAAAAAAAATATTGGGATCGAAAATAACTTGTGGCTATTGAATATCTTTCATTACTTTAAAGTAGGAAGGTACCTATTCAAATATCCAATATAAGTAATCATCGCACTCGAAAAGCTCTTTCTAATCTCATAAACACTGGGATATTGTTTAAATGAGCATTTTAACTGGCTATTACGACATTATCGGCTTGGAAGCACCTCGACCGTTGTAATAAGCGTTGTTAATTTATTTAATGCTTGGTTTAATCTTTTTACTGAACTGGTGCGATCGCTAGCTAAATGGGTTGGCCTGTACTAATACAATAAAAAATCATCTTACGCTACCTACAAATGACGGGCCAGTTGGCTTGGTGGTTAGAGACTGGACTGTTGATATTTTTTAAAATATCGGATTTTCGAAATATCGATATTTTTAAATATATCAATACTGGAGTTTGATATATCGAAAAAAATATCGATATTTCGATATATTGGTTTTATTTAAAAAAAAATCGTAAGTCAGCTCAAAAATGGTTACACAGTTACTAGTCCAGTATATTTATTAAATTGTATAATATTTGTAGATTAAACGAATTTCGAAAAAAAATAAAAATTTATTTATTAAAAAAATATCGACTATCGATATCGACATTTTAATATCGAACTATCGATATATCGTCAAAAAATATTAGTAATAAATATCGATATTTTGAAATAATAATATTGATATTTCGATATATCGATATTTCATCAACAGTACTATTAGAGACCCTGACTGCCACGCCGCAGGTCGTGGGTTCGATTCCCACCTAGGACAAAACATTTATGTGCATGAACATGTCTGTTTGTTCTGAGTCTGGATGTAAATTTTAATCTATACAAGTATGTATTTTAAATAAGTAGTATATCAGTTGTCTGGTTTCCATACTACAAGCTCTGCTTAGTTTGGAATCATATGGCCGTGTGTAAAGAATGACCCAGGACATTTATTATTATTTATTATTTTTATTTATTATTTTTATTTATTATTTATAAATGTTTTGAAAAGTATTTTAAGGATAAGGAAATGAATATCCGGGGATAGATAATTGAATTTATTAAGGCAGTTTGACAATTTCTATCACGAATATTTCTCGGAGCTTGGCTCTCGGTATCCACGATATTATCTCGAATACTTAAATACTGCGGGAGTTATTTCTGTAGGTATATAAAGTGCCCATCTCTTTCTAAATCAAAATGGATATAAAAGATATAATTAACATATCAATAAATTCTAAGTACGGGCACTCGGCTGTAAGATATTGAGTTAGTTGCAACTAATTTGAGGACTTAGGTATTGTTTTTAGATCAAATTTGACGTCATAATAACAGATAAGTAATTTACCTAAACACTGCCCATGTTTTTTTCAAGATTACATTACAGTTCGGTCTTGCTATTATTTCTGTTTTCTATTTATAATATAAGTAATAACTTACCCTTTTTAGTAAAGATCGCCGCTTTTTCTTTTAAAATAGGCTGCTTTTCATAGAATTTCCGCTTTAACTTTTTGAAGCTTGCCTCCAGGTGGGCGACCACGCAAGTGCTCACGTTTACCACTATAAATAAGACTAGTATTATATACTACATTATGATTTTACTTAAATTTAATCGAAGAGTTCTAAAATTATTGTTATAGTTCAATGAAGCTATAAGGGAACAGAATTTACATATTTAGGTGCCCATAGAATTCTTATTAAACCATCTTTGCAATAATTACTTGTTCTTACACGTAATATTTATCAAACCATACTTACTGAGATAAATATGCGTAGGAACAGCTAGAACAGCAAACAATAACGACGAAGTCCTACCCCACAAAGTTTGTGGGACAGGAGCTCCGAAACCTGAAATCATTATTTTTATTAGTGCAATTTAACTAATTGACTCAGGCGTGACTTTGCGGAAATCCATTCTAAGATTATACAAAAACAAATTTCTGTCAGAAAGTTTCTATCCGGCAAGGTAACACGTCTGTGGTGCTAGTGCGTCGACTCAGTGACAACGGGTCTAATACGTCCTGAAGATGCATATTGTAGAAGCGAGACACGTGTCGATTTCCTGTTGAGTTTCCTTGTTTGGGACTTGACATAGAAGAGGATCCAGCGGGATTAGTTACTAGATATTTGTTTTTGTATAATCTTATTAGTATAATTTGTTAAGTGGTTCTAATAGACTAATTAATAGATTCACGATATTACACATACACACACACACACATTGAAATACACGCACACACATATTAATAACTTATTTTTATATTCCTTTTGTTAACCGATTGTATTTCTTTAAATAACGGTAAAATTGTATCATGACAATAATCTCTGTTTGTAGATTTTTTCTTTTTTATTTTCTCTTTTTTCACGTGAATAAATATATTACTCAATTGTAACTTCTTCTTACCAAGAGGGGGAGCCAGGAAGCTCATAGCACAGGGTAACCTAGTTTGGGCTCCTGTCTCCCACAACTAAATGTACCTACCTGTTTATGACAAAAAAATGTTGTATTTTTTATGTGTGGGACAAAAATAAACAAATTTTATTATTATTATTATTTTATTATTTAAATACCCTGCAATTCAGTTTGGTGTTTATTTTAATCATGGTAACATTAGTTATTGAATGGCGTATACATTTTCCATTACGATAGATTGACTTTTTGTTTTGATTTTTTGCATCTCTCAGTTCTCTCATGCTTTCCATTCACGGAGAAGTATTAGAGCTCTGGGAATGAAATCTACGTGTTCATTATCGTAGGTTGGCGTGCCACTGATCATCAGCATTCGTCTCGCTCTTTCGTACTATACTTCTTCACTCACTCACTCATTTACTCATTCATCTTTAATTCACTTGAAGGATAAATACTTCGAAGTTTTTACTATGCTGCTTATTACGTTCGTGATACGTAGGGTTACAGCTAGTATTCGATTTAAAGACTTAAGAAAAAAACATGGTCCGTAATAATGTACAAAAAATATTTTTTCATTCAAATATGTAGTAATGAATTGTACGGTAAGAATTCTTTATGAGACTTATTGATTTTGTAGTACAGTGAATTTCGGATGGCTCTGAAAATCGTTAGACTATTTCTTGAGATAGTTGGTAAGTTGATGTCCCTTTGACTGGAAGACTTTCTTGTCTTTGTCATGCATAATAAAATCCTCATAAAAATAATTACAGTGGCTGGCTAGTTAATACATTTCCAAGATCGATGAGTCTTCAATATGGTAAAGGAGGGCGCGGAAAGTGAATTATTTTTAGGAGTTTACATTATACCTACATAATATCTTTTAGTTCAGCAGTAAATATTTCACAGGGATTGTCTGAATGGTGATTATATGAAAATTCTATCATCTAAGAGCTAAATAGTAGAGCTTACCCAGAGCCGTCATCACGTAAATGCTGAAAAGGAACGTGCCACACAGATCCCAGAAGTGTCCTGGGTGTACCCTCGCTCCTCTGGCCACTGCCAGCATTGTGAGCTTTCTCTCATCTTCTATTCTTCTTTCTATGGCTTGCCGCCATTTCGGTGACACTGGAGTTATCTGAAATATTTAAATAATAATCTTCTATTTAGTAAAGAGGAGTCTACTGCAGTCTGCTGTACAGAGCTGGTACCCAGTACCTAATCTGATCAAGTCATAACCCATTTGTAGGCATATCTATTCTAATTGAATTTTAAGCTGAGAAGACCTTTTCTGCGTTTTTAAATGGCCCCAAATATTACGTTTTATAACGAACGTCAGTGTGATGATGGTATAGAAGCTTTCTAATAGGTTGGAAAGAAATTAAAATGGTTCTAGTCGCTTGATTAATTAAGGATATTACCTTTATTTGCAGTACGTTTAATAATAAATGAACTTAATTGATTTATGAAATCCTTTTCTAGCCTCCTCAAATACAGCTTCAATTCCAACTATTTCTAGAAATGCCATGACCCATATAAACCTGATTTGACGGATAACGGCTAAGCACATAAATCCTTCCCAGTCTATTGTTGGGGCACGTTGGGGCTAGGAAAATGGCTGTGGTCTTGATTAATTGCGGCTTCTGAGATCCCGCACTACGGAAATTTAATTCAACTAAGTAGAGCGGTTTCTAGGCTATTAGTTAGGCTTGTGAATAAGAGACGTATCTTATTGAGTATTTATTCTATTAAACTTATAATTTAATCCACATTCCCAAGGGATGTAATATTTCCCCGGGATAAAAAGTTTCCTTCGAGTTGATCAGGGTTATTAACTATTTATATGCCAGGTAGAGTGAGTAAGAAAAGAGTTTTTGTGAGAGAGAGTAACAAACATCCATCTGTCCTGACAAGCTTTATCAATTACATACATACCTTTTTTCTCTAGCATTAGTTCGTAAATTTTACAACTTCATCAATTGTTAAACACACCCCACCATACACAGAATCATTTATATCATTTGTATATCGAATAAGTTTTACTTTTATTTACATAAATTTAAGATTGAGTATGTTTTAATAAGAAATGGCACTGGCTTCTGTAACACAGGTATGTATGCCTAGCTCAGAAATCAGAGACTGAATTTAAATTGTGTAAGTTTATTTATGTGAATTAATTTATTATTGTTATTTTAAGAAAATACTTAGTTTTTTTACAAACGTAAATAACACCCCTATACTAATTTAAAAATAAATTACAATGCTCCACTTTACTAAGGTACGTGTAAAGAAAACTATGTCACCGTATAATCCTAATCCACATAAGGGTAACTCAGGCGAATCCTACACGAAGTGTTAAATTCTCAGTAAACTCTAGCTTTTTAATTCACATTGCGACACGACTAGGTTAGTTATATTCTTATTTTTGGAACGAACATTGTCGACAGAGATATACATACATATATGTATAGAGAAACTAATTGGTTAACTGAAGTAAAGTTTTTCATGTCAGTTTATGAAATTGTAAAAACTATTTTCTGTTAGAATATTTTGAAAGTAAGTAAATTGTAGATTGATTAGATTAGATTGCAGTAAACTTTAGGTAAATAAATTTTTGATAAAAAAATATATTGCTATGAAATATTTTCCTGACAGGATGTGTAATAATAATAATAATAATAATAAAAATGTATTTATTGCAGACCAACACATAAACAAAATAATTAAGCCCACCAAACTGCGTGGCAGTTTGTCGGCGGGAACAGCGCTTTTTTTTAATTTATTTATACTATTAGCTTATTTAATTATGATATACATATAATGTACCTACTTTTAGCCTCGCATTAAAACTAAATTAAATCAAATTAAATACCCAAATTTACAGCGATTTCCGAAATTAGTTGTTTTTTATATTTACACTTAAGGGATTTGTAACTTATATCAATATTTAAGTTTCGAAGCCAATCATTCTTATTATATATTGAAGGGATCAAATACCAATTTGTTCTTTTACCGTAGTAGTTTTTTACTACTGGCTGGATCAGTTCACGTTTCCTGACATTTTTGGTGTTGAACGTGTTTTTTATTTCAATTTTATGTTGTGGATTATAGAATTGTTCCAGAACCACTAGGTATTTGACCCGCTCGTGAACAGGAAGTATGTTACATGCAACAAATAGTTTTTCATAATTTTCTTTACACTCTTGTTTTAGTTTTGGGTCAACAAGATATTTCATGAAGCGGATTTGCAATGATTTAATACCATCTAGATAGGTTTTAAATGTACGGCCATACACACACAATCCGTAGCCTATCAGTGAGTCGGCAAGGGCAAAGTAAATTACTCTTAGCGTTTTTCTACTCAAAGGGGCCGTCAACGTATAAAACTTGCTTAAGACGGACCTAAGCCTTGTGCACACTGAGTCAACCTGCGGTCTCCAATTCATATTATAGTCCACCCACATGCCTAGATATTTAAATTTAGTGACATATTCCAAATTTTGGCAGTCACAATTGGTTTTACCTGCATGCATGCAGTCATATGTGTGGCCTACAATACCAATTGTTGATTTGTCAATACCTTTTGCTACCAAATTGTACGGTGAGTATATATGCATGACTTTAGTCTTATTTACGTTCATTATAATACCGTTGTCATGTGTCCATTTAGCTATATTATTGAAGTCCGTCTGCATTGCAGTTCGAGCCTCCTGTACATTATTCGACGAGTATATAAGGCACATATCATCTGCGTACATAATGACCTTACAGTTTTTCACTACGTTACTGACGCTATTGACATGAATATTGTATCCAATTGGTCCGTATACAGAGCCAGTCGGTACGCCAAGATTAACCGCGGCTCCACGGCTTGACACACCTGCAACACTCGTCTTGAGCGTTCTATCCCTCAGGTATTGTCGGAACCATTTGTTCGTGGGACCCCTGATACCGCACTCTTCCATGGCTTTAAGTAGAACCTTATGGTCTAGTGTGTCAAATGCTTTTTTGTAGTCTATAAACAACGCCAAGATGTGATGACCTGCATCAAGGCTGTTGTTTATCACCTCTGAGAACTGTGAGAGTGCTGTTGCGGTACTGCGTCCACGTCTAAATCCATGTTGTGTGTCTGACAATAAATTATTCTGCTCTAAAAAATCATTAATTTGACCTACGACTATTTTTTCTACTATTTTATTAACAACTGACAAAATTGCAATAGGCCTGTAATTGCCATAATCACTGTGTATACCATGCTTGTATATCGGCCTGATTATAGACGTTTTAAGCAAACTTGGGTATTCACCTCTCGTTAAGCATAAGTTGACAAAGTGTGCCAAAACTGGTGAGATATACTTACGAATTAATTTCAAATCTATAGCTCGAATACCGTCAATCCCTGGCGCCTTCTTACTGCTCAGCTGATCTATTATTTTAATTACATTGTTACTGTTCACAGGTGTGAAACGAAAAGATACATTACTCGACTTAACATATTGATATCTGTCCAAGAAATATTTATTACAATTATGCTTTATATTTTTGATTTCCTGAGTAAATGTATAAGCAAAGTTATTACATATATTATACATTGTCTCATTTTTTCCGAAATATTTCGTTATTGTCTCATCTATATTCATTTTATTCCTACCTATCCAGCTATTAATTTTTTGCCATATCTTTCGAGGGTCTCCCCTACATTTTATTATTTCTTCTTGTCTATATTTGTTTTTTTCTTTATATATTATTTTGTTTACTTTATTCCTAAATCGTGTATATTCAAGTCGTTTCGTGTAATTATTAGGCGTATCTTTCCAATCCCTGAATAGCTGATCCCTATGCAGTAACATATTTTTTAAAAACCCTCTTATCCATGGTTGCGCAACACGTTTCTTAGTCTTTGGCATTATGATTTTACTTTCATTATAAATATCATTAAAAATACATTGTAACTTATCATACAAGGTTAATGGACAGTCTATAGACAATAGTTGAGACCAATTATAATCGGTAATTTTACAAAAAACAAAGTGATTATTTATTACATACCGAGTGTCCGACTTCATACTTATATTAGGCGCATTTGCAGCACACAACGGTATCGATACACCAACAATATGATGATCCGATACGAAACACTCAATCACAAATGACTTAGAGTCTCGCAACTGTCTTGATCGCATCCACACGTGATCGATGCACGATGTCTCTCTTACGCCCGCCACGATAGCTTCTCGCGTCACCTCATTAGCCGGTATAACACACTGCAGGCCCAGTTCACACAAACAGTCCTTGTATTGCGAAACCATGTTGCCATCACTATCTCCTAACAAATTTATGTTTATATCCCCAATATAGATTATATTCTCACAACGTGGAATGTTCCTGATGATTCGCTCAATTTCAGAAATAAACAACAATCTATTCGTTCGCGGAGGCCTATAGACAGCAATGATATTGATAACTGAGTGGTCAATATCGAGTTTGCCCTGTAGTATCTCGGCTGCACTTGCCTGAATAATATTTCCTTGGAAATTAAGACTTTGTTTGACATATATAAGTACTCCTCCTCCTCTTCGATTTACTCTGGTATTTGTGTATACTTGATATCCCTCTATTCTGTACAATGTAACCTCCTCTTCAGAAATATTAACTTCGCTTAATATTAAGATGTCTATATTCTCATCGGTATTTAATATAATAAGCAGCTCATTGAAGTGTTTTTTTAGTGATCGTATATTTAAATGTGCCGTATGTATATATGTACTATCTTTGGGTAGGTTCTGGCACCAATTGGTTGTGTTAGTAAACCTTCTAAATTGAAAATCTTGGCAAACAATTGCATCGAAACGATCCACGGCAGATTATTGTTTTGAATACGCCGTGTGCACTTCGCGCAATAGTGTGCGCTATTGATATAGCTACCTACACCGAGACAAACTAATGAGTTGCCGATGTATTATCCAGTAAACTTTTAATATCGTTTTCGTTCCGAATACATGTTATTTTTTTTTGTTCATCATTCTTTCTTACTAGAATTTTACTATCCTGTACCCATATATACTTATATACATTTCGCAAATAGTTCTTAGTAGACCATAATAGACTTCTTTTGTATTTAGTCAAGTTTTCGTTTACATAAATGCGATTGTTATTCCTCGTACCAAACACATCATCGTTGGTTAAGAGTGTTATCGATAAAAAACGAAATATCTAGGTATTTTGAGATGAAATTACTCGTAAATGAAAATAATTTTTAAGAAACAAATTTTAATACCAGATTACGCATATCTTTATATTGTATTTGTATAGAATATAAATTAAAAAATGTTATTATTCATTAAACGATAAACTTATTTTGAACACATGTTTTTGAGATTTCACGGGAAGACTGATTTTTGACATGAAATTTATGAATTAAAAATGGATCGTGGAAATCTGAAAAAAATACATTAAACAGGAAAAATACTGTTATTGTTTTTGTATAGAATATAAAAGCAAATTTAATTCCCTGAACGCCTCAAAAAAAATTTTTCTATAACCTAAATTTGACGAAATTAAACATCATTTTTACATGATACTGAAGCTGGGAAACCTAAAAAAAGTCACACTGTTTGGAAGACGAGTTCAGGCTTACAAAAAACAGTAAAAGAAAAATGATAAAAAATAATATATGTCGTCAAAAATAAATTTTTAAATTAGCTATAAATTACACAGCGCCGTGCGGCGACGGCCAGTTGCGCGATGGCGCTGTTAGAAGTAGGACCTGTGTCGCTCGCACTACCGCCGTCTAACTATTCAGATATGTGCTTGCGCACCGATTTATACTGCGTCTAGCTCATTTTGATCCGTACGAATTTTATTCCATTGTATTTTGTTCAATTATATTATTTCGATTCATTAACATAATAATGTGGTGTTAACTAAGTGCACGATATGGTAAATGCACATCAAAAATTTCGTTTTCTATGGTTTTTTGGGTATAATTTTAATTGAAAACTTTTAGGTGATGGGCCGAAAAAGTAAATTGTATTATGGTGACAGTGGTGGTATAAGAACGAGGAAAAAGAAAATATTTGAGAAACTGCAGGACACTCAAATTTAGATTTGCTTTCATTGATACCGCGTAATATCACAATGTTTTTTTGGAACGAAGTTCGCGCGTTGCGAAACGGGGCTAGACGGAAAAAATTAAGACCAAAAGTTGAAACGACACTTTTTACTATTTATTATTGCCAAGACTTATACTAACTATAACACTTCACACTATTTTCTATAAGTTTCATTTTACAAATTAACGGACTGACGGACTGACTGACTGACGGACTCACTGACTGACGGACTGACTGACTGGCGGACTGATGGACTGACGGACTGACTGACTGGCGGACTGATGGACTGACGGACTGACAAAATTGACAAAATTTTACTACGAGTGCGTACTTCCCGAAATCATTAAACCAAGAAAAAGTCGATCAATGCCTTTGAGTGGAATAAAAAAAATATATTTAGTGCGTTTCGTTTATTTAAATATTTTACAAACCCACTATTACATTATCACCACTAACATTCTTGAATATAAAAATTGTAATTAACGTAAAAAGCCTAAAACAACCTATAAAAAAAACTCTGAAAAAATAGCCACAAATCGAACAAAAAAGGTATAAACGAGAGACTCTATAAAAAGAAAAAGACCGGCCAAGTGCGAGTCGGGCTCGCGCAAGAAGATTTCCGTACCATTATCAATAATAACGGCAAAAAAAAAACACGTTTGTTGTATGGGAGCTCCCCTTAAATATTTGTTTTATATTAATTTTATTATTCATTTTTAACAAAATATTCTGTGAATATTTCAAGCGTCTACCTGTTTCCGTTATCAATATCGAGCGTCGGGTGACCGCTCTTATTATTAGCCTAACGTTTTTTTTAAATCAGTTTGAGAAACTGAGAAATTAATTTTTTGAGTAAATTTATGGCTATTTTTTCATAGTTTTTTTTTCAATTGTTCTGGGTTTTTTACGTTCATTACTATTTTTATTATGTTCTGTTGGGTTGATATAATATAATTCTAGTTTCACATTCTAAAGATCGTAGAAGAACTTATATTACGGTGGATCAAAATCGTTTAGTCCCCACACTTGCAACCTGCTTCTGCGAGCGAGTGAGAAGATGTCGCGTAACTCGACATTCACTCAATAATACCTAAATTTGCGCGGCGCCTAGATTTGATAACGCTCTTAACCGTTTTTTACGACTTTCGATCCACTTGTCGCGAGCTACCTTCGATGTCAAAGTTATCACCACCGGCATAGGTTTAACGGAATCCCGTTTTTGTCGTCCTACCCTTTCTGCATGCTCAATCTGACTCACGTCCAGCTCAAGCTTTCGAGCAACCTCGGCGACTACCTGTTCAATTACTTCACTTTGCTGTATTTCTATACCGACTAACTCCACTTTCTTCCCATTTTCTTTCTCTTCTAGCTCGTTCACACGTTCTTCCAACGAATTGTTACACTTCTCCAGATATGCATTTTTATTCTCTAATGCTTTGATTTTATTTTCCGTTAACTTTTGATATCCACATAGCTTATCATATTTTTCCGAAATGAAATCGACCAGTTCAGCCACCTCACTCAGTTTTTTTTCCATGTTGTATACTACCTCAATTTTTCTATTGATTTCTGCCAAGGTGGCAGCTATATCGGTATCCTCCGTACTTGGCGAGCCGAGAGGGGAGATGCAATCCTCACATTTCTCGTTTTTAAATGATTTTTTCGTTACACACTTCTTATGAAAAACACCTTCGCACGGTCCTTTACATTTGATGACTTCTTCTTTCGCCATAGACACGAACTTACTGCACTTCTTACACTGCACCATATTGCGAACAGTAAATCTATTATGATAACCAATCTTATTATCAATTTACTTAAGGTGTAGGTACTGCAATCGAGTAAGCACAGCGAACACACGTAACACGGCTATACGCTAAGCGCGCGCGCAGCCGACTTCAGCTTCAGTAACTTTTTGTGTGTTCTCACCACTATTGGCCACATTAATAAAATGGTCGTGGCGGATTTTTTATCTACCACAAGTCTGTTTAACATAATATGACTGGCTGTAGGTAGAATCAATTATTTTTCAAATGCCTCGTAACTAAATAAATTATAGCTCTATGACTTATAAAAAAGAAAAACTTTTGCATTTGTTATTGCAAAATCTTACCACTATTATAAATGTGAAAATTCAGATGAATATTTGTTACTCAATTACGCCAGAACTGCTGAACAGACCTGGATGAATTTGGCATTCTGGAATAGTACATAGGGCTATTTTTAAAGCAGCATTAGCCCTCGGCAACACGGATAAAGCGCGGAGAAAACTAGTAATAACACAAAAGTTGTGTTGGGTTACCACACAATTAGACAGCTACATAAATAAATACCTTGGGGCATTCTTTTACAGACGGCCATCTGGTCCCTAACTAAGCAGAGCTTGTACTAGAGAAACCAGATACTACATATATAACTTTTTTCTAAATCCATACTTATATAGATTTTTACACCTAGACACAGAACAAACAGACATGTTCATGCACACAAATGTTTGTCCTGTGGGAATCGAACCCGCGACCTTCGGCTTGACAGTCAGAGTCGCTAACCACCAACTGGCGTGTAAAGTTAATAACTCACCAACCATAAGTACGTTGTTAGGGTGCAACCTATTCTCATTAATTATTATATTAGATTTCAGGTCATTGGATTTAATTGTATTAATTAGATCGAGCCAAATAGGCCTGGATGAGGGTAATGAACCGAAGGGAGGCCACGCCCCCGAGACGCCTATGTCTGACAGCGGACTAAAAATAGGCATGATGACAAATAATGGACATTGTTTGCTGTTGTCAAATTGAAAGGGAATTATGAAAACTGGAAAGGAATTTTTACTATATTTTTCATTTGTAATTTTATCACGTTGTAATTTTATTACATTTTCAATTGTAATTTTATTCCAAATAACAATTGTGATTATATCATGTTTCGGGAGGATAGTTTATCAAATCTTAATAATGTTTTATTCAGACAGGTCATCAACACATGAAGTATCTATATGTTAAATATTTTACAGGGATTATGCACTCTTTTTAATGTTATGCTCTAATTACTGCGTTGAGATGTAGTAATTAAATGCAAAGAGTTGTTAAGCGTCCTTTGAGGGATCCCGAAAAAGCTGTACTTAGAATTATTTTAATTTTATATTTTAAGGCGGAAAGAGAATTTGTCGAAAAAAAATGAGCGTTATATTCTACGGCCCAGTTGGCATGGTGTTTAGATACCTCGACCATTATGTCGTAGGTCGTGAGTTCGTTTTCCAAGCTGGATCATTATTTGTGTGCATGAACAAGTTTGTTTGTTCTAAGTCTGGGTGTAAAATATCTACCCTTATAAGTATGTAAATTAATTTCGACGTATAATAGTCGACATAGTATAAGAACTCCATAGTTTGGGATCAGATGGCCGTTTGCGAAGAATGTTCCACGATGTCATATTATATTTTTTCATAACCTTTTTAATAATTAATTTCAAATTTATTACAAATGGTCTGTCAAATTGTAAAGGTGTTGAGCGGAAAGTAGAAACAAATGACATTTTTTTGAAGTGAAAACTTCTTTAATGGCATCGAGCACTTTTCTTGTGATGGGTATAAAATGTTAAACTCGAGTCATGTTAATGTTCAAGTTTTTCAGTTTATCAATTGATTCATCGGTTAATTGTATGATTATTTGGAAGAACTTTATCACAATGCAATAGAGTACATTTTTCTATAACACTCTTAGCTATCAACAGACCTATATCATATACAATTCGACAAATTTAGTCACAACAGCATAATAGTAATACAAGAATAGTAAACTACATTCACAGATCTTAGAACAGATGTTACGATTATCTTATATTCTCGTAGCACTGTTTCGTAGCACGTCGTAGCACCGTAGCGTCGTAGACTCGTAACCGCCGTAATATTACCTGTTATTCTCTAATTGAAGTGTCGCCTGGTCCTCTTGGGCCATTTAACCAGTATTGTATTGGGATAATAGGCTGATATTACGTTTGTTTTACTTGAAGAATTGTTCTTTACATGTAGCTTCTTTAGATAATTGTCTCAGGCGTGACCTTGCAAGATTATACCATTGATCCATTGTAAGATTATACAAAAACATTTTTTTATAATAATAACTAAGTCCCCTGGATCTCCTTCTCTGTCAAGTCCCATACAAGGAAACTCAACAGGACATCATACATCAGGATTTGTTTTTTTTTGGATATTTGTTTTTGTATAATCTTATATAGCTTCTTCTAAACGTTAGGTATATTGAAACTTATTTAAGTACATTTTAATTAATAAATCTACATTTAAAATTGCGTGTTTCTCGTTGGAAATTTAATAAATGTAAATTTATGATATTGTGAAATTGTAAAAATAATGTTTTGAGGTTTTGTACGCGCTCAAAATACAAGCGTGACAAGTTATTTACACCAAAATTTCCATATTCCGTGACTTGCCACAAAAGCTGCAAATATATGCGAAATATTTTGCTCGCTTTCGATTTTTTTTGTAAAACTATTTAAATTCAGATTTCACGAGCGAAAAACAGGCCCCGGTGCCATCAGGATTTGTTTGTTATGCGAACCGAGAAAATTGAGTTTTTTGCGCTCCCAATAAAAGGACCGCTTTTTATTAAAATGCGTTATATTAAAGCATTAAAGAACATTTCGAAAATGTTATATGTAAATTGGCAATGGCCTCATTTTATATTCAAATAATTCAAATTTATTGAAATAATTATAATATGAGGTTTATTATACATATTATAAATTGTTAGAGGCTTTTAAATAAAATATTTGAACAGACATCACAGATAGATAGACACACCCAGAACAGGCAATCTTGTTCATGGACGCACAATTTTTTTTTGTGAATCGAGCTCCGGTCCATTTGCCTAGCTGTCGAACTAACTGGCTGGCCGCTATTTATAAAAAAATAGAAATATTACTAGCTATTCCCGGCATGCATTGAAATGTGTTTCCGGATCCTGAGTTATGATTTTGAATTTATTCAAAATCCCATAAATTTTCCAATATTTCAATCAACTATTTCATTTCTCTCAAAAATTAAAGCCTTAATTGGAATTTTACAAACAGTTAAAAAGAAACAATGCCACAGCAGTCCTGCAGTTTATTAGAGATGTTTTATGATATCATTGTTCACTACATAGTATAAAACAAAGTCACTTTGTCTGTCCCTATGTCCCTATGTATTTTGTGTGTTTAAACTTGGTAGCATTATTAAATATCTTAAGTTGTTGTTGTACGTAATGATTATTATTATTGTTATTATCAGTAATAAAGTAAGGTCAATTGGCTTGGTGGTTAGCAACCCTGACTACCAAGTCGAAGGTCGCGGGTTCGATTCCCACCCAGGACAAACATTTGTGTGCATGAACATGTCTGTTTGCTCTGTCTGGGTGTAAATATCTATATATGTATGTATTTAGAAAAATAAATGTAGTATACGTATTTATTATATCAGTTATTTGGTTTCCATAGTACAAGCTCTGCTTAGTTTTGGATCAGATGGCCGTGTGTAAAGAAATGTCCTAGGATATTTATTAAGTTTTTATAAAAAAAATATTATATTAAGAAAATTATTATATTTTACCAAACAAGAGGTCTCGTGATCCCAGTATTGCTTTTACCAAAACCATTGTTATTCGCACAGGGTTGCTAACTTGCCGGCATTCTTAACCTAATGTTAGAGGTTGGAATTCCCTAAAGCATTCTACAAATTCAGGACCCTCCTGCCTCCAACCCTACCCACCGAAGTCCCCTTTGTCATGTTAAAATTTTATTCACATTGCGGAGGAAAAGGTATGACCTTAAAAAAATAACAAATTGAGATTTTTTTGCAATCGATATCATGATGTGTTTTGAATTATTTTTTTGTCTCATATATGATGTTTTGGTAAATTTAAGACTTCCACGTGTCCTCATGATTTTTAAAAGCATTTTAATGTAAAAAGTATGTAGGTAAGTATGTAATAGAATAAAATGCCTTTTTGAAATTTCATGGGTTTCTACCTGTATAGTAATAAATTAAATATCCTGGGACATTCTTTAGAAACAGCCATCTGCTCCCAAACTAAGCAGAGCTTGTACTATGGAAACCAGATAACTCCTTAGACTACTTTTCATTTTATTAATACATAATTAAATAGACATTAATATATAATATATTATAAGTATTATTTAGTAATAGGTTAGATACTCTCGACTGGTAACCACTGGTTCTCATCGATTTTCACCTGGGACAAACGTTTAGGTGGAAATATATGTATCTATAAAGTATATAAGTAAGTATATAAAAAGTTAATACTAAGGTTTAATGTTGTTTGTTTTCTTAATTTTCTTGTTTGGTGTACAATAAAGAGTTGTCTATCTATCTTAAAAGGAGTACACAAAGCATACATTTCCTGGTGTCCTTTAAAAATGCTATTTGTAATTTTTTTAAGAGTCCTTTCAAATTATACACCTACATATATGTAGTTTTTTTTTTTTTTTTTTTTTTTTTATTCCACTTGGGCCGACAAACAAGCAGACGGTCCACCTGATGGTAAGTGGTCACCGCCGCCTATGGACATTTGCAACACTAGGAGCATCGCCAATGCGTTGTCGACCCTGAGACGTGAAGTTGTTAAGTCTCATGTGCCTGTAATTTCACCGGCCCCCTTACCTTTCTAACCGAAACACAGTAATACAATTGCACTACTGCTTCACGGCGGAAATGGGTAAGGTGGTAGTACTTCCTCGGACGAACTCTGCACTAAGAGCTCTACTACTCTAGCAATTTAGCTACTCTAGCATTCTTTTAAAATCAAGTTTTATGATCCGGTTCGATCTCTTCTACTTATTTACCGTTCTATTTATCTCCCCCAATAAACAATAATAATAATAAATATCCTGGGACATTCTTTACACAGGGCCATCTGGTCCCAAACTAAGCAGAGCTTGTACTATGTAAACCAGATAACTGATATACTACATATACAAATTACTTTTCTTTTTTCTAAATACATACTTATATAGATATATATATTTACACCCAGACACAGAACAAACAGACATGTTCATGCACACAAGTGTTTGTCCTGGGTGGGAATCGAACCCACGACCTTTGGCAGTCAGAGCGTTAGCCACCAAGCCAACTGGCCTGTCAATGACAATGTTAGTAAAGTCGGATTACCTTAACAGAAACTTAGCTCTTTAATAAAGAGTAAATACGCGAGGTTAATAATAAACATACTATAACGCAGATTCATTTTCTAGCCTAATGGAGCTTGGAGGTTAGGGACCATGGAATCTTAATATTACTAGCTGTTCCCCGCGGTTTCATCCGCGTTCCCGAGGGATCCAACATTTTCCCGGCAAAACAAGAATCCTATGTGTTATTCTAGGGCATTTTCTATATGTGCCAATTTCCAAATCCGTTTGGTAGTGTTTCCGTGAAAGAGTAACAAACATCCATACATATTAACATTCGCATTTGTAATATTAGTAGGATTCTTCTGTTTAAGTAGTGGAAGTATAATTGATAAAGTAACGATGCTTAACAGCCTCCTTATTCAGCTAATACAAGCTTCGTCGGCCAGCCGCTTCACGGAGGCCTCGGAGAGCTTATGTCTCACGTGATTGGTAGTATTAGGGTAGTTACACAGTTGTACATTTTTAAACGCATGATTATGGTATTAACCCTTCAATTTATACTTTACTAGTTGTTTCTCGCGGTTTCACCCCTGTTTCCGAACGGTGTTACATATCCCGAGGTAAGAACTGCCTATCTGCTCCAGCCCTTATTTAGCTGATACAAGCTTCGTCGGCCAGCCGCTTCACGGAGGCCTCAGAGAGCTTATTGTCTATAGTTATATCTCACGTGATTGGTAGTATTAGGGTAGTTAACGAAAGAGACAGAGCACGGAGGCCGCGACGAAACATCCTCGAATTAGTGTCATTTTCCTTACAGAATCGAACCCCTGAAGCGGCACTAATGTCAACAATGTTCATTTTAATAAATAATGTTAATTAAATATAAAACTATAGTTGGCGGTCATAAATCATAGTTTGTAAACATTACAGTAAGGAAAATCTCACAGTATTTGTTAAAAATAAATAATTAATATTAGTTGCTTAATTTATTCAACATTCGATGGGGTATCTTGGGGTTTTTGTATAAAATTAAAATCCTTTGATTTCGAGCACGCATGAAAAAGATTTATACAAAAATAATGATAAAGAGAAACAAAAATATTTTTGTTTTAAATGAATAACCTCAAAAACGACAAGACCGATTTTAATAACGTTTCACTATTATAATGCTGCTTTATCCAGAAGTAACATACGTTATGTAATAATCTCAAGATACATTAGATTCTTCGGAAACGCGGGTGGACCCGCGAGATAGAAGCAAGTGTTTAATAAAAACATATACCTCTATAGTTATAGTAAGCAATTATATAACGTGTTATAAAATACCCCGTAAAAATATAATTAACTAGCTGTCCCCCATGGTTTCATCTGCGTTGCCGAGTGATGTTACATTATTTTGTTCATTCTATCATCAATAGTTTTCGCAGCGCACGCGATGTAAGAATGTTTTGTAATATTTTTACACCTTGGGTTACATTATTGGAGTTTTAGTATGGATCCCTAACTTATTTGAAAATTTTATATAGCCTATGTTACTCAGTGATAATGTAGCTTTCTAATGAAAAAAGAATTATTAAAATCGGTCCAGTACTTTTTGAGTTTATTCGTTACATACAAAAATACAAATCTTTCCTCTTTATAATATTAGTGTAGATTATCAAAGCCAACAACCCTAGTAAGCTGTCATGTCAGGGAACCAGATTATTTAACAGAAAGGCCTACATACCTCTTTACCTTATAATTGTCTTTAATAGTTTTTCTATTTTTCATTCATAAAAATCTGTTTTTTTATTTTTTTGGGGTATGTTATACAGCGTTACTACGGTTCTTAAATATTGTGAATGAACTTGTTATAAGACCCCATTTAACCTCCTTTCGGCTTTACGGGTAGTTTTGTAACACTCCGTATACGTGTATAAGAAATATTCATGGTAATCTGCGATTTTGTGCTACTAAGGGTTTCCATCAAAAACACATACAACCAAGAAACGGATCAAGATTTTTATAAAATATCGTACGCACGATCCTTACCCAAAATCCCCAGGTTACCCGAAGGAACGTGATCATGACAAAGGGGCTATTAGCATACATTGCTGCATTCCCGGAACGGATGCCGGCCGGGCGCGCTATGTCAACTTTCCTTCCGATACATTACACGGGATGCGCGTTCAAAAATCCCGTGATTTATAACCTCATCCCTCATGCTGAGCAATTTTTTACGCTACATATTTGAAAATATGCTTTAAATAAGTAATGCGGTTTAACGGCGAAAATTAATATGCAATCCCGATCGAAAATCCATGGATTGATGAACCTGTTGACAGTCATTTTAATACACGTAATGTCAAAATTCTACTTCAATCTTGCGATTTTAGATTGGGATCGTATATTAATTTTGGCCGTAAGAGACGCTGACTGCCGACCCGCAAATCGTGGGTGCAATTCTCACCCAGGGCAAACATTTGTATGCATAATCATGTCTGTGTTCTGTTTCTGGATGTAAATATCTATCTAAGTATGTATTAGAAAGTAGAATATGTAGTACATCAGTTATCTGGTTTCCATAGTACAAGCTTTGCTTAGTTTGGGATCAGATGGCCATCTGTCTGTAAATAATGTCCCGCTATATTTATTTATTTATTTTTTATCAATTTGGTATTCGTTTCGGTCTCTTCTAATACTTTACCATTCTATACCTCATCCTTTAAGTTGAGCAAATTCTAACGCTACAAAAGTAATGTGATTTTTATATACTTTATTCTTTAAGTATCTTCTAGACAAGTCCCCAAAACAGAACGGTCAACTTATTTACTTTAAAAAAATTACAGTGCCCGTTCATTTATGTACATTTATTGCACGTCGACCTTTGGAAAGAGACAATCGGGCGTAGTAGAGCGTTATCTCTGTCACACTACCTATGGAGGTTTGTCAGCTGTTGTTCAAATACGGTGGATATTTGTTGTATAAAAAGAGTACGAAAGAAGTTGGCTATTGCAGCACAACGCAGTCATATTTAACCTGCAGTTTATTCAGAATATTGCTGATATAATTTTCGTACAAAATCAGTCATTTTGGCTGCAATCCAAAATAGCGAGTGCCAACATCGGTAACAGTTTAAGATGGAGCAGTTTATGTACTAGCATCCGCCCTGTTGTTTCATCCGCTATTGAGTGTTCCTATGTTTTCTAGACTCTAATCGATTATTTCAGAAGGTATTCTATGGTTGTGTTTTCGTCCCACCATTATTTGCCTTTCCTCTTGAGCCATAGACATCCAAACTATATTACTACAATTTTAATTTACTATTTCATAGTTGATATTCTATTATTTCATGAGTCTTCCCAATAGTAATTACAACCATAAATTCCTACCTCTAAGGGCTATAATCAACTAAATCAACTGCATTTAGTCGACTGCCAAAATATTTACGTAGTCATTCAACCCAATAATTCAGAGTACGGGAATAGTGAATTGCATCTAGGAATGTGCCGAGAGACGGTTGCCAAAGGATATTAAACTGTATTGATCGATTCGCAGGAACTCAAATTCCAATAAAGTCATACCTATCATTGTCAGAATTCCATTATTGCTGTTGCTAAATTCGATTATTTGATACATAGTTTGAATCTACTGTGACTCTGTGTTTTCAAATGGAAAAGTATTTTGTGTAGATGGATTTATCTATTATTTATTATATATTTATTATTATTATACTATATTTATTATATTATTATTATACTAAATATATTGATTATATATATTTATATAAATATAAACAACTTTAGAATCTGAAAAATAAATACCTTAACAAAATACACTGGGTGACACTAGAAGTCGTAGAGCTCTTAGTGCCGAGTTCTTCCGAGGAAGTACTACCACCTTACCCATTTTCACCGTGAAGCAGTAGTGCTAGTAGAGTATTACTGTGTTCGGTTCGAAGGGTAAAATTACAGGAACATAACAACTTCGTCATAGGGTCGTCATATTTGTCGGTTTACTCGACCTAAAAACTAATATTTATAATACTGTGTTATTGATTAGTGACCTGAGACGTTCATCACTAAGTTATCTGATTCCATAGTAACCTGAGCTTGTAATATTTAAACCAGGTTACTGATATATTTTAATTTTATATTTTTTATTCCACATTCGAAATACAAGCAGACGGTCCGCCTGATGGTAAGTGGTCACCGCCGCCTATAGACATTTGCAACAGGGCATCGCCAATTCGTTGTAGACCCTGAGACGAAGTTGTTACGCCTCATGTGCCTGTAATTTATATCATAATTTTTATGTGATTTATTGATATAGGTGTTTATATCGATTTACAGCCCCCTTATTCAGCTAATACAAACTTCGCCGGCGAGCCGCTTCACGGAGGCCTCGGAGAGCTTACCTCTCACGTGATTAGTAGTATTACCCTAGTAAGTGACAGACACAGATCATAGAGACCGCGACGAAACATCCTCGAGTTAGTGTAATTTTTCTTACAGAATCGAGCCCCAGGACATGGCGATGCCGTTATGGCATGGCGTTGAAATGGTTAAGAACCTAACAGACTACAGTACAGATATTACGTGACATAATTACAGTTTACCCTCTACTATCACGACTATACAGGAACCACAGTGTGCGCTCAAACGTACTCTGGTTTACATAAATTTGATATTAATTTGCATAAATTCACACCTGCTATATATTAATTAACTGATATTAGTGTGAGTTATACCAAACATATAATATTATTGTTACTCGTTTGTAATTACTAGTTAATTACTGTAGCTTTGCGGAATATACCTTATACATATATAATAATTGAAGTAATACTGGCTGTTCTCCGCGGTTTCACCCGCGATAAAGCTGTACATTAGAAAAAAAAAATCATCTAGTGGTTTTGTGTTTTTTTTCCTTATACCGCTATAGTAATTTTCAAATAGCATAATAAAGGCATACCGTAATATTGCAAAATCTCATGAAGCATTTAGTGTAGTATCTCAGAGTAATCAAGTGCTATTTTAAAACGCGTATTACAAGGTAGTTCATTATATTGAAGATAAAATTGTATGGAAATACCTGCTCTCTGCATAGTGTACCTCTAATTTTCTTGTTTAAGTTGTAAGTAATTATTGTTATTTTCTATTTTGTAGTCTTATTTCTTTTATTTTTGTTTTTGAATGTTATAAATTAAGTATTTTGTAATTGTTAAATATATAAAATTTATATTATAAAGTAGCCAAAAAGTCAGAATAGATAAATATTATAAAAAATAAAAAGAATGTAACCTTGCTGAGTTTCTTGCCGGTTTTTCTCAGTTGAAGGCTGACTTCCGAACCGGTTGTAGGTAGAGTAACTTTAAATTTGACCTTCATAAGTGCCTTCCGAGGGCCTTAACTGAATAAATGGTTTTAATTTTGAATTTGAATTTTGAATGATTGTCATCCCGCTGGTTGTGGGTTCGGTTACCACCTAAGATACACATTTGTGTGGTTACTTAAAGAGGTCCTGTAAAGAGGACTAAACTGTTAAAGAGGACTTGAAGAGGTCCTGTATTAGATTGTCCTGTGCCTATTTATAAAACTAAAAAAAAAGAACTTGTTTTAGTTTCAGTTATTTATCAGACGGCCGTGTATCAAGAAATGTCCCACGATATATACATTATTTTATTATTAGAAAGGTAGCAGTCAGACACTTGAGTACAAACAACTTGACCTTATAAAACTGGCAAGATTTGTTAGGTTTACTTATCTTGTTATTTATTTTTGCCTACTCGAGCCTATCTTGAGAGTCATTATGATTTTCTAATTAAAAACTATACAAACGAATGAACTCACAATTTAAAATCATTACGAATATATTATATTCTCATATTTAAATAACGGTTGGTGTAGTGGTTAGCGACCCTGGCTAACTCGCCGCAGGTTGTGGGATCGATACCCACCCAGGACAAACATTTGACTGCATGAAAATTGAGTAATAACTTCACTTCACTTCTTTTTTGTAATGGCACCAGATGTGGATATACATATAGATTTGACAAGTGTTTGGCGCATGTGTCAGGTATTAAAGTATACCTCACTTAAACGACACCACTTCTGAACGGCTAAAGTATAAACATTCAAATATGGCTATAAAGTTGTCTGCAGATAAACTTTACAGTAACAATATTTACGGCATGATCGCTTGTCGCGCATCGTGTGCTGTTTTATCTTGTCACAGCACGACGTAAACCCATCGACAGGCCTTGGTTGGCTTGGTAGTTAGAGACCCTGACTGCCATGCCGCAAGTCGTGGGTTCGATTCCCACCTAGGACAAACATTTGTATGCATGAACATGTCTGTTTATTCTGTGTCTGAATGTAAATATCTATATAAGTATTTAAAAAAAAGGAGTATATGTATACTACATAATCACTTTTTTTTTAGTTATTTCACATGTATTTGAATTTTCTTGCGGCAGGTTCGTGTGGCGGGTCGCTCACTTCTTTACAATATGGCGATGAGGGCGATGGCTGCCACATGCGTCATACTTGTGAATAGGTGGTGCTTGTGGGGGCTGGTCAGCTTTAGTTTGTTTGTATTTTTTTTTAATTAGATATTCATAATTTTATATTATTGTTAAATAATTCTTCACTTTTGCGTTAACACACAGGTATTGTCAGTGAGACTAAATCAATTTTATGTAATAAATCTAAGTTCGTTGTTAAAAAGAGTAATTGCTGAGTTTACTGCCCGATCTTCTCACTAAAAAACCACGCTCCGAACCGGTATTAAAGACTGACTATTCATAAGCTTGTAAAGGCCTATTTGAATAAAAACAATTTCATTTCATTAATTTTCATTTGAAAATTCATCTGGCAATGCAGCGAGTCCATGTATAGGATAGGTTTGTTGTCATAGCTTAGCTCGTCATAGTTTTAATAAAACGATACTATTGGCGGACTTGTCTCATAACTACTGCACAATTCTCTGGTGAATGCGCAGCCTAACAATCTGCTCCGCGCGCCGAGACAGACATTTATGAATATCGCGCCCGACCTCGCCTCGAAATTTTCACCACGCTGTGAATGCAAGGATATTCAGCACAGCCCTAAACCGAAGTGAACGAGGATAGGCGTTTCAGTCACTGTAGATAACCCCTCTCTATTTTAAAATGATGAACTAGGTTAAAGTTAGAGTAGAATATCGTTTTTGTTGTTTTAAAATCTATGTTTAAATTACATTTGCTGAGGGCAAGTTGAAAAATGTAAGTCTTTTCAAAAATAAAATTATGATGAGACAAATTGATTTATTATATTATGTCGTAAGTAATACAATATTGTATTTTTGACATTTATTACCGACTAGCTGTCCCCCGCGGTTTCGCCCGCGTTTAGTTTGAAGATGATCAGTCCAAGGAAACACACGGTTTCATACAAATTTTGCACTCCCGTTTTACCTACTTAGGGGAATTTTCAAAAATCCTTAGTGCTCCCTCACTTTATAAAAAGAGGGGTTCTTTTGTGCAAAATTGCAAGTTTCTAACCCTTATAGTTTAAGCCCTGCGTTGATATGTCAGTCAGTCAGTCAGCTTCTCCTTTTATATATATACTAGCTGTCCCCCGCGGCTTTATCCGTGTTCCCGAGGATATCACATTCCCGGGATTAAAGTAGCCTATATGTTATTCCAGGATATGCTCTCTCTATGTGCCAAGTTTCATCCATGTCCCAGTTTTTGCGTGAAAGAGTAACAAACATACTTACATACAAATATTTCGTATTTATAATATTATTATAGATATAGAAATAGAAAGTAATATTGCCAATACGGTATGATCATTGAGATCAGAGAGATACTCAAGGGGCGTAACTTCCAACATTCAATAATGCGATTGGATGTGACTTTTCTAAATATATTTTATTTATTCAGACGCTGTATTTACCATAGTAATATTACTAACTTTATTTATTTCAGCTGAATTCAAAAGAAATTCTCAAAACGTCGTTTTTTCTTTGGAATGGTTATTTTATGAGAGTTGAAAATATACAGTAGATACATTTTATATTGAGCACTATAAATAAAAATATATTGGTAAAATAAAATAATAAAAAAAGTATATTGGTAACCTCCGCCTTGTCATAACTCCTTCTGTACCTCTACCATAAGTTGCCATCGAAACTTAAAATAAATAATAAATATCCTGGGACATTCTTTTACACACGGCCATCTGGTCCCAAACTAAGCAGAGCTTGTACTATGGAAACCAGATAACTGATATACTACATATACTACTTTTTCTAAATACATACTTATATAGATATTTACACCCAGACACAGAACAAACAGACATGTTCATGCACACAAATGTTTGTCCTAGGTGGGAATCGAACCCGCGACCTTAGGATTGGCAGTCAGAGCGTTAACCACCAAGCCAACTGACCTGTCAACTTACTTTAGTCACTAGCGAGTAAACTACTATCGATACAGTATTTCTCGATAGCAACTGTCAAATTTGTGACTCATGGTACCGAATTTCTATAGCAAAGGCTAAAAACGTTCCTCGCTAGTGTTTACATTTTGATAGGTTTTTTACCTATCGACTCGTACTATCGATTTTAGTTCTTTAGTTCTTAGACCGCTAGAGGCGCTGTACACATTAGCCATAGAAATGTTTTACGCCAGTCGCTAGCGAGTACGTTCGTTAAAAACTCATGATAAAGGCACTGGAGTCAGTCGAAGGCAAAACGCAGCCCCGTTTTAAATATAATATAAAAAGTTACATTTCTTTCCAATTTTTTCCCAACTTTAATATTATTAATTTTGATTTTGTGTTTTCATGTTTCATTTTGTATTTGTGTTTTTATTTGTCTTTTCTTTTTGTAACTTTCCGTCAATTAATATTTTTGGATGCTGTGGTCTCCCCTAATTGAAGGAACACGCCACCTCACATTCACTGTGTGTTATAATAATGTAATGTTAGCGTGTATCTTTTGTTGGAGATCCATAAATAATTAAATATTATAAATAAAATTACGGTTAATATAAAACAACTTTACGTTACACACTCGACATCGAATTGTCTATACCCCTGGTGTTGCAAATGTCCACAGGCGGCAGTGACTTCTAAGCATAGGTAAAAATCTGGGACATTCTTTAAACATGGCCGTCTAAAAAACGAGCCGAGTTTGTACTATGGAAACCAGATAAGTGGTATTCTATTATACTTTTTTAAATACACTTTGATAAATATTTACATCCAGGCACAGAACAAACAGACATGTTCATGCACACTAATGTTTGTCCTGCGTGGGAATTGCACCCAGGCCAACTGGCCCATCAAATCATCATGTGGACTGAATGCCTGTTTGTCGTTCGAATATAAAGAAAAATAAAAAAGATTCGTTCGAAATGAATTTATTTCAATATTATAAAAATTAATCGAAAATGACGCATCCACGAAGCTAATAATTGCATAGTTCGGTGGTAAGTTTAACTTATGAAATTCGATGGAATCTCGACCGCATTATTTTCAAGGATCCACTAAGATGGGGCTCGAGTAGGTATTTTGGATTAGGTCTGACCAAAATTGCCTACAGACGTAATTATGTTTATTTGTGGCCTATACTAACGTATCTATACTTAAGAACCCTTACTTAGTGTACCTATTCGCTCTTTCCCGAACCATACAATTTTAGTATTCGATGAGATTTATTATAACGCACTATTGATGTAATTTTTATTTAAATAGTAGATCGAATCTTGGATTTTATTAAAAATGTTTTATTGAATGAGTCTACACCAAGCTAGTCGAGACGCGTAGAATAGCGCGGTCAGTGTTTCTGCGAAATAATTGCCCCTGATTTAAGCCCTTTAAACAAATATCATTCGCAATCTATTTACATCAGTTAATTAACTTAAATATATATATTTACTATATGACAATATAAGAAAACCATTAAATGTAAAAAATAAATTATAAGAAATATTATAGATACCTTATATACTTTATGTTATAGTGGATAGAAGTTACATTCCGATAACATTCAAAATATGTCTATTGCCTTGATAAAGAATAATTGTAAATATTTATTTTCATCTAAGATAAGAAGCTAGTGTTTGACCACAATCTCACCATAGAAACTAGATAACTTATATACCAACTACATATACTACTTTAAAAATACATTTATGTCGATATTTACTTCCAGAAACAGTACAAACAGACATGTTCTGACACACCATTTTATGTCCTGGATGGGCATTGAACCAAGGCAACTGGCCCGTCAGGTGATGTGATATGATAAGTGATGATGTAATTGTCAGTAAGTAGATAATTCTATTTAGGAACTAACTTTAGAAAAAGCTTCCACTACGTATTGTAAGAAAATATGATCAGATTCAGTAAGGAAAATGACACTAACGCGAGGATGTTTCGTAGCGGCCTCCGTGCTCTGTCTCTGTCGCTTACTACGCTAATATTACTAATCACGTGAGAGGTAAGCTCTCCGAGGCCTCCGTGAAGCGGCTCGCTGACGCAGTTTGTATTAGCTGAATAAGGGGGCAGAAGTAGGGACCGTTTTTTACTTGATTTGACATCTGGACTCAAAACTCGGTTCATCAAAAAGTTTTTTATTAAAGATCAAGGAAATAAATCAAACTTATACCGACTTTGATTTATTGCCTCCTGCAAGAAGTTTGGACTTGACGAAATTGGATTAATTTATTAATGTGATATTTGAATATTGCGTTAATAACTATGGGTTTGAAAAATTGTCATTGGACGAGAAAACTTTTGCTGATTGACTCTTTGCTTTTGAATAAATAAAGTCGCTCTTAATCATTGATTAACAAGATTAGTAGAGCTCTTAGTGCAGAGTTCGTGCGGGAAAGTACTACCACCGTACCCATTTCTGGCGTGAAGCAGTAGTACACTTGTATGACTTGTGTTTCAGTTAGAAAGGTAAGGGGGCCGGTGAAATTACAGGCACATGAGACTTAACAACTTCACGTCTCAGGCGATGCACCTAGTTTTGCAAATGTTCATATGCGGCGGTGACCACTTACCATCAGGTGAACAAAAAAAAATGTTTATGTATGATTAATAGCAAAATGGCACATACATAGTACTAGAGTACGAATTTATGTTCCAATCAATTTACCGTTGCAATAGTTCAAACTAATTGTAGTTGAGTAAATATTGTTTGGCCAGTGTTTGATCAAACAACAGGATCGAGGTGATGGAGAGGCTCAATTGTGTTTAGTTTCTGTGCAATATGTTTAGTTCTATGTGTAACTGTTAGCAAATGTTTGTAGTCTACATAGGTTACTAATTTAATAATATTATATATTATATTAATAATAATACGTTATTAACATACATGCATATTTACATAAAAGTAACTTTATATTTTAAATTATCTATTCTTTTATCTGTAAATTTTATTTAACTTTAGTTACATTAACATTTTTGTTTTTATTAAAACAGTATACGCCCGATGATGGGGGCCTGGTAACCTGTAAAACAGGGTTTCCTAGTATGTACCAGCCTCTCACAAAAGTTTGCAGAAATATAGCAAACTCTACAATGTAAATTAAGCTTTTTAGTTTTTAATAACTTTTGTGAAAGAAAAATAAACGTTTATTATTATTAAGATATAGGTAGTATAGGCAATAGTTTAAAAATAAAAAAGGGACCATGTTCATAATGTTTGTGTTTAAAACCAGCGCTTCTCATTCCACGGTCTACGCCGTAGCTTGCTACGTGATTGCTACGGAAATATGAGGTTTGATTCTGTAAGGGTAATTACACTAGCTTAATGATGTTTCATCGCGGCCTCTATGCTCTGTCTCTTTTGTTAATTTTGCAATCATGTGGAAGGTCCGTTCTCTGAGGTTACGCCGGCTCGATGTTTGTGTTGACTAAATGTTGGATTGGAAAATCACCGAAAGAAAGAAAATTCTTCATGATAATATTGTAACTAAAAATATGATTAAACCAATTATATATATACTGTAGATGCATTATCAGCGTTCAAAATGGCACCATAAAATGATGGTAATTAACTTAATTATATTAATTCGCGCACCAATCACTATTGCGAAAACACGCACGCTGCATGCAGCAAACGCATAGCAAATGCTTAACGTAGCTATCGATGATTTTTCATCTTTCTCTAGCAACAGGTACACCGTAAGATGACATTTATTTTCAGTCCTTTTCTTTGCGCGAATCAGTAGCTATCTAGTATTTAGGTTGTTTTTGGGAGCCGTCATGTTGGTGGATTACGTGTCAATATCATTAAACGTCATTGGTTGAAATATATATTTGGCTAAAAGTTAAACCAAGGCGAATATTTTCTCTACCCTATGATACAGCCCATCCCCGGGGACAGTGCAATATCCACTCTCAGATAAGTACCTGGATCCCCACTCGAGAATATTCAAATTTCATTTTCACGAGATGTGCAAATTGGTAAGTAACATATTTTACCTATATTCATATCTTGCGGTATCGGTATGAATAAACCAGCCATTTTATAAGGCCTTCAGAGTGCTATTTTGGACGATTTGAGTTTTTGGATTAAAACTTGCAAACTAGAAATTAAATATGTGTATGAGAATAAAAGTACCAAAAATAAATAAATATTCTGGAATATATTTTTACACACGGCCATCTAATCCCTAACTGACCAGAGTTTTCACTATGGAAACCAGACAACTGATATATTATATACACTATTTGTTAAAATACATACTTATATAGGTAATTACATACACAGAACAAACAGACATGTGCATGCATACATATGTTTGTCCTGGGTGGGAATCGAACCCACGACCTGTGGTCTGGCAAACAGGGTCTAACCACGTTTTATCGTTTCTTAAATACTCATATTCAGTAAAGGATTTGTTTAAAATAGAGTATAGATCAAGCTTGAATTACTTGTGCTGAAGTTAGCACAGATCGAATTTTATATCTAGATAACAATGACAATGAAGATATATGGCGATATTAATGTCTAAATGTAGTAATGTTTAAATCACGATTTCCCGGTACAATAAACTTTCAAGAGAATTAATCAAATTTGTTTATTTGCTTCCATTAAAAATAACAACAATAGATACCGAAATAAATCGAAAGCGAAATGAAATATCCACTAGCGAGAATACGAGTTAAAAAGACCAAACAGAAAAGCAGAGAGATTCTGATAATAAATGTACAAAGGACGGCAACTAAAATTCAGTGTAATATAATTCCTACACAATCTATGCGCTTTCTCTGAAATTTGTACGAAAGTACGGGAATTCCTACTAAGATTATTTAATTACATGTTTGTGTGAGTGCAACAAAATTCAAAATTCAAAACCATTTATTCAGTTTAGGCCCTCGGATGAACTTATGAAGGTCAAATTTAAAGTTACTGAAGCTGAGTACAAGCTACAGTATAACATTCGTATAACTCTGCAGCGTGTAGATTATTTTTGTCAAGCACGCTACAAAATATACTCAAAGTAGGAAAAGTATATTTTAATGTATTTCTGAAATTTTGCTTGAAATACAGTTTATAGTTAAATCATAAATTCCAAGATCACTTCGTAAAGAAAGTAGTGGTATTTTTTAGGGTTACGTAGTCATTCTGGAACTCTTATAGTTTCGCCAAGTCCGTCTGCCCGTCCGCGGTTTAACTTAGTACTGAAAATCAGTTATTACGCATGGTTTTACATATTAATCACGGATATCAATCAAAACAAATCTATATTTTTGTCTCGTCAATATATAAATAAATAATAAATATCCTGGGACATTCTTTTACACACGGCCATCTGATCCCAAATTAAGCAGAGATTGTACTATGAAACCAGACAACTGATATACTACCTATACTACTTTTTTGTTTTTCTAAATACATACTTATATAGATATTTACATATATGGCGAGCAGTTGGATAGAATTTTCAAACATATAATACGCCTTATATGTTTGAAAATTCTATCCAAAGTAAGTAAAGAACATTTTTCATAACAGGAATCCATTTCAGAAATCATAAGCTTTAATGACTACTTTAAAGTAGTCATTTTTGTTAGAGTCAAGACTTTTTACAAGCTATACCGCTGTTTTGAATGAGTGAAAAAATCTCACTACAGTAAACGTAAAGTAAGGAAAATTACAACTAAGTAGGCTACAACTTAACGACTAATAATCGGCCAGCTTATAAAATGTACATGGGTAAGTAAAATTTCCATAGAAAATGGCTTGGATGACGTTTAACCATTGAGTTTATACTAGGTGCATTATAATTTTGTAATGTTATTGTTGCAATGGAACTACGGAACTCTATACTGCGCGTGGGCCGACATACACTTGGCCGGTTTTTATCTATTCTCCTGTAGATATTTACCTGCCTTAACTCCGTTGCTAGATCAATGACGAGTTGATTTTGTTCTTTTTCAAAATCCAAGGACACCTTTAATTCGTATGGTCCTAAAATTTAAGTAAATCGGCATGTATTATTGAAATCAGATAGTTTTTAAGTCTGAAGTTTCAAATTTAATTAATATTACGAAAATATTGTTAGTTTGTATTGTATAAAACCTATATATACTAATCTTCACGGCTAATATCACCGAAGAGGTTGGTAAAGATTTCAATACATCAAATTTCTTCAAGTCTCGAAGTGACATGTCGAGAGCATTATCCATCTCTGAGTTTCGACCAATAAAGCCAAATCAAATAAATGATTTAAAAATCATTGTTTCTGTATAAAATAGATTAATTTAATAGCTACCTTCAAATGAATGTATGACAAAGACCCAAAGGAGCATCCATAACATCAAAATGGAAGCCAAGCCCAATTGGCACGATATGCATCTAAAGATTATGGAACAAATTGATTCTCCTGGCAACTGCGGTTCTGGGTATACCCTTAACCATGAATCTGGCATCTTAAAAAAGAAAAACATTTTATTTGCTTGTATCGCAAGCCGTTAGTATTCACTGACTATACAATAAAATAGGTAAATTCAACTAAAAATGAAAGAAAATGAAATATTCTTCCCTCTATTTTAATCTGTCGTATTGATCAAGATCGTTTATGATAAACAAGATCTTTTATTTTTTACATCACATAGTAAGTAAAAAGTAATATTAAGAAGTAGTATTAATATTTGGATTTCAATGTTTATTACTTATTTATAAATCATTGATCTTTACCTTTTGCATTATTTTTGATCTACGATTTTTTTCACCTTGCGCTGACATATTATTATTTTCACAAATATTATCTAATTTGTTACCCTTAATCATTCTTAATTTTACCATATCATTTCCCCTGCGTGTTTTGAAACTACCTGCATTAGTTTTGATTTTTAACTTTCTGCTAGTTGTATTTCTGTCACATACACCGGGAATAGAAGCACAATTTTTAGTTTTCACTGTAATTAGATTGATTTCACCATTTTCACGTCTGATCACTTTTCTTTTGACATCAAAACCATCGCCACCTAGTTTAAAAGAGTTGTGACTGTCAATATCAACCGTGAAATCCGCTGTATCGACTTTAACTTTTCTGTATAGGGGCTTAACGAATTTGTTTTTAAAATTATCTCTTAGTTTGTGAGTTTTCATGTTCGTTCGAGTAAACATCGCGGAGAAAACTGGTAAGCCCAAAATGTTCCATGCGGAGTCGCGTGTTGTAAAGTTTAAACTGCCTGTTTCCGGAATGGAGTTGAATCCACCGATTGTGCATTAAACCCAAGTTTGCCGGATGGAGGCACTCTAAATGTCTATGCATGTATTTGTATATGGGAAAGCTTATGGTTATCTATTATTGGAGTTTGACTTATTTATATACACTAATACTATAAATATCCTGGGACATTTTTTACACACGGCCATCTGGACCCAAACTAAGCAGAGCTTGTACTATGGAAACCAGATAACTGATATAATATATTTTTTTCTAAATACATACTTATATAGACATTTACACCCAGACCCAGAACACACAGACATGTTCATGCACACAATTTTTTGTCCTGGGTGGGAATCGAAACCGCGACCTTCGGTTTGGCAGTCAGAGCGCTAACCACCAAGCCAAATGGCCTGATCTCTGTAATCTCTTTAATCTCTCTTGAAGATCTTTGTAAGTTTGCTTATTAATCTTTGAATCAACTAATGCGATTTAAGAAATCACTGTTATATGTATATGTATTAATGAATAATAATTGGTTATAATATATTATAAATAGCATCAAACTACACTATTCCCGAGTCATGGATATATTGGATCCCTATTTGTAGTATTTTTTTTCATATTGGCTTGACTTGTCGTCATGAAGTCATCCGTCGGAGAACCAAAGTTATCGACATAGCTCAAAGGATAAGCAAGCTGAAGTGGCAGTGGGCTGGTCACATCTGCCGTAGAACCGACAACCGTTGGGGTAGATGTGTTCTAGAGTGGAGACCACGGCTCGGTAAATGTAGTGTAGGGCGCCCTCCAGCTAGATGGAGCGATGATATATGCAAGCTGGCTGGCAGCGGTGGGAAACAAAGAGCTGAAGATCGAGCTCAGTGGCGTGCCATAGGTGAGGCCTATGTCCAGCAGTGGACGGAGAAAGGCTGACGATAATGACTTGTCGCGTTTACCTTTATTAATCTGAAACTTCTAGCGGTAATTATGGATCTGAAGCAAGGATTAAATATTGTTTTTGGATACATCTAGATAAAAGTGGTGAATTATTCAATAATATTAAATCTCTGATCACAAACATTAGGTCATTGAGAGCTAACATTTTAATTCATCTTTTATAGAAAGGAGTTTACGTACGGTGCGATTTTATGAATGGGCAGTTCACATATGGACGCTACATGTGGTGCCATTGATGAGTCCATATGGTATAACTTGGTTAAAAAATGGTATGGTAATGGTAACAGCACATTTTTTTGCCCTATATTTCGTTTAAGCAAAATGTTTTAACACAGTTACGCTTTTAAAAATAATTAAATATTCAACATCTATTATTCGGTTTAGGCCAGCGTAGGGCACTGATGATAGTCAAAGGTCGCTCCCGCCGGATCGGGTCAGCCTGAACTGAGAAGAACCGGCAAGAAACACAGCAAGGTTATTTTATTTTTCTAATATGATTTTTTGACTTTTATAAGTTACTAGCTGAGCCCTGCGGCTTTGCCCGCTCTCAATCCCTATCTATAGCTGAAAACTGCATTATTATCCGTTGCATAGTTTACTATTCTACAAAGGACATACAGACAAACATACATTTTTATATATATAGAAATATAATAAAAAATATATTTCTAATATTGCATTTGTGCGAAGAGACTTTTCCAGACATCTTCAATATATATGAAACATAAAACTTTCATCATGTGAAATGACAAAGCATCTACCTTTCATACCAGCGGTGTTCGTTCATAGGTAGCCAATATAGTTCCAATAAGCAAAACACAATTTCGCTCGCTTGCCAAAAAGCACCTATTCCGTTATTTCGGCTATCGCCCATCCTTTTATCTTTTTGACGTAAGAATACAGAGGACAATTGATTATTAAAAATAATACTATTGATCCTTGGTAATGGCTATTGTATTATTTTTTCGACAGGCCAGTTGGCTTGGTGTTTAGTGACTCTGAAGGCCAATTCGAAGGTTGCGTGTTCGATTTCCACCCAGGACAACCATTTGTGTGTATGAACATGTCTGTTTGTTCTGTGTCTGGGTGTAAATATCTATATAAGTATGTATTTAGAAAATTAAATTTTAATGTAGTATATCAGTTATCTAGTTTCCATAGTACAGGCTCTGCTTAGTTTGGGATCAGATGGCCGTGTGTAAAGAATGTCCCGGGATATTATTATTATTAAGAATCCCTTGAATTTTACCTTCTACCAAATTAATTATTCTATTTATATTATAAATGTCAATGTTTTGTGAGAATGGATGTATGTTTGTTAACCCTTACATTAGTTACACCTAACAAAGTTAATAGCTAACATATAAGATACTTTGTATAGTGAGAAATGTATCATCCCTTCCGAACGCGGCTGAAATCGCGACAGAGAGCTAGAAAAATAAATTTCATATTAATAAACTTTTTGGTTTCTTGATTATACTAGTTTTTAATGAGAAGGCTTTACACCAGAATCATAAATGGCAGGTGTAGGTTAAACAAAGCATAAACAGATTACTTCACAGTTTTTTTTACTATGAAGGTTATCTACAATTATCTTAATTATTGTTTGATAATTTAATAAATGTTTGATTCGCGAACTTTATAGTTCTTCAATTCCAAGTCCATATTAATGTAAGAGGCTACATGGAAAGAAACAAAGTTTAAATTGAGTTTGTGTCGTGTGGTCTGTCACTCAGTGCCTGAGAGCGAGCGCAACGTTACAAATTCCACCGCCGTACACTGCTAAGGGATAAATGAAAATTTTATAGCACATTCCTACATTTTCCTGGAATAGTAAGGGCCTATGTGTTAAACCAGGTTATTGACTATCTATGTGCCAAACTTCATCCAAATTCGTTCAACCGATTTTGCGTGATTATACAATATAATAGTTTCCAATGTACATATTTGCGTCAAATAATTTTATGAAATGAGCGTGAATATTTTTTGCGTGAATTAATTTTGTTAAATTAATGTGAAGTTTTGAAGCAAACACTATATATTTGGTAGATATAGGTAGATTTAATTACTTACAGCTATATAAAACCGTAAAGGACGTGATAAGATCGGAATAGAACACATTTTATATGAATGGCGTTTAGAGGTAAGACCAGAGTTAAACTGCAATGTAGCATGCTTCCTCATTGCGGTACGGAGTATGAATAGTACTGACTGCAATAGGATGTACTGATAAAATTTTATAAAGAGTTGAATTTTTTTTTAAAATCTGGAGCGAGAGCTGGAACTCGCAACCCAAGTTTATTCTTACCGCGAGTTCCAGAGCTCAATAAAACCTAAACTTTACCAGCCTAATTATTTGCTTTGAATATTAACTGTTTAAGTGTTTGTGCAAATTTATTATTAAATAAAATTATTATTATTATCATTTTTTTTTTCAGTATCATCCTGTCCGTCCCGTTTGTCTTTCTTATCAGGAGATTAAGGAACGCACTACGTATGCGCTTAATTGTTAGCAATATATTAAACCAAACTGTTAAGTAAACAAAGAATTTATGTTTCACAGTTCACTAAAGCTTTTGATGAAGACCTGATGGCCAGTGGTCACCGCCGTCTATGAGCACTTGCAGCTTCAGGGGAATTGCCAAGGCATTCACGATTCTGGGATATGAAGTTGTTAAGCTTCATATGGCTGTAATTTCATAGGCTTTCTTACCTTTCAACGCCTTCCTTTCACTATTACTTCACGATGGAAATGGGTATGGTGGTAGTACTCCTCGAACAAACACAGCACTAAGAGCTGTACTTCTATAAAAGAAGTTACTATGTGTTTATATTAGTGTGCGAAATTTTATTTAAAGCCGATCAGCCACTAAGTGGTCATAAACTCACGTAAACTTTTGTAACTAATGGCATTTGTAATATTAGTAAGAAGCAAGATAACCAAAACCCATGTTTTGATAGACGCGGACTTAGCATCGGTCTTGCTCTTTCGTACACGAAACGTCATGTGACAGATAGAGACTTCGGAGTTTTAGCTTTTCTACACTGCATGACTTTTTATTAAAATGGAGGAGATGTCAATGATTTAATATCCTGGGCCATTCTTTACCCATGGCCATCCCAAACTAACCAAGCCTTGTACTAAGGAAACCAAATACCTGATATACATACACTACTTTTTATTTTCTAAATACATAAACATAATTTTTACCCATTTTGTACTATTAACATGTTCAAAGAGTGATTTGTTATTCTTACATAGAAGTGTATGATGGAAACAGCATGTACCAGGAACCTGTAATAGAAAACGCACCTACTGCGGACATCGCGGGAAATATTGATCCTGCATTCGCGCACTCCGTCACCAAGCGGCGCGCGCATCAACTAGCAGCTGTCAAAATAATTTTTCGCCACAATTTTTACACGATTTTCGCGTTATTTGTGAAGAATAAACATATTATCGTTTGTCTAACATCGTATTTAATATAAAAACAGTGATTCAGTTGTTATAGACGAATTCCCTTGAAAATTAAACAACATTTGTTCAGTGCAAAAGGTTATATCTATTATTTGTGTGTAAATTATTTGCAATCTGTGTGTTTAATCCAGTGACAGTGATATAAATTCAATATGCTTCCTTTAATTTGAGATACAACCAAATCTGCTTAACATTTTCATGGAAATCATTTTCAAGGATTTCTTTGTGTATGTGAACTGTTCGTGAAGTAAGTGGAAAGAATATGCCTAAGAAACATATTAATTAAAAACAATGATTAACAATCATGTTGCGATGCTTGCGGATATTCCTAGCCTACTCCTACAGGCTATCAAGGAGACACTCGACGGTGCTGCTGATAGCTTCGTTCATAGTGACATTCACCGTCATACTCCAGCTATACGTATACAGGCATCATGACCACCTCCACGCACAACCGAGGATCGGTGACTTTGACTACAGGCCGGGAGCATTCCTGAGGGGGCAGCAGCCCAATGAGAATGTAAGCTACTGCGAATTTAACTATGGTCTTCCATATACATTTAATCTTACAAGTATCCGAGTATATCCGTCCCCAGAATCTGGAAACTATATGGTTATCTATGACGCTATCAGAGGTAAAGCATACGAGAACCACAGCAAATTTGATGGAGTCACTTATGCCACCCAAGCGACACCAGAGTACGTTCATCACATCGTCGAGATTGCCAGGTATTGGGATGGCCCCATCAGCCTTTCGGTCTATGTACCAGACTACGATTTGGATATCACCATACAAATTATGAATCTACTCTGCCATTGCTATCCAGGTATGTCCAAAGTATCAGTACATTTGTTCTTTTTGAGCCAGTTTCCACCAAAATTAAATACTAAGCAACAAATGACAGTAACAACAGAAATTTCAACGACAACTGCGAATGTCACAGCCGAGGAGATACTCCAAAAGAAGTTGACTAATTACAGACAGCTGGACGGCAAGACGAGAGCCGAGTACATTCAGTCGGCTAGAAAGAACAAAATAGAAAAGATGATGCTCAAAATGCCTGCCAAGAGATCTTTCGCTACTACCCTAAGATATGATGATTGCTCGGGCCCTGAATCATACAGTAATGTGTTTACATTCAGGCGAGATAATAACTTGGTATATCCTATAAACGTCGGCAGAAACGTTGCTAGGAATGCGTCAAAGACGAACTATTTCATAGTGTCAGACATAGAGATGGTGCCGAGCGACGGATTAGCTCCAAAATTTCTGACAATGGTGCGAAAACTTATGGGAGATAAGAAACGAGACGAGGGCTGTGTGTTCGCTAAGACCATCTTTGTAGTGCCGCTATTCGAGGTGGAGAGGGGGGAGGAGATACCTCGCGACAAAGACACGTAAGTTGATAAAAGAGCTTAAGTTGTACCTTTGTACTTTCATGTTCTTCCATTGTTGTTGTATATTCCTTTATTGTTGAGATGGCCGTTGGGTATGGGCGTTTTTTTAGGGATCCGTACTATGAAGTTTATTTAATTACTAAACTCTTTTCCTCTATCCCACGAGGCTATTCATTTAGGTTTAGTGATTCAACTCAGCAAAAATAGACTGCATATAATATTTATTTACTTTAAGCTGGGTAACTGCAATGGAGCTTTAAGGTGGGTAATATTTGATGCACATTCAGTATGGAATAAGCTTCACGACACGGTTTTCTTGAGCCAAAAATATGATGTACTTTAAACAACGACTCTTTATCAAGAGCTAAAACATGGGGTACTTAAAACAATAAACTTACCGCTCGAGAGCCAAGCGGGCCGCGACAGCAAGTGCCTCGAGCGCATGATCAATTCAAATAGGTTTTCAAAACTTCTAATTATCAATTAAAATAATTAGTGTAAAGGTTAAATCTGGCTTACGATATTACTTAGAAAAGCTGCAATTTAAGTAAAATTATTAATGGTAACATTTGATCCTGGAATAACAGAGCATATGTGTTTTTCACGAATGTTTAATCCACCAGGTTGTTACGCATGGTAGAAGCGAATCGAGCGATGTACTTCCATCAGAAGATCTGCCCTCACTGTCAGAGGTTCCCTGGCCTGCAGGCCTGGCTGCGGAGACCTTCGCCCAAAGTTGTAGAGGTAACAATATATATAACTTGATTTGACTGCTTCTAAAGTCCTGCTTTTACCATAAGGGGACTCGGGGCACGAGATCAGGGATCTCGGATTGAGGGTTCACTAAAATGTAGAACCAGTGTATATTTCGTTTTTATCAGTCAATCACAGGTTTTGCAGCAGCCAATTGCATGGCAGAAGTTTCTATGACAAATTTCATTTGAAAACAAATTTCCGGGCATTAACTCAGCTCTGAACCGGTTCAACAGATCAGATCACGCCTACTTGAACGTCGAGCTGCGGCTCAAGAGCAAACTAAACTGCTCACGGCTCACACATTTTACAGTCTGTGATCTATTCTGTCATGTTGAGTCGTTGTCGAACTGCGGCGCGGCAGCGGCGTGGAGACTCTATGATCAGTCGATAATATTAGAGCTGATCTGTGAACCGGTTCGCAGCATGAGCTGAACCGCAGCTCACGCATTTTGGTTGAGTTACCCATGTCTACAAATTCCTGCTAATATTATTAACTTATCAATAATATCTTATTTAAGTCACTAAACAAACGTCCTACAAGTCTGTCATAATATTTTATTGATATAAATCTATTTTTACCCAAAAATGTTGCGTAGATACCAAAGTTTGTTCGTTATTACAGCAAAAAAATATAGGATAACATAATAAGTCCATTATAGAGTGTGAATACGACAAACTTTTCGGCAAGAAACTTGTTGAAAAGTTAGTGACTCCCTTCATGGGCAGCTGTGTTATACGTGATCAATTTATTGTTGGAAGAATCACAATTTAGAATTTATTTAACGGTATATTCAATAATACGTTCAAATTACATAGTTTACAAATGAAACAAAGTTTATTAGATCTTTAATTTCTATCTCTTTACTATAATATTATATGTAATATTCGAAAGTTTGTGTTTCTGGATGTTTGTTACTCGTACACGCAAAAACTTCTAAATGGATTTAGAATCAACTAGGTTACTTTTTATCCCGGGAAAACGTGACATCCCTCGGGAATGCTGGTAAAACCGTGGGGGACAGCTAGTACTATTATATAGTTGTACATAGAACCGTTGTGTCGGTACATTGAGAACTTCGTCTGAATGTTTGTTTATTCGCGCTTATTCCCGAAAATATTGAACGAATTGTAATGGTCTTAACAGGTATCTGGAACGTACTTTGGGGCATATAGGCATCGATATCGGCTCAGGAAACAAAAATTCTTAATTAAAATTTATCATGCGGACGATGTCGCGGGCTCAGCTAATGCAAAATAATAAGAACGACGAAGATCCATTATATATTACATTAATAGAACCAATCTAATTAACATTAATCCTAAGTGATCCTACTGTCGTCTCGAAGCCTATTGAATGGCTGACACTGATCTCTACATACAGACCTCTACGTCAGTATAATACAACTTTAAAAATTACTGTTCATAAATATAACCGTTACAGTTTTGCTTACGTTGATTTTATATTATGTTTATAATATAAATATATTTTTTTAAATTTTTATTATATTTCACAAATTTATTTATTTGAGTTTATTTTACACAAGATATGCGTCGATAACTTGTTTACTACTCAGTGCTTTATTAATAAGTAGCTGTCCCCCGCGGTTTCACCCGCGTTCTCTAGGGATGTAACATTTTTCTGAGATAAAGAGTATCCTATGTTACTTCTAATACCTCCAAGAATATGTGTACAAAGCTTCATGATGATCGGTTATGTAAAATGAATCCCTATTTCCCTTGGTCACGGCATCATCACGCATGGTCGGCTGGACCGATTTCGCTAATTCTTTTTTTGTTGTGTTTGTTATTGTCAGGAGAAGGTTATTATGAAAGAAAAAATTAAGAAAGTTGCGCGAAAAATTAGAAAATTTAATAAAACATAATGACCATATTAACTTTTCTAATGTAACCTTACCGCTTTTTAGTATATAAACTCTTTTATTGTAACCTTATGGTGTTTGACATAAATGTCAGTCGTTTGACAATATCGTTTAAACCAGAGGCATGTGTCGGAACCATATTGATAAAATAATTAATTTATCATTACTTAGTGCACATTTCACAGTCGGAATATTTATGAATAATTTTACACCTAGTTTTAGAGAAGTGTGTGTTCATCACAGTTAGTTCAGAGCGCCATCACGCCTAATATTTAAAGTTTAATAAACACTACGTTCGTGGTATTTTATTTTTATTAATGATACCAATTCGAATTAAATATTCGTTGAAGACAGGACGACGTCTGTCGGGTCAGCTAGTTGTCATATAAGTAGGGATAATCGTACGGAAGAATAATTTGTTTCAAGAATGATATGTGATAAAGTACCTACCTCAAAGATATTAGTAATTTAGTATCATCAGAACTGAATGTTGAATGAATACTCGTATAAACCTCTGTGGCTTTTGTGAATGTTATTATGTTTTATTTTCTCCATGCTTTTATCTTTGTTCAATAATAAATAAAAAAAAAATATGAATTCGGTTATAAAAAGTAATAGTTTTTGAGATATTATTAAAACACTTTAACTTTTCCAGTCACTAAACATAATTAATAACTGTTTATCTTCCAGGTATGGGCAACCTTTGACATGTTGAGGGCCAAACTTTAGCGCGCAAATACGTTCGCGGGCGGTTTAAAAGTACTTAGTATTACTACTGCAGTACTTAATGAGTATAAGTAACTAAAGTAATATTTTTTTAATTGGGTTTTTTCAAAATGTCTCGCGGGCCACATCATATCTTACAGCGGGTCGGTTGTTGCCCATATATGATCTACACGAATAACAATATTTATCTAATTGTTATGCAATTTACGCATGCCACAGTATTAATTTTGAAATCGCGCCCCATAAAAATTGCAATAAACTTCGTAATTCCGCCAAATACAAGGGTTGGCAAACATTAAATCGAGTACTACTCGATAAAAAATGTACTTGGAGCATCTCTATTTATAATAATAATAAATATCCCGGGACGTTCTTTACACACGGCCATCTGGTCCCAAACTAAGCAGAGCTTGTACTATGGAAACCAGATAATCATACTATTATGTAAAACATAAATTAAATACGAAACCAAAATCAAATTGCATCGTTGCTTATAGCCAATGTAGTATATAGAGCCAGGCTAATCAAATTACACCTCATAAGTTCACCACAGTGCAGTTTCAATCAACTACGAATGACAGACATTTCGATTTAGCCGAGTGTCTGACAAGGTTCTAATACACTTACCTCGCCCCATCTCATAGACTACGCCGACTAATTGCTTGCTAATTATTGGGAAACCGGAGCCCTTTAGAGCACTGGTTATATAGCTGAATTGACGATTAGCATTTTGAATTTGGAATCTGACCTTAAGAGGACAAATTTGTTGGGAGCTAGGTGTATCATGGTCTTAACCTTTAATTAGGCGCGCGGGGTCGCCGCGACCCCAAGTGATCTCCAAGTTATTTTTATACCTATTAACGCTGTCAGCCCGAATTTTTTGCTAGCTTCTTTACTCTCTAGTCTCCTAGTTCTAGGTCTAGTTTCTAATTTCATACCTAATTGGTAACTGCAGACCCCACGCGGCTAACAATGTTAGTTTATTGGCGCGCCTAATTAAAGGTATAATGTAAGTAGCTTTTTATTTTTTTTATACATACAACATGAGCCGACAAATACAACGGTTTACCGGATGGTAAGTGGTCACCGTCCCCTATGGACATTTGCAACACCAGAGCATCACCAATACGTTGCCAACCCTGAGAAGTGCAGTTGTTAAGTCTCATGTGCCTGTAATTTCACCGGCTCATTTCAATTAGCTGTAAATGTTTTTTTTGTGGTTACGCGGTGCTTTAGTGCACTTTATATGTTATTTTACAATTCAATTAGGCACTTACTTTATATTACTGCTGGCTGTGTGTTATGGCCAAGGTAAATACTGCACGCAATTTAATGAAAATGTGTTTGTTTCGCTTTTAATTTCTTTATTTTTGTATTATTTTTATTTTCTGGTGTGCTCCTTCTCCGGTCACACATTGGTCAATAGAATGGCAAATGATATGATTTGATGAACCGTACAATATACGGTTTTAGATCACGAAGAATGATAATAGCGATAGCATAAGCGATGTTATCTAATAATGTATATAGGGTACAATCACGTCTTTAAATAAGTATACACGCCGACGCTTCACAATATTCTGACCATAATTCAATAAAAAAATTAATGATCAAAAAATCTTCACTAATATTTGGACGCTCTCGTTACTTCATACAAATATTGCCGAAAGAATATTTTATTCATATATATTTAGTCATAGCTTTTGAATATATGTGCTCATTGAACGATTCAATTTAATGGAAACATAGTTTCTTTCATTGAAATATCACAAGGTCGACCAAACATTCACAAAAGTCCACACGATGTATCCATCTTTTAGCTTTAAATAAAATAAATTATGAATGAATAAAACTTTTAAAAAACCCTGAATCATAAATGCATATAGATAATAAATATGTAACCAAATTTCAAATTTGACTTATCGTTAGACGCATTTACGCTTTAGACTCGAAAAGTGTTTTTTTTGGCACACGGTAGGTTCTTATTTCTTTTTAATAACTTGTTCTAGTTTAAAAAAAATGTTGCACCACGGTTCTTGAAATCGCACCACAATAGTCCATAAGACAATTTCACCACAATTCCGAACAATTCTATCTTATTGAGCGCCGCACTAATGTATCTAAAGCACATACCTAATTTTACCCGAAAAGTTTTCTCTTTTTGAACATTTGTTTTTTTCCTAAAAATATAATGCTTAATACGTAGCATGTATTTAAACAAGATAAAAATTCCAAATTCAAAACAATTTATTCAGTTTAGGCCCTCGGAAGGCACTTATGATGGTCAAATTTAAAGTTACTGAAGCTACAACAATATCTATATTAAAAAGCTTTATTTTCATACATTTTGTCATAACCCTACAATATCTTAAGTTTTCAAAGTGAACGCAAAGTTTTTTGTTGTGTGTACGTGAATGAACGTGTCATGATCCAATTTTGCAAATTGACAGAAGTGTCAAACGACATTGTATGCGATGTCTTGCGATGTCTCCTCAGAGCTCTTTGAGCACACTTAGAACATGTACAAATACTTTTAGGTTCCCGTTTTGTACACCTATATTTGGGAGCATCAAACTTTTTGTTGAAAAATAATGTAAATAAATAAGCGGCGAAGTGCGAGTTTGACTCGCACGAGAAGGGTTCCGTAGCACTGTACATTATTAAACGCATGGTTATGGTGATCCCCATCAATTTATACTTTACTAGTTGTTTCTCGCGGTTTCTCCCCCGTTTCCGAAGGGTGTTACATATTCCCGGTATAAGAACTGGCTATCTGCTCCAGCCCTTATTCAGCTGATACAAATTGATTCGTCGGCGAGCCGCTTCTCGGAGGCCTCGGAGACGTCACGTGATTAGTAGTATTAGCGGAGTTAGCGAAAGAGACAGAGCCTGGAGGCCGCGACGAAACAGCCTCGTTTTAGTGTAATTTTCCTTACAGAATCGAGCCCCAGACTATAATCAATATCTGTGCTAAGTTTTATCTAGATCCGTTCTTATGTTCTGGCGTAATTGAGTAACAAATATTCATCCATCCAAATTTTCGCATTAATTTATAGTAGTAAGATTTTATGTTTATTATTTGATGTTATAGCGGCTATAGTAAAAAAATGAGAAAAGAGTATAGTAGAAAATTTCATCAGTCTACCTATTTAGGGTAAATGAGACCATATGTTGGACGTGTACTTGGCGCGAGACACGATTGTGTCTCCGGATATAGTCGGCTAACAACAGTCGACAGACGGACGTAGCGGAACCTTAATAATAAGGTCCTGTTTTTACGGAATCCTAGACGGGTGTATGACATCCAGTTGGAATCTTCTAAAACAGTTATCTTTTGTCTAAATTGCTTACCATTGGATACCAGATAACTGATATACCTACTACATATTACATATTATATTATTTTTTTTTTCTAAATACATACTTATATAGATATTTACACCCAGACACAGAACAAACAGACATGTTCATGCACACAAATATTTGTCCTGGGTGGGAATCGAACCCGCGACCGACGTTGGTCGCTAACCACCAAGGCAACTGGCCTGTCAATAATAATAATAATCTGATCCCAAACTAAACAGAGCTTGTACTATGGAAACCAGATGACTTTAATATTCTTGTTTTGTATAGAATATGGTAAGGAGTGATATACAAAATTTGGATTTTTATAAACAACCTCAGAGAATAGGTTCCATCTCATCAGTCGATACGTTAATTCTGGGTCAGTGGTAATAAATGAAAGTATTTATTACAGCCAATGCTGATTGCGAAGCGCGAGTATCCGTATCACAGATGGGAGCCCCTCTACTTCGGCACTCACAAGGATCCGTGGTACAGCGAGATGCTGTCCTGGGAAGGACGTCAAGACAAAATGACCCAGGTAATTTTATTAAGACGAGTTAAATGTTTTTTTTATATCACAAACAAACAGACGGTCAACCTGATGGTAAGTGGTCACCGCCTCCTTCGCCCCCCCATTGGCAACACAAGGGGTATAGCGTTGTCGACCCATAGATCTGAAGTTGTTAAGTCTTCTGTGTGCCTGTATTTTTTTGTTTCTTTACAAGCTTTTATTAAGTATCACCTGTCCCAGTATATCTGTAATCAAATATGGAAAGTAAAATTTTACCCACTTCCTGGTTTCCGACTGAGCTGACGTCATTCAAAATCCAATATGACGGACGTGGCACTAATCCAATTTACACTATCGAATATTAATATTTTTTTTCATAAGTAGTTTTATATTTTTTTCATAGGTACTTGAACTATGCCTTCAAGATTACCAGTTCGTGGTGATCGATGGTGGTTTCTTCTGTCACTCCGCCCGTAGTAAGGATTACGCTGTAAAGACGTTCTCGAAACCAACCTCTTTAAATCATCGAGCTGATATAGCTAATAAGATGCGATATTCAATCATAATTTTCCTATTTAATCTAAAATATAAACATGCCCTTCATTCAAAATATATGTGTAAAATTGATTTTAATGTTACCAGTTTTTAATGGACTATTTATATTATACTCTATGTTTTAATGTTCTTTATTATATGTTCTGTGCTTTGCAATATCTTTGCTTTTATTTGTAAATATATTCCTGTATATAAGCGCCTCTTAACGCCCTAAAAATGCTACCGCAACGGAAATTATACTGCGGGATGTGCGCAAAAAATCTTACACAGTCAAAACTTATTCAAGGCTAACATTTTCTGTTTCTTCTGTTCTATTATGCAACTGTTTGATACCTATTCAATGTAAATGAATGGAACTACAGATTTATTGCAATGTTACAGTCGGTTCCTAATAAAAATCTTAAATTAATACCTTTTTGACCTTTGAAACCTTTGAAAAAGCTTTTTTTTTATAAAAGTTGACATAATCATTTGGATATGATTCCAAAGATATTATAATAAGGCTATGCGTGTAATATGACAGCAACTGCCTGATTGCTGCACATGCTTAAAAATAATAAAACGTATTAAATTTAGTCCAATCTTTTGAGTGATGCCACACTAAAAAAATCATTTTTTTTGCATACAGGATTTTACAGAGAACACTTACAAAGATAAGAGATCAATATTCTATATTTGACAGGCAGTGTACGATGGTCAATAAATTTAATAAGTAATGTACGATATTACAGTGTAAATATTTTGCCCACTAGATGCTCGAACTGTGTCTTCAAGAATACCGCATGGTAGTCCTGGATGGAGCGTTTCTATGTCACGCAGCAGCTGTCAGAACCAGTAACCACCACGGCGGCGCCCAAAGGAAGAACGCCAAAATGTATATGAAAATAATTGGAGAATTGAGACGAAAATATCCGAAAAGACCAAATTGTAAACTTATGTGGGGTTGTTTGGCCTCAGCAACCCCAGATAAGTTAAGTATAAGTTCAAAAGAGACTTCAGTGTCTCAATCATTTCTAATGACGAAACTGTTTGTAAACAGCGATCGAAAGTAAAGTGAAATGTTTTTCATGAATACTTATGTATAACTATTGTCACTTTTATAGGTACTCGCTGTACTTTAATAGGTACTCGCTGTACTTTAATAGGTACTCGCTGTACTTTAATAGGTACTCGCTGTACTTTAATAGGTACTCGCTGTACTTTAATAGGTACTCGCTGTACTTTAATAGGTACTCGCTGTACTTTAATAGGTACTCGCTGTACTTTAATAGGTACTCGCTGTACTTTAATAGGTACTCGCTGTACTTTTATGTGGATACAAAATAAATCTTGCACTGAGTCTGATTGTACCTGATACGTAATATATTCACAATTATATTTCTGCTAAACAGAACTATTCTGTAAAAAAACACAAGAAACCACAGTTCAAGTAGTATTTAATGTATTTAAGACCTAACAATACTGGTCAACTTATCTTTATTTACTTAATTTGTAGGTGCATACAAATATAAATATAAGTACTGTTTGTTAGTAATAATTTCGAAACCCCATTTAATTTTACGGTCTAAAATCTGCTGTCAGACAGTGACACTCGCTTGTTTCGTGGCTCTTGTGAGATATTATCGGTATCACGGCATAAAGTATTGAAATATGATTATCAAGATGTGATACCACTTGATAGACGTATGAAAAACGTGTAGTTATTTCCCAGACCCCATTTTTTTCAGATTTGGAATAACGGCAATCTACAATTAAATATAATATTGTTAAATATTTAAAATGAAAAAAAAAAAAAAAAATTATTTTAGTGTTTATTGTTGAGGATATAAAAATTCAGAGCTTTTGATAATAGTTATCCTGATTTAGCTTTTGTAAGACAAGCGTTTTAAAATTCTATCAGTTTCTATAGCGGCTCTACAAATTATGTTAGTATAGTAAAATGGATACTAGTTTTACTAACAAAAAACATTAAATTCATAAATTTACAAAAAATATATTCATCTAAATAAATCGGCTTATACACACTATACAAAGTATTAGAAATGTTTAATAGTTTGCTATTAATTTAAATATTTATAGGAGAATGGAATTGTTTTACGAATTATAAGAATCATAAATTATTTTAATTTGTGAATTTAATCAAATCTTTGAGCTGATTGTACGTTTCATTTTACATAGAAAGTTATGAACCCCATACAAAGTAAGATCGAACTATATTTTAGACCCTTATAACAATGTCCATACTTATATTGTGTAATGTGAAGAATGTCGTCCTTAATAAAGATAATATTATCAGAAGAAATAGTTTAAATTTTAACCTTATAATAATAATATTCTTTATTGTTCTCTCATAAGGGAACGGGACCATACTACAGAATACCTCTCGAAGAAATCTCGCGCCTTTAGCTTTATTCAAATATGGCGTGCCTTATTAAGCAATTCTTTTTGTCATTCTATTTGCGAAATATCGTTGAAAACAGTATTTAATTGCTATGTACAAATTAGTCTTGGCATATACTAGGCGTGGTTACCAAGGGGGGGGAAGGGGGGTAAAAATTGTAAAAGAATGGGTCACGTAGTATGGTTACGTTCCCTAATCACAAATACAGTACAGAGTCAAGGTAACACTTAATAGACTGGTGTCTGTTGTAGGTAAAACCTATATTACAGATCACCAGGCCTTCCCTTCATGGACAACTCACTTATATGACCTATGAATGTAATAAATGAACATACAAGTTGTGCATAATAAAATGCTATTACAAATTAATAATAACAAAGGTGAAACAAAAATGGAAAATTACAATCTAACACAAAACAAATCTGGTGGCGAAAGTAGCTTAATATTGGTTTTTGATTATAGCCACCAACAAATTTTAGTAAGAGGAAAACTTATAAGTTTGGATATAAGAGGGAATCTCCGAAACTACTCCGAATTAGATTGTTTTTTTATACCACATGGTCCGACAAACAAGCAGACGGTCCGCGTGGTGCTAAGTAGTCACCGCTGCCTATGGACATTTGCAACACCTCTATCGCCAATGCATTGTCGACCCTGAGACGTGAAGTTAAGTCTCATGTGCCTGTAATTTCACCGGCCCCCTTACCTTTTTAACTGAAACACAGTAATACAAGTGCAGTCCTGCTTCACGGCGGAAATGGGTAAGGTGGTAGTTTCACTGGACGAACTCTGCACTATAAGAGCTCTTCTACTCTAAAATTAATCAATTTTTTTTTCACTGAGAGCTACTCTGTTGCCAACTAACATAGTATGTATAATCCCGAGATACATCAGAACGGGGCTGAAACCACAGAACAGAAGCTAGTCGGGTAATAAAATTGAATCTATAGTGAAAAAAATTTGATTATTTTGTGAATATCTACAGAAAGGTTGGCTCTTGATCTTAGAATCCTACTTGAGAGCAATGTAAATCCCTACAACTGTAGCCCAAAAAACATTGGTACGGTCTTATCGACAAGCTTATCGTTCTACCGCTCGAAAAAGGTTGGTAGAATTAGGGGCGTTACCGTTATCATTTGTATTTATGTGGCGAAGTGCTTTGTGGCTACGATAATTTTATGAGCAGATAAAAGGTTTAAAGGCACATTTTTTGGTAATAAAAGTTACTTATTTCTTTTGGGATCATTGGTTCTTAACATAACGGTAGTCGGATTTACCGATATAATTCATAACATTTCATAATTCAAGCATAAAAACAAAAGAAACTGGTTGTTTATTTTTCCATCCAGGATTCTGTTATGCAAACGACGCTTGACAATGCTTCGTCGCGGCTTATTTGCTCTCTCTTTCGTCAACAACGCAATCGCATGAGAAGTCCGTTCTCCAAGGCATCGTTGCGCTGGCATATCGACAAAGGTCGTATTAGCTGGATGAGGGGGCTGGGGTCTCAATCTGTAGGGTAAATTACTCTAGATCGAAGATGTTTCGACGCAGCCTTTTTGCTCTATCTCTTTCTTTAACTACGCATTTGCGTGAGAGGTGCACCGGCACGCCGACCAATTTGGTATTAGCTGAATAAGGGAGCTGAATGACGATTCACAGACAGTGTAATAGTGAATTGATCGAGATGCTATGTTAGTCGAACCGTACTGAAAACGTAATTAACTCGCTTATGCCTGGTGTTCAAGTTGAATATGGAAACGGACTTGCTTTGAAGCAATGACAAAGATATGGCATGACATGACATAAATAAAAAGATTATTCATGCAATCTTATACGATATATTATTATTATATAAAAATGTTATTTTGACAATTCCCGGTCCATATTTAGCCGCCATTCAAGCAGATAAATGGATTACATAGTCAAAGATTTTGTAGATGGATGGATGTAGTATGTAGTAGAAAATAGAGCGGGAGAACTATTTCTGACGCATTTAATCAGCGAATTCGGTTTTTAAGGATCTGCTGTGTTTTTGGATAAGTAAAAAACTCACAGTAGTAGATATATAAATGAAAACTATGACAACAAATTAGGCTCAACAATTTTATGAGTAGTCAATAGTTCGGAACACTAAAAAGAAAAAAAATAATTGCATTATTAGACTACTTGAAAGTCAATCAAATTATTAGGTTGATATAATGTAGTTACAATTATTGTTATTTTTGGAGGCGGTGTCAGCCAACGAAACACTACAATATACCTAGCAATAATAATACGAGAATACTTTAATAATTAAACACATTTACAAGCTCCCCTCCCGCCGCGGCCCCGCTCTCGGCTCTCGCCTGGTAAAGTCGCGCGTGCGACACAAGCACATATCACCTATAACTATGTATCTAGTTACAAGCCTACGTTGGCTGAAACCGACTCCAAAAATAACCATAATTGTAACTACATTATATTATCGTAATAATTGGATTGACTTTTAAGTTGTCTAATAATGCAATAATTTTTTTCTTTTTAGTGCGTATTTTGGAATAGTTTATTTTTGTGAAGTCGGTTTTTTACTTACAATTTTACACAATCTCGCCAGTGTCAAGATGTTTGAAAATATTGACAATTGACATGTTTGTTAAACACAAAACAACATGTTTTGGCGTTGTTCAAGGTCAAACCGACTTTAAATAGAAACCTATGCTCTTGCCTAGATACTTTAGAACATCATCCTCTTGAAAATAGCTGAACTCCAATCAAGTAAGTAAGCGGGGTCAATTTAATAAGTATAAAATGAATGTTAGAATTGAAACGCCCACCAAGTATTGTTCAAATATCATTCTGTGTGAGCAAAGGGACTTTTATTTATACTGTTTCTATATAGCAGCCGATTTTGTTTACAATACCCGTTCAATAGCTCGCCATTGTTAGCTTTCGTCTACTTATGATTGTTGGTTTTGTAGGTAAGTAATATGTTTGTTCGTTACGTTTTGATTTTCTTATTTTGTCAATAATGTGAAAGTTTTCCCCATATTTTTATTTAAGAAATATGCTTATAATTCATTTAAAATTGTCACTTCTGTTTTAAGGCTTCTAAAAAGTGCAAACAAATTTTTTCGTACTAACTACATGCTGCATAACAAAATCCCTGCAAATTTTAAATTTAACGGGCTGGTCTCAACAAAGGCAACATCCAAACTGATGTTAAAGTCTGACCATTCATAAGTGCCTGTGAAGGCGTATTTCACTAAATAAATTGCTTTGAATTGAAATACGAGTAATTAGTGATGCGTTGTGTATCTTAAAGCGAGCGGTGAGGTGGGGCGACGAGGTCTGGGGTCTCCTGCCTCAACACAGTGGCACAGAAAATTAAAAAACAAAAAAAAGTTTAAATTTTTTAATTTACATTCGATATGTACTGATTTCCTTAAGTGGGCGCCGGAATATTCTTGCCCGGGGAGTCCGTTGCCCTAACGCCGATACTGGAAACTTTGTTGGAATTTGGGTAAGTTAAGAAGGTACCTAAGATAGGTACTATATAAAGAAATAAATTTAATAGAAACAAAGCAAATTAAAGCTTTAAAAAAAAAAGTTTATTTTCGGAACGTCACGTAGATAGCGATCGTCGTTCGTGCTTGAGTTTAATACCCATTCCATTCATTTAGAATAATCATCAATAAGAATATAGAATTTAATACTTTGTTAGTTACTGATACTCGATTGCACTATTTACTACTCTCAGACCTTCAGTTCTACGGTTGCCAATTACCTTTAGCCACAGTATCTTAACCATGTAAAGTTTTTTAGGAGTAGAACTCCCATTATCATTCTTCTATGCCACAGGACGTTTCGATTTCTATTCAGCTCAAATATTCATGTGCACGAACATGTTTGTTAGTTTTGTCTCTGAGTGTAATTTAAGTAGGTTGATTTCGATAGTACAAGCTCCCTTAGTTTAGGAGGTGAATGAATATTCCCGGTCCCGGAATATTTATTAATTACGCTATTAGAGCTGACTGTAGGTGACGATACCAATATCGATTAAAGTTACAGTTAAATTATGAGTTTTATTGTGACATTATGAGAAAAGCACAGTGTTCTCAGCTCGTTATTATATAATCATGCTGAGCTCGGAGAGTTCAGAAATGTAACCTTCATAACTTTTTTTCTTTTTTTATAACAGATAACCCGACGAACAAGCAAACGGTCCGCCTGATGGCAAGTAAGTGGTCATCGCTGCCTATGGACATTTGCATAGCCAATGCGTTGTCGTCCCTGACCACCGACCTCTACTGCTTCACGGCGCAAATAAGTTAGGTGGTAGTACTTCTCCACTCTAGTGCAGCTTCTAAGCTCAACGACAAAGTTGTTGAAGTAGTTAAGCTGTCTAGAAATAACAGTAGAGGATTGAATGAATAAATCATGAAATCAGATATAATTGCAGAACTCTTCGCGTCCATATTCTGTCTTTAAAACTTTGAGACAAAAATATTGAAATATTAATCTATTATGTTACTACAAAAGTAGTTTACTGTGGTCCATCCTTTATATATTTACTGGTCATAGTGTGTGGAGGGCAAATACTGAAGTTCTGTTTGTCCTCTTGATCGATGGGCATTACGGAGGCATGTCACGAAAGTGTATACAAACAGACCCTGTATTCAATCACCCGTTATGTTATTTAATCATCGCTAAAGGAAACGAGGTCATCGTACACCTACGTATTAATATAAATCATATTTTCTATGATGGAGAAGTCACGTGCGGGAAAATATGCTTTTTGTGTAGTTTGCGAATCTTCTTAGAACGTGTGAGAGTTACGAAGAGCTTATGGAATATAAATATTATAATCTTTGCTACATGTTTTTAAAGTAAAATCTTCTTTGGCAGCGTTGTGATTTGAAGCTCGATGAAACGAGAAAGAGACAAACATATACGATTTAGCCTGCGAGAGAATGAGATAGGTAGTTTTCTGAAGGTTTCTCTTCTACCGCGTGTGAAATGCATACATTTTATATTTACTGCGAAGCTTGGTTGTTAGTGACTCTGACTGCCAAGCCGTAGGTGGCTAGTTCGATTCCCACCCAGGACAAACATTTGTGTGCATGAACATGTCTGTTTGTTCTGTGTCTGGGTGTTCATATCTATATAAGTATATATTTAGAAAAAAGTAGTATATCAGTTATCTGGTTTCCATAGTACAAGCTCTGCTTAGTTTGGGATCAGATGGCCGTGTCTAAAGAATGTCCCTGGATATTATTATTGTGTTTCATCTTACCATAGAGTGGCGAAGGTGGTAAGTATACAAAGGCTATGGGGAAACTGATTCTCAGCCTAGTTGGAACTGACTCTATTGGGCTTATTAATGTCTTGTCGTTTTATAATAGGCAATGTTAACCTGCTCTTAAGTCAAGGATGAATTTAACCTCCCCTCTGTCAACTTATCCAAAGTTACAAAATATTACAAATTTACTAAATAAAATATTTTTGAATAATTTATTATATCATTATTTTGTAACATAAATAGATTAATGATAATTATAAAATAATTTTATGATTTGCAATTTCTTAAAATGATTAAAACTACATTGAAATATGTATAAAAAAAATATCTCAAAATAAAGATTTAAATTATAGAGATCAGCTGTTCATAATAGCGTAAAACAATTAAGCCAGAAGTTACCCCAGTCCCCAGCTCTGGGACGTTTACATCAGTCCACATGCGGAAGTGGAAATAAGTTATAGAATTTTATCAAAACAAATGCCATTAACATAATAAAATATTTATTCAAATTTTTATGTACAAAATATATAAATTGAACCAACAACCCTCAGTAATGTATGTGCCTTATCTCCGAAGGAAGGCTGAAACAAAGATAAAACGTGTTTTATTATTTACACTTATCATATAAATAAATACATAAAAATCGGACTCACTATAGTCTACTATAACAAGTCCGTTTTAACGTTAAATAACTTCATTGAAAAATCAACTTTATTCGTTTAAAAATAAGGTTCAACTATTGACCTCACGGTTGAATGAACTTATACGTCAAAGGGGACTTCTTATATTGGACAGGTTACAACATCGATTTTTTTTATGATAGGCCGGTCCAGCTTACAGTGGTCACAGCGGCCTATGTGCATTTGCAATACCAGTGTCATCGCCGGTATCGACCCTGAGACGTGAAGCTGTTATGTCCATAGACGAACATCACTTAACATCAAGTGGGCCGACTGCCTGTTTGTTGGCATATGTGATTAAAAAATATCATGTGTCTATAATTTCATAGGCTACTTAAACACAGTAATACAAGTGCACTACTGCTTCACGGCGGAAATGTATATGGTGGTAGTACTTCCCCGGACTAACTCTGCACTCTCTACTTCTAAACTTTAGATCTAGCACTTCTTTTATTTTCATTCTTTATCGAACGCGTACCTTACGCGAACGTTTTTTATTTCTATTATATCGTAATATAATAGAAATAAAAAACAAACCATGCCTCTATAATTTCACTGGCCCCTTGCTACACAACACAGTAATAGAAGTGCACTACTGATTCACGGCGGAAATAGGTATGGTGGTAGTACTTCCCCTGACTCTCTACTTCAAAACTTTAAATCTAGCACTTTTTTATTTCCATTCCTTATCAAAAGGTACGATATTATATAAATCAAATACGTGAAGGTAATACCTACCAGCATAAATCTGCTATTACTCATTACAGATTCAGAAAACTCTTTAATCAACTTTGCTCGACGCGACGCTTAAACTTTTACAGGACTTGTTTAATGTAATTTGAAAAGTCACACAATCTCTGTTTCAGACTGGAATCAAGCACTTTGAACGAACTTGATTAAAATTTATTTCATACTTGGTTATGATTTTATATTAAACGAAAATAGCAGTATTTGAATATCTATTTTTTTTATACCACTTGGGCCGACAAACAAGCAGACGGTCCACCTGATGGTAAGTGGTCATCGCCGCCTATGGACATTTGCAACACTGGGGGCATCGCCAATGCGTTGTCAATCCTGAGACGTGAAGTCTCATGTGCCTGTAATTTCACCGGCACCCTTACCGTTCCAACCGAAACACAGTAATACAAGTGCACTACTGCTTCACGGCAGAAATGGGTAAGGTGGTAGTACTTCTCCGGGCGAACTCTGCACTAAGAGCTCTACTACTCAAAAGCATGTATACCCTTTTACTGCTAAAAGATGGAGCTGTTTTTCAAGAACCTTATAGTACTAAAATTATAAATGCGAAAATTAGAGAATGTATAATGTTCGTTACTAAAGAAAAAACACAAAAACTACAACGGATTTAAGTAAAACTGTGCACATGTTCGATAGAACATGTTCTGGAATAATATATAGAGGATTTTTTATTCCGGTGATCTTTCGGGAACGAGGATGAAAACTCGGAGACAGCTCGTAATTTCTAAATGCTTTATTATGACCAAATTTCTACAAGGTCATGACTTGAAGACATTTATTTTGGTGTACAGAGTGATATTTTCAAGTGGGCGTGGATAGCATCATTTTGAACAAAGTACGGCTAATGCATGAATCAAAGATATGAATCAGTTTTTTTAAATTCAACATCCTTCCTTATGTTTTCCGTTTGTACCGGTACTTCCCAGCTATACAGCTTTTGTTTTCCAAAATCATCGGATTCGATTCCCAGCTAAGAATTTTTATTTAGTTTTAGTTTTCATCAAAATCGGGCTTGAGCCTCTTCTGAATCTTTATCGCTATTCCACATAGTTTCAAACACGGCCATCCACGTCTTCTTAAAAAAATCATCGTGTACAGATCATCACTTCAAGGATCAGGGCATAGAGTTATTTTAATACTGAGTACGAGGATACGGATATAGGGAAATGAGAAAATGATTTATAAAAAAAAAAAATGACTTACTCACTTTGGTTGTATGAGGTGGAAAGGCATCTTCCTCACAGCTTCCTCTGCTATTTCCAGAGGAAAGGCGAATTCCACCATATTCTCATTGAGGCAGTCATTGTAGGTGGAAGCTAACTGGCATCTGTCGGACATGCCGTCGATGCTGTCCAGGCAGAGGCGGGAGATGCTGTTCAGTTTGCGGACCACTCGAGAGTTCTTACCGTTCACCAGACTAGCTAAGTGGACGAGGAGCTCTCTGTTTACCTGTTAACATGATGTGGGAGCGATATAAGTGAGTAGAACAGGTATTACAAAGTACCTAATACCGGACATATTTTGTTAGTGTGGCCACAATGAGCACCAAACATATGGTCTACAAGATTATTACATTATTATCATCATCTGCCTGCACTGTTTCTATTAATTAGGGGACGCAAAATATATGATTTTCGGTTCATTCAATGCATTACACACTACAAGAGATTTGGTGGTTTTATTGGTCAGTCAATTGTCTAACGTCAACTTTGGAATGCTTTTGATGACCACTAGGTGTATGGTGTAGAGTGTACGTGGTCATCAGTACCTACCTACCTAGAGAGGGAGAGAGATGGAGAGAGAAATAAAGTTGATTTGAATAAAAGAAAAACACAATGCGTTAACCTTTTGTGTAAGATGATTCACTGAATAACTGAAAAAGAGCCCTAAGTAATGTAGTAACGCTAAATCAAAGCAACTAGGAAACACATAAAGTGAAACATAAATGCGGTAACCTTTTGTGTAAGATGATTCACTGAATAGGAGAAAAAAATCAAATTCAAAGTATTGGTTCACGTTTAGCTTTTCTTTAAAGTCACGGATATTCAAGCTAAATCAAAGCAAACACATCACGCGTCAGTTATCTCATGTCATGATAGAATACCTCTATACACAACCATCATTTATTCTCCATTCCGACATAAACTTTTTATGGCCAGTGAATTGTACAAATCCACCTTCCTTCTATAATATTTTTGCCCTGTTACCTTCAAGTCATGTATAAAAGTAATTTATTTATGCGTAACGAGCACGAACACGTTTTATCTCAAAGATTTTGATATTATAGCATTCTAAATCGGGAACGGGAAAATATATTGCCGACATTTTCTTAGCTAATAAACGACAAGTAACAAAACCCTGTAGGGAATCACGATCCTGTAAGTTGAACTGGGTTTAATAACCATTTAACCCGCCGCCTCCGTGGTACTGACAACCTAAGGTTTTGCATTTACTCAGCTACTACTGATTATAATAAAAATAGCGACCCACCCCGACTATGCCTGAAATAATACAATGTAATATAAAGTATAAAGCTAACAGTTTGTTTCAAAGCTACTCTCTGGAATAACCAATCGGATTTTAAAATTCTATTTGCATTTGATAGACCAATTATTTAAGAAGGTTATAGGCTAATAACATTACACTATGGCCCTTAGAAGCCGAGCAAAATGAAAAAAAGTCAGAAAGAACGATAAACGAAAATGAAGTAAAAGCGCAGGATAACGCGGTTTTTTGCAAAGACATATTTTGGAAGTTTCACCTCTAATGGGAACGCAGGTGAAAACGTATTTACACACAAACCTTCCGGAAAAACACCTCAAAATTATGGGGAAATAGCATCAAAATATCATCATATCAGTCCAGGGATCATCTCCTCCTTGGATTTCCATCTCGAACGGTCCTGAGCCGCTTGCATCTAGCGGCTTCCAGCTACTCTGACCAGGTCGTCGGTCCACCTGGTGGGAGGTCGTCCCACTCAGCGTGTTCCTGTACGTGGTCGCCACTCGAGAACCTTTCTTCCCCATCGGTTATCGGTTCTTCGAGCGATGTGGCCTGCCCAATGCCACTTCAGGTGGCTGACTCTACGAGCTATGTCTACAGCCTTTGTTTTTCTACGAATGTCCTCGTTTCGGACCCAGTTGCGTAGAGAAATGCCGAGCATAGCCCGTTCCATAGCTCGCTGAGTGACCGTGAGCTTGATATATTGCATAATTTAAACGGTATAAGAGAACAGACAGATGAATAAATTATAAAGTCAACAGACTAAAATTACACTCACCTTCCCGTGATTAATGACATCGCTTTGCTCCAGCATGCACGCAGCGAAGCACTGACCAGTCCTGGACACCGGTGAGGAGTTAGTGAAGTATGCCCTCACGTCTTTAGGAGTTGCCCTCACTTTGATCACGCATGACTGCGCCATGCGGACCAGTGCGTCTAAGTGCCCTTGGACCTGATGCAATGAACTTTATGTTAATTCTTATAGTGTCTGTTTTTGATTGTACCCAATTGACAATGCTGATATCCACACTAATATCTTTATATGTATATATCATTATTCTGTACTGTGTTGACAGTAAACTCCTCCTAAACGACTGGAGCGATTTGAATGAATTTTTTTGTGTGCGTTTGGGTGGCGCCCTGGATTGTTTAGTTTCACAATTGGACTCGGTAGGTGGCGCTCCGAGCAAATTCCTGCATTTTTGTCTGTGTTTATTTCGACAGAACGACCTCTGTCCGGGCAGCTAGTTATAATATAAATGTGAAAGTAACTCTATTTGTTAGTTTCTTTATTTGTTACCTTTTTACGACTAAACGGTTCGGATCATAATGAAATTTCGCAAGGAGATAGATTTTGTCCTGCGGAATATAATTTGTCTTCAAAAATAATGCCGCTTACATCATACAATTCGGATGCAAATAATTTGAATAAGGGAATCTCTGAGTGCCAAATACTGAAGTTTGCGTAACCAACGTCGCGGGGAGAAGCTAGTTTATTATACAAAAAAGATTAAGCTCTATATGCCGAAAACGTCTTAACATGTTAATTAGTTAGCCTTATTTTGGTTATTTATTTATTTATATTAAACACAACAACATTTGTTGATAAATAAATACACACAATTCAAATTATAATGTAAATCTATAAGAGGAGTTTACAAACTGAAAAATGACATGAAGTTAGAACTTAAAATTAGTGTTTTTATTTACTTTATTTATTTTGAATGGGCTTGCGTTTGGGCTTCGACTGATCCCAGAAAGAGTTATGGCGAGACGGGGGATGTAGCACGCTTACCCAGAAAATGCCTATTCACTCTGGCCTTGAACACATCCAGGTTAAAGGTGCCGGGAAACAATGACCCCCGAAAGATAGTTCTAGTCCTTTGCTGTTCGTATAAGGAACAAAGCGAAACGTTGCGCTCCATTTATCGGGATGTCGACAACGTGTGGATAAATGTATGTAGTACCCATTTTAAAATAAAAAAAATAGTAAAATTTAAAATCTATAACTTTACTAGCTGACCCGGCAGATGTTGTTCTGTCTTAACAATAAATATTGAATTCAAATCTTCCGATTGAATCGACTGTGAAATGTGCACTAAGAAATGATTAATTAATTCTTCTATGAATATAATTCCGACCCATGCCTCAGTTTTAAACGACTGACATTCATGTCAAACACCATAAGGTTTCATTAAAAATGTTAAATTGTCAAAAGCGCTAGTAAAGTCGTTAATTTTCTAAATTTCCACGCAACTTTCAAATATTTTTTTCTCATAAGAACCTTCTCCTGACAATAACAAACATAATAAAAAAATAATTAGCGAAATCGGTCCAGCCGTTCACGCGTGATGCCGTGACCAAGGGAAATAGGGATTCATTTTTATATATATAGATTTACCGACGCATGAACCGGTCTAATGGTACTGTGATAATAAAATGAATATTACCAACCGAAGAGATTTAAAATTTTCAGCATAAATCAGAAACCTTCTATAGGATTAAGCCCATTTCCATTTCTGCTTCACTACGCTTTAAATTCTATTGTATTAATTTGTAAGTATCATATACAACGTGTTATAAATCATCTTCACAAACTTTCGCATGTAATTCGTATATTAATGTATGACATGTAAATTTTCCGGAATTTTTCTTTTGTAAATAATACAGTAGTAATTTAGAGCTATTTATGTATTTGTAAATTGGTGGTGGCCTGTTGATCGTGGGACTTATGTGGGACATGATACATGAAAAAAACGAACTCACATTACTTTTTACTATTGTCATCATCAATAGAAGCTCATTGACATAACATCATTTCCATTCCATGATAACCTATGGCTCCTAAACATTTTGTAACTTGCGCTTCATTCCATCAAAGTCGTATAAACATATAAATACACCTATACAATATATATAAATATTATTACATAACATGAATATCTTACCTTAGCGTCCGTGAAGTCGACCATGGTCCCCGAGGAGGCATGTGGCCGCATAGCAACCACACAAGTCAGCAGACACGTCCACACTTTGAGTAACATTGCCTTTAACAAAGAACATTATTTCGTTTTAAATAAATTTATAAATATGTACCTCATTAATATAATAGGTATCTATCCTGTATTTAAGATAAATTATTAAACACTAACCAGTGTATTGAACATCCAAAAATACACCGTTACATCAAATGTGTTATAAATTTCATAATTAATATGATTTTTAAGTATCGATCTAACCACAAAGAGTAGCTCTTTTGATGCAATACTATTATGACGTCACAACTTCCTATTCCATACAAAACTCAAAAGAAACGTTCGTTTTGACATTTAATAAAAAGTTGCTGATTTGACATATCAGTCAACATCCCTATTTTAGGACTCTATACTGCGAGAAAGCTGCTGAAAGCGGACCTCTCACGTGATTTATTAGTTAATGAAAGAGACAGAGCACGGATGCCACGACGAAACATCGTCGAGCTAGTGTCATTTTACCTTACAGGATGACATCTTAATTCGATTGTAGATAACATAATGTAGGACGAATTAAAGCTCACACGTCAGTACAAAGAACAGCAAACAACAATGTAAACAGGTCAGAGATTTAAAAAAAAGCCCGCACTCTAAAAAGGAAAGAAGATACCTGAACATAACCCAAATATAATCTGGTCATGATGATAAAGTTTATAAATCTTCATAATTTTGATTGACGTCTTAAAAGTACCTGAACTAAAAATCTTATTAAAACACACAGTTGATGTATGATATAAACTAACAGGTAATTCTCAAAATTTACTACAACACAGCCATGTGAAATTACGAAAATTTTTCATCACACTACCAACTTTAATACTGTTAAAATGTCACATGTAACTGAGAAAAGGCTTCTTCTGCGACGAAAATTTTCTATGTCGACTATCAAAGGAAATTCAACGTCAAAGGAAACTTGCTCTTAACTTACGGAAGAGTCAGTGGTCCTTAGTTACACTTGGCGGCCTCAATGCATTTTCTATGAGGTGCCATCTGCAGTAGCTCTTTTATAACGTGTACGAAAAAAGGACCGATCGTGGAGTCAGGTCCGAAACAATCCTCATTGTTACGAGCGTTTATTTTGTATTTTGTTTTTGCCTGTACGCGCCAGATGTGCGGTGCTCGGACGGTGCATACGCAACGGGGCGAGAACGCGACGTGATATGTTTTTTTTTTGTTTTAATGTTCCATGCAGTTTTGTACAAATAAAAAAGAAAATTTATAAAAGTGTTTTTATTAGTGTTTAATTCGTTCTCATTACATTATTGTTGTAATGTAATCCTAAGGACATAAATTGATCAAAATAATTGCGATGAATTGCGAATGCCTTGGAAGACTTAAAATATAATGAGGGGTTATTAAAAACTATTATTAAAATTTCGTATTTACCATATGTTTTTTGATAAGGGTAAAGTGAATAAAGTAGGTGAGTTAAAAGGCATCGTTAGATGGCCCGATCGGATACCTTACGGGTAGAGATTTATATCCTTCGGTCGTAAAACTGTGTCTATGTCAGAAGCTTGATGAGGGCCCATTTTCTAAGATTACCTTTGGGAAGTAATTTTGTCTTGTAGCTCCAAAATTGTTTGATACTGTTTTTTTTTGTACCTGTGAGGGTCAAAAGTAATTCTACCTTTTCACTTAGTATTTTCGTCTAGAATTATACTATACTAGGCTCCATTCAGCGGTTTTACTTGTATTTTCAAAGAGTCTTTAATTATTTATTTAGGACATATTCTACCTGTGTTTCAAAACCGTTCAGCCGTTGGGTTATATTATAATATTATACATAACAACTTTCCAATTTATAATATTATTAGATCGAACAAAAAAGTGAGTGAAATCTCGAATATCCGAAAAAGATATCAAAGGAAGCAAGCGAAGGAATATATTTCCAAGGAATGTATAAAAGAACTATTAATGTGTACTTCCTCATAGTTTCTCATCGTACATTTCTCCACAAATTACTTACAATAGTCACGAGTGGATGAGCGCGGAACTCGTAGTGAATAGAGTATTATGTAAGGTCACTTACCATCAAAAGAAGGGAGACACGAACCAAAGGAAACTTGCCTACATATATCTCCGTTAAACTGAGCGATCTTGAGATATTAAGACAAAAATGTTGAATGTTAAATGCACTATCCCAAACGCCGCAAGAATACTGTTCTGCAATGCTACAACATATTCGGTAATCTCGTGAAAAGAGGAGTGGCATTTTGTTCAAAAAATCGCCATTGCAATTCAGCATAGCAATGTTGCCAGCCTACACGCCACTGCAGGGCAGTGATTTAAGAAAAAAAAATAGGCTTCAAATAATATTTTCAAAAATTTTAAAAGAACATGAAGTCCTTTTTCTATGGATATTACGCTACTTTAAAAAGAATTTATTTAAAAGGACCTCTTTTTAAAGCTATGGTTTAGCCACCGTCTCACCATGGTACAACCCCTACAAACCTGTGATACAAAACTTTCACTTTTATCGTGGGTCTTTATGTTGTTAAAGTAGTTATGTGTTAAAGTCACTCTGTTTTTTAAATTATCTTGAGCTAAAAAAAATATGTTAAATGTATATCTTCACTCAAACGTCAGGTCTTTTTATAACGCTTTTAAGCTTCATACGTATGTTAGTATGTAACGGAATCTTGATCATGATTTTGACCCCCTTCAAGACTTCGGATTAACTCAAAATTTGGCATACCTATTAAGGACCGATGACAATTCAATATTTAAATAGTTTGACCCGTTATCTTTACTAGGATAATCAGGATTAGCGGTTTAACTAGAAAGTGAAAAAAAAAATGTTTAAAAAAACTAAAAAACACGTTTTTATAGAAATTCTAACTAAAAAATTTAAAATAAATTTGAATTAAGAATAGTGAAAAAAAAAATATTTTATTGTAAAAATTGCGTGGGATGCTTTTTAAGATATTATCAAAATGATTTTTTTTCTTATTTACACTATTCTTAACTCAAAATTGTCTATTTTTTAGTTGGATTTTTTGTTATCATTATTATCTTAACCTATATCTTTGTATGTGACTGTTTTTTTTCTCATGAATAAAAAAATAAAAAGAGAATATCTTTTTTATAATGACAAATGGCCTTCGCCAGAGTAACCAGCGTAGTAAGCCAACTATTCCAACATAATAGTGTTTTATACCAAACGTGCTCCTTCCCACAAGTTGTAATGGAACCCCGCGACGTATAAATTATATTTTTATTTCTATCAACTGCAAGTAATGTCCGCTCGGCTCCTAGTGTTACCAGAATTAATTGTTGAGAAAAATCCCTTGGAGAACTGGGAAAATTTTCTGTACTTATGAACTGCGGATGCAATTTATGGTTATTGTTATGTTCTATATCACATTGGTGGTCGGTGATCGAGTGGTAGTCGGTTAAAGACCCGCAGGACGATTGTAATGCTCTTGTGTTGTTGCAGTCTTAAAACTTAAGTTATCATTGGCATTTGCCTTTCAATGGAAAGTACATAAATAAATTCAGTGCTTAATTACGTGCATTTTAAAAACAGAGTTAGAATTAAGCAGAGGCACAAGCACGAACTGCATCGTTGTTAATTGAAATAATGTTCATGTATTCAAGAGTTTTGTTCACAAGATTTCAGCGAGTGCTAATTATATTCTTGCATCGTATTCAAAACTTATCTATCTTCTACATAGTATAAAACATGGCCACATGAAAGATTCTAGAGGTAGATTTTTAATTTTGTTGTGTTTGATTAGTTCCTTGGATGGTTTAGTTTTATAATTGGACCCTGAAGATGGCGTTCTTCGCCGTTTCCGGGTAGAACAACGTTTTCCGAGTCAGCTTGTATATGCATAAAAATGAATATCTGTTCCCTATACTTTCTTATACTATTTATCCGATACCGTTGAAACTTTAGTTAATTGTTCTACGTACAACTGCGAAGGTTCCTAAAAAAGGAAGTCTCATAGAAACCCAGCCGGGCACGGCTAGTATATGTATAAATATGTATATATATAACCCTCCATAACGTAGGTCGCTTCATGTTGTTATTCTGTTTAGAATCCTAGTCCATGGTGAATTCGTAAGTACGGTAGAATTTAGAATTATTGGTCTGTAATCTAAAACAATCTTGAAATAAATGTTTTTTCTTCGATTGTATATGGTTTCGAAATGCTCGATAACAATATAAAATTGCCACTAAATTGACTGTTGGATTGCTAAAGTTATTTAAATTGCATTAGATACTTCCTGTCTTGTCTTATTTAATATAATGTTTTATTGCATAAAAGCAGCTCGTGTCTTTGTCCCTTTTTATTTTCCAAAGTCTCTACTTAATTTTGTTTTTTTCCAGTCTAGTCTATTAGTCGTCTGTCCTTTTACGTCTTGTCGGCAAGTCATGTGTTTATGAAGGTTGGAAAGCCCAAAAATGTATATTGCAAGATTAGGAGCCTAGGTTAGACCATTTATAGATTGAACGACGTAGAAAAACAGCGCTCATGTAACAAGCCCATAAACTAGATTAAAACTGCCAAAATTCCAACCCAGAATAAGCTTGGCCAAATAGTATTCCATAAAAACCGATTGCCTATCCACTGGTGTCAATTTCATCTTCGTATTAATTAACTGACGGAGTTTGAACAGACCGGATTCAAATTCGCAGGATTGGTGCGGTGTGAATGCGGCTTTTGTTCTTTATGCAAATATTTGTTCCGTGATCCGAACAGAAATATTCAATGGTTATTCTGATTCCAATAAGCTTTTTGAATGAATGCGGTTTTCGAATGAAGTTGATAGAAGTCTATGTAAATAAAAATAAAATTCTGTTCGTTGGTGACTAGACTCGCTAGACCGAATTGTGGATCGAATGGTGGACTAAATGTTGAGAGTTTTTTGTAAAAATTAATAGTTTATTTAAATGGGATTTTAGTTTAAAACCATCAAGACCATAATTCGCGAATTAAAGACACGTTGGAACGTAGCCAAGAACGGGGACTAAATATTAAAATATTTTTTAAAGTAGTAACATTTACTTCTAGTAAGAACTAACATTGTTTATATGTTATGATTTTCAAACGAATTTTATATTCGTGACTATGAAGCTATCGTCACATTGTAGTGTTGGCGTTGATTAATCTATTTGAGGACTAACTAATGTCAAATTAATTACGTTAATCCTAGAGTTAAATACAACAAGGACAAAATGTATCACACTGTACAAAATACGTTCGCTAATCGTCATACCTTTGTGCATGCATCCTTTCAAATTGTAATTTTTTATTCGCTGAAGTAAATAAATAAAATACCTGACATTTTCATCACAAATTGTTCTTCGCAACCGCTGTAATATCCACCAATTTACCAAGGCTTATGGTTACTCAAATAAATGACAGTAATACGACCAAATACTAAATATATTATACAAGGAACAAAGGATTTATACCTATGCGAGACAATTCGTTAGCAGAACAGAGTGCATCCATAAAAATACATTGGAAACTGTTAGTTTTTTAACATGTAAATTCATATTTTTAAATTTTCAATATTTATATTGTTGAATTGCGACCAGTGGAACTCTGGTGATATTAACTGTGTTTATTTGTTTTTATAAGAAAATTTTATATTTCTTAAATATTTTAATGGCATTTTAAAGAGAATGTGATAATTTTAATCAACCTTAATAAAAATAATAAAATTAAATAATTTAATATATTTATTCAAAATGACTGCACCGATTCGGATAGTTGGTTTTACTGCGAAGAGCCAGAAATAACTACTAATATATAAATAAAATTATGACTAAAGATGAGACAAAAGCAATGTATTAAACAAATGTAATAAGATATCAAAAAAGTGCCTCATCTGCGGAGTTGTTCTTTGCAGTTAAATTATGTCTTCTTTACCATTCACCATTTTTCTTGTTTTTACAGTACTTTGAAATGGAATGAAAAAATATCAGGGTTTACCGTAAACTGGTCTCGTTCCCTAATAGGAGTTTATAAGATTCGTGCTTGGTTGCCTCAGGGTTATGGTGCGAACAAATTTTTATTAAAGACCTCGCAATTATGCCCCTTTGCGTTTGTAATAACAGGATCTTGCTATTTTAGGCCGGGTTGAGTGTAAAAAGCACATATTTTATAAGGAAAAATGTTATTTGGTAAACGGTCCACATCATACAGGCATCTATTAAATATTTATTTATTTATTTATAAGAGGAAGATCAACAGGATGATCTATCCCCAGGCTGTTCTTCATTCATGGTTACCTGATCCTAAATTAAGCAGAGTGTACTGCTTGTACCATGTCTACCAAATAACTGATATACTGCTTATCAAATACACACTTATATATGTAGATATTTACACCCAGACACAAAACAAACCAATTCTCATGCACTCAAATGTTTGTCCTGAGTGGGAATCGAACCCACGACCAGCGGCATGGTAGTCAATGTCTCTAACCACCAAGCCAACTGGCCCGTCAAATTTCGGCATCTGTTTTATAATGCTGTGCCAATTTCATTTTTATCAACAAAATATCATTCTAAATCCAACGAAACAAAACATGGCGATTACACCAACAATAATCCTCGTAATTACGACGCAAATAAACCGGAACAGATTTTTATCATAACATTAACTTTTGTGGATAACCATCTTAATGTTGTATCTAAACGTTTGCAAAATATCTAACCTCACATTTCATTTTTATCCCCGTCGCCTAAACACATAAAATAAAGGTCCAAATATGATGAAACTGACTACATTGAAAATAGTGATACTTCTGTTTTTAACTACTCTCATGTATTCTTATTCGGTATGTGAAGAAGAAGCAACAACTACTGCTTCTACCGGCGAAGAAGAAGAGGAAGAGGAGCCGCAGAAGAAGGGCTGTTCCATCTGGTGCTGGATACAGAAGATCGCGATGTTCGTCATCTCGCAACTTCTAAGTGGATAAATTGGTGACTGGATACGTTATTTATTAAATATCTTTTAAAATATTTATGAAGATTTTATTTTGAAGGTAATACTTAATTTTTAATTACTGAGATTTTGTAAATAAATTTGTTCAGAAGCCATTTAAAATCTATCTACAAGATATAAAGTCCACGTTTTAACGTATAAAAATGTCATAGATAATAGAAGACTATATCTTTATAATAAGGTTTATCTGGAATTTCATATAACTAATTATTGGATCAATAGATGCACCTTATTTCAAAAGCAATAGCGTTAATTTTACTTGACATTTCAATTTCGAAACGGTAATTATGTACGATTTAGTGAGACCAAACTATTGTGCATATATATACCGATATTGAACTGGTTTCCTGCCCCCTTATTCAGCGAATACAAGCTTTGTTGGAGCTTTGTTGGTGAGCTGGTGCAATGAGGCCTCTGAGAGTGTATCTCTCTCGTAAGAGCATAGTTAGTGAGGGACAGAGCATAGAGGCTTAGAAGAAATATCGTTGAGTGCCATTTTCTTTACCCAAATTTGAATCTTTGAATCGAACACCTGGTCAATTATCTAATGTAAGTTTCACCCATGTTCCTGAGGAATGTAACATTTTGCCGACACAAAAAGTATCCTATATATTTTTCCAGGATATGCTCTATCTACGTGTCAAGTTTCATTCAAATCTGTCCGGTAGTTTTTGCGTGAAAGAGTAACAAACATCCATACACACATACATTCACATTTATAATATTTCTCGGATGTTAGTTTATGCTAAAGTCTATCTGTATTTCCACCATGACATTATATTATCATTTTCTACTGTAAGTTATTCATGAAAAAATTAATGCAGAGTTAAATAGATACACTAAAAGATTTATATTTTACATTATGTATTGTGTGAGTAAAAGCGAGATACCACCGCTATACCACTGGTATTATGGATATAAAGTTGATGTGTGTATGTATGTTCTTTGAAGCTTCGAAACGACTGCACCGATTTCGATGTAATTTTCAAGAACTCTTAAGATTGGCCTACCGGGTAGTCCTGTGTGTTTAATAGCGATGAGATCAACAGAACTTGTTTTTTATTGCATCTATGACTTTTCTGCTAATACCAAACGAATTTTGATAGAACTTGGCACATAGATGGAAGATATTCTCGAATATAGGATTATTATCTCGGAAAATATAACATCTCTCGGGAACACGAGTGAAACCGTGGGGGACAACTAGTTATGAAAACAAGCACCGTCAATATTCTCGTTATTTCAACAAGTAATTTGATTGGAAATTCAAATACAAAAAAATACCACGCCAAGGAATAAATACAAAGCACGAAGAATCAATAATGCAAAAACAAATAAATGTGGGGAATTGCGAGCGATGTCAAGGGGTATGATTCCAATTTACACAATTGTTTTGATCGTGAGACGAGTGCAATGTATGGTATAACTGTAGGAAATATACATGTATATTTGTTTTCTATGAACACATTCAAATCCATAACAAAAGGCTTGGATTTGTTGGCCCGTGGAGTGTCGAGTACGTCCCATTTTTATTTGATCCAAAACACCACGTAATCTTCCCCGAATGAATACTCACAAAAAAAACGCAGACTTTTTAGTTTATTGACTGCGAACGCAGTTTATTTTGTTATTTGGCTTGGGACGTCATTATTGTACAGTCAGGGCCGTCTTTAAACTATAGGATGCCCTAGGAACTAGGATAATAGGGTTTCTAAGACCATGCAATGAGGGCTCTAAGAGTGCGACACACCGATCCGATCAGACGGCACGATAAGCCGCATGCGTTCTCTGTAACCTCTAGCCGTCCAACGGCTTTCATTCCTTCCGATCTAGGGGGGCACATGGATTGCGGGGCCCTGGGCATGTGCCTAGAGTGAAAGAAAGCCCTGCGTACAGTATTAAATAACAAACTCTTGATCCTATTTGTAATTTAACACTAATCATACCAACACTTACTAGGTACCAATTTCTACCATAGCGGGTCAAATGTGACTTCATATTTCCTGCTTGTATGTATGAAATATGGTTGTTAGGAAGGGAAATAAATAGTATAACTGTATATTAATTAGTAAGAAAAAGTCATGAAGTCAAATGTGCAAAAGCAATAAGATGATACGTGCATTTTCAATGCAAATTTCAAAATGGGTCATTTGACCCAGTTATGGTATGTGTAGTGTTAAAAGCCGTAAGAGCATAAATAAAGTAAGTGACAACGTTATTGTTCCACATGTTCATGTGCACACGCTCTATTGAAGATAAATTAACAAACACTTACATATAGGATAGATTTTGTAAATTGATGATCATTATATGGTATTATGTACTGGTTAATGAATTTTAACATTTCCCTTAAGTTTGCCGTATATCATTAGTTCTGAGAAATAGCGACACTATCGAATTGTGTAATTATACAGTGTGTTTCCAAAACCAACGGGTTCGATTACAAGGAATATTGATTTATCACAAATTTTATTACACCGTTTTTCTCATAAAAATGAATGAATAGTGTCGGATTCGGCCAACTACGCCCACTTGAAAAAGCAGCCTATATAGTAGTATATTATATAGAATGCATGCAAATAACCTAACGAATACATACAAGTAACGATGTGTGACATAAGCCGGACGGATATCCGACGCCTGTACATACTGTCCATATGCCACGTCAAAGCGAATCCACGAGGGATCTGATCTGATTCAATGTATTCCAATTAGTTGAAATAAACGGGGTTCTTTTGACACAATCTGCTGTCGTGTGGCTACTGTGGCTGTGTCGCAAATGGTGCGGAAAATGTCAATTTGATTTGCCTTTTGGGTTGCAAATGACATTTGGTTGTATGCTGTATATATTTCGAGTGTCTCTTTTAGATTTGCTTATTGGTTTGAGCATAGAGTAAAAGATAAATAGTTGTTAAGTAACTAATTGACATAGGCGTGACCTTGCAGAAATCCATTGTAAGATTATACAAAAACAAATATCTAGTAACTAATTCCGTGCTGATTTCCTGTTGAGTTTCCTTGTTTGGGAATTGACAGAGAAGGAGATCAAGCGGAGTTAGTTACTAGATTATTTTTTTACTTTATTTTAGCTTTGTTTTTGTATAATCTTATCTGTTTAGTACTAAGTAAGTAACGAATTAGATTTGATACATCGTTAGGTACATTCAAAATTCAAAACCATTTATTCAGTTTAGGCCTTCGCAGGGCACTTATGAAGGTCAAATTTAAAGTTTCTCAAGCTACAACCCTTTTAATTTGAACATCAACGGCTATACTTTTGTGATGTCCCATTAAAATAAATGTATTATAATCTCGTGGGATCTTGAAAAAACGGATCTTTCGAGGAGGCGATAAATCCATCTTTGGTTATCGAATAGCTTTAGAAAGAGACAGGGCTAATATTTAATACGTCTCTGAGTGCGACAGACTTATTGATTGGTCTCCTTTTATTCAATTACTATTGTAGGGGCCGTCGATACCAATTACAGAGGTAAAGTTACAATTCAATTCTAAGGATAAAAGTTCTCGTACATATTTTTCATAAGGACCGAACCTAATCGAATTCTCGTATGAATATTAAAAATAAATAAAAGTTTTGTTGACATTGCGTAGGGACGCAAATAAAAATGTAGGTAAACGTTTGAATTGGAAAACTTTTCGTCCTCATTTTGTACTTGGAACTAAGCAAACGAAAATGGGTCAGGCATGTCGGTCAAAGTATAAATCAAGTAAGTAAGCAAACTAAGTCTCAATGGAGTTTGTAAATAAGAGGAATAAGTAATTATGATTCGTTTTTACCAGTTGGCTTGGTGGTTAACGTTCTGCCTGCCAAACCTAAGGTCGCGGGTTCGATTCCCGCCCAGGACAAACATTTGTGTGCATGAACGTGTGTGTTTGTTCTGTGTCTGGGTGTAAATATCTATATAAGTACGAATTTAGAAAAAAACAAAAAAAAGTAGTATATGCAGTGTATCAGTTATCTGGTTTCCATAGTACAAGCTCTGCTTAGTTTGGGACCAGATGGCCGTGTGTAAAGAATGTCCCAGGATATTTATATTTATATAGATATGATATTAAACAGACTACTCGTTATTTTTATTAAGTGCCAATTTTTGCATGAAAAAGACATTGCGACATGCATTAGGAGTTTCTAAGGATTTGTAACATGTTAATGAAAATCGTCCACCTCAACTATGTTGGTAACTATGCAGTAAAATTCGCTGTACTTGTTTCATTCCTTGATCGACGACATATACAAATAATCATTAATAATGTTTTTTTCATATTTCACTACATATTATAAAACAAAGTCGCTTTCTCTGTCCCTATATCCCTATGTACGCTTAAATCTCTAAAACTACGCAACGGATGTTGATGCGGTGTTTTAATAGATAGAGTGATTGAAGACGAAGGTTTTTATGTATAATACATGTGACATCCCACGGGAACGCAGGTAAAACTGCGGGTGATACCTATTTATAATACTTTCGTCATAACACGCAGATATTGTCAGTAAGACTAAATAAGTACCTACATTTTATGTTATAAATCAGAATTATTTTGAAATTAGCTAATTAATGGCTGAGTTTATTACCATATTTTCAGTAAACACTACCTTAAACCGGTATTAGAGTTATTAAAGTACTTGTCAAGGCTATAAATATATGTATTTTTTTTAATAAAGTGGACGTTTAAAAATGTTTTTTTTTATTTCAACAACAAGATTCTGTACAAATGTGTGCAATCGTTAAAGACCTTGGCCTTCTTACAGACGTCTTGTTTATGTTGAGTCGCTTCAGCACTTTCCAGGCAAGCACTACCGTAGTCTGAGTTGCCACTCCGCTGGTCAAGCTGATGAGCTATTTGGACACGTTTTCTGTAAAATAAACAAATATTTTAAACTAACTCCCGCCCTGCAGCTTCACCCGCATTGCTCTCTAATGAAATACGGTTACGGTATGGGTTTTTTTGGGGTACCTAGAATATTGGGTCGTAGCCCGGTATCCTAGTTTCGCTCAAGTTGGGGGACCTTCATATAAATACGCAGCGATGTAGGTATATCGGTAGCGAATATCGGGGTCCAGGGGCATCGCCAATGCGTTGTACAGATTTAAATTACTTAGTAGCCTGCCCAGGGCTAGATTGTAGTATAATTAGGCGATATAATACTTTATTGTGTATCCTAAAATATATTATATGAAAATGAGTCAAAGACGTTATTTTTCACAATAAAGTATTATATCGCCTAATTATACTACAATCTAGCCTAGACAGGCTAATAAGTAATTTGAATCTATCATAAACTTATACATTCAATTGAGTTCAATGTGCCTGTGTCACCTTTCTAACCAAAACACAGTAATACAAGTGAAGTACTGTTTCACGGCGGAATCGAGCTCTAGTTCTAAAAAATGTATCTCTGGAAATGGGAAAGGTGGTACTTCCCCGGACGAACTCTGCACTAAGACGTCTACTACTCACAAGTATATATATTCATAGTCCTAAGAGGTAAAATATTCCTAATCCAAATTACCTAAAAGTCTCCAGATTTATACCACCATTAGTGTTCATGATGCCGAACTTCTTGAGCACGCAGTAGATGATACAGGGCTCGTCTGACTCCTGGAGGTCGATACGCTTCTTTGGATACATTTCGTTGAGGCACTGCTCCGCAACGATGTCGCTTGACTTCTCATGTGCGTACATCACTGAGATACGGGCGTGGCCCGAGCCAATTAGCAGCAGAATACCGAATTTGATAATCACTAAAAGAAGTAAAGAAGATTAGCTATAAAATGCTATACTTCTCATCGACCGTTTACACAAATGAACGTCACAAGGAATCCGACGAATATCAAGTACCAGCGTTAATAACAATAATGCAGCTTTAAATACATCGTTAAGCGACCCTAAACATTTTCCCATAAGGCTTAATGGCTAAACCAATCCACTTATCGCAGCTACCAATACTGGCATCACCAGGCCAATGGCACACTGCCATAACTTATAGTTTGCGACATTTCATATAAGTCACATATACTTCGTCTATCTAAGGTATTTAAGATTTTGTAATAGAGTATATTAAACTTATTTAATTGAATATTCGGATTTGAAAGTCCATTCATATTGGTTATAAACTCATTGAAAAATAAAAAGCCTGTCCTTGCTTTTATTAATGCCTAATGAAAGTCTACCAAAGCTTTGATATGCAGAGAGAGCGTTCACTTTATGCAGGAATTTTGTAATCAGAACTTTACCATTGAGCTCAGGATTCGAAATAAATACAGAATGAAAAAAATCCCTTATTAATTTACTCCCAGTCGATATGAAAAGTAAAAGAAAATTTCTTTGACTCTCTCAGTGGAATTTATGTGCGTTGAAATAAAGGAATAAGTACAAAGTCTACAGTCATTTTATTACCAACATACAAAAGTAAAAAAACTTTAATATAAAAATATCAATTCATCTCGTATCTTCAGGCTCCTTATATGAAATCGCATACAGTTGAGTGCAGTCATTGAAAACTTTGGCCTTCTTACACACGTCGTGGTCCAGATTCATTCCATTAATATTTTGGGCACAAGTCTCGCCAACGTCGGAGATCAAAATCCTTGGATCGTATCGATGGATGGCTTGCACTCTCTTGTAGTAGTTCTTTATGTTAATGAAACCATCATTGGTCATGATACCGAACTTTTTGAGCACACAATGTATAATGCAGGGTATGTCATTCCTATCTATATTCAGTGGGTATTTGTACAAATTTCTTGGGTACATTTCCGTCAAGCATTCATTGGTTACTTTATCACTGTTCTTGTCACGTGCATATAAAATTGAGATGGACGGCTCAGAATCGAGACTTTGCGATAAAAACTTTGTTCTATAGCTATTCACTGATATTGCTAACGATAGAAGAGTCACGAAGATGTTTATTTCTGAAAGGTCTCGTTATATTTATGATTCGATTTAAGGCAAACGTAATTTATTTTCCACAGGACAAGTATTTGGACATATAAAAACGAAATACCGGCTTATTGATACAAAGTAACGTAATATTATTTTCTCTGAATAAAAGATATGAAGGGACTTGCAAGCCGCGAGCAGTATACATTAAATCATCTCGATTTTTTCAAGAATTTCTTGTGATCATTACAAAAGAATTAATCAAAAATATCAACGCTAAAACATTTCTTTGTTGGTATTATAAGACATTATTTTTAACCGGCGTTTTATTCACATCTAAATAAAATAAGACTTTATTAATTGGTATTAATAAGGTACATGTTTCCTTGATCGTGAAAATGGGAAAGTTATCAAAATAATGATTAAGTGTGACTTACTTTCCATATCGCTTCAGATTTAACTATTTTACCTCAGTTACGTCACTTACATAGAAAATAAAACCATTACACAAGCAACGGTATAGAGTTACAGCAATGTAATACGAGTGCTGAAATCTAATATTTTCCTTTGAGCCTGAAAAAAATGAATTGTTTCTAAAATTACTCGAAATGTTATATATACTCTTTGAGTTTCTCTTAAACAATCGGCCATTGTTCTCGTTGCATTGATAAGAGCGGAATACTTGTAACTTGTGCCTATTATGCGGTAAGGTTAAAAACATTTGTCAGGTGTTGATTTTACTTTGCATGCTACTAGAAGTATAGATTTCATTGCACATTCTTTATTTTGTTGGGAGACATTGCAGCATATTGACGTATGATATAATATCAGGTTGCTGAGGTTTAATTCTGTAAGGTAAATGACACCAGGTCGACCATATTTTGTAGTCTCTATGCTCTGTCTCTTTTGGTGATTGCTTAATCACGTGAGAGGTCCGTTGGTCCAGCTCGCCATCGAAGTTTGTTTTAACTGAATAAGGGAGCTGCACTTTAAAAGTTCGTATATAGTTCGTAAAATAAATACATAATAGTATGTTGTAAATATATTTTAAACATTATTTTTTATAGGACTGTGTTTTATAGATCTGTGTTATTATGTCGGGTGATTGGTGAAGTGATTAGCCTGAAACGTCATAGGTAGTCGCTTCGATTCCCACCTTCTAAATACTTTGATGCGTATTTTATAACACACCTCAAGCTACTATACACTCATCTTACAAGCTGCGCCCTGCGGCTTTGCCCGCTTTCAATCCTGGTTATAAACCTTCCTCTTGAATTACCCTATTGCTGAAAACTGCTTTAAAATCCTTTGCATAGTTTACGATTCTATAAAGGACATACAAACAAACATTTATTATTATATACATATTCAATTGTATTACTTCGACTGTAGACTAACAATATATAAAAATCTTCACGTCCTTTATTCCATTGAGGCAGGCAGAGGCTATAGAAGAGATAAATAAGAGCGATTTTGAAACGAAGACATTTTAAGGTCCACCATGACGTATGGTTAGTATTTTCACCGATTCTTGGGGACATAACGAATCCCGGATTACAAGTAACTGTTGCTAACAAAAACATCAACTGTTACTTGCTCAACCTGGAATTCAAACCCAGAATCTTTATACCGAGGCGATTTGAATTCTGTTTAGCCAGTTAATGTTGAATATTATGTTTTCTATAATTTAAACTGACTTTATTCATGCCACAGGCACCTGTAATTGGTATCCATATAAGTTACTAATATGTTTAAGTCGAATATGTAATCTGTTGGTATCCTTTATGTGCATCGTGACAAATTTAGTGGTTATTTATATAAAAAAACAAATATCTAGTAACTAATTCCGCTGGATCTCCTTCTCTGTCAAGTCCCATACAAGGAAACTCAACAGCGGGTCTAATACGTCCTTAAGATGCTTCGTGGAGAAGCGAAACACGTGTCAATCGATTTCCGCAAGGTCACGCCTGAATCAATTAGTTACGATGTTATTGTAAAATTTAAATAAACTGTTTTTTTTTTATTTTATAAATAAAAATAGTCATAGAGAATTATTTTTCGTTTATTCGTTTTAATCGGCTCACAGCCGCAGTTATAGGTAAAGGAGCGAGAACACCCAATGGGGACAATTAAAATTGCAGATGAACTCTCTGAAGTTTGTCGATTTAATTTAGGTTACTTCCGCTTTACGCGTATCCGGGGGGAATTCTTTTTCCGTATCTATCTTATCTCCCTTTCTACTTTTGAGTTATTACTATTTCATTTGGGAATCTAGTTTTCCCCCGCGGGATCTCTCAAGTTCCCAAAGGATGTAAAATTTTCCCGGGTTAAAAGTATTTCTATCCTATTATTATTCCAGGGACATACATAATCTATGTGCTAAGTTTCATCCAAATCCGTCCAGTAGCTTTTGCGTAAAAGAGTAACAATACACACCATCCTCACAAAAGGTCCCAGCACTACATAGTATAAAACAAAGTCGCTTTCTCTGTCCCTATATCCCTATGTATGCTTAAATCTTTAAAACTACGCAACGGATTTTGATACAGTTTTTTTTTAAATAGATAGTGATTGAAGAGGAAGGTTTATATGTAATTGTATCTACATTGTACCTGAGCGAAGCCGGGGCGAGTGGGTAGTTTATAATATTAGAAGGATGTATTTGAAAAACCTTATAATCATATGGGAATATACATGAAATTTACAGAGTTGTATGAAAACAGGGAAAGTTCAAAGATTTCCGATAACAGTTCCTAATGTTGGAAAACAACTTATCATGTATAATTTGCTCCATAAATAATGTTCATCTCAATCAATATCTTTACGCCTATAATCACCACGAGGTAGACATGTGTCTCAGTAAAGAATCACTTTCCACCGAAGATGATTTACAACATTAATATATAAAATAAAAGGAGCTATATATGTGCTTTATTTAATGTATATAGTTTCTTTAAAAAAAAAAAAAAAAAAAACAAAGTGTACATACTAAACTACTTAAAATTAACTTATAAGTAAAGCAATAACCTATAAATAAAAAACTGAATTTAAATTATTGGAGCTGTCTATGGGTAAAGTGCCCAGAAGGCTGGCTACGTTTCCTCTTTGTATGGCTAAGCTTATTCTCTGACCAAAATACGAGCCAGCCCTCTGGTCACCGGATGACTCGATGAGGCGCGTCGAAAGGTCTTTGAATAATTTACGCGCCTCTGGTCCCCATGGCCCAAGCGTTTCTACTCCAAACGGTGCAAATATGTAACCATCGCCGATGGTCGCATTTTTCCGCCGCTTCGAGCTCTCAGCGGCAGTCGCTGCCGCACCCGCCGCCTTGGAAGTTGACTCTAGGTGGGATTGTGCAACGGTATCTACACATGTTGCATCCCACACTAGAGGTTTGCCACGACTCCAGGGCAATAACGTCATCCCATCGGGCCTCTTACCATCATCACGTGCTATTCCGTTCGGCTCTAAGATGGCCGGCACGTGAACAGTGGCAAAGGCCCTGCGGATGACGTCATTGATTGCAGCGTGTCTCGATAGGCGGCCAGCGCTGCGGCGACATGACAGACCATGGTAACCTAGTCGATCCACGTCATTACCGCATAGACAGCGATGGGGCTCATTCGTATAGGTACCCAGGCGTAGACAGATGGCTAGAGAGAATGAGGTATTGTCTAGTAAGGTACCGATGTTGGTGGATGGTAAAGCTTGTAGCCAGTACCCTGACTCCCGCTCTGAAACTGCAAGGAGACGAGCGCGTTCTGAAAGGTTAGAACTCGTGTTAAGTAAATCTTGCTGTACTGCCTTGCAAAGCGGCTCGTCCCACTGTCTTTGGACTTTTGGATATAGGGGAATGCTTTCCCCTGAACAAGCTGTGATCCAGGCATTTTTAGCCTCGACTGAACAAGATATCTCAGCGTCTTTAAGTGACGGAGAGATAATTTTGCTAAATAGGTCTGAAATACTGTAAAATAAAAATATATTTTCTAACCTATTATTTTAATACACATTAGCAATCCCAAGCTATATACAACAAAAAACGTTATTTACGTTTATTTTGTTGCCTTGTCCGATCCGGAAATCGAACTCCAGGCCTCCAGGTATCTAACCCAGCTTCTATACTCTCAACTACTCATGTAATTGATTGTAGCTTCAGTAACTTTAAAATTGACCTTCATAAGTGCCCTCCGTGGGGCCTAAACTGAATAAATGGTTTTGAATTTTGAATAAAGACTATGATTTTTATACATAACAAAACTCATTTTAAGTTTCTTTTAAACGTCAAAAATTCATAACTATTAATAAAATATAAATTTAAGAGTAATTTATTTTGAAAAATATTAAAGAACCCTACATAATGCCGTAAACCGTATAAATGGGACATCTCTACGTAAAATCAGTCGAGTGGTTTCCGAGGTCATCGAGTGCAGACCATTTGACAGAATGCCCTTTTTATCGCATGGGCTTACACATGGGGATAATGGCCAAGTTTATAGGGATTTCTATGTGGTAGGGGCTTGGGGCAACTTTCATACGTGACTTGGCTGATTTATCGACAAAAGTTGAAGGCTTTGCGGGCATCTTTCATTGGCCGGCTTATAGAAGTTTTACTGAGAATTTCGAATAATAATTTCTCCTTCATTACTCTTAGGAATTGATAAGTATTTCCAATGGTTTTTGTTGTTGTTAGGAGCCTCTGATATTTTTGAACTGGGTCACAGAATAAAAAGATATTAGATTACTCTAAGATCCTTATAAATACCGCTTGACGTTTTTACTTGATTCATCATCATATCAGCCCCGGGATGCCCACAAGGAAATAGACGGGCCAGTTGGCTAGATGGTTACAGACCCAGACTGCCACGCCACCGGTCGTGGATTCGATTCCCACCCAGGACATACATTTGAGTGCATGAATATGTCTGTTTGTTTTGTGTCTGGATGTACATATCGATGAAAGTATGTATTTAAAAAAAGTAATATATATAGTATATCAGTTAACTGGTTTCCATAGTACAAGCTCTGCTTTGTTTGGGATCAGTGGCCATGTGTAAAATAATGTGCCAGGATATTTATTTTATTTATTTATTATTTAATAAACATAGGCTTCTCCCATTTTACTTAAATTATACAATACATAATACACCATAAAATTTTCTTTATGTATCTATATATAATATATAAAAATTAATGTGTGTCCGTATGTCCTTTTTAGAATCGTTAACAACGGATTTTAATGCAGTTTTCAACAATAGATAGAGTAATTCAAGAGGAAGGGATATAACTAGGATTGAAAGCGGCCAAAGCCGCAGGGTGCAGCTAATTTATTGTCATCAAAACAACTTCTACTTTTGATTATGTTTTTTCTCCGCCCAATTACTAACAATGAACAAGGACGGCTTGTTTTTAAGCAAAAACAAAACATTTGGTTTATCTACACAACGTAAATCTGGTGCTAATAAAATATGTACACGCGCTGGTAAATAAGGGTAATTCGTCTCTACAGCTCCCTACAATATTCCGGAAGGTTATCTCTGAGGGTAACTTGTGCGGGAAAGACCACACAATAATTAATACGATTTGGGAAGGATTCGCGTTATTGGATGTGTTTTTATAGGTTGTAATGCTTTGATGAAAATTAGAACGATTATGACGTGAATATGTATGTGTGTTTGATGTCTGTTATGTATATTTGTAAATTTATATATATTACTAGCCGTCCCCCGTGGTTTCACCCGCGTTTATCGATATCATATATAGCCTATCTTCGAAAAAGTCCGCGTCGAATGGTAGCAGTCCCATCTCGATATTTTCAGTAGTGTTGAGGTGATGGTACGTCAAAGGAACCCTATCTTCCTAATAAACGTTAATATATAGACTAGCTGTCCATCGCGGTTTTACCCGCGTAAATTTATATGATATATAGCCTATAGCCATCTATGAAAATTTCTGCGTCGAATGGTAGTAGTCCCATACCGAGATGTTTAGTAGTTTTGAGGCGAGGGTGCGACAAATGAACCCTATTTTCCTTATAGATAAGATAGAAGATAGATAGAAGACTAACAGGTAATTTTGCAGATGTTTAAAATTATACCGGATAAAGTAAATTCTCTAGATTTTTAAAAATCCTTTTAATTGTAATTTTTGATTAAAATTTGGAAAGTATATGGGTTATCATAGTACAAGCTTTGCTTAGTTTAGGATCACATGGTCTTCTGCAATGTCCTAAATATATTTATTGATTTAAAGAATATTAAATAATCATTTGATTAACATAACTACCAACTTACTTTATTACAATGCGTTTATCTTAAAAAAATAAGCTACAGATTAATCTGTCAGCTGCTCAACTACAGTAAATGAAATCTTTTAACCAGAGAAAAATATTTTTCATTATAAATATAATCATTAATGACGTACTCTATACGTATTAGGTAATTTATTGAGTGGTAGCTCTTAGTTGAGAGTTCGTCCGGGGAAGTACTACCAACTTACCCATTTCCGCCGTGAAGTAGTGGTGCACTTGTATTACTGTATGTTGGTTAAAAAGGTAAGCTAGCCGGTGAAACTATAGGCACACGAGACTTAACAACTTCACGTCTCAGGGTCGACAACGCATTGGCTCTGGTGTTGCAAATATCCATAGGCGGCGGTGACCATTTACCATCAGGTGGACCGTGTACTTGTTTGTCGGCCCATGTTGTATAAAAAAAGCTATCTTCTTACTTTATTGTTATGCGTTTATCTTTTAAAAACTAAGCTTTAACAGTTTATCTGTCAGACATCTTCCATAAATGGATCAACTTATTAGAGAAAAATAATTTCCTCAATAAATAGAACCATTAATTACGTACTTTATGCATAAATCCTAATTAAGAAGTCTACATAAGTAAGAAAAGAAATATATGGACACAGACTTTTAAAATATACCTAGCCACAGTCTTCCTTAAATATTCACCTGTGTATAAACGTTATACAAATGTACCTACATCTTCTCATCGATACCAATTGCGATCTCGAACTCGTTAAGCGATTTCCCGAGACCCTTGAACTTTGAAAAAGGAACTTTCTCTTTTGTCTGTTTGCACGGTATCCTTAATTTACTCCTTTTCAGATAAAACAGAATAATCCCTAATGTTTTGCAAGAAACAGCGCCAGAAAGTAATCTCGGCACGACAATAAGGGTGTATTTATTTTCTCGACTGCCCCACAGACAACTCTGTGATTTTCACTTTTGTTATATGAGAATCCTAAGTCAACATGGTGACGAATAGTTTCTTATATCTCAAATAAAAATAATAATGCTATTGACATAGTCTTGTAGGGATGAAAGAACTCATAAATATGAACTTTGACTTGGACTAACTTCATTTGTTCCATATTTTTGGACAAGTAGGTAGTGTAGTCCCTACACTCTGTATATACGAAGTCCTTATAAATGAAAATTTTAATCTGTTTATCTATTTAACAGTTTATGTAATTACTTTGACGGGCCAGTTGGCTTGGTGGTTAGAGACTCTGACTGCCAAACCGAAGGTCGCGTGTACGATTCCCACCCAGGACAAACATTAGTGTGCATGAACATGTATGTTTGTTCTGTGCCTGGGTGTAAATATATATATAAGTCTGTATTTAAAGGAGTAGTATATGTCAGTCACCTTGTAGCCATACTACAAGCAGTACACTCTGCTAAACTTGGGATCAGGTAACCATGTGTAAAGAATGTCTTGGGATATTTATATTTATAATTATTAAAATGATTTCATGCTGGCATAAACTGGCTGAAAGAGGTTTTGGAGCTCCAATACTCAGATAATATATTTTATAAAAACTTAAATTGTGAAGGGTTAAAAAAATATATGTCACATTTTAAAAAGAGAATTTGAAATCAATATATTCCAGAATGTCTTCACACCTTCAGAAGTCACTTCACTTCCTTTCCAATATCAAACGGGAAATTCAAAGTTAGAAGCACATTTCCAAAGTTAACCTTCCATTTCCCTTCTTCTAACGAAAAAGAACGCAAAGTATTTAAATAAACCTTTAAACTGGGTTTTTAAGCTCATTAAAGTTGCAGGATGTGTACGAACCAGTTGGACCCTTTACAGTGTTAATTTAATGTAATGTGCCGTTGGGCCTCCTTTGTAAACATTTGTTTAATACAATTTGGACAGCTAGATAGTTAACTAACTTACAACATACATCCTAAATTATAAAACAATCTTCACGCTTATTATCACTTTAAAGGTGTACAAAGTTTATGTCCTGTAAATTAATGTGGCTTAGGTTTTAAAGTAAGGAGTAATTGTTTTCTTTTCTCAACACACGGCATTTGCTTATGTGCAAATATGCATAAGTTTTTTTTTTATTTATTTTTTTATTCTTCAATCATCACTAAGTAATTGCTGTACTATAAACAGTCCAACTTTACGAATCCAACACCAAATATTACAAGTATTTCTTTCTCTGTCTTCTTTTTCGGTCGTGGTCCGTGATGTCGTAGCGCTTGTAGATGTTGTAGCTCTCGTAGCATACAATTTCGTAGTCGATGTGAGTTTCGTAGTATAGTATTGTGGATTCGATGTATGTTCTGGGTATCTTGGCATATAACAAGCATTTGCTGTTGAACTCATGATAAACAATATGGCGGACGTAATTAATATCATTTTGAGGTACTGATATTTAATCATATGTATTAAGTATGCTCCAAAAAAAAATGTTTTAGTATTTAATACATCTTATGTTCAGCCATCTTTGTATATTTCTCATAGCGTGGATCCATTTTGTTAAATAATCAAAGTATCCCCTGCAAAAAAAAAAATCATTTTTATTATTATGTTCCTTCGGGAGTGAATTTTAAATAAGCATGATAACCAATTTGATTCTGAACATACAAATACATATTATGTTCTTCATGATTTTTCGAGTAGTGAAGAGCTCTACTCTTAGTGCAGAGTTCGTCCGGGGAAGTACTACCACCTTACCCATTTCTGCCGTGAAGCAGTAGTGCACTTGTATTACTGTGTTTCGGTTAGAAAGGTAAGGGGGGCCGGTGAAATTACAGGCACATCTCAGGGTCGAAAACGCATTGGCGATGCCCCTAGTGTTGCAAATGTCCATAGGCGGCGGTGACCACTTACCATCAAGTGGACCGTCCGCTTGTTTGTCGGCCCATGTGGTATAAAAAAAAATTAACAATATCGAATATATACTGAAGTTATCTAACTATATTATATAATCAATAAGTATAATGGTAGGAACGCGAAATAAACCAAATTACGGTTAATTGTATCCTACTAATGTTATAAATACGAATGTTTGTATGTATGCATGTTTGTTACTCTTTCACGCAAAAACGACTAAACGGATTTGTATGAAACTTGGCACATATATAGAAAATGGCCTGGAATAACACATAGAATACTTTTTTGCCGGGAAAATGTTACATCCTTCGGGAAACCGCGCGGGACAGCTAGTAAAAGATATTTTTAAATACAATAAAAATAAGTCATAGTTTGAACGGCTTATAAAAAAAATATTTATACCAAATTTTATTTAAATTGTATACATTAAACAGCTAAAACATAAGTTATAAAAGCTTTATTCCATACTATGATCTGATAAGCCGACATATTACCGGAAAACATAGTAAAATCACAGGAAATGTAAATAAATAATACTCGCCCTTCAATCTATTTCATAAATGTATTTCCGTTTTAGCCCTTCCAGACTTCCAAGTATAGATATTGACTTTCTTTCCGACAGCGTTTTCAATTTCCGTTTTTGGCTGACATTTTCTGTGAATAGTTGACCGCGTTAGGAACTCCAATTTTAGAACGTGAACCAATTTATTCGGTGTGGTGTATTTGAAATATTGGAACGGTTATTATACAAAATTATTCACATCCGTCCATAGTTTATTAACAATAATATCACTCCCATATCAAACAGCTGAATGGGCAATTTGAGCGTAGATTATAGATAAATATAATGCTTGTTGCGTAATATTTATGGAACATGGTATAAAATTTTCGTAATAGACACAAATAGTCGTGAGGTAGCAATCAAAACAGTAATTATAATTGCCTATATTTCAAATAATTGGGCTATATTGTATATATTAATTAACTTGCTGTCCCACGCGGTTTCACCCACGTTCCCTATTGATATAACATTTTCCTGGTACAAAATGTGTCCTATGTGTTACTCCAGGGAATTTTCTATATATGTGCCCAGTTTCATCTAGTAGTTTTTGCGTGAAAGAGTAACAAACATCCATACATACAAACTTTCGCATTTATAATATTAGAAGGCTTTACGCCGTGAAGCAGTAGTGCACTTGTAATACTGTGTTTCTGTTAAAAATTAAGGAGGCCGGTGAAATTACAGGCACTAAGACGTGGACGGTCCACCTGATGGTAAGTGGTCACCGCCGCCTATGGACATTTGCAACACTAGGGGCATCGCCAATGCTTTGTCGACCCTGAGACGTGAAGTTGTTAAGTCTCATGTGCCTGTAATTTCACCGGCCCCCTTACCTTTCTAACCGAAACACAGTAACACAAGTGCACTACTGCTTCACGGCAGAAATGGGTAAGGTGGTAGTACTTCCCCGGACGAACTCTGCACTAAGAGCTCTACTTCTCGAAAGATATACTTAACAACTTCACGTCTTAGGGACTTACCATAAGGTGGAAGATCTGCCAGTTTGTTAACCTTTTGAACGCCAATGTCGGCTACGCTCGACATGAAAGCGTGCCCTGAGCGCCATTGTCGTCAATACTCGACAATAAATAGCTCACACAAAATTACTAAATAAACAATATGATTACTTTTATGTGTTTCATTGATACGGGTATTTATATCAATTTTCGGATTTGGCGGACAGGACATGGAGATGCCGTTATGGCATGGCGTTCAAAAGGTTAAACTTGATTAATAATAAAAAAAAAAATCTCGTAAATATCTAGGTGGTAAATTAATGGTATCTTGTAAGAGATAAACGCGATTATTGAGATCACCTCGACTAGAGTTCGTCAACGAAATAATTAAATAATGAATGTAGGTAATTAAGCAGCTCCCATTGAAAACATCTCAGGGTTCCGTTTAGCAACAAGATAAATAACCAGGTCTGAAGAAACAATTAAAAACTTGTTTCATTTAGTTAATGAAACCCGTCGAAGGGTGGGCTTCAAGCTCTCCATACAAATTAGCACCGACAGTAATTGTTGAATGGTAACTTAAGAGTTATTGCTGTAACGATACTTGAATAATTTGGTTTTGCGGTAAAACTGGTTAAATAAATATGTATTTCATGATCATCCTTTTTTCTTCGTTTATCATTACTTCAATCATCAGATCATTGGAATCATTCTTGGAAATGCTTTAACGATTTGGATAATAATTGTATAATAGTGTGCTTTTTAAGATTTAAAAAAAAAAAAAAATTAAAGCTAGGTCGCAAAGATATATATTTTTTTGTTAATTCATTGAATCTAAGAGTGTTTTCCGGCGGCTCCAAGTAAGACAAATTTAGCCGTGAAATAATTTAATACATAATGTTTTGTAATTATATTATGAAGTCAACATCCTCTTAGATGTGAACATTTAAAAAAAAACACTAATATATAATAATAATAAAAAATAAATATCCTGGGACGTTCTTTTACACACGGCCATCTGATCCCAAACTAAGCAGAGCTTGTACTATGAAAACCAGATAACTGATATACTACATATACTACTTTTTATTTTTCTAAATACCTACATATATAGATATTTACACCCAGACACAGAACAAACAGACATGTTCATGCACACAAATGTCTGTCCTGGGTGGGAATCGAGCCCGCGACCTTCGACTTGGCGGTCAGGCTCGCTAACCACCAAGCCAATTGGCCTGTCAATTCTTATTCACTATTATTATACAAACTATACTATACTTATAACCCCAAATTTCCTCAACTATAATGAAAATAGGTAATTGTGACTATCTCAGACAACCTTACACGGGTTAAATATACTTGAACCGGTTTCTAAATCCTCCAGGTTTGAACAGAATAAATGATTCTGACTTTGATTTACATGTTAACATCTACACTGAGACAAGAAAGATTACCTATTCCCATTAATTACAAAAGCTGTGTAACATCGGGTACACGCAGGAATACAGATGGAATATCCCAAGGCTTCGAAGGTACGTATTTAGGGGTGTGAAGTCTTGCATTATTAAGTAAGCTGAATTAATAATATGTAACTGTTACTATCCGAATTTAGTAGATGAATTGTCTTCCTTGTTTCTTTAAATTTACACATTTACTTGTTAAGACTGTATTTTATTGTCAAAATAAAAACATCAATTATTTTTATACCACATGGGCCGACAAACAATCGGACGGTCCATCTGATGGTAAGTGGTCACCGCCGCCTATGGACATTTGCAACACTAGGGGCATCGCATTTAGTTTCTTCAAATTTGAAAATTGTAAGTACTTTTTGACGAAGGAGGACTTTCAGAATTAATTGTAGCGTGGATCTGCATTTGGTTATTAAAACTAAATAAATGTCTTCTGAACTCAAACTGTTATAATCTTCTTGTAATTACAAAAATAAAGCTTCCAATACGTGGTGCGCTGGCGGTTTCCGTTCAAAAAATTAGTCTTCAATATGGCCACCTCGCTTCCATCGAAACGACGCTCCGCTAGAATGAAATAAACCATATGACGTTGATACTTCAACTCACCGACATACTTTTTAATGTCTCATTAGATTATCGTATGGAAATAGCTACTCTCTGCACAGTGCACCTCTAATTTTCTTGTTTAAGTTGTATGTATTATTATTATTTTCTATTTTGTAGTCTTGTTATTTCATTTTTTTTGGTTTTTAATGTTACCTATATTAAGTATTTTGTATTTGTTAAATATAAAATTATGTAAAATTGATATTATAAAATAGCCAAAAAGTCAGAATAGAAAAAAATTATATAAAAAAAATATTTAATAAAAAATAAAAAGGAATGTAACCTTGCTAAGTTTCTTGCCGGTTCTTCTCAGTTGAAGGGTGACTTCCGAACCGGTAGTAGCTTCAGTAACTTTAAATTTGACCTTCATAAGTGCCCTCCGAGGGCCTAAACTAAATAAATGGATTTGAATATTTTTATTTTTTACACGCTATATATTAGCTTCACCTGTATGTAACCGACCCCTTTGAGCTCGATTTTGTCTTGACTTGAACGATCAGATTTAATTCAAACTTTGCACACCTGTCAAAGATCGATGACAATGCAATAATCCGATCGAAGCATCCGATTATCCTAATTAGATTCGCCAGGATTAATTAATTTATTTCCGCATCCTTTGCATGCGAGTAAAGAGATAGAGCTAGTGCCCGAACTACGCGTGCGTGCAGTTCCAGACTTACTCTTTCGGGCACTCAAAATGCTTTTATTAAAAAATGAAAAATAAATAATAGTTAAAAAATACTAGAAAACACGCTTTATTTAGAAAACCAAACTAAAAAACAGAAAATAATAAAATATATATTTTATATATATATATAATAATAAATAATAATAGAAAATAATTTTTTTAATTGAATTTTGAATTAGACTCAGAGGATATGAAATATAATGAAGATCATGTTATCAGTTTTATTGTAAGAATATATATATAAAACAGTGAGCAAAAGGTTCAGTTACAGTTTTCCAGTTAGTCCATTCCTGCCCTTTCAGCTTTTTGTGCTAATTTTAGAAATCTGTTCTGTATTTCTAACATATGTTTTAAAACCCGCTGCGTAGTCTCTGAATAATTTATTAAGTGTTAGGTAGCAAAGTATACCTATTAACGTTCCACCCGCGAGTTTAATGTTACGATTTATAAGATAAATTGATCCAGAATTGGGGTAAAGTTTATATTTTAATTAAGGACCATCGTCGGCTGCCGTCGTTATTGGATTACAGAGTATTTTATTTGCATTAATTTCGTTTACGGACTAACTTTGCATTCAAATCTCTTAATCTAGTCATAAGAAGTGTCAACAAATAAACTAGAACAGTTGCCGTCCCACGGCTTCTCTTGCTTTCGACAGATCTAATGTATCCTGGGATTATTACAAAACATTTCGGAATATTGTAGCTTTTTTATCATTGAAATAATGTCTAAAATCCGATGAGCAGTTTCGGAGATTATAGAAAAGAATATTCAAAATTACAAACCCACCTACTCAATATTAGTAAGGCGTAATTCATTTATTGTATGATTCATGTTGATTCTCTATTTAAATATACTATTGATAATAATAATCAAGTCTATCAGAATTATCAAGATTGCGGTGTATATACTGGCAGTCGTCCCTTTGACCCAGTCCTACAACAAACCTTCATTTTGTTTTCTTTTTTTTATGCCAAGTATCTATCCTATCTTATCTTTTCACATGCCGGCCCCAACGGAAGATCAGCGTTGGCTATACGTACCTACATTGGCACGTTCAGCCAACCACATGCTGAGTTGGAGGACCGACTAGTGATAATTATGTACCTCGTTTCTTTTTGTTAACTTTTTCATGTGTTATTTTTCCCTTTGTCACAAATAAATATGTTTCTATCTTTCTTTCTTTCCACCTGATGGTAAGTGGTGGTCATTTATGGACATTTGCAACGCCAAGAGCATTGCCAATATGTTGTTGACCCTGAGAAGTTATTTAGTCTTACATGCCTCTAATTTCACCAGCCCCCTTACGTATCCACTTTTCATAGTCTACCAAGTTATCCCAAAAGATGCAGTATACTTTCGAGCACTTTTTGCACTTACTAGGTGCTGTCTTTGGCTATTTCCTTTCGATAGTGCACACAGAGCTTCGCTAAGTGCACACATCCCATCATATTAACGTAGGTATCTCAAAGGAGCGTCTATGTGGGTGATTCCAACTTAAATGACTGATCTTTGGGCCGTGAAATTCCAAAATAAAAAAAAAAACAATATTCAAAATCATTTATTCAGTTTAGGCCCTCGGAAGGCACTTATGAAGGTCAAATTTAAAGTTACTGAAGCTGTAGATGTGATTAGAATTAGGACTTTTTATCCCCCTTACTGTGTACTCCCCCTTATAGTGCTGGCGATGACGATGATGAATGAAATGAAGACATTGGATCGATAGTAAAAATTAATGTTTTGACACCGCATTTCAATCTATAGAAATATTTTCAAGTCATTTATTTTATTAACAAAAATTCTTTTACTCACATTACAAATAGATACATTTATACGTATACACACCAGATTTGGCTCACACAGAACCTACTCTCAGTACAACGAACATAATAAACATTCTAATATACTCACATGTGGTAATGTCACTTTATGTACATCATGAGAAACTATGAGATCCCTAGAACGGAATACATAAAAATGAGTAAATATTTAAAAAATACATATAAAGTAAAATGGGTAGAATAACCAACTCTCGATTCTTATCGTTCAGAAATCATAATATTATTAATATGAAATATGGCGATTCATATGATTTCTTTATTTTCATACTTTAGTTATCTATATTATCTACTTTATAATGTAAAATATAAAAAAATATATAATAAAGTCGCCAAAAGTCAGATTAGTTAAAATTTATTTAAAGAAATTAAAATGTAACCTTTCCGAGTTGGTAACTTCTAACTCTTCGGTAACTTAAAATTTGATCTTCATATGACCTCCGCGGGCTTAAACTGAATAAATGGTTTTGAAATTGAATTTAATTTTTCATTTAACAGATTGACTTACTTTAATACAATAATTAACACATATTATTCAAAAGACTTATTCAAATAAAAATGTAGTTCCACGTAAATACATAATTATAAATCTAGAGTACTATGCTGGCAACATTTGGTCATTTAAATTAAATTTAAAACTGAATATGAATTCCCAACTGCCCAAAAGGAAACAGAAAAGTTGAAAATACGAGTTGTGCATACTCCGCTGCACTGGCTCTCTGAACTTAAACTAACTTTGTGGTTTTACGTAGTCGTAGTTCTAAGTATTAAGTATTTTTATTATTTATGCCGCTGTTGACTACCGAGCTACTCTATAGAAACAGAGCTTTCGTTTCGTATCACTTGCAAAGCTTCAAAATTCAAAAAATTCAAACATTCTAAATTCAAAACCATTTATTCAGTTTAGGCCCTCGGAAGGCACTTATGAAGGTCACATTTTAAGTTACTGAAGCTACTACCGATTCGGAAGTCAGCCTTCAACTGAGAAGAACCGGCAAGAAACTCAGCAGATTACATTCTTTTTTATTTTTATTAAATCAATTTTTATATAAATTTTATCTATTCTGACTTTTTGGCTATTTTATTATATAAATTTTACATATTTTTATATTTAACAATCACAAAATACTTAATATAGGTAACATTCAAAAACAAAAAAAATATTTTCCCAATAATTTTGATCCATCTTATCATATCTTACTAATATACTGCTACAGTTTGAATGTTTTGTATGTATGTCGGTGATACTAAAATAAATAAATAGTACCAATTATAATCCAAAAATTGTATGTTTGTTACCACTTAGATCTGCGGATTTTGTCAAATTTGGCGCAGAGGACTTTTATCCATGGGGAATGCAGGTAAAACCACAGGGCGAAAGCTAGTACAACATAATAAATTCCTTCATCAACAATTACAACTATGTTTACTATCTTAAGTTAAATATTTAATAACAGTTCCCAGTAAACACTACCCTATAAAATAAGTGCTTAATAAAAACAAAAACTACATAAAACTTATGAATTCAAGGCCACGAAACCAATTAAAATGGCGCCTAGTACTTACTCTACCCATCTACCAGCAGTCTACTAAACTAATATAGTACCAACCTACCGCTCGTAAACATTTTATCTTCGTTAGCCTTAATTGCTTATTTGTTGCTGAAAATCTTGCTAATTGCCTCTGTGCGGCACAATTGGCTGTCAGCAATATCTCCGAAGAGTCTTGACCAAGAAATACAACAGAATTTGCAAGAGGACCTCGTTATTTTTTTATTACAAAGACTGTAGTTAATACAATAGCGTGATTTTAATCTAGATACTATATATTCAGTTCTGTTTACAAGAATTTCCTTTCATTAATTATCTGTGACGTTTATTTTATGAAATAATTTTTTCAAATAATCGATTTACATAATATTGAATTTAAATTACTGGCAACATTTGATGATCAAGGTTTTTCTTATAAGTAAACCTGTGAATTGAATATAAGACCTTAGCAACCTACAATTAGTTTCATGTTTAAGAAGTTTTGTTTCTGACATATAAGAATGTTAAAGGAAATGTTATCGTACTGCTTTATAATAAGGTATACCTGCATTGTCACACGATTAAAGCAAATAATTGTTTTTATGTATCTTTTGACGGGCTAGTTGAGTGCCAAGCCGGTCGTGGTATCGATTCTGTCTGTTTGTTCTGTGGGTGAAAATATCTATATAAGTTTGTATTTAAAAAGTAGTCTATCAGTTACCTGGTAGCCATAGTATAAACAGTATTTTGTTTAAATTGGGATCAGGTAACCATGTGTGGAGAATGTCCTTGAATATTTATTTACTTTAACATCTTAAAAGGAACAGCCTACACCCCGAATACCTAAGCTTAAATAGCTAATACAAGTTACTGCTTATAGAAAATAAAACACACATATTTCCTAACAACACGTTTAATCCCTTTGATCTCCAGCGAAATTATCGGTTCACATCTGAGGCGTAAACCCACGATAGTATGAACACGATGACGTCACGCACTTACGTAAATACCGCAGAAAATATCAGCCGCTCAATACAGGCTCACAGTGGCTCACAGTAAGCCTTTCAACTTTGATATAAACACGTATTATGGCCAGATTAGGGGCACATTGTATCTCTGTTTAGCATTTGGATATTATCTGCTTAATATCGTTTTTGCTTGTAATGTGTCTAGGTGTGGGAGCTAATTGTGACTTTAGGTATTACAGCAAGTAATATTTTAGTGGTTTCAATTAGATGATTGCTTTGGTGTGAACGTTAGATGATTTAGGGTAACCAATACTGAATTGGCCTTCTTATAGATTAACCCTCAAAATGGCCTATTTTTTTTATTATGCCACTTGGCCGACAAACATGGTCCACCTGATGAAAAGTGATCACTGCCGCCTATGGACAATTGCGACACTAGGGGCATCCCCGATGAGATGTTGACCCTGAGACGTGAACTCGTCACAACAGCTTCTGAAGCTTGCTTTAAATTATACATAATACTTTTGTGTCATTTAGTTATTTCTGATGAAAAACGCTTTTATTTCCGTCATAGTTAAGGCCCCAGCAAATAGATATAAAAAACACCTTTATCAGATATTTGCTTATCTCGTTCAATATAAGCGAACTCCGTCACGTTACCCGTCAAATAAATACCGGAAATTTAAAAATATATTGCGTTCGCAACTCCATAAAATCCCCAATGTCATCGACAAATTTTACGGTCTTATTATACGACGTAAACCTAAATCTTGTTTATGACCCGTTTTTTAATACATGTTGGCCTATTTGAACACAATAAGACTGGCTTTAATCCGAGGCAGCCTTTTTGCTTATTAGCTCCGACTGAGGTTGTAAAATGTTTGCGAGTATTGAAATGTGTTACGGACACTGGGGGAAGTAGACGAATAAAAAAACAATACCTCCATTTTTTCTGTTTGTGTTTTTTTATTTATTTGTTATCGGTTTGATCATTGTAAAGTATTTTTGTAACCTACTTCCGAAACAAAAAGTAACATATCCTTAAGTCGTTATGTAATACTAGCTGTACCACGCGGTTTCACCCGCGTTTATCGATATCATAAATAGCCTATAACTGTCTAGGAAAAATTCCGCGTCGAATGGTGGCAGTCCCATCCGATATATTCAGTAGTTTCGAGGTGATGGTGCGTCAAAGTAAACCTATTTTCCGTATAAGATATCAGAGACAGACTACTATATGAACATGGAAAATTGAATAAACAGTTGTGCATTCAAAATATTGACTCAAATAAGCCACCAGACTAAAATTACAATATTCAAATCACCATCACATTTTCAACTTAAAGGTTTATTAAAAGTAATTCCGTAATAAGATACGAATAACTTTCCAAGACACAATAAATAAGCAATATAAGTAGCATCTCCTTTCTGCAAGCGAACCTCCCACGCTTACTGCTATTTTTTTTTTATGCCACTTGGGCCGACAAACAAGCAGACGGTCCACCTGATGGTAAGTGGTCACCGCCGCCTATGAACATTTGCAACACTAGGAGCATCGCCAATGCGTTGTCGACCCTGAGACATGAAGTTGTTAAGTCTCATGTGCCTGTAATTTCACCGGCCCCCTTACCTTTCTAACCGAAACACAGTAATACAATTGCATTACTGCTTCACGGCGGAAATAGGTAAGGTGGTAGTACTTCCCCGGACGAACTCTGCACTAAGAGCTCTACTACTACTATAATACTGCTATTTGAAAACGCAACCTTTAAGCTTTTGCAGCTATATTATTTAGCTATAAATATAGGCTGTGAAACCCACGCAATTTGCTCTTGTTTATTTTTAACAAGCACTTTTATAAGCTTGCTTGATTGTTTCAGCTGCAACGAGTTGCGAGAAGTGTTAACCTGAGCTTAGTTTAGTAGTTCTTATTAAAACGAGGACATAAAATTAACAGCTGTATTTATTGTCTTTTCATTTTTATTCTTTTTTTTTTTTTTTTTTTTTTTATGCTACTTGGGCCGACAAACAAGCAGACGGTCCACCTGATGGTAAGTGGTCACCGCCGCCTATGGACATTTGCAGCACTAGGAGCATCGCCAATGCGTTGTCGACCCTGAGACGTGAAGTTGTTAAGTCTCATGTGCCGGTAATTTCACCGGCCCCCTTACCTTTCTAACCGAAACACAGTAATACAATAGCACTACTGCTTCACGGCGGAAATGGGTAAGGTGGTAGTACTTCCCCGGACGAACTCTGCACTAAGAGCTCTACTACTCAGTCAATGAATTCTTATATTCCACTTTAGTACACCCCAATAGTGGAAATTTAATATCAAAAATACTGTTACTGATGAAGACTAAAGAAAATGGAAAAGAGCTTATTAATTGATTGTTCTCAATCAAAAAACAATTCAATTAACAATTATACTAAGAAAATATATAAAAGGCAATTTGTTTCTTTGATTTTACGAATGAATTCATTAATTAAACTGAAAGGACCTCGGGGACTTTTTGAAATTGGATTATTTTTAAAAGGAACCTTATTTTCTTCTTTAAATTACATTTGTCACTATAAAAACGTGGTAAGTAATGGTAGCATAAGATATACATAAAATTATCGTGTGCTTACTATCTGACTATATTTCTTTGATTGTGTGGCATAATAATAAGTACCTGGATGGCCGAGCATTGCACGGAATTTCTTTACTAACGTGACTTCTACCGTATTCTCTTTTTTAAAGCACTGTCATATATACCTAGATACGAATTAGATGCGATAACAAAGGGCTCCCAATAACAGTACTTCTCACAAAAGATGTAACTTGAAAACCTTACCTTCTAATGACATTGTAGCAGTTTTTATTGCCTAAAAACTCGTATAAAACGACATTTTCTGAAAATGAATCCTAGCTCGATCGATTTAACGCCCCCGAAACCCCCTGCATACTAAATTTCATGAAAATCGTTGGAGCCGTTTACAAGATCCTAATTATATATGTATATACAAGAATTGCTCGTTTAAAGGTATTCGATAATTCTTTATTTCAGATGTCCCCCACGGTTTCACCAGCGTTCCCGGGGGATGTAACTTATTCCCGGGATAAAAAAGTTATCTATTTGTTATTCTAGGGCATGCTCTATATCTGTGCCAAGTTTCGTAGTTTTTGCGTGAAAGTGTATCAAAACATCCATACAGCAAGGATGGATGTTTTGTTACACTTCATCCAACTTTTGCAATTATAATATTAGTAGAATTTCTCGTTTTTGTTATTAGTACAAAACCTTAAGACTTTTTTCGTATTAACATTGGAATAGTTAGATTTAAATGGCATAATATTTATTCCTAGATACAATTAGTAATATGAACCCTGCCTCATAGATCAAATGGAGATTTTCTAAATGAATTTATTTTTCATAACTAGCTTTTTACCTCAAGCCATAAACCACATACACAAAGGACAACATACCCTGAGGTTATTGACATAACATGTATATTACAGTAATGAGTTTCCACGGGAGCTGTCTGTCGGCAATCACAAAGTACCTTAAACTTTCAGACATCCAAGCTCTGCTTTCCCTGTAATATGCAAACTTTATCCGCTCAATTTCAATGTAAATGCCGCTCAATCTGAGGACGTTTAACAAACTGGAATTTAAACTGAACTGATGGGCATTAGCATGCCAATAAATAAATAAAATTACTTAGATCTCGCCAAAGCATTCTTTCCTTCGCAACAAAGAGTTCTTTCTTCAAAGGAATTTGTTTTGTTTAGCGCCCTTTATTGTGTTTAATTTTATTTCAAAGCTACGTCGTTTCTAATTTGTTTTTTATTGAAGATTGTTTCATGCATGAGATTTTTGAAATTGGAATTCTTTGTTACTAAAATATTATCTAAACTTGTTACAGTGTTTTCTTCTGCAGTTTTGCATTAGCTAAAATAATGTTCTTTTTTAAAATATCTTGTTTCAAGACGCCAGCATTGTATTAGGTAAGTATTTAAAGTCGCGTTCGCTCCGATGAGCACAGGCCCCTGTCGCCTTGAACAAAGTCAAGAGATGTTTTATTTCATTAATTACTCTAGAAATTGTTGCCGGTTGTTAAAAATTACGCCGACAAACATCCGAGGGCGCAATTTAAATGACTTGTTTACATTGGCGAAAACTAGTTGGGTTATATCAACATTCTATGGATTAAGCAATTCTTTAACATAAATAAGAAATAAATAATCATTTATCAGTTTATACTATACTGTTGAAACCGTATCCGCCCAATATATGTATATAATATCCAATATTTTATGAATGATTTTTTTTTGTGTAAAACCTTTACCTATGGGTTTAAAGTTTATCATTTTTTATTTATCAGGCTGGCAGTTGATTCAACTGGTAAGTGCCTATATCCTGTTATTCTCCACTAGTTCGTATGTACCTTACAGTTATATCTAGTAAATAAAGGATTGATTCTATTTCCATACAGAATTCAAAACATGATGTTTATCATCAGAATTATTTTTATTCAAATGAGTTATCTCAAAACTCATTGCTAAAATATTCAATCCGATACGCTGGTTTTAGAGTATACCTAAATGTATACATATCAGAAATCCATTTACAGAGTAAAAATTCTGCTTAGTTATGGCACAGACGTTCCAGGATAATTATTTACTCTTTCAATACCCTATAGATTGACCTTAGTGCAAATTAGGCATGTCTAACTCAGCTCCGAACCGGTTCAACAGATCAGATCACACCTACTTGAACTGTCGAGCTGAGACTCAGGAGCAAACTAAACAGCTCACGGCTCACTTATTATTTTAAAGTCTGTATACAATCTGTGAACTATTCTGTCATGTTGAGTCGTTGTCGAACTGCGGCGCGGCAGCGGCGTAGAGACTCTGTGATCGATCGGCAATATTTGAGCTGATCTGTGAACCGGTTTGCAGCTCCGGCTCACAAACGTGATCCGTGAGCTGAACCGCAGCTCACGCATTTTGGTTGAGTTACCCATGTCTAGTGTAAATCTCTGTAACAAATAGGGTAGTGTAATTGGGGCATGGAACTTACAACCGGAAACCTAATTAAGGTCAAGTTAGTGTCATTTGCTTGCCCACAAATGGCTAATACGTTGCTGACGTTGTCTTTGTACTGACCTAAGTACACTGATAGAGAATTGCTGAGTAGAGCTTTGCAGTTTTTTTTTTTTTTTTTTTATTGCTACCGCCCAAATTGACTCCATGCTGCCTGATGGTAAGCAGTCAATGAAGTCCCCTAGTGATGGCCATCATCCCAGTAGCCAGCGTAGCATTGTGGCATGATGGCCCTCACCTTGACGGCCTTGTGAGAAGCTTTTTCACGCCCCGCTTAAAGGACCCAGGATCATAAGAGAAGGGAAACACGTGGGCTGGTAGCGAGTTCCACGTCTGGTACGGCAGAGATAAGAGGCGCCGAACCGTTTGGTGCGTGACGGAATCTGTTCCACCGTGTAAGAGTGGCACCTTAACCCAGCACGTGTCGTTCGGGATAGGAAAGGAGAGGATGGGATTAGTTGAAATAGCTCTTCGGAGCACTCACCGTGATAAATGCGGTAGAAGACAGCCAATGAGGCCACGTCTCTGCGTAATTGCAGTGACTCAAGAGTCTTTGTGGCCTCAGGATCCCCAATGATACGGACAGCACGCCGCTGCAACCTATCGAGGGCGTCCAATAAGTACTGGGCGGAGCCATTCCAAAGGTGAGAGCAGTATTCCACGCAGGAGCGAACCTGAGTTTTATATAACAGACACAACTGCTCCGGCGCGAAAAACCTCCTCACCCTGTTCATGACTCCGAGTTTCCGGGATGCGGATTTGATGACACCCTCAATGTAGTTTTTCTGGTTGAGATTGCGGCGTATGTCCATACCTAGGATATTGAGGCTGTCTTGAATCGGTAGTGGAGTGTCCAGAAGAGAGGGATAGGGAAGGAATGGAGATAATTTAGCTGAAAATGCACACACCTGTGTTTTCTTGGCGTTGAACTCGACCAGGTTCACATCACCCCAACGCGAGATGCAATTCAGAACCCGATCAAGCTCAGCAACAAGTGTTCGCCTATCCTCCTCAGTATCGGCTTGCTTAGCCGCAGGGTGTCCGAGATATCGCCCATGTACAGTGCTGTCATCTGCATAGCAATGAATGCTCCCAAAAGTGAGCATATCATTGATATGCAGAAGAAAAAGCGTGGGCGATAATACGGACCCCTGAGGCACACCAGCATTCACCTCGAGAAACTTAGATGAGTGGCCGTCACAGAGAACTCGAATACGGCGCTCATGCAGGAAGCTGGCAACCCAGTTGCACAGTCGAGGTGGCAAGCCGTAGGCTGGAAGCTTGGAAAGAAGCGCACGATGCCAGACTCTATCGAAGGCTTTGGAGATGTCGAGACTAATAGCCAACGACTCCCCATGCCTGTCCATCGCCTCACCCTAGAGGTGAGTGACATACGCTAGAAGATCACCCGTAGACCGTTTCGGTCTGAAGCCATATTGACGATCGCTGATGAGGGAGTGATCTTCTAGGTAGCGAACGAGTTGGTTGTTTATTATTCGCTCAAACACCTTGCAGAGGATAGGGGTGATAGCAATGGGTCGATAATTGCCTGGATCAGAACGATCCCCTTTTTTGGGAATCGGTTGCACGTTCGCCTCTCTCCAAGCCTGCGGCACTATGCCTGAGGCATAAGATAGGCGATACAGGCGTGTTAGCATTGGAGACAACTCGGCTGCGCATTTCCTAAGCACAACCGCTGGAATTCCGTCAGGTCCACTGGCTTTCCGGACATCGAGAGATCGCAGTGTCGCGCGTACATCGCATTGCCTGATTTTGACATTAGGCATGGACTGGCCGGAGTAAGAAATCGAAGGCGGTTGCGCACTACGATCATCGATTCGGGAGTTAGCCGCAAAGAGATTGACAAGCAGGTCAGCTTTCTCTTGCGGCCCATGGGCGAGTGATCCATCAGGGCATCGCAACGGCGGCAATGAAGGCTGGCAGAAATTAGATTGCACGGCTTTGGCCAATCGCCAGTATCCCCGGCTGCCCGTGGGGTGCGACAGAAGTTCTTGACCAAACCGTGCAATGCGCTGGGCATCCGCTCTGATGTATGCCCTCTTGCAGGCCCTGGTGGCTCTATTATAGGCTGCCTTGATGAGATGGATATTCGGATCGCGACGGGACCGAGCCCTGATCCAAGCGCGGTAAGCCGACTGTTTTTGATTAACAGCAGCGGCGCACTCGCGATCGAACCAAGGCCGTACCCTGCTGCTGCTGGTGACGTCAGTGGATGGAATATAATATTCCATACCCAACAAGATTTCCCCAGCAACAGCAGATGCACTCTCCGACACATCCCTCCCACCAAAGCAGCGTTGAGGCCACGGGATGGACGCATAATAGTCTCGCAGGCCATCCCAATCGGCTGACGAGTAGTGCCACAAGCGACGCCTTGCCTTCACTGATTGTGGAGGTGAAGCGAATGGCACTGTAGTGCGAACCAGACAGTGGTCGGAGGAACCCAAAGGGGCTTGTACCGTCACACTGTACTGGGCCGGGTTACTCGTCAGTACAAGGTCTAACAACGAGGGCGCTTGATCCGATATGTCTGGTATCCTGGTGGGCTGGAGTACCAGTTGAGTAAGGTCATGCGTGAGAGCGAATGCGTGAGCAGCTCGTCCCGCGTGATCCGTTCTGGAAGAGCCCAGCCAGGTCTCATGGTGGGCATTGAAATCTCCCAAAAAGACCAACTCGGCGGTCGGAAACTGCTCCTGCGCATTATCTGCTGCCTGACTCAGGTAGTCAAACAGTCGAGTTGTCTCTGCATCTCCGGTATGGGAACGGTAAAGGCACACGTAAATCCGGGCCGATGAACCCAGACTTAAGTGTACCCATAGAATAGAAAAGGAAGGGTCCTCCAGGCAGCGTAGACGTCGACAGCAAATATCCGCCCTGACGAACAAGCATACCCCGGCTTTTGCGTGGAAGTTTTCTTCTAGTGCATAACCGGGATAATGCAGATAGGTCGTGTCGTCAGGACGGCGTATTTGAGTCTCGGTCAAGAAAAGCATGGCCGGTCGGGCCGTCTCGAGATGGTGGTGGACGGCGTTGAGGTTTGAATGGAGTCCGCGGATGTTAGCGGACTCCACCTCAAAAAGCGAGTTGGTGGGGAACGATGACGCCGCTGTATGACCGGAACCATTTTTTGAAGCTGCCATATTTTAATAAAAGGGGGCGTGAAAAAGAGGAGGCAGTCACCGCAGCAGCGCGTGACAAAGCGCAGAGTATTGTATTGTCACTATACTGTGAGGTGTAGGGGTGGTCGACCCGCCGGACGGAAGGGCTCCCGTACCCTCCCGGAAATGGTCGCCGGGTCCCACCGTCCGGTCACCAACCGGCACGACGAGCCACTTCGAGATTATGCGCGACCTGGTGGGGCAGCCTTCCAAGATGGTTAGTCCCAGTTGGGCCCCTGTACTATGCCGCGGGCGGCCAGCGGCACCACCGTTTCTACAGGTCTCCCTGGCCGGCGGGTCGACCCACACTACCCCCACAATGACTCCACAGATACACTACTGGTCCCACGTATGCTGCGATAACCTCCCCCTCAGCTTATCCTCCACATCCTCTCTTCCCTTCCCATATGGGAAATGACGAGAGGATATAGAGGGTATGGTTGGGCCTCCGGCTCTCCCACTCACTGAACGAAACACATCAGTACAGAACATACTGATATTTGACGTCGGTTTTCTGTGGGAGGGTGGTACTACCCCGGTCGTGCCGGCCCATTCATGCTGTAAACAGCTTGGCACTACCACCTAAAAATATAAAATAATATAAATAAATAGTTTGGATAGTATGGTCGCTTGTGAAAATATGTGGGAGGTCAAACGCTATGTGGCCGATATAATAGCTTCGTACGTATAACCGTACAACATTCATAACATCAAGCAGGCTTGACGTTATGAATGTAATGAGATACAGGTATCTCATTGGGGTAGGCTCTCTTGACGTAGTAGAGCTCTTAGTGCAGAGTTCGTCCGGGAAAGTACTACCTTGCCCATTTCTGCCGTGAAGCAGCGCTCTTGGACTAGTAGAGCTCTAAGTGCAGAGTTCGTCCGGGAAATTACTACCTTACCCATTTATGCCGTGTAACAGTAATGCATATGTATTACTGTGGTCGTTATCGGTTACAAAGGTAAGTGGGTGAAATTATAGGTACATGTGACTAAGCAACATAACACCCCATTGTTGAAGAGGCACTGGCGATGGCCCTGGTGCTGCCCGATAGAAAAAAAGGGAGATACCACAGATTTATATATGGTAGATTTTGTATTAATCTTCTTCTCTATCTTTCGTCACTACGTCTTTTCTAAGTCGACACTTTTCTGTATTAACTTTGTTTCTCACTCTGTTATTTAAATTCACACCACACACCTCGCAGTGAGTACAATATATAGACTATTATAAAAACAGTTCTGTTTTCTATTAGCGTTGTTATTCAGCTCGATGAGTCGTGTAACCATTTCGAGAAAAGGAAAAAATCTTATTATGATTATACAGATTTTATTCAAAATTCAAAATTCAAAACCATTTATTCAGTTTAGGCCTTCGGAGGGCACTTATGAAGGTCAAATTTAAAGTTACTGAAGCTACAACTATTATGTATTCTATTTCTATTCTAAAAATTTCTGCCGAGATTTTAAATAAAATATATAGTTTTAGTCATACTTAAATACTTTTATGTAGCAATTGAATATTCAATGCTTCATTTATTCGTAGGTTTATGCATACAATGTACATTCGAATTTTTCCAATAATTTCACCTTTTTATTACTGTGTAAAAGGCATGAATAATTCATAACTCCCCGTTGGAATTAGAGTCACATTCATTGCGCGGAAAATTTCAAAACGTCTAGAAAATGCATGAAGATATAAGATCGTTGGATTTACTTTGCCCAATTTTCATGGTTAAATGAACGTTGGAAAATTTAAAAGCTTTAGCAAGTTATGATACGGTTAAGAGTTAGATGAAATATCCTGAGACATTCTTTACACCTGTAGAGCTTGTACTATGGAAACAAGATAACTGATATACTACATATAATTTTTGTTCTAAATACATACTTATAGATATTTACACCCAGATGCAGAACAAACAGACATGTTCGTTTGTCCTGGATTGGAATCGAACCCGCGACCTTCGGTTTGACAGTCAGAGCGCTAACCACCAAGCCAACTGATCTGTCAATATATTACAGTTTTATTCTATTTATGTATATATTTAAAAAAAATTGTAGTAAATGTAGTAATCAGTTATCTGAATTCTATACAAGCTCTGCTTAGTTTGGGATCAGAAGGCTGTGTGTGTTCATTAATAAATAATAAAAAAAAAAAAACTTATGTACCAAGATATTTATTTATTTTACGTTTTGAATTAATCACTTAATTAGACAAAGTATTATAGTTTACTCATAGAAGTTTAATGAAGGTTCTATTTCCAAGGTGTTTTCATAACATATCTATGTATATTTTTCAGGCCTGTCGTGTTTTTTAGATTACAAAAATTTGTGCTGAAAAACTGAGTTATCAATACAATAGGTACATCTTAATTAGACACGGACTTCCGATTGTGTATTCACTGAAGGCTTCAGCTGAAAATCACGCGCTGCTGGCTAAATACTCAGAAGTAATATAAATAATGTTCTTACTTCTTTCTTTTCTTCATGAATGGGCCAGTTGGCTTAGTGGTGAGAGACTCTGACTAGACTGCAAGTCGTGGGTTCAATTCCTATACAGTACAAATATTTGCGTGCATGAATATTTTCTGTATCTGGATGTTAAAATATGTATTAAAGAAAAAGGTTGCTTAGTTTGGGAGTAGATGTCTGAAGAATGTATCAGGTTATTTATTTACTATTTCATAGTTCTTCTTTCTTCCATGTCTAGTCATATGATAATATATGAGTACATTATCTAGGTTATAATAATTGAATTGAATTTTCTTACCAAGAGTAGACCTCTTAGTACAGAGTTCGTCATCGAGACTTATCAACTTCACGTCTCAGGGTCGACAACGCATTGGCGATGCCCCTAGTTTTGCAAATGTCCATAGGCGGCGGTAACCACTTACCATCAGGTGGACAGTCTGCTTGTCGGCGGCCCAAGTGGTATTAAAAAGAAAAAAAGAACCAACCTTCTTATATCATGCACAGCTACCCTCATCCGAGTTAAATGATAAGGAAGTCCATTTTTCATTGGTCTAATCTCTAATTCTACTCGCTACACCAACGACCGACGAGAATTTTCCGCCTGATTTAGCGCCCACTGAGGAATTCGTCGACTTAAGTGGGATTAAGCTGAAAATATGTACCAAAGTTAACCCTTGCGGGCAGAGGGTATTTTTAAAGTTTGAGGTAGTACTTGTTGCTTATCTTTTCTGTAAGAGATTATTGGAAGGGGCTAGTATGTTAAATGTACAACCGTTTAGTATTATAAGGTATACTCGTATAAATAAGCAATAAAATTATTATTTATTCCATATAAATTGGGTATTGATTAAACTAAAACTTAACTCGCGTTTGGACTACAGTTCTAATTTACATTACGTAGACTGCAGTCATCTGCTTTCTCAAATACATATATATAAAAAAAAAAACACACACACACACACACAAATGAGAATTCTCGTTTAATTGGGTAACATTCTTATCATTTATAAATATAATAATTAGTGCAAGATTAGTCAAATATTATGTTTATTACAAAATTATATAGTAAATAATTACCACGACAGTTAATAAGCCACGAGGTAAAATACTTTTTTATTAATAATAAAAAGAATTGTCGAAAAATTACAGCCGACATGCTCACCAGGTTTGGTTAACTACTTAAGGAATAACGGTGGTGAAGATATTTTTTATCATTATTTCTACAGTAAAAACACATTTATAACATCGGCACACAAACAATCTACGTAAAGTAACATAATAGCTTTTTTTAATCACTCCTTATCATGTTTTCCATTATCAACCACAAACTATCTCATAATTACCAACATAAGCAGACGTTCAATATCCACACAACATTCTACCGGTGAACGGAGAGCTTCGAAAGTGTAAAGGTAAGAACACACAGAATATTATCATATAAAGTGAAAATCTGCGAAGCATATGTAATCTGTATAATAGTAGACCGTGTAGATAGGGTTCATATTGAATTTGTTACTTGGCGTGTTGGTTTAAGCCTGTTGCTGTGTTCTGGGGCCATTAGCGCCAAGCTATTATCAGAATTTAACTCTTTAGATATAGATCCGTTTACGGTCGCATTTCGTTTGAAGAGATAAACTTTCATGATATAAAATATGTAACAAAAACCCTGTTGTTCCTTTTAGGAACGTTATACATTACCTACAAGCACATCATTAATGATATTGGAACTAAAAAAAATAAACATTTGCTAATAGAAAGGTCTAGATCAAATAACTATTAAAATCGACACATTAAAAAAATGTTCAGAGTATCTGATTTTACAAATACATATTTATTTCGCTAAATAGCCTACCAGCTCGGCGGTTTTTTTGATGCGACAGAAGATGCCGCCAAATCCTATCGGCCGGGGCGCGTGCCTCGTATCAGTGCCACGTGCCTTCCTACTCCTTTACCCCACCACGCGCCGCCCTGCGAATCACTTCATCACTTCCGTAGTCTCCCGCGCAACTTACTTTCAAACGGATGTAAGTATGTCGTATTCTAACGTAGAATATTTTAACCTTTGGAAATGTGACTGCAATTATGCAGAAGCACGCTGACTCTACCAAACAATGAGCGGCACAAACTATCTTCGTTTCTTGCAAGAACAGCAGAGTGATGAACTTGACGAATTAGATCTCCATATCGCATACGTCGCAACGTATGTGGTTCCAACACGACGGCGCGCCGCCACACTTCTCTCACCTTGTAAGAAGCTATTAAGATGCCGAATACAAAGAGAGATGGATTGGTCGCGGTGGACCCATCAATTGCCTCGCAAGATCACCTGAACTGACGCCCTTAGATTGTTTTCCTCTGGGGCACTGTTAAGCAACAGGTGTTCAAAAAACCGTGTGATACGGAAGTCGAAATGCGTTCACGCATAGTAGCAGCATTTGACCACGTCAAGTCCGATACCTCCGTTTTACAAAGCGTACGCGTAAATATTATTAGGCGTTGCAACAAATGTTTCGAGGCACAAGGTGGTATCGAACAGCATCTCCGTGGCCGTCAAGTCGACATTATAATAAATGAATCCATTAAAATGCAAGTAAGGTACTTAAGGTTTTGTGTGACAGACGCGGCGATTTTGTTATGTTTATGTAAAAGTGTTAAATGTACTTTTAACAACTATCAATTGTGCATAAAAGTACCGTATAAATCAACATTTTCAAAGATTCATTCGTTAAAGTGATAAACAACAGCTGACAAAGTCGTGAACTTGTTTATAAAAATAGCTAGATTACCGGCGCGGCGGCACCGACAAAGAGAGGCCACTCTCTTTGTCGGGTCGGGTAGAACTTCTACATATTATTTGTGGTTTCGGGTCATCGCCTCATGCAGAGGTAAGATATCAGGATAACATTTCAAATATTAATAATTAAATATTTATTTTAATTATTTTTATTTACAGTTTTTTTTATAAATGACTTTATTACGTATGTATACCGATTCTTTAAACGTAGGTAGAAGGAACAACAGGGTTTATGTTACATATTGTATATACGATGTATATAACCATTTCGTTACGTTACAATATGAAATCTTGATAACATATTGTGGTAGCTTCAGTAAGTTTAAATTTGACCTTCATAAGTGCTAAATAAACTGAAAAAATGGTTTAAAATTTTTGATTTTTCTAATATACCTTGATATAAGTACTCGTATAGTTATTATATTTTGCTGATTAATTATTATGAACTTACGCAGTCATGAGAGAAAGAGACTAGAATAGCTGGATTAAACGAAGGTGAATAGTTATTAGTGAAAAAGCGTTTTAAGGGTACCTCAGCACGGTGGTAGGGTACTTTTTAGTACCTCTATTCTGTCTACAACCCTCTAGTTAAAAATCTATGGCCAAGCAGCTGTGGTATTTCGATAGCTCCAGCTTTCGATTCCGTATAAAAATTACTACTCTGTCTCTTTCGCTGACTACGTAATTACGTGAGGGGTAAGCTCTTCGATGCCTTATTGAGCTGGCACGACGAAGTTTGTATTGGCTTAATAACTGGGTAGTTCAATTCTAGGCTTTGTGTGCTTATCATGTTCGGCAACATCATCACTTACCATGAAGAAATTGTGGTAAAAACCAGCCATTATATAGTAAAAAGAAAACCTTTAGCAGTAAAATAATTGCTTTTTTAATCGTAGACTGTAGCAAACATGCTAACATAATAATAAATAAACACCCTGGAACATTCTTTACACACGGCAATCTGATCCCAAAACAAGCAAAGCTTGTACTATGGAAACCATAAAACTGATATACTACATATTTAAATTTTTCTAAATACATACTTATATATAGATATTTACACCCAGACACAGAACAAACTTACATGTTCATGCACACAAATGTTTGTCCTGGGTGGGAAACATACATTTTTACTCCAATCTACTATAATCATAGCTATTCGGAGTATTACAAAGGCATTAATAACTCAACATCACCTCATTACAATAATGTGTAAGATGGAAGGCAAAGTTTACTCAACATCGTGCTGCAACAAAATATAACTTTCATAAGGATGCTTTGCGTGGAGCGCGTAAAACTTATCCTATCTCAAACATATTACCAGCCCCGTTTGAGAACACATTAGTTTTGAACATGTAGTTATTTATGAGCAATCCCTCTTTGTATATCTATTCTGGCTACCTACCAGGCAGTGGCGTAGCTAGATAACCAAAGGCCCTAGGGCAAAAAAAAAGTAGAACCCAACTAAACTACCGTTTAAAACCGTTTGTTCCCCCCCTCCCTCAGAGCTTGGCGGCCCGGGGCACTGCCCCGTCTAGCCCTCCAGTAGCTACGCCATTTTTTGTTAGTCAGAGTCCGAGGGGCCCCCTGAGCTTGGGGGCCCCGGGGCACTGCCCCGTCTAGCCCTCCAGTAGCTACGCCACAGCTACCAGGTATTACGATGGAGTAGAGTAAACAAGACTAATTTCAGTTAATAATAAGATTTGCGCAATTATTGGATATTGCAAGCTTCTTTTGTTAATTTTCTTATAGACCTTCAAAGATGTGTAAACGATTAAAAAAAGGAATTTTACATAATCTATATGTATATAAGGAATATAGGGTTCCTTTGACGCACCATCACCTCAAAACTACTGAACGTATCGGTATGGAACTGCTACCATTCAACGCAGAATTTTTTCTAGATGGTTATAGGCTATACGATATACTCGTATATGATATCGATAACCGCGGGTGAAGCTGTGGGGGAAAGCTAGTAATAATATAATAATAAATGTATTTATTTACGCAAAACAACACCCAATAAAATACTTTATGGAACATGTTAGCAGTTATTATATCAATAAAAAACACAATATGAAAGTGCTCGTTAAAACTTCTGGTATTCAAGGTAAGAATAAACTTGTGTTATGGATACCAGTGCCCTTAGCACGAACGACTATCGTAAGCGTATCGTCATCGAATCGAGCGCACCAAAAGCCAATGCAATGGAAAATTGAACATCTCGCTACGTCACGGTGTGCGCGGTGTTCCATTTTTCACACAAACCAGCTTTTTGGCGCTCTCGATCAGATGACGATACGCTTACGATTGATGTTCGTGCTTAGGCCTCAGATCTCTCTACGCACAGGCTTGATTACAGTATCATTATAATTAAACACGGTGACTGTCGTTGGTTTATTTTTAAACTTGAGCTTCAGCTTTCAGTGATATAAAGCTTATCAATGTGTTACAACTTTTTCAGCGGGGAATAAAAAAAACAAAAGTTCCCCGGTTCAAAAGAAAGTTTATGAAAGAACTTAAAAATTAAATATTATGTTGGACAAAAAGCATAGAAATTAGAGCCAGCTAGACTCAGCGCGTGGGTCTGGAGTAAGGTTGTGTTTTGTCTATAATAAAATGGAACTATAGTTGAACGCCACTGACAGGAACGGCTGTCAGCCCGTTAAGAAAGTTTTAAAGAAAATTCGTTATTAATGTTCAGAAGGAACGTTACTTATTAGGGATAGTAATATAATTATAAGGGGTACCGCTACAGCATCCTTCAAGCGAAGCAAGAACAGCGAAAAGAAGCCCAGCAAGCAAGCAAGGCAAGCGCCACGTGTCCGGCTTCCGCTCCACACGACACACTTCTGTCTTCACGTCCCGCACCAAGCGCGTCACGACCCGCACTGTCAAATCCCAAACAAGGAAACTCAATAGGAAATCGACTCGTGTTTCGCTTCTAAACGAAGCATCTATCGATGGACGTATCAGACCCGCTGTCACTGACTCGACGCACTAGCACCACAGACGTGTTACCTCGCCGACCGCCGGACATATTTTTTCTACTATTTATATCACCAAGTGATGATGTGACCGAGGATAGTAAGTAAGCACACAGAACCTGGAACGAAACTGGGTTTCGCTGCAGCTGGTGGAGACGAAAGACACCAACAGGTAGTGTTTTTCCCAAGTGAGTACAGCATGGGGTTCTTCAAGAAGGGTGTGATACCCACGGTGTTTTAAGCGACCATAGGCTATGTACCTCAAGATTTTCTTTCACCGAAAGCGCAAAGTCATTGTAGAATTAGAACCCACGACTATCACCACGGCATACGACATCACTACCAACTGAGCTGATCACAGCCTTATAGTTATTTTTAAAACCTAAAATTACGTTCGTAAAGCTATTTTCACTACCAAAGTTATAATCCGTAAATACTCTACTAACTAGTTATCAAAGTGTACGAAAGTAAATTTCATATCTTCTTCACGAATGATTAAAATCATAAACTGCTGGTTATTTTTGTCTTTATAACTTCAGGATATCAGTTTCCTATCAACGAGTCGCGTGTGCTGAATACATTGACTACCGTCCGTAGGCGTTCAAAACTTTTCCCATCTCGACACTTTCCTAACTAAACTACAATTTATTCATGAAAATTCACATTACAATATTGTCACAATTCTTATCTTACTTTAGATAGTCTGAGTGAGTAGCATTTAAAATTTATTAGCTTAGTAAATCTAATTTATATTCTAGTAAATTATTTGTTACTCTAAATAAACAACCTTTCAGTGTGTCGATGAACTGGCGGGGCAATGCCCATCGTAGAAATTACTAGAATTGAGTAGAACTGAAATAGAAAATCTAGTTAAAATGTATTGTATTTTCAGTACAATGTTATCGAGTATTTATATATTTTTAAGTATTTATTTTATTATAAAACTTAAAACACGAGTCACAGATAATCTATATAGAAATGAACAAAAGCGATTTATGGCTGGAGACCTGAAGATAACACAATTTATTCAATAAAAAAGGTATAATAATTTAAAAATATAACCAAACTCGTAGCTATAGAACCACAATTTGCTTGTCAATTTTGAATTTAGAATCAAGTCTAGTAACATATGATTTTAAGCCTATTCAGATTTACTCGATATTTGCTGCCGCTGTGATTTGTGTGAACATTTCTGATTGTTCTGTGACTGGTTCTAAATATCTAATGATGTATTTAGATTTAAAAAAGTTGTATAATTATATAGTATATTAGCTATCTGGTTTACAGCAGTACAAGAGTACAAGCTCTGCTTAGTTTGGATCAGATGGCCGTGTGTAAAGAATGTTCCAGGATGTTTATTATTATTAACCCTATAGTTCAAAGCTAAGTAAGTCTGCGGATTTTTGTATCGCAATACCGCCTACCTGAACGATATTACGAGGGGTTTGACGAAATACCGCTCAGTATTTCCGATACCCACAGCGGTAGAAAATAATACTTATATGTGAACAAGCCTTTAGAAACGTACACGACCTGCGTCATCGACATTCTCTAATATCTCATGAGCGACATTCATCTTTCATATGCAGATATTTTCAAGTGGTATAATGATCTTTAGGTACCTATTGTTAAGGGTTATAATAGGAATAAAGATTTGATGTTAGGTTAAATGTAAAGGTTTGTATAAACCTATTAATTATTGTTATCAATAATGTACATTATAAGTTAAAGTTAAATATGTCTACTTCCTTTATATTCCAATAGATGGCGTTGATTCTGCCTGTACAATTGAATTGCATAAGAGTCTCCGGCAATTTATGATCCTAGTGGCATATGTTTATTTATTTATTTCACAAAATCGTAAATCTATAAAAAAAATATACTTGGTATAGTATTATGGCATGCGATAGTATTCAAAATTCAAAATCATTTATTCAGTTTAGGCCCGCAGAGGGCACTTATGAAGGTAACATTTAAAGTTACTGAAGCTACCACCGGTTCGGAAGTCAGCCTTCGACTGAGAAGAACCGGCAAGAAACTCAGCAAGATTACACTTTTATTTCTTTTAATAAATTTTATCTAATCAAACTTTTTGGCTACATATTATACTATTTCAATTTAATATTATTATATGCGTAATATAGATAGCAATCAAATATAAATAACAAGATTATAATATAGAAAATAATAATAATTACAACCTATACACACAAATTAGAGACACACTGTGCAGAGACCAGCTATTTCCATACATCTTTAACTTCAACTAATATTACTTCTAACTAAGAATCGCTTCGAGATCAAAGTAAAATTATTACTGGTACAGTCGTATCATCCCCACCAAATAAAAGACAAGAGGCTGTTCCTAAAGCATATTTGAGATCCTAAGTCCTAGTGATCCAAAGTATGTCACTAAAAGGTTCCTATTGATCCAAAATTGGGGACACATATTAATTTTTCATATAAAGCCAAAAAGGTTCCGGTAAGTATCAAGGGATTCAAAGTTTCAATATCATGGAGAAAAGGGATATATATTCTTGTAAATATAACACACGGTTATCGGATCCAAAACTGAGCAGAATTTGTTTGCTTGTACATATATATACTATACTATATTATATATACTATGTTACAAAACTACCGGTAAAGCCGAAAGGAGGTTAAATGGGGCCTTATAACGAGTCCATTCACAATATTTAAGAACCGTAGTAACGCTGTATAACATTCCCCAAAAAAATAAAAAAAAGCTGATTTTTATGAATGAAAAATAGAAAAACTATTAAAGTAGACAATTATTAGGTAACATAGGTATAAATATAATAGTTTTTCTTTACGTACCTACGTAGGCCTTTCTGTTAAATAATCTGGTTCTCTGACATGACAGCTTACAATGAATATTTGTCTGTATGTCCTTTATAGAGTGGTAAACTATACAACGGATTTTAATGGTATTTTCAGCAATATTAGTAATTCAAGAGATAGGTTTATAATCAGGATTGAAAGCGGGCAAAGCCGCAGGGCGCAGCTAGTACTTAATATATTATTATACTTTTTAAATATATACTTGGAGACATCCATGAACATAAATGTTGGTTCTAGGTGGTCGAGCCCGCGAGCGTGATTATATTATCAGAGTAACTAACCACTACGGTAACTGCTCTGCCTTTTTTAAAAAACCTTTAGTGTGAGACAATTGTGGTTGTTTGGTGGCTCTTTGTCGGTTATGGCTGTTTTTCTCAGAAATAAGATGTGTTATAGAAAATATGCCTTATGTAAGATGATTTACAAAAAAGTTTAGTTTAAGATCCTAAAAGTTTCTGAAAATAAAAAAAAAGATAAATGTTGAAATATAACCTTTTCCCATATCAAATTCAGTTAGTTATATTTACTATTGTACTGACCTTCGCTCCGTGCAGACTAATAACTCAACTTGACCGGTGTTTATCATAAGGCGAACTCAAATTATTATTTCACTAGACCCTAGACACTAGAACCCAGCGGTTTCACCCGCTTTGCTAGCCTCTGTTCCTCTCAATAGCAAAGACTATGGGGTTGCCAAATTTAAGCAAAATCGGTTCAGTCGTTTAGCCGTGAAAATCACTTTGGCATAAATGCTAAATTAAGAGTTAATAATTTATTAAAATTCTAGATAAATGTTCTAAACAAAGTAATAAAATATAATACCGATACTCAAAACAGCCAGATTTAACTTTGTAAAGTTTCTTGCCGGTTCTTCTCTGTTGAAGGCAAATTCGAATTATGTAACTTAATTAGCTTTGACCTAAATAAGTGCCCTCTAAGGGCTAATATATGAGTAACAGCTTGTAAACACCATGTTCTTACAAAAATATAAAGAATTTGAATTTATAAACTGTTTCAGAAATTCAAATAGCAGTAAATTACTTTCTATGAAAGTAGGCAAATATGTACAGGAAATTGTGTGTATTGAAGCTCGAATCATTGTATCGTTCAACCACTATAGTGAAGCTATTCAAAACGTATTCACATCAAAGTTTTCTCTACAACGACCCAATAAAAAAGTGATATTGACTGGCGCAAGCAGTTTTCACTGGCGTGGAAAATAAATTTCCCGCACATTTTCATATTTTCTTTAAAGCTGAAATGTGTTCGTAAGTTTTCACGTGGACTTTGTTTACTTTTAAAAATGTATATCTTTTTTATTTCTTCCACGGATAGTATTTAGTTAGGCAGTTATTTTTGTAACATTGTCATTTTAATTTACCAATCTCATAGTTTTTCATAAATTTCAATAGTTATTTTATAATAATTGTTTACTTACGTACATTATTTTTAGAATCATCAATATAAAGTATTATAATAAAGGGATTACAATTTTATATAAAATCAACAAATCGTAGGACTGCTTTGTAACTCAAATTGAGAAATGTAATGTGTAAAAATATGGAACAGCCACTACGTTCTGATGATTTAAGGGATCTCTCATTTTACATTATAATTAATATCAGCAAGTTACAGACCAAACAACAACGGGAAGCCATGACATAACAATTATATTGTACAGGAATGTTTATAAATATCATATAACATTATTCCATCGTGGAATTTTGATCATTTAATTATCATAATTGCGAACCATGAGTTATAATTGTTCCATTATTCATATAATTTCAGAAGTGTAATTAAATATTCGAATGAGGAAATAACGATTGAGTTTTCGATATTTTGATGGAAACGGCAAATATCTGATTTTAATTATTCCACTTAAGGGTTAAATTTAAAATGTACGTTTTTATAGATGAGAAAATATATACTTTATTTGTTATTCTTTTACGTCTAAAAAACTTAGATTGATTTTTTGCTAATCAATCTTAAAGACTAAAGATAAAAGGTTCATTTTAAAATGAGAACGTAGGTACAAACGCGAATCGGCACCATGATAAATAATAATTCCCTGAAAGGAAAAAAAAACAACCGGTTGTACTCCGGGACTTTCCGGGGTTTTCACTTGAGACTTTCACAAATCTTGAACATTAACATTATGCCAAAGGGTATAGAACCTCATTCGAAACAAAATTCGAAAAAAAAAAAAATTTTATATTGAAATACGAAACACTATTAAAAGCATCTACAAAGTGACTTATACAGCATGTATAAATGTCAGAACGTCCTCCAACAGTCGCGGCGAGTCGCACAAAAGGCAACATGTCCTCGTCCCACTTAATGGGTACACATAATGGGACCGGACAGTCAATCACTTACCGTCATAATAGATAACTATAATAAATTTCCGCATCAGCTTTTGTTTTTTGTCATCTGAAATATTGGATCTATAATGTATTCAAAACAATCTGTAGATCAATATCATTATCACACTCTGTATAATGAAATATTATTTAATTGCTCGGAATTTCTCTACGCGACAGGGCCCAGAACGAGGACAATGGTGGAAAAATAAAGGCTTTAGACATGGCTCGTAGAGTCAGCCATCCGAAGTGGCAATGGACAGGCCACATTGCTCCAAGAACTGACAACCAATGGGGAAGAAAGGTTCTTGAGGGGCGACAGGCAAACGCCGAGTGAGACGACCTTCTGCCTGATGGACCGAAGATCTGCTCAGTGTCGCTGGAAGCCGCTGGATGCAGGCGGCTCAAGACATAAATCCAAGGTTCAGTTTAATGAAATAAATTGATATTCACAATTATAAGATATAATGAAACGATAAGCTAAGTGCTTAATTGTCGAAGTACCCATTCAAAGTTGAGGAAAGTTAAACGACTTTTCCTACTTTCGAGAGAAGTTAACGATTAGGGTGTGACGAAATCATATCGAAAAAATGTCCCTGTATTTGGTACTTATGTTATAAAGTTGGTATATAATATAAGTTAACAGCTTCTATATCTTCTATCAGAAACATACAAGCGTGGAAACTTCCAAACATGCAACTACTGTCGCGTACATAATAAGAAATCGATGTAGAGTTTGATTCCCAATTCCCATATTCTGTTTCCCGGAATTTATTTTGTCCTAGATTTTTTTAAAACGATACTAGTTGTCTGCCGCGTTTTCATCCATTTTTATCGATATCATAAATAACCTATCATTCGTGCAATTACATGTTCTGACTGTTCTGATCAATATTCATCAAGATCGGTCGAATCGTTCTTGAATGATAAAAGGCCGTACAGATACACAATATCTTTTGAAATTGGCATCACTGAGTCATAAAACGAATATTTTTCGCAAAATTTTTCAAAAATGTTTAATTTAAGTTTAGTTCGAGAAATTAAAAAGATTTTTTAGACACACAATATTTTTTTCACTTTTTTTTTATAGTCATCAACAAATTGAAGTTCGAATTTTAAAACATACGTCTCTGTGTTCACATACAATGAACCTACTCCAATCCAAACGTATCAGTTTACGTAATCACTTCGTAGGCACGTCGTAGCCGTCGTAACGCGTAGCGGTTACGGTGCTACGCCGTAGCATTTTACTACGAGCTTTATACTGCTGAAGCGGCATTTCGAATGAAATAAGGTGTCATGAAGTCTTGAATTACTTTGCTTTTGTAAGAGATTTTCGTTCCAGTTTAATTGCAAATTAAAAACCGGCCAAATGCGAGTCGGACTCGCGCACGAAGGGTATGGTACCATTATCTATAAAAACGGTAAAAAAAAATATCATGTCTGTATGGGAGCCCCCTTAAGTATTTATTTCATTATGTTTTAGTATTTTTAGTTGTTATAGCGGCAACAGAAATACATCATCTGTGAAAATTTCAACTGTTTAAATATCACGGTTCATGAGATACAGCTTGGTGACAGATAGACAGACAGACAGATGGACAGACAGCTTACTAATACGGTCATATTACCCTTTGGGTACAGAACCCTTAAAAGCATTGATCTACACAGAATTTGAAAGTGCTTCGATTTCTTTAGTACGACGTACGTCTTTTTGTCGCAAATAAATAAAATCTATTTACGATTTTTTTATTTTGTTTGAAAATCCTGATTAAACGAATAACAGTAAAACAAAGTGAAGTACAATTGACACTGAGTACAATATGTGGTATGATATTCGGGAGTGCGAATATTTATGTAGAACATCACTCGCTCTGTAACGCGTAAATTACATTTTGGTGTCAAACGCTTCGCACTTGCACGAATGTAAAGAGATATAGGGTTGTCTCTTATCAGTTTAAATTTATAAAAATGTTGTTTACAACAATTTCTTAAGGTATTCAAATTTATGTTTTATGCCCGGGCGCTATAAAGCTTTTTCACTTTGAATCCTAATTCGACTGATTCAAAGTATTTTTTGTAATTCATTGTAAAAAATATCCTACTAATGTTATAAATACGAATATTTGTATCAATGTTTGTTACTCTCTCACGCAAAAACTACCGGACAGATTTCAATGCAACTTGGCATATACATAGAAAATGTCCTGGAATAACACATAGAATACTTTTTGCCAGGACAATGTCTATAATAATATCTACTCTCTATATATGCTATCTTTTTATCCCAAGGAAACGTGACGTCCCTCAGGAAGGCGGCTAAAGCCGCGAGGGACAGCTGATAATATATATATAGAGGAGATAGTCCAGTTTTATTTTGAGAGGCAAATGTTGCAATATGACGCAGATCTGAATTTAATTTTAAAGTAGTTAGAATGTTGATTCATTCATTCAACAAACTACGATCGAACGTAGTTTCAATCAACAAAAAGTGGTCGGTGAAGTATGTCCAAGTTGAAACTGAGTCAGACAACCAGGGGCTCGATTCTGTAAGGAAAATGACACTTACTCGAGGATGTTTCGTCGCTCTATGCTCTGTCTCTGTCGCTTACTACGCCAATACTACTAACCACGTGAGAGGTAAGCTCTCCGAGGACTCCGTGAAGCGGTTCGCCGACGAAGTTTGCATTAGCTGAATAAGGGGGCAGTCTATCGGTTCATACTTGTTCAGGATATTCAAAATAGTTTCATATCAAAGTTCACTGCATAAAGAGTTATTAAATTTTAATGTGCATACAGTCTCAGTAAAATGAGAGAACTGCAATGTCGATAAACATGTTAGATTTAGAATTTTGTGATTTTATTGATGAAGTTTAAGGACTGGACAGTTACACAACTTTAAAAAAAAAAATTAAGGTTTTTGAGTGTAACCATTTAGGCTGATGAAAACTAAATAAAATTTGACACACAAGTAGAATATCATCTCGCACATGTTTGTCCCGGAAAATAAAAGATCCCGTGGGACACTCGAGAATGGAAGTGGGAGCCGGTAAAGTATAAAATAAAAACTATAAAGAATGCATATTGCCTGCGGTAAAACAGCGTTCAAGCTCTGTTTCCTTTGTAAGTAGTCAACCTGTAAAGAAATCGTAAAAGTGCGGTAAAATGAACTTTGAAGCCGTGTTTAGAATATAGTATACTATTTATTATATACTGAGAATGTCTTAATGCAGATTATAAATGATATACGTAGTTCAATGCTGTTAGTAAAACATTGGAGTACCTCAACAGAGTATTAAAAAATGGAGCTGTTTTTCAGTAATATAAGTTATTTAAAATGAAATGAAACGATGCAATGTTTTGAAATATTGCATTCAGATAGTCCTTCACAGGCACTTAAGAATGGTCAGAATCTAACACCGGTTTGGAAGGTTGCTTTAACATAGCTTTATGGTTAATATTCAAATAGCCAGAAATAAATGTCATATGTAAGTTTTAAAAGAACGAAAGAAAGAAGTTCGTTACAATATATAAATTAATATAAGGCAAATTACAGGCATTACAACATAAATTGTGTTGATAACCAGAACACGAAATACCTATAAATTTTATGCTTGTGTGTGTGTGACAATAATAATAAATTAATTTTAAAAATATAAAATAATTACTTGGCAGCCCTTATGATAGCGAGCGTAAGTAATATATTTCCGTATATAGCCCGTCGTACGTCACTAGCTTTTAAAACTAAAAGGCATAGAGTTCCACAGCGGCGGCACTTCCTCCCACTTAAAGTGCACCTCACGAACATCAGAGGCTTGCACTCAAATCTCTTTTCAGTCCACCACCACCTTGAGACTGATAAGCCGCAGCTGCTCTTCCTTACGGAGACGCAAATCAGACGACCAGCTGACGTGTCTTATTTGCAGTACCCGGGGTATTCCCTGGAGCACAACTTCAAGGCCCGCGCTGGTATCTGCGTCTTTGTCAGCGACAATATCTGCTGCCAGCGTCTCCGTAACCTTGAGGACTCCGCCTTTTCAACGCTGTGGGTACTGGTCGACACAGGTGTGGACAAAATAGTTTATGCCTGTGTGTACCGTTCACATAGCGGAGATCAGGAGACAACCGGGCTGTTCGAACATCTGAGTGTGGCCGCCGACGAGGCTCAACTCAGGTACCCGTCTGCTCAACTTGTCTTTCTGGGGGATTTCAATGCCCATCACCAGCAGTGGCTGTTCCCATACCAGAGGACTGACCATGCTGGCGGAGAGGCGTACAAGCTCGCCTTGTCGCTGAATCTGTCCCAGCTGGTAGAACAAGCAACGCGTGTACCTGACGTTGATGACCACTCGGCAAATTGCCTGGACCTTCTGCTGACTACAGAACCGGACCGATACAGTGTGTCAGTTTCGTCCCCCCTGGGAACTTCTGACCATTGTCTGGTGAAATCCGTACTGTCCTGTTCACCACCCGATCTCAGCTCCGGTTTGACTAGACGGGTTTGGCGGTACAAGTCAGCAGACTGGGATGAGATGCGTCATTTCTTTGCATCGTATCCTTGGCGGCAAACGTGCTTTTCTTCTGGCGATCCGTCGAGCTGTGCGACTGCAATCTCAGAGGTGATTTGTCAGGGGATGGAATATTTCATTCCTTTCTCTGACATCCCTCTTGAGAGTAAAGCTCGCCCATGGTTCAATGCCGAGTGCACAGTTGCTGAAGCACTAAAACACTCGGCTTACCAAGCTTGGGCTGATGCTCGAAGTCGAAAAGCTCCGGATACGCGAGACAAGAAGAAAGCCTTTAACAGAGCCGCCAAGTCCTGCAAGAGGACCCTGCGCAGAGCACGCCTTGACCATATAAGCCGAATCGGATCTAAACTGGCCTCCTATCCCTCGGGGAGTAAGGCGTTTTGGTCCTTGGCTAAATCGGTCGAGGCGAATTTCTGTCGCCCGTCCCTGCCTCCTCTGCTGAAGCCGGATGGAACACTGGCTCACACAGCTACTGATAAGGCAAACTTATTTGCCTGTCGGTTTGCTGAGAATTCGCGTCTAGACACTGTAAACAAAATGCCACCCAAGTTGCCTCCTTGCGGTACCACAATGTCACCTATTTGTATCCGTCAAAAAGAGGTACTCAAAACAATCAACAATCTAGACGTGAATAAGGCCAGTGGGCCTGACGGTATACCAGCCGTTATTCTGAAGAACTGCGCTCCTGAGTTGTCTCCTGTTCTGACACGCCTGTACCGCCTCTCGCTCAAAACAGGATTAGTACCTAAGTCTTGGAAGCTTGCCAACGTGCAACCTGTGCCCAAAAAAGGCAGCCGGGCTGACCCTGCCAATTACCGCCCCATTGCAATCACCTCTATAATCTGTAAGATTATGGAGCGTGTATTGAACACCCGCATCCTAGCGTACCTAGAAGATAATGACATCCTCAGTGATTGTCAATACGGATTTCGCCGTGGCAGATCTACTGGGGATCTTCTAGTGTACGCTACGCATGTATGGGGCGAAGCCATTGAGAAACATGGAGAAGCTCTAGCCGTGTCTCTCGACATCTCGAAGGCTTTTGACAGGGTTTGGCACGCTAGCCTTATAGGCAAGCTTCCTTCATATGGGCTCCCTGCAAGCCTGTGCAACTGGGTATCTGATTTTCTGAGGGAACGGTCGATCCGAGTGGTCATCGATGGCTGCTCGTCTGACCTAATGGCTATCGACGCCGGGGTACCTCAGGGTTCGGTTCTTTCCGCAACTCTATTTCTGCTGCATATTAATGACCTGCTGAAGCCCGGTATAATTGGGTATGCAGATGACAGCACAGTTGTGGACAGATATTTATCCAGTGCACGGGCCACCAGCGCCGAGACGCAGTCCCTGAGAGGGGCCATGGTAGAGCGCATGAACCTTTCACTTCAGGCAGTGTCTGAATGGGGTGACAACAACCTCGTAAGGTTCAATGCCTCTAAAACACAGGCTTGTCTTTTTTCCGCCAAAAGGAGTCCCTTCACCTTGACTCCCACTCTCCGAAGTGAGTCCATTAAAATATCCGACCACCTTGAGCTCCTTGGTGTTAACATTACATCAAATTTAAATTTGGGCCGATATATTGAATCTAGGGCAAAAGTCGCTGCAATGAAGCTAGGCATCCTCTCTAAGGTGAGAAGGTACTTCCCACCTGGACAGCTTCTTACTTTATACCAGGCTCAGGTCCGCTCCTGTGTGGAGTACTGTTCTCATCTTTGGGATGGATCAGCCCGCTACCAGCTAGAAGCCCTGGATGCTATAGATCGCCGAGCAAGGAGACTTATAGGCGACGTCGAGTTAGTCTCGAGTAAGCTCCAAAATCTTGAGCATCGCCGCAAAGTTGCCTGCCTATCGGTGTTTTACCGGATTCATTTCGGAGAGTGTGCGCAGGAGTTACACGACCTCATACCCCCTGCTCCGTTCCACATGCGGGCGACTAGGCGCCGGCTGGGGTTCCATCCCTTTGTTGTTGATATTCCGTTTATCCGCACGAAGCGTTTTGCTTCTTCTTTCATTATGAAAGGAGTGGAACTCATTGCCGGCGTCAATTTTTCCCGATTCATACAATCTCGGAGTCTTTAAGGCAAGAGTGAATAGGCATTACTTGAGTTCGCGTGTACCATCCTCGACCACATCGTCACTTTCCATCAGGTGAGATCTAGTCAAATGCGCTCAAGTTTTTATATAAAAAAAAAAAAAAAAAAAAAAAAAAAGCTGTTTTCAATAAACAATACAGTTTCCAATGGCGCAAAAATGACAAAGCATGGTTGCTCTCTACATTAAGTCAAAAAGGTTACATAAAACTGCGTCACGCATGAAGCAAAACGATCTGTCTTACTCTCTAACTTTCACAAGGAATTGCCTCATTCATTCGATTACAGTGAGTAATTGAGTTGAGGAAGACGGTGTCAATTTCATAAAATTTCAAAAAATTATTGAAGTTAAAATTCTAAACCATTTATTTAGTTTAAGCTCGCGGAGGGCACTTATAAAGGTCAAATTTTAAGTTACTGAAGCTACCACCAGTTTGAAAATAAGCCTTCAACTGAGAAGAACCGGCAAGAAACACAGCCAGGTGATGCTGAAAGCTCAAATATCGTGGGTTCAGATTGCTTTGGGTGTAAAAAGACATCTATATATATATATATATATTTTTTAGGAAGATCTGTTGTACTATCCACCTGGCTGGTTACCTTTTAAAGACATGACAGGCTTAAATATCCATAAATAAATATCCCAAGAAAGTCTTCACACATGGTTACCTGATCCCAAGTTAAGCAGAGTGTACTGCTTGTAGTATGGCTACCAGGTAACTGATATACTACTTTTTTAAATACATACTTATGTAGCTATTTACACCCAGACACAGAACGAACAGACATTGTCATGCACACAAATGTTTTTCCTGGGTGGGAATCGAACCCGCGACCTTCGTTTTGGCAGTCAGGGTCTCTAACCACCAAGCCGACTGGCCCGTCTAGGCTTTGTTTCCGTACCAACTACTTCCTAAGGTTATATCATTAAACAGTTTCTTTTATTTATTGATTCATGTCTACAATGTCTAACCCCAGTAATCAATATTCGATATACTATATGACTAAATAAGTACTGATTAAAAAGACATAGCTTTTACTAGTTTGGTTGTCATGGTAACCATTTAATGTGTTTTAATTTATATGATGATGATTGTGAGATGGTCATCAATGAAAAGCCTGTCAAAAGTGAAAAACAATTTACTTATATTATTGTGTTTCTAATCATTTGCCAAATTATTATTATATTTCTTTCCAATCCAGTTAAATTATTAAAGTATTTTATAAAAAAATATTTAACTTTTTTAATTGAATTATTAATTTTTTTTAAGCTAGCAACCCCTAACGTTAAAAAAAATGCCCGATTGCTTATTTCAAAGCTATGTCTATGATCCGGACGATCAAAGGTTAATTTTCATTGTAAATATGCGGGCCCCATTATTCTGTGTCGTAAAATATCTTGAAATTGCCGCGAAATGAGTTCTTTTGAGCGCTGTAAGTTAGGGGCGTTATTCTTTTGTCTTTCTTACAGGATATAATGTATTTTCTTCCTAATTAGTTCATCACTACATAATATAACACAAACTCGCTTTGTATGTCCCTATATCCTTATGTATGCTTAATGTTAAAAACTACGCATCGGATTTTGATGCAGGTTTTTTAATAGATAAGAGTGATTGAAGAGGAAGGTTTTTATGTATAATACATGTGACATCCCACGGGAACGCGGGTAAAACCGCGGGGGACAGCTAGTAATATTATAATTAAATAGAGCCATATTATTTTATCCCAGGAAAAAATATACTATATTATATTAAATTGATATAATATAAGTTTTCGTCAACTGTGATATTAGAGATGAAAAGATGGAAAATAATTAGTCTTTTTTATATGAATCTAGTTTTAGTTTTAACAAAAAGGACAAGTGGGCTAAGGATGTGACCGAATGGTGTCCAAGACAACACAACAGAAAGAGAGGGAGACAACGGCGGAGATGGGAAGACGCCATAAAAATAATAGCAGGCGCCACATGGAGAAGGAAGACACAAGACCGCACTTTATGGCAAGCTTTAGGGGAGGCCTATGCTGAGTAGCAAGACAATCTTCGCGAAACTGGTGTCAATTATATTTATTTAAGTATATAACAAAGATGTTTCATAAGATTGTTTTAATAAAGGCTTTATTATTATTATTATTATATGAATCTAGTAGCTTTACCATCATATTCAATATTCTTATTAGTATATTATTGCAACAGAATGTTTGTGGTTGCTCTATACCAGAAGAATATGGTAAGGTATGGAAATTATAATTATTTGTATTATAAAAGCTGGTTTTATGGAAAATTTAACACCGCGCATACTGTAACGATGCGCAATGTGCAATTTCTCATTGCTTTGATGACGGTACGCTTACCATATACATATGATAAACATATGCATGAGCATAAGCTCAGGGCAATGATCCTAAATTAAGGAAAATATTTTTTGCTTGTTATATGGAAACAAATAGCGGATACTGTATAACAATAAAAATATTTATTCACATTTATTTTGTGATGTTCTTGTAATGTCTTTTGTTTTATCTCCTCCGAAACGGCTTGACCGATTTTTATGAAATTTTATATGCATATTCAGTAGGTCTGAGAATCGGCTACTATCTATTCATACCCCAAAGTGTTGGGTTGTGCACTCCGAACATTTTTTTAAATATTTTGTAAAAAAAATTAAATAATGTGGCATTCAAAAATAAATACAACCCTAAATGTTCACCCTTCTACGATCAACCCCTGTTTTAAATCGCGATTTTTATGTTATTCTGTTCCATCCACAGGTCCGCAATAGAGTTGCTAGATGGCAATCGAATATAATAATTATAGTACGATAAATTTTCATGTATAGTTTATAATAAAGTGAATATGGCAAGACAACGTTTCAGCTAGAATTATATAAAGAGAAGGTCAAAAAGAGGTGAAAGCTAGTGTTCTCTCGCGACAATAGAATTATGTTAAATACCTGAAATAAGTTTTAACGCGAGACGCGTAGGGTTCAAATCAGATAGAGAATTTTAACTAGTTTAAGCACTCGTCTAGACAGATACCTTACTTATGATTCAACATACTGTTAAATGTATATAAAAAAATCTTTTCATAATTTTGTATATTAAATAATATATATTATATGTCTGGCATTGTTGAAAGATTACTGTGTGCCAAACTTACAAGTTCTTTTTAATAATTTAAGGACTAAGAACACAATACAACTACCTACGCCTGGTACCACCTCAGTTTAAATAAATCAATAAATCCTACGGTGACAATCTCCACACTTCTTGTAATATGGTAACCTAATATATTACATACTAGCTCTACCCCGCAGTTTCACCCGCGTTCCCGAGGGATGTTACATTATTTTGTTCTTTCTATCATCAAGCGACAGGCCATTTGGCTTAGTGGTTAGCGACTGACTGCCAAGCCGAAGGTCGCGGGTTCGATTTCCACCCAGGACAAATATTTGTGTGCTTTAACATATCTGTTTGTTCTGTGTCTGGGTGTAAATATCTATATAAGTATGTATTTACAAAAAAAAGTAGTATATGTAGTATATCAGCTAACTGGTTTCCATAGTATAAGCTCTTCTTAGTTTGGAATAAGATACCCGTGTGTAAAGGATGTCCACGGTTATTTATTTATTATTATTTATTTATTTAATAGTTTTCGCAGCGCACGCGAGATATGGATTTTTTTTGATAATTTTTTTCACCTTGGGTTTCATTATTGGAGTTTTAGTAAGGATCCATTTTTTTAAATATAAAATGCCTATGTCACCCGGGGATACTGTAGTTTCTCAAGGGTTGAAGAATTTTTCAAATCAGTCCAGTAGTTTTGGAGCCTATTCAATACAGACAACCAAATCTTTCCTCTTTAAATATTAAAAGATAAGTATAGAGACAAATAGTATTTTTCAAATATATACTTGTAACGGTAACGTGTGATAGTCAGATTTACAGAAACTAAAACTGCTCAACCCATATTTTAGCTGGACTTATAAAAAAATTAAGCTTTTTTTTAATATTCGAAAATCGTTTCGTCCGTATGTTCAGTAAATCTACAACGTTAGGGTGGACATTTTCCCGACGTCTAGTGGTGCGGTTAAAAAAGAGGAGGGTGGAATTAGATTGAATAATTCCAGCGCACACTTCCCAAGATCGATCCTATAGAAAACATATAGGCAAGCAACCTTCCCTCGACACTCAAGGCTTGAGAGCTTCGCCTTGATTAGGTACCTACTTATTTTCAATGATATATTGACAATTATACAACATGTTACAAAATACCCCGTAAAAATATAATTAATTATCATAGCCAACAACCCTAGTAAGCTGTCATGTCAGGGAACCAGATTATTTAACAGAAACGCCTAAACGTACCTATTTTACCTAATGATTGTCTACTTTAATAGTTTTTTGTGTTTCATTCATAAAAATCAGAATTTTTTCTTTTTTTTGGGGTATGTTATACAGCGTTACTAAGGTTCTTAAATACTTAACCTCCTTTCAGCTTTACGGGTAGTTTTGTAACATCGACTATAATAAAAGCAAAGGCTATGTTATAACTTCATTATTTTCTCACAAACCTTTCAAGTAATATTTACGATTGCGACAATAAGCTGAACAGATACAAATTACGAAACTATAATATAGATTACTAGCTGTCCCCCGCGGTTTCACCGCGTTCCCGAGGGTTGTATCATTTCCCTGCATAAAAAGTATTCTATGTTACTTCTAATACCTCCAAAAATAAGTGTACAAAGTTTCATGATGATCGGTTAAGTAGTGTTCGCGTGAAAGCTTAAGAAACAAACTTACATTCACATTTATAATATTAGTAGGGATGTAAAATTGTTTTTGTAGTACTTTATTTTCCCGCATCATATAAAGGTATATCTTTGCCTACATGTAGATAAAGTGTTACTAAAATAGATTATACCGATTCATGCTAAAACACAAGGTTAGAGGCTGAATATCTTTGCAGTGGTGGTGTTGGCACGTCTTTTAAATTCCTTTATTAGATTCCGTCCGTCGTCTCTTGTGTCGCTTCAGCTATTTACATATCTTGAGCGTACTACCATAGCCTTTCTTAGCCCCTGAAATAAATTTAAAGTATTAAGCTTGGAGGAAAATAGCTTGGTTCGTAGTGGAGATGAATGTCGTGACGAGAGACGTGGGTTCGAATCTTACAATGAACTTGAGATTTTGGTGATGAAACACATCGGGATTTAACCATAGCATGAGGGTAATTTTTTTTAGAATGTGTAAATTTTGATGAATAAGTGTAACTAAATTGAAGTAAATCTTAAGTTATTTATTTATAATCCATGTATTCAGGAATAGAAAAATTAAATGTAACACTATATATTAAGGAATCACAAGCCTCAGTTCAAAGCATCGAGCTGAGCAAGCGCGGAAAGATCTTAATTTATAAAAAACACAATACAATTAATCTTAAAATAATTTATCGTAGAATCTTCAAAGAGTGCGGACTAAGAGTCCGTAGAAAATGTAAAAAGAAATAAATAAAAAAAAAGGTAGTTTATAGTTCCCGCTTGGTTGGCTACCACGTTCAAGAATGTTCCAGCAGGTGCATTTGAGATCTAAGCTTTATGTGCCACCTTCCACCACAGTATCACTTACTGTGTTGACATGTTGTCGAACACAAGTAAAATAAACAAACATCGACAATTTTCGATGTCCAAAAGCTAAATACTATTTTGAGGGTTAGAATTTTTCTCTAGACATTAATTTAACTTGACGAGGGTACATAGTGTTACTTAAATGGTCTGCTGAAATTTTAGAAACGTAGTATATTTAATTTGCTTTCTAGAATTATATTAAAATGTTAGTGCGGATTTCATTACAATCGACGTAACAAAAGAAATTATTTTGAAAATTAAATGATAAATAGGATGCGATAAGTGATATTATATATATATACACACATTCATACGTACATACATACAAACATACAAGGCTGATATGGTGCTCTTTGTGGAGCCAAATAATATGTTTGTATTGTAATAGGTATAAGTTAATATGTCTATGTCTTCTGAGCGGTTTACTATAATTTTAATAAATAATCGGAGTATTAGGTTTCCTCGATATGCTTGCCTAGTCAGGAAACTAAAAGAAAATCTTTCTGATAGTTTAGATCTGCAAAACTCTTCATTATCATTATATTACTGTTGAATTTTGTAGTAACTGTGTGTTTTGCTAAAATAAATATTGTTATTATTAATCAATACCTTTGGTTTTTTAAGTATCAAAATTCAAAACCATTTATTCAGTTTAGGCCCTCGGAAGGCACTTATGAAGGTCAAATTTAAAGTTACTGAAGCTACCACCGGTTCGGAAGTCAGCCTTCAACTGAAATGAACCGGCAAGAAACTCAGCAAGGTTACATTATTTTTTATTTTTACTTAATAATTTTTCATATAAATTTCATCTATTCTGACTTTTTGCCTATTTTTTACCCGACTACGGCGAAGCCAAAGGATTTAGTTATTTAGTTATTTTGACCGGTATGTATGTGTGTATGTATGTTCATCTGTTCCCTCATAACTTTTAAACTACTTATCGTAATTTGGCAAACGAGGTATCGTTCGAAGCGTCTTGATCGTCTGCTGGTTATAGGATATGTGACGTCACAATAAATTAGATATGGCGCTCTCTACAGGACATAAAGGCATTAACTATAAAAATTCTTATAAGTGACACGATAATGTTTATTTATTGTTATAATTTGGCAATCAAACTTTTGATTACTTATATTATATATAATTCAATAAAATCTAAATAAAAAAATGTAAACCGAATCTTCAAATACTTTATTACGAAATTATAACCCCAAAATAATTGAAATAAAAAAAATAAGTTCAAAATCTAAAACCCGACTACGAAAAATTACGCTTTAAAAAGTATGAAACAAGAAAATATTCTCATGTGAAATTGTTATATACAAACTATCCAATATTTATTGTCTATTAAATAAAAAACTAACACATAATATATTTTAAAGTATTTAATATCTGTTCATAGTGATGTTCAGAGGATAGCCGTGGTTGTATGCCACCTCATATATGGTCATATGGCTCATACGACCACAGGTATTACGATAACAGGTATTAAATACTTTAAAATATATTATGTGTGAGTTTTTTATTTAATAGACAATAAATATTGGATAGTTTGTATATAAAAATTTCACATGAGAATATTTTCTTGTTTCATACTTTTTAAAGCGTAATTTTTCGTAGTCGGGTTTCATATAATATCAATTTTACTTAATTTTAAATTCAACAAATAGACAATGGTCTTTATTTGACCACAAACTGAACCATAGTAAGTGATAATGGGTATGGATGTAAACTGGCTCTCAAGTACCGCTGAAGGAGTACACTGGGTGGTCTGAGTAGGTGTTTGGCAACAGAGAGACACTGTATTAGTTTGTAATGATTAGGCCATAGTCCATTTTCCCGGCTCAGTGCGGATTGGCGGACTTCACATTCCTGCCACCATCAGCAAGTCCATACCTTAAGTTTTAAAACCTGCATCGTTACGATCGTGTGGCGGTGCTTTTACCACTAAACCAAAAGGTCTGTTGCCATGGGCACACAAACCGTCCATTATACCTACATATCGATGATAATAGTGTTTGTTTGAGAGGGAGCCTAAATCCCTCGTCAAAACTTGTGTAAACGTGTCAAAAGGACCCTACTCTTTTGTCCATTGACGATATTGTGTTGTAATTTGAACTCTTTAACTATTGTTTTAAAATTGTATTTTGATCGTTACTGGTATTGTTTCTTTCAACATACGTGATTTTCACAGGTATTTCATTATCTTACTAGTATCGTCATACCAAACGTGTCACCACATACTAGCACATGTGGTCATCGACAAACTGTTGTTACTACTGAGGGGCTGTCACTGGTTAGTATTCAACCACAATTCATAGGTATAAAAATATTCTAACTAACACTTTCATTAGTATTGACCTTGCCTAGCTATCCAGCATATAATTGATTTTGATTGAGGATAATAACATCCGATAAACGTTAGATGTGTTGCGTTCGCTTATCAAATTGTAGGCTACGGTCGCACCCTGTAGATCACAATTCGTCTAAATTAGGGATGAGGCGTGATCTTCGAAATATCAAGGGATTTGAGTTATTTGAAACGTGACATATTACGGTTTCCGCTACCTTGTATTTATACGTATATTTAAAGGTATATTATCTTTATATATTAGGTTGGGGAAAAGTATTTTCGCATTATAGTATGTATGAACTTGTAATAAAATCTCTTTGGCTATACTATTTGTATCTGGCTGGTTTTGGTATCATTGAAAATTTAAATTTTAAAGAACATAATTCCAGATTCAAATTAGGAAAATGTGTGATTTGCATTTGTTTTTCGTACCGTCAAGATGAGTGAATCTAATGAAGAAATTCGATTCAATTTAAAATTTTACTACAAAAAAGGTAAAAATGCAACGCAAACCGCGAAAAAAAGTTGCGATGTTTATGGACCTAGTGCAGTGTCTGTGAGAGTAGCACAAATTTGGTTTAAGCGTTTTCAATCCGGAAATTATGATTTCAAAGATGCACGTCGCTCTGGTCGCCCCATTACGGATAAAATGGATGCCATTTTTGAAAAAGTGGAGCAAGACCGGCATATCAGTAGTTACGACGTAGCTGAAGAACTGGGAATTGACCACAAATCAGTTTTAGCGCATTTGAAAAAAACTGGGTACACAAAAAACCTAAATATTTGGGTACCTCACGAGCTCACTGAAAGAAACCTAATGAACCGTGTACTCATTTGTGATTCTTTATTACGACGTCATGAAACCGAACCATTTTTGAAGAAACTGATGATGAAAAGTGGATCACGTACGACAAGAACGTGCGAAAAAGGTCGTGGTGAAAGGCCGGTCAGGCTTCACAGACTGTGGTGAAACCCGGGTTAACTCGCAACAAGGTGATGCTGTGTGTGTGGTGGGATTGGAAGGGCATTATTTATTATGAGCTGTTACCACCAGGCAGGACCATCGATTCTGAACTCTATTGCGAACAACTGATGAGATTAAGGCAAGAAGTTGAGAGAAAGCGGCCGGAATTAATCAACAGAATGGGTGTGGCTTTTCATCATGATAACGCTAGACCACACACATCTTTAGCCACTCAGCAAAAATTAAGAGAGTTTGGCTGGGAGGTATTAATGCATCCGCCGTATAGTCCTGACATTGCACCTTCAGATTTCCACCTGTTTCGGTCTCTTCAGAATTCTTTAGGCAGTGTCAGGTTAACATCACGAGAGGACTGTCAAAACCACTTGTCGCAGTATTTTAATCAAAAGTCCCAAAATTTCTATAGCAATGGGATCATGTCCCTACCTACAAGATGGCAAAAAGTTATCGAACAAAATGGTACCTACATACTTTAGTTAAATGTAAATAAACTATATTGAAAATGTTTTGATTTTCTTAAAAAATGCGAAGGAACCCTTTTCCCCAACCTATTACATAATTCTTCTATACGTGTGTCCGGGCAGCTAGTATATTATATGACAATTAAACTTATACTTGCATTTATATTGTTATTTTCTTACTTTATTCTTAGATTTGTTGAATACTTCATTATATAGTGCGACAATAGTTAGCAAATGATCCTTAAATATCTAGTTCCTAGAAAGAGACTTCGATACGAGAGTTTCTCTTACTAACTGCAAAAACAATGGACTTGCCTGCATCAAACTTAAAACAATTGGTCCTAGAAAAAAGGGAATTATCTAAGTAACCACTGACTACGACAAATAGGGTGCCAATTATGATGCACAAGTTTGAAATAATTATATTTAAGGTTTTCGACCTATGTCCATATAATGCCGAACTGAAACGTCTGAAATAATTCTGATAGGTTTGCTGACGCATCATCACCTCAAAACTACTGAACATATCGGGTTAGGACTGCTACCATTCGACGCAGAATTTTTCGTACATAGTTATAGGCTATATATGATATCGATAAACGCGAATGAAACCGCAAGGACAGTTAGTATTAATATAAAGAAGGCTATTCAATTGAGCTTTTATTATACTAAATTAACAAACATAAAGTTGGTTTTATTATAACTGCATGGAACGCCCTCTGTGCTCGAACAAATTTGCTCGCACACGCCCGATTTTTTTAAAAGCAACCCTTATTGTCGCTACCCAGATCTCTTTCCTCATTTCCTTTAAATTTATTTAAATAGTCTTTCCAAGCAAACAAATTATTGTAAAAACAGTTAGGGGAAACAATATTAAACCTTTTTTAAGAATAGCTTTTTTAATTTGTTTAATTAACTTTAAGTGGTATTTGCGGTTTTGAAAGTCTAATTTCCTTTTTAACAGGCTGGTTAGCGTATTTTGATCCTGTGTTGCTAATTACAGGAGGTTCGATATTCGCCTAGTGCAAACATGTAACTGCATGAACATGTTACTTTGTTGTGTGTCCGTGTGAAAATACCTAGGATGTATTTAAAACAGTTATCTGGTTACCTTAGCACAAGCTATGCTTAGTTTGCAATTAAATGCCCGTTGGTAAAAGAAAGCTTTCTATATTTATTTTTAGAGGATGTTACTAAAGAAGCGGCATTATGTGAGTCAGACTTCTGCAAAGGGTTCCTTGTAGCCGCATAATTTGTTTTGCAAAACGTTTCGTATTTTTTTTTACTTTTGTTTATATTTGTTGTTGTTTGTTTATAGTTGTTATTATTTGTTATAGCGGCTTTAGTTATTTTTCGTGGTTTTCCCAAGTAAGTGGGGTGCTTCAAAAATTTTTTGCAGATTTGGCAACGCGCGATTGCTACTCTTTTTGTGGTGTTTTTCGATTACCATCAGATGAGCCTTCAGCTTGTGTGCTTTTTTAGTAGTATATAAAAAAAGTTATACATACTCTGTGAAAAATTCAAATCTCTACCTATTACGGTTCGTTAGATAAAGCCCTGTAGCAGACGGACGGATGAACGGACAGACATTGGAGTTTTAGTAATTGGGTCCCTTTTCCATCTTTTAGGTAAGAAACCCTAAAAATATATATTCCATAAATTTTGATTGACAGTTAAATGTTTTTTTAACTTTCATAAACAGTCTGAATATATGTAAGCCTGTGATTGTGGCACAAAGTTACCAACTTGTGGTGTATTTATGTCTACTTACTTGTAGTACTTTCGAGCGTTTCTTGTAACATTTGAGATAAATTTACATAAAAAAAAGATTCCGAGTTAATTAAATTTGCTATTCCTACACTCAAGAGACTTGTTAGCTCTGACTAAAAGCGGATATATAATGTAATTTGAGTGTCACGGTAGAATAACTTAGTTTTTCTTGTAGTAAAAGTCGTGGTACATTCTTTGCACATTTATGTGATCCTAGTCCAAGCAGAGCTATACTATGGAAGCTTATGTACTATTTTTAGATAAACGTATATAGATATATCTTGTACATCTTGTGACATTCTTTACACACGGCCATCTGAGCCCAAACTAAGCAGAGCTTGTACTATGGAAACCAGATAACTGATATACTACATATACTAATTTTCTTACATACATACTTATATAGATATTTACATCACAGACATGTTCATGTAAACAAATATTTGTCCCGGGTGGGTATCGAAACCGCGACCTTCGGCTTGGCAGTCAACATAACATGTAACTTTTATTTAAAATGCTTAAAATTCGGATGGACGGATGTTTGTTACTCAATCACGCCAGAACGGCTGAACTGATCTGGATGAAATTTGGCACAGAGATAGATTACAATCTGGAATAGCTAGAAATCGTATTTGTAACAAATCTTGGGAACGCGGGTGAAACCCTGGGGGGCAGTTAGTAAATAATAAATAAATATTCCGGGACATTCTATACACACGGCCATCTGATCCCAAACTAAGCAGAGCTTGTACTATGGAAACCAGATAACTGATACTATATATGCAACTTTTTTTTAATTAGATAGTTATTTAGATATTTACATCCATAGATACCTAGATACAGAACAAATAGACATGGCTTACACAAATGTTTGTCCAAGATGCAGTATTAGTGCTAATAATTCATAGTCATAACATAAGCTTCTGGTATTTCATCATGCCTAAATGGGTTTAAAAGCCATCAGCTAACACCTTCGAGTCTATTCTATTAAAAACATTTTCTCATAACTGCAATTTTTTTTTAAATGTAAACTAGTGCTTGATTGTTTATTATTGTGCGCACTAGTTTATTAATTAATGTCAAGATTCTACTTCAATCTTGCGATTTTAGATCGGGATCGTATAAAGTAACCCGGCATAAGAGCCTATTCACTCTAGCCATGATTTAGAGTAAGGGTTAAAATTGGTACAGTCAACAACATAAGTATTTTAATGGGTCATAACCAAACAATATCTTTGGACACTACATTCATTATATAGAAAGGTAATGTAAACAGATGAAAAAAAAATTGTCTATAAAAAATTACAGTATCAAATTTCTATATTTTGGATCAAAATTAGAGCGATGTTTTGTAAACTCTGATCTGGGCTTGTGGATATTTCGTCGCCTTTATGCTCTGTCTCTTTCGCTAACTACCTAATCATGTGAGAGGTAACCGTCTCCGAGGCCTCGTAACGCCGGCTCGCCGACAATGTTTGTATAAGATGAAGAAGGGGGTTTTACAGCTACATATGTTGCTGGGTGTACCTTCACAAAATAAAGGTAAACAAAGTCACGTACCAAAGGCTTTGAAAACATAAAATACCTTTACCAGTAAGTCGTGTCGTGTCGATGGCTCCCTGAAAATTTCAGTAATGCCCAAAATATTTCCAACAAAATATTTACGGACATTCGAATTTGACCTTTTTGTTCTGGATACCGTAATGGTATTCGAGGATTGTTTGTTTATTAGCTTTTTGGGCTTGAAGCAATTGCTTGATGTTGTAATTTTAGGAACGTATCGTAAACATTCTCACAAACCTAGAGAGATATGGTCCAATAACCCGTTTGTATTCCTAACATAACTGTGTATCAAAATAAAAAAAGAATTATATTGACATATGCCACAGAAACTATTGTTGTTTAAATATCAATTCTATATATATAAAAGAAAGTCGTGTTACTATTATATACTATAATTTTGTATCCCGTTCAACCGCGTTCCCGTGTGACGTGATGTAAAACGGCAAAGGGAAAACGCGTGTACATGGAATAACAAAACGCAAATGACAGCTAAACGTAATTTTGTCTATGGTTGAGAATGATTGAAAATTTGATAATTATAAATTTTGTCAGAATTCAATAATCAGTAATTTGTATTCTCTTTGAATCATCATTAAAAAAGCCGCGGTCAAAGATTTTTGTTTAAATATCACATAAATAAATACATATGTATCTTCTTTATTGTTTCATTCGTTGAACTTAGTAGTAGGAAGACATTTATCTATACTAATATTATAAAGTGGAAAGATTTGTATTTTAGTATGTAACGAATAAACTTAAAAACTACTGGACCGATTTCAAAAATTCTTTCACAATTGAGAAGCTACACTATCCCCAGGTGATATAGGCTATATTATATTTAAAAAATAAATAGGGAACCTTACGGAAACTCTAATAATGTCACCCAAGGTGTAAAAAAATTACCGAAAAAATTCCCAAAATCGCGTGCGCTGCGAAAACTATTGATGATATATATAACAAAATAATGTAACATCCCTCGGGAACGCAGGTGAAATCGCGGAGAACAGCTATTTTGTATATTATCACATATTGTTTGTAAATGTGGACACATTTTATTAGTATAGATACAACAACCGTAACAACTGATCTTATATTTTATGACAGTTGTGTACTATTTACTGTTTATTTTCCTTATAAATAAATAACATTGTGGTTCAACTACCAACTTGATAAACCAGCCTAAAAGCCGACAAAAACATGTAGGTAGTTCAAAATTACAAAGCGCTCTATCGGTATTGTTAGTCAATAATATGATCAAATTGTTAGAAACTTATAGAACCTTACTTATGAAACCTATAAATTATAGAAAAATATTCATGGATAGATCAAATTTTTATTTATTGAAGAAAGAGTAAAAGGTTCCTGGGACTCCGCCATTTCATTTAAGGTTAGATCAGTACATGTCAATATAACCTTGTTATTGAATATTATAGAATGTCGCAATCGTCAGAAAATTTATTAATAAATTATTTATTACAAAATGTGAGGTTTTAATATTTTCGGCCAACTGCACGTTATTCATGTAAACAATGCATAATGTAACTATACAGCAGTTGTATATTCGCAGTGTTACCCATAAATATATGTATATAGCTAGCTACACGTGGATTAGATCCTTATTTTAAGTTTGCCTTCTATAGCCATTAGAGTATTTGATGAGAAAAAACGGACGTCAGAAGAAAACAATTAAAATGTCAATATAATTACTTTTAAGTAACAGAATATAAACTAAAATGAACTAATGCAATAACTATTATTATAATATAAGACTGAAAATTATATACATATTATACATGCACAAAGCATAGTAAGACTACTCCCATAAATAAACTATACATTATTTTTCAGAACGTTACTTCCGTCAGAAAAAAAAAACTGAGTTACTTCCTAGTCGCGCCTAAAGAAGTTTTACTTCAAAAATATAGAGTAAAATGTCCAATTGCCCATTTCATGGCATACACATAAGCGTAAAAAGTTAGCGTTCACTTGGAAACTTAAAATATTGTATGGTTATAATAAAATATAAATAAAAAGGTTTTAAGTTTTTCCGAGTGAACACAAACCTTTTTTCGTTATGTGTATACAGCTTGAAACAACCTTTACTGAAATACGTCACTAATGTAATATGAATATGTTGGTTGGTATCTGTAATGACGTCACTGAAACGAAGCATGAAGTTATTTTTTAATATCAAAAACATTAATATCTGAGAAGTACCTACTCTGGTGCATAACGGTAGAGCATGGTAACAATTTACGTAACCAAATAAATTTATGACATAGTAAAGTACATTGTCTAAATTACGTTTGGGTTGTATTAATAAGTATTATTATTATGATGATATTATATATATTATTATATACAATATCATTTATAGTACGTATCAACTATTTAGTTATTTTACTTTAGCACCCTTAAGTACTAGAGCTCTTAGTGCAGAGTTCGGCCGGTGATGTACTGCCACCTTACCTATTTCCGCCGTGAAGCAGTAGTGCACTGGTATTACTGTGTTTCGGTTAGAAAGGTAAGGGGGCCGGTGAAATTACAGGCACATGAGACTTAACTACTTCACGTCTCAGGGTCGACAGCGCTTGATGATGCCCCTAGTGTTGCAAATGTCCATAGGCTGCCGTGATAACTTACCATCAGGTGGACCGTCTGCTTGTTTGTCGGCCCATGTGGTATAAAAAAAAACATCCTGGTACTGAGCAAAACATAAAGCTACTTGCTGAATTAAGAATAACCTCCTTGCCTCTTAAGAGTCGGATAAAAAGTAATTAACTGATAAATTATCTCAATCATGCCGGAAAACGAATATCAATTCTTTTATTTCCTTACAATGGAAATTAAACTTCAGAAAAACTTTACTGGAAGTTATTTGAATATAAAATAATTACAATGAAGACAAATAAAACTTTCGTTTTAGATCTAGCTTGAGGAGTAATGAAATAATAAAAGGAAATTTCAATTTAGCCTAAGAAGTCGAAGAACTTGATAAAAATATTACTAAAGTAACAAACTCACTGGGATTTAGAACGTTGAAGTTTGTAAGCGAACCAAGAACGCTTCTAGGACCTATAAATTGGTTACCAGGTTGAATTTAAAAGATATATTTCACTTTCCTAAATTCGGTCTTATTATAAGAACAGTAAGTTTGTTATTATTTAATTAAACTTCAAAGAACAGTTGAAGTGGTTAGATTAGCTCTAATGACTCTAAACCTTTGAACTCTAAACCATATGTTGTTATAGCTTCTCTATCTAGTTACAGGTAAAAGGGTTCCTTTGACACACCATCACTTTAAAACCACTAAACATATCAGGATGGGACTGCTACCATTCGACGGGGACTTTTTCCTAGATGGTTATAGGCTACTTATTTTTGCAAGGGATACATTAGATCCCTTGCGAATGCGGGTGAAACCGCGGAACGGTAGCTAGTAATATATATTTATTTTAGCCTTTATTACTGTTACTCTTCACAATCTTATTTTTTACATCACATGTCACACTATCATCTATTTACATTGATACTTGTCATACCTAATTGTAGTTTTTTTAGTATATTTGTATCGGTTTAGTTTTCTGTAGCAGCTTGACTCTCGATAAAGGCCTCCAAGGACTTCCATGCAGTTCGATCTCTGTAGCTAATAATATATACAGTAGTGTTATATACAGTTTATGAATAAACAAATACCGTTACAAATAATCTGTATCATTGTCTCTTTCAGCGCATTGCTGGACTATAGGTGTTTTCCCCTACCCTCCTTTTTGTTCTCACAGGTCAGACAGTCAGGTCCATTAATCTCTTGTACATACAAAATCATCACCTGTCTGTCCTCAATCATTTAAGGTTGGAACAGTGTATGCATTCACACAGTTCCTATTCATATTATAATCATGATTTTATATTTTTTTATTTTTGATTTGCTGTATACTCCTTAACCTTTAACTACAAGAAGTTGAAGACGCCTGGCAGGTAAGTAGGCAGTTTCTTGGGAATGGAATGCTTTATTTTTACCACAGGGGCCAACAAACAAGCACACGGTCCACCTGATGGTAAGTGATCACCGCCGCCTATGGATATTTGCAAAAACCAGGACATAGCCAATGCGTCGCGACCCTGATTCGTGAAGTTGTTAGGTCTCATGTGCCTGTAATTTCACCGGCTCCCTAACCTTTCGTACCGAAACACTGTAACATAAGTGCACTACTGCTTTACGGGGGAAATAGGTAAGGTGGTAGTACTTCCCCTGACGAACTCTGCACTATGAGCTCTACTACTGAAATGTCTAAACTGAAAATAATAATGATTCGAACTAGGATGTACTGTTACAAATTACATCTGCCTACGAATGAAGACACAATAGACAATTCGATATTCAAACAGGCTGTCAATAATTCGAAATCTAACAAAAGCATTGTTATTCGATTCCTATACAATTCAAGCATTTGCCTAGTTAAGCAACAGAAATATACAATAACACAAATACGATACTCGTTATGTATTCTCAATTATTGTATTGTATTCCTTTCATTCCTGTATTCCGTACAGGGTTTATTAATAAATTCTACTCGGAGAACAACAATTCTGCAAGTATTATTTTAGTATAAACCTGTATCTCGAAATAGGCCGCGATGAAATGATAATTTTCTCTATGGATTTTGAAATAACAATGAGTACAATAGAATTAGCTGGAAATGTCTCCTTTAATTTGATTTGAAAAAGGAACACAATGCTCGCTGTTTACTAGAATACGTTTACTTGGAACGGGAAATGTTGTGAACATAAACGAATTAGACTTAGTTCATGTTTAATTTGGTTGGAAAGTGTTTTATAAGATTCTGTTGATTAAATATTGAAGAAATTAATAAATAGAACATTCCTTACACACGGCCTACATCCTAAACTAAGCAAAGCTATGAAAAGCAAACTTATAGGTAACTTCTTATTGTTCTAAAAACCAGACAACAAAATATTTTTCTAAATACATACTTATATAGATACTAGCTGTCCCCCGCGGTTTCACCCACGTTCCCGATGGATGTAACATTTTCCCGGCATACAAAGTATCCTATGTTACTTTTAATACCTCCAAAAATATGTGTACACAGTTTTTATGATGAGCGGTTAAGTAGTTTTCGCGTGAAAGCGTAACAAACAAACTTACATTCACATTTATAATATTAGTAGGGAGTATTTGTCCTGGCTTGGAATCGAACGCGCGACCTGCCATTTCGTAGTCAGGGTCGTTAACCACCAAGCAAACTGGCCGATCAAATGAAAAATAACAGCGAAATAATAAAATGTATATTTGAGTAACTAACATTTTGATATAAAACTTCTACATACATAACTTATAAATAAATAAACATAATTATTGTCACTTTAAATGAATCCTCAACTAAAATGTACTTATAAAGAATTTAGTAGTCTCTCCAACTTTGACAGTTATCTCAATCAGAAACTCCATCAATCCGACAAATGTTAATGGTTTTTGTTTCGGGAGGTAACGACAGTTCCCTGGAATCCTTGTCATTTGTCCGTATAATATCTTAGGGCGAACTCTGAAACGAATTTTCGTCTTAATGGAATATTTTATGAATCTTTAGGTATAGGCTACATAATTCAATGAGAGATTAATTATTTTGAAGTAAAACTTCTCATGGGAGGGCTTCTGATCCGCAACCTTTTTGTCTGACGAAAAATAATTGAATGATAAACGAAATCTATGCTATTCAAAAGTGAATGATGAATCATTAAAATGGTTTCCTGTAATACAAAAGTTTCACTTCTATCGTGTGTCTTTACGACTGATTATGATTTTTTTTCATAACATGTTTGTTTATTAATAGCAATAATAGATGTAACAAATCTATATTCAAAATGATCAATACCTTAGACTACTCTAAATACTAACTCTCAGGAAAACTAGTTTTCCATAGAGTAAATTATTTTAATAGATTCAGTGATAAATGTGAGAATATTGTTAAGTAGTTATAGTCAGCAGATTTACCACAAAAAAAAAATTAAGGCTTATTCAAAGGAATAATAAATCATTAATATTTATTTTTATTTTTAACAGTTATAGAAAAAAAAAGTGCAATAGAGCGGCTAGCATGCGGAGCTTAAAAGTTTTAGAGTTATCATAGCAACTTATAGTATCTATTTACATGACAATGAGGCAAGAAGAGTGTTCACAATTCATAAATGAATCAGCACCGATATCTGTAATTTCCATAATAAAATAATGTAAAATAATTTGTACAAGGGTATTGAACATAACCACCTCATTTGATAATATATCATTATAATTATTTTATATCAGAAGTTCATTTATAAAGGCTTAAGATTGTAAGGCCTGGAATCGAACACATCGATTGCAGGTTGGTGAGAGACAAACAAAATTTCTTTGATAGAAATTGACTAACTGAACGCGGTTTCATCCATATTCTTGTGAATTGTTACATTTTCCTGGATAAAAAGTATCATATCTATGGTTGCTGGGAAGATATCGCTTTTAAGCGATAAGATCCCCTATTACAATGATTTAAGGTTTATTGTTTTTAAAAATTTGTTTTTCTTGTTTGGTGTTCAATAAATAGTTATTTATCTATCTAATCTATCTAACTGTACATATATTTTAACAGGGCATGCTATAGGTATATTTAACCAAATCTATAACACACATTCATACATCCATACTCACAAAGTTTCACATTCATAATATTATACCTGTACGCCGGGAGTTGGTAATATGCTCGATAGATAGCAAAAATTGCTCACCACATAGCTTGTTGGGACTTAAATATCTTTGGTTTAATGGGGGTCTCAGTATCTCTTGATACTGTCCTCTACTTATCATTTCATGAATACTTGGCAAGACATTTTTGACTAGGTATTTTTTGGTTTACCTTCAAACGATATTTGGACTTCTACTATTCTGTCAAATAAGCTATGTATTATACGATTCTTACAAGATCCTTCCCATGCCGGAAAGTCGTCGATCCCAGCTTCTATCAAACAAATGGCAGTCGTTAGGGGATGTCGGAGGCTTATAAGCTCTGATAACAGTAACATTTTATGGGGTTTTGGCGTTCCGGGAATGACGTCAAATGGTTGCGTTATCATTATCATATTTATTTAGGGTCCAAAGCCTTGATAATATTTATTTTTGGCTAGTGCTTCTCAGTTGAAGGCTGATTTCCGAACCGGTAATAATTTCATCAGCTTTGATGTTCGTGTACCCTAAAAAAGTAAAGTATTCACTTTTCTTGGGGTTCGTACCTCTAAAGGACTAATGTCCTACCCTATATATTTTTTATCCTATAGATTTATATCCTAGATATACATATATTGTCTGTTTGTCGGTCTGTCAACACCATTTGTCTCAGGAACGCGTGAAGGTATGAATTAAATCAATAATATACACAAATACATACATAACATCAAATAATTATGCTTCAACTGTAAAATAATCAATTCAATAAATTAATATAGCTATTTATCAGGTAACCGGCAATTCCCATTGACGTACAATTATGATAACTAAACGCACATGTTTAACCCCACATATGTGTGTTGTCTCGTCTTTGATCTCGGCTCTCGACGACGGATCAGATTCGAATAAAATTTACCAACAGATTGTGTTCTGAATTAACATTAAATGCCATATTATCGGGTGAAACCATGTGCAAAAGCTAGTATTAAATATATTTCACAATGTTAATACTACAATATTAACAACAACACCAACAATTTCTCATATAATCGAAACAATCTGGTGGCAACCTCAAAGTTTACCTCCAAGGGTTGACTTGACTTAATCACTTGGCAGTCTTCAAGAGTATTCAATTCAACATTGACAACAACCCTTTAGATTTACTTTACCAATAGTTAACACTCAAGACTTGCTCGAGAATTTTTCCAGTTTCCAGAAGGGTGTTGGCGCAGATGACGACTAATAACATTCTGTTGACAACCCGCTATGGTGAGACGGGTATAGTATGGCGGCGTAGATAAGATGTAGCAAGAGATGATAAAACCATAAGGTTTTTTTTGTAATTACGTTTCGATGTTTTGTTTTACCACGCATAATCTGCAGAACAGGTTTAGATGTAACTTTGTAAAAAGGTAAAATAAATTTTGGATTAACAAATGTAATTTTACCCCCGGAAAATATTACATCCCTCACAAACCACTGAAGGAAAGCTACTAGATAAAAAAATCGTATAATTTACAGAAGCACTAAGTTTAGACGTAGTATATTTCTTTATTTTCAGCTCTATAGATTTCCGCCCACCGCCTTCATATTTGGGGTTGAGGGCGGCCGTATAAGGGCGACCGCGCCGCTTCAGCACTCATTCGCGCTTCAGGCCGCCATCCGAACACTCGGGGCGGGCGTCACTACAGTTGTTACGACACTTCGTACCGCGCGCGTACGTATTCCAAAACAAATTTTTAGAAGTTATTTTTTAAACAGGTATTTTTTTTCTCTATTCGAAGGTGCTTACCTTAGTGTGTTGTTTGTGTGTGGCGGTATTTTTTTGGTGAGTCAAGCATGTGTTGATGTAAAATGTCGAAAGCAGTGGCGGTCAATTGGTGGTAACGATAACGATGTTGGTATTGGAGCTCGCTCGATTTATTTTCTCCAGGGTTTTTCGCCACGTCGAGTGCGAAATCGTTTTTAATTTCAATCGAGACGAAAATGATATGTAAATTAACGTTTTTCGAATTCAAATTGAGCATTCCGATTCATGCTTTTGAAAGGGACTCGTTAAGGAATTACTTTGAAATGTTAATTAATTACCTATACAAAATTAGCTTGTAATTTAAATTGACGGTTTGGGAGGTTTATGTTAATGGTTATTGGGGTAGTAGATATAAAACGAAATTCATGGATTTTCTCGTTCTATTCATTCGTTGAGAACTGAGTACAGTATTGCGTCGTGCGATAATTGTGATCCTATGCAATGTCTTGGATCTTTACACTCGCAAAACTACGACGGGACTTCAAGGCTCCCTAGCCATGATAAACGCGGAAGACAGAATTCTAGACTCGCTGTGAGATGGCGCCGCCTTACTGTTATAATTGTATAATATACGAGTATTTTCTATTTTGGCAACAGTTAGAACACATTAAAATTGGTAATTGGAGACCAAATGATAAATTCTTGTAGAAGGCTTTTTTAATGATATCAAAACATTTTTTTCCGAACGGAAGTCTCAATTTTTTTAATTGGCTTTAAAAAAAAAGGGATATATCTTACTTACAACATCAACATTCAATTTTTTTACATTCAAAGCCTATAAAAATTCTAAATTCAAAACCATTTATTCAGTTAAGGCCCGCGGAGGGCACTTATGAAAGTCAAATTTAATGTTACTGAAGCTACTAATCTTAAATCACTAATAATGATCATATTCAGTGCAGTTTGATGAAATACAATTTGCAAGTCAATATTTCCGGTTTATTTATTATTTGCGATCCGACCCGGCTTCGCACAGATGCAATGTAGTTACTAATACATTTAAACCTTCCTCTTAAATCACTCTATCTATTAAAAATAATCCGTTGCGTAGTTTTAAAGATCTAAGTATACACTCTTGATGATTACAAATAGTGATTCTCAAATCTGTAATTGTTTTAACTCAAGAATTTTCAGGTTTTCATCTAAAAAGTATTTACCTACCTACAATTTAAACTACAAAATTATTAGTCAGTTTAATCATGAAGAGCTTAAAACTGTAGCAATCTATTGAACTGTCAACGATTCGAATCGGATTAGTGCCTTATCCATCCGGTACGATCCGGCACCCACTGAATTAGTAATACGGACACTAATCCACTTACTGGACCGGTTTATCGTCAGCTGAATGTCTGAGGCCATCACTATTTCCTGCCAATTGTTGAGTGCTATTGTACTAAATATTATTTATTTATTTTATCGACTGTAACATGTTTATTGTCATCTGTGGAGGGAATATCTTAAGGGTGTTGTATATTATAGATTCGATGGGTTATTGTATACTGTATTGGCAAGGATTGCATCAATAATTTACTGTTTTGTTTTGCATTTAAAATCTGATTACCTGCCAGATGTTTTAGCTTTTTATATTAAAGTTGGACATTTATTATAGCTCCTTCTGAATTCTAACGAAGTGGTAACTATTTAAAATTTATGGAGAATAATATTGCAAGAATTGACACACGGTATATTAAATTGACTTACCGTCCGGTGAGATTGAGGTCAATCGCAATCCCGTCATAAATAAAAATAAAAAATCCTTTACAATTAACATCTTGTTAAGTGTAAAAAAAAACACTAGATATCAATATACAATAAAAAAAATCTATATTTTCAAGTGAGATTCAGTTTCGGTTTTTGGTCTCGGCCGAAACTGACACCAAGGCCGAAAGTTCGGTTTCGGTTTCGGGTGAAAAATCTGTTTCGGTCGAACGTTAGAAAATCATACTAATATTATAAATGTGGATATAAGTGTGTAAGCTTTCACGCGAAAACTACTTAACCGATCATCATGAAACTTTGTACACATGTTCTTGGAGGTAACATAGGATAGCTTTTTGTGCTGCGAAAATGTTACATCCCTCGGGAATGCGGGTGAAACCGCAGGGGACAGCTAGTATCTAATAGATATAAAATAATATATTATCAAGTTAGCCATATTTTCCGCAAACGCGTCGCCAAGCTCCAACTCCATAAGCACTCATGTGTCTGTTAATTAACACTTGGGTTCGTCGCGCAACTTGTTCATGGCAGTTCGAACTTTAATACGGCTTTACCGGTTCTTGAGTACTACGAACTTTGACTGCTTCTAAACTGCGGAAATGAGCTATTTATTAAACTTCTACTGATTTTTCTGGTAGTTTATGGAACTTCGAATTTAGGGAATCTTTACATCAGGAAGCGAAAAGAAAATCTTTATAAGTTTCTGTAATAAGATCAAAATCATCAGTAAAATGTATAGTTATTTTTCATTTCAAAAAAATTCAAAATACAAAACCATTTATTCAGTTTAGGCCTTCGGAGGGCACTTATGAAGGTCAAATTTAAAGTTACTGAAGCTACAACCGGTTCGGAAGTCAGCCTTTAACTGAGAAGAACAAAGTTAATCCAGTATAATGAGGCATTAGGCGTCCCCCAGTCTCTTTTTGCATTAGTCTTTCCTAGAAGTCTGTTACAATCTCATTTTAGTCCAATTTCAAGTCGAAGTTGTCGTTTTTTAATGGACATGCGGACCAATATCGAGAATGCTGTTTGAGACATTCATTTCAACAATTGGTACTGCTTCGGATTAGTATTTATATGAGGAACTATCTGTGCACCGCAGTTTTACCCGCGTTCCCGAGGATAGTAGTTTCATTGCTAATGAAAAATGTTAAAGAAAACCAATTTTCGTCTTTTATTTTTGTTTTAATCACTTATTCTGCTATTCGGGATGAAGATATATCAAAGAAATCAAAGATCATTGAAATCTGTGCAGCCGTTCCTGTATTAAAAATTGTGTAACTACCACGACTTTGTTTTATACATATCACTATATAAATTTGACTCCAGGTTTTTCTTATAAGGATAAGAAAACGCGACTAAATTGATAGTGATAATAATGACATAGTATAGAAATTAACAAAGAGAGGGAATCCTCCATGAAATTGCAAATTGACCACATCACTGAGTGTGCATATAATGAGTACCCGAAACCTCTCAAACGACGACAGACTTCGCCGCCGACATTTAAGCCGCAAATGACTTTGGCCCACTCTTGAATATTAATCAATTACTTTCTGCACACTTTTGTGCCTCGGACTACTCTCGTTGGGATTTGTCTTAAAACTTGTGGAACTAAATCAAGATCTTTGGTAACATAAAAAAATATTTATAAGAATAACAGTATAATACAACTAGCTGTTCCCCGCGTTCCCAGGGGATATCACGTTATCCCAGGATAAAAAGTAACCTTTATGTTATTCCAGAATACACTCTATCTATGTGCCAAGTTACATCTAAATCCATTTGGAAGTTCTTTCGTGAAAGAGTAAACATCCATACATACAAACATACGCATTTATAATATTAGAGGGATATAAAATTTGTGATACGAAAACAAGCAGAGGACAATATTTAGGCATACCATTAGACATGCCAGTTGGCTTGGTGGTCCGATCCTGTCTGCCAAGCCGCGGGTCACTGGTTCAATTCTTACCCAGGACAGTCATTTGTGTGCATGAACAAGTCTGTTTGTTCTAGGTCTGGGTGTAAATATCTATACGAATGTATTTAGAAAATAGAAGTAGGTATATGTATGTATATCAATTGGTTATAATAAAAAAAGAATGAATAAATAAACTGATTTCCATAGTACAAGCTCCGTTTAATTTGGGATCAGATAGCCGTAAGAATACTACAAAATGAAACTACATTCTCATCCTCCTCATAGTTAAATCGAGTCTATTTCAGTAAAACTAAAATATATTTTTCATATTACTCCAACATTTTCCAAAGACAAATCCAATTTTCCACGTAACTATTAAATAAGAAGCGGCAAATGCGATTAGAAGATTGGGAAATTGTATAAAAATAAATTCTCTCGGCGTATCCGAATATCGAATTTGTTGCAGCAGAGCACCCCGCACGGTTGACCTGCCAGCACTAGCATGCTGTTGTAATTTAGGTCATCATACTAATATTGTACGTCCCTCGAAACACTTGATTAATGGGGTTTTAGTGGTAGCGGGATTAATAGTGATGGGAGAAAATTATTTTCATATTTTAGTAATAGTCTGTTGTTATTTTAGTTTCATGATGGGTTCGCCATTCTGTGCATGTGGCAGAAATATTTCAGCTTCACTGTAAAAACACGTAGACCAAATTTAGTCGATATTTTTCTGCAAGAATTTTAAGCACTAACTATAGAACACTAAATACATTTGATAAATAATGTTAACATGTTCAGTATTTTCTAATTCTGGACTTTAGCTTAGTTTTGAGTGGTCGATAAGCTCCTCCAGCTTATACTTGTATACTTCACTCTATGTCTCCCAAGTTTTAATCGATACCGAGTATAAACGGCGAACTGATAATCGACTAAAATCTCTACAAGAGTTACGTAAGTACATCACTAAGAAGTTAGATATGACTGATGGTTTGCGGTTCCTACGTACCGCCGATTTTGCATCTAATAATAAATGCGGTGTCATGTCGCGCTTAAAGGAACTGTCGGCAACATTACAGGGTTTCCTGTGAATTAAATATTGCTGATAGTAAATCTTGTTCAGTTACTCTGCGGCTTGTTTAGTATTTTGAGAATTTTTGCTGTTAATTGTCAAGATTAATTATTATTAATCGCGATCCAAAAATGTAAGGTTTATGTACTTTTTGACAGGAATGTATATGCAAGACAAAAATCTATATCAATCCAGAGAATTTGGATCGGAAACGAATATTTATTCTGGCAGTAAGCAATGTAACGCTAAAAAAATATATGGACTCAAACTAAAAATGGAAATAAATCAGAATTCTGTTCGTTAAATATATAAATAAATATCCAGGGACATTCTTTACACACGTCCATCTAATTCCAATTTGAGCGTTGATAAACCAGACTGATATACTTCATTTATACTACTTTTGAAACACATACTTAAATGGATATTTAATAATAATAAATATCCCGGGACATTCTTTACACACGGTCATCTGATCCCAAACTAAGCAGAGCTTGTACTATGGAAACCAGATAACTGATATACTACTTTTTTTAAAATACATACTTAATAGATATTTTCATCCAGACACAGAACAAACAGAGAGATGTTCACGCACACAAATGTTTGTCCTGGGTGGGAATCGAACCCATGACCTACGGTGTGGCAGGGTCTCTAACCACCAAGCCAACTGGCTCGTCTTTAAAATTTAACTACGTGTACATACATGACTGTCCACCATTTTACAATTTTATGGATTTTTTCAAGACAATATGGTGGGTCGCTGTCATCCCTCTTTACTTTTTTTACATTGAAAAAATAAAATGAGCCAGCAGTCTTTCGTAATACTTTTGAATTGTCATTGTTATAAAATATTTTTAGACATTGTCAGAAATCCAGTAATGAATTTTATTTTTAAATTTTTATTGGTTTTGTTAAAACCTTTTTTTTTATCTAGTTTCATAACAAGGTATAATCCGTAAGGCATGGCATTCTCACAAAATCGCCATATTCAACAGGTTTCGATTGGTACCAATAGCAACAAGGAACGAAATATACCTGTTGTTTTGGAATATATTAATATAGATCACCTATTTAAAGACTAAGACCTTCCTTTGTTCTCTGGTGACGACTTGAGACGTATTTTGGATGTAGATTGGTAAGACTTGTTAAGGCTTAGTACATCGTTTGATGTTCGTTTCCGCTATGGTTAAGTCTGAATAAATTATGAATATGAATTTCCCACAAAACATTTCAGTAAACACCTACTTACGTTCTAAGGTACCAATTGAATCAAATTCGTGTGATTGCCAGAAATATTTATTACGTTATATGTAATTTGGGTAGTTGAATTCTAAAAGCTGTATTAAAAAGCCAGTTTCTTCGATGTTCATTCGGTTTACAAATACACTGAAAAAGAGGCATTATACATACATATATTTAAAAAAATCCAGATCGTATTATAAATGACACAGTTTTGAGGTCACAAACTGAAAGAACCGAAATATTGAGAGAAAACGAGAAATAAAACGTTATAAGAAAAAAAAAAACAAAAAAGGTTTCTAACTAAGGTAACAAACTTAAATACATTTTGTATTTAATTGATAGCTTCTCGTTTTTTTAAGTTGGTTCTAAAGACAACTACATGGGTTTTCTTCAGAACCGACTTAAAAAAAACCTGCGATGAAATGAAATGAAATATTTATTCAAATAGGCCTTCACAGGCACTTATGAATGGTCAGACTCTAACACTGCACTTGCTTCCTACTAATATTATAAACGCGAAAGTTTGTATGTATAGATGTATGGATGTTTGTATCTCTTTCACGCAAAAACTACCCAACGGATTTGGATGAAACTTGGCACATTCATAGAGCATATATTAGAATAACATATAGGCTACTTTTTATCCCGGAAAAATATTACATCCCTCGGAAAAGCGGGTGAAACCGCAGGGGACAACTAGTAAAATATATAAATGTATGATCGGAGAGTGCCCTTGATGGCACAGGATTTCGGTAATGACCTCCAGAAGGTCGGTTGGTTTTCTCATGTACTTTCTACATCCCTAATTCCGTGGCCTGGTGCTAAAAGGCCCAAAGTACGTTTTTGTATGAAACGAGATTGTAATGCCAGTTTATATTGTAATAAAGCTCATTACTGAAAATAATGACAATTGATATTGGCTCTATTAGCACGAGGCCACAGAATTTTAGGATAGCATTTTAATTTGATTAAGATATAGCATAAGTAAGTTTCCTATGCAAATTCTTTATCCATCCAATAACCAGCAATTTACATTTGTTTACTATCAAACAGGGTCAACAGCCTTCAGTAAAAATATACAAGTACTTATTTATAGGCACTTGCCGTTTTATTATAAGCTATAAAATATGAGTTCGCCCTTGCAATAAATAATACATTTGGAAAAGAAATTGTACATGGGGTGGTTACTTCAAAAAATTTTCGGCCTATAGGAACTGTGCAAATGGTTAGAAGTTGAATAATTTATTGGTCTAATTCATTACAGTTTGAAAGGACTTCACGCCGAGTAAGTTATAGTCCAGTTCAGTTAGAGAATACAGAATCTTTACATCCAGGGCAGTTGGCTTGGTGGTTAGAGACCCTGGCTGTCACGCCGTAGGTCGTGGGTTCGATTCCCACCCGGGATAAACAGTTATGTTCATGGACATGTCTGTTATATAAGTATGTATTTAAAAAAGTTGTATATCAGTTCTGGTTCCCATAGCTCTGCTAAGTTTGGGATCCTATGGCCGTGTGTAAAGAATTTCTAGGGATATTTATTTATTTATATTTCGTCTGTGAGTTCCTTTCGTAATAACGACAAGGGATAAGATATTGGATCTAGAGTGAAGACCATTCATCCTGTAGCTAATGAATCTTAACTGTCCTTTCTTTTGAACTAACATACGTAAGCTGTACTAGCGGTCCCTCGCTGTCACTCGCTTTCATAAGGGATGTTATATTTTCCTACAATAAAAGAAAACTTATGCATTAATCCAATTTATAAACTATCTATGTACCAAGTTTCATCGCAATCGGCTTAGTCGTTTTTGCGTGAAAGAGTAACAAACATCCATCTAAAATTTTACATAATCCTAGAATTGTTTTTGCTAACTTAAACTTCAAGTACCTGGATGCACGAGCTTTACTCGTTATTTTTTTTTTGGTAAATTATGTAATGTTGATTATTGGCTTAGTGTTGCTTAACAACGCCATCTACTGGAGTAGCATTAATGTTGTTGTGTCGTTAAAACAGTTAATGTCAGGAAGTAATTTTTTTTTCAGGGTATGTTTAGGTCAATTATCGATAAAGTTGATCATTGAAAACACGGATAAAACGACATTTTCTAAAAATGAATCCGAGCTAGATCGATTTATCGCCCCCGAAAACCCTTACATACTATATTTCATGAAAATCGTTGGAGCCGTTTAAAGGTTAGACTAGATAGATTAGATTACACAGATTCATACTATTCTAAATTGACCTACCTACCCACTGGCAGTAGCAAACAACAAAACAAATGAAATATGACGTCATAAATTTGAAAAGTAGCCGCATTGGGTCCTTTAGGGGTGTGCAATGTGGTTTATTAACAACAACATGTAGTTACGCGTAATAAATACCGCCTTAAATCGTATGCACTATAATGGTCAATGGCTATAGTTTGTTGGCACGTGGCCTAATGTATAGATATGTTGTATCTATAGAACTAGGTTACGTACTGTGATATAAGGTACTTATTAGCATTTCACAGGGAGCTAATAGCTTATCTCTTCCTATTGATCTCAACGATAATCTCTCCAATCAAAATTAGCCCTGCATATTCTGCTCAAACAAAGAATATTCACATCTATTATAAATGTGTTAAGAATCAAAACCTACTTTCATTATTTACAGTACTTTATATTAAGCGCAATAAAACCTTTATGTCACCACAAAGTAACATTCAGCAATAAATGTCCATTACTAGGTTTTTTTTTTTTAAATTGAGCAATAAAGCTGTCTATAAATCACTAAGCAGTATAGAAAAAATAGTTGTCATTTATAGATACGAAATAATGATCGACCACAAAATACATACATGTCAATAAATATCGTATAGTCCTTACCTATTTGTTTTTTTATTAGTGTTCAGCGATTTCTGGTGGTAACTTCCAAAGAATGCAGAAAGTGCTGAGCTGCCTCGTTAGCGAGGAGTCATGGAAATGCACTGAAAAATAACCTGACTTTTTAAAATCATTATCAACCTTTCGACATTGAATTTAAAACAGAGAATAAAACTACGTTCAACGATGGCATGCATTATTACTCCGTGAGCATTTTGAGGAGAAAAAGGCGCGCCGGAATATTGAAATAATGCCTTTGAGTTCCATAATTGTATTAAAAAAGAACGATATCTTTTATTCTTTATTTGAATTACGTAGTAGTTACAGTAAAAATCATTGATTTAAGGTATTAAAATGTTCCTAAATCGTATTATAAAATTTTAAATGACATCGTTTACTATAAGAATATTTGCATTATCGATGTAATTTTTTTAATCATTTAAAAATAGCATACTTAAAAATATGAGGTCATCCGGACACTGCGTGTGTCAAGTTTGAGAAGGGTAAATAGAATAACTATAGAAAAGCCAATTGTGTTCAGAATAGCCTAAAAGAAAAGGCTCATTCGGGTAAGCACAACTTACGCCATAATAATAAAGATCGGGGTCAACAACGAAACCTGTGTAAGGGATATAAAGTGGCTATTAGAAACTTTCCTTTTCAAAATCTTTTGTTTCTCTCAACCGAACATCTTTGCCTAAAAACATTTCCTCTTTAGCCTTACGCTGATTTAGCAAAAAAAATATTCCTTCGAGGATGAAAAAGGTACCATCATCATGATAGGTAAGCTTCAAATACTTAAGCAACATAATTTTTTTTTATCTACCACCTTTTTATCACCTCCATTTTTAACGATATTTTCAGCGTGCATTCTGTCAATCGCGCCAATTGACAATAATGTCAAACAGGCTAAAAAGGTTTACATTGTCAAAAGCGCTCATAAAATCGTTAAGTTTTCTTAAATTTTCTTATTTTTCACGCAACAATTTTTTCTTTCATAAGAACCTTCTCCTGACAATAACAAACACAACAAAAAAAGAATTAGCGAAATCGGTCCAGCCGTGCATGCGTGATGCCGTGACCAAGGGAAATAGGGGTTCATTTTTATATATATAGATAGTCATTTTTATAAGAAACTAGCTGTCCCCCGCAGTTTCATCCGCATTTATCGATTTCATATATAACCCATAACCATCTACGAAAAATTCCGCGTCGAATGGTAGCAGTCCCATCCCCATATGTACAGTAGTTTTGGGGTGACGGTGCGTCAAAGGAACCCTATTTCCTTAAAGATAAGATAGAAGATAGAAAGAAGACTAACAGGTAATTTTGCAGATTTTCAAAATAATACCAGATAAAGTAATTTCTCTAGATTTCTAAAAGTCCACAACAAAAAATTCTAGGTGAGAATTCTTTCGAACACCTCTTGGTCACGAAACCAAACAAATATGGAGTAATGGAAAACATTTGAATGAACTTCCGAGTTACTGCGTCAGAACCACGTAGTTTATACAACAAAACCTTTACTTTACTAACTTTAATAGAGAAACGAAAACTTATTCAATACGTATAGAAACTAACAAAATATTATGAAGTTCCTTGGTTTCGTATGGTTTCCACATTCACATATATGCGTACAGATAAATGTATGTATGTATGTGTACCTGAACATTCTCTGAAAATCTCAATCGGTGTATCCAATAATACTAATACAAAATACGAAAGTTTGGGAAGATGGATGTATCTATGTTTGTTACTCTTTCACACAAAAAGTAACAAAAAATTTAAAATTCTAAACCATTTATTCAGTTTAAGCCCTCGGAAGGCATTTATGAAGGTTAAATTTAAAGTTACTGAAGCTACAACCGGTTCGGAAGTCAGCCTTCAACTGAGAAGAACCGGCAAGAAACTCACCAAGGTTACATTCCTTTTTATTTTTTATTAAATAAATTTTTATCGATTGACTTTGGAGAAAACTTGGCTGGCAAACAGTTTATAACCTGGATAACATATAGGATACTTTTTATCTCGGAATAATGTTACATCTTTCGGAAACACAGATAAAGCCACGAGCGAAATATAAATAAATATTTTGGCAAAACCACCATCAACCACCAAGAGATGGACTTACCAGCTAATGGCTTTTGATTTTATTATATTGATCCTAGTATATTACTATTTTATATATATATATATGTACGAGTATATCTTACCTCGGTTGCCATAGCACAAGCTTTGCTTGGTCAAGGATCAGAAGGCCATGTATGGAAAAAAGGATCACTATATTTATTATTATGATAAAGCTGCGATTTATCCAAAAGAGTTGTGATAGTGTCCAATATAAACAATAACAAATAAAATTTATTCTATTATTATCTACTAGCTGTCCCCCGCGGTTTTACCCGCGTTCCTGTGGGATGTCTATATACATGTATTATAGATAAAAACCTTCCTCTTCAATCACTCTATCTATTAAAAAAAACCGCATCAAAAAACAATGCGTAGTTTTAAAGATTTAAGCATACATAGGGATAGAGGGACAGAGAAAGCGACTTTGTTTTATACTTTGTAGTGATTTATGTTAAATGCAAAAATTGAATGTCTCGATAACACTTTGAATTCTAAGTATTACCCACTTCTCCTTTACGCTCGAGTAGATTAAAGAGATTATGTACGTAGTTCAATATTAAACTGTTAAGCATGTTAGGCCGATTTAATTAGTGTACATGTACAAGGCTATGGATAACGCATCACTAATAGGATCGGAGTTCACGGAAGCGCCCTTATAGAGCTATCGAATTTTGTACTCAATGCAATCTAAATCGGATTCGCTTGTAGTTGCTGGTATTGCTGGTTTGTATTTTGGTGTTGGCAACTCTCTAATTTAACTAATATAAAAAAATAAACACTTATTTTTTTTTGATTGATTCTTATTATTGCCAGACATTGCTGCCTTGCCAGACTTTCAATGAATTTAGTCATCATCATCATTATCATCAGCCTATCTCCGTCTACTGCTTGACATAGGCCTCACCAATGGCACGCCACTGAGCTCGATCTTCAGCTTTTTGATTCCAACCGCTACCAGCCAGCTTACGTATATCATCGTATATAATTTGGTCATGGTGCAAAGATATGATTTTTACTTATTGATCTAAAATAAAGTTTGTTTTTTGGGCTCCTTAGGTACGAAGGCCCGTTTTTCAAGATCCCGCGGGTCATACAGATTTTTATATATATTTTTTAATGGGGCGCTATGACCCCAGCCACTATATATATATATAGCTTTAAGTCACCTTTTCAAAATTCATAATATTTACTCAGTTTGGACCCGGACTTTATTATTGATGTTACTTTGTAAAAGTAAGTCTCAAAATAAATAAGTAAAAAAAAGGGTAGGCCGTTGCTTGGAGTGTATTTTTCAAGACCATTCTAACATTGGCTTTCCTTTTCCAGCCCCTTAAATGCAACCCTCAGAAGTTGTTGTTCGAGTCCATCCAACTATCGGAGCTTACAGTCTATCAGCATCTGAAGCCTATCGGCAAATAAGCTTACAGGAACTCTAGCCGTGTTCTAGCTCGAGTAAAGTGGCCCATAGTAAGGGCCCTAGTTTTATAACTTTGAAAACATCGGTCCACTTATTATATGGTTCCTACGATACACTGATAACTTTATTACATTACAAGCCAAATGTTAACAACTTCACTTGAAAATATTCCTCGAAAATTTACAAAGCAAACAGTATTATTAATAAACGTTATCGAGGTTAATTTGTAGATAAAAGCTTTTAGCAAAGCCCACGCCATTCCGGGATAAAAGCATTGTTATCTGCTCACCGTAATTGCTGTGAGTCTCCTCTGAGAAGCTGTTCTCGGGAATTACAGTTAATATCTGCTTGACAAATTAATTTTAGAGCACCTCAGTGAGTGAAATATTGTTAAATATGATATAATTTAATAATGGAAGGTTTATTATCACTACCTGATATGTTAGGTCGCGGGGTACATAGCTATTGGGTCTAGTGGTTGTTAAAGTCAGACGATTGGATTTGTTCTTGATATCCTCAATTATAAAGGTAAATTTGATTAAATATGCTTTGGGTAAATACGCTTTAAGATTTGAGCCCTTGCAAATATAACCAAGTGTGACAGGCATTCCATCCCTTCCTTAGACTTACGTAACAAAGGTAATGCTCTTAATGAAGATGGCAAAGGAAAACATGGATCTCGACGAATTTGTCTTTTGATATTACCAGGTTGTACTGTAAGTGGAATTCTTTCTTTGGCAGAACCAACAAGCTAATTAACAGTATTGTAGATGATTTGCATTTAGATTAGCAACAACACCAGTCAAGCCAAATGTTTTATTTCTACAGGATCTTTGGTTTCCCAGTGGCTCGCTAGTTTTATCTTGTTATTATTTTTTGTTTTCTCATTTCTTATTCAACTTAATTTACTTCCATAAGGTTCTTTTTGCTAAAATTTGATTGATATCTAAGTTCTCGTAAAGTAAGAAGTTTTAACTAGTTATGAATCCACTAGACTCAGTCAAGCGCGATGTTGATCGAACCAATTACATTGGTCTAATAACACTGGTCCTCAAAATTTTAACTTTGTCGTGCCACACGGACTTTTTTTATATTTTTTACTTTCATTGGTGATTGTAAGAAATAATAAACAGTTAAAAAAATTGCTAGACAAGGATTTTATTCTATTGAGTAATTTAAAATATTAAGAAAAAACACATCTCGTATATCAAAAGATTTTTTTTTTATAAATGACTTAATAAATCTAAGATTTTCTTGAATATTTAGCTTCTGGTTGGTCCCTTTTAATTGTCCAGCAGTAATCTGGTAACATATTTGGGCTCCATTTGATTATATATGCATCTCCATATGATGGCATTTACTAAACTACTACATCTTGTACCAAAAAGAGACGAGGATAACTAGACAAAGAAAGACACCTTAGATGGAATGTTTTGCAGATGTATTGGGGCTTTCGAAAACAACACACATTCGAAATTCGATTACCTACACTATTCCTTTTATTTACACTTTTTTTTACAATATGTCTATAAGTCTATATAGACCTTAAGTTTTATCCCAGAGAGTTTATAATTGATTGAAAATTCAGTGACTACACGGTTTCGGCTCACTGACGTGTAATTTACCACTCATTACCCATTTGCATGTGGATTAACAGAAATACTAAAATGGTATTCACGAGTTAAAATTGAAGTCGCATTTAAATTGTAAAAAACATATATTTTATTTAATATTATGATGGAAGCTCGCATTTATGACGAGATTTCCCAGATAGGTGTTTTATTATGAAAGTCATGCATTTTAGAGTGTACAATAAATCGTGGAGCTTGTCTCGTTCGTGTAGGTACCGATGTAGTCCGAATAAATCTCTGTGCCTTTACCATGAGTTTTTAACGTACGTACTCGCTAGCGACGGTGTAAAACATTTCTATGGCAAATGTGTACAGCGCCACTAGCGGTCACCTAAAGAACTTAAATCGATAGTAAGAGTCGATAGGTAAAAAATTATCGAAATGTAAACACTAGCGAGTAGCGTTTTTTAGCCTTTGCTATAGAAATTCGGTACCATGAGTCACAAATTTGACAGTTGCTATCGAGAAATACTGTATCGATAGTAGTTTACTTGCTAGTGACTAAAGTAAGTTTCGATAGCAACTCATGGTAGAGTACTGTTCTTTTTTTAAAATTATTCGAAGCGTACTCCTTTGTTTAGTTACAGACTACCTGATTTCCATTTTTGCATTAGCATGGTGTAGAAATGATTATTTCATATCACACTTAAGAATCCTCGCGAAAGATAATGAAATAAATATGTTAAATAAAAAAATATTTAATTGAAATTTAGATTAAATTAATATGATTAGAAAAAATAAATGTAACCATGCTGAGTTTCTTGCCGGTTCTTCTCAGTTGAAGGCTGACTTCCGAACCGGTGGTAACTTCAGTAACTTTAAATGTTACCTTCATAAGTGCCCTCCGCTGGCCTAAACTGAATAAATGGTTTTGTTATTTTTTATTTAGACTAAAAATTAATAGCTAATAAAGCTAATAAAGGTGGTCTTGTCATACTTTTGGTAATCAAATTATATAAAATAAATAAATACATATATTTTAAGATCTAATACACAAAATAAGGGACACATAATAATAACAAATAAGTTACAAATTCCGAATGATGATCAAATATAATATAAAAAAATTACATATAAATGATGTGCTAGTTTTTTAATTGCCGTTCACTGTAGGAACGTGTGCAAATTTTTAAACATTTTTGCGTCCAGTGGCACCGATGCTGTGCGTCGGCCAAGATAAATTGCTTAGTTTCTGCTAAGTTAGTCTAGAGTAGAGAAATGTTTTGAATTTCAAAATGCTTTGCTAAACTTCAACATTTCAGTCTGTATAATTTGCGTTCTTAGAATTATTACTCCGCCTTACTTCGTAATATCTAAGACTAGTATTGCTCCGCGGTTTCACCCCAGTAGTTCCCGTTCCTGTGAGATTACGGGGATAAATATACTTATGCCACTCACAAATAACGTAGCATCCTATTGGTAAAAGAATTTTCAAAATCGGTTCATTATATCTAGAGATAATCCCCTACAACCTCACAAACTATACCTCTTTATAATATTAGTATAGACAAAGATAGTTTTCCCCCTGGTAATCCAAGTTGAAATAATATATTAAACGAAGTAAATCGTTCGATAGGCGAAATTCGACATTATTCTACATGTCGTTGCCAAAATGCCTGCGGTAGACAAGTATCTAACCTTGAGGTATAAGAAAATGATATTGGGAATGTTCGTTACATACTTGTGTCTAGGTAATGCTGTAGGAAATTGGAATCAAGCTAGATGTATCTACAATGTAGATGCAACAATAAAAATGTTTTATTTGCCTCAAATATTTATAAAAAGCAACTCAAATTCATTTATCACCATCAGGCGTTCAAATTATTTTTTTAATTTCGTAATTTAATTATTACCGAAAATTAAAAAATAAAATAAAAAGTAAAAATAAATCTAATATAGTAATTCTCTTTCTGTTCTTTTAACTACATTTAACAAAGTCATCGTTGGAGTAATGCTAATACTAATATTAACCTAAAGGCGAATACCCCGTTCACTATAGTCAAGTTCTACGATGAAAAGTAAACCTAAAACTTACATAACTAAGTGTTAGTATTCCATGCATGTACTTTAAAATCAAGTTGCTCTTAACTTAGACCTTTCTTTAGTGAGTAGGGTGGGGTTAGACGGATACACGCTGCGGGTCGCATCGGGGTTTGATTCTGTAACATGAAAGGCACCCAGCTCTTCGATGTTTTGTCGTGTCTGTGGTCTGTTTCTTTCGCTAAGTACGTAGTCATGTGAGAGGTACGTCTTCGGAGAGCTCGTCGACGAAGTTTGTATTAACTGAATAAGGGGTCAGTTTGCGTTGTACTCGACACGTCACAACCAACCATTTACGTTGCGGTTTGGTATTCGCTACATAATTAATTGTAATATTATCATTTTATTAATATAATAGAGGGTTCTGATTATTCATATAATATAACTAGATACATACACACTAAGTACATAGACAGGCCATTGGGGTTGGTGGTTAGCGACTCTGACTGCCAAGTCAAAGGTCGCGGGTTCGATTCCCACCCAAGACAAAAATTTGTGTGCATGAATACGTCTGTTTGTTTTGTGTCTGGGTGTAAATATCTATATAACTATGTATTTAGACAACAAAAAATAGTATATGTAGTATATCAGTAATTTGGTTTTCATACTTCTAGCTTTGATTAGTTTCGGGATTAATAAAAACTTATTTTGTATATCCAATGGAACAACCATAATATACCATTTATGTTCGTTTGAAAGTATAATAACCATACCCATTTTCGCCGCGAATTAGTAGTGCACTTGTATACTTGAGTTTCGGTTAGATAGGTCGAGCCGGTGAAATTACGGGCACGTGACACTTACCAACTTCACGTCTCAGGGACGACAACGCATTGGCGATTCCCCTGGTGATGCAAATGTCCATAGGCAACGGTGACCACTAACCATTAGGTGGACCGTCTGTTTGTTTGTAGACCAAAGTACTATAAAATATATATAAATATATTATATTGCAACGTAAACAAGTTCTGCGCAACATTTTCCATTTAATCCCTTATAAGTCACTTCTAACTTTAGATCTTAAAGCAAGAAGAAAGATGTGTTTTTATCAGCATGCACGCAGCGGGGACGCTCCAGTTTCCGAAACACGTGACTTGTCACATCCGGCCGGTTGTTGCGGTTTGTTTGCTACATGATATGAATAAGGGCTACTTACGTTAAACGAGGATATGTCGAAATATCCCGATAAATATATCCGGGATCCTATATATAACAAGCTTGTTCAGGTTGATATTATCATTATTCTTTAAAGGGGAGCCGGTGGTCTAGCGGCCTAAAATTTAGTATGACAGAAATGACTAAGGGTTTAAAATTTTTTTAGGCTTATTTAATTACTTATTAACAATACAAAAATGATGGTAAACACAAAAATTTTTTTTTTTTTAAATTCCAAAAGTGGCGCTGAAGTTCCCCTCTCAAAAAAAAAGGACCTGGCTGCTGAAGGAGGTTTTATCTCTCCCTTTGATCTGAAATTAAAAAATAAGACGGATTTTTAATCAGTATAAGTATAGTTATGGCGGGGACTAGAATAAAAAAAAAAAAATTGACAAAATGGTGCGTAATTCAAAGTACGAGTCTGAAAACGACTCTTTTTTTGCAATGTTTTTTTAATAAAGAAAATAGAAATACTCAACAGAAAATATTTTTTCTAGTCCCGGCAAGAGCCAGTACTATTTAGAATGACCTGTTAAAATTTCAGACGAATCGGTCGAACCGTTTTTTTTTTTTTAGCTTCAGTAGACCAAAAAAAGTAGTTTCGAGATAAACGCGTTTAAAGTTTTAAGTAACTATATTCCAAAGAAATTGTATTGAAATATGCACTTACGATTAATCGGCGATCCCAGCACCATAAAGGATTCCCTCTGTTCTCTCATAGTCTTCATTTTCTTGACTCTTGGATTTTTTACGAGCAGTTCTTGCCTCTTTGGAGTCACTTGTGCTTTGACGATCAGCCTTATAGATTCTTCGCTCATCACGATCTCGGGCTAGTTGATCGGCGTATGGGCCGATTTTAATACCCATTACGTCCATCATCTTCTGCTACTAGTTTGGCCCTGCTTACGATCCATTGGTTTTATAAAATTATTTCACTCGATATCACTATAAAATTATTGATATTATTATAAAATTATTTCTGTAATATTATTACACTCGATGTTGCTGTCGCTGAGGAACACGTTAAACTAACTGAACAACTCTTAAAACTAAAATATTTCCCGTTAAATTCATACAATAGTCTAAGTCAGGTATACGGAACCGAGCAGCTGCAATTAGCGAACAATGGAGCCCAACTCACCGATCGTCTACCTGACATTGTAATGGGTTTTAAATATAGAAATACTCGGAATTTTGTCACCAAATTTTAACAGTATATTTTTGAAATACTATACTTTCGAAATACAGTGTAAACTCTTTATAACGTTATCCTTTATAACGATAAACTCCCTATAACGTTGAAGTGAGCCCAAGTTGGTTGGTTTGTTCACTTTGTTTTGTTTTTTTTTGTTCACTCCATATAACGATAACTCTCTATAACGACAAAAAATGCTCAGTCCCTTGAGTTTCGTTATAAAGAGTTTACACTGTATGTAAAAAAAAATCGATTTTTCGAAAATTCTAGACCACCGGGTCCCCTTAAATATTTTTATTTATGTATATTTGTGTTAAAAAAATTAAGTGAAACGTCATATGGGAGAGCATTGAAATTCTGATCCGCAACCTTCTATGTGATGAAAAGTCAATTAATAATAAACACAATCTATCGTGTGTCTTTACGACACTCAATTTTTTTTTTTATATTGAGTATTTTTTAAATTTTAAACATAAAAAAAATTTTATATTCCGAAACGTCAAATTAGGTCCATATAAAATTTAAGGTAAACTTGCAGAGTTTCTTGCCGTTTCTTCTTAGTTGATGACTGACTTCCAGACCATTGGTTGCTTCAGTAACTTTACACTACATAACTGTCCTCCGCGAACCTAAACTAAATAATGGTTTTCCATATTAAATCTTTAATTAAGGTTACGAAGTTCCTTTGAATACTCCCCCAAACTCATCTCTAGGGTGTAGCAAGAGGCGACTAAAGAATATTACGGTGACTACGTGCACTTTCCACGTGCAAGTCACCAAAGCATTCCTAGAGAGTGTTTCGAACATTTGGCAGATCTTTTGTAGGTATGCACTGAATAGTCTGGAATCATTTATTTATTTTACTTTATTTCTTACGATGTAGTACAATTAAAATAATTCGATAATTTTTTATCAACTACCAATTAAATACAACTAACAATATTCATACTCATAATAATGATTTTATGTTCTATAAATATTTTTCTTAACGTGAAAATAAAACGACGTGCTCGCTTTTCAATGTATAGTTTATGTATAATTTTCCCTTCAACAGTGACATGAATAAAAGAAACAATAAAAATGTTATGTGCCAGGATTCAATTATAACATCAACATTTTTTTTTGTCTAATGGCAGCCAATAAAACCTTTATAGACGTTTTAAATAGCGCCAACACTTATCAAGGATCGATGACAGTCCAATAATTTAAATAATTTGTCCCATTATTCATTAACACCTTCATTACTTCTGGTACTTATAACGTTATATCAGGAAAACACAAAATAAATTGATCTGAGTCAGAATCTATAAAAAAATTCCCATGGGAAAAATGAAAATGAAAATATGAAAATGAAAATATTTTTATTCAAATAGGCCTTTACAAGCACTTATGAATAGTCTGACTCTAATACCGGTTCGGAAGGTTGTTTTTTACTGAGAAGAGCCGGCAATAAACTCAGCAATTACTCTTTTAAAAAAAAAAAAACATACTTAGATTTATTACATAAAATATTATTTAGTCTCATTGACAATACCTGTGTGTTATGGCAATATTGCAGAATTATTTAACAATAATATAATATTATAAATATCTAATGAAAAAAAAATACAAACAAACTAAAGTCATGCATATATTTTATAACATAAGGAACTACAGGAAAATCGCGTCCCTTCCAGTCATAACAAAACTTATTATAAGCATTGTGAAATCCATAACAATACTGACTTGTAAGTTTACCTTCTATTCACGTAGTTCACAATAATTTATAACCATGTAAACATCAGATCAAATCTATATAAACACATATAAGGAACATAGGATTCCTTTGACGCACCATCACCTCAAAACTACTGAACATATCGGGATGGGACTGCTACCATTCGACGCGGATTATTTCGTAGATGGTTATAGGTTATATATGATATCGATACAGGTGACACAGGTGAAACTGCGGGGGGCAGCTAGTTTTTTGTATAATTAAATATTGTAGTATTAAGGAAAAAAAATACTGTTTATAATAAATAAGCCTGAAGCCTGTTGATATCGATAAATGCGAATGAAACCGCGGGGGACAGCTAGCTTTAATATAAATGACCCGCTGGAACAATATGGGAGATTTTTTATGTTTTAAAGGATTTTAGGGTAAAAATCTTTTTTATTATTGTTTTTTTCAGCAACTTATGAATGCCTTTTTTCTTTTTATGGATCTCCGTCACGAATTTTGGACAGGACCACTGTGGAATCAGTTAGTATGTTTTATATCCAAGTTATTAAATCCTACAAATATTATAAATGGAATACAAAAACTATTAAACGGTTTTGGATTAAACTTACCTATATAGTTCATTACCTAAATTAAGAATAACACAAATGTTGCATCGTATTCTGGGAAAATGTAAGAACCTCCGGGAACGCGGGTGAAACCGCAGGGGAAAACTAGCTTTACATAATCATTTAATAGTATTGATCTATTGTGTAAGATATCAACTCCTTCTGAAAGGAAAACCATTTGCACATGGGCTTCTAACCATAAAATGCCAGCTTAGGTCTTATTGGTACCAAGAGCATAATCATGTCGCTCGCACCTGAATATTTTGATATTCCGCCTACATTTTTCTGGAGTACACCTATTATATAAAATTACATGGTTAAATATTTCCATTCACCGTTAGAATGTAATTTTCATGTAAATCGGCTCATGTATTATAGCCAGAACGCACCTAAACGTTGAAGACACAATCGGAGCGACGTGAGCAAATTTTATTTTCTTTGTCAATTTGTACGCCTGCCGGGGTTTCAGGATCGGGATTGTACAGGCATTATGATGCGAAAAGTCCATTCAAATTGTAAATTATTATATTAGTAGGTATATACGAAGTGTAATTAACTCCAAATATATAAGATTAATAAATGTATATCATCAATTACCTAAGAGGCAGGCAGAGCTCTCTGCTGAGACCAACATTACACCGAAGATTTCAAGTTCCAAAGTGTCGTAGAAACATGTACCTAGTTTACCTTGCTCGATCTGGAATCGAACCCAGGACCTCCAGTCTATAAGCTGAGCCTTACATTTCTCACCAATAAGAGGATTATAATCAAAGGATAACTTCCAAAATTACGATATTAATTTAGGTATCACCAGTGTTACTCACATACAATTTTCAAACACTGCAACTCTAACGTGTTTTCGCGTAGGATATAGCGTTTTACACAACCGATCACTTCCACACCTTAGCTTAAAATACGCTAAGCGATATCTGAGATATATTCTCCCTATATTTGGCTTTTGTTATGTGAAAATTTTGAAATACAGTTCAAAAAACCTACCCTTGCGCTTTTTACCCTTTATGGCGTAGGCGTATTCATAAGCCTCTTTTAATACAATTTTCGTTTTGGCACTGGTGTATTTTCAGTTGCGGTGTGGAGGAAGCTTTAGGCAATTAATTTTTAACGAGATAATCCGGCTGGCGTCGATCCTAGATCGTTTGCCACCATCCGTTCGCTTCACTCGTTAATCTCAGCACACAGGGCACCGTAGTGCCACTTCTTTATTGAACCTTTTTAATGTGTACCTTTCACCTTTTTAAAAAGCAATTTTGCCTCGAAAAGTTTCAAAGGGCGAGCAAAAGACGAGTATATAAATAAATCGTCTAGAAATTTTGAATGATATAAAAAAGTACGTCATTTAAGTCCTTGTGAACTCTGATGAAGTTTTTTGTTTTCTAGATTTTTCTTTCGAAACTTTGAAAATTAATAAAACCTTAGACTACAAATATTCTGTATTATTCAAACTACATAAAAAAAACGGTTATTAACAGACTAAACTGTTACTACTGCAAGTACTCTAGATCGAAAATTACCTACCACACTACAATTAGCAGTTTTAATATAGATTACTGAATTCATATTTCACTAAAACACTTTTATAGTATGATAAACAATTCCCATGTCGATTGCATGTGTCATACACAAGTGGGGTGTAAGTCAATTGTAGGTCAAAGTCAGGGCCGGGGCTAAAACAAATTAAACCGTACATAATCTGTTTAAATTCCAAGTCCAACTTAGAGGGCGTGGAGTCCGGCTTTTGTGACGTCATGGTTCTAAAACTAACGGGCATATTGTTAAGTTTATCTTGGGGTTACTTAGAAGCTACTTATTTTGTATTAAGATAATTAGGGGTGAGTTTTAATTAAGTTTCATTTAGTGACATGAAATTTACTTGGTGAGGAAAGTGTGTTTTTGTCCGTGAACAAATTATAATCGATTTAAAAAAATTGGAAAACCGAATGTAGTGCACCTGTATTACTGTGTTTCGGTTAGAATGGTAAGGGGGCTGGTGAAATTATAGGCACATGAGACTTAACAACTTCACGTCTCAGGGCCGGCAACGCATTGGCGATGGCCCTAGTGTTGCAAATATCCAAAGGCGGCGGTGACCACTTACCATCAAAATAGTTTTTATCCTAAGAATACAGGAAAAACCGTAGGGAACAACTAGTCTCATGTGATTGGTTGTTCTTCCACTATTATTTTCGTATAATCAGTAGTTTTATAGTGACAGTGAACAATAACGAATAATGAACAGGAACAATTATAAGGTAATCCTCAAAGATATGAATAAATAATAAAAACTCAATTTCGGTAGGAAAAACCAGTACCAGAATCTTGATTACATCTACATATTTTATTTTGAAGTCATAAAATCTTGGTACTTTAAATAAATTGTTTTGAAGTTTGGATTATTTACAGACTTTACGAATTCAGGACGCTACTTACATTAGTTTATTTATTTATCTTTAAATAGATATTTGTTCTGTCGGTGTCTATGTGACTGAACACAGGAGGTGTTCAGCTGAAATGATTTTGATGAAATGTTGTGTGTGTGTGTCTGGATGGTCTGGATTCGATCATCAGATCAGCTTGATGTTATCAAATTATTCTATTATCTTCCGGATAGGCGTATTTCCGGGCTTTCCAACTAAGTGAGCTCATAGTTTCAAATCCAAAGGACAGTTTCAAGTAGATTACATAGTTAGACAACGGTAGCTAATAAACGCCTAATCATAATTTCGGAAATATTTGTAATATTAAAAATATTTTTTTAATAATTTTTTTTGACTTGTCACTGAACTTTAATTTTACCGGTAAAATTGCTGTACTCGTGGTGAGAATTGTTACAGTGACTCGGCAATAAACCCCAAGTAAAGGGGATAATTTCTAACAGACGTGTCAATTTTAGTTTGGCTTAACTGGGATTTGAACCAATGACCTTCAGTTTCCAACTAAGCTTTATACTGCCTGCCTAAGGTTATTTTCAGTTTCCCAAGTAAGGATGTTAACAATTTCCATTATTTCCCGACGAAAGGAAGCCAAAATAAAGTGTCACTCGGCAGACACGTCCGTAATGGGGAATTCTGCCAGCAGTTAATTATCTTAGAGAGTTGAACGTGGAGTGACAGCCTGTTCCAACAATTTCTGATAAGTGGTTTGTTTGAGATATAGCTGAGTGACAATATTTAAGGTTATTTAATTAGTTTGGAGGAAATGCAGAACTAAATGAAATAAAGCATTTTGTGTTTTTTTTAATGGCTTACAACAAACTCGGGGACAAGCAAGCAGACGGTCCACCTAATGGTAAGTGATCTCCGCCGCCTATGGACATTTGCAACACAAGGGGCATCGCCAATGCGTTGTCGACCCTGAGACGTGAAGTTCTTAAGTCTCATGTGCCTGTAATTTCACCGGCCCCCTTACCTTTCTAACCGAAACACAGTAATAAAAGTGCACTACACCTTCACGGCAGAAATGGGTAAGGTGGTACTTCTACTTCCCCGGACGAACTCTGCACTAAGAGCTCTACTACTCTAAGAAATGTGGAAATATTGAAACGCAACCTATCGCAATATCTTTGTTGTATTCTATACCACAAAGGTGACAAACAAGCCCTGCAGGCATATTCCAAAAACAAAAATCCGTTCTTTGTGCTCATATAGGCAATTCAAGGAAACCTTGAGAAAATTTTCAAATTTGTAGCCCCAGCAGATTAGGCTCTGTGCAGTCAGTCAGTCAGTTAGGACAACTATGGATAGATGTTCAATTGTATCCTACTATTACTACGAGGCACTATGCACTCCTTGAAATCAAGTAAACAATTATTTTTTATATTATCATGTTATCAATCGCAGATTGGATTTGTATACAATTTTGTTTGAACAAGAAAGGATAAGCATTCGATGTAGATATTTGTTTGTTCATTATTTACCTAGCAAGTCCTCCTCCATCAATTTCGGTAGCGAATGTTTGATTAATGTCGTCGTGTTTGTATTTACATAATTTTTAAGAAGCGAAGAGGAGCAGTCGCGTAGATACACCGTCTGATTTATATGTAAAGCAAATAAGAAATAAAATATTTCAGTGAAATAGTAAGATTTGCTTCGTTTGAGAGTTGAGTATGTAAAAAAATGTCTTAGATTTGACATGCTCCTTTCTGTATTTAGTACATACGTGAATTAATGATTGGGTAACCACTTTAACTTTACTTTAACTTATAATTAAAGTCGTGTTACCTTAGTGGAGAACCTACCTCCCTGAAATATATTATGTAAGTACAAGTTCGCTTTACAGGTTCTATGTAAAACTTTCGTGAAAATTCAACACTAGGAGTTCGGTGAAAGTAGTAGTAGAGCTCTTAGTGCAGAGTTCGTCCGGGGAAGTACTACCACCTTACCCATTTCCGCCGTGAAGCAGTAATGCAATTGTATTACTGTGTTTCGGTTAGAAAGGTAAGGGGGCCGGTGAAATTACAGGCACATGAGACTTAACAACTTCACGTCTCAGGGTCGACAACGCATTGGCGATGCTCCTAGTGTTGCAAATGTTCATAGGCGGCGGTGACCACTTACCATCAGGTGGACCGTCTGCTTGTTTGTCGGCCCAAGTGGCATAAAAAAAAAAAAAAAAAAAACTCTGAAAATCTGTAAAAATTAACTTCGAAATCATGTGAACTGTGGGCACTTCGTTTGCCAAACCGTATTGGGCCCGCGTGTTAGACTGTGGGCATCTCCATTAGGAGCTATTTAAGCTTTGCTGAGTGTCCGGTCACATGGACTCAAAATCATGGAGTCAAATCAAAATAGTAACTCAACCAAAATAAATTGTTATTAACAAATCAACTCCTGGCCGTCATATTGACCTAAATTTGAATTGAGTTATTAAGCATGTGGAGTTGTTTATTTCTGATGAATCCTATTAATCCTTAACCAATTTCATGGATCAAGGGTTTTAATTAACGTAGGCAAGGATTACTTTGTTGATGGTACGCTACAAGGTTTTTTACATTCGTCTGAGCAGGTCAAACAAGTCTAACAAGTATTTACATGTTATATCTACATTCATTTAAATTGATAAGTCCGAAGGTAATAGTAAAAGGTCTAAAAAACTGAGTTTTGTACCAATAAAAAATGGAAATCCTTCAAACGCAAAGTATCTTTTAGTTCAGGGTAACTTAAGCCCTTGGATTTTAGTAATTTGAGCACTACAAGAACATGGTACTACTATACCTAATGATTTCTTGATGTCTCTTTACTTTTTACTGTATTAAGGCCATTAAGAGAGGAATGGAAGGTTGTGAAGTGGGCCACAAATAACACGTGATAAGAAGAAACCCAGTAAAAAATCGAGGACAGTGATAAAAATTGCGGTACTCGATGAGGTCCCTATCCAAGATACTGCTATGATAAAGGTAACATTGTAGCTTCAGTAACTTTAAATTTGACCTTCATAAGTGCCCTCCGAAGGCCTAAACTGAATAAATGGTTTTGAATTGAATTGAATTGAATTGAACAAAAAACTCTCCTAGCTTTTTCTGATTACCTAGTATCGATTCCAAATTGGGAGAGAACTCTTATGTCCGACAAAAAAGGTACATAACTTAATCAACGGGAGAGAGCCAATCGATCATCTGCCATTGTTCTAGTTTCCTTACGGATTGTAGTTATTTCCTTCTCAATATTGTATTATTTTTTTATAATATTCTCGTTTTATTAACTCAATGAAAAAGTAATCATATTTCTAATAATTCTCCGGAAATTACTGTTGAAAGTAGGGCCTAATAATTGGATGATGCTTCGCTAGTAGATAATAATTTTCTTTCGTTTCAAAGAAGCTGTCTTGTCTTGAGCGTCGAATGCAGATCTTTGAAAGACGGCAAAAATTAATGGTCTCTATACAATGGCGCTCCGATTCCATACATTTTATTTTTATTTGGCGAAATGAGAGAAATTCTTTCTACAAATGAAGACGTGGATTTAACAACTGTAAAGTCGAGCTTTTAGTTCTGAATTTGTCCGGGGAAGTACTACCACCACCTTTTCCCATTTACTCCATGAAGCAGAGCGCTTGCATTGCTGTTTTTTAATGCTCTCTGGATGGTTTCGATTTATACCATAATTGGACTAGGTAGGTGTCCATGCGATCGAATTTAGGATTTAAAAAAACCTTACAGCGTATTTCTTTTTTAAATATCATTTATTTACCTACTAGAATCCGATAGGTGGCGCTGTAGTTAATTTAGCGCAAAACATCGTCTGGCTAGGCAGTTAGCTAAGAATAACAGCATGGAATACATGGCTTTAAATAGAATCTTACGTCATAGCCTATCTATAATCTATGCGATCGATTCCACTGTTCTAGTCGTGAAAGTTCAATTACGAAACCTTGGAGTTCAGTTAAAGCCATCACCTATCGTCTATAAATTTATAGTTGACTGGTGTGGTATTCCATTAAAATGTCTGCCTATTTTTAGACCGAAAGGTTGCATACAAAAGTAAGTTGATAGATTCTTAACGACTTTTATATATAGATTCTTTTAATATTAGAAGGCTAGTACACCTTATTGGCCTTTGAGAAAAAAAAATGACTTATTAAATTTGAAGATGCCGCGTGTTTCTCAATTTTTTTTCTTTTTATTTATAAATTAGTTTTTTTAGTCTTAAGTTTGAACCTGAAAATCTAACAGAACTGTGAACATAATATATTATAATAAATTTTAAAAAAGCCAAATTTATTTTAATGTTGATCTCCCATATGAAACATTGTTGCCTCTAGATTAAATTAAAACTCCGATGTTTCTATCATTCACACGACATTACATGTACGAAAGAGATGGGATTACTTAAGTGAACTCAGAAAGTTTTGTTTAAACAAACCTAATGAAGAAGACATTGTAGGGTCTGGATTGTAAGCTAGAATTCTAGTACTACAGCGACGCACAAATAAGGTTACCAGACAAATGCAATAAACAAGACAAACAAAAGAACGTGCGCCTGTCTCCAGATAAGCTCTTATAGATACTCTAATTCGCCTGGCTTATAGAAGTAGATATCTTCCTAGAATAAACCAATGAGGCAAATAAACAGAAGCAATCTCTTTGAGAAACATTGAAAAACAAACATTTTCTCTTAGATTGCGTTGAGAAGCCCTGATAGTAGATTGTTTCTCACAAAGGTTCCAATCAATCGCTTGATACAACCCCAATCAGTCTGCAAGTACATATGTTCCGAACCGTTAAATTACTAGTCTTACTTAAGAGATCGTATTGTTTCAATGCCTATTCCTTTGAGAATACCTTTCTTAAATATATATTAAATGTTATTTTTTATTTATTTCTTCTTGTTTATATAATACAATATACTTTATTTATCAGGAAAAATATGTAAATTAAAGAACTATCTAATCGAACAGTACCGTGAATCGCGGATAATTGATAACGCAAATTGTAGAAATGATTTTCCAAAATTTTACCCCCAAAGGGGTAAAAGGGTGAAAATACATTATATATGTTTTTTTTTAATATCAAACTTTCCTTTGTGGTATTTTCAATACTTTTGTGATTCGAGTGTAGCGCAATTGTTTGAGGAAAATAATTTATGTATTGGTTGATTATCTCCAAACATGGCGTAAATACTTTATAAGGATAAGGGACAGGTGCACACCTACTTACTACGAAGGGTCCCCTAAAATTCAACCGCTATGGTAAAAAAATTATGCTATTCATTTTCGGTTATCCTAAAAAGAGATCTTTATCATTATTTCCATTAAATAAATACCGTATCCTTCGTTTCTTTGCTTATGTTAATTACTCTTCCGAGGGTCAACTAATTATAAGATCTATAGTTTGAACGTGTATATTATTATCATTTGTCTGGCTGGATCGCGGGTGTAACCGCAGGACGATGCTAGTTAGCTCTACATCACACTACGAAGTTATTACTTGGTTTACTATATCATTATAGCTATAAATAAGTACGCATTTAAATTATAAAGTTACACAATTATGGTCCGTAACGTAGTTATTTATAAAGTTTATATTGCATTAACAAACAGACCTACTTAGGTAACTACGTCATACTTTCGTAGTATAATCTAATTTGATGTAAGAAGGTCCTCTCGAATAGTTGTACTTACTTGTAATTTCCACTTAAAAACTTCGCCAGGAACATAACAATTGAAAAAGTTGGAACATTTTATGACTTTTCTTAAGGACAAACGTTACGTACGTCGGTAATAAGACTTAAATAGAAGTTTGGAAACTGTATGTACTTTCAAAGCTATTAATGTAATAATTCTCTCCGTCTCTCTAGTCGTATCCCTCACTGTTGAGGATCGTGGCTTCTTCTGACTTTGTGAACGAGCTGTCTCCATCGGTTTTGATCCGTTGCTTGGTGCATTGCAGCACTAACCTGCATCTCCAGCTTCTGCGATATCTGGTCTTTCCACCGCCTGGGGGTCCGGCCTCTCGGTCTTTTTCCTTCCACCCTCCCAGTCACCATCAGTCGTTCTAAACTGTTATCATCCCTACGAGCAATATGGCCAAAATATCGCAGTATGCATTGCAAGCAGATTGAAGACAGACGCTGAGTGCTCTCTATTTTAAATTATTGCTGGATGGAGATGTTTGTGCGACGAGCTGTCTATGGTATCCTCAGCATCCTGCGCCAACACCTCATTTCAAAAACGTAGATTTTTTTGTGTGTGAATTTGTGTGATTTTGGTTCGATTTGTGATGTTCCTGTCTTCCCATACTTTATTATGTTCGGTCTTCACTGCGCTAGCCATGACAAGCCGTCTTCTAATCTCGAATTTAATAATTATATAAACACAAAATAATATTGTTATAGAGTTATAGTCGAACGTTTTTTTTTACTAAATTACAGACCAGTGGGACTTGTAGTTAGATACCCCTATTGTTACTTACTTACTTATTGTTACTTAATAGACGGCATATAAAGCAGTAAATATGCCAAAAATCAGTTGTGGTAAACACTTTTATCCAGTGACACAAAATCCGATGACAAGCATTTTTGTGAATTAAAACTTCACAATTTTAATTGCTTTAAAAAATATGTATACAGTGCAGAAAACACAGCCTTGATGATAGCGATTGTCACGCAAAGCGTATCCAATTTCCAGTCCTCCATGGTTCGAGCATAGTTAGTACTGAATAGTGTTCATTAAGACTGCATTGATGTTCGCGACACCAGATACTGTGGTTAAAAATCATATTCCATTTTCAAACACTAATTGTATTCAGCCAGTGTTTATTAAAGGATATATAATCCAATATAAAATGGAATTCTTGTATCGGTATGTTACAAAAAGGGTAAAAAGTATCCTTAGTTTATTTCCATGGCCAAGTCAAGTATATGTAATATTACAAGTTACAACTTAGTGGCAGACAGTTAATATATTAGACAAACATTCTTACTTCCTGCAATAATTAATACTATTTTCTACAATATTCCCTGTTCTGAGGAGTGGAGACCAGGACACCCATAGCACAGGGCTTACCTAATTTGGGCTCCTGTCCTCCCACAATTAATATATTTTTCGTACTGTACTGATTATTTTGTTTTCGCCTTTTTATTGTTACATTAATATGTATATCCTAGACAATAAGAAAATATGTATCTTTGTGGGAAGAAAATAAAGTATTATTATTATAATTAAATAAATGAGAAAGACTGCTAACTAACCGGCCAGTTGGCTTGACTGACCCTGATTTAAATTCCTACCCGGGACAAACATTTGACTGCATGAACACATCTGTTTGTTCTGCTTCATGGTGTAAATATCTTTATGTGTTAAAAAAAATGTCAGGTACCTGGTTACCACAATACCTTGCTTGGTATAGGATATTATAGGATATATTTATATAATAAGTAACAAATCTCAAAACGTAAAATCCACAATATTTATTGGGTATTACAAAACTTTATGACAAAATTTCCTGTTAGTTCAGTTTTGTCATATAATAGAAGGATAATGTACAGCTGGCTACTTATAGGAGCCCACGGGTGTTCCAAAGTAGATAAAACCTGTTTATTAATCTCGAGGTAAACGAAAATAATTATGGAATAGCTTTTGGCGTTAAGCGAGTTGGCGACTATGGGCTTGTGTAGTCAAGAAAATTAAGATTGTCTTAGATTACTATTTAGCCTCTTAAATGAAGTGTTATTTTTGGTATTAATATTTTAAGTTATATGCCATACATATACCATTATTATGCTTTTATTGGAAAACATAATTTTCCGTCAGAAAAAAAAATGTTAATTAATAATGTGGTATGTGGTAAGCACACAAAGGTCTGATGATAACTGACTTTTTGGTGAAGGTTTTGGTCGGAACGCTGACAGTGATTTTTAACTTCAGGTTAGTAGGCACACGCATCAAAGTACCCTGCCACAGTGGTTTCCTCACCATGTGTTCCTTCACAGAAACCACAAGCTCACTGTAGGATTCAAACCCACGACTCTTAATACGGCATTCGACGTCACTGCTAACCAAGCCATCATCGCCAGTGACGCATCATTAGATTACCTTTTTTTATATTTTGTTACGGATCTCTAAAAATAGCCTTTAGCATAAAATGATGAGATTATACTCTGTGGAAGCTGTCTATAGCATATTTATGGACATAGACTAGTCCAGTTAACGAAGGGGTTTAATTAAGAGGCATTGTTGGTAGTGCATCAAAGGCCTTGTTTCCATTATGGAAGTAGATTTTATACAGGGTCGGATCGAGGACGATGTCTTTGGGGCAACCTTTCTAATTAAGTATGCCTTATCAGATTTTCACCAACAACCTGTACCTTCTTTGCTTTTAAAATAATTATTTAAATAATGTAATTATATTACCTACATTAGGGTAACACTAAGGGAAGAATTACAGAGAATATGCAAGTTGGAATATTGTGTTTACAAAAAAAGTTGTTTTAATTACAAACCTAAATATGGCTCTGTTTTCACCTACGTCACATGCCGGAATTAATTGAATACTTTATGCGATGTCATGACAATATGTGGAATATTTCCACAGAGTCAGAAATAAGTGCAATTAATTAATCATCGCCACGTGATGTCCAATCCTGGGAACATAAATCTGCCATTTGCAGCTGAAACGCCAACTAATTTGGGCAAGCTCGACCCCTACCATAAGTCCAATTTGAATAACGACTTCTTGTAATTACTTTACAGTGAATCGATAGGATGGTTTATATTTAATGGTGGGTACTCTCAGAGAAACGAGGAAGGCGGTATTTTGTTTTATTATCAAATTGTAAGTAACTTTACAAACCATTATAACGGTAACGGTATGAATAATCAAATGTATTTGTTTGAAAATAGAGCAATTTGTGGGCAAACAACAAAAAGTGGGTCAGCCCAGACCTAACTTTCTATTTATTTATGTCCATGTATATATAAATAAAAATGACATGGCGTTCGTTGGTAAGCGTGTCACTAGAGAACGGCTGGACGGATTTGGCTTTTTTTTTTGTGTAGTCCGAACAAGGGTTTTGGGCAATAAATATTGGAAAATTGTAAACCACATTTTTCTGTTTAATTTCTCTATTTAAACAATACCATAACACACAATTCGAAGGCCTATTGCAACGCATGCTCGAAACAGCTAGAAAAGAATAATAATAAAAAAAAATTATACACACAGAAACAGTGGCGTAGCTTGCCTTAAACGGGCAAAAGTCGTGTATAAAATTTTGTTGGGAGGCCCAAATTAAAATTTAAAAGATTATGGATAATAATTTCCAATTTTTTGCTTACGTTCTGTGCCCAGTATTATTGATACGGCAGATACGCCCCTGCACAGAAACCACATAGGTTTGTTTATAGAGCCAAGTTGCCACTTAAACTTTGAAATGTTGAAATTTTCAATTTGTTACCTTACCTACAATAGCTCGTTCGCAAATCAAACTGCGTTACCAATAACTCACTTATAACTTGTTTATCGCAAATCGTAAAGTTCAATTTAAACGTGATATCGTACGTTTACTCAATAAACTGAGTGCTAAAGCAACAATCAAACTTGTAATGTCAGACCTCATCGTCAAAGGGAAATAGTTGGCACAACTTTGATTACTTCTAAGCCCTTTGATTGGGCACTTTGAAGCGTGAAATCGTGAATATCAGATCACTCCTATTCGTAATCTAACTATTTATAGGAATTGCGGATGTTCCTAAGCTGCACCCGTGTCCTTTTCAGACGATCGGTTTTCTTCCAATATGTTCTTATGTAATTTACACAAACTAAGTGGGTGTGGAAATGGCTTAATCACTACATAGTATAAAAGAAAGTTGCTTTCTCTGTCCCTATATCCCTATGTATGCTTAAATCTTTAAAACTACGCAACGGATTTTGATGCGGTTTTATTAAATAATTAATAAATAAATCCTGGGACATTCTTTACACACGGCCATCTGATTTCAAACTAAGCAGAGCTTCATATACAAATAGTTATTGTTTCAATGCATACTTATATTGATATCATACACCCATATACAGAACAAACACCGCAATCCCGTCTGATATAAAAAAAATACATACATGTTCATGCACCCAAATATTTGTCATGGGTGGGAATCGAACCCACGACCTGAGGCGTGGCAGGGGTCTCTAACCACCAACCCAACTGGCCTGTAGGAATTAGCTATAAGTGGTTACAAAAATATCTATTTACTTTTGTAACACAAAGCTCTTGTATTTATTTACCATAGCTTTTCTCTATCCAATTACTTTACCATTCAAATCCTTCGAAAATATTGGTAAAAGGTCAATTTATTTATGAGCTAGACAAAAGTGGCGCGCCCTCGTCGCTGTATAGAAGTATTCTGTTTTTCCGAGCTCGCTGGAATTTTCCAATATTCTATCTTTGTGGTGACTTACAATTGCGCAGCGTTCTATATGAAATTTCCCGTTTAAATAGATTCAAAGTTTTCAATACATTTGCTTTCTTGTTAAAAATAAGGTTATGAGCTACTTATCACATACATGCAGTCACCGTCATACATTTCATAAATATAAATACAAAATCAAACAATAAACCACATATTTAAGTATATATATACAGACGGTAAACCGAACCGCAAAATAATAGTAAACGTTGCCGGACTTGTGCGGGTGGATAGGCTCGTGGTGACGTCATATTCTTCCTCGCATGACGTCATTGTACAGCCGATAACAACACCAGCGCAAGCTACAGTACCGCAGCACCACTCTGAATAGAGGCACAACGCACAGAACTGTCAGAAAGCACGCAACTCATCAGTTAAGCTTGTATACTCGCTACCCGTATTTACCTCAGTGATTCTCGTTCTTTGTAAATTAATCCTCTCTGTCCTTGTGCTCATTATTTCTTCTGAACTGTTTTTTGTGCTTGCTTGATCCGACCTGTCACATCTATCAGTTATCTACAATTCTTCGTCGTTGTGTGTGGATATTAAACAGGATTAGGTAAGTAGACGACTGACTTTAATTTTACTCCATTCTACTCCATTTCTATCTACAAATCACACGGCACTAACCTCGCCACAGCATCATCACAAAAAGTCATGTTTATTACCAATTTATTCTGTTTTTTTTTTTTAAGTTTGACTCGACACAGTTTCCACAATATCAAAAGTACATTAAACAAAATAGCGAAAATCTCATTGAGTTTATCTGTTTAGGGGTCGGTTATCCTTGAAGATGATATCTAAAAGATCAAATTACTATAAATAATAACATAACCAAATCCCATAAAAGTACTTCTGTTAGGTTCCGTTTTCCTGTTTCCTGGTGAATACACGAGTCGGAATATCCCATGGTACTATGTGTGCTATTTTACCTGCTGTTTTGATGTCGCCACTTTAGAACTAAGATAAAAGTTTTACAAGGTTTTGCCCATTTTATTTTTATTTATTATTGGGCTTCTACAAACTCCTTTAAGAAATACCGCTGGCCGCTAGTTCACCTGATGATCATTAATCCAGGTAGCTCAAGTCATGTTAGTTACACCATTAATAACTCAAGAGTGGCTGCACAGTTTTCAATATTCTTTAATTTGATGGGATTTATCTCCGTCAGAAATAGCAGAACAAATATAAAAAAATAAAAAAAAAACTAAAATCACCGTCAATGCTCTTTTTTTTTTTATTGCTACCGCCCAAATTGACTCCATGCTGCCTGAGAACATAAACTACAATCGTCGGGAACGCGGGTGAAACTGCGCACAGCTAGTAAATAATAAAATAAAAAACCCTGACTGATCCAAAGCGCTATTAATTTTCCATTGTAAAAATAAACTGTTATGTACACCCCAATAACATTCCAGTTTCTTTCATTCATAATCTACATCATACAAAAACAACCTTAATTTATGCTCGAAATTATAATTTTATTGTTGGGAATTCAGCAAGAATGTGAGCCAATAAAGCCGGGCCTTTAGAAAGTGGTAATAAAACCCTTGCAATAAAGGGAACAACTTTACGACACCTAAAACCCTAAATATCTTCTATAAAATAAATCAGTCAACCAACGCTGTTTGTGGGACACTCAATTTTATTTCCTGTACTATACTGTAACTAGAATACCTTGGAGTTAAGTAATTTTGTACGGTTTTAATTATTTAGGCATTGCATTACTACGTTACAAAAAAGTTATAGTAAATTACGCCAAATAAGGTTTTTTTATGACGGGATTGCGATTGACTTCAATCTCACCTCATGGTAAGTGAAGATGAGGCCGAAGATGGGGCTCGTTTTCCCGTTAGTAGCCTATTCACTCTTTTCTTGAAGACCTTTCTTGTTGACCACCTTTTTAGTTTTCACAGAAAATACTACTGAGTATGTAATTTGTCAGCACTTCCTTAATTAAGATTCGGCCGTAAACTTCAAGGTAACCTCTTCTGGAACTGCGCCAATTTCATCCATTTTACAACCACATCTCTAACCTAGAGTCAGGGCACTGAATCTGGTGTTGAAGGTAGAAAACTAATAAGATCGTGTGCGAATAAGTGCTACTTTAACCCACTTTATTTTTTTGTAATAACATTAGTATGTGATTCTAGTGAATCTTTAAATAGTTTGATGTCGATGATTGATATCGATTTGATATCAGCCGCCAAAAAATAAAAAATAAATTTTATTACTGATGAGCTGTCCACCGCGGTTTTCTCGCGTTGCCGGGATAGGATGTAATGAATACCATAGACTATATGTGTGCCACATTTCAGTGAAATCAAATCAGTTGTTCAGCCAAGAAACAAACAAACTCATTTTTGCATTTATAATATCAATTACGATTAGCATGGAAAATCGATTTGTATCCTACGTCAGATATACAATTTAGATGAATCGTATGGTTTTCAAAACTATTTTTGTTTAGAAAGTTTGAGTCCTAATGTCGCATCGATTCGAGTCCTACTTTTTATATAAGGCCCAACTTTTTAGTTTTTGTAGAACTTGTTCATTGATAGTTTAGATCCAAGTTTTTATCTCCGATAAAAAGATGAAAGTTTCTTGCTCCCATTCCATCCGAGATTTTGTAGCTCCATTTTAACGATATCTAATATCATTTCATTTCTAGACTAATTACTTTTGTTGATCTTTCGTTTCCAACCGCTATATAACTTGATACTGGCAGGATCTCCTTTTATGATAACATGCCTTCTTGTATTTAAAATGAAAAATACTCCTTCATTAATTAAGTAAAGTGATATTCTAGCAACTCTGATATAATAAGGTTTCTTTGTATTCAAAAAAATTAATTACAATTTCAATTGAAATTCTATATACCATTTGTTATGTAAAGATAACCTAAGAATTCACATAGAAAAACGACAAACACCTTTCCAATGTCCTTGAGGACTTTCGTATAAGTATTTGAGCTTGAATGTCCTTATTGATTTCGGAGAGTTCAGCTTTTTGTACCATTGTCTTCTCTATGTCAAAGCGTTGTGTGTCTCGACTCATGACCGTCACTTCAGAGATGTTTGTGATATCAGCACTTGAGGATATCGAATTCCAATGATTGTTCGCAGAGGGATCGACGGATTCTGAAAAATATATTTGAGTTAGATCCGTTTCCTACGTTATTGGATTTATGTGAGAATTGAACGTGAACTTACAGATTTCTATCTGTTATTTGTGATTAAGTAAAATAATATATAATAATATTTAATTATATTGTCTGATAAGTTATCTCAAAAATGTATGACGAATTCTTAAATATCGATTATTAAACACATTTAATAATTGTAAAAATATATTAGTTATTAGACATTTTTAAACATTTTAACAATAGAGAACAATGTTTTTTTTTGTTTTTTTATGATGGGATTGTGATTGACCCCAATTATTTAGAGTGGATGTTCGATAAGGTGCGATGTGTGGACGTTTATTACAGGGCATAAATTATATATTATTATATATATATATTGTATTTTAGTGATATCTTTTATCCTATTAAAACTAAATGGCGGAATCCACCTTACAGATAAATTGTGTTCTTTACCAATTAATGACAAAATACGTTTTGATAACAAAAAGTAAAGTGCCTGTAAAAATTGGGTGCTATTTATTATCAAAAATATTTTTAAGAGATACCTATATCCATTTAGTATTTCTATCTCCAACCGTTATCATTACCTCTAACAGTTATACCACCAAGTTACCGACAACCTCTTTGGAGTACTGACGAAAACACTTGTTTGACACATACTTCTTGATACTTTCAATACTGACCTATTACTTAGTAACAGCTGGGATGACGATATGGTGTTTAAATTGCTTAGACAGCTGCTAAAAGCATATCTATGTAAGAAGAACGTGATCCCTCGGCAAGGATCACAGTTATCGGGATTAAGTATTTTTCGCGGTATGTTTAGGGATTTGGAAGCATTCAAATGGAAATGTTAAGACGTTTTCTTTTCAGCTTTTATTGTCTTTCGCTTTTTGTTGAGCACGTTCCCGTTTTTGTTTGAGGGTGAATAGTGGATTTTCTTTATTTAGTTCTTGGACTGTTTTCTGAAGCTACTTTCTATTATTTCTCTTAGGCTTTTGTTGCCTTTGAAAAATGAATTTCAGATTTCCTACTTTCGCTTCGACATAAATAAATAAATCAAAGATATTTTATGTTTCTGACATTTTTATATGAACGTATTAGTTTCCAAATTAATCGATTTATGAGTAAGTGTAATACTTTATTAACTGCTCAAATTTTAAGATGCGGTGACAATAAAGAAAAAACATTGCAACACACAAAAAAAGGACAACGCACAACATAAATAATACATATCCTGAAAAATTCTTTACACACGGCTATCTGATCCCAAACCAACTAGAGCTGGTACTATGGACTATATGTGTATATGATTTATTTGGTTTCCATAGTACCAGCTCTAATTGGTTTGGGATCAGATATTTATATCAAGACACAAAACAGTCAGACATGTTCACATACAATATTTGTCCTAGGTGAGGATCGAACCCACGACCTGTGGGGTGGCAGTCAGTGTCTCTAACCACTAAGCCATCTGGCCCGTCGAACAGTATCAAAGGTCATGCATGTGGATAAAATTTAGTAGATTTTTTAATATAAATACATTTGATTATTACAGGTAAGCAGCGGTTGGTGCGTGGGCAAAATGCCGCGCGTCGGCGCAATGATGCTGACGATAGCGGCCGTGCTACTCGCCACAGAGTGGGCGCATGCTTCATTCATTGATCCTGGTATATAAAAACGCCTAATTAATTTATACGTCTTATAATATAAGTAACGATGAACACTAACACTGTTGAGTAGTAGAGCTCTTAGTGCAGAGTTCGTCTGAGGAAGTACTACCACCTTACCCATTTCAACCGTGAAGCAGTACTGTACTTGTATTACAGTTTCAGTTTCAAAGGTAAGGAAGCCGGTGAAATTACAGGTACATGAGAATTGACAATTTCACGTCTCAGGGTTGACAACGCATTGGCGATGCCCTGTTGTTACAAATGTCCATAGGCGGCGGTAAACACTTACCATCAGGTGGACCGTCTACTTGTGTGTCGGCCCATGTGGTATAAGCGCACTGTGTTTGGGTAGATGGTAAAGGGGGGCGCTGAAATTATAAGTGCACTGAATAACAATAGGCTTCAAGGTCGACAATGCATTGGCGATGCCCCTAGTATTGCTATTATCTATAAGCGGTGAGACTACTTACTCTCATATGCAGGATGAAATCGGGTTACTATATACTTGAATCAAACATAAAATGTGGCTTATGTTTTAGTTTTAAGTTTTGGTGCAAGTCGAAGTAATTAAATTATCAAATATAGATAAGGCTAGTGTTTAGAAATAGACCTTATACGACATGTAATAAGTCAACATTTTGACACTCAAGCTACGACAATCTAAACAGCTACGATACTACGAAACGATTGCTATGAATTCGTAGCGTACGAAGAAATAGATAAACATGGCTCACAAAAGAGTATTCGATTTTATATGAAACTCATACATAGAGCATAATTGTAAACTAATTCCTGCCACTAAGAAAGTGTAAAGCAAAACTATAAAGCAATCTATATAGTACCTACTAATTCAAAACGCAAAACCAATATATTCCTAATATAATGCCCATTCTAAATCTTCATTCAACGCCATCAAACGGTTCATTAAGGCCAAGACCATGAATCATCAAGCTTACTATACCAAAAACATAGGATTAAAGAACTTTCAAACGTAGTTTAGCAAGACAAACATAGTTAAAAGGCTTCGCCGAGGGAATAAAACAAAAGTTTTCGCGACTGTTAAAGGTTCGTACACACCAGAGCTTAAGTTACGCTACATCTGAAATGTTATTTTGCGAAACGACAATTGAATCGTCAACGAAGTTATAGAGGGGTTGATAGTGCCCTTAGTGGAAGTAGAAAAGGAATCGTACTAACATTTAAAAAAATGTGAAATTTCTGTCTTACACTTTAATAAAGATCATGTAAGAAACGATGTTTTACTTTGGTAAACACAATATTAGTTTTTTTTCTGACATGTTGAATCGTCAAGATATTACACAATTAAGGTCTCTTACACTTTAATAAAGCATGTACTAAACGATGTTTTACAGTGGTGTATATGTAGTTTTTTTTTTTTCATAATTCAAAACTATTTATTCACTATAGGCCCTGTTAAGGGGGCACTTATAAAGGTCAAAGTTACTAAAACAACTATCGAGTAGTAAAGAGTAGATAAAGTAGTTATTACAACAAATGATGAAGTATGACACCTGTTCAGAATATTATTGCCTTTTTACATTAATACAATTTATGTAAAAGCCCACATACAAAATGTATGTATCTAGTAAACCCAGGTTGCACAATGTGGCTGACCCTGCAACAATACAAGCGACAATATTGCTGCGCAACCATATCCCGTGGTGTGAACAAGGCTTAACGTAATAAACGTGTTGTCAACAGGAGACGACGATGTGGAACTGAACCTGCCTGATTACGGCGAGGATCCGGCCGATTTGCAGATGCTGCATGATGTCGGAAAGTGAGTCTAAATTCGTTGTACATAAGATTCAATTTCGACGCAACGAATAATTGCAGTGAGAGAGAAAATGTTTATAGAAAGTGGATTAAGGGAAAATTTACACTTTTCGCTATAAAATATGCTAGAATTGATTTATTTATTATATTCCAAGGTTGGAGTTAAACAATAATTTAAGTACTTTGATTACTGAACATGATAAGTTTACGGGTGATGTAAGTTGATAGATTACCCAATTTGTTGATTAATCGAACTTGCCTGTCCAAGTTTCGATCGTACCGCTCTGCAGAATTGAAACATCTCTGTAATGGATCAGTAAGACTGGAATAATTGTCTATGTCTGTTGTTGATCAATTATGACCCTAATATATGATATAAAGAATTACAAGTAAATTCAATGAAAAAAAAAACAATGCAGCTACGAACCAATCATGTGTCAATTAATGAGGTATTTTCATTTTAATGATTTCCATTGACATGAAGTTTCAGTCCAATATTCTATTTAAGGTGCTCCCCTAGATGATTTCCTAGCAAAGTTATCGCTAGATGGCGTTATAATCAGTAATTCAGCTATTTTTCGATATTTACAGTAATCTAAACATCCTCCAGGCCAAATTTTTATTTTGCGATATATAACGCATTGGTATAATTTTATTACATATGCATATGTAATAACTTTTTGCTTATTTATTAGTCGTAAATTCTTTCTGTTAGTATAATTTCACAACTTTAATATGGTAATTTATAGTAATTTTGCGTACTTTTTAGAAATTACTTTTTAATAAAAAAACTTAAAAAAAAAAGCAAAAATAATGCCAGTTACCACGTGATTGGTTCGTGTCCGCACTGAAAAACGATGATGAAAACAACCTTTTTATATTGAACTACCTGCGCCCTGCGGCTTTGCCCGCTTTCAATGCAGGTTATAAACGTTCCTCTTGAAATACTCTATCTTTTGCTGAAAAGTGCATTAAAATCCATTGCATAGTTTACGATTTTATAAGGGCATACAGACAAACATTAATTTTTATATACAAATATATAGATAGATGTGGATAAATTGAATTACCATTGGACATTACCATATACCACAACAATCCAACCAAATTAAAGCAGAATAAACCTGAACCAATTTATCAAAGCGTCTGTCAGAATCATAATCCGTTTGGTAGATAATTATTGTTATCCTAATAATATTATAAATGCGAAAGTTTGTGAGTATGGATGTTTGTTACTGTTTCACGCAAAATCTACCGAACGGATTTGGATGAAACTTGGCACATAGATAGAGCATGCCTTGAAATAATATATAGGCTACTTTTTATCCCGGGAAAATGAAATATCTCTCGGGAATGCGAGTGAAACTGAGAGTGACAGCTAGTCACTACATAGTATAAAACAAAGTCGCTTTCTCTGTCCCTATATCCCTATGTACGCTTAAATCTTTAAAACTACGCAACGAATTTTGATGCGATTTTTTAATAGATAGAGTGATTGAAGAGGAAGGTTTTTATGTATAATACTTGTGACATCCCACGGGAACGCGGGTAAAACCGCGAGGGACAGCTAGTTAATAATAAATAACACAATTAAAACAAAAGGTATAAATATTTGATAAGTCTGTTAGTTTCATAAATAAGTTTGTAAATAAGCCTTTAGACTTTCCTATTAAACTAGCTTATTTTTTTTTCATTTATACTTAAAAATAAATAAGTTGTTTTCTAAAATGCCAATAACATGATATCTTGCATCGTAAACTCTACTTTATAAAAATAAATGCTATCTGTAGCGCAATTACTAGCCCAGTCTCGAGTCTAGGTAGCTCTAATCCTGATTAAGAGTGGATTATCTCGCAGGTATCGATGTCAAAGTTATTTTGCTATTTATAAACCAGCTAATTGATTAACCTGAGCGGGTAGTTTTAAATAAGGTTTCTGATACACTTTTTAAAAAGATTTTTTATAGAACAACGTCGTTACCTTCCAGGAAAATGTAATTTTATATTTTGATAAATTCTATTAACATATTTATTTTATTTTGTAAATAAACCAGAAGTCTACTGATACTTCAACGATCTTATCTGTTCTATAAAAAAATATGTATGTATGTATATATAGTTGAATGTGTATTGTGTTCACAACAAAATCATAGCATGCCATACCCAGCACACTCAAGCACGATCACGAAACTTAGGCTAGTATTTGATGATGTGGTTTCAGACGATCGCTGATCTACGTTTTCAGACGCGCCTGTGTGCGGCGAGGCGGCAACTGCGACCATCGACCCGGGGACTGCTGCCACTCCTCCTCGTGCAGGTGCAACCTCTGGGGGTCCAACTGTCGCTGCCAGCGCATGGGCCTCTTCCAAAAGTGGGGGTAGGTCATCAGCCCCCACACGGCTCCCCTGAAGCGGCGACCAACTCCAGCCAGCCGACTTGACCGCCGCTCCATCGGTCGCGACAACCATTGCTTTCATATACGGACCCGTTGATTTCTCATTTCTCATTCCGTTAGCTTTCGTCTCTTAAAATTAGAGTGATTCGAATTAATGACAGGGACCTAGATTTTAGTTCTGAAATATTTTTGGACCTTGTATTATACAAAATTTAGAAATGGTATTATTTTGTATTCGGATTAGACATCGTTTGCGTTCGTTGCGTAGGTTTTCTTTATCTGATTGAGCCGAGTGTCCGCTTACGTGGTTGGGCAATCACCCAGCCTTATTGCCCAATCAGTACGCCTCGACGCCATGCTCGCTCAATCAGACCCCGGCGACTGCCGCTGGCGACGTGTCCGTGGCCATTTCGTTTCGTTTCACGTTTTATTTCCATTCACCATGTGACGCGTCGCCGCTGAAGCAGTTCTTTCTATTACAATGTATGTATGTAGAGTTAAGTAAGCTAATCGTAGATCAATAAAAAGTAGATGCTAATTATTGATGGTAAACTTATGTCAATAGGAAGTAGATAATACTAAAAAATAGTAAAAAAAAAATATAAATGTAACTTTTAAAATAATTGTTCTAGTCATTTAAGAGAGTAACGGTAAAGAAAAACTTGGTGAAAGACGCTATAATAAGCCTTTATATAAATAACGCCGTTCGTATTTGCGATTGGCAACTTAGAATTTTAATATATATATTAATGTGTCAATACATAATTCATATTATATAATAAAAATGATTCTTTAAAGTATTCTATGCGACTCTCGGACAGGGGGTATATGGTATTGCAGCCTAGTAGATTCTTCTGTACGTAGCTTCTTGCATGTTCCAAATTGTGGAATATGATAATTGTATTATTACTTATATTGGAATATTGAAAATGAAATTATATTAATAAATGTTTATGAACTAGCTTTGCGTTTTATTTACTAGCCAAACCTTGGAAGTTACAAACCCTTATTTAATTAACTTAACGGATTCCTAAAGATACTATTAAACTGGTTGTCCCTTATAGCTATTATTAAACTTCATCGGCGAGCCGGCGCAACGGGGCATGTGTTTGATTTATGAGCGAAAGAGACAGAGCATAGAGGCCGCGACGAGACATCGTCAAGCTTGTTATTTTCCTTACAGAATCAATCTGGCCATTTATTCAATGGAGAAAAAGTTCGATTGGTTATATGTCGATTTACACTGTAGGATATACAGTCGTAATCCTACTAAAAAAATAAATACGAAAGGTTGCGAGGATGGATCTAGGTATGCATGAATGTTTGTAAGTCTTTCACGCTAAAACTACCGAACGGATTTCGATGAAACCTGGCACAGATAGAATAAGTTCTGGAATAATAACAACAGATAGGTATATTTATCTAAAGATAAAGTAACATCCCTCGGAAACACGAGTAAAACCGCAGGGACCACTAGTGTTAAATATGTTATATTTAGCGGCCTATAGCTTTGATATTCAATAACTCCCTCCACTTCCTCCTACAATTTATTGAATTATAAGCGTTATAATAGTTCCGCAAATTTTTGGTCACAAAAGCGTTTTCCGAATCTCAAGTAATATATTAATCATTCATTTGTTTACTATAGACAAGAGGAAGTACTATTTAATTATTCCATAGACAATTGCAGAATCTTTCAAATTAGAATAACGATACTTTGTCTTGGTTCACATTATCCTAGAAGCCACGATACTCCTGCCAAGAAAGCTAGACGACTATAAAACCATATTAGAGAACAAATTGCTAGGCATTATCTTGAAGTTCTTTCCTACATTAAGTTTTATTATTATTTAAACTGAGGCCACAGTATAAAGCGTATACATTTGTATAGAGAAGGTCGCTTCGTAGAAAATGCTGAACGCCGGAGATAGAAATAAGTACCTACACTTTTATGTCGACTCAATTTTGTAAAGAAAGGGTTATGTGCAAAAAAGTGTATTTAGAAAGAAAGAAAGAAAACATTTATTTTGGACTCACATAGCATCAACATAGATAATTTCATTGACATCACAAATAACTCACAGATACAATATAGAAACAATCATACAGTATACACTGTGTGAGGCCAAAAGGCCCCTATCTCAGCATAAGCTACGGCCGTAGAGACCGCAGCGCTGATATTCTGATAGAGCAAGCGGTGCCACGGACAGTCGCGGCACAGGTATCAAAAAAAAATTATGAATATATCGCACCCTCAGTACGATAAGGGCTTAACTCAAAATTTTGCGAAATGGAGTCACGATCATAGAGAGACTAAACAAAGTACGCTCTATCTGATGAATAGTAAAACATGGTCAATTTCATGATAGAATAAGCATACCGATACTTCAGCCTCTTTAACACCGGGACCCACCCTTCCCGCTCAGTGCAAAAGCTACCCAATCAGAGATGTGCCAAAAGTGATTTTCATCGTTCTGAGGGTGCGATATGATAGATATATTTTTATATATATTATAAATATAAAATGTTATCATTTTTTTTTACCCACCCTTGCTTCATTCAAGGCAATTGTTTTTTTTTTTTTTTTTTATGCCACTTGGGCCGACAACCAAGCAGACGGTCCACCTGATGGTAAGTGGTCACCGCCGCCTATGGACATTTGCAACACTAGGAGCATCGCCAATGCGATGCGACCCTGAGACGTGAAGTTGTTAAGTCTCATGTGCCTGTAATTTCACCGGCCCCCTTACCTTTCTAACCGAAACACAGTAATACAATTGCACTACTGCTTCACGGTGGAAATGGGTAAGGTGGTAGTACTTCCCCGGACGAACTCTGCACTAAGAGCTCTACTACTCTAGAAACTTAAAGTAAACTTACTCAAACTTTTAATGTATTAGAACTACTGAAGACCACGGAAGGGTTTCGCCAAACAAATGGAGCTTTGCGACCGCTAAACAAATATAAAGGTTAAGAAAGAAACATGTACCTGACTGTAACAAAAATATCAAAGTGAAACAAACATGAACTGAAACATTTCTTATTAAAGAACTTTCCAACTTTAATTCCGTTCATCAATCATTCAATTAACCCTCTCTGTAGGGTCAAACCGTTGCCTTTTTTGTTTCAAAATTAATTGAATAGCTTTGGGAAACTGTTATGTTTATTGTTATGAGAAGTTTGGACCTTTCCGTTTCTTTTATGTAAATGTGAGTTTATTTAATTCATAGGTATTATCATTGTTGGTACAGAGATATTTGTAATTTCAGGAAAAGCATGTCAAAAATTTATGAAAATAGAGTCGAATTACAAAATTAGCTTATGCTTGGCCGGAGGTAATATTGAACAATATCTTTGGAAAAATACCTTTTTATTCAATAATATTATCATTATATGTCCCCCGCGTTTTCACCCGCGTTCCCAAGGGATATAAGCTATAAGATATAATCTGATGAAAAATATTTTGCAACCCCCTTTTATCATTTTAGGAGTTGAATATTAAAGAACGACGAAACTAGTTTAGGCCGTTAATATGTCAGCATCTCCTTTTATATACATATAACGATAATAGTTGGACATATGGTATCGCGAAGTTTTTTGTAGATATTGATATGTTCTTTAATATTATAAAACATACCTTTGTTCTATCATCAATAGCGCATGTGACGAAAAACGATTTAGGGCACTTTTTTGACACGGTGGGTTACGTTACTTAAGTTTTAGTAAGGATCCCTAATCTTTTCGAGCAATAAATGTAACCTATATTACTCAGGGTGAATGTAGCTTTCCAATGGTGAAAGAATTTTTGAAATCGGAGTAGTAGTTTTTGAGTTTATTCATTACAAACATGCACACACAAAAATATAAATTTTCCTATTTATAATATTAGTGTAGAAGTGTAGATTTGGTAAAGAAGATGGGAAGTGACGTTAATACCTACATTTATAAACCTTTTGAAAACCTTTTAGTTTCTTTTAGTATATATCTAGATATAGTTATATAGTACAAGTACAATCTCATTCTCATTGCAGATCACGTAGCATATACACGGCGCTATATTAAAACAGGAAACGATCATATAAATATTACATTTCCTAACAAAACTGGGTCATACATCTGAATCAATAGGAAGTATATTAATTTATTGTCCGGGTACTGGCCATAGGACGCACGCGGCGGCATCAAGGGAAGGCCCAACAAACATGTCGCGAACACATTTTTGTGGATATTTCGATACAAAAACCCCTACTTGTGTAATTTACCAACGAAACCGGTACGAACTGTAGCTAACACAGAGAGTAGTCAAAATGTAACCAACATAAAAACTATCCTAATATTAGTCTGTTTTAACCGACTTCAAGAAAAGGTGGAGGTTCTCAGTTTTTCGGTTTTTTTTGTTTTATGTATGTTCGCTGATTCACTTGAAAACGGCTGGACCAATTTAGAAAATATTTTTTTTTACTTAAATTACTTTAGAATATAATTATATAAAAAAGGATGGTAAATAAATAAAAGAGTGGAAGGAAAGAGACCGAGAGGTCGGCGCCCCAGGCGGTGGGGAGACCAGATATCGCAGCATCTGGAGATGCCAGTTAGTGCTGCAATGCACCGAGCAACGGATCAAAACCGATGGAGACAGCTGGTTGACAAAGTCAGAAGGAGCCACGATCCTCAGCAGTGCGGGAAACGACTAAGAGAGATTAAATATTTGACAAAATATTAAACCTTTGATGTACAAAGTCGTATTAATTGAGGAGCACTTATGATTGACAGATATAATTATATTATTTTCTATCACAGCTTTAAGCTATAAATGAACCTCTTTGTTGTAAGTTTATTGAACCAATTAAGTAGGTAATATATGTATAGGTATATAACATAACCTTTTTGCCCTAATTTTATTCGAAAAGAATCAGAAAAAAATATGTATATAAGTAATTAAAATGACGAGGAGGATTGGAATCTTCACGCGATGAAGTAATTAGACAAGATAAATTAAATCTTGATCATATATGATATCTGCAAGCACTCAATTTGATGCTAACGGACGTAAGGATGCCGCAGAATTAAAAAAAGCACAGAACTAGTAGAAGTAATAGAGCTCTTAGTGCAGAGTTCGTAATTCCTCTCCAACCAAAGTTGTTCTGGATGAGATGGCTTTAAAACAATTAGACCGCCTCTTGTACATAAATTTAAGGCTAATTGTTATTTTATTATCATCTCCGTTTTTCTTGATTGGTGTAAAATAAAGAGTTATCTATCTATCTATCTACTTACCATACCCATTTCCGCCGAAGCAGCAGTGCACTTGTATGACTGTGTTTCGGTTAGAAAGGTAAGGTCGGTGAAATTACAGGCACATGAGACTTAACAACTTCACGTTTCATGGTCAACGCATTGGCGAAGCCTGTGATGTTGCAAAAGTCCATAGGCAGCGGTTACCACTTACCATCTGGTGACCCATCTATGTATTTGTCGGTCTACTTGAAATAAAAAAGAAATAATAGATATACGACATTAAATAGTAAATAAATATACCTAGAGATAAAAAAAAACAGGACGTTTCGTAAAGACATACGATAGAAGTGAAACTTTTGTTTATCACTTATGAACAGCATAGATTGTGTTTATCATTAATTTATTTTTCGTCACACAAAAAGGTTGATCAGATTCTCCCATTAGAAATATCACTTCAAAATCTGATAAAGCACCATGGTTAGTCTTTTAATGAAATATTATTGATTTCGTTTCGCTTACCTCGATAGACCGATCTGATTTGTAGATTTATTTGTAAAATATTTGTATCGAGAACACATAGTAATAATTACTGCCCCCTTATTCAGCTAATACAAACTTCGTCGGCGAGCCGCTTCACGGAGGCCTCGGAGAGCTTACCTCTCACGTAATTTGTAGTATTATCGTAGTAAGCGACAGAGACAGAGCATAGAGGCCGCGACGAAACATCCTCGACTTACATCCTCGAGTGTCATTTTCATTACAGAATCGAGCCCCGTTGTTTGTGTACAAAGAGTACACAAACAACATCTGTCACAAAGTCTTATTAGCTATAAACTCGGTACTACAATTGTGCTTACACCAATAAATCGTGCCCTATTTTCCTTAAATTTGCAAACACAACCATTGAATATTTAACAGCGGCAAAGAGTACCTAACTTTTGAACTTATATTTTTTCAGGAAGCGATTTTACTTTCCTCGTATCTTTACTCCTTATATTTATTTAAGGAAGGGTTAATATTGTTATTTTGTTATGTTTCTTTGTACTATTTCATTAAGAAAAAGTGTGTATTTACTTAAAATTTTATTCGTGAATAATAGAATATCATGTATTAACAATACTCGGTATTCGCAATGGTATCTGATAGGATTAAGGCTACTCATGTACAATGGAATATAAATATTTTGTATTCTGCTTTATCATATTAAAATTACGAGCCAGTTGGCTTGGTGTTTTGGGGACACTGACTGCCACGCCGCAGGTCGTGGGTTCGATTCCCAACCAGGACAAAAAATTGTGTGCATGAACATGGCTGTTTGTTCTGAGCCTGGATGTAGATATAAGTATGTATTTAAAAGTAGTATATGTAACGTATCAATTGTCTGGTTTCCATAGTTCATGCTCTGCTTAGTTTAAGTCAAATGGCCGTGAGTAAAGAATGTATAACGAACAACTGACATTATATAACTATGATATCTATAGAAAATTTAAAAACACGTGAAGCAAATGACAATGCTTATATTCAACACTAGCTGTCCCCCGCGGTTTTACTCGCGTTCTCGGAGGATATCACATTTTCCCGGGATAAATAGTAACCTACATGTTGTTCGAGGATATGCTCTATCTATTTGCAGATATCTAGATCAATTTGTAGTTTTTGCGTGAAAGAGTAACAAACATCCATGCATACAAACATTCGCATTTATAATATTAGTAGGATGACAACATCTTTCTAATTTCCTGTTCCTACAAAAGAAAAACATTAAATGGGATTAGCAAAATACCCCTTAGTCAATTATGGGGAACTGAAGGAATATTTTTACAGCCGCAGACATGTTGCGTGTAGAAGATAATTAAATAATCTATTACAAAGCATTTCATTGGATAAAATCTTGACAATAGATCCAATCCAAAAATGATTTTCTATTTAATAACCGATTGATGTATTAAAGCAGTAATTAATAAATAAATATCTTAAGACATTCTCTACACACGGCCATCTGGTTCCAAACTAAGCAGAGCTTGTACTATGGAAACTAGATAACTGATATACTACACATGATTCCTAAATATTTATACAATCAGGCGTCGCAGCCTGAAATTTTGGAGGGGGTCACTAATAATAATACAACATGCTTTATTTTATTTTGAAATTTTTTAGAAGATTTTTCAATTTGACATGTACTATTTTGGGGAAGGGTCTTGTCCCCTGTGACCTTGAACTTGGCTTGACACGCTGCCGCGTGTCTAGATGTCGATATTTACAACCAGACACAGACATGTAAATAAAATACCCTGGGACATTTTTTACACACGGCCCATGTTATCCCAAACTAAGCAGAGCTTGTAATATGGAAACTAGATGACTGATATACTAAACAATTACAAACACTTTTTTAAATACATAATTATATCGATCGATATTTACATCCAGACACAGAACAAACAGACATGTTGATGCACACAAATATTTGTCCTGGGTGGGAATAGAACCCTCGACCTGCGGCATGGTAGTCAAGGTCTCTCACCAAGCCAACTGACCCACCAATAAAAGTTTGATTAAGATGAAATGGTATCTCTTTACAGTCTTAAGATTCAGATAAAGCGTAAAAAAGTATATACTCGAAGCTAGCATTGATGTCAAATATTCCACTCAATCACGCTCCACTCATCAAATGAGGGATTGCGGGTAAAAGCCAATGCGTAAAACCAGTTATGAAGTACATAAGAAACCCATAAAACCTGACGTGTTACCGTGAAACTGAGCTGCGAAATATATTTAATAATAAAAGCCTTTAACAGCGTCGTTTAGTCTCTTCTCAAGTCATTGACTATATTTGTATTGAAGGTAATCCTGACTTGGGAAGCGAACTCAGGACTTTTGCATGCAGAACTTGATCTCCACAGCGTCGCCACGAAAATTTGAATTTTATACAACTAATGATCATTTTATAAGTGCTTTTATGCATTCAATCTATACTATAATATTATAAAGAGTTTGTTTTCAACGCGCTAATCTCAGGAACCGCAGGTCAGATTTAAAAAATTCTTTCAGTGTTGGATAGTGCATTTATTGAGGCAGGCTACATATCATCACGCTAAGACCAATAGGAGCGGAGCACCAATGAAGAATGTTTCAAAATCGTTTTTTTTCCTTTTGAGAGCTTCCGCTTCGCGCGCTGCGTAAACGGTTAATAAATTATATAGATATTATTTATAAAGTCTGGACTAGCGTATAGCCTCCTTTTTATCCCGGGAGAATGTAACATCCCCCGGGAACGCGGGTGAAACCACGGGGAACAGCTATTCATTTATAAATTAATTGTTGCGTTTGACCATTTTGGGTCTACTTACATTTTACTGTATGAAATTCTGATTTGTAGTCCTTATTATACTTTGTGGATCGCTTTTAAATAACATTCTAGTTATATTCTAGGTTTTAATTAATTTTCGTTTGAATATATTAAAACTTAAGCAACGGAAAACTCTTTTGATGTAGATACTTTTGTATGAAGGCTTATTTATATTATAAAAGCCATATTCGTGTTAGCGAATGACATCCGTCAACAACCTAACTACGTCACATCCCGACTATACCTACATTATTTAAACTGTATTAACTGATATACTTATTGTGATCTTAGATTATTACTAAACGTGTCTCATTATTAATTTTAAATCGTATTGTTATCTTTTGAATAATATTTAATTTTAATTATTTGTATAATAATATTCCGGAAGTGTCTTAATGTTTGTCTTCACCGGGAGTATCATTTAAGAGTATGTGATTTGGTTGTGGATTCTTTTAAAATTGTAAACTGTTCTTGGCCGTATAAAAGCGATTACAGTATGCTTATATTATTCATTCAAGTATCAGAAATTGTACAAGGCCGAAGCTCTGCCCGAATATATAACGAAGAACCAAATCAGTATTTCATTTCACAATCGTTCACTAGTCTTCACGTCAGTCCTAACATTCGCTAACGCAGTGGGTAACAAAATATTACGTTGTATACCGCTGGGTACATGCACATGGTTAAGCACATGGTAAGCAGCGAATATCCATACCGGTAGCGATATCTGCTTAGGCTTAATCAGAAGCATTACTACATACCCACTCATATCTGTCAATAGCAGTGACTAGAAATTTCCTAGACAAGTATTCCCACGATGGTTCCCTTCCCCATAAAGCCTATCCTTGTTCAATAATATTCTAAACTTTAAAACACAAGGGACAATACCATAGTTGGTCGGATAGGACAGGTTGTGTGCGAGTTACTTTCTTATTACTTGAGTTCGCGTGACCATCCTCGACTGCATCGTCACTTTCCATCAGGTGAGATCCAGTCAAATGCGCTCAAGCTTTTATAAAAAGAAAAAATATATATTGTTGTTGAAATGTTCTGTGACTTTTTTTATACCCTAGTTAGTATTCTTGGCATTTGTAACTCGTATACTTTTTATCGAATAGTCTCACTTATTCTACATCAATAAGTTATTATAAGATAGAATATGAACTATGAAGGACTTAGTATTTCAGATGGCTTCTGTGTCTGTACCCTGAATCTAAATTGCTGTAATATCATCCTTATGGAGTCGTATCACGGCTATACTTTGACGTTTGTTGAATTCTGAAATAAAAGGCTTTTTTTATAATTTGCCTTTCGGGACAGTTTAACGCATTTTCGTCGAGCGTGGTACACTATCGCGTAAAAAAGAAATTCTATCTAGGTTTGAAGTTACCTCTTTGATATTTTATGAACTAGAAAAGTCCCATTTTTTTAATGTTTTTTTTAGCGTACTGGCCTATGCACAGTAAATAATATACTTATAGTAGAAAAAGTGCATTAAATTTGTTGTGTTTTACAGAGTTTTTTTATTGTCATGGCCTTAATACCCCAAAAGTGGGTAAAGATATAAATCTTCGCGTATGTAACCTAAAAACCTACGCTCAGTATCCCATTTCGTAACTTTACAACAATGTGTCAGTCCCCTGGAGTGATGTAAATCGTATTATCGGCAAAGGACGCCGTCCGAGCGTTCGGTCCTTATATAGAAACGTCTACCCCGGCCTTATGTAACAACATATGTTTTGATTTTCCGCGACGTGATACGAATGTTCTCTATGTTTTACTTCGAAGTAAACAAATGCATGTCAACTTCCGATGCTTGTCACGTATAAATGGATCTTTTTAAAATATGTTTATTTTTGGTTATTTTTTTTGAGGTTATCTTTTTTTGAGGTTACATATTATTGCGTTATAAACTATTATGAACTCTTACTTAATATACGTTTTATTTGGTTCACAAAATAGTTGAACGAGGTTAGGATTATTAAACAATAAAGATCAACCCCATCTTTTACTCAATGCTGCTGTTTTTCTTCACTACTAACTTAATATCGATTAAGGCTTTATTGGAAACAAAATGCCTGTATTTGTTAGACTGTATTAGTTTACCTTTTTTGGCTACGCTAACTGAACTTGCCATTGACTATGGAAATCTGTACATGTAGGTTCCTACTCTTGTTAACGACATATGTACCTTTAATGATGACGATGAAAAATGCAGAGAATAGTGTTCGTAATTAAGACTGAATCGCCTTATTCCGATAAACTATAATTTCTGAGCCATGGGCAATAGATACGACTACGACCACAAATGAATCATTGAAAGGTTAAAATTGTATATAAGAGAGAATACAAGTTTGTTCTTTCTATCAATTGCAAAGAGCACCAAAAATATTTATCTTTGAAACTTACCTAAACATTTATTTATGTTTCAAATAGTACAAGTTAAATAAAGAAGGTTCGAGTAACAAAATTTAATGGCAAAGTTTAAGTTTTATTACTATAATGGAGTCGCAAGGAAGTGACTCCCATGGATTAACGGCGTGCTTACCAAGCTGTTCGAACACAAACAAGTAAATGAATCAGGTGATATTACAACTTTTCTCACCTTTTCCAAACTTTGGACATTTTCAATTTGAGAGAGTTTTGAAGTAAACTTACCTTTTTGTCATATTTTCAATTTGTAACAGTAAATGCCAGTTGCGTAGATTCTACTTTCAAGTATAAATTACTTCTAAATAAATTTAATTTTGGCACTGAGGATGTCAAAGTTCAAGGTGCCTTATTGAATCACAAAAATTGTAGAAAATCCAGCTTACTACATAACAGTAATTAATTCAATGGACATTGACACTATAGTAAGTGACGATGTGTGTGAATATAGTTCCCTTTCTTTTACCTCTAGTTTACTATAGTATTCGAACCCAAGATACATTTATATCTACTTTATACATATATATAAAAGCAGAATGGGGTTCCTTTGACGCACCATCATCTCAAAACTACTGAACATATCGAGATGGGACTGCTACCATCCGACGCGGAATTTTCCTAAATGTTTATAGGCTATACGAGTATATGGTATCGATAAACGCGGTTGTGACCGTGGGGGTAGCTAGTAAAATAGCTAGAAATTCTCAACATATAAATAATAAATTCTCAGTGACATGGCCTTAAATGCAATATTATTATTGAATAGGACTACATAATAGGGCCTATATCACTACGATCCCATAGCAACTTTAACAAAATCGTAATTTTATCTAATATGGGACAGTTTCATACAGGTTCGTAATTTTGGAGGGCACTAACAATGAGATTTTTTGTTTTTTTTCCTTTCTAACCGAAACAGGGTTGTAATGAGTAAGGCGGTAGTACTTCCCCGAACGAACGTTTTTTTTTTATTTATGGATTGCGGTTGACCTCATTCTCACCTGATGGTAAGTGAAGATGAGGTTGAAGATGGAGCTCGCTTTCTCGTTAGTAGCCTATTCGAACTCGACTAATCTAAAGTCAATTTAAAGCTACTGAAAGTAGCACCACAGTAGCTGATCTGATTCAAATTTACAAAACACATCTACACTAGAATGATCCATAATATAGAAAAATAAAGTAAACAAGTGCTTTGTTAGCTACGTCTTCAAAAACCAACGTAGTATGAATTTATAGATTAAGGTCTAGTTTTAATATACAGGTGAAGTTCTAAAAAATCTATTACGCCACTTAGGCAATACATAAACTAATAATGTATTAATGAAACCAAATAACACAAATAAAAGCTAATACTCGATCCGTTCATAAAACTTGGAACACAGTTAATTAATGAAGGCAGCGTTTTACCTCCAAGCTATAACGTAACACGCAGTATTATGTGCCTGAATTTTACGAGCTTCAAAAGGTTAACTAATTGTTTTGCCCATTAAATGGCTTTCCTTATAGGTGGGTGGACTCCACCTACATCTATTAACAGAACGAGGCGCGCAGTGCTTCAATATTGGATTAATGTTTTTATACTTAGGTATTGCTAGCTAATGTCTCACGGTTTCACCCAAGTTTGTTAGGGATCTAATGTATTCTGAGATTATAAAACCACTCGCTTAGCTTTACATTATGATGATTATGATAACACTATAAGTAGATCAATAACTACCTAATAAACAATAACAAAATAAAAATTTGCGATTCACAAACTGAAGACAAAATTATGCCTAATTATTGTACTTGCCTACTATTATATCTATATTCTTCTATTTATATATAAGGAAAATAGGGTTCCTTTGATCCACAACCGCCAAACCACTGAACATATCGGAATGAGACCGCTACCATTCGACGCGGAATTTTTCGTAGATGGCTATAGCCTGAAACCGCGGGGGACAGCTAGTAAAATATATTCTGTCGTGTGTATGTATATGACTGACTTTTGTGTGTCTGTGGATGATTAAGATTCACAATTTGACCCGATAGGTGGCGCTGCGAGTTCTAAGATATTTATTTCTTTTTTTTTTATATTTTTGGTGCCTACTACTATACTACGGCGCTATAATGTTAGTTATTTTTCCTACTGAGCAGAACAATGACTGCCGATTCATCTAGTTCATATAGGCTTCTTATTTCTCATTAAAGTGAAAGCATTCGTCCGCAGTTCTCAGGACAAAAAGTAAGTTATCTGCGAAGAACGCTGCTGTTCTATTAAGACGCGAAGCAAGGACAAACACAAACTTACTTCGATATTAGTAAGATTTGCCGTATAATACACAAAGCGCCGAGTGGGACGCCCTCCCACCATAAGGTTGGTTGAATACCTAATAGAGACCCTAAATACATATTAAACTAACCGTTTGTAGTGGAAATTCATGGAGCCCTACCGGCGGAAAGCGAGATAGTAACTATAAACCACTTAAACAAATATTTTACAATTTTAAACCAATTAATAACTTACTACAAAATTCTACTGCGAGCCTTATGTAAAGTGAAAACTCATCCGACTGACACACGAACGAGTGACACAATGTGTGCCGAGCACAATTTACACTAAGTAATACCTCTGCCAAACAAGTGGCATTTCAAACCTTATATCTAAAAAATAGAGGTCACATCCGCTTGAATTATCTGATGCAGCGCCCACTCTGATGTTACTGTTAAAGTTAGACGCAAATTGATGAACATTTTAGTTGGACAACGTTTAAAATAAAGTTACGTTGGAGTTGCCAAACTGACGGAGTTTGTACAACAAGATAAATAGATAAAATTAAACTAGATACAGTTAATGATAATTGAAATCCTTGCTTAGTAAGTTGAATTGCACTGTTTATTCATAACACACGTACTTACTTATCCACTCTGTATAGTATGAGATCAAGACTACAAAGTCTAGAGGCAGAGTCAAAAAGAAAAATGCGGTAGCGACACAAAAAGTAAATAATAACCTGTGTTAATATTTACTTTTTGTGTCCCTATCGCGCTTTTTTTTTCACAACTGTTCACCTTGTTGTATGTGGTCACCACTGCCTATGGATATTTGCAACATCAGGGACATTGCCAATGCATTGTCGACCCTGAGATTTTGCATATTATTTTCATCAAGTGGTCATCAAACTATTGCCAAAAATAGATTCCGCCAGTCAGGAACCAGCTGTATAAACAGCTGATTTCATAATATACTAGCGACACTGCCCAGAATTTTCTGGAAGGCATGTATGTTTACACATAACCTTCCGGTATAAATTCTCTAAATTATAGGGAAAACCGGATTAAACTATAATTCGTAGTTTAAAGGAAATAAGCGGACAAACAGACAGATATAAATAGTAATAGAGGTCTATTCCGGCTATTCTGCAATTTACCCAGTAGAAGTGTGTCGTATTCTTACAGATTACTAGCCACTGGATAATGTAACACAAACCTCATCGGTGGGCAATGAGGCCTCGGAGAGCAGACCTCTCGTGTGATTACGTAGTTAACGAGAGAGACAGAGCCTAAAGCCTCGTCGAGATAGTGTCTAATTTATTCTTACGGAGTCACGACTTTAAGCTTGCGGCACGCTATGATGGCCGTTTTGACGTTTAACAGTGACAAAGAAAAATAACCTTTATTCCTGCAGACATTAAATGCATCTATTAATCCAACAGCTAATTGTATGATGATGGAAATCAACCTTATTCTAAAGCAATACAGTTTCTTTTCCAATGACAATCTCAAACGTCAAAACGGTAATCATAGCGTGCCGGTAGTATAAAATACATTTGTGTGAAAGTCCCTAAAGTACTGTCAAATTGAGGTAGCCGCAACAGCATTCTAAAAACATAATTATTATGTATAGCGTAATTGAAAATTAATTAAACATTCACATCAACTGTTCGCGTAACTCTAGCTAGTTATTATTTAAATGGAAATATGAATACAGCATACCTTTTATGAACTGTTATCTGAATACTTCCCACATACATATTCATGTTTGGAAACTGAATTATTAACAAATTCCACGAATCCATAGTTTAATGAATACTCCGTTTCCAATTCGCTGTACTGTCGGAATTTCTGTCGGTCCAATAAATAATTGAATCCGGAAGGTTTGATTTGTTTGTTTATCCGTCTCTGTCAAGTTCAGTGGTATGATTCTCAAATTTGGATATTATTATGATATTCAATATTTATCAGAAAACATGGCAGTAATCTATATACGAGTATATATATATAATCAAATTAAGGTTCCTTTGACGCACCATCACCTCAAAACTACTGAACATATCAGGATGGGACTGCTACCATTCGACGCAGAATTGTTCGTAGATGGTTATAGGCTATTTATAATATCGATGAACGCGGGTGAAACCGCGGGGGACAGTGAGTTTATGATAAAGACGATTATTTTCGATAAATATCGAGCACAATACCTAGGTACATCAAAAAACCTGCCCTCTTATTAGATTAGACAGCGAGGCCTCGGACAGGGAATCTCTCACGTGATTACGTAGTTAGCAAAAAAGATGAAGCATAGAAGCCGCGACGAAACATCCCCTAGCTAGTGTAATTTACTTTACCCCTGTCAATCACACCCCTGAGAATCAGGGACCAGTCCTTGAGCAGGGATGGGAAAACGTAGCGTTCCAAGTATTACTATCTGTAGGTACTATTGAGTTATCTGTGGTATTATGTATTTGACTTTCGGTGCTACCGTGTTGCTCACATAATTTATTCTTCTTCTTAATTTTAAGGCTGGTTAGCAAATTCTTTTTATGACTTATTTCTAGCCAATGTCGAGTTATATTTTGTGTTCGAATAACACTATCACAAAGTAAAGACAGTCACTGTCTATACTAGAAATTCGCTTTAGTAAAATCCCATTCATATTACTAAAACTTTTAACAGGATGTTTGATAAAACTTGAATACTCACGAAGCACGTCATATTATCGTATGCTTGTATCATTAATGGATAAAATGCAACCGAAATTATTTATTACATTCAGAGTTAAACTCCCAAAAAACCCACAGAATTTTAAAATCACTGTTTGATACAAATATTAATACAAATACCGATGTAGTGTGGAAAATATTAGATCAATTCGTGGAATCTCCGGTGTACAGCGGAACTCAATTAATTCGAGCTCCTCTGTCAGAAGCACGTAGCTAATATTTATTTAGTTTCAACGTTTACAAAGTTTTTTAGAACTTATTTGCAGTAGCTACAAATTTTCCACATGTAAATATACAAAAACTCTGATTGTTTGAGTTTATATCTGACATTATGTTAACCTGTTTTAATTTTAATTAAAGCCAGACTAACCAATAGAACTTAGGTATGTCACTTAGTATATTTAGCTACTCTCTGCACAGTGCACCTCTAATTTTCTAATTTAAGTTGTAAGTAATTATTGTTATTTTCTATTTGCAGTCTTGTTATTTCTTTTTTTTTTTTTGTTTTTGAATGTATGAATAATAAAATAGCCAAAAAGTCAGAATAGATAAAATTTTAAAAACATTTTAATTCTACAAAACTTTAGGAATTCTAAATCCGAAATATGCACACCTAAAAAAATCCATGAAGCCATAAACCGACGTCACCTATGCTCCTTGGCAAACCCTTTCATTAAATACTCATGATATGGAGGTGGCTTATAAATTAATTTTGTGACCATCTTTTCATGTCCGCCGTATTGAATTTAGAATGTTGTGAAACTGAACTTAGCAAAATGTGCAAGGTCAACAAAAATAATTGAGTGTACCAAATTTCACGTCGATCGGATGGGAAACCTGATCTAAAATTCAGTTAGAAGTCCCAAAAATTACAATTTATTTGACTTTATTAAATACAATCTGGTAAAAACACCACCATCTCAATAATCTAGCGAATTCTGGTGTAGAAGCTACTATGTAACCAGGAAAATATAAAGGTTTTTCTTTACTCCACATACAACATGAAAAATGTCCAGCCGTAAGCGTTCATAGATTTTCATAATATTGTTTGCCTATTGTAACGTCACGGTATACTTGTGTACTGTCGTGTCCAGGTCATATTACAAAAGCGGCCATTAATTACATTTACATCCACCATGTAACAAACAAACACATGTTTTAAAGAGCCCAAATATCTGTAAATTTAAATTTCAAATTAGGCCTTTTTTATAAATAGGAATTTTTGCTAACGTTTATACTCGCAAAAAGCTTGCAGAATTTCAGAGGCAGGATTATTATTTTATCAGTGTGTTTTCATGAAAGTAGATATTGGTTCAATCTCCGGAATATAATATTATTAATAATAATAACTTTATTGTTCAAATAAAGGAATTTTACAATAGAAATGAAGACCTGCATCCTGTACTAGCTATACAATAGCTGTGTTACAGGCTAAAGTATCTTACCCCTCAAATATCTAACAACTTGAACAATTGGAAATGAAAAGGAAAAAAAATAACTTAAATGAGGCTAATAAATCTTGTTATGTGTTTCGTGTTGCTATATGTTGAGTATATAATTGTGCATATTGTGTGAGTTTCATTTCAGCATATGGAAATTATTATCTAACTGTTTTCATACAAACATCAGCAATTTCCAAAGAAAATTAAATGGAATCGTATTTGGGTCCAGCTACTGGTCCTTAATCAGTGTACTGAAAGGTCTCATCTGAAGTAAAACGATTTACTGTTACCCATTTATCTGTTAACCTTTCACCGCTGAGGAATTGTATTATCATCGAGGTCAACTTGAACGTGATGTAATTGTGGGAATAAATACGTCAATATGTCAGTTTTAGATTGGTTAGTACTTGCAAACATCATCGAAGAGGCGTGCGACGAGGCCTCGGAGATCGGACATCTCATGTGGTTGCGTAGTTACCGATGGAAAAAGAGTATGGAGGCCGCGACGAACATCGTCGAGCTAATGTAATTTACAGAATAACCCCTGCCATGTTTCTTAATACTTGGTTACTACTAAAAATGCGGCAAGAATGTGAAAAAAAAGTCCTATCATTTTATCCTTCGATGTAAATACATATCAATATAAGAATGTATTTAAAAAGTAATATATGTAGTATATAAGTTATCTGGTTTCCATAGTACAAGCTCTGATTAGTTTTGGGTGTGGGCCGTGTGTAGAAGAATGTCTCAGGATGTATTATTATTTATTTATTTTATGTTATTTACGTTAACTACGTATACTACATTTCCTACGTGCAATATGAATGCATATGTATTCATATGAAAAATGTTCTCATTGATATTACACCACTTGCAACACAGCATGAGTGGGGAATTGCTGCAGCTGAGCACTCTTTCCTTACTAACAGCGAATTCAGCTCCGAATTTGAAATTCTGAAGCAATTTCATATTTATGTAACTTCTTACAAATGTCCTTTATGTGCAGGACGAAAATTGGATTTAAAAATGAAATACACGTATAATTTGTTGAAAAACAGAAACTGGTGTATTCTAATGAAAGTACGTATAGTTTTATTATAAATGGTATTCTCTAGCTATCAAGATTAATTTCTTCATCCTGTATGTTAAAATGACACTAGCTCAACGATATTTCTCTAGCCTCTATGCTCTGTCTCTTTCTCTAATTACCTAATCACGTGAGAGGTCCTATCTTGGCGGCGCGCAACGAGGCCTCCGATTGTTCGATCACTGACGCAGTTTTAATTAGCTGAATAAGGGGCTCGTTGTAATAGTAACGACTTACATTTTTGACCCAACCGAAGCTACATTCAGAGTAGAGTAACTGTCACAATTATTATAATATCCAAAAATATTTCAAAAAAAAAACTGAGTGTGATAGAAGTGAAACTTTTGTATGACGGGAAAACATTTTAATTATTAATCAATCACTTTTGAATAGCATATATTGTATTTATCAATAATTTATTTTTCATCACACAAAAAGGTTGCGCATCAGAATTTCAAAGCCCGCTCGAAAAACGTTTAACATCAAAAGGCAAGCGACACTGCTCCTGTACCCGACATAGTGTTTACCCCCACAACTTTTCGTCACACAAAAAAGTTGCGAATCAGAATTTCAAAATATAATAAAAACTTTCACTGCGAAATGTATCTGGACGAATGTCTAGGTAAGTACAATTTCAGATACACACAGCCCAAACATACAGTTCCCAGCATTAGACAAGTAAATAAATGCCATGTACCTAGTAACTACATATAAACATGTAAGTTCAAATGTAGCAACGAACGAGTAGGTAGGACACTTTCTGGAGATTTGCCCCGCGACCCGTGAAATTGAGTTGACTGAGCCTTTACAAGACCACTCTCAAAACAACTTGGCTTTAAAATTAAACTTTATTCTAGTGACTAATCTGTCAGTAAATTTTAGTCATTTTATTTGTGATGGAACTTTGAATTTTGGCTACTTAGAACGCTAAGTCGTCGTAAGGAGTCAAGTCGATCGATAGGGATCAAGTTGAGTAGTTTACTGAGTACTTGAAGTAACTGATGGAACGTAGCTTTTAGTTAAAAATGGAACCACACGGGAAGCACCAGCTTTCAAATAAAAAAAGAATCATTAAAATCGCTTCGCCCAGTCGAAAGATATGAGGTAACAAACATAAAAAAAAATACAGACGAATTGAGAACCTCCTCCTTTTTTGAAGTCGGTTAAAAAAACGCAAGCAAGACCCAGCTCTAGTCCTAACTGTCTGAGACGGTAAGTCAAACTTATCAATAAATCAAAAGTCTGTTTAAGTTAATTCCGTCGCTGTAGTCAAAACTAAAATAAAGCTGAAATCTATAAAATATTTTTAATTAAAATTTCTCTACTGTTATAAAATATTTGAATATTCTTAATTAAATTTTAAAGCGACACAATTTTGATTTCGCTTTTAAATTAAAGGGAAGTATTGAGCGCTCGCACATTTTTTATAATCCCCACGACAGGATTATTTCAATTTTATGAAGGAATGTTAAATCATTTTGAGGAAAATGGGATACCGGAATCATTATTAGTTATATAACCCCGGGGGAGATTATTGGACCGAAAATTATAATACTTGTTAAATTCGTGTTATAATTAAGCTTTTAAATGAGCTTCTATCATTCAATTTGTTGAGCACTTGAATTTATTAACTATCAAGAAATATTTTCATTAAATACGAAATTACATAAATCAGATTTACAGAAATGTAGGCTTTGACGGAATATGGGTGTCGACTGTCGAGAGAGTAAATGTAGATTTTCTTTTATTTAGAATATCCATCTTTATTTAGCTCTGTCCCTGGGACAAACGCAGCTTGATGTAACTAACATTTTTTAAAATTGTCTTTTTCTTAGAGGACTTTCCGCCGTAGAACGACAATGTCAATCCCATAGTATTCACTCAAATATAACAGATCAAAGACATATTAATTTTTAACAATAATATATAGATTCATGACGACTTGTATATTTTATTATTGAATATTTTAAAATATTTCAAAAGAAACGCACTCAGATGTAGGTTCAAAATTCTGGCCATATGTTTAAATTTTATGTATAGACTTATTAATGGGTTTTTAAGAGACCCCTAACTAAAGAAGCTCAGTTTCACTGGACTGGCATAGTAAACTCAAACTTGAATCCACCTTGTTGCTATGGTAAATGATTGTTAAATTTGAATATCTACATTCCAACCTGATACCAACACGGGAGATTCAAAACGTTTACAGGAATCCTTAATCGAGGCTTATTCGTTGTTCCTTTGTTTCGGTTTGAACTATGTTCACCGAAAAGCCTCGAGGATTTTTTGTTTATAAATTAATTAATTAATCCTTAATTGGCTGTAAGGTATATTTATAAGATTCGTGTTATTTTCTATCTTTAAGAGTTGTGGATTATGGTATAAATAAATAAATAAAATAAATAAATGTTGGGTATGTGTTTTTTTTATTCCATATATTAGATAATTCAATACTTATACAAATGAGTCTTCACAAGCTTTTAGAATAATTAGACACTAACACGGGTTCGGAAGGTTACTTTTGCTGAGAAGAAACATCTCTTGGTATATCAACGAAAATAGAGGTAAATGAGATATTAATAAATGTATGTACCAATAGGGAAGAGGGAATACAAATGATGTATGAGAGTACACAGATGGAGAGAGATGGATAGAATACGTGTACAATAACAGAATTGCCGAGAATACCCTGTAGCAGCATAATTTAACTAATATTCGAAAACGTGCTTTGTTCATTGCTTATAACATGGACATATGAAAATTTAGAGATGTAATCTCGAGAAATTATACTGTATTAATTAAAATTATTAGACAAGGCTGTATCTACTCACCACCTATTTGATTAATTAAAGGAATTAGAATATAAAAAACCGGCCAAGTGTGAGTCGGACACGCGCAAGAATAGTTCCGTACTATTATCAATAAACTACATGACTGTTGTACAGGGGCTCCCTTAAATATTTATTTGTTGTTATAGTGGCAACAAAATACATCGTCTGTGAAAAATTCAACTGTCTAACTATCACGGTTCATGAGTTACAGCCTGGTGACAGACGGACAGACAGACAGATGGACAGCTGAATCTTAGAAATAGGGTCCCGTATTACCCTTTGCGTACAGAACCCTAAAAAGGTCTGAAACATAAATTTGGGGTTAATTTTTAGAGAAAATTACGTGTCTCCATACTATCTATCTCTTGTTTTAGAAAAAGCCATTTATAAAAATGAATCCCTATTTCCCTTGGTCACGGCATCACGCATGCACGACTAGACCGATTTCGCAAATTCTTTTTTTGTTGTATTTGTTTTTGTCAGGAGAAGGTTCTTATGAAAGATAAAAATAAGACAGTTGCGTGGAAAATTAGAAAATTTAAGAAAACATAACGACCATATTAACTTTTCTAATGTATATGTCGTTTGACTTAACTGTCAGTCGTTTGACAGTAGCAAGATTGACCGAATGGGCGCTGCAAATAACTTTTATAGGAATGAGACGAAATTATATTGATAAAAGAATTAATTTATTATTTCTTAGTGCACATTTTCCAGTCAATTAAATCGGTAAATTGTATTGTAATGTACAGTGAGTTTTTTCAGAAGTGTTTGTTCATCACGGTTAGTTCAGAGCGCCATTACGCTTATATTATTAGTTTAATTATCAAGAATATTAAACACTATGTTCTTGGTTCATTGAAGACAGGACAACGTAAAACATAAAGATGAAATGATTTCTTGTCACATTCGTGGAAGAAACGAGTTTGTTTTGGATCAACAAGAATTTATTAGAAACCTCTTTTGTTATTATTGGCACTTCAATTCACATCTGGAATATTTATTACTTTATTACTGAAGCCAGACTGCCAAGGTCCTTGTGTAAATGTGATTGGCATTTTCGGCCATGGACCAACCTGTGCTAAATATGAGGAAACCTCCCCAATAACCACGTTTTCGTTAAATGTCTCATCAAAATATAACAAACGTAACTCAATGAGCAATTACCAGTACCATTAATTCACGCAAATCCAGCGTCAACACGTGTTTCAGCATGTATTTAGTTGAATCCACAACCTGGCAATGGCCGGTGCAATCATTTGTACGTGTGAAAACATCCAACGTGCATCGATTTTGATAAAAGCCAATAGTCATTGCAGCTGCTTTTGTAGGATATTGTTTGGAATGGTCGATTTCTAAAATTGGTATTGCATCATTTAGAAATACGTACATTTAAATATGTTTTCTTTTTATTGGTTTATTTAATACTAGCTGTCCCCCGCGGTTTTACCCGCGTTACCATGGGAAGTCACATGTATTATACATAAAAACCTTCCTCTTCAATCACTCTATCTATTAAAAACCGCATTAAAATCTGTTGCGTAGTTTTAAAGATTTAAGCATATATAGGGATATAGGGACAGAGAAAGCGAATTTGTTTTTTACTATGTAGTAATGATACTGTACAAAGCACAAAAACTTACATGTAGCCACATAACGCAAACCTCAAGGGGTTTATCTGTAAGTGGCGAGGTCGTTTGTTCGCACGAAAACAAAAAAAAAATACAAAGGACAAATTGAATATAAGTAGAACTTACTTATAATTTTTTTATAATGCCATAACATGTGTAGTTGCAAAAATTGAAATTTGTCGACAATAATATTCTTAGAAGATAATATTTGGATAAAATCACTGTAACGACTCATACGATTTCAAAAATTATTTCAATTATAGAAAGCTACACTATTCCCGGATAGCATTGGTTGTGTTTTATATCCAGGAGAAATTCGATTTCTCGGGAACCCAACGGTAGCTAGAATTTAATAAAGCTGGTTGAGTAGTTATGGAGAAAGCTCCACTCTATCCACTACTACACAATAGGCAGATAGTAAAATAGTTCTTTTTTCATCATTTATTCTTCCAAGAACTGGATAATCTCATTTGAATGCTGTATTCTGAGTCGTTAGTAATTACAGCAGCTTTGCACTTCATAAATGGTTTTGCATACTTAATTATAATTTTTATTTCAGTATATTATGTTTCCTCCGTTACAATATCAAGGAAATAAACAAAGAAAGAATACAAATATTTTTTTAATCCAAAGGAATATTATAAATGTGATTGTTTGAATGTATGGATGATTGTTACTCTTTCGCGCAAAACTACTTAACCTGGATTAACACATAGAATACTTTTTATCCCGGGAAAATGTAACCCACGAGATTGTAAGTGAAACCGCGGGGGTCAGCTAGTTTCAAATATTAGAATTATAGCATAAAATAATAGAACCTAATTCCATAACTCTGTTAATTAATTAGTTAAAGTTATAATTACTATGTTTATTTTAAAGTATACGAGTAATTCCTTCACGGGGACGACATAATCAAAGATTTCCATAAAAAAAATTAAAAAAAACAACTAAGCTGTAACGTAATAAAAAAGCATCGATACCATTTTTTCCCTTTCATTACAATTTCGAGTGTTATTTTCTTGAAAAATCCTAAGATTATGTTCAGAAGACGTTCTAAATTTTAATAATTCAAACGAGATATAGAAACATATATGCTTCTTGTAAAACTAAATTCTCAGCTAGGTTTAAATTTTAAGAACAATATTCTACGTGCTCCTGGCGACTGGATCCTAATTAACTTGTATATTCTGCGCCATCGTACAACTTTTCTAAGAAAGGTTAACAATGTAAATGAGTAATTTCTTTTGGGAGGAATCAAAAGGAAATACTTACGAAGTTTTATAAAGTTTTCGCTGTGGTATAGCGTCGTCTGAATTAATTTAGCTTTTATTCCCTACTTTTTTTATTTTTTTTTATTTTATGGTAGGCAAACGAGCAGACGTATCGCCTGATGGTAAGCGACTACCGCCGCCCATGGACACCCGCAACACCAGACGTACGCTCTTTTCTTGGAGGTTTGGAGGTCATATCGGTCCGGAAATACCGCAGGCGACTTATGTTCTACAGTGTTACAAAACTACCCGTAAAGCCGAAAGGAAGTTAAATGGGGCCTTATAACGAGTCCATTCACAATATTTAAGAACCTTAGTAACGCTGTATAACATATGCCAAAAAAAAACTGATTTTTATGAATGAAAAGGAGAAAAACTATTAAAGTAGACAATTATTAGGTAAAACAGGTACGTGGGCCTTTCTGTTAAATAATCTGGTTTCCTGACATGACAGCTTACTGGGGTTGTTGGCTTTGATAATTAATTATAATTTTATGAGATATTTTGTAACACGTTGTATAAGTAAGGTGGTTACTATAAATCTTGACAAACAAATTCCTTCACTTATTACTTTCATCCAACATAGAAACTCAAACTTTAAAATCGAAGCATAATAATTAATTATTTCGAAAAATAAATATATTTTGTGATGGTCAATAATACTAAAATAATTATTTATTACACATAACTTTAATTATTTCAAATAGTTATTTGGTGAACTTTTGAGACTATGGTACATCAAATTATAAATAAAATCGTTTTAGAATATGTGCACATAGCTCTTTTATGTGAAAATACTTATTTAACAAAGTACCCCCAAGTACCCCTGTATCATTCCATGTCCCCATTATGAATACCATTTTAAATAATTATGAAATCACATTCATATGTTTTTGATATGGCGAGGTCTCACCATATATTGTTACAGAACCACGACATCAGAGAAAAACCAACACAGAACATTTAACCTTGTTATTATGCGTAACATGATAATAAGAAAAAACTTTTAATTTCTACTTTTCAGTCCAACAGCGTACAAAGTTTGGAAGCCTGTAGGGTCTAGAAATGCTTTTTTTTTTTCATTGCTACCAATGGGTTGGATATAATGTAACTGAGAGGTTAGCTAGAGACTAGAAGGTACTTAGATCGAATTTTAGCTCAGACAAGATACTATAAGGTAACCTTCCATCGGTAGAATGGTCCTCGCAGCCGAGGATGGCAGCGTACTCGAGAAAAGAATCATTCCTAGGTCTCAATACATAAAATTTTACCTATCTCTTCAGGAATAATGGGCGTGAAGAATATACCTTTCAATGTTTTATCTCAATTCACCCCCCCCCCCCCCCATCTCTATTCACCCCGTAGTATGCAATTTTGTGCATACTCAATCGTAATCAATGGTATTTTGAGCGCCATCATTCGCTAAGTGGTATATTTAATTAACATTATCAATACAAAAACATTGAATCCACAGCATTTAACTAAAAAAAAAACTTCATTAAACTTTGGGCCCCATTTTATCATTTTTTTTTTCTAGTTAAGATACATAAAAAAACATTTCAACTTCGACACAGATTTTTATTACACTAACACAACACGTAACCACTTACTTAAGTTTAGTACATTTTGTAACATTTTATTTACCTTTTACGAAAAAGGAGGCTCTTAGTTTTATGTGATGGAAAATATATCCACGTCATAAAAGCCTTATAAGTCTGTTATGGTGTAAGAGCTTATACAAAATATATATTTCAGGGTAAAATAAAATATGAATATTTATTTTTATATTTATTTTTTTATTTATTTATTTTTTTTTTTTTTTATTGGATATGATACATCAACAGTATACATATAAAGCATTTGCATTTTATAATAAGGTAATGTTATAGTATTCTGATATATACACCAATTATAGATGTGTACAGCATTTACCACATTTGGAACGAATATAAAAGTTAATTGAAATAAGATAGAAAAAAATTAAAAACAAAAGTTTAAATTAAAATCTTAAAACAAACAAATGGTTTGTTTTTTTTTTTTTCTTTATATAAAGCGACAATAGAACAATGGGAAAAGCTAAAGTTATGTAATATCACGCAGGGTCATAAATTAGACTGCAACAATAATGCAATGTTTGAAGTAAGCAGGTCAGAGGACCTATCTGAATATTTGCTTAATATTTTTTGTGTATCTATTTTGGAGATATTTTTATTTATTTATTTCGTTGGAATATAGGTTTTATTACGTAGACTTCTGCGTACCCCTGCAGCAATCAATATTTATCACTACTAATATTATAAATGTGAATGTAAGTTTATTTGTTACGCTAAGCGAAAACTACTTAAGCGATCATCATGAAACTTTGTACGCGACTTGTTATATCCCTCGAGAACGCGGGCGAAACCACGTGGGACAGCGTACATATATCTAAGGGAAATATAATTCCTTTGACGCACCATCACCTCAAAACTACCGAACATATCGGGATGGGACTGTTACCTTTCGACGCGCAATTTTTCGTAGATGGTTATAGGCTATATATGATATCGATAAACGTGGGTGAAACCGCGGGGACAGATAGTATTTATATGTTTTCACAAATAATTTCTAAAAGTCGTTTAAAGTTCAGATATAAAATTACAGATAAAGAATTCAACATAATGTAGGCAAATCAGTTTTCATAGTGTTACAAAGACAGCGTTCTACAAATTCTAAATTTGAATATTCTGTCTGATCGTCTTCTCTGCTCTAATTATAACTTCATTTAAACCAGCAAGTTTAAAAGTCTTGTAAGTTTCGCTGTGGAACTTTCTTATTATGCATTCAAAGACGTCACGATTCTTAGTATCATAAAATAAAAAAGGTGTAAGACGTGCATATTCTATGATATTTTTACGGTCATGGGTTTTATTAACATTATTTGGCCGATGTATACCTAATGAATACTTTAGTTTTAGAGAAAAAATATTACGAGATGTGTGCTATAGCAGTGCTACAGTGGTGCTACAGTGGTGCTACAGTGGTGCTGCAGTGGTGCTACAATGGTGCAACTATCAGTGCTACGATAGCAGTGATTGGTATTGTGGTCCTGTTCTAGAATATTAGTTACTAGCTGTCCCCGCAGTTTTACCCGCGTTTAAGCTATCTATGTGGCTAGTTTCATCCAAATCCATTTTGTAGTTTTTGCGTGAAAAACGAAGTAACACAAACTCATCCTTAAAAACTGTCACATTTATAATAGTATTAGGATCAGTGCTGGATTAACCACATAGCAAGAGTAATAAATGCTACGGGCCCCGCGCAAACGGGGGCCCCACGTGTCTATCCTACCTAAGATTGTTTTTTTTTACCACTTTATACTAGCAGACCAAAGGCCCTTCGACAGAATTTGCTACGGGTCCCGCGCTTGCTTAATCCGGCACTGAATAGGATGGATATTACTACTGTGGTTGAAAGACGATGGTTCTATATAGTGATGCAGTGTTTACTAGGGTACTCAGTGATGCAATGGTCAAAAGGGTATAGGGTACAGAGATACTAAGGTGTTGTGCATTAGCGTCGGTGTTTTTGGATATCTATATATTATTGTTTAATCGATTACATGAAAAATGAAAGGTGCTGTCATACCAAGCAAGTAATTTAATTTTATTGACACTCTTGTTTGCTAATCACGAACATCCCGTCTCTTTAAAAGGTTAGTCACCTATTGTGTTGATTGAAAATAAAGGAAAATTCGTAAAATACCAAAATATATGGCTATTGGAAAAACGTCTTTACACCTACGAATTTAGGTTCACGAAAATCTGCCCCTTGAATTGTTATGTGTGAAGCGTCTATCGGTATTTCAGTGCTATTACCATAAAAACATCTAATAGTAATAAAGCGGCATGCAAAATTGATCTTTACGACCTTAACATTAAGGTGCATGCAAGTGTAACAATGGCTAAATTCCTTGTACTGTTTACGTATACGTCACTTTCGGCGTAAATAGAACATTGAGATTCCATTCACGCGAAGGTGCTTTCGAGATATAATATAATGGGCTTCTGTTTATTAATAATGTGATCTAAGCTTAATGGATGGACGTTTTTATGTGTCTTGGTTTGGTATATTGGTGTATATAATGAATAATAATTGAGTTCATTGTTTTTATCTCAATCATTTATGAAAAGTTTCTTTTATAACGTACTATAATTATCTTAATATATATTGAAGTAATTGCTGTTTTTATTCTCGTTTTGTTAGTAGCTTGGGATGAGTAACTGTACCTACTGTTTGTGTTTAGTATAATCCGTGGAAATCCTTATTGGCTTTGCAATATGTTATATAAATAAATGCATATATATTAGCCGCGCTACCTTACGTTACCTAATATTTCTATTATGTATAAATTGATTAAGGAAGCAACAGAAGAATAAGTAAAAACACATTTATTTATTAAATGAAATGTAGTATGGGAAAGCAGAAATAAAGTATTCCAAAATATTAACACTACTACTGTTGTTATTAAATGATCGAATATCCAAACGCAATATTCCAACATACTATAAATCTAAACTCCGACAACTGAGCGTTCGAATTTAATTTTAGAATATTCTTATTCCAATTTCGAACGAATTTCGGGACATGATAGAGATTCCCGAGTGGCCTCATTCTCGGTTTACTCAAGTAAAATCCCCGGGGAACATCCGCCTGCACTAGTGATGTCCATATTCTACTAAATCGACTAAATGGTTTGAAGCCTGATTAACAATCAGAAAATTAGGTATAAATGCCAGCATTACTAAATTTACACCAACCTATTACTATTGAATATAAATTTGAAGTATTTTATTCGATTTATTTATTCATAATATATTTTATGACGGAGGCTTAAAACGTAGGGCGTAAAACATTATATACAATTTTCATGTATCTTATTCGATATATTTATTCAGTACAAATTTTATGACGGAGGATTAAAGCGTAAGACCAACTCGATTAGCTCGTATTGTTACCATAATTAAAGCATTTGATGGAGTACTGGCAACACTCTAGCGTCACTGTCAGAGACCATAGAGAATGCTCGTTGCGTTTGAAACAAATATTTTTTTAAAACTTCAGAATCTTTGACCTTCATATATGCCCTGCTAGAGGCTAAAATGTGCTTTTTTATTATGATTATGAACGGTGACCTTGAGGCCTAAAGACTTTTTAACGTTGCTTTTCTCCTGAATATATATATTGTTTATAGGGCAGCACTTAAACGCCTATCGAATCCTAATACAACCTAACCCTGGACATGGAATTGTTATCTCTTTGATATCACTGACTTTCTCAATTGAATCAATCCACTAATCATACGAGTATACTCGTATACATAATGTAATATCTTGCGTAGATCAAAACTTCTCTTTCAAAAGACCGTTGCTTTTGCTTACTAACAATGACAACTTACCTCAATGAAAACTCAGTGGCAGTGACACTGAATTAAATGACATCACTCCCTCGGCCTCGTGTTCACATTGTGGTTATACACAAGCCTATAAGTAAAAAGCCTATCCAACACTAGTCAGCAATGGTTAAAACATGTCCGACTGTGTCTGCGTAGCACTAGCCAGCCATTGAATTGCATTTATCCGGTTAGTTGCGGAGTCCACAATGCCTTTTGCGAGCCATCTTGTTTGCTCGCATCGTCGTAAACTTGTCCCAGTAACTTATTTATCCCGGACAGTTTGTTTACTTGCCCTTTTTGTGAGGAACGGTCCCTGGGTTGTTCTCTGAACTAGAGAGTAATATTGTTTAATGCTATTGATTTGACTTTAATGGACAGAATTACGATATTCCTGAAAGCGAACTGGCTTGAGAGATCACCAATATTTCTATGTCGTCTATACCTATACAAAAAATTATTGTGTAGACAAGTTGTGCGGGCTAGTTTAGGAATACCTACAGAAGATTTTTTTTTTGTTTTTTTTTTGTTTTGCAGCTTTTACTCAACGGATTTTTATGAAATTTGGTGTAGAGGTAGATTATGACCCTGATTCTTTGTCTTACTCTTTATCGGATTAAGAGAGCGCAAAAAGAAGAGTTATATTTTTTCTAGTTATAGTTATCATACTATCTTGACAATAATGAATGGAGTAAAGTATTTTATGTTCATAAAATTGATAATATTAGTGGAGACAAAGTGTTTGTTGTTTTGTCGTTATGCTTTCTTCACGCAGCAACGAAGTAACTAATCCGCTAAAAAAAAATTTATCCCTAACGACTAACGCGGGTGAAACCGCAGGATCAGGGAGTTACATAGTAATATTATAGTTACTAATCTTTCCATATATATTATATCTCCAGCCGAGTTGATGCTTCATAAAACACGTTAACGGAGAGCAAAATTATTAAAATCAAAAAAGATTTCGTAGTATAGTGCAAAGTAATTAATTAATATGCTAAGTTTAGCTTAAGTTTTCGGGAAAGGTTTCCTTAGACCGATGAAATAGAATTGTATTATCCTTAGGTAGATATCCATCTGATCGTCCTTTATAAAACCGGCTAAACAAACAAACCAACCATGAAATTGAGTTTTCGATACCTTTCCTTTAATTATCCAGTTCAAAAAAGAGGAGAATCTCCATTCAATTATAAATTTTCTTTTTTAGCTTTCGTACACAAAGGAATCTATCGAATCCTCAATTATCGATGCCCATTGTTTAGTCATTATGTTTGTGGGTACCTATTTACAGCTTTCAGTAGAAATTGATTAATTAATGGAGCGGACATTACAAATATTCAAGTAACGACAAACAAATAAACTAAATAAAAAATCATGATTACTTCAAACCGCCAAATGATATATATTCACAAAAATACATACATCGTTATAACCCAAATTGAAAGTAAAAAAAAAAAACACGACTAAAATCCTAGTGGAAAATCAAGTAAGTGTGAAAAAGTCAAAAGCTAATGCGGTCTATCAACTGTGTCTCGTTGCGGAAATTCTAGTGTCTTTATTTTACAGAGCTAATCTATAGTAAACGATAAATTAACGCCATAGGCTCCGGTTACATCTGCACGGTGATTTATAGCCCCCTGAGTAGTTGCCGCTGCGTCCCTAATGTGGTAGGTACAAGCCATTGACTTAAAGCCAAATTAAATAAGTCATTAGAAAATGTTAACAATCGTAGGCAGGTTTCCATGAAATTGGAGGACTGAGATATTTGTTTGGCATACTATGAATTACTTCGGTACAAATTAAAAATAAATACTTTAATTTTTTTTTTATATTTTGTGACGTCACGTTTAAACCAACGCTGTCACCAAAGTTCAATAAGATGGGAAGAATGATAACTTTTACAAAGCAAAAAATCTACTTATGGTATTTTTTTATACCAAATGGGCCGACAAATAAGCAGACAATTGCAACCCAGTGGCATTGCCAATGCGTTGTCGTCCCTGAGAGGTGAAGTTGTTAAGAATGATGTACCTGTAATTTTTATTAAAAAAGCCAGCCCGCATGTAGAATACCTAAGCACATTTAAAACATGTTTGATGACCATTGTATCTCTCATTTGAACACGATAGTAAAAAACTGCTTTTATTCAACAGTTACGTTGATGAATAATAGGAATCCTACTTTAAAGCATTGTAAACGAGATAATACTAGAGGATCAGATAAACCTAGTAGAATGCTTTCCGCTTGAAACTTAAGCCGTTCGTTCACGCGAATGCGATTTTTATTTTTAGAAGCTTACTGGGGTAACAGGATTATAAAAAATATAGCTTGGCAGCCCTTTTTGCAATTTAACTGAGTTTATTGCCGGAGGTTGAACCTAAAATAGATTTTATTCACATTGTACATTGATTTTATTTTTCTCTGCAGCCCACGGCTTCTACTTAATAATTTTCTACTCTAACATTTTTATAGATGCTGCTACGAACCAATTATAGTTTCTGTGAAACAGGTTGGTCGAGGAAGCTTAAATCAATTGAAAGCAACGTGCGTCACTGGAAATCCTTGAAGTCTTCTAGAAATTCCCATTAGTGCCTATTAACAATTTACGTTATTTATTGTATATTTTCTAAACAAGGTATGCTTTGAATCTTATTATACGAGACGAGTTTTAGGCTTATGATAACATAAGTTTTATTATAGGTAGACTAGCTGTTTCCCGGTGCGTCAGAGGAACCCTATTTTCCTTATATATTTTTTGTGTTATTTTATTATATACATATACGGTCCCCCGCGGTTTCACCTGCATTTATCGATTTCATATATAGCCTATAACCATCTACAAAAAAATCCGCGTCGAATGGTAGCAGTCCCATTCGGATATGTTCAGTAGTCTTGAGGTCATGGTGCGTCAGAGGAACTATTTTCCTTATAAATGTATATGTAGATTAACATGACCGCTCTTATACCTAAATATTGAACCCTAACAATTATATCTTATCATATATAGTACATAGAAATGTATACTTCTATTCTGGATTATGTAACACATCGTATGCGGAAATGTAGATACGTACAATTCTACGTAAAAGCTATAATTATAATATACCTAATAGCCAGTGCCTGAAGTCCCAAAAACTATATTGGCCGACAAACCCGTACAAGGACACCGAAAAGACAAAGATCTAACTAAAGTTAATCATACTATGTCAATTGTCTGTGGGTGGTTTGCTACAAATAATCTATTACTAAATTCAAAGAAAACTAAATGCTTAAGGTTTTCTTTACCAAATGTAGCACAAGTAGATAGCCAAATAATAATAGATGGGAGCCATATTGATCTTGTAAATAAAACGGTATTTTTGGGTCTTACATTAGACAATAAATTGCAATGGGGACCTCAGGTTGATACTCTAGCTGCTAAATTAAGTTCGGCTGCTTTTGCTGTTAGGAAAATTAAACAATTGACGAATGTTGAGACGGCCAAATTAGTTTATTTTGCATATTTTCATAGCCTCTTGTCCTATGGTATTTTGTTTTGGGGAGCAGCAGCGGATATAGAATCAATATTTATTATACAAAAAAGAGCAATTCGTGCAATTTACAGTATGGGTCCCCGTGAATCATTAAGAGATTTATTTAGGGAAATAAATATAATGACATTACCTTCACTATATATTTATGAAAATATAATGTTTATACGTAGAAACATAGGAATGTTTGAGTCAAAATTAGATATTCATAGTATAAATACAAGACAAAGGGAGAAGTTAGTTGTTCCATACTTTAGACTAACTAAAGTTAACAAGTCATTTCTTGGTAATTGTGTTCGATTTTATAATAAGATACCGCTTTCAATAACCAAAATGTCTGATCATAAATTTAAAAATTATATTAGGAAAGTTTTGAAAGAAAAAGCGTATTACAAGGTAGTTCATTATATTGAAGATAAAAATGTATGGAAATAGCTGCTCTCTGCACAGTGCACCTCTAAATCTCTTGTTTAAGTTGTAAGTACCTAATTATTGTTATTTTCTATTTTGTAGTCTTGTCATATTTTTTTTTTTTTTGTTTTGTTTTTATTAATGTTACCTATAATAAGTATTTTGTAATTGTTAAATATAAAATTATGTAAAATTGAAATTATAAAATAGCCAAAAAGTCAGAATAGATAAAAATTTATATAACAAATAAAAAAGAATGTAACCTTGCTGAGTTTCTTGCCGGTTCTTCTCAGTTGAAGGCTGACTTCCGAACCGGTTGTAGCTTCAGTAACTTTAAATTTGACCTTCATAAGTGCCCTCCGAAGGCCTAAACTGAATAAATGGTTTTGAATTTTGAATTTTTTTTGAAAAAAAGAGTCAGAGCATGTGACAGCGCGGATTCATCGTCAGAACCTCAATCAACATTATCTTTATGATTTACGAGAGAGACATTGAAAGCAGCCGCATGGGCAAAAGAGCCACAGAAATGTTAATTCCCTGGTGATATAATTATGAAAATATGTTATTTGTATGCGTAGAGCTATATTATTAAGGGTAGCTGAAATTATAAAGGTTTCTTGCCAAAATTAAATATGATATTCTTTCAGCGCAATATTGTAGCTGTATTTGATATTTCATAAAGTTCTGCGTAATATTTTCCCAGGAGGAAAAATAAATTATTTGATAAGAGAAAATCACAATACTGTTCTTACATTACTTTAGACACAGTTTATTACATAACGTAAGTTTATCACGTGCATTATCGCTCAAGAGATAGGCAGAGGTCTTAATAATGGAATCCACATTTCACCGATGATATTTTTAGTCCCACGTGAGATGTGGTGAGTATAGTCGCTGTCGGGCACTTTACGCGTATTAGGCTACACCCCCCTTATCCAACTTATATAAACTTCGTCGGCGAGCCGCTTCACGGAGGCCTCGGAGAGCTTACCTCTCACGTGATTAGTAGTATTAGCGTAGTAAGCGACAGTGACAGAGTATAGATGCCGCGACGAAACATCCTCCAGTTAGTGTCATTTTCCTTACAGAATCGAGCCCCAGGTAACCGTCTCTAAGCAACGAAACTTTAATATTACCTTACCTGGGAATCGAACATAGGACATCCAGTATTCTAGCAGAGCCACTTGACCACTGAGGCGATAAGTTTATTACATTAGGTACCTATGTTCTGATTATAATAACAATTGTCATATATTTAAATATTTATCTGCAACCAAAAAACTAAATTAAAATACGTACATGCATTAAAGGAATTAAAATTTGTTACTATATAATAAAACCGAAAAGATATCTAAAATAAAATATCCTCTAATTGTTCTACGGTATCCACGTTACTAGTGGCGTTGCCCCGTTGGATGTTTAAGCTTAGTCTCTGGGCAAAAAGGTCCTTGGCTCTCAAGTTCCCAGGGGCTCAGACCAATCGCTTGCCTATTTCCACAAAGGTTATAATTTAGTAGCCAAGAAATGCCTTAAGTTAGGTATAAAAGATAAACAAACTCAGCTCCTCAAAAAATACATATATGGTAACAGAATAAGTTCTTTTTATGGCAACTATCCGCCAAATATAAATATCACATCTACGAAATTAGATTGAGCATTACCTCCATAATGTCCATATGAATTCTGAGACAAAAGAGTCTCGTATTATTTTTATGTTGCGCAAACAATATTGGATGGGCACAACTCGTGTCGAGCGTAATGGACACTTCTTCAATTATAATTATGTAAGTGTATTTATTTATTACTAGCAGTCCCCCGCGGTTTCACCCTCATTTAGCCATGTCATATATAGCCTATAAGCATTTAGGAAAAAATCTGCGTCGAATGTTTGCGGTCCCATACCGAAATGTTCAGTTATTTTGAGGAGATTGTGCGTCAAAGGGCATAATTTGCAAATAAAAATGCAATAAATGCATATATAAAAAATGTCACCTTGCTGACATCCAAAGTAATCCAAACCGATGGTAAATGCAGTAGCTGACCTTCATAAGTTCACATGTTTTCCCTAAACATGTGCTTGAACTGAAAAAATGATACAGCTCTTTTTTTTTATGTCTTTTTTATTGATATGGGACTGAATACTCCATAAATATTATTATATTTCTTGTCATCTTTATTGTTTTATCATAAATGAAAAAACACACTCGATTGTTTTTACACGCTTTATATTAGCTTCACCTGTATGTATGTATGTGTGTATGTTTGTAACCGACCCCTTTGAGCTCGATTTTGTCCTGCTTTGAACGATCAGATTTAATTCAAACTTTGCACACCTGTCAAAGATCGATGACAATGCAATAATCCGATCAAAGCATCCGATATCCTTATTAGAAATTTAACTAAAAAATGAAAAATAAATAGTTTAAAAAACACTAGAAAACACGCTTTATATAGAAAACCAAACTAACGAACAGAAAATAAATTTTAATAAATATTAATTAAGAATAATGTAAAAAAAAAATTAATATAAGTTATTAATAGTTTGAAAAAGAAAAAAAAAATTTTATTGTAAAAAAAAGCGTGGGGTGCATGGTGTCAATAGTTATAAATATTTAATTGACAGATATGAGAAGGATTAACATTTCGATTATATCTTGAAAAGCACCCGCACTTTTTTTTAAATAAAACATTTTTTTTCTTATTCAAACTATTATCTAATAACTTATATCAATTTTATTTTTTTTACATTATTCTTAATTAATATTTATTAAAATTTATTTTCTGTTTTTTAGTTTGGTTTTCTATATAAAGCGTATTTTCTACTTTTTTTTAACTTTTTATTTTTCATTTTCTAGTTATAAAATAACTAGCTATCCCGGCAGACGTCCCGTCAGTAATAATAATGTAGAAATGTATATTATACATATATGTATATGTGTAAATAATGTAGTAATAAGTCCATACAAAAGCTCTATAAAAAAAGCAAGAACTTGATCGCAGCACCACCTACTGGGTCCAATTGTGAATCAAAACTATTCTCGAATTAACTGGAACACACCCAAAAAAAAAATTCCAGCCGTTAAGGAGGAGTTACTACTGACTAACATACACACGGACAGAAGAATTATATATATTATAAGGAGATAAGTAAAAAAAATGTACAAACTATTATAAAATTTTATTTATTTATTTCATTTATTTATTTTAGGGAAATTATCGACTACAATACATGTTACAATAGTTAACAGAGTTAATAGCAAAAGAGTCAATTATAAAATAGTAAATAAAGTTTAGATTCTTGTCAATAGCAATACGTTGACAATCAGATGATATTTCTTAAGCTCAAGTTTCTGCTTTGAGCTCTGAATCCTTCAACTCTCTTGATACAAGAAGTATCAAACAACTTATAAAGAAAAGCAAAGTTTCACGGTGGCAAATGCGTTTTGCTGCACTTGATGTTAGTTTGTTGTTACTTAGGATGCCATTTCCATCTCTCAGCTTAAAATAGATCCCGTCTCACGGTGCGAAAGAGAATAGACAGGTATAAAAGGGCATTCCCTAATAAGTTGCACATGAGATGTAACCAAATAACCTGTCGAAAAATGTATCCGAAAGGTTTTCGGGCCAAATCACAAAGGTTAACTGAGTTATAAAAAAAAATACGTTTTTCCTATATTATCATGATCATCAACACCAAATATGATAGACATTTACGCATCTTTTCATATTATCAGTACACGTGACAGGGTCACGCATCAAAGCAGTTAGTAGTTAGTACCTTCTAGGATGAAATGTGTTTTCATTAACATTTATATACCTCTTCAGTCCTCCCCTCAATAATGCCACAGCTCCTATATCCTCCCTATAGAGGTAAAACCTCTCTAGTTGAACGAGAGGGATTAAAGTCATAGACCATCAAACGAGCCCGGATTGACGGATGCTAGTTTTTTGCGTTTTACTTTATCTGTTGTAACTGAGTCTGTAAATCTTTCCTACTATATGGTTATATTTACTATGTTTTTTGCTGTCAATAAACTCTGTCTATTCTATTCGAATTCAAAGACGGTGGTAAAGATTTAGTACTTATTACTTTTTTTTACAATGAGACACGATATTGTAATGAAAATTATGAAAGTATTATGAATATTGTATACGACTTATTAGACCAAACGTAATAAAATCTGTATAAAAATCGTTCAGTTACCTCTTATTACTCGTTTTATTTGTATTTAATAATATATCTTAGCGTATTGTTGTTTCACCTGTTATTTTTGCAAGCAGTGATTTCCTGTAATTGAAATTTAAGGCACTACCACTGTATTTTGTAACAAAACCTTAAGCCTTCTTACACAGTGTACTTATTGTTGGAAATCTTAATAAACAAAATAAAATAATCCATATTACGTTGTAGGCAGATATAACTCAATGTCTCGCCTTCTCCATGAAGGCATAACCTTCTGTGAATTTTTATAGTACTTGAAACATCATCTCGTTGAGTTTTCTCGCGACACATTACTTAGTGGAACTTCACACTCGAGGTAGCGAACTTACTTAGTACAAGAGCTTGTTCAGTCTTGCACGTGTTGTACCTACATGTTGTTTATTTATCTTATTTATTTACAACTTTATCTGGACTTATAGGTTAAAAAGAACATAGATTATGTAATTAGCCTTCATTTTCATAACCTAATTAATTCATATCGTGTCTCATTGTAAATAAAAAGTAATAGTACAAAACCTTAATCACAGTCTTAAATTTAGAATACAAATAAGTCAGTGTTTATTGACAGCACAAACATAATGTAAGCATATATAAAATAGGACAGATTTACAGACAACAAAAGAGTCTACATCTAAAGAGAAAGTTAAAAGCATAAAACTAGCAATTAAAAAATAGATCGTCGTTTACGGAAGGTGTGCTGTCAAAGGGTCCAGCGGACGATGGCCGCGTCAACAAGAGCCATTTTCGAATATAACTTAAAAATGGCCATAAAACATCGAGATGCAGTTGTCATGGAGAGTCTTTTGGGAGTGAAACCATCCGAAGCCGAAATAACTGAAACTTTAATATTTAGAATTATAAATTTTGATTAATAAGTGTAACTAAATTTAAGTAAATCTTAAGTTATTCATTTATGATCCATGTATTCAGCCATAGAAAAATTCAATGTAACACTATATATTAAGGAACCACTAGCCTCAGTTCAAAAAAACGAGCCGAGCAAGCGCGGAAAATGTTAATTTTTAAAAACACAATACAATTAATCATAAAATAATTTATCGTAGAATCTTCAAAGAGTATGGACTAAGAGTCCGTAGAAAATGTAAAAAAAAAAAAAAAAAAAATAAGGGACCAGGGACTCGATTCTGTAAATAAAACTAACTCGAGGATATTACGTCGCGGCCTCTATGCTCTGTCTCTGTCGCGTACTACGCTAATAGTACTAAACACGTGAGAGGTAAGATCTTTCGAGGCCTCCGTGAAGCGGCTCGCCGACGAAGTTTGTATTAGCTGAATAAGGGGGCAGCGCAGCTAAGGCTGTTAGCAAACCCATTGCTGATTCACAGCTGGAACCTCTAATGAACACTGACAAGAGTACAAGAACGATAACTAAATAATATATAAAAACTAAATAAATGCACAATAAAAAAGATACACAAATAAAAGATACAAGTACGTAGATAAAAATGAATACCGAAACAAATAAATTATAATTCATATTTATGTGAAGTGCGAATATTTCCTAACTCATTGCTTCTATTGAGTATTTATTTATGCAACTATAATATAGCTAAGTAGATAATAAGCTACAATTGGGAATTATAGATAATTAAAGAAAGAATAAAATAAGCTAGTTAATTATTATTATATTTAAACCCCGAAGAGGTAGATCGTGTCAGTACAGAAATCAACATTCCACCGAAGTTATTAAAGTTCCCAATGTAATATGTGGTGAATAACATCCAGGTACCAAACCGAGTCGGTTTACAGGTAATCATCTCCAACAATTAGATGGTATAATTGTATCTCGGCTACTGCGCATCGAGCCCATGAAATCCGATCCGCAGCCGAGCTTTGTACTCTTCGAAACCGGGGCAATTACATCAGACTAATAATCCTTCATTTTCCGCCAACCAAACAATAACAGCCTCCCCATCTGTTCAACTATAACTCAACTAATACAAATAATTTAGTTGAGTTATTGTACGTACTGAATTAATTTAGCAGATACCTAGGTTTGGGTGGAAAGTTAGCTTCATTGTTCAATACAGGGGAATATAATTCTCTTATATGGCACAAACAATTCACATGTGGTATTTCTAGTTTATATTTGTAGTTTCGGAGTCACAAATAAGTTGAGATTGTTTAGTTAAAGTTGATCAGTGAGGTATTTTGGTGAAAGTCTATATTAGTATCAAATACAATTTAGTTAGCAGATTCGACATTCTTGTCCAATTAAATTTCTTGTAAATTAATTTAATGTTTAATGTTAAATACTATTATTATTTATTTATTTAATTACTAAACTAATGAAATTTATGAATGCCAGTAATTGAATAAAATATGTTTTTTTATTGGTTAAATTGAACATATGTGTAAAAATTACATATACAATACAATACATTGGGTAAAATCTACAAGTGAAATTATAAAAACAAGGTCATTTCAGTTTAGAATCAAGTATTGCACCAATTAATTACAAAGCTACAGAAGATTTATTAAAAAAAAATTAGCCTTATATTTGGACCCTGTTATGCAGAGAAGATCCAACCAACGTTTTATTACTTTTGAGTAAATGCAGTTAAACGTTAGGCAGGTAATAAAAAAATCGTAAGATACAGTATCTATTTGAAAGTTAGTAATTTAATAGGCCACAACATGTACATTATTTTGAAAGTAGTTTTTAGTACATTTTCTTTAAAGAATATCCGTAATTCCTGAACAAATATTGCGTGGAACTTTTCTGCTTAAAAGGGTCCATTTGATAGTCAGCCTTCAACTGGCAGGTATGTAAGTAAGAAATCTATTCATTAAATATTGTTTTTTTACATACATATCTCCTAACCTAAGCTATTTTAAATCTTTTATAAAACTAATCATTTCCAGATCAACATAGCGCACAGACTACTTGTCTTGTTAAGCTAATCTCATAAATATGCTCAGCTAAAAGACAACAGTAACAAAACACTTCGTAGCGTTTTCTTAATTTGCAACCATCTTGAACTCTAATGAGAGTAAACGAGAGTTTTGTGTTTTATGGAGTGTTTCAAAGATTGTCGAGTTAACAGTCCCATTGAAATACAACAATTATCTAGAGGGCCCCGTGATGTCGAGGACCCGAGGCCTTCCATTCATAGTGATGATATTTACTAACTGTGACAGTTCTTTTTGTTTAAGCAAACTTGGGCTGACGAAAAAGCAGACGCTCCACCTGATGGTATGTTGCATCTAGGGGCATCGCTAATGCGTTGTTCACCCTGACGCGTGAAGTTGTGAAGTTTCATGTAATTTCAAATTTTATTTATTTGCTACATACATACACGCCCATTATTCCCGCGTAGGTGGGCAGAGGTCCACATTCCACTGAAAATATTTTAAGTCCAAAACGTGACATATGTCGGGCACTTTATCAATATTTTCCTATAGTATAATCATTTCCAAACCAAGAAATATTTGTATTACCTTGTCAACAAGTTAATAATATTTCTACAAAGCGATTCCACAAGTTTTATACCTTCCATCTACTATCAGATCTTACAGTAGAGTACAGAGATTGTTAAGATAAAATATAGGTACATTCACCATCACAATGCCATGTCACAAAACGCTCCTACTTCTCTAAAGTGAAAATTAAGTGAATGCTGTCATAATCGGCGACACTGGTTATGACGTGTGCATAGCCATGATAAATGAGTCAGGGAAATGCTCCTTTCAAAACATTGTACTAGAAGAACCAGTTTAAATTGAACTTTACACACCGAGAGATATGAACCAACTAAGGGATCCCAACGACAGGATCTGAAGTACCATTAGTTCTGAAAACACTTTAAAGCAGGAGGAAAGTGTTGAATAGAATTGCAATTGTAGTTGTTCACGTAGATATAGGTAAATTGTATGAAAATGGTAAGTGAACGAAGGCAGAATTATATGTTTTAAATTTTATTTTTTAGCCAGAAAACCTTGATGACTTTTTTTTAAATATATATAAGTAATAAGTAGTTATTAACTGAAATTGTAACAAGTGAACTTTATGTGGGTCATACCAAATTTATATAAAAATAAATATCGACGTATTTTGCAGTAAAAAATATTTTTATTAAAAGGGAAGTTGCAAGACAGTACAACTTCCAGAATCATGTCTATTTGTTGAGGTAACAACGTGTAAGTAACATAACCTGTTAGTATTAGCTACCGTTTTGCGGTTTCACTCGCGTTCTAAAGCGTTTAGTATATCCCGAAATATATATTTATATAGGCTATGTTAGTTCTGGATAAAGTACTATCTCATATGTGAGATTTTTAATTTCAAACAAATATTGAAACAGACAAATCTTTTCCCTTTATAATATTAGTATTACTATATTATGTACCTAGTTAACATCACTATACCTACTAGCTTTGAGTAGTGAATCGGGATAATGAAATAATTACAAACAAATATCATTTAATAAACCAAATAAATATTTTTTCCCCTTTATAATATTACTAGCTGTACCCCGCGGTTTCACCCACGTTAGTTAATACCTCCAAGAATATGAGTACAAAGTTTCATGATGATCAGTTAAGTAGTTTTTGCGTGAAAGCGTAACAAACAAACTTACATTCACATTTATAATATTAGCAGGGATATCTATATAAAAATTCAAAATTCAAAACCATTTATTCAATTTAGGCCCTCGGAAGGCACTTATAAAGATCGAATTTAAAGTTACTGAAGCTACAACCTATATACTAGCTACATATAGTTAACATCATTAATTAATATACCCACTACTGTGAATTATGCATTGAATTGGTAGCTTAGAGTCGTGAATAGACAGCTGTACGCCCAAGTGGAATAACGCCTTCATTATACAGTGTCCACCAATCGGATAACGCTACAGACCGTAACACTAGGCGACAAATCTTGTTGGTATTAGCTACGAGTGGTATTGAATGGAACAGAGCATCGATTTTACGCTTCCAGTGACTAATTTGGTATTCCTTTTAATTCAAAGAAGACCTTAAACCAATAATATTGTCCAAATACCATTATTATAACGAAGATTATAAGAATAGCTAAGCAAATTAGTTAAAATTATTTTCAATGTTTTATATTGTCATTTACTTCCTAAACTCGAGATTGTAGGTAGAATATCGAGTATAGGACCCGTGGGAATTGTAGCAAGAAGGCTGGCAACACTACCTCGTTAGCTACCTTTTTCTGAGGTAAGAACCAGTCGCCAGACGTACGAAATATCATTATGAACTGATATTTCATATTAACCTATATTTAAGGGCAATTATTATTATTGCAGTTATGGAGGATACAGCTGTAAAATGACCACCATAGGTCATCATAGTTGTGAGTAAAAATTCCCAAAATTTACATGAATAAAATCGCCATATCAATCCAAAAAGAAATTGAAAAAAAAAATCGATAACAAAGCTACCAATGGTCACCATGGTTTGTTGTAATTTTTTTAGGTGAAAATACAGTTTACGTTCTAGATTATCTATGGAAGCCGAAGCCACTAAAGTTACAACCACAGGTCACCATGGTTTGTAGTATATTTTCCACAATTAACTTGAACAAACGTGTTAATAATGGTTAGTTTATTCTGAATTCGAAAGAACAAAACAGGCAATGTTGTACCTACAAAGGGTGGTAAGCACTCGGGGGTGACATTTTTAAAGCGGAACAGAATGTGGAAGTTCTTCCTGCTATAATGGCTCATTGTGTGCCGCTGCTGTTGATAAAATTGACGCGTTTAGGGTTGCTACTGTTCAGTTATAATCAAATTTATTGGATTCACAAATAATTTCATCGTTTTCATCAATTTTTTTTTACTTCGTAATGGTTGTAATTTTATGTAAATTAGTAATGACGCGGCCAAATAATGAATTTTATAAATTTGTTACTGAGAAGAAATATAATATGCATGTGTTAAATGTTATATTATATACCACAATATAAATAAAATTAATATGTATGTACCATATTTCATATATTCAAATTATTTAATTTAACTAGATATTTGAGGTCAATTATGTGGTCACAATAACAATAAATACTTGATTTTAAATTTAAATTGTTCGGTGGTATAAAACTATAAATACGACGGCCGGGCCGGGGAACGTAGCATTAATTTGTTTTTGCATATAAATTATTCACTCGCGTTCCCGAGGGATGTAACATATTCCCGGTATAGACAGGCCACTTGGCTTGGTGGCTCTGACTGCTAAACCGAAGGTCGCGGGTTCGATTCCCACCCAGGACAAACATTTGTGTGCATGAACATGTCTGTTTGTTCTGTGTCTGGGTGTAAATATCTATATAAGTATGTATTTAGAAAAAAAAAGTAGTATATGTAGTATATCAGTTATCTGGTCTCCATAGTACAAATTCTGCTTAGTTTGGGATCAGATGGCCGTGTGTAAAGAATGTCCCAGGATATTTATTTATTTATTTATTATAAAAAGTAGTGGTATATAGAATATATATGTGCCTTTCATTCGGATCCAGTCGGTAGTTTTGGCCTGATTGAGTAACAAACATCCACCGAAACATTCGCACTCGCCCGAAATTGGTAACAAAAACAATTATACTTAATTATTTTGACATTTCCAAATAGTAATTACATAAATATTATCATTATAATATAATTTGTTTAAAACATAATTAACACAGTTAAGTAACTAGTAAAGTTGCCAAGTTACACATTAATTTAATATTAACTTTGGGAGTAAAACTGGCAGTGTATCTTGCGTTTGTAGCAAAGTAATTAGCCCTACAATTGGAGCAATCTTCAATGTAATTAGCTTGCCATTCAAATAGGCTTACGTTGTACATTATTAATGATCTATTCGCGTAATGGAAGATATGATCTCCCTACTAAGCTATGTTATTATAAGCCTCTCATTTTGAGTTATAACCGACATACGTTAAGACGAGATCGCGATTAAGGAAGTAAAAGGAAACCTTGAAGATATTGAGGATCTTGGAACATTTTTTTCTTCACCCGGTCATCTGATCCCAAACTAAGCGGAAACCATCTAGATAACTGATTTACGATAAATTAATAAAATTAATTTTCTAAATGCATAGGTACGTCTTTCGGAATCGAACCACCGACCAACGGCGTACGGTTGCTTTAGTGGTCGTTTTATCGACTAATTTACTATAAAACATAAGATAACTTTTGTATTACAGAGAATTATTTCAATTATACATCAATCACTTTTGAATAGCATAGATTATTTTTAAATTATTTTTTTTTCGTCATACAAAAAAAAAAAGCCTGCGGATCAAAATTTATTTATTTAGATTATCTTAAAAAAAATTTTTTTTCAGATATTAACCAGCAATAAACAGATAATATTTTTAAACAAATTTTGACAACCCTACTTACCATCACAGTTAAGGCCGCTTCCGACTCCGGTGCACGGCGAGGCTGCTTTGTTGCTTTCACCTTTCAGCGTTTCAGGCTACCTAAAAATTTGAATTTCAAAAATACTCCTTTAAAGTTACCCTGTTAAATTCGAATTTTAAACTTGAACGTTACTTTCATCGATAGTAGATAAATACTGGGGCGTGAAACTTAAATTGTCTGGAACAAGTTTTACCATTATTATGGCTTTATTGGAAAACAGAATTTCCTATCAGAAATCTTGCTACTATTACAAATGAGTAAGTTTTGTTTGATGAATGTGTGTTACTCCATCACGCCAGAACTGTTGAGCCCATCTAGATGAAATTTGGTTCAGAGATATATTATAATCTAGAATAGCATATAGGTTTGTTTATATCGGGAATATGTAACATCCCTTGGGAACTCGGGTGAAACCGCGGGACAACTACTAATGAACATTTTAAACCACTGAGTGCTTTGAATTTTCACTTTCACAGATTTGGTTGCTATTTCTTAAATGGAGATACTTGTGTTTGACCACAATCTCAGCAGGGTAAGTTATAATTAGACCGAAGATGGTCAACACACATAAATTTCTCATGATGTCTTCTTTCACAGTAAGCTCAAACTAAATGTAGGATTCGAACTCATGACTTTCGCCACGACAGTCAACGTTACATGCGTTATTACATACGTATTATTAGCAAATACAAGGTACTGAGGTACAAGCATAGTAAAAAAAAGAAAAAAAAATTAAACGAAAAAGTTTGACGTAGCCAAAACCAACTTCCATATTTTAACTAACTTCAATATTCGCTCTAACACACGCTGTATTCAGGAGCGGTATAACCGTGTCCTGGGGATAAAGAAAAAAACTACAACACTGCCGCAGTGCAGTGGGCACTAAACTACGTGTAATCCCGGAACTCCCGTGCTGCAATAGTGCGGGACAACTAACGCTGTTCCGAGATTATGCAGTCTGTTATTTTGTTACATGTGTTTATTATGAAAGCTTATCCCCTAAGTCGTCATATCCCTAGCCTCGTTCCAGTCGTTGTATGTATGCCTGGTTACATTTTTGGGAATACTTGACCACTTGGTGGAAAGTGTAATGTTATAGTGATTAATAAAGTAAAATGTAATGCAAGTCGCGAATTTCATTCCCACCCTAGTATCTCCACCATATTTATGTGCATGGCCGTTTGTTCTGTGTCTTGGTGTAAATATTACGAAAAGAATGTATTTGAAAATGGTTAGGTATATGTAGTATATCAGTTATATGGTTGTCTACTAAATCGTGACTTTTGATCTGGAGTTCATACAAAAATCCAATAGTAAAAGCACTTAAAAAATTTCCCATTACCCGACCAAACTTTGCCAATATTTTTTGCCTAAAGCCGTATTCATACAGAATATATTTTAATTAAATTGAAAATTTGTTCGGCCTTAAATTTTTTGCAACGAGCAGCATAACATTTTTATGTAGCTGCTCTCGGCATGTTTTGCAATGCTTCAATGAATCATGAGTTGTGGTATACAAAAATCCCATAGAAAAAACAAGTTGCATTTTTTAAATTTTCCATCAGCTATTTTATTTAAGTCTTGGAAGTAAATTTTAACGTACTTGAAATTTTCAAATCGATATGAAACTTTGCGAATATGTGGGATTTTGATGACAATAAAATTATTTTATATCATCGAGCTGATCTGGTGATGTACTCAGGAGGTGGACAGTGGAACTCTTCAGTGGCTACTAGATAACTTTTCTAACTAACTAATTTGGCGACATTTGTTTTGTTTTGACAAGTCTTATATTTTACATTTCGAATCATGGTGTTATAATTTTTTTTATTGTAGACAAAAAACTGAACGCATTTGTAAAACTATAATCATATGTGAAGGTATTTTTCCTTTTGTGAGTACTAAGAAAGATAATTCCGTATTTTTTTTTAATTAAATAAATCCTGGATGGGTTTAAGTTGATCTAATTCAAATAACCTATAGATAAAACAAATAAATCCACTTACAAACCCTCTTAAAGACTACTTGAATTCTGTAAATAATTTCCGGAACTTGATGCTTGTCATTTCCATGTATTTGAATGCCAATTGATTTTGGTAATTCCGCTAAACTTTGAGCTATCTATTTGATTGGTGAATGTCCATAAATTATAATATCTTTGATAGAAAATCACTTTGATATCAGAGAGCTTCCGTATACGACCCAAACTTATCTGAAAATCAATATTGTGATTCAACTTTACCTTCATAACTAGGGATCGATGTCATTAATTGGTATATACAGACAGAAAGCTGATGCCCGCGCGCGGTATAGATTCCGTACAATAGTATATATTATAGTAATAGTGTTACAAAATACCCCGTAAAAATATAACAACCCTAGTAAGTTGTCATGTCAGGCAACCAAATTATTAAACAGAAAGACCTACGTACCTATTTTACCTAATAATTGTCTACTCTAATATTATAGTTTTTCTATTTTTCATTCATTAAAATCATCATTTTCATTTATCATCCTCACTGTAGATAATTTAGGTCCTAACATATGTGACTCATCACACCTTCATATTGTCGCTGTTTTTAAAGCATATACCCAATATCGGACTAAATGCTACATGTAATCATTACTAACAAAGAAACGTCAAGTTTTACTGGCCCAACCTGGGATCGAACCTTGAACACCCGATCTCAAAGTCAAGCTTTATACCACTGGACCATTGAGCCGATTACGTACAATAGTATGTGGGCTTATTTATTTGCCAACAACAAAATAACATAAAGTGTCAATCCTTTTACCTTTTGCAACTGAAAATGTAGGTAATACAAATAAAAACAAACGTTTTAGTATTACAGTGAAAGTATTTGTTCTGTAAATAACAGATGCGCCATGCCCCGCATACCTATTCTCCAAAACGATTTAAAAGCTTTTTTTAATAGATGCATTCGTCGTGTAAATGCCATCTCTTTATACCTACAATTATAAGCAAGCTGTGTCTACGTCATGAAGAGTACATTTAAGAACTTTTTTTTTGTATTAGTATGCTTGTAGACCAAATAAAAAAAAATTAAAAAATATAAAAATCTCTTTATCAATTTCCCAAATTAACTCTAATATAGTTTATTGCGGTTTTACGCCAAATAATGAAAAGGTTTTTAATACTAAACGTGTTATAGGAATGTTGTAGACTGTAAACCTAGTTTTCACGCGGGATGCAAGTCTGAAAGTATAAAAAGTCTATTGCGAACGTTAATGGAACAGTTTAGGTGGTTAATGGATTGCTAATAGCTCAGTCAAATTAAGTTATGTTCGCATATTGTTGGCATTTCAAGCTGTTATTTTAGTTTACCTGAGTAACATATTATGTGACAGGTCGAAGGGCTGATTTTACAACCTTACATTTTTATTCAAAGACTTGTCGAAAATGTAATAAAACTAACAGATGATATGGGTAGTGATAATAGCATTAAAGACATGAGAGTTAAGGTTGTTGATTTTGGGTCGCGGCCTGCATGCTATGTCTCTTTCGCCAACTACGCTATCACGTGAGAGGTAACCTCTCCGAGGGCTCCGTGAAGCGGCCCGCTGCCGAAGTTTGTATTAGCCGCGAAAGGGGGCAGCTAATACAACCTTAGTCGGCGAGCCGGCGCAACGAGCTTATCTCCCACGTGATTTGTAGTATTAGCGTAGTTAGCGAAAGAGACAGAACACGGAGGCCGCGACGATACATCCTCGAGTTATTGTCATTTTCCTAACAGAATCGAGCCCCTGATTAGGGGGGCAGACCAAGCTTGCAATATATATTCTTTTTATTACGGTAATTAAACTTGAAATACTTTTATTGAGTTATTGCATAGCGTATTTACCTATAGCTGTTGTTATGCGACGGTTTTAAACACTTACTTATTGAGATCGTTACCTAAGCGGTTTTAATGACCCACATTGATCGCACTTGAGAGACTGTTGTGCCTTCCACTTTTGGTCACATTAGCACTTGATATAATGAGGTTGTGGTTAAAAGTAACCCTATAAGTAGGTATGTTTATAATGATTACGTTGAAGGGCAAACGCAAACCCATCCTAAATAGAATACAATTTTTTTTTAAATTGGCCTACCGAATTGCACTCATAACAATGTTTTTTCAGGAAGGGTCTTCCTTAATATAGATTATGTCAAAACTTTCTAAATAAAAATTTTCATTCAAATTATTAGAACTATTTCTGAGATATTAATTATTCATAGATACAAGAATTGCTCATTAAATACTATTAAACAAGCTTACTATAATTTGCACGGCCGTATGTACACCAAAAACGTATTCACTTCAAACCATATCTTAATATTTACTACTACCCAACTAGAAAAAGTAAACACGTACCTACATAACTTCCGCTACTCGCTACCTATGGGAAAGTAAACATTTCGGCACAAAACATAAAACTATTATCTACCCGTATCTTTTCTCACCGCTTCGTTGGGCTTGACACGGCCTCGGAGATGCATTCTATCCACATTCGCTCATAGCTTCACTATTTTAACACAACTCACTTATTTATCACTGTAAAAATTTTTGTTAGAAAAAAGTGATTGCTAGTGTATAGACGTTTATCATTGATCAGTTAATATCGAGCTATGGAAGACTAAAAATAACCAAACAAGAAGCTTATAGACTTTTAAAGATTCAAAACCCTAAACAACTATTTCACAGACATTAGTACACATATGAAGGAATTTCGAGAATAAAATGAGTTTAATTCCATAGTTACTCCAACTTTAAGTCTTTTTCTTTTAGCGAATCCGAGCGCGCGTGGCTTTGTTTTCGATTACACAGTTCGATTATTCGAAGGCTTCGCAGCCAATCCGCGATGACGTACGTAATCGAAAACAAACTACTGTGATCCGCACAATGCTGATGTATCGGTTAAAAATAGTTGACCTTTGGATCAGATTAAGTACTCGTACAGGTTTTTATTCCACGTGCTCTAAATCAAACTAAAGGCACGTGTTTAGCGAAACCTACGAATATTTTTGATTATTTGTCCCCTGCGGTTTCACCAGCGTTCTCGAGATTACTTATTCCTTGAATATTGTGTTTTTTTATCATAATAAATGTTTTTATTTTTCTTTCACAAAGGCATTAAAGACTTGACTACTTAACTAAAACTCATTTGGGAGAGACTGGTGTCTATACTAGGTATACCTGTATTACAGATTAACAGCCTCTCGCCCTGTCCGAACATTTTTCCATGAATATCAGATATACTATGTGCTATGTCAATTGTCTGTAGGTGGTTTGCTACAAATAATCTATTACTAAATTCAAAGAAAACTAAATGCTTAAGGTTTTCTTTACCAAATGTAGCACAAGTAGATAGCCAAATAATAATAGATGGGAGCCATATTGATCTTGTAAATAAAACGGTATTTTTGGGTCTTACATTAGACAATAAATTGCAATGAGGACCTCAGGTTGATACTCTAGCTGCTAAATTAAGTTCGGCTGCTTTTGCTGTTAGGAAAATTAAACAATTGACGAATGTTGAGACGGCCAAATTAGTTTATTTTGCATATTTTTATAGCCTCTTGTCCTATGGCATTTTGTTTTGGGGAGCAGCAGCGGATATAGAATCAATATTTATTATACAAAAAAGAGCAATTCGTGCAATTTACAGTATGAGTCCCCGTGAAACATTAAGAGATTTATTTAGGGAAATAAATATAATGACATTACCTTCACTATATATTTATGAAAATATAATGTTTATACGTAGAAACATAGGAATGTTTGAGTCAAAATTAGATATTCATAGTATAAATACAAGACAAAGGGAGAAGTTAGTTGTTCCATACTTTAGACTAACTAAAGTTAACAAGTCATTTCTTGGTAATTGTGTTCGATTTTATAATAAGATACCGCTTTCAATAACCAAAATGTCTGATCATAAATTTAAAAATTATATTAGGAAAGTTTTGAAAGAGAAAGCGTATTACAAGGTAGTTCATTATATTGAAGATAAAAATGTATGGAAATAGCTGCTCTCTGCACAGTGCACCTCTAAATCTCTTTTTTAAGTTGTAAGTACCTAATTATTGTTATTTTCTATTTTGTAGTCTTGTCATATTTTTTTTTTTGTTTTGTTTTTTAATGTTACCTATAATAAGTATTTTGTAATTGTTAAATATAAAATTGAAATTATAAAATAGCCAAAAAGTCAGAATAGATAAAATTTATATAACAAATAAAAAAGAATGTAACCTTGCTGAGTTTCTTGCCGGTTCTTCTCAGTTGAAGGCTGACTTCCGAACCGGTTGTAGCTTCAGTAACTTTAAATTTGACCTTCATAAGTGCCCTCCGAAGGCCTAAACTGAATAAATGGTTTTGAATTTTGAATTTTATCATCATCATCAGCCTATCTCCGTCCACTGCTTGACATAGGCCTTACCTATGGCACGCCACTGAGCTCGATCTTCAGCTCTTTGTTTCCAACCGCTGCCAGCCAGCTTGCGTATATCATCGCTCCATCTAGCTGGAGGGCGTCTACACTACGTTTACTATGTGCTTATCCAAGTTATAAACTATCTATGTGCCAAGAGTCATACAACTCAATATTGCAGCTTTGGAGTGGTTTTTTTTTAGAGTAACAAACAGGCCCTATCGTCGGATTTTACCACCGTGCTATGGATTCCTTGCTGTCTTCCTTTACTAAAAGTTCAAACTCGACGGGGCAGTAACCGGGTCAAAGACCCTGACTGTGGGTCGTGGATTCCATTCCCATCCAGGACAAATATTTGTATTCTTGAACATGTCTGTTTTTTCTGTGTCTGGACGTAAATATCTATATAAGTATGTAAGTAAAAAAAGTATATGGAGTATATCAGTTGATTTTTTTCATAGTATAAGCTCTGCTTAGTTTGGAATCAGATGGCCGTGCGTAAAAATCGTCTGGATATTTAATAAAAAGAAAATAAACTCACAGACGCATAACCCACAACTCTGGTCACTGCATATAAAGTCACTACCAACTGAGTTATCATCGAATTGTTTGCACAAACTGGCTCTGTACTTTTATTTTTCACACTGTACATAAAAACAAACGCGGTTGAAATTTTCAATCGGGAATGATTGATTGACAATCGGAGCGCCCGCCGGCTCAATTCCGCCATCCCGCCCCCGAGCGGAGAGCGCGGGCGAGAGAACCGCAATCGCTATGCAGTGCTTATTTATTGAAAAATTCCAATAGTTTCCTCACAAATGAATGAGGTTATGTAGATACAAGTTATTGGTATTCTTAATTCACTTTCCGATAAACAACAGTTTCTATTAGGTTGGGGAAAAAGTCTTTTCGCATTATAGTATGTATGAACTTGTAATGAAATCTCTTTGGCTATACTATTTGTATCTGGCTGGTTTTGGTATCATTCAAAGTCAAAATTTTAAAGAACATAATTCCAAATTCAAATTAGGAAAATGTGTGATTTGCATTTGTTTTTCGTACCGCCAAGATGAGTGAATCTAATGAAGAAATTCGATTCATTTTAAAATTTTACTACAAAAAAGGTAAAAATGCAACGCAAGCCGCGAAAAAAATTTGCGATGTTTATGGACCTAGTGCAGTGTCTGTGAGAGTAGCACAAATTTGCTTTAAGCGTTTTCAATCCGGAAATTTTAATGTCAAAGATGCACGTCGCTCTGGTCGCCCCATTACGGATAAAATGGATGCCATTTTTGAAAAAAAGGAGCAAGATCAGCATATCAGTAGTTACGACGTAGCTGAAGAACTGGGAATTGACCACAAAACAGTTTTGGCGCATTTGAAAAAAACTGGGTACACAAAAAAGCTAGATATTTGGGTACCTCACGAGCTCACTGAAAGAAACCTAATGAACCGTGTACTCATTTGTGATTCTTTATTACGACGTCATGAAACCGAACCATTTTTGAAGAAGCTGATCACTGGTGATGAAAAGTGGATCACGTACGACAAGAACGTGCGAAAAAGGTCGTGGTCAAAGGCCGGTCAGGCTTCACAGACTGTGGCGAAACCCGGCTTAACTCGCAACAAGGTGATACTGTGTGTGTGGTGGGATTGGAAGGACATTATTCATTATGAGCTGTTACCACCAGGCAGGACCATCGATTCTGAACTCTACTGCGAACAACTGATGAGATTAAAGCAAGAAGTTGAGAGAAAGCGGCCGGAATTAATCAACAGAAGGGGTGTGGTTTTTCATCATGATAACGCTAGACCTCACACATCTTTAGCCACGCAGCAAAAATTAAGAAAGTTTGGCTGGGAGGTATTAATGCATCCGCCGTATAGTCCTGACCTTGCACCTTCAGATTTCCACCTGTTTTGGTCTTCAGAATTCTTTAGGCAGTGTCAGGTTAACATCACGAGAGGACTGTCAAAACCACTTGTCGCAGTATTTTGATCAGAAGTCCCAAAATTTCTATAGCAATGGGATGATGTCCCTACCTACAAGATGGCAAAAAGTTATCGAACAAAAATGGTACCTACATACTTTAGTTAAATGTAAATAAACTATGTTAAAAATGTTTTGAATTTTCTGAAAAAATGCGATGGAACTTTTTCCCCAACCTATTATACAGATAGTTATCACCGGTTTTGTCACTATTGATGAGTCTTTAACACTGATTTATTTATCTTCACGTCTATTATCCTCGAACAAGTAGGCAAAGGTCTAAGTAATGAGAATCACAAACTATGGAGGAGCGAGGTGTGAGACTCCTCCATTTAAAAGGGAAGATCTTCCGCCAGGCTACGTGATCATGCCAGGGGACCGCGGTCCGACTGTTGATGTTGGATGCTTGTATATATGTCAATACCTCAGAGAATCTCAATATCGCGATGGAGGATTCTCGCGTGTTTCTACTCATTTAGAGATGTCACAAAAACACGGAATATATTTTTACAAGGTCCAAAGTAGATAGATATATATATAACTCTTTAATGTTGCGCCATAGGACAGAGAAGGAGAGAGATATAAGTATGACAGTTAATGAGAGTGTAATATTGGAACCTAAAAGCATGAGCTTTTAGGTTCCAATATTATGTCATTATGCATATCATTATGTTTGTCTGGATGTCTTTTATAGCATCGTAAACTATGCAACGGACTTTAATGCAATTTTCAGCAATAGATAGAGTAATTCAAGAGGAAGGTTTATAACCAGGATTGAAAGCGGGCAAAGCCGCAGGGCGCTGCTAGTTACATATAAAAATAATCTTATGTCAAAATCATGAACTTGTCAATTTCGAGATTGAATTCCTAGCACCCTTATTTTAAAGCTATCTTCACAATATATTGCAATTCATACCTTAATACCACATTATTCAATCCCATTTTAGCTTCACCATAAACGGCTTACTCCTGAGTGTGTCAAGATAGAGCTCATTGTATTCAGCAACAATTATATGTAGACCCTCATGTACTCCCGCGTCTTCATTAATACTATTCAACAATGGGGTAATGATATCCAAAGTCATAGCTCAACTTAACTGGTTACTTGTGTATTTATTAAGCATACGGCACATCAATCCACACGTGACATGAGAAATAGGGAATTGAAATAGCATTATATTTTCATTTTGAATTCATTTTGAAGTCAATAAAACAGAAAGCCGAAATGGCGTTCAGTGATTGGGCGACGGTGGGAGTACATATAAGTAGACGGAAATTATATGAATTATATAGTGAAAAACCATTTAATCAAAATCCTGCATTTTTAGATTATATTAGGAAATACTCACAGTTATTTAAACGTGTTTGCATAGCAGCCAAGTCAAAATTTCTTAGTAGTAAAATTATGAACAGCACTGATAAAGTTAAAATGACCTGGAAAATAATAAATTCAGAAACCTGTACAGCTAAAGCGCGCGACCATGAGTTTCGACTGAAGATAAATGATAAAATAATTACATCAGACATTGAAGTAGCTACCGCGTTCGAGTCTTTCTTTGCTGATATTCCAATTTCAATAACTATGTCCCTTAGTTCGTCTCCCACCCTCGCCATTTCATTACTACAGGAAAATGTAACTAAATGTACAGATTACTTTACATTTTCGTATGTTACCTCTGTAGATATAATTAAAGCTTACAAGCTAATTAATATGAAAAAAACTGTTGACCTATGGGGACTCTCTGTAAAACTTATAAATTCTATAATTGATTGCATTTGGCTTGCATCTTTAATAAGTGTATTGATTGTGGTGTGTTTCCTGATTTAATGAAATGTAGTAAAGTAGTGCCTTTATTTAAAGCTGGTAGTACATCTGACCCTACAAATTTTAGACCGATATCTGTACTACCTACTTTTAGTAAACATTTTTGAAAAAAATATTCTTAATCAGCTCACGGTACATTTTAATAGTAATAACCTATTACATAATAAACAGTTTGGTTTCACAAAGGGTCGCTCAATAACTGATGCCGGTGTTGAGCTTATGCAACATATTTTTGCTGCCTGGGAGGATTCAAAAGATATTTTTGGTGTTTTTTGTGATCTGTCCAAGGCATTTGATTGTGTTCAGCATGAGTTGTTAATCAGGAAATTACATCACTATGGTATAAGAGACCAGGCGTTTAACCTTCTGAAATCACACTTAAGTAATAGAATTCAGAGGGTTGATGTGAATGGAAAGCTATCCCCTGGATCAACGGTTACGATGGGCGTCCCGCAAGGCTCGATCCTAGGACCTTTCCTTTTTTTGATATATATTAATGATTTACCCTATCTTGTAGAAAAAAAACATGAGGTAGTATTGTTCGCTGATGATACTTCACTTCTGTACAAAGTGAAACGACATGAACTTAATTATGACGATGTGAACAATGCTCTCTCTGAAGAGGTAAACTGGTTCACTGTAAATAATCTGCTTTTAAATGAAATGAAAACGAAATGTATCAAATTTAGTCTACCGAATGTACGAAAAGTAGATACCGACATTCAAATAAAAAATAAAAAGATAGAACTTGTAGAAGCCACTGTATTTTTAGGTATCACTTTAGATGCAAAACTTCAGTGGGGACCTCATATATCTCGATTGGCGAACAGACTCAGCTCTGCAGCATATGCGGTAAAGAAAATACGTTCTTTTACTGACGTAGATACAGCTAGATTAGTTTATTTTAGTTATTTTCACAGTTTGATGTCCTACGGCATCCTCCTTTGGGGTAGTAGTGCCGATATCAATTCTATTTTTATTCTGCAGAAGAGGGCTGTTCGCGCAATCTACAATATGAGTCCTAGAGACTCTCTTAGAGATAAATTTAAGAACATTATAATTCTGCCAGTGCCGTCACAATTCATTTATGAGAATTTAATGTATGTTCGTAAAAATATAAACCTATTTTTTCAAAATTAGCGACACTCATAGAATTAACACTAGAAACAAGCACAAACTCGTAGTACCTATAACTCGTCTCAGTAAAGTAAAAAAATATTTTAAAGGGCAATGTACCTATACGTTTCTTTAATAAACTACCTAAAAACATACAAGAATTACCCGTGCATAAATTTAAAAAGGTGGTAAAGAATACTTTATATCAAAAGGGATTTTATAGTACCTATATCTGATTATTTAGAAGATAATAAATAATCTTTGGCAATGAATTGTTCGCCTGACAAGCTACCCATTTAAGTATTTTTATAAGTGAATTTATAAATATATACATTTATATTCTATTCTAATGTACCTAATACGTAGGCTATTACTTTTATGAACATGTTATAGTCACAGTGATAACACTTTGTGTGTATTTTAAAATTCAATATTCCTAATTTGACGTTAACAAGCTTAAGTTAGTCATGCTCACTAAATGCCTTTGCTTGCTGCGGCGTTGTGTGGCGGGTCGCTCACTTCCCAACAGTATGGCGAGGAGGGCGATGGCTGCCACATGCGTCATGCTTGTGAACAGGTGCTGCTTGTGGGGGCTGGTCAGCTTTAGTTTGTTTGTATTTTTTTTTATTATTAGATATTCATATTATTATTGTTTAATAATTCTTCACTTTTGCAATACAACACAGGTTTTGTCAGTGAGACTAAACTACAAAGACTAGACTATTTTGTAATAAATCTATCTTTTTTTTAAAAAGAGTAATTGCTGAGTTTATTGCCGGCTCTTCATAGTAAAAAACAACCTTCCGAACCGGTATTAGAGTTTGACTATTCATAAGTGCTTGTAAAGGCCTATTTGAATAAAAATATTTGACTTTGAATTCAGGTCAGTGAGTGAAAATGGTAGTCTTTCGTGGGCATTCCAAATGAAGTTAAAAAAGTTATATCTCCCAGTATATCTAATAAAAAACTTCTAAAATTAATTGCCTGGTAAGCCATGCCTTCGTTTAAATTATAAAAGAGAAGATAATTTAAAAGATTTAAGTGAAATTTGGCAAAATGCATAACAATGTTTCTTACAATAATTTTGCATAAAATATTTAAAGAGTCCGTAGACAATGTAAAAAAAAAATTTAAAAAAAACGTTAAATTTGGCACTCAAATCGAAATCGAATAAATAGTTGACACAAATGTCGATTTGGGATATCAAGGATATACTACTACTCTAGGATAAACTATTAGTCGTAAAAAAGTCGAGTAAAAGCTCGTTTTTTATAATTTTTTTTTTTAATGCTAACACTGCACCGTAAAATTCCTCAGCGTGGAATGCAATTTCTGTAAACAGAGCAATAATAAATGCATGAGTGAATATCTGTGTTGGAAATTCTATTTTGATAATAATATTCAGATTTTAGATTACATTATTAATGTTGTTTTTCGGCAACTACAGATTTCCTCGAATATCAGTAATGGAGTCTATTTGTAGAATGCTAAGCTGGCTATTACCGAACATATAGCACTCTTTGAAAATCCTGGTTGTGATTCTGCAATGTAAATGAGACAAACGACAATGTTTGAACGAGGCATAGTAGCTCGTTCTCTTTCTTTAACTATGCAAACACGAGAGCGGTCCGCTGTCTGAGGCTTTGTGAGAACTCGCTGACGAGGTCTGAAGTGAATGTAGGCTGAGTTAGTCAATGTGAGTTACCTAGTAGGTACTTATTTATCTATAACGTAATTCTAATCTGCTTACACGGTCTATTTTAAATATCATAGTAAAAAATTCATAACCCTTGATTCAGTTTAGATCCGAGGAAAACACTTATGAAAGTCAAAATTACTGGAGCTGCAGTTCGGAGACAGCCATCAACTGAAAAGAACCGGCAAGCAACTCATCACGACATTTTTTTACCATTAATCTAATTTGATTTTTAGGTTATTTTAATTGCTCCATCTAATTCAAAGTCAGTGACCTGAAGTCTATTCTCAAAAATCTGTCCCTCTTAGACGAGTCATAACGGACAAAAAAAACTACTGATATTCATACTTATTTTCTGTGGTTTTTTCAAGTAAGTATACCATGAGGTTCTTCAAGAAACCCTTTTTGAAGAAATGTTTGCAGGGTCAGCAACGCGCGAGTGATACCCACCGTGTTGCAAACGTCAATAGGCTGCGCTGACCGTTTACCATCAGATCGGTCGTCAGGTTTTTTGTCACCTTAGTAGTATTAAAAAATGAAAAAATATATACCAATTTGACATGACAGTGTTGAGTAGCAGTCTCCATAGTTAGTCATTGATTAGTAAATATTGTCATTCGTGTTTACCTTGACTTTAGATAATAAAGACATAAAGCAATTTTACCCCGACTTACTTCAAAGCTTAAAACTAGAGTAAGTGAGATTAAGTCCGTTAAATGTGTGGTAAAGCTGAGCTTACTTTGTCTAAAACTAATTTCAAGTTTTGATGCAAGTCACCCTTAATTTCTGTGCAATAACCCTAATTTTGTGCTGCTTGTGCTAGTATCCACGCAGTCATTAGTGGGAATAAAACCGGCCAAGTGCGATATCGGTTCCGTACCATTAACTATAAAAACGACAAAAAAATCTTGTCTGTTAAAATAGGAGTCCACTTTAATATTTATAAAAAATATTAATAAATATCCCGGGACATTCTTTAAACACGGCCATCTGATCCCAAACTAAGCAGAGCTTGTACTATGGGAACCAGATAACTGATATACTATATACACCCAGACAAAGCAAAAAATACATGTTCATGCTCACAAATGTTTGTCCTGGGTGGGAATCGAATCCGCGACCTGCGGCTATCAGGGTCGCTAACCACCAAGCCAACTGGTGTTTAAAGTAATATTTCCTCTAGCTAGAGCAACATAGCTACATCTTGAAATGACCCAGCATTTTCATTTCAATTAGTATAATCTTGTTTCTGAAGTTAAAACTTGTCAACTGCGTCCGTAACGCAAAAAGGTAGTTTATGCAAATTGAAGTAAGAAAATTGTGGAAAATGTTTTAAGTTTTCATAAAATTACTCCTTATAAACAATAACTATTTAGAGTAGTGGTTTCATATACATCTAGAGTTAGTTATATTCACATAGGTATTAGGTATTACTTTAAGTTAAGCAACCGCTATTCCTGATGTGGTCAAGTGTGGTGAGGTCAGAAAGCCTAAAGGCATCTGACTCTCGATTTTCAACAGTATTGGTAACCAAACCTGGGCTTTAAATACCTTCCACATTCTTCACGTTTCTTTCTTTAAGCCATAACTCAAAATCGAGGGATTCAAACGGTAAGCTGTCACTTTTTAGTTATTGTTACAACTTATTATGGGCTGATTTCGTTTGGTAGGATTTTGGAAGGATTTAAGCAATACCCCTTTTTCTAGATATAGGTATATCTTTAGAAGGTTCTATCAGCTGTTTCAGTCATCCTTCTTGCTCACCGTTTCAGCTTTATAATTACATTGTATTCATAAATATTAAAAAATAATCGACCCAGGTCGTTCCCGAGATAGAAAGTTGTATAATGTGTTTTTCTCCGTCTTGTTAATCTTTCCTCGAGCTAAAAAGTAAGTCTACCCGTTCCTCTTGGCGGAAGATCTTCCCTTTTAAATGGAGGAGTCTCATACCTCGCTCCTCCATAGGTGTATGTAAGTTATCTATATCTGTAGGTGTCTATAGTATAAGCTCTGCTTAGTTTGGGATCAGATGACCGTGTGTAAAAAATATCCATGATAAAAAAATAATAACACAATTCGCATACGACTAAAGAAAGTAAAAGTCTGAATGTTCGCGTCTCAATCACGCAGGGCTAAAAGAACTAATTGTATATGTTGTATATAAGTTATCTGGTGTCCATAGTACATGCTTAGTTTGGGATCAGATGACCGTGTGTAAAAAATTCCCAGGATAAAAAAAAATTACCACAATTAAACGGATTCGACTAAAGAATGTAAAATTTTGAATGTTTCCGTCTCAATCACGCAGGGCTAAACGAATTTAGATAAAACTTGGTACACAGACCAAAAATATTCATCTAAGAACATATTAAAACGTTTATCGAAAAAACAATATCCCTCAGGAACGCAAACGCAGGCTAAAGCTAATTTATAACTGAAGTAAGACATGATGTACAAAATAAATAATGAAAAATGTTACTGAACACGACTTCGACTTATTAATTATTTGCAAAGAATAAATCAGCTTACGTCTGTTAAAAGTTTCAAAACTTCCAAAAGTATCGCTTTAGCACGCGAAGTGTCTTTGAAAAATATTCGTTATCGGCAAAAGTTGGCAATTGCTTTTATGTTGTAAAATATTAATGAAACAATATTGAAGAGGATCGTAGAGTTACAAGAGTTTGGGGTAAGCATAAAAGTGTCTAACTGATTATTATGACTAGTACGTCAGTAGTTTCAAAATATTACTACTTTCGAGTTGCTTTTCGGACCGTGATAAAGCGGGATAAGGACCGAGAGATAGTAAAAGATGTTATAGTTATGTCTAGGCTCCAGTGTCCTTAAACTCTATGTTAAACTATCTACTATTACTTATTTACAAGTACCTACTTTCTTCATAAGTAATTCTTATATTTAGTTTAAAATTACCTTGTATTTCTCATATTAAGTGAATTGTATTCTTTTTGAGAAATAAAAGTCAAGATTAAAAAAAGAAAATTGTCCCCTACTGTTTCACCCGCTTTTTCGAGGGATGTAACATTTTCCCTGGATAAAAGTACCGTTTGTAACTCAGGTTACAAATGTGCCAAGTCACATCCAAATCTATTGAATAGCATTTACATTACTAGCTGTCCCTCGCGGTTTCACTCCCGTTCCCGAGGGAACTTGCATTTTTCCGGTATATGTTGTATATGTCCGGTATATGTCAAAAGTTTTATGTAATTTCAGGAAATTCCATTTATGTGCCAAGTTCCACCGAAATCCGTTCAGTAACTTTTGTGTGAAAGAGGAACATACACATCACTACATAGTATAAAACAAAGTCGCTTTCTCTGTCCCTATATCCCTATATATGCTTAAATCTTGAAAACTATGCAACGGATTTTGATGCGGTTTTTTTTAATAGATAGAGTGATTGAAGAGGAAGGTTTTTATGTATAATACATGTGACATCCCAGGGGAACGCAGGTAAAACCGCGGGGGACAGCTAGTAATCTTTTAAACGCATTTGTAATATAAGCACGATACGTAAGATAGGTACATATGGCTGAAGGTGCACATATGACCTGGAACAGGTTTCAAGGGCTGCAGTCAGAACTCACCACTAGGTACCTTTATACTATAGATTCTGATAATACAGCACCAATTGTTTAACACGCCTCAACAAACAATATTAATTTGAGAATTTAAATAGGAATACCTCGATCAAGTTAAAAAATCAAGTGACATCACAGAATTCAGATAAAATAGGCACTGATTCATGTTTTGCAATTTAACGCCATAAATTCCCATCAGAAAATGTTAATTTACTACGTGATTTCAATTCAAAAACACAATGGTGAAATGAATGTTTTATCTTGATAATGTCACTCGGCAAATTGAAATTTCAATTAGCAATTTATTTATACTGGACGCGTGATTGGCTGTTCATAACTTAATGTCAATTTGTTATATGTTAACACATACTGTTTGCGTCATTAGTTGATGTTATATAACTTTTAAGCAGTTTGTTAAATTACATTACAAAGTAGATAGATTGTGATAATGTGTTTAAAATTGCCAAATCCATTGATTCACCCTTATTTTATATTTAATATTAGAACATATAATATCTCGCAACTGCCGACAAACTGTAAAGCAGTTTGGTAGATGTACGAGTATAACGATATTTTCCTGTAATATTGAAAATAAAAAAAAAATTGAAGCAAAATGATTATTACAACTTTATGTGATTCCCTCCCATTTGCCTCGATGGTCGAGTGGTATAAAACACGCCTAAAGTCTTGGAAATCCTGGGTTTGATTTCCGGGCAAAGTATTCACTTTTTTAGATCAGAAATGATTACCTGTGGTCCTTTATAATGTGCTCGTGAGACGGCAACAGTGCTCACTCGATATCACGTTGGGACATAAAATATATTCCTTTGAATGTGGGTTTCAATACCTCTGTCTACCTCTTCGGGGATAATAGTCGTGCAGATATTTGATTTATTTATAAGCCTTATACATAATATCGAAGTAAAATGGCTACGGCATACAGACGGACATAATGAAACTTTGGTTTGACCGAGTTTGACAATGCAACCCGTTCGAATCAGGACACCGCAACTACAAGAACTACAACAAAAGTTTGTTAAGCGGAATTTATTTATGTTAGCTGGTGTCGACTTTAACACATGTTTATGACATAAACTACTTTTATTGTAATAATTGCACTTACACTCTTACTAGGCTAAAATTTGAGCCAATCTCATCACGCCCGCTCTGACTTCCTTCGCAGCAGAAACCAATTCAATAGGGTCCAAAATGAAGTCTCCAATACCCCTCCCTCTGGTTTCAATGATGTATGCATGTACGATATTGTGAATGAAATACAGCCAATTAATGGACGTACCTGTGCCACTCTGTAAACCAAAATCAACTATGTGGCCAGTTTTGAAGAGTTCTCCTTTCACCGCTCGCATGGCCTGAAAATATGAATTTTGGTGTTAGCCGTGTTCTTACTTTGTACATCAAAAAGAGATATTGAATCATATTGAGAAGTGATAGAATTGATAGTTGCGGATAGCAGCAATTTTTTTACCAAATAGGCTTAGCACCACCGACGTCACGTATTTTCCTCCTTTTTATCTAAGGATAATTTAAGATTTATCTACACTTTCATTAAAGTTCAATTTTCAACACCAACCAACAACCCTTTTCATTCTCGAAACGAAAGCTGCTCTTTATCTCATAGAACTCAATTAAAAATAATCAAAAAATGAATGCTACCATAACCATTTCTCGGCCAACCGCTTTATGCGAAGCTGCGTCGTGAGTAGAGCCACGAGGTAACCATGGATACAGGACCCTGCTTCCAAACGAGTGCACCGATACGTATGCGCGAAATCTATGACTTTGAATTAAATCCTAAAAATGTAATTACACAATAAAAAGTATATATGACAATAATAATGTATATTTATTTATTTAAAACAATAAATATACAATTCAAATTATACGCTATGATAAAATACAGTTGACAAGAAGAGTGGGAAAAATTTTCAATTTAAGGGAGATCTGGAGTCCAAAATAAGCCTAGCCTGTAGTATGGAGCCCCAGGCCCCCATTACATTAATTACAGTTTGTCAACGTGATGCGAAAGTGTGTATAAATGCGTGAGGGAATGAATAAGTGCGAGTGCGTGTATGTGTTTGTTTGTGAATGTGTGTGAGTGTGGGTGTGTGTGTGTGTTAAAGTTTGGGTGGGAATTTAATCCAAAACCTGGGGTTATCAATCAGGGTACCCACTAGCAACATTTGTGTGTACATTTAAAAAGGAAATATAAAAAGTAATTAGGTAGGTATTTTATATACCGGATACCTAACATGTCATCTGGTCTACATATTACAAGCTCTGATTAGTTTGGTACCAGAGGCTTAAGCACGAACATCTATCACAGGCGTCATAGTATCGAGTGCGCCACAAAGCTGGTTTGTAGGGTTGTAGTAGTAGAGAAAGTTGAACATCGCGCATACCGTGACGATGCGCTTATGATAGATATTCATACTTAGGGCACAGATAGTCCTGTGTGAAGTATATCCCAGGATGTTTATTTATTTCATTAATACACCAAACCACCCGTCAAAACAAGGTATATAGAAAAAGACAACTTACTTTGACAGCTATAGATTCTGGTTCCGAAAACGGAGCTGGACCGCAGTAATGAATGCCACAAATGTCGACAGTTGAATCACTTTCACACCATTGGTAACTGACACAAACAAAAGTACCTTTATGAGCCACAACAAACCAAACAAATACGAAATTTCTCTGTACGCTGTAGAAGTAGTAGAACTGTTAGTGCAGAGTTCGCTTCTAGAAGTAATACCACCTTACCCATTTCCACCTTGAAGCAATGGTGCACGTCTATGTGCCCAATGTATTTCGGTTAGAAAGGGTCGGCGTGCGCGAGTGTTACAAGTGTCAATAAGCTGCGGTGACCGTTTAACATCAGACGAACCCCACTACTCACGTTCCAAATAATCGTATAAAAAAAGCAAGGGAAGGGAGCCACTAAACCTACAAGCACATAAGACTTAACAATATCATGAATCAGGGTCAACAGCGCTTTGGCTAGTGTAGCACATGTCCATATGTGGCAATGACCACTTTGATACTATCAAGTGAATCATCGGCCTGATTGTCTACCTACATGACATTAAGACACAAAAATGTTTTTTTTTGGTCTTTCACAGCTAAACAACAATGCAAGTTATCTTTAAGATTACTTGGAACCCGGATTTAGATATGTCTGTTACGATTGCAACAAATTATAGTGTAGCATATAAGAATCGCAACTGGAGCTTCGCCACCCCAGTAATATTACTAACTTCAGAGGATGAGAGGCGACAACTACAGAAATAATTGCCAAACAAACTTTGCAGTACATTGTAATTTGTTACGAGGTCAAAATGTTTAGAATTCCCCGACGGAACTCTGCAGCGTTCAAACTAATTGAGGATTTAACGAATAAACTTGGTCTTTTCTCATTAAATGTAAAGTTCATTTTGTTTAGCCGCTACTTTGTTTAGGAAAATTTAATCCTTTCTCTTTGTCTTTATTATTTGTTTGTCCTCTGGGAGAAATTACTGCGATTGAGGTTTATTCCCACTTGTTGCTATAGCGTTAGAAACGCAACGTTTGTATTTCTTTAATTTAATTAAGGATGATCCAAGGTAGTTATTTTTTCTTGATACATTTCTCCTAAAAATACCGACGCTCATAAAATGCTACCACTAGAAATAAACACAAGCTCACTATACCTGTAACTCGACTTACGAAAGTAAAAAAACCATAAAAGGAGCAACGTATACGTTTCTTTCAGAAACTACCTAAGGACATTCAAGAATGACTACTGCATATATTTAAAACAGTAGTAAAAAGCCTATCAAAGCCTGGCAAGCTATTATTCAACTACCAATTTTCACTCATAAGAAGGTAGTCAGAGGGCTCATGTGGTCTGAAACCCATATTTTACCATTATTTATATACCTTATAGTAGCGGACATTTTAATTTCAAGATTGTGATGTCGTGAGCTGTTCTGATACCCATTTATTTAAAAAAAAACTTACTCAAAATTCCGGTTGATATCCACACCGTAACATCCTCCACTCAATCTACGTCTATTCTTCCTCCACGTGTGATCTGTGGTCATAGAGTATTCGTAACCTTCTGGATTAAGAACTGGTATGAAATTCCTGAAAAACAGTATCTATCAATTCATTGTTTATTCTGTTATTATACTCGCCAAAATACTCAACTGGAGAATTTTGGAAAACACAGCATTTATTAGCAGTACTTACAACTTTTGGTATTAGAAAGATGGTAGAATGAATATTTTATATTCATTGTATATACGATATTTAACATAAAAAACTGTTTATTTTGCATTAAAAACTTCGGTCGTAGGGCCCTATTGTTACAGATACATTTTGATGTTCAAACGATTGTGACTCTTTAAGACATAGCCTCACACAGGATTCTGACAGTTGTCTCGATCAACACATTTTTTTTTCTTTCTTCTTCCTTACACCGAGTAGGAAAGCTAGTAATAAAAATAAAACAATACCACTCTTTGCTCTGAATATATTGTGGCTGCTTGGTAAAGTTCCAAACGATGCTTTCAATTATGTATAGCACGGACACCACAGAGGTCCATTCACGTCCATGAATGCCTCCATCGACCAATATTGGTTGATTCCTTTTAATATTGCTATTGCGGATCTTTAGCAGCTGGAAAACATTATTAATGGAATGCACAAGAGTAGTAGACCTCATAGTGGAGAGTTCGGCCGGGGAAGTACTACCACCTTACCCATTTCCACCGTGAAACCAGTAGTGCACTTGTACTACTGTGATTCGGTTAGAAAGGTAAGTGAGCCAGTGAACAATGCATTGGCAATTCCCGCGGTGTTGCAAATGTCCATAGGCAGCGGTCACCACTTACCATCAGGTGGACCGTCTGCTTATTTATCGGCCAGGAGTTTAAAAAATTAATCATTTCAACGGCTCATATAGGTTCAATCCATCAACACTACAGGAGCACCAGCTACCCCTCCACACCCTGAACAAATTTAATAATAAAATCTAAATCGAGAATAAAGATGGATCGATTAAATTATTTGCTGGTAAAAGAGAGGAGTTATTTTATGGACTGTGGTCCTGAAGTGGCGGCAGTAGCAGTTAGTGGTGACTATGATACTGAATTGGCTTTTACGGCCTTATGATAACTCAACGCCTTTTAGTTCTACCGGAAACTGATGACTCTTACTATAATCTAGTCTCCAGCGATCAAAATTAGTTTGAAGATTAACGTACCTTTATGTCCTTTTTATGAGCAGTCTTTCCAATCACGGATAGTGTACACACAGTTGGGTTTGCTGCAGCCACTTCTGCCAGATATTTGTAAATATCATTCAGCTTTGGATATTTGGTCCATGTCATTCCTAATTTAAATTCAATTCATCATTTAAATTAAAAGTATTCCACCGAAATGTAAAATTGTGGTAAACTTTTAAAAAATAATTCTAGGGCACAGAGATTGCTGATACATTTGCAGTTAGATTTGCCAGTTGACTTGGTGGTTAGCGACTCTGACTGCCAAGCCGAAGATCGCGGATTCGGTTCCCACCCAAGACAAAGATTTATATGCATGAACATCTGTTTATTCTGTGTCTGGGTGTAAATATCTATTTAAGTATGCATTTAGAAAAAAAAAACTAGTATATGTAGTATATCAGCTATCTGGTTTCCATAGTACCTGCTCTGATTAGTTTGGGACCATGGTATTATTTATTATTTTCATACGTTCAATGTTTCGTAAGGTTGTCCCGACGACCACACCACAGGTTCAATTTCCCCTCCTTGGCAAACTAACATTCATATGGACCTGTCCCAAATACCTAGTATAAGTTGCACATCAGCTGTTCATAGCAACAAAGCTCTGTTTAGTAATGGAACAGACGGCCGTGTATGAATAAAATGTCTCAGAAAATTTTATTAAAATTACGTAAGTCTAATAAAGTATTTTCGGTTAACAAAGCAAGCAATTTCAGTAAGCTTGTCTAAAGTTTCAAATCCCATCGAACTAGCTTCACAAAGCCGTTAGTGTGTACAGTCAGGGTGTAACAAATACAAAATTCAAAGTTTGGCCAAACATTATTCCCGTATAATCTTGCATAAACATTAGTTCCCCAACATTCGCAAAGTCAAACAACAATCGTTACAGCTAAAGGTTAAATATGAGGCCTTACCACGTCTGGCATCATAGTTTTTCATTAAGATATCAGGGTTTATTTGCTCCTTTACTTTGTTCAATAAAACCTTGTGGCTGAGGTTATGAGCGTCGAGGTATTCGCTCCAATGTATCAACTCATTTTCATTTATAAGAAAATCTATAGTATTGTTTTCTTGTCTCCAAATATCTTTAACAAAACGTGCTTGTCTTAGTTGTTTATTTCTATCTATATAGTCGTCTTCTAGATATTTTTCTCAGATAAAAGTAAGATATAACCTTCTCCGATCCAGATATGCTACCTGCCTGTCAGATACGGCGATTGATCGAATAGTTATGGCGTAAAAATGGAACACACTAACTCATTTTCACATTTTGCTTTGTAAACAGCGAGCTAAGGCTTTTTCTCGTAAATCACGTTGTGTCAAAGATTGGAATCAGTTGTTTAACACTCAAATTAATAATCGGTCTAGATTCGTAATCTGTATTATGTTTTTGGTACTGAAGTTTTATTTATTTAGTAAGTCATAGCCAAATAATACAAATAATACAAATCGGATAGATTTAACATTAAAAATCATTTCAATACATACAACGGGCAACATTTTCACTCCAAGTAGTAGATAATAGAGTAAATATCGGAGGAATAAACTAATAAATAAATTTTTACTATTATAAATTTTTTTTTTAACCAAAACACTACTTAACCTACTAACTTAATATTTAAATGAAATCATTATTAATTGCTACAGAAATTGATATGAGGGATATTTCAAAAACCTACATAAATCTAGAGATTTTGTATCGAGGAATTTAGCCGAAAGTACATCCCTATATTTCTTAGTAATAAACATGCGAAATATCAACAAAGTGTAAAGTTATATTTTAACTCAGCAAAAGGCTATCTCCTCTCCAGGGTATTCTCCAATACACACACAGAGAGAAGTTCTTTGAGTTAGATCCAGTTTAACTGATAAGTTTGTTACCAAATCCAAGTTCGTTGAAAGCAGGTAAACGGTTTGGAAAGCTATTCCAAACCCAATTCTAGATGCAGCAAACGTGTAATGGCTTCATAGTATTCGCCTTTGTGATGTTACGTATTTGAATCAAACACAAAATACACTACCTGCACAGTATTTTGCTAAATATGCAGCTGTTAAGGGGTTGTAACATTGCTTGTTCAAGTAATAAAGCATTTTTAACAAGGCTTGAATAATACAATCGTTTGTTTTATACCACAGTAGCCGACAATAAAGCAGACGGTCCACCTAATGGTAAGTTATCACCGCCAACTAAGGACATTTGCAATACCAGAGGCATCGCCAATGTGTTGTCAACCATGAGACGTGAAGTTAAGTCTCATGGTCTGTAATTTCACCGGTCCGCTTCACGGTGGTAAGGAGGTAGTACTTCCCCGGACGAACTCTGCACTAAGAGTTGTACTACTCTAATTTTCACAATAAAGCGCATTACATATTTTGAATACCTTTTATCCAATTCTCGGCTAATATAATATTCTTTACTTGAAAAAATTGTAGACTCAAGTAATTATGTACGTTAGTTCGCCAACAAGAGTTCTTTATTCTAAATATTATAGAAAGATTATCAACCCAACCCAAATCAAAAAATTTACTTAATTTTTATCGTGTTGGATAGTAGATAGCTTTTCAAATCGGTAACATTACTCTTCGTCAAAACTCCCAACCAGATTTTATATAATAGGTATATAATAAGTTCAATATTAGGTAACGTACAACATAAATAGATAAACAGATCCAAATTTGTAAAACACTCAACACTTCTGTCCATTATATAGCACTCGCCGTCCCCTGCGGTTTCATCTGCGTTCCGGAGGTCTGTAATACGCGAACTGTCAAACGCGCGCAGTTAAAATGGTTGTAATTCTTTCAAATTCTCGCATTTTAACAATTATAATATGCATGTATTATACATAAAAACCTATCTATCGAATACATAAAGACAGACAGATAGTGGGAAGCGAGTGTGTTTTATACTATGTAGTGAAGCTAAAATAAACCTACTGCTACATTTCTACAGTATCTGATGTTTTGTATCTTTCAATCTGTTAAGCTACTTATGTTGCAGACCGTACCATGGATCTTTGTAGTTTATCTCTATAAACATTGTTAAAGACATGCACATAGACGGAGTATTGCCCACAAAGGTCCAGTGATCCTAGCCTGTTAAGCGGCTTAGGCACCTCTGAACGCATTTGTATGCTTTCAAACTGCACAGTGACGCTGAAGGCCTTTTAGAGATCATACAAAGCCCCTGCGGTAAAGGAAGGATTAGTCTATTAGCAGAACTGCAATACGTCCTTCATCGTATACCTACCGTATCTAAAATTTATATAATGCTCTATAAAACCTTATCCTTAACATATATTATGTTACAAAAATATATATTTATATAAACAAAGCTTTTATATAAAAAAAAAAAAAAAAAAAACAACGTGTTACAAAATACCCCGTAAAAATATAATTAATTTATCAAAGCCAAGAACCAACAACCCTAGTAAGCTGTCATGTCAGGGAACCAGATTATTCAACAGAAAGGCCTACTTTAATGCCTATTTTACCTAATAATTGTCTACTTTAATTGTTTTTCTATTTTTCATTCATAAAAATCAGTTATTTATTTTTTTGGGGTATGTTATACAGCGTTACTACGGTTCTTAAATATTGTGAATGGACTCGTTATAAGGCCCCATTTAACCTACTTTTGGCTTTACGGGTAGTTTTGTAACACTCTGTATATATGTAAAACAGCAATCTAATAGGGAAAGAATCATTGGAATTGGTAGCTGTGCCCCGCGGTTTCACCTGAGTGTATCTATATCATAATATCGCATATAACCATCTAATAGATTTAATTAATTTATTTTTTCTTTCAGCAGTTTTTTTTTCTTAAAGACAAATTCTGCGTCAAATGGTAGCAGTCCCATTTCGATATGTTCAGTAGTTTTGAGGTGATGGTGTGTCAAAGGAACCTTATTTTACCTTACCTTGCTGTTGAAGTTTTCTACTTATATCTTCCGTTAAAGTGCCATTCTCAAAGTTGACTTGCCATAACTGGTATCCATCTGATAGCGTTGTATTACGGTCGATAGCTCTTATATCTTAAACATTAAGACAAGGTTCATGAAGTGCGAGGTACAACCCATATTTACGAGCATATCGCACTACCACAAGAAGTCTCTTTTTAAAAAAGTTTGCAGTAAAAGCTTGTTGAAGTAGCACATACTCGTACACTTACACACGCACTCACACATACAAACAAGGGCATAATATTTTTCCTTGCATGATTTATATATATTTATATTATGTATTTATAATTTAAATAATGAAAATCCGTTATTGGCGTTAAGCAGCCTAAAATTATTGATCTATTTTAAAATGATATGAGTGCTGTGGAATTTGTAAATAAGTACATAAATAAATATGAAGAAATAGAAACCAGCTAATGAAAAAGCCAGGGCTGATTTAATACTTTCTAATAGTGGTAGTCAATAAAAGTAAAAGGCTGTAACACATCTAGGCAAGTATGGTTTAATTTGGAGTCTTTTTGCTTCTATAAGACCTGTCAAAAAGTCTGCCTTATCAAATACCTCATCAATGCGGACTAAGAGACCGTAGAAAATATAAAAAAAAAAATAAAAAAAAAAAAACAAATATAGGAAGATATTGTCATTATTTTTGTGAACGATTCTGTTATGTTTAGAAGTATTATAAAAATACATATATAAAATTAATGGTACTCAATCATTAAAAGTATGTGTGGCTTACTTGGCAACAGAAAAAAGAATATCATTAAATACATGTCTTGAAGTCAAAATAAAAATGTTTATTCCATTCAATATCATGATAAGAAAATTAGAATTTTTATGTGCCTAAAAGCAATCTTGGTTGTTTCGTGTAATTGACTTTACTTTTGAATTTTTATGATATTTCTTGTACGTTCGCTCGGTGATTTATTATTTAGCTATTTACTCGAAAGAAATAACTTTGTTTGGGTTTGTTTTATTATTATAACATTTTATTGCAGCAATTATTATAGAGCGTCTGTGTTTGTTCATTTTATTTAGTACTAGCTGTCCCCGCGGTTTTACCCGCGTTTTTCGATATCATATGTATATTAAAGCATATAATCGTCTACAAAAAGATCTGCGTTTAATGGTAGCAGTCCCATCCCGATATATCCAGTAATTTTGGGGTGATGGTGCGTCAGAAGAATCCTATTTTCCTTTTATATATTATCTAGATTTATATTTTTTTAGGCTTTAAAGTTCAAAGTCAAAATAGAAATACTGTTGGTTCTTCCACTGGATTCTCTGCCACGATAATTCCCTCCTTTGGGAATCCCAAAAAACGCATGTACGATGAAAATTCCTCTCAAGGTCGTCACAAGGTTAACATAAATCAATATTAATATAAAACATAGAACACCATCTCACCGTGTTACTTTAACTAACTCATATGTCATAATGATTTGCCAGCTAACTTTATACTTAAGTAGGGTACATATACTTTGAGATGTTTTGTAGGATTACCATGGATTTGAGATAGTTTGGGAAAAATATAACTTTTCAAGTCGATATGTATTATCCTATTTATATAATATTTTTTATATATTAAATTTGTCAAGATGGATGTATGGATGTTTGTTAGTCTTTCCCGAAAATACTCCCAAACAGATTTGGACGAAATTTAGCACACAGATAGGACATACTCTGAATAATATATAGGTTCTTTAACCTGGAAAAATTGAACATCTCTCGGGAACGTGAGTAAATCCAGGGGGATAGCTAGTATGTATAGTATATACTATGACGATGCTGAAACCGACCCTAAGCCATTTTCAGTCAACGCCCATCTACGGGACCTTCTGAACCCGTTAAAGCTGTTCCTATACATGCTTCAATATTACATCTACTTATTTTTGAGTATAACAACATGCTGTGTGTATATTGCAGTGAAACTTCAAAAAAAATGAGAGACCAACAAATAAAAGTTCAAACAACAACTTTGAAACTACGTTTAAATTAACAAATGTATTTATTTTGCCAACAGTTATGTCACCGCACCAATATTTTAAAGCGTTATTTGTTATACAGTTGATGTTTTATTTGCTATATGTATATTTTTTTATATATTTTATATGTATATTTTATTATTTTGCTATATGTATATTTTTCTAGGCGCGAGTGAATGGATTGATAGATTTCTGCCATTCAGTACCGCTGAATAAAAGGAAACGGAACCCTTATAAGATCACTCTCGTATCTGTCAGTCCGTCTGTCAGTCTGTCTGTCCGTCTGTCAAAGCTGATTTACACCGAATCTACTGAAACAGTTTAATTGAAATTTGGTACATGTCAATCTCTGTGATTTTAACTCTTAATTTTATAAAAGATGATATTTGACCTTTGTCCTTTTTGTGGGGGAATCCCACTATCTCCGAAACTATAATACAAAGCCGAAAATTCAAATATATATACACAAGACATTAATTAAATTAATTACAGGAAAACCTATGAAAAGCGTATGTTTTTAAAATGTTGATCCTATGAATATTTCATCGCATGAATGACGCCCACACGAATTCAACACGCATTTGTCCGGCTATTTTTGTATACTTTTTTTTTAATTGACGCCAGGTATCTATCTCTTTGACTATTTCATATCAAGACTTGTCTCATTTTGTTTTAATTTTCATGGACATATCCTTTATTAGCCGTGTGAAATGTGCAAACTAGTATTTATCAATAACTGCGCCCTGCGTCTAAGCCCGCGTTCAATTCTGATAATAAACCTTCCTCTTAAATAACTCTATCTATTGCTGAAAACTGCATTAAAATCAGTTGCATAGTTCACGATTCTATAAAGGACATATAGATAAACATTAATTTATATATTATATATATTTATTTATCAGTAGGAAAACCAACAGCTAAACGAATGACAATAAAAATAGGGTCAAAAAACAGTAAGCCAATTAAAGGTTTTCACTGGTAGAAACACAATATATGAGAATATATATATATCAGAAAAATATAGGATTTAAAAAATAAGATTGATCGTTCGTCTTCGGGATTCCCTATAGAGTTAAATTTGAGTTAGGGTCGAAAGCTGAAAGGAAATGAATGAAACGAATATTTTACCAAACATTCCTATTGCGCCATTGTCTGGTTGTTTGATAATTATCTTTCAAAGGAATGTTCTTCCGTCGTTAAATGTGTAAAAAGCTAATTTGTTATCTACCTTTAGAATTGCGGTAGAATGTAATCATTTCTTTGAAAAATATTTATGCTTTTGAAGTGACTTCGGAATAAAGTATATCAAAGGGAATCCCTTTTTTATTAAACTCTTATAAATGCGTTGTATAAATACATTAAACACTACGTTAAAAATATGGTTTTAACAGTCGAATTCAAACCAATTAAAAAAAAATTAAAAATAACACAAAGCATAATTCATGAATAACATAGTTAAAAACTCACATTATTTATTCGTGAAATCGTAATAAAACCGCAAAGGAAGATCTCTTTTTTAGATTTAAAAAAAAACGGTCAAGTAATAAATTCATAGTAACATAACCCCAAAGGTTTGGGTAATCTGAATAACCCTATTTCAGATTCAGCCTACCGTAGTAACCATCGTGGAATTTTCCTTTATACAAGATACGTGTCGTTATCTGACACTCCCGAAGCTCCTACGGTTATGTATTACTAAGCCTGCGAGACAAAATATTTTGTGAAGTATGTATTACATACAAAAATAAACATAGAAGTCATTTTATTCACATTTATTCTTGGAATTCACAAACAGAAACAAAGCAGAGCCTGTACTATGGAAATCAGATAACTGATATATTATCTACATATATTTACTATATTTTACTTCATATCATACATATGTAGATGTTAACATATACACAGAACAAACAGAGATGTTCATCCACACAAATATTGGGAGTCGAAGCCACGACCAGAGGCGTGGCAGCCAGGGTCTCTAACCACCAAGCCAACTGGCCCGCTAGAAAGATGACCAAGGTCTTGCGTATAATGATGCAATGTCATCATGTACCTATGTACATATGTAACTATATAGCACCATATTATCCTGTTATAATGCGATGTGTGTATCTCCAACAAATATTCGCTATCAGTTTATCATTTTAACAGAGGAGACCACAGCATGCAATTATTTACTTAAATTGGCAAACAATTACAAAAATAAGAACATCAAATCAAAATTGAATTCAGTTACAATTACCTACAATAAATGAATACACAAACAAAATCAAATAAAGACAAAAGGTACAATATAAGACATCAAATTAATGAGAACATAACATGGAAGTAGAAAATTAGTAACATACAAGTTGACATAAACAGCAGCAGTCATTTATTCTATGTAATCATTTGTTATCACATAAAAAATCCACAATCTCTTCAACTTTTGTCAATATCCTATCCTATAAAATAGGAAGCTAAATGAAACCGCCTCGTGGCGCATCGGACCCGAAACGATTTTCGTATCAACACTCTACAAGACCATCTTAAATAACGTACAGTAGATGACCAACACTTGAAAGCCTCCACACGTCCTAATACGTACGCATTGAATCTTTCTACCCTCCAATGGTACCTCGCAAGCAATTCCCGCTTCAGTACACTCGTTTCCAAATGAATGTGTAATATATAAATCGCTATCTACGACTGAACAGGGAAAATACCCCCTGATTTATGTTCCTGGGACGTATATTAAAAAATATATTTCGATCAAAGCAAAAAGAACCCAATCGAGATTTCCAATATATTTATGATTTGACTGATAAAGCTTATATGAATCATAGATTATTTTATTACTTTGTACTACTAATCTTGCGCCTTTGTAGATAATACGACTAAAAACTAACTACTAAGTAACGAAAAACTATTGTAACTATTACAGTGTTGTGCATTTATCTCGTTTGTTAATTTATCTATATTGTAAAACGATTCTTACAAAATACTTTGAGTAGAATCTAAGTTATGTTTACTTTTATAAATATATATTTTTTTAAACTAAATTAAAAACTCTAAAATTAAGCTTAATTCATGCTGTTCGTGTTTATCTATGTTTGAAACAACTTAAATTATTTATTCTTGACAGTTTATTTTTTAAACTAAATTTATTGTATTTTGAAAATAATAAAAATTTTATCTTTGATTTAATCGTCAAACGCTATTTAAAGCCTTTTTTTTTACGAGGGGAAATGCGTTGCGCTATGTGGGACTCTCTCCCCGACCCCTTCCCCTAATGGGATGGAACCGGGGAGCCTACCCACTAAAACCCCTCGAGTTCCTTCTCCACCGTTGACGGGGCTGCGGAACCAGACGAGTCCTACGACCGCCTGCCCCGTCGGCGTCGCTCGCCTTTTCGGGGCGAGCCCTTCTCTGGGCGGCACAGGTATCTACCAAAGCAGCCGTGCCCGGTGATCATCTGTGTCAGGTGGAAGGAGAGAGCCCCACGCTAATTAAAGCCTAACCTAATCTAACCACCAAATAAACTTTATGAAATAACCGTACAAAATTCAACTATGAAAATAACCCCATGCTACGTTCGTTATTTCTTGACAACTAAACCTATAACTTGAACAATTATAATATGTATAAATCCACAAGCATGTCTCAAGAATGCTGTAGTTGGAATGTCTTGCATGCATAATACATTCTCAGTTCACAGAGACGTATTTATGAGCAAAGCTGATAGATGCAAAGCCCATAATCACATGTTCAGTTTTAGAATACCTACGCTAGAACTGTCTAACATTTCAAATGATTACTCTGTCAATTTAAGCACTAAATTTGTTTCTTTCTTTATTTTTTTAGCGGTTGACAAACAAGCACAAGGTCCACCTGATGGTAAGTGGTCATCGCCACTTATGGACATTTGCAACACCAGAGCATCGCCAATGCGTCGACCCTGAGACATGAAGTTGTAAAGTCTCACGTACCTGTAATTTCACCGGCTCCCTTACCTTTCTAACCGAATCACAATAATACAAGTGCACAACTGCATCACGGCGGAAATGAGTAAGGTGGTAGTTCTTTCCCGGACGAACTCTGCACTAAGAGCTCTACTACTCAGATACTCTTTCTTTCTTTCAATTCAAAATACAGTCAAAGCATATGTTTCATTCATGGCTGAGTTATAGTTTTCATCTCTATTTAAAGACAGAAAAATACACATCCAAATTACGGCCCTTTTTAGTCATGAATCTCGGCAAAGTTGCAGTATCCGTGATCATAACATGCCTGGAACGCAAGAGGCACTCAAGTAAAATTCTGCGGAAAACTACTTTCGCGGCGATTTAGAGCTTTATTTAAATTTTAAGGAGTACGTGTCTGATATTCTAAAGAGTTGAGCCTGCACAGTATGGATGATTGTAGAATACTAGTCTACTTCACTGGTAAAGTCTACTGCACCACCGTTAACTAGGTATTTGAATGTTAGTTATACAAGTAAATACTACCTCTCCCATTTCCCGTCTGTCTGATCGTTGTCTAAAAAAGTTATTGTTAAAATAAGGTCCTTAAAATCCTACAGTGCAAACTCACATTATTTTACCTAAAGTTGTATTTTAAAATTATTTCTTAAGAAATTACAAAACATATATTACATACTTATATTCTAGTCACTGGTTCTTAATGTACATTTCTATATATTTACTTTTCCAACAGCGAATAGAATTGTATATATCGAAAGGCACTGAGTGGTTATAGTTGCACAATGCAACACTCTCTTTGTTGTGGAAATTTATTCGTGATACGATATCTTCAACAAAGAACGAAGATGCTTTGACAAAAAATATGAATTTCAAAGAATTATAAAAAGGAGTAAATAAGTGAGACCTTATAGAGCATATAATCAAATGATGACATTTAAAATGTGAGCCGTTACTACCTTTACCAACCTTACCTTTAAAATAAATTCCGTCCAAACGACATTCTCCTGTTTGTAGAGCTAATAAAATAAATGGGTCACAGTACTGCTCGAAAGCATTAAAACTATTTCTACTAACAATCGAAATACCGGACCTAAATAAACACAAAAGCTCACTGTACGTGGCGACCTAAATATTATTATAACGACAGATATAAGAAAATTAATAGAGTCCCAAGAAATATACGCAGAGATGAAATCCAAACAATACCTATACAAATAATAGCTTAATAAAGTCCCACATTGGTACACAAACGTTTAATCTAAGGACAAAATTCCCTTAATCTTAGCTGAATCCCTAAGGATCGTTACATTTAGTAAAGACCCTTAATTGGATTCAGATTTAACTGTTTACTGAAAACATCTCGACAGTTATTGCTATTTGTTACGAACTAATTACTTTACGTAGTGGATTAGGCGCCACTAAGGTTTTATACGTAGAGCCAAAAATAGATAAAGAAGCTGAAGAAATGTCATGTAGTAGAGGCAGTCATTATAATAATAAACTCTTCTGACGTAACGAACCGCAGACATTTTATGCTCATAGAAATTCCACATCGTAAACGCCTTCCATTCCACGGAAAATAATTTTCATTAACTTAAAATAGTTTGTCCCAATTTGGTACCAGATAGTTTGAAGCTTGTGAAATTTTAATTTATTTACCATTCGTGTGAAATTTTAATTTATTTACCATTCGTGTGAAATTTTAATTTATTTACCATTCGTGTGAAATTTTAATTTATTTACCATTCGTGTGAAATTTTAATTTATTTACCATTCGTGTGAAATTTTAATTTATTTACCATTCGTGTGAAATTTTAATTTATTTACCATTCGTGTGAAATTTTCAACTGAAATTTTTTGTTATATGGATGAGGATTAGGTGAAATTTAAAAACACAATGTGACCCTTCCAGCCCAAGATGTTTCACTTAAAGTACCTTTTTTTTCTTACAAAATTTCCTTTTAAACCGCCGTATTTTCCCATTACTACGCCTTGCCTGTTCAACGTACATTAAAAAGGTAACATGATTGCAGGTTGTCCCACCCATATTTTCCTGGGATATAAAGTCCCGCAAAACGGGACAATTTACTCTCGCGTAGGGTCACCACTTCTTGGTGGGTTATATTTTAGCTTATGGAATGGTCCGCATAAAAAAATATTTTATGGAAACGATTTCACATGAGAGGTAGGCAATTTTATTTATTAAGATGAATATTTAACTAAGTAATTTAATTTTGATTAAAAATAAATGTAAGTATATATATATAAAACATAGTTCTTTATTTACCTATCATCAAAAAGAACCATCGAATTAATAAAAGTCTTTTAACCGACAGCCCTATATACGCATCGGTTTTTTATTGTCCGTTTCAGTTTATATTTTTGCGGAAATTCCACTGTTTTGCAACGCTCACTTGGGAATCTTTGTGAGCATGCTTTGTTAAGCTTGAGAATAAAAATATCTGAGCATTGTCCGCGGAGGCCGTCCGTTCACTATGCGATAAGAATTTATGGCATTTTCCATAGCAGAAAATTCTGCAGCGGTTGGACGAGACGAGGCTATTTTTCACCACACATTTTGAGCTCGAGTACTTTAAACGCCGGATATGCTGGACGTGGCATCGACATTTTACAATATGTGCAGCTGTAAAATTTCACTGAAATACGAATACTCTAGGTGGCATGTGATTTTAACTACCTATACATGTCAATTATATCGGTGATGGGTCGAATTTGTGAAATTATATTGATAAACCAATCCTATTCGTTACCTAAAATAAATTATCGTGATACGTAAAACCATTATAGTAAGGCTGAAGGATATTGTACAGTTATATATTTATACTAGCTGTCCCAACAGACGTTGTCCTGTCGAAATGAGTCCATATAAAAGTTCCCTAAAAAATTAAACGTTGGTACTTTCAACACAGCGCCATCTGTTAGAATCTTTTGGAGTTAACAGATAATTGTGACTGTCAATTAATTATAGACCAATAATTTGCAATAAAATAAAATTGCGACTATAATTAAAGATCTGAGCTATCCTATCTCTTAAGTTGGACCAGACTGCTCACGGTGTGCCAATCTAATTTAAAATCGGTTAAGTAGTTTAGGAGTCCATCGCGGACAAACATCGTGACAGGAGATTTATATATATTAAGATATATATATAAAACATAGTTCTTTATTTACCTATCATCAAAAAGAACCATCGAATTAATAAAAGTCTTTTAACCGACAGCCCTATATACGCATCGGTTTTTTATTGTCCGTTTCAGTTTATATTTTTGCGGAAATTCCACTGTTTTGCAACGCTCACTTGGGAATCTTTGTGAGCATGCTTTGTTAAGCTTGAGAATAAAAATATCTGAGCATTGTCCGCGGAGGCCGTCCGTTCACTATGCGATAAGAATTTATGGCATTTTCCATAGCAGAAAATTCTGCAGCGGTTGGACGAGACGAGGCTATTTTTCACCACACATTTTGAGCTCGAGTACTTTAAACGCCGGATATGCTGGACGTGGCATCGACATTTTACAATATGTGCAGCTGTAAAATTTCACTGAAATACGAATACTCTAGGTGGCATGTGATTTTAACTACCTATACATGTCAATTATATCGGTGATGGGTCGAATTTGTGAAATTATATTGATAAACCAATCCTATTCGTTACCTAAAATAAATTATCGTGATACGTAAAACCATTATAGTAAGGCTGAAGGATATTGTACAGTTATATATTTATACTAGCTGTCCCAACAGACGTTGTCCTGTCGAAATGAGTCCATATAAAAGTTCCCTAAAAAATTAAACGTTGGTACTTTCAACACAGCGCCATCTGTTAGAATCTTTTGGAGTTAACAGATAATTGTGACTGTCAATTAATTATAGACCAATAATTTGCAATAAAATAAAATTGCGACTATAATTAAAGATCTGAGCTATCCTATCTCTTAAGTTGGACCAGACTGCTCACGGTGTGCCAATCTAATTTAAAATCGGTTAAGTAGTTTAGGAGTCCATCGCGGACAAACATCGTGACAGGAGATTTATATATATTAAGATAAAAGTGAAGTAATCTTTTCTAATAATAAAATTATCACGAAATCTCAAGAAATTATGAATCCTGCAATCTTAAAATTATACAGGTTTCCGCTTAGAACGGATTTTATGATTAGAAATTCAACCCTGAAAATCTAGGGAATACAGGTAAAACCGCGGTAGTTGCTAATTTCGAAGTGCTTTTTACAAATACTCGTATTAGCGGCAGTGTCCATTTCCCCTTTGACTTTAAACAAGATGACTTAAAATGGTGAAAAAGTGGTAAAACTAGCTTATCTAACTAGTTTATCTACCTTACAGTAGAAATGAACGTGATATTTCACCCATATTATTATCACTGGATAAACGTGCCTTAAACGATACTTCCATTTATAAATGGAGGAATATTTGTTTCATCTGACATGAAAAATATCTGACACATTTATTTTCGGTGCTGCCTGAAATGGTCGCTTTCCGCTATCCTTGAATAGTTTTGCTACGAGTTTATTCTTATATATTTTTTGATATAATCATTGATTAAAATATAATTGTCCGGATTCTATAACTGATTGTGAGTTATTGGATATACAAACTCACGCTCATCCATACACACAACGCACACACACACTTGTAATCACTTTACTAACCCACCCGTGTGTTTGTTTCATTATTTTACTGATAAATGTTCTGTATAATACATATATGTTATACTTTTATAATTACCTAGTTTCTTTTTACAAGTTTATATGTTTTTTTTCAAAATTCAAATTCAAAACTAATATAGTAATAGTATACTAACTATAATAATAAATTATTCTTAGATAAAAATAATGTCCAATCGTATTCGATCCACGGTCCTGGTGACCTGCAATACAGGTTTTGAACCTACATCATGCACCAGCTCTTACAAAGCAGGTATATTATTGTTAATATCTATTGCTTTCCTTTCCCCAGTAACCTCTTTGTAAACACTCGAGAGAAATATTACACGTATAATCACAAATTTCTATTCTGACACCCTTACTTGGATCAGCCGATAAATTAAGAATTCCATTCGATATTTCCATTTCGAAATGTAGAGTATCTTAATCCAAACGTACGTCATTCCTGGATCCCAACATAGTTCCTACCGCCATGAAATCTAGTTCATAATAGTCTATATCAAGCGAGACAGCCAGCGGCTTTAAATTCAGTTCGGCCTAAAATATACGACATTTGGAATGACCTAATAGTCAAATGTCGGAAGGTCAGCCTTTTCGAGGGTTACTTTGTATCAGGTATTGTTAATTTTATATGAGAATAGAACTTTAAAATAAACTATCGACGAAACGTATATTAGAAAACTTTGTTGATATTTCAAATAATATGTTGAACTATTTCAATATATTTCATTGTTTGATAATGGGAATAATAAAAATAAAAGCTGGATATTAAATTGGTTTTAGCGAATGGTTTTGTTCACTTAGTGGTCTGGCAATATTTTAGTTTCACCTTTTATTACGAACTTGGTTATAAAACGCGGCCAAGCGCGTGTCGGTCTCGGACACGAGGGGTTCCGTAACGAAGTACTTATTTTATATTATTAATAAAAAAAAACCGAAAAAAGCATGTCTCCTGTATTTTGGAACCCATCTTTACAATTTGTTATAACGGTCACAGTACTACGGTTTTAAAGACTAGCCCTCTGACAAGCGGACGGACTGTGGACAGCTTAGCTATAGTTATAGGGTCTCACCCTATAGGTAAGGAACCCTAAAAAGGATAGAAAGATATGTCGCAAATATTTATCCAACGACAAACATATTTTCAAAGATTAGGTAAACTAATACTACAATAATTTGAGCATAGTAGCAAAACAAAGGCATAGAATTGTACCTTTTACTAAAACGACACAAAGGCCGGTCGACCTACGCATCCGGAAAAACTCCATGAACAAAGATTAATGGATACAGGCGTTATTATTTTGATATAGAGTTATGGATAGTGACGTGTTTACTTTATAAATATAATTCTTTTGGCGCGTGTAGATTACAAGGTTAAATGATAATTGTATTTCGGGAATTACCTTACAAATTAGAAGTGCTAGCTGTCCCCCGCGGTTTTACCCGCGTTCCCTAGGGATATCACATTTTCCCGGATTAAAAAGTAGCCTATATCTTATTCCAGGATATGTTCTATCCAAGTTGCATCTAAGCCCGTTTAGCAGTTTCTGCGTAAAAGAGTAACAAACATACTTACATACAAATCTTTCCTCTTTATAATATTGACTAGTATAGAGTATACATAAGTTGTGACTGGCCTAATAGTAAATATTAGAATGTTAAGGTATTTTATTTTCTTCTAAAGGCTCACAATAAGAATGTCTGCTGTAGAGGCGACATTATTTTATTCTACTATTCTGTTAATATTTCTGGGATAACACAATATATACACCAACAAAACCAACACGTATTAAAAATGTCAAACCAAATAGATATCACTCTGAGAAATGGCAAGCAATATTTCCTTCCATACGTGAAGGGCCAAAAGCCCCCAGTCATGATGACTGAAGTCTACGATAACCTCAATATTCATCGAATCTCAGCACATTTGGCATTCAGTGGGACGGGAATGGAATGCTTAGCGAACGAGCATTCGATTTGAATAGATACGTACAATTTGTATGCATTACATTGCAGCTGCAGTTGTACGGTTATATTGTGAATGTTATAAGACAAACGGAGAATAAAGACATATATATCGCACATGATTTTTTTCACGCAGTACGTACGGCCTGTGAAATGCGGGCGAGGTATGGTCGTGTTTGCTGATGGATGGGTAAATACATTGTTCAAGTGTTTGCATTGATGTATGATTGCGTAATTATTATTAATTATATTAATTGGTAGTTTAAATTAATTTAAAATGTACTGTTACAATTTAAGTTTAATAAACACATAGGTATTTATTCGCACCAGGTTTAAAGTTAAAAGAAAAATCCGTGAAGTATGTATTAGTAAATATCACTAGACGTTTGTTTGACCACAGGCTCAATATGTCCAGAATATTCTAGCCTATTTCTACTACCTCGTCCGAATTCAATATTATTGGCGCGATGCCCAAAGTTCAAACTTTCTGAACCGTTTATTTTCTCATTTTCTCCTATTCTTTCCTTCTTTTACTAGATGACGGTCGTAATAGACAACTTATATGATAATTTGGATTAAACTGACATTTGGGAAATGTTAATAAACGAGAAGTATAAAATATTGAAATATCCAATAATCTGCTCTATCAACGATGGTTTAAGGTCGCTTTTTAAAACACATTTCAAAAGACTTTCTGGATAAAAATATGCTCAGAAAAAACCTGAAATGCATTATTATCAAATGTAAAAATATATCTCAAAATAAACCTGGAAACAATATCTAATATGACAGGCCAGTTGGCTTGGTGGATTGCGACCCCGACTGCCGAGCCGCAGGTCGTGGGTTCGATTCCCAACCGGGACAAAAAATTGTGTACATGAATATGTCTGTTTGTTCTGTAACTAGTAGTAAATATCAATATATGTAAGTATTTCGAAAAAAAGAAAAGTAGTATGTATCAGTTATCTGGTTTCCATAGTACATGTTCTTTTTAGTTTGAAATCAGTTGGCCGTCTAGAATATCGAACGCCTGTGGATATTTATCTAATCGTAATATCGGAACCATTTCCAACCATGCGCTTAACTTTCCGTTAACTTTATTCCTGTTGATGCTATAACGTTCCATTTTAATCAAACAAGGAGCTAATATGAACTACCTTAATGAAACAAGAACAATGCTTTGCTTAGACCACGCTTTAAAACTGGTGGTAGATGAAGAGATTTCGAAACGTTAGCATTAGTAGGTATACAATGAACTACTCGTTTATCTGTCGAGTCAACAAAAAAAAATATTTGTCTTTAAACATTTTCTCTTTTTGTGTTTTCATCAGAGTTTAAGTTAACTCTGACTCGAATGATAAAATGTTTATTTATCTACGGGTGATATATAACATAAGACGCCCCCCCCCCCCCCCCTAGACCCACATTTGATTAAAAAAAAAAGTATTTAATTATAATTTATCGTATAATCTCCAAAGAGTACGGACTAAGAGTCTATAGAATATGTAAAAACAAATAAATAAAAAAAAAGACTGGCACCACTGTCTTTCTATCTGTAAGCACAGGATGAGTAATATTTTATTCAATTTAACACATGTCGAGGCATTTCAATACAAATTTAACTATCCTAGAGTAAAGACTATACCATAATCACTATCCGCGTCAATTGAGAATAAACGAGAATAAAGAAAACACAAGCCTTTTTAAACCAGTGAAAAAACAACCTACTCCATCCATAAAAATTACCGCCTCCACGTTGTGGTGCGGTGTTTCACTCACAATTTAGCCGAGTTACATTCTGTCGTAAATTAAACCGACACTCGCGAGTGATTTAGTTAAACAATGTTTTATACCGCACAGGGAATTCCAGCCTTGTCTAAAATTGCTTGGCGTAATAATATTAAACTGTTTTATTAACGCTCTGTGTCGTTTACGGAATTTAAGAGTGAAGCTATAAAATAAGATCCCATAAACCTCCAGCGTATATGCATGGAGATGTTTAACAAAGCACTCTTTATTAAGGCTCACAGAAAACATATATGCGGGTATTTTTGTCACAGAGTTCTAGGTGACAAATTGTCGAGTCTAAAATAGAGACAGGACAAGCGCTAAAGCCTTATGCAGTACCTAGTACTTGAATATCATGGTTTAGAAAATTCAATATAGTGAAACCATACTTCGACTACGCTGTATATCTTTCACGACACCGCTTCGTTTCAAAGACCAGCACAAAATTGTATTCCATTTATTATTTGAATTGCACTTTCTGAGAGAAATTACCTTCGCATGCTCCATTGCTCAGGGTCACCTTTGAAGGAAGCGCTTTTGTTAATATAAGTGAGGAATCTTGGAGAATTTTTCAAACTTTGTACTATCATATTTTTCCCACACTTTTCTCTAAGGTTTAATAATATCTTGTTGAAAATGTTTCATTTAACGGAAAGTTAATTTTTGATTTCGAAATCGTTTACATTTTGACTATTCATTGAACCTTTTATCACAGACTAGCTGTCCCCCGCGGTTTTACCCGCGTTCCCGAGGGATATCACATTTTCCCGGGATAAAAAGTAGCCCATATGTTATTCCAGGATATGCTCTATCAATGTGCCAAGTTTCATCCATATCCGTTTAGTAGTTTTTGTGTGAAAGAGTAACAAACATACATACAAATACAATATCGTAATAAAAATTAACAAATTGGTATGTTTAGTTATTTTATCGCGTATTGTAATAGCTAATATTCTTTACGAATAACTTAATTATATACTACATTAACAAAATGCCAACAACAGCTCGCTGTGAGGTATTTCATAAACAAATAACAAAAAAAAATTTGAAATACACACTAATCCTATTATCGAGTATATCATATTAAAAATAAAATAATTTAAACATCAGAACAATACACCTTGTAGGTCAAAGGTAAGTGAGGAACGGAGTCTTGAACAAGAAGAATAAAAGTAAAAAAGATCACTGTCTGTTTAAAAAATAAGTTAAAATCGAATAAGTACAATTTAAACTAGATATATTATTACATGTTAAATATTATGAAATCCGAGGGTCCACTAATTGTTTGATTAAGGATAGTCAAGCCGAAATGGAAGGAAGCAAATTGTATTTCGCGTCATTTACCTTTGGCAGACATTTGGGTCAGACGAAAGGTTAATTGAATTCATTATTTCCAATCGATACACGTAAAAGTATTGAGTAACAAGTTGATAACTATTGGTTTTTCATTTCTGTTAGTTCTTTTAACAAATACCTACCCAAGTTTTTGACCTTTGGAGCAAGAAGATCCATTTTTATTTGTTCCGATAAATCTTTTTTTTTCAAACCACATTGCCGACAAACAGGCACACCATCTTACCATCAGATGGTCTTTACATCCAAGTGGTCACCGCATCACATGGACCGACGAACAAACAGATGTTTCACCTAATGGTAAGTGGTCACCGCTGCCTATGGACATTTGCAACACCAGGGCATCGCCAATGCGTTGTCGACCCTGAGACGTGAAGTTGTTAAGTCTAATGTGCCTGTAATTTCACCGGCCCCCTTACCTTTCTAACCGCAACCCAGTAATGTTATTATTGGGTTATAAGTAATCATGTTAAAGTATATATTTTATATTAACATTCCATGGGACATGAATCAAGTACATTAAATACTACCCATCGTTCCGTGGTTTTCCCGGGAATCTAACGAAACCCCGGATTATAACAAAGCCTAGATATGTAACTCTAGATAGTGTAGTCTATCAGTGAAAGACTATTTCAAATCGGATGAGTTATTTGCAGAGATTACCTCGTGCAACAAAATTTCCTACTCTACCTCTTTAACAATATTTTATAGATCAAGGATGCTGATTTATTTATATAAATAACTAGTTGACCCGACAGACGTTGTCCTGTCTTAACTGTGAATATTGAGTTCGAATCTTCCGATTGAATTGACTGTGAAATGTGCACTAAGTAATGATAAATTAATAATTTTATCAATACAATTCCAACGCATGCCTCTGTTTTAAACGATATTGTCAAACGACTGACATTTAGGTCAAACACCATTAGGTTACATAATAAAAGTTTATATTGTCAAAAGCGGTAAGGTTACATTATCAAAGTTAATATTGGCGTTATGTTTTCTTAAATTTTCTAATTCCGCGCAACTTTCTTAATTTTTTCGTTCATAAGAACCATCTCCTGACCATAACAAACACAACAAAAAAAGATTTAGCGAAATGTCCAGCCGTCCATGCGTGATGCCGTGAGCAAGGGAAATAGTGTTCATTTTTATATATATAGATTCCAAACATATAAAGCCTTTGTAGTCAAGAAAATGACAATAGGCGGCGACGACACCTTACCATTATGAAGAAAGCTTGTTAATCTTCTTAAAAAAGAAAAAATATTTTAGCCGAAGGCGAAGGTTAAAAGTTAAATAAAACATTGATTTCCCGTTTCTGAGAAGAAAAGGGGTCTTCTTACCAAGCTTCAGTAAACATTGTGTACGCGCAAAGCAAAAAGGTTTTCCGCCCTCTAGTGATTGATGAACATCGCATACTAAATCTAAATTACCTTCCAACGAAAAAATTATCGTTTGATCGATGGCTTTTGATTTTTTCCCCGAAACATGCCATAATGTTGTCTGAATTTTAAAGAACGGCTTTGGTAACCCTCTTTTATACAACATGGGATAAGATGTTATAATTTATTATGGTATTTTTAGTATAATAGGTTGGGGGAAAAGTCCCTTCGCATTTTTTAAGAAAATTCGAAACGTTTTTAATATAGTTTATTTACATTTAACTAAAGTATGTAGGTACCATTTTGTTCGATAACTTTTGCCATCTTGTAGGTAGGGACATGATCCCATTGCTATAGAAATTTTGGGACTTCTGATCAAAATACTGCGACAAGTGGTTTTGACAGTCCTCTCGTGATGTTAACCTGACACTGCCTAAATAATTCTGAAGAGACTGAAACAGGTGGAAATCTGAAGGTGCAAGGTCAGGACTATACGGCGGATGCATTAATACCTCCCAGCCAAACTCTCTTAATTTTTGCTGAGCTCCTGTCGTTGTCATCTGTCGGTAGTCGTCACCGTCATCGAGTCTTGTGGATTCCCCAGCTGCTTGTGACCGCAGCTGGATGGACAGCTTTGCCGTGTCATCGGACTTTGACCCTTCACATTTGCATGCGCGCAACACAATTTATTATTATTGTTATCTGTACTAGCCTGTTGTCGGCGTCTCACGCCGTCTTCACTAGTCCTCGTTGTCGCCTGTTGTGGTTTTTTTTTATGCCAGGTAGGATGACTAATAGGCTAACAATCCACCTGATGGTAAGTGGTCACCGCTGCCTATAGACATGCAACACCAGGGCCATTGCCAATGCGTTGTCGACTCTGGATTTCAACAACCACCACCTTTCTAACCAAAACAGTAATACAAGTCAACTACTGCTTCCCAGCGGAAATTATACAATTAAAGTTACTAAATCTTCGCGGTTCAACTGATGTCGCCAAACTTGTACTAATAAGTAAAATAGGTCTAGCGAATACCTGATAAATATAGGAATTATTAATGATATTTGAAGGTAAGTAAATGTACCTATAGATAGTAAATAATTCCAGCCTGGTTTCCAAAGAATCTATATATCTAACAACGCAGATGCAGTAGACATCAATTCCTTATTTAATACAGGAATTGATGCATCATATCTCAACTGATAAATAATATGCATGTAGCTGATCTGAGTGGTGATTGTCTGAGAGCAAACTGTGTTGAGGGTTTATACTCTTCATTTTACTATACTGAGACACTTCTGAGCAATAGCCTGAGTCAATAGTTTATGGACTATTTTTAAGTCGCCTCCGCCACCCCTTATAGCGACCCCTTTCCACTCATGTCCATCTCAGTTTACCTGAGCAATATGACTGGCTGAGTATCGAGCATGATCCAACGATCATCTCCTTACCAATGTATGTCTGAGCATCGAGCATGATCCAACGATCACCTCCTTCTCCATACCAATGTATGTCTAAGCATCGGAGCAGTATCTAATGATCATCTCCTTCTCCATACCAACGTATGTCTGAGCATCGAGCATGATCCAACGATCACCTCCTTCTCCATACCAATGTATGTCTATGCATCGGAGCATAATCCAACGATCATCTCCTTCTCCATACCAACGTATGTCTGAGCATCGAGCATGATCCAACGATCACCTCCTTCTCCATACCAATGTATGTCTAAGCATCGGAGCATAATCCAACGATCATCTCCTTCTCCATACCAACGTATGTCTGAGCATCGAGCATGATCCAACGATCATCTCCTTCTCCATACCAACGTATGTCTGTATCTTAGTAATACGAATAGCTGAGATATCTGAGATCTGCACATGATCCAACGATCATGTCCTTACCAATATCCATCAGAGGCAAGCAGGCACATCCCACTATAGCAGGTAACAACAACCGTAAGTACAAAGTTTCCGAACCGCACGCTCGAATGTCAACTAGGTACTTGGTATTACAATCAACTAAATCTAAAGCGCTCACCTAGGCCTCCCGCAACACGCGCACCCAGGTTGCCACACTCACATCTCTCCATCTCTGCCTGGATAGTTAGTTATTTGCTTTGTTCACACTTTATAATTGATTTTCTATTTTATGTGGGTAGCAGTCGCGGTAAAAATGTGTCAATGACGGTGACAGGGCTTTTTGGGTTGCCAGTCTTTAATACTAACAAGGTTTGATGTTTTAGTTATTTACAATTTATGGTACATTTCGCGACGTAGTTCGCGACACTCCCACCGGGGAAATGTTGGAGCAAAGCTACAAGTTTCTATTATGTGTCCACTCCCTTATCTTTTCAAGGGCACGGGTGGCCGCAGTCTTTTTTGTCGAGCTACTTCAGGTTTTTCAATACGCTCTGATGACTGTACATCGTTCTCAGTAAAATTTTAAACTTTATCCAATCTTACTTTACGTGAGTCCATATCTCTCGTATTATCATATATTGATTCTACTATAGGGACGTCGCTTAGTAGGGTCTCAGGCATAGGCACATCGATAGTATCATGAAAAGGTGTGCTTTCTATTTGTGGTGCAAACTGCGGTATTGTTTCAAATATTGTTGCTTCGACAATTTACTCTATAAGATCTTTATTAGTATCCTCAAATTCGAGGGGATACATATGAGCGATGGATTTTGTGTATACCGTATTTCCGGATATGCCCAGGGATACTATGCAAAGACCATCTTTGCTTTTAAAATGTTCCACTATTTTCCCGACGCTCCAGTTCTCTCGATATTTCGAGTCACCTTTAATTTATACAGTCTTGCATTCACTAGCAAGGCTCACTTATCACTCTTGGCTATTTGTTTGCATGCCCATACCGTTCTCCCAAGTCTAGTGGACACCGATTAGCGAATATATCTTTACATAATTTAATCGTTTGTTGCAAGGTAAGGTTTTTACCCATTGATCAAAATCCAACGGTTTCAATATATGACCCACTTCAGAGTCGACGTAGGTAAGTGGTCAGGTGTTAAGAACCGCTTCAACTTCCTTTATGATTGTAAGCAGTTCGTTGTTTCTTATTAATTGTGTCTGAAGGGTTCTCTTCTAACAGTAATCTTATCTGTTAATGTCTTTGCAGCGTGAAAGTCCATCCACATCAACGGAGTTTCCAATTTCGACTAAAGTTCGCCTCCATGCCACAAGTTTCCTCCGGGTAATATTCCCGTTGTATATTTCTTCCAAGTTCTTGTAAGGAATAATTTTCATCTACAACGTTAACTTCATTTTCATCTTAAATTCTCGTGTGTATTACTAACACTATCATCTTCTATATCTTTGTATTTATAAGGTCATCAGTTTTCGATAGATCCTCCCCAGCGAGAAATGAGAGTTCATTATATGGTTTCAGTTTTACAAAGGTGATACATGATTGTAGCTTTCAGTACAAATGCACTTGATATGATGCCAAATGGTACTCTACTGAACCTTACAAGTAATAAATTATTTTCTGTCATCGGTTGATTTGTATCCTTCACCCATAGAAATTTCGTAAAATTTCTATCCCTTCTATCAAACCAATCTGTAGAAACGCCTTCACGATATCTGCTGATATTATAATCCAGTGAGATTTCAATCTTATAATTCTAATAGGTTTTCCTAATTGTGTCACACTATGATGTGGTAGGTACTGTAGAGGATACTCTTGAAGATTATCCGTAGTACTATTACAATTATTACCTTTCCTAGTTGTTCTTATAGTTTTTGATTATACGTGTACGCGCCTAGCGTTTGAATGAAATGTAATGAAATTCGGGCTTGATATTATTGACTACGCACTTACTGAATGTTCTGAGGCACGTTCATACACCAATAATTTCACATCACACACGTTTGAGGTATTTTCTTCTTAATGGGGTTTTCGCTGCCGGCTGGCGTGAGAGTTCTGCTTGCTGTGTACTGTATCCGGTGGCCCAAAACGATGATGCTGATTGGCGTCGAAATACCTTTTTATTCCACAGATTATGAATGTTCGTGAATGTACGTAGCCTTTTTTGTTAAGGCCCGTTTAAAAAACCCACCAATAGCAATGCTTTCGAATCTAGGTTTCTTATCAAATTGACCAAACGACTAAAATGCCAGGCCGCAATTAGTGGGCAAGTCTGCGGAATGTTCAGACCAGGCCCAACAAACACAGCAACTATTATTCACCAATACTGCAGTCTCACTCAAATTCTTCATTGCCTCCTCTTACTGATCCGCCTTAGCTGAATCTATGACACTTATAGATTCCAGTCCCCAAAGAAATTCAAGACTCCCATCATCTAATGGTAGGTCCGGCCGACCAAACCCGTACCGAATTGAGAATAGATAATCGCAGTACTCAGTAACCACAACAGTTCCTAATAGATAGCCTAGTTTAGAATAGACCAAAACAAAATCTCTTGAAGCAGTACTTCCCTTTTATACACATCACTGCATGGTTACCAATCAATATGTTAACTCTGTCAGACAAGGAACCATCTGCACGAGTATAGGGATCTCCCTCATTGCAGAACCTCTGCTTAGTATATGGAACACTGAGAAATTTATTTATTTATTATGGTTCACCAGCAGTTGCTACACTATTACATACAAATCTTAAACTAAAACTTAAACATAAACACTAAATGCACAACCATTATAGGTGGACACCTCTTGCACTAACACTTGATACAGACCTAATATCTATACTAAACCATTATGCTTATTACTAGAACAAAAAAATCACCGACATAAACTTGCAGATATAGTTCGAGTCCCAACTCATCGTGTTTAGAACTTCACCTCTACCATTGAGCCCCCATGGATCTCTTCCGCTATTAAATGATCAAGTTCCTTGGCATTTTTTTGCGCTATATAGCCGCACTGACTACTAGAATCTATAAGACTACGACATTGTAAGATTCAAGCAAGAGTAAAGTTTTTCGTGCCTTTGCACGCTCACAATCGCCGCACCACAGTCGATGTATTCCCTGCGTTGGCTGAAACGCACCTGATGCTTCACTCCTGACTGGAAAAATTCCGAGACATAGAGCTCCACTATGACCATCGAATTCCTATTACAATGCACACAAAGTCTCTCCCAGCAGCAACTCATACTACTGTGTCCCAGGCGAAAGCAACCGCAGCAACGATCAGTCCAGCCTTACCTTCTACAATTGACTCTAACTCAGCGCACTCTTCATTAAAATGGGAATCTCTAAAAATCAGACATTACTTTATCTTTTTCTCCTCCAACTCGTAACTTCTCTCCTGACACGGCATCTCTTCTCACTTCTTCATTTCTGATGCTTGATCTTAACGGTATTTCTGTAATTTCTGTTGTTCTATGATCGGATCGACCAAATTTCCTCTTGAATCTTAAATTTCCCTACTTCTTCTGTAATTTGTAGTTCCGTTGTTTTGACCGTTGTCGCTATGTTTTGTTTCTTGATACATCCTTATATATGCTTATAGATATTTACACCCAGACACAGAAAAAACAAACACGCTCACGCACAAAAACGTTCGTCCCGAGTGGGAATCGAACCCGCGACCCTCGGCATGGCAGTCAGAGTCGCTAACCATCAAGCCAATTGGCCGGTCAAATGAGTGGAAAGTTGCTACCGTATTGTCTTTTAAGTTAAATGGGAATCCATTTCTTGTACCAAACGACTTGCTTCTTCTCTGGCTGATAAGGTATTCTCTAATACGTCTCGAAAAGCAATTTGTCTACGTCGGGTTAATCACGTTCATTTATATTCGATGCAAACCCAAAATACTTTCCATTGTAAAATATTTCCATCTTATTCTGGCAATGTTAGTTTAGGTAATTCCTTGGAAAGAACATTGACATGTTTAAATTCGCACCCTTTCATTTGTTTAACGCTAATTCAATATGAATTTCTTTAGCCTGTAGTTGTACCGTGGTGAAGTGGGAAACATCATCAGCTGATGGCTCTGAGCTCAACCTGAAGTAAATTTCGTGATAAATATCTCTAGCCTTTTACAGACCATTTTAGCGTCCTTTGTTTCATCATCATTGAAATTACATATAGATTTCAATTTAACACCAGCTTTCTATTATCATTGCGACGTGCAGGAGTTCCAAAGTCTATTTAAACGAGACAGTAATGACCGTTTAAGGGGCCACTGTCTTAAATTGAGCACTAGTTTCTCAAACAACAACCCTCACAAATATTCCCTAAACAACAGAGTGGTCAAAGCGTGGAACAAGCTCTCCGAAGACGTTGTAACAGCTCAACATGTTAATCAATTCAAAAACCGACTTGACAACCATCTCAAAAAGAGCAACAGGATACAGGCACTCGACAGTTGAATCAACTGCCTGTCTGATAATTAAATAATAATAATAATAATCTGTTGCAATCGTCTTATGAAAACTGTCCATTTTGATAGATAATTCTTGTTTTCTTTTGCCTCTGATGTTCATTACAACTTCCAACAAGTAGCTATTAAATTCATAATTTTACATGCATGATAACTTTAATAATTAAATCAAGGCATTGACTCATCAATGACTTTAAAAATCTGAGGTAAGCTATTTGACCACTAAGCCACACAAAGCAGTTATAATTTGAAATCAATTCTCAGATACTGTTTATCTGGACATTGAAAATTCAGGCATTAATTAGGCCTGCATATTGTAATCCCCACAAGGAGTCAACACTGACAATCAATTGCATTTTGAATAAACAGCAAATACCATCAAGTGTACACGTTTCCTATTACTTTCCACAACAAACTTAAGAAAGCATGTTTGTCCCAACCATGCCAGGAAATAAGCAAAATAGGCCCTTATACTTATTTATCAATCATTACCTTTGATGATTCACCAATGTAAGGAAAGCTTAAAATAATCTGCTGTATTTCTTATTATTGTATATTGTAAATTTTTGCACTTTGTTATATATGTGTTTACCATCTCAACCTAGTAAATTTCATTAGTAACCTTTGTGTATAGGTGAAAGCATTTCAATATTATTACTTAGGTATTCTATTAATTAGAATTCTATGTCATAATTTATTTTCATTGTATAAAGATTCATGCACAATAAATCAATATTTATAATTATATTCATAAAACTCCCAATTGCATGACATCAATAATAAATTATATTACAATTTAAAGATATTACTTCTCATTATACTTTTAAAGCTTTGTATATATTAATTTACTACAATAAGCATGTAATGCATCCTATATGCATTTAGTCATAGAAACCATGTAACATATATTTATTCATATTCATTATTATTTATTCAATTTTTGTTTTTTTTGCCTTTATTCTCTTACATATTATTTTGTTAGTAGATCTCAAACATCCTTATTTAAACTTGATTATACCGACCAATTTATTAGATAAGCATTGTTAAACAACATTACTTAATTTTGTCCCTACAAAAGAGAAACAAACCAAACATCTCCAGTATGCATGACCATTGCAAGAACTGTTGCTGAACAATATGTACCTATTGTACCTACAGAGGACAAATACACCAGACATCTCCTATATGCTTGACCACTGCAAGCACAATCAGCAATCTATCTTACTTCATTGTAATCTGGTTTATTTTATAACCCATATAAATACCTTTTTTTATAATGCAAAACTTTCATAATAATCCATCATGTTAACCTGTTAACTGTAGATCTCTATATGTTAACATAAAAGAGGACATACCTATTTATTATTACATTATTAATAATCTCATATTAGATATTTCTATAAAGAGTACACAAATAAGGTTTACCACTGAGTTTTGTAACCTCTATATTATGCCACAAGCATTCTGATTTTCTTTTTCTAATTACTGTTTACCATTGCATTTTTTTTTGTAGATAATTGCTTATTATTGTTGTTGTTTATAGCATCATGAGTATTCTATATCATTGTTGTACCATTAGTAATACCTTGTAGTATTACACATAATCTTTTAAACAGTAGGTATTTCTTTATTTTCATTTCACATACAACTATTATCCTCTAATATTCTGAATTCTCAACTTAATGCATTTGTGTGCTTGTTTAAAACTATCTCACCATAGTAACTTAACTATAATTTAATCTTTTTATTTCAGATGATTTATTCAATTGTTCAATCACAATCCTCACATTCATAGTTTTAATTATTATTCATTTATTACCTTAATATATTAGACAATAAGGACTTAATAGTATACCTTAATAGTCTTACAATCACTCAAGACCAAGGACACACCTCATATTTAACTTATCAATATTCTCTCATGATATTATGAATCAGCCTCTGAGTTTGGACCAACAGGACTACTTCCTCAAATCCCAGCATCTCCACCATGTCGCCAAACTTGTACTAATAAGTAAAATAGGTCTAGCGAATACCTGATAAATATAGGAATTATTAATGATATTTGAAGGTAAGTAAATGTACCTATAGATAGTAAATAATTCCAGCCTGGTTTCCAAAGAATCTATATATCTAACAACGCAGATGCAGTAGACATCAATTCCTTATTTAATACAGGAATTGATGCATCATATCTCAACTGATAAATAATATGCATGTAGCTGATCTGAGTGGTGATTGTCTGAGAGCAAACTGTGTTGAGGGTTTATACTCTTCATTTTACTATACTGAGACACTTCTGAGCAATAGCCTGAGTCAATAGTTTATGGACTATTTTTAAGTCGCCTCCGCCACCCCTTATAGCGACCCCTTTCCACTCATGTCCATCTCAGTTTACCTGAGCAATATGACTGGCTGAGTATCGAGCATGATCCAACGATCATCTCCTTACCAATGTATGTCTGAGCATCGAGCATGATCCAACGATCACCTCCTTCTCCATACCAATGTATGTCTAAGCATCGGAGCAGTATCTAATGATCATCTCCTTCTCCATACCAACGTATGTCTGAGCATCGAGCATGATCCAACGATCACCTCCTTCTCCATACCAATGTATGTCTATGCATCGGGGCATAATCCAACGATCATCTCCTTCTCCATACCAACGTATGTCTGAGCATCGAGCATGATCCAACGATCACCTCCTTCTCCATACCAATGTATGTCTAAGCATCGGAGCATAATCCAACGATCATCTCCTTCTCCATACCAACGTATGTCTGAGCATCGAGCATGATCCAACGATCATCTCCTTCTCCATACCAACGTATGTCTGTATCTTAGTAATACGAATAGCTGAGATATCTGAGATCTGCACATGATCCAACGATCATGTCCTTACCAATATCCATCAGAGGCAAGCAGGCACATCCCACTATAGCAGGTAACAACAACCGTAAGTACAAAGTTTCCGAACCGCACGCTCGAATGTCAACTAGGTACTTGGTATTACAATCAACTAAATCTAAAGCGCTCACCTAGGCCTCCCGCAACACGCGCACCCAGGTTGCCACACTCACATCTCTCCATCTCTGCCTGGATAGTTAGTTATTTGCTTTGTTCACACTTTATAATTGATTTTCTATTTTATGTGGGTAGCAGTCGCGGTAAAAATGTGTCAATGACGGTGACAGGGCTTTTTGGGTTGCCAGTCTTTAATACTAACAAGGTTTGATGTTTTAGTTATTTACAATTTATGGTACATTTCGCGACGTAGTTCGCGACAACTGAGAAGAACCGACAAGCAACTCAGCAAGGTAATATTTTTTTTATAATATTTTTAAAATGGTAAATCTCCTCAACGCTATGTTTCCACAATTCTTGACAAGATAATTGGATTAACTGCTATGATCTTCGCCATGACAAAGACAAAGTTAATCAAACGGAAGCTTGCTACCAATTTTAAAACGGTAAGGTTCGGCGCCTCTTTAAATTCAATTTTCTGGCCCCGAGACGACATTCTATTATCATTCTTGTTCTGCAAAGAATGGAATAGAGTAATAATACGATGCAATAATAACCACCAATGATGAATCAGTTCAGTCTTTATGCTCTCTCTCTTTTGGTAACTCCGCAATCACATGAGAGGTCTGCTGTTTATGTTAAATGCATTGAGTAGATAGGACACCATTGTGTAATTTCCAATTTACATATTTATAAGTATATAAGTTAAGGAAAGTATTGAAAACAGAACAAAGTCTTTTACCTAATCCCATAAACATATTTATTTACCTATTAAAAAGTATACCTAAAATCAAGTAATTTATAATCGTTAATAAAGCTGCTTGCTGCTAAATGGGAATAGAATTACATAAAAAATATTCAGCCCAAAATAATGAAACTCCAACAAGAAATCATTTATAATACTTAATTACTACAATGAATTCTCAGTAATATTATGCTTGGACTCCCGAATAAACTTTAAGAAAAAATGTTGTCTTTTCTTCAGCTGCGCCACTTCAACGACAAAAATACAGGGGGCTATTTCCAAAGTGCCACCATGTTTTCCTTATCTACGAAGTAAACAGGCAATATTTTCTTCCACAACATACAAGTTTAGTTACTTACGAACACCATTAAAGTTGCTTTATCTCAAGGTATAAACTTGCGAGTTAGTTTAAACTACCCTCTTAGTAAAGGTTACAGTGTTTAGTGCTATCTGTTGTGTTCTAGGGCTTTGTATCTTTTTACAGTGGATGTCAAGCAGTCGACGTTGTAATGGGATTTAAGGGTTCTTAAAATTAAAATAAAGAAAATACATTTTGATTGACGAGCCTGTTGGCATGGTGGTTATACATCCTGACGGAATCGAAACCATAACAAGGTTTGTTTTTTTCTGTGTCTGGGTGTAAATATCTTTATAAGTATGTGACCAGAGAGCTGGTGAATGCCTTTGCCAGAAGATTACCGTCGCTATACAGTATGGCAATGCCGTCAGCTTTTTGGGACATTACAGGCACGTGAGACTTAACAACTTCACGTCTCAGGGTCGACAACGCATTAAGTGGTCACCGCCGCCTATAGACGTTAACAACACTAGGGGCAACATCAAAGCGTTGTCGACTCTAAGACATAAAGTTGTTAAGTCGCATGTGCCTGTAATTTCATCGGCCCCTGTACCTTTCTAACCGAAACACAGTAATACAAATGCACTATTGCTTCACGACGGAAATGGGTAAGGTGGTGCCCTTGAAGAATTCTGCACTAAGAGCTGTACTACTTTCAAAACTAAATATATAATGCTATATTTGTTAGATATGGAATTTTCTTCCGTTTTTATTAAATGGAAACAGAAATGTTAATATTTTTTATACTTCACGTAATGAATGCCACGTACACGACTCCATTACATTCATGTTCATTGGTACAAATTATATTAATGCCGGATTCCAAACCATTGTCAAATGCAAATGGCATACGCAATCGGAAATTATACGCGTGTATACGTCACGTCCGCCGCAAACGTGACAAAATTAATTTAATTACAGCCGGTCGTGTGCAAATCACGTACAATTGTTTTGAAAATAAGGTTTGCAGGCCAATATTATGGTAAAATACAATTACAACATTATTATACTCTCTGTAGTCAAGCACCTGTCGGTTCCATGGGAAAATTGTGGTCAAACAGCCTATAAAAGTCAAATCATAGTATAACATGACCGGCTTCGGTCCAGTCTTCAATACCATTCAGTCATGAAATCATCGATCATTCAACTTAGATTAATAAACAGGAAAGATGAAATTTGTAGAAGTGATTTTAGTGCAGAGTTTTCCGGGGAAGTACCCCCTTACCCATATCCGCCGTGAAGCAGTACGGGGGCCGGTTAAACTACAGGCACATTAGACTTACACATCGGCGATGGTCCTAGGGTTTCAAATATCTATAGCCGGCAGATACGACTTAGCATCAGGTGGTCTCTGTTTGGTTCTCGGCCAAGTGGTAAAAAATATGTGTATATAAACTACAGAACTATAAAGATACTAGCTTCGGTTCCTTGGTTTGGAATCGATGTCCTATGTTTTAATTCACAACGTACTCCATCAGTGTTAATAAATATACCCACACATCGACCGAACACTGAAAGGCATTTAAATATTTGTTAAACACGATAAGATTATACCTTTAGCAAGATTCAGCGAAACCAAGAAACTCTAATTTAAATTTCATTTCTTTGCATTACAACTACCTCTGCAAAGTTGGGGTTGTATCTTTGAACTCAACAACTCATAATTGCAAAAAGTTATTACCCAGACTAAAGGTCAGGACTTTTGCAGCCTTTGTTAACGCCTGCGTTAGCAATTTAGACTAGCACAGCACAAGATTACAGTAGTTTAAAACTAAACTTTTCTTGTTATCTCAAACGTTTATTCTCTGTGAGGATTTTTAGTATCATAGTTTCACTTAATATGAATAATTTATATTTATAAATTTATTTTACACTTTAGAAAAAAACCGAAAAGATATTTAAAATAAAAGATACTCAAAAGTTGCTGAAATTAAGTTAGGGGTTGCCCCGTTCGATGGTTAAACTTAGTCTCTGGGCAAAAAGACGATGGCTCTCAAGTCCCCAATCTAACACTTGCCTATATTCTCAAAGGTAGATTTGGAACATCTATATTATTTATTTTTAATTCTCTACATATTATAATAATAATATAATTGTCGTAAACAGGTGTTGACTCTACAATAGCTGCATAAAATGTTTTTTTTTTTCAATATCCTTTCAAGGAACTATTTGTCATGAAGCTTCCAATAAAACCTTACGAAAGAAACTAACCAATCTCAAACAAATCAGTGTAAAACACAATGAAACAGTCGTTAACAATCAAAAGCAATCATTTCTCGGTTCAGTAATGGCAACACTGAAGGAAACAATCGGACGAAACGATCGTTAGAACCGATAGTAAAGTTTGATTGGGAGGTTTTCTGCTTCAATCAGTTTCGAGACGATCGCTTCCCTATCGAAAAAGTTACGGTTTCAGTTTTTCTGTATAGAACAACTTTTATGGGTTATGTTTTTTTTTTATACCACATGGGCCGACAAACAATCGAACGGTCCACCTGATGGTAAGTGATCACCGCCGCCTATGGACATTTGCAACACTAAGGGCATCGCCAATGCGTTGTCGACCCTGAGACGTGAAGTTGTTAAGTCTCATGTGCCTGTAATTTCACCGGCCCCCTTACCTTTCTAACCGAAACACAGTAACACAAGTGCACTACTGCTTCATGGCAGAAATGGGCAAGGTGGTAGTACTTCCCCGGGCGAACTCTGCACTAAGAGCTCTACTACTCGATTTAGCAAGTTTTGAAAGAAAGAGCGTATTACAAGGTAGATCATTATGTTTAAGAAGAAGAGATGTCTGGAAATAGGAACTATTTGAACCTTTCACATGTTTGTTTAGGTTATTATTATTATTAGAATATTTGTCTTGTTATAGCTTTTTTTTTATTGTTATCATATTTCGTAAATGTAAAATAACCTACATAATAAAATAGGTACAATTCAGATTAGATCAAATTTATATAAAAATGCATCAAAAAAACATAGCTTTTGCAGAGATTCTTGCCGGTTCTTCTGAGTTGAAGGCTGACATCCAAAGATATGGTTAATAGTCGGACTTTTTTCAAATAAACTTGTATAGGTTCATTAGCTTAATCACAATTTGTTTATCACTTTCCATTTTATAAATAAATATACCAAGACATTCTTCACACATGGTTACCTGATCCCAAGTTAAGCACAGTGTACTGCTTGTAGTATGGCTACCCGGTAACTGATATACTACATAAACTACTTTTTAAATACATAATTATATAGATATTTACACCCAGACACAGAACAAACAGACATGTTCATGAACACAAATGTTTGTCCTGGGTGGGAATCGAACCCGCGACCGTCGGTTTGGGAGCCAGAGTCTCTAACCACCAAGCCAAGTGGCCCGTCGAAAAGTGTTATTTCTACTTATATCATTAATAAAGTATATATGTACCTGAAGTGCTATATCTTCAGCTATTATCAAATTTGCCTTCGCTTCAGTTCCACCAGCTTGTTTTGTGGAGCCATATTTATATAGAAGGGGACGTAGGAAGGTCACAAATACCACTGGTATGGAAGTAAGCCTTCAACTGAGAAGAAAATCAGCAAGGTTAGGTTTTCATATACTCGTATATATATTTTAATATGTATTATTTTACAATTTTTATTTAAAGGCTTTACAAATTCAAAGTACTAAATATATTGAAAAAAATTGGTTTAGGTATACTTTCCTTTCACAAGAACACTTATTATATTGTAAAAACTTCCGCGTCACTTTAATCAACCAAAAACGGTAAACAATGACATGTTTACGCATATTTTATGGACATTGTTTTAGCTTTTTGGCTAATATACTTAGAGTACATAAATATGCTCACAACTCGGTTATGGGCCATTTAAAATTTACGCCCAACCTTACTGTTATGGGATCACTACCAATATGAGGTTTTTACGGCTTAGTCCTTTGTTCATGGTGTGAATACAGAAATGATGGGTAAGCGATAACATCACTTATTCCCGTGCATATAATAAAAAAAATATAAGCTCTATTTTGAACACTATCTTTATTCATATAGCGTACTCTTTCCATTAAAGATCAATGAGGGATGTATCATGGAAATAAAAAAAAAAATATTTATTTATCGGACAACAAAGATCCACGTAGTAGTAATATAACAGATTCTTAAAAACTTACTTTGCCCTAAAAATAAAAATAATAGTTCCAAGTTCCTAATATTAATGTCAACTTACAATTTTAAAAAGTCAATCAAAAACCTCATGGTCGTATAATCACTTCACGATAGACCTACCACAATTGATTATAATATTTATTGAATTTAATAATAATAAATAAATATCCTGGGACATTCTTTACACACGGCCATCTGATTCCTGACTAAGCTGAGCTTGTACTATGGAAATCAGACAACTGATACTACTTTTTTGTTTTTCTAAATACATACTTACATAGATATTTACACCCAGAGACAGAACAAACAAACATATTCATGCACACAAATGTTTGTCCTGGGTGGGAATCGAACCTGCGACCTGCGACTTGGCAGTCTGGGTCGCTAACTACCAAGCCCACTGGCCTGTTTAAGAACATAATTACAAGGGATAGAATAAAATTAACAAAACAAAAATCTTCAAGATATTACATTATATTAACTTCATCTGCATTCGACTGTGAGTCAGTTAAAATTTTACAATATTAATAAAGTAAATGAATTATATCTAAATGTCCTGGGACACAAGGCCATTTGAACCCAAACTAAGCAGAACTTGTATTATGGAAACCAAAAAACTATATACATATACTGGTATATAGACATTTATACCCAGACAAATAACAAAGAGAGATGTTCATATACACAATGTTTGTTCTGGATGGGAATCGAGCCTAGCACCTGGCGAGGAAGTCAGGGTCCCTAACCACCAAGCCAACTGTAATCTTGAACTTTTGAACTGCACTCAATCCTACTTATATTACAGATGCAAAAGTTCGAGGGAATGGATGGATGTTTGTTTCTCTTTCGCGCAAAAACTTGGCATATAGATAGTGTATAACCTGGATTAACATATAGGATACTTTTTATCCTTGGAAAATGTAACATCGCTCCGGAACACGAGTGACACCGCGGGGGACGGCTAGTAAATAAAATATTATGCAGTGAAATAGAAGGAATATAGAATTTTGAATACCCTGTGACGTCTATTAGATTTGTTTTTATACCACAAGAACTGACAAACAAGCACACGGTCCACCTGATGATCAGTGGTCACCGCCACTAATGGACATTTGTCACACCAGAGCATCGCCAATGACTTATCGACCCTGAGACATGAAGTTGTTAAGTCTCATGTGCCTGTAATTTCCCCGGCTCCCTTACCTTTCTAACCGAAACACAGTAATACATGTACACTACTGTTTCACTGGGTAAGGTGGTAGTACTTCCCCGGATGAACTCTGCACTAAGAGCTCTACTACTCAAAATTTGTTTATAAACCAGATATTTTTTACAAATTAAATTACAGGCACATGAGGCTTAACAACTTCACGTCTCAGGGACGACAACGCACTGGTGATGCCCCTAGTGTTGCAAATGTCAATAGACGGCGGTGAACATATCCCATAAGGGATAAATATTTCTTTATTTTTTAAGATACTGTACAAAGCCCTAAAACGTACTTTTAGTTTTATTTTGACCACATAACGCAAACCTCAAGGGTTATCTTTAAGTGTCGAAGGTTCTATTCTGTAGTTTTTTTAATATCTAATCTACATAGTTCAAAGTTTATTCCCGCTCCCCGCTTCCGCTTTATTCATCACTAAATCGCCATCTTATTATTTATGGTGTTTGACGAAGCTTTCGGGGCCAAATAAGATTTATTACAAACAAAGCCGATAGATTTAATACGTGGAGCAAGTTTATTTTTGCTGCATTCAAATTAGGGATAACTAAGACGTGCTTTTAAATAAATTTGTAAAATGGTTAACGGAATTAAAAAAAAAAAAAAGTATTGAATATCAAAAAAAGAAAGAAAACGATGAGAAAGAAAGAGAGAGAGGAAAAGAATTAACGATTACAATATTGGAACATATATATTTGTTAGTGTTGTTTGGTAATATTGAACAGCATATTTCTGGAGTGTGTTTTATATTAATATCTATAAGTATACTCAATATTACGTTAGTTACTTAATACTGTGTAATACTATATATTAAGGGATCATAAGCCTCCGTTCAAAATATATAGCAGAGCAAGTGCGGAAAGACGTTAATCTATAAAAATACAATACAATATGATCTTACAATAATTTATCATAAAATCTTTAAAGAGTACTTAGTTTGAGTAGTAGAGCTCTAAGTGCCGTTTTAGTTTGTCCGGGGAAGTACTACTAACATATCCATTTCCGCCATGAAGCAGTAGTGCACTTGTACTACTGTGTTTTGGTTAGAGAGGTAAGGGGGCCGATGAAATTACAGGCACATGAGACTTACCAACTTCACGTCTCAGGGTCGACAACGCATTATCGATGCCCATAGTGTTGCAAGTGTCCATAGGCGGCGATGACCAGTTAACATTAGGACAGTGTGCTTGCTTGTATAAAAAATGATAAAAAATACAAAAAATAAATAAGATTAACTGAAAATAGAGATAACGAAAAATACAGGCTTCGTACGATATGTTTATAGAACAGAAAGAAAATTGCGTATCTTATTAACGCGTAGCTATTAAGCTACGTAGGCTTAACGGAATAAAAACGGGCATAAGTCTACCTCCCCCATATTAACAGTTCCACGGGAAGGCCTGGTCGTTTGGACCCAAACATAAATTCAACGCTATAAAAGCCACCTAAGGAATTGATGATTGTCGCCCAAACGTCACATTTTAGTGTTATGTAGTGTGTAAAATGACTATAAAAGCTAGCGACGCCTGAAATTGCGTCTAAAACTAGTTATGAAATTCAACAGGTGGCTTACCGTCTCACAAATATAGATCTGAACGTAAACTGGCGTGACTTGTGAATATTGTAATAGACGAATTTATCTTAGACGTACGACTACAGACTTCGGGGACGAATTTTGGATACGAAAGTCATAGCTCCAAGCATCTCGTAGCATCTCGTAGTATCTTGTAGCGTTTCGTAGCAATATTTTCATTCATCCATATAAAGGAAAGATTTATTTAACTGTATTTTACACAAATCAACTGTCGACCAACCACCTAATTTGCTGTTAGAAACATACCACAAAAATATTAACAACTCGTGTTTTCACAATTTTTACGAATTTCGGTATATGAACTAATGAGAGAGGCTCTCTTACAATTCCAACATGTTCTAGGTTCTCACGAATCTATCCTAGTTATATTAAAAATGTTTATGTTTGTGAATTTGGATGGATGGACAAACGATTTTTGAGTAAGTATCATTTGTCTTTGCATGAAAGAGTTTTCACACACTACTAAAAGAATTAGAATGAAACTGACTGAAACTTGGCACGTTTATATTATATAAAATGCATGTGTCAATATGTATGATGTTGGTGTGTCTTATATAAATTTGCTAACTGCCCCCCACGGTTTCACCCGCGTTCCGGAGGACTGTAATGTCTACTCTACTCTCTGTCGGACAAACTGACTAACGCGCTGAGTTAAAATAATTGCAACTAATTTAAATTCTCGCTTTTTCTCTAATATATTATGCATGTATTATATATATAAACTTTTCCCTTGAGTCACTCTATCTATTAAAAAAACTGCATCAAAATCCGTTACGTATTTTTAAAGATTTAAGCATACATAGGGATATAGGAACAGAGAAAGCGACTTTGTTTTATACTATGTAGTGATAAATAAACATCCACCGGGAACATGGAAGAAACCACAGGGGACAGCAAAACTTTAATATAATATATATTAAAAATAACCCCTCAGTCCTTAAACATGCCTGACACACATAATGTACTAAAATGAAGTACATATTTTAAAAATGTCTGGTATAGAGATTAACGTTGTACCTACAAGAAAAATAAAGAAAATTGCTATACGTTCCGTTGTCTCTAAAATAAAAACAATTTATTAAGAATAAGTCCATCTTAAGAATTAGTTCTTCCCCATAAAAAAGCTAACATCATCCTGTCAAATCTTAAGTGCCGTAATAACTGGCACTCTATTTATTTACATAACGAAATTATCTCTCTTGTTTTTTGAGTGAGAAAATATGAATTGATTGCATTAGCGAAAATTTCCTTCACGATTTTCTTATTCAGGAGCAACGGATAAATATTTATGAGACAGCCTCGAAAGGTATCCTCTCTTGATAGTATTGAAAATGTAAGTTAACAAGTGTATTAAATTATGGAAATTACTTGGCTGCCTCCAATAAAGCTTTAAGTTGGAACTAAGTTGGCCTCCTCGATTTAAGCTTTATCGACTTCTTTTTGACGTGATAATGTCTTATAAATCGATGAACACCGGCTGCACGCACGAAAATGTGTCACGCCTGAGCCTGAGTGTGCAAGCGAGAGCGCGGAACAAGCGATAGAGAGGCACGATCGGCCCAAGCGTTGGCTTGAGACACATTTATCTCTCTTCTCGCGTTACACAGCCAGCAGTTCGAATAGTTCTGCTACTGTGCCTTTACCATGAGTTTTTAACGTACGTACTCGCAAGCGACGGCGTAAAACATTTCTATGGCAAATCTGTACAGCGCCACTAGCGGTCAACTAAAGAACTAAAATCGATAGTACGAGTCGATAGGTAAAAAACCTATCGAAATGTAAACACTAGCGAGTAACGTTTGCTATAGAAATTCGGTACCATAAGTCACAAATTTGACAGTTGCTATCGAGAAATACTGTATCGATAGTAGTTTACTTGCTAGTGACTAAAATAAGTTTCGATAGCAACTCATGGTAGAGGTACAGGAACCTTAATATTTGGATTAACGAGTGTAAATAAATGTCAATTTATAAAAAAAAATATTATCAATTAACTCCTTCTTTGTATTATACAAAATAATGCAAATTCAGTGATAATAATTCAATTAAACTCATAAAAGTATCTATGCAATTGTTCATCAATGTTTTTAGGGTTCCGTAGCCAAATGGCAAAAACGGGACCCTTATAGATTCGTCATGTCTGTCTGTCTGTCCGTCCGTCCGTATGTCAGCCAGTTTATTTATGACGTAAAATTATCGTCCGTAAATCAACTTTACAGACAACAATTTTTTTTTGTAAAACTTTCTCTATGCACATCGATGATTAAAGTCAAAATGATCCATTGAACGTGGATTTAAACTCAGACTAAATATAAGTGTGTTTCTTCTCCTTGTTACTAATTGGATCTTTGCTACGCGAACCTTTATTAGAACAAAGTCTTTCAGGGATTACATTTTATGAAACTTTTAATTAGTACATGACACTCTTGTGGTAAAAGTACTCTTTATTCTTCGTTCAATTAATTATAGAATATCCTTGTTCGAGTGTATTTTTTTAAACTTACGATTTTCTTTCATGCTTGTTTATTTTATAAAAAGTTTAGCGTTTCTTAGACTCAAAAAGTATTAATTTTGAAGTATTAAGTTTCATAATAAATATTTAAAAAATCTAAGAACCTACTACTACTGCTAGTATGTAAAAATATTATTTATTACCGTGCTCATAGACCACAATATAATAATATTATTGGTATGCGCCATTGAATGAAATATGATAGATATCCACAATATATAAAAAAAAACAAAAGTTGTGGAGGAGCTTGTACTCCGAAATCAAAGCACTAAATTCATTTGAGGCTAAGCCAAACAAACTACTTTAAAATAGACGTTTTAAAAGTAAAACCAGATCTTATGTACCCCAACACTGTGATGAAACTTTGGCTCGTAAAGACCATTTATGTCCCTGAACACATTTGTTTTAATTTTTTAGCTGCAGTTTTGCGGTAAATTTATGTGTTACTAGATTTAATGCCACATGTTCATTAAAATAAATTGTTATCAATTAATATCTAAAATGATAATTTTTAGAAGAACTCTTGGTGCAGAGTTCGTCCGGAGAAGTACTACCACCTTACCCATTTCCATTGACGATGGTGGCTATATATAAGATAGCTTCAGTAACTCTAAATTTGACCTTCATAAGAGCCCACAGCGGGCCTAAACTGATTTTTTTTGGATCCCCCTGGTATTGCAAATGTCAGTAGCAGTGACCACTTACCATCAGGTAGACCGTCTATTTGTTTGGAACCCATGTGGTATAAAAATAATGAAAATCGTAAAATAGTCAAAGTGAAACCAGTTTCTTCATATATCAGGACCCTAGAGGGACACTTATAAAGGTCAAAGCTACTAAAATAACCACCGGCTTGGAAGAAGACCTCTAACGGTTAAATAAATGTGTCGCCATAAAATAAATGAAACAAACAAATTTAAATAAACTGTAATTTATATACTCTATCTTTAGTTACTCAATTAAAACAGGTTTTTGCAGTTATTTTAGACAATAATAAAAAATGTAATGATGGTACAAATTTATCTTACAAATATTATAAATGCTAAAGTTTGAATGTTTTGTTACTCAATCACGCCAGAACGGCAGAGAGGTTCTGTATGAAATTTGGCACATAGATATATTATAGTATATAATAGCACATAGGCTTTCCTGGGAATATCTAACTTTCATACTTCGATAGGCCAGTTGGCTTGGTGGTTAGCGAGTCTGACTGCCAAACCGAAGGTCGCGGGTTCGATTCCCACCCAGGACAAACATTTGTGTGCATGAACATGTCTGTTTGTTCTGTGTCTGGGTGTAAATATCTATATAAGTTTGTATTTAGAAAAAAAAATGACAGAAATCAGTTATCTGGTTTCCATAGCACAAGCTCTGCTTAGTTTGGGATCAGATGGCTGTTTGTAAAGAATGTCCCAGGATATTTAACTAACATCCCTCGGGTGCGCGTGTGAAGCCACGGGAAATAGTTAGTAACAATTTTAAAAGAACTACTCAAGCAGAAAAACAAACACTTAATACGTCCTCAAGCATAAAATGAAATCATTTAGTAAGTAAATATTAATTTCAAGTATTTTCTCAAACAAAATACTTTTTTCGCTCTGTATGAATCAATCACTTGGTGTTTGTACCAAATATTAGAGCACAGTTGATTTATCACCTAGAATTTTATATGATTTACATGAAAGCTCTGAATATTTAAAATCAGAAATAAAATATTATATTTTAACAAATAAAATCATTTCGGTTTCTATAAATATCTTTATTCATTAATAAAAAGAATCTAGTATAAAATGAAAACAAACTCACAGTGAAGTTCGGAAAGTTCAAAATGTTAGTCTATAACAATGTATTGTTATAATCTCATAAAATGTTGTTTTTGATCCTAATTTGTATTCAACGATAAACAGCCTGGAGCTAGACAGACATGTTTTCGTTTGAGAATCATTTGGAAGTTTTGTGAACCTTTCAGGTTTGCAGCAAAACGAATACATATTCTGTTATAACTCTGTAGAAAAGTTTGAAACTAAATAGTGTCAAATTTGTAATAGTAATACAATCAAATGTAGTACATATTGGATAAGTAGTGTCTATATTAATTATCTAGATTTATAAGTAATATTCAATCTGTTGTCTGTTTCTGCTGCCATAAAATAAAATAATGAAAATCCAAATCTAAAATTATGTTTAAATTACTTATAACTTATCTCAACCTTATAAGTTTAAATAAAGAACAATAATCGCGAACCCGTCAGAAATTAAAAAAAAATAATAAAAAAACGAATGGCCAATATCATTGACCCAATCCCAACAGAAAAATCTTGCACTTATTTAATTGAGTGAAATATCAAGCCCAGGTCTACTATAACGTTACTACTTACCAGTTCTTCTCAATTGAAGGCAATCTTTAGAACCGGTAGTTGCTTCAGTAGGTTTAAACATTCGTGCCCTAACAGGGTCTAAGATTTATCTGACTGTTGCTAATAAATTTTAAAATTGGTTATCTGCTTTCCTTGCTACTAATATTATAAATGCAAAAGTTTGTATGTATGGATGTTTGTTACTCTTTCACACAAAAACTACCGAACGGATTTAGGTGAAAATTGGCACATAGATGGAGCACACCCTAGAATAATATACATAGTACAGTGTAAACTCTTTATAACGTTATCCTTTATAACGATAAACTCCCTATAACGTTGAAGTGAGCCCAAGTTGGTTGGTTTGTTCACTTTGTTTTGTTTTTTTTTTGTTCACTCCATATAACGATAACTCTCTATAACGACAAAAAATGCTCAGTCCCTTGAGTTTCGTTATAAAGAGTTTACACTGTACTTTTAATCCCGGGAAAATCGAAAATCCCGCGGAGACGCGAATAAACCGCGGGGAACAGCTCGTAGTACACATACTTTCCGTGTGTAAAATATACAGTATACTTAGTATAAATAGTCAGTATACTTATTATAATTGTTAATTAATATCAGTATGGGATAAATATTGTTTGAATATATGTTTAATTAGCCCACATTAAAGTGTATTATGGCTTAATTTACAGCACGTGTATTATCTTTGACATGACGTAATTAAATGTGACACATGAATACAAAGCCAAACAGATTTATACGACAAGGAAAATGAAAGCTATAAACAAACAGGCTTAGCTATGTAGGTAGGTATATACCTACCTGTATGTTGTGACATTTTTATATAGTCTGTTTAAAACATTGACGGATATGAATTTTAACCCGACTGTACTGTTACTTTTATTTATAGAGAATCACAGATTATTGAAAATATGTTTTGTAGTTTCAATACCAATAAAAAGTACTCTATGTCAATGAAAGAATAGTAAATAATAACTAAATAAATAAATATCCAGGGACATTCTAGCAGAGTTTGTACTATGGAAACCAGATAACTGATATACTACATTTACAATTTTTTTTTTTTTAACACTAATCATACCAACACTTACTAGCTACCTATTTCTACCATAGCGGGTCAAATGTAAGTTTATGTTTCCTGCTTGAATTTATGAAATATGGTTGTTAGGAAGGGAAATAAATAATATAACTGTATATTAATTAGTAAGAAAAAGTCATGAAGCCGAATGTGCAAAAGCAATAATATGATACGTGCATTTTCAATGCAAAGTTTAAAATGGGTCATTTGACCCGGTTATGGTATGTTTAGTGTTAAATACATACATAAACAGGCCTGTTCATGCACACAAATGTTTGTCCTGGGTGGGAATCGACCCACGACCCTCGGCTTGGCAGTCAGAATCGTTAACCACCAAGCCAACTGGCCTGTCAAATAGTATGTGGCCAAGCACTCTCTGTAGTTCTGTAGTCTCTCTCTCACGAGTCATCACGATCGGTTTGGTTTAACTTTGACGTGAAAACGTATCTATACTTATATTATAAAGCTGAAAAAATATATATGCTATAAAGTTTGTTTGTTTGTTTTTTACTCGCTAATCTCAGGAACATCTGCCGCGCTGGTCCGATTTAAAAAAATCTTTTAGTGTTGGATAGTGCATTTATCGAGGAAGGCTATAGCTATTATATTTTCAAAAAAATAGGGATCCTTACTAAAAGTCCAATAATGTAATAATATTATAAAGTAAGTATGTTTGTTACTCTTTCACGCATAACTACTAAACGAATATGGATGAAACTTGGCACATAGATAGAGCATATCCTGCAATAACATATAGGCTACTTTTTATCCCGGGATAATGCGATATCCATCGGGAATGCGGGTAAAACCGCGGGGGACAGCTATCTAATATATAAACAATCGCACAGTCTAAACAATCACATGATAATGCTAAAAATATTTATTCATTTCAAATATTGGCACAACACATAATAAAATGCTAATTACTCATCCAATTATTATTGTAACAAATAATAATAAGAGATAAGAACGCGATGTCAAAACCATGTATTTTATTTAGATGCCTAAAGGTCACGCCGCACCTACGTTTATTAGGCTCGTTATTACTTATCAAAGCACTCCGAAATTCGTCTTTTCTTTTCATGTACATGTACGTATACAAAAGATAATATTTTCTGATAGATCTTTTCTTATCCTGTTTTTGTTTCATTATGCTGCTAATTCAAAGGTAATGACGTAAGATTTCTAAGAATCCTGTACCTCTACCATGAGTTGCTATCGGAACTTACTTTAGTCACTAGCGAGTAAACTGACAGCAACTGTCAAATTTGTGACTCATGGTACCGAATTTCTATAGCAAAAGCTAAAAAACGTTACTCGCTAGTATTGACGTTTCGATAGGTTTTTTACCTATCGATTTTAGTTCTTTAGGTGACCGCTAGTGGCGCTGTACACATGTGCCATAGAAATGTTTTACGCCGTCGCTAGCGAGTACGTACGTTAAAAAGTCATGGTAAAGGCACTGAACCTTCGCAAACCGATAGGGATTGATTGATGTTTATGCTTGGATTTAAACTGGTGACCAGCAGTTTTATACAAAACTGAACTTAATGACTAAAGACATTAAATACAAAACTTTGAATAGTGGAACGTTTTAGGACAAATATTTGCTTAGTTTGGTCGCTGAGACATAGTTTTATGTCTGAAGGCAATTGGACCTTATTTATAAATTGTTTAAGAGCTACATTATGGCAATTTGTTCAGTATATTTTGGTTAAAAAATATCGGTTTTTATTTATTTTTGGTACTTACCACAAGGGTATTAACTACCTACTAAAGGTGTAAATCCATAAAGGATTTCCATCAATAGACAGAAAGATTCACGAGGAAGGTTTATAATCCATTGCAGGGGATAGGTAATGTAAATGTAAAAGGTAGAATTGCGGTATATCGTAAGATTTTCCAGTTAAACATAATATTAATCAACTAATACGTCCCGTATTAGTTATAATCATAAATCTCGGACTCTTACCAGCATTCACTCGATAAATCTTTAGTTAGGTTCGTTATGAATCCTTGTGCAGTTTTTCAGCAATAGATAGAGTAATGAAGAAAGGTTTGTATATAGGTATTAGTATCGATTTTGCACCCGTATGATGTCGGGGCGGGTCGCTAGTATATATTTATGAGGATATTGAATTTACAAGTAGATTGCTACTGATATTTTATTAAAGTGAAACTTTTTATCCATCGCTTTTTTTCGTCCATCTATCAGATGTCGCATTACAGTCGGCCTGCTGCTGCCGCGAGCCGCAGCCGGAGTCGCAGCCGGTGGCCGCATGTGCCTGTAGGTGTACCTACTGCAAGCCTGGCTCCCGCTGTCTGTAGCATTACTACTTTTTAATGACATTGTATTGTATAACGGATTCATAAGTCATCATCAACAACAAAAATCAACATAGTGACACCAACAACGGTAAACGGTGTTGATGTCACTATCATTAAGTCATGTTCCGAAATTTTAATTGTAATATTCATTGTGCCACTGTTTGTTTACCTTTATAAATAAAAAAAAAACATTGAATAATTTTCCAAAAAAAACAGTTAAATGCCTACTTCAAATTCAGTTAAATCAGGTGAGATTGAAGTCAATGGCAACCCCGTCAGAAAAAAAAACTATCCGAATAAGTTTCTTGCATTGAGGTTTCATAAAACCACACTATTTTTTAAAATTATTATTAGTTACTCAGTAGCCCAAATTTATACTTAGTCCAAAATAAAGCGTTTATAATATTGCTCAATAAAGACCTACCAACACGTAATCCGGACAAATAAGATTTGTTACTTTCCGGCCCGTTTCTCAAGGGAGATTTACACTGACATTTCATTTTATTAGTGGTCATTTTTACTTGTAAGTATTGCTTCGCTAGATATAGCAACAATATACTATTATAAGATTTTAAGATAACACCAGTAATTTGGTATTACGTTGAATACCAACGGTACCAACGCGTGTACCATCCTCGACCACATCGTCACTTTCCATCAGGTGAGATCTAGTCAAATGCGCTCAAGTTTTTATATAAAAAAAAAAAAAATAAAAAAAAAATAACTATTCATCGTTTTATAGTTAGGCACTACGTCAATGGTTTATGCCTTCTTATTTTTTCTATAGATTTCATATAAAAAAATCTAGCCATTTATTCAGTTGAGGCCTTAGAAGGGCGAGAATAAGGTTCGGAAATCAGTCTTCAACTGAGAAGAATTGACAAAATCAATAGCATTAAAAAAAACACTTTATTTTTATAACACTAAATACTAAATCAAATTATGCGCTAAACATAGAAAACAGAAGGTCTTTTACTGGTTATAACCACTTATAAATTTTAAGAAAAATAAAACGTTCATTAGAGCATTGTCGATTGTCGTTCAGGAAATATTTATAACATTTTCATATTGATCTTTTTGACATTGAAAATGTAATGAGAAGATATTGATAATATATTATTTATAATATAGGTATGAACGTCTGTTGGCAAAAATATTGCTATTGCTCGTATAATGAATAGCTTCAGACAAGATATCTTTCCACACATTTTTTCTACTGTTCGATTTATTAGTTAAAAAACTGTTCACCAAAACCTGAAAGCAACCTCAACCGTGCCTAAGTGACTACTTCATTTTATTTACATACGCAGAAAGAATTTAAATAATACATAATATTTTTATATGGAAAATATCCAGAAAGATAAAAGAGTGAAGAATTCTATTCCGTGAATCGAATTATAATATCTTCACGGAAAAATATGACGGAAAATAGCGCTTCAAAATAATAATGAAGTGAGAAAAAAATATTGTAAATTCTCGCTTGACTTACTTTTATTATTGTTTTTCCTTTAACGTAGTGCGATTCGACTCAAAACATATAATGTTGTTGTTTGGTACGGCAAAAACAAAAAGACACAACCCACAGACATCTGTCACCTGACAACCCTACTCCTGAGTCAACAACTTCATAAGAAATTAGGTGAAAAGCAAAGTTCCCGAATATGGCAATGTAAGGACAAACTCCGACGTTTTGGAAGGTATTATGCGGTTACAGTCAGGGATGGCGTAGAAGGATATCGGGTTACGTGAGGTGGTATTATTGGGGTATGTATTTATTGTATACGCAAGCGGAGAACGAATTTCAGGGGAAATTCTAGCATATTCGAGCGGATATTATTCCCACACGTACATACATCAAATCTAACACGCAAGATCCGGACCTAAATTATGACTAATTTAAGTTTATTTTCGCTGTATTGTATACATTTCTCTTTGACCTCCGCTTCTTCGAACTATTTTGAAACCGATAATTTCCAAACGAAGATGTGAACAATTTTTAAATATTTGCTGTAGTTGCTTTTAATAAACGAATCATTAAGACTGAGAGATACAATATAATACTTAATATATATACTTTATTGTTAACACTACATAAAAAGAAAATTGAATAAAAAAAAATTATACAAACATTATCAGTGCAACCAATTTAGGCGGCCTTATTGCTGAAGCAATTTCTTCCAGGCAACCTAGGGTATTAGGAAACATATAATATGGCTGGCGTTGCTTATTGGATATGAGTGTCTCTCGCTAATGTAACCACACCCTCACCAAGATGATATTGAAAATGTTATCTGCTGTTATGAGGGTCAAAATTTGAATCACAAAGTGCGTCAGCATCCCTACCGACGCGTCGTTCTCATATCGAAGAACCTCGGATCATATCGTGCAAATTTATTCGGAGTGACCTTAACAAGATGACAATCCTTTTTGAAAAGCCGTTGTATAACATTGGATAGGTGAGTAAAGAGCTATGGATGGGGCGAAATTTAAACGTCGCCATTTTTGTGTTTTATTTAACCGACTTGGGCCGACAATCTAGCATACGGTCCACCTGATGGTAAGTGGTCACCACCGCCTGTGGACATTTGGGGGCATCGCAAATGCTTTGTCGATCCTGGGATGTGAAGTTGTTAAGTCTCATGTGCCTACTTTTATGATTTGTTTCAGCCTGAACATTTTGATTTAAAATAATGTTATCAGAATAAATAAAGAAAAATACTACAACAACAAACAAAGTTTACACAGACAACATTTCTCATGGATCCAAAGTAAATATTTTAATGTCTTCACACAATTTGAGTGTCTTATAAAGCTGGCATAAGTGTGTAGTACGTGAATGTAAAAGTGAATTACTGAACACAAAGGCTCTGTAGAGTAGTGCTTTAGAAACACTAATGTTGGCCCCGCACAGGGGTGCCACCAAGCGCAATATTTTGGACCCCACGTTATGGTATGACAATAACAATAAAATATCTTTATGGCAGACTTTAACTCGGCTGTAAATGACATCTCATTTTTCATTATAAAACTCTGTGAAGTTGGGGCTGGCCCTGTGTTTCTCAAGTTGAAATATCGAGTTGGTGGGTATATAATGTTCAATAGCGTATATATTACACTGGGGTGAAATAATACACAACAAACCCCACGAAATTCATAACTGAAACACCAAAAGCGTTGCATTATTTTTTATATACTGTCCCATTTTTCGAGTAAGAAAAAAATATAAAGTGCCAACCTTACGTAGTACTCTAAAAGGATGCTTTGTCCACTATGATAAGCGTCTATGAAGTACTTCAGAGTCCATTATGCCAATGCACGTCGCTAAAATTGCTGATTTTTATATGAAAATCGTCTCTTTAAAAGCTCTTTAAAAGACCATCAAAGTATCGATAGAGTAAATTGATGTAAGTAGTTCTTTTTCCAGAGATTCTTGTGCATTTACCTTTATCATTATATTATGATAGTGTTCTTTAACTAAAACATTTAAGGGCATTAGTTTACAAGTGGTTAATTAGAATCAAAACATAAACAGAATAGGGTAAAAGCTGAGGAAAGAAGATTCTAGCAGAGTTATTAGGCCATTAGGTACTCTCTGTTATTCTGGCTTTTGCGTCAATTATTACGGAGAGTTTTCATGTTCCAGAGTAATTATAATTCAGAGAAATTCTATTCACGAACACCCTTTAAATCTTCAACGATAGCATTATTACCAACCTAGCTTCTTATTTTGGTTCAGTAATTAACTACAATACAAATAAACTTCACAAGTTCTCGTTGCACACTATAAACTTCGAAAACCACTGGCATTGCGGAGGCTTTTAAGTTTTGTTCCTGGAATGAAGCCAACTCTACTGATCTTTGTGATACCACAAAGTACGTTTGTTACGATTTCAATTCAGCTTCTTTCGCGCTTCCACAAAGAAGTCAGCCGGCCTTCTGAATACATCAACAGGAGCGGTTACGCTTGGAATAAAGTTTGAAAAGATTGGACTTGAATTCCTAACTGTTATTATTCAAATAGCTAACTGATCATGATTGAATCAATTGAATAATGCTTTATTCTAAATAAACTACAACTTTTTTTGCTGATTATAAAGTTTTATTATTTATTTGCTTGGAATATTATTGTATAGTTTGGTATTACAGCTGAATAAGGATTAGAAAATTTTACTCCTCTGAAGCTTGCAAATAAATATTATTACATTTACTGTTAACATAATCGAATAATTTATGATTAATCACAATGTTACGAAAAGGGTTAACCAAAAATAATATTAACTATTGCATGCATATAAAGCATTTATTTATATATTTATTTCTTTCGACGGGCCAGTTGGCTTGGTGGTTAGAGACCTTGACTGCCAAATCGAAGGTCGCGGGTTCGATTCCCACCCAGGACAAATATTTATGTGCGTGAACATGTCTGTTTTTTCTGTGTCTGGGTGTAAATATCTATCTAAGTATGTACATATTTAAAAAGTAGTAAATGTAGTATATCAGTTATATGGTAGCCATACTACAAGCAGTACACTCTGCTTAACTTGGGATCAGGTAACCATGTGTCTTGGGATAATTATTATTGTTATTATTATTATTCATTCTAGTAACTGAAGTTATTTAATAAAATTCAAGCGAGCAAAACTGTGGGCAAAAAGCTAATAATTACATTAGTTACAATCCAAAACTAACAAGGTAAATAGGACTCATTTATCTAAGAAGAATATTCAACACGACAAAATAAGCGAACAAATTAGACGTCATTAGATGGCCCTTGTATTTATTATTATACCATGGATGTAGGTCAGAACTAATTACATGTCATAGAGGCCGGAATCCAGTGACAACAGGCGTGAGGCTTCTTGAAACAATGGCGAGGGGTGTAGGCCTTCTTGAGTGAACAAACGAGCTTTTTAGAGTTCCGGAACAAAATGGCTAAAGGTTCTTTGAAGCTTCAGTTTCTGTCTGTCACGGGAAGCGTCGGCAATTAAAAATGCTATCGATTAGATTTTTTTTTTCAGTTGACGCATACCATTCAAATCCAGAAAATAAATATAACTTTGATTTTATACTTACAGTTGTTCTAACGTTTTTATTTGATTAATTTATTGTTTCTATATTTTTTATCTATAACCAAGAGACTGTTTAGATGAAAAATAAAAGAATTTTTTCTAGAAATTAACAGATTTTCAGAAATGATTAAAATCTTTAATCTTTGAATGAAATTAAAAGACAAGAAAATTTAGGCCAATAAAATAAATCCTGTTGGAGGTAAAATAATGCTGCGTTTATTTTTATAATACGGAACACTCCGTGCGCTATTTCCATCAAACTTGTTTTGCTCTGTTTTGTGGACTGAGTAATTATGCTTCTCTTACATTTTCAAAGTAAACACTGAGCGCAATTTTTTTACTTCTTAGGTTCTTTGCTTTGTGAAATTTACATCTCAGTTGTGTTGTAAACACTTAGACGAATTGCATAGCTCATTATGAATATTAAAATTTTATGGAATATTTAGTAAAGTCTGCTAATTATTATCACAAAGCATTGTCATAATAAGTTATACCTAAATCATAGTTTGACATAACACATTTCTCGATTTAAAACCAGATCTAGTGGTACTAAAACAGGCCAGTGGGCTTAGCGATCCTGACCGCCAAACCGCAGGTTGCAGGTTTGATTCCCACCCAGGACAAATATTTGTGTGCAAGAACCTGGTTTCCAAAGAATAAGCTCTGCTAAGTTTGGAATCATTCACCCTCAGATCCCAGGATATTTATTATTGTTTTATAAATACTCAAAAATCGGTTTGTTTTTCTATAATTTATTAAAACACCTCCCTATAAAAAAGATTGCATACGTGATAAGAACGCGCAATTGTATTGCCTATAACTCTTAACATAACACGTACAAAAATTGCTTTAAAGCGAATTCAAACTGTCAAAAGTGTATTCATTCGCAAATTTATCGTGACATTATACGCAGATGACATTGTTAATGTTACCATTTGGTGACATTTCGTACCACGCATGGGTTTAGGTGTAGAATTAGGTATTCCGTGTGGGTAGACATTTACAGGGCCTTTGAAAACGCTCTCTGAGGGTAACAATAGCATCGACGTAGGTATGTATTTTACATTGACATACTTAATGAGAGAAGTTTGGTATGGTCTCCAATATAAGCAGATTAACCGGTCCAAAACAATACAATTGTATTCTTAAACTTAGCTATGATAGTGTTGTTTATAGTAGACAGATATTAGATGCGTCGTGTTAAGTAGGTATGTATTTAAAAGTGAAAAAAAGTATTTATCATTTATCTATAATAATTTCCATAATACTACTAGATCTGCTTAATTTGGAATAACATGACCGTGTAAAGAATACCGCAGATCATAAAAAAAATTGAATGGATCACCAATTGGCTTGGTGGTTAGCGACCCTGACTGCCAAGTCGAAAGTCGCGTGTTCGGTCCCCCCCCCAGGACAAACATTACATTTACTAGATATATGTAATATATCAGTTATCTGGTTTCCATAGTAGAAGCTCTGCTTAGTTTGGGATCAGATGGCCGTGTGTAAAAGAATGTCCCAGGATATTTATCTATTTATTTATCTGTTCAACTGCTTATGTTGATGACTGTATTTAAGAAATACTGTTTTTTTTAATAAAAAAAATACTCAATTTTAAGTAACTGTCATTAAAAGAAAAAATAGTTTCCCCATCTATTAGTAGACTTCGCAGCCTGATAATTAAATACAAACAGTTATTATTTATTACTTAGTATACAAGTATAATTGACTTAATAATGGTGACAGTTAGAAATATGTCGGGGAGTTGAAGTGTCAACGTCAAGAGTAACCTATTTTTTATGTCACTCTAGCAGAGCGTCATGTATATGGAAGCGAGGTGGCCATCTTGAAGGCTCATTCTTTGAACGGATACCGCCAGCGCACCACGTTTGCGATGAAGCGATTCTACATCAGTTGAATGCTCAGTCAAATAGATTTAAAACCAAATAAGTGTTGGTTGCCAAACTACTAATTGTGATTTACGTATTGGAAGCTGTATTTTTATAATTACAAGAAGATCCAAATATTTTGAGTTCAGAAGCGGACAATTATTGACTTTCAATTCCGAAATGCATATCCAAGCCACAATGAATTCTGAAGAAGGTCCTCCTGTGCCAATATAACAAATAGGTGAAATAATAAATTAAAATAACATTTCCCAATGAACAATCCAACAGTAATTAAACTCCGTTGAACACAAACTCGTCGTGATCTGAATCTATCTGAAATTAGCGAACTTGCTTTGTATCAAACAAGTTTCCAAACTCCCAATTAGCTATAATTAATTTTGGAACAGTATCTTTATTGGGAACCAACTATTAACGCTTATTAAATATCTTGGTAGCTAGTTTAGTGCCATATGATGTTTACATGCTCGAGTAAAAGAAGAAAAAAAGAACGCAAAAAGTTTCGGATTATTTTCCATTTACGACCGAATAGTTTACAAAGCAAAATGTCCTTTGTTATGCTATTTTTTTATAGCACAGGGGTCGATAAACTAGCACACGGTCCACCTGATGGTAAGTGGTCACAGCCGCCCATGGACATTTGCAACACCAGGGGCATCACCAATTCGTTGTCGACCCTGAGACGTGAAGTTGTTAAGTCTCAGTGCCTGAATTTTCACCGGCTCCCTTACCTTTCTAACCGAAACACAGTAATACGAGTACACTACACGTGCCCATCATCGTGATAAATAATTAAAGCATTTAATTATTAACGAATTAAATGGATTGGCGACACTTGAAAGTCATCAATGCCCATTCTTGGCAATAAGATTGGCGTTGATATCAAACGGCAATGTGAATGGCAAATGGAGAATGATTACGATAAGTCGTGGCTACACCAACATTAAACGTCCATACGTTTTCCAGTAGTGTGGACCCAGCATATCAAGTAGGCAACTAGGCATAATATCCATTAAACCAAATTCAAAAAGCCACAATGTAAAACAATTTTAAAGTACATGTACAGTATGACCAACGTGACAAATAAAGCTGCGTAAACCTTCTTGGTAACCACCTACTTACTACTGTAAGGTACTTCCTTATTGTTGTTTACGGAGAATGGTAGTGACATCGAAAACGCTGGCATAAATAGAGGTTCTAAATTCTATAATGAGTTTTACCATTCGGTAAAGAAAAACGTTAAGAAACCCATAACATAGTGGTACGGCACTTTGTGGTAGCTAGCGTATGAAATGCTTAGCTACGTATATCATCACCACGGAGAAGCGATTGTAGTCAAGCACAACATATCTGAAGAAAATAAAAAAAAATGGTTAATGTGCTATGTATCATATACTGTACACATCATATATTTCGATATAATGGTTCACAAACACAATAGGATTGGATATGGCAAAAATGATTAATTATATTTTTGACGACAAATTTTCAGCCGTTGGCTACGTTCAATTAATTATTTCGATGCGTTACTCATTTCAATGCATTCACAATGCTTCACACATCCCACGTGATGTGCTGAATATTCGTTGATTATGCTCATTAGCTCGAGCACCGCATGGCTGGTCAAAGGTTTCTCTTGGAACTTTAATTTATGTGCTGCCGCGAAACACAACAATCATTCAATTATTAAAATTACTACATAAGGTAATTGTGGTTCATTTTATTTGACAGAAGATACGTTTTACAAATTGAATCTAGTTAATACTCGAAAGGGTTAAAAAAAGGTTCCTACATATTAATTATATGCGACAAAAGCTAAAGTTCTATAACTTATGGTATATGTTTATACTTCTAAAAAACAAAACAATAATAACCTCCCTTAATTATTTCACTAATTTAGAAGCTAATCAACAACCTTTAGATTGTCTAATGAATTTAACTAACAATTGGTTTATGAACACAAATTAAGGAAATAAAAAGAAGACATTATAAATTTAAATTTTTCTTTGTTTCTCAAATCTCATAAAGGAAAAAACCCGACGGAAAATAATCTGAAAGATTTTCCCAGTCACTGTAACATGTAGATTTATATGAAACAATTTTTCTCACTTACATAAAGTGAGGGCTCTACCCGGCCTCATTAAATGGAGGTCGATGTGGACCCAGGTCTTTTGATCAACGCTTCACATGTGGGTTGTAGTAATTAAAATTGCTGGCATTCAGCTTGCCACAAATGTTTTTTATTAGTTTAGTTTAATTTCTGCGGAGTTTACGAACTTTGTTAAGAGCACGCTTTGGCTCTTTTTGAGAAATTGAATTTGAAATGAATTCTCACACTAAGTAGGAATTAAATTATATTTTTTTTCAATATATTTTTGTATACTATAAAATTAAATATGCAGCAGCAATAATATACATCCGACTTTCGTTATAAAAGTTGTTCCTCAGAATTTCTTTTCAGTATAGGTATTTGCAAATTCACATTTTCCGCCCTTCCTTTTCTCCAATTATCCTGCATCGCTTCCGCGATGTGACGTAAATCCAGGCAATCAGAGTAAATACCCAGCGTTGTAAGGTACATATTTTTTTATCAGAAACAAGGATTTTATAAACGAACGCGAGTCATCTCGCTTCAGTTTTTGAATAATTCGTTACGATAATGATTCAGGGTCAAATACCTTGGTACTTTGTAGTCCTACCAACCTAACTACAAGTGTATTTCGGGACAGCTAGGTCCTTTCTACAATTTATAACTTTCCTCCATTTGCAGGCCAGTTGGCTTGGTGGTAAGCGACTCTGATTGCCAAACCGAAGATCGCGGGATCGATTCCCGGGTCCCATCCAGGACAAATATTTTGTGTGAACATGTCTGTTTGTTTTGTGCCTGGGTATATTTAGAAAAAAAAAGTAGTATTGTAATATATCACTTATCTGGTTTCCATAGTACAAGCACTGCTTAGTTTTGGACCAGATGGCCGTGTGTAAAGAATGTCCCAGGATATTTATTGGTCAAATACCTAACAAGGATAGATTGAGGTGAATCACAAACCTATTTAACTTATCTACCTACAAAAAAACTGTCTAAAATATTATAACTTAATATATCTATAATGTAATATTATATTATAACAATATGTGACTACAGGAATCCCAGGAATCAGTTTCACAGTCTGTACCCGCCAACTAGCTTTACAAGCTAATTTAAATAATTATTAAATGGAATGACTCGAAAGGTATTCGAGAGCCACCTACGCAAGTTGTCACCTTGCAGCGTAGGTTGTTTCTACCCTTTTAACGGCGTATCCGTTCCCCTTTGTTGGGAACAGGGTTGTCACTTAGTTAATTGAAATTGTGAAAAGGTGGTGAAGTGACGTCATTGTAAGCTGAAAGTTAAGGAGTGACGCTGAATGGATGACGAGGGAGAACGTGTCAGCCATTGTGATGTAGCAATAGACACGTTTTATTATTTCGATCGTTTTAACACCAGTTAGAGAAACTGATTAGATTTTGCACTGTATTAATGTTGGCTACATTCTTGTAAATTGTGAGGACAACGAATAGAATTCTATAGGTAACTATAGTGTATTCTAGTTCGGAGAAACTGATATGGCTATCTTATATATTTTACATTGAAATTATTTTATCTATTACCCTTTCGGAGTATTATTTAAGTCTTTATGAAATAATATAATACGTATTCTTTTTATTCTATCAATCAATGTTTTCACCCACCGCAATCGATTCATGCAGTGCAAGCGCGATGGCAATGGCAGTTTAACAATGGCCTTCTTGTAATCGTTAGCTGGACGAGATGAAGTAAACTCTTCAAAGCAACACATTTTGTACTGTCTCTCGGCTATTGATTTTTGAATGAATTCTAGAAAAACGTTGAACTCTGTTGACGCAAGGTCTGGTGAATATGGTGGATGACGGAGACTAACACTGTTAATTTAGCTTGGAGACCGTCTGATATACAGAGACGAGTGATTGACCAATCAATGGCGTCTGGAGATTTGCGAGCTTCTCCACCATTGCATTCAGTTCTTCACAGTACACATACGCAATAATGCCCATACCGTACGGTAGGATTTAAAATAAAATTGATTTCTAATTCGAATTCACCGTCAATTCTAAAGCGTAAATTAAATTTGAAACAGTCAATTCTTAAAAACAGTAACTTCATAGGTAAGTACATACCTATTATGTAGGTAGATTTATCCTTTTACAAACCTCTATTTCACAAGAAATCGAGTAAACAAACAAATAATTCACCCCAAGCCTTGATTTAATGATAGAGAGGAAACTGCATCTTAGCTACTTCCTCAATGCGAAGAGATAAACATAAGGAAAAAAACACGACAAAATTATATACAACAAACGACCTTTTAAAATTCACCGTCTATTACAGATAAGTGAAAATATTCCCTCTTCTTTGTATCATGACAAAAACAAGGTACCCTAAGGGCCCAACAAAATAGCCATCATAATGTTCAAATTGCACGTAATAAAAGGGCCCGGCCTTCGATATAAAGAGTAATAAGTGAAAAATATTGCCGTAATAAATAATTTATTCCAAGTTTTGCGTCGAAGCAATTTATGGTGTATAGAAATGGCTCTAAAATACGTTAACCTGCTTCAATATTTATTGCCTTGCTTATATTGATGCCTGTAAACTAAAACTAAAGACGTAACATTAATAACAGAGTAAATAAAGAAACGAATGAATATCCTGGTACATTTTTAACGTACGTTTCCTTCCAATAGTATTATATATATTATATTATCTTACAGTATTATGTGGGTGTGAAGATATCAATTTCTACTATACTTCATTTCTTCACAATTATAAACCGACATAGCAAATGCTGTGTTAAGGCCTAAATTGCCCGAATTCTGAATATATATTTCACTTTCAGGAAAAAACCAAATATACTACCTAATACCTACTCATAAATTGAACACTGTACGTACCCATATGAAAATATTCTTACAATGTAGCATACATTACTCTCCCATAAACCGTACATCATATCTAGCTTTATTAAAATGCTGAGCACTGATGAATAAAGTGAAGTCAGTCTACAAAAAGGGGTCATTTGAACTCATTTTACTACACGCACTCTAAGCCGTTAAAGATAATATCGAAATGATGTATGGAAGAATTGTCGGCAGTAAAAGTCCTACGAAAATCGTTCCTATAAGTCTGGGGAAAGGATTTTTCTTACATTATTATGATGAATGTATTCGAAGTTTTAAAGCCTTCAAAAGTAAATATACATTACTGCACTAGGTATAATCACTATACAGTTGATTACCTATTTGATACTTCATGAACTCAAGGCTCATTTATAATTAAAAAAACATTTGAAATAATCTCATTCTTAGAGATCGATCAATAATACTGAAAAGAATTTATTTCTCCTTATTATTCAAAAATAGAATAATTTATTTAAATGCTCGCATTGTGGCAGCATGCACGCTCCAATACCAATTCATAAACAAACATACTAAAAAAGGTTTATTCCTAAAAGCCGCAGTTGCCACACGATAAGTTTCCAGCATCAGTTTCTGACCGCTCACGACCACATTGTAGTGCTGGAATTGGATTTCACCCGGAGTTTTCAATTTTTCTGTTGGTGCCTGCGTCGAGTACTAGACACTTATATATTCACGTAAAAATTTAACTAAGCAATATATTCGGAACTTTTTATAGTGTTGGTAAGAAATAAATAAAATTATATATCTAATGATATTTAAAAAAAAAGAGTGTGCGTGTAACCTTTACGCGCAATTGAAGTAAAACTTAAAAAAATAAGTTTGACAATATAAAAATGAACATTTACGTTTTTTACAGGTCAAATTATTATCACTTAATATTCACTATTTCATTTTATATTCTATTTAAAATTCATTAATATCACTTTAACATTTTAGAAATATTTTCATTTGTTAAATAGAATAATTGAGAGTAGAAAATTGAAGGTTAGATCAGTACATGTCAATATAACCTTGTTATTGAATATTAAAGAATGTCGCAATCGTCAGAAAATTTATTAATAATGTATTTATTACTGAAATGAGGTTGATGAAAAGTGAGGTTATAATTTTTTCGGCCAGCTGCACGTAATTCATGTAAATAATGCATAACTATACAGCTGGTGTATATTCGCAGTGTTACCAATAAATAATGTATATAGCTACACGTGGATTAGATCCTTATTTTAAGTATGTCTTCTATAGCCATTAGAGTATTTGATGAAAAAAAACGGACGTCAGAAGAAAACAATTAAAATGTCAATATAATTACTTTTAAGTAACAGAATATAAACTAAAAGCACTAATGCAATAAGTATTATTATAATATAAGACTTAAAATTATATACATATTATACATGCATAAAACATAGTAAGACTACTACTCCCGTAAAGATACTATACATTATTTTTCATAACGTTACATCCGTCAGACAAAAAATTTGGCTTACTCCCTAGTCGCGCCTAAAGAAGTTTTACTTCAAAAAATTTACCATGCCTGCCAGATTGATTGTTTTTTTTTTATATGTATGAAAGAGAAGATGTTGTCCTTATATCATGATATATCGTTCCGTGTATTTATAAACGCTAAATTCCCCATAACAATACATAAGCCTAAATAAGAAATGAAAATTTTCACAAGCTTTCTCTGTTATCTTCGTAAAGCCTTCACTACGATTATTGAACAAAAACCTTCTTTGTCCCTTTGATCCTGTATAAAAACCATTCAAACTTTAACCTATTATATCAGAGGAACCTGGCTGGTATTAAACCTATTTACCAAATAGGCTTAATTGTCAACAAAACTTATTTTATAGCCGTAATGTCACCCTTAGGTACTTATCTCTACGAATTAGTAAACAGTTTGGTGGCTTAACATATAATTCATGAATTCATGATGAGGTTTCAAGAGAATTTTGGGATAGATAAGGAGTTTCTAATGAGACAATTAATAATTATTATTAGTTTAAATGGCAGGGATAAAGATCTACATACAAACCAAAGTATCTAATACGTCTAAAGTCTAATAATACGATTTAAAGATAAATGTTTGTTTATTCGTCTGCTATTGTTATAGTTGTTGTGCCTATGCTACGCATGCCGGGAAAGGCAAATTAACGGTAAAACATAAAAAAATTAAATTGATCAATAAAACACAAATTTTTAATCCGTATTTATAGTTTTAAATATTTCAAGTTATGCCAATTAAACTCATAATTATTCAAAACTTATTTATTTTCCAATTATTCCTTTTTATCAATACAACACACAACAACTCCTCCTTATAATATATAGTTAAAATTGCCACTCTAAAAATTCTAATTACTTCAATATTGGACTTATTTCTGCCATTAAAACTGAATGAACAATTGATACTTAATAGTAAGCTGTCATACAACATCATATATTCCGTTTTCGAACATCCAAAAACTGGCTTAGCCCTAAAATCCGAATCACAAAGAACAAAGGCGAAAATATCCGACTAACACGTCATACATTCAAACATTTGCCTGGATTTTGGAATCCTCCAGGCGTAACACCGTGACGTCACTTTGTCATATCATAGCTAGACGTCAGCTGAATCCATTAATATCCCCAACATATCCACCCTCGGCGGGATGACGTGAATTTGCAATAATTTGTTTCATATCTCACGTCAAAAAGTATGAAGCAATTTGTCACGAAAACTAATCATATCTCGGGCATCTCGGATATCAACATCGACGAGTATTAATTGCTTTTGGCATGTTAGCGATATCGATCGAGCTTATTTGCAATAGCTACGGTGATAGGGATGTCACATTGGGATTTTAAAATTGTTAACAAAAGTATTCTCTGCAAACTCGTAAGCACTCTTTATTTTATAATTATTTATATTTTATTAAAGGGCAACCAACAATATATGCACCAACAAAATTACATTTCATTTCATTATAATCTATAGATCTCATTTTAAGTGCTGCCTCAATTATAGGCTACCACAGCATGCGCTATATTTTATTATTTTAATTTTAATTCTAAGACAGATATAAAAACATAAACAAAAAAAATTGTAACAATAAAAACAAAATAAATCATCATAATCAATACATTTTTGGGGAGCAGCAGCGGATATAAAATCAATATTTATTATACAAAAAAGAGCAATTCGTGCAATTTACAGTATGGGTCCCCGTGAATCATTAAGAGATTTATTTAGGTAAATAAATATAATGACATTACTTTCACTATATATTTATGAAAATACAATGTTTATTCGTAGAAACATAGGAATGTTTGAGTCAAAATTGGATATCCATAATATTAATACAAGACAAAGGGAGAAGTTAGTTGTTCCATACTTTAGACTAACTAAAGTAAACAAGTCATTTCTTGGTAATTGTGTTAGATTTTATAATAAGATACCGCTGTCAGTAACCAAAATGTCTGATCATAAATTTAAAAATTATATTCGGAAAGTTTTGAAAGAGAAAGCGTATTACAAGGTAGTTCATTATATTGAAGATAAAAATGTATGGAAATAGCTGCTCTCTGCACAGTGCACCTCTAAATCTCTTTTTTAAGTTGTAAATACCTAATTATTGTTTTTTTCTATTTTGTAGTCTTGTCATATTTTTTTTGTTTTGTTTTTTAATGATACCTGTAATAAGAATTTTGTAATTGTTAAATATAAAATTATGTAAAATTGAAATTATAAAATAGCCAAAAAGTCAGAATAGATAAAAATTTATATAACAAATAAAAAAGAATGTAACCTTGCTGAGTTTTTTGCCGGTTCTTCTCAGTTGAAGGCTGACTTCCGAACCGGTTGTAGCTTCAGTAACTTTAAATTTGACCTTCATAAGTGGCCTCCGAAGGCCTAAACTGAATAAATGGTTTCGATTTTTTAATTAAATAGGCATTAAAAAAAATTTTTTTTTGCTATGTATGTTTTAAAAGTAAACCAATATGTTGTTACTTACTTCAGACAAATGTTTACTTGAGTAGTTTCGAAGAGATTGTAACCGTCCAACCTCTACTCAGGTATGAACTTAAATATAACCGGTGAAGAGAGGACACAACTGCACTTTGGCTCTCAACATTAGCACTAACAACTAGTAGACTAGCTGTTAGTGTTCTCTCATTGGTCAAAATTTGAAAATAATCATTCAACATAAATGAATTTGCAAGTAATAAAGGACAAACTTTGTTAACGATGTTTAGCCTGACAATAGTAAACAAAAAAATCGATACAAAAACAAAGAGACATTGGTACTAAACTAATATGTCTTTACCTATTTATATATAGACTTGAAGATCGTCCTATACCTAAATACGTCAGTATCTAATACCAAAACAGCAGTAACTCTGAGTCTGAAGCTGTTACATTTTTCACGATTTGTAATTTACATTTTCCTGTTCCTCGGTTTTAAAAGATAACGCTACAGGAAACTTATCAAATGAGCCATCCCTCCTACTAATGGCCAATTTATGTAAACGTCATTCGAAGTGTTATAAAAAATGGGTAGAGAAACCTTGAAGATGAATTAAGCAGTAAAATATCGGTAAACGCCAGAAGTTGAGACCTAATTCGAGGTACTTACTAATCAAAACAAATGGCGCAGTATGGATTTATCTATTTATTGCGAAACGATGAATATTCTATCTTCTTTACTGTAAAATTACTCATTGATTTTACCTTTTTGGTGTTGACACAGTCAGGTCAAAAACATACAAGTTTTATGATTCAATGTCCTGTCGAGCATTTGTGTCATGCGGGATTATACTGCTACATTTAATTTCAATAAATTAAATTTATTAGGCGATATCCCCCGCGGGGTATTAGAAAACTGGATAATCTTTCCAAGGAGCCGTACCTAGTACTACATACTAACTACGGCTCAATATCATTTTACAAATTTAATTGCCAACAATCTATCATCATTAATTTCCAATTTCTTATAAAGACTTATCTGGATTAAAGATTTAACGTCACCAAAATATTTGAAAGCCTCAATAAAATACATCCCTTGACAGAAATGTATTCCCCGTAAAAGTAATTCATTGTCGTTGGAAACAACACCGTTTGATTTAGTGGATATTGCTGTCATTTATATGGACATGTATTGATGTATTGCTCTGTATGTCCTTTAAAAATAAGTCAGGGGGCTAAACTAAATATTATATTTTTTTTTATTTTACCCACCGAAAAACTTACAGATAAACCCCTCGAGGTTTGCGTTATGTGACTACATGTACGTTTTAGTATTTTGTACAGTATTTTAAATAAACCTATAAAAATTAAAAAAAAAGAGAGAGAGAGTACAAAAATGGGAGTACCTACTTAAGCACATGCTATCGGAGACGTCGCGATGTAAACTGTCAGGGTATAATAAACAAAATTCTCCTTTCTCATTCAGTCCCCTTTTTCTTCGAATGCAGCCTATTTCGATTTCTGATTCGCTCATTATGCCGAAAGGGCTTATTATTCGACCAAGGGCCCTGTTAAACTGTATCCTTGTTTTTGTAGTACCTACTTTTCTAAAAATGAGAGAAAAAAGGTCCGCTTCCTCCATTATTTATTCTCAACATGCGTTCAAGCAATATAATTGAAAACTTATTTTCTGACTTTCCTACTTTAGTTAGTATATTGACTTCTAATTAAAATAATTTTGGAGTTTCTCTTTCTACTAGATCTAAAGATTTAGGAAGTAAATAGATAACGGCAAGATTTGTTAAAATATTTATTTACAACTTTCAAATGACGCTGTAACTAATTCTTGAGGGACCAAGGCTTTGGAAACATTGTATATTAGAGGTCAATAATTTCGTAACGCATTCTTTGGTAATACTAAATAAATTTTAACAAACGAATGGTGTTACTTTCAGCTGTTTCGTAGAGAGACTATTCACCTATACTTTATTTTACTATACACTGTATGTACCTCCGCTTACCATACAGAAAACTCGTTTAAAATTTTACACTGCTTTCTCTTATTCAAAATCGGTCTCACACTCATTTGAAAAAAATATTAGATTAAATGTAAATATCATTAGTTCAGACTGAAATATTTGTTCAGGATTAAAATCGACCTTCATCTCAAACATACTCAAAATATTATAGGTACTAACGCAAATTCTGAATTATTTACTACCCAGAATTAAGTAAACTGAAATAAATCATTACAAACAAACACTAGAAAATTTCAAAGAAGTTAATGCCAGTCGTTTCATACATGTTTACGAAGCAACGGATTGGCAATGAAAACGGCAGACAGACGGACGGAAATTGGAAATCTCATGGCGTAATGGAAATTTCAATGTTCGCATGCAGCACCCTATTTTTGATTCATTGAACAAGTGGTATCATAACGAGTAATATTATGAAGTTATGTGACTGTTCATCATTGAATCATGGCTATATCTAATTAGTATCAGATAGGGCTCCTATACAAAATTCTGATACCTTTTTGAGACACGCAACCCTGACTAATTGTTACTTTTATCTTTATTGTCTTGATTCCCGGACATTTCCCCTATATTGCATAGTTCCAATATAAATAAATAATAAATATCTAGGGACATTCTTTACACACGGCCATCTGATCCCAAACGAAGCAGAGCTTGTAGGTACTATGGAACCCAGGTAACTGATAATACATGTACTTCCTTTTTATTCTAAATACATGCATAGATATTTACACCCAGCCACAGAATAAACAGACATGTTCATGAATACAAATGTTTGTCCTGGGTGGGAATCGAAACCAACTAAGCCAACTAATCTAATATACCTAATATTTGGCTTGGTGATTACCGACTCTGAGCACCAAGTCGCAGGTCGTGGTTAGCGCAGTACTAATTCTTTATATTATTAAATTACCATTTCATTAACACTTTGGAACTTCTCCCATTCGAAATTAAACTGATTATTATGTACGTTGACATTGAGAGCTAGCAAATACAACTTAGCCAATAAGGCCTATGTACATAGGTGCAGCAGTTGGATTGATCAAAGGCTATTTCCCCTAGAATAGGCTCAGGAATAGTCTGAAAATTGTTTACCTAACAGGTCAATATGTCCTTGCACTGAGACTATGTAGGGTGTACATCGTGCCCCTATTTTGGTTTAATCTAAGCTTGTACACTACCTTCTGTTAGCAGTGTGCGCTTGAGTAACTCCAGACCGAGAGTCGATTTATTAGATAGCTATCCAATACGACATTTAATTTAGCTTGTGTACAAGTAGGTATTTGCTGACGGCGCTTTGTACATACCTCGATTGATGTTTACTACTGGATTTATTTCGACTGATGGTTTAGGTATTTTGCTTTTAATATTTTACTGAATAATAATGAGCTTACTATATAAGATATTCTTTACAGTTACGAACCGACGTGACGTAAGAAATGAATTTATAATATATATTTTTAGATATTTCTAGCGGATAAACAACATCAAAATTGGTGAAAGCGTTTAAGAGAAGAATTACAAACTCACTGGAATTTTAGATTCCGCCCAGCGGATCTTGTTGAATTTCATATGATGATGACCCGAAGACGTGTGATATCCCTAAGGTATAGCTATCTGGGGGCTATCAGTTCATCAGAACGATGTGATCTGTACCTATATACCTACATATTGTAGAATATTAAGTCCGGACCGACTAATGCCGGGTTACTATATACGATCCCGATCGAAAATCCATGGATTGATGAACCTTTTGACAGTAATTTTAATACACGTAATGTCAAAATTCTACTTCAATCTTGCGATTTTAGATCGGGTTCGTATATAGTAACCCGGCTTAATACCTTCATGCTGAGACTCAAACTCTGGTCATTGAAAACATACATTTGGAGTATAATGTATGCTTATTTATAGTAAAGGGATGTAGATTTTTCAATAAGATTTTAGTTTCTGTGGTAACGCGGGTAATTCCGTCGATCGGTATGAGATGTTCCTATGCTTAACAAACATATATGCAGACTTTGTTTTATAATATTAAGTAGGCATGTATGACTGTAGGAATTGTAAAAAATATGCTGGTACAAGTATCTTTTTGTATTTAATTTTTTTGGAGATATGAGATTGAGAATAATTTATTTGCTAGAGACATGGTGTAAAATTGTTTATAAAATTGATAATAGGTAAGTTAGCACATTATGTTTCGTCAATGCGACGACAAGCAAGTTTTTAACTATTTTTAAATGATGAAATATGAACCCAATAATTAATCTAAAGAATGTCTATAAAATTTAAACTAAATGAAAATATAATAGCTTGTGTTTGACCAACTCACCATGATCAATAAATAAACAATAAAAATAAAAGAAAGTACATTCCTGTCAATTTCCATTCATATTTAAAGATATCAGAAGTAAAGTTAGTAAACACCAGCCTGAATGCAACATAAGTCGTTAAATCCATATACCGATGCGAGTTACCTCAGCATTTCTACGTCAGGTGGAAGTGATTTTCAAAGCAATCCGCTAGAGAAATACCATTTACTGTTTACCTGCCTCCAGTAACCTCGTTATATGCTTGAGGCATCTACTGACTTTCGAGAACTCGTGGGTTTCAAGTGAGTAGCGACCTATTGGGAAATCAGGCAGCCTAGCGTCTGTGATTTCAACCTTTTAAAATATTAGGTAAGTACCCACTTACTGTACATAGGAGTACTTAGTTACTATGTTGAAAACCAAGTTGTAATCAACTTACGACAATGTTACCTGATAGTAACTGAATTTAAATTGAGGTAGCGAAACTATGAAAATCATAACGATGTACCTACCTATTTCTATAGGTTCCATTAAACTGGAACACTGGGATATCCTATGATGAGATAAATGAGATAAGATCCAATTTGGTGTAAATAAAATTGGTGTAATTAAATTATTATAGTATTGTTTAGTGATCAATAAAATTGGTTGGCTACTTTTCTAAATCGATATGGCTTACACTTTAATATTAAACTAGCTGTACCCAGCCACGCTTCCCTGTGGTACATTGTGATTGAATGGTTGAGAAATGAGAAACAAAACAATGACGGTCGCGGATATGTGACTGATGCAAAACATAGATAAAAACAATCCTTGATGTGGATTATATATCATGCTAAAATTTCAGCTCGATCGGTGCAGAACTTTTTGAGTTTTTGAAGCGTACACAAACCAACATAACATTTTTATATATATAGATTATGTCCTACTTTAGTACATAACAATTTACTAACCAATTTGTCCTATATAGGTATATTTATTATCTAATTTTAGAACCAAACTAACCGAACACATGTTTCTCCTTTCAACCTGTTAATAGTTGCTAACATGTGTAATGCCTAAACTACACTGCGAAGTGCATTCTCGGCGACAGGACAGAACCCAGATGCAAACCTAGTTAACGTAGTTCATAGCCTAAGTTCAGTTGAGAACATTTGAAACTGAAGTAGTGACTTGGGAAGACATGTTAACGATCTTGAACATTCTTGAAATTATGAAAATTTTATAAATAAATAACTACACGTACCTACCCACATGTATTGCAGTTGTATTGAAACTCTTATATTTTTCTTTTTAAATTTTGATATTTAATTTCAATGGCCTGTAATGATTCTGGGCTCTGTAATGAGTTTAACTTGTATTTATTTTTAAACTAATACATATAATATTAATAATATAATAATGTATCAATTTAGATTAATATAATTGTAACTATATTTAAGTAAATTTTATATTATTTATTTCATATTTCAAGCAATTTAACAATAGAAAAAATTAATGTAATACCATATATCAAGGAATCACAAGCCTCAGCTCAAAACAAAGAGCTGAGCAAGCGCGGAAAGATATTAATTTATAAAAATGCAATAAAATTTATCTTAGAATAATTTATCATAAAATCTTTAAAGAGTACGGACTAAGAGTCCGTAGAAAATATAAAAAAAAACATATTTATATTCCCTACCTACTAGATTGATAATAAAGATTTATTGTGATATATGTCTACATTCCAAACATGAACAATAGAAATAATTACCTACCTATCTCTTTATAAATAAGATATCCTTAGAAACTCAAATAAATATCTGATTCTCAGAATCTGTATACCTATTTTCGACCCAACACAATTCCGGATAGTATCTCAAAGCCTTTTGTAATATGAAGCCTTGTTGTCACCACTCTCAAGAGAGTAAAACTCGTTATCGCTGCTACAACGAAGCATTTACGTATTCATCTTGAAAATAATAATCTCTGAAATAACTTTTGTTTCAAGACTCAGATTTCAACAATGTTTGTACGACTAAAGCCCTACATGTATTATGTATTTTCTTATAGGATATCTTTAAAAAAGGCAAATTGAGGAAATTCGTATACAACTAGTGTGCAAGTAAAAGAATTTAGCGTGGAACTAGGACCAAACATTTATTTTTCTTTGGGACGTTCCTTCTTATTAGATACGTCGTAACGGGAACGTGGACGAAATTGTTAAGTGGCCTCAATTTATATATTTGTCTTTTACTTTACTCAACTAAAGATTTCAAGTTCAGAAAAGGTAGCTTTTTTTAGTTTATTTAGACTATTTGTTTACATTTTACTACAATTTCAGCAACAGTTCGCTATTTCAAAGCAAAGTAGGTCATAAACTAAATATTAGTGTCACGTCTCAACTAAATCTCAGTGGATTATGCACATCACGTCGTCAGATAGCTTTATCACAACGTTATCTTGTTGACGCAGCCTCCCTCGGTTTTGCTGTATAAAAGTATTTCTCCCCAAAAAGAAAATTTAAAATAAAATTAAAGGAAACAAATGGTCAATAACGTAGGATAATAACTAGGATTTTTTACCTATAAACTTTTGTAAACATTTTCGGTTTAGGGTTAAACTATAAGGCATGGCAACTGCTGGTGTTGTAGATAGACTACGAGTAATGATACCAGAAAATTTAGGGCGAGACAACATTCTACAAGTCGGGTTGGATGTACCAGGTCATTTAATACGGTAAATGAAAGCGATTTTGTTTCGCTGTAAGCATCCACTAGAGATCTTTAGAGACAATAGCTTCGGCCCCACAATTCCTAACCTGCGTTCTCGATGGATATAATATCTTGTACCTAATAGGTGATTGTGACTTCCTACCTAGGTAAGTAAATAAGTACATATTATAACTGTAGATCCCTACCAATGGCATCTCAATAAAATGTAACTTCATAAAAAGTGACAAATATGTGCACATTTCACCATTTGTTTTTAATTAATTCACCGATGTTCTGGCAGTTGTGACTGCCTTCTCAACTTTTTATAGGGCAGCAATACGTTGGAAATCCACCTAGTATTGCTAATGTGTATAGTAGTCAGTAACAACAATCCATCATCAGTCAGATTGTCAGTAATTTGATTTCTTCAAACAGTTTCCTCTGCAGGCTTGGCAGATACCAAATGATTACTAGACGTGGGTTTGATTCTTGATAGCAATTTGTGTGCATGAGCATGTCTGTTTGTTCTGCGTTTGTTCTTAAGTATGTGTTTATATATCAGTTATCTGTTCCAGTTATTGTACATTCTATGGTACATGCTCTGCTTAGTTTAGGATCTGGATAGCCGAGAAAAAACAAAAATATATCACGATAACTTTAATTAATATTTTATTTAAATCGACAGACAGTCTTAATTAAGAAAATAAAACTATTCTAGTAATCTAGTATACCAAGAAATAATAAAATAAAGAATCATATCTCAGGATATCGAAGGCATCAATATTTTCAGTTTAGTTTCGTGACTAGACATACAATATATTAAAAGGCTTATATTAAAATGTATCAGTCAAATTATTTGGAAATGGCAGTTTCACTACTTGTCTTAGTGTTTTTATTCAAAACACCTTCGCAAACAACAAGAGCCCGATCACATATAAAGAAATTCCCCCATTTTTTTAATAACATTGCAGATTTAAATTAATTACTTAGGTCTGAAATATCTGGGTTTCCATATTTATACTTTTTATTTAAAACAATCTAATTATAACAAGCATAAAAAAACGACAAAAAGCATACTGAAACCAATTTTTATGAACCTATTTTATACGATTAATCGTTAATTAAATCTGTAACAATTTGTATAATATAAAATAACAATTATATAAAAACTTTGTTAAATAATAAACCAATTATAATCGAAAGATTTTTACAAATAAAGGACAGTTCCTCTATTGTGGAAACTTATACAGAGACCAAGGTCACTCATAGTTTTTAAGTTTTAGTCTTCAAATATGTGTCGGTACTAACCTAGTATTAAGTAATAGTATGTATTTACTAACACTAATGGGCCCTGAGTTGCCAGAATAAAATATAAGTAAACAAAACTGTATAATAACAAATTCCATTAATTGGGAAAATAATAAAAAAGGATAGCACTAATAGAAAACCATTGACCATGGTTGGACTGGACCATGACAGGCCAGTTGGCTTGGTGGTTAATGCTCTGACTGCCAAACCTAAGGTCGCGGGTTCGATTCCCACCTAGGACAAACATTTGTGTGCATGAATATGTCTGTTTGTTCTGTGTCTGGGTGTAAATATCTATATAAGTATGTATTTAGAAAAAAAAGTAGTATATGTAGTATATCAGTTATCTGGTTTCCATAGTACAAGCTCTGCTTAGTTTGGGACCAGATGGCCGTGTGTAAAAGAATGTCCCGGGATATTTATTTATTTATTTATATTTTACTTGGCCATTGCGAATAGAATATTTTCTTCAGTGCATGGGGCTCTTAAGAAAAATTTGAATCTCAAGTTTATAAATAATCTTATTAACTATAATTGTGCGCTACCTTAGTTTGGAATCTTTAACTTACACTTATAGACTCATTACAATTATTTTAGAAATTCAATAATCATTAAGAAAGAAATATAGGTAGAAGTACCTAACAATTCTTGTTGCCACTTAATGTTATAGTTTATTATAATTGAGACAATAGTTATGATCTTTCGATCTCTTCTCGTAAACACTTATATTTTATTAATACTGCTATTAGTGTAAATAGTTCGCAAGCAGTGATTATTTAAGCCACGCTGTTTCTCTCTCATGAATCGACTTAAGTTATTAACTTCTTCGCTCACTCACACAATGTGACACAATACACATATAAGCACAAACATTGAGATTTCAGATGTGATAACAACAATAAGTGCTTTGTAATTTATTATTTATTAATTGAAATACAATATTTATGTAATTTTATAAAAGTTTTAATGTGAAAGTTTGTAATAAAATAAGCTTCATTTATATCATAGTGTTTTCCAGAGATTTATTCAGTTTAAACTGAATATCAAATCACATCCATTTCAAGCTAAAAATAATATTTTATTTCTTTAAACTATATGTGTATTGTGGGTGTGATGAAGACTATCTGTCTTAACTTAGCTTATATCTCTCTTTTAGCTAGGATTAATTCTGCTACACAATTACAGTATACATTAATAAAATCCACCGTTCCATGCAAAATTTCAAAAGTTACATTAGAATAATTATTTTGTATGAAACAGCAGATTTCTTATATCACTTTCTGATGTTGATCATATTTAAGACTATGTTACACGTTATAGAAATATTAAAATATAAAATCACGACATTATAATAATATATTAATAATAGCACGAATAAAAGTTGCTAATCTTAAGCAGTGAATCTCACTAATATATATGAACACTAGTTAAATAAGATACAGAATTTATATTAGTTACATTTAGAATGTCCTACTTGAAAATGGAATATCGTTTAATTTGATATTAGTAAACATGTTTCATTTTGTCATATGTGATAAAGAAATTAAAATACCGCCTTACCTATCTAAAATAGGCGCCATGCTAATAGTATAGGAGCTAGCAACGTTTTCGAGAAAGAATTTCAGGTCAGCTGATTTTGTGATATGTCGTCCTTCTTGCTCTTTCGGTTAAGGTCTGGGCTATCTGGCTGGCGGTAGCGGTTGCGTTCATTAATGCGCATCCTACCTGTCCAGGTAATAATCCTGGATTTCAAAAACATTTTAAGAGGCGTAATTTTCAATTTTTTGTTTTTAAATAAGTCTACCTGACATACCTTTTTTATTGCCAGACATTTTTTACATTGCTAATTATGTGCCATACCCGATTTTATTATTTTTTTTTTTTAATTTCAAAGTATTTTATAATGTCTGTAATTTAAATATTATGTTATTTAAGGGTTAAAAAAAATAAAATTAAATTGCCAGACATTAATTCGATTGCTAAACCTTGAATTAAAATGAAAAAGTCATGAAAAGTATTGCAGTATGATGCTAGTAGTCCGAGAGAGACAGTTGCAGAATATATAGTCGAGAATAGGACAGAGTACGATTACAAAAATAAATAACTCTTTATTGTATATAATAATAATCGTAATAGTAATCGTTCCAGTCAGAACAAGTTTAAAAAAAAAATATGCATCAAAAGGAATATAAAATTAGAACAAAATTTCAAAAACAACACTTTATTTAAATTGTCCTGATTATAAATGTGAATTTAGTCTATAGTGTCGTCACAAAAAAAAGAGGCATCTTCATAATCACCGTCATCATCGTCGCTGTCTTTGTTAGTATCATTTAGATCATCTTCTTGGGAACTGTCGTTATCTTCTAAAACTCTATCATCTACAATCTGTTATCTTTATGTCCTTTACAAAAAACACATTTTATTTTATCATTGGCCATTGTAACCAAATTAAAAAATAAACATTAAATTCAAAATAAAAACAAACATGTGACATCAGAATGACGCCATCTTGTAAGCCGGTTGAGCCACTGTCGCTGTCTATGTCTCTCTCTCGGACTACTAGCATCATACTGCAATACTTTTCAAGACTTTTTCATTTTAATTCAATGTTTAGCAATCGAATTAATGTCTGGCAAATTAATTTTAAGTTTTTTAACCCTTAAATAACATAATATTAAAATTACAGACATTATAAAATACTTTGAAATTTAAAAAAATAATAATAATAAAATCGCGTATGGCACATAATTAGCAATGTCAAAAATGTCTGGCAATAAAAAAGGTATGTCAGGTAGACTTATTTAAAAACAAGCAATTGAAAATTACGCCTCTTAAAATGTTTTTAAAATCCAGGATTATTACCTGGTCAGGTAGGATGCGCATTAATGAACGCAACCACTACCGCCAGCCAGATAGCCCAGACGCAAGAAGGACGACATATCACAAAATCAGCTGACCTGAAATTCTTACTTTGCAAACGTTGCTAGCTCCCATACCATAAGATGTCCGTTTTGGCGTTTTAAATGAAATATTAAAATTCAACCTATTGCTAAATGATTATAATACTTATCTGCGTCATCACACAGTTGACTATTCAATCGATACGCACTTTACATCAAATGGATTAAAGTACATTTTTCGATAACATGTTTTGCCTGATCAGATGTTCACATTATGATGTAAGAGTATGGTACGCTATTAAAAATATTACATAAAAATTATTGCTTAATTTAAATTAAATAATTATGGAACAAATAGCTATTCAAAACATTTTAGTTCTTATAAAATCTAAATAGCTTAATAAGACTAAGGCAACACAATAGTTATCATATCAACTAATGTCTAGTAGAAAGGCAGGTACTTTGGGGTAGTACTATTATCTAAAAACATCCAAAATCCAATTTACTGAACACACAGAAAAAATAATTGTTTTTAACCACACTGACAATGTTAGTTTCTTTTTAGTTTAAATATTATAAGTTATACACCAAAAACAATCTCTTATAGTTTTGTAATAGCAATAGTATGACATATACAAATATTATAATAAAACAGTCTGTTCAGATTAATTTTACTAATTCTGACCTCAGTGTGGTCAACTTAACAAAAAATCTATTCCAGCAATATTAAGTAAAAGGTTTTGGTTAATTAAAGTTAATTTCAATTAAATATTAATTTGAATAAACATAGATTTTCCATAGCAATATTTGATGTTAACATCATTAGACATGTAATTTTTTTAAATAGATCTTTTTTTATGTCGAAGTTGGGAGTTATTATGGCTTCTTTATTCTTACACATTACAAAAGACACAATAGACATATTTTATGTTAGATAATATAAGACACTATGTTTATTACAAATTGTTTGACTACATTTCGGAACAAATATGTTCTCTAAATAATTGCTCAATAAATTTTTAACTTAAAATTAATAATACTCTATAAAATTGACTAGATTCAATACTGATACAAAAGATTGAGTATTATTTCCAATACAAATTTTCTAAATAATTTCTCAATAGTCTTTTAACTTAAAATTAATAATACTCAAAAAATTTGCCAACTACAATACTGTAACAAAACATTGGGTATTATATGCATAAAAAAAAATCGTTCAATCTCTAATTTAAAAATAAATAAGGCAAATACTTTTTTTTTTTAAGTTATGTAGCCAGTATCTTATCTCCATTCTAGGGTTTAGCACATATAGTTATAATTTTATAACAAAAATAAACTAAAGTATTATACCAACATCAGGAACCATAATGGTACAGTTATCATTAAGTTTGGGAGGCTGGTAGTTCTTAGGATCCAATTTATCAGGATCTAGGTGGAGGCCTTTGGTTTTGGCCATCTCTATTATGTAACTTTTCATTTTCAGGTCACTGTAATCAGAAACATGTTGATTAAACTCTCTTCCTATTTAGTATAAGCCAAATACTAAGGGGAATGGGCTGAGCTCGAAACAAAATGATTTGAAAATAATATGCACTTATACAGGTTGTTACAAAACTATCTGCAAAGCTGAAAGGAGGTTAAATGTTGTTAGGGTTGTTAGCTTTGATATTTTAGATTATATGAGGGGTATAAAAGCAAATCCGCTTCAGTCCGAAATTACTTTTTTAAGCTAAATATACCAAATTGTAGCTCATTTAACTGGCGAAACTATGGTTAAAACATGTCAATGCAAATATGCTTAATTCCCATTTAAAATCAATATATAAAATACAGTTGAGATTCAAAGGCGCTTCGATCCAAATTCAGTTACAAGCAAACCAGCTTCAGTCACATTGCACCAATCAGAAGGCGAATTTGAATTTGAATTGAATTATGTAACCATTCATATGATTAAGATGAAAGTTTGGCGAGTAGTTTTCATGCCTATGGTTCATCATGGTATCATGGTTTCACGCCCGGGAAGGTTCCTTGACCAATGAAAATGCATAGCAATGCATGCCGGGGACAGTTATGGGCAGTCACATGATGCGTATATTATATGCTTAATTTAGTCGTTTTCATAAAAATAAGGATGATAAGACCTTAAAAAATATAAGTTAGTACTGTACTATCTTTTTGAAGCTTACCTGATTTTCATAGAAACACAGCACAAGCAGCTTAACAACGCCAATGTTATAAGTACTCCAACTGTTGTTAATACCATGTCCATCAGACTCACCTCATTCATTGTGTCTATTTTCCTGAAAAACAATAGGGGTGAGTTACGAGAGACTACGCGCCACAATGAGGGGATAATTTATGAATTGGATATTTTCTTTATTAACATCGAGACTTACATTTAATGAGCTTACATTTGTTGAAGCATTTGCGACTCTAGCTAGCACTTCTTTTGAAATATCGAAGAAGTAATTTTTTACTGCGATTTACGCAACGAGCGACGTAAATAGTTTGAACTGTACTTACAGTTTTAAAAAAACGATGATTTCTAGGCCATATTAACACAAAATTACTTCACACCAAAATAACTCGCTAAGTCCCATATAACATTAAGAAAAAAGCAATATTTAATTTTAAAAATAATTCGATAGGCGCGGACAGTAAAAAGCAATATTATGTTAATGTAACTGTCACTTCTCTTAGGTTTAAGTATGGCAACCAAAAGCTTTAGACTTACTTGTGCCAGTTCCGAGTTCTTTAATGAATTTCTTCACATTATTCACAGCTGCCGCTTTTTCATCATTTGATTTCTTAAACGCCTATATTTTGTTATTTACAGTTAATAAATTGAGGAAGCTTATAATTACTGCGACTACTACAGCATCTGTATAAATAATAAAAAAATGCGAGTCGTCACAGGACGCCTGGCAGATGTGAAACATCGAAATTATTTTGTACAAGTAATAAGTATAAAATAACAGATTACGATAGGTACTGTGGTGACATCTATGAACATGCATACAATCCTTCACCGCCCGCACTACGCAACACGCGAGAAGCCTACATCGCTATATCGAGATTTTCTCAGGATTCGACATATATACAAGCATCCTACATCAACAGTTGGACCGCGGTACATTTTGTTAGGTGGTTGTTCAGTGTTTTTGTTTACTTAACATACCTACCTACTAATTGTAATACTTTAGTTTATAAGTCATAAATTAACCAGCACTCAATTACCGATATTTATTTGTATCCCTTTCGAATGTATTCAAGTATCGTGACTTTGGAAATATTGTGCTTCTGGAAACAGTCGTTAAGTCAAAGAACTAGAATTAATAATAATTAAATTGTCATGCGCTATACCACTACTGGCCTAACCATTTAAACCACTAGTTTAAAGAACAAGGTAATATAGATATGTACCGATAACAACGTGTGGATGACTTTACAGCAATCCAATCATAAAATTTATTTGACAGAATTTTAATTTATTTATTTATACATTTTCTGATGACATGATCTACGAGTGCTGCGCTGGTAGATTTCATTACTTTCAACATTAAACTGAAATGCGGCTGGGTAATATGATCAATTTTTGTAAATGTCCACTCGTGTGCCACGCGTTTATATGTGCGTTCACTATAAGCCATGTTCTGTAAAACCTTATAAAATCGTAGCTGCGTAGAAAGAGAAAAATAAAGACAACATATATTTTGTTAAAAAGATACATACGTACCCTTTAATTTTTGTTACCCTAAACTATTACAAAATTACAGTAATTTTAAAATATTCCGTGTAAGTAGGAAAAAAGCTTAACATCAATAGATAAAGTTTTGCCACCGTACTTAATAAACTAACTTAACAACTAAACAACAAATACACCAGCTTCTTCCACAATGACGTTGCAACTTTCTGATTTTGGTTGGACAGGTTGTTTCATAGATTTTTTTAAATGATAATCTCTCTTTAATTTCTTTGCCAACGCTTTTACGTCATTATTTAGTTTTCGATCTCTGCAAGAAAACAAATATTTATAGTGGAAATGGTTTACACTTGACCTTCAATTTTGATAGATTTATAATAACTTTACATACGTATAATTTATACGGAAGCAGTAGATACAAGCAGTAAATAAACAAACTACTGCACACGTTATGAACAAAAAAACTGATACTATTATTCCTCTAAAGACCTTTTCAGCCTCAATACGGAGTTTTTCTGAAATCATAACAATATTTTTATTCGAGGTTTATTCTCATGGTTTTTAAATAAATATATTTAAAAATAACATACTCGCTATTCCAGTGTCAAATAATATGTCACGATCTGTAAAAAATATTAATCACGTACGTCATTCCAAAGAAAATAAAAAAGGAAACCCTTTATGGTGAGACTTCGATAATGTTAGTCTATCTGTATGTGGAAGGCCTTTCTTACTATAAAGCATGCAACTTATTTTTATATATTGAAAGATCTCTGAAATGGTGGGATGAAATCTGAAAGTGGAGTTACTCCTAAAAACAGGTTTTCATGAATAGATCATTATTTAATAAAGAAGATAAAAAATAAAAATATTAAAAACTTACGCCAATTTCACAACAAATATATAAAAATGTAATCAGAACTTCATTCACTCCCTCACCTTGAGTATTGTAGTTATAAACAACCACTTTCATGACTTCTTTCAGATTCAAAACGCATTCGTTTGTAGTTTCATTGTATATGTAAACGCTGAAAATAAAGCTGTGTTTAATACACATTTATAAAATATATATCTTCGGAGATATTCATAAAATATAATGATAGGTACCAATATTACCTAACATTTGTGATTGTCTAACCTGATATAATTAAGTACCTATTATAATAAATTATTATTATGGTTTATATCTGCAAAAATAATAAATACTAACCGATCACATCCACATACATCTTCGCAATCGGTAGGACCTGATAAACAGTCACCATCTTGACCGCAACCCAAATTCTAAAAACGTAGAATATCTACGATTATACAACTCATTTCGAAAGGCTATTAAATGAATAGGTATATAGGTATATAGTATATAGAATAGGTAACAAAAATTTCAATAACCTTAGTACATTTTAGTAATAAATAGGTATTGCCTAAATCATTTAACTTATTCGCTTATCCTGTACAAAATATGCTGCCGCTTTGTTACTCACGTTTATCTCATTGGTATTATCCTCTGTCTTATCAGGTTCTGACACTGTAAAAGTATAATGTATTTTAGGTAAGACTATTAAAATAAAATTGTATGTAAATAAAATAGGGACATTTTTATACAGTTAAATTAGGTACTTACAAATTCCTTTAAATAGGCAGATGAAAATAAATACGCGGAATACCGGAAAATAGTTATTGCTTACTTTCGACATCGTATTTCAAATATATTTTCATTGAAACATCTACAGACACATAACAATCTTCACCGCGATAAAAATAACCATCGGCATTTTTAAACGAACGTCATTAGTAGTTTAGAAAATGTTTAATTGTTACTTTTATGATGAAAAAACATATAAGAACTCAGTTTATGCTTTCAATTCGCGAAGATTTCGTTTTAGACTAAAGCGTGGGAACTAAAATAGATTGACCTCGTCGCAAGTCGAACGAACTATTTATTCTATTTGTGTCCGTGCAGGTATCTTTAACTACATTATGAAAGTAAGCTATTTCATCGTTACCGTGTTATTATAATAGGTGTTTACCTATTACTGTTTTTAGTGTAGACCGTTCCCGATATAATTACATTCATGGTTTGGCGGGCTAAAATTCTGTTATCTGTTTGTTGATTAGTGTTTTGCTTTTATCACATTTGAACATTTTTCGTGGACACGTTATAATGTGTACCTAATCTTTCTTCTTTTTCTTCTCCGATATTACCTATATCCGTGTCCTTTAAAAAGCCTGCACTAAAGGTCCCATGCTGGAGGTGCTCTTGTGTTGGGTACCTCAGCGAAGGAGCTCTGCCTCATCTACAGTATTCACCAGATCATGCGCGAACAGATTTAAAAAAAATCCTGAATTTGGACCACTTCTTGGTTGAAAAAGAAGTTTTAGAGTAGTAGAGCTCTCTTTAGAGCTGTAATTTTACAGGCCGCTAAACCATTCTAACTGTATGGTACTGTGTTTCACGGCAGAAATGGGCATGGTGATAGTTCTTCCCCAGACGAACTTTGCACTATTAACTCTACTGCCTACTCTGGAAAAAGAATAGTATTTTTATTTTTGTTGTTATTTATAGTCTTAAGTTATAAACCTCCAATGGCTTTTACATCGTCGGTAATTTACAGTTTTATAGTATTATTAAATACATTTTCATCCTCCCTTTTAATAAATACCTTTTTAAAAAAAACATTTTGTAGATGTCTGTTTCCAGATGTTTTTAAATTTATTTTAGATAATCCCTTTATTAAATTCAGATTAAGATCAGTTCGAAAAAATAGCCCAAATATTTTTTCAACCGGAAATTTTTATTTCATTAAATTAATAAATCAGTATGCGCCATCCGAATGACGCTTTAAACAAGTAAACCGAATAATATGTACCTATGTATGGAGATTACGTTTACTTTATGGAGTGTAGAAGTAAAGGAGGACCATATTGTATGGGGAATTAGTCGAAAAAGTGTCAACTTGTAAACAGCAAATTAGTTTTCGAATTCTCACCGAAATAGCGCTAGTGTAGCAAGTGGAAACGACATGAACAGAGTGAAGTGTGCTGGATTGGTTTCCGGTAATTCTTCAATACTATTTTCTATTTGCTATTTACAATTAATTGGGGTACTTAAAAACACTATATAATTTTATGCCATACTCATGTTTGTCTATATATTATAATACATAATTTAAAAAAATGCGCTGTAACAAAACGGAAATGTTTCTTTCCTTTTCTATTAATTTTGTACCCTACTCTAATAATTTGTGGCGCTATATTTAAGATTCTTCCACTTACTACAGTAGCGCCACCTTAATTTGTTCCCTTTCAACGGACACTTTTTAATACACTGAGATGGTCCTCCTTTACTTCTACACTCCATAGTTTACGTATAAAGGAACGTAAAGTATCGTTCTGAAATCTGAAGCAAATTCGATTAAAACATTACAGCTTACTGAGTGGAGTTGAAACCTATACCTATTTTTATCTTAATAATTTATATATAAATAACCTTTAATTGTTACTAAATAATGTAATTCAAAATATGTATTTACAAGAACATTTGATCGACTTGGCCCAAATGAAAGTATGAATATTCGTTCATTTTGTTTCATCTACGGTTGATTTGAGAGCAAGTGTGCGTGAAAGAGTCAAGTATATTTTGTTCATGTCATACACACTTGTCGTGGCAACGCAGCGCACTCAACTCAATCAAGTTAGAAATAAAGAAATCAAAAAACCAGTTTATTTACCGACCACATCCACATCGCGCGCGGTAAAGTGTAGGAAAATTTAATATCCGTGTTTGTTTTCTCACGGAGATATTTAGATCCTATATACCTGTGACTACTGTAAATTGTTTCCTTACGAACGTTCTGGTATATAATTTATTTATCCAAATGTAAAATATCTACACATTTGCGAGTGATAATACAAAAAAGGTGTGTCTTTCGAATTTTGAATCGTGAATTTGTTAGTGAACTTTTGTGCATTCACGTGAAAAAAGCAAGTGTTTGTTTCTATTTACCTAGAGTTGCGACTAATAACGATTAGTTCTATGATTGAGGTTGTATATTGCATAGTTGAGTGATCACCGTGTGATTTCTTCAAGCAAGACGAGTTCGCATTGCAATCGTGAGTAAAAGTTTATTGTAACATTATCAACGTAACTGTAGCTTTTGCCTATATGAGAATCGCAAGGTTCAATTGCCGCGTTGAATAGGTACTTCCTACTGTCTGCTTCAAAATGCTATTTACCATTACGGCATTCTGAAGTTCCAATTGGAATATTTTGGCAAAGACACTACCGTGTTTTGATTTGGCATTCCAGTGCATATTGCACTATCGAATCAAAACCGGTTTTGATACCTTGTAGTTAATTTTTTTTTAATGTTTATGAGTGCCAACCATTAAGTATTCATGTTCACTACTTATTGCAATTCTGTACAACAGTGAGGAAAAAAAAATAGTCATTCCTACAACAATTTTGTTGATAAACTTTGTAGTGCAATAACTACAAGTAGGTATAAACAGTTGAAAACAATATTGTGTTCATTACTACAGTTTCTAAAGAAAAATACATTAAAGAAGTCATTTAAAAATTTATGCAAATCTGTTGCATGTGCAGTGTGTTATTATATTATTTTGCACACAATAATATATTGTTTGTGCAAGTGTATTCGTAGTGTAAGATTGTGCTGTTTCACCAATTAAACTTTGATCAAAACATTTACCTAGGTATGTTATAGTTCATATTAACAGAAGATCCATTTTGTTTTTATAGTTTTATTAATTTCTAAATTTTATATTTAATCCTTTAAATCAAGAACTCACAAATTAATTATAATGGTAAACCAGACTGTGGCTTAATTACTTGAAATTTCATAAATAGCAAAAAATATTTGAAAAATCAATAATTTCAAACATTAAAATAACTAGTATTCTTAATTACTAAAAAATACTAGATACTTCCTGAATAAATTATTGTTGCACTTGTTTTTATAATGTTATTCTCAAATGTTCAGCCTGTATTGTTATAAAATCAAAGATCCTTTTATTATCCTATTACTAGCCATATCCAATTAAAACTGATAAGAATTAATGGAACACTATAAATCCATTTTTCCTCAGATGTCACAGCTAATACAGAAATCACATCGGACAAACATGAACCAGCCCTGATGTTCTCTAGAACATTCCACGAGGTTGGCTGAGTCATGCAGCCATGGCCAGTGGCAAGGCTCTGTATTCCATAGCGGTGGTCACACTGGGGTTCATATGCTTTGTGGTTGGTGCCATTGCAGTAGGACTTCCAGCTTGGGGCCAGTTCTACAGTTGTAAGTGTTCTTCACTTTATACAGTTTTAATCTTTGATTTTACTTTAAGCTTTGTTAAGCAGTTTGTTGTAAATTGAAATGTTTCTAAGTTTACAAGAATGCATAAATGTTGTCATCTATAATTTCACACTTTACCTACCATAGAAATTCTTTTTCAGTAAAGAATTCACTCCAATTTAATTATAGCCTAAATTTTTAGGGTAATGAAGCTTAATGAATTTACCAGAAATTGTTTTGTGCATTCTAGGTTAATGTGAGGTTTATGGGGTAAATAGTAATGGAAATTCAAATTTTTAATATTTATAGTAGACAATTTAAATTTCTTTGTAAATGACAGATTTGAGAACATAAATAAATTCAAAAAACAATTGAAAAGAAAAACTTTTTGTTATTGGTTTTCGAAAAGTATTCTTATACAATACTAGCAATTCGCCCTGGCATCGCTTGAGCGGGATTACTTTCACACATCAAATGTATTTGATATTTTTTAAAGACATAGGTAGGTATGTGCACAAATAAACAGACAGAAAGTGTTAATGACTTTTTATACTACTTAGATATGTAAGTACGCCTAGACTGTAGTGCCACTCATTAATCAATAATAATAGAATAATTTTGATGCAAAGCAATGGCACAGAGCATTTGAATAGATTAACATTTTAGTACAAATATTTGCACTACACCACCAAATTACCTTATTCATAGACAATTATGTGTTGTTTTTTTGTAAAGTTATGTGTATGTACATAGAACCTATAACCTGTGGAGTTGAAATACTTATTCTCAAACAAGAGACTATAATGGCATGTGTAGTGAACACAATTTGATTTTGCTTGTGCACTTCTAGATGTCTATCAATAGTTACACTAATTCTTTCAGATGATTCTGACAGACATCTCTCTCCGCAGTCATACTATTGTAAGTATAACTGGTATGGATATAAATTGGTTCCTTAATGTACATATAAGTATTGTTTCGGTGGTGGTGATTCTTACCCTTAACCTCAGATGGATTTATGTCAGTTATATAAGAATATAGGATTATAGAAAGAGATACAAATAGTAGCTTTTAGTCTATTATTAAAGAATTTAATTACAAGTCTGAACGAATGATGCGATCGTTCTCTTCTAAAGAACACATCAATTTACTGTGAGCTTTAAAAATGTATAATACCTATTATTATCACGAAACTACATCTTAAACAATTAACTGGAACAATGAATATCTGCGTCAGAGCGCCAAGTGTTGGCAGAAAATTAATGATAATGAAGAAACAAAATTACAATGTGTTATCTCACGCTAACGGGGCGTCTGTTAAAATAGAAATATCTTAATGCGTATAAAAACCGGAGTTGGCGCGGGCGCCGCAACGGAAGTTGCACTCCCAGGCTGGCCTGGCACAAAGTGGGCCAAACCACGCAATGGTACCTTCGTATACTGTTACCTTTGCCTTTCTAAGGCCACTGTTAATAAGATGAGATCTATGATTGAGATTTCTCGATGGTATTCTCATTTCAAAAAGAATTTCTTCATTATTTACGTACCTACCTAGTACTTACGAAAAATAGTGATAGGGCCTTGTACCATGCAATTGAACGTATCCAAGTAATGAGAACGAACTTCTCTTGTTTGACATCTGATTTAAATTTATTATAAAAGTTGCATTTGGTCGTGATTCACTAAGTTGTTTACTTTATAGTGCTTTGAAAAATATTAACTGCTAATCTACAAAGAAATTTTATACAAGGAATTACTACTTCCAAGTCTATCCAGGGTAACTAATCACTTTAATCAATGCTGATACCTAACTCGTCAGCGCGCCAATTATTTAATTTCTATAGCATTTGTCATACACAATTACACAAGCAATCGAGGGAGCTGGTGGATCAATGAAGTTTTTATTCCAAGAATAGTTAGTGCCATTTTAGTGTACCTAGCTATCTAGCTTTTTATCGCTGGTTAATGACTTTTTTTTCTGAGAATCGTGCTTGCTATTATAGCACATAGGAAAGCTTAGCTTAGTTACAAAAGAATATAGAATAGTTATAAATAGATGTGTGTGTAAATTACTTAGACTAATAGGATACCAATTACCAGTTAGTGCCGTCCCGGTCGTAAACAAGGTTTTTAAAGTATTTTTATGTAGATAACCTAAAATTTATAGATACCTATACTCGTATAGAATAATATGTTTAATGCAGAATACATGTTTCTCGAACAATAATATTACAATATTATTTGGATCACAGTCAGATTGTATACATACATATCATGTAAGTAGGTATACAAGATTTTGACTCGCGGTAAGTCCTGCCTACTCGCAGCGCAGTGCAGTTTAAAAATGTGGCACGCCCCGCCAAACGGGTCATTAACCCCGAGACCTTTGTGACAAAACTTGTGGGAGATGTGCCAGGCAGCGGTCGCGGCTATAGCTTTTTTTTTTAATTCAAGCGGACTACGTGCATTCAACTTGTTGCTAGAATATTAAAACTACCTCTCTCGTGAATTCGTGAATGCAAAATTACTTTATTTGGGTCTATGTCACGTATTGGTAAGGCTTTGTCGGATTTTATTTTAAATTTCGATAAATATTTAAGTTGTTGTGCTGCCGGTATGAAATGAGTTTTACTAATGTACTTTTCTTTTTAATTATTTTAGTAGCATTAGCATTTTATAATCTTGAAAACTGGATAGCATAAAAAACGATTTAAAATTTTGCTTTAGGGTTGCGTTTAATCGCCGTTGTTTTAATGTGAAACTAGCTAGGTTTTTAATTATATTAAATTAGCCTTTATTGCTGTTTAAATTTACAAAACATATACTTCAATTAAGTAACTACCTAACCTTTACCCTACCTTGTCTTTCAACATAGGCCTCCTCCAAAGATTTCCATTTCTCTCTATCTTTTGCTATCCGGATCCATTCTAGACCAGCCACCTTTTTTATATCGTCCTCCCATCTTTTAGTTTTTCGCCCTTTGTTTCTTTTACCATCTCTTGGGTATCACTCCGTTATAGTTTTAGTCCATTTCTCTTGTTTTTCCCTTAACATGTGTCCTGTCCATTGCCATTTCAGTGTTCGATATAGTGAATTTGCCTGTTTGAATTGTGTTTTGTTTTTAATTTCTGTTCGTCTAACTAAAACTAGCTAGGTAGTACCTATCAATTGTCATCGTTAAGGTTGCATCAGTTCAAAAGTTGTTTTTTTTAATACCTTAACTACCTAGGTAACTTACATGGCTATGAATGCGTATAATACTGATGATGTCAATGATTATAAACATTCATGAATTGATTGATCAAATTTTGTCATTCATTTTCCAACAAATACCTGAGTGTCACGGTAGGTTGAAAGGGTAATACTAATAACGATAGAGTAGGTACGCTTGTATACCTAGTAGGTATTAAATTGTAATTATTATAATGTCGCGATAAAGTTGGATTAAAAACTAAAACTACCCTACAAACAATACAGGCATCATTCAAAATGTGTCCAGGACCAAGTACCTAATTATTCTAAAAAGCCTCAATTATTTTCATAAAAGTGTATGTAGCTATTAAACACGAGCCTTCCGTATAATAACACCATTATGGCCCCTGCTAAGACGACAGGCTATAATTCACACCCACCACATTAACGGTACAATTTAAAATAGAAAAATGGCGTCAGATTTATTAATTTCAAAAATCAATTCGATCGGTTGCTGGTTGTAACAGTATTTTTATTCCTATCACGATTTCCTATAGATGGCTTTTTCACAAATCTTAAATTAACCATCATAAAACGAATGCTACCGCCAAGGAAGCATTTAATCCATGTAAAAAGTGTTGTGTAACAAAAAGATGTACAAAGAATGCAACGACACGGTGAATTTCCCAAATTCTTAGGCCCCCATGGTGTGATGAATAAAGCCACATGACACGTGTAAAATTGAGATCTAGATAAGATGCCTTCATTACTCCAATAATCAATCGCTTTGTGTACGTATTACATTGGCTTCACTCACTTCCCGTCTAAAGTTTCGTCTTGGCTCTCAACTTAAAAATATTCGTGGTACCCCTATATTCATATACAGACCCAATACAAGCGTATCTCGTACATCGAATCAAAAATCTTTGATAAATCTTAACTTGACGTATCACAATCATGTTCCACGGGCTACTTCAACGGGGATCTGTATTGAACATGATAACAAACATCAAATCAAAACCCACCGTATACATTGGTATTCAATACAGAGGTGCTTCAAAAACTCGGCAATAGATTGCATGGAAGTTACAATAGAGTAACTGTTGTTGAGGTGTACCCAACGCGTATCGAGCGAATTCCATCAATGGTCAGCATGACACCGCTTTTTATGACTGACAGGCATCGACCTCGCATTTGAACGCCAGCATGCCACGTGGAGGTCCTAAGATTTTTTTACTCTTGCCGTTGTTTTTGTTTAGCGATTACTCTTCAGTTCAGTATCTTCATTGTCCGTGACATTGATGCTTAATGAAGTGTCAAGTCTGGCGATTTATAACCGTTATTTCTGTGCGCACACAATTATGCATTCATTTCTAGCTACAATGAAGTTGTTCAATTAGTTGATTGGCTGCAACAATAGCTAGATTTCTACCGAAATCAATAATGAACCATTTTCCATGTGGGATTGGATTGAAAGCGCTATATGTTTCTGTTCAATTCTTGTAACGTTCACTCACTTCTTCACAAGTCGTGATGTACCAAATGTATTGTTCTAGTTTTTGAATCCTCGCTGAACAGTACATTAAATTACGTGTTCACATTTCTAATAGAAATGCAGTATAGTTTCAGTTCGATTAAGTTTAATAACCTCAAAGGCTTTAGGTGTACGGTAACAAACGCTATTCCTCGCATATCTAGGCTATCGGTTTACCGGGACTGGACTGAATCGTAAAATTTATCGTTTGCACTTTATGACTTATTGTTCTGTGCAGTTCTTTAAAGATTAACAGTACTCAGTTAGGTCGCTGCAAATTAAATCGTAGCAGTCACGAATAGCTTTTAAAATATTCAACTATGTAAAGTCACTGTCTTACTTAACTCACGTAACAATTTCAGTTTCGTTTACAATTTTCTACGGATATTTATTCAAATTGCTTAATTTCACGCTAGCATGGAGTAACTATAATGTGTCTTCGTATTTCTGTTTTAAATATCGTTTACTTTAAGAAAAAATTGGTAGGTATAAATTTGTCTTGTTGACAGGCAAGTTGGCTTGGTGGTTAACGCTCTGACTGCCAAACCGAAGGTCGCGGGTTCGATTCCCACCCAGGACAAACATTTGTGTGCATGAACATGTCTGTTTGTTCTGTGTCTGGGTGTAAATATCTATATAAGTATGTATTTAGAAAAAAAGTAGTATATGTAGTATATCAGTTATCTGGTTTCCATAGTACAAGCTCTGCTTAGTTTGGGACCAGATGGCCGTGTGTAAAGAATGTCCCGGGATATTTTATTTATTTATTATCCTTGGGCGTAATTATCTCAGTTTGATGCACTTTGTTACCAGACGTCACGTTGCCCCAAATCAAATTAAAATAGTTATAAGAAAAATATGAGTCATTATCTTCAATTAGCAGAGTTGGCTCTAACGGAGCAGGTTGTATTATGATTGAATACCGACACTAGGTGAATGTCGGTCATCATCTCATCATAGACTCAATTAACACGTGCCTCATGTTTAATGAGTCATTAATGAAGTTCATATGTTTCACTGACGTTAAATTTATTGCTTCCTTTCTAACGTTACCTTAAACATCATTTTTCAAGTCATGTAGAAACTTTTATATTTATAATGCGCTGTAAAATAAAATGAGAGTTTGAATGTCCAGTGTCTGATTCTTGTTATTTTTAAATATTTAGAAACTGTACTCGATTTTGAAATTCAACTACATTTAAATACCTAGAAAACACGCTTGTCGAAACTTGAGTTTGCATCTGATAAAAGTCTAGGCAAGAGCTGTCTCGTTACACAATTAGCGAGGCATCCAATTCGCAACACAGTACCAATTCAATTAGTATGCAGCTAAGAAATCGTGACGAAGCCCTCTGTGCTTCTCAATGCGCCGCTAACCTTCGAACCACACAACCTTCACTAGCTTTATCTTAACCCGAAAAATGACGACTTTCATCTGTACCTACTTCCCGACAATCTACGTCCGGGAAGGCGTGACCTTACTGTAATCTGTTACAAACTCGAAATTGTCCATTTCAGTAAATAAAATCCATGTAAATCTTTTGAGGCCATGTAGTACTTGCATGCGTAATCGCTTATTTGTCATACCCTTAACAGTTAAAGCAATCTGGGTTTTTGTGCCTCCCAATGTAAGATGAGTTCTAAATCACACACAATACACGCATATTTACATTATCGTACATAGTATTTCGATGTCAAAATGTCGTACGTTGTGTAGGTGGCTCGAAGGTTGTAAATGTTCGATCAACTTAGATCTCACATTAGCATGCCAAATAAATATTTTTAACGTTATGTCATTTTATTCTTTACTATTTGTTTTTCCTTAACCACTTGTTACATCTGCTACTACTATTTTATTTGCTTTGCTATGTAATTGCTTCTTTCTAATTTAGAATATACTGTGTTATTACATCATGACTTTTAACATATTTCATCATCGGAATTTGAATTACAATTTAATGGAGAGTCAATGTTAATTACATCAATCAGTCATCAGCATAATTTGCAGCTTTCCAGTACTGTTGCCTGCCTCTATAGCAACTTTCCTAAAACCGGTCTAACTACATTTGGTTATTAAATCACTCATGTACCTTTATGTATTTTAGTATTTATATTCATGAGTATTTTTTGTTTACAGTGGATAATCCGAACTTCGATCAGGGGTATTTTGGACCATGGCGAGTTTGCAAGAAGCTTTTATACAACAGAGAGAAATGTGGAACGGACGTCTCCAAGTTCCGACCTATCAGTGAGTTTCTTATAACATTTATTTACGGACGATCAGATAGATGTAGTTTGAAAGCCTCATCTTCGAACAGATAAGCATTACTCAGAGTTCTATTATTGAAATATTATTAAAATCGTCCTTGAGCTGAATCGAATGTAACATCAAAGGTGTTTAATGTTACATAAATATATCAATGTTACATTATGAAAACGTACGCAATAGTTCGGTATTACAAACTACTCCTACATTTTCCAGAAGCATTTATATTCCTTCCTTCGTTCACAAAATGTTCCCTCTGACCTATTTTCTGTGGGCGAGGCCCATACATTACTTTTGTTGCTAAGGTTCCCCCATTCTTGTGCATTCGTTTAAAAATATTGATATCTTTTGTCACGCAGTATGAAACTTCCATTAGTTTCTTGTCATATTAGAGGCGACGTTGCCATGGATTGTCTAATGGTACGTTGGTTTCGAATAGGATGATATTGGAATATGTTCAACCATAGCCAATTCAAACGGGAGACAATGAAGCTATGCGAATTTTACTGTCAAAACCCAATATAAAATATAACGGCGAAGTCTTAGCGTTAAATAGGATTCTCAAAATATAATACCTACTTTTAATACAAAAAGCTGATACCGTAACCGTAAAATGTTCGCGTGAAATAGTAGAGTTTAAACGTTCAGTAGGTTTTTCATCTCAAGTAACATTCTAGGATTTTTCAATATTATTTACTATAACTATTAAAGAAGTGCCAGAAAAAGCAACCAGAACAAACACTGCAGTAAGATTTTATACCTTTGTTTCTAAAGTATAAAAACAAATTGTTAACATCAAACAAAAACTGAAGTTAGTCTTTAAAAAAAATGCCCAGTAATACAATACGGAGTGAAGCGGTTAAAGAAATTAAATACCGTGTGGGTTGCTTTGTCTCTATGTATAGTCTAGTGATGAGGTTTATAAATAAAAAAGATAACACAGGAAACACGCCCATGTCAAGTTTAATGTTTACGGATCACTTCAGTAAATTAGGTTTGCTGTTCTTATGTATTGGCTTCCTAATTGAATTGTCTTTCGATGGGTTTTATATTTATACCACGCCTTAGAAGTTTATACGCTATAATATCTGAGGTATTTCTGATTTTGAAGACTCGCAAAAACCTAAACCCAATTTTCCGTATGACATGCGAATTGGATATTGTCCGACTGAGCGATAAAAAGCTGTCATAGAAATCGGTTACAGACCAGTTTAAATGCGTCGCCATACCGATAGAACCACAGGCGATCGATCAAGGCGTTGGTAATAGCTCATTGAAGAACTCCGCTTTCAATCGGAAGTCCATTATAAACTGCAGTACGCCTTTAAGTTGCTGATTTCTATTAACTCGTCGAGATATGACGGCGAGAAAATTCAGACATCAAATAGCTAAATAACGAACTTCCTAATTTATACTTCCTGAAATTTACAACCTGGTAGTCTTCAAGGTGAATAGTAATTTTCTGAACAAGCGTATTACATCCTCTAGCGAATTCAAATTCAACAGCACAAAAAAAAAAAAAACGATAGGTACATAGGATTAGCCTTTACAGTCAAACTAAACAAGCATTCTAATTGTTAATTTATTAGCGAAGTCATTGTAGCTAGGTTAAGGTCAATTATAAAGATACATGGTGAGGTCGCAGTTGCAGTTCAAACTCTGGAATCGATGCACTATTATCGTGAAATCACGTTGAAGACGAGCAAAAACAAGCCCAGTACTTCTAGTTCTAAAAAGGTCTCAGTATTGTGACCAACATTTGTATGGTACCTTACCCAATTTCCGAAGACCTTCAATCTCCCAGTTAAGTTTATATCGCTCGACCACAGAGAAGATATTGAGAGACACTATTAAAATTATTTCTTGCCCCAAAAGATACAATAGGTTCATCTAAAACCTTGTGCAGTACGTTTCGTTAGTGACTAAAGTAACAATCTTAGGCCAACATTGATAGTGTGTGTTTACAAATGAATACTTTACGATATTAAATTAAGAATTCCCAAATGATAACTACAAAGGCATTAGTCATTTCTACGTCAACTTGGCACTTCATAAAATTAATAGAATTATAACATGAATTCTGTGAACATTTGGTACTTTCGCGTGTTAAATCAGCAGGTTGGGTGAATGTTTTCAACATGACATAACCCGGCTTTTTCATTAGCACTTAACATATTTGACAGTTACGTGTACCAACATTTCGCATGTCACGAAACTCCCAATTTTCTATGTCATATCTATATATGACTCCTATGAGTTAAGGGGGAGCTTTTCAGTAACTGCTCCAATCAATAAAGTATCTAATAGTAGTATTTCAAGATAGATAGATTATTGAATAAGGTTAGAGTTGAGATTTTGTCTAACCGAATCGAAATCCCTTTGTATCAAAGAACATGTTTAAAAATAAACCAAATATATGACTATAAAATGTTATTCATGGACATTGATCGCTTGAATCCTTGAGTCTGTGTATCTTGTGTTGTGTCTGACGATTGTAATAAAATTAATATGTATTCGTAAAACTGGTTCGAGGAAGATAGCCGTTGAATATTTAAAATTTTCTGCGTTTATGGAAATGCGTCATCTTTGTGCAGACATTGTAGAATAGCATTCAACTTCCTTCACTATGGCTTTTGTAGGCTCCATACACTAAACCCAATCAAGCAATGAAACTTTCAAGATTTATCAATCTCGTCTTTCATAATGAAAATAAATCTTGAGAAAACTCCCATCCTGTGGCAAACAGGTACGCTGCCAATCTACGCAATTGATCTTGGAGTCTTTTGATGTAGTTCATTTTTGGTCCGCACTATATAAGCCGTAGTGGTGAAATAGTGAAAGCAGAATTAGGGATGGAGTGCTTTCCCTTAAAGACAGGGTAGAGTCGTTATGTTCGCGTAGTCGACCAGTTTTCTCGGTTCAACGTTCAGAGATAAAACGTGTCGAGTAATTAGTTTGTTACTTAGTGGACTTAGAATGTCTGGTTTGGAAAGCAATAGGTTACGTCGTTAGTTGTGGAAATCTTTGACACTGCTAAATGCTGCGTTACTTCGGAGTAAACACTTGTATGTACCAACATGTGTAAACTTGTGTTTTTACGACAGCGTTTACATCAAGCAGCTTAAATCGCTTACTGCTTTTAATATTAGAAATTGCGAAATTTTTTGTTTGTGTTTAATCGGTATGCTCGCCACGCCACGCTGTAGTCACTTTAGAGATCTTGAATTTAAAAGTTTGTTCATATCGGAATAGTAATTTCAATGGAAGTAGGACCTGGAATGCTGGAATAAACTCCAGCTTGTAGAATGGATTTTTATTTAATTTCGAAAAAATGTATTTAACTTAAATTGGGCAGCGTGACCTTCAAAGAGAATTTTCACTTTAAATATTTTTGTTGTGTGGAAAATATTAGCGTGCGATTTGAAAGTGGTTATGACAAAGCGCGAGAGCTAAATCCATTTGTGTGTGATATGTCGCACGTACCACTTCACTTCGTTGACAATAGATAACAGAATTCAATTCGCACACTCAGCCTTCCGTGACTCCAGACGTGAATCCTACATGGCGTTGTTAACGATGCTCTGTTTCCGTACTGCAAATAACATGTACATCTTTGTATGAGCCTAGCTACCGACCTGCATTCCTGGGATCGAATGTCTTTCGGGAATATAAATATAGTTGTCCCCTTCGGAAAGTCTAGCTTTCTATCAGTGAAAGAACTTTCGAAATTGGATGAGTAGTTTCGAAAATTATCTCCTCCAAACATTTACATTATACAAACATTATAATATTATAATAGGTACATAGTATAACTAAATGTTTTAATTCCTCAGTGCTGAAAATTCCTAGTCTAAGTTAAGTGAATTAAACACCGCGACTGGTCCATAAAGAAGTCCAAGCATTTTGTGAAGTTAAGCAACTGACTCCGCGGTCAGGTCAGGACTTATAAGGTTGACAGTTTATATTAATGAGTGTATGCTTTGGAAAGGTAAGCTGTCAACCTCCAAGTCTATCTTTGTATTCTTATTTGAGTGAAGTCGTGCAAAAAGTAATTGGAGCAGTCATTATTGAGCAAGATTACAATGTAGATGCATCGGAAATCACGCTGAAAATAATGGTTAAACTGACAAAGTTCCGAGGAAGAGCGTTTTATGTAACAAAAATGTTGTGAATTTTATATTCCTTAATACACGAACTGCCTACAAATATTTAATATATACCCAGCAGTGTCCGTCCACGTAATGCTTAAACAATGTCATTGTAAACTTTATGTACCTGTGTAATGCTTTCATTGTTTTCAAAACATCTTCCATTTGCCGTGCTAAGGTCTTGTTAGCGTGGAAACTAGCGACTGACATGTTTAAAAGCGTGTTCACTTATTAGGTTATCTATTGTTATTTTTATTTCACTAATAGTTAGTAACTAAGCTGTGCTAATAGCATGCGTACTTCTTCTACTCCTATTTGAATGTCTATATGCTGTCATACAATTGTGCCGCTATGGTAAAATTTGTTGGGCATTTCGTTCTATGTGAATCAGACAAGAAATCCATTGACAAATTAGCTTGGACAATTTCCTACGCATTAAATCACTTGTGTGCCACCTGCCTGACATATTTACCAGGCAAATATACGATACTTGCATACAAAAGGAATGCGGAGTGCTGTCTAAGTACAATGGACGATTTATCGAGGAACTGAAGAAGCCATCTTAGATTTTATTGCAATGCCTTTGAAATGGAACTTGAGAGTGGAAGTAACTTCCGGCGTCAGTGTTCTATCTTCTTACTACCTCGCGCCTTTCAATTTTAAACTCATAAGTATATATGCTTGGCATGTATTTCCTGGGTATTCTCGGCTCCTTTTAAACTAGTTTTTGATAAACTTAACTTGGATTACATTATGTGATCATAACACATCATAATTAACCAGATTTGCAAGAGGTGGCAGGATGCAGTTTAAAAAAACTTGTGTCACAGGACATAATAAACCAATTATTATTTGAAGTCGAAGTTTTGGGGCAAGACACCAAAATTTAGGACGACTTGTTTCTATCCTCATATTATCACCTTGTTTATTTTTCTGCAAAAAAATTAAAGAAATAAGTATGCTTCATACATATATACATGCTCCAGTTAATATCAAAGTAAAAAAAATATGATAGACCAGAATCTATGCAATTAAACTAGTAACTTTTAAAAATATAGTATCGTGAGTTCAACATTCGAGTGTTACACATCACTATGGAAGCGAGGTTTTGGTTTGCACAGGTGTTCGATGCAGTGCAAGATTAGGATTCACCGCGACTTCGCTGTGGCCTTATTGGTATATTGAGATCTTGGCTTTGTTAGCCCATATTTGCTTTGGTTGGACTAAAAAACGTAAATATACTTATACAGAAATGGTGGCTTTTGTATTCGATACTTTCTGATCCTTACAATGATGCAATAAGCTGTCTGATAAAAAAGTTATATCAATAGAGATCGTGACTTTGCACTCTGGTATTTGAACAATAATTCTCGGATAAAAATTCGTGACAGTCTTATTCTCAAGAAGCACAAGATTTATTTACAACTCCGATGGATAGAGAAATATTTAATGCTTATTTACTTTTTTGAACGAAACGATGTGCAATTTTAGTCAACTGAAAAAATATCGACTTTTTGAAAGATTTCCAAAGTTAATGAAATCCGATCTCGGGTAGCTGCTAAATCCCTACTAATATTATAAATGTGAATGTAAGTTTGTTTGTTACGCTTCCACGCGAAAACTACTTAACCGATCATAATGAATCTTTGTACACATATTCTTGGAGGTATTCGAAGTAACATAGGATACTTTTTGTGCCGGGAAAATGTTACATCCCTCGGGAACGCGGGTGAAACCGCGGGAACAGCTAGTTTATATATATTTTTATTACTTATTCTTTAAATATGTTTCTATTTGCTTAATTAACAGGATGTAAAAGCACTTCTTGTTTACATACTTTTATTATTTAACATTGCTTCTATTGTGTTTCGATGCCAACAGTCCAAGCTTTTTTTGGCTTTCCATTTCTGCACATGTATTTACTTTGGATTCGATTAATTAAAAACGATAACGTAATTTTATATAAAGAATTAAATTTCCTGAGGCATTCTTCAACACGTCCATCTGACCCAGAACTAAGGAGAGATTGTACTATGGAAACCAGATAACTGATATACTACATTATATACCTAATATGTTTTGTTTTTAAATACTTATTTCTAGATCGGTGTCTGGGTGTAAATATCTATTGAAATAAACCAAAAAACCTTCATGTTCAGGCACACAAATGTATGGCCCAGATAAGAATAGAACCCACGACCTGTGGCGTGGCAGTCCGGGTCTAACCACCAAGCGAACTGGCCCATCAATAAATATACATACGTACTCTATACAACAAATGATTTACCTAACGCTAGATTTTCCTTGTTTGAATGGATTGAAAATTCATTGTAGGAAACTTTGTTGTTGTTAACGTAAAACCGGTGATTCATAAATATCTACTGCAATGTAATACTATATTACAAGTACGAGTAAATTTAACACTAAACATACCATAACCGGGTCAAATGACCCATTTTGAACTTTGCATTGAAAATGCACGTATCATCTTATTGCTTTTGCACATTTGACTTCATTACTTTTTGTTACTAATTAGTAATACAGTTATACTATGTATTGCCCTTCCTAACAACCATATTTCATATATTCAAGCAGGAAACATAAAGTAACATTTGACACGCTATGGTAGAAATAGGTACCTAGTAGATGATGGTATGATTAGTGTTAATGAGATGCAATTGACGACTGCGTAAATGTAACTACTATATTATCTACTTAATGGAGATTTTTATAAAAGTCGGCAGATTCCACAAATATAAAGACGAGACTACCACAATATGTGCTGACTGCATCTAAAAAGCAAAATTTGCAACAGGTACCTCGAAAATCCGAAACATTTTTCATCCACCGTAATATCCTTCGTTTTTATTAACCTACTTAAAAAAAGAGGAGGATGTATGTTAATTTTAATCCCAATAATATTCCTCAAAATTATCTTATTCGGTTCGGTCGGCAAAATAAATGCAAGTCTGAATAAAACGGGCTTTCACAAAAATATAGTTTAAAGCACTTAAGATTATGCAGAAATTGTCGATGTAACGTTTACTCTAAAGATATGCTTGCAAGAAATACGCTTATTCACAGATTGTTAGGTACAAGATAAGATGAAACGAGACGTCATTGTAAACAGTAGTCCAGAATGCATAGATTTATCTATACCTTCAGTAGTTTCTACGAATGATGCCATTATCTTCACAATAGCCGTTATTATAACAGACGTCAGACAAGAGCTATTTCTCTCGAGGTCGTTAGTAAAGTAAATGTATAAAATCGTGTCGAATTATTGAAATCTTAATTAACACGTAATGGTGTTCATTAACGTACTTGTTTTTTTTATCTTTATTATGTGTCACACTACATCCACATAGGGCCGTGTATACTTACCTATTACCTTACCGTGACGCTCGCCATGTCATGTTTGTCCTCCTTCAAGATCTTGCTATGTACATGCAATAAAATTAAAGTTGGAAATCCGTAAAAGCAAAAAGCTTCACTTGTAACATTTTTGGCAGATAAAAATAGAACACTGATATTTATTTTATATTTATTGATTTAAACTGAAGTCTGTCGCAAGTGTACCCCATTTTCTGTGTCAAGATCTTAACCCAAAGTCTCTGGCTGTGATAGTAATTATACTGAAACAATAGCTTTATCAAGTAAAATATTCACTAAAAATAAAAACAAGCTAGCTATGCAGTTTCTAGCGGATTGAAATCGTGATTGAATGACCATGACTCATAGAACGGTGTTAGACGTGCAAATATGTCGTCTGACCGTCAACAATGCAGTTTCGTAGTTGATGCCGAAAAAGAGAGATTCTCCCATTCGATTCGTATAGGTTTTTATTATCGTATGAATGGTCGCAGCGATTTGCATGTTTTTTTGCGTTGTGTAGAAAACTTTACGGTCCTTATCGTTGACTGTTTGCTTTTGACTAAGGAAAGCATAGTGAATGTATTTGTGAAATTATAACTCGAGCTCTTCTTCAATGCGATGAGTTTGGTGGAATTTCTCTTTTTAAGTTAAGTGTGTGAATTAAAAATCAAAATGCGGTCAACTCTAACAGTACTTAAATAAAATGTTTGAAAAGGTGTCAAAAGTTATTCTAAATTGTATCCAGATACTAATTGGCATATATCTGAGATTAAATAAAATACAAGAACAATTATTTTATGTAATAGAATTATGCTTTTATAATGTACGAGAATTATATTATATTTAAAACTATTCTAGGTATTTTTCAGTTTCGTATTATATCAGGTTTCTTATTGAATATTCTCACCCGTATAGTAGTAGTTAAGAGCATGCAAGCTTAATACCATACCATGTTGCAAGATTATAAACCGGTCCTAAGTCCCGAACTGGTGGTTCCAGATTTGTTTTTCTGACGTCATGCGTGAATATTTCGTTTACAATGTAACCTTGATTTACATTAGACCCACTATAAATATTAACAAAGCTATCAAATTGAACAAACTATAGATTCAAAATTGTGAAATGTTCACAATTTACTGAGTTATAACCTGTCGATTAAATGTGTTTACTTGTCACTTTTTAAATAACATATGATTCCTAAATATTAAAGATGAAAGAGCTAATTCAGTTAAAGTATCTAGATTTGTCTGTGGTACTATAATACTTGATTCCATACATTTGATTGACAGACTATAGTTGCCGGTTCTTCTCAGTTGAAGTCTGACTTCTAAACCAGTTTGCTCTTCTTCGTGTTCTGATTTTTTTATTTACTGCTATTGTTATTACTTTTCCTGACAAATGTGAAGGCTTTCCGCATCATCAGTTGCTCTTACGACACCCTAGAGATGTCTTATGTTTGCGGTATCAGTCAATACTACCACATATTGATATGAAACTTAATAAATGTTTAGGAAAAAAAGGTAGCTTCTAATTACAGTCGCAACATGCAATAGCACGAGATAATTCGCGAAATTAAAACCACTTGACATAGCGTTTGCGTGCAGATTCAAATAATCATTAACGAGACGTTGCATCTTCAATGTCACTACAATATATGTCGCCATTGTCTTGACTTCAAAGATTTTATACAGTCATGGTATTATTAAACCCATGGTAAATAATAATGCCAACAAAGGCCTCGTAATTGAATACACAAGTAAGGGACTATGCAAATCTGCGGGCAAATATTATCTTTGATAAAATGAGTCAACGGTGACATGGTGATAAAGCTTGATATATCATCTCGGTAAACAAAAATAAGCTTTGATGACAATGAAATAGAGTCCTTCATTTGAGTAAGTTACTCATCTAACATAGTCAGACATATTTATTAAAGATATCCATTGTTCATTATTTACTGGAATTTCTAGAACCTAGGAGCATGTTTTATAGACAATGAGCAATGATTGTATGTGAAGAAATGTCTCGGGATATTCGCTTGTTCATTAATCAAGTTACATCCTCAGATTATCCGGGAACAAACATTTCAGTACTAAAAAAATCTAAAATATGTTGACCGTAAAACCTTAAACGAGGTACAACATAACCAATATTTATTTTGAAATAGTCGACTCATATTATGATGCTATATTGTACTTATATTTTGTTAATTATATGGCATTAGTCAACTGGTCAGCCATTAGCTCGAAATGCCCTGAAATATGTCATGTCCAGCCTTGAAACCCGACCCAAATATGTTAAACACATAGGCAAAATATTATCTCCCTAATTACGTCACCACTAAAACTATGAACTACTGTGACTATCCACTATTTAAAATTATTTGGGTTAAAAGTTTAAACTATAGATAGATTTTCTTATTTTTTTATGGAATATGCAGCAGTCTCTATCGCACTCATGGCAGATTTCTTTCTAAACTATAACGCAAATCGATGATAAGTACATAAATGAAGAAAATATAATGGAACATAATTTACACACGCTCAAACTAGCAGAACTTGTTCTATGGAAATCATGTAACTGATAAACTACATAAAATACATTTTATACATTGTATACATACTTGTATTTTTCATAGTTGTACCAATATATACATATTTACATCCAAAATGAGCACAAACAGGTGTATATGCACATAAATGTTCGTCTCAAGGAATCGAACCGACAAGCCAGCTGCCTATCGCATATTTCCACATAGACTTTTTTAACAACCATTTCTAATTGATAAATGAGGCAGTGCTTAATATATAATACAATTACGTACATTAATCTTATCAATTAATACTATGATAAATAATTAATATATGCCCATTATTTACCTTAGTTGCCAGTAATGAATCCTTAACGATCCTTCTGACGCCAAGCCATTGTATTTATCTGTTCACTGCAGTTGTAAGTGGTAATTTATATTCTGTGTTCATAGTTTACGCGGTTACCTATAAAGTTTATAAAATAAAATGAGTAAGAGGAAAGTTGTGTATTCGCATGAGTCAGGGCTGTCATGGCCTTTATGTCAGTCACTGTAATGTTATTACTAAGTTCGGTGCTAGACCTTAAATGTAGTACTTTTAGTGAGAGAATATTATTTGTATGTGAATTTGTGAGTGATTATATGTAGGGAAATATTGATTTCAGGTATGTGTCTCTTAATCTTAACGATCAACTATAGTATAATTCGAATTTTGAATAAAAATCCTAAAATAAATATTATAAGTATTTCTGCCTCTACCATAGACGAAATAATAGATTGTCTATGATTACAAACTACCTAGGATTTTGAAATTAGTTACCGTTTCTATCTGTCTTTTTTTACGAATTTTACACAAATAACTTAGCTTCAATTGTTAGTCAAAAGGTTTTCTTTTTCATTCTGCAGTCAAAGTTTTGAATGTTTAATATACCCGTTTTTATCAGATAAGAGTCTTATAGTAAAATAGGCCTATGGCGTTTATGATTAGGTTCAACAGCTTCACCATACAATTAACCCTGGAATTAATACTAAATATTTTTACCATAGGAGAATACCTCAACTAGTTTCAATTTTATTTTTGTTTTAATACGTAAAGCTTTTTTTTTATGAATTTGCGCATTTTTTATTAAACTTTAAACATGTCAATAATTATAAGGTGATAAATATGAATATAATGTAATACATGAGTATAAGTAAAGTTTTGCTATACCTGAAAAAGGGTACCAAGTTTTTGAGAACTGTACTATATTATAACACCTAATGTGCAGAATAAATAAATATGAATAGTCAAACCTTATCCGAATGGAATAAAGATGATTTTTCTATGACATTCTTAGCTATCAAAGCGAGCCTTTTAGGTGTCGAAAATTTTAATAACACAACAAACATGAATCATACCACTAAAAAATATACTTATAATGTTTTCCCTATTTTTTACATTTGGAATATAAGCTTGAATCAACGGAATAGGATAGAATTTACCGAAACTATTGCGTCAATAGTAGTTTCAATACCTAATATTTTCTTAGTATTAAATAAATACACAGTAAGCTAAAGTAGGTAGTTACATATTATAATCTTATAACAAGGAGGACGTGACTAAAACAAACATGAAATGAAATTAAAAATACTGAACTTTATTCTGTTAAATATAAGGTTAACTTTTCAGACATGCCTTGACTTACTTTCTAAGGAAAACTTCAAAAACCTTTATTAAAAAGGAACGCAAATGTTTAATGCATTTTTTTTTTTGCATAAATTTAAATTATTCTATAGAAAATTTTTCTACTGCTGCAATCTTTCTGTCTGACTATCATGACATTATTAAACAAATATATATATATATATTTTTTTATTTATTTCTGTTTATTTTATTCTCCACAGCGGCGGTATACTTTGCGGGTGTGGTGGCCGCCATCGGAGTAACAGTTTTGGGTATCTTCTGCGTGCTTTCCGTCCTTCAACTAGCCATGATCTCGTCAAAAGAACGCGTGGCCATCAAGTATACGCATCTTGTTATGCTGAAATTAGCGCTGGCGCTGCTAGCCAGTGAGTATATATTCTATCCTATGTAATATTATAACTGCTAGAGTAAGTTGGGATGGATTAGGATTAAACTTGGCATATAGAGCCTTGGAATAACATATAGGATACTTTTTATCCCGGGAAAATGTAACATTCCTCAGCTCCCTTATTCAGCTAATACAAACTTCGTCGGCGAGCCGCTTCACGGAGGCCTCGGAGACCTTATCTCTCACGTGATTAGTAATATTAGCGTAGTAAGCGACAGAGAAAGAGCATAGAGGGCGCGACGAAACATCCTCGAGTTAGTGTCATTTTCCTTACAGAATTGAACCCCAGGAATGTGGTTGAAACCGCGGGGGACAGCTAGATATAATCTACTGAGGTTTCACCCCGCAGTTTTAATGTAATCCAGAAGATATCCTCATCATCTCTGTGCCAGTTCAGCAGTTACGTGGTAACAAATGGTTGCGTGTTATGTAACACGTCCAAGGGTTCAATTCAGTAAGGTTAATGACAATAGATGAACGACGTCCGCTATGATCTGTCTCACATCATAACTAGGTAATCACGCGAGAGGTCCGCTGTTTATGATTTCGCCGGCGAAGATTGTATTAGCTGAATAAGGGGGGCTGCAACTTTGTAAAGTGTGTGGGTCGTCCCTCCGCTAGATAGACCGATGACCTGCGAAACCTGCCAGGCCGTGGGTAGATTGTGGTAAATAGGGCTATACTGGTCCCTGATTCTGTTTGATCTATTGACCTCTAATCCTAAACTTGAAAAGAGTTAGTAAATTTTTAGTTCCGTTTCGTAAGTCGAAACTTAATTTACAATATAGTCAAAACTTTAATGTACAAAAACACTATGGTAGTGTGTTTGACAGGTCTAAATAAAACAAGTACTTTCTTTCTCTTTTCAGCTTAATAATTTAGAATGAGATGTACATATGATAATTAGCGATGCACAATAGAATTGAGACCAATAACGATGTACAATTACGAACTCTTTTGTAAATGTCGAGCGCAACTAGGCCGCGGCCGGAAAGCAATGTTTTCACGTCAATGAAGTATTAAAATAGACACCCCATTCACTAACATCACAGCTCTCAAAACAGCGTAAATACTAGATAGCTATTTATACGAAGAAAGGGAAAGAATATAAATGCCACGGTGTACCTGTTGTTAAAGATAGATGAATGAACACAGTTACGTTAATATATAGAGAATAAACTTAAATCGCGTACCGTAGGGACAGTAGTAATTGCGCGAATAAATGGAATTAGGTAAATTACTAGCAATTTGATGTTTCCATTTATGAGCACGGCCAACGCATCTGTAGTTTATATATCATTGTTTAAAGTTATTTCTTATGAGATTAGAATTCACTTGCATTGAAATCTCTGTTAAATAAATTTTGGCCGTTAGTAAACGAAAGAGACAGACTACATCGTACTACATCATACTACGTGTTAGCATTTACCTTGCAGAATCACTTTAGCCATCTCTATAGAGTAGTAGAGCTCTTAGAGCAGAGTTCGTTCTTAGAAGTTTTACCAACTTACTCATTTCCGCCACGAAGCAATAGTCCACTTGTATTACTGGGTTTCGGTTAGAAGGGTAAGGGGCGGGTGAAATTACATATGAGACTTAACAACATCACGTCTAGGTCGACAACGCATTGGCGATGCTCCTGGTGTTGCAAGTGTCCATAGGCGGCGGTAATCACTTACCAACAGGTTGACCGCTTACTTGTTTGTCAGACAAAATGTTCAAAAAAAAAGGGTACACTGTACATTACCTATCAAAGTACCATGACAACAGTTCACGTGCTAAACGTTCAAACGAATCTGTTTACCCTCGAACTACAATATAACACAATTAACATACGAGTATATTACATTATTACACTGTGCTATTAGTTAAACGTGCAGAGTTAATTACGGACCAGATTGTACATGAGATTCTGTGATACGTCAACCATGTTAGGTGAATATGGTTTAAGATTTTATTTATTTATTTAATTGAATGGAACAAATCTACAGCATTTATAGTACCTAAATATTTTGTGTCACGGTACATAGATTCAAGGGCGGATCCAGCTTTGGCGCCAGGAGGGGGTCACATAGTCGTGGTCAAGTCAAGAACTTATAATTCCATTTTTATAACAATAGATACAAGTAAAAAGTAGGTATTTTATTAATGTACGTAAGTACTGTACTTAAAAATATTTATAGACAAGTGAACAAGTGCTTTTTAGGTCAATTTTTTTTCTAATTCTCCGAAAATAATGATTTTGTTGTCATTCGATTCGGAATGGCTTGTAGAAACTTTTTCTCTTTCTTTTTCGTACTCCCGGAACTGTAGGACCAATATTTATAATTTTCCCAGAGGGTTGAAAATACGCCCGAAAACGGGTGCTCCGGCTTGCGCAAGCCACGCCCATTTTGGACATTTAATGAATAAATATTATTTTAACTTATAAAATATGAAAATTAAGAAGCGAAAAAATTCAGGCACCTACAGAATAGATCAATGAACAATAATCCGCGGTCCAAAACAATTTATCGCGTTTTTTTATTAGTTATCCATTAGTTAATTTATAATTTTTTATAACACAATATTAACATTGCAAGACTATAAATCTGAGATTTTTTTCCTTTCGTGGAGCTATTTGTCAAAGACTTTAGAATAGATTCTCGTTGGAAAAATTTAAAAATTGTTAATTTTCGCTTTGTTATTATCAATTACTTAGGTTAAAAATTATAAAGCTCCATTAAACATTAAAAAAACCTTTTTTTCATAATGTAAATATTTTTTTTAGGAATGGTTTTTTTTTTATAATAATAACTTTCATCATAATTTATATTTCCGAAAAAAAATGGAATTATCTTATAAACAATGCATTTGTTATAAACATTTTTTTAGGCAATAGGAGGATATAAAATATATTATATAAATTATTAAAATATTATATATATTATATAAAAGGATTTTTAGTAGCTTTTGATCATGAGAAAGCGGAGCAAAAGTTACATTATGAAAAAAAATTGAATTATCTTATAAACAATGCATTTGTTTAATTTTAATGTTTAATGGAGCTTTATAATTTTTAACCTAAGTAATTATTAATAACAAAGCGAAAATTATCAATTTTTTAATTTTTCCAACGAGAATCTATTCTAAAGTCTTTGACAAATAGCTCCACGATAGGAAAAAATCTCAGATTTATAGTCTTGCAATGTTAATATTGTGTTATAAAAAATTATAAATTAACTAATGGAATAAAAAAAACGCGATATAATTTTTTGGACCGCGGATTATTGTTCATTGAGCTATCCTGTAGGTGCCTGAATTTTTTCGCTAGTTAATTTTCATATTTTATAAGTTAAAATAATATTTATTCATTAAATGTCCAAAGTGGGCGTGGCTTGCGCAAGCCGCAGTACCCGTTTTCGGGCGTATTTTCAACCCTCTGGGAAAATTATAAATATTGGTCATACAGTTCCGGGAGTATAGACTTTTCTTTGGGAAATTTCCTGTTCTCTTAGAACTTTTTTTTAATTTTGAAAATCTCAAATAGTTTTCAGATATTTGCAAAAAACCAAACCCCCTTTTTCTTTCACTTAATTTTTTATAACTTTTGCAATTTTTTTTGAAAGGTCCTTCAATTTTCTCAAAAAGTTTCTACAAGCTATTCCGAATCGAATGACACCAAAATCATAATTTTCGGAGAATTGGAATAAGTTTCGACCTAAAAAGCATATGTTGACTAGATTATTATTCTTTATTCTTGTACACTTGAAAAACTTAACACATAATAACTTGTACATATACGTACGTACATATTGCCATCTTCTGTTGAAGTCATCCAGAGAAGCACTATCACGCACGGAATGAGGAATGAGACAAAATATATAAATAAAATCATTATGTTAAATTAGTGGTCGACCTAAGTCCTGGAACCAGCTCAGGGGGGGGTCATGACCCCCATGACCCCCCCCCTGGATCCGCCGTTGCATAGATTGTTATTCATAATTGTATATAATGGGTACAATAATGTAACAAAAATAATGGAAATTATGGATATATAAGAAAAATTGAGTTCCTTTGACGCACCACCACCTCAAAACTACTGAACATATCGGGATGGGACTGCTACATTCGACGCGGAATTTTTCCTAGGTGGTTATAGGCTATATATGATATTGTTAACGCGGGTGAAACCGCGGGGGACAGCTAGTTTTAAATAAAACCAAGTTAGCAAGTTCCCAAACTGGAACGGTTGGTGCTTTACGACTGATGTAAGAGCTGAAGCTCATTGTAGTATTTGAATTCACGGCATTTGACGTCACCGACACTGCATCATCAGCTCAAAACAATTCATAGTACAACAGTGCAATGAGACATTTCTTTCGTGTAAACAGTGAACAAATGCGTTCTTAATCAATTTGAATATCTTTATCTAACTTTTCAGCATTGCTGTCCATAGCTGCAGCGGGTCTGTTCGCTGTACAGGGCGATGACAGAGGCTTCTACCTGACGAGAGGCGAAGGTTTTTACGTTCAAGTAAGTACATTTTATATCCTCATCGATAAGCTTGCGTTTGACCACTTACTCGTGGTCGCTCGAGGTGGTAAGCGCAAGTAAAATCTAGACTTTTAGTACCTTGTTCGTAGGGCAAGTACTACCACCTTATCCAATTCCACCGTGAAACAGTGGTGCACTTTTAGAAAGGTTCTTCACTAATACTTTTAAATCTCATTTTCTATTACAGATAGTGTGCATTGTGATTAACTCAATGCTGTTCATAATGTCTCTATACGACACGTTGTTCTCGCGACGCGTCGGCGGCGATCCGACCGACCCGCTCAGCGAGCCCGACCATGCGACAACCATCAACAACCCGGGATTCAAAGATGGGAGAGGTACATCACTATTAAATTATTGAAAATAACTATTAATCTTAAAGCCTTTGAGTCCACTTTCAAATAGAAAGCGTAGGTGCTTATGGTTTTATGTTTAAATATGATTTGTATATTGGTGCTTAATTTAGAAATAAGTTTCAATTTTAATAGGGATAGTTTCAAGTTTGAATTTGGCAATTATAAGTTATCCATTTTGACGTTTCAGGAAAAATGATTTGAATTTATTCGTAAAATCTACAGTGTTATTAAATCTGTGATACAAGTTAAAATTATTATCTAAACACCAAAGTTGTCACATTTTGAATCTTAATTTACTAACTAAGTACGCATTGGCTTAATTGTTCGTAACCCACATATCATATTATTTCAACTACCAGACATTATTTTTCACGAAAGTAGGTCGAAAGGAATAGGGTACCGGACTGTCTTGTCAAATCAGTAACTTTTTATCATCTGTCAAAACACAAATTTGTATGCAAAATGTACTGAGTACTAACTTATGACGTCATCATTTTTCATACTCAATTGCTGGACTTTTTTTGATTGCTTTTTTAATATAAAATTTGCTGTAATCGGAAAATTAAAATTGAAGGACACTTATAGGGGTGTTTTGAGACAATCTCTTTCATGAACGAAAATTGCAATTTATTTTTAATATAGTCCGCTACCCTATTCGCACCGAACCACTTCATTGTATATTAGTAGCTGACTAGTAGTGATAGAAGATTCCATTTTTTTAATAGACTTGTAAATGGGTGCGACATTAACGTCTTCACGATCATTTCGTTGAGCGCCGACGGTTCTCAACCGAACACGTATTGCACCGTGTCGATGACAGACACCACCTATTAGTAATGAAATAATAATGTCATTAAAATGCAGCGTTTGATCAATCCTCTTATATCATTGAGTAGTAGAGCATTTAGTGTAGAGTATGTCCGGGGAAGTACTATCACCTTACCAATTTCTACCGTGAAGTAGTAGTGCACGTGTAATGGGTTTCGGATAGAAAGGTCCCCTTACCTTGTGCCGGTGACATTACAGGCACATGAGACTTAATAAGTTCACGACTTAGAGTAGACAAGGCATTGGCGATGCCCCTAGCGTTGCAAATGTATATAGGCGGCGGTGACCACTTACCATCAGGTGGACCGTCTGCTTGTTTGTCGACCCATGTGGAATGGAAACTAAGCAGAGCATGTTCTTTAACTGATATACTGTGTTTTTTTTTAATACAAACATATTATGTTGTGATATTGAACTCGGATTTTTGAAAAATTATTATTTTTGTTTTCAGCTATATCGATGACAGACGCATCTGGCAAGCCCTACAGCACAAACGGGCATGGAAGCGTGGCCTCGATGAACACAACAGCTACAACACTCACAGGGTTGTCAGATGCTAGTACAATAACGAGGTCACCCCTCCGCTCTTCACTAAAGAAACCCCGCCCTAAAGAAGGAGAACCAGGCGGTTTGGGCATACAAAACCCTGGATACTCAGGTCACTCGCCCCCTCTCAATAGGAATGGAAGCCAGAAAAAAGTGCGCATACAAACACACAGCACGGAGGTGTGATTCATATGTGACATACGTGCCGTTTATTTATTTGACTTGGTTCAATGGAAAATGGAATCTTCTATAGACTGGTTTTAACACTTTTATATTGAAATCATAAAGTGCTTTATAAAGTCAAAGCTCTTAATAATAAATTAATAATCTCATCAAGGGTTTTAAATGGTATTTCATTATAAGAGCGAATTTAATAATTGAATTTTCTCATAAAGGCATGTTATTGCTTGCGATTATATATTGTATTCATTGATCTATACACATAGTTGTATCAATTGTGAATCTTAATTGATGATTTGATTGCCTTTGCATAGATAAACTATAGAATAAGAATCACATATTTTTATTTATTTTATTATATTGTATTATTTAATAATATTAATCAGCAAGTCAAGGATTATATCAATGTAGATTGCATACTAAGTTTATAATTAAATACTACAAAAGGAATTAGTCATTAAGATAGAGTTTAAGGCGACAAAAAGCACTACTACATATCTCACAATTTTAAGATATTTTTTTAGTATGCATATTTTCTTTAGAGAATATCCTACCTTTAGGTACCTTTGTTGCAAACAACTTTTTGTTTACGTCGATCACTTTTATGTATATTTCGCTTGAACAAAGTTCTTGATATAATTTTTAATGTATAGAATACACAAGTGTACATAATCCAGCACAAAGTGTTGTGTATAAATAAGAACATTTTCTAATTTTATATTAATGCTTGTTGTATATTTTCATGCAATTTAAATATATTATTTACAATTATTGATTAGCGATATAGAAGTGGAATTAAAATAATATTGAATGTTAGGTAAAGTGTTGTAAATACACATTTGTTATATTAAAATACCCACCAGGCTTTATATGTGACCATTACATTTGTATGTTAGTTATAACACATTATGAATGAAACCATATATATTTTGATAAACCTGTTTCGGTTAAAGTTTACACCATCTGGCGATAATAACTTATTGATCTTTAGGAGTTAAATTGTGCCTTACCAACCAATCAGACCCAATGTGCCTTACCTTATTCCATTAAAATACTAATTTGTAGGAATCAAATTTTCTACTGTTTCTAAAAAAGTTATATGTCTTATTTATACCCACAGATGAAATGATAATAATTTATGTTAATCATTAAGTATTATGATTTAAACATTGTATCCGTCCAAAATCTGGTCTTAAGGTTAGTTTTGCAACTACTTAAAATATTATTATTAATTAGTTATTTAAGTATGAAATGGGTGGAACCAGATTGTTTATTATTGTTAATTTTATACCTATCTTGGGGATATGATGGGATATTTTTATCTGCAATTAGCATACATTGCAATTGAGTGTTAAAATTTTGATATTGATATAAGATATTTACACATGCATTAAAAAATATATTGGAGATTGGAGAAAATACACCTTGGTCTAACTTTTGTACACAGAGGACTTAGGGCGCATGTTGAGTCTAATAAGTACACCATTTGGTTTGGAAAGGAAATTTAAAAATAAATTGATGATTATTAAATTATTGTACGGGGCAGTGGTATTTTCAGCCCTATCCCTATATATATCATAAATAGCAGTAAATAAGACATATGTGCTTCACCTGTGTACAACTGTTGAACCAAATACGCCCGGTCTCCTTTATTTTTTCGGACAGTTGTAGGCAAATAGGTTATTCAATCATTAATGACCACCTTATGTGTTAGAGTCCAGCCACCTTTAAATCCTTAATTGTACCTACATTGTTTATGTCTGAGCACCACTGGCTCAATTTAAATTATGATGATGCTTTTGTGAATCCAGAGTTATAATAATTCATTAGCAAAACTATCATCTCAAATAGCTTTAGAGAAAGTCCGTCCGAGCCATTCGATTTATTTGATCTGATAATTTAGCTGATAATGTTTAGATTTGCAAATAAAGAAGTTTATTTCTTTTTAACCCTATCCTAATGTTTTATTTAAGATTTTATCTATATAATGATATAAAACAAACCAATCAGAAGAAACTTGAGGTGTGAGGGTTTTCACATTAGAGCGCGCGCACTCTAACTCAACTTAGTCTATGAGAAAGAACTTAACAACCCCCGCTTGCCCCGCCCATGTCCCGCGCTGTCATCAGTGCGCGCGCTATCTTTTGTTTGACAGAGCTTCTAATGATCTTACCGTCAACAATATTTGCTGACTTTCCTGTCTGTAAAAGAACTTTTCAAAGCTTCTTCAATTGGGCTTCCACTATTAGATTATCCGTTAAATAAAATAATGATAAATTTTACCAAATACTTTTTTTATTCTAAAACCTACTAGTTTAGTCGTCTAAGAACCCTAGAGTAACTACTTATACAGGATTTTATATTAAATATTTTCTTACCTAATTCTTGGCAACACCACATGAAAACGTCACATAGCAGTGTAAGGTTCTGATATGGAGTGTAGAAGTAATGGAGGACCATCGCAGTGTACTAAAAAGTGTCCGTTGAAAGGGAACAAATTAAGGTGGCGCTACTGTAGCAAGTGGAAGAATTTTAAATAAAGCGCCACAAATTATATTAGAGTAGGATACAAAATTAATAAAAAAAGGAAAGAAACATTTCCGTTTTGTTACAGCGCATTTTCTTTAATTATTATAATATTTAGACTAACATGAGTAGGATGGAATAAACTTATACAGTGTTTTTAAGTACCCCTAAGTTAGTTGTAGGTACAAAGCAGGGCAGGAGTATGACTTCCATTATAATTTTCTTAGACAATCATAATAAATTACATACATACGTACTTAGGTAAGTACCTACATGAGTTTCCAGTGCCTTTACCATGAGTTTTTAACGTACGTACTCGTTAGCGACGGCGTAAAACATTTCTATGGCAAATCTGTACAGCGCCACTAGCGGTCACCTAAAGAACTAAAATCGATAGTACGAGTCCACACTAGCGAGCTATAGAATAGAAAAAGAAAAGAAGAATAGAAATAAAATGCTATAGAAATTCGGTACCAAGAGTCACAAATTTGACAGTTGCTATCGAGAAATACTGTATCGATAGTAGTTTACTTGCTAGTGACTAATGTAAGTTTCGATAGCAACTCATGGTAGAGGTACTGAAGCATGTAGGTAAAGTATAATTTACTTATCTGTAGGTACTACATTATTCCACATAGGCATCACAAATTGCATAGTTCTATTAATAAAATAACAATGAATTATATGAACCTACCTACCAGAAGGTACAGAAGGCTACAACATACAAAGTCTTTCACCTTGTCCAACTTGACTGAAGTCTATGAAAAGAATCGAATTAAAAAATTCATGTCGTCATTATTTAACAATACACCCGCGAAAACCAAGAAAGAACTCGAGTTCAAAACGAACCAACCAAGCAAGCAAAAATCAAACGTAACAATCTTTCAAACGTACTCTCCCTCTCCTTCACACTAGTTAATGCATCCATCACGCTCTAGCTCGTTATCACATCACATCGTTCATTCATTTCATTCTATTCAGTGAGCCGTCTCGCCGGTTGGTCCGATCTCCGATCGGGAGCCGAAGCTCGGAGTCGGAATCAATCTGTTATCAATTGACTGACATAAATGTCATAAAAATGTTATGCACACCACACTCAAGTGTCTTTGCTAGTACAGACAAAATAGATATTGGACAGCAAAGATTTGTTACCGTTTTTATAAACTGGAACTATTTTAGTCTCTTTCCAAGTAGCGGGAAATACTCCGCCGCGAAGGGATTTATTACAGTTTATTAAATAGCTTAGTCAGAAATTGGACGCTATTCCTATTATATATCACAGTATTAGTATTTTCGTGCACGCAGCCAATAGTTTTAGTGTTATATTGTATTTCATAAAGATTGTGGCGGGATTTTTTTTTGAGATTGACACACGAAGAACTTGCAAAGAGTATATAAAACACGAAACCAGAGTTGCCTTAAAAATATATCGAAATTGATACGAATTCGATACTCTAAAATAAATATCGACGATATACGTCGACAATTGTATGGAAAAATATCGATATTTTATATATATCGATATTTTTTGCCCATGCGCATCCCATTGCCCCATTCGCGTTCGCTTACTCTGTGACTGAGTACAAAGAGGGCTAATTTAATCTCAGTTTCTTCATGATAATTGTTCAAAGATATCTTGTATTGGTAGAGTAGGAACAGAATAGAAAATATTGGCCGCAAAGTTTGTGGAACTATATAATAGTTGGTAGGTTATTATAGATATTTGGCATATTTTGACAATTGATTCGAAACTCCAAATTTTATCGCTTCGTTTGCATTTTTAATCTTTCAAAGTTCTTGCGTAGTTTGTGAAAATGGGTACCTGTCTAATTAACCTAATTCTTTTGAAATGCTGGACGCATTTAGTCTTATACAGACACATCTGTTGGTTATATAGGTATAGATTTGATTTCTTCATTGTTATTATGCTCTTACATCTTCAAATCAAAGTCAACTTGTCTTATAATGAGTGAAATCATGCTTTTACTTATTTGTTTTTTGTGTCAAAAGGTGTCAGAATGTATGGGAAACAGTGTTTTCTTTGGGTTGTGATCTTGTTATTTTTGGACTTCATAGGTTGTGAAATATGGTCATTATCATAAAATATGTTGGGTTTAAATGAGAGTAAAGTGTGAAGATCTCTATAACCCTCATTTTGCAGAAAAGCATAAAGCATGCTTTTTGTTTTTTCCTTGCATTTAGTTTGATTCCAAAAAACTTATCAACTTCACAGTAGAATTTTAATGGTTTGTTTGGTATCAATGTAAATATGTATTGTATAAAAAGAGTCAAAAACAATTTAAAAAAGTACATATTGAAAAAATGTTTCTTGCGTTGCTGTGTTTATACATTCTTAAATTATTCTCCAAAAGAGTTCTTGTAAAACAATAAGCGTGGGTTATCCATGTCAACCATCAATATTTTTATACCTCCAATCTTAACTGGATTTCCTTCTCCACCCTTTGTCAAATTGACTGCCATTTGGGTACATGCATCTTTCCAAGAAACAAAACCTTCTGTGAACATTTCATTCTCATGAAATGGTTCAGGTTTTTAATTTTTGGTTCTTTTAAAGGCTTCTGGTGAGTACATTGGTCCAGCTTTAAACAATATTTTGATCTGTCATTCTATAAGTGAATTATCTGTATCACCCTCTTTTTGGGTATGCCTTTTTGTAAGATATTTATGTAGGGTCATTGCGCCGGTTGTTAAGTATATAGTTAAAAATAATCAACATCAATATTTTCTAATCATTTGGTTTGATATTTTCAAACAAATAAGAGTCTTACAATGATTATGAATCATATCTGTCTCTTCTCTTATAATATCTGTACCTCAGAGGTATAGAATATTATGCGCCAAAACACACATTTTACAGGAGAGACAAAAATGCGAGGCATAGATGTTGAATGCGATGTTACGCGGGCTGTATGCGAGATATAAGTATGAACTAAATTAGGTTTTTTATTGTTTAAGTAGGTAATATTTAATATAATTACTATATTGTAATAAAGTTATTGCTTGTATGATTTTGTGGACTTGAGGTTGTTTACTTGCAACAGAAAATTAAGTTGACGGTATAAATAAAGCATTATGTCATCATAATGTTATTTACCTCGGCATAATACATTAATTTCAAGTAATACTCAGGGGCATAAAGCATCATATGTATGTATAGAATCATAAAATTATTTCAAATTTCTTTATTTATTTATTTTCTTATGTAATAAAATAGAAACATTCATGAGATCAATCATTGGACTTCTTAAAATTAACACAATTGTTATGTACTTATCTAATTAAAATATGTTTATTATTAAGCAGCATCTTCAGGTAGGTCTGGAACATCGGCATTTGGTAGATTTTTGTAGAAGTCATGAAACATGGAGGGAATCCACTGTAACGATTTTTGTAAGTCGTTATACTTTAATTTGGAAATTGGCCTCAATGTATCTCGAATAGGTTTTGGTGTTGGCATAGAAAATCCTTTTCGTTTGTTTCGAATAAAACTAACTTCACTAAACATTTCGTCTTGAAATGATGTTTTATAGAACATTGAGCCCATGTGTTCTTTTCGAAATTGCATCCATACTATATTGGAATATGGCACCGTTTCTCCAGATTCCGATTTTTTTCGGTGTACAAAAGGCGCTGAGAGTCCCTCACAAAATGCTGAAAATTCTTTGAAAGAATCTGTTTCCATGTTCACTACACTTATTTTGGCATTTTTGGAACAGCTTTTAATAAACTGCTGCCAGTCCCAAGGTGTAACTATAGGAAATTCTTGTATTTTTTTCTTTTCTCGCTCGATAATGGAATGGATTACGTCCACCTCCATGTGCGTATGTCCTTTCAGTAAATACTTGTGGTTAATTATCTTTATATTTTGATTTGATAGTATCCACAAATACGCCATCATTACAGAAATATTTTTATTCTGTCCGGCGCAGTTGTCACTCCATATCGTCACTTCTTCTAATCTGACATCTTCAAGCTGTTCAAAAAACTTGACTCATCCAGAAGCCATCTCATTCCCGCCACGTCCTGCTACAGTCTCGTCCCACATAAAGCACCAGCTCTCCTTGGCTACAGAATCCATAATCGTGAAGTTAAAAGTCCACAACTTCCTAAGATAAAAACTTTGGCTATTTGTCAAATAAGGTGTAGGCAAACACTTTTGTAGATCAACTGTTAACATTTTTTTAGAACCGTGACTCTCTATTGCATCGACTTTGTCAAATCCTTTTAAGCTATAGCGGAGGTGTGATTCCTGAAGATGTTTATCATGTTCAGCTTTTATGGCATTCTTATCTATTACATCGGTAGTATTTTTTGTTTTAATTACAAAGCCATCACAATCGTCGCACGTATCATTGGCTGGAGGATTAAATCCTAGATTATACTCATTCTTGAAAATATGTCTATATAGCCATGCCTTTGCAACATTCTCCTTCGGTATATTCTTTTCGGCACAAAACTCTACATACAAAGCATACAATTTTTCAATATTTAGATGACTTCCAAGATACAGTCTTTTAGTTCTGTTCCGACTATAATGGCTCTCATATTTGGGTATCATATCAATGTGGTTACGAATGCTTTCTTTAATGGCTTCTGCCGTTTTATTAGGCGGTGGATGTCTTCCTCGTCTGTCTTCTTGAACAAAGCCGTGTGTAGATTTTTTGATAGCATTTCTCACAACAGTCTCAGAAATTGCCAAGGTATTTAAAAAAAGCTTTTTGCATATCTTTTCGGGTTTATCGTTGACCAAAAATGTGTAATTTAATGTAAACGATCTCTTAGGTGGGTGTTCAGGATCGCGACGTCTAGATCTAGCAGTTTCAATTTCTGTTACCAATGATATTATAAACTGTCTCTTCAAATTCCAAGTCATCTCATTACTATAATATTTTTGAAATATAGCAGCTCTGGCTGTTTCATCTACTCGTTCAGAGCATTTCAGTCGACAGTCACATACAGGTTTCATCTTTTTTTCGGGCACAACTTTACCTTTCTTAGATGTATATGATTTTCCTGTGACAGCTTTAAGTTTTCTAACGTTGCACTTCCATTTACAAATATTTCTTTTTCGTTTTCGACTCCCTCTGCTCTCTGATGAAGACGATAAAGAAATAGTTTGAACATCCATAGAGATAGGGTTTATGCATGTATTTAATCGATTTTCTGAATTTACTTCATTGTCGGATAAGGTGCTACAGCTAGTTTCTGGTACAAAAATTTGACTTCTTCCCGGAAAATCATGATCTGGTGAATTTTCGTTAGTGTCTGGAACATAGTCCTCATCTGAAGGTGAAAAATCTTCTTCAGAGTTGCTGTGTACACTGACAAGGTGATACGATTTAGATGCATCTGGTACTTCGTTTATTGAAACAATATCAATTAGCGACCCAGACTTTGATAGTTTTGTCTCTTCATCAGAAGCATCTATAACACAATTTTTTTTGGGCGATGGTACGAAATTATTAGCTGAAGTATCATTTAAGATACTGGAAATTGACGGACATGTGTTTTCATTAAAAGCTTCTACTACTGTAGCAATTTTATCGGGCAGAGGTAAAACATTAGACGAAATTTCAGTTAATAAATTGGAATTTGAAGGTTGTGTGTCTTCATCGGTGTCATCAACTACTGTAGCGAATACTTCAGGCAATGGCGTAAATTGGTCAACTCGTTGATATTCTACTTCTTCAACATTGTAAGTCCTTGGGGAATCACCATGGAGGGTAAGGTTTCGCTGTAGGAAATCATATTTATTCGAAAGCCCTGAAAAAGAAAACACTATGTAGTCTTATCAAGCCATTGCAAGAAAACGTAAATATAATTAAATGTCAATTTCCAGGACGAAATGTATCTATCAGTCGGTCGGTCTTATCACCTTATGAATTTAAAAGGTCAAAATAATTCGTTGCTACGTGTAAGCTAGGCAAACAAACCAACAAATATACTATCACATAAATATTGTAAGATCTGAATATTAAAAAAATAAAACCTTGCATATTCCGTGAAGATCAGTACAGTAACAATTTATTTACCGACACATTTTAACAAACATTAGCTAACAGATATTATTGCCTAGAGCCTAGGAGCGGGCTTTAGGTTTTCTCCCTTAATATTATTAATTTTGCAATTTGTTAGTATGAATAGTTGGTATTAAATCATAAACAAACGAAAAAAATCCATAAATAAACTCTTTTCCCAAGTATTGAAAAACGTACCTTAACGCACCTACAAATAAGATTGAAAATGGTCCTAATCAAAAGTGTGTATTTACGGGAGATACTATTGTTTACCCCTAAAAAGCTACTAGCTATGTTATAAAAGTAATAGAAAACTTCCTTACCATCTCCTGAAGTTTGGTCAACTTGTTCTTCAACAGTAGCTAGCTTACATAATGACTTTCCACGTGAAAACATGTCGATGAAACCATGTAAAATAATTTTAAAGCATTATTTGCATTGTGATTGCACGCACGATACGCAAGCACTGACAAGTTCACGGCAGACACGGCGCGGCGCGCGGCGCGGGCCCCACGCTGCGTTTAGTGGTAAAAGGCATTAAGTCCAATTAAAAACATTATATTTGCGCGACGCTTATGGGTAAATAAACTTATGATCCTTTGAGATTCTATACCACGTTAGTATTTTTGGATTTAATATCATATACAAATGTTTATCTTTTAATATACTACTCGTTGGAGTTAATGCTTTATACCACTATGTAGAACTGATTTTAACTATTTTATTGGTACAAAAAACAAGATTTCGTAAAAAATGGAGTTACTATTGTATACCTCTGAGGTACAGATATTATAATTAACATAATATATATAAAATCTAATAGCATTCTTTTACTGCGGCTCTTAGAAAAGTTATCCTAAGAATAGCCGTTAATAAATACTGTACACATTGATTATGCACTTATAAAATCTACAGTTTACAGCAGTGGCGTAGCGTGCCTTGTCGGGGCCCCGTATAAAAATTTTTTGGAGGCCCTTATATGGAGGTAAAGATTTTTCACAAAAGAAAAAAAATATTGTGAAAAGAAATATTTATTTATCATATACCCATTTTACAAATAAAAATCGAATTTTAAATATTCACTCTCCTTGCCTTTTTTTCGGCAAACTGATTTATTAAATCATTTATGGCTGATGATGATTTTAGTTTTTCTAAAGTTTCTGCCTCTATGGACAATAGTGAGATGTCTGACAGCCGTTCTTGTCCCATCGAAGTTCTTAAGTAATTTTTTATTAGTTTTAATTTTGAAAAACTTCTTTCTGCCGTTGCGGTTGTAACTGGAAGGGTCAAGAATAAAAAGCATGCTGTGATTACCTCGGGAAAACTGGATGCAAGACTATTGAATTTTACTAGCAATAATTCTCTCTAGAATAGACTAGAAATAGATAAATAGATAAACTAGAAATATATCTCTTCGCTTGAAGAAGATAGGAGTTTCTCCGGTTGTAATATTTCGAATATACTACTCAGGTTGCAAAGGCTCTGAAATCTTTCTTTAGTTTGAGAAATTAATATATCTAAACAGCAATAGTATACATTGACTTTGAAATAGGATTCCGGGTCGGAAATTCTCTCATCTTGTGATAACTCATCAAAAAAACGCTTCGTTATCTTTCGCCTACTGTTTTTAAAAACAGTTGTTACCCCCCACTCTTTTGCTAAATCTTTGGATTCATTTAGCAAACTATTAAATGAATTCTGATTTCTTAATTGGCACAGTCTATTTAAAAGATTACTTAATAAAATACTAGATTTCTGTAAGTCATTATTTTCATGCTGTAGAGCTTTAGAAACAGGATTAATAATTTCAAATAGTGAAGAAAAAAATGTAACGAGCACTAAGAAATCAAAACTATCTAAAATATTAATTATACTTTTACATTATTCACGTTCATCTTTTTTATTTGAAATTAAATTTAGTTAGTACAAAGTTTTCATGATTAGTAAAAATTTTTTCTTTACTGCTAATAAAGCGTCGTTCCTACAAGACCATCTGGTAGGACATACCTTTTTAAGGGTAATCAAATATTTTTCAGATGAATCGTCACTTAGCATAGCCCAGCGTTTTATACTATTGCCAAAAAAAGTATATATTTTTTCTAAATTATCGAAAAAAGTCGATACTTCACGAACATGTCTCGCAGCATCGTTCAAAACCAAGTTTAAAGCGTGCGCAGCACAATGAACATAATCGGCATTTGGAGCATGCTCTTTTATTAGGGTTTGTAATCCTCCATACACACCCGACATAACATTTGCTCCATAGTATCCCTGTCTTCTACATTTAGTCAAATCAATTCCATATTCTTTAGTCAAATTTAAAATGACAGTTTAAGACCTGCAGCACTGCAATCGGTTACTGCTATAAATCCTAAAAAGGACTCGCAGATTTTTATTTCTTTAGGCACATATTATTATCATTTTCTGTAACCGGAATATATCGAAAAACTACAGATATTTGGTGATACCACCAGGAATAAAAGATTAGCTCTTAATAAAAGTGGTATACACCATTTATTTTAGATCACACGAGTCTGTAAGGCGTGGTCGGTTGGAATTAGAAAACCCTGATCTTTTATATATTTTATATTTTTCACCGTTCCGTCATGAGTGACATCTCTACTAGATACGGTGGCAGTCTTACCAACCAGTGTCATAAAAAGGTGCGACCATGAAGGCGCCACACCACCCCCCTACGGAGAAAAGAAACCGGGGGAAAAATTAAAAACATTCAGAGATAAATATAAAAATACAATGGCATAATACCAAAAAATAGAAAGAAAAACTGAGTTGAAGATGAAGTAAGTAAAACGGGGAAGTCTCACAGCCCGCCATAACGATGTAGAGTGTTGCCAACTTTTGAACGCACGCTTAAGGGGGGAAAAAAAGGAATTGCTTTATAGAATTTTGTCATTTATAAAATAAAATAAACGGGGGCCCCGTATAATTGAAACGGCAAATACGGCGGTAGCTACGCCTTGGTTTACAGTTAAATACCTACCCTACTCTGTCCTTGGATGGAAATTATCACAAACATTATTAACCCTTAACTGTATCGTAAAATTGACTAACGTAACTGGTTTTGTGGGGGTCGTGCGGCCCCCATTATAAAATAACTCCTAGGAAGCAAATGTGCGCAATTTTTGTTTAGTTTCATATAAAAAAAATAATAATAACAACCTTTTTTTATTGATACAATTATTTTTTATTAATGTAATTCTTTTAACTTCATTACTACAAGAGATCGCAACTTTTTGGTAATTTTTTTTCTTACATGATACAAACAAAAAAAAAACGATTACTTTGGTAGAATTAAGCGGGGCCACAGCCAAGGATTTAAAAAAAAAACAATTTATTTAATATATTTAATATAAAATTATTACAATCAAACTTATAATTAATTTAATGAGATTAATGTCCGAGGTGTGGATCAAGAATGACATTTTCCCATGATGTCGAAATATTGTAGGTTTTGTATTTGCCTCCCCCCGTAGAACAGCGATTGAACACGGAAGTCGTGAACTGAGCTGGGGGTTGAATCGAGTTAGAGTCAACCCTTCTTGTAACTGGAATAGCGTAGACCCTCTGGTTTTCTGGTGTACTGGATACCGGCTGTTCGTCCGTCTTGGCTCTTAGTTTCTTGAGATGATATCTTCGGTACGCTATACCCCTGATTAATATGCATGTACAAAATATGATAATGTACAATGGTAGAGTGGTGTGATACAGGCAAGGGCGGATCCAGCTTTGGCGCCAGGAGGGGGTCACATAGTCGTGGTCAAGTCAAGAACTTATAATTCCATTTTTATAACAATAGATACAAGTAAAAAGTAGGTATTTTATTAATGTACGTAAGTACTGTACTTAAAAATATTTATAGACAAGTGAACAAGTGCTTTTTAGGTCAATTTTTTTTCTAATTCTCCGAAAATAATGATTTTGTTGTCATTCGATTCGGAATGGCTTGTAGAAACTTTTTCTCTTTCTTTTTCGTACTCCCGGAACTGTAGGACCAATATTTATAATTTTCCCAGAGGGTTGAAAATACGCCCGAAAACGGGTGCTCCGGCTTGCGCAAGCCACGCCCATTTTGGACATTTAATGAATAAATATTATTTTAACTTATAAAATATGAAAATTAAGAAGCGAAAAAATTCAGGCACCTACAGAATAGATCAATGAACAATAATCCGCGGTCCAAAACAATTTATCGCGTTTTTTTATTAGTTATCCATTAGTTAATTTATAATTTTTTATAACACAATATTAACATTGCAAGACTATAAATCTGAGATTTTTTTCCTTTCGTGGAGCTATTTGTCAAAGACTTTAGAATAGATTCTCGTTGGAAAAATTTAAAAATTGTTAATTTTCGCTTTGTTATTATCAATTACTTAGGTTAAAAATTATAAAGCTCCATTAAACATTAAAAAAACCTTTTTTTCATAATGTAAAAATTTTTTTTAGGAATGGTTTTTTTTTTATAATAATAACTTTCATCATAATTTATATTTCCGAAAAAAAATGGAATTATCTTATAAACAATGCATTTGTTATAAACAATTTTTTAGGCAATAGGAGGATATAAAATATATTATATAAATTATTAAAATATTATATATATTATATAAAAGGATTTTTAGTAGCTTTTGATCATGAGAAAGCGGAGCAAAAGTTACATTATGAAAAAAAATTGAATTATCTTATAAACAATGCATTTGTTTAATTTTAATGTTTAATGGAGCTTTATAATTTTTAACCTAAGTAATTATTAATAACAAAGCGAAATTTATCAATTTTTTAATTTTTCCAACGAGAATCTATTCTAAAGTCTTTGACAAATAGCTCCACGATAGGAAAAAATCTCAGATTTATAGTCTTGCAATGTTAATATTGTGTTATAAAAAATTATAAATTAACTAATGGAATAAAAAAAACGCGATATAATTTTTTGGACCGCGGATTATTGTTCATTGAGCTATCCTGTAGGTGCCTGAATTTTTTCGCTAGTTAATTTTCATATTTTATAAGTTAAAATAATATTTATTCATTAAATGTCCAAAGTGGGCGTGGCTTGCGCAAGCCGCAGTACCCGTTTTCGGGCGTATTTTCAACCCTCTGGGAAAATTATAAATATTGGTCATACAGTTCCGGGAGTATAGACTTTTCTTTGGGAAATTTCCTGTTCTCTTAGAACTTTTTTTTAATTTTGAAAATCTCAAATAGTTTTCAGATATTTGCAAAAAACCAAACCCCCTTTTTCTTTCACTTAATTTTTTATAACTTTTGCAATTTTTTTTGAAAGGTCCTTCAATTTTCTCAAAAAGTTTCTACAAGCTATTCCGAATCGAATGACACCAAAATCATAATTTTCGGAGAATTGGAATAAGTTTCGACCTAAAAAGCATATGTTGACTAGATTATTATTCTTTATTCTTGTACACTTGAAAAACTTAACACATAATAACTTGTACATATACGTACGTACATATTGCCATCTTCTGTTGAAGTCATCCAGAGAAGCACTATCACGCACGGAATGAGGAATGAGACAAAATATATAAATAAAATCATTATGTTAAATTAGTGGTCGACCTAAGTCCTGGAACCAGCTCAGGGGGGGGTCATGACCCCCATGACCCCCCCCCTGGATCCGCCGTTGGATACAGGCTTCTATCTGCGTAGGTTTTTAAGTTCACTGGAGATTACAGTGACACCTTAGTATTGGTGGCATGAAGATGATCGAGATTGATCGAGTTGAGTTTGAAAGTTGAAAGTAATTGTGGGATGTCGGCATCTTCCCTTGGTATGTCTATTATCTTCAGGGCTTGTCCTTTGAGTCGATCGTAGGAATTTGAAATGATGAACTCTGCAGTCTCCATATAGCAATTAACTGGAACTATAGCCAAGTAGCTACCTTGCAGTATCTTGTAAAGGTCCTGCCCGCAGGATAGATGTACTTTTGTAGGACTTGGGAAGCTGATAGTGTAATGGCGATCATCGAGTTTCTCGAAGGCTGGTTTCTCGAGAGATACGGTGACTGGATTACATGCTTACGCTAAGATATATACATATGTTTTCTTATTCCTAATACAATAAACTTTGGAAATAAAAAGAAATAATCTTCTAATCAACGTTATAAAAAAAAATCAACAGGAATATAATCCTGAGGACTTAGGAACATTATAGATGAACTAAGTTCAATCTTGACAATTATTACATAACGTAAACGCACCCATTACCGCCAGTTTAAGCAGAGTACAGATTGATGTCCAAAAAATAAGCACATTCTTAATATGTGGCGCCCATAAAAATAGTTTTTCAAGTACTAAAATTATCGCTTTTTTAGTCATGTATAGAAGTTATAGTTACTAAAAATTACTTAAAAATTTAATATTAATTAAAAGAAAATAAGACCATGTCCCTATTACCGAACCAAAATATAGGGTGTGTGCCTAATACCGTTTATGTGACACCTAATACCGACCACTTAATAAATGGAACCGTTAAAGTTAAATAAAAGTGCTCGTGTATATTGAACTATTTATATAAATGTTCCAACACAGTACAGAACGTTATCAAAACTTAACAGTTATATGTATTCTTTTCATATTAACAGCGTTAAATCAGTAAAAAAATCTTATTTATACGAATTATATATAACAAATTACCATATTTTGGTATTTATTATACAAGAGTAAATGGCATTATACAATCTTAGTAAAAATGTAACATAGTATGTACCTAATATTAAATTACTATAACATTTAAGTTTAGTAGTCATGTCAAATCAAAAATTCAAATATTGGATTAAGGTTGATAAATGAAACAAATCAAGAAAATTATTCATCTGAGAAAAAAAATAAAATTTAAAAATAGATTCAAGTGACTCTGAATCAAATTCAAGATTATAATCTCGGCACTTACTACAAAATGTTATCAAAACTTAACGTTATTATATATTCGTAACAGCCTTCAATCAGTCTTAAAAAATATACTACTAAAGTGTAATAATAGTATATTATTTTACAAAATTTATCTTAGAAATATAAAATTACTATAAAATCTTAAGTCTGGCAGTCATGTCAAATCAAAATCAAATATTAGGTGAACATTTAAAAACAAAACAAATTAAGAAAATTTTCCTTTGGCAAAAAAAATAAGATTAAAAAATAGATTCGTCTGACTCTGAATCAAATCCAAGATCATATCTCGGCCGTATAATAATCTTTGCAGGACGGTTTATTTCACAATCATCTGATGAAGAACCATCATTACAGAGGTTCACATCTTGTGATGTAACTGTATCTCGGTAAGGGCTAGCCTGAGTAGATCGTAATGCAGACTCAAAACTTAGTTCCGCAAACGGCTGCATATTATTATGTCGCCTTTGAGGCATTTGTCGAACTTGAAAATCATTTTCAGAATCAGTCGTATCTTCCTTTGAAGCATCCACCTTGGTTATTTTACGTTTTGCCTTATTTAGTAGTTTTGATTTTAGATTGCCTTGTTTGCTTAATTTATCTTTTTTTTTCTTCTCCAAATCTTCGTTTCGTTTTCTTTTCTTTTCTTCTTTTTCTAATTTTTCTGCTTCAATTTTTTTCTGATATGCCATAAATTCATCGGATATTGCAACAGTTGGGGTAACTCTTTTACATGCTCTCTTTTTCGTCGTGTTCTTGTTCTCGGGAAAATATAATGCGTTCTTAAAAGGTGTTGAAATGTTCAGTTCTTTTGGTATATTTTTACTGATTGATGTCGTAGTAGATTTTAGTGGGGATTTACAATATTCTGATCTATTAATTATAGTACTATCGAGAAATTCAGAGCTCAAATTCACGTATGTACTTTGAGTTGATGATGTTGATGGTTTCGGAGTTGATGTTGATGGTTTCGGAAATGATGTTCTAAGATCTTGATCTGCAGTATTGAAAATAACATCTTTGTCGTTCCTAAATTCGCTAGAAGGTGATTTTTGCATTGAATCTGTAATATGACTAGTTACTGGGCCTTGAGTGTTTTCAGGTAAAACATGATTTAATGGAAAATTCAATGTACCGTCTACAGTCAAATAAGATATTTCTTTCAAGACATTTTGTTCTGATGGTAAAATTAATGCTGGTGTTACTTCAAATGTTAATGTATCCAAATCTGTTCCATCGGCAATATTGTTCACCAACGTCGTATCGCCAATTTCCAAATTACGTTCTTCATCGTCATCATTGCTTTTAATATTCTCCCAATATTCAAACAGCTTCTTGTAGCTGATGTCGCCTATCCATACATTTCCAGAACTTTGAAATTCTTGAAGGACAGTAGGTGACATACGGTCTTCAAAAAGTTGCTTGAAGGTTTTTATTTGATTAGTACGTTGGCGTTGACTGTGAATAGAGCTGGCAGTATTACTGTCACTACCCTCTGCAGTATCGCTATTAGTGTCGCTGGTCACGTTCCGAATTTCAGGTAGAAGCTTGCTGTAATTAACATTATTTGGCTCGAAAGGATAAATTCCACATGACCGAAAGCCGTTTACAATAGTTTGCTCTGTTAAACAAGAATCAAGGCAGATTTTGACTTGTGGTGCAAAATCTGTTCGCTTCAATTTTGCAAAATAATTTTTTATTCGGAAATCGCTAACAACTGTCTTCCAAGTACCTTTAACTGGTCGAAATACTGCAACATCCAAAGGCTGGAGTACGTGAGTAGAATTAGGTAATAGAGCTACAAGTATTATACCATTTTCTTTACAAAATGTAGATAAAGGTAGAGATATGTGTGATGTGTGGCCATCTAGAAATAACACAATTGGAAACGGTATTGCATTAGTAACTAGCCAAGGATAGAAACAGTTGGTTATATATTCGTAAAAAGCACCCATATTCATCCATCCAGATTCGGTGTTACCAACAGCCCAGCCAGATGGCACAGTCGGTACAAGGTTTTTAGGCATACGCTTGTAGGGGTATAAAACCATGGGTGGTGCTATTTTGCCGTCAGCAGCAACATTGACCAATACAGTTAAACACTCTTTTTCATCATTGGCGACTCGAGTATATACCTTTTTGCTGCCTCGTTGCACAATGACTTGTTTTGCCTTGGGACACAAAAAGAATCCAGTTTCGTCGCAGTTAAAAATTCTTGCTGGATCATCTAGTACTTCAATTAAATTATTTTGTTCAAAATATTGACGCACACGACCAAACCATAATCTTATAGCCTCTTCTTTCACTTCGTTTCTATTTGTTGGCAAATTTTGTGCAACTCTTTTCGCAATTGTGGGATGTCTTTTCAAAAAATTTTTAAACCAGTGTCATCCGGGCACTCCATCTTTAAATGGGTGCGGGCGCTTTAATATTTCCACTAATTTGGAGACCGTTTCCAGTAGCTGGTCTTTTGTTACAGGAAAACCTAATCTTCCCAAATAGTGAATCCAGTCTATTAACTGACGTTCTTCGTCCTTGGTGAAAACGGTCTGAACACCACAATTTTCATTAGTGTACTTGTTATCTCTCTTGTCACGAAGAGTTGTTCTAGGTATCCCAAACTTCTTCGAGGTTTCATAGATACTTGCTCCATTAGTGATAGCCATCAGTGCAGTGTCAAGTTGATTAGCTGTATATTATGTGCATTTCTAAAACACACAGTGTTGAGATGAAGAAAGCTGTTGTGAATTAGCCTTTTAATCGATATATTTATGGTAAGACTTACAGAATTGTCGATGGTATAGTTACCTGTCCTTGTCACTCACCAGCGAGCGTCCTCTTCTGGCATAGAGGGAAGCATGTTTGACAGTCCATAGCGTTTGTGAATTTTGCCGCTAAAACACAGCAAAATTTTACTTATAGTTATTATTATTGAAAAAGTGATTAAAAGCGATAGTTTTTTCTGTTAAACTATTACACAGTGTCAGTTTTATATACGTATTTTGTTTTGGTGCTACAATACGTGTTTCAAATGAGTTCAAAAGAAAACGAACAAGTAAGTAATGAAGGTAAGCGATGTTCGAGAACTGGTGCTTCGGATGGAGACCAGCGCTCAAAAAACATGTGTTCTGATCACTCATCTTCATCATCCTCGGAGAATGAAGAAGGCTACGCATCACCTCCGCCCAACAAAAGACGGAAATTGAATCGTAAGTACAATCAAGATCATACATGCTCAGACCCACGTTTAGATTGCCTTATGCAACAAGTGGGCTATATATCTCAATATATGACACATTTACCTCAATATGTAGTAAATAACGAGCCTATACGTCACAATAGTAGCGAACCTAGTACATCCACTTCTCAATCACAGTTTTTAACTAACCCAACCAATTCATCTCACAAACTTTCATTGGGTGAGTTAGGTACGGAATTTGATGAAAAATCTATCATTCCTCCTGCAGACAAAGATAGGCTTCAAGAGTTAGTTCATCTTCAACAATTTGATTCACCTGCTTGGAAAGGCATTAGGTACAAAAAAGCATTGCAAGCTTGCCTGTCTAAACCTGGATTTATAGGGCTTAAGGTAAATGATGAATTGTGTCATTTCAATAAAAACAAAGATTATTTGGCAGCCACTGAACAACTATTAACAGGTTTGTCCAATAATATCTTGGAACAACGACAGCTTTTAAAGTCAGGTTTACAGGATTTGATAGACTGGGCATCAACCAACCATAACAATTTAAATACCAACTCACTTTTTGAGAAAATAACATCTACATTTGGCCCTGGTTCCCCATCTTATAAGAAATCAGAGTCTACAATGCAAATAATTTGTGGAAAAAGAGCAGAGTGCATTGAGGTGAGGCGTGATAGGATTTTGAAAGAGATTTGTAATTCAAACCTACGGACTACACTACAGAATATTCCACCAAGCCAGGAATATCTATTTAGTAGAGAGGCTTTACAGCCTGTCATTGCATCGCTTGGTGGATCTCAGTTTTGGTTAAACACACCAGCTTATTTAAAGGAGAAAAAAGCTTTACCTACACAACATTACCAAAATAATAAAAAATTTCAAAGACCTTCTTTTAAAAATTATAAATCTGATAAAAGACAAAACACAAAATATAGGAAGAACCAGCCCTTTCGTCGAAACAACACTAGAGATAGCACCCATACCAACACCAGCACCCATACCAACACCAGCACCCATACCATCACCAATAATAAACAAATATGACATTCCAATCAGGACTTTCAAGGGGGGTTGTCTGGGGAGTTATGCAGAATTGTGGCAAATGCAGGGAGCCAGCAATTATATAATGAAGCTTATTACAGGTGGCCGCATACCATTCATAAAGAAACCCCCCTTGCAATATCCAACCACACATGTTTTAAAGAAATTTGCAACCAAAGTAACAAAAAATATGACCAACATGATATTACAATTAAAACAAAAGAACATATTGGAGACACCACCAACCTTGAACCCGGGGTTTCTATGCCGTATGTTTCTTGTAAAAAAATCAGATGGGGGACTACGTCCAATATTCGATCTGAGAGGACTAAATGCTTATGTGTCAGTAAAACATTTCCATTTAATTTCTCAAACAAATGTAGCAGAATTTTTACAGGCCAACGATTGGTTAGTAAAAATAGATATTCATCAGGCATATTTCCATTTACCAATTGCGGAGTCACACAGGAGGTTCCTCCGAGTGGTTTACAACAAGGAAGAGCTGCAATTGACAACCCTACCATTTGGCCTGTCATCGGCTCCAAAAATGTTTGCCACAGTGTCAAATTGGATTGCGGAAATCCTACGAGCTCAAGGTTTCCGTATCTTGGTCTACCTAGACGACTACCTTTTAGTCAATCAGGACAAAAACCTTCTAGTTTCTCAGGTTGCGGAAACATTGAGAACTTTAGAAACCTTAGGATGGCATGTAAATTACCAGAAGTCGGTTCTGGAACCTACACAGGAGGTAGAATATCTTGGTCTGGTATGGAACACTCAACAAAATTTTGTAAAACTACCCTTAAAGAAGGTAGTAAAAATAAAAGCATTGAGCTCCAAAATGTTGATTGGTGGAAACAGTTCTCTGAAAGAAGCTCAGAGTTTATTAGGTATGTTAAACTTTGCAAACTATGCGATTCCCAAAGGTCGACTACACTGTCGCAGAATGCAATTGTTTCTGAGAGAGTTCAAACAAAACAGACTCAGAGAGAAAAGAACTCTACCTCCACTTGTGCAACAAAATCTAAGATGGTGGTTAGAGACTGTAGATTACAGCTCAATACCAATAATCAAAAGGAGTGTGACTCATTTCTTGACCACAGATGCAGCGGATGCAGGCTGGGGAGCTCAAATGAACGACACCTTCCTTTCAGGGAAGTGGTTTGCACACCAAAGACCCTGGCATTCAAACATGAAAGAAATGTATGCAGTATTTGCAGCTATACACAATCAGCGGATGACTCTCAAAGGTGCACATATATTAATACACTCAGACAATATGACCTTAGTAGCATACATCAGAAACGAGGGAGGGACCCGATCCCTTGCCCTCCTAGGATTAACAACGAAACTCCTAAAACTCACAGAGCAGTTACACATTACTCTGTCAGCCACCTACCTCCCGGGGAGGCTAAACGGAATTGCAGACCGCCTATCACGGGGTCGAAAAGTTCCAGAATGGCATCTTCTACCCCAAGCCACGGAGGCAATATTCAAAGTGTGGGGCATCCCAGACGTCGACTTGTTCGCGTCAAAAAATACGGCTATCGTTCAAAGGTACGTAACACTGGATTCCCGAGATGGTTCCGCAATTTTTTGCGACGCTTTCAGCCAGCAATGGAATTATCAGATGGGTTGGGTATTCCCACCACCCAACTTAATACCAAGAGTTCTAGCCCAGTTAAACAGTGCGAAGGGAGTATACATTTTGATAGCACCAGAGTGGACCAAGTGCTTCTGGCTACCCGACCTCCAAGCGAGGGCTATAGCAGAACCTCTCCCGATAAAGAACCTGCGGAAGGTTTTAATAGATTGGACTACAGGGCAATGCCCTCCTCAAGTCGACAAGTTAACTCTTCTAGCTTGGAAAATTGGGGGTGGGCAGACCAAGAACTGGACCCTAGAAGAACAGAACTTGTTAAAAAGTAGTTGGAGAAAATCTACTTTAAAAACATATAGTGCTCCCATCAAGAGATGGTTAACTTGGTGCGATTGCAATCAAGTCAATCCCAAAATGCCTGAGGGTCACGAGGTGGCCAGATTTTTAGCAAAATTGTTTTTAGAAGATAAGCTAGCTTATAGAACCATTCTCTTACATAAATCAGCCATTTTAACATACTGCACAACAAAAATAGATCTTTCAAAGAATTTTTTCATACATCAAGTGCTTAAGGCTATTTCACTTGCTAAACCTAAAGATAAGAAACTACCTATTTGGGACACAAAAGTCTTATTTGACTGGTTAGAGAAATCAACAAGTTCCGGTTCACTATTTGAAATTACAAGACGAACTGCCTTAATTCTTTTGCTAGCTTCCGGTCGCAGAATACACGACCTCACATTACTTGAAAATAATTCTGAAAGTCTTATTCACAAAAAAGATGAGATCATTTTGTGGCCTAGATTTGGCTCGAAAACAGATTCCAGCTCACACAGACAGTCTGGTTGGTTGTTACGAAAGCATTCAAACCATAATATTTGTCCAGTCAATCACATAATTAATTTTATTAAAATGTCAGAGAAAAGACGCAACATGGACAAGAATGTTACAAGTTTATTTGTTTCATTGTCAGGAAAGTTAAGACCTGCTTCTAGAACCATGATAGCAGGCTGGATCCGTAGTATCTTTAAAGATGCAAATATTGATGCTCCACCAGGGAGTATCAGATCAGCTGTAGCATCCAGAAGTTGGTTAGAGAATAAACCTATAGAGGAGATACTTACCAGGGGTAACTGGAAAAGCACTGACACATTCAGGAAGTTCTACTGCCGTCCAGTAGACAATGTTAATACCCACATTAATGATGGTGATTTGTTGTCTACAAATTTTTCTAGTATTTGATTTTAAAACAGCACTGATTAAATATTAATTAATAAGTCATAGTCTTAAAAGGTGATTCTAAGAAAGTTATTATAATAATTAAGTTGTTTAGTTCTAATTGATTGGTTTTATTTTCATAAAAAGAGAGTAATGATAATAATTAATGTTGATTAGTTTTAATTTCATAACAAGAAATTTATGATTATAATTAAATTGTTTTGTTTTTTCAGTTGTATTGTTATAATTTTATTTAAAGAAAGTATAATAAAAGTTATTATTTCATAAATAATGTAATAAAAGAATTGGATTTTTTATTTTCACCAATGTTATATTTTATCAACATAGCGTTAATGCTTATCACCAGCAGATATCAAACAGGTCTTCATCTCAACACTGTGTGTTTTAGAAATGCACATAATATAACTGTTTTGCATTACAACAAAACAGGTATTATGTGATGAATAAAACACACAGTGTTGCAGCAATGTTCTTGCTGGTGAGCTAAAGACTCTATGAACTGTCAAACATGCTTCCCTCTATGCCAGAAGAGGACGCTCGCTGGTGAGTGACAAGGACAGGTAACTATACCATCGACAATTCTGTAAGTCTTACCATAAATATATCGATTAAAAGGCTAATTCACAACAGCTTTCTTCATCTCAACACTGTGTGTTTTATTCATCACATAATACCTGTTTTGTTGTAATGCAAAACAGTTATATTGTTTACGTTTTGGTTGATCCATGTTTCTGAAACAAATTTATTTATTTATCTAAATGTGTAATATGTACTACTAAGTCTAGTCTACTATAAATGAATGTCAAATACTGTCAATTAAAACACTTATAAATATAAGTTATGTATTACTATATAATAAAGTTTATGATAAGTTAAATTTGTGATTTATTATGGAATACTATAATGTTAATTGTGTTTACTTGAAAATCAATACCAAATAAAAAGCAGGTAGTATGGGGGTTCGTTGTAAATGTACAAGTAGATCGGTAATAGGTATTATTAAAGGAAATCGTATAACCTATTACCGACCCAATGGAATGTGTATGAATTAGGTAAATACATGTGGTTTTTGTACATTTTTATGATTTTAAATGGTGCGGTTGCTATAAATATTGAATAATAATGATATTTCAACTGTAAAAATACAATATTTAAAATTTATACCTAGTTATGGGACCTCCCACGCGCCTTAACACGGCGATAGTGCAGACCCATCACAACACATAGGAATGTTAGATGAGTCTGCACTGATTAACACCTGGCCTGTATACGGACACCGATAGGATAGTTTTAGGATATAAGATCATTCTGTAACCAGCTTCCAAGCTCTAATGTATTGCATTAATAATTATAATCGTTTTTAAAAAGCAAAGTTACCGTTTTTTATATTTAACTGGCGCTGAGGACAGGATACCGGGCGTAAGGCTGCAGCTAATTTTTGACACACGAATCGGTCGATCGGTTGCACACCTTATTGCATCGCGCGTATTGTACGTGTGAATCCGGTATTCGAACATTAAAATAAATAAGTGAAATAGTGAAAACGGGTAAACTAAAGCTGTGTTCCAGAATCGGTATGGGATCGAGCAGAGGGTGAGTAAACCTTTTCACTCCCTGTTTTTCCTGGTCCTATGCCTTATTTAATTTTATTTTACGTTTATAGACTACATTGCTACAAGCGTTGTTCGTTGGTTTAATAATTTTAAATTGATTTCATATTTTATTTTATACAGTATATTTCTATTTTTATGTGATTAATTATAATTTCGTGTAAAAGGTATAACTTTCAACATTTAAAATGAATCAAATACAATGAATTCCTAAAGAATTTATCTCTATTATTCCGAAATTCGATGGAGACGAAAAATTATTAAACTCATATATATCGAAGTGTGAATATGTAATTCGAAGTTTTAATGACGATAAAAAGCCTGCACAGCAATTGTATTTGTTTCATTCACTAACTAGCCGACTGGCTGGCAAAGCGGCTGCTTTAATAAGCGAACGACAAAATATTAGTACATGGAGTGACTTAAAAGACCTCCTTACCCAACATTTCGGTGACCCGCGTTCTGAAGAATGTATTGCCATTCAATTAGAATCAATGAAAATAAACCCAGGCGAGTCATACCAAGATTTTTGCCATAGAATACAAAATGTTAGAAGCTCTCTATTCGCAAAAGTTAATCAATCGACAGATGAAGGTGTAAAGGCGGCAAAAACTATCATATATGATAATACAGCTATGAATGTTTTTATGTATAACCTTCCAGAGGATATGCTTAGGTTCATCCGACTTAAGAAATGTACTTCATTAGAATCCACTTTGAGTGTAGTTATGGAGGAAGAAAATTTCCGTACTCAGTATAACGCTAGAAATAAAATGAATAAATTGAATACTCCAAATCAGAATGCGTCATTCAAATCTAATGTAACTAATCCGATTCTAAGCCAACAATTTAGATTTGGCATTCCTCAAAGTCATGGCTTAGCGAAACCCCAATTCTTCCATCAAAATCAGTCATTCAGACCTAATTTTATTCCCCAAAAATTTAATCCAAATCCAGGATTTAAGTTTGGTATACCATATAACCAAACAGGTTTTAGACCGAACACGTATGGTCAGACATCTCAAGCACCTAGGTTTGGTATCCCTAACCAAGGTGGATTTAGGCCAACTGCGCCTCAACAGACTCAATTCCCGGCTAATAATTATAAAAATTCGGGTTTCTTTGTAAGACAACCTCACCATCAATTCCGATTTGGTGTCCCTCAACAGAACTTACCCCAGCGAGTAGACACAGATGTATCAATGCGTACAGCCCCCTTTAAGCAGAATACGCTAGCAGTGAATGAAAATGACTTATATTACACTAATGACTTTACATATTACCCACAAGACGACTATTACGAAAATGACCAAGAAAATTGTCAATTCAATGATCAAATAGAAAGTCCTGAGACCCATACTCTCTCTGAACCTGAAACTTATACCGACGTGAACGATAACAATGAAATTTTTCACCAACAGGCCTCACAGAAGGAGCAGTTGAAATAATCAACCTCAATTGTGAGGCCCTTTCTAAATTACCGCACATTTTGATACCTGAAACTAACTCACGACTTATGATAGATACGGGTAGTACAAGGTCCTTTATAAGCCCCAGAAAAGCTGAAGAATTTTACTCTGAATTTAAATATCCGGAATTATTTAATGTAGTTAGCACTCACGGCCGTAGCCAACATAATGAAGTTGTATACGTACCTTTGTCTGAAACATTCCAAAGTGACCTCATTCATAAATTTTATATCTATGATGTTGACCCCCATTACGATGGCCTCATAGGCTCAGATTTATTATATCAATTGGAGGCTACAATCGATATGAAAAATCAAATGTTAAGAACGAATAATACCGAGATACCTATAATTTATCTACCACCTTACAAAATTAATTTAGCACCTAGATCCGAAACTCGTGTAGCGGTACCGACAGATATACCAAACGGTGAAGCAATTTTATCATTTACAGAATTTACACCTGGTGTGCGGACACCTACCGCCCTAGTTAGTTGCGTAGATTCTTTTGCACATACTATCATCCAAAATCTTACAGACGAAACGGCAACCATAAGCTTCGCAAAACCACTTAATGTGATAAAATTTGACAACCAATTCTATCAGGCTGATACTAAATTTACCAACGTCGAACTCGATGCCCTACTTAAAGACAATTTGGCAAATCTACGACTAGAACATTTGAACTCAGAGGAACAAAATAGTATCCGCACACTTTGTCTCGAATTTAGGGACATATTTCATTGTGATCAGATACCACTATCATTCACAAATAACGTCAAGCACAAGATTCGTACTAAAAACGAAGATCCGATTTTCATACGCCCGTATAGGCATCCACCCACTGAAAACGAGGAGATAGAACGTCAAGTTAATAAGTTATTAAAAGATAACGTTGTTCAGGAGTCTCACTCCCCTTGGAGCGCGCCGGTACATTTAGTGCCGAAGAAAACAGATGTTACTGGTGAACGTAAATTCCGTATGGTAATTGACTATCGACGATTAAACGAAGTGACTATTGACGACAAATACCCACTACCGAACATAAACGACTTATTTGACAAGTTAGGACGTAGTTGTTACTTTTCGACTCTAGACTTGGCAAGTGGATATCATCAGATAGAGGTAGCAGACGAGGATAGAGAAAAGACTGCTTTTTGTACACAATCGGGACATTATGAATTTACGCGAATGCCATTTGGCCTCAAAACAGCGCCCGCAACTTTCCAAAGGGCAATGGATAATGTCCTCAGAGGTTTGCAAGGCATGCATTGTCTTGTATATCTCGATGATATAATCGTATATTCCACAAGCCTAGACGAGCATTTACACAAATTACGCATAATATTCAGTAGACTCAGAGAAACCAATCTTAAAATGACTCTTAATAAATGTGAATTTCTCAGAAAAGAGGTACTATATTTAGGACACACTATTTCTAAAGATGGCCTTCAGCCTAATAACGACAAAATTTATGCTATACTTAATTTTCCCTTACCGAAGACTCAGACGGAAATCAAAAGCTTCCTGGGATTGATAGGTTACTATCGAAAGTTTATACAAGATTTTTCAAAAATTACTCAACCTATGACGTCCTGTTTAAAAACGAGAAATAAAGTCAATATTACCCAAGAATATATAGATGCGTTTGAGAAATGTAAGGAGTTATTAACCAATGCTCCTCTACTGCAATTTCCTGATTTTAGTAAACCCTTTTTACTAACTACCGACGCCTCGAACTATGCCCTTGGCGCCGTACTGTCTCAGGGTACGATAGGTAGCGACAAACCAATAGCATTCGCCAGCCGAACACTCAACGATGCAGAAACTCGGTACAGTACCATCGAAAAGGAACTCTTAGCGATAGTTTGGGCTTGCAAACATTTTAGACCGTACCTTTATGGAAAAAAATTCATTATTTGTTGCGACCATAGACCCTTAGTATGGATTAATTCAATCAATGAACCTAATAGTCGACTTACTAGGTGGAAATTGCGTTTGGCCGAGTACGATTACGATATAGTATACAAGAAAGGAAAACAGAACTGCAATGCGGATGCCCTCTCGCGAATTAAGTTACATGCTCTAGACAAAGACGACGATTTATCAATGAAAGTTAATATAGACAAAAGGGAACAGAGACTTCAAAAATATATACAAGAAATAACAGATGAAATCATAGATTTAGGTGCAAATGATGCAAATCAACCGCGTGAAAAAAATTGTTCCTCCGACTCTGAAAGAACACTCAGTATTCCTTCAGTAAACAAAAATAGACCCCATTCGCCTTTTTCTATACCATCCTCGAATAGCAGCACTTTATCCGCGTCTGAAAAAGCTGGTTCAAGTACCGTAACTATCCATTCTGAAGAAAATACAGATTCCGAGGCATTCCCTATTTTGCAGGAAGCGATCGATACCAAACCCAATCAAATTTTAGTTTTTACATGGCATAGAAACGAACTAAGCGTCAAGGACCTTTCAAGAGATAGACAGAAAATATTAGAAGTCCATTTACCACTAGACAATTTAGATCTGATCAAAGAATTTCTCAAAACACATATTAGGCCAAAAATCAAATATTTCTTTTACTTTGAAGATGATATACATAGAAAACAATTTTCAGCCACAGTAATTACTCTCTTTAGAAAAGATTCCGTAAAGTTTTACGAATGCACCTTAAGGGTAGTAGTTTTGGAAGACGAAAGGGTACAACGTGATACGGTAGTCAAATATCACATAGGTAAAACATGCCATCGTGGCATAAAAGAGACAGTAGCACATCTAAAAAGAACATATTATTGGACTAATATGGAGCAAACCGTAGCTAGCATCATAAACTCGTGCGAAGCCTGTAAGCGTTTGAAATATGACCGCAAACCTTTTAAACCTGAACTACAACTAACACAAACTCAGAGCAAACCATTTCAAGAACTTTTTATAGATATTTTTAGTATAGAAGGGAAATACTACCTTACCGTTATTGATGCATTTAGTAAATTAGGCCAAGCACTAGAAGTCCCAAATAGATCAACTGCCGAAATAGTAAGGGCCCTTATAAAATATTTCTCATTTTACGGTGTCCCCCGTAGAATAAGCTCCGACCCAGGCACCGAATTTAATAACACTCTTCTTAAAGAAATGCTAACGTTCTATAAGATAGATATTCATGTAGGTACACCACATAATCCGAATTCCATGGGTTTAATAGAAAGGTTACACTCCACAATAATTGAAATTTACCGTCTCGCAAAATATGAACAGAAAATTACCGACGCCGCGAGCGTAATGTCATATGCGATAATGTCGTACAATCATTCTGTACATTCGACAATAGGGCTCACCCCATTTGAAGTAGTTTTTGGTCACACGGAATCAGCTAGTAGTTTTGCAGTAGATTTTGAGAAACACTATACCCAAAAATTAGTAAATGATCACGTTAAAAGGACAAAACATTTATATAAATATATTACTGATAAAATGATACAAGGTAAAGATAAAATTAAAAAAAAACGCGGTGGTGAAACAGAATTTAACATCGAACAAGACGACACGGTATTCATAAAGGGCGTTAATATTAGACGTTCTAAGGATAAGCCGAGATATCAAAAAGCAAAAGTATCCGGTAGTATTATTAGAAACATAGTTCCAGTAAGCACAAAAAATAGAAACACAAAAGCACACATTAAAGACATTCGTCGTCCTCCACAGGTTCGTCCTACTCGTTCTGGTCCAGACGATCCAGGCCCTTCGACTTCAGGAAGTATCTAGCAATCCTGGAATTTTACCTATCAAAGAAGGAGACGCTGATTTAACTTACGATAATTGGAATATAATTAAAATCTTAAATTTAAATTTGATAAAAAATGACCTACAATATAACGTTAATAAACTCGATACACTTAAGAATACATTTAAAATGCCCACTGAACTCATCGATATTGAAACTCAAGCCGTATTTATTATGAATACTACTTTGGAAAGATATTACCAATTGGTTCCTCCAGCTAGAGTAAAACGAGGCTTAATTAACCCATTGGGATCTATTGTTAAAGCTATCACCGGAAATCTTGACAATGACGATGCGGTTAAATTCGATAACATGATTAACACAGTAAAAACGCGTCAGAACGCTATAGATAATAAAATGACTTTGGTTACCGAAATGGTAGGTACATATGCAAATATTACACGCTCTACCCATAGTAATTTTATCCAATTGGACAAGAGTATTATAGAAATACAGAAACTTTTAAATAAATCACAGATAGAACAGAATAAACTTAAAATTATTTTCGTCTTTAATTTACTTATTCATAATTTTCAAAACATTCTTGCCAAATTAGATGAAATTGAAACAGCGATCGCTTTTAGTAAAATTAACGTACTACATAGATCTATAATTGATAATGATGAATTATATACAATTCTTAAATACATAGAAAATAAGGAAAGACTGATTTATTCTGTAATACCTGAAAATCTAGTAGATATTGAACAAAGTATAGAAATTAAGGCTTATATAAAGAACGAACAAATAACGTTTGTAATGATGGTCCCTGTAGTTCGAAAGGAAACTTACAGTTACTATAAATTATATCCTTTACCTGTTATGAACCCACAAAATAACCTAATTACCCTTATTGTTCCTAATCATCCCTATGTCCTCGTGAAAGGGTTGAAAATTCAGTTGCTCTCCCAGCCGTGCCGTTTTATTGACGAAGAAAAATACCTCTGCAACGAAAATGAAATATCCTCACCAGTGGAAGATACTTGCATCACCGACTTAATGCAGTTTGCAGTGAACGTTACCTCATGTACTCCAGTGCCAGTGGTAATAAACAACCTCATAGCCAAATCTATCCAACCAAATAGATGGATGATTTTTACAAAACTGAATGTTCTGCTTACAAGATACTGCGAAAATGAAATTACCAGACAAAATGTTCACGGCACCTATATCCTCACTACCGACGATAACTGCGAAGTTAAAATAGGAGATATTGTCCTGAAAAATCGCAAAATTATAGGTAGAAACGTGAATTACTCTGCTATACCTTTAGTTCATTTACCTGAAATACTTACACCATTAAATCTGAAGGAGAAGACACCTGTTGATTTAAATGACATGGATTTAACCAATTTGGAATTTCTATCTTATGCTGTGAAGAAAAGTGAGAATGACTTATTAGAAAGTGATAGTGTACTTAACACCAAAAGTGTTAGTGTAGGAACTGTAATCATATATGCCATATTGTTCTTAGTCATAGTTTTAGTTTTAATATTCCGCTATAAGGAATTTCTAATAAATTGTAAAAATCGAAATCATCAGTCTCATAATGAAAATGCGAATGATGATTTCGAACTTGAGGAGGGAGGAGTTATGGGACCTCCCACGCGCCTTAACACGGCGATAGTGCAGACCCATCACAACACATAGGAATGTTAGATGAGTCTGCACTGATTAACACCTGGCCTGTATACGGACACCGATAGGATAATTTTAGGATATAAGATCATTCTGTAACCAGCTTCCAAGCTCTAATGTATTGCATTAATAATTATAATCGTTTTTAAAAAGCAAAGTTACCGTTTTTTATATTTAACTACCTCCTTTATTCATCAAAATATTTACTTAAGAACAAAGTCATTTTTACGGCTACTAATGCTCGTAAATATATGGCGTTAATAGCTCAAATACAAGTTAATATACTAAGGAACTGAGTTAGTATAGCCTCCTGCCTATTAATTGATGCATTTCAACAAAAATCATGGCACACAAAAGATACGAAAAGTACTTATCAGCGACATGGGACGTTAATAGGAATAAAATTGTGATTTTTGTTCCTATTACCGCCTATTTTTAATATTGAATTTTAAGCAGATTAAAATAGTATCTCATTAAAATTAATTATTATTTGTGTTCCTGAAAGTATTAAAAATGCATCAAAAGAACTAGAAGTAACATTAAAATGCTTGACGATATAATTTTCTGCTAAGAAAGAAACAAGAGTACTTACGTCATCGGGAACGCCACACTATGGAAAATGCACTATCGCCGGCGTCCACGGACGAACTGAGCAATTATTCTTTAAATCGTTGAGTTACGCACACAAACAAGAAATGAATATTTGTAGTACAAATACATCAACATTTTTTCTAAAGCATCTCATACTTGTGTAACTATAATACATCACATTAAAATGATAGTTTTCTGAATAGGGCGGTAATGAGCGCGGATTTTAAAGGGTCGTTATTAGGTGCGTTTACGTTAGTGTTTTTGTGCTACTATGCAACTTGCAAATGAAATGCTTGCAATTGTTACATTTTGTAGCAAATTTTCCGTCTTTTTTTCTATCACATAAGTGACGGCGCCCTCTCTTTAGCACATTTTGCCTTGAGCTACCGGCATCCTCAGACGTAGAATTTGTTGCAGATACAGTAATAGACGCTACAAAACAATAATTTTTTTCTCTCAGTTCTCGTGGGTACTTTGAATACTCAGCTTTCCGATTTATGATATGGTCTTTTATCAATTCCATCCCAATCGATTTTATATAGGTTTTTCGTTTCATTTTTGTTTCTGCGTTTGAACTCTTCCATAAAACATAGCAGTTTACACAAGCAATGTTTAGAATTCCAGCAAACACTACACTTGGCCAACGACGTGTTCTGCGAGCTACAGAGTAATTGGCACACTTCTGGTCCAAAGAATCTACTCCACCTTTTGTAGAATTGTAAAAATCAATTATTTCGGTTTTCCTGACGTTTCATTGGTGGTTTGGTCATGGTGCATTGTGGAAATCATAATTACACTCTTGTTTTTTTTGGTACAAAAGAAGCTAACGTTGTGCTAGCCGTTAATCCAAAAACGGAAGTTCCAGGTTGTCGTTGCTTTTGTGGTTGGAATTTGGGAGGAATTTAACGTTTATTCTTTCTCAATGTCCCAACGTAAGTCAAATTCTTTTCTAGTAAAATATCCACCAGCTCCACTGAAGAAAACCAATTGTCTGCTGTTATGTTTCTGTTTGATCCGAAAACTGGAGAAGCCAATTGTAGTACGGATTGTGTAGGAATGGATTGTTTACTGGTACGATCATGCTGTTTCCCTGTATATATGAAGGCGTTATATAAGTAATGAGTCTTCGCATCACATAGGCATAATATTTTTATACCGTATTTAGCCGGCTTCGATTTCATGTAAACCCGGAACAGACATCGGCCTCGGAATGGACATAGCATTTCGTCAATAGTTATATATTCAGAACAGCTGTAATTCTTCTGACAATTTTCTATGAACATGTTAAACACTTCAGAGATCAATGCCGCCCGATCTACAGTTTTTCATTCGTCTCTTGATGCAATATCATCAAACCGAAGATTTGCCAAAATAAACAAAAATCTTTTCAGAGACATGGTCGTTCTAAAAATTTCGCGGCCGGTTCCGTCTGTGGCCCACAAAGATTCTACATCTTCATGTCCAGATTTGAATACTCCGGTTAGAAGCAAAAGACCAATAAAAGCCTTTATCTCCGTTTCAGAAACATGGTTTGTCCAAAACGCAACCGTCTTTTTTGAGCTCTCTGTAATTTTTTCATTGGTATAATATGTTATAATTTGTATAATATTATCATCTATGAGCAATTCGCTTCCAATTCATTTCCGTCGCTGACGTAGCGGTGAACCGGTCGTACGCACTAACACTTCGCACAGCTCGCCACTCATCAACTTCGGCAGTACAGAGTAGCTTGTGATACAGAGTCATTATACAACATGATTAATAGCACGTTCGTTCAGACTGACAAGGACTCCGTTCGTGGCGAGATGAGTATCGTTGAATCTCTCATTGGAAGAGCTACATCACCAAATTACGTGACGCAACGCAGGGTAAACCCAGTACCCCCCACTGACTACAATCTTCGTGAGGATTTGCAGCAGTTCCAGAACAGGATAATCTCGACAATGGAGGGCTGGTTCGCAAAATGTGAGGACAAGATCTCAAAGTTCACTAGCGATTTTGAAGAAGTCAAGAACTCCGTTCAATACATTAGTGAATGTCTTTTTAAAATATAATAATAAACTTTTTGCCATCTTGTAGGTAGGGACATGATCCCATTGCTATAGAAATTTTGGGACTTCTGATCAAAATACTGCGACAAGTGGTTTTGACAGTCCTCTCGTGATGTTAACCTGACCCTGCCTAAAGAATTCTGAAGAGACCGAAACAGGTGGAAATCCGAAGGTGCAAGGTCAGGACTATATGGCGGATGAATTAATACCTCCCAGCCAAATTCTCTTAATTTTTGCTGAGTGGCTAAAGATGTGTGAGGTCTAGCGTTATCATGATGAAAAACCACACCCCTTCTGTTGATTAATTCCGGCCGCTTTCTCTCAACTTCTTGCTTTAATCTTATCAGTTGTTCGCAGCAGAGTTCAGAATCGATGGTCCTTCCTGGTGGTAACAGCTCATAATGAATAATGCCCTTCCAATCCCACCCCACACACAGCATCACCTTGTTGCGAGTTAACCCGGGTTTACCATACCAGTTTGAATTCAATATTCATAGTTAAAACAAGACAACAATTGCCTAATATTAAATGTTTTATTGACAAGAATAATAAACACTATGTTTTTGGTATTTTATACTTATTATTGACACCAATTCGAATTCAATATTCATTGAAGGCAAGACAAGGCTGCCGGGTCAGCTAGTAATATATAAATTATAGTATTTGGATATTTTTAATATACAAAATTATTTCAGTCTTCACAGTTTTTAAATGCAACCTTGTTTTTAATATTAATGGTTTGTTAATGCTGAAGTTTCAATTGTATCAAATAACAGAATTAATATTTTCTGAGAAGAAAATCACATACTGTTTGAGAGTTTTAATTATAAAACATTTGAAAACTTAAAAGGCTTTAATCTGAATAACATTTCTAAATGAAAGAAAAATATAAACTTTGTTTACAAAACAAAACTATATGGTACTATCCAATGATATACTTACGGCCGAAATTAATAATCAATCCTGATCCATTTTTTCCTATCTATGATTGATATTTCAAACCATTTTTTGGTTAAAGCGTGCCAATAACCAGTCCGCAGATCAAATTTGCAATCTTAAAAATCAAGCTATCTTCGGGAGGGCGGATCACAGATTATAGATTAACCTCTGTTCGGAAATGACAGTTCGTACGTGCCAATAACCTATCTGTCTACTTTGACATTTGTTTCGATTGAAGTAAACAATCGCGGATTGCAATCCAAGAACTTCCTGAGTTTAAGTAAAACTTAGCCAAAACTAATTGCCACCGCAGTTTTACATAATATTTGTAGGAACTATAATTTAGAGGAAGTTCCTACAGAAGTGGAGTTACCAACTGCACATATTGTTGAACAATCAAATTATATTGAACTCCAAGATGTCAGTGAAAGAGCAGCCCTTATAGATAATTATTTTAGATAGATTACTATAATATTGAAATAAACAATCATATCGATTCACATTTTTTATTTAAGATACTCTCATATAGTAATTAAAACACATACTTTTTTTTTTCTTAATTATTCCTCCTCAGTTGCAATTAGAACTCAGCCAAAAAAGAATACATAGATGCAAAATTAACTAAAACTTAAACTGCCAGATAATAACTATTAATACTACAATGTAAATAATAATAAGATTAGTACTTGCACAAAACTATTATTTAGACCTGCTCTTTTAACAATTTTGTTTCTAATTTTAATTTTTCTATTTCTACTAATGATTTTTCATTACTTAACTTAAGTTCTACGATTCTTAATTTTAAACTATCATTTTCTAAATGTATACTATTTAATTTAGCATATATGCATTCTTTTTTGGCTGAAAAATATTCAGCAATGGCAATGTTCCTTGAAATCCGGTTCTCATCTGATTTTATTTTCTTTTTAGCTAGAAAATAAAGCAAATATAAGTAAACAGAAAACAAATTCATTTTCATATTTTTCCTTTATTAAGTAAATATCTTAAATACATAACCAAAATAACCATTACCTGCCCTAGGTTTACCTACTAAATATAACCCGCTTTGTTTTTGGTTTTGAAATATTTTTTTTTATTTTTTTTGGCACATACAGTCATTTAGTTACAAAATATGTATACAAGTCATGATTATGTTATAAAGACAAGGAGTGCCCAAAAGTTGTTAAGATAAACAGCCTATGGAGATAGACTAAGTAATAATATTATAATAATTTTACAAAGAAACAGAGTCAATGAAAGCAGAAACAACAAGAAAGAAAAACAAAACGTGATAGAAAGTAGCAAAAACTTAAAAGTACATTACATAGTATTAGAGTCACATCCAGATGACTGTATTTGTTTAAGTATTTTATTTTTAAGTGAATTCAAAGAGTTATTAAAGAGATCTATGTTATTGAAATCTTTGTTATACATATTAACACAACGTGAGAAAAAATTATTACAAGTGTAGTTTTTTCGCAGTCGAGGTGGTACAAAAGTATTTAATTTGCGTGAGGGGCGAACGGGTAATCGGGCTTTAGTTATAAAGTTAATCTTAGAAAGAAGTTCGGGGGAGTCTATTTTATTACAAAGAATTTTGTGCAAAGTACCTAACGAGGTCGAATTGTTTACGGCGATTTGCAAGAGATAGTAGTTTATGTTGAATAAGTAACTCATCATAAGATATTTGATCACTACTATTACAACGGCATTTCAAGATCTTGGTAAATACTTTTTGTACCTTTTGATAACGATCAATATGTGAGTGTTATATATGGGATTCCATATAGGACAAACAAAGTCTAAGATGGATCGAACGTAGCTGAAGTACAAAATTTTTATGTTGATAATATTTTTAAATGGTTTAGTGATTCTATTAATGAAACCCAGACTTCTGAAAGCTCGTTTTATTATGCTGTCAATGTGTGAAATGAAAGAAACTTTTTCATCCATCATTACACCTAAATCCCTAATAGTTTTAACTCTTTTGAGATTGCTGCCGTTGAGTTCATAATTATGCTGTATATGTGAAGTTTTACGAGAGTAAGTCATTAATTGGCACTTTTCTGCGTTAAGAAAAAGTTACACAATGCCTATTTAGGGCGTCAAGATCAGATTGTAATCTGGAACAGTCTTCCACCCGTGTTATAATTCTGAACAATTTAGTATCGTCTGCATAGAGTAAGTAGTTAGCGTCCCCAAGGGCATCATTTATATCATTAATATATAGTGAGAATAGCACTGGACCGAGATGAGAACCCTGAGGTACACCAGATGGAATTGGCAGGTAACTGGATATGTAACCCTTCAGACAAACAGCCTGGCTACGATTACGAATATAGGACTACATCCACCTTAGTAGATTTCATCAATAACTTCCAATACTTCATCGTCAGAGACAATACTTGCACCACTACTACCCCCACCACCACCAACACCATTGACCACAGTCTCTATAGTATAGAGACTGCCTTCTGCCGCAGCTGCTGCGGCGTTCGACGACAATTTGTGGCGGTGGCATTGAATTGCTCTGCCAAGCAAATCCACTCCTCATTCTTCAGTTTATTGTTAGAAGCGTTAGTTGTTTTAGTTGTTATTTTTTTGCTTTTTTCTATCAAATCAACCAAATATTTGGATTCGTCTTTTGATAGAGGTTTGCCTTTAACCTAATAGTGAAAAAAAAAACCAAGCCAAGAGCGAGTCGGACTCGCCAATGAAGGGTTCCGTAGCAGCACTAGCAGCAGATAGGTAACATTGTAATATACAAGTTTTTGTAGTTCGTTGTACGTTTGTAAGTTTGAACGACGTGTTTAAAAGAAAAAATTAGATTTAGTAATCGAAATTAATGTTATTAAAAAAAAGCAGTAGGTAAGTACCAAATCTTACCTAAATATAGAATATTTAGCATTCACAAACGTATCGGGAAAAATTAGCTACGCGCGCACGAGTGTCAACGACGTCTGCCCTCACGTGTCTGCCCTTTCGGGTTAGCGCAATTAGCGACGTTGCCCCTCCGCGCGGTCCGTACCCGCGCTACCGATCAAGCCACGCTCTGAGCGAATTAATAATCTTATTTACTATAAGAAAATAATGGTTCACGGTTTATGCGTAAGGCCTGTGATAGTAAAATTATTGTTATATATTTGAGTAAAATGAATAAATTAGGTAATTTGATTTATGACGTTTAAAAACAAAACTACTGTCTAGATCTCGTTCAAACCAATTTTCGTTAGTAGTTTGCATAGTAATACACATCATATATTTTTTTCAGTTTTATCATGCCCATATTTTAGAAGTTACGGGGGGGGGACACACATTTTACCACTTTGGAAGAGTCTCTCGCGCAAACTATTCAGTTTAGAAAAAAATTATGTTAGAAACCTAAACATTATTTTAAAATACCTATCCATAGATACCCCACACGTATAGGTTTGATGAAAAAAAAAAATTGAGTTTCAGTTCTATGTATGGGGAACCCCAAAAAATTTGATTTTTTTCAGATTTTATATTAAAATCTTAATGCGGTTTACAGAATACATCTACGCACCAAATCTCAATAATGTAGCTCTTATAGTTTCGGAATAAACTGGCTGACATACGGACGGACGGGCAGACAGACAGACAGACATGACGAATCTATAAGGGTCCCGTTTTTGCCTTGGCTACCGAACCCTAAAAAACGTTAGTGTCACTAGCAATGTAGGCACGCACACAAGACTATAAAACAATCAATACTTACGATTTCGGAATCCATATTAAAGATGATGCTAGTAAAATGCGCGCACACAGATTAATTGAAATTAAAACCGTAATTACCAAAACCGAAAAACGTTCCATTTCAGTTTAACATATATTTTTTTTAATATTTCTTGAGACTTTTAAATTATATACTTGTAGATATTTAGGTATTATATTAAATGTATTGCTTTCAAATATATTATTAATATTTTAAAGTAGTTTTATCAATGTCTTGTTTTATAACTCACAAGGCAAATCTTTTCTACAATCTAAACATTTTACATACAACGGAACGGTAAAGAGGGAAAAGATCGGCGGCAATCTAGTGTCGAAAAAAATGTTGGATTGCAGAGTTGTGTTATTGGCACGCAGATTGGAGATCGATCGAACGATATGCAGCAATCTTAGATTCATTGCAATCTTGAACAGCAGATACATTATTAATTTCTGGCGTTATCTATCAGTCTCAAGGCCATCGAAACAAATAAACTTATAAATTTATCATTGCAAAGTATAAATGAAAACTTGAATTTTTTGCGAAGAACTGAATCAATAATTACCACTTGACTAAATACTTACTAAACAAACAATAATTTACTTTTCAAATAAATCTACTGGCTTTTGAAACTTGCAGTTTACTCTGTTACCCTTCATACCCTATATTTGGCACTTTTAAGCAGTGGCTGTTTTTTTTTTTTTTTTTTTTTATGCCACTTCGGCCGACAAACAAGCAGACGGTCCACCTGATGGTAAGTGGTCACCGCCGCCTATGGACATTTGCAACACTAGGAGCATCGCCAATGCGTTGTCGACCCTGAGACGTGAAGTTGTTAAGTCTCATGTGCCTGTAATTTCACCGGCCCCCGTACCTTTCTAACCGAAACACAGTAATACAATTACACTACTGCTTCACGGCGGAAATGGGTAAGGTGGTAGTACTTCCCCGGTCGAACTCTGCACTAAGAGCTCTACTACTCGACATAGTTTTGGCAGCTACAGCCGTAGCTGAGTGCATCTATTGCTTTTGTTTAAGATATTATAATAGTATGCGATATTCTCGGTACTCTCTTGACATTTAACATGCTACGTTCCATTCCTCCCTGACATGTAATTTTTTTATTTTTTATTTTGTTGATAAAATTCCATGTTTAACATGCGTACGTCAGACAACGAATGAGACAAGATTGAGAGTCCATGATTGTTTTATTTAATTTCATAGGCATCTCACTTTTAAATATCTCCTTGCAACTCCAGTACTTATCGCACCTTTAAAGTAAAACCGTTACTAAACGAAATTATGAAATTTTACAAGATTTTAAATATTGGCTATATTTAAAAAATGTCACTGTTTTTTCTCAATAAAATTTTGAAGATTCGTGCTGGTATGTTTCGCGACGAACGATTATTATGGAATTGTATTTCTTTGAAATCTGTATCTAAATAGGAAGTTTTATAATAAATGGCAACGTGGTTGGAATCTTGATGTTTTTCAAATTTCATTATTTTAATATCACTCATTCTAACTGTTTCGCCTTCAGTATTTTTTGAAAATTTACCATCGCACGCCTCTGTGAGATTTTTTATATCAAGAAAGTCTGAATAGCACATTTTGGTAACATTTTCCGATTGCCTTTCTTTCGTGCGGTTCGGATTATGGTTACGTATTGATCTGGTGAGTGTACACAAGACCAGATCGTAAGCACTTTTTGACGGCTTTTTCTATCACAGAGTGAACAGAATCGTTTTCATTTTGTGTATGCCCACTAATCAAATATTTGTGCGTAATAGACTTTATTTTAAGAACAGAGAAGGCATATACATACATAGAAAATAAAAACTTGTTCTTTTGCTGACCACAGCAATTATCAGAATAAAATGTGATTTGTAAATTATTGTAATTTTTTTTATTTATTAGATATATCTTCTTTTAGAAGAGGCAATACTGCCTGAAGGTAACCTTGTGTGGCAACGTTTTTATTCCTTTAATGATATCTGAGCTTACTTTGTTTTGTTTACCCTTTTTTCTTGATCTACCGTTCCCGCTTCGTTCTTTTTTGCTATTCACAGTAAGAGGTGATAAACCTAAATAGGTTTAATAACATCAATACACTTGGCAACATAATCTCTTTGTCTAGATAAATCTCCCATTTTCCAAAAATTGACAAAAATAATTTCTCTGTCTTCCTGTTTGATTATTTCGCTGCACTTTAGCGTTCATTTTTCTCCACATGGTGGTCCTATCTGCTTCTTTGGTATGACTTTTTAAACTTATACATAGAAGTATATTGCTGACCACTATTCTCTTTCAGTCTTTTCGCATCTTGCCTCACGGATATATTTTTAAATCCTTTACGCCTTCGTTTGTTAGGAGTTCTGTTATCCTCTGGAGGTCGTCAACTGGATTAACATAACATTCAGCTTCCATATTTTGACTAACAGACTAGGGTAGTGCTTGTTCTTGCAAGAAAGAAGGAGATCTACAGGTATCGTCAGTTGCCGGATTTGCATTGCGTGAAAAATTATCATTCAGGTCGTCCATTGATATTTGTTTAAGGTTTTCAGTACTTACGGAATCTTTTTTAGATTCCATAGCCTTCAAAATGCGTAACAAACGCGGATTTCATAAGTGCGTAATGACCTGAAGCAAGTAGTTTATTATTTTAGCATAGTATTACTATAATATACATTTTAACTTAAAAAAATGTTGTTACTATTACGTATAACTTTTATTTATGTTAGTATTAAAGTGATACTAAAAGAAATGTGTAACGTAATATTAACTGTTTCATATATTATGAAGTTAATTTTAAAATTAAATGGAATCTAAACGAAATGTAATAGTTTACTTCTAAAATTTTAATGCGAAATGTACGTTGCGTAAAGAAATAGACTGTGGCTAACATAAATGTCCCACTATTGTAATTAAGCATATGATAAAATTTACTCTTTACTGAAAAACTGTAACTAAACTAGTTGTTACTCTGTAGAGATAAACAAGCTGTAACATTTTATCAATGAAATTGTATTATGAATTGCGTAATTGTGTAACACAAAAACTGTGTCTAAACAAATTGAAACACTTTACCTCTTAAAACAAACCGACGTACAGCCGTGTTTATCCAAATAATAACACTGTTATTATAAACTTCCGTCTACTGACACATACTACACACACTACACAACTACTGACATGGTAACTTTTACTTATATTTTGGAAAATATTAAGTTCAAAAGTGAAAGTGTCAAAAATATTGTAGTCATGAGAAAAATAATAGGCTTCACAAAATAAAACGAATATAAATAATATGTTTTAATCATATTCGAATTGGTATCAGTGACATTATGAATCAAATCTACATCAACCATCGTGTTCCAATACGTTTTAACTTAAACATATCTATGATCTAAATTGAAACAATTGATACAATAGTGCGGCTCATTCGAACAATTTTCGCAATATCTTACCACTCTTTTGGTTTTATTTCTCGCATGAACTCTTCCTGACTGGGCACAATTTTCTTTATAACATATGACGCAATATTTACGACAGGCAGAAGCCAACCCTTGCCTCTTCTTTAATTCATGCCTTAATCGCCTAGGGCGCAGCGGAGGCAGCAGATTCCGAAACTCCTATTTTCACCAGATAGTCAACCAATGCAGTCCTCAAGATCTACAGCCACTTCGGCTACTTGTATTGATAATATATTAACTAATAGTAGTATACTAGGGAAATCGATTATTAGTGGTGTTCGCTCGGATCATAAGTTATATATATATATATATATATATATATATATATATATATATAAGTTTAAATTATAAATCATCGGTGGAACAAAACAACTAAATAAAAACTAGTAAATAAGAATTAAATAAAAACTAAATTACTCTTGGCAGGCATCACAGTAATAATTGCCTCTGCCAGAATAAGAAGTGCACGCTTCGTGAGCCCACATGTCACAATCGTCACACCTGATCCAATCTTCTAGAGGTGGTTCAGTATATAGACCAGCACAGACTAAGCAAGCGTATTCAGTTTTGTCATTCTGACTGTTTTTTGGACCACGTTTGGATCTTACCTGTCTCTTGTTGGTATTACTACAACAAGCTATTACTTCCTTCTTATTAGTGCTGGGTTCCTTTAAATTTTTCTTCACTGCCTTAAGTTTAGTGTTAGTAGGTTTCTTCTTTTACTGGTGTGCTTGTTAGTATTTCAGCCTTTTGTGCCTTACATTTTCGTGTAGTTATATTCGGTGTGATTTGAGGGAGTGGTCTGATGTCTATTGGAGTTTTATGCTGTTTTATTGGTGGTGACGGCTGCATTTCCGGAGTTGTGGGCCTGTTGACTTCAGTAACCTGTAACTCCAAGTCTGTGTCAGCTACTAGTGGCGGAGAATTGTTGGACTGCATCTCAGATGCTGTTTCTTCAGTTTTGTCCTGCTGTCACTTCTGCTGTTTCGCTTAAAATAGTCGGCGTTTCTGTAATATCGGTGTTATCGTTAGTAGGTATCTCGATATTCAACACAGCGGGTTGAATATTTGCCGACTCCTCATTTCCAGTAACTGGCTCCGGCCTGTCTGTCAAAGTAGATGGCATATAATCACTTTCGTCAAATACGTTCCGATTGGTTGGCCAAATGCCAGTAGATGAAAACCTTTTTATTGCGTTATGGGCACTGGCCGCTTTCATGTAGGCTTCACCAAACAATCTGGCCACGTCATACTGTGAAATAATGCGCCCGACATGGGTACGCTGAAATACCGAAACAGCTTGTTCGAAATAATTTTTAAGTGGTCCGTAAACACACGTATCCAAAGGCTGTAATCGGTGCGTTGTGTGTGGTGGAAAAGACACAAAAATCACATTGTTCTTTGAAGCATAATCCAGGACTTCTAAATATTTATGTGACACGTGATTGTCCATTACTAAAATTATTTTTTGCTCATTAGTTGGCCTAGTCATAGCCACAAAATGTCGAAGCCAGTCTAAGAATGTTGGGCCATTTATCCAGCCGTTGTCTGTGCAGCTTGCGACTGATCCAGGTGGAGCGCCATCTAGAAGTCTTGGCACCATTCGCTTTCTCCCAAAGATTAAATATGGGGGTATAAACGCACCTGCTGCATTGCAACAGCAAACCACTGTTGTGAGTTTACCACGCTCGACACTAGATATCACACCAACCTTTTTTCCTGATCTACTAAGAACTCTAGGCGGCTTGTTGCTATTAGTCTGAATTCCAGTTTCGTCAACATTGTAAATGCGCGTCGCGTCAATTTTATGTTTATCGATCTCTCCCTCTAGCAAATCGAAAAACCTCTGTACTTGTGGTTTGTTAAAACCCCTAGCGCGTGCTAATGACGTCGGTTCTGGACGGCGTAGACTTAAATCAGGATGTCGTACTTTAAACCCAATGTACCAATCTTCACCTGTGATCCGTGATTACAGTTGTGTACCTACCAAGTTTCTTCTTCGGGCATCCTTTTTTGATGTGCCGCTGCAACGTGGATAAGTTTATACCGTACTTCTTAGCCGCACCTTTCACTGAGGTTTTGCTAGCTTCTTCCATAGCAAGTTTCATAACTGCCTCGTCCCATGATGCATTAGAGGTTTTCTTTTATACATATTTGTTAACCATCTAGAATAAAACAAACCAAAAATCTTAATTAAGGGGGTATTCTAGTCTAGAATGTCTATTTTGAAGTATTTTTCAAAGGCCAATAAAAAAAAAACTAAAAAAATTTTTAATATCCATTTTTTTATCAGATATTTATTGATATTTTTATAATACAAAAAAAATTAAAAGAAATTATTTTTTGAAAATTTGATAAATTGCAGGCTGGTAGAATGGGGAGGTTTGAGAAAATCGGTGCGTCCTTTTTGACACGATTAAAACCCTTCTGGTGATCTGAAAAAAAAAATCAAACGGATTCTTAATCAGTAAGGATGCCACTATCGCCTGAACTAGGGAAAAAAAAAAAAATTTTTTTTCGCAAAATAGTGGCTGTTTGAATTTTCCCCCCCACTTTTTTGCAAAGTTTTGAATTTTTTAAAAATAGTAAAAATCAAAATTTTCAAATAATCCTAGTTCCAGCCATAGAAAGATATATAAAGAATGCCCACACCAAATTTCAAGTCAATCGGTTCATTAGAAGTTAAGAAATCATGTCAAACGTGGTGAAAATAGTAGTTTCGAGAAAAACGCGATTAAAGATTTGAGTCAAGCTACAGACAGTTTGTACTTACATTTCATTAGTCGGCTATTCCTGCTCCATACATTGGACCTTCTTCCTGTTCAAATATATCATTTTTGGCACTCCTCTTGGCTAGACGATCCGTTCTAGCTTCCTTCGAAGCATCAGAAGCTCGTATTTCGGAGCGACGTATCCGCATTTCGTTACGTTTTTCAGCAAATGCATAGGCTTCTGGACCAATAGTTATTCCCATGACGCTCAGTATTTTTAAAATTGGCAAAAAGCCTTCATTAAAAATGCAAACAGCCAGATAATTTGCAATTTCTATTGTTCTCGTTCCTGAATGAATGTGTTTAGGCGCAAAAGTCCAAATTAATGAATTTAACGATTCATTATTATTTTGTGTTTCTGAGCCCAAACAACGCAGCAACAAGTTTTCATCTGATAAAGTTTCATAAATTGGCTTGATTGCTTCTAATACTTTATCATTTAGAGCGGCATTTTGGTGGTCAAAGTCATCCAATGTACCTTCAGCCTTGGCTTTTTGCCATTTACACCAGCTTGATGATCCAGATGGGCAATACATATGTTGTGGATTATCATTGGTTGAACTTTTATGATAATAAGTTGCCCATATTTCGTTTTTCATATCTTCAACTGAATCCGGATGCCGACGAATAGCCAAACCATAATACAAAGATAGCTCGTTAACAATTTTATCTGTCAATGTGCCGTCACCTTTGCCACCCAAGCCTTTTGTATTTTTTTTCAATTTACGCAATCTTGAGCCCATACGTTTCTGCACATGTCCAACACACTCCTTTTTTTCGACTACAGGGTCATCTGCATACGGATTTATGTCGAGAATACCTTTAAATGTTTTTGAGTCACCGTCACCTATATATTTTGCATATTTGACTCCATGCAATTCTACCGATCTCACAAACATTTCAATTACGGCGTCAACTTCCATTTTTCCGGCACTTCCGTTGTGATTTATGGTGCAAGAATCTTGGTGTTCTTCGTACCAAGATTTATAAGCTTCGATATCATCGTTTTTTTTTTTCTCCACAAATTACAACCTTGGCAAAAACTAGATTTGACTACTGTATCAACCACTTTTTTACTATATTTGGCCACGAGCGTTGTCACTCCAAAAAGTGAACTGAATCCTCTTTTTTTCCACGTGCCATCTCCAGAAACTGTCATATGTATAGGATCAACGGTGGGATCTGATGCAGCTATTAATTCTTTTTCTTCTTCAACAGCTTTTATAATTATTTGATTATAAACTGCTGATGCGGCTGAATGTAAATTTTCAAGGCAACTGTAATATGTGTTGATAGCTATACCTTGACAAATATCCATTACACTACAGAAAATATTTATGCCTTCTCTTCCGACTCCCAGAAGTCTCATGGCTGCAACTATTCTTCGATTTACTTCGTATGCCTTATTAATGAATGGAGAAGATTGAATGAATCGAATATCTTCACAACTGCATTTCAATGCAATTTTGAATCCGAGACCGCGAGCAGCAGTTCGAGAAAATTTTATTTCTTTTTTGCATGTTGCACATAAAATAAATGTAGATAATGTAGCAAAAAAAGAAAAAAATTCCAAAATACAGTAGCCGTGATTATTTTCAATAATAACTTCCTCGTCTCCTGATTTTTGTAGCTTAGCTGCCGATGCACTTGTGAAAGTTGTATCATCTTCTAAAGTATGTCGATTACCGTGAAATTTTCGTTTTTTCTTTCTCTCTGGACGTGAAGAACTTCCTGGTTTTATTTTTTTATCCATTGTACACAAATAAATTTAAATGAACACTCACAAAAAAAATTTAAATGAACACTCACAAAATATTGTTTTAAACTGCACACACCAAGAACGTTTATCTATGATGGCTCAGAGCAAACTGAGCGGCACTGTACATTAAACATAAAAATATTTCAACAAAAACTGTTACAACGCCCTTCACAAATATAATTTTTGAGAATTCATGGTGTATACCTATAGTATAAAGGACTTTCTGCAGGATACATAAAGAATAAACTTGTCAACAGGAATATTCACCCTCAGGTAGTCAGTGAAAGTCTACTTGCCTATTGTTCGATTTTATGGGTCAGAACTGGTTTGCGCGCTGCAACTTAAATTGCTATAACTCCGTAAATAATTAAAATTTTTAAAATTCCTTTGGAGGAAATATTCTTGAAGTTATATTCTTTAAAAAATAATTGATTTTTTCAAAATTCTAGACTAGAATACCCCCTTAAAACCTCATTTCAACCACCTAAACTACTTACATGACCATACTAGGGCAAATCGGGTACATACCCGTTTTACCCCTACCCGTTATGCCCAAACGCATGTTTTTATTTTTAACCGCCATAACCTCAAAACCAAATGCAAATAATTCCTTACAAAATCACAACACAAAACTTAAGTAAACATAATCCATACAATATTTGAGTATTCACTGTTACCAAAAGTCATTTTTTTTAGTAAAACCATCAAAAATATTGTTTTCAATCTTACCTTGCAAGCGCTTGCGTCACAGCGGAGAGCCGACTGCCTGTGATTGGCCGACTGTCACGCCACCTCGCTGCACTCGTACATTCTCACTAATAGACGTAACACGCACACAAACAAGCATACCCGATTTAGGCGGGGTACCCGATTTAGGCTTATCTCCCCTACTCAAATATATCATTAGGTACTAGCAGTGAATAAATGTCTTCTGGCTTAGCTGAACTCATGCTAGATCGGTTTCAGCCCTGGACATTCAGTATATGGAATAATACTTGGTTGCTTACCCAACGGATCTAACCATACTTCTGTAGATCCTGAAGTAGTTGATATTGGCATCGGTTCGTCTTCACTGTCGGATAATATCTGCCATCGACGATGATTTTTGGTCCGTGGTATCAATACAGTATCATTGATATCAATGTCGAGTACCTATTTGTGGAGCATCACTATTCGCTACTACAATCGAATCATCTTCACTGCCGGATTATATCTGCAATCGATGCTGTTTTTTTTTTCTGTGGGTTCGATGATATATCACCGATATCAAAGTCGAGCACTTGTGGAGCATTCTTGATCAAACACTGATAAATCTAACGGTGACAATTCGTAATCTACATCGTCGTCCATTTTTACATCAAAATCACTACCTAGTCAGTAACAAAACTTGCAATTTGAACCAGTGAACAATAATTTACTACAGTTTGTTTCAATACTCAGTGACACGTCGAAGCGACAAGTGCGACAACTGACTGACATGCGCACGTGCACAACACGCTACCACCGACGCTATAAAATCAAAATGGCCAGTGCTGCCAACTCTAAACATATTATCTGCTAAATCTATATTTAAAAAATGCCAAAAATACTAAAAGCTTAAATTTTCGGAAAATGCTAAAAAATAATGCCAACACAGAAATATGGAACATTTATTATAATAATCATTACAATCGTGTAAAGTAAAAGAAGCTCTTATTTAATTAATTTTGTGACACAAATAAAACCTCGTCTCCGGTAGATATGGAGCGGAAGACGTAGATGCATAAGTTTCATTTGTACCTATTTTTCGCAAAATTGGGTGCGGGATCTCGTAGGAGTGACAACACTTGTTAACCCTTTTTAATCAGAATCTTACATATAAAAATGCGTTTAAGGTTGAAGTCGACAAACTGTTTCTATGTTTAGTTTTAACCAAGTTAACTTGGCTAAATACACGCTCTACTGCATTGGAATGTGGTTATGTTAATAACATTGTTGCAAATGCAGCCAGGTCCTTGAAGGGATTATTTCCAGCAGCGTCCTTGTAGTCCAGAACTTCACACCAACATTCAGCAGTAGAGGAAGTACAGTGCCATTGATTAAAAACAATATTTCGCCATTGTGTTACAAGTTTATAATTTCCTATAGGCTTAGCCATGTTGACCATCTACAATCGTTAACGCTAATAGAAAACTAATCAAATATATGGGAATGACGTCATCTCAACGTTAAGTCACGTGGTCAAAACAAACGAATAGATAATTCGTAGCCAAGTTTATATCGTTCAAAATGATAGAATGAAATGTGAGCGTTTCTACAATGTCGATCGCTACATCCCATATAAATCGTAGCCATATTACAGTTTTGACAAGCGTCAACGAAATGATGTCGAAGTTTTTGTACGACTAGTTAGCGCTCGCCGAGACCCAATAGAAAACGATAAAAAAATGGCGTCTATATGATCCAGCTGTGTTGAAACCGAGAAGTGTTTTGTTTATTTAACATATTTTTGGACTGTATTTACCATTAAGCGTTTAAAATGCATACTTTAAATATGTTATGGTGCGCTCATAATGAAGAAGTGTGGCTTAGGCGCCGAAAAAGAGATATAAATCGTCAGTGCATGGAAAAAATACTCTGCACAAATAAAAACTTTATTTGTGCAGAGATTTCGAATAGACAAATCGACTTTCGAAGACCTTTGTCAAGAACTCCGACACAAAACTTCATTAAAGGGAACCAACGAGATTCCCTTAAAAGTTAAAGTAAGTGCTTAATAATCTGACTGATAATATAAGTAGTATCAACTTTTTATTATCTTCATTTCCTAAACGTGTGTTTTTGTAGGTGTTGTGCGCTCTTAGTTTCCTAGCCACCGGATCCTATCAGCGAATTGTTGGCGTCACTCAGCATCTTGCCCAACGCACTGCTAGTCGGTGCATCAGACAAGTTGTTGATGCTTTGAACCACCCTGCTGTCATGGCAAAATGGATTGTGTTTCCGAAAACGCGACAGGACAGAGCATTTATAAAACAAGAGTGAGTACCAAACAAACGATTTAGGAATAGGTATTTAATTTATGAAGTCCATTTGTAATGTAATACATACACATAAATTTCAAATTAACAATAATTTATTTTTTCAGGTTTCAAAGAAGATTTGGCCTGCCTGGAGTTATTGGGTGCATAGATTGTACCTATGTAGCTTTGGTAAAGCCCAATGATGAAGAGCATCTTTTTTATAATAGAAAAGGGTATCATTCATTAAATGTTCAAATGGTAGATATTATATTTATTTATACTGTATGGCATGTTAAATAAATACATGTTTAATAAATCACTTCTTAATCATAATTTTATTTTCAGATTTGTGATGTAAATCTACATATTTTAAATGTGAATGCAAAGTTTGGTGGAGCTACACATGATTCACATATTTGGTCTTCAAGTAGAGTTGAACCATTTATGCGTGAACTTCATCAAAATAATGAACAAGTATGGCTATTAGGTATGTATTTATGACATTAAAATATCAAATCTATAGAAGTTTTCCTGTTTTGTCTACAGAAACCAATTTTTCAGGTGACTCTGGATATCCACAACACCCTTGGCTTATGACACCTATCCTCAATGCAGTTGAAGGTTCTAGGGAAGAGAGCTACACTAGGAAGCATGTGCAAGCCCGTAACTGCATTGAGCGCTGTCTTGGATTACTCAAAGCACGGTGGAGATGTTTGCTTAGAGACAGGGTTCTTCACTATCATCCTCATGTAGCTAGCAATATAACAATGGCATGTTGTGTATTACACAACATAGCTTTGAAAGCTGGCTTGCCACCACCACAACCACTTCCTGCTGCCCATGAGGATGGGGATGATATAACCATACCATATCCCACAACCACTACAACTGTGGGTAGCCAGAGTGAACTAATCCAAGGAAGAACCATGCTGAGTTGTTTACTGGATAGGTTAGGTTAGTATTTATTTATTTATTTATTATAAGTATGATTATTTTACGCTTTAATAAGATTTTAATTGATTTGTCCTAATTATAAATTAAATGTTTAATACTTTTTATTATATTTATTTTTAAGTTATCTAATAAAAATATTAACTTATTAATAGTATTTTGAAAATGTCCAGTTAATTTTATATTGATTATTATGTACATAGATATTAAATAATTAATAAAACAGCTCTATTATTACAAACAAGTTTATTATTATTTTTAACAATGACATTCATAATACAGTGTAAACTCTTTATAACGTTATCCTTTATAACGATAAACTCCCTATAACGTTGAAGTGAGCCCAAGTTGGTTGGTTTGTTCACTTTGTTTTGTTTTTTTTTGTTCACTCCATATAACGATAACTCTCTATAACGACAAAAAATGCTCAGTCCCTTGAGTTTCGTTATAAAGAGTTTACACTGTATATACATAGTTTGGTTGTGGCCTGTACGATAGGTAGGGAGAAGGGAAAAGTGAACTGAAAGAATTGAAATAAAAAATAATTGTTGTTACTCAGATATTGCAGGCAATTTTAAATGTCATAGCTCACACCTGAGACCACTATCACTACATCAGACATTTTCAGGGATAATATCTGTCAAAGGTAGTGATGATAGTCTCAACTGTGGTAAAATTTGAATAAAATTGTCTACAGTACCAGCCAAACGAATTAAAGCTTCGTTTTGTTTTTCGTCCATTTCAATTCTTCTTGATTCTAATCGGAGCCTTTCGATCTCCCTCTCGTGAAAGTTTTTTTCCCGCTCTGCCTCTAGTTGCAGCCGGCGATGCTCGACGGCCACGAACTCACTCGTTCGAAGGGTGTTTGTAGACGGCGTGTGCGCGCTCGAAATAGCTCACGGCGTCGCGGCGTGGATGTGGTAGGCGACGGGCTTACCCGATGGCGCCGCCGCTGCGGAGCCCCCCGTGACGTGGACGCGATATGCAGCGGCGCAGATGCAGTGCCGGGCTAGGCGTTAGCACTGGTGGTGGAGAATGGCATGGAAGTTCGAGAGGTGGCAGTGAAGGAGTGGCGGTGGATGCTGTTGTTGCTGAGAATAAATAATTTAATATATTAAATTGTGCCTACATTAATAATTTAGCAGAAACATTGCATCATAAAAAAAAAGGTACCTTGTCTAGAAAAATGAGAAGGAATAAAATCCAACATAACATCTGTGGCAGACTGTTCATTTGGGATGGACAGACAGTGTGTGCAGAATCTCTTGTTGGGGATGGTAGAGAGTTTCTCTCTGATGATGGGGCCTGAAAAATATGAAAAATATAAATTAGAAAAATTACTCTTGTTTATAAAAGAAAATATAGTAATAAGCAAAGAACAAAACTAACAAAGCCTCTCTCCTCAATTCCAGCTTGACCGGTGACAGCCATCAAACCCATTATGCCCAACACCCTTTCTTCTAAAGCAGTGAGGGTTAGTCTGCTGCTTGGACCACCACCAGTACCAGAAGCCTCACCACGTATTGCCAAGGCTTTTTTTTTAGTTTTTGTTTTCCAGTCTGCCCACACCTGAACATATTTATCTGTTATCATGCATGTTTTATAATATATTTATATAATATATATTATAATAATTCCGAAGTCTATGAAGTAAGCTGATTGATTTTTATACATATATACTTCATCTTGTAGAATAATAAATTATAATAATATGAATCCCAACACCTTAAAATAATGTTATTATGTGACAAATACAGATGGAATCTTACTTTTTTCCATTTGTCCATTGGCTTTATTACTCCTCCGCCAATGGAGTTAAGTATTTCTTCCAGTTCCTGCCACAGGCGGTCAGCTTTTATTCGGCCTTGAGGCCCTTGCTGGGGCCTCGTTATATCGCCATGGCTAGAATATAAGTTAAAACTATTTCAGAGAAACAGAGGGTCTATTGATTAAGTAAATGGTTAAACACAATAGTTTTGTTTGTTTCGTAAGTAGTAGTATAAGTTCATGTCGCGTATCACGTCATTGTTTATGTTTATAACTTTCAAGTGCCCAAGTATGATATGCCTTGTATGATTTTAACAATGGAAGATTATGAAATATCAAATAATTTACGTACCTTTCCATAAATTATAATAAAGCTGCAAACTGTTCTGGGCTTGCTCGAGATCTAGATTCCATCCTATAAAAATTATCACTTCATTTATGGTATCTTTCATTCAAATGCACGATATCATATTATTTCGAGTGACAATAATGTGTAAAATTACATTCCGCACTCTGTGATATTATAATAAACCAATTATAAGAAGAACTCTTCTTATTTCGCTAACTTTTTTAACACTTAAAACAATTATTACTTTTGAAACAATCGAAAACAAAACTTCAGCCCGCGCAAAGTCACTGTTGTGTACTTACACAACAGTGACTTTGACGTTAGTTTGACGTTTGTTGGAACGCTCACCATAGACTAAAAGTATAGGTTTTTTCTAAGTTCATTGTAGAATGAGCGATCGACTTGTTCGTGTCAAGTTGGCTACCAAGTTAGCGTTTTCTACAATCGCTTACGCCGAGTCGTTAACAATTGTAGAAAGAGAATCGATACGAAACTTTTGTAACTTGGCTAGGCCTACTGTTGCATCAAAATTAAATTCTTCCGCAATTTCAACGATCGAATCTTTGATAACTTTAACCGTTTCTTGTACTGAAAATATGTTGTCAAGAAAAATACTATGCAAACTTGTATTTTTTCGCATATTTCTGGTAAGAAAATTGGACAGAGATTTTGTTCTGCTTTTTTTGTTTGAAACTGCGGCAAATTTCTTTGTTCTTGCAGGATTAACTCTAGAACTATAGCGCGAGATGAATACTTTCTGTTCGCTCCACGTAAGGGACCAAAACAGTTAATTTATTGCTTTTCTTCTACCTTCATACATCGACGACGTGCAGTTTCTTTTACAAGTTTCATTATGATGGTTGGGGTAGAGGAGAGATATCAATGACCCGATTTCGTTGGCGCCTTCGGATATTAGTACAGAGGGTGGGCCACGAATTAGTCAACTTTTAAAAGTTATAGAAAAAAAACTAAAATCGCTTTTTCGAAAATTATTAATTGAAGTGTTAGCTAATTTACTTATTAAAAACAATATAATTTAAATGATCACCATCGCAACATAGGCACTCGTCTAATCTAGCATGAACATTTTCGAAAACTACGACATAAAGGCTGTGAGATTGCTGACATCTCTTCTCTAATCTTTGCATTTAATTCTAGTAGTGTCTTCGGTTTATGGGCGTAGACATGATGCTTCTGATATCCCCATAAAAAAAATCTGCTGACGTCAAACCAAGACTCCTCGTATTGAATTTGTGTACACTTAACCGTTTCAACTCTATACGTTGAAAAGAATAAAGAAATTTGTTTTAAATAATTCCTCCAATCCTCGACATCAGAATTAGGATGGAAGCGGATCGAAGGATCGCGACCTAGTTTTTGGACGCGCAAGCCGTTTTGAATTCCTACATTGAGGGCAAGAGGTATTCGGAGTCCCCTTTTTTCCGCAACCAAAACAAACAACTTCCTTTGATGGACAAGTGGACAAGGAATGCCCTGGTACTTGGCAACGGACACAAACAACATCAGGTTCTACCGCCTCTACCCTCGGTTGTAAAAGCGAGATCGGGAGCCAGGGTGCTCTCGGTAACCTTAGGCGGCTCTTGGAATTGCGCGGCACGAAACTGGCTAGACTACAACTGACTGCATTTGAACTTCAATTCGGACAGCGTAGTGACGGATTCCAAAGAAAGAGCCGAAATAATATTCGGGCGAAGATTATAACGTACAATCCGCAACTTCTCACCCTCACTTAAAGGTTCAGCCAAACGGCTAAAATAACTCGACATAGTGGAGATGAACACCAAAGGGGGAGATCCGGAAAAGGACTCAAGGCGTTCGGAAACGCCATCTCATCAAGAAGTCGGTCGTTGAAGTCAACTGGTGAGAACTCCTCGACTAAAAGTGACTTCAAGGATGCCTAGTCAGACACCGACGTCTTCCCGCTGCGGTACCAGAGGAGAGCATGATCTGTGAAAAGTTCCGCCGCCGCCTGAAATAAAACAATCTCAGGGATCTTATGGGTCTCACACCGTTCTTCCAACCGCTGAAGGTAAGCGCGAACGGCGTCGTATCTGTGTTGAAGTCGACTTAACGCCTTGATGGCAGTGTTATACACCACATCGGTAACCACTACTTACTGGCTGTGACTCGTTAGAAAGAGTCTGTTGAAAACTGGCCTTAAAAGAACAAAAGAGAGAATCGCCCGTTTCAAGAAAATTATCCAATTCAACCCCCACCATTTATTAGGTTCGATAAGCGTAAGCCGATGATAAATATAATGAGCTAATGCTCTAATACGGTAAAAAAAATTAAAAGCCGGTTTCTTTATGTTTAAGAAAGATTTAATCTTCGTTATCCCCTTGCTGACGATATTAAGTTCAGACTCCGGATCAAAGTCCGACCGGTAAGCCTCTTCACCTGGCATGAGTTTAAAGAGTTCCCTAACTTGAGAACGAAGTTCATCTACCGTAGTTTTAGGTTTTTTATCGCGTATTTCTACTTCATATAAAAGTTCCTCCTTGTTGAGCAGGTTAACGGCTATCAGACGATCAATTTTAAAATTATTCAAAAATATATTTTAAGGCGAGGAAGTCGAGCTGGCTTAACAATAAAGTTATAAACTTTATAAACACTATTTAAAAAAAAAATTAAAAAAAATTGTATACCATCTTCAAAGTTTTCAAATTGTAAACATAAACTGTAATGAAGTACTATGCTACTATTAATCTTATAAGGTAAACAGAAGAAAGAACCACAAAAGAAAATAAGTTAACGCCCTGTGGTTGGAATGTGTCAATGGTTAAATACAATGTGGTCTTAATGTTAAATCCTATTAACAAATAGCCAGGACAGACTTTTTTTACCATTCAAACAAAAAAATAATTATTAAAAAATTACCAAAAGAAAACCTTTTATTGTAGCAAAAGACACCAATTACTCCAGAACTTTCTGAGCCCCTACGTGCGGCTGCCACTGTTACATTTTTTCCAGCGGGGAATAAAAAAAACAAAAGTTCCCCGGTTTAGAAAAGTTTATTGTAATAACTTAAAAATAACATGCTAGGCAAAATGCATAGAAAAAGAGAGCTAGCTAGACTCAGCGCGTGGGTAGAAACGGCTGTCAGCCCGTTTGGAAAGCTTTGAAAATTAGTATTAAAAAGATTAAATTCAGATGAAACGTTACTTATTAACTTCACAAAGGGATGGGACCGGGGAGCCTACATTAAAACCCCTCGAGTTCCTTCTCCGCCGTTGACGGAGCTGCGGGACCAGACGAGTCCTACGACCGCCTGCCCCGTCGGCGTCGCTTGCCCTGTCGAGGCGAGCCCTTCTCTGGGCGGGGTTTGTCATATTGACTTCCCCGCCCCTTCGCCGAGACGCCAAAGGAACTATGGGCGCCTTCAGCTTGGAACCTTTAGTGCAGGTGGCGGATCTGCCCCGATCCACCACCCGTAGTCCTCGGCTTACGGCGGCGTCCGGGCCGCGAAGGCCAGACGCCGCCTGCCGCACCTCCGGCGACGGAGCAGGGCCGAGTTGATGTCGTCCTCCCGCTCCCGCTCCGCCGCCTCCTTCTGTGACAGTACAGCGTCACAGAAGGACGAGGCCGCCTTCCACGACTCCTCGCTGCCGACCATGGCATTCAGCAAGGCCGGCAGCGACAAGTCCACCCCGACTGTCGCGGACAAGGTGGCGCGAGGGACCGCCCAAACTGGGCACTCCTTGCGCGTGCCACGCGCCGTGTCTGCGACTGCCATCGAACAGTGGTGGCACGTCTCCGTGGGCTCCCTACCCGCCACCCGGCACAGGTATCTACCAAAGCAGTAAGCATTCACGGCCTGTAGTAAGCTGTCTTCACGTTTTTTAAGCCCGTATAAAGCGCGTCACGGCCCGTACAAAACACTTCACGGCCCGTACAAATCAACTCCTTAAGGAGGAAAATGTTCTAGCCCTGGAGAGTAAATGTTGAACAATGTCAACTCCAACGCACACGCGGAACACCACCCGCGTGCCAGGCAAAATCTTCCCGTTCGGTTGATGGGATGTTTGGAAAAAACGCGTGGCGTGTCTGAAGTCCCAGTTCGAGACACGCACCGGCCGTTGGTCCACACAAAAACTTTAAATTAAAGATGCACCAGGGCTTAGTGCCCAAGCGGCGTTTTACGTCAATGCGTAAGTAGGTACAATAATTTTGATGTTAAGGTATAAACTGACAATGTTGCTTATGTCGATGCCAACAACGCAATGGTCGTTAACAAAGTGTACTTAGAACCGAAGCGATTTTGACTAGCAGGCAAGTCAGACCCCAAGTTACCCAAGATAAGATTGCCATTTCCATTTAGCGAATGGGTTTCAGTGCAATAAACGGATGAGAAGAAGGAAGCGAACAACTCGCATATTATTGCCCCGTTAGATGTTTTTGTCGTACCGTTTGTCATAACTGCTGGATACGAGCTAGAACCACCACGTTTGCTCTTAACAAATGACCAGAAGTACTTTGGGTTTAACTTAATTTTTTCCTCCGCAGTTTTTAGATAAGAACTGTAACATTCGTTTGTTAATTTCTCACAACGTTTACGGAGCTAATTAAAGGACAGTCTATACAAAGGATTGTTATATTTTTTTATTCTTTGTCTGATATTGATCTTTTCACAGAGAGGCCTTATCAAATCCTTAGAATACCAAGACGGAAATTTATTACCTGTATTAACTGATGTTGGCACAAACTTCTCAACCGCGACGTTTATAATCTCATAGAAAATACGAATTAAAATCAGCCACATTACATATATGATAACTTTGTAATTGCTCTATGGCCCCATTACAATTGTCAAAAAAATTATTTAGGATTGGTTTCTGGACGTAATAAATAAATAAAATAAACAACCCAAACTTCTTCGCATTTGCCTTCCAAATGTGTCAGGCGCTTTGATTTCAAATGCTTTGATAGAGCAATTAGTACACCTCCGCCATCTTTTTTTATTATTTAAACCTAATTCATGTCGATCTTTTCTGTATACCATATAATTGCTATCAAACAATTCATTGCAATAGATACTACTATTCAGCCAAGTTTCTGTCAGGATGATGATATCAACGCTACTGCAGTATAAATTTCGATAGAAAGTGTGAGTCTTTGTTCTCAAGCCACGAACATTCTGGTAATATATGTTCAAATAACTAAATGTTAAAATATTTATAATTAATGCATTTCCAATTTATAAGAAGAACGACAGAAGACACAACAAAACAAGGAAAATTACTCTAAATTATTAAGATACTGTAAGTCCTTAAAAAGGTTGTAATCAAATTTTTCACATTTCCTCAAAAAAAATCTTCCGCTTCTAATCCATACAAATTTGTAACTTTTTTCTTTTGCCTTCACTCTGGCTGCCGCATCCAAGGCCTTATTTGAAGCCGAAAGGTGTTCTCACATAAATCGGGCTTCCAGTTCCAGGTAAACCAAGATGAGTAGTGTTCAGTTTGTTACTTGGGTCCGACTTGTTAAATTTAATAGATGCTGCCAGGAGGTGATCTCGGAGTTTTTGGTGAGTAGGGGAAACTGGGGACACTTGATCACCATTTTGGTTTCTTGCTTATATTTTTTTCAAATTTAGTTCTATAAAAATAATACATACATGTTTTTTACTACATCCATGTTTATCACTGTTCCCCATTATTTGATTATTATATTTATGAGTGCTTCATTTTTTTTTGCACTTTCCCAAAACTTTCCAAAAGGAACAAGTGTCCCATATTCTGGGAGACTTGATCCCAGTAACGGGTAGACTTGATCATAGGGGATATTATGAAAATAATTAGCTTTATATGTCTCAAGTATTAATTTTAGTGACTATTAAGTCTCAATCTCAATGTAAGTTCTACATTTTCATAAATGTCGGGAATCAATCCGTGTTCCTGTCCACCATATGCGGCGGCGCGGCACCGCGACTAGCAGCTCAGACGCAGGTGCGGGGTGAGGGCGGCGCGGGCGTCGACGCTTGCGCCACCAATCGAGACGCAACGCACTCCATCGATGGCTACGCTCGGGACCACCGCTCAGTGCATACTATCTTGTCAATATTAATAAATCAGCGATTATCGAGATACAGTCCATTTTATTTCACGACCATCAAGAACCAACATTTTGGTCCTTCGAGCCGGATATTAAAGATTGGCAAAAACCTATGTACGAGAGGACTTTGGAACCCTTTGTTCGAGTATCGCCGGCGACGTTAGCGGGCATTCGAACGACGAAGGACAAGGCGAAGAGGAGAAATATTAGTGGTTGGATAAGACGGTGTTGTGAGTTTGTTCCATTATTCCTTATTATTCCTGCTTATCTCTTGTTCCGCATATTTCTGTGCTCTGTCATTAAGCCTTCCTTTCTTCAAATAGCCAATTTGTACTTGCACTAGTAGTCATATCCTACGATAGTTAGAATCTATAATACGCTTGCATTAGTATTATCTTTAAATATATAGTTTCTTGTTAAATCAATTAACGCATAGTACCGGTTTCCGTAGCCGGCCGGTCGAGCGGCCAGCTGTTTTTTTTTGTTCTATTGTGTGGCTTATTACGCTTCTAACTTAATAGATTATTCATAATTTGCTAAATCATCAACTCATATTCATTTATTTTTGTCGTAACGACATTCATATAAGTGCACCATGACCAATAATAGCAAAACTTTAATTAAGAAACGATCGGCTTTAAAATCCAAGCTTACATCATTTAATAAATATTTATCTGTGCTTAAAAGCTGTAACAGTCTCAGTGATTTACAAACTGCGGAATTAGAGTGCCGTCTGAGTAAAATCGAAAGTTTAAACACTGACTTTGACGCGTTACAGGACGAAATCGAGGCGCTTTGTGACGAATCCAGCGGCGATGAAGACGCGCCTTCCGAGCGCGAGCAGTTCGAAAATGATTATTTTGCTTTGGTGGCTGCCGCACGCTGCTTACTAGCTTCGACTAAACGTCAACCAGGGTCTGTAGCAAGCTTCGATGACGCATTATCAGGTGAGGCTTCCAAGACCAGCAACGTCAGATTGCCTAAAATAGATTTACCTCATTTCAGCGGCAGTTATCAGCATTGGCTTGAATTTAGAGACGTTTTCTCTTCGATCATTCATAACAACAAAGGTATAGACAATATAAACAAATTTCACTACCTTCGTGCCTCGCTTCAGGGAAGTGCATCTTTAATAATTAAGCATATTGAGTTTACGAGTGACAACTATCAAACAGCTTGGGAATTGTTACTTAAACGATACGATAACAATCGTCTACTCGTCAATAATCACGTACAAGCCTTGTTTAACGTTGAATCTTTACAAAAGGAATCTTGTAGGTCTATCCGTTATCTTATTGATACAACTACTAAAAACATAAGGGCACTTACTACATTGAAAGAGCCTACTGAACATTGGGACACATTAATTATTTTTATGATTTCCTCTAAACTAGATAAAACTACGTTCCGTCACTGGGAGGAACATAGAAACAAATTAAGTGATCGTCCAACTTTAGATATTTTTATTACCTTTTTAAGAAATCGTGCAGATCTTTTAGAAAGTTTGGAAGACCATAATAATCATACTACCGCTAGTACCCCAAATAGTAAATTCAAACCCAAAATTTGTAATGAGACCTTTAAAACATCGGCGTCATCGTCAACACAGTGCCCTATGTGTGATCAATCACATCTTTTATTTAATTGTGAATCTTTTAGAGCCCTTTCAGTTGAATCACGCATAGAAAAGGCAAAACAATATAAAGTTTGCCTAAACTGTCTACGCTCGGGCCATATGAGCAACAAATGTCCTTTATCTCATTGCAAATACTGCAAATATAAACATAATACCCTGTTACATCTTGAAAGAGAAGATCCGATTAATAGTTCTAGTACTAACACTGAAGGTATTGTCCTTACAAGCGATACCATCACAGATACTACTGCGTCGCGTGTTTTTCTATCCACAGCGATGGTACGTGTGATTGACGGCTACGGCAAGGAACATAACGCGAGAGCTCTGCTGGACAACAGGTTTTAATAATTCAGTATCCAATAGCACACAGTCTTGCAACATTACAATAAAGTCTGTTTGCAGTGTTTATCAAACCAATATAAATTGCACCGTTTTACCTACCGTAACCCCACCCATACCATCTTCATACATAGATGTTAGTAAGATACGTTTCCCATTCGGTCTTACTTTAGCCGACCCATATTATAATAATCCCTCAAGTATAGATATACTGTTAAATGCAGACGTTTTCTGGGATATCCTAGGCAAAGAAATCATTGAGTTAGGAAAAAATAAGCCGACATTACGTGAGTCAAAATTAGGTTGGTTAGTCATTAGGCATATTTTAGTAACACCACACCCGTCTGAATTCTGTCTATTTTCCCAAAGCACTTCTAATCCTGATCTTACACGTTTCTGGGAATTAGATACTTTAGATAATCAGCATTCTATGTCCGTAGAGGAGACTGCATGTGAACAACATTTCACACTTAATACTTATCGCGACGACGAGGGACGTTTTGTTGTAACTATGCCTCTAAAACGCGATCCCAAAGTTCTAGGCGATTCCTTTCATTTGGCTAAAATTCGTTTCTTATCATTAGAGCGAAAATTTAAACGTGATCTTGCATTTAAAGAAAAATATATACAATTTATGCGTCAATACGAAGCTTTGGGACATATGACCGAAAATGAGAATTTATTATCGAAAGATAGTTCTAAGATTCATTATTATTTTCCACACCACGGTGTCTTACGCGAGTCTAGTAAAACTACAAAACTGCGCACTGTATTTGATGGGTCTGCGGTCACCACAACAGGTGTCTCATTGAACGATTTGCAGATGATCAGGCCAACTGTCCAAGACGATCTTTTATCTATTATTATACGTTTTAGGCAGCATACATTTGTAGTAACTGGGGATATCGAAAATTTTTACCGTAACATAAAGATACACCCAAGTCAACGACATTTGCAACAAATTGTTTTTCGATATGATTTAACCCAGCCATTAAAAACTTATACTTTAAATACCGTCACGTATGGCACGACTTCAGCGTCATATTTAGCTACTAAATGTTTATCAACTCTTGCTTCAGATGCTACCGACGACGACGTAAGAAATGCTATCAAGGATGACTTCTATGTCGACGATTTTTTAAGTGGCAGTTCTACTATTGAAACCACAATTAAAATATGTAAAGGTGTAATTTCTACATTAAATTCTGCCAAATTAAATCTACGAAAATGGCAATCAAATAATGTTGATATTTTAAAGGCCATTTCTAGCTCCGAGTCGTCTTCGATTCATAATTTCACAGATCCTAAATTAGAAGGGGTATCTAAAACATTAGGTTTAAGTTGGGACTGTAGTTCAGATTTCTTGTCATTTTCCATAAATATTGAAAATAATATTAAGATAACTAAAAGGCATATTTTGTCTGTAATTAGTCAAATCTTTGACCCGTTAGGATTAGTCGGCCCATGTGTAGTAGATGCAAAAATTATCATGCAAAGGTTATGGATAAAAAAGTATACGTGGGATCAAGAATTACCTAACGACATAAAAGATTTATGGCGTTCATTTTCTCATAAATTACCCTGTCTTAATAGTTTACGTATACCACGTTGGGTTGTGGGTAATAACTGTGGAATCATTGAAATACACACTTTCACAGATGCGTCGGAAAGTGCATACGGCGCATGTTTATACATAAGGTCTATTGATAGTTTGGGTCATGTTCATGTTCAGTTAATAGCGTCAAAAAATAAAGTTGCCCCCATAAAACCAGTCACCATTCCCCGGCTGGAACTGTGTGGTGCTCTGTTGGGTGCGAGACTGTGAAATGAAATGAAATGAAATATTTTATTCAAATAGGCCTTCACAGGCACTTATGAAAGGTCAGACTCTACCACCGGTTCGGAAGGTTGCTTTTACTGAGAAGAGCCGGCAATAAACTCAGCAATTACTCTTTTCAAAATAAGATTTTGTACATAAAGATGTGTCTTGCTGGAGCGAGCGCTACACCCAAGCATTGTCGTCATTAAAATAATCATTTGTGTTGTAGAAAGCCTTTTGTACTAAAACAGTCTTAATTCTTTCCTTAAATTTTTGTAAAGGCAAATTTAAAATTTCAGTAGGGATTTTATTATAGATGCGTGCACTAAGTCCTAAAAATGAGCCTTGCACTTTTTGCAGTCTATATGCAGAAGTGACAAGTTTATCCTTATTTCTAGTATTGATGGAGTGCATATCACTCTTTTTGACATAAAGACTAATATTTTGATGTACAAATATTATGTTTGCATAAATATACTGCGATGCAACTGTGAGGATATCAATTTGTTTAAACTTTTCTCTGAGGGAAGCTCGAGAACTCAAAATTCAAAATTCAAAATTCAAAACCATTTATTCAGTTTAGGCCTTCGGAGGGCACTTATGAATGTCAAATTTAAAGTTACTGAAGCTACAACCGGTTCGGAAGTCAGCCTTCAACTGAGAAGAACCGGCAAGAAACTCAGCAAGGTTACATTCTTTTTTATTTGTTATATAATTTTTTATCTATTCTGACTTTTTGGCTATTTTATAATTTCAATTTTACATAATTTTATATTTAACAATTACAAAATACTTATTATGGGTAACATTAATAAAAACAAAACAAAAAAAAAAAAAAAAAAAAGGACATATGACAAGACTACAAAATAGAAAATAACAATAATTAGGTACTTACAACTTAAACAAGAGATTTAGAGGTGCACTGTGCAGAGAGCAGCTATTTCCATACATTTTTATCTTCAATATAATGAACTACCTTGTAATACGCTTTTTCTTTCAAAACTTTCCTAATATAATTTTTAAATTTATGATCAGACATTTTGGTTATTGAAAGCGGTATCTTATTATAAAATCGAACACAATTACCAAGAAATGACTTGTTAACTTTAGTTAGTCTAAAGTATGGAACAACTAACTTCTCCTAACTAAATTATAAATGGCTCGAACAGCTCTTTTTTGCAATATAAAAATGGTTTCTATATCGGCAGCTTTACCCCAAAGCAAAATGCCGTAGGTCATAACACTATGAAAGTAGCTAAAATAAACTAATCTAGCCGTATCGACATCTTTAATCTGCCTGATTTTTCTAACTGCGTAAGCTGCTGAACTAAGTTTTCCCGCAAGACATGATATTTGTGTCCCCCATTGAAGTTTTGAGTCTAAAGTAATTCCTAAGAAAACTGTTGACTCAACAAGGCTAAGAGCTTCGTTGTCTAACATTATACTACAGCCTAGTTTTTTAACATTGGGTAATGCAAATTTAATACATTTAGTTTTTCTTGCATTTAAAACAAGATTATTAACAGTAAACCAATTTAATACCTGGGCTAATGCACCGTTTACATCGTCATAATTGTATTTCAGTCTATCAACACCAAAAATCAGTGAGGTATCGTCAGCAAACAGTACAATTCCACAGGTATTTCTTACGTAAAATGGTAGGTCATTGATGTATACTAAAAATAGAAAAGGCCCTAGAATAGAGCCTTGGGGTACACCCATATGCACAGGAGAACCAGATGATTTAACTCCATTCACATTAACACTTTGAGTGTGTGTTAAAGTAATGTCCGCACTTACCTTGCCTATTAATTCGTGTCGTTTCTGGTGTGACTCAACAATAGTGTTGGGATGGCTGTCGTCTCAGTCTAATCAGTGTCAGCCATTCGTTAAGAATCGCGTAAACGAAATACAAGCAAAAACAGTCGGTCGATCTTGGAGCTACGTACCTTCAAAGCAGGGATGTAACGAAGCTTCGATTCCGACTCCGTTAAGTCGGAACTTCCGATTATTATTACACCTTCGGTTCCGACTTCGGCTCCGAAACTTTTAAATCGGAGGTTTTAATCGGAGGTCGAAGCATAACAAATAGCAGCGGCGGCCTGCGTCGAACGACCGCTACGCACAGGTTCATAGTTTTGTGTTGGACAATGAAATCAAAATCAAGTTGTATTTGGAATTTTACTTTGAATGTCTGTCTAAATTTATTATTTTATAAATAAAACGACATAAGGTTGATTTTTTGTTTACTTGTCCTTTAATAAAAAAGGAAAGGGCTCCCACCACTTTCGACCCTGCCTCCGCCTCCGACTCCGACTCCGGTTCCGACTCCGATAAATCGAATTTAAAAACTCTGACTCAGACTTCGGTTCCGCTAAAAGTACCTCCGTTACATCCCTGCTTCAAAGCTTAATCCTGCTGATTTAGTATCGCGAGGCTTACCAGCAGATCAACTAAATAACTCATATTTATGGTGGTCTGGACCTGAATTTTTAAAATTAGACCGAGTCTCAGTGGCCCAAAATCCCAAAAGCAAATCAAAATACTAAAACAGAATGTGAATCTAATATAATATGTCTATGTACAAATAAAACTACAGATATAATAAAAAATAATAATCATAACTACAGCATCATTTCTAAGCTTATACATAAATATTCTAATTTTAAAAAATTACACAGAATCGTTACTTATCTACTGCGTATTACAAATTGCTTTAAAACTAAAAATAGATTTAATAAACTTACCGATGATTTCACAAATGAAGAATTACAAATTTCTTTAAATGTTATCCTTTGCCAAGCGCAGTCTGAGATGTTCCCGGCTGAGTCACTTATCCTAAAAGCTGGCAAGGCTCTACCGAGCAAAAATCGACTGCGATCTTTGTCACCTTTTCTTGATGAATATAAAATTATTCGAGTAGGTGGTAGATTAGACAATTCTCCATATTGTTATGATGTAAAGCATCCCATAATAATTTGTAGCAAACACCATTTGTCTATATTAATATTTCGGATGTATCATATAAAATTGGTACATGCAGGGCCTCAATTATTGCTGTCAAACATACGTCAAACATATTGGCCATTACAAGGTAGAAACTTATCTAAATCTATCGTACATAAATGTTTAACTTGCTTTAGATATAAGTCTCAGACTATTCAACCCATTATGGGTCAACTTCCGTTCAACAGAACCAATTTAGAATTTCCCTTCTTGCACTGTAGTGTCGATTACGCAGGGCCAGTGCTGATAGCTGACCGCAAAGGCCGAGGTTGCAGGCTCTTGAAATCCTACCTATGTATTTTTGTGTGTCTTTCCATTAAAGCTGTTCACTTGGAGCTTGTTACAGAACTCACAAAGGAAGCTTTCATAGCCGCGTTGAACCGGTTCATTGCTCGCAGGGGGAAGCCACAAAGCATCCTATCTGATAACGGCACTAACTTTGTCGGTGCATGTAATGAACTTAACAGATTTCTAGCTGACACTAATATTCAGCATGACATGGCACAAGAAGGTATAAACTTTAAATTCACTCCTCCATATAGCCCTCACTTCAATGGGATGGCTGAAGCAGCTGTCCGCTCGACTAAACATCACCTTAGGCGGTTGTTGCAGGTAGTTCATTTTACATACGAGGAGATGGCTACATGTCTAGCTCAAATTGAGGCTATTTTAAACTCTCGTCCCCTCACATACCTATCAACTGATCCTCTTGACTTCACCGCGCTTACTCCCTCCCATTTCTTAATAGGGCGACCACTCACGTCAAATCCTCATCCACAACTATTAGAGGATAATATTTCTAGCCTTGATAGATATAAGAAGGTTGAATACATAAGACAACATTTCTGGGCAAGATTCAGAGCGGAATACATCTCTACTTTACTACAGAGAACAAAATGGCTTACGGATTCAAACAAGGAGCTCAAGCCTAATGATTTAGTTTTGATAAAGGACAAAACTCTTCCTCCTTTATTGTGGATGCTTGGCAGAGTCATAAAGGTTTACCCTGGCGTCGATGCGATCGCTCGTGTTGCAGAGGTGAAGACCAGAAGGGGCATTATCCGGAGAGCCTATAATAACATTTGCCCTCTTCCAGCTCAAGACTATTAATCCTTTCATCCTGGGCGGGAACATGTCGAGAATCAATCCGTGTTCCTCTCCACCATATGCGGCGGCGCGGCACCGCGACTAGCAGCTCAGACGCAGGTGCGGGGTGAGGGCGGCGCGGGCGTCGAGGCTTGCGCCACCAATCGAGACGCAACGCACTCCATCGATGGCTACGCTCGGGACCACCGCTCAGTGCATACTATCTTGTCAATATTAATAAATCAGCGATTATCGAGATACAGTCCATTTTATTTCACGACCATCAAGAACCAACAATAAATCTAATAAGTATTAACAGGTTTTATTGAAGTATTTTGTAATAACTCTATTCATATCACAAATTATTAACTCTTAAAATGGAGCTTCAAAAGTCTAAGCAGAGTATCTATGAATTACTTGTCACAAATAAATTTGTTTCTTTCTTTCTTTCTTTCTAAAGGCTAGACTTACATTAGCAACATTGGAAAATCACTTTGGTACTTGAATAACTTCTAATACTCAAACTTTTTAAATCACTAACTATCATTAACTCTCTTTATATTAATCTCAAGGAAATGTAACAAATATATATAACTTTGACAACTAGAAAGTACTAATAATTAGAAAAAGGAACTACTAATAACATCAGGTAGTCATATCACACATTTGCATTGCAAGATTTAAGACTTATCTAATCAAAAAGTAACAAATAGTTTAAATCTAAATTCAAAAACGTGTGCACTCTTTTAAGGTAACAGCCTAACGTTGAATATTAATTTTTCTTAAAGATCGCGAGCGGAACGGGCGTTGCGGGTGTGCCGTACTGTGTATTCATTGTGTTTCCTGTGCGGTGGCCTACGTGCGACTGTGTTTTACGCGGGGTCACCAATATTAGGGGTCGCTTGGTGGGACGACAAGTGATACACAAGGTAGTCTAATGCCAACTGATTTATTTAATGGTGTCACCGTATTATATATTGGTACAATATGCACCTATGTGTGCGTGCGTGTTCCTACAGTACTCCCCCCATTTTAAAAAAAAAAAATTTAAAACAATATTAAAGGTTAATAATATTACACTTGTAAATATAAGAGTACAATATTTTTGATGATAATAGATTTATATATATAATAAAAACAACGTGTTCCGACTGATTCAGAATGAAGAAAGAGAACGAACTTTATTTATTAGAAATCAACTAAGTACAATCAACTGAATAGAGTTGTCACAAGATGTAATATTTTGTCACAAGATGGCGTTAGCTGTATCTATTGTATCTATATTTTGTTATTTACAACAATATACATTGTTGCATTGTAAAAATTTAGTTCACAATTATCCTAATAAATTTACTTTGCCTAATTTCCATTAAAACCAATTGAAATAAACATAGAACACAGATAAGAACAAAACATTTTATAAAAATACATCGCTGGTACCTGGCATTTAAATGTACGATTTATCACTTCCACTTTAGTAACACATCACAATTTTCACTATACCATATTGTTAATATGACGTGGTTGCGGCTGTTGTTGAGCCACTGGAAGATTTGCTGAACTGTACCATACAGTCATTTCTTTTTGTAACATTTTCTTGGTACTTTTCTTACATTTTTGGTATATCATATATGACAAGTATATAGAGATTGCTGCTAATATGGCTAAAACTATCCAACCATATTTTTCCATAGTTTGTTCCATATGCGAATTTGATGCGTTATTAGCACCGTTTTGGGCTATAATTACTTCTTCCGTTTTTTTCTCCACACTGTATGTTTTGCCCATTGTTAAAATAATACAATATTACAGTATGTATAATTGAACAATATTAGGTAGTGCTCACTACGATTGTGCAATATAATAATACGTTGACATTCATATCCTATTCTGTTGGTGAAGCCGAAATGTACTATGAACTTTGTACTAAGTATTTGATGATTTTATGACAATGTAATAGACATTGTCATGCGTCTATTCAGCGCTTCTTATATACTAGTCATTGTACAAGGTTTGCTTATAACAATATTTAATTTCTTAAAATATAACTTAATTAATTTATAACTAGTATTTATAAGAATCTAACAGGAGCTTTAACAATTCTACCACTTTTAGTTTTCTTTACGTTATCGTTTTTATCTACTATTAATTCTTCATTTAATATATACGCTGGTTTAAGTCTATCTATCGAAACTGATATAATTCTGTCTGTCAATTGAATTTTATATACTTTGTCTGACTTTTCTAAAACTTTATAAGGACCTTCATAGGGACATGTTAATGATTTCTTTATCCTGTCAATTCTTAAAAATACGTGTGTACAATCCTTAAGGTCTGGATGAACGAAAAATGCTTTAGAATGCTTAGATTTCGTACTTATCGGTTTGAATGTCTTTATGTTATTATTAATATTCTGTACCACACTATAAGGATCATAGTCATTGCTTACATCTACAAAAAAATCTCCTGGCAGTCGTAGAGATCGTCCATAAACCATTTGAGCGGCACTTACCCCTGTTTCATGTTTGATGGCCGCACGAAGTCCTAACATTACACTAGGTAGTTCATGCGTCCAATTTTTATTATCATTTAACCTTGCCATTAAAGATGCCTTAATACACCTATGCCATCGCTCAACCGCGCCGTTGCTTTGGGGATGGTATGGGGTTGTCCTTATCTTTTGTACACCAAGATATGACATTAAAATTGCGAATAGTCTACTCTCGAATTGTCTGCCCTGGTCACTAGTGAGTTTAACGGGGCAACCAAATCTGCATATCCATTCATTATACATAGTTTTTGCTACCGTTTCAGCTGAAATATCCTTCAGAGGATAAGCCTCTGGCCAACCTGAACCTCTGTCCATAATTGTAAGACAATATCTATAATCATTTTCTGTTATGGGAAGTGGTCCTATTATATCGATATGTATGTGATCAAATCTATCAACCGGTGAATATTGACCATAGGTAGAAGTGGTATGCTTGTTTACTTTAGATTTCTGACTAATACATGTTTTTGACCATGTGCCAATGTCTCTATTCATGCTTGGCCACCAAAATTTTTCTTTAATCATCTGGTGTGATGTACGTACACCTGGATGACTAAGGTTGTGTATGGCCTGGAAAATATTTTTTCTGAAATTCTGTGTAATATAAGGTCTTGCACTTTCGCTTGAAATCTCGCAATATATGTACTTGTTGGAATTTGGAACTAAAAATTTTCTAAACTGGTATCTAGAATCATTTAAAAAACCTTTGAGTTCTAAATCATTGTCTTGCTCTATAGCTAGCTGTTCGTAATCAACAACGTTCGAAGTGCATTCTACAGATTCTATGCGCGATAGGGCTTCTGCAACAATATTGTCCTGCCCACACACGTGACGTATATCGGTTGTGAATTCGCTAATAAAAAGTAATTGCCTACTGCGTCTCGGACTTTCTTTCTTGTTATTTTTACACAGTTTTGAAAATGCAAATGTTAAAGGCTTGTGGTCAGTAAAAATGATCAACTCTCTACCTTCAAATAGGCTTCTAAAATGTTCTACGGCTAAAAATATTGCAAGTAACTCTCGGTCATATGTACTATAATTTTTTTGTGCGTCGGTTAACTTCCTAGAAAAATAGCCTAGTGGATTCCATTTGTCATCTACGTACTGTTGTAATACAGCACCTACACAGTTATTTGATGCGTCGGCAAATAATGCGAGTGGCGCATTTGCTACTGGGAATGACAAAGTAATCGCGTTTGTTATACTATTCTTACATTCTATGAATGCTTGTTCAGCATCCGGTGTCCATGCTATCAATGTTTTGTCGTTCTTTTTAGCCTTATGAATATACTTAGTTAATAACTCTAAATATTCTACTGCTCTGGGTAAATGAGGTCTGTAAAAGTTGACAATGCCTAAAAATTGTCTTAATTGACTGACGTTTTGGGGTTTGGGATAACTAACAATTGCTTGTACCTTGGTTTCTAATGGTTTAACACCAGTTGTAGTAACATTATATCCTAGGAATTCGATACTAGTGGCATTGAAAGTACATTTTTCTAAGTTAATGGTAATGCCAAATTCGTTTAATCTCTGAAATACTAATTCTAAGTGTTCGAAATGTTGGGTATTATTAACTGAACTAATTAAAATATCATCTGCGTAACAGTATAAAAAATCTAAACCTGATAACACTGTGTTTGTCATGAAACGCTGAAATGTGTGAGCTGCGTTTCTTAGACCGAAGGTCATCCTTTCAAACTCATATAATCCAAACGGCGTTGTGATTGCAGTTTTACAAATGTCGTCTGGATTTATTAATATGTTATGATATGCTTTTTTGATATATATTTTTGAAAATACAGTTTTGCCAGCTAACAGGTATGTAAAATCCTGTACTCGGGGTATGGGATACCTATCAGGCCTAGTTACCGCGTTCAAAGCTCTATAGTCGCCGCAAGGACGAACCTGACCGTCTTTCTTTGGCACTAAGTGTAAGGGACTTGCCCAATCCGATTTGGATGGTCCAAACAAATACCTATATCCAGCATTGTTCTGAACTCGTCTTTAGCTATCCTGTATCATTCAGGAGCTAAGGGTCTTGGTTTACAAAAGATAGGAGGACCCGTGGTGTCAATGTAATGATAGACGGAGTGCTTTGACTTTTCTTTAAATGACATGGGCTTAAGAATATCTGGGTATTTTATTAAAATATCATATATAGGATGATCTTTACGCAAAGTGGAAATAGTAGGTTCAGAATGGTTTACGATCGTTCCGTATACTGCCAGATTAGTTATCTTATCAATTATACAACGACCATTGATATCTAATATTAATTTGAAATGATTTAAAAAATCTACACCTAATATCGGTTGTTTGTTGTCACATATAACAAAAGTCTTTGTCACTTGCTACTAAGCGGTGATCTTTACCTGTACAACTTCCCGCTACCGGTTGCAGTTCTGTTAGTTTTCCGTCTTGGGAGACTGGTCCTTGGTTTTCCAGTTGCACGGGGCTGCACATTTTCGTGCTCTGCTCCGGTACCTCCAGTGGTACGAGCACAGCCAATCGGAATCTTGAGGTGTTCTGCGCGACCTTGATTGAGAGCGGTGAGTACTGAACCTTCTGTATCCATTCCTGCTCCTCGTCCTGGACCTTCCTCTTCCTCTATCCATTTCCTCTATCTTCAGGTTAATTTTCGCGATCTCTGTCATGAGTTGCTGCTATGTCGTAGGCGGTTGTGGTACCTGCACTGCTTCTGGCTACTTCGTTGATCTGGGTCTGCTGGTGAGTATCCATAATCTTGTCTGCAATGATGGCTAATTCTTCCAAATTCTTCGTTGACGTGACTGTGAGTACTGCTCGAACTGATGACGGTAAGTGACCTTGCCATAGTATCTTTAGATAGATAGATAGATAACTCTTTATTGTACTACACCAAATAAAAAAAGAAAACAAACAACAATAAACCTTAAATCTAAGTACAATGGGCGGTCTTATCGCTAAAAAGCGATCTCTTCCAGACAACCTTAGGATGGAGAGAAATTTAGGGACGATAATTGACGGTGGTGCATCTCAATAATCTAAAATTGACATACACATACATATACTACATAAAAAAAAAAATATGTGTTATACATATAATCAAATAACGATAATAAAAAGAGAAAAAATATAAAAAAATAATAAATAAATATAAAATATATTAAAAGCAACAAACTGGGACAATAGAAATTATATTACCAAAATAGCAGCGACAGTTAATTGGAGAGATAAAAAATTTTCACCTGATATTTAAAAGAAGTTAGTGAAGGTGCTTTCTTTAAGTTCGGCTGCATTTGCTGTTAGGAAAATTAAACAATTGACGAATGTTGAGATAGCCAAATTAGTTTATTTAGCATATTTTCATAGCCTCTTGTCCTATGGTATTTTATTTTGGGGACCAGCAGCGGATATAGAATCAATATTTATTACACAAAAAAGAGCAATTCGTGCAATTTACGGTATGGGTCCTCGTGAATCATTAAGAGATTTATTTAGGGAAATAAATATAATGACATTGCCTTCATTATATATTTATGAAAATATAATGTTTATACGTAGAAACATAGGAATGTTTGAGTCAAAATTGGATATCCATAATATTCGTTTGCTTGACAGATTCTTACTGCTTTGTCCAAGGTCAAGTCGTCTGTCCTGAGAAATCTGTCGCGGACCGAACTATCAGCCACTCCACAGACTATGCGATCTCGTATCAATCCATCTTCTAAAGTATCGAACTGACAATACTGACTTAGTAATCGAAGCGCTGTAACGTAGGCATCAATACTTTCACCGATTTCTTGATTTCGAGAAAAAAATCGAAATCTCGCGATTGTAGTGTTCTGTTTGGTACCAAAATGGTCATTGAATTTTTTTAACAGTATATCGATATCATCTTGATTCTCATCCTTAAGAAACTTGAAGGTTGAGTAAACATCGTATCCATCTACTCCAATAAGGTTTACTAGCAGACTTGCTTGCACATCCTTTGACTCCTTCTGCACTTCGGATGCCTTCAAAAATACGTAAAATTGTTTTAACCACTTGCGCTAGGCATCGGCCCGATTGGCCGGTCCACCCTCCAGTACAAGCTCCGCTGGTGGTCTTGCGTGCTCCATTTTTATAACATAACGTTTTAAACTTTTAACACTGTCACTACAATGATCGATTTTTATATTTTTTATTACTAAACTGCTATAATCTCATAATATTTTACACACCGCTGTCACCATGAAGTGAAACGACCGAGTGTTGGACAAAGACTGGTTTATTTTCAATAACCCACTATATATTAATATTAATACAACAATAACTTGTAATAATCACACAATAATCACAGAATGTTAAAATAAGTCTAATAATTAGTATTAAATCAAAATCAAAGGAAAAAAGTTTTAAGATAAAAACATCATAGTGTTCTGAAAGAATTTAACACATGGGTATACAAGTAAAATCAATAGGGAAATTATAGTATGGCCTAGAAGAGGTCCCAACCACAGATGGCACTGGCAATATATATTTTAAATCAGACTCGTTTACAAACGACAGATCAGGATTATCTGGCATTACAAATCTTTCAGTCCCAGACTTACGTTTTAAGAATGATATGTAGTAATCAAGCTTACGATTTCTTTTCTCTATTATCTTTCCAATATACAATAATCTTTGCCTTTTTGATGTTAATTGCACTATGACATATTCTCCTTCTTGAGGTGAATGAGGTAAAGGGTTCTCTAAGTCTGTCTCCGTTAAAAGTACTTTGGCATCTTCTTCATCATTGTCATCTTCTTGCTGTTCTGCCCAGTTAATGTCATCTTCAGAGTCTGCCAATTGGACTTCATCATTCTGATTCACTTCTTCTTCGTCGCTATCGAGTACTGCTCGGCAAGTTTTAATTTTTTTGGTTTCATTTCTCCGTTTAGTAGCAGTTTTTTCTTGTTCAATCCTGGCCTTTTCGGGAGTATCGGTAGCGCTGATGCTGCGTCCAGCTCTACGTTTACTGATAGATTTTCTAGGACCAGCTTTTATAGAATCTCTGAATTCAAATGGCGACATAAAACTACTATTTTTTGTAGTCACAGAGGGGGAGTTCATAATAGCTGATGATGGTTGGGCGAATATAGACGGCGGCGTGTTTGTGATGGTAAGCATGGATGGCGTTGTTACAAAACCTGATGTTTCTTGGGTGGGTGCAGATATTATTGGCATGTTTATTAAAGCTGGAACCTCTTTGGTGTTTGTAATAGCAGACGTGGGTGGCGTAATTACGAAGGCTGAAGCTGATTGGGCGCTTGTAATGGTACACGTGGTAGGAGTGCTTCCGAAGTGTGGAATAGCTCGGACGTTTGTACTTATAGGCGTAGATGATGCGCTTGTGAGGGATGCTGCTGGTTCTGTGATTGTAATGATAGGCGTGTTTTCATCAAGTAAACTAACAGAATCGGGTGTTGAAGCTTCCTCATCTCGATTATCTTCTGGGCAAGGACGATCAGTCACTGAGCTTGGCAGAAAGTCTTCATCTGTGAATATGTGTCGATCGAACGGAAAAATTCCACATTTTGCAAAAGAGCTCATAATATTTTTTGGAGTCGTCGCTTTTTGAAAGGCAGATCCAATTATCTCACCCAAGTCGTAAATGGTCACTGGTTTGCCCGGATTCCTCAAAAGCCAGGAGTCAATCGCGGCGTTGTAAAATGTTTTAAAGGGACCGTAGATTCCCACATCAAGAGGCTGCAACTTAGCCGATGTGTGAGAATGAAGTGTTAGAAAGTGAACCCCTGCATTTTTTGCTAAATCTAGTGCGGCTATACTGAGATGGGATTCATGGTTGTCCATAATTAAAATAGACTGATTTTCTTTTGAGGAATTGGTGTGTTTTACAAAATGTTTCATTACCTCTGGAAAAATAGTCGAATTCATTCAGCCAGTCGGCGTTGCCAAACCAAGCGTGCCAGGTGGTGTATTTTTGATCATATGATCTTTTAAGTTTTTCCTCGGGAAGACCATAGCAGGGGGTAAAAAATTTCCACTTGCGCTTATAATACAGCTTGTTGTTATCAATGTGCCCCTCTCACCACTTGTAACTGTACCTATAGTTTTTCGTCCCATTGGCGCGAGAACTTTTTGTGGTTTTTGTACGGTAGTGGTTGATGTTTCATCCAAATCGAAAATCCTGGTGCCGTCGGAAAAATAAGGACTACGAGCTATTATATTTTCAAGGTTGTCAAAATACTTGTCGACATTAGTCCTGTTAAAAGCGGTAGCTCTGGCAAGACTACAGGCTTCAGGTTTTTTCAGCGTTATATTGTGTCTACGTCTGAAAGCAATTAACCAATCTTTGCCGGCCATTTCTTTCGCCTCCCAAGATAAAGGCATTTTTAAATTGTTAATTTTTCCACACTGGTATGCCAGTCTCCGGCTTTCTTTGGCTGTTAATCCGTAAAATAGTAGAGCACAATGCGTTATGTAGTTTTTTAGTGTAATCTCTTGTTCGGCTGTGAAAATTGTATTGACTGAATAATTGGGCTCTAGTTGGGATGATGTCAAATCTTCCAGCGAAGGAGCATCTTTAAATTTATGATGGTTTTAAAGTGGCAAAAGAAACTCCAACATTTTTCGAAGCCTTAGGGGGAGGGGGGGCACTTTGATACACAAAAATTCAATCTCTTTTCTGAGGACCATAAAGCATTATATTCAAATATTTGTTTTGATGTGTGCATTGGCTGATATGTCAGCTTATATTTTGGCTAGGCAAAAACCGCAAAAGCTGGCGACGTGTAGAGATAAACTGATTTTAAGAAAAAAACATTTTTGTATCATTCTGCCCCACCAGTGGGGCACTTTGATACATGGGGTGGGGCAGTTTGATACGTATTTTAGATCCATATGAAATGCAAATTTAAACTGACTAAAAACCCAATATAGACTGTATTATTACTTAAAATTAAGAAATAAAACAATTTTATTGATTGAGATCGCAAAATACTTTCTATTAAGAGTGTACATTAGCCATAATCAGTCTCTTAAGTTACTTAAGGAATATAATCACAAAAAAACAATATTGTCATCATAGAACAAGACTAATTCTCTGTTATTTTCTTAATTATATAATCAGTTATATACTTACTAAGTAATCAGACTTTAACATTGAATATTGTTAATGAAAATATAATATTAGAACCTCCTATCAAAATGAACAATGTTTTTCTTAAAAAATTAAACAAACATCAAAAATTTTACAAAAATAATCATTAAACTCATATAAATTACAAAACAATCTACTGTATATTATATCGAGTTAAACCTACGGAAAATGAATAAAGCGACGATGTTCGAGATGTGCCTTTGGAGAAAGTTGGTTTTGGTAATTGCAAAACTACATCTCTAACATCCACACTTGCTTTGTCTTCCACAATTGGAAATATAAACTTAGAAGACCCTGCTTTTTTTTTGAGATATAATACTTCATATGCTGTCACATTATACTTAAATACAACTTTGGCAACGTAGTGAATCACAGTTTTCTTCTTCTCAAACTTAATTAGCAGGAAATCTCCAATATTTATGTGTTCAGGATTAACTGGTTCTTCATTAATTACCTCTTCTTCTGATTCCGACGGCATTTCAATGTCTTCACTATCACTCGTCATCACGACTTCATCTTGACTAGAATCGGAATCTATTTCTGCAGGCAAGGAAGTCACTTTCTTTTTCTTTCTTGGCTCAGTTAATCCCAACAGATTGTTCGCTGTTTTCAATTCTTTTGGCATGCTGTTTTGCTTTTTGTTATTCTCTTTTCCTGTCCTTTTCATTACGTAAGCTTTCTAATCAATTTTTTTCTGGTGTTTCAGTGTATATTCTTGATCGTCCTTTTTCTCTTCCTTTTCTTTTTAAGACACTGTCAGTAATCGCCTTTTTTGGATAAGGTCTAACTACTTCAGGAGTAAAAAAAGACTTTGATAAAGAAACATGTAGAGGATTGTCTGCATCAGACACTGAAACTGGGTCGGCATCCAAAGTAGGAGATTTATTTTGTTCTCTATCAACAACCTCATTATTTTGACTTGTTTCTGAGTTTACAAAATGTAAATCTTTTGTGTTGTGAGTGTTCTCATCTGTCAAATCGTGATAACCTGTGCTGGAAATGTCTATCGGTGCAAAATCGTCGTCGCCAAATACCAGTTTATTAATTGGCCATATTCCAGGTTTGGAAAAACCACCTATGATATTCTTTGGTGTAAATGATCTATAGATGATTATCTTTATTGCTCAAAGTGAGGCGTTGAATGTGTTTCAAAACTCTTATAAACAATTCTGATATTGTCCAGCCGCTTCTGTTTGCCAACCCTAGACTTCCATCAGGAGCACCATTTAGGAAGTGATCTTTATAGTGAACTCTTGGAAAGACATAAACTGGAGGAAGAACCAGTTGCAGTAATAATACCACAGAAAGTAACTAACTCGCGTTCTGCAGAAACTATTTGTCCCACTTGTCTTTGTTTTCTTCCAGCAATAACTTTAGGAGTGGAAAGGACTGTGCATATGCCTGTTTCATCTAAGTTTATTATTCGATCGGATGTAAAATTGTATTGTCTTATTATGCGTTCGTAATTATCATGAAATTGAGCTACAGCAGCTTTATTGAAAGCAAAGCTTCTTGCTGCGCTTGTGCCCAATCTTTTTCAGCGCATTTGTTTTCTTCCCAGGATTTTGGATAATTACACCCTGAGGATTCTGCGTACTCGTATGCCAAAGTCAAAAGCTGTTTCAATGTACGGCCGTAGTGCATTTTACTGCAATTCAATAAATATTGAGTCAATGCCTTTTCTTGTTCGGTTGAAAAAACTTGTGCAATGGTATACTTGGAACCATAGATGTTAAATAAAGTAGCTGTAGCAGTGTGTGATGATAAAGCTGCGGTAGTAGTGTGCGACAAGCGGCAAACCATATTGTTGCCATACGTTTGTCCGTCCGACTTGTGTGGCTTATTTTGCTTTGGTGTTGCCTGAACACCAAAGCAAAATAAGCCACTCATTAGCGTGATAATTATAAAAAGGACGCCACAAATACCTTGTGGAGGAAAATGTTCTTGCCCTGGGGAGTGATGGGGAACAATGTCTACTCCGACTAACACGCGGAACACCACCCGCGTGTTCGGCAAAATCTTCCCTTTATGGTTCTACAAAAAAATGCAACAATTACAATCGTAACAATCAATATAATACGACAACAACCCATTGTCGTGTTGGCTTTATACTTACTAAGGAATGTTTGATAAAACGCGTGGCGTGTCTGGCTCCTAGTCCAAGACACGCACCGGTCGTTGGTCCACACAAAACTTCTGAAATAACCCAAAACGAATCAGCCTACGTTCAATAATCACGAATAAGAATCCAATTGGAAAATAAAACGAGGTTACACTTACAAAAACAAAGACGCACCGGGGGCTAGTGCCAAAGCGGCGCACGTGATTCCGAAGATCGAAATGAAAGAATGAACGCCCAGAACCAATATATAGTCTCATAGGGATGGGATAGTCCTCGCTTTGAATGATTAGCGGTGACCGATCTCCCACCTTCCTTGACAGGAACATTCGACCAGCGGGTGACCGGTAAAAAAATATCTGTAAAACCGCCGCGCAGGAACATCACTCACACACGTCAAAGCGACACTACATGACAGATCGATCCAACAGGTCGATCGATGCAAACAAACCATTTCAAAACATAATTAAATCCAAATTATGTGCAATTATGGATGAAATGTTGTAAAAAGGAAACTACGAAATCAAAATTTAATGTATTGGAATTGATGGTAATATTGGAATGAGCCCACAGGAACCGTAAGTACTGAAATTTTTACGGTGCCGAATTTTCTACGTAACACCTTCCATTTTGATTTGCGGGTTGTTTCCCAAAATGCCGGCGACCTCATGCTCTGACAATCCAATGTTGGCTAAGGTGATCTCCTTTTGTACTTTTACCAATCTTGGTTCTAGGAGGAAGTATAACCCAGTAATAATTTGGTCAGAAGAGATCGTGCATTGGCGGATATTGTGGTACTGGAGATCTCTACAGTTGAGAGTTGTCTACAAATAAGCTGCAAGGGTGATGAGATGCTTTCAATCAGAGACTCAGTACACTCTGTTTGATCCTCAGTTTGATGTGTATTTGACAGTCATGACATAGGGTATCGACTTTTTGACTGTCGACACCCGAACCTTACTAATATTTCCGGTTAAATTGTCTTTTAAATACTTTTCTGAAAACTCTCTGTAATTCATAAAATCGTTGTGCGAAAGAGTTTTTACATAATATGGGCCGGGATCTTTACGAGCCAACTGAAAAACAGTTGACCACTGCGACGGTGCCCGTATTATAGTATTCCTAACAGAATAATAATATACAATATATATTAATAAATAATAATAATAATACATATATATGTTACCGGCCCAACCCGATTTCAGGACGAACTAGATTTGCCTAGGCTATACTAGTTCTTGCTATACGCGATAGGATTAACTAGTTGATCCTGATATAAATACGCACACTCCAGGATAAACTGGTATGGCCTAGTCTAAACCAATTTTTAACAGAGTAACAATAAAAAAAAGATAAAGACTACAAAATAGAAAATAACAATAATTACTTACAACTTAAACAAGAAAATTAGAGGTGTACTGTGCAGAGAGTAGGTATTTCCATACATTTTTATCTTCAATATAATGAACTACCTTGTAATACGCTTTTTCTTTCAAAACTTTTCTAATATAATTTTTAAATTTATAATCAGACATTTTGGAAACTGAAAGCTGTATCTTAATATATATATATCTCCTGTCACGATGTTTGTCCGCGATGGACTCCTAAACTACTTAACCGATTTTAAATTAAATTGGCACACCGTGAGCAGTCTGGTCCAACTTAAGAGATAGGATAGCTTAGATCTTTAATAATAGTCGCAATTTTATTTTATTGCAAATTATTGGTCTATAATTAATTGACAGTCACAATTATCTGTTCCTCCAACTCCAACTGTTGACTCCAAAAGATTCTAACAGATGTCGATACTTTTCGACTGGATTGAGTAAGTAATCAATAGATGGTAAAGCGACAAACGTGTCATATAAGCAACAATTCAATATCATGATTACCACGTGTTATTGAGGCTAAAGTATAAATTAAACTTATTTTGTAGTAAACGAAATACCGTGAAATTCAATTATTTCTACTTTTTAATACGGCTGGACCGATTGGAATGTTTTTTTTGTATGCGTTTCGGTGGTGCCCTGGATGGTTTAGATTCACAATTGGACCCGGTAGGTGGCGCTGCGAGCGAATTCCTGCATTTTTGTATGGACTTATTTCGACAGAACGACGTCTGTCCGGGCAGCTAGTCTTATTATAAAATCGAACACCAAGAAATGACTTGTTTACTTTAGTTAGTCTAATAAAGTATGGAACAACTAACTTCTCCCTTTGTCTTGTATTAATATTCTGGATATCCAATTTTGACTCAAAGATTCCTATGTTTCTACGTATAAACATTATATTTTCATAAATATATAGTGAAGGTGATTTCATTATATTTAATACCCTAAATAAATTTCTTAATGATTCATGGGGACCCATAATGTAAATTGCACGTTTTGCTCTTTTTTGTATTATAAATATTGATTCTATATCCCCTGCTGCTCCCCAAAATAAAATACGACAGAACAAGAGGCTATGAAAATATGCCTCATAAACTAATTTGGCCGTCTCAACATTCGTCAATTGTATAATTTTCCTAACAGCATATGCAGCCGAACTTAATTTAGCAGCTAGAGTTGAACCTAAGGTCCCCACTGCAATTTATTGTCTAAAATAAAACCCAAAAATACAGTTTTATTAACAAGATCAATATAGCTCCCATCTATTACTATTTGGCTATCTACTTGTGCTACATTCGGTAAAGAAAACCTTAAGCATTAAGTTTTCTTTGAATTTAGTAATAGATTATTTGTAGCAAACCACCTACAGACAATTGACATAGTATGATGGAGGAGAGTTGAAACAGTTATTTATATCAGAGAAAAAGGGTTGTAAATTAGAAAAAATACATAATTAAAAACGGGTTTTATTAAAAATAAAATCAAGATGTAACAATCTTCTTATTATGATATTATTTATATTATTATAATATCTGCTTAATTTAAACAAGATAAAACCTCTTTTTAGAAATATTCATTATGTTTCTGCACATTATGCCTTAAAATTTTAATTAAGATCAGACTTAAAAAATATATTTTTAATTATAGCAACAAACTAGTAATCTTAAGGCTTTGAATATGTATCTTAGAGACGTTGCAATAAATGCAAATCCTAAACTTAGATAATCTCAAATATCAACTTTAATATACTATAAAAGGGTAATACTTATAAGAACAAAACAGCTTATTCTGATAAACAGTTGTCACAAACATAAGACAATTCGCCACCAGTGCAAGCTTCATAAGACCATAGTTTGCATTCCATACATTGGACACATTTCTCATAGGCTCTACTATTAGAATAGGGTTCAAAACAACAAATGCAGAAGCATTCTTCATCTTCCTCTTCGCTTTCATTTTTTTTCTTGTTTTTCTTGGCCTGTTTTCCACCACTGCTGCCTTTGACCTTTTGGGTGTTATCTTCTCTTTTAAATTCGGAGCCTTGACTTTCTTTTTTTTGCTAACCTAGCTGTTTCAATTGCAGCTAACTCATTTTTATCTGGAGTGTCCGTTAAAACGGCTGATTTCACCTTTCGTCGATTGGTCTGTTTTCCTTTCCTTGGTGGAGCTTTTGGCAAAGGTCTGAGAGTTTCAGGTGAGAAAAGAGTTTCACGATAATCATGCGATGTAGAGGGTACAGGTTGCATATTAGATGACAATTCTGTAGATAAACTTGCTTCAATAGGTGGCAGCATCGCGGAAGTGCCAGGCGTAGGCTCAGATAAGTTTACAACAGGAACTTCTTCAGGCATATTTTTACTAGGGGTTAATTTACTTTCTTCTCTGATAATAACAACAGTCACAGGACTTGGCGTACGCTCATCACGTCTGAAATTGCCGTTTAAGGAGCTAGACGGGCCAGGATTGTTGTTAACTGCGGAACAGCTGGGTGAGCTAAAATTATCAAAATGTTAAACTTTAGAAGGGCGCTCCTTTTTGGTAATTGACGTTTATTAAAAAGTAACTTATGTTCGAGAAATTAATCATGATGACATTTAAAAATTTAAATATTTAACGCTTCCTGTAACTCTTTTCGCGAAAGAAAATTATTAATAAAATAATGTTTTCTACAGGACTTAATAAATCGCAATACATATGCTACGGAACGTATAAGTCGTGAATAATTTGAAAAACGTTTAAATTCAATAAAATTATCATTTTTGTTGTCATTGGTATCGTCAGTGACAACAGTAGTTAATGAAATATGAGGTCGAGTTTCAGTAAGGCATCAAATTCGGGAGAGCTCTCATCGTTTCTACTAGGGTTCTGTTGGTTTCCGCTTGCATCCTGACGAAGGTCTTCATAACGCCGGCCAGGTAATTATCGGTGTCCACGTTCGTAGATGCACCGGCGCGGCCGGGTGTCGGGACGGCGGCGGCGGGGGCGCCTTCGTCGGCGCGCTGCTCCGGCGCTTTGTCGCAGTCTTCGAGGTCGTTTGCGTTGCCGTCGTTCTTAGCGGGTCGATTTCGCGTACTCAACGGCATGGCAACAGTTCATCACACAAAACTTCTTTCAAGTACAATGATTACGTTTTTCGACACTCGCAACGATACACGATTCAAGTAGCAGACCGACTCGTCCTGTTAATCCTTTATCATCAAATGCTTTTCCAGATTATCCCAAACTTCTTTAACTGTTTTAGCCTCTTGTATATGCACATAATTAATCGTACGGTTTAGTTACAAGTAACATTATTTTAGATTTCCCTTTCGAATCGAGTTAACCTTAAAAAATCACAAATACAATAGCCTGATTGGCTAAACAGGATCCAATATTGCTTATGAACTTCAAAGCGCGTCGATAAAACACTATCTACTAGAATCTATCACGTATCCATTATTGCAATCACTTAAAATAATAAACATTATAGCAAAGAAGCAATATTAATCCCAAAAAGAAACTGACCGCTACATTGCAATCATTACCTAAATAATAATTATCGCTTTTGAATTGACATGCTAATTACTTTTCAAAATATTTAGTTTTTGGAAAAATGTCTAAATCGCCATCCGAATCGCTGTTGCCCCGGAATCGTTTTCTGAAAGCTTCAGTCGGTCTTTGAGATACAGAGCATTCTCCAAGTTTCTTGCTATCTTCAGATCTTCAGAGTGTAATTATCTTCGGAATTATTTTCAATTATAGTTTCTTCCCTGTGTGAGCTTCTACCTGGTCTAGCGCTGTCCCGGGCCCACGATCTTCTTCAAGCTTATTTGGTTCAAACTCGTGTACCACACTAAGGCAAATACTTGGCATACTACTAGTGTAGTTACTCCAGTGTGACTTTTATGAGCTGAATTTAGCAAAATATTGGATTTAATAATCATTTTTTGTCCTTGATGACTACTATTTTCTTTGTTATCAATATTCTTTACTGCATATCGTAACTTTCCAAACATTTTTGTACGTGGGCAATCACCATTGATACAAACAGAACAACGTGCTTCCCTGAATACCAATTCTTCTATTCCTTTGTGACATATTACTTGATGTACGTTCAAGGTAACCCTCAATGGCAGTAGTTCTGTTTTAAGAACTAGCAAATCTTTTTCATCATCATAAAAGACAGGGTCTGATTTAATCTTTTCAAACCTTTTTCTGCGTGCTATTTTTGCCTTTTCTTCCCTTGATTTTTTACGAGGCATTATGGTCTGAAAGCAAATGCTCCTATATATTAAATACTTACAATTAGACAAAAAAACAATACAATGAATATCTCAATATCTTATTTAAATTTCTATCACAGAATCATATTTATGACATAATCTAAAATCGTTTTTAAAAAGAGTAATTTTTATTATTACGTAGCCACAATCACTCTACCATGCGTGTTTTCCTCTCAGAAGCAGATCGCAGACTATTGCCAAATATTCTGTGACAATCGCGGTGTACAGTGGGGCGTAAATATTAAAATATCGGACCGAACATATTAGTACATGGCCAATGGTTTCTACCGCAAGCGCCGCAAATTCATAGTCATCCGATAGACGTGAGTATTTGCGACGCTTGAGGGTCTGCGCATTTTCCGCAGCTGCTCCTGCCCCGTGACGAGTGCTTGAGATGTGAGAGGGTGCCAGTGTATCTACACAAGTAATGTCCCACACCAGGGCACGGCCTTGTCGCCATGGCACTAATGTCATATCATCCTTTCTCTTGCCATCATCTCTCAGAGGCCATTAGGCTCCAGTTTTGCTAGAACAGCGGCGATGGCAAGGGCCCGGGGTATTATATCGTTAAGTGTGGCATGGCGGTTTATGCGGCCTGCACTTTTTGTACAAGATAGGCCATGACGCCCTAGCTCATTGACATGGTATCCACAACCGCGGCAGGTGTGGGGCTCGCAGATTTTAGTGCCTAAGCGAAGACATATGGCGATACGGAGCACCGTCGCGTCTAAAAGGGTACCTATATTGAGTGACGGAAGCGAGTGCAACTAGTGACCCGATTCATTTTCCGAAACTGCAAGTAGTCTGGCTTTATCCACGTCATTAGAGTACTCAAGAAGATAAGCAAACGTTAATTTTAGCTGAGGCAAATCCCACTCTTTCTATGACTCTCGGTTTACTGGAAGGTTTTCCCCCGGATATAAAGAAATCCAGTGAGCCATTGCATCCGCTTGACCACTGACACGAACATCAGCTATGGATAAAATTAGGATCTTGCTGATGAGTGTCAGAGTGCTATGGGTGGATGAAAGAAATGCCGGAAGTGGTACGCTAGATGCAGTGCGAATACCGAGGCCCCCTAACCTAATAGGAAGCGTTGCTTGTCTCCATGAACGGTCGTCAAACTGTTAATTTAGAATTTTGGTTAGTGATTTTTTTAAAACATTGTCGACGGGTTCAATTAAAGTTAGTAATACAGCTACGTAGGTGGTTTATTGAAGAATTTTGGTGTGAATAAGCACAGTCTTAGAATGAAGAGCGCCATGTATGGTTTTCTTTTGTGTAATAGGTCAGAAGACAGATGTAATTTTTCTATTTGAGAATTTATATGGCTTGGAAACGCACCGTTGTAAATAGGTGCGCCAAGGAGAGAGTGGTTGTGCTTATCAGATACACAAATGTTTGGCATATCGCAAATGTGTTCTGAAAAAAATATTTCGCATTTGTAAAATTTTAGCTTTAAGCCAATGCTGTCGAAGCTGCTCGTAATCGTTTTCAGGTCTCAAAGTACTGTTGGTTCTTGATGGTCGTGAAATAAAATGGACTGTATCTCGATAATCGCTGATTTATTAATATTGACAAGATTGTATGCACTGAGCGGTGGTCCCGAGCGTAGCCATCGATGGAGTGCGTTGCGTCTCGATTGGTGGCGCAAGCGTCGACGCCCGCGCCGCCCTCACCCCGCACCTGCGTCTGAGCTGCTAGTCGCGGTGCCGCGCCGCCGCATATGGTGGAGAGGAACACGGATTGATTCTCGACATGTTCCCGCCCAGGATGAAAGGATTAATAGTCTTGAGCTGGAAGAGGGCAAATGTTATTATAGGCTCTCCGGATAATGCCCCTTCTGGTCTTCACCTCTGCAACACGAGCGATCGCATCGACGCCAGGGTAAACCTTTATAACTCTGCCAAGCATCCACAATAAAGGAGGAAGAGTTTTGTCCTTTATCAAAACTAAATCATTAGGCTTGAGCTCCTTGTTTGAATCCGTAAGCCATTTTGTTCTCTGTAGTAGAGTAGAGATGTATTCCGCTCTGAATCTTGCCCAGAAATGTTGTCTTATGTATTCAACCTTCTTATATCTATCAAGGCTAGAAATATTATTCTCTAATAGTTGTGGATGAGGATTTGACGTGAGTGGTCGCCCTATTAAGAAATGGGAGGGAGTAAGCGCGGTGAAGTCAAGAGGATCAGTCGCGATAAGTATTAAGTGTGAAATGTTGTTCACATGCAGTCTCCTCTACGGACATAGAATGCTGATTATCTAAAGTATCTAATTCCCAGAAACGTGTAAGATCAGGATTAGAAGTGCTTTGGGAAAATAGACAGAATTCAGACGGGTGTGGTGTTACTAAAATATGCCTAGTGACTAACCAACCTAATTTTGACTCACGTAATGTCGGCTTATTTTTTCCTAACTCAATGGTTTCTTTGCCTTGGTTTCGTTGCAAGACTGTGTGCTATTGGATACTGAATTATTAAAACCTGTTGTCCAGCAGAGCTCTCGCGTTATGTTCCTTGCCGTAGCCGTCAATCACACGTACCATCGCTGTGGATAGAAAAACACGCGACGCAGTAGTATCTGTGATGGTATCGCTTGTAAGGACAATACCTTCAGTGTTAGTACTAGAACTATTAATCGGATCTTCTCTTTCAAGATGTAACAGGGTATTATGTTTATATTTGCAGTATTTGCAATGAGATAAAGGACATTTGTTGCTCATATGGCCCGAGCGTAGACAGTTTAGGCAAACTTTATATTGTTTTGCCTTTTCTATGTGTGATTCAATTGAAAGGGCTCTAAAAGATTCACAATTAAATCAAAGATGTGATTGATCACACATAGGGCACTGTGTTGACGATGACGCCGATGTTTTAAAGGTCTCATTACAAATTTTGGGTTTGAATTTAATATTTGGGGTACTAGAGGTAGTATGATTATTATGGTCTTCCAAACTTTCTAAAAGATCTGCACGATTTCTTTAAAAGGTAATAAAAAAATCTAAAGTTGGACGATCACTTAATTTGTTTCTATGTTCCTCCCAGTGACGGAACGTAGTTTTATCTAGTTTGGAGGATATCATAAAAATAATTAATGTGTCCCAATGTTCAGTAGGCTCTTTCAATGTAGTAAGTGCCCTTATGTTTTTAGTAGTTGTATCAATAAGATAACAGATAAACCTACAAGATTCCTTTTGTAAAGATTCAACGTTAAACAAGACTTGTACGTGATTATTGACGAGTAGACGATTGTTATCGTATCGTTTAAGTAACAATTCCCAAGCTGTTTGATAGTTGTCACTCGTAAACTCAATATGCTTAATTATTAAAGATGCACTTCCCTGAAGCGAGGCACGAAGGTAGTGAAATTTGTTTATATTGTCTATACCTTTGTTGTTATGAATGATCGAAGAGAAAACGTCTCTAAATTCAAGCCAATGCTGATAACTGCCGCTGAAATGAGGTAAATCTATTTTAGGCTATCTGACGTTGCTGGTCTTGGAAGCCTCACCTGATAATGCGTCATCGAAGCTTGCTACAGACCCTGGTTGACGTTTAGTCGAAGCTAGTAAGCAGCGTGCGGCAGCCACCAAAGCAAAATAATCATTTTCGAACTGCTCGCGCTCGGAAAGCGCGTCTTCATCGCCGCTGGATTCGTCACAAAGCGCCTCGATTTCGTCCTGTAACGCGTCAAAGTCAGTGTTTAAACTTTCGATTTTACTCAGACGGCACTCTAATTCCGCAGTTTGTAAATCACTGAGACTGTTACAGCTTTTAAGCACAGATAAATATTTATTAAATGATGTAAGCTTGGATTTTAAAGCCGATCGTTTCTTAATTAATGTTTTGCTATTATTGGTCATGGTGCACTTATATGAATGTCGTTACGACAAAAATAAATGAATATGAGTTGATGATTTAGCAAATTATGAATAATCTATTAAGTTAGAAGCGTAATAAGCCACACAATAGAACAAAAAAAAAAACAGCTGGCCGCTCGACCGGCCGGCTTCGGAAACCGGTACTATGCGTTAATTGATTTAACAAGAAACTATATGTTTAAAGATAATACTAATGCAAGCGTATTATAGATTCTAACTATCGTAGGAAAATGACTACTAGTGCAAGTACAAATTGGCTATTTGAAGAAAGGAAGGCTTAATGACAGAGCACAGAAATATGCGGAACAAGAGATAAGCAGGAATAATAAGGAATAATGGAACAAACTCACAACACCGTCTTATCCAACCACTAATATTTCTCCCCTTCGCCTTGTCCTTCAAATGTCCTTCGTCGTTCGAATGCCCGCTAACGTCGCCGGCGATACTCGAACAAAGGGTTCCAAAGTCCGCTCGTACATAGGTTTTTGCCAATCTTTAATATCGCGAAGGACCAAATGTTGGTTCTTGATGGTCGTGAAATAAAATGGACTGTATCTCGATAATAGCTGATTTATTAATATTGACAAGATTGTATGCACTGAGCGGTGGTCCCGAGCGTAGCCATCGATGGAGTGCGTTGCGTCTCGATTGGTGGCGCAAGCGTCGACGCCCGCGCCGCCCTCACCCCGCACCTGCGTCTGAGCTGCTAGTCGCGGTGCCGCGCCGCCGCATATGGTAGAGAGGAACACGGATTGATTCTCGACAGTACTCAGTCGCATCTCTTGCCAGTGTTCCATCATTAAGGTAACAAAGGTTGAATTTGCAGGTTAAATTTTTAATGATAGGATTGATAACCAAATTGAAGATTACTGGTCCAAGGGGATCTCCTTGCTGGCAGCCAATACAACACTAATTTCGTTGTCTCCATAAAATTATTTGGAATGGAGCTCCATAAGCTTGGAATAGTTATTTGTGCAACAAGAGAGCAAAGTCATTTTTTGCTGCGAGTGCTGATTTTGAATCCTGAGCAAGTGAAGGATTCAATGATTGAATCACGAGCGTAGTGAGTTATTCTAAAGTTGAATCCTGAGTGTGGCGAGGGATTCAAAGGCACGAGATGCAAAAAACTTTGCTCTCATGAAACACACATGACTTTTCACTTCAGCAGCGAGAACACTTTAGGAGATAAAATAATAAAGAGGAACTTGTTGTTTTAACTCTTCCGGTGTTGAAATACTGTTCTCGTCGCTAGTTTCACTCATAATTTACGATTATTTTAATATTTTTTTAACGTATTCAACTCTTTAGGCCAGCCACGAAATTTTGTTCCCGCTTTTTTATTTCAATTAAAGCGTGTTCGGAAATAGCACCTGTGGTGTATGATAAAACTCCATACATAGTCTCTATGCTAAATCGCCAGATGCCTTAATTATAACGACATTATAATGTCAACTGTCTGTATATATTAATAAACGATTTTACATAATATCATGATTTATTATTGGCGACGAGAAAAAGTCAAATAAACATTGTGTAATTAGATATTATGAAATGGAGAAAGTAAGAAAATATCGTGGCACCCTACGCGGGATGCTCACACGACTCGACACCTATGTCGATCAGAGGGCAACGATGTCTGACGAAGACATTGCTGCTCGCTTCCGGAGCCTGAAGGAGACGATCCTGGCTATACGGGAGGAACAAGAGAAAATCGAGAACAAGACTGTCGACGACAAGGACGATGACGCTTATCAAGAACAAGAATACAGGTACGAATTCGAAGAACTTCATACAACGATAACAACCAAACTTTTAACAAAACAGACACAATAGAGAACAACAACACGGCCAGCAACAGCAACAACATATAAAACAAAGTGAATCCAGGCATAGAAATACACCGAAGATACAATTTCAACCTCTACAACAATCAGAAACTTTCAACAATTTCAAAAAAAGGCTAGAAGTATATTTTCGATTGAACGACATATCGGAAGGACACATGAAAACGAATATCTTACTGTCAACATTATCACCAGAGCTCCACGAGCAACTTTGCGATTTAACATTACCGGAAGAACCAATGAATATGACATTTGCTGATATTACTGAAATACTTGACGACTACTTAGACCCAAAACCTAGCAAATGGGCACTACAACATATATTCATAACAAGAACGCAAAAAGACGACGAAACTGTAGCCCAGTACGCCGCAGGGTTGAAGAAACTTACCACTAACTGCGAATTCAATTGCCAACACTGTCAGAAAAATACATCGGAAAGCTTTTTATCACTACAATTTATAAGGGGATTGAAAGATAGCGATGCACGTACAAAAATTTTACAAGACCGAACAGTACATACATTCAAATCACTGACACAGATTGCGATATCTATTGTAATGGGAAAGGCAGAAAACGCTTCAATGATTACTAATGAACAAACAAGTACCAGTAGTGACCACATTAACAAAATCACCCCATACAAGAGACCGGCAGGACCAGGACCAAGTCCAAGACAAATTACGACTAAAAGGAATCGATCTAAAAGGAAAATGTTTCCGCTGTGGTGCTGAGAATCACAAATCCAACAAATGTGGCGCTATAAACGTTACATGCCATAAATGTAATAAACTCGGTCACCTAGCCCATGTTTGTCTTCAACGCCACTCTGATGCGAGTCTTAAAAAGAATAACCCGAATACGAACCTAGTAGAAGACTCAACGACAAGTGGCCATGATGACTGGAATGATATTAATATCATATCTGGAGAATCATCTGAGAAATATATCATAACGGTACATATTGAACACGTTAAAATAAAGATGGAATTTGACACTGGGGCTACACTAACTTCAATGTTATTACAAGACTATCAAAAACTAAACATTGGAAAAAGAATCTTCAAGACAAACATAAAGCTCAGAACCTATACTGGAGAAGTAATCAAACCAACAGGCGTGGCATACGTGCAATGCAGATGCCAAGGTAAAGAATTCCATGGAAAATTGTATGTCATCAACAATAACGTCGACCCCATTTTTGGCCGCAGCTGGATGAAAGAACTCAAAACACTGAACATAGCAGATATAAAAGCCATACAACATACTGAAAACATAGAATTAGACCAATTACTGGAGCTCTACAAAACATCAGTCTTTAGAAACGACCTTGGCGAAATACCCAATTACAGAGGACACCTAAACCTGAAAGAAAACACTAAGCCAATTTTTATTAGACCACGAAGAATGCCTTACGCTTTAAAAACATAGCATGTAGTGCCGTGCGTATTTCCCTGCCGAACATAAGCTGGTACGGAGTTTGACCATTAGCATTTGGTGTCCGTCGGAGACGAGTTCTCACTGTCACTAGCTTCTCTAGTAGGTTACCAAATGCTAATGGTCAAACTCCGTACCAGCTTATGTTCGGCAGGGAAATACGCACGGCACTACATGCTATGTTTTTAAGAAAAGGAGAGAAGACCGCACCAACCCTTCAAGAGGTTAATGTTAGACAATTCAACCCAGGCGATCGGGTACAGGCTCGTGACTACACGAGTGCCACGCAGCGGTGGCAGTTTGGAAACATCGTAAAACGTTTGGGCCGACTTCACTATATTGTTCGCACCGACAACGGTGATGTCTGGCGCCGACACCTCGACCAGCTCTTGGGTGCACCCTTAATCCGCAGCAGCTAGGAGGGGAGAGATGTGGTGTATGATAAAACTCCATACATAGTCTCTATGCTAAATCGCCAGATGCCTTAATTATAACGACATTATAATGTCAACTGTCTGTATATATTAATAAACGATTTTACATAATATCATGATTTATTAGCACCCATTATATTTTATTATTCAAAATATATTACGTAACATTATTGAAACCAAAAATAAATATTTATAGGTTAAATATCAGTTTTATTTGCTGTAAATACTTATTTTCGTTTAAATATAACAATAAGTTAAAACTTCAATAAATTACAATAAAAAGACGTATTAACTTTTTCGATTGCGTTGACCACCGTACGCTACTTCTAAAACTTGACTACTACGGAATTCGTGGAACTGCTCATGATCTTGTTTTATCTTATTTATCAAATCGTCAACAAAAGGTAGGGATTACTGGCACAACATCCAAGGGCTCTTTAGTCGAAATGGGGGTACCCCAGGGTTCAATTTTAGGTCCATTTTTGTTTTTAGTCTATATAAATGACTTGCCATATGTTGTAAATGATCTCACAGATATTGTCTTGTTTGCTGATGATACATCATTAATTTTTAAAGTTGATAGAAAAGACAAAGATCTAACTAAAGTAAATCATACTATGTCAATTGTCTGTGGGTGGTTTGCTACAAATAATCTATTACTAAATTCAAAGAAAACTAAATGCTTAAGGTTTTCTTTACCGAATGTAGCACAAGTAGATAGCCAAATAATAATAGATGGGAGCCATATTGATCTTGTTAATAAAACGGTATTTTTGGGTCTTACATTAGACAATAAATTGCAGTGGGGACCTCAGGTTGATACTCTAGCTGCTAAGTTAAGTTCGGCTGCATTTGCTGTTAGGAAAATTAAACAATTGACGAATGTTGAGACAGCCAAATTAATTTATTTTGCATATTTTCATTGCCTCTTGTCCTATGGTATTTTATTTTGGGGAGCAGCAGCGGATATAGAATCAATTATTATACAAAAAAGAGCAATTCGAGCAATTTACGGTATGGGTCCCCGTGAATCATTAAGAGATTTATTTAGGGAAATAAATATAATGACATTGCCTTCATTATATATTTATGAAAATATAATGTTTATACGTAGAAACATAGGAATGTTTGAGTCAAAATTGGATATCCATAATATTAATACAAGACAAAGGGAGAAGTTAGTTGTTCCATATTTTAGACTAACTAAAGTAAACAAGTCATTTCTTGGTAATTGTGTTCGATTTTATAATAAGATACCGCTTTCAGTAACCAAAATGTCTGATCATAAATTTAAAAATTATATTAGGAAAGTTTTGAAAGAAAAAGCGTATTACAAGGTGGTTCATTATATTGAAGATAAAAATGTATGGAAATAGCTGCTCTCTGCACAGTGCACCTCTAATTTTCTTGTTTAAGTTGTAAGTAATTATTGTCATTTTCTATTTTGTAGTCTTGTTATTTCTTTTTTTTTGTTTTTTGTTTTTGAATATTAGCTTTATTAAGTATTTTGTAATTGTTAAATATAAAAATATGTAAAATTGATGTTATAAAATAGCCTAAAAGTCAGAATAGATAAAAAAGAATTTAATAAAATAAAAAAGAATGTAACCTTGCTGAGTTTCTTGCCGGTTCTTCTCAGTTGAAGGCTGACTTCCGAACCGGTAGTAGCTTCAGTAACTTTAAATTTGACCTTCATAAGTGCCTTCTGAGGGCCTAAACTGAATAAATGGTTTTGAATTTTGAATTTTGAATTTGAATTTTGAATTTTGCTAAATTTCTTTAGTTAGTACGAATATCCGAACGTGTTTGTCTTTGAGATCGAATTCAAAATCGAAACTTCGAAAGGGCTGGTCTTTGTCTCTCTGTCTTTCTAAAAGAGCGGGAAAGAGATGGAGTGTGAATGTTTCGGATTGTATGATTAACGCAAGGCTGAATAAGATATTCACGGCTTTCTGAAAACAAAAATTAAAAAGTTGCTTTGTCTCACTCAGTGAGCAAAATCGCATTTTCAGTAAGCTCAGGACATTACGCTGTAATATTCAGTGCAATTGATATAAAACAATATCTTCTACATCTACTGAATCTTTATTTAATTGCCATTAAATTACAACCATATAATTTTTCGTTTAATGGCTTTAAAATAATTCATGTGCAGCAATATTTCCATCTGTTTGACTGATTGTCTACTTAGTAAACAAACTTTCAATCTCGTTTCCATAATCCTCTATAGTCCTAGAACTTTGATTACATTTTTGTAATTGATATAATATAGTTGTGAATGATCGTTTTGGCAATAGATATTGCTTTAAATCCGCAATTAAATCATCAATTGTTGTATAACGTTGCTTAACCCTTACGCGAATTTTGTTATTGATTTAAAATATTATTTTTTAATTATATTACGTTTTAAGATGTACCGAAAAAATAGTTAAAAAAATTATATCGACTTACACCCACTGAAAATTAAAAAAAACCGTATGTTATTGCATATCTGCAACAGTGCGCACTTATGGGACAATACCATGTATGGTAAATTAGGTGAAAATTAAAAACTCAAAATGAATACATAAAGTTATTTATTTATTTATTCCTGATGAAATTTATAGAAACAATTATTGTCTCTATTGTAGCACAAGCTCACTCTGCATTTCTCGCAGTATGTAAACGTGTAGTCCTTACAATTCGGGTATTTACACCGGGCTCGATCCCCCCATTTTTGCCAGTGGTCGATTTTATCTTGGCGGACATCTTTAGGAGGTACAGTTTGTGCTTGTCCACGCTTCTTTTTCAACTGCAATTCAGCTTCTAAAGATGAAGAGCTTGGGCGGCCCCTTTTTGTACCATTGCTGTGTAGGCCAAGATTACATAATGCATTGGCCAGCTCTAGTCTAAATTTACATAGATTCATAAGTGTAGTATTGGGTCTGGTCTGTTTTAGAGTTTTTTTGTACATAAGCCAGGAATTTACAATGGTCACGTCTAAAAGGTGGAAAAACAAGCGGGTTGTCCACTTTCTGCTTTTACGAGTAATGTGGTACCTTCCAATGAAACTGTCAAGCAGATCGACTCCTCCCATATGGGTATTATAGTCTTTTATTACGTTAGGACAATTTATTTGTACCCGCTGTTTCGTTGCCTTATCATACCTCGAAATAGTAGTCACAGGAAAGGCTCCGGTATAGGTTGACAGCAAAGTAACTGGTTTATTATCTTTCCATACTATTGCACTGATGTCGATACCATCGACATTGGCAACCTGTTCCTCATGGTGTCCCCTTGGTACTGTTCTTTTCATCAGCGTCTTCTTATCTGGCAGTTTATTATTTGGGATACGATTAGACTGGACAGTTCCCAAGGAATATATTCCTTCTTTTGCAAGATAAGTGACCAAGGGCACAGATGTGTAGTAATTATCGAAGTAAATTATGTGGTTTGCACGTCTTGGAACAATACGCATTAGCCGCACAACTGTGTTACCAGTTGGTCCTAAATCTGGTTCGCCATTTCCGAGAGGATTCTTATCACTGCCAGTATAGACCTCAAACTTGTGTGCAAATCCATAGACCAAGAAAAGCTTGAATCCCCATTTATGTGGTTTATTGGGGAGGTATTGTTTCATGTAGTGACCTATTTTAGTAGCACACATTTGTTCATCCAAAGATAAGCGTTGTTCTAAAGGAATAGCAGCATAGTTACTATTTAGATCGTCAATTATTGGTCTAATTTTGTGTAATTTGTCGTGATTAGGATGGTCCTGAGGTAAGTGAGTGGTATTATCATTGAAATGTAAAATCGAACAAATTTTTTCAAAATTCTTCTGAGTCATGGTTGACTTTATAGGTTCATAGCCATATTGAGCTGACCAGTATAACCGGAAGTTTGGAAACTTTGCAATAGAAGAATAAATTAGAATCCCAAGGAACTTATTGAGATCATTGCTAGTGATAACAAATGGATTGGAAAGATTTTTCTGGGTAGAATACAAATAACTCTCTGCCTTGATCTTATCCCTCAGTTCTTGAGAGAAAAAGAAAGAAAAAAAATTGTACGGCGTCTCTAATTCTAACATGCTGTCAGGATATTGCAGTTGATGAAAATTTTGAATATTATCAATGGTGGTGAGGTTTGTGCGTCTCCACGTTACACGGCCTTGTCGTGGACGAGCTGTCCCATTCCGTTGACCAGAAGGCTGTGGCGTTTCACTCAAATTTTCTAAAATTGGGTCATTATGATTATCAAAAATAAGAGGTGGATCAACAGTACTACTTTCCATAGGAATATCCATATCTTCAGCAATTTCTTCATCTTCTAAATCAGCCAATAACTGACGATTATTCTCGAAGTAAACTTCTTCATCATCCTCTTCTCCTGCAGAGGATTCCATATCATCCTCAGACTGGTCCAGGTTCTGGAGGTAGTCCTCAATAACTTGATCATTCAGCCTTCTCGCCATTCTAGAAAAAAATACAATTAGACTTTAGATAAAATACGGTAAATATATCACTCAAAAATGAAATTTCTATGAAAGTAAATGCGCAATGTTGCACTTATGCAACAAACGGATTTTGAAGAAAAAAGTATATCAAACAATGGAATTTCCATAAAATTATTTATTTATTTTTCTTTTGATATTATAAGTAATATAAAAATAAAAAAACAAACAACACTTACCTTATAGAATTATAAAACAACTGAATAACAATTTTACACTAATTGCTTTTTACGTTTACCCGCGCCCGCGATATTATAAATTGTGATTATGAAGTTTAGAAATTTGCAATCGACCCGCCAATCGAACTGTCAAAATAAATATAATTGTCATCTATAATCTATGGTAGTTTACATTCGGATACACGAAACGAAATCTATCAAATCTTTTGAATATTCGATATGTTGCAGATATGCAACAACGCGTGTTTAAGGGTTAAGTTTTATTTTTACACTATTTTCCAACCTTGTCTTAAGCACAAATAGTATTAATTTTTGATGGTTATCTATTTTTATAATTTCTTTGTAAAACTCAATCCCATCTATTAACTGAATAATCTTCCCTTCATTATTCGCAACTACAGCAACAAAGAAATTGATTTTCTAGATAATTTTAACAAAAAAAATAATTTCCTCTAATAACTTCTCAAACTGTTGCGCTATTTGAACAATTTGAGATACTACTACAGCATCTAATTATTTTTTTCTAGTATCTTTAACACAACCATTATGTGTATGTCTCAATAATCTAAGCTACGCTGATGACATGGTGCTGCTGAGCGCGTCGGTGTGTGGCCTAAGGAAACTGGTGCAGACATGTGAGGAATATGCTTGTGGCCACGGATTGTTGTATAATGTAAAGAAGAGTCAGTGTATGATTTTTGAGACTGCCAGTGCAAAATGTCGTAGTAACATACCACCTGTTCGACTCGATGGTGGTCCTCTGGAAAGGGTTGAGAAATTTAAATACCTGGGGCATATTTTGACTGTCGATCTCAGGGATCACGAAGACATGGAACGGGAGCGGAGGGCGTTGTCTGTTAGAGCCAACATGATCGCTCGCAGGTTTGCGCGGTGCTCAAGAGACGTAAGGGTTACCCTCTTTAGAGCGTACTGTACATCGCTATACGCGTGCAGCCTGTGGGCGCACTACACTAATAGAAGTTACAGCGCCATCCGCGTCCAGTTTAATAACGCGTTCAGGGCGGTGATGGGGTTGCCCCGATACTGCAGTGCCTCAGGTATGTTCGCAGAGGCACGCACAGACTGCTTTAACACGATAATGCGCAAGCGTGCAGCGTCCTTGGTGCATAGAGTGCGGGCCAGCTCCAACACTGTGTTGGTGATGATTGGGGAAAGGTTGGACTGCCCTTTTATTCGGCATTGTTCCAGCAGACATGTCGCTGTACCAGTGCCGGAGAGAAGACTGTAAAGTTTATACCTTATATAATATTAATTTGATTTAGAATTAGAATTTTATCTTTATTTATGTTTGATTCTATATTTTTATTTTTATTATGATTATTTAATGTTTGATAGGTTTTATTGTTGTTTTATTTTAATTATTGTATTTTATATATTTGTGCATTGATGTGTGAGATAATATTTGTAATTAATGGGTGCAAATTACCTGAATAAATGAAATTTATTATTATTATATTATTATTATAAATAACATTATTTTTTTCTTTTAATTGACAAGCTAATAAAAAATTACTATTACCTTGACTCGACACACGTTTGTCTTTCGCCAACTTAATAATAGAGTCTCTAATAAATGTTAACTCGTTAAATATCTCAATTAACGACTCCATTCAGTACTCTATGCCGGTAACTTCTACATAAATCCAAAATTTAAACATCGGAGACATCCGCAGCAGCACGCTTCCTAAAAGCTCTATTGTAAATACGGCCATCTACTAGGGCTTCAAACCAATTCCTGGCAATAGTCCAATATTTTAAAATGAACGCGATTAACATAATTACCAATATAATCATGAGTAATATGTACTTCTGATAGTTCTATTCCCACAGATGTCCATTTGGCATTAGGTGATTCACCATTCTTTACTGTGGGAATTTGCTCCACAATAATATTATCTTTTGTCTGCTGTCCTCCCATGATTATCAATAATAAAAATATAACTGACTTGAGTTTTCATGCCTCTTCTATGGCAGAGTATGTACAACTTTTCCCATGTTGAATAATTTCCTTATGGTCCCGGTATGGTCTAGTATCCGCTGGCTTTTTCCGGTCCTTTTTTACGGCTTCATGTTCCCAGCACCTCCAGGTTCCTTTGGTCACGGTCGCTATGTAATAATGAGGATGCGGCGATGGAGAGAAACAACCAACGATGCTTAGATCACATGTTTATTGTATATTCACCACTTCTTATCTCTTTTTTCAATTAACAATAATGTTCAGCTAATCACATAACCTAGAGTGGTTGGATTCAAAATCCTTCCAATACGTATTTAGCGTATCCAGTTTCCTCTTAATGTAGTCGAGCGTCCTGCGATCCCGTCCTGTCTTTTTAAAAGACGAGATCAGCTGCTCCATCGCACGGACTAACTCATCCTGACTGGCTACTAAGTCTTCCTTTTTTTATTATTATTTATTAATAATTAAAAAGATCTTACTTGATAGCTTGATAACTGCTGTTGATTACTCCCTGGTGCTCCACTTGATTGGTGCTGTGGGTTGAGAGCTGCCGACGGCCTTGCCTGCCCGGCGATGATTGATTAAATTCTTCCAAATTCACCACTTGATTGGTAAATAGGAAGCGGTTGAGCTGCTTGCTCGTCCAGCCTTGTACTCCTTGGTGAGCACGAACTGTACACCACTTGATTGATGTTGATGGGCGACTTGATTGCCCAGTCCAACGCTCCTTGATGAGCCTTATACACCACTTGATTGGTATTATAGGAAGTTGCTAAGCGACTTGATAGATTAGCACAGTTGGACTATACTTTCACTGTTTCACCTCGCACGCGATATATCCTGCACTAGACCACCACGCGTAAAAGGTTTTTTGCGCGAAGGACCATAAATGTACCAGCTATATACCATAGATATGTATGGATACTATTTAATGTCTTCAACAATAATTATTGCTAAGATGGAGGTGAGTACACGGTATGAATGTTGAATGTGAACTGACATTAATATGATATGAATCGTCGCTATGCAAGTAATTGTTGACCGCTGCAAATGAACGGTCGTTGGCCCGTACACAATAAGTGACATTGTTTGCGGTTACTCCTCCATCGCCTTCATGCCACACATATAAATATACGCTTTTGTTGTTTTTAACATGAAAAGTAAAGTTATGTAGCCCTAGTTTCATGTTATAGTACTGCTCTGAAACAAAAAGCTTAGAATATCCATTGATACTACGATCACATAGTCTGAAATTTGGTTAATATCTTCTCTTTTTGCTGCTCGAGCTTCATCTTTGTGACACAAATGTCACACTGATTTTTGCGCGGCTTAAAAATAGAAATTTTCTTCTCTTTTAAAATCTCCTGGAACTTTTTTCGCCTCACTGCATCCACATTATTAGTGTGGCACCAAGAAGAATACATAGAATGCATGTGAAAAGATTCAAAATACTCTTCAACATACTCGTATATCCTGGAACTGTTGTGTTAGGGACCTTATCAATTCTTCGCACAGGGGAACCTTCACTACTCTCTGAAATAGTAATATTGGATCTAATCAAAAGCTGAAACATATCTTTTTTTCAAATCAAACCTTACCACAAACACGAACCTTGTCACCGTTAACGCCTGGTAAATAGCAATCATACCCAAAAAAAAATCTCTGTAGATCTGTAGAAGGTTTTCGTCGCCGTAATATCGTTCTTGCCTGAATCAGTCCGTTTATGTATGATTTTTTAGCGTCCCATGTTGGTAGTTGCCAAAAATATTTCAAACAATCTTTTCTGATTTCGTCACTTATTGCAGCACACGAATAACTCCTGTCGGATTTCTTTTCTGCCCCGTGAGTACATGGCTGGTCTCTTAGTTGCCTGTCGCTTTTTGAAATTTCTTGTTATTTTGTAACGTTATCAAATTTGTTAACCTTATGCCCCATATAATATTTTCCCAAAAGCCTCATCTACTGATTTTTCTTCTTCTTTCTTGTCCTACTTCTAGTCTCTTCTTCAGGAATATTACTAGAAATATTATCTTTTTCGAGAACTGTAGGCTCTAAGCAACCAGTTTGATCATTTAACTGATAAGATACTTAATTCTAATTACCTGGACTTAGGACTCGTTTTGGGTTATCAAGCAGGGGGTAACAATGTCACTATTATCAACTACTGTTGGAGTTATTATAAATTGGGCAGTACCTGTGTTAACTGCAGTAATCGTAATAGTTGGAAGTGGTGAAACAGTTGTTGTTATTGTACTCCTCTACATCGTTCATTCTTCATCCAACCTATAATCCTATGGAATGCGCTGCCCCAGGAAATCAGGATGGTAAACACTCGTTACACATTTAAAATTAAACTTAAAAAGCACCTAGGCCTGACAAGTTAGCGGAATATTCTTCTTATTTATTCTCATATATGTATTAATGTATTTATATACATATGTATTATATAGATATATAATACATATATATATATATATATATATATCTTATTTATATAGTATGTAGGTATATGTAATATTGTATTATTGTGTAAGTTTATTTAACTATTTTATTACAATATATATATATATAGTAGTATATATTGTAGTGTGTATATATATATATATACAATAGAATTATTATGTAGAATGTTTCCATAAGTTTTTTTTTTTAGAAGTACACTTATCTTGACCACCCTTTAGTGCACCTGCCTCGCTTGTTTCTGCATCACCCCAAGGTAGACAGGTAGAAAATGCCTAAGGCATTATGTTCGCCTTTGTACTTTAGTGCATAAAGAGTTAATAAATAAATAAACTAAAATTACTTAATAATTTGTACAGAGGTAGAAGTAAATAGGTTTGATGGTGTTTTGAATTCACAAACACACGTGACACGATGTTCGAAATTCAATTTACTTTATCTCTCTAGAGGATAAAAACGGTTTTTGCACTCAGTTATCGAAAAGCAAAAATACTCTTTCCGAGATGGGGGGATGAAAATATTTTCTACGTTACTATGTTTTACACATAAGCATGTCTCGGTCTCTATTTCTGACTGTGGGTGATAAAATATAAAACGGCTTCAATTTATCATTCCAACACCTTGGGGCTTGTTTTAAGCCATATAATGATCTGTTCAATTTACATACAAAGTTTAGTGGAGATTCTATTCCTTCAGGAGGATTCATATAAATATTTTCTTTAATATCTCCATAGAGAAAAGCTGTTTTAACATCAAATTGTACAATTTTTAGATCATATTGACATGCTTCTGAGAGCAATATTCGCACTGAGTCATATCTCACTCTGTTGGAGAGAATGTTTCGGTGTAATCTATCTGATAATGCTGGGAACACCCTTTAGCACAAAGTCTCGATTTGTATATTATACCAGAAGGATCATTTTTAATACGGAACACCCACCTGCACCCAATTGTCTTTACTCCAGGGGGTTTTTCCACCAGGTTCCAGGTTTCATTGTTCTTATGTGCTTTTAGTTCCTCCATTATAGATTGTTTCCACATTTTTCCATTCGGTGATGATATGGCTTCACTGTAGGTCTGTGGCACATCTGTTTCTGAAATTCCTTTACATAGATAAGTATTATTATCTTGTTTCTTTGCCTTAGATCTAGTTTTAATATTGCTGTCATGTTCTATGTTTATTTAGTTATGTTTATTTTAGTTTTAAGTATATACAGAGAGTCATCATTGCTGGAGCTTTCAGAAACTTTTGATTCAGAGCTGTCATTGGAATTTTCTTGTAATTCAGGACTAAGCATTATGTGTTTATTTTTATTAACCTCATTTTCATCTGTAGTTAGGGGCACAACTATATGGTTTTGGGTTAATGAACTTTCCATAAAAACAACATCTCTACTTATTACTCCTTTCTTTGTCTTTGGATCAATGAACTTATAGCCTTTTGTAGTATCACTATAGCCAATAAAAATCATTTTGCTTGCCTTAGAATCCAGTTTTCGAAGCTTCTCTTTTGGTATTTTGACCATAGCCTCACAGCCAAAGATTTTCAGGTGACTGACATCAGGTTTCTTCCATGACCACATTTCCTCAGGTGTAGCATATGACAGTGCACGGGTAGGGCAGCGGTTGGTGATGTAAGCTGCTGTGGATACTACTTCAGCCTAATAACTTTTCTGTAAATCAGAGTTAATTAGCATACAGCGTGCCCTTTCCATAAGTGTGCGATTCATACGCTCAGCTAATCCATTTTGTTGAGGCGTATATGAATTAGAAGTCTGATGGATAATGCCTGATTTCTTTAAGTAATTGGAGAACTCGTTACTAAGGTACTCTCTACCATTATCAGAACGTAGACATTTTATTTTAAAATTTAGTTGATTCTCTACTAAGGCTTTGTATTCTTTGAATTTTAAAAATACTTCCGATTTATTATTCAAGAAATATACATATACTTTCCTTGTATGGTCGTCAATGAATATGAGAAAATACCTGGCTCCTCCAAGTGATTTTACCTCCATGGGTCCACATACATCAGAATGTATCAACTCCAGAGAATTCAGTGCTCTGGAACCTTCAGAAGGAAATGGCAACCTGGATTGTTTTCCTTTTTGACACAGCTCACAAACCATTTGGTTTTTGTTTTGAATCAATTTCACTCCATCTGTTCAATTACTTAATTTATTTAAATCACTAAAATTCAAATGTGCCATCCTCTTGTGCCACAGTAAGAAATCAGTCTCATTCATTTTACAACTGTATGCTGTGACAGTGTCAGTATTCAGCCTGTACATGTTATTGATGAGATTTGCCGCTGCTACTTCTGTATTCATCTTATTGAATTTTTTACAGCCCTGTTTTGTGAACTGTATGGAGCATCCATTCTTCATAATTTGGCTTACAGACAATAAATTGGTTGTCAATTCAGGTACATACAGTACATTTGTAATCTGGATAGTTTGTTTAACATTATTTGAACCAATTACATTCAAGTCTATCTTGCCACAACTTTTCACCGGAAGCATTTTACTATTTGCTATCTTTATACTTGTGATCGGAGGGGGTACTTCATCATAAAGCCAGTCTTGTCTCATGGTAAGATGCATTGAAGCACCTGAATCTATGTAGAACCCATCATCATACTTAGTTGCAGCAGAGAACACAGCTACAAAGCTTGTGTCTTTATTTTTGTTTTGTTTTGCTTTCTTTGACTTACAATTTTTGCTTATGTGTCCATATTTGTTACAAATAAAACATCTTGGACCTTTCTTTGGGTTGTTCTGAGGATCCTTTACATTATTGTGCTTTGTATAAAGTACTGTAGTGTCTGAATCAACTGATTTTACTTCTTAAAGTAATTTTGTTTTGATTAAGTCAGCACTAATCTTTACTCCGGAGCTCTCTATGCCCATAATCATTGGCTTGTAAGAATCCGGCAAACCGGCCAACATCAAAGTTCCCAGCCACTCATCATCAACATTGAAGTTGATGTTCCTCAATTTGTGAGCGGAAGACATTATTTTATTTACATAAGATTCTACACTTTCGCTCGTCTCTAATGTAGTATTATTTAAATCCTTTAATAAGCCAACTTTTCTAGTTAATCCACTGTCTTCAAATGCTTTGGTAAGATTATCCCATAATTGTTTGGCATTTTCTGCTTGTTGGATGTGTACATACAGGATTGTGAGGTATTGTTATAAATGATATACGTACAACCAGTTCAATCGTTTATTGTGGACTGCCCGTCCGTCAAGTTGACACCATGCACACGCACACATGCGTGAGCGTGCCACAGATAATACACTACAATCCTCCACCCTTATTTTTTTTTTTTTTTGGTCTACCGTCGCGCTAGCGGTCGCACGTATTACGCGTGTTCGTGTGAATTTATTGTTTTAAAAAAATATATATATTTATAGTGGCTCAAAAAGTTAAATGGATACCAAATGTAACGGCTGTGGATCAATTATTTTTGATATTTTTTATATGGAATGTTCTCAAGACTCGTGTAAGAAATTATATCACTCGCGATGCCTGGCGATTACGGAGGAGAAGTTTAAGACTTTTACACCAGAGAATAAAGGCAAGTGGAAATGCCCGGAATGCCTACGTACCATTCCCAAAAAGGATAACTCGGAAACACCAGTTCGAGATAACACTCTTATGAATAGAACCTTTACACCTTGCAATTACATCAATATGGAACGCGGTAGTCGTCACAACCCAAAATAACGACTTCTGAATGAAGAAAATGGTGAATTATTAAAAGAACTGCAGGATTTTCGTCTGGAGATGAGGACTCAATTCGATGAGCAAAGGAAGGAGTATGCCCTTCTGCAACATAGATTTAAAAAATCAGAAAGTGAATTACAAGAAATACGAAAGGAATTGAAGGTAGTTAAAGAAAAGGCAAATAAAGTTGAATTATTGGAAATTCAAATTAAATTGCTACTAGAAAAACGGGATCTGCCGAAGTCCTAGTCCTACCCTAGTGAGGATGAAATTATGTCCAAGGAAAGTAGTTCAAAACATCTAGAACCGGTAATGTTATCGTATGTTGACATGGTTAAACAAAAGCAAATGCAAGTAGTTATAAGCGAGGCAAACAAGGAGTGTATGGCCCCGAAATCAACGGACGTAGTTTTGAACCCAATGGTAACGAATAAAAATTTGATTCAAAATTGTTTTGTGCTTGAGATAAGGGAGGAGAAGGAAAATATACCCTCGGATTCAAAAACAGAAGTCGAAAATTGGACAGTAGTTAGTAAGAAAAAAAGTAAATATCTGAAAAGCGATGTAAAAAAAGGTGGTAGTACAAGTTTATCTGAAATTCAAGGAACAGAACGTAAGAAATATCTGCATGTTTGGCGTCTGCTGAAACAAACATCTGCCGAATGTTTGGAAAAACATGTGAAGAAAATATGTGGTCAAGAAGTACAGGTACAAGTGGAAAAAATAAAACATAAGACTGAAAGGGATTATGCCTCTTTTATAATAGGAGTTCCAGAAAATAAATACGACACATTATGTGATCCACAAAATTGGGCATTAAATATTGAGTTCTGTGAATGGGTGTGGTTTCGTCGATCAATCAAAAAATCATCACCGGCGTCGAAATAAGCCTATTGAAATATATTACCAAAACGTAAGAGGTCTTCGTACGAAATTACAAGAATTTAATACTGGAGTAATTTCTTTGAATGCAGATCTATTTGCTATAACTGAGACCGGATGCAATGAATCTATTCAAGATGCAGAAATGATCCCGTCGGGTTTCACCATATTGAGAAGTGATCGAGCGGATGGGCGGAAGGAAACAAGGCGGTGCGTGTCTAGTGGCCACACCGCGGTATGAACTACGACCAGTGCAGAACAGCGTAAACATCGACGATCATATGTTCGAACTGGTCAGTGCTACCGTATATTTAAGAAATAGGTTATTATTTTTATTGTGTGTTGTATATATTCCACCTAAATGCAGTGAAAATGAGTATATGTTATTGTTTAAAGTGATAGAACAATATTGTAATAGTTACAGCGATGTTATTGTACTCGGAGATTTTAACTTATATTCCTGTCCGGTAAGCGTTATTCATTATTATGAATACTTTTTAACATACTGTGGATTCACTCAGAGTAACAAGGTAGGAAATTGTAACGACCGACAGTTAGACTTAGTGTTAAGTACGTTCGGTGAGAACAAGGGTGAGGGGGTGCGGGTGCGCGCGGCTGCGGCTGGAGCCTCGCTAGTGCCCGTCGACGCGTACCATCCTCCGCTCGAGGTGACGGTCACCCGGCCGCACCGTTATCAACCTATACATAACAGTTGTAATGATTCGAGTACGCATGATGCCACATTCAAAGGTTGGAATTTTAGGAAGGCAGATTATACGTTGTTATATACATCTTTAGCAACTGTAGACTGGACGCCACGCCGATGTATACATTAGATTTAGACTCAAGTTTAGATTATTTCTATGACACCATGAATTCTATTATAAATGACTATGTTCCAAAGAAAAAGCGAAGCAGTGTAAGCTCGAGGTATGTATACCCTGAGTGGTACACTGGTAAAATAATTCGCGACATAAGGCTCAAAGCTTTTCTCCATAAGAGATATAAATCGACACGGTCGGCAATAGATTACGAAGCGTTTGCCCAGTGCAGGGTAAGAGTTAAGAAAATGATAGGGTTTGCAGAGAACCAACACAGACATTGCATACAAAATGAACTTCAAAAGGACCCTAAGTCCTTTTGGAATTATGTAAATTCTAAAAAAGGTAGTAGAAATCCACATAAGATTTTAAGTAACGGCGAGGTTTTGTGCAGCCAACAGAGTGTTAAAGAGTTTGCAAATTATTTTCATTCAGTGTATAGCTCTGAGCGAGCGCATTTGTGTGTGGAAGCGGCAGTAGTTGAAGCAGGCGGTGTAAATGGTCATTGAAAAGATCGTCCGCGTCTGCATGCTGCAGTGTGGGGGCATGGTGAGTGCCCGTCTGCAGGGCCTGGAGTCGAGGCTCCTCCCCGCGCAGACCCTCCGTCCGCCGCTTGCTGCGGACAGGAGGAGAATGGAGGAGGCCGCGAGACCAGGCCCTGCCACAGCCGGCAAGCCAAAAGGCAAGAAGCCCCCGGCAACCGCACCCCCGGCGAGCGCACCCCCAGCGGCCGCGTCTGGGTCTCCCGCAGAGACCTGGACGACGGTCGTCAAGAGGGGCCGCCGTAAAAAGAAGACTGCGCCACCGGCACCCACAAAAGCGCCACCGGCACCTGAAAAGAAGGCCAAGAAGAAGGCCAAAGGACCGCCTAGGGCCCCACGCTCCGCGGCTGTAGTCATCACGCTGCAGCCCGGAGCCGTCGAAAGGGGCATCACATATAGTGCGGTCCTAAAAGAGGCGAAAGAGAAAGTCGCGCTCCCTGACATAGGGATATCGTCGGGTCTGAAGGTGAGGCCGGCGATTACGGGAGCGCGACTGTTCGAGGTGACCGGTGACGCCAGTGGAGAAAAGGCGGACGTACTGGCCGCCAAACTTAGAGAGGTCCTCAGCCCGGAGGACGTTCGGGTGTCCAGGCCCATGAAGACCGCAGAACTGCGTGTCGATGGCCTGGACGACTCGACGACCCCGGCTGAGGTCGTGGCGGCCGTCGCCCGCACCGGTGGTTGTCCGCCCGAGGACGTGCGGACGGGGGAGGTTCGCGTCGAGCGGTCGGGGCTCGGCGCGATATGGGTGCGGTGCCCGGTAGCTGCGGCGAATAAAGTCGCAGACGCCGGGCGCCTGTTGGTGGGGTGGGCTGCAGCGCGAGTGAAGCGGCTGCAGCCCAGGGCCTTGCGGTGCTTCCGCTGCCTGGACATGGGGCATGTCCGGGCACGGTGCACCGCCGAAGTCGACCGCAGCGACCAATGTTATCGCTGCGGTCAGACCGGCCACAAGGCGGCGGAGTGCTCGGCGGCGCCGAACTGCAGCCTATGCACGGCTGCAGGAAAGCCCGCGGGGCACAGGGCGGGCGGGAAGGCGTGCGCTGCGCCCGCCCCGAAGAGGAGGAGAGGGGCTGCCAAAGCTGCCGGGGGCTCTTTACCCCCCCCCCGCAGCCCGGCGGCCCTCCGGCCGACCCCCGGCCTAGGGATGGTGCGGAGGGGATGGATTGCGCATAACGGCGCAATACCATTTCCTCCAGGGCAATATCAACCACTCTGCCAGAGCTCAGGATCTTTTGCTCCAGAGCATGGCAGAGTGGTCGATTCGTGCGGCGGTGGTAGCCGAGCCGTACTTTGTCCCCCCCAGGGACAACTGGGTGGGAGACCTTGACGGTTTGGTGGCCATCATCGGTGGGGCTCTGGTCGGTCCGTCCCGAGGTCACGGCTGGGTGGCCGCCCTCGTGGATGGGATCGGCACAGTTGGGGCGTATTTCTCGCCCAACAAGAGCCTCGCCGACTTCGAGGTGTTCCTTGTCGAGTTGGGTGCCGTCGTGGGTCGGCTCCACCCTCGCCCCGTGCTGTTGCTGGGTGACCTCAATGCCAAATCTTCGGCGTGGGGATCCCCAGCGACCGATGCTAGGGGTGAGGCGCTGGAGGAGTGGGCGGTCACGACTGGCTTGATCGTCCTCAACCGGGGTTCGGTACACACGTGTGTACGACAGCGGGGCGGGTCTATAGTGGACGTTTCGTTCGCTAGCCCCGCTGTCGCGAGCCGTGTCTCGGGCTGGCGTGTCGCCGTGGAGGTGGAGACGTTGTCGGATCACAGATATATCCGCTTCGACGTCTCCGCCCAGACCGCGGGCGACCGCCGTCCGCCGACCCGGTTATCGGACGGTCCGCGCTGGTCGCGCAAGCGAATCGACAAGGAACTACTCGAGGAGGCCGCCATTGTCCAGGCCTGGGTCCGGGGGTCGAACGGACCCGTCGACGTCGAGCGGGAGGCGCTGTGGTTTCGCGGGGCGATGACGCAAATCAGCGACGCGTCCATGCCCCGCGTCCACGCTCAGTCCGCAAAGCGCCAGGTGTACTGGTGGACCGCCGAGATCGCGCAGTTGCGCGTCGAGTGCGTGGCGGTCAGGCGCCAGTACACCCGATACCGGAGGAGACGTCGACGGGTCCCGGAGGAAGAGGCCGCGCTGTATGAGGTGTACAGCGCGGCGAAGGGGACTCTGTGGCTGGCCATCTGCGAGTCGAAGACGCGTGCCAGGGAGGAGATGTTGGAGACTCTAGACGGAGATCCGTGGGGGCGGCCCTATCGCACGGTCCGAAATCAACTTCGGGCCGCGGCGCCCCCGCTCACCGAGAGTCTCCAACCCGAGCTGCTGGAGGAGGTGGTAGCAGCCCTCTTCCCGGCACGAGGCGAGCATACTCCGCCGCAGATGGCATTGCCCTCGGCCGCAGAGTCCACGGAGGAGAACGCCATCAGCGTCCCTGAGGTGACACACCCAGAGTTGGGGGCTGCCGTGATCCGGCTCCGGGCCAAGAATGTGGCTCCGGGGCCCGATGGGATCCACGGCTGCGTGTTAGCCCTCGCTCTGAAGGAGCTAGAGCCCCAACTGAGAGGGCTCTTCACAGCGTGCCTCGAGCGGGGCCAGTTTCCCAGTTTGTGGAAGTCTGGTCGACTGGTCCTGCTCGGAAAGGCGGGGCGCCCTGCGGACTCACCGTCCGCGTACCGGCCCATAGTGCTGCTGGACGAGGTGGGCAAGTTGTTTGAGAGAGTTCTCTCAGCCCGCCTCGTCAGCCACTTGTGCCGAGAGGGGCCGGACCTGGACGGTAGTCAGTTTGGGTTTCGGCAGGGGCGCTCCACCGTGCACGCTGTGTCGCGGGTAAGAGCCCTGGCGGAGGAAGCGGTGTCCCGGGGCGGGGTGATGTTGGCGGTGTCTTTAGACATCGCCAACGCGTTTAACACCCTACCCTGGAGTTGTATCCGGGAGGCACTGCGATATCATAGAGTGCCTCCTTACCTCCGCCGCATAGTTGGGGCTTATCTGTCCGAGAGGTGTGTCACCTACGTGGGACGCGATGGCGTTCACCAGCGCCCGATGTCGTGCGGTGTTCCACAGGGTTCGGTTCTTGGGCCGCTCCTGTGGAACATCGGCTACGACTGGGTGCTGAGGGGCGAGTTCGGCCCGGGGGTGGACCTGACGTGTTACGCGGACGACACGCTGGTCACCGCCCGGGGGAGCTCGCACAGGGAAGCAGCGTTGCTGGCGACGGCTGCGGTGTCACAGGTGGTGAGCCGCATCCGTCGCCTGGGCCTGGAGGTGGCCCTCAGCAAGTCGGAGGCCATGACGTTCCATGGCCCCCGGCGGGCGCCGCCGCCCGACTCACACATCGTGGTCGGGTGGTCCGAATCGCTGTCGAGTCCACCATGAAGTATCTGGGATTGGTGCTCGACAGCCGGTGGACATTCGGACCCCACTTTCGACGGCTGGCGCCCAAGCTGTTGGGCGCGGCGGGAGCGCTCGCAACGCTGCTTCCCAATCTGGGGGGCCCGAGCTCCGTCTGTAGATGGCTCTATACGGGTATCGTGCGATCCATGGCCCTGTACGGGGCCCCGATCTGGGCCCACGACCTGACGGCCGGCTCGATTGCGGTTCTTCGGAAACCGCAGAGAGCCATGGCCGTCAGAGTCATACGGGGGTATCGCACGATCTCGTATGAGGGGGCTTGTGCACTGGCCGGATCCCCGCCCTGGGACCTGGAGGCTAAAGTACTCGCGTCGCTATATCAGTGGCGCGAGGAAGAGGTGGAGCGGGGCGAACGACCGATGCAGCGTCAAATCGAGCTGCGTCGGTCTCAGCTCCGCGAGGTCCTGGTGGCGGAATGGCGGGACAGGCTTTCGCGCCCTACCGCCGGCCTCGACATAGTCGGGGCGGTCCGGCCGGTGCTCGAGCGCTGGCTCGGGAGGAGGCACGGCTCCCTGTCGTTTCGGGCGACGCAGGTACTCTCGGGGCACGGTTGCTTCGGGAAGTACCTGTGTCGCATAAACAGGGAGCCGGACGCCCGGTGCCACCACTGCGTCCATTGCCGGGAGGACACGGCGCGGCACACGCTGGCAGAGTGTGCCGCTTGGGAGGAGCCGCGTCGTGCCCTCATCGCCGGAGTAGGCCCGGACCTCTCGCTGCCGGCCGTGGTCGAGTCGATGGTCGACAGCGAGGAGGCCTGGGACGCAGTGGTAACCTTCTGCGAAACTGTTATCTCGCAGAAGGAGGCTGCGGAAAGGGAGAGGGAGATTTTGACCCTCAACCCGGCCCGCAGCCGACGCACCGGGCGTCGGCGGAGGGCTGATAACGCCCTCCTCCAGCCCCCCTAAATGGGTCCAGGGGCGACAGACACGGGGATCCGTCTGTCGCCCCCCATCATCATCAGGACCCGAGGTGGCGGCGCGCGTGTAGTGTTCCACGCGCGCCCCTCAGAGAAGTCGGGGGGGAGGAGTTAACACCTCACTCCCCCCCTCGACCAGATGGGGCCCGCGATGGCGGGCCAGCACCAGCCGGGGGTTGCGGAAGCTGAATTCGTGCCCGCGACCCCCGGCGCTTAGGTGTGTGAAGGAACACCGGAGGGGTTTTAGTGGGTATACCCTCGGGCCCCTTCTCATTTTTGATATGAGAAGGGGAGTTTGCGAGTGGGAGTCCCACATAACCACCGCGTCTCTCCCCGGGCGCGGTGGTATGCGTAATGCATTTCCCCTCCGAAAAAAAAAAAAAAAAAAAAAAAAAGGCGGTGTAAATGGTGGGGTGCAGGTTGAGAGCTTCCACGTGGCGCACCCTGGGCAACGCCGGTCTCAAGTGCCACAATACACTTGCGACCGGCGGCTGATCTCAACACACGGGGAAGGGCCCAGTTCTAGTCACCGATCATCTTTGATGGTCGGTGAAGGGAACTGGGCTATCTTGGGGGGGTGGCAAGCGGTGCGTCCGGCCCCGTCGGGCCGAGACCCGCTTAAAGGTGAGGTGGGCCCCAGTGAGGGGGCGAGGTGGGCCCCAGTGAGGGGGCGACGCTGCTCCTCGTACCCCTCTTGGTATGAGAGGGGACAGGGGATGCAGCAGGTGCGGTGCGTTTGCCAAGTGCACTCGGCTTTAGCCGACGCCGGACAAGAGGATGGAAACCTCTCTAAAAAACAAGGCCATTTCGTGCGACGATGTGCCAGGTGCACTCGGCTTTTGCCGACGTCGGACAATCCGCAATCCCAGTCGGGATCGGAGGCCGCAAGGCCGCGAGGAAGAAAACCTCTATAATAAATAACCCCAATCCCAAGGTCTAGCGTGCCGAAGGGATGAGTGGCCGGGGGGGAACCCGGTCGTTAGCGCAGCGGAGGGGACCTCACCCCTAAAAAGGACAAAATGGAAAAAAAGACTGGAGTAAAACAACCCCAGGCGGGTACCCTCCTTTTAAAAGAGGGAGAATCCCGCCCTTCTTCGGAAGGCTGCCCCACCGTATCTGGGGGGGGCAACGAAAGTCTCGTGGGTCGGCACAACACTGCCGACCCCCGTCAACCGCGTGCTGGGCAAGGAAAGGAGCTCCGGGTCAGCCTGGAGCAACTGTGCCCCACACGCATACCGCCTGCCGTCGTTGCAAACGACGGCAACAAGAGCCGGGGAGGCTCAAGTCCCGAAAGGGACACGGGAGGTTCCACCAAGTTTTGGAGGAAGCGCCGCCGCAGCGGCGATTTGGGGCCGTCGGGGATCTCCTCCAGCGAGGAGGAACTGACGGCCGCCAAGGTAGGAACCGCGCAAAGGGGGCGTGGTCGGGTGGCGCGCGACCTGCGGGGTCGCTTCTTGCGCCCCGCCACGCCGTTGCCGATGCGCGTGGATAGCGTGGAGACTGACTCCCGCCATTCCGGAGAGGGACCGAGCGAGGATTCCGCTGCGTCTGCGTCTCCGCTGTTGCTGCAGAGCAACAAGGCGGAGGCGAACGCTGCAAAGCGGGCGCAGCGGAAGGCGGTCGCGGCCGACGAGGTCGGCGAAATGGCCCGGTTGGCCCGGGAGCGACGCGCTGCCCAGGCGGCCGCCGGGGAGAGCCTATCGGCGGTGGCGCTCAGCCGCCAAGTTTTGGACGGCGTGGACGTCGTCCTGAAGGTTGCCACGAAATCTGGCAGCCTGAAGGGCACATTCACGCGCGCCCTCAAGGAGGCGGCTGAAGATATCAAGGAGGCAGCCGGGGTCCTCCTAAATAGGACGAGCTCGGAGGAGACGGCGAAGTTGTGGGAGGAGAACGGCCGTCTCCGCTCCGAGCTGGAGGACCTGCGGCGGGAGTTTGCCGCTCAGAGGGCGGAATGGCAGCAGAGGCGTCCTGCTGCCTCCGGTTCCGCCCCTGTCGCCGACCCGAAACCGTCGGCCACGTTGTCGGGCGCGTCGTCGCGTCCTGCCCCCGCACAGCGAACGGACGCGGAGATCGAAAAGATCGTCCGCGTCTGCATGTTGCAGTGTGGGGGCATGGTGAATGCCCGTCTGCAGGGCCTGGAGTCGAGGCTGATAACGCCCTCCTCCAGCCCCCCTAAATGGGTCCAGGGGCGTCAGACACGGGGATCCGTCTGTCGCCCCCCATCATCATCAGGACCCGAGGTGGCGGCGCGCGTGTGGTGTTCCACGCGCGCCCCTCAGAGAAGTCGGGGGGGGAGGAGTTAACACCTCGCTCCCCCCCCTCGACCAGATGGGGCCCGCGATGGCGGGCCAGCACCAGCCGGGGGTTGCGGAAGCAGAATTCGTGCCCGCGACCCCCGGCGCTTAGGTGTGTGAAGGAACACCGGAGGGGTTTTAGTGGGTATACCCTCGGGCCCCTTCTCATTTTTGATATGAGAAGGGGAGTTTGCGAGTGGGAGTCCCACATAACCACCGCGTCTCTCCCCGGGCGCGGTGGTATGCGTAATGCATTTCCCCACCGAAAAAAAAAAAAAAAAAAAAAAGGCGGTGTAAATGGTGCGGCAAGGGTTCACATTGAAAGTTTGAGGTTGCAAGACGTACAAAAAGCACTTCGACAACTTAAGGCGTCTTCTCACTTTGGAAATTTAAAAAAAACGATTTTTTTTTTTTTTTTAAATTTTGGAAGTACATATCTTCAAAAATGTCATCTCGAAATTTCATAAAGATCGGACGAGTCTAACTACATTTTTTGGCGACCGTTAGGTGACTACCTGAGAGTACCCGGCGATCCCTTTCACGCCGCTCGGACGGTCCCTGTATATCTGACTCTATACAATTGAATAGCCGTGTTCTTTTGTTAATGTAGTACCCCTTGCTTAGGTATATTCTGTTTTCGGGTCTATACTCATGTAATAAGACCTTAACACGTGCATTTTTCAAAAGAAAATCACTCGGCAACGATGCTAAACTGTTATTTCATCAGTCTAATTTGAAACTTCGTAACGGCAACATCTCTGCGCTCAGGATTGTTATAATGGATAAAAAGACTTCGCAACAAAGTGCCACGTGGCGACGTCCAAGTTCGAAATCTAAAAAAAGAAAATTTCGTGGAGTGCTTCCACACCAGTCTGAAGCAGATACGAGTCATGCTAGTGCGAGTGCAGCAAAATTAAAAAAATCGGACGATACAAGTTTCGATGTACACATCGATCCAACGGCTGGATATAGTATTATTCAGTTTTTTCTTGTTTTTTCTACATTACAACAATATGTGAAGTGTAAAGTTTGTAACAAAGATGTTTCTTTTACAAAGTACGGTCAGCGAGGACTCGGTTTCAAAATTTGTGTGACTTGTGATTGCGGAGAAAAATATATTAACTCATGCCCATTAATCTCAACTGGGTACGAAATCAATCGTCGTTTAGTGTACGTTATGCGTTTGATTGGTGTTGGATTGAGTGGTATCAATACGTTTTGTGGGCTCATGGAACTGGGACATGGAATCAATTCCACCGTTTATTATCAAATACTCAATTCGATCGCCATCGCAGTGCAAAGTGTGTTCGATATAGTGACGAGCAAGTCTGTCAAAGAAGAAAAACTGTTGAACGCTCAACACGGAGAACCCGAAGACGTTTTAACCGTTTCAGGTGACGGTTCCTGGCAGAAAAGAGGATTTTCTTCTCTTATTGGAATCGTGTCATTAATATATGTAAAGAAATAATATTTCTTTAAGTTTGAATTTTGCCGCGCTTACTACATTACCAACGACATTGACAACTGACAAGTGCTAGAGTCTGTGGCATCCTTGGTCTGAGGTCAATGGTCAGTTGAGAGGTTATAAAAAAAATAGCATTGTAGAAGAAATTTATTGTGATAGATTTGTTAATTAAAATAGATAAATAAGAATAATTGGTGGAAGAATAGACTTTAATTGTCGTTTCTTCGTTTTCAGGTAAAGTTGTAATAATAGTGTAGTTAAATAAGTTATCGTATTTGTAAGAAACTAACGAAATAAATCTTCGTTTTCAGAAGCAACGCATGAGTTTATTTTTAACCTAAAATTGAGGGATAGCTATTATAAAACGACAATTTTGTTTATTGAAATACCAAGAAAGCATAAACGATGGAACAACTACGCTTCGAATTTGCATTATTACCGACGAGTGATGGGAAATCAAGCATATATTGTGTAACGTCAATAACAACAAAGGAACAAGAAGTGTTTGCTATACCAGAAGAACTACAATCGGTTGGCCTTCACAAGGAATTGATAAAGACCTCTGCATATAATAAAGTAAAAAATAGTTTAAAGAAAAGATACCAGAAACGAAAAGTTTGGATTAAAATGTCAGATGAACTGAGTAAAATCTATGTGGACGAAGATGGTAATTTACAATTCGGAGAGCAATATCTTGAAGAAATTGAACAAAAAGTATCACCTGGAGGACAAGTAGCTGATACACAGTCATTGGAAAAAATATTTTCGAAACTAATTGAAAGCACACAAGAAATAAAAAAACAAAATTTAAAATATATTGCAGAGAAGTTTGTGATTGACAAATTTACAAGTAAAAACCCGAACGCAAGTCAATGGATTGAAATGTTTGAAAAGGAGTGTGCTCGTTTTGACATTACGGAAGATGAAAAAAAAATTGAGATCCTCCGACTATTCATGGACAAAAGTTGTGTTGATTGGTACAGTTCAATGAGTATCAAATTGACCCTAGATTCAGACTGGACAGAATGGAAGGGAAAGTTTTGTGACACATTTGTCAACCAAGGCTGGAATCAAGTGAGTTATGCACTGTCATTTAAACAACGGGAAGGTTCATTAGTGGACTATGCCATAAAAAAGGAGAAACTTATATTGGATATGAGGAGAACAATAGACACAGGTACACTAGTGGATCTTATTGCGGCAGGATTGCCAGCATCTGTACTAGAGAAGATAAATAGAGAAGAGATGAAGGATACAGTTGACTTATTCAATGAGGTGAAAAAGTATGAACAGTTGGTAAAAAAATATAAAAATGGACCCTATAGAAAATATGACAATCAGAAGATAAATACCAAAATTGAAGAGCGGACTCCATGTAAAACGTGTGAAAAATTGAATAAAGGCGTCCGCTATCATCCGGAATCTGCATGCTGGTTCAAGCTTAAGGAGGATGACGGGTTGAATAGAAAATTTATCAGACATGTAAATAATTCAGTGATTGAGGCAGAGTTAAATGAAACGGAACAAAAAAACTAATAGTGACACCATTAATTAAGATCAAACTACTATTAAATAAAGAAATGGAAATTGATGGAGTATATGATTCAGGTTCCAATGTTTCTCTCATCAATTCAAAATTACTAAAAATAAGATCAAAAAGAAATGGTCAAAACGAAGAGAATTTAGTAACAATTAATGGTGTCAAAAAGACAAGTGGTTCGACAAACCTAAAGATAAAGATTTTTGATATAGAAGAAAATGTAGATGTATATATCATGGATGAGCCAAATTTCAGATATGATTTCCTAATAGGACTGGATATAATAAAGAAATACAAGCTTATACAAAATGAGGACTTAAAAATAAGTCAAAAACAATACTTACTACAAAACAATATAAGGTCAACTGGGGAAAAAGAGGAAGAGATAAATGAAAACAAAAACGAAGATACCAGATTAGGAAAAGTATATGAAATTAATTTCAATGAACATATTAAGGAAGAAGACTTTAAAATAAAAGTTGACCACTTAGATGAAAATAAAAGGAACGAAATAAATAAACTTATACAACAGTATAAATCAGTATTTGCCAAAGACAAATATGATGTTGGAACAGTTAAGGGATATGAAGCAAGAATAGATTTATTGATGGATAAATACTGTTGCAAAAGGCCATACAGATGCACAATAGAAGACAAAAAAGAGATTGGGGAACAGATAGCAAGATTATTGGATAATGAGCTTATAGAAGAGTCTTACAGTCCATTTGCAGCACCAGTAACTCTAGCATTTAAAAAGGAGGAAAATAAAAAATCAAGACTATGTATAGATTTCAGAGATTTAAATAAGATAGTAGTACCACAGGCACAACCCTTTCCATTAATTGAAGACCTGATGATAAAAACAAGAAATTGTAATTATTTCACAAGCCTAGACATAAATTCCGCATTTTGGTCAATACCGCTACGAATAGAAGATAGGAAAAAGACAGGCTTCGTCACACAAGAAGGACACTTTCAGTGGACTTGTCTACCATTTGGTTTGAAGACATCTCCGGCGATATTCCAAAGAATATTGAGTAATATAATTAGAAAATATAAACTTACAGATTTTAGCGTAAACTATATAGATGACATTTTAATATTCTCCAAATCTTTTGATGAACACATAGGTCACTTAAAACAGTTACTAGAAGCAATCCTAACAGAAGGATTTCGATTGAAATTTACAAAATGTACGTTTGCATCAGCATATGTCAAATATCTAGGACATATTATACAGAACAATTCCGTCAAACCAGTGAAGGACAACCTAGTTTCGATAAGGAATTTCCCAGTACCAAAGACTCAGAAGAATGTTCGACAGTTTTTGGGTAAAATAAATTTTTACCATGAATACATTCCAAGAAGTGCAATAATACTAGACCCACTTCATAATTTATTAAGAAAAGACCAGAAATTTTATTGGTCAGAAGAATGTCAAATAGCATTTGACAAAATTAAGATCCTGCTATGTTCACAACCAATACTAGAGATTTTTGACCAAGATTTACCTATACATATTTACACTGATGGATCGTTAGAAGGCGTTGGAGCAATTTTGAAGCAAGTACAACCAAATGGTAAAGAAAAACCAGTTGCATACTTTTCAAAGAAACTAAATGCAGCGCAAAAGAAAAGAAAGGCTATTTATATTGAATGTTTGGCTATCAAAGAAGCTCTGAGATATTGGCAGTACTGGTTGATTGGCAAATCATTTACAGTTTACTCAGACCACAAACCATTAGAGAATATGAACATAAAAGCAAGGACGGATGAAGAGTTAGGTGATTTGACTTATTACCTTCCACAATATGACTTTAAAATCAAATATTCTCCAGGAAAGAAAAATGTAGAAGCCGATAGTTTGAGTAGAAACCCTGTATTAGAACCAGAGGAAAATAAAGAAGAACAACTGAAAATAGTGAACTTAATTACATTAGAAGATATTATAATGGATCAGAATAAAAATACAGATATACAGACCAACAAAGACAAAATAATACAAAAACACAATGTATATTATAAAAAAGTAAGGAACAAAGAAAAAATAATAATAACAGAAAGATTCAGTATTAAACTTATACAACAAGTACATAAAGACCTGTGCCATATTGGAGTTGGACAAATGCTAAAGAGTATTAGTTCTCTGTATGTGACAAACAATTTAACGAAGAATATAAAAGATGTTTGTAGAAACTGTGAAGTTTGCATAAAGAATAAAACAAGAGGACAGCACAAATATGGATTAATGTCACACTTAGGACCGGCGAGAAAACCTTTTGAAATAGTATCAATAGACACAATTGGTGGTTTTGGTGGATCAAGATCAACGAAGAAATATCTACATCTTTTAGTCGATCACTTCACTAGATATGCATTTATTATTACATCTAAAACCCAGAGGCCACATGATTTTATAAAGCTGGTAAACAAGGTTACCGAACCAGATGAAATTGGGATACTCCTCACCGACCAGTACCCGGGTATAAACTCCACAGAATTTAAGAAATTTCTTAATGACAATCAAATAACCATAATATTTACAGCAGTTAATGCACCTTTTTCTAACGGTCTAAATGAAAGACTAAATCAAACACTTGTAAACAAGATAAGATGCAAAATTTATGAAGATGAACAAAAAAGAGCATGGACAACAATTGCACATGAATGTGTAGAGATATACAATCAGACCAATCATTCGGTAACTGGCTTCTCACCAGCCTACTTGTTATATGGAACAGATGTTACAATCTTACCAAAGGAACTACGTCAAGAACGCGGAAAAAGTGTCTGGATGAGAGATAAAGAAACAGCGTTTAATAATACTTTGAAATCACACGATTATAACAAAATGCGTTATGATAAAAATAGAAAAGATAGAGAATTTAATGAAGGAGATATGGTTTATGTTGAAAATGGGAATAAGCTAAATAGAAAGAAACTAGATCAACTAAGAATAGGACCATATAAAATAATAAATAAAAGAACAAATACTATTTACGAGATTGATACAGGACATAGAAAAACGGAGTCAAATCTATTTCATGTTTCAAAATTTATTCCAGTAAAGATAAAAGAAGAGGAAGAAACGAGTAATGAAGACATAAGAGAAGACATGGAAGAGACCTAGAGAAAATCCACGGGTGAATTTTCTTCCCCACGGGGGGGAGATGTAAAGAAATAATATTTCTTTAAGTTTGAATTTTGCCGCGCTTACTACATTACCAACGACATTGACAACTGACAAGTGCTAGAGTCTGTGGCATCCTTGGTCTGAGGTCAATGGTCAGTTGAGAGGTTATAAAAAAAATAGCATTGTAGAAGAAATTTATTGTGATAGATTTGTTAATTAAAATAGATAAATAAGAATAATTGGTGGAAGAATAGACTTTAATTGTCGTTTCTTCGTTTTCAGGTAAAGTTGTAATAATAGTGTAGTTAAATAAGTTATCGTATTTGTAAGAAACTAACGAAATAAATCTTCGTTTTCAGAAGCAACGCATGAGTTTATTTTTAACCTAAAATTGAGGGATAGCTATTATATATATAAACACAGTAAAAAAATTGCAGACGTCGTTGTGAAGTCGAGTCACTGCAAAAGCTGTGAATCGAAAAAAGGTATGAAAGACACGATCGAATATGCACAGTGGTATGAAAAGCACAAACTAGTTTGTAGTGCTAATCATTCAGGTAGTTCTGGAAAAACGGTATATGTGAGATGTTTTTGCGATCACTCGAAAAATTTGCTGTGCACTACGGTTTTTACATCGGTGATGGCGACACTAAAACTTTTAAAATATTGCTCGATACAGCACCGTATGGTGAAGACTTTGTGGTTAAGAAGTTGTAGTGCGTATTACACGTTGCGAAAAGAATTTTCAAGCGTGCTAAGGACGCTAAGAAAATTCTTACACAAAAGAGAAAAGCTGCAAAGAAAGACGCTGAAAAACCTTCACCAAAGAAAAAAGCAGCCAAGAAAGTTGTAGTAAAAAAAAAAAAAGTTGTTATAAAAAAAGTTCCTGTCGTAAAAACCCAAGATTTAACAATAAAATTGATGACAGAATTATCAACAAATTACTCATTGGCAATTCGAAGAAACCTGAATTCTGTCGAAGATATGCGCAGGGAGATCTGGGCAGGATACTATCATAAAATTTCAACCGACAGCAACCCACAGCATACGTATTGTTCAGACTCATGGTGCAAGTACAAGAAAGCAGTGAAAAACAATCAGATAGAAACTTTTAAACATCCTCCTGCTCTAGCTGATGATGTTCAAGAGGTTTTGAAACCGATCTATGAAGAACTGACGAAGGACGAGTTACTGGAACGATGCCTCGGAGGAAATACCCAAAATAACAACGAGTGTTTCAACAGCTGTGTCTGGGCAATGGCGCCGAAACACGTTTTTACGGGAAGAAAAACCGTGGAAATTGCTTGCCAAACAGCGGCATGCATTTATAACGAAGGGCTACAACCTGTTTTAAAAATTTTGGAGATGATGGGTGTCAAACTAGGCCCTATCGCCGTTCAATACGCCGAGAAACGCGACAGTGATCGCGTACGCGTAGGGAACCGCCGCAGCTCTAACGCTTCAAAAGAGACTAGGTCGAGACGAAGGGAAGCTATTTTGGACGAACACACCTTCTACGAAGAATCGGAAGGTCTATTGTATGGAGCAGGCATCGCTGATTAACCCGAGGTAAGGTTTTTTCATGATTTTTCTGCAACCAAAACTTTAAACGCAGTTATCTCAAAACAAGGTTTTTCGGTGCTTTGTTGATGAAATTTCGGAAACTATCCGGCCGATTGTCATGAAATTTGAATGACATATGCTTCATAGTTATGGCTATAGCGCATATCATCAGATTTTTGAAATTTTGATTTTAAGAATATTTTTTTTACAAAAAACTGCAAAAAAATCGTGGTTTTTTTTTACTTTTTCGAAAAACGTGCGCCATTTTGTTATTTTCGCGAATATCAAAAATCTGATGATATGCGCTATAGCCACTGACATACTGAATCTAAAACAGTTTTATTTTTTTGTTTCAGACGACCCGTCTCGGAGATACCATCAACAAGCCACGACCATAACATTTTTACACGGGTTTTTCGATGCTACTGATGTATTATAATAATTGTTTAAAAAAAAAAAAAAAATTTTTTTTCATGTACTTGAAAGATGTGTTTATTACATAGGATCCGTTTTATCCCATAATTTTAAGCAAAAATCCTCGAAAAAAAATCGCAAAAACAGCCTATTTTTGAGGCGCTTAAAGTGAACAGGGGCTTGGCTAAGCCGTTGCTTCACATATATAACCAGTGTCTTAAAACTGCAGTGTTCCCGGAGAGATGGAAATTAACCAGGGTGGTTCCAGTACCAAAAGGAGGTTCGAAAGGTATGGTGGAGGGTTACAGACCAGTGGCAGTGCTGTCTACTCCAGCGAAAGTGTTGGAGTCTGCTATACATAAGATCATATTCGCCCAAGTTAGCGGGCAGCTTTCAGATGCTCAGCATGGCTTTCGACCGGCAAGAAGTACTACAAGTAATCTTCTCAATCATATGGCGGATATAGTGCCGACATTGGACAGTGGAGGACAAACTGATGCTGCTTACTTTGATTTAAAAAAAGCATTCGACTTAGTCGATAATGACGTATTGCTTACAAAGTTAGCTGGCGTTGGTTTCACTCCACATCTTCTGCGGTTTTTCGCCAGTTATATGAGGGATAGACAACAATATGTAGAATACGAAGGACACGTGTCGGAACCGTATTTTACTCGATCTGGAGTAAGTCAGGGGAGCAACCTTGGACCATTACAATTTTTAATAATGGTTAACGATCTACCAAGTGTTGTTAAAGAAGCAAAATGCCTCCTGTTTGCTGATGATTTAAAGCTGTCTTACGCTGTCGCTAGTAAAGATGACTGTGAAAAGTTACAGAAAGACATAGATAGAGTGGCGAGATGGTGTAAACAAAACCGCTTGGAATTCAACATCTCAAAGTGTGTAACCATCAGTTTTTCTCGTTCGTATGCACCTATTCTATGGAACTACACAGTAGAAGGAGAACCCATGACGAGAGTCACAGCTGTTAGGGATTTAGGTGTAACTCTTAACTCTGGGCTAACGTTTCGTGATCACATTTCTAAAATATGTAAAAAGGCTTTTAGAAACCTAGGATTTTTGCTTCGCATGGTTCATGGGTTTTCTAGTATTAAAGCAATCACAGCCTTATACAATGCGTTAGTTAGAAGCCTACTTGAAGGGAACGCTGTCATTTGGGCCCCACATGAGTCTAAATATAATATCATGCTGAAAAAGGTACAAAATAAATTCATTAGATTTTTATATATGAGACAGTATGGGGTGTACCCGTTTTATCCACTTATGTATCCGACTTTATTCATTTTAGGAATGGTCGGATACAATGAATTAAGCGTTAGGAGGGACCGAGCACTCGTCTCATATCTTTTTAAAATTTTGAAAGGCAGAGTCGAAAACGGTGTCATATAGGACTATGTGTCCCGGACAAGTACGTATGGCGACGCCGGCAGCCAGAACTCCTGGCAGTGCCGCGTGCGCGTACTAACTTACTTAAAGAGGCGCCGCTGACTCGCGCACTTCGCACTCTCAATCTAATTGCTACTGAGATTGACATATTCCACTGTACTCTGAGTGAATTCACAAAGATAGCTACCAAAATATTATGCTACAGAAATATATAATATATTGAAAATATAGAAAATAAGTTGTCGACACTACTGTATTAGGTAAGTATCCTGTAAAAGTAGTTGTAAGTGAGGATAAATAAATAAATAAATAAATAAATATTCTATAGTTACCTCCAAATAAATACAAAAAGTAAACAACTAAATTTTTGTAGCTACTTATTAATTACGAGTACATAAGCCACGTCGTGGGAAGTATTAGCTAGGTAACACTATTCATGTCGTAATTAATGACTTAACCGTAAATCTAATAAAACGTTAATACAATTCAACAGGACCTTAATGCTAATGAATTAAAAATTATATGTAGGTGGTTTATTTAGTCGGCATTGGCGCATGGGACGGGACCGGGTCGGCTCAAGAGTGGGCGAGCGCGGCGATTGAATTACTTCCGGTGTAATTTGCTCCTCACAGTCTTCAAACCGTTCCTGAGCTTTCTCCAAGTTCTCCTCCGTGACCGCCTTTGACGCGTGCTCATCCAAACGACTCGGGCTGGGCCCTCCACCATCCACCGCTGCTTCCCCCTTTCTCGGGGGAGGACTCGACGGACTAATAAGTGAACTACGTTTCCTCTGTTTCAGATGATCGATATGTTTATGTGACTCCCTACCTATCGCATCAACTACCCTATAGTCTGTTGCACCTATCTTTTCTGCTACTTTTCCCTGCACCCATCTATCACTTCCGCTGTACTGGCGGAGCCAAATCTTTTCCCCAGGATGCAGGTCACGTGTACCGCTGGCGCCCCCTGTCTACTGTTGCTTTTGTTGGGCGTTCCTAACCTTAGTACCTATATCCGGTCTTAACGAATCCAGCTTGGTTCGCAGCTTCCGGCCGCACATTAACAATGCTGGCGTTTCCCCCGTTGTACAGTGCTCAGTGTTACGATAGTGCAATAGAAAATTGTTCAAAAATAATGTTACGTCTAATTTTTCTCGGAATGCCTTTTTAATTACTCTTTTTACCGCTCTAACTGCATTTTCCGCAGCACCATTTGACGGCGATTATAAGGTGCAGAAAATAAATGTTTTACTCCATTTGAGCTTAAAAATTGAGAAAACTCACTACTTGTAAATGGCGGGCCATTATCGGTAACAATCTGTTTTGGTAAACCAAAACGCGCAAAAACTTCACTTAACCTGTTTATAGTGTGGCCAGCCGCCGTACTCGGTACCTGACTTACTTCTATCCATTTGGTCCTAGCATCTACCATAACCAAGAAAATTCTACCACTGATCGGTCCCAAGAAATCAAGATTAACCCGAGCCCATGGTTTATCGGGCCAAGGCCACGGACAGGGTAAGTGTCGCGGTGGCGCGTCCGCCTCGGCTATGCAAGTCCGGTACGTACGGCACAATGTCTCGATCGCTTCGTCGATGCCCGGCCACCACACGTAACTACGAGCGAATGATTTGGTCTTTACGATGCCCATATGTGCCTCGTGTAACTCTGATAATACTTTTGACCTACAGGTCTCTGGCACTACTACTCTGTGACCCCACATAACGCACCCTAATTCGTCATATAACTCTTTTTTTCGATTGTAATATGGTTTCAACGAAGTTATTATTTCATCAGATGGCCATTCATCTCTTAGATACGATAAAACCCGGCCAAGCAAAGGGTCACGGTTAGTCTGTTTCCTAATTTCGTGATAATCCATTAATATTGCATTCTGCGCAAAATGTAAGAATGTTTGTTCGGGTATCTTAGTGCATTGTTTACCTGACGAGCGCGCCGGCAAACGCGATAAGCCGTCGGCACCGTTATCTTTCGATCTTACAAACTCAATATCGTACGAATACGCTGACAACTTAATGGCCCATCGCTGTAATCGACTGGCCGCCATTGATGGAACTCCCTGTTTGGGTCCCAAAATGGTTACCAACGGTTTATGATCGGTTCTCAACGTAAACTGCCTACCGTAAAGATATTGATGTAATTTCTCCATGCTAAATACAGTCGCTAGTGCCTCCCGTTCAATTTGGGAATATTTTTTCTCAGCACAGGTGAGTGCGCGCGACACATAGATAACCGGTCGCTCGCACAGGCCAGAGCCGCCCCCTGCGCCCGCTCTCGCCCCTTCGCCCAGCTGTGTTAGTACTCCTCCTAAACCACGCGCGCTAGCGTCACACGTTAAAAACAAAGGCTTATCCGGATCGTAATGAGCTAGGACATCTGCACTCGTTAAAATGGATTTAACTTTTCTACAAGCTAACTCGCATTCGTTATCCCACTTCCACATAATACCTTTTTTTAGTAAATTATACAAAGGCGCTAATATTGTACTTAAGTTATACACGAATTTAGCATAGAAATTAACTGTTCCTAGAAACGACCTTAACTCCGTGACATTACGAGGGGAAGGGATGTTTACTATTCTTTCTACTTTCTCTGGGTCTGCCTTGATTCCCTCTGCAGAGATAATATACCCCAAATACTTAACATCATTTGTCATAAAGAAACACTTATTTTTCTTTAATTTCATTCCACTGCTATGTAATCTTTCGAGTAATCTCTCTAAGATTTCTAAATGTTCTGTCATCGTCGTTGTTCCTATTATAATGTCATCCAAAAATACTTGTACATTAGGAATATCATTAAGGAGGTTCGACATTATCCTCTGGAAAATACCCGGACTCGATGATAGCCCATAAACCAACCTTTTATACCTAAAAAGGCCCTTATGAGTATTAATTACTGTCACATTGTCGGGATCATCTAGCTCAATTTGATTGTACGCTTGGGACAGGTCAATTTTTGACAATACTTTGGCACCATTTAGTTTAACCAACAGATCGTCGATGCGAGGTATAGGATATCTATCGATCAGCAAAACAGGATTTAACGTCACCTTATAGTCCTCACAGATACGAAGTCCCCCGTCAGCCTTACGCACCGGCACTAGTGGAGTAGCCCAGTCCGCGCTGTCAACCGGCTCAATGACGCCGGTGCGCAGTATCGCATCCAGCTTATCATCGATGCGGTTTCGTAGCGTGTATGGCACGGGCAGAGCGCGGCAAAACACCGGAGTTTCCCCCTCTCGCACCCGCAGTCGCGCCGCACCTCCCTTGAACCGTCCCAGTCCCTCCGTGAATAACTCTTTATACCTGAAAAGCAATGATATTAATTTTTGATTACCATAATTTTTGTTTTCTGACTCAACCTCATTTTTAAATAACGTAGGAAATTTAATTTTTAATTCGCAAAGCCATTGCCGTCCTAATAGAGATGTAGTTCCACCTCCAATTACAAAGAGTTCCAAATATTTAGATTCCCTTCCGTAGCAAACCGATGGTTTAATAACTCCTAGGGGCTTAATTTTTGCACCATTTTAAAATTTGAATACCAAATTCGATTCCTCTAACTTTCTGTTATAAAAATATTTATCGTACATTTTTTTACTTATACATGACACTAATGAACCGGTATCTACTTCCATAGGTATACTAGTTCCATCAATATTTATTGATAAGCTTACCGGCTTATAGCCATTTAAACAGAGTTGATACAGATCTTCCTCAATCTCCAACTCTTCATCCCCTGCTGGTGGCTCGTCGTACGCTAGTAGGCGGCGCAGATAAAAACTTATTTGCTGCAGGCTTAAGCACCTTATAAGGTGACGAAAACCAATGTTCAAAAATATTTGCATTTCTTTGCAGTCTTGGCTGTCTAAGGAAGTTTCCTAGCGCTATTTTGATCACAGAGCTTGAACTGTATTCGTCATTGGATATTGGCTCGTCTTCCCACTCCATCGAATCATGAGCTGCCCATAAGTTGCATTGATTTGTTGCCGAGTTAGTTGAAGATGCCTATTACGATATGAGCAGCTCACGAGAATCTGATCCTACATTTTCATTGAGAGTGAGAGTCTCGATAATATGAAGCTTGGCTGAGTTAACTTCGCTTTCAGTTAGATATTTAGTTTTAAACCGTGGATCGATCAGTGTTGCAGTAATTAGTGGCAAACAACTTTTATCAAATGAAAACCACTGATTAAGTGCATCCAGTAGCTTGCTCTTCATCGTCTCTGCGTGATTTTCATTTTCATTATCATCTTCCTGGTTATTAAAGGACTGAATGTTTTGTGTTGGCGCCAATTTTCCATTTAACATTGCCATACAGCGGCATACAACGGTATTACCACTGAAACATAGGACGAATCGAAAGAGATATCCAACGTGGCTTTGGTAAAAGCATTGCAAAACGTTCATTATATCTTTCATGAAATTCCATTCATCACTGTTAAATTCTAGTATGCCTCCTTTTTCAATACGCATATATAGGATCAAAGCATTTTTTAGCTCAAGCAGTCGTTCCATCATTAAGTAGGTACTATTCCACCGAGTTTCGACATCTTGAAAAAGCGCATGCTCCGGCAAATTTAAGGTCTTTTGAAAGGTACTTAAATGTCTACGATCTTGTTCACTCCTGTGAAAATGGCCGACTACTTTATGATTTTTTTTATCAGCGTTTCAACTTCTGCAACCGAAAAAATGGCATCATGAATCGTCAACTGCAGAGTATGAACAACACTACCCAACGATGTGAATTCAGCTACTCGAATGGCGCGGACCATGTTGCGAGCGTTGTCTCGTACAGCCAAGTGAACTTTTGTTACAATGTTGTAAGTTTCGGCAATTTCTTTGAGTTTTTCCGCTATATAATCGCCAGTGTGGTCGTCTTCCAGAACCGCAGAATCGCAGCCAGCACCACTTTAAGGCGCTGTTCTTTCCGAACGAAATGGGCAGTAAAACTCAGCAGCGTACAAGTTTTTGTGGGATTTGACCATATACCAGTAGTAAAACTTATCCAATCAGCTTCCATTAATAGAGATACCACTTTTGCTTGAACCTTTTCATATGTTTCAGGCATTAACTGACTGCGAAGGTATTTTTCGGACTTCAATTTGTAACGTTTTGGCCGAGATGGATCAGCGAAATTCAAACGTTTAAATCCTTCACCTGACACTAGTATAAGGTTGTATGTCCACGATTATGTAATTCATAATTGCTTTATCAATTCGTTTGACAATCTGATGATCATCCGGCCATTTTGCTGAAGGCGGGTGAGATATTAATTGGGAATATGCATGATTTTTTTTAATCTCTTAATTTAACTATTTACATCATAATAACATATAAAAAAATATTAATACAATTATAATGATTAGACGTAAATTATGAGTTTATGAATAATTTCAATGACAAATGGTTATGTACCGATAGGTTATGTTTTGTTGTAAGTATTATTTATTAAATATCCATGATATGGACTAAAATATAGGTACCATGTAACATAATAATTACCTTTCACTCCTTTGATCTCTGCACTCGTAAAATCTAGATTTGATGCAAAATATGCCGACATCATAAATGTATCTATTTTCGGTAGATTATCCGATTGTGCGTTCTCAAAACCAGTTTCTGTCATATACAGGGTGCAGTTTTGCATCCTGGTCAAATTCAAGGAGGTATATATACTAATGATTCTCGATCCGAATCGATTATAAAATAGGTACGTTTTTTTTTTTTTTGTTGTTTACGGAAATCGGTCAGTGTAAACCGCCCGTATTAAAACGCAGCCCGCCTGTTCCTAGCCCTATAATCGCGCTGTCACACACACGCGCAAACGATTCAACGAACTCAAGTGCGTCACCTGACCTCTGCGAGTCGGCGCGGCGCGGCGCCGCAACAATCAGTTTGTTTGATGGCGCTACCGCGTACAGACGTTTGCAAATTCCGCTCCTCGCGCCCGCGATATGTATATCGCAAACAAATAGACGAACAATTACTCCAATGTTGAGTTGGTGGACAGAGACTGCGGGATCAGCGGCAGAATAATAACATTTTTTTGTCATTTACTTTTTACGACAAATAATGGCAAATTTTCGAAGCGTTTTAACCAATGCAGCATTAATCCTTATCCAATTAAATACACCTGAGCGAAGCCGGGGCGGGTCGCTAGTAACGTAATAAAGCAAAACTAACATTTTATTAATCAGCTGATACTATCGTACTTACAGTAGGAACGTGAACTTTTCTTTGGGAATAAGTACCTACTACTTTCGTTAGTAATCATTTCTGTATACTAGTGATTCTTAATAAAAATGAGTTAATTATAAAGAAAAAAATTATAACAATAATGTAGGTGATTTTCGTTAGGTGAAGGTTACGGTTTTGTAGGTCAAAAGTGGTACGCGGCGGCTTGGTGCCACAGAACGATGAACTCACGCACAGCTGTATGCGCTGATTCTGATGCTTTCGTCTGATTCTGGAATACTGTCAAATTTAAACAATTTATCATAGCAGCTTTATTAACTATTGACCAGGTACCCTAATTTAAGTTAATTATTCATGTCTTTTGTGACAAGCTCCTGAATTTTGACCACCATTCAAAACTGCACCTTGTAAATATATGAAATATAAATTCACAAGTTATCCCACAAGAACAGAAATACAGTTTTAAACAATTTTTCTCACAAACACTTAACACACGTGATACAGTAACGGTGATCATAACGTGACCGCTGACGTCAATTTCGTTTCGACCAATAGTGATGCGTTTTGTATGTTTGAATTTGGCTCTCTTATTTTTCACGTTTTAAATAATATTTTCTGGGTTTAATTAATAACAATTACGTTTGCGACAGCCAGAGGATTAAAAAAAAAACCAAAATGATTTTATTACTTTAATTCAAATTAAAATTAAATTACAATTAAGTGCCTGATGACTAAATCATTCCACTTCGAAGTAGGAATATGGAATGAATATTCTTACAAATAAAAATGAAAATGAAACCATCGATTGACGTCAATGCTGAGTCGTCAATCTGCTGTTGGTATCCATCGATGCAACTGCAACGTCGGCGGTTTCCTATAGTTGCACTACGTAATTTAACTAAGTAAAAAAATGCCCTTTAAGTATAATGTAAAGACAATAAAGGATCTAGAAAATAATATTTCAGTCAAATTTAAATTTTATGCATTTTCCCTATTGTTCTATAGTAGGTTGATGCTTATTATCATTATGATCAATATTAAGGTGCACGGGCTTTTACTTTAGGCATATTTAGTTTTCATCTGCAACAAAACAATATTATACCTTCTTAGTAAACATTAAACACATTACATCGAAACAAAACAGAAAAAATAATTACGTTCGGCTGCCGTTGAGGACGCAAAAAAAACTGAAGTAAATTTGATAATTATTATTTATAAATTATACTACAATATTACATTAATTAATTACTATAACTAAATGAGCGTGACGATTGTTCGATGTAAGAACGAAAAGTGAGTTTTACAAAAGGAATGATTTTAAAAGTTAACAATACATCAATACATAATAGGTCAATGGAATTTGATGAGTCGCACAATCACTGACCCCACGGTACGATCGTTCGTGGTAGGCGGTTCCCGATGGTCGGTTTCTATTCTGGCCGTGCCAAGATCTCTCGGGAAAACGTCATTGAGAGCCGAAACAAACTTGTGTCTGAAATTGAGACTTCTTTGAAGGAAGTCTCTGATTGGGGCAGACTTAATCTGGTTCGTTTTAACCCCATAAAGACACAAGTATGCGCGTTCACCACTAAAAAGCTCCCGTGGGTCGTATCTCCTCGTTTTGAGAACATCCCCATAAATGCCTCAGCCAATATCGGGATACTTGGTGTCGACATATCGAGCGAAGTCCAGTTCCGTGGCCATTTAGAGGGTAAAGCTAAATTAGCTTCTAAGAAGCTTGGCGTGCTCAACAGATCGAGACAGTATTTCACGCCGGCCCACCGCCTACAACTTTACAAGGCGCAGGTTAGGCCTCACATGGAATACTGTTCTCATCTCTGGGCAGGGGCACCCCAGTACCAGCTTCTCCCTCTGGACCGGATTCAACGGAGAGCGACTCGAATAGTCGACTGCCAGGATATTTCATATCGGCTGGACCCTTTGGCGTTGCGTAGAGATGTGGCCTCGCTTTGCATCTTCTATCGCGTTTACTATGGGGAGTGTTCCGAGGAATTGTTCGGACTGATACCTGCTGCTTCTTTTCGCCACCGTCCTACACGACAGCATTTCCATCCCCATCATTTAGATGGTTGGCAGTCCACAACTGCGTTTCTCTAGGACTTATCTGCCTCGCACAACAAAACTGTGGAATGAGCTGTCGCCTGCGGTATTTCCGGACCGATATGACCTCCAAACCTTCAAGAAAAGAGCATACTCCTTTTTAAAAGGCCGGCAACGCACTTGTAGCTCCTCTGGTGTTGCGGGTGTCCATGGGCGGCGGTAATCGCTTACCATCAGGCGATACGTCTGCTCGTTTGCCTACCAAAACATAAAAAAAAAAAAGTCTTGCGAAACAGCGCAGAGGCGGCTTCTCGGTATGTGTTGCTGTGCGTCACCGCTTCCCATGGTGGTTCTGTTAAAATTAAAGATTGGAAGTAGTTTTATTACTGTTTTAATTGGAAATTAATAAGTACAGACACGTTTACTTTGCTGTCACAGAGTAGAAGTAAGATATCAACCACAGACTAAAAATAAGTAGTAAGTGTTATGGTAGGCGGGTAATTTAAAATTTCAATACTCTATCTAAATTAAAGCCTTCCTATAAAGTAAACAATTTACATATTTCAAAATTTTCCATTATTTAACACTATTTAATATTTAACATTCCAATGCAACTTCTCATTGACTTAAATTTATCTCTAGACAAAGCTTTGGTGAAAACATCTGCAAATTGGTTGTCTGTTGCAACACTTATGAAATTCACTGTTTTTGATCACACTTATTGCACTTTGATTCTCAATGTTTGAACATTGAGAATAAAGATTTTTGCTTAAACTCTCCTAAATCACTGAATAATTGCTTTAACCACATAAGTTCTTTAGTGGCAGCACAGGCAGCCATGAACTCGGCCTCAGTTGTGGACAATGCTACACTTTGTTGACGCTGACTGGACCATGTGATAGCAGCTCCACTTTTTATGAATACATATCCGGTCATTGATCGCCTAGTTGTTAAATCATTGGCAAAATCAGCATCGCTGTAGCCTATCAAATCTGTCATTTCAGACATAGATTGATAACATAGACCAAACTCTTTGGTTTCCTTTAAATATTTGAATATCTTCTTCACTGCATTCCAATGAGACTGATTATAACAATGCAAAGATTGACTCACCAAGCTCACTGCATACATTACATCAGGTCTGCTAACAGTTGCCAGGTGAATTAGTGATCCAACTGCCTCTCTATCTATGCTCTTTTCAGGTATGGGGTCACTTTTCTGCAACTTTACATTAGGATCAGCAGGAATACTATTGGAATTGGCATTACTCATGTTGAATTTAGCTAACAGCTTCTCAATATATTTACTTTGATGAATAAAAATGTATTTCTCATTTCTTATAACTTCCATACCAACAAAGTTTGTGAGAGGAAAAGTTTTTATGTCAAAATTTACTTTTAATTCGTCTATTACTTCTGTCAAGGTAACTTTTTCACACTGATCAGCGGAACTCTTTACAAAACCAAAATTTTCTAAGAATGAATTAAATTTGGCATTCCAGCACCTGGGGGCTTGTTTTAAACCATACAATGATTTGTTTAGTTTACATATTACATTAGGCTCACATTCTAAACCCTCAGGTACAGCCATAAAAATATATTCTTTTAAGTCACCATATAAGAAAGCTGTTTTTATATCAAATTGCATAATATTTAAGTTTTGTTCAGCAGCAATTGATAGAAGTGATCGTATGGAATCATACCTGACTGTTGGTGAGAAGGTTTCATCATAGTCAATGCATCTAGTTTGTGCATACCCTTTTGCACACAAACGAGATTTATAGCGCAGACCCGTTGGCTCCTCTTTTATGCGAAAAACCCACTTACATCCAATGAGCTTAGCATTCTTAGGCTTGGTAACCAATGTCCACGTTTGTTTCTCACTGTGAGATTGTAATTCTTCTTTTATAGACTCAATCCACTTCTTTGACATTGGCGATGAAATTGCTTCATTGTAGTTCAGGGGTACATTATTTAATACTTCATCATAGCATAAATAACTATTTTCTGAGTTCTCACTTGCTGAAAAAACATTTTTATTTCTTGGTCTTAGGGTAATGTTTGAGCTTCTTGTATCTCTGATTACTCTATCTGGTACATAATCACTTTCATTTGCTGAATTATAGTCTGATTCAGACTCAGGTATGTTTGTTATGACGCTGTTTGTGGATGTTGACATCTCATCTGAGGAGTCAGAGCAAGTGTTCTCTTCTGGTTCAGTCTCATTTTTGGACTCTGATAATTCCACCGGAACAAAGTTTCTGTTAACAGTTGATTCTAAGAAGACTGCATCTCTACTCTTGATTATAACACCAGATGTAGGGATAATGAACCGATATCCCTTTGTGGTGTCACAGTAACGAAAAAAGATGGTCTTACTTGCTTTAGGATCCCATTTCTTGGTTCTATACTTAGGTAGACCATCGATTCACATCCAAATACTCGTAAGTGACTGACATTGGGTTTTACTCCAGACCATATTTCTTCAGGAGTTTTATATTTTAATGATTTGTTTGGAATCCTGTTGATAAGATATGCAGCTGTATGTACAGCTTCTGCCCAGAATTTCTGTGGCAATTTTGCATTAAGCATCATACACTTGGCTTTCTCCACTAATGTCTGGTTCATTCGTTCTGCCAAGCCATTTTGCTGTGGTGTGTATGGTGTCGTAGTCTGGTGTGTAATTCCATTACTAGTTAAGAGATCAAATATATTCTTGTTTAGGTACTCCAGACCATTGTCAGATCGAAGACATTTAATTTTACATTCCAGTTGATTTTCTACATAGTTTTTGAATTCCTTCAACTTATCTATGACTTTTTCTTTAAGAAGTAAACAAATACTTTCCTTGAGTAATCGTCAATGAATGTCAGAAAATATTTGGCCCCACCAAGAGACCCTGTTTCCATAGGACCACATACATCGGAATGAACTAGTTCAAGTAATTGTGTGGCCCTTGAACCTTTATTTTTCAAGGGCATTCGAGTTTGCTTACCTTCAAGGCATGTTATGCATGTCAAGTTGTCCTTTTTCTTAAATGAATTTACACCTTCAGTATCAGTCACTTTTTCTAGGTCTGAGAAATTTAAATGGGTCATTCGCTGATGCCAGAGGAATGTATCTTTTTCATCAACATCAGATATGTAAGCATGTCCACCATACATGTTCAATCGGTATATATTGTTGATTTAAGTAGCTGTTGCCACTTCTTTATTGATACTGTTCATAATTAAACACCCTTTGCTATCAAATTTGACTTGACCACCATTTCTTATGATTTGACTGACTGATATAATTTATTTATATTATTAATAATATATATTGGTTGCTAGTTCAGGCACATATAAAAAATTCTGAAACAATACCTTTTTGGACTTGCATCGCAAACATCCAGGCTTAGATGACCTGAGCTCTTCACAGATAAGCATTTGTCATTGGCAACCTTGATTGTTTTTATGCTTGGATCCATCTGATTTGTCAACAAGTTGTTATGTTTGGTCGCTCTATATATATATATGCTATATATATGCATAGATGATGGCATGGATGAGGGCAGCAGTGTGCCACGGTTTACATCGTGTCTGTTAAAAACATCCAAATAAAAATATCTAAAGAACATTTTAAACAAAAGCAAAGTGTTATTGTGAAAATAAATTTGATAATCTCAGTGATATATTGAAGAAACCAGCAAAGACACAATCTGAAGAAAGTTAAAAGATAAACAAAATCCAGTGACTGTGAACTTTTTCATATAAACTTTTCGTGTTTACCATACAATATAAGCCATATTGGATGGTCTGTGTTCATTTATTCAGCGCTCAAAAGTGATTAAAAACGAACATTAGTGCTATTAAATACATTTTGCGAAAAAATAGTGACATAACCTCTTTTCCAAAAAGGAACCACGATTTGCGAAGTCATCCAACAATATTATAAAACTAGTAACGCCATCTGTTGAAGTAAGCACGAACTACTTCAAAGTCCAACAACACTGTGTGGGTTCTGTGACATCGCATCGATCTAACTCTCAGTTCAAAAAATACCGAGACACGCCAGTAGAGGGCGACACATATAGGTAAACAAACTTTCACTAAAAAAAAAATTTACATAATAACAATCATGGATGGATCAATTCTGAAAGCTCTTAAAAAAATTCAACTGGAATTAGATGAGCAAAAGAAAGAGATTCGAGAAAATGGAAAAACCGTGACTGAACAAGTCACACAAAATATCAATAAAATATTAGAGGAACAATTTTTTGTATTAGAAGTAAAACACGAAAAATTAAAGGAAATAGTAGAAAACCAGGAGAAATCTATCTACTTCTTCGCATCGAAGAATTGGAGTCTTCATATAGTACTTTAGAAAAAAATATGCTCAAATTTTTAGAACAACATTTCTCAATCAAACTGTCCTTAAACGACCTACAAGAAGTCAAGAGAATAGGGAAGAAAGGCGACAGACCACGACCAGTGGTGGTATCCTTCTTGAGTTTGGGCATAAAGATCCAAATCTTTCAACAAAAAAGAGCACTGCGGGACACAAATTGCTACATGAAGGAAGACTACCCTAAACAGGTTTTAGAAAAGAGAAACCAGTTACAAGAACAGTTAAAATCAGAGAGAGAAAAAGGAAACATGGCTTTTCTAAAGTACGACAAACTGGTCATACTTAAACAAACAAATAAAAGAAAGCTTTCTCCTTCACCAACAAAACCTACCGAGGACATGCCAAAAGAAAGAAACACATCAACAAATAAGAAGAGCAAATCACAACAGCATGACCCCCCGGCAAGAAGATCAAACAGCATCTCAGAGGGAGTAATTAAACCGAGTATGCTTAACTACTTAATAAATAAAAACAGTACACTTCATCAAGAAACCTCCAAAAACAATGCAAAGCAATTAGCTGGCCCTCTCCGAACAGATTCAGTACAGAAGTATTACAACAAAAAAAAAACACAACAAACCCTCCAACCCGGTTGGTCACCGTGGAGGATTATGACCAAAACCCTCCACTGATAACCACTATCCCAAGGAACACCAACACTAAATAAAATTATCAACTAATGCCAGCCAGCAGAAGACTAAAGAAAAAAGAGGAATTATTCCATGTAATAACATATAACGTTAAGACGTTGTCAACCAGCCACCGCCTATTAGAGCTGATGAACTCTCTGAAGAATACAGAATACGATGTAATCGGTATTTCAGAAGTCCGACGTCTTGGTACGTCTATCCAGGAGTACGACAGCTTCATATTTTGTTATACAGGAGAGACCCGCGGATTATATGGTGTGGGTTTCATAGTCAAAAAATACTTGAAAGGAAACATTGTGAGCTTGAGTGGAATATCAGAACGAATAGCTCTCCTAAGACTCAATATGAATGGATACCAACTAGACATACTCCAAGTCTATGCACCTACAGTAGCCTCAACTGACGATGAGGTGGATTTCTTCTACAACACTGTCAGCGAAACTTTGAAGAACTGTGCAAAAAATGTGATAGTCATGGGGGACTTCAACGCAAAAATAGGTCAACCTAGAGCCGATGAACGCTTAATAATGAAAAATTATGGATATGGAGTTAGAAATAGTAGAGGTGAACACCTGATAGACTTCGCAAACGAAAACAAGATGAGTATTATGAACACCTTTTTTAAGAAAGCCAATAACCAGAGATGGACCTGGAAATCTCCAGACGGAGTCACCAAAAAATGAAATTGATTATATATTAACCAACCAAGATAAAAACGTTAAAAATGTACAAGTTTTAAATATTAATTTTCCCTCGGATCATAGACCTTTAAAGGCTTCTCTGCAACTGAGAAATATAAAGAAAAGCCGTATAAAATACAGAAGCAATTTAAAAAGCTCACTAAGGACTACCTCAGAGAAAGAAACTTATAGACTCTTTTTAGGAAAACACATAGACCAACTTCAATTCCAAGATGATGCTAACGTCCAAGTAAATTACGACAAAATCACTCAAAGCATAGAAAGAAGTCTACATAATGACAAACAACACACCACTAACCCAGGAGTGTTGTCAGCATACACCAAGAGTCTCATAGTACAAAGAAAACATCTACATGAATCTAAACATAAAACAAGAGCACAAAAAAATCAACTAAAAGCTTTATACAAACTCATAAGTAAAAGCATAAAAAGGGACTATACGCTTCACCGATCCAAGACATTTGAAAAACATATAAATACTACATGTAGCGTTAAAAGAGCATATAAAGAGCTCAATACACATAAAACATGGATAAAGGAACTAAAAGAGACAAATGAACTCTTTTGCAATAGGCCTGATATTATCAAAATTGCTACAAATTTCTACAAAAAATTGTATGACTGCCAAGAGAAAAATAATATGGAAAAACTCGATAATGTCAACCTACAATATATCATAAAAGATTTCTCGGAAATAGAAACGATAGACGAGCTCGAAGTCTCAAAAGCAATCAAAAGCTTGAAGGCTGAAAAGTGCCCAGGTCCAGATGGAATCACAAACGAAGCGATAAAAGAAGGTTGTCACTATCTTGCACGCCCTCTAGCATGTCTTTTTAACTCTATACTTGAATCAAGTACCACACCCTTTCAATGGTCAGAGTCATTCATGATTCTACTCTACAAAAAAGGTGACCCAAAGGACATAGGCAATTATCGCCCCATCAGTCTCCTACCATCACTCTACAAACTCTTCTCATCAATTATCGAAAAGAGGATTAGTAAGAGTATTGAAGTACATCAACCGATAGAACAAGCCGGTTTCAGAAGTGGATATTCTACGATAGATCATATCCACTCAATTGAACAAATAATCGAAAAATATAACGAGTACCAGAGACCACTATATGTTGCTTTCATTGACTACCAGAAAGCCTTCGACACAATCCTACATTCTTCCATATGGACCGCTCTAAGCTCACAGCACGTAGAACAAAAATATATAGAGGTCATTAAGTATATATACAACAATTGCAGTAGCAGAGTGAAGCTTGAGTCGATAGGACCGCCAATAAGCATAAAAAGAGGTGTAAGACAGGGGGATCCTTTGTCACCAAGAATTTTTATAGCGGTCCTAGAGATGGCCATCAGCCAAGTCAATTGGAACAGAACAGGACTAAACATCAATGGAAAATTCATCAGCCACTTATGGTTCGCAGACGATATTATTCTTCTATCCGAAGACGCAAGAGAACTAGAATCAATGATACTATCGCTAAAAGATGTAAGCGTCAAAGTAGGCTTACAAATGAATTTAAATAAGACCAAAATCATGACTAACAGCATAAAATATCCTTTGTATCTTGACCAAAATTTATTAGAACATGTGGAAAGCTACGTATACTTAGGAAAACAAGTCTCTTTCGATAATCAAAATAATGAACTAGAAGTAGAAAGAAGAATTTCAGGCGCATGGAGAAAATTCTGGAGCTTAAAGGAAATATTAAAGGGAACTATGCCTATTAATTTAAAGAAAAAAGTTATGGACACCTGCCTGCTCCCATCACCTATGGGTGCCAGACATGGAAGTACACACTAAGAGTGAAAAACATGATTAGGTCATGTCAACGGGGTATGGAGAGAAGCATCACAAATGTGAGAAAAATACAAAAAATCCCACACAGTATTATAAGAAAAAATACTAAAATTATAGATGCACTCCAATTCTCACTAAGATTAAAATGGCGCTGGGCAGGACATGTGGCTAGGATGGAGGACGACCGTTGGACTACCAGACTGACGTCATGGCAGGGCCCTGCAGGCATCAGAAAAAGAGGAAGACCGACAACTCGCTGGGAAAACGACTTAATAAAAATAGCAGGAAAACATTGGAAAACAAAAGCTTTGGCTTTATTTTTCAAAGATAGGGACAAGTGGAAAAATCTGGAGGAGGCCTTCACCCTCACAAGGAGGGGTTCTTGCATGTCACAGGAATGATTTTATTTCATTTTTATTGATTTTCATTGCATGTCAAGTAAATTTAAGTAACTTAAACAAGTTCAGTAAATTATAATTTAATTTAATAATACTAGAGAAAATAATTTTATTATTACAGGAATTTAAATTAATTAATTAATTATTGAATAGATTTATTTATAAATACATTAATAAACAATCAGTAGTACCTAGCAATCATAAATCATGATAATATGATACTATATTGATCATTATATTAATGATACAACATTGATATATACATCATATTTGATATATGAACTGATGATACTATGAATAACAAATTGTAATCAACAATAATACTAAATGAACCACAATAATAACATATTTGTAACAATAATTTATTTGTATTTGGATTACGCAAGAAATAAAAGGCTTTTTTATTTTTATTTTATTTTATTTTTATTTATTTTATGCCTAGAAGCTCCCGAATCTACAAAACATGCATCATTGTTATTGTGAGAGGCAATGAATGCAGCAGCATAACTGCTTGAGCTTTCTGCTTTATTTTTCTTTTTAGATTTGCAATCTGTGCTGATATGACCATGCCTGTTACATACAAAACAGCGAGGTCCTTTCCGAAAAGGTTTCTTCTTATTGTCATTCCGAATTGCAAAAGCTGAAGTTGTGCTGTCCATCTTAACATCTTGCAAGATTTTAGTTTTGACTGAATCTGCACTTATCTTCAGCCCTGATCTTTCTAATGCAATTATCATGGGTTGGTAAGTTTCTGGTAAACCGGAGAGAAGTAAGGTACCCAATCATTCATCGTCTACTTTAAACCCAATATTTCTCAATTTACGTGCTGTAGTCATTATTTTGCTCACATAATCTTCTACGTTTTGACACCTACTGAGTGTCGTAGTACACAGTTCTCGAAGTAATCCAACTCTGCGTGTTAGCCCGTAGTCATCAAATGCTTTGGCCAGATTGTCCCAAACTCTTTTTGCTGTTTCTGCTTCTTGTATATGTACATAGTTTATAGGATCGACGAGAAGTATAATTTTAGACTTAGCTTTGAGATCCTTTTGGCGTCTACTTCATTGCCGGCATTTTCAATGCAATCCCACAACTCTTCATGCTGTAGATAGGTTTTAACAGCGAATCTCCATGTTGAGTAATTGTCACGGCCTGTTAATTTTTCAATTAATGCCAATGTATTATTCGAGGACATATTCGCAGGATACAACAATAACTTGTAGATTTTCACTCGCGTGTTCACTTAGAGGTTATGAGTTTTGCCAATTTTCGTAATCACTGACAGTTATGTATATTTCTAAAAGATTTTATATTTATTTGATCACTTAGGCTCTTTGGGCCCATAACCTGTTAAAATTAAAGATTGGAAGTAGTTTTATTACTGTTTTAATTGGAAATTAATAAGTACAGACACGTTTACTTTGCTGTCACAGTTTAGAAGTAAGATATCAACCACAGACTAAAAATAAGTAGTAAGTGTTAGGGAAGGCGGGTAATTTAAAAATTCAATAGGTTCATCTCTTAACATCTCCCTCCGCAAGATCTGCAACTATTTGGAGACTTTCGTCGAAAATAGTGCGGATAGAGACGTGTAGCATCTCTGGGGCTGCTATCTTTGACGTCTTTTATACTGGGTGCTTGATCTATTCTCCGGTTGGAATCCATATGGTTTTGTGAAACGTTATTATAATTGTTTTTCCAGAAATGCACAAGTTTACGACGAATAAGTACGACGATGATAACGAGTACTGATGCACCAAGCAGCACGTAGACAGGGATAGTTGTGTGATAAATGGTATCTACATATCTTCATTTACCTCTACATTATGAGTTTGACCTTACTCTTACATACAATAGCTAGGTGTCCAATTTTGTTACATATTTTACATTTAAATGTCTTAAATTTACATTTTGAATAATTATGGTTTGTCTATCGCAATGAATGCATTTTAATTACGATGACTCACTATCCTGTTTCTTCTCAATCTTTTTAAATGTGTTGTGGAAATTTCTATTCGTCTTGGCATATCCATGCTGAGCTACTTGATTTACTTCCTGCACCTCCTTCAAAGCCATTTCCTTATTCAGTGCTGTATCTACTAAACATGACACCGACTTGGAAACATCTTGTTCGCATAATTTTTCCTGGATTGGTCCTGGACGCAGACTCGTATCGAATTTATCCTTATCATGTTCCTCTAATATATTCGTAAAATTGCATCCTGCAGCCAACTCTCTAACACGAGCATACCATTTAGCTAAACTCTCCCCTTCCAATTGTTGTAATTTTTCGAATTGAATCCTTTTTCTAAAATGCGAAATTCTTTTCTCGAACCTTAGTTTTAACAAATTCTGCAGCTCCACATACGACAACTCCTTTGGCATCTTCGGATGACACATATTCTTTAGGATTGTATGTACATCCTCGTGAAGACTTATGAATAATATTGAGCATCTTTTTTTAGTTTTAGTCTCATTGGCTTCAAAATACTGTTCTATCCTTTCCAAAAAACACAAGATATCGCGATCTTGTTTGAAAGCGTCTATACGAAAATCGTTGGCCATGTTTCAGCCGTAAAAATGTACCTTTTATGCTTCGAAATTCTTGTTTATCCTCGTCGCCATTTGATGTGTATACGCCTTGTATACAATATAGTCCAAAATGAAACACTAGAATAGTTAAAATAGTTTATAATGAAACTTACAATAATTATAGTGCAGCGGATGGAAATGGAGTCTCCCTGGTTGCTCCCTACCTTTTTTTTTGGATAGTGTTACCAGTAACTAATATTTTATAACATCACAATATACTACATTAATGGCGACCATCGAGTTTCTCTAAGGCTGGTTTCTTTAGAGACACGGTGACTGTATTACATACTGCTCCTTTGTTGTCCATCTTTACCCATCGTTGCGCTAGCGCAACATTACACGTTTGATTTTTTTTGTTTTAAAAATAAGAAATAAATCTATGACACTCAAGCTAGTCTCGAGAAGAGGAACTAAGAGATAGTAAATTTTTTTTAATGGTTTTTTAAAACCAACTCATATTATTCTTATTTTTTAATAACTGCTAATTTAGTCATCTTAAGATCAACAGATTCTTCCAGTCATAAAAAATATTAATTGAAATAAAGCTATACTTTTTACACTCTAACAAGCTTTAGCAACATCTTATTTATGATATAAACCTATATCATAAATATTATATATTATATATGTTGGGCACTTTTTGTTTATTTTAGACTTCCAGGAAGCGTTGCGTATGCGCAACGTTGAGAGAAATAATGTCAGTTGTTATTGTTACTCAGCTTGCCATTGGTGTTTGGAATTTATTGTAAACATAAGGTTATCTGTATTCAAAGAGTACAAACACTTTTGTTTTATTAGTTAGTCGACTACAGAACGTCAAGCTAACCGTGTCACTTAGTAATTCTTGGAAGTCGGTGTACACAAATCAGTGAATAAAAAGTTGAAAGTTGAAAAGTTATGGCTTGGCGAAAAGCATTTTCTTCTCATGAAATTATGAGTATATTAGAAGAGGATTTAGAAGATGCCAATCAAATTGATGCCGTATACATTTCCCTGACGGTTGACAATCTTACAGACGAGGAAGACTTAGATGATGACGCGCTAGGTGGTTACGACAATATTGTGCCCACTGATATCACTAGAACGTATGAAATCTACACCGATTTACCCGTAGAGCCTGAAAATACTTAAGGTGAGCCTGGTCCTTCAACTTCAAAAAAGCCAAGACTGGAAGAAGTTACCAAAATTTGTTCCAGACTGGAAAAAAGAACATCAAACTTATACACATTTTCCTACAAGTAACGAAACAGCAATGACGGAGAAAATTGATAAAATCTAGGTTGGATTACAACAAAAATGTGGGAGGCGTAGATCTCCATGATAATGGAATAGCGAATTATAGGATTTCGAATAAGAGGGAAAAGGTGGTGGTGGCGACTGTTTATCAATTTGATAGACAGTGTTTTGGTAAACTCGTAGGAAATAACTAACAGATAATTCGCATTTTTGGGTAATTCAAATACAAATCTAGGAAGACCATCCAAAACCGCGATACCTTCCAATATTCGCTTGGTAATATTGGTCATGTCATAGAAGAGCACGAAAGTAAACGTCGAAGAAGATGTCGTCAGTGTAGAAGTACAACAATTTATATTTGTAAAAAATGGCAAGTACATCTTTATGCTGATTGTTTCACTTACCCTAATACTCTAGCGTTGTTAGACTTGCTAGTAAAATTGAAGTCCAGTAATCCCAACGTTGCGTAGACGCAACATTTTGTGGACTGTAAACTAATGATTAAATTTTTTATGACTATATTTTTCCCTTTTTGGATGGATCTTTAAACGTCATAAACAATAAAACCGATACATATGCTTATATTTTTGCCCTTAGGAATTAATGGGTTAAGATTAGTTGCTGGATACAAGCTTCTGACATTTGGCTCTGCAGACTATGAATTTCCTCGCATAGATATTCTTTTCTTGTCTTCGGGAATTCAGCCTCCATGTACTTAAAATCTTTCGAATGGATAGCAAGGGATGGAAATTTGGGAGTAAGGATTTCATGATTTGTATTGGCATATTATATATATTATATATATATTACTATAGATATTTTATATACTTGGGGTAATACTAGTTTCATTAGCCAATTTTTTTTCAATCATGTCCAGATGGAGGTAAGTTCATTGGAACAAAATGGCTAACGCCATTCATGGACGGGGTTCATTAAAGGATGAATTCGGTTGGCGTCTATTTGATACTACTGGAATTATAATTCGGTGGAGGGGCACGGAACATTTGCTGAGTACAGGTCGGTCCGCGAGATTGCATTATCTAAGGTATATTAGATTTCCAACCCTGAGCGGGTTTTGAAGGCATATTGAATGATTGCTGTCTCGTGGGACCAGGAATGTGAGGTATAGGAAGGTTTTGCACAAAGTTATTCAACGGCAAGTGAAAGTTAGGGCAAAAGGATTGCTGTTGCTATTAGAGGATTTTCTTTGCTACCACCGGGTTCACTATGCTGTTGCATATAAAGAGTGTTCAACGAATCGTAGAACCTAAGGGATCCTTTAAACCTTTGTATGTATATATGTGTATTTTGATACAGGGTACGCTTGGCTGTTACAGTTGCTACGACTTCATGCAATGATATTTAAGGGGGTATCCTAGTCTAGAATTTTGAAAAAATCAATTATTTTTTTTTTGTATATTTTCAAAGAATATAACTTCAAGAATATTTCCTCCAAAGGAATTTTAAAAATTTTAATTATTTACGGAGTTATAGCAATTTAAATTGCAGCGCGCAAACCAGTTCTGACCCATAAAATCGAACAATAGGCAAGTAGACTTTCACTGACTACCTGAGGGTGAATATTCCTGTTGACAAGTTTATTCTTTATGTATCCTGCAGAAAGTCCTTTATACTATAGGTATACACCATGAATTCTCAAAAATTATATTTGTGAAGGGCGTTGTAACAGTTTTTGTTGAAATATTTTTATGTTTAATGTACAGTGCCGCTCAGTTTGCTCTGAGCCATCATATATAAACGTTCTTGGTGTGTGCAGTTTAAAACAATATTTTGTGAGTGTTCATTTAATTTTTTTTTGTGAGTGTTCATTTAAATTTATTTGTGTACAATGGATAAAAAAATAAAACCAGGAAGTTCTTCACGTCCAGAGAGAAAGAAAAAACGAAAATTTCACGGTAATCGACATACTTTAGAAGATGATACAACTTTCACAAGTGCATCGGCAGCTAAGCTACAAAAATCAGGAGACGAGGAAGTTATTATTGAACATAATCACGGCTACTGTATTTTGGATTTTTTTTCTTTTTTTGCTACATTATCTACATTTATTTTATGTGCAACATGCAAAAAAGAAATAAAATTTTCTCGAACTGCTGCTCGCGGTCTCGGATTCAAAATTGCATTGAAATGCAGTTGTGAAGATATTCGATTCATTCAATCTTCTCCATTCATTAATAAGGCATACGAAGTAAATCGAAGAATAGTTGCAGCCATGAGACTTCTGGGAGTCGGAAGAGAAGGCATAAATATTTTCTGTAGTGTAATGGATATTTGTCAAGGTATAGCTATCAACACATATTACAGTTGCCTTGAAAATTTACATTCAGCCGCATCAGCAGTTTATAATCAAATAATTATAAAAGCTGTTGAAGAAGAAAAAGAATTAATAGCTGCATCAGATCCCACCGTTGATCCTATACATATGACAGTTTCTGGAGATGGCACGTGGAAAAAAAGAGGATTCAGTTCACTTTTTGGAGTGACAACGCTCGTGGCCAAATATAGTAAAAAAGTGGTTGATACAGTAGTCAAATCTAGTTTTTGCCAAGGTTGTAATTTGTGGAGAAAAAAAAAAAACGATGATATCGAAGCTTATAAATCTTGGTACGAAGAACACCAAGATTCTTGCACCATAAATCACAACGGAAGTGCCGGAAAAATGGAAGTTGACGCCGTAATTGAAATGTTTGTGAGATCGGTAGAATTGCATGGAGTCAAATATGCAAAATATATAGGTGACGGTGACTCAAAAACATTTAAAGGTATTCTCGACATAAATCCGTATGCAGATGACCCTGTAGTCGAAAAAAAGGAGTGTGTTGGACATGTGCAGAAACGTATGGGCTCAAGATTGCGTAAATTGAAAAAAAATACAAAAGGCTTGGGTGGCAAAGGTGACGGCACATTGACAGATAAAATTGTTAACGAGCTATCTTTGTATTATGGTTTGGCTATTCGTCGGCATCCGGATTCAGTTGAAGATATGAAAAACGAAATATGGGCAACTTATTATCATAAAAGTTCAACCAATGATAATCCACAACATATGTATTGCCCATCTGGATCATCAAGCTGGTGTAAATGGCAAAAAGCCAAGGCTGAAGGTACATTGGATGACTTTGACCACCAAAATGCCGCTCTAAATGATAAAGTATTAGAAGCAATCAAGCCAATTTATGAAACTTTATCAGATGAAAACTTGTTGCTGCGTTGTTTGGGCTCAGAAACACAAAATAATAATGAATCGTTAAATTCATTAATTTGGACTTTTGCGCCTAAACACATTCATTCAGGAACGAGAACAATAGAAATTGCAAATTATCTGGCTGTTTGCATTTTTAATGAAGGCTTTTTGCCAATTTTAAAAATACTGAGCGTCATGGGAATAACTATTGGTCCAGAAGCCTATGCATTTGCTGAAAAACGTAACGAAATGCGGATACGTCGCTCCGAAATACGAGCTTCTGATGCTTCGAAGGAAGCTAGAACGGATCGTCTAGCCAAGAGGAGTGCCAAAAATGATATATTTGAACAGGAAGAAGGTCCAATGTATGGAGCAGGAATAGCCGACTAATGAAATGTAAGTACAAACTGTCTGTAGCTTGACTCAAATCTTTAATCGCGTTTTTCTCGAAACTACTATTTTCACCACGTTTGACATGATTTCTTAACTTCTAATGAACCGATTGACTTGAAATTTGGTGTGGGCATTCTTTATATATCTTTCTATGGCTGGAACTAGGATTATTTGAAAATTTTGATTTTTACTATTTTTAAAAAATTCAAAACTTTGCAAAAAAGTGGGGGGGAAAATTCAAACAGCCACTATTTTGCGAAAAAAAATTTTTTTTTTTTTTCCCTAGTTCAGGCGATAGTGGCATCCTTACTGATTAAGAATCCGTTTGATTTTTTTTTTCAGATCACCAGAAGGGTTTTAATCGTGTCAAAAAGGACGCACCGATTTTCTCAAACCTCCCCATTCTACCAGCCTGCAATTTATCAAATTTTCAAAAAATAATTTCTTTTAATTTTTTTTGTATTATAAAAATATCAATAAATATCTGATAAAAAAATGGATAGTAAAAATTTTTTTAGTTTTTTTTTTTATTGGCCTTTGAAAAATACTTCAAAATAGACATTCTAGACTAGAATACCCCCTTAAGTCATAATCGTTTACCAATAAAGTTTTGACATCGTTCGTAGAACTCTTGTAGAGTACTGGAACCCTTGACTTTGTATAAATAAGTCGTTGTATAAAGCGGTCTCGTCGCGTTGGTCAGCGAAGTTATTAACGAGCTTCTAATACCGTTCCAATCGTCCGCTATTCCACTGGAATTAATTAATCTAGTGGCTTTCTTCAAAATACCGTTGATAAGGGCTACGCTTGTAAGTTTATAACCCTGAGCCACATTAAAATATTTTAAAACTAATTGATCGTATAGATTTATAAAACGTACACTTCTCGCAAAAATTAAAGGAACAAAAAAGATTTTCAACAGGCTGTATTTCAGTGAAAAATGGTCGTACAGCAAATAAAAAAACAAAGCTTTTGAAGCTTGAAGACTCTAGTTTTAAATTTTTTTAGTTTAAAATTTTTCGGAGCATTGGTAGCCAGCCATGCAATCCTCGGATAAAGCACGGAGAAAAAATTTTCCAAATTTATTAAATTTTTTTTTGCTCTACGGGCATGGAACAATTTTTTCGAGCTAGACCAATGCATAGGCTTTGCTTGGCAATGCTTTTTTCGGGACCCGGATATGATCATTTGTCTTCGAGATATCGAATTTTTCATGCAAAAGGATCCCTTTCACTCAACTGCCGATATCTCTGGAATTACTGGTTTCCCAGCGAGCGGATAGAGAGTTTCGTTTTCTGCAAAAAAATTGATACAAAAATCTGTCACAATTAAATTTAAAAAAAAATTTTGTCCTCCTGTAACGTTAACGCAAAAAAAGAGCAAAAAAATGCAATTTTTCCTTTTTTTGGTTAATCGACTGTATTCGGGACTGACTTCGTCAATATTGGGGGGAAGACTTGGGTCATAGGAAAATTCTTTAGCATGATGTACCTTGAAGAACCCCCAAAATTTTTAGATCGATCGGATCACCGGTTTTTGTGGGCCGATCGATTGAAATTTCGAAAAAATTAAGGGAAGAAGGTTTTTGTTCCTTAAAGTTACCGTAATCTATTTAAAAATAAAATATTTTTTTTTTGTACTGTAGACTCGATTTTTTTTCGAAGATTAATTAACAAAAAAATTGTTTGTGCGTGCGTGCGTGCGTGCGTGCGTGCGTGCGTGCGTGCGTGCGTGCGTGCGTGCGTGCGTGCGTATGTGCGTGCGTGCGTGTGTGTGTGTGTGTGTCCTAATCACAGACTCTTATTACAGCGTTCTCTAATGCTGCTAAATTGTTCAACTTTGGATGATCTTGACGATGCCTCAACAATCTAATATTCTTTCTCTCAAAGAATTGAAGGGCTATATTTGCTGTATGAGGCCTCGCATTATCCTGCATAACAATAAATCCTCTCCTGTTTCTTGTTAAAGGTTACACATGAGGTCGCAAGATTCGGTCGATATAATGCCTAGCATTGAGAGTGTCTCGAACAATCACTAAAGGAGTTCGAGAATCCCGTGAAACTGCAGCCCAAACCATCACCGATCCCCCTTTTTTGAATTTTCAAAAAAGACTTTTTTGGAAAATTTTGAAAATTTTTGAAAAATTTCTGTTGACGCGAGGATATTATATTGGTCAACTGTGTCTCCATAGGTAATATATTTGAAATTAGCGGGAGGACAAATCTAACCCTAGGTATTCAAATTCAAAATTCAAAACCATTTATTCAGTTTAGGCCTTCGGAGGGCACTTATGAAGGTCAAATTTAAAGTTACTGAAGCTACAACCGGTTCGGAAGTCAGCCTTCAACTGAGAAGAACCGGCAAGAAACTCAGCAAGGTTACATTCTTTTTTATTTGTTATATAAATTTTTATCTATTCTGACTTTTTGGCTATTTTATAATTTCAATTTTACATAATTTTATATTTAACAATTACAAAATACTTATTATAGGTAACATTAATAAAAACAAAACAAAAAAAAATATGACAAGACTACAAAATAGAAAATAACAATAATTAGGTACTTACAACTTAAACAAGAGATTTAGAGGTGCACTGTGCAGAGAGCAGCTATTTCCATACATTTTTATCTTCAATATAATGAACTACCTTGTAATACGCTTTTTCTTTCAAAACTTTCCTAATATAATTTTTAAATTTATGATCAGACATTTTGGTTATTGAAAGCGGTATCTTATTATAAAATCGAACACAATTACCAAGAAATGACTTGTTAACTTTAGTTAGTCTAAAGTATGGAACAACTAACTTCTCCCTTTGTCTTGTATTTATACTATGAATATCTAATTTTGCCTCAAACATTCCTATGTTTCTACGTATAAACATTATATTTTCATAAATATATAGTGAAGGTAATGTCATTATATTTATTTCCCTAAATAAATCTCTTAATGATTCACGGGGACCCATACTGTAAATTGCACGAATTGCTCTTTTTTGTATAATAAATATTGATTCTATATCCGCTGCTGCTCCCCAAAACAAAATACCATAGGACAAGAGGCTATGAAAATATGCAAAATAAACTAATTTGGCCGTCTCAACATTCGTCAATTGTTTAATTTTCCTAACAGCAAAAGCAGCCGAACTTAATTTAGCAGCTAGAGTATCAACCTGAGGTCCCCATTGCAATTTATTGTCTAATGTAAGACCCAAAAATACCGTTTTATTTACAAGATCAATATGGCTCCCATCTATTATTATTTGGCTATCTACTTGTGCTACATTTGGTAAAGAAAACCTTAACCATTTAGTTTTCTTTGAATTTAGTAATAGATTATTTGTAGCAAACCACCCACAGACAATTGACATAGTATGATTAACTTTAGTTAGATCTTTGTCTTTTCTATTAACTTTAAAAATTAATGATGTATCATCATAGTCCAGGAGGAATCGGCGCATGAGTACCGAAAACTATTCCACCTCAATTTTTTTATGCGATCCTCTTTAAATTGTCCTACTGATGATATAAATGCATGTTGCCATGGGGCAACCCCGTGCCATATTGTTTAAACTGAAATTGTTTAAACAATTGTAAGGAATTGTTATTTTCAACCGGACAAATTTTTTTTATATTCTTTATTGAAATACGAATAAAAAAAGTCCTATGACTTTTCACGATAAAGTTAATATTTTTAGAGATATGAATTTTTAAAGGTTCGAAAAATCTCAAATTTGGGTACTTTTGACCCATGAAAAATATATTAAAAAAAAAAAAAAAATATAAATAATATTTTTTTTTTAATTCTTTATACAATAGTTAATAATATTCTTAATAGATACTTTTAAAAATGTTATTGTTTATACCTGTTTCATAATTGTTAATTTCACGCGCTCACAAGTATGCGCCGCTTACCTTTAAGTATCGCCGTCTCTCTCTGACTCATGCGCTGCATCGGCCTCTCTGTGTCCTGAATCATTATTTATCATTTATCTTAAAAACTATTAACTTTATCAAGATTGTTAAGGAGAGCAATGTTATAGAAAACAAATTGTAGACAATTTAATTATTAATAACATTGCTCTCCTTAACAATCTTGATAAAGTTAATAGTTTTTAAGATAAATGATAAATAATGATTCAGGACACAGAGAGGCCGATGCAGCGCATGAGTCAGAGAGAGACGGCGATACTTAAAGGTAAGCGGCGCATACTTGTGAGCGCGTGAAATTAACAATTATGAAACAGGTATAAACAATAACATTTTTAAAAGTATCTATTAAGAATATTATTAACTATTGTATAAAGAATTAAAAAAAAAATATTATTTATATTTTATTTTTTTTTTTAATATATTTTTCATGGGTCAAAAGTACCCAAATTTGAGATTTTTCGAACCTTTAAAAATTCATATCTCTAAAAATATTAACTTTATCGTGAAAAGTCATAGGACTTTTTTTATTCGTATTTCAATAAAGAATATAAAAAAAATTTGTCCGGTTGAAAAACAACAATTCCTTACAATTGTTTAAACAATTTCAGTTTAAACAATATGGCACGGGGTTGCCCCATGGCAACATGCATTTATATCATCAGTAGGACAATTTAAAGAGGATCGCATAAAAAAATTGAGGTGGAATAGTTTTCGGTACTCATGCGCCGATTCCTCCTGGACTATCAGCAAACAAGACAATAACTGTGAGGTCATTTACAACATATGGCAAATCATTTATATATACTAAAAACAAAAATGGACCGAAAATTGAACCCTGGGGTACCCCCATTTCGACTAAAGAGCCCTTGGATGTTGTGCCGGTAATCCCTACCTTTTGCTGGCGATTTGATAAATAAGATAAAACAAGATCATGAGCAGTTCCACGAATTCCGTAGAAGTCAAGTTTTAGTAGTAGCGTACGGTGGTCAACGCAATCGAATGCCTTGGACAGATCACAAAAAATGCCAATCGCATCCTGTGAATCCTCCCATGCGCCATAAATGTGCCTCAGCAATGTTGCTGCCGCATCGGATGTAGATCTTCCCTTCGTGAAACCGAACTGATGACCATGCAGTACCTTATGCTTAGTAAGTATGGTATGGAAAGGCTGCACAACCACTCACCTCGGTGTTGGAGCCGACCTGGCGCGTTCTTCCTATGTACGAGGGGTCGATTGTCTGCGGTCCTTTGATATAAGAGTGGACGGAACCGTGCTGATGATGCACTGGCTCCAGAAAAGCGGTGGCGTAACTCCTGAGTAGAACAGAGCAAACGCGACTGGGCGCAACCGACGGTGGTCCAGTACTAAAGTTTGTAGTCGTGCAGCGAAAATAATTTGAATCGAAAGATTTAAGAGTACCTACATTTATATTAATAATTAGAAAGAAAAAAATAAGCACCGAATACCTTCGGCGCGAACATTGCCCTCGACCTTAAAACAATCAGCGGACGCGAATTAAGAACACATTCGATTTGAGTTAGAACAGTCAACATCTCTTCATATGTTAACAATTGATTGCCAATGGCCCTATATAAATGCGTTTTGAAACCCTTTACGAATATTTCGTAATGTCCTCCAAAGTGAGGCGCGCGCGGTGGGTTAATCTTCCACGTGATTTTATGTTCGGCCAACTCATTACTGAATGCAGTTTTGTACTCATCAGAATCAATTAATGCGTATATTTCCGACAATGCGTTTTTAGCACCAATAAAAACTGTACCCGCGTCAGAGTACATAGTCTTTACCGCACCTCTTCTCGCAAGAAAGCGTTTAAATGCTGAAAGAAACAGGACAGCGCGAGTAACAAGACAGCAAAAAATGCATAGATAAGCTTTAATGGAACGAGCTCCACGCTTGCGTTGCGGGATTATACTAAGAGGGCCAGCGTAATCAACGGCGGTGTGCGTAAAGGCCTTCGCTTCCGTCACGCGGCACGCAGGCAAATCTCCCATGAAAGGTTGCACTGGCTTTGGTTTTGTACGGAAACAAAAATTGCAACTGTGCACGATCCGACGCGCGACGTTTCTACACGAGAGAATCCAGTAACTTTGACGTAATATTGACATCAACGCCACTGGTCCTGTGTGACAGTTATTTCGGTGGAAATGAGATACAATTAGATCAACAGTGTGATCTAGGTGGGTAGTAGGTAGTATGTAGGTTAAATCAGCGTTACGAAGTCGCCCGCCAACCCTTAATAAATCATCGATGAACGGTGAAAGTCTCTTTAAAGTGGAACGGCAGCATTTGTTTGCCTTTAAACGAGCTACCTCACTAGCGAAATAATGTTGTTGAATAGTCTTAATCAGCATTTTCTCAGCATAGATCAAGTCAGATGCGGTAATAAATTTTGATTTCGGTAGTTTACCTAAAAACTTGTAAACATAAACAATAGAGCGAAGCAATATACTCCATTTAGAAATACGCTGTGAAAACGCAAGAAGCGGATGCGAAGTTTCTGAATCCTTGTCACGAAAACTTGGTGTCTTAGAGTCATTAAAACTGGATTGGTCATTGGTTAAAACTGACACAGAACCAGTTGAGACTGGAAATGAAACCACCTTTGTTTCCGGCAACTTTTCAGACATAGCGGTGACTTCAACAGACGTAATAGGCCACGTAGCTTCATCTTGGCAAAGCCAAGAAGGGGCGGTGAACCATAGCGGGTGCGATACCAAAAGGCTCGGTGATAAGCCTCGCGACAGGCAATCGCTAGGATTATCTGAACCAGGCACATGGAAAAAATATTCTGCGGGAAGATTATCAAGAACCTTTGTAACCCGCGTGGCAACAAAGGTCTTTAAATTCTGCGAATCAGAATGGACCCAATATAAGGCGACCATTGAGTCAGTGAAACAAAAAATATTTTTAATTTCATGACATAACTTATAAGTGTCTATAACGCGACGTACGAGCCTAGACATCAGTAAAATTGCGCACAACTCTAATCTAGCAGCCGATATAGTCTTAAGATGAGCGACCTTGGACTTTGCACACACGAGATTAACGACTGCAGGAGAGCCGAGGTCGTCCTGAACCTTGACGTATACAGCGGCGCCGTACGCTTTCTCACTGGCATCAGAAAATGCAATGATAGACATCGCGGAGGTTTCAAACACGCCTATATGCCGCTTGATACGAATATCCTGTAACACGGGTAATTCGCGTAAATAATTTTCCCAGATACGGATAAGACTTGGGGGCGGTTTATCATCCCAGTCAATTTTGAGCACAAAAAGTTTTTGCAATATTAATTTTGCATATAAAATTGTCGGTGCAATTAAACCTAAAACATCGAACTGACGGGCAATAACGGATAATATGTTGCGCTTGGTACACGGACGATTATCGATAGTAACAGAAAAATCTTTGAAACATCCTGTGGTTTTCATGAACTAATATTTGAAGAAACATTTGATGTATGTCACTGGTAAAAGCCACAGGGTATAAGCGGAAGTCAAGTAATATTAAAATTAAATCATTTTGAAGATTCTCGCCCGGGTGAAGTAAGACATTCAGTGACTTTCCTGAGTCTGTCTTAGCGCTGGCGTCCATAACCATCCGGACCTACGTAGTAACCTTGTCACTCCTACAAACAGCGTGATGAGGTATATAATAACCCGACGGTGGCAAATTATCGTCCCGGAGTAATGAAATATAGCCTTTTAACAAGTAATCCTCAATAATCTTGTTATATCCTAAACGCAATTGCGAGTCTGCACTCAATTTACGCTCGAGATACAGATAACGACGTTTCGCTGTCTTATATGAGTCACCGAGCTCAGTAGGGTCGGCCAAAAAAGGTAAGTCCACACTATAGCGGCCGGTACCGTCGCGAGTTACACTTTTTATAAAAATCTCCTCGCATTCTTTGGCGGCAGAGTTGACTGGACGATCCAACAGTACCTCCTCAACCTGCCAAAATCGTTCTAACAAAGTGTCAAGTTGAGGCTCAAGCTGAGTGAACGCACATAAAGAAGTAACATCAGTACGCGAATTACTAACCGGAGTGTTCCCGATAATAATGTAACCGAAAATTGTTTCGAAGCCGGTAGGTAGCCCGGGTGGACCGTTCGCGCGACCGAAGAGTCTGAAAACTGCGGCGCGCCTATAAGAATATTTATTTCTCCCGGCGAGTAAAAATTTTTATCGGCCAAATGAACATGGTTTAAATAATTAAATGACGTCCTATCAATTAGCACTGAAGGCAAGTTGTCGGTAATCCGATCAATCACGTAGGAGTCAAGAGAAAGTGACATGTTCTTGTCATTATCGGAAAATAAATCAATGCTTACGGAACTTAGGATTAGACGAGGAACAGATTCCTTTTACAACAGCGCGCGATACTTTATTATAATGAATATTTAGCTTTGATAAGAAAGTCGATGTAATAAAATTGTTTTGTGACCCGGGATCAACGAGCGCACGAGCACTGTGTAATACGCCATTATGATCCGAAACTAAAACTTGAATCGTACCCAACAGGCAGGTATTGTTGTTTTTATAATTACATAATGAAACATTCGAAGCGGGCGTGTTATTGTTTTGCACTGAAGGATCAGCTGATATGCCAGTCTTGAGTGCGGCCGCGAATATCAGTAGACGATGGAGCGGGGCGCGCACACTCAGTGGCAGTAGTGTTCGCTAAGGGTTTTCTACATAACAACGAATGATGCTTACAATTACAATAACGACAATGTTGAACAGATTTACAAGCGGAATTAATATGACACAGACTTAGACAGTTTGTGCAACCTTTATTTTGATTTATAAAGTTAAATTTATCATCAATTAGAAGTTTCTGAAATTTGAAACATTTGTAGGGGAGACCGAGGGGTTTTGATACAAAGGTGAGTTGAAACAACGTTAATTTCGCGGAATCTATAACCGTTGTCGAGCTGGCAACAGCGCTGTTTATCGGCGTTACACCGCCCGCGGACCCCTCAGTGTGCGTCCTTGGCTCACGGCGCGCGGTTGCGTAGTTCTAGCACACGTGTCAAAATAAATATGAAAAGTAAGTTTTCATCGTATTTTTTCCCTGCCTACTATTTAATAATGAGTTAGTGTTTTGGCATGTATTATATACGTTTCGAAAGCTCATTGAGTTAGGATTGTGCTGAATAGTATTGGTGGAAATTATTAGTTGTGGTTTGGTTTTAAGTTTTGATTTTATAACGGATGGTTGGACTTTTGCTACTGAGGAGATTTGAAACAGACTGTTTCAACTCCCCTCGGTTGTATTTTGTATGGCTTCTGTTTTGTTAATACGGTGAAGTTTATTTTTGCTTTGCTTTTTTTGGTTTTAGCATGCCTACTGTCGACGCTCCTACGTAGCTGTCTTCGAAAACGCACCTATTCCAGTGATTGGTCATCCCCACTATATTCTCCCCCCCCTACACACTTGAATAAAAACTAAAACGCAACGGATATTTTGTACAAATTCATCTATAATCTAATACTGTAAATACATTAAAACTCCACTGAAATCATTTAACCAGCTTTTTTACTGCAAGCCTCCTCCTCCGCAACATATGGTCCTTCGAGCCGGATTTCAAGAAAACATTCCACATCTGCTGCAACAAAGGGCGGATCAGTGACGAAGAAAGAACCAACATATACGATATTGCGACAAACGTACGTGGATGGAGTGATCAGCATTGCAATTCAGTGTATTTCAGTGAGTTATCACCCAATTTCCCTTCCATCTTCATTGCCTACCTGTGCTAATACCGTGTTCCTAAAATTTCAGCGTTACCTCGATCAAGGGACAAGTTCAAAAAGTCAACCGTCTTGTTGTAATTTCAAAATTACGCGATATTTGCCACACGTCGAAGTTTCACCATCATCGTGCAACTGTAAGTACTCAGCTTTCTATCATTGTTCACCAAAATGAGTAGTGAAAAATTAACAATTCCAGACAAATCTCCCAAAAGTTCAATGTCGAAAATAGATGAGTTATTTCGCGATCTTACTAAGAAAAGGGGTATTATACGGGGTAGGTTAACGGTTTTCACAAAGTATATCGGTGGCTTGAACGCGCAGGAAGTAGCTTCAAATTCAAATAAACGGTCAGAATTGCAAATGCGTATTGAGGGAGCTTCAGTGTTTTTTAATGAATTTAATACCATCCAAACCGAAATAGAAGTCTCAGTTGACGATCATGAGCTTTTCCAACAATTGGAATTACGAGAAGGCTTTGAAAGTTCATATTACGCAATTATAGCTCAAGCTAAGAGCTTGCTAACGACTGATGAGATTCTCAGCACTAATAATACTAAGTTACATGCTGTAAAACTGCCTACGATAGCTATGCCTACTTTTGATGGATCTTACGAGCACTGGTTAGAATATAGGGATACATTTATGTCGTTAGTTCACAACAACAATCATATTTCACCAATACAGAAGTACCACTATTTGAAATCTTCCTTGAAAGGTGTTGCGGCGCTAGTAATTGATTCATTAGAATTTTCATCTAACAATTACACTGTAGCATGGGATTTAATTTGCAATAGGTACAATAATACACGTTTGTTAGTCCATAACCATGTCAAAGCCTTATTTTCAATTTCGAATATAGTCAAAGAATCTCCAAGTAATTTTCGACGGTTGATTGACACTATTTTAAAAAATCTACGTTCTTTAAAACTATTACATGAGCCCGTCGATTCATGGGACACTCTTATTATTTACATGGTTGTTTCTAAGCTAGATAGCACCACAGAACGCGAGTGGGAGCAATTCCGAGGCACCTTAACTACAGATAAAACTGGAGATGATTCTAACAGTTCGATTTCGGTAATGAAGGTAGATCATTTAATTACATTTCTCAAAAATAAGGCAGATATGCTTGAAACGCTTATGGTTACCCACGGCAGTAACAACAGTAACAGGGAGTCTAAACAAATACCGATATCGAAGGTACACTGCCATGCATCACCAACGTCACTCAATTCACAAAATTCACAAGATTCACAATATACAAATTTCAAACAATCACGCGCTTGCTGTGTTTGCAACAGTAGTCATCCTATTTTCACTTGCCAAACATTTGCTGAATTAAGTTTACAAGACAAACTTAAGTCCATTCAAAAAAATAACTTGTGTCCTAACTGCTTACGATCAGGGCATTCATTATCGCAGTGTAGGTTCGGTAGCTGTCGTAAGTGTAATGAACGACACAATACTTTAATACACAACGATCAAGCGGGCGGCGCGGCCGCATCAACGCCGAGCAATGCGAATAGCAAACCGGTTTCCGACGTAGGTACAAGCTCCGTAGGAACGAGTGTCGACCACTACACATACGCGATAACGCACACGTAGATGATCAATTACGATGCGCAAAATCGTCTAACGTGCAGCCAGTTATTTTATCAACTTCACTTGTGGAGGTAGCTGACCAAAACGGTAAAAATCACGTCGTTCGCGCACTTCTAGACTGCGGGAGCGAAAGATGTTTCATTACAAAAAGATTATGCACTATTCTCAACAAACCTATTATACAGTCCACTGCACAAATAAAAGGCGTCGGAAACTCAATAACATATAGTTCGGAATTATGTAATATTGAGATCAAAGCGCTAACCGGCCCTTTCGTTACACATTTACAATGTTTGGTGTTAGCACATATAACATCATCGTTGCCACAAATTGATATAGAAGCTAATACTATACAATTACCAAACAACATTCAATTAGCCGATCCTACCTTTTATGAAACTCAACAAATTGATATTTTAATCGGCGCAGATAAGTTTTGGCATTTATTGGGTGAAGGGAAAATACGGTTAAAAGACGGACCCTTCCTTCAAAACACAAAACTAGGATGGATTATTTCCGGACCTATTTACACTAGTAATAGTAAACGTAAAAATGTAGTTCACTGTAACTTCACTCAATCTGTTCAAACAAAGCGTTTAATATTATCAAGTGTCTCTCAAATATTCGACCCGCTAGGCTTACTGAGTCCGACAATAATGATTGGCAAAATTTTATTGCAAAAATTGTGGTTATTGCGACTCGATTGGGATGAACCGGTTCCAAGTGACGTTGCAAGCGCATGGAATCGATTCGAAACGGCCCTTTCGGTACTTAATAGCCTACGCGTGCCGCGACACGTTATAGGTGCTAGTCCTAGGTATATGGAATTACATTTATTAAGCGATGCCTCACAGCTGGGCTACGGCGCGTGCGCATACATTCGCACAGTCAATATAAATAACACAATTACTGTCAGATTGTTTTTTTCGAAGGGTAAGGATGCACCGATAAAATCACTAAGTATTCCGAGGCTAGAATCATGTGGTGCTTTATTGTCTGCTAAATTATTTAGTAAAATCAAAGAATCTTTTCGAAACAGTTTCTACAGTGTTGTTTGTTAGACAGATTTTACGATTGTCTTAGGGTGGCTACGCATGTCACAGAGTTTACACATACCGGATAATTACGCCATGCAGGGGGAGGTGCTAACTGATATTAAAGCTTATATTTGTTTGTTCGTTTGCTATACAACACGCGCTATACATTTGAAGTTAGTTAGCGACCTCACGGCTGATGCATATTTGCTCGCACTGAAGCGCTTTATTTCTCGCCGTTTTAAGCCATCCGAGATATTTTTTGACGAAGGAAAATGCTTAGTAGTTTTAATAAATGACTTTTCTATAGTTTTATCATCTTTTGCTGACGACATAATAGATGACGCGAATTGTCAATATAAAAGGAATTCAATTTTATTCCACCTTATGCACCTCATTTTGGTGGACTGTGGGAGGCTGGTGTCAAGAGTTGTAAATATGTACCATTTACGACATGTGGTAGGTAACGCACACCTTACTTTCGAACAATTCAGCACTGCATTAGCACAGATTGAGGCTATCCTGAACTCCCGAACTTTAACTCCCTTATTTCCAAAACCTCTAGACCTAATTCCTTTAAGACAATCTCATTTCCTGGTTGGTCGTCCATTGAATGCACCTGTTTGCGCTGACCTAGAAAACAAACCAATATATGTTTTGTTACGTTACGAACGTGCAGAACAAATACGACAACACTTTTGGAGCCGCTGGTCGAAGGAGTACGTGTCGGAGCTGCAGACGAGAACGAAATGGAAGGCAAATACGTCGAATCTCACAGTCGGAAATCTAGTCGTTACCAAAAACTGCAAATCAAATGTTCAACTCAAATGGAATCTTGGCGGTATCATTTCTGTATTCCCTGGACATGATGGCATCTCAAGAGTCGCTGATATTCAAACTGCTTCAGAATTTGTCAAGCGAGCATTTTCAATAGTATGTCCGCTACTCGTTCCAGTCACTGATGATACTCAAGACGCCGCAACTCATTGAAAGCTACATCTTCCAAGGCCGGGGGCATGTCGACGCTCCTACGTAGCTGTCTTCGAAAACGCACCTATTCCAGTGATTGGTCATCCCCACTATATTCTCCCCCCCCTACACACTTGAATAAAAACTAAAACGCAACGGATATTTTGTACAAATTCATCTATAATCTAATACTGTAAATACATTAAAACTCCACTGAAATCATTTAACCAGCTTTTTTACTGCAAGCCTCCTCCTCCGCAACACCTACGGACTATAAACGAAAAGCAGACAGAGGTATGGTGAGTCAAGAAATATATGAACTAGCATCAGAAGAGGTTTTATTGCGCCACAAAAGTCTTCGGGATGCTGCGTCCAGCTATAACCTCAACCATACATCATTGTACAGGTATATAAAAAGAAAAAAGGCTTATGACTCTCAAGAAACGCCAGTTCCTCCGAGAGTAGGATATCCAGAGAAGACCATTTTTACATCCTCGGAAGAAAATATACTCTGCGAATATCTTTTAAGCTGCGCTGCTGCTAACTATGGTTTAACTACCAAAGAAACCAGACGTTTCGCCTATAAGCTTGCTGTAGAGTATAATAAAACATGTCCTTCTTCTTGGGTGGAAAATGAGATGGCAGGTGAGGTTTGGCTTCGGTCTTTCATGAAACGTCATCGTAATCTTTCTCTGCGACTGCCTCAGCCAACAAGTATCGCTCGAGCAACGAGTTTTAATCGAACCAACGTGGAACTTTTCTTCCATAACTACACCACTGTCCTTGACAAATACAAGCTGGAAGGCAAGGACATATGGAACATGGACGAGACTGGAATCACCACTGTACAAAAACCAGACCGTATAATTGCTAAAAGAGGCCAGAAACAAGTGAGTGCAATGACTTCAGCAGAAAAGGGGACTTTAGTAACGGTTGCTCTTGCTGGAAACGCCTTAGGTAATCATATTCCGCCAATGTTCATTTTCCCGCGGAAAAGATTCAATGACCATTTTATCCGCGACGGGCCTGCTGGGTCAATAGGTACTGCAAATGGGACGGGTTGGATGCAGGAAGAAGACTTTAATACCTTCCTCAAGTTCTTTAAAAATCAAGTAAGACCATCATCAGAAAATAAGGTATTATTGTTATTAGATAACCAGGCTTCACATTCAGCAATCAAAAATATTGATTTTTGTAAAGAAAACGGTATTATACTACTGACCTTTCCTCCTCATTGCACTCATAAGCTACAGCCACTGGATAGAGCTGTATTTGGACCAGTGAAAAAAGCAGTGAATACTACCTGTGATAATTGGATGCGATCTAATCCTGGGAAGGTCATGACCATTTATGATATTCCTGGAATAGTGAAAACGGCATTTGATGTAGCACTCACATCGCGTAACATGACATCGGGGTTTATTGTGACAGGACTTTGGCCAGTTAACACTGAGATATTTCAGGAGAATGATTACTTACCCAGCCAAGTTACTGATAGACCTTCAGTTACTTCTGAGAGTTCTTCCACTGAAAATCCAGGCCCATCTTGCCCACATATAGTGACATCTGAGTATCCTGCTGCGGGAAACCCTGACCCATCTCTTTCTTATGCAAATAACGACATCCTTGCTCCGGTTAGTTCCAATCTGGTGATATTTGAAGGTGCGACTGACGCAGAGACTTTTTGCTCACCCAGCTGTTCCCCAGTTAACAACAATCCTGGCCCGTCTAGCTCCTCGAACGGCAATCTCAGACGTGATGAGCATACGCCAAGTCCTATGACTGTTATTATAATCAGAGAGGAAAATTACTTAACCCCTAGGAAAAATATGCCTGAAGAAGTTCCTGCAAACTTATCTGAACCTACGCCTGTTACTTCCGCGATGCTGCCAACTATTGAAGCAAGTTTATCTACAGAATTGTCATCTAATATGCAACCTGTACCCTCTACATCGCGTGATTGTCCTGAAACTCCTTTCTCACCTGAAACTCTCAGACCTTTGCCAAAAGCTCCACCAAGGAAAGGAAATCAGACCAATCGACGAAAGGTGAAATCAGCCGTTTTAACGGACACTCCTGTTAAAAATGAGTTGGCTGCAATTGAAGCAGCTAGGTTAGCAAAAAAGAAAGTCAAGGCTTCAAACTTCAATGAAAAGATAACACCCAAAAGGTCAAAGACAGCAGCTAAGAATAGTGAAAAACAGGCCAAGGAAAAAAATGGAAGTGAAGAGGAAGATGAAGAATGCTTCTGCATTTGTTGTTTTGAACCATATGCAAATAGTAAGGCCAATGAGAAATGGGTCCAATGTATGGAATGCAAACTATGGTCTCATGAAGCTTGCACTGGTGGCGAGTTGTCTTATGTTTGTCACAACTGTTTATCAGAATAATCTGTTTTGTTCTTATAAGTATTACCCTTTTATAGTATATTAAAGTTGATATTTGAGATTATATAAGTTTAGGGTTTGCATTTATTGCATAAGACTTATTAAGATAAAAAATTAAGACTGATTGCTGTGCCATTACATTAATAAGTGTCATTTAATTATAATATACGTCTCTATGATACATATTTAAAGTTTTGTGATTACTAGTTTGTTGATATAATTAAAAATATATTGTTTAAGTCTGATCTTAATTAAAATTTTAAGGCATAATTTGCAGAAACATACTGATTATATTTAAATAGAGGTTTTGTCTTGTTTAAATTAAGCAGATATTACTTAATAAGATGATTGTTACATTTTGATTTAATTTTTTAACTAAACCCGTTTTAATTTATGTATTTTTTCTAATTTACAACCCTTTTTCTCTGATATAAATAACTGTTTCAACTCTCCTCGGTCCCTGTTTCATCTTACCTCGGCATTAGGGGAGTTGAAACAAAATGACTTGACACATTTAAGTTTAGATATCTCGCCAGCATTCATACTGATGATATTTTTGTTGGTCTTACATAAAAGTGGAAGAAATAAGCTATCGAATGATACCAATCTCGTACGATTCTGACAGTTAGACTTTTGTGTACGTCATAAAATGTGAAAACTGTTTCAACACCCCTCGGTCTCCCCTATAAATTAAAATGATTCGATAGCTTGCAGAACGAACAAGATCCACTAGTCATATGCGCCTGCGTCGCGGCACCTACAATTAATGAATGCATAGACTTCGAACTTGGGACATTTTTCCCAGCGATAACGTTTGACGTTCGATCCAATATTTTAGATTGATCGCGGAGAAATGTTATAATTTTTTTATTTCTTTCTTCTTAATACTCTATTAAACATCTCGAAGGCGCGAGAAGTTTCCGGATCTATTTTCTTTAAAGAAAGATAAAGAAGAATAAAGTCTGTTAAATTACCCGACCCCTTCCCCTGTGGTAAAACTACTACTAGTTCTACCCACTAAAACCCATCAAGTTCCTTCTCGGCCGTTGACGGGGCTGCAAGACCAGACGAGTCCTACGACCGCCTGCCCCGTCGGCGTCGCTCGCCCTGGCCGAGTTGACGTCGTCTGCCCGTACCCGCTCCGCCGCCTCCTTCTGTGACGATGTTATGTCACAGAACTAGGCCGCCTTCCACGACTGCTTGCTGCCGACCATGGCATTCAGCAAGGCCGGCAGCGACAAATCCGTCGCGGACAAGGCGGCGCGAGGGACCACCCAAGCTGGGCACTCCTCGCACGCGTCACGCGCCGTGTCTGCGACTGCTACTATTATTAATAACTTACAACATAATCATAATTTTTCGAACCGGGGCAAAGCCTTGATAGTGGCGCCCCCTCCCTTCAGTGTTTAAGAAAAACTTTAAACTGCCAATGAGTAGCATTTTTGTGACCATTTGACTAAGTATTTTTTTCTATTCCCACAGCGAGTTCTATTCACCTCGTTTTACGTTACTGTTATTTTCTATTGTAAAATATATCTATATATATATCTTTTTGTCTAGTAACAAAAATTGTCTCGAGATGGGACATTTTTGGGAAATCGCAAAGGAAGATCTTGCCATGAGTACTCGTTCTAATTGTCGACGCATAAAATAAAAAAAAAAAGTATTGATATCAGATCTGAATAAAAAATGCCGGAAATAGTATCTATCATTTTATATTTTAAAAAATAGATCTAAGGTCGGTATTTTTATAAAAAAAGTCAAGCAAATATTTCGTTTAGTTAGTTTCCATTAAGTTAAAATAATTTTGTTATTAGAGAATATATTATTAGTTAAGTAATTTACACATTTAGAGATTGGGTCAAATCATTCAATTTAGCAGATCGTAAATAAACCAAGTATGTGTCATTCTTCAATTAATTAATAGAAATATATTTATAAATAAATACATTTACAATAATTATATACGAGTATATCTTTTAAGGGAACATCCTTCACAAGCAACATAAAAATAACAAGTTTGCCTACGGAGTCTAATTAATAGGTTACATAAATCAACATTGAAATCGGCAAATTACTCACTAAATTATTAAACAACAAAATCGCAAAACAAAAAGAAACATACCTTTGTGATCCAACTTATAAAATGAAACAATGTCATCATTTTAGTTATTAGAAGTTTAGTTAAATCACTATAAAACATAAATTAAAAACTTCTGAAGCAAATATAATTAAAAATCAATCAATGTTAAAGTAAGTTAACTAATAAAGAATAGTTATAAAAGTCGGAATAAAAATTTGGGAACAATTTTCTTGAGAATAACTCTCTCAGATCTTTCTTTTTATTCTCACTTAGGTGTTGTTTGTTTCATTTCACATAGAGGAACCATTTTCTTCTTTTTATTTCTCACGCTCACTTTCTGGGATTCGGATCTTTGTACGAGGTCTTAACTTTCAGGTGCTGAAAATTTCATACTAAACTTCTTTACATTTTTAATTATGGCTACATATTGGTATACAAATCGACTATATTCGGTAGTTAATATATATCGTCAGTAGTCATCTCGTTCAAACCTCTATAATCAATCACCATTCTGTATTTATTTTCTCCCGAAGCATAGAGCTTTTAAAGCACAAGATGGACGGGGGAATTCCATGGTGAGAATGACTCTTGAATAACATTATCTTTTAGTAGTTTTGTCAACTTGCCTATTTATTTCCCCATTAACTTTCTGTGGTTGTCGGTACGGTTGGATATAGACTGGATCGTCATTATTAGTCCTGATTTGATGCTTACCCTTATTAGTAAAAGTCAAAGGTAATTTATCACAATAGAAGATGTCGCTGTATTCGTAACACAGATCTTTGATTGCTTTTTTTTCTTCGTTATTTGTGTGGTCGAGTCTTAGATTTTCTAGATTTTCTGTCAAAAGGTCGTATATGTCTAAATCATTATCTAATATCTAATCTATTATCAATATCTAATTTGATATTAATTTGAGGATTATAAACCAAAAGGAATTTCGGTATCACTGGTTCGTAGGACTTAATGTTTCATACTTTTTTGCGTCACGTTGCGCAAGAAGATCGGAACCTATCAATCCACCATAGTCTGAGTCTACACTATATACATAGAAAGTATGTGCGTCTATACTTCCGAATGTTTCTGTGAGTGGAATGTGTATTACTTCACTATGCAAACTTCTGCCATGAGTACTTACTACTTCAAATGGTAATGCAAATTTGTATTGTTTAGAAAACTGGTTTGTTTTCTGAGGACTAATAAATGATCGAGAGCTGCCAGTATCTATAATAGGCGTGACGACAGTATCAAATAATCAAAGTTTTAATGATTTTAAGGGAAAACACATATTAAAAGAATTTAAAACATTAATTTAGTTTTATTTAAAGTTTTCAGATTAATAAGATTTTCAATAAAATAAAAACTTAAACTTCTGCAATCGGCCATTTTGACTGAAACACCAATCACAGCACATGACGTCACGCCTAGGTAAACATTCCTCTGTTTTGTTGTGTCTACTTGTGATTACGCATTCGGATTGATTTTCTATTAGTTAAAGTGCAATTTATCGACTCTACAACACGAATCTTTAACCATGGAACCAGGCTTTGTTAAGGCAAACACCTCAAATTTACCCAGGATTGACTTATTGATGTTGGGCGATTTCCTCGCATCAAATAAAGAATTTTGCTCGTCTGAGTTTAGAAACGTGAAAACCTCCTTGTAAGTCAATTTTATATTTATTTTTAGCACTCTTTACTTACTCTTTAGCACTAGATACAAATATAGCCGGCTAATCAAACTCGTTTTGAACTCGTAGGAGTTAAGTTTTTTTACTTTTATAGGTTATTTTTACAATGAACTTGTCATTGTTTATATTTGAGATTAGCTTCCTCGAAGCTGACAACTTTGCTACTTTACGAGTTAAAACCCGGCAAATCGAGTAAATTACTATTAATACAAAGCTACTAGTATTTTCTCTCATAGTAAACACCTAATATCTGATAATCTCCAAGCTAGCTATGCAGGTCTGAAGTGGCGGTAGCTTTAGAGTTAGGTTGACAGACAGAAAGGCCAACATTTGCGGCTTTCAAATACATAATGCTAAACTATATTCTAATTATTTTTCAGGTCTTCAAGACCATCATATGGGGATGATGCAATTAGTTATGTGCAGCTAAAACGGGAAGGAAATGTGTGCACAGTAAAATGCAAGATTTGCCCAGAGCATAAAGTCCATGCAAAACTATATGCTGTTACATTGATAGTTGATGAAGATGAAGAGAAGGTAACATCAATTGAATGTCACGATTGTGTTGCTGCCCAGGGCGGATGTAAGCATGCCATAGCACTGCTTATGTGGGTCCATAGACGAAGCGAAGAACCGTCATGCACAGAAGTCCAATGTTACTGGCAGAAATCTAAACTATCAAGAGTTGGCACTACCTTGAAATTTATAACAGCAAAAGATTTATCAAAAGGTAGTCCTATGTTGCCTTCTAACTCTACAGTACTTGTAAAATTTTTAGAAGAAGGAAAAAAGAGAAAACTCAACGACTGCGAGCTACTAAAGTATCATCAGGATTATAAATGTTATATACTACATAGCGTTTCAATACACCAACTTGTGCTTACATATAAAGAAGAGTGCTGTGACTTATTTTTAAGTAAAGTAAATTTGACAACCGATCTTATTAACATAATTGAAGAAAAAACAAGGGACCAGTTCAAAAATAACTTGTGGTACGAATTGAGATATGGCAGGGTAACAGCTTCCAAAGCTTATGAAGTGAGTCGGTGCCAGACCGCTGATGGGTCTTTGATTTCTAATATCATGGGGGGGAAGATACCAGACACACCAGCAATGAAACGGGGTAGACACTTAGAGAATGAAGTGCGAGAAATAGTGAGCAAGAAACTTGGGAAAAGAATCAGGAATAGTGAACTGTTCATTTCTCAGAATTATCCAATGCTAGCAGGTTCCCCTGATGGAATATGTCAAAATAGCATTGTGGAGATAAAATGTCCTGTAAGCATTAAAACTTATAGCAATTACCTAAAAAATGGGAAACCCAGCAAGAAATGCTTTGCTCAGATTCAAACACAAATGTATCTAAGTGGATTAAAAACATGTTACTTTTGTGTCGCAGACCCTAATTTTTCCACTAATAAAAATGTAGAAATTATATGTATAAGCTTTGACAATGACTATATGTCAGGATTCCTTGAAAGGGTTATTACATTTTGGAAATCCCATGTGTATCCATTGTTATATAAAAGTATAGCATAGAAAATAAAAATGCAAAAAGTACATGTGTGTTTTATTTAATAAGAGAATCTTGTATATTAATCAAAGCACATGTTCGGTGCGATGCAACCGAACACCTGACAAACAACACATCGCTATCCACGGAGTCCGTGGATGCTTCAGTGCATTAGTAACCATCGGTCAGACCGGGTGCATTCATAAACATTAACATTAACCTTTAAACATTCAACATTGAACATTAACATTACCAAGTGTATAGTGATTATTGCTATTAAAGTAATATATAACAAACAAACAGTTTTAATACCACCGCAACCTTGCACCATAACATATTGGTCCTTCGAGCAACCACACGCGCCGCGTAAAGTGTTTGTGTGTGAGTTGAACTGGTGTTGGTGAACAGTGGTGTGTGAGGATTGCAGTGGTATCATTGGAGAGCAATCCTGAACAAGCTACGGTGGTAATTCAACAGAAAAAGTAAGATCTTTCCATTATATCTTAATTAACATACAACATGGCAGAGCTTCATGAGCTTCAACTTGAACTCGCCAGTTATATTGAAAAAATTGGTATTAACTTGAAGAAAGCTGGTATTCAGAGAAGAACAGGCGAGTACTTGAAAAACTGTTTACATAGTTTAGAAGGATATTGGAAGGAGTATCAATTTAACCATGACCGTTTGTCAGGAGAAGTGAGTAAGACTCACTCCTATTTTATGAAAAGGGAGTATGAAAAAACAAGCGAGTCGTATGTAGTAATCAAAGCGATTATTAATCAAATGTACCAAAAGCTTTTGGAAAATTCATCCACCAGTGAGATGAAAGAACAAACTACGATAGGTAAAGATGATGAGGAGTTATCAGGAGAACAATCACTGAGAGAGGCAGAAGGTCAATCTCAGAAGCTGGCTAAACAAACTCATCAGTAAAGGATGATTGATCAAGGAACTAACAGCAAGCTCGACGAACTGCTGCGTAAGCAGTCAGCTAACTTTAAGGCTTTCAAGAGAACAGTCTCGTACATCAACGTGGAATCAATTTCCGATAAATGGGAATTCGAAGACGTTCTCAATTCACTACAAACAAGGTGGTCAGCGATCGATGTCCTACATTGGGAGATAGATTGTGAAATAGGTGAAGAAAATAGAGAATATGAAAGTACTTTTATCCAACATGAGAGACAGTATAACGATTTAAGAAAGCTCTAAACATAAAAATGTGGTCAGTTGCTCATAGGGAAAAATCTACACCCAAACTAGAAATACCTATATTCAGCGGTAATTATAACAACTGGATATCTTTTAAAGATTTGTTCCAAGAAGCAATACACAACAACCCGTCCCTTTCAAACGCACAGAAAATGCAGTTTTTAAAGGGTAAAGTTAAAGGAGAAGCCGAAAGGCTTATACAACATTTACAGATTGGCGCTGATAATTACAGCGTGTGTTGGGAGATTCTCAACCACCGCTATAACAACAAAAAGCTAATATTCTCTTCTCACATGAATATACTTTTAGGCCTACCGAACATGCAACAGCCGACAATAACACATATAAAGAAATTGCATGACTCTACTTTAGAATCTCTACATGCAATACGCAACTTGGGCGTTGACATAACATCTTGGGATCCAATGGTGGTACACATTTTGTCCCAAAAACTAGACCCAGAAACATATGGGGACTATATAGAGTCCCTAAAGAATTCGCGAGAGCTACCAGTGCTTCAAGAATTTCTGGATTTCCTAGAAACAAAATTCATCAGTTTGGAATCGATTCGTCGCAAACAAGATACTCCGCAGCAAAAATCGATTTCTCACAAAAATCAATCCCAACAATCATCAAGCAACGCTAATAAACATAACTATAATCGAACATATAATTTTAACAAGAACCATGGGAATAAATCGCTACATGTGACAAGTTTCAAATGTCCTCTTTGCGGTGGGAACCATGGCCTCTACAATTGCAAAACATTCCTAGAATCGCCGGTTGAACAAAAACTTAAAACCGCAAATAAACTGCAAGTGTGCATGAATTGTTTGTTCAGCCATAATGATAACGAGTGTAACTCTACAAAAGGATGCCGCAAATATACAGCATATCATAATACATTATTACATGACGCGTTTATGAAATCAACAAGTACGTCATCGCCAAACGCTTCATTTACCAAACAAGCCGTGAAGCAAAATGAACATGCGGCGAACATTTCCCACGCTTCTCAGGATAATACTCCAGAAATATTACTAGCAACTGCTCTGATCAAAGTTAGAGCAGCTGATGGGAGTTTTTAAAATATGCGAGCTCTTGTGGACCAAGGGTCACAGCTCTCCTTAATAACTGAACATGCCGCGCAGCTATTAGGCAATAAAAGGCAAAAGTTTAAAGGGGTCATTTTTGGCGTGGGCCAAAAGGAAAACAACTCTAAAGGCATGATAAACATAACATGTAGGTCAATGTACAATGACTTTACTATTTCAACAGATGTATTGATCATGAACAACCTTATTAAGAACTTGCCTAACAAAACATTTGTGAAACCGTCATGGTCTTTCATACAAAATGTTAACCTAGCAGATCCAGAGTATTATGTTAGTCGCCCTGTGGACTTACTACTTGGAGCTGACGTGTATGCTAACATTATTATGGGAGGAATTATCAAAGAAGAAAACTTAACACAGCCAATCGCCCAGCAAACGCAGCTGGGATGGTTACTGTGTGGTGGGGTGAAAACATTCCAATGTAATGTGGTTTTACACAACTTGGAAGAAATACAACAATTTTGGGAGATGGAAGAGATAAGTGAACAATCTAATCTATCCTTAGAGGATCAAGAATGCATGCAATTTTACTTAAACACTACAAACTGAAACAAAAACGGGCGTTATGAAGTGCGATTACCTTTAAAGGAAGATTGGAATAACAAGTTGGGTGCATCAAAACTGATGGCTTTAGCTCAGTTTCGGAATTTGGAACGCAAATTTCAGAAATCAGAACAGTTAGCCCACCATTACAAAACATTCATGAACGAGTACTTAGAATTGAAACATATGAAATCTACTGTACTCGGAAACTTTACACCGGAATGCTATTTACCGCACCACGGTGTACAACGTGATGAATCAACAACAACGAAGTACAGAGTGGTTTTTAATGCATCGGCTAGAACATCTACAGGCTGTAGCCTAAACGATTTGATGCACAAAGGCCCTAATCTTCAACAAGACCTGCAGACGTTATTGCTTAAATGGAGGCAATACCAGTACGCCTATACAGCAGACATCGAAAAGATGTATAGACAAATAGAGGTGAATGTCCAAGATCAAACTCTTCAAAAAATTATTTGGCGAGAAAATCCAGAACAGTCTATACAATCTTTTCAGCTTACAACAGTTACATATGGAACAAAGGCTGCACCATTTTTGGCGTTAATGACATTGAAAAAGTTAGCAGCAGATGAACATGACACTTATCCTGATGCAGCCCAAGTGTTGGACAGCTCTTTTTATATGGATGACCTTGTCCACGGGTCTCATTCCATTGATGAAGGGAAGAAACTGATATCCGATTTAATTTCGCTACTGAAATTAGGAGGATTTAACTTAAGAGGGCATCTAACAATCAAGAATTGATAGAGGATATAACAAGTCAACAAAGCCCGAACAAGGATGTGATTTTCAATCTGAAATCCGAGAATACATCAAAACATTAGGTCTGTGCTGGAATTCAAATAATGACAAGTTCTTCTTCCGATGCGAGTTCAGTACAAATGATACAAACAAACCAACAAAACGCATCCTACTCTCCCAAATATCTAAGCTTTTTGACCCATTGGGTTGGTTAACTCCACTTTCAACTAAATTAAAATTATTTTTCCAAAAACTATGGAAGAATAATCTACAATGGGACGACGAAGTTTCCGAAGACATACATAACGAGTGGATTAAGATAAAAGTGGATATTGATAATATCCATCACTGCGAAATACCGAGATGGTTATTAAATAACGAGAATGACGTAATCGAAATCCATGGATTTTGTGACGCGTCCATAAATGCATATGCATGCGTTGTGTACGCATGTATCAAACATAAGCCTAACATAGTACTTATCGCAGCTAAATCGAAACTTGTACCACACAAGAAAGCACTAACATTGCCTAGATTGGAACTAAGCGGCGCATATTTGCTTTCTAAGTTAATTGATAAAATACAACAATCATTATATAACAAACTGGAAATCTACGGATGGACGGACTCTATGGTAACACTCAACTGGTTGCAGGGCGAAGCTAACCGCTGGAAGCCCTTTGTTGCAAATAGGGTTGACAAGATAACAAAAAATATGCCCCCTGATTGCTGGCGTTACGTAAGGTCAAACGATAACCCAGCAGACTGTGCCAGTCGTGGTATAACAGCATCACAGCTGGCGAAACATGCTTTGTGGTGGCAGGGTCCCACATGGCTACCGACATGGTTTCCAGAAAAAGAATCCAAAAAACCAACATACCAAACAAGTGAGGAGATTAAGAAAATTATCAAACAAGTTAACAGCGTACAGGAAAGTCAAAACATTATTGATAATCTATTGGAAAAACATAGCTCGATAAATAAAATCACTCACATATTAGCTTGGGTGTGTCGAGTATTGGTACCTATTCATAAACGTAAACAATTACCAACCTATATCACATTACATGAACTGCGTAAATCTAAAACAATTATTGTGAAATATGTACAAGATAAGGAAATGGGAACGGATTTGGAAAGTTTGCGTAAACATGGAAAAGTGGGAACAAAAAGCAAGCTACTCAATTTAAATCCATTTATTGATCAAAACGGACTCCTCCGTGTAGGTGGAAGATTGAAGAACGCAAACATGAGTGAAGAGATGAAACATCCGAAGATCATACCGCATACGTGTCGGTTAGCTGATCTTCTTATTAATGAAGCCCATCTCCTAACATTTCACGGTGGGCCACGTGTTACCCTAGCCAAACTGCGTCAACAGTATTGGATAACAAGTGGAAACAGTGCTACTAAGAAACAGGTACGACGATGTGTTTTATGTCGAAAATATGAAACACGAAAAACATATCAATTAATGGGTGACCTGCCTGAAGAGAGAAGCAATCCCGCCTCTCCTTTCTACCATTCAGGTGTAGATTATACGGGATTTGTTGAAATAAAATCAAATAAGGGACGCGGAGTAAAAACAACAAAAGGTTATGTGGCACTTTTCATTTGTATGGTTACCAAGGCCGTACACTTGGAACTAGTATCCGACTTAACAAGCACATCCTTCTTAGCAGCTTTAAGAAGGATGGCGGCAAGGCGAGGTGCCCCGCGTCACCTTTACAGTGACCAAGGAACAAATTTCGTGGGAGCGAATAACATACTACAAGCAGAATATGAACAGCTACAACAAATATTCAGCGATAGTTTCTTGGCAGAAGTAACAGAAATGAACATAGAATGGCACTTTAACGCCCCATCCTGGCCTAGCGCCGGAGGTTTGTGGGAAAGAGCAGTCAGGAGTCTCAAGTTCCATCTAAAGCGAGTAGTCGGTGAACAAAAACTGACTTTCGAGGAGTTCTCAACTATCCTCGCTCAGCTCGAGGCTTGTTTAAACTCAAGACCGCTGTGCCCTTTAACAGAAAACATCGAAGACCTTGAATGTTTGACACCATCACACTTTTTAACAGGGAGATCAGGGTTAACAGTTATTGAAACAGAAGATGACGCGAGAACAAGATGGCATTTACTTAGGAAACTAACAGAAGATATTTGGAAAAAGTGGAGAATGGAATACTTAAGTCAATTAACAACGAGAAGTAAATGGTTAAAGCCGAAACAAAACATGAAAGTAGGCGATTTGGTTGTTATCCATGAAGATAACATTCCAGCAGGAAAATGGGCTTTGGGAAGAGTAATCGAACTCCACCCTGGAAAAGATGGATTAGTTAGAGTGGTGTCATTAAAAACAAAAAATGGTATTATGAAAAGACCAATAATTAAACTTTCACTTCTACCTATTGAAACATCTAATAAAGAGAAAGAAACAAATAAACAACAGAATGAACAGACATATAAGACGCAAGAAAATAATAACAGTCGTAAACGAACACGGGAGTCAAATCAAATCAATTTCGTTTCTATGGCTCTAGCATTAATGTTCTTTATGACACTAATAGGCAATACATATGGAATATATAATATCTCGAAGTTACGAAACAATCAATCGTTATACTTTGATCCGATTGCTAAAATGCAACTGATAAGGGATAAGTGGACCTTAGTTGTATTTTATAACATGTCACCGTACTGGGAAGGGACAACCGCATTTAATAAATTAATTACATACTTAGACAAAACATGTTCAACAACAGATAGCGGTGTCTGTAACATGATAGTGCCGCAGCTCCAGCACGAGTACAACGAATTACAGTACTATAATACACTACTGATGACACAACAATTTGCCTTACACTCCAGACAGCGTCGTGGCCTTATCAATGGTGTTGGCTACCTAGCTAATTATCTATTCGGAGTACTAGATGAACATTTCGCAGAACAGTACGCAAAAGACATTGAACTTATAAAACAAAATCAGAACCACATAGCAAAGTTGTGGAAAAACCAAACAACCATTGTCGAGTCAGAATATAATCTACTAAAAAGAACAGAAGAAATTATTACTAAACAACATAAAAATATACACAAACATCTTAGCCAATTGGATAACAAAGCCAATGGGATTCAATCAGCGTTGAATAACATGAGTCAAGTACAAAATCAGATAGTTACATCTTTAACAGCGACCACATTACTTCAAAGCTTGAAAAGAACTCAAGACACGTTATTAGATACTCTGACTGACATTCGCCATGGTCAGTTAAACATACACCTATTAACTCCTGAACAGCTCCATCAAGAGCTCAACGTGATCGCCGGGCAACTTTCTGACGATATTACTCTACCCATCGATCAGACTGATGTCAGCAAAATATATCACCTGTTGAAGATTAAAGCAAGAATGACTGAAAAATATTTTATGTTTGAAATAACGTTTCCGCTCATTAATAGGGATCGATATAAACTGTACAGAATTTTACCAATTCCCAAACAAATCGGTAAAAATATGTCTGTCATAACACCAGTATCCGACTATATCGCAGTTAACCTTAAAAAGGACGCCAATATGTCAGTAAATACAGAAGAGATGTCAACATGTTTAAAACAAGAAGATACTTACATGTGTCTACTAAAGAAACCGATTTACCACTTATACAGTGACAACAATTATTGCAATTTGAACCACGAAACCAACAAATGTAAAGTTGAACAGAACATATGTACAAACCAATGGATACCATTGAACGGACCTTCCGAATATCTGTTCTATTGCTGTTATAGCTATTCTATTAAAATTATATGTGGAGACTTTGTAACAGTCGAACAACTCAGTAACGCAGGAGTGGTTTATCTCGGACAAGGTTGTGTGATAAAGGGCCAAGACTTTACATTACACTCCAATACAAAATTTGACAACAACATAACTGCAAGTCCGAGCATCTATGTACCTAAGATTGATCAGCTGAATCACATTATCAATGTAAGCTTTCCGATCGAGGACGAAAAAGACAATAACAACACTGACGGGGACGAGCTAAATATCGCTTTACAAGAGCTTCACAAACAAATAAAACAGATGAAGAACAACGACGTGGAGATAGGTGCAATCCTATCACCACATGATATTCATAATTACACTATCAATTATACCTTGCTGGTAGTGGCGGTTGTGACAACGGCCGTACTGCTGTGGCGGTGGCGACGACGTCGCTCGCGACGCCTCACTGTCTCCCGAGTTACAGTGTGTCCGTGATGTGAGTGCTAGTGCGCGTCAACATAACATGGCTGACCGTCAGCCAAATGCTCATAGTGAAGTGCAAATTAGTGTGTTGAAACAAAACAAAGCGTCCTCGCCTATCTTTAAGAAAAACGGAACATTAAGTCCTTAGTTTAGTTCAAATTGTGTATCATCTTTGTACAGGGTGCGCCAGAGAAACTTACTTATTTGAAAGGTCAATAAAAAAAAAATTACTTCAGTTATTGTTTAAATTTTTTTTTTATTTGAGAATACAATATCCCAATTTTTTTTTATGCAGTCTTAAAAATGACATCGGATAAATGGCGACCCCCATTGCGCATACACTGATGAAGTCGATTTTTGAAATTCGTATCCACTCTTCGCAGCATATCAATCGGTATGTTGGCAATGGCGTCGCGAATGTTGTTCTTGAGGTGTGCTATGGTGCGTGGTCGATCGACATAAACCAGGGATTTCAAATAACCCCATAAAAAGAAATCGCATGGAGTCAAATCTGGAGAGCGTGCCGGCCATTGGAGATCGCCTCTGAGAGAGATGAGGCGGTCGGGCAACAAAATCGCGTTCAGTTAATTCTTGCACAACAGCCAATTTATAGGGATGAAATTGAAGGTCTTCATGGAGAATTCGTCGAACAGTGTATCAGAAATTCCCATAGCAGCTGCGTGTTTGCGAGCCGAACGCCGGGGAGAACGCACAACTGACTGCCTCACTCTTTCGATATTTTCCGGAGTTCTGATGGTCCGTTGAAGTCCATATCTGGGTTTAGCGACACTTCCACACTCCCGAAATGAGTTAACTCACGACAGAATCGAATTACGGCCAGGAACGAGTCTGTGAGGAGGAATTTCAAAGCGAGCGCGGAAGGCACGTTGCGTAGCAACAAGTGAGCGACCGTTAGAAAAGAAGCTCTCAACTGCGAAGGCCCGCTGCTCTCTAGACCAGAGCATGATGGCAACTGACTGGAGGGAGAAACAAACTTGGGAACTTCCCCCTCCAGATGCGCCCCCTCTTGCCCCTCTACCCGCCCAACTCACCGCGCGGGAATTTTTTCAAATAAGTAAGTTTCTCTGGCGTACCCTGTATTAGTCTTTAAGCTCATCTCATACCATTCTCATCTTTGCCGCCCCGGAATATGTTCGGTGCGATGCAACCGAACACCTGACAAATAACACATCGCTATCCACGGAGTCCGTGGATGCTTCAGTGCATTAGTAACCATCGGTCAGACCGGGTGCATTCATAAACATTAACATTAACCTTTAAACATTCAACATTGAACATTAACATTACCAAGTGTATAGTGATTATTGCTATTAAAGTAATATATTACAAACAAACAGTTTTAATACCACCGCAACCTAGCACCCGAACAGCACAAGCTATAGTTATCACATCATCAAGTACCTTAACCAAACTTAAGTTAAGACAGGCATGTGGTTTTGGGGTGCAGGTTGAGAGCCTCCACGTGGCGCACCCTGGGCAACGGCGGTCTCAAGTGCCACAATTCACTTGCGGCCGGCGGCTGATCTCAACACACGGGGAAGGGCCCAGTTCTAGTCACCGATCATCTTTTGATGGTCGGTGAAGGGAACTGGGCTATATTGGGGGGGAGGCAAGCGGTGCGTCCGGCCCCGTCGGGCCGAGACCCGCTTAAAGGCGAGGTGGGCCCCAGTGAGGGGGCAACGCTGCTCCTCGTACCCCTCTTGGTATAAGAGGGGACAGGGGATGCAGCAGGTGCGGTGTGTTTGCCAAGTGCACTCGGCTTTTGCCGACGCCGGACAAGAGGATGGAAACCTCTCTAAAAAACAAGAGCCTTTCGTGCGACGATGTGCCAGGTGCACTCGGCTTTTGCCGACGTCGGACAATCCGCAATCCCAATCGGGATCGGAGGCCGCAAGGCCGCGAGGAAGAAAACCTCTATAATAAATAACCCCAATCCCAAGGTCTAGCGTGCCGATTGGATGAGTGGCCGGGGGGGAACCCGGTCGTTAGCGCAGCGGAGGGGACCTCACCCCTAAAAAGGAACAAAATGGAAAAGCAGACTATGGTAAAACTACCCCAGGCGGGTACCCTTCCTTTCAAAGGAGGGAGAATCCCGCCCTTCTTCGGAAGGCTGCCCCACCGTATCTGGGGGGGGCAACACTAGTCTCGCGGGTCGGCAGAACACCGCCGACCCCCGTCAACCGCGTGCGTCGCACAAGGAGCTCCGGGTTAGCCTGGAGCGGCTGTGCGATGCACGCCAGCCGCTTGCCGTCGTTGAAAACGACGGCAACAAGAGCCGAGGAGGCTCAGGTCCTGAAAAGGACTTAGGGTCCGATCAGGACACGCACGGGGGCACCTCCTCCAAATTTTGGAGGAAGCGCCGGCGCAGCGGGGCTTTGGGGCCAGTGGGGGTTTCCTCCAGCGAGGAGGACCTTTCGTCGGCCCCGAAAGTCGGGACCGCGCAGAGGGGGCGAGGTCGGGTGACCCGCGACCTGCGGGGCCGCTTCTTGCGGCCCCCCACGCCATCGCCGTTGCCGGTCGAAAGTGCCGGTGACGGCTCCCGTCACTCAGGAGACATGAGTGAAGAGTCCGCTGCGTGCGCGTCTCCACTGTTGCTTGAAAGCAACAGGGCGGAGGCGAATGCCGCAAAACGAGCGCAGCGGAAGGCGCTGGCGGCTGACGAGGTCAGCGAGATGGCCCGGCTGGCCCGTGAGCGACGCACTGCTCAGGCGGCTGCTGGAGAGGCCATGTCGGCGGTGGCGCTCAGCCGCCAGGTTCTGGACGGCGTGGACGTCGTCCTGAAGGTTGCCACTAAGTCTGGCAGCCTGAAGGGCACGTTCACGCGCGCTCTGAAGGAGGCGGCTGAGGGCATCAAAGAGGCGGCCGGGGTCCTCCTGAATCGGACAAGCTCGGAGGAGACGGCGAAGTTGTGGGAGGAGAACGGCCGTCTCCGCTCCGAGCTGGAGGACCTGCGGCGGGAGCTTGCCGCTCAGAAGGCGGAATGGCAGCAGAGGCGTCCTGCTGCCTCCGGTTCCGCCCCTGTCGCCGACCCGAAACCATCGGCCACGTCGTCAGGCGCGTCGTCGCATCCTGCCCCCACACGGACAGACGCGGAGATCGAGAAGATCGTCCGCGTCTGCATGTTGCAGTGTGGGGGCATGGTGAATGCCCGTCTGCAGGGCCTGGAGTCGAGGCTCCTCCCCGCGCAGACCCACCGTCCGCCGCTCGCTGCGGACAGGAGGAGAATGGAGGAGGCTACGAGGCCGGGCCCTGCAGCCGGCACGCCAGCCAAGAAGGCGGGCAAAAAGGGCAAGAAGCCCTCGCCCGCTTCGCAGACGGCCGCGCCCTCGGCCGCCGCACCCCCGGCAAACGCGCCCCCAGCGGCCTCAACCGGGTCTCCGGCAGAGACCTGGACGACGGTCGTCAAGAGGGGCCGCCGAAAAAAGAAGACGGCTCCACCGGCACCCACCAAAGCGCCACCGGCACCGAAGAGAAAGAAGGCAAAGGCCAAAGGACCGCCTAGGGCCCCACGCTCCGCGGCTGTAGTAATCACACTGCAGCCCGGAGCCGTCGAAAGGGGCATCACTTATAGTGCGGTCCTAAAAGAGGCCAAGGAGAAAGTCGCGCTCCCCGATCTGGGGATATCGTCGGGTCTCAAGGTGAGGCCGGCGATTACGGGAGCGCGGCTCTTCGAGGTGTCGGGAGACGCGAGCGGGGAGAAGGCGGACGTATTGGCCGCCAAATTGAGGGAGGTCCTCAGCCCGGAGGACGTTCGGGTGTCCAGGCCCATGAAGACCGCAGAACTGCGTGTCGATGGCCTGGACGACTCGACGACCCCGGCTGAGGTCGTGGCGGCTGTCGCCCGCTCCGGTGGTTGTCTGCCGGAGGACGTACGGACGGGGGAGGTTCGCGTCGGGCGGTCAGGGCTCGGCGCGATATGGGTGCGGTGCCCGGTGGCGGCGGCGAACAAAGTCACCGACGCCGGGCGCCTGTTGGTGGGATGGGCTGCAGCCCGAGTGAAGCGGCTGCAGCCCAGGGCCTTGCGGTGCTTCCGCTGCCTGGACATGGGGCATGTCCGGGCACGGTGCACCGCCGAAGTCGACCGCAGCGACCAATGTTATCGCTGCGGTCAGACCGGCCACAAGGCGGCGGAGTGCTCGGCGGCGCCGAACTGCAGCCTATGTACGGCTGCAGGGAAGCCCGCGGGGCACAGGGCGGGGGGGAAGGCGTGCGCTGCGCCCGCCCCGATGAGGAGGAGAGGGGCTGCCAAAGCTGCCGGGGGCTCTTTACCCCCCCTGCAGTCTGGCGGCCCTCCGGCCGACCCCCGGCCTAGGGATGGTGCGGAGGGGATGGATTGCGCATAACGGCGCAATACCATTTCCTCCAGGGCAATATCAACCACTCTGCCAGAGCTCAGGATCTCTTGCTCCAGAGCATGGCAGAGTGGTCGATTCGTGCGGCGGTGGTCGCCGAGCCGTATTTTGTCCCCCCCAGGGACAACTGGGTGGGAGACCTTGACGGTTTGGTGGCCATCATCGGTGGGGCTCTGGTCGGTCCGTCCCGAGGTCACGGCTGGGTGGCCGCCCTTGTGGATGGGATCGGCACAGTTGGGGCGTATTTCTCGCCCAACAAGAGCCTCGCCGACTTCGAGGTGTTCCTTGTCGAGTTGGGTGCCGTCGTGGGCCGACTCCACCCTCGCCCCGTGCTGTTGCTGGGTGATCTCAACGCCAAATCTTCGGCGTGGGGATCCCCAGTGACCGATGCTAAGGGTGAGGCGCTGGAGGAGTGGGCGGTCGCGACAGGCTTGATCGTCCTCAACCGGGGTTCGGTACACACATGCGTGCGGCAGCGGGGCGGGTCTATAGTGGACGTTTCGTTCGCTAGCCCCGCTGTCGCGAGCCGTGTCTCGGGCTGGCGTGTCGCCGTGGAGGTGGAGACGTTGTCGGATCACAGATATATCCGCTTCGACGTCTCCGCCCAGACCGCGGGCGGCTGCCGTCCGCCGACCCGGTTATCGGGCGGTCCGCGCTGGTCGCGCAAGCAAATTGACAAGGAACTACTCGAGGAGGCCGCCATTGTCCAGGCCTGGGTCCGGGGGTCGAACGGACCCGTCGACGTCGAGCGGGAGGCGCTGTGGTTTCGCGGGGCGATGACGCAAATCAGCGACGCGTCCATGCCCCGCGTCCACGCTCAGTCCGCAAAGCGCCAGGTGTACTGGTGGACCGCCGAGATCGCGCAGTTGCGCGTCGAGTGCGTGGCGGTCAGGCGCCAGTACACCCGATACCGGAGGAGACGTCGACGGGTCCCGGAGGAGGAGGCCGCGCTGTATGAGGTGTACAGCGCGGCGAAGGGGAAGGGGACTCTGTGGCTGGCCATCTGCGAGTCGAAGACGCGTGCCAGGGAGGAGATGTTGGAGACTCTAGACGGAGATCCGTGGGGGCGGCCCTATCGCACGGTCCGAAATCAACTTCGGGCCGCGGCGCCCCCGCTCACCGAGAGTCTCCAACCCGAGCTGCTGGAGGAGGTGGTAGCAGCCCTCTTCCCGGCACGAGGCGAGCATACTCCGCCGCAGATGGCATTGCCCTCGGCCGCAGAGTCCACGGAGGAGAACGCCATCAGCGTCCCTGAGGTGACACACCCAGAGTTGGGGGCTGCCGTGATCCGGCTCCGGGCCAAGAATGTGGCTCCGGGGCCCGATGGGATCCACGGCTGCGTGTTAGCCCTCGCTCTGAAGGAGCTAGAGCCCCAACTGAGAGGGCTCTTCACAGCGTGCCTCGAGCGAGGCCAGTTTCCCACATTGTGGAAGTCTGGTCGACTGGTCCTGCTCGGAAAGGCGGGGCGCCCTGCGGACTCACCGTCCGCGTACCGGCCCATAGTGCTGCTGGACGAGGTGGGCAAGTTGTTCGAGCGAGTCCTCGCTGCCCGCCTCGTCAGCCACTTGTGCCAGGAAGGGCCGGACCTGGACGGGAGTCAGTTCGGGTTTCGGCAAGGGCGCTCCACCGTGCACGCTGTGTCGCGAGTAAGGGCCCTGGCGGAGGAAGCGGTGTCCCGGGGCGGGGTGATGTTGGCGGTCTCTCTAGACATCGCCAACGCGTTTAACACCCTGCCCTGGAGTTGCATTCGGGAGGCACTGAGGTATCATAGAGTGCCTCCCTACCTCCGCCGCATCGTTGGGGCTTATCTCTCCGAGAGGTGTGTCACATACACGGGACGTGATGGCATTCACCAGCGCCCGATGTCGTGCGGTGTTCCACAGGGTTCGGTTCTTGGGCCGCTCCTGTGGAACATCGGCTACGACTGGGTGCTGAGAGGCGAGCTCGGCCCGGGGGTGGACCTGACGTGTTACGCGGACGACACGCTGGTCACCGCCCGGGGGAGCTCGCACAGGGAGGCAGCGTTGCTGGCGACGGCTGCGGCGTCACAGGTGGTGAGCCGCATCCGTCGCCTAGGCCTGGAGGTGGCCCTCAGCAAGTCGGAGGCCATGGTGTTTCATGGCCCCCGGCGGGCGCCGCCGCCCGGCTCACACATCGTGGTCGGGGGGGTCCGAATCGCTGTCGAGCCCACCATGAAATATCTGGGATTGGTGCTCGACAGCCGGTGGGACTTCGGGCCCCACTTTCGGCGGCTGGCGCCCAAGCTGTTGGGCGCGGCTGGCGCGCTCGCAACGCTGCTTCCCAATCTGGGGGGCCCGAGCTCCGCCTGTAGGCGGCTCTACATGGGGATCGTGCGATCCATGGCCCTGTACGGGGCCCCGATCTGGGCCCTCGACCTGACGGCCGGCGCGATCGCTGTTCTGCGAAAACCGCAGAGAGCGATGGCCGTCAGAGTCATACGGGGGTATCGCACGATCTCCTACGAGGGGGCTTGTGCACTGGCCGGATCCCCGCCCTGGGACCTAGAGGCGAAAGTCCTCGCGTCACTGTATCGGTGGCGCGAGGAAGAGGCGGAGCGGGGCGAACGACCGATGCAGCGTCACGTCGAGCTGCGTCGGTCTCAGCTCCGCGAGGTCCTGGTGGCGGAATGGCGGGACAGGCTTTCACGCCCTACCGCCGGCCTCGACATAGTCGGGGCGGTCCGGCCGGTGCTCGAGCGCTGGCTCGGGAGGAGGCACGGCTCCCTGTCGTTTCGGGTGACGCAGGTACTCTCGGGGCACGGTTGCTTCGGGAAGTACCTGTGCCGCATAAACAGGGAGCCGGACGCCCGGTGTCACCACTGCGTCCATTGCCGGGAGGACACGGCGCGGCACACGCTGGCAGAGTGTGCCGCTTGGGAGGAGCCGCGTCGTGCCCTCATCGCCGGAGTAGGCCCGGACCTCTCGCTGCCGGCCGTGGTCGAGTCGATGGTCGACAGCGAGGAGGCCTGGGACGCAGTGGTAACCTTCTGCGATACTGTTATCGCGCAGAAGGAGGCTGCGGAAAGGGAGAGGGAGATCTCAACCCCTCACCCGATCCGCAGCAGACGCACCGGGCGTCGGCGGAGGGCGGACAACGCCCTCTTCCAGCCCCCCTAAATGGGTCCAGGGGCGACTGACTCGGGGACGTCCGTCGCCCCCCTACAACATCAGGACCCGAGGTGGCGGCGCGTGTGGTGTTCCACGTGCGCCCCTCAGAGAAGTCGGGGGGGGAGGAGTTAACACCTCACTCCCCCCCCTCGACCAGACGGGGCCCGCGGCGGCGGGCCAGCACCAGCCGGGGGTTGCGGAAGCTGAATTCGTGCCCGCGACCCTCGGCGCTTAGGTGTGTGAAGGAACACCGGAGGGGTTTTAGTGGGTATACCTCTCGGGCCCCTTCTCATTTTTATTGAGAAGGGGAGTTTGCGAGAGGGAGTCCCACATAACCACCGCGTCTCCCCGGGCGCGGTGGTATGCGCAAAGCATTTCCCCTCCTAAAAAAAAAAAAAAAAAAAAAGGCATGTGGTTTTAACATGTTGAACTCACGTAACCGTCTTATCACCCTCTCAACATGAATCCGTAAGCTAGCTATCTGTTTAGTTTCTTAGGCTTCAGTTTTAGTTAACTTAGCTCCAGATACAACACTTGGAGGCCGTACTAATAGCACACCCATTTTTCTTAAATACACTTCCACATGTTTAAATCCTCTATCTGCCATGACCCACATATTGGGTTGCAAACATTTTGAGAAGTCAGAAGATTCAACAATGCATGTGTCTGTTATTCGGCCTCCATAACCATTTGATATATAATTTACCAAACCATTACAAGATACTAGATACTTAATGGTGTTGGCTTTCTTGTAATCAGACCAGGAAAGAGCTTGATTTAAGGCCTTAGAAGGCTTTTGTACTTCAATCTCTAAACAGTCTATTATACAAGTCACCTTATTGTATTTATGCCTAAAAGCCATAGGTAATCTTTTTTTAATCAATTCTTTATCTAATGATACAATAAAAGAACGCATTACACTTGCTATAATAGGTACACTATTACAAAAAATTTTGCTTGGATAAGTTCTATCAATGCCAAAGTCATCAGCAAGTTCACGGAATGGATTATTTAACCTAATTTTTTTTAGACGTAATGAAATATGGTTTAAAGGTATATTTGTTTGTTCTTGAATTAAGTTAACTAAATGATAACAATTTAAAGGAATGCCAATATAAGAACGAGGGCTTTGTTCAATTTTCTTCAAGGTGCACTCAGAAGCGTTTAAATCTTCTCTCCTTTTGTCATCCTCTAGCATCTCACTACAGTCAGATGTAGACTCCATTTGAAGAGATTTTACAGATATTGATGATTCTGTGTGAGTTACAGAGGGAGTATAAGAAGTATCACTATCTGATTGTTCTCTTTGTTTAGCTTTTTTACTCAAGACATGTATACTTGGTCTTGATGGGTTCCTTTTAACACCATGCTTGATTTTAAATGGTGATGTAGAGACAGAATGTTGAAATGGCTTCAATGGTGATGTCATCTGATTTACCAAACTGACTTCTGTTTGGTTAGCTTTACTTCTGAATGTTTTATATATATATACTTGAACTGATTTATCCAACATTCTTGGTGTTGATTGGGGAACATCTTCAATAATCTGCTGAACTGTAAAACAAATGTTTTGTTATTTATGTGCATTGTTATAATTATGAACAGAAATAGGAGATTACTAGGGCATATAAAAAATCCATGTAGTTTTGAGAGTACCAGCAATGTATGTAGTAATACTGAGAATAAAATTAACTTTTTAATGGTGTATTCTAATAAATAAGTTAATAAGATATGTACCTGAACTACCAGATGCTATTTCTTCAGTACTTGATGGTTCTGTAACCATACTTTTTTCTTTTAATTGCTTTTCACACTCTTCCAGAATTATCATCCTTCGTTTCTTAGCTACAAAGGGTCGCTCTGTTGTGTCAGATGTTCGCGTTGTCCTGTCTGGTTGGCAAAAAAAATTTTTTGGGCATACATCCTGGTATCATACGTACTTGTGATACCGACCCCATCACATGATACTGCATGTAATATTCCATATCATTTGGCAACTGAAAAAGAAAAGTAAACAATTAAAATTAATAATAAGAATGATAACTAAGACCAAAAGAAACATAACCTCAATAAATTAATTACTAGCCATAGCCTCAATATTTCGACGATTTCACGTCAAGCAAACATTTTAATTTAAAAACCTATCAATACATGATAATATTCTTACATCAAAGTGGTCTTCACAGAAATAAAGTGGCGAATTCGTGACTACGTCGTTCGGGTTTCGCCGTGCGAGCTTTAATTCTTCTCTTATTATTTTCTTGTTTGGGACATGTATGAACACCTTATTAGGTGTTGTTATTGACGTGTTTTTACACGGAGGTACTGCACACCACTTATAAACTTTAGAATTCATTTTTATCACACAAAATAGGCAATGTTTGTTTACTTTCTTTGACTGCGCGTTGACAGAACATCATTAAACTTTAGTTTATTACTGAAATAAAGGTTTTTTCGTAAATAGTATATGTATCCCCACATTATGAAAGAGTATTTCAAAATCTTTCGTCATGCCTATTATTTTTTTAAGAGTTTATCTACATAAATGTATGGTAATTTAACGAAATTGTCACAATTTAAATTCAATATTTGGAGGTTCGTTTTCGATGCAAGTTAGTAAAAAGGCTCTGGGTCATAGTAAGTCTCAGTAAGGGCCATTGCATTAACTTGTTCATCGTAATCATAATTTACGTCATTCCCTAGTCATAATATTCGTTATTGTTTTCAGTTAAAACTTTAATTTCGTTATGGAACGCTAGATTTCGCCGTTCGCATTGCAACGTCTGTGCTTACAGGTATTTGTTGCTCTGCAAATCTAAATTGGTTCGCAGGTGGCTGATTAAAAGACTGCCTTAATTGATTTGGGACTTGATTGAAATTTTGTCTATATCCATGAGATGTATTACCAAAATTTGGTCCGAACTTGAAATTTTGTTGCTGAATCTCTGCCTAAAACCGGTATTCCAAATTTTAATTGTGGTGATTTCCATAATTGAAAGGTAAATTATTTGATCTTACCTGATATGGAATGCCAAATCTAGGACTTACTTGGAATGGTGAGTTTACGTTGGTCGTAAAATATGGCTTTAAACCAAATTTTCCAACAAAAGGAATATGAGAGCGCGGAAGGTGGCTGTTACTACATAAATTAGCACCAGTATCTATCAAAAAGGTTAACTTCGACGATCTATCTTTAACTAACAAACGATGGTTTTTAGGTACCTGACCCTGAGTATACTCGTCCACCGCTGCCGAATGTACCGCATTTAGTTTTCCTTGCTATAGTTAGACCAGGTGCATGGCTGCTCACAGCGTCTCGCGTTCTTCTTAAAACGCTAGTGGAACCTGCATAGCCAGTCTGCGTCGCCGGGTGACCTTTTCTTACGTGACACCGACTGACTCTGGTATCCTTGGAGACTTCTACTACGCGAGCGTCTACGACCCCTTACTTCGCCACGCAGCGATGCCACCTCCAAAGTAAGTTTATTTAATCGTGCGACCAGCTCGGTTAATGATCCCAGCGCCACCTGCGCCGAGCTGTCGGCTATAGCTGCCATGTCGTCGGAACCAGCATTCTCCACTATTTTATCTACGATAGCCGCTAAGCTGTCCAAAGACTGGTCCTGACACACGGTGATGACTGCTCGTACTGATGAGGGTATCCTCGACAGCCACAGGCTCTTCAAAGTTTGGTCAGAGACCTGCGTTTTACGCCCAAAATTTTTCATTCTACGCAGCAGGTGTGTAGGCTTTTGAGAGCCCAGTTCTAGTTCCGATACAAGTTTCTGAAACTGGCGTTCGGAGCTTTCCTCGTACACTTGCAGTCGTCTATCCTTCAACATGACGTATCTGTTCTCTTCCGGAGGGGATGTCAACAGGTCGCTCACCTGGACCTTGAATGGAATCTCTCCCCAGTTTTGAGATGACAATATTGTATTTAACTTCGTCTCCTTGTTTCTGCGGAGTCATCACTGCTTCGAATTGGGCGAACCATAACCGTGGTATATCTACCCAGAACTCAGGTAACTTCGCTGACACGCTGATGGCAGCCAGAGTCGTGTCCGCTCTCATATGGCCAAGTTGACACCACAACCTACTTCATGGCACTCGTCGTCACCCTTTTATATACCACGAGACTTGTCGACTTCATCCCAAGTGTTCCTTTTTTTTTTTTTTTTTTTTTTAGTAGGGGAAATGCTTTGCGCATACCACCGCACCCGGGGAGACGCGGTGGTTATGTGGGACTCCCTGTCGCAAACTCCCCTTCTCAATTAAAATGAGAAGGGGCCCGAGAGGTATACCCACTAAAACCCCTCCGGTGTTCCTTCACACACCTAAGCGCCGAGGGTCGCGGGCACGAATTCAGCTTCCGCAACCCCCGGCTGGTGCTGGCCCGCCGCCGCGGGCCCCGTCTGGTCGAGGGGGGGGAGTGAGGTGTTAACTCCTCCCCCCCCCCGACTTCTCTGAGGGGCGCACGTGGAACACCACACGCGCCGCCACCTCGGGTCCTGATGTTGTAGGGGGGCGACGGACGTCCCCGAGTCAGTCGCCCCTGGACCCATTTAGGGGGGCTGGAAGAGGGCGTTGTCCGCCCTCCGCCGACGCCCGGTGCGTCTGCTGCGGATCGGGTGAGGGGTTGAGATCTCCTTCTCCCTTTCCGCAGCCTCCTTCTGCGCGATAACAGTTTCGCAGAAGGTGACCACTGCGTCCCAGGCCTCCTCGCCGCCGACCATCGACTCGACCACGGCCGGCAGCGAGAGGTCCGGGCCTACTACGGCAACAAGGGCACGACGCGGCTCCTCCCAAGCGGCACACTCTGCCAGCGTGTGCCGCGCCGTGTCCTCCCGGCAATGGACGCAGTGGTGGCACCGGGCGTCCGGCTTCCTGTTTATGCGACACAGGTACTTCCCTAAGCAACCGTGCCCCGAGAGTACCTGCGTCGCCCGAAACGACAGGGAGCCGTGCCTCCTCCCGAGCCAGCGCTCGAGCACCGGCCGGACCGCCCTGACTATGTCGAGGCCGGCGGTAGGGCGTGAAAGCCTGTCCCGCCATTCCGCCACCAGGACCTCGCGGAGCTGAGACCGACGCAGCTCGACGTGACGCTGCATCGGTCGTTCGCCCCGCTCCGCCTCTTCCTCGCGCCACCGATACAGTGACGCGAGGACTTTCGCCTCTAGGTCCCAGGGCGGGGATCCGGCCAGTGCACAAGCCCCCTCGTAGGAGATCGTGCGATACCCCCGTATGACTCTGACGGCCATCGCTCTCTGCGGTTTTCGCAGAACAGCGATCGAGCCGGCCGTCAGGTCGAGGGCCCAGATCGGGGCCCCGTACAGGGCCATGGATCGCACGATCCCCATGTAGAGCCGCCTACAGGCGAAGCTCGGGCCCCCCAGATTGGGAAGCAGCGTTGCGAGCGCGCCAGCCGATCCCAAGTGTTCCTGCGGTTAGATCGAACCCTTAGAAGCACCGTACGCTGGCCCCTTCAAAGTCCTACATAAGCAACCTAAATTCTTCACCATAGACCTTCAAGGAAAAAAGACTAACGTCACTGTTGATAGGCTGACTGAGACTCACAAAACCTTCTCTTCCTTCTACGATAGCAACTTTCGCAGAGGAGAAGAGAACAAGAAGCGGCAGAAGAGTGCGGTTCCCCGACTTTTATCGACAGTAGTCACGGTCTGGCCAGGGGGAAGATGTGGCGGATAATATTCTTGTACCACACAAGTTTAATGGCTCCGCTTACCGCTCCGCTCATGGCGAAGTTAAACTTGGGCCAACACCTTAGCCCGAACCGGTTTCTGCATCGAGGTGCGCGAGCGCGCGCGGCGATTACAGCCGGCGATCACTTCGCTTCCCTTACTTGCTCGCTCAACAATGCTTATACATTGCTCATTTTAATTTTTATTCATTTATTTGCTGTTCTTGTGCTTACTTCCTTCTCAAATAAAATCATTGCTTTCTTTCTATAAAAATATTACTTTTCATTCCGTCTTCGTGTTTGTTATTTTTATCATCTTTCGTTAACGTCCATACTACATCCTTCTGATCCTGGGTAAGCAAGAACGTGGGAGGACCGAGGAGTCATACACAGGACCTACCCCACAAAATTTTAATAAAATGAATCGAATTGCTTCATTAGATTCACTCATCTTGGCGGTACGAAAAACAAATGCAAATCACACATTTTCCTAATTTGAATTTGGAATTATGTTCTTTAAAATTTAAACTTTCAATGATACCAAAACCAGCCAGATACAAATAGTATAGCCAAAGAGATTTTATTACAAGTTCATACATACTATAATGCGAAAAGACTTTTTCCCCAACCTAATATTACAACAAGTCCCTGCACTGTTCCCCTCCGGATCCGCCTTCCGACCTCAAGTACATCGAAACGTCGGTATGTAGGCTCGCCATGACCGGACACGAGTCCATAGTGCTTATATCAGCAAACGCACCGTGCGTAAGCGCGCCAACTTTGTGTTAGGAAGGCTTCACTTCCTCATCAAGTCACGTTCTAAACTCGTCCTAAAAAGCAAGCTTAGACTGCATACCGCGTGTATATGGCCCATCATGACGTACGCGAGTAAACTGATGTCCAGTATTGATTTACATAAAGAGTCAATATTATTAGACCACCCGGTGACAACTCAAACAATGGGTAATATCAACATTCCACCGAAAGACATTACCGCGATATCTTTCAAAACAACATGGACAAGCAACGTGGAAAAGTACCATACCGAAGACACAATAGGCGTGGCCTAACGTTTAAAAGAGGACTGAACGAGTCTACAGCAACTAAGACTGTGGCCACCTTCCTCCGAGACCGGCGCTTTCAAGTGGTGGTTGAAGGCACCCTGTCGTCGGAGCGCCCCGTCCAGGCCGGCGTGCCCCAGGGCAGCTGCCTGTCGCCCGTCTACTACGGCAGATACACGGACGACATCCCGACAGCTGGAGGCTATGGAGATAGATTCAGTCTCCATGGGACCGCATATGTCTGAGTGAATGATCTGAAGGGTTTCTGTGGCACGTGAACCTGGACTGAATGGTAATCTGGATATTTTCTCTTCACAGCAAACTTCACAACTGGACTTGTTTGTTGTAAACATATCCGGGTACTCAAATCCGTCAACTAATCCACAACTCTTCATTTTATTCATATCATTACTATTTATATGCCCAAGACGTCTGTGCCATGTATCTCCAGTAACTGCAGTTGAGGCCAACAAACAATTCTGTGTTTGTACTCTCATCTTGTATACCCCGTCAACTAGATCCGCTTCTGCCACCAAATCACCTAATTTGTTTCTAATTAGGCACTTATTAACTTCAAATCAACGCTGTTCCCGTTTTTTATCAACTCGCTCACCGACAAAAGGTTAGTCGTGAGGCTTGGAACACATAACACATTATGCACAATTATGTTGTAGTCGTCACCTGAACATAAAACGGGAACTTTCGTCTTGTTGGCGACTATAATTTCTGGTAAGCTTGAGGAATATACAGAGTTTTGCAACCAATCTTCGTTTGGTGTCATATGCATACTTGCGCCCGAGTCGATATAGAAGTCATTTTTGCTGAATCCCCCACTGAGAAACACAACGTTGAAGGCGTTACTTTGTTTCTTTATTTGTATTTTCTCTTTCAAAAGTGGACACTGGTTTCTATAATGACCTTCTTCTTTACAACATGTTATAATTTTCGTAATAGTATTGTTGACATTTGATTTTGACGTATTCAAGGGTTGACCGCCATGTTTATTAGTGTTGCCACCTTTAGTAGATTTTTTCTGCCATTTTGTTGCTAGTGCTGAGCTGCGTTCCGATTCACTTATATCTACCACCTCCATATCAAGTAATTTTGTCTTGATTGTATCCGTGGTTATATGAATTCCGGAATGCTCTATAGCCATAATCATAGGCATAAATCGCTCTGGTAATCCGGCAAGTAACAATGATCCCACCCATTCATCGTTAATACCGTAACGTTGAGACGTTTCTACAATTTGTCTCACATAACTCGTCATATTTTCACAATTTTCTAACCTTATAGAAATTAGATGACGCAGCAACGTAATCCTCCGAGAAAATCCTGAATTGTCGAACAATGAACGTAACTTTGTCCACAATTCCTTCGCGGTCGTTGTCTCCTTTATGTGCACATACAACGATGAATCAATCGTCAAAATCATCTTTGCTCGTGTTTTTGCATCTGCCTCAGCCATTGCTGCTTTTGTTCCTTCTTGCTTTAAATACTTCTCCGCGCCTTCCAGAACCAGTAAGTTTTGAACTGCAAACGCCCAATCGTCATAGTATTCGCGTCCTTTTAGTTTCGGCACGTTAGTTAAGTAATTCGAATTCATTTTTAGCTTGCACAACAATAAAATATACTTTAAAAATTAACTTAATTTGGAAAATGCTGGGCACATAACCTATTCAAATTAAACACGTTGATCGATGGATAACAACTGGTTTTATTTCAATCTTTTGACATAAAGTTACAGGTCTAGTACGCAAACCTGTTAATAGATGTCTCTCAAGACAAGACTTTTGATATCTTTATAACACAAAGCTTATCCTACTGCTCGATCCGATCAATTATGTACATGTTCAGAGTGCAAATACATGTAAAGATGTCTGGAACAGCTTGCAGCAAGCATTCGATGACAGTGGATTGTATAGAAAAGTTGCCTTGCTGAGAGATCTCATCACAACATTGGACAGTTCCCGTAATGTAGACGACTATGTGAACAGAATTATGTCGACGGCTCATAAGCTCAGGAATATAAATTTCGATATTGATGATGAATGGCTGGGGACACTGATGTTGGCTGGCTTGCCGGACACATACAAGCCAATGATAATGGGATTAGAGAGCTCAGGGATCAAGATCAGTGCAGACTCAATAAAAACAAAACTCCTGCAGGAAGTTCAATGCTCAGAAAGTACAGCATTCTTCACTAAGAAGACAGCCAGCCATGGGATTCACAGTACAGGAAAGGCCTATAATCAGAAAGGGCCCCGGTGTTATAACTGCAATAAGCATGGACACTTTGCCAAGAACTGTCGTGCTCCGAAGAAGAAATATACAGAAAAGAATAATACAGAAGAAAATAAGAGTTTTATTGCAGCATTTTCAGCTTGCTCACAGACCATGCATCCGGACCTTTGGTATATAGACTCAGGTGCCTCCATGCACATGACCAATAGATGTGATTGGATGTATGATTAAACAAGTCCACCGATACCTTTTTTTTTTTTTACTAGGGGAAATGCGTTGCTCATACCACCGCGCCGGGGCAGGCGCGGTGGTTATGTGGGACTCATGGGATAAACTTAAGATTACATTTTTACATTTCCTCAGAGAAAATATTGTTCAGTCTAAAGTTAAATTTGCATTTGTGAATGGTTGTAACATGGTAGCTGACAATTTAACTAAAGGTGTAGCACTTGTAAAACATTTGTATTGTATTAGCGAAATGGGATTGCGTTCTAGAGGAAGTGTTAGGTAATTGAGAACGCAACCATTTAATTATTTTTGTTGGCACTACTGCGAGCCTTTATAATTGTTATGTTGGCAACATTGTTCTTTTTTTTTTCTCGCAGCAGATATATATATTCTGTACCTGTGGAAATACGTTCGTGCATTTTACAAAGATAAAACAGTTTAATTTACTTTTTCTAACTCCTAAATATCAACAAAAATGACTGACCCTTCTTGTGATACTAAGGGTACTTCTCAGATCCCTCCATTTAAGATGGATCCGTATAAACCAATGGCATTTGTTCCTTCATATGATGGAGAAACATTAGCAGTTTATAATTATATAAATAATGCAACCCAATGGTTTAACTCTGTCGCCCCAGAATATTATGCTATTATTAAGTAAGCTAACAGGTAGAGCAGCCTTAATAATATCAATGGTAGACCACCAATTTAATTGGGAATACATTGTTTCTACTCTTAAAACAGAGTGTGGTGACAATAGAGATTTAAATACGTTATTGATAGAATTGTCTAATACGAAACGAAAAGGTACGTATAAGGAACTTATATTTGATATTAAGCAAAAAATGTTTTTCATAAAAGCAGATTACAAGATGTGTATAAAAATAATGTAGTAGTGGAATAGGTAATGGAACCATACATTAATATGGCACAAAGCGCTCTTCGAAGTAGCTTGCCTTATCATGACCAAATTTACGTGAGTAGTTGTAGTTTCAATGATACGGTTCGAAATATTCTACAACTAGAGGCAGAAGGAAGGTTTGAAAACATAAAACATAAGTTTTCACACGTATTACCGACTCCTAAAGTTGTCCATAATCAATTACCGTATTATACAAACAATTATCCACATAACGTAACAAGACAAACGGAACATAATAGTGTAAACAGACGATCGAACTTGGTGCGGACCGCACCACGAACATGGTGCGCTCCGAACCATATTCGCTCGTGTGGTGCACGGTCCGCCGGACATTATTATTATTAATATCGGTGCGGCTGGTTCGGAGCGCTTGCACATCGAACGCGGTGCGGTCCGAACCGATTCGATCGTGTGGACGGCGCACCGAACCATTTATTCGTCCAGTCGCTATTGTGCCACCGTACGCGCAACACGTCGCGACGTGTTATATCAGTGCCCTTAGCACGAACATCTAACGTGATCGTAGCGTCATCGTATCGTGTGCGCCAAAAAGCTAATTTGTATGAAGAATCGAACATTACGCATACCGTACGCAAACGGAACTTAGAATTGGTAGCATGGGCAGTTTTGACACTTGCCACGTTTTACTTGCGTGACGTTCACTTAACGTTAACGGGAATTTGTATGTAAGATTGTACTATTTGGCAGCACGAACCGTTTTTTGACGTAAGGTATCGCCACGGACGAAAGCCAGCTATCGTCGATCTTTTCACCGCCAATTTTGAAGTGAGAGCTTCATGAAGTTAGTTTTATTCGATATTTTATTTGAAACCTTGTAAGATATTTTAGGTGTTATTTTATTGTATATATGCTTAAGAGTTTATTTAATTGTTTTTTTAATTTTATTACTTCATTTATTTACTTGCTTCTAAATGTGGAGACTGAGAAGCACCTATTTATATTCAGAAATTTTTGATAGTTATCAACATGAGGAAGAAGTTAATCGGTAAGCTTTTTGCTGTTTAAATCTTAATTATTGTATAATTAGGTAGGTGCCTACTTAGATATTTAAAAAATAAACTCCTAGTTAGCAACTAATCATTTTTTTACTTAATACTTATAGTGATATTAATCAACGCCGCCGGCTCAGAAATTGTTTCGACCCAAGTAAAATCAACGATATAGAGTTCTACAGGCAGTATAGATTAACAAAAGAAGCATTTTACTATATCTTTGACAAATTGCGCCATAACACCAACTTGAAAGTATCTAAAAGAGTCAGCTTGGAATTGCAGGTTAGTTGAAAATGAATTAGTCAATTTTTATTTGTGCTAATTTTAAGCTTCTTTATTATCTATAACAAATAAACAAGTCACGCGAAATCAAAGCTAATGACTGGGGTACCTAGTCACATAGTATTCTGCTTTTAGAAAAATAGAAGACATATTATCCCCTTGCGACTATTACCGAAATGAAGAAAAAAATAGAACATCTCAGAGCTGCCTACAGACGAGAACGGAATAAGGTGAGAAAATAAAACAGATCACATTAAAGTCAAAATTACTTTATTATTTTTCCCTTTATTATTTATTGTGTAGGTACTCAACGGCACTTCGAGTCCTATACTTTGGACTTTATACCGTTTTAATGCCGTACGCATAAGAGACAAGATCGTATTTCAAGTGTAGGACTTGACGTGCTGTTGACTGTACCTAATCAACTAGGTAAATTAAATAATATCTTAATCGGCATGTTATTTGTTTTTAGGTGGAATCTAGCAAAACTAGTGGCGCTGGAGTGGAAGACTTACATGTTCCGGCATTGTGGTATTACCAACATTTAAGTTTTCTGCACGAAAAGACAAACCCGACATCCAAAGTACTTGACAACTTGGAAACAAATACTGATGATACGTCTACTGGGGTAAGCATTAAATATTCAGTACATTAATCATTCTTTCTTGAAAATCAACCTGCCCTTGATCGTTAAAGTATTCTGTGAATATTTGCCTAACAGAATTACCATCTGAAGTGCGTTGCCTTTCTGTTCTGTTGACATTTACCGAGTTGTCATTTTGTCGCCAATCTCCTGGCCGGAAGGTATATTTTTCAGTGTCCTCCAAATCAACACAGTTTCTTGTCATGTAGTTGCAAGACTTTTTCCTCAAATAATTGTGTAATGCGCATGAAGCCATTACCACTTTTGATACATTTTTGACATTTATTTGTATGGGTTTTTTAAATACTCTAAAACGTTCAGCTAAAATACCGAATGCATTTTCGACAATTCTTCTAGCCCTGCATAATCTGTAGTTAAAAATTCTTTTGTCATGTGTCAAATTTCTCTGTGGGTATGGTTTTAAAAGGTTTTCATTAATGGCAAATGCGTTATCTGCAACAAAACAATATGGGGCAACAAGATCCGATGCGGGCAAGGCAGAAGGTGTTGGTAAATGTAATTGTTTATTTAGCAATTTTTCGTGAAAAACTGTATGTTTCAATACTCCGCCGTCAGAAACACTAACATTTGCGCCTGCATTCACGTAAATAAATTCGTAATTGGCATTAACAATACCAAGTAAAACTACACTGAATGTTCCTTTGTAGTTGTAATATAATGAACCAGACCCTGGAGGTTTTTCGATGATGATGTGCTTGCCATCGACGGCACCCAAACAATGACTGAAATGCCACTTCCTTTCAAAATCTGTTGCTATTTGTAACCAAGCGTCTTCTGTTTCAGGAACCTGTAACAAAAAAGGAAAAATCTTCAATTAAACGGCAAAATGCTATCTTTAAAAAACAAGAAGAGTTATTAGAGTCGGCTAAACAGTTAGTGAATACCAATAGCTCATCGGAACTGACGTCCGCTGATACATTTGGACACTCTGTTAGCTCTCAGCTTAAGGAGATACCAAAAATGCAAAGATTTATTTGTGAAAAATTAATTGGAGAGCTGTTATTTTATGCAAAATTAGGCAAACTTACTTTAGATACTTCAATATCCATAAATCCACATCACTACTTTACTCAACCACAACAATCACCATACCAAACATCGCCATCACCACAGCATTCACATCCATCTCAATACCAGCCATCGCCATCGCCATCTCCATCACCACAGCATTCACATCCACCTCAATATCAACCATCGCCATCTCCGTCACTACAGCATTCACATCTATCTCAATATCAACCATCGCCATCTCCACAGATTTCACGATCATTACCATTCCAATCATCACTCACATCCGCTTACACACATCCTCCTTCCTCCGAAACACCTATAGATGAACTACTAGTATCTTCATCAACAATCCTCCTAGACACCAGCGTAAACCCAAGTGACATTCCTGGTGAGATGAGCCAAGAGAACGTTTTTAGAGGAAAAGGGATTGACGTACATGAGTATTTGATATTTAAAAAATAGAAGTGTAATTTGTACCGCTATTATTTTTAATAATTAATGATTAAAAAAAAAAGAGATTGAACTGATGTTAGTCTTATTTAATAAAATTACACATACCTTTATATAGTTTTTAAGTACTGTATAGATTGCTTCACAGGTCTCTGGTATTATCTCTGATAGTAGTTGTGACGATATACTAGTGCTGAAAAAACAAAAAACATATCCCAGTATATGATCTCCTATCTTCAGAGTTAGAAGCCCAATCAGCATCTACATAGCCTCTTATTTCTGAGTTACCATCTTTACAATATTTTATTCCATAAGATTTAGTTCTTTTAAGATATCTCAATACTCTCTTTGCATATTCCCAATGCTGTTTAGTGTGACAATTATTGAATTGACTTAAAAAACTTATAGAATAACTAATATCTGGCCTAGTTAAGACTGACAGGTACATCAAACTACCAATTAGTTGTTGATAGGGTACACATTTATTTACACCTACTTCACCTTTACTTACATTTAATTTGACCTCCATAGGTGTATCAACAACCTTACAATCACTTAAATTAAATTTGTTCAATAGTTGATCAATATAAGTTTGCTGGCTCAAAGTTATAGTATAAGAGCTCGCAACGTTTTCGAGAATGAATTTTAGGTCGGCTAATTTTTGTATAATTCCCATTCTTATTGACAGTAGGTTGGGATGTGGTACGTCTGGCACCTGGAACCGGTTGCGTTCAGTTGTGCGCATCCCACCTGTACAGGTAAAAATTGTACATTTTAAAATCATTTTAAGACAATTTTTTTTTTTAGAAATTTCATATGTCTCGTTAGCAATATAAAACCATAATTGCCAGACACTTTTGTCGTTGCTAACATTGCCCCAGACACAATTTCAAAAATTAAAAAATAATTATTTTTAAACAATTTTAGTATGTCTGTAATTTTGATATAATGTAGTTCAGCAATAAAGAAATATGATAAAAATTTACCAGACAGAAATTCTGTTGCTTAATGAGAATTTAAATTAATTTAAGTTTCGGGGAGAATAGGTGAGTTAGAAGAGTGCGGAAACTAATTCGTCGGTTGTGTGAGAGAGATAGCTGCGACAGAAAGCGGTAGAGGGAGAGAAGTATAGCCACAGCTGCTATTTTCAACATGGCGTCGCCTACACGAGTGTAAACGCTTGTATTTTGCTCAGATCAAAGTGGTAAAATAATAATATTTAACGAATAAAAATTGAAAAAGTGTGCAGAAATTTTAAATGCTCGTATTAAGTTCAACCTAAAATATAAAAATGTGAAGTTACCGGACAATGTGAATGCTACTGTTGGATACCATAGACATTGTTATAGTACTTTTACATCATTGATGTCTAAATATCGTAATGAATGTGTATCTAACTTTTCATCGATTACTGATGTTCCTAGTACATCTTGTACTAGCTTATCACAGTCAAATTCTTCTATGCATGTACCTGAGACTACTGTCGATAATGATACTCCAATCGTCGAAGTTGACAATCCAATTATTGAGAATAGTGATTTAAATACTCCTGACGTTGATTTAGCTACTGAGTATTTTGAAGAAACTCCAGAGCTTGAAGCTAGTACGGTAGAGAAAAGTGTTTGTTTTTTTTTGTGAAAAAGATCGAAAGCAAGTCAAAGGAAAACAACAAACTTTACATTCCTCAAATGATCAAAACTTTATGATAAAATAATTGAATGGATGTCAACATTGGACAATGATAAACTGTTAAAAAAAATAAGTGATATAAAATCTGCACGTGCAAGTGTATCTTATCATCATTCATATGAATTAACATACTTGAACAATTATAATAAAGTTGTTGCAAATAATCCACGTACCTCATGGCATGAAAATAGAGATATCCATAAAAAAAAATTTAATCATATTGTATCATTAATTGACGTTCAGGTTATAAAAAAAAAGAATTGCTTGTTATTATCATCTCTTTGTGATATTTACAATAGCAATTTGGACAATGAATTTAAACAAAAATCTTTACCAGATTCAACATATATAACTAATCATATCCTCGAAAGTAAGATAATAAAAACATTACCAGAAGACAATTAAAATTCAAACAAAAAACAGGCATAAAATTATCATGCACATAGATAATAATTTGATTGAGAACAACGATTTGATGGATCTTGAGGAGAATGATTTGATCGACAAAGTAGCATTAATCTTGCGGAAATTAATTTTGAACATTGATAAATGTAAATTACCATCAAATATTAAAACTAAAGATTTAATTAAAGGTGAGTGTTCTGTACCTGAAAAGTTGGAGCGATTTTATAATATCTTAATTGGAGGTAAAGATATTCGTCGGAGAGAGGGTGTAAATTGTGAGCGATTGACAAGTTCATTGGCCTCAGATGCTATTTTTTGTGTCAGTCATGGGACTGTTAAGCCGTCTAAACACATAACACTTGGTATGAGTATAAAAAGCCTTACAAATAGTCGGAAAATTATAAACATTTTGAATAGATTTGGACATTGCTGCAACTATAACACCCTGGAAGAATTTGAAACTGAAGCCGCCATTTCATCTGTTGCCGCGTCACAAATTTGTCCTTCTAACATTATTCGTTCTCCGTTATTATGCACAGGTGTGGCATTTGATAACTTCGATCGATTCGTCGACACTATCAATGGAAAAGAAACTACATGACACTGTTGGGATTATATACCAAAATATAGATGAGAGTGTTCATCAGGACCAGGATATGGATATTGCCAAAGATAATTCAAATGAAATGTTACCCGGTTCATCTAGAAGAAGACGAACTTTTGAGGCTATTGTTCCAGATATCATCCCATACGCCAAACGATTGAAGATGTCTGGTCATTTTACACCAGATGAACAACACGATTCTATTCTTCCTGATAATTTGTCATTAATACGGTCAATTGACTTATTACACTTAGTTTCACATTATTTCCATGTACCAAACACTCCAATGTGGACAGGTTTTAATTCTCAATTATTACAAGACAATAGCTTAAAACAAAAAGTTTCGTATCTCACACCCATCAATGCTTCACCTACTAATATAGCTGTGGTGGTAAATACAATGGAACAGGCCCAAACAGTTGGTAAAGAATGTAATCAAACTTATGTACAAGTCACTTATGATTTTGCGATATCTAAAATTGCGTTGAAAATTCAAGCAGTAGAGAAGCCTCGACGGAATTATTGAAGGGAAACATTTTAATAGATGTAAACGTTTGCATCCTTTGATGGCACTGGGTCTGCAAATCTTGCATTTTCAACAATTTTTAAAAATTAAAAATACTAAATATGATTTTCTCAAAGAAAATATTTACGACGATCTATTAAAGTATCAAGATACAAAGGTTGCTCATTCAGCTACGTCACAGGAATTATTACCTAATCAAGTATTATTCCGACGACTTTCATCATATGAAAGACATGTAAAACGCACGCGGCGGGGTGATTACGGAAAAACAGCCCAATACTATATGATTTACATACAGTTGGTTAATTATTACATCACTCTATCTAGAAGCATACGTATGGGTGATTTTGAGATGTATAAATTTATAATTCCAAAAATTACGAATTTATTCTTTATATTGAATCAACAGAACTACTCTCGGTGGTGTGTTAAATACTCAGACAATCTAAATAATATTAATGATACGCATCCAGGTCTTGAAGATGATTTCAAAAAAGGTTTTTTTGGCATTAAAAGAACCGATAAACCTTTTTCAAAAATACCCATTGATCTTACACTGGAGCAGACGATTAACGCTGATGCAGCAAGACGATTGAGTGGAATTGCCCATTTTACAAATTCTATAGCAGCACGACAACGCTGGACGAAAAGTCATAGCATTAGAACTACTTTGATTTCACATATCCTTCATATTTGTGGACTGAAAGAATTGCAAGACGTAACTGCAGACTTGGAACCTAGTAGAATCAAAATGTGTGCTGAACAAGTTGCTAATTTTGTCGAAATATTTGAGAAAAATCTAAATCCATTTGACCTCAGTTTAGATCAAGATTATTTGTACAGCATTGCGACTGGAAGACCTCAGATGTTGCCGATTTTTTATTGAATATTGAAGAAAACGGTGACACTCTAAGGAAACAGTTTATAGATGAATGTGCATCTTACGAGGATAGATTTGATAAGCCAATAAAAAAAAATAAAGTGCTTAACTTTGCTGCTGTTCCGAAAAAAAAAACTTACTCTTGGTAATAAAATCGTTGAATTGAGGATGCAAAGAAACTTATTTGGTCGAATGCTGGGTATATCGTTGAGCCACAAAGTTGATATTGAAAAAGTACTTACATTTCCACTTACACCTGTGCCCACATCTATGTGTCACATTTGATAAAAATATTTGAAAAAAAAAATGGCCGATGATAATAATTCGCATCCGCTGTGTTCCGAGATAGTTGTAATAGATGGCTTTTTCATGTTGTACTTCATGAAAGAAATACCACAAACTTTTGATGGTATATCTAAAAAATTCCTCATTCAGGTAACTCAGTTCAAAGCAAATCGTATTGATGTTGTATTTGATCAGTACTTTACGCCATCAATAAAAGATTGTGAGCGCACACTTCGTGAAGAATCGACCAACTCAGTTTCAATTGGACCCAATCAAATACGACCTCATAACTTTACTGCTCAGCTTAAAAATATCAAGTTTAAAGAAGCAATAGTGAAATTTTTTATCAGTCACTGGTGTACTGATGATATGGCACCGTTTATCGGTAGTAAGACTATATATTTGAGTTTCAACGAATGTTATTGTTATCGTGTGGAAAATAACGAGGTTATAATGACCGTAGAAGATTCATTGTCGTGTGAGGATCATGAAGAAGCAGATTCTAGGATAATATATAATATTTGTCAAATTGATTTTGACGCTGAAGTTATACTGAGGTGCTCGGACTCTGACATTATTATCATACTTCTTGCAAATATGGACCATCTACGTGCTTCCTTGAAACTGTGGATACATATTGGTGTTGGAAATCATCAACGTTATATCAACGTCAATGAATTGTTTAATGTACTGGGCAGTAGTATATGTAAAGCTTTACCGGGCTTCCACGCAATGACAGGATGTGATTATACACCTGCTTTCTTCCGTAAAGGCAAACTTCGGCCTTTTAAATTTTTGGCAGAATCGGATGATTATCAATCAGCATTTAATAATCTCGTTACTGATGATGATGAAATACTGGAAGAGGCGTTTGCTACCCTCGAAAAATTCGTATGTGATATGTACGGAGTTCGTAATAGTAAAGACATCAATGATGTGAGATTTCATTTGTTTTGTAGCACTTATCAAAATAAAAGTGAAAACGACAACTTCGAAAAAGTTTTTCGAAATTTTGATCCATCTAATCTACCTCCATGTAAAGCTGAATTACGGCAGCATTTATTACGGGTCCGTTATATTGCGAAATTTTGGAGTAATGCTTACCTAAAACATCCATCGTCATTGTCCCCAGAAGCTTGTGGTTGGACAATGAAAAATAATTCATATGATTTTGTCTGGTTCGTCGGTGACCAATTACCATCATCAGTTGCTGATATTATACTTGAAGGTAAATATTAATCGAATAAAAAATTACAAAATTCTCAAAAAACACAGAACAACTTAATAATAATTCATAAATTATATTTTTTTACAGATACTCAGATCATTGAAACCGACGATACATCCGGAGAAACCAATGATAATGATGATATGAATATTGATGACAACAATAGCAGTGACGAAGATGATCTTGACGCCGAAGAATTTGGATGTGAAGAAATTATTAATTAAAAATAATAATAATAATTACTCATCTTTAATGTATTTAATGTTTTTTTTAATTTGTATATCCTTCCCAATTCTCAGCTATTTACAATAAAAAAATTATTATTTTTCTGATAATATGTTTTATCAATTTTTGCTATCTCATTTTAGTTTATTTATTATTCCATTCAATTAGTGTAGAAGTTCTAACCTATATACATAGAAATATTTTTTTGTTTCGACATTTATCACATATCTATTGGAAAACTTCCTCCGAAACTTTTACAAAATTATTCAAAATGCTTAAAAAAATCCTTTTTTACATATTCATTACGCTTTTTGAGAAACTTATAATTTATCAAAATAATTTATAAATCATTCCAAATTTTTCTGAAGAATATCATTATTTTTTACTGCTGAAGATTTCTCCGAATCCATTGGTGCAATCCATTGCTTGTCGTGAACTAAATGAAATTTTCGTCATAATAGTAATATTTTTCAAGTAAAATCATTCATTTATGATTTGCCCATTTTTGGAAATATGTGCACGATAAGTAGTCAAGGAATCTAAAGTTCAATATAACTGCAGTAGTAAGTATATCGAAGCTCGGAAAATACGGGAGAAAATCGTATTCCCATTTTTTCGGAGATAACCCATTTTTTCTCTCAATTGCCTTAAAAAGTGTAAAAAATTGGAAATATTCGGAGAAATTTTGAGAAATTTCGGAGAAAAATTTCCACAAGGGATACCAATTCTACCCCCTCTGAGCGCCGCACTCTTATAATTAACCTATTCTCTCCGAAACTTAAATTGAATTGAATTCTTATTAAGTAACGGAATTTCTGTCTGGCAAATTTTTCTCATATTTTTTTATTGCTGAACTACGAATTATGTCAAAGTTACAGACATACTAAAATTGTTTAAAAATAATTATTTTTTAATTTTTGAAATTGTGTCTGGGGCAAGGTTAGCAACGACAAAAATGTCTGGCAATTATAAATTTACATAGCTAACAAACAAGACACATAAAATTTCTAAAAAAAAAAAAAATGTCTTAACCCTTAAACACGCGTTGTTGCATATCTGCAACATATCGAATATTCAAAAGATTTGATAGATTTCGTTTCGTGTATCCGAATGTAAACTACCATAGATTATAGATGACAATTATATTTATTTTGACAGTTCGATTGGCGGGTCGATTGCAAATTTCTAAACTTCATAATCACAATTTATAATATCGCGGGCGCGGGTAAACGTAAAAAGCAATTAGTGTAAAATTGTTATTCAGTTGTTTTATAATTCTATAAGGTAAGTGTTGTTTGTTTTTTTATTTTTATATTACTTATAATATCAAAAGAAAAATAAATAAATAATTTTATGGAAATTCCATTGTTTGATATAGTTTTTTCTTCAAAATCCGTTTGTTGCATAAGTGCAACATTGCGCATTTACTTTCATAGAAATTTCATTTTTGAGTGATATATTTACCGTATTTTATCTAAAGTCTAATTGTATTTTTTTCTGGAATGGCGAGAAGGCTGAATGATCAAGTTATTGAGGACTACCTCCAGAACCTGGACCAGTCTGAGGATGATATGGAATCCTCTGCAGGAGAAGAGGATGATGAAGAAGTTTACTTCGAGAATAATCGTCAGTTATTGGCTGATTTAGAAGATGAAGAATTTGCTGAAGATATGGATATTCCTATGGAAAGTAGTACTGTTGATCCACCTCTTATTTTTGATAATCATAATGACCCAATTTTAGAAAATTTGAGTGAAACGCCACAGCCTTCTGGTCAACGGAATGGGACAGCTCGTCCACGACAAGGCCGTGTAACGTGGAGACGCACAAACCTCACCACCATTGATAATATTCAAAATTTTCATCAACTGCAATATCCTGACAGCATGTTAGAATTAGAGACGCCGTACAATTTTTTTTCTTTCTTTTTCTCTCAAGAACTGAGGGATAAGATCAAGGCAGAGAGTAATTTGTATTCTACCCAGAAAAATCTTTCCAATTCATTTGTTATCACTAGCAATGATCTCAATAAGTTCCTTGGGTTTCTAATTTATTCTTCTATTGCAAAGTTTCCAAACTTCCGGTTATACTGGTCAGCTCAATATGGCTATGAACCTATAAAGTCAACCATGACTCAGAAGAATTTTGAAAAAATTTGTTCGATTTTACATTTCAATGATAATACCACTCACTTACCTCAGGACCATCCTAATCACGACAAATTACACAAAATTAGACCAATAATTGACGATCTAAATAGTAACTATGCTGCTATTCCTTTAGAACAACGCTTATCTTTGGATGAACAAATGTGTGCTACTAAAATAGGTCACTACATGAAACAATACCTCCCCAATAAACCACATAAATGGGGATTCAAGCTTTTCTTGGTATGTAGTGTCTATGGATTTGCACACAAGTTTGAGGTCTATACTGGCAGTGATAAGAATCCTCTCGGAAATGGCGAACCAGATTTAGGACCAACTGGTAACACAGTTGTGCGGCTAATGCGTATTGTTCCAAGACGTGCAAACCACATAATTTACTTCGATAATTACTACACATCTGTGCCCTTGGTCACTTATCTTGCAAAAGAAGGAATATATTCCTTGGGAACTGTCCAGTCTAATCGTATCCCAAATAATAAACTGCCAGATAAGAAGACGCTGATGAAAAGAACAGTACCAAGGGGACACCATGAGGAACAGGTTGCCAATGTCGATGGTATCGACATCAGTGCAATAGTATGGAAAGATAATAAACCAGTTACTTTGATGTCAACCTATACCGGAGCCTTTCCTGTGACTACTATTTCGAGGTATGATAAGGCAACGAAACAGCGGGTACAAATAAATTGTCCTAACGTAATAAAAGACTTTAATACCCATATGGGAGGAGTCGATCTGCTTGACAGTTTCATTGGAAGGTACCACATTACTCGTAAAAGCAGAAAGTGGACAACCCGCTTGTTTTTCCACCTTTTAGACGTGACCATTGTAAATTCCTGGCTTATGTACAAAAAAACTCTAAAACAGACCAGACCCAATACTACACTTATGAATCTATGTAAATTTAGACTAGAGCTGGCCAATGCATTATGTAATCTTGGCCTACACAGCAATGGTACAAAAAGAGCCGCCCAAGCTCTTCATCTTTAGAAGCTGAATTGCAGTGGAAAAAGAAGCGTGGACAAGCACAAACTGTACCTCCTAAAGATGTCCGCCAAGATAAAATCGACCACTGGCAAAAATGGGGGGATCGAGCCCGGTGTAAATACCCGAATTGTAAGGGCTACACGTTTACATACTGCGAGAAATGCAGAGTGAGCTTGTGCTACAATAGAGACAATAATTGTTTCTATAAATTTCATGAGGAATAAATAAATAAATAACTTTATGTATTCATTTTGAGTTTTTAATTTTCACCTAATTTACCATACATGGTATTGTCCTATAAGTGCGCACTGTTGCAGATATGCAACATACGGTTTTTTTAAATTTTCAGTGGGTGTAAGTCGATATAATTTTTTTAACTATTTTTTCGGTACATCTTAAAACCTAATATAATTAAAAAATAATATTTTAAGGGTTAAAATGATTTCAAAATGCACAATTCTTACCTGTACAGGTGGGATGCGCACAACTGAACGCAACCGCTTCCAGGTGCCAGACGTACCGCATCCCAACCCACTGTCAATAAGAATGGGAATTATACAAAAATTAGCCGACCTAAAATGAACTTTTTCGTGACGTCGCTAGCTCTCCTACTATTACATATCCTTTATCTTTGTTAAAGGTTACATTCATTCCAAGACATAGTTTAACATCACCTAAGTCTTTAATGCTAAACTTATTAGATAAAATCTGTTTCAAGCTCTTAGTTTCAGTTTTATCGTTGGAAAATATAAAGAAATCATCGACATAGACTGTTACAATGGTCTTACATTTGTCATTATCCTTTATATACATACATGGCTCTATTTTTGATCTTTCATAACCATCACTGATCAAACAATCATCTACTTTTTTATTCCAGGCCCTAGAGGCCTGCTTAAGTCCATAAATGGCCTTTTTAAGTTTTAATACTTTACTAACTGAACTACTACTATTATAACAATCTGGCATTTTCATATAAATGGTTTCCTCTAAATCACCATTTAAGAACGCAGTCTTAACATCTAAATGAGTGACATTTAAACCTAACTTTACAGACAATGCAAATAATAGTCTAAGAGTTGTATGTCTCACTACAGGCGAAAATGTTTCAGTAAAGTCCACACCATGTTTTTTGGTGAAGCCCTTTGCGACTAGACGAGCACGGTAACGCACATTGTTTTTACTATCGTACTTTTTTCGCAACACCCACTTGCTCTGCACTATAGTACCATCTTTTGGAACATCTACGAGTTCCCATGCACTATTTTTCTCGAACGACTGTAGCTCTTGTTGCACTGCCGCTAACCACTGTGCTTTCTCAGGTCCTTCCAAGGCTTCTTGCAACAATATCTCACCCGTGAACATCTGGTCATCTTCTATGCAAGCACTTGCAATTCCAAATCTGTCTGGCTGCTTTCTACGCCGAGGACCACTTATTGTGTTGACATTGTTGAGTATTATGGAGTTTTCACTGTCTGTTGCACCAGATTCTGAGCTATCTAATGTTTCATCTTCACAAGGTACATACATTTCACCATTGTCATCCATGTTCAAGCTATCTGATTGTTCATGTGAATCTTCCTGAAGTGTCTAATCTTCTTCCCCTACTGGAACTGTATTCACATCATCTGAACAATGTTCCTGTACCTCCAGAAGATTATTTTTTGTCTCTATCTTCTCCAATACTATAACATCCCTACTGGTAGTGATGACATTAGATTTCGGGTTGTAAATCCTGTACCCTTTGACATCATTAGAATAGCCGACAAGGATACATTTTTCAGCTTTTCTGTCCCATTTCAATCTCTTTTGTTTTGGCACATGTACCATAATTATACTACCAAAAATACGTAGGTGACTTACATCAGGCTTTCTATCTGTCCATATCTCGAAAGGAGTTTTATAATTTAAGGATGTAGTTACAGTCCTGTTCTGTAAGTACACTGCAGTGTGTGCAGCCTCTGCCCAAAACCTTTTTTCGAGACCTGCATCGAACAACAGACACTTGGCTTTCTCAACAATAGTCCGGTTAAATCGCTCCGAGAGTCCATTCTGCTCTGGCGTGTATGGGTTTGTTTTGTAATGTACTATCCCATGCGACATCAAAAAATCATCAAACTTGCTGTTGCAGAATTCTGTCCCATTGTCACTTCTCAAAATCTTAATCCTGCGATTAAGTTGATTCTCAACCTCTGCTTTGTATTGTTGAAAGTATTTCAACGCCTCATCCTTTGTTTTTAGGAAATAAATATATGTCATACGACTAAAATCATCGACGAACAGCATGAAGTATCTCGAACCAGCTATTGACCGATTTTCCATTGGTCCACAGAGATCGGCATGCACAATATGTAACAGCTCAGTATTTCTGCTACCTTCTTGGGGAAAAGGCAACCGGCTTTGCTTGCCCTCACAGCATGCGACACATGATGACTTGGACATATCAATCTCACTATCAATTGTCAATCCCTTTACAGCATCCTGCATCTTGTTCAAATACTGGCTGTTGACATGACCCAAATGTCGATGCCAAACTTCACTGGACACAGTCATTGCAGTTGCTGAACAATATTCAGACATATTCAGTTTATATTCACCATTCAACAGACATGCTGTAGCCACAAGTACTCCTGCCTTATTGAAAATCTGACAACCATTGTTGTTAAATAAAACTTTGTTTCCTTTGGATATAAGTTGACTAACAGACAACAGATTTGTAGTCAACTTTGGTACGCACAATACACCTTCCACTGTAATATCGTATTCATAGGCGTGCGTCTTTGTCGTAATCTGCACATCTCCAGTACATAATACAGGTACTTTATTTTTGTTTGCCACGACAATTTCCTTAATCATAAGATCCCGCGACACATTTGACAACCATTCTTTGTTCGCGGTAAGATGAACACTCGCCCCGGAGTCAATATACCAATCGCTTTTGCAAAATTCACCATTCAAGAACACGGCGCTAAACGCATTACTACTTGTACGTTCATTATTATTTGTATTCGATGAATTTTTGTTCGAAAATGTACACTGATTACGGTAATGCCCTGTTAGTTTACATTTATAGCATGTTATGACCTTTGGTTTTGACTTTGACATATGGGCATTGTGTTTGGTTGAAGTGCTACCAACATTCCGGTTCTTCTTATAACTCGCAAACGCACCACTGGAATTGAAAGCGCTGCTGTCGCCACCGCTTCCGCTTTCTTCCATGTCCAACAACTTTGTTTTAATGGCGTCTGCTGTCAATGGTATGCCGCAATGCTCGATCGCCATTATCATAGAGGAATATTTTTCTGTTAATCCCGCTAACAAAAGCGATGCGACCCACTCATCATTAATGTTGAAACCCGTACCACTCAATTTCTGGCTTGTTTCAATTATCTGTGTCACATACGAAATCATTGAAACAATATTCTCGAGTCGAATGGAAATCAAACTCCTCAGCAAACTGATCCTTCTCGTAAATCCTGAGTCATCGAATAGGTTCTTCAATTTCTTCCACAGCTCATGGGTAGTTTGTTCATCTTTTATGTGTACGTACAGCGACGAATCTATTGTGAGATTAAGTTTGGCTCTGGTTTTCGCGTCACCTGCTGCTCCTATTTCTTCTGGTACTGTCTCCGATTTGATGCAATCAGACAGCCCCTCCAGAATTAAGATATTCTCAGCCGCGAAAGCCCATTCACTGTAATTCTCCCGCCCTTTCAGTTTAGGCACACTGACATGATAGTTCGTCGTCATTTTCACAGTCACAGCGTTAATTACAGTTTATCTCAATCTGCAAAGTCTATTTTCACTAATAATGTCCACGAAAATTGCGAGAAAAACTAAAAAAATACTGGGCTGCGAACTGGGCCCATAACCTCTAATAAATCAAACGCTTGAGTCACACATACGAACAGAACTTTTTATTCCAAATCTCACATCACATATAAAAACACAAGGTAGATGGAGCTACTGGTATAATTGACTGATATTGTCGATACAAAATAGACATAAAATAACAATTCCCAATCCAAACAATGTGTTTACTAAACCTCAACATCCACAGTTTAGGAATTTTAACTCAAGGTTTCAACCTCGACAAATCAATCCGCCTAGACAGTCAGATGATGTAACTATGAGGACATGTACCGCAATAAAACCCGGTCAGATAAATCTCGGTAAAGGATTTGTAGCTCAGGAAATATTTTTGCATGAAAATGAAAATAATGAAGGTGAGTTCGAACAAAACCAATATTATAATTATGCTCCGGAATACCAAGACTCTGAGTATTATAATAATATACCCGAAAATAGTAACAATGAAAATTTTCCTTTAGATCAGGAAAACAAAGACCCGTCATAGAATTCAATCATGTATAATCTTATTTACCTTATTTCGAAACAGAAAATCCTAAATTAAAAATTCTTATTGACACTGGAAGTCAACGATCCTTTATAACAAATAAGGCACAAAAAGCAGTATTCCCCGAATTTTGGAGTCCTGAAAAATTCATAGTTAGGACATCACATGGTACAACTTCACATAATGGTGTTATAGAAACCCCATTTTGGTGTAAGTACTTTGGTACAGATAAAGGGTCAATGAAATTGTATGTATATGATTTTAGTGACAAGTATGACGTTCTAATGGGACCCGAAATGATCGAACAAATAAACGCCACCATAGATTTAAAAGAAAAAAAATTATCAATGCCAGAAAAGGAATTATTGATATTTCATATGTCAAATGAAAATGATTTAAATATACAGGATTTATGTGAAACTTATAAAGATTTATTTATTTATTTATTTATTGGATCACCAAAAAGACACACATCAATACATTAAAAAATACAAAAACAAAAGAATATAAATCGTAAATGGTGTCCCAATTACAGGTGACGACTACAAGCACTAAAAAAGACACACAACAGAACAAAAAAATTGAGAACTAAATTAAAGATAAAAATTAATAATTAAACTTAAATAATATACACAAAAGACTCATAAAATAATAATAAAAAAGAATTTACAGAAGATGTTACAAATAGTGCAACAACAAAAATAGCTCATCATATTAACTTAATTGATATTGAACCAATATATCAGAGACCTTTCAGATTACCACAAACTCAACAAGAGGAAGTTAAGAAACAAATTAGTAAGTTATTAGATGAAAATATTATTAGGCCATCAGAATCTCCATGGGCTTCACCCGTTTACTTAGTTTCAAAGAAAATGGACCAATCAGGTAAACAGAAATGGCGAATGGTTATTGCTTACAGGCGATTGAATGAAAAAACTAAATCGGATAAATTCCCATTGCCAAACATAGAAGAGTTATTCTCAAAATTACAAGGAAATAATTATTTTACAACATTCGATTTAACATCGGGGTAGCATCAAATAAAGATGAATAGTTCTTCAATAGAACAAACAGCCTTCAGCACACCTGACGGTCATTATGAATTTTTAAGAATGCCATTTGGTCTTATAAATGCACCAGCCACATTCCAACGAATGATGAATGGTGTCTTAAAATCAGAAATTGTAAGGAACGTTTGTTTAGTCTATCTTGATGACATAATAGTGTACTCAAAGACTAAACAAGATCACGTTAACAAGTTACAACAGGTATTTGAATCACTAAGAAAGGCGAACCTCAAAGTCAACAGACATAAGTGTGTATTCATGGAAAAGGAAATAGAATTCTTAGGTCATGTACTTAATAAAGAGGGATTAAAACCTAATCAAAAGAAATTGGAAGCAATACAGAAGTTTCCTATTCCTAAAACATTGAAGGAAGTTAGAGCATTTTTAGGATTAATAGGATATTATAGGAAATTTGTTCCTAACTTAAGTAAAATTGTTAAACCAATTACGGAATTTACCAAAAAGGATGCAACAATAGATATTAGTAATAAGAAATATTTAGAAGCTATACAAACATGCAAACATTTATTGATGAATGCACCAATACTACCATTCCCAGACTTTAATAAACCTTTTGTTATTACAACTAATGCTTCAGATATTGCGTTAGGAACCGTATTAAGTCAGGATAGTCATCCAATAGCTTATGCGTCAAGAATATTAAGTAGCACTGAACAAAAATATAACACTACTGAAAAAGAATTATTAGGAATATTATGGGCAGTTACTCAATTTCGACCTTATATACATGGAAGAAAGTTTATATTGAGAACGGATCATAAAGTTCTTATATGGTTAGCAAAATTAAAAGAACCAAATCAAAGGTTAACCAGATGGAAATTAAAGTTACAAGACTATGATTATAAAATAGAACATGTTAAAGGCAAAGATAATTTCGTTGCCGATGCATTAAGCAGAGTAGAAATACATCATACGGATGGTGATTCATTAGAAGTTAATTTAGAAGAAGATTTAGCTTTGTCAGATTCCAACTATAGTAATTCCGTTCAAGTAAATCTAGACGAGGATTTAGCGTTATCTGACAGTTCCAAAATTAGTAGTAGCCGAACTGCGACTGTACATTCTAACCAACAGGATAGCGATGAAGGCATACCTATTCTTAATGCATACCCTCCAAGGAGATTAAAACGAGTAATATTTGAAATGTCCTCCTATAAAAAAGCAGAACGGAAAGATGGAATTTGGTATTTTTATATTCCACCTAATAATGAGGAGGAAGTTATTAAAGAATTTATGATAGAGTATTTACCTTGTGAAAAATACGCATTTATTATTCCAAATGACGAGTTATATTATAAAGTATCCGAAGTATATCGTAAATACTTTGATCATACAAAGTTTAAGCATGTTAGGTATACGAAATTGTTAGTAGAGATTGACAATAAGGAAAAACAATTAAAATTAATTAAAGAATATCATTAACAAGAAAATAGACACGCGGGTATTGAAAGTGTTTATAAACAATTAAAAGAAAAGTATTATTGGGAAAATATGAAAAAACATATTAAGAAGTTTATTCTCATGTGTAAGGCATGTAAAAAAGAAAAATATAATAGACACCCTCATACAATATTATCATTAGAAACAGAAACACCTCGTGAACCAATGTGTGTGTGGCATATTGATTTTATGTCTTTAGAAAGACAGTGGTACTTAACTATTGTAGATAAATTCTCTAAATATGCCATTATAAAACCAACAGAAAAGAGTAAAGTCTATGATACTTTATCAGAAATATTCGCAATGACCTATCATTCCTTTATCAGAATAATTTTATTTGGAGCTCCTAAGCTCCAAATGATGGAGAGCAGTCGCTTTGTAGTGAAATATTATCAGAATTATTTCAAACTTATCAAATTTTAAATCATACTACTTCACCACAGCATCATAAGTCTAATTCAGATGTAGAAAGGTTACATAACACTATTCAAGAGTTATTTAGATTACAGAGAGATTCAGATTTAGATCAGAATCAAAAGATAACTTTTATTACGCATGCATACAATAATACTACACTGTAATTAATATGACTCCGTTTGAAGTACATTTTGGAAGAAAACCTAAGTTACAAAGTTTTGATAACTTAAAAGTCGTAATTCAACGTTATACAACCCAACAAAAACAGTTCGTTAATGACAACTCAACAATTCAACAATGAATTAAATAGCAATGTTTATAAGTTAATAAAGAAACAGAAAGAAACACGTAATGCTAGGATCAATAGCAAAATTAAACCGTCGTTAAAGATAGGTGAAATTACATATTTAAAAAATAGTAAGGCAGAGACATAAAACAAATTCCAGATTTTTAGGTCCATTTAAAATTGTTAGTTGTGAACCTCACAATAAATATAAACTGGCAAATGGAACCTATCATATTGAGGAACTTTCTGTTACAGATTTCTCATTTCCTACGGATACAATTTCCGATCACTCAATTCAGACGAACATTTGATCGTAGTAGAGATGAAGCCTACCCGTATTACATTACCCGTATTACAGTCATACATATGTTAGATATAAGACCTATACTCGATAATAAAAATTGGGTTGTCAGTAGAGTTCAAACTGCTATGACACCATCAAAAATTGAAGATGTAAAACATATTTATGATAGAATAAATATAATCGTAGATCATATAAGCGAAATATGTAATCATTTAAAAATTCAAACTAGAGTTAAAAGAGGATTAATAAATGGTTTAGGGTCAATTATAAAATCAATCACAGGTAATTTAGATCAAAATGATCTTGATAATGTTCAAACAGATTTAGAAACCTTAAGCATAGCTAATAATCAACAAATATCTATAACTAACGATACTTTAGAAGAATATAATACACAGATTAATAAAATAACTAAAATACAGAAAAGGGTAGATGATCAACTTTTACTTGTTGTTAATGTAAAAATACAACAAAAGGTAGCTTTTATTTTATTACTACAAGCACAAACATTACAAGATATTTCAGAAAGGCTTTCAACAGCAATTACTTTTGCAGAACATCATATGTACCATTATAGTATAATTCAATCTCACAATTTACAGGAGACTATAAATATGATATCAAAAGATGTTATGATTTCTGATAACATAAACAATATAGAACCTTTTATTAATGATAACAGTAAAATTATTAATAATGTTGTATACTTTATGTTAGAAATACCCTTGGTAAAACCTGAAATATATGTAACGAGAAAAATTGTACCTATTCTCCAAAATTTCCCAACATGTTCCTATCCTATAATGCGAAAAGTTACTTTAGCCTATACAGATCAAGAAATGTTCGAAGTTTAGAATTGTATGGAATTTGATCAGCTTATTTGTAAAGAAAGTATACAACAGAAACATGTGAAACAGATATCCTATGGAAGAAAAGCACTATTTCATGTAATATTGTGCCCATTAAATGCCCAAACGAAATAATACAAGAATTGTCACCTGAAGGAATGTATATTTACGTCAAAACTACAGAAATTAAAATTAAATGTGGAAAAAGTGATGAAACAGTATGGATAAAACCACCCGGATGTGCTCGCGGCACTAAAGCTATGCGTACCAGACGACTATATCTTTAAGCGTCGCCGTCCTGCGTTACTTATTGCTCCAAACAACTTGCTTCAGTATGCTCCAGTCTCACGTGCTATACGGTGCATCAATATAATTTCTCGAGATGTTGATATTTTTTATTCTGACCAGTCGAAATTCACTGAAGCAGCATACAAATGCTTTGAAAATGATGTATCATTGTGACACTCGTATATGTTGTGAATGTATTTTGTTTATAATTTTAATTCTGTGTTGTTTATAATGTTTATTAAAAATGTTTAATGTTAATGTACTTTAGTTATAGCATCGAATTAGTACCTACTATAGGCTGTAATGGTGTTGTAATTTTGAATAAATAAATAAAAAAGTGCGTTTTAGTGTTACTGTATGGGGTAATTATGCCGTAATTAATGGCCACCTCATTGGACCGTATTTCGTGACAGGACACTTAGCAGGTGGAATCTACCTGGAAATGTTATAGAACGTTATCCCAGACTTATTGGACGACGTTCCTCTAGCGGTGCCCGTGGAAAATCAGCATGACGGATGCCCGGCTCATTATCACCGCGCCGTGCGAGAGCACCTGCACTCGGTGTTTCCCCAGCGCTGGATCGGACGCGGTGGGCCAGTGCCTTGGCCACCTAGAAGCCCGGACCTAACCCCATTAGACTTGTATTTGTGGTCTGAGCTCAAGCGACGTGTATCGAGAAGAATATGAGACTCGCGACGCGTTGATGACTGCGATAGGGGCGCTTTTAATATCGTTAGAAGTGACAGAGACACATTAATTAAATTGAAAGACAATAATTTAAAACGTGCTCGATTATGTATTCAACGCAGTGACTTGCACTTCGAACAATTACTCCGTTACCGGGAAGTGTAGGTAGGTGTACCTATTCGTACTTTTGTAAATAGTAAATCTAAAAGTAGTTTAGTTAATTAAAAAGTTGATTCAATTTTTTTAAATACGCCTCAAATACTTTGTTGAGTAGGTATCTAATTCAGAAAATATTTTTTCTTAGATAATTAACTTGTTTTGATTTAAATTCGTGTCATAATTGCTTGTTTTACCGAGTTATATGCTCATTTATGATTTATGAAGATATGTGATGTGTCATTGTTGTTGAATAACATGTGATTTGTAAGCTGCGATTTTCGACTTTTAAGCCAAGCTGCTCTCGCTGCTTTTGTACGCACTGTTACAACTATAGGCCGCACATCTTTTTTCTCGGATTCTACCCTTCATGCATTTTCAATCTCGGTTTTATCTAATTTCATGATCTCAGCACATTTTTTACAGGTTTTCACTCCTTCTTACATTTTTAAATTCATTATTTCTATATTTTTATCTAACTCCTTTTGTTCTAGATATCCAATTCTTTCCTCCAGTGCTTTGTTGCATTTATAAATTGATGTTTCGTTGTATTAAATCCTTGTATCGGTTTTCCGTTGCCTTGTGGTTTTCTATGGTTTTTTTTTTTAATATAACCATTTCATCATGTTTGGCGCTTAGGAACAGCAGTGTTTTATCAAACTCGATATTGGATTTTTTCAATTCGCCTATTTCGGACTTAATAACCGACACATCCTTTTGTAGCAGCAGCAGCAAGCGTGAATCTTGCTCCTCCTTAATGGAATTTAGGAGGGATTTCATTGCTCCTACCTCCTTTTGAACGGCTTTGAGTGTTGAATGCATACTTTCCGGAGAACAGCATGTTGTTTTGTGTCGATTTTGTGCTGATTCCTCGTTGTGTTTCTTCTTACCCTGTCGTGTTCCGACCCAGCTAGATTTGCTTGTTTACTCTTAGCATCCAAAGCTGTCCTGTCAGCTGATGAATGAGCTTCATCTACTTCTCCAAGTTTAGTGGATGTTCGTGGCAGCTTTGGCATTATCGATCCTTAGTTGGTCAGTAAGTAGATAATCAATCCACAAATGTAGGTAGCACAATAATCACACACAATAGGAACTTAGCAAAAACTTTGTTAAAATCGGTAGGTTTGTAATTGCACAGCACAAGCGACCCGTCCGCTCGCTCGTAAGGTCAACGAGAGTATTTATGATATATTTACTGATATATCATTCAGCGATACAAATGATCCTATATCAGGAATCGAGATTTCATCAATCAAAGATAAGCTGACAATACTATTTTCATATCCGGAAGCACCAGTATCTGTCGTTTTTGTAATATTTTTTGTTCAGGAGTTTTTAAAGATGTACGCTTTGTAACTTCAGTGAATTTTCTAGGGGTTTTTGAAGCAGATCTTCGTTTCTCCTTGAAGTTTCTCCTAGCCAACTCTATTTCATTGCATACAACATTTGCATCAATACCTTTGTTAAGTAAATTATCTTTTAGCTACGGCCTATTTTAAAGATGATAAAATCTTTAGTGCCCTATGAAACAGTGCACTTCTTATCCGATTCTCCCTCAAGCCAATATCGCAATAAGTTTATATTTTATTTGATCACAAAAATTAAAGATATTAATCAAAATGTAAGTAAAGTGACTTGGAATTATCAAGAATCCGATCACGGCAAGGGAGCTTCGGATGGTATTGGTGCAGTTGTAAAACGCGCTGCCGATAATTTTGTGAAATATGGTGGAGATGTCGGTTCTTTTAAGGATTTTTGGGCTTTGGTCACAAAAAACATATTAAACGTGCATTTTGAGGTGGTAACGGAGAGCGATATTAAAGAAATAATATTACCGCCTAATATTCCCGGATTCAAAGGAACAATGAAAGTTCATCAAATTATTTGGACAGCTCATAGTACGAAAACTATAACTTTGCGTAGATTAAGTTGTTTCGAGTGTCATGATTGCCGCATTTCTTGTATACATAATAAGCATTTAGGATTTTTTTGTTTTGAGAACTGTGAAGAGGATGAGATCAATTTATCTGTTGTTCAGTGTGATCAGAATGTAGCTGCATCTACGACTGAGGCCAAATCGCCTAAAGTTAAGATTTTAACTGACGTAAAATTAACTTGGGAAAATTGTAAATTTCATAGGAAACTAAAGGAAAATATGGTTCCAAAAAGTTTGACTCTAGCATTTAACTCTGAACACCAACGGTAATTCGAATCATTTATTAATTTGAATAAGACTGGTAAATCAAACAAAGTTGATAATGAATCAGATGACAGTGAGGATTATAATATTTTTTAAGAAACACTTCGGACTGATTTTATTTATATTGTTACCTGATGATACTTTGATTGTTCTAGTTAGTTATTTTGATAATTTTACTTATATTTATTCAGAAATTTATTAAAATTATAAGTCTGAACCTTCTTGGTTGATATTATTAATCATAGATTTTGACTTTTAGAGATATTGCTGATTTTTTTGTTAATTTTTATTTTGTTGTTTTTTTTTTTTAGTTTTTAATAATTCTTAAGTAAAGCGATTATTGTGATTTTTCATCTAAGACCAAAAAAATATAGTTCCTATTATTAATAACTTTATTTTTTGTTAGCACCTTAGTGACTTAACGTAATATAGTAAATAGTAAAAACAAATGATAAGACTACAGTCAATAATTTGTTTTTATTAAGTATGTCTGTTTAAAAAAAACTGTGATTAAACATATTTTCTTAATATTGATTGAACGGAAACCAAAGTCAGAACAGAAATAAATGTTGATTACCAATATTATATTTGTTTTATTCGCATTCAAATCTATTTTCACAGTTATTGTGCAGAAGGTATTTCATTACCATCCTCTTTAAAAATTACCATCGCTGCTCAATTCATTACGTTCCTTCCTTTTTTCATTACCATCCAATCATGAAATTTCAGTTATCATTTTCTCCGTAACTAAACAGGATAAAAGAGTGCCTTTAAGTGAATTTTATAAATCTGTTAACGACATGAATTCGATATAAAAAAAATACGGATTATCTAAAAAAAAATTTGATTCTTCAAACAGTGTTTTTTGCACGAAACGGTAGAACGACCCGTTAACACATTGTTAAAATGGTAATAATGGGAATGCTAATAAGGTTGTTGCATTACGATAACGCAACTAAACGCAATTTTATTAAGTTAAGAATATTCAAGTCTCGCCTAGCAAAGCACTATCGAAACGTCGTCCAAATCGGCGTTAGGCACGCGCGTATTGGTCACTTTTGTGGAGCGACCAATAACAGTTTGAATCGTACCGTCTGCCTGTGAACTTCAAACGTGACACGCGCCCAATTTCTCTCATCATCTTCACATTCAACGACAAGAAGCAACAGAAGTGGAAGCTCAACGAGTGCTGGTAGCAGTTCAAGGTTCGCGCGTGCATTGTATTGATAGCTGCTATCACCTAGATCGAGATTTGACTATCGTAAATCGTCAGACACCACGTCTGTCCCAGTGTAGTAGAAAGCCATCTACATTCGTGGATGCGTATGCTACATTTATTGGTGACGAAACCCGGTACTTTCCACTTAGTTGCGTATCGTAAAACGCCATCGTCAATTTATCTGAGGTATATCTGGTTATGCTTAGAATAACTTACCAACGAACCTAGTTTTTCAACAAAACTATAGGTTATCTATCGCATTCTAGGTAATTCGATTCCATCAGACTACATAGGTAAATTTAGTCATACATCATTCACAGGTTATCACCATCGAACACGTATCCTTACTTCTAGCTATTCCTATTCATATATTACGTATTATTGTAAAATTAATCATGTTTCATCGGTGCACGTGTTGAGTTTGACCAATAATAATTCAATTATCGTATCTGTTCGAATCACTTTGCACAATTGCATTCTAAAACTGTTTGTTTGTACAAACAGCGTTGAATCATAAAATAAATATAAAATTTATCACATAACGTGAGGGTAAGTTTAAAAAATAACTTGAACTCGCAACGGCCGTCGATGCCGGTTACTTGTGTGTTGCTATGAGTTTCTGTATCGGAGTGCCTTCTGTGAGAGTGTGTTCGTATTATTCATTAATTAAAACGTTAAGGTAACGAGTACATACTACAGTTTGGGTGTGAATTGGTGATGCACAGTGGTTTTACAATTTTATAAATACTTTAGTAAAATAATCCTTGAACGTATGTCAACGATGTCTCTACCAATTAAGCATTCTTCTCGGAAGGTAAGTACCTTAAAGAAATCTAAGTCAAAATCTATAGACATCGAGTATACTACGCAAGATCTGCCATCAAACGGACTATCGCTTATAAACGGTTAAGTTTTTGTCACACCATCAGGAAATAAACAACAACGAACAATTTCTATAAATAAAACGGGTAATTTCGAGGATGCGCATTTCACAATTCAGGAAATTTTGGATGATGACCCTGAAACGGAGGATAATAACATTCAGGAAAGTTTCGATGAAAATTGATAGAAATAGAACGCACTCTAGTTAATTTAAGTATTATCCGCTTACTTCCGTGGCGCTAGGTGTGATATAAAAAGTGCAACATTATTACGTGTGACCCTTGTAATAGATAGACAGTTAATTTAAATAAAAACATACTTAATGCTAAATTACCAATTTATTATTTGCTAAAAAACCTTCAAGGTAGCAGAGCGTGGTTGGTTCCGTAATTGCTAATAATAAATCCGGGGTAATTCCGAAGTATTACCGAGTACTCAAAAGGGAGGTTTTATGGCCGGCGTGCTTCCACACAGCTTCTGTTGAAAATCTGTCAAGATGAGCTCAAGTTTGTTCAATATCGAGAAGTTAAATGGACGAGATAATTTCTTGACATGGAGATTCTGTATTAAAACATATTTGGAGCACGAAGATTTGTGGGACTGCATAGAATATAGTGCTGGTAAAATAGTCGACCCAGTGAAGGACGTCAAGGCTAAATCCAAACTTATTTTATTGATAAACACTCAAAACTATGTTCATGTTCAGGAGTGTAAAATTTTAACGAATTAACTCCACTAACGCCCGCAAATACAAATGAACTGACGCCTTTCTCACTCGAAGTTCCATCCAGCTTTAGAAAATTCCCCCGCTGTGAGCTTTGGTGATTTGCCTTCAATTTCATCAATGGATATCCCGACTCCCATACCTTCTCCAGTGAATTTACACAAGGATTGTCATGATACATTCTGTTCTATCCATGATTACGAACACTGGACTCAGTCACCATCAGTTACTAACCCTAACTGCACCTAACGATTCAAGTAATGATGAACGCTCTACTCCTCTCAAAAAAAGGTTAAAGAAACGTGTCCTACGCAAATCTGAATGGTCTGACGTGAAAAGAAAATGCCTTAAAAGTAGAGGTACTTAAAAGCTATGTAACCAAAAGAAGTAAAGTGGTCAACGATAAGACTTTGGGTAAGCCGTGTACTTGCAGAAACCAGTGCCATAAAAAAATATCTCACTACCAAAGGTACGATTGTTTCCAAAAGTTCTGGTGCTTGGGAAGCCGTGAAAAACAATGGGCATTTGTAGTTAATTATACGAAAAAGGAGCCTAAGCATAGATGTTTAAATCGAGATATACCAATCGAAAATTTATATTCAAATACCTTTTGCCCTTATCGAATCCTATTTCAGAGGAGTTCCAGAGTGCGACAGTTAGCGTCTGCAAGATAATGTTCTTAAATACCTTATCTGTTAGTGGGAAGATTATTAAAACAGCTTGGGGAAAATACGATAGCAGTTGCATTATTGAAGAAGATAAGAGAGGACCCCATGCTAATCACAATCAGGTCCTAACCTTACCAGACACTGTTAAAACTGTGTGTGACCATGTCCGATCCTTTGCTCCTATTGAATCTATGTTCGCAAAACTTCAACGAAACTGTACCTAGACGGCAGTCTTAACATTTCTAAAATGTTTCAGCTATACAAAGAATAGTTTGATGATTCTATTTATTCCAGCAAGGCAGCCACTGATCGCCAGTATCGGGACATTGTGAATAAAAATTTCAACTTGGGATTTATCATTCCTAAAAAAGACCAGTGCGACATTTGGCATGTTTTTCGCTACAAAACTGATCCCACCGATCAAGAAAAAGAAGATTATAGGAAACATCTGTCCAATAAAAATGCAGCGTAAGTTAAAAGATCTTGACAAACGTGAAGCTATTAGATCGAACGGTACGATCTTGACGGCCGTTTTTGACTTTCAAAAATTACTATCATGGATCGAGTACCGCATGGACAGGTCAGTGTATTTTATTACAAGCGAAAATTGTCTTGCTTGAACTTCACTATTTTTGATATGGGGTCTAAACGTGCCGTTTGTTATATGTGGGACGAAACGGTGGCCAAAAGAGGCGCTAATGAAGTAGGTAGCTGTTTGCTTGATTTCATTGACCAAAATGTTAGAAAAGGCGTAAAGGACTTCAGATTTTATTCAGATAACTGCGCTGGGAAAAACAGAAATCGTTTTGTGTTCTTTCTGTACACCCACTATGCAAAAAAAAATTAAGTTTCTATAAGACACAGATTTCTGGAGAAGGGTCACACACAAAACGAAGGAGACAGCGTGCACGCTTTGATCGAACGGGGGGCTGAAAAAAAAAACCATATATGGAGTATATATGGTTTTTTAGAATAGCAAGCAGACGCCATTCTTCTGGAGTATATATGGTTTTATATATACGTTAGATGTTAGGTAGTTATATATGTTAGATGGGCTAAATGCACAGGAGACCCTTACGAAGTTCGAAACATGACACAAAACAATTTTTTTGACCTGAAAAAGCACGTAAACAACAAAATTTCAAAGTCAAAAAACACCAAAAGAGGATAAGGTATCTTGGAACAGTGTCCAAGAGGTTTTTGTGAATGGATCAGAACCGAATAAATTATTGTATAAATGTGATCATAATGAAATTGAGTACAAAACTGTGTCATTATGCTCAAATACCCGCCGCAGTACCGTAACAACATTACCAAATTTTGAGTTGGCATACGAACAGACAATCTGTTTGTCGAAAGATAAACATAAAGATCTGATAAGTTTGGTTAGTTTGGGAATTATACCTTCCCAGTATGCTGACTTTTTCAGATCTCTTCCTTGTAACGTAAATGACAATAATGATAATAATAGCGATAGTGAAGATGACTGATTTTTTATAGGAATAGACGAATTTACACTTTTAATTTTACGCGTGAGTGGGTAATTACCTAATACTTTAAGTATTTTACTTGTAAGAAAAATAAATCTTATGGAGGTATGAGATATTTTATTTCTTTCATCGACGATTACTCGAGAATGGTTCATATTTATTTACTCAAAGATAAACAGAATATATTAGAAATTTTCAAGGACTATAAGAGGAAAGTAGAGTATCAATTGAACCATAAAGAAGATGAAAACAGGAAACAAGAGTTTAAAAAATGCACACATGAGTTCTACAATGAAATTAAAAGATATATTGAAGAATGGATGAAACCTTTAAAACAATTTGAGAAAATTGATTGGATGTTTTTGTCGAAAATTAATAACAACACAGAGTGGACTCTTATTGAAGACACTGTCCTCTATTTGAAAGATAAAAACATAGACATTGACGACGCAAAATTAATTGACGAGTGGGTGAATTTAAAGGCTTTTTGCCAAAACTTAACTGAACAAGATAAGCTTTTAAATTCCAATCAACTCAGTACAATTTTTTAAAACGCCAAATGCGAATTTATATTCGGATTTGCTGAAAATTGCACAATATTTTATTTGCATTCCGGCGCATAATGCACAACAATGGACTAAAGAATAAAAATTTACTAAGCGTAGAAACAATTTCTTCAATAATTAAAATTAAATTCAATTTCCAAGAATACAGCTGCACTGATTTTTATAAATTACTTTTAAAAAGGGAAGATATTCTAAAAGCTATCGGAAAAAATGATAAATACAAAAAAACTGAGAAGTAAAAAGGCAAAAGGCTGAGGAAAACGCTTCAATAGCTAGATAGACAAATCGTGTACCTAATTTTGAGTGCAATAATTGCTTTTTATTTTTGTAGTTAAAGTTATGATTGTTTTCATTGTGTAAAAACTATTTAAAATATGGTTGTTGATCAAAACTTTAAGTTGATGAAAATGAGTATAGGATTGATTATTTTGTTTTAAAATTTTAATAATGTAACTTACATTGCTGTAGGTCTAAACTTTAAAAATGTTCTGTTTTGCTGTTTAATATTTAAGAAGACTGAATTTAGTTTATTTTCTGCTAAAATAGGTATATTTTGTTATATAAATGACGAAAAAGTAAAGCAGATAATAATTATAGAACTATAGCTAAAAGAGTTACCTCGAAAATTGTAAGACTGAATACTAGATTGGTCTAAGTAGGTACTTTTAAGATTTTAATTCATTAAATATATGTTTTTGTTTAATATTTTAATACGGTTTTGTTTTCTTATTTTGAAGAATTTAAAAAGCTGATTTATATAAACAAATTGTATCGAATTGTTATATGATTCTGTTTTGTTAAAATAATGAATGAATAAAAAAGGTGATTTATGATATTTTCAACTGTTATTTATTACATTGAATATCTTTAAAAGATCTTGTTGACATGTCCGGCTTTCGGACTCTAAAATCCGGGGTTTTCACGCGTCTTGTCCTGTTTTCCAAATTTTAGAGATGGCAACCCTAGTTACGTCATTCTATTATAGATAAAATATTAATCAAATAAAATAATGAGCTTCTGTAACTGTTCACATGCAATAAACTGCCTTAAGGTTGGTCGCGACGTACCTTGAAGTTGACAAAAAACCAAACAAACCTTTGACATGAGCCCAAATCTGTTCGATGGCATTGTAGTAACAGTGATACGGTGGCAATATATGGACCGTATGGTCATGTTGTTCAGCAATTTCATCCAAAATGTAGCTTGGCTTTCTAGGTTTATTTACTAATCGTACCAATGCCTTTGCTCTGCAGCCAAGATATAACCTCAAGTTTTCTGCTGCTTGATGTTGGAGCTTTGTCCGTTTGTAAGGAATGGTACGGCGCATTATCCATAATAATTATATGTGGTTCATGGAGATTTTGTAGTAATGTTAAAAACCACTCTTTGAACTTTTCACAATTCATCTCTTCATGATATTCAGTTGTTTTTGATTTGAAAGCCAACAAACAATTGGGTACGAAGCCGTTTGCCGTCCCTGAGCGCGTAACTATCAGGCGTTGGCCTTTGCCTTCGAGCACTTTGATGACTGACGTTTCGTCCAGAAATACCCCAATCTACTATTTCTTTGGCTTTTCTCAAAAAGTCTACCCATGCCAGGGCAATGTGGGCGCTCCATTATTATTTTCCTTTTATCGCATTTTTCCCTTCAAAATAGGCTTCGCTTATAGCGAAACTAATTTTGTGAAGGGTTGTGGTCAATGACTGCACACTGCCTTTAAATAAATCAAAGTCCCTTAAAGACACTAATAATTTCCTTAATGTTGGATATTTACCACATCTATAATACGCATAAACACGGTTGCGAATTGCGGTGGCGTCAAAGTTGTCTTTTCCCCACACAATATATTATACACTTATATAAATATATGTCGTAGCGTGAACGTACGCACCGACATCTATGCTTCGCTAGAGGAACTAAAACAGTTAATCGACCATTTAGGAACGTCACGGAATAACTTGGGGATGGCTGATGCGGAGTAATGGTAACACCGAACGAATGACCGAATTCGTTGTTGAACATTGGTAGACTGACAGTTAGGTTGGCTAACCTGTGATGGAGGCATTGACGCCGCGTACGACGACATCGCGCGCACTTTATGGTTAGCCGGCGTACTGAGCGGTTGTCCGTTACTCCGTGCTAAACTTCCCGCGTTCCTAACATACAAATCCACTTAGATCTTAGGTATCCTAGACTATGTGGCGTGATCGTCGATGCAGGACTGAATATAATTTGTGTGTGGCAAACGGTACTAATATTGCTACTTACGGGTATGTTATTTAGAATGTTGTGATTTAGATTTTGGCTTACGTCATAATATGAATGGCGTTTTGTTGTTGCTGACGTAACACAAGCCTATAATTGGTGTACGGTGCAACCGTACATTCTTTTAAGTCCGCATTTATACGCGACACACGTGATTCAATCCATAATTAGTTTAGTTCATGTTTGGTCGTTTTGCTAGAAGGCCGCATGTTCTCACTACCAAACAAGTGGTAGATTTCCATACTGACACAATATAGACAAATACTATCAATCTATCAATTCACATCATTAAATTCATTTACATTAAATACCGGTTTTGGACAATATAATCAAGTTTATACAAAAACACAGTTTTTAATCTCTTCTTCATAAACATACAAAAGGTGTACAGCCTATCAAGATACCCTACATCTATTTTTGGTCCTTCGAGAAGTGACCTCGCGTGTGTAGTGGTTTGCATTGCACGCCGTGGACTATTAGCGTGTGAGGGTACCAGTACTACCAGTGTCAATCAGGTGCTAACAGGAGCATTCAGGAGCTTGCAAGAGTTCGTTATTTGGGTTCTCTAGAATCAACAAGGATTCATTGACAGTATCAAGACAAGGATATTCAAGTAAAATCGTTTAAATGTACTTGTACTTATCAGCACTCAGGAGCTATCAGAAACAATCAGGTGCTAACAGGAGCATTTAGGAGCTTGCAAGAGTTCGTTATTTGGGACTAACAAGGGTCTCAAGATTCAACAAGGATTCAATGACAGTATCAAGACAAGGATATTCAAGTAATATTGTTTAAATTTACATGTACCTATCAATCATTGTGGTATACCTATCAAGTCAAGGTTTTCATCATGGAAAACGTTTATACAAATCAGTCTGAGTTATTAGGGGCTATAAACAAGTTAGCTACCAACCTTAAAAAAGTTCCCGTAGACCGTAAGACTGTTGATTATTTCATTAGCCGTTTGGATACATTGAAGGCGTATGGGACAGATTATTATTAATACAATAACAATCCTCTCTGTACGGAGGAAAGCATGTCTCATCAGTACTTTGCCAAGCGTGAAGAGAAGAGATATACAGGTTCACTAAGATACTCATCAATCAGTAATATCAAGATTTGTTGAAGAGAATAAAATTGGACTCTACTCACATCTCAGGATTGCACCAAAAATCACATCAAGCAGGAAATCCAGGTCAATCAACTTCTCAACATGGAGATCAAGGCCAAGCAACTTCTCAATAGGGAGAAGATAAAACAAGCTCGGAACAAGAAAATCAATTACCAGAATATCAGGGTGGCGATCAATTGCCGCCAATTCAGAAGTATTCAAGAGGTTCATCAAGTAAGCTGGGTGAAATGCTTAGGAAATAGGCAAGCAACTGCAGAGCATTTCAGCGAGCAGTATCTGGTATCAATTTAGCAGTCGTATCCGAAAAGCGGGAATTGGACGACATCCTATGCACTGTGCAGACTCGCTGGTCGATAATAGATACCCTACTTTGGGAATTTAGAAGGCACAGATGAAGCTTATTAAAAATCGTATACAAAGTAAATGAATGAAAAAACCTACAACGACTTAAAGAAAATTATTAACAGTAAATTATGGTCCGTAACACAGAAGGAAAGTTGGACACCAAAAATGGACACACTCATTTTTTGCGGTAGTTACCAAAATTGGGTAACGTTAAAAGACTTATTTACGGAAACTATCCATAGCAATAAGTAATTATCAAACGCTCAGAAGATGCAGTTTCTCAAGGGAAAGGTGAGAGGAGAAGCTGAACGTTTGATATAACACTTGTAAATCAGTTCCGAAAATTACTGAATAGAGATATTGAATAACAGATACAATAACGTTAGGTTGATTTTATAATAATATTAAGTTATAATTTTTTTATTTTCATCTTTGATACATAGGTTTTACATACTTTTATAGAGCTTAGAGCCTCCTTTTAAGCTTGCAATGCCTGTATTAGGAGACTCCGCTCTTCCATAAGAGTTTGAATTACATTTATATTACTAACTACACAGTTGAAACATTTTAAATTACAATTATATAGAGCTGTAAAAGTAACGAAAAAAAGCGTACCCGTATGTACTCGTTACTTTAACAATTAGTACTAGTTACTATCGTATCGTTACGTTACTCGTTCCTTGATGCCTCATAATAACATGTTGGAGCAACGAATCAAATCGTATCGTATTGCTTATGCGTCCAGTATGGCGTCGCGGCGTCGCATAGCAACATCGGTAATTTGTAGAAAACAAAAAACATACTTATACATTACATTCCAAGCTCACAATTACATCGCAATCCGTTATGCATTGAACTCGAAGTTCCATCCAGCTTTAGAAAATTCCCCCGCTGTGAGCTTTGGTGATTTGCCTTCAATTTCATCAATGGATATCCCGACTCCCATACCTTCTCCAGTGAATTTACACAAGGATTGTCATGATACATTCTGTTCTATCCATGATTACGAACACTGGACTCAGTCACCATCAGTTACTAACCCTAACTGCACCTAACGATTCAAGTAATGATGAACGCTCTACTCCTCTCAAAAAAAGGTTAAAGAAACGTGTCCTACGCAAATCTGAATGGTCTGACGTGAAAAGAAAATGCCTTAAAAGTAGAGGTACTTAAAAGCTATGTAACCAAAAGAAGTAAAGTGGTCAACGATAAGACTTTGGGTAAGCCGTGTACTTGCAGAAACCAGTGCCATAAAAAAATATCTCACTACCAAAGGTACGATTGTTTCCAAAAGTTCTGGTGCTTGGGAAGCCGTGAAAAACAATGGGCATTTGTAGTTAATTATACGAAAAAGGAGCCTAAGCATAGATGTTTAAATCGAGATATACCAATCGAAAATTTATATTCAAATACCTTTTGCCCTTATCGAATCCTATTTCAGAGGAGTTCCAGAGTGCGACAGTTAGCGTCTGCAAGATAATGTTCTTAAATACCTTATCTGTTAGTGGGAAGATTATTAAAACAGCTTGGGGAAAATACGATAGCAGTTGCATTATTGAAGAAGATAAGAGAGGACCCCATGCTAATCACAATCAGGTCCTAACCTTACCAGACACTGTTAAAACTGTGTGTGACCATGTCCGATCCTTTGCTCCTATTGAATCTATGTTCGCAAAACTTCAACGAAACTGTACCTAGACGGCAGTCTTAACATTTCTAAAATGTTTCAGCTATACAAAGAATAGTTTGATGATTCTATTTATTCCAGCAAGGCAGCCACTGATCGCCAGTATCGGGACATTGTGAATAAAAATTTCAACTTGGGATTTATCATTCCTAAAAAAGACCAGTGCGACATTTGGCATGTTTTTCGCTACAAAACTGATCCCACCGATCAAGAAAAAGAAGATTATAGGAAACATCTGTCCAATAAAAATGCAGCGTAAGTTAAAAGATCTTGACAAACGTGAAGCTATTAGATCGAACGGTACGATCTTGACGGCCGTTTTTGACTTTCAAAAATTACTATCATGGATCGAGTACCGCATGGACAGGTCAGTGTATTTTATTACAAGCGAAAATTGTCTTGCTTGAACTTCACTATTTTTGATATGGGGTCTAAACGTGCCGTTTGTTATATGTGGGACGAAACGGTGGCCAAAAGAGGCGCTAATGAAGTAGGTAGCTGTTTGCTTGATTTCATTGACCAAAATGTTAGAAAAGGCGTAAAGGACTTCAGATTTTATTCAGATAACTGCGCTGGGAAAAACAGAAATCGTTTTGTGTTCTTTCTGTACACCCACTATGCAAAAAAAAATTAAGTTTCTATAAGACACAGATTTCTGGAGAAGGGTCACACACAAAACGAAGGAGACAGCGTGCACGCTTTGATCGAACGGGGGGCTGAAAAAAAAAACCATATATGGAGTATATATGGTTTTTTAGAATAGCAAGCAGACGCCATTCTTCTGGAGTATATATGGTTTTATATATACGTTAGATGTTAGGTAGTTATATATGTTAGATGGGCTAAATGCACAGGAGACCCTTACGAAGTTCGAAACATGACACAAAACAATTTTTTTGACCTGAAAAAGCACGTAAACAACAAAATTTCAAAGTCAAAAAACACCAAAAGAGGATAAGGTATCTTGGAACAGTGTCCAAGAGGTTTTTGTGAATGGATCAGAACCGAATAAATTATTGTATAAATGTGATCATAATGAAATTGAGTACAAAACTGTGTCATTATGCTCAAATACCCGCCGCAGTACCGTAACAACATTACCAAATTTTGAGTTGGCATACGAACAGACAATCTGTTTGTCGAAAGATAAACATAAAGATCTGATAAGTTTGGTTAGTTTGGGAATTATACCTTCCCAGTATGCTGACTTTTTCAGATCTCTTCCTTGTAACGTAAATGACAATAATGATAATAATAGCGATAGTGAAGATGACTGATTTTTTATAGGAATAGACGAATTTACACTTTTAATTTTACGCGTGAGTGGGTAATTACCTAATACTTTAAGTATTTTACTTGTAAGAAAAATAAATCTTATGGAGGTATGAGATATTTTATTTCTTTCATCGACGATTACTCGAGAATGGTTCATATTTATTTACTCAAAGATAAACAGAATATATTAGAAATTTTCAAGGACTATAAGAGGAAAGTAGAGTATCAATTGAACCATAAAGAAGATGAAAACAGGAAACAAGAGTTTAAAAAATGCACACATGAGTTCTACAATGAAATTAAAAGATATATTGAAGAATGGATGAAACCTTTAAAACAATTTGAGAAAATTGATTGGATGTTTTTGTCGAAAATTAATAACAACACAGAGTGGACTCTTATTGAAGACACTGTCCTCTATTTGAAAGATAAAAACATAGACATTGACGACGCAAAATTAATTGACGAGTGGGTGAATTTAAAGGCTTTTTGCCAAAACTTAACTGAACAAGATAAGCTTTTAAATTCCAATCAACTCAGTACAATTTTTTAAAACGCCAAATGCGAATTTATATTCGGATTTGCTGAAAATTGCACAATATTTTATTTGCATTCCGGCGCATAATGCACAACAATGGACTAAAGAATAAAAATTTACTAAGCGTAGAAACAATTTCTTCAATAATTAAAATTAAATTCAATTTCCAAGAATACAGCTGCACTGATTTTTATAAATTACTTTTAAAAAGGGAAGATATTCTAAAAGCTATCGGAAAAAATGATAAATACAAAAAAACTGAGAAGTAAAAAGGCAAAAGGCTGAGGAAAACGCTTCAATAGCTAGATAGACAAATCGTGTACCTAATTTTGAGTGCAATAATTGCTTTTTATTTTTGTAGTTAAAGTTATGATTGTTTTCATTGTGTAAAAACTATTTAAAATATGGTTGTTGATCAAAACTTTAAGTTGATGAAAATGAGTATAGGATTGATTATTTTGTTTTAAAATTTTAATAATGTAACTTACATTGCTGTAGGTCTAAACTTTAAAAATGTTCTGTTTTGCTGTTTAATATTTAAGAAGACTGAATTTAGTTTATTTTCTGCTAAAATAGGTATATTTTGTTATATAAATGACGAAAAAGTAAAGCAGATAATAATTATAGAACTATAGCTAAAAGAGTTACCTCGAAAATTGTAAGACTGAATACTAGATTGGTCTAAGTAGGTACTTTTAAGATTTTAATTCATTAAATATATGTTTTTGTTTAATATTTTAATACGGTTTTGTTTTCTTATTTTGAAGAATTTAAAAAGCTGATTTATATAAACAAATTGTATCGAATTGTTATATGATTCTGTTTTGTTAAAATAATGAATGAATAAAAAAGGTGATTTATGATATTTTCAACTGTTATTTATTACATTGAATATCTTTAAAAGATCTTGTTGACATGTCCGGCTTTCGGACTCTAAAATCCGGGGTTTTCACGCGTCTTGTCCTGTTTTCCAAATTTTAGAGATGGCAACCCTAGTTACGTCATTCTATTATAGATAAAATATTAATCAAATAAAATAATGAGCTTCTGTAACTGTTCACATGCAATAAACTGCCTTAAGGTTGGTCGCGACGTACCTTGAAGTTGACAAAAAACCAAACAAACCTTTGACATGAGCCCAAATCTGTTCGATGGCATTGTAGTAACAGTGATACGGTGGCAATATATGGACCGTATGGTCATGTTGTTCAGCAATTTCATCCAAAATGTAGCTTGGCTTTCTAGGTTTATTTACTAATCGTACCAATGCCTTTGCTCTGCAGCCAAGATATAACCTCAAGTTTTCTGCTGCTTGATGTTGGAGCTTTGTCCGTTTGTAAGGAATGGTACGGCGCATTATCCATAATAATTATATGTGGTTCATGGAGATTTTGTAGTAATGTTAAAAACCACTCTTTGAACTTTTCACAATTCATCTCTTCATGATATTCAGTTGTTTTTGATTTGAAAGCCAACAAACAATTGGGTACGAAGCCGTTTGCCGTCCCTGAGCGCGTAACTATCAGGCGTTGGCCTTTGCCTTCGAGCACTTTGATGACTGACGTTTCGTCCAGAAATACCCCAATCTACTATTTCTTTGGCTTTTCTCAAAAAGTCTACCCATGCCAGGGCAATGTGGGCGCTCCATTATTATTTTCCTTTTATCGCATTTTTCCCTTCAAAATAGGCTTCGCTTATAGCGAAACTAATTTTGTGAAGGGTTGTGGTCAATGACTGCACACTGCCTTTAAATAAATCAAAGTCCCTTAAAGACACTAATAATTTCCTTAATGTTGGATATTTACCACATCTATAATACGCATAAACACGGTTGCGAATTGCGGTGGCGTCAAAGTTGTCTTTTCCCCACACAATATATTATACACTTATATAAATATATGTCGTAGCGTGAACGTACGCACCGACATCTATGCTTCGCTAGAGGAACTAAAACAGTTAATCGACCATTTAGGAACGTCACGGAATAACTTGGGGATGGCTGATGCGGAGTAATGGTAACACCGAACGAATGACCGAATTCGTTGTTGAACATTGGTAGACTGACAGTTAGGTTGGCTAACCTGTGATGGAGGCATTGACGCCGCGTACGACGACATCGCGCGCACTTTATGGTTAGCCGGCGTACTGAGCGGTTGTCCGTTACTCCGTGCTAAACTTCCCGCGTTCCTAACATACAAATCCACTTAGATCTTAGGTATCCTAGACTATGTGGCGTGATCGTCGATGCAGGACTGAATATAATTTGTGTGTGGCAAACGGTACTAATATTGCTACTTACGGGTATGTTATTTAGAATGTTGTGATTTAGATTTTGGCTTACGTCATAATATGAATGGCGTTTTGTTGTTGCTGACGTAACACAAGCCTATAATTGGTGTACGGTGCAACCGTACATTCTTTTAAGTCCGCATTTATACGCGACACACGTGATTCAATCCATAATTAGTTTAGTTCATGTTTGGTCGTTTTGCTAGAAGGCCGCATGTTCTCACTACCAAACAAGTGGTAGATTTCCATACTGACACAATATAGACAAATACTATCAATCTATCAATTCACATCATTAAATTCATTTACATTAAATACCGGTTTTGGACAATATAATCAAGTTTATACAAAAACACAGTTTTTAATCTCTTCTTCATAAACATACAAAAGGTGTACAGCCTATCAAGATACCCTACATCTATTTTTGGTCCTTCGAGAAGTGACCTCGCGTGTGTAGTGGTTTGCATTGCACGCCGTGGACTATTAGCGTGTGAGGGTACCAGTACTACCAGTGTCAATCAGGTGCTAACAGGAGCATTCAGGAGCTTGCAAGAGTTCGTTATTTGGGTTCTCTAGAATCAACAAGGATTCATTGACAGTATCAAGACAAGGATATTCAAGTAAAATCGTTTAAATGTACTTGTACTTATCAGCACTCAGGAGCTATCAGAAACAATCAGGTGCTAACAGGAGCATTTAGGAGCTTGCAAGAGTTCGTTATTTGGGACTAACAAGGGTCTCAAGATTCAACAAGGATTCAATGACAGTATCAAGACAAGGATATTCAAGTAATATTGTTTAAATTTACATGTACCTATCAATCATTGTGGTATACCTATCAAGTCAAGGTTTTCATCATGGAAAACGTTTATACAAATCAGTCTGAGTTATTAGGGGCTATAAACAAGTTAGCTACCAACCTTAAAAAAGTTCCCGTAGACCGTAAGACTGTTGATTATTTCATTAGCCGTTTGGATACATTGAAGGCGTATGGGACAGATTATTATTAATACAATAACAATCCTCTCTGTACGGAGGAAAGCATGTCTCATCAGTACTTTGCCAAGCGTGAAGAGAAGAGATATACAGGTTCACTAAGATACTCATCAATCAGTAATATCAAGATTTGTTGAAGAGAATAAAATTGGACTCTACTCACATCTCAGGATTGCACCAAAAATCACATCAAGCAGGAAATCCAGGTCAATCAACTTCTCAACATGGAGATCAAGGCCAAGCAACTTCTCAATAGGGAGAAGATAAAACAAGCTCGGAACAAGAAAATCAATTACCAGAATATCAGGGTGGCGATCAATTGCCGCCAATTCAGAAGTATTCAAGAGGTTCATCAAGTAAGCTGGGTGAAATGCTTAGGAAATAGGCAAGCAACTGCAGAGCATTTCAGCGAGCAGTATCTGGTATCAATTTAGCAGTCGTATCCGAAAAGCGGGAATTGGACGACATCCTATGCACTGTGCAGACTCGCTGGTCGATAATAGATACCCTACTTTGGGAATTTAGAAGGCACAGATGAAGCTTATTAAAAATCGTATACAAAGTAAATGAATGAAAAAACCTACAACGACTTAAAGAAAATTATTAACAGTAAATTATGGTCCGTAACACAGAAGGAAAGTTGGACACCAAAAATGGACACACTCATTTTTTGCGGTAGTTACCAAAATTGGGTAACGTTAAAAGACTTATTTACGGAAACTATCCATAGCAATAAGTAATTATCAAACGCTCAGAAGATGCAGTTTCTCAAGGGAAAGGTGAGAGGAGAAGCTGAACGTTTGATATAACACTTGTAAATCAGTTCCGAAAATTACTGAATAGAGATATTGAATAACAGATACAATAACGTTAGGTTGATTTTATAATAATATTAAGTTATAATTTTTTTATTTTCATCTTTGATACATAGGTTTTACATACTTTTATAGAGCTTAGAGCCTCCTTTTAAGCTTGCAATGCCTGTATTAGGAGACTCCGCTCTTCCATAAGAGTTTGAATTACATTTATATTACTAACTACACAGTTGAAACATTTTAAATTACAATTATATAGAGCTGTAAAAGTAACGAAAAAAAGCGTACCCGTATGTACTCGTTACTTTAACAATTAGTACTAGTTACTATCGTATCGTTACGTTACTCGTTCCTTGATGCCTCATAATAACATGTTGGAGCAACGAATCAAATCGTATCGTATTGCTTATGCGTCCAGTATGGCGTCGCGGCGTCGCATAGCAACATCGGTAATTTGTAGAAAACAAAAAACATACTTATACATTACATTCCAAGCTCACAATTACATCGCAATCCGTTATGCATTGATTATAATGAAAAAGCAACAAATAGGTGTTGAAATTGATGTATTGACAAAACAACCCAAACAACATTCTAACAATAAATTAACATACAAATCGTTTTTCTTAGAATGAAATTAAACAAAAAATAAAATAAAATATGTTTTTTAAACATAACGAAAACAACAACAAAAATCTTTTGTTCTTAGAACGAAATTAAACGTAATAATAAAGACATTTAAAACAAAACTAAAACAACGAAGAAAACATTTTTTTGAAGAACAAACAAATTGAAGACAAAAGACAAAGAAATTGAACCAAGAGTACCAAAATTGTTATGGGCAAACGTTAACATTCATCATCTCCGACTTGCTCGTCGCACCATTTCAGTAAAAAAGAAAAGTATTAAATAAAAACATTTTATAGCAGGAATCTCTGGTTCATATTTAAAAATAAAATCTTTTCCATTCGCTTTGGTTGAATACAGCTGCGTCTATCACTCAATATTTGGCCTGATTTGGAAAAAGTCCTTTCAGAAGGTACCGAGGTAGCTATCACTGATAAATATTTCTCAGCTAAGTTTGAGAGTTCGGGGTATAGAATTGCCCGCGCCTGCCACCATTTCAAAGGACACTCATTTCGAGGAATAATGCGTTCTTCTAGATATTGCCTCAAGGTAATTATGCTGCTGCTAACTGTAGAATTCGAAGCAGACGCTGACGTTGCCAAAGCGTCAAAATCTTTCCATATTGAGTCGTTGTCAGTGTCGGTGTCGCCAGTAGCTAGAGCTAACGTCAATTCATTCTCGTTAGGTTCTATTGACTGCTTATGAAAGTTAAACTCGTTTTGCAGTTCAGTTTTCAATGCATCTTTGGCAGACTCGTAGCTTGATGCATCAAAGCTAAATGCCAATTTCTTAAAACGTGGGTCTAACAGTGCTGCTTTAGATAATACTGGGTGCCTGTAACAATTCTTGAATCTAATCTTAAATTCCGTTATTATTTTATTTGCCAGTTTCTTTCCTGTATCTGTAAAGGTTCTTGAAGTGAAGAAATCCTCTCAATCATGTCCAGGGTACTGTTCCATCTAGTCACTACGTCCATTTTTAGCTTCAATGGTTTTTGATTAGGCATCAACTGCTCCTGCATTGAAATTAGTTTTTTGGTAGCTATTGGACTCTTGTGAAAATGTTCCACGATTGCTTTTATTTTTTTTATCAGTTCCCCAAGTCCACAATCCTGGAGTCCTGCACGCACGACTAAATTGAGGGTGTGAGCGATACACGGCAAATGTTCATAATTTGTTAATCGTATAGCCGCCTTCATGTTGGCTGCGTTATCTGTTACGCAGACAAATATTTTATTTTGTATGCCCCAATGGCAGAGTAACCTATACAGCTCATTTTTAATATATTCAGCCGTATGTCGCTCATGACATTCAAAACATCCTAATAAAGCAGACTTTAACTGCCAATTTAATAAATAATGGGCTGTTACAGCTTGGTAAGAAGTTGTTGCTCTTGAAGTCCAGCCATCAGTGGTGATCGATACATATTTTGCGCTCTCCAATTCTTCTTTTAATTTTTTTTGGACTTCTGAGTATTGAGCATCCAATAAAGTATTGCTTAATATGTACCTTGAAGGCATTTTGTGACCTGGTTCTAAATAATTAATGAGATCTTGAAAACCCGCGTCTTCAACTACAGAAAAAGGCTGCAGGTCTCTAACAATCATTTTAAAAATTAAATCATTAATTTTTTTTTCTCTTATCACACCTACTGGACGTTTTATAAAGGCACTCAACTTAGTCTGCTGCGAATTGGTTTCATTTATTTTAATTACAGGATTTGTGGATTCTGTATTTGCTGATGGTGTAGGAGCTTCCAGAACTACTGAATCTGACATGGAGCATGGAAAGATGGTTTCATAGGTTGATCTGTGCTTTTTCATGAGATGTTTTTTCAAGTTTGTAGTAGAGCCGCCTTTCACTGAATATAACGAATTACAAAGATCACATTTGGCTTTATCGTTGTTAGCCTGCGTAAAAAAACCCCATAGCTTACTTCTTTTCTTATCCATTGTAGCTACCTGCTGTAGCAAGTAAATTGAAGTGTAAAACATTAAAATAAAAAATAATAAGGGTAAATAACAATAAATCGAATATAAACAATTAAACCTCATTAGAGCGGCTTTATTTTATATCTCTTTTAAGATAAGAACAAAAATTAACGTGAAAATAGGCTATAATATAAAACAAAAACATAGGTACATTATACATACATTTCTATTTGTAAACAAATACTTTCTTACATTGTTTCTGTTCCAATTTCAACTTTAAATTCTCAATTAAACGTTGTCTACACACACAATACCTTTAATAAACTTTGAAAAACATGAACGACTAAATTTTATTTACAAATTATACTTTACAAACAAACAACGTTGTTTCCTTTCTTTTGTAACGTACGTTTTTAAATTCACCGAATATAAGCGCGCGCATGCGTAAAACAAACGATCAGCAAACGTTTCAATACACGCATCAATGCATGGTACATACGTGAACTAAAACAGTGTCGTCGATACTACGAAAAATGCGAGTAACGAAATATATTCGCCAGTAACGTTCCGTTACTCGGTACTTAACAGCGCACCCGTTACTCAGTAACGAATACATACGGTTTGCTACAGCTCTACAATTATATAGTATGTGTGTGTGTTTGTGTATAGCATGTGTGTGCTATTTGTCTGTTAAGGGCTTAAGGAGTGCTTCTGTTTCTTCAAATGTAAGTGTTTCTATTTAGTTATGTTTTTTTTACATTCGCGGTATGGTTTTGTGTAAATTTATATATGACGGCGCGACACCTTAGAAAGAGAATCTAATCTTTGAGTTTCGTTAGTAACTAAAGTAAAACTGATTGTAATTCCGTAGATTTGTTGTTGTTGGATTTAAAATTAGAAAAATAGTCATTTAAGTAAATCGGTTTAATGTTTGAATCCGTCGAATATTAAAATATGAGCGGGTAACCCCGAATAGAGTAGCAAGTCCGCGCCTACGCGTTGATGTCAGTCGATCATTAGACTGACAGCGCAAAAGGTGCACGCGTGCTAACCTCATAATCCATTTGCATCTTGTGTTTTACGTTATATTTTGTGTGTAAGTGTATTGTAATAAAATAAGTGATTGCTATTAATTGCATACGTGGTATTATTTCAACGTTCCTGGTACAACACGCCCACGATGGAGGACAATTGCGTAGACCACTACGCTTAACTATACCTGTCAACCCGTTATATATTTATTAATTTTATCATACAGCTGTGCGGAGCGTTTGGTATACTGCATTGATGCTGATTGGGTTTTAGTGTAAGGAACAGGTGCGTTGTTTTTTCGTCTTTTAGTTTTAGTACAATTATCGTATGGTAAGGCTCTGTTTACTAAGTACTGTTTTTAATATGTACAGCTTTTGGACTGACAGTAAATTACTATTCTGATAAAGACTTTCGGTACAGTACCTAATCTTTTTGAAATACATTGATTTTATCAGGGCGCGTTGGGCGCGCACCAAATCAATAAATTTACACTTTTAGCTGCACCTCCCTAAATAGGGATACACTACGCCAAAACAGACTACACAAGGGCTAGGTATATCTCAATTAATACATTTTTTGAGTTGTCTTTATTTTTTAACAAATTTCGCGACACTACGTACGTCTCAGTGTCTTCAAAATCCAAATTAATTTCCGTATTCTGCTAATAACATGCTCTAGGTGATTGTACCATGATAGATTTTGGTCCATCGCTACTCCTAAATATTTAATTTTAGAAACTTTGGAAACCATTGCACAACTGCAGTTAGTGTTTTTAGGGTTGTTACATGTATGGACTTTTAAGTTGAAGCTCAAACATGATTGAGTACGTTGTAAATACTAAAGCAAATGTAATTAGTTTCTGTGATATTCAACGTAAGTAGATTCGTTTTTAACCAATGGGCTACTTGAGCCATCCCGTTTTCAGCTCTTAGCTTTACCCCACTCCATGAATCCCCATAGAAAACAACAGCGGTGTCATCCGCGTACGAGTGTACTTTTGGGATTTTCAGACTACAAAGATCATTAATATAGATCAAAAATAATGTAGTTCCCAAAACGCTTCCCTACGGAACTCCGTATGATACGTTAGTATCCTCGCTGGTGAACTGATCCAGTTTCACGGTCTGAGTCCTGTTTGATAAATAATCCTTGAAAAAAATCAGTGGAGTTCTTCTAATTCCAACATATTATATTTTTTTTATAAGGATTGGAATGGAGACGGTGTCAAACGCTTTTTTTAAGTCTAGGAATACAGTCAAACATGTATTACCTCCATCAAATTCAAATTCAAATATTTTTATTCAAATAGGCCTTTACAAGCACTTATGAATAGTCAGAATCTAATACCGGTTCGGAAGGTTGTTTTTTACTGAGAAGAGCCGGCAATAAACTCAGCAATTACTCTTTCATCTAGTTGATCTGTTACTATCGAACTTAGTATAGTGACAGCGTCCTCAGTGCTCTTGCTCTGTCTAAATCCGTATTGAGAAGAGGATAGTAATTTGAAAATTTTCAAATATTTTGGTAGTCTATTATTCAGTAATTTTTCCAAAATTTTTGATACAACAGATATGACCGAAATAGGCCGGTAATTATTAACATCGTTTCTGTTTCCTCCCTTGTATACTGGGCAAAATTGTATTGCAAATGTATGTCTGAGTCTTAATAACATGAATAGCTGAGCATCGGAGCATAATCCAACAATCATCTCCTTACCTATGTCTGTCTGAGACTTGGTAACATGAATAGCTGAGCATCGGAGCATAATCCAACGTTCATCTCCTTACCAATGTCTGTCTGTGTCTTAGTAATACGAATAGCTGAGTATCTGCGCCTGATCCAACGATCATGTCCTTACCAACGTCCGTCTGAGTCCACCCAAATGATATGTCTGTCTGTGCAATATGAATAGCTGAGTCTCTGAGCACCATGCAATGATCACGTCCCTACCAATATCCATCCGAGGCTAGCAGACACATCCCACTATAGCAAGTAACAACAACCCTAAGTACAAAGTTTCTGAGCCGCACGCTCGAATGTCAACTAGGTACTTGGTATTTCAATCAACTAAATCTAAAGTGCTCACCTAGGCCTCCCGCAACACGCGCACCCAGGTTGCCACACTCACATCTCTCAATCTCTGCCTGGATAGTTAGTTATTTGCTTTGTTCACACTTTATAAATTGATGAAACGTGGAGTTTTTAAGTTTCGTGCATGCATGTACGCGAAAATAGGAACAGGTTAAGGTCTAACCATATTAAAATATTATACACTATATCACCATACAACTCATCTTCACAGAGCATGGCAAAGAAATACACATACATACACTCAAAAAACACAACCATCTTCCCGGGATTTTCGGGTACCAAGCAAATTGACGGTTGGTAAATGTTTTTTTGTAATGTTTCCAGGAGAATTATCATGTGATGCCACAACAACAACAAATGTTCTTGCCAGAATGGACAAACTATTTGATAGTGTCAATTCATACACACCAGATCTACGAAGAGTGAAACCATTGGCCACAAATTAAAAGGACAGCAAAAAACATTTAATTTTTTTTATAGTAATGAAGGATTTTTTTTTTAATATTACTTTTTTGGGGTGCAGAAGTTCTCCTCCATCCCAAGAAAGTTGGGTTTGGAGTTTGAATGGACTTGAACGACTCTGGAAAAATTTTAAACAGAACCACAGGTCTATCAAAAGCCTGTCAACCAGACGAATTGAGCAAGACCCGCTGGAAAAATTATTTGGCTGCATTCGCAGTAATAGTGGAGCTAACACAAACCCAATCACTGGACAGTTTGCTGCTGGCTTAAAAACGGCTGTCCTCAGCATTTATCTCATATCACCTCTGGGAATTGTGAGGTTGACGATAATGAGGTCATCCTGAATAATTTTAAGACGCTCTTGACTCGAATTACAGACGTAGGCACAGCTGACACCACTGCTGATACTTTAGAAAATATCACACGTAACATCAGCATAACAGACCAAATCGTTGAAGCAACTGGTGAAATGCAAGCTTGTGCCTATGTCTGTGGATTTATAGTAAAAAGTAATCCAAATAATAATTGTGAACTTTGTAAAAAACTGTTTGTGCCTTTTACACAAGAGAATCCATAGTCTTATAGAATTTAAAGAATACGATGGAATTAAAAAATCACTGACATACGCCTAAAATGAGTTAATTACTTGCATTGAAAAAAGTGCTACAATAATTCACCAATTCTTAGAAAAAGGGGCGTATACAAGAAAACTAAACCTCATCTATAAAATGGGATTTCGTAAATAAATGTGGTGAACACCAACAAAATAATATAATAAAAAGTGTATTTTACACATACATAAAAAAATTGTACACACTAAAGAATCGCATGTTTGCAGAAGAGTCAAATGTCAATTCTCTGAGGAGAAAAATTAATTTAAACAAAAAATGCCGTGAGGTGAATTGGCGCTCGTGTTATTGAAAACATATATTAGTGGCTTTTGTTACAGAAATGGTTAGTGAGGTAGGTAGACAGTTTACTTTTTATTTTATTATTGCTTTATTTGAAACAAAATCTATTTTTTGGTTGGTTCATAGTCAGAAATCAAGATAGAGACGGACTGTGATGTACTCTTGAGGGGTTATGTTTCACATCCTTTTTAAATTCTTTATTAAAAGCTAGTTGAAAATATTAAAAATATTGATGCCTACCAGTAATGGACCCCTGTGTCCATTATTGGGTATTGCATAGAAATCCAGTTATGGATATTGAAGTAAAATAAGTAATTAGCCGTTTGGTTTCCGGCTTAGAATAGGACCAACTCAAACCTAAATTCCATGAGAGTCGTAAAAGGCGACTAAAGGAATACACCGGAGGACGGGCAGCAGCGTTTACTATTAACAAGAAAGTGTCCATACTCTATGGCTATACTCTATAAAAGATGCCGTGACGTAATTAAATCTAGTATATTTAAATACAATAAATAATTACGTTCCTCTCAAACCACTGCGCTTTTATTCAGTTCTGCAAACCCTAACCTCTATAGGTCATGGCCCCAGAGGCTTTAATTAAGAGGAACAGACGAGTTGTGAGGTCTTTTTACAACGACAATTTTTCGACGAGACGTTATCAAGAGTAGTACTGCGTTCGAGAGGGCTGTTATCAGTAGTCGCGGTTACCAACTTTATTTCAAAGCTCGAATATCATCGTCCCCAACTCGAAGGCTTTAGAGAAATGATGACTGATACTGTGCTCATAACAAAAGTACTAATGACATTACCAGAAAAGTACAAGCATTTCATCTCAGCATGGGAATCTGTTCCGGAAAAGACCTAGAGTTTTCAGAGTCTTCTTTCGCGATTACTGATTGAAGAAGAAAGATACAGTCACACCGAGCCAGACCGATCATATATCATGTAGCATCACAGGATTTAAACAAGACGGAAAGGTACTGAAATTGAATAAATCGCTATATGAGTTGAAAAAAAATGCTTATACTACAAAGAAGGAATAAAGTTCTATTTACTTGTTTATGTGTCGATGATGTATTATTAATTTCACAAGATTTAGAGGAAATTTAAAAAACAGAATTTTAAATGAAAGACCTGCACGGAGTAACTTAATACCTGCGAATAAATATAGTAAAGAATGATGAAAGTATAGAGTTGAGTCAGAAGGATTACCTAATGGATATTTGAAAGCGCTACAATATGGAAGAATGTAAACCTGTAAAGACACCGATTGAGCCAGGTGCAGAAGTTTAATTGGCAGTCTGATGTATGCAATGTTGGGAAGTAGACCTGATTTATGCTTTGCGCTAAGTTATCTAAGCCGCTTTCAATCAGAAGGAAATGAAGACTTATGGAAAGCCTTAATGAGAATACTGAGATATATAAGAGGAAGTTTAGATTTAAAATTGATTTATAAGAAAACTGAGGAGGTGCCCTTATTTAGATATTGCGATGCAGATTGGGGACACACAAGATAGAAAATCAACATCAGGTTACGTCATGAAAGTTTTTGGTTGCACAATATCATGGGCAAGCAGCAAACAGCAGAGTGTATATGATTGGTATATTATATACCAATATGTAGTGAAATATGTATCTTAGAGGACAATCAGTCAGTCATTCATACAACGAAAAATCCTGAAAATCATAAGAGGCTAAAACACATTGATATTAACACGTTGAACGCCGCTTAAATTTTTCAGTTTTTCTGTTTGGGCCGTGGGGGACACCGTGTGGTCGACATACAATAGTTCCGTTGGGGCCGCGGGGGACAACATATGACCGCGAGTTAGAGGCGATTTTAAGTATCGCTATTGGGCCGTCGAGCACAGATTTGAAGTTAATTTGTATTTGACGTGACCCCCACGGCCCTGCAGATAAATAGATTGTATTTGGTTTTTAGTAAAAAATATGACTTAGAAAAATATGACAGATTATGTCAGGACAAGACTTTTTTGAAAGTTCTAATGGAAAAAGTGTGTATGATAATGTTTTATTTTATATTTTTCCATAAAATTACTATTTATAATGTGTTGTGAAATACTGTATACTGTTACGATTTAATTAACTTGTTAGAGTCTGGTTAAAGTTGTACTACACAACTGATTTTTCGGGGATAGTTTGATGAATTAAACTACATGTTTGCAAATCAGAAATATAATTATTTAAAGTTACTATTTATTAAATGAAACAAAATTAAATCAGACTTTAGGTTGAGATCAATATCAACGTTACTACTACATTATTTTTAATGAATTTTATGAAAACATTCAAAACAAAGAAATGGTTTGTTAGGGCAGGTTTCACAAAAAGTTACAACTTTTTTCGTCTTGTTTTTGGCTAATACTCGTCCCATTACTTTTGTATTGTCTCTGTAGCACTGCTGACATGTTCGTCGACAATTTTTACTGGTGCCGTCTTTCTTCGCAAGCTTATGCCTCATTCTGATTGGTCTTGAAACTTGACTTGAGGCTTCACTTCTTATTAACAGGCCCTTCAACACCTGTTTCCTAAATTCAACAATTTGGATTTTCGTCCCGGTTACTGCTTGATATAATACTAGTGCATTGATAACTGCAGTATTCAACAGCAAGTTAATGGCAACTTTTTTGTACCATTTGACTGATTTCCTTAATGGCGTGGAATAAGCCCCCATTTGGTCGGACAAATCGACAGCTCCTTTTGCCCTATTATAATCGAGCACGATTTTGGGCTTCAATACCGCTTTTCCTCGCTTTATAATTGTCTGGAAACGGTCGGAATGTTTTGTCGAAAGAACAAGTACGTCTCTTTTATCTTTCCACTTCATGATAGTAATTCCATCTTCACTCTCTCTAGCTATATATTCACCTGTCTTCAGTTTAGCATTAGCGACATCTTTAGGAATATTCCTTCTATTTTTTCTAATAGTACCGACAAGATGTGTTTCATTTTTCAACAGAGTCCTTGCTAAATCAATACTCGTATACCAATTGTCAGTATATAACGTGTGACCCTTGTTCAACAAGCCACTGCAAAGAGACATAACAACGTTTGCCGGCGTAGTATTCACTTGATCGTTTTCTTTTCCCGCATAAATATTGATTTTGTATGTATACCCAGGTAGAGTGCATAATTTAAACTCTTTTATGCCATATTTATGGCGTTTTTGTTTGTTATATTGACGGAAAATGATTCTGCCGCGGAATGGCACAACGCTTTCGTCAATGCATATATCTTCGGCAGGAGTATAATGCCTTGAAAAATTTGTGTTCATGACCTCCAGTAAGTGTCTGACGCGATGTAACCTATCAGACTTGTGAGCATTATCAAGCTGGGAAAAATGAAGCATTTGAAGAAGCAGTTCAAATCGATTACGGGACATAATTGTTGCTGCAAATGAATGACCTGTTATTTCATCTTTAGACCAATAATCAGAAAGCTTTGGAAGTTTTACCAATCCCATAAAAATAATCAATGCAAAAAAGCCTTTCATTTCATGCACGTTAGAAGGAGACCAGTTACGGATTCTTGCTGCTTTTGAAGCCACGCGCCCGGAGATTTTGTCGATAGCAAACTGATTTGTATCTTCTACTATCTGCATAAAAACATCATCGGGAACTAAAAGAGAGTAAAAATCTGCAGGCGATTTGTTAGTCATTGCTAAGCGGAGATTAGTAGGCAAACCAGGATTTCCTGTGAAAGGTATAATTCGACGCTGGTTACCTGTTGGTAGTGTCCATGTACGTGTAAACGGCGTTGTGTTTCCTGAGGTATCTGGAACTGCATGATCTTCCGCATCACTCTCTTCACTGTCTATCACCATGATACGACGACGTTTACGCGTAACTGGATGAAAATTTACATCTTCTTCTTCAGAGCTTACATGGAAACTATTATTCAGCAAGGTGATTTCTAATTCTTCTATTTGTGATAAATCTTCCTGATTTATTTCGAAATATTCGAACTCATCCATTATATTATATTAAACAATTAATGAAATGCAATAAAAAACCATTTATTTTACGTAAACAAATAAACAGAAAATTCGCGAGTCGAAACGTAATCAATATAGGTAGTTCAAACGGTCACTGCGCGGGTGCGCGGGAATCGCGTATCGCGACGGCCGGCAGGGCATGCGCGGGGATGACCGACACTCCGACCCCCGCGGCCCCCGCCAACGAACAACACGATTTATTTCCGCGTGGGCCATGGGGGGCAACTGTTGAGTGACAGTAGTATTTTGGTAAAATAAAGTCAAAATTAACTTTTCTTCGATTTACATAATGTGATTTGGCACATTTTCTAGCCCCTAAAGCAATAAAAACTTATATGTAAAACGTAGCAATCAAGCATTTTTAACCTGGCTCCTTTTACTAAACAAGTGAGGCCCATATGTTGTCCCCCATGGCGTTTAACGTGTTAAGTTTTATTTTGTGAGAGATTTTGTAGAACGTAAAATTTTTAAATTGAAATATGTTCCAACAGAAAACCAATTAGCAGACTTTTGTACAAAGCCCTGAAGGCTATTAAATTTAATCGATGTAGAGACTGGTTATTATATTAGTTTAAGTGTTGATATACATAGTTTAATAATTTTTGAAACACTGTAGTAGAGTAAGTTCTTGATATAAATGTAGTAATTTTCTTATATTATATTTTCTTATATTAGTAGAGTCAGTTTTTGATATAATACAGGAAAGTATAAGTATAGTCTTGATGTACCTTATTTGTTATTGTTTTACATGGTAGAAAATGCGTTACGCATTCAAACCCCGCCTTGGGAGCGGCGGAAGGATTAGGATTAGGGGATATTGGGTAACAGTGGATCACGGGTCATAGTGGATTATTCGTTCTAACTCAGTATGTGTTGGCTTGACGCTCACAAACAAATGCGACGCATTTCACTTTGTTTCGTTTTATTTGTTTCGTTTTTTTTTTCGTGTTTTTTCGTGTTTGTTTGTGTCCCCCACTCCACCGCGGTGTCAACGCGGAATGATGTAAGTGATTGAGAAATATAGATGGTATTTATTGAAGCCGTTGTAGATAATGTAGTTTTGTCTAAAGTATAGGTAGTTTTATCTTAGTATTTTTTTTCTCTCATAACGGCCTATGGGTCGTTTCAGTTTGGGCCACAGTGGACTAACGCGGGTCCACTTAAAGAAGGAAGAGTACCAAGGTGTAAAGGTTCAATAATAGGAACCGACTATCCCAATTAAATATGATATAGAAAGGAGATAGAATGAAAAGAAACAAAAACAGATGAAAGCAAGAAAGTTCCAGTGAAGATAAAGATCAAATAAGTGTTTATGTACCGTATGTGCTTCTTCAACCGATGATAGAGAAAATATAACAGTTCTAGTTACTGGAAATGCTGGTCTTCAAACTGTTCAATATACGTAGTAGGGTGGGTAATTTTTTTTTTTAAGTAATCGGTTTCTAATCGCGAAAATATGTTGAAATTAGGTATCGTTATAAACCCTTTAAAATATTATTGAATTATTTTAAGTGAATCAGCCCGCGCAACGCCATCCAAGTTTTGAAAAAAATAAGTTCAAGTACCTACTTTTACACCTTAAGTTACACGTTTGACGTTGGGTATAGTTTAATGTTTTAATTAGTATCCATTGAAATACACGTTACTTGTGTTATATAAGCTGTGTTGTTTATTTTAAAAGAAGATTTTTTTGAGTTAAAAATTGAGCAGAGAATTCATGTATCAATGTTGCTTGTGAAATCTTGTGAAATTGTAAATTGTGTAATTTTTGTTTTAGAACTTGGAAGTAAAAATTTTCTATCATGTCAAATAATAGACAGTGACATATAGGGCACTAGTAAGTAGTGCCCTATATGATGAGTAGTAGATGCAGTAATAAAGAGCCCGCGTTTTCCGAAATTGCAGAAATTGTAACCCAGAAAGTTGAAGGAATATCGCATCAATCCCTGTAGTCTCGCATACGAGAGTCATTCAGCTCCTGAAAGATTATCATTCCAAATGCAAAAATATTATCAAATAATTGAAAACAGAAAAAAAACTGAGTTCTTGCAGCAAAGCGAAATTTTGTTCGATATTTGTTCATGCAAATACAAAATAATAAGTCAGTGCAATTGTCCCAGAGAATTTTAAGTTCCTAAAGAAGAACACGACTTTTTGCTTGCTCAACAGGGTGAGAGAAAATGAAAATCGGCGGCATTGATCGCAATCGAACAAAAAGTTTACAAAATAAGTTTGGTCGAAAGCAAGCTTCAACAAAAATCTGTCTGAAGAGCGATAACAACCCATCCAAAATGCCTGAATAAGAATGAATGAAATCAACAAGTAGGGATTCTGATACAAGTGTTTCATTTCCGGAAAAGAGCAACAAAAATGTAATATTTTCAACAAAAATATAAAAGAGCCCTTACCTTCTACCTCAGGAAATATGGAAAATAAGAAATGCGTGAAAAGTTGACCGGTGTTGTCGCAAATATGTGACCGTATGGGACCGTATGGGAGTATCCGACAGACTAACAAACCGACAAACTAATGACGAACTTATTCAGATAATAGAGAAAGAAGGTGATGAAAGGATGTTGTTTATTAGGCTGCCTTGCCATACACAAGCGGTTGAACGAAGTGTAAAGATAGTGACAGAAGCTGCAATGTCGGTATATGATAAAAAAAAGGGACGGCATGATTCATGCAAAACTTGCTTCAAGGAAAGTTATGCCGAAATTCGATAGTAGGCGGGATGTTTCGTATAAAAGCAAATTTTTTTTTTTGATAACCTTTATGTGTATTTGTTTAAGTTTTTGTTTTAAACGTTAATAAATGTCTCACTAAATACTTATTATGTTTCAATAGTATTTCAAGTAATTTCTAATAAAGAACTATGCCATTTAGTAATACGTGTTTTTTTTTCAAAAACCTATAATTGTGAAGCGCATGCGCGGGCTGAAGATGTATGTTCAATTATCCGTTTTTCAGCTAAAACTACTTATTATAGTACACTACAACATAATATTACTATTAGAATTTGATTCATCAATTTTTTTTTCCATACTAGAGTGACCCACCCTAATACGTAGATATAAAACAAATTTAGGACTTAACTCGCCAATCACTAGAATGACCAAGTCATATAACGAACTCGCTCGTCTGTTAAAGTTTGTCATTTTTTGTAATACTTTGTCTAAGTTTAAAAACATAATTTTAGAATATCTCAAGATTACAAAGTTATGAGTATTATCTCTACACTATTAACCATTTATTAAAAATTGACTTTTGTTCTTCTCATTTTCATATTTATATTATTTTACTTTTTATAGTTAACTGTACTGGTACCTACTTCCTGTGTTAGGTTGCCTATATCTGATTGAGCACAAGGCATGTATTATTGCAATATCCTTTATTGTCGATTAGATTAGATCGATTAGACGTCTAAATTTGAATCGTATTTTAAATTAATTAAAATTTATATTAAACACAATATTTAATCGATATTCAAAGCCAAAATCATTGTAAACCTAAATAAATTCATGTTAAAGTGTTGGTGACAAATTATCAATCCTATCATCGGAAAAAATCAACCAAACAACGGCTCGAAATGGACAAAAATTGAACGGAAGGACTTAAAACCTGGGGAGTATTGTATTTATTTATGTTCATTTTTACACACAACATAGTATACATTAACCCTACTCACGGCTCAGATCTCTGAGCGACGTCCATTACTCAGTTTGGCACCTTAAATTCTCACCTTGTTTGACAAATTTGTGGAAGTAAAGTTGATGATAGAATAACTTGCCTCAGACACTTTTATACATAGTTGAACACTGTACACTGTACATAACTAAACAATATACATATAATATTTGTATTTAAGTAGTAATAGCCCCTAGTTTAGTTTAATATCCCCTTTTATCATACCTACCTACCTACAAATAAAAGATAAAACTAACATTGAAACTGCTTCATTAATAGATAGCAGATAGGATTTTAAATTGTTCACTTTCTCAGCTTTCTGTCCTTGCACTTCAGGGTCTGTGGATTCATGTCTGTTAACATGATGACTCGCAAGGCCTTTGCCCGTGATGTCGAGATCAAGCTCAGAAAGGCTTTAGAAGACCTTAAGGCCTCCCAACTTCTCTGTGACCGGCTAATTCAGGAGCGTGAAGAAGGCGAGGAGGAAGTTAGAAATGTGAACAACAGAAATAGTCACCTGAAGAAGGACCTGGCTGAGCTTCACAACAACTACATGGAAGTCACTGATCAGCGCGACCACTTAGAGAAGGTGGTGGCTACATTCAATGAGTGTAGTACCACTTATGAGAAAACACTGACTCGCTTATCTGGCCTGGAGAGCAGCTTGGGTCAGGCGAAGGACAAAATTAACCGCCTGGAAACCGAAGCAAGTTGTCACCAAACCAACAATACATTGAGCCTCTATGATGTGCTGATTGGGAATGATTTGTGTACTCAGCCGGCAAATTCTGAAGCAATTTTTGCAAAAGTTGAATTAAGAAGTCACAATAAAATTAAGAAATATTTAAAATTAAATAAATTTATTAGAAAAGTAAACTTAGTAGTTAAAAAACAAAAATGTTTTTATAAAAATGTTGGATTGAGGAAAGAAAGGATTCAAATAATTAGAAATTTAAAAGAATGCAATAACAAATTAAATAATTGTCAAAAATTTTATGATACTGACACTCAGCGCTTGCTCTCAGACCTTGAGCACAAGGAGATCTGTCTTAGGGACTTAGTTTGTAGGTATGAAATTGCTCAAAAACAAATAAATGAGCATATATTGGCGGCAACACACCTGCACCTCTACCATGAGTTGCTATCGAAACTTACTTTAGTCACTGGCGAGTAAACGCCCATCGAATAGTTTTTGATAAAGCTTGTACCATGAGTTACGTGAACATTTACGTACTCGCTAACGTTAACTCGATACTTCGAATAGTTTTCATGTTATCATGTTGGTAGTATTTGATATAACCCTGCTAATTGAAAGCGTTATGTAGGAGTGCTCAATATGTGTGAAACGTTAGTTATTTCGAAATTGATTGGGTTATATTTTGTCAAAGTCGTGGCTCGCGTTAATATCGTGACACTGTTTGAATTTCTTTCGATCCGAATAGTTTTAACGGTAACAAACTTCCTCTTTTAAAATGAGAACAAGTGCTTTGCAATTCCAGTTACTAGTGGAGTATATGGAAAGGTAAGTATTACTTTAGATAAACATATTTTATTAAAAGTTAAGTGCTTTAATTTCGAACGATTGTTCAAGTTGAGGAATGCGGTATAAAAATACTTTGCTTTACAGATCTTTTTTTTATAGAAATGGAGACCTTAGCAAACCCACTGAAGGACCACAAGGAAGGGCCACTAATAGTCAGCGCTGGGCGGAACTAGCGGCATTATTAAATGCGGATGCCACTGGTGACACGAAGACAGTAGAAAAATGGAGAAAGGTGTGTCTACTCATTCATATTTGACTCTTTTGTTCCTGTATCATCTGCTTTTGCTTCATTCTTCTTTATTTGTTGCGTGTGTGAAAAGGTTTGGAGCGACTTCAAGAATAACGCGAAGAAGAAAGCTGGTCGCATTTATCGTGATCCACAGGGCACTGGTGGTGATCCAGCTTGTAATTTAAAATTAAGTGATTTGGAGCAAAGGGCGCTTAGCATTGTAGGCACTCAAGCGGCTACTGGGATTCTTGAGATCCCAGAGATTGGTTTAGAGGTAAGGATTCATTCTGCTTAATTTTTCATTTCATCTTCCATTAGAGTGGTAATATCAGTTTTAAATAAAATTATTTTACAGGAGATCATCGTACCGCCACCACCGACAGCCTCAAATGTAATCCCAATGCAGGAAACTTTTCCCAGTAAGATTTATAATTGTTACACATCACACTAGCTTTTTCCTGCAGTTCCAACAAAATAATGTTTGCCCTAATTCATGTTGGGAGGCATTTAAATAACAAATTGAATTGAATATTTTTTTTTTATTATAGCTGAGGAAGACTGGAATCGACCTGGGACATCCAGTCAATCCACACCCTTCGTGTCTATGTGTGAGTTGAGCTTGGCGGGCACCAGAGCACCAGAAGCCAGAGGCCCTCCTACCCCAATACAATTAGAAACAGGTTCTAACAAATTTTGGTACTTACTGACAGGATTTGTTTAGACAGGCCAGTTGGCTTGGTGTTTAGAGACTCTACTGCCAAGCCGAAGGTTGTGGGTTCGATTCCCACCCAGGACAAACATTTGTGTGCATGAACATGTCTGTTTGTTCTGTGTCTGGGTGTAAATATCTATATAAGTATGTATTTAGAAAAAAAAGGATTATGTGTAGTATATCCATTGTACTTGAAAAATCTGTAATCAGTGAGTTGACTTCAGATCATTGTGGTCAAAAGGTAGTTTTATTAGATGACAATTACATTAGCCGTCGTAATATAACATGTAGACCTATTACCTCAAGTCGCATGGCCCGTTTCAAAAACGCTGTAAGTAGAAATATTGTTTCCATTGATATGTCACATGAAGAACCAGATAGTCTTTATAATGAACTATTCGATCTTATAAGAAAAGAATATGATAATAATTTTAAGCCAAGAACCTTTAGTAAAAATAAACATTTTATTAAGTTTAACGATTGGGCAACCGTTGGGATTTATAAAAGTAGAGCTATGTTGTATGAGCTGTATGGTATGAAAAAATATAATCAAAATCAAAATTTCATACTATATATAAAAAATTACTCTAAACTTTTTAAAAAAGTGTGTGCTTCTGCTAAATCTATTTACTTAAGAAATAAAATAAATCAATCAACCAATAAAGTAAAAACTACTTGGAACATTATTAACTCTGAAAGTGGAAAGTCTAAACACCATAATAAACGCATTGAATTAAACATTAATAATAAAGTTATAAGTGACGATAGTGAAATAGCACATGCATTTAATAACTTCTTTAGTGATATACGTATAGCTACAACGAGCTCCTTAAATTCCTCACCAACAGACGCGGAATTAATCTTGAAAAGCAATGTATCTGTATGTGATGAGTGTTTTAAATTTAAGCATATAAAACACCTCACGACATACTTAAAGCTTTTAAAAGTTTAAAAGTTAAACGCACTGGCGATTTATCAACCGACGCCCGGACAGTGAAGTGTACACACGTATTTTTTCTTGATCTCCGAAAAATAATTCGATACTAGTGTCAATACATCAAACTTGAATTCGTTTTATATACCAAAAGAACCTACTTGAAACATTGATTATGTTGGTGTAAAATTGTGAACAATAATCAGTTTGTAATAGTGATTGTAAAGTGAAATAAACTCGGGTTTTGACGGTCTCTTAACAAAAAATCGTCACACCGTCGACCCGTCTTCGAGCACACAAAAGAATGACCTTTGGACCTAATTAAGACAAATCGGTAGTTTTTGCAACTATACAACCGTTTCGCTAACTGCATTATCGATAGCGTGGCTCAAGTGCCAAAACGGCAGCTCTCGCCCGGAAGTCGGAGGTTCAAAACCCAGTAACTGTTGATTTGGTTTTTGTTTTCTTTTTCTTTTGTTTCTGCTGGAATCTATTTATTTTATTAACATGTCATTAAGACGCACTCCTCCTAAGTCATCCAGTACAAAGTCTCAAAAAGTTAATGTTAATATACAAGATTCGGATACTGCTCCGGAACAAGTTTACTCAGACTCTGACTTAGTAAACTCACAACACGTTTCGAGAAGAATCAAGCGTAAATATGGAGATGAGACTATGACTGAACTCAAACAGCTTCTTTGTGAAATGCAGAGAAAACAAGATGCAGAATTTGCTTCACTGAAAGAGGATACGGAAACAATAAAAAAACACAATGAAGAATTTCAAAAATCCTTGGAATTCCTGTCAGAAAAGTATGATAGTCTGCTAATTAAGCCTGATAGAGTTGAAAAAGAGAATTCTGGCTTTAAAGATCGAATTCAGGATCTTGAAGATAAAATTGATCAATTAGAGCGAAGTACCAAATCATCATCGGCTGAAATTCGCAATATTCCTTTGAGCCAGTCTGAAACAAAGGCAACTTTATGCACGTATGTCCAGCAGTTAGCAGCGGTGGTTACACAACCAATTCAAAACAATGAGATACGAGATATTTTCCGTATCAAAACCAAATCCGAACCGGGCCCAATCATCGTTGAATTTACATCAGCATCAATAAAGGAGAACCTTATTAAATCGGTGATCAACTTCAACAAAGGGAAGAGTCAAGATCATAAGATTAACACCTCGCTCCTGCAGATGAATGGCAAACCGAAACCGATATATATATCTGATAACCTAACAGCGAAAACAAGACGACTTTTTTACATAGCCAGGGAATTTGCCAAGATAAATAACTACAACAAGTGCTGGACGGCATATGGGAAGGTGTATCTACGCCAGAGAGAAGGTCAACCCATCATTCGAATTGACAACGAAAAAAATTTGTCTAACCTTAATGTGAAAAAATTACTAATATTTGTCTTCATAATATTCCATAATCTAATTAGAATTAATACATTTAAAAAAATATTTTTCCGCACACTCACATACACCTACACAACTTTTCCATATTCCACGCGCATATATTTCGGGTCAACTTGTAATATACACATGCTATACAATAGAAATCAAAATATTTATACAATTACTCTGCAACCAGCGATAAATACAGGGAGCGTTTCTAGCATCGACCATTACTCCCACAGCTTCAAAGTCGTAATTAATAACTATTTTAAAATTCGATACTATCCATAATGATAATTTTAACTATGACCTAGATAATTTGGCTTTGGCTGACTGTGGGACTTGCGACATTGAAGACTGCTCCTCATTACTTATTAATAACTTTCCGTCTCTAAAATTAATAACACAGAACATTAGAAGCCTAAAATGTAATATAAATAATTTCCAAACCTTGCTTCATCGAGCCAATATAAACTGGGACCTCCTTATTTTAACCGAATGCTGGATACACAATAATCAATTTATTCCAATTATTCATGACTACAACTATTCTTTCACGACAAATAATAAAACGCAAAATGAAGGTGTTGTGGTCTACTCCAAATCTACACATAAGTATATTATAACTGAACCACTTATAAACGATGCTAATTGTCTCATGATAAAAGTTAATATAAATCTGGTCATACTAGCTATCTACAGACCGCCCAAGGAAAGAAATACTTTAAAATTTCTCGAGTCTTTAGACAGTATTCTTACTAGCTTAGCATCCTATCAAAACATTATCCTAACCGGTGATATAAATATAGATATTTCAAATTCTACCACCGATTCCAGAGCTCATAGCTACCTCAACTTATTAGCCTCTCATAGTCTGCTTCCTGCTCATAATATCCCAACCCACACGTTCACTTGCCTTGATCATATCATCCTGAAAACGAAAGCAGCAGCCCGATGTCTCGTAGCCCATACTACAATAACTGATCATTATAGCGTTATTTTAAGTCTACAGCTTAATAGTTACACCAGCCATCGTGCAAGGACAATCAAATGCATTGACTACGAAGCTCTCGACCTTGCTATATCCAAACAAGATCTAACACCTATATACAATATGACTAACGTGAACGAGGCGGCAAACTTTTTAATTTCCACATTAAATGTACCTTTAAAAAAATGTACAATAACAAAAACTATTTCCTCCCGAACACGAGTCATTAAGCCCTGGATCACCAAAGGCCTAATAAAATGTATGAGGAATCGAGACAAACTTCACATCAAGTCCAAGAAACAACTAGATAATGAGGTCCTAAGACAAACCTACACCCGCTATAGAAATTTTTGCAATGCAATAATTAAAAAAGTCAAACGAGATTATGAAAAAGCTGAAATCAGGAAAGTACAACATAATAATAAAAAACTCTGGGAAACGATAAAGAATATAACGTATACAAGGAAACCTAAAAGCCCGGCCTTTGAACTTATAGCTAATAACAACCCCCTAGACTCGGCTAACACAGTAAACAAATACTTTGTGGACATAGGTGGTAAACTGGCGGAAAATATTAAGTCTACTAAACCAACATTCCTTACCGAGATCCAACCAATGGCTCAGTCTCACTCATTTGTACTACTCCCCACAGATGCGAAAGAGGTTAACACAATTATATGTAATCTCAGAAACGATTGCGCCATTGGTTTAGACAATATATCTGGCAACTTTATTAAGAGATATAATAATATTCTAACTCCACCATTAACACACATTTGCAATATGGCTTTGGGTTCTGGAGAATTTCCTCAAGCCTTCAAACGAGCCCTGATACACCCAATTCACAAGAGTGGCAACAGAGACTGTATCAGCAACTATAGACCAATATCTATACTCTCAGCATTTTCTAAAATATTAGAAAAAATTATAAATAAAAGACTGATAAACTACATTGAGTCAAACAATATTTTATCTAACTCCCAATTTGGGTTCCGCGCAGGCAAATCTACAGACCAGGCCGTACATGAACTCACCAACAGTATTGCTAATGATATTGATGATAAGAAAAAAACTTTGGCTATATTCTTAGACCTAGCGAAGGCATTCGATACGGTCTCTGTTCCGCTACTGTTGAAAAAGCTCCAATTCCTCGGAGTGCGGGGATCTCAGCTGAAATTATTTGAGAGCTATCTTTCAGATCGCACACAGTGTGTAAAGATCGACACGGTGATGAGTGGTGATCTCCCCATTTCCTGCGGCGTTCCTCAGGGAAGCATATTAGGTCCAACTTTGTTTCTAATATATATTAACGATCTCTGTCAACTAAGACTGGCAAATGGTAGAATCATAGCCTTCGCTGATGATACTGTTCTTCTTTTTAGTGGTGCCAGCTGGGAAGATACTTATCAACTTGCTCAAAATGGGTTTAATGTCGTCACTGAATGGCTAACCAATAACCTTGTAACACTAAATATTGACAAAACTAAATATATGACTTTTACCCTTAAGAACACCCTTTTTCCGCCTATATTAACCCATACCATAATTGCACATTCCTGTCCAAATAACCAAAATTCCAGCTGCTCCTGTTCCCACCTCGAAAATGACGATAAATTGAAATATCTAGGAATAATTATCGACAAAAACCTCAACTTCCACGCTCACATAGACCTACTTAGCACAAGAATACGAAAACTAATATATGTATTCAAGAATCTTCGGCATGTTGCTGATGATGAAATTATTAAACGGACGTACCTTGCGTTATGTCAATCCATTCTAGCTTACTGCATCACTTCGTGGGGTGGAGCATCAAAAATTTATATTTTAAAACTAGAACGTGCTCAGCGAGCAGTCCTTAAAGACTCCTACTTTCTACCTTATTTTTACCCTACAACGAATGTATATGAGAAATGTAAAGTTCATACGGTTCGCCAACTCTTTATCTTACAAATTATTATGAAAATGCACACCCTCTTAGTCTACGATCCCCTATTAAACAAAAATAAACGCCGTAAAAATATAGTCTGCCCAGTCACAAATTACAAAACCAGTTTTGTACGTAAATTTTTCTGCTTTCTTGGCCCATACCTATATAACAAAATCAACTCAACCATACCCATTTACCCATATTCCAGGTTCCAATGTAAAAAGAACGTATCGTTATGGTTGCAAAAACTAAATTATTCAGAAACTGAGAACCTACTTATTACCCTTTACTAAAATTATTATTATTATTTTATTTTGTTTAATATTTGCCCCCCCCAATCGCTCTCGACACAGTAACACACGCACACACACACACACACACATACACACACACACACATATTCACACTTCCATAGCCACACCCACATACATACAAATACACCTTTGCTTTGTAACTAAATTTAATTTTACTTAATTTCATTTTATGTTTACCATATTTATGATTTGCTCGTAGTTTGATATTAACTATTTAATAAACAGTACATATGTCCGCGGCGTGAGGTCCTGGTGACCTGTAAAACAGGGTATCCTAGTGCAGGCACCAGTCTCTCACAAAGGAGTAGCTTTGATAAACTGTGTAATGTTAATTTTAACTACTTACCTAGATATTAAGAACCTTTGTAGAGAGAAAATAAAATAAATAATAATTATTATTATTATTATTTATGGGATATGTCTGTTACGGTCTTACAGGGGATTGTAGATACTATCGCTCCCCATTTAGCTCTGATTTTCAATAGATGCGTTGATTCAGGTAAATTTCCGGATTTGATGAAATATAGTAAAGTTATACCGCTATTCAAAACTGGAGATCCTAGTGACCCCTCTAATTATCGGCCCGTCTCCATTTTGCCAGCCCTTAGTAAAGTATTTGAAAAGATTATTTTATCCCAATTGCTTACTCACTTTAATTTAAACAAATTTTTACATAGTCAGCAGTATGGTTTTACGAAAGGTCGTTCTACGGTTGACGCTGGCGTGGCGCTTTTAATTTCATTTAATTTTTTTTTTTTTTAATTAATTTCATTGTCCCGCGCGAGCGCTCCGCGTACGGACGTGTTTCATTATTACTTATCGGAAATTGTGAACCTACCTACCTATTAAAAAAAAAAAAAAAAAAAAAAAAAAAAATGGTGCAGTGTAAAAAATGCAAACTGTTTTTGTCAACGTCTAAGGAAGATGTTCTGAAGTGTAAAGGGACATGTGAAAGTGTATTTCATAAGAAATGTGTGAGGAACGCGAAGCTATTCTTGCAATCCGAAATATGTGATGACTGCCAAAAAGCTAGTTCCAAAGCACACCTGCAGTCCCCGAGCATTGACATAGACCCACAAAAGGTAACTGTGGAAAAACTACTCATAGAAATGAATAAGAAGTTAGAGGTAATCTTTAAACTGGAAAAAAAACTTGATGATCTCGCAGAAACGGTAGATTTTTATGCCGAGCAGTACCAACAAATGCTGGAGTTTAAGAAGACTACGGAAAATAAAATTAAAGCAATAGAACAAAGGAACGTGTACCTTGAAAAATGCAATATTGCGTTAGAGGAAAGAGTAAACGGTCTTGAGAAGAAAGATAAGGAGAAAAATATAGAAATAGCGTGTCTTCTGAAGAACAAGGACAGTGAAAACATTAAAGAAGTCATCAAGGACGTCGCTGTAAAGCTTAGTCTGAATCAAGAAGATATAGAAACTGTGGAGAGGATGAGCTCAACAAGCACACCAAAGACGGGGGTAGAACGACCACGCCCGGTTATAGTCACGCTGAGGTCAAAACAAGCCCGCGATCAATGGCTGCAAAAGCGAAAAGTTCGCCTAACGAACGGCGATGTATATGGTAACGGCAGTAAAATGCCAATATACATAAATGAAGACCTAACTAAATCGATGAGGTTACTCTTTTGGGAAACCAGATATCAATTAAAGAATGACTATAAATTTATATGGATACAAAACTCTAATATTCTTGTCAAGAAAAGCGAGAATGAAAAAATTATTCGCATACGAAACGAAAACGACATCAATTTGTTATGCGATATCAACAAGAATTTAAAACCCTCAACTCAATAACATAATACAACGTGGACCACACTATGTGATTTCCAACGGTATACAATTCGATAACTCAGACAACGGATTGGATCTAAAGGAAATTGAATACACTAGATATCAAAACCTAAACAACTGGTCTCAACAATTCTCAAATAATAATATAAATATTATTCACTTGAACATTCGATCTATACGAAAACAATTTAACCAACTTCTTGTTTTATTAAATCAGTGTATAGTAAATAAAACATTAAACATCATAGTACTAACGGAAGTGAACATAAGAAGAGAAGAAGTATCACTGTACAAGATCCCTGGTTATATAGTATATCCCAACACTAGGGAAACAAAAAGAGGCGGTGGGATACTCGTGTATATAAGAGAAGACATACAGTTCAATACGAAAATACCACAGACAGCACTAAAAGCAACAGAACTAACGCATGTAAAACTAAACAACAGAACTAAGATTACGAACATATTAGCTATATATAGACCACCAAACTCAAACAAGCTAGTTTTCATATCGGAACTAGATTCAATACTAAGAAATATTCCATCAACGGAAGAAATAGTATTAATCGGTGACATCAACATTGATATATCTCAAAATGACAACACAAGTTTAAAGGCCTATAAAATCGTGTTGTGTGAAAGCGGCCTGCAAAGTGCAATACCAATGGCAGAAACAACGCGCGAGGCGATCGTCGATGGCCGACTCAACTCCTCGAATATTGACCATGTGTGCGTGCGAGCGAGCCGCGGCCGGCCGCTCGATGCGCGCGCGCACCTGCTCAACTGTACCTTATCTGATCACTATATGGTTGGAATTAGCTTGATAATAGCCGGTAATGTATCCTATAATATTAATTATGGTAAAATGCAAACTGTTTTAGATGAAAAAAGTGTAAGCGAGTTCTTAAAAGAAATTGATTGGACAGTTATTATGAACACAAACTGTCCTACCGTATTGTATAATAAGTTATACGCAGTTTTCACAAATATATACCACAAAAGTAAAATACAGAAGGTACAAAAAAAAAATAAGAGAATTACGCAGCCATGGGTTGATAATGAATTGAAAAAAAAGATAGAACGTAGGGATTTCCTTTTCAGGACTTGGAAATCTTCACCTAACAATATGAATAATAGATTAATATACACGCGATTTAGAAATAAAATTAATAAGCTAATAGATATTGCTAAGAACAAGTACAGACAGGATGAAATAGAAAAATGTAACAATGATTTTAGAAAAATATGGTCTCACATAAATAAATGGATAGGGAACCCTAAAACGAGCTTAGACGATGTTATTGTAAAATACTTAGGGCAGACTGACGCTTTGAATAATATTTGTAATAATTTTTCGGAAACCTTCACGGGAGAAATCCAGAAAATAAAGCATAACTGTGATAGAAAATTTTTAAGTAGAAGTTCCTATGTAAAGCCAAGTGATACGTCTTTTTATTTTAAGAAAGTAGAAGCATGTACAGTTGAAAAATACATAAACAAATTGGATTGTAATAAAGCACCAGGGTTAGACGGATTTAGAGTACAAGATATTAAGCTGGTAAAGAAAGAAATAAGTCCAATAATAGCCAAGTTTATAAACTTGTGTGTAAGTGAAGGAGTTTACCCGGATTTATTAAAAAAGGCAATAATACGACCAATATATAAACAGGGGAGCCACTTAGACTATAGTAACTATAGACCAGTTGCCATATTATCGATAATAGATAAAATAGTAGAAAAGGTAATTGTGCACCAGGTGAGTAGTTATTTAGAGCAACATAGAATTATATCTGACGCGCAACACGGGTTCAGAAGAGGGCGCAGCACCGCCACCGCGCTCGCGCAGTTCACCGAATACGTAAACAACAGTCTCAATGAAGGTAAATTTGTTGCTGCTCTTTTTATTGACTATAAAAAAGCATTCGATACTCTGGAACACGATGTGCTACTGCGTGCTATGGATGAATGTGGGATTAGAGGCCCCATCAGTCGCTGGTTTAAATGCTACCTAGAAAACAGATCCCTCCGCACATCGATAGATGGGACCACTGGAGATGAGGTAAGCGTGAGACTCGGCGTGCCTACCGGTTCGGTTTTCGGTCCAGTTGGGTACATAATGCACGTCAACAGCGTAATGAACGTCATACAACACTGCACCACGTTCATGTACGCCGATGACATGTGTCTACTATATTCGTCTAACAACGCGGGAGATGCACAAAGGTACATACAGGCAGACTTCGAATGTATAATTAGATGGGCACATGATAATGGAATTATTATTAATTTTTCTAAAACTAAGACTATGTGTATAAGTTCACCATACAGTAAATTCAATAAGCACGGTCAATTAAGCATAGATATAACTGGACATACATATGAGTGCCTACATAACAATAAAAACGGATGCCAGTGCACAAACTTAGATGTAGTAGATATATACCGATACCTAGGTTTAACAGTTGACAGGAATCTTAATTGGAAATTGCACGTAAATGACGTGTGTAGTAGGCTGCAGTCAATTCTGGGTAAATTCTTTCACATTAGTAGTTTTGTAAACAGAAAGGTCTTGTATGTTCTTTATTACGCACTTGCTGACTCGCTGGTTAATTATGGATTAAGCAGTTACGGCCTTACATTCAAAACACAGTTGGATCGAATAAAAGAATTACAGATTAGGCTAATTAAGTATCTGGTCAGCAAAAAAGTAAAAGCACAATGTAAACCAAATTATGACCAATTATTTAAAACGTGTAAAATACTACCCGTGCATGCAAAAGTTAAATACCTAATAGCGTTAGAACAGTTTATGGGAAAAGAATACAAAGTACCAATAACTCATGGATATCTTACCAGGCGGGTCGAGCAGGGTAAATATGTGATACCTTCTGTAAGGAATTATTACGGCAAAAGAACCAGGCAATACTTAACTCCGGTAGTTCTGAACAAAATAGATTTTATGAGAGATGCATCCGTGGAAATAAGCAAACACACACTCAAAAAAAAGACTGAAAGGATACTTCTTATGTAGCTAATTAATTAAAATAAATACTAAAAGTTACTTACTTAGTTTTAACATAGATTTATATCATATATATATTTAATTTGATTTTTGAAAGAAGTGTGTTTGTTATTATTGTATTACTGAGAAACTAATTATAAGTAGTTATAAGTAGTAAAAGAGCGTCACTATCGCCAACAAACTGTTGTACAGTTTGGCGATTTTTGTTGTAAATGTAAACTGCACGATTTTTTATTGAATAAACGTATTAAAAAAAAAAAGAAATATTTTTAAAGCTTGGGAGAAGTCACAAAATGTCATTGGTGTTTTCTGTGACTTATCTAAGGCTTTTGATTGTGTCGATCATGACACACTAATCCGTAAGTTACGTCATTATGGGGTAAATGGTATGGGGTATGGCACTTGACATGATGAAATCGTACCTTGGGAAGAGAATTCAAAGTGTTGATGTAAATAGGGTCAAATCGTCTGGTTCTTCCGTGCATATGGGTGTACCGCAGGGCTCAATCCTAGGTCCATTTTTATTTTTAATTTACATTAATGACTTTCCATTTTATGTTAAAAATACCTGTGGAATTGTACTGTTTGCTGATGACACCTCACTGATTTTTAGTGTTGATAGACTGAAATCAAACTATGACGATGTAAACGGTGCATTGGCCCAGGTATTAAATTGGTTTACAGTAAATAATCTAGTTTTGAATGCAAAGAAGACTAAATGTATTAAATTTGCGTTACCCAATGTGAGAAAAGTAGGCAGTAATTTAATGATAAATAATGAAGCTCTCAATCTAGTTGAATCTACAGTATTTTTAGGAATTACTTTAGACTCAAAACTTCAGTGGGGTACCCAAATATCATCCCTTGCGGGAAAACTCAGTTCGGCAGCTTACGCAGTGAGAAAAATTAGACAACTAACAGATGTAGATACAGCACGATTAGTATATTTTAGTTATTAGTTTATTATAGTCCTATGGCATTTTGCTCTGGGGCAAAGCTGCTGATATAGAAACTATATTTATTTTGCAAAAGCGGGCGGTGCGAGCTATGTATAATTGGGGTTCTCGAACTTCCCTTAGAGATAAGTTTGCAGAAATAGGAATACTTACAGTTGCATCACAGTACATTTTTGCAAACATATTATTTGTCCATCGAAACATTAGTCATTTTGCTAAAAAATGTGATATGCACTCAATAAATACTAGAAATAAGCACAAACTAGTGACCTCTGCTTATCGACTGCAAAAAGTACAAGGTTCATTTCTGGGACTAGGTGCGCGCTTCTATAACAAAATCCCTGCATCGACTTTAGATTTGTCCTTGCAAAAATTTAAGGATCATATTAAAGCTGTATTGGTAAAAAAGGCTTATTACAACATAAATGAATATTTAAATGATAATAGTGCCTGGTTGTAAATGTATTGTTGTATGGTATGATTTATTTTTTTATTTGAATGCAATTTAAATTTATCTATAACTTTGAACATGTTATGGTCACAGTGATAACACTTTGTGTGTATTCTAAAATTCATAATTTTTTTTTTTTGATGTGCTTCAAACTTAAGTTAGTCATGCTCGCTTTAATGCCTTTGCTTGTGGCGGCGTCGTGTGGCGGGTCGCTCACTTCCCTACAATATGGCGAGGAGGGCGATGGCTGCCACATGCGTCATACTTGTGAACAGGTGCTGCTTGTGGGGGCTGGTCGGCTTTAGTTTGTTTGTATTTTTTTTTTCATTAGATATTTATAATATTATATTATTGTTAAATAATTCTGCAATATTGCCATAACACACAGGTATTGTCAATGAGACTAAATAATGTTTTATGTAATAAATCTAAGTTTGTTTTTTTTTTAAAAGAGTAATTGCTGAGTTTATTGCCGGCTCTTCTCAGTAAAAAACAACTTTCCGAACCGGTATTAGAGTCAGACTATTCATAAGTGCTTGTAAAGGCCTAATTGAATAAAAATATTTTCATTTTCATTTTTCATTATCAGTTATCTAGTTCCCATAGCACAAGCTCTGCTTAGTTTGGGATCAGATGGTCATGTATAAAGAATATCTCAGGATATTTATTTTTTATTATTATTGCTGAAGACAAAGGGAGAAGTTAGTTGTTCCATACTTTAGACTAACTAAAGAAAACAAGTCATTTCTTGGTAATTGTTTTCGATTTTATAATAAGATACCGCTTTCAGTAGGCAAAATGTCTGATCAAAAACTTAAAAATTATATTAGGAAAGTTTTGAAAGAAAAAGCGTATTACAAGGTAGTTCATTATATTATAATTATATTATATTATTATAATAAATCAATGAGACAAGTATGTCGGGATTATGACTTATGTAAAACTTCGTTGTCAAGATTTATTAAAAGAATGAAGAATGACCCTGAAAACTTGAGATTTGGTTATGGTACTCCAAGACAAATATTTAATAGTGAACAAGAAACCTGCCTCACTGAATACTTGCTCAAACTTGCTCAAATTTTCCACGGTATAGGTCCTAGAGAAGTTCGTCGAATGGCTTATGACTGCGCTATTAAATATAAACTAAATATACCGGAAACATGGCACACGAACAAAATGGCCGGTAAAGATTGGATGAATGCTTTTCTTAAACGAAATAATAGGCTCTCTATTAGAAAACCTGAAGCAACAAGTCTCAGTAGAGCTACGTCGTTCAACAAATCTAATGTGCAAGAGTTTTATGCAAAGTTAGCGGAAGTTATGGACCGATTTACATTTACAGCTTCATCCATATGTAATGCAGACGAAACTGGCTTATCGACCGTCACCAAACCATCAAAAATAGTTGCTGCTAAAGGAAAGCGAAATGTTGGTTCAATAACATCAGATGAACGTGGCACTAATGTAACCCTTTTAGTAGCGGTTGCAGCTACAGGTGCGGCGATTCCTCCTTTGTTTATTTTCCCCCGCAAAAAGTTTCAAGACCATTTCATCAGAGATGGTCCAACTGATTGCATTGGCTCTGGTAATTCTAGTGGTTGGATTACTAACGACGAATTTTTCATATTTATGCAACATTTCATCAAGCATATTAGGCCCAGTAAACAATCTCCTGTTCTGTTGGTTTTAGACAATCACGCTTCACACTTATCTGTACCAACACTAGATTTAGCTAAAGAAAACGGAGTGGTAATGCTCTCATTTCCACCACACTGTTCCCATAAACTACAGCCACTTGACGTATCGGTATATGGCATGGATGCGTAATAATGCCGGAAAAACCATGACTATTTACGATATACCCGGAATCGTCCGCACTTCACTGCCTTTAGCTATAACACCGAGTAATATAATGAGTGGATTCGAAAAAACTGGTATATTCCCGTTTAACAAAGATAAGTTTAACGACGACGACTTTGCATCTAGTTACGTAACGGATCGCCCCATGGCAACTGACAGCAATGAGCCACAACCATCTACATCATCTACTCCTTTGCAACCAGTGTCATCTAATCTACAGCCTTCAACGTCATTTGATCCGCAGCCTTCAACGTCATTTGATCCGCAGATGGCAACATTAACTGATACACAACAAGTTTTTTCGCCCGAAATCGTACGACCGCTACCTAAAGCTGGACCAAGAAAGTCGGCTATTAATAGAAAACGCCGTAGAACTGCTATTTTGACGGATACACCTGAGAAAGAAAGTCCACGTAAAGAACAAGAAATCACAAATAAAAATAAGGCTAAAACTGTAAACAAGAAAAATAAAGCAAACAAGAAAAGTAAAGCAAATAATAAAGTTGAGCAAGTAAAAAAGGCTATTTTACAAGATACTGATACTGATTCAAGTTCTGATGATGAATACTTCTGTTTAATATGCTGTGAGAAATACAGTGACAGTATTCCAGGTGAAGCCTGGATTCAATGCAATCTTTGCAAACAATGGGCCCATGAAAAATGTATTTCAAAAAGGGGTTGCATTTACTTCGTTTGTAATAACTGTGATTCGGGAAACGATGAGTCTGATTAATGTTAAAATAGGAATATTAAAGCTATGTTGTTAAGAAAGAAAACTGTTATGTTTAAAATGATTATGAGACTGTTATAATAAGATTTTGAAATCGGTATGCTATGGTCTAATTAATAGAGTTTTTTTTTGATCGAAAAGTTTAGATTAGTTTGTCAAATTTAGTTGTAACAAAGATTGATAGTGATTTAGCCCTTAATTTTTTTAAGCTAAACAATATTTGATTTGTTTTGTATTCATGGAAATGCTTTGTTTTGAAAACAAGTTTACCTAAACATTTAGAAACTTTAAATTATAAGGAAGAACACTATTTTTTGTTATTAATTTCAAAATAAAACTGTTTGGTTTTGAAACGAATATAAACATTAAAGTTGTCATTGATTTAAATGTAGTTATTATTTAATAAACCTATATAATATTAAAATTAAATACAGGACCTTTTTGCCCCCGGGCTGTCCCTTTTTGCCCCCACTGGGGCGCAAAAAGAGACAGGCGACAAGGTCTAGAAAAAATTTAAAATAACATATTTCCATCATGATGATTCAATCAAAAATTTGATCATACATGGTCAGATACCTGTTTGTTTTATTAGCATTGAACATTTCGAATAAGTAGGCTTAGTTTTTCCAATATGACTTGAAATAGCCAAATTGGACCTTTAAGCCCCACTCTACCTATATTATAAAATAGCCAGAAAGTCAGAATAGATAAAATAATTTAATAAAAATAAAATGAATGTAACCTTGCTGTTTCTTCTCAGTTGAAGGCTGACTTCCGAACCGGTAGTAGCTTCAGTAACTTTAAATTTGACCTTCATAAGTGCCTTCCGAGGGTCTAAACTGAATAAATGGTTTTGAATTTTGACCATCAAAAAACATTTAAAATGGTGATTTTGTAAAATTGCAGCCCAGCATGTGGTAGACAGCGCGCCTCCTGCTAGTGCCAGACGTCGCATGTTACAGAGCCCCACACCCTTGCCCCGCACGCCTCGTCGGCGGCGAAGAGGTGAAAACCCAAGGTCCCCAATGCACAGAAGGACCCACACACAGACACAATCAGAACTGGCACGGCAAGCTTTTGCCAGATCTGACTGTGAATGGCGGGCTTTTCAGCAAGAAACGGAGCGGGAGAGAACAAGACTAAGGAAAGCTGAACTAGTTATGCAACAGCGATGGCTAGACATGTTTGGCCAATTTTTAGCTTTAGGAAATAGATTCGCTGATATTTTAGAAAAAAAAAATTATAGATTTTGTAAATGTTGTACTTTTTATTTTTATGTTTATCTTCGAGCAATTCTCCTAGCTAATTGATCTCTTAATGCTCTACCCATTAATAACTCAGTTGCGCCTTCATTTTCCACCACCACCTCCAGTCGATTAAGTGGTTCTGCAAGAAGTATGTAAAGCATTATTATAAATTATTTATATTTTTTATTTATTTATTTAAATTCAAACTTTTAATTACCTTGGTGTTCTCTAGCATCAGCCATGTCTTCAGGGTCAGGAACATTATATTGTAGAGCAATGTTATGTAACACACAACATGCTATAATGATTCGTGCACATTTTACTGGCTGATAATGCAACGTCCTATCTTTGTGTACACAACGCCACCGATTCTTCAAACGTCCAAAAGTATTTTCAATTACAACTCTTGCAGAACAGTGTGCTTTATTGTAAGTGTCCTCAATAGAGTTTTGACCTGGGTCTAAATAGGGTGTCATTAACCATGGCCTTTGAGGATAACCAGAGTCACCTGTTGTAAAGTAAGATTTTTTTTTAAAGAATAAATCAAGAAAATGGCTGCATAGTTGATAAAATAAAATAAAAATTATTATTTACCCAAAAGCCACACAATTTCATTTTGCCTATGCAGAGATTTCATATAGTTGTTAATATCACTATTTTCCCATATGAAGGAGTCATGGGTTGAACCTCCAAACTTAGCATTAACAGATAAAATTGAACAGTTGGAGTCACATATCTGGAGAAAGAGGTAGATGAGTTTCAATTTCTATAGCACATCATTGAACAGAAATATAAATAAGGTATTAAAGTAAAATGATAACAACATACTATTTGCACATTCATTGAGTGATAGTTTTTTCTACAGAAATATAGGTGCTCCTCTTCTTTACAGGGGGTAAATATTTTAAAGTGGCTGCCATCAATGCATCCTATGACTCCTGATATTCCATATTTATTGTAGAAACTAAAATTTTAATAAGTACAAAACATTATTGCAAGTAAATTTTATATTAAGTAAGTAATAAACAAAGTGAGCATTTTGTGCACTCTTTAGATTGTTTGTTACCATTGTTTAATGTTATCCCTTTGTTGTCTTGTCATTGGGAATTTTATAAAGCTTTTCAGAATATGTGGATGGTTTAATGCTGTTGTTACTTGATCAATATAAACACTTATAGCCTCCTGGGAAAAATGGACAGCCTTGCCAGTAACACGCTGGTAACTGCCGTGTGCATAAAATAGTAATGGACTTAAAACCTGCAAAGACATGGGTTGAAATTTTTTGTTGACTTAACCAAAATAGAACTTCCAGTAAGTATACCTACCTTTTCTTCCAATGACACTCTTTGTGTTGATTTCAAATCTGTATAATCGCGTAACAAAGCGCACAAATCCACAAAAGCCTCCTTATTGAGCCTGTATTCCTTTATAAAATTGTTCTCACTAATGTGTTCAAGTGGATTTCCAAGGATAATTCTCAACCCAGCTTGAAAACTCTGTTGATCGCGTCGTTCGTCTTCATATGCAGTCACCTCTAACATATTCCACGCTAAATAACTTCTTGCCGACATTATTTCGACAAAATAACACCCAATATTTAATAAACTTCTTTAAAACAAATAATAGGAACGAAATACTTTCACGCTTCGTTTTGCTAGTGAATGACGTAACTACTATCGATACAGTATTTCTCGACAGCAACTGTCAAATTTGTGACTCATGGTACCGAATTTCTATAGCAAAGGCTAAAAAACGTTACTCGCTAGCGTTTACATTTCGATAGGTTTTTTACCTATCGACTCGTACTATCGATTTTAGTTCTTTAGGTGACCGCTAGTGGCGCTGTACACATTTCCCATACAAATGTTTTACGCAGTCGCAAGCGAGTACATACGTTAACAACTCATGGTAAAGGCACTGGTTGACTTATGTAAGTACAATGAGGACACATTAAGATCTCTGTCCCATAATCATATATGTGATTGTGACCCTTCACCAGCTGGGCCAGGTGAGTCGCTTCCAATATCACAAATGAATCAGACTGATGTTCGGGTCATGCAATTAGATTCCAATCCTTGTCCTACAATCACAAAGACAATAGTTTTTTCGGATAAAATAGGATCTGACTTTGGTTCAATAATAAGTAACCAAATAACTGATTCAGTAATAAATTATTGTATGCCAGGAGCATCATACAAACAAATAATAGATAAGATTTTGCATACAACGTTTGATGAAAATACCATAATAATAATTTTAATTGGCAATGCTATAAATATAACTAAAAAAGACTTGATAAATAGTCTCAATTCTTTATCAAAATTAGAGGTAATGAAAATAATGTTATGTGCTTTCCCATACTCTTCCAACTATTCAGATATGGAGAATAACTATATTTGGCATTTAAATAACCATATGCATAATGTTACATGTCATAGTGCTAATTTTATTTATTTTGATACTAACAAGTTTGTTAGTAATTTGAAATTGAAACAGGATACCCTGCTTATTCCAAAAAAACTTAAGAAATTGATTGCATCACTTGTAGCATATAATATTAATAGGATAAGGGATAACACAATAAGAACAAGTCATTTTAACATTAAATCTCAGAATAGTTCTTTAAACAAAAACTTTTGACAACAGAGAAGGTAAACAGTTCGACTTTTTTATTACATCAGAATATTAATCGCTTCTTTGGCAAAATTCTTGATATACATTTATTATTAGATAAAATAAATATAGATATATTATGGTTTACAGAGACATGGTTGAAACCGGGCACTATGCTTTTTAATATTAAAAACTTTACAGTTGCCAGTATATTCAATAGATTATCTGCAGAAGGTGGCGGCACAATAATTCTTATTAATAATAATATTAAATTCAAGAATCGGAAAGATATTTGTAGCCTCTCTGTTGAGCGTGTTTGTGAGGTGTCTTGTGCAGAGTTGCAGAACTATATTATTGTTTGTATTTATAGGCCACCGGCATCCAATTTTTTATTGTTTACGGCTATAATGGAAGAGATTCTTCGTAAGTTATTTAATAATTCTAACAAGTCAATAGTTGTATGTGGCGACTTTAATGTCTCTATGATACTCTTAGTAATTCATCTGAAAGTCGGAATTTTATTGCCTTATTCAAATCATTCAACATAGATTTATTGTTTAGTGAGTCAACAAGATCTACAGCCAATTCGGCTACTTGTATTGATAATATATTAACTAATAGTAGTATACTGGGGAAATCGATTATTAGTGGTGTTCGCTCGGATCATAAGGCTCAATTAATAGAATTGCCATTTAAAAGACAAGTATTTAAAGTATCGAAAATAATTAGACCTACTACTAAGGCAAGACCCCTAGATACCTTTAAAAATAATATAGAACTGAAACTCTGTAATACTATATATCATAGTTTTGAGCCCGATGTCTTGTATGAAGGTTTATTGTCTGGGATTTGCGATAATTTTAATAGAGCCTGTCCTACTAAAATAGTGAAGGTAAATAGTAAAATGGGATTTAGTGACTGGGTTACAAAAGGTATTCGTATGAACTTTATCATTTAAAATCTTTAACTCCAGAACGAGGAATTTCATAAATATGTTAGAAACTTTTCAAAGACTTTCAAGTTAGTGTGCAATCAAGCTAAATCTTACTTTATATGTAATAAAATAGGTAATGCTAATAACAAAATAAAGACAGTCTGGAATGCTATTAATACGCAAACTGGTAAATTTAGAAATAATAATGAACAGGTAACTCTTAAAATTAATGATAAAATTCTAACAAATAATTTAGATGTAGCCAGTGCTTTTGAAAACTTCTTCACGAGTATACCTGGTAAAACTACTAAAAGCCTCTGTCCAATAGCAACGGAATCTTTACTCAAACAGCATATTCATAATACATTTCCAAGTTTTAAATTTGACCATATTAATGCTAGCTATATCTTAATAACTTTTAATTCTCTCAATATGAAAAGTACTGAAGATTTATGGGGCTTATCAGTAACAATCGTAAAATCAATAATAACAGTGATTGCACCTGTTTTGTCAAATGTTTTTAATGAATGAATTGATCAGGGTTGTTTTCCTGATATAATGAAATATAGTAAAATAGTACCTATTTTCAAGTCCGGTTGTAAGGAGAATCCATCTGATTACAGACCAGTTTCCGTTCTGCCAGCACTTAGTAAATTTTTAGAAAAACTGCTGCTTAATCAAATGTTAGGTCACTTTACTAAGCATTAGGTATTGCATGGTCATCAGTTCGGTTTCACGAAGGGAAGATCTACATCCGATGCGGCAGCAACATTGCTGAGGCACATTTATGGCGCATGGGAGGATTCACAGGATGCGATTACCATTTTTTGTGATCTGTCCAAGGCATTCGATTGCGTTGACCACCGTACGCTACTACTAAAACTTGACTACTACGGAATTCGTGGAACTGCTCATGATCTTGTTTTATCTTATTTATCAAATCGCCAGCAAAAGGTAGGGATTACCGGCACAACATCCAAGGGCTCTTTAGTCGAAATGGGGGTACCCCAGGGTTCAATTTTAGGTCCATTTTTGTTCTTAGTATATATAAATGATTTGCCATATGTTGTAAATGACCTCACAGATATTGTTTTGTTTGCTGATGATACATCATTAATTTAAAGTTAATAGAAAAGACAAGGATCTAACTAAAGTTAATCATACTATGTCAATTGTCTGTGGGTGGTTTGCTACAAATAATCTATTACTAAATTCAAAGAAAACTAAATGCTTAAGGTTTTCTTTACCAAATGTAGCACAAGAAGATAGCCAAATAATAATAGATGCGAGCCATATTGATCTTGTAAATAAAACGGTATTTTTGGGTCTTACATTAGACAATAAATTGCAATGGGGACCTCAGGTTGATACTCTGGCTGCTAAATTAAGTTCGGCTGCATTTGCTGTTAGGAAAATTAAACAATTGACGAATGTTGAGACGGCCAAATTAGTTTATTTTGCATATTTTCATAGCCTCTTGTCCTATGGCATTTTGTTTTGGGGAGCAGCAGCGGATATAGAATCAATATTTATTATACAAAAAAGAGCAATTCGTGCAATTTACAGAATGGGTCCCCGTGAATCATTAAGAGATTTATTTAGGGAAATAAATATAATGACATTACCTTCACTATATATTTATGAAAACATAATGTTTATACGTAGAAACATAGGAATGTTTGAGTCAAAATTAGATACTCATAGTATAAATACAAGACAAAGGGAGAAGTTAGTTGTTCCATACTTTAGAGTAACAAAAGTTAACAAGTCATTTCTTGGTAATTGTGTTCGATTCTATAATAAGATACCGCTTTCAATAACCAAAATGTCTCATCATAAATTTAAAAATTATATTAGGAAAGTTTTGAAAGAAAAAGCGTATTACAAGGTAGTTCATTATATTGAAGATAAAAATGTATGGAAATAGCTGCTCTCTGCACAGTGCACCTCTTAATCTCTTGTTTAAGTTGTAAGTACCTAATTATTGTCATTTTCTATTTTGTAGTCTTGTCATATTTTTTTTGTTTTGTTTTTTAATGTTACCTATAATAAGTATTTTGTAATTGTTACATATAAAATTATGTAAAATTGAAATTATAAAATAGCCAAAAAGTCAGAATAGATAAAAATTTATATAACAAATAAAAAAAAATGTAACCTTGCTGAGTTTCTTGCCGGTTCTTCTCAGTTGAAGGCTGACTTCCGAACCGGTTGTAGCTTCAGTAACTTTAAATTTGACCTTCATAAGTGCCCTCCGAGGGCCTAAACTGAATAAATGGTTTTGAATTTTGAATTTTGTATAATAACTGTGTATCATTTGCTGGCGATCCTTTAAATAAATAAATGCAGCAGGAGATCTCGTATCTACTCTGGTTGTTTTTAATTATGCAAGGATACCGTCATCAATTTCAGATTCACCTGTCTAATTTCTGCTTTGACATTCGTATCGAGGTCATAGCACTCAATCTAAATTTTACAAACAATGGATTTGGCTGTTTTCAGGCCTTTGAAGTTGTCATGGCGAGAAGCGGTTAAGACCTGGAAAACACAAAATTTTGGACGAGTTCATAAAAAACAGGAACTTGCTCCAGTTTTGAAGACAACAATCGAAAAACTGTTGAGACAATCAAAAATGGATTTCGAGGATTATGGAGGACAAGGAAAAAATCTTCTAAATTATTCTGATAAATATGAAGACGAGCCACTCTCAATTAATACAATTGGTGGAGTTCATGGAGAGAAAGTACCTAATTAAATATGATTTATTATGACGTAAAGTTACTTTACTACCAACATACGCATTTTTTTTAGGAATGGAGACTTGCCCTAACCATGTAGTGGCGCGAGGTCGCCATTTGTGCAAAAAATGGCAGGAACTCGCCTGCTTACTCAATAGCGAAGGCACAGGCGATTCGAGGAATGAGGACAAGTGGCGCTAAGTTAGTCGTTTATATAGATTCAATAAGTACCTATATAGTAGAATAAAATAATGAACATTACCAGACCATGTGCATATTTTTGTTAGTAACAATATACTTAAAAAACAATGTTAATTTCAAAAACATACACTACACAGTACATCACGCTATTAATTTACAATTTGAAGCCTTAGCAATCTTTGCAACATGGGGGACTCTCAGCGATCTGCAAACACACCCAGTATAGAGTTGGTGCCACCACGAACGCGAGTGAGTAGCGAGGCGCATCTTTTCCTAATGATAGCGGCAAAGCCATCAACCCGCGCTTCGGCAAACATCCCTGACTCACTACAACGCCACGGCAGCCCCAACAGTACCTAACGTAACAACCCTGAGTGCATTGTTATATTGGACACATTAATAGGTAAGTATTAATCTTTGGCTGCATTTTTTCGGGTTAATTTTTTAATGTTTCCTTTCCCATTGGACAAGAACTTCATGTTAAAATTGCCCATGTAAGTTGATTGTTTAATTTACTGATTCATTGGTATATAATGAAATATAATATAAGGTTTGGAGCTAATTAAAAAATAACACGAAAAAAAAGGCTGCAAAGGTCAGGCGTTCCACGATAGCCACTAGTGGTGGACCTGTTTTAAAAGCTATGCTCACCGATTTGGAGGAGAGGGTGCTCCAGATAATTGGGCAGCAGTCCGCTAATGGCATTCAGGAAGCTGGCTTTTTAGTCCAGGTTTGTAATAGTTAAAGCATTGGTCACATTTACTCACATAACTAAATAATATGTAATATTGATTTAGCATAATTATATTTATTTATAAATACCCTAAGCCCCAGTAACAAGGCAGCCATTTTAAAGAAATTATAGCATTAATAAATATAGATTTTTCTGCAATGGTGATTTTCTTCAATTGTTGTTTATAAGTACCTCTACCTATCTACAATGTAGCAGTAGTATCTTAAACATATGGCCAGACACTACTTGCCCTTGATTTTAATATGTTATTTAAATACATTATTATAATTATATTATAGTGCTAATCATATAATGCTAAAACTATAAATAATGGCTATGGTATAAAAGGTTTATGAAATGACTATAAGGAATCATCAACATTATCACCAATTAATAAAATTGATTCTTGCCTACACAATATACTGGGGTGTGTTCACAACCCATTTTGTGAATTTACTAGTTGTGCCCCTAAAGCCCTTTTTCATTATTTTGTATTAACTATAAAATTGTGGACTTATCAAATCTATTAAACAGGAGCCAATAGATGTGCCAGTTCCTATTAAGATTGCGAGCAGTCCACTTACACTCACTATTGAGGCTATTGGTAAGTTTTATTTAAAATTGTGATTTTTTGTTGTTTTGAAACATTACTAAAGCAAGCTGCCTTTTTTTTATTTTGTTTCTTTGGATTTGTTATTTACTGTTTAAAATAAATAATCTTTTTTGAACATAATGGTAGTTTGATGGTGTAATTAAACAAACAAGTCAAGTGGTGGTGTGCCCACCAGATATTTCTTTTTAATGTGCATCTCATGAGTTGAATTGGTTTCATAGTTGTCAAATAATCTTTTTTTTTGGAATAGCAGGTGATGAACGATGGAACTTTCCAAGTGGAAGCCAGGTGCCTGCTTCTTTGCTGCACGTAGAAAAAGGGGAAAATGAACCCATGAATGGCCAGTATAAACATTATTTTTATATTTTGGTTTATTAACTTATCAATATTTCTTAAAGGTACAAAACTGAGATTCATGGATGGAGTCGTGGCAAATATAATAACCCTCTTTGTTAGATCTAATCATAGTACCCACCCCATCCTGTGTTCTCTTCAAAATACGTAGTAAATCCCTAGTAGTAATAGTTTTTTTTTTTTATACGACTTGGGCCGACAAACAAGCAGGCGGTTCACCTGATGGTAAGTGGTCACCGCCGCCTATGGACATTTGCAACACTAGGGGCATCGCCAATGCGTCGTCGACCCTGAGACGTGAAGTTGTTAAGTCTCATGTGCCTGTAATTTCATCGGCCCCTTACCTTTCTAACCGAAACACAGTAATACAAGTGCACTACTGCTTCACGGCAGAAATAAGTAAGGTGGTAGTACTTCCCCGACTGAACTCTGCACTAAGAGCTCTACTACTCAAAAAACTGTTATTGCCACTATGCATTCCTATCTCATGACTTTCCGGTTTGGAGATCACTGATAGCAAATGCGTGGGTGAGTGACAATATTAATAATATAAACTTCACTAGGAAATTTAAGTGTGCTTTCGTTTTTAGATGTAACAAGGGAGGATAAAACACGACCTCAACCCCGTCGCAAGCGAAGGAGTCTGGATTCAGATATAAGGAACAAGTTTTTTGAGAATGAAAGAGAGCGTGGTAGGCGATATTATGAAATAGAGAAAGAAATGTTACGACAAAGAGATATTGAGCTTAAATTGTAGGCTCAATGGTTAGAGTTTATGAAAAACGCTTTAAGTGTGAAAGCAAGTTTAGTGGCAGGGAAAAAAGAAATGAATAAAAGGTTTTTTTATTTTCGTTAAGTATATTAAATAGTAAAATAAATTGCTAAAGTATATATTTTTTTCATTTATAAGGGTTAAAATAATAAAACAACGAAGTGGCACCAATGACCGACAAGAACCAATGACCGACACTTTATTTTTTGATTCAATAAAATAAGAGTAAGAAATCGATTTCTTAATATGGCAACACTGTACCATAGATAGCACACTTTTGACTGCCTCCCATTGACATTTAAGCAAAATCCGCCATTTTGTTTTGAAAATGGCGGTATAACAACTGATTGCGGCTGGAGTACCGGTGAAAATAACAACATTTCTTAGTGAAATCTTTAAGGAAGTGAGTACATTTTTTGTTAATTACACTACTGTATTATAACTTCTTTGAATTTTATCTTTTTCACGGGTTACTATAAGAACTATAGGATCCATTTTTGTTATAACGAAATTTTAAGGTTATTTTGATATTAGTAAAATGTTGGTGTCGATCACTGGTTTTCACAAACTGACTTTTCCAATAATCGACACGTGTCGATAATAATTTTTTGAAACATTTTTCATTTGACAAATGAATATAGTTCTTATTACTTTGCGCATTTAGTAGATATTTGAAGTAAACTAATCATAGTCGAGCTACCAGTAATCGAAAAGTGTCGATTATTGGGGAATAATATATGTCGATGATTGGTTCTTACAGATGGCTCCGATAAAATTTTATTCTCCCGAGCAGTTAGAAAAAGCTGTAGAAGCTGTTAAAAATGGCGAAAAGATTGCAGTTGCTGCGAAACGTTTCGGAGTACCTAGGATTACGCTTCCATTGACAAAAGATTCGCTATTAGACAGTGTGCAAAAAATAATAATTGATCAAAACAGACCAAATCCTTTTACAAACAGTAGGCCTAGCAAGAAGTGGTTTCAGTCGTTCATGAAGAGACATCCAAACTTGACACTAAAAGTACCAGACAACTTGTCAAGAGCTCGAGATAATGTGTCTGAAAATAACATCAGAACTTGGTTTACTGAGATAGAAAGATTTGGATGAAAATAACTATAAAACTATTTTAAACGACCCACACAGAATAATCACCCATACAGCAGCTACGGTGATGAAAAGGACAATCTTACTGTCCTAATTACTGGAAATGCAGCTGGAGACCTAGCCCCTCCAATGATCATATTTAATTATGAACGAATTCCTTCAACTATCGCTGTCAGTGTTTCCGATGAATGGGCAATAGGTAAATCGCCAATAGGAGAGTGGGTGGATGTGTAGCCGCACATTCTATGAATATATGTCTAATGTCTTCAATCCTTGGTTAGAGCAAAATAATATTGAAAAACCGATCTTGTTTTTTGTGGATGGCCACAAATCACACCTGACGCTTAATTTATCAAATTTTTGCTCCGAAAATGTCGTTGCTTTGTACCCAAATTCTACGCTTCTTCTACAACCGATGGACTTGTCTGTATTCAGACAACTCAAAGCTCATTGGAAAAAAGCCGTAACGCAATGGAAAATGGAGAACCTGGGCAAAATTCTTCGAAAAGAGAACTTTGTCCCAGTGTTGCAAAAAGCTCTCACAAATGTCACACAAGATTGTATCCAAATCGGATTCCGAGCGGGGGGCCTTTTTCCATTTGGACCTGATTACATCAATATGTCTAAAATATCTAAAACCGAAATAGAAACCACAACTAAATCCAATCCAATGCAGAAAGAGTTTATGAAGTATTTAGAAGGTGAAATCATAAACGTATTCTCAGTTTAAAAGTTACAACAATTCAATAAATTATACTTTGATAATAGAAACACACTGGAAAGAGAAATCCCTGAAGACGAGGCTTTGTATTTGATTTGGGCCAAAAACAAATCCGAAGACGCGTTGTGTCATTCAAGTTCAGCGAATGCTCCGACAACATCAGACACATTGGAACAGGCCAGGTATCCGTAAAATGATGTAACAATGTTATTGTAACCAATGAAGCAATGGTTATACCACCAGATGCCCGTGAAGCTGTGCCTACAGAACCTGAAGAAATGCACTTCAACAGCATGCAGACGGAAAATCCACCAAAAGATGGCAATTCCAATGACTTAATAGAAACTGATTCATCAGCAAATAACTCGAAGAAGTCAGTAGATGATAACATTGGCTTGACTCCCAGTTTGCCTGTAGCAACAGTCATCACTGATGATGAAACATTTCCATCTGTGTCCAAATCGTCAACTAATTTGCCTAAAATAATAGTAGAATATCTTCCTCAACAACTAAACTGTAACGTCAGGCATGATGCTGTTCCGGAATGGCAGCAGAGGCGTCCTGCCGCCACCGGTTCCGCTCCCGTCGCCGCCCCGGCACAGCCGGCCTCGTCATCGGCCGCGCCGACGCGTCCTGCCCCCACACCGGACGCGGAGATCGAGAAGATCGTCCGCGTCTGCATGTTGCAGTGTGGGGGCATGGTGAATGCCCGTCTGCAGGGCCTGGAGTCAAGGCTCCTCCCTGCACAGACCCTCCGTCCGCCGCTCACTGCGGACAGGAGAATAGTGGAGGGTTCGGTTCTTGGGCCGCTCCTGTGGAACATCGGCTACGACTGGGTGCTGAGAGGCGAGCTCGGCCCGGGGATGGACCTGATGTGTTACGCGGACGACACGCTGGTCACCGCCCGGGGGAGCTCGCACAGGAAGGCAGCGTTGCTGGCGACGGCTGCGGCGTCACAGGTGGTGAGCCGCATCCGTCGCCTAGGCCTGGAGGTGGCCCTCAGCAAGTCGGAGGCCATGGTGTTTCATGGCCCCCGGCGGACGCCGCCGCCCGGCTCACACATCGTGGTCGGGGGGGTCCGAATCGCTGTCGAGCCCACCATGAAATATCTGGGATTGGTGCCGGTGGGACTTCGGGCCCCACTTTCGGCGGCTGGCGCCCAAGCTGTTGGGCGCGGCTGGCGCGCTCGCAACGCTGCTTCCCAATCTGGGGGGCCCGAGCTCCGCCTGTAGGCGGCTCTACATGGGGATCGTGCGATCCATGGCCCTGTACGGGGCCCCGATATGGGCCCGCGACCTGACGGCCGGCTCGATCGCTTGTGCACTGGCCGGATCCCCGTCCTGGGACCTAGAGGCGAAAGTCCTCACTGTATCGGTGGCGCGAGGAAGAAGCGGAGCGGGGCGAACGACCGATGCAGCATCACGTTGAGCTGCGTCGGTCTCAGCTTCACGAGGTCCTAGTGGCGGAATGGCGGGACAGGCTTTCGCGCCCTACCGCCGGCCTCGACATAGTCGGGGCGGTCCGGCCGGTGCTCGAGCGCTGGCTCGGGAGGAGGCACGGCTCCCTGTCGTTTCGGGCGACGCAGGTACTCTCGGGGCACGGTTGCTTCGGGAAGTACTTGTGTCGCATAAACAGGGAGCCGGACTCCCGGTGTCACCACTGCGTCCATTTCCGAGCATTTAGAAAATAAAAATAGTATATGTAGTATATCAGTTATCTGGTTTCCATAGTACAAGCTCTGCTTAGCTCTAGCTTATTCCAATCATGGCCTGTTACCATATTGGTTGGGGGTAAAACATTGAGAGTAAAGCGTTACACTCGACTCATATCACAAGGAATCTAATGGTATAAGTGGCTTATCGACACAACACCTAATAAGTTTTTTGTTAAAATACAAAGAACACCTAGCACTAGTGATGGTCAACTTGAGTAGCTAGCTCGGGTTAACTCGAAGTCGGGGGGGGGGGGGGGGGGGGGGAGGAGTTAACACCTCACTCCCCCCCTCGACCAGACGGGGCCCGCGGTGGCGGGCCAGCACCAGCCGGGGGTTATGTTTGGTTAAACTTTTGATTTAGCAGGAAACACTTCTACCTGTCAGCTACAACAGCTTTGGGGTTGTCCACTAATCACGTGAGGCTTGAAAGGGGGGGGAGGGGTTTGATAAAAATCACGAAAATAACACAAGGGGGTGTAGTAAGATATCTCGTGTATTTATTTTTTCGTCAAACGCGCGATTTTTAAACAAATATTAAGCGGCAAGGCGCGGCGTGTAGTGACCTTGACTCGCCGTTGCCAGGCAAAGAACGGAGGCCTCACGCGCACGCGCCGCCGGCCGCCCGGCTCGGCATGCAGTCGACAGTTATTCTGTTGTTTTGGCGCCGAATACATGCGTAAACCGCTACCTTGTACGTTTTTCATTAAAACAATGTTTAAAGTAGGTGATCTGTATAAAGACCTTTTCGCCGAGTATAAGAAAGGAAAAAAACCTAGTATTGCTCAGAAAGAATTTAATGAGTTGTGGGCTAATGCAAAACAAAAATATTCTACAAAAGAAGAATTTGTGAAGTGGGCGAATGATCTTCTAGCAGATTACCGCCGAAAGCACCAAGCAAAGAAGTCTTCCAATATTCTCTATTATTGTTCTAATTCTAAAAAGATAAGTTATAACTAGTATTTGTCTGTTTAAGGGCATTGTCCTAATAAATACGACTTCATCTATAGTTTATTTGTAATATCAATGTTATTGTTAAATCTTCCAATATTTTTGAAAGGTAATTTAAGGAAAAAATATAGATAAAATATGTAAAGCGTACTTTAAGTATTACTTAAATCCAAAAGATATTTTTTTATTTTTAGATTATAAAGAAGTTATTTAAATAATCTCTAGGTTTTTAATAGTTTTAGCTAGTCATTGGCGCACAGGAATGTTATATTCCATTCCATAAAAAATGCTGAATAAACATCACGTGACCCATATGCCTACATATCACCGATCGCTGAACTCTAAAAAAGTAGGTGTATTGAGCTGAACCTTGTCTATGAGGCATGGGTTTATCTAACGTAAAAACAAAACCGTAAGTCGTGGTGGTTATAAGGTGAACGTTATATTACTATTTAGTTTTTTTTTTACATACATATTAAAGTAAATTTTAAACTATGCCACCTGAACAAGACAGTAATAGTAAAGTGAAGAAGAGAGTAAGAAAGATAATTACAATGGAGGTTAAATCTAAGATTTTAAAACTCAAAGATCGCGGTTGTTCGACTTCATCTATTGGACGAGAACTTAATTTATCACGCACGACGGTACAAACAATATTGAAAGATAAAGAAAAACTCTTAACAGCTCTACCTTCCGTCTCTTCAAACAGCACTATTATACGAAAAAGAAATGCTTTAATTTATGAAATGGAAAAACTCTTGTACACTTGGATTCAAGATCAGCGACGGGTTCCTCTAAGTTTGGCTATTATACAAAATAAGACGCTGAGTATCATCAACACACTGCAAAATAAACGTGGCGAGAATAATAGTGAAGAAACATAATGTTTTTCTGCCAGTCGCGGATGGTTCATGCGCTTTAAAACGAGATATTCGTTACATAACATTCGAGTGCAAGGAGAAGCTGCTAGTGCCGATCATGTGGCTGCCCAGAGTTTTCCTGGAATATTAAAGGAAGTTATCGAAAGTGGAGACTATTCGCCTAAACAAATTTTTAACGTGGACGAAACTGGTTTATTTTGGAAAAAAATGCCTTCTCGTACTTTTATATCGCAGGAAGAAAAGTCTATGCCTGGGTCTATTATTGGGTTCGAATGTTGAAGGTGATCTTAAATTGAAACCCCTTTTGGTTTATAGGTCTGAAAATCCTCGAGCTCTTAAAAATTACGTCAAGAGTACTCTTCCAGTTATATGGAAGGCTAATCCAAAGGCATGGGTTACATCAATACTTTTTGAAGAATTGTTTACTAAGCATTTTATACCTGAAGTGAAACAGTACTGTTTAAACAATAATTTGGCTTATAAAGCTTTACTTATTTTGGACAATGCTCCCGGCCATCCTGTGCGTATTGCCGATATCGATCCTCAAATCAAAGTTTTGTTCCTGCCTCCAAACACCACTTCGTTGTTACAGCCGATGGATCAAGGAGTTATAGCGTCTTTTAAGGCCTATTATCTCAGGAGAACTTTTTCACGGGCTGTAAAGGCTAATGAAAATTATGGCATGGAGCTGAGAGATTTTTGGAAAAGTTATAATATCTTGCAATGCGTAAAAAATATTGCTGCTTCATGGGATGAGGTGACACCCAACAATTTAAAAGGAGTTTGGAAAAAGTTATGCCCACTTTTTTTTAAGCCATCTTACTACGGATGATATTGATGATCTGTTATGCTCACATTCGCAAGAACTGACTGATGAAGATCTTATTGAATTGGAGGCACAAGTACAAAAGGAAGCAATCGAGTCACAAGAAATAGCTTCTTCTATTAGTAACTCTGAAAAAGAACTTACACTAAAAAAACTTTCTGTAGCCTTTGCAAATTTGGAGAATGCCATGAAAATTTTTGAAGAAAATGATCCTAATTTTGAGAGAAGTTTTAACGTTAATAACACAATTTGTGCAGCCTATCAGTGTTACCAAGATCTGTATGATAGCAAGAAGAAAGAAGCGAAGCAATCTAGAATTGATAGTTTCTTTAAGGGGGTATTCTAGTCTAGAATTTTGAAAAAATCAATTATTTTTTTTTTGTATATTTTCAAAGAATATAACTTCAAGAATATTTCCTCCAAAGGAATTTTAAAAATTTTAATTATTTACGGAGTTATAGCAATTTAAGTTGCAGCGCGCAAACCAGTTCTGACCCATAAAATCGAACAATAGGCAAGTAGACTTTCACTGACTACCTGAGGGTGAATATTCCTGTTGACAAGTTTATTCTTTATGTATCCTGCAGAAAGTCCTTTATACTATAGGTATACACCATGAATTCTCAAAAATTATATTTGTGAAGGGCGTTGTAACAGTTTTTGTTGAAATATTTTTATGTTTAATGTACAGTGCCGCTCAGTTTGCTCTGAGCCATCATAGATAAACGTTCTTGGTGTGTGCAGTTTAAAACAATATTTTGTGAGTGTTCATTTAATTTTTTTTTGTGAGTGTTCATTTAAATTTATTTGTGTACAATGGATAAAAAAATAAAACCAGGAAGTTCTTCACGTCCAGAGAGAAAGAAAAAACGAAAATTTCACGGTAATCGACATACTTTAGAAGATGATACAACTTTCACAAGTGCATCGGCAGCTAAGCTACAAAAATCAGGAGACGAGGAAGTTATTATTGAAAATAATCACGGCTACTGTATTTTGGTATTTTTTTCTTTTTTTGCTACATTATCTACATTTATTTTATGTGCAACATGCAAAAAAGAAATAAAATTTTCTCGAACTGCTGCTCGCGGTCTCGGATTCAAAATTGCATTGAAATGCAGTTGTGAAGATATTCGATTCATTCAATCTTCTCCATTCATTAATAAGGCATACGAAGTAAATCGAAGAATAGTTGCAGCCATGAGACTTCTGGGAGTCGGAAGAGAAGGCATAAATATTTTCTGTAGTGTAATGGATATTTGTCAAGGTATAGCTATCAACACATATTACAGTTGCCTTGAAAATTTACATTCAGCCGCATCAGCAGTTTATAATCAAATAATTATAAAAGCTGTTGAAGAAGAAAAAGAATTAATAGCTGCATCAGATCCCACCGTTGATCCTATACATATGACAGTTTCTGGAGATGGCACGTGGAAAAAAAGAGGATTCAGTTCACTTTTTGGAGTGACAACGCTCGTGGCCAAATATAGTAAAAAAGTGGTTGATACAGTAGTCAAATCTAGTTTTTGCCAAGGTTGTAATTTGTGGAGAAAAAAAAAAAACTATGATATCGAAGCTTATAAATCTTGGTACGAAGAACACCAAGATTCTTGCACCATAAATCACAACGGAAGTGCCGGAAAAATGGAAGTTGACGCCGTAATTGAAATGTTTGTGAGATCGGTAGAATTGCATGGAGTCAAATATGCAAAATATATAGGTGACGGTGACTCAAAAACATTTAAAGGTATTCTCGACATAAATCCGTATGCAGATGACCCTGTAGTCGAAAAAAAGGAGTGTGTTGGACATGTGCAGAAACGTATGGGCTCAAGATTGCGTAAATTGAAAAAAAATACAAAAGGCTTGGGTGGCAAAGGTGACGGCACATTGACAGATAAAATTGTTAACGAGCTATCTTTGTATTATGGTTTGGCTATTCGTCGGCATCCGGATTCAGTTGAAGATATGAAAAACGAAATATGGGCAACTTATTATCATAAAAGTTCAACCAATGATAATCCACAACATATGTATTGCCCATCTGGATCATCAAGCTGGTGTAAATAGCAAAAAGCCAAGGCTGAAGGTACATTGGATGACTTTGACCACCAAAATGCCGCTCTAAATGATAAAGTATTAGAAGCAATCAAGCCAATTTATGAAACTTTATCAGATGAAAACTTGTTGCTGCGTTGTTTGGGCTCAGAAACACAAAATAATAATGAATCGTTAAATTCATTAATTTGGACTTTTGCGCCTAAACACATTCATTCAGGAACGAGAACAATAGAAATTGCAAATTATCTGGCTGTTTGCATTTTTAATGAAGGCTTTTTGCCAATTTTAAAAATACTGAGCGTCATGGGAATAACTATTGGTCCAGAAGCCTATGCATTTGCTGAAAAACGTAACGAAATGCGGATACGTCGCTCCGAAATACGAGCTTCTGATGCTTCGAAGGAAGCTAGAACGGATCGTCTAGCCAAGAGGAGTGCCAAAAATGATATATTTGAACAGGAAGAAGGTCCAATGTATGGAGCAGGAATAGCCGACTAATGAAATGTAAGTACAAACTGTCTGTAGCTTGACTCAAATCTTTAATCGCGTTTTTCTCGAAACTACTATTTTCACCACGTTTGACATGATTTCTTAACTTCTAATGAACCGATTGACTTGAAATTTGGTGTGGGCATTCTTTATATATCTTTCTATGGCTGGAACTAGGATTATTTGAAAATTTTGATTTTTACTATTTTTAAAAAAATCTAAACTTTGCAAAAAAGTGGGGGGGAAAATTCAAACAGCCACTATTTTGCGAAAAAAAAATTTTTTTTTTTCCCTAGTTCAGGCGATAGTGGCATCCTTACTGATTAAGAATCCGTTTGATTTTTTTTTTCAGATCACCAGAAGGGTTTTAATCGTGTCAAAAAGGACGCACCGATTTTCTCAAACCTCCCCATTCTACCAGCCTGCAATTAATTTATCAAATTTTCAAAAAATAATTTTTTTTAATTTTTTTTGTATTATAAAAATATCAATAAATATCTGATAAAAAAATGTATAGTAAAAATTTTTTTAGTTTTTTTTTTATTGGCCTTTGAAAAATACTTCAAAATAGACATTCTAGACTAGAATACCCCCTTAAGCCAAAAGTTTAATTTATTATTTCTCATTGCATATTTTGATTACATACTAAAGTTTTATAATTATTATTAAAGTTAATAACACACAAATGCCAAAAAAAACTAGCAATTTCATAAGTGCATATATAATTATTTTAAGAACTTACTTTTGATAATGAAGTATGTATATCCTTTGTTATAAATGCAGTTTTTTCTTTAAATTTCGAGCCTATATGGATCCTAACCCTTGAGTTTTACATGTAAACATATGAAAAAATATGTCTCGACTTACGTCGTTTCGATTTTCGTCGCGTATTTCGAGAACCTAACATACCGTAAGTACGAGGACTGCCTGTAATAGAAAAAAAGCTTGCAGTATATGAGACTAATCGAACTGCATCAAAAGCCACCTTCCTTGATCCACGCTTTAAAAAAAAAGGTTTTTGGTTAGAAAGTAATGCAAATAATGCGCAAGTATGGGTAATCAATGAGTTATCAAGCATGAGCACAGATAAAGTCCAACCTTCATCTAGCCCAAATAGCCCAAGCTGCCCAAATACTTCAATTGTTGCTGCTTTGGATAAAGACGACATTTGGGGGGTTATAGATAAAAAACTCATGGAGAGTAGTGCTCACCAAACTCCATACACTTCTGCAGCTATGATGGTTAAACAATATATTGAATTACCATATTATCTTGACAGAAAATGCGATCAACTTCAGTTTTGGAATGACAAGAAATGTTTATTTCCGCGGTTGTCCGAAATTGCCCAAAAGTATCTTTGTATACCAGCATCGTCAGTCCCTTCAGAATGCTTATTTTCAAAAGCTGGGATTTTGTGCAATGATAGAAGAAACCGTCTAGCACCCAAAAAGATTGACCAAATCTTATTTCTCAACAGTATTCCATAATTATTTATTTTTTAAGTGTTTTAACAATATTTTGTTATTTTATGTTTTATTTAACATCAATTTCAAAAAGAAAAGAATATTATATTTATTAAATTATAAGAAGTTTATTTTAGTTTTTTTCATAAGATTTTTACATGTTTTTTGTTAATAACTAACTGTTAGTTAACTGTCGGGAAAATATTTTTATTTTTGTTTTAAAATAATTTTACATTTTCCTTTATAGTACCTAGTACCTACGATATAATTAAGACAAAAATATAAGCATATAATTTAACTAAGAAAAAAAAATTGTGAAAATATTGTGATTACTGAACTGACTGACTGTAAATGACCTGTGTACAGACAGCCACACATCAGGTTACCACAACCTGTCAAATTTCCTCAATTGATATTCAACCTGAGAAGAATGATCACACAGACCCTGAAAGACTGCTATATAATTTCATAGTTTAATTGATAGTAAATATTATTTTTAATTAAAATTCGCGCCAAAAATACTTAAATAAATGATGTGATTTCAAACAATAACTTTTTTTGTTTCTTTAGTTAGTAGGTATAACTCTCCCAATACATTATAAATAAATAATATAAAAAAATAAAGAATTAAAACAGATAAAAACACAATAAAATTTGTCTGTTCCAATTTTTTAAAGTATTTATGCAAATCTGAGGGCTTAAATTAAATTGGTAAAAAATCAAAAAAAATCAATCAATCTCTGATCCAGTTAACTCGAGTTCAACTCGAGTTAACTGGATCAGATTACGTGAATTTTAACTCGGGTCAAATCGAGTTTGTTTTTTTCCGAGTTGGCCCATCACTACCTAGCACACATCGCTCGCTCGCGCGACCCGCTGACTACGTGACGTCGCGCTGTCGTCGCTCGCCGTGTTTCGCGCATGCTGCATGCACCGCTTTGGATCGCTCAGCGCTTCAGCGCTTCAATACTATAATTACCATTAGACGCCCACCACATATGTGTTAATTTAACTGTAATTTCTTCGCCAAATAACTGTTTAATGTGCTCCAAACTATGGAAAATGTGCTGGTTGTTGTTAAAATATGTAACAAAATAAAGAACCATTTATAGTGCTGCCATCTGTTGGCAACTGCTGTTTCTACCTATTATACATTTTATGTTATCTGTGCAAATATTGTTACAACACTAATGAATAAAATAAATCAGTCAATTGCATGTGCTGAAAGACCTTCCTCCTCATAGGGAGCATGGTCTATCTGACAGTAGTTCCTCCGATATATCAATGGCTACTAGAGTGATGCAGCAGCGTCTGAGAATCAGACAGGGAGGGGTCAATAGAGACCCAGTGAAGCTGCTAAAGAACAGTTCCAAATCATTGAAACGATTTGTACAGGCTACCCGACCACAGGATTATGGTGGCTGAAGTCAAATTGCAACCGGCATCCGTATTTTATCAGGTTATGTAGCCCAGTAACATATTAATTATAAAAGTAATTATTTCTGTGCACGATACTGTTAAAAATGTCTACGAACTATATTGCTAACGTCCCGAAGTTGAAAGGCCGTGAAAATTATGCGGACTGGTCTTTTGCGGCGTCAAACGTGTTGGTGTTAGAAGGTATGGCGGACGCCATTACAACACAGTTATCAGCGGGTGCGACTGCAGCCGAAAAGATGGAAGATTCGAAGGCGAAGGCAAAGTTAATCCTCACGGTTGATCCAACGCTTTATGTTCACATAAAGCAGGCAGTTCCAACATATGATTTGTGGACAAAATAAAAAAAAATGTTCGATGACTCTGATGAGGCTATACGAGAAAAATCTGTTTGCTCCGAAGTCGCATCAACATTCGCCTAGAAAACTGCGAATTAATGACGAACTACGTGACTCAACTGGACAACGACTGCGTGGAACAGGTTTTGAAATATCGGACGAGTGGATCGGTGCATTAATGTTGGCAGGATTACCAGAAAGGTACGCTCCAATGCTAATGGCAATTGAACATTCAGGCATCGAAATAACCGCCGACATCATAAAAACCAAGTTGATGGATATGAGTTCCGACATGAATACCACTTCAGTTTCCGAGAATGCGTTCGTTGCGAAAAGAAGTCATAGAGAAACCAAACAACGCGATAATAAACAAACGTCAGAAATGAAAGCTGTCAAAGCCATAAAATGTTACAATTGTAAACAAATCAACCATTATAAAAATCAGGGCCCGGATTCAAAAAGAAACAAGAGAAAACGGTTGACAAATGCTTTCAGTGCGATATTTTTGACCGGGAAGTTTAATCGAAACAATTGGTGCCAGTAAACACATGACTGCGCGACGCGACTTGATCGTGAATCCATCATATCAATGCGACACGAAAGAAATATAAATATTTTTCAGAGTAGTAGAGCTCTTAGTGCAGAGTTCGTCCGGGGAAGTACTACCACCTTACCCATTTCCGCCGTGAAGCAGTAGTGCTATTGTATTACTGTGTTTCGGTTAGAAAGGTAAGGGGGCCGGTGAAATTACAGGCACATGAGACTTAACAACTTCACGTCTCAGGGTCGACAACGCATTGGCGATGCTCCTAGTGTTGCAAATGTCCATAGGCGGCGGTGACCACTTACCATCAGGTGGACCGTCTGCTTGTTTGTCGGCCCAAGTAGCATAAAAAAAAAAAAAAAAAAAAGTTATTTCAAATCAGACCAGTATCCCAGTAACGTGCTCAGGAGATGTAAACATCGTGACTGTCGTAAACGGTGTGGAGTTTGACATCACAGTTTTCAATGTCTTGTGTGTAACAGAATTGACAACAAATTTACTCTCGGTGAGCCAGCTGATAGAAAATGGTAATAAAGTGTTGTTCAAAGAAAATGCTTGCTATATCCATAATCAGCAGAATAAACTTGTTGGCCAGGCTGAGTTGATTGATGGTGTGTACAGATTACATACATTGGAAACAGAAGAGACATTAGTAGCAATGCCAGCAGTGACATCTAGCAGGATTTGGCACAGGCGCTTGGGGCATATAAATAGTACGAGTCTCAACAAAATGAAGCAGGCAGTAGATGGAATATCCTTTCCTGAAGTGGCAAAACTTGAAAAATCTACATGTATTGTGTGTTGCGAAGGCAAACAAGCGAAGTTACCGTTTCAACACAGCGCTACCAAACCTGAAGGAGTGCTAGATTTGATTCATGCAGATGTTGGAGGTCCAATGGAAAGTCTATCAATTGGAAAGTCAAAGTACTATGTCCTGTTTGTTGATGACTACAGTAAGATGGTGTTCGTGTATTTTTTAAAAACCAAAGATGAAGTGTTTTATCAGTTCAAGTGTTTTCAATCCATGGTTGAGAAACAGAAAGACAGGAAAATCAAAATTATCAGGACAGATAATGGAGGTGAATTCTGTAGCCTCGAGTTTGAGAAGTATTTGGCTAATCAAGGAATAATCCATCAAAAGACTAATGCCTACACACCACAGCAAAATGGCCTATGTGAACGCATGAATAGGTCTATAGTAGAAAAGGCCAGATGTTTGCTTTTTGATGCCGACTTAGACAAAAAGCTATGGGCTGAGGCTGTGAATACTTCAGTTTACTTGAGAAACAGATCTGTCGTTTCTGGATTGAATAATGTAACACCGTATGAGGTCTGGACAGGCCAGAAGCCAAATTTAAGCCACCTGCGTGATTTTGGAAGTACTGTCATGGCACACATCCCAAGAGAAAGGCGCACCAAGTGGGACAAAAAGGCAAAGCAGCTTATTCTTGTAGGTTATGCCGAGAATACTAAGGGGTACAGAATTTATGATCCTGCAACTAACTCTGTAACCACAAGCGGAGACATAGTGATCATGGAGCACCCAGACAAGAATACAGCAAACATTCTAGTTGAATGTAAACCTACAGAAGTAGATAGGCCAGACTTGTCTGATGACCAGATTACATCAGATTCTGAAGAAGATATCAACGATTGCACCTATGTACCTGATACAGAAGCTTCTTCAAGTGCCAAAAAAGAAGGGGAGGGGGGAGATATCTCGCTTGAAGAAGCTTTGCATGGACCAGAAAATCAGTGCTGGAGGGCAGCCATGCAAGAAGAATTGAATCTCTTTCTTGAAAATGACGCTTGGGAAGAAGTGAATTACCCTGAAGACAAAACAGTGGTTCAGTGCAAGTGGGTATTTGAAAAAAAGTGTGATAGTGAAAATAATGTGAGATATCGTGCAAGGTTAGTGGCTAAAGGTTTTAGTCAAAAAGCTGGTGTAGACTATAATGAGACTTTTTCTCCTGTGCTTAGGTATTCTACATTAAGACTTTTATTTGCCTTAGCTGTAAAATTGAATTTGAATGTTTGTCACCTTGATGTTACCACAGCTTTCTTAAGTGGTGTTTTAAAAGAAACTGTGTATATGTATAAACCTATTACTGATAATTGTAATAAGACTGATAACAAAGTATTAAAATTAAAGCGTGCTATCTATGGCTTAAAACAGTCTTCCAGAGCTTGGAACCATAGAATTGATAGTTATTTGTAAAGTTTAGGTTATAAAAAGTCAAAATATGAGCCATGTTTATATACTAAGTTGGAAGTAAGAATGTAACAATAATGATTGCTCTTTTTGTGGATGACTTTTTTGTGTTTTATAATTGTGAATCAGCTTTTAACTTGTTTAGATAATTTAAGTAAAAAATTTTAAATTAAGAATCTAGGTCAGTTGAAACAATGTTTAGGAATGAGATTTTAAATCGGTGAAAATCTAAAACTTGAGAAAGATGAAAATATCAGTTATCAATGTCCTTATCAGCAGCTCTTAGGTAGTTTGATGTATTTAGCAGTACTTACCAGACCTGACATTTCATTTTGTGTAAGCTTAGTCAATTCAATAATTCTTACAATGAAACTCACTGGAAACATGTTAAGAGAATTTTAAAATATTTAAAAAGAACAAAAAGTTATGGTCTTATATTTAGTAAAAATTCAAGTTCCATTGAGGGTTTCGCAGATGCAGACTGGAGTTCAGATCTTACTGATAGGAAATCTTATTCAGGATTTTGCTTCACTTTATCAAACCCAGACATTTCTTTTGAATGCAGAAAGCAAAGAAATGTAGCGTTGTCAAGTACTGAGGCAGAGTACATTTCAATGTCGGAAACTAGTAACGAAGCAATTTATAAAGAATTTGTTAACTGAGATTGTTGGACATTCAGATCCTATCATGATTTATAATGACAGCCAAAGTGCTCAGAAACTTGTATCTAATCCAATTTTCCATCGCAGGTCTAAACACATAGATATAAGATACCATTTTGTGAGAGAAGCTGTAACTAATAATTTTATAAATATCTCTTATCTCGAGACAGCTGAAATGCCTGCAGATCTCTGAACTAAGAGTTTAGGCTCGCAGAAACATTATTACTTTATGAAAAAGTTAGGCATTTCACCTGTTTCATAATGTGTACTTCATTTTTTTTTCTTTATATTGTTAAGAGGACATGTTAAAATATGTAACAAAATAAAGAACCATTTATAGTGCTGTGCACTATAGTTATCTGTGCAAATATTGTTACAACACTAATGAATAAAATAAATCAGTCAATTGCATGTGATGAAAGACCTTCCTCCTCATAGGGAACATGGTCTATCTGACAGTAGTTCCTCCGATATATCAATGGCTACTAGAGTAATGCAGCAGCGTCTGAGGGAAGACAGGGAAATAGAGACCCAGTGAAGCTGCTAAAGAACAGTTCCAAATCATTGAAACGATTTGTACGGGCTACCCGACCACAGGATTATGGTGGCTGAAGTCAAATTGCAACCGGCATCCGTATTTTATCAGTTGTAAAGGTGTCATCAAAAACAAAGAGTTCATAGTATGTTTCATATGCGATCTACAATATGATATTGATTATGCACAAATATCGTCTAAGCGTTTCCAAAGCTTTTATGCGCTAGACCAGAAACGAAAACGGAATTAGAAATGTGAATCGTTAGGATGCGTTAACCTGTTAACCGGACAAGACGTAGAAATGCGTCAGGCGTAAACAATATCGATTACGGGTAGGACATATGAATACGTCCTCAAAAATTAATGTGCGCCCTGGAACGGAAGGGACGTATATTTCCGATCAACTATGATATTACGTCATCCATGCGTGTCTCGACAGAACTAACAGAATCAGAACAATTTCTCTATTGTGAATCACTCACCGACTCTCACAGACGTGTTTTGTGTGACCAGTGACAGGTACATATTTACACTTATTTTATTTATCTATTTTAATTAAATGCTTACAAGAACATACAATGGCTATAAAAATATTTATATTTTATATTATGTTTATTTCATATCTTTTTATAAAAAAATTTTTTAGTGCTCTTCAAAATGAATGAGAGCGATATCAGTGATGATGATGTATGTTTCAATGTACCGGCAAGTAAAAGAAGGAGACGCATTATGAGTTCGTCATCGGAGTCATCTAACAATGATTTTGACTATGACACACAAGTGAGCGATACAGAGAGTGAGGATAATGAAGAAGTTGGTCTTAGCAACAACGTCTCTGATGTCTCTGAAGAATGGGTGGCTCAAAATGCAGAAAGACCACCATTTCCCTTTACTGCACATCCAGGAAAAACATTCAATACTCCTTCAAAAAAAGTTCCTTTATTTTATCTAGAGAAGTTTTTAGATGACCACCTTATAAAATTACTAACAGAACAAACGAATTTGTATGCCGCTCAATTTTTTGCCAATAATCCGGAGTTGAAACCACGTTTGAGACTTCGAAAATGGAAGGATACAAATGAAGCTGAGATGAAGATATTTTTGGGGCTCCTAGTTTTACAAGGGATAATTGGAAAACCAACTTTAGAGTGTTATTTTTCTATAAGAAGAATTATTGAAACACCCTATTTTCATGAAGCTATGAGCGAAAACAGATTTGGATTATTGTGTAAGTTTTTACATTTTGCAGACAATCTAAGTTTTGATCCTAATATGTCTGATAGAAAAACATACAAAATCGATCCAATTATAAATAATTTGTCAGAAAAGTTCAAAACATTTTATGTTTGTGAACGAGACATATGTGTCGACGAGTCTCTTTTATTGTGGAAAGGGAATTTATCCTGGAAGCAATACATAGCAACGAAACGAGCTAGATTTGGCATAAAGTTATTCATTTTGTGTGAAAGCCAATCTGGATACGTTCAAAATATCATTTTATATACAGGAAAGGACACAAACTACGGTTCAAATTACCCACAAGAAAAACAATCATCAAGAATTGTGTTGGAGTTAGTACATGACTTACTGAATAAAGGGTATAAAATTTACCTAGATAATTTCTATACTTCTATTCATTTGGCTGAACTCTTGTGTCAAAACAACACCGACATTGTTGGGACAATGAGAATAAATCGAATCGGTATCCCCAGTGAAATAAAAACAAACCGATTGAAAAAAAATGAACATATTGCAAGATACAAAGGCAAACTTATGGTTTTAAAGTGGAAGGACAAAAAGGACGTATTGCTGCTCAGTTCAATTAATAATGACGAAAAGACAATGATTGAAAAGAGAGGAAGAAGTCACGAAAAACCTAATGTTGTCCTCTATTACAATAAGAATATGGGCGGCGTAGATTTGGGAGATGGAGTTATGGTGGCTTACACGGCTGCTCGTAATAGACTAAAAAAAATTTATAATTTTTTTTTTCTACGGTTGATTGATATGTGCTGCCTAAATGCATAAGGTCAACTCGGCGAAGACCGTCTGTCGGGTAAGATCGTACAACAAGAATTACAACGAATTCAGCAAAATTAAGAGGATGGCAATACACTCAACGAAATAGTAATACCGTTATAATTCTTATAAATTGACATAGATGGCGGTGCATGGAGTGCAAACGGGAAAAAACCAGTTTTTTTATTTAGTATGGTGAGCAACTTGCATTGGGAGTGCACCACGTTGTAATAAAAAAAAATTAAAAGTGTTTAAATTTCTTTTATTCTTCACATCTATGCAAGTAAGTTCATTCTTTATTAATATATCTACTTAATTAGTACATTGCATTAGTGTTATACTCGTTTTTTATCAAGTTATTCTTGATGAAAATAAAAACTAACCTCAAAATATGTAGTGGGAAAGTCCGTCTAGGTCTTGGAGGGTAATAAATGTCATATGCCGGTCTTCGACACTTTCCGAACTCGTCAACATTTGGAGTCTATTTAAGCCTCTTTAAAAAATTGTCGTTTTAGTCACGTGACCGATTTTCCATTTGGATCTGATTGGACGAGATAATTACTCACAGTCACTCACGATAGTGTATTAGAGGTGCAGGCCCTATCTTCTATCATTTGAACCGTAATAAATAATTTATTTGTAAGCTTTTCAAAACATTTTTTTTTATTTTAGCCATGGGAAAATATACTCGAAAAACGAAAAGAGGGTCGTATTCGAAGGAGAAATTAAAGGAAGCTATACGCGAAGTTCAAAGCGGCAGGATGAGTGGTTATGGAGCATCAAAAACATACCAAATACCTCGTATGACGATAATGGACCACGTTAAAGGAAAAAGAGAAAGATCTACAACGCTCGGGCGAAATACGGCTCTGTCACCTGAAATTGAATATAAAATAGCGACATCTCTTCATATGATGGAGAAATACGGATTTGGGCTTAGTAGAAAAGAAGTCTTGGAGATGGTTGGAGATTATGTAAGCCAAAACAAACTTATTACTCCGTTCAAAAACGGTATCCCCGGTAAGGATTGGTTCTTGGCATTTAAAGAGCGTCATGCCCTATCCGTGAAAAAACCTCAAGCCGTAGAATATGCGCGAAAAAAGGCGGTAGACCCATTTATTATCTACCCTTACTTCGATCTTCTGGAAAAAACAATATGCGATTTAAATTTACAAAACAAACCATCAGCGATTTGGAACCTTGATGAAACTAGCTTTTCTAAGGACCCGGCCAAAACTAAAGTTGTTGGTGCTAAAGGCCATGCATCGACTAGAGTGATCTCATCATCTGGAAGAGATAATACAACGGTGCTACTTGGTGCCAGTGCTTCCGGAAAAAAAGCGCCACCCCTTATTGTCTTTAAAGGCAAAAACGTATGGGATACGTGGACCTCATCTGAAGCATATCCCGGGACATCTTACGCCGCAAGTAAAAATGGCTGGATGGAGTCAGAAATATTTGAAACATATTTCATAAAATCTTTTTTACCTCTAGTAAAAGATCAACGTCCGCTGCTTGTTATATATGACGGCCACTCCACCCACGTGGGACTGAATATTATTGAGAAGGCGCGCAAAGAAAATATAACGATTTTAAAACTGCCACCCCATACTAGCCATATTTTACAGCCTCTGGATATAGCAGTGATGAAGTCCTTCAAAGATCGTTGGGACCCTTTATTGGTTCAGTGGCAGCGGCTAAATGTCGGGACAGTTTTGCCAAAATCTGAATTGGCACGATTGATTGGGCAGGTTTGGTCTGAAATAGATCCTCAAGTGTTGCGAAATGGTTTCAGAAAAGCGGGTATTAACCCAGTTAACCGTGAAGAAGTTAAAGAAGAAAAATTTGATATTTTAAAGCTAAGACACTGGAAAGAAATTGAAAGTAACAACAACATATTTCAACACAAGAGCAAAATATCACTAAAAGAAATCCGAAATCTTTACTGACGATAGTACTTAATTTACTAAACAAATCTCTGAAACAGGAATTTCTCGACATGGCAGAAGAATTAAGTAATTGCAACCAATCTTTAGAAATATCTGCACAGGTCCAGAAAGTTTCATTTGAAACTCTGAACCGTGAAAACCTTATGACTCCAGAAGCACCCAAAAATAGCAAAGAACCGTTGGAAGATTCTGTACAGGATCAGAAAACTTCGTTTGAAGAACTACTCTTACAAAAATTGAGACGTGGTGATAATTTACCAAAACCACAGCGCCATAAGATAGCGCTTGGTGCTGAAGTCATCACGCACGACGATGTACTGGAAAGAAAAAAAAAAGAACAGAACAAAAAACTGAAACCAAAAGTTAATATAAAAAAAGAAAAGAAAAATGTTCAAGAAAAGGAGACCGTTATACCCGATGCAAATAAAAAACATGCCAAAGAACTAGATGACGTTATTTATTTAACAAACGTTTCAAAAGATGATATTCAGCTGCAACATTTTGTAGCCAAAGATTTAAGAGATCTACCGCGTTGTTTACAGAGACAAGAATCTGACCCTAAAAAAATTAAAATTATTACTAATGTGGTAATTAAAAAAGCTGATACAGGAAAAGAGAGAGAAAAGAAGAAGAAGAAAGATGAAAAAAAAGAAAAGATATATATTAATGAGAACCCTAAGCCAGGACCATCAGGACTATGCAAGACCGGATTGAAAAGCCGTCACAGTCATTCTTCAACGACTGTTTCGGGCTCAGTCAGTAGCCATAGCGATTCGGATATTCTTGAAATACAATCCGATGCATCGTTAATAGATGACTTTGAATGTAGTACTAGTTTACACATTTTGAATAAAGAAAATATAGACAGAAATGTTATAATCCCTGATTTAGACAATGAAGAAAATCAAGTTGCTGGTTATTGTGTGGGAGACAATGTCTTGTTGAGATATTATACACGACAGAAATGGAGGTACTACGTGGGGATAATAGAAAAAATTAACCTAATAGACGAGGAGTTCTGTTATTCGATCAAATTTTATAAAACAATTAAGAAGCCAAAGCTTACATTCAAAAAGACAAAAACAAGTGATCATGACGACGTTTCCGAAATACAGATTGTGAAAAAAATTAATTTAACTCGAGACCCTAAAACAGCAAATAACTTTTTTATGTGTTCTGATGAAAATTTGGTTTATTTTTAAGATAGTATAGTCAATAAGATTGTAATTAAAGAAATAATGCTAAACTTACAATAAAAGTGCCCAACCCTTCGGTTCTTATTTGATTTACTAGAACGTGAATGTTATAGAGTAAGTAAGTACCTAAAACAAGAATATCTAAAAGAACAGATATGTATTTTTTTGTAGTTGTATCCTAATAAAACAGCCTGAGCCGGACTACTGGGAAACTTTCGTTGTTAATTACATTATTCATACTTTAAAATATTTTTGATCTCTACTTTTTATTTATGTTAAAAGGAAGACTGATTATTTTGTTCAAAGAAAAGTAAAGAGATTATGCTACTAATTTTAGGTTCTAATTAAGAATAGATTCTGAGGTTGGTAGTTACCTACGATTTTACCTAACTTGATCTCGTCGTTTTAATATTAAGCACTCACTTATTTTTTCTATTATAGCTAAAACTATTACGAAAAAACATTTTTTAGTTAATTGAGTAAGCATAAGTTTTGGTAATAAAATTGCACTATGAAAAAAGCATTACTTATTATTCAAGGTGATTTATGTTTTATACCCCTGAAAGTACGAAGTATGCCGGCCTTACCCGACAAATGCTGCTTCTCGTGAAATTAGCTATTTTAAACCACATATTTCTGGGAATTAGGGTACACAAATTAAGTTGTTATAGGAACTGGCACTCGTACACACTATTTGTTTTAAATAGTGTGTGCGAAAACTACCGCTACCTAGGTAAATTTGCCACTAGACGGTCTTATGCGACATGGGACCCAAAAACGTCCATTTGCACTGTGTTTAAAAAAATTGTGTTTATTTCATAAGCCGATGGTTTCTATGTAATTTTGACATATTTATTGTCAGATCAACTAAATATCTTATCATCTAGTTTGATAAAATTTGACTTTATAGGTATAGAATGGGCAAAATAAGTCAAATTGCATGTTTTTTTATGAAGTATGCCGGTCTTCGCCGAGTTGACCTTATATTTTGTACAAAAAGGATAAAGGTCATTTAGACCGACTTCGTTTTTTGTTACAGTGTATAGAGAAATTTGTTGATAACAATATCGTGAACACCCACCCACGACCATCAACAAGCAGCTCTACACCTAAACCATCACGCATAGTGGAAAGGCATTTTCCAGAGCAAATGAAAAGTGATACAGGAAAATCTAAATCCCGGAAATTTCGAGTGTGTTACAAAAAAGGTGCTAGAAAAGAATCTACTTACTGGTGTCCGAATTGTAGTGTAGCATTATGTATTAATAATTGTTTTAAAATATATCACACAGAAAACGAGTTTTGAATTTTTATATGTACCTATTGTGTAATTCTATTTTGTTTACTGGCTTTTAATTGTTTTGTGATTCCTTTTGTACTTCAAAATTATTAATAAACGATATACAATTCATAGTTTATCATTCATTTTATGAATAAATTAAAATATAGAAATACGAAATGACGGTCTCCGGGCGTGACGTATTGACATGTCCTAGCGAAACAATACGCGCCCGGTACATGTTGCATAATTTGAACGAGAACTCCCCGGTTAACAGGTTAAGCTGCATAAAACCTCACCAATACGACCACTCTTGCGTAACGACCAGACACCTGGTTCAGAAAATACATGTTTTCAACCTGACAATATAACGACCAGGAAGAGAACAGATAGCAACGTTAAACTGTTAAGTCACTCCATTAACAATGCTCCGAACTGTTCCAAAAACGATGAATAGAACGAGGACCGACTGCGCCACATTATTAAGGAATAAATACTGTGGTGAAAGAGCTTGTTACAGATCAGCTTAAAAATATCAACAGCATAGTGGAGAGCTTTCAGGAATCGATGTTATTCATTAATAAACAGTATGAATATTTGAAGGGCTCGATGGAGCATTCATTTAATAAAAAAAATAGATAGTGACAATGACCACCTAAACAAGTCCGTGTATGACTTAAAAGCCAGACTCAGCCAAGTCGAGCAGCACATGCGAGAATGTAACATCGAAATAAACGGAGTACCAGAACATAACTCGGAGAATCTAGCAAATACAGTTGTGCAACTAGCTCGTACCATAGAGTGTTAGATAACTGATACCGAAATCCAACACGTTGCACGAGTTGCCAAGCTTAATAAGGAAAGCAATAGACCAAGAGCAATAATTGTAAAGCTAAGAAATCACTGTCAACACGATACTCTTCTTGCAGCTGTAAACAAGTTTAACAAAAATAAAACGCACTAGGATAAATTAAACTCCAAACATCTCGGTTTCGGTGGTGATGCTAGACCAGTATTCGTTGCCGAACATCTTACCCCCGCAAACAAACAACTACATGCCGCTACACGTATAAAAGCTAAAGAACTTTTATATAAATTTGTCTGGGTCCGAGATGGCAGAATTTATGTGAGAAAAGACGAAACCAACCCAGCAAAACTGATTCGCAACATGGACGATCTCAGGCATTTTAATTCAAATTGGAATTTTAATAAACTACCAAAGTATCCTTACCGTACCTTGTACCGTACTTAAACCAATGATGTCTCTAAATATATAAGCCTAAGTAACTATAATACACCGTGAAATTTTCCTGGTTGTTTATCCGCGGCAGACCAACTTGCCATAGGGAGTACTTTCGAAGCAAAAAGTAAAATTAAAAAAATAAAGATGTTTTTGTATTAAAATACATTTAAAAAATATTCATCAACTCGAAAACACGAGAATTAATAGTACCAGACGTAACTTTGTAAGTTGTACTCTTATCGCACGCGACCCCGCCAAACGGAACAGCGATACAGCATTCCAAAGATTACGCGAACATTATTTTACTTTGAACATTCTCAAAGTAAAATAATGTTTCCTACGTGGGTGATACGGCACAGGTTACATTGTACGCAACAATACAAAGCATAGCCGCGAAACCGACAAAGGAAAAATCAATTAAAAAATGTTCAAAGCAAAATAAGCGCTCGGTAGAGATAACGCATAAACTAGCGTGCACGAAACAATTACAAACGAAGCCGCGCGCCGGCTTCTTTTGTATCAGTGCGGCGCGCGGCGGCGGCGCACTTAGTTGTCCCGAGAAACGCGTAAGCGCAGCATGTGTTTTACTCGTACTTAACAGTGCAATGGATCGGCATTACAATTATTGCAATTTGGAGAAAGTCGCTATGGTGCAGCTGTATACTAGGGCTGCTTACAACTCACATGCTGCCCGGCGGCTTTACGCCGAGCCACAACACTTGGAGTAGCTCCGTCTTCGCGGGGTTCTGAACCCCTAAGTCCCAACGGCCTGAACGATCGTAGCGGCGACACAGCGGCTACTCGATCATGGGCAGTTCCAGATACCAGCACATGCACAGGGCAGAGGTCGATCGGCCGTTATTTCGCCAGAGCTCGATGAGGATATCATAGAGTACTTCGAACGGGATCCTCGTCGAAGTACGCGTAAGGCTGCGGTTAGGTTTGGCGTAAGCCAATACTACGTGTGGAAACTGCTGAACTCTGAAGGACTGCATCCTTATCATTTTCGCAGAGTTCATGCTCTCCACGAAAACGACGCGCAGAACAGAATTGTTTTTTGTCAGTGGTTGATCTACAATCAGCATACAAACATTTTGTGGTCGGACGAAGCTACTTTTACGCGAGTTGGACTCTTCAACCAGCATAATGAACATTTTTGGGCTTTGAATAACCCACACGTTATTCGCGAGTGTACACATCAAGTGCGTTTTAGTGTTAATGTGTGGGCCGGCATAATTATTGGCCACCTCATTGGACCGTATTTCGTGACAGGACACTTAACAGGTGGAACCTACCTGGAAATGTTACAGAACGTTATCCCAGACTTATTGGACGACGTTCCGCTGGCGGTGCCCGTGGAAAATCTGCACTATCAGCATGAGGCTTCGTTCACACGGCATTGTCCAGCACGTTTTTTTGCAGTATACGTCTTAACGTATAAATAGTGACCATACAACGTACATATATCCATTCACACGTCGATTGTACTGCAAAAAAACGTGTACCGCTTATACGTTTAAACGCATACAAAACGGACTTGTCAAGCAAATCGAATGAACTTTGACGTATTCGGTTTGCAGTGGCACATAATGTAGCTCTGTCTCGTTCACACGGCACGATGTTCACACGTTTTTTATCGAATAGCAACCGAAGAAGCGTTTAGTACCTGAGCGTCTTTTGGACGGGTGGCACGTATTTTATGTTTGATTTGGTTTGATATTCAAAATGATTGAGGAATCTTCTATAGACAACGAACTATTAATTTCTTTAGTGGAACAATGTCCCGTTTTATGGGATAAAACTTTGGAACTTTATAAAAATCGCGTCGCAACTCAAGCGGCTTGGAAGGGAATCATGGTAATAATTGATCCTAATTTTGAGACAAAGGAAGAAAAAACAAGACAAGCCTTAGGTATGTATATTTTATTACTAATAATATAAATTGAGTTACAACATATTTTAACTTGCTCTGCTTAGTTCTAAATGTATTCGTTTTGCCATGGGACTGCTCCTTCGTTTGATAAAAAATAGTGACTAAAAATGGACCATACGCTGTTTGCTTGAACATTTCGAACTGCCGTACTTTGAATATTTTCAAATAATGAAGGATTTGCCACATCTTCAAAATTGAAAAACCGCAAGTAGCACAATTGAAAAATAATCTTTATAATTGAAGTACATGGATCCACTATGAGGAGGCTTTAAGATTTTTATGTGTTTTCCGTCAATTGCACCTAAACAATGAGGGAAATTAGTCTTTCTTACAAAACCTTCCACTATTTTTATCCATTCACTTTCTGTAGAAGGCATTTGAAGATATTCTCCCTGAAGGACATGCCATAGAGTCCAGCAAACATCCCAGATGATACCACTTATAGTCGATACTCCAACTTTGTATGAATAGTGTAAATCTTTCATGGAGCACCCCGATGCTAAATACCTGAAAAAAAATGTATATGTACAGTCAACAGCACGTCCCTCTATACAGATCCAATATAAACTGACACGCGGCATCATTACTGTGATGTGGACTCATATAAGAGATAATTATAATCGATCGTATAAAAAGATAAAAGATCAGAAAAGCTCAGGAAGTGGCGCCAAAACAGCAAAGCCTTATGTATATAGTAAACAGTTATCTTTTCTGCAGAAAGTAATAGAACCTAAAAAGACAGTAAATAATGCTACTACCGAAAATAACAACACGGAATCCAATAATAACACAGAATCCGAAAACCAGAAAAAAAATTCTGAGGGTGGAAATGAAACATTGGAAACAAACTCTATAGAGACACATGACACAATGGCGGCAAAGAGCCCAATACCTAATCGTGTACCTAAAAGATCTCTAAAGAATATGATTAGTCCTGTAGATGCGAAGATGATGAAATTTATGGATTCTTATTCGAATAACGAACCTAAAACAATGAATCGGCATCTTTCATTTTTTAATGGGATATTACCATCATTAGATAAGTATGACGATGATGAAGTCCTTGATTTCCAAATGGGTGTGTTACAGTTAATGAAAAAAATTAAAAACAGTCGCCAAATTCGTGAATCGTCGTCTTTCAATCTGTCATCAGTTCACAGAGGATATTTTACACAACAATACCAAAATAGTAATATACAAGAAGCTACAAATTCTATTAGTACAAACATGACTACAACGACTTCTCTTCAAAGTCCAGCCTCTGTAGAATTAACTACAGCAGCTTCTCTTCAAAGTCCGTCTTCTGTCGAATCCTGCTATTCTAACTACACGGATATTGATTACAATGTCTTTTAATACGAAACACGAATATACCATAGTAAAATTGGTCAAATTTTTATATTTTTTTAATTATAATTAACATTAATAAAACTTAAATAATCACAACCTGTGTATTTTTATTTGTGTACTTACCTTTAACAGATGGATTAATTTCATTTTAGTACTAATGCATTTCCGCATATTCGTATTTGATTTTGGTAGGCTTGAATTTTCCAGTCGAGTTAATAACTTTTCAAAACTTTCAACAGACATTCGAAAGTAATCAAAAAACTTTTTTTCATCGTTTCTAAGATTTTCGAAAAATTTTTTAAGTTGTAAGTACCTAATTATTGTTATTTTCTATTTTGTAGTCTTGTCATATTTTTTTTTGTTTTGTTTTTTAATGTTACCTATAATAAGTATTTTGTAATTGTTAAATATCAAATTATGTAAAATTGAAATTATAAAATAGCCAAAAAGTCAGAATAGATAAAAATTTATATAACAAATAAAAAAGAATGTAACCTTGCTGAGTTTCTTACCGGTTCTTCTCAGTTGAAGGCTGACTTCCGAACCGGTTGTAGCTTCAGTAACTTTAAATTTGACCTTCATAAGTGCCCTCCGAAGGCCTAAACTGAATAAATGGTTTTGAATTTTGAATTTTTTTGAATTTTGAATTTTTTTAATTGAATAAAAATAAAATAAAATAAATAAATAGTATTCAGTGTCAGTACTACAGTACAATCTCACTAATCCGGCACTTCGATAGATCGGCAAGTCCAATAATCCGGCACCCTCCGCCCACGCCTCCCTCACCCCTCTATACCTGTGCGCTTGGTCGCTGCGTCGTCGACTAGCAGTCTAACCTCAAAACTTATCACGTGCACGTGCTAACGTATTTGTTTTTTTCAAGTGAGAATAGTTTATAGTTAAAAATGACAAATAAACGCAAACACAAGACACTAGATTTGAATAATAAAATGGAGATTTTAAGAAAGTTAGATACTGGACAAAACATGTGCAAATTGGCAAAAGAATATGGTGTTGGGCGTGCTACTATACACGATCTTAAGAAGAAAAGGCAAAAGATAGTAGACCACGTCAAGACAATGGAATCAGGGCCAGGAAAGCGTAAAACACTAAAAGTTGGCGATTGTCCAAAGATGGAAAACGCTCTTTACTTGTGGTTCATACAGCGGCGTTCTAAACACACTCCTATATCTGGAGAAATTCAGAAAGCCAAAGCAATCGAATTTTATAAAAAAATTACCCACAAAGATGATTTTCGTGCCAGCGATGGATGGCTGGATAAATTTAAAAAACGATTTGGTATCCGTCTATTAACCATATCGGGTGAGAAATTATCAAGCAACGAATCTGCAGTACAGCCATTTATCGAGCATTTCAAAAACAAAGTAGAAGAACTGGGTCTTCTTCCTGACCAAATCTATAACGCAGACGAGAGTGGTCTGTTCTGGAGACTGTTGCCCAATAAAACATTTGAGTTATATAGAAGCAAAGGCAGCAACATCCCATTTTTTCATTTTGGCAACTTTTAATGCAGTGTGGTAGTATTCCGTCAACTTTACTTGACCGAATATTAAAATGGTTTCAAAACCATCATCATCCCATACAAAATAGAGGTTCTAAATTGAGATTGGTAGCAAAACCAGCAACATACCCGCGTAGTTGCGGCATAGACAGCAACATCCTTCTTTGACCAATCAGGTGTCACTATTCGAACCAACTTTGCAACGGTGGTTCTGTGTATTTTGCTCTCGTAAATCAGTGAAATTAAAGCGTAAATAGTGTTATTATTGACAAAAACGTCTTAAAACTTGAAAATGGAATGTTTTCCTAGCCCCTGTGATAATAAAAACAGTCGAAAGAGAAAGGCAGAACCCGAAAAATGGAAGAGATACCAGGCGAAGCTAAAGCGGTAAGTTGTAGTACAGTTAGATAATCTTGATCATTTCAATTATTTTATCAAGCTAAATAATCTCGTTTTATTAATTTTATCTAAATAATACTGTTAGTTTACTAAACCGATGGTTGGAGTTACAACACGTTCAGACAATTTGATCATTTAGGTTTTTTATAAATTCGGTCATGGTCGTGTTCACTATCATGTTTTCGTTGCCACCACACCATAGACAAGTTTATAGGTTATTGTTCTTTTGTGGTATTTAGGCAGTTACTTACTTTTATGTTTCTTTTAGGTATTCTGCTGTAACTCTCCCAAAAAGATTACTGTGTCGTCACAAAAAGACTTTTAATTGCATGTCTATAGCAATGACCGACGTTAAGCAATTTTTTGACAATTTTTATGTAGAACCCAATAAATTGAAGCAGGATGCTTTTATATTAAAGCATTGCCAACCAAAAAAAGTAATGCGTCATCGCCGTTCTGCTAATTCAAAATATTCGATGCAAAAATTTCAAACCAAATATTACATTTACTGTAAATCTGCAAAGAAGAAAGTTCAAGTATGCCAAAAATTCTTTTTGACAGTTTTACAAATCACAAAATATAGAGTGCAAAGTATTATGGAGACATACTTTGAGACCGGACAACTTTTAACAGAAAAAAGAGGAGGTGACCGTATTTCTAATAAATATCTGCACAAACGCGAAGCTATTAAAAGATTTATTAATAAAATTCCATGCCAAGAACCTCATTATTGTAGAGGGAATACCAAGAGGTATTATTTGTCATCGGAATTGTCCATTAATAAATTATGGAAGCAATACAATATAGAAGCTAGTCATGACTTAAAAGTAAAAAAATCCTACTTTCGACACATATTCAATAGTAACTACAATCTCGGCTTCGGTACTCCAAGAACAGACGTTTGTGCCACTTGCTTAAGATTTTCATCAGAAATCGGTCACCAAAATGATTCTCAAGCACGAAACGATGTAATGATCTCTCAAAGATTACACAAATTGAGAGCTAAAGCATTTTTTGAAAAAGTCAGTGAAGAAAACCCTAACCTAAAGACGTTTTCATTTGATTGTGAAAAAAATTTAAATTTGCTTAAAGTTCCTGACCAAGTCGCATACTACCTGAGAAATATTTATTTGTTTAACTTCACAATAGTGGAGGGCTCTTCAAAAAGCAAGTTAACTCCTACAAACGTGTTTGCCTACTGTTGGACAGAAAATGTTTTTCCCAAAGCTGCTAACGAAATTGCGTCAGCCTTGTATCACCGACTGAAAAACACAGACTTCTCTTCTTGTCAAATAGTTCGACTTGTCGCTGATGGCTGTGCAGGCCAGAACAAAAACACTATTATGCTGGCTATGTTAGCTAAATGGATGACAGAAGCTCCTCAAAATGTTAAACAAATTGAACTAGTGTTTCCAGTAGTTGGACATTCTTACATACCACCTGACAGGGTATTCGCTAAGATCGAAAAGGAAGTCCGGCTCCACGAAGAAATAAATAGCCCCCAAAAATATTTGGACATTATTTCAAACTTTAGTACTGTCACTACCTTGGGAGCTACTGATTGCGAAGTCCTTGACTGGAAAACAGCTTCACAGGAAGTTTTTAAGCCTGTGAGCAACTGGCATTTCAAATTTAAACATTATAAATCCGATGATGGAGTTAGCAAAAATGTTTGTAAACCAGGAAAAAAAAGCGCTATGATAAATCCAGAAAAAATACGTCCTTCGAACAAATTAACTGCCGCTAAAAAAAAAGATACACTAACCTTGCTAAGAAGCCATTGGGGTAACGATTGGCACCTAAACGAAAATTTGCAATTTTTCAAAGAGTTGCTACAAGAATATAATGATGACCAAACTGAGGATAGTAACCAACAGGGTGAAGACGGTGACCATAACGAAGAATTGTGTGAGCCAAATGAAGAAATTGATGACATGCATGTGTGAATAATAAGATATAAGTAAACTTAAACATAAATAAGAATAATATTAATAATTGATGATTAGAACAAACATATAATATACAATACAATAAACAGTGTCCGATAAAAAAAGTTTAAATTTATTTATTACCATAATTTAAAAATAAAACCTAAGTATTAAAATTCATAATCATAGCGTTCCATCTTTCTATTTCTAATAAATTCGCTTTATAATATTTCCTAGTAAAAAGGAATAGCTGTAGGTTTTTGAAAAAAATAAGTATCAAGATTATTACAGTAAAACATCAACAATAACAGTCATTACAAATGCAGCAATATCCATGATTGACCGGTGCAAAACCAGCAACATCCAATTAAGAATGGCGCAAAAGCAGCATTATCCACACATTAGATGCAAAAACAGCAACATCCTAAATGTATTACTTTATTTTGGTAAATGTAGTGTTTCTTAGGGAATTCTGTTTTACAATATCTGATTCTATCATCATTAGTTATCTATTCTTGTAACATAATGTAACTAAAAATTGGTACATGCAACGTAAACAAAAAAAGACGTCTACTGCCTTTTCAGTAAAAGTGAATGTTGTTGCTTTTGCTTCTATATGACTCATTTGTATCTTCTGAAGAAGCAAGTGCACCAGGTCGTAAAGTGAGTAAAGATAGAATCACATTCATGCCGTGTTCAAATGTTACTGGAACGCACAAATTGGATTTGTTAGTGATTGGCAAAGCAAAAAATCCCAGAGCTTTCAAGAATATTTGTCTGCCAGTCTGCTACAAGAATCAAAGTAAAAGTTGGGTCACGAGAGAGGTATTTAGCGAATGGTTTCATAAAGACTTTGTCCCAGAAGTCAAGAAGTTTATGAAAAGATCAAACTTGCCCATAAAAGCTTTACTCGTACTTGACAATGCTCCAGGCCACCCAAATGAACAAGAACTTAAATCAAGTGATGGGAATATCCAAACCATCTTCCTACCTCCAAACTGCACACCTTTACTGCAGCCGATGGATCAAAATGTTATCCAAAAAATAAAGTCTTTGTATAAAAATAAATTGCTGATCCATATTATATCTCAGGATGGTGATATAACGCAGAGCCTTAAAGGATTGAATTTGAAGGATGTTGTATTCTCTCTCGCTCATGCTTGGAAGTCTGTTTCTCCTAACTTAATCCAATCTTCATGGAAAAAGTTGTGGCCTACAATGAATGATGTATCAGAAACAGAAGAAACAGATGAATGGGATCTTGAGGATAATGTGCCAATTGCCGATTGGTTACAAAATCTATCAGAAAAAGGATTGGAGACAAGTGAAGAAAATTTAAATTCTTGGTTTGAAGGAATCGAAGAAACAGAGCAAATTATGACCGATGAAGAAATTGTATGTGAAGCAGTACAAGAAGAAAGCTCTGTAGAAATATTGGAGCCACCAACTACTACAACTGCTGTAAAAGTTAAACCAGATGATTCATTGATTTGTTTCAATACCTGCATAACATGGGCAGAAGAAAACGGCATATCTGGCAAAGATATTATAATTCTTCGCAACATGCGAGAAAAGGTTTTTAAGCAAGGACTACCAGTTGCACAAAAGCAGACCTCAATTAAGGATTATTTCAAAACTAGTTAATTACATATCTACCTACATGTTAATTTAATACATTATATACATTTATTCTCTCTATGAAATGCTTTATTTTATTTATTACCTATGATTTTTTTCAGTATAATCCAGTAATCCGAACATTCCAATAATCCGGCACCCTCCGGTTTTTAATAGTGCCGGATTAGTGAGATTGTACTGTATTGGTTTGTGGTCACTTTCAAGGTTTGTTTTTCACATTGGTTAATCCGCCATTTTTGGTTTCTGATGTTTTATTTGTTTTTAAAACGATTGTATAACCAAGACAAAACTATTTCGCTGCGGGAAAACAACCACTAAAATTTCACGGTGTATAATTGTATTCTCGGAAACATGGTCGAATTCGTCTATCGCTGACAGTGAGTTCATCGACAATCGTTATATAGTTTACAGACGCGACCGTTTATGTTCTAAAGGTACGAAGAAGGTTGGAGGAGGGGCTCCAAAATGATCTAAACAAGTTGATTCCATTACATCAGCAGAGAGAGGGACTCTTGTTACTCTCTGCGTAGCAGTAAATGCAGTGGCGAACTCGGTGCCTTGTATGTTTATCTTAACTCGAATTAAATACAGGGACTATTTTGTTCGCGATGGACCTCCAGGCTGCATTGGTGCCGGGAACGCAAGTGGCTGAATGACTGGGCTAGAATTCACAATATTTATAACCATTTCATAGTTGCTGTGAAACCATCTCCGTCCGATCCTGTTATCTTATTATTGGACAATCATTCATGTCACTTGGACATTGAGGTCATCGAAACAGCTAATGAAAACAATGTGGTATTGCTATCGTTTCCACCTCACTGTTTACATAAGCTTTTGGATGTGGGGGTCTACGGACCATTCAAAATTACTGAAAATCCAAGAAAGGAAAGTCACCCAAAGTGGGAAAATCTACAGGAAAGAAGACAAAACAGGGAAATGCAAATAAGGGAAAGAAAACAAGTAATGATAAAAAAAGGCTCGCTTTAAAGAGGATGGTTTTACAGGACTCTGACGAAGAAAGTGAAGTAGAAGATGGTTATTTTTGTCTGATATGTTGTGATCCCTTTGATCCGAAGAAATCTGGTGAGGAATCACGCTAAAACACTAACGATTGCTAGACTTGAAATTGGTAGACTTGGGGTAGTCACTCTGTACATGTAGAGTCATTCGGGGTAACAGCACGCGGTGGGTAAAAGTACGCGGTGGTCCGATCTCCGACAGTTTATCATTATCATATTCGTAAAAAGTATTTAACTTGTGTATTGTGACTGATTATTTGGTATATTTGCCGATTGGGGTAAGAGTACGAGATTAATAGTACGCACGCGTACGTTTACCCTCGTTGCGTACTTATACCCCAAATGAAATAAAAATATCAAAAATTGTTCAATCTTTCAGAATACACCAAAATGCCGAGAAATTACATAAGGAAGGCCCCTCAGAGGACCCTCGTCTCAGATAACCAAATAATGAATGCGAAAAAACTCATGCAAGAAGGGAAAAGTCAAAGACGTGCTGCTGAAGAAGTTGGCATCAGTGAGGGCGCCTTACGAAAGAGGCTAAAATCTACCCACGTGCCAACATCATTAGGTCGTTTTAAAGCTACATTCACCAAAGACCAAGAAGCGCAATTTGCAGTTCATTGTGAAGATATGGACAAGAGGTTCTTTGGTATTACTATTAATGATTTAAGAAGATTGGCATATGAGTTTGCAACAGCCAATAATATAGAACACCGTTTCGATGATTCATGCAAGATGGCTGGTCGAGACTGGGTACAAAGTTTTCTTAAAAGAAATCCTCACCTAAGTTTACGTCAGTCAGCGCCCATCAGCTTGGCCAGAGCAATTGGCTTTAATAAAACTCAAGTACAGCGATTTTACAATATGTATGCTCAAAGAAATCTATGGCACTCATAATTTTAGACCAAACAGAATTTATAATATGGACGAAACTGGAATGAGTACAGTTCCAAAAAAAACGCCTAAGGTTGTATCTGTCAAAGGCAAAAAAGTGGTCGGTAAAGTTGTGTCTGCTGAACGGGGTACTACTATCACTACCATAATGTGCATGAGTACTACAGGGCATTATGTACCACCAGCGTTCATATATCCACGTAAAAGGATACGGATACTAATTACTAGATGGTGGTCCAACACAGAGTATATGTATGGTGTCAGATAGCGGTTATGTAAACACAAGCCTCTTTGTCGAATGGTTACACCATTTCAAGGACTTCGTCAATCCATCAAAAGATGATCCCGTATTGCTTATTATGGATAACCACTCTTCGCATATCAGTTTGGAGGGAACTAACTATGCCCGGGAACATCACATCGTAATTTTAACTCTCCCACCACATGGTAGTCACAAACTACAACCACTGGATGTAGCTCTTCATGGCCCTTTGAAAACCAAGTATGCCATTGAATGTGAAATGTGGATGAATCAGCATCCTGGCAGAGGTATAACTCAATTTCAGGTTACTAGTCTCTTTAACACTGCCTTCAAACATGTTGCCACAATAGGTAATGCCGAGTCTGGATCAAAATGATCCTGCCACAGCAGATAACAATGTCGTTACTTCAAAAGATCAAGATATGATCATGGAAATTTCATCGCCTGTGAGTCCTACTATATCTATGCCCGCGATGAAAGTATAGATCAAGTGACTTTTCCTGATGCTACTTTAATGATAAGCGAAGTTCAGTCACCTGTAAGTCCAACTATATTTACCATCGGTAATGAAATCGAAGACCAACTGATTGATTCGGACGTTACTTATATAGAAAGTGACATTGAAAACGACGCTGAAGTCAACAAGGAAAACAAATTTGTGACTAAATGTAGACAGAATTCTCAGGAATCTAAATCATTTCCTTTATCACTAGTAGAAGAAAAACTAGTAGATTGTTCAAACGTCAAGGATACTGCTGCAACAATTCGGACTGCAACTGTAGCTCAATTAAGCCCACGTCCAAAAGAGACTGATAAAAAACAAACCAGAATCTGCTTGAGGTCCCAAGGTATACCTTCGAATCCTATCCAGGAAAGCGTACTTGTTTCCAAATGTAAAAAGGTACAGATTAAAGAAAATCAAGTGGATTCTTCAAACATAAATTCTGTTCCATCAACCTCTCAAATTATAACAATAGCCCGCTAAATCCACTTCCAAAAATGACTGATCAAAAAAAGAGAACAAGAATTAGCTTAAAATCTGAAATTATAACTTCTAGCCCTTACGAAAAGCAGTTGGAAGAAAAACAAAAATTAGAAGGGGAAAAGCGATTGAGAAATAGCAAGAAAGTTCATCAGAAGTTAGCTTTTGAACCCCAACCAGGACCATCGGGAATAAACAAAAAACGCAGCAATAATAAATCAACTAAAACAGAAACGAAATGAAAAGGTTATTGATAAAACAAATATGTTAATATGCTGTCCAGTTTGTTGTGAAAAATATGAAGAATCACTAACAGAAGATTGGATCCAATGCTTAATTTGCAATGACTGGTTTCATGAAAATTGTACTGCCTATACGAATGGAATATTTCGATGCGACTTTTGTAATGAGTAAATCTTACTATGTACCTAATATCTAACCTTAGGTTTAACATTTAATTTGATTTAAAAATTAATAAGTAAGGATTATTTGCCAATTATTTTGATCTCAAAGTGTGACTATTGCCAATATAAATAATTTAAGACAAGATTTACATATAATAGATATAATACAAAGAGTTCTTAATTTTTTTAATGTTAATGTTCTTATAATGTAATTCACAAGATTAAATAAATGTTGATTATTGCCAATCTTAATTGTATTCTCTTAGAAATCTGAATGCGTACGCTTACCCCGCGTGCGTAACTTTACCCTAAGACTTGCGTAATTTTACCCACACATCGGGTCAAGAGTACGCATTGGAAATGTTTTCAGTTAAGCCTATGTAGGGCTAAAACTAATTAATCTTGATGGAAAATTTTCTTAAATAGTGAAAATTTATATATATATAAATATTCTACAGATTTAATATCATAACATGCCAATTATATAATTCTTTATAGGTCTGGGAGGCCATAAAAAAAAAATGCGTGCTCTTGACCCGAATGACTCTACGTATATAACCGACTAAACCCGATTTGCATTACACGGCTAAAGTAGAAAGAGTGGCAAGTGGCTTATCAATTAAAGTCCATAACTGTACAAGAGTTTTCATTTTGTTTTTACAAATATTAAATTTGTATTTTCGTTTAATTTTAGATTATTATGTTTTCGTTGTAATGAGGCAAGACTGCTTTCTAGACATATGTTATTTAAATTTAAAAAAAGTAAGTAATTATGTTGATTGTTCCTAATAAAAACTCATATAATACGTTTGTTTTTTATTGGAACAACATGCCCCGTGTAGCGTAACAACCAGCCCCAAGCACGGGATAGAATGTTACACGGTTTTTTTCCCACAAAGAACACAATTATGTCATCACTATTAGTCTACAACATAACATTTATTTTAAATAAAGATCCTGAATAGTTACTTTACTAAACAAGCCTATACTTAGGTAATACAATCAAACCAATTAAAAAATATGGCAGTTTGTAAAAAATATGTCACTACCAGCCCCGGTCTCCCCTAGGGTAATACCGTGGGACACAGTTAGTGAAAGTATAATATCATTATCAATGACACAATAATCTTTTTTCAGGCTTGCATAATCGGTAAGGAAACTAAAAAATGTATTTACCTTGGTGTAAAAAACAGATATTGTTTTCATTGTCAATTATATGAAAATTAAAACAAAAATGTCACCTCACATGTTTTTCATAAACTACCAGGGGCCATCCACTGGAATGGAGGCTGCCATCTTGGTAAAAAGTTTCAAAAAAGTAAAGTAATGCATGGGGAGTCAAGTACCTCCCATTTATAGGTAAACAAGGAAGATTGTTTTTAATCCGCTGGCTAACAAATTATAAACAGTGTACTGTATTAGCAATTGCCTTGTAATGAATGATATTTTATTTTGATTTTATAGGTGATGGTGATTCATCTGTGTATGCACAATTGAAAGAAAATGTTTCATGTGGAAATCAGATATGAAAAATTGAGTGCATAAATCATGTCATCATAAATTACACCAGTGCTAAATAGATAATAAATAAGGTATAACTCTAGCTTTTATTCAAAGTACTGCTAAAAATATGCTAATTATCACCAAATGCTACTGATGTTATTAATGTGAAATTTGTGTGTGTGAGTGTGTATGTTTATTACCGCCTCATGGAATGGAGATAGCTTATGTCCCGAAATAGGACATAGGCTACTTTTAATCCCGGGAAAATCGTTAGTACCCGCGGGTAACACCGCTGGACGCAGGTACTTGAAAATAAATTTATTTTCCAGTATTTATAAACATAAGTTATATATGATCGGCATTTTCAGTTACTGGCTAACACAAAGTTGCCTCTGTTTGGCAGAAAGATGACAGACAGATGACCATGTTGAATTACAGTTTGATTTGAAAAATGGCCCACTATATGTGTTTGGCGGACAGAGATTGCAAATCTTACTATCGCAGATGGAAATCTGAATCTAACAAAGATCCCGATGTGGATTTGGTAGACGATATGAAAAAAAATGCTACCACAGTTTGGGCAATGATTAATGCTGCCAATGAAAATGTTGTGAGCAAAACGAAACGTCTGTCAAATCAAACAACAAACTTTTGCCTCTCATGCATCAACCTTAACAAACGAGGGTTCACGTTGCAGGTAAATTTAAATTTCATATCTACTTGTGCATGTAATGTAACAAATATTTTTATATAAATACCTATACCATATTTATGACAGGTCTTACAAAAATGGCTGGTCAAGGCTGGCATGCAAGTACATGGAAACAGTGTACCACAATTAGTCCGAGGACTATCACAAAAAAATACAAAAGAGAAAAAGTGAACAAAGACAAAAATCATACACACGAAGAAAGATTTTCGTCCCCAAAGCTATAACCGATATCCAGCACGGTCCTAGCGCACATGATCCTCCAGAGCCAGTAAACAAAGAAGATTTACTAAAAGCTTGCAATGAAAAACTATTAGACTTTCAATAAACCCCAGACGACATAAAAGAAATTGAAATGTCTACGGCCAGGTTCCCACTACGCCGGACCGGCAGATCTGCCGCGCCGGTAAATCTGCCGGAAGGGCTAGTGGCTGTACAATTTATATGAAGCTATTCACATTATCCCGGGTCCGGCATTTTTGCCGAGCCCGGCATTTTTACCGAGCGTTTTGTCACTACGAATTGCCGGTAGAACGACCGGGCCCGGAGTAATGTGAACGAGTTTGTGCCGGTATCTGTCCCCCGCTCGCCCCGCTCGTGCTCCCCTCGCCCCGCCCGTGTTCCACTCACGTCATTCGGCTCGCATTTTCTGGTAAAAGTAGACGTTTACCATGGATATTCAAGCAGAAACTTTAATTACGCTTGTCCAAGAGAGACCTGTTCTGTGGGATAAAACCGAAGACGTCTATAAAGACAAAAACTTAAAGTTAGCAGCATGGCGTGAAGTATGTTTAATACTGAAACCAAACTTCGATGAACTGGATGAAAAAGAAAGCAAACAGTACGGTGAGTTTTTAATGTTTTATTGATAAAATGTAAATGCATTGATAAATTTTATTTTATAGCTGCTGCCTGCCACGGAACGGAACCAATATCCGAAACAAAATAATTAGTAAATGATGTCCGTATAGCGTTTGCATTAGGGCCACCTCGACTCGACACATTCCGATTCATGGGTGTCGTTTCTTGTTCTTGTCTATGTTCTATATTTTGGTAACTTTCAAAATTTATACCATCTTTTTCTCTTACAAAATTATGTAAGACTGTACAAGCTTTAATTACTTGAATTGCTGTGTCTACGTTCAGATCTATAGCTCGATGGATTATTCGCCACTTATTTGCCAGAATACCAAAAGCGCACTCAACATACCTTCTTGCTCGACTTAGTCTATAGTTAAAAATCTTTTCATCAGTATTCAAATGTGTACCTCCATATGGACGTAGGAGATTAGGTGTTAAAGCAAAGCCTTCATCGCCAACAAGTATAAACGGTAATTCTTCGTGCAAGTTTTCATGAAGCGGTCTAGGCTTTGGTACATTAAAGGTTCGAGCATATTATGCCGGGCCGCAGCGGGGCGGGGCGGAGCGCAAAAATCGCTTCAATACAATTTGTATGAAATAACGCACACTGTGTCGGGCCGCAGCGGCTCGCATTATTGCGCGGCGGATTTCCGTCCGTGCGATGCGACCCGCCCCGCGCCGCTGCGCCCCGTCAACAGTGTGCTATAGCAAGCGGATTGTTGTGCACGCGCAAACGATTTCACGACATTTTTTAGTATTTGCGTGTTCCTGTTCTTGTGGTTGTTCATAAAAATGAATGAAGAACTTTTGATTAACTTAGTTCAAGGATACAAAGAACTTTATGACCTACAAGATCCTCATTACGACGATCAACAAAGAAGAGATAATATTTGGAAGGAAATAGGGGACATAATGAAAGAATCTGGTAAGTACCACTGTCAAGTATTTATTTCTTATGTTATAACCATCATAACGCACTTGTATCGTGATGTACTATAATCACATTTTTACACATTTTTTTACTACATAATTTAGACCAAGTAATCATTGATTTTAGACAGATTTCTGAGGAAATGTTTATTGCTGCCAACATCCATAGTGTGTCTTTCATTATTAGAGTAGGTATTACCACAGAGTATATATACCTACTACGTAAAGTATTACTTTATTAATGATGACAATAATAATGAACATAAGTAAGTAATAATAATAAATAAGATTTGTATAATTGTCGCGAAATTGTGGTTTAAGGTTTATTTTTAGGGTTCCGTACCTCAAAAAGGAAAAGCCGGCCAAGTGCGAGTCGGGCCCGCACAGAGACGATGACGACAGAGGCGACAAAATGAGTATTATTTAATTTTTTGGGTTCCGTATTATGTGTGGTACGAAAACCTTCATATGCGAGTCCAACTCGCACTTGGCCGGTTTTTTATAAGTAAGCGGGCAGTATCGAATAACCTTAGTGTCAAGATATTAGTTTCTTCGCATACCTCTTCTAATAACCCTTGACTGCCACTCAATGGTACCAGTTGGAGATACGAAATATCTTTTAAATTGATCACGGACACACATTGCGTCTAGTGCTGCATGGCCTCCAATATATGGCAAATCTGTTAGAGCTTCTGTTACCACATTTATCTGAGCCTCCTCTTCAGACCAGTAGCAAATGTCGTTTCGCAGTAAATTGTGCAAACAACAAGTGGCTAATATAATAACATTAACATGTTTTGGCAATAACGAAAAACGTCTTTCGTAAACTCTAAACTTCTTCACTAATAGCCCGAAAGCATTTTCGCTCACACGCCTAGCTCTGCTCAGCCTATAATTAAAAACTTTCTTGTCTTCGTCATTTGTCAACTGATTTGCTGGATATGGTCTCATCAAATGTCTGGTTAATGGAAAAGCTTCGTCTCCAACGATGACATGTGGTAACTTTATGTCTGTACCTGGTATTAAACGATCAGCAGGCAAATTAAACTGTCCATCGATTAAAGCTTTGCCAAAATTAGAGTTATTGAGTATTAGGCTATCAGAATTTTTACCCAAGGCACCAACATCGATGACTGTAAAACGGTAGTCCGCATCGACTAAGGCCAATAAAACTATAGTAAACGTTTTTTTGTAAGAAAAATAAAGGGAGCCGCTATTCGGTGGTGCTTCAATAATAACATGCTTTCCATCCAGTGCCCCAATGCAATTTGGAAAGTTCCATTGCCTTTTAAAACGCTGTTCTTTACGTTTCCAGTCTGCTTCTGTCGGTACAGGCATGACATTGGGTGACAACTTCTTAAATATGGCTGTACATGCCTCGTAAATAATTTGTCTAACAGTTGATTCACCAAGTCGAAAAGAAGTGGCTAATGACTTCATTGAATTTCCTGTTGCCAAATATCTGAAACATAAAAAGTTTTAACTTTATTAATACCTATATTTTTTCTTCCACAGATAAAACTTGCAGAGACAGATGGAGACGTATAAGAGATAATTACAGACGCGCTAAAAAGTTAAGGAAAACAAAAAGTGGACAAGCTGCTACAAATATGAAGAAACCAAAATATGAAGATTTATTGTCATTTCTTATCCCCTATATTAGCAACGAGGATGAAACTTTTTCAAATTTTCCACCAAATAATGTTTCCCAAGACTCAAGTAATGAGGATAATAGTATTTTAGACGATATTCATAGAAGTGATAGCCCTGGTTCAAGTGCTGGTACTTCACAAAGCACTATAAGAAATCGTCGTGTTACTTCAGAAGACAGTTCACCTCGTCCTTATAAAAGAAATTCTAGAACTTTAAATACTCCACCACAGCTTTCACCAATACACACGTTATTGCAAGAGTATTTAGAAAAAAAATACACGGCCAAGAAAAATGAACCTGACAAAATTGTTGACTTTTTCACGAACTTGGGGGAAACTGTTTCAAATTTTCCGGAAGATGTACAAATTCGTGTAAAACGTGAAGTTTTTAAAATAGTTACCGATGCAGAAGAGTTGGTTTTCAGGGAGAAGTCTAAACCACAATATGTATTACAATTATCTCAAGAGAGCACACCACCCATAATCGTTAATTTAAACGATGTTGATGTACAACCTCCAAACCAAATAATACCACCAACTTCAACAAATGTGAATCCAAATGATATTGACACACAGAAAGAGATTGCTCTTGATCTTGACGATAACGCATTAAATGATTTTTTAAATTCTATTCAACAAAATAAAAATCAACAATGAATGGTATTTTGAGCGACGGGCTACTAAGAGGCCAAACACAAAGAGAAATGGAAGATGTTGATTAAGAATAGTTTTATTAGAGTTTAAGATAGAAAGATTTTTGTTCTGTGATTTTGTGATAATATAATATTGACATTATGTATACCGCTTTTTTTTCTTTAAAATGAAAATATACCCTAACTAGCGCCGCTGCTAACTATTAAAAAGACAAAAGACACAAGATCCTAACGTACGACCTCACTAACAATTTAAGATACAATTTACACAGGATTAAATGGGAGGAAAAAAGGATAATTAATAATCACTAGGTATGCTATAGTGAAACTTACCTTAAACACACCACAAGCCGCTCTTCTGGTCCGATAGGCTCACGAAAACTTGTAGTTTTTTTTTGCAGATCCTCCTTTATTATTTCAAGTAATTGAAAATATCGATCAGGAGTCATCCGAAAATATCCCCAAAACTTGTTTTTGTCTGCTACAAGATCGGGAAAAAGATGATGGTATTCGCCAAATATCTTTCTCTTGGAACAAATGGGATGTATCCATATTTTACGTTTTCTCTTTTGTCTATGCTGTTCTTCTTCTAACAGCAGGCAAAAAAACGAAAGTTCTTCGTCAGAGCTATCCATTACGTACAGTTGCACGCAAATTCCGGCAGTACACTGTACTCAAAATCCGTCAACGCAATGCGACCCGGCCCGTCACAAATGTGCTAGGTACGCATTTTGCGATGCGCTGCGGCCCGCTCCGCCCCGCTGCGGCCCGGCATAATGTGCTCAAACCTTTAAAGTACCATCATTGATCTTTTGCCAAAATGTACTATCCTTTAATATAGTAGAATCGCATTCCTTACCATATGAGCCCACACTAATAGAAATAAATCGGTACTCTGAATCGACAACTGCCATTAATACAAAAGAATAATACTCCTTGTAATTAAAGAACATGGAACCACTCTTGGCTGGTTTCAAAATTCTGATATGTTTACCATCTACTGCTCCAAGACAGTGAGGAAAGTTGGCTTTTCTTTCGAATCCTGAAGCGATGTCCTCCCATTCTCTCTCAGTATCAGGCAGCTTAAGGAAATCTGTCTTTAGGTTTTCCCAAATGACGTGGGTCATTTCTTTTATTAGTTTACTTATTGTCGAAACGCCTACTCTGTATGAGTAATGTATTTCTTTGAATGAACATCCTGAAGCTAAATATCTGAAAAAAAAGTATTTTTTGTTAATTCATTATTACTTTATACGTCACCAAGAAACAAATTGTATTGTTTTATGATATTTTTTTATTGATTTCAGGAAAACAGGTTTCAACTAAATGGAATAATATACGAGATTCATGGCTTATAGTCTAAGAGCCCGTGAACCCCAGACCTTCGTTATTTTATAAAAGCTGAAAAGTTGTCAGCGCATGCTCCTAACACAGGTAAGAACGATGGACCATTATGAAGTTTGGGTTACCCTGGCTTTGGCAGGTAAACGGTACTAAAGGTGTGTAAAATACCGATCTAAATTCATCAAATAATAAAGTGTGATTTTTTGGTATTACCTTCAGAATATTATTAAAAATCACGTCATTAATTGCCAGACACTTATCATCGTGGCAACCCCTTGCCAGACACCCTTAATGTTCATGAAATTATAATTCTACTTACGTTATAGTATAAAAGCTGATTTTTATATATAATACTTGGGTAATAATTAGATAATGTTTCCTCATTAGCCAGACATTTTTGATAGTTCCAACCCCTTGCCAGACAAGCATGTAGGGTAGCTGTAGGAGCGAGCGCGAGACAGTATATATGGGTGGGTGCGAGTGAGATGGCATGATTATAATGAGATAATGACATGCAAATAAACTTTTTGGCACAGATTTATATAACTAATAATCTGTGTAAATCTCAAAAACATCTCAAGAAAAGACATTCGATGCTACAACTACATTAAATTGTTAAAAATTTAAATTTATTCTATTAATAGTAGGTTATAAAAAAAACCAAATATATTCACGTGGAAGAATGATGTTATTATATTTAAGGTTATGTTTTTTTCGCAATTTTAAAATTAATTCACATTTTTTCAATGTCTCGTCAGAAAATAATATTATTTTGCCACTACTTTTGTTACAAATAACACAAATTAATGTATCACCCATGACTGGTTTTTTAATACAAAATCACGTTCATTGAAAAAATCACAAACAAATTGTAAATATATGATATACGTATCACTAAGGTTACACTAATAATATTGAATATACTTTATAGTCTGTACATATTCTAAATATTTTATGGTGTTAATTATTAATGAATATTAAATTAATAATACTTGAAGATAGCATATAAGATTATTTTAGCTGATGTAAACAAGTACTAAGTACTAAACAATACATGCGCAGTAGAAATAACAACTGCGCAAGGAGGGATCGCGGCAGACCTGACTCGCTATCTCACTCGCACCCACCCATATATACTGTCTCGCGCTCGCTCCTACAGCTACCCTACATGCTTGTCTGGCAAGGGGTTGGAACTATCAAAAATGTCTGGCTAATGAGGAAACATTATCTAATTATTACCCAAGTATTATATATAAAAATCAGCTTTTATACTATAACGTAAGTAGAATTATAATTTCATGAACATTAAGGGTGTCTGGCAAGGGGTTGCCACGATGATAAGTGTCTGGCAATTAATGACGTGATTTTTAATAATATTCTGAAGGTAATACCAAAAAATCACACTTTATTATTTGATGAATTTAGATCGGTATTTTACACACCTTTAGTACCGTTTACCTGCCAAAGCCAGGGTAACCCAAACTTCATAATGGTCCATCGTTCTTACCTGTGTTAGGAGCATGCGCTGACAACTTTTCAGCTTTTATAAAATAACGAAGGTCTGGGGTTCACGGGCTCTTGCTCTATTAAGACAGTAAATAAACAAAAAGATGAGTCTAAATCTGGATCTTCGGCCAAAAAGACACGAAATTATTTATATCACGAGCAATTAATGTTTTTGAAAAAAGTCTCCGCACCTCGACCACCACATCAGTCAGTTTCAAAAAAAGCAAGAACCGAGACTGAAGTAGGCATGGAATCAGATTTTCGTTCACCTTTAATTAAAGATAAAAGAAAAATTGATAATAAAGAGGTAAATGACAAGATGGTAAAGTTTTTGGACTCCAGAATAAACCCAGAAAAGGAAAACCGTCATCTGTCTTTCTTCAAAGGCATTATACCAATCTTGAACACTTCAACTATCGAAGAGACTTTAGAATTTCAAGCTAGCGTCATGACAATGTTGCAAAAAATTAAAAGTAGGAATTATGAGAGACCAAATTACGGACATTGGCGTGATTCATATAATCAGATGACCGGACCAGATCAGTATTCTGGATACTACACACATAATCGCGTCAATCAACCGGCAACACCTACGCAAGATCAACACCACTCTGGATACTCTACGCAATATAATAGTAGCAATCAACAGGCAACAACATCTATACCATCAACTTCATCTCAGACATCGAATCCGATTCCAGCTTCGCCATCAGCATCTAGTAATCATTCCATACATTCCCAAGACTCAGATTACTTAGATTTTGAAGGGATTTAAGTTTGAGTACAATTAAATACTTAAATAAGTTATTTGCATTTTTAATTCATAATGATTATCAAATACATACACCCTCCCACACACACACATTATATATATTCACATTCATCAAACAAACATACATAGCAAACATTCATTCATTCATTCAGTCTTAAGTAGGTACCTACGTCAAAACTATTATTACGCAATCTAGTGCATAAAATAATCTTACCTTAGACATATGGCTAATCTTTGTTCTGGGCAAATACATTCTCTGAAACTTGTATCTCGTACTCTTATGTCTAGTCGTCCCAGTAAATCGTCAAAAGTGGTTGCTGTCATTCGAAAATAATTGAAGAACTTTGATTCGTCTCTTCTAAGTTCACCCATTAATGTTTCAAATGTTCCAAGTGAAAATCTTTCCCGTAAAATAGGGTGTACCCAATGTTTTCTTTTATTTTGCCTTCTATTAAGATACCACCACAACAACAATTTCGTCGTCCATTGTGCGCGCAGGTCCAAATTCAACTGAGGTAAGTACTTGACTGTCTGAATTTCTTCCGGGATCCGATGTAATGTGAACAATGTCCGGTGTCCGGTTTCCGGCAGATCTGCCGGTCCGGCGTAGTGGGAACCTGGCCTACCATTGGGCTGAAAACGATTTATATACAACACACAGATGAGACAAGTTGACTGCTAGTCATTTTGGTGTGGTTAATGTAAAAAAAAATTAAAAAAAAACAAAAAGAGTAATTAAAATAGGACTAGGTACTTACCTTGTTTTTTTTTAAATATCAAAAATGTATGTTTTTGTAAAAATATAAGGTATACATTCTTCTGCGCATAAAAATCATAAAATTACTGTTCCAGGTATTAGAACGTATAAACACTACGCCATGCCACACTCATGTAAAGCAAATTCTATATAAAAGTGATGTATCTACAAAGGATATGATGTATGGCCAGCTGTTTTGTTCATTAATAAAGTATGGCTTTCTTTCAAGCCCAGATGGTAAAAATGCTAGTATTTTTATTATGTGGACATGTTTTGTGATCTTATTATTTGGTAATATTGAGATGATTGATAGTGTAAAAAATTGTTACAGGAATGATTACAAATGAAGAAGCAATTGTAGAAATAAAATGCTTTCCATCACTCGCCAGACGAAATCACACTAAGTATAGAATGTGCAGCCAAGGAAAACAAAAAAAATATTTCCTCCGATGTTGCCCTATCTGGAAGCATCCAACTCTTTTGCAGAAACCGTATTTTGGGGGTTATTGTCAAAAAAATCGTATTTACTGTTCTTTTTTGTTGTGAACGTCTTAAAATAGTGCGATAAAGGCCTTATTGTGCAATAAACGACTTCCGTATTCGGAAATAAACCTATCCTACCACAACTACATTTACATTCTATATACTATATACAAACATTTTAAAAGATTATACGAATTTATTTAGCAATTTCCATATTTTTAACCCCAATTGTATTTATATTGTTATAATTATTTATTCTTAATTGACAAAGGGTCTTATTGGGCCCTTGACTCGCTCAGTATTCGGACAAAAAACTAGTTTTAGAAATGTTTGCACTAATTACAAACATGATTAATTTTACCGAACTGTCTCAACGGCATAATGTTTGGCATCCGTAACCCAGCTAAACCCACCCGCTCCCAACCCGATCCGCTTATAACGCCGCCGAAGATGACCAAGGCAGACCCTTCCCAGGTTCGACGTAGCATCGGCGAGGATGGGTTGGAAAGAATGGATCCCCAAATCCACTCTATAAATACTTACGAGGAGTATTTGTTTAGCCTTTCATTTTACTTTTCAAACGATTTATTTATTAATTTACTATTACAATTTAAATATTATATTTATGTACAGTTTAGGCACAAAACTACAAAAAATATGTAGGCATAAGGTAACCATTGCAGGCAGGCATAGGCGTAACCAAAATATCTTAAAAAAATTGGGAAGTGGGACTGATTCGAACTGGGTCACCATATAATGTCAGCTGAACGCTGCCATGATTGCGCCATTAAGGATTGTTAAGAAGTGTCCAATTTTGCTATACAGATTGTTGAAACTGTATAATTGCAACACTGAACACCTTACGCCATCTTTAATTATTTATTTCATTATAAATAAAATATTTCGTTCTAGAATTACATAAATTAATTTCTCAAACTATCAGGTTATGGGCTATGTTGCGTTAAGTATAATCTGTGCTCTGGAAATATTGTCTATGTATGTGATTGAATACTTTAGGGGTTCTCATATAAAAAAGTTGTCTCACGTGTAATTAACATTGAGTTATAATTAAACCTTAAAAACAATTAACCCAGCGTCCCTGCACATATCTAGCAAATATGTGACAGTGGCGACGAGGATGGGATATAAAGAAAACAGTGAAAGTTTACGTGTTAACGAACGTGTTATGTCCGTAAACTACAAAAAGTTATAATAATTCGTCTTGTTAATGAATGCACAGAAGCACTACTGCTTTTAGTAGTCCCAGTCAACGGAAGTTTCAAAGTACCAATTGGTTACTTCATAGTCGATAAAACCAGTGGAGAACAGAAAGCTACCCTGGTAAATATAGCACTTGAGCTGTGCCTTGAAAACAAAACTACAGTCAATCGAAGATTAATCGATGGCTGTCCGGCAAACCTGGCATTGCAAAGCAATTAGAATGCAAATTACAGAAAAACCTTGGGATACTTGATCCTTACGGAAGACTAGGTACACAAGATTTACAGAACTTGTATGGGCAATATTTAGTTTTATAGTAGCAACATCGGTTATTTTTGGATGCCGTGCGTATGCTCAAATTAGTCAGAAACACTTTAGAAAAATATCAAGAATTTCAAGATGAGAACGGCAACACTACGATGGGATTGTTACACTTTATACCCTGTCATATGCCTCATATTTCGATTGATACCAAAATCTCATTCAAATAATGTTCGCATTTTTAATTCTTTAATTTGTGGACAGATGTCGTTAGTCGTTGAGAATATTGATTCGTTTGGACGATCCTACTTTCAAAATTTTCTAATAGATGGCGTTAATTGATATTTGTCTCTCGTCGCAATAAATTGTTTTCTTGGTTTTTACAACGCCACGGCAGCCCCAACAGTACCCTGAGTGCATTGTTATATTGGACACGCAGGTCGCTGTATGCCCGCTGCGAATAATTGACCAACAGGTTGCAGGTGTAGAAAGATTGACAGTAAGCTTTAAAAAGCGTTATTTTGACTGAATTCGTACACCGTGCAAACCTGCGGGCCAGCATGTTACAACGGACAGCCAGCGACCTGCGTTCCCTCTCAATGTCTACATTATCACTTAAGTAATCGGTGACCCAGTGACCCAGATATTTAAATTTAGAAACCCTACGTAGTGGAGTGCCACACAGTGACACATCCGGGAAAGCTGTCAGAATCAATTTCGATCAATCGATTATTCAATATAGCAAGGTTGTGTTCACTAGTCGTGAGACTGTGACTTCCTCTTCTTGTTGTTGAATCTCCAGGGGACGGATCGTTTTCTTGATCGGAGATAGAAACTTAACAAAAATGTGATTGCCTGACTCTTTATACTCCCATTCGGGTTCATGCCTGAATAGCATGTTATACTCTGAAGAAGATGTCTTACAAATAAATATTACCAAGTAACCCTTCTCCATGTGTGTCAATACCATTAAATTTTCTCCATGATGATGTCGTCATGATTCTGTCAAATGGATTGGTGAAGAATCTTGGCCAGATTCTCATGATCGCCATAAAATATTTCAAGATGGTTTCCTAACCTCAAGAAGTGGTGTTTGTGTCCACACATGTACACGCCCTTAGAATATGCCAATATGCACTACATTTATGGTGAATGTAGAGGTAATGCCAACCAAGCAGCTGCACATTATCGGGAGAGATATCCAAACAATCGCCATCCAGATTACAGAGGTTTTATTCGAGTCTGCATACTCTGAAGGCAGAATACCTGACAGCAGTGTGGGCGGTGCGAGTGAGGGAAGACCACATGTCAAAAATGACGAAGATATTGTGGAGTTACTTAATGAAGATCCAACCATATCAATTCGTGTGTTATCTCGTCCTACCGGCATATCAACCAAAACAGTACATCACATATTAAAACGACACGAATTATACCCGTACCACGTTCAGCGAGTGCAAACGTTACTTCCAAGAGATTATCCATAACGTGTAGCATTTTGTAGAAGAATGTAACGAAAACTAAGAGACGAACCGAATTTTTTCAATCAGATTTTATGGAGTAACGAATCCTCGTGCCGGAGAGACGGATATTTAAATTTGCACAACTTGCATAGCTGGCAGTTGGAAAACCCGAATTTAATCAGGCAAGACCGATCTCAATTTATGGACTGGCATCATAAACAGTCAAATTATTGGACCATTTGAGCTGCCACCGACTCTGAATGGAGAAGCATATTTAAACTTTTTTCAAAATGATTTACCTGCATTGTTGGTGTTGGAAGACGTACCCCCAGAAGTGCGTGGAAACATGTGGTTTCAAAATGACGGTTGCCCCGCACATTATGCGGTGAGAGTACGAGAGCACCTCAATGAAACATTTGCTCCAAGTAGGGTTGCCATCCGTCCGGGTTTCCCCGGATTTGTCCTAGTTTAGAGGGCATCCGGGGAGCGTCTGGGGAAGGTTTCATTTGTAGACCGAGTTTTAAAAAATAAATAAATTAAAAATAATTGGGCCGCCCGCGATACACGCACTATGCTCGCACACCACGATCAACCGACGAACCAAGTATATTCCCTGTTCCCCCACCCCTCTCGTCACGGTAGCCACGGTCCGCCGTTTGTTCGTTCGAATTCGCGACCCGCGTCCCGCACTCCGCAGCGACGGTTTGACGAATGTAGACATTGCGTCGTTCCAGTAAAACGGGTGAACTTACGTAGGAGCATGTGGTAAGCAAAGAATATTTTTCTAAAATATCGTGGTTTAATTTTCACAGGTAGTGTGACACTACTCTTCTGAATGCTCTGTCTATCTGTTTTTGTAACCTTTTTACATGAACAGATAAGTAGGTACTTAAGCTACTTTTTATCCAAAAATAAAATAATATTAAGTCAAGATGCAGTATAATTTTGCTTTTTGAAAGTTTAATTTTTATTTGCTTAGAATTTTCTATTCTTTCTACAGATTTTCAAATATGCTATTTTACTAACTAAGTCTTGGGTGGCTAGTAATTGTTATAGTTCTAATTTTTCCCCTTTGTTTCGAAATTCTTTATTGACTACATTTTTAGGTACTTATTTTATTCTTTTCAGATTAGACACCAAAATGCCTAAGCGTAAATGCCTATTTAACAGTGATTTGGAAAGTAAGTTCCCGATGTCTAAAAAAGGAAGATATGACTGGGAAGCGTTTTGTGTCGTTTGTTCTACTAGTATTTCAATCGCAAACAAAGGCGTTACAGACCTAAATGAGCATTTAAGTACGCTGAAACACAAAACAAATTTAAAGAATCAGTCAAGTACTTCGAATATTGCAACATATTTTGTGAGATCGACATCGGAGGACCTCCTTATTTCAGCAGCGGAAGGCGCTCTCGTCTATCATACAGTAAGCCATCATATGTCTTTTAATTCATTGGATTGCACTTGTGCTCTCAACCGCGAAATATTAGGTTGGGGAAAAAGTATTTTCGCATTATAGTAGAGTAAGTTCGGGTATTATGGCCTAGTCGGCCAATATGGCCCTAACTATTTTCTCCGAAACCAACCATCGCTAGCGCCGCTCGTATCTATCATACTGTCGCGGCCCTTCCCGCGTCCCCCTCAGTCGATTCCTGCGTCGCAACGAGTGTGCATGTGTGTACAGCGAGCGGCGATCGAAACTTATCGAATTTGATGTTATTTTTTGGTAAGTTTTACTCATTATATTTCGTCAAATAATCTTAATTTTATTTTTTATTTTATTAATAGTGCACAGTGTTATAAGTAGACATCGGATTATATGCATTTGCATGTTTGCATATGCATTTGCATCAATCAATATGGATATCAGCTGATGAAACGACAGATTCATGTGGGCGATATATAGCAAGTCTAATTGTTGGAAAATTATCTAAAGAGCCCTCCACTCCTAATTTGGTTGCTTGCAAGGTCCTAGATAAAACTAATCATTCAACTATCGCCCGGTTTATAAATGATTCCATTAAATCACTATTCCCTGATTCCTCTATGGACGAGAAAATAGTGTTTTTGTTTCTGACTGTGCGCCTTATATGGTAAAAGCTGGTAAAGCTCTGAAAGTTTTTTACCCAAAATTGCTTCACATCACCTGTCTAGTCCATGGATTACATCGAGTTGCGGAAGAGATCAGAAACGAGTTCGGGATAGTCAATCAATTGATTTCTTCTACAAAAAAAAGTGTTTTTACAAGCACCATCGCGAGTACAAGCATATAAAGAGCAACTACCAAACGTAGCACTGCCTCCAGAACCAATATTAACACGTTGGGGAACTTGGTTGAAAGCTGTATTGTTTTATGCTGATAATTTCGAAGCCATAAAAGAAGTAGTTGGAAAATTTGACAAATTAGACGCCGTTGCAATCAATTCAAGCCAGATGGCATTTGAGGATCTTTCAATTAAAAAAAATATTGCTCTTATTGCAACACATTTCAGTGATATACCGGATGCAATTGAGAAACTAGAAGCTAAAAATCTTGCTCTGTGCAAGTCCTTGGAAATATTAGAAAAAATGATTGAACAGAGTAACGCCCTTCCGAGTTCACTATCGCAAAAGGTTCGTGGCAAATTAGATGCAGTTTTGTGTAAAAACCCTGGTCTTGAGGGAATAAAGAAAATTAACGCATTTATCAACGGCACCGGACAATTTCTGCCTGAAGAGGTATCTGCAGAAATGGCGCTAAATTTCAAATTCTGTCCGGTAACGTCAGTTGATGTCGAAAGGTCATTTTCGGCCTATAAATTAATATTAAGCGACAAGCGTCACAAGTTTATTGTCACAAGAATTATAATAAATAAACGTTAATTATAATTCATAATGAATAGTTAATGGTTTTTTGATTGTGCATATTTAGTGCATATTTCGCCCTTTTTTAGGGCATATTTGCATGCATATTTTGGCATTTTAATAGTGCATATAATCCGATGTCTAGTTATAAGTTAACTATCAGGTTAAAGTGTGGTTACATTTTATAAGCACATTCTTCACTACTTTTTAGGTTAGATTCTTTTTAACAAAAACGTCCCTGCGGCCTGTATGGCTCACTAGTATGTGGCCAATATGAACTACTAGGCCATATTGGCCTCCTGTTACATTAATTTTCTACGAGTTCTTTTTTTTCTTTTAAGATAATGGCTCCACGAAAACCAATCCAACAAAGACAAAGGCAAACTTGGAGCAAGGAATCAATGAAAAAAGCCATCGAAGATGTGCGAAATGGAAAATGTGCTCACTAAAAGCTTCCAAACTGTACGAAGTACCCCGAACTACTTTAAAACGGTTGGCAGCTAAAGTGGATGAATCAGCTGAAGAAGCGCCTTATGCGAAACTAGGAAGAAAACCAACATTGCCACAAGAACTAGAGAAATAATTAGTGCAATACGTTTTGACAATGGAAGCTAAGTTGTTCGGTTTAGTCCGAAAGGATGTTACGAGTCTAGCCTATCAGTTGGCAATAAAAAATAATATCACTCATACCTTTTCAGCAAAAAATGAAAGCGCTGGTAAAGATTGGCTTAAGTCAATTGGCTCAAGTCCAACAGGAACATCTTTTGCTAGAGCTAGGGGGTTTAATAAAGAAAGTGTTAACCATTTCTTCTATCTCTATGAGAAGTTGATGGATGACTAAAAATACCCTCCTGAAAAAATTTATAACGTGGACGAGACTGGCATCAGTGTTGTTCCATCTCAAATGCTCCAAGTTCTAAGTCAAAAAGGAAAAAAAAATGGGGTGTTTATGGACCTAGTGCAGTGTCTGTGAGAGTAGACAAATTTGGTTTAAGCGTTTTCAATCCGGAAATTTTGATGTCAAAGATGCACGTCGCTCTGGTCACCCCATTACGGATAAAATGGATGCCATTTTTGAAAAAGTGGAGCAAGATCGGCATATCAGTAGTTACGACGTAGCTGAAGAACTGGGAATTGACCACAAAACATGTTTTGGCGCATTTGAAAAAAACTGGGTACACAAAAAAGCTAGATATTTGGGTACCTCACGAGCTCACTGAAAGAAACCTAATGAACCGTGACTCATTTGTGATTCTTTATAACGATGTCATGAAACCGAACCATTTTTGAAGAAGCTGATAACTGGTGATGAAAAGTGGTCGTACGACAAGAACGTGCGAAAAAGGTCGTGGTCAAAGGCCGGTCAGGCTTCACAGACCTCGGCGAAACCCGGGTTAACTCGCAACAAGGTGATGCTGTGTGTGTGGTGGGATTGGAAGGACATTATTCATTATGAGCTGTTACCACCAGGCAGGACCATCGATTCTGAAGTCTACTGCGAACAACTGATGAGATTAAAGCAAGAAGTTGAGAGAAAGCGGCCGGAATTAATCAACAGATGGGGTGTGGTTTTTCATCATGATAACGCTAGACCTCACACATCTTTAGCCACTCAGCAAAAATTAAGAGAGTTTGGCTGGGAGGTATTAATGCATCCGCCGTATAGTCCTGACCTTGCACCTTCAGATTTCCACATGTTTCGGTCTCTTCAGAATTCTTTAGGCAGTGTCAGGTTAACATCACGAGAGGACTGTCAAAACCACTTCTCGCAGTATTTTGATCAGAAGTCCCAAAATTTCTATAGCAATGGGATCATGTCCCTACCTACAAGATGGCAAAAAGTTATCGAACAAAATGGTACCTACATACTTTAGTTAAATGTAAATAAACTATATTAAAAATGTTTTGAATTTTCTTAAAAAATGCGAAGGAACTTTTTCCCCAACCTATTATTTTCGGCGTCAGATACTGCAAAAAAAGTTACGTGCAATCGAACAAAAGCAACTGCGATCGCCACCGGAGTGCTTAGCTCTTTGTCGGTTGAACAACTTAAGACTGATTTACAAGATGTACCATTCATAAGTGTGGCTACTGATTCTAGTAATCACGGAAGCACAAAATTATTCTCGCTGGTTATTGAATATTTTGATGTAAAAAAAAATGGAATCACCACTATGGTGCATGAGACATCTGACACTATTACTGAACTGATAATAACACAGCTTCGCCGGCATGATCTCTTGTCTAAATATATTGCTTTTGGTGGAGATAATTGCAATACAAACTTCGGTGGGATAGAAAGATATGGAAAAAATAATGTTTTCCACAAGCTGAAGGAAAATCTAAACCCAAACTTGGTTGGTGTGGGTTGCTCTGGACATGTCATTAACAACGCAGTGCACCACGGATGTGATTTACTCGCAGTAGACATAGAATCCATCGTCTTAAAATTTTTTAATTTTTTTTCCACTTACACAGTATGAAACGAAGCTCTTAAAGAATTCTGCGTAACGCCTGAGGTTGAATATAAACAGCTTTTGTATCATTCCAAAACGCGTTGGCTAAGCCTGTTTCCAGCTATCGAACTAATTCTGAAGCTCTACCGTCCTTTACTCCTCTCTCGGAAGCATACTTTTTCCTAATACACTCAATTATGCACACCATTCACACAAAAATACAGACATTAGAGAAAGGCGATAATTCAATTCTTGAAACAAAAAGCATACTTGCTTCCATAACAAAAAGTTTAGATGACCGAATTAAGGAAAATTTTGTGCCGCTGAACGTTCAGAGTATTATAAATAAAGAAAATGATAACAGGAAACAAGAGCACACATGACTTCTACAATGAAATTAAAAATATATTGAAGAATGGATGAAACCTTTAAAACAATTTGAGAAACTTGATTGGATGCTTTTGCCGAAAATTAATAACAACACAGAGTGGACTCTTATTGAAGACACTGTCCTCTATTTGAAAGATAAAAACATAGACATTGACGACGCAAAATTAATTGACGAGTGGGTGAATTTTAACGGCTTTTTGCCAAAACTTAACTGAACAAGATAAGCTTTTAAATTCCAATCAACTTTGGGTACAATTTTTTAAAACGCCAAATGCGAATTTATATTCGGAATTGCTGAAAATTGCGCAATATTTTTTTTGCATTCCGGCGCATAATGTCGACGTGGAGCGGGTATTCTCATTAATTACACAACAATGGACTAAAGAAAGAAATTTACTAAGCGTAGAAACAATTTCATCAATGATTAAAATTAAATTCAATTTCCAAGAATACAGCTGCACTGATTTTTATAACTTACTTTTAAAATGGGAAGATATTCTAAAAGCTATCGGAAAAAATGATAAATACAAAAAAACTGAGAAGTAAAAAGGCCAAGAGGCTGAGGAAAATGCTTCAATAGCTAGATAGACAAATCGTATACCCAATTTTGAGTGCAATAATTGCTTTTTATTTTTGTAGTTAAAGTTATGATTGTTTTCATTGAGTAAAAACTATTTAAAATATGGTTGTTGATCAAAACTTTAAGTTGATGAAAATGAGTATAGGATTGATTATTTTGTTTTAAATTTTTAATAATGTAACCTACATTGCTGTAGGTCTAAAATTCATTAAATATATGTTTTTGTTTAATATTTTAATACGGTTTTGTTTTCTTATTTCAAGAATTTAAAAAGCTGATTTATATAAACAATTTGTAACAAATTGTAATATGATTCCGTTTTGTTAAAATAATGAATGAATAAAAAAGGTGATTTATGACATTTTCAACCGTTTTTTATTACATTGAATATGTTTAAAAGATCTTGTTGACATGTCCGGCTTTCGGACTCTAAAATCCGGGGTTTTCACGTGTCTTGTCCTGTTTTCCAAATTTTAGAGATGGCAACCCTAGCTCCAAGTGTCTAGTTTTAAGATATGACCATGATTTTTTTTTATCATGTTTGGGTCTGGTGCAATTCTAAGAAAAATACCATGAAAAAAAAAAAGGTCTACGAGCTTCAAAAAATTGTTTTCCATTGTTTCTTATGAAAGCCCTTTTAGACAATTTAATCCCCTTTCATTTGAATTAATGAAAAAGCATGTACGCTGATTCGCCGCGGAGTTATCGTCAGTCAAAATGTTTTTTTTTTAACTTTGACAATCAAAAACTCTGGGAATAATGATTGTATAGGAAATCAAAGGAGGGTTTTGAAAACTACCGAATATTCTCTAAAAGATACCGTGAATGGCTTTTGTCGAAAAAAAATGTTTTTTAATTGGAAACTTTGACTGAAAAAAAGACAATTCACCTGATTAAGGATATTTCAATCAATTTTATACAAAGTTATAACTTTACTGCACATTACAAATACGTTTTACAAATCGCAAGGGGACAAAGGAAGACAAAGAAATGAAACCAAATCCTGTTGCACACAATAAATGTAGTAATCGTTGTGGTGAGACAACTGAGGAACTTTGATATAGCTTATTTAGACAGTTCTGGAAACAGAACTAGAAGCACAACATTGCTCCGATAACTGAAAACACTTGTGTCAAAGCCAGTTCTTTTAATGAGCCTGAAGCGTCGAGACGCAATTACCCACACACAATTAATTCATCAAAGAGGACGAAGGAAGGCCAAAGGTTTGCCAAAAATTCTTATTACCCTTGACATCACGCAAAAAATTATTTTGTACACTGTTGCTCACAAAACGAATGGTTTGCTAAATTGGATGAATGAGGTAAGAACGTTTCGTATAATAAAGAGCCTCCAGAGTTATTAGAGCATGCTTAATCATTCATTTTATCGTTACCTCTTTTGCCATCACACTAAAGCCGTAAGGATTCACAAAAGCGTTATTTACAGGAATATATTAAAAATATTAGCTATTTATATTGTATTATCTATGTTGAACACTGTGAGAAAGATGAGAAAAAGCCTATATCTGAAAGTCACACAGCTCTTCAGCATTACGCTGGTTTCACTGCATGTTGGGTCCTCTTTCGTCCAAGCCGTTGTGGAGTGCAGACGTGTTATTGCTTAAACTTAAAATTTGGGCACTTAATGTATTCAAATAACAACTTATTGCTAATGAATATAGATCAGTAATTACATTAACTCAGTAAAAGTGAAAGGTGAACTCGCTGAACGCAGAGTGCCTGTGCGAAGAGGATAGCTACAGCTTCTATAATTGCTGTCTCGCACGGCGCGTGTCTTGCTGTATGCTACGAAACCTACGTCGCTGCCTGCGAGCTACGATTTCTGTAGCCGACGCCACCTCCCGCGCTTCTCTGCCACCGCGCCGCTTGCATCGCTGTCAGTGCTACGCGCCCACTTATTATCATAGCAGCTAATACAGTGAGTTACACCAAACTACATACAATATTATGAATCCAATGCGCACTCCGCCGCAAGGAGGTTTGTCCGCCTCAGACTCTAACATTAATAGATCCGTAGTTGACTGTTTAACGGCGACTACTTCGAGTAACGTCACAACGAGGGGTAAGCCCAAACGAATAAGACTATAAGACTATAATAAGACGAAAGACAATAGTCTGGATTTATTTAGAGAAGAGATGAAAGATATGATCTCAAACTGGATGAAAGTGCATGATGTAAGACTAGAAAAACTTGAAAGGGGCCTAGCTAAATTGGAAAACCTCGACAGAGGGCTAATCGAAATCAAGTCTGGCATAAAATCATCAAATGATGATATAGAAAAACCCTTAGGTGAACTTTCAGGACAGTTCTGGACAAAAAGATCGATTTGTTAGAGAATGAACGTATTAATGCACGAGCAAAAACTGCCGAGCTCGAGGAAAGAAATGAAGGATTAGAACGATGTATTAGGAAAACCTGCGTAGAGATTCGAGGCGTACCTAAGACGAAGAAAGAGAAAAAAGAGGACCTACTCAACATGGTCACATGTATGATAAAAAATACCGGTTTTACTGACTGCCCTTCAAATTAAATTAAGGATGTCTACAGATTACCATAGAAAAGGTAGGGGAGAGTTGGGTAATTGAGAACGGTGGGTAATTGGGAACACTGCATGCTAGATACCCCCCATATCAAGCGCCATTTAGTGCACCCGCAAAGTTTAGAGCGAGAGGTCGCGCGCGTTCAGCCACGGTAAGTCGAACAACATATTTTCTATTTTCGTTATAATTTTTGTTGTGTGTATCACTCGATGTATATATCGGGTTTTTAACCTCGCGGACTTCGTTATTATGTAATCATATATTAGGTACTATCTACTTAAAACGTTCACATACTTTTATGTTCAACAAAAATATTAATGTGGATAGCGGCCATTTTGATTTTAGATGACTTGTTGGGGTAAATAGGAACGATCTCATGAGGGTAATTAGGAACGTTCCCAATTACCCCTATTAGATGTTTTCTGTTGTAAAATAAGCTAATCTTGGGTATTGTTTTAGATGCCTCGAAATTACGCAAGGAAAACCACACCTACATATGACACTCAGGCTCTTCGACACGCAATAGAAGATGTAAAGAGTAAAAAACTCACACTGGGAAAAGCTGCAATTAAATACTCAGCGCCAAAAACAACATTGTTTAAGCAAGTAAGAAAAGAAGTAGTCGAGACACCAAAAAAAGGTCGGTACTCTATATTTAATAAAGATCAAGAAGAACAATTGGAAAGGCACATACTCGCTTGCTGTAACTGTTTTTATGGCATAACACCAAAACAACTACGGAGAATTGCTTTTAGATTTGCTGAAGCTAACAATCTGAAACACAATTTTAACAAAGAATCTCAGCTTGCAGGGAAAGACTGGTACTATTCTTTCATGTCTAGACATCCTTCTATCAGCCTTAGAACTCCAGAAGCTACTTCTCTCAATAGAATAACAGATTTTAATGCAACTGAAGTTAACCTGTTTTTTGATCAGCTAAAAGCCATCCAATCAAAACACAATTTTCCTTTTCATCGGATTTTTAACATTGACGAGACAGGTATTAGCACTGTTCAAAAGAACTCAAAAATGTTGGCTCCTAGAGGCTTAAAACAGGTAGCAAAAGCAACAAGTGGAGAACAAGGTATTACAATGACAGTCGTTTGTGCAGTCAGCGCTAATGGTATGTATGTGCCCCCCATGTTCATCTTTAAAAGAAAGAGAATGACTGAGCTATTGCTTAAAGGCTGCAACAGCGACATGATTGCCACGATTTCTGATACAGGTTGGATAAATGAGAACATTTTCATAGATTATCTACGACACTTTATCTCTTTTGTGAAACCCTCCAACGATGAGCCAGTTTTAATAATATTAGATAATCACGAAAGTCACATTAGTCTGGGAGCATACCAACTTCTGCGAGAACACAACCTGCATGTGCTTTCTCTGCCACCGCATGTTTCGCATAAAATGCAGCCATTGGACCTGACCATCTTCGGTCCTTTGAAGAAGCCATACAATAGAGAATGTGAGCTCTACATGGTCTCTAACCCCGGAAAAAAAAATTCGCAATACGAAGTAGCAGAACTTTTTACTAATGCTTACAACAAAACAGCCTATATAAGCAAGGCTGTGAACGGATTCAGAGCGGCTGGAATTCATCCTATTGATGCTGACAAATTTAAAGACATTTTGGAAAATATGTCCTTAGATGAATCCCAAACCAGTCAGACTCGGAATGTATGGGTACTGAACAAAGTTTATGTGAACGCGGGGAAACCGAGACTCAGAGTAAAAACAAAACAGCTGACGCTGCTATTTCTGGGAAGAGTCAAGAAACACCTGACGCTGCTATTTCTGAAAAGAGTCGAGAAAAACTTGACGCTGTTAATGCTGAAAAAGAAATCATTATGGATGTAAGTACCAATGTAGCTTCCATGTGGACTCCTGTGGCTCTTGCTGAAATAGTAAATGTGCCCATCATTCCAAAACCAACTGCATCAAAGCGACAAAATAAGAAGCATTCGCAAATTTTAACCAGCACACCCATAAAAAATCAGTTAGAGGAAAAACAGAAGAAACAAGTAGAGAGAAAAATTAAAAAAGAGAAAGTTACAACCAAAAAGAAGGAGGCCACTAAGGCTTTGGAAAAGAAATGTCAGAAAGGAGTAAGAAATTTGAAGAAGGCCTTAGAAGACAATGAAAATAAAAAAGAATACTACTGCATATTCTGCAGCGAAAAGTATGAACCAAATATAGAAGACTGGATTATGTGTGCCATTTGCAGAAACTAGGCACATGAGAAATGTACCGACGGCCAATTTAATAAGGGATACATATGTGATTTGTGCCAAACAAAGTAATAATTTAAGATTTTGATATCGTTCCTAATTACCCCACATCGTTCCTATTTCCCCCGTACACTGATCTCAATTACCCCGCACGGGTTCGGGTAATTAGGAATCACAATGTTTTTTATAAACCTTAAAATTTCTATTACAGAGGTCATTTATAAAAATGTTGTTACCAAATTATGTTGCTAGATAAATACAGTTACCGCTGTAATAAAATTTGATTGAATTGCCTTAACTTTACGATTGAATTAAAAAAAACTATGTGACGATAGTCACAAATTTTGTATTTAAAAGTACTCTTACACAATACAAATCGAAATAAAATTAAAATTCAGAGTCTACGCCTTATTTATTTTTTTTATTTGTATTTGAACGTAAAATTTGGGTCTTTTTTTAGTGAAACTATAAAAAATCGATAAAAAATTCCACATGGCGTGAGACCATCGTCGACCATTTCAATTTGGCACACGATGCACATATTCCCCAGCTAATCTGAATTTGCCCAGAAGGCCACGAATATTCAAAAACTGGTAAAATATTTTTAGTTCCATTTGTTATTTAACTTTTGGATGAAATTTGAAATTTTCTCTAGCAATACTACAGGGTGCGCCAGAGAAACTTACTTATTTGAAAAAATTCCCGCGCGGTGAGTTGGGCGGGTAGAGGGGCAAGAGGGGGCGTATCTGGAGGGGGAAGTTCCCAAGTTTGTTTCTCCCTCCAGTCAGTTGCCATCATGCTCTGGTCTAGAGAGCAGCGGGCCTTCGCAGTTGAGAGCTTCTTTTCTAAATCTAATTTCTCAATATAAAAGAGGTACAAGCTAAGAAAGGATTAGAATGGAATGCATAATTTGTTTGCCAATTTACGTGAAACGTAAAATGACAAAGAACATACTGAACTTCGACGAGAATATCTTGTCGGACAATCCAGGAAATTCAAAGTTGAATTGTTTTAAGAAGGTTCATCTAACATCCTGAAAGGATTTTTAAATAGCACAAAGCTACACTAAACGGCACTAGATGGCCATACATGTCATACAAGAAATCTTGAATTGATTGACCTTACAAGAAAAAATCATGTCCACTTACTGTCAATCCCCCCACATTCCAGCCACAAAATCCAACCATTAGATAAGTCATTCACGGGACCACTAAAAAAATATGTTTCTGCTAAGTCGACATTGATTACTTCATCCCCGTACAAAAAAGAATTGCAAGATTCTTTAAAAAAGAAACAAGACCAAATCGAGAAAACTATGAATAAAGGAAAAAAATAAAGTCCAAGGGTAAAAAGACCAAATCAAAATCTAAACAGGTAGAACTGTCTAGCTCGGAGGAAGACAATAAACCTTTGTGCGACGACAGTTCTGACGAAAGTCCAGATAGGAGCAATGTTGCTGATGCAAAGTGTTTATATTGTGATGATCTGTATTCTTCGAATACCAGAGGTGAAATATGGGTTCAATCTCAATATATTATTTCTCTTGCCTTTTTGTTTTATATTAAGTTTTCTTTTTTTTTAATAAATGTCATATAGGTATTATGTGAATGTTTAAATGTTGTATTTTCATCCGATTTTTCGGATCCATCTATTGAAAGTCGGATCAAATGCGAAACGTTGCGATCCATTACGATCCACAAAATCGATGGAGCTTTAAAAAGCTCATATCTAATTTGTTTGTCCACAGGGACCAACAATAGACCAAAGAGAGTTACAGATCCCGAGACAGAGATAACAGATCAAAAAGCAGACGGGATTGATAGCATTCGAGGACTGGTTGATATCCCATTTACTGTAAAGAAAAAACAAAAACTTCAGCCTTCAGTCGTGGTGTTATCTGGCGACCAATCTTGCTAGACTGGAGAAACTCCCCAGACGGAAGTAGGCTTCTAAAAGATCAGTTACCTAGAGTACCAAAAGCACCGTTTGGAATTATCAAGGAAACCCAAATCAACATTTCTAAACGGGTATATATATCCTTAAAACTTAGTGCACCATTTGAGTAGACTACCAAGCCAAGGTGACGATGATGAGACACTAATTAAATTGAAGTACTCAAACGAGAAGAAAGGTTTTTAAGGTATATTGAAGAATATCCTTTCTACTGCAGAGCTGCAGTGGGGAACAAGTTTATTTCGGGTAATATTTGTACTGAAAAAGTTATTGCGCAAAAACTTCAGGATCTTCTTAATTTGAATCAAAACAATATTATTCATTCTTCAATGTCGTTAGGTAGCAGGGGGTAAGAACAAACTTAAAAAATAATAAAAATGTCTTTTTATTTATTATTTTTTAAATTTGTTCTTACACCTATTACTTTGTTTATAAAAGTTTGTTACAGATATTTCAACAATGATAGGTTAGCATAATTCTTTAGCAAGTGATTATACTCGTATACCCTACTATTACCCCCAGCTACCTAACGACATTGAAGAATGAATAATATTGTTTTGATTCAAATGAAGAAGATCCTGAAGTTTTTGCGCAATAACTTTTTCAGTACAAATATTACCCGAAATAAGCTTGTTCCCCACTGCAGCTCTGCAGTAGACAGGATATTCTTCAATATACTTAATAAAAACCAAAACACGAAACAATTTAAGAACAGAGACAACAGAGGGACTGATTTAAACAACAAGTGTAAACATTGGTTAAACAGTGACCCTAGGCTACAAATTAAATGTAAAAAAGTATTTAATTAGTAATAAACTTTCATTTGACCTATTTGGGTCCTTTCGTAATATTTGATTTTTATTAAGATTCATGAATGAGACCTTAATAAAATTTATTATTTATTTTAAATAGTTTCCACGAAAAATACTATGATAATACCCAAGAAAACAGGAGGTAGATATGGTGGAGCTGTAAGGAACTCAAAATGATGGAGTTATTGATGGAAGTTGTGACAGACATGAGCTACTAGCAGACCAAAGCAACCCTTTAAGCAATCAATTGGATATTGTAGCATCTTCAAATGTAGTTTCGTCACTCAACATTTTACTGTATTCAAAAGTTGCTTACACTTGCTTAACAATTTTTTTTTCAAACCACAAATTCCGGATGATTTAAGTGCATATGAAGACAAATTGTGAATCATTATGAGATTTATTTATGAAAATAAATGTAATACCTTCACTATACATTTATGAAAATACCATTTTTATGAGTAGAAACAGGAAAATTTGAGTCAAGCTTGGATGTCCATTATAAACCATGACAAAGGGAATTGTCATTTGTGGTTTTTATACTAGCTAAAGTTAATAAGTCCTTTCTTGGTAATTGTATATATATTGATGATAAAATATACCACTTTTGATAACTAATATGACTGATCTAAAATTTCATAACCATATTATAAAAGAGCTTATTACAAGGTTTTTTACACCAGAAACATAGCTGAGTTGCAATGACAGGATGTATTCAATATCTTCTGAATTGCTTTTTAAACCTTTCATAATGATAATCATCCGTTGCTCTTTCACCTTTTGCCTTCTTAACAATTTTATCTACACTTTCATCTATAGAACTTGTTTCAACTTTGGCCACAGGTGCTTTCTCTACTTTTCTCTTCTTAGAATTATCACTGTCCATATTAAATCTATTATGCTGAACAAAGTTGACTGCCATGTTAGTGGGCACAAATTGAGAAGGTCCATCCTTTTTATTGTGCCTCTCCCATAACAGTTTCATTTTAGCCTCTTCAGTAGCCTCAATATTTTTAATTTTTGCATCAATACCTAAATCAACTTCTGGAATCCCACTGAGCATTTGATTGGACAACATTTCTTCTGATCTATGAGTAGATGATACCCTTAAATGTTCAGGAAGAGAGAGTAAAGCAGCTTCTTCAGGTGACAAATATTTTAAAGAATCACCATGTTCTGAATTGACATGTTCTTGGTTATGCCCTTCTGCAAAAAGAGAAAGTTTTACATTATTAACTAAATCTGATAATTTCATGACAAAGAACTTGAAATTGCTAAGATAGCAAAAACTTTTTAGTGTCATCACAATATATCCCTACTAATATTATAAATGTGAATGTAGGTTTGTTTGTCACACTTTCACCCGAAAACTACTTAACCGATTATCATGAAAATTTGTACATATAATTGTTGTGTCTTGGGTATTAGTAGTAACATAGGATACTTTTTATCCTGGAAAAATGTTACATTCTGCAGTAACACGGGTGAAACTGTGGGGGACAGCTAGTAGTATATATATTAGTTCATATATTCATCCAGGTTCCCAGAAGATATAAACATACAATGATTTAGTTAATATCTTTAAATATCCCAAAAACTATGGATCCAAACCACAGGATGTAACTGACAAAAATGATCTACATAAAATTACTTTGGTGATAGCATAATTTATTTTAGTAAGGGTTCATATACAGTACACAGGGTATGCATCTAAAAAATACCTCATAGATTTTAACCTCTTGCTTTTCCTCCTTTAGAGATGATTTCTTACCAAATCCCTATCTCGAGGAATTATGGATTATTTTTTGAGACAAAAGACTATGTCCTACCCCACAATATGTGTGGTGTACTTCTTCTCAGATTGAGGTCAGTATAGCGTTTATCAAAAGATAAATTACCTTTCCGCTTTGACAGCTGTTCTTCAATGTACTTCATCATTTCTTCATCTTCATCACGTTTGTTGGTCTCAGCGGAAAATTGTGTACCGATACCAGTATCGTAAGCATCATCCACCTGCTTCACCTTCCCACTTTTCAGAGCTTGCATGTTAACCATGCCACCTGCTTTCACTCTAAAAGGATCCTTACACGTTATTCCTTCATCCACTGTAGTTTTCTTTCCCGTAGCTAAAGCGATCACGCTAACCCCATTTGGACGTTCACGAAGCTTCTGTATAACTTTTGTTTCTCTCAATTTTGCCAAAATAAATTCCTCATCCTCTGATTCATCATCTTTAAACCTTTGCCGCAGATTTTTCTTTTTTCTAGGTTTAATTATTTGTTCTGCAGTGGCAGCGTTTTCACCCATTTTGTGTTCAAACAATACAAAAGTGTCGTTTAAAAGAAGAATACGACACGTCCGGAATATCCGGAATTTTTATTACTATTGCCAGTTGGTAACTAGTTAAAACAAGTTTTATTCAATTGCCGAAATCAATCAAAGCAAAGTGCGTTGCATAAAATGTTTACACTCTCAGATTCTGTAGTCTGAAAAAACTCATAATGATTATTTTTGCCACTGGTAACATATTCATGAACTTCAGTTCGAATGATTATTAAAACCGAGTAATAAATAAATGAAGATGTCTTTACCATAAACATAAAAAACTAGCGAAAATAATAATAATAATAAAAATAAAAAATTACAAATATCACAATTATTATCTTTGATAGATAAAAAATATTTGCTGCGAGCCCATCTACATTTTTATTTACTTTTTAAAAATTATTGTCACTTGTCATTTAAAAAGGTTTTTTATTGATGAGATACTAGTGAAGTATGGAGTATAATAATAATAATGTTTATTTCCTTTCTCCATACAAACAAGGTATTTTTGAACAAGGCTTAAAAATTACTTATATTAAAGTTTGCAGGAGAAACTGGTTTCCAAGCTAAGCCGAAGCCTGTGTTATGGAAACTAGTCTCTTCTTCTCTTCTTTGTAGAAGTAAAGGAGGACCATCTCAGTGTACTAAAAAGTGTCCGATGATAGGGAGCAAATTAAGGTGGAAGAATTTTAAATAGTTCAAATTCTTCCACTTGGTACAGTAGCGCCACAAATTATTAGAGTAGGATACTAAATTAATAAAAAAGGAAAGAAACATTTACGTTTTGCTACATCGCATTTTTTTAAATTATTATAATATATAGACAAACATGAGTATGGAATAAAATTATATAGTATTTTTAAGTACCCCAATTAACTAAAAATAAAGCAGAAAAAAAATATTAAAAATTATTACCGGAACCAACCCAACAAACTTCACTCTGTTTATAACTGCTTATGCTGGTAAGTTCATATCATTTCCACTTGCTACACTAGCGCTATTTCGGTGAGAATTCGAAAACTAATTTGCTGTTTACAAGTGGACACTTTTTCGACTAATCCCCTATACAAGATGGTCCACCTTTACTTCTACACTCCATACAGTAAAGTGATAAATTTCTTCCAATCCAATCAATCTACCAATTAACTTCCGTGCAACTTTGTTTGGTTTGTGAAATTATGACAAGACATATGAGGTTTTAATTAACATTTAACTATAGATGCGCCTTATCATATTGTGTAAATATAGTAATGTTATCGAACAAATATATTTGTCTAATTTTATATGAATCAAGATTGCAGTTTGATTGTGGATATATGTTATAGTACGTTTTTTGGTATGACATTATTAAGCGTCAAATCGTTTATGTGCGTGTATATTATGTGTGTTTTTCAAACGTGGGTAAAATTTACTTTCCTAACATGCATAAGCATGTAATCGATTAAAATTTTTGGGATTTTTTTAATCTGTATAATAAAAATATAATAATAATACAAGAGGTGCCTTTTATGGCTCATTTTGCTCGATAAAATTCTCGTGTTTAGAAGTACAATGTAGGTACATAGTATTAAATCTTACGCTTATTTATATAAATAATTGAATACGTCTGGCAACACCATACATGCACACCTCAGTGGGCAGGCAACACTATAAATTAGATAAACAATTTTGTTCAAACTTCAAAGTTTATTTTCAGTTTATCTTATAAGATTAAAGTTTAAATAATCACTACGTACGTGTTAGTTTATCACATCAACTCAGTTCGGTCACTTGTGTTGTTTATTAAGTTTTATTCCAAAATTTCGAAGTACATATGGCTAACATTATTGTATTACAATCGCCACCGCCAAAGTTTGAAGATATTCAGCGAACGATATTTAGCGACGGCGCCTTGGAATTCCTAGCAAAATTACATAGGAATTTTGATGCAAACATTGAACAGTTGTATAAAAGTCGACTACGGCGTAATGTAGAAATTCGAGACACTAACACTTTGGCTTTTAAAAATTCACCAGAGCGGCATGATCAGTCTTGGACTATTGCATCCTTACCAACCAGACTAATGTAAGTTTTATTTAAATTAAATAATTAACTTCACGCCGAATTTAAATAAAAAAATAAAAAGGTAATATAAGTCGTATTCCCAATGTTTCTTATGAAAATTGAATGGTGCCGCCTCTCGGGAACATTATCAATCCTGGGCTATTGGAAATCATTTCTAACATAGATACTTCATTTGTTAGAATAATGGCTTAATTCTTAGGTTAGGTAAAACCTGGGACCAATTTAACCCAGGACCTCTAGCCTAGCTATAAACTGTTCTACTGCCAAGGCAATACATTTATTCATATCCAGGTGCAATTACAGACTACCTCCAGTATTCAGGTTAGGCAGCACCTCACCAAGCTTACCTTTTATCCCAGGCTCAAAAAGTTTATGATTAAATACTACATAGAAAATTATAGAAATAATATGAATCTACAACTACTTTTACATTATTTAATACTGGAACAGTCGGGAATGTGATAAATGAACAATTCTTAATTTCAGGTGACCTATACATGGATATTTATAAATATAATAATCATTGAAATGCTCAGAAAATTTAAACAAAAATCCAACTATTTTTACAAATGCAAACCTAGACTTCTATTGTAGGTATAGTTTATCACCTCCCTTGTAGGTATAACCATTGACCTTTTGAATTATGCATGCAATTAAACATGAAAGTACATAAGCAGACAGATACTATAATTATTAGGTAATTATATCATGAGATTTGTGTTATGTAGTTTCTGTAGTACCTAATATAGTTGCATGAAAAAAAACATTATTGAAATTATGATGATGTTGGGTAAGGTTTATCATATAGTTGTCTTATGTTATCTAACATTATAAAACAGCTTTTTTTATACTTGCTGTTTATATTAGAGACTGTAATTATTTACTTTCTTTTTTAGTGCTATTGTAAAAAACATAATTAAACAATTGTCTAGCCTGTAAAATTTTAGGCCTGTAGATTTTAAAAAGCTTATAGATACCTGGTGATGGAATACTTACTAAAACCAGTAAATTGTTCCTAACAAACTTGCAAGCATAAAAGTCTTTATATTTGTAGGAACCGCCACCTAGATCTAGGAGATGTGTCAGCATCTAACACAGCCCATTTCATGTCAGCACTCAATGCAGACGTGCAAGGGATCCAAGTGGACTTTGACGATGGGCACTGCCCTACCTGGCGAAACCAACTGTTGGCATTCAACAACATAAATCTAGCTGTTAAGGGTAAACTGATGGGGGCACCACTGAGTATCACCACCTGTCCTATACTGATGTTGAGGCCTAGAGCATGGAATATGATTGAACATAATATTTTAGTAAGAAACTTTTATAATAGTTATCTATTTCTAGCTAATCAGCCCAGGGATGTCCACTCCTGAACATAGGGCTCCCCTGGTACAGTTAATGGAGTCCCAACTATTGAAATCTTTTATGAGTTTTTTCACAAACTTAAAGCTTTAGTATAAGTATTCAGATTTTATAAGGCTTATGAATGAATAACTGCCCCATTGCATACTTTAAGCTAAGTTCCACGTTATATTCACATTCAATATTCTTTCTACAGATAGATGGAAAAGAAGCAATTGGTCCACTTGTTGATTTTGGTATACTAATGTATCACTGTGGGAAAAAACTTTATGAGGCACACAGTGGGCCTTACTTTTATTTGTCCAAACTGGAAGGTTCTTCGGAGGCTGAAATATGGAATGAAATATTTGTTTGGACACAAAATGAACTTGGTATACCACAAGGGACAATTAAAGCTTGTGTTTTGATAGAAAACATTATATCAACATTTGAAATGGATGAAATTTTGTATGCTCTAAGAGAACATTCTTTAGGTCTCAATTGTGGTATATGGGACTACTGTGCCTCAATCATTGCTAAGTTTGGTAAGTATTCTAAACAATGTGTCAATAAAAATGTGTATTATTGTATACCAATTTGAAAGTAGTCATTTTCTGTAGTCAGCTTTTGCTGTCAAATATTCATAATTTCCCTTCATATTTTCACGCCCGTTATCCCCATAGATGTAGGCAGAGATCTCATGTAATGTGACCTTAATTTTACTGAAGATATTTTAAGTTGCAACATGTAGTGAGCAATGTGTAAATCCCAAGCCACAGTCAATCTTTTCTAACCAAAACACGTCACTTGCCCAACCTCTGGTCCCTAAGCGACGAGCTTTATATCACTCGACCACCGGAGCGATTAAGATAACTGATTTCCAGTTACAAATAAAGCAGATAAAAGAAACAGCAAGATGTTTATCAATAATTTATCTTCTTGCCTGCAAGGCAAACATTCTTAGTGAGATCCACTCATATCATTATTTGAGATCAAACAAAGGTCAAATTTATTCTTAGGGTTCCGTTCCCAAAGGGTGCCAACGAGATTCTATTACTAAATGTCTACTGTCTGTCTGTCAGTGGGTTGTACCTCTAAAACCGTAATATAGTGTGTACTACTATATACCTCCACAACAACATATTATTATAATAAAAATAAATAATATAAAAAAATCGCCCATAATAATCGCTGTATCCTTTGAACCGTACAGTTAGACATATTTTTTTTATAATGAGTAATACTATATCTGCTTCAACAACAAATAATGAAAATAAAATTAACTTAATATTTTAAGGGGGTGGTCGCCACTTGAACTTTGTGTTTGTGTTCTTAATAAAAGCAGGGTAATTGTGTAATGCTCTCGGAATCGTCGTTGCAGTCAAATTTGTAGTACATCGACGGTGCTACGACTGTTGGGCCGCACTGCTCCTGCGTCGAACCATCAATCTATTATGAAATAGGGTTCCAAATTAAATCCGAGCGAAATCAGGTTGGATAAAAAAATCCATACAAGGAACCAGTTTTTTTCGGCGTTTTATAAAATACTAGCTGTCCCCCGCGGTTTTACCCGCGTTCCCGTGAGATGTCACATGCATTATACATAAAAACCTTCCTCTTCAATTACTCTATCTATTAAAAAAACCGCATCAAAATCCGTTGCCTAGTTTTAAAGATAGATTTAAGCATACATAGGAATATAGGGACATAGGGACAGAGAAAGCGACTTTGTTTTATACTATGTAGTGATTTTACGGTGGTATATATTCTGGACATGAGTAATTAACACCTCTGATCCTGCAAATTGTTTTATAAATTAGATGATTTTGGTTTTTCATGTCGTTTTATGTTTAGTCAACTTTAAAATACACTTTTCTCTTCATAGGTGACCGCAAAGAATTCCTATTGCCAGATAGAAATAAGTATGTGAATATGGATCGCCACTTTCTGAGCAGTTACATGCAGTTGGTAGTAAGCACGTGCCACGCTCGTAACGCGCCTGCGACCGGTGGAATGGCGGCCGCCATGTTGAAGCCCGGGGCAGACGGCACTGATAAAGAGTCAGTACTCACTTATCATTATTTATTACATATGATAACTGCAGCGGCATTAGTTTACTATGTACAATCATTTGATACTGTTATGCTGTATTTATTTATTAAACTCAAATGATTATGGTACACCATTTACAATAATTAGAAAATTTTCTTAAATTAAAAATATAATGTATGTATTTATATGGGAAGGATAAAGTAGGCCTGTTAATTTAAAAAGGTAGTGAAGAGTATATTATATATAAAGGAATTTTATAATAATATATCTAATTATTTAGAAGATAATAACCCTTGGCAATGAATTGCTCGCCTAAAAAACTATCCATTTAAGTAAATAAATAAATAAATACTGGGACATTAATTTACACATGGCCATCCCAAACTAAGCAGAGCTTGTAATATGGAAACTAGACAACTGATTTATTAAATTAATAATTTTTTATACAAAGTCACATAACTTATATAGATATTTAAATTCATTATAATATTAAATATAATATGTAAAGACTATTTATAAGAGCCTGTGAACGCATACATGAATAAACAATATTTCTATTTTTTTTTGCAGATCAAAAGTGACTATAACGAAGATATTAGAAGCCAAATTAAAGGAAATTGAATGCGGTGTCGATGGTTTCATGGTTTACGATTCACGAGTAGTCCCTTATGTGAATGAGGTATGTATTCTATGGATACTGAGGCGGTACATGCTTATGGCTACGCAGAGCTCTTCTCCATCGGCCAGAGCGCTTCTTATCGATGTAGCATCTGTTCTTTGCCACCTGGAACGATTATATTAATTAATGAGTATTTTTTGTATACACATCAATTTATTTAGCGTTCAAATATCAATAGCATCGTTTAAACGAGAACTGAGCTCTCAGGCAGACAACAATAGTGACTTCGTTTTGTACTATTTAGAGATTTAATCCTTAGGTAGCCATGTATATTAGTCTAGATGATTTAAAACAAACTATAAACGATTCCAAGAAATTCAAGTAGTTAATCTTTGTTATGAAAGAGAAGTAATTTATCTTTACAATAGCTTTGTAAGCGCAATCTAATACTTTTTTGCGGAGGCCTTGATGAAACGTTTAAGCTTTTTGCTGAATATTTACAATAGAAAATGCGTTTTACGGAAATCTTTTTTGCTTTTCTATAAATTTTCCACTCAGTAGTGTTTACCATCCAAATTACAAGAATAATGATTTAAAAATGTATCTATAGGTACTAATAATAAACTCTTTGATGGTCAAGATAGTGAAGTGTAGGGGACATTGAACAATATACTTAATTCAAAGAATAATTTGAATGTACGGGTCATATTGCTAAAACTCAAATCTTACATCTATTTATAAATGCGAAATTTTGGTGGGGTGGATGTTTGTTACTCATTCCCGGATGGACGGACTGGATGAGATTTGGCACAGAGATACATTGTAATCTGGAATAGCACATAGGCTACTTTTTATCACAGGAAAATTTAACATACCTTGGTAACGTGGGTGAAAGCGCTGTGGGTCAGCTAGTGATCTATATTTATAAGCATCGTGATGTAAACTCCAAAATTAGGAATCGATTATGTTCAGGATGCTCTGATATTCTAGTCTAATCTGAACTCAAATTTGACACGAAATACACGTAGTTGTCAATCTCTCTCGTGAACTCGAAATCTGACGAGAAGTCTGCTATCCGGCTGATTGTCTGAGTGATCACTCTGGCTGAAGTAAGTTGAAATTGCTGCATTCAATGATGGATCAGAGAGGAATAGAAAAAGTGAAAATTACCATTGGGACTTGTTACACACTAGCTGTCTTCCGCGGTTTCACCCGCGTTCCCGATGATTGCTACATTTTCTAATTAATAGGTAAAAAATTGAGATACATCGAAATGCGTGTACTTACATTTATTTCTAACCAGAAGCACGTATGAAGTTTCGTGCTTCTTACTTTGAAAATGACCGACTTCCATTAGGCATGGAAATGATTGCTACTTTTATTACATTTTCATTTAATGAAATTATCATTTTTTTTCATCCGTGAAATTTCACAGCCAATGATCTTTTTTGCAATGCTCTAATATCACTCTTGGCCGTGCGACCTGTTCGTAGCTACGATCATTATATATTTTGCTGTTTCTTACACGACTGGGTTAGAAAGACGCTCTTTCTTTCTGACATCGTCGTGAGTCGTCGGTGAAATACGATGATATCTGAATGTTGTACGGTGTGCGATGTATCATGTAGGCAAGGTAGCAGAAAAGTAGCAGGTGTGACATTTGAAAAAGTATTTCATATGATTTTTCACATGCTACTTGTGAATCATGGCATGCCTAACTTCCATACAACCGTTCATCCCTTATTTTATCCCTTTTGGGGGTGAAATTCCCAAAATCCCTTGGTGCTCACCTTCTAATTTAAGGAAACTTTATGCAAAATTTCAAGTTGGTAGTTTCAACGGTTTAGGCTCCTCGTAGATGAATCAGTCAGACAAGACAAGTAATTATATATGTACTAGCTGTCCCCCGCGGTTTCGCCCGCGTTCCCGGTATAAAAAGTTATTCCAATATACGATTCAATATCGTATGCTCTATGTGCAAGTTTCATCCAAATCTGTTGGGTAATTTTTGCGTCAAAGAAGAACAAACATCCATACATCTATACATATAAACGTTCCTATTTATATTTGTATGTATATTAGTAGGATAGGCACTAGCTGTATATCGTAATTAGTGACGAAATAAAGGTGCTTTACTGGTTTACTTGTTTTTAAAAGGTGGTAACCAACACGCCTAAAACAAACTACTCCTCCACCGTGATGAGGTTTTCTCACGATGTTTTCATTCACTCAAAGCTCAAACTTGTAGAATTCGAATCCGACCATTGGTGTCACTACATCGTCCTTTAAGTCTCAACCAAGTCCTCACTTTTTTATGAACATTAATTGGGACTTTTTCTGATAATTATAATTCTAATTAACTCAGGCGTGGCCTTACGTGGACTTTTTTCGGACTTGACAGAGAAGGAGATCTAGCGGAATTTGTTTCTAAATATTTGTTTTTCGTATAATCCAATTATAAATTCTAAAAAAATCATTGCAGCTATGGAAGAAAAACGGAGATACTCCAAATCAGATACACAGAAAATTTAACCTTAACATAACCCCTCAAGATATATTGTCGATACCCAGTGGTGGGGTGACTCTTCAAGGCTTGAAACATAATGTGGCGATATCTATGCTATTCATATACTATTGGTTGGCGGGAATCGGCCATTTCTTCTATAGTGGTAACGTGGAAGATTCGGCCACAGCTGAGATTTCTAGAACTCAAATCTGGCAGTGGATTAGATTTTCTGTAAGTATTTAATATAGGTATTCATTTTTAAACAAACTTATAATATGCACACTGAACTATATTTTGATTACAGACAGCTATTGAAGATGACCCAGGAAAAAAAATAACAGTTAAACTGGTGGAGAAAACCGCTACTAACTTTGCTACACACGCACATAAGAATTTGTGTCGCTCCAGCGCTGAACGAAAGCGCTTGACCGCTGCTAAATATATGAGCGTTGAGTTGTTTCTATCAAGGAATCCTCCGGAATTCATTACAAGCTATTTGAATGATAATCATAAATTTAGAACGCTGCACAATAAAGCGCTTTTAAGTAATCTTTGATTCGTATTGTATAAATATTGGGTGGGGTAGTTTAGAAAATAATTCGAGGAGTAAAAAAGACCTATATAATATCTTATATACCTACTCCAAAACAATTTGAGAATAAATTGAGTATAAATAACAAGAACTACCGGGTTTTACTAGTGTAATATACTTCTTTGCGTTCTTACTTTGCCTATTAAAGTTCAATGACTGCGATTTTTTTGTTGTTATGTTGGTTTTTAGTACAATACGCAACATTCCATTGCTCAAACATAACTAAGTGCCTTAACTTTGCCAACGTTATTACCAATGTCATGCATTTATTTATTCACTTAATGTTTGTGACATACAGTTCAAGTGTTTCATTACCTATGCCAGTGCACAGTTAATATTGTGGCACAAAAAATACATAATAAATGTTTTTAATATTTATTGATATTACCTATTTATAGGTACTATAAAATGAAATATTTGTGTAAGCACTGTGATATTTAATACCATTTAACGAAGCTTTATTCTTGCCAAATATTTGAGTTTAATAAAATATATTGTTATCATTTATGTTTTATTTATTTTAGATTTTAATTCCTTACTCAAAATATATAATACACACGAATTTGGAAAATTATTTATTTATCAAGTCCATTAAAAATATTCCGAAGAGGTACCGTAATAAAAATGCTTTTAAGCAAACTTTCACTTCTACGATCGTATATTGAAAATTGGCGTTATCTTCCCTAAATTGCTGGTATTCAAGAGAGATAAGATATCATGATATTTCGTGCAATTCAGGGGATTGTAAAATAACAACAATTTGATATGTATAATATTTTTATTTGATTTTGTTAACATTTATAGTTATCTCAAAAATATTTTATAATTTGATACTTACATACATTATTGCTGAACACAGTATAGTATTAAAAGCAATGTATTTTATATGTGAGCAACTGCCAAAATATCAACTGCGCTCGGAGTTAACTATACCTAATGTCTTTAACAAAGTAGCCACTCTATCGGTTCACTTCAAGGAATCTGATGTGAAACCATAGTTCATTATCTAAGTGGTTTATTTGCTGAAAAGACAGCGTCTTAAAAATATGTGTGTAAACATAACATTATTATTAGTTGAAACATAATGGGAATGACTAAAACAACGCTTATAAAAACTTAATATATTACTTCAGGAATAGAGACCATTATTATTAATAATATTATGTACTCACAGATCAATAGGTAGCAAAGATTATTAATTAAATACATTAATCATATAACTTTTATCAAGGATAACTAACAATGCAATATAATATAACATTCAATTATTAAACTTATGATATAATAGATAGATATGTTCGTTCATTAAAAGTTATTCGAAATTTACTGCAATCAAAGCTTATTAGGTGACAAATTATGATGCATATACAATCGCCAGTGCAATTCTCAAAAGCACACCAAATTTATAAAATTAGTAGCAAAACAACTAAAGTATTGTTTACATAATTCATTATAGTTTTATGTGTAGAGACTAAGATTGTATATGTATATATCACATAAATATAAGACTTGAAAATGTATAAAAAACATTAAATATTTATGCGAGCTTACCTTTTCATTAATTTTACAGGCTTTATTATATAAATTCAGTTTTCAGTATTGAATACATTATTTTGTCAATAAAATGTTTCAACATTTGGTCTAGCAGCTTTGGGGTATTATCATAGATATTCAATCAGACTTTGCAATAACTATTATTAATTATTTCACAATTATAGCAATGATTTCTTATGTTATTTTTATTCCATTGATATAAAACTCCAGAAGGTAACATGTATTAGAAATAATAATATAACTAGTAACATTTCAATGTGGATGAACTATTTACCCTTTATTAGGGTGAATATTTTTTTACAAACCAGTACATTGATTTTTCATTTAAGATTTTAGTATCTCTTTTATATATGCTACTGGGTATATGTAAGCTTGAGACACTGCAGGTCTGTAGGAGCTAATGATTTTGAGACAGTGTTTAAAGTTGAAAATACTAACGGATGCACATGTACAATGCAGTCGTGAATCGACTAATTTCAATAAATACAACTGTAAATGGAATAGAAACATGAGGCAAAGAGTTAACTTTAAATGAGTGTGAGTCAAAACATCAAGAATTAAAACATGCCAGCCAGCAACAAATCGAGCCAGGATGCATCATTAAACAATCACTTTTTTATCATAAATCCGAATCGAACTTATCTCTCAGACAAATGTGTCAGATAAAAATACCCAGCTCATGTACATTTTAAACTTAAGCTTGCAGATTTTAAAAGAGGTGTTAAAACAGCACAAGTTGCAAAGGAAATTTTTGCATTCAACTGGTCATTCATTCACACAGAAATAACCCTTTCATCTACTCTCATATACATAAACAATTCGAAAGATGGTTGAAGTCTTAATACATTGACGAGTCCATTATACTAATTATACATTATTGCTAAGATACTGAGCACCTGGAGTTTTGGTCGCCGCCTACACGCTGTCGATTGAGGGCGCGAGCGAATGTTGTGTCTCGGGAATGTATGTTCGGTGTCTGTTCTTGCATAGACAATGCAAGGGCATGCGCTAGTGCTTCATCTTCAGTCTATAATAGAACAACATAGTTTTAATTGATAGAAGAATATTATCAACATCACCAAATATTTATATATTATGTATTTATAAGAGAAAAAAAGGAATATTAGTTATCTGGTTTTCATTGCACAAGCTCTGCTTAATTTGATCAGGTAAAGACTGTTGTAGGGTATATATATTTTTAATAGCCTCCATGATCAAGTGGTTTACAGCTTGGGTAGAGACCTAGAGGTCTTGGGTTCTATTCCCGGGATAGACTTGTAGCTCGAGATTGCGCCCTAGAGTCGGCGACAATGCTCATCGTCTTCCTCTTCCTACCTCTTTGGGACAAAAGGCATGAATATGTGAAGATGAATTAACAAAGACAATTGTATTATTGAAGATATATTAAATGATCATTAATGACTGATCTAAACTGAGTTTAATCAAATTGGACAGCAATTAATATTATATGAATGTTACTGAATTATAATATGCATAGAAAAATAACAACAAAATAATGTTTACCATATTCCCTTGCACTTCAGTGAAAGCAGTACCATGAGCAGTGACCGGCAAACCATTTTGAGTTATCCTAGTCTCAGACAGCTTCATTCTTTCCATGGCTGCCATACTGTAAATGTAAATATTATGTTTTACAACATGGTACAAATTAGTATAACAATATAAAATTTGTAGCATAACTTCCATAGTGAAGATATCCGCTAAATCCCTTTTATTGTTTAGTGTGCATCTCATGATCTGCATTTTGTATATTTGTTTACCATACCATATATTTGTTTATTTTGCTAGGCTCTTATCGGAAAAGGCATTCTTTAGATCCTTGACAGGTCAGAAGAGCCTGTGAAGGCTTCCTTACTTTAAAGAACATATTTCAGTTTATAGAAATCAGTCTGTTATAATGAGACTGAACCATGAAATCAATTAATACCCAGAGTACATAATATCCTATGAAAAACATTTATTTATATACAATTATTTTTTCAACTAGTGTTAGTAATACTTACGCAGCCTGTCTTCTCTTAGCAGATAGTTTTCCTTCGCAAGCGTGATCGATTGCGTGACGATGTCTAAGGCAGTAGTTGAGGGCGCACTCGCCGCATATGAGTGGTACCATTTCTTTCGTCTTACATGCTTTGTATGAACAACGGTTTGTAAACACCTGGAAAAGCCGTAAATTTTTAAGTTAAGCTATGTTTTTGAAAGCTAGGTAGTTTATTACATATATTTCTCATTTTATTCATTGGTGAATCATTTTCAGTCACAAGAGAGCAAGAGCAACAAGGAAGACCTTCTCTAGCGGCTCACTTAATTGAGTGATAATAGGTTAGGCACCTGATAATGCTAAACAGAAGCTGAAAGTTTGCATCTGATTTCTCATTACCAAACTGTTAATTGCAATCATTGGTTATTTGAGGCAATTAAAACCTAGAAATGGTAGTCTTTAGCCCATTATCAATTATCATAGAGCAAATTATGGTTAAACAGCTAGAGTAAAAAAGAAATAAAGAAAATTTATATACATTGTTTACCTTCTTCCGTCTCTCCCTTGCTGGATCAGAATTACAAGAGTTATCAATATGTGCCCCAACAGCTACATCAGGAGGCTCACCACGTCGCCCTGGTACTGGGACTCCACACAGCGGACAAACTGGTACTTGGACATCACGTGTGTTTGGTTCAGGGCACTCATGTTTTGCATATGCAAAATGGTCAGAACTGAAAATTTTATAAAGACATATTTACACTATAAGCTAACAAGATCACTTCATTTGTTATTGTAATATCAATTCAATTACATTTTGCATTCATTTTTACTTCATAAGATTTTTATGTGAATAGGTTTTAAGGCCATTTGAAAGTACAAAAGGTCAACAAAATATCTTGTCCTAAAATATTTCAGTACTACACAACTCAGTAACATATGTATAGACTGATTTTACTTACCAAAACACTTGTCTGCATGCTCCACATTTCATAGGAAGGAAATCTATTGGAAACAAAGGATTACTTGTTACAAAACAATAATAATTTTATTTCTGATGTAAATATGCACACAATATATTTTAAATAATATTGACATGAATAAATTAGCTTTTCTAACAATATAAATCAGTGCTCAACAGCAACTGAAACTTTAAGGCACACAAAAGAAAACCTGAAGGTAGTTTCGAAGTTTTTCATATAGATCCTTGGCAGATTTGTGATAGCCAAAATGGAATCCTTTTCCTGATTTCCAAATAAGTAAGACCCAGGGTCCTCTATTTTATTGAATGTTTCGAAAAGTGAACTTTGTACACATTATTTAAACTTACCCAGTTTATTGCATGTATTAAATGAACAATTCTTTCCAATATGTGGGAACTCCATTATGAAGATAATTTTTAATTGTATTTCTTAATCACTTTCAACAAGAACACAGTCAATCACAGGCCAACGTTTGGCAAAGATGACGAAATAAATTTTTGATTTGTTCTTTATATTGCAAAAGTATACGTCATTCTACAGTTGCGTCATTGCACGATAATTCTCCTCTGACTCGTGGACTGACTGAATGAAACAACATTTTTTAAGTGGCTGTTTAAGAAGTGAGGTGACGGATTTCTAGAGCATTCTGAAAATCACAAGATAAGTTCTTAAAATAATTTTATAAATGTATGTGGCTAGAATTTAACGCTATTAAAGGGTAAATATTTAAAAAAAATAAACTTAACAAATGTCTTGAATAAGCCTATGTACATTAATTTAAGTAATTAATTTTAAAAGGCATACAGTTTTTCAAAAGATTTACCTAAAGCTTTCGTTGTACATGTTTTTGCAATGTCACATTGGACGATATATTAACTAAGGTTGTCTAATATTTACTGTAGTGTCGAATACAAAGCGATGATTTTACGAGACTGAGCAAGTAAAAGACGATGCGGTGATGGAATGAATGGAAATTAAGAGCCTACTTTAAGCACACTACGAAATGATAAAATTATATTACCTCCATTATTATTTCTTGATATAACATATTTTACATACCTATTCGTTGTTCGCATATACTTTAGTGTAAGCACTGAAATTTTAGGATTCGAGACAAATGATTTTGAATTAATTTTATTGCCATTGCTATTTGATAATTTGTTTCAATACTCCGATCAGTACCACCCATAGGATATGTGAACACAATACAGTTCATAGCAATTAGTTTCATCCACTATCGAGTAAGCTGTTGATGATGCAAACAAATGACTTTATATACGGGAGTAATATTCCTTATTCATCTTCAAAACTAATTCAGTAGCAATTTAATGCCCTTAATGACCTTAATTTATTTAAATCGGGCAATTATTGGTCAGCTTATCATTTTATGTAGTTTTGATGAACTGTTTGATAGATTGGTTTACCAATGGTATAACCAATATTTTTAATTTTTCCAAGCATTTGAAAAACATACTTTAGAATTTTATGAAAAATGATGTGGTTCGTACCTACCGACCGGAATTGCTTTTGAATTAGGGGTATATTTGATACAACAACGTTTTCAGAAATGTTGATGGTGATTAGTAAAAATTATAAATTAATATTTCGAATTATTAGTTATCGAGTTTGAGATCATCAGTCTGCTAGCTTCCAATCATTTACGTTCGGAAAAAAATGTGTGTTTTCTGTTATTTCGATCCATCCACTGAACTATTGCGTATTTTATTGGTTTCTGATTCATCCTTTCCGTTGAACATTTTAGAACGAGTACTTAGGTACCTAATTTAACAAGTTTAACAAGATCTTATTATAATGAATAAAAAAAAAACATTTACGTCAACGCAAGTCCGTCAGAGGAATGTCACAAATGTCAATTTCAGACTAGGAGTCGTCTGGGACGACCTGATTTTTTAGTTTTTCTTAACATTTCTTAGATTCTATCAAATAGAAGTGGTCCTGATCGAGGATCACTTATTAAATCTGGGCTTTTTAAAGAAGTTAGTTACAAACATGAGTAAAATTTTCCCCTCCGCTGTTAAACTTTTGACTGGAAATGTAGTTACTGTAAGTGTTAAAATTAAAGATTATCAGATTATACTGATTATCGGCTTTTAGCCGGTCCAATAAGAATATAGAATGCTTATTGTTTTTCTATTATTGTAGAAAGTGGCCGCTCCCGCTGTTACTACATCAAATGCAAATTACAGTACGAAAAATGAGGCGACATTCGAAATTAAGGTAAAAAAAATATTATAATTATATAGAACGATAATATCTGCATTTGGTCCACTAGTTTTCATAATTTTTGGCGATTAGATAGAGATGTTGTTATATATTCAATGTAAATTGTGTAATTATGTAACTTAACCTTCAAATGTCAAGAGTAAGTTTCAGTCAGTAGTGTTTTGCTGTCGGCTGTCACCCCGACGTAACGTGCGCTTGCGCTACTCTCTAGATAGACCTCTAGATAATACACCTATCATAAAAGCCATTATTCAATTGATTCAATTTATTTTGAAACCAGTATCTACTAGGCTTAGAATATGTTTTAGATTAACACAGGACATTTCTATCCCAGCAAACCATTTGGATCCTTTGGTAGATCCTTATTTATATAACAGGGTATTCATAATATTTAAGAAGTTACATTTCTATTTTGTATACAATATACTTATATACCAATATAAAATCAAGCTGTTTCTTGCAGCTTCACATGCATTTGCATGGTTATCACTAGTCTTAAACTAATTCTTTGCTACAGTAAAGATATAGACTGTATACTTTTGAAAGCCTAAAGAACATGCTTGAAATTGTGGCACAGCAAGTGGGTGATAATGATATGGAGAAATATTATGCGGCAGGCTAATTATGCTTATTGAACATATCCATAGTTCTTGCACTTTGAAAAAAATTTAAATGAAAATATTTTTATTTAAATAAGCTTTTGGAAGCACTTATGAATAGTCTGACTCTAATACCGGTTTGGAAAGGTTGTTTTTTACTGAGAAGAGCTACCAATAAACCCAGCAATTACTCTTTTTAAAAACAATCTTAGAAAAATAGTGTTTAATTTGCATTTAAAAAAAAATACATAGGGTAAACATATCATGTGTCCTGAATTTTTGTACACAAACAATATGATTTGTCACAAATGAATAGTGAACACTTTATAATGAAATAATTAGGTATAAAAATATTCAAACATAGTATCTTTATGACTGTGTAGGTAATCAACATTTTTCCTCAAGTAACATAGATCTATTTTATTTCCTTCCATTTCCTTAGTAAAGGGTTTTCCAACATAGATGGAAACTGGTAATTCCTAATTAGGAACTGTTGTAGAACATAATCAAGTATTTTGTACTTGTTAATACAGTTAATACTGTATAAAATAATAATAAAAGGACTTGCTTATTGGACATAATGTAATTTTTATAAGAGAACAAAATGTTTTTTTAATATTAAGTAACTGTTACTAACTTCAACAACAGGTAGTAAAAAATACTGTAAATGTCTATTTGTTAATAGTCTGGATGAACCAAATAAATATTCCGAATTCAATTTAATATTACATAAATAGCTAGGAAATTAAATAATTCATGTAAACACATAGATTGCTTACTTTAAGATCTTATTAATATCTTTCATTTTATATAAATACATTTAATAGTCTACTTCGTAAACACCTTTCAGCTAAATATTGTAACATACATTTTTTGGGAACTAATAATGCATCACACCAAATTTTTTACACAATAAATTCTTCTATCACTGATGGCTTAAAAGGAGCCTATTGATATGTTTATCAAGTAGTTAAACCATAAGGATATTCTTATAAACTATATAGATATACCACTATAGAATACTACTATAGAATACTACTATAGAATCTTGTAATAATATCATCTCAATTGCTTTAGCCTTACAAACTCCACAAGTTGGAGAAAGGCCCTGCAACCTCAGCAACCCTCACATCGGAAGATGCACTCAAAATCTACGAAAAATTAGCAATTTTGCGACGAATTGAGACTGCATCAGGAAACTTGTACAAAGAGAAAATCATCCGGGGATTCTGTCATTTATATTCAGGTACTATTATAATTTCTTTTGACCAGCTTTTTACATATACATGAGTTATTTGCGCCACATTGGCAACATAATCTGTTTATTAGCTGTAAAAGATTAGCCTTTGTTTGTGTTTTATTTTTTGTTTCAGTCCAGCATTGCCTTTGTTATCTATTCTTCATCACATTTAGGTACATCAAGTATGGAACATTCATAGGAGTAATAATATGGCATTCTAACCATTCAGTTCCAAAATGCCTGTTCTAGTTTCTCTGATTTAAATTAAAGACCAATAATATAGCCAAATTGCTACTTTTGTGAGATATTACTCTATATGTTTATTGTCACCTTCCAATTTCATCAGTTACTCTTTAAGAAACAGGTTTAATATGGTGTCTATTCTTTAAGCTCTAACAGTTGTAATCGCAATAGATCTTGATGACTGAACTATTTTTCCACGATTAAGTAGTTTAATTCGCAAGGTAACCAGTAGGTAGTCAATCAAATATTATAAGTAACACTTCCATGACAGGTCAAGAAGCGGTAGCGGTAGGCATGCGCGCTGCTATGCGTGAAATGGACACCGTGATTACGGCGTACCGCTGCCACGGCTGGACGCACCTGATGGGAGTCAGCGTCGTTGGAGTGCTCGCCGAGCTTACTGGCCGCAAGTCCGGTTGCTCGCGAGGAAAAGGAGGCTCTATGCACTTGTACGGAAAGAATTTCTTTGGTGGCAATGGTATTGTTGGTGCTCAAGTAAGTTGTTTGTTGATGTGTTTTAGTACTAGTCACATTTTATTGGTTCAACTGAGATGGTTAATGTTTCTGTAATTTCTCATGGTGACCTCATTTCTGCTACGCACTCGTCTTGTAGGTACTATACATAACTATGTTTATGTATATACAGAACCAGAGTACCTACTTTGTATTTTACTTCATGGACATGGAGGTCTAAAGTTCTATTTCCGAAAAGAAAGTAGAATACATTAATAGAATCGGGTACACTCTCGGGCTCATGATAGTAGTTAGCCAGTTCAATTATTATAAATATCCTGGTTCTCATAAATAGTAATTTTCATAGGTACCTCTCGGTGCGGGCATCGGGTTCGCGCACAAGTACCGCGCCGACGGCGGTGTCAACTTCTCGCTGTACGGTGACGGTGCCGCCAATCAGGGCCAGCTGTTCGAGGCCTATAACATGGCCAAGCTGTGGGACCTGCCTTGTGTGTTCGTCTGCGAGAATAACGGATACGGTGAGTTTTGAACAGATAAGTTTGTTTATTTATAACTAGCTGGGTCCCGTAGTTTCTTTTCCCGCGTTCCCGAGGATTGTGGTTTCTGTGCTCTGAGATAGTGTTGATGACGAAAAATGTTTGAGAAACTAATATTCATAAAAAAAGAAAAAAAAAATATTATTATGACTTATTCTGCTATTCGAGACAAAGATAAGTCAAACAAATCAAAGATCATTGAAATCTGTACCGCCGTTCTTGAGTTATAAATGGTGTAACTAACACAACTTTGTTTTATATTACTACTAGCTGTCCACACAGTTTCACCCGCGTTCCCGAGGGATGTAACATTTTCCCGGCACAAAAAGTATCCTATGTTACTTCTAATACCTCCAAGAATATGTGTACAAAGTTTCATAATGATCGGTTAAGCAGTTTTCGCGTGAAAGCGTAACAAACAAACTTATATTCACATTTATAATATTACGTTTAAATATGTATATCGTTATAAATATATATTTGAAAATAAAATAATGTTTTATGATTTAGGTATGGGTACGAGTGTGGACCGCGCATCGGCCAGCACCGAGTACTACTCCCGCGGGGACTACGTGCCCGGCATCTGGGTCGACGGTATGGACGTGATCGCCACCAGGGAAGCCACCAGGTTCGCCATCGACTACTGCACCAGCGGAAAAGGTACGTTATACTATTATTACTATAGCCTTATCAGCAGCTGACCTTGTGAAGGCGTTAAGGACAGGAATCTATTAAGGTAGAATAACGATCTGACTAGTTAGAAAAGCTGAATGCAATTTCAAGACCGATTGTAGACCTATCGTATATAGAGTTACATCTGCAAGCTCTTTTTTTTTAACAGAAACTTGCCTTCATACAAATAAAATAAATTAATAACCCCAGTATTTATCCTAATAATATTATTAATGCGAAAGTTTGATCCTCTTTAACGCAAGAACTACTAAACGAATTTGGATGAAACTTGACAGATAGTTATTGGAATAACCCAGGATCATTTTATTCCTAATGCTGTACACGTCTCTTATAGGTTTACGTATCAGAAGCAAAATTATATTGTAAAAATACTAATGAACGTGGCAATATGTGAACTGTTGGTGTGTCTTATTCAAAAATTCCTGGGAAAAATAACATCCCTCTGGAACGCAAGTGAATCCGCGGGGGACAGCTAGTCGTGTATAAAGAAGAGACGTTAAATAAGTCTGTCAAACATTCGTAAATACAATTCGTCTTCAAGGCCATAATCGTTTATTGTTTTACGTTGTCTGTTTAACGAGGAGTTCGATGCAATCAGTGGTACTTATTAGTTTGTTATTGTTCAATTGTCACGACAATATTGCTTTGTACAGGTATATGTTCGCATGCTTCGTGTTATAAGATTGGAAAAATTTGAATATATAATCTAATATTCGGCTATACATTTTTTAATATCTATTAGTACCAGATCTGGCTGCTTGCGAATTGTAGTTTTAATAGGCACCCTAGCATAAAAACTAACTGTTCCCCGGTTTCTGCGGTTTAACCAGCGTTTATCGATATCATATAAGTATAGCCTATAACTTATACTATAGCCAATTTGTTCAGTAGTTTTGAAGTAGTTTTAAGTTATAGCGAAGAGCGAAATAGTTGGTACTATACCACTGGCTTAGTTAAGCTGCGTTTAACTATCTTCTTCTCTCTCTCATTTATTTATCCGTGTTTATTTATAAGGTCCTCTGGTGATGGAGATGGAGACTTACCGTTACGCGGGTCACTCGATGTCGGACCCCGGTACCTCGTACCGCACCCGCGACGAGGTGCAGGAGGTGCGCCAGACGAGGGACCCCATCACCTCCTTCAAGGAGAAGATCATCACTAACGAGCTCGTCACTCCTGATCAGCTCAAGGTTAGCTTATTAAGGATATTATGTTAGCTAATTAACCAAACCTTTATAACACTTTTCAAGTGTTTGCTCAAAATGCCGTGACGCGAGCTGGAGCTTTCAGTGAATGAAAACATGTTAAGAAAACTAAAGCATGGCAGACGGGATAAAAGATGGAAGATACCAATCTTTATTTGAAAAACTGTCGACAAGACACGGTCGGTGGGTTCCGATAGTTGTACTTGACTGCCAGTTCCCTACTAGGCTTTCTGTGTTTATCAAAATTGAGTAATCAATAAAAAATTCAAAACCATTTATTCAGTTTAGGCCCTTGGAGGGCACTTATGAAGGTCAAATTTAAAGTTACGGAAGCTACAACGATTACCACATATTTCACACGCAAGTAATTACGTAGATTATACGAATTTATTTTTACAGGAGATCGACACACGAGTACGTCAAGAGGTAGACGAAGCGACGAAGATTGCCAAGTCAGACGCCGAAATAGGCACCGAAGAGCTCACGGCCGATATTTATTACAATAACCTCCAGCCGTTAGTCAGGGGAATCCACCCTGAAGCGCCTTTACCGCACATTGAAGTCGCTGCGCGCAATTAAAACGCTTTTTGCATTGGGAATTAGGTCTGTTTTTCTATCTAATATGTTCTTTTACTATGAGAGTTTACGAGTAATGTCAGACGCTCAAGACTAAGTAGTCAATATTATATATGTGATGATCATTCATTTACAGTCCATGCCGAAAAATAATGAAGTAAAATAATTGTTTGTATTTGTAACAAATACCCTTGAGTTGACCTTCATCCGAATATAGAGGAGTTAAACTAAATCAATCACTATTTCTCCCATTCTTAACATAAGAACATGTTGATATTGTTTCATTGTTACCAACTACTATGTGATATGCATTTTCAATACGTCTATAATACGTTATAGATAATAAGAAAGGGAAATGTAAGTTCGGTGTAAAACGAATTTCAAAGGACATATTAGTATGAATAAAGCTTTGTCGTGGGATTCTTAACTAATGCCCATATTTATAAAGAAAAACAAACAAGGAACTCGTTAAAAGTATCCCTAACAAGGCTTTCGTTAGTGAAAAGTTTAATTTATTAGCATTATTTGTTGCTACAGTTATAAAAATAATTCGTTTCTATAGTGAGATGTATGCGTACGAACTTTTAAAAATATATGTACAAATATTTAAAAATATATTTTTCATATTTATATTTTTTTCACATTGTGGTTTATTTCTCTGTTTTATAAAGATTTTTTTGTAAAATTATGTAGTAGTCGTAAGTTAAACTGCCGATGCCACATTAAAATCTAATACGTATAGTTTATATTGAATTTGTTTATTTATTTTTAAGGGCACATAAATAAAAATTATTAATATTTAATTTTAGTTTTTTATTTTAACCCAGTTTTAATCGAAGGGAGTGGATATCATCATCATCATCAGCCTATCTCCGTCCACTGCTAGACATAGGCCTCACCTTGGAGTGGATATACCTCTGTGCTAATTATTTCATTAAAATATTCTTTCTCTTAAATCAATGTATGTATTTCGAAATAAAAGAAGAAACTATATAAAGAAATAAAATGAGTAGATATTGTCAATAATATATTTAACATTGTTTACAACTACTTAAATACAGAAATTAATTAGTAAAACACAATTTAATGAATTACAATCATAGTATAAAAATATCATTTTGATCACAAATAATGATACTTGAGCGCAATTAATTAACAGAATATTGTTGATTCCTACTTCTAGAAATGCTAATTAAAGTTGCTTTAAAATACTGAAGCGATTAGCAGTATGGGTGTTATGAAGGGCTTAGGAATAGGTCATAAAAAGTCAATGACCTCGCTTAAAACTTAAAATTAGATTTGTTTAGCTACTTTTGTTGACTGGTCTATTTATTCGAATTCGTCTTGTGATTAGAACACATTCATTTACAATGTTACACGTCATGCATGTACGTTTATAATGTACAACATTTACTTAAATATAATCGATTATTTGTTAATTTGATATTTTATCTTTGGTTATTGTACCTATAGCATTTCTTTTGTCATGAAGGCACTTTTAAAGACAAGGCGATGAATATAAACGTGTCTTAGATTAATCTGAATCGCATGCACCAACGAGTATGAAAGAAGGTATAAATAAATAGCAGGTAAGTTATGTGTATCTATAATCTATGGGTCTTTTATATCTTTTTTCGGGGGGAATGTGTGATAGGTTTTATCATGGGAATGTTCGGAAAAGGTAACTAGATGAAATTTTTGAAATTCGTCTAAGACATAAACAATAATATGGAATCACATTAATTATTATAACATAAATCTAAGTTGGTAGAAGTAACAAGTGGGAATGAAATAGGTACAGTTCTTAAATAAGCTTTGTATTTATAGAGGAGACTCAAGAAAGTGGAAGATTTATCGTACTGATTGTTAGTTACCCTTTATTGCTCTAGTTCTCGCGTTTTCGACATTCGTCCTATTATAAATCTAAAAAAACATGATGGTAAGAATAAAGATATCCGCCATGTTTATCTATAAAAATCAAGTGTGATATAACAAAGCGCGAAAAGACCCTTTAATATTTGATGAGTACTTATTCATTACATTGGGCCTGTGGTGGAAGGTAATTGATTTTTGGAAATTTATATTACAACTATCATATCTTTGTATTAGTTATTTGAATTGAAGACACGTTTTCTGGATTGAAGCCGATTAATACAAGGATCCTATACATTACAGAATTAATCACTATACAATCTTAGGCAGCTGCAATATCAGGTTTTATGTTTTCATCGCTTTCTTCGGCGAAACCGCACTGTAACTCGTATAACCGCGCGTATATCCCCTTGAGTGCTAGAAGTTCTTTGTGAGTGCCAGTCTCTGCGACCACACCTTTATCCAGCACACAAATGATGTCAGCATTTTGGATTGTAGCAAGACGATGAGCAATTATAAGACACGTACGATTCTCGCTCGCCCGATCTAAAGCTTCTTGTACAACCTGGAGCAGAAAAATATACATTATAGGTAAGCTCCGAAATTTCTGGTACAAAATTTACGGATTGTAATGGGATTATTTTAGTGTACACAGTAGTACACACATTCCTTTCCCAGACTGTGATGTACGAGCAATTCTTTCCCTGCAGGTTGTGTAGATAAAACTTAATAAATCCTGTACCAATATGTTAAGCACCAGTACTGTACCTTTTCACTGTGTGTATCGAGTGCCGAAGTGGCTTCATCGAGAAGTAAAACTCGAGGGTTCCTGACGAGAGCGCGGGCGATGGCAATGCGCTGCTTCTGACCACCGGACAGTTGCGATGCACGAGCGCCGATTCGAGTTTCATAGCCCTGATCATACAAATGTTTTACGAAATCATTTAAAGCAACTGTATTATCTATTTATATGTTTTCCTATTTATTTATTATGATCAGGTAATATCGTCCTGATCTGACTATTTCCTAAAACTAATTTATTCGCTTTGGTCTCTCCTCGAAAGAAAGCACGATTCTCCTCATACAACTGCATCCCGTTACATAAAGATTGGGTGTAAGTCAAGGCAAGGAAAATCTAGATCAATAGGACCTTGAACCTTTTAGAAATCTAAAGAAAGACTTACATTAGGCAAAGCACGTATAAACGAATGCACGTTGGCCTGCTTGGCAGCAGAGACGATCTCCTCGATCGGTACAATTCGGGTGTTGTCGCCGTAAGCGATGTTCTCCGCGATCGTTCGATCGAAGAGCACAGGCTCCTGGGAGACAATTCCCAGATTGTTGCGCAACGTGGTCAGGCGCATGTCGCCTATGATGCTGTAGTCATCCAAATACTGCAAATTTTAGAAAATACACTTTCATGGCGGCTCCTGTTTAGTTTAGTAGCTGGTGAAGAACAGGTGTGTGTAAGTTGAGAGTAAGGGAAGCTGGGATTGTGAAGGCACTCGATTATTGTAAAGAATCTGATTTAGATAACTTAAAATGTTATTTTATTTGCTACGAAAAACTGAGAGAATTGGTGTAGACAGTCTCTTAAACACACTACTTACCACAGAGCCATCATCAGGGTCATACAGCCGCTGCAGCAGCTGAATGAGGGTAGACTTGCCGCAACCACTCGGCCCCACCAGGGCTATGCGTTTACCGCTCGGTATTTCCAGTGATAGTCCTTGTAACACTTCCACTTCGCGTCTTGTTGGATAGCGGAATTTAATATTTTTGTATTGAATCTTGCCCTTCGCCACCTAGGAGGATAAGTATTTTTGGTTAAAAGATCATTTTCAAGAGCAGTCCAGATGTTTTTGCACAATAAAATTATTTGAGTGTTCGTGGGGTTTCCGTATCGTATAGGTTTTTCGAACCCGGATCAAAGAGGTATTGTGTAACTTTCCATTTGAGCGAGACTTAGGAGGCTCATTATTATTTCTGTCGACTGACAATTTCCCTTTTGACATTGTCGCCCAAAATTGGGCGCACAATCCTTTGAAGTTTTAATTAAGTAATAGGCCCAACACATTCATCGAAGTTTCCGAGACGTCAATCTCGTAGGAGTAGGTATAAAGTGAGCATTTAAAAGTAGTCGAGGCGTTATAGAGAACTTTATAAAGGTTAGGTTATATTCACATAGTTTTCTTGCACTGAGGGCGCAAGCGTGGTGGTGACGCGCGGTTTGCGCGCGAGCAGCGTCATGACGCGGCCCGCCGCGCTCACCGCCGCGCCGAAATTTGGTGCGAACGCCAGTGCCTGACCCATCATCCATGCACCGAATACCAGCGCTTCTGACACCCTACCACAGAATAATAATTCATATATCATGCTATGTCGTCAATCTTCCTCTAATGAACCAGTTCCCTATGATTTAAAATGGAAATTACAACTTAGCAGTATTTTAGGAGAGTTTAGGAGGATTACGATTACTTAACTTCCAGAGGGAGAATAATCGGTTAAAAAATAAAGCTTTTGATTTGCTATCCACAGGTAAAACTCCGTACCCACTGTGGTTTATGGGAGAAGCCTTCTATTCTATATTGATTAAATTAACTAGCCTATCAGATTGTCAAAAAAAGGTCTGATATAAGTAAGTACCCTCTGATACGACGAATCAAAGTTTAATCAAGCAAGCCGCAAGATAGATAAATAATCATTCCTTTTTAAACTCCATTATGTACAACCTCAAATAAATCAACATTCAACTCACTTGATAACATCCTTGTATGCCACCTCGCGATTCGCAACAAGGACACCGCCATACCACAAAGAGAGAGCGTATCCGGCGACAGGCGCCGTTTGTCCGAAGGCGAACACCGATCCGCGCCAGCGCAGGTTCTTCTGCGCCGTGACCCTCGCCACTGCACCGGCCTTTTGGTACCGCTCTATTATACCCATTTCACCACCTACAGCCAACATTGTGGATTCTTAATATAATAAAAATAAAGTTCGATCGATCAGTAGGTATACAGTTCCCGTGATTTGAAAAATATTTATGCAATGTCTTCACAATCATGTGTAGCTTGTTGTCTACTGATGGCCATAGCTATATCCAGCTGCATTCAGCTCAGTACAACTGCTTTTTTAAGGTCGTCGGTTCAACGGACTAGGCAGTCTACACTACATTTTCCCAGACGCTTCTCCACTCAAAAACTCACCTGCTCCGTCGATGGATGTGATAGACCCATTGCCACTCTTGCTTATTCGTTCAACTACGATAGTTATATTCATCTATCGATATATGACATCATCCTTAGAAAGAATAAAACAAAAACCTTTCCAGGTATTACACCTCCATTACAAACAAAGAGTAAAAACAATACTTACAAAAAGCACAAACAGTTCTTATATTGCTGATTGCTTCAGTTGCTATTGTGGTTGCTTTATCCTGAGCTTGTCTGACCGCGACCATTCCCGCAGCGATGATTCTACCTTCGAGTACAACGGCTCCTATCACCATGGGAACTGACACCAATGACACAAGCGTCATCTGCCAGGTGAAGTACATCGAGAGTGTGATGCCTATAAGGATTGTAGCAGACGCTTGCATTAGAGCACCGATCCTGGTGCCTGTCGCCTGTGAAAAGTAATTTTGTGAATTTCAAAATTTGTTGATTATCAAGAATGTGAAATTAAAACATTCAATGATTGTTTCAAAATGAGGAAACCTCAATCAATTTTGATTACAAAACAACAAAGGGACTTCGTGGTCGAATACATCATTCGATTAAGTCCTAACCAAAAATTATAAGGTTATCTTTCTGGTATTATGAAGGGAGAATGTTCAGTACCTACTATAAACTTCTTAGATGTCAATGATAATTAGGTATTTAAATAAATATTACATACTCCTTGAACAGCAGCAGAATCCGCCGCAAGTCTAGAGCATAGGGCACCGATTCCGTTCATTGGATCATCGAACCAACCGATTTCTTGGGTCAACATGGTTTTAAATGCGGCAGTCCTGAAATGTTTTAATTTTAGATGTAATACTTCAAAAACAGGAGAAGGTTCTCAGTTTGTGGTGTATATGTTACCGTGGATCTCAGGAATTAGTGGATGTTAACATTCACTCTGATTCTGTCAGTCCGAAATCGTTTAATACATCGGACTATAAGACCGTAAATGTTAACATCAACCAAGGAAATTGCGTGAATTCTAGATGTTGCGGTTAAGTACACTACGCTTCGGACATTCACAGTAACTTATGTTCGGAGGAAAATTCTTTGTTAATCAACCGATTTAAATAATGATTTTTGCGCTGGGTTTAATGAAGCTTCCTAAATGGCTTTCTTGATCTCAGAGAAATATAGGCAGATACATATAAAAAGTACTTTAGTGTAGAATCAGTTATCAGTCATAATACAACCTCTATTTGGTTTGGGATCAGATAGCCGTGTGTGAATATTTATTATTAAAATAAAAGTTTACGTACCTGAGTCTAGCAGTAAGTCTAACTCCAGTTAAATTGAAGATAAATATTTGGAAGAAGATGCCGGTACCCGTCAATACACCGACGAGTAGGAATAGTATTGCGATTATGTTTGTCTGTCCTTTCACCCAATTTTCATCGGGGCTTTGCAGTAACTAGAGAAGTAAAAGAGAATAAGCACCATGTTAGATATCTATATGGCATTCAAAAATACAAACAATTATTATCTAGTATTAATTATTAGTAGTAATTATGTGACATTTCTAGACTTCTTTTTTTTCACAAAATCTGTGTGCGAACCAATAATAAAAATCAGTAACGTACACCATACGTTTCTCCAAAAAGTATAGCAAACATCGGAAAGGAAGATCCTACAGCGATTGCTGCTAATACTCCAACGACCATAAGCCATTTCTCCGGCTCGCACAACTTAAGGATCTGCCATGTTGTTGGTTTGAACTCCGCTTGCTCCTTCTCTTCTAGCACCACTTCATCCTCTGAAGCCGAATCATCGTCCATAGATGATCCACTTTTTACTGAGTCTATTGAAGCTAGTTTTTTCAGCTTTGGTCTTTGAAATTTAGCATCTGTAACAAGTTTTATTTGATAAGTTCAGTTTGTTATTTCTGTGTGTTTTATTAGTTATTTTCTTTTGTTTTTTATTACTTACGTTTTGCAGGGTCAACTGCCCCAGGTGCCACGTTTGGTGCGATGCTAGGTTCATTCTCGAGTACAAGGTGGTAGTATCGCCCTTTCAGTGCCAGGAGCTCTTCGTGCGTCCCCTCTTCCGCCACCTCACCTTTGTCAATGAACACAATGCGAGTTGCATTCAACACTGTTGCTAACCTAAGAAGGATAAAATAGTTTGTCAAGTTTTAGAATATTGTAAACAAATTTATGTTCATTGGAAATCTATTCAATGACGAGAATTATGATTTATCTTCGATTGTTCATCTATCTAGATTTCAACTGTACCTGTGGCTCACCATGACCGTTGTTCTGCCATGAGCTGCCGCATCTAGAGCTCTTTGAACTTTAGCTTCACTGGCGGAATCGAGAGCTGAAGTCGCTTCATCGAGAATCAAGAATTTAGGCCTTCTTACTAGAGCCCTGGCGATGGCTATGCGCTGCTTCTGACCTCCTGATAGTTGAGCGCCTCTTTCGCCTAAAGATGTGTTGTAGCCCTAAAATTAAAGGATATGTATTAAGTGACAGTAGAAACCACGTAAGGTCGCCTCAAAACTGTTCATGTGACAAGTGCTTGGGCATGATTACTGCTGTTAGAGTAACTAAGTTTATTATCATCCGCATAATACTATAAACTAAATAAATAACTATTTAAATTTTAAAAATATTACTTACGTCTGGTAACTTTTTGATGAAGTCATGACAGTAGGCTTGTTTAGCAGCAACAATAATTTCTTCGTCGGTACACGAAGGATTACTTATTCTGAAAAATCCAGTACAATCAACATTATTAAACTAATGTTAGAAAATTTATAAGCTGTATAAACGTTATGTCTCTCACTAACCTTATATTTTCTTTGATACTGCCAGCGAACAAGACAGGCTCCTGCCCAACCACAGCGATGTGGTTTCTCAAATGTCTCACGTTAAGGCCTCTCAGATCATTTCCCGATGCACTAACTGACCCAGCTTCAGGGTCGTACATTCGTTGCAACAGTTGCAGTACGGTAGATTTACCACAACCACTGGGACCGACTAGGGCAACGGTTTCATTGCAGCGTATCTTAAGACTCAAGCCATTAAGAACCTAAAATTTATGATAATTTCAGTGCCTTGCTACCCAAAGCAACATACTGGTACAATAAATATAGACAATAATGAAGAAGGTACATACTTGAACATCAGCTCGCGCCGGGTATCTAAAGTAGACGTCCTTAAGTTCAAAGTCTCCTAGGAGTTCAGGAGTGTCGCCTTCACTAGAGAGACTGTCTATTGTAGGTTTCCGATCGAGGACTGAGTAGATAGCGGCCGCAGAGGCGCGGGCACATGATATTGCCTCCATGTGCGGTGCAGTTAGACCCACGTTCTGAGCACCTTGGAGTACGCTAAAGAACACCTGAGGAAATTATCATTTAAGCAGCTGAGATATAAGTCTAGTTTTCAGTGCATTCGAGTTTAGCTCACAGATTCGCAGGTTTTTGAGGAAATATCGAAAGGAAATAAGTATCCCGTGATTTAAAAAGGATTTATATTTTCATATTTGCTTGTTCCCTATTGAAGTTGTTAAGGGTACTTTCTTCAAAATAACTGTTTACCTAAACAGTATATTGTGAATTGTGGTAGACTTACACTTGTAGAATAAAATTATAAATATTCACACTATTTTGCACGCTGGTAGATTAAAATCTCCCTCGGTAGGTATTTCTGGATGTGCCCTAACAGTACCTTTTCAGACTGTGTGCATATCTACACCCTTATCATCTAAATGGTAAAATGGTGGTTATAATAAACATCATGAATAAAGATAACTTACGATCATCAATACGGCGGGTGTGTACGTCGGCTTCACTTCATGTCTGCTTTCCAAGATCAAGCCCACGCCATACCAGAATGCCAGCGCATACGTCGCGTATATTATTAACCACATAATGCCACTACCGATTCCTGAAAATGTGCCCTTTCTTATGCCCATTTTCTTTGCAGGTTCCAGACGGACGCTATACCTGTAAATTATAACTTTTTGTTTCCTGGGTACTAAATAAAGCAGGGATGTAGGTACTCATAATTATATACTGATTGTTCTTCTCAGTTGAAGTAAATTGACGAAGTGATCAACTTTCTGCTGCATTTAGATAGGAGGATATAGCCCAATAGGCGAGCCCAATTTTATTCGTGTACTTCAAATGACGTTTTATTGCGTGCATGCTCGATGTTTTCCGGTACTGAAATGCCAGTTCACCCTCACGATCGTTGGGAGGCTCCATCACCACTGAACTGCCAAGTCTATTCCTAGTTTACTTTGCACTAGATCTTACCTTTGGATTTCCTTCTCTTCCCCTCCAAAAGCTACAACAGTTCGAATAGCGGACAGAACTTCCTCCGCGATCACTCCCGCTATACTGTACGCTTTCAACTCTTGCGTCGTTAATGATGATTGTACCTTAAATAGTTGAAAAATAATAATTTCTTCATTTACAGGACCACCAATAGAAATCTATGGTGTTAAAATAACATTCATCACGCGAATATAACTCGTAATCGTCCCGTTTTTTGCTGTCAAAGCGTCCTTGAGGATAATAAATAAAACTCTTATTAAAATAAAAAAACCCTTTTGGATATCAGTGATAATACCTTAGCAACGATAGCAGTTGTGGCGATGACGATGGGAGTGCAGGAGAGTATCACCAGAGTGAGCTCCCAGCCATATGCAAAGGATATAATCACCGCGGTAACGAAAGACATCACCAAGTACACCAACATCGGAACCTTTTCGCCGATGCCTTCGCGGAACTTCTCTATGTCACTAAAAAGAAGGAAAATTTACTTGTTTCTTATCTACCTTTTACAGATATCTCGAGCATAGTTGAAACCTTGGGTGTTAGACCTCGGGTCAATAAGTATTTTTCTAAAACTAGGTAATAAAATATTTACTTACTCAGAAACCTTGGTGGCAAAATTCATTGATGTGTTCAAGTCATACCACGTTATGTCTTGTCTAAGTACAGACTTCAGGAATTTTTCTTTTATTCTGTCAATCTGTAACGTTAATTTATATTCATTAGGCACTGTCAATTAAATAGGTTTGCCTATTTTCATAAAGGTGTTTTTGACGATAGTCTTATTGCAGTAAGAGAAACCGTAGAATGTACCAGTAAGTAAGCCCAAGAAATCAAGAAGCAGGTAAGCTGAAGGTTTTCTCTTTTAATTACTACTTGAACACAAGTATGTTCAAAGAAGGTTAGTTGTTAGGCTTTCACAGAATTTCAACTAGAGGGTACTTCACCACCTTGCCAAGTGGGTACTAAAAATAATCACATCACCGTCGTATAGTGTCCAAAAACTCAAGTTCATTGCATGATTCGAGCCCACGACGTAATTATCACGGAGCTCTTTCTTGATCTTCATGTCTTTACGTTGGAACAACTGAATCGGCTCATCATAATAATGCAAATATAGAACTACATATTAAATTATATGGTAGACCTGCTTGAGCGCAGCATAGTTGAAGAGATCCACACTGATGGCGCCGACGACGAACTGCAACAATGAGAACACTGTGCAGCCGATGCCGAACGCCTGCGAGTCCTTAATCAGCGCAGCTCTGTTCTCTTCTCTGCTTGCGTTCGTTCTGCGGAAACCATCGATTTATTCAATGTTACTATACAAAGTTAAATAGAATATAAATTGTATTAGAAATAGTAATAGTTAGTTCAGATACTCGTATACATAAAGCGGTAATCGATAGTCGATTAACAAAGAAACATTAATGCTGAAATTATAAATTCTATAGACAATAGCTGTTTGAAAGTAAGCAAAGGTGAAGCTAAGCAAATCTATACTTACAATACCTGACCTCCACCGAACAACGCAATAGTTAAGGTCTCTCCAGAGGTCCCTGTCATGACAGTCCGGTCGATAAGCAAGGCCGTGAACTCGCCATAGATGATCACTCCTATCGGCACGAAGAGGCCGTTGATGGTGGCCAGTATTATGGCTATGAACAGTAGGAAGATCTCCCATGGCGTCGCAAACCTGAACTACAATTGAAAACGCAAACGAATACATGTCATGGATTTAGAGTAAATTGACAAATATTGTAGTAAAATTGATAACTAATACTTCTAAATGTGAAATTTTTTTATGGCTCAATTCCGCATAAATTACGAAGCGGATTTAGAAATTTCCACTCATACAGATTTGTGTGTATTGGATAAAATAAAGGTATTTTTAATCAGGAGGAATATCCCTTGGCCAAAATCACAGAGCAGAAGATAGTTATCTATTTATAGTGACAAGTACAGATAAATTGTCTTACGAGTCTGCTCCAAGAGACTGGAGCTGCTTGAAAGTTATCTTCGTCGTCTCTGAAAATCGTAATGTTGAGATTGAAGATTATTAAGTACATGCTGAAAATCATGAAACAAATATATTTGACAACACATAAAAGAACATTTTTGGGAAACTAATACTCCGTATACTCACGACTCTTTCTGGTAAGCTTTCTCGGCTAAATAAGCAGATTGCTGAGCAAGTGCGCTTATAGTAAGCGAGTTATGGCGCCAGCCGAGCGAGAGCGCCGGTCTCTGCTCGCTGGCGCGGCGCGAGAACTTTGTGACGCTCTTTAAGGACTCATCACGTTTCATTCTCGGGTTAACCGCTCTGAAATAGTAAGTCCCAGTCAATATCTAAGTAGCTGAACACGAATCATCCAAATTTACTCTCAATCAGTAAGTAGCATTTGTAGAACTATCCATACAGAATAATTATGTTTACATTATCATAGTTTATGATTTAGATTTCAGTAGACCTTTCTACTCTGTACTCAAAGTCCAGACTGAAAGCGACTTCTCTCCTCCTCTCTGGTAGAAATAGGATTAACCTTTATTTTTAATATCAAGTAGGCAGACGGTTACCTTATTGTAAGTGTCACTGCCGCCTATGGACATTTGCAACACCAGGGCTATTGCCAATTCGATGTCAACCCTGAGACGAGATTCTTAAGTCGCATGTGTACGCAAGCTTTTACACTCACTACTCAGTAGAATACTAGTTTCTGAATAGCACAGCTGGTGTTTTGTAAATTTGTATCTTTTCAGCTAACTGATATTGCTAACAGTCCTCAAATCCTTGTTTTACCCTTTTACTTAGCATAATAGAGTCAAATTTTACTGTACTTATTGTTACTAAGGTTAAAATTTGTAAGTTATAAACATGATATTGGTTACGTCGAAGTCCTTGCAAAGAAAGATGGCTATATCTTATTTGTCAAGGAATAATTTCAACTTTAATTAGTTCATTAATGTGTTTGGAAAAGTGTATGTGGTCATCAATGATTCTGAAATTTACAACTACAAATAAAGGAGTAGCTGTAAGAAAATGTAATAGATGTGATGCATGATATTGATTTGTTAGTGTTTGCCAGCTGGCAAGAGCAGCGTATAAGCGAAGAATTCAGACTGTCGCGCGGCGTTAAAAAGCTCTCTGTATGATGATTAACAATAGCAGCTGTTAGTTTAAACTGAAAGATTAAATAAAATAATCCAGGTCATATGTAGCAGTTCCTTGAAGGTTAGTAAATAAGGTTTAGAAAATCTGAGGTTGGTGAACTGAGGTATAACATATCTGTTAATAAGAAATTCGCTTGAAATTTTATTAGAATTTCTTCTCCTCTCGACCTGATATTGAATACTGAATTTATCAACATTACATCCTTATGTGAGTGTGTAGTTTCATCTAGGTTATTATTTCAAGAGGGTATCTGCCTTTTTCTCGCTATGTTTATCTCTTTCTTATACATACATCGGTAGACAGAGAGGCTAATAATAATACAATTTATCCAAATCTAAAGGTCTGTTTTGAAGGATCTCGACAACTTTACTCGGAGATAAACAACTTGATCAGAAGTTGACATAGATGAAGGGGTATAACGAGAAAATGATAAAGTTAGATTTGGTAATACCAGAAACCATTTAAGAAAGCATATTGAGGATTTGACAGGAATGTTCTATAGGGTAAGAGCCAGAAACCTAAATTAAAAAAGATCGAGTTTAAGACAAAGATATCATCAATATGAATGAATTGTGATGTCTTTGTAGCGAATAGTAAAGTACTAAAGGAAATCTGTAACTTCGATTACAGTACGTACCCAATTGTCGCTGAGGATGTATCCCATATGTAACGATAACAACGTCTATATGGTTAGTATGATTGAAGAGTTTCTCAAACTGAAGAGTACTTTAAGATAAGCAAGTAGTAGGTACTAAATGGTGTGGGTCCCTACTTAGGTTTTTTCCCATACACCAAGTTTTACAAATACATTCACTCATCTCTATCGTAGAAATTACAACAAACAAACACTCGTTCTGTTTTTTAACAGGCGATAAGGATGTTCTGGTAAGATAAGGTACCAGCTAATATTTAAACATAGGTACTGTCGCTCTGTATAGTACTTGCAAATACTACATCTTCTAATCACTTATGTATTAATGTGTTATTTTCTGTTATCGATAAATATTGTGATGCTAAATTCCATGTTTTACAGACACCTTGTTGTTCTGTCAAAATTGTGATGTCTGTTTTGACGTAAAATTATAGATCCTTCTTTGATATTTATTTAAGTTTTCTTAAACTGTTATAACTTTTATTGTAATAATATAATTATATAAAATTGAATCATTTTTATTGAATAACTAGCTGACTCGGCAAACTTTGTTTTGCATGGTCGTTATGATTTCTTAAATTTTCTAATTTTCCACGCAACTTTCTCAATTTTTTCTTTCATAAGAACCTTCTCCTGATAATAACAAACACAACAAAAAAAGAATTAGCGAAATCGGTCTAGCCATCCATGCGTGATGCCGTGATCAAGGGAAATAGGGATTCATTTTTATTTATTATATATAGATGCATATACTAATAGTACATATAAACACACAATAAATTTAATTACCTATGAAATGTAAACAAGAGCTTAAGCTAATTATAATTATTGTATTATAAATAAAAAACCTCCCCTAACTCCTCCCCTGATGGCAGAGTACCAAGAATGCTTGCGGCATTGCCTCGCTGTGTTGCGAGGCTTATTCTTTGGGGAAAAGTAGCCCCCAGCTCTGGGATCCCGCGTAGCTTCCACCAACCGCTTAGAGATTTCTCTGAAAAGGTGGTGAGCTCGTTGACCCCAGGGTCCTAAGGTTTCAACCCCAAACGGCTCAAATATATACGTACTCGATGTTAGGCTAAAACTACCTTTGCTCATGGTTTAACCCGCGATCGATATGATATACTCGTATAGCTTATAATTATCTAAAAATGCGGCGTCGAATGGTAATCCCGATAGGTTCAATAGTTTCGTGATGATGGTGCGTCAAAGGAACGCATTTTCCATATAGATATATTATAATAATAATAAAGAAACATAGATTAACAACACCTTGGAAGTTGAAGCTCGCAATAAGTCGCACAACTAAAAGCTTTGCAAAAGCTTATTCGAATAACTTTCCTAATAGCTAAAGTCTTAAAGCTACAAACTTACTAGCAAACCAGTCACTTCTGACTTGTGTGTTGACCACCTTTGGATCATTACTCACGATGGTGAGATTAGATTATGGTCAAACAGGCATATCTGTGTTAAAAACCTTGGGTAAACGTGAATACTATGCAGTGCGTTCGCATCGATTGTTAAAGAACACGCTGTAACGGTAGCCGCAATGCGGAACGCTTGCTAAGGCTTGCTAGGTTCAAAATTATGCTATCTACACAACAAAATTAGCGTTCTCTTGAAAAACTTAATAAATTTTATGGTTATGAAAAAAATGTGAAAAAATATTTTCAATAATATTATCTTGTATAAAATATTTCCGTTTGAGTTACTAAATTAATGAATATTATTTGATATAACGAAGAATTACAAAAAATAGCTTTCTGGTGACTGAAATGTTTTTCTGTTGTATTTAAAAAAATAAGTTAATTAATTTAGTTAATTAAGTATCGGTTTGTATTGTCAAAATAACAGCGTGTTTACTAAATGCATATAAAAGTAGTATTGTTTTTAAATGCTTGTCTTTCTCTTTGTTCCAGCTAATCACTGAAATAGCGGTGATTTTGACGGGTCTTTCACTGGTAGACAGCTTATGTTATTACTTATTAAGTAACTTAGGTTTTACATCCTGGGAAAATGTAACCATCCAGCGGAACACGGGTGTAACCGTGGGTGAGCACTATCCTAGATCAGTTTGGTACGAGTTTTTTTATTTTTTTTTTATTTAAGGTTTACCAAAAATTGTAAACATAAAATGCAATACACAAAGCATACAAGAAAAACTTATATCTATCTAACAATCACTTCACATGGGTGTATCCTCAATCCTGTCCCATGTGTATGTCCTATCTATATATATAAATCCAATATATAAATGATATGCTGCTCGTCGACATGCGAAACCGTTCTCAATGCGACATTGGCATTTTTTGGAAATAAAAAATTTTATGTCTCCGGAAATTGGAAAATTTTATTCTTGTTTATGGTTTTTGTGTGAAGTCACGACTATACATTGTCATAACTTACGACCTGCAACGCATGCCGGGAATAGCTATTGTATACAACCATGTTCAGTACTTCAAATAAATAAATACGTTAGAAAAATACTAAGTACATGATTAAAATGAATAGAAGTGAAAAAAATAATGAATGTTAGTGACAGAGATTTCAGCAGACCCGAAATCTGAAAGTAGATAATAACGGAACTAGTGTTTTCAATGTTAATACTCGTATGTCTTATTTGCAGTACCTTATGCATGTAAAGTATGAACTTCGCGCTATCGGATATATTAATATTTATATAAAATCTCTTGACAAAATGTATAGATACATAAGCAAAATATTTGCACAAAAACAACTCTTGAACAACTTTAAAAGTAATACAACTGTGATCGTTAGCTGGAAAGTAAAAAAAAAATACATGCAAAGTTTTACTATTTGTCGACAAGGCTTTCATGTTGTTCATTACTTATCTAGGTTATTCGAGGTTAAAATACCCGGAGAAAACCTATTAAGGTCAATTAAATCCATACTAAACTTTACAACCTTAACAAAAGCACACAGCCAATACAAAAGTGTAAAGAATAAAAGGCAATTTGTTTATTAACACCCAGCACGGATAAGATTTTTTGTAAGCAGTAGGCGGTTTATATTTGCAACTTACCATCCAAGGGTAATGATCGTTTAAATATACCTACATATATACATACATTATACATATATACCTGTTTAAAACTTGTAACGAAATTATCGTATCTCAACAAAAAACACATTTGGATTAGCAATTGTAATAATTGATCTGAATAACAACGAAGTACCTATTGGTTTACCAAAACCTTTTGAAGTGTAATCGTAGTTAGTATATATAGTATAGTATACAGGTATAGGTGGTACATAGGTGTACATGACAAGCCGCAGGTCGTAGGTTCGATTCCAACTTAGGACAAACATGTGAAATGAAATGAAAATATTTTTATTCTAATAGACCTTTATCAGCACTTATGAATAGTCTGACTCCAATACTGTGTGTGCAATAACATGTCCGATTAAACATGTCTGAACAGGTGTGAATTTGTACTTGAGTGTATGCTTAAAAATTGTGCATGTAGTATGTTATCTGGTAACACATTTTGCTTAGTTTTGGATTAGCTGACAGTGTGCGAAGAAAAACTCGCGAATATATTTTGACTAAGTTAATTTTATGAAATTACAATATTGACACATTTTAATTCTTTAATATTTAACACACTTATGATATAGGCGCAAAATTTACAGAATACCTAAACATTATGAAAAGTTATAGGTAAGAGGCAGCTTTAAAAGAAGTAACTCATTCTGAAATCAAACGCACTCAACTGGCTAATCGTAAAATCACTTGCGTACGAGTTATTGTCTAAATGACATTGAGGACATTACAAAATACGTTTTTTAAAAGACAAATAGAGGACCGGAAGGTACCTAAAGCTTATGCTTAGGTTCTCCAGTAGACGTCAAAACCTATCGTTACAATGACTGATAACAGATGTAGGGTAAGTTGGGTACCTATAAGATGTCGGAACAAACAAACATTCTGAAGTCTTTATCAGGAACTAATGATCTTCGGCTAATATTTGCCAAATGGGATAGGATATTATCTGTCAATTGGCAGTAGGTATCCTTCAATGTAGGTATCCTTCAATGTAGGTATAATTTGTACCTATTTTTGTACACAGATTTACACCTATAGATATTCATGAATGAGAGCCATAATCATGTTGTTCGATGTTGTCTTGAGCGGAGTAGGTATCAACTAATACTTTAGAACATATTTTTTTATCTAGCTAGTACAGGAGTCATGAATAAGGACTAAATTCTCTGCTAAAAATGAGGTTTGATCAGTAAAATTATTGTATTTATTTGGCTAATCTATTAGTTGTAATGTTCCATCTAAAGAGTTAATTTAGAATAGAAATAACTGCATTCTTGTCGAACTGCTTAAAATTGCTGCAACTTGTGCCTAGATACTTAATACAAAGGAAATTCACTATCATGTTATTCAACAACAACAACGGAGATGACTGACTACATTATTCGATTAAACTAAAAGGAAATCATCAGTTTTTTGTCGTATGTGTAGAGGAAATAGGCCTTTAATTAATTTAGTACTTGATTAAAGCGGGGAATCAACGTAGCTGTCATGGTAGACTTTACCAACCAAACATTTGTAGTGTTCCCTTTGAGTGATGTTATAAGATTTTTGACAAATGATGTAGTGAAGATGTTTTGTAACCTAGAATTTAACTAACTGGCTATCAAATGCAACTGCAGAAGGATACCGCTAGGTGCTTGATGACAGGTTCTCCACATGACGTGGTCTCCGGCCAGGCGGGTACTACAGAGTACCCTACTACCCTGCATGTTTTCCTTCACCGAAAGCTCAAGCTCATTGAAGGACCCGACCCCATGACCTTCACTTCGGCATCCGATCTCACTACCAAGGAGCTCTAATAGCGTTATAGGAAATCGACCTTAACGAAACCGGGTTAAGGTTGTTTTTTGTACTAGCTAATATTGTAGAGGGTGCATTACGACAAAAATGCGAGTGCACATTTAGCTCGGGTTTCAAACGCACATTATTTTAGTTTCATAAATAATAATAGATAGAATTAGATCAAGGGCCAGCCAGTCTGATCTGAATAGGGCTGGTTAAATTAGTATAGCGTCACAAGCCAAGTCTACTTGCCAGTAAGACTATGCTATTATTATAATTTGTTATGGGAATGTGAACCTTATTCGTTAGTGGTAAACACTGATCACGAGACACACGACTCATTGAGACGCCACTGTCTGGTGTTCGAATTGCAATACGTTACAAAGAAAGACAGGTGTGCAGTTGTGTAACATCCGTTGACGTTAGGTACTTGTTACGTAACATTTCGTAGTTCCGCTGTGACGTCATCCAGTTGCGTCAGTGCACCTCAGAGTGAGCTTGCAAAGCCAAAGAATGCCGAGTTCATGCTTTGTTGAAGCAGTCTTAAGTAATGAGTTGGTAAAAGCTTACATAAAACTGAGACGTTGGAAACGAAAATATATTACATCTTACTGATTTTAGGGAACTGTCCTGTATTAAAGATAAATGATCAAACACTAACCAGTGTATTGAACATCCAAAAATATACGAATACATCAAATATCTTTAAAATTAAATCATTAATGTGATTTTTAATAACCGATCTAATCATAAAGAGTATGTTATTTGATGCTGTAAAATTATTCGATCGTTTTGACATTTCATAAAAAAATTGCTGATTTGACATGTCAAGTCCCATCCCTATTGATAAGCGTAGACTACCTAGTAACATCTGGTAAAGTATTTAACAGTGTCTTCCTGGTCCGTTAATTGATTTATGTAACAATCAAAAGTATCTGATAGTCACCATTATAGTTGGTAACTGATTTTAAAGGATCCCGGTTCTTCATACTCAGAAAGGAATTAACTCGATGCGATATATTTCAAGTATTACATACAAACAACGGTGCGATGAAGTACTGCATAAATCATATAACGTCATGCGATTAGTTCTAATAGTTCAATCGTAGTTTAGACCGACCGTGCTTATTGATTGCCTATTAGAATTAGAAGTTAGTGAGTGGGGCTTTTTACGTACGAAACGTAAGTAATATTAAATAATATAGGTACACGCATCTGACTCTTAACAGTAATTAAAATAATGTATTCTTATAAAGTCACTAATAGCCAAGACTACTAAGAGGTAATGCTGAGTAAAAATTACACAGTAAATTGAAAAACGAACTAACAGATGTTTTAAATACATATATTTGGAAACTAGTATCTGATATACTACGTAATACACTGCTTATGTACAAGGAAAAACATTGCAGTTTGGGATCAAATGGCCGTGTGTAACGAAAAATTATTTATTTTATGTTAAAAAATTGTTATATTTACACCCAGGTACAAAACAAAAAAACATGTTCACGCACGCTTTGATTGTCCTGAATGGTAATCGAACCCACCACTTGTGATGTGGCAGTCAGGATTCCTTACCGCCATGCAAACTGACCCATCTACGAACTATTAGGTTTATTCAATGCACAGAAATATTAATCGAGACAAATGTCCCATCTGTCAATAAGACGCCCATGAACACGTAGAATCTACGTCGTAGATAAACAAGTTAGATAAAAATGTCATAGATCGTAGCATGTAGTCGTAGCTTCGTAGCCTACAAAATGTAGAGCCTCTGTAGCTCGCTAATTACTAATTTTAGAAGCATTCGAACACTAATTACTCAAAATAGCCTACGCACAAGCATTTGGTTACATTCGATATTAACTACAGATTTATATCTCAGACATAACGATCAGCTTTTATCTCATTCATAATAAAAGGCTGGTATTTTTATGTCGTGAAATCGGAATACCAAAAGCGACGCCGTCCTGTCGCCGACACATGATGGCGTCGGGTCTATTCCATTGGCGTCAGTCTTCCTCATAGACCTAGGACTTTGACCCCACGTTACTTGCGCCTAGATTGAATTTCCGAACGCAAAACTTTTCAGTTAAAGTAACGAAAGCTGACAAATATACAATAATATGCATAATATTGAATGTAATATGGTAATACCATTTTAAGTTATACTCTTGTACTGTAGAGAACTGGACGGATTTCACTTTATTGATCCTGTGGGATTTTCCTAATTACCTCGTACTACGGCACATATGGAATGATTAGATTTTATGATAATGAATGTTGAATAGAATAAGTCATTCAGAATGATATTATGTTTTATTTTCTCCGTGTTAATCTCTTTGTTCAATAACAAATTAAAAAAAAACTATTAAACTCCTGCTGGACGGTTTATTTTTACCACTTCAAAAAATTTTTTTTTATTGTCAAATAGGGCTAGATACATGCAGACAGTCCACCTGACGATCGATTGCCATTGCGTTGTCGACCATGGATACAACCTGAATAATGTGTAAAATCCATTGTTTACCAGATTGAAGTTAAATTTGTCTTGTAAGTTGATGTAGTGGTTTAAAGATACAACAATATATCCGAAATTCTTTGAATTGAAATAACCTACGTTAATTACCATGAAGAACGAGTGAGGCTAATCTCTTTTACATAGATAATATAATTTATAAAGGTACGTACATTAACCTATTTATTTATTACATTATTACGTATGTAAAGCCAACATTTAAGATATGGATTGTGTAAAAACACCGGTAAGTTTTAATTATACCCTAAAAATAACCGACAAGTGCGTATCAGATCACGCATAGTGTGTAGGATTCCGTGTAATGGCCTATGTAGCAAATAATAGTTTAGTTAATTTTACCGACTACAAAAAATACGCTTGTTACATTACATTTACCATTAATACTATGAATACATGGCTAGTTATTATTTGCGGTTGTTGAACAGAACTGGAAATAGAGAAATAAAATATTGCAAAATAAAAAACAATTGTCATTTAAAGTATTTTTTTTAACTTAAGGTTATTTGGTATACGGATAGTATCTACGAAATTATAAAGGTGCCGATTTCTGTTATTTAGCTACAGAACCCTTACAAATTAGATATTACACGCATTCCGTCTCGCGGTTTCACCCCCGTTCCCGACGGATGTAATGTTTCGCGGAATTATAACATAGCCTATATCCATCTGGAATAATGTAACTACCCATCCAATGGTAAAAGTATTTTTCAAATAGATTCCCCATAAAACTCGCATTCTCACTAAAAGATGAACTAAAATAAGTGGGGGAGCAATACCTACGAACAGATTAATATCTTTTAAGAAACACTAAGCACTTTATTTTAAATCTGCAGAAATTAAGAAAAATATTATTGAGAATGTGGCTTTTGAGTATAATAATTATTGATTGTCCAGATATTACCTCACCTAAAACCATAAATTTAAATATTTTGAAATTGATTTGGATACACGATTGAATTGATTTTACTTACCGTATAGTATAAAATACTTTATTCCTAAAAACACACAAAAAAAATGTTGGAACGTGTTAAAAGCACCCTGTAAAAATATAACGTAGCCGCACCAGCTGTACTGCAACCTACAGTTCTAGGTAGTTGTGTGGGTAACGATTCATGGCATTTTGCCAAATGTTTCAGTAAGCTACGAAGGTAATATTAAAAAAAACATGGTTATTGATTGAATACGAGTACATAAATTCTTTGGTCACCATTTATTCGTTATCTACAATTTATAATTTTTTGAGTCAACAACTTACCTAAGTATTTTAATCATAATATTAAGGTATAGATAAGAAAAAATCACATTGATTCTTAGGAATACAGCGAAATTTTTCTGTGATTTAATATTTTTTATAATTTTCTTATTATTTTTTTAGATATATAGCACGATCAAGGCGAAATGGTATAATGATGATGATTAAAAATTAATAAATAGGTACTAACCTAATATTCTGTAGAAATTATTATCCCAATAACACGTTATATTGCTTAGAAACTCACAACGAAAACTCGGTAAAATTAGTTTCCTCATAAGGACACTGTTGGTTTTTGAACGAATCCCGCCAAAAGTTTCGGAAAAATGGAGAATGGCAAATGGCGCTTATCGTCAACCCCGCACCGCGTTTGGCATCACACTGGGTGGTTATTGGCACCAGAGACACTTATCAACCCGCTGTAGGTGGTGTATTAAAAGAACCTTTGCACTCATATTTGGCGGAGAATTCATAATTTGCGTGAGCAACTTATAGGAAAATTGTAAAAGTACCATTTTGTTGGCTTACAATGCTAATAGATGACGTCAAATGCATGGCATCCTGACTGGTACACATATCTATATCTCTAGTTAGCCTTAGGCCTTAGCTGCCTTTCATTTCCTACATTATATTAATTTATGAATTACCATATTTTTGTTACTCTTATTTAAGGCCTATCAAGAAACTGGGTAGACAAGTATTTACTACTTTAGATTTGTTTAAAACAAGAAACCACTACTTCTTCTTACTCAAGTACTAGGAACTAAATAATTTGATTAATTTAGAATAAGATGAAGTAAAAAACCTTTCCTAAATTATTAACCTAGGCAAAAACTTTAGTAGTTTGGCTCTTTGCTGACTTCCAGTCGGTAGCCAACTCGCTGTTTACTACTCCTCGCTATATGGGCAAGTGCCAAGCGTTACTGCTAACATTTATCAATCACAATCATAACCAAATCAGGGTCGATAATTTTTAAAACCAAAAAAAATAATAGTAGACCCACTAGAAAAGGAGGGGAATATTATAAAAATTAAAGGAAAAATAATATACGGGCGATCTGAGGTTGGGAAGGGGATGGGGGTGAGTTATTAAGGGTAAAAAACGGTTTTTCTCGATTTCCGGCAAAACTAAAGTCCTATGGAAAAAAGTGAAATGGCAAAGTTGTAGGTAATAAAAAGATCTAAAACCTCAAAATTTATGTGAAAAATTCAAAAGACCAAGTTTTTTGTTTTTTATTTTTATCTTTTACCAAAAAAAAAGACATTTTTTTTCACGAATGTTGGTGGACACTTACCTTTTTATGTTCAGCGTATTTGCTGTAATTTATTTGATTAGAAACATTTATTTTTTCACCTTATTTTGAATTAATATCGAAAAAGCACCCTAATTTTCAATCGAAAATTCACCCGTCAAAATATCAGCTTTTTTCAAGGAGTTGCTATATTTTCTGTTCGTTGAAATCTCTACTTTTCGATGGTGAAAAAAAAAAGTATAATAATATGTTACTATAGTAAATCTTCTTAGAAAATGCAAAGAATGGAAGAGATAATGAATAAATATTTGCGCTATGTAGAAAAACATTACGCAGCATCGAACTCTGGAATATTGTCTGAGGTTTTTGTACGACTACGTTCTCCACTTTTAGTTGAAGTAGCTGCTGATACTGTTGTGACACTAACTGAGTTTTTAACTTCGGGATACCCACAAAGACAATATAGCTGCTTGCTGCGTAATGTTTTTCTACATAGCGCAAATATTTATTCATTATCTCTTCCATTCTTTGCATTTTCTGAGAAGATTTACAATAGTTACCTACATATATTTTATGGCGAGGAGGGCGATGGCTGCCACATGCGTCATGCTTGTGAACAAGTGCTGCTTGTGGGGGCTGGTCAGCTTTAGTTTGTTTGTATTTTTTTTAATTATTAGTTATTCATATTATTATTGTTTAATAATTCTTCACTTTTGCAATACAACACAGGTTTTGTCAGTGAGACTAAATAAATATTTTGTAATAAATCTAAGATTGTTTTTAAAAAGAGTAATTGCTGAGTTTATTGCCGGCTCTTCTCAGTAAAAAACAACCTTCCTAACCGGTATTAGAGTCTGACTATTCATAAGTACTTGTAAAGGCCTCTTTGAATAAAAATATTTGAATTTGAATATATCTTTTTTTCACCATCGGAAAGTAGAAATTTCAACAAATGGAAAACATACCAACTTTTTGAAAAAAGCTGATATTTTGACGGGTGAATTTTCGATTGAAAATTAGGGTGCTTTTTCGATATTAACTCAATATAGGTGAAAAAATAAATATTTCTAATCAAATAAATTACAGCGTATTTGGGAAAATAAATATTTCTAATCAAATAAATTACAGCGTATTTGGGACATAAAAAGGTAAGTTTTCACCAAATTTCGTGGAATTTTTTTTTTGTAACATAAAAATAAAAAACCAAATTTTTTGAATTTTTCACATACATTTTGAGGTTATGTGAAATAAGTGTAAATACAAAAGTTTTAGATCTTCTTATTACCTACAACTTTGCCATTTGACTTTATTCTATAGGACTTTTAGTTTTGCCGGAAATCGAGAAGAACCGTTTTTTACCCTTAAAAAGTCACCCCAATCCCCTTCCCGACCTCAGATCGCCCGTAAATTATTTTTCCTTTCATTTTTATAATATTCCCCTCCTTTTCTAAAGAGTTTCAGCCTACTATTTTTTTTTCACTTTTTATTATTTTTAAAGGCTTCTACCCTGGTCTATCTAGATAATAGTAAAAATAAACTAGTGTTTGGATGTGTTCCTAATGAAGTGTAACATATTATGAAGAAATAATTTGATTAAACGGAACTATTTCGAATGGGAACGCATCTTTAGGATTAAAGGCGAAGGCATATGGGGTAAATAAATCACAAAACTTAGGAATAAAGAATAATGTATTTATTTTCCACTAGAAAATCTGAACTAGACATTATTGCACTAACAATTATAACTAAATGTATAGGATCACAATAAATCGAATTTTTGGTGCGTTATTGAAAACAATTTAAAAAAGCACATATTTTAGCTTACATAATACTACAAATACTCGGTATTCATGAACCAAACACACATTTACAATCAACAGATATTTAGAATAACAATTTTTAGTGGTGCCTCAATCTGATCAAATAGGGAAATGTAACCCTGCATTAAAAATAACTAAATAATTTATATTAATTATACTTAACTAAAATTATCTACAAGAATGTTATAATGTCCTCATTTAATATATGTTAAATTGGATAATTTAAAATAATATTCTACATACAAACAATTTCAAATAAAATATAGGTTTTAGATATTATATTTTAGTCCATAATAATGATGTTTCATAAGCGTGTAAAAAAGTGTAAGCAGAAGAAATAAAATGCAATATATTAATATTATTTAGCATTAAAACCAATGCAGGTAACCTACAAACTAAAATAATAAATAGAATACCTTTTTGCTTAAAATGCTATTTGAATATAAATGTTGAAATGCCATTGACACTATCCACTCGGCTGCCATAAAATAAAAATAAAAAATCATTACTATGGACTAAAAAAGAAAACAATATTTTATAAACATTTTTACCACCACTCATGGAATGATACTCAACCACAACGACAAAATTCTAGCATACACTTAGGTATAATGAATTGCAAAAGCACCCACCATCATCGCCAAATATCAATGTCTTTATTTGCATAATGCTATAAAATAAGTACCTGAATATTGTCCACTCCAAGATTCAAATGACTCATATTTTGACAATTACTGCACTTCATATAAAAATATATACGCTCATAAACAAAGCTGAGCTACCTTAAAATGTCTTTGTAACACAACACTCGGGTGCATACAGACATAGACTTCGTAGATTCTATATATGCCAGCGAAATAAGTGGCAACCCTAATTGGGATTTAAAGAAAATAACATTCGACACAAGTCATAGGTTCCATTTCACTTCCCTTCTGTATTGCTCATGCTGATATGTGAATGAGCAAGTGTGGTGTTAATGAAAGCTTTGTATCGTGAATTAGTTCTATGTTATCTATGGACTACATGTTATCAAAGATTTTGAAAACAGCTTAAAGCATAAGAGCATAATTAGATTCAGAATTCTAAGTAAAATCCTACAATTAAACTGAGACAGCCTCTATGGTAGCTGTGGAAGTAGTATAGTTATCATAGATATCTTGACTCTGCCTTTTCAGACTGCAGGAACAATCTCAGTTAAACTGTATACTTATAATGCCCCTGTTCGATATAATTTCAATTGCATATTTATTTCTGACTGTTATTGACACATTCTCCAAATAATAAATAGGCCTACTTATATGATGTAGGCAGAGCGTATTGTATAGTAGATAATATAATAGGGAAAGCATGTGTTGTTTTTTCTTTGTGAACTGATTCCAAAGCCAGCTGATATAAACTACAACTTCACATTAACATCTACACGAACAGAGATATATCCATCCTTGTCGTACAACCACATTCCGCGTGGGAGTGAGGTAGACAAGCGGGTGCGATTTTAGTAGAAGAAGAGTAGTCTCTCTTGGGCGGTGCCGGAGAGAAGACGCCAGCCGCGTTTGATGTTTAGGTACTGGATAATAGCGCGAATGGAGATCAAGATACCTGGAAATAAAAAAAAGAAAATTAATGAACTGCAAAATCTTTGGATACATGATGGTTAAAATACCAATACTAGATTCATTGTTTATTCGTTTAGGCATTAGATGGTAACATAAGACTTTCAATCGGAGCTAAGTTCAGTTCAAAGCTGCAGTGATTATATAAGTAAAAAGGGCTATGACTCCAAATATAATTACGCTATTAATAATTAATGTTGGGATAGGCAAAAAGGCATCAGTCGGGATGTTACAGCCAAAATAACCAGAGCAAAAATATTAATACGACCATGTATTATAAATAAAAACATACATAAAATGTTCGATATCGGTAAGTATTCTTATGAATTTTAGAGTATGCCACATTACTCACGGTCATGACAAAAGATATACGTTAATTTGTATGTACCACGTGTTTATTTCATGCTTCTTTAATTATGTTAATATGAATGGGTAGATAATAGAAGTTCGGTTAGTGGTTTTCATTCACACACTGTCGACCCATGTTTATAAATAGCTCAAATAAACGTAACATAATTTTGTTAATATGCGGTCTTATGAATTAACTAAGTATGGCCCGCAGTTTCACCCGCGTTCTGGAGGATTGTAGTTTCTGTCCTCAAAGATAGCGTTGATAATGAAAAATGTTGACCAATTCTCGTAAAATTTTATTTTTTTATTCTGCTATTCCCGACCAAAATAAATCAAAGTGTACTGTATCACTTATCAATGTCCAAAACCAATATTTAGTTTTGGTCCGCGAGGGTAATTATGACGAAAACTAGTTTTAGAATCATAATCCACCATACAGACTTCTGTTAGTAAGCCTTCATCACACAAAGATAGATAATACCTAAAAGTAACTTACCAAAAGCCATGATGAGCCACCACAGCCAGGAGTTCTCATGCGACGCGAGCTCAGTGGAATGTTTCACAATGAGGGTCCACTTGGCGAGGGACAGTCCGAATCCGGCGAGGGCTCCGTAGCGGCTGGCAACCGTGTGGCAGAAGCACATCAGCAGCAGGAAACCGATCCAGTTGAATAGGAATGCCACTGTAAAAACAAGTAACCAACATTTAATAGGTGGTTTTTTCAAAGGTGTACCCATCATCGGTTCTTCAAGATGGGTGTAAAGATATTGTTGTAGCAAGAGTGTTAACCATCAGGCGGGTCGTTATAAAAGAAAATATATAAAAAATTAAAAAGAAACCAACATTTGTATCTAATACATCCAGTGTTGGATATACTACTATGCTTGCGCCTAGAGAACAAATTAAATTAAATTTGACCTTCATAAGTGCCCTCCGAAGGCTTAAACTGAATAAATGGTTTTGATTTTTTTTGAATTTTGGACCTTAACTCTTCTTTTCAAATTCTTTTGTCAGTAGAAATGTGGTAATCAAAAATATTTCTAAAAGACAGATTTTTTGAAGAAAGTCTCCAAGACATCTCCCTCACTTTTTGCAACTAAAGGGAAAAGCGGGGGTTTGATTTCAGTTCTCTGTTTTTGATTCTCAATAGAATTGGAGCCATTAATTCTGGTAATAGATTTTGCCCTTTCACATGGCAAATAAATTTCTGTGAGTTATACATATTTTCTCTTTCTATTTATTTAAACTTAACTATGATTTGATATCACTGAAAGCTGAAACGCGCTGGCTTCTATGTTGTTGAAAATTTTTGAGTTGAAGTCGTATGAAGGAATATCCAAAGATACGCCTTCTGCGTCGACACCGGAAACAAAGTTGTAAATTTAGAAAATACTTATTAAAGAAATAAGGAAAGAAAATGATATGGCAGTTGATAACCAATGACTGTACTAAACTAACCTCCTTGAGACGCATTTAAATTGAAGTCGCTGAGTAAGCCACGGCCGTCAGTAGTTTACATTAATTAAGTGCCTTGGAAACTACAATAGAATATAACCGACGCGTAAAATCATCAATTAATCAGATAGAGCAGTCAACTATAGCATTATAGTATTCAAGTTGAGGATAAAAAGACAGGTCAGTTGGCTTGGTGGTTAGCGCTTTGACTGCCAAACCGAAGGTCGCGGGTTCGATTCCCACTCAGGACAAACATTTGTGTGCATGAACATGTCTGTTTGTTCTGTGTCTGGGAGTAAATATCTATTTATGTATGTATTTAGAAAAAAATAATAGTACATGTAGTATATCAGTTATCTGGTTTCCATAGTACAAGCTCTGCTTAGTTTGGGATCAGATGGCCGTGTGTAAAAATGTCCCGGGATATTTATTATTATTATTTATTAAAATACTAAGTATACAATTTTTTTTTTTTGTTTCAAATATGTGAAGTTACCACTTTTTTTTTAATTTATTATACTAGTTAGTGAACTATCAGGCCCGAAACTCTATCGTTTAAAGTTCGATGAAAAAAATTACGAATCTACCTCAACTTTTTTAAGATAATTGGCAGTTTTATTCGATTATGAATTTTATTTCAATGAAATGTTGTCTCCCATGTTCCATATTACATACGTTAGGCAATTATGAGGATACATTTCTGTATTACCTATAGTTTAAAATAAATATTACTCAATATAATTGACCGCTGGCCTTACCGTCGCTCTCGCCTCATCAGTCGGGCAACTACAATAAATAGCATTTCACCTTAACTACTTAATCTATAATAGAAAAATAATTTTACAGTAATATAAAATTTTATAGGCTATTCATTTCTTTCTCCTTTTAAATTTTTCTGGAACATTTGTATTAAGATTTGGATATAAATAATTTATATCCGATAAACGAAAAGTATCATGTATATTATACCAAAGAATGAAGTCAGAAACATGATGTCAGTGCCCAGCAGGCTGTTCTCAGGGTCGAGTTGTTCCGCCGAGGCCTCCGTCGGCTCTACAGTCACGAACGCTGCAAATGTGGGGTGGTGAGGAGGGGGCCCTTGCATCTGTGTAAAGGAAACATTCAACATTTAAAATCATATGTAAAAGGGCTTTTCCTTTAAGTAAAGGCCGACAAACGAAACCGAGTACTCCAAAATGAAGTAAATGACAGAGAAAGATGGAAAACTTTCGGGGAGGCCTTTGTCGAAGGACAATCTGTTTCTTTAACCTATCTGTTACATGTTGCTTTTCCCATTTCTAATTGGGGTCGCCTCTCCTAAACGTCCTAACCATAGTAAAGGTTTATTTTATTTATCTTTATTTGATGGCACAACCCCTAAAACGCTCATAGTTAATCATTTTAACTCAATAGCCATACGATAAAGTAATGGCTTTACTATGTATTGCTTATCTCTTCATATAATTCTAACTCACAGAAATACTGAACATACTAAGTATACGTTTTTAAACAAGAAAATTGTTGATAACAGATGTTTCAATCATGGAATGCCCAAATAACGTGATAATAAGTGGTCATCAACCTGACAAAAATCTGTACCAATTTTAATGAATTAACTCTTTCATACTGTTAAATTGGTAATACACAAATGCAAAGAGGTGCAAATTAAATTAAATTTTATGATTGAATCATGTAATTCACCAATAATACTTTATATTGACATTTTGCATTCAGGAGGACACAGTTCTGTTCAAGTCTCTGTTTTTATCTGATAAGCAAATGTGGACAGATGGCTGTTACAACACACTTGTAATCAGTGCAATTTTTTTAATTAAATCCTTTGCTGAAATCAAAACAAGCATTTATCATATGAATTTCGTCAGAAAGGTCAAAACAATTTACGATGAAAAACAAAAGACTGAAAAACAAAAGACTGAAAAACATAACATATACCCTGCATACTATCAGTGTATGTGTAGACAATATCAATAGATTATTTTTGTGTTACCTGTGGAGGCCCTTCACCTTCCATCTGTTTCTCACGCTGCACCTCTTCATAAGTGGGCAGTTTCGAATTTGCAGCCACATCATATGGTGGAGGGGCTGAGAAATCTGCTTGTGGTGGGGGAATGTCCTGTAGGTTGTCTGAAATAAAATAGCAACACTGAAACTAGTAACAGTCGTAATATAAATTACAAGGTTTTGTTGGGTATGACCTTGTTACTGAAGTGGAATAAAGGTCAGCTAGAGACCTAAATGGTTCCGAATTGATTTCCCAAAGGTTATATTGACATTTCTAGGTTCGGAAATGATTACTTGTGGCCTTGGATTGGTGGTGTGCCTATGAGGCACCCATAATACTCATGTGTCAAGTTAGGACTTGAATCTATGGTGGAATGTGAGTGCATTACTGACACCTCTGCCGTAAGAGGCATGAAGATATGTGCTATCTTGTTTGAATGTAAAAAAATATGGGTTTGTTTATAATTATTAGTTTATCTTCAGTGATATAGTATGTTACAATAATTTATATGAGTGTGTAAACCATCTGAAAATAGTATGAGTATTGCCTTAGGACTTTATAATAAATATTGTTTTGTAATAATATGTTTGTCATTGATCAATGACAGAAATAAAGATGTTATTGAATACACAAACTAACAAAAAAAATTATCATATTGTTTTTATTCCACATAATTATGTCGACAAACAAGCAGACGGTCCACCTGATGGTAAGTAGTCACCACCGGCTATAGACATTTGCAACACTAGAGGCATCACCAATGCATTGTGGACCTGTAATTTCACCGGCCCCCTTACCTTCCTTAGCAAAACTCAGTAATACAAGTGCACTACTGCTTCATGGCAGAAATGGGTAAGGTGGTAATACTTCTTTGGAAGAACACTGCACTAAAAGCTCTAAAGTCTTTGTAGTTGAGTCTCCACTCAAATGTATTAAGTAATTATGTAATGATGTACTCTAAACTGACTAGTAATTAAGGTGAATTTCTGAAAATACTGAAAATTAAATTGCAGTAGATACATACATTGATTCTTTTAACTGACTTTATTAAACTAGTATCTAATTACAAGGTTAAATTTGAGAACCTATATAATTATTCAATCCATTTATAACTACCTATTTTATAAACAGTTTTAGGTATATCAGTTAATGGGTTACCACAAAGCTCTGCCTTTTTATTTTGGGATTATATACCCATGTGTGAATCACGCTGCACATTATTTATTTATTTTTAACAATAAAATTAACTCTCAAATATTAAGTAATCAGCTTTGACTTGTGGTACTTCACACATCTATAAGCATGTAATGGGTAATCCTTGCAATAAGAATTTCAATCAATATTATAATTTAAATTACAGCAAATGAAACATAACACTATAAATGTCCGATTGTTCACAGTACCAATCCAATACCCTAAACTCTGACTTGTTGATGACAAATTGTATATGTATTGAAAGTACTTTTATATGAGTCACCATACATAGGCAGGTTAATTCAAATATTTTATTGATTATGTGCATTGTTATCACCAACAATTTATGGCGATCACCAAGAATTACATTAGATAATTAAAAAACTCACTGATATCAATAAATCGAGGTGGCAAACTAGATTCTATTGATGAGGGCAGGATAACTCTGAGATGCGCCGGTGGACACATAGTATCCGGACGATGATGGCTCTGCTGCATCTGTATCAAACAATGCAAAAAACACTTTCACATATCACATACGTTCTACGCAAGCAGGATAAACAATCAAACACTTATATGTCACCAAACCGTACCATGTTTGTCGAATTTCAAAACTGTTAAGATAGTCAAGTAGTTAACGCAGTGTATTTGAGATATTAGTAAGTTCCAATAAAACGATCTATATTTAATTTATTAATGGTGCACACATCGGTTCAAGGTTTTTCCGTCAATTTATTAAGTTGGCCAGGCGCACCCCTAGCTAGGCGGCCCAATAATGACGTTTGCAATACGTTCGAGAATCCGTTCGATAATCTCAGTATTGTTATTCAAGAAAAACCAGAGAGCATGTGATCAGGAAGTAGGATGCTAATAATTTTATTGCATCTCATGTTTGCGAGTATAATGAGTAATGCAGTTAAAATTGATTATTTTTAAATTTATCGTAAAGTTATAGAAATGTACTGAATATTGGAATTTCCGATTTGGAAGAAAATATTTTATCAAAACTTTGGAACACAACATTAATCAATAATAAAGATAGTGATATGATAAAGAGATTAAAATAACATCTAAATTTAATATCGCTAGTTGAACTCGTGTAAAAAAATGTTTTAGAGAATTTTAGTATTAAAATTTCCAATATTGGTATTGAATAAAGCTAAAAGGAAATTTCAGAGCAAGCGACACCTATCGATTCATGTTCTTAAACCCATTTTCAACTTATAATTATTTATACCGATCAAGAGCTTGTTTCAAATTGATGAACAGTCATACATTTTCTTATTTATTAGTATGGCACGAAAATCATTTTATTAGGACAATTTTTGCTGTTGTTGATACACAATATAAACAAATTCTATGTCACTGCAATTTGCCGCTAAAACTTCATACAGTGACACAATGTAGACATTACTTATATTTATTATATTCTTTGTTCATCACTTAGATAACTTCATATTCATTAATTAATTTACGACTGGAAATTAGTAATGCTCACAGTTTTATTTATTGTAAATTTATCTTAATTGAGCTATATTTATTAGTCTCTATCAAAAGCCTCATTTATTTATTATTTTACGTTTGTATGTAGGTAGCAGTTATATTTTAATTAATTCACACAAATTTAATGATATTGTATGAATAGTCTTTTTCAGTTTCTGTGCATAGCTTGACTTAGAGGTTCATCAACTGATGTTTATGTCAAACAAACATGAAACGTCAGTTTTTTAATCCAATCGATAATCCGTCATTTCAATGTTGTCAAAGTTTCATCTGCTGGCTTTGCGTTGGCTGTTCTGTTCTTACGGGGAATTAAGAAATTATTCAAAAACTGATTTCACAATTGGATTTACATGAATTGATAACAACAATAACACCATGAAGTCAGCCCTCATGGTGGCTGAGAAGCCATCTTTGGCACAAAGCCTTGCAAATATTCTTAGTAATGGAAAATGTACAACCAATAAAGGTATTATGAGCTCTATAAAACTCTGATTTTAATTATAACTCGTTAAATTACTAATTATTATGTTTTCTATAGCTTCTAATTCCTGTGCCGTGCATGAATGGAACGGCAGTTTCATAAATGAGCCGGTACGTTATAAAATGACTTCAGTCTGCGGTCATGTTATGAGCTTAGATTTTACGGGAAAATACAACAATTGGGACAAAGTAGACCCTGTGGAGCTGTTTACCTGTACGACTGAGAAGAAGGAAGCGGTGGCGCGTCTAAGAATTCCAGCGTTTCTAGCTCAGGAGTCAAAGGGGTGTGACTATCTTATACTGTGGCTTGATTGTGATAAAGAGGGAGAGAATATTTGCTTTGAGGTAATTATATTTTTCATTCCCAAACCAATTTTGGGATGGGGTAATGTTTATTCTATAAATTATTGCAAGCAGGTTGCTTTAACAAATAATTTATTACTTTAGCAACAATAAATTACCAACATATACCCAAGATAACAACATTTAATTTGAATTTGTTATTTTTAAACATTGACTTGAACACTTGCCTCAAATTATATAAGTATACTAGCTCTCCGGACAGATGTTGCCCTGTCAAAAAAGGTTGATACAAAAATGCAGCAATTTGATTGCAGCACCACCTACCAATTCCATGTCCAATTATGAATCTACACCATTGTGAATCCATTGGAACACACACAAAAAAAATCATCTAAATCTATCTAGCCATTTATATTCATATACACTATATATAGAAAATGATATATATTTTAAGATGTCATACATTTTTTCCAGAACCTTATTAATTATATTACAAATAAAATATTTCAGGTAATGAATTGTGTACAGCCCTATATGAAAGGAGATGTTACTTCACCATTAGTAACATATCGCGCTCATTTCTCTGCTATAACTGAGAAGGACATCAAAGCTGCCATGGCAAACCTCATTAGACCCAATGAGAATGAGTCTCGCAGTGTAGATGCAAGGCAGGAGCTGGATCTACGTATTGGATGTGCATTTACTCGTTTCCAGACTAAATATTTCCAAGGTAAATTGAAATTGAAATTTGGATATAGGCACCTATCAGTTCTATCAACTACCTGCCAAATAAATATATAATAATAGTAAGTTAAAAAAATGAATGGAATAATAATATCAGAAGTAAGTAGCTTACTCCTTAACTTGAAAGACAACTCTTCTCAACATTTAGGTACCTACCTTAATTGGGCGTACATTTTGAAGGAAATTTTATTATTTTACAGATTTTGTTCTTGAAACCAAACCCTGAGAAAAGTATGGTTGGTCTTGAAGAATCAGTACTTATAAATCATAATCTTTTTACAACTACAGGTAGATATGGAGACTTGGATTCAACTCTGATATCCTATGGCCCTTGTCAAACACCAACATTGGGTTTCTGTGTGCAGCGGCATGATGAGATACAGACATTCAAGCCTGAAACATTCTGGGTGCTTAGAGTCACCGCATGCACCTCTGAGGGCAGGGAACTACCATTAGAGTGGAAGAGAACAAGATCTTTTGAAAAGGATGTTGCCAATATGTTTCTTCTTTGCATCAAGGAGCTTAAAGAGGCTGTGTAAGTTATCTGTCTATTTATATTTATTCTATACAAATAATAATCTGTATAGGTGGCGTTTTTGTACATTCATAATTTTGAGAAAAAAAATGGAGGTATCTGCACGGATTATGTGAAAACTACCAGTTCGAAGACTACCTAAATACCACTACCAGAAGGTTAGAGGCTATATAACATCATGCTACGACTCTAAGAAGCCGAGAAAATATATATTCTAGAAAAGGCGCCAAAGGTGAAAAGCCATTGCGCAGGCGGGTGATGCGTCGCGGTGGGTCGGTTCAATACTGTGTATAGGTTTGTCTTTCTTTCACGCCGCAACATAGCAACGAATCAGCGCGATTTTTTGCGACCTTAGATACCTGTTACCACAACTAGCTGTTAGACCGGTAGGTATGCGTTGCCAATGCGTCTTTAAATTGAATTTTTTTATATTGCATTTTAAAATTTGCGAATTTTACGGGCAACTTTTCTCCCATAAATAAATAATTTGTTCAGACTATGACGTACATAAAAAAATACCAACAAGATATTTTTATTGTATATAAGATAGATTGATTCACAGTTCGGATAATTTGGTTGAACGTGCTAAAATCTGGAACTGCCAGTTGGATTTTAACAAAAACTGACTGTGAAGGAATCTCTGTGTAAATCTTTGTAATAAATTAGAAAGACTGCGCGAGCGAAACCGCAGGCAGTTTTTTTTAAAACAGCCTGTTTGTACATGCTTATACTCGCAACTAGGCGAATTGTAATGGAGTTATCACAGGAAACTAGAACGTAGCTTCAACAACATTTCTTAAAATCCAATCACTAAAAAGTTAAGTTAATTTAAAGTTATTAGGCGTACGAAGTCGCGGGCACTGCTAGTTCAACAGAAATTTCTTATTTATTATTATTTATATATCGCAACCTCCGTACGATAAGGGCTTACCTCAAAATTTAGCGAAATGGAGTTACGATCATAGAGAGACTAAACAAAGTATGCTCTATCCGATGAATAGAAAAAAAAAATACTTCAGCCTCTTTAACACCGGGACCCACCATCCCCGCTCAGTGCAAAAGTGACCCAATCAGAGATATGCCAAAAGTGATTCTTTGAGTTAAGCCCCTATCGTTCTGATGGTGCGATATGTCTAATATTGTGTATATAGCATGCTAGTTGGGAACAAACCTTGTTTCTCAGGGTTGTTACATGTTCCCAGAATAAAAGTATCCATGTTATTCCAGGGTATGCACTATCAATGTGCAAAGTTTAATCCAAAGAGTTTAAGAGTTATTTGGTGAAAGAGTAACAAACATGCAGACTAGCTTTCTACAAATTTTTGCATTTATAACATTAGTAGGAAGTGTGGTGTGATTTTAATGATATGATATATTTAAGGGTAATAAATATTCAAGCAAAAGAGAAAATAAGGCCCCGCCCAGTGGCTTTGAATACTGTTGAATTGATGAGAGTGGCCAGTTCGGGCCTGGGTATGGGACCTCAACATGCAATGCAGGTCAGTTTCTAACCATATAAAATTATTATTATATTAGACGCAGCCATCTAATTCCAAACTAAGCATTGTACTATGGAACCAGATAACTGATATACTATTTTTATTTACTAAAAACCTACTTATTAAATAGATATTTCCACTAAGACATAGAATAAATGGGTGGGAATCGAACCTGCGATTCAGTGTCGCTAACCACTAAGCCAACTGGCAACAAATATCTGTATACTGTTAAGGTAAATTTTTAAATAACAAATTCTTTTGTAATGTTTATTACAGATTGCAGAACGTCTTTATATCCAAGGTTACATCTCGTATCCTCGTACCGAAACAACCAGCTATTCTGAGAACTTCGATTTGATGTACGTATGCAATTACCCTTATAGTATATATGTCCCCCGCGGTTTCACCCGCGTTGCCGAGGGATGTTACATTATTTTGTTCATTCTATCATCAATAGTTTTCGCAGCGCACGCGATGTAAGAATGTTTTGTAATTTTTTCACACCTACATTATTGGAGTTTTAGTATAGATCCCTAACTTTTTTGAAAATTTTATATAGCCTATGTTATTCAGTGATAATGTAGCTTTCTAATGAAAAAAGAATTATTAAAATTGCTCCAGTACTTTTTGCGTTTATTCGTTACATACAAAAATACAAATCTTTCCTCTTTATAATATTAGTGTAGATGTATTGCTTATATTTTTCAAGATACTCTGTTCTATTGTGGAACATAGATAAATATATATTTAATAAAAAACTGTTCAAGAATCTTTGTGTAGGTACTTGAAATTATATAAGGCAAAAGGCTTAGTTTATTGCTCTTCTCAGAAAAAGCAACCTTCCGAACCGGCGTTAGAGTCTGACAATTCATATGTGCCTGTGGAGGCTTATTTGAATAAATATATTTTATATATAATAGCCTTTATTCAGACATCCTATACAAAAGTTTACAATTGATTCATAACCATTGATTGACACCTGTTTGTGTGCCTTTATGGGCAAAGGCCTCTTCCAACTGCTTCCATTCACCTCTATCTTGAACAACTGTTGTCCATCCACCTCCAGCTACGACCTTTATTTCATCCACCCATCTTCTTGGTGGCCTTTCTCGTTTTCGCCTAATATATCTTGTGAACCAGTTCATTATTGATTTAGACCATTTCTCTTTTCCTCTGATTGTATGTCCTGTCCATCTCCATTTCAGCTTTCTGATACTTACGTTACTGTGACATCTTTTGATCTTGTACAATTCTTTATGATAGTGGTTCTTACTCTATCAGAAAGTCTCTTCCCCATCATGATTCTTTCCATTGCGTTTTGGCATGATTCAAGTTTATTTGTAGCTTCAGTAACTTTAAATTTGACCTTCATAAGTGCCCTCCGAGGGCCTAAACTGAATAAATGGTTTTGAATTTTGAATTGAATTTTATGGATATGAGTTTCATTCAGCGCCCAGGTTTGGCAGCCATATATAAGGACGGGCAGTAGGTACACAAGTATCGAAAAGTTTACGTTTGACAGTCATGCTCTGTTTACAAGTATGGAATGTGTCACATATATCGGTCAGTCTGCTTGTTTGTTTAACACTATTTAACTGCCTAAAGAAAGGAATCCAGGAATAGACAAATAGTTCCTATCCTGCAGGACCATTTCGCAATGCTCTCGAATTTGTCGTTGCAGTCAATCTTGTATTACTTTGTCGGCGCTACCACAGTTGTCCCACATTGCTTGCGCACAGAACCATCAATCTATTTCGATTTATTTTTATATTTTATGAAATCGAATTCAACTCTGAATTCGAGAGAGTTATACAATTCAGGTGCTGGGTATGTAGGAGAAACCGTGGTGCAATTACGAGTATTAGATTTAACATATTCTAGTAGTTAGATAATACCCTCCGATCTTCTATTATAATTTGAATGCTGTGCTCAGCTTTAATCGGAGTGTAGATTCATTATTGTTTAACGGCCAATATTAATATACGATCCCGAAAATCGCAAGAATGAAGTAGAATTTTGACATTACGTGTATTAAAATTACTGTCAAAAGGTTCATCAATCCCTGGATTTTCGATCGGGATTGCATATTAATTTTCGCTGTTAGTATCTTTTTTATTCTATTGGAGTGTAATAATTTACAGTCTGTAGATGTCCCTATATGTACTATATATGTATAAATAAATAAATATGTTTTCGTATGTAGAGGCATTCTGCGTCAGCAACAGGGGTCTAATAAGTGGGGCGCGGAGGTTCGGGCTATACTCGCGGCCGGCATCAACAAGCCTAAGAAAGGGCACGACGCCGGTGATCATCCCCCCATCACACCAATCAGGGCTGCGAGTAAGTCACAATCATTCAATTAACATCTTTAATACTTGTATCTCTCGATAAACTATGTTCATCAGTATTGAAAATGTAAATAAATAATGATAAAGATAAATTATATTAATCTGTGCCAGGAACTAGTGTCTTCCCATACAATGAGATTGGACATACAATTTTTTTTTTAAATAAATTTTACAGCGGAGTCGGAGCTAGAAGGCGACACGTGGCGTATCTACGACTACATCACCCGCCACTTCATAGCGACGCTCTCTCGCGACTGCAAGTACCTCAGCACGGTCATCACCTTCCAGATATTTACCGAGATCTTCACGTACACTGGGAACACGCTCGTCGATGCTGGGTATACGGAGATTATGCATTGGCAGGTATGATATAGAAAAGAAGCATCCGCCCTGTATCTACGTTGTCACGGGATCTAATGGTTTCTCTGAAAAATATTTTTTTGTGTGTAAGTTGACTAACAAACGTCGAAATGGGCACATTTTAATATTAGTAGGTGATCAAAACATTAAGCTTTTTTTTATTTAAAAAGTATCAAGAAATAGATTTAGTTAACTTTCTTTAACATTAAAATATATTTTTTATCATGTCAAAATTGGAAATGTTGTACACCCCTATTATAGGTATTCACATCAGATTCAAGCCACTGTGTGCCTATCTTCTAACCTACTTCTAAGTTGTAATGTGTATACTGTTGGTGTGTCTATAAATAAATAAAGATCAAGAGTCATTAGGCAACAGTAAGACGAAGAAGAAGAGTTAAGACTGTTTTAGTACAAAAGGCTTTCTACAACACAAATTATTTTAATGACGACAATGCTTGGGTGTAGCGCTCGCTCCAGCAGGACACATCTTTATGTACAAAATCTTATTTTGAATAAAAAAATTGCTGAGTTTATTGCCGGTTCTTCTCAGTAAAAGCAACCTTCCGAACCGGTGTTAGAGTCTGACCATTCATAAGTGCCTGTGAAGGCCTATTTGCATAAATATTTCAATTCTTTTCAGTAAAATGAGAATAATACTCCTTATAAAACTCATTAGCAAATGATGTTTTTTTAAGACAAGATAACCATGATGAAAGCTAAAAATCTACGGGATTTATGTTGATATAATGACAATACAAACGGTATCTTTGGATTTAAAAATGAATATTTGTATCTTTGTACCCCAAGCGTTCGTAGACTATTTATCCAATAGCAATGCAACTGTAGTGAGCTGTTCAACGTACGCCTGCGAAGGTTCTTGATAAAGATGCCACTGGTGTTGCAAATGACCATAGGCGGCGGTGACCACTTACCATCAGGAGTCGTGTCTTTGTTTGTAGGCCGAAGTGGTATAAAATTAAATCATAACCTTTCCTTTTGGCTTTGCCGTAGTTGGGTAAAAATTGGGAACAGCTATTAATTAAATATTATTTCACCAGGCATTTGGTAAAGACGAATTCGTGCCTACACTGAATGTGGGTGACCTGCTTCGCGCTCATGATCACAGACTCGTCGAGTGTCAGACCGCGCCGCCTGATTATCTTACGGAATCTGAGGTAAATATACTATAATCTTTTTCAAATAGAATGAGTTGTGACATTTGAAGGTTTTTTAGCCATATCTTGTGAAATAGCACTTGATTACTCTGAGATATTAAACTTCTTAACTGGACGATCGTAAAATAAAAAAATAAAAAATTATAGGTACTCATAGTAAAATGGCTCTTAGGCACCAGTTACCTAGGGCTCTAAAGATATATACATACATTTGAAAATATCTAGCTTTTAGTAGGTACTATTGAAATTGTTTGAGTTGAGTGCAGACTTCATGCGGAGAAGTACCTTACCCATAACCGTCGTGAAGCAGTAGTGCACTTATATTACTTTGTTTGTGGGTGAAATTATAGGCACCTGAGACTTAACAACTTCACGTCTCAGGGACGACAACGCATTGGCGATGCCCCTGGTATTGCAAATGTCTATCTATAGACACACGAGAAAATGAAACTTGTGTATTACTGTGAAACATTTTCATTATTCATCAATCACTTTGGATCAAAATATCATGAATTGTGTTTATTATTCATTTATTTTTCGTCACACAATGCGAATCAGAATTTCAAAGCCCTCCAATATGAAGTTACACATAAAAAAATAAAATTGCGTTTATTAATATTCAGGATACAAAGGTGATTAGTTTTGTCCCTAAACATTTGGTGAGCGAATAATGTATGTGTTTGACTCTTTAGGTAATTACTTTGATGGAGAAGCACGGAATCGGTACTGACGCGTCCATCCCGGTGCATATTAACAACATCTGTCAGAGGAACTATGTGGCTGTGGGCAGCGGCCGACGCCTCGTGCCCACCAACTTGGGCATCGTCCTTGTGCATGGATACCAGAAGGTAAGGATCTTTAAGGGATTTACTTTCAATTGTTTGTTCGTATGAGTTTTGCTTTCGATTTTTCTTGACTATTTTTTTTACCCACAACGACGGAGATGGTATATGCGTTTGGGGTGAAAGGATTGAAAGGGTGAACGGTTTGTGTAAATCCATGTTGCCATTTTTCTCCAAAACCACTAGTTCGATTTTGATGCATATTTCAAAATTCAAAATTCAAAACCATTTATTCAGTTTAGGCCTTCGGAGGGCACTTATGAAGGTCAAATTTAAAGTTACTGAAGCTACAACCGGTTCGGAAGTCAGCCTTCAACTGAGAAGAACCGGCAAGAAACTCAGCAAGGTTACATTCTTTTTTATTTGTTTTATAAATTTTTATCTATTCTGACTTTTTGGCTATTTTATAATTTCAATTTTACATAATTTTATATTTAACAATTACAAAATACTTATTATAGGTAACATTTCAGTTATGGGTTCGGGTTTGATCGGTTCATGTTCTCAGATAGGTGACAACTCACCAGGGGGCGCTGCAGTAAACATTGCTTGTGCAAATCCATGTTGCCATTTTCTCCAAAACGACCAGTTCGATTTTACCTACCTATTGTTACCTAAAGAAAGTAAACTTGATATGATTTGTGAGATACAAGAATGTCCATGTTTTAGCTTAATGTTTCCCGACCGTTCGACGTTATGAAACTTACAAATTTTTCATTTTGCAACGCCGGTGCTTTTCTTCGTGTCTAAAGAAACGGAACTGTAGTCCTATTTTTAACTATTTATTATTTTTATAATTACAATGTAATTGTTTGTCTACCATAAATAAATAAAGCACCTGGGTCAAAAACTGAAACAAATACGGCTCCTTATGTCGAATAGTCGTTAACATGAAGCTTGAACATTCACAATTTGGTAGGTTTTAAAAAAAACTAAATGATTAACGTTCCAACCAGCTGCGCTATCCACAGATGGGTTGAAAAACATATATAACACCAGTTAGGTAACTTACATAGTATAGTGGATAATATTAAATACTTTAAAATTTTCACGTTTATTCCAGATCGATCCGGAACTAGTCCTGCCGACAATGCGTTCCGCCTTAGAAGAGCAACTGAATCTAATCGCGCTGGGTCGCGCTGACTTCGAAGCGGTACTGGCTCACACGAAGGAGATATTCCGTAGGAAGTTCCAGTACTTCGTGAGATCCATTGAAGCGATGGATCAGCTGTTCGAAGTTAGCTTCTCGGCGCTCAAAGCGAGCGGCAAAGCGCTCTCTCGTTGCGGGAAGTGTAGGCGGTACATGAGATACATACAGGTATGTCATAGCTAGATAAGCTAACTGTAGTTATTGTTGAACTGAGGGACATGAATTTGTGTTTTTTTTTAATCATTTTTTTTTAGTTTTAAACATTAAAAAAAAGTCTATATCGTTTCAGGTTAATATGACGTAGACATACAATCAGCCATGAATAATAATATTTACAATGTCCTTAAAGAAGCGTGTTTGAAATTGTATTTTTTTATAAAGTTTTTGCTTGAATTAATTTTATCCTGTTTTCCTATGCAATATTTGTGATATTGTAACTATGTAAAAGTTTATTTCAAAAAAGTAACATTCCTTAACTTCTATTCTACAACGTATCAAACTGGACAACAATATTTTCTGGCTCTTCTCTTTTATCTAGTATACATATATTAACGTCATTTTGTTTCCATAAAAAATATATATTTGACACAGCTTTGCATTGTGAATAGGCTGAATACCACAAAAATTTTTAAACCTAATGATTTTACAACTGACTTTTGTGGTTAATTTAAAAGCAACGCAAATATAGTGGTGAATGTTATATAACTCATAGGCGAAGCCGGCGCGGCTGCATTGCTCCCACTGCGACGACACCTACGGGCTGCCGCAGAACGGCACCGTCCGCATCTACCGCGAGCTCAAGTGCCCCCTTGACGACTTCGAGCTGCTCTCCTGGTCCTCCGGGAATAAGGGCAAGAGCTTCCCGCTGTGCCCTTACTGCTACAATCATCCGCCATTCAGGTAAGGTCTTGTGGATATTGTGCTGCTTTTCGATATTTATTAATTTATGTGATACTAGGTGTCCCCCGCAGTTTTACCCACGTTCCCGAGGAATGTCACATTTTCGCGGGGTAAAAAGTAGGCTCTATTATTCCAGGATATGCTCTATCTATGGGCCAAGTTTCATCCAAATCTGTCCAGTAGTTTTTGCGTGAAAGAGTAACAAACATAGTTACATTCGCATTTATAATATTAGTAGGATTACTTCTGGGATGATATTACATTGGAGAAGCCCCTGGTGTTGCAAATGTCCATATGCGGCGGTGATCTGAATCATCATCACAATCATGTGGTATGAAAAAATAAAAATTAATAAAGAATAACTAGCTGTTTCTCGCGGTTTCACCCGCATTTCCAATAGTTGTAACATTTTCTCAGGTTAAAAAGATTTTATGTGTTAATCCAGATTACAAACTATCTATATGCCAAGTTTCATCAAAATCCGATCAGTAGTTTATGCGTGAAAGAGAAACGTACATCCATACCCATCCTCACAAACTCACATTTATAAATGTCAAATATAGATTATATGTGTTTAATTACAGGGACATGAAGAAAGGTTTCGGGTGCAACTCGTGCACCCACCCGACCTGCCCGTACGGCGTGAACTCGACCGGCGTGTCGGGCTGCGTCGAGTGCGAGAGCGGGGTGCTGGTGCTCGACCCCTCCGCGCCTAAGTGGAAGCTGGCTTGTAACCGGTGATTAAACTTTTTATAAAATTTATTTTATACTATACTAGCTGTACGCCGCGGCTTTACCCGCGTTCCCGAGGGATGTCAAATTTTCCCAGGGTAAAAAGTCCTAGTAGTAGTAGGGTAGTTCCTAATTATAATAAAACTAAATTAAACACGATTTGTTCGTTTATCTTAGCACATAGGAATATCAATTCTTAACCCTAACTAATGGTACTTAATGTTCTTTAAATTCCTATAATACTTCGTTTAAAGGTGATAATTCTAATAACCTGAAATACGTGGTTCTGTATTTGTTCAGATGAGCTCGAATTAATTTTTATCATTCCATTTTGGGAACTATGGAATCATCCCCTATTTAATCCTCATAAGGGGTAGAATATCCGATAATCCTTTGTTAGTATCCTTAGATAATAAAATAATGATGAGTATATCTGTCCGACAGATGCGATGTTATAATAAACATATTCGAGGACGCGACCCGCGTGAGCGTGTGCGAGCAGCAGTGCGGCGCGTGCGGCGCGCAGCTCGTGACGGCCGAGTACCGCGCCGAGCGCACGCGCCTGCCCGCCGCGCTCACCGAGATGACCGCCTGCCTCTACTGCGAGCCAGCCTTCAGCGCGCTCGTCAGTATCACCGACCGACACCCATCGTACACCACGCATATACACACGCGCACGTCACACATAGACACACACACTCACCACACATATACACGCACACGTCACACATAGACACGCGCACACGTTACACATAGGCACACGTACTCACCATACATAGACACACGCCACACGGATACAGTCACACACGCGCACATGACACACACCCACAAATCACACATACACACACCACATAGAAGCACACACTAACCACACACATACCGTACCCCCTCCACATACATACACACAGAAGCACACAAACCTGTTATGAGCACAACCTTCTCAAGCACTTCTGGTAACCTATATAATGGTACTTGTCCAGGTGGAGAAACATCGTGCAGTGGCGTCTCGAGCCCCGGTGGGTCGCGGTCGCGGCGGTCGCGCTCGCGGCAACAAACACCGCAACAAGCAACCCAAGGATAAGATGGCACAGCTTGCTGCTTATTTCGTCTGAATTAAGAAATTTGTCTCTACTATGTGTGTTTTACGTATTTGGTATGAACCGATTATTTTCCAGTGCTGTGTGTAGGTAAGCTTTCGAAGCCGAATGTTTATTTAAGTAGAATAAAATTTTTATTTATGCTTGAAATACTATGGTCAATATGTATTTTTTGATCTGAGTCAACCATAACTTACTCTTAGTAATTATTCTGTAGGATTAAAATATGTAATGAGTGTATTAAAAATATGTTGCTCTTATCGTCAGTCAAATGGTAGCTGAAAACGAACGTTTGATTGTGAATTTTATGTTGTAAGCTAAAAAGTATTTGAATACCAGAAATAATTTAGGAATATCTAAGGATATCATATTTTTTTGTTATAGGGTATACAACTTTGTTTTCGCCATTTTTAATCTTTATCGTGTGTTTCAAAGTATCGCGGCCGTTTTACAGCTCGGCTCCAACACACTAATTGCGTTCGATAAAAATCTCCTGTGATTGATTGAGAATCGGCAGCTTGAACTCGCAAGAACTAACTTTAAATTCAAATAAACGGTCAGAGCTGCAAATGCTTATTGAGGGAGCTTCAGTGTTTTTTAATGAATTTAGTACCATCCAAACCAAAATACAAGTCAGTTGACGATCATGAGCTTTTTCAACAATGGGAATTAAGGCTTTGTAAGTTCCTATTACGCAATTATAGCTCAAGCTAGAGCTTGCTACCGACTGATGAGGTTCTCAGCACTAATAATACCAAGTTACATGTTGTAAAACTGCCTACATCTATGCATACTTTTGGATGGATCCTATCAGCACTGGTTGGAATATAGGGTTACATTTATGTCGTTACTTCACAACAACATACATATTTCACCAATACAGAAGTACCATTATTTGAAATCACCCTTGAAAGTGTTGCGGCGCTAGAAATTGATTCATTAAAATTTTCATCTAACAATTACACTGTAGCATGGGATTTCATTTGCAATAGGTACAATAATACGCGTTTGTTAGACCATAACCATGTCAAAGCCTTATTTTCAAATTCGAATATAGTCATAGAATCTCCAAGTCATTTTCGTCGGTTGATTTACACTATATTGAAAATCTACGTGTTTTAAAACTACTATATGAGCCGGTCGATTCATGGGTCACTTTTATTATTAACATGGTTGTTTCTAAGCTAGATAGCACTACAGAACGCAAGTGGGGGCAATTCCATGGCACCATAACTAAAGATGAAAGTGGAGACAATTCTAACAGTTCTAACAAGGTAGGTCATTTCATTAAATTTCTCAAAAAATAAGGCAGATATGCTTGAAACGCTTATAAGTACTTACAAGTAACTACTTATAAGTATAAGGGCCCTCAGCACGAACATCAATCACAACCGTAGCGTCATCGTATCGAGTGCGCCAAAAAGTGGTTTGTATGAAAATTTTTATACCAAATTCTATTTTCAAATTCAAATATTTTTATCCAAAAAGGCTTTTACAAGCACTTATGAATAGCCAAACTTTAATACCGGTTCGGAAGGTTGGTTTTTACTGAGAAGATCCGGCAATAAACTCAGCAATTACTCTTTTTAAAAACGATCTTAGATTTATTACAAAATATTTATTTAGTCTCACTGACAAAACCTGTGTGTTATCGCAGAAGTGAAGAAATATTAAACAATAATAATATGAATATGTAGTAATAAAAACATACAAACAAACTAAAGCTGACCAGCCCCCACAAACAGCACCTGTTCACAAGCATGTGGCAGCCATCGCCCTCCTCGCCATTCTGTAGGGAAGTGAGCGACGAGCATAGACCGTGACGTTGCGCGACGTTCAATTTCCCGTTGCATTGGTTTTTGGCGCACTCGATACGATAAAGATACGCTTATGATAGATGTTCGTGCTAAGGGCCCTGGTGCTATCAGGTTATGGGTGCACATAATTCGATAAGTATTGTAAGTCGTCTATAACGTTTGTATTCGACGTCTACTTGTCGCTAACACCATTTATAGAAAAACGGCGGGAGCAAAGTTGTATACCTAATATTTAAACGCTCTTGTTAAAATATTAACTTATTTTAATATTATTCGAAATAAACATTTACTCTGTATTGATGCGTTTTTTATTTATAACTCATTAGAAATAGGCCCTGCTGCCTTCACAGTAAACATAGTTTTGATTATGTGCTATCTTTTACCTTGTATCGAAATTTTAAGTATAAATACTAGTATGGACCCAAATTTACAAAACACATTGGGTGGTATTACGAGCAAAATTCTAGCCGACTTCGTTTTTGTCATCGTACTGTCACTCAATCTGTTACTTCCCTGGCTAAGACCATAATGTAGGTTACATATATACGTATTCCTTACATCTTTATGGTCTTTCGACCCGGATATTAATATCATTTTTTCTATACATTCTCTATCTGTTGTGTAAATTTGCTTCGTAAATTATCTGTTAGCATTTAGCTTACTTAAACCGAAGTTAAATAAAACAAAGTGTTTATTGAAGTCTTCATTTTATTGTGAAGGTTGTCACCTAGTATTATGTATAGGTAATATGATAAGCTTACAAGATATTACAGTATTTTCGTTACATATATCATTACACAACTGATCGTTATTCGTAAGGGGCGAACAGTATCCAATGTGTAGTAAAAACTGGGACTTAACTAGGGTTTTCTATGATTTTGGGGCCAGTTAATAAGCGTTTGACATTCTTGTGTAAAAATGAGTTTAATTTGCTTCAAATATAATGTGGTTAGTATAATACTTTATAGAAAAAAAATTGAGCTGGTATTTGAAATGGTAGTTATTAAACTAATTAACGAAACGGAGAAATTTAACATTAATTATGTATTCAATCGCTTGCTTTCTGACCCCAAACAAACTCATTTGGTGATATGAAGGAGTCAGCATGTTTATTTTTAATTAAATTACATCTTTACGAGTGCAGCATACTTTAGCGAGGGTATGAACGAACAGAAATAAGTACTTTAATTCACCAAAAACTAAGTATTCTATTGTGCTATCCTTTCACCTCTTTCCTACCTAAACATGTGTAGTTATTTATTATTTACTTATAGGATCTGGATAATTTTCCAATAATTCTGGAACTAAGTAATGCACACAGAAAAAAATTAATGAAAAACTCAACTGAATATCAATCGGTCGTACAATTAATATCACATTCTCGGAAAAATATCTTAGCTTTCATTTACTTATAAGACACGACCATGAAAATCATAATAAAGGAATTATTTCATTTATTTCGTTCCCTAAATATACATAGGTAACTATCAATAGGGTAGCGGACTGTATTCAAATTAAATTGCGAATTATCATTCATCAAAAATATTGTCTCAAATCACCCCTATAAATGTTCTTCAATTTTAATTTTGCGACAGAAAATTTTATATTAAAAAAACAATAAAAAAAAGTACAGCAATTGAGTAAGAAAAATTATGATGTCAAATTAGTACTCAGTACATTTCGCTTACAAAATTTGCGTTTTGACAGCTGATAAAAGTAACTGATTTGACAAGGCAGTCCGGTACCTATTTCATAGATTTTGATAAACTGAATTGCGCAAAAGGATTTGAACCGTGTAAGAAGTTTGAAAGTATAGCGGATAAAGTTTGTGCCAATTTCGTTCTATTATATATCACAGATTAAGCTAATATGAAATGCAAATATAAAACTTTCATAAATATATTTACACTCAAGATAATTGGAATTCCTCTCATCAACAAAGCTTTTAATATTATTTGAAAAGGATACGTAAAATACACATGGAGAGTCAATACAATATTTTTTTAATCAATCGATTGAAAATGCTCCCTTAAAACAAAGTATTGAATTTACATTCGGTGACAGTTTTGGTCACACGGAGAATAAAGTACATACTTTACTTATTTATTTTTCTAAGTGCAAATACTAAAGTAATAATTTAAAATAATTATCCCACCTCAGTGACGATGACCCTGCATTTTTTTTTATCAAAAATTATATTAAGCAATCAACTTACAAAAATAAGAAAATTATATACCAATTTTCTTTATAATAGAGCACTGATATGCTTCGAAAACCTCACAACTTCCAATAAAATCAATTTAGCGTCCCTCGGACATTTACAAAATACACGAAATATAATTTTCGCACTTATTAGAAAATAATCTTAAAAGTTTAATTAAAATATCCTATAGGTAGGGCGTTGGAATGTAAAAATTGAAATTCGGTGACTCGCTGTGAATGACCAGAAATTCTTTCTTAACTTACAAATAGATACAAATCAATTAATTTAAACACTTCGATGAATTCATTATTTGTATTCTACTACCAAGTATTTGTTTAATCACAAAACAAATATTTGAAACTGATGTTATCATTATAATTTACAAGTATGCAAGATTTATGTTGGTCCTTCGAGCCGGATATGAAACATACAGTTTTTATTGAAATAGCATTTATCATAATTATATTTGTATGCTTGGATTATTCTCTCGGTCTCGGGATTTTGATGAACACTTACACACATATGTCAATTAAATATAGTAACGGTTGTGCATTTATTACATAATCATGTCCTATTCACTACAATTCCAGTTAAATTTACTAATTGCATACAATACTAGTGACAATGCAAGAACTACCCCAGTATCTGTATTTAATATTTCCATACGATATTTTTCCTGAGATTCTTCGAAAATATTAAATACGCAGCCGTGTGTTCATGTATGATTATTCACTATGCTAATATATTAATTTTAATCTCACTGATTCTTTTGATAACATAATTAAATTCTAATAGCATTTATATAATTATAGCGATTTATGTACATTACAATACCGAATACCTTTTTTTCAACGTTAATATATTATTTACCTTGTAAGCAATTTTGCTATTTATTGTTCACCAATATTAATCTTTTGAGTTTGTGATTGGTTATATTATGGTGACTTTCATTGTTGGTATTATTTTAAACTCTATTATGTATTTACTTGAATATTTTTTTTCATAATAAACATTAACGCGAAAATTTCAAATTTGCAATTTCCATTTTAAAATAAATGTAATTATTTTTAAATGAATGTAATTATTTTAAAATTAATGTAATTATAATAAAATAAATGTAATTATTTTAAAATGAATGTAATTATTTAAAATTATAAAGCGAGATAACACATTAAAGACTGCAAATAAATTTTAAAACGAGTCTCAGGAGGTTGGCTACCGTTAGTTAGGCTTAGCGCAAACATTAAACTTTAATGTCCATTACACTGACTCGATTTGATGGTTTATAGTATAGTAGATATACTTAATAGTTAGTACACATAAAACAATGTATGCGCTAGTCTTAACATTTTCATTCACTTCAACGTTCGAACACCTCCCTATGACATAGACTTTAAAACATTCATGTAGGTATATACGTGTCTCACACTGAGTATTGAACATATTGTTATTATGCATGTATTTGTACTCTCAAGTATTTTACAAGTAGGCAAGGGGTTCATTCGTTACGCCTCTACGTCGACTAAAACCTTTATCCTCACTAAATGGTCCTTTAGTATGATTAATATATATTTTATCAATGCAGCAATATCAGGCAAAATGGTGGCATGGTGAGCCCATATAATTTATACATAACCCTTTATTAGAGGCCAGGTCATTATTAATACTGTAAATAAGTAGGTACATGATATAACAACTCTAAAGAACTTCCTATGAAGGAATAATCGTCATAGAATTTGTTTCTATATAAACCCATCAATGGAAGATGGCTTAATATGTCATAATATTTCTATAGACCATTACTTCAAATTTAAATAAACAAAACCATACCAAAATCCAAAACCGAAATAATAGCACACATCTACGTTATGTCAGGGATAAAATAATTTCAAAAACTAAAACAATTCAATGATTTAATTTTTCTATTCATTTTATTGTCATAGAGTAATTTATTTATCATTAATCATTGACTACAAGTATACAATTATTTTGGTCTTGGAAGATGGTATGATGAATGAATGTACTTATCTCATAATATGCGAGAGATGTAACTGTTAGGTATGTAGGTATACATGAATGGTAGATTATAAGCTGTGAATAGCTTATACATATAAGATTGAGCCACTGAAGTATATAATATATTATATTTATTTTTTTACTATTTAAAGCTCTTAGTTTTCATTTCATGCGAGTACCTATGCTCGCATCGAATACTAACGCCGATTATACAGAACTTAGTTCAATTTGCGCTCTTGAGTAATACTAAAACTTTATATTCAGATAAAACATGGTTAGTTGCATTAAAGTTAATGGTAATTAGTTAGTACCCTAGACATCGCATACTGAACTAGGTGCTACGATAGGCGATAAAGATTTATTTCATTTACGGTTATTTATAATAGAGATAACAACTAGTAAACCAATAGGTATAGTGTGACTAGAATAAGTATATTAAAAAAAAAACAAAAGCTATGCTTTTGGCAATTTCGCATTTGGTTAACACGTCTTATAAGATCAATTTTTCACGAAAATGTCCTTAACACTCACTTACGAGTTAGTTAGAAAGGTCACTTGGATGTAAACACTGCACTTGTCAAAAGCGTCCGTAATTCAGTGTTCATCAGTTAGTTTCATAAGATCATTAAAGTTATTTACCAGCGTTACAAAATTCATCATCAGCCCCTATGTATGCCAGCAACGAAACCTTTTACATCAGCAATTAGACAAAGAGACATCCACAATGCACTATAAATCCATTAAATAGTCCACACTTGAACCTTTTCGGCTATAACGCACCAACTGGCTTGATCGTAATACGAGGACACCACATGCAGGCTTTCGACGTATTTTTCGATGAGTTGGTCGAGTTCTCCTCGCTTGAACACGTGGTAATACCGGTGATACGTGACTGCTCCTCCCTCTGAAGGTAAGCTGTCCGAGCCATCGCTCAGGGAAGGTAGCAAAGGAGCGTGAGGCAACGCACGCGATGGAACAGCAGGAACGGTCGCTGTATCTTCCGAAGAAGATCGAGTTTCTAATAGCTTTCTTTCTTTCGAGCATTCACTACACGAAGGCAAGGAAGCTAAGCTGGCGCAACCGAGCGACGCAGTACTTCCCGTCTTATCTCGTCTGCTCCAGTCGCTACCTGCGGATGTATCGCTCGATTCGATTGAAAATCCGGACTTCAAAGGCGCCGTACTTGTACTTGAACGTGATGTGACGGATTCTGGACTGATTTCCATTTTATCCATATCACTTGAATCTGTAGACTGTCCGACTTTCAGCGAAGACCTTTTATCGGTGCTGGTACACAGAGAATCTATGCTGATTTCTGACTCCAAAGAGTAACCGGTTTCGAGCGACTGACTTGTATCATAGGCACCAGAATCAATAGTAATCTCAGGATTTCCATTACTAGAGGAAATGGCGCTGTCTTCATCAGGGTTCTTGGTTTCGATATCCGGTGGTTTTTCGTCTGTGATCGGTTTGACGTTATGTTGGATGTTGGCACAATTATTTAAGTATATATCTTCATCGCTCGTTACTTTCATCGACTTCTTCAGTTCTCTGTACTTATTAATAATAGGATCGACGTTCTTTGATCGCTTCTTACTTTTTGTTTTAGTGCCACATTTAGGAAACAGCTTATTAATGTCAGTCTCATGCGTGTCATTTAGGGCTGCTATGAATTTATTTCTCTCTTGAATTTCTGCACTAAGCTTATTAAGTCCTTGCATTTCGGTACTCAATTTACCTATGTATGGATCTTCTAAATGTTGTAAGCTATCCGAAAGTTCATCTAAAATTTTCTGTGTGTTTCTGTCTTCTTCTTCTCTCTTAAGTCTTAGAGAGATACTCTTTTCACTACTACTGCTGCTCGGTAAATCAAAATCTTCTTCATTAATTCGCTTTGAGTACTGATCGATTTCTTGTAATAGTTTTTCACTAAGCTTTTCCGCGAATTCTGTTAAATGTTGGCTACGATCTTGTTGATCTGGAACCCAATCTTCTTCCTTAGCCAACATGTCAGACTTACACGTCACGAGCGGCTCGTTTGCTTGCATTCTATTGAAACTTTCTGATTTGGAGATAGACTTTTCCGAGTCGGTACTTGATATTGAAATAGAATCATACGGCAATCTAGTCGGACTTCTGTGACTTTTACTCAAATTTTCATCGAGTGAGCGCCCTTCAGGCCTATTTGGAGATAGCCTATTTAAGCTCCAAGTAGAATTGCTGGTACTACCCAATTTTGGAGAACGGTCTTTAGATCTGCGTCCAGGCGAAAGGCGCTCTAAGCTTGATGAACTTCCACTAGAACTTGTGTGTGATTGGGATCTCGATCCAGCTTCTAATATTCTTAAATCTCCGGGTGACAGTTTGTTAAGACTCCAATTGCTACTACTGCTACTACTGGAAGCTCCTTGAACGATAGCCATTGCGTCAGCGCTCTCTAGTTTTTCTAGATTCCTCCTTTTGGACCGTGGACTTGATTGAATTACGGTTTCTACCGTCTCGTCCAAGGAATGGGCAACTTCTGCTACAGCTTCGATCAGAGTTTGAGGTGCTGGAGATGGTGATGTACACTTCTCTTGTTCTTCTTTTTTTGGTTCTGTTGTTGTTGAGCTTGAAATGTCTGTAAAAAAAAAGATTTTCAATATTTTTAATAAATAATAAAATAAATTAAAGATTGGAGAGTGTTGTGTTTCTAATAAAAATTACCTTTTTCAGCAGCGGTTTTCCGTAATTCTTCTGGGACGACGCTTATGACACTGTCGACTGAATCTGGAGAAGACACGCCACTTGAGTCGCTGTCCATATCATCAGTAGCTGGGTTAAAGAGTTCCAACGAGACCAGGGTCGGACGACTCTTGGCGATTGGCTCTGCTTTGTTTGTACATCTCACAATCGGAAATGGCTGCCTCCTACTCAAATTTCCTTTTGGAATACCTTTATTCAACATGTCTTTTATTTGTCGTATCCTTTCTTTTCGTTTTTTCTCTGCCGCTCTAGCATCTAATGTGTCAGTTTTCGGGGTCTTACTTGATTCCTTCGATTTGAACTGTGGTATTTCAGGTAGTTCAGCGACTGTTTGTAAAGTAATTTTTGGATAAGGCTTAACATCTTGTAATACGATTCTAGGTTTGAAAGATTCGGTTTCGGCAGTTAATTTATGTATTTCTTCTATATCTTTATTGATTTCTGCTATTAGTTCCTGTGTCACATCCGTAGGTGTTTCTTCTTCTTCTATAATTGGTGGTATTGGATCTATTTCTTCGAATACTTCCATAGAGATATTTCTGCTCATAAGAGGCGGAAGTTCGGGTATAATAATCCTGTCATCTGATTCTGATTTCGGTGGAGAGTTAGGCTGACTTTTAGACTGAGGCTTGAGCGGAGCAGCACAGACCGAAGTAGTTGTTGAATAGTTCTTTAGACTAAATTGTGCAACTAATATCTTATTTGCTGTTGCTGGAGCTTGAACAGAATTAGGTGAAGCTGGTGGTCGAATTAGGGGGAATGCTTGTTTTATTCTTGGTGATGGTAGTCCAGGGGAACTTTTCATTCTGGGAGAAGTTGGAACTGAGGATACTTTTAACCGTGGAGAAGTTGGACCAGGAGAGAGGGGTGTGGGTGATAAAGGGTCGCTGGAACCATCTGCTTTCGGAACGTAGATAACAGATGCGAAACTGTCTTCTGAATCTACACTAGTGTCACTCTGTAGACTGCTGTCCTTTGATGAATCGGAACCATCTTCTCTAGAATGTCTTCGTTCTGGGAACCCTTTCTCACTGCCAGCATTATTGTCGCTAGGTGTAGGAACTTCTGGAGCTGGTCCGTGACTCTTCCAACCTTGTAGCATCCTCACGAACACCGTTACTTTATCTATATTCGTTGTAGACGTTTTGAATTTATTAGTGAGGCCGTTTTTGAGGGACTGAAATTTTTTGGCAGTTGTTGCCGATGTTGAGAATATTGAATCGCGTAATGAATCCAAAGCACCCGGTCTACGGTATAGATATTCTTCATTTAAAGACGCTTGTTTTTGTATGTTTTTTCTTAAGCGTTCTTTCTCCCGTAACCGCTCTACAGACATCAACTCCTCGTTTAGTGACGTCTGTTTAAATACGCCCGGTTTCCTTGATTGTACTCTGTGAGTATGAATTTTAAAGTTTGGCATTTCTTCAACTAGACTTTTCATGTCAGTCGGCTTATCAAGATCTTCTTCGGCATCGTCTTCATTAATTGATTTCTTTTGCTTCACTAGTCGTGGTTTCTTTCGAGGTTCGGTGATTTCAGGCTGGGGTATTTCTAGTGGCGGAGGTTCATTTTCATCGCCACCCAAACTAGGAAGACTAGACCGTGACCGGACGAGTGTTCGTCGCTCTATATCTGCAATATCGGTTAAGCTTCGTGATTTCATGGTTGAAGTTTCTGATTGTTGTGTTATCAGTCTAGGTGGAACCGCATCGTCTAGTCGTCGCAGTTCTATGGGTAAGTCAGCCGCCGGTGGTTCTAGTCGGGCGCATGGTCGCGGCGGCACCCTGGCACCTAAACTCCATGAAGGTAAAAATGACCTTCGTCCTGCTAGCCTCTGGAGCGCTCTTCTTACGAATGAATAGCAGGTTTCGTTGGGCGATGAGAGGGATGATGACCCTGGCGAACCGTCACGACATTTCCATGGCTCGCCGTTGCTGAAATCGTACAATTTGTTTAGTGATAAGTAGGCAAATATTATGTAAAATTATTAAACTTGGTCCAATATTTTTAACAAGGTAGCTACCGTCTTACTGTTTTTCTGAGGGAACTAATGTTTCCCGGGATTATAATATAGCATATTTCTATCAATGAAACAATTATTGAAATCGAGGAATAATCGAGTACTTTCGGAGATTAGCTCCTACAAATAAATTTATAGACGTCACCCCTCTGTTATTAGTATAGATGTAAACTTACTGGTCGTTATCCACTGAAAGGAATCTTGGAGCTGGTGTCGGTGGACACAGCGTGGCTGGTCGATGCCAGGGTATCAACACGTCCTAAAAGAAATGCATGATATTTAAGGCTATTTAGGGGTTACTTGTAAAACTTTAACATTCAGGTCACCGGATTATCGAAATTAAGCAGAAAGTATTTTTAGGCAGAAGTAAGGAAAAGTGTAAAATCTTGGATATTGAAAAGATATCAATTACAAATTCAAAAGCTATTAAGTTACCTGTGAGTGGAAGTTCCTGCCCTCGTGCTCCATTGCCCATACGGTGAGTAATAAGCGGCCTCCGATCCTGGTGACCCTGGCCAGCTCCCGCAGCGCCATCGCCCGACGCTCCACTGTCGCGAAGTGGTGCACCACCGCAATCGAGAGCACCGCATCAAATGACTCATCGCGGTAAGGTAGGCAGAGATTGTCGCATACCACAACCTGGAATTGAAGTTTGACTTTACATATTTACTATTTATTTGCCTAGTTGTAAGTTTTCTAAATAAACTTAAATGTAACTTGTTTTATCGTCTACAGAAGTGGATGTTACACAAAAGTCTTAAAATGAATTTTGTTGCAGTTTCTCTTTCACAGATAATAATAATAATAATTGATTGCCAGAAAAAAACATAACATAACAATGTGCCTTCTTTCGAGGGTACACACATGAGAAAAATACAATATAAATGACAAGAGAAACTACTTCCTAAAAAAGGGTAGAACCCTGTAGCTTAGGATAAGCAGTACTCTTCCCAAAAACAAACTGACACTAAAACAACAATGTGTAATTTTATATAAAGGCATCCTTGAAAATAATATGCGCTTTAATGTTATTGAGAAAGAATGTAACAAAGTGCAAAATATTATAGTTAAGACCAAAGTATGACAAAAGCCTGTTTATTCAAAGGCTAACATGAATGTTCATTAACGCTGGTATTTCACAAACGTTGAGAGAGAGAGTAGAATTAAAGTTATTCGCTTTTAATATTGACGTACCCAATGTACGTATCATCTCGAATACCTATTGATCTAATTCCTCCCTAAGACTGCATCGGCTCCAAGGCTAGTGGGGTATGGATAACGTGACCATTTATTTCTGTCGTCAGAGCGGGACACCGGTGGAATTATGGAAAAACAACAACTTTTCTACCGTTAAATATAAACTGGCTTTTATATAAAGTATTCTATGTTGTAGAGGAGTAGTACACAGGCGATATACAAAACGTACATAATTCATTTATTCTGTAAAAAAATTGGTTGTATAGTATATATAGTTCCGTAAGCGCTTCTGTCACGCATTGCGATTGCTAAAATATTAAATTAATTTATAGTTCGGTCTGTTGGCAAAAGCAGGATAATTTTGCTTTCACTGGGGAAAGCGGGATACACAGCCTGAAAGCCGGTCTGTCCCGTCCAAAACGGGACGTATGGTCATATTAGGTATGCAACTAACCTCATTGTTGTGATGCCTAGCGTGCGCAGCGAGGCGCGTGCACCGGTCTCCCCCCACTGCGTACACGGACGGATTCACGCTCAAGTACTTGCCGTTGCCACAGCCTGGAATATAGAAAGCATCTTGTTGTAAAACACTAATAGATATCACACTTTTTTTAGACTGGTTTATTTTAAAGCTCATTGATGCGTTTTCGAGTATACGCGCCGGATATATGTATATTTTTTTGTTAGTTATCGAATTAATATCCAGTGTAATTTGTTTATTCAAGACTAAGCGAGCTTGTGCTAGGAAAACCAGATTACTGACACAGTCTGAATCACATTATACAAAAAAAAAAATCTAAATACTCGATTTATGGAGTAGAAGTGATTGTAAAATAACTAATTCTAATATTGTGTGCCTAACGTGTGTTGACGAACGAAGAAATTTTTTATATCTTATTTGCTAGTTCAACTATGAATACAATTTGTAGATATAATTAAATCTAAATAGGTATTTGTTTGAATTATTAGTTGGAGAAAGGTAAAAACCTTACATCTACTCCACAGATAGTGGGTTAAAGTAATTAGTACTATATACCAATTAATACTACTTGCTCACTTTAATTTAAATAAACTTTTACATAGTGAGCAGTACGGTTTTACTAAAGGTCGTCCACTATTGATGCCGGGGTAGCACTTTTGAAACAAATTTTCAACGCTTGGGAAAAGTCGCAGAATGTTATTGAAGTGTTCTGTGATTTATCTAAAGCTTTTGATTGTGTTGACCATCAGACACTTACGCGTAAATTAGACTATTATGGAGTTAAGGGTGCAGCACTTAATTTGATGAAATCGTACCTTAGCGAGAGAACTCAAAGTGTTAATGTGAATGGAGTTAAATCATCTGGTTCTCCTGTGCATATGGGTGTACCCCAGGGCTCTTTTCTAGGGCCTTTTCTATTTTTAGTATATATCAATGACCTTCCATTTTACGTAAGAAATACCTGTGCTGAAGCTCTTAGCCTAGTTGAGTCAACAGTTTTCTTAGGAATTACTTTAGACTCAAAACTTCAATTAGGGACACAAATATCATGTCTTGCGGGAAAACTTAGTTCAGCAGCTTACGCAGTTAGAAAAATTAGGCAGATTACAGATGTCGATACGGCTAGATTAGTTTATTTTAGCTACTTTCATAGTGTTATGACCTACGGCATTTTGCTTTGGGGTAAAGCTGCTGATATAGAAACAATTTTTATATTGCAAAAAAGAGCAGTTCGAGCAATTTATAATTTGAGTTCTCGAGCTTCCTTCAGAGAAAAGTTTAAACAAATTGATATCCTCACAGTTGCATCGCAGTATATTTATGCAAACATAATATTTGTACATCAAAATATTAGTCTTTATGTCAAAAAGAGTGATATGCACTCCATCAATACTAGAAATAAGGATAAACTTGTCACTTCTGCATATAGACTGCAAAAAGTGCAAGGCTCATTTTTAGGACTTAGTGCACGCATCTATAATAAAATCCCTGCTGAAAATTTAAATTTGCCTTTACAAAAATTTAAGGAAAGAATTAAGACTGTTAGTACAAAAGGCTTTCTACAATACAAATGATTATTTTAATGACGACAATGCTTGGGTGTAGCGCTCGCTCCAGCAGGACACATCTTTATGTACAAAATCTTATTTTGAAAAGAGTAATTGCTGAGTTTCTTGCCGGCTCTTCTCAGTAAAAGCAACCTTCCGAACCGGTGTTAGAGTCTGACCATTCATAAGTGCCTGTGAAGGCCTATTTGAATAAATATTTCATTTCATTTCATTTCATTACCTTACTTGAATCCACTACCTGTCTACTTAGTTTGGGCGTAAAAATACCAGAATAGTCATGTTTATATTCATAGTTCATTCATAGTTTTACCCGCGTTTTCGAGTGATGTAACATTTTGGCACAAAAATAATCCTATGTGTTATTCCAGGGCATTTTCTATATATGTACCAAGTTTCATCCAAATCCATTTGGTTGTTTTTGCGTAGAGTAACAAACACAAATACAAACTTTCGCATTTGTCTATCTAATCTATCTATCTATCTGATACCTTTAAACGAACAATTCTTGTATATATACATAATAATTATTAGATTCTCGGAAACGGCTTCAACGATTCTCATGAAATTTAGTATGCAGTGGGTTTCGGGGGCGTTAAATCGATCTAGCTAGGATTAATTTTTAGAAGATGTTGTTTTATCCGTGTTTTAGGCAATGAAAACTGCTACAATGCCATTAGAAAGTAAGGTTTTCAAGTTACATTTTTTTTTAGAAATACTGTTATTAGGAGCCCTTTATTATCGCATCTAATTCGTATCCTAGGTATTTATGACAGTGCTTTAAAAAAGAGGATACGGTAGAAGTCACGTTAGTAAAGAAATCCCGAGCAATGCTTGGCTATCCAGGAACTAATATTAATAGGATTACCTAAGGGTAATAAGCTTAAATGGTTTTCGATACAAACTCTCTCAGTTTAAGAATGTGTATATACAAAGAACATGCTTAAACCGTTACGAAAATTCCCATGGAAGGAATGTTTACAATCGTATAAATCAGTCAACTGATTAATGTTACACGACTATAGTAGTATGTTGATATGCAATAGAAATATCTGTGTTATGAAGGTTAAATATTTCTTTTAGATATTTAATGATATTGTCATTTATAATAATACTTAAATAGGTAAGTAGATGTAAATAGATTGAATGATATAATATTTTGTGCTCAGGTTCTCAGGTTTTAGAGTAGTAGAGCTCTTAGTGCAGAGTTCGTCCGGGGAAGTACTACCACCTTACCCATTTCCGCCGTAAAGCAGTAGTGCAATTGTATTACTGTGTTTCGGTTAGAAAGGTAAGGGGGCCGGTGAAATTACAGGCACATGAGATTTAACAACTTCACGTCTCAGGGTTGACAACGCATTGGCGATGCCCCTTGTGTTGCAAATGTCCATAGGCGGCGGTGACCACTTACCATCAGGTGGACCGTCCGCTTGTTTGTCGGCCCACGTAGTATAAAAAAAAATAAAAAATTTTCAGTGCGGTCAGTTTTTTTTGTGATATTATATATGGCTGTCTCTCGCGGTTTTACCCGCGTTCCCGAGGGTTAAAAGTAGTCTATATGTTATTCCAGGCTATGCTCTACCTATGTGCCAAGTTTCATCCATATCCGTTTAGTAGCTTTTGCGTCAAAGAGTAACAAACATACAAATCTTTCCTCTTTATAATTTTAGTATAGGTTATTGTGAATTGCAGATGCCAATCGAACGGTATCTCTATCGTTAGTTAGGTTCTCTTTATTTAGCAGAGGGGAATAACATAGGTGGATAAGGATATCCCCAAATTCTCTCTAATTACTACCAGGTTGTCGCTAACGGTTGATGGTTCTATATTACCTTCGTTCCCGAGATATCTTAGGTGTTACGGCCTAGCACATAGCCTATATCACTCGGGAAAAGTTCCATTAGCTACTCTATAGAAGGTTTTTATCTGGTGAGATCCAGTCAAATGCGCTCAAGTTTTTATAAAAAAAGAAAAAAAAAAATTAAATAATTTTGTAAATATACAGTGGTTCCGGATATTAGATCCATCCACACAGGCTCACAAATTTCACACATACTATATAATATTAGTTTTGATTTGAAGTGAACTACTACTTGACACATGCGGTACAAACAGATATAAAAATCTACATAATGACAGTACCAAACTGTATATATATATATTATACAACATGAGCCGACAAACAAGCGGACGGTCGACCTGATGGCAAGTGGTCACCGCCGCCTATGGACATTTGCAACACTAGGGGCATCGCCAATGCGTTGTCGACCCTGAGAAGTTGTTAAGTCTCATATGCCTGTAATTTCACCGGCCCCCTTACCTTTCGAACCGAAACACAGTAATACAAGTGCATTACTGCTTCACGCCAGAAATGGGTATTAAGGTAGTACTTCCCCGGACGAACGTGCGTGCCAAGTTTCATCCCAATCCATTCGGTAGCTTCCGCGAAAGAGTAACAAACATACACCAATTATCACAAACTTTCGCATTTTTAAATTAGTACCTATAAAGTATATTGTTTATCAAATATCTACTGAATTTATTAACTATTTCATTGTCTACCTTCTTAACTTATTTGATCTTTTAAACACAATTTATTTTAGGCTATTGCCTTAACAACTCTTGTGAATGGACGCACGTTTATAGTGATCAGAGAAGCGGTTGCGGTGACGTTAGAGGTGGAGTGACGCCTACGCAGTGACATTTAACATTTTACTTTAAGATAAAATAGATACCCGTACCTAAGGGAACGTAGCTAATTATTCTGTTGTTGATGTTGAATTAACAAGTCAGTGTGGGCAGAACAGGAGCCTTTACAGTTAATAAAAGAAAACACCTTTTGTCCCTATGCTTGGATGATGTAATAATCTTATGAAACATGATCGGTTAAAGAGAATTTCATATTACTCACATGGGCTTTGTTGAAGTTAACAAAAAATGTAGGCGTTTACGTCATATCAGTAGGTTATGATTATGGCTTGATTAATTGAGTTGGAGGTTGTATTTCTATAAATATTTTTATATACATGGGCCGACTAACTAGCAGGCGGTCCACCTGATGGTAATTCGTCACCGCCGCCAATGGACTTTTGCAACATCAGGGGCATCGTCAGGTTGTCTACCCTGAGACGTCAAGTTGTTAAGTTTTATGTGCCTGTAATTTGTGTGGGGAATGTTGGCCCACCAGGTTTTTTGGAGTTACTGAGTTGCTGGGGCCCAATTCTGTAAAGAAAATGACACTAACTCGAGGATGTTTCGTCGCGGCCTTTATGCTCTGTCTCTATTGCTTACTACGCTAATACTATATAATCTATACATATAATCATATAATCACGTGAGAGGTACGCTCTCCGAGGCCTCCGTGAAGCGGCTCGCCGACGAAGTTTGTATTAGCTGAATAAGGGGGAACTAGGTGCTACTAGTGACTTTACAATAAATATTTCAAGCTTGTTTTTAAAGCTATTTTAATTTTAAATTAAAATTAAATTGCCTCAAAATACTAACTGAATTAAACAGCAAAAATAACAGCTAACTTAGATAGTTGCAGTAATATAAGTCCACCCACACACATGGAACAAAATCCTTCGGTACTAAACATGTCTTTATAACGAGTGAGTGGGTGGTCACGACGACGAGCTCTGTATTATAATGAATCGTCCGTCTAGTTCTTCGGCTATGCCAAAATTAGATACATTGTATAAGAAAAAGCTGTAATTAGGTATGTTTTGCTTTTCATCATCAGTTCGAGTTTCATGGTAATTTTTTTTAACATCCTACGAATATTATAAATGCGAAAGTTTGTGATGGAAGTTATGAATGTTTGTTACTCTATCACGCAATAACTACCGAACGGATTTGGTTGCAACTTGGCTTACAGATTGAGAATGTCCTAGATATCACACCTTTTTGCTGGGAACATCCTACAGGAATTGGGGGGACAGCTAGTTTAGATATACTGACTTAACTTGACATAAGCCAATCCAAGTTCAAAGTAAAGGCGTTTCTAAAATAATACCATATCAGAAAAAGTATTTACATATTAAAATTATGATATTCTCCTTACTCACCTTTATCGCTTAGCAATATATCCACAGCACAGATACACACTCGTACATACGCGCGCACACATACACGCACACACACATGCACACAAACACACACATATTATTATTATCATTTTAAATAGTTTTTCTTTTATCCTTTAATTTCATTGGTAGATTGACACAGTTTACTCGATATATAAATCTAGATAAGTAATACCACATAGCCGAACACTGTCTCTTAAGATACAGGTTACCCTAGTTTACGAGGCAGGGTTGTCATTTTCTGTGTACAGATTTCTGCAGCATAATGTTATTTAATACAACATTCTATCGTTGTTTTTTACCCTTATTTATATACTTATTGTGAAATGTAACATATTTTGTAAAATCTGTAACCTTGTTTGTTAATTAATAAATTATTATTTATTATTATTTATTATTATGATGTATAAATACTCACCGACATCACAAACAAGACTGCCAGGGTCCAGATCCGAGAGGAAGGCCTGCACGCCAGGCGCGGGTGCTCGGGGCACTTCGTCGCCGTCCTCGCCTGCCTGCTCGTACACGTCGTGTACATACGCGCGCTCGAGCGCAGCGCCTCGCGCCGCGGTCTCTACCGCGCTCGCCTCCGCGTCCGCCGCCGCGCCCGCCCCGCCATTCGCCATCACCGTACCACCATTGCACCGCGCTGTAACAAATAAACATATGGTCTAACTTTTCTCTACATAAAACCATTTTTTTATAATAAATCTGATTATTTAGAGTATAATAACCCTTGGCAATGAATTTCTCGTCTGACGAGCTATCCATTTAAATATTTTTATTGAGAAAATTATTATATTATAGTATTTTTTTTTACCACATGGGCCGATAAAGAAGCAGACGGTCCACCTGATGGTAAATGGTTACCGCCGCCTATGGACATTTGCAGCACCAGGGTCATCGCCAATGCATTATCGACCCATAGGCGTAAAATTGTTAAGTCTCATGTGTCTGTAATTTCTGTTTAACTGAAACACAGTAATACAAGTGCACTACTGCTTCATGGCGAAAATGGGTAATATTACTACGTATGGGTATGTACTACTTATACTATATACTTGTAATATATAAAAAAATCATCTAAACACGATTTATAATTCTGGGAAGCTCTACATGACTAAACAATATTTCTCTTTCCTACATTAAAATTGTATTGCAAGATATGTTGTGCTTTCCTATAATTTAATTAATTTTAAACCGCCCAAGTCGTACCACGCAGAGTAAAGGGTTCCGTTCCATTTCCTAAGTAGTAAGATATTTTAAAATTTCCATCTACATAGTTGTAATTTTTGTCTTACTTTTTTTTAGAAGTGTGTATCTAATAATTTAAAAGAATCTTACTACGACACTTCTATAACATTTTTGAAGACCTATCTAAACATACCGCTCACGCTGGTGAGAATTTTCTTAAATATAATGTTATTACGCCGTTAACAACAAGTTCATAGAAACCACCTACCCTTTAAATATCGTCTATGTAGTGACATATCGACAGGACGAAATTAAACGGGTACCGTTTCCTGTCATTTAGGTACGGAACCCTAAAAATTAAGAAGGTGTGTACATAAAAAACAAAAGGTTAAGTTAAATCACTACATAGTATAAAACAAAGTCACTTTCTCTGTCCCTATATCCCTATGTATGCTTAAATCTTTAAAACTACGCCACGGATTTTGATGCGGTTTTTTTTAATAGATAGAGTGATTGAAGAGGATGGTTTATATGTATTAGTATCTACACTGTACCTGAGCGAAGCCGGGGCAGGTCGCTAGTAAGTAATAAATACCTAGATAAAAGTATTTGAATAGATCTTTTGCTTACAGAAACACAGTAATACAAGTGCACTACTGCTCCACGTCGGAAATGGGTAAGGTGGTAGTCCTTGGACGAACTTCGTAAGCTCTACTACTAATTTGTAACGTGGATATAACAGCGTTGGGGAAACTAGTACCAGTCTACAGATTGAGAGAGATTGTAAAAAAATTGGATGAATTTGGTTAGCGAATGGTATAGGTTCGGTCATCGACATAAGTCGCTTCAGTAGGTACAAAATTTATAATAATAATAATAATAATAAATATCCTAAGACATTCCTCACACATGGTTACCTGATCCCAATTTAATCAGAGTGTACTGCTTGTAGTATGGCTACCAGGTAACTGATATACTAAATATACTACTTTTTTAAATACATACCTATACAGGGTGACTGGTGAGATACCTTCAATATTTGAGGACGTGATAGTTGGCTATCATATATGGTGAAAAAAAATAACATTAAAAATAAATATTAAATTACTTCTTAGTTAACTTAGTAAACAGTACACCGAGAGTCCCGTATTTACCTGCGAAATACATGGATACGCGCAGCGCGCTATCAACACAGAATACATGTACCTACACTGTACAGCTGTTGCCTACCTATATCAAGACCTCTCTCCATGTATGATCCGTTTTCCCTTCATACTTTAATCCTGGCTTAGAACAGGCAAATATACCTAGGGATAATCACGAATTTGTTGACTAAATAAAGTGTAGAATGTAGACAATAGAATTTGAGACTTTGTAGCTTCAGTAACTTTAAATTTGACCTTCATAAGTGCCCTCCGAGGGCCTAAATTGAACAAATGGTTTTGAATTTTAAATTGTTTTTTTTTGAGACAAGGTTAAATCTACAGAGCCACTGAAAAGTTCAAGAACTTTGTTATTTTCGGCGTACTTAAAAAATGGAATCATACGTATGTACAGCGATTGAATTAAATTAAACTACCTACCTACCTACATATTTACACTAGTCTTCAAGTTGTTCAAAATGTGTATGCATAGTTCGGGCACGTTTACACATATTGTCTTTAACGTAATTTAAAACGAACGGATTACCTTGCGAACTATCATTAGCACGCGTATACGCAGAAACCATGTCCAGGTACTCTGCGTTTGTGTATTGATGAGCCATACTTAACTACCTAGCCTAGATACTTATCACGGGTCACAGGTCACACACACTCACACGGCGCGTAAATGTCTACGATCGCGGGACGTGGAGGCAGGAAGCGGGGACACGGACATGTGAACCTGTCGGCGTTTGCGCTTACACTAATGAGTCGGTGCGGTGATGCAACAGGAAGTGGGGTTGTGGGCGGGGGTGAAGGGGGGGGGGGGACTAGCTCGTGCCGCTCGTGACCAGATCAACTTAAACAACAAACTCCGCGGCGTGTTTAGAGAGTATAATATCCACATTTCACTTATTTTTAGAGAAATTTTGGTCACAAATTAAGCACCTAATTTTATTATATCATTTTAACGAGAATCGAGTACCGAGTAGTCTCCATAAGTATCGAAGGTAACTCACCAGTCACCCTGTATAGATATTTACACCCAGACACAAAAGAAACAGACATGTTCATGCACACAAATGTTTGTCCTGGGTGGGAATGGAACCCGCGTCCTTCGGTTTGGCAGTCAGGGTCTTCTAACCACCAAGCCAACTGGCCCGTCAATCGGACCGTATCCCGAAATCCGTAAACCGAAACTATTTGTATATTATAATAGGTTGGGGAAAAAAGTACCTTCGCATTTTTTAAGAAAATTCAAAACATTTTTAATATAGTTTATTTACATTTAACTAAAGTATGTAGGTACCATTTTGTTCGATAACTTTTTGCCATCTTGTAGGTAGGGACATGATCTCATTGCTATAGAAATTTTGGGACTTCTGATCAAAATACTGCGACAAGTGGTTTTGACAGTCCTCTCGTGATGTTAACCTGACACTGCCTAAAGAATTCTGAAGAGACCGAAACAGGTGGAAATCTGAAGGTGCAAGGTCAGGACTATACGGCGGATGCACTAATACCTCCCAGCCAAACTCTCTTAATTTTTGCTGAGTGGCTAAAGATGTGTGAGGTCTAGCGTTATCATGATGAAAAACCACACCCCTTCTTTTGATTAATTCCGGCCGCTTTCTCTCAACTTCTTGCTCTAATCTCATCAGTTGTTCGCAGTAGAGTTCAGAAACGATGGTCCTGCCTGGTCGTAACAGCTCATAATGAATAATGCACTTCCAATCCCACCACACACACAGCATCACCTTGTTGCGAGTTAACCCGGGTTTCGCCACAGTCTGTGAAGCCTGACCGGCCTTTGACCACGACCTTTTTCGCAAGTTCTTATCGTACGTGATTCACTTTTCATCACCAGTTATCAGCTTCTTCAAAAATGGTTCGGTTTCATGACGTCATAATAAAGAATAAGAAATGAGTACACGGATCATTATGTTTCTTTCAGTGAGCTCGCGAGGCACCCAAATACTAGCTCTTTTGTGTACCCAGTTTTTTTCAAATGCGCCAAAACTGTTTTGTGATCAATTCCCAGTTCTTCAGCTACGTCGTAACTACTGATATGCCGATTTTGCTGCACTTTTTCAAAAATGGCATCCATTTTATGCGTAATGGGGCGACCAGAGCGACGTGCATCTTTGACATCAAAATTTCCGGATTGATAACGCTTAAACCAAATTTATGCTACTCTCACAGACACTGCACTAGGTCCAAAAATATCGCAAATTTTTTTCGCGGCTTGCGTTGCATTTTTACCTTTTTTGTAGTAAAATTTTAAAATGAATCGAATTTCTTCTTAAATTCACTCATCTTGGCGGTACGAAAAACAAATGCAAATCACAAATTTTCCTAATTTGAATTTGGAATAATGTTCTTTAAAATTTAAACTTTCAATGATACCAAAACCAGCCAGATACAAATAGTATAGCCAAAGAGATTTTATTACAAGTTCATACATACTATAATGCGAAAAGACTTTTTCCCCAACATATAGTATTTTTCAAATAGCATAATTTCCTGCTGGAAACATGGTGTGTTATAAGAGTTCTCAATGGTTTATTTTTATTCCGACATAATAAGGGGTTACCGTAACAGAGCAAGGTTTCATGAAGCATGTACTGTAGTATCTCAGAGTAATCAAGTGCTATTCCACATAGACATGGGTAAAAAACCTTCAACTATCACGTCATCCTATGTGAAATAGATTATAAAACTTATACATGATTAAAAAATTATAAAGTACCTGTTTACTTTATATTTTGGCTGGTTGTATAAAGTGTATGTGGGCTTGATATGTTGATGACATTAAAAACTTTCCATAATTAAGATAGAGAAACATAATTGAAATATCCGATTTCGGTAAGGAAAAAAGAATATCATCGCTAAATTAAAACGGAAAACAAAGTAAAAATCAGGAGCGGTAAACATTTACTCAATAAATAAAAGCATTTAAATTGTATTCAAGCGGATGCAGAAACGCTGGTATTTTATAAACGTTAACAAAAGCAATTTTGTTCGTTACGTGACCCGTTGACCCCGCGAGGCAGCACTCGCTCGGTCCTGGCCCGATCCACGATCCCGGATCGATCCCGGCACGATCCCGGCACGAGCCCGGCACGAGCCCGGCACGATCCCACCCAAACATCTATTATCAGCTTTTAAAGTCATAAATCTCGACAACGGACGTGACTACACTGCTTCCGTGTACCTAAATTGAACTCTTTTTTGCTGAAACAAAAGACTTGTAACGAACGAACGTTTCCAATGGTATATTCGTGTATTGGAATTGCTATTGTATAAATTGCTATCAGTGAACAATGCATACGTTTAACGTTCTATTTCTTTTGAATTTCTTTTTATGCAAATGTTTTTATTTATAGCGATATATTCTCATCGCTGTCTGGCGTTCCATTTAAGTTTTTTTATGATTTGTTTTATTCTAGTCACTGTACTTAGACCTCCATGTTGTTATTAGGAGTATATTTTCACCTTTTACTACGAAGTAGACGGACAGGTACGTCCTTAACATATCATTGTGACTTTCTTATCTCTATCACAAAAATAATTACAACATCGCTTTGTTTAGTGTATACCTAATATTTATTTTACAACCTAAAACAGTAGAACAAGGGTCGTTAGTAAACAAAGAATCAAATAAAAGATGGAGACGCATCTGTGTGCCGAACGGTTGTGTGGCATATCGGGAGGGCGGGAGCGCCGCGTGGGCGAAAACATTTTATTAACAAACTTCAGCCAAACTGAAATTCAGCTGAATGCTCGTCCGCACCCTTTTTCCCCTTTCTTGTGGTCCCTATTGAACCCTTTAAAGTATATTTAGCAAAAACTAATGTGGGTCCTCAATGTGTGTGGGTATATATGATGTCTCACCAAACTATCAGTTTAGACTTTAGGGTGCATTCCACAGCGAGCAATGCCTCTCCAATGCTTGGTATTTCCCTTCGTGGTCGCAAATGAGTGAAAAACGAAGGTAAGAGATGTAAGCGAAACTCGGGAACATACATCTCAAATGGACAACGCGTTGGGTCAGATTTGTGATTATAGCCAAGACCACAGGCCATCACTAGACGACGATGCCGCCCATACAATTAAACGATGTCATGCCGGATAAGATTTTGTTGCTAAAACAATGGATCACCAATCATGGAATAGTGGAATGGGTTGCCAGAAATGAATCCATGAAATGAGCTTTACTGTTGTCGAAACTCTTGCTAATAGTTCCGTTATTTGTTGCAACGTATTTGAGGCCTTATAATGTGCTTTATCAATAGTCTTTTTGCATCTAGTATTAGGGTATTTATTGAGTACTTACCTATATAGGACATCTCGTCTAAAAATACGTGGTTTCTGAACAAACTTTGACCTACTACATCCATATACTTCTCATTGTTTCCACGTTATGTATCTGATTATAATAAGAGTAGAGGATGGTCTCTTTAAAGCGTTAAGCAAATTTAGATTTATGCAAGCAAGTACCTATAGTTATTGATAACGCCTGGCTGGTTAAAATACTCAAGTCAAAAAAAGAAATCAAAATATTTATTAAGGAACAGTGGCAAGTTTAAAAACTGTCGCCAAGCACCTGGTGGTGGTTCCACTAGCTGCACTGAAAAGGAAGTTCCTTTCTAGACTTTGTGAGATTACCACCTACAAACACCGTGAGATCAGGGCAGTACAAGCCATCTCTGATTTAATAGCTTTTATCATACGCTAACATAATAAAGCAAGTAATTTAAAAACAATTACGTAACATATTTATAAAGTTTTCATATTTATATAGTTACTTTTTATAGCGAAGCCTTATTTCCCTTATTGGATATTCGCTCGATGTTCCGTAAACAATAGATCGCCTTCCACCCTCAAAGGACTAATTTAACTAGTTTCCACCATAACACAGTTATAAAGTAATCGAATGGTGCCGGCAATACGCGGGGTGTGGGGGTGCGCGTCCCCGTAGCCATGGTAACGCATCTAGGACAAAACCAGGTCGCAAGCAAACCTTCACCCCTTTCCCAGGGGTAGTTGCCTGGATCTAATGCACTGATAGATAGGTAAATGCGATTTAAAATATTATTATAGGATATATTGATCGGTTAATGATGTTAAGTCTGGGTCATTGTACTGGGTACTTAATAGTTGAGAATACATTTTATAGCTTAATCTAGAATATTGTCCATAGTCACGGCATTACTTTTACGCAGATTACACAGTTTGTTGATAAATGAAAGAAAACGAATATTCTCGATCAAACAACAGTACTTTTCATACCTATAGCTTATGAAGGTAAAACGGACATCTGAAAACATTATTTCAGTAATATATATATCATTCAACAATAATGACAGACATTGCATGCTTATTTTAAAACAAACCAATCCTGTTTTCATGCATATATTGAAATTGGCGCCCAACGTGGGGCATTTAGACGGTCAATTTATACACCTAATAAAACCTTCCACTTCTATCCTTCCTTCTATCTATTAAAAAAACCGCATCAAAATTCGTTGCGTAGTTTTAAAGATATAAGCGTACATAGGGATATAGGGATAGAGAAAGCGACTTTGTTTTATACTATGTAGTGATTAAGTATTACTTTAAAAACATTTATATTACAATAATCAATTAAATAAAAAAATTGTCATATTCTGAAATATTTTGTTTGTCCATTTATAGTACATAGTAGTACTGGGGCTGGGTGGGATTAAGTTTAGGTCGCATTGCGCCTCCCGCCCGCGCGCTCGCGTCCGCGCCACGCCGCCTGCGGGCAACATTCCCATCAGATAACTATTTGCGACTCACTTGCATTTCTATCAACATCATTCGAATTGGATTACCCTTGTCAAAATGCATTTATTGAATCCGTTTGCAGCATTCCATGAATAACCCATTAGTATGGATTGCTGAATGTATATTGAACCTTTTTGGTTGTACGAAACAAAACTGTTTTTTTACTAATTGTTGTGATGGTTTACGAATGCTCCGGTGTAATATATTTTTTTTGTAAAATTTTGCATGTTTGTGAAATGTCAAGCTATTATTACCATATTATATTTTACAAGCTATCGATCCTTTCTGAAAAAATGCAATAGATAATGTTTATAAATAATAATATTTTTGTTAAAAAACGTAAATTACATGTTTAACAGGTTATTTATTGTAATTTAAGCTAAAGAGCTATATTTATATGATGCACTACAACTCAAAAGCGTCTACAAATCAAATCGTTCGATATCATGGTATCGTTATCGATGTGGTTAAAGTTAAACAGACGCTGTTATATTCATGAATTCTGCTTCCATCTGCCTGTTTGCAGTTTATTGTCAAAGCATAATTTCAGTCATGTTTCATTTGCATGAAAGCCGAGAACGGATCAAATTGATTTTGATTATTGTCTTATCTATCTATACTTTGAAGTCTGAATACTATGTAGTAATTTAATGAGTAGATTCCAAGCATCTCATTATAAAACATTTGAGGTATTGTGCAGTAGAAGATTTTGACCGCTAGAAATACATATTTACTAAAGAGATACACTCCTCCTTTAAGAATAGAGAAGAGACAATTTTATAGCAAATAGAAAACAATAGAGGTTGTATATGAGGACTAGATAAGTAAGTGAATTATAAGGAAAATGAAAATAGCCTTGTGTGCATCGGGACCACAGGTCGTCGTCCGCGCGACCTACTTGTTCGCCTCGATGCGGCCTGATACCACACACAGTAAAATATGTACGGACGGATGTAACCACCGTGCTTTATTAGTAGCTTATTTGATATAAGCAGCCAGTTGACCTGACGGAAAAATACATTAGTATATTTGTTAGTTAAAAGAAGACAAAGAAAAATTGTGGCTGTGTCTTACGTACTTTATTCAAACATTAGACATGGGTAGCTCAACCAAAATGCGTGAGCTGCGGTTCAGCTCACGGCTTGTGAGCCGGAGCTGCGAGGTTCACAGATCAGCTCAAATATTGCCGACCGATCACAGAGTCCCTACGCCGCTGCCGCCCCGCAGTTCGACAACGACTCAATATAACAGAATAGATCACAGATTGTATACATACTGTAAAACAATAAGTGAGCCGTGAGCTGTTTAGTAAGCTCTTGAGCCGCAGCTCGACAGTTCAAGTAGGTGTGATCTGATCTGTTGAACCGGTTCAGAGCTGAGTTACACATGCCTATAATAATAATAATATGAAACATTATAATGTAAATAATTACTACTGAGCATATACAGGTGATAATATCAGCATGAAGAGTTTAAAAATCTCAAGATTCCATTGGTTCCATAAAAGATTAGGGAAAATTAGATAATTAAATTAGAAAATTATAATTCCATTAAGAAAAAAAATCCTTGATTATGGATTCTAATTTACAATGTTAAAACGATAAGCAAATGTGAACCCTGTTGCATATTTTAAATTAAATAAAAAAAAACTATTTCTGTTAGTACATTAGTTACACAGTAGTTACATCTTCATTTTGCCGAGATGTCAAATGAGTAACTGATTTAAATGTGAACACGTTTGTTTTTAAAAGCGAGTAAGTACCTAGTTCATGTACTGGTTTAGGGTTATCAACGATCACAAAAAGCATTAAATCTAACATTTAAAATTCGCTCCGTGCATTTTAATCTCAATAAGAAATAAGATAATAAGACTAATGTATGAAAGTTACATTTGTATTTCCAATTTGCTCATAATATGCATAAAAAAATACGAACAGCATCTAAAGAGAAAAATCTCTACTATTGCAGCTATATTATAAAGTTTATGCAACTATTATGTTGCTCAAGGCAGACTTCGTTTTATAGACGAGAATGTTCATGAAAAAAGGATAGGTCGGCTCTTCGCAGATTACCAATTTTCCGTATAGAAAGAATTTTTAGAAGAATAACTTTTAATTTGTTATTTTTAATAATTTTATATAGAAAACCAACAGCTATTTTACATAACAAGTTAACAATTAAAAATGCAACTTATATCGCGTGCGATATCGATTGTTTTTTATATATTTCTTGCTATCTTTCCTTCACTATGTTTATAGCCGTGTCGCCTCGGTGGTCGAGCCATATAAAGTCAGACACCCGTTATAGGTTCGATGCCCAGGTCGGGCAAGGTACAGTTGATGTTTTTTTTTCAGTAGCTAATAATGTTCCGATATTTACGACATATCACGTATGCGATTTCGAACTGTCGTTGAACGATGATATTGTGAAAATTTTCGCTGGAACGTGTACGTCAGTACTGATAAAACTCCCTACTTCCTCGGGGATGATTGCCGTGAATATATATTTCGGTATCTTTGTTTAACCGAACTACATAATATAAAGGTGCAAGTCAATTATTAAAAAAACCATCGTTTTTCTAGAAGGTATTGTAGGAACACTTGAAAACCGTTTAGCGATGGTAAACGCCGTAATTATGGTAAAAGATAACAGGCATACTATCAATTCATCATTATTATGCAGTAATGTAAAAATACACTGTCTATATTACTGAACTTAAGTTAGTACTCCTATATTACGTTAGCGCATTTTTAAGGGTTGGCGTACTAATCCCACGTTGGGCGCCAATAGTAGTAGTATTTATAATTTAAGTAATCTTTTTAAAAGTCGGGGACACTATAAGATTTTCTTGAATTTTACATCGAATGCATTGTAACCAAAATTAAACAATAAAAATATTCTTCTCGCGAACTCATGCAGCGTTTTGCAGATTCAAAGTTGAACGAACTCAGCTGGTCTCCCCCAACCAATAGGGCGTCCGCACGCGCAATGCGACGACCTCATTGGACGGCGATGCATTTAAACGATATGTGCACATTGTAACATTTTTGGGACAATAAATTATTATTTAACATGTTAGAAATTCTGAAACTATTTCGGGTATTCTTAATTGACTTAATTATTCTCATTTACCCGATTGTTTACCTCTGTCTGTCACCACTTAAAAAATGATCACTTTTGAGGCTTACGTAGTTCGGGCATGTGATGAAGAGTGAGGAAGCTCACGTAACTAAGCGTTGCAGTTATGACCTGGAAGACAGCCGTAAAAAGGGAAGGTCAGATAACGTATGTTTTGACGTATGCGTGAATGAAGATTTGGCACGCAATCGAAAAAAAAACCCACCCTAAGTAAGGTATGATAAGGTAATGATAATGACAAATATTCCGTAATTTTTGCTACTGCACTACTTGCTTTAAGTCCTAAAAATAAAACAAGACTGCATGATAGGATTATTTTAATCGATAGACAAATCTATTAATATCTCTTTATTTCAAAGCACTTCTGTGGAAATACCTAGTGGTATTAAATAAGTATTCTTTATTAAGTCGGAGCTCCTTTCGACCCCAATTTACTGTGCCAACTTTTTTCCTCACATCACGGGACCGGAGTCTTGGTGCAACGTCGCTGTGCATTGTCATTAAATAGTTGTTTTGCAGCCCATGTAAATCACTTGCCGCCAACTATTTGGACGCGGCTCAGAAAATGAATAGCTTAAGTTTATGCAAGCGATACCTTACCATATTTAGGTCAATTTGAGTTTGTTTGATATTGTGTTGTTTATGCGCAAAACGTTCTTGTTGCATTTTCCTACAAAAGCTGTTGAACTTGTTTTCACGACATAATTGGTAACCTTCATTTCTACAGGTATGACGTAGGTTCTGAAGTTATGACGTCTTTGATATCCATAAATGCAGATAATAAAATATGCATACAAAGTAAACGGAGTCCTTAAGCGGATAAAATGGTTTTGTAGCAATAAAAATAGGTTTTTGATCCCTTTAACGATATACAAAAAAGTGACCGCCTAAATACACTTTGGATACTATACCTCTCAGTGGAATTTAATGCCTTCATTTTGAATACTGGGAGCTTTGACTCTATTTTGGGTCTATGATATAGTATGATTAAATGTTACTAAACGATATAGTTAAAATATATCTCTTTTGTCAGTAAATGAAAAATTCTAGATACAACAATACATCAGTCAGTTGTTTTTTGGAGATTAAATTGAATAATCTAATTCAATTCGATCTCAAAAAGGTATGTAATAACAATTTTATTGGCACGGTGAAGTAGGTCTGACGATACAGCGGCAATGGGTTTGTGGTAGTCGATGGGAAATCAATGTACGTGACGTCAAACTGAAATAGGGCTGCTACTGTCTCGGCGCGTGTCGAAGGAACCTGCTCTTTTATTGCCGACTTCTACGGCGAAAATAATGTTATTAATGTGACCTGTAGATATATGTTTGCTTACTTTCTGGATGGCGGGAGTAAAGGTCTTAAGTATTGTGTTGTTTCTGTTACAATTAAAATGCAACAGCTTTTAAATCTGTTTCTAATTGTTTTGTTTTATTCGGAAGACCAACAGCACAAATCTTATTAAAAATTAAAATCATAAAAACTGATGGCCCATCATAGGTCTTCGCATGCGTTCTACGTACTTTAAAAAGAAAAGATTTTTTTTATTATACTCAATTGTAGTATACCCATATATGATATAGGTTATCTACTTTTTTATTTTTCTTTTCTGTTTTGTGTAGTACACATAAAGTATATTGTATTGTATATTTCCGCAATCAATATGTTTTATGACACGTATTTACAGGCCAGTTGGCTTGGTGGTTAGCGACTCTAACTGCCAAACCGAAGGTCGCGGGTTCGATTCCCACCCAGGATAAACATTTGTGTGCATGAACATGTCTGTTTGTTCTGTGTCTGGGTGTAAATATCTATATAAGTATGTATTTAGAAACAAATAAGTAGTATATGTAGTACATCAGTTATCTGGTTTGGCCGTGTGTAAAGAATGTCCAGAATATTTATTTATTTATTGTAAATAAGTAAGAACCAACACATTTTTAAGTGTATTACCGAAAACTGACATTTCGAGCACTACTACCTCATGGACGGTGTCAAATTTAATAAATAGCTGACATTATAAAACCACTTGTCTATCTATTAAAATAGAATTGTGCGGTAAATTCACCAAGGACAACAGGCAACATGAATGCAGCCGCGTCACAAGACACTGAATCCAGTTAGCTTCTGACAAGATTAGCCGCGCACCGCCCCAGCGCGAGACCTGCTCCTCGCGTGTACCCGACTTAGTTATTACTTTATTCATTTACCCCGCAAATGCTCTTTGAACATTTTTGAAAGGATTTTGCGTAATTTCGAATTACATTCTGGTAACCAAGGTAGAGGTTTCTTTGCAAATTATTATACATGTTCTTAGTGTTATTTTGACACGCAGCTGTACGTAGTAGGAGCATTTGATCAATTAAAATAATTTAAAAACCCAAGTCAATGGAAGACTGGTAGGACGGATCCTGGAGGGTCGCGAGTTAGTTCTAGTGATAGAAGGCTCGATTTGAGGTAAATACGTCCCAAATCTTTTCATTTTGAATACTTCCGTAAGTTTTCAATCGCAAAATATCATCCAATTTTAAGAACGTGAGTGAAATATCTCGGCTGACCTGACAATACAACTTGCTTGTGATCGGCGCGTAACCTTTATTACAGGAATTTAGTCTGTCATTAATAAATAATGAGTCCTTAAGAAATAGTATAATTCTATGGAGCCATATTTCTGAATCCGCCGTAGGTAATATAATCACCTACGACGAAAAAGAAAGGAAGGAACACGATAGCAGTGAATACAGTGTATTACAGGGATTTCTTTTAATTATTCATTAATCACTTTATTCTATATATGTACTATACGGTATTCACCATAGATTATATTTATCATTCGTTAATTTTCAGTATCAGAATTTCAAAGCCTTCCCATAAGAAGTTTCAAATACATTGAGCTAACATTTCGATGTGACTGCCTGATCTATCAACGAAATTTTGAAAAAATTAACAAGTAAATAACTTAATAGACATATCCACTGAAAGTAAATATACTGGTAGTGCTGAAACTCTTATCTATTCAGCAGTGTTTCGGTGTTTCATTTAACACAAACACACGAAGGCTGCATCATAAAGCGCAGGGGAAGCGGCGCGGACGTTATCATCAAAGTACAACGTCAAGATAAAAGGACATAAAGAGTACTTTTAACGTTCCTCCGCATTTGGCATTGAGCTTTAAATTTTAGCATACTTCAAAGGGAAGCTTTCAGAGCTTTTACCTTAGTATGTGCACGCAAATATTGTTTGGTGCTTTCCTAGATAGAACAAGTGATGGAAGAATTTGCTATGTAGTTACTGGACAGTAAAACGTGATAAAATAAAAGTGTAAATATAACGGAAAGTAAAAATATTTAGGATTATAAATACGAGTATATGCCCAACAAAATGTTTAACTTATAAAAAAGGGCTACATAATATCTAGTTCATATAATACATTTTCGCTACTTTAATTTAGGAGAAAATAAGTTTTACGAGGAGATTAATATTTTAATACAGCACAAATATAGAACAGCAATGAATATAAATACATTTGGATACAAAAAATCAACCAACGCCATGCGGTTTGATTTGGAATAAGATAACTCTAATAACCAGTCAATAAAAAATTAAAAAACATGTAGTCGGAATTCCATATCACTATTATAATATAATACAAAAATCGACGGGGCTTTCATGACTTACGACAACTAATTGTCTGCTGTTTGAACTGCATGGGAACTATTATTGGAAAAGGAACACAAAGTAACGGTATACATTTGTGCATATTATTTATACATATAGTAGTTAGTATAATCTGTGATCTGGTTTTCATATCATGCTCTGCTTAGTTTGGGATCTGTTTCAGCGTTTACCTATTTGCTTGTGATGGGTTAGAATGGAAGCTGTCAGTGTTCCAACTACGAGCGGAACTGGGACGCGTTTGGCAAATAGAGCGCGAGGCTCGGGCTCGATCGAAATTATATTAATAACATTGTGTGCCCAATTGAAATATTTAATCGGAATGCTGCATCAGATTTGTATTTTCTCTCTCAATACTGCAGTTTGTTTTATTTGTAAAGAGGTTACAAGCGTGAACATTCGTTTTGATGCATAATATTATGACTCCCAAGTAAGTAAAAGAAAAAAAAAATTGAAATCGCTGTCTTCAAAATACTACCGAATTCTTAATGTTTTTTTTTATAGTGCATTTTATTATAGTTAATTATTATTTTGTGTTATGAAGTGAAACTTATAATTTCTTAACTTGATCCATAGACAGCATTAGTAATTTAAAGTCAAGTTTTTTTTCTAGCTCACATATTTTATATTAAAGTATATTTTAAGTAGTTTAATAGCGGTTTTAATTTTGTAAATCTATGCAGGTAATTGTTATCTTAATGAGCCATACTTTTATTCACACACAACATTTCTTTGAATCTATTAAAGTAAAAAATAAACATTAAGCCCAAATATAGAATATAAAACACAAATTACGTTCACAATTACCGAATCCTCGTGTTACAACCAAAACTGTTAATTAATTAAAAGCCGCATTTAACAATGTACAACAAACAAATTTGGAAGGCGGCTGGAGCGCAGCTGCCTCCACTGGTTGGCAGGACTGCGTTGGCTGCGAGCCCAACGATCGCCGACCCAATTACTGTGTTGCGAATTACGAGCCGACTGCCGAGTGTGTGGCCTCAGTCATCAGCGTTCTGCGGTGCAGCGTCTTCTGTCACTCACATTTGTAAATAGAAATACCTTACCGTTGTACTTTTAATGCTGGTAAACGAAATCAGTAGTCGATAAGTAAATCAATAGCGGCCGTTCTGTCGCTTCGTACACGAGACTTGACAGACAGATATACCATAGTCGAGCGTGTATTCCTAATTAGTTGAATATAGTTTATGGGCGCCGGCAGGATTATTATCAGGGTGCATCTGTCTCCAAATACTATATAGCTTCTAATTTAATTTTATAATAGTGCATCATTATGATATTCATAAGTGATATAAAATTAGGCATGCACGCCTTTTTTTACGAAGGGAAATGCATTACGCGGTTATGTGGTACTCTCTCCCCGACTCCTTCCTTCTCAACCCCTCGAGTTCTTTCTCCACCGCTGACGGGGCTGCGGGACCAGACGCGTTCTACGACCGCCTTTCCTGTCGGCGTCGCTAGCCTTATTCAAGCAAGCCCTACTCTGGGCGAGGCTATTACTGCCCCTTTCCTTCGCTTAGGCACCCAGGAACTATGGGCGCCTCCAGCTTGGGACTCTTAGTGCAGGCGGCGGGTCTGCTAGGCACGCACGCCTATATTAATATAAAATCAGTCGGTCAACGATGGAGACTTGAGACTATACGGCCTGGTCACCAAGTTCATAGGAAAATGGTAAAAAGGATTTTTGAAGTGAAAACATCTATAGGCTCGTTGGGCATTTTTAAGATGGGATAAAACAATTGAACTCGCGACACTGTTACATATACTGGCCCCGTTTACACTAGAGCTGAGTTTGGGTTGAAATACCTTGCTACCTACCAAATTGATAATTTGAGTAAATATAATATAAATATATATTGTGTATATACGTAAACCATAGATATACATATATCCATTTCAGTTTTCTCTTCTGTGCAGTGCCACATTTTTTTTTTCCAAATCAGGCATCCCCCTGCAATCATCCATTTTTATAATATGTTTGTCTTTTGGCGGACACCACAAGCACAAACCGCTCTCACTACTAGTAGAGCCTTACGCTTAGGTGTGCCTAGGTGCATTTGATAATAATATACAACCTATACCTATTACTGGATTGTTGAGTATCAGTTTGGTAACTTCTCTAACTAGTTTTCGCGTTAGGAGATTCGGAGATGTTGTGCCTTGAGATAACTCGATGTCAACCTGATTTTCAGTTCACTGTGATGACATTTCTCTTGACAATACCTTGACACCTTGTGATGTTTCTGAAGGTAATTTTCCTTATTATAATTGGGCACATTCATCTATAGTATTATCCCCGTTTCTCTTTATTAATATAACACAGAAAAATAATTGTTACGCATTATTTAGTAACATAAATACGTTTTGTACTTATATAAACAGTTTTAAAAATTGAACTGTAGTAACATTTGGACACACCACTTGGATAGGTAATATGTTAAAGGTAAATCTATAATTAGGCAAAGACAAAAAACTTAAGCACAATTTTTTTTTCTGTTTAGTTTTTTTGTTAAGCAGCTATTGACAAGCTAGTTAGTTTTGTTGTTTTCAATAAAAAAAAACATGGAAACAGTAATTCTTTTTAAACATGAATTCATATGTTTTTCTTAAATTGTAATAATGACTAATTTCGATCAGTGTGCAAACACTAGTATAAACAGAAGTCAAATCGTAAAAAAATGGAATTGGATTGCAAAACCATTTATTTTGCCATTCGCCTGTCCATAGCAAGTGTCAGACGGGATAATTAGCAGACGCTTTCATTGAAGGCTTTGTCATCATGCGATGACGTCACTGGCTTCCCACCCCATTCTCATACAAAGGTCAAACATCGTATGTTGATACGCAATAAACAGACATACATGTTTGACCAAAACAGTGATAATCGATGGTGATTGAATTAATTATTCGTCAGAATTCTTCAAATAAGCAAGTGCACATGTAATTTAAAGGAAAATAACTATGATTCCATAAATAAATTCTATCGCTTAAACGGCCTATACAATTAGGATGTCAATATAAATAAATAAATGTCCCGGGACATTCTTTACACACGGCTATCTGATCCCAAACTAAGCAGAGCTTGTACTATGGAAACCAGATAACCGAAATATGTACTACATATATACTACTTTTTTATTTTTCTAAATACATACATATACTCGATGTTTACACCCAGACACAGAACAAACAGACATGTTCAGGCACACTAATGTTTGTCCTGGGTGGGAATCGATCCCGCAACCTTCGACTTGGCAATCAGGGTCGCTAACCACCAAGCCAATTGGCCTGTAGAAAATGAAACACATTAAAATGATTTTTATTTTGAACCAAAGGAACTCCTTAAGCCAATATACTACCTAGCTATTAATTGCTAAAAGAATAACAATAATAATCTTGTGTTAAACTGCTTTCTATTATTAAATTGTGGGCACCTATGTTGGGCGCCAATTCTTTCGGTTTAACAAAACATGAAATTAAAGGCAACTAATCAATTTGGCCGCACAGCCACGGTATAAAACAGGCTGTGCAGACAGGCTCAATGTGGCGAGACCGCGACATCGCCTATCACACGATGAATAACTGCAGGAATGGAACCAAGGTCGTCTAAATACGTCTTTATTGTATTAAATCCACACAACTATTTTTGGTATTGTTGTTCGACTAGCTTTCAACCCGCGGCTTCACCCGCGTTCTGAGGAGTCTCGTGAAAACAATTGAGTTAATCCTTTCTGCGGCTATGTCGCTAAGGAATAACAAACTCACTATTGTGGTTTTTATCACTACATCGTATAAAACAAAGTCGCTTTCTCTGTACCTATATCCCTATGTATGCTTAAATCTTTAAAACTATGCAACGGATTTTGATGCGGTTTTTTTTAATAGATAGAGTGATTGAAGAGGAAGGTTTTTATGTATAATACATGTGACATCCCACGGGAACGCGGGTAAAACTGCGGGGGACAGCTAGTTCAATATATATGCAAGGTATATTGAGTACTCTGTAGCCGACATATTTGAATCTACTAATGACAAAAAATTGTAGTACAATATTAATGATTTGGTCAGCGCACGCCGATGAAGCAAAGCAGCTATATTGAGATATCGAATAGGAAACATTATCACTATAAATATTATTCAGGGATAGTTTTCTATTAGTTACAGGGTTTTTAAACCAAATTTTATCCTATAAGAATTAGTATAGTTATATTTGTTGAATGAATGTCGACATAATGTAATGTTATCTAATTAAAGTACAAATAGTCGATATAACATTTGATCGTTTTAAAACCATTTGTCATCCAGGTTTGTCCTTATTATTTTTTATAATCTACGCACATAAATATGTGTCCCAAAAAAAAACATAGATAGTTTATCGACAATTATGAAGGTCAAAGTTACCTGATTTCGACTTCCGCCTTCAACTGAGAAGAACCGGCAAGATCAAATAAGATTTTAGTAAGCAATATTAACTCTCAGCTGCCATGTTATTGCAAATTATTATAGTTAGGTATGAAGCAGTATCATTAATCACTAGGAACCAACCAGTCGGGGTTCATTCACAACTTCTCCGGAGAAGTTGGCACTTCTCCCAGACTCTATGTCTCGGTGTTCCGGCTGTTTCATCAACTTTCGTCATATTGCCACACAAATATACATTTTGTTCATTAATCACGTATTGTTTTTTAAACCTCCCCCCCCCCTGGTGATATGGGGTGAGATTTAGTGAAATTTTCAGAATATTATCCTGAAATCAAGGTATAATCTGATCACATTAATGTTGCAGGAAATAAGTGACGTGAAACATAAATACACGTGATACCCCCCCACCCTCCTTGTGATATTTCCCCTCCATTTCGAGCCTCACATGATTAATGGACGATCCCTTATGTAACAGGACAATTTACATTGATACAGTGCTTGTAATTATTTTTAAATACGTACAGGAATCACGTTTTTAACCGTTCTGCCGAAGGAGGGTAATGTTTTTGCGTAATTTGCTTTACTATGATCTATATCATAGTACCTATATCTACTATTTTTCCTATATCGATGGTAAAACTACTATATTGCTTTTTTCAGACATAATGTATGCTCAGTCCACTTTAAAATGACTCCAAATTATATCAATGGTCAAACCATTGACTTGGCCTGTTCAGACATGATTGCTCAGCCCTCGTCTAAATAGTACAAATTTCATATGACGTATAAGCAACTATCAGTTCAGTTTATCACTACATAGTATACAACAAAGTCGCTTTCTCTGTCCCTATATCCCTATATATGCTTAAATCTTTAAAACTACGCAACGAATTTTGATGCGGAATAGATAGAGTGATTGAAGAGGAAGGTTTTTATGTATGGGAACGCGGGTAAAGCCGCGGGGGACAGCTAGTTATAAATAATTTAATGATCTCCAGAGAATTCATTGTAATTATAAAGCCATGTGCTCGACAATTACGAATATCAAACAATTATATTCAACTCAAATCTTAATCTTAATATCGAAGCAAATTTGTCGTTGCGAAGTCAAAAGATAGGAGAAATGAATCTTCGAGTGCAGACTGCATACTGGTAAGCGCAGTATGAGAAGTCCAGAGGCTAGATACCGTATAACACGAAAAGAAAGTGGTGGGAAGTGGCAGAACTAGAACCTAATAGAAAGAAGACCTAATACCAGCAGGAGAAGACCATAGGCTGATGATTATGGAATGCCAATCCAGAGAGTTCAAAGAGTTAATATGCAGTATGAGTTGCAAATGCATATCATTCCATATTCAATTATCACCTTCCGTCTTTGAAAGAAATAAATTAAAAAAATATTGTTTACAATGCATACCTTTATCATACTGTGTTGACAGCTTGCAGCTCTTGCAGCACTTCTGTCATAGTTGGCTGCGAGTGCGTCGACGTGGTAGTCCTTGCATTTTGAACGGCAACACGGGATTGGTCAGTTTGAATTCCGCGCACTAATAATCGTTTCCACAAGGTCGTAAGATTTAAGTCGATTGCACTTCTGAATTTAAAATTAAATAATCACTTTTTCTAGTCAATCTTTTCACTCCAATTTATTGTCAAACAACATTGCACACGTTTTGCTCTTACAGCTTGAGAACCTTTGAACAAAAGACATGCTACTTTTAAATTTGAATGACTTACTAATGAAAACAATTTAATTCCAGTAATGTGATACGAAATGCAAGTAAATTCTTAGAAGTGAAAACTTAGAACTAACCAGACAGGATTCTTGGAATAGTTTATTTATATAACTTACATTAGTAAGTAGGTTTTCGTAGAATCTATACCGACTAAGTTGTCTAAGTATACTCTGAAAACGGGTCACACAAACTACGAAATGAGAAACAAAAGGATTCTTCCGGGATATCCTTTGAAATTGCAATATATACGGATTTATTAAATAGTAGCAGATCCCTCGGTTTCACCCGCGTTTCTAAGGGATGTTACGTCCTGAAGAAGTATACTCTGTGTTAATACAGGCTATTAACTATTTATGAGCTATGTTTCATCTATTTATCCGCTTGTAACAAATATCCAGCTATACCCATCCATCCAACCATACAAACATTCGCATTTTTTCTATTTATTTTTAGAAAACCAACAGCCATATTACAGAACATGTTTAAAAAAAATATATAACTTATCATAAGCCAATTATAGGTTTTCCTAGATTAACTAATACAAAAAGTAAAAAGTAAGGAGCAGAAATGAAACATACATAAGAAAGATAAGGAAGTATAATAGTTTAACAAAGTGATATTTCCTTTTAGAAGCAGGTAAGTATATAATTAGTATAGGTTAGTTTGATGAACCTGCCTTCAAACATTCCCAATATAAATGATCTAGTTCTGATCACGGATTGCACTAACCTTATAACCTAAATGCATAATCCTACATTGCGATACGTTACATATAATTTCACACAAGGTTGCAATATCGATTTAAGAATGGGTAGTTAGTTATTCCACAGGCTAGAACACAGCAACATAATTTAACCTTAATATCACTGATTTTCATTATTCTTAGTTGAAGCGACTCGTATTGACACACATTGTCGTCGAGTGGGCTTAAAATAGCTCCATTCATTAATCGATACTAATGTTAAAATGAAAGCTGTGTTTGTTAGTGTCTCCGCGGAAGTTGCAGACGTACCGACGCTACATCCACTGGCGACTCGTTCTCTCTGCTATAGAAGTAAATATAGGACCTCAATACAGGAACAGTTCGATCTAAAAATAATAGTTAACAAGGAGCGGGTCCGTGTGCTGTTATTGGATAGATAGTGGTAGAGAGCGTTATCAAACAGACATTAGCCGCGGACCGCCCACGTCATCGTCATTCATCCGCTTCGATCGCACGCACACACGCACGCGGCCCACGCGGCCCACCACACCCGCACCAGCCTCTGCCACACCACCATGCCCCGCTAGCCGCACAGTAACCCAACCACCACCAAAAATGACCATAAACTCAGACTACGACATCGCCCTTACACTCTCACACGACCGTCCACCATCTTAAATTCATTCACAAAAGTCACTCTGCCATAGCTCCTATTTGTTTACCGATTTTCGCCTTGGAGAAGCGATTTTACACAATAATTTTGCACTAGTACCTTCTCTGGATGAATATGTAGCATTTTACACTTGTTATCGCGACGGAAATGCGTTATTTGCTCGTTTTTGTTGGCAATACGGTCATTCGGTTGTTCGCGGGGTCATCACGTAGGTTCGCCGCGGAGGGCTGTATGCAACTGAAGAATGGTGGCAGGACTGCGGACGGCCGCGGAACGCGCACGCGCGGTTCGAACCCGCCAAAATACACCTACGCGCATGTATGGGTAAAGCAGTCGTCCTTTTTCAAAAGTTACACAGATAAACATATTGTAAATTATCTTAAGTTTTTATCTATTATTACTTTGTCAGAAAACGCTGTTAATTCTAAAAAATCTTTTTCAAAAACGCTCATATTGTCTACAAAGCTGCTCTAAAGCGCTACGACGCTTGCAGCGTTTTCCACGTACTTCTACGAACAGCGGCTACGACGTAGGTTCGCTACGGAGTTGGAATTTTATTTATTGCTCTCCTAAACAATTTAAGTTATTATTTTTAATTAGAGTAATTTATGAATTGATAATCTATTTTCCTAAAATGTATTAGCATAAGGAATATATTCAAAATTACATTTCAATGTTATCAATAAGTAAATGCGATACCGAGTAAGTAAATTTAAAAATCGTAAACATAATATATTATCGGGAATTGTCAATTTATATCTGTTCTTATACATTTAAAAACGAAATTTTCTAGAAAGCCTTGATCGCGTCGATAATATATTACCCCAAATTTATAATTACACAGCGTTATAGCATTAAAATTGTTTTTATGTTAATCAATAAATATTTATTTATTTTATTAACGAATTACTCATTTGAGTCTCTAAAATGGAAACCTCTTTTGAGAGTTCGACTCTGGAAATATTAATTATAAAATGTCAATGTGTAATACAAACGTTTTTCGTATTTGTTACCAACAAGTTTCATTCATCTAATTCATCTCGTTGCCTTGCGTAAGTTTTACCTAATCTTAAGAACTAAATACGCTGATATACAAAATATGTATATTAGGTACATAGTAGGTGATAAAAGTAACCCAAGGCGGCTTGTTGTAAAAAAATATTAACATCACCATCTACAACTAATCATTAAAAATATATTTATTATTAATGATTATTATCTATAATAAATACATACTTAGCCTTGGTTCTGGAATCCAAAAGTTATTGTTTATTTGTGAAAATAAATTATATGTGGTAGTTTCATCCATTTCCATTGGCCGTTTGCCGTTTTGGCATAATAAAATAATAAACATACTTTCTCCTTAAAAATATGGGTATGGGATGAGTCATGGCGCACTGCAGAGTTATCTGATATTAATAATCACAAGATAGAGATACTTTTTTTTTCATTTGAAGACTGGCTGGTTATAATTATTTTTATTAAATTTATTTGAATTAAGGACTGGCTGGATGTAATTTTTTTTATGACATTGCATTTCTCTCTCTGTAAACTAATACAATGGAGGTTTTATAACAAGAGTCTACTATGCGATTTCTCACGGGTTTCAGGAAAAACTAATGGTAAAAACTCAGATTTAAAGTGTTTTTTGACTGAATGTTTGAAGGGGTACTTTAATATTGGAAATGCAGGAGAAGCCACATGGCGAAAAGTTAGTTGTATTATAAGAAAGCAGACATGACACATGCCGAAAACTAAAAATAGAAGAAGAATAACATTTATATCATGTTTTGATTCTTACCGTGATGAATGAAAGTCTGTAGGTCCTTTCATACATTTTTCTTATATAGGTACTTTGCTTACATTCTTGTTGGTGGGTAGGTACATTAGGGCAGCGTTACACTAACGTATACAGTATAATCTGTCTCTGTCGCTGTCTCTTCTTTCATTGCATGAATGTGTTTACAATTACATTTTAATGGAAAATAATTATTGGGAATATTTCCTTAATTCTCACATATCAGAAGTCTCACTAATAGAGCTTGGGAATGTAGTGTATTTTCGAAATTAGCTGACGTCATTTGATATTGACTGAATAGTAGCAGAGGTAGACCAGCAGTCAGGTGGACAGATAGCACCAAGGTATTTGCAGGGAAGACCTAAAAGCGAAAACTTCAGGGAGGCTTCTGATGATGTTTGAAATTGGATGGTATCGTCATCAATTCTAGAATTTCAGTCGGCACCTTCCCATAGGTATACCGCCACCTTTATAGTGACGCAGTGAGGATTAGGCAGCAGTACCCAGACTCAGACACTCCGGCGCCGCTGTGGCTAGACCGAGGTCAGACTGAATGATTCCAGCCAAAAAATAAATAGGTCTCGTCTTCCATTTATCCCCACTTTCTATAACCGAGGTGGTTTTATGCCAAATGTTTGTGCGTAGGCGTTGTGTAATACGTGCATTTTTATCATATATAACTTTTATTTTTACGGTTTTGATCGGATTGATTGCTGTACTGTATTGATTTGTACATTTTTATTTGTGTTATTCAAAGAAAGGGTGTATTTTTGTATGTATTGATATTCTTAAATAATTCCAGAAATTGTGATATAAAGCTTTGATTGTCGGCATTTTATTAGCATGGGATATATTTTACGAAAAAAGACATTTAAGTATGATTTCCGATTTCTCTTAAATAGTAAATTGGTGGAATATATTTAAGCTGTCCGCCGCGGTTTCACCTGCGTTCCCGAGGGATGTTGCATTATTTTGTTGTTTCTATCACCAATAGTTTTCGCAGCGCACGCGATGTAAGAAAGTTTTTTGGTAATTTTTTCAAACCTTGAAAATTTTATATAGCCTATGTTCACCAGAGATGGTGTAGCTTCCCAATAGTGAAATAATTTTTCAAATCAGTCAAGTAGTTTCGGTGCCTATTCAATGCAAGCAAACAAACAAACAAAAAACAATCAAATCTTTCCTCTTTTATAATTTTAGTGTAGATAAATTTATTTTTTATTTATTTAGAACGAGTTTAATTTTACATCGTTTTAAAATTAGTAGGTGTTAGTTACTTTACGTTACTTACTATTCGTTACTGACAATAACTAAATCACTTTCAATACTTATTTCACAAAATACCACGATTAAATTTGTAGCTAAAACTGATTTATTTGGTTAGAAAGTACCTACCTCTATTTCTAAATTACCTATTTCATTCCATTCAAGACCCATTCATAGAAATGAGCACGAATAATATAATATTAATTTTGATTCGACTAAGAAAGCTGGGGATGCTCGAAAAGAATCAATGTAACAATTTATATTAGGCTTGCATACATTTTGATTAAAATAAACTGTAAATAAATTTAAAATTATATATAATGTTAAGTAAAAACATTTGGAATCTAGTTCGATAACTAACCATTTGGCAAATAATTAAAATTTCAAAACATGTGCCTTTGACGAAACATAAAGAAAAATAATACTAAAAATAACTAAATAAACTTTATTATATTTATTATTAAGTGTTAGATTTTCCTTCCGTGTCTATTTTAATAATAAAACCTATTGATTCTTCTGAAAATCGCTAACTTGTATATCTCATATGACATTCATTTTCGTTAGGTCAAAGTTATTTACCAACAAAACAAAACTCAAAAATAAACCAATATTGTAGTTATCTGCGGCGCACTACATCGACTGGTGAGGACGACTACGCACGACCCGCCTACGGATTTGAATTTCAAAGCATTCATACATGCTAGACTGAAACAAAAAATAGCAAAAGTTGAAGTGGAGAAGAGACAAATATATGCATCGATCCGCTTGCGTCACAGAGAACGCGTGGGCGCGATGACGTCACGCCGCACCCGCCAATCACCGCATAAGGAAAAGGCGCCACGAATTAGTGAAAAGTGGCGGAAAATGTTGGAGAATTTTCCTCTGCATTTCACGTCATTTTTGTCTGGATGGTGGAGACAGCTGTTTTTTTTTTATGTTGAACAAAATGTTATATATACCAATGTATAGAATAACATTATTTTTATCACCCAAATATTTTAGTCTAGGTATTTAATTGCAAAGCAACATCATCCGGATATGTTCTCTGCCCCTGCCGGTTTATATTTAGAGTTTAGAGCTGTATGAGACACGAATCAATAATTCAACATCAATGAAATACATACGTATTTTGATACAATTGACATTTTACCTTTTTTGTAACGTAACTGTTTTAATGACCTCTGCAAATGGTGTTATGAATTAAATTATAACTAAACTAAAATATACTTATTAAAATTCAGTGAAAACTATTTTCACGTATGAATTGAAGAAAATACATAAAAAAAATGTTTGCTTAATATTTGGGATACATGCGTTCTAGCAGCGCCATCTATCAAAATATTTTATCACTATTTTATATGAAGTGGCGACCTCTATGCGAAACGTATAGTACTATTATGTATTCATAATTTGTTGAAGACAACTCCATGAGTTAGTTATATGTATACGCACAGTGTGGCGCTATATTTTAAAATATTTTGATACAATTTGTTTTTTCTACATTTATATTGACTCTGGAAAATGGCCCGAGAAGCTTGTAATTTTAGTTAATTTATTACTTGTATAGTTTTAAGAAGTGGGCTTTTGTCTGTATAAAGTAATGTTATTTTTGATTTACTTATAATAATACGCAAGTGAAAATATATTACGAAAGGCCAGTCATTTGTAGCACAATAGTGGTTAATATCATATTTTTATTTTTGTTACCTTTTATTTTAGTTAGTAACTTTTATGAATTATTATACAACGTGTTACAAAATATCCCGTAAAAATATAATTAATTATCAAAGCCTACAACCCTATTATTAGTAGATTATTTAACAGAAAGGCCATTCGTCTACTTTAATAGTTTTTCTATTTTTCATTCATAAAAATCGGTTTTTTATATTTTTTTTGGGGTATGTTACACAGTGTTACTACGGTTCTTAAATATTGTGAATGGACTCGTTATAAGGCCTCATTTATTGGCTTTACGGGTAGTTTTGTAACATTCTGTATGTTATATAGAAATGTTATATATACCTGTATAACATAGGTATGTTACAGAAAATAATAAAAAAACGTAATATTTTAAACTAATAAAATTATCCTGACCAAACCTACCACTAAAATTACTATGTGGCCAATAACCTTTAGCCATGACCTTTTCTGCAGGTCAGAATATGTTTTGTTTGATTGTAATATAAAGATTTTAATCTGCTAATAACATGCCTACGTGTTGTCAAAGATAACAATAAATAGTCATAAAATCCTAGTTTCATAGGAGTTCAACGTTCTGACAATAGTTTTTTTTTACCGTTTTTTGGATCGTTATCGATAATGTTTTGGTATATGTCGTCAAAAGGAAGTCATTGGCCTATTGTCCAGAAGCTGTCAGGTTAGAATATACAAATAAATAAAACCTGAGTCTCTTTGTAAGGACAAATCATCAGTTTTTTACTAAATACTAAGACAATGGCGAAAGTATATACGGTGCCTAAAAAATAAATAAACTATTAAGATTTAAACGTTTTAGATGGTTGTCTGTCTGTTTGTTCTGGTAAAACTCGTAATCGGCTGGACCGATTTTAATGAGACAGATTTGCCGACAGATAGCTGAGTTGTAGGAGTTATAAGGAGAATATTTAATAAGAGGATTAAGGTTCTGAGCAATTAAATTAAACCCATGAAATTGTGAACCTATTAAAATATGGAACTATGTATATAAATATATTATCGTTAATACACAACCAATATGTTCCTATGGGTACAGACGCAGGCGTCCAACGTTTAAAGCTTGACATTTTCATAACATTTGTAAGCTTCATAATAAAAAAAACTTTTACGCATCATTAGTTCGTTACCTAAGCTTAAAAGGTCAATCGAAAATGTGTACAAGGAAATAAGTACACATTTAGAATTTATTGTTCCAGTAACCTTTATGGTTCTATATCTGAACCCAAAATATAAAAAAAAAAACATAACTAAGAATGCAACATTTAAAAATAAAAAAGAAATAAAAATATATTAAGAATTTATTTTGATGTCATTGGCTTTTCATGGCATGTCCGTGCTATAAAAATATATAGTTCTATATAATATGTGACTAAAATAAAAAAATACGTTTGAATGCAACATTTAAAAATAAATAGGGAAAAAACAAAATTTAAATTATGAACTTCGATGTCATTTGCATTTTCATAGCATATCGTCTGTGTTATTAAAAAGAAAAATTAATAGCACAAAAAAAAGCATCCTACTCATCCATTAGGTACTAGTCAAATTCATAATTTATTCCGTCCCCGGGTTCATCACACCGTTATTGTGAGCTCTAAAACTTTTAGCATGTTATTAAATAATTTATATAGCTTATTATTGATTACATATCAGTATTAAAGTCAAAATTATAACAAAAAATACAAGATATATTATAACGTGTTTCATGCCAGTTGATAAAATAGATTAAATTTCTGATCCTTCTAAATTCAAAATTCCTACATGTTTAATTAAAATAGATAAAAATATTTTCGATCAAGTTTTTGTGTCATTGACCCTGTTAGGATAACGCTAAGAATTATTCTTAATTTTTTTGATGGGTTTTTAGTCGGATGTGCAGACATCGGAAAAAAGGCGAGGTCGTGACTGATGTGATGATTCTTAAGCAATTGTTTGGTGAATTTGTTTTTGTTTAACACCTTTTTGTAATTATCGGTAACCTTATCTTTTTATAAGTGGCAAATATGATTTATACGCTTTATTTAATTACTGACGCGGAAATTAATCTAGGCAGAAAAGGTTAAGAAGTTTGAAAAAAAAATTCACATCCTATTTAGGTGATGATTAAATAATAATTACAGAATAATATGTATAGTACCTATATAGTATAAATAAATATTTTGGGACATTCTTTACACACGGTAATCTGATCCTGCAGTACTAAGCAGACCTTGTATTATAGAAATATATATTATAGTAGTAGTAGAGCTCTTAGTGCAGAGTTCGTCCGGGGAAGTACTACCACCTTACCCATTTCCGCCGTGAAGCAGTAGTGCAATTGTATTACTGTGTTTCGGTTTAAAAGGTAAGGGGGCCAGTGAAATTACAGGCACATGAAACTTAACAACTTCACGTCTCAGGGTCGACAACGCATTGGCGATGTTCCTAGTGTTGCAAATGTCCATAGGCGGCGGTGATCACTTACCATCAGGTGGACCGTCTGCTTGTTTGTCGGCCCAAGTGGCATAAAAAAAAAAAGAAAGAAACTATAGATGGCTGATATAGGTACTACATATTATACTACTTTTTATTCTTCTAAATACATATTTATATGAAAAATATGTATATATATAAAACATACAATATAATGTAGTGAAACTAAATAAAGAATTAGAGCTAAAAAATAAAGAGGGTAATGAAATGAATTCTCAGAATTGAAAGTTTAATACTAAATGAACAACAGTGTATTGTTAATCAAATTAGAAAATATCTGTTAAGTAACTACCTAGGTATTCAGTAATTAGAAATTCTATTAAAAACTGCGTCCCACATACACGGTGAAGAACATTTTACTTGTACAAGTTAGTATTACTTACAATATCCTTGTATTTGGCTCAAAAAGAGTGTTATTTTCATCTGAGTTGGTGACCACCTTTGTGGTGAGATTTTGATACTCTTATCCTTATTTAAATCGAGAGGTACTTAGTTCGTGGGAATCTTTTATTTTTTAATGTATCCCCGTTTACCGCCCGTCGTTTCCGCCGTTTGGACCGATTAAGAAAATTATTACTAACCGATGTCTAACTTTGTTAAGTTACGGTTCTTGGGCGACTTTTGGTCTATTCGGCGAGTCCGCCAAACGAATGGCTTCATTGTCGAAGCTCTAATAAAGCGATTCTTTTGGCGGACTCGCCGCATCGTTACCTCGGAGATCTCTAGTGGAACGGCAGCCTAGCACATGTCAAATACCAACTTATTAATTCTCCTTAGGTTTCAGTAATTATGTGAAGAATCACGAATTGTCAAGCCAATCCCGTTTTTTTAATCCTCTTCAACCCTTGATTAAACTCCTTGGGAGATGAATTACCAAAAAATATTTTTCTGGTCGGTATAAATAAATATTAGGTTATTTTATTTATTTTACATAGCTTTAGAAGATATCAGCTATCTAGTTTCAATAGTCAAGCTCTTATATATTTATTAAATCTCTTCTTCTTTTTAATCAGATTAGACGTGAAGATCTAGGACATTTATTTATAATTTTTACCCTGAGGTCTTTCTTGAATTCGACTCACTGGCCCCGAATTTAACTTAACCAATAAAATGATACAATCTGATCTGATTTACTGTTTTATTTTTCAACCTTCAAATTCGGCCTAAAAAAGAAAAAGTTAACTTTCAAAACCAAACTTACTGACCTGCCAGTAATGGAATGCTAGCAACACGTTTTGGAAACAGTAATATGATCCGGTATAAAAACGTTACCTAGGATCTATTGGTGGTTGAGATTGTGGTATGTGTATGTACATATATATTATGTTGAAGGGAAATTGTCCTTTATAGTACGGTCTATTTAGACATGCAAAAGTACAAAAAAATCATAGACCTAGGTGGGAATGTTCGGAACACCATTATATTTGTGATCAGAACAGATCTCATCGATCCTGTACCTAAAAAAATATTATTCTACGTCTCAAAGGGTTTTTCGCATATTTTTCAAAACGGTAAGTTTTAAAATTACTTTAGACAAAAATTGTAGAGGATAAAATTATTTATAAAAAGCTTCCAATACTTCTTTTTTTTTCTACCGTTTGTGATATATAACGGTTCAAACACTGTTCATTAAAACAGAATTCGTTAGTTAAAATTAAAAATCGATCGTAAATATCCGTGTTAAAATTAAGTGATCAGTTTTTTACAATATCAGATTTCCGCTCAACAATAGATTGCTAAACTCTTTCATGGATATGTAATGACTGTCTGTCTATGGGAAATATGTTCGTTACTCTGGTCCATTGTCTTGTCCCATATTCATTTTGTGTACTCCGTTGTATAAAGATTGTGACGAAACGTTTTATATAAGATCTTAAAATTGAATTTATTATATCTTTATTACAAAATGTCTTCAGTAAGATGAGGCAAAGAAATTAGCCTTAATATTATAAATGAGGGTGAAATGGATTTTGTTACCTTTCCACGCAAAAAATTGCATAATGGATTTGAATGAAACTTGGCATATAATATAGATAGTTTGTAACCTGAATTAACACATAAGATGTTTTATATCCTGGGAAAATGTAGCATCCCCCGGGAACGGGAATATCTGCGTGATACAGCTTGTCTTTAATAAAACAGAGAAATAACTATTATCAATTAGGCATATTAGTTACTAGCTTATCCCTGCGGTTTCAGTCGCGTTCCCGAGAGATGTAATTTTTTTCCGAGATAAAACTATTCAGTGTTAATCTAGTTTATAGACTATCTACTTGCTAAGTATCGTCCAAATCCGTTTCGTAGTTTCTGCGTGAAAGAGTAAAAAACATCCAACATTACAAACTGTCGCATTTATAATATTAGTAGAATAAATAACTTTTTTATTATTATTTTTAAATATTACATTACATTGATGCTTATTTTGATATCTACGTTGAACTGAATTAAAAATGTTAATTATTTTTCGAGCGGATTAGTTTGGTGCAAATTATTCGTAAAGTTTATTAAATACTTGTTAATTATAGCAACATTCAACCAATCGGGTACACGGACCGGACTCAATAGAGGAAATGTATTAAATTTATATCAATACTGATGTAAATGATCGATTTGTCCCAGTTTTGCTAGCCCTGCGGAAAGGTGAAGGTAAAATTTAAAGGTTAAGTGACTTTTAGTTTTTTAGTTATACAATCGAATGGCCTTACTGTTACATATTGTTAATATATTATTGTTTTGAGTTATTGTCTCTAACGTGAAAATGTGTAAATGTACAAAGTTTGTTCATTTTAATAAATTATGGGAAGGTCTATTTTAATTGGGTAATTTCTAGGCTTATTGCCCAGGTGATGATGATGGATTCTTAGACGTGGTGTGATCGAATCGAATAAGAATATGTAACTTTACGTCCTCAAATCTATATTACGACATTTCTTTTCAAGATAATATGTTTATTAGTCCGGGGCGGGATTAGAAATGACGACCTATGCGGTCAAAGTAAGGGTATACAACAACTACACTAGCCGGCCCGTTTATTATAATAATATCCGTCACTAGACACCGTGCCGCGGTTTCACCCGCATTCCTGAAGACTATTTACTCAACGCATTATCAAGACGCATTACTCAAGAATAATGTAGTTTTCTATCAGTGTAATATTTTTTTAAATCGGATAAGTAGCTTTGGAGAGTCTCCCACTTGGAAACTTTACCTATTTTACTATTTTACTTTACCTATTCGATGAATACTAAAACATAGTCAATTTAATGATAGAATAAGCATACCGATACTTCAGCCTCTTTAACACCGGGACCCACCCTCCCCGCTCAGTGCATAAGTGACCCAATCAGAGATGTGCCAAAAGTGATTTTTTTGTGATAAGCCTCTATCGTTCTGAAGGTGCGATATATTGTGTAGTAGAAAAGAACTAAGCACACAACCAGACAGTTAGAAATTATGTTTTCTTATTGGTTTGGTGGTTAGAGCTTGACTGCCAAGCCAGAGGTCGAGGGTTTGATTCCCACCCAGGACATTTGTGTGCATGAGTATGACTGTTTGTTCTGTCTGTAAATATCCATATACTAAAATATACTTAAGTATGCGTATTAAAAACTGTTGCTATATCAGTTATCTGGTTTCCATAGTATAAGCACTGCTTAGTTTGGGATCAGATGGCCGTGTGTAAAGAATGTGCCACGATTTTTTTTACAGATGATGAAAAATTTTGTTTTATATTATCTATTTCTTCTTCAAGGTACAATTCGGCCATGATGATAAGCACTCCAGTAACTGTTCTTAGGAAACAGCATCTCATAATTACTGTAGCGAATTATGAAAATATTTCTGAGGAAGGTCAATTATTTTGCTGAATATGCAATGCTTTGAATAAGTGTGTATCATTTACAAATTCGGATGCATTTCGAAATTAAAAATGTGATCATCAAATAGAATCGAGTTTATTAGCATTTCTGTAAATGTAACAACTAACACATTAGTAGTGATGAAATCAGCCTTCAAAAATTTGGTATTTAGACACAGATTTAAAGTTTCTATTAATTAAGTACTGCCTTTTATAAAAAAAAACTAGCTGTCCCCCGCGGTTTTACCCGCGTTCCCGTGGGATGTCACATGTATTATACATAAAAACCTTCCTCTTCAATCACTCTATCTATTAAAAAAAACCGCATCAAAATCCGTTGCGTAGTTTTAAAGATTTAAGCATACATAGGGATATAGGGACAGAGAAAGCGACTTTGTTTTATACTATGTAGTGATGAAGTACTATAATTACCTTCGAATTTCAAAGGAAATACAAATTATTTATCATCATCTATTTTTTATGGGAATACCATAACTATCCGTTTACTATAACACAGTCGTATAACATAATCATAACTTATCTGCGAAAGACTAAAAATAATTAATATATTTCAAAAAGTCCCAGCCGATTGATAGATTAGCAAACAGATAACAACAGAAAACAGAGACTGGATACAAAACCATGAAAAGTTCCGTTTATTGTATCTTCACGCTCATTATCCTTCACAGGGTAGCTGTCTCAGTAATGTTAGACATTTTCCACCGAAGAAATTCTAAGTTCAATGTGACATGTACTGAGCAATGTCGATGTCTCTACTGCATACCAATCCTGGGCTGCAAGTAAGCATTTATAAGAAAAAAAAACCATAACATTATCTTGCCTGACCAGTGCCTTTCCCATGAGTTTTTAACGTGCGTACTCGCTAGCGACGGCGTAAAACATTTCTATGGCAAATGTGTACAGCGCCACTAGCGGTCACCTAAAGAACTAAAATCGATAGGTAAAAAACCTATCGAAATTTAAACACTAGCGAGTAACGTTTTTTAGCCTTTGCTATAGAAATTCGGCACCATGAGTCACAAATTTGACAGTTGCTATCGAGAAATACTGTATCGATAGTAGTTTACTCGCTAGTGACTAAAGTAAGTTCCGATAGCAATTCATGGTAGAGGTACTTACGATATATAATCTGTTCTGTAAATACATATGTACTTATAGATAAGTTGTAATACATATGTAATTTATTGTAATAACTAAACTCATTCATAATATCTATTGCTATTGTATCCATAACTATAATTATGTATAAACACTAAATGTGTCCCACATCCGCAATTTTATCGGTCAAATGATGTGTTTATTAATTTCGAGTCACCGCACATCTGCCTCCGTGGCGCAATTGGCTAGCGCGTTCGGCTGTTAACCGAAAGGTTGGTGGTTCGAGCCCACCCGGGGGCGTCCACTTTTTGTAACTTGATACAAATTACGATATCTTTTTTGCGATTAATTTTATTTAATTACAATTAAGGGCAAAAAATATTGTGCAATTCCGTTTTAAAATAGCTGGATAAAGTACATTTGGTATGTATTTTAATGTATTTCTTTGGTGGTAATCATTTTTATAAAATCTATATCAATATTGACCTACATGTTTAATATTGTACCTTTAATTAATTTATTGTATTGTAAAAACTAGTAAATTAGTGGTTATGTACATACAAACAAAAAATCAGAACTGCAACTTTTTAAGTATGTTGTAGAAATATTACACATTATTAATTATAATGTCACGTATTTAGATATCTTTATTTTCGCCAGTCAACCCACAACCTTCGATAGCTCAGTTGGTAGAGCGGTGGACTGTAGATGTACTCGTAGCTGTTATCCATAGGTCGCTGGTTCAAATCCGGCTCGAAGGAGTCTTTTTGTAATTTATTTTGCTCATTAAAACAATGTCATGACGAATGAAACCAAATATTGTTCACTTATAGTCAATACTGTAACACAATCTATAGGTCGCTGTTTCAAATCCGGCTTGAAGGAATCTTTTTGAAATTTGCTTTGGTCATAAAAACAATATCGTGACGAATGAAACCAAATATTGTTGACTTAAAATCCATACTGTAACACCTTTGTAAATATTATTTGATGATATTCGTGTCAATAATGAATATTATTTATTTTTAATTCGATATAGGACCTATTTCATATCAGGGCCCATCAATAAATTACGTCACACGAATCGATTTTTTGACCTTCCCCGTCCTTGTCACAGATGGTCTAATTTTTTTGGCCCTTACCTTTAGTGTGACGTCGCATTTTTTATTATTTTATAACTAGATATAGTAAAATTAAAACAGCAGTCATAAAGCAATATTTATTTCATTTAATCTAATTTTATTTCATATCAATGAAATATACAAAATTTAATCATTTTGTGTCCATGAACTTTTAATCCACTTCTGTATATGAAAGTCAAAGCTGATTTTGACATGTGACGTCGACTTCCCTTGTCACACAATGTCACACTTTGACCTCTCCCCTTCAACGCGTGACGTCATTAATGGACGGCCATAAAATAATAATAAAATAAAAAAAAATGATAGGCCTTCTACTATTACGCCCTTCCCTAAATCCGCCAACATGTCATAGTCTACATCTAAACGGTTTTAGTGAACCACCTTGAATTTAATATTATTCCTTTCTAAAAATATTTTGCATACACGTGAGAAAATTGTCCTCCTCTAACAATCCATAGATTTTTCTATGACAACATAGATTAATGAACGTAGTAATTATATTTTTTAACTTATTCATTCCGGATGTTCCAATTTTTATTGTGTTCATAACGCTTATAAATGGGTTGTATTTAAAACCTGTGGCTGTGAAGTCGGCAAAAATAATTTGTTAAACAAATATATTCAACGTTGACCTTTATAAGTCAATTAATCTCGATGGTCGTGTTAAACTGAAATATCCTTTGTGTCGAGTTCAAATATATATACAAAAATATAAACCTATATCTATATTATTTTCAAGTGGTATGGATGGCCAAATTTGAAACTATAAGGAATAGCCAAAGGAATCTCGGAAATTTTGATGAAAACTAAAACGGCATCTTTTTATTTTTAAAAATAAGAATGGAACCTATATTTCGCCATTCGATAGTGTCGCTAATTCATTTATTACTAGCTGCCCCCCGCGGTTTCACCCGCGTTCCCGAGGGATATAACAATTTCGCGGGACCAAAATCCTATGTGTTATTCCAGGGAATTTTCTATATGTATATGTGCTAAATTTCAGCCAAATCTGTTGCGGTAGTTTTTGCGTGAATGAGTAACAAACATACAAACGTTCACATTTATAATATTAATAGGATTAATTTATTAAAAAAAATTTTCGTCCCAAAATTTCTCTCCATCCTAAGGTTGTCTGGAAGAAATCGCTTTTTAGCGATAAGACCGCCTATTGTACATAGATTTAAGGTTTATTGTTGTTTATTTTCTTCATTTTCTTGTTTGGTGTACAATAAAGAGTTATCTAGTTAGTTATTTTATAGCAAAATTGTGCCATATCTACCTATTTCTGATATCCACACGCTAATGTTATCTCAAGATAGCGATCCGCCGCTTGATTAATTTCAAAGCGGCAAACGTTTAAGTCACGTGTTTGTCAGTAGCGAATACACGATGAAATTTTACAACAGCGGTTAGCATTTATTAAATTATTCGAGTTCGAAAGTCAGTTAAAAATTTATGACAAAAGGTATTTTTTTTATAGAAAGTTTTTTTTCTCCAATTGTCACTTGGTGTGCTTTCATTTCGATGGACTTTCTTGTCCTCTATATCTTTTTATATTCAATTTTAGTGTGCGTAACTTTGTAATTCTTTTCTTCCTAAACGGCTTGACCGATTTTGATGAATTATGATAATTATCTCACCTGGATGATTCTTGGCTAGCTTAGGTGGACCCAGTAGGTGGCGCTGTTTACATCAAGATCTTCTTTTTGTATCTACGATTCAATAAGTGGCGCGGTTGTTATGTTACTTTAAGCTTTTAGCGTCATCTACTTAGCAGAGCAACGTCTGCTAAGAGATCTAGATTTTTCATAAAATAGCATTTTAATGCTTTGTACTTTAAATATCTTCTCATCGTCAAAATATTTTGAAATCTTTGTCTTTATAAAATACTAGCTGCGCCCTGCGGCTTTACCCGCTTTCAATCCTGGTTATCTGAATTAAAGTGAAAATCTCTTGAATTACCTACAATTGAAATATTTCTGAAAACTGCATTAAAATCCGTTGCATAGTTTACGATTCTATAAAGGACATACAGACAAACATATATATATGTATATATATAGATGAAAACGTAACAAGTATGTTATCAATTACGTATACGTATGTTTCCACTAGAAGACTATTTATATAACGTTGTTATGCGAAACACTACCATCTATATCAAGGCCAAGCAATCGGTTCTCATCCGGAATATGTCGGATTCTATACATTGATTCATATCGATAGGTTAGATCAATTGTACGGATTATAAGTAGGTATTAATAACTGAACGGAAATAAGCGTAATTTTAATGTTGATAGTTTGAGGCTGACTAATTAATTGACTTGTTCATTGGCAAATGGGTATTTAGCTATACTATATATAAAAATGTATGTTTCTCTGTATGTCCTTTATAATTTTAATGCAGTTTTCAGCAATAGATACAGTAATTCAAGTGGAAGGTTTACAACCAGGATTAAAAGCGGGCAAAGCCGCAGGGCGCAGCTATTGATGAAATAAAATGTATTGAAGTAAGTCAAGCTTTTAGTCAAAGTTCTAAGTCAGTTCAAATTCAAATTCAAAACCATTTATTCAGTTTAGGCCCTCAGAAGGCACTTATGAAGGTCAAATTTAAAGTTACTGAAGCTACCCTATGGTTCCGCTAATGGCTGTTAATAAAAACGCCTTTGTGAATAACTAGCTGTCCCCCGTGGTTGACCCGCATTTCCAAGGGATGTCACATTTTCCCGTGATAATACGTATTCTATTTATTAATCCAGATTATAAACTATTTATGTGTTAAGTTTCATCCAAATCCGTTTAGTAGTTTTTGCGTGAAAGTGTAACAAACATCCATACATCCCTCCTAACAAACTTTCGCGTCTATAATATTATCAGCTTTCTCCCGCAGTTTCCGAGGGTTATTGCTATTGCTATTCCAGACTGTAATCTGTATCTGTGCCAAATTTCATACAAATTCGTTTAGCCGTTCTGGCGTGAATTAGTAACAAAGATATGGATCCAAACTTTAGGATGTATAGTAGAGGATTCGAATAAATATTTTTTGTAGCTACAAATACGCTTTATTTAGGTTACAATGATCGATTTATAATTATAAATAATATATAATAATAAATTAAACGTATTTGTAGTAATATTAGTTATTTTATTACTATTATGTAGTAGAGCACTTAGTGCAGAGTTCGTCCGGGGAAGTACTACCACCTTGCCCATTTCTGCCGTGATGCATTAGTACACTTGTATTACTGTGTTTCGGTTAGAAAGGTAAAGGGGCCGGTGAAATTACAGGCACATGACACTTAACAACTTCACGTCTCAAGGTCGACAACGCATTGGTGATGCCCCTAGTATTGTAAATGTCCATAGGCGGCGGTAACCACTTTCCATCAGTTGGACCGTTCGCTTGTTTGTCGGTTTGTTATAAAAAAAAAAATTTTACTATAAATGAATAATATTCACGAATAACCGCAATGCCGGTAACCTTGCCGTGGCAATCAATAAACTGACTAAAATAATGATCTAGTTAGTGCCAAGTACATTGATTTCCTTTTCCCATATGCAGCTTGAGCAATATTTAATATGTAATCGTAATGGTTTACGTCCGATCTAATTCTGATATATTTAGTCTGCACTATCGGCCGTATTTACGTGAGTACTAAACTAGGGATGTATCAATTATTTACGACTTTATTAATTTATTTGTAATGAAATGTATGTATGAAAATTTAATGAAACAGTTGTACACTTAACATAAACTATTGTCTGCTAAGATGTCCTTTAATTCTCCTTTTTCTTTCGATCTTAATTTGCTCCTTTATCTAATATTAATCTTTCTATTTTAATCCGAACAAATATATTTTTGCTTTATTTCAGCTGGCAACTCGCAATTAAAATAAAGAGGTGTGGTAGTTAATTCTGACCATAACAAGATAATTCATCATCGATAGCATTCTGTGGTTTATGAAAAGACTGGCATGAAATATGGACATTGCCAGGGTTTATTACCAATTTGGTAGGGTATCCCCAAGGCATGGCATGCCTGGTCCCGCAGCCCCGTCAACGGCGAGAGATGGTAAACAGGGCTTTAGTCAGTAGGAGTCTGACATTACTTCTCGTCACAGGGTAAAAAAAATATATTTTGGTACTCACAAAAGTAAGGTATCCTTACGACCCTATTAGAGACAGACATCCGCCCGTAAAGCTCGTATCGTGCGTCTACAGACGGATTGAGTAATTCTGCCAAGGTCAGATATTTAAGATTCGCTTTCATGTCTGTTGAAATTGTAACAGATACGTTCAGTAATAAATTTAGATATCATATGGTCTATTGAATTTGATAACTACGAATATATTTTGTACTAGTCGCCCCCGCGGTTTTACCCGCGTTGCCGAAGGGTGTTACATTTGCCGGAGATCAAAAGTATCCTATGTGTTAATTCAGGTTATAAACTATCTTTTTGCCAAGTTTTATCCAAATACAGTTAGTAGTTTTAGCGTGAAAGAGTCACAAACTTTCGCATTCATAATATTAGTAGGATCGAAGCAAACTTCTTTGCCTTATGTTATTGAAGACAGTTTAAATATATTAAAAAGATTGTTACGAAAAATTCAATTAAAACATGTTTATTTTTGTATTACAGTATAATTTAGTTACTAATTTAATTAAAAGTTGTATATAAGATGTTGATATAAATGGTATGTTTTAGTAATAATAATAATTAAGAATTTTTTATAACTACATTTGTTAATATATGAAAACCATACATAGCATATTCTTTTTTCCGCTATATTGTAAATATAATTAAAAAAGTGTCTTATTAACAATCTCCACAACTGAATATACAAAATTCATACATCCATACTGCCAAAATTTCGCATTTATAACATTAGTAGAATAATTATTTGGTTTTACTGGCAATATTTGCGTGCTATTGCGGGTGTTAATAATTAAAAAGGATATTGTGAATGACTATTACAAAACCACAAACTAAAGCAGACTAACCGTCATAAGCAGCCCCCTACAAAGTTCGTCGACGAGCCGCCGCACGGAGACTTCAGAGACCTTACCTCTCACATGATTGCGTATTTAGCGAAAGAGACAGATGAAACATTCTTGGGCTAGTGTCATTTTAATTACATAATCGAGACCCAGGATTTTTTAACAATCATACACACATCTATATCCTTCATTGATAGCACTGTACTGTTCGTGGTACTATTTTGCGAAAATTTTAAAGTTTTGTGTGCAGTTTGTTAAAAATCTGACCATAGTAAGTGATGATGTATGCTTACCAAGCAGAGAAAATGAGAGCAAGAATACATTGGTAGGTACTTGGCGACACATTTGCAATATGAGGGCGATAGCCTTCCAAGTGTTTACTATATGTAGAAGCATGCAGTGTCGGGCAATTTATAAGATCATGTAATATCCTATTTGAAAATAAACATTTTGATTTATTATCGAAGAAATATTTAGTTTTATTTGTTCGTCATATTTGCCTTTATTCTTTGTGGTTTTCTGATTGTATATAGATAGAAGGTGTGTAATAATACTTGTCAACTTAGGATTCTTGTGACTTATTTTACGATTGCATTTCCAAGTATAGTTTTGCTTATAGAAGCGTGGGTAATGTTCACTATTATTCTTATATTACGAACCTGGAGCAAGTTCAAGTTTGCCTTTACTAATTTATAATTTAGTTATTTATTACTTCATAGTTAGGTTACCTGATATAAAAATAAAATAAAAAAGTACACGCGTGATATGAAACTATAAAAAAAATCCTCACGATTATTGTAATTGATGAAAATCCACTAATTTTCATTTCCCAGAAACTACTGCTTAACGCTTGCTCACTGTATTTTAATCGTTTGCGTTGGTTTTTATATTACTTGTCAACACATTGCTCGTTTCATTGAACGGAGATGATTGGTTATCTGAAGGTAGAAAGTAATGTATGGTGGGTAAGTGTGGGGTAACTGGAGTGGATCGCGAGCGGTCGACCTGCGTTGACCGATGCGCGGGGGAATGATCGCTAGACTCCAAACGCTCGCAGTCACCGTTTCGATCGGAACGCAGCAGCTCGCTCGTTCCCGAACGCACCACGCCAACCGCATTGAATCGAACAATAATTCGAAAACCGAACACGTTCGGAACACAACCCCGAGAAAGTGACTCGTGAAAATTAAATCGGTGTATATATAAAATCGAAAGTTGAAAGGATTTTTTTTGTCGATTGTAAAGCGTCTGCATTTCGTCGTCTCCCTTACGGTGAGTGAAATTACAAATGTTTTATAATATATCTACACATAATTTACTCAATGTATGATCTAATTTAACGATTAGCGAGATGTGCGTGCCGTTCGTAATGATATCATTTAAGTTTCATTTTCTTTCGCCTCCAGTTACGTTGACATTAAAAATAATAAATCTGTGTAAATAACTGTGTTTACGTGAGGATTCCTGCTTCACAATAAGTTCTAGATTTATTAGCTTTTGTAATAATTTATTTAATAGTCTGATCGTAAAACAATCAGTCAAATAAGTAATTTTTAAATTTTTATTCAAGACTCCGACTAATTCGTAAAACGTGACTGTATTTTATAGCAAGTTAAATAGAAATTAACAGTCATATTTAAAGTCGTTTTCTGTATCTATTAACATTTAAAAATCAAGAGATATCGTTTAGTCAGCTGATTTATGCGGAAAAAAGTTTCGTAACAAAAAAGTTTTAACAATCAAAAGAGTTATATCATAAATAATTACCTATACATGTATCCGGAAAAAAGTATGCAATTAACATAATTATAATTAATACACAACTCATTCGCATACCACTAACTCGTACGCATCACTCGGTCGCTAGAAAAGACATCAACGAACTCGCTCGTATTAAATTCACATTATGCAATACCATGTTACACAAAAACGGTTATCTAAACTAGAGCATGTTTGTCTGTTTGTATGATTTGGCAATTGTCTGTTACGAGGAAATTTTGTCAAGTTATTTGCACTTGGTCACTTAAGTTATGCAAATTTACGTATAGGAAATGAAAAGGTCATTTTGTCAAAGGTTGCCATGTTGATGATATAAATCAAATAGTTTCTTCGATGAAGATTTCTTATTTTGTATAAATTCGTTCAATAAAGTGACAAAAAAGAATATCAAATACACACAATGTTGTAGGAGCGTTTTATATATGTAATGTAACGACATAATTTGTTTTTGCTAAAATAAAATAATTATTGAATTATCAAAGTAAAGTATTATAGATAAATATAGTAGATATATAGTTGTTGTTATAAATATTAATTGCGGTGACTTCGAATTTTTTTTTTTTTAACTTTTAATTTAGTTCGACCGCCAATGGTGGAGTCATCCTTATCCTCAATAGTTCCGGGTTCAAAATTAACTGTAGAAAAAAACACAACAAACGTGCATACGTTAAATAATTAGTTTCAGGCAGATTTTTAATGTATGCAAAATCATCGCTCGTCATTGTTTTTATCTGGGAAAACCGGATAAAAACTGGGTAGCAATTGTTACAGATTATGGGTTTCTGTGAATTCAAGTGTTCATAATTACAAGTATAATATACTCACTCAAATGTCTACTCGTAGCCAAGGTTTTTAGGGTACCATTCGTAAAGGGTAAAGGACCCTATTACTAACACTCCGCTGTCCGGCTGTCTCTCCGTCTGTCACCAGTGTGTATCTCATGAACCGTGATAGTTAGACAGTTGACATTTTCACAGATGATGTCTGATGATTTCTGTTTCCGCTATGGCAACAATTACAAAAACAGAATAAAAAAAATAATTAAGTGGGGTTCCCAAACAACAAACATTGCCGTTTCTATAGATAATGGTACGGAAACCTTTGTGCACGATACCAACTCGCACTTGCCCAATTTTTTAAATCTTAGTCACGTGTAACGTCAAAATAGTGTATATAATTAATCTTAAAGGCAATAAAATTTTAATGGTCATAAAGTACCTTGACACCGCCTTTATAAAGGCCCAAAATAAAATCAAGACTTTTCAACAATCTACTCGTATATTGAGAATGATTATTTGATATACGTCCATAGCATCCCATTGCAGAGCAAAAGCCTTGAATTATTGAAAAAAAAAATACTTATATGCTTAAAAATTAGTATATAAACATTTTCTCCTACGGATTAAATTGTTTTATTGAAAGTAATTAAAAAAAAAAACTTTAATTAAACCTTATCTAAAAAGGCTGCGGGACTTTAATCATATGCTTGAATTTATAGAAAAACAAAAATTGTTATATAAATATTTTCCAAAGGCATTTATTTGCGTCAAAAATCTCACATAGTATTGAGTAATGAGCAAGCAAATAACCCAAAAGGATGTACGTGAAGCATTTACATTAATAAATAAATAAATTATCTATATATATTTTTATTATTAAAAAAATTATGAAAGCATTAAGCTTTGTTTCAAGACAATTATTTTTACACGTTGACCGCCATAATTTGACATGAAAGTTGTTTTTTTTTAAGTCATAAATAAAAGTAGTTTCGTATTTATTTAACCATTGCTTTTAATTAACAGATTATGTGCTTTACTTTCAACATTTTACTTAGTAAATTATTTCCCGGAAATCAGTTTTTACTACTTAGGTAAAATATAATTTGAGCAATTATGTAATTCTTAGTTTTTGGTACAACATTTAACAAAACTAGTATGTTGCTAAAATTGTATATTATCTGAGAAACTTTTTCTTCAATTTCAAACCCATTTATTCAGTTTAGGTCCGCGGAGGGCACTTATGAAGAACGAATTTAAAGTTACTGAAGTACTTTTCTTAGGATTTGCGTATTGTCATTCAAATAAATATTAAATTGAATACCTTTTTTTTACCTATATATAACCAATGTTAAATATTTCCGAACTCAAAAATTTTTAAAAGAAAATTCTACTAATATTATAAATGCGAAAGTTTGTATGTATGGATGTTCGTTACTCTTTCACGCAAAAACTACCGAACGGATTTAGATACAACTTGGCACATAGATAGAGTATATCCGCGAATAATATATAAGTTAATTTTTATACTGGGAAAACGAAACATCCCTCCGGAACGAGGTTAAAATCGCGGGGCATAGCTAGTTATTTAAAATTTATTTTTACACCAGCTGTCCCCCGCGGTTTCACCCGCATTCCCGAGGTATGTTACATTTTTCCGGGACAAAAAGTAACCTATCTGTTATTCTAATATATGATCTATCTATATGCCAAGTTTCATCTAAATCCGTTGGGTAGTTTTTGCGTGAAAGAGGAACAAAGATCCATACATTCAAACGTTTGCGTTTATAATATTAGTAGTATTTTCGTTAGTTCATTTTATTAGTGTTTTACGGAACTTGCACGAGCCCAAATCGCAACTTAACAGTTTTTCTTGTTGTCAGAGGAACAATACAGACATATTTAATATCCGATAGTGTTGTTCATAAATGTTAAATTATAGCTATATAATGTAAATTGTGTTGGAATTCCTCACGCGACCACCGCCTATCACCTATACTTACCACATTGCCTTGTTTGATAACCACTGGTGTTTCTACACGTGTAACTTTAAAGATATTCCAAATTACGAGTAGATGTATGGTATACAACATTAATTAGTCACTTTAACATTTTAGCGTAGACTTTCTAAAGGCAAAAACAAGTTGGTTGCGGAACCGAACGGCCGGAAACGGACTTCAAGCAAGCATAAACTATTGTAAAGTTTTACGTTAGTACTTAGAGAGAATTATTGTCTTTAGAAATATTATTATGATAAGTGGCAGAGTTCTATTAAATTAATACAATTGTAAGGTAATTTTTTGTTTAAGATTAGGTATATTTAGACAATAAAAACAATTGTTAGGCAATTTTATTCTTTATATTATATCTAAAGTGAAGGTCGGAACGCATTTTACGACACAATTCTTTAATACAATATTATTTTAAATTTCCTTTTCTATTTTTAATTTTAATTGTATACATAAATACGTGATATTAAATAGCTGTAATAAAACCACTGCGGTTTATTGCTAGTATTATTGTTAGTACAAAATGATTGGTTAATCTTAGATACATAGTAATAGTACTAGTACAATATTTATTAGTGTTATAGACTAACAAGCAGACGGTCCACCTGATGGTAAGTTGTCACCGCCGCCTATGGACCTTTGCAGCACTAGGGACATCGCCAATGCGTTGTCGACCCCGCGACACGAAGTTCTCAAGTCTCATGTGCCTGTAATTTCACCGGCCCCCTTACCTTTTTAACCGAAACAGTGCACTACTGCTTCACGGCAGAAATGGGTCTGGTGGCAGTACTTCCCTGGACGAACTGCACTATGAGTCGACTACTCAAATCCATTGGTATAAGGTATGCTGACATTATGACATAGAGTCCACATCCCCCGGTCATAACATTATCAAATTGGTTTTCCGTGATTTGTTAAGTAGTGGCCCGTAGGCGTATTATATTATCTCGATCACGATATCTAAAATTTTGCGCAACTCAAACCTATTTAACTGGAGGATTGCTATCAAATAACCTTGACTTTTGTCTACAATAAGGATATAATGGCTACGTATAAGGAAACCACGAATTAGCTGACAAATTGTATGCTTTTGGTTGTAATCATCGAGCAAGAGAATTAGACTTTTTTCAATTAGGAATAGGCACTTATATGTACCTATAGGCACTTGTATGTACCTACAAAAAACTTGAAGATTGATTAATATAGGTACCCCTAGGGGAAATCCTCTAGAGCAATACTGGTAATTGGAAATAATTTCTTGACTAAAATACCGATCAATAAAACAAAAATAAATCAAAATAACGAATTTAGTTAGAGATAGTTAAAAAAATACAAAAAAAATTGTATACTACTTTTTGGTTGTAATCGTCGAGTAAGAAACTTTGACTTTTTAGATTTTTCGAATTTGGAATACGCACTTATAGACATTGTACCTATATAAAACGTGAAGTTTTTTTAATAAACACCTAATGCAATACTGGTGATTGGAAATAAGTAATTGACCAAAATGTTGCTTAAATGCAATAATAGAATAGTTGAGAAAGTTAAAAAAATACTTATAAAATTATATTCTTTTGTTCGTAATCACCAAGTAAGAGAATTAAACTTTTTTCAATTAAGATCAATCACTTATATATACTTATAGGCACCTATATGTACTTATAGACACTTCTATATACCTATACAAAACGTGAAGTTGAATTAATATACATCTGGAGAAATAATGGTGTTTAGAAATAATTTCATTGAAATGCCGGTCAAATACAATAATATAATAATTAGAGAAAGTTTAAAAAATACTAATAAATTTTTTGTCAATCACACCGAACAAAATTGGATTTGTCTAGGTTTTGCTGTGAATTAAAGTAATGCATCCCATTCCGTAATTGATCTTGTGGCCTTTTTTGAACCTGGTCTAGTAATTAATATATCTATTTGGTTTATTAACATAATAGTTTACATACTGTAACTGGCGTGGCGCCTCCATGGTCGCACCTTTTTATAACACTGGTTGGTAAGACTGCCACCGTATCTAGTAGAGATGTCACTCATGACGGAACGGTGAAAATATTAAATATATAAAAGATCAGGGTTTTTTCACAATTCCAACCGACCACGCCTTACAGACTCGTGTGATCCAAAATAAATGTATTTTGTTTTGGGGAGCAGCAGCGGATATAGAATCAATATTTATTATACAAAAAAGAGCAATTCGTGCAATTTACAGTATGGGTCCCCGTGAATCATTAAGAGATTTATTTCGGGAAATAAATATAATGACATTACCTTCACTATATATTTATGAAAATATAATGTTTATACGTAGAAACATAGGAATGTTTGAGTCAAAATTAGATATTCATAGTATAAATACAAGACAAAGGGAGAAGTTAGTTGTTCCATACTTTAGACTAACTAAAGTTAACAAGTCATTTCTTGGTAATTGTGTTCGATTTTATAATAAGATACCGCTTTCAATAACCAAAATGTCTGATCATAAATTTAAAAATTACATTAGGAAAGTTTTGAAAGAAAAAGCGTATTACAAGGTAGTTCATTATATTGAAGATAAAAATATATGGAAATAGCTGCTCTCTGCACAGTGCATCTCTAAATCTCTTGTTTAAGTTGTAAGTACCTAATTATTGTATTCCTATTTTGTAGTCTTGTCATATTTTTTTTTGTTTTGTTTTTTTTTTTAATGTTACCTATAATAAGTATTTTGTAATTGTTAAATATAAAATTATGTAAAATTGAAATTATAAAATAGCCAAAAAGTCAGAATAGATAAAAATTTATATAACAAATAAAAAAGAATGTAACCTTTCTGAGTTTCTTGCCGGTTCTTCTCAGTTGAAGGCTGACTTCCGAACCGGTTGTAGCTTCAGTAACTTTAAATTTGACCTTCATAAGTGCCCTCCGAAGGCCTAAACTGAATAAATGGTTTTGAATTTTGAATTGAATGTGCATACGCGGCGGTGACCACCTACTGTCGGGCCGTCTGCTTGTGTGCCAGCCAATGTGGCTCGAATGGCGACCACGTACAGGAAAACGCCGAGTGGGACGACCTCCTATCAGGTGGACCGACGACCTGGTCAGAGTCGCTGGATGCAGGCGGCTCATGAGCGTTCGAGATGGAAATCCAAGGGGGAGGCCTATGTTCAGCAGTGGAGATCCCTGGGCTGATATGATGACGATCCGGGCATAAGTCGTGGGTTCTATTCCTAGGAAAAACATTTGTGTACCTGTTGATATTTGTTTGAATGTGCGTCTTAAAATAAACAGGGAATTCATTTATTTATTGTTGCCTTTACTTTTAAACCATTCAAACATATTGATATTTAATTTCAATATAGACACGATTTTTTTTATAAAATTTGTGCACTTAAAGTAATGATTGAGGAAGTGGGTATATATTGTATTTTTTGTTTACTTATTGGAGCTTTTAGTATCGTATTAAGTCATGGACCGTTGCTGCTTATCGTAGTTATTACAAAGATAGGTATTATAAAAACTTGCCCATTGAGGCAATTTATGACTTCCTAGATGCCAAGTTTTATAATCGCACAAAGGTCGATAGCCCTTTCTGTTAACTTTTATTTATTTAACACTAAAAGAAAAGATCGTAATTGCCTCGTTGGTCAAATGGCATGAAGCTCGGCTAGAGACCATGAGGCTCTAGGTTCGATTCCCAAGTCAGGCTATATATTGATAGTTCTTTATTTAAAAGGGATTATCTGTAACCACAAATTGTCAAATGCCCGAGAGATGGTACCAATGCTTCCCACATGTAACCTTACGACTTGGATATCTTCGGTGGAATAGGCATGCCTTTACGAGACCATGATGCCTACCAGTTCGGGAATGGACTACCTCCGTTGGGCATTTGCAACACCAGGGACATTGCCAATACGTTGTCGACCCAGATATGTGAAGTTGTTAACTTTTATGTGTCTGTATTTTTTTATTCCACTTGGGCCGACAAACAAGCAGACGGTCCACCTGATGGTAAGTGGTCACCGCCGCATATGGACATTTGCAACACCAGGGCCATTGCCAATACGTTGTCGACCCGGATATGTGAAGTTGTTAACTCACATGTGTCTGCAATTTAAGACCTTACCTTTCTAACCGAAACACAGTATACTACTGCTTCACGGCGGAAATGGGTCAGGTTGTAGTACTTCTCCAGATGAAATCTACACTAAGAACTACACTAACTACACTAAAATTGTGACATGGTTCTGGTAGAACAGAACCTCTCTGTATGCTGCGTAACGAAGCTATTACCTATGCTATGAAAAGCTACATAATATTACAACACGATAATACTTTGATATTGAGATTAATGATTGTTGTTGCGGTAAAACAATACATAAAACCTTGAATTGTTACGACCGGTGGTGATTCAATCAATTTATTTATTTTAGTGGATTATTGATGAGTATATATATTGCTTTTATTTCTTTGAGGCGTTTAGCGATTCCAATTATCGCAAAGTCTTTAATTTAAATTACTTTTGCGAGTGTAACATTTTCTCGCAAAATTTTGAGAGGGTGTTTGAAATTTTACGTAGAGTTTTGAAAATAGGAAGGTGGATGAAACAAATGGATCAGATGGAGTTTGACCTCGTGAGAGTATAAATGTTCTATGAGTTTGACTGTCATATGTATATTGCCCTGAAGGTCATGTCGCTTTAAGGTATGTACTTACAATCTATATTCATGTATTGTATATACATAACGCGTTTTCCACATTTGATTAATCACACAATAATGTAAATTAACTTCGGTTACGAAAGCCGGTCATGGATTCATCATTAACCAAAGCAATTACTGAAAAAACAACAATATTACCATATCATTTATATGAAGATACATGCTGCACTAAATCACTACTTAGTAAAAAACAAAGTCGCTTTCTCTGTCCCTATATCCCTATGTATGCTTAAATCTTTAAAACTACGTAACGGATTTTGTTGCGGTTTTTTTAATAGATAGAGTGATTGAAGAGGAAGATTTTTATGTATAATACATGTGACATCCCACGGGAACGCGGGTAACAGCGGTACAGCTAGTAAATAGTATAAAATACTTAACGAAAAAGGTTTTGTTACAAAATATTTTTATTTATCACTGGCCATTTATTTTTTAGTATCGAAGCATAATCACTATCAAAACTTTTAAGAAAACATCGCTTCACATACAGAACAGAAAATAATACTAAACTACGTATTTAGTTTGTGTCTATTTATATAGACTAGCTGTCCCCCGCGGTTTCACCCGCAAGGAAGTTCCTTCATTTTCCCGGCACAAATATCCTATGTTGCTTCTAATACCTCCAAGAATATGTGCACAAAGTTTCATGATGATCAGTTAAGTAGTTATCGCGTGAAAGCGTAACAAACAAACTTACATTCACATCTATATATATAAAAATGTTATGTTGGTTTGTGTACGCTTCAATTACTCAAAAAGTTCTGCACCGATCGAGCTGAAATTTTAGCATGATTTATAATACGCATCAAGGATTGTTTATATCTATTTTTGCATCAGTCACATATCCGCAACCGTCTTTGATTTGTTTCTCATTTCTCAACCATTCAATCACAATATGCCACAGCGAAGCGTGTCAGCGTACAGCTAGTTTATAATATTAATAGGGATTTTCAGTGTGTCATATTAGCCCCAGATGTTTAAAAAATACTATAGATTTTGGGTCACGCTTAGCAATGACGCGAAATTACGCATCACTTATATACATACTTACACATATTTAACTCCACGTCAATAAGCAGAACGGATCCAACAAAGATTGTAATAAACCGCACTTTTACGATGATACATTTGAGATTATAGCCTCTAAAGATAACAGACATTCGCACATGCATACAAACATTAGACGGGTTTCACACAGATGGAGTCCATTCATAATGTCCATCAAATTAACTAATTATAAGCTATGTTTCTTTTATCCGCATGCAATATCTGTCTCATGTATAACTCTAAAGAGATTTATAACTCGCACTTACGCTTTCATAAACCACATTGTGAGGAATCAAATGGTGCCTTTATTTTCATTTAGATTTTCTCTATAAATAACATTGATGTTTGTATCTTATCTTACAAGGAAATATAAACAATAGATTACTTCCTATTTAATAGTTAGAGTATTTGTTGAGATAAAGGTTTTTCAATCCAGTTGGTATGATGGTTAGCTACCCTGACTGCTAAGTCGCCGGTCGCGATCGATTACCACCCAGGACAGAGTTGTATGTCTATGAACATGTTTGTCATGTGTCTAGGTGGATGATATCTATATACTAATTATATATTATAGAAATATAAAAAGTAGTATGTGTAGTATATAAATTTTCTGGTTTCAATTTTACAAGCTCTGCTTTGTTTGGGATCAGGTGGCCGTGTGTACAGAATATTAGGATATTCTACTATTCTAGGAGTCATGCACTACCTGGGTAATTATGTTAATGGACATCCTCGTAGGCACTCCATCAAAATTGAATTTTACTTATGTTATTATTTTGCAAGCTTATCTCAGTATGATGTAGTCGATTTATGGTCAGTGAAAATATATGAATCCTTTGAATATCCCTACTAATATTATAAATAAGAATGTTAGTTTGTTTGTTACGCTTTCATGCGAAAACTATTATACTTCACGTCATGAAACTTTGTACACATATGTTTGGAGTTATTACAAGTTGCATAGGATACTTTGTGTGCCGGTAAATATTACATCCTTCGGGAACGCGGGTGAAACCGCGGGGGACAGCTAGTGTTGTTATAAATGGTAAACTTAACAACTTTATGTCGACAACGCATTGGCGATGCCTCTGGTGTTGCAAATGACCATAGGCGACGGTGACCACTTACCATCAGGTGGACCGTCAGCTTGTTTCTACTTTTACTACGACGGCATTATAACTTGAGGTTATTAACAAATGTTCTTCAGTTGGAAAATAATCCCTATATATAATAAAACAAAGTCTCTATTCTAGTATCTGTTTGAGCGCTTATTTCTTTCAAACTACGCCATAGATTAAGTCGCGGTTTTCAGTATCTACGAGATTTTCGGTCCATGTCGAAAATAAGGCAATTTAACATAATTTGATGTTTTAATTCGGACTGACCTGGTGATGAATTAAAAACTGAGTATTTTCGTAATCCAACCAAGGTTTCTCTTCCTCTACAATATAAGGTTATTTCTACCTGTGCTTGTAACAATTATTCAGTATACTCGAATTTACTCTACATAATATATTCGCAACACGATCAACGTGACTTAAGGCATAAAACGTAACATTTAAAGTTCAAACTCGATCGTTGTTACGATCAAAAGTCGCAAGTAGGAATCCAGTGGAGCGACTTTCATTAGTTGATGTTATGATGCGTGCGGACATTGGCAACGGTATTGCAATCCGATTACGTTGCTACTATATCGAATATCGATTATTTAACTGACTATCGATATTTACACCAAACCCTATTATCGAACATACACTAGTATCCTAACTACTAATATATGCTATATTACGATACTAACTAATCCTACTAATATTAACGCGAAAGTTTGTGCGTATTGATGTTTGTTACTCTTTCACGCAAGAACTATCAAACGGATTTAAATGAAACTTGCCACGTAGGTAGTTTGAAGCTTGGATTAACCCGTAGGATACTTATCCCGGGGAAATGTAGTTTCCCTCGGGAATGAGGGTAAAACCGCAGTGGAATTATAAAAATGAACATTATATATTTATCATGACATTCAAAAATACATATCATAAAATTTGTTGCAAGATTTCAAGTAAAAAAGTATAGTTCTCAAATATAACATACTCTACCCATAATTATAGTCAATAACACAAGTGATATAATAATTTGCAATTAAGTATTTATTATATAACATTGGTAAATATTTATCATTCATACATCGCTTAAGTGGTTTGAAAACTAGATTTTATAATATCGATACTAACACCAGTGTTACCACAACTCTATTAAGGAGCGGCTGTCAACATTCCGCGAAATTATTCTGAATACTGGTTTTGGTGTGTAAGAGAGAGCTTGAAATTATGTTCCTGATTTACTTTTCATGAACATACACTAACTATAACTGTGTATTTATTATACATTTAAATTGGCGTGGTATCAAACTGATTCAGACTCGAAGTGATTACGAAGTGAAGAGAAACTATCTGATTCCAAAACTTGAATTTTTGTAGTAAAAACGTCTTGAGGAGTGTTTGGAATTTTTTTTAATGGGAAACAAACATTAAAACTCGCGACACCGTTACCGACACCTCTGTATATAAGTAGCTACGTATACAGGCCCCTTTTACACGAGAGTTGAGTTTGGGTTAAAATACATTCATAATATAAATATATATTGCGTATATACGTACAACATTGTAATATATATTAGTGTCAGTTTTCATTTCTGTCGGCACTCCTGGAGTGCCACTTTTTTATCTTTTATACGAAGTTACCGTATTTTAAAAATTCTGTCAGTTCCAGCTTCGGACCATTAAGATGTGGAATGAGCTCACCATTACGGTATTCTCTCAGTGCTACGAGTGTTGGGTTTCAAAAAGGGGCATAAAAAAGCTCTTTAAGATCGGCAACACATTCGCTGAGAGTCCTCTGCGCTCGCCACAATCCGCGTAAGGGTGTAGAGCGTGTGTAAAGCCATCAGACACCTAAGTCCATTAAAAAAAACCCTGCGGAATTGCGAAAGTCCATAGGTGTTGATGACCACTTAACATCAAGTGGTCCGTCTGCTTATTAATCAACCTGCTGACTTAAAAATAAATAGATAACATGCCTTATAGACAAATAGTGGGAGTCAATCGGACGGAACCAGTAATTTCGTAGGTCAGTTTAATAAACGACGTCGCAAAGGAGTAATTGAGTGTCCATGACCGTGACATATATCTCAATTGACATTGTCTCAAATGCAATATGATCCTAAGGTCTAATTTACATTGAACTTTATTAAGATCATTTTCGTTTGCAAATTGATACAATGCCATACATATTGTTTGTAGTTAGTTAAAGGGGATGAAATTACGATGCAATTAGTTAAGTACCTTACGCACATTAGAACCAAGATATGGTTAGGTTGAATCAATCAAATGTTGCTAACACGACTGGCAGTCATTACGATATTAATCAACTGCAGTAATCAACGTCAAAATCTATCGTCATATTCTATAATGAACGACTGAGCGACCTGTACTGAGCGAATGAGGTCTAATTGACTTTTTTTTTGTTTACCTGTAACCTGGCATTGGTGGACCTGAGCCATAGCGACATAACGCTCACCAACATGTCACAAATGTGGGGATACTTAGAACCTTTAAGACCTTTACTTACCTCTTACATATGATACAGATTATATTATACATAGATAATATATATTAGGGATAATATACCATAACGGAGCTTGAACATATTTGTTTTAATTATCGAGTAAAGTTTGAACTATCTTGTATCATGTTTGTATTTATCAGAATGCTTTGGCTAGTTTCCACAAAGTATTTCGGAGTTTTGCGGATTTGATGCACTCAGTACGTCTATGATGCGGATGCAGAGGCAATAAAAATAATTAGAATTCCGGTTTTTATTTTGCTACACAATATTTATATCAAATTTAATCTATTTACGTTCTTATTAACCCATTACAACATAACGTAAGAGAGGTATTCATACTCTGGTTATTTCAAATAGCATGAGTCGGGTAACACATGGTGTTTTATAGGATTTCTCAATGGTTTATTTTTATTTCGTCATAATTAGGGGATAACGTAACAGGGCAAGGTCTCACGAAGCATTTAGTGTAGTATCTCACGAGTAATAAAGTGCTATTTCTATGTGCTATTACGGAGGTCTATGAATATTTTAAATGTTTATGTTAAACATTTAAAAGTCGTAATTTCAACAAACTCTAAGTACCTGGACCTTAACGTAAATATCAACCAATAAATGGTAAAGAACACGTTGGTGGACACATTGTGGGCGGACACGTAGGCGATAATTCATAAAAATATCAATCATTTTTTTCATCCTACATATATACATTTAAATAAATAGGAAAAACAATACGTGCCCTTTGATATTTGACATTAACAAATAAATATAGAAGAAATAAGTTTCATGGGTATTGCACTAGGGCGTGTAAGATGTGTAGTGAAATTTAAAAAAATAAAAAAATATTTTTACGGATAACGCAAATCATTTAGATCAAAATTACTGAATGACTCTGCGGTTTCAACCGGGGTTAAGAATTCCCGGGATAAAAAGTATTCTTTATAATAATCCAGGCTAGTAGACAGGTAGAATTTGCGTGAAAGAGTAACAAATCGATCTATCCATCGATCCATCCATCCATCAATTCATGCATCCATCCATCGTCACAAACTTTCGCGTTTATAATATTAGCAGCATTATAATACTTGCTATAAAGTCCAGTTTTGCAAAAACTCCACAGCAAACAGTAGTAGCTGAACGTTTTTAATACAAATGCCTTTCGCACAAAAATTTTGTATGTATATTTCGTGATTCGATTAAATTTTTCACGGTCAGTTTCGGCGGTATTTTACGGTAGCCATGTTTGTTATTGTAGGCCGCTTACGATACAGCTGTTTTATACTAACTGAATGGGAGACCTTGCATATATTGTTGAGTGATCGTTATTATAAATATTTTTTAATAGAACCGAAAAAAATATACCTATTCGGATTTAATGGTTTAGGTACTTGACAAAGCAACCACGGTGAATTTCAGCCTTCGTTTGATAACTTTGAAGTAAATTTGTTTCTACGTGTATTATGCGGTTAAATTAAATAATAGTATTAAATGGGTATAAATATATAATAATACAGTGTTACAAAACTACCCGTAAAGCCGAAAGGAGGTTAAATGGGGCCTTATAACGAGTCCATTCAGAATATTTAAGAAAGGTAGTAACGCTGTATAACATACCCCAAAAAAATAAAACAACAGATTTTTATGAATGAAAAATAGAAAAACTATTAAAGTAGACAATTATTAGGTAAAATAGGTACTTAGGCCTTTCTGTTGAATAATCGTCTAAATCGTATAAATATTCCCTGACATGACAGCTTTCTAGGGTTGTTGGCTTTGATAAATTAATTATATTTTAGGGGGTATTTTGTAACACGTTAATAATGTATAATAAGTATGCATTTTTATGCATTTTTTATGCATTATTTTTTTAAGCATGTATTGATGTGTTTCGGTTAGGAAGGTAAGGGGGTCGGTGAAATTACAGGCACATGAGACTTAACAACTAAACGTCTCAGGGTCGATAGCGCATTGGCGATGCCCATAGTGTTGTATATAGTATATAAATGTATATAGGCGGCGGTGACCATTTACCATCAGGTCGACCGTTTGCTAATTTGTTGGGCCATGTAGTATAAAAAAATATGTAGTATATCAGTTATCTGGTTTCCATAGTACAAGCTCTGCTTAATTTGGGATCTCGTGGGCTAGTGTAAAGAATGTCCTGGGATATTTTAATTTATTTATAATATTTATTGGACTGTAAAACACAAACAGCAAGCAATCTTCTCACGGTGTCTATTACTTTAGTAGTAGAAGTACTTTTATGTTCTTGGAATGTCAGTGTGGTGTTGTTGATATATCTATCTTACAAACGCTATTTAACACTATTCTGTGTTGACAGAATATAAATTTGACAACATGTACTATTCACATTGTTCGTATTATAATGCTAGTAAACCTACAAAATAAAGTTTACTACATTTTGAAAGCTTGTACAAATATAGGGTGTGAAAATATTACTTAACTGCCCTCAAATATGGCTCAGTGTATGCAGACCACGTCCCTATTTGTGTAACGTACTGTCATACTCGATGAGTATTCATTCATAATACTAAAGAAGTAGAAAGTTCCAAGGTTTTTTATAGTATTACCATTTAAAGTACGCACTTGTTTTACAAACACACGTGGTGCGTGTTTTACATACGACATTGCATGACACTGAAAAAACATGTGGAGAAAGAAGCTCTATGACCCAATTTGAATGAGGAGTAGCTTAACTTTTTTTTAATACCACTTGGCCTGACAAATTGGCAGACCACCTGATGGTAGATGGTGATCGCCGCCTATGCAACACCAGGGGCATCGCCAATGCGTTGTCGTCCCTGATACGTGAAGTTGAGTGAAGTCTCATGTGCCTGTAATTTCACCGCCCCCTTACTTTTCTAAACGAAACACAGTAATATAAATGCAATACTGCTTTACGGTGGAAATGGGTTAGGTGTTAGTACTTCCCCAAGCTCTCCATTAAGAATTCTACTCTAAACATTTGTCGACTGTTAGAGAAAACAGAGCAAGGTCGTGATGTAATTGATATAATGTACTCCTTATGTTTATATTTATCAACATGTGTTTCTATTGCGCTTGAATGGGCGAGTTGAAGCAATGCTGCCTTTGTTTATTATTATTCTCGTTATGATATTACAAAATATGACAAATGTAGCACACACAGATTATTCATTATAAATATGCAAGCTGTATGTTCATTCAACTAAATAATAAAGCTCCAAGTAGCATTCGCTTGCTATAAATTAGACTGACGACAACCATTTTGTAATTTTTATAATATTTCGTGTTACGATACGTAAAATGTGATTTATTTATAATCTTTACGCTAATCTAAATTCACGTGTGAATATAATGTAAATTGTTACATTAATATTGATAAAGAAGCATGGATAATTCGCAATATTATTGTAATAATGCATGTCGATTACAGCGACTTTTTTCGTGTAATAATCGGTAATATGTTGTAACCTAAATATTAGTATTTCAAAAAGTTTTGATATGATTTATGTTAATACGAATAAGTGTCAGAATATAATATGTTTATTTTAAGAAATTAGTTTTCATTACAAAAAGATTTAGAATTCAATTTTGCGTCAACAGTAATTTCGTCAAGTTAGGAAGTATGGTCAAGTCGTTGACGTTACGACATTTATTCACTGCTGTTTATTTCTATGGTTCCTTACCCAAAGGGTTTCGACATGACGCTATTATTTTATGATACCCCAAAAATGTTGCCTGAGTTACACTGAGTTTTTCTCGAACAAATTACTAACTTAAAATATAAATAATGCCTCTATTAATATTTTTTACTTTATTTGCATATTTTATTCAAATCATAACGTGGGTACATCTTACATGTGAAAGTGGAATCTTTGTGCAGCATTGAATTATGGTGGGATTTTCATACATTATTAAGCAGAATTCATTTTAGAAAGCTGCAAGGTTAATTGTAAATTATACAATGTGTAGCTATGTCACTTTTTACATGCACAATGATATGTTGTATGTACCTTATTAATATTGTTTTTTTTTTATACCATATTGGCCGACAAATAAGCAGACGGTTCACCTGCTGGTGCTCGGGGTGTAGTCACCGCCACCAATGGACATTTGCAGCACTAGGGGCATCGCCAATGCGTTGTCGACCCTTTTTTTTTGGCAAGGTGGGAAACTCGGTTATGAGTTCGACCCCTGTCCTGGGTACTGAACAAGTATAACTATTACTTAGTCTAAGTATTTGTATTAAAGCTTTGAGCCAATAAACATTAATATTATCATTATCTCTGCATACAAATAAGCGTATAGTTCTTATCATTTTTCCTCCACAAATGAGGCCTACTTAATGTGAGAGATGAGAAAAGTACCTTATTAAGTATTGCAACATCGCTCCATTATGTTTGATTGATAGGTAATTAACTATGTAGGTTAAATATAAAACAGTTACGCAATCTTTAATACCATTAGAATTAATTGTATCTATTGCTGTATTTTCCGCTGTCAGTGCCTACGTAGGTCCCCCTTGTTTTCACTCGCGTTCCCGAGGAGTGTAACATTTTCCCGGGATAAAAAGTAGTTATTCCAATATATGCTCTATCTGTGTGCCAAGTTTCATCCAAATCCGTTGTGTAGTTTTTGGGTCAAAGAGGAACAAACATCTATACATACAAACTTCCAAGTTTATTATATTACTAGGATTTTAAAGGACACATTCAGTACCTTAGCGTACGTACGGTTAGCAACATAACACTTAAAAATTTATTGTAACTGAAAAAATGTAATAGTTTGCATTTTTATAGAGGCATACTTCCAAAACATTTATTTTCTTTATCTTTCCATATTGTAGATTGTATACAAGTGGTTTGTAAGTCCAGTTCAGTACTACTTACGTTGCTGACTGGACTTTTAAAAGTGTCTTTTGAGTATCTGCCAACTAATAATTATTAGTAGTTTTTAATGTTGACAAATCTATATAGTTACTAGCTGCCCGGACAGACGTCGTTCTGTCAAAATAAGTCCATACAAAAATGCAGGAATTCGCTCGCAGCGCCACCTACCGGGTCCAATTGTAAATCTAAACCATTCTCGAATCTCCACGAACACACACAAAAAATTTCATCAAAATCGGTCCAGTCGTTTAGGAGGAGTTCAGTCACATACACACGCACACAAGAAATATATATATTAAGATGTAGAAGCTAACTGCATATCAACGCAGGGCCTAAACTATAGGGGTTAGAAATATGGTTCAATTTATAACGTGGGGGAGCACTAAGAAAGGATTTTTGAAAATTCACCCCCTAAGGGGGCAAAATGGAAGTCCAAAGTTAGTATGGAACAACGTGTTTTCTTGGCCTGATCACCTTCAAACTAAACGCGGGGACAGCTAGTTGTCAATAAAACAAAAAAAAGAAGCATAAGTAACTGCTTCAATAGAAAACAAAATTACGTAACGATCACATACAAATACATTCACAACTAAATATAACTGACCTACGTTCAAAGCCCATTTCTTCTATTACAGAATAGGTCTAAACAACTAAATTAGAGTGAAGTTGCGTCACAACACAAAGAAGTGACTCTTTGTTTTCACCGCGCTTTCGATTTTATTCGTTTAACTTGCGCGGGCGCACGACATCGTTCGATACGAGAACGAAGTGGAAATAAGTGATCTCATTAAATATATATAAGTGATATAAGTAATATATCATTAAACTTTCAAATGTAGCAATGATTCCTTGAAAGGGTGTCTTAAATGATTTTCTAATAATTACGCAGCTTAGTTTTTAATTTTTCGCTGATAATAAAGCTATTTCTCTCCTAGTACCGAAGTCTACATGTACTCGTAAATATCAGCACGATTGTTCAGCCGTGAAAATGTTACAAATACATATTTGTCTGGATATACTTTCGAATTTATAATATACAGGCAGGCACGCGCTGATGACCGTTTTGACGTTTAACAATGACAAAGAAAAATAACCTTTATTCCTTCAGACATAAGGTGGATCTATTGCTCCAGCGAATTGTATGATGATGGAAATCAACCTTATTCCAAAGCATACAGTCTCTTTTCCTATGACAATCTGAAACGTCAAAACTGCCATCATAGTGTTGCCGGTAGTATAGTAGTTTAGAGATGATGGTGCATCAAAGGAACCCTATTATAAGAAGAAGAGAAGTACATATGAATCTTCCAAACTTTAATGACCAAAATCTACAAATTGTTATACGTCTAAATAAGGCAAGTAGGTGGCAAAATGATTGCATCTAAGTATATATCAAAGGAGTTAAAGACCTGTTTGATAGTCAAATGTAAACCGACTACATTTCAACGATACATTACACATGTCGGTAGCACCATAACTTCATGCAAATCACTGTATTTACATACGAACACATTGTTTGCGTAAATTCACACGCGAGATGAACCAACTTCTTTTTGAAAAGTGTTGCCAATCGCATTGCTGTTTTTAATTAAGCCATTCTTGTGACAATGTAAGGTAAAGTCAAGGGGAGCCATAGAATTAACATATATACTTGGTTATTTTAGTTTCGTTTCGATGCACTCAAAAATTATAGGCGACGTGTTCTTTCTTATATTTTTTTCTTTACGAGCCGAGCACTTATAGAATTAGAGTAATTATAATGAGGCAATGTAATTACTGGCTGATTGTTTGATTGCTACACCATAGATCAAACAGTTAAGGTTATCTCGGTGTAAATATCTATAATACAAGTAAATATTTAAAACTAGTACACATAGTACTTATATGTGGTATCTAGTTTCCATTGTATAAGGTGACCTTAGTTTGGGTTCGTGTGATAATCCCTACTAATATTATAAATGTGAATATATGTTTGTTTGTTACGCTTTCACGCGAGAACTACTGAATCGATCATCATGAAACTTTGTACACATATTCTTGGAGGTATTAGAAGTAACATAGGATACTTTTTGTGTCGGGAAAATGTTATATCCCTCGGGAACGCGGGTGAAACCGCAGGGGGACAGCTATTACATATATTTATTATTAACTGTTTACAGATGTGATTCAATTCGTTTATGAATCGTGAGTTTATACAAAAATCCCATAAATAAAGCATTTATAAATGATATAGGTAATACTAGCCATTCTCCGCGGTTTCACTCGCGTTTAATAGGCATTTATCATACATATAAACTTTCCTTTTGAATCATACTATCTATATAAAAGTCGCACCAAAATCCGTTGTCTACTTTAAAAGATCTAAGCGACAGACGGAAGCGACTATGTTTTATACTATGTAGTATCTTTTTGTACTATTACGAACATTTAAAAAGCGAAATTGGTCCATCCATACTCAAGTACATATGTACAATGCGCCTTTACATGTCACAATTCAAGTCGTCTGTTAAGACTCGATAAATCCCAAAGAAAAGTGAATTAACGCATCGTTCGGATTATGTTCGTGATACACGGTTAATGCCCAAGATAACATTTAAACTCACAGGCAGCCAAGTATGACACCTATCTCCACGACAGAAGAGGGTAATAATGAGTTTGTAACAGAGCTAGCGTGTGTAAACGTAATAACAATAAAAATTACTAAGATTCGCATCAACTAGACGCAATTTCAAAGCCTTATGAATGTTATAAGATACAGCTCTGAGATCTATTTAAGTATAATGTAACACAGTACTATGTTGCTTTGAAATGTAAGCAGTATCGTATGGCTTGAAATGTCTTAGCGTGGTGCAACCTCTACTTGCGGCAGCCTGTGACGCGTCTAGTCGCAGATTGTCACATAATGTAAAAAAAAACTATATGAAAAAACTGATGACAAAGTATCGTTATCATATTTATAAATATCGATGTGTGTGTGTTTGATTATTTATTCCCTGTGGACTCCAACGGGTCAATATTACACAATATTAAAAGAAGAAACAAAACAGTGGCACTCCAGGAGTGCCGACAGAAATGAAAACTGACATGAATATGTATATATGTTGTACGTATATATTATACATAATATACGTTTATATTATGTATAGTTAAATTTTCAATGTATTTCAACCCAAACTCAACTCTCGTGTAAACGGAGCCAATATATGTGAATACATTTATACGGAGGTGTCGGTAACGGTAACAGTGTCGCGAGTTCAACTGTTTTTTCCCATCTCAAAAATTCCCAACGCGCCTAAAGAAACTTTCACTTCATAAAAATGCCTATAATTAATTTATTTTTTACAAATAAATTGAACACGTAAATTAAAACGCCAAGTGAAACTTTTAACAGATTAATTCAGTTTGATAATCAACCTGAATAAAATTTTGCAAAACTTAAGAATATTTGTAGAGAATTTTGAAAGTGATCTCATTGGTTGAATTTATTATCTGTAGCATATTTTAACATCACACAAAAATCTACATTGCTAAATTATTGCGAAGTTAAACGACATTGGAAAAGCCTCGGTTGAAACATTATGGTTCATTCGAAAAGCACAGAAGACCGGTTTGTGTGGCCTATATAGCACTGTCGAGAAACCAGCTCAAAATATAAAGCCACCACTTGTGAACCTATAAAATACAATCGCATAGACAACTGTTTTGATGAATGAATGGAATAACAAATAATTTACGCATGACTTTCAGATCCCAAACCAAGCAGAGCTTGTAATATGTAAACCAGATAACTGATATATTACATACCAATACTATTTTGTTTCTCAAAAATATATTATCACTTATTAATACAATAAAAACAGGGTAGAAGTGAAACTTTTGTATTCCAGGGTAACATTTTAAGTATTCATCAATCGCTTTTGAACATAATAGATTGTGTTTATCATTCATTTATATTTCGTCACATAAAAAGGTTGTGGATCAGAATTTCAAAGCTATAGAGCCATATGAACTTTCACCTAAAAAAACTATTTCATATTTATTAATCGACAATATGGCTCACAAACTTAACCTACTTAACAATTAAAAACGTTATATAAAAGCTGTGAAATATTTGAATAATCTCTATATTTTTTATACCCATTAGAAAACCATTGGATACTTATCAAATAAAAAAAAAAATGCACTTGGGGTATCTTCACATACTAACGCATCAGCTGTTGGTCAACACAAAAAAGTGAATCGACCAAGCCAATGACATTTTTTACTTGTATAGCGTAATTGTAACATAAAAACTTCAACAGATCCATCTATGGATAATGAAGTATGTTTATTATATCATTACTAACAAGAAATATGAGTACAATTCAAAGACAATCTTGGACGTCGACGTCGATGCCCGTCAAGCATCCGTCTCCGGGTTAAGTCGGTCATTGTATATTGCTAATGCAGTTTGAATATTTACATTTCAATGTCGTACCGATGAAAGTGATAAACATTGTAATACAAACATATTAGCAAGACCTAACATGAAAGCTCTAATAGCTCTAATAACAAGCTATACTTAAGATAGTCTTATTTCTATTTTATTAAGAAGTAAGACTGATATAGGTTAGTAAGACAAAGTATAAATCTGTAATTGTTGAGTTAATTGCCAGCTCTTCTCAGTAAAAGCAACCTTTCCGAACCTGTGTTAGAGTCAGACCATCATTGTGCTTGTGAAGTAATTGAAAATAGAAACTTTTCAATTTATAAAAATGTACACAATAAAAAAGTTAAACAATAAATGAAAATAAAACATGAGGTGATGACATTAAAATCATTAGGACAAAAAAATGTGTTACATAATCGTGAATTCTATTAGTACAACGAGAATTGTATACACATCATAAACGACAAGCGTCAAAAAACAAAACCACAGTTGCAGCGGTACGGTATCTAATGTTGCAAAAAAATCACAATATCTCTAACTAATCATGGCAAATGACTTTAAAAACTCGACAGATTATGCTAATATCTATAACTAATCATGACAAATTACTTTAAATTTTCGACAGCTTATGCTAATGTCGTCCTATGGGAAATATGGCTGTATACAAGTGATGAGTGCAAGCAAAATTAATATATTTTATCTGTGCTGCACTCATTAGAATTCTATTAGCTAAACCATTCCTCTAAAAAGTTTAACCTAACTCGAAAAGGAAAAGTGAATCTGACATTTTTTTTTTTTACAATTGGCTTGTAGATTTTTGCCATAGATGATTTATTTAATAATACAAGATTTATTTAATACTAGAGTGAAAGGATCGTAGATATGACGTTTAGTCATATACATGAGCGAGTTCCAGATATTTTCTAAATAAACATTTATACTTAAGGCCTGTTAAAAAATCAGGGTGTGTCGTAAAGACACACGATAGAACTCAAACTATTGTATTACAGCTAGTCAATTTAATTATTCATCAATCACTTTTGAATAGCTTAGTGTTTATCATTCATTTATTTTTCGTATCTTCATAACCTTCATATGGCAGCATTAAAAGTTTCATTTCAAAAACCTTTGCTGCACACTTAATTACAGATGACTAAAAAAAAACAAAAAAATAACAAACATTTTTCGCATCGCTAGTACACAATACACATTACTTAGATATAAGTTGTACGTAACAGAATGGCCAGCGTTACATTTTAGTCCGGTCTGTTACATAAAAATTACGTAAACCGCGGACACACGAGCGGACGCGCCCGCGCACTGCAAATTAATATTGATCTATAGTCTACGAGTCACGTGTGATCTTTTATAGTGACAAGGTAAATGCACTGAATAGTAATCTCCTTGTAAGTATTATTAATAACGATTGCAATGTTAACCGGAAATCATTATTATTGACGTGTCAAAATCGATAGTCGATCATTGCATATTTATTCGATTTTACTGCAATATGATTCGATTAAAGGTTCTACGGGTTAACTTATATCAAACTATTTACTTACTCAACTATAATCGTTAGTATGACAAAATCTACTACCATTAGTGATATTAATGATTTTCAATTGATGTTATGAATGGGAATGATTAAGTAAAGGGTTTTTTTACTGGTTTATTGCTGATTATAATTAGTTTTAGCAGGTACGATTACATTAAGTGAACGCATAGTGATATTGTATTTCTTCTGCAATTCCTAAATAAACATAAGTTTACTAGTAAACTAGAACTATATTTGTTTAATATTCGTTTGGCCTTTATCTAAATCTTAACCTTTTTGTCATTGACATTTTTCTTTTAATCAAGTCACCGTATCGAATGGACATTGTTTCTCATTGCAAAATCTATTTTATTAATATAATATAGCGCTATAATTATTAAAACATTATAAATGCATAGTTTCCGTGAACGGATTTGAATTTAGAAATGAAATGTGAAAATTTGTTACACAAATAGTATAAGTTCTGGGCAATGAGTATGAATCTGCGAATCGGGTGGTTTATAATATATAATAACAGCTAGTTGAAATGATCGGACAACCACAAAAGGTAACGTTGATTGTCTCACTGACCTACACCGATATCCAACGCTCTGTTGCAACTGCCACACATCGAGCATTAGCGGGTAATTGCCATTGTGCCCTAATCAGTGGCATTATGCTTTAAAAGTGCAATAAGCGAGTAATTTCTGCACAATTTGCTATTTATTATTGCGGTAATGTTACGGGTGGTTTTATTGCAAATTAACGACGTTTTTTTCCACTTTTGTATTGGAGTTTATGAGCTCTTTTTTTGTATCTAGGGATAATAATAAAGGATAACCTGCCTCTAGGCTCCTGTCAACCTACCTTCAAGGCCTAAATCTTTATTTAATTTTATATAAATCTTTTTTTTACATCTATGATTTAAATGATAACAAGTTTTCAGTCTCAAAAAAATTTATCCCTGTTTTCTTCAGTATTCTTGCAAGTTCTTCTCAGATGAAGGCTGACTTTGGAACTGGTGATAGCCTCAGTAAATTTGACCTTCATTAAGTACTCTCCGCGGGACTGAGTTAGAAACAATTAGAATTTCAATTAGATTATCAAACGTAACACTTATATTTTACAATTGTATAAAGTTTGTCATATTAAGTGACCTATGAAATGTTCCTTTGAGAAATAAATTCGTTCAACCGAATTTCAACTCTATGAAATCAATACATATAAATATTCTACTAACCAAACGCTTTACTTTTTTTCGCAACTATTAAACGGTATTAAATAACAAGCATAACACTGCATTAAGAGCTAATATAGTTCAACCAGTGTTTGCAGTGTAAAGGTGTCTGAAGCTTGGCTTTCATGTAAAATAAACCATTAATGTTAAGCAACCTCGCTCGCTTGCAACTGCAATTACACAGGCTATTGCAAGTTTCATTGCACAGTGCAAAATAGAGCAATTATGTATCCAATCGGATACAAAATAACACTATAAATCAAATTTTCATTACATTTTTATGGCCTCACTACCTTATATGGATGGAAACGCATTGCTTTTGGTATCAACGGAGCCTGAAATAAAATTGGACGAATGAAAAATAAGTTATGGACGCAGCTAAATCTTGCCGTAGTAGAGCTCTTAGTGCAGAAGTCGTCCGTGGATGTTCCACTACCTTACCTATTTCTGCCATGAAGCAGTAGTGTACTTCTATTACTGTTTCGGTTAGGATGGTAAGGGAACGGTAAAATTACGCACATGAAAACTACTTCACGTCTCAGGGTCGATAATGCATTGGTAATCCCTCTGGTGTTGCAATTGTCCATAGGCGACGGTGAACACGTACCATCAGGTGGACTGTCTGCTTGTTTGTCAGCCTTCTTGAAATTTAAAATATAGAGCCTGCAATTCTGGAATAAGCGTTTCTTAAAGGAAGTTGAACATAAAATACCTAATCAGTGGTCAACACTTAGCTTGAACATAAATACATCTACCGCGTATCTTAATAGCTAGTTTTATTGCGATAACTTTAGTTTATGATGTGATCGCATCCGCAATGAGCTATAGATCCGGTTATATTTAAACAATAATATGTAGTTAGCAAATTATATGGTAGCACAAAATGGATTGAAAATGCTTGATGTAACACCGCCGATGCACGATTTCGAAGTGAGCATGTAACTTTAAAACTTAATATATCTACTCGCCTATTATCCTCGACGAGGTAGGCAGAGATGTCACTAATACTAAAAACTCATATTCCACAGTATTTTGTGAGCATTGTCTATGGCACATTCTTTTCTTTTTTTTTATACCACTTGGACCGATAAACAAGCAGAAAAAATAAATGTATAGAATCTTCGTAGAAATAAAACCTATATTATTTAGGATATAGTTCACTATAAGAATTCACGTGTAATTTAAACACGTGTTGTTTAAACTCATATCTAATACTAATTTGAATATATTTTAAATATTTAAGAACAACAAAATTGAATCATGAGAGCCAATCAAAAACCTCACGGCACGTTTAAAAGGCATATGAAAGCACGCCTTGGCTATCTCAATCTCGGACCCTATAAAACTTGTTAAGCTTGGACAGGTTACCATGCTGACTGATTAATCACCATAAATCGGTCAGAATGAAAGCAGACGTCTCGCACTAATTTCTTGATTGCCGGTTAAAATTTTATTATTATCTGTAGCAAATCCAGCGCAAGGTGCGTCTCTGACAGAAGCTGTCAGAATTATGCAACGTGTTAAGATTTGTCTACCTCGATTTGGCATGGTGTATAATTTGTGTTATTATAGCTGCGTAACTTTTGATGGTTACGGCATTCTGTGACTTGTAAGTTTGTAATGGTCATGGGGACATTGCCTACTTCTATGATTACCAGAAATAATTTTGATTTTGTCATTTTTTTTTCAATATAAGATTTGGCAATTTAAAACGTTAGTGTGTAACATAACCGTGGCTGAGTAGTAGCAATATTTGCTTTATTTTTTAGGTCAAGATTTATATAAGGAGGTAGAAAGGGAGAGGGAGCATGCCAAGTACTATTAAGTAACTAAAATAATCTGCGTTTAATTCTGTCAATTCATAAACGTGTCCTTCCTGGGATAGGATTCAATCGGATTTTATTATAGAACTAGCTACCGTACCGCGGCTTTACCTTTGTACCCTAGGAATTATAACACATACTATGTTCCTGGGGATAATATTCGATTATTCCGATCATGGTTAATGTAAAAAACAAAAGTATTGGATAGTTATACTAGCTGCCCCCCGCGATTTCACCCGCGTTCTCGAGGGACAAAATGTATCCTATATTACTTCTAATACTTCCAAGAATATGTGTAAAGTCTCATGATGATCGGTTAAGTAGTTTTCGCGTGAAAGCGTAACAAACAAACTTACACACACATTTATAATATTAGTAGGGATTGGTATTCATTATGTTTGTTTAGTAGAAAGTAAATCCAAGTGAGCAAAAGGGTTATATAGCCCCTAGCAACATGCAAACCAAACCATTGATTACATGCTTCACAGAACCAATTCCAAAGTGAAAACACGTTCTATACCACATCATACGACTAGACGATAGTCCCACATAACAAGCGTAATATGCCTAATTATCCCACAGTATAAGTACGTACGATAAACTATGTCATTGATACACAAAAGAATCAGTATATACTAACAAGGTAATATTTGTAATGCGCCGTTTGGAATGGTAGTAAAATACCTTGACTGAAATGCCCTAGCTCGTATGTTCGATTTGCAACCAGGAAAAATATTTGTGTACATGAACTGTTCATTGAAAAACTGACATGACATTTAAAATATAAATATCCTGATAAGGACATGATGGAAAGGATGTCTATACTTGGGGCACGCTATGATGGCCGTTTTGACGTTTAACAACTACAAAGAAAAATAACCATTATTCCCTCAAACATAAGGTGCATCTATTGGTCCAACAGCTAATTGTATGATGATGGAAATCAACCTTATTCCAAAGCAATACCATGATAGCCCAGTTGCTTGTGACGTCAAATCCCTTAAATAATAATAAATATCCTGTGATATTTTTTACGCACGGCCATCTGATTTCAAAATAAGCCAAGCTTGTACTATGGGAACCAGACGAGCACCAGAGAGTGGCCAATAAAAAAAAATCTTACTTCTGTACCGCGGTGTCACCCGCATATCCTTGGAATTATGCAGCTTTCTCATAAGCATTAACCTCATTTAGTATTTTCTTTTTTGTTTTTCCTTCTCAAATCAAATTGTTCATGTTGTTAAATATTTGAGGGGGAAGACACTGTAGCCTGTAACACAGCTATTGTATACCTAGCACAGGATCCAGGGCTTTATTTCTATTGTAAAATACATTTTTTTGAACAATAAAGTAATTGTTATTATTTCTATCAGGAGAAAAGCTTATTAAAATAGGTGCTGTGGTTCCGAAGATTACACACAAACGCACAAACTCATAACGTCTCTTTGTAAAATTAGAAACAGATGAATCAAGATTAAATATTTCTCGAAGATAAAAGAAATGTAATGCTTCCCTTTGTTGCCCTTTGTTGATACAGTCAAAATAATATATACAATTTATTTTATTTAGTAAACCAACAGCTTTAGTATTACCAATTTGTAACATAAATACATACGTACCTATAGAATGATTGTTTCCTCGTTACGATGTAAGAAACTCAATTTAATGGTACACTCTTCATTAAAAGTGCAATTGTCTCAGCATAATCTCCATCAATTGCAAAGGCCGCTATTTAATTGTCAATTAATTGCTATTCTATCGTTTATAAATTAGGTATTTGCAATTATTATTTAACAGAATATCTTTTGATTAGAAAAGTTTAAATATGTTTAATAATATAGCGACGGGCCAGGTGTCTTGGTGTTTAGAGGTGACTGCCATTTCGCAGGATATTGACAATAATAAAAGTTTATATTAGCAAAAGCGTTAGTAAAGTGGTTAAGTTTTCTTAAATTTTCTAATTATCCACGCAAGTTTCTTAAGTTTTTCTTTCATTTGAACCTTCTCCTGACAATAACAAACACAACAAAAAAAGAATTAGCGAAATCGGTCCAGCCGTCCATGCGTGATGCCCTGACCAAGGGAAATAGGGATTCATTTTTATATCAGGTATATATGTATATATACTTATATATACGAGTATACTAAATTATTTAATGAAGAATTGGATATAAGAATAAAAAGGTAATTAAATTAATTTTTTTATGTATTTTCAAATATACTTAATTAATATAACTGTATAATATGTTTGAAATAAGCTAATGGATTAGTGGATATGCGAGAGAAAATTTGGCTTGGTGGTTAGCGACCCACACTGCCGAGTCGCAGGACACGGGCTCGATTTCCACCCAGGACAAACATTTGTGTGCATGAACATGTTTGTTCTGTGTCTGGGTGTATATCTATATAATATAAGTATGTATTTAAAAAGTAGTATATAAGTTACCTGGTAGCAATAGAACAAGCACTCTGCTTAATTTGGGATCAGGTAGCCATGTGTGAAGAAAGTCCTGGGATATTTAAATATCAGATGGTCTAACGGAATGATATTTTCTTTGGGTGATATCTTCGCGCACATTATCCCTGTCAGGTAGGCAGAGGTCTCAGTAATAAGACCCATACTCGACCGAAGTAATGTTAGTCCCAACGTGACTTTGTCGCATTCTCGTGCATTTTATCAATCTCAGGCTATATGTAATCGGTTATTAACAAAGCAACATAAATTATTTAAACACAACCTACAGTCACACGTACTTACACATCTTTCCTTTCTTATTATTTTTAGTTTTTATTGTTTAGATTTAACTTACTAAATTCTCTAGGAAATATTTTAATAATATTTCAGAAAAAAAATTGTCACTGATACAAAAAATTTTTTTTTTTGTTACGATGTCCGTGGGGTGAAGACCTGGTATCCTGAAATACAGGACTCTGACTGACTTATGCAGAAGTCTTCCGCAATTTAAGTGCTTTTGTAAAATTTTGGTAAATGAAATTGTTCATATTTTTTTTTTACTTGTTGTGGGAGATAAATAAATTATTATTATGTCTGACGCAGGAGCCCGTCTCTAGCCTACCTCTGAGGTAATTATGTGCTTAATTTATATATGGAAGTATATGTAAATTAGTAAATATCGGCTATAAATAAATACATATCCTGACATTTAGTTTTGGCGGACGCAATTGATTGGATACATCCGACGGCTAACTATATTTTTATTACACAGTTTCATTGACAACTTTAAAGACATTCTTGTGATTCACAGACCATGGCCAAGACAAAAATACATACGAATTATATCGATCCTCAGTTCATTATAATTAAGTAATTGGACACTTATATTTATCCTACTTCCTACTGTCCTGTTAATATTATAAATACGAAAGTTTGTATGTAAGAATGTTTGCTACTCTTTCACGCAAAAACTACCTAACGGATTAAGATGCAACTTGGCAAGTAGATAGAGCATATCCTGGAATAACATATAGGCTACTTTTTATCCGGGGAAAATGTGACATCCCTTGGTAACGGGGGTTAAACCGCGAGGGACAGATAATCCCTACTAATATTATAAATGCGAATGTAAGTATGTTGGTTACGCTTTAAGGCGACAAATATTTAACCAATCATCATGAAACCTTGTACACATATTTTTGGAGGTATTAGAAGTAACATAGGATACTTATTGTGCCGGGAAAATGCTACATCCCTCGGGAACGCGGTTGAAACCGCGGGAGACAGCTACTCGCTATATCGTTTAAAACATAGTCACTATGTGCGGTTTGTTCTTTGAAACTACGCAATATATTTCTATGCAATTTTAACCATCATTTAGAAAATCTATTGGAGAAGGTTTATGTGTATGAATATTTATATTATCCCACTCAGGGGAAGCCGGGGCGTGTCGCTAGTCATTTAATAACATCTAGAAATGTAATTATTACAATGGTTTGTTATACACATCATGACATTCATATGAATCACTTTGCGTGACAGAAACACGGTGAACAATCATTTTTAATTTGTTCTTGTTATTCTTTCCAATTAATTATACTTTACAATTGTGTGATTTTCTTCCTTCTACCGGTGTTTTTATTACAATAAACCTTTTGAACACGAGACACCATCAGATTGTAAATAACATGATGTCCCTTGTTTTCCCTTCTCTTAAAAAAGTTATGAGGTAACATACATAAAAAAAAAGTACAGATGAATTGAATTCCTTTTTTGAAGTCGGTTAAAAAGGTTGAAATTTTTATTTCGGACCCTGAGTGTAAATATTAGACTTTAGTAAATGTCGACACAATTAAGTTTACGTTCACTGGGAATACTTAAGATATTCTACGGTTAATAAATAAATAAAATAAGCCTTTATTACTGTTTACAATAATGTTACAAACAAAAATATTTTCTATAAGTCTTCCATCTTTCTCTGTCCTTTGCTATTCTAGTCCATTCAGGGCCGGCGTTCCAGCGTTTCGTTTGTTGGCCTTAACTTCTTTTGACTAACCAATTCTACAGTTATGATATATTAAATAACAAAAAGCACTAAAAAAGAAACTATTTTGTATATTCCTATTTCGATATAAAAATAAAACTAATCTTTAGCAAAACACTAACAGACAACTTTAAACTCTTTGCGTCGATGATTGGCATAATTAATAATAAATTGTTTTTGCTCTGCCGTCATGTAAGTACGGTTCAGTATGTAATCACAGATCATAAAGCGAGTTATATAATAATGATGGATCATAGATGTGGGTGACCCCTAGATGCTGCCGATATGACATAATTATTACAGTCATTTATATGTTCTAGGGCTGTCGCTAACCTTATATTAATAATATTTATATATAAACGGTACTATAGCCTTGTTACTTTAGGTTCTACCCACGTAGTTCTCGTTCCGCTGAGAATATGGGGATGAAATATAGCCTATGTAACTCGGTAAAGATGTAGCTTTCTAATGGTGAATTTTTAAAAACGGGCGTGTAGTTTATGAGTTAAATTTTAATAAACAAAAAAAAACCTTATTATTAGTATAGAAGACACAGTCTCAATGTGTGTTATATATTGTATTTTCGTTTGTATTTTAATAAAGTGAAACTTCTTAACCACTTTAAAATTCTGATCCGCAACCGTTTGGTGTGACGAAAATAAATGGTATAATGTTATCTAAATAAATTAATGGTAAACACAATCTATGCTACTCAAAAGTAATTGACGAATAATTTGAATGTTTCCAGGTAATTAAAAAGTTTCACTTTTATCTTGTGCCTTTACAACACACCCTGTTTTTTATAATATTTAGCTTAGTATATTTAAATACTACGTTGGTACATAAGACATAATATATTTTTTTTAAATAGATTTGCGTTTTTTGTGATTGTTTTTATTTTTATATGACAGCCCTAAAGTTTTGTAGCCACAGGCGATTCTCCATGGCTGTTCTTTAGTTTTTAATATATGATGCTATACTGCCTTTGTATGCGTAATAAGTCGTCCAACCTTTAACTGTGTCATGTGGAAGCTATTATTAACAGCTGATATGCATCTAATTGCATTTATTTAGGTCGCAACTAACTATGTGCATTTTTATTTGTATCTCAAACGAAAATCTAAACTAAGGATGACTAAACATAAAAAAATACACTTACGATTATGTAAGTAAGCTAAAGTGTGTCTTAATACGTAACACGACGACTGTAATTCAATATTATTATTGACTTATAAATAACACTTCCGTTTTGTTTCAGATAACTCAACTGGTGTTTGAAGCTGGGTCAGGAGTTAAAACCTCTAATCTCAAACCTTCGCTGGTGTAAATTGATAACCTATAATGCAATGTCAATGTCTCATTGACAGTTAAGTTTAACTATCGCATTCAGTATATAAATAACTTCAATTTGTAACAAAATTGAGCAGTGAATGAAACTATGAGGATAGGATCCTTGAAGAGATAGTATTTGCTTGTTTTTCGCGTGTGTTGAAGTGATGGCGTCATGGAAGTCATGTGTGGGGTGTTGGACAGTGTGTGTGGTGCTGTGCCTGCTGGGCAAGATCTCCGGCCTGGACAATGGGCTGGCGCTGACGCCGCCCATGGGCTGGCTGGCGTGGGAGCGGTTCAGGTGTAATACTGATTGCAAAAATGATCCTGAGAATTGTATAAGGTATAACATTTTTACATATTTATGGTTTTTTATAGAATGTTTTATGTTAACCGATTTAAATCTTAGGTACTACGAGATAAGTATGATTCTAGTTGTATTTTTTGTACCCAAAAAGAGCGATATTTACTTTATACTCGAGAATAATGAAAAATAAATAAATGCCAGCTTGCGGTGTGCCTGTTGTTAGAAAGAGTATAAAAATAAGACTAGGATGAACACTACAGGAATAATACTTGTGATGTTACTTTTATTTCATACTGAAAATGCAGTTCAATTAAAAGTACTCTTAGATCGATGTTAATTATTTCCCAATAGGCACTATATTTAATATTTTGCAACGAGGACAGAGTTCACGTTATTATGATGTGAATCCATCTTAAGCTTTGCTTCTGGAGAATCAGCCAATCAGCAATCAGCACCATCAAGGTACCTGCGACCTTTGGCCGGGCCTAAGTGATCACAGGATGCTAAGCGATGAGAACAAGTTGAACTTAGTTCTAACGATTATTTTACACTGACTTTCTATTAATGCGACAGCTTAACTTATGTAGCATAATTGACGCATGGGACATCAGTAGGGTTTTATGAGTACTAGTATTCGCCCATTGGTCGAAATTCGTATCCATTTTCATAAAACATATAATTATGACTTTGCATGTTCAAAAACATACATAAGTTTATCGTCATCGTATCGAGTGTACCAAAAAGCAATACAATGGGAAATTGAACATCGCACAACGTCACGGTATGTGCGATGTTCAATTTTCTATGCAAACCACTTTTTGGCGCAGTCGATATGATGACACTACGTTTAAAATAGATGTTCGTACTTAGGCCTCTGCATGCGTCGAGCGTACCATCGCTACAAAGGTTGGAGCGCGACTAAATGGCATTTGGTCAATTACCATAATTTTAATTTGTCGTTTCAGAGCGCGGACATCGCATCTATCATTGATTAATATTGATTTCCCTTTCCAGCGATCGTCTGTTCCGTACGATGACAGACATCCTGGTAACGGAAGGTTACGCTGCAGCTGGATACGAGTACATCAACGTGGACGACTGCTGGCCCGAGAGGGAAAGGGACGCACGCGGCAAACTAGTACCGGACCGGGAGCGGTTTCCATACGGAATGAAGAGTTTGTCCGATTATGTGAGTACTTTGAATATTTTAGAAGTATCTTGCAGCTGGTAATCGATAGGACTTTATGCTAAGAACACCAGATTTATTTGCAGGAATAAGGTTACATAGTAGAGTAACACATATTCTGCCAAAGTAATAAATTGAATTTTTGTTAAGGTCACAGTCTAATATGCTTTAAGGGTAAAACTTTGAGCTTACCGATCCAGAGATTATCGTTTCGCTCGATATGTTTCTTTGGATTTCTACCCATATCTATTTGAAAACGTTACTAAAGTATCAAATACAAATGTTGCATCCGAACTTAATTTAAATACAGTCGAATGAAATATCAATTTCATCATAATATTAAATTCTAATTAATGGTCTATTATGTTTAAAATATTTATTTGTCGAAACCAATCAGCTTCATTTCCTTATGACAACATGAGTCTGCTCCTATTCGCTATTTAGCCAACACAAGAATAAACTATTTTTAATAATAATTGTCAAACGGAAGTCAAATAAATTACGATTTGCGTTTTTGTAAGGAGTTAATTATGCAAATACAGGTTAATTGCATATTAATCGCTGATTATATCTAAAGAGCGATTATCGCCCACGTTAAAGAGATTCCAATGTATTGTATTGTAAAGCACTTTGTTAACAGTTTCATAACTTGGCAGTAACAATTATTATTTATTAAAGGCAAAGCTAATAAAAAAGAAATATATACAAAACGTTTGTGTTACCAGATTTGTGTACCGTTGGGCCAAGTGGGACAATGATTTGAGCCCTGATTTTTACCCCTTAGACGGCCAATATAGCCAAGTCTTGACACACGGCCACCTGATCCAAAACCAAGCAGAAGCTCTGCTATGTTACTATGGAAACCAGATAACTGATATCTTTTAAGTTTCTTTGACGCTCCATCGCCTCAAAATTATTGAACATATTGGGATGAGACTGGTACCACTCGACGCGGAATTTTTCGAAGATGGTAATAGGCAGTATATGATACCGATAAACGCGGATGAAACCACGAGGGACAGCTAGTACTACATAACTGCTATTAAACGACATTTTTTCTCCTTCCAAATTCGAGAACATATTTATATAGATATTTACACCCAGCAAGAAATGTTCTAGCACAAAAAAAAAATCCTTGATGGGAATCGAACCTACGACTTGTAGCGTGACAGTCAGGGTCTCTGACCACCAAGCCAACTGGTCCGTCATTATGACCAACTGCATTATAACAAAATTAGGCAAATTTATGTTCCGAATTCGAGCCAAATTATTCCAAACTGTATAATACGAGGTCGGGAGTGGAATGTCACACAACTGGTCGATGCAACAGGTATTTAATTACTGCCTCAAGTGGGCACCCTACTTACACAAATACACATTTACTTCCATATTAATATATCCCACTAAGGTACAGTAATATGCCGACTTCATAATTTTGTATTCACAGACGTAAAATAATAAAGATGAATGGAATCACAAATTCTCCACAGACAAATAAATCATCTGTCTAATGATTGCATTTGAGTACCATTTACTTACCACGTGAATGTACAGTCGCGCGACTCTCGCATTGTTATGCGAGTGTTCACAGAAGAGTTATCATTACACAGACATGCTGTCCGAATGACATTAATCATTATTCGATTAATGATATAATTGGAAATCGATCGAGTAATGGAATTTGCTATAATTACGTAATATGTAATGTTGCCAGTGGCAATGAGTTATTTTTATTTCATTCAATGTAGGTTTATTTATTATACTGTACCTATATAGACATAAGCACGTTCTTTGTCATACTTTATTTTTCTTAAATCGCACCTGCTGCTGATTACTGACGATTTCGTTGGCAAATACGTAGAATCTACGCTTATCGCTGTCAATGACTTTTTAGTCCCTCAATTAGGTTCCCATATTTATAAAATTGTTTTAATTATTTTTACACACCTTGTGGTTTCCTATCCTACTAATACAAATAGTAAATGTATATAAATTTTATCACTTTTCCCGTTTTTTGATGCAGTATTTGACGCTCCTTATAAGTATAAAATACCTACAAAAAAAGAAAAAACTAAAGAAAATCTTACTTATTATAAATGCCAATGTTTGTGGGGATGAATGTAGGAATCTTCATTACTCTTTTACGCAATAACTATTCAACGGATTTGGATGAAAATTAGAAAATAGATAATACCTGGACTATCACATTTGATTTTTACCCCGGATAAATGTACCATCCCTGGGGAACGCGAGTGATACCGGGGTACAGCGTATTGTTTATAATTACTTAAGAATAAAATGCTCTAATAATTACTACATCACATTTTAAGTAGATTACATAATACGTAATCTTTTGTTTTGTATACAAAAACATTCGCTTTTAGTCATTATACAACAACACTGAAAGAAACAAGTCGACTCGGTCTTTAACCTGCCATTGTATCGAGCTTAACTTTTCATCGATTCTCTTTATTGTTTGTAACAATTCTCACGGGTATCATTTATCTTTATTAGTTGAACTGTGACATAGAAAATATTTTTAACCGTTCTGTGATTTTCTAAATTAATTTCTTATATAATATATGGGGCTCTCAGGGAGACTACTTTTTGACAGGCCAATTGGCTTGGTAGTTAACGACCCTGACTGTCAAGTCAAAGGTCGCGGATTCGATTCCCACCCAGGACAAACATTCGTGTGCATGAACATGTCTGTTTGTTCTGTGTCTGGGTGTAAATATCTATATATGTATGTATTTAGAAAAATAAGAAGTAGTATACATATTATGTAGTATATCAGTTATCTGGTTTCCATAGTACAAGCTCTTAGTTTGGGATCAGATGGCCGTGTGTAAAAGAATGTCCCAGGATATTTATTTTATTTATAAAATTGCAGATGTCCATAGACAACGCTAAAGTTTTCCAGATCTCATAGACCTGTTTTGACAGCTACGACTGTTATATAAGAATGAACCCTATGGTGTTATAATAAGGTCCATTAGCACCATCATACAATTAACCCGTGGATTAATAGATAAGCATTATCTTAAGATTAATAAAGATCATTTTGCTTTGACATTTTTAGCTATCAAAACGGGCCTTATAGAACTTGTCGACTTTAATGACCCGTATACCTTGTATCGAATGTAGCAAACAATTCTAAAATTCAATTTCCTAAAGTAAAGATTTCGCGATTATACTTTTATATAAATAAATATCCTGGGTCATTCTTTTACACACAACCGTCTGATCCCAAACTAAGCAGAGCTGTACTATGGAAACAAGATAAGTGATATACTACATATACTACTTTAAATTTTTCTAAATACATACATACATATTTACACTCAGACACAGAACAAACAGACATGTTCATGCACACAAATGTTTGTCCTGGTGGGAATCGAACCCGCGACCTTCGACTTAGCAGTCAGGGGCGCTAACCACCAACCCAATTGGCCTGTCAAACATGATACTACTTTCAACTACCTATACTTGCTTTCTTAAATTTTTAAGTAAGTAACAAAAATTTCAAATCTTTATTCGCACCTTAATATGGGAATACATATTTCGAATAATATATTTTTTAATCGCAACGTGTATGGTAGCCAGACTAAATAAAAAACCAATTCTATCAACTAACACAATTTACATGCTAATGTTGCCTATAACTAACATAAATGCCTGTGACATTTTAATATTTACATAATAAATGTCACAGATTTTCATTAAACAGGTAGTTCCAAAATAAAATCCTGTTATCAATGTTAATTATTGATGAAATAAAAATCACTAATTTGGAACCGTTATGAGTCATTGAACTTTAATTCGATTTTTATAATACAAGTTGAGGCTTGTGGCTTTATTCATGTGAGTGGCTGGCTTTATGATAAACTAGCTGTCCACCGCGGTTTTACCTGTGATCCCGGGATAAAAAGTAGTTTATGTCCTTCTCCATACTCTTGGCTACGTGTGTGCCAAATTTGCAAGATTGCTTCAGTCGTTTAGCTGTGAAAGAGTAACAAACAAAGAAACTCACTTTCGCATTCATAATAGTATTCAGGATTTAATCTATCTATCTCAATATATAGAGGAAAATAGGGTTCCTTTGACGCACCATCATCTCAAAACTACTGAACATATCGGGATGGGACTGCTACCATTCGATGCGGAGTTTTTCGTAGATGGGTATAATGATATCGATAAACGCGAGTGAAACCTCGGGGGACATCTAGTTTAATATAGTTCTAAATCAATCATTGTTTTTCATTGCCTTGATTAAGCTATATGAAAGCAAAACAATGTAGGTGCGTAGAATCTACGCTTTTCGCTGTCAATGACTTTTTAGTTCCTCAAAGATTCCCATATTTACCAGTCAAATACTATGTGATGTAGTTCTAACATTTTCAGCCTTAGCAGTTAGTGCAACCACCTTTTCCAGGTGTTTTTAATTAAAAACAGCGCTTTCTATCGGTTTTTGGTCGCACTTACACGATAATACACATCTTCTCTGACTGAGTACTACATTTCTCCGCACATTGATCATAAAGCCATTACTAAAATATTGGTAGCAGTGGCGTAGCTACCGGAAGGCTAGACGGGGCAGTGCCCCGGGGCCCCAATGCTCAGAGGGCCCCTCAGACTCTGACTTACATACAGTGGCGTAGCTACCGGAGGGCTAGACGGGGCAGTGACCAGGGGCCCCCAAGCTTCGGCTAGGGGACAAACGATTTTAAGTAGTTTAGTTGGGGCCCTTCTTAATTTTTTGCCCCCGGGCCCTCTGATTAGCTAGCTACCCTACTGATTGGTATTGGTATGCATGTAAAGGTGTGACTGAAAGAGTTAAGAACATACAGATGTAATACATATTTCATAGTGAAGACATGTAACACTTACGCAATCATTAGTGAACCGGTAACAATGTCCGGCAAGGATGATATATCAACATTAAAATTTGCATAACCGGCTGTTAATTAAATTTAAGTATAGTCAAGTCGTAAAGTCAAAAATTTTAATGGAACACGAAATTATTTAATATATAGTCATCGTTTTGCACCTCATTCTATAATAAGTTATATAAATAAACTTTTAATAATTGAATGTATTGTAATGTTTAATAATCATTTAAAAACGAAGTTATCTCAGTGATCCCAAATTAAGCAGAGAAGATAACTGATATACTACACAATCTACATACGTGTGGGAATACGGGTGGGAACCGACTCGAACCGACTCAATCCCACGATTGGCGTGGCAGTCAGGACCACTAATCACCAAGCCAATATGCCACTCAGATAGAAACATACATATAACAGTTGAACATCAAAACTTTTTTGCTTTGAGCGCATCACAATAAGAAGCGTGGTAATGAGGCTTGTGAGAAATCTATCAAAACATAAAATTTTACTATAAATATTTTACTAATATCATACATGTGAAAGTTTATGAGTATGGATGGTTGTTTGTTACTCTTTTACCACTACTACCAAAACTACAAAACAGATTTGGAAGAAACTTGACACACTTTTAAAAAAAAACTATATTATTTTTAACATTTTGATCTTTGTTTAAAAGTATAAAATAATATTAATTAATTTTGTATCTGAAATGGAACTTATTTAAACAAGATATCATTATTAAAATTTGTATTACACTTCCTTTTCATATAATTTATAACCTGAATTAACACATTAATACTTATTATCCTGGAAAAATGTTACGTCATTCGGGAACGCGGGTAAAGCAGCTGGGAACAGCTTCTTGATTTATCATCCCAATTTAATAGCCAAATTGCCTGGTGGGTATAATGACTTGAATAATAAATCATATCACTATGTGGTGCCATTTATTGTGGGAAGGCATACCTATCCTTGAGAGACCACCCACTACGCCACTCATAGGTGTGGCAATCTTAATTAGCGATTCATTTTCAAACAGTTTCGCACGCCTATTTTATGTTTGAAATAAGATCGTGAATTATGAAACACAGTAGTGGAACATGATTAGAGTAGCTTCTTTAATAGCTATTATTTATTGGTTTACGTAACTCGATCAGTGCCTTTACCATGAGTTTTTAACGTACGCACTCGCTAGCGACGGCGTAAAACATTTCTATGGCAAATGTGTACAGGCCCACTAGCGGTTACCTAAAGAACTAAAATCGATAGTACGAGTCGATAGGTAAAAAACCTATCGAAATGTAAACACTAGCGAGTAACGTTTTTTAGCCTTTGCTATAGAAATTCGGTACCATGAGTCACAAATTTGACAGTTGCTATCGAGAAATACTGTATCGATAGTAGTTTACTCGCTAGTGACTAAAGTAAGTTTCGATAACAACTCATGTTAGAGGTACAGTATCTATGCTTAATATGAGTGTCAACGCTTTAGGATTCCGTTTCAAAGTATATCAAACCTTGCTTATTGATCCTTAAAGTTAAAATTACTAATACACATACTAATTACACTAATATTGATTTAATTTTTATTATTTTTTTTCTTATTAGATTTGTATTTTTGTATCATCATCATCCTATCAGCCTATCTCCGTCCACTTCTGGACATAGGGTTCACCTATGGCACACCACTGAGCTCGATCTTCAGCTCTTTGTTTCCAACCGCTGCCAGCCAGCTTGCGTATATCATCGCTCCATCTTGCAGGAGGGCGCCCTACACTACGTTTACCAAGCCGTGGTCTTCACTCTAGAACACGTCTACCCCAGCGGTTATCGGTTCTACGGCAGATGTGACCAGCCCACTGCCACTTCAGCTTGCTAATCCTTTGAGCTATGTCGATAACTTGGTTCACTGACTTTATTTTTGTATGTAACGAATAAAATTTAAAACTACTGGACGAAGCTACACTATTCACGGGTGAAAAGGGTTAATTTATTTTTTCAAAGAAATTACCTTACTAAAACTCTAATAATGTAACCCAAGGTGTAAAAATTACCTAAAAATACCTAACATCGCGTGCGCTGCGAAAACTATTGATGATATAATGAATAATTTAAAATAATGTTACATACTTCGGGAAAGGCGGCAGATAGACAGTAGTAAAGTTGTGTTTTTTAAAGCTACAAAATAGATTCAAAATTCAAAACCATTTATTCAGTTTAGGCCCTCGGAAGGCACTTATGAAGGTCAAATTTAAAGTTACTGAAGCTACTATTATTTTATGGAATCACAAACATAATATTAGTAGAATGGTGTTAGTGTAAGTAAACCCTAATTACATCTAGAGTTGGTATGTAGTCTTAGCCTCACGCTCGTCTGTAGTTTAACACCGTCGAAAAAGTATAATTATCGCCATTATTGCGTGCGCGCACGTAACAGATTCTGATGTTATTGTCTTCTTTTTAAATTGAATCGACAAGCTCATCCAAGATGACATGACAGAGGCTCCGTTTTTTATATGTTACCACATGATTTTTCTGAATATATTTCTTATTATCGTTATTAATACACTAGCAGCTTTAAGTTGATACGTGTATATTCTATATTACTATTAAAAATGCGAATATTTGGATGGATCGATGTTAGTTACTTAATAGGCCTTCACAGGCACTTATGAATGGTCAGACTCTAACACCGGTTCGGAAGGTTGCTTTTACTGAGAGCCGGTAATAAACTTAGATACGCCAGAACTGCTGAATGGACGAGGATCAAAGTTGGCAAAGAATTAGATTATAGTAATTATCACATACTTTAGTAACGCGGGTAAAACTGCGAGGGACAGTTAGTATTATGAATACGAAATATCCTTAATGTTTGTTACTCTTTCACGCAAAAATTACGCAGTGGATCTGGATGAAACTTGTCATATAGATAGTTTATAACCTGGGTTAAGACATAGTATACTTATTATCCCGGGAAAACGCAAGTCCCTCAGGAGCGCGCGTGAAGCCGCCGGGAACAGCTAGTCATGTATACAGGCTGTTACAAAACTACCCGTAAAACCGAAAGGTGGTTAAATAGGGCCTTATAACGAGTCCATTCACAGTATTCAAGAACCGCAGTAACGCTGTATAACATACCCCAAAAAAAATTTTTATGAATGAAAAATAGAAAAACTATTAAAGTAAAATAAAAAGTAGACAATTATTATGTAAAATAGGTACGTAGGCCTTTCTGTTAAATAATCTGGTTCCCTGACATGACAGCTTACTAGGTTTGTTGGCTTTGATAAATTAATTATATTTTTGCGGGGTATTTTGTAACACGTTGTATATTGTAGGCGATGGATTATTAGGTACTGATTCTCTAAGAATAAATAATAATTTCTCAGTAGTTATCCCCTGCGGATTCACTTGCGTTCCAGAAGGATTATTTTTCTGGGATAAAAAGTACCCTATAATTTATTTCATTCAATTCTCTATCTATTTGCCATGTATCATCCAAATCCGTAAGGTAGGTTTTGTGTGAAAATTACAAACATTCATACATTCTTCCTCACAAACTTTTGCATTAATAATATTAAGATTTAAACATTTCAAAATTCAGTTTAGGTCCTCGGAAGGCACTTATGAAGGGCAAATTTAAAGTTAATGAAGCTACTACCTACTATTCATACACCCACATAACTGTCTGTCGTCTGTATATTTTTCTTCCACACTGCATACTATAATTATCATAACAAATCACTTTATAATGTCATTCCACATGACACAATACACATAATGACGAGGAAGCTATTACATTGTAGACGATGAAGACGTTCATCATCGCTCATTACACGACCGCATATCAAATAAGGCGATGTCTCGGCAAATTGATTCTAAACCGCAGCTTTGTCGTGGCCTAACCGCATGTTGATGGAACTTAGCGCGTGCCGAGAAAGTGGCTGGCAGTTTTAAGGGGTCGCCGCGGCCTCCTTCCATTTTTAAAATGCATTTTTTTTAATTCAAAAATTATTAATTTATTTCAATATTAACCGAACTATAATAAGGTCCTAAGAAAATTAAATATATGTGGGCGAATTGGACTAACGTGTGTGCCTGAACATGTCAATTTGTTCTTTGTCTGGATGTAAAAATCGTATATTAGTTATCTGGTTTCCATAGTACAAGCATTAAAGCTTCTTAATGTGTGATCAGATGCCCGTGTTCAAAGAATGTCTCAGAATGAAATTACCTCCGGCCTCTAGTCGAGATTTATACCACGGGGGTGATTAATAAAAAATAGAATCTATAATCCACAAATCTACCTACATATATAAGCAAAATAGGGTTGACACACTATCATCTCAAAACTACTGATAAGATATCAATAAACGCGGGTGAAACCGCGGGGGACAGCTAGTACATATATATATTCATAGTTACCAATGAAGTAAATTATTAAAACATAATATTTTAACTGAAATCAATTATTCTTTAACAAATAAACACGAACCGGAATTGATACAAATAGCGGATCCGTATTTCATATCGCTATACAGCACAATATTTGAGAATTAATTATCGAATGGCAATATTTTATCACACCACAGGTCGGGGGTTGGACAAATATGTGTGTTTATGAACATGTCTGTTTGTTTTGTGTCTAGGTATAAATTACTATATAAAAAATAGTATATTATATTAAATATACCTAGGTAACTAGTTTCCGTAGTACATACAAGCAATAAAGCTCTTCTTAATTTGGGATCAGGTGTTTAAAAAATGTCCCTCGAAGAATCTCCGGCCTCTAGTCTATATTTATACCACGGGAGCGATTAACAAAAAATATTATCTATAGTCCATAAATACATTTATTGATATATATTATGGAATTAATATAAATAGCGGATCCGTATTTCATACCGTTATACGTATCATTGTTGTACAGCACAATATTTGAGAATTAATTATCGAATAGCAATATTGTATTTGCTTGCTAACTGGTGTAAACAACTCGGCATTGCATTGCATAGTTACCCCACATGTTATTAATATTTGATTTATGCTGAGTAATATTTGAAAATTGGCGATGGTAGAAGAAAGCTGATAATGATCTTTTTGAAAAGACGAGGAAATTAAGGTAGGCTTGTTGTGAAAAAACGATAACTATACTACCGGCACGCTATGATGGCCGTTTTGACGTTTCAGATTATCATAGGAAAAGAAACTGCTTTGCTTTGGAATAAGGTTGATTTCCATCATCATACAATTAGCTGTTGGATCAATAGTTGCACCTTATGTCTAAAGGAATGAAGGTTATTTTTCTTTGTCATTGTTAAACTTCAAAACGGCCATCATAGCGTGCCGCAAGTTTAGTCCTACTAATATTATACAAGCGAACGTTTGTGAAAATAGATGTATTGTATGGATGATAGTTACTCTTTAAATAATTTTAAACCTAATCTTGATTAACTCATTGAAAACTTTTTATACTGGGTAATGTAATGCGAATAATTAAAACTAACAATAAAATATTATTTATTATAAAAAAATAAGCCTTCTATGTGTGCTCTACATAAAAAACACACTTAAATCGTTACAGCACAAACATAAAATGAGTATTCATGACAGACTGACTGTCAATGGTATTATTAAACGAAGAAAAAAATATAAAAAAAATAATCCTATAGGCTAAATTGTTTTCATGTTAGATAAAGTGTAGTCTACGTAAAATTTCGTGCCATGATGAAAGCTCGGAAAGTAAACGTCTTTTGTTTCACTGAAATTTAATACACACTGAGTTACTCTTATTTTCAGTTTAGAGAGCTTGTTCAATACTTGAGTGTTGCAAGTAAAAGAAAAAGTTTGTTGGACCTATAAAATTAAATGCTTATTCTTGGTAGACTTTCTACGAACGATTCTTATGGGCACTTCGGTTTCGATTTATTTTTCCCGGTTAAGCATCTTTTAAAGCTTGATGTCTTTTATATTTGAATTATCAGCAGTAAAATTTACATAATTTTGTCATAGTATATTGTCTTCTAGCGATCAGTCTGCTGTATTTCCTCATATTTGTAACTAGTTTAGTAACTCAATAAATATTTTGATAAACTAGCTGTCCCCCGCAGTTTCACCCGCGTCCCCGAAGGATGTAACATTTTCCCGGCATAAAAAGTATTTTATGTGTTATTCCAAGATAAGTGAAAGAGTATCAAACAAACATCTATACATACTTACAAATTTTCGCATTTATAATATTAGCAGGATTTAAGTTATCATCATGTATGTATGTTTGTACCAGGATGTAATGCTGCTAAACTACTTGATTTAACGCTTCGTTTGATTTATTACCCGACGCTAGTTATGCAACGTTTTATTTGTAGAAAACAGGAATCGCAACAACCACATTGTTGACTTATAGACCCTTGCCACCGCTTGATTAAAAAAGCGGAACGGAGTTGGACTTGCGCACCGAGGGTTCCTTTTACATTATATTTCTGTTTTCTTTAACTAAGTTCGGGTACCTTACCGCAAGTACATAGGTACTACTTATGCTTGGCCGGCTTATTATTGTTGTTGTTGCCACTACCTTCCAATTACGGTTCAAAAGATACAACTCTTTAAAGGTAGAACGGATGGATAGGGGGTAGGGCTGTTCGAGTGATGACACCTTAGGCCATATTTGGAACAATTTTTTTTGCAATTAACCCTAAAATTTGCCAATTCGCTTTTTATTCGTACATATTTGGAACACAGTTTATTACTTTGCAATATATAATATACGGGAAACTAATATCAATTAATGTTATAAACTTAAATCAACCCCATCAATACGGACAAAGCTATTAACAGTACATTTAATATCAAATTACTGACAATTTTCTCCATTCAATCGAAATCAAATCGTCTTGACGAACCAGATCAGATAAACCGGTAAAAAGTGCAAGAGCAAATTTAATCAAAGTGAAAGTGTGTGACGTAACACTTTCAATATTAGCTCTATTATGTGTAAGTTGTAACAATCGTGTTTATTTACTTCGCTCTTATTGTCAATGTTACACTTTTACTCGACTTGTGTATTGTTAATTATCACCATGTCTGGTGTATTATCGAATTGAGTGAAAGTTGTGTAAAAGGGTCATTATAGAAGAAATAAAAAGGTTTTTGATTGATTGCGAGATTCAACATTAAAGAATGATTGATTCGACAAATTTAAAAGTTAAGACAAACATTATGGAATAAAATTTTATACCACATGAGCCGAGTAACAAGCACACGGTCCACCTGATGGTAAGTGGTCACCGCCGCCTATGGACATTTGCAACACAAGAGCATCGCCAATGCATTGTGACCCTAAGACGTGAAGTTAAGTTAAGAAGTTAAGAAGTTAAGTCTCATGTGCCTGTAATTTCTTCGGCTCCCTTGCTACCAAATTTTCTGTTTCATCGTGAATTTCGCTAAATTTATGGGAATTGAATCAGCGGTTTCTTTCATCCAATTGAAGATTTACTTACATTATTCTTCAAGAAAAGTCACATAAATACTTCTTTTGACATTTTATTACCACATTATAGTGGATCGTATCTAAAAGTGTTGCCTCATTATAAATTCAGTGAAAATAGGATTTATAGCTTACTGCTAGCAATACTGGGCACCGATTGTTTTTTTTAACATAAATCTCTTTAATTTATCGATATGAGTTAAGATAATTATATCCATTAAATCTGACTCTAATATCAACTATCAACGCGTCTCTATATTAATTATGAATTCACTTAGCGAATATGTGATGCGGTGATGAGTGCTGTTGTTATTTTAAGCACTAGGTATATTTACTGTTGTATTACTGTCTTAGTTTCTTTTTTACGCTTTTACGAATGTATGTTTCGTATTTGGTTTTTATGTGAGAAATATGAAAGTATTTGAAATTATGAAACAAACCATTTGAGGATCCGATGGATGTATGTAAAGAATGTCACAGGATATTTATTTATTTATTTTTATATTGTACCCAAGTGTATAGGAAAAAATCATATATTTACATTACTAGGTACCTACTACTTAATATTTTTTCTAGAAGCTAGTAGGTATTTAAGTATGAATAATGAAAATAAGCGCTGATTGAGCATTACATATCTCATCGAGGGATATAGGCTTTAAGATATAATGTAATGAAAAATATTTTGCAACCCCCTTCTATCACTTTAGGGGTTTGCTACAAAAAAATAATGAAACTCATGTTTAAATAAATTTTTTAATGAATAGAAATGCCAAGTTTGAAATTGATCAGGCCAAGAAACCCTTAGGGGCTGAAATTTAAAAAATCCTTTTTTAGTGCTCCCCTACGTTATAAAAGGAACCCCAGTGCAAAATTTCAAGGTACTAACCCTTTTTAATTTTGGCTCTGCGTTGATATGTCAGTCAGTCAGCTCCTTTTATTATATTAGATACTAGCTGTCCGGACAGACGTTGTCCTGCCAAAATAAGTCCATACAAAAATTCAGGGTTTCGATCGCAGCGCCCCCTACCGGGTCCAATTGTAAATCTAAACCATTCTCGAATCTCCACGAACACACACAAAAAATTTCATCAAAATCGGTCCAGTCGTTTAGGAGGAGTTCAGTCACATACACACGCACACAAGAAATATATATATTAAGATAAGCGGAGACAAATGTTAGATGAAAATGAAGTAAAACAAGTTCTGAAAGTAAAGTTTTTGTTGGCTATTAGATACAAAGACATAGTAAATACCGCCCGAGGCGTTTTGTTGTAATGTTTACGTAAATATTAAACATGTATTGTTTCCTTCATCTTGAAGACAATTGAACTTCACCCAGCTCGAGGTGAACAAACTTTGTCACCAACAAATACCTAACTAAACATTAACAGAGGTCCGTTTTGTTTAGATTTGCACTTAGCACATTCTGCTTGGAGTTTAATGACCGCTTATTCATTATTAGTTTGCGAATAGCTTTTTAAGCGCTTAATCATTTGGAGAACAGTATATGGGTTTGTCACGATTTTTTAATAAAATAATATAGTTACTATAGAGGTTGTCTTATTTGTATTACGGCTAGTGTGAATAACACATTAATCGGGACTAATGGAAATTCGCAGTGGTAATTTACCTGATATAATATTGTTAACTGTTTTCTTATATGTAATATATGTGCTTGCTTCGTGCCTAATCGTTTGTAGTCATTATGCTTTTTCCATTCATCTATCAACATACTTTAACGCACTTCTACAATGCGGTATAAAACTATTATCCTTCCTCGGTCTCTAGTCTATGGTACACTTTCCCTTACGACAAATTGAATGCCTACATAAGAGCAAATAAAAAAAGTTTGAATTTAAAATGATATATTTTTTGCGCTGGCAATTTCTGTTTCTTTAAAATATCTGTGGTTGTTACAGAAACAGCCAGTATTACTACTGAATTTAATTTAATATCCTACTATTATTATAAATGTGAAATTTTGTAAGGATGTATGGGCGTTTGTTACTCTTTGAGGCAAAAACTACCGAACGGATTTAAATGAAACTTAGCACATAGATGGAGCATGCCCTGAAATAACATATAGGATATATTTATCTCGGGAAAATGTAATATCCCTCGGGAATGCGGGTGTAACCGCGGGGGACAGCTAGTATAGAATAATACACAAACTTATAGACAACTAGCTGTCCCCCGCGATTTCACCCGCGTTTCCGAGGGATGTAACATTATTTTGTTCTTTCCATCATCAATAGTTTTCGCATAGTTAAACCGACGTAAGGATTTTCCATTATTGGATATTTTGTAAGGATCCCTAATTTAAAAAAAAAATATAGCCTATGTCACCCGGGGATGTGCTTCCCAACGGTGAAAGAATTTTTCAAATCGTTCCAGCAGTTTTTAAGTTTATTGTTTACATACAAAAATACAAATCTTTCCTCTTTATAATATTAGTGTAGATTTAAATAAATTGTAGGGATTATTTATATCACTTCTAAATACTGCTGCTACTAATAAATAAGTCATAATGTTTTACTGGCCGATTGTGTTCCGCTTATGATCACCTTATTGCTTATTAAATTGCTATTCCTTCCTTCATTACAAATTAATACTTTCTTCAACTTCAACTTCCCCTTACTTTCGTTGGACCATTTGGTAGGCTACGTTAGTAATTATATGTAAAATATGTGCTATAACAGTTTAACGGTTATGTGTCATGTTAATTATAATAAGTCACTGCATATTAGTGTACCACGCCAAGCTACTACAATTGTGCTTCAGAAAAATAAAGATATTTTGTCACATAAACTGTATTTTTGCCTATCTGTATTTTATTCACTACTAACTGTCCCCCGCGGTTTTACCCTCGTTCCCGTGGGATGTCACATGCATTATACATAAAAACCTTCCTCTTCAATTACTCTATGTATTAAAAATAAACGCATCAAAATCCGTTGCGTAGTTTTAAAGATTTAAGCATACATAGAGATATAGGGACAGAGAAAGCGACTTTGTTTTATACTATGTAGTGATTAGTGGTTCCATGCTTTGTAATACGTCTTCGAACCCTGAGTTATTCTTATGATCATATACTTACTAACATATAAAAATACTTTACATAATTTATTTCCTGAATTTTCAATTTTTTCTTTATTTGGAAACTTTATCCCAGCCGTTCTCAAATGACGCGTTTGCCAACAAACAGCATTTTTTTTTATTTGTCTAGTTTTGTATAATTGCAATGAATACTAAAACAAGGGTTGTTTTTTTTTAATATAACCTAAATCTAAGTTCATTTCTGCATTGGACAACGCGGAAGGTTAGTGATGATATGCAGTGGGAATAACTGTTTATCTTGTCATAAAAATCATGATAGTATCAACATGTGAACCAAAATAAGTATATCATAGTTGTACCTAGTCGCAGTCACATGGTCTACGCACGATCATTCACAATCCTCACGTCTACACGCTGTACTTAAATCTGATTTCACCGCTTTATCTTCAAGTTCAAATCACTACAGACTTATCTAAGTAAAATCTAGACCAGATTACCAGCTTTCCCACCAAATCGCCCGTGATCGTTCCAAATCGCGTTCTAGACGTCTGCAAGATGACTTGTTCCGCTTTTTGATCAACAAATTACGTTTGTGGCGGATACTTTCTTTTAGATTTACCCTCAACTAGGTTATAGAGACTCAATAGAAAGACGAATACTCTAATTGGTTGTATTGTTCGGCTAATTTTGGTAGACTCTTGCGTATAACTAGATAATGTGGTATAGACTAGCGGATCCAAGCAAATTCCGCTTTCCCCGGCCTATACATCTACCTTTCATTCTCATTTAGGAACCCTTTTATTATATTAGTCTTCATCTCATTTCTCTACATGAAATATAATCCGTAAATATAATATAAATTAATGTCCGTCTGTCCATACTTCTAGTCTTTGTCTGTCTGTCTGATTGTTTTGTTTTCACGGCTGAACCGGTTTTTCCGAAATTTGCCACATTTTGTGTTAATTTTATCGCAGGGTATAATCTAGTATCAAAATTGAACTGATTTAGTTAATTAAACAAATAAATCAAAACATACATCCGATGGCCCTGCTCTAGATTAAATACCTTGCAGTTATAAGCCCCATCGAGTCTCATACCAAAGGACTTAAAACACCAATTGTAACGCACCTTGAACAACCAAAACGGGTACACTGGTACACTGTTTTACTCTACATACACGCAAACACACTTATTGTATCATTGTGTATTATGAATATTAATTTTAATGAGACGTGCAAGATGTATGCAAATGTAATTCATTTCGAGCTCAATGCCGTTGTAACTGGACGTCGCTCACCGTGAGAAAAACGCTGACGCGAAATTGTTTGAAGTGACCTGAAGGTCGCAGTAAAAGTGTAAAAAATCTACTACGCCCAGTGAGCTAATAATCTCAACTAGGTCAAGTGTAGCCGCGACTAAAAGATCGCTTGACCACGATGCGTAAATACGGAAGCAGCTTCGATTATCTTATTGATCTTTTTCATCGGAATGTTCACGCTTTCGATGGGCCGTTTGGGAAATGGCGTGAAATGGCAGCTTAACTGTTGATTTGATCAGTGGTTTCATTTCTTTTATTATACGCATTCTCCAATGTCATGATGGTTATAATGTACCTAATTATATTTATCTTTATTTTCACAGTTTTACAGTACTTTATTTTCAGAAATTTATTCACAAATATATACAACTAGTTGTCCCCCGCGGTATTACCCGCGTTTCCGAGAGATATCACATTTTCCCGGGATAAAAAGTAGCCTATATGTTGTTCCAGGATATGCTATATCTATGTGCCGAGTTTCATCCAAATCTGTTCGGTAGTTTTTGCGTGAAAGAGTAACAAACATCCATACATACAAATATTCTCATTTATAATATTAGTAGAATTATCGTGAATTAAAAAGCTACTAGAAGATTTAAATAAATTTAATTATAAAAGGCAAAATAAAACAACCTTTGCGACACATCAAAAATCGCTCACATACTCAAATCGGGCGAGACGGATTGAATTCAAATTGTGAAACTAAAACCGCGAAGGCTTTATATTCCAGCAGTTCACCTCGTTGGAAATTGTAAATGTGCACTCCCCGAAACGAATCCATTCTCAACACTATAATTTTAATGTGAAATCGTGTCATGTATCTCCGTCATGTCATGACTGACACACGTGACGTGACGCGTGTATGCCTGAACTGCCGGGCTATCCATGCTGTCAGAGCACAGTCAAGTCACGGTGACATTGACACGCCACTGAAAGTTGACACGGTCGTGACCTTGACACTGAGGTGCGCTGGCGCATCCGACGCGCAATCATTTGCACTTGTACATTTAATGATCATTTATCTTTTTCGTTCGTTTTATTTTTTACATTTTATTTTAAATGATTATTAATGGTATAGCTTGGCTTGTCAAATGATTAGGGGGGATAATTATAATGTTAATAATTTTTTTCATTTACAGAATTGAATAATTATATTAGTATTATTGTTATTCAAAATGTCAGATATCTAGATTACAAATTGCAAGCAGGTAGTTGTGTGAAAAGATCGTATCAGAATGTTTATAACTTATTTGTTTACTTGCTGATTCATGCTATAGGAAGCTTGAATTAAATACAGATATTAAGCTGCGAATAATGCAAATTTAGCCCTTCCTGTATTAACTGTTATGTTATTGTAAGTCTAAGACTGGAAAACACTATTTTTCTTTTAATACTACTAGCTGTCCGGACAGACGTTGCCCTGTCGAAATAAGTCCATACAAAGATGTAGGAATTCGATCGCAGCGACACCTACCGGGTCCAATTGTAAATCTAAATCTACCCAGGGCACCACCAAAACTCAAACAAAAAACAAATTCAAATCGGTTCAGCCGTTTAGGAGGAGTTCAGTGATATACACACGTAAAGTAGGATTATATATACATATAAAGATAAGGATGTCACAGTGAACATCTTTTACGAAAAGCCTATTTTTTACACACAAACCGATATAATTTGCAAGTCAGTACCAAACTGCCAAACATTAATCAATTCACCTTCTAATTATTAAGGTTGTAAATCCATTGCAGATTTTCGTGCAATAAATTTTAATGTAGTGTGTTATACAGGCTGTACATTAGCCGGCTTATATCGTGTTGTATTGTAGCATTGCGTGGGAAAAGTGCGGCTGCCTCTTGCGCCTGTGTTGCGAAACAGTTGGTGTGCCACTGCGCCATAATGAAACCTGTAATAGCTTCCTTTATCTAAGTCTCCACTATGTAGGCCTCCTTCATTGGTACCTACATAGTTCACTACGAAGGCATCAAAATGAAAACTAAAAAAAAAGTTATTAAAAACAGGAAAATTTGCTTAAAAAAATGAGTAAAAAGTAAGTTTGGATATTCAGTAAATGGAACAAAGTAGAAATGATATCACGAGGAAGTGATGCGTTACAACCGATTATTTATGAAAAGATTTTTAATAGCATAATTTCTAATTTTCTTTTTTTATAATTAACTTTAATGGTACGGTTATAAAGAAAATTGTGTAGTTTGTAACATTTTGCATAAACTTACTTATCCACCTCCAAAAGTTATAATTGAGATTTCCGTATATGGATAGACCAAAAGCAAATCAAAAGTAGGGACAAAACCATAAATTATGAACTCTTATTTCGTAAATATGCAAAATTATGACCTTGATTTCATTCATTCTCAAATTCTCATTCTTAAATTCCTCATTTTGATCCAATTAAAAAAAGGTCAGAGCACGCCTTTATCTATTTGCAACCTCTTTTGTTATGCGAGTCGAGACATGGCGAAGGCGTGAGAACACCCTCTGACATGAAGGTCTTTCGATAAGTCTCAAGATAAAACCGCTCGTGTACCTAAAGCTGTATCACACTTATTGTTACTTGTACACTGGCATTGTTAGTGAATTCACATAACTGTAAGGGCTATTGCGTTACGACATAACTATTGTAATATAATGAGATTGCGACAAGTGTTTAAAAGGTAAAAAATACGTACAAATTAAATTGGAACATTTTATTTATTCAAAGTTCCAAAAGAATAACAAAAGGCAACAAGATATTAATAATTAAAAATAAATTATTATGACATATTCTACACGTACTAATATTATAAATGCGAAAGTTTGTATGTATGGATGTTTGTTACTCTTTCACACAATAACTACCAAGTGGATTTGGATGAAACTTGGCACGTATATAGGTTTAAAACAGGATTAACACATAGAATACTTTGTATCCGGGGAAAATGTAACACCTCTCGGGAACGCATGTGAAACCGCGAGAGACAGCTAGTAATTTATAATCCTAATATACCAAGATTTTTGTTTGTCTCATAATATTTCTTTCTTGTAAAACAAATGTTAGACTTGATGCTTGCCAATCAAAAACAATCTTTAACTAAATGTCAATTAGACAAAAAATATTTGATCCTTGAATTTTATTGTTTTATAAATTTAGGGCGTTGTAAAACCAATGATAATAATACACGGTTTCATCGGTAATTGTAGGCGTTTATGACCCTTGAGATCTACTGCTGTAGTTTTATAAATGCATACGTTACGAGCCCACTAACAGCATTATCAATAGAACAAATGTTGCGAAACATTTATAGGCTTAAAGTTCATACCAGATTAACACTAAACATACCATACCCGGGTCAAATGACCCATTTTGACTTTCCATTGAAAATGCACGTATCATCTTATTGCTTTGCACATTCGACTTCATGACTTTTTCTCATTAATTAATATACAGTTATACTATTTATTTCCCTTCCTAATAACTATATTTCATACATTCAAGCAGGAAACATAAAGTCACATTTGACCCGCTATGGTAGAAATAGGTACCTAGTAAGTGTTGGTATGTTTAGTGTTAAAATACATTGCTAATAATAACCTTGATGTTTAGAGCACTTGGAGTGAATGACTCTTAAATTATTGTATTATAATAACGATCCATGATAATCATCGATGTTTTTTCTACGTACATTTCCTAACAATAAAATAGATTATCTAACAATGAGTGAATTAAGGTCTGTTACGATAGATCGTGCTCAATTGCTCAAGTTTTTGTAGTACGCAAAAAGTATAAACTAGTATGGAAATTCAAAATGAATGGGCCATCATAAATCAAGACGTCAACTACATTCTAACCCACAATTGATATCATAATAAATGACACGAGTTCATGACATGACATGTGTTTAACATGTTTTTTGCAACTGCGATAATGTGATTTTTAACGAAATGTTCTTAAAGATCCGTTTTTCGTTTTCAGGTTCATAGCAAGGGTCTTAAGTTCGGTATTTACGAAGACTACGGCAACTTCACCTGTGCCGGATATCCAGGAGTCGTTGGCCATCTTGAAGGCGGTAAGTCTTGATACTTTAATATCTTATTTTATTAACCTTGTGTAAGGCAACGCGGCGGCGGTAAATTATATAACTTGATACTTAATTCTTGTTTATTTTACTTACATTGATTGTAGATATCGATATCAGCATGCGCGACGTGCAATATTTTATATAATATCACGGTACATTTTAATACATAAACAATATCTTACAAAACGCTCAACAATGGAGCTATGTCCCAATGCAACCTACATATTGAAATTAGCTATACGATATTACACAAACGTCTTCAATGACCTAACATATATGGTCTATCGGCTATATTTTACATTCAACAGATACCGCTGCAGAAAAAGTGTTTCGAACCACTTATCATAAGGGTTACGTCAGAGGCGTGAGTTGGTTTACTTGCAATCATGACTACTTGCGACTTCCTGGCCGAGTCACTGACTCAGTCGACTAGGAGGCTCTACTCACGCAATTTCCTTTGGCCGCGTGTGCAGTCTTTAATCATAAAGATAAATACGGGTATTGAAAGGAACGTGCGAATGATTCGCGTTCAGAATGAGCGTTTAATATGGAATTAGGTTCAGTGAATGTAAACGGGACATTTAATAGACGGTTAACTATGGATGACATACTTTTCAAGATTTTCAAGGATTTTGAAGTGTTTATGAAATGCTTTTAGTATGTGAATTGTCACAATTATTGAATGACTCTTATATTATTCATCTGTAATTTTTTTTCATACTAAGTTCATTATTTTTATTTTTATATATTCTACAGGCCAGTTGGCTTGGTGGTTAGCGACTCTGACTGCCAAGCCGAAGGTCGCGGTTTCGATTCCCACCCAGGACAAACATTTGTGTGCATGAACATGTCTATTTGTTCTGTGTCTGGGTGTAAATATCTATATAAGTATATATTTAGAAAAAAATGTAGTATATGTAGTATATCAGTTATCTGGTTTCCATAGTACAAACTCTGCTTAGTTTGGGACCAGATGGCCGTGTGTAAAGGATGTCCCAGGATATTTATTTATTTATTATTATTTCGTTCTATCTCTCTATCTAGATATATATATCAACAAAATGGGGTTCCTTTGACGCACCATCACCTCAAAACTTTGAACATTTCGGAATGGGACTGCTACTATTCGACGCGGAATTTTTCGAAGATGAATATAGGCTATATATAATACCGATAAACGCGGGTGAAATCGTGGGGGACAGCTAGTAATTAAATATCAACAGTGTAAAATAATAAATCTACGATTGCAACGTGTAGAGTAGGTAACACAGGACGTTGCGTGTGAGCAATTCGCTTGTAAATTTGATCGATATGGTAATTAGCAGGTAATCTTCCTGTATTAGCAAATCTTGCCTTAACACAATAGCTGCAACTAAACTCATCGACGGTTGGATTTGTTAACCATCAAATAAACTTCAACAAAAAATAATGCCAACAGCCAAATGAGATTGCAACTTTGAAGTCCACTAATCCGTTGGCCAGGCTCAAATTCGTATAGAGACAAAAAAGGTGTCTGGTTGCAATTAGACGTTTTTCTAAGACGATTTCCTTGGCACAGATGTTGGTTGTAATATATGAGCTGCTCGTACGCCTTCATGAATATTTCGGTAATTCTGATACAGTTTTATCCTAATTTATTTCCATAATTCCTAATGTGCGAAAAGTGCGTTATAAATAAACCAAAAGAGCTGAGTTGGGACCACAGACAACAAACACTGCGTATTTCTAGTTTCTTTGTTTAACATATTTAGCGATGGTAGCTAAGTTGGTGGTGACGTCAAATGCCGTCATGAAAGTTGTGGTTTCGAATTTAACAATGAGCTTGAGCCTTCTGTGAAAACATCGTGACGAAACCATAGGACGGGAGAAGGGCACTCCTCTGTCATACTAATTAATTACTAAGCACCTATTTTGTGTACCGACAGCTGCTCATGAGAGTCAGTGCTAGCTTTTCTGCTTGGGCCATATAATCACTAAACATAGTGTGATTGTGGTTAAAATAGAAATGCATTAATAAATATCCTGGAACATTCATCACACACGGTTTTCTGATCCCAAATTAAGCAGAACTTGTACTGTACTATGGAAACCAGATAACTGATAAACTACTTATAAATACATACTTGTATTTATAAGTATGACAGGCCAGTTGGCTTGGTGGTTAACGCTCTGACTGCCAAACCGAAGGTCGCGGGTTCGATTCCCACCCAGGACAAACATTTGTGTGCATGAACATGTCTGTTTGTTCTGTGTCTGGGTGTAAATATCTATATAAGTATGTATTTAGAAAAAAAAAAAAGTATATGTAGTATATCAGTTATCTGGTTTCCATAGTACAAGCTCTGCTTAGTTTGGGACCAGATGGCCGTGTGTAAAGAATGTTCCAGAATATTTATTTTATTTATTGATATTTACATCCATACATCGAACAAACATATTCATGCACACAAATGTTTGTCCTCGGTGAAAGTCGAGCCAGGGCGTGATCATCGGGGTATCCAACCTTCACACTAACTTTCAAGCCTTATATAGACTTTAAAAATGCTTTTGTAATTCCTTCGTTATACTTAAAATGTATTATTTAATCTCTAGATGCAGCAACATTCGCGGCATGGGGTGTGGACTACGTAAAGCTGGACGGATGCTACGCCCTCCCAGTGGACATGGATCACGGTTATCCAGAGTTCGGACGCCAGCTCAACCTGACTGGCCGGCAGATGGTCTATTCATGCAGTTGGCCTGTCTATCAGATTTATGCTGGAATACAGGTTAGGACTGGTTTTATGTTTTTTGCTTCTTAGCTACTCAACTTCGAATGGTATTGTATTCAACAATTGCATTTGATTGATCTCACTGTCTGATATTATTTTGTTTGTGTTGAACACTAATGGATTGATCAGCGTAGAGAGCTAATAATTTATTAATTTTAGTTATAGCAGCCTACGCATACAGACCTACTTTTTATTTAAGCTCAGACCAGTGACATAATAAAATCGTAATTATTTCTTGGCTTCTAAAAAGGTATTGCGTATTTGCTACGTTAATGAGAGCGAAGACGAAATTGTTAATTATGTATGATGCAACAACACCAAAAGAGGGAACACTTAAGAAATTACTTACACAATATACATATACACAGTGCGTGTGTGCGTGTAAAGGAAATCTTATGTTTGTACCATAATGTTCGCTCTTCCGTTAGTAGTTGCGAAATAGAAAAGCTAGATGCTTCACTATGCCATATGGTCTAAATAGCATTTTTATAATAAAATGAAAATATTAAATAAATTTTTAGAACATTCTTTACATACAGTCAGTCTAAATACACTGTAGGTACTTATATAGATATGTACACCCAAACACAGAACAAACAGATATGTTCATGCATATAAATGTTTATCCTGTATAGGAATCGAACTCCCGACCTGTAGTGTGACAGTCGAGGTTTCTAACCAACCAACTGACGCAAACGATTATATGGATCTCGCTTAAAGAATTTTCGAAGTAACAAACTATCTGTACCACAAATCCAAAAAAAACCGCCTTTTTAAATTAATAATTGTACTGTTCAGATGGGAATTCCATATCCACCAATCTTTGCCTAGCAAAACTACTATTTTCCCTGAGGGAACAAGTTACGTCATAATCGGATAAATGGTTGAGAGATTTTACACTTACATTCTAACGTTGATTTTTATTCAATTCTATATATTATATACATCTATATATTATATACAAATTCAAAATTCAAAACGTAATATTGAACGTCGTTTGCGTCTCACTCCTCCTTTTTATTATTGTTTTTCTGTAAAAACAGGACAGTGAAGTGGTTATGTGTTGTAATTTATTAACACTAATATATACCTTATCTGAAAGCGTTTGAATCTTAGTGACTAATTATGGTGAACAGTGAATAATCGGCCAAATTAATTGCAAAAGAATATCAACATACCGCCATCAACCAACACATCGTTTTGAGTTCTAGTTATTAGTTCGCAACACGTAAGCGCCCCGTTTTGCACGGCGCTTACGACCTTTTTCTCGCCGACTTTGTTGGGTTGGATTTATTGCTTCGTGTAGTGTAGTGATTTGGTATTGTACCTACGAGCTATCAGTGACAACCGTCCTGCACCGAGTTATAAGTATTCAATCTAATATGTTGGAATGTACGGATTGTGCTTGCTGCTCGCAATCAATTGCGTCTGGCGATCTCTTTGCATCTTGTACCCGATGTCGATTGTATTACCATGAAATATGTGTAGAAACCTTAATGAAGCAGTCTGTGACCAACATTGATATGGCTAAATGGGTATGTCCAGCATGCAAACCGAAAAATAAAAATGCTGATAATACCCCAATTCGCGCCACTAGGACTACATCAATTCTCGGGGAAAATACCAATATCACGCACAGGAAAAAGGGTCCTGTAACGACTCCGACGACTAAGTCCGTCGAAAATGCTCCTGTCACTTCCGCTGAAGTACAGCAAATTGTCCAGAATGCTATAGGTGATCTAATGAAACATCTTAATGGAACTTTGGCGAGTTGCGTTAACAAGGAACTTTAATCTATCAGGGTGGAGATTGGAGAGGTTAAATCGTCAATTGATTTCTTGAGCCAGCAATATGATGATATAAGAAAGGATGTTCTTGCTAAACTGGAATGTATTAATGTAATAAAAAAAGAGAACGAAGAACTAAAATCTACTATCAAGGATTTGAATATGAGAATGAATGTTATTGAGCAGCAATCACGTTCCTGTAATGTCGAGGTTCAATGTCTCCCCGAATTCAAAGGAGAGAATCTAGTGAACACCATACACAATCTTGGCAAGGTGATTGCTTGTGATCTTACCGACTCTCAGTTACACCATGTCACGCGTATTGCCAAGATAAATTCTAACAATCCACGGCCCAGATCTGTCGTCGCCCAGTTCAGCAGTCCTCGAGTTAGAGACACGTTCCTCGCTGCTGCCATCAAATACAACAAGAATAATCCCAAAGACAAGCTGCATAGCAAGTTGTTAGGCATAGGTGGAAGCAAAGAAAATATTTATGTAGTGGAACACTTGTCTCCTGGAAATAAAGCCCTACACGCAGCTGCTAGACTGAAGGCAAAAGAGAAGAGCTACAAGTACGTCTGGGTCCGCAATGGCAGAATCTTTATGCGCAAGTCGGACGATTCAGACTTTAAATATATCAAAGACTCTGATTCACTAAGTAAATTGGACTAAGTGCGTACTGATTTTATTCTATAATTTTAAAGAAGTTTTTAGTTTTATTATTTTTTAAAATTCAAACAGTTAAAAATATATTATCAGAATGTAAGAGGTATTAAATCAAAATTGCATGATGTATACTGTAAAATAACTGGTTCAGATTATGACATAATTGTTCTCACAGAAACTTGGCTCAACGACAGTGTTTTTGACGCGTAAGTTCTTACTGATCGTTATATTTTATACCGAAGAGATCGTTCGACAACTGCGTTAAATAGTAAATGTGAGGTTGGGGGTGTACTAGTCGCTGTCTCAAATAAATTACAGTCAAAACGTTTATCAGGATATGAAAGTGCATGTGAAGACCTCTTTATTAGGCTGAATTTGTCCGTAGGTAAGCACTACATAAATATTTGTATATGTGCTGTATACTTGCCATCACCATTAAAACATAATGTGTTGGAGCATTTTATTGACAATGCTAATAGTGTGCTTGAAAAAGAGAACCATTGTTTATTCTTAGGTGACTTTAACTTGGGCACTATAAAGTGGCTTAGCACCGATGGTTCAATTATTGATTCCCCTATTCAAACCTCTTGTAACATGGAGCAGCAGCTTTGGGACTTCATAGCTGTAAATATGCTTAATCAACTCAATCATGTACTTAATGATAGTAACAGAATTCTTGATCTAGTTTTATCGAACTTGCCCTACAATATTCATATTAACCCTGCTTCTCTTATAATCTCAAGAATCGACCCCCATCACCCGCCCATTGAATTATCACTCACTTTCTCTGAAAATATTAACTGCCTCAAGTACAATAGTATCAATAAATTTAATTATCACAAAGCAGACTATGAGGCTATAGGTGCTGAGCTGGATTCAGTTTACTGGGATCAAACATTGGACACTAGGACTTCTGTTGACGAAATGTTAACTTCTTTCTACACAATTTTGAACAACTTGATTCTAAAGCATGTACCAAAAACTAAGCCTAAAAATACTAAATTCCCTCCATGGTACTCTAGATTATTGATAAAACGATTGAAAGAAAAATATAAACTACGAATCAAAGTTAAAAAATTCAAAAATCCCATGGACGAATTACAACTAACTTTGTTGAAAAATAGATGTATAGAATTAACCCAAACTTGCTATAACACGTATACAGCTATTATTGAAGAAAAAATTAAACAGCATCCCAAATTTTTCTGGAGTTACCTTAAAATGAAAAGAGGTGGTACTAGTACTTACCCTGCCGAAATGTCAGATGGCAAAGTAAGCTCAGACAACGGTGAAGCCATATCTAACTTTTTCGCAACCAGTTTTTCATCAGTATATGCTGCACCACCATCATGTACTAGTTTGGCCGGAGGATTTGAAACTGATGGTGGTCTAGGTTCCAACAACTTGCAGGTGATACAAGTACACGAGACTCAGATCAAAAAGGCACTCCAGAACCTTGACTTAACAAAAGGTGCTGGTCCCGATAGCATACCGCCCATATTTCTATCCAATTTGGCCAATAAACTGTCTTCCCCGTTGGCAACTATTTTCAACAAATCTCTTCATGATGGTATTTTTCCCGCTTCTTGGAGAGAAACCAAAATAGTTCCGGTTTATAAAAACGGTGACAAATCTCTGGTCTCTAATTATAGACCAATAGCTATCTTATCTGTAATGGCAAAAGTACTTGAATCCTTTGTGTGTCAACAATTCTCATGGCATATACATCAATTAATTGATGACAGGCAGCACGGTTTTGTCAAACATAGGTCTACTGCTACGAACCTTGTAGAATATTTTGAAGATGTTGCGAAGTCGGTTGATATGAGGACACAAGTTGATGCGGTCTATACCGACTTTAGCAAGGCCTTTGATACAGTAAACCATAAGATATTGATACATAAATTGGAAAAATGTGGAATTTCAAATCCTTTATTAAATTGGTTTCAATCATACCTTTCCAATAGACAACTTAAGGTAGTTGTTAATGGCTTTTCTTCCAATTATTATATCGCATCCTCTGGAATTCCGCAAGGTTCGCATTTGGGTCCATATCTGTTTAATGTTTTATTAATGATATATCTCAATGTTTTCATAACTCAACATTTTATCTTTTTGCTGATGACCTCAAAGCCTGTAAAGCTATTAAATCACTAGACGATTCTATTCTTTTACAGAATGATTTAGATCGACTATGTGAATGGTGTAAATGTAATGATATGACGCTAAATATAAGGAAATGTACCCATATTAAATTTACAAAAAACAAAAAAAATTTACCAACATCGTACAGCCTCAATGGCGATAAACTAGAGGAAGTAACATTTATCCGAGACCTTGGTGTTTACTTTGACAGTAAACTAAAATTTGATAAGCACCTTGATGAAGTGGTCCTTAAGGCCTCTAAACTTTTAGGTTTTGTAATACGGCAGAGCAAAAGCTTCAAAAACTCGGCAACTAAAATTGTTATGTTCAATTCTTTAGTTAGAAGTCATTTGGAATATTGTAGTGTTGTTTGGTCCCCATATTACAAAGTTCACATAGCAAGGGTGGAACGTTTGCAGAAACGATGGTTGTGGCACTTATCATACAGTCAAGGAATTGCTAAAAAAGTTAAAACTTATAATGATAGGCTTTCATATTTCCAAATGCACTCCTTAGAAGGCCGTCGAAAATATTTAGATTTACTATTTCTCAAAAAGCTATGCACAGGTTTAATTAATTGTCCAAATTTGCTCAGCCAGGTTAGATTTAATATTCCATCAAAAATCCCTCGACTGTGTAGGAAGAAATTGTTCTCCCGTCCTAACAGTCGTACCAATTTAAGATTGTACTGCCCTTTATCACGCATGTACTCGTTGTATGAAGAGTATCATGAGAACTGTGACTTTTTTACAACTGCAAATTTAAGAGACTTGTTTAAGAATTAATTATGTATAGTATTTTAAATTATGTTTTAGCATTAAGTAGTTTCTAATATTAAAATTTGTCGCATGCTGAGGTTTCCTATAATTAACAGGGCACTTAGCAATTTTTTGTATTATAATAATTTGTATTTTTACACAGTGTATTTGTTGTTGGAAATCCTAATCAAATAAAATAAAATAAAATAAAAAAATATATATAAAGATTCTTTGTTACAGCCTAACTTCTCATCAATCATCGAACACTGCAACTTGTGGCGCAATTTCGACGACATACAAGACTCGTGGGCATCCGTCGAGTCTATCATAGACTACTACGGAAACCATCAGGACGTCATTGTGCCCAACGCTGGACCGGGTCATTGGAACGACCCTGATATGGTTAATATATTTATTTATTATCTTAGAGAAAAGTTTGTTGGAAGTCTCCTTATTAAGCAGTAACTGTCCCCCGCGGTTTCATCTGCCTTCTCTTGGGATGTAATATTGTCAAATGTATCCTCCGTGTTTATTCAGATTATAAACTATCTAGCTGCCAAGTATCATCCAAATCCGTTGAGTAATTTTGGCGGGAAAGAGAAGCAAATATCCATATATCCATTCTCACAAAGTTTCGCAATAGGTCTTATTATTATTTGGATTATCCTCTTGGTACGTACAGATTGTGGTAGTAATAAGTCCACCACTACGATCTATCCACTAATATGTTGAGTCGTTACACCTCGAATCACACCTCAGCTTTGGAGTAAGAGCATTAATGGTCTCCGATTCAGCAATAGTTGGTTAAGATACGTTATTAATAATTCTCAATTCTATTCCAGTTGATCATTGGCAACTTCGGCTTATCGTACGAACAGAGCAAGACCCAGTTCGCGATCTGGGCGATCCTGGCTGCGCCGTTGCTGATGAGTGTGGACCTGAGGACAATCAGGCCGGAGTACAAGGCTATATTACAGAACAGGAAGATTATTGATGTCGATCAAGATCCACTTGGAATTCAGGGAAGGAGGATATACAAGGTACTGGTTTGATTTGAGATAGCTGCCTTTTACCTACTAAATATTTTGGAAATAAAACTTTCATTGCCTTGGACTGAAATCTTTTTTTTGTTTACACACGTTTATTTCTTACTTAAACTTTGCGGATTGTCATTATATAACAAGCAACTCTCCAACTTATCTGTACACAAATTTTACTAATATTGATCTGTTTCCAGCACCGTGGCATCGAAATATGGTCGCGTCCGATACTACCGATCCAGGGTCAATACTACTCGTACGCCGTGGCATTTGTCAATCGGCGGACAGATGGAACACCCTCTGACGTGGCTGTGACCCTCCGAGAGCTCGGCCTTAATAACCCATCTGGATACAGGGTTGAGGTAATAAAAAAACTTTTTTTGGAATAGTTTGTGACGTGTTCATTGAATGACGCCGTGACAACAGTTGACTATTTTATTTCAAAATACATAGTACCCTTACTTCCCCCTGTTCAGCTCTATTAGCTGGACTACCAACCATATTAAGGTCACTAGACGGCCGTGCATGTTTCATTATGTAATGAAATTACAAATTTTCCAAATAAAATTAATTTACTGCTGCCACCATGACGTGTTCATTGAAAGACGGCTTGATAACAATTGCCTATTTATTAGATCCTATAATATATTAAAAACACTACAGTTTGGTAGCTGACTGTAAATATACGGGATGGGCCAATCCTGTGTCACGCGTGTATTCCATGCGATGGGTACCGCAACATTGGCCAGGCTAAGGGAAGGCGACGGGATAATTTGCCTCCACCCCCAGCTTCACAGAAGTGACAGTTCAATAATTAATTCATCTACCATTTTCTAATCAATTGTTGACATAGAGGGATACCCCTCTTATTAATAATGACTATTAGGGACCATATATTATACCAATCGTTGAACCCAGCCAGGAATGGATACATCTTACTATGTTTAGGGGCTGTCAGATTTTTTTATTTTCTATTACGAATGTATAAACGATATCTTTACAGACTGTTTTTTTTTCGTTTTAGGACTTATACGAAGATGTGGACTACGGAGTGCTGTCGCCACAGACAAAGATCAAAGTGAAAGTGAACCCCTCAGGTAGAAAATCTTACTTAATTTTGGAAAGGCTATCTATATCAGTGCTTAGTGCCTTGGTTAAATACTTTAGGTATTATGCAACTCAGCTATGTACTACTGCTATTTGGATATTGCATTATGCTTTCATAATGCTTCCTCTTTAGAAGCATTTGTTGGTCAGTTTGTTTTATTTTGTAGTCTCGAAATTATTGACCCAGAATATTGCGTCTGGTGATTAATCCAGGAATTATTTGGTTGTGAATACATTGTTTTCTTATTTAAAATAAACGTAATGTATGTACCTATGTAGTTCTGAAGTAATACTTGAACACCATCAAATATAAGAATAACTAAAACATACATTAATTTTGTTACATTTTTATAACTATCATTAGCTTTTTTTGGTCACACTATTTGTGAGTTATTTTGTGTATTTATTTGTAGTAACTGTACCTTTATTTTTTTATAAACAGGTGTTGTGATTCTTCGTGCTGATACGCAGCCATCGTTTGCCTACAATGCGATACCGACGCGGACGCCATACGCGCCACTCAACGACGTCTTCAGACTTACTAAAAAATAAAACAGCGCCATCTATCCATCACCACCGGAATCAACTCGAATAACTACAAGTCAAACTCTTTTAGGGTTACCATGAGTGATATTTCTTCGCTTTTATTTAACAAAAAGATATTTTAAATCCTTTAAAGAACGATGGAAGGAATCTAAAAATTTTCATTGTAAATTATAATTTAATAATGTTAGTTTTAAGTATCTTCAAATTGATTTAAAATCGTTTTAATGTTAATAATACCTTCCTACCTATATCTACCTAATAAAAAATAGATATTTTGTTTAAAAACATGACTATGAAATATTATAATTTAACAGTCGAACGAATGAACGTTCATAAAAGTTACAATGAGTTTAGGTACTTTTACCTCACCCAATGCAAGGCAAAAAGCTTTAACTTCCATGATAATAATTTATTATGATAAGACTTGTCTAGGAACTTTGCACCATATCATTATTTATCAAAATATAGAATCTAGATTGCCTCGATTACTTAACCTGCCATATGGTAACCCTAATTTTATTAGGATTTAGAAGTACAATAATATTACTTATTTTTTAATTTCTAATTTTCTGCGTCCCTAATTTAGTGAAGGAAGTTACCAGCCCGGTATAAATCTCAGTCTTGCCCTAGATTACATATTATTTATGTTTCTCACTAGCTAGTGTGATCAACGAGATGATTTGTGTAATAAATACACGTGGAGGATTGTTTTTGCCATTATGTTGTACCTAGTTTAAGGATGTACATTTTAGGTGCCTGTAAATGTAAGTTTTTTTGTAGAGAACGCAATAAATAATTAATACTGTATGGATATTTTAAATTTATACCCTAATACATTGTAACTGAGGTTGTTATTGCATTTTGCACCCATCTACTAGGCAATTTATAGGAAATTAAACATCCTTCTGTGACTTTTTTTAAATTTTTTATTGACCGAATTATTCTTAAAATAAATATTTACAAGAATAATATTTGATGCATTATTCCCAACGAAATTGTTATTTAAATTGCGTTGATTATTCCACATTCTATATTTACATTATTAAACACGTATCAGTCGATGTGGTGACCTACTTCTGTCACATAAGACACGTATTCACGCATTGATATTTTTGAATACCAAATCGTTGCTCAATCTTGAATCTCCGCTGGTGTATTTGAATTCCGATATAGTTGTCGGTTGATTTTCTTCTTCGATTATATTTACATGTCTGAAAAGAATGTGCACTTAAAGGTTAGAGAATTAACAGTTTTACTAATATGCTGAATGCCATATAGTTTGTTTATTAATAGCTGACAGGGCAGGGAAATACGTACGTACTTGGGCTACTTTCTACCCTTGGAAGGGGGGTGAAACTACGAGTTAGAGCTAGTAAACAAACAATTTTATACTAGATTCTAATAAACTAAATAAATAAATATCCTCGGACATTCTTTTACACACGGCCATCTGGTCCCAAACTAAGCAGAGTTTGTACTATGGAAACCAGATAACAAATATACTACATATAATATGTTTATTTTTTTTCTAAATACTTACAAATATAGATATTTACACGCAGAATAAACAGACATGTTAATACACACAAATGTTTGTCCTGGGTGGGAATCGAACCCTACGTCAGTCAGGGTCGCTAACCACCAAGACAACTGGCCTATGAAATCTCTCTTGCTTATCCATTAGCTTAGTACAAAAATGTAACACCATTAGGATTCAATTAAGTGCATGGCTAAATAAATCATTATTATTTAATTACCTTTTTATTCTCAAATCTGAATCTTCATTAAATAACTTTGCATCTCTTAAGGAATATTTATCTTTATGGTTAAATTCCTCACTTTTAAGACTAATAAATTTCATAGGACCATCCTCTTCTTCAACTGGAACATCAGATGTTTTTATATCTGTATTCAAGTGTTTATGATCAATGAATGAAATTGGAAAAAGAAGTTCATCGATATCAAACATTTCTTGGTAATTTGGTTCAGTTACTTCTTCGGAATATTCTTCATCTCGAGCAAGTTCTTTATTTTGTAAATCCTTCAAATTTGTCTCCCTTTTCTCCTTGTTTTTAATTTTAACGGGATTATTAACAAAATCAATGGTTTTCATAAGTGGACGTCTAGTCACAGGTCGTCTTTCTAAATTAGAATTATCTTCACTTCTGTGTTTTATTAAAAATTTTGTCAATAATGGTTTTTTTGTTTGTAAAATTACTTCATCCTTTTGGTTATCAAATGGTTGTGGTGTGACAATAAATCTCATCGTATTCTTTGGGAATAAAGGTAATTTCTGTCTTTGTTGTAGTCGGTACATCGGTGTTGTTACATATATTTTTTTATTTATTTTAGTCTTGTGTACGCTCGGTCTTTGTGCTTGGACTATTATTATTATTGATGATAATAATATGTAGAATAAAGTCTGAAAAATTGTATCAATTATTTATTATTTAATGATTATATGAATTACCAAAATAGGCTTTATCCTAGAAGTGGGTAGATATGGGTTTATTATAAAAATAAAAAAATGTTCAATCCCCATGATGTTGTAATAAAAACAGAGCCTAATAGAGGGTAGTTTAAAAAAACAATTAAGTAGCATGCACATTGTAATATGTTCACATAGAATGAGTTGTGGCAGTTGAAGGTGTTTTACCCATATCTTGTAAAATAGCACTTTATTACTCTGAGATACTACACTGTACTACACTAAATGCTCCAAGAGACCTTACTCTGTTACGGTATCCCCTTATAATGTCAATATAAACATAAACCACTGAAAAATCTTATAATGCACCACGAGTCACCCAACTCATGCTATTTGAAAATACTGTGGTCGATTTTTTTTAACACAGATTTGAGAAAATATAACTTACCAATTTATGATTCATTTTATTTCGCTATGTACACATTCGCAGGCTAGTCTTTGCAAGGAACAATAAAGCAATGGAGAATTATGACAACGTTTCCATTATAAATAGATGCAAATCAATTGAATACATACTTAGTTAATTTACTGTTAGTTACCGTAATTAATTATCGTTTGTTCGCATGTAAGTAATAAATTAAGGAGAAATAAGTAAATTACAAGAATCATATTATTGCAGTGTAAATTAAGGAATTGATCTATTTAGGTTTAACTCCGAAATATTAGGGGGACCGGAAAGTAATGTCGTTTTTTTGATATTAACTTCAAAGGAATACATTTTAAAAGTCTTTCTTTTTTTAATCAATGAAATAATCACCCTCGTTATCAATATCCTTTTGCCATCTAGTGGGCAAATTTTCAATCCCGGATCGATAAAAATCAACTGTTTTTTGATTAAAATATCCCGAGATGGCATTTTGGACATCATCCACATTTTGAAACTTTTTACCGGATTTGAACTTTGAAAACCATCTTTGGCATTTGCGACCGTCTAATGCACTTGGATAAACATCGCAAATGATTTTGGTCGCAACTGCTGCGTTACTACCCTTGCGAAATTCAAAAAGCATACAATGCCGAATATGCTCTTCTGGTATTTGGTTGGCAATTATACCCCAAATTGCAGAAAAAAAGTTTAATATTGAATTATTTGGAAGTAAACAAGTCACAATAACCTTAAAAAGACTTTGTACACCTTCGAAATACACTGTGAGCTGATAAAAGATAAGCAAATATTGACATGCGCAGAAACGACATTACTTTCCGGTACCCCTATTATTTAATATTATGTTGAAGTTATGAACACGGATGTGTGGCGGGTGTGTTCTTAAATATTATCCATTTTGAATTATTTCATATATTTTGGCTTGCAAGCTTGGAGATAAGAGGAGACACAATAACATGACATTTTAAAAATATAGTTTTGGCGTATAAAGCGAACATTTTTCATTTAATTCTAGTTTAAGTCTATTAGCCCTAATATCTATAAAATTGTTGTCACATTTTTTGCACCTTAAGTTCCATAACTATGTCAAATTTAAAGTCAATAGTATCTATAGTTGCTGAGAGAAAAAGTTGTGACATTCAGACAGACACCGAAGTCTCGACATTATTTCCCACTTTCGTACGGATCCCTAAACAGGCTGTCTGAGGTGCTTCACCTATATATAATTTAGTTACTATATCTGACGATATCAATTGCCTCTTGAGGTCATGATGCTACATCCGCAGTCAATGTTGATAACATATAATTCTATCTTGTATTATTAATATTGAAGTATACACAAAGGCCGTTAACCCAGTAATAACTCACTGATGTATATACAAAATAATTTATTGAAGACATCGAATGGGAACAATCATTACAATGCATAAAATACAATTATTTATTCACGTTAGTAAATTTGTGACTTCGAAATGAGGTAAGTGTCCAACAGTATTCCTGAAATCTGGTACCGTACAGCAAAACGTATAGCCTTCATGGGAATTATCTGGATGCCAACTCAACCAGGTAAAATTACTGTTCGTTCTACACAAGTTCTCGCAGAAGAACAGCTCTCGAGCCTCCTCAGGTGTGTAATATGGATTGTTTATACCAATGAATGCAATACCTCGTTTTGTTCGCGGTTCATAAACAACCTTATAAAAATATTGGGGAACTGGTATCACTGGATTGTTATTCACATCGGTATGAAGGTAAATGTCCACTCTACGTCCAAACTGATTGTAGAGTTGGGTCACTCCATAAGTCCCAGTGTAGATAATCGTATCGTAGCCTGCCATATGTACGTGATTCCTTAGGTCGACTTCTAAAGTATTCCAATTGCCTCCATTGAAGCCGCTCCATTGCGGTGCACAATTAGCGTAATGAAACGTAGCCCGTTCTCCGAAAGCGAAGACAAAGTCTGTTTTAGCTGCCAAATGGCCTCGTGCAAGGAACTCTGTTTTTGTAACATAATTTTCGATTATGGGTCCAACCAATTGGGCTACAGCTGCTTTTTGTCCTCGAGGAGAAAATAACGAATCGACAGGAACATACCCATAAACATCATTTGAAATGAAAAACGGCCGCTCGACTCTAGTTTGGAAGTTGGCATTGTAAGGCTTTTGGGTGTACTTTGAGTATATAACGTTTAGAACAGCTTCATTGAAACAAGTCTCATAAACTGGATAGAATTGACCTTGAACACTGTAACCGACTTCTATGACTTGGTTTTCCTCGAAGCACTGGCGATCTGTTTGTCTGCTTACATAGTTTGGGGCGAAAAGACATTTGAACAGAGGAAATTCTGCTGGAGCATTCAACCACTCATTATTTTTAAAACTATCTCCACCGTCACAAGTAATTGTCGCAGTTACCATCTCGCGCGTTGCTTTGGGATGGTGCAAAGACCCTGATCCTTCACAGCTTAAAGTCAGCGTGTCTCCGTAAGACAGATCAACATTACCAAAGCTATCGGTTGGTTCCAAAAGCATACCATTTCTTATTATAATTGGAAGTGGTTCCCCAAAATGAATACGTGTGTTAAGTCTACATCTCTGTCCCTGTTGAATGTGAAATGTACATAGAATGAGCATTAGCACCCGTTGGATCATTTTTATGGACTCCTTTGTGATTTTTATTTAAAATTTTATTTTTATGTAAATTTATAGCGTCGCTGGTAATTTTGACAGTAGTTAAGCTAACTAAAAAATAATGTCAACAAACTTCTCGATTGGATTAGTTGCAAAGAGTATATAATCACTTGTGTTCTTGAAACAGATATAATATAATGGTTAAAATCAAATATAAGGTACCCATGTCCTCGTGTTTATCTATTATACCTTATTTATTATATTAAACATTTATTAATTTTCACTGTCAAGTAACTATTCATTAAAATAATCAAAATGAAATAGAAAAATTAAAAATATTTTTTACGATAGCAACTCTTAGCGTATCTATGCCTGAGTATTTCCCTGGTTCATTACTCCCATTACCGCCCTTAGTAAAGTAACCTTTTAATTTAATTTAAAGATCCTCTTAAACTGTTTAAAATTACAGCAACTTAATAAATGTAGTCAATGACCTCCATCAATACACCGCTGTAAATTACTACAAAAAACTCCGCAGCTATTTATTTAACCAATAAGTACTGACACTTACAGCTGACGTTGCCTATCAGAAAAACCTGTCCTTGGTTGTTGACCTGATGAACGCCATGTACTGATGAATTATTATTTATATCTTATAAGACAGCCGTACAAAGTTTTAACGAGATTGTGGGTACAATTTCCAACCTGCACAAGATAATGTTTAATTTGCATGCACGAATGTGTCTTTTTCTTCAGTCGCATGCGTCCTATAAATCAAATATATATACCAATAAAATAATAATATTAAAAAGTACCTAGTTAATATATATTACCTATAGGGACAATTTATGTATTGTTGTGAATTACGCAAAAAAACCCAGATATTTACAAAAAAACAGAAAAATCTCTTTCAAATAACAAATAGAAAAAAACTTCTACTTGTTGTTTCTACTACTCCCTACTTCACTGATATATTTAGGTATTTTTTTGTTAATCAGTGTATTCTAGAGTACCATGTGTGGGAATACCACCTAGCATAAGTTGTTTTGAATACGTTTCATCATATGAATATACAATAAATTCAGTTTGACTAGTGTTGCTCCTCCCAGAAACTCTTAAAGTTATCCCTACCATAAATTACTAACTTTAAATAGAAATTATATTTAAAAAAATGTAATGTAACCATAAGTTGCAATCAGCTATTTATTACGCATATATTGATCTTTTACAGTCTAATTAATTAAAAATATTATTTCTCAAAACCATTCACGGTAGGCGTTGGGGCTGAAATAATACTTTTGTTCAGGTAACACGGTTACATAACTGGCATCTCGAACTTCAGCAACCACAGCTATAGTGCGGCTACAATTCCATATTCCTCCTTTGTTTTGATTTCATCTTGTGCAAGTAAGTAGTGGATTGTAAATGAACTAAAACGAAACTAATATTCGAATGTTATAATTTACTGAAATTGAACTAATTGGCATTATAAGTTTAATTAGCAATTAACGACAAAGTCTATGCAACCAATTGTACCAATTCTAACCAGTTAATCCAACGGCCATTCTTAGTGTGGCAATAAAGGGCGAAGAAGGAAGGCGTCGATTTTTATTTAATTCATTATTCGTATCTTTTTATATCAAAAACGGCAAGTAGCTAAGTCACAGTTTTATTGTATGTCACAGTGAAATAAAAGTCCAGGATGTAGCCATTAATTTAATTAATACTTATACGGTAAAACCAGTAATGCAGTTACAGAGAATCTACAATCGCAGTTTAACAATACAAAAGGTAAAAATAAAACTTTGATATCAGATATTAGGTATATCCACTGGGTTAACTAAGTCTCCGATAACGCTTTATTGCTTTTGAATTTATTATTATTTAAGTTCACGAACGTATGTAAGCATTTTATACAAACCTTTTATAGATTTCCTACCAAAATGATATATGTAAAAATGTATATTTATGTGTCAAACAAAAAAAATACCAAGTTAGTAAATAACCGCGTAATTGACGTCATGACCATCGTAAAAAAACTACTTATATCTACTGATAGATATATATACTTTTTTATAGTGGGGATCACTGAATAAAGAAATCTTTTTGTTCTGTGGTGAGAATGGGCTACCATTACAAACTATTTTCACTAATAAGTTTATAGCTCAATAAATAAGATGACGAAAAAGATACGCTCTTCCGTAATGGCCAGTTTAGCGACAAAGAAACTGGGCTTTATGTTTCGATAGTTAATCTGTGACTACGGTTAAGGACGCAACCTCTATTGAAGCTGTATTTAAAATAAATTCCAAAAATAAGTAGGATATTATAATAATTTATAAAAACTTATAAGCTAATGATTAGTAATACATTAGTATTGCAATTGCCGATATAAGTAAACTAGCTTATCAATACTTTTGTAGGAAGATTGTGTATTTAGGACATTTATTTGAACTATTAGAATACTCTCATACGACTCGCGTCTGTGTCACCCGCCAGCACTCAGCACGGCCAGACGTGTATAAAAACATAATACGTGTAAACAACATTGTTTATATGTGAAGTGTTTTAACAAACATCGCTTCCATGTTCAGAAAATATAATCAAATGTTAAAATCAAATAAGAAATAGTGATAGAATGGCACGGATAACAGTGAGTGTGTTTTTTTTCTATAAAATTAGAATATCACTTTAAGAAGATTCTCATTTGAACGAATTGGGTGATTGTTAATTAGTTCATTAATCTATTTGTATGAAATTATAAATGGTATGGAAAATAAAACAATTAAATTTGCTACAACTCACTAATAATAAGAAGAGGTAAATGCATATGTTTGTGTGTATGTAGGGGGTAGTCTTTAGAACTATCAATCTGACTAAAAAATCTTTCACTTGAAAAAATCTATGCTCTTCGGTTACATACGTTGTGTTTTAATTCCTGAAAAGCACTAATTCCTTATAATTTAAAAAAGTATGATAAAACTAGGTTTTCTTACTACTGTTGGCTCAGTAAATTTAAATGTCATTGAATTAATATTAACGATCCAACCGTATCTTTGTGCGTGAATAGGCCTTAGCTAGCATTTAATTAGGTAATTTAACCTAATAAAATGTGTTACTCATCAATTAGCTGTACCTACTTCCTACACTCATACTAAATTAAGCATTTTTATTTTCATTCATTTTCGGTATGAGGTTAGAACGACAAGAAATAGGAAACATATTAAAAATTGGAAAAATCTGCACTATTTCATATACCTACTTAATATGTAATACCTACTGTGAATAGCGAACAAAATTATATAATAGTACATAGTATGACAAGGAACTTTAGTAACTACCTATTAGGAGTTGAATTATATGTAAGATATTTACTCAATCCGTTGATAAACAAAAGTTTAATTTTACTTTTTTTAATACTTTAATTATTATAATTGCCTATCATACGCCTGTTTGGTGTTTCCATTTTTTTTTTATAGATAGGTAAATTTATTTAATTATAGCTTTATTTGAACAATTTAATCGCGGCAATTTCGATTCGCGTTCGAAAAGTGCCTTGAAATAATTATAAAACCAACCCAATTGCAGTGTTTGCAAATAAGTTCTATTTTGATAAGCAACTATTTTAATCTATCTGCTCTAAAACTTTTATCTTAGGGAATTCGGTAAAAATAATCTATAATTGAATCGAATACGAGTAGGTATTAGTTAGTTTAGGTTAGTGTTAGTTAGGTATAGTAGCTAGGATTTTTTTTCTGAAAACATAATAGTTGTCAAACCCCATTACAGACCCCGTGTCTAATAAATAATAAACTGTTTCCAAAGCAATCACATACAACATTAGGTACGAACCAAATTTTCAACCAAAATATACCTTATACCATCAAATAACTCAATATACTTATATCCACATCGCCTCTAACTAACCTGTCTTATATTATAGAAGTTATACCTAAGTAGCTAATTACCTAAATAGCTTCTTTGTTTTCAGATAATTTTTATAATGTGCGCAATTATAATGATGAAAGAGGTCGCTGGCTCCGTACTAGCGCAGCACTCCGCGAAGGCACCAGAAACAAATATTCAAAAACACACTGAGCTGCTACCAACGAAATCAATTAAATTATCTGATGACTATAGGAAATATAGTTATCTTATAACAACATATTTATGACGAGCATTTGATTAATAGGTATTTTTTAAATAATTCTATTCATTAAAAAATCACTGTTTTAAAACAAAGCCTAACCACAAAGTGAGTAATAGTTAGGCCTAACTCTAAAACTGTATAGATATTGCAGCCAGCATCAAGCTTGATAAAAAAATAAAAATAAAAGTCTCCAAACTATACTGAATTTTGTAAAGACCACATTTTTACAAATATTGTTACAGATATAATTAGATACCTAGTTGGCAATTTATATTTTTTTACTTATACCATATCTACGAGTAGGGTAAATCAATGTGTCTATAAACAATAAAATCCTACTAATATTATAAATGTATAAAATCTGATTTATTATGCTTTGTGATTCAATCACGCATAAACTACGAATTTTAATTTAATTTAGTATACAGGCATGCTCTTTAGAACGTAAGATTTTTTATCCCGGGGCAAGATAACACCCTCTGGAAAGACTGGTTAAACCTAAACCTACTAATGACCTAGATAGACGAATATTACTAATATTATTATGTTTTAACATAGTTATTCATAAATATCATTAATAAATGTCTTAACGAAAGATTGTCATGACTTTTTTTTGTTTTATTTATAATACCAAACATGTTTAAAATGTTTTCAAAAGTCTGTTAAGTTTAATATGAACTTTTCAGTTAGAATTGACAAATACTTTGTGCACACTTTGTGTAGTGATGGTTGCTACAGCGGATAAAGCAATGTTGTTCCTAGGGTATCCGGTATCCAACTATGTACTAGACATATTCAGAGAACTGAGAATAAAGACTTTGTAGACACCAATATTGTTGTTAACTTTCAATGTAGGTACCTACTTAAGCTGTAATGTTAAAAGTAAAATTCCAACTAACTGGGTACGATACTAATCAGTTTTTCTGTTCCGGATTAACTTTATTTGACGACGGGCCTGTTGGCTCGGTGGTCCCTAACTGCCACGCCGCAGGTCGTGGGTTCGATTCCCACCCAAGGCAAACATTTGTGTGCTTGAATGTTTATTCTGTGTCCGGATGTAAATCACTACATAGTATAAAACAAAGTCGCTTTCTCTGTACCTATATCCCTATGTATGCTTATATCTTTAAAACTACGCAACGGATTTTGATGCGGTTTTTTTAATAGATAGAGTGATTAAAGAGGAAGGTTTTTATGTATAATACATGTGACATCCCACGGGAACGCGGGTAAAACCGCGGGGGGCAGCTAGTATCTATATATATCTATAGTATATCAGTCGTCTGGTTTGGATAGTATAAGCTCTGCTTAGTTTGGGGTCAGATGGCCGTGTGTAAAGAATGTCTCCAGTGCCTTTACCATGAGTTTTTAACGTACGTACTCGCTAGCGACGGCGTAAAACATTTCTATGGCAAATGTGTACAGCGCCACTAGCGGTCACCTAAAGAACTAAAATCGATAGTACGAGTCGATAGGTAAAAAACCTATCGAAATGTAAACACTAGCGAGTAACGTTTTTTAGCCTTTGCTATAGTAATTCGGTACCATGAGTCACAAATTTGACAGTTGCTATCGAGAAATACTGTATCGATAGTAGTTTACTCGCTAGTGACTAAAGTAAGTTTCGATAGCAACTCATGGTAGAGGTACTGTATATTTATTAGGTATATTTAATTATTTTTTGTAAGGAAACCAATAGCTTACAAAATTATGCAGAAGTTAGCGATTTAGAGGTCCTCACTGATATGATATAATATAATGTGAATGCCGTCACACTTTTATCGCACAGAGCGGAAAACGACAGTCTACTTTTATCCAGGAAACGCGGGAAAAGCTAGTTTGGTCAGTAACATTTTAAATAGCTGAACAAACCTTACATATCATCGACGCGACTGCAATAGCGCGTAAGAGCAATTTGTAATACAGCGTATCAGTATTTTATCAATTTTACAGGAGGAAGAAATAATTGATTATCTTGGTCAATAGAAAGTTGATGGCGCAATAACGAATTTTTGCGATTTTTGTAAATACGCGGTATTGCAAATTGCTCTTACGCGCTATTCCAGTCGCGTGGACGATATCACATGTAGGTACACAATGCTAGTAAGAGATGAAATAAGTACTTGTCTACTTACTTTAATAACTACTTAATTAATTTAATTTCTTCTTTATATAGCTTAGTTGTAGTTCCCAGGTTTATTTATTTTGGATATGTTCAGCTACGCGTCAACCGTATCAACATAAAAGGGCTTGGACTAATAAAACACAATTTATCTTCCCTTATTTTGTATTTCCTTGACTAAACATAATTGTAAACAATCACTCCCGTAAACAAGTTTGTGCTAAACGCAAGTATCATCAGCTCTTCGTCTAGTCGATGGCATAGGTTCCTTGTATCTCTGCATGGACCTCCAACAGGCTTTCGCGGAGGCACTGTAAGTGTCCATATACTCAGTCCTTCCTGGAAAATCGGTGAACCAAGTCTGCACGGTCTTTGGTGCAACGCCGGTATGAACTGGTCCCGGTGGATCAATCGTTGGTCTGACAGTTGGAGGATTATCAGTGAAATGAGTTGGGTCTTTGTAACACCGAAGTATCCCGAGTCGGTTACTCTCCATCGGTATCGGGGCGTTGGATTGAGCTGCAGCTATTATAGTTCTGTAGTCGGATACTGGAAAAGCTGTTGAAAATAATTGAGCCACTAAATGATGGTATCTAATGACTGGGTACTTACTTTATATCTTGTAGATAAAACTTATTTACCACTTGGGCCGACAAGCATGCAGACGGTCCCGGTGATGGTAAGTGATCACCGCCGCCTATAGATATTTGCAACACTAGGGGCATCGCCAATGCGTTGTCGACCCTGAGACGTGAAGTTGTTAAGTCTCATGTGCCTGTAATTTCACCGGGCCCCTTACCTTTCTAGCAGAAACACAGTAATGCAAGTGCATTACTGCTTCACGGTGGAAATGGGTAGGGTGGTAGTACTTCCCCGGACGAACTCTGCACTAAAAGCTCTGATACTCTACACTAAATGAGATATCCAACTTACATCTCTTCTTATAAGTAGATTGGTACATCGTAATCATTTTACCGTCGAGGTCATCGCAAGGGTGGTCCAGAATGTCATTAGTAACGACCACCATCTAAAATGTGTGTAAGTAAGAACCTGTTTATTGAGTCATGGTGGTATAATATTCTTTTTTAAGATAGATATTGCCTGTGTTTTAATTACAATCTCACGTTGATTAGCGATTATGTCATGGTAAGCTCACAAAGCCAAAGGGAGCCAAATTTCGAGTGCAGCTGCCGGAATCAGGTGGTACCTACGATCATTACAAAGGACCCTACCACCGTTCTATGGCTTCCTTACGATACTTCACCGACAGCTCAAACTAACTGTAGGATTTGAACCCTGCGTCACGCATTCGACGTCACTTTGGACTGCACGAGCAGTGAAATGCTGTAAATGTCGTGAATTTAATCTCCAAGAAGCTACATATTGCCAATTAAACATAACTTATTAAGTATCCTGGATGAACCAGAGATATCTATTTCTAATAAAGAATGCTTGGATCCAAGTGTCGTTTTAGAAATATTTTCCATTATAAATAACATTTATTAAGATCGTCATTCCACATTTTTAGGAAGTATTACTAGGTAGATAATAAGTACTTTTAAAAATAGTTTTAAGGTTTTGTCATGGTAAATGTTCCTCATACCTGTCTCCTCAATTGCTCATAATCCTGACAGAGCTTCTGTTCCTTATCGAGCAATTGTTTATACTGCTCTACTCTAGGAGAGTAAGAATGTGCATCGCAATGGCAGTACGGTGCGACTGGGGCAGGCCTGATCGTCGGCGCTGCATCAGGTGTGGGGGGTTCACATGGCCTGGATACAAAAGGCTGGTACATTTACGCACTACATAAAAGTTCGCTTAAACAATCTACTCATAGAAATTGTAACAGGCAACCAACTACTTCTAGAATCTAGATATCTCAAAACGAATAGGTTCACATTGAGCCAATGCTATATTCATGGTAGGTATTGGTACAATATTACTCTAAGAGGGTATTCTTTGTAGGCTTATTGTCCGATTAAGTAATAAAGGATTATTGTAAGTCATGTAATTGTCAGTGGACAATAAATGGCTAAGGTGACTTTGGCATACGATAAAAATGCCTATGTGCAGTAAAAGCATAAATAAATTTATTAATTACTTCTTTTGATTATATAAGTCTACTCTAGATCAAACTGAGAGCTCGATTGTGCACCTACTAATGTTATTGCTTACTAGTAACTATCAGGCGTTGTAAGTGAAACATACTTTCCAATGATTGGTTTTGGAAACGGCCACTGGAAATCACTATTTGCTGTTGTTTTGAAATCCATTGTGAGCAAAGTTTTCTGAAAGAATTAAAAATAAATAAAGTAGATTATCTCTTGGGATATCTTTTTTACATCCCAGGTAATTTATGGAGAGCACTGAAACTATGTCAAAAGCCTTTTACTTCTTCTTCTTACCTTAAATTATCACGTTAATATTTTTTAGATTTAATAATACTACTTTTGCTAATTGACACCCTACATAATTTAGAATTGCTTTTGATGCCAAAATTTTGATTTGCAGGAAAATTTCTTCAATGAGGGAAGATAAAAACATTTTTGTTGACGTTTTTTTTTTAAATAGTTGTCACATAAATTTTACAGCCAGTAGGGCAGATTATAGGTACCAACAAATAGAAGTTTATTATTCTGTGGCTCCACAACCGTAAATCAATGTTAAAGTTATACATAAAGTTGGGCTAGAATAAAATATTCAAAATAGTAAGACGTTCCCGGGGCTAACTTCATAAAATAAAATCAGTTAACAATTATTAAGTCTGAAAGAAATCTGAAATTCGATTTATTTATTAAAATAAATAGGGTGGAAGATGACACTTTAACATTTTAAAAATAAATAATGTGTATAATGACTGAATAATTTGACTCGACACTAGCAAGAAATAAGTAGTGATAAATTATAATTTTGACGATAGCGATGAGAAAATATGTTTAAAACAAAGAAAAATGTTAAGAAAAATCAAAATAATATTAAATAAAATACTTGTAATGATATTATTTTCAATTGGTATGAAATAAACTTTATATTACTGGTAAACTCTTTTCTTGTGCCAACATTGTTGTTTTGCTGTCAGCCGTCATCAAATCAGCTGTGTATCACACACAGGGAACATGTAACATAAATAAATGTGCGTATTAAAATTATTGGTGTGAAAATGTCCACTGAGACAACTGATAAAAAAGCAACTCAATGTTTATGATAAATTCACTGTCGAAGAGACATGGCGCGCCGGAGGAGCAGCGGCATCACGAGCCTGGGGTTTAATCAGGACCAAGGTTTGTGTTACTTCCTAGTTCGTCAACCTAAGTTCTTTGTTCTCAGGTGGTTTGTGTATTATTCATCATTTTGATGAGCTGAGTCTATGGTTGCGTGGTGGTGTGGCGCAGGGTCTCCGCGTGTTTGTGCGACGGGCAGCGAGCGTGTCGCGCAGCACGCAGCCCGCGTCGCACACACTCCACGTGTTGTTTATATTTTTAGTGCGCGCCCACGCGCAATTTTCATTCTTCACGAATTCGCTCACTATTGTTTGGGCGTTGGTTTGCCCTCGTACTTCCCGTACGTACTTTAAATCTAAAGCGCAATATTCAAGTTCCTTTTGTGTATGTAGTTACTTACCTACATATATTTTGATATTAACTTGTTTGTTTTGCTAAGATTATCTTTAAACAGGCTATTCACAGCATTTACAAGTAAATCCATCACTGCAAGTAATCATTTATTGTTTATGTTTGTAAACTATTCTATTTTAGAATTTGTCAATCAATTTGTGAACACTTTTGTAGGAAATTTGGTTCAGATTTCATCAATGCAATGTATAAAAACTTATAGCACACCTTGTGCGCTTGAAACTATTATATATGACATGCAATTGACAATCAAGTGCAGTGGATTTTACATGAGTCATGCTCTAAACATATTATTTGTCCTTGCAGGCTGCTTCACTTGTTGCCTGAAAACCGGCCTGCGCGTTTACAATGTGGAACCACTGGTTGAGAAAGCGCATTACAGTAAGCATATTACATATCTTATATTTAATTAATTATTCTTAAACAATTTTATATAAGCAATATTCTATTACTGATGCTGATGCTTCAAACAAAATTATTTGACCTTTAATTTAATAATAACTCTGAAACATGTATGCATTTAAATATATTAGAATAATATATGTTGTATTTGTATGATGTATAAATATAATTTTTAAAGTATAAAATTACATTGACCGAAATAAATTAATTAGAAAACACAATCCATAAGTTATTGGGAAGTTATGTAAAATGATGTGGCAATTTTATATTGCAACAATTTATCTATTGTAAATAGTGATGAAATAGCAATAATTTATGTTGTAAAAAGTGATATATTAAAATATCTGAGACTCACAAATATTTGATGCAAATTCTGTCATAAAATGGAAAAGTACAAGATATTTCTGAACACTGGATATTGGTATAATTTTTTTTACATTTATATATTATATTTAATGCATTCTTATTTAAAATTTATTATAATTAATACAAGTCATGCTATTTAAACATTAAATACAAGGATTTTTACTTTAATACATGCTTGAAGAGTTACTATCTATATCTGTGCAAAAACACCTAATCACTACATAGTATAAAACAAAGTCGTTTTCTCTGTCCCTATATCCCTAAGTATGCTTTAATCTTTAAAACTACGCAACGGATTTTGATGCGGTCTTTTTTAATACATAGAGTGATTGAAGAGGAAGGTTTTTATGTATAGTACATGTGGCATCCCACGGGAACGCGGGTAAAACCGCGGGGGACAGCTAGCTACAAATGAACTGAAGCCCTGTTTGGTGTCCTTACAAGGGCATTACCCTTTGTATGTTAGCATGACTGCATAATAAAAGATGGCAATTCAAAATATTGAATTTGAATAAGAATTAACTTTCAAATGATTTATTCAAATATACGTAGGAAATTCTTTAGTATCGATTGATCTTTGAAGGAAGTGTGAATGAACTGCTATATTTAGCTACTTGGCAATATCATCGATTGAAATCTAATCCGAAAGTGTTCGTAAACTTACCGGTGCAGTGATTGATCGTATTTTAATGTCGCTGCTTTTGTTGCGGCCCTTTCGGTTCATTTGACCTACATGCTATTTTAGACCTAAGTGTATGTGTGTAATAATAGATATATGTATCTCAGATCAATAAGAACATAAAGCTTATTTACGAAGATATTTTTTTCCAATTATATTCGAATCGAATTGAAATGAAATCAAATCCTTTACGACTTTGACTGCGATTGTGCTTATCTTATTGGATTGTATATACATAGTGGAGTGATACAAATTTTTGTCTGGTTCCTATTTCGATCCGATACCGACGAGTCGTTTTTAGGAATCTTATCCTGAAAATTATTATCCATAATCCTTTAAATCTTTCCCCACTACCTTTCCCTCCCCCCTAAAATTGGGATGTGTCCTGTATTACAGATAAATGATCAAACACTAACCAGTGTATTGAACATTTATGTATTTACAAAAATATACGAAAACATTAAATATGATCAAAATCTAATCATAAAGAGTATGTTATTTGATGCTGTACAATTATGACGTCACAACTTGCTATTTCATACAAAACTCCATTTGATCGTTTTGACATTTCATAAAGAATTGCTGATTTGACATGTCAGGACACATCCCTATTATACAGGACCCTACTATGCTACACTACGCCACTGGATCCATAAAAAAAGTAAACCGTTGTAAGTCTCCGGTGTCCATCTGTATGTTTCAACTGGATTTGGTCAGCAACTTCAAATGCTATCGACTTGAAATGTTGTAGAGTACACTTACCTTTACACTTATCTTTGCAAAAAGTATTAGACGCCTATTAAGGCATAAATGTAAAAACTGGCAGAGTTCAACGCGCTGAAATGTTAGATTACATTAACTCTTCTCCCGGTCTCTATGCGCCCACACTATGTTTTATTTCGGTACCAAAATCCCATTTTGAATACTTCAATCAAATTAAATAACAGTGCCTTATAAGTATTACAATTAACCATGAAAAAGAGCATCAATCACCTGGTGCAATCAATTTATTTCCCGAATTTAATCTTTCTATCAAAACCTAACTCAAATATAAAAAAATCAAAACCATTTATTCAGTGTAGGCCCACAGAGGGCACTTATGAAGGTCAAATTTAAAGTTACTGAAGCATACCACCACTTAATTCAATCACGTTTTGTATGCCTTCCTCATCAATCAATATCCACCACCTCCAAAATCTCCAGTATCTCCACTTTGTTATCAAGTATTACTTTTCATCCTTCTTCTTTTCAACCTTATTCTAGTATTGTTATTGTATTTATCATGTAGTAAAATGACAAAGCATTTATTCTTCAAATGTAATATTCATGCCCATTAAAATTCGAATTGAGACGTACACACATATTAAAATGCACGTACTTACGTACTAATCCATTGACAGTATGTGACGAACAACTCGCACGTTCCGAAATGTAAGGTCATAGATACATTAGTCAACAAACGGTTGTTTATCGGTACATACACTTGTATTACGTATTAGTTTGGATTTGCGATTAAACATCTTCAAAGCGTGTTATAACATTTCAAACTAAGGAGTTTGCATATCAAATGCAACTTTTTGTAGATAAGGAAATAGAAAGGATGCATTTCAATAATGTAGCTTAAACAATCGCTTATCAGATCATATTCATGACTTGACTATTAACAATGTTAAATGATTAGTAAACCTAAAGAAGTAATGACTGTTTTAGTTCCATTGTCCTGTGAGTAAGCGCGTAGATATTTTGGCAGAATAATTCCAAGCACACGTTCGCGGAACTATTTTGGATTCAATTTAAATGTTTACTTTTGTGTTTCTGTATAAGTAACATACATGTATATAGTATATATGTAGTATGTTTATATGTATGTATGTTATGTAGTTTGTTAGTCTTCGCTTTTCGCCGTCTGTACGCTTAGTGACTTAGATCTTTAAAACAATGCAACGGATTTTGATACGGTTTTCATCAATACACGATTCAAGAGTTTTATATGTGAGCTTATATCCCTCGGGAACGCAGGTGAAACCGCGGGGACAATTTATATGTATTCGTGTTTAAGTATTGGGTGAATATTAAGTACTTACCTATACAACGTGTTACAAAATACCACGTAAAAATATAATTAATTATCAAAGCCAACCACCCTAGTAAGCTGTCCATGTCAGGGAACCAGATTATTTATCAGAAAGGCCTACGTACCTATCTTACCTAATAATTGTCTACTATAATATTTTTTCTATTTTTCATTTATTCATTTATTTTTGTGTGGTATGTTATACAGCGTTACTACAGTTCTTAAATATTGTGAATGGACTCGTTATAAGGTCCCATTTAACCTCATTTCGGCTTTACGGGAAGTTTTGTAACAGCCTGTATTAAAAAAATATTTGTTACATTACTTTATCGATTTGCTGTAGTGGTGTCCGGCACTGGTCTTGAACTACTTATAATATTATAGAGAATGACGTGTAGGTACGTAATAGCTAGGTATAGTATATAGTATTTTATATCGTGATGCAGTCATCATTTCTACTTTATTTTTAAATGCGTAAGTTTTTGAGGGTGGATGACTGTGATGTTTGTTATTCAATCACGCCAGAACGGCTGAACGGATCGGAATGGAATTCGCCATAGAGGTAGATTAGTCTGGAATAACACATAGGCATTTATCCCGGGAATATGTGACATCCCTCGGGAATACAGGTGATACCGTGGGGGACAGCTAGTCATACTAATGCAATTACAAATGCAAATGTTTGTATGTATTGATGTTTGTTACTCTTTCACGCAAAAAGTACCGGACGGATTTGGATGAAACATGGCACATAGATAGACCATATCCTGGAATAACATATAGGTTTTTTATTCCGGGAAAATGTGATATCCCTCGGCAACGCGGGTGAAACCGCAGGGGACAGCTAGTATATATAATAAATGCTAATGTTTGTGAGAATGGCTGTATACATACTTTTTACTCTTTCACACAAAAACTTAACCTGGATTAATACATAGCTTATTTATTTTTCCGGGAAAATGTGACATCCCTCAGGAATACGGGTGATACCGAGGGATAGTATAATAATAACATTGGTGCATAAAGGTAACAGATAAGCTCGTAGGTATTGATTTTTGTTATTTCAGCTTCTGGTATTTAGACCGAGCTGATTTGCATCGCCAATTTGACGTCAGTTAGCCGTTTGTCTATCATCACCCTTCGTAGCAGGCGCAGAGAGTTCGACATTATATAAAACTAGCTTTCCACCGCGGTTTCTACTGCGTTTATCGATACCTTACATAGCCTACCATTTGGGCAATCTCATGGTACCAATTTTCATCAAGATCTACGACTGGACTTTCAGAGAGACAATTAAAGTAATAGTTATAGTGGTGCAGTAGTACAAAAGTAGTCGTACAACTTTTTATTACAAACTACCAAAAATAATGATGTACACATGATGGGCAGATACTACAGATCCATATACATAGTAGTATAGATATTCCATAGATACTCCTATATAATTGTGTACCTACAAAGTCGACTGGTCGCCAGGTAACTTAATATTTAAATTGGTAATTCAATGTTAACGTGAACTGGTTAAGGTCACGACCAATACAAACATGCTGCAGGGCGAATCAATAAGTCAGGTGATTGCTGTTGGCTTAGCATAGCAATATAGAAAATATTTCTTAAGACTGAAAATGTGGTGATGGTTTTCTGGGTGCGCTTGCTTCGTGCTATTCACAGCCCGAACCTGACCTAGTGATCACTCAGACGAACACGCGAATAGCGGACCTCTCATGTAATTGCAGACTCATGAGAGAGTCAGACAATCGCCTGCGAGAATTTAACGGCCTACTACAGAACAATAGCATAGCTGCTTTCCCAAATTGTGAATGACTACTTTCGAAAACAAGCTCACTTCAATTGAGGTCAACAATCCTATAAGTATCTAAACTAATATTATGAATGCGAAAGTTACTTTGCTTGTTTGTTCGGATTTAAACTTGGCATTCTCGTAGCCTATACCGCGTACATCGAAGGACTGGAATAATTTGCCTGCTGCGGTCTTCTCGTCCAATTATAATTTTGGTGTCTTCAAGGCTAGAGTGAATAGGCTCTTAATAAACTAGTGCGCCTCAACATCAATGATTGCATCACTGCTTGCCATTAGGTAGGATCGCAGTTAAGCACTAGTTTATATTATTTAAAAAAAAAAACATTTATTCCGGGAAAACTTTAGATCCCTGGGAAACGCGGGTAAAATTATTCTTAACACATTTGCTTTTTATCCTCAGGCAAAGAGGAGCTCGGCGAGGTGTCACTATGTGAGATGGTGTTTCGCACGAACTGGCTCCTAGTCGTGAAGGCGCGGCGGCCGTGCAGCCTGATGCTGCTGGACGATCAGCACCGCGCCTTCAAAGCCGAGGTGCAGTTCAAGTCGCCTATACGCGCGCTCCGAGCCAGGAAGGATAAGTAAGCTATTTTGAACCTTAGTGACAATTAGGTATATCACTAGAAGATCTCCCGTTGTTTTATTGGCTTAATGATCTCTAAATATTTTCGATTTTTTGTAGAAAAAAGAATAGGGTACCGGACTGCCTTGTCAAATCAGTAACTTTTTATCATCTGTCGAATCGCAAATTTTATATGCAATGTATGTACTGTGTAATGACGTCATAATTTATCATACCCAATTGCTGTACATTTTTTATTATTTTTTTAATAAAAAAATTGCTATAATCGCAAAATTAAAATTGAAGGCCATTTATAGGGATGTTTTGAGACAACAGTTTTGATGAATGATAATTCGCAATTTAGTTTTAATATATTCCGCTACCCTATTATATGTTGTATATCATTTATCTGGTGACCATAGTACAAGCTCTGCTTTGTCTGGAGTCAGGCTGTGTGTAAAAAATGGCCCTAGATATTAATATTTGTTTTATGAATAATGAGCATAGCAACATAGCTGAAAATGTAATTTTTATAACAATATGTCTACCTTTTTATACTATATATTTTTCTCTACCTAAAACGAAAAACATAAGTGTTTTTATTACTCAAACCAGACAACGTGAAATATACCTACCTACACCTATATAAATAGTTGAAAGGATAAAATACAACCTTAACCGATTAACCTAGTAAATTAAATATCGAGACCATTATCTCGGTTTTATTTAGGTATACATAACGCACTGACCACTCTACTCTCAACCAATAAGTATTTGCTTTGACTCACTAATTACATTTATTTAGTTATTTCTTTATATTTGCTTGTTATCTTTTTGCTGTTGTTAAGGCGTTCCTATGTTATATACAATACACTGCATTCCGCAGGAATACCTTTGTACATAAAGTTTGCACATAGCTTTGGGGTTCCGTATCAAAATGGTGAAATAGAATATAGAACTATCGGTGAGATATTAGTTTTTATCAGTCTGTATGCCAGCAACAAAAGATGCTATTGCTACTACTTAAAATGTAGTAGGTACAGTTGTATTTTGTCTGACATCGCTCCGGAACGCGATTGAATACGCGGGGGACAGCTAGATAACAATATAAAAAAAAAAATTGAGGCCTATTAAATTCCTGTTAAAATGTTGGCAAATCAAAATACATATATCTATGGAATTTAACGTTATTGTATGAAACCCTCCGATCGCAAATCCGACACCCAATTACCCCGCTTTAAATGAAAAAATGGCAATATAACAAACAGCATAAAGTTGTTTGTCGAAGTATAATTAAAGATATAAGGAACGCAGAACGCTTATCGCTTGTCGCATACTTCATCATTTAATCTGTTTCAAACAGAAAATATAAGAAATGTGATTCATAGCTTAACTTCATTGAGGAAAGACGTCAGTAGATGTGACTGGCGTGGGTAGTGAGTGAGAGACAATAACAATGGATAACCACACGTGCATCGCTTAGGTAGCAATCGATCTAGACTTGCGTGCAACCTAGATAATTAATTTAATTAACAACGCATTTGCAGTTCCGCTTTAGAATCGCTATATTTCCCAATGCATAACAAGATTAACAATGAGCTTTGTATATCTATTAGGTGGTACAATATTTATTGTTGACTTCATTCCCTCATTTAATTTATTCAGTTGAGCCCCTCAGAGGACACTCAAGGAATAGAAATAGCACGACCTTGTGTACCTGACATTATATGCTATTAATTTGTTACTTCTAGACCATGTTTGAAATTCCTTCACCGGAAAGCCAATCAGAAGCACTGCATTACAAGACCACTTTAAAATTAACAAATTTATATTTAACTCATTTTATTCGGAAACCACACATTAAATTTCTTATAAATAATAATAATAGAAACAAATGGCCAATATTGGTCTTCACATATACAGATTTAACACCTTGTACTAATAAGAATAAGGTCTTAAATCTCACTTAAAAAGAGAGTAACACCGGCACTGACCAAACTCAATATAACATAACTGCAGAGTGGCGGTAGTGTTATCGTCGAGCATCCAGGTGCTGTCGCTGCCGGCGCTGCAGCGCGTGGCTCTCCTGCGCACGCCGGCCCCGCGGGCGGCGGGCGCGCGCGCTCTCGTCGCGCTGGCCTCCGAGCCGCACGCCGCGCAGATCCTCGCCGCGCCCGCGCATCGCCGGGGCTCGCTGCAGTTGCTGGTAAGCGACTGCCTACCCTAGCTGTACCTTCCCCCTGACGTGTTTATTGAAAGACGACGTGACAAAATCTGACTATTTATTATGTTCTATATTCAAACACTACATCTCCCCCCAAAATACAAATACCCTTAGCACCATGACGTGTTTTTAGAAAGACGATACGACAACTGACTATTTATTAGATTCTATATTCAAACACTACAGCCCATCCTCTTTAGCGCCCCATGCCTCATTACCCAGATGCAGCTGATTTACGTTGACCCCTAAGTCTATAGGACGCAGAGGCCTTGCTGCAAAACCGATGCTTAGATTTTAAAATTAGGTCACTTTTCTTTAAGAGTGTATGTAAATTCCATGTGAATCCTACATCACATTCTTAAGAAAAATAGACTAAGGAAACCGCGCTACGCCATATTGGCCAGATGCAGTTGATTTACGTAGCGCCCTGAATTCGTAAAACACAGGAAAGGTCTTGCTCCAAAACTGATCCCAAGATTTTTCTGAAGATTTTGGTCACTATTCGTCCGAGATTTTCCAAAACGCATGTGAATCGAACATCGCATTCTTGAGAAAAATAGACTAAAATAAAGATGTAAAGATTTATTCCAATCTTGTAATTAATACCAACAATTTGACAATATTCCAGGACGTAACCCGTGCAGTAAGAGGTGCCCACTCGAGTTCGCCTGCAGTTGTGGGCTGCCACCAAACAGAGCTGGTGTGCCTAAGCCTGTCGGCCAACGGCGCTAAACTCGCCACCGCTTCCGAGCGAGGCACCATCATACGCATCTGGGATACCAGCACTAAGCAGATGATGCATGAGCTAAGGCGGGGATCAGATTATGCGGATGTTTATTGGTGACTACATATTTCTGATCATTGAATAAAAATTTAAAGATAATAAACCGTAAAATATTTATTATCTTTAAGTACTATCTGGATATTGGCCATGAAGAAGTTTGTGCCAGATACAAAACCATTTTTAGTTATTAAAATTCTGTAAGATGGTTTTCCGAATTTCTTCGTTTACGTTTGAATATCCAAATCTAAAACTACCTACGCTTTATTTAAATTTTTTAGAATATATTTTATTTGTCTACTCAACTAAGAAATTGAAACTCTCAGACCAACCAATACGTTAGGGATGATTAAACATTTAAATAACTTAAAAAAAGGAAGTCATCGTCAACAGAGGAATTACTTCCCTTGTTGTTCGAATTACACATATAACATTAAGTTTGTCGTACACAGCATAAACTTCAACATGTCTGGGTCGCTGGTGTGCTGCGTGTCGGACAAGGGCACGCTGCACGTGTGGGCGGCGCCGGGGGCCCGCGGGGCGCGCGGCGCGCGGGGCCCGGGGGCGGGGGCCGGCGCGGGGGCCCGCGGGGCGCCGGCGCACCTGGCGGCCGCGCGGGCCGAGCCCGACACGCGCGCCCTCTGCGCCTTCCGCGACGACAACACTGCCGTCGGTGAGCACACTACTTTATCTTACTACTACATTATTATGATTTGTGAAAATTAATTTTGAATTAATGGTTACCTAAACAGGCTAGAACGGCTGAACGGATCTGGATGTAATTTGGCACAGAGATAGATTATAGTCTGGAATAGCATATGAGAACCGGTGAAACCGCGGGGAACAGCTAGTCTTTATTATAAATGAATGGGTGTAGGGTACACCCGACCTAAATAAATTTTTAATCCGGTTATGATGAAGCTTTACTGAGTTGTTCTAAGTATACCCGTGAAACTTCCTCACACAAATCGCATTGCATCGCATGACGGGCTAATTATTTTTATGTTTATTTTTTCTCGAAAGTTCATTCTTTGATATATTCATGACATTACGAATAAACGAATGATACATTCACGAATTTGTCCAAAGAAATACGCGTGTAATGCGCTCAGCATTTTCGCAGTTCAGGGCTGTCTGAAACAACAAAATATATCACATCTTCTACATATATTGAAACCTCATTCGTTTTCTTTTTTTTCAGTGATATGTGAAGATGGTACTTTCCACAAATTCACGTTTGCAGCCGAAGGCAACTGTCATCGCAGCGATTTTGAATATTTCTTGCAGGTCAGTTTCTGTAAATAATTGTTAATAAAAAAAAAAGAGTTACTGAGTTTAATCTGATTGAACATAAAATTGTTTAAAATTGTGTTCACAGGTCGGGGACGACGACGAATTTCTGCAATGATGTATTTTTTTACTAAAATTGACTATGGACAAAGTGAATACGCCTATAAAAGTGATACCGGGATGGAGTGATTTAATTATTCTAATTCAACTATACTTGTGCAATGCTTCGTTTCAAATTGTGATTATTTCAGCTCCTTAATGTATTTTGTGTGCATGGTTCACACTGTCACAACTTGCGGCTTTTTGCTAGATATTTCCACATTGTTGTGTATGTTAGTCTTACAGATTTAAGTACTATATTGGCTAGTTTATAATAACAAAGGTTTGAATCAACTTTTGAAAAAGGAAGAGTAAAATTAGTCATAGTACTCTTATTGCATAGATAATAAGTACTTTAAAATTCCTCGCGTATCATATATATTATATTTATTTGAACGGATCGCCACTTAACTCTCTAGCATGACTCTTAGTTTTAATCCATAAGTTAAAAAGCAAGGTCATCAATATTCGCCAAGGGTAACGTAAATTAAGTTTTAATCTTTTGATCGCCCGCCACTGTCAGCTACTGACGACAAATTAAATTTTAAGGTAGAATGACACTGACATTTGAAACTCATACTTTAGCAACTTAAACGCGTGCTCTTGGAATTAGTATATAATGAATTAACATATTAAAAATATAAGATGTTTAGTAAGCTTATAAATTAAATTATAGTTTAAAAAAGACAGAAGGCACTAAATTGCATTTTTAATTCTAGGGAGGAAAATATTGTATGAATACATAGAGAGAGGTTTAGTTGAGGTGCGATGTTGTAACCTTCTGACAAATTGTTAAGTGAACTTAAGATAAATAAACAATAAATACATATTTTTATCTTGTTGAAAATACTAGAAGGTTAAGCTTTGAGTAATAATATTTTGGTAAATATATAGTTAGAATATGCTATGCATACAAATATGATTTTTTTGTTAGGCAACCGAAAAGGTTTGAAATTAAAAGTAGATTTCATGACACTAGTTCATTCTACAAAGACCTATTTGATGTTTAAAAATGTCATACAAAAAAGAACCTTTTAGATAAGAATTTTTCATTTTGCAATGTTCATCTTTCAAATTTATAATTGAATTGTGTGATGATACCGGCAAAGTTGAAACAGATTTTTTTTATGACCTTCTTAAATATGATAAAGTACTTTCTAAAATAAACAGTAAGTGTTTACCTACACTCGGTTGCATTATAAATTTTTATAAAGAATAATCAGATGACTTGGTCATTTACTTATTAATTTTTCAATTATTTAGAAACACCTTTTCCAATAATTGCCCCATGATATTTATAGTTGAGTGTTGATAAATGATTAAATTACTATATGTGAATAGTTATATTTTGATATTTACCTAAATTGCAGCTTATTACGCGCAATTTTTATAGAATTTAAATGTTTTTATTGTGATATGTAATTTTTTGCAATATTCTTATGGCTACACATGAAAGTTGTTCTTCAAAATTGTGCATGCTGTTGTGATATTTATTTCACTGAAGAGTTCTCGCATGATAGCATGTACGATTTTGGTGTTATTAATATGAAAGAATTATGCTGTAGGTATATACCTAAAGCAAATGGATATACCTCTACAACATAGTGACTGAAATATATTTGCAATAATATATTATTAGACAAATTTATAAATATATCCATCTTCATGCACCTCTTATTTTATAACTCTTATATTTAGCATTATTACAAATTTTTTTTTTAAGTTTGATAGATAACTCAATTCATAAAAATGTTATCGCTCAATAATCAAATTGTACCTTTTGCATTTGCTCACATTAGTCAAGTAATATGCTGGATTCACTTATTATTAAATATTGGAAACTATGTTTTATTAATATATCAAAAATAGTTATTTATAAATACTGTAACTGAGAGCTAACTGGAAATACTTATAAGATTTTCATGAAAACTTGTATTCATGGAAGGCTTATATTAAACACATACAACCCCATGCCTTTGTGTAAAATTGAATTATAAAGTTGTATGTGTAGACATGTAAATATTTTAATAGTAACATATTAGTTTTTGTACTTGACTTTAGCAACGAGAAAATTTGTCTCAGCTTAATGTAAACTTAATATATTGGATCACTTTAGAGATAATTATCGATTAGGCGGAAAAAACACATTTCGAATTGTAAATACGATATTTCAGATGAAGGTTTATTTTTTTATGAAATTGTAAAAAGGACAGTGATTCAACTGTTTTGTATAAAAGCGTTAAGGATGTGGAGAAGCCCAGATAGGGTGATTTGAAATTTTAACAATAAAAAATTCCTTCTAAAATTCTGTTTCATTTCTTCAATAGCAGTTTCTGAGATGCAAGAAGAGAGTTAAAATTAAAAAGAATGCCTATGCTTCATATAATTTGCCAGTAGTATTTTTAATACAAGTTTTAAGTAAGTAAAGGTAATCTCGCACACTTATTTGTTGTAAAGGTAAAAATAAAACTACTTTTTAGAAACATAACAAATACAGTCTATTTAGTACTAAATTGATATCTATTTTACATTAATAACTTCACTCATGGTCTGGTTTCTTACGATCAAATGGATCTGACCACACTTTCATATCTGAAACAGAAAATATTTTAAGAACCCAAGCATCTTGTCAGTCCAAAATCCCTAGCAATACCCTGAGCGGAGTTTCCTGGCCGACAGTAGGTGCACTGATCACATTTGGTAAACACAGTCCGGGCACTACATACAGTTCATTTTAAATCTAGCAGTGCCATCCAGGCACTATTTGTAATGCATCCTCCAATTTTAGCTCATACAACTTAAAATAGTACAGGTTATCATATAGTACCCGCAGACATACCAAGGATCATAACCAAAACAGCCTGGACAGTCAACATGTTAATAGCCTTTGGTTGGGAACCTTTAGTGGTCATTAAATTATTTATATGGTATGTAAGAATGTAAAAACCATTTAGTTTACGGGTATATAATAATTTAAGAATCCTATAAAGACCTAAGCTTACATTCTTTTATTTGTACATCAAATCAATGTTAATGTTAGGGTCAATGTTAAATTTGTGCACAGTGCGAGAAGGCACTGATATGGGAAATCCAAACTAGGATCAAAATGTCAAACTGAGCTTTCAATCAAATTTTACCTGGTTCATTCAAGCTAAGATAATAACAAGATGTGATTATGATTTCTGATTGTAAATAATGTCACTTACTTCCAGGTTGAATATCTTCTTGTTTTATGTTTCTTCTAGCTTTCTTTTGGATTTCTTCTGTAAAAGAAAATTCCAGGTACATAACCTTCTGATATTTTTAGCAATTTAAGCATTTATTCTGTTTTATTAAAATAGATATATAGCAGATAATTTAAGGAGCTTAAACTTACTGTATTCTGTTACATCTATCATTGGACTTATTATTATAGGATATAAAGCTACCCCGATAAAGCCGACAAATCCAGTTAAAAACGCAGTGTAACGCCAGCCCTTAAAAAACGCCATTTCTATTAATTAAATTACGACCCTATGCCCATACAAATAGAAATTTAAGTACCGTAACTTTAGTTTGAGAATTTGTACAATTTCACTAGTGGTTATAAATACAATCGTAAATAATCGTATTCTTTCTTGTCAGCTGTTTTTGACATTGACATTTTGATTTTTTTATTTATTATCTTTATTGTGTGGCAGTGTTGCTAGATGTGGCGATCTTACAAACGAGACTTAAAAAAGATACAAAGCTGTACCCGTTGACTAACATAAAAAATACTTCGACTGCCTATAGTTTCTCACATTTAGCTTCCATTAAATTATGTAAATATCCTGGGACATTCTTCACGCTCGGTCATTCGATCCCACACATTTTTTTTCTCTTATAAATACATAAAGATACGAGCACACAACTCTTTGTCCTGGTTAAGAATCGAACCCGTCGTGGGTTGTGGCTGTGGTGTGACCATCAGGCCCTCTAACCAGCTAACTACATATATACTTTTAACTGACATGTATTAAAATATATTTTATATATCTTTCGGTTTTAATGATGTGACTTAATGAGCTAGAGTTAATTGAAAATGAGAAGAAATGAGAGTTATTATTATTATTAACTAAGCTTTTCAGTAAAGGTAACATAGGTAATAGGTAAACCTACCTACCTAACCAAGTTATATCAACTTGCTATATAATATAAGCATTAATAATTCTTTAAACGATGACCTAATGACTGTTTGGCTAAATGTAAATACCTACCATGCAGTAAAACTGAATAAACACGAACACAGCAATGTATGGATGTAATGGAGAAGAGTAGGTACCTTACTCTTCTCCATATTGAAAATAAGTAAGGAGATACGTCAAGGAAACGTCTCGTCAGATATGTTTAAATATTTTTGAAGAGTAAAAACGTATATTAAAGTCGGTTTTATTATATAATTAGTACTCTAGTGATCAATTTAAAAAAAAACTCCGAAAACTGAAGACGGAAATACACCTAGGTCAAAACATCGAGCTGAAATGACTATTAGTGCATACGTACGGTCAGCATCTATCTAGCTATTGAACGTTATGTTTCACATGTAAAACAATGAAGAATGAACAATGAAAAACTTTGAAGTGCCATACGGTAAAATATGGCCTACGCTACTATTGCTATTATAATAAAGCTATGTATAGCTTTGTTCTATCTTGTGGCTTTAACGATTTTGTTAAATTCGTGTGGCAGTTCACAGTTCATTTTTCAAACATTTGAAACATGATATACTTCGACGTGATACTTAAGAAGTGTAAAGTTATTTATGGATTATGACGCTCACTGACTATACGTTGGACGTCTTGACTTGACTTCGTTCGTCAGTTTGATAACATTATCATTGGAAGTATTATAGAAACGGTACCGGAACTATGTAGGGTCAAATGTCAACATGAATGATTCATAAATATAAAATACAAAAGATTAAATGTTGTTATGATTTGTTTTATGAATCAACATACTACAAATGCAACCGTTGCATTTCTGTACCTAAATTTAATGACTCAAACATCACGTTACATATTAGGTTGGGGAAAAAGTCTTTTCGCATTATAGTATGTATGAACTTGTAATAAAATCTCTTTGGCTATACTATTTGTATCTGGCTGGTTTTGGTATCATTGAAAGTTAAAATTTTAAACAACATAATTCCAAATTCAAGTTAGGAAAATGTGTGATTTTCATTTGTTTTTCGTACCGCCAAGATGAGTGAATCTAATGAAGAAATTCGATTCATTTTAAAATTTTACTACAAAAAAGGTAAAAATTCAACGCAAGCCGCGAAAAAAAATTGCGATGTTTATGGACCTAGTGCAGTGTCTGTGAGAGTAGCACAAATTTGGTTTAAGCGTTTTCAATCCGGAAATTTTGATGTCAAAGATGCACGTCGCTCTGGTCGCCCTATTACGGATAAAATGGATGCCATTTTTGAAAAAGTGGAGCAAGATCGGCATATCAGTAGTTACGACGTAGCTGAAGAACTGGGAATTGACCACAAAACAGTTTTGGCGCATTTGAAAAAAACTGGTATACCAAAAAGCTAGATATTTGGGTACCTCACGAGCTCACTGAAAGAAACCTAATGAACCTACTCATTTGTGATTCTTTATTACGACGTCATGAAACCGAACCATTTTTGAAGAAGCTGATAACTGGTGATGAAAAGTGGATCACGTACGGCAAGAACGGGCGAAAAAGGTCGTGGTCAGAGGCCGGTCAGGCTTCACAGACTGTGGCCAAACCCGGGTTAACTCGTAACAAGGTGATGCTGTGTGTGTGGTGGGATTGGAAGGGCATTATTCATTATGAGCTGTTACCACCAGGCAGGACCATCGATTATGAACTCTACTGCGAACAACTGATGAGATTGAAGCAAGAAGTTGAGAGAAAGCGGCCGGAATTAGTCAACAGAAGGGGAGTGGTTTTTAGGGTTCCGTAGCCAAATGGCAAAAACGGGACCCTTATAGATTCGTCATGTCTGTCTGTCTGTCCGTCCGTCCGTATGTCACAGCCAGTTTTTCAAAATTTTTGGGGTTCCCAATACATAGAACTGAAACTCAATTTTTTTTTTCATCAAACCTATACGTGTGGGGTATCTATGGATAGGTATTTTAAAATGATGTTGAGGTTTCTAACATCATTTTGCAAACTGAATAGTTTGCGCGAAACTCTTCCAAAGTGGTAAAATGTGTCCCCCCCCCCCCCCCCCCCCCCCCGTAACTTCTAAAATATGGGCATGATAAAACTGAAAAAAATATATGATGTGTATTACTATGCAAACTACTAACGAAACTTGGTTTGAATGAGATCTAGACAGTAGTTTTGTTTTTAACGTCATAAATCAAATTACCTAATTTATTCATTTTACTCATCGATTAAAACAAGTTTGAAACACGTCGATCAAACTACAAAAACTTGTATTTTATTATGTTACCTCCCTGCTGCTAGTGCTGCTACGGAACCCCTCATTGGCAGTCCGACTCGCTCTTGGCCGGTTTTCATCATGATAACGCTAGACCTCACACATCTTTAGCCACTCAGCAAAAATTAAGAGAGTTTGGCTGGGAGGTATTAATGCATCCGCCGTATAGTCCTGACCTTGCACCTTCAGATTTCCACCTGTTTCGGTCTCTTCAGAATTCTTTAGGCAGTGTCAGGTTAACATCACGAGAGGACTGTCAAAACCACTTAAATGTAAATAAACTATATTAAAAATGTTTTGAATTTTCTTCTAAAATGCGAAGGAACTTTTTCCCCAACCTATTATTTATCTGTAGTAAGATTTACAAGACAATTTACACAACATATGAAGGAAAAAATTGGTTGTAACAATATTTTGACGGGCCTGTTGAGTTAGTGGGTAGAGACTCTGACTGCCACACCATGGGTCGTGGATTCGATTCCCACCCATGACAAACATTTCCATGTCTGTTGGTTCTATGGATGTAAATATCTAAGTATGTATTTTTAAAAAATAGTACCTATTTGTAGTAAATCAGTTGTCTAGTTTACTCAGTTTGGGATCAATTGGCGGTGTGTAAAATAATGTCCAAGGATATTTATTTACTTATATCCTAAACTTCTGCTTTTTAGAATGTAGTATTCAACAGATTATAATGTTATATTATTGGGTAGTAGATATAACTTAATTAAGAAAATGAATATAAAACAAATCTTAAAATAAACTAATTGTTTTTCTATTTTTTTTTTATTTCAACGATAAACGAAATGTTACTCGTTGTAGAATCGTTAAAACTGCATTCCAGCACCAACTCTCCAGGCGGAACTCGCATTCTCAGAGGTCAGGGAGTCGCTGGCCACTATCAGAGACGGAATGACGAAACTGAGGAAGCCAGAGAGACTGGCACTTACCCCGGCCAACGGAGAACCACCAAAACCCCCGAATGTTGAGGGCAAGTCAACATACGCCTCAATTGCAGCCCAACCACCACCCCATTCCATGCGGCCAAACCACACCCTAATTGTCGCATCCAATGACCCCAAAAAGACCGGAGACGACGTCATTGGGACAATAAGAGCCACACTCGATACAAGAACCACCGGAGTCAAAGTGAACAAAATGAGGAAGGCCAAAAACCAAAAAGTTATACTCAGTTTCGGTTCTAAAGAAGACTTGCAATTGGTGCAAAATCGAGTCAGCTCCAACAAAGACCTAAAGGCGGAAGTGGCAAAGGCAGCAAATCCGCTGATAATAATCCGGGATGTGCTGTCCTTCTTGTCCGATAAGGAAATTGCCGAACATCTGGTTAGCCAGAATCAGCATCTCCTTAAAGACATAAGCATGAGGGAGAGCACAATCCGGGTAAGATACCGGAAAAGGGCCAGAAATAGCCTCATGTGCCACCCGGTCGTGGAACTTTCACCACAAATCCACAGACGGTTTTTGGACGCGGGAAAGGTCCATATCGACCTTCAGTGGAGGACGGTAATGGACCAATCACCCCTAGTTCAATGCATCAAGTGTTTGGGCTTTGGACACACGAAAGCAATCTGCCAGGAGAAAGAAGACCTTTGCAGCCACTGCGGAGAGCGTCATTCCTGGGAGAAGTGTAAGCACAGACTCAATGGCGAGCCGCCAAAAGGTGCCAACTGCCTCTCTGCCCATGGTGAAGGGTCCGAATCAATGCACAACGCCTTCAGCAATGCATGTAGGGAAAGGGCAAAGTGGGATGCTATAGCGAGGTCGCGAGTATCGTACTGCTACGGGCACCCCACTTAACAACCCCAACTCAACCCCCCAAAGAGTAGACGTTGCGGGTTTGCATTTTATCCAAGCAAACCTACAACACTCCAAAATAGCCACAGCCGAATTGTTCCAGGTAGCTAAGGACAAGGGCATATCCATCGCCCTGGTACAAGGGCCCTATGTGGGTAGAACCGGAGTCCTTAAAGCCAATCCCGGAACACAGGTTATTCAGTGTACCCTTAACCGACAGAAACCTGTAAAGGCCGCAATAATTATATTCGGCGACCTCCTGGAGGTCATACACGACCCCCAGATGGTCACAGAAACGGAAGCGGCAGTTCTGTTGGTCGGAGGTGGACTGAGGCTGGGAGTCATATCCGTCTACTTCGAGGGGGATCAAGAAATTGATCCATACATAGAAAGGTCAAAGTCTCTCTGCAAAAAACTAACAACCCCAAACATTATTATCGGGGGAGACATAAATGCCTGGAGCCACTGGTGGGGAAGCAGAATTGAAAATCAGAGAGGAGCTGCATACAACGCATTCCTGAATGACTCCGGGTTGCATGTCCTTAACTGTGGAGACACCCCCACATTCGAGATTGTCAGAAGAGGTAAAATGTGCACAAGCATAGTAGACGTTACTGCTTGTAGTACACCACTTCTGGGCAAGATCGAAAAATGGAGAGTAGACAGAGGTCTAACAACGTCGGATCACAACGCTATTACGTTTACCTTGCGTCTAGACAAGCCCCTGGAACCGCTTCGCCCTGTCACGACGCGAAGGTATAACACAAAAAAAGCAAAGTGGTCTGACTTTTCAACATCATTAAAGACTTCTTTAGCGGCGAAAAACATTACCGCTGACACAATAGAGGAGACTACAACCCCGGAGGACCTCGAGGACAAGATCGTGGCCTATACAGACGCCATCCACGAAGCCTGCAAAGCGACCATCCCTGCCGTAGGACAATGGAAGGGCACCAAACAGCCACCATGGTGGTCAAAGAGGCTAGACGATCTAAAGAGAGACGTCCTGAGGAAAAAGCGTAGAATCAGGAACGCAGCCCCCTCTAGAAAACAGTTCGTTATAGATGAATACCAAACAACCAAGCTGGAGTATGTCACAGAAGTGAAGAAGTCGCAAACAGAAAGTTGGAAAGAGTACTGTTCGACTCAAGAGAAAGAGAGTATGTGGGACAAGATTTACCGAGTCATCAGGAGGACTACCAGACGGCAAGAAGATATGCTCCTTAGGAATCCTGACGGTAACACCTTAAACCCACAACAGTCGGCGGAACTTCTGGCCAAAACATTCTACCCAGACGACTCTGTGGCAACCGATACTCCAAGCCACACACAATTGCGGATGCTGGCGGAGGAGAGCAACCACGACTTATCGGAAGATGACCCGCAATTTACATCAGCGGAGCTGGAGTTAGTGCTGCAAGCACTTAATCCCAAAAAGGCCCCAGGACCAGACGGGCTGACCTCTGACATTTGTTCAGAGGCAATCCGGAGCGAAAGGGATGTGTTCATGAGGATAGCAAACAAATGTTTAACGGTAGCTCACTTTCCTAAGCAATGGAAAACAGCCCACGTGGTCATCATCCGTAAACCGGGTAAGGAAGACTACTCACATCCTAAGTCTTACAGACCAATAGGCCTCCTGTCAGTCCTCGGCAAAATTGTTGAGAAACTTCTGGTAGGCAGACTTCAGTGGCACATCTTCCCCACCTTAAACAACAGACAATACGGCTTCATGCCGCAAAGAGGCACAGAGGACGCCCTTTTTGACTTAATAGAGTATATACGAGAGGAAGTTGAAAAGAAGAAAAGCATCGTCCTCGTAATATCTCTGGACATAGAGGGTGCCTTTGATAATGCGTGGTGGCCAGTTCTTAAACTCCAACTACAGAGGAAAAATTGTCCTCAAAACCTCTTCAAGCTAGTTAACTCATACCTCGCAGACCGAAAAATCGAGGTGAACTATGCCAGAGCAACATACGGGAAGGAAACGACCAAGGGTTGTGTCCAAGGGTCCATTGGAGGACCAACCTTCTGGAACATTATCCTAGACTCGTTGCTATATAATCTGGAAAGTAAGGGGGTTTACTGCCAAGCTTTCGCCGACGACGTGGTTCTAGTTTTCACAGGCCAAACCACAAACACCATGGAGCAAACCGTCAATACCACCCTAGACGCTGTGGTGGAATGGGGGAAACTAAATAATCTAAACTTCGCACCACATGAAAACAAACATGATGTTGCTAACGAGGAAGCTAAAGTACGAGCCCCCCAATATCCACATGGCCGGTGTTGGACTCAGCTTGGTCCAGGAAATTAAACTCCTAGGCCTTATCATCGACCACAAGCTCTCCTTCAAATCACATGTCACCACACAATGCAAGAAAGCAGCTGACATATACAAACAGCTGGCACGCACAGCAAAGGTGACGTGGGGCTTGAATAGAGAGATCACTAGAACCATCTACGTCGCAGTAATAGAGCCCATCATGACATATGCCTCGAGCGCATGGTCTCCAGCCACTAAGCTAGAGCTAATCAAGAAACAATTTGACTCGCTGCAGAGAGGCTTTGCCCAAAAGATCTGCAAAGCATACCGTACAGTATCACTTACGTCAGCACTTACGCTGTCAGGACTTCTCCCGCTCGACCTGAGGGTGCAAGAAGCCGCAAGTCTGTACAGGACAAAAAGAAACCTCTCTCTCGACTACTTACCAGCAGGCAAGGAGCTCGAAAACAACGTTAGCTATTTGGACCAGAAACACCCGTCCAGACTCATATCCACGGACTTCGAGCTCCTTGAGAATTTTGACCCCGAGACCCTTAAATCCCACCATGTCGCTGGCCCTCAAATCTATACAGATGGCAGCAAAATAGAGGGCAAAATAGGAGCTGCTCTCACATGGTGGGAGGGGGGAAAGGAGACCATTAACCAACAATTCAGCCTGCATCCCTCGTGTACAGTATTCCAGTCGGAACTCTACGCACTCTTTAGGGCCACTCAGATGGTGAAACTTAGCAAGGAACCCATCGTTAGCATACTGAGTGACTCAAGATCCTCACTCGACCTGCTAAAAAATCCCAAAACGAGCCACCCCTTAGCCAAATCCATCAAAGAGTGCATCGAGGAGATTAAAGCGGAAGGAAGAGAATTACGGCTGTTCTGGTTAAGGGCACACGTGGGCACCGCTGGCAACGAACGAGCCGATGAGCTCGCAAAGTCGGCAGCGCTCACTAAAACAACCCAAGACTACGACAAAATTCCCTTATCCTTTGTCAAGAGGAAAATCAGAGAAGAATCAGTCCGCAAATGGCAGGACCGTTACGAGACCTCCAGCACTGGGACAGTCACAAAAACGTTCCTTCCAGACGTCGACAAGGCGTACCGGATAGTAAGGATAACTAAACTGACACCCCATCAAGTGCAAGCTTTGACAGGACACGGGGGAATAGCCGAGTACCTGTACAGATTTCACCTTAAAGACACCCCAGGGTGCGAATGTGACAACTCAATTAGGGAGACAGTGTGGCACATAATTCTTTACTGCCCACGGTTCCTGGCAGCCCGACATGACCTAGAATCCGTCATTGACATGAAACTGGTCTTGTCGGAATTGCAGTACGTCCTCGCAGACCCCTATAAAAGGTTACACTTCCTGTCTTATGTGGACACCATCTTCCGCATAGCAACAAGCAGGAACAGTACCCTCAATAAACCGGACCCTCGATCACAAACGCCAATGGCCAGGGTCCCCGAGTCCTCACTACCCACAGCTCCCCAGCCAATTATAGATGTCCACACCATTGCCATTTCACAACTAATGGCATGCGGGGAGTGTGCGGAACCGGGAATCAGGGTAAGAGGCGTAGCCCTCTTCATGGACAATAACACGGAGAGACTCGGCATAAGCTTCTGTAACGCAAAATCACCGAAGCGCGTAGCCATATCGCCGGGTCTAGCCGCCCTCCTAAACGGAAGCACCACCAAAACAAGTATGAAGCGCAAGGTTTTCAATGCGCTGCCTGAGTCGAGGGCAGCCGGCTGCCCTTGTCGAATAGTGCGATCGCGAAACAAAACGATCGCACTATTGGAATGGGGGGAGCGGACCCCATTTGCTCTTGCAAGTTTAGTGCTTTCCAGAATAGGAGAAATTGAAGGCCAAACCATCACGCCTCGTAAAATAAGCGTCGACGCTATGGTGATCGAGTATATGAGAGGTGAAGTCGCAGACCTCTGTGGCTGCATCAAAGCCTCAGAAAAGCATGAGGTGGTCGTGTACGAAAACAGAGGGGAAGACCTGAGCTTCCTCAAAGTTCCACGACGCGTCTCAGCACCAAGACCAAGTAACACCAACCCAGGCTCTTGCCCGATCACTCAAAGCGGTTCTGAACGCATACAACAAAAGGCAGCCGCCATCAAAGCCGCAGTAGACCAAAGCGGCAGTCCAGAAGAGAGGACCAAACCAGGAGACCGGTTTAAAAAATCCATGAAAACCATAAAAACTGCCATAGCGGGGGTTCAATCAAGAATATCTAAAGCCACGGAAAGACAGGCAGCCGCAGTGGAGGATTTTCTAAAAACACCCCCCCAAGGTCCCAAGCTAACACCAGTTGCAAGGACGAGAGCCGACATGGGGCAGGTCAGCTTGCCTACTCAAATCCCGGCATCAACACCATCAGAACACGCAGTAAACGCCTTCCTCGAGTTTCTAGGCACCATAAGGGCGACCAAAGAGGTCAATCTCATGACGTGCAGCAAGATCATGCAAACCTTTCAACAGAAAAATGAAAGTCTATTAAACACATTACTCGAGGAGGCGGAGGCAGCCATATATAACAACGAGACCTCCAAAGTCCTTAAAGGGAAAATGACAGGGAGTTATATGGCTGCGTATAGCACAACTGGTGGCTTTGTGGAGGAAGAAGGCGAGCGAGCAGACCCACCTAAATTTAACACTCCATCGGAGGACCCCATAGTCATCACAGCCCGGTGCACAAAAATCATGTTGGACGACAGGATCCTAGAAATGGCCAAAACCATTTCAGGAGACCTTGGTCCAGGAGCAGCGTGGCAAAACTGGGCCATACCCAAATTCAACTGGGTAAATGGGGTTCCCGGATGTGGCAAAACAACTTGGGTAACTAAAAACTTCGATGCGGAAAGCGACGTCGTAGTCACCACCACAACCGAGGCAGCCAAAGACCTGCGCGAAAAGCTGGCTCCAAGTATTGGAGCTACAGCCAAAACCAAAGTGCGCACGATGGCATCCATTCTTGCGAACGGGTTTAAGGGGCCCAAAAATTGGGTCCCCGTCTAATGGTCGACGAAGCCCTTATGAACCACTTTGGATCCGTCGTAATGGCAGCTCGGTTGTCTGGTGCCCGCGAAGTGGTCCTTATCGGAGACATAAACCAGTTACCCTACATTGACAGGGAAAATCTTTTCCCTCTAAAATACCAACACCCAAACCTGGTAACTTCCATCAGCCAGGAGTTGTTGTGCACACATCGTAACCCGATGGACGTGGCATACGCCCTAAACGAGGTATACAATGGTATATACTCGTCGAAACTTCTAATAAACTCCATGAAGCTAATGAGATATACGGATGCGCAAGTACCCAAAACACTCCCTAACACCCTATTCCTGGTCCATACCCAGGAAGAAAAGGCATTCTTGACCAGCAAGGGATATGGAGAGGGCACAGGGTCACGCGTCCTTACCATCCACGAAGCGCAAGGAGCCACGTACGAGTCGGTCCTCATCTTTAAAACAAAGGCCAAAAAACTCCAACTCCACGACAGCGTGCCGCACGCGGTAGTGGCGATATCGAGACACACCGTTGGCTGCACCTATTATGCAGACGACGGTGATGACGCGATCGGCAGGTTTATCCAGCGGGCGACGGCCGCGTCGACAAGAGCCATTTTCGAATACAACTTAAAAATGGCCATAAAACATCGAGATGCAGTTGTCATGGAAAGTCTTTTGGGAGCGAAACCATCCGAGGCTGAAATAGCTTAAACTTTAATATTTAGAATTATAAATTTTGATGAATAAGTGTAACTAAATTTAAGTAAATGCTAAGTTATTTTAATCCATGTATCGGCAATAGAAAATTTTTATGTAACACTATTATTAAGGAACCACAAGCCTCAGTTCAAAACAACGAGCTGAGCACGCGCGGAAAGATGTTAATTTTTAGAAACACAATACAATAGATCTTAAAATAATTCATCGTAGAATCTCCAAAGAGTACGGACTAAGAGTCCGTAATAAATTTAAAAAGACATAAAAAAAAAAAACAAAAACAAAAAAAACTGCATTCCTGACCATGTGTTGGAGGGACTGCCGGGCCACGTATAGTTGTTCCAACTCTAACGTGCAGTAGATTATAGCACAATGTCCCTGCGTTAACATTTTGTTATCGCATCCGGCGTGAGAGACGTATGCAGAATGGTCCAAATATTGAAGAACGTTATTTATAGGACATCTATCATATCCTACTAATATTATAAATGCGAAAGTTTGTATGTATTGATGTTTGTTACTCTTTCACGCAAAAACTACTAAACGGATTTGGATGAAATGAAACCTGGCACAGTAGAAAAACCATGGACTTTTTGTGCTGTTGTATGAATGTTACAACCCTCGGGAACGCGGGTGATACCGCGGGGGACAGCTAGTATTTCACAACTGGGCTGGGTATTGTATCGCCTGTAGTTATGTACAATGTTACAATTTTATTTATTTTTAGACTTCAGGTTGCATTAGGATTCTTCTAGACGGTTACTAAAAAAATATATTTTTTTGCCCATTGTAATACCTACAATTTGTACCTACATGTACCTATGTACTTTATACCAATTAAACATAATTTATTAGTATCTCAAGTTAGGCATTGGTTAGGAAAAACATTGCACTTAATAAGCGAAGTAAGTAATTATTCATATTTAGACGACATATCCGACGTCAGTCGGCCTAGCATGAGACACAGTCATTTTACTCGTAAACAGTGATTGTATACAATTGAGAAATATCAATTGAAAGATCTCGATATTATTTTATTATATTGAAATGACGTTACAGCCAAGCCATGCGAGCTTGGGATTTGTTTATAAAGATCGGAACATTGTTAGATTTATAAATATCAATATAAGTAGTTCAAGTGCCTGTAGGTATAAGAAAAGGAAATGCCAACATAGGTTTAAAACATTTTATTTAATATTTCAATTTGTTTTTATAAATGGCAAACATCACAAAAATCTCCGAGTATTGACATTATTTCAATCTTCTGCAATAAGTAAATTCGTATCTATATCACCAACAGGATATATTTTGCTGACCCCTTCTTCTAACAATTGCAATAATTTCTTATACACGAGAGTAGGAGCGTCTATTGCCCAGAGAAAATCAATATGATTAAACTCCTTCAATGGCACTACGTAGTGTTCAATCGGATTGACAAGTTGAACGTACAAGTTGGTAACATCAGCATCACTAGCTAACCAATCATTATCAGCACTGAACAGGGCCATTGGCAACGTAATCTTTTGTAGATTGTACTGTGGGGGTACTGCCGTTCCATATTGTTTAATATTTCCTTCGGGTCCATAATCAAACTGTTGGAATCTACCACCGTGACGAATCTCTTGCGCATAGTGAACTAGGGTTTTTGTGGATGCCCCTGCTGGTACGTGACCTAATATAATCGGCAGTAAAGTCTTATTAAACTGCTTCTCGTCGTGACCACACAAAACAAACATTGAGTTCTCACAAATAGCTTCCTCGTATCGATTAATTTCACAGGCATGTTTTGACAACCACCTCAGTACCGCGTTCTGCGGAAGGAACTCATTGGCGCCAAGCAGTTTCAACAAATACTCCAAATTATCACTGAACTTAGCTAGAAGCCTTATCGGACTTTTTATATCGGTCATGTAAGCAACTGGAGCGAGTGCAAATCCAGCCCTTAATACTTTATTATACTGGGTCTTGGTAGATAGCAATGCAAAGAGCACCGTTGTTCCCATGGAGTGACCTATATAATTGATTTTCACGTCCCAGCCTTTGGTCTCCATGACGTAGTCAATCACGGTCGGCAAGTCATGTTGACTCACTTCGTGAAAGGTGAAATTCCAGAAAGCGAAGGTATTGACATTCCTTGAAACGTGAGCTCGGGAATAAGTATTACCTCTTACGTTAGCCATCCAGACATCGTAACCAGCATCCGATAAAATATAAGCGAGCCCTTTTTCAGGTCCAGCAAGGATCCAATCGGCGGAGCTACCGAGTAAGCCGTGGTGAAGTAGCACAGTTTTTCGCGGACTAGCTTTGTTTGAAGTCTTTTTGGAGTATGGTATTCTATGAATGGTGAGAATGTAACCGTCATCAGTAACAACCGTGTGCGCCTCCGCGGGATATCCGTGTAGAGCTATCAGCTGCGGAGTGCTCATGTGAATGGCCGGATCGTCCTCGGTACATTCATAGGCCATTTCCTGGGGCGCAATAGTGTCAAAAATATTATTAGCCGTCGCTTGGGCTTCGGTAACATAATCTTTGAATTTTCTCTTCATTCTTACTTGTTTATTATTGTTGACAATATCATCCATCATTTCCTTAGTCTGGTTGCCCGAACCAAAATACGATGTTATTTTATTTCGTACATTTTCAACATAGTAATGCTTTATGCTTCGTCCTTTTTCCCGAACGTAGTTTGTGATTTGGGATGTTTTATTTGTGAATGTGTCGAACACGTTTGGAAACCACGAGGTATGCCGGCAATCACTGAATTGTACTAAAATAATTAATGTAAACACTGCAATTATTGGAAGTTTCATGTTGAGTCACGAGACACAATTGATTGAACGATGCGAGCGATGCCCGACGAGCGACTGAAGTCTGACTGAACTACATATATCATAATGCTTATACTTAAGTAATTTATCCCCAACCGAGGTCAAGGGGAGCTGTGAGTAACCAAACTGCGCGTCTTGTTTACAAACAAGTATCTGGACTGATAAGCAAACAAAGTCCATTTATGAATCAATCTAATTAAACGATAATTGATTCACTACTTCCTAAATAAGTATTAAGCTAGAAAGTTGGTACTCACAAATAATATTTATAAGGTAATAAAATAAAGTGTAATAACCCGTATGGTGCACTATTACCTTCCTAGGTAGCCTATCTTATATAGAGCCAGTATAAAGACTTCAACACTTTAAAAAAACCTGGAAGACTATACTATTAGTTACATTTTCAGTCGTTATGCTTGTATCTAATAATATAGAGTAGTTAATTTCTTTTCGATTATACAAATACCGGCTGAACAGAGAATTTTAGGAGCGATATCCCTGCTATTTAAAATGGGAGAAAAAGAACTGTTATTAACATCCCATAAACCTTTTCTCTCATGAACGCTGTGGCATCATGACCTATTTTTTTACTGTTGAGCTGTGACCTAATTTCAGTAACGTTCTTGTGTTATAATCGCACTGGTTGGCAATTAATTGCGTAGTCCCGTAAAATGCGTCATAGAATCGGATTGAGTCTCGAGTTCATAGATTAGACTTATTTTCGTTCCGAATTTGAAGTACCTAAGTATCAAAATAGGTCAATCAAACTATTGTTTGCAACATTTTGTATAAAAGATCTGTTCCTACTATTTAATAACAAAGATTTCATATTGTAGGGGCACAAGCTCATACAAAAAAATGTCATGGCATCATGGACAGTATAGCATCATAGACATTTAATATCCATTGCTAATTAAATAAAAGAACAATATTTAAAATTAACATTAATAGTAAACTATTGACATACACAAGGATTATTTAAATAAATAAACTATGTTGAATGATTAATAAATATTTTATTAATTGAATTACATTAACTAATTATTGAAATATTTTTTTTACTTCATTACACAACTCATGAAAATGTGCTATACTCCATTTACTTATCTCCCTTTCAAGGTGATTTGCCGTAAGGGTCTCATAATCTTGTTTATCTGAAACAAAATAAAAACTACATTGGATTGGCAAAGAAATCAGGCCATTTATTTTCCACATTAAAAATATTTACTAGGAGTAATTTTTTGATAGGAGTAAATATTAAACTAGGAGTAAATATTTTACTAGGAGTAAATACTTTACCAGGAGTAAATATTTTACTAGGAATTAATATTTTACTAGGAGTAAATATTTTACTAGGAGTAAATATTTTACTAGGAATTAATATTTTACTAGGAGTAAATATTAAACTAGGAGTAAATATTTTACTACGAGTAAATACTTTACCAGGAGTAAATATTTTACTAGGAATTAATATTTTACTAGGAGTAAATTTTTACTAGGAGTAAATATTAAACTAGGAGTAAATATTTTAGTAGTTAATATTTTTTATTGGACTTTCTGCTACAAGTATTTATGAGATTTCTTATCAAAAAAGAACCAATCATTATGACTACCTCTGCTGTAGGTATCCATGGAATAGAAAAACTTGCAAGTAAACTCAAAGTTTTTTCGGAATTTATTATAAGGTAAGAATTATAGTTTGCAATGTATTTGTATACAGCACGAAATAGAAAAAGTCAATTTTTTAAATGTTATAAAATAAATTTGAACTTACTATACACTGGAAACCAACCACTTAGCTCGCACACTGCAACATTGAATGCATTCAACTGCTTAGCACCAGCTGTACTCTTCCTTGGCCATATGACCACCCTTATCACTTCATCATTGTTAACACTCTGTCCTCTAGTGATAAGTATGTTATGTGCTATTGATTTCTTCAGAAAGTATTTTAAAAGCTTGTAGCTTTCTTGTGCTATAAAACTTACAGTTTCTCTTGTTACTTCAAAGCTAAATGCAGGTGCTGGATAGTTGGTCAAACAATAAAGGGATCCTTCAATGTGTTCCATTTTCTGAAAACAGACTATTTCAAAAATTGTGTGTGTGTTTCATTTTGTCAACTAAATAATACTTATTAAAGTCTGAACATTGAATTAGTAATCTACACTGCTGTGATATAATATGTACTCATAACTTTAAATCTTAAATAAACTTAAGGGAGAAGTGATACACCTTCCGTGTCTAACCTTTTGCGTTCATTGTCAGCTACACTCGACATGCGCAAGCATGCTTTGTGCGCCAGTCGTCTATATTCGACAATGAACACACAGTAAAATACTAAACAAACATATTAAATCATTTCATCAGTGATTTATTGATACAGGAATAATATGGATTTTCAGGCTTGGTGTACAGGACATGGAGATGCTGTTATGGCATGGTGTTCAAAAGGTAAAATTATGACTGAAGAAGCGTAAATAAATAATATTCAACCAGTTTACATAACTGATTATTTTCGAACTTACCACAGATTCTATGGGCAATGTATTTTTCTCCAAAAATAAATGATAGTGTAAATGGTTCACTGATGCTAATCCACATAGACTATTGAAGCCAATCCTTAGGTCACTAGAAGAGTTATTAAGTATATAACATTTAATCATGATTTTGATCATTTTCATTTTTCCTATGCTTTACGGGATTCCTACAGCAAACAAGCACTTGTTAAAGTTTGTAAGAGATATGAAAGTCAGACAAGTTGAATGTATTTCTAATAGTAGAAGGTTATTTCAATGAAAATACTATGATTTTGTCTGTATGTTATATTTTAGAAACATATATTTGATTTAAGAGTACCTTAATATGCTTAAATATCTGAGAATTAAATCTCAATTTAAAATCGGGCAATTTTGTTTTTTTTTATACCTGATGGGCCAACAAACTAGTAGACGGTCCACCTGATGGGAAGTGGTCACCGCCACCTGTGGACATTTGCAACAGGACTGGTGGGCCAATGTGTCCCTAAGATGTGAAGTTGTTAAGTCTCATGTGCCTGTAATTTCCCCACCCTCTTACCTTTCTAACCAAAACACAGTAATACATATACACTGCTGCGTCACAGCAGAAATAGATAAAGTTATAGTACTCTTCCGGACAAACTCTGCACTAAGAGCTCTACTACTCCAAAAAGTCTGTAAAGTACTTGAGTACTTTGATATATCAACTTTATTGCATACTTGCCTAAACTCACCGGTTATCTGCAAGGAACATAATATTGATAGCAAGTTCCAAGCTATCAGCAGTCACAATCTGAGGTAGACATTTTTTTATAGATGGGCAGAGCAGTGTGTGATACCTTGATATAGGGCTCACATTAACTAGTAGACTGTGGACATCTGAATCTGGAATAAAGCAATAGGTTTATTTTTTTAGGTGAAACTTCTTATGTCAGGGCATTGAAATTTTGATCGGCAACCTTTTTGTGTGATGAAAAATAAATTAATGATGCACATCATCTATGCCATTCAAAAGTGATTAATGAATAATTAAAATGTTTCCCTATTAATATATAATACAAAAGTTTCACTTTTATTGTCTCTTTACGACACACCCTGTTTATTTTACTATACCTATGTTTAATTCTTCACAATTTGTTGAACATTCTAGTTACTTACCACTGTATTCATTCTGTATAGAAAATATTAACTCTTTATTTGATGCTTTATTAAAGTTAAATTTATCTTCATCAAATGATTGACAAATATTCTCTATTAGTTCTGGTGTTCTTCGTTTCGTGCTTCTATCAGGGTTTAACTGAAATTTAAACTCTTGTTTATGGATAATTTTAAAAATGTTATTAATTACGTTTCATTTGTAGACCATTCCATACCTGTAGTAAATATTTTCCTTCTGTGATTCTTTCCTCGATTCCATCAATTTTATATCGAAAGACATCTGTTTCGCTGAGAATTTCATCCCATCTCGTCGTGAGCAATTCAATAAATTTGTAGGTTCCATTTACAGTGGTTTTATCAAAATCACTCAACTTTAACATCATTTTGTTTTAATCAGGATAATGAGACAAAACCGGCAGTAACTTTTTTTTTACAACCTTTTTCTAGATAGGAGATTTGAACAATAAATGATAGGTACAATAACATAAAGTAAAGTTAGTTAGCCTGTTTTGACATTTAACAATAGTGTAGTGATGCCACTTGAGGCCAATATCGAGAGCCTGGTAAATAGCAACAATATCGATAGGACTATTAATAGTAACGATGGCACTAAATGGTAACATTATTGATGACCTGCAAAAGTATCGATATAATTGAACCACAATAACCGCTACGATAACGATACTATAACCACCCATTACGAGATAATTACCAATACTATCAATAGTTGCATAATTTGTAACAGAATAGTTTATGTACCAAAGAAAAAGAACGTATTCATATGTAAATTTATTAATAGCCTGTAATATTCTGCTTGCTAAATAAGTATATGGCTTCGAATAAATGATTACTAAGTATGTATAATGAATAAGATGTACGGAGGTCTATTTCTTATTATATTTTTTTTTGTCCTATCATTAATACCTACTCTTCGCAGCGTATGCGATGAAAGACATTTTATGGCTAATTTTTTTACACCTTCGGTTGGTTTTAATAGGAATTTCTAAAGATTTCTATAGTAATCTAGTACTACATATAGCCTATATTACTCAGTGATAATGAAGCTTTCTAATGAGAAAAGAATTATTAAAATCGGTCCAGTACTTTTTGAGTTTATTCGTTACATACAAAAATACAAATCTTTCCTCTTTATAATATTAGTGTAGATTACTACTAAACCTTAAACAATCCAATCGAAAAATAAATAAATAGCTAGGAACGTAGATTGTCGATCAATAGTACCGACTATAATCGTTAGAGTATTGTGGTTCAATTATATAGACACCGTTTTATGTCTTCAAGAGTATTACCAATTGACTATATTCAACGAGCCTGTTGGCTTGATGATTAGATAACTTTATTGCCACGTCACAGATCGTGGATTCGATTCCCTCGCAGGACAATCATTAGTATGTTTAATCTGTGTCTGGGTGTAAATATCTACAATTTGTATGTATTTTCACAAAAATAGTATATCAGTTATCTGGTTTTCACAAAAAATAGTATATCAGTTATCTGGTTTCCATAGTAGAAGTTCTGCCAAGTTTGGGATCATATGTCGGATCACGAACATTTATCGCAAACGTACCGATGGCCGTGTATATTTATTTGTTTTCATATATCTTATATAATCTTAACTGATTTTGGAGGTCAACTATCGATAGTTCAGCATCACTACAATAACGTCATGCTGACAGCTAAAACTGAAGGACACTAAAAGTTATTTTATGTTTTCTTTACTTTTTTTATTACGCTTTTATTAGCTTCATACGTATGTATGTTAGTTTGAAACGGAATCTTTGAACATGATTTTGACCCCCTTCAAGACGTCGGATTAACTCGAAATTTGGCATACTTATTAAGTACCGATGACAATTCAATATTTTAAATAGTTTAGCCCGTTATCCTTATTAGGATAATCAGGATTAGCGGTTTAACTAAAAAAATAAAAATAAGTTATAGTTCAAAAAAACTAAGAAACACGCATTTTTAGAAAATCCTACCAAAAAATAGAAAATAAATTTGATTTAAGAATAGTGTAAATGAGAAAAAAAATATTTTATAGTAAAAAAGCGTGGGGTGTTTTTTAAGATATTATCAAAATGATAATCTTTTTATTTTTTTCTTATTTACACTATTCTTAATTCAAATTTATTTTTTATTTTTAGGTGGATTTTTTGTTAGTAAGTATGCAGCATACCGTTGATTAATTTACTCAAGCTTTTATTTTCTTATTAGCCAAATCCTTACTCGGGGATTACAGAGGGTTACTCAGGCGGGCTGTAATTACGTACCTATATTGTATGAGTGTGTTATGTGATTATTACAATAAAACAAAAAAAAATGTAAAATAAATATTAAAAATAATTGTTGTCATTTTTTTAAATGTATCTTAATTTTGTAATAACTGTTGTCATTTTTTTAAATGTATCTTAATTTTGTTACATGGTGATCTATTAGGTAACAAATTACATTGGCAGTCATTGGCACTCACTTACAGAAGATATAATTTTAATAGAAAAATATTGAATGACTGCCTAGGTTATAAAGAAAAGGATGGTGGGCCATATGTGGGCTTGGGGCCCCGAGGTTGGGACCCCATATTTAACAGGTGGGCAATAACATAGGTATATTATATTTGAACATTATTGCAATATCTGTTCACTTTAAGTAAATAGTCATTTTAAGGTAAAAGGTAGTTAAATATATAAAAACACAGTTGTCTTATTTCCTTACCTAAATAACAATTTTAATTAGTACTATTTAATTAAACATCACTTAATTATTTTAATACAACTAATAAACGAATAAACTGAAGTGGTGACAGTTTTCTTTTAAGTACTAGGCCAGTTGGCTTGGTAGTTAGCGACTCTGACTGCCAAGACTTGCGGGTTCGATTCCCACCCAGGACAAACATTTGTGTCCATGAACCTGTGTGTTTGTTCTGTGTCTGGGTGTAAATATCTATATAATTATTTATTTAGAATAAAAAGTAGTATACCAGTTATCTGGTTTCCATAGTACAAGTTCTGCTTAGTTTGGAACCAGATGGCCGTGTGTAAAGAATGTCCCTGGATATATATAATTATTTATTTATTACCTACATTAAAACTTGATCAATATAGTTCTCAGATTTTAATCTATTCGGATTCATTGGATTGTTTTTATCATAGAGTAATAAAATTTCCATTATTTTATGAGATAATTGAGCAGCATCATAGGAATCCAATTCTGACAGTTTTTTTGCCACTGCTCGTCCAATTTGACTATTTTTAGTATTTTCTAAGGCAATTGCATCATTTTTAACACCTTTGAACACTTTAGTTAAACTATCAACAATTTCACTACATCTTGTTTTTGAATCTGCTATTGATCCATTGGTAATATCTTCTTCGCTTGAATCATGTAAGTTCATATCCTGAAAATATTAAAACTTTGGTAAATCTTGTTACAGAATATGTTTAAGTTAGTCTAGTCAACAAGTGCCTTTTAGGTCAAATTTTTTTCCCTTTCTTTGAAAATTATGATTGAGGTGTTATTCGATTCGGAATAGCAAAGTAGATAGTTTTTGAGAAAATGCTAAGCCCGCTCGCAAAAATTGCAATAGTTATAAATTACTAAGTTAATTAAAAAGTTTAACTTTGTGAAAACTAAAGTGTAAAAAAAGGGTGTTTATAATTTTTTCCTACAGTAAATTGTTAATAAAATTTTTAATAAATTAATAAATTAAAAATTTATTAAATTAATTAAAAATTAATAAAATTGTTAATGTTTTCAATGGGAATCTATTCTAAGACCTTTGAAAAATAGCTCCACGAAAGAAAAAAAATCTCAGATTAATAGTTTAACAATAATCGCACTTGCAATGTTAATGTTCATGCTACAAAAAATTGTTTATTCATTAATGGATAAGTTATTGAAAAATCGCGATAACAAATTTTTGACCACCGATTATTGTCCATTGATCGAGCAGGCGCCAGAATTTTAAAAATTTTTAATTTTCATTTTTAATAAGTTTACATAATATTTATTCATTAAAGGTCCGAAGGGGGCGTGGCTTGCGGAAGCCGGAGTACCCGTTTTCGATTTTCAACCCTCTGGGAAAATTATAAACATCTGTTGTGAAACATATAACAAATTGTCAGACACAATTTCGAGACTTTTTTTTAGAAAATTTCTTTTTCTTTTTGAATCTTTCAAATTTGAATTATCTCAAAAAAGTTTTTAAGATATTAACGAAAAACCAAACCCCCTTTGTTTTTTTCACTTAATTGTTTATAACTATTGCAATTTTATATAGAATTTTCTCAAAAATTATCTACATGCCATTCTGAATCGAATGACACCTCAATCATAATTTTCGAAAAAGGTGAAAAAATTTTGACCTAAAAGCCACTTGTTGTCTAGACTAAGTGTGGAGATTTGCTGAATCGGCCAATTTTGATATTCAAGTATTTTCATTCATATGTTAAAAAAAGAATTGAGTCAGAGGACAGGTACTCCAATTTATGTAATATGTTTGGAAAAAGTATGTAAAAACTTTTTTTTATTTACATTCTGGGTATATTGAATAATATAAATTAATACTAATAATTGAATATGGGAGTATGACTGTTGTTTTATTCTTACTCACAAATAAAGCTGCATGTGGTGAGCAATAATAATATTATATTTTCTCACAAATTTAAAATAAGGTGAGCTTATAGAGAAAAATGGAAAACAAAAAAGTAATGAGACAAGTTGTCAATCAAATTCAAATAAAAAATACATTTCTTTCTTTTTTATAAACATATAAAACTTTTACAACAACCAAGGTAGGTATTTGAGTTGGATTATGCAAGTCTGTGAAACTTTTCTCTACTACCTCTTTTACTCTCTTTTATCTACAATAACAGGTAATTAAAATTAATTAAATAAAATAATATAAATAATATTCTTTTAAGTACTCACTTTTTTTCCATTGTAATTACAACCATCAGATGTTGAAAGTTCAGTCTTATTGTTTTTATTTACTTTCGATAAGAACTTGCAAGCTTCCCATAGGTGCCAATTTACTTTATATTCCTGCAAATGATTTAAAAAAAATATAAACATCAAGTTTACTAGCCTAGGATTTTTTTTTATGTTGAAGTAAATAGTGTTAGAGCCTCGGTTTTATTGTAATTGATAAACGAACCTCTCCATCACCTTTCACACGGCTTGCGTTCGACTTTCTCAAATAATTAGCAAATGTAGATCTAATATTTGTCCATCGATCTTTAACTGCTTGGCCTGTAAACTCATTACCGTATTTGGAAGCGAATTCTGAATAGGTTTGGTCGCGAACCGTAACTGAAAAATATTTCGGATGAATAGGATCCCAAATATGTGGCTTGTTTTCGATGAATTTTACTAACTTTAAATTCATTTTTCTCGTCCAAAACACTCTTTCTTTTGCAAATTCTGAGATCATGATGTAGTAAATAATCCAACTTGTCACTTAATAACAAACACTACAATAAAAGAAAGACAGATTGACTCAGTGTGGCTAGATCAAGTTTCTGAAGTTTCCCCATATTCATTTCAGCATCAGAAATAGTATATACAAAAAAAATATTGTTTTATTTTAACTGACCCTTGCACATGTAAAATTACAACCTAAATAATTTTGCAAACGCTTATTTTTGCTACTCTTGTAATTGTATGCAAGGGTAAATATCAGACAGATACATAATGGAATTTTATATAAATTGGAGGCCATATGTGCTTCTTTATATTCTTATTAGTCATTTAAGGTGCCATATTACTACTAGGTAGGTAGAGGTACTGCTCCAATTTACAATGCAATAAATATTGTAATAAAAGGTTAGGATAGTCTATATGTCGCGACGTCTCGCGAATACTTCTTTGCATGGCAACATGATGACGCTGTCAATGATATTGTCAGTCAAGTGAGTTCAAATCAAAGACATAAGTAATATTGATGTTCAAATGTTAACGGGACAGTTAGCTTTGCGATTGGTGATCCTGACTCCCACGCTTCTGACGCTTCAGATCGTGGGCTTGATCCCATACAGCACACATTTTGTGTGCATGAACATGTCTGTTTGTTCTGCTTCTTGATTACATATCGAATGTGTTTATGTATTTAGGAAAAAATAGTAAGTAGTAAATGTAGTACATCAGTTATCTGGTTGCCATAGTACAGGTTCTGCTCAGTTTAGAAAAATATAGCCGTGAGTAAAGAATGTCTCAGGATATTTATTTATTTGTGTAAGTAAGCATTTTATGTATGTAATGTTATGTAGTTTATTTTATTGTTTTCAAGTAAGCTGCTGTGATAAGTTCGTGCAGGGCACAGGATAGCTCTGCGAAGCAGCTCTTCATGCTAATGCACAATGCATGCTAAGTTTCCTGAGTATCTAAATGATAAAGGTTCTATGCAACAAAATATTTTTTTTCTAGTTGTGTATGGAATTTAAATCACCAACAAGTTTTTATTTACTGCCACTAGATGGCGGTAACATTTATTCCTGTCACAACTATTTATTATATATTTTTTTTGTCTATCACTTTTAGAGGGAAACTAAAGAGATACATTCTAACATTGCAACGTAAGTTTTATTTTCAGATTATGATAAACACACAATAAAGTATAGCATAAAATCTACGTCGACATCATAAAGGAGTGACATGAATCTAAATATATCTATAATATGGTGGTATTCATTTACTAAACACGAAAATAACTGTCTCAAAAAATACCTACATTAATTACATACTACATGGCTCTAATAAGCCTGATCGACGAGTTTATTTGATTTTTCAAGTCCACTGGTCACAACTGCTTGTTTACCAGCGTATGTACCTACTCATGGGCGTCGCTAACCGATAGCAAGAGGGCTCAAGTTGATTTATGGAGGATGAGAAATGTATGAATTGTAGGCAAAAGCACATGTTGTAGTGCGAGTCATACCTCTACGGCAATTATAATAAGAATGGTACAAAGTCCAATCAGTCATACTATGAGAGCTTGACTGTACAATAAATAAAACTTGTAAACAAATGTTAATTAAACTTATTAGAAAAATAAAATATAAGTAATTTGGGAATTTTAAAGATGCGGCATGAACATAATATATTTTGTAGGTACAGATATTTTTTTCAACAATAGTCTATATTAGCTCGTCCGGAATACTGGGAATTAAATTGGCGAATTCATTAGAGTTTCGACGTGCAGGAATGAACGGTCAGAGAAGTCTTGCGGTTGGTCACTCCCTTGGGAGTGGAAAGAGGCGGCCTTAGGGGGTGGAGAACGGGGCAATCGCCCGGGGCCTCGCTCTTGCAGGGGCATCGCGCAACCCATGCAAATTAAAAACATATGGATTTCAAATTTTATTTATTTGTATAACTTAAGCATTTCTTATCAAATATAACAAATACCTAAACCAAACAACCAGACTTTCTTTCGCATCACATACTTTTCACGAAGGAAAAAGGGCCTCGCAATGACCTGCCGACCGGAGCCTCGCAATGAGTAAGGCAGCCGCTGAGTGGACATAGGGCTTGGTTACTTTGCATTTGTCTTGACCTGAAATTCTATACCTATTCTAAATAAAGGTCTACTAATAATTCGAACTACGTCTAATCAGTAAATACGCTGTAGGTTTAGGTGAATATGCTCGTGCAAAACCTGCAGGGATCTCAAAACAGTAGATTCCACATCAGAAGAAACATTGGCAGTTTACATGAATCAGCTGATTGAATCAAACTTTTTGAAGGGGGCCAGTGATATTATAGGCACTTGAGACTTCACGTTTCAGGTCGCCAACGCATTAGCGATGTCCCTGGTGTCGCAAATATCCATAAGCGGCGGTGACCACTTGACATCAGGTGGTCCATCTGTCTGTTTTGCAAAAAAATTACTTCTCATCGAGTCTGATGAATGAAAGACATGAGGACAAGTTACATTAATTATTTGTTAACAATGAATTAGTAATTATTAACATTTTTTTAAAATATTTTCTACCTATATCTAAGTTAGTATAGATACTCGCTATGCGGTTACAAATAAGTCTGACGGTATCTGTTTCTATACCATAGGCTACAACCGTGCTAAATTTCATCAAGATTGATTCAACCGTTTAGTCTTAAAATGACAATACAGTGAAGCAGTTTCGCTCGCATTTATTATTATTATTTACAGATATAGGTTGTTACAACAAAATTTAACGTTTTTGAATTTTCATATTCCAGTACGTCCTTTATGGCGAAAAAAGAGAACGGCACACTTAGTAATTTTCGTCCATGACAGCAATAATGTTAGAATAGCATCGTCAACTCCCGCGCATTGCAACGGTAAATTCGTGGATCTCGATAGAGCCGCGCGCGCAGTCGTCGATGCGGCCTTAACCGCCATGGGTCGTGCTCTCCGCTCGTTCACAGCGTATACGCGTCCTATAGTCGCGAATAATGTGAGATACGCTACAACAGGTTGTCCTTTTTCGAAACGGCAGCGTTCCCAAATTGCACCCACAGCGGAGCTCAATGAAGAAATATTCGCAAATGCTAAACCTTACTCGGAGGTTCCCGGACCAAAGCCAATTCCAATACTTGGAAATACATGGCGAATGGTGCCTATAATCGGGCAATTCGATATCTCCGAGTTCGCGAAAGTGACGCAATTGTTTCTGGATAGGTATGGGAGGATTGTCCGTCTCGGTGGTTTAATCGGGAGACCGGATCTGTTATTCGTGTATGATGCGGACGAGATTGAAAGGATTTACAGGCGCGAAGGGCCTACACCGTTCAGACCGTCTATGCCGTGTCTCGTGAAGTACAAATCGGAGGTGCGAAAGGACTTTTTCGGGGAATTGCCTGGAGTTGTTGGAGTGTAAGTACAAACGTATTCTTAATAAACGAATTCAAAAAATCCATAAATTTTCAGAGCTTTTTAATTTAGAAATTTTGAATGTATATGTTATTATTGGATTTTAGTTTCATTTGTTTTCTAAAAATATTTTTTATAATATCTCATAGCGTTCATCAAACAGGAGATTTTATTATTTACCCGATGGATTTTAGTTCTTTATTAAATTTCATTCTAAAGTAGCATTGGAATTAGCTATTAAGTCCAACCCAGATTCAGCTTTCAACTTTCACTCGATCACGAAAAAAAAACACATAGAAGAGCGCACAAATTCGTTGTATGGAGGCAGGTTTAAATAAAAATGTTGCGAAAGTTTGCGACCGTTGCGTCCGACACAAGCATTCTAACGGCATTTTAATGATCATTTAATCCGCAGTTTTGCAATACTAGCCTGAGCGTTATGATATTTCTACGCCACTTTCATCATGAGATCTAAACGTGAAACATTTTGATACTCTAAAGATTATCTAGAATACTGGCTTTATATCTCCAGGTTAATTTAAATCGTAGCTCCTAAGGTTAAATGTAAAAAGTGATTGTTCAGTTCTTGTAGTTTTTTTGTTTAATAATTTTCCGGATCGGCCCTTGATATTATAATGTACAATTATATGCAATCGAGACAGACCTCCGTGGTTTTTTTGATTTTAACAATTTGTGTTACTTATACTGTAAGTAATAAATAATTTAAAAATGATGACAAATTTTAAAAACAAATATTTAGTTTAAATCGAATTTAACGCTTCATTCTATCTCTTGGAAATATTATATATATGATAGAATTAAGGTATGCAAATAAATATTCCAACACCTAATGTTATTGTAATTAAAGTCGAAGGTTATATGTCATAATAATCCATACCATAAGTAGTCGTCACTCATCACTTATCCGCTCAAGAGTAATGTCTATCCTAGACCTAGAATCAGTGTTGCAATTCGCTTATGCGATTCTACGTGCCCTACGATCTTAACAAGTTTACATTGCGTGATTCAATTGGTCTAGTAGTCCATTATTATCTGAAATATAATTGTGGTTTTTAATTTTTGCTCACCAAATTAGGACTTATCTTCTTCTTTATCGTAATTGTAAAGGGCTGTCTAATTCTCCGGCAAATTAGTAAATAATAACTTTGATTGTATTATTAAACAGCGGGTCTATTACATCCTGATGATGCTTCGAGTATAACCGAGAGACGTGTCGATTTTCTCTTAAGTTTCTTCGTTTGGCACTTGACAGAGATGAAGTTCCAGCGGATTTAGTTACTAGATATTAGTTTTTTGTATAATCTTGTAATGGGTTTCCGCAAGGCCTGAGTCAATGAGTATTTGCTGTAATTTTATGATGTGTTTCTTTAGAAATTATTGAGAAAGTAGGCAGCGTTTAGATCGGGTTACGATCAACGGTAGTATGTGTGTGACTTGTTAGAGAGTCAGATACGGTAGGGTACTTAAAGTTAAGTTAAACCTTATGTTTATTATGTTTGTTCACATCATTGGAACTCTTTAGGGCGTGACCCTTAATATATTGGGTAATATAGCCAAAAATTATATAAACATTTTTGGCTCGTGAATTAAAAAAGAAAAAATATGTTTCCCGAAGTTTCACCCGTGTTCCCGAGTATATAAAAAGTATCCAATATGCCAGGGCATGTCCTATCTATGTGCCGAGTTTCATCCACCCACAATTGTTGAGTATATCCATAAAACAATCCTCAGACACTTTCCCTTATAATATTAGTAAGATATCTAAAGAGGAATCTATTAATAATATTACATTCCCAATAATACAATACCATTCAAGTTCCGTACGGGAAAACAATTCTTAATTGTACGTCCTTGCTTTTATTATCATATCATACTGTCTTTAGGCATATATGTAGTATCAATTACGACGAGTTTGCACTCTTGTTGGTGCTAAAAACATTGACAATGACGATCAAGCACCGTCGTGTATGTATATTGGACCTAGTTATCACGCGTTGCCTTTTTACAAGGCTGTCACGCTAACAGTTTTCGTTATTATTTACAATCATGATGATTGTGCTGTGTCATTCTTTTTTATGACTACTGAGGGGCTTGTCTAGTGTATGTTTTGTCACAAAATTGTGTTGCATACCCGGACTATTATCAGCTTATTCTTTAGTTAACTTCGGTTACAATGAGAAAGTCTCGACGAATGACATTTTTTGAGATATTCTACAGGTTTAGTTAACTATTGCGAAAAAGTCCCGTAACATAAACTCGTAGTACCGACCGGTTTGGCATGGGCCACTTTATTGCATGTAAACCTTCAAACCAGTTAATTCAACATGTCTCTTAACATTTGACTAATAAAAACCATAATTGAGTAAGATCACAAAAATTTGTGCCAAAAGCAAACATTTGAACTTGAAATTTTTTTGAGTTACTATTATCACCATTGCGTTTTACTAGATAATGCCATTATTTTAGATTTTACAAAACTGTCGATGTAATATAAAATGCATAAAGAATCGAGTTAGGTGGGTGTAGGTAGGCAAGTGATACTTGGCCCACTTGGGAAGCAGGGCGTAGCGAAAGCGCCCGGTGTTGGTCGTGTGACGTGATGTGCGTACGATATGACTAATGTCCAAAACTTTAAACTCATTACATATTACCGTTGTCTAATGACATTTCTCTCTTAAAACATTATTAATGATAATTCATTTACCCTAATTAAGCATAATACCCCTATAATAAGCTTGTAGACCCTAAGTACCTACGCAAGCCGTCGTGTTGTTATATACATTAACTTATGCGCATCCTGTACTAATGAAGTTAAAAAGAAATCGTTGTCAATTTTAAGTGTTTATTCAAACAATGCATCAGATGCATGCTCCATGCAATCCGTGCAGCTATGTATTAGTATAGCGACACGCGATTTTTAAAATGACTTGCAAATTGTTTGAAATGAAGGTGAACGAGAACATTTTCAAAGTTAACCAGCAACATTGACCAATAAAGTAGGCGTGATATATTTTAGAATACCATTTTCTATGGATTCAATAATGAATTGAGATGCTGGGTTGTGAAACTAAATACATGATATTTAGTAACGTATTTAATAAATGGCTGAGGAGATTTAAACAGTTGCGAAATGCAACAAACTGAGATCAATTAGTATTTATAGATAACTTTATGCTTCGTCCAATGTAAATATTTGTATATACATAATTAAATGGCACTTTTAACACCGGGAAAACGCGCGTCTTATGCACCAAAAGAATATTAGGGTTACCTATAGATTATTGCCACTAGTGTATACTCACGATTAGTGGATTAGCATTGAGAGATCATCACAGAGTAGAATAAGAAGCAGTATGATTAACTAAGTATTAATAAATACTACAGTAAGATTTTACTCGGCATCTTACTTATTTACCACATTTTGATGCACTGCTAACAACATTACTACGTTTTCCTTTACCTTTACCTTAAGCTCGTGTCTATCTTACCTGCTGATCATATTCGTTCACAAACTTTATCCCACAAACATCATTCTTATATGCGAAAGTTTGTAAGAATGGATGTATAGATGTACGGATATAAGGATGTTTCACGCAAAAACTACCGAACGAATTTGGATGAAACTTGGCAAATAGTTAGTAACATGGATTAACACATAGGATGTGTATCTTGGGAAAAAGTTAAATCCCTCGGGAATGCGGGGAATACATACGAATATCTAGAAAAAATCTTTAGTTTTAACTTCCTAACTTTAAGCTATGTGTGCTTATAAAAATGAATAACACTTATAAAATGTAAAACACTATGATAAAATCCTTGAATAAATCTGCTAATGACATAGGCATAGTTTTAATAGTGCTCCTTCAAGTAAGCGCTAAAGTAAGCACTAAAGCAAACACTGAGTCGTGCAAACAGACAAACACACTCAGTAGAATTATGTATGCAAACACTCAGTAAAATATGTTCGATGTAACTTACTCGTTTAGTATTTACTTATCACATTGTTGTTAGAAATTCCTTAGGTATTAGAATCGGCTTCTTTGCTAGATGTTGCGAGAGAATGAGTCGCATAGATTAGGTAAAACTAGATTATGTTTTAGGTCTTAAATAACTGATGACCACTGCTGTAGTATTCTATAGTACTTCCTACAAATATTATGGACTCGAAAGTTTGTTACTCTCACGCAAAAACTGCCGAATTTGGATGAAACTTGGCACGTAGATAGAGCATGCTTTGGAATATAAGGCCTTATATAATAATTAGTTAAGTTCTATTCAATATAAATATTATAGAGTTGTTTACAAATATAATAGCAATAGTTCTGATCCTCTAGATTTTAATGAAGTTGTTAAAAAAGTGGCAGTGCCAGATGATATCCAGCAAATAAATTATGTGCACTGACATAAATGTTAGAAACTGATTTATTCTTATTATATCTACTGCAAACCAAATTGCTGTACGATTTTATAGATGAAAGTGGGCGAACAAATTGATAGTATATTTTTTATCTCCTATATTGAGTAGATAGATAGATATAGTCTTTATTTTGAGTCAAAAAGGTTTCAATTTCATATCATCATACCTTTATCTAATAACCTACACCACAACCTAGTTGTTTTACTTCGGAACATCTATAGATACGATTTCATAAAAATGTCATTAATTTATCAAACAAAAGTTATGTAAAGTTATGTGTATTTTCCGTGTGTAATCTTAAGTAGGCCTACGTATGTATTCCACGCATAGTCTCATTGTAGGCCGCCAATAGACACTCCCCGATGCCCATATTTATTCTAAGAGCGATTTCTTCGTAGCAATGCTGTCATACCGACTCATATCTACGACGTCTTAATCGCTTGTGAACAGGCAAATGCAAATACTGGAACGACAGCTTGTGTATTTAATCTTTAAATAAAACGTTGAATACTTTAATATATTTCCCCATTTACAAAAATTAATATGCATCGAGAAAACCATGGATATATGAACCTTTTGTCAGTAATTTTAATACACGTAATGTCAAAATTCTACTCCAATCTTCCGATTTTTGATCGGGATCGTATATTAATTTTAGCCGTTAATTGAAAATCAAATATCTCAAAATATTTAATAGTGCGGCCATATGAGGTATGAAAGTTAGTAATAGACATATCAGATATTCATGCCAATAACTAATACACCAAATTTAAATTAAATTTTAATAGCACTATTTATGGTTTTAGATATGTTCTATCTATGGATGATTGAGGCTATAAAATCATTTATGAATAGAGTAATAATATTAATTTTAGTGTTATTTTATCGCCATATCGTTTGCGTTTAAATGGCTGGAGTACTAAAGAGATGGAACCATAGAAATGCATTGTCTCATACTTTATGCGCCATCCATCAAGTGCTAGCAGTTTACGGCCATGTTTAATGGTTTCTAGATATGTTATGCTTCTTAATGTTTACTGTTCATCGTTGACCATGGATGCTGACCATGGATTGTCCTTATTAAAATAAATAAATATATATCCCGGGATATTGTTTACACACGGAAATCTAGTCCTAAATTAAACAGAGGCAGTACTTTGCAAACCAGATAACTGCACCTTGAGCACGAGCGTTTTTGAAATACATACTTATATAGATATCATACACCCAGACGTAGAAAAAACAGTAATGTTCATGCACACAAAATTTTGTTCTGGATGGGAATCGAACACACGACCTGTGGTGTGGCAGTCAGGGTCACTAACCACCAAGCCAACTGGCCCGTCAATAGCAGCACTAAACTCACTTAATATTTCCATACAACTTTTGAAGTAGAATTTCTTATGGGCTTTGAAATTCTGATCCGCAACGTTTTTGTGTGACGAAAAATAAATGTATGATACACACAATCTATACTATTAAAAATGGTTGATGAATAATTAAAATGTTTCCCTGTAATACAAAAGTTTCACTTTCATCCTGTGTCTTTATTTTGAACACCATGTTCGAATATTTTACTACGAGAGATTGTAGGGGTGTTTAGGTCGGAAGGTCCGTTTTTTATGTTTTCTAAATACATACTTATATAGATGACACACCCAGACACAGAACAAACAGACATGTTTATGCACACAAATGTTTGTCCTGGGTGGGTATCGAACCCGCGACCTTCAGCTTGGCAGTCAGAGTCGCTTACCATCAACTCAACTGGCCTGTTAATTAAATTCGGGTTGGTAGTGTAACACGATTGGTTTAATTTTAAACTTGAACGCAAACAAACATAGCAATTTATAATTTTACCAATAATGATATATTGTAATAATAATAATAAATAAATATCCTGGGACATTTTTTTACACACGGCCATCTGATCCCAAATTAAGCAGAGCATGTACTTTGGAAACCAGATAACTGATATACTACATATACTATTTCTTTTTCTAAATACATACATATATAGATATTTACACCCAGGCACAGAACAAACAGACATGTTCATGCACACAAAAGTTTCTCCTGGGTGGGAATCGAACCCGCGACCTTAGGTTTGACGGTCAGAGCGTTAACCACCAAGCCAACAGGCCTGTCATTCTGTAATTGTGTGGACCTTTTGAATAAGGAAAACTGGCATAAAAATAGAAATAAAAATCCTTCCAAGGAGTTGTATGAAGAATGTAAACAAACTACTTAAACCAAACTGCAATTGTTGACTGTCTATATTAAAAGTATAAGTGTGAAGTTAAAACACATTTTCAAGGCCAGGCTACTTTCGGTCGACATGCCTTGATCTCCATTCTCCTGGTGAATGGTGGAACTTGAGACATTTGGTAGTTCATTGACATCAATCTGGAGTTTTAATTAAACCTTCATACATAAAACTGATTTAAAATTGGAATTATATGACTGTGCGTATGTTCTATAAAACAAATCAGCGTATATAAATCTGACGGGCCGATTGGACTTTATCGTTTGATTCCCTGACTGCTACTCCATAGGTCATGGTTTGATTACTACCAAGAAAAAAAAACTAGTAATGAAAGGAATAACCTATGCTACTATTTATATGAATAAATAATTGAATATGTTTGATATAATATTGAGGTTGTGATTGTATAAAGCAAGTCCTAGTATTCACGAAAAATCTATATTTAAATTACCTAATACCTAATACCAATAGTTTATCGCACCTATGTAACTAGCTGTTCCCTGCGGTATCACCCGCGTTTCTGGGATAAAAAGTCATCGTATGTCCCTTTTCATACCATAGGCTATGTGCGCTAAATTTCTGCCGTTTAGCCGTATCTAAGTGAAAGTGTAAGAAACCCACAAACGAATTCGCATTCGCATTTATAATATTAGTTAGCATTAGGATGGTATAACTATGGGTTACCATCCTTACTAGATGGAACACACCTGAAGTAGGATTACCACCAGTATGTTCTTATAATTCGTAATAAGAATAATAAAATATGTTCTTTTTATCTTTTCCCACAGTCACGGAGAACAATGGCGCAAATTCCGCTCAAAGGTCCAGCGGCCGATCCTGCAGCCCCAGACGGTGAAGAAGTATGTAGCCCCCATTGAACACGTGACTGAGGACTTCATCAAGTACATGGAGAACGCGAGGGATGAGCACGGCGATCTTCCAAACGAGTTTGACAATGACATACATAGGTGGTCGCTTGAGTGTAAGTACTAAAAGTATGTTGAACGTATTATTTTTTAATGTCTAATAGACCGACAAACAGGCAGACCCTCCAGATTAAAAGCGTTTATAATATTAGGCTTTGGATATTTGCCTCCGCAGTTTATACCCACGTTCCCTTGGATAAATAGTAGGTATCCAATAAGTCATTTTATGACCTAAATTAATATAACTAAATATCAAATTTCATTAAATCCGTTCAGTTATTACGAAGCTTTGTGATAACCAAACGCATACACACGCAAACATTAAATTTATTATATAGGGCCTAGGAATAAGACACCATTTTAAAGGAATTTTAAACACACTCTTCAATATAGTTTTTTCAATATATTCCTCGAGTAGTAGAGCTCTTAGTGCAGAGTTCGTCCGGGGAAGTACTACCACCTTACCCATTTCTGCCGTGAAGCAGTAGTGCACTTGTGTTACTGTGTTTCGGTTAGAAAGGTAAGGGGGCCGGTGAAATTACAGGCACAAGAGACTTAACAACTTCACGTCTCAGGGTCGACATCGCATTGGCGATGCCCCTAGTGTTGCAAACGTCCATAGGCGGTGGTGACCACTTACCATCAGGTGGACCGTCCGCTTGTTTGTCGGCCCACGTGGTATAAAAAAAAATAGTTAAAGGAAATAAAGGATGTTAACAGTATGGAAAATAAAGAAAAAACGAGAGTATTCCTCAACTACGTGAATAGGTACGAAAATGCCCTCCATTGACCTGTATTTCCCCATAGTATAGTTATCTAGACAGGCCAGTTGGCTTGGTGGTTAACGCTCTGACTGCCAAACCGAAGGTTGCGGGTTCGATTCCCACCCAGGACAAACATTTTGTGTGCATGAACATGTCTGTTTGTTCTGTGTCTGGGTGTAAATATCTATATAAGTATGTATTTAGAAAAAAAAAAAAAAGTAGTATATGTAGTATATCAGTTATCTGGTTTCCATAGTACAAGCTCTGCTAAGTTTGGGACCAGATGGCCGTGTGTAAAGAATGTCCCGGGATATTTATTGTCCCGGGATATTTATCTATGCAGATGTTACTTGTTGAAAGGTTTAGAAGCATCCGTAATTGCATTCTTACTCATTTCAAGCTGACACACATTGATGTATCTGCGTGCATGCGACACGCTTTGTAGATTTACAGTAATTATCTCTTATTACAATGCTCATCAGTTCAAATTAAAATGCCGGCTTCTAAATTAATTTCTTAAACTATTATTTTATTGCTAAATAATAATCAGAAAAAATCTGAAGGTTTATGCAATCTAGGTTAATACTAGAAACAGATAAAATTTGGTAATATTATTTCTGCAAGGTATTTGATATTTTTGTTCTGCTACTTTGCAGGGTTTCTTATTTGCTCTCGTTTTTGTATCTTAGTCCACTATAATAGCTTTTTAAAATATCAATAAACTGTGTTGCCATCTAAAATTGAAAAAAAAACAAAATTCAAAGCCATTTATTCAGTTTAGACCTGCAGAGGGCACTAAGGTCAAATTTAAAGTCACTGAAACTACCATCTAGTTTAATAGTAAAAACTCTAAAAATGTATTACAGCGCCATCTATTATCATATTCCAGGTATCGGTCGCGTGGCTCTCGACGTGAGATTGGGTTGTTTATCACCGCTACTAACCAGTGATTCGGAACCGCAACGCATCATAGACGCAGCTAAATACGCACTCCGGAACGTAGCTGTTCTCGAATTGAAAGCTCCATATTGGCGATACTTTCCAACTCCGTTATGGACCAAATACGTGAACAACATGAACTTTTTTGTTGAGTAAGTAAACTTCAATAAAGTAACAATTATTGTTCTACAATCGTTGCATTCGCGTTCACGTGGGATGTGAATTTTTTCCGATATATAAAGTATCCTATGTGTTATTCCAGGCTATTAACTATCTATGTGCCAAGTTTCATCCAAATCCATTAAGTAGTTTTTGCTTGAAAATGTAACAAACATACATCCTCACAAACTTTCGCATTTATAATAAGACTAGCTGTCCCCCGCTGTTCCACCCACGTTCCCGAAGGATGTAACTTTTTCCCGACACAAAAAGTATCCTATGGGCTATTCCAGGGCGTTTTCTATATATGTGCCAAGTTTCAGCCAAATCCGTTAGGTAGTTTTTGCGTGAAAGAGTAACCAACATCCATACATACAAACATTCTCATTTATAATATTAGTAGGATTAGCATAGGAAAATATTCATAAATCATAAGTTTTCTTACACGGTAAGTATTTATGTCAAATTAAAATGTAATTTTTTTTGTCAATTTCAGACTATGCAGTCGCTACATTAACGAGGCTCTTGAGAGATTGAAGACTAAAAAAGTCACATCGGAAGATGATCTTTCATTACTGGAACGTGTACTTAAAAGCGAGGGTGACCCAAAAATAGCCACTATCATGGCCCTGGATCTCATACTTGTCGGTATTGATACGGTATGGACCAATATAAAAATGAATCCCTATTTTCCTTGGTCACGGCATCACGCATGGACGGCTGGACCGATTTCACGGATCTTTTTTGATGTGTTTGTTATTGCCAGGAGAAGGTTCTTATGAAAGAAAAAATAAAAAAAAAAATGCGCGGAAGATAAGAAAATTAATGAAAACATAATGACCATATTTACTAATGTAACCTTACCGCTTTTGACAATATAAACTCTTATTGTAACCTAATGGTGTTTGACATAAATGTCAGTCGTTTGACAATATCGTTTAAAACAGTGTGATGGGTCGAAATTATATTGAAAAAATAAATAATTTATCATTACTAAGTGCACATTTCACAGTCGATTCAATCGGAATATTTATGAACATTTTTACACTTACTTTTTGAGAAGTAATCATCACAGATCATTCAGAGCAATCACGTCTCATATTAAAAGTTCAATTGTTGAGTATCTTAAAGCATTCGATTCATAAATACTATGCTTTTAGATTTTTTTTATTAATCATACCAGTCCGAATTCAATATTCGAATATAATAATTGTAGTACGATAAATTTTCATTTATTGTTTATAGTAAAGTAAATATGGCAAAACAACGATTGCCGGGGTCAGCTAGTGTACAATAATTTCCAATGGGGTATTTTTATTGGCCTAATGATTTTTTCCAATTGATGATTTTGCAGAGAATTTGTTTAGATAAGTATGTAGAAAGTAATAGTGAATTGTTGATGTGTTAACAGATATCTATGGCAGTATGTTCGATACTGTACCAAGCAGCGACAAGACTGAAACAACAAGAGAAAATGGCTGAAGAAATCAGACGGGTGCTGCCTGATCCAAGCAAGCCTCTAACATATGCGGACCTGGACAAGTTGCATTACACTAAAGCTTTCGTTAGAGAAGTCTTTAGGTACGTGGTTTAAAGACTATCTTAGCTGCAGATTGTATTCAAGTGATCCATTATATGAAAAAATGATTATACCTTCTATTTTATTTGCTTTTCAGAATGTATTCGACAGTTATTGGTAATGGACGAACACTACAAGAAGATGATGTTATATGTGGATATCACATTCCAAAAGGAGTAAGTTTTTTCAGCGTTTAACAAAGTCAAAAGTCAAAAGATCATAATGAATACCTTCATGTTTGGAGTAGAGTTTCTCTAAATGTAGTTATTATTAAAATTCCAGGTTCAAGTTGTATTCCCCACGATAGTAACGGGCAACATGAGTCAATTCGTCTCCGATCCTGAGGAGTTCAAACCTGAGAGATGGTTAGAATCTGATGGCCGCTTACATCCATTCGCCTCTTTACCGTATGGATTTGGAGCACGCATTTGTTTGGGACGTAGATTCGCTGATTTGGAGATACAAGTTTTGTTGGCAAAGGTAAGCTGCTGGCATTATTTCTTTAGATCCATGGGTCCAAGCTGGGCCTAAGGTTTTCATCAAAAATCCAAAATTAATAATGTAATGAAAAAATATAAACACTGATTAAAAACTCGTTCAGTAAACATTTATTCAACTTAAAACAAGTAGGTTGGAGTCAAACCTCATTATTTCTCATTGAGTACCAAAACTGACAATACAATCTGAGAAGCTGAAGGCTTGTAAAAAAGACAATAGTTGTGGCGGTACAGTGTGGTAGATTAGTAACAAATACTACCACCTAAAATTCAAAATTCAAAACCATTTATTCAGTTTAGGCCCTCAGAAGGCACTTATGAAGGTCAAATTTAAAGTTACTGAAGCTACTACCTGAACTCATATCTAGGGTATCGTAAGAGGCTTCTAAAGAGTATAGCAATGACCACGTGAACTTTACACCAAGTGGACAGCAAAAGCATTCCCGGCTGTGTAAAACTGTCAAATTTCTTTAATTCGCAATAAACCCAATGCAAACAACCCAGAAAGCAAACGTACCGACCCCAAATGATTTGAAACAGGACAGGCAGATGATAATTTAAAATCAATGCGACTCGATTTCAAAGGAGCAAAATAAAGTTAATTGAAAAGTTGCTAATGATTTATCTTTCCAAATAAGTTTTCGAAATCCCTTTCTCTGATGACATTATAGATATATTATGTATTTATTATATTCTAACTATACATTTCCGTGGTTTCAGTTGATCCGCCGATACCGTCTGGAATACCACCACGAGCCCCTCGACTACGCCGTCACATTCATGTACGCACCTGACGGCCCTCTGCGCCTGCGCATGATTGAGCGATAAATTTATTAAATAATGGACCTTTGAAATAGGCTCCAGTCTTATTAAATAAAATCTTCAGAACGCGATATAATAAGCTAGGTCTGATACTATTTTTGTAAAGAATAATAAATACATGAGGTTAATTATAAAAAAAGTACCTACAAAACGAACAAACGATAAAAATATATTTAAGAGATTTAAAATAGTATTTTCCAATGTAAACTTTATCTTTTCTCTCTTGTTCGACGAGAAATGGGAGTTGATAGGAATTTTCAGATGACACCAATCGAATTTCACGACGGTGTCCAGTACCTATACCATGAGTTTTTAACGTACGTACTCGCTAGCGACGGCGTAAAACATTTTTATGGCAAATGTGTACAGCGCCACTAGCGGTCACCTAAAGAACTAAAATCGATAGTACGAGTCGATAGGTAAAAAACCTATCGAAATGTAAACACTAGCGAGTAACGTTTTTTAGCCTTTGCTATAGAAATTCGGTACCATGAGTCACAAATTTGACAGTTGCTATCGAGAAATACTGTATCGATAGTAGTTTACTCGCCAGTGACTAAAGTAAGTTTCGATAGCAACTCATGGTAGAGGTACAGGTGATTCTAAGAGTCCCCGTGCGTAGAAGAACGCCGCGGAACAGTGTTTAGCTCTCAAATTTATTCCAATCAGTTGAACTCTACTTCATGTCATTAGCAGATGTAATCAGCAAGATCAATCTGTAGATATAGCTCATCAAAATTCAGTTTCACAATAAGCGTAATATCACTCATGAATGTAAATAAACTATTATACTTGTATAATACTTGTGCCTATCTGTTTTTAATTTTTTCCTTTTAATTTATAAAAATCAATAATTTTGTAAAAAATACAAATTGCTCAGTGGAGGCAGCATAGTCTTTTAACTATTCAAAACTACCAGGGGAGGCAGTTCTAAATTCAAATTATCATTGATTTCGATGAAAATTTACTACTATTCTGAAAATACTATAAAAATATGTTTTTTGCGTGCGAAAACATAAAAGTTTATTTATTTAATTACCACCACTAGTATACTATTACCATGCATACAACGAAGTTCAGATACATAACAGACTTGGAGTAAATCCATGCCCTGTAGCGTTTTAATCCGACATCTTAGCTAGTCTAATAATAGTTTCCGCACATACCGTTAGGTGGCGCTTAAATGTGAGACCGCCAAAACATATTATCTTTACATGTGTTTTGAGGTTTTGTTGTTAGTTACTTGATGACGAAATATTTTGCATCATTTTGTCTTCAGAATTAGATAATGGTGTCACCTTTATCCCATCTCTTCGTTGTAGACTATTCCATAGTAGGTAAATAGGTAATTTACATCCCGCCTTAGAAAAAAGCGGCCGAGTTGAACTCAAACACGAAGGGTTCTGTACCATTGTACAACATTTAACAAAACCTCGAAGAAAACCCGTTTGGGGACCCCCTTTTTATGTTTAATTTTACTTTATATATTGTTATAGCAGCATAGTAGACAATTGGCTTGGTGGTTAGCGACCCTGACTGCCCGGTCGAAGGTCGCGGGCTCGATTCCCACCCAGGACAAACACTTGTGTGCATGAACATGTCTGTTTGTTCTGTGTCTGGGTGTACATATCTATATATTTCGAAAAAAAAAATGGTATATGTAGTATATCAGTTAGCTGGTTTCCATAGTTCCACGAGCTCTGCTTAGTTTGGGATCAGATGGCCGTGTGTAAAAGAATGTCCCAGGATATTTATTTATTTATTTCTGAAAATTCGATGCGTCTATCTATTACGGCTCAAAAGATACAGCCCACTGACAGACGGTCGGACGGACAGACACTGAAGCAAGGAACTCTCTTGAAAAATATTCATTATATACAGTTTTGAAACCAAACACAAAAGAACGTTATTATTTAGATAGGTAGGTAGGTACTGATTTAAAAAAATAATAGACATGTAAAAACGCAATTATCCTACCTACTCATCTGAGAACGGATGTGGTGAAATCGGATGTGTACAATGTCGAAGGTTGGCGCAAAGAAAATTGCGGTTACCTACGTTTTTAAACATTACCATTGTGTTTGAGAAAATGATGAAATACATGAACCTAGCCACAAGTTTATTTACTGCAAATAGATAGTACTTTCATAATCGTATTGTATTCTTAAGTTTCTACGGTAAGGCATTAGCTTTCGTGTAAATAATCATAAAAATAACAGGTACTTATTGAAGTATTTCCACCTTTCCACAGTCATTATGGTAGATCGTAATATCTTTACTTATATTAGTATAAAGAGGAAAGATTTGTATGTAAGTATATTTGTTACTCTTTCACGTAAAAACTACTAAACGGATATGGATGAACTTGGCACTTAGATAGAGCATATCCTGAAATAACATATAGGCTACTTTTCATCCCGGGAAAATGTGATATCCCTCGGGAACGCGGGTAAAACCGCAGGGGACAGCTAGTTCTATTATAAAAAGGGAAAGTTTGCTCGTTTGGATGTAGGAGGTAATTTACGAAAGTACTCATCTGATTTTAATCATTATTTCAATGAGAGTAAGGTACATTTTAGATAGATTATTTTATAATCCCGGTACTCATTAAATCCCGCGGGAACGCGGTTTATTAAATAAATAATTATACATATCCTGGGACATTCTTTACAAAAGGCTTCTAACCCCAAATTAGGCTTGGCTTGTATAATGGAAACCAGAAGTTACACTTTTTAGTAAAATACAACATATAAACGACATAGAACAAACAGACATGATCATACTCACAAATGTTTGTCCTAGGTGGAAATCGAACCCAGAACCTATGCTTGGTAGTCAGGGCCTCTAACCACAAAGTCAACTGGCCCGTGGATAGTGACAATTTGATATTTTGCAACATAGACCTTTCATAGTAATGTACTCTGCTCTGTAGTATCTGATTGACTCAGGCGTGACCTTGCTTGTTGCTAAAAATCTAAAATGTATTTTCGGTTGAGAGCCTTAAGCGCTCGCCGGATTTGTCCGCATAAGGGTGTAAGAGCCTTCTGAGGCTAACACCTTCGTCCCTTTCAGAGAAAAAAAAAGCGTGACCTTGCGGAAATCCATTGTAAGATTATAAAAAAAACAAAACACAAATCTTTGTGACAGCGGGTCTAATACGTCCTGAAGATGCTTCGTGTAGAAGTGAAACACGTGTCGATTTCCTGTTGAGTTTCCTTGTTTGGGACTGGAAAGAGAGGTGGATCCAGCGGAATTAGTTACTAGATATTTGTTTTTGTATAATCTGTAGTATCTGTTGAACTTAATTTTGATATGGCTCAGCAAGGATACACTGGTATAATATGATATAACTAGCTGCCGGACAGGCTCACCCTTGTTCTCGAAGGATGTTCAATTTTGCTGGAATACAAAGTAGTCTATGTGCTTTTCTAGACTATAATCTCCCTCAGTACCAAATTTCATCCCGATTCGCCGTTCTGGCGTGATTGAATAACACACATTCATCCTTCAAAACATTTGCATTTATAATAGTAGGAAGATATCATTCTGAACTATACTACTGGCACGCAATGATGGCCGTTTTGACGTTTCAGATTGTCATAGAAAACTGTATTGCTTTAGAATAAGGTTGATTTCCATCATCATACAATTAGCTGTTGGATAAATAGATGCACCTTATGGCTAAAGGAATAAATGTTATTTTTCCTTGTCATTGTTAAACGTCAAAACGGCCATCAAAGCGTGCCGCAAGTTTAGGTATGAATTATGTCACTCAGCTTTTACACGTGTTTCCAAATAAATGAATTTATGATCCACTAAACTTGTGTATCTAACCATAAATAGTATGAAAAAATTCACACGTTTACGCTATATTTGCTTTTCTTCAAATACTTAGCGACTTTTTGTACGAAATTCCTTTGTTTTAGTATTTTATCTGCCTAATAATCAAACATTACGTATTCACAAGTTGAGTAAACTTATTAATGGTTGATGGCCGTTCAATGATTAATTTCTGTATGTACATAGCGACGGTTAACCTGGGCTCGGATTCTGTAAGGAAAATGATAGATCGAGGATGTTTCGTCGCGGCTTCTATGCTCTGTCTCTTTTGCTGACTATACAATCACGTGAGAGGTAAGCTCTCCGACGCCTGTGTGTGGCGGCTTGTCGAAGATGTTTGTATCAGCTGAATAAGGGGACAGTATTGGTAGGTAGATTTTAACATTATTTAATTATGTACGTCAATTACACATTTGGTATTTAGATGTATTAAAATCAATATCGTTGGCTATTGGAAGGCATGCGGTTAAGAAAGGCTGATTATTTTAAATTGGAGTACTTATTTTATTCATTCATCTCATTGCGATCTATACTTATGACATATGATGGATATGAGAGTAAGAGTAGACTTTGTAAACTGATGTTATGCTTTATGACTCCAAACCTAGGTTTTTGACAGCTTTTTTGTAGCTTTAGTAACTTTAAATTTGACCTTCATAAGTGCCCTCCGAGGGCCTAAACTGAATAAATGGTTTTGAATTTTGAATTTTTGAATCATGAAGATATCGGTCTTGCTAGGTCGAGATACATAGTACTGAATTGCTGTGCTTAAGGAAGTATAAATGTATAGAAAAAGGTAACATTTTACAATAAAATTTATTGGGAAAGTCGACTATGAATACATTTTGTTGATTGCAACTTAATGAATTACCCAGACTTGGTCCTTAATTTAAGCTGATAAAAAAACCGTGAGTTCTTTGATGAGTAGCTTCAGTAACTTTAAATTTGACCTGCATAAGTGCCCGCATAAGTGTAATAAATGGTTTTGAATTTTGATACATGGAGTTTTTTTAGCCCGGCGACTGACGCTTACAAAAGCCAATCCAGTAAGCTTAATTTTTCTCCAGTTCTCACAAATTTAGTCTCGGAGATTTTAATGAACATCAAACATTCCGCGTTCATCATGTGAATAGCGAAGAGAACTGACATCCGGCTCTAAGGTCCCTGACACATAATGACGGTCAAGGCTAAAGTGTGTGCGCATTTCTTAGGCAAGAGTACATGAGTACAAGAGTCTAGTATGACTCGTTCGATTAGGGATGACTATTTGACCAAAAGGCCATAAACCGATTATTCTTACTATGTACTATTATTATCTTATCTTTTTACTATTATACATGCGAAAGTTTGAACGGATGCATGTTTGTTAGTCAATCACGCCAGAACGGAAGAACGGATCTGGATGAAATTAGGCACGGATATTGATTAAAGTCGGGAGAGGTGGCGTATGTGAGGATTATGGATGCTGTACTCTTTAACGGAAAAGCTTCGTAATGTATTTGGATGGATAGATTATTTCCCGGAATAACTTGTGGTATATTCTTATTCTGACAAAATGTAAGATTCCTCATGAACGCGAATGTAATGGCAGAGCGGAAACATGTAATATAAATATTAAATATATCCTGCGGCTAAATATCATATTTTAGACCATTACAGAACAGGCAGACATCTTTCCTGTAAACAAATATTTGTCGTGGGTGGGAATCGAACCCATGACCAATGGCCTGATAGTCAGGGCATCTAACCACCATGGCAACTAGACCGTTAAATTAAATTTACATTGAAAATAGCGTTGTTTTTCATTAGTAAACGGTTGTGTTTTGATGATAATCTCAAAACATAAAAGGTTGTAGGTAGACTCTAAAGTAACTATAAAAGTTGTTTTTCTTGTTACAGGCAACACTTAACATTACAGTGGTTAGCTGGACTCTGTAAACATTTTCACCACATTTAAGCAAATTCCTTGCTAGTATTTATTACCCATGTCGTAAAACCGTAAAACTCAGCTAATGCTGTTTACTGCCAGAAGTGATGTAAATGCCTACATGTTACATAGGTATGTATTTTACAAACATGTGCAAACCGTGTAAACAACTATTTGTTGTTTTAAAGGCATTACTTATTCTTATTTTCTAGGTAGGTACATAAAGTAAAGTAATATTTCTTATATGACGTTACTTTTAGCACGTAATAAATATATGTATATGTTACCGACCAAACCCGATTTCAGGACAAACTAGTTTTACCTAGGCCTTGTACGCTTGTAAAATAATTGTAAGAATATGGCTTCTAACACTTTGCTACAGTGACACAGAAAACTTAATATAGACCACGCCTAGCTGTAATCATGTGTCACAGTAGCAAACATACATACACACCCTTCCACAATCACACTCACCCACATACATACTCACACACGAAGAAGTACCAAGCCAAAGTTATTTTTAATTTCTATTTTTTTCTGCTCTTTCAACCCATTTTCCTTTTTTTTTATCTTTTACACATTTTTTTTAAGTTTTTGCTTCTAAATAAATAATAACAACATTGTGTGTTCACACATTATGCAATTTTATGAAAATCTTAATAATATACTCAGAACAAATCGATACTGGTGAATCGCATTCCCTGAGCACCAAAATACAAGCTCTGCTTAGCTTGGGACTCGCAGCCAAACTGTTTTAGTTGTAAGGATATCTTGTGCTCTGTTATATCTCTTGGGTTATTTTAATTATTTTTTCTGGCTATAAAAAGTTATTATTATTCATTATTATTGTTTTTGCTTTTTGGGTATACTTTAATGTTTAGACTAGGCCGTAACAGTTTTTCCTGGAGTGTACGTATTTATATCAGGATCAACTAGTTTGGCCTAGCCTAAACTGGTTTATCCTATCGGGCTTAGGATGAACCAGTTTGGACTAGGCTATACTAGTTAATCCTATCGCATAAAGTTAGCCTAGGCAAAACAAACTAGGCTTTGTCCTAAAATCGGGTTTGGCCGGTAACATATACATCAATGATTACTGAAATTATATATAATAACATAATAAAAAATAATGTATTGTTTAGTTTCTTGCCGGTTCTTCTCAGTTGAAGGCAGACTTCCGAACCGGTTGTAGCATTAAATTTGACCTTCATAAGTGCCTTCTAAACTGAATAATTGGTTTTGAATTTTAGAAATTTTAACAGCAAGACAAGCAGTAAATGACTACCAGTTCCAACTAGCAGCGGGCCCCAAACTAGGCAGATCCTGTATCTTGGTGACTAAAACCGTCTTATTCAAAGAAAAATATGCTTAGTTATTCGGTTTTTAGATACACTTGAGTAGTAGAGCTCTTAGTGCAGAGTTCGTCCGGGGTACTACCTTATCCATTTCCACCGTGAAGCAGTAGTGCACTTGTATTACTGTGTTTCGGTTAGAAAGGTAAGAGGGCCGGTGATATTACAGACACATGACACTTAACAACTTCATCTCTCATGGTTGCCAACACATTGGCGATGCTCTGATGTTGCAAATGTCCATAGGCGGCGGTGACGAATTACCATCAGGTGGGCCGTGTGCTTGTTTGTCAGTTCCTGAGGAATAAAAAAAATATATATTTACTTAAATATTAATTTTCTCACCGAAAATGTATTGGCGCATAAAGCTCCTATCATATTATTAAATCTTTATTTTCGTTACTTTACTCCAGCTTATCTGTTGTTGTTTCTTTTTAATTTGTTAACAAACATTCAGACAAAATATTTTTTTCTGATAAATAAAATTCAGAGAATAGTGTAGTGATAATGATATAATGAAAATAGTCAAATAGTTCAAATAGGTTACTAAGCTGTGCCTCGATATAAAAATTATTTCACGACTGTTTTTTAAAGTATGATTTCTTAATAGCGGCTGTTTCTAAGCTGTTGAAATGTGAGTTACTAAGACTACTAATTAATAATCAGCCTAGCTTATATTACACTTATAATATATTCTATCTGAAATAAAAGTTGATCAAGAAGTCTAATGTAATACCTACTTATGTATATTCCCAGTGATCCAAATTCGTCATTAATAATTTTTGAAAAATTAAAAAAAAGTTTCATATATTTTTACTGATAACACTGTAGCTTTTATAGCTACGAAACAAAAGAGCGAATGGTACTTAAGTATTTTGTCTATAATATTGTCTTTCATATAAAAATATTATTATATTGGTACGCGAAACGTTTATTTCTATTATTCGTTTCCAGCGTATGAAATACAATGTTTCTACTTATTTTATTAGGCGCAGCAATTTATTGTATATGTCATGGTGATAATATTTTACTTAATTTCAAAATGGGAGTCATAAAACCTATTATCTTCGAGGTCTCCGAACTTACGGCTGCAATCTACTATGCAAGTCAAGGCTTAGACAATATAGCCTCTAAATAAATGAATAATAAATGTTATTATATTATTTTATATAAACTTTGTATACTAATGAATTATCTAGAATACGAAGTGTATGGTAGGAATCAAAAGAATGGACAAAGTACGAAATAGCAGCATTAGAAACTAGACTAAGATCCAGGATATAATTGTGAAAATAAGAATACTAATGGAGTAAAATAATCACACAATGGGATGAAAAAGAAAGAGAGGTAGACCACGGAGAAGGATGACGATATTAGACAAGTCACGGGAATTACATAGGGTAGATTGGCCATAGAATGACCAGAATAAAAATTGGAGGCTGTTTGTCATCTGGTAAACAAAAATACCAAAATGAAACAAAAGCAAAATATGAATAACAAAGTAATAATGTCTTGTCCGACTAAAGTCAGCGGTTCCTAACATTTTTTGGACCGGGGAACATTTTGACTTCGTTGTTAGCAGGGACCACAAGATTTGACAAAAATATACTGTGTCAATCTAAAAAGAAAACTTTAAAATAAGTATTCGTTAAACTTAAAAGCAGTATTTATTGTTACAGAAAATGTAGCATCATTAGTAGAAAATTTAATTTAGTTTGCATTACATTGCAAAGGAATGATTTAAGAACGAAAAAATGATTTCATTCTATCGCGGACCATATTCAGTCTAGGCCCTCGGAAGGCGCTTACGAAGGTCAAATTTAAAGCTCTTCTGGTGGTCCACGGACCATCGGTTGGGAACCTCTGGACTAAAAGCTTATTATTATTATTAATACTAATGATATACAGTGAAATTCGTAAGACACAAATTGTGTCAGATGTAACGGTATAATTACGAATAACATTAATATTATGCATACTTAATTTTAAATTCAGATATGCAGACATAGTTTCTGAGTCCAGATTATAATCTAAGTCTAGATTTAACGCTCTTTATCATTAGTGGTTTTGCAGCTTTCCCTTGTGGCATGGCGTTTGGCGTTCCGTCTAATATTTAAATGTTTTATATACCTACATATTATACAGGTGTGAGGAGAAAATGATGCCTATTCTAGTATTTATGATTCTTACCTTTGACACTATCTCCTCGTTCAGTTATTAAAATTGATGAAACCTTTAGAAATTTATGAGTAATTTCATATATAGGTACAGGCGCGGATTCAGCCCACAAAAAAGTATGTAGTCACAGCCAACCGAAAATCGGCCAAGTGTGATTCGGAGTATAATCTCGCTCAAGATCGATATAGTACAAAACCTAAGTAAAAAAAACTCCTTTGTAGAAAAAAGGAGATTTTTTATTTTATAAAGTCATTGGATATATTTGGAGGGTAGATATATTATAATAGACCGTGAAAGTGTGAAGTCACAATTCTAATAGGGTAGTGGGCATGCCCATCGTGCCCACAACGGTGGATCTGCGCTTCTATAGGTATAGCAGTAACATTTGATTGATAAAGAACCATTAAAAATAAAATAATATCTAAAGATCCTGCACGGGCTAGTTGGTGTGGTGGTTACATATCCTGACGGCTAAACACCATTGAGGTCGTAGGTTCGATTTCTACACAAATTAAATATTTGTGCTGGAAGGCATATAGGAAGGAAATATATGAAGGAAAATATATACTGTTTCTTTACCCGATTTATTAAGTAGGTATATGAAATGTTTTACTTATCTGGTTGTCTTACGCGAGTATTTATGTATCTATAACCGAGCTGCGGTCTCACCCCCGTTTTTACTCTGTCTAACAATCTGGAGTAATCTACTTTTCCAAAGGTTAATATCCTGGGACATTCTTTACACACGGTTATCTGATCCCAAACTAAGCAGAGCTAGTACTATGGAAACCAGATAATTGATATACTACATAAACAAATAATCCTTTTTTGTATTTTCTAATTACATACTTATACAATGTGTAACATATCGGTTTTTTTTATTTTTTTGGGTTTGTTATACAGCGTTACTACGGTAATTAAATACTGTGAATGGACTCGTTATAAAGCCCCATATAACCTCCTTTCAGCTTTACGGGTAGTTTTGTAACCCCTTGTATAGATATTTACACCCAGACACAGAACAAACAGACATGTTCATGCACACAAATGTTTGTCCGGGGTGGGAATCGAACCCGCGATCTTCGGCTTGGCATTCAGAGTTGCTAACCACCAAGCGAACTGGCCTGTCAATTATCAAGTTCAAGAGCCTTAACTGAAGAGGGAGCATCAAACAACAATATACAGCGACCTACATGACTTTACAGTAACATAAAGTGAGTCATGTGCATACAACACTATGACACCAGTTGTATAATCTACATGACATTGCTGTTGCTAGCAATTAACACTTGGCTACCATACACGTATGATATTATAGACACGTTATTCAGCAACATCACGGCTCTCAAAAACAGTGCAAATAATAGCTTATACGCGCGAAGAAAGGGAATGAAAATAAATCTCATCTTACGTAGTACGTTTTGTTTTTTTTTTATACCTACAACATGGGCCGACAAACAGGCAGATAGTCCACCTTATGGTAAATGTCTAGTCACTGCTGCCTACGGACACTTGCTACTCCATGGGACATCGTCAATGCGTACTTGTTGCTAAAGAGAGATACATTGTGAGTGACATTAACATTGGACGCGACTAAATGGAGTTAGGTCAATTACCAGCATTTCATGTTGCTATTTCAGCCCCCTTATTCTGCCAATACAAAACTTCGTCGTCGAACCGGCGCAACGAGGCGTCTGACAGTGAATCTCTCGTGTGACAGCGTAGTTAGCGAAAGAGATAGAGCATAGAGGCCGCAACGAAACATCTTCGAGCTAGTGTAATTTTACCTTACAGAATGACAACCCTGAGCGCAGACAAATCATCTATAAGTTTGGTATTTATCTATAATAATGGATCTCCTTCTCTGACAAGTCTCAAACAAGGAAACTCAACAGGAAATCTCCTTGTTTATGACTTGATAGAGAAAGAGATCCAGCGGAATTAGTTACCAGATTTTCGTTTCTATATAATCTTGCAATGGAGTTCCGCTAGGCCACGCGCGCCTGAGTCATTTAGTTAACGTATCTATAGTTTATACATCATTGTTGACTACAGGGTTCATTCACTTTCCCATTCATTTGTACGTAAACATACGCATTTCACACAACGCTAATGACTGAAATAGAGAAAGTACACAATATAGGAAGCGGGAACAACGTCCCCACGTGTTTGTGCGAATGTTAGCTTACGATTGTTTGAAATATGTATTTTATGCGTTTGACACAGTGCGGAATCTGAAGTACTAATGTAGTTCAGGTTGTCAACAATAGGTTCTGACATTGCCAAAATGCATCTTTCCGGCATTGAATACCTTCTCCGTCGGGAGAAATGAAAATATTATAGTAGAAATAAAAATTAATTCAATTAAAAAACATAACAAAAACATTTATTTACTTAAGGACAATAAAATCGTATAAAGTAAAGATTGTTGAGGAGTCGTTAATGTAGTGACAGTTGGAGTTGCCTTGACTTATGAATCGCATCACATTATTATAACCCCTATCAAGTTTTAACATAAATGACTCGGTAAATAATAAATATTCTAGGATTTACTTGCATTCCTTACACACGGCCATCCGATACAAAACTAAACAAAGAGTAGTAGAGCTCTTAGTGCAGAGTTCGTCCGGGGAAGTACTACCACCTTACCCATTTCTACCGTGAAGCAGTAGTGCACTTGTGTTACTGTTCGGTTAGAAAGGTAAGGCGCCGGTGAAATTACAGGCACATGACACTTTACAACTTCGCCTCTTAGGGTCGACAACACATTGGCGATGCCCCTAGTGTTGCAAATGTCTATAGGCGGCGGTGACCACTTACCATCAGGTGGACCGTTCGCTTGTTTGTCGGCCTATGTGGTATAAAAAAAATATATAATAAATAAATAAATAAATAATAAATAAATATCCCGGGACATTCTTTACACACGGCCATCTGATCCCAAACTAAGCAGAGCTTGTACTATGGAAACCAGGTAACTGATATACTACATATACTACTTTTTTTTTTTTTTTTCTATATTGTACATACTTATATAGATAATTACACCCAGACACAGAACAAACAGACATGTTCATGCACACAAATGTTTGTCCTGGGTGGGAATCGAACCCGCGACCTTTGGTTTGGCAGTCAGAGCGTTAACCGCCAAGCCAACTGGCCTGTCAAATTTTTACATATCTACCACTTTTTGAAGTGAACGTTCTTATTGTATTTATACTTATATTGTACTTCATTGTAGATCAACTTTATTGCATACTTGCTTAAAATTACTAGTTATCGGCAAGGAACATAATATTGATAGCAAGTTGCAAGCTGTCACAATCTGAGGTAGACATTTGTTTATAGATGGACAGAGCAGTGTATGATACCTTGATATAGGGCTCACATTAACTAGTAGACTGTGGACCTGAATCTGGAATAAAGAAAAAGGTTTATTTTATAAGAGATGTTTCTTATCGGGGAGGGCTTTGCGATTCTGATCCGCAACCTTTTCGTGTGAAGAAAAATAAACGAATAATAAACACAATAATACTATTCAAAAGTGATTGATGAATAATTAAAATGTTCCCTGTAATGCAAAAGGTTCACTATTATCGTGTGTGTATACGACACATCCTGTTTTCATATATGTTTACACCACAGACACAGAACAGACGTATTCATGCACACAAATATTTATCCTGAGTGAGAATTGAATACACGACCTGTGGCATGGCACTGGGTCTCTAACTCGCCAACTGGCCCGTCAAATTGTATATACAAATTGTTTAAGTTTCAAAGAGCTCCTATTGTACTATAACTTGATTAAAAAACAACAACGATTCATTAGTAAAAGTTTCCCTTTACTACGTGCTATTAATCATCTATTTCAAGTGCAATTTGTAGATACTTTCGATCTCGATCTAATGTAGAGCTCGACGCACCGTCTGAGAAAACTGCGTTGGCGCCCACGGCGTGTCGTGTCACTGCGTAACGTTGGGTTTGTTTCCATTAAGCGACGACAATAGTGAAGTGCTGATAGTATAAAATATTTATAGTTTTTATACGCCTAACACTTAAAATGTCTGTAATGCTCATTATTTTCTTTTTATGTGGTGTGAACAATAAATGATGTTCCTATTGCATTGTATAATTTATTATTAAGTAATGGTTGATGTTAGGGTGTCATGTGAGGTTACTGAATAGTATTTTGGTGACAATGTGTACTTAACATTTTGCAGCAAGTGTTTAATAAAAGCTTTCCCTTCGAGGGAATTTGTCCAAATTCAGCAAAATATATTGTAATACGTTACGAGTTGAATAGACACAAATAATTCCTACGTGTTGCTCTGATCCGATGGATTAGGAATGTACTGGATGTGGAATGGCAAGCATTCTTTAGTTTGAGATCAGATGGCCGTGAGTAAAGAATTTCCCATGATATTTATAACTTCCCTCTACAATGCAGATTTAACCGCGAGACGAAATCTAGTAAGATTTAAAACCTTGCAATTTATCAAAAAAGTCACAATCATTGCCACATTACTTCCGCTGTAGCGAAATGACTTGATGCAATGGAAACGCGTACACAGAAAGCCGGCACCTGGCTTCCAAGGAAACGGTTCAGTCTGTTGGCGGCATGCTGAGGGAACACAAATAGGGAACTAACTTGTTTGAATAATAGTTTTGTTTATATTGTGATTCGTGGAGATAAGTGAGTGTGAACGCGATTTGAAAATAAAATTATTTGGGGTTGCTAAGGTAATAAATATAATTTATTGATATATTTCATTCTATTAGAGTAGCTTATTAATCAGTATTAAATTAATTTTTATAAAAAATATTCAGGCAAATTATTCTATAACAAATTAGGTAAATTAATAAAATTATTGCTTCTTTAACTTCATTGAGGATTCGTCCTTTTGCTAATAGTAAAAAGAATTGAGTTTCTATTAAATTTATTTTTATAATTCAGTATTATAGTAGAATAATTTCCATTTAAATTAACATGCAAATTATTTTGTAAAACATTAAGGATCCATGTCCTTACGCTATTAAATAGTTAATAGTATTGAGTGTGTATTAAAGTAATATATAATAATATAGTTACTAATTACATTACATTCCATGTAAATCAACAACACTTCTTATTAATCATCAATATATCAGTATATTAATATAAAAGCTGTCCCCCGCAGTTTCACTCGCGTTCCCAAGGGATGTTCCATTTTCCCGGCACAAAAAGTATCCTATGTTACTTCTACTACCTTCAAAAATATGTGTACAAAGTTTCATGATGATCGGTTTAGTAGTTTTCGTGTGAAAGTGTAACAAGCAAACTTACATTCACATTTATAATATTAGTAGGGATATAAAACAAAGTCGTGTTTGTCACACTATTTATATATCAAGAACGGCTGCACAGATTTCAATGATCCCTAATTTGTTCGATTTATCTCCGTCCCAAATAGCAGAATATGTAATTAAAAATATAAATATGACCAAAAAAATATATATGAAAATAGGTTTGCTCAATTTTTTCACAGTCCTTAGGAATGCGGGTCAAACTGCGGGGCACAGCTAGTAAATAATAAAAAGTAGGTACAACATAGAACTGGCATGAATTTATTCGCTTTAATAAGGCCTTTCTAGCACTCTTTCTAGCCGGTTATCCACAACAAAATTAACATTTTGAACTGGTTGTCTTTCTTTATCTTCATTATTGCTAATTGAATTACCACCAACTACATAGACAAAAGAGATTTGTACCTCATGTTTTTCCAGTCGGTAACCATGTTAAAATTAACATCTTACCACAATAACTTACTTTTTGTAAATTGATATTGCTCTCTCAGGAAGACTCGTATTTAAAATCCGTTTTTAAAGAGAATTGCTTAGAAAGTCGTTAAACTACTTGAATTTTTAACACAATATAAAGACCAAGGTAAGAAGGTAATTAGATGAAGGTAAGCCTTAAACTAAGTTAGTTCAAGAGTACATAAAACTAAAACTTAAAAGAAATGTTGTTTTGGTCCTATGAGTGAGTTACCACACCAAAGGACAATCCACCTTATTAGCTATCATATTAAGAATACTGTTGCTACTTTCATGGACTTTTCCTAGTTATAGAGTTTCATTTAGAACTTAGAGCTTATTTTTGTATAATTCAATTTAATAATGTTGTCGGGCTTCTAATGGTCTTTATATTGTGTTAAAAATTCAAGTAGTTTAACGACTTTCTAAGCAATTCTGTTTAAAAACGGATTTTAAATACGAGTCTTCCTGAGAGAGCAATATCAAAAAATTAATTGCTGTTAAAGTAAGTAATTGTGGTTAATTGGTAAGGATTAGATATGGGTGAAAGTACTGATCAAAGATATTCGTAAAATATAATTTATGTGGTGATTTAAGTGATTGTTGTTTTTAGCTTCTTTTATATTTAAACTAACTGCCCCCTGCGGTTTTACAAACGTTCCCGAGGGATATCACATTTTTCCAGGACAAAAAGTAGCCTATATGTTATTCCAGGATATGCTCTATCTATGTGCCAAGGTTTATCCATATCCGTTGAGTATTTTTGCGTGAAAGAGTAACAAACATACTGAAATACAAATCTTTCCTCTTTGTAATATTAGTATAGATATAAACTTCTATCATTGGAGGGCTGGAACAAAGGCTTTAACCGACTTAAAAGAATAGGTTGTAATATCACGCGTTTCTGTTTAAATCTTAGATACTTAAATTTCCAAGGTTAATTTATGCTGAGAAGATGAAACAAAAAGGATTAGTTAAATCAAATTATAGCATGAGCACATCTCAGCCGTTTAAGGCTTCAATAACATACGAGTATATGTAAATATAATTCATAAGTAACAAAAAAGCTAACTATCTAGTAAAGAAGGTAAAATAAGACGAGTTGAAACTTTAGTCGGATCTTATTTTTTAGTACAAGAGCACCAGAGAACTAAGAACTAAGAACACATTTCTTAAAAAACCATGAACCAGACTATCTTAAAACGTCTAAAGTTCCACATTAATTGTAATATATGAGAGGTCTATTCCTCTTAGGCCCATTCAAAAATGTAGATACAATAAATAGAGTCAAACAAAGGCTTGGATTCAAACAGGTTTTATCATATTCTTGTGCGTTATAAAAACTGGACCTACCTGACTCAATAGATAATCTTAAGAGGATCCACATTGTTGATTTTATCATTATTTTAACTGTATCATTCGGAGAAAGGTTAAGCTTTTGTAACTTTTCCATTTCATACAAATATAAATTGTATGTTATGAATGAAGATGCTTTGTGGGTTTTCGACTCCAAAATCTGCAGTTCTCTTGTAAACGTGGTATCTCAGTGGCGGTACAATCATGAGTACAATCATCTCCAACTTATCAGAAAACATCTTGAGGAACCTTGAATTCTGAGAAGTATCTTACCGAAACCATACTACCTCTATGGCCGCGGCGTGATCTATGGCCTGAATCTTCTTTATTGTCAGGGAAAACCCTTACCACTGGAACCGATCTGAGCTTTTGTTTAAAATATTTTGAGTTCAACTATACACAAATCTATTAATATCACATCGTTCAGAAGTCAAATCGGTTTAACACAATATGATAGCCAAGGGAATATTACAGGGTTGAAGTAACATGAGGTCCCGGATTCCTGCTGTGAAATGGCCACTAAGGCCATTGAGATCCGCTCGTCAATTGACAACATCAGTGCAATGCTACCAAGCGTCTGCAGACAGCGGTTTGGACATAGGTAAGTCAAAGAAATATAACGGAAGACACTGTAGTGGAGTAAATGCTTTCTCGTTTAATCCACAAAATTAAATATAAAGTTACTCTTTAACAATGTCAGTTCAAAAGAATCTTATCAAAAGAATCCTATAATTGGCTACTTTTCAAACTATCCTATTAGGAATTCTGTTCAATGATACGGCGTGTGTAAGCCAAACTTAACATTACTCAATTTATTCGGTATTTTACGCCAGCATTCCGCAAAAAATTTGGTTATCAATAAAACAGAACCGTTAGATTGATTTGAGATACAAAATTATGATACTCTCCCATCGAAAAGTTTAGGTATTTATTGAGCAAAACATTTTAAAATTAGGGTCACGTTGAACCAGTTTTATTAAATTTTATCAGGGGAACTGGCATGGTCTAGTAGTAAATTGGCCTGGCATGTGAAATTCTCAGATTGTCGTGGACTATGTGGTGAACCTTGTGTAATCGTTCTCACCTCATTCTTAGGAAGGGACCTGCAGTTAAGACTGTAGATGACGATGATGATGATGATATCGGCACCAAAATTCCTTTAATAACTTTCCAAAAAAAGTTAAACATCCTTTTCTGAGCTCCACATATTTACCAGGATTATCGTCACTGTCAACATAATTGACATCTGGAGCTTGTGCTGTGCTTGAAATGTAAATAACCCATTACATCACACACAGGTGGTAAACTACCTCGAGCGACCTGCCCCGTTCGCAGCCAGCGTTTAAGGTCTACTTCTGCTGCCATTGACACTTCGATCTTCGAGACCGTCTCTCCTGTCAAGTCCTGGGAGGATGTACCTGGTCCGAAGCCTCTACCACTGCTGGGTAACACGTGGAGGTTCATACCTTATATTGGTAAGTGGTGGTTTGCTGATATTTCTCTTGATTACTAGTATTTCGGAATTACTTGGAAATGTTACCTAGTTTGGACTTCAGTCTTTAAGAACAAATGGTGAAATTATTGGATGATAGCTGCATATATCATTGCTGTGTTTGATTGAAAAAAATATAATTTATGGCTGGCTACCTGGCAAAGCTGTGGAACACAGTTTTGGTGTCATATTCACTGGAATGTTTAACGCGCAAACATAATTGCTATTTTAAGATCAAGGTGGTGTTTAACTGAATCCGGCAATTTACAAGGTCTGCCAGTTTAAAGACTTTCTGAATGTCGTCGAAGACTGTTCACATGTAGGGACGCTGGTCGGCATTTCCGCATTATAGTCATAAAATAATGTTTTATGTTAAAAATTATAATATAGTTTAATGGTTGGGCTTGCAGTCTCCGATTGTGAAGGTATTATATCTTGAATGTGCTACCATTTTCTGATTAGACTTGTGTAAAGGAATTCATACTACCTATTCCGTATGATTCCCTATTCCAATATTTATCGATTTTCATACCGTCATATTTATTGTTTGCTGTAGAAGTTGCCAATATTTGGAGTAATCATTTAACAAAAATAAAACGACTGGATAAACGCTAGTAACAATATTGAGTAGGATTAATCAAAGAACGACCCTGAGCTTCGAGCATTCTTTGGAATCAAGAAAGCCTTCTTTTTTGACCCTGAAAAACTTGTACACTAGTTTATGTAGGTACCAAACTTTGAAAAATAAGACTTTGCTATTAACTTTGCATCTGTATACTGTGTTGTAAGAAGTATCTTACAACAGGTACATATAAAAAAAAAACATGATCACCTGTGCAATATTTTAATGTTTTCTTTATTTTTATCAAAACTACTTATAACTTATCGACGGGTTATACACATATTATAACAGTGTCAAAACGCGTGAAGTAATGTGTATGGTGGGGAAATTGGTCACCACACACTTTTGTTGCGACAGAAAAGAAATAAATTCGATAGCTTATTTAGTGGACTGTATTTGAATTATGTGTGATTTTCATACGCTTGTAAAAAAACTGAAAGGGGCAGGAGATGCAGCCGTGTTAGGACTTTTGGAGTAGGGAGAAGAGATTCACTGGCTGCAGATGAAAGGAAAACATGCACTTACTTGAAAATCCTCTCGTTCTTCCACTTCAAAAAAAATGTCACAGTTTGTGGATGGCCGGCGCGGACAGCGCGAGGGCAATCTACTCCAAAATTTGAAGAAATAATGAAAATGTTCACTGCACTACACCTGGAGAACCCTTCTAAATGGTTTTAAAGTCTTTTTCACATAGTCTTAATGCGGATGGACACTTAATTTATAGATTTAATCACGCGCGAGAAAGATCGTGGTTTGCGGGCGAAAAGTTGAAGCAATAGTCATAGAATCATCATAGATAATCAATAATTTTTTTGTTCTTAGACGTGCACTCGCGGGGGTGTGAGCGAGATGCACATATGCGTTTCGGTGCATGTAGGAAAGAGAGGTATGCGGGGAAAGGGAATCAGTAATTACAAGCGTTTTATGAAGCTAGTTACGTTTAAAAAACCAACATGCCCCCCGCCTTAAAGGTACGCCTTTAAAAGATAAATAATATAAAATTAATACTAGAGATATATACCTATAACAATCTAGATATGTACCTAATGGTTAAGATATAATATGGAAAGTAAATAAAATTAAAGTCTCTACTGCATTGGCAACGGTGATAGTTTTACTACTGGCCGTTTGTATACACCGTTCGAAGTCTTAACTTCTACAACGCGGACAACACCATCCTGGCCAGGAAAAATGCGAGTTATAATACCTAATGGCCACTGTAGAGGAGGAGAGTTTTCCATATTTACTAGTACTACAGTACCTACTGTGAGTGGCTTCGAAGGAGTATTCCATTTTTCACGCACTTGTAAATTATGGAGATACTCTGTTCTAAAACGTTTCCAAAAAGTTTGTACTAAAGAATCCATAAGGGAAAATCGCGTCAATAGACTTGCTCGTTCTCCACTTAAGTCAGCTGCGGGCAAAAATTCTAAGGGTGCGGTTAATAAAAAATGAGCTGGCGTAAGTGCAGAAGGTTCCGATGGATCACAACTCAATGCGCTAAGCGGACGGCTATTAAGCACAGCTTCAATTTGATTTAGCACAGTGAGCATTTCCTCGAACGTCAAAATTTGCTTTCCTATGACGCGGAACAGAAGAGATTTAGCGCTTTTAATGTTAGCCTCCCAGATACCACCGAAATGACTAGCGGTTGGAGGATTCATGTGCCAAGTAACACGGTTCTTTGCAAGCTCCGAACTAAAAGTTTGATAATATTCATTAGTTAATAAAAAGGAATAAAGTTCGTTTAAATATGCCTTTGAAGCTACAAAATTTGTGCCATTGTCACTATACAGAAACTTACAAGGACCACGTCTCGACAAAAAACGCTTTAATGCGTTTAAAAATGTAGCGGAAGTTAAATCAGAAGCGAGTTCAAAATGAACCGCTTTAGTTACTAAACATATAAAAATGCATAAATAAGCCTTTTGACTTCGTACACCACGTTGCCTAGTCAAGGTTATATAAAGTGGACCCGCGTAGTCTACACCTGTGTGTGTAAATGCTTTTGATTCCTCGACACGACACTGAGGTAAGTCAGCCATAGCTGGAAAAGTCTGTTTAGGATTAAGTTTAAAACATCTTAAGCATTTATAAACGCGTTGCTTAACAGCGCGACTTCCGGATAAGATCCAGTACTTTTGTCTGATAAGGGAAAGTAGAAGTTGGGGACCGGCATGACAATATTCGCGGTGATAGTAATCAATCAAAAGATCAATAACATGTCCCTTTCTGGGTAAAAGAGCGGGATGTTTATGAGAATAGTCTAAGGTTGACTTACCGAGCCTACCACCAACTCTTAAAATTCCTTCATTGATGAATGGAAATAATTTTCTCAAACCAGAAGAAGGTGATTTTCCAGTTTGAATATTTCGAATATCCCCACGAAAAGAAAAATGTTGAATTGATTTGATAAGAAAAGATTCAGCAACATCTAAATCATTAGCGGTGATAAGAAAATGCTTTGGCAATTTTTTAATAAATCGAAGAATAAAAACAATGGATCTTAATAGTTTTTGCCAAGAAGAAAATTTTAAAGCAAGTGCGATTAGAGGATTTTCTACTTCATGTGTGTTAATTAAATGTGATACAGTTTTCATTTCAGGCAATTCACCCTCATGACTAACTGACAATTTTTGAATAGGCCATTCACTAACTGGTAATAAGACCCATGGAGGTCCTGAGAACCAGAGCTCATGTCTTACCAACTGAGAAGGTAGAAGACCGCGAGAAATACAATCAGCAGGGTTCTGTACGCCTGCGATATGGTACAAAGTGTCAGGAGATAAAAGTGATTGAAATTGTGAAATCCTGTTTGCGACATAAGTGCTGAACCTATGGGGAGAAGCGGAAACCCAACAAAGAGCGACTACGGAGTCAGAAAAAACATAAATATTATCAATACGATGACGTTGCGACAACGTATCATAAACTGTACGAAGCAATCTCGCCACAAGAACGAGAGCATTGAGCTCTAGACGAGCTAAAGTAACAATTTTAGTTGGGGATGAAACCCGAGATTTTGAGCAAAGTAAGGAAACTATAGGATTCTCATTATCGTTCTCAACGTGCGAATAAATAACACAGCCGTATGCCTTTTCACTCGCGTCGGCAAAAGCAAGTAGCGAGACGCTAGAGTCCTTTTCAACACCTATGTGACGGGGAAATTTAAGTTGAGAAAGTAATGGCAACTCAGACGTATAACGCTGCCATAAGTTAACGATGTGATCTGGAGGAACATCGTCCCATGCAAGCTTGAGAAGCCATAGCTCCTTGATTAACAACTTTGCGAAAAGAATTACGGGTCCGACAAGACCTAAGACGTCATATAACCGTGCGGTTGCAGATAAAATTGCGCGTTTTGTACAAAGAGACGGCGGTTGCACAGTCAAAAAATAAAAATTATCAGTCATTGGAAGCCAACGAAGACCAAGAATTTTAAAAACACTATCGTCATCGAAAGAGATAGATTCGGATTGGCGATGCGAGACAGGGATGCTTTCAAGCAGTTCGAGGGAATTACTTGTCCATTTAATCAAGTCGAATCCTCCTGCTTTGAATAGCTGAATGAGCTGTTGAGCTATCACCGCTGCTTCAGTACAGGACGAAGCAGAGGAAGCCAAGTCATCCATGTATACGTCTCTCTCTAAGACTGAGGCGGCGAGAGGATAGTTGTCTCTCTCTTGAGCGGCTAGTTCGCGCAGAGTGCGCAAAGCTAAAAATGGAGATGAACAGAGTCCGAACGTAACGCGATTAAACTCGTAAGTCTCGATCGGTTCATCATCGCAGAAGCGGTATAAAATACGTTGAAATTTGCGGTGTGGCTTGTGAACGTAAATGCATAAATACATTTGCTTTACGTCAGCAAGGAAAGCAATACGAAAAATGCGAACATTCAGAAGAATGTGAAAAATGTCAGCTTGCAAATTGCAGCCGGTGTGAAGAATGTCATTAAGAGACATGTTAGTACTAGTTGCGGCGCTACCATCTAGCACAATGCGGAGGCGTGTAGTAGATTTGTCATCACGTATCACAGGGTGGTGCGGAAGGTAAAAACATGGAAAAATTGACTCGTCTGGCGGCACTCGCGATAAAATTCCTTTATCGATATAATCATGTATGACCTCATTATATTTTTCGCGTAATTCCGGCGACTTTGCGAACTTCTTTTCAAGAAATAATAAGCGTCGTTTGGCGGTGATGTAAGAATTGCCTAGTTTATCCGGACTATTTTTGAAAGGAAGATGGACTGCGAAACTCCCGTCGTCATTGCGAGTAGTCGTAGCGGCATAAAGATCCTCGCACACTTGCTCGTCAGGACTTAAAAACTTCTTATCGGGCATTTCTTCTACTGACCAAAACTTCTCTAACGACTGATCCAAGGGATCACGAGTAAAAGCACAGAATACACGGGTAGACACGGGCGCTGATAAAACTGGTGCGTCACCCATGATGAGGTAACCTAAAGTAGTTTCTAAAGCAATTAGGGAATTTTTTGAACCACTGACTTTGTTGAATGATAAAATCTCACAATAAACCCTAACACCTAAAAGTAAATCAATGGGACCTGGTTTAGAAAATTCATCATCCGCTAACGGTAAGTCACGAAAAACAATTTCCATTGCGCTTATATCTACGTGCGCGTCGGGTAGTTGTGACGTGATGCGTTCGACAACCATTGGTTGAATAGAATAAATGTGACCGTTATCAAAGCGTGAAGTAAAATCTAGATTTGTAAAACCGTTGATTTTATGCGGAACTCCTCCAATACCTTTAACTTCAGAAAAGCGGTTTTGAGTCGAAATTGGTAGTGATAACCTATTACAACAATCTAGCGAAATAAAATCACTCTGAGAACCTGGGTCGATGAGACATCTTAAGAAGTGAGTGCGGTTATATTTGTCAAATACTTTTATTTTTGCGGTACCTAATAAGGTAGTAGTAGAAGTGCGAGTGTGAAGAGTGTGATCACGCGAAATAGAACAAAAAGAAGACTTACTGTTGGGAACAGAAGTATGCGGTATCGAAGAATCGACGTAACTCTGGATGGCAGAATATCCCGAGCTAGCGGCTGTCTCAGAGGACAGGGTGTGAACATTAGCGGGTACAGTTTGTATAAAATTAACCGTGGGTGCCGATGAAGAAGCTGTTACGTTGGAACGCGGTTGAGTTGGCAGATTAAAATGAAGAAGAGAATGATGTCGAGCCGAACAATGAGTGCAGTTATGCTTAGAAGTACAAGCCATGGTCCTGTGTTTAAAACTTAAGCAATTGTGACAATAAAAATTATTTTTAATAAAATTATATTTTTCTTGTGGAGTCATCTTCATAAACAAAGCACAAGAGTACATGTGTTCATGTTTGTCACATTTGCACAACAAGCAATTATTTTTATTGATATTAGAAGTTGTGTTAATAAAGGACTTTGTAAGTTTAGGAGTAGGTATAATTTTCCTAAATGAACTTTTACCTTGATATTTATTCTGTGACACATCAAAACTTTTATTGGAAGTGTGTGATAAAACTTTACTTTGTTCACAAATGAAACTAAAAAGTTGTTCATATGTAGGATTTTTTTCCTTGCGGTAAGTTATTTCAAATGACTTAACAGTTTCAATATCAAGCTTCTGAAGAGCAATATGTAAAAACACAAAATCCATAAGATTAGTTAATTTTAATTGTTTAAGAGCCTGAATAGCTGAATTAAAATTATTCATAAACAACTCAAGACCAGCAGCACTATTAATTGTCAATGGCTTAAAATCCAATAATTGATTAACATAAGAACATGCCAGCAAACGGGGATCATCATACTTTTGTTTGAGAGCATTCCAAATAAGAATGTAATTATCTGCGGTGGCAGGCAGACCTGCACAAATTGAAGTTGCACTACCGGTTAATTTGCCAACCAAATAAAAAACTTTTTCACTGTCAGATAAAAATCTATTACTGTGAACAAGACTGTCAAATTGGGCATAAAAAAGGGGCCAATTCTTCAAATCCCCATCAAAAGAAAGCAAATTAATGGGAGGAAGTTTTTGTTTAGGCTTTAAATTTACCTTAGAATCAGCTGAGGGTGCTTGATGTGTGTGAACAGAGAACAATTCTTTAACATAACAATACAAATCTTCAAATGCTAACCACTTGTTGTAATTTACTTTGTATGTTGGATCCGACTTTAATGAACATAAATTAAATTCATCTAATGATGTTTCAAACTTAGTACGAATTTCCTCTATACTTACAGCTTGTTGAATAAACAATGGTAAATGTTGTGAATCAGCTGATGCAGCCTTAGCAGAATCATAAATATTTTGCATGCGTTGAAAATAAACTTCGAGTTTTGATTTTAAAATTGTTACTTCAAAACACTGAGTAGAACTGTCCTCACATTCACCTAACTTACCTTTTTTATACATTTTTAACAATGAATAATAATTTAATAACGTTAATTTATTTACCCACTAAGCGGTTACAAACTCAACAATAGCGGAATGTGTAAGCGTACACAAGAAAAAATAATAATTGTGAATTGAATAAAAATTATTTCGATCGCGCGTAATAAATTTTATTAAAGAACTTGTAAACAAGAATGTAAACAAACGTTTATTTAGTTAAGCGGCTGGCGCGTGAAGTTGACCTTGGAATATCGGTAGGATGCCCTATATCTATGCTAGCAAGGGCCATAAGCGGAAATCGAGCGAGCCGTATGCGCCGGGCAATGGAATCCAATCCAATATGAATCTACCTACAATCGGCTTTACGAAATATTAATAAAACAAAAAAGCGTGCGGGTAATTTTGCATTCACTCACAGCAGTACACAAAATAATAGTAATTTAATGCTTTTAATATTGCGGGTAAAGAAAACAAGAAAATGGTTGCCAATGCGGGGTGTGGAATAATAATTTGACAAACAATTCCTAAATATCAATAAGACATTAAATTTAATTACATTTATGCGAGTACATACTTAAGAAATGAATGCAAATATAATGAAATAATATGCAATAAATAGGTCGATCTACGTAACTAAATATGATATTATGTTAGTATGAACAAAAATAGGTGTCCTTTAAGTTTACCGTTATAATTATGAAAAATCACGAATTACTTTATAAAAATCTGAATCCGAAGTGATCAGAAAAAATGATCTGGATCTGATGGACCAGAAAAAAATGATTCGGATCGGAGGACCAGAAAAAATGGTGGGGAAATTGGTCACCACACACTTTTGTTGCGACAGAAAAGAAATAAATTCGATAGCTTATTTAGTGGACTGTATTTGAATTATGTGTGATTTTCATACGCTTGTAAAAAAACTGAAAGGGGCAGGAGATGCAGCCGTGTTAGGACTTTTGGAGTAGGGAGAAGAGATTCACTGGCTGCAGATGAAAGGAAAACATGCACTTACTTGAAAATCCTCTCGTTCTTCCACTTCAAAAAAAATGTCACAGTTTGTGGATGGCCGGCGCGGACAGCGCGAGGGCAATCTACTCCAAAATTTGAAGAAATAATGAAAATGTTCACTGCACTACACCTGGAGAACCCTTCTAAATGGTTTTAAAGTCTTTTTCACATAGTCTTAATGCGGATGGACACTTAATTTATAGATTTAATCACGCGCGAGAAAGATCGTGGTTTGCGGGCGAAAAGTTGAAGCAATAGTCATAGAATCATCATAGATAATCAATAATTTTTTTGTTCTTAGACGTGCACTCGCGGGGGTGTGAGAAAGATGCACATATGCGTTTCGGTGCATGTAGGAAAGAGAGGTATGCGGGGAAAGGGAATCAGTAATTACAAGCGTTTTATGAAGCTAGTTACGTTTAAAAAACCAACAGTGTATGTTAGTGCCCGTCAATTTGTTTGTGGGTTCTTGAACATCAATAGGTTACACCTGCAATTTGTTGATGCTTCAAAATTGTTATTATTTTACAGACAAGGTTAAGTGATCTTTAAGTTATATTGTTCAGAACAAGGACATTGATTTAATATTTAACTTGCATTTAGTCTAGAGTATTTTATGTGAAAGGCAGATTTTATGAATATCATTACGAGATGGTATTTCACTTAGTTTCTTCAAAATGTTATTCTCTCATGGTTTTTGCGTTTTCTCTTAAAGTTTTTAATGATTCAAAGGTTACATCTGTTTTCGAATTAGCATAATGATATTAAGTATATATATGAGACCATGACACAGATCAAATAATTAAGAATATATTTATGTCTGGCGTTCTGTCTGCTTGTTACTTTTTGACAACTAAACTAGCATGATGTAATCTGATAGTGGTATTTCTGTGCCTAAAGACACTTTTTAGCGGGGAATTATGGGGTGTAATAATACCAAGTAATAATCTATATAATATAAAAAATAAATGTTTGTCTGTATGTCCTTTAAAGAATCGTAAACAATGTAACGGATTTTAATGCAGTTTTCAGCAATAGATAGAGTCATTCAAGAGGAAGGTTTATAACCAGGATTGAATGCGTGCAAAGCCGTAGGGTGCCGCTAGTCTTTATAAATATAAGGAAAGCAGGGTTTGACGGATCATCACCTCAAAACTACTGAACATATCAGAATGGGACTGTTGCCATTCGATGATTTTTTTGTAGATTATATATTCTATCTATAATATCGATAACCGCGTGTGAAACCGCGGGGACAGCTAGTCTATATATATTCTTAAAGCATGGGTTATATAGGGATACATTAAAATTGTATTCCTTATTTTTTATTGTTAGCGAATCTATTTTGGAAACGCAAACTATAGCCATGGGTCAAGGCTTTGACCCCGGCGTTAATGATTTAAATTATAATCATCGAATGGCCCGTAGAATATTAATGATATTTGTAGTAACTAATATTGTACCTTTATGCATAAAATATTGGTCAAAATGTAGGCGTGTTCAAGGAAACTGGGATGTTTGTTTAAAACGTTTTAAAGTAGGTTATGTTGGCTTTCTGCTATTCTACCAGTTAAGTTTCAATGTCAATACACCACAACATATTTCCTTTTTTTCGTTTTTTTTTCTATACTTTTAAGGTAGTACACAAGCTGACGGCTGATGGTAAACGGTCACCACAGCCTATTAACGCTTGCAACACCAAGGATATCACTCGCGCGTTGCCGACAGTTCAAAAATATCTTAATACCCTCCTTGAAGAACCACATGCTGTACTCCCTTGTTATAAGGATTTTATTGTTGAAATAAATAAATAAATAAATAAGGCATTTTGGTATAAAATCGACTGCATTCTAAGATATGTATATTTAATTATATATTGTTGTTGCAATAACAGTACAATGGCATAATTAAAGTATAATAAAACTCGAGTCATTGTCGTTGTTGTAACTGCCCATCGCGACGCGCTAACGGCATACAAATCTTCCAGAGTATGTTACGAAAACCAAAACTATGCCGAGGCTGTAATTTTGAATCTACGCTTATCATTACCATTTTTTCGTGTTGGTTCATACCTACTCATTTATATAAGGCTTCAGTTAGCCACGAGTCTTTGAGACAATTTTTACAGTATTTAACAAAATTTCCTGCGAGTCAGATACAGGATCGAACTATAAGTACACTTATGATGTACTAGATGTTCCCTATGGTTTCACCCGGTTTCCCGAGGTATGTTGTATTTTCCCAGGATTAAAAGTGTCCTGTGTTAATCCGGGCTATAAACTATCTATGTGCCAAGGTTCATCTAATATAGTTTAGTCGTTTTTGCGCTAAAGAGCAACAAAGACCCGGCTGTCTGTTAGTAGGATTTGATATGATCGATGAGTAGTTAGAATATACTTTAAATTTAACTGTGTTATCTATATTTCTATATACATTTTGTTGGTTATGTCTATCTGTGTGTATGCTCTTTTATAACTCAAGATGGATTTGACCGTACTTGATGAAAATTGGTTTATAAGTAGTCAGTATATGTAACTGCGAGAATGATAGGCTAAACTAAGACATCGATAAACGCGGAAAAACGGCGGGATAGCTAGATGTATATAAGACAACTACGACACGACTACGATAACGATACGATTAAATTGTGATTATCGTTGTGACCATCAACGGCGTATTAAGCATTGGTCATAAGATGTCATGCCTTCTTAAAAAATTGGAACTAAACGCAATGTTCGTGAGAACTAATAATTCATGTTGGGTATGTATTCCAACTGATAAATATTGAAGCCGTATTCCATGTAACATTCTACATTTTTGCATTTTATGATGCTTTGAAGTACGTTAGAAAACCAATATTTCGAACGCAACCTTATGAGTGTTACATCAGGGCTTACACTAATACTGTTAAAACTTACTACTTAAAACTGTTTTTTTGTGTCTAAAGGCTTCTGAATCTGTGGAGAGAGACAAAAATGTAACGTTTGATAAAAAAAGGTCGAGTTGAATTCCAATAAGATTTTGTGGTAGGGCCATTTGAATTATTCAAATAACGAAGTACGAAACGTGCACCAAAAACGAATTTGATAAGTGCAATAATTTCACAAGTGAATCATGAACGGAGAGTACCTAGCTACATAGCTGGTAGGTCAGGCGTAATGCGGTATATAGAGGAGTAGTGTGTTGGTACATCAGTAGTGCACGCAATACATTTCCTTCCTTATGCAACGGTTGCACGCTTAGCGGTGCATTAGGCTAGGGTGACAATTAATGTATTCGATCAAGAGGATTTCGTTTAGGGTCGTTATTTTTGAAATGAAACATCTAATGGGTGCTTTGAAATTCTGATCCGCAATCTTTTTGTGGGACGAAAAATAAATGAATGATAAACACAATCTATGCTATTCAAAAGTGATAAATGAATAATTACAATGTTTCCCTGTAATACAAAAGTTTCACTTACATTGTGTATTTGCAATACACCCAGTTATTTTATTAGCAGTAAAATAATTAAAATAATAGATGTTATAAATTTTGAATGTAGAATGTCTCTGTAAATTCAATTTGCTCTGTTTAAAGATTTTGACAATTTTTTTCATTGTCCCTTAAAAAGGGGAAAAAAATTGTTTGGTAAAATTATTTATTTATTTATGTATTTACATTCAATATAACGGTGATCACCAATGACAATATTTAGGCACATTTAAAATAAAATATATTTATGAATATATATTTTGATTTTCTTATGCTTCTACTAGTATGTAATATCAAAAATCAAATGGCATAAATTATTATATAATTAATAACTAGGCAGTATAACGGATAACTGTTAGGCTATTTTTGAGGTTAAGTAACCGTTGTAAGATTATTGAATGAAAAATGATTTGATTTATGATTGCTTAACATGCGTTTTAGATTTGCGTTATTATAGAATTTACTGTGGATCCTTTATATATGTTTTTTCTTCTGAGTTGTATTAAATCTATATTGGTTTTAAATTTCTATTTAAGTATGAATTTAGAAGAAAAGAAATCGTATAAGTATGTAGTATGTCTGTTTTCTGTTTGCCAAAGTTCAAGCTCTGGTTAGTTTTAGATCAGATGGCCGTCTTTAAAGTTTCTATTCCATACTATACTTTTAAAATTTATCTTTTAAATAAAGTAAAACGTATAATACACGGTCACAACGGTAAGCACAGGTGTTGGCTGACATATTACCGGTAGTGGACTACAGGTTATCATGTCAGAACTGAGGAATGTGAAGAATACTGCCTTACCCGACCCGTTAAATTAATTTAGAGAAACCCAAGAAGTAAACAAACACGAAAGTTCCCAGTTAAAGATAAAAGTACAATTTTGAAACATAAAACATAAAAAAATACAAAACATCCACATATAACATAATTTTTTTTTTTTAATTATTGGTCACAGTAGCTTTATAATTCCGCCATATACTTAGAATCTTTAATAACTACTTCACTAGGTTAATTGACTACATTTAAAATTTCAACATAGACTTGTTATGGTTTTATGTGACATATTATGATTTTATTACAGTGAAAATTAATTTAAAATATTTTCACTTCATTTCATATAGTAGTTTTTTTTTATTTATTTTATATACAAGGATTTATGGAAGCAGCGTCAAATACTACAACCTTCGTCGTCTCTAGGGATACCCTAAGAGGTTCTAATAGAGATTATCCATGACTATATGTGGGCCAAATAGTGCAAGGCTATCCCTTAATAACCACATAACCAACCAGATTCCAGACAGTTTTTTGTTTTAAAATTTGCAGGTTCTGCTTATCTTTGACAACGGAGGCAACGTAATATATTTTTAACTAAGTTACACAAATGTAACCAGGGACAATTAGGAGAGTAATATTGATAATATGAAAATTTATTTCATCGTAAAAATATAACACTATAATAATAACTATGCATTTGCTAGTAAATAACAGAGAGTCCACCCCTAAAGCTGATTAGCACAGAAAGTGAAATAAATTTTGCAGTGCAATCTAACAGACCATAAACAATAAACGGGTTTGCCTTAATGTTTACATTCGTAATGTAACTTTCCCACAAATGCAAACTAAGGAAGGGGAACGAGAAAATTGCACTATAAACGCGTGTGTGTGTACTTATGTACGCACGTAAGATGTTATATCCGAAATTATAGGTGAGAAAAACTGCATTAAAAGCATTTGTCTTTACTATTCAGTCGTGAAATTGTAGTGTCCAAACTGTTTGCACCTGTCTGTAGCAACGAATTACATTTTTTGACGTTGTTTGGTTATTAATACAATAACATCATTACTCACTCATGGACACTGACAGTTGCGATTTGTGCGAAGTTCCGGAGAGACCGTTATCAGCTAATTTCAACCTGTTACTTTTGTGTTACAGTGATGCGCGATCATCTTAAAATTTCATTCACATCATTTTTTCATAACGCGCCTACAGAAGTATAACTTCAAAAAACGACAATTTGCAAAGAATTATCGTACATTACCAGATATTATGTAACAAAATATTGCATAAAAAAAATAAACGCAGCAGTATTTCTTCAAATAGATATTTTGATCAAATCGTGGTTTGAAGATTTGATATAATTGTAGATCACAGTTATCTTGAGTTTGTGTGAAAGTTGATGTTGTTTTAAGTATAGCTTAAGGCGGAAACAATCTTGATGAAACTGTTGGAAACACGAAGATTCCTTTGCTTTGTAGCGTTACAGTGTAAGTAAATGTTGTAGGTTGTGTATGGGAGTGGAAATAAAATAAAAGCGTGATTTTCTTAGGAAATAAATAATTTACAGTAGAGTAGTTAGTAATAGAGCATTTAAAAAAGAGAAAAGTATTATGTCAGTTACTTAGTTTCCATAGTCTGCTTAGTTTGGGAACAAATGGCCGTGTGTAAAGAATGTCCCTGGATATTTATTTTTATTATTTACAGTGTAGCTTATGTTAGAATCAGATAGTCGATATTTAAGTAGATATTTATTTTCGCAATAACGTGTCGCTTAAATTACTCCGAAAAAATAACACATTTAATAATGTGTATTAAAAACGGTAAGTGAAAAAAAAAATGGTTTCTACAATAGAGAATCTCTTTTTTTTTGAAGTCAGGTTAAAAATGGCCAATATTAAAATATTTTGCGAACTAAATGACCTTAGTCAGTATTCTAAGAAATTACATCGCAAAATTTAATTCTCATTTCGTAACGCTTCAGAGATCTTTCAACGCGAAATGTATATTACATGCAGGTTTTTATTTTATTATAATATGTCTGTCTAACGACCTCGCAAAAAGAACGTAATTAGCGAGCGGACCTAATACCGGAATCGCCATTATCAAGCCTTTAGTAGCAATGAAATCGTGAGATGAGCTTAGTTACTCTCACTTTTGTAAGGTAAGATCGTATGCGATTTCAAACTGGTCTGTGAAATTCAAGGATTGGATGTCGAACGGCTGGTTTAGGTTTCTAGCCGTATGATAGGGTTATCACTTTGAATAATCTTATTTAAATTAAATTCAGTTTAAGAATTATTAAGGTGAACATAGTCTAGAAAGGTCAGTAACCTTTCAATTTGAGTGTGGTAGCCAGCCAGTACTACCACTACAATAGTGCTAAGATGTTCTTATTATTATTTTTTTTTATTTCAAAGACTACGATCCCATGATCATTGTCACGGCATTTGATACTAGTTCTGTAGCTCTTGTTATTTGATTTGCCCAATTATGTCAGTTCGATTCTTAAGATAGATTTTACTCGACGATGAAGTGTTCTCAAAACGATTAGAATTAGTCAAACTAGTGTATCCCTGAATAATTTACTTGCATGTACATTTTATAATATTAAAAATAAACTGTTTCTTTTTAGGTGGATATTCTGTAGAACATATTGACAAAGTATGCATTTCCCTCCGTGAGCAATACGGGAAATGCGTCAAAATGGCCGGTCTTATCGGTAGACCCGACATGCTCTTCGTTTTCGATGCAAGCGAGGTCGAGAGGGTATTTCGTGGAGAAGATGCTTCACCACATAGGTAAGTTAACAGATTATATAAACTGGCCGTCACAAAAAATAATGACAAGGCCATTTGTTTATTAAAAATAAATTGCCAGAGAATGTAACTTTCGAAAAAAGGTTCATTTAATCAGTATAGATATTTTTTAAATTCACATTTTTTATTATATAATTGTTTTCGTTTCCAGGCCCTCAATGCCGTCTTTGAATTATTACAAACATACTTTGAGGAAAGATTTCTTTGGTGCTGAAGAAAATTGTGCAGGAGTGATAGCTGTGTATGTAAAAATTAACATTATCGAATATTTAACCGATTATACGATATTGGTTTAACAGTTTGCTAATTCCTCAGACATGGTAATTCCTGGTCAGCGTTTAGAACAAAAGTATCGAAAGTGGCTTTAAGTACAAGCGCAGCCGCACAATATACGGTGCCTGTAGCGGAAGTTGCAGAAGATTTCATAAAGAGGTAATTTTAAGTCAAAATTTAATAAAAAGTGCTTCTTTCTAAATCATTATTATGAAATATCTAATTGTACAATCTATTTTTCTTTTCGATATAATATTTATAAGTAATACGGCTCACTGACACTCCAAGTAATAGTCAATATCCTCCAGTTTTTCCAGCTCAATCCATAGAATGATCTGTTTGACAGACTGACTGATCGCTTGATCTATTGACCGACTGACTGACTGACTGATTACTACTACTTGTATGCGTGAGACAGTGTTGAGTATCGAGATATATCTAAATATACAAGCACTACAGTAATGATAATTCTTTTTTAGAATACGTCAAATAAGAAATGAAAATTTAGAAACGTCTGAAGACTTTTTGAATGAAATTCATAAATGGTCATTAGAAAGTAAGTTGCATAAATATCTATTCGTTTTTGAGGTACTGGTTTTTTTTTATTTTGCCACAAATTTTTAATGTTTATGGTATTTTTTTAGCTCTCAGTCTAATAGCTCTGGATACGCGACTGGGCTGTTTCGAGGCTCATGAAGGGTCCGAGAGCCAACGCTTGATTGATGCTGTCAATACGTTTTTCCTGTCAGTCGGTGAACTAGAGTTACGAGCTCCTTGGTGGAGACTCTACCCAACTGCTATGTTCAAACGATATGTTGCGGCGCTTGATACAATACTGAGGTATAATTTTAAATAAATATGCGCAATTTAGGTATGTTAAATAAGGTTGAATATTATGGTTTTAAAATTAAAATAATGGCAAAAAGAATATATCAAGAGAAAGTCTGCTCCTTTCATAGTCTACATTCATTATTACGTGTAGCAAAAACTTTGTATCGCATTTTACGAAAATTACGCGGACGTGGGGTATCAAATTTGGTACACGTTTAGTATAAGTTTATATGTAGAAGGAGTAAAAGCTAATATTTTTATTTAATAACGCATGAGAAATACTTTAACTTTATTAAAAAAAGTATTGCGGTTGAATTTCGATCACAAGGCGATCACTAGTTATAAATTAATATGCACAATTTATATTAAACGATTGAATGTTATGATTTAAAAAAAGCAATTAGGGATTAGACATTAAATTATATATAACTAAAACAATATAATAACAATAGAATCTGCTCCTTTAAAATAAAACAAAGCATATTATTTTACAGTGTTACTCTGAGACACGTAGAAAAGACGCTTGAAGAGTTTAAAAGTAATGGTGGAAACAAATCGTTACTTCAAGATTTAGTTACAGCTGCTGGACCAAGAGTTGCTGCAGTAGCTGCATTAGATCTGTTCCTTGTTGGCATTGATACGGTATTTTTTTTTCTAAATATGAACTATATTATTATTAAATATGAATGTCGTCACAATCTCATTTCAAATTGAACCATATACTTAAAAAACAACGGGTTGCACTCGGTACGTACTCGCTAGCGACGGCGTAAAACATTTATATGGCAAATGTGTACAGAGCCACTGGCAGTCACCTAAAGAACTAAAATCGATAGTACGAGTCGATAGGTAAAAAACCTATCGAAATGTAAACACTAGCGACTAACGTTTTTTAGCCTTTGCTATAGAAATTCGGTACAATGAGTCACAAATTTGACAGTTTCTATCGAGAAATACTGTATCGATAGTAGTTCACTCGCTAGTGACTAAAGTAAGTTTCGATAGCAACTCATGGTAGAGATACAGGACACGTGTCCTGACGTGAGTTTAACATTTTATACCCATCCCAAGAAAAGTGCTCAACGCTGCTATATAAGTTTTCACTTCAAAATAGGGTTTATCTCATCGTCATACAACTTTAATAATTGAATTAATATACCTATTAATATTATTTCTAAAGCAATAAAGTTTAATCTATAATATTCTTGCGACTTTAATTTATATTGAGACGAGCTTTAAACATACTGTAAATGCCTGTTTAATTCTAAATAGCAAAGAGGTCCAATGCTAAGTTTACAACTATTTTAAATGCGCAAATTTTGACGGATAGGTGCTTGATACTCAATTACGTTCGAACGGATCTGGATGTAATTTGGGAGCAAGATAGATTATAGTCTGGAATAGCTCTAATAGTTATTCTGGGACTATGTGATATCCCTCCGGAACGCGGGAATAACCGCGGGGGACAGTTAGTAACACATTTTGTCATGATTTCAGACATCAAATGCAGTGGCTTCTACGTTATACCAATTGTCATTAAGGCCTGAAGTCCAAGACAGATTATACGAAGAAATAAGTAAGGTCTTACAAGGTAGGCCTATGAAACCTGGTGATGTCAATCAGATGCCGTATTTGAAAGCCTGTATCAAAGAAGTGTTGAGGTGATTATTTTTAATCAAAAGAAATATTCTTTAAACATAGTTTTGTAACTGTTTTATTACAGAAACATATTTATTAATTACAATATTTTTTAGGATGTATCCCGTTGTAATTGGGAATGGAAGACAGCTTACCAAAGATACTATTATATGTGGCTATAGTATACCTAAAGGGGTAAGATTTTTTATTAAATGTATAATACATATTTGAAATAATCTTGATTTCGTTCACATTTGAGTAGTAGAGCTTTTAGTGCAGAGTTCGTCTGGGGAAGTGCTACCTTAGGCATTTTCGCCATGAATCAGTCGTGAATTTGTATTACTGTGTTTCGATTGCAAAGGTAAACTTCACGTCTATAACGCATTGGCAATCCCATTAGTGTAGCAAATGTCGATAGGCAGCGGTGACCATTTACCATCAGGTGGACTGTCTGCTTGTTTGTCGGCCAATGGAGTATAAAAAAATGATTTTGTTTCTTATTTCATATTTATGATTTTCTCTCTCTATCTCTTTTTGTTTATTGGTTTTATTATACACTTAACTCCACATAATTTCTATTAAAGTTTATAATAATTTTTGTATTTTTAGACACAAGTAGTATTTCAACATTACGCAATGGGAAATAGTGATGAATATTTTACAAACGCATCTCAATTTCGTCCGGAACGTTGGATGCAGCGTTCGCCATCACAGAAGCATCATGCATTTGCCTCACTGCCTTTTGGATACGGAAAAAGAATGTGTCTTGGCCGAAGATTCGCCGAATTAGAAATACACACGGTTATTTGCAAGGTACCATCAATAAAATTTAATGAAGTTATTTATATAAGATATTATACTACTATATAAATCTGTTGGATCTGTCTGTGGGTATGCCCTTTTATAACTCGAGTAGGATTTGACCGATTGCGCGAATGATAGGTTATATACGATATCGATTAATGGGAATGAAACTGGGGGGGACAATTAGCTAGATATTGTCATGACAGCAAGCAAAAGCAGATGGCGATTTATTTACTCCTGGCAATTAAATATCGAATAAATTAATTATATTCGAATATAAATATTTGATTTAAGTTTTAAAATTTGATATTTAAGATTTTTAATGTTTGGATAAGTCTGTACATCCTTGGCCTTATCATAGCCCCTTCAGGGGTTAGTCGAAAGCCAAAAGCAAGCCCATCTATATTAAAAAAGGGGCCCAATAATTCCTCAATTCAATGGACATAGATTCTGTGAGACATGGAGTGAGGATGGCCATGTGCCGAGAAGAGCTTTGTGTATTATGCGTAGCAAAAGGTCCTCCCCATGGATAATACGCTGCTGAATTTAACACTGCAATTTTTTTTACATAATCTATGATTCCGTCTACATAATTATTGTTTTTTTTAGATGGTACAAGCCTTCAAGATGGAGTATCATCATGAGCCATTGGAATACCACGTTCATCCGATGTACACGCCTAATGGACCGATTAGGTTGAAGCTGATCGATCGATAGAAGCTATCTTTGTCTTTTAGCTTTAATTATTATACTACGCGATAACATTTGTAGGCTTTTCTAAAAAAACTGTATAGCCTAGCGCCTAGATAAAAAGGCAAATTTTAAATCTGTTTTGTTCTGTTGAATATATGATTAACATATGTGAAATATATTATTTTGTTACTCCGTTCATTGTTTTTTATTTTCATGATATTGCACACATTCAAATTATGTGTTATAGGAGAGAATATCAATAAAACATTGAATATTTATTTTACTCGACGATGCTCAGCTGCTAGTGTCGAATCTTAATCTCAACTAATATTATAAATGTGAATGTAAGTTTGTGTGTTACGCTTTCACGCGAAAACAACTTAATCATGAAACTTTGTACACATATTCTTGGAGGTATTAGAAGTAACATAGGGTACTTTTTATCCCCGAAAAATGTTACATCCCTAGAGAACGTGGGTGAAACGGCGGGGACAGCTAGTAAACTATAAAGGCAGTTAATAAAATACCTATATGAAATAAATTATTGATAGGCTAGTTGGCTTGGTGGTTAGACCTTGACCGCTACGCTAGAGGTCGTGGGTTCGATACCCACCCAACATTTGCGTGTATGAACATTTCTGTTTAAAAATATATATATGTATTTAGAAATAAGATGTTGTAGCCTATTTTTATATTAATTATTAACAGGTATTATAGTTATAGGTATAAGTTATCTGGTTTCCATAGCACAAGCTCTACTTAGTTTGGGATTAGATATGGTAATATAATGTGTAAATAATGTTCAAAGATTTATTTATTTATAAGAATGGTAGTAAGTCTAGAAATAACCGACAGGGGTACTTATTACAGCAATGTGTCAATCTGAAGATTCAATTCTAGGTATTAGACAAATGACGCTACACTGTTTAAGGACCTCATCGCGGATGGAGGGTTCCGTACAATAATAATAAAACCAATTTAATTTTGTTGATCAGTATTTTTACTTATGTGAAATTTTGCTATACTATAACTTGTAGGCGCAATAAATTTGATAAATCAAACATTAAATTGGTTATCATAATATAGTCTAAATTATTGTTTTGTTAAATAACTAGCTGACACGGTAGACGTTGTCTTGTCTTAACAATGAATATTGAATTCGAATCTTCCCATTGAATCGACTGTGAAATGTGCAATAAGAAATTATAAATTAATTATTTTATCAATATAATATAATTACGACCCATGCCTCTGTTTTAAGCGATATTTGCAGCGGACGTGCTGTCAATCGCTCCAGCTGTCAAACGACTGACAATAATAAAAGTTTATATTGTCAAAAGTAAATAAATAATAATAAATATCCCAGGACATTCTTTACACACGGCCATCTGATCCCAAACTAAGCAGAGCTTGTACTATGGAAACCAGATAACTGATATACTACATATATTACTTTTTTTTTCTAAATACATACTTAAATAGATATTTACACCCAGACACAGAACAAACAGACATGTTCGCACACAAATGTTTGTCCTGGGTGGGAATCGAACCCGCGACCTTCGGTTTGGCAGTCAAAGCGCTAACCACCAAGCCGACTGGCCTGTCAAAAAAAGTGATAGTAAAGTGGTTAAGTTTTCTTAATTTTTCTAATTTTCCAAGCAACTTGCTTATTTTTTTCTTTATATATATGCTATCTTTCTGCTATATATGATATCGATAACGCGGGTATACAGGGGGGGGGGGGGGGATGAGTTAGTATTTAAGATTTTTAATTTGAATTTAATATGTATAATATTAAGATAATTAGGTATTTAGATAAAAAGTTGTATATATGTTCTTTTGTGCAATCTGCTGATTTATGTGAGTGTGAATGTCCCATTTATATTTATTTCTGAGCGAAATCATCATCATTAACTACCTCCGTCTACTGCTGGACATAGGCCTCATCTATGGCACGCTACCGTGCTCGATCTTCAGCTCTTTGTTTCCAACCGCTGCCAGCCAGCTTTCGTATATCATCGCTCCATCCAGCAAAATATCAACTTCTAATTAACGCAGTTTTGGAGTACAGGGATGTTTGGTCAATGACGTGTGTAGTATATTTGAATATATCATTGATTATACTGTGTATAACAGCGTAAGACTATTTGTTTTTATCTACATATTTTATACGATATCAAACCTTTCGCGGCCCAACATCCACCGTGGTAACGTTTAAGCTACTGAGGCTCGATTCTGTAAGGACACTCCCTCGAGGATTTCTCGTCGCGGCCTCTATGCTCTATCTCTGTCGCTTACTACGCTAATACTACTAATCACGTGAGAGGTAAGCTCTCCGTGGCCCCCGTGAAGCGGCTCGCCGACGAAGTTTGTATTAGCTGAATAAGGGGGCAGTACTTATAGACTTGCATCTTAAATGCATATAGCACATAGGCAATTAAATAGGGATCCTAGAAGGGGCTCAATAAAATAAAAGCAGCTCGTGACATTCATAGAATGTTTTACTTAGATTGTCTCGAAAAGCAATCCTTCTAACATTATATATTGAAAATCAAATCCGATGAACGAAGGTGTATTCTGCACAATGATTGGACCAACTATAACTTTTGGCAGTTGTTGATTTCATTATGAGTATAATATGCAGAATAAACTTGTTCATTTGATTTTTACAGTTAACATAAACACTAAACATTGAATGGCCACATTACCGCACAGGCAAATATATTTACAAACAAAAATATCACAAATGAGTATATATTCGAATATCGAGCAATATCATAGATTTATATAATTTGTCACAATACGTTCAATTTCCTGTATAAAATACATACATTGACTAGGTATTATAATAATTACAATAGAATACGTTTTAATTATAATTTCCGAGTAATGAATCGAAAGGGACACAATACAATCGTTTATTATGGCACTATTTTATATAATAATAAAATAGGCATGCTTAATAAAGCACCTGAAAAAATATAAAGCTAAAAAGGCAGTGAAAAGTTTCATAAAGAGTATCCATAATTCGTAGCCATTTACATTTCGTATAAAAATCTCGTAAAATGGTAATCAAGTGTCCTTTTAAAATTATAATATCACAATATTCCATTTAACATCTTATTTATAAAATTTAACAAGGACTGTTGTTTGAAGAGCTGGGTGCGACTGTGATAGTCCTGTGCGTAGACTTTTTGTATTTGTATATATAAATGGCAAGTGTGATGGATAACATCATGAAAGCGACGGAGCCGACGGTCACGTAGATAATGGCCGAGGCACTGGTCAGACTTGCGGTAGCATCACTTACGCTGCTGACATCTCTTGTTTTTCGTGATCTTGGTTTTGTTCTTGAAGATTCAAAGTTATCTGAAATTTTAGATAGGGATATCAAGATCAAGAGTATCTCGTAATGACGGTAACGTACAGGTTTAAATATTACGTCAAATGTTTTGTATCAAGCATTAAAAAGGAGAAAAAAAGATTGTATTTGTGCTTGTGGAAATTAATAGTAATTTAACAATTAGAAAAATGCATCGTCAGAAAATTTTGAAACTTCTTTATCCAATAAAAGTTTTTTTAGACGTGCTAGTATATCATCAGAACTTACCTATTTCTTTCTGCGAATCTTCATAGATATCGTCGCCTTTTTCAGCTAATCTGCTAACCCTTGGCGAATTTACTTCATTCTCTGATGGGAATGGCGGCAAATAGGTGGACGGAGGATTTGTGCTACTTGGTGCAAAAGGTTGGGGGCATTTTGGATCTTTCGACCCTGGATAACAGGAGCTAGGGGTTGGAGTTGGTTGAGGACATCTTCTATCGGTTGAACCAGGGAAGCATCTAGGTGCTTCAGGAGTAGTGGGTCTTGGGCATCGCGGATCTGAGCTGCCTGGGAAACATCTGGGTGCCTCAGGAGTAGTAGGTCTTGGGCAACGAGGATCTGTGCTGCCTGGGAAACATCTGGGTGGTTCAGGAGTAGTGGGTCTGGGACAACGTGGATCTGTGCTGCCTGGGAAACATCTGGGTGCTTCAGGGGTAGTAGGTCTTGGGCAACGCGGATCTGTGCTGTCTGGGAAACATCTGGGTGCTTCAGGAGTAGTAGGTCTTGGGCAACGAGGATCTGTGCTGCCTGGGAAACATCTGGGTGGTTCAGGAGTTGTGGGTCTGGGACAACGTGGATCTGTGCTGCCTGGGAAACATCTGGGAGCTTCAGGAGTAGTGGGTCTTGGGCAACGTGGATCTGTGCTGCCTGGGAAACATCTGGGTGGCTCAGGAGTTGTGGGTCTGGGACAACGGGGATCTGAGCTGCCTGGGAAACACTTGGGTGCCTCAGGAGTAGTGGGTCTTGGGCATCGTGGATCTGTGCTGCCTTGGAAACATTTCGGTGGTTCAGGAGTTGTGGGTTTGGGACAACGTGGATCTGAACTGCCTGGGAAACATCTGGGTGTTTCAGGAGTATTAGGTTTTGGACAGCGTTGATCGTTACTTCCAGGATAACACCTGGGTGGTGCAGGTGGCGTTGGTTTGGGACAACGAGGATCTGAGCTGCCTGGGAAACATCTGGGTGGTTCAGGAGTAGTGGGTCTTGGGCATCGTGGATCCGTGCTACCTGGGAAACATTTGGGTGGTTCAGGAGTTGTGGGTTTAGGACAACGAGGATCTGTACTTCCTGGATAGCATCTTGGAGGAGAAGGCGTTGTTGGTTTTGGGCAGCGTTGATCCGTAGAGCCCGGATAACACTTAGGTTCAATTGTTACTGGTGGCAAATATGTTGGTGGAGTCAAAGTTGTAGGCCGAGATGGTTGTGGGCAATTCGGATCAGGTGAACCTGGATAGCAAACTGGTTTAGGAGAAGTTGGTTTGGGGCACCTTAGATCTGAGCTTCCTGGGTAGCATCTAGGTGGTGCAGGTGTTGTAGGCTTGGGACAACGTGAGTCTGTGGAGCCAGGGTAGCAATTAGGAGGTGCCGGTGTTGTAGGCTTAGGGCATCGAGGATCGGTACTACCGGGGTAGCATCTAGGAGGTGCAGGCGTTGTAGGCTTAGGACAACGTGCGTCCGTAGAGCCAGGGAAACAGTTAGGAGGTGCTGGTGTTGTAGGTTTAGGGCACCTAGGATCGGTGCTACCAGGGTAGCATCTAGGAGGTGCAGGCGTTGTAGGCTTAGGACAACGTGCGTCCGTGGAGCCTGGGAAACAATTAGGAGGTGCTGGTGTTGTGGGTTTCGGACAACGTGGGTCTGAGGAGCCAGGGAAACAGTTAGGAGGTGCTGGTGTTGTAGGTTTAGGGCACCTAGGATCGGTGCTACCAGGGTAGCATCTAGGAGGTGCAGGCGTTGTAGGCTTAGGACAACGTGCGTCGTTGGAGCCTGGGAAACAATTAGGAGGTGCTGGTGTTGTGGGTTTCGGACAACGTGGGTCTGAGGAGCCAGGGAAGCAATTAGGAGGTGCTGGTGTAGTAGGTTTAGGGCACCGCAGATCAGTGCTACCAGGGTAGCATCTAGGGGGTGCAGGAGTTGTAGGCTTAGGACAACGTAGGTCTGTGGAGCCAGGGAAACAGTTTGGTCTTGAAGTTGTTAGTTTTGGACACCGAGGGTCAATGCTTCCAGGGTAACATCTGGGTGGTGCAGGTGGTGTGGGTTTGGGGCAACGAGGATCTGTACTACCTGGAAAGCATCTTGGAGGAGAAGGCGTTGTGGGTTTCGGGCATCGTGGGTCACTGCTGCCAGAGTAACAGTTTGGAGGTGCTGGAGTCGTTGGTCTTGGACAACGTAAGTCAGTGTTGCCTGGATAACAGTTCGGAGGTACAGGCGTTGTTGGCCTTGGGCAGCGTTGATCCGTAGAGCCCGGATAGCATTTGGGTTCAATTGTTGATGGTGGTAAATACGTTGGTGGAGTCAAAGTTGTAGGTCTCGGAGGTTGTGGGCATTTCGGATCAGGTGACCCTGGATAGCATACTGGCTTGGGAGTAGTTGGTTTAGGGCAGCGAGGGTCAGAGCTACCTGGATAGCATCTAGGCGGTGCCGGCGTTGTAGGTTTTGGACAACGTGGGTCTAAAGAGCCTGGGTAACAGTTAAGTGGTGCCGGAGTGGTAGGTTTAGGACAGCGAGGGTCAGAACTACCTGGATAGCATCTAGGAGCTTCTGGTGTTGTTGGTTTAGGGCATCTAGGATCAGAACTACCTGGATAACATCTAGGAGGTGCAGGTGTCGTAGGTCTTGGACAACGTGAGTCTAGGGAGCCGGGGTAACAGTTAGGCGCTGCCGGAGTTGTAGGCTTAGGGCAGCGAGGATCCGAACTACCTGGATAGCATCTAGGAGGTGCAGGCGTTGTAGGCTTTGGACAACGTGGGTCTAAGGAGCCAGGGTAACAGTTGGGTGCTGCCGGAGTTGTAGGCTTAGGGCAGCGAGGATCTGAACTACCTGGATAGCATCTAGGTGGTGCAGGTGTTGTAGGTTTTGGACAACGTGGGTCTAAAGACCCAGAATAACAGTTAGGTGGTGCCGGCGTCGTAGGTTGGGGGCATCGTGAATCAGAACTACCAGGATAGCATCTAGGAGGGGCAGGTGTTGTTGGTTTTGGACAGCGTGGATCTAAGGAGCCAGGGAAACAATTCGGAGGTGCTGGTGTTGTAGGCTTAGGGCAGCGAGCGTCTTGAGATCCGGGGAAGCAATTTGGTTTTTCTGTTGATGGTGGTAAATAAGTGGGAGGAGTTAAAGTTGTTGGCCGTGGGGGTTGTGGACAGTTTGGATCGGGTGACCCTGGATAGCAGACAGGTTTTGTTGTCGTTGGTCGCGGGCACCTAAGGTCAGCACTACCAGGATAACATCTAGGAGGTGGCACTGGTGTTGTGGGTTTCGGACAACGAAGATCTGTTGAGCCTGGGTAGCAATTTGGAGGGGCAGGTGTTGTCGGTCTTGGACAACGTGCGTCAGTGCTACCAGGGTAGCAGTTTGGAGGAGCAGGGGTGGTTGGTCTTGGGCAACGTGGGTCAGAATTACCAGGGTAGCAGTTTGGAGGTGCAGGGGTAGTTGGTCTTGGACAACGGGGATCAGTGCTACCAGGGTAGCAGTTTGGAGGCGCAGGTGTTGTCGGTCTTGGGCAACGTAGGTCAGAACTGCCAGGGTAGCAGTTTGGAGGAGCAGGAGTGGTTGGTCTTGGGCAACGTGGGTCAGAACTGCCTGGGTAGCAGTTTGGAGGTGCAGGAGTAGTTGGTCTTGGGCAACGAGAATCAGTGCTACCAGGGTAGCAGTTTGGAGGCGCAGGTGTTGTCGGTCTTGGGCAACGTAGGTCAGAACTGCCAGGGTAGCAGTTTGGAGGAGCAGGAGTGGTTGGTCTTGGGCAACGTGGGTCAGAACTGCCTGGGTAGCAGTTTGGAGGTGCAGGAGTAGTTGGTCTTAGGCAACGAGAATCAGTGCTACCAGGGTAGCAGTTTGGAGGAGCCGGGGTTGTCGGTTTGGGGCAACGAGGATCGGTACTACCACTATAACATTTGGGTTCTATTGTAACTGGAGGTAAATATGTCGGGGGAGTCAAAGTCGTAGGTCTTGGAGGTTGTGGACATTTTGGATCGGGTGATCCAGGATAACATACAGGTTTGGAAGTTGTAGGATTAGGACACCGCGGGTCGGTACTCCCGGGATAGCATCTTGGTGGAACAGGTGTCGTGGGTTTTGGACAACGCGCGTCTGTATTTCCAGGATAGCAGTTAGGAGGTGCAGGTGTTGTTGGTTTGGGACAGCGTTGATCAGTGCTACCAGGATAACACCTAGGTGGGGCAGGTGTAGTAGGTTTAGGACAGCGTGGATCAGAAGATCCAGGGAAACAGTTGGGAGGTGACGGAGTTGTTGGTTTTGGGCATCTAGGGTCTGAACTACCCGGGAAACAACGTGGAGGTTCTGGAGTTGTAGGCTTTGGACAACGGGAATCCGTAGAACCTGGGTAGCACTTAGGTCCAGGTGTTGAAGGTGGTAAATAGGTGGGTGGTGTCAGTGTAGTCGGTCGCGGTGGTTGGGGACAATTTGGATCTGGTGAGCCCGGGTAACAAACAGGCTTAGGAGTAGTAGACTTGGGACAACGAGGATCGGCACTACCAGGGTAGCATCTAGGAGGTGCAGGCGTTGTAGGTTTAGGACAACGTGGGTCCGTGGAGCCAGGGAAACAATTTGGAGGTGCTGGTGTTGTGGGTTTCGGACAACGTGGGTCTGAGGACCCAGGGAAGCAATTAGGAGGTGCTGGTGTTGTAGGTTTAGGGCATCGAGGATCAGCACTACCAGGGTAGCATCTAGGAGGTGCTGCTGTAGTGGGCTTAGGACAACGAGGGTCCGAGGAACCAGGATAGCAATTAGGAGGTGCAGGTGTTGTAGGTTTAGGACATCGAGGATCAGCACTACCAGGGTAGCATCTAGGAGGAGAAGGCGTCGTAGGCTTAGGACAACGTGGGTCCGTGGAGCCAGGGAAACAATTTGGAGGTGCTGGTGTTGTGGGTTTCGGACAACGTGGGTCTGAGGACCCAGGGAAGCAATTAGGAGGTGCTGGTGTTGTAGGTTTAGGGCATCGAGGATCAGCACTACCAGGGTAGCATCTAGGAGGTGCTGGCGTTGTCGGCTTAGGACAACGAGGGTCCGTGGAGCCAGGGAAACAATTAGGAGGTGCTGGTGTTGTGGGTTTCGGACAACGTGGGTCTGAAGAGCCAGGGAAGCAATTAGGAGGTGCTGGTGTAGTAGGTTTAGGGCACCGAAGATCAGTGTTACCAGGGTAGCATCTAGGGGGTGCAGGCGTTGTAGGCTTAGGACAACGTGGGTCCGTGGAGCCAGGGAAACAATTTGGAGGTGCTGGCGTTGTAGGCTTAGGACAACGTGGGTCCAAGGAGCCCAGGAAGCAATTAGGAGGTGCTGGTGTTGTAGGTTTAGGGCATCGAGGATCAGTGCTACCAGGGTAGCATCTAGGCGGTGCAGGCGTTGTAGGCTTTGGACAACGTGGATCAGTAGATCCAGGGAAACAGGTGGGAGGTGACGGAGTTGTTGGTTTTGGGCACCTTGGGTCTGAACTACCCGGGAAACAACGTGGAGGTTCTGGAGTAGTAGGTTTTGGACAACGTGAATCCGTAGAACCTGGGTAGCACTTAGGTCCAGCTGTTGAAGGTGGTAAATAGGTAGGAGGCGTTAGTGTAGTAGGCCGCGGTGGTTGTGGACAGTTTGGATCTGGTGAGCCTGGGTAACAAACAGGCTTAGGAGAAGTCGGTTTAGGACAACGAGGATCGGTACTACCAGGATAGCATCTAGGAGGTGCAGGCGTTGTAGGTTTAGGACAACGTGGGTCCGTGGAGCCGGGGAAACAATTTGGGGCTGCTGGTGTTGTAGGTTTAGGGCATCTAGGATCTGTACTACCAGGGTAGCATGTTGGCGGGGCAGGCGTTGTAGGCTTGGGACAACGTGAATCTGTGGAGCCAGGGTAACAAGTAGGTGGTGATGGTGTTGTAGGTTTAGGGCATCTAGGATCAGTACTACCAGGGTAGCATCTTGGCGGTGTAGGCGTTGTAGGCTTAGGACAGCGTGGATCCGTGGAGCCAGGGAAACAGTTAGGAGGTGCTGGTGTTGTAGGTTTAGGGCAACGTGGGTCGGTTGCTCCTGGATAACAATTTGGCGGAGCGGGCGTCGTTGGCTTCGGACAACGAGGATCCGTCGAACCTTGGAAACAATTAGGTGTGGTCGTTGAAGGTGGTAAATATGTTGGTGGAGTTAATGTGGTAGGTCTCGGAGGTTGTGGGCATTTCGGATCGGGTGAGCCAGGGTAGCATACCGGTTTTGGACTGGTTGGTCTTGGGCATCGTAAATCAGAACTTCCTGGATAGCAATTTAAAGGTGTAGGTGTTGTTGGTCTTGGGCAGCGTGGGTCAGTACTGCCTGGGTAACATCTTGGAGCTGCAGGGGACGTAGGTGTGGGAGTAATTTCAATTGTTGTTGTAGGTCTAGGGCAACGTGAATCACTGTTGCCAGGGTAGCAGTTTGGAGAAGCAGGGGTGGTTGGTCTTGGGCAACGTGAATCAGTGCTGCCAGGATAGCAGTTTAGAGGAGCAGGTGTGGTTGGTCTTGGGCATCGTGAATCAGTGCTGCCAGGGTAGCAGTTTGGAGGAGCAGGGGTAGTTGGTCTTGGGCAACGTGCATCAGTGCTGCCAGGGTAGCAGTTTGGAGGAGCAGGGGTAGTTGGTCTTGGGCAACGTGCATCAGTGCTTCCAGGGTAGCAGTTTGGAGGAGCAGGGGTTGTAGGTCTTGGACAACGGGGATCAGTGCTGCCAGGGTAGCAGTTTGGAGGAGCAGGAGTAGTTGGTCTTGGGCAACGTGCATCAGTGCTTCCAGGGTAGCAGTTTGGAGGCGCAGGGGTTGTAGGTCTTGGACAACGGGGATCAGTGCTGCCAGGGTAGCAGTTTGGAGGTGCAGGGGTAGTTGGTCTTGGGCAACGTGCATCAGTGCTGCCAGGGTAGCAGTTTGGAGGAGCAGGGGTAGTTGGTCTTGGGCAACGTGCATCAGTACTGCCAGGGTAACATTTAATTTGAGGTGGTGCTGTAACTTGTTGACACCGTGGGTCTGGAGAGCCTGGATAGCATTGTGTCGGTCTTATAGTAGTGGTGATCTCTTTCGTTATTCCATCACAGCTGGCATCGCAGTTGTTAGTACATAGCTGAAAATAATTAAGTGATTAATTTAGATTTTTATAAATAACATATTTTTAAGTTGATTTATTTTAGGATACACAAGTATTCTATCGCCTAATGATATTACAAACTAGCCTAGGTAGCCTATTAAGTTATATAAATCTATTATCAAACATATAAATTCGATTAAATAAGGAATGTACCCACCGGGACTTTTCTTATTGTCTCTATTGTTAAGGTGACACATAGTTATCGCGTTCTTTATACATGTACACTAATGTTACTAATATTATAATTAAATTGTATTGCTTTTTGTTTCAGATTAATACATAATATAATACTTTTATCCTTTGTTTTAATTTTATCATTATGAATCAAAATTATCTAAATTTTACCACACGTTATTAAAAATAGATCTGTGAAATCTCTAAAACTTTTAATTTAGATTTAATTCATATTATAGTTACCTCGACATTACACGTTAAGTAAACTTGATCAGTTTCTGGGAACCGGAAAGCGCTTACTTTACTGTAAGCAATTAATGTTGCTCCACTTCTGCCAGTATTGGTAGTTTTTTGCCAGAAATCAATAAGCTTTCGCTTTCTGTAAATTAAACATCAAATACTAAAATATTTTATCAAACAATTTATTTCTATTATAGACATTGATTGAAATGTATAAATCTTATTTTCTATTAAAGTTTCAACACGTACACTTTTATGTAGAGAATGGAATAATGAAACAGAAAATACCATCTAAGACAAATAATTTCCAAATGCTTATATACTACCTATATTCCCTCTCAAACACGTCCTTAAACGATAAAATGAATCTACATAAATATCTACATGATCAAAGATTTAATGCTGTTCACCAGTTGGCTTGGTGGTTAACGCTCTGACTGCCAAACCGAAGGTCGCGGGTTCGATTCCCACCCAGAACAAACATTTGTGTGCATGAACATGTCTGTTTGTTCTGTGTCTGGGTGTAAATATCTATATAATTATGTATTTAGAAAAAAAAAAAAGCAGTATATGTAGTATATCAGTTATCTGGTTTCCATAGTATAAGCTCTGCTTAGTTTGGGACCAGATGGCCGTGTGTAAAGAATGTCCCAGGATATGTCCCAGGATATTTGTTGTTGTTTCTCAGTCTACGCAAAGTCTAAGCGAAGAAAATTTGGTATTGTTGCCCGGATCATCATCGAGAATTTTATAACTCACACATGCGGTCCTGTGAACAGGTGATGCTTGTGGTGTGGTGGCTTTAGTTTGTTCGTATTTTTGTTAAAAATAGATATGTATTCATAATATTATTGTTCAATAATTAATCACTTGTTTAACACACAGGTTTTGTCAATGAGACTAAATAAATCTAAGTTCGTTTTTAACGAGTAATTGCTGAGTTCATTGCCGGTTCTTCTCAGTAAAAAACAACCTTCTGAAGCGGTACTAGAGTCAGACTATTTATAAGTACTTGTCTTTATATTTGCCTAAAAAAGTCATCAATATTTTTTACTTACTTGGGACATCCTTCCTTGTCGGTAAGCTGAATCCTGTTAGCCTTAGGGTTATCATAACTATCAGTGTCATAAGCCCAACAGTCGTGTATCTTCAAATTGAACTGATTTCTTACATCTTTCAAGTATACCAAAATGGTAAGGTACTCGCCAATTTTGATCGAATCCTTCAATGGAGTGGTCTGAAAACGAAAACAAAATGTTTTAATAATATTTTTCCAAATTTCACTACATATGTGACCGAAAGTAGGCTTAATCTATGTTTTAGGTTACTTTATGTTTAAAGTATTGAAAAAGGCGTATGGTCGCTTCTACATAATAAGAGTAAATTTAATTTCGACAAAAAAATCACAATTTGATTGAAAGTTGTATTGTTCACCAGTGGATATCATATTATTATTAAATATAATGTTTCTTTATTATCAAAAAAAAAAAACAATTATTAAACACGCTTTCAAATATTGACAAATACAGAACGTATACCACTTTTCCACCACCAGAAAATAACAAATAAATATTACCTTTGTAACCCAACCTAGCCCTGCTATAGTAATTGCTATTGCCCTAGTTTATCTTTGATTAGAACTGCAAACGATGATGATGCGTTGCGTATATGCGGTAGAACCACAGCCACGTAAACAAGTAGATGACTTCAATCCTCCAATGACCGAGTATATGTCATTACTCTATAACCGAATCTCTTAACTTACGTTAGGGAACACTCCCTTCTGAATGTCCATCCAGCACTCGACGCCTCCTGCTGGCCCCTCAACAGCAACCACATCGAGCATGTCCACCATAAACGGTTTCAATTTGAGGGTGTGCTGCTCTCTGCTGGCAACAGCACCACCAACTGATACTTCCAGAGAAGTCCGAGCACATGATATCTGGAATAATATTTCAGGGTATTAAGTTAAATAAGGAAAACTAAAAGTAATCAATGGTGACTTGTGGCTAGATATAATTCATTGAACATTTTGTTTAAGCCTCGCAGGCTCTTATGCGCCGCTGGTCAGACTGTTCTGTCCCCTGCCGTTTCGGAAAATTGCTTTTTCTGAAAAGATTTTAGTTATTAGCTGGCATATCCAGCAAACTTACTTTTCTAGCAAAGTCCAAAGGCCCTTGCACGAAATCATCAGCTTGGAAGACAAGCACATTATCAGTAGTACCGCATGCGTTGCAGAGGGGACGGGAACCGCAGCCATTCAGTGGTACTCGGAATGAGTACCGGGATTGGCTGCCACCCAGTGTCACATATCTGGAAATGGCGGGAATATCCAGTATGAATTCCTATGTAGTATATTGAAATATTGGAAGTTGTCATAAAAACTAAGAACTATGTTATAACATTTTATTAAGCTCATTATTGATCATGAATTTAAGCCAGTTTGCTTATCCTTAAGTATTTTAGAAACGAGGGTACGGAAGAAAGAGTTTTTCTGTCAGTATGTATGTTCCAACGTTTTTCATGAATAATTAAAAAATTAAGACTGGCATGTGAAATATCCAAAATAGCCAAGTATTAACGAGGTTATTTACAAATATTTTTAGAAGGGAGATCCCTACAACGTGTCATAATTGGTACGTCTCAGCTCTTTCTTTTCCACCACAAATCGCTAATCATGACGTATAAAAATAGTTCGTCTGAACAATACTCACTTGCACTTAGGGTCATTCAAATAACCCTTGCTGTAAATAATACCGTCGAAAACATCGGAGAACTCGACTGTGACGTCTATGAAGTCTCCGGAGCATTGTACATCAATTTCTGGCGAAAGGGGCGAGTCTGCGGCTCTAGAACCCCTTACGAAGTTGACCCCAGCCTCTTCATTGCTCTCGAAGGAGAAGAATGGCGATAAGGAGTTGTCTCCAGCGAGCTGGAGGTTCAGCTCGGCGGCTGTGAGGGTTTCATCTGAAACAGCTGTAGCGAGCGACAGCTACAGCAACGAAAGAGTTGTTATTTATTAGCAGGAGAGTTATCTTCTTCAATGACTCCATTAAAGCATGAAAAGAGAACAAAGTGTATCTTATAGGATTACAAATACTCTGGAACGCTGCAAGTTTGTATTGATCAAGTTATAGTTGGTGAGTGCAAGTTCCTATTTTTTATTGCAGAGTTTTTTTTTTTAATTTGATAACTATCCGAGTTATATCTCTCTAGTTAGTCTGATATTTTAAAAAGATAGCAATAACGGGGTTGAGTAAAACTTAAAGAAGACGGTAATTGTAAGTGTGCATAGCATCAATTTAGATTGTGTATGCTGATTGCTAATATTTTATTTTAAATGGTCTATTATATAAATATATATCACTTGCGAATCCTACTATTGTTATATTTAATTAACTTATATTTAAAATGTTTATCTACTCATAAAATAATAAATAAACAAGTAAATTGCAGCAGAAACACAAATGCCACGTTAATTATGATGAATTCCGTTGTCAGAGATCAGGGCAATGTTATTTATCATCAAATCTGTAATTTATTGTTTAAGAGCCACACAATGAAGTCATTTTCCTATCCCACGTGTGTTCGAGTTGCGTTATAAACGATGTTATGAAAATGTCTTGTACTTTGTTAATACTTGGAAGTTAATGATGCCTGTTATTTTGTTGTTTAATTATGGACAGGCATCTGGAATTTGGATGGATTTTTAATGTTATATTTATTTACGGAAGAGACGAGTATATTGAATTTTATTTTTGGATTCAGGGGCTCGATTCTGTAAGGAAAATGTCACTAACTCTAGTATGTTTCGTCGCGGCCTCCGTGCTTTGTCTCTTTCGCTAACTACGCTAATACTGCTAATCACGTGAGAGATAAGCCCTCCGAGGCCTCCGTGAAGCGGCTCGCCGATGAAGTTTGTATTAGCTGAATAAGGGGGCAGGGTGTCAATAAGGTTATTTAAAATTCATCATTAGGGTTATTGCTATAAGATAACTGACAGGCGCAAATGATCAATTTTGCTTAGAGCATCAAATCGGGAGTCTGTACACCTACTATACTACCGGCACGCTATGATGGCCGTTTTGACGTTTCAGATTGACATAGGAAATGAAACTGTATTGCTTTGGAATAAAGTTGATTTCCACCATCATACAATTAGATGTTGAATCAATAGATGCACCTTATTTCTGATAGGAATAAAGGTTTATTTTTCATTGTCATTGTTAAAGGTCAAAACGGCCATCATAGCGTACCGCAAGTTTAAGCCGTATTTTAGTTATATTACATTAAATCTAAATATCTATACATAATAGTTTTGTGATGCAACCGCGCTTTTATGTATTTGACCCGTATTTTCTGTTTTATATTACAATCTAAATCTAAAGGAATACTATAAATACGTATATTACGATTTGAAGTAACCGTTTATATTGATAAAATCCTACAACAGTTTTGCAATAAAGCTTCAGAAGTTATAATTGGGTAATTCTCTTTCGTTTGCCGCTAATGGAACTTTAAAGTTATTACAAAATTATTAAAATTCGAAGTATTAACAAGGCGGTCATTTTGACCCTTGGGCATGTATTACGTCACGTCATAAATACATATATGCAATGTGATACTTTACATTTATGAAAATATTGGTATGATTGACGACCCATTGTTGTATAATGGTATGAAATTACCAGCTTTAAAAAATGTCAACGAAACTTTAGGTCATGAATGAAAACTCTTTCGATTATTTATATATTTAATTATTAAATTGGTGTTCTGTTTAGTTAATGTTATATTAGGGTATATTTTGCTTTGAATTGCAACTTAAAATTCTAAAAGTTTAAGCATATTACAACACGATATCGTATCAAGGCATTGAAGAAGTTCCTAGTATTGCAAATGTTCTTAAGCGACGGTGGCCACTTACCATCAGGTGGACCGTTTGCTACTATGATATATAATGTTATTAAACTCTTCAATATCTAAAAGGGCTACTGGAGTTTAGATTCAATACTGTCAAAAAACCATCGATGTTATTATTCATAGACAATTCGCCCAGAGACAAAACTTTTTTGTAGGAATTTTATATTATTTAAAGTTGTTGACAGTTGAAGACATATTATTAATAACAAAAAAATAAGATTATATGTATTATGTGTTTGTAAATAAGTGTGAACGTACCTGCACGAGTGCAATCAGTGCCGCTATGCGCATGACAGCCTCTTCATGGGGCCCTGGAACATAAAAAAGTATATCAATAAGTTAAGGAAGAATAAACATGCGTTTTAGATTCATCGACGACTAGCTGTCCCCCGCGGTTTCCCACGCGTTCCTTTACCCAGGATAAAAAGTGCCTAGTATGTTGATCCAGGTTATAAACTATCTATGCATCAAATTTCATCTAAATCCCCTAAATTGTTTTTTCGTGAGAGATTAAAAATCATTTATCTATTCATCTGTTCATTCTCACAAACTTTTGCATTAATAATATTAATAGGATTTGCTTTAGGGTTAAGTTTTGTCTGAGATCATTGAAATTTTGCATATATAATATACATGTATATCATGTAAAAAGTATTAGTTTAAAGTTAGTATTAAAGTAGTTGTGATTTTTTAATGATACCAATATAACTTTACGAGTAAGTGAATATAAAATAACGCAAGCTTATTAGAGTTGATATTTTATAAGCTGCGAAAGTGTGAAGTGTTAAAGCATAGATATTATGCCAATATATGTGTGAGATATCAGAAACATTTTTATGAGTTCGCAGATACTTGTAAAAACTTATGTAATAATAACCAATAAGTAATGTATTTCAAAAGTTCCCTAAGTCATTATTTTAATGTTAAATGATAGCAATTTCAATCAATGAAATAATATTACGGAACAGAACGATCACAAGCTTTTTTTTTATACCACATGGGCCAACATACAATGAGGCGCCACCTATGGACATTTGGAACAACAGGGGCATCACCAATGCGTTGTCGACCCTGAGACGTGAAGTTGTTAAGTCACACGTGCCTATAATTTCACCGACCCCCTTCCCTTCTAACCTAAATGTATAAACACTAGTAATACAAGTGCACTATTGGTTCACGATAGAAATGGGTAAGGTGGTAGTACTCCCCCGGACGAACTCTGCTCTACTACTCTAAAACGTCATCTAAAAACTCATATAACGTTATGCTCATCCCTCAAACTATCATGATTCTATGATATAAAATCCATAACAATTTCATAATTCTCAATTTGTAGATATATTAGATATCGAAATAAGTATTATGAAGCTAGATAACATTAGTTCTTTAAAACCGCAAACTTTCTGAAACAAACGTCAAAGCCTCAGATCGATTAAAAATTGATAAAACTACTAACAATGAAGTCGGTGACTTATAAAATATGTAATCAACAACCTTACGCAAAAATAACTTTAACTAATATTAAAATAAAGTGTTATTTCCAATGCAAGTATTTACATCAGCAATATTAATAGGTGATAAAATCTATGTTCACTGTTGCAGCATCCGACACAATAGTGTCAAGTGTCATCTCTAAATAGCATTATTGGAAACCAAAACGTTTTGAAATGTTACGCAATAGCAGGTGATTTGTCACGACCTTTGGCAAATGAATGGCATTCGTTTTTTAGCACGTCAACTCTATAACATACGAGATTTAAGGGCCTTTGCAACATCATCGCATAATCACCAATAAATAAACACATTATAATAGACACATACAATTAAACTTCGATTAATTATGTGTGTATATGCGTGTTTTTTAATGGTAATATGAAGGTTTATTTAACCAATTCTTCATAACTATACGACGTGTTACAAAATATCCCGTAAAAATATAATTAATTATCAAAGCCAACGAACCTGGTAAGCAGTGGAACATGTCAGGGAACCAGATTATTTAACAGAAAGGCCTACGTACCTATTTTACCTAATAATTGTCTACCTTAATAGTTTTTCTATTTTTCATTCATGAAAATCAGTTTTTTTTAATTTTTTTGTGGCATGTTGTACAGCGTTACTACAGTTCTTAAATATTGTGAATGAACTCGTTATAAGGCCCCATTTAACCTCCTTTCGGCTTTACGGGTAGTTTTGTAACAACCTGTATATATGGAGGACAGCTAGTTATGAATAAAAACATCCAACGAATTAAATATTTCTCTTTAGACATGAGTAAAACTAGCATTCTGTTATCATTTTTCTGAGCATCGTTTTAAATGAAAGGTCAGATTGCGATATGCATCGCAGAGTCAAGAGGTAATAATAGCGTTTTAAAAAAAAATGCATATCATAGAGTCCGATATCACATGAATAGTTCTTCCTAATTTTAAAAGGCATTATAAAAAAACAATCCATAATAACATTGTTAATAGTTTAAATGGCAGATCACGAGGAAGACGTTAATTGTGAGGTTGCATCGTGGATTCGTGAGGTCAGATGGGTGAACCCTCGGCCGATGTTTCCGCATCTCATTTCGTCATAGGTACCCCTAATTAAACTGCGCTGGACTGTTTCGTTACACCTTTTGTAATAATGCTAGTTTATATCTTACGAGTGACCTACCCCGACATAGGCTGCATGGGATTATGTCAATTCTCTAAGTAATGGTAAATACCGTATCAACATTTATTAAAGACTATAGACAGAAAAAAAAAACTCACCACAGGCACAATAATAAGATTACAAATTTAGAACTTAACCATATAAAATTAACAATAAATAATTATATTCTAAGTAGTCTAGTGTGGTGGCAGCGGATAGGAGCACCAAATATGGACTCTATCCTCTGAACTAAGCAGGAGCCTGTATCTCAGAGGATACCGTTCGACCACGATACATTCAAAAGTGCTGCTTTAAAATGTGTGTCACTGATGAATAGTAACATAATTTCAAACTATTTAGAGAAAAGAGATTAATTTATAGACTACATAGAGTTCGCCTGGTAACCCCAATCACAAGTCTCCTTAACAACTAAGTATTCTGAATTTTTTGTTTCTCTATTACACCGTATCGGTTTAGTGGAATACAATTAAACATACATTGATTAAGCCCTGGAATAACAGATAGGGTACTTTTTATCCCATTATATTTCACGAGAAAGTAGATAAAATTCTGGTGCAAAAGCTACTCACATAATGTTGCCATAACACTTTTTTGGGAACTTTATGGTATCAGGTAACATTCCAAACATTTTAGGACACAATGATTAATTAATTTTGCTAGAGTAAAACATATGGCATGCAATTTGAATGAAAATACCTTTCTTGACAATAAAAGTAGCTGGCAGCTTCCCAGTGTTTTTTTCCATGTGAGTTGTATTGAACAAACAAACTAATTTGTATTGTTTCATGTGTTGGTGGCGATTGATTAAATAAGAATGAATTATCGAGTGACTTATACTCTGATTGATTATAAATAATAATGAATTATTTGGTGACTTATACTGTGATTGATATCTCATAAATCATACGGTATCTTGAATATTTAACCGCGCATTAAACTGTATAAAACGACCAGCTAATTATTTTGGTCCATGAATCATTGTGAGAAGATTTGAATCTCATTTAGCCTACCGTGCTAACATTTTAATTATTCGGAAGCTCAGTATATTACTTTAATAGGGTATATATTTATTTGTACATTCCGTAGGCGAAGGTCATTATAACGAACTTCTTAATTAATATAACTAATCGACCACGACGTTCTTGACATTATTTAACTATGATCTTTAAACACACTTCCTTAACTGGTAAATTCTTCGATTCTTTGAAACTTCTGATCCTATGATCTCAAAATTCTCCCCTCTGGATTATAGATGACTATTGGGTACAATTGGATTTGAGAATTTTTCTTTTTCATACTAGAGTACTTTTTTATATCCCCTCTGCTTAAAAATCTGTCGATAAATATTATTGAGGTGTTTCAAGTACTTTAGTTAGTTCTATTAAAAAGTCTACAGCTTAAGATCAAATAATCACATACCACGACTAAACTATGGTTAAAGATAATATAGATTAAAATTAAAGGATTCCTTCCATTGTATTTCATTGCTTGATTAATTTGAAACACTAATTGCTTAATTTAACTTTACTATTCAGTAAAAATATGTCATACCAATTTAGTTTTTTTTTTTATATTGTAAGAGTCATCTTAAAGCCATACGTTACCCAAATAGGCAAATTACCATCAAATTTTATGTAAATTCAGTTTGGAATGTTCACTAAAGTACATTATCGTAGTGTCATCGAATTATTGAATCGTAACTATGTCACGGCCAGCGTGACTTCACGACGATTCGTAAGCCCTGCGCCCTAGACCGGTTTGACTCGTTCAATCTGCATCACAATCGATGATTCCAAACCAGACGCATCTGATGTAACGCGAATTAAGCATGGACGCATCTTGAGATATCGACATGTGCCATTTGTTCCACCGATTTAAAATCGATGCAATTTGTTTTTAAGTGAGCGTGAAATTCGCATGTTTTAAGGTCTTGATTAATAAAGAAACTTCAATGAGTATAATAAACAAACAAAATTTATTTAATCTGATGAGTTGTTGATCCTTTATGGTAAACGTTAGTGTGATGATAAAAACAGGTCTTCACAGGAATTATTTAAACACTTAATCGCAAACAACTAATTAACAACAATCTTTAAATGGTCACAAATTCTAGAAGAACAGGACGGTGGTCAGTAAATATGTGACCTTAAAAAGATGTTTTAGTTAAAAAGCTTTTTATCCTCAAGCTATTTAGTTTAATTAATTTTTACATAAACTTATTGAGTCATCAAAAAAAATCTTTGAATATAACAATATATTGATATCATCAACGCGTGTAATGAGTAGGCGTGACTTGCGTTATGACTTACACATCTGCACGAGAAAACTGATTAGTGCGTAAAAGGTATTTTAGTTAAAAAGCTTTTTATGACTTAAGCTATTATTCTCTGAGAGTTATTAATTTGTACATGAACTTATTGAGGCATCAACAATATTCGCTTTGAGTATAACAATATATTGATATTATCAAAGCGTGTATAGAGTAGGCGTGACTGGCGTTATGGCTTACACACCTGCACGAGCAAACTGATTATTGCGCAAAAGGTTGAATGCCTGTAACTAATGAAAATGTTCGAACGTTAAAACGTCTAAGTTACCTTTTCGTGCTTTAAACAAAAAGTTCGAGGTTTTCGTAATAATGTGGATTCAGACAGATGACCGGTCACAATGTTTAGAGTGGTAATTTGTAACTGTTTTGTTGTAAGATTCACGCTTGCGTAAATAATCGTGCTTGGGACGTAACAATCGCAAAATTAATTAGTATTGTATAGCTGTATTGTATGCGAATTTAATTTAGGTAATACATAATTTTCGTGGGAAGGTTTATGTGTATTGAGTGACGGATGCCGTAAGCGTTGCGGACATGCGATTAATGAATCCGGAACTCAGATACCGGTGTGAAATAAATGGCCGTTTACGTTTTAGTATTAATATTTAAGTTATTGGAATTTATGATTCGTTCATGTCAAGTATTATGCGGGATTGTAAAATGTGTTTTAGAGTTATAATTTTCTTTTCATCGCTTTCTGAATGTGTCGGATAATAAGATATGATTAGGGTTGCCATCGTAAATACATATTATCCATTTTTATTTGTAAATAAAAGCATATCCATTTATAAATTATATTTAACTGTGACCCAGCCTTTCTTTACTTTACTGACTTATTATCTGTACCTATGATTGCTCTATATTAGAAACAAAAAACGTATTGAAATGTTACCTCAATTGGCTGCTAATAAACAAATACTATTCATGAATAATATGATGAAGGCCAGGTTCTCCAGAAATTCTTATACATGTAGAATTAATTTTTAATTGACTTAATTGTGAGAAAATAATTGGGGTCCGTACAAAACATTCATCAATAAATATAATTTCATATCATTAAATAAATATTAAAGCGAAGATGTTATTATAGCATTTTCCTTGTTTAATTTCATAAATTGTAGTTGTGTAACGCCGTGTGTCAGGCCATGTATCTCGTGCCTACCCCTTAATTACCTGCACTTATGACTGTAGATTTCGGACCTCAATTTGTTGTGAGTAATTTGAGAGTTGCTCAAGCTACACTTAGAGACTTCGTATAGTTTTACTTGAGAAGAAATTATATAAATATTCGAATACATTGGTATTCGAATATTTATATAGTAAATAAAACGAAAACAGTAAATCTACTAGGTAAATAATTATGTTAACATAGTCTCGAAAACGCCTTGACACAATCCCAAGCAATGTTACACTTACGACAGACTATTTGACTAAGCGACTGTTTCTATCAGTCACTTACTTATTGACCACTTGTTTCAAATGTAACGTTACTAACTTAACCCTTTAAAGATAGCGTTTTATAGTAAATCTAGCTGCTCCTGAATGCTATTAAAATTTCCCAGCATAAAAAAGATGCTTCAGTTACTCCTTATAAAATCATCTCTCAATGAAAGTCTCAACAAAATCGATCCAGCTGTGTTTATGCGACAGTCGTTTTACATTTCGGGTACATTTTGTTTTATATATGTATATATTTTTTTGATGTGACGAATGATGGCTCTTACAACCTTAGGCGGTCATTTTCGGCGAGCGCAGATTTTTTTTTTTTTTTTATGCCACTTGGGCCGACAAACAAGCAGACGGTCCACCCGATGGTAAGTGGTCACCGCCGCCTATGGACATTTGCAACACTAGGAGCATCGCCAATGCGTTGTCGACCCTGAGACGTGAAGTTGTTAAGTCTCATGTGCCTGTAATTTCACCGGCCCCCTTACCTTTCTAACCGAAACACAGTAATACAATTGCACTACTGCTTCACGGCGGAAATGGGTAAGGTGGTAGTACTTCCCCGGACGAACTCTGCACTAAGAGCTCTACTACTCTAAAAGCACAGATGACTCGATTTTATAGATAGAACGTTAAATTATTTTTAATCAAATAATATGACTATGCATATGTCGTGATCTATCGACCGATCGATCCAAATCATAATATATATATCATCTATCACATAGCGTTCTAAAAATAAGATAAAATTGATAGATAGGAAGAGCCATTTCGGAAAGGTTCTTGACCTACGGCCACGGCGTACAACATCACGTTACATGTCAACAGTTACATTCTATCAATGCTGTAACTATTACTTATTCGAATGATTACATAATAAATCATAAGTTGTAATATTTCTTTCCTATTCACATACATTTATCAACACGTGTGGCATTAACAGCTGATTTCTTTTACCGCTTCTTATGCGGTGTGTGTATCAATTGACAATAATATGCATATTGAGCCATAGATGCCCTAAAACTGTCTCGTTATAAGTGAGAAGTTCTCATATCCATAAAAGCAAGTCATTTGTATCCAGTAGTCCTATTCACAAGCATTTTTAACTGTGTCAGATATAATTTCAATAGCTGTCCCTCGCGGTTTCACCCGCGTTCCCGAGGGATGTTTCATATTCCCGGAATAAAAAGTCTGTGGTTATCTTTATGCCAAATTTCATTCAGATCAATTCATACCTTCGAGCGTGATAATAATGGTTAGATTTGATTTAGGTACGTAGCCCAAAGTTAGTTATTGTTTTTATTCTCAAAAGTCAGGTGTAAAAAAAATACAAATCAAAAATATGTCTCACATCGCTTTTTGTAAAGGTGCCAAGAAGGTTGCCAACATTGCCATATAGGATGGCAACTATTTTCCGTTGACCTAAATACGTACAATGGACTTTGCTTTTATCATGACAGTAAAATTCTCATTAAAATAGTAATAGATTTACATAAGTAGAGAATTGACTATTTGTGTAGATTGGTAAGTACATTTCAATATCTTTTACAATATAAATATATTGGAAAGGCCAAAGAGATTCGAAATAAGGTGTATTAATTTACGAAGTAATCTAAATCTTTTCATAAATAAGGAATAGGGTTCCTTTAACACACCATCACCTCAAAACTACTGAACATATTGGGATGGGACTGCTACCAATCGACGCGGATTTTTTCCTTGATATATTGGCCATATCCGAGTATAGTATCGATAAATGTGGATGAAACCGCGGAGGACAGCTAGTCTATATAAATAATATAAGTAAAATAGGGTTCCTTTGTCGCCCATCACCTCAAAACTTCTGAACGTATCGGGATGGAACTACTACCATTCGACGCGGAATTTTTCCTAGATGGTTATAGGCCATATGTAATATTGATAAACGTGGATGAAACCGCGGGGGACAGCTAGTCTATTTATATATATAAGTAAAATAGGTTTCCTTTGTCGCCCATCACCTCAAAACTTCTGAACATATCGGGATGGGACTACTTCCATTCGATGCGGAATTTTTCCAAGATGGTAATAGGCTTTAAATGATAACGATAAATGCGGGTCGTAGCTAGTATAAATATATTGGAAATTCCAAAGAGATTCGAAAGAAATTTTGTTAAGTAACGAAGTAATCTAAATAAGGTAATAAACTCATCATATGACATAAACTAGCCGTCATTTTGTTTGTTGCAGAAATTCATGTGTATAGGTCTTAGTATAATCAATAAATTAGTATCTAAGTACACAGATTATTAAATTTCAATTTATGAGAATTATTTAATACCAACCGGTGCTATAACCTTAAACATATAAACGCACTTAAACCATGATACATGTGGAGAGGATTGTATAAACATCCTATATTAAATGTTAATTAATTTAATCAAAAATAAATATATTATTTTTAACACTGGTATCATTACTAATTAACAGAAGGTAAATATATTAATTTTAGTTCCCGAGTGGGATGACCTCTCACCAGGTGGACCGACGACCTGAACCGAGTCGCTGGAAGCCGCTGGATGCAGACGGCTCAAGATCGATCGAGGGAGAAATCCAAGAGGGCCTATGTCCAGCCGTGGACATCCCTGAGCTGATATAATGATGATGACATTTTTTTTTATTAATTTGCAAATCTTTTCTCTTAATAATATTAAAACTGAATCTTATCCACAAAATATATATACATAGGTAAAAATAAAAATGACTAAATACTTACTCAAATTTCTATGTATTTAGTTACAATCAAATAGCTATCAATTTATCAATTGTCCGTTTCAAAATTCAAAACCTTTTATTCAGTTTAGGCCCGCGGAGTGTACTTATAAAGGACAAAGTTACTGAAGCTACCACACCTAACTCCAGCTAACACCTTCAAGTCAATTAAAAAAAAACTAGAAACCTCCAAAACAACTTAAAATATTGAACAGGTTAGTTATTTGAATAAATCACGCAAAAGTGAACGTTGTATCATACGATATTGATACAAGATATTCATGTGAGAAGACGGATATCATTTAATTATTATTGATGTACAAACTTCTGTACGTATAATTGTGTAACTATATATTTACTGCATGTAATTATTGACTACAACGAATTGAATATCCACTAAAGTTTGTTTTGGAAGGATTACCGATCACGCTTATAAAACTCACGAACTAGTAATGGTATGTCATTGGATGTTTCATCGATGTTATAGAAATCGTGGAATATTGATGAGGCGTTACATTAAAGACTCATTTAATGAGTGATCTTTTATATTACAAGACAAAAAAATAAATCATGCGTAAAAAATCAAAGATACTTATCACTAAGGGCCTTTAGGTAAAAGCCATCTGATGTCAAACTCAGCAGAGCTTGTAACCAGAAAACACATTCACTTCTTTCCTAAACTCATACTTATTAACATAATTAATTAAACAGGCATGTACGTGGACATGAAGTTTGTCCTGCTCGGCATTCGAACTATTAAACAAATATCAATGAATTAAACCTTCATGATTGAAAATCAATATTACGACTAAATGAAAGCTTATAAAAACATAAATCAAATAAGAACCGTACATTTAATATCAAAGCTAATAAATGTACATCGTATAGATTAGACGATGCCAAAAGCACCAGCAATGACATTTGTTATTTATAACAAGAAGTATACCAAGCCTTATATAACTAAACCGATCCAAAAATGGAGCGAGATTTAATCATCTTGAAAATTGAAAAGCAAAACAACAATTTTACCGTAGCTTTATGTAAAATATTCAATAAATCATGAATAAATAGGATAGTAATATGCTTTATGATTTATCTTGTATGGAAAGAGGACTATAATTTATATACCTAGAGTATACAAGTTAATTCTACGAGATAGATGATTGCTCATCGTATCATAGTATTAGAACGGTTTCTGTAACCTTTTATAGCATGTAACAGGTCAGGCACGACGTTGTGGTAAATACTGGTAAGTAAAAGATCATCCAATAAATCCACGCATACGTTCACCTCTTCAAATGAGCATCTATATTCATTTAAAACAGAGGTTACGAACCGATGGTCCGTAGATCACCAGTGGCCCCGCAAGAGCTAAAATATGGTCCGCGAAAGACTTAAAATATTTTGTCGTTCTTAAATCATTCCTTTGTTAATGCAAACTAATATTTCTACTAATAATGCTATATTTTCTTCTTTTTAATTATTTTAATGGTTTCTTTTTACAGTTTATTTTTGTCAAAGTTTGTGGTCCTTGCTAACAGCAATGAAGTCAAAGTGGTCCCCGGTCCAAAAAAGGTTAGGAACCGCAGATTTAAAACGTCACAAACATCTAAGTAGCAAAACTAACAAAAATATTAACAACTACTTAACATAAAATAATCAATCCACCTAATGATATTCAAAATATAATTTGTAGGGTTTTTTCTTATACCTACCTACTACTTTGATAGAATAAAATGGTTTAATAAAACTTTACTGGCAAACATAAACTTCTATAAAAATGTCACATAGTGGAATTTCCAACTCCATTAATATAGCTTTATTTAAATCAATGATCAAGACGGTTTGTCACGTATATTATGTTGTAGGAGACAACAATTTCACTATTTGATATTTAGCTTCAAACGATTAGGAAGGAGATATCGCACGATGCTACTTCTCAAAATATTTAAGACCTTTTGTCGCAATAAGTAACCGCATGCACGCCGATATTTCACCCACTTCAATAACAAGATTCTCAGGTGTGTGGTATTGCTGCTTTCTTAACTGGTGGATGTTCACACGATAATTCATTAACAAATTATTTACAATTGTTTTATTCAATTCTACCCATCTCGTGTTATTGAGAAGCGAGGTCAAGACGAGCTTCTGAAGTAATTTGCAATCTCGAATCAACAGTGATTTAAAGCTGCAGGCGTGCTCTCTTAGAAGCAATCTGATTTTAGTTACCCTTTGTAGCGTGGAAGACTGTTTGTTTTCAGCCTTATTAATATAATTTTCACATAACCCCCTTGATCATCATAATGAAATATCACTCGATATATAATTATAGTGTATGTATTCAAGGGCGTGTCTATTTAATGCCGTGTAAATTTTAAACAATGGCAAAGTTAGTTGGGTAACCAGGTGTCATTTCATAAATTTGCCTTGGACAATAGAAGGTGCTGGATTCTCACAACGGCGTTAAAAAAGTAAAACGCAAAACAAGATTGCGAAATGTGGTCGAACGGATGGTGCACCTCATAATAAATTTATTGTTTATGATTTATGACTAATCTAGGTCAGTTTCATTGTAACACAAGTTTTATCGGATGTCGGTTATCGTAGCTCATAAATATGAATATCCAAATATCCTGGGACATTATTTACACACGGCCATCTGATCCCAAACTAAGCAGAGATTGTACTATGTAAACCAGATAACTGATATACTACATATACTTTTAAAAATACTTATATAGATATTTCCATCCAGACTCAGAACTAATAAACATGTTTATGCACACAAATGAGTGCCCTAGATGGGAACCGTACCCATGACCTACGGGGTGCAGTCAAGATCTCTAACCGGCAAGCCAGAAAACAATATAGTCAAAAGACAATATGAAGTTTAATTTAAATTAGGACTGTTGCTGACTGATTTTTATTCTAAAATCAATTTAATAAAAACGGATTCACAAAAGGTCAGAAACAAAAGTAATTTTCGAAGCAGACCAATTTATTATCAATAAGAGACAAAGACAGATTCTTTTTTTTCTTCTTTAAATAACACGCTGGTTTTTGCAACTAAATAAAAAATTAAAAGAAAAAAATTACCGGTCCTAACCATGAACGATTCATATATATTTTGACATTAAGAGGACTAATTTTATAGTCTTGCAAGAATTTAAATAATGTGGAGCTAGTGAGAATTTGCATAGAAATAGCGTAAGGTTGATAGTGTCGAATCGAGTCATTTGACACTGTAGTAAATGAAGGGTGTGGCACGGATCTGACTAAACATGTAAATTAAATTAATAAAATGACGTAATAATGTAGATTTTTTCTGATATACTAAGGAGTCCTGTATATCCCTTAGGTACTTCGATTATGAATCAGTTGTTAAAGTTGAGTAGTTTAATTTTTATTAATTCAATAATACTAAATAAGAAGAAAAAATGTTTGATTACAATTAATAATATAGTGTAAAATTAATAATTAAATATCTAGGTACAATATTTCTTATATGGCCATCTGTGTCTTAACTAAGCTGAGCTTGAACTATGAAAACCAGATAACTGAACCAAAACATACACAACTTTTTTTTCTAAATATATACTTATAGGTATTTACACCCAGACACAAAACAAACAGACATTTCAAGCACACAAATTTTGTCCTGGTTTGGAATCGAAACCACGACCTGTCCCGTAGCGTCAGGGTCTTTAACCACCAAGCCAACTGGCGAGTCAGATAAAGATCGTGGAAATACCTTCACACTGATTATACTCAATGATAGGAGGAATGAAATAGTGATGTACATCAGTGTAATGTAACCCTCGATGTAATAGTTCAAACAGCTAACGCAATCGGTCAAGTATTACAAAAAACACCAATAAAACGCTTAAATTGAACGTGCACGATGAATATAAACTGCCTTGATTGGACGAAATTGATAATAATGAATTACGATGCTATCACCATTAATAACATGATGACGATATTAAATTTAACATTTAATTAATTCATTATCGATATAATTAGTGTTGTTAAAAGCTGTCGTCATTCAGAGATGTTTGCAAGTCGAGTAACAACCGACAAAAGGGCATGGTTCATTATAATTTCACGGATAGCTAATCTGACTCGAGCCTTGATGTGAACTCATGATGCAATGTAATAAGGGCTATGGGAAACAAGATATGGCGTGTAACGCAAATGTTCGTTATTTGAAGCATAGTGCGGTTAACCAGGTACCGAAACAAAAAAGTTTACGTTATTTTGGAAAATTTAAGATATTTAATATTAAATAGCTTTTCAGATATTTTATGGTTTCATAGTAAATACCGTGGGTTCCAGGGTCTAATCTTAGTAATGTTATAAATGCGATAGTTTGTGTGTAGGTTTGTTATCACTCAAGGTTTGATTGCGATCTTTTATTCAATATACATATACAATATAGTGTTAGAATGAAATATCTAAAAATAGCTTTTTATTAATGCTATCTTGTTTAAATTCGTACCATATAATAAAACTTTAAATAAATAAAGACACTAAAGAAGTGAAACTTTTGTATTACAGGGAAAAATTTTAAGTATTCATAAGTCACTTTTGAATAGCATTGATTCTTCATTCATTTATTTTTCGTCACACAAAAGGGTTGCCGATCAGAATTTCAAAGCCGTTCAAAGAAGTTTCACTTGAATATTAAAATTTCAGTTTTTTATTAACACGCTTTAATTAGTTTCACCTGTATGTTTGTATGTAACCGACTACTTTGGGCGCGATTTTGACCCACTTTAAACTGTCAGATTTCATCCAAACTTTGTAGATTTATTGAGGACTGATGACAATTAAATATCCGTTATCCTTACTAGGATAATAAGCCATTTAACTAAAAAATTAAAAATAAATAATAGTTTGAAAAACTAAAACACGCTTTTATTGAAAATCCAACAAAAAATATTTTTATATTGAACGCAAGCTTTTTTTGTTATGTGTACATTACTAAAATAGTTAGTAAACAAGTAATTTATTGTAGTAGGTAGGTTGTATAACCAAGTTGTATAAGCTTGGTAAAAAGGTTTTTTTAGGTGATAATCGTTAAAGATGTCAGCTGATGTGTAATGATTGGACTCACGCAGCGATGACCAAACCTGAATAATATATAAAAATTCCAGCCAAGAGCGTAATAGTTAGTGCGATGAGGGTTCTGTACCAAAGACCAGACACGTCTTAATTTGTTTTACTCGGTTTCACAGATATTTATGAAAACTGTGCCTTTACCATGAGTTTTTAACGTACGTACTCGCTAGCGACGGCGTAAAACATTTCTATGGCAAATGTGTACAGCGCCACTAGCGGTCACCTAAAAAACTAAAATCGATAGTACGAGTCGATAGGTAAAAAACCTATCGAAATGTCAACACTAGCGAGTAACGTTTTTTAGCCTTTGCTATAGAAATTCGGTACCATGAGTCACAAATTTGATAGTTGCTATCGAGAAATACTGTATCGATAGTAGTTTACTCGCTAGTGACTAAAGTAAGTTTCAATAGCAACTCATGGTAGAGGTACTGGAGCGTTTTTAAGGGGCCAGAGTTACAGAAAAATAATAATTCATAAATAAAGTCTGTGATTTGATTTTACTATTTCATTATCATGAAAAGGAACTCTAAAGTAAATTTCAGAAACGAACAACAATCGAAAGTGGTTTATGATGATTGTCCCATAAAATATCCATTGTCTTGGACATGCTCATGTAGAGCCAATTTTATGTTTCTTTTTTTTTCGATCAAAGGGTCACCTTGACTTAACGGTTTCCCATTTTGGTATGTACCTACATATATATCTTCTATATTTGTATTTGACATTATCATCTTGAAATTATGATCATCAGAGTAGTAGAGCTTTTAGCGCAGAGTTCGTTTGGGGAAGAACCACCTTACCCTTTATGCCGTGAAGCAGTAGTGTATTTCTATTACTGTGTTTCGGTTAGAAAGGTAAGGGGGCCGGTGAAATTACAGGCACATGAGCCTTGACAACTTCTCGTCTAAGGGACGACAACGCATTAGCGACGCCACTGGTGTTGCAAATGTTAAGAAGCGGCGGTGACCACTTACCATCAGGTGGACTGATTAACTAACGTCAGCTTGTTTGTGCCATAAATAAAAGTTGTTAATCTTCGTACTGCTCTAATACAATAATATCTCAGTCTAATAAATTATTGTATCTGTCAATAATATTATTTAATTTGATTGAATAACTATTATTATTTTAAACACGTCGCCTTTCAGGCCTTGACATTTGTCGTGTTTTATGAGCGTTTTGGTCAAAATCTATTTTTATATTCATATGTAGATGTGAATAATGATTTGCGTCGGTCAAAGGTGTGTTTGTTATAAAAGGTTTATTTTTCTCCGGCCCGGCATCCGTTAAACTAGTTTTTTTGTTTGTCTTTCGACTTGTTTCTAGGGAAAGAGTAGGTAACTTTTTTCGATGGTATTACGCGATAAAATTCAAGGTTGCGAATTCTTGTGGTTTTGAAACTAGTTTTAATATTTATTCAAACGTCAAAAGTTAATGTTTTATGTTATTAAATATTTTTTTATATGGGTATTTCTACCTGTTAGAATATGTTAAGTGATATGATGCTATAATTATTTAAGTTGTTTTAATATTGAAGATATATGTAATATTATCAGTGATTAGGTTTATAATAGGTCGATAAAAATTTACACTCTATTTTTTTCTACCTCTTATAAACCTATTTTGACTAGGAATTGAGCATTTGCAGTTACATATAGCAAACAGTATCAATTTCAAATAATTTACACCTTGAACTTATCTGATGTATACTAATATTATAAAGAGGAAAGATTTGTTTGTTTGTTACTCTTTCACGCAATAACACCTAAACATATATGGATGAAACTTGGCACATAGATACAGCATATCGTGGAATAACATATAGGCTACGTTTTATTCCGGGAAAATGTAATATCCCTCGGAAACGCGGGTGTAACCGCGGGGGGCAGCTAGCAGATTAGTAAGCATCCTTACACATTTCACGACATCTGATCGCAAATTAAGCTACTATGAAAGCTAGACAAATAATATTGAACTCATTATACATAATTACACTCGGCACAGAACAAGCAGACATGTTGAAGCACGCAAATGTTTGCCCTGAGGATCGAACGCACGACCTGTGGCGCAAAGCAGTCATCATTTTGATTTCAAAACTGATAATTACCCAGTGTCAAAAGTATTATAGTCTATCGTATATTAGGAACATAATTATAACGCTCAATACGAGCGTATAATTATCTTATACCTCTATGTAAAATTATTAAAACAAAACATTATATATATTTATTGGTATTATACTAACCATTATATAAAATATATAAAGAACATTATAATTTATAGTACCTATACCTACAAGACACGTCAATATTATTGCCGTATACATATCAAAATCTTCATATGGATTAATAAAATGCCAATCTCCAAAGGAAGTTACTCTAAAAGATATTCTTCTCAATATATCTTTTTTAACATATAAAAAAAAATCAGCATACTACTTGTACTTTACGGGTCATCCATTAATCACGTAACTTTTTAGCCCCCTCCCTCCCCCTGTTGATATGTGGTGAGGGTTTAGACCACATCATTTTCGCGCACTACCCAGAGAGCGAGTTTGGTTTAAAAACCGCGTGTAAATAAATACGCGTGATATCTCATTAATTTCTTCCCCCTTCTCGTGATATTTCGTAATTTTTTCCAACCCCCCCCCCCCCCCTCTACGAGCCTCACGTGATTAATGGACGATCCCTTATCTATCTAGAATGCCAATGACGTAGTTAGATCCATTTATAGTATTATTGCATAAACTTATTGGAGATATCATATAATTCCCACACTCATCAAATAATTTAACGGCACCTTAATATGTTGCCAAATGTTAGGTAAGGCGATTTATATGGATTGCCAGCATATTGCCAGCTAATAAAAACTGTAAATGGCATTTAACTGGGAAAGGTCATGGCACCAAATGAATCATGGATGCATCCGAGAATGTTCCGTGAGATATATTTGCCGTGTTCGTACGCCCGTTACGTACATACTAGCATTATTTTACTTAACCATCTCTGTTTATCTTAAAAAGATTATACTCTAGAGTTGACAGCCTATATTTGCATTTACTGACACGTGGGAGTTCATTTTACGATCTGAGTGACAGCTAATAACAATGTATTGCGTCTACAAATGAAACAACTAGCTAAGGAAGTGTCCTCTCTGTGCGATCATATTTCCCCAGTTTCTGAGCGAGGCGAGATAGTCGGAAAATTATTTAATCTTTTTAAAATTTAATCTATGGTAAAAATGACGATATTTTCGGAGTTGGTTAAATTTTAATGGTTTATTTGCTTTAGTATGGTTGCTATTAACTTTTATGACCTAGATTATATTCTCTAAATAGTAGAAAACAAACTCACTCTTTCTTCCAAATTCTGAAAAGTGTTATCCTCTGATGGCCCTTATACCCTTACACGTACAATTTCGGCAAGAGCAGAGGGCTCTAAGTCGAAATCTTAATGATAACGCTTAGATCTTTAAACTGCACAAAAGATTCTGATGCGGTTTTCAGCATAATTCAATCGTTTTATAAAAAAAATAGAGTATATTGTTAACACACGATAGAAGTGAAACTTTTGTATTACAAGGAAACATTTTAATTATTCATTAATCACTTTAGAATAGCATAGATTGTGTTTATCATTAATTTATTTTTCGTCACAAAAAAAGGTTGCGGTTTACAATTTCAAAGCCCTCCCATTAGAAGTTTCACTTCGATTAAAGTGGCTTATTTAGCAAGTCAGACAAATTTCCTACTTAGCTATTGACGGCATCCATCGGTCACTTTCAAGCACCTTTCAAGGAATACCCGGACATGAGACATCTGACATATGTCAAAGTCAATAGATGTCACGTAATAGCCAAAGACAATAACACGAAATGAGGTTTGATCATCTTCACTTATCAGCCGAGACGATCATTTGTGGGCGTGTACGTTTTATCTAAATGTCAAAATGGAAAGCTGTTCTCAAATAAAAGATTGTTCAATTGATCTTAAAGTATACATTACCTATTATTGTCGGTTTCATTCATCAAATAGTTGTGTAATTTTATCACACAATGGTATCTCCGATATAATAGCTGTAGTGATTATTGTTTGTAATGTAATAAAGGAGGGCTTTATATTGCAGTGGCATAAAATATTAACTAGGTTTATTGCTTATTTATATATTTGATATTGAAACTTTATGGCCATAGAACGTCTTCCGTATTTTAAGGTACCAAAGTATTTTAGTTCACTGCAGTCAAATAGATAGTTCACTAATCTTGAATTTGAGGGAGTAGCAATTTAAACTAATTTGATTATTGTTTAAAGTAGTTACTACCTGGCAATAACAGAATAAATAGAAAAAAAATAGTTTTGAAAAATTTCTACCTTAATTATTGATGGGAATATTTTTTATATGAGCCTATGTCGATTTTATAGCTAAGTAAACCAATGTATTTACTTGTTGCAGAGTTTTGTGTCCTTACCTAATAAGAGAGACCAATAATTTAAAACGTGCCGGTGTGCTAAGTTACACTTCCCACATCTGTCAGTCCCTGACCAGGTTTTGGCAAAAATGTTCATTAATTACGCTGGTTATGTCATAGGCAAATTTTTTCCTATAATTTTCAGTGTAAATAAATAATGGAAATGCCATATTATTAGACGAAAGGAACACATCTTCCGACTGTTATGTATTCAAAATACGAAAATGATAGTCATATTCTTCAGATTTACATAATGACTAGCTTCTCACTCTTCCTAGTACATTTTCAATATTACATTGCCTGGAGGTAGTATATCCTGCAATTGGACACTTTCACGATAAGGTTTTACATACGAAAAAATCTTTACCGCGAAGAGGTAGACAGAGGCCTAAATAATGAAACTCATATTTCACCGAAGATATTTACAAAACCTAACGTAATAACAATATTTTTTTTATTCAAATAGGTCTTCACAGGCACTTATGAATGGTCAGACTCTAACACCGGTTCGGAAGGTTACTTTTACTTAGACGAGCCGACAATAAACTCAACAATTACTCTTTTCAAATTAACTAAACATGTGGTAACATATTTTATTGAAACATTTGAGATTCTGTTATTTAACTTTTTACAAAACCATTGTGGCAACCTTAATTGTTCGCTCAAATCGTTTTGTGCTTGCGTATACCATAGATAGGAGCGATCGCATTGTGCTCCCTACAAAGCAATCTGTCTCTGCAAATATGAAGAAGTCACAGACAATAGGACATCACTATTACATGTATTTCCCACAATGATGATGTACTTTCACCGTCGTGATCGACCGTTTTAGATCTCGATCCATCTGCAAGTGAACCGTGATGCATTCAATTTCCGTTATGATTTCACTTTTACATCCTTAAATTGTGAATTGTAAGTTTCTGGACCCATTTACATGCAAAATTTTAAACAAAAACTAAACCCGTTTGAAAATTGATAATCTTAATATCACTACATAGTATAAAACAAAATCGCTTTCTCTGTCCCTATATCTCTATGTATGCTTAAATCTTTAAAACTACGCAACGGATTTTGATGCGGTTTTTTTAATAGATAGAGTGATTGAAGAGGAAGGTTTTTATGTATAATACATGTGACAACCCACGGGAACGCGGGTAAAACCGCGGGGGACAGCTAGTTAAAATATAAAATACGTCTTGTTTTCTTTTTTTCATAACCATTTGAGACAAAAACATGAGAAGAACAAGTGATTTAATTTTAAGTTAGCTTATTTTGAATTCATAATGTGACAAATTATTGCACATAAATTAGCTTCCTTGGTGAATCAAATTATGTTAAACATACAAATTAAATTTGTTGAAAAACAATTTTAAATAATTTAATAATCAAAATGCAGTCTGTCACAATCTGCGCTCAAAATATTTTTTATTATATTTTGTGAATTAATTTATAATTAATCAATTAAACAACAATATATCATATACACATACAGTGAAAATACTTGAAAAAGAACTGTAAAACTATTTGAGCGTAATTCTATATTACAACAGCTTCATGATATTTTATAGAGTTCAACTTTTGACTCTCGAGCAATAAAAATAAATAAATAATAACATAAACAAATCAACACGACCTTTAAATAAATACTGACATGTGTCGAGGTTGAAGGTCTATCATCAATTAAGATTTCGGTAACGCGAGAAGCCACTATACGATTCCATTGTGAGATTACGGAATTATTTAATTTATTTCACACGCAATGTAATATTGTTGCTATCACATAATGTATGGACATCATAATGAATAATGATGTCGAATACATCTTAAATAATCCACACCTATGTACGAGTATAGCATAATTTATTATTATACACAATACTATGTAAAGAACACAATCGGGATTAGAAAATAATTGAAACAGTATTAATTAGTTTTTAACCGACTTCAAAAAAGGAGGAGGTTATGTGAGTCGAATTGTATGTCCTTTATATAATCGTAAACTATGCAAAAGATTTTAATGGAGTTTTCAGTAATAGATAGAGTAATTCAAGAGGAAGGTTTGTAACCAGGATTGAAAGTGGGCAAAGCCGCAGAGCGCAGCTAGTTGTGTTATAAATAAAACTTGCTCAGTTTATGAATGAAGGCTTAGGAAGTGTAAAACATTAAATTTAATGCGAGATAATTCACCAAATTTAAAGATGGTGATATACATACATTAAATTCTCAAGTCAATTAATCAAAGGGCTTGTAATGACGTCAGAAAGTCAAATAATTCATGTAAAGTCTACCAATATTTGGTTATTCGATTTTATTCTTAATTAATGATTGGTATCATAAAAAAATCATATTGTACAAAAAAATTATCATTCTTATTCATTAACACATTTTTCTTAATATGTTTTTTTCTAAATCAGCCTTGGGTTACCGGATAATGTTTGACCATGGAAAACTTTGACTTCATTGCACTTAGCACCTATGCTTTGATGATGAGCGACTGCTCTAAGTCAAGGTTAGGTTTTTTATGGATGATCCAAACGGACCAAAGCTTGTGCTCTCGTGCAAAAGGTCAAGTGGGTTACGAAGATGCGACATACGTGTAATTAAACAAGTTTCAATTTGACCGTGACAACTTTTTTTTTATTGTGCTTAAAAATAATTATGTTTCAGTTCTGATAACTTATGAATATTCATTGAATGCAACTGGTCTTGGTTATTAATTGGAAATAGTTTAATTGTTGAAATGGGTTATATTGTTATTTTAATAGTTAGAATTTGATTTGAATATAGCGATCGGAATCGTTCCAAATTTACCATTTAAATAATTTATCGTAAAGATCATGAAATATTGTGTATTCATGTAGACCTGCACAGGCTCTTATACATCGTCTTGAAATGGTTTTTTTTTAATATTACAAACATGTTTAAATACCTATGGATCAAGATTGGGATCCAACTATATGGAACCTTTTTTATTTTGAGTTCCGAGTTGGGTTTTGACTTTGTTTATGCCGTCTGCAGCGTTCGATGCGGAAAAGTAAGAAAGTTATTGTAGTAATTATAATAACACTAATTTATATCAATTATCATAACATTACGTTTTAATTGTCATAACTCCATAAGCGGACGTTGCGCAGGCGCATGAAAGTGTGAAGATATGTGTGTCAACACTACAGGTATTGTGTGATTTTGTTTAGTCTAGACTTGTTAGTTATGTGATATAACATAAGCGTGCTATAATATGTATTTAGATAATCTCAGAATCCCTGATCGCATAGTTACAATTGTTTTCTATCGAATTGTCTTATCCGGCACAAATATGAACTAAAGAGCATGAACTTAAGATTATTTAAGAATAATATCAGATTAGGTCACTATTCAATCTTGCCGATTTTGTATTTAAAAAACAACTTTTTACTGGATACTTTGACATTATAATATTTACTCTCATCACTAAAAGGTCATTATATCTAAAAGGATTACAGTAAAACTGACATTTAGCAAAAGCGAACAAATAAATTAATTATTGAGTCAACTCTAAGTAAAGCCCACTTTGTCCTCGGTAGCAGTTTGTACTGTTGAACATATGTTTACCTAATAACCGAGATGTTTGTATAGACTCACAGATAATTTTGTAAGCGAGTTCTTGGTGCACAATCTTGCAAAATGACCCATTGCTGATGCGTTAAACAAATTAATTTATGTAAATATTGTGTAAGATGTCAGTAGTCAGAAATTATCACTTACAAATGGTGCACGAAATAAATATGAGTTGATAAAAGTAAAACTTCTTATGTGTTGTTTGATATTTTAGAAAAAAAACGTGTATAAATTATAAAAACTAGATTTATAGGTAGACTTTTTGAATTTTAACTGTTATTATTTATTTAAATTACATTATTATAATTATATGTAGTCACGAATATATCAATATTTTTTTCTTTATTTAGTTTACATGAATATTTATTATCTATTTTTAAAGTAAAATCAGGTCAGAGTATTTGATTTTGAAGAAGAACTTCATACGTTTTTTGTTTGACATTTAATAAAAGAAAAAAAAATAGATAAATTTTAGAAACAAGATTTATAGGTACACATTTTTAAATCTTAACTATTAATTTAAATTTTAAATAAATAATATAATTATAAAACATAATATGTACCTAAGAATATACTAGACTTAACATTGATTTTATTATTACCTGAATATTAATGATCTATTTTTAAAGTAAAATCAATTCTCGGTATCTGGTTTAAATGTTTAATATCTACTGTACTGAAATATATTCATGAACCATTTTACATTTATTTTGCGAATTTCGAGCTGAGATATTGTATGGTTTATATTATTCCATTTACTTTATAACCTACTTCCTAAGGTATGAAAGATTGATTTGATTCAAATTTATTGGATCTTAGACATATTTCTGATCCGGATCCTGACGCAGGCGCAGATCCAGCCCACAAGAAAGGTTGAGGTCACAGTCATCCGAAAATAGATTACGTGCGAGGCGAGTATGAACTATCTCATGATCGATATGGTACATAGGAATGCACCATTTTTTTTATAGGCATTGGATGTAATATCATTAGCCTTGCGGCTCAATAGACAGTGCAAGTGTGATGTCTCAAGTCTGTTAGGGTTGTGGGCATGCCCATCGTGCCCACAACGGTGGATCCGCGGTTGTTCTGACGATAGTCAAATGTTATTTCCTACGTACAATGTACATGGCTCTTAATTACCATACACAGGTACTTTCATAGTCAATACATGTGGTATATGTATGTATGTGTTTTCGGTGTTCTATATTGCAACATTTTAAGAAATTAATAATTCAAATAAACAACGTAGGTAGGCGCCGATATTGAATTTCTGTATTTCATCCAATAATGGCTCAATTAACATATTATTGTTTATGCAAACTGGGGTCAGCTATGAACAGGAAATTGTGAATTAGTATGCTTTAAAGTTTAAAGGTCGACTAGATAGACAACTCATGATCAGGGCTTCGATTCTGTAAGGAACGACGATGTTTCGTCTTGGTTTCAATGCTCTGTCTCTCTAACTAACTACGTAGTCATGTGAGAGGTCCGCTCTCCAAGTGCGCAAGCTCGTGGAAGAAGTTTAAATCAGCTCAGTAAGGAGGCAGTTTTGACTTGTACATATCCAGATAATCTAAAGTTAAAGTCTTAGCAATTTTTAAGTTGTTATTATAAATATTTTTTTATAGATGATTAAAACAAATGGTAGGGCCTCTGTAGGCAATCTTGAAAATTACTCGAAATCAAAGTCATTTATTTAGTTTAAACAACTTACTACAACTATGGAACTCAGCCTTCAACTAAAAACTATATTCGAAAAAGATTTTTTTCTTTACGATAAAAAGTAGATTAAATCCCCCCTCCCTGTCAGCTTCCCCCATACCACCAATAGACTTTATTAGTGATCCATTGCTCAATTACAAGGTGTCTATTACATTAATGCACTTACGTCAAAAATAAGGTTTTATTTATTTATGTTGATTTATCATTTTTCTCATATTATTGGACATAAATAAGATTATTGTCAAGTGATTCAAACGGATGTTGCAACACAACTGGTTGACATTTTGATAAGTGTTCGGAAGTGTTTATCGACCTCTAAGTTAATTTGGGAAGAAGTATATTAATACAATCACATTATCATCAAAAAATATTTGCATTGAAATAACACATCCGTATACTTAGCCAAATAGTATGAAAAATAACTTTAATATGTTTGTTCGCATGTAATTTTAATATTCAATTAGTATATATTCTTGTACTTATCATTTAAATTGGTGTTCAAGAATATGTAATGCGGTTTTTAATAGATATCATCGGAAATCTATATATAAAAATTTTATGTTGGTTTGTGTACGCTTCAAAAACTCAAAAAGTTCTGCACCGATCGAGCTGATATTTTAGCATGATATATAATCCGCATCAAGGATTGTTTTTATCTATTTTTTGCATCAGTCACATATCCGCGACCGTTTTTGTTTTGTTTCTCATTTCTCAACCATTCAATCACAATGTGCCACAACGAAGCGTGGCAGGGTACAGCTAGTATTTGTATAAAATAATTTTGAAATATTTTCACAGTAAATATATTTTCTGAGTATGTCCAGGTAAAGCCGTAGATGACTGTAAGTTCAAATTTGTAACTCAAAATAAATCTTTAGTTCTATAAATATAAGCTTCAAGTTAAGCTTGCGTAAAATAACGTTCGTATAGTTATTGTTATTAACAATGAGCATTGTGGTCGCAGCTATGAAATTTGCAATACTTGGAATAACTGTTTTTAGTTGTAACTTGAGTCTGGGTGGTGATTTGACAATCGATGTAATAATAATATTGTACTGAGTTTATTGCTTGGTTTGTGGAGGATTCTGTAGTGTGATTATTGGTTTTAAGCGTTTTGTTTCGCCGTGGCGTCATTAAAAATTTATCCAACTTCAGTCCTATTCCTTATCACTACATAGTATAAAACAAAGTCGCTTTCTCTGTCCCTATATCCCTATGTATGATTAAATCTTTAAAACTACGCAACGGATTTTGATGCGGTTTTTATTTATAATACATGCGACATCCCACAGGAACGCGGATAAAACCGCGGGGGACAGCTAATATCTTTATATATATAATTCTACTGTACGTGTGTATGTCACTGAACTCCTAAACGGCTGGATAGATTTTGATGTCATTTTTTGTGCGTGTTCCAGTGGATTCGAGAATGGTTTAGATTCATAATTGGACCCGATAGGTAGAGCTGCGGTCGAATTCCTGCATTTTTGTAGGGACTTATTTCGACAGGACAACGTATGTCAGTGCAGCTAGTATTAATATAAATTACTAGATGTCCCCTGTGGATTTTCTCGCGTGCCCGAGGGATTTAAAATTTTCCCGGGTTAAAAAGTCGCCTATATGTTATTCCAGGATATGCTCTATCTATGCGCCAAGTTTCATCCAAATCTGTTCGGTAGTTTTTGCGTGACAGACTAACAAACATACATACATACATACATATATTCGCATTTATAATATATAGCTGTCCCCCGCGTTTTCACCCGCGTTCCCGAGGGATGTAAAATTTACCCGGAACAAAAAGTATCCTATGTGTTATTCCAGGGTATTTTCTATACATGTGCTAAGTTCCATCATGTAGTTTTGCGTAAAAGAGTAACAAACCCTTACATACAAACATTCACAATTTTAATATTAGAAGTTAGTAGGATATATTTATTGTCTATTAGTGCGGTAACAGCGACAAATATAGTACCAACTCACTTCTAGGGTAAGACACCACTTGCGTCACTACTTAAAATAATACCGATGACCATGTGCATCTTATACCTTGTACAAAGTGAACAATACAAGCATTTCCAAAGGGCGAGGTTCAGCGTTAGGCAGGCCTTAATGTGTCAAATCCCTTGCACCGATTGACGAAGGAAAAAGCATAGCTATTGCGCCCAAGTAATTGTTAACAGGGTAGGGCAGATAATTAGAATGTTATATCACCCATACCACGAGCATGAATAAACTTTATTGGTGTTTTTATCACTCTGTTGACCTACAATCTTTTAATAGTTAATGTAACATCTTTAAAATTAGCAAATTCTTCCGTTAACCATCTGTGAGAAAAAACCTTGTCTACAACCGTTAATATTCTGTTCACACAAGTCATTATTGTTATAAATCAAAACCCGAATGAAGTAATCTATTTTTATGCAGAAACAAGAGATAACACGATAGTGATCATGTTAAATTATGTGTGAAATAAAAACGCAATTTAATTATAAACACAATAAATAATTACTTAAAAGGCAGTAGGTCTCGTTTTGAAATAAATGAAAACCCCAATATAGCTGTAATAAAATTGCTTAGGTTCATGACCTTACTATAATAGGTTAATAACTATATTCTGTCCAATTTAAGAAGTCACCTTTGCCGTATAAGATTGTTACTTTTGACAGCCAATTGCCTTGGTGTTAAGTGACTGCCAATCCGAAGGTAGCGGGTTCGATTCCCACCCAGGACAAACATTTGTGTGCATGAACATGTCTGTTTGTTCTGTGTCTGGGTGTAAATATATATATAAGTATTTATTTAGATAAAAAAAAAATTGTATATCAGTTATCTGGTTTCCATAGCACTATATTGTACATACATACTACTAACATAGACTAGATGGCCGTGTGTAAAGAATGTCCCAGGATATCTATTATTTATTTATTTATATAGGAATTTAGCCTTTTGGTTTAAGACAAGGTTCATTGAGATCATCATACCTTTAACCCTGGGCTCCATAGATGAACCTTATTTCTATACAAATGAAGTTGATTTTTCAGTGACGTTCTTAAACGTCAACAGGGACTTCTTATAGTGGACAGAATATAAGTTGTACTTACTGAGTTAATGGATATACTTCGCTGAGTTTAATGTATTGAATATGATATTTACCTGAAACAAAAAAAAGTTTATAAGACTAACAGAATAAACATTCACGTTGAAAAAATGTAAAAGAAGTATAAAGGATAAGTTACAAGTTTCTCAAGCTTTTAACAATAATAAACTCTATTAGTCTTAGCCTAGATACTTTAGCTAATAACCACATGTTCAGGACTTGTTATATCATTCGCCAAAGAAAGTCTAGACAAACATATCCTAGTTCATTGTTTTTAAAAATTTGTTTATAACAAAATTTCATTGTATTTTCACATTTCAAAATACAAAAGTTTAACAAAGTAATTCGCAAGCCGACAAAAGCATAAACTTAAGGTAGATGTCGTCACTTTCGCTTTTACTGAGTGTTGTGTGACGAATCACTTCATACTCGAGTGATGTGCCAAGTGATGTAACTTCATCGACTTATAACTCGAGCTAGATATCGACGAGAGAAGCTTGACAGGTCATTCTTATAAGGGCTGGAGGATTGTAACGTAAGAATTGAAGATTGTTGCATGTTGTTTTTGCAACTATGTTTTTTTTTAGCTAGTATACAACTTCACAAAGAATTTCGATTTGACGCAGTACTTTCACGTCTGTATTCCAATATTAATTTGTTGTTACGATATAGAAATTTCATATATTTAAATAAGATCTTGTTATTGTTTTTTTAATAATGCATTCATTTGTTTTGAGAAGTATACACTATACACAGTAAAGTTGATTACAACAATAATACAAAAAAAATATTGCCAGCCAAAAAAGGCCTTCAATTATAATACTACATATTCTATTTCTGTGCCAGAAAAATATTGAAAATGTTATGTTGATGACAAGTGGTATGTACCTTTTGATTTTTGTCAATATTAAAGAGACCATACGGTTTCATTATTTGAAAAAATAAGTTAATGAAAATATAACTTAAAATATTTTTCAGCTACCACAAAAATACTCAGATGACTTCTATCCGTTTTAACAAACATGATAAAATTTCTTTACATCACTATTTTATCAATTAGTTATGCATAATGCGTCTTCTATAATTGCACTTTCGATGACCTAGAGCCGGAAGATAATTGCCATAATTGTATGGGAGAAAGGTTTGAAGAGTTATTCCATGCCGTTTTAAAGGCTTTGGACGCAATTAATTTTGAACTGTGGAACTTGTTAGCATAAGGAATAGTTTACGTGCTACTATCCAAGAAAATTAAAGAAATAGTACCATATTCATACATTTAAGCGTAGCGAACGTAGCCGAGGTCTGTGAACAATAAAGTTTAAAATACAAAGGCAAGTAAGTACGTTTAGCATTGAGCTTTACGGCGATAAACTCACAGACTGACCGGCGCCACTGAATAAATGATTGTCTGGGTGTGTGTTTGTAAATGTTGTAGTAAATGGGGCCATACCTTTATGACATCTAAAATTCATGTGAAGTTGTGAAAACAGAAGTACAAAAACTATGTTTAAATGATTGTAAGTCTGTACTGAGGAGTTTAAAGTCTAATTTTAAAGTCGGAGTTAGGTTTTCTCGATACACTTTCTCGATACACTCTTTTGGCTTGCCTAGTGAGGAAACCAAAAGATATTACTTCTGATAGTTTCAATCTACACAACTCCTAATTAACCCCATATTACTTTTCGAAATTTGCAATAACTATAAATATTATTATTTAAAAAAATGCTGATTCAACTTATTCTTTAGTATTAAACGTTCTATTGATAAGATAATTAAATTGGTGAATACGGTAAAAAAAGATAATACAGTCTTAATTACTTTCAGTATCTTCACGTCATTAGACAATCACGCAGTTTAATTATAGAAAAGATGATTGAGTACTATGATATTGTAATAAACACTTAAAACTCACAAACAGCTATTTCCAAACGAATAAATTAATAATAAAACAGTGAATGAAAACTAATCACTTTTTGCATAAACATGCACTTGACTTTTATAAATGTTTATTTATTTCAGACTTTAAGCTTTTGATTTCATCGCTCGTTGAATAGTTTATTAGTGTTGTGTTGAATATCGATAATTGAGTCGATGAAATCTATATGATTGTTGCAACACCTATCGTGTTTCATTTTTAATAGGTTACTCGTTATGTGTAGGATTGGGAAAGAATGATAAATTCATATGTATGCTGTATTTTATATTTTACTGTTTATTTTAAGAAAATTCCGTCACAATCAAGGTAGAGACAAGTCTATGCCAGATTTCATGGAATTATATTTTATTTAATTGTGATTAAAAATATCTATACAATTTTATTAAATTAAAATATGTTTGTATATTTAGTGGATCAGTTTAAATTGAATTGTGCTAATTAGTTATTGCTTCCCATTTACATAAAATATGCTAGTTATCCCCCGCGGTTTCATATAAGCATAGCTACGTCAAACAAACCTTCCCCCATTATTCATTCTGTCTTTTGATGAAAACCGTATCAAAATCCGTTGCGTAGTTTAAAAGATTAAAGCGTACAGACGGCGGCTTAGTTTTAAACTATGAAAGGATGCAAATATTTCGAATAAGGAAAACATGTGAATTACTATAATACCTAAATATAAATCTCATCACCTACACGCGACCTATCGCCCACCCTTCGTTTCGAGAATACGTGTTTCAAACTAGGTGATCTTAATGTCAACCAATTACTAATAGCGGTGACATTCTAAATTGTTGCTGGAAGATTCCTCAAGTAGATTTAAGTACCCTAAGTATTTTATTCCGTATATTAGGACATAGGTTTAATTAAATACTAAAATAGGGGATGGAAATATTGTTTTTGTTATTTATTCATTTTAATTAAACATTTGATGAAATTTATAAATTAGCACGTAAATGTTTTTACAATACGGTATTTTTATTATAAATTCAACATTCATAGTTGACTTTTATTTTTTTAAACAAGACCTTTATTAAAAAATTACTCATCGTATCAAAGATTTTTTTAAAGCGTGTTCTAAGCGATGTTTCTTAAGGAAAATTATATCCAAATAAAAAATGTTTCGTCACAATACGTTGGTCGTGGTCCGGTAACAGTTGACTCAGGTCAATGGTATAACTAAACAAATATTGTGAAGACGGGCCAGATGAAGCAATGACCGATTATGCATTACCTATATACGACACGTCACAGCGGAAGAAATCACGACGGACAATCTGCCAAGATTGTATCTAGAAAATTGAATATCATTTAAATATAACCATTAATACTGTATATTTTAGGCACATTTTACATTAACAGACAATTATTATTTTTAAAAATGGTACCTATTATAAAATAATAAAAGGATCCTCCAATAAGTTTAGATTCGAAAGGTTAATAGCCAAGCCATAAAACGTCTAAGATGCTATCTATTCGTAGGTAATTAAGTAAATATTTAGACTTGCATCTTATTATAATTCTGAGCAAAAGTCAAGGTCTGTAGGCATGTGAAATGAATGGATATCTTCCCACGATTAACGAGTCAATCAAACCGAATACGATTTGTATCGAAGATCCGATTTTGTAATCGAGTTGAAAATTATATTATTAAATTGCAGGGAGCAGTCGGTCGTCAATATTTCCATCAGATAATCACTGCAATTACACTAAGTTTTATGTCGACAGTTTGCCAATGCGCCTTCACATTTATGTACTGATGCTTTGTTTTGGTAGACTTATAATTTCATGTTTACGTTTTGGAATGTCATTAAATAACTGCAACATAACCGTATGTTGGCTAAAGTCATAACTCATAACGCCGAAAAGGATTATTTTTAATAAGTCTATTCTAAAGCACTACAACATAACTGCATGTTGGCTCAAGTCATAACTCATAGCGCTGAAAAGGATTATTTTTAATAAATATATTCTAAAGCACTACAACATAACTGCATGTTGGCTAAAGTCATAACTCACACACTCAAAGTTTTTTTTTTTATAATTCTATTCTATTTTCTGACAACATTTTATTGACATGGCAACATGCACTATAAACTTAATAAGGAGGCATCCTACTAATTCTACAAATATTATAAATGGGAATGTTTGTGAGTATGGATGTTTGTTACTCTTTCACGGAAAAACTACTGAACGGATTTGGATGAAACTTGGCACATACATAGAGCATGCTCTAAAATAACATAAAGGATATTTTTATGCCGAGAAAATGAAACACCCCTCGATAGCGCAGGTGAAACCGCAGGACACAGCTATTGCACTATAAATAGTCTATAAATAAACTATGACTACCGTAGTACTGATTCAGGTTTTATCTACAAATAACATAATTAATGTACGAGTATTCTTAGATCATTTATTAGCAAACATAGTACCTAAACTCCTCGACAAATGTCAAATAAAAAGCCACATCAATTTAATAAGAGGGTATCTCTTACAAAGGATGTTATATAACTATATGCTAAACTTTATAGTTGTCGGCGCATAGAACAAAAAGGCCGCCATTTTTCATCAATTCGCATAAATCTCTACTAATATTATAAATGTGAATGTAAGTTTGTTTGTTACGCTTTCACACTAAAACTACTTAACCGATCGTTAAGGGTACTTTTTGTGCCGGGAAAATGTTAAACCCTTGGAAAATGCGGGTGAAACCGCGAGGGACAGCTAAGATAGACAGTAGAAAATAAAGTATCTAATGATGACAGGTATGTTAGTAATCTATCACATCAACTGTCGTTATAAGCTAACGTGTTTTTTGTATCTCGAGATAATATTTATTTTATAGTACAGCGGTCGACTACCAAGCATACCGTCCACCTGATGGTAAGTGGTCACCGCCGCCTATGGACTTTTGCAACACCTCATTTGCGTCTAATTTGTACGTCGGAAATTGTTGGCGGAAATGGATAAGGTGGAAGGTAGTACTTCCGCGGACGAACTCTGCACTAAGAGCTTTACTACTCAAATAAAATAATATAACCAATAAATTAATAATATTAGAAGTGAATTAATTTTTTAAAATTATTATTAATTAATTCCTATAAAGGCATTTGCGGTGGTTTATGGCCTGTAACCATAAAGTTAAAAACTCATCTTTATTAAATTTATTGGGCGTTGTCAATGTTCTTATCAAGGTCTCGATCAATATGCAAATGTTAATTAATTATATATTCACATTTGATGATTTCGTTCAATCTGCCATCGAATTAAGAAACATTTTTTAACCGCTTAGAAAAGCGACTTATGCCTTTGGCTTAAAAATGAAAAACCAAAGTTTTTTGTCGCAGATATTAAATATAAAAGTACCGATTAAAAAAAAAAAGCTCTGAAAAATTAAAATAATTTTCTAATTACATAAAAAAGTAGTTAATACGGTTGAAATTCCTTCACAAAATGTATTACAATTCCTCAACTCTTGAAACTACAATGGTCTATTTGTAAAACATTCATAATACAATAAAAGGCGTATCATACTAATTTTAGCCCCACGGCGCCGTGGGAAAATGATACTAATTGGTTAATGATAGGCATTACAACATTTTATTGTTGGAGTGAAATATAACACTACTTTACGTATGTAACATTGCTCTTAAAGTTCTTTTGGATTCATTGCAAATGTCAAATATCTTTTCTGTTGAATTTAATTATGTTGCGAAATGATAAATTATTTATTTATTTATGAATGAGCAGCTTGGTAGCTAGAAGCTTGAAGTGTCTAATATCACACAGTGTTGAACGTTTAAAAATAATGTAAAATGGAAATTAAAAATGGAATCTGGTGTGTTTTGTGTTTTTAAGTCATAATATAATTGATTAAGGTTTGAGTTTGAATGAATTATTATTTAGTTGAAAAGGTTATAAAGAATGAGGTCAATCGGTCCCGTCATAAAAAAAAATATTGTGTAGGTATAAGTTGAGGCATAAGTCTCTATGAAGTATTTGTTGTCATGTGCAAATAATCAATCTATTATATACGTAAGCTCCTGCTTAGTACGATCGACATTAAGTCTTTTTTTAACCGAGTTCAAAAAAGGAGGAGGTTATCAATTCGTCTGTATTTTTTTTATTTATGGAATTGTGATTGACCTCAATCTCACTTGATGGTAAGTGAAGTTGAGGCCGAAGATGGAGCTCGCTTTCCCGTTAGTAGCCTATTCATTCGTTTTTTTCTAGAATAATCTTTGTTTAAGCTTGCATTAACCTTTGCGTTTTTGAATGCCGTAATATTTAATGACCGTTTTATCGCATGCCTACTTTGGAATTAGAAAGGATGTTAGCCATAAAACTGGTGCCTACGTAAATATTGCCTATATGTCACTGTTATTCATCATTTGTTTTCATTCTTTGACTCAAATGCTTACCCCTACATAATTAGCAGGTTCTTTATCAATAACACTTGAGAATTTTTTTTTTTTTTTAAATAACCTTTTTTTAAATGCGCTGAAAAGAAAAAACTTCTTTTAAAACTTTTATTATAAACTTATAATGTTATAGCTGTCCCCCGCGGTTTTACCCGCGTTCCCGAGGGATATCACATTTTCCCGGGATAAAAAGTAGCCTATATAGTATTCCAGGATATGTTCTATCTATGTGCCAAGTTTCATCCATATCTGTTTAGTAGTTATGGCGTGAAAGAGTAACAAACAACATACATACATACAAATCTTTTCTCTTTTTAATATTAGTATAGATTTCACAATTTATATGATATAAAAGCTTACTAAGGTACTCGTCTTTATTTTTTTTTAAATTTTAGTCATACAGATCAAGTTATTTAATTTACTTGTTTGTCTATACAATCGGGTGCAGTTGATTGCTCAAATGCACTATTCCCTGAAATTTTCTGACATAAATTTGAGTATAAAAAAAAAATTCCTGGCTAGTTTAACGAAAATAGTATCTTAACGTGTAAATACAAAAACACATTACCGCTTTCCATATTCCCTCGATTTTAAACAAGTCTTAGGTCGAATTTAATCTATCATTGTACTCTATGTAGTTCAATTCTCACGGAAGATGCGCCTCCCGCCACACTTACCCAGATAGCGTAGTTACGTCACAAATGCACTCGAATAACATTCAAATGTATTTTCATTTTATTCCAACAATCTATCAATATTATCGGTATTCATTAAAAATTATGACAAAGGTCAGAGTTGCGTACACTATGAAATGCGTTATGAAGGTTTGGATAGTATTAATCAAAACGCTGATGATATAAGACTTTTATTGGATGGAAAATAATTTTACCTTTAGAAATATTCCACAGAATAACTAGTTAGTTCATTCGATTAAAATACTGATTGCGAAGATATGTTATGAAGTTATAAAGCAAAATAATATATATTTTAAGGCATTAATGGGAAAAGGTGATAATGATGGATTGATTTGATATAGGAAAATAAATAGATTTTGTGCCGACCACGAATAATTTTGAACAGGACTGGCAATGTCAATACAATAAAGTCAAGAAGGCAGGTATCAAGCGATAAAGGTGACTTCAAAAATAACCCATGTAACATTCAATCGGCCATTAACTTTAAACACTCTTAAATGGTGTTATTTCTATAAAAATACTAGCAACTGGCAAGCCTTATTAAGCAATTCAATCGCCAAACTACAATGGGTAAACGTAGTTAAGAAAACAATATGAGGTAACCCAAGTTTTATTACTCGGTAGCCCAATTTACTTAGACAGTTTAATGATAATTTTAGCAAGACCCAATTCAAACTGCCAAGCCATAAATCACGGGAAAGAAAGATGGTGGCCTCTAAGCGGACTCCCCGCAGTAATGTCAGAGGTGAGCGAAAGTGAAGATTACGTGCCGGTTACGCAACGTTACCGGGCCGCTGATATGCGGGCATATAGACGGGTCACTGGGTAATATGCTAATGTTTACGTGTGGGTGCCAAAGTCATACAATCATCCGTAATTGGGCACTATTTGGCTAACAGCTTTTTGTATCCCCATATAAGTAAAATAGACACATATAGAGAAACAATAATTTTGTATGAACTTTTGTATTATGAGTTCAAAAGTCATTTTTGTGCAATGTCGATTTTGTGTTTTTTGTATTTGATAAATAATCAAATGTTGTCAGGCTAAAATTAACAAAATTTAATGTATATTTTTTAAATATACATTGTATAATATTTATTTAGTTTCTGTTTTAACTATTATTTTTATTTTAAATATCATTTATTATTTTTGTTAGCTTAACATTAATACGAACAATAATGTGTGTGCATGCTGTGTATATATATGTATATATTTAGGGTTATTGTCTAGTTTTAAATTTTTATGTTATGTGTCTCAAGCCAAGATTTAACTTTTACCTGTTTTGTTTACCTTACAAAATAAAATAAATAAATAAAATCTCTTCGAACTATAAAAAAAAAATATGTATTTTTTTTTGGTTTTGTTGAATATGCTTTAATATTATAATTAAGATAGCGGGTACGTATACTAATGAAACTAATGCCCATATTCAAAATAGCGTCTAATTATAGCGTAATAATAATATTTAAATGTAAATGTTTAATTTATTTTAAAAACCGTACCCTGAATATTAAATGAACCACGTAAAAAGATTTAACAATATATTTAAGAATGCACTTGAATTCACGGTCAATATTGAGTAATAACAATAATATGTTAATATGGTTCGTCCGTTTGTTCTCGGCTCATCGGTAATGTAGGTTAGACGAACAGGTTTTCCTCTAAATAAATAATAAAGTAGCATAATAATAAATTAAAATTACTGCTTGAATTTATTTTTGTTATTTTTCATGTTTTTATATTTTAAAAATAACATGATTATAGTAAGAATAATTTATTGCTTTTGGTGACAAGTCCTTAAAGTATAGTAATAAAATATCGTTTTTTAATGGTCGATTAAAATTGGTAATATTTTTTCATTAACTTTCTACGAATTAGAACTTAGCAAAGTGATCCTACTAATATTAAAAATTAGAATGTTTGTATGTATGGATGTTTGTTACTCTTTCACGCAAAAACTACCGGACAGATTTGAATGAAACATGGCACATGTATATAGAACATATCCAAAATAAAATATAGGCTAGTCTTGATCCCGGCAATATGTAGCATCCCTTGGCAACGCGGGTAAAACCGCGGGGGACAGCTAGTTAAGCATAATTAATATCTTCAGAAACTTGCAGGGTCCATATGCGCCTGGCCAATTTTCCGTCTTTACCTTAGCTGTCTTATTCTTAATCATACTAAGGCATGGCCTAAAAGAAATTTATATTTCGAACCATTTAACAAATCGCACCCTCAGTATGATTTTATTTTATTTATATTATTTTATTTATTTTATTTATTTTATTTATTTTATTTATTTTATTTATTTTATTTATTTTATTTATTTTATTTATTTTATTTATTTTATTTATTTTATTTATTTTATTTATTTTATTTATTTTATTTATTTTATTTATTTTATTTATTTTATTTATTTTATTTATTTTATTTATTTTATTTATTTTATTTATTTTATTTTTATTACGATAAGGGCTTAACTCAACATTTTGCGAAATAGAGTTACGATCATAGAGAGACTAAACAAAGTACACTCTATCCAATGAAGAGTAAAACATAGTCAATTTAATGATACTTCAGCCTCATTAACACCGGGACCCCACCCTCACCCAAAATCGATATGTGCCAAAAGTCATTTTTTTAGTTAAGCCTCTATCGTTCTGAGGGTGCGAATGATAAACGCACGTTTATGCCTTACTTAAAGGTCGAGCAAATTATTAGTTTAATAAATATTCAAGTTAAATTATAGTTACACAGTCCCAGCTAATTGCAAGTATCGATGTTCTACCGTCATTACTTCTTAATATGCAAATACTATCGATATATTATAATAATCGAATTTGCAATAGTAATATAATGTTGTAGGTAGTATTGGAACAGGTTTTGTACAGGATCTCATGAATGAATAACTCTGCTAAGACAGAAATACGTTTTAACACTGACAGTAAATTGGCTTGGTGGTTAGCGACACTGCCAAGCCGAAAGTTCGATTCCCACCCAGGACATACATTTGTGGCCATGAACATGTCTGTTTGTTCTGTGTCTGGGTGTAAATATCTATATAACTATGTATTTAAAAAGCAGTATTTGTAGTATATCAGTTACCTGGTAGCCATACTACAAGCAGTACACTCTGCTTAACTTGGGAACAGGTAACCATGTGTGAAGAATGTCTTGGGATATTTATTTATAAGAAGCTGTATTTATACTATACTATAAATAAGTATGAATAAATACTAGGTATTTATGTTCATTTTGACTTTAATGGTGGAACCGGTATTTTCTGACATTAACAGGATCATCTTTCAATAAATGCCTAAACTTGCGACACGCTATGATGGCCGTTTTGACGTTTAACAATGACAAAGAAAAATAACATTTATTCCATCAGACATAAGGTGCATCTATTGATACAACAGCTAATTGCATGATGATGGAAATCAACCTTATTCCAAAGCAATACAGTTTCTTTTCCTATGACAATCTGAAACGTCAATACGGCCAGCATAGCGATAGTATAATTTGTAATTAAGGATAAAACAATGGGTGAATGCACTTATTTATCAAACAACTATTACTATGGGACCGACTCTGAATTGTCTATTTATGATTTGACTTTACCTAATCTCTGAATGCTTTGAATAAAAGTATTCGAGTCTAAGTTTTGAGGTAGACTAACCCGCCACAAATTTTAGAAAACTCGTTTTTTTTTGTGTCCACAAAATGTCGGTATCTTTTTGTGTCTAAAGTAGCAAACCGCTCATTATGTAAGTAAATCAGTTTGGAGGTCGTGATGGCCATAAAGACACCAGAGACTGCCAAACTGGTTGTCACGTGACTGGAATTATTGGCTGAAGTGTCATGGAAGCCGTGAGGATGAACCGGTTGTCATAAAAAAATATATACATATTAAAAATACCTATAACTTTTCGTATTTTTTACTAAACAGCCTTAAAATTGCTTCAATAACTTATAAGGTGCCATTTAGTTTTTGGCTGATAAAAATAATTAATCAATTGACGTGGCCAATATTAACTTTCCGTGTCGCGGCTTCACCCGCATTTCCGAGCGATCTAATGTGTCCCGGAAATAAAACATAGCGTATTTAAATCCGGAATAACGTACCTTTCGAATCATGAAAGATTTTTTCATTTAGGTGCTGTGGTTCCGGAGATTTGCCTTCGCATACATACACTCACAAAATTCACACTCTCATTTTATAATTTTAATATAGTTTTAATTCATCTTTAAAATTCAAAGCCTTGGGCCGACAAAAAAGTAGACGGTCCACCTGATGGTATGTGGTGACCGCCGCCTATGGACATTTGCAACACATCGCACATGCGTTGTCGGCCCATGTCTCATGTGTCTGTAATTTCACCGGCCCCCTTACCTTTCTAACCGAAACACAGTAATACAAGTGCACTACTGCTTCAAGGCAGAAATGGTTAAACTTCCTCGGACGAACTCTGCACTAAGAGCTCTACTACTCTAAAGCCCGTGAACCACTGTGAAGGTCCAAACTGCTCAAAATAGCAAGACACTTCATCGGATGTTAGCTTGCAACTGAGAAAAAGTAGCTAGAAACTTCTATTCTTATTTATCTTTTCTATTCTATCTATTTTGCCACTGATCATGAAATTGTATTTTCGAGTTACTCATGTGAGAGTCAAACAGGGAAAGTAAAGAACCAAAGTAGTTAAATTACATCTTAGTTTGTTAATGTTCAGTAAAATGGCTTGATATTATACTTGCTAATAAGAGACAATGGATTACTGGCGTAATTTTAGTATTTCACCCATTTTTTAAATGTACAATTACAAATCCGTAGGTTCTTGTAATCTATTCCTATGTACCAACAATATTTTTATTTTTATTTATTTATGTGTCATAGTTTAATTATTAGTTGATATTGTTCCTTACGTACATGCTTGGCTCGTTAAAAATAAGTTTGACCATTTTACTGACAAGTCTACTACTACTAGTAACAATGACTACCTTATTACATATTTGATTGAGATCGCAAGTTTGATGATAAAATTAAGCCAATATTTTGGGCAAATAATATGCGATGATAAAACAAAATATATATCTTGGGGCATTCTTTACACACGGCAATTTGATCCTAAACTAAGCAGAGCTTGTGCTATGGAAACAAGACAACTGATATGGGTACTACTTTTTTAAATACATACTTATATATATATTTACATCCACCAAAAAAGAAACAGACATGTTCATGAACACAAGTGTTTTGTCCTGGGTGGGAATCGAACCCACGACACACCACGCCATCTGGCAATAAAGTATGATGTGCTTGTGCCTTCTGATCGGTGCGTTGTGCGTAATGTATTGTTGCGAAGCTTGAGCATATCTCCGATCAGCTGGCACATAATGAAGTGGGTCAAGAGACCGCCAGCTAACGAGCTACGGAATCCGGTTCACATCAATAATTATTTACTTTTGAAGAACTATTTCGAGGTATTTAACAATTTTTGAGTAACTTATTTTAGTATTATGCAGATTGTATCTGTCGTAGATAACTTATAATAGATAATGATAATAAGATGATCATTGAATTCATTAGAAACTGGAGTTACATAAGTCATAATTTTCGTCATCGTAATTAGTTTGAAAATAATTCAAATAAAACTATGAATATACTATAGCGTACTGAGGAAGGAAAAAAAGCTTTTACTTTTTTTTACTGTAAAGACGAATCAATTCAAACCATTTTATTCAGTTTAGGCTCGCGGAGAAAACTTATAAAGGTCAAGTTTCTGAAGCTGTCATTATTCCAGTCATTAAAAAAATCATTTTTATAGCATGTAAGTAAATGAAGTCATTAAAGAACAAACCAATAACATGTTCTTCTATCTACAGTTATAATTTTATTGATGAATATGAGAAGAAAGTAAGAATTGCATATAGTTACAACCATGCACAGTATCAATACTTCCAGTCACTTGCGTTTCTAGAACCGAAGGTCGAGAAAGGTTCCTAACCTTGGGATGGGTAAAATAACTCTCTCTAGCATGCTAACTTATGATGATTTGATTACTTTTTCATCTAATCTCTAATTTGAGACTTAACTTGCGTTATTGGTTTTACTTTTCCTGATCGAAATTTTATAACATAACTATTGCTATAAATTGAAATACTGAGGCGGAAGGTTTGACCCAGAAAAGATTTAAACATACACCGAGGAAGAGGTGTAAAAGCCATCAGAGGACCTTCATCTTTATAACAAATAGTGATAGGGTTAAATTTTGGGGAGCAAGGTTTAGGTTAGGCAATAACAGAAATATAAATATATAAATCAATAGGTTTGCTCTACAAAACCTAATGCTGTAGATCCAATTTAATAGTCAAAAAATCCGAGTCGAATGCTAGCAGTCCCTTCTCGATATGTTCAGTATTTTTGAGGTTATGGCGCGTCAAAGGAACCTATCTATTACATCGCAATATGTCGGCTAGATTGTTCAGTAATAACACCTTACTTCTTTTACGGCCATCTTGTTATGTATGAATATTGGTAATTTAGAAAATTAATATATTAAATTACCGTAACGTAACATGTATGTAAAGGTTTACTCGCAAATAATTTCGCAACATGCTTTTAGATGATTCTGCGGAGTCTGTTTAGTATTCATAGTGCACCTATCGGCATGTGGTTGATTGTTAAAGGTCGCTGGTGCATACCACAAATTAACAAAGACATTTATTCAAGTGCATGCTTCAGGCAAAAGTTAATCAAGCTTTTGACTTTTGATGCGTGATATATCATATTCGGCGGTCGCTTTGATGATGATGTAAAGAATTGTTTTATTGTAACGATGTTTTAATGACTTCAACAACTACTTGATATTTAAATCAAGGATGGAAAAGAGATATGACCACTGGATTGGCTTTCTGGGTGATATCTTTCCTCGTAAACACTCCATGTGTCAAATATCACTAATCTTGATATAATCTCAGACTTAAACATAATTATATGTTGTTTCATAAATAAAGACAATTAATTAAGTTAAGGGTGAGAAAGAAATATGACTGGATTGGCTTTGTGAGTGTAAACTGTCCGCGTAATGACTCCATGTGTCAAATATTGCTATTCTCCATGATATAAGCTCGGCCTTAGAAATAAATGTCGACCTCCTCGATAGGTTATTTGTATAATTTAAAACGAATACTCGAATTAGTAATCGAACATCCATGTTCATTCAATTTTATAGGGTACTGGAAAATATTAATACACCATCAGGCTTATCTGCTTTAGTAACTTTTAATTTGACCTTCATAAGTGCATTCCGCGGGCCTAAACTAAACAAATCGTTTTGAATTTTGCGCCATCAGAGGATCACTCGTGTCTTCCAAAATAAACACTATTCGTTTCAAACCGAGTCTTATATGTAACATCTACATCACTACATAGTATAAAAAAAAATCCCATCCCGCTGTCTGTCTGTCCCTATGTATGCTTAGATTTTTAAAACTACGCAACGGAATTTGATGCATTTTTTTTAATAGATAGAGTGATTCAACCGAAAGGTTTTTATGTATAATACATGCATATTATAATTCAGAAAATGTGAAAATTTTAAAGAATTACAACTTTTTCAACTGCGCGCGTTTTGCAGTTCGCGTATTACAGACCTCCGGAACGCGGGTGAAACCGCGGGGACAGCTAGTAATATATAAACATCTTCGTTTTTATGTGAAGCGGCATACTTTAACATGCATTCTAATGGCAGAAGAATGCAGCCTCGACCTAAGAATTTACCACGCTCTAATGGTATTAAATCATTTCCGTTTTTTACGAGTACATGTTGGAAAGAATAACGCTATTTACATAATTGTAATTATATATTAATGAACTACATACCAACTAGCTTCCACACCCACGGTCCCGGTATATAAGTTAGTTTAGTTACTTAGTTAGTTTACCTAAACTAACTTTAAATCAAAGTTTCACTAAGATGTTAAGCGCCATGCCAAAATTTCTACCTCAATGAGATTTCAAGGAGGGCTCAAGTCGGCTGATACCTGATAGTTTATGCACTCTTTACTTATTTAGAACAAGACACGCACTAATACATTCAAAAATACAGGTATAAAAATGTAAATCATAAATGGTGTCCCAATTAGAGGTGACGACTGCATGCATTAAAAAGAGACAAACAACAGAACCAAAAAATATCTTAAAAAATCAAAGAAAATAATGATTTAATGAATTAAAACTATGTCAACCAATATATGTATAGTGCGTTTGTCCTTAATAAGTAATACAAGCTATCCCCCGCGGTTCCCGGGAAATAACATTTTCCCGGGATAAAAGGTAGCCTATATGCTATTCCAATATATGCTCTATCTATGTGCCAAGTTTCATCCAAATCCGTTCGTTAGTTTTTGCGTGAAAGAGGAACAAACATGCATACATCTATACATACAAACTTTCGCGTTTATAATATTAGTAGTATTATAATGTACTACGTTTGATACGCTTTCACGGCTAACGACTGCACAGATCTTGCTGAAATTTGATATACACGTAGCCTATGGTACGGAGAGAGACAAGGACTTTGTAATAATTTTAACGCGAGTGAAACCGCGGGTGGAAGCTAGTCGTATTATTGAGGAACTTTTATTAATTTAGTAGTTAAAATATTAGTTTATGCACAGCTGTAAATTTTGTTTGAGTATTGATTTCAACTATTTTATACACAAATGATTATTTTTTTATGATTATTTACACGTAACACGGAAATATTCCGATGATGTTGACGATAATTACGAACTCGGAATAAATGTACAATGAATCGGCGCATGATTAATGTGATATTTGTTTGCTATTGTAGTGGAATGCTAACCGTGCATTTAAATAATTCTTCTTATTATATAAAAAAAAAAAATATCCGGTAAGTTAAGATTTCTCACACATGACTATCCCTTCACTTAGTAAAAATAAAAAATCTGATAACGTATGTTACTTTGATTAATACCTACTAATATTAAAATGCGAAAGTTTCCGAGTAAGGATGTTTGTTACTCTTTCACGAAAAAACTACCGAACGGATTTGGATGAAGCTTGGCACATTCAAAAAAATATACGTCAAACCTAAACTTGTTGTGATTAATTAGTAGTTTAATTTTCTTAGAGTTATTGAAAAATAAACCCTATTGTGTTATAATAAGGTGTATCAACATCATTTTACAATAAAATACTGGATCACTAGATAAACCTTATTTTAATAGCAATAAATATATTTTTTCTATGACAAACGGCTTTATGGATTTTTGGTCCTATCTATATAGGCTCTTATTTGATTTAATAACCACCTGCTGAAACATGTTTAAAAATCGAACAAGAGAGACATAATTTACGAAAACAAAAACAATAACTCAAAACTAAGAGATTCGACGATCTAGCCCCTCATAGCACAGGGTATCCTAGTTTGAGGGGTTAGGACTTATTTCTATTACTTATATTAACAGGTTTAGTGTTTTAAAAAGTAACCTATCTGCGTTTATCTTAACGTAAAATTTTTATTTTTTTATTTATGTATTTTCTAAACGCAACTATTCCACACAATCATACGCTGGTGCGTTAGTGCAAACCATAAACGTTCCAGCGAAAATGAAAGCTTCGATGTTTTGTAATATAACGGTTTTGACAAATTATAAAATGATGGTTATATAACGATAATATGTTCTTAAATCAATTTTATGACAGTCATCGGAAATCCTACTACATTATAAATGCGAAAGTTTGTATATATGGATGTTTGTTATTCTCGCAAAAACTACCGGACAGATTTGAATAAAACTTGGCACATAGATAAAGCACATCTTGGAATAATATATAGGCTACTTACTATTCCGGGAAAAAATGAAATCCCTCGGGAACCCGGGGGACAGAGTACTTTATAAATCAGCAAGTTATATTGAACTTTGTGATGTGTCTGTTTACAGCCGGTCGATTGTTCGTTGATGTCTTTTTGATTCACGCAAGTTGTACTAGTGCGGCTGTTTTGAATTGTAAATTCTATTGCATTGTTTTTATTTGATTTTACGTTCATATGTATTAATTGCTAGGTACTATGACTAATAAAATATAGACTTAGTAACTTTAATAATTTTCTTATATATTTTTATATTATTTTTAAAATTAAAAATAATTATAGAGAATTTGTAATTTTCAATGATTATTAATTCCATAAATTACCCATACGAATAAATTAAAAAAAATATATGTAATACCCTATTATCTACACTTTTTAAAATTTTATAAAATAAATAATATATGCTCACCTTGCACAAAAGAAAAAACACGACACTACGTCACACACACAAATAAAAAAAATATAAGTTCAAAATTCGAATTTTTCAGTGTCCGTGTGTTGCGCCGGCTGGGGTCAGAGTGCGCATGCGGTTACACGCGGTGTCATCCCGCGACTCGCGAGCACGCTTAGTGAAAGTGCTTATATAGCCTTTAGGTGCAACTAAAGCCTGCACAGTGACGTCACAGACGATGCCTGCAACCAATTTATTGACAGCTAAAACAATGCACTGGTAGCAGGTCTAGAGCATACATTTTTCAAGTTGCAAGCGTTGACACGGTTTTGTAAGCTCGGTGATCGATCACGATTTTTATTGTGAGGTTTTCAACAAAGATAGTCATTTTATTGATGGCTGTAAATATTTTATAATGATAATGTAGTAATGAATAGCAGCAATGGAAGATCTTTATTGTGATTATCGTTTGTTTATTTGGATGGCTTGTAACTGAGCCGAAAGCCTTGGAAACAATCTTTAAAGATTTTAATGTACACATACCTTAGAGATTAAATGTTATTTTCTCATTTTCCTCCATAAAAGTTTAACTCTATTTAAAATTCGGATGATAACAGACATGAACTGGTTTTATTATTTATTGTAACCTGTTACGACTCTATTTTAGGATGACCATATAATAGTGGACAAAATATATAGACTTTTAAGAAGAAGCCTAAAATTTTTGTCGACAGTAAAGACAAATAATAATATGTCCGAAATAGTTGAATAGCGCGTAATTACTATTGGTAAATACTGTGTAAGTGTCAAGTACTATTTTCAAAGAGGTACAATCATCATGAGAATCGTCCGGAATGCACTAATACGTAATCTTGATTTGGCTACTTTCGTCACTTACGTGGTATTTACCAGCGCTAGTTACGCGTCGTTGAACCATCCCCGATGATATGATTTTGTAGATAAACATACTTTCCTTACCTACATTACATTACTACACTATACCACATTATGAATAAATGTTATGTAATTAATATAAGTTTCTATATATTATATTATTTAGCTCTATATTGTAGTCCAAGCGAGGAACCACTAGTTTAAGAGTCAGAGGTAAATCGATTTTGAACATATAATTTTATAGCCTGTCTCACTGTAATTGTCCATTATGCATAATATTTGTATCTGGCTGATTAAATAAGAAATATAATTATTAAAAGTTCTTTTTAAACAGAGTAATTGCTGAGTCTGCGCTTGCTGTAATATTCAGGTCAAATCCTAATAGTACGAGACAGTGGTGGGAACAGCCCTACTTACCGGTAAAGTTAATATTATAATCAGTTGTAGTTGTAGCAAACAATTAGTCAATGAAATGAGATAAAATATGATCATATACATATATTTATTCAAATAGGCCTTCACTCATGAATGGTTAAACTCTAAAGCCGGTTCGGAAAAAATCTTCGTAAAAATGTGTACGTAAAAAAATTACAAAATCAAAAACATTTTTCCAAAAGTATTTTTATTTATCATTAGTTTATAATAAATATCCTGGGACATTCTTTACACACGGCCATCTGGTCCCAAACAAAGCAGAGCTTGTACTATGGAAACTATGTAATTGTTATACTACATATACTCCTTTTTTTTAAAGTTATACTTCTTTAGGCGTGATAGAAGAAAATTATGAGAGTGAAATTTTAAAATGCGCGCGCATCCCTGTAACACAAAAGATACAGGTTGAAGTTAGCTGATAAGATATTTACACCCAGACACAGAACAAACAGACACGCTCATGCACACAAATGTTTGTCCTGGGTGTAAATCAAACCCGCGACCTTCTGTTTGGCAGCCAGAGTCGCTAACCACCAAGCCAACTGGACTGTCATCTCTTTCTCTCGCTAGCTCTATGTATAATTATGTTGTCTCGTATCAGACTAAATAAATTATAAAAGGGGTTAAAGCTTTAGAAACTATTAATAGTCTGCGAGACATTATTTCTTGCCATAAGTTGCTGCCAAGCGTATGTAAGCCAAAATTAACTTTCTTGGCACGTGTTCTTTGGGTGTTTATGCAAATTTAACTTAAATACATGATTCATGAAGTAGTTGAACATAGAATTACCGTAACAAAATATACTCTTTCCTAAAACTTGACATAATGTTTCCCGATTTTGTAATAATTACTTTGTTATTGTTCGTATTTTTATATTTTTTTTACTTGTGACAGATTTTCAACATGAAGCTTTAAAATATCCGACCAAGAATATATTGGAGGACCATGTTGTATGTAACTATATTATTTAATTTTATGCAACCATTAAATTGCGAAATCAGAACAGTACAATTATATTTGTGTTTCATTGTCTTAATTAATCTATAATAAATCAGTATAAAATAAAAATAAAACTAAATTCAAAACAATTTATTCGGTTTAGACACGCGAAGGGCTTATGAAGGTCAAATTTAAAGTTCCTGAGCTGCCACCGGTTCGTAAGTCAGTCTTCAACTGAGACGAACCGGTAGGATTCTCAGCAATGTTAAATTATTATTTCTTTTAATAAATTTTATCTAATCTAAATTTTTGGCTATTTTATTATTTTATTTCAATTTAATATTTTCAATATTTAACATTTAAAAAGTACATAATATAAATCAATGACAAAAAATTAATAACAAGATAATAATTACAAAAATAACAATAATTACGATCTAGACACACAAAGAGAGATGTAGATATATAAAAAAGAATTACACATTGTTTTATCAAAATGCACTACTTTAAAGCGATACATATAAAATCAATAACACAGAGATCAATTCTAAATATGTACCGTAATTTTGACGGTTATAAGGTTAGCTACCATTACATACTGTGAGCTAACTTTAAAGTACAGCCACATTCAAAGATTAATCATCATATTGTATTACATGACAATATTTCTTCTATTGTACAACAATATTGCTGTACAGTAGTATACAATAGACAGAGTAATGCCAGAGGTTGTAGGGCCAATAGTGGTAGAGTCCACAATGGCTTGGCACCCCGCAGTTTTGTGCCAGTATCATAAATCATATCTTATTATTCTTTAAACTGGAGTATAGGCATCTCCTCGTTGCATACCTCTTCGCTGCATAAGATTATTTCATATTAAATTCATTTTTGTATGTTTATAAATTATTAAAAAAATATGTTACAAAATAGTATTCTTCTATCGCCAGGATTTTTTCGTTAAAAATAGTCAGTAACTTTAAATTTGACCTTCATAAGTGCCTTCCGAGGACCTAAACTGAATAAATGGTTTCGAATTTTAATTTTTTTTTTAAAAGACCGGGGGAAAATATATTTAATTTAAAGGCAACGATAGCTCGTGGTCGGATCGGATAGATCGTGGGTTTGAATCATTCTAATTTTATTTATTCAACTGAAATGATTACGGTGCAGCGGTGTAGTACAGCAATTATAATCATACATTTACGCTTTCAGCGCGTGCTCTGTCCACTACCAGTAGTGTAGGTACCATTAGAACTCTCTAGCTGACTACCATCCAAATTGAAAAGCACCAAGCACCTATCTATATCAGTCCCTATAGGCCTATATGCCATATGCCATAGTTGGGTCTATACCCAACTATTCCTACTCAGGACAAACATTTGTGTGTATGAACATGTCTGTTCTGTGTCTATATAACAATCAAGTAGATGGTCCATCTAATGGTAAGCGGTTACCGCCGCGTATAGACATTTTCTATATCAGGCGCTTCGCCAATGCATTGTCGACCCTGAGACGTTAAGTTTTTAAGACTCATGTGCCTGTTATTTCACCGGCCAACTTACCTGTCTACCCGAAACACGGTAATACCAGTGCACTGCTTCACGACGGAAATGGGTTAGGTTATTATTAAGAGAAAAAAGGAGATTATGTTGTGTATCAGCAATTTGGTTTCCATACTACAGGTAATACAAACTGCTTGATTTGGGATCAGACCGCAGTGTGTCTAGAATAACCCTGGATATTAACTAATCAATTCAGGTGAGATGGACAGAAGGCAGTCAGCCGTCAACTGCCTTGGGCTACGTAATTATTTTCCATTGTGAGATTATGGTTAAAGGCAAGGCTATACGCAATAAAAATAATATTAACAAGTGTAAAATTCCACATGAACTGTTGATCAACTAGGTAACAAAAGGTTGCTTCTCTAATGTGTAACGACCTTATAATGGCTTAAAACTATGCACTGAATCCTCGAGGTGGCAAGGCTTCATCCATCATCATTATGGTTAGCCGCAACTGAAAAAAAAATATTATGTGATTTGCGTTGATGGCCTTTAAGTTTTAAAAAGTTATAAATAGGAGTATTTAAGAATTAAATAACCTTTGCTTAATATACACAACAAAAAAGGTTGCGTTCACATAGGAAACTTAACTTTATGGTTATGATTTATCACCTCAAAACTGCAGCACATATTGGGATGGGACTAATACCATGCGACGTAGAATTTTTCCAAGATGGTTATAGATTATATATGATGTCGATAAATGCGGGTGAAACCGTGGGGGAGAACTTGTGAAATATATAAATATCCTTGTTTAAATACGAACTATTTGACCTACGAAATAAATGAATATTATTTCGTATTTTTAAATAAAGAACAAATGTTTAAAAATAAATATGTGATCGCAAACTACATTTTTAATATGTGCCTAAATTTGCTAGCATCCGCAACAAGGTTTTACTCGTGTTTTAGAATCAAAAGATCCAATATCCAATTTCCGCCATGTCACCTATCACCATGCAAAAAACCATTACGACTTGAAGGACAAGCATAAAACTAAACAATGACTTTCTTTGTTTAGTTTCTCATTCAAACTAAGTAGGAAATTTTGCAAGTTTCACTGACATACCCACTTTAATGTTAATTGAATTAAACAGTAACATCTTGTGTTCACACACCCAAGCAAATTGCACTTGATGTTTCTGTCTGTCAAAAGAGTTTATGGAATATACTTAATCGTTAAACGCATTAACATCATTGCGTGCCAAAGTTGCGTAAAAAGGTTAAATAAAGCAGTATTAACAATGCAGGTCAAACAATCCATTACCAAAGTTAGGGTCTGTACAAGAATTGCGGGAATAAATAGGTTATTAAATAAAATTATTGGACACAATGAATATAGCAAATGTTAATCTGTTAAAATGAATACGAGAATATTCTGTTTGATTATTGGTCATAAACTTAACTATAAACAATCGTATAACTAACTTAGGGCCTCTTAACTAATAACTAAATAATAAGGTCTAAGACTAAGGTCCGAATGAGTGTGTAAGAGCCAACAGGAGCTAAACATTCGTCCATTAAAAAATACACTTAAAAAAGCTTAAAACCTTGTTGGTGTAAGAGCCAATGAAACTAATATCCGTCTATTAAACGAAAAAAAAAAAACGTTTAAAACGTCTACCTAACCTATCTAACTAAAGACTAAAAGAAAAACGATATAACGATACATAATATAGGTGGAGCTGACTGTGTGTTTTAACACGATACAATACCATAACACACGCATCGTTATGAAATCGATTATTTATTTCAAGCAGCCATCCCAGTAGGTCATAAAGTCAAAGTGTCAGTGAAATTACATCGGAACATTAGTCAATAACATAGAATAGCATGTGTTAATAGTTCATTCGATACTGTAGCATTAGATTTACAAAACAACTCGTTATTTTGAATTGATAATAACTGTGATTTTGTAAAATTATTAACGTTATATTTTTGCAATGTTCATAATGGTACTAATGACTAGGGGCTTACAATAATAATGTATCTTGGTTACAAGAACCGGCCAAGTGCGTTTTAAAGTCTGTAGGATGTGGCAAATCTATCACCTAGGCTAGGAATTTATGTTATGCTTATATTTTTTTCTGGGTGAAGTTAATACTGTAGTCAGTATTTTTGATTTTATATAAATAATAAGTACCTGGATGGCCCAGCATTGCTCAGTATTTCTTTAGTAACGTGACTTCTACCGTATTCTCTTTACTAAAGCACTGTCATATATACCTAGATACGAATTAGATGCGATAATAAAGGGCTCCCAATAACAGTATTTCTCACAAAAGATGTAAAACTTTATTTTTGTTGAATACCTTACCTTCTAACGACATTGTAGCAGTTTTCATTGCCTAAAAATACGGATAAAATGTCACTTTCTGATAATGAATCCTAGCTTTATTTAACGCCCCCGAAACCCCCTCCATACTAAATTTCATAAACATCGTCGGAGCCGTTTCCGAGATCCTAATTGTATATATATATATTTGTTATTCATTTGTATAATTGCTCGTTTAAAGGTATTAGATAATAATAAAATTCGTTTATTTTTCTCCCACACATAAAAAAATACAACATTTTTTTTTGTTATAAACAGGTAGGTTAAACATTAAGTTGTGGGAGACAGGAGCCCAACGCCGCGGTTTTAATTGTATTCCCGAGGGATGTCACATTTTCCAGGGATAAAAATCCTATATGTTATTCCAGGATATGCTCTATCTATTTGCCAAGTTTCATTTACATCTGTCCCGTAGTTTTGAGGTGAAAGAGTAAATATCCAATTCAATAATTCTCATTAATAATATTAGTAGGATTTCAAAAATGCTAATATGTAAAATTATGGACAATTTCGGTACCTAATTGTCTCTATTCCCTATTTGTCTATGGAACTATAAAAGCAGATAGCCTTAGCTCTCATGATAATGAGGAAGACAAAAACCATTTGCTTGCTACATACTTACTAAGCAAGACTGTACCAAGCAATACATCGCAAGTAATTTTGTTTTATTTACCACTTTGGCCGACAAACAAGCCGGCGGTCCACCTGATGGTAAGTGGTCACCGCCGCCTATGGACATTTGCAACACTAGGGGAGTTGAAGTTGTTAAGTCTCATGTGCCTGTAATTTCACCGGCCCCCTTACCTTTCTAACCGAAACACAGTAATACAAGTGCACTACTGCTTCACGGCAGAAATGGGTAAGGTGGTAGTACTTCCCCGGACGAAAACTGCACTAAGACTCTATTATATATATATATGTTGGTTTGTGTACGGAGTAGTAGAGTCTTAGTGCAGTTTTCGTCCGGGGAAGTACTGCCGCCTTACCCATTTCTTCTTTCAATGAAAAACAAATAAAGACGGTCGCGGATATATATAAAAATGCTATGTTGGTTTTTGTACGCTTCAAAAACTCAAAAAGTCCTGCACCGATCGAGCTGAAATTTTAACATAATATACGAGTATAATCTACATCAAGGATTGTTTTTATCTATTTTTTGCATCAGTCACATATCCGCGACCGTCTTTGTTTTGTTTTTCATTTCTCAACCATTCAATCACAATGTACCACAGCGAAGCGTGGCAGGGTACAGCTAGTTAGTTATAAATCTAAAAACATACATATGTTAGACAAACGTTTATTAATACTTATTGTTTTTTTCCTGTAATTATATTCCCTATATAAATCCTCATTAGTTTGATGTCGGTATTTCGAAATCGGCAATCAATCAAGATAGCCATTTGTTAACATCACGCATAAATCCGGAAACTAAAGTTATACTGATGAGATCGTGTGATGACGTCGTCTGCGTGTGCGCATTGTTTTTTTAAATGTTTGCAAGTCGTGGAAAGTCCAGGAATTTAGGGTATAAAAACCACCTGGTCTATAATCGTAAAATTTAGTCTATTATCTTTCTTTCATATAAGATTAATAATTCACAAATGTGATATTAAAACTGTTGGTCACAATTCCAAGGGATAGCATATGCCTGAGTATTTGATATTAATTTCAACTTGAAACCTCCACACGTTCCTGAGAAAAAGGGGCTTGACAGGCGGAGACTGAAGTAATTCTATAAGTGTTCCATTTTCTTTTTGAGTCACGGATCCCTAAAAAATAGGATAGCAAATCAGCACTGATCGATTACTGAGTGATATTTCAGCCTGCTCTATTCCTAATATTTTATTTTCGGTGCAATACATTAAAAGCATTTGAGGATGTCACAAAACTTTAGGAATGCTTTTGCTGACCTCTTAGTCAAGTTGTAAAGTGCATGTGGTCATCAGTGCCTTTACCATGAGTTTTTAACGTACGCACTCGTTAGCGACGGCGTAAAACATTTAGAAGGTAAATGTGTACAACGCCACTAGCGGTCACCTAAGGAACTAAAATCGATAGTACAAGTCGATAGGTAAAAAACCTATCGAAATGTAAACACTAGCGAGTAACGATTTTTAGCCTTTGCTATAGACATTCGGTACCATGAGTCACAAATTTGACAGTTGCTATCGAGAAATACTGTATCGATAGTAGTTTGTTTTCTCGCTAGTGTCTAAAGTAAGTTTCAATAGCAACTCATGGTAGAGGTACAGAACACTTCCGATATTTTTAATATCGAATAAATCTGTGAAATAAATACATCAACCGCCTTTTAAGTAACAACTAAAAAATAATGAAGACACTGTAATGATACTTGTCATTATCAAGGTTATGCAATATACGCAAGAAGATGACCTTACTGAATCATTGGTCATTTAAGGTATCCCAAGGGCCACTGTCGAAGTTTACGGGATGACGATATGAAGCAACCAGCTATCTTGACCTATTGAACGATCTCCAAATTTTTCCAAGTATCTGTTAATATAGGGTAAATGTTACCCAAATGAAAATGATGTGTCTATCGAAGAGGTTCAAGCGTGTGACTGACGTTGACAGTAAAAAACAAGGATAAGGAAACTTTCCTCACATGTGATACTTATCAAGGGCTTTTAGATTAAGCCTTAAATTAAGTAAGTGTGCCAAATAGTTATTAAGATTATTTTACGTACGTGGTAACCGCACAAGTCTTCGAAATATTATGTTGTTATTGCTAAATCATTGTATATTTATCGGGAAGGCGTGGCAGCGCAGTAAAGACTTCGCATATTTAAAATTCCTGCTCCTACAGATGATCTATAAAAGATGGTAATCGACCTAATTCCATTTAGTCGCGTATCAACTGCAGTCGCGACGGCACGCGCGGCGCATGCAGTACTCTTACTCTTAACGTAACTAACGATGTATATTCATCGCTCTCTGACAACAGGTACACCGTATTTCTGTAGTACTGGTCACCTGCTATACAAGCTGGGCTTAGTGCAGGGACTGCTGTAATATATCATAGCCATATATATATTTTTATGTGAAATAAACGTTTATTATTATTATTTGCAACGTGGTAGCATTTGTTTATGGCCTATGCTCAAAATGGACAACCCATTAAATCTAATAATTGTTAATAAAATATAAGAATATGTCAATGTTAATTCAAATTGCTAATAAATATATAATAAATTTAATAATAATGAAATAAGAATTAAAATATATGTAAATAAATGAAATGTAAATACTTACTTTAATTGGGAATAAATGGCATTATTATTATTATAGCATTTGTTTTCTTTCCCTTTCTTCGCGCGTAGAAATATTTATCTAGTATTAACGCTATTTTTGAGAGCCGTGGATGACGTGTCTTTATAATTATACGTCATTTGTTTCCGCGATATAATACGACCACTTATTGTCATAAATATAATTTGAAGAGTTTTTGAATGGTGAAATCCAGAAGTACATTGTAGTAAGTCCGATCGGTCTGAAGGGAAGGGTCACAGGGGCATTACCCCCCCCCCCCCCCAAATATTAAACGTCGAATAGAAAAATCTTTTAAAAATTAAAAAAATAAAAGATGCATATTGTTTTATTATTAGTGACCACCAAAATTCAGGCTGCGACCGCGCCTGATTCTTTACTTTATTATCTCACACGGATTCTTAAGTTGTGTTAATTGTTACCGGGAAAAACTGTTTCGTATAACTACAATAAGAGCGAACTCAATAAATAGTGGAATAAAGATCAACCTTTGCTGAAAGTTCAAACACTGTGAAAACGTAATAAATATAATTAAAAATAATTGACACTGCACAAAGCATGTCCTAGTCAGCAACAGTTATTACGTTGTGATGAATCATGACTTTTCTAGTTTTTGATTATGTAAACGCAGCATGACTGAATAGAAATGAGGAAAGGGGCATATTATTTAGGAGCTTTACAATATTCTTACTGGTGACCTATTATTTTGCTGTTTTTATCAAGAGCTACCTAATTTGTATAAAACATTTTAATTTATACTGGCTGTAACTGCAGAATTGCAGAGTAATTTATTATTTAAATATTATATGGGTAGTTTTAACTATTACTGTTGCGAGCCTTTTTGAAGATTTTGCTATTTGCAACCTCCGTGGTTTTTTTTTGTGTAACGATTAATGTTATATTGTAAGATGTTTTATAGCAATAAAAAAACAAGATTTTAGAGTTCCATACCCAGAAGACGATTACGAAGACGACCGGGACAATTACTAAGGCTTCGCTGTCCGTCTGCCAGTCCGTCTGTATCTCATAATATGTGTGAGCGCTCGAAAAGTTAACACGCTTCGGTGTCGTTCGGTTAAAAGAAAATACATCACCAAAATGTGGCATACGTTTAAAACTGCTATTTATTAAAGAGGTTAATTAATAAAGTTCATAATGAAATGTGCATCCTGTAACGCTAATGTTACTTTTGAGTAGAAATTATAATAAAAAAAATAAGGGTTAAAGCAAAAAAAAGGTCCTAAAATGTGTCCATTTCAGCGTTATGTAAAATATTGTACAGAGGTAGGGAACCCTTCATGGGTGAGTCCAACTGGCACTCGCCCGCTTTTCCCATCTCTTTTGTTTCAAACTTAGAAGTAGGTAAAAATTACATAACACTTAAATTAACTGTTCAACATCATTGAGCCATTGTACTATTGACCCAACCCAAGAGAGCAACTAATTAAAACTGTTAGTGGACACCACAGATGCTATAACGACAATAAAATAAATATGAACAATTATTGCCAAATTTTATAATAGGTAAAGGGAAAGTTTAACCAAAAAAAATCTAATAATACTGCAACAAACAGGTTTATAATGTAATTGGCACCAGTTTAGCAGGTTTTATCTAGTTCTTTTTATTTTTAAATGTTTGAAACACGAACAGTTTCACGACAAGTGGGTATTCTCTACCGCCATAAATTAGACAATTTTAGAACTGAAATAAAACGATTTGATACTCTTGATTCATAAACCGCAACTAACTACAGTTCATTCATAACCCTCGAAGGAAACCACGAGTTTCCGACATCGTTGGTTGCCCAAAACAATAAAATTATGGGCAGATAAACCGATTCCACAATTGTGTAACGTTTTTTACACGTTGATAAAATCTCTACCAATGCGTTTTCAATTATCGTCCGCCCGCTAACGCGTCTGTCCGATTTCTAAACAATGCCAACGAGAGGGTTTCGTAATAAAAAAATCACGTCAGTATGCAAACCATTTGAATGACAAACAACCTCCACTGCACAACATATTAAGTGTTAGCGAGTAATATTGTGCCCTTAGGTTAATTACATATTAAGTTTTTCGTTGCAATTAGTGTTAAAAATGAGCGACACTCTCTAGAAATGCCTTATACATGATCTGTCTTTGACTGTTAGTCCACTCTTTATCAGATTTTGCTCTCGATGTTCGTCATGCTGCTGGCTACTTACGATCAACGTAGAAACCTCGCCGTAAAATGCTCTTTACAGCAGTCCATTCTGTACTCTATGCATGGTCATTATAAAATTATAATGAAAATACATTATGTGCATGTTTCATAACATTAGGCTTACGCTACACTTGACGGAAATTCCGACGCTGAACTTCCGTTGCGGTAAATCCGTCATTAAATATTGCAGATATATTATTTCCCCCCCGCTGCCGTAGAAATAATCATTCGTTGCGACAATGTAAAGAATATTACAGCGGTCGAAGGACGGAGCAGACGCAACACCAAGCGACCGATCTTCGGCAGTGTGCCCGTTACTAGTCATTTATATGCAATTAAATGTACTGGCATTCCGCTGCGTTATATCGGCGTCGGAATTTCCGTCAAGTGTAGCGTGTAGGCCTATGTATCAAATACCCTACCCTCAACACGTCATGTCAGTCCGCTCCGCTCGACTGTCCCAGATGCGCTGCGAGCCTTCGGAGCGAGTCATTTCCTTTCGGAACGAGACATGTATAGTATAACCATTATTATCAACGGTATGATAGAACAAGAAACATGTATGTGCCATTTCTTCATTCAATGGTGTCACTGTCTTGAGGATTATTTAGGTATGTCCTACGTCTTTGAACGTCAATAAATAAAATGATTATTTTGTTAAATTAAACGTATAACATTTTATAGTTCAAGGGTAAGTTTTCTCGTTGTTAAGAAATAGGTTCAGCAATCTAATTTGATATTTTTTCAAAAGCTCTTTTGCAACCAAGAATATATTTTCTTGACCTTTGCCAGGACATCTGAGATTAGGCGGCCACATTACGTGGCTTTGCGCAAATCCGTTTATTTCTTATTGCGTCTGGTCGAAGTTTTAGAGGCTGTTAGAAAAAAAGATTGGTTACGCTCCGTTTCATTTGGCTTTAGAAAAATGGAATTCCTATAGATAAATATCTAATGTCCTTTTGTGAACAAAACAAAGGTGGATTCCAATACGGTAGACTGCGGAACTACAAACATTATGAACTTAATAAAAAAAATTGTCTTTTTACTCATCGGTCTGGTGTGACGACTTTTTATTTATTTTTATAACTCTTTATTTACTGGGTATACCACCAATTTTCATCAGCGTCCCGTGATATTTATTTGTTTGACACCATCACAATTTTCTTTAAATATTTTATTTTGGGTGGTTTATCTATGAAAATGTAACAAATGTATAGACAAAAACAAAGCTTTTATGATTTTAGTAAAATAATTAAAGTCTATGAGGAGCTTAGTAACGTTTTCTCCGCATGCTACATTCCTCGAAGTGTAGAACATGAGATCTATTTCTAAAATAGACTTCACATAAAATAAATCAAATAAAAAATAAGAAGGACGGAGTTCTAATATTACGTTGTTACTTTAGATACACAGACATAATATATATATGGAGTATGGTTCATCATAATAGTCTTATTGTGTGTATATCATATAGTACAACAACATCCTAACTCATATTCAAACGAAAGTGAGTTTGTTTGTTACGCATTCACGGCTAAACGGCTGAACTGACCTTGCTGAAATTTGGCACACATAATGCCTAATATATAGTATGGAGATGGGCATAGGCGTTTGGAGTTTATTGATGTTCACTCCTTAATGAAATGAAATGAAAATATTTTTATTCAAATAGGCCTTTACAAGCACTTATGAATAGTCTGACTCTAATACCGGTTCGGAAGGTTGTTTTTTACTGAGAAGAGCCGGCAATAAACTCAGCAATTACTCTTTTAAAAAAACGAACTTAGATTTATTACATAAAATATTATTTAGTCTCACTGACAATACCTGTTTGTTATGGCAAAATTGCAGAATTATTTAACAATAATATAATATTATAAATATCTAATGAAAAAAAAAAATACAAACAAACTAAAGCCGACCAGCCCCCACAAGCAGCACCTGTGTTCCTTACGTTCCTTAAGTTCATTACGAATCGTTCTCATATAAGCCCGTGGTCTGAAAATTTATGGGGAGGAAAATCAAGCGTTACACTTTTTTTTAATTACGGGAACGCGTGTCAAATCGCGAAGGATAGCTAGTATAATACTTGATTGATACCTATACTATATTAAGTACTTTGTAAATACTAAATATAAAAAAAATATTCTTCTTTCTGTGCCTCTTCCCATTATTTGGGATCGGCCCTCCTAAAAATAAAATTGGAGTAATAAAATAGTCAAATTAGATAAAATTTATTTAAAAATTAAAAAAAATCCTAGCTGAGTTTCTTGCCGATTTTTCTCAGTTGAAAGCTGACTTCCGAACTGGTGGTAGCTTCACTAACTTTGAATTTGTCCTTCTGTTAGAGTCTGACCATTCATAAGTGCCTGTGAAGGCCTATTTGAATAAATATTTCATATCATTTGAGGGCCTGAACTGTATATACCTTTTACGCCATTTTAATTTAAGGCATTGTTTGTGTTTTAACAATACCTTATAACCTCAGATAATACATATAAATTTATAAATACAAATTAAAACTGCGTCTAGGTACATAATATGTCTTGACATTTGGATGTCACGGTGCGATGACCTTCCTTTTGGAAGTCATCCATAGGTATTACTTTGTAAGACAGGTAAAATGAAGGTAACCTAGCGAATACTTGCCATACTTCTACTAAAGGGCACTACACTATGTTTACTGTACGGGAGGAACTTGCTGGACAAGTAAGTCAACATCTTGATCATCCTGGTAGACGGTTACTGTCAACTAGATGAACCCCTAAACGGTGTTGATGCTAGGGCAGCCTCGTGCACCGGTTTCACCAATATATATAATGTAATTACAGTAATCCAATTTCAATTCTCAAAAATTTTGAGTAGTAGAGCTCTAGTAGTGCAGAGTTCGTCCGGGGAAGGACTACCACCATACCCATTTCCGGCGTGAAGTAGTGCACTTGTATAACTGTGTTTTGGTTAGAAAGGTAAGGGGGCCGGTGAAATTACAGACTTATCATCTTCACGTCTCAGGATTGACAACGCACTGGCGATGCGCCTAGTGTTGCAAATGTCCATAGGCGGCGGTGACCACTAACAGGTGCAGCGGCGGGTTGTTTGTCGCCCATATAGTATGAAACAGTAAATAAAATAAAATCGTGAGTTTAAGTTCTTTCAGAAACATCATAGCAAAAGCACATTGAATTTTTCCTGAAGTTTAATTCTTCGGATATGTTTTCCTATTTTTCTGTCCCTAAAATCCTTATTTGGACAATAACGAACATTCGCAACCGCCAATTCGGTCTATCTCTCATCTGCGATCAACATTTTATGTTTATTAATGTTGTGGCGACATCTATGAACGAGTAGAAACACGGGAGAATCCTACATCGCACTATCAAGACTCTCTGGATTTGGAGGATTTGATATACTCGTATATAAAAGCATCCAACATCAACAGTTGGACCGCGGTCCCCAGGCATGATCACCTAGCCTGGCGGAAGATCTTCCCTTTTAAATGGAGGAGTATCATACCTCGCTCCTCCATAATGTAAATATTTGAATGTTGTATGATTGTGACTCAATAACGCATGCTGAAGGGATGTAAATTTTAAGCCTCCAGTTTAAATATGTTCTGAATGAAGATACTTTCTTACCCATATGATTTTTATTCTGGGAAAACATAATGTATTTGGAAGCTGGTATTTTGTAACCCAGAGCGAGTGATTTTAATAAAACAGTTCAATTATAAGATTTACAACCTTTATTTTACAACCATTTTACTGACATTATTATGGGGAATGTTCCTTTCCAGAACAACACGTGCTGGCCTCAGATGCCATCCTCACACGGTACTTCCAATACCGTCACGCACTGAGAGGTTTGGTAGCACAAGGTCTCATTTTTGGACTCCATTGCTGCTTCAGATCAGGCAGGGTCAACAAGTTGAGGCTTAAATAAAAAAAAAAAATAATAATATGATATATTTTTAAAAAAGTTTCTCAAATACTGCGTGTTCTTTAAAATACTAATCTATAGTTATTAATTTTTTGTATTAAAAAAATAACTGTTTGTGTTCTCACAATAGGAACACAATTTTTTTGTAGTCTTGAAGGTGAAATTTTATAACGCTATTCAAAAAGAAAAAAACAAACAACATTATCGGCATTACGATCAATAATATCTACTAAATATACGAATATAATGAATGGTAAATATCAAATGCTAATAATAAGTGATGATCTAAGTATAGTAAACGGATGCGATGGAGGACTAGGTAATTCATGGTTTATTTTAAATAATATACAAAACTTCTATACAATTATGCAGAAAAGTGTATACATTATAATAATAATTAACCTGACGGGTAGTAAAATGACACACTTTATTGTATAGACTTTATAGAGGAGTTGCTCAGACTCTTATCCAGCGATTGGCAAATCGGGCTATGGAAAGTGGTTTATACTCAGGGCCGTTTTTAAACTATTTGAGGCCCTGGGCACTAGGATAATGGGGCCTCCATGACTATGCTATGAGGGCTCTAAAAGCGCGACTCACCCATCCGATCTGACGACACTATGTGTCACATGCATTCTCTGTAACCTCTGACTTGCATTCCTTCCGAACCAGGGGGCCCCACGGATCGCGGGGCCCAGGGCCTTTGCCCAGAGTGGCCAGTAATACTTTTCTTTGAGATTGTACTTCAAATCAAGCAGTATTTGTGCCAGTAATTGATTGACTTTAATCCTGTAACGAGATATCCTTCGTCCATTCTTCTTTTTTTGATAATTTCGTGCAAAGTAAGTTTTTACTATAGACAATAATATGTGGTCGACAATTATAAAGGTTTATTAAAAGATTCCTGTGTATTTTCATAATCGGATATGGTATCTGTAATGTAGTATGTACTTCAAAGTGGTTATTTATATCGATACTAGCTATCCCCCGCGGATTCACCCGCGTCTATCGATAATATATATAAATAAGCAAAATAAAAAAAATAAAAAATGGTTTCAGGAACTCTCCTGTAACCATTTTTTGTCAACCAGTTTTGAGGTGATGGTGCGTCGGAACAACCCTATTTGCCTTATATATGTATATAGAAGATAATTGTAATGTAGCTACTGCAAAGTGCTTATTTATATGGATACTAGCTGACCCGGCAAACGTTGTTTTGCCATATTGTCTTTATTATAAGATAAGGTACATGAATATAATAGGTTGGGGAAAAAGTTCCTTCGCATTTTTTAAGAAAATTCAAAACATTTTTAATATAGTTTATTTACATTTAACTAAAGTATGTAGGTACCATTTTGTTCGATAACTTTTTGCCATCTTGTAGGTAGGGACATGATCCCATTGCTATAGAAATTTTGGGACTTCTGATAAAAATACTGCGACAAGTGGTTTTGACAGTCCTCTCGTGATGTTAACCTGACACTGCCTAAATAATTCTGAAGAGACCGAAACAGGTGGAAATCTAAAGGTGCAAGGTCAGGACTATACGGCGGATGCATTAATATCTCTCAGCCAAACTATCTTCATTTTTGCTTAGTGGCTAAAGATGTGTGAAGTCTAGCGAATCATGATAAGTGATGAAAAACCACACCCTTTCTGTTGATTAATTCCGGCCGCTTTCTCTCAACTTCTTGCTTGAATCTCATCAGTTGTTCGCAGTAGAGTTCAGAACCGATGGTCCTGCCTGGTGGTAACAGCTCATAATGAATAATGCCCTTCCAATCCCACCACACACACAGCATCACCTTGTTGCGAGTTAACCCGGGTTTCGCTACAATCTGTGAAGCCTGACCGGCCTTTGACCACGACCTTTTTCGCACGTTCTTGTCGTACGTGATCCACTTTTCATCACCAGTTATCAGCTTCTTCAAAAATGGTTAGGTTTTTTTGTAGTAAAATTTTAAAATGAATCGATTTTCTTCATTAGATTCACTCATCTTGGCGGTACGAAAAACAAATGCAAATCACACATTTTCCTAATTTGAATTTGGAATTATGTTCTTTAAAATTTAAAATTTCAATGATACCAAAACCAGCCAGATACAAAAAGTATAGCCAAAGAGATTTTATTAGAAGTTCATACATACTATAATGCCCCAACCTAATATATTCGATTGCCATATTGCAACCCTATTGCGGATCAGAATAATATAAAAAATCAGGAAAGTTGTAGGATGTATTTTTTAATGCTAAATCATAATAAAATAAAAATAAAAGTCATAATAAAAATGTTTAGTTGTGGACAACCCTTATCACTTAGGGGTGACAAATAGATAGTAGCCGATTCTCAGACCTACTGAATATGCATATAAAATTTCATAAAAATCGTTTCGGAGTATGGTAACTAACATTGTGACACGAGAATTTTATATAAAATATAAGATAAGAGGGTCGTTTAAGTAGAAAGATTAAATATGCAATATACTGATTACCAAATAAGACTCATTTACATTAATCTCTTATCTCAATGCCAGTATAGATTACCTACTATTGATAGCTCGAAAGAAGTGAGCGGATACCGGCAAAGTTTAATTTATTGTACACTTTATTCTTTCGACATTAAAGCATTTAATTGACCGGATACTCCTCCAATATTGGATGCTTTTGTGTTAATTCAAAATAACAGGGTATGTCGTAAAGACAGATGTTAGAAGAGAAGCTTGTATTACAGGGAAACAATTTAATTACTCATCAATTACGTTTGAGCACAGACTGTAAAATATCCCATAATTATACCAAGACATTCTTCACACATTGTTACCTGATCCCAAGTTAAGCAGAGTGTACTGCTTGTAGTATAGCTACCTGGTAACTGTTATACTACATGTACTACTTTTAAAAAAAAAATACATATTTATGTAGATATTTACACCCAAACACAGAACAAACAGACATGTTCATGCACACAAATGTGTGTCCTGGGTGGGAATCGAACCCGCGACCTTCGGTTTGGCAGTCAGGGTCTCTAACCACCAAGCCAACTGGCCCGTCAATGTGTTCATCATTCATTTATTTTTCGTCACCCAGAAAGATTATGGATCAGAATTTTAAATAAGAAGTTTCACTTTAAAACGAAAATTATAAAAATGCTAAAAAAAACAAATTATGTTTTTATATATATCCTCAAATGTACGATTTTCCACCGCAAATGCTCAATCATCGTTGTTATCTCTACCTTTCAACTTAGGTACATTCACTGAATAATGTCCTGCCATTATTACTGTGCCCAGAGACGGCCTTAGGGGGTGGCGAAAGGGGCAATCGCCCGAGGCCTCACTCTTGGTGGGGCCTCGCACAACCCAAGTAAATAAAAAAAATATGGATTTCGAATTTTATTTATTTGTATAACATTTCTTGTCAAACATTACAAATACCTAAACCAAACAACCAGACTTACTTTCGCATCACATACTTTTCACGAAGGACAATGGGCCTCGCAATGACCTGCCGCCCGGAGCCTCGCAATGGGTAAGGCCGCCGCTGACTGTGCCGTATAAAGATTTACTAACTATTTTATGCGGGCGATAACCCAATAAAACTCGTGAATAGTTTTGAACGTACTAACGCTTTATTTAATGTAGTAGAAAAAGGTACAGGTGACGCTACAGTCAATCACAATTGTTTTTATATCACAGATAATACTTATTTATAACAATACCTACTTCATCTTAAAAATATCGAGATTCCTTTTGTACAGGAAACAGTAAAAACATATAACAATATCAATTTTAACTACATTGATAGTTTGGTCTTAATAACAATTCTTGACGGTCAAACATATTTTTTTAAATTATTTTTATTGTCGAACAAAACTACCAATCTATTTATAATTGATTCGACTTATTTAATTGTATGTATCTTATCCTATAAATATCGTGAATAATATATTTTTTATAAACTTGTCAATATTAATTAGGTATGCGTCAACAACGATGTCAAACTCTAAAAAAGGTAATGTCAAATGACCGTGTCATATATTGCTACATCATAATATATCATGATATCCTGTCACATCTAGCTTAATAACTTCGTATCTATTCATATACTAGCTGTGCCCCGCAGTTTCATTGCGTTCATTCACGCGTTGTATTACATTATATATTATTGCGTATATATTACAGTACACACGGATTGTAGTGTCTGTCTTCAGTTGCGTTGATGAGGAAAAATGTTTGACAAAACCAATTTTCGACAATTTTTTTGGAGATAAAGCTAAATAAAATAGATAAAGATCATTAAAATCTGTGCCGCCGTTCTTGAGTTTAATCCATTAATGGTCTCACTTACACGATTTTCTTTCATATTATAATATATATTGTTTCATATATATATTAAGTAGAATATCATATATATGTTAAGTTACTTGTGGTAATTATGTACCACGCTTCGTTTCTGTAACTTTTTTCGTATGTAATTTTTCTTCTTGTCCCAAATACATTTGTTTATTTCTTTCTTTAAAAGCGAAAGTATGTTTGTTATCTATTTACGCCTTAATATCATATACAAAGAATCGTGATCAAATTTGTCATCATATAAATGTTCATCCTCTTTTCCAGTACCACCATGAATATTTTGGAGACAATAGATAGCCAATCCTTACCAAATTTCATCAATCAATTCATGATTAGTCCAGTCGTTTAGCCGTGGAATCCCAACAAACAAGCAGACTGAAACACTTTCAAAGGTACAATATTACTTAGTATGGAATTTTTCTATACCTCAACTTTGATATCTACCTATATGAATTTTCATTACCATGATAATTAAACTTATAAGTATTTAAATAAAGCCAATTACAGAACATACAACTAAAACACTAGATAGAATAAAAAAAACTGCTTATCACCCATCTAGAGTGTCATAATTTGTGATCTAAAAGCGCGAAATATACCAAGTAATTTAGCCAGTAAATCAGAATGCCTTGAATGGTCGTGTCAGACTAGGCCTCCTGCGCATCTGCCCCGCTCAGTTGAAAGGGCAAAGCGTGTGAAGGCCGCCGCTGACCGCATCCGCTTTGCAACTAGTGTGTGCCAATTGTCGATGTCGATAATTTTTAACCATTGCTTGCCTTGCAGACAGGAAATTTCGATTGTTAAAAATTTTGAAGTGTACTCGCGACCGTTACTGACACATCTGTAAGCATCTACACATATGGGCCCCGTTTACACGAGAGTTGAGTTTGGGGTTTAATACATTGATAAATATATGTATATATAATATAAAAATTTATTGTGTACATACGTACAACATATATGGTATATTCATGTCAGTTTTTACTTCTATCGGCAGTTCCTGAGCGCCACATTTTTTTTTATAATTTTTTTTATAGCGTAAAATTGGGAATATTAGAAAGCTCAATCTTATTGCAAGAAACCTACGACTCAAGGCACGACATTCGACGTTAGTACCAATTCAGATACCATCGCCTTAAAAAAGGTTATAAATCTAAATGTATGTTCTTTTACGCAAAACATACTTACCTAAAATAGAGTGTTCTTTGTCATCAGCACTTACAGAGGTGTAAGTTTAAATTAAATATTCTTTTTATTTTACAAAACTACCCGTAAAGCAGAAATGAGGTTAAATGGGGCCTTATAACGAGTCCATTCACAATATTTAAGAACCGTAGTAACGCTGTATAACATACCCCAAAAAAAACTGAGTTTTATGAATGAAAAATAGAAAAGCTATTAAAGTAGTCAATTATTAGGTAAAATAGGTACGTAGGCCTTTCTGTTAAATAATCTGGTTACCTGACATGACAGCTTACTAGAGTTGTTGGCTTTGATAATTAATTTTATTTTTACGGAGTATTTTGTAACACGTTTGCATATCATCTCATCCAAATTTTATAAATATCGCATCTTTTTTCTATCGACATTCTTTGACGCTACCTTTTCAGTGCATCTACATCCCTAAATATGACTAAATTAAAATGTGCTAGTTTGATTAACGTCACTGTTTGGTTGTGACATTAAACTTTAAACTTCTTAAATGCACACTATAATACAATGTGTTGGTTCATAGCACAATAAGCAAAGTAAGTCATTAACTACATCAAAGAAATATGATGAAATTTTCACAAATATTTTGGGCTATTTGTTAAGGTCTTTTGCATATAATCTACGTTTAAGTAATTTAGTAATTGCTTCCACTCACATTTGAAATATTTATGGAAATCGAAATGCTTACCGATTTCTTTAGTGTGCTGTAGTACAGGCATAGCGAGAGTAAAGAAATAAGAATGGCCGTCAAAAAAGAGTGGGTTTCTCTTCATACTTAGCACTTACTCACAATTTTAAAAGTTTTTTATGTGTCTTCTAATATCCTTTAATCTCCTTTAAAATCGAAAATGGTTCGACCATAATATACTTACCGAATATTTTTTTTTATTTTGTTCGCCTCTCCACTGGGGTGGTTTAGGAAAACCCCAACGGAACTGGCGAAAAATCGAATATATAACATTTAATATTTCTGAATAGTTGTTTTATGTGTCATGAAGTGCACCGGGTCATTTAGTTAGAAATAAATTACACGGCCACCTAAACTCCAACTGATCATCTTGGACTATAGAAAACAGATAATTGGTATACGTTTTACTGTTACTACGACGATTACGATCAGTTAAAGGCTCGCCCACCTGCTGCCATAACTTATAATTATCTGAACGGCGTACTCACGTGCCCTCAGTGTGCACTGAGTTTCGCCGCGAAGATAGGCTACATAAGCCATCTTCGGGTGCACCAGCGCCATTACTCGGACTAGGGGTCGAAGTGGTCGCCTTGGCCGAAATCGGTCGGAACCATCATCATCATCATCATCACTGTTACTAACTAGGCACATTTACATCATGACATAATCACTACATAGTATAAAACAATGTCGCTTTCTCTGTCCCTATATCCTTTCTTAAATCTTTAAAACTACGCAACGGATTTTGACGCGGTTTTTTTAATAGATAGAATAATTGAAGAGGAAGGTTTTTATGTATAATACATGTGACATTCCACGGGAACGCGGGTAAAACCACGGGGGACAGCTAGTATTATTATATAACGAGGGTGGGCGATGATACCTACATTACAAGATATGATGTTATCTTAGTTTGGGTTTTGGCTGCAACTGCATCATACAACTTAAATTGTAAATCCAAATTAATAACTTCAAGGTGCAAACAAATTATTTATTCATTTTATACTGCATCAACTACTTTTTCCGTCCCAATAAAAACTTTATGAACACAAAGTTTCGTTCGGGGTGGGAATCGAACCCCAGACCTGTGGCGTAGCTGTCAGTTCTAACCACTAAGCTAACTGGCCCGTCAAATAAAAAAGGCGTGTTGAGAAAACACAAATATACGTAATAGAAAATGATTTCATATATAAATATTTCCCCTATATATATAGCCCCGATTTCACTATACATCTAGCATCTAACTTTTTTCTGTCAACTGTTCCACTATTTTGTAAAATTTTCCTAACACTTTAGTTTATAAGTAAGCAATGTTTCATGTCTTGTTCAAACAACATTAAAATGTATCGGATTGCTCAATAGGTCCTAGTTGTCGGTACGTTGTTATAATCCATTAAACACTATATTGGCTGCTGGTTTATCAAGTGCAAGCTATGCCGCAAATGGAGTACTGCTCTCGTCTTTCCGCAGGCGCACCCGTTTACCCCTGCAAACAGGGGCCGATGACGATCCCAAACACTTCACTTAACCTTCGCAGAGACAGGCGCAGTCAGATAGACTGTCTGCCTTCTTGTCAACCTTTTCACATATATCAAATGCTTTGTCCTGTGGACGAAGAATCTGACTGTTATTACAAGCAGTAAAATAAAACATTGGGTCAAAGGTTAGACGCCATATATGAAGACTAAAGTCAGCACGTCGTGATTTCTTTCGATTGTTTATCACGAACTATTATTATGTTTTGTTTTTTAATTATAGTTTAAGATCTTGTCTCCAGCAACGCCTGTTTGATCATTTCCAAAAGTGTTCAGTATGTCATTTTTAACACACGTAAATAATATAGTATAATCACTACATAGTATAAAACAAAGTCGCTTTCTCTGTCCCTATATCCCTATGTGAGCTTAAATCTTTAAAACAACGGATTTTGATGCTGTTTTTTTTAATAGATAGAGTTATTGAAGACGAAGGTTTTTATGTATAATAAACGAGACATCCCGCGGGAACGAGGGTAAAACCGCGGGGGATAGCTATAATATAATATACAATTGAACTTATTTGTTTTATTTTTGATTATAATCTTATCGTGGTTAGTCAGGGGTGGCAAGCACACAAACCCTGGAAGATTCTGTCACCAACCTTCAACTTGAATATGTACCCAACAATACGATCACCCAGCACCACCATGCAAAAGTGCTTAATTACAAAATTTATTAATAAAATCGAAACACGTACACAGATGCCTTTAGGCAATAATAAAATGAAATCTTGAACTTTGGTAGACGTTACCTTCGACCGATCGACATTTTCACACAATTATTTTTGAAATGGATACGTCTTCAACGATTTCACAATGAAGACCTTATGACAAATATGATAAGGATCAATATATATTTATTAAACTTTACCATCATCTAGTGTCAATTTGAATGATTTAATGTAACTCTGATGATCAAGCTTAGATAGGAATATGTGTTGCTCATTTGTTAATTAAATTTGATCGTTGAGAAGTGCGAGGTTGCGTTCGACAATCTAACGTAGACACACTAAGATTAGCGCATTTCCAAAATATATTTAAAATTTGATGAATTGTATAATAACTACTAAATTATGGAATTTCAAATATTGTTTCGTACTTTTTTGGTCTCCTTTATTAGGAATTTCGTTTCTGTCTGACCTCAGAAGAACACCCAAGGACCTATCTCTCTTAGGCTATTTGAACTTACTTAGGGGACATCATTACATACCAAGATGAGACTAATGGTGATCAAACATAGGGTATATAGGTTGTATATTAAATATGTATTGCAGGTATATATACAGGCATTCAGACAGTGCAAATCAGATATTTGTGTGTAAACGTTTCAATAACAGATAAATCGTTTGACACATTCTAATGTATTCTTGTAACTCTAATGTATATTTGTATATCAATGACCTCGTCTCGATATACTTCATAAGAATATCGTCAAATCGTTGCCGAATATTTGAGCTGTAAATATATTTTTTATGTACCTATGAATAACTGTTAGATAGAAAGGGTAAAAATAGTATTAAAATTTATTTAATAACTAACCTCTGCCCGCGGCTTTAGCTTGGGCAGACTTCAGGATTTAATACACAGAGATTCCGTCACAGTTAACTAATTTCTTGTTTTATATTTATAAAGCTGTGGTCCGCGGTTGATCCACTTCGGCCTTCGTTTACGATTAGTGTTCGTCCCAAGTGAAAGTAATTAATGATTTTCAAGTGTAGGTACTCTATTATTAAAGATCCTTAATAAATAAATACGTATATTGCATCTGTATTGTACCTATTTGAAATTCATATAAATAATATAGTTAATATAAAAAAGTGTGTTTCTTATTTTTGTTGAAACTTAAGGGGGTCATGAAAATATTAATTTTGGTTCGGGGAGGCTCAGCGAAATAAATGTTTTATATTTGTATGTATACATTTTCCCATTTTATTTGGTGGTATTATAACATACTTTTTAATTTAGTCCAATCGGGTCTCAAATCAAACACTACATAATATACAGGCTGACATAATAATATGTTGTTAACCTATAAAACTAAATTTAAAATATAACTTCAGCGCCATAATTAATTAATAAAAAAATTAAATTTTTACAAGCGTTTGCGAACTAATCGTAAAATTATGTTATTGTTCAAATTGACAATGCCAAAATAATTACGCTCAATAGCGAACTATCTTGAAGATAAATAATCAAACACGAAAATATGATTTTTAAGTACCGATCTAACCTAACTCAACTCTAAACTAACATATAGGTCCTTTGACACTGTACAATTATGACGTCACATCTTGCTATTTTGTACAAAACTCCATACATTCGATCGTTATGACATTTAATAAAAAGATGCAGATTTGACATTATTCAGCTAATACATAATTTTCCTTACAGAATCGTGGCCCTGTACACGTCCCTATTGTTTCTGAATACATTAATTGTCTGTATGGAAAAGAAAACATTTTACTATATCTTGCTATTTAGTACTTGAGGTGGACCAAAAGTTCTTATTGTACGTCAGAATGCTCATAACACTAAAGAAATTAGTGGATTGGGAGAGAAAGGAAATGAATTAGGAATGAATATTAAAATTCCGTTTTACTTTACATTAATTTAATAAAAATCACCATTCTCAGTTAATCTATATGAAATATACGTCAATTGCAGATTTTCTTGGATTTTTAAGCTATATTTCTTTCGGCGCGTTATGAATAAATGATGAGAGTGAAATTTTAAGAAGCGTGCGCATCAGTGTAACATAAAATTCTCACGGATGAAGTTAGCTGATAACGGTCTCTCCGAAACATCGCACAAATCGCAACTGTCAGTGTCAATGAGTGAGTAATGATGTTATTGTCAATAATAACCAAACAATGTCAAAAATTATAATTCGTTGCTACAGACAGGTGCAAATAGTTTGGACACTACAATTTCACGACTGAATAGTAAAAAAATGCATTTAGTGCAGTTTTTCTCACATATAATTTCGGGTATAACTTCCTACGTATGTACACCCACGTTTTTTTATTGGTTCGACGTAGTTGGTAATACTTTTACCACTAATAGTCTGGCTATCAATTGTAGAATTCCATGTTGTGGTAATCATCTGATATTTATTTACAAAGACACATTCAAAAACAAATTATCATTAAAGTGTGTATCAAATTATAATAGTTTAAATGTTTTAGTTGGCCGTATGCCACATACTATTACAATCATAAATTGCTGCTTTTTCTTGTTAAGAGAATTTAAAATTTACCGAGCTCGCTTAAGCTGATTAGGGTAAGGAGATCGAAATATAAATATTGAAATATACCATCAATGACAGGTTATAAGTCTTGTGTGGCATATCATATATATTCTATGCAACGTATTTAACGTCATTAAGGATCTTGTGGTATTTTCCATTAAAGACTCCGGAGTACCGAAACGCCCTCTCAAAATCCTGAATGGTGCAGCAATACGTGTATCCTTTGGTTATGTCGTGCCACGTTCCTATCTTCATCCAAGGAACATTATTACAAATGTCTCGACACAACACATAGGTATGTAAGATTTCGTTCATTGAGACATCTGGGACATTCACTTGGACAATGGCGAGAGAAGCTGCCGTTTCCGGGTCTTGAACGACCTAAAGTTATGATACATACATTTAATAATGCTAAGTTTTGACTTAAATGCATACAACAATTGCCAGGAGTTCAGCCACTATATAGAAGGTATCTAACTAAAAAGGGGACTCTAGCAATATTGCTGAATTACTGAATATTCAATAAATTCAATTTGTAAGTATGTTAAGATGATAAAACAGACGCACATTTTAGAAAATTTGTTTTTTTTTTGATCAGTTAAAATTATGAGATTGAATTTCTTACCTTCCATAAAAAAGTTGGCACTGGCTGCTTTTTACCTTCTCTGTCAGTAATATACACATGCTTTGGAAAATTCGTGCTATCGTACAAACGTAGATGATGAGAGGCGCCAGTCCAAACCAACAGCTGATGGTCTGTAGACTTCGCCAAAGCCCGTACATTTCGCTCCAATTCATGCCAATTCTGAAATAAAATTACTCAATAAAAGTATTTGATGCAGTCGTGAATAATTTGTGAACAAGATGCAAAGTATACCCACCACAAGATTTTTGCTCCATTGAGGAATAACATTTAAATGATTGAATGTAGCTGTTTGTGCTAGCCCTGGTATCATGTCTCTCGTATTAACTAATTGCCTTTTAAGGAAGCAACTTCCATCATATTTATGGAACTGTCTTTTTAGTTCTGTAGCGATGGCATCCATTTGATGTGTACAGTTGTACAGTGAGTCAAAATCCAACGGTAACGGATTACTGTTCAACCAATCATTTGAAGTCGAATCTACATCAGCTAAAGACCGCTGTATATAATATTTGGCAAATATTGCAATATTTCTGTCTATATCAAAACATACTTCGTACATTTCGACGGTTACACCGGATACTTCATACATAACTTTAATTATTTCAGTGTTACCTGGCAAACAGCGTACATGTGTTCGTTGAGCGACAGATATTATCTTACTTGTACATTTCAAATCTGAATAATTGTAAATCTTTCCCTTGACTTTGAAATATGTTCTACCGTCACATACAGCTTGAATGTGCGATTCACGAAATTTTGTAAACGTTCTTGGACAACTTAGCAAAAGGACATCTCCTTTTGGTATTCGCAAATACCCGCGAGCTGTTTCGTATGATAGCCATTGCCTGGAGGGGTATATCAGTGGTTGAATGCTTTTAAAGTCAGTCTTAATGTCCAGAAAACAATCTGAAAAAGAAATCCATTTTAAATGCGAAAGCATATAATTCAGCTCTGTAATGCTTTCAGTATTCTTTTTTATTTACTGCTGTTCCATATAGTGGGTGCAGTTATGCAGTTCGATGCAGTTACTTTAGGTTAAGGAATAGGACAGAGGGTTCTTTTCATTCCATAACGTCTGTAAAACCGTAGGGGGGGTAACTAGTCCTACTAATATAAATGCGCAAGTTTGTGAATATGGATGTTTGTTACTCTTTCACAGAAAAACTACTTTTCGGATTTGTAGTCGGTAGTAGTATCTAGATAGATAGTTTATAGCCTGGATAAACACATAGGATACTTTTTGTTCCGGCAAAAGGTTACAGCCCTCGGAAACACGGGTGAAACCGCGAGGGACAGCTAGTATTATACATACTCTAAAATTTTGTGTTCCTTCTTTTGTTTCATGATTTCCACGTGATGTTCTGCCATTAAACTATCAAAAATTGTAATATCAGCGAAATCCTATTTATATTGTAAATGTGAACGATTGTACACTTATGACTTAATCAGGCATAATTAGCTGATCCGTTTTAGATACAACACATAGCGTATGTTTGGTACATACAATAATACAGGATCCTTATTGTCCGGATAAAACCACGGAGCAGAAGTGTGTAATTTATAAAGCTATCTCGACTTACCATCAGATTTGATGATAAAAGTACGCGAGATATTTCCAAATTCATTTGAAATTAAGCATTGATATTTTCCTACATCCCTCATTGACATTTTGAAAGAATGTATCATATAATCTGAGGAAATTATTATTTGATCATCAAACCACCATTTCACCTGCAATATAAAAATGACTTTCGTTTATGGATCCCCTTGGTCAAATTGAGACCCAATGAAAATATGTAGGTGACAATAATTCTATTGCTAATTAAATAATAATAAATACCCTGGGACATTCTTTTACACACGGCCATCTGGTCCCAAACTAAGCAGAGCTTGTACTATGGAAACCAGATAACTGATATACTACATATACTACATTTTTTTTCTAAATACATACTTATTTACACCCAGACACAGAACAAACAGACATGATCATGCACACAAATGTTTGTCCTGGGTGGGAATTGAACCAGCGACCTTAGGTTTGGCAGTCAGAGCGTTAACCACCAAGCCAACTGGCCTGTCAATTAGATTCGAATCGCTCTTTTTGTATTAGGTATAAAAATAGTCTCTATATCGGCTGCATTGCATATCAATAAATAAAATACCACAGGACAAGAGGCTATAAAAGAAAACAAAATAAACAAATTCGGCCGTCTCAATATTAATCAATTGTGTAATTGTCCGTACAAATAGCAAACTTGGTAAAGGCAGCAAAACTCTGCAGCTAGAGGTTTTTGTATTTGTTACCGGCAATCTTTATAATCCGGTATTCTATAGAATACCTAGGCAATGTTTAGAATACCTAAAACGTGTGGGCAATGTATGAAATATTATTTATTTTATACTTTGCGTAGATATTCTATACAATACCGAATGTGCAGCCGGTAATGTAGGTAAAAGCCGAGAGTGTTACAAAAAAAAATCGATGCGATACTAAAAAGTGTTCCTGTCAAAAAAAATAAGATTTTGTGCTCTTCAAAATATTATAATAGTGCTTCAAGTAAGAATAAATAATTTTCCTACTCAGCTAATTAAAATTTTGATCAGGCAGTAGACCTACTTATTATTTTTACAGAATTGTTGTACCTGAGTAATTTGTAAGCAAATTACATTATGTTACTTATAGCCATAATAATGTTTAGTTTCACGTGAGTTTTATTGTGATTTTACTGCAGTAACAGAATGATTTTTAGGTACCTTTTTTTTAAAAAAGATTGTTTTTATGGAGGACTATAATTGTTAATTTTAATAAAGTTTTTTTTAAGTAATAGAACATGTCTCATATGCCCGTCATTTTATAGGTAGGCCGGTTAACATTGATATAGACCAAGATCTATTTATTTTATACATTGCCGGTGCAACAGCATGTACTCTATACAATCCCTAGGAATTGGATTCACTGCCTATGTAAAGAATGAACAATAATATTCATAATATGTATATCATACATTGAATTACACTTGACACCCCAGATATTCTATACATTGCCTAGGTATTGTATAGAAAACCTGAATTATACAGATTGCCGGTAACATATATATGTAAATATGCTCAAAAGCGATTTGCTAAATGTAATTGAAAATTGTGCTCTTGTTGGTGAAGGTTAAAACATGAAGTTGGTACATAACATGACGTGTAGTGGTATTATCCTGCCTTCGATACCATAGGGCACCGGCGACGTTTCGCCCGTAGACATCCTGTCTTCTGTTTTTCAGCCAAATAACACTCAACCTTTATTGTTGGGTTTTACTCAAAATAAGTTATAGGACCGATGGAAGTAACGTACGAGTAGTATACCAAACACTGCGGTGGTTTAATCTCTTCTCTACCACGCCACAAATTACAGGCACATGAGACTTAACAACTTCATGTCTCGCGGTCAACAACGCATTGGCGATGCCCCTATTATTACAATTGTCCATAGGCGGCGGTGACCACTTACCATCAGGTGGACCGTTTGCTCGCTTGTCGGCCCAAGTGGTATAAAAAAAATACCACATAAAACTAATGATTAATAATAATATATATAAAAATCAAAAGTACCTTAGGATATGGCTGTCCTGTAGCCTCGCAGGATAAATGAACCAGTGTGTGGTCTTTCAATTCTATATTCTGTGGTTCTGTTTCCGATTCAACATTAAATTTAGGTTTAAGTCCGACCTTCACAAGGGTACTACTGGAGCTAAAGCCAGTGAGATGACTTACCCGACATGTATAGATGCCCGCATCTAATTTAGACACATGTTCTAAAATCAATTCCCCTTCTTTAATTTTCTCACCACCCTGAAATTTATAAATTGACCAATTTGCAGGTTGCTTATCATCGCTACATAGTATAAAACAAAGTCGCTTTCTCTGTCCCTATATCCCTATGTATGCTTAAATCTTTAAAAGTATGCAACGGATTTTGATGCGGTTTTTTTTTAATAGATAGAGTGATTGAGAGGAAGGTTTTTATGTATTATACATGTGACATCCCACGGGAACGCGGGTAAACCCGCGGGGGACAGCTAGTATTATATATAATTGAAACTTTTTGGGTCAAAAAAATGTTTACAGAAACAGTTGATCACTCTGGAAATCACTTGGATTAAACAACGAATGGTTGCGAGGAAACAATAGTACGGTGGTAATATCCTCATAGTCAGCTTCCTACTGTTTACAAAATTGTCACTAAACACCTATATTTGGAAATATTTAAAATTAATAATTACTGATATACCTTGTACCATTGTAACGCACATGTTCTGTTCCACTTGTAAGGTACGTCACATTTTATATGTGAGGATTGACCTATTTCAATCATGACTTCAGACACCGGATAAACATCCTCAGGAAAACCTAAACCAGTAGAGTATGTACAAAATCTTATAACAACTCAAAATCATCAAGGCCTTATTCAGGGCATATTTGGAATATAAACAAAGGACAGGTACTCTAGGATTCTATATTGAGTGCAAAATTGATAGTCTGGATCATGCAACGAACTTAATCCTTCTTTTGCTATAGATTTAGCCCGGGAAAAAACATCGTAGGATGCAAAACTTTGACCGCTTTGATATATTTATATTTTGATGAAGATCGACTTACGTTTAATAATAACCTCAATTTGTTCCACACCGGTTCCCCCCTCATCGTTAGTAGCATCACAATAGATATCATCCAAGGCCTCGGAAACTTTATTGATTAACAAGGTTCCATCATCTTAAACATAATAATCAGCTATTATGTATATGATAAATTACCTAGCTGAATTATCCAGCACACTGTCCCGTAAATACAACATTCCGGTCTAGGGAGCAATAAGGCAAATACGTATTAAGCTCTTACAACAGATTGACCTTGTGTTTTCATATATTCGTGTTATTATAAGTTTTATTGACAAATTTGTGACACAATTGTTTATCCAGTGAAATTAAATGATTACGCGTATCGAGACATTTCAAGTTGTTTAAAAAAGCATACTAATCGAGTTTTATTTAGGAATGGGTTTGGCCCACCCTTAAAGTAAAATGACGAAGTCTACGATAGAGTACGCTTGGCTAGAATAAGTCTATTCGCACTAGACTTGAAGGCCTCCAGGTCATAGAAGTCAGAAAACACAATCAAATTCAAGTTTATTTAAATGAATATTCATACATACCTAACGGAGTCCCAACTCCGACTGGGTACCACATAATATCGGGCTTAGGAAATCCGGTCGTCTCACAGGTAATTCTCAATTCACAATCGCCTACCACGGCTTCGTAAGGAATCTTCCGGTGTATGATAGTTGGTGCAGCTGTAATTGTTATAAATACTGTTAATTATGTGCCACAATCTGAAAGTTCAAAATTCAAAAAAATTCAAAACCATTTATTCAGTTTAGGCTCTCGGAGGGTACTTATGAAGGTTAAATTTAAAGTTACTGAAATAATAAATATATTTATTCAAATAGGCCATTACATGCACTTATGAAAGGTCACATTAAGATTAAGCTCAAACAAATGGATAGGCCATAATATAATGATTCCTGTAGATGTTAACTGCATTAAAACTGTAAAACTTAAGGTTAGTTTTCAATGAGGTAAAAGGGTAAATAACACAATAAACATGTATAATCTTATGAAGAAAAAGTTCAGATTTATGTGTGTTATTTCTATATTTTTTTTTAATAATTAAGAATTTATTGTTTCTTAATCTCTTTTATATACATGTCTAAAATAATAATGATTTTAAGTCCGGACGAATTCTGAAAGGCTTTCCCAACTTATGAAACACTCGAAAAACTGTATGACACACAATACATGAGGAACTTATGCTGTATTCCTACTTATCATTATTGGCTGAACCAGAGAAGTTGCTCGCCGTACGAGTGACAATAAAACCATGCTGGTACATTTCTTAAATTTACAAACAATAGGGATGTGGCTGTTTGGCACTTAAAATATTTATAATTATTGGGATACTCTCCATATTCACACCAAGGATATTATTATAAAGATCTAAACAGATAAATATTACCATAAATTTGAACTATGGTGGTGCTCGTCGCTGTATCAAGTTTATTCATTGCTCTACATTCGTAACCACCGCTATCTTCCGTGTTGGCTATAAATCTGAAAAATATAAAGATTTAGTCAATGTGTTTTCAAAAAGTCAAAAGTTCATAAATATTAAGCTATACCAACTGTATATTGTTATCCTCGTAGATATGGTACTTAGCCCCGTTGCTGATCGCGATTCCGTCTTTGTACCACTTAACAGTTGGAGTTGGGACTCCGGTAACGGTACATGTGAGAGTTACTTCCTCATCCTTTTTAGGTGTTACAGTCGTTTTGCTATTTTCAATTATAGGTGGATCTAAAAAAGGGAAAATTGAGGTTTAGAAGCAATTTTATTTGAGTCCTTTTTTTCATATAAAAGATTATATACGCACACTCGACAAGTAAACTTATTTCATAAAAATCATTCCCGACTGAGTTAACTGCTTCGCATTTGTAAGTGCCAGCTTGGTCGGACGTCACACCATTCATGTGTATGTTCTCATCGGTATTTGTAATAAGATGAAATTCAATTTCAGATAAATGCTTGAAATACCACACCAAGGTAGGTTTGGGATAACCTTCAATGATTCTAGAAAAAACAAACAATGTATGAAAATCAGTCGAAACTGTTATTTATTATTCTTGAATTGGAATGTCGTAAATATGCTTTACAATATTTAAACCATTTGAATGTTAACGGGTACCTTTTTTTAGAATAAAATCTAATATTCCTGCTCAAATCATTGTATTTTTATTTACCTGCAGCTGATAGTAGCATCGTTTCCTTTCCTCACACTAACATTTTTCTTAAACTTTTCAATTATCGGATTCGCTGTAAATTATTTATATGTTATAAATCAAATTATATCTTACAAATATTCCCATTAATTGTAATAGAAGGATTATGGGGATACTCTCCATATTCCTACCAGGGATATTATTATAAAATCTAAACAGATAAATTTTACCATAAATTTGAACAAAGGTGGTGCTCGTCGCGGTATCAAGTTTATTCATTGCTCTACATTCATAACCACCGCTATCTTCCATGTTGGCTATAAATCTGAAAAATATAGTGATTAAGCCCATGTGTTTTCGAAAAGTCAAAGCTTCTTAAATATTAAGCTATACTAACTGTATATTGTTATCCTCATAGATATGAAACTTCGCCCCGTTGCTGATCGCGGTTCCGTCTTTGTACCACTTAACAGTTGGAGTTGGGACTCCAGTAACGGTACATGTGAGAGTTACTTCCTCACCCTTTTTAGGCGTTACAGTCATTTTACTATTTTTAATTGTAGGTGGATCTAAAAAAGGGAAAATGGAGTTTAAAAGCAATTGTTTTTTTAGGCCTTGTTTTTTTCCATATAAAAGATAATATACGCACACTCGACAAGTAAACTAATTTCATAAAAATCATTTCCGACTGAGTTAACTGCTTCGCATTTGTAAGTGCCAGCTTGGTCGGACGTCACACCATTCATGTGTATGTTCTCATCGGTATTTGTAATAAGATGGAATTCAATTTCAGATAAATGCTTAAAATACCACACCAAGGTAGGTTTGGGATAACCTTCAATAATTCTAGAAAAAACAAACAATATGTGTAAATCATTCAAGACAGTTATTTATTATCTTGAATCGGAAAGTCGTAAATATGCTGTACAATATTTTAACCATTTGAATGTTAACGGGTACCATTTTTTAGAATAAAATCTAATATTCCTGCTCAAACCATTGTATTTTTATTTACCTGCAGCTGATAGTAGCATCGTTTCCTTTCCTCACACTAACATTTTTCTTAAACTTTTCAATTATCGGATTCGCTGTAAATTATTTATATGTTACAAATCAAATTATATCTTATAAATATTCCCATTAATTGTAATAGAAGAATTATAGGGATACTCTCCATATTCACACCAGGGATATTATTATAAAATCTAAACAGATAAATTTTACCATAAATTTGAACAAAGGTGGTGCTCGTCGCGGTATCAAGTTTATTAATTGCTCTACATTCGTAACCACCGCTATCTTCCATGTTGGCTATAAATCTGAAAAATATAGTGATTAAGCCCATGTGTTTTCGAAAAGTCAGAGCTTCTTAAATATTAAGTAAAACCAACTGTATATTGTTATCCTCATAGATATGAAACTTCGCCCCGTTGCTGATCGCGGTTCCGTCTTTGTACCACTTAACAGTTGGAGTTGGGACTCCAGTAACGGTACATGTGAGAGTTACTTCCTCACCCTTTTTAGGCGTTACAGTCATTTTACTATTTTTAATTGTAGGTGGATCTAAAAAAGGGAAAATGGAGTTTAAAAGCAATTGTTTTTTTAGGCCTTGTTTTTTTCCATATAAAAGATAATATACGCACACTCGACAAGTAAACTAATTTCATAAAAATCATTTCCGACTGAGTTAACTGCTTCGCATTTGTAAGTGCCAGCTTGGTCGGACGTCACACCATTCATGTGTATGTTCTCATCGGTATTTGTAATAAGATGGAATTCAATTTCAGATAAATGCTTGAAATACCACACCAAGGTAGGTTTGGGATAACCTTCAATAATTCTAGAAAAAACAAACAATATGTGTAAATCATTCAAGACAGTTATTTATTATCTTGAATCGGAAAGTCGTAAATATGCTGTACAATATTTTAACCATTTGAATGTTAACGGTTATCATTTTTTAACAATCAAATCTAATATTCCTGCCCTAATCATTGTATTTTTATTTACCTGCAGCTGATAGTGGCATCGTTTCCTTTCCTCACACTAACATTGGTCTTAAACTTTTCAATTGCCGGATTCGCTGTGAATTATTTATATGTTATAAATCAAATTATATCTTATAATTATTCCCATTAATTGTAATAGAAGGATTATGGGGATACTCTCCATATTTACACCAAGGATATTGTTATAAAGATCTAAACAGATAAATTTTACCATAAGTTTGAACTAAGGTGGTGCTCGTCGCGGTATCAAGTTTATTTATTGCTCTACATTCGTAACTTCCGCTATCTTTTATGTTGGCTATAAATCTGAAAAATATAATGATTAAGTCCATGTGTTTTCGAAAAGTCAGAGCTTCTTTAATATTAAGTAAAACCAACTGTATATTGTTATCCTCATAGATATGAAACTTCGCCCCGTTGCTGATCGCGGTTCCGTCTTTGTACCACTTAACAGTTGGAGTTGGGACTCCGGTAACGGTACATGTGAGAGTTACTTCCTCACCCTTTTTAGGTGTTACAGTCCTTTTGCTATTTTCAATTATAGGTGGATCTAAAAAAGGGAAAATTGAGGTTTAGAAGCAATCTTTTTAAGTCCTTGTTTTTTTTTCATATAAAAGATGATATACGTACACTCGACAAGTAAACTTATTTCATAAGAATCATTCCCGACTGAGTTAACTGCTTCGCATCTGTAAGTGCCAGCTTGGTCGGACGTCACACCATTCATGTGTATGTTCTCATCGGTGTTTGTAGTAAGATGGAATTCAATTTCAGATAAATGCTTGAAATACCACACCACGGTAGGTTTGGGATAACCTTCAATAATTCTAGAAAAAACAAACAATATGTGACAATCATTCAAGACAGTTATTTATTTTCTTAAATCGGAAGGTCGTAAATATGCTGTACAATATTTTAACCATTTGAATATTAACGGTTATCATTTTTTAACAATAAAATCTAATTTTCCTGCCCTAATCATTGTATTTTTATTTACCTGCAGCTGATAGTGGCATCGTTTCCTTTCCTCACACTAACATTGGTCTTAAACTTTTCAATTGTCGGATTCGCTGTGAATTGTTTATATGTTATAAATCAAATTATATCTTATAAATATTCCCATTAATTGTAATAGAAGGATTATGGGGATACTCTCCATATTTACACCAAGGATATTATTATAAAGATCTAAACAGATAAATTTTACCATAAATTTGAACTAAGGTGGTGCTCGTCGCGGTATCAAGTTTATTATTTGCTCTACATTCGTAACCACCGCTATCTTCCATGTTGGCTATGAATCTGAAAAATATAATGATTAAGCCCATGTGTTTTCGAAAAGTCAAAGTTTCTTAAATATTCAGCTATACCAACTGTATATAGTTATCCTCATAGATATGGTACTTCGCCCCGTTGCTGATCGCGGTTCCGTCTTTGTACCACTTAACAGTTGGAGTTGGGACTCCAGTAACGGTACATGTGAGAGTAACTTCCTCACCCTTTTTAGGTGTTACAGTCATTTTGCTATTTTCAATTGTAGGTGGATCTAAAAAAGGGAAAATTGAGGTTTAGAAGCAATTTTTTTGAGTCCTTGTTTTTTTTTTCATATAAAAGATGATATACGTACACTCGACAAGTAAACTTATTTCATAAGAATCATTCCCGACTGAGTTAACTGCTTCGCATCTGTAAGTGCCAGCTTGGTCGGACGTCATACCATTCATGTGTATGTTCTCATCGGTATTTGTAATAAGATGGAATTCAATTTCAGATAAATGCTTGAAATACCACACCAAGGTAGGTTTGGGATAACCTTCAATAATTCTAGAAACAACAAACAATGTATGAAAATCATTCGAAACGGTTATTTATTATTCTTGAATTGGAATGTCGTAAATATGCTGTATAATATTATTATCAATTAAATCTTACATTCCTGCTCTAATCATTGTTTTTTATTTACCTGCAGCTGATAGTGGCATCGTTTCCTTTTCTCACAATAACATTGGTCTTAAACTTTTCAATTGTCGGATTCGCTGTAAATTATTTTTATGTTTATTAATTACAATCATTAAGTGACTACAAAATACAAATCCATTATTTAGATTTTAGAGTGATAGATAAAAAACATTCTTTCATACATCCATAAATCTAACCTTTCAAATCGCCTGTCCCTATTTACAATATCAGATATGCAATTTTCGTGATTTTGTTTAGCCAAGTTTTAAAAATGATAAAGGTATGTAAAGACTACAGAATAAATAGGATGGTATAGTAAATAAAAGAAATACTTTAAAGAATCAAGGTAAGAGTTTTACTTATTATAGAGGGCAACAAGTACAGGAAAAGAAGCATATTATAATGAAAAATTACGTATGAAATTAATATTTTACTAAACTTAGTGAAACACAGCACGATTAAGTTTTTGAATAGTTTTAGAAATGCTTATTTAAGTACCAGAAGAATGGAATTGTCACGTTCGTTGGGCTAAAATTGAGTGTTATCTTTATACAGTAAAAGAGATTACAAATTTGAGATATATTTGATTTTAAGTCATTCCTAGCTAATAAGAAGATACAATGGACCCGTTTAGGAGATGTGACAGTACATGCACAACATTATGATAAGAATGAATATAAATATAATTTTGAAGATTGTCAAAAAACTGTAATTGTCTTGAGATCTGGTACCCGAAACACGGATAGATTTTCTCCTGAATATCAAATCAGGCAAGCCCATGCTGGAGACCTTCATTTTATCAGTCGTGAAAAATATAAAGATTTGATTAATCTATGGCAAAGTGGAATAATCCCAGAAAAGTATCACGACTTTTATGAAAACTTTAAATTTGGTAACAATATTCAAGAGGTAGAGTCATACTATTTCAGATGATGACTAATTAATGTTAAGACTGATTTGTTCTAATGATTAGGTGCTATTAAGGTTTAACGTTTTCCATACAGACTTTGCTTGAGATTTTTACGTTTCCTACTATGATTTCAAACTTATCATACTAAACACAGCCCTAATTTTGGCTTCCATAATGGCGAATTTAATAATACCTGGAAGTACATTAATTTAGCCTCGTAATTTCGAATTAACGAATTAAAAATTAAAAACGATGTTCTTCCAGGCTATTAACTATAATATTATTGAATTCACCTCTCACTAAAATATTAAACCGTCGTTAATAATGTAACACCATAAAGACTCATTCTCACTCAGATGTGACAATGTAACAGATAAAGCTAGATTACCTATATTATTATTATATTTAGTACTGATAAGAGTGATCTCAATATTGTTAATTAATTGGGATATTACATTAAGTACTCTTATTTTGTGCTAAGTCTGTAGAAGTAAAGCATTTTTTTATTGTCGTTCTTTTGGAGACTATTTTAAATAATATTTATTTAAAAATAAATGTATTAGGATTATCAATAATATATTCTCTTATTTACAAATGCATTTCAATTTTAATAAGACAAAACCTTGACGAGGACTTCCTTTAAATAATGATGTATGTGGAACTTGCGACATTTAAGTTTGTCCAAGTAACTTTGTAGGATATGATAGATCCGACAGTGAGTCTAGTTATAGTAAATCTAATACCACTAAGAAAGTCATTTGTGACTTTTCACACACATGTGTTGTGATATGTAGATCCTACACTTTTAATAGGGACAGGCAAAATGTTTCTATTAATTGTTTTAGTAGGATTATGGGGATAATCTTCATATTCACATCAAGGATATTATTAGAAATATCTAAACAGGTATGTATATTTACCATAAAATTTAACTAAGGTGGTGCTCGTCGCAGTATCAAGTTTATTAATTGCTTTACATTCGTAACTACCGCTATCTTCCATGTTGGCTATAAATCTGAAAAATTCAATAATTAAAAGATATTATAGTATGATAGTATTATTAAAAGACAAAGTTTCTTAAATATTAAGCTATACGCACTGTATATTGTTATCCTCGTAGATATGGTACTTCGTCCCGTTGCTGATCGCGGTTCCGTCTTTGTACCACTTAACAGTTGGAGTGGGGACTCCGTCAACGATACATGCGAGAGTAACTTCCTCACCTTTTTTAGGCGTTACAGTCATTTTACTATTTTCAATCGTAGGTGGATCTAAAAAAGGGAAAATGGAGGTTTAGAAGCAATCTTTTTGAGTCATTGTTTTATTTTATTATTAAAGATGATATACGCACACTCGACAAGTAAACTTATTTCATAAGAATCATTCCCGCCTGAGTTAACTGCTTCGCATTTGTAAGTGCCAGCTTGGTCGGACGTCACAGCATTCATGTGTATGTTCTCATCGGTGTTTGTAGTAAGATGGAATTCAATTTCAGATAAATGCTTAAAATACCACACCAAGGTAGGTTTGGGATAACCTTCAATGATTCTAGAAAAAACAAACAATGTGCGAAAATCATTCAAGGCATTTATTTATTTTTCTTCAATTGGAATGTCGTAAATATTAGGTTGGGGAAAAAGTTTCTTCGCATTTTTTAAGAAAATTCAAAACATTTTTTAATATAGTTTATTTACATTTAACTAAAGTATGTAGGTAACATTTTGTTCGATAACTTTTTGTCATCTTGTAGGTAGGGACATGATTCCATTGCTATAGAAATTTTGGGACTTCGGATCAAAATACCGCGACAAGTGGTTTTGGCAGTCCTCTCGTGATGTTAACCTGACTCTGCCTAAAGAATTTTGAAGAGACCGAAACAGGTGAAAATCGGAAGGTGCAAGGTCAGGACTATACGGCGGATGCATTAATACCTCCCAGCCAAACTCTCTTAATTTTTGCTGAGTGGCTAAAGATGTGTGAGGTCTAGCGTTATCATGATGAAAAACCACACCCCTTCTGTTGATTAATTCCGGCCGCTTTCTCTCAACTTCTTGCTTTAATCTCATCAGTTGTTTGCAGTAGAGTTCAGAATCGATGGTCCTGCCTGGTGGTAACAGCTCATAATGAATAATGCCCTTCCAATCCCACCACACACTCAGCATCACCTTGTTGCGAGTTAACCCGGGTTTCCCCACAGTCTGTGAAGCCTGACCGGCATTTGACCACGACGTTTTTCGCACGTTCTTGTCGTACGTGATCCATTTCTCATTACCTGTTATCAGCTTCTTCAAAAATGGTTCTGTTTCATTACGTCGTAATAAAGAATCACAAATGAGTACACGGTTCATTAGGTCCCTTTCAGTGAGCTCGTGAGGTATCCAAATACCTAGCTTTTTTGTGTACCCAGTATTTTTCAAATGCTCCAATATTGTTTTGTGGTCAATTCCCAGTTCTTCAGCTACGTCGTAACTACTGATATGCCGATCTTGCTCCACTTTTTCAAAAATGGCATCCATTTTATCCGTAATAGGGCGACCACAGCGACGTGCATCTTTGACCTCAAAATTTCCGGATTGAAAACGCTTAAACCAAATTTGTGCTACTCTCACAGACACTGCACTAGGTCCATAAACATCGCAAATTTTTTTCGCGGCTTGCGTTGCATTTTTACCTTTTTTGTAGTAAAATTTTAAAATGTATCGAATTTCTTCATTAGATTCACTCATCTTGACGGTACAAAAAAAATTGAAAATCACACACTTTCCTAATTTAAATTTGGAATTATGTTCTTTAAAATTTAAACTTTCAATGATACCAGTACCAGCCAGATACAAATAGTATAGCCAAAGAGATTTTATTACAAGTTCATACATACTATAATGCGAAAAGACTTTTTCCCCAACCTAATATGTTGTATAATATTTAATTATTTGAATGTTACCGGGTACCATTTTGTAATAATAAAAAGTAATAATCTAGCTTTAGAGCAATTCATTGTATTTTTATTTACCTGCAGCTGATAGTGGCATCGTTTCCTTTCCTCACACTAACATTGGTCTTAAACTTTTCAATTGTCGGATTGGCTGTAAATTATTTATATGTTACAAATCAAATCATATTTCAAACAAGGATATGATTAGAAATATCTAAACAGATATAGTTTACCATATATTTGAACTAAGGTGGTGCTCGTCGCGGTACCAAGTATACCGTTATCTTCCATGTTGGCTATAAACCTGAAAAATAAAATGATTAAGTATATGTGCTTTCAAAAAGTCAAAACTTCATAAATATTAAGCTATACCAACTGTATATTGTTATCCTCGTAGATATGGTACTTTATTCCGTTGCTGATCAAGGTTCCGTCTTTGTACCATTTAACAGTTGGACTGGGGACTCCATCAACGACACATGCGAGAGTTACTTCCTCACCCTTTTTAGGCGTTACAGTAATTTTACTATTTTCAATTGTAGGTGGATCTAAGAAGGGAAAATGGAGGTATACAAGCATTTATTTTAGAGTCATTGTTTTACTTTAATAGTCAAGATGATATACGCACACTCGACAAGTAAGCTTATTTCGTAAGAATCATTCCCGACTGAGTTTACTGCTTCGCATTTGTAAGTGCCAGCTTGGTTGGACATCACAGCATTCATGCGTATGTTCTCATCGGTGTTTGTAGTTAGATGGAATTCAATTTCTGATAAATGCTTGAAATACCACACCAAGGTAGGTTTGGGATAACCTTCAATGATTCTAGAAAAAACAAACAATGTGCGAAAATCATTCAAGGCATTTATTTATCTTCCTTCAATTGGAATGTCGTAAATATGTTGTATAATATTTAATTATTTGAATGTTACCGGGTACCATTTTGTAATAATAAAAAGTATAATCTAGCTTTAGAGCTATTCATTATATTTTTATTTACCTGCAGCTGATAGTGACATCGTTTCCTTTCCTCACACTAACATTGGTCTTAAGCTTTTCAATTGTCGGATTCGCTGTAAATTATTTATATGTTACAAATCGATTTATATCTTACAACTGTTCCCATTAATTGAAAAAGTAGGATTACGGAGATAATCTACATTATCGCACCAAGGATATGATTAGAAATATCTAAACAGATATACATTACCATAAATTTGAACTGAGGTGGTGCTCGTCGCGGTACCAAGTATATTAACTGCTCTACATTCGTAACCACCGTTATCTTCCATGTTGGCTATAAATCTGAAATATAAAATGATTAAGTACATGTGCTTTCAAAAAGTCAAAGCTTCTTGAATATGAAGCTATACCAACTGTATATTGTTATCCTCGTAGATATTGTACTTCGTTCCGTTGCTGATGGCGGTTCCGTCTTTGTACCATTTAACAGTTGGAGAGGGGACTCCGTCAACGGTACATGCGAGAGTTACTTCCTCACCCTTTTTAGGCGTTACAGTCATTTTACTATTTTCAATTGTAGGTGGACCTAAAAAAGGGAAAATTGAGGTTTAGAAGCAATTGTTTTTTGAGCCCTTTTTTTTTCATATAAAAGATGATATACGCACACTCGACAAGTAAGCTTATTTCATAAGAATCATTCCCCACTGAGTTTACTGCTTCGCATTTGTAAGTGCCAGCTTGGTCGGACGTCACAGCATTCATGCGTATGTTCTCATCGGTGTTTGTAGTAAGATGGAATTCAATTTCTGATAAATGCTTGAAATACCACACCAAGGTAGGTTTGGGATAACCTTCAATTATTCTAGAAAAAAGCAAACAATTTGTGAAAATCTATAAGACAGTTATTTATTATCTTGAATTGGAAAGTCGTAAATATGCATATAATATTTTAACCATTTGAATGTTAACGGGTACCATTTTTTAACAATAAAATCTAATATTCCTGCTCTGACAATTGTATTTTTATTTACCTGCAGCTGATAGTGGCATCGTTTCCTTTCCTCACACTAACATTGGTCTTAAACTTTTCAATTGTCGGATTGGCTGTAAATTATTTATATGTTACAAATCAAATTATATTTCAAACAAGGATATGATTAGAAATATCTAAACAGATATACTTTACCATAAATTTGAACTGAGGTGGTGCTTGTCGCGGTACCAAGTATATTAACTGCTCTACATTCGTAATCACCGTTATCTTCCATGTTGGCTATAAATCTGAAATATAAAATGATTAAGTACATGTGCTTTCAAAAAGTCAAAGCTTCTTGAATATGAAGCTATACCAACTGTATATTGTTATCCTCGTAGATATGGTACTTCGTTCCGTTGCTGATGGCGGTTCCGTCTTTGTACCATTTAACAGTTGGAGTGGGGACTCCATCAACGGCACATGCGAGAGTTACTTCCTCACCCTTTTTAGGCGTTACAGTAATTTTACTATTTTCAATTGTAGGTGGACCTAAAAACGGAAATTGGAGGTTAAGAAGAATTTTTTTTTGAGTCATTATTTTACTTTAATATTCAAGATGATATACGCACACTCGACAAGTAGGCTTATTTCATAAGAATCATTTCCGACTGAGTTAACCGCTTCGCATTTATAAGTGCCAGCTTGGTCGGACGTCACAGCATGCATGTGTATGTTCTCATCGGTGTTTGTAGTAAGATGGAACTCAATTTCAGATAAATGCTTGAAATACCACACTAAGGTAGGTTTGGGATAACCTTCAATGATTCTAGAAAAAACAAACAATGTGTGAAAATTATTCAAGACAGTTATTTATTTGGATTTCAATTGGAATGTCGTAAATATGTTGTATAATATTTAATTATTTGAATGTTACCGGGTACCATTTTGTAATAATAAAAAGTAATAATCTAGCTTTAGAGCAATTCATTGTATTTTTATTTACCTGCAGCTGATAGTGGCATCGTTTCCTTTTCTCACACTAATATTAGTCCTCAACTTTTCAATTGTCGGATTCGCTGTAAATGATTTATATATTTTATTTATTATTATCATCACAAAAAATGTGATCATGTGTTAATAATTCAGGGCATATACTACACTTTACTGGTAAAATCGATGGTGGACAGATAGGAGTCATGGCAAGCGGTCGTAATCTTCTGCGACATTGTAATGTTGCAGAAGAAAGTGGCGGAAGAGGTGTCGGGATTTTCAGTAGCCTCGCCCGGAGGAGGGTTCCATCAGAGCAGCGGAGACGGGGCTAGTGATAGTTATTCAGCACCCGCAACCATGTCACGGCGAGAGAAGCAACACCCCAGGGTTTTAGGGTATATACTATAAAAGTGCCATGTTATCCAAATCCACTTGGTAGTTTTTGCGTAAAAGATAACAAACATCCATACAACCCTACACCCATAAATCCATCCTTACAAATATTCCCATTATTTATATTAGTTGTAGATTATGGTATCTCCATAATTGCACCAAGGATATTGTACATTAAGGGAACTGTACAAAATAAACGATACTATTTTGGAATAATTCCGTTTAATATATACGATTAATGATTTACATCGATATCAAAGAGTGATGAGAAATCGACAGATACTAAAGATATATCATCTGAATGCAAACACATTTCTAAAACAAAGTCTAAATTACCACCTATATCATTGCCAAAGTTTTCGGGAAACTATAATGACTGGATGGGTTTTCGTGACTTATTTTGCTCGCTTATTTATAATAATGCAAATCTGTCAAAAGTAGAAAAGCATAATTATTTGCGATCTAGCCATTGTGGTGAAGTAGACCAGTTGTTGAAACGAAAGCGAACTACGATAAGGCGTGGGAAGCTATTGAAAACAGATTCAACAATAAAAGAATAATAGTTAACACAATTCTCAATCGTTTATTACATCAACGAAAATGACTAACAGGAAATGGTCATGGTCTTAAAGAGTTGCTTGATACCACCAGGGAATGTTTGAATTCACTAGACAATCTGTATTATTATACTAGATACCTCTTCATGGGATGCAATTCTTGTTTCCAAATTAGACAATGAATCACACAAACTTTGAGAACAGTCACTTGGCTCAGCACAGAATATACCCACAATCAAGTCGATTTAGGACAATCGAGATGATTGAGTCTACGAACAAGCAACAGTCTAAGCCACAATGAGATTTTACTAAACCGCAATCCAATGTTCCGAAATCAAATTTTTATTCAAAACCCGTTGCTCCTATAAAGTCATTTGCAACAGAAATAAACACTTCTTGCTCATACTGCACACATGGGCATTACATATGTCACTGCAAAGACTTCGGTAACTTAGAGGTTTCACAAAGACAAGACTTCGCAAAAAAGAATGGAATCTGCTTCAGCTGCCTAGTTAAGGGTCACACCGTAACTAGTTGCAGACATCCGATATGTTGCAAGAAATGTGGTCGACGTCATCACACCTTCATAATACTTACCCTATGAAGACGACTGCAGCACCTGAAACTCCCGAAACCACACAACCTGAGGAAAAATCACTACTTAGCATGAAAAACGAAATGAAGAACAACCAAGACGTGCTAGTATAAGACATTTAGTAGTAGTAGGCGGAGCCCGTACGCGAACTGACTCAATTTCACTGCGTGTTCCGTAAAATGCTGATGTTGCTGAGTATGTACACTGGCTACACTGGCTACACTGTACATGCTCCCAGGTAAAAGGTAAACAAAGGTATAATACTTAAAATTAGATTAAATTATCATTAAAGTGATTGAGGTGACAATGTTATTAAGAAAATGATTAGATATTATCAAATATTCAAAAAATAAATATCGGGTTAGGTGAGGAAGCTGTGGGGTCGGCTCTACATGGGGATCGTGCAATCCATGGCCTCGCTGCCGGCCGTGGTCGTGTCGATGGTCGGCAGCGAAGAGGCCTGAGACGCAGTGGTCACCTGCGAGACGGTCGTCGCGCAGAATAAGGCTGCGGAAAGGGAGAGGGAGATATCAACCCCTCACCCGATCCGCAGCAGACGCACCAGGCGACCAGGAAGCTGAATCCTGGGTAACGTCGGCTCCAACTGCCCACCAGATTCTGGTGGACACTTCGGGCTGGCGGTGAATTCTCAACAAACGGGGATGGGTCATGATTCCAATCAACGATCATCCAGATAGTCGGGAACCGGGCTACAGACGGTCATACGTCGACTCCCCCGCAGGGCGAGTGACGCCGACGGGGCAGGCGGTCGTAGGAGCGTGAACAGCGGAGAAGGAACTCAACGGGTTTTAGTGGGGAGAGAGTCCCACATAACCACCGCGTCAGGGCAGGCCCTGGTGTAGGTGGGTAAAATGTTAGGTAATGATTTTTCAAGAAATGCTTACCGACACCGGAAATTCTTAGCTCCGACTGAAATGTTTCATTGTTATTATTATTTCTAACTTCACATTTTATAGTTCCTACTAAATGTGTTTGCATATGCTTTATAATCAAAACCCTGCCATCATCTGATATATCAACATTTTCGTCCTCAGATAACTCCTTCTTATTTAAATACCAGGATATTTCTGGTTGTGGAAAGGCTTCGACCTTACATTTAATTTCACCTTTCTTGTTGTACTCAATTGTTGTATCTGAAATTAAACGATTACTTAATTACCTAAAGATTTTAACCCGTTTGTAAAATAATGTACGCTTTAGGTGCTACTTCTTGACGTATTTAGATATGTCAAATATTAAATTACCTGTTGGAGTTTCCAAAATATTCCAGAAAACCTTAGGTTCGGTATCGACTGTAATATTCTTAATGCTTACTCCAAGACTGTTGTTCGCGGTACATTGGTATATGGAGTTTTTGTTTACTTTAACTTCAACAAAATTTATGTACGTACTTGGAAAATTAAACTCTGTCACCTTAAATAAATATTTTGGGTTATTACAGTGGATGGCAGTACTTAAGTTTTTAATGTTAGAAATATATATTCTTTGTCACGCTTTTATGAATCTCAGAGGAAAGTTCTGGGCTCTGATGATTAATGGACACCATTGACTATATAAAGAATAAGTTACACTGTTGATGTGTCTTATGCAATAAATAAATAAGTTATGAAGGCCGACTTCAGAAATGGTGGAAATTTCTGTAACTTTGGCATTCATAACTGAACTGATAGATAGAAATACCTTACGGTGACTATTTTTTACCGAGAAGGTCAGAAACTATGATATCATATTAATAAATTCGATCCAAGGAATACTTACTGATTCTGAGAGCACGATTCCCGTACTTTTTTCTTCCCAAACAATCGCAGGTTTAGGATACCCATTAACTTTACATTTTAATTGAAATGGTTTATCGTACTCTACTATTACTTTAGGTTCTCCTTCAATTATTATAGTTGGTTCTGAGTTTTTTGTTTCCTCTGTTGTTGAAAGGATAGATTTCAAAAATTGTTTATTTTTATCAACAGTATCATACATACATAGGTATCTTATTATTTATTTTAAGGATTTATTTATTTATTTTTAATCATTTATAATTAATATTATATTAAATAATATAATATATAATAATTATATAGCTGCTGTTCGAAATAAAGCCCTCAAACACATTTTTAAGCAAAAATTAATAAATATAACTCTAGAATAAAAAAGTCAATTCCTAATTTAATCAATATCTACTGTTAGTCCTTAAACTACGTATATTAATTGTTAAACTTTAAAATAATGAAAATAGTTACGTTGTAGACATTATAACCGGTACTTATAATAATATACGTTTTTTTTTATATTTACCATCGGCACGGTTTTGCAGTTCTATCGATGTAGAACCGAGTCTAATAATAGTTTCATTACTTTCTATAATATAGCCAGTCACCTGAAAATATTAAATTTAAAAAATAACTAACATTAACAAGTATAACTTTTAAATAATAATAAAAACAAATATCCAGAGACATTATTGTACACACGGCCATCCGGTCTCAAACTAAACAGAGCTTGAACTATGGAAACCAGATATATCATAAGTATATTTTTTATTCCATAAGCGCTATATAATATATAATTGACAGGCCAGTTGGCTTGATGGTTAGCAACTGCCAAACCTAAGGTCGCGGGTGCGATTCCCACCCAGGACAAATATTTGTGTGCATGAACATGTCTGTTTGTTCTGTGTCCGAGTGTAAATATCTATATAAGTATGTATTTAGAAAAAAAAAAGTAGTATATGTAGTATATCAGTTATCTGGTTTCCATAGTGCAAGCTCTGGGACCAGATGGCCGTGTGTAAAGAATGTCCTAGGATATTTATTTATTTAATAATAAAAAATATACTTTATTGTAAACTGAAAGAAGTAGGTACAGAAGTTTATTCTTAAATAATGGTACAATTGGCGGTCATATCGCTAAAAGCAATTTCTTCCAGACAACCATTGGATGGAAAGAATTACATAGGAAAATATAAAGGGTAGTTAGCTAGGGGTATGTAAAAAAATGACTTTCCTAGCTAATGCTTAGACGTTGTAAATTATCTGGGCCTCGATTCTGTAAGGAAAATGACACTAACTCGAGGATGTTTCGTCGCGGCCTCCGTACTCTGTATCTTTTGCTAACTACGCTAATACTAATACTAATCACCCGAGAGATAAGCTCTCCGAGGCCTCCGTGAAGCGGCTCGCCGACGAAGTTTGTATTAGCTGAATAAGGGGGCTGGATGTAGCCTCACCTCGTCAAAATATATAGTGTTATTTATCCTTATATTTGATAAGGACCGGAAATTTAGTTATCACTGACGATAAGAGATTGAGATGAATGTAAAGCCTTAAACAAATGACTGATTCGCCCATAACTAAATCCCTGAATCATTTAACCGTCTCTTCAGTAAATTACATGAATCCATGTGGTTTTTTCCTTAATTTAAAAGTACTTTACTTTCCCACCCTATTAGTTTTATCGATACGAAGTATAATGACGTCTTTTAAAAGTTAAATTGAATGTGTTCATTAGTGAATAAGAGCTTGAAAAATCAAGTTGCTCTGTTAAAAAGTGCAGGGAGAACAAACAAATGAAAAAAGTTGAAAAAATATTTTAATAAATTAATAGATCCTGATTGTCCTGGTAAAGATAACGGAACATAAATTTTAAATACTGAATTGTAATCGGTCCTTGATAAGTATGCCAAATTTCGAGTTATTCCGACGTTTTGAAGTGGGTTAAAATCATGTTCAAAGTTTCCATTGCATAGGTACGAAGCTAATAACAGCATATTAAAAATATATCTTATACATCTATAATAATAGTAGAAATTAAGTATGGCGTATGAAAAACTCACCGCAATTTTAAACATAATGTTTGGTGGTTGAAATGGAATCGCAACATAAAACTTTTGCGTTTTATTTCTAATCTCAAGGGGTATTTGCATAATAATTTCTTCATGCATATTGAGAAGCATTGCGGATTCAAGTTGAACACCGTCTCCTATCAGCTTAATTGATAAGTATACTTTAGTGCCTGCAATATAAGGAATATAAAATTGTATATTGAATATTATATTATTATTGCATTAAATAGGTTTTTATTTTGTACGGCAGCTTTTTGGCGCATTCGATATGTGCCTTTACCATGAGTTTTTAACGTACGTACTCGCTAGCGACTGCGTAAAACATTTATATGGCAAATGTGTACAGCGCCACTGGCGGTCACCTAAAGAACTAAAATCGATAGTACGAGTTGATAGGTAAAAAACCTATCGAAATGTAAACACTAGCGAGTAACGTTTTTTAGCCTTTGCTATAGAAATACGGTACCATGAGTCACAAATTTGACAGTTGCTATCGAGAAATACTGTATCGATAGTAGTTTACTCGCTAGTGACTAAAGTAAGTTTCGATAGCAACTCATGGTAGAGGTACTGATGACGCCACGCTTGTGATAGAAGTTCGTGTTTAGGCTTCTGTGCATGGTTACATTTTCAGTTCATGACAGTTTGTACCAGAATAAATTTTTGTTACTGACCTGGAATCGGTTTGATGGTGGTATCGTTTATTGATGCGGGATTTAAAATAGAAAACCCATGCAAGAAGTCAATATTACTCCCTCCAGTGATTAGCACAGATGTATTAGTCTTACTTCCAACTTCCGCGACGTAATGTGTTACATTCGTTTTTGGTACTCCTACGACCTGGTTTATATATAAATGTATAAGCTCTATGGTCAGTAAAAACAACGAATTAACCGGTAGATAATCATCTTTATTTATTAAGCAGTTAGAAAGGGTCAGTACTGGAGATATTCAATAAGAAGAAGAAGAAAAGACGTTTATTCGTGGCAACACATTTACATTACATTAAAAAACAAAATAATATGAGAAAAACAAACAATAAACCAAACGTTTTTAAAAAAGTAGCAATGCTGAGTGATGCCAGGAATAGGTCCCGACTCAGCAAAAAGCTAAGGCTGTTCAAAATAGCCCTCGCGCTGGTTTCCAGTCGGAGCCTACGTCCATGACATCAGGAACCTCAGACACGAATACAATAAGAAAATAAAAACAGGAAACAAAAATGACTATTTTACACAAACTTAGTCAGGCAGACCGACGCGTCAGGCCTAAAGCGGTCGGACAGCCAGGGTGATATGATACCATACTAATAAATCATACAGCTAAACGGCACCAATCAGTCAGAGCAACAAGAGAGCGATAATGCAATAATGCATCATATCTAGCCTAAGAACATCCCATGCAGAACATAGGCCTCCCAAAATGAGTTTTTGCTGTTCGACTTAAATATTTCCTCTTCTGTGTAATTTAATTTTATGCAGCATGTAATGGTTTATTTGATTACATAAATAGGTTTTTTTATACTCACTGATATATTTCTCGTTTCAACTATTATATTAGCACTAATTGGTTTTCCATTAGGTCCTTTTACTGCTATATTTGGCTGGTTACCCGACACGGAAATAATAGTTCCATTTATGTGGCTGTCTATAGTAACCTGAAAGTTAATAAAGAAATACATTGATCGAACATTTTTAAGATGTAGTAACCCAATTCTGGCTCCGACTAAGACCCTAAACATTAAACTAAGGAATGAAACGAATCGAATGGCAATTACTTGTCTCTTAGGTAAATAATAATTTTTACACCGATTTATATAGTCATTTGTAGAGCTAGTTCCGTGTTTGATCAAGTGTTTGGCAAGAGCCTATGGCCTCCGGATGATCTAGAAGCTCTATATTTTTAATTCTTTGGACCGAAATATCATTGGACATGGCATTGGTCCCAATTCTTCTTACCATACTTGAAGCCCTAGGAATTCGAGGTTTGTAATTAAAACTTTTTGAAGACTACCTAACGGACAGATTGCAAATGGTCAAAATTGGGTGACTGCGTCAGTATACCCATGCTTAACACTTTCAATGTACCTCAAGACACATCTTAGGTCCAACTCTATTCTTGACTCTATGTCAATGTTTGATTTGTGTGTGACCAAATTTCAAATACGTGGATGACTCTGCATTGATATGACAGAAGTAGTAGAGCTCTTGGAGCAGAGTTCGAACGGGGAAGTACTACCACCATAGCCATTTTCGGGTAAAACTACAGGTACATGAGATTTAATAACTTCAAGTCAAAGGGTCGTCAACGCATTGTCAATGACCCTGGTGTTGCAAATGTCTATAGGCGGCGGTGACCAGGCTTTAATGTTGTCATTCATTGGGTTAGGAATAACTTATTGGGGAACTGGGACAAAACTAACTTAATGTGTAGGTACTACATGCGAAATAGTGCAGCACCCTAAATCTGCTATTCACATTTTGAGACATGCTTTCTCGACGCACTAGGAAGTTTATAGCTATCTTAAAAAACATTAGACACATTGCTGGGGAGAAGTTTATAAAAACAATCTACTTTGAGCTTTGTCAGTCTGTTCTGCAGTATTGTATGGGTGCAAGTAAACGCATTTTCCAGTTCTTGAAAGGGCTCAAAAAGTGGTGATAAAAATGGTTAAAAATAATAGTTAAAAAAATAGGCAGTTCACTTACATTAACAATGTTTCCATATCCAGGTGGAAGATTTCTTGAAGTGATAACAGTTTGTCTTTCTTTGATCATACTCTTAATATATTTCATTATCTAAAAAATATTTAAAACTATATTTGTATGATTTAAACCATATGTATGCTTATTTCAGCCACATACTCGAACTAAATACTATATTGAGTTTGTGGTCAAACAATAGCCCAGTAGCCTGTAGATAGAAAAATATGTGAAACATATACCTGGTAAACTTCCGCTTTTTCCAGACGAAATACTTGCCCTGAGGTTGCAGTGGCTAAATCATAATACACTTCATTACTTTTGTGTCTAAAGTCGACTGGAACTAAAGTCGAAGGATCAGAACACATAGTTTTAGTCAAAACAAAAAATATCTGAAAAAATAAATGTGAATAACGTTAGTTTAATAAATAGGTACCATAAAAGTACGGAATAATTCAAATGTATAACAAAATAACGATTTGACGGGCTAGTTGCCTTAGACCCTGATGCCAAATCGCAGGTCCTGGGTTCAATTACCACCCAGGACAAACATTTCAGTGCATGAACTGAACATGTCTGTTTATTCTGCATTTGGGTGTAAGTAAATATCTATATAAGTGTGAATATAGAAATAAATATGTAGTATATCTTTTATCTAGTTTCCAAAGTACAAGCTCTGCTTAGTTTGGGATCAGATGGCCGTGTGGAAAGAATGTTCCAGAATATTTATAGCCCAAGTCTTGGAAATTTCTTAATAAAAAATAAATACTCAATGTGTTTTTAATTGTATGGTTTATCAAATCTATAGCGACTTACTCGTGTTTCGTTCTGTTGTGCTATGTTTTTTATAATATTGTATTGATCATAATCTTTTGCTGGTGCATCCGTGAATACGAAGATGTAGGATCTTCGAAGGCTGTGTTCAAGAGCCAGCTTGATTCCTGCCAATGCATATTCAGGACAGTCATCACCGCCACCGACGTGTATTGAATTCAATTGTTTTTTGAAAACATCTCGATCTTTAGTAATTGCTAATAATTTTGTGCCTAAAATATTCATAAGTAAATTAGTTATATACAAAACGTGGAGGCTACGTGGACTGTCGTAGCCCGATCATATAATTAGCTATATCACGATGTGCGAAGCCATTTCAATTAATTGTGGTATTTATTATAATATATGACTATTAGTCGTTTACATCATGATGTATATAGTTATCGATTATAATATATGATTCCGCTGGATCACCGTCTCTGTCAAGTCCCAAACAAGGAAACTGAGCAGGAAATCGACAGGTGTTGTGCTTCGACACGAAGCATCTTCAGGACGTATTAGACCCGCTGTCACTGACGGCTTTGAGCTTCCTCGTTTGGGACTTGACCGAGAAGATCCACCGGAATTAGTTACTAGATATTTGTACAATATAGATATATATACAATGAATTTCCGCCAGGTCACGACTGAATCAATTAGTTGGCTGCCATTTTGTTAGGTATAAAAAAATCGGGGTCTTATGTCATGGGAAGTTAACTTAAAGGTAATTGGTAAAGAAACTATGGCACATTCACGTTATTTTTGCCCCATCTTGTGTATTTAAATAACAAAAATAGAATGTGCTTTCATATGAATTATTATAAAATATGTATGTAGTGAGCAATAAAAGCGGAAAAATAAAACGAACTGCGACAGATAAAGGGAATACTTACGATTTCGTGTGAGATTGCTCGGATCGGGTATATCGACCTGCTCGAGGACAACACGCATCATAAAAATAATTAAAATTGTACATATTGTTTGTAATCAATAATAAATAAGGCCAGTTGGCTTGGTGGTTAGCGATTCTGACTGCCAAACCGAAGGTCGCGGGTTCGATTTCCACCCAGGACAAACATTTGTGTGCATGAACATGTCTGTTTGTTCTGTGTCTGGGTGTAAATATGTCAATAAGTATGTAAATAGAAAAAAAAAAGTATATGTAGTATATCAGTTATCTGGTTTCCATAGTACAAGCTCTGCTAAGCTTGGGAACAGATGGCCGTGTGTATAAAGAATGTCCCAGGATAATTATTTATTTATTTATTTATTTATTTATTTATTTATTTATTTATTTATTTATTTATTTATTTATTTATTTATTTATTTATTTATTTATTTATTTATTTATTTATTTATTTATTTATTTATTTATTTATTTATTTATTTATTTATTTATTTATTTATTTATTTATTTATTTATTTATTTATTTATTTATTTATTTATTTATTTATTTATTTATTTATTTATTTATTTATTTATTTATTTATTTATTTATTTATTTATTTATTTATTTATTTATTTATTTATTTATTTATTTATTTATTTATTTATTTATTTATTTATTTATTTATTTATTTATTTATTTATTTATTTATTTATTTATTTATTTATTTATTTATTTATTTATTTATTTATTTATTTATTTATTTATTTATTTATTTATTTATTTATTTATTTATTTATTTATTTATTTATTTATTTATTTATTTATTTATTTATTTATTTATTTATTTATTTATTTATTTATTTATTTATTTATTTATTTATTTATTTATTTATTTATTTATTTATTTATTTATTTATTTATTTATTTATTTATTTATTTATTTATTTATTTATTTATTTATTTATTTATTTATTTATTTATTTATTTATTTATTTATTTATTTATTTATTTATTTATTTATTTATTTATTTATTTATTTATTTATTTATTTATTTATTTATTTATTTATTTATTTATTTATTTATTTATTTATTTATTTATTTATTTATTTATTTATTTATTTATTTATTTATTTATTTATTTATTTATTTATTTATTTATTTATTTATTTATTTATTTATTTATTTATTTATTTATTTATTTATTTATTTATTTATTTATTTATTTATTTATTTATTTATTTATTTATTTATTTATTTATTTATTTATTTATTTATTTATTTATTTATTTATTTATTTATTTATTTATTTATTTATTTATTTATTTATTTATTTATTTATTTATTTATTTATTTATTTATTTATTTATTTATTTATTTATTTATTTATTTATTTATTTATTTATTTATTTATTTATTTATTTATTTATTTATTTATTTATTTATTTATTTATTTATTTATTTATTTACTATTGACGGGCCAGTTGACTTGACTGCCATGTCGGTCGTAGGTTCGGTTCCCACCCAGGATTAACATTTGTATGCATAAACATGATCTGTGGCTGGGTGTAAATATCTATATAAGTACTTTGTAGAAAAATAAAGTTGTTTATGTAGTACATCAGTTATTTGGTTTCCATAGTACAGGCTCTGGGGCTCGAATTGGAATCGATCGAAAATGATACTAACTCGAGGATATTTCTTCGCAGCCTCTATGCTCTGTCTCTATCGCTTACTACGCTAATACTACTAATCACGTGAGAGATAAGCTCTTCGAGGCCTCCGTGAAGCGGCTCGCCGATGAAGTCTGTATTAGCTGAATAAGGGGGCTGCTTAGTTTGGAGTCAGATAGCTGTATGTAAAATAATGTTCCGGGATATTTATTGTTATTAAAATGGACATTGGACACTATGGTGTTATAGAAAGCCTTCTTGTATGTAGGGGGCTGTCCATTAATCACGGGGTTTTATTTAGCATTTTTTAACCCCTCCGTCCCCCTTGGTGATACGTGGTGAGGTTTAAGACAAGACTCAAGTTTCTTCAACACTAACAACTGGATAAACATCTTGTAAGTCAGTTGTTGCCACTGTGCTTTGTTGAAGATCATCATTTTCGCGCACTACGCAGAGAATCTGGGTCACGCGTTTGACGAAAAAATTGGTACACGTGACATCTTACTACACCCTCCTTGTGATATTTCATGATTTTTGCCGAACCCCCTTCCCCCCCTTTGAATCTCACGTGATTAATGGACAGGCCCTAGCTAAAGAGCTTCCATCCATGGTTTCACCCGTTCCGTGGATAAAAAAGTAGCTTAAATCCTTCACCGTCCTGTCGGGACGGAAAAGCAGGGCATGTGCGCACCGAGAAATCCATGCGAATTTATATGCTGTTGATAGTTCGATGATATTATATACTTTGCTGTTCTAAAAATATATGTATTATATAGGTACATCGATATGCGTCACTGTTAAATTTCCTAGTGCAAAATATATGTCCCCAATCATAAAATATACTTTTTTATGTAATAAAACAATAAAGAAACGATCCTCTGATTTTTGTGTATTGTGATACCTTGCTTCATAAGATTATGCAAAAAGCAAATATCAAGTAACTAATTCCACTGTTTCTCCTTCTCTGTCAAGTCCTAAAACCTAAAAGCCAAACAAGGAAACTCAACAGGAAACGACACGTGTTAAGCTTCCACGCGATGTATCTTTAGGACTTATTAGACCGGCTGTCACTATCTCGATGCACGAGCACCGCAGACGTGTACTTCGCCAACCGTCGCATCGGACAGAAAGACTTTGACTTCCTTGTGATTGCAGACCTGGGTATTTGATATTAATTTCAACTTGAGACCTTCACGCCTTCCTGAGAAAAGGGGTCTTCACAGAGAGACAGACAGACAGACGGATAACGAAGTGATCCTATAAGCGTTATTTCCTGTTGAGATATGAAGCTCTTAAAATTATATACTATCTTTGTTGGCAATAAATAATCGTCGATAATACTTATTAATACTCGGAATTATCTAAATACAGTGTAAACTCTTTATAACGTTATCCTTTATAACGATAAACTCCCTATAACGTTGAAGTGAGCCCATACATATTAAAAGTTTTTTTTGTTCACTCCATATAACGATAACTCTCTATAACGACAAAAAATGCTCAGTCCCTTGAGTTTCGTTATAAAGAGTTTACACTGTAATTCAAGCCGCGGAAATGTGGCTTCTGAGTGATTGTGCTGATGACCGAAGAGTGACAGGTAGCAGGAAATTTTATCCAGCAGTAAAATAACTTGATGATGTGTTACAATTTCGGTGTATATGGCATAAAACCCTGAATCTCAGACATGCACAGTGTAAATATCTAAAGTCAGAGACATGCAATATTATAAATAAAAGTAATCTTGTTACAACGTCTTAAGCAGTTTGTTGGGTCTGGATAATTTTGGATGTTCCGGGACCATTGACTGGATCTCTTTAGGGCTTTGATGCAGGAAGATCGTATAAGGCTGAAGTGGTTGTAATTATTAATAAAATAAAACTCACGTCATTAAAAGTGACTAAAACATAATTTTCTATCTGCGATGATGCCGATTTCTTAACAGTGTTGAATATATCATTCACTCTAGACTTCACTTGGTTAATCTCTTTTTTCATAGAAATAGTGTCGTCGATCACAAACGTTAGGCTACTTTTTAAAATGTCATCACTTTTTGCAATAGCGACGCCCAAAATTAGTAGAATCACTGTCCGATACGCAATCATTACAAAAATATTATATTGTTCACGTAAGGATGCCATGTGTGGCTAACACGTTCAATTCAGATAATGAAAAATACTCAATACTATGGAAGCGGTCACACTGTAACACATTACGGGAAGTATTAAGAGGTAAAAATCCTCCAGTATCATTGCACATAGATATGAGGTGGCGGGCTAATCCTTTATTTAGATTGGAGTTTACAGGAAAACACTGTCAGGAAATAAAAGCATGGCGATGGATTGTAGTATCCGTTGCAGGCTATCATACTTATGTTGAACAATTTTGCCCAAGCACGGTGGGTGCTTGGCGAAAAATAAAAGGTGTGTTCTGGCAGCCACAAATAATGTTGTCGAAGCTTGCAATCAAATAACCGAACTGATATTAAGTTATTTGAAATTTCGTCTGCCTGAATACAATCTCGAGATATTGGATAGCGATATGCATGATTTTTTTATTATTGCCCCTTTGCCGATCTTTTTTAAACTTTACCCGAAAAGCAGCTGTTACTTCACTTTATTTTACACAATTCATCTCAGGTTTCATTACAAAATAAATGGTATAAAAATAACAATAAACTTTAATTATTTACCCGTAAATAAGTGACGTTATATCAATTAAAATTTATTTGATGTTTGGAAATTGTATAACAATTTTGTAAGTATTAATCAGTTTTTTCATAAATATTACGTCAGGGTATAATTTGAAATATGTGCAGTACTATAAAGAATATTGCTGTATTTTGAGTCGAAGACACCGGAGTATTCAAACGCTCTCTCGAAATCTTGAATGGTGCAGCAATACGTGTATCCTTTGGTGATGTCGTGCCACGTTCCTATCTTCATCCAAGCAACATTTTTACATATATCTCGACACAACACATACTTGTATAAATTCGATACTGTCAAATCTGGGACATTCACTTGGATAATGGCGAGAGAAGCAGCCGTTCTCGGATCTTGAACGACCTAAAATTAAGAGACATTAGTTTATAGATGTTTTAGCCCGTAATGGCGTGGTCATTGGTTAGGATTGGTCCATAATCTCACCTAAATAAAATTTGCAAGCATGAGTTTAATATTTGTATTATAGTTTATATGCATAGAAAAAAGCTCTATAAACTTAGGGATAAATTAATGATCCCATGTAAAAAGGACATTTAAATCTCACCTTCCATATAAATCGTGGTACCGGCTGCGAATTGCCATCTTTATCATAGAAGTTTATTTGTTTCCGTGAATTTGTGACACTGGGCATTTCAAGATGATTGGAAGTGCCACTCCAAACCAAAAGCTTGTGATCTGTAGATTTTGCTAGAGCTCTTACTTTGGTTTCCATGTCATCCCAATTCTGGAATAAAGAAATTAATATTGTTCAGACGAATTTTCTGACGGACTCATTTTTGAGTTAAATAGAATCGTTCCCGAAAATTTACTGTTTACTTGTTTGTACACACCTTATTGTTGCAAGTGCCCCATTGAGGTACAACGTTTAAATTATTAAATGTAGCTTTTTGTGCCAGCCCCGGAGTCATGTCTCGAGGACTAACCAACTGTCTTTTAAAGAAGCAACAATTATCCGATCTGTGGAACCATCTACCTAATTCTGAGGAGATGGTGTTAATTTGTCGTTCACAATCGTACAAGGTAGTAAAGTCCAACGGCACTAAATCACTGTTCAACCATTCGGTTGTATTTAATGCTACATCAGCTGTAGAACGTTGTATGTTATGTTTGGTATATATTGGAACATTTCTATCTATATCTAAACAAATTTCATATATTTGGACAGTAACTCTGGATACTTCATAAACAACTTGAACTTTTTCGGTATTTCTCGAACCTGGCAAGCACTTTATTCCCGTTTGTTTAATAACCGGTTTTATCTCTTCTGTACATTCAAAGTCTGAATATTTGTAAGCTTTTCCATTAACTTTGAAATTCGATTCTTCTTTACAAAAAGCCAAAATATGTGAGTTTGTAAATCTCTTGAATTTCTTTGGACAACTTAGGGATACGTAGTCATCTTTTGGTATTCGTAAGTAACCATCGACTGTATCATACATAAGGAATTTTGTGGAGGGCTCAATAAATGGCTGATTAACTGGGAAATCTCGTTCAATGTTCAAAAAACAATCTGTAAGAAATCATTGTACCATGAAAATAAGACAAAAAATTATATAAACACATTTTTACATGAAGTTCTTATATTTACCATTTGATTTGATGACAAATGTACGAAATATATTCCCAAATTTATTAGATATTTTGCATTGATATTTTCCTCTGTCGTTTAATTTCATTTGGAAAGCATGCATCATATTGTCTGAAGCCACTATTTCTTTACCATCATGCCACCATGATGCCTGGAATAATAATTACAAGTTATTATTTTATTTATATTATTTTTCTTATGGTCTCAATTATAATAATAAATACAAACAAACCTTAGGTTCTGGTACACCAACAGCTTTGCAGCTGAGTAAAGCTAGAGTCCCTTCCTCCAAATCTATATTTGTATCTTCTGTTTTATCTTCTCCAGTAAATTCTGGCTTAAATCCAACTTCCACTTTAACGGTAGAAGAGCTTGAACCAGAGAAATTACTTACGCGACATGTATACATGCCAGCATCGGTAATTGTTACATTATCTATATTCAGTTCACCTGTCCCTATAGAATCTCTATCCTGCAAAAATAGATTTATTTGTAACCAGATAACGTTATTTTATAAAAAATTAAAGGATATAAAAGTTGTAAATTATTTGTTGTATATTTATATCAATTTTTTATATGGACTTGCTTACTTTCTTCTAGACTTTGTGTGCTTTTGATAAACACTTCATCAACATTTAATTACCTACTAAATTAAGTATGTAGGTACGTTATGTAAATACGTATGAATATACGTATGAATATAATTATTTGTACCTAAAGACTTTTATTAACTAAACTTGGAAACCTATATGGTAACATGGTAACGAATATTTTCCTACTGCGCTTATATTTGCATACGATACAGGTTACCAACGGAAAGCAAATGAAATTTAAAAATAAAAGTGTAATTACGAACCTTATACCACCTAAGAGAATCAGTTTTCTTGTGAGGCACGTCACATTCGATTGAAGCAGATGTACCTCTTTCAATCATAATTTTAGAATATGGATAGGTTTCTTCAGGGAATACTGTAACATTTTTATTAAAATTTTATTTGATATCACTTACAACCTAATTTCTACAATGTTTATTTAAAGAGTGAGGAAACTTACGATCAACATTAACTTCAAAAAATTCTTCCACGGAACCGATAGAGTTTTTGGCTATACAGGAGTAAGACCCTGCAGATATTTCGTCAACATGTTTGATAATTAACGCACCTTTGTCGTTAACGTCATACCAATCAGAACCTGACAAGCGTTTAAAAAAATTAAAACAACATAGTAAAGCTTAAAAAAACATAACGATAAATTGTTACGCTGTGGTGTTTGTGTTTTTGACAATTTTTGAGAACGAAATCACTGGCATATCATTAAAATGTTTTTAGCTGCCCCCTTATTCAGCTAATACAAACTTCGTCGGCGAGCCGCTTCACGGAGGCGTCGGAGAGCTGGCCTCTCGCGTGACAGAGACAGAGCATAGAGGCCGCGACGAAACATCTTCGAGTTTGTTTCATTTTCCTTACAGAATCGAGCCCCTGGTTTGTACTACAGAGTGTACCTACTGTAAAACAAAGATAATATTTTGATACCTGTAGCTATGTCGTATCCGTCTTGCTGCCAGGTGATAGAAGGCTTGGGATAACCAGTCGTATTACATGAAATCATCAACACCAAATCACCTTCGACAGCTTTGAAGGAATTCTCAGGATAATTATTTGTTATTATTGGAGGAGCTGAAAAGTTAAATGATTTGATCAATTTATTTTATTAAGTTATAAAAAATAACTAAAATCTAAAAAATCTACAGCTCTTAAAATCTATGTGAATAATACAGGTTCCAAAAGTCAATCAGGCCAGTTGGCTTGGTGGTTTGCGACTCTGACTGCCAAGCCGAAGGTCGCGGGTTCGATTCCCACCCAGGACAAACATTTGTGTGCATGAACATGTCTGTTTGTTCTGTGTCTGGGTGTAAATATCTATATAAGTATGTATTTAGAAAAAAAAGTATTATATGTAGTATATCAGTTATCTGGTTTCCATAGTACAAGCTCTGCTTAGTTTGGGACCAGATGGCCGTGTGTAAAGAATGTCCCAGGATATTTATTTACAATTTACTTATAATATTGGCTTGCATATCGATACACGTATAGGTTCACGCATGCCTTGTTTCAAATACAATTCACATTACATATTTGTAAAAAGGGTACTGACAGAATTATATAGCAACTGATTTCAAAAGATTTTTTGTGAATGAATTTTATCATAAATACTTATTTGTGTAAGTATGTATTTAAAAAGTAGTATATGTAGTATATCAGTTACCTGGTAGCCATACTACAAGCAGTACACTCTGCTTAACTTGGAATCAGGTAACCATGTGTGAAGTATATCTTGGGATATTTATTTATTTACTTAAAGTTCAACTTACCATAAACTATTAGTTGATATGTGATGTTGGCTGAACTAACGTCGTTGCTAGCGACACAGACATAAAAGCCACGATGTTTTGATTCTATATTATCTAACATCAGATCTGATGATGAAGCTTCAGGTGTTCTGTTCAATGAAAATGTAATACTATATTTTATGATACATGTTAAGCTAATTTAATATTCTAGTAACATTATAAATGCGATAGTTTGTATGTATGGATGTTTGTTGCTCTTTCACGCAAAAATTACCAAACCAACTACCAAAAATTTAATGAAAATATTTTTTATTCAAATAAATATTAAATAGTAAAATAAATATAATAAAAAAATAAAGGGTAAAACCGCGGAGGGCAGCTTGTCAATCAAAATTTTTCGTGTCATAGTCTGTTGAAATAGGTACTCTTGATGGTAAAACCGGGCAGGGGCATACAAGAACATACCATCCAAGTTATTGACTGAGGAATGACTTATCTCCAAATAGTAAAGAAAAAAAAGTAAAAAAGGTACGCCAGTGTACATCTCAAACTCAAATAAATATTTTTTTAATTATTTCAATAGTATAAATAAACTCCTTAAACTAAATAGCTCTAAAAATTTAGTATCGTGTCTGCATCGACCAAAGTTATAAAAACTCTGCTAAGTGCGAGTTGAACTCGAGTATCGAACTTTCATACAGTGATATTAATAATAGTTTAAAAAAACTAGAAAACACGCTTTATATAGAAAACCAAACTAAAAAACAGAAAATAAATTTTAATAAATATTAATTAAGAATAATTTAAAAAAAATTAATAGATATAAGTTATAAATTTTTATATATGTTTTATTTAAAAAAAAAGCGGGGGTGCTTTTCAAGATATAATCGCAATGATAATCCTTTTCATATCTGTCAATTCAATATTTATAACTATTGACACCATGCACCCCACGTTTTTTTTACAACAAAACATTTTTTCTTATTCAAACTATTAATAACTTATATTTATGAATTTTATATTATTCTTAATTAATAGTTATTAAAATTTATTGTCTGTTTTTAGTTTGGTTTTCAATATAAAGCGTGTTTTCTAGTTTTTTCATTCCTGATCATCGATCTTTGACAGGTGTGCAAAGTTTGAATTAAATCTGATCGTAAAGTAGGACAAAATCGAGCTCAAAGGGGTCGGTTACATACATACATACAGGTAAAGCTAATATAAAGCGTGTAAAAATAACATTATAGCCCTTTAACTCCTGCAAACACATTGTCATGTAATTGCTTTAATATAACTCGAAGGCGCAATACAATATTTATAGTCTTTACTTCACCATTATATGATAACTAGCTGTCTTATGCGGTTTCACCCGCGTTTCCGAGGGATGTAATATTTTCCCGGCATAAAAAGTATCCTACGTTACTTCTAATACCTCCAAGAATATGTGTACAAAGTTTCATGATGATCGGTTAAGTAGTTTTCGCGTGAAAGCGTAACAAACAAACTTACATTCACATTTATAATTAGTAGTATTTATAACTACTATAAGTATTTGTCGTTTGAAATACATAGAGTATACTTACTATATTAGACATAAATTATAGTTTTTTAAGTTATGTTGTTTGTTGTAGTTAATTCGTTTCATTTATGGCCTTTATTTTTTTTTATTTGGTTTTTTATTTGTTGAGTTTATTCAGCAAAATTGGTTATAACTCATATTGTGTGAATCAATTTCGACAAGCTTACTATTAAGTACAATAGAGGCAGCCTATTGCCTATTATGTAATTTGTAAATGTTAAATATAAAAAAATATTAATTTGAAATAATAAAATTATAATTTATATAAAAATTATCCCCCCCCCCCCCACAAGAAGCTGTCCCGTTACTACTGACTAATTTAAAAATTGCAACAAAATGCGAAGAAGCTTAAGGGGATAAATCAAACTTTCCAGGATCATTCAAAGCTGCAAGGACACGATTGAGGCATCTTCATAATCGAATGTACTATATTCAGAAATTTCTTGTTGCGATTTATATCGAAGCAGTCAATCATTATACTCGTATAACCATGGCTCAAAAGTTTGACAGGCCAGTTGGCTTGGTGGTTAGAAAGTGATGAATCGTGAGTTCGATTCCCACCCACAAACATTCAGCATGAACATGTCTGCTTGTTCTTTGTCTGGTTGTAAATATCTATATAAGCATGTGCCTATTTCAGAAAAGTAGTTTATGTAATATAACAGTTATTTGGTTTATATATTACAAGCTCTGCTTAGTTAAGCATCTGATGGCCGTGTGTACAGAATGTCCCAGAGTTTTTCTTTTATATTATGACTACCACAGTATCAGCTCAAAGTTTTGTACAGTCCATTGCTCTTACTGATCGGAATGGAACCGAGTGGTTCAGAATCAGAGGTAATATATCCATAAGTACGAATTGAATAATAAATAAATAAATATCCTGGAACATTCTTTTTACACAACTAATCCCAAACTAAGCCGAGCTTGCACTATGGAAATCAGATGACTGATATGCATTTTTTTTAATTAAAATACTTTTTCGATATTTACACGAAATGTGTGTTGAATAGCGTATTTTTTTCCGTGGTGTTTTAGACATGCGTATAAAGCGCTATGTAACACATGTGTGCTGTCAGTACATATGTATATTTGAACTTAAGCGGTTAAGGGTGAAAGTGTAATACATACATAGGTTGGGGTCCAACATCGGTATCTAATCCATAAAAAAACCACATTATATCCGGTCGTGGATATCCATCAGCTTGGCACTTGAAGTTTATATTGTCACCTATGTTTGAATTTATGGTGGTCTCATTAGGTAACAATATACTAACAGGGACTGAAAATATAGATATTTTTAGAGTAAAATTAAAGTACTTACCTTAACTTTCAGCAATTTATCATTTCATAAAAAGAATGCCCACAAACGTTAAAACGCCGCATTCCGTACTAGTAAAAGAAAACGTAAGTACATGTTCGGTTATAGCGGTTTTTGTAGCTTTATTAAAACAATTCATACTGATATTCTAGATGAGGGCTTACCAAATACGTCAACGAAAATTGATTGGGTCGCCCTACCAGCCATATTGATTGCGAAACAAGTATAATTTCCTTTGTCTTCCAACAAAAATTTGTGTCTGAAATCAAAATACCATATTTAATTTCGAGAATATATGCATATTGACCTTTAATATGGTCAGAAAATCTTACAAACCTGAGACTGTGGTCCCTGTATCTTTTAAAGAGCTTGGAGCTAATTATTTTGCCGTCTTTAAGCCACCTTACTCTAGGTATAGGGAGTCCGTCAACTCTGCAATTCAATTTTAAATCTTCCCCATTCTTTACATTTATTCTTGTAGCCTCCTTTTTAATTATTGGTGGATCTGAAATAATCAAAAAACAAATACAGTTATACAATGAAGAGCATTTTTGACAAATGTCTTACCCATACTTACCCAGAAAAAGGAAAAATACCTTGTTTTTTCACTACATAGTTAAAGTCTTGTGTTTGATAGAAATCTCACAATTATAAGTGATGATGAGACCACCGGTGTTAAGAACCTAAAAGGGAACTAGTCCCGTCTCAAGCTTTCGGAACACACCAACAAGTGCTTGGAGGTAAATTTTCAACTTGAACCCCGAACCCTATCACCTAACTATAGTTTCTTTGAGATATTGATTTATACCGAAGACTAAAATTTATCATACGATTCGAACCTCATAATTATTTCTCACGGCATGCGACTTCGCTACCGGTACACTTATCACATACATTTATAGGAAGGTTTGTATAATTTAGCTATCTCTCAAACTTAGTATAGACACCATATCGACAGCATGCAATAACTGCACTGTTGCATTATCGTGTAAATAAACTGTAATACGTACATACAACAGCTACATCTATTTCGTGTGTATCAACTCCAATAGTATTGGACGCCGTACATCTATAAGTACCACTCTGAGTAGCGTCCACGTCGAGCAAGCTAAAGGTTTCGTTTGATACATCCATGAGACGGAACCTACGATTACGTTTTGGTTTAAATTCCCAACGTATTGCAACCGTTGGATTTCCTTCGATTAATCTGAAATAAAAAAACTAAAATATAGGTTAAAGTCATAATTATATCGGATGGTCCAACTGATGAACATCTGCTTCCTTCATAAATTTTCACAACAATCGGTTGCTTTCAAAGATAACCGAATAAAAACTAGATTAACTGACTATGTTTGGAGTGAGTTACTTGATACTTTTTAACCGACTTCAAAAAAAGGAGGAGGTTCTGAATTCGACTGTATTTTTTTTTATGTTTGTTACCTCATAACTTTCGACTGGGTGAAGCGATTTTAATGATTCTTTTTTTATTTCAAAGCTGGCGCTTCCCGATTGGTCCAGTCTGACAATGGCATCCATGAGAAAACTATTTAAGTCTAAAATTCAGATTTTATTTAATTATTTAGAGCTTTCAAGACATGATAGGAAAGTTCGCCGTGTACGATGATTTTCAGAAACAATGGTTTATTAAGTATTAAGGATATCTAATTAATTGACTCAGGCGTGACTTTGCAACAAGGAAACTCAAAAGGAAATCGAGTCGGTGACAGCGGGTCTAAAACGTCCTGAAGATGCTTCGTGTAAAGCGTAGCACGTGTCGTTTTCCTGTTGAGTTTCCTTGTTTGGGACTTGAGAGAGAAGGAGATCCAGCGGAATTAGTTACTAGATATTTTTTTAATCTTATTATGGATGTAACAAAACTCACTTGCAAGTAATAGAGGCATCATATCCCTTTTTCGCATTAATGATTGAAGTAGACTTGTCTATTTTTGGCTTAACTGAAATTATAAAGATATATACACTATATATACTCATAATTATAGATTCAAGAACTCAAATTACTGTCTGGTTACACAAAAAGATGTTATAAGTAAAATTCTCACCATGAACAGTAACTTCTATTATTTCTTGGTTAGAGCCGATTGCATTTTCTGCTTTACAAACATATTTACCCGTATCGTATGAAGTGACATTGAATCTGGAAAATGGATACGCTTTTTTAACCTTAACTACCCAATCAATTCATTTAGTAGTATAATTGTATGTACATAATTATGTATAAGTGCGGTCCCAGCCAGAAATTTTGGAGGGGGTCACAAATAATAATATTATGTATGATAATACGCTTTTTTTATATAAAAAAATTTTAGGACATTTTTCTATTTGACATGTACTATTTGGGGGGGTGGGGTCCATCCTGTTACCCTCCCCTTCGGACTGCAGAATGTATAAAATTATTGTATTTAGTAAGTACATATAAAGTTGGATAGAAATTTTTGAACTCAGAGACGGATATATTATTATTATTTATTATTTATTATATATGGGACGCCAACAGCACACACATTTAGACATAATATTTATACATTGCAAATTTTTAGTTCCGATGCCTATGCCAATTACAGGCGAACACAGCATTCACAAAGAACAGTGTTTACTATATAACAGTTAAATGATAAATACCAAAAAGATAAATTTTATATAAAGTAAAAAAAAGAGATATAAAACGAAAAAGAGACATAAACGTGCTCCTGCAATAGAATACTTTATATTGCAGGAGCACGTTTATGATTTAGGCTACAACACTAACATATGCAGTTTTAACTATGCGTTTCACACACTGTCGTAAAAAATATTATTAGGCTATAATTACTTAAATTGGAATTAAGTTTTGATTATAACTTTATATATCATAGTGCGCGAATAACATCTATAATAAAATCCATGCTGAAATTTTAAATTTACCTTTACTAAAAAATTAAGGAAATAATTAAGACTTAGTACAAAAGGCTTTCTACAACATAAACGATTATTTGACGACGACAATGCTTGGCTGTAGCGCTCGCTCCAGCAGGACACATCTTTATGCTACACTGAGTTTATTGCCGGCTCTTCTCAGTAAAAGCAACCTTCCGAACCGGTGTTAGAGTCTGACCATTCAAAAGTGCCTGTGAAGGCCTATTTGAATAAATATTTCACTTCATTATATAAATACTTACCTCAGACTATGGTCCTTGGAGATGTTATACTTGTCTTTGTTGCTGATGTTTGTATCATCTTTGTACCACGTGACATTTGGAGTGGGACTTCCATCAACTATACACTTAAGAGTTATTTCATCTCCCACCTTTGCTACAATATTCTTTTCTTGTTCTTCAATAATTGGCGCATCTAAAAAAGTATTGAATGTTATTTTTAATATACAGTAAGTACGCATATGCAGATTAATTCAAACGAGGCCTATGAGGAAAAGTTTCCTATCGTACCAATATCATAAATGCGGAAATTTGTGAGGACGGAAGAATGGATTTGTTGGATAGTTTTACGCAAATCTACTACTAAAAGCATTTAAATGAAACTTGCACATAGATAGTTTATAACCAGGATTAACACATTGAATACTCTATATCCCAACAAAATGTAATATCCGTCCTCAGCTCTCTTAAGACCCTCACCTGCGCCTCAGCGGTAATTACCAAAATTACACATTTGTACCATAATGTACTATTATTGCTATTTACTTTTAGAAACTGTATAGAGTTCAGTTTACCTTGGGAATTGAAATGATACAAATATTAACGAGACATCCCATTTATGACAAATAGTAATTTAGGTCAATTTGGAAACCATTCTTTGTATTATTTTTTTGCTTTTTTATGCAAGAAGGCATACGGTTCATCTTATATTGGTACTTAGAATAATTGAAAAGATTTTTTAAAAATCTTAAAAAACATACTCTCGATATAAACTTTTGTTTTGTGGACATCAGTTCCAATGACGTTTTTGGCTTTGCATACGTAAGTACCAGCTTGAGATGAATCCACGTTATTTAGAAGTAAGCTTTCTCCTGTATTATCAATATTTCGGTATTTCCTATCAATCTTACGTTTGAAATACCAGCTTACTTCTGGTCTTGGTATCCCTTCAATTATTCTGAAAAAATAGTACATACAATCTTAACCAATATTATAAAGTGAAAATACGAGATTCTTTTTGTTTGTCGAGAGTAATCTCCGGAATTACTGCACCTATCTTAAAAACTCTTGCACTGATTGAAACATATACTATATCCGAGTAACACTGTCTGAAATAAATCTGAGATAAGTTACTTGGGAACCCGGGTGACACCGCGGGATAGTGGCTACTAATAAATAAATATTTAAAACTGATAGTTTTAATCAAGTTCAACAAGATTTAATGAACAGCGACAAAGAAGTATGCACGATTTGATTGAGCCAGCCTTTGCAAAGATTCTGTGGTATGACCAGTCTTACATGACACACCATTCAATGTTAAAAGCATACAACTCACTTGCAATCAATTTTTACATTCGATCCTTTTATAAAGTGCCTTTCAGATGTTGTTTTATCTATGGCAGGCCATTCTGTAATCAACACGATAAAGAAATAGGATCAGTTTAGGTATTATAAAAAATAAACAGTCGACAGTCATCAGGTTGTCATATAATATGATACAAACCTATTCCTGTAATGCTGAGCCTTGCATCATTTTTTATTGTTTCATTATTATTCGTTGCTACACACGTGACAGTTCCTACAAGCTGTGGCTGCATTTGCTTTATGATTAAAACGGAGCCATCAAATGATACATCGATATTTTCGTCTTTAGTTATAGGCTTTTCATTTAGTAACCAGGTTATCGTTGGTGGTGGAAATGCATCTACTTTACATATTAGTTTTCCTTCTTTCTTATATTCAATTGTTATATCTGTAAGTTTTAAATTTATTGTCATTAGAATATGTACATATTAATGATTTTGAAAATACTTACAACTATCTATACCAGGTATGGGTAACCTTTGACATGTTGATACAAACTTTAGCATGCAAATACGTTCGCGGGCCGCGTTTAAAAGTACTTAGTATATTTACTACTGCAGTACTTAGAGAGTATAAGTACCTAATGTAATATTTTTTAATTGGATTTTTTCAAAATGTCTCATGGCCGGATCATATCTTACAGCGGGCCGGATCCGGCACACGGGCCTGTGGGTACCCATATATTCTATACATAATATATATAATAAAACTGAAGACGTGAAGAAACGCCTCGTCTTCAATGACATAAATAATTATTACATTGGTCTTAAAGGATGACAGGATGACAGAACATATTTCACGTTTTCGGAATTTTGTCCGGAATTTGATTTGTAACAATGCATCACAGGAATATGAAAAGTTAGATATCAAAAAGTATGCTGAGCAAAAAGAAAAAATCTGTAAGAGTGCTAAGCAAAACGACGTAATAGCGCGGGCGTATGCGTTTTTTCCATTAACATATTTTGTGTAAGAATACATAGAAGCTACTCACTTTATTTCATCAGCTCTTACAATAAAAAATGCTGTCATGAGACACCAGATAGGAACGAAGTTTTCATTGACATAATACATGCTTCTTTCAATTCAGTGCGATTCAAAATTTACTTTTAACTTATTCCTTTTCTTATAATAATTACTAATTATACTAATTGATAAATGGAACAGAATTTTAAACATGTTGTACGTAGCCTTTAAATAAATTATGAAAAAAACAAACTCAATAATAAACCATATCATTTAAATTTCGAAAATAAGTGTCGTTACAACTTTTCGTATGCACAACGCGCGATAAGGAACTTCGTTCCAATAGAAAGCTGCACTATTCCCAAATGTCATAGACTATTTTATAAACCTCGGATACATTAACGCGGGTGATATCGTGGAACAGTATCGTGCAAGTATTATTGTATAAAAATCAACAAAACACGTTCATTGAGTATAGGTACCTGGGTCATCATAAATTAGAACCAGCTATTATAATTTGAGGTCTTACCTTTGGGTGATTCCAAAACATTAAGATGTATTGGAGCATCTGTTTCGACTTTAATATTATCTATATCAACATCAAGACTGTTCTTTGCAGTACATTGATATGTAGCGTTTTTATCTATTTTATCTATATTAAGTATGTTTATGTAATCACTTCCTAATTCTACAACGGAAACCTGAAAAAGATTTACTCTATAAAAATCTCCTATATGAAACATTGTCGCGCCAAGCCAATAACAGCTCAATGGATAAGTAAAGTACACCGAACACAAAAAAAAAATTGCGTTCACTTAGAAAAACTACACAGATAAATTAAATTTTTAAGCATTTATTCCTTGTTTAAAAATACAAAATATAATTAATTTGTTGTGTAGCTTCAAGGGTTCCTATTTAAAAAGGAAGCGTAATTAAAAAAATATATATATTTTATTATAACCATAAAACATAAAAAAAAATCCAAGTGAACGTAAACTTTTTTTGTTGTATGTAAGTTATCATATTATTTTCTGTTGATGTCAATAGTTTATCTCGAGAATCAAAGAAATATTTATTAATATTATCTCTAAAACCAACATAAGTGCTGATTATACATACTTGCGATTTGAATAGATCCCGTGAGCTAAGCTAAAAGGTAAGCGAACTAAATAAAATTAATAATATAATAATAATAATGTACTAATATTTATTTGATAAGGCAACACAGAAACTAACTAAGTTAGTTGGAGCGAACATAAAATTAAAACTTAAAAGAGATATTCAACCATCGTCATCATATCAGCCCACGGATGTCCACTGCTGAGCATAGGCATAACACGGCTTTCCACAACGAACGGTAGTGGGCCGTCTACTCCTTCAACTCCTCATAGATCAATGACCTTGCTACCAATGTGGTGTCTTCCTAGTAACTAAGTATGACAACTACAGACCAAATTTGAAAATTATTCGATTAGTTTATTCTTCTTTTGTCTATGCTACTAAGTATCACCAAGTATCACACATAAATGTCCGCGGTTCACATTCTTCGGAAGATTTTGTTGACGTAATGAGATCACAAGTCCACGCGGTGGAAAGTCGTACCTATAGCTATTGTCGAAAACGTGGTTGCTAATTGATTGACATTTCTGCCGATTGTCAGTACTCTATCTATATAACATGGATGTTAATATAACATCCCTATATTCATGTTACTCTCGAATCATGGCACCTATTTGAAAAATGATTTCACCATTAAAAGCATTGTTAACCCGGGGTCATGGGGTTGGAAAAGTATTACACGGACGTTGGGGTGGGTCTCAAAATTAAAAAAAATCGATTCAAAATTCAAAACCATTTAGTCAGTTTAGGCCCTGGGAAGGCACTTATGAAGGTCAAATTTAAAGTTACTGAAGCTACAACTCGTTCTCACAAACCCATTCAAATATCAAATTCATTCCGGAACTTTATAAATAATAAAGTTAATATTTATCCGTGTTTCGTTTTTAGGTACTTATGTAAATAAATGAAACACAAATATCATATTATATTAAATGACACATTATTCCAGATGAATATAGACTATGTTTATAATCCTAGAAAGCTATTTAATAAATGAAAAAGAACTTACTGTGGTTGAGAGCACAACTCCTGTGTCTTTCTCTGTCCAAATTATCTCTGGCTCGGGGAACGCATTGACTTTACATTTCAATTGTAATGGCTTATTATACTCTGCATGAACTTTTGGTGCTTCATCAATCGTAATAGTTGGTTTTTTGGACTCTTTAGCAACTGTAAAATCGGGAATCTAAATTACTCTTTCTTATCTAAGTTTTTTATCTCGCCTCACGACCATGAACATGACCTTGATTCAAATTAAATCTTAACATAATTGAAGTAAGTAAAATCTTTCACAAATTATAGTATTGAAATCGATTTAAATTTCCCTCGGAAGGGCAATTTATTATTATAATTTGTTATGATTAATTAACTGTACATGAGGTTAACTATAATTACAATCGATTGTAAAAAGATCTACTGGGATACATTTCTGTATGTAAAAATTAAAAAAAAAAGTTATATATTTTCTTCAGAAGCTTCCCAAACGCATTAAAGAAAACAACTCGCGAAAGTTTCGTCGCTAACTCAAAAAAATCTAAATTCAAACCATTTATTCAGTTTAGGCCCTCGGAAGGCACTTATGAAGGTCAAATTTAAAGTTACTGAAGCTAATACGAATCGAAGTCAAACTTCTTATGGGAGGGCATTAAATTCTGATCCTAAGTGTGAAAAAACGAAAAATTAATTAATGATAAACAGAAACTATGCTATTGAAAAGTGATTGTTGAATAATTAACATTGTTAATTAATAATGTTTCCCTGTAATACCAAAGTTTCACTTCCATCGTGTGTCCTTTCGACACACCCTGCTTTTTTACCTATTACATTTAGTCAATCCACTTTCAGAGTTTCTATGTATAATAGTAAATATTCGCGTATTTACCAATATTTTGCGGTTCCACAGGTGGTCCTGTTCTAGTTATCGTTTCTTTACTTTTAGTATCGTCACCAGTCACCTAGAAAAGTTGTAAAAACGTTGCAATATTAAATTTAAAAGAAATATCTTAAGCATCATTAATAAATAAATTTCTGTAAGGTATTTTGGTCCACAACAATCGGTGACGTTCGGTATTTCATGAGTCAGTTTAAGTCGATAGGTATTAATGGACGGGTTTATCCGTCATGTATCAGTAATACTAAGTAGGTATGTGTGTCAGATAAATCTTGGTACATTGTTGTACCTGGTAAAGTAAAAGAAGCCGTATTTACTTTAAATATATTAGTATAATATAATGAACTAGCAAGCGTGAGTTACGCTTTAATTGTTTTTTACTTTCCCTCACGTCTCAACTGAGACATGTCACCAAAAAATAGAGTCAATCCTTTGTTACGATAAAATGTGAAGAAGGGACATATATAGTCGATAATAATCGATAGCTTTCCATATAGGAAACACTAATTAATAAAAACGGATTTTTTTTAATCGGTATAGATTTGATGGAAATACCATACTTTGATGCAGCACAGCAAAAAAGAAGTACTCTTCAATTTCGCAAACAATTTTTAAGCAACAGTTCAACTCACTGCAATTCTGAATACAGTCTTCGGTGGCTGAAACGGCGCCGTCAAATAAATCATTTCTTTATCATTTATCATTTCAAGAGGTAGTTCTTTTATTAAATGATCGTCCATATCGACTATTCTTGCAGTTTGAAGCTGGACGCCATCGCCTATCAGCTTGATCGATAAATACGGTTTCGTGTCTGGAATTTAGAATACACGTAGTGTGAAACTATACATTGATTTAATACCGAAAGTCTCTGAAAAAGTTGCTTCAGTAAAAGTTAACCCTTGTATTTTCTACTGTCTTCTTTGAACATTATCTAAGCTTTTCGATTGCAGTGTTTTGATTAAATCTTTGTTATTCTGTCTGTTCGGAGTTACGCAACCGGAGCTCAGAATAGTGATTTAATGCAATTTAAACGCACTTACATTATGTATGCCTTAATTACGTCAGTACCCGGTTCACCTCCATCGAATCAATACATTAACATTTTGTATAGCGTAAGAACCAATAGTTTGTGATTAGAGTTTTTACCATATTTTATATCATTATACCATTAATATACCATTTGTTAGACTTTAATTAAACCATTAAAAACCATACAAACTCTATACATTTTTTTTAATTATATAAACTAGTGCTTGACTGCGATCCTACCTGATGGTAAGCAGTGATGCAATCTTTGATGTTGAGGCGCACTAGTTTATTAAGATCCTATTCACTCAATTCTCGTCATAAAACTAACCTAAGCAAGAAGAAGTCTCTACCTACTAGATTAAATCTTCGATACTGTCAGCTTGCTTTAGTATATTTGTTTAACATTAATCATTTTTTTTGCCCTACTCATCTTAGTTTGATACGTGCGTGGGCTTGTGTAATAGATGATAATAAACTATACCTGGTACTGGTTTGGTGGTTGTATCATTCAAAGATGAAGGTTTATAAAGGGAAAACCCATGTAGAAAGTTGATACTGCTGGCTGCAGTGACAACCGCGTCCGTTTCACTCTTACTACCAACCTTTGCTATGTGTGGACCTGGTTTTGTTTCTAATATTTGCTTGATCTGTCGGGAAGTTACTAAATATTAGAACATTATATTGCTTACACGCGATACTGTCGCCGCTCTTTAGAAATCAGAGAGAGAGAGCTCACGGCAAGTGCGTCGCGTCTACGTTGCAATTTTTTTTACTATATTTGATATATATATATATGTCGGAAGAGTCATTAGTACGGGAGTTGATTTGACAACGAGGCGAAAGCGTTATGACGTCAGCGCTTTGACAGAGTCTAGAGTTATGTTTGCGCGAGCCGAGATAACGAAGACATTCGAGAATCCCGAGCACGCACTTCGCTGCTGACCACCGGGCGGACAACTAGTCTAGGATCTGTCTCACGTTTCGTTTTGTTTAGTGTGATTGCATTAAAGTACCTAAGCAAGTTAACCTACCTACGACTTTCATTTTTCTCAAAGTAACATATCTACGCCCATATAATGCGCGGTGATGATTCTACCTATGATCGGCCTCCTATCCCGACATATATTATATATGACAATTGTTTTTACTGATAGTGCTTAACTGACCAAGATTTTCGATGTTTTCATCAAGTCCTTAGTCTTCGGTATGCTGCCTCCAGGGCCTTCAATAGATAATTTTGGGTTAACCCCTGACGCTGAGATTGCTACATTTTTATATTTCCCGTCCACGTTGAACTGCAATATAAATCAATCATATAAAACGTTATGTTTTTTATATTTGGTTGATATACAGGTTGCTACAAAACTACCCATGAAGCCGAAAGGAGTATAAATAGGATTATAACGAGTCCATTCAAATATTTAAGAACGGTAGTAACGCTGTTGTAATACCCCAAAATGAATAAATAACTGATTTTTATGAATGAAAAATAGAAAATCTATTAAAGTAGACAATTATAAGATAATATAGGTACGTAGGCCTTTCTGTTAAATAATCTGGTGCCCTTACATGACAGTTTACTAGGGTTGTTGGCTTTGATAATTAATTATATTTTTACGGGGTATTTTGTAACACGTTGTATATTCAGTAACTGTTTAATAAATTTACTGGTATTGTATTTGTTATACCAGAATAGATATTTATTATTTATAACTAATCTAAAAGTATGTCTTGCATGAATCAAGCGTGGGCTGAAAATCAGAGCCACAGTCCGTTTCTGCAAACATTTGTCACCAACCTGTTGTCTATTTAATCTGTGTAGTTTTATTTTATTTGTGTATTTTTTTTACAACCGTTTAAACTCACTTTGACATAGCCAATTTTTAACTAACCAGTTGTGATAGTTAAGTAAGTCCCCATACTGGTTACTTATAATGCCCGTAGATAACCAAATAATTATTCACTGTTTTTACTAAATGCATTTTAAAATTATATACTTATGCATACCTAAATAATATCATCTACGAGTATATCCAGAATAATATTATAAGATTTGTATGTTTGTTACTCTTTCACGCAAAAACTACTACGGATATGCATGAAACTTGGCACATAGATAGAGCATATCCTGGAATAACATATAGGCTACTTTTTATCCCGGGAAAATGTGATATCCCTCGGGACCGCGGGGGACAGCTAGTACTAAATAAGGATGTATGGAAGTTTGCTACAATTTTACGAAAAATCTACTGAACAGATTGGATAAAACTATCACGTAGATATATTATGACCTGGAATAACACATAAGATACTTTTTTTGCCTGGAAAATGTTACAGCAGGAATGCAGGTGAAACCGCGAGGAACAGCTAGTACTTACGCACGGGTAAAATCATATTAAATTATTAAATACTCACAGGTAACAAGTTGTCATATCCTGGAGGAAATGTTGCTTTACTTACAACATTTTTTTTTTCCGTTATTATGTATTTTACATATTCTAATATCTGTAACCAAAATTGATTTGTTTATACTGTTATCTTAATATACACATATAACTATTCTGTACGTGTGTTGACAGTGAACTCCTCCGAAATGGTTTAGATTCACAATTGGACCTGGTAGGTGGCGCTGCGAGCGAATTCCTGCATTTTTGTATGAACTTATTTCGACAAACGACGTCTGTCCGGGCAGCTAGGATTATAGAGGTATATATTAATTATATTATAATATTTATATATACTATAAAGTAGAACATAAAAGTAATATAAGAGTAAATAAAATTTATTAAGTACTTTCCATTCATAAATTAAATTAGATTAAGAAAGTTAGTTAAAAATCAAATGTAAGAAAATGTGACATAATTCAGACTGTTACTTAATTTATTCAGTTTTTACATGTATTTTTTTTTTAATATATTTTTTTTAACATATTGTCAAATAAATATTCACTTATAGTCTAGTCATATTAGGGATTTCACTTTGGAATGGGAGATACCTATAAACTTGTATATATCTTGACACCCTAAACATTATCTCAAAACTTAATTATTGTAGAGTTGCCGCGATTAAAGACATTTTATACAAGTTTATAGCTATTTCCAATTCCCATACTTGCCCTATTTAGACTAATATAACTGGACTAACGTACATTACAACATAGAACTTAGTGTATATGAAATAAATTTGGTTTTATGAGTGTTAGTAGTGTCCAATACCATGCAATAAATGTTACAATCCTGAAAATTTGAAAATGGTTATATTTATTTATTTATATGCGATTACAATGGATCATACTAACCTAATAAAACAAAGTGTACATACTAAACTACTTAAATATGAATACTATTCAATATAAGATATTAAATACCTGATTAATTTCTTGTTTGTTCATATGAAAAACTTGGCCTTGAGTAATATTTGCCAAGTCATAGTATACTTGATAATCCATGGGACGATTTTTTCTTTCCGCATCAGCATTGCCACAAGTTCCAGTCAAAACAAAAATTACCTAAAATAAGATGTGTTCAGTAAAGTGACGGTTTGAAATATAGTGTCTGTGTTCCCAGAAACTTAAAACTTGGGGCTCTTTAAGAAAATAGAGAATAGGCTACTGACGGGAAAGCGATCTCCATCTTCGACCTCATCTTCACTTACCATCAGGTGTGATTGAGGTCAATCGCAATCTCGTCAGAAATAAAAAATAAAAAACAAAAAAAAACTGACAGGCCAATTGGCTAGGTGATTAGCGACTCTAATTACCAAACCGAAGGTCGCGGGTTCGATTATCACACATAACAAACATTTGTGTACATGAACATGTATGTTTGTTCTGTGTCTGGGTGTAAATATATAAGTATTTTTAGAAAAAAAAAGTAGTATGTGTATTTCAGTTACATGGTTTCCATAGTACAAGCTCTGCTTAGTTTGAGACCAGATGGCCGTGTGTAAAGAATGTCCCAGGATAGTTATTATTATAATTATTCTATAGATATAAGAAGGTCAGTTGGCTCGGTGGTTAGAAACCCTGACTGCCACGCCACGGGTCGCTGTTGGGTTCCCACCCAGGACAAACATTTGTGTGCATGAACATGTCTGTTTATTCTGCACCTGGATGTAAATATTTACCTACTATAAAAGTATGTATTGAAGTAGTATAGGTATCTAGTATATCAGTTGGGTATCTGGTTACTATAGTACAAGCTATGTTTAGTTTATTTATTTATGTGCCCAAAAGTAGTGTAAAAACTTAAGATTTTGAAGAACATGAAATTTCAATAGTTTCATTACCCGACTTTGCATTCTAATGGCTAAACTTTTGACATCTTCATATTGTCCGAAATCTTTTGCTGATGCGTCTGTGAATACAAAGATGTTGGACCCCCGAAGACTCTGCTCAAGAGCTAGCTTGATACCTGACATCGCATATTCAGGACAGTCACCACCACCGGTCACAATAATCGAGTTTAATTGTCTTTTAAAATCATCTCGATTCTTTGTTTTTACTAGTAACTTAGTACCTGAAAAATTTTCTCATTGTATGTTAAGAATGTTTGAATTTATAATAAATACAGTTAGTCTTTTTACTTTCTTTTTCATTCTTTGAAGGGATTAACCTTAGCTTTAAGGCTTATTCTATTCTCCAAAAAAGCACATAACAATGTTTCAAAGTTACTCGATAAGCAAATAAATTTCGATCGAAAGCTTGTGTTTTTAATATGATAAACCATAAGGTTATACAAAAAACAGATACCTAGTTACTAAGCGAAACACCTGTCGTTTTCCTGTCGAGTTTCCTTGTTTGGGATTTGACAGAGAAGGAGATGCAGCGCAATTAGTGACTAGATATCTGTTTTTTGTATAATAACTAAATATAAATAATAATAGTGTTGTATTTTTCATAAATTGTTGTAACAATACAAAGCATTTTAAAGTCATAAAGAGTTGTTTAGAATACCTCAAAAACCAATCGTAATGAAATTTAGCAAGAATATTGCTTGTGGCATTGAGAGAGACATATATCTTTTTGTCGGGAGAAAATATCTAATCCTTATTGCGGTTAAAATCGCGGAAGCTACAATACAAAATACTTTATTTGTACAACACATAACAAGACGAGAAGAAACATAAAGAAGTGTAACAGAAAAAGTGTTTACAAAATAGGCGGTAAAGTGATAAGTGTTAACTTACTTGGATCGTTGAATGTAACTAATAGAATATTCTCGATCTGCGATGCATTTGAGTTTACGATTGTATCAAATATGGAATTGGCTCCTAGTTTCACCTGTTGTATATCATCACCCATGGAACCAGTGTCATCAATGACGAAGGCTAGACTGCTCTTCAAGATTTTTCGATCACTTTGGCCGTAAACTCCGCTTATTCGTAATAAACATAGTAACAGTAAATACACAATCATTATGACGAGTATACATACATCTAGCTCTTCCAATTACTTTAAATGAACTGACTGGCGATTTACGAGAAACTGCCTCGCGATAAAAATTTGTATTACCTAATTAATTCTATGAATAATGATATCACATATCGCTACTATAACTTGCCCCCAGATACGCGAGTTCAGAATGTAAATAATTGTATGTTTGTGGTAATTCCCTGAGTTACTGAAGAAATGATGGTCATTTTCTTCATAACATAATATCGTTTAAACGTCATTTATTTTCGTGATATTAAAGAACAAATATTCAGAGTAAGAAATGTAAAGATCAGTGAAATGTAATACCTGCATTAGAATTAAGCGTGGGAGGGAGACGGAATTTACAAAAGGGTTCTTCGTATAAAATGTACATGCATAAACATGTTGAGATTTTGTTTTTTATACCACATGGGCTGACAAAAAAGCAGACGGTCCACCTGATGGTAAGTGCTCACCACCGTCTATGGACATTTGCAACATCAGGGGCATCGCCAATGCGTTGTCGACCCTGAGAGGTGAAGTTGTTAAGTCACATGTGCCTGTCAATTCACCGGCCTTATCTTCCTAACCGAACAGTAATACAAGTGTACTAATGCTTCAAGGCGGAAATGGGTAAGTATTTCCCCGGACGAACGCTGCACTGAGAGCTACTTAAAGATTGACCGTGTCGATCAAATAATACTTGACAATTTGGGCCGGAACGATTACAAGCTAGTTGGGTTAGTTAGATAGCCTAACTGCGAGGCTGGAGATCGTGATGTCAATTCCCACTAAAGAGCCAAGCATATCATGATGAAGAAAATATTTATGTGCTTGAACAATAAACATGTCTTGTTAGGCCAGTGGGCTTGGTGGTTAGCGACTCTGACTGCCAATCCGAAGGTCGTGGGTTCGATTCCCACTCAGGACAAACATTTGTGTGCATGAACATGTCTGTTTGTTCTGTGTCTGGGTGTAAATATCTATATAAGTATGTATTTAGAAAAAAAATTGTATATGTAGTATATCAGTTATCTGGTTTCCATAGTACAAGCTCTGCTTAGTTTGGGATCAGATGGCCGTGTGTAAGAGAATGTCCCAGGATATTTATTTATTATTTACTCTAATTTATATTCGTGGGTAGAAGGATTTACCCTTCTAATATTATAAATGCGAAAGTTTGTATGTTTGTTACTCTTTCACTGAACTCAAAAACTGCCCAACGGATTTAGATGAAACTTGGCACATAGATAGAGCAAATCCTCGAATAATATGTTGGCTGCTTTTTATCCCAGGAGAACGTGACATCACTCGGGAACGCGGGTAAAACCGCGGGGGACAGCTAGTATTATACATGTTAGGTACTGTAAACGCTACAACTGCGGTAAATGAGAGACTAAATATTATTTTCTACGAAAATTTAACCAAATAATACTAGCAAATTTCCGAACTAGTCTCTAATAAGTATAAAATTTTAACTTTTACCAATAGTCACTCGGTGAATCATAGGTTAGTATGAATATTTAAATTTATTTATTGATATTGGTAATTTTTAGACTAGCAAGTAGGACCTAAGTCTTATAAGACATACCTATATATGTGTAGTATATATAATTATACTATTTACTTTATCTAACATTTGCAAGACAGGCCAATTGGCTTGGTGGGTAACGCTCTGACTGCCAAACCTAAGGTCGCGGGTTCGATTCCCACCCAGGACAAACATTTGTGTGCATGAACATGTCTGTTTGTTCTGTGTCTGGGTGTAAATATTTATATAAGTATGTATTTAGAAAAAAAAAGTAGTAGATGTAGTATATCAGTTATCTGGTTTCCATAGTACAAGTTCTGCTTAGTTTGGGATCAGATGGCCGTGTGTAAATGAATAAATAAATGAATGTCCCAGGATATTTATTTAATCGCGTTCCCAAGATGAGAATGTTTACGGAATAACAACTATCCTAGGTAACAAACAAACTTCGCATATACTTAAGAATATACTACATATTATATGGTATATCGGTTAGTTGATTACCATACTAGAAGCGCTCATAAGTTTGGAATCAGGTGTACGTTGGAAAAAACATGTTCCACGGTACTTATTATATTCATCGACCGATATAATGAATAGAAAATTAATATTGGTGCTCTATATCTTTTTACATTATATAACCGATAGAAATTAAACTTTTGTTAGTTGTTCTACTTACGTTTGCCAAGAAAAAAAAGAGTCGCATAGAAGCACCTTCTTTAATTAGAGTTTGACTATTCAAAAGTGCTTGTAAAGGCCTATTTATAAAAATATTTGAGTTTGAGTTTGAGTTCGAATTTGAATATGTATTTGGCCAACAAAAAAGCATACGCCCCAATGGACATTTTTTTCCAGGGTTATCGCAAATGCGTTATCGCCCCTGAAACGTAAAGTTGTTAAGTCTAATGTGCCTGTAATTTCACCGGCTCCCTTTCCTAAACTTACCTATTCAAAACCATTTATTCAGTTTAGACCCACGGAGGGCACTTATGATGGTCAAATTTAAAGTTACTGAAGCTACCCTCGGTTCGGAAGTCAGCCTTCAACTGAGAAGCAAGGTTACATTTTTATTTCTTTTGTATTTGTTGGGAACAGCTAGCTATTAGAAATATATTTACGCAGTATATTTATGCAAACATAATATTTGTACATCAAAGTATTAGTCTATATGTCAAAAAGAGTGATGTGGACTCCATCAATACTAGAAATAAGGATAAACTTGTCACATCGGCATATAGACTGCAAAAAGTGCAAGGCTCATTTTTAGGACTTAGTGCACGCATCTATAATAAAATCCCTGCTGAAATTTTAAATTTGGCTTTACAAAAATGCAAGGAAAGAATTAAGACTGTTTTAGTACAAAAGGATTTCTATAACACAAATAATTATTTTAACGTTTTTACATTGCTTGGGTGTAGCGCTCGCTCCAGCAGGACACATCTTTATGTACAAAATCTTATTTTGAAAACAGTAATTGGTGAGTTTATTGCCAGCTCTTCTCAGTAAAAGCAACCTTCCGAACCGGTGTTAGAGTCTGACCATTCATAAGTGCCTGTGAAGGCCTATTTGAATAAATATTTCATTTCATTATACCTAAGTTTTAACACCAGCAGTTTTGTCAAAAATCATAATGACATCAATGATGTACTTCAAATCAACTTGTGTATATATCTACCCTTTTTGTAGAATACAACGGATTGTATTTTTGAAATTTAGTTATTGTCGGAGTATCCGATCAATGTAGGTATCCAAATATTTTGGCAAATTTTCACTAATGTGATTTGTAGTTCATGTTCTATGTTTTATAATTTTGATCTGTAATTTGTCGGATTACAAGGTACTATTTTTCAAAGAATTCCAGACTAGGCAGTTCTCTATAATTCGCCAAATTCGATAATTCGACACTGCCCTGCAAAACGTTTATCGGATATCCGCTGCAAGCTCAAATAAGAAGTCTTAAAAAAAGAGAGTGTATTGTACTCTTCTAATCGGTTGTTTTATCCTCGTAGTTCGCGGTAAGATTGTGTAAAATTTCCAATTAAACGAGATAAATCAAAGTAGGCATGTGAGTAATGTTTATCAAGAAGATGTATTGTTCAGTTCCATTGTTAATTATTTTAGACAACAATTGTGTTATTGTGTTCGCTCAACATTTGTCATAGATTATGGGACCATTATTTATAACTCATGTTGCTATAATAAGGTACCATATATTATTTTTTCCTTGTACATGCCAAATAATATTTATAACAGTTTGTAATTTGCAATAATACCTAATATAATATTAACTCATTGTTATATAATTATACTAGCTGTTCCCCGCGGTTTTTCCCGCGTTCCCTGGGATCTAACATTTTCCCAATAAAAAAGTAATCTATATGTTATTCCAGGGCAAGTTTTATCTATTTGCCAAGTTTCATTCAAATCCTTCGGGTAGTATTTGAATGAAAGAGTAACAAACATCCTTTCTCACAAACTTTCGCATTTATAATATTAGAAGGATTTGACGTATTTACCACATGTTTCGATTTTAAATATTTTCGACGAATTGTGGTCTGCAGGGTATTTTTTTTGATAAATAAAACTTATTATAATATATTATTTTGTTTCTTTTCCCCATAGTAACTTATGCACATGTTTAGCTTTTGTTTGACTACAAATCTTCCGTTATAGGCGCTACGCATGTTCTAATAAAATATTTTACCACTAGCTGTCCCCTGCGGTTTCACGTTCCAGAGGTATATGAACATACTTCTACATACTGTCTATTGATGAAAACCACATCAAAATCAGTTACGTAATTTAAAAGATTTAACCGTACAAACGGCGGAAACGACTTTGTTTTATACTATGTACGTATATATTGATTATATTTGTCTACTTAGCTGCCCCCGCGGTTTCACCCGCGTTTATTGATATCATATACAGCCTATAACCATTTACGAAAACTCCGCGTCGAATGGTAGCAGTCCCATCCCGATATGTTCAGTAGTTTGAGGTGATGGTGCGCCAAAGGAACCCTATTATGCTTATATAAAATATATATATAGACTAGCTGTCCCCCGCCGTTTCCCTGGAGTTTATCGATATCTCATATATAGCCTCTATCCATCTACGAAAAATTCCGCGTCGAATGGTAGCAGTCCCATCCCTATTTTGCTTTTACCCGTAACTGTCCGCGTAGGAGTCGAAAATGGGGCTAATAGGATTTTTACCTTTTAGTTTTTTTTACCGTCAATAATTTTGACACACCTGGCCCTGCACTTTAAATGTAGGCATATAGCCATCCTGTATTATATTTTTAGCTTCAAATGAGGTCACGCTCGTGGTGGAGGTTTTTATCAAACAGTAATGAAGATCTGGTAGCTTTTGCAATAGTTCGATCTGGACCTATCCTGAATCGCAGCACGTTCCCACAGATTAATCCTTGTACTTGAGAGTTTGACACCACTTGCATTCGATGTTCATCGGTTCCAAAACAATAGGTTTATCACTATCGTATGCTATGTTACTATCATAACTCAGTCCAGAAAATTGTAAAATTAATCAATAGATATCCGATATACGTTATTTTGGTACATAACATTAGTGGCCTTATCTATCTATATCTAAATATATATAAAAATGAATCCCTATTTCCCTTGGTCACGGCATCACGCATAAACGGCTGGACCGATTCTGCTAATTCTTTTTTTGTTGTGTTTGTTATTGTCAGGAGATGGTTCTTATGTACGAAAAAATTAAGAAAGTTGCGCGGATAATTAGAAAATATAAGAAAACATAACGACCATATTAACTTTTCTAATGTAACCTCCTTACTTACACTTTTGACAATATAAACTCTTATAATGTAACCTTATGATCTTCGATATAAATGTTGGTCGTTTGACAATATCGTTTAAAGCAGAGGCACTGATCTTATTGCACATTTCACAGTCGATTCAATCGGAAGATTCGAATTCAATATTTATTGTTTAGACAGGACAACGTCTGTCGGGTCAGCTAGTTAAATATAAAAATGAAAAGAGAAAAAAAATTTTTAGTAATCTATGATATTTTGAAAAGATCTATTTTTGTTATCATGTAAAGAAATGTAAAGGCTATAGAATTCCAAAGTTGTAGACGTCTTTCAACTCGCTGTCTTTAATGATTTCTTGATGATGTGATACTCTGTACACTTCAAGGTGTCTGCTTGTTCATCGCCTCATGTGGACAGAGTTTCAAAAATAGGATACTTATCCGTGTTTTGTTTTCAACAAAACTCAATAATTGTTTGCGCGTCATCCTTATTGAATAACGTGATAAGTACATATAAATAGCTTATATAATGATATTGTAGTATTGTTTCATAATGGTAATACCCATGTCATACATTGTACCATCTAGGTATGTTCATTGTACATAGATATGTAAAATTAAATGACCTAACAAAAAAAAACAATGTGTTCAAAGATAGCTATGTTGTAATGTTATTATTTTCCGTGTATAGTTTTACGGTCATAGTTTACTTTTTACCTCTTTTCTTAGATTTTAAATGATGACTAAAACTAATAATACGCACCTACACTCACCCATATAACGAACTGCACAGACAACAAAACAGTGCAATGCGATAGTTTGTGGGTATGTATGGATGTTTGTTACTCTTTAACGCAAAAACTACCAAACAATTTTTTATGAAACTTGGCACATATGTAGAATTGTAGGTAGTATATACCTGGATGTGTGGGATATGTGGAAGTATTCTATGTGTAATAGAATATTTTTTAATTCCAGACAAAATGTAACATTCCAAGGGAATGTGAGTGAAACCACGGGAGACAGCTAGTTACCGATAATATGGGCAGATAAAGAAAACAGGTGTCTTTTAAATATTTGTCAACACATATTTTTTTACTTTGCGCATACTTTTTAGTGTTTTATAAATGAAAATTTGAGCTACTCGTGTTATTGACTGTACCTATATAAAAATCCTTTATCTATTACCTCATGTCGACAGGTTGGAAACTACGGAAATATTATAAATGATATTGTTTCAATTAACCGATTTTTTGCTTATATATAAATAGAGGAGGTTTCCTTTATAATGTATATTAAAGCATCAACTGCACTGTTAACTTACAAGGGATTTCAGTATTCAGCTCGAAGTCCTTATAGTTATTAGTTTTATAATTTAAAATGTGTTTGAGAAAGATATTTTGTGCACTTCTATTTATTACAATACATTTATGTATTGTATTGTGTACGCGTAATAGAAGTCTAACATTTATCATCGATGGCGCTAATAACTTTGACAATTATATTGATCAATTGAAGACTAATTCTGATGTCATCATGGACATTATTAAGGAAAAAACAAGCCCAATTAATGATATGGTGCTTGTTACTTTCAATGATTTAGGTAAGATGAGTGTCTTTCGATTTTTTTTTAAAGTGAAAAGTTCTTTAGCGGCTTAGAGTACTTTTCTTGGGATGGGTATAAAATGTTAAACACGCGTCAGGACACGTGACTTGATCGAAAATTCGTAAGACGGTAAAAATGCACAACGTTAATGTTCAAGTGTTCACTTCTGCCGGCACTCCCGGAGTGCAACCCGTTGTTTTTATTTGTATGTAAAGGTAAAATTGTTAGACCACGTAGTGAATATTTTTTTTAAAACATAATATTACATCTTATAATAATATATCATAACATGCTTTCATATTTGGACGAGCTCTGACTGCTACGTCACAAGTGGGATTGATTCCCATTGTAATAATAATAAATAATGGTGAAAAACATGTATGTCTGTTTGTTCACCATCATTTTACAGTTTATGTAATATATTAATTCGATAATTGATACCCAATAGATATTTACAGTTCAAGTTCTACTGAGATGGCCGTGTTTGATAAATATTTAGCATGGGGATATTCTTTACACAACGCCATCTGATCCCAAACTAAACAGAGTTTGTACTATGGAAGCTGTAATCACTACATAGTATAAAACAAAGTCGCTTTCTCTGTCCCTATGTCCCTATATCCCCTATGTATGCTTGAATCTTAAATCTGCAAACTCTGAGCTGACGAAGATAATTTTTTTAAGATGCGGAATTTAAGTCAAAAACTAGCATCAGCAACAATCCGAAAAAAGCCTTGGAATCGATATACAGTGACGAGTTCACTAATTACAATTGTGACGCGTTGTCGTTAACCGGAAGCAAAATTGGATTGGAAAACAGTCAACCTGGTTCCCATATTTACGTTATCACAGACAGTACTGCTAAAGATTATGAAAAATACGACGAAATATTGGGACTCGCTCATCAGACCCAAAGTCAAGTATGTGGCGTGAACAAATAATTATAAGTATCACAAGTAGTACTATCTAAGCAGAGGATGTGTGAGGGTTTAATATGATAGGAGGTCTTAGGAAGGCCTTTTTTTATACGAATTTTGTCTCAAATACCTGTAATTTCACCGCCCCCTTACCTTTCTAACCAAAGCACAGTAATACAAGTGCACTACTGCTTCACAGCGATAATGGTAGCACTTTGAATTTCTTAAATATTCAAAGTAGTATAAATTAAAGTGATATACGACCTGACCAACAAAGGCTTTGTCAAGTTAATGTTAATTATAAAGATAAATTTAAGATAGTTGTTAATAGAAGAAAAAAATAAAAAGAATCATAATGGCTTGGTGGTTAGCAACTCTGACTGCCAAGCTAAAGGTCGTGGGTTCGATTCCCACCCAGGACAAACATTTTGTGTGCATGAACATGTCTGTTTGTTCTGTGTCAGGGTGTAAATATCTATATAAGTATGCATTTAGAAAAAAAAAGTATTAAATGTAGTATATCAGCTATCTGGTTTCCATAGTACAAGCTCTACTTAGTTTGGGACCGTGTGTAAAAGAATGTCCCGGGATATTTATTTTATTTCAGGTGTCATTTATCCTGCTAACTGGAAATTGTTTTGGGGGATATTACACTCCTCAATATCAAGTGTACCACGATATTGCTACTGTGACTTCGGGACAAGTTTTTCGCGTTGACAATATAACACCAGTACGTATGTGTTCTTATAAAGCTTGACAGTTCTAACATCATCAAGAACTTCATTGTAATACAGATAATACTCTCCAACGCCTAAGATGTCTTTTTTTTGTAGGTCTTACCAGTTTTGGAAGAAACTATTCGACATGAAAAAGAATTAATTACTTCAAGGATAGTTATATCTCCCGATTTCTATTCAGATGTACCAGTAAGTAATTAGAGTCAGACTATTCATAAGTGCTTGTAAAGGCCTATTTGAATAAAAATATTTTCATTTCATTTTCATTTCATTTCATTTCATTTCATTTCATTTCATAATGATTAGAAGATTCTAAATGTTTTAAGTTTATTTTAGGACGTTTCAATAAATGCCCATAACTATTTTAAATGATTAACTGTCATAACTATTACATAGCTACATAAAAAAATTACTCAATTTTATCCAAATTTAAAACTAAAAAAAATACAAAAAAACCTAAAATATAATATTAGAAAAATAAAATATTAAATAATATAATATTTTATTGACGCTTTTTTTTCAATATAATACATTTTTTTCTTATTTACATTATTCTTAATTTAAATTTATTTTCTATTTTTAGTCGGATTTTCGATAAAAGCGTGTTTTTTAGTATTTTTTGAACTAATATTTATTTATAATTTTTTTGTTAAACCGCTAATCCTGATTATCCTAGTAAGGATAACGGTTCTGTTTAAAATATTGAATTGTCATCGATCCTCCATAAATCTACAAAGTTCGAATGAAATCTGACCGTTTAAAGTGGGTCAAAATCGCGCCCAAAAGAGTCGGTTACAAACGTACAAACAAACATACAGGTGAAGCTAATATAAAGCGTGTAATTACATGAAAATATCCTACTAATTTTATAAATGCGAAACTTTGTGAGTATGTATGGATGTTTGTTACTCTTTCACATAAAAACTACCAAATGGATTTAGATGCAACTTGGCACATAGATGGAGCATCTCCTGGAATAATATACAGGCTCCTTTTTATCCCTGGAAAACTTGACATTGCCTGGGAAACGCGGGTAAAACCGGGACAGCTACAAATCAATAAAATAGAAAAAAAAATGATTAATTGCTGTGTAATGGTTATGATACTTAAATTATAACATTATTTTTCCAAAAAAATGTAAAACAAAATGAAATCTTTATTCAAATAGGCCTTCACAGGCACTTATGAATGGTCAGACTCAAACACCGGTGTATTCAATAATAAATATTTTTTTATATTTATATATTATATTGTAATACTTTCAGTTCACAGTCGATGATCAAACTGAGTATTTTATTGTCTCAGTAACTGGATACTACGTCAGTTTAAATATAATACCGAGCACACCAAAGGAGGATATTATGTGGGACGATAACGTCAAGGTAATATTAGTCAAATACCCACTTATATATTATTTACCAAATCTACAGACTACTGATCTTACTTTACAGAACAATATTTAGCAACGGTATTTCCTGAGGTCATAACCCTCTTAATATATTGGGAGAATATCAAGCATACCTCGACCACATGCATTTTCCAGTACAAACTTACAAGAACAGACATGTGATATTTACTGATGGCCCTAGAATACGCTCTCACTTTAATATTTTCGCTCACTGCAGTGTATTCTCAATGAGTATATCTACAATTAGGGCTTTTTAATACCAATTTTGCAACACCAGTGTTATTTATTAGTCCCAAGTTGCCATCCCTGCAAAATTCTAACCTTAACAAAGTTTAAAACAATGTCGCTCCCGCTGTTTGTACGCTTAAATCTTTTAAACTAAACAACGGACTTTAATGCACTTTTCAGTAATAGATAGAGTGATCCAAGAGGAAGGTCTATATCTTCACTTGTATCCATCGGCTTTACTTATTACTACCGGTTCAGATGTCAGAATTAAACTGAGAAGAACCAACATGCTGGATAATATTGACCAGGCCTGTAATATATCTAGGTTCCTGTCCTGCTGTCTTTTAAGAGCATAGATGCACTCAAAAACTTTTTGTGCTGTTGATTGTGCCCATAGCTTCTGGATTTGATCCCCAGAACAAACATTTGAGTGAATGAACATGTCTATTGATTCTCAGACTGGGTGTAAATTTATATCTATAAAATGTGTTTTTAGATAAAAATTGTAGTCAAAGTAGTATATATCAGTTATCTGGTTTCCATTGTAAAAACTCTGATTGATTTGGGTTTTTTTTTTAATAAAATAAACTAGTCTTGTCTTAAAATTTCAGGTTGTTAAATTAACCAGCCTTGCGCCAGGAGATTATGTAGCGTCAGTAACCAGTAGCACTCCAATATCTGTTATGGTTTTCGCTAAAACGGACTTTCTATTTGAACACGGTTTTTCTGAATTGGAACCAAAATCGTTCGAAGATACATCAAAACAACCTATTTCCTGTAAGTTTTTTTATTGCACTAAAATCTGCGCTGCAATTTTTGTTTTAGTTTTTTTTTTATTGGTTTATTTAATATACTATACAAAGCACTAAAACGTACATGTAGCCACATAGCGCAACCCTCAAGGGTCTGTAAGTGGCGAGGTCGTTCGTTCGCACGAAAAAAAGAAATACAAAAGAAAAATTGAATATAACTCAAGTTTTTTTATTATAAAGGTACTGGCGGTCATCTATCGATTTTGGTCACGGATCCAAAGAAAGCAGTTAGAATTCAAACTGTACAAATATTGGATATGGACGAAAATATTATTGAAGAACAAATTTTAAGAAACGTACCGGGAAAATTTTATAAAACAAAATTGGTCAACGCGTTATGCGGAATGTTTAAAATAGCTGTAAGTACATTATAGCCAATACCTTCATCTAAATGCCATTTTAGGATAGATTTTATGTTTATATATGTAGCTAAATATAAACATGTGTTCGATTCATTATGTGATAAGAGGACAAATATCAATTAAAAAGATATAAATTATAATTTCAGGTGAAAGGTACTGTTATTAAAACAGGAAAGCCAATTAGAAGACTTTCTAAAACCCCTGTTTCACCACAAGAAGTAACATGTAAGTTTCTGAAACAAGTTATTATTTCGTGAAATTTGTAGTATTAGAAATTAATATTTTATTAATTTACTAAATTGCTGAACATAATACCTAGTTGAAAATTGAAAAAGTTTACTGACCTGTTATGAAAAAGATGGTGTTTTCTAAAATAAATAATAATAAATAAATAATTATCCTGGGACAAATATCCTGGGACATTCTTTACACACAGCCATCTGGTCCCAAACTAAGCAGAACTTGTACTATGGAAACCAGATAACTGATATCCTACATATACTACTTTTTTTTTTCTAAATACATACTTATATAGATATTTACACCCAGACACAGAACAAACAGATATGTTCATGCACACAAATGTTTGTCCTGGGTGGGAATCGAACCCGCGACCTTCGGTTTGGCAGTCAGAGCGTTAACCACCAAGCCAACTGGCCTGTCCGTAAGCATTACTATTTACTTTTGAATTTTAGGGGTGACAGATATATCGCCAGCTACGACCATAAGTGAAGGATCTCAAATAGAAGTTCCAGTTGATAGAACGCTTATTCTCACCTGTAAGGTAAATGCGTATCCCATGCCAGCCATATTCTGGAAAGATAGTAAAGGAAATATTTTGGATGATGAGGTAAATTATAATTCATATACTTTTTATTAAAGTATCTTTGATCTGTCTAAGTTCTCGATTAGTTCTGATATTTTAATAACGACAGTTTTCTGATAATCAATAACGCTGATTCAAAACGCCAATACAATATTAAATGTCAAATAAAATGCCGAGCTTTTTGTCGTTAGCTTAGGTCTTTCACAGACTACAATGTTCGCATCAAAGTAGCTTATATGTATATGTCACAGTTAAAACCAGTTTTTAGATAGAACGTGTTTTTCCTCGTTACTATATGCCTTTGTTAAAACTAGAGTTAACTAATGATCAAAATTGATTATCAGTTAAAACTAGTTCTGACTAGATAAAACACGTTATTCCGTAGCGAGTCAAGAGAAATGGATACGGGACGTAACCAAAACCCCAAAGTCTAAATATTGGTTTAAGTTTTTGAAACGTAAGCAAAGTTAATTCTAGTCTTAACAAAGGCATAAAGTTAAAACTAGTTCTAACTAGGAAAAACGAGTTCTGACTAAAAACTGGTTTGAACTGTAACATATACAACGTCACAACACACAATACTCTTCAAAAGCCTTAATATCAAATAATTACGTGACGACCATGCAGTTTCTAATTGTTCGCAACTACTGGTTAAAGACAACGTTAGCAACAACTAAACGAATGATTTTTTTGCAGAGCGGTCCATTACAACTACCTTATGGGTATATAAGTTATCTCAAAGTGCCAAATAATAAGTTTTCTGAAACATATAAATGTCAAGCTGATAATTATATGGGAACATCGGCTGCTGAAATTAAAGTTATTGTAAAATCCCCGATAATTCCGCCATCTAATGGTAAGTTTATTTTATTACGGAAATATCGATAAATATGCATGTCCTCATGTCCACTGTTGAGTACAAAGTGTTACAAAATACCCCGTAAAAATAGAATTCATTATCATAGCCAACAACCCTAATAAGGATAAGGTCAGGGAACCAGATTATTTGACAGAAGGGCCTACGTACCTATACCTAATAATTGTCTACTTTAATAGTTTTTCTATTATTCGTTCATAAAAATCAGAATTTTTATTTTTTTTGGTTTTTTAATGTTATACAGCGTTACAACGGTTCTTAAATATTGTGAATGGACTCGTTATAAGGCCCCATTTAACTTCCTTTCGGCTTCACTGGTAGTTTTGTAACATCTTGTATACTAATAAATATTTTGCTACAGTGGCACCCGTTATTGATAAAAAAACAAGAGTGACTCAAACAAAAGAGGGAGACTCAACAACAATTGAATGCAAGTAAGTAAAAGTTGAATACTATATATTTTAATTAATACTTTGACGGGCCAGTTGGCTTGGTGATTAGGGCCCTGATTACCACGCCGCAGGCGCAGGTCGTGGGATCGATTCCCACCCAGAACAAATTTTTGTGTGCATGAACATGTTTGTTTGTTCTGTGTCTGGATGTAAAGATCTATATACGTATATATTTAAACAGAAGTATATAGTAAATATTTATGTGAACATGTCTGTTTGTTCTGGGTGTAAATTTCTATGTATGTATACAGAAACAAAAATTGTATATGTAGTATATCAGTTATCTGGTTTCCATGGTACAAGCTCTGCTAAGTTTGGGATCAGGTAGCCGTGTGTAAAGAATGTCCCAGAATATTAATTTATTTATACTATAACGATTTAAAGAGTTTTCAAAATATTTCAAAGATCAAAATACATTTCTTAAAACTTGTAACGGTTCAATCATACCAAATTATATTTAGAACAACATATCTTTATAGAATCGTAATCTTTCGCAACGAATTTTAATGCAGTTTTCAGCAATAGATAGATTAATCAAGAGGAAGATTTATAAAAAGGATTGAAAGCGGGCAAAGCCGCAGTGCAGCTGGTTATTAAATAAAATTATAATCTATCTATATATATATAAAAATGAATCCCTATTTCCCTTGGTCACGGCATCACGCATGGACGGCTGGACCGATTTCGCTAATTCTTTGTTTGTTGTGTTTCTTATTGTCAGGAGATGGTTCTTATGAACGAAAATAATAAGAAAGTAGCGTGGAAAATTAGAAAATTTAAGAAAACATAACGACCATATTCACATTTCTAATGTATATGGCGTTTGACTTAACTGTCAGTCGTTTGACAGTTGCAAGATTGACTGAATGCGCGGTCCAAATATCGTTTAAAATATAGGCATGGTCGGAACTATATTGATAAACTAATCAATTTATAATTTCTTATTGCACATTTCACAGTCGATTCAATCGGAAGATTCGAATTCAATATTCATTGTTAAGACAGGACAACGTCTGTCGGGTCAGCTATATATATAATTATAAATATATTTTCCAGTATCCTGAAGGGAGTTCCAAATCCCAATATGTCTTGGTATTTCAAGAGTCTTGGGTCATCGACATATACAAACTTAGACGTATCAAAACAAAAAATAAGCTTATCAAGTGCAAGGTTTGACCAATCTGGACATTACAAATGCAAAGCAGAAAACACTGCAGGGAATGATGAACATGTAACAGGTAAATGAGTTAAAATTTGAATTAATACATTAATCATAGTAAATATATTTTGTAATATTAATTTCCTCTACTTAACATAACTTTATATGGAAAAAATATGAACAATATATTTCTATAACTGACTAAATATGGTCAAATCATTTATATTCATTTAAACAATATAATAGGAAAATGATATACTCATTAGACATTACAATCTTAGTCATTGGTCATTAAAATTATGTTGAATACATTTTTGGCGTCAGCCAAGTAAAGCAATAAAAATCATTTGACTATAAATAGCCAAAGCAGGCTTCTCTTCAACAATTATACATTATATTCATCAGCATTATCAGCCTTAAGAACTCCACTATTAAAAATGAGTCTTTCCTAAAGATTTCCGCAACCAGCAGCATCCACCGACTCTGCTCAGGTATCGGTCTACCTCGTCGATGGCCTCCAGAGAATTTTTATTCTCCACCCGTCATCATTTCTTTGAGCAGTGTGTTCTACCACTTCCAACCCAACTTACTGACACTACGCCCTATCCTGTACTTTACATTTATCTGTAGATAGGCCCTTTTTATTCTGTAATAGATCTATTTTGTAAATATTCTTTTATGAAAGGTATATATTGTTGTTTCAGAGCTCATTATCAATATACCTCCGAAAGTTACAATAGCCGGAGGGAAAAAACTAAATGTACCTTATGGTAGTTCACCATCCCTTACATGTATCGTAAAGGCGTTTCCAGTTCCAACCATTGCCTGGATAGATGATATAGGAGGTCAATTACGGGATGCTAAGGTATCTATCATTATTAGGTGTTTATTAGTAGCTTCAGTAACTTTAAATTTGATTTCCATAAGTGCCTTCCGAGGGCCTAAACTGAACAAATGGTTTTGATTTTTTTTAATTAAATTGTAGAGTAGTAGAGCTCTTAGTGCAGAGTTCGTCCGGGGAAGTACTACCACCTTACCCATTTCCGCCGTGAAGCAGTAGTGCAATTGTATTACTGTGTTTCGGTTAGAAAGGTAAGGGGGCCGGTGAAATTACAGGCACATGAGACTTAACAACTTCACGTCTCAGGGTCGACAACGCATTGGCGATGCTCCTAGTGTTGCAAATGTCCATAGGCGGCGGTGACCACTTACCATCAGGTGGACCGTCTGCTTGTTTGTCGGCCCAAGTGGCATAAAAAAAAGAAAAAAAAATTGTTGATAATACTTAGCTGGGTTTATCTGTTGTACCGTTAGTATAAATTTATGATAGCTGAATTGTCTTTGGTAAGAGCAGTAAAGATTATTTTTATTATTAACGAAAGCTGATCGACTGTCCGATCTAGTCTCACAGCCAATGTCTTCGGTTTAATACAGATTGTTGCCGAGAAAAATGGATTTGAACATAAAAGTATGATCACACTAAACCATGTTGCAATATCGCAAATATTTGACTGCAGAGCTACGAACCCCCATGGTAATGACAAAGCCAGCATTGAAGTTCTTGTGATGTCTCCATTTACGACTATAAAATCTCCTCCAGGTAATTGGTACATAAAATAAATATTAATTTAAAACTTATTCTGCAAGACCATTACTATAATAAATATAAAATATTAATTATTATACAAAATATAGATGGAGTATTCTTCACATTTCTATACTAATAATATTATAAAGAGGAAAGATTTGTATCTACGTATGTTTGTTACTCTTTTGCGCAAATACTACTAAACTGGTATGGATGAAACTTGGCACATTGATAGAGCTATATATATAGATATTTCGGAATAACATATAGGCTACTTTCTATTCCGGGATAATGTGATATCCCTTGGGAACGCGGGTAAAACTTAGCTTAGTCATATTACGCTTTAAAATACGTTTGTAAATGATTCTGCTAAATATTTAATTATAATATAGTTTACCTAGTACTGCGAATTGTCTTTTATTAATTTTTAATTGTTTTTTTTAGAAATCACGAAAGTTCTGAGTGGCGATAATGTAACATTACCCTGTGAAATAACTTCTCATTTACCGATGAAGATAAAATGGTTTTATGTGAATGATAAGACTAAGGTGAAGAGTGAACTAAATACATCTCATAGATACTTCATTTCAACTGATGGAATGAAGCTTACAATCAAATCTGCGGACCTCGATTTAGCTGGAACGTATACGTGCAAAGCCGCTTTATTAGAGGATGAAAACGTTAATAAAGTTTACAATACCCATATTAGTGTAGACACCGGTAAGTTTTACAAATATATCTGTCATGGACAATTTATTAATCATTCCGGAAATATTTATGCCAACTATGTATAAGGTAGCAATAAAATTATCCTAGAGGATTAAAATATTTAATAAGGTAAGACATATAGAAACTATATCATACTTAATTTTAATACTAATGTGTTATATTTCAGTTAAACCGAAAATACAAAAAGGTACTCATACTATCGATATTATGGAAAAAGAGACCGTGTCCATTTCTTGCAAGTAAGTGCTACCAAATATGAGATGTATGAAAATAATGATGTACTAAGAGAAGTAACCGAAATGCATATTAAATATTCCAGAATTCTTGAAGGTGCACCTACACCAAGTATAATATGGCAATTCAAAGGTCGAGAATCAACTAGTTTTCAAACAATACCTGGATCAGAAGAAAGTAAAACATTACATCACGTTACGCTTGCACAGTCTGGTTTTTACAAATGTAAAGCGGAAAACTCTGTCGGACAGGATCAATATATCACTGAACTTATAGTAGGAGGTAAATTATTGTATTTATGATAAAACCAACTACTGGCATCCTTAGTTAATAAATTCAAATAAACTCAAAACATATTTCAAAAAGTTATGTAAATAAATAAAAATACAACCTAAAAAAATAATATCAGTAGGCCATGTCCCCAGAATCCTGCGGCCGGCATTGTCAATTTGGTTGGCAGTGCTCATGACGGAAAGGTGGTTAATAAAATACTCATGATGAATTGACAGTGTTTTAGTTATATTGGGTTCTATGAAATAAGATAATATAAGATAATTTGTGTAATCGAAAATGTATTTTTACTAATCTCTAATCAAGTCTTTGTCTTTATAAAATAATATTTTTGCAGCACCACCGACTATAGTCTTAGATGATAAGAAAACAATAATTTATGAAGCTATTGAAGGAGACATTGTATTAAGAATACCATGTAATGCTACTGGATATCCCAAACCGATGATCACTTGGATATCCGGAGAAAAAAAGATCATACCAGGTACCACTTATTCTCCCGAAAAAAAAAACAATTAAATACTAGAGAATAACATTAAATTATTATGGACTAATTTCGTTAAAGTAACATAACGCTTTTCCCTCTCTTACAGGTGTATATATGTCAATAGATGACGAAGCTCTAGTTCTAAAGAGTCCGAAAGAAAAAGATTCGAATAATTATACGTGTTTAGCCGAAAATAAATACGGTTCAGATAACCAGACCTTCTTAAGCAGAGTGACACGTGAGCTTTTTTTTTTCATCTTATTGTATTTATTTGTAGTTTTTGCCATGCTTACTAATTATGTGTCGTCAACGTAAACAGATTTTTTTTTCAGCTTTTATTGAAAACTATGGAGAATCTTATAATATTTACATTTTAAACGGAACTTCAGTGAAAATTACATGTCGTTTACCACACACGAAATCCGATTCCATCAGATGGTTCTTGGTAAGTAAATAAATTACAGCTCAAATTTCACCAATTAATGAACTATTTATGGTGTTTTAACTTAATTTACTGTTGATTTTTATCAGGAGGGCGTCGAATTGAATAATAATGAATCGTCGTATAGCCTTAACATTGCCAGTTTTTCCAATGATGGCAATTACACATGCAGAGTGAGTAACAATTTAGGCTCTAACACTGAAACGTATGTAGTCGATGTTGGTATTCCACCAAAATTCAAAATGTATCCTGAAACAACAATTGACTGGCGTGGTGATAGAAGTGCAAGACTAAATTGTGATGTTATCAGCAAACCGGAACAAAACGTAGGTTATTCTATTTTAAAATTCAAATGTTGTATTACCATTATGGTTGTATATAAAACGTTGATAAAAGCGAGAGGCATTAAATGAAGCCACATATACTATACGTGCTTACGATAAAATTTGAAACCAATAAAAAAAAGCTTACGTAAAAAATACGAATAAACTTTTTTCAAAGAAATGAAATAGCTGAATAGTCAAAGTAAAACTTAAACACCTTTGCAAAAATGTCCTCTGCCCTGCGTATCGGAATGGCAACATCGCATAGCGAAGCGCGTGAGTCGGCGCGGCGTGGAGCAGTGCACTGATCTATTTCTTTTTCTGTTACGCTTATTAAATTAGAGCGAGACATTAACCATTATCTGTACTGTCTTTTAATATTGCTTCCTTGATTGTATTGGGAACTTATGATGCAGAGCGGCATCGTCGCGTGATTATTGTCATTTCAAGGTGAATGACTCTAGGTAGCTATGCTTATGTACTTTGTCAGCTGCTAAGGAAGATACATCGTGTTTTATCTAAGAAAAATCTTTAAAAATATCCTGTGGCTAAAGTATTGCTTCTATTGCTCTGATTTTTGGTGTGTGGCCTGAAAATCATACAAAGTATATGAGGTTTCATTTAATGCCTCTCGCTTTTATCAACGTTGTATGTATATCATAATTTATTACTATGGCACAATTATAATATAAACGGACAAAAAAAAACGAATTAAATTGAACTTGTTCTTGTGTTCACTAGACCTATTACACCCGCTAATTATATTTTTTTGTAGGTTCAATGGACATACAATGGCATTGTTATAGCAAATTTCACCGATACACAGTTACCCATTATAAATTGGGGCAATTACACTTGCAAAGTAAGCAATGTTCATGGCAGCGTCGAAAGAACATATGATGTTTCTTCTCAAGGTAAGAAGTCACTTACCGAACTATGTATATGGACATTACGATTGAGGCAAAAATACTTAAAAATTTCTTAATCCTGTTACAGTGTGCCGAATTGATAGGACCCAGAAATTCCCTAACATGCCGTTGCTACTGAATGAAAATTCAGACTGGCTTGATTTAGAAACGGTGAATGAGTTCTTTATTATACAGCCCACAGACAAAATAATGCTATCGTGTCCAACTCAGAGCTCAGATCAACACCAATACCAAGACCAAAGCCAATATCAAGATTATAGTACAAATGTGTTTAATCTATTTCCACAAGAAAATGAAATTATAGCAACTTGCGATCACAAAGATAACTTCATAGTAGATAATAAAATTTATAAGGTTTCAGATTTAAATTGTGCGTTAGAAGTTTTACCGATTGTAACCAGGACAGGTGTTCAATGTCTGAATGAAAATACTGAAAAACTAAAAGTAGGATTTTTTACAAATACTTTTGTAGTGGTATATGAAGTATGCTATAATATTACAAATGACTTACCTATTTACGTAAGCTATGTAATGTCTTCTACAAATGACATGGCGGAGGTATCTGAATATAAATGGTACACACATTCTGATATCGGCACTGGAAGATCAGATAATATTTATAATTGCCAAAATGATACATTATCATGCTGCTACAGTAAAACTCAGTTGGTAAATGTTCGTGATGTTAGCTATGGACCAGCTCAAGCTAGTACATTTATCAACCAGTTGAACGCGATTCCGTACTGGCATCCTTGTAACAAGAAATCAGTGAGTAGTAGATATCAATTTTGAATCCAAAATGTTCAAAAGCAAATACTTAAAATTATGATTTTTATTTTTCACAATAATGCATGCATGCTAAGATTTTTAAATTATTTTGAGTTCAATGCAATCAGTATCGGATCACCTCTAGCTCAATGGAAAAACCTGTTTACCCAAAAAGTCCCTCTTATCAATCCGTATTGAGTAAATTCAAAACTCATTCAAATGGGGATATTTAAACCATTGACGATTTACAGGTTACAAAAAAAATGGCAATGGCTTTTTCATGGATGGAAATAACTTACTGTGTTTTTCTAGGATTCATGGGGAAATATTGAAGATCGCATTAGATCAAAATTGCAAATCGAAACAAAATTCAAAGTGTGGTCTGGAGCAAGCATGTTAAATGCGCATGTTGGTGCTATACCACGATATCTATGGAAGGTAATAATATAACCCGGTAAAAATATTCTTGTCCATGAACATGTTTGTCTTTTCCGAATTTAGGTATAAATGTCTAATTAAATTAATTTAAAAAAGTATGATAATGTATATTATGTAATATATCAGTTTTCTTACAAGCTCTATGTTGCTTGAGATTTTTGTATGTCAAGTATATTATCTGTTTATGTACAAAAAACTAATATTATAATAATGACATCTATTAAGTAAATTTCTAATTTTGAATTTACAAATATCTAAATGTGGACTTGTACTATGCTAACGCTGAAATTAACTTTTTATTATATTAGGAAATTATTGGTTTCGTGTAATCACAGTAAAGTGACCTGCCCGAGATAAGGACGGCAGAGTCATCACCTGTAGCTTTAACAATCCCCTCTGAATGTAACTTGGATACTAAGCATTTATTATGTTTGTTATAGGTAGTCAAGTTCATCGATTCCAGTTCAATAGCCATCATTCACATCAACGATCCATCGCCAACCCTGAAAGACGTGCTATGCAACAACGCATGCACTGGTAATGCGGTAGCATGGATCGAACCATTGGATGAAAACACATACTGCTGTGTATTAGATGACTTTCTTCGTGTTTTTGGTTTACCTGATACCACCTTTGCAAATCCAATTATATAAATTCTAATTTCAAATTTGAAATTTTAAGTTTATCAATAAAATTCAATTGAAATAAAAATTATTGTAGTTTTTATTTAGAAAAGTTTACCTAGTTATATATGGAGTATAACTAATAAATAATAATATAATTTATTCAAAGTAATCGTACGTAATAGAATAATGGCATCAGAAGAAACAGGCAGTTGAAAATGAAATAGGTGTGAATTACTCTTTTTAAAAACGAACATAAATTTATTACATTACATTAATAAAGAAATAGGTACCTAGAGTTAAATAATTTGATTGTCAGGCGAGCAGTTAATTGCGAAGGGTCTTTGTCTTTTAAATAATCTTCTTCCATAAGCTAATAAATTCTAATAATCAAATTAAGTAATAGAGCTTTTAGTGCAGAGTTAGACCGCTGAATACTAATAATCTTGAAAATCTCTTGCTTTGACGTGATGACTCTGCCGGTGTCAGTCAGTGTTCAGGTTTATCAGCTGGTTTGGGAACAATAGATAGATCTCTTACGAACACTTTGAAAACTTTGTTCTGCTCAATTGCCTCTTGGATACGAGACGTATTAAAGTGGTGTATATTGTGCCGCATTGCTTTTGAGATCTACCTATTTGACCGTATCAGCTGAAGACTGCAGCCTCATTTCAAGCCACAGCATCAATATATGTTTAATTCACAAATGTTAATACATAATTGGCAGTATACTATGACTTATTTTAAAATTGTAAAGTGCACTGGATTTTGAACCATTTATGTATTGAAAAAAAAAAGCTTGAAAGCTTTTTTTGAGTTTTTGGGATCGTGGATTTATGTGCCCTAGGGTAGAAATAGGATGTCCGATTCCGTACAGTAAGTTATAGACGGGTGTCTTTACCTGGTCACTTAGGTGTGACGTTGTTGGAGCATATACCTGGATGAATTATGAGTATCAGGAACGCCACTCTCAGCGAGACTCACTCTCTATTCTCCATCACCTTCTAATAGTGGTCTCTATAAGTGGTCACCCTCCCGGTAGTAGAATAGGTTGCCGGAGGGCGAGGATTATCGTGTCCTCACGCTTCTCTTCGGACTTTTAATAATCCGATAGTAAAATATAAATAATAGAATATTATAAAATAATAATAATTACATTACCAGCGCTACCTATCACTTCTTTCTCCACCTCAATGAGCTTCTCATCGGTCGTCAGAGACTGTGCGTTAAGTGTTGCTGGGTGCAGTGGTCGTTGTTTGGGTTTGTAGCCGGATCTCCGCCGGAGACTCTTAGCACCACCCTGCCCCACCGATACCGTTACCGTGTAGGGTTTTTTTTTTATACCACATACGAACACACTGACAAACAAGCGGACGGTCCACCGATGGTAAGTGGACATTGTTAAGTCTCATGTGCCTGTGATTTCACCGCCCCCCTTACCATTCTAACCTTCTAACCGAAACACAGTAACACAAGTGCACTACTGCTTCACGGCAGAAATGGGTAAGGTGGTAGTACTTCCCCGGACGAACTCTGCACTAAGAGCTCTACTACTCGGGTTGCCTTTTACTTTAGAAGAGGAGGTTTGCCATAATCACCACGCTTAGCAGGCGGATTGGTGATTGCAGTGCGGTGGTATTGCTCAGGTAGACGCTGCTGCCCGTCCCCTGGTGTATTCCTTTAGTCGCCTTTTACGACACCCATGGAATTAGATGTGGGTCGGTACTATTCCTTTGCCGGGAAGCACAAATTCATCAAGCCACTACAATTCTTCAAGACTTTTACATCGACAAGCCCACGACTTTGTACAAGTGATAAGCTCAATATAAGGTATATTTTTTACCCGAGCCGTTTTTTTTTAAATAAAGCCTTTAAGTTACCCAGTGCTACGCTAAGCCTGTGTAAACCCCATTAATTTGTTCAAACGGAAATGGTCTCATTTTATTTTTATACACTACATCAATCTAAAACAGTTTTAGGCAAATATTTTTTAATATACAAACTAAAACCACTCAACTGAAGCCGGAAAGAGACGATTAGACATGAGACTTAACATGGTCTCGGAGTCGACACAGCAATGCACAAGACCACTTAACATTAGGTAGACTGTCTTCCTGTTTATCGCCTGCTAGACATAAAAAAAAGGATAGATTATTTTATTATCACTCGTTACATTAAATATTTACCAATAGACTAACTTAATGGAGTTAAGTGTTTCTTTCTTTTTATGGGTGTGTTGTTATTGTACAATATGCATCAACAGGAAAGGAGTTGAGGAAATCCATTGAATTAGTCATGTCTTCTATTGAATACTTTATAAAGTCTATGAACATACTTGTTGTTCGTAGTTTAAATGGGTTACGTTAACAGTTAGGTGGACATCGCAACAATCATGTTGCAGCAATTATCTTTTATATTTATTTTGTTACTAACAAAACTATCGCTGATATCATGCGAGGGTGGCAGCAGCTTGACCTTCGTTATAGATGACTCTGGTTCCATGGAAGATGACATAGACCAAGTAAGAAGAGGAGCAAAAGGAATCATGGATACTGTGCTCAAACATAAGTCGAGCCAAATCAAGGATATCGTACTAGTGACATTCAATGATCCAAGTAAGACCATCATTATTTTTTGTTGATAAGGGTTCATGTTTTGTTGTAATAATAACTTGGTAGATGATATTTCTGACAAACTGATGGGGCTGCCAACTATAGGGGTATAGGGCTCGTATTAAGGTCATCGTGCTTGTGACTTTCAGGGATCCAAGTAAGATCAACATAATTTTTTCATGAATGTTTTGATGTAATAATAACTTTGCAGATTATATTAGTGACTAAAGTGATGTTCCTCAAAGACCCGTATTATAAGTAAATCAAGAATAGATTGAATAGATAAATTATTTAAATTTAATCAATTGCAAGGGTTAGTTGTTTACAATTCACAGATTTAGTCCTATATTGATTCCTGACTTTGCAGCTCAAATTAATTTAATAAAAAAAAATGATTAAATACATCTTCTTTGTCTTGAGTTCTTGTCACGGATGAGTTTTGTGCTTGCCATTGTCGTTGACATCGTCTTATTTCATCATAGTACATTTCACAGCTAGCTCATCTCTATCTTCTCTTCATTCAGAGCAATCGGACTGACACTGATAATTCACATTCTTTCAGTCATTTTTCGCAGTCATGGCATCTGATCCCATACCATCTTGCGTTCACTGTGATAACTGTATAATGTTGTGTGCTAGATTATTTAGTTTTACCTGAATTATGTTTTGTTACAGTACGTTTAACTCAACTAAGAGAGAAAACACGTGATCCTGTTAAATTACAAGCAGCATTGAATGCCCTAGACGCACATAATGAGGACAACTACGATTGGCCAGAATATTCTATGTCCGGTATCGAACTAGCTCTTCAGGAGAGTCAACTTGGTTCCTTCTTATTCGTATTTACCGACGCATCTGCTAAAGATTACTACAATGCTAATGTTGTGAAAAACTTGTGCCAAAAAAAACAGTCTCAGGTATGAATAACATGCAACAATGTGGCTTTTTAGTACAGGGTCTCTGTCATAGCCATTTTACTTTGGGAATATTAAAACTTTATAGATGAAATTTAAAAGTAAAGTTTTGAAGTCGATGATTTGTATTAAACCATTATACTCTGGTCACTCCATAGGGGCAGCGTTAAATATATTTTTTACCGATATATTATACAGGTATGCCCTCGTAATTGAGTGAAATCCAGTAAACAAAGCGTGTGTCTTCAAAACTACTTACATAAATAGAATTTTGTCAATCCTCAAATTTTCTTTTTTTATTTGGATTGAAGTTTGTAAGATGTTAGCTTAAAGTTCTCTAAATGGGGTGATTTAGTTTCCCCTATGGGGTGGAAAATGTGTATTTATTTTAAAGTAATATTAATATTATATACTATGTAATAGGTTGGGGAAAAAGTTCCTTCGCATTTTTTAAGAAAATTCAAAACAGTTTTAATATAGTTTATTACATTTAACTAAAGTATGTAGGTACCATTTTGTTCGATAATTTTTGCCATCTTGTAGGTAGGGACATGATCCCATTGCTATAGAAATTTTGGGACTTCTGATCAAAATACTGCGCCAAGTGGTTTTCACAGTCCTCTCGTGACGTTAACCTGACACTGCCTAAATAATTCTGAAGAGACCGAAACAGGTGGAAATCTGAAGGTGCAAGGTCAGGACTATACGGCGGATGCATTAATACCTCCCAGCCAAACTCTCTTAATTTTTGCTGAGTGGCTAAAGATGTGTGAGGTCTAGCGTTATCATGATGAAAAACCACACCCCTTCTGTTGATTAATTCCGGCCGCTTTCTCTCAACTTCTTGCTTTAATCTCATCAGTTGTTCGCAGTAGAGTTCAGAATCGATGGTCCTGCCTGATGGTAACAGCTCATAATGAATAATGCCCTTCCAATCCCACCACACACACAGCATCACCTTGTTGCGAGTTAACCCGGGTTTCGTCACAGTCTGTGAATCCTGACCAGCCTTTGACCTCGACCTTTTTCGCACGTTCTTGTCGTACGTGATCCACTTTTCATCACCAGTCATCAGCTTCTTCAAAAATGGTTCGGTTTCATGACGTCGTAATAAAGAATCACAAATGAGTACACGGTTCATTAGGTTTCTTTCAGTGAGTTCGTGAGGTACTCAAATATCTAGCTTTTTTGTGTACCCAGTTTTTTTCAAATGCGCCAAAACTGTTTTGTGGTCAATTCTCAGTTCTTCAGCTACGTCGTAACTACTGATATGCCGATCTTGCTCCACTTTTTCAAAAATGGCATCCATTTTATCCGTAATGGGGCGACCAGAGCGACGTGCATCTTTGACATCAAAATTTCCGGATTGAAAACGATTAAACCAAATTTGTGTTACTCTCACAGACACTGCACTAGGTCCATAAACATCGCAAATTATTTTCGCGGCTTGCGTTGCATTTTTACCTTTTTTGTAGTAAAATTTTAAAATGAATCGAATTTCTTCATTAGATTCACTCATCTTGGCGGTACGAAAAACAAATGCAAATCACACATTTTCCTAATTTGAATTTGGAATTATGTTCTTTAAAATTTAAACTTTCAATGATACCAAAACCAGCCAGATACAAATAGTATAGCCAAAGAGATTTTATTACAAGTTCATACATTCTATAATGCGAAAAGACTTTTTCCCCAACCTAATCACAGCAACTACATATGTATATAACTTAGTACTTCATATAATCATTTTATAATATTATGAAATACAAATATAATATTTTTAGTAATCGGTACTTCAGTTGTTTATCACGCACTTTTTAAAATATATTCTAGATTATATTTATCCTGCCAATGATCAATTTTTATATTACAGATTATATTTGTCCTGACTGATTATTGTACGTCTGATAGCGATATTCACTGTCTTATATATCACGAAGTCGCAGAGGCATGCTCCGGTCAAGTATTTATTTTGGATAAAAATGAAATATATAAGGTAATAAGACAGCTAATTTATTAAAAGCAAATTGCAGCTTAGAGTACTTCCCTTAAGTATGCCTCAATCACGTCATAGCTTCTGATATTAATGAATTATTATATAATTTTATGAAGTTCTAACTTCCCTGAAGTATTCATAAATCATAAGTTAGCAGAAGATATTGCGTGTTTAAACATTGGTAAATCAGTGGCTCATTCTTCCTTATAAAGCCCTATATGCATTTACCTTCACTTCGGGAAGTGTGTTGACGAAATAGAAGATTCCTAACGCATGCTCAGAAGATGCATGTTCACTTTATACTTGACGACCTCCAGATTGTAGGTTTTTTGGAACCACACGTACCAAAAGGTTTGAGGCCAGCACAATAAATGTTTTAGAAAAAAGTTGTATCCACTGATATGAACACAAAATCATCATTCTGAATATTGAATGATCATCTAATCGCTGTTATAGGGTTCATATTAATTACTTATTTTAAGGCCGCGGCGAAAAACTTGAATTATTATGTATTTTTTGTACTACGGGAATATCACTAACATTTTATTTAACACACACGCATATACACACGCGCACACACACACACACACACACACACACACACATACAAAAACTCACACATTACACAAACATTACCTATACCTAATTTATTTTTATTTAATTAGATTTATAAATAATTGTAAATGTCATAATAGTATGTATGCAGCTTTAGCTTTGTCTACCTGGCGGAGGGAAGAGGCCTAATGCCTATGTCACAGGCTTACCTAGTTTAGGCATTAGGTGCTCAACCGTGCAACTTTATTGAAATTAGCAGGCACAAAGACAATAGTCATAGTTGCAATTTTTGTATGTACCCAATAATGTGTCAATAATGAATTTATTATTATTATCACTTATCCAGCCAACACATTCAAATGGCAATTTTGTAAGAAGTTCGGATTATCACCTTATATTGTATATGTAATAGGTCATCGAATACGTCAAAGAAACCGTGAAAGGTGAAAAGAACACAATAACCACAAGACAAATACCACCACATAAGAGAACCGCAATTCAAGTAAGTGTTTCTACAAATTTACTATACTCGTATATATTATTTTTGTGCATACTGAAAATAAATGTGAATTTATTTGTGATCACTGAAAAAATAAGAAATGCTTTTTTTATGTATCAAGGACTTCTCTGTTGAGAGTTACTTATATCAAAAAAAGTGCAAAAAATATACGTGTATTTGCCACGTTCATATATTTTGTTTCTATGTCTCACTGGTGGAACCCAATCATTGTTAACAACACTCAATAACATAAAGTTGCTTGACTGTGGGGATAAGAGCAATGAAAAGTAGCATTGTGGGCTTAAATTCTAGAACTGCAGTACATTCTAACCTTTTCATAACCGAAATCAAAAAAGGAGAAGATTTTCAATTTGTCTGTTTTTTTTCATTAGTTTATGATTGATGACAAAACTGAGTATGTGTTGATTTCTGTATCTGGAGATAACGCCATAATTTCGGACAAGAAAGGCCCATCTTCGGACTACGAGACAGTTATGTCTACTTCTAATGTGAAGGTAAAAATTCTATTTTCTTAATCATCTTTTTTATTATGATGCCATTGTTCAATTAATATTTTCTAACATATCTGAAATAATTCATTTCAATGAAACACTATACAATTGATCATTGTGAGCATAAATCGGATCGACTAACGTTGAACCAGAGTGGGGGAGACCGGGGATTAAAATTAAAATTAAATTTATTAAAATAACACCAACATCTTATAAACCTGAATCATTTGGTTATTTTTATTAAAAGATCGAGCTAGAGATAAACTCGTGGCTTAAGGAGCTCGTATTGAGAGTCCAGGATTACGTTTAAGATCCATAATAAATATCAGCTGCTTTCATCAGGTAACTTGCCAATGCAAGTTCTTCCTCGTCCAAACAGACAAAAATTTTTCTGTTTGTTATGTAACCAGCACTCAACAAAGACGATTCAGATTTTGAATCTGGACCGGATTCTCAGACCTAGTTAAATCGTGTTGTTAACAGTTAGTCGACCTGCCCCTTTTGTCAACCATCCCCGGTCTTCCCTTGTTTTAGATTAGTTAAATGGTACCTTTAATAGTAGATTACCTAGCAGTACTTATACCTTCAGCGAACAAGGACTCGTCTTATATGTGAAATTATAAAATGATGTTGTATTTCCAAAGATACTGAAACTAAACCACCCTGAACCTGGTTCATATGAAGTGACAGTCTATGGAGAAAGCGAAGTTTCTGTTATGATTTTCGGTCGCACTGACTTCTTATTTGAACATGGATTCTCTGAAATGACCCCAAAATCTGTAAAAGATGCCTCAAAACAACCTATTTCAGGTAATGTATTTTGTAACATTTAAGTTAGCAGGCACCTACTTCATAATTACATGTTTTTTTGTTAATATTTAAGTGAAATATAGGTATATGAAAAATATCCTAGGTTATGCATATAATTCGTTTATTTATCATCTTCATTATATTTTTTTTTTCAGTTTTGTAAAAGTAGATATTATATACTTAAACCAAATGTTACTGAATATTGATTATACTATTGCACATACTATGTGAATTGTTCCTGAAGCGAATTCCATAATAAGCAACCCTTTATTTTAGGTTCGAACAGTTATTTGTCCATTTCCGTTACCGACCCTGATCATGAAGTAAATATCAAATCAGCACAAATATTGAACATGAAAGATGAAGTCATTTATAATCTACCATTGAAGAAGGCAGCCAACGACTTTTACATAACTGATCAATTCGTAGCACCGAATAGTATGTTTAAAGTTGCAGTAAGTGGAACAATCATTATTTTACAATATTATCTAATATATATATTTATGGGTTTAAACCACGTTTAAACTATTTAGGTAACTATCTATTGAAGTAAAAGCCTTTTAGGCTTGTTGGGCATTTTTTAAGACGGGAAAATACAATTGAAGTCGCGACACTATCTATTGGCCCTGTTTACACCTGAGTTGAATTTGGATTGAAATACATTGATAATATAACTATATATTATATAAATATATATTGTGTATATTTGTAGAATTTAACCCATTTAACCATTAATTTAATTTTTAAATAGATAGTTTGATTTAACGACTGACGACTCAAAATATTCACACGTAATTGTTCACTCCTGTCGGCACTCCCGGAGTCCCACCAGTTTTTTTTTTATAGATAACTATAAGCTCGAATAGTACTGTTTCTTTTTCCATTGTTGCACCCAACAATTATACACACAGCAAAACACACACTTAATTTACACGTTGATTATACTTTGCTCAAGCAAATAGTTAAGTCTTAATTACTGTAAAATATTTATTTTCTGGAAATAATATTTAAGTACATTAAAATATAGTGTAATTGAGGAAGTGTGATACTTCTTAAATTAGGAGTTGCTCTCTCTCTCGTAGTCATGAAACATCGTGTTCCTTAGCGATTTCCTACGCACAGTTTTGCAAGCACACTTCCACTTTTTAGTTAGTTTTAAGGCTGGCATTAATAGTAATAATAATTTCAGGTAATAGGGACTGTAATAAAAACCGGGAGAGACATAAGAAGAGTTGCAAAAACACCCGTAGAACCCCAGAAACCTAAAATAAGTAAGTTATGATTTATTCAACGTTAACTTATCTTAGTAGATTCAATTGAATAGTTAGATTAGTTTATCAATATAATTCCGACCATGCCTATATTTTAAACGATATTTGGACCGCGCATTCAGTCAATCTTGCAACTGTCAAACGACTGACAGTTAAGTCAAACGCCATATACATTAGAAATGTGAATATGGTCGTTATGTTTTCTTAAATTTTCTAATTTTCCGCGCTACTTTCTTATTATTTTCGTTCATAAGAACCATCTCCTGACAATAACAAACACAACAAACAAAGAATTAGCGAAATCGGTCCAGCCGTCCATGCGTGATGCCGTGACCAAGGGAAATAGGGATTCATTTTTATATATATAGATTATAGGATTCCGTAAATGGTAAAAAGGAACCCTTGCGTTAAGATTTGTGCCTGTATTTGGTGGTGTCTCAGCTGTTTTCACTTGACATTTGGTAAAAGTAGTAAACTTACTTCCCGTTATAGAAAATGTGGAAATCTTTTTATGGATAATGGGAAAGTCGGATAAGACGAATGAGGTGTGCTATTCTTTTTTTAAGAATTAAAAAAATGGTCTGTATAGATTTTACGATGGGTACATAATTATTTAGTATTGTTATTATCACACAGAAGTATTGGTATGTGAGTCCGCAGGGTCTTATTTTAATTATAATGAATTACATAGTAAGGCACTAAATAAAATATTTTTTACAGAGCCTATAGAAAAGAAAGCACCGATTTCAAATATTAGTGAAGGGCCAAAAATCAAAATTGCGTATGATTCCTCACCAAAACTGACTTGTAAAGTAACAGGTTATCCACAACCAACAATCATTTGGAAGGATGACAAAGGCACAGTATTGCCATCTAAGGTAATTAAATTTAATATAATTTCGACTGACATACATTTTATCAAATTTAATTTAAAAAATTACTTTTTTCAGAGCTATCCTGTGGAGCTGCCCTATAAGTATATCAATTATCTAGAACTATCCCATATTAAGAAATCAGGGAAATACCATTGCTATGGAAATAATGAGCTTGACAATACGCATAGCTCTATTGATGTTGCAGTCCTCCCTGCATTGACAGTTGATACTAATTCAAAAGGTACTCAATAATATATATAATAATACATTTGCGAAAAGCCGTGTCTGTTGTTTTAATCAAACGAGTTGATTTAATGACAATTCTGATATGTATGTAATTAAAATTGCTATTAAAAAATCTGTTACACTTTTTACAAAGTTAACATAAAACTTTGGTGAAAATTATAAACAGTGCTTTATTTAATTATTATTATTTTAAAGAAACCATGCAGTCTATATTTTTAACTGTATATTTTAAATAATGTTAATATAATTTGTCATAATGTTTTAGGACCTCTCAATGTAAATTACGGCAAGGAAGTTGTCATAAAATGCAAAATACAATCATCTTTACCCAAGCGTATATATTGGTTCCGTATATTGAATAATAACCACAAAAAAGAACAGGTTATATCGTCAGACATATACACCATATCGTCTGATGGATCAGAACTGAAGATAAAATTCATGGACATAGATCTACAAGGAAAGTATATGTGCAAAGCAACGTTAGTAGCCGATGAAAGTGAAACTGCAATTTTCGACACGGAGGTCAAGATTGGCGATCTAGGTACTTGACTAATTGTTGTAAAAATGTATAGTGAACTCGATAAGAAAAATAATATTACTTAAAATTTATCTTCCAATTATTTCAGCTAAACCAGAAATTCAAAATTCAAACCCTTCACTAACAGTAAAAGAGAAGACGCGTACTTTTATTCCATGCAGGCAAGTCATTTTATGATAAAACAAAAAAAATCTTAAAATAAAGTTGCTAGTAAGAATATTTACCTTATTATCATTTTTTTACTTTTAATAACGTTTCTCTGTCACAAGGCGGGTTATAATGATTGTCTATAAACGATCCTAATTTGGCATATTTATTTACAGAATCACAAAGGGTAATCCAAAACCGAAAATAACATGGGTATTCCAGAGCAAAAGCTCTATTAGTTCACAACCAATATCCGGCTCAGCGGAACTACTGGAAATTAAAAGCTCTAAACTGTCCGACGCTGGTACATACACATGTACTGCTGAGAACGCATTAGGAAAAGCAAAACAAATCATAGAACTCATTGTTGAAGGTTAGCTGAAATATTAGCTTCTACGACGTTATCAAATATAAAAATATTAATAAAATTAATTGCCACACTTTCTTTTTTTCTTTCTGTTGCAGCGCCGCCGACCATTATAACAAAAGATAAAAAAGAAATTTACGCAGCTGTCGTTGGTGATAAAGTACTTAGCATTCCCTGTAAGGTTCTTGGATATCCTAAGCCAGTTATTTCTTGGAGATTGAAAGGACGTTCTATCATGTCTGGTATGTTATAGGTTGCTATTTTTAAGATGTAGTATTTTTACAAAAAAATCAACAACTATTTAATGACTTGTTTTTTTAGATTTGAAGTACGAGATACAACAAGATGGTACTCTTGTTATAAAAACTCCAACAGAGAAGGATACAAGCGATGAATACGTTTGTAATGCATCAAATAAACTCGGTACAGCTTCTGAGAAGTTTAATGTTGATGTCACATGTAAGTTTTCAGAGCTACTTTTTTTTGATTCCGTAACAAAATGATAAAAAGGTACAGTAGACAATCGCCTGAACTTTTAAACAGTCGTAAATTTAATGATATTGGTAATCAAGTCCAAAATGGGAACTACTATGGAGAGAAGAATATCGACATACATACATAAGACACCGAAGATTTATCGTGCCTCTTTGAACTTTTTTTTTTAAAGATTTTTTTTCTTTTAGCTTATCTGATTCATGATGATCATTACGGTAATTGCAGTAAAATTTATATACTAGGGGGAAAATCAAAACAAGTCGAATGTGGTTTATCTCATACAAAAGATGACACTGTTATATGGTACATGGTAAGTGACGACATTTATACTAATATGTGTTGTAATTTGATAATGTTATCATTGATTATGTTAACATAATATCAATGCTTTTATGTTAAAGAATGGGGTAGAAATAAATAATACCAAAACCTTCATGGATTTCAAAAATGCTACTCAAGAGTATGACGGTAACTATACTTGCCGAGTCATCAACAGTCATGGATCTAATTCTGAGACATATGAAGTGGATGTAGGTTATCCGCCTAGATTCAAACTCAACTTTGTCTCGACCAATGTTGACTGGAAGGGAGATCGTGACGACATTGTTAATTGTGACGTTATCAGCAAGCCAGCACCAATGGTAAGTTTCTTATAGTCAGGAAATTTCAAATTTAATTTTGTTTGATATTCGTAGTCATGCTTTGCGCATACAAGGTAGCTTGATAGCCTTTTAGACAAGCTTAAAGCTAAACTGGTACAATTGTCTATCATGTCCAGTTATTTCGTAAACATTGCTAACATAGCTAATTCAAGTAACTGACCAACTACCACGGATAACTTAAAAATCTTTAGGCTGTGTTAAATTGTGATTGCGTTTCTTGTAATATAACGAAGATCCTTCTATATCGTTTTATTAATCACTACTATGTTCCAGGTAAAATGGACCTACAATGGCAAAGATGTTGAAGGTGCAAGTGACACGGAGCTCAAAATATTCTCCTGGGGAGATTATTCTTGCGAAATAAGTAATCCTCATGGGATTGTACAGAGAAGCTTTAAAATATCGTCTAAAGGTAAAACGAGTGGTATAGAAATGATTAAGTATAGTTTTTATTTACTTTCATAGCTTAATTTTACCGTTATTTTCAGATTGTTTGATTGATAGAAACACCAATGCCGCTCAAAACATGCCATTGATGCTAACAAGTTCACCACAGTGGCGAGATTTAGAAATACAAAAAGAATTTCTCGTCGTAAAATCTGGCTTAAGTTTGAAACTCTCATGCATTACTCAACCATCAAAACCTAACTACTTCGCACGAATCTCTAGCAAATCAGAAGTAACTGCCACGTGTGATCACAATGATAATTACTTAGTCGATGGCAAAGTTTATAAGCTCTCAAACCTAAATTGTAAATCAGAAGTCATGCCCGCTGTTGTAAGAACTGGTACTAAGTGCTTAGATGAAAACACAGAGCTAATTAAAGTTGGATTTAATGTCGACAGTTTTATCAAAGTATATGAAGTATGCTATGATAGTATCAATAAATTACCGTTGTATGCTAGTTCTGAAATGAATGACATTAATAACTTTGCAAGCATGCCCGAACACAAGTGGTACAACTATCCTGGGCTCGATGACATTAATTCAGGAAGGAAATATACTTGCCAGAAAAAATCCGATTCATGTTGCTACAGCAAAAGCCAGTTGGTCAGCGCTCAAGATGTTCACTACGGCCCACCACAGAATAGTGCATTTATCGATCACTTAAATGCAATTCCACTTTGGCATCCGTGTGAAAAAAATAGAGTAAGTTTTTCGTTGTCTGTTTATTAGAAGAGTTTTACGGTTTTCTTTATTTCACTTGAATAATAATATTAATATTTTTATGTTTAGGTAACTTGGGACAGTTTGGAGGATATCGTAAGGTCCAAATATGATGAGAAATCTGAATTTTCGCTTTGGTCCGGCACTAGCAAACCTGTTACAGTAAACGGTGGAATTATTCCTCGATATTTGTGGAAGGTATTTATGCAGTATTATTTTACCACAGACGCAACCTTCTTTCAATCTTAATCCATGAATAAAATGTTAATATGTTTATTTGAACAGGTTGTGCAGTTTGATCAATCTGAGGCTATGGCGATGGTTTATGTCAACGATCCGGCGCCGACTGCAAGCGACATTCTGTGCGAGAACGTATGTGCCGGTGATGCGCCTTGGGCCGAAACATCCGATAAATATACGTATTGCTGTCGTTTGGAAGATTTTAAGAAAGCTTTCAACTTGACTACCAATATTTTTAATAAATTGTAATAAAACAAATAAAAAATTATATGAAGAACTTTGTAAGCATTATGTGAAGGATATGTAGAACTTTAATGCCTTCAGAGATTTTTATGTTTGGTTTATTATATATTGATATATATCTATATTATAATTTTATGTTATTTATTTTGTGTCAATATTGAACCCATAAAATAACCAAGAGTTAAGAAACAAAAATGGTGGAGGATCACAAAAACATTTCCTACTTTATAAATTCATATTTACATCACTTCATGTAGGTATATCAGACAAAATCCCAATAAAAAAAATAGTGACCCACCCAGGATACACATTCGTATGCATGAACATGTTTGTTCTGGCTAGATGTAAATATCTTTATAAGTGTATAAAAACGCTTGTACTTACTGTTTCCTTTTCCCCGCATACATCACTTTCCTTCATGCATTGAAACACATATGTGCATCTCGCTCACAACCCCGCGAGTGCTCGTCTAAGAACAAATAATTTATTATCTATGGTCACTGTTATTGCTTCAACTTTTTCGGCCGCTAAAAACGAATGTTCTCGCACGTGATTAAATCTTAAAATTAAGTGTCCACCAGCATTAATACTATGGGAAATATACTTTAAAATAATCTAAAAGGGTTCTCCAGGGGCAGAGCAGTGAACATTTTCCATATTTCTTTAAATTTTGAAGTAGATTGCCCACGCGCTGTCAGTACCGGCCATACACAAACTGTGACATTTTTCAAAGTTCGAAGATCGGAGAGTATATATACAAGTAAGTGCATGTTTTCCTTTGATCTTTACCAGTGTGTAGCCAGTGAATCTCATCGTCCTACTCCAAAAGTCCTAGCACCGCTGCATCTCCTGCCCTTTGCAGCTTTTACAAGCGTAAGACAATCAGACCATTTTCAAATACAGGCCACTAATTAAAGCTATTGAATGTAGGATTTCTTTTCGGTCGCAGCAAAAGTGAGTGGTAGCGAATTTCTCCACCAATAAGTATGTATTAAAAAAAGTTATAAATCAGTCATCTGGTTTAATCCAGTGTGTAAACAATGGCCCCAGGACATTTATTATTTTTTCATCCCATCTATTCGAAAAGGGTAACCTGGTTCGCCTTTAAGTGCACCCAAAGGTGGTGTTTTCTATAAGAAACCTTTAGCGGGCAGTAATGAGTTTTTAATCCTCTTTATAAGTGCGCCGCAATTATCTTTGCCGAGCACTTTTTGAATTTGTAACATTTGTGTTCAGCGCCAAAGAAATCAAACGCAAATATTGTTTGAATAAAGACTGGCTGGTACGACGGCTCATAGTCGTGCCGCTGGCTGAAAAAAAAAACAATCTCTATTCCTAATAAAACTCTGACAATAATTTTTCATAATTGCAAAAATGTCTCAAATGTAGTTTTTAGTTGTTTTATTATTAGATACAATTTAATTTCAATTTAGTTGTTACTCTATGTTTTATAAAATAATAATGTTAAAATAAAATATGAGGCGCATTTTCTCATAGATAGTGATGAAAAGTAGAGTGTATTGCACTCGGGTGCAAAATATTTTCGACTCGGACGACGTACTTTGAATCCCTCGCTACGCTCAGGATTCTACTCTAGAATCCCTCACTTCGCTCTGGATTCAAAAAAACGCCCTCGCCGTAAAAATATTATTTTGCTCCCTTATGATACAATCTACTATTTATTTATATAAGCAACATCTCTTGCATGTAAAGCTAGATTATGAAATGCGCATTATATCGATAAATAAATATGCATGGACATTTCATTAACCACGGCTATCCAAAACTGTGGAAAGCTCACTATCATTCATAGCATCATTATAATATTAGGTTCTTGCCTATGAAATTGGTGTTTTGGTAAACTTTGATTTTAAATATCTGGCATTTCGTTAGGAATTTCATGTTTATTTTAAGCTAGCTGTCCCCCGTGGTAACACCCGCTTTATCAATATCATACATAACCTATCTAAGGAAAATTCCCCGTCGAATGGTAGCAGTCCCATCGCAATTTGTTCAGTAGTTTTGAGGTGATAGTGCGTCAAAGGAATTTATAGGCCTAAGCAGAAGGCATATTTTCCGTATATATAGATATATATTATTATATAAGTAAAGTTAGATTTTCTGGGCCCCATTGTCATAATAAACTGATTAAATATATATATGTGTATAAAATAGTCTCCGTTTACTAATTTTCCTCCCGTGACTGCCTGGCCTATATTGTGTAGAGGGATGTCTCTTGGTAGGTACAGACATTATTGGTTATAATGGTTATGAATACCCTATACAAAATAGTAATGCGATGGAGGTGAACCGCGTACTGACTAAAATAATCCACACAATAATGTAAGTGAGTTTAAATTGCATAAAATCACTATGCTGGGCTGTTCGGTTGCGTAACTCCGAACATACTCCCGAGCGTGAGATGAAAAGATCAGAGAAGAACCTGCGGAACAATAAATTACTAAGAAGCAACAGTTTAAAAGCACAGTGGTTATTAATTATATTTGTATAAAAAGTCAATAAAAATAAAATTTTGAAAAACGATTTTCCCCTATCCCCCCATGCACCGAGTCTATACCGGACGATATGGAACTATATTATATATATCAGACTTCGTAAATAACCTGCATTCGATATTTTGTACGACTGTGAAATTTTGAATAGAAAACTATCAGAAGCTATTTCTTTTTCCCTATCATGTTTATGTATAATTTTTATTTTTTAAGAGATATTGAGATTTGTATACCCGTGAGTTCATCACAACAACCAGTATCGATTCACCACTGGCTCACTGAGAAAACCTGCTTACCCAAGAAGTCTTGCTTTTCAACCCGTATTGGGACTGAGAGACCGTAATATATAAACGATTAAAAAAAATACAAAGTTTATCTTATCTTCTATTTTTATAAAATTAAATTTAACAATGAGGATTAAACGTTTTTTAAATAACTTCATTCTAGTGATGTCCGTTTCTTTCCAGGCACTCTCGCAGTCGGACCCTTTACGCAACAACAAAGTGATGGTGAAATGACTGCAACTTCACGGCAAATATTTTTTTTCCGGGCCAGAATTGTTCGAGGATTATCGGCTGGTGTGAGGTCTGGCGACTACTTTGTTCGATTCGAAATATTTTCTTCAGCCATCGAGACTCTAGCTGTATGCGAAGTGGCACCGTCTGGCTAAAATAACGGACCCGGGAATTTTACCCGGGAAACAATGCGGTAGCAGAAACTCGTCGATCATACGGAAACACACCAGAGCAGTTACTGTTTCTCCCTTGAAAAAAAAAATAAGGTTCAATTATCCCTTGGGCAGAAATTGCACACCACACTGTTGTTTTTAAACAGTGTAAACGTATTTGAAAACGAGCTGGTTTTTGAGAGTTTCTGGTGCAAAACATTTTCTGCATTTTAATTTTAGTAACTTCGCCATCGATATGAAAATGAGCTTCGACACTGTTCAAAATGTTTCCAAACGTTCGTGCGGCCATCTAGCGGCTTTCAGCGATTCTAACCAAGTCGTCGGTTCACCTGATGAGAGGTCGTCCCACGAGGTGCTTTTCTGTACGTGGTTGCCACTCGATAACTTTCCTTCCCCATCTGTTATCAATTCTTCAAGCGATGTGGTCTGCTCACTTACTACTACTTCAGCTGATTGACTCTTCGAGCCTAAAGCCTTCGATTTTCCACGAATGTCCTCGTTTCGGTGCCAGTCAGTCTAAAATTTGTCGAATAGGCGTCGTTTTATAACACACGTACCGGAAATTTCCAAGAAGACTCTAAATGGAGATTTCAGTACAAGCACCAACTCATTGCTGACTCGGTATAAACTTGGGTATAAAGCCCAAAACGATAAATCCTTTTACATCATATAGCTACTGCGTTTTTGCGGTTCTCTGGGATGAAAAGAAACAAATCCATGAACTACAGTAACTACTAAATACTACAGTAAGTATCAAACATTATAAAAACCTTAGTAGCCGGTGACATGTGGTTAAAATGAAGCTCACAAAGCTTTCAATTTAATTTATAAGCACTTTATGTTTCCCTGGAATATAAAATATCCGATGTCATGCTATGTTATGCGAAAACATATTACATCTGTGTCCCAAATTTCTGGGAAATCTACCTTTTGCGACTTCTTCATTTGATTCTAACTTTCCGACCTGTGGTTTTCCCGTGTTCCCAGAATAAACATCGCCCGTATGGCCTTTTCCGTCCCGTCTGCTATTTATATGCAAGTAAACCGCAAGCCATTAACCTACTATAAACTCGTAAGTAAATTTTATGCCAAATTCAAGTTTATGACCAACGTAAAGAATTACACAGTGCAGTGTATTTTCATATGTAATATAAGTAGTAGAAAACCATAACTATTTCTACCGTGAAGCAGTGGCGCACTTGTATTAAAGTGTTCCGGTTAAAAAGGTAAAGGAGTAGATGAAATTACAGGCATATGCGACTTAACAACATCACGTTTCGACGGGATCAACAATGCATTGGGAAGTCACTGGCGTTGCAAATGTCCATAGGCGACATATATACTCTTTTTTTTTTTCATATCAGACGGGATTGCGATTGGCCTCAATCTCACCTGATAGTATGTGAAGATGAGGCCGAAGATGGAGCTCGCTTTCCCGTTAGTAGCCTATTCACTCTTTTTTTACAGAGCCCCAAGTTGTATGTATCTGGGAACACAGACCAGGGGAGAGAATTCCAATCTTTAGCTGTGCGCATGAAGAAGGAAGCTGTAAAGCGCTTCGTGCGAATTGGTGGTATGTCTACAATATAAGGGTGAAAACTCTCCCCACGCCTAGTAGTCCGATGACGAAAAGGTGATGGAGGAACTAAGTCATGAAGTTCCATAGCACACTCACCAAAATGTAACCGATAAAATACCGAGAGGCAAGCAATTCTGCGACGATGTTCGAGACTCTGGAGCTTGGACTCAACCAAAGTAGTGTCGCCAATTAACTTTTTAGCACGGCGCTCCACTGAGTCAAGGGCTGCCAGCTGGTACTTAGCTGATCCGTCCCAAAGGTGACTGCAGTACTCCATGCATGAACGGTTTAGCTTTGTATAGATTTAGAAGCTGTCCTGGTGTGAAGTACCGCTTAACCTTGTTTAAGATCCCAAGCTTTTTGCAGCGGTTTTTGCTTTATACTCAATGGCGACACCGTAGTTTAAATTTGAGCTTAGATGCATCCCTAAGAGCTCAAGATGGTTGAAGATTGGTACGGATACATTGTGGAAAGTGGAAGTCAAGGTGAAGGGACTCCGCTTAGCGGTGAATAGACACGCCTGTGTTTTAGTAGCGTTAAACTTGACCAGGTTGGCATCGCCCCAGTCGGACACGGCCTGCAAGGTCAAATTCATACGCTCTACCATGGACTCCCTGAGAAACTGGGTCTCCCTACTACTAGCCTTCGCACTGGAAACGTATCTGTCAACAACTGTGCTGTCGTCAGCGTACCCAATAATACCGGGCTTTGATGATGATTGATGAACAGGCCGTTGATGTGCAGCAGGAAAAGTGTTGCAGACAGAACAGAGTGCAGCAGGAGGAAAAGTGTTGCAGACAGAACAGATCCCTGAGGTACACCGGCGTTTATTGCCATTAGATCAGACGAGCAGCTATCTATGACTACTCGAATGGATCGTTCTCTCAGAAAATCAGCGATCCAGTTACAAAGGCCAGAAGGGATTCCATATGAAGGAAGCTTGCTAACGAGGCTGTCGTGCCAGACTCTGTCAAATGCCTTGGAGATGTCAAGGGAGACCGCGAGAGCTTCGCCGTGCTTGTCCAAGGCTTCGCTCCAAATGTGTGTGGCATACACTAGAAGGTCCCCAGTAGACTGGCCTTGGCGAAACCCATATTGCCAGCTACTGAGAAGGTCATGTTGTTCCAGGTATGCTAGGAGCTTGTTGTTTAAGACACGCTCCATAGTCTTGCAAAGAATGGAGGTGATGGCAATCGGTCGATAGTTGCCAGGGTCAGCACGACTCCCCTTCTTTGGTACAGGTTGCACGTTCGCAAGCTTCCAAGTCTTTGGAACTTTTCCAGTCTCTAAAGAGAGGCGATACAGACGCGTCAGAACCGGAGACAACTCAGGAGAGCAATTACGCAACACGATTGCTGGTATTCCGTCAGGACCACTGGCTTTATTCACGTTTAGGGTGCTGAGCGCTCGTAATACCTCTTTTTGCCGTATGCGGATACTCGTATATATTCTTTTTTTTTTATCCTGGTACATTCTTTTACACACGGCCATCTGATCCCAAACCAAGCAGAGCTTGTACTATGGAAACCAGATAACTGATAAACTACGTATACTTACTAACTTACTACTTACTAAACTACTTTTTATTTTTCAAAAATACATACATATATAGATATTTACACCCAGACACAGAACAAACAGACATGTTCATGCACACAAATGTTTGTCCTGGGTAGGAATCGAACTCGCGACCTTCGACTTGGCAGTTAGGGTCACTAACCACCAAGCCAATTGACCTGTCAATACATGTACATATCATCAGGAAGACCGTCTGCCTGTTTGTTAACCTTCTAGACATAAAAGAAAATTAATTAGTCCATTTATTAATTGTCATAATCAAAATAATTGTACATCATAATAATAAACATAAGTTTCAACAATAGAGCAACATCATGAAGTTCAGTATTACTTATAGATCTTTGATGCGAAGATTGTTTTGTAAGTTCACTTTGGCCGATTTCAATTATTGATTTCTGCTGCTTGGTTTTCTCTGTAAATTTGTTCTTAACATGAAATAACAACAGGAAAGCAGTTGAGGAAATTTTAATAATTTGTCATGACACCTATATATCACCTATATAAAGATGGCAAATATGTTCTCAGAGTTTAGATGGGTCACGTTTACGGTTAGGTTGACATTGCAACAAAATGTTGCAGCAAATACCTTTTATACTCATTTGGCTATTAACAATAATATCGCTGATATCATGCGAGGGTGGCAGCAGCTTGACCTTCGTTATAGACGAATCTGAATCCATGAAAGATGACATAGACCAAGTAAGAAATGGCGCAAAAGGAATCATGGATACTGTGCTCAAACATAAATCGAGCCAAATCAAGGATATCGTACTAGTGACATTCAATGATCCAAGTAAGACCATCATTATTTTTTATGACAAGGGTTCATGTTTAGATGTTGGTGTAATAATAACTTGATAGATGATATTACTGACTGATGCCCCTATAGGGCTCGTATTATAGCTAAATTAAGAATCTAGATCCTAGTTTAAAATGTAATTCGTGGATTGGATTCCGGAATTAACTTACACAAATCTAATTTTGGTATTTTTCCAAAATGTATCTGGAATTCAAAAACATGTTAAAGTACACCTTCGTAGGTTTGAGTTTTAGTCAGGGGTGAATTTCATGCTTACTATTTGCCTTTGCCGTCGTCTTACTATTTTTAACCCATTTCAAATAGGAGGTTCTATGTTTGACTGTATGTATTTTTTTATGTATATTCACGAATTTCTTCCCCATTTATGGACCATTTCTCAAAATTCTATTGTCAAATCTTTATTTGAAAGAGTATACTCTGGAGGCGGTCCCATTGGCACCAAGTTAGGATCTGATGATGAAATCCCAGGGCAACCCTCAAATATTATAGGTATTAACAATGTTTTTCCTATATTTTCTAAAGCTATTGAGACATTTCACGATGACAGGACACATGGTGATCATTATCGCATGACCCTGAGCTGATGAAGCAGAGTTAGATAATTTCTGGTTCTAGAATAATGTATAGAGATTTGTCGATGTCAATAAGTGATTTCTCTGGAGACAACAGAGTGAGTGCTAGAAACCAGAAGTATTACTCATTTTAACCGACTTTAAGTTTTAGTTGGTCTACCCAAAATGCTATAAATTATCTAAAAATGGAAAAAAAAACAAACGCTGTGTTGTGAATGGCTGTAGTTCGAACTCCGATATCTCTACATGAGGTTTTCTTCAGGGTTCATATTTAGGGCCACATCTATTTATTTTATGTATTAACGATTTATATAAGATCTTAAAGCCACTATAGAAATAAAAAATCTCGAGGCGTACAATACTATTTCAGAGTGACTTGGATAGATTGACAGACTGGTGTGAGTGCTACAGAATGTCATTAAATAAAGGAATATAAATAAATATTGAATTCACTAGAAACAAAAACATAATTCGGTCATCTTATAACATAAAGAGGGAATTACTTGAAGAAGTCGAAAACATAGGCGATCTAGGTGTTAAATTTGACAAGAAGCTAAATTTTGTCCAACATGTCGACGATATTGTCTTAAAGGCTTCAGGGATGCTTGGTTTCGTTCTTAGAGAATGTAAAACTTTCAAACAATGTAGAACTAAAAAAGTTATGTACAGCTCTTTAGTTAGGAGTCAATTTGAGTTTTGCAGAGATTAAATAACTTCAAAATGGTATCGTTGAAATGGGGCGTAGAGAAGTTTCTGATTTAGTCTTTCTCAAGAAACTCATATCAAGCTTAATGAACTGTCCTGATTTGCTTATCAAAGTACATTTTTTGGCTCTAGAAATCTTACCAAGACGTTATAATAAAAAACTTTCTTGTTCACCAAAATGCTAATCCAACTTAGTACATTATCTAAAATGTATAAATTGTACAGTAAGCATGCGGAAGTCATTGACAGGCCAGTTGGCTTGGTGGTTAACGCTCGGACTGCCAAACCGAAGGTTGCGGGTTCGATTCCCACCCAGGACAAACATTTGTGGGCATGAACATGTCTGTTTGTTCTGTGTCTGGGTGTAAATATCTACATAAGTATGTATTTAGAAAAAAAAAGTAGTATATGTAGTATATCAGTTATCTGGTTTCCATAGTACAAGCTCTGCTTAGTTTGGGACCAGATGGCCGCGTGTAAAGAATGTCCCAGGATATTTATTTATTTATTTAAACCTCACTTCAATACCTGCTCTTAAAAAGTTAATAAATAACGTTAAAACTAAATTAAGTTAATGTGGTATCAGTATGTATCTGTATTAAGCGTATTTAGTGTCTTAGTTTTAAAGTTCTTGTTATTATATAGTAGACTAATAGTTCAATATTTCAAAATGTTATTCACCTGCGCGACTTTTAAGTGCATGCTGTGTTCTTCCTTAAGTAATGTGACACTGAGATATAAGTTTGGCTTTGTTGGCATTATTTATCTTTGTAATGGTGTACTCATTTTTGAAGAACCAAGTTTATAAACAAATAAACTTTAAAAAGAAAGTAAAAATGACATAAAAAAAACATCAGCACTAAAGAACGAAAAATAAACTTAATGAAACATTTAATTCACTACCTAGGTACCTTCTGATCTGTTTGAAATCGGTGCAAAGCTAGATCAAGATAGATGTATTAACAGCCATTTGTTGATAATAGATTGTTCAATAAGTTTTGTCGTTCGATAAGAAAAACACAATTTTATGGTTCAAAATACACTTTATATTCCTTTATATTCCCTGAACATTAATACACTTGCTCCAACGATCCTCTAATCTGTGGATTCCATCCATGAAGTGAGACTCCGGAAGGTCTGCAAAATACGCTTCAACAGCCGTTATGACTTCTTCATTTGATGAAAAACGCTTGCCACAAATGGAAGTCTCTGGGGGCCAAATCTGGTGAATACGGTGGATGCTCCAACAATTCGAACTTAAATTCATGGATTTTAGCCATTGTCAAAATACCCTTGTGACCTTCAACCTTTCTTCAACTGGTCCAAAAGGTTGCAATAATATTCAGAATTAATTGTTTTACCGGTTTGCAAGTAATCCACAAACAAAATTCCTTTCGCATCCCAAAAAACTGATGCCATAACCTTCTTAGCCGATTTCCGGACATTCGACAATCGTTTCGAAGCCGAACAACCAGGTTCACACCACTCTTTAGCCTCTAGTTTTGATTCAGGATCATGATGATAGAGAGACTATGGATGAGACCTCAGAGAAGTCTCATCCATAGTGATGAATCACGCACAAAATCCACTTTATCCTTTTTAAAACGCTCCAAATGTTGCTGAGAAAGTCGCATTCGAATGTGTTTTTGTTCCATTGTTAGCGAATGCGGCACCCATTGTGCATACAGCTTTCTAAAACCCAAAATTTCACTTAAAATATGGCTCACACTGCCTAATGAGATGTGTAGAGCCTCTACTAAATCTCGCTCAGTCAATCGACGATTTTCCAAAACCATATCCTGTATTTTGGCTATGATTTCTGGTGTTGATGCGCTTTTCGGACGTCCTTCACGTGGATCGTTTTCAAGGCTTGTACGACCACGTTTAAATTCAGCAACCTATCTTTCTACTGTTCTAATTGTAGGTGAACAATCATTATATACTTTTAACATTCGTTCGTGAATTTCTTTTCTTCTTCACTTCACCTTCCAAAAATAACAATTTTATCACTGTACGATATAAAAATAAAAAAAAATCTGATATCGGCTCAGCGCCGCCGCACCACGCGCGCCTATCAAGCCGACTGTTTGGCACTGACTTTAAACAGATCAGTAGGTAGTGAACGTACCTAGGTAGTGAATTAAATGTTCAATTAAGTATATTTTTTGCTATTTAGTGCAGATGTGTTTTTTATAAGTCAGTTTTACTTTTCTTTCGCTTTTAATGCTGATGTTTTTTTTAAGTCGGTTTTTGTTGTTGTATCCTATCACAGTTAGCTCATCTTTATATTCTTTTATTCAGAGCAATCTGACTGACTCTGATCATTCACATTCTTTCCATCCTTGGATGTACCTAACGCAGTCATGGAATCTGATCTCATACCATCTTGTGTGTGTTACTATCACAGTGATATGTGTATAATTTTGTGGGCTAGATAATCAAGGATTACCTAAATATGTTTTGTTTCAGTACGTTTAACTAAACTAAAAGAGAAAACACGTGATCCCGTTAAATTACAAGCAGCATTGAATGCCATAATAGTAGCACCTAACTACGAAAACAATGATTGGCCAGAATATTCTATGTCCGGTATCGAACTAGCTCTACAAGAGAGCCAACTTGGCTCCTACTTATATGTATTTACCGACGCATCTGCTAAAGATCACTACAATGCTCATATTGTGAAAGACTTGTGCCAAAGAAAACAAACTCAGGTATGAACATAAATAAAATAAAGTATAAAAAGGTAACACGCGACAATGTGGTTTTTGGTCCAGTCTGCCTGCCATAGCGATCAACACATAGTATAAAAAATGTCGCTTCAGCAGTTTGTACGCTTAAATCCTTTAAACTACGCAAACTGATACGGTTTTCGTCAATAGGCAGCATGATTCGAGAGAAGGGTTTATATGTATAATACATGTGACATCCTTCGGTGAAAGCGGAGGACAGCAAATTTTACGTATATATGTATACTAGTATATCTTTTACGATCCGTTAATAAATTTATTTTTTAACAGCATACTATACAGGTTGTATCATTATGGACTCATAATTGAAATTCCAGTTCACAAAGCGGGTGTCTTGAAAACTAAATAGAAGTTCCGCAATGCTTTTTTTTATTTGGGTCAAAGTTTGTAAGATATTAACTTCTAAGATCTCAAAAAGGGGTGACTAACACCCATATTATAAGACGTTTCCTCGAAAATTCCTCGACTCCAACTCGATTGAGGAAACCTTAAGCATTTCCTCGAGGAATCCTCAACATTGGTATTCTCTGGTATATTCTGGTATATGGTATATTCGACTGATGTCGAATCGAAGTGTAGTCAAGGTAACATGTCATTAGTTACGTCATTCTATTATTGATAAAATATTAATCAAATAAAATAATGAGCTTCAGTAACTGTTTACATGCAATAAACTTCCTTAAGGTTGGTCACGACGTTCCTCACCTCGAGTAAGGGAAAGCGTCGAGTGGAGGAGATTTTTGTAACTATGAACACTAAATATCTTGGAGTGACGTTGAGTGGAGTCGAGGAATTTTCGAGGAAACGTCTTAGAATATGGCTGTAAGTGTTTAAGCTATAGGGTGGAAAATGTGTATTTTTAAAAGTAATATTAATATTTTAAATACTATCTACAAGATTTCAACGACAGCAACTAAATATATCACGCACTTTTTTAAATATATTCTAGATTATATTTATCCTGCCCATAATCGATTTTTGTATTACAGATAATATTTGTCCTGACTAATTATTGTATATCTGATAGTGATATTCAATGTCTTATCTATCATGAAGTCGCAGAGGCATGCTCCGGTCAAGTATTTATTTTGGATAAAAACGAAATATATAAGGTAACAAGACAGTGCAAAATTTAAACAAAATTACAGCTAAGGGTACTAACGTTTTAGAAAATAATTGATTGATATCAACCCCCTGCTTATAGGAAAGGGTTGATAATTGCTTAGAATTACCAAGAATGCTACTTATCCAGCCAATGCATTCAAATGGCAATTTCGTATGAATTTTTTGAAATTTCTGTGATTTATGACCTCTTGTATATTTAATAGGTCATTGAATATGTAAAACAAACCGTGAGTGGGGAAAAGAATATAATAACCACAAGACAAATACCACCACATAAAAAAACCGCAATTCAAGTAAGTGTTTCTATATATATTATTTTTTTGTGCTTACTAAAAAAATAAGAAACGCTTTTTTATGTTTCAATGGCTTCACTTTAGAGAGGTACTTATAACAAATTCAGTATAAGAAATATATGTATATGTATTTGCCACGTCCATATAAATATTTTGTTACTGTGTATCATTGATGGAACCTAATAATTGTTAACAACACTCAATAACATAATGAAAAGTAGCATTGTGTGCCTAAATTCTAGAACTGCAGTACATTCTAACCTTTTCATAACCGAAATCAAAAAAGGAGAAGATTTTCAATTTGTCTGTTTTTTTTCATTAGTTTATGATTGATGACAAAACTGAGTATGTGTTGATTTCTGTATCTGGAGATAACGCCATAATTTCGGACAAAAAAGGCCCATCTTCGGACTACGAGACAGTTATGTCTACTTCTAATGTGAAGGTAAGAATTCTACTTTCTTAATCAACATTTTTATTATGATGCTATTGTTCAATTCAAATTTTCTAACATATGTGAAATAATTTATTTGAATGAAACACTATACAATTGATCATTGTGAGCATAAATCGGATCGACTAACGTTGAACCAGAGTGGAGGAGCCCGGGGATGGTTGACCAAATTTCAGCATAAACGTTAAACAATTTATTTCTCTAGTGTATATTATTGAAAAAAGTAATTTGCCTGATAGATAAACTATTAAACTTTGGAAAAACAATTAGCTCGCAATCAATTATGATAGTGTACAAGCTTGATCTTCTAGAATGAAGAAAAAATTACCCTATGTCTGGTGTAGGCCTAAGGTAAGTTGACCAATGAAGCTATTAGTACTATGTCTAGAAATAAATAGGATAAAAATCTAAATGTCAAAGAAAATTCCTAAACCAATCTTTACCAGCTCTCAGTTTTATGTTCCAGAAGTACATTTATTATCAGGGTGTTTTATAGGGAAGGCTGCCTTGCACAAGAAAATAGCCTCTTAGGATTGTCCTCTGATGTGGAAACTCACACTGAGGACGAAAACCAATATCTCTTTTAAGTCATAGTTTTATGTTCACTCCAACTAACTTCGTTTAAGATCTTACTAACACTATTGGGTTTCTGTGTTGCCTTACCATTATTATTATTATTATAGCAAATTCGTCCGTTGTAGAATAAACTTGTTGACATGCTCTGTCTAAAAGATCTTTGGGTGTACTGCTTCTAAGAGTTTCTCTTTTGTACGTCCCCATGGTTCTAAAATAACAACTTTTCGAATTATTATTTTAATTTAAAAAAGACTGACCTCGTTTCATGTATATCCGTGGTAGGTTGAATAGGTTACAAATAAGTCCACCAACCCCAAATCACATTGTAATTTTTTGCTTTGGGCGATAACCTTAAAACTGCCACGTAATAAAATAGAACGATACAACAAAGAAATAGCAATAATCAAACGTTCGTTATAAATGGTTTGAAAAAATAATTATTAGCATGTGGACTTTTTTAATAATCTGTCCCCTAGCTGAATTTTTATCGCAAGTGCCAAAAAGTTGAAAGATCTCTGGTCTCGCCCATTTTTTTGCTCTGGGCTGGAAAGTCTTCATGGATGCTCTGGGGTGGGCGGAGGGGTCTGTCAGACAGGACTGACTAAAATCTACTCCGGTTTTTTATCTCACACCTTCTATGCCGGGAGTCGCGAGCACGTACGATTCGCTTGTGCAAACCCCAACTGGTGCCTGCCTGCCACTGCGGGCCTCGTCGGGTCGAGGGGGAGAGTGAGGTGTTTGACTCCACCCGCCTAAAAGAGGGCGCGCGTAGAACGCGCCGCCACCTCGAGCCCTGATGTGTGGGGGGCCTAGTCTAACATTAGTTTGGTGGTACCTTTAATAATAAATAACCTAACAGTACTTATATCTCCAGGGACACTTCTTACATATGAAATTTTGAAATGATTTTGTGTTTCTAAAGATACTGAAATTGAACTACCCTAAACCTGGTTCATACGAAGTGACTGTTTATGGAGAAAGCAAAGTTTCTGTTATTATTTTCGGCCGCACAGACTTCTTATTTGAACACGGATTCTCTGAAATTACCCCAAAATCAGTAAAAGATGCCTCAAAACAACCTATTTCAGGTAACGTATTTTGTAACATGTTCTCTTTGCTAATATTTGGGTGAAATATATTAATATTAAAAATATCCTAAGATAACTTAGCATATTCATTAGTTTATTTAATACTTTCATTATACTTAGTTTTTTTCAGTTTTGTATAAGTAGGTATTATAAATTTAAATCAAATGTTACTGAAAAATGGTTATACTATTGCACAGACTATGTGAACTGTTCCTGAAGCGGATTCCATAATAAGCAACTATACCCTTTATTCTAGGTTCGAAAAGTTATTTGTCCATTTCCGTTACTGACCCTGATCATGAAGTAAATATCAAATCAGCACAAATATTGAACATGAAAGAAGAAGTAATTTATAATCTACCATTGAAGAAGGCAGCCAACGACTTTTACATAACTGATCAATTCGTAGCACCGAATAGTATGTTTAAAGTTGCAGTAAGTGATTTGAAATAGAGTGTAATTTAACACACTTCATAAATTAGGAGTTTCTCTCAAATATATACTAAATAGTCACAATTAATTATAAACTTTATTAAAATTTTAAGGACTAATATTTTCACAAACATTGTGAGCTCCGGGACAAGCCTTTTTATTTTATACCTTTTAGTTTTGTACATGTAGAGGTTATTTTAAATCTGACACATCATATTCGCCAGTGATTTCCTACGCACACTTTTGCAAGCATAGTTCCACTTCTTACTTAGTTTTAAGGCTGGCATTAATAATAATAATAATAATAATTTCAGGTAATAGGGACTGTAAAAAAAACAGGGAGAGACATAAGAAGAGTTGCAAAAACACCCGTAGAACCCCAGAAACCTAAAATAAGTAAGTAATGATTTATTCAACGTAAACTAAACTGGCTAAATTTAATTTAATAGTTACATAATTACGTCGCAATGTTGTATAAAAATAATAAATAAAAAATAAAAAATAAAATAATATTTTTTTTTACAGAGCCTATAGCAAAGAAGGCACCGGTTTCAACCATTAGTGAAGGACCAAAAATTAATATTGCGTATGATTCCTCACTACAACTGACTTGTACAGTCACAGGTTATCCACAACCAACAATCATTTGGAAGGATGACAAAGGCACAGTATTGCCATCTAAGGTAATTAAATTTAATATAATTTAGACTGACATAAATTTTATAAAATTTAATAATACAAAATACATTTTCCAGAGCTATCCTGTGGAGCTGCCCTATAAGTATATTAATTATCTAGCACTGTCCCATATTAAGAAATCAGGGAAATACCATTGCTATGGAAGTAATGAGCTTGACAAAACGCATAGCTCTATTGATGTTGCAGTCCTCCCTGCATTGACAGTTGATACAAGTTCAAAAGGTATTCAAATTATGATAATTATACATTTGTGAGCTTTTTCACTTTTCCAATTTGTTTCAAGTGAATTTCAATTGTTTTATCGCTCATACCGAAGCATACCGCTAACCCCGACGTGGTTTGCGATGGAGCAGCTTCCCCATACACATAATTAATTCTTTGAGCCGTTTCTGCCGCGCTGGTGCCACGGTGGAAGTGGTGGTGTGCCTTGTATTCGTAAATAACCCGATATTTTAAGCTTTTAACCAAACGCTAGATATTTGATATCCAAAAGTGCAGTCTATATATTCCAAATCTGTATATTCTAAATAATCCTAATATGTTTTAGGACCTCTCAATGTAAATTACGGCAAAGAAGTTGTAATAAAATGCAAAATACAATCATCTTTTCCCAAGCGTATAAATTGGTTCCGTATATTGAATAATAAGCACGAACAGGTTATATCGTCAAATATATACACCATATCGTCTGATGGATCAGAACTGAAGATAAAATTCATGGACATAAATCTACAAGGAAAGTATATGTGCAAAGCAACGTTAGTAGCCGATGAAAGTGAAACTGCAATTTTCGACACAGAAGTCAAGATTGACGATCTAGGTACTTAACTAATTATGAATAGTGAACTCTCTAAGAAAAATAATATTATTTTGAATTTATCTTTTTCATTTTTATCTTCCAATTATTTCAGCTACACCAGAAATTCAAAATTCAAACCCTTCACTAACAGTAAAAGAGAAGACACGTACTCTTATTCCATGCAGGCAAGTCATTTTATCTTAAAACCAAAAAAATCTTTAAATAAAGTTGGTAGTAGGAATATCTACCTTATTATAATTTTTTACTTTATGCGCCCATCTTCTGGCGAATTCAAGTTTTAATAACGTTTCACTGACACAAGGTGCGTTAAAATAATTGCCTATAAACGATCCTTCTTCGGCATATTTATTTACAGAATCACAAAGGGTAATCCAAAACCGAAAATAACATGGATATTCCAGAGCAAAGGCTCTGATAGATCACAGCCAATATCCGGCTCAGCAGAACTACTGGAAATTGTCAGCTCTACACTATCCGACGCTGGTACATACACATGTACCGCTGAGAACGCACTAGGAAAAGCAAAACAAATCACAGAACTCATTGTTGAAGGTTAGCTGAAATATTAGCTTCTACGACCTTATCAAATATAAAAATATTAACATTAATTGATTACAATTGATTACCACATTGTTTCTTTTTTTGATTCTGTTGCAGCACCGCCAACCATTATAACAAAAGATAAAAAAGAAATTTACGCAGCTATCGTAGGTGATAACGTACTTAGCGTTCCCTGTAACGCTGTTGGATTTCCTAAGCCAGTTATTTCATGGAAATTGAAAGGGCGTTCTATCATGTCTGGTAAGTTAGAGGTTGCTTTTTTTAGATGTAGTATTTTTACAAAAAATCAACAACTATTTAGAGATTTGATTTTTCAGATTTGAAGTATGAGATACAACAAGATGGTACTCTTGTCATAAAAACTCCCACAGAGAAGGATACAAGCGATGACTACATTTGTAATGCATCAAATAAACTCGGTACAGCTTCTGAGAAATTTAATGTTGATGTCACAAGTAAGTGTTTATAGCTTGTCTTTTTTAAGGATTTTGAACCAAAATAATAAAAGGATCCCTTGTCCATCGACTTTGAAATTTTAAACAGTTGTAGATCTTGCATACCCGCATGTATCTAAAAAATTAATTCCTTTTTCGACATGCATAAACAAAACACCATATTTTCATCATGCCTCTTTGAACCTTTTTATTAAAAATAAACATTTTGTTTTAGCTTATCTGATTCATGATGACCATTTTGGTAATAGCAGTAAAATTTATATACTAAGTGGAAAATCAAAACAAGTTGAATGTGGTTTATCTCATACAAAAGATGACACTGTTAAATGGTTTATGGTAAGTGACGACATTTATACTAATATGTGTTATAATTTGATAATGTTATAATTGATTATGTTAACATAATATCAATGCTTTTATGTTAAAGAATGGGCAGGAAATAAATAATACCAAAACCTTCATGGATTTCAAAAATGCTACTCAAGAGTATGACGGTAACTATACTTGCCGAGTCAGTAACAGTCATGGATCTAATTCTGAGACATATGAAGTGGATGTAGGTTATCCGCCTAGATTCAAACTCGAATTGGTCTCGACTAATATTGATTGGAAGGGAGATCGTGACGACATTGCTAATTGTGACGTTATCAGCAAGCCAGCACCAATGGTAAGTTTCTTATAGCCAGGAAATGTGAAATTTATTTTCATTTGATAAACGTAGTCATGCTTTGCGCATACAAGGTAGCTTGGTATTGCTAATTAGGTGTAATTACTTGTAATAAAGGAATCGTATTGGATCTAGACAATGTAATATGTATCGTTGTATTAATTCTAGGTAAAATGGACCTACAATGGCAAAGATGTTGAAGGTGCAAGTGACACGGAGCTAAAAATATTCTCCTGGGGAGATTATTCTTGTGAAATAAGTAATCCCCATGGGATTATACAGAGAAGCTTTAAAATATCGTCTAAAGGTAAAACGAGTGGTAAAGAAATGATCAAGTATAGTTTTTATTTACTTTCATAGCTTAATTTTACCGTTATTTTCAGATTGTTTGATTGATAGAAACATCAATGCCGCTCAAAACATGCCGTTGATGCTAACAGGCTCACCGAAGTGGCGAGATTTAGAAATACAAAAAGAATTTCTAGTCGTAAAATCTGGCTTAAGTCTGAAACTCTCATGCATTACTCAACCATCAAAAACTAACTACTTCGCACGAATCTCTAGTAAATCAGAAGTAACTGCCACTTGTGATCACAATGATAATTACTTAGTAGATGGCAAAGCTTATCAGCTCTCAAACTTAAATTGTAAATCAGAAGTCATGCCCGCTGTTGTAAGAACTGGTACTAAGTGCTTGGACGAAAACACAGAGTTAATTAAAGTTGGATTTAATGTCGACAGTTTTATCAAAGTATATGAAGTATGCTATGATAGTATCAATAAATTACCGTTGTATGCTAGTTCTGAAATGAGTGACATTAATAACTTTGCAAGCATGCCCGAACACAAGTGGTACAACTATCCTGGGCTCGATGACATCAATTCAGGAAGAAAATATACTTGCCAGAAAAAATCTGATTCATGTTGCTACAGCAAAAGCCAGTTGGTCAGCGCTCAAGATGTTCACTACGGCCCAGCACAGAATAGCGCATTTATCGATCACTTAAATGCAATTCCACTTTGGCAGCCGTGTGAAAAAAATAGAGTAAGTTTTTCGTTGTCTGTTAATCAGAATAGTTTTACGATTTTCTTTATTTCGCTTAACAAATAATATTAATATTTTTATGTTTAGGTAACTTGGGACAGTTTGGAGGATATCGTAAGGTCCAAATATGATGAGCATACCGAATTTTTGGTTTGGTCTGGCACTAGCAAACCTGTTACAGTGAATGGAGGAATTATTCCTCGATATTTGTGGAAGGTATTTATGCAGTATTTTATCACAGATACAACCTTCTTTCAATCTTAATCCATGAATTAAAAAAATATATATTTATTTCAATAGGTGATGCAGTTTGATCCAGCTGAAGCTATGGCGATGGTTTATGTCAACGATCCGGCGCCGACCGCAAGCGACATTCTGTGCAAGAACGTATGCGCCGATGATGCGCCTTGGGCCAGAACTTCCGATAAATATACGTATTGCTGTAGTTTGGAAGATTTTAAGAAAGCTTTCAACTTGACTACCAATATTTTTAATAAATTGTAATAAAACAAATAAAAAATTATTTGAAGAACTTTGTAAGCATTATGTGAAGGATATGTAGAACTTTAATGCCTTCAGAGATTTTTATGTTTGGTTTATTATATATTGATATATATCTATATTATAATTTTATGTTATTTATTTTGTGTCAATATTGAACCCATAAAATAACCAAGAGTTAAGAAACAAAAATGGTGGAGGATCACAAAAACATTTCCCACTTTATAAATTCATATTTACATCACTTCATGTAGGTATATCAGACAAAATCCCAATAAAAAAAAACAGTGACCCACCCAGGATACACATTCATATGCATGAACATGTTTGTTCTGTCTAGATGTAAATATCTTTATAAGTGTATAAAAACGCTTGTACTTACTGTTTCCCTTTCCCCGCATACATCACTTTCCTTCATGCATTGAAACACATATGTGCATCTCGCTCACAACCCCGCGAGTGCTCGTCTAAGAACAAAAAAATAATTTATTATCTATGGTCACTGTTATTGCTTCAACTTTTTCGGCCGCTAAAAACGAATGTTCTCGCACGTGATTAAATCTTAAAATTAAGTGTCCACCAGCATTAATACTATGGGAAATATACTTTAAAATAATCTAAAAGGGTTCTCCAGGGGCAGAGCAGTGAACATTTTCCATATTTCTTTAAATTTTGGAGTAGATTGCCCACGCGCTGTCAGCACCGGCCATACACATACTGTGACATTTTTCAAAGTTCGAAGATCGGAGAGTATATATACAAGTAAGTGCATGTTTTCGTTTGATCTTTACCAATGTGTAGCCAGTGAATCTCATCGTCCTACTCCAAAAGTCCTAGCACAGCTGCATCTCCTGCCCTTTGCAGCTTTTACAAGCGTAAGACAATCACACCATTTTCAAATACAGTCCACTAATTAAAGCTATTAAATGTTGGATTTCTTTTCGGTCGCAGCAAAAGTGATTGGTAGAGAATTTCTCCACCAATAAGTATGTATTAAAAAAAGTTATAAATTCATCTGGTTTAATCCCGTGTGTAAACAATGGCCCCAGGACATTTATAATTTTTTCATTCCATCTATTCGAAAAAGATGACTTCGTTTCGCCTTTATGTGCAACCAAAGGTGGTGTTTTCTATAAGAAAGTTTTAGCGGGCAGTAATGAGGTTTTAATCCTCTTTGTGCAAAAAAAGTGCGCCGCAATTATCTTTGCCGCGCACTTTTTGAATTTGTAACATCTTAGGGTTCAGCGCCAAAGAAATCGAACGAAATATTGTTTGAATATTCACTGACTACGACGGCCCATAGTCGCGTCGCCGGCTGAATAAAAAACAATCTCTATTCCTAATAAAACTGTGACAATACATTTTTATAATTGCGAAAATGTCTCATATGTAAATATAAGTTTTTAGTTGTTTTTTTATTAGATACTATTTAATTACAATTTAGTTTACTCGGGTGCAAAATATATTTTTGACTCGGGCTACGTACTTTGAATCCCTCGCTACGTTCAGGATTCTACTAAAGAATCCCTCGCTACGCTCGGGAGTCTACTCTAGAATCCCTCACTTCGCTCTGGATTCAAAAAAACGCCCTCGCCGTAAAAATATTATTTTGCTCCCTTATGATACAATCTACTATTTATTTATATAAGCAACATCTCTTGCATGTTCTCCCAATAAAGCTAGATTATGAAATGCGCATTATATCGATAATTAAATATGCATGGACATTTCATTAACCACGACTATCCCAAACTGTGGAAAGCTCACTATCATTCAATAGCATCATTATAATATTAGGTATTACTTGCCTATGAAATTGGTGTTTTGGCAAACTTTGATTTTAAATATCTGGCATTTCGTTAGGAATTTCATGTTTATTTTAAGCTAGCTATCCCCCGTGGTAACACCCGCTTTATCGATATCATACCCTATCTAAGGAAAATTCCCCGTCGAATAGTAGCAGTCCCATCGCAATTTGTTCAGTAGTTTTGAGGTGATAGTGCGTCAAAGGAATTTATAGGCTTAAGCAGAAGGCATATTTTCCGTATATATAGATATATATTATTATATAAATAAAGTTAGATTTTCTGGGCCCCATTGTCATAATAAACATAATTAAATATATATATGTGTATAAAATAGTCTCCGTTTACTAATTTTCCTCCCGTCACTGCCTGGCCTATATTGTGTAGAAGGATGTCTCTTGGTAGTTACAGACATTATTGGTTATAATGGTTATGAATACCCTATACAAAATAGTAATGCGATGGAGGTGAACCGCGTACTGACTTAAATAATCCACACATAATGTAAGTGAGTTTAAATTGCATAAAATCACTATGCTGAGCTGTCCGGTTGCGTAACTCCGAACATACTCCCGAGCGTGAGATGAAAAGATTAGAGAAGAACCTGCGGAACAATAAATTACCAAGAAGCAACAGTTTAAAAGCACAGTGGTTATTAATTATAATTGTATAAAATCAATAAAAATAAAATTAAGAAAAACGATTTTCCCCTATCCCCCCATGCACCGAGTCTATTCCGGACGATATGGAACTATATTATATATATCAAACTTCGTAAATAGCCTGCATTCGATATTTTGTACGACTGTGAAATTTTGAATAGAAAACTATCAGAAGCTATTTCTTTTTCCCAATCATGTTTATGTATAATTTTTATTTTTTAAGAGGTATTCAGATTTGTATACCCGTGAGTTCATCACTACAACCAGTATCGATTCACCACTGGCTCACTGAGAAAACCTGCTTACCCAAGAAGTCTTGCTTTTCGACCTGTATTGGGACTGAGAGACCGTAATATATAAACGATTAAAAAAATACAAAGTTTATCTTATCTTCTATTTTTATAAAATTAAATTTAACAATGGGGATTAAACGTTTTTTAAATAACTTCATTCTAGTGATGTCCGTTTCTTTCCAGGCACTCTCGCAGTCGGACCACGCAACAACAAAGTGATGGTGAAATTACTGCAACTTCACGGCAAATATTTTTCTTCAGGGCCAGAATTGTTCGAGGATTATCGGCTGGTGTGAGGTCTGGCGACTACTTTGTTCGATTCGAAATATTTTCTTCAGCCATCGAGACCCTAGCTGTATGCGAAGTGGCACCGTCTGGCTAAAATAACGGACCCGGGAATTTTACCCGGGAAACAATGCGGTAGCAGAAACTCGTCGATCATACGGAAATACACCAGAGCAGTTACTGTTTCTCCCTTGAAAAAAAAATAAGGTTCAATTATCCCTTGGGCAGAAATTGCACACCACACTGTTGTTTTTGAACAGTGTAAATGTATTTGAAAACGAGCTGGTTTTTGAGAGTTTCTGGTGCAAAACATTTTCTGCATTTTAATTTTAGTAACTTCGTGCGGCCATCTAGCGGCTTTCAGCGATTCTAACCAAGTCGTCGGTCTACCTGATGAGAGGTCGTCCCACGAGGTGCTTTTCTGTACGTGGTTGCCACTCGATAACTTTCCTTCCCCATCTGTTATCAATTCTTCAAGCAATGTGGTCTGCTCACTTACTACTACTTCAGCTGATTGACTCTTCGAGCCTAAAGCCTTCGATTTTCCACGAATGTCCTCGTTTCGGTGCCAGTCAGTCTAAAATTTGTCGAATAGGCGTCGTTTTATAACACACGTACCGGAAATTTCCAAGAAGACTCTAAATGGTGATTTCAGTACACGCACCAACTCATTGCTGACTCGGTATAAAATGGGGTATAAAGCACAAAACGATAAATCCTTTTACATCATATAGCTACTGCGTTTTTGCGGTTCTCTGGGATGAAAAGAAACAAATCCATGAACTACAGTAACTACTAAATACTACAGTAAGTATCCAACATTATAAAAACCTTAGTAGCCGGCGACGTGTGGTTAAAATGAAGCTCACAAAGCTTTCAATTTAATTTATAAGCACTTTATGTTTCCCTGGAATATAAAATATCCGATGTCATGCTATGTTATGCGAAAACATATTACATCTGTGTCCCAAATTTCTGGGAAATCTACCTTTTGCGACTTCTTCATTTGATTCTAACTTTCCGACCTGTGGTTTTTCCCGTGTTCCCAGAATAAACATCGCCCGTATGGCTTTTTCCGTCCCGTCTGCTATTTATATACAAGTAAACCGCAAGCCATTAACCCACTATAAACTCGTAAGTAAATTTTATGCCAAATTCAAGTTTATGACCAACGTAAAGAATTACACAGTGCAGTGTATTTTCATATGTAATATAAGTAGTAGAAAACCATAACTATTTCTACCGTGAAGCAGTGGCGCACTTGTATTAAAGTGTTCCGGTTAAAAAGGTAAAGGAGTAGATGAAATTACAGGCACATGCGACTTAACAACATCACGTTTCGACGGGATCAACAATGCATTGCGAAGCCACTGGCGTTGCAAATGTCCATAGGCGACATATATACTCGTATATATACATTTTTTTTTATCCTGGTACATTCTTTTACACACGGCCATCTGATCCCAAACTAAGCAGAGCTTGTACTATGGAAACCAGATAACTGATAAACTACGTATACTACTTTTTATTTTTCAAAAATACATACATATATAGATATTTACACCCAGACACAGTACAAACAGACATGTTCATGCACACAAATGTTTGTCCTGGGTAGGAATCGAACTCGCGACCTTCGACTTGGCTGTTAGAGTCGCTAACCACCATGCCAATTGGCCTGTCAATACATGTACATGTCATCAGGACGACCGTCTGCCTGTTTGTTAACCTTCTAGACATAAAAAAAAATTAATTAGTCCATTTATTAATTGTCATAATCATAATAATTGTACATCATAATAATAAACATAAATTTCAACAATAGAGCAACATCATGAAGTTCAGTATTATTTATAAATCTTTGATGCGAAGATTGTTTTGTAAGTTCACTTTGGTCGATTTCAATTATTGATTTCTGCTGCTTGGTTTTCTCTGTAAATTTGTTCTTATCGTGAAGTAACAACAGGAAAGCAGTTGAGGAAATTATAATAATTTGTCATGACACCTATATATCACCTATATAAAGATGGCAAATATGTTCTCAGAGTTTAGATGGGTCACGTTTACGGTTAGGTTGACATTGCAACAAAATGTTGCAGCAAATACCTTTTATATTCATTTGGCTATTAACAATAATATCGCTGATATCATGCGAGGGTGGCAGCAGCTTGACCTTCGTTATAGACGAATCTGAGTCCATGAAAGATGACATAGACCAAGTAAGAAATGGAGCAAAAGGAATCATGGATACTGTGCTCAAACATAAGTCGAGCCAAATCAAGGATATCGTACTAGTGACATTCAATGATCCAAGTAAGACCATAATTATTTTTTTATGACAAGGGTTCATGTTTAGATGTTGGTGTAATAATAACTTGATAGATGATATTACTGACTGATGCCCCTATAGGGCTTGAATTATAGCTAAATTAAGAATCTAGATCCTAGTTTAAAATGTAATTCGCGGATTGGATTCCGGACTTAACTTACACAAATCTAATTTTGGTATTTTTCCAAAATGTATCTGGAATTCAAAAACATGTTAAAGTACACCTTCGTAGGTTTGAGTTTTAGTCAGGGGTGAATTTCATGCTTACTATTTGCCTTTGCCGTCGTCTTACTATTTTTAACCCATTTCAAATAGGAGGTTCTATGTTTGACTGTATGTATTTTTTTATGTATATTCACGAATTTCTTCCCCATTTATGGACCATTTCTCAAAATTCTATTGTCAAATCTTTATTTGAAAGAGTATACTCTGGAGGCGGTCCCATTGGCACCAAGTTAGGATCTGATGATGAAATCCCAGGGCAACCCTCAAATATTATAGGTATTAACAATGTTTTTCCTATATTTTCTAAAGCTATTGAGACATTTCACGATGACAGGACACATGGTGATCATTATCGCATGACCCTGAGCTGATGAAGCAGAGTTAGATAATTTCTGGTTCTAGAATAATGTATAGAGATTTGTCGATGTCAATAAGTGATTTCTCTGGAGACAACAGAGTGAGTGCTAGAAACCAGAAGTATTACTCATTTTAACCGACTTTAAGTTTTAGTTGGTCTACCCAAAATGCTATAAATTATCTAAAAATGGAAAAAAAAACAAACGCTGTGTTGTGAATGGCTGTAGTTCGAACTCCGATATCGCTAAATGAGGTTTTCCTCAGGGTTCATATTTAGGGCCACATCTATTTATTTTATGTATTAACGATTTATATAAGATCTTAAAGCCACTATAGAAATAAAAAATCTCGAGGCGTACAATACTATTTCAGAGTGACTTGGATAGATTGACAGACTGGTGTGAGTGCTACAGAATGTCATTAAATAAAGGAATATAAATAAATATTGAATTCACTAGAAACAAAAACATAATTCGGTCATCTTATAACATAAAGAGGGAATTACTTGAAGAAGTCGAAAACATAGGCGATCTAGGTGTTAAATTTGACAAGAAACTAAATTTTGTCCAACATGTCGACGATATTGTCTTAAAGGCTTCAGAGATGCTTGGTTTCGTTCTTAGAGAATGTAAAACTTTCAAACAATGTAGAACTAAAAAAGTTATGTACAGCTCTTTAGTTAGGAGTCAATTTGAGTTTTGCAGAGATTAAATCACTTCAAAATGGTATCGTTGCAATGGGGCGTAGAGAAGTTTCTGATTTAGTCTTTCTCAAGAAACTCATATCAGGCTTAATGAACTGTCCTGATTTGCTTATCAAAGTACATTTTTTGGCTCTACAAATCTTACCAAGACGTTATAATAAAAAAACTTTCTTGTTCACCAAAATGCTATTCCAACATTATCTAAAATGTATAAATTGTACAGTAAGCATGCGGAAGTCATTGACAGGCCAGTTGGCTTGGTGGTTAACGCTCGGACTGCCAAACCGAAGGTCGCGGGTTCGATTCCCACCCAGGACAAACATTTGTGGGCATGAACATGTCTGTTTGTTCTGTGTCTGGGTGTAAATATCTATATAAGTATGTATTTAGAAAAAAAAAGTAGTATATGTAGTATATCAGTTATGGTTTCCATAGTACAAGCTCTGCTTAGTTTGGGACCAGATGGCCGCGTGTAAATAATGTCCCAAAATATTTTTTTATTAATTTAAACCAAACTTCAATACCTGCTCTTAAAAAGTTAATAAATAAAGTTTAAACTAAATTAAGTTAATGTGGTATCAGTATGTATCTGTATTAAGCGTATTTAGTGTCTTAGTTTTAAAGTTCTTGTTATTATATAGTAGACTAATAGTTCAATATTTAAAAATGTTATTCACCTGTGTTCTTCCTTAAGTAATGTGACACTTAGATATAAGTTTGGCTTTGTTGGCATTGTTTATCTTTGTAATGGTGTACTCATTATTGAACAACCAAGTCCATAAATAAATAAACTTTAAAAGAAAGTAAAACCGACATAAAAAAATATCAGCACTAAAGAGCGAAAAAATGTTAAACCAACTTATAAAAAAAAACCTTCAGCACCAAAAAGCGAAAAATAAACTTTGTGAAACATTTATTTCTCTATCTAGGTACCTTCTGATGATTTCTGGTGATCTGTTTGAAATCAGTGCAAAGCTAGATCAAGATAGATGTATTAACAGCCATTTATTGATAATAGGTTGTTCAATAAGTTTTGTCGTTCGATAAGAAAAAACACAATTTTATGGTTCAAAATACACTTTATTAATCAGTATAATCTCCCTGAACATTAATACACTTGCTCCAACGATCCTCCAATCTGTGGATTCCATCCATGAAGCGAGACTCCGGAAGGTCTGCAAAATACGCTTCAACAGCCGTTATGACTTCTTCTTTAGATGAAAAACGCTTGCCACGCATAAATTTTTTGAGTTCTGGAAACAAACGGAAGTCGCTGGGGGCCAAATCTGGTGAATACGGTGGATGCTCCAACAATTCGAACTTTAATTCATGGATTTTAGCCATTGTCAAAATGCTCTTGTGACACGGTGCATTGTCCTGATGAAAAAGGATTTTCTTTTTCTGCAAACCGGGTCTTTTTTCACGATTTTTTTCCATCAACTGGTCCAAAAGGTTGCAATAATATTCAGAATTAATTATTTTACCGGTTTGCAAGTAATCCACAAACAAAATTCCTTTCGAATCCCAAAAAACTGATGCCATAACCTTCTTAGCCGATTTCCGGACACGAACTCGTTTCGAAGCCGAACAACCAGGTTCACACCACTCTTTAGCCTCTAGTTCTGATACAGGATCATGATGATAGACCTCAGAGAAGTCTCATCCATAGTGATGAATCACGCACAAAATCCACTTTATCCTTTTTAAAACGCTCCAAATGTTGCTGAGAAAGTCGCATTCGAATGTGTTTTTGTTCCATTGTTAGCGAATGCGGCACCCATTGTGCATACAGCTTTCTAAAACCCAAAATTTCACTTAAAATATGGCTCACACTGCCTAATGAGATGTGTAGAGCCTCTACTAAATCTCGCTCAGTCAATCGACGATTTTCCAAAACCATATCCTGTATTTTGGCTATGATATCTGGTGTTGATGCGTTTTTCGGACGTCCTTCACGTGGATCGTCTTCAAGGCTTGTACGACCACGTTTAAATTCAGCAACCCATCTTTCTACTGTTCTAATTGTAGGTGAACAATCATTATACACTTTTAACATTCGTTCATGAATTTCTTTTGGTGCTACACCTTCCAAAAATAACAATTTTATCACTGCACGATATTCAATTTTTTCCATCGTAAAACAATAATGTCCCAAAATATTTTTTTATTAATTTAAACCAAACTTCAATACCTGCTCTTAAAAAGTTAATAAATAAAGTTTAAACTAAATTAAGTTAATGTGGTATCAGTATGTATCTGTATTAAGCGTATTTAGTGTCTTAGTTTTAAAGTTCTTGTTATTATATAGTAGACTAATAGTTCAATATTTAAAAATGTTATTCACCTGTGTTCTTCCTTAAGTAATGTGACACTTAGATATAAGTTTGGCTTTGTTGGCATTGTTTATCTTTGTAATGGTGTACTCATTATTGAACAACCAAGTCCATAAATAAATAAACTTTAAAAGAAAGTAAAACCGACATAAAAAAATATCAGCACTAAAGAGCGAAAAAATGTTAAACCAACTTATAAAAAAAAACCTTCAGCACCAAAAAGCGAAAAATAAACTTTGTGAAACCCAAAATTTCACTTAAAATATGGCTCACACTGCCTAATGAGATGTGTAGAGCCTCTACTAAATCTCGCTCAGTCAATCGACGATTTTCCAAAACCATATCCTGTATTTTGGCTATGATATCTGGTGTTGATGCGTTTTTCGGACGTCCTTCACGTGGATCGTCTTCAAGGCTTGTACGACCACGTTTAAATTCAGCAACCCATCTTTCTACTGTTCTAATTGTAGGTGAACAATCATTATACACTTTTAACATTCGTTCATGAATTTCTTTTGGTGCTACACCTTCCAAAAATAACAATTTTATCACTGCACGATATTCAATTTTTTCCATCGTAAAACAATACTGTGACACGGCGACACTAAATGGCTTGTAAACAAAGAATGAATCGACAGATTGAAATGAAACTTAACATACGTTCATATGAAGAATGTACTAACAAAACAAAAAAATTTGGGCTAGTGGCAACGCCCTCTCTTATCGAACGACAAAACTTATTGAACAACCGTGCAAGTTTAAATTTAAATGAAAAATAATTCTAATGAAATCACTACAAAGTCCAAATAACCACAAAAACCGTAATGTACAAATGAGCAATTTAAAAATCTGATATCGGCTCAGCGCCGCCGCACCACGCGCGCTTATCAAGCCTATTTGGCTTGGCACCGACTTCAAACAGATCAGAAGGTACGTACCTAGGTAGTGAATTAAATGTTCAATTAAGTTTATTTTTAGCTATTTAGTGCAAATGTGTTTTTTATAAGTCGGTTTTACTTTTCTTTCGCTTTTTAATGCTGATGTTTTTTTTAAGTCGGTTTTTCAGTTATATCGTATCACAATTAGCTCATCTTTATATACTTTTATTCAGAGCAATCTGACTGACTCTAATAATTCACATTCTGTCCAACCTTGAATGTACCTAACGCAGTCATGGAATCTGATCCCATACCATATGATATGTGTATAATTTTGTGGGCTAGATAATCAAGTTTTACCTAAATTTGTTTTGTTTCAGTACGTTTAACTAAACTGAGAGAGAAAACACGTGATCCCGCTAAATTACAAGCAGCATTGAATGCCATAATAGTAGCACCTAACTACGAAAACAATGATTGGCCAGAATATTCTATGTCCGGTATCGAACTAGCTCTTCAAGAGAGCCAACTTGGCTCCTACTTATATGTATTTACCGACGCATCTGCTAAAGATCACTACAATGCTAATATTGTGAAAGACTTGTGCCAACGAAAACAAACTCAGGTATGAAAATAAATATATTATGAACACTAAATATCTTGGAGTGACGTTGAGTGGAGTCGAGGAATTTTCGAGGAAACGTCTTAGAATATGGGTTTAAGTGTTTAAGCTATAGGGTGGAAAATGTGTATTTTTAAAAGTAATGTTAATATTTTAAATACTATCTACAAGGTTTCAACGACAGCAACTAAATATATCAGCATATAATCATTTTCTAATATTATGAAATACAAACATAATATCGGTACTTCGGACCACACTGTTTGTGGTTTGTTCATCACGCACTTTTTTAATATATTCTAGATTATATTTATCCTGCCCATAATCAATTTTTGTATTACAGATAATATTTGTCCTGACTGATTATTGTATATCTGATAGTGATATTCAGTGTCTTATCTATCATGAAGTCGCAGAGGCATGCTCCGGTCAAGTATTTATTTTGGATAAAAACGAAATATATAAGGTAATAACACAGTGCAAAATTTAAACAAAATTACAGCTTAGGGTACTTCCGTGAAGTATTCATAAATCATAAGTTACATTAAGCAATAACGTGATTGAACATATGTGAATCACAGGCTCACTCTTCCTTATAAAGTACCTTAATTTAAGGATAATTGGAGTATAAGGATACTGTTGACGAAATGGAAGATATTGAACGCATTCTCAAAAGATACATGTAAAGTCTATAGTTGACGACCTCCAGATTGTAGTTTTTAGGAACCACACTTACCAAAATGCTTGCTGCCAGCACTATTAACGTTTTAGAAAATTATTGATTGATATCAACCCCCTGCTTGTAGGAAAGGGTTGATAATTGCTTAGCTTAGTCCCCGACGAAAAATATAAATTAAAATATATTTTTTTTTGATTATCTGTGATTTATGACCTCTTGTATATTTAATAGGTCATTGAATATGTAAAACAAACCGTGAGTGGGGAAAAGAATATAATAACCACAAGACAAATACCACCACATAAAAAAACCGCAATTCAAGTAAGTGTTTTTGTATATATTATTTTTTTGTGCTTACTAAAAAAATAAGAAACGCTTTTTTTTGGTACTTATAACAAATTCAGTACAAGAAATATATGTATATGTATTTGCCACGTCCATATATTTTGTTTCTGTGTCTCATTGATGGAACCCAATAATTGTTAACAACACTCAATAACATAAAGTCGGTTGACTGTGGGGATAAGAGCAATGAAAAGTAGCATTGTGTGCCTAAATTCTAGAACTGCAGTACATTCTAACCTTTTTATAACCGAAATCAAAAAAGGAGCAGATTTTCAATTTGTCTGTTTTTTCTATTAGTTTACGATTGATGACAAAACCGAGTATGTGTTGATTTCTGTATCTGGAGATAACGCCATAATTTCGGACAAGAAGGGCCCATCTTCGGACTACGAGACAGTTATGTCTACTTCTAATGTGAAGGTAAGAATTCTATTTTCTTAATCAACATTTTTATTATGATGCTATTGTTCAATTCAAATTTTCTAACATATCTGAAATAATTTATTTGAATTAAACACTATACAATTGATCATTGTGAGCATAAATCGGATCGACTAACGTTGAACCAGAGTGGGGGAGCCCGGGGATGGTTGACTAAATTTCAGCATAAACGTTAAACAATTTATTTCTCTAGTGAATATTATTGAAAAAAGTAATTTGCCTGATAGACAAACTATTAAACTTTGGAAAAACAATTAGCTCGCAATCAATTATGATAGTGTACAAGCTTGATCTTCTAGAATGAAGAAAAAATTACCCTATGTCTGGTGTAGGCCTAAGGTAAGTTGACCAATGAAGCTATTAGTACTTTGTCTAGAAATAAATAGGATAAAAGGTACAAAAATGCACTAGTTTTTTATAAACTTTAATCATACTAAATGTCAAAGAAAATTCCTAAACCAATCTTTACCAGCTCTCAGTTTTATGTTCCAGAAGTACATTTATTATCAGGGTGTTTTATAGGGAAGGCTGCCTTGCACAAGAAAATAGCCTCTTAGGAAGAGTCCGTGAGAGTAGCAACAGTATTCTAAATATGATAGCTAATAAGGTGGATTGTCCTCTGATGTGGAAACTCACACTGAGGACGAAAACCAATATCTCTTTTAAGTCATAGTTTTGTGTTCACTCCAACTAACTTCGTTTAAGATCTTACTAACACTATTGGGTTTCTGTGTTACCTTACCATTAGATCTTTGGGTGTACTGCTTCTAAGAGTTTCTCTTTTGTACGTACCCATGGTTCTAAAATAACAACTTTTAGAATTATTATTTTAATTTAAAAAAGACTGACCTCGTTTCATGTATATCCGTGGTAGGTTGAATAGGTTACAAATAAGTCCACCAACCCCAAATCACATTGTAATTTTTTGCCTTGGGCGATAACCTTAAAACTGCCACGTAATAAAATAGAACGATACAACAAAGAAATAGCAATAATCAAACGTTCGTTATAAATGGTTTGAAAAAATAATTATTAGCATGTGGACTTTTTTAATAATCTGTCCCCTAGCTGAATTTTTATCGCAAGTGCCAAAAAGTTGAAAGATCTCTGGTCTCACCCATTTTTTTGCTCTGGGCTGGAAAGTCTTCATGGATGCTCTGGGGTGGGCGGAGGGGTCTGTCAGACAGGACTGACTAAAATCTACTCCGGTTTTTTATCTCACACCTTCTATGCCGGGAGTCGCGAGCATGTACGATTTGCTTGTGCAAACCCCAACTGGTGCCTGCCTGCCACTGCGGGCCTCGTCGGGTCGAGGGGGAGAGTGAGGTGTTTGACTCCACCCGCCTAAAAGAGGGCGCGATGTGTGGGGGGCCTAGTCTAACATTAGTTTAGTGGTACCTTTAAGGGGACCCGGTGGTCCTGCGGCCTAAAATTTAGCCTATTTTTAAAAAAAAATTTTGATATGACAGAAATGACTAAGGGTTTTAAATTTTTTTAGAAAAAAAAAATTGACAAAATGGTGCGTAATTCAAAGTACGAGTCTGAAAACGACTCTTTTTTTGCAATGTTTTTTTAATAAAGAAAATAGAAATACTCAACAGAAAATATTTTTTCTAGTCCCGGCGAGAGCCAGTACTATTTAGAATGACCTGTTAAAATTTCAGACGAATCGGTCGAACCGTTTTCTTTTTTTTTAGCTTCAGTAGACCAAAAAAAGTGGTTTCGAGATAAACGCGTTTAAAGTTTAATGGAGCCCAACTCACCGATCGTCTACCTGACATTGTAATGGGTTTTAAATATAGAAATACTCGGAATTTTGTCACCAAATTTTAACAGTATATTTTTGAAATACTATACTTTCGAAATATGTAAAAAAAAAAACGATTTTTCGAAAATTCTAGACCACCGGGTCCCCTTAATAATAAATAACCTAACAGTACTTATATCTCCAGGGACACTTCTTACATATGAAATTTTGAAATGATTTTGTGTTTCTAAAGATACTGAAATTAAACTACCCTAAACCTGGTTCATACGAAGTGACTGTCTATGGAGAAAGCAAAGTTTCTGTTATTATCTTCGGCCGCACAGACTTCTTATTTGAACACGGATTCTCTGAAATGACCCCAAAATCAGTAAAAGATGCCTCAAAACAACCTATTTCAGGTAACGTATTTTGTAACAACTACTTTATAATTACATGTTCTCTTTGCTAATATTTGGGTGAAATATATTAATATTAAAAATATCCTATATATATATATTCAATAGTTTATTTAATACTTTCATTATACTTCGTTTTTTTCAGTTTTGTATAAGTAGGTATTATAAACTTAAATCAAATGTTATTGAACAATGGTTATACTATTGCACAGACTATGTGAATTGTTCCTGAAGCGGATTCCATAATAAGCAACTATACCCTTTATTCTAGGTTCGAAAAGTTATTTGTCCATTTCCGTTACTGACCCTGATCATGAAGTAAATATCAAATCAGCACAAATATTGAACATGAAAGAAGAAGTAATTTATAATCTACCATTGAAGAAGGCAGCCAACGACTTTTACATAACTGATCAATTCGTAGCACCGAATAGTATGTTTAAAGTTGCAGTAAGTGATTTGAAATAGAGTGTAATTTAACAGACTTCATAAATTAGGAGTTACTCTCAAATATATACTAAATAGTCACAATTAATTATAAACTTTATTAAAATTTTAAGGACTAATATTTCACAAACATTGTGAGCTCCGGGATAAGCCTTTTTATTTTATACCTTTTAGTTTTGTACATTGTAGAGGTTATTTTAAATCTGACACATCATATTCCTCAGCGATTTCCAACGCACAGTTTTGCAAGCATAGTTCCACTTCTTACTTAGTTTTAAGGCTGGCATTAATAATAATAATAATAATAATTTCAGGTAATAGGGACTGTAATAAAAACAGGGAGAGACATAAGAAGAGTTGCAAAAACACCCGTAGAACCCCAAAAACCTAAAATAAGTAAGTTATGGTTTATTCAACGTAAACTAAACTGGCTAAATTTAATTTAATAGTAACATAATTACGTCGCAATGTTGAATAAAAATAATATATTTTTTTTTTTACAGAGCCTATAGAAAAGAAGGCACCGGTTTCAACGATTAGTGAAGGACCAAAAATTAATATTGCGTATGATTCCTCACTACAACTGACTTGTACAGTCACAGGTTATCCACAACCAACAATCATTTGGAAGGATGACAAAGGCACAGTATTGCCATCTAAGGTAATTAAATTTAATATAATTTAGACTGACATAAATTTTATAAAATTTAATAATACAAAATACATTTTCCAGAGCTATCCTGTGGAGCTGCCCTATAAGTATATTAATTATCTAGCACTATCCCATATTAAGAAATCAGGGAAATACCATTGCTATGGAAATAATGAGCTTGACAAAACGCATAGCTCTATTGATGTTGCAGTCCTCCCTGCATTGACAGTTGATACAAGTTCAAAAGGTATTCAAATTATGATAATTATACATTTGTGAGCTTTTTCACTTTTCCAATTTGTTTCAAGTGAATTTCAATTGTTTTATCGCTCATACCGAAGCATACCGCTAACCCTGACGTGGTTTGCGATGGAGCAGCTTCCCCATACACATAATTAATTCTTTGAGCCGTTTCTGCCGCGCTGGTGCCACGGTGGAAGTGGTGGTGTGCCTTGTATTCGTAAATAACCCGATATTTTAAGCTTTTAACCAAACGCTAGATATTTGATATCCAAAAGTGCAGTCTATATATTCCAAATCTGTATATTCTAAATAATCTTAATATGTTTTAGGACCTCTCAATGTAAATTACGGCAAAGAAGTTGTAATAAAATGCAAAATACAATCATCTTTTCCCAAGCGTATAAATTGGTTCCGTATATTGAATAATAAGCACGAACAGGTTATATCGTCAAATATATACACCATATCGTCTGATGGATCAGAACTGAAGATAAAATTCATGGACATAAATCTACAAGGAAAGTATATGTGCAAAGCAACGTTAGTAGCCGATGAAAGTGAAACTGCAATTTTCGACACAGAGGTCAAGATTGACGATCTAGGTACTTAACTAATTATGAATAGTGAACTCTCTAAGAAAAATAATATTATTTTGAATTTATCTTTTTCATTTTTATCTTCCAATTATTTCAGCTACACCAGAAATTCAAAATTCAAACCCTTCACTAACAGTAAAAGAGAAGACACGTACTCTTATTCCATGCAGGCAAGTCATTTTATCTTAAAACCAAAAAAATCTTTAAATAAAGTAGGTAGTAAGAATATCTACCTTATTATAATTTTTTATTTTATGAGCCCATCTTCTGGCGAATTCAAGTTTTAATAACGTTTCACTGACACAAGGTGCGTTAAAATAATTGTCTCTAAACGATCCTTCTTCGGCATATTTATTTACAGAATCACAAAGGGTAATCCAAAACCGAAAATAACTTGGGTATTCCAGAGCAAAGGCTCTGATAGATCACAACCAATATCCGGCTCAGCAGAACTACTGGAAATTGTCAGCTCTACACTATCCGACGCTGGTACATACACATGTACCGCTGAGAACGCATTAGGAAAAGCAAAACAAATCACAGAACTCATTGTTGAAGGTTAGCTGAAATATTTGTTTCTACGACCTTATCAAATATAAAAATATTAACATTAATTGATTACAATTAATTACCACATTATTTCTTTTTTTGTTTTTGTTGCAGCACCGCCGACCATTATAACAAAAGATAAAAAAAATATTTACACAGCAACCGATGGTGATAAAGTACTTAGCATTCCCTGTAAGGCTGTTGGATATCCTAAACCAGTTATTTCGTGGAAATTAAAAGGAGTTTCTATTATGTCTGGTATGTTATAGGTTACTTATTTTAAGATATAGTATTAATACAAAAAGCAACAGCTATTTAGAACTTAAATTTTTCAGATTTGAAGTATGAGATACAACAAGATGGTACTCTTGCTATAAAAACTCCAACAGAGAAGGATACAAGTGATGAATACGTTTGTAATGCATCAAATAAACTTGGTACAGTTTCTGACAAGTTTAATGTCGATGTCACATGTAAGTTTTCAGAGCTACATTTTTTTGGATTCCGAAACAAAACGATATGGTTTATGATATGATATCCTTTTGGCTGTCACAGTAGACAATTTACTTCGAAATTTTAAACAGTTGTAGTTCTTGAATATCCACATCTATCTATGGGGAATAATTTCTTTTCTTTTTCTTATTAGTAATGTAGTCCGAAATGGGGGGGGGGGGGTTGAAATTTTAAAGTGCGAAGGCAATTTTCTACATTAAGGTTAAAGTTGTCGATCTAGGTACTTATATTTGTGAACTTGTTGAGGAAAATAGTATAAAACCTAATCTTTTAAATTTATATTATTTCAGCTAAACCAGAAATTCAAAACTCAAGCCCTACACTAACAGTTAAAGAGAAGACACGTACTCTTATTCCATGCAGGCAAGTCATTTTATCTTAAAACCAAAAAAATCTTTAAATAAAGTAGGTAGTAAGAATATCTACCTTATTATAATTTTTTATTTTATGCGCCCATCTTCTGGCGAATTCAAGTTTTAATAACGTTTCACTGACACAAGGTGCGTTAAAATAATTGTCTATAAACGATCCTTCTTCGGCATATTTATTTACAGAATCACAAAGGGTAATCCAAAACCGAAAATAACTTGGGTATTCCAGAGCAAAGGCTCTGATAAATCACAACCAATATCCGGCTCAGCAGAACTACTGGAGATTGTCAGCTCTACACTATCCGACGCTGGTACATACACATGTACCGCTGAGAACGCATTAGGAAAAGCAAAACAAATCACAGAACTCATTGTTGAAGGTTAGCTGAAATATTTGTTTCTACGACCTTATCAAATATAAAAATATTAACATTAATTGATTACAATTAATTACCACACTATTTCTTTTTTTGTTTTTGTTGCAGCACCGCCGACCATTATAACAAAAGATAAAAAAAATATTTACACAGCAACCGATGGTGATAAAGTACTTAGCATTCCCTGTAAGGCTGTTGGATATCCTAAACCAGTTATTTCGTGGAAATTAAAAGGAGTTTCTATTATGTCTGGTATGTTATAGGTTACTTCTTTTAAGATATAGTATTAATACAAAAAGCAACAGCTATTTAGAACATAAATTTTTCAGATTTGAAGTATGAGATACAACAAGATGGTACTCTTGTTATAAAAACTCCAACAGAGAAGGATACAAGTAATGAATACGTTTGTAATGCATCAAATAAACTCGGTACAGTTTCTGACAAGTTTAATGTCGATGTCACATGTAAGTTTTCAGAGCTACATTTTTTTGGATTCCGAAACAAAACGATATGGTATTTGGCTATGTCACAGTAGACAATTTACTTCGAAATTTTAAACAGTTGTAGTTCTTGAATATCCGCATCTATCTATGGGGAATAATTTCTTTTCTTTTTCTTATTAGTAATGTAGTCCGAAATGGGGGGGGGGGTTGAAATTTTAAAGTGCGAAGGCAATTTTCTACATTAAGGTTAAAGTTGTCGATCTAGGTACTTATATTTGTGAACTTGTTGAGGAAAATAGTATAAAACCTAATCTTTTAAATTTATATTATTTCAGCTAAACCAGAAATTCAAAACTCAAGCCCTACACTAACAGTTAAAGAGAAGACACGTACTCTTATTCCATGCAGGCAAGTCATTTTATCTTAAAACCAAAAAAATCTTTAAATAAAGTTGGTAGTAAGAATATCTACCTTATTATAATTTTTTACTGGCGAATTCAAGTTTAAATAACGTTTCACTGACACAAGGTGCGTTAAAATAATTGCCTATAAACGATCCTTCTTCGGCATATTTATTTACAGAATCACAAAGGGTAATCCAAAACCGAAAATAACATGGATATTCCAGAGCAAAGGCTCTGATAGATCACAGCCAATATCCGGCTCAGCAGAACTACTGGAAATTGTCAGCTCTACACTATCCGACGCTGGTACATACACATGTACCGCTGAGAACGCACTAGGAAAAGCAAAACAAATCACAGAACTCATTGTTGAAGGTTAGCTGAAATATTAGCTTCTACGACCTTATCAAATATAAAAATATTAACATTAATTGATTACACTTGATTACCACATTGTTTCTTTTTTTGATTCTGTTGCAGCACCGCCAACCATTATAACAAAAGATAAAAAAGAAATTTACGCAGCTATCGTAGGTGATAACGTACTTAGCGTTCCCTGTAACGCTGTTGGATTTCCTAAGCCAGTTATTTCATGGAAATTGAAAGGGCGTTCTATCATGTCTGGTAAGTTAGAGGTTGCTTTTTTTAAATGTAGTATTTTTACAAAAAATCAACAACTATTTAGAGATTTGATTTTTCAGATTTGAAGTATGAGATACAACAAGATGGTACTCTTGTCATAAAAACTCCCACAGAGAAGGATACAAGCGATGACTACATTTGTAATGCATCAAATAAACTCGGTACAGCTTCTGAGAAATATAATGTTGATGTCACAAGTAAGTTTTTATAGCTTGTCTTTTTTAAGGATTCTGAACCAAAATAATAAAAGGATCCCTTGTCCATCGACTTTGAAATTTTAAACAGTTGTAGATCTTGCATACCCGCATGTATCTAAAAAATTAATTCCTTTTTCGACATGCATAAACAAAACACCATATTTTCATCATGCCTCTTTGAACCTTTTTATTAAAAATAAACATTTTGTTTTAGCTTATCTGATTCATGATGACCATTTTGGTAATAGCAGTAAAATTTATATACTAAGTGGAAAATCAAAACAAGTTGAATGTGGTTTATCTCATACAAAAGATGACACTGTTAAATGGTTTATGGTAAGTGACGACATTTATACTAATATTTGTTATAATTTGATAATGTTATAATTGATTATGTTAACATAATATCAATGCTTTTATGTTAAAGAATGGGCAGGAAATTAATAACACCAAAACCTTCATGGATTTCAAAAATGCTACTCAAGAGTATGACGGTAACTATACTTGCCGAGTCAGTAACAGTCATGGATCTAATTCTGAGACATATGAAGTGGATGTAGGTTATCCGCCTAGATTCAAACTCGAATTGGTCTCGACTAATATTGATTGGAAGGGAGATCGTGACGACATTGCTAATTGTGACGTTATCAGCAAGCCAGCACCAATGGTAAGTTTCTTATAGCCAGGAAATGTGAAATTTATTTTCATTTGATAAACGTAGTCATGCTTTGCGCATACAAGGTAGCTTGGTATTGCTAATTAGGTGTAATTGGGTCATAAACAGAACATGAATAAAAACTGTGCGCTACAAAGAAAAAATATTAGGAATACTTATTAATAAATATTTTTATTTTTTCTGTTAACTATATAAACTCTATTATAGCATACACCAAAATATTTTTGGTTATCTCAATGAGTTGGTTAAAATAAAATAAAATATATATACTTTTTGTCTCTTTCCGTGGACCGATCTTAGTTGATGTTCATAAGTATAAGGTATAAATTAAAATACAAAAAATTGTAAATATTAAATAAATTCGTGTTAAATTTGTTCCTTATTTTCTGAACTACCTTGTTATATGAATTTTGAAATTATAACTATATTATATACATAATTTCAAATTCGTAAACATGTTGTTATCCAATGCGGCGACCCTTTCGGTGGACCTACAAAAATCTACACTAAATACTTTGTAAATGGAACGTATTCTGATTTTATTTACTTTAATTGGCAACATTGCATAACTATCATTAGGAATATCATATTGTCCGTGGTTTACTTGAGCTGGTGTGGAATAAGTTATTTGAAAATTTCAATATAATTAAAGATTTCTGGTTTTGTAAGAGATGATTGCGACTTTTCTGTCACGCAAATAATATCGTAAGTACAATTTTTAAAAATATTTACAAGTATTTACTTAATGTGAACGGGGGGGCATTATTTGAAACAACGTGGATTATTTTCCTAACCTCAAAACTGAGTGCGCTGGCTATTATTTTTTAGCTTTGTGTCCCTTCTGTGGACAAACTTTTCGGTAGACACAGTGTCCACCGAAGAGACGACGTCCACCTAAGTGACAATTTTTTTGGGTATGGACTCCAGTTTAAAAAACATCACATTTTATGGAACTATCGTTGTAAAGCATGGTCTAGCGGGCATTTGCTAATATCATTTGGATTTAATAATTTTAATATTTATTGCATTTTACTAACTAATAGATAAGATTTATTTCCTACTAATATATTTTGATTGTGATCGTCTTGCCTGTTTTCAATGTACCATAAATATTTTGCTTTATATGCACATATGCTTTTGTCATTGACTTTCAGTTAAAATGCCTAGAGGTAGTAGATCCCACCTAAGTGATGAAGAACGAAAAAAAGACGACGCGAACAGAAGAAATTAAGTATGCGCCGAGCACGTGCTAAAATGTAAAAAATGCTGAAAAACGTAAGAAAGATAGGGAACGGTATTATAGGAAGAAAGAAAGAGGACAGATTAAGAAAATTGATCATTATACTCCTAGAGAACAGCGCCAAATAAGGAAAATGTGGCGTGTGAAGTCAAAGAAACGTCGTGACATTTTAAAAATGCGAAAAGCTACTGTCCGCCTACTAGAAGAAAATACTCCACCATCAAGCCCCTCTTCATCATTTTCGCGCATAGAAGTTGGAAGAGCAGTAGCTGCGCGTAATAAGAGGGCAATAAAAGCTGAGAATAATAATTTAAAGATAAAACTCCTACAAATGAAACGTAAAATAAAAAAAATACAAAATGCGCCTAAAAAGGTTGGATGCAAAAAAACATCAAGTTAATGTGGTAAGCTCTAACAAGGTATTTATAAGGCCAGATACTAGGAAATCTGTACATGATTTTCTGGTACAAGATGAGTCCAGCAGACTAACTTCTGGAAAGAATGAAACCATAACCCGAAAAAAGAGCAAACGTCAAATACGCTTTTTAAATGATACTCTTTTGAATTTACATAAAATTTTCATTAATAAGACTGGAATGAAAATTTCTTATCAGACATTTCGAAGGCACCGTCCTTTCTGGATTATATTCCCAAAAGTAGCTGCAAGAAATACTTGTCTGTGTTCTTTACATGAAAATAGTAACTTTATAGTGAAAGCACTTCAGAAGGCAAACATTTTACCATATGGTTCTGCTTCTGAGGTGGCAAAATCTCTTTGCTGTAATAACGTTATGACTTTGAATTGTTTAGAGAGAACTTGTCAAGAATGTTATATGAGGGATATAGTATGTAATGATTTTAATGAAAAAGACTTTATTACATACGAAAGATGGGTAATTAAAAGTGTTGAGATCATAATTAAAGGGAAAGAAAAAATATGCAAGAAATCTATAAAGGAACAAGTTAAAACTACTAATAAATGTCTCGTCCAGTTATTTAAATCAAATTTATGGGTATATATGCAGCATGTGGCGAATTTGATTCATCAGATACGGTCTATCCAAACACTAAAGCAACAACTTTCTCCGTCTGAAGGTTTGCTGCATGTAGACTTTTCCGAGAACTACAATTGTAAATACAGTACTGAAATACAATCAGCTCATTTTGGCGGTTCGAAGCCCCAATTATCCCTACACACATGCGTTTATTATAGCTCTCAGTTTGGGTTTCCAGAAAATTTTTTGAAGACAACGTCAATATGCACTGTGTCAGAAAACTTGCGACACGACCCAGTAATGATATGTGCCCATCTCAAGCCTGTATTAGATAGAGTTAAGGAAATAAGTCCAGAGGTAACAGGATTACACATATTGAGTGATGGTCCATCCACTCAGTATCGAAATAAATCAATGTTCCATTTACTCGCGAATTACGTGAGTAATGAATTAAATGTCAGTTCCATTATATGGCACTACAGCGAAAAAGGACATGGTAAAGGAGCTCCCGACGGTGTAGGTGGATGTGTCAAAAGACTATGTGATAATTCTGTTGCAATGGGTAAAGATGTTTCCAATTACGATAGTCTTATGTCGTGTTTAAAAGAAAATTGCAGAGGGATACAGATTTATGGAGTTGATGATTCAAACGTCCTAGAAATAGAAAACATAATGAATAAAAATACGACAAAACCTTTTAAAGGTACGTTTAAGATACACCAGCTTTCTTGGAGTCGGAATGAGCCAAATATTATTCATGCTAGACGATTAAGTTGTCTTGAATGTGCAGCACACGAAACATGTCCCCATTTTGAAATCGGCCAGATTAAAGTAAATTATTGTGAGAGAACTCCCGGAACTCCTTTATCCATTAATAGAGGAAGCCTATCTCCAAGAAGTGTAGATACAGCAAATGCTTCTACAGTTTCTAATTCAACAATATCACCGATGTTGTCACCAGCCACACCAGAAAGTAAAATTTTCCAAAGTTCTCCCTACCGCCCTAGGAAAAGGCGTCAGCTTGATTTCGATGATTCCAATAGCTCAGAAGATATTTTCCCCTCACGGTTAGCTAAAACGCGACCATTTATTTCTCCATATTCTGATAGTGACGAGGATCAACCTATATTTTAAATTGGAAATTCTGTGAGAATAATTATGTTTATTAATTGTTTTGTTGATGTCAACAGAAAAGAAGTCATTTCTGTGGACAAAATCAAATATTTTTTGTGTTCCAATTTGTTACTGATTTTGTTCTATTTTGATATGAAACAGTTAAAACGCAGAGCAATCTTTGTCATTAAGGACGATTTGAGATTTAAATAATTATCATTGTTGATAAAATGGACCGTTTTGATCTTTTCTGTGGAATTTGTTTACTTTTCGGTGGACGCTTAAAATTTAATTTGTTGATTATTTCAGTAATTTTAAAGTATTGATCTCTGATGTTAAGGTATTAATGTTTCTTTTGTTATTCAGGTTATAAATATTGATTTTTGGCGTAATACGAATACTTTTTATTTTATTTATTTTTGAAACTGACATTTGGTTATGACCCAATTACTTGTAATAAAGGAATCGTATTGGATCTAGACAATGTAATATGTATCGTTGTATTAATTCTAGGTAAAATGGACTTACAATGGCAAAGATGTTGAAGGTGCCAGTGACACGGAGCTAAAAATATTCTCCTGGGGAGATTATTCTTGTGAAATAAGTAATCCCCATGGGATTATACAGAGAAGCTTTAAAATATCGTCTAAAGGTAAAACGAGTGGTATAGAAATGATCAAGTATAATTTTTATTTACTTTCATAGCTTAATTTTACCGTTATTTTCAGATTGTTTGATTGATAGAAACATCAATGCCGCTCAAAACATGCCGTTGATGCTAACAGGCTCACCGAAGTGGCGAGATTTAGAAATACAAAAAGAATTTCTAGTCGTAAAATCTGGCTTAAGTCTGAAACTCTCATGCATTACTCAACCATCAAAAACTAACTACTTCGCACGAATCTCTAGTAAATCAGAAGTAACTGCCACTTGTGATCACAATGATAATTACTTAGTAGATGGCAAAGCTTATCAGCTCTCAAACTTAAATTGTAAATCAGAAGTCATGCCCGCTGTTGTAAGAACTGGTACTAAGTGCTTGGACGAAAACACAGAGTTAATTAAAGTTGGATTTAATGTCGACAGTTTTGTCAAAGTGTATGAAGTATGCTATGATAGTATCAATAAATTACCGTTGTATGCTAGTTCTGAAATGAGTGATATTAATAACTTTGCAAACATGCCCGAACACAATTGGTACAACTATCCTGGGCTCGATGACATTAATTCAGGAAGAAAATATACTTGCCAGAAAAAATCTGATTCATGTTGCTACAGCAAAAGCCAGTTGGTCAGCGCTCAAGATGTTCACTACGGCCCAGCACAGAATAGCGCATTTATCGATCACTTAAATGCAATTCCACTTTGGCAGCCGTGTGAAAAAAATAGAGTAAGTTTTTCGTTGTCTGTTAATTGGAATAGTTTTACGGTTTTCTTTATTTCACTTATCAAATAATATTAATATTTTTATGTTTAGGTAACTTGGGACAGTTTGGAGGATATCGTAAGGTCCAAATATGATGAGCATACCGAATTTTCGGTTTGGTCCGGTACTAGCAAACCTGTTACAGTGAACGGAGGAATTATTCCTCGATATTTGTGGAAGGTATTTATGCAGTATTTTATCACAGATACAACCTTCTTTCAATCTTAATCCATGAATTTAAAAAAAACATATTTATTTCAATAGGTGATGCAGTTTGATCCATCTGAAGCTATGGCGATGGTTTATGTCAACGATCCGGCGCCGACTGCAAGCGACATTCTGTGCAAGAACGTATGCGCCGATGATGCGCCTTGGGCCAGAACTTCCGATAAATATACGTATTGCTGTCGTTTGGAAGATTTTAAGAAAGCTTTCAACTTCACTGCCAATATTTTTGAATAATTGTAGTAAAACTTCGTAAGCTTCATCCGAAGGATATGTAAAACTTTAATCCCTTCAGAGATTTGTATGTTTGGTTAATTATATATTAATATAATACTCGTATATCTATACTATAATTTCATTTTATTTATTTTGTGTCAATTAAATTAGTCGGCCAAAAAACCACAAGTAAAGAAACAAAAATGGTGAAAGTTTCACTTAAACTTTTCCCGCTTCATAAATTCATGAAAATATCACTTCATGTATATCTGATAAAATCCCAACAAAAAAATACAATAATATTGAAAATGATTATCAATTTTAATTAAGAAAATTTTAATGAATGCAACGTCTGTTGCAATTACTCCCAATAAAGATAAGATTACATGCATTAAATAAATAAATAAATATCGTTGTAGCCAAAAAAGGTCTTATTTTAATATTTTTTTTATTTCAAAAAGAAAAACGTTAATGGATTGAGAAATTATTTTATATGACATGAATATAATTATGATTATTTTTTTTTTGGTAAAAATAAGGCAAATAAAGTGAGTAAATGAAATATGAAATGTGAGACAACAAATATTCTTTGACATATATTACCACTATTGGTGGCGTGGTAGTCAGGCTAAATGACCACCATGTTTTATTATACCGAAAAAAGCAAAAATGAAGAGCTGTTTTATTATAGTACCCTCAAGTAAATTCTAATGCTATCCCTATCTACTTTATTGTCTGCTATACATAAATAAGAACCTTCCCGCGACCGAGTCACTTTTTCCAAATGGAGTGTATGTTTCGAGTTGCCCCTGAAAATAGTAAAGACAATTGTAAAGTCCAAGAGAAATATTACTAAAAACGCATTCATGCTGTTTTGTAAAGCGCGAGGGGTCAATCAAGATCAACATTAAAATATATACAACCCAGGAATGTTTACTGTTGCACAAAGGGGCTCCAAAAGACTACGGGAGTAAATAAGAAAGACTACGGGAGTAAATAAGAAAGAAAGGAGTTTACGTTACCTCGATAGAACGGTAGTAGTGGAATCATTAGCAATGAACTCCCATTTTGTCGTAGGTACTGGGTTTCCGAATAAAACGTTACAGGCCAGCTCTACATCAGCACCAACATTAACTGTAACAGTTTTTGCATTTGGGGCTTCTATGTATGGTGGAACTGGAATTGAATTTTTATTTAGTTTATTCTAAAAAACATATTAAAATTTGAATTTTTAATATTGGTTGTTTGTTATTCACCTAAAACATTTAATTTTACTGTTTTTTCAGCTTTTCCAATGACATTTTCTGCGATGCAATGGTAATTCCCTGAATCTTTCCACAGCGCGTAAAAACTGTAATATAATCAATTAATAACTAACTTTTAAATTAGCAGCGTTATGCTAACTAAAATTCGGCTAGCCCACTTTGCACTCAATTTGAATCCGTTATAAATTTAGCAAATTTATACAATATTTTATAATTGTTGTCCAGAATATTAATTACGATAACTCATAGCATAAGTCCTGATACCGATGTGAATGACGATCATCTGTTCTGTGGCGGTCATCGAATGGAATGATTAAGTCATCTTGTGACATCTCCCATCTAACAGTCGCTTTTGGTGCAGCGTCAACGATACATATGAGTTCAACGGAGTCTCCTTCTGTCACAGTCATTGTTTCCTCTTCATTGTTCTTTATTATTGGTGCATCTGGAGAAACAAATATTGCGAATTTCGGATCACAAAGTAGATATTAATAAGATTGTAGCAGTCTCATTGATAATCGTTATTTCCTGAATCAAATTTATCAACTGCCACATAATTGGCGTTGAATGGAATAAAAGCTAAGTTGTAAAAATCAGTGGTAAGAGCCCAACTGTTAAACTTAGCCAGAAGTCTTTCTTCCCAATTATCTAACAATAATGATAGTCCCTTATTAAAAAATAAATTATAATAACTTACATTGAATATTGACGGTAACTTCACTAGAGCCTTGTCCTACAAAATTAACTCCTTCACATTTGTAAACACCTTTATGATAAATTTGAGCTGATGAAATTTTAATTTTTCCGTCATCTACATATACTCCATCAGGTAGCTCATTGAAATTGTTATCATTTTCTTGTTTATATTTCCATATTATATCTGGTGTTGGTTTTCCTTTTAATATTCTAGAATTGAAAAAGTTTTTACTCTATATTTCAGTGTATCTTGTCAAGTATAAAGCTATACCCGAATAAGACGTCAAATTTGAAACTGTTGAAACATTTAGGATCAAAAGTAATGCGTATACAAAACACTTCCTATTTTCAGCCGCTGTTTATATATTAGCAGTCTAAAATAGAGTTTTATTAGAAGAATATACGACCCTTTTTTAAACTCACTAAAGGCTTAAATAAGCTATAACAGCAATATATTTTCACCTTTTCAATAGCACGTTAACGATATATACCGACTTTTCATTGCTTGACTACCCGCCTTAAATAATAAATTCAATTACCTGCATCCGATATTTTTCCAATCACCTGGTTTTAATGAGATTTCCGATTCTTCAACTGCTACTTCAGGAGTTTCTGCGAATTTTTTTATAGAAACCAGTCAGAATTATTTCAATTATTAATAACCTCGATGACTTGAAAAAAGGCAGGGTTACACTATAAAAAGTTCTTACCAATTCCAGAAATTTGTACTTCGCTCGTAAGCCTTTCTGATTTCACTGCATTCGTTACCTCACACGTGTAAGTACCAACATCCTCTAAGGTCATATTCTTTATAGTCAATGAATTATCTTCAATTGCTATTTGTAAAGCATCAGATTCAAGTAAAGTATTATTATGGTACCATTTAATTTCAGCCGCTGGATATGCATTAACTTCACAGTATAGGCTCCCTTCGTTTCCATATTCAAATGTTTCATCTGTAATTTTTTATTATTTGTCACAATATAGCTTAAGGTTTAGTACAAATAAACCTAAACTAAACTAGCACAGAAAACTTGGCTCAAATTGAAGGATTGGTAAATACTTATAGTTCGTACAACCTATTGTGCATTGAAAATAGACCATCTAAGTTAATTTACTATTGCAACAAATTTGTTAGTTAGTATTTATATTTTTAAAGTTATTCTATTCTTTGTATGTGGCATGGTGTTATAAGTGGATGTTTTTTGTATTTTTTGAATGATTGCTTGATTTCATGTTGCTAAATAGTTAAACTCATGTTTTATGTTTAAATCCTTACTTTTTATCTTTAACTGGGAACTTTTCTTTATTTTTCTGCTCTTTATAGGCTGTTTAATATGTACCTATATAAAGTACATCCGTAATTGGATGTAAGGGCCAATAGTATATAATAATATATACTCTTTTATTAGATCTGTGGATTTTGTGAAATCTATATATATAAAAATGAATCCCTATTTCCCTTGGTCACGCATCACGCAAAGACGGCTGGACCGATTTCGCTAATAATTTTTTGTTGTGTTTGTTATTGTCAGGAGATGGTTCTTATGAATTTAAGAAAACATAACGACCATATTTACTTTTCTAATGTAACCTTATGGTGTTTGACATAAATGTCAGTCGTTTGACATTATTGTTTAAAACAGAGGCATGGGTTGGAATTATATTGATAAAATAATTAATTTATAATTTCTATATTATAATTAAGTGCACATTTCACTGTCGATTAAATCGGAAGATTGGAATTCAATATTCATAGTTAAGACAGGACAGTGTCTGTCGGGTCAGCTAGTAAATAAATAAATATTTGATTTCCCATACCTGTAGGAGCTTGTATTATTTCAAAACTGAAAGTTCTATTCACGTAAAGATCCATACTCTGTGACGTTTCTCCTTCAGAGTTCATGCATTTGCAATATAAAGTTGAATTTACTGTTGCATTATCAATGATTGCATAGTTTATGTAAACTGATGGTATTTCCAGTAGGATATTCTGCAAAAATAGTCACATATACTAAAGCAACATAGTTAACATTTGGAAGTAGGTGACTGATTATTATAAATATTTATTGCTTAGGTAATAATCTATATTATCTTTTCTCGGACTATAAATGCATTCACTAATTGCGTTGTTACATTTATTATGCATAATCAATGATCTTAGGAGATCTGTACCTGTATCACTCAATTAGTAAAATATTTTTAATTGAAACATCTATTAACGAACGAATGTTATTAAGGCCGCCCCTACGCCCCGTGATGAAAAACGGCACGACGTTCTCTTATGCCGTCATGCCATCTCTTTGCCCCACTCTCTCCTCAAGGGATGTATACTATATACTACTATGTTTTTTTTTATTTTTCTCTTTATTTCTTTTTTATTATAAATCTCAATGTACCACCATGTGCCGGCCACATTTTTTTAAATCTAAGTTTGGCGGGTAAATTAGATTGATTGCAATACTCACTTCTGATTGAAGTTTGTTCCCAGAGTCATCCTCCCACCACATCTCAGGTTTAGGGTATCCTATAACTTTACATGGAATCGTTACATTTGTTCCGAAATCCACTAAATTGTTGCCAGGATATATTATTTCTACACTTGGTTTTATCCAATTGACATTAGTTACTGTAAGAAATACCATATTATTTTTAGTGCCAACTTATATCTAGACCACGATCCCCGTACAAAAACACAGCCTATTTACAGTTACTTGTGAAATAATATGCTCATAAAAAAATTCATGCATTTGAACGTCAAACGATAATAGTTATTTGTTATACATGAGTGCAAAGTTGCTTTTTAACCACGTGCTCAATTTTGATGACCGATCAAGCAAAGCTGAAATCCAAATCCTGAGCTAGGGAATCAAATGAGCACAAGGTGAAAAATCTTTGCACTCGAGTGCAACACGTAATTTTTCATCCCATCTCAGCGAGGAAATGACTAAATGCAGAAAAAAGAAAATGGCGCGCGCAAAGCAAATAAAAAGAAAGTACACCTAGAAGGTTTCGAGTCTGAGTTTCTAACAAATTAAAAGGTTTTATGATAAATTCGACACCATGGAGGTAGAAGAAAATAGGTTTAATGATGTTTTGAATTCACAAACACACGTGACACAATGTTCTAAATTCAATTTACTTTATCTCTCTAGAGGATAAAAACGGCTTTTGCACTCAGTTATCGAAGAGCAAAAATACTCTTTCCGAGATGGGGGGATGACAAGAATATTATAACGCTAAAATAATTTTTGTTTTTGTGTTGATAACTTGGGGTAAGTTCGTTCTAATCTGCGCCTACTTTAGACCGTTATATTATAAGAAATTTAAAAGGTAAAGCTAAAATCTAAGTACCACCCGTGTTCCTTTCTCCTAATTTGATTAAATTTATATATTTTAAATAATAAGTTACCATATGTATCCGGTATAATTCTCTCGTGCCGCTGGTACACTTATCTAGTCTATATATGGTATTGTCCTATTCCAAATAACCATAATTTATCAAAAATATATGAATAACATTTTCCTGTGAATAATAACCATTCAGGGCCCTTACTTCCGACGTCAACGAAATAGACATGTGTTTGTAAAGTTCATATGCAAATATGGAGATTTTCTCCAGAGATTAAACACGCGAAGAACTTTGGTTCAGGGATTGAACAAGTGTATAATCCATTTCTTTTCTTTCTTCAAGATCTTCTGAGATGAGCATATAATTTGATCGCTAAAATTTTTGTTAAAGAAGACTGAAGCTTTAAACATTAACTCACCAGATTTTTGTGGTACCAAGAATTTTGTTGTTCCAGATATTTCTTGATAATTTGATGTATCATGGCCTTTTATCTAAATAAAACAAATAATATTTATTAAGTTAATCATATTTCTGTGCATAACCATTTAAATATTATGTAGTTTTTTTTTAATTTTTTTCTTTATACAACTTCGGCCGACAGAGCTTACGGTCCACCTGATAAGTGTAAAGCGGTAAGTGGTCACCGCAAATGCGTTGACGACCCTGAGACGTGAAGCTGTTAAGTTTCATGCGCCTGTAAATTCACCGGCCCCCTTACCTTTCTAACCGAAACATAGTAATACACGTGCACTACCGCTTCAAGGAAGAAATGGGTAAGGTGGTAGTACTTCCCCGGACGAACTCTGCACTAAGAGCTCTACTACTTTTTTTGAGAAAAAACTATTCTTTAGAAGATTTTTCTTTCTTCTAGATTATTTTTCGAAAAAGGTATGTGTGGCTGATACATACAATTTTATAAGTGTATGGATAGATCGAAAGAAAATGGTAGGTATGTATTTAGCCACAACATTTTAATTTATCTAGTGCCCTGTTCTAGCGTATTCTGTTAAACCTGAGAGCCAATTTAATATAATAATGCTACACAATAAGGAGTCACGTACAGATATTTTAAAATATTTATCAGGTTGTATAAACGCTGTTGCTGTATACAACCCTGAGTTATGAACTTGCAATGTCAGAACAGATCTTTCGTTAGCTCCCAGTATACAAATTTCCAATGATTGAAGTTTCACCGTTGTACTTTCCACTTGTATTAGAATGTAGTTTGTCCAACCTGCAACCATAATGATAAATTTTGCCACTTTTCTTACCTAGATTCCTCAGACCTAATTAATATTCTCAGACAATAGCTGGATTGTGAATATCTGAATAAAAGTATAAACAATGTGATACCAGCTGAGCATACAGTGGTTCTTTTAATATTAATATCACTATGTATTGAAATATCCCGTCAGGATTTAATTTCGCATGATGTCTAATTTATACCTCATCAAGTTCACAAAACGATACATGGGTTTATATAATAACTAGTCTAATTAATACTTTAAATTAAATATTTTTTATGCATAATATATACAACAAAAATAAAACAAAATGATTAAGAAAAGGTAGATCAGCTGCTCACGGAACAGCTGATCTAAATCGATTATTAATTAAATTATGTCTTCCAATAGCGACTGTTTATTGCTTATGTACTTATCTATGTTTTTCTAGATACTGTTTACTCAATATCACTAAAGCTATTGAATGCATTAAGATAAAAGAACGAAAACCTAGGGAATCACAAAAAATATGCGAAGTCCATTAACACTCTTCGAAAGCTTTAAAACTACGCGGAAAAGCTAGCACTATTTTTTATACCTGGCATAGGCTTTTTGCTTGTTTCCTTCATGCTCTTTGGCAGTCTCGTACAAAATCCAAATTGGAACGGCAATTTGTTTTTCCTATAAAGGGTTGATGATGTTAACCCTTGAGACCGAATATTGATTGCATAATCGCCAGCTTCTGGATTTAAAATTCGGACCACCTGGAATATTAGTACTTAGCATTATTTATTACATTCAGTTTGAGTATATGAAATAGTGGCGCTACCATAGTATGAGCAAATATTTCAAAAACTAAAAATGTTCCTCACGATCCGAATAGCAATAGGATTGATCTGAATGTTTTTTTTAGTGCGATTGATTACTTCTCAGTTCGATGATGCAAATGATGTGCCGTTAACGAGGCCAAAACCATTATGAATCATTATTTAATAAGGGTTGGCATTTTGGGCCAAACCAGATTTTTCCGAAAATCTATTACATCATCATATCATATACGCCACGACCTCAATAAATATCCTAAATAATACAATATTATTCTTTGGCCTTTCTCGTAGTCTCTAACTTTTTATAACCACCTGAGATACTATACTTAATCGACATTAGGAAAAAATGTGGTTGTAAGGAACATTACCAATGAATTTCTCGTGTCAATGATTTTTTCAGTCCTTGGAACTCTATTTTGGCCATCGACAATTTGTAAAACTGGATACTGTCCTGATATTCCAACGACAAAGTCGGTTGTAAAGGACTGTACTGAAACCTTAATTAAACACCATAATTAGTTATAAACAGATTGAGAAGAGTAATATGTGAGAGCAATTCATAAATCAAAACAAAAAATTCTGATCCATTAGTGCATAAATTGGTTTTTAGGGAAATATGTAGTTCACAGTTTGCCTTCAATTGAAATTGTCTTTTAGTTATTACAAATTTTGTTTTTTTTTTCCCCGTGCTATATGCATTGCCAGCGCAGTGGCAATTTATTAATGGTCGTACAAACATTAACTCCACAGGCCAAAAACTTTATGAAAGCACTTTGTTCCGTCTGACGGACACATATTTCTTTCTATCAAGCAGTTTTGAAGGTCTAATGAATAGGGTGGATAAAGGAGAGCATCCAACTCATGGTCTTGTAGCTTGGAGGCCGTTTGTTGTTCAGTGTGGGCTAGCGCGATGTCGTGAGGAAGTTTCGGGGGCGAACAAAGCAGGCTGGAAATTTACGAACATTTCCATTATTGTATTCAGTTCTCACACATTCGAACCTAATGCTCGTACCGTATGGTAAGAAACTGTAGCTAGACTAGATATACTCGTATAGAGGTATACCAAATAGTGACCTTCACTTATCTAGTATGTGCCAAAAAGATGAGCGCTTATGATAATGCCGATCAAAATATATTTTTTTGTGTATCTGTTATGCTGCAAAAGGACCGTTTTCATAGACTATGTGTCATCAGCTACCACAACTGCCTTTAATTCGTCGTTTGAAAACCGAACCGACAATTCGAAACAAAACCAACTAAGTAGTAGTAATGTTCATTTGTAATGTTCAGTCCATATGTGTCAGATATTGCCGCTTGCGCCGCTTTGAACTCATATTCAGTATTTACTTGTATTTATAATGTGTCCATGCTGACCAAAGATATTCAAATGTGATAAAAACAAAATACTAATCGATAAGGAAATGTCAGAATTAAAAAATATTAGTCCATATTTTTGTAAATATAATTAATTTAAAATTAGAATTATTCCACCAAACTATAGAATAATTACGTTTGTTATGGCCAGTACCTATTACAAAACGGCAACCTATTTATTAGGTAAAGACCTATTATTCTTTTAATTTGAATTGCTAATGCTTTATCAAAAAACCTTATCGAGAAAGGAAATGGATATGAAACAAGAGTATTGTTGTGTGCATAAAAAAGTTCTACTATTTAGTTTAGGTATAGGAAGTTATAAACTCACAGTTACTTGTTTGTAGTCCATAAATATGTCATGAGTGGTTATATCAGTCCATTCTACTTTTGTCATTTCGTTGATATATTTAAATGCCTGAAACGTAAAACATTTAGGTATTTTCAGTATCAGTGTAAGGACCACCATAGCTTATTTCGATTTTTCTTTGCTTTATTTCCACACATCCTGGCAATCGTTGCCGCAAAAACCATTCAGTACAGTCTGAGTTGAATCGGAGTAAGAGTTTGCAGTCCGATCGAATTAACATGTTCCCATAAGTTTTAACAAGTACACATAATCTTGACTATCTTTTAGTGCACCTGCCTAGCTTTTTTCTGCGTCACCCCAAGGTAGACAGGTAGAAAATGCCTAAGGCATTATGTTCGCCTTTGTACTTCAGTGCATAAAGTATAAATAAATAAATAAACATAGCAATTAGGACACTACAACTCACATACCTGTCTCAAGTTAGCAGAATCAAAACGGATAACCGAACCAGAACATGCCTTCGCTACGTCATAATACACGTTAAGGCTTCCCCGACTTTTCCCCGGGAGAACACAACTGCCACTTAGGAAAATGTTCACCTGAGAAATAACAAGAATTAGTCATTTAAGAAATAACTACCTATGAGTTTTATTCATTTCAGGTAAAAAAAAAAAACTAATTCTTTTTATTGCAATTTTTTTCACATTTCATTATATAACACACATTGAAACAGATTATGTGCGAGTGAAACGTCTCACTTATGAAGCACTTATTGTTAAAAAAGTTTAATTGGTGGTCGAACCGGAGACACTTTATATTGCCTAACCGTGAAGTAATATTTTATCATATGTTTCATTTGCACGGCTGTTTTTGAATCTATTTTTTTAGTAATATGTTTTGGTAATTTATTCAACAAGTTAGGCAACACGTACGTAAGTATAATAGTACTTAAGGTAACTTTATGTCTGATGAGGACAAAGCAAACGGTTTATTTGAAGTTAAATCCGCTGTATTTCTTATTTTTAAAGTTCCTAGCAAATAAGCTTAATTCTATATGACATAAGTAATGATCATCAAGTGTAATATAATCCTTATAATAATAAAGGCCAATCGAAGTTTTCTATTCAAATATCTCTTGACATTATTTTCTAACATAATATAGTACCTACCTAACACATTCAGACGAGAGTAAGTAATCATAAATTCGAGGTCTAATGATCATTATAAAAAACACGCATAGAATTGTTCTAATTCCTCTTTAACTCCATTTAGTCCACTTACCTGACTTTGGGTAGTCCTACATAAGTTTACTATAGAACTGAATTTGCTGTCGTCATTAGCGTAGGCATCAGTAAAAACGTAAATGAAGGAATCTGGTTTCCCAATTTCCAGTGCTTCCTCAATAGCAGCCAAAGTATTCTCGGGGCAATCTTTTCCTCCGGTTGTAGTTATTGTTGCCAGTGTATCAGTGAGTTCCTGCGGGGTCCGCTTAACTATCGAAGGTCCCACGTCTGTGAAAAATAATAACGAGGAGGAATTAGGGATTGAAACTCTGAGGCCTTGGGTACATGAGACTTTATTATCGAAAAATATGTATTCAGCTTCAATAAAGAAATACAAAGAACAAAACAGATCTCTTTCAAATAGGTATTTCACTAGGAAAATTAAAAATGGCCAATTACTGGAAAGATCTTGGTTAAGTTATTCAAAAACTTTTTTCTAAAACCCCTTCTCAATATACCACCGGATTTTCTGATTGGAAACATAGGATTTTGTTTAGAAAATAACGAAAATTCTAATGAACATAAGAATTCAATGTTAGTGTGGTTGACACGAAAAGAAAATAAGTTTGTTTTAGACAAGCAGCTTCAGGAGCAATTAAATAAAGAAACATAATATTATCACATTGTCCTAAAACGGGTTATTGCAGTGCTAACATTTTTGAGTATAAGAGGCTTAGCATTTAGAGGTTCCAAGGAAGTATTTGGTTCTCCACATAATGGTAATTTTATGGGTGCTCTCGAACTATCGGCAGAGTGCAACCCATTCATACGTGAACATATTAAACAACGAGATTTGCGACCAAACCCTGTAATATCATACTTATCAAAAACAGTATATGAGGAAATAATTGAGATTATGGGTAAACAGATAATTAAACAAATTATAACTCAAATAAATAACGACGACACAAAGTATTATTCAATTGTGATGGATTCAACCCCAGATCTGTCTCACGATGACCAACTTGCTGTTGTATTACGATACTGTTTTCGAGGAAAAGTGTATGAAAGATCTTTCATTAAAATTAGTAGTCATACTGGCTTATATTTACTTAATATTCTACAAGCCTTTTTGGAAACAAATGGACGACAGGCCAATTGGCTTGGTGGTTAGCGACCCTGGTTGCCAAGTCGAAGGTCGTGGGTTCGATTCCCATCCAGGACAAACATTTTGTGTGCATTACTGGTGCATTACATGCTGTTTGTTCTGTGTCTGGGTGTAAATATCTATATATGTATGTATTTAGAAAGATAAAAAGTAGTATATGTAGTATATCAGTTATCTGGCGTCCATAGTACAAGCTCTGCTTACTTTGGGATCCGATGGCCGTGGGTAAAAGAATGGCCCGGGATATTTTATTTATTTCTTTATTAAATGCCAATGATTTTGAGAATGTATGAAAGAAACAAAGAAATGGCACAAATATATTTTTCTAAGATTATATTATTTGTTCATATCCCAGGATATTTATTTATTTACTACTAGATAGTTGGAGGGGACAGTCATATGACAACGCTGCTAATATGGCCGGAATCTAAAATGGTGTACAAGCACTTCTACAAGAAAAAAAAAACCGCGGATTATGAACCATGTGCTGCGCATTCCCTTAACCTACTTGGTCAAGAATCTGTAAAGGTTGCAACCGAAATTGTTAACTTTTTTGGAGTAGTGCAAAAAATATACGTTTTCTTCTCTGCTTCGACCCATAGGTGGGAACTGTTATATCGAGAAACAAAACTAAAATTTACGTTAAAATGTTAAAGCCAGACTACGTCTTGACACTATGATGCTGACAGAGCTTTAAAAAGTAATTATGACGGCATTATGAAAATTCTCAATAGTTTCGACGAAATGACGATGAAAAAGTTGATTTCCGAAAAGAGGCACGAAATTTTTTAATAAACTGGCGAAACTAGAAACTGCAATTTTGATTGTTTTTTGGGAATATATTTTGGAGAGATTTAATGTAGTTAATAAAAAAGTACAGAGCCCTGGTTTAGACATTGGTAAAGGCAATAAGTTAATTGTGTCATTAAAAGAGTTCGTGAAAAACATACAACAATCAGATCAGAAGCTAAAGGAATAGGAAGATAAAGCTAAAAAATTAAGTACTAGTGCGGGAACAGACTACAGTGACATAAATAAGAGACGCATTACTTCAAAATTTTCAGATAAATCTACAGATAAAGTATCAGTACGCGCAGATTTTTTATTAAAGAAACACGCTTAACGTTGCGTTGGATAAGATGACTATGGATTTAAATAATAGAAGCCAAGCCTATGACATATAGCAAAAAAATCAATGTTTAATGTATTTGTAACATAAAAATAAAGAACACATAGATCAGGATAGATCTATGTGTAGATGTCTATGTATGTGATAGATTACGATCAGTGTACGTAATATTATTGATTATTATCCAAATGACGTAGACGAACATTTAGTGAATTAGTGCATTCAGTTAAAATCTTTCTTGCTCCAGTCTAAGAGTCTTACACCTCTTGCAGTGAATTTTTTTGGCTAATTTATGAAAAGAAACTCGTTGTTGTTTTCCCAAACTGCTATACCATCTTAAAGATTTTTTAACGTTGTCGATCACTAGCTGTGAAGCGGAGCGCTCATTCTCCAGGATGTCGTATATATAGAAAACAAATACAGGACAACAATGTGGAACAATCGACTAAATCATTTATCAGTTATTTCCATAAATTGCGAACAGTGCGATGACCAAATATAAGAATTTGCAGCACAAAAATGCAGAAAGGTGCTTTATAATTTAGATAACATAACCATTCATAACTTGTCAATTTATTTTGCAATAAATAATGTTTTAATAAATTAATAAAATATTTTGTTGTCCTATTTTCTTCCAGGACTTAACATATGTTATATATACATACTTACTCCACTACAGCTTTTTGACAAAATGGCAATTGGTTTAGTAATTAGGTAGTATTAAGCAGTATTAGCCCAGGGCCCCACAAATTCAGGATCCGCCCCTGGTTTGAAGGGATCTTATGTTAACCTGGCAGATAAAAGACATCTACGTTTTCGTTGAGAGACCTAAGCTCGGATATCTATCGCAAGCGAAGCGTCATCGTAACGAGAAACGAGTGCGCCAAAAGGCTGATTTGTATAGAAAATTTTACGCCACACAGACCGTGACGTGGCGCGATGATCAAATATCCATTGCATTGGTTTTTGGCGCCCTCGATACGATAACGATATGCTTACGATAGATGTTCGTGCTTAGGGCACAGAACATATTACAATACACACACACACACTCAAACATACATACACACACACACACATACCATACCCTATTAATTTTGTATGATATAATTAAGTACTGAATAGAGTATGGATGTGACTGCATTAAATAAAACTAGGTTAAAAAATCAAAATTTAAATCCATAATTGACTACAGTCAAAAATTTTAGTGACTAAGAGCTGTGGATTTTGTTGTTGAAATAAATAAATAAATGTCGCTACAGAGTGAAGTGGCAATAAACCTAATAATACGCATGTTTACACACACTATTTTACTTTTCAGACAACTAACCTGGGTCCTTGAATGGTACTATGATGTAATTTCCTATAGCTGATTGGTTACTAATAAAGTTTAAAACCGGTCCGATATTGGCTTTTATTATGTCAATTTCTTCTTGCATAGATTCTGTTGTATCAAGCACTAATGTAAAACTTCTATCTCCCAAAACTAAATGGAAAGAAAGTAACAAAATTAATAATTTATAAATCATTTTGTAACGAGTTCATAAAACAAAGCTATGTATTTCGTAAGGGCTGAACACAAACTGAGTGAATATACTAAATAACTTACTATGTAATTATGATGATTAGCTTGTTAAGGGTAAGGCATACAGTGGTATTTTATTCTAGATATATTAAGTAAGTAAGTTATATATTCAAATAATTTTTATTTCATAACCAGCTGTGAGATAATGGAGGCAAACAAGTCATTTCATAAAAATATAGTAGGATTCTACAGAAAGCTTATTACGAATGAGTTTAAAGCATAATTACGAGTATATAGGTTAGGTGTTGTACCTACTTTGTATGATAGTGAACCATATCTAAAACGTGAGTGAAACCGTGGGATATTACATAATGATAAGAAAATAAAATAGTTAAGTACATATCTATGTCGTATATCGTATGTCTTGCTCTTAAATGTGCAATAAAGTAACATAATTTTGTTTAGATAACATTTAACCCTATATTTTATGAACTATGTATTACAAGTGCATTCTCCTCTATTCTGATGTCATGCTCTGCATGTGTAGTTAATATTATTATAATATTCAAATATATTGATATGTATTTTAAAAGTACCTAAGAACATTATATACTTATATACATATAAGTATCTACCTACCAATATATTATTTGAATATGTTGGAAAATCATCATTTTAAAGTACCGGAGCTATCGGATTATGTCAAACTCTTACTGACTATAACCCCACTGGGGGTCAAGGGGTCGTCATCTCAGCTATAGAGGGGAGCCGGGATTTCGTTCAGAATGTGTTAGCCCTAGCTATAGGGCTAAATACCTATATATATATACCCTCGGACTTACGAGTCGTGTGAGAATAAAAACAAATGAGTATTGAACAGGTAATTTATTTTAGTGCATTTTTTTACTTTAACTCATTTGTCTGTCCGTACCTGGTCTCATGATGGTACCTAATGGAAAACCACGAGAGGACCCACCGAATGAACTGACTATTATTTGTTGTACAATTTACCTCCAAGATAAACAAGTATTGTCGTTTAACTATATTCAAAACTCTTGCAGCTATAAGTATAGGTAAGGGGCGCTAAATGGCAATTTCAAAATTAAAAATTATTATTTTGGCCATGACAAAAAATCTGCTCTTTTCAAAATAGATTATTTACCTCAGAATTTGAAATTATGCAGCATGGTTCTATTTTCCTTTTTATGAAACTTAGTTTATGTGGTTTGGTATCTTTGGTTAATAATATAGTATTTTTTCATACAAACAGTCACTCGACGGCTCAGGTCTTTTTACCTCATTATAAAATATACTTTTTGGAATCGTTTGGTGTACTTAATTTTATATGACCAAAGATGTGGGTTGGTTCCAGTTTGCATAACTACGTCCAATTGTTGTGTATCTTAAAGCATTAGAATCATAAATATTATGTTTTTGGATTTTTTTTTATTAATCATATCTACCAGTTTGAATTCAATATTCAAAGTTAAAACAGGACAATAACTGTCGGATCAGCTATCGAATATAGTAATTGAAGTACGATAAATTTTCATGTAGGTATAGTTTTTCATAAAGTAAATATGGCAAAACAACGTTTGCCGGGTCAGCCAGTTTCTTATAAAATGAGATTTTACTCTCATATATTTTATACGATACTAAGAGTCAGCAACAGAAGAAGTATTTTTCATAGGTATAGGTATTTTATGGGAGAATAAAAATTTACTTTGAAGGAATAGACAATGAAGCTTGTGTTAGCGAGAGGAGCGGTCGCTCTTGGCGCCCCGTGGCAAAGGGCGCCAAAATAAATAGATTATTAGCTACCCTACATAGCGGTAGGAACTATGCTTATGTTAAAGGAGCACGATTCAATTTTAATAAATGTAGATTTTTGCGACTAATTTATTTATTTTTCACTAAACTGAAATACGAATTAGGTATGTGATTTATAGCCATCGACTGCCTATTGCAAACAGACAAATCAAGTCGGCTCTGTGTCTGCCTTTTAGAAGATCAAGCTAGTATGTGCTGTGTTGTGGGTATGATCGTAGGAGTCAACGATAAAAAAAAATGGATAAAAAATAAAACTAGAATACCACTTTTCGTTGTTATACATAATTCAAAAAAAATTGTATTTTTATTTTTAAAATTAATTTCGATAAACTTTTTAATCTACATACGTATTGTTTTTAGTTGTCTTTCTTTTTTGTGCCATAAGGATGGTAGCACACTCACTCTGTCTTATTGAGAGCTGTCACTATCGTCAGCAACTGTCGACTGGTTCTGTGACGCTAAATGACGATTTTTCCCTAAATTTTGGGGGAAAATCTGTGTTACAGGAACGTGCAGGGTGATAAACCGTTTTGATCATGGCAGAATCTAATGGCATTTATTTCGAAATTTCTGATTTCCATTTGGAATAATATAGTCGAACAATACAAGACTTGAGGTATTATATCTCAGGAATTTAGCAGTATTAAAAACTAAAACCATAATATTTATTTTATTAAGATTTTTATTAAATTACATTAGAAGAGCTTTTTAATTTTATAAAAATGTACTTTATGTGTCCGATTGAATTCGCCATTTTTACTGTCACCTGTAGTTTGTGTGTATTAGGGATGTGCAGTGCAATGCATAGTGAATTTAGCTCCATGATCCTTGGAAATAGAAAATTTAGACATGAAAATTTGTTGCGATGCTATAAAAACTAAGTTTCAAGATATGAGTGTGAATTAGGAAGGTTAATCGGAAAATGCATTTTCATGTGCGGCAAAAGATCGCACAAATTGCAGCTGTCAGTGGGTAATGTTAAAATTGTCAATAATAACATCAAAACATCGAAATTGGCTATTCAATGCTGCAGGTGCAAAGAGTTTTGACGCTCCTAAAACCTATTTCAGTAAAAACTTGCTTTTAGTGCAGTTTTTCTAACCAGTTATTTTGCATCGAGTCTATTAATAATTTTATTCAAAATATTTGAAAATAAACACGAGGACAACCCTATTTGACATCATTTATTTCCCATCTAGCAATTTTATATTATAATTCGTGTCTTAAATTTTGTCAGTCACGTCAATGCATGTCATTGTATCTAGTATGTAATAAATATAAACTTATATTTACAAAAGGTGCCATTTGATTAATCATACTTTCCGATGATACGAAACAATGTCCCCATTACTAAAATTTATAAACAATCTAAATATTACACAGAACAAGCGACATAATTACAAAAAGAAAATCACCCGACGTCGTCTGACTCGACGCAGTGTGCATGATATGGGTTTGAAATCATTTTTATACTTAGATTTTCTTCGCTAAAATGGCAGTATTTTTTTAAGTTGGCAGCCCAAATAATGTCAAGTGTCAGTTTGTCAAATCCAATTATCAATGTGTAATTGTGTACCTAATAGAATTATTTTGAGTGTATTGCGTACATAAATTATTAAAATATTACTAGTAAAAAGCTTCATTTATGAATTAAACAATGCTCTTTTAACAATGTCTTGTTCAAAATTGCCTCTGTACATATTGCAAGAGATTCCAGATGTGACGGAATCTATAAATTATCCTATAAAAAATGGCCAACGAATAAAGGTTAGTTACATTTATTTTATTTGGCTTTTGTTCAAAGCAATGATGTTAGTTGGTATAATAATAACTAAGTGAAAAATCCCGCACCAACGCAGCAAAATTATGCACTTTTGATATTGTACGTCTCGGGCGTGACTTTTGAATTTCGGTTAATATTACAATACAAATGTGTTCATCATTATTAAATAATCTCCTGCTGATCAAAATCTCCTATTTATTATAGAAGTTAAGATATTCTCTTTGCTCCTCTATTGATTGCACAATACATTTTTTATGAGTATTATTCAAGTGTCTATACCTATTACTGTGTTTAATCAGTTTGCTACCTCATGCTACATACAATTAAAATACCTACTTACATATGCAATACATTACTGTAGTATTATAGTGGGTTATAAAATTAGTATTTGGGGTATATTTAGATCTACAAGGCCTATTTGTCAGCTTAAAATGTCATCAAAATCATCTTTATTGTCTTCCACAAAAGATTCAAGATCTAATGGTCAATTCTTGTTTACCTTATCATAATTCCATAGGGTTCATTTTTGTTTAACACTCTTAGCTGTTAAGTACTATTAAATTAAAGCGTCTTTAGTAACAACTCTTTTTCCTTCATCTTATTTAAGCAACAGAATAACCATTGTCATTAATTGAATTTATATCATGTTTGTGCTTGTAGGCAATCAAATTAACATATTAGAAAAAAGGTTATATCACTGTAAAAATAAATTATGTCTCACATTTCCAGTACACATGCTTTGATGTCTCAAAGTCACAGATAGCATTTGGGGCTACCAGCGGTGGCATCTACGTCTTCAACAGAAATCCATGTGAATTTATACAGCTCATACCAAATAAGGTTAGTCGTCTTCAAATACTATAAATTAGCTAAAGTTTGCTCTCTGGTTCATCGGTGGGAATCTAGGTTTATTCATTGCAACACATAATACAGTGTCACTGTGTAATTTTCATATGAATTTTGAAACCAATTCATACCAAAATAATATCTTAAGACAAGAAAAGACATTTATGATATATCCTCACTAATATAATAAATGGGAATCTGAGTTTGACAGGCCAGTTGGCTTGGTGGTTAGCAACTCTCATTGCCAAACCGAAGGTTGCGGGTTCTATTCCCACCCAGGACAAACATTTGTATGCATGAACATGTCTGTTTGTTCTGTGTCTGGGTGTAAATATCTATATAAGAACTAGTATAGTTAAGTATATTTGGTTTGTTTGTTACGCTTTCACACGAAGTACTTAACCAATCACCATAAAACTTTGTACACATATTCTTGGAGGTATTAGAAATAACAAGATACTTTTTGTGCCGGGAAAATGTTACATCCCTCTGGAACGTGGGGGAAACCGCAGGGGACAGCTAGTATATTATAATTAAAATTCACGAATTATTCCGTATATCTTCATTTAGGATTCCCACCATGCTTGGATGGATTTTGTAAGTTCAATGCAGTTTGTTTGTTGAGTAATAAAAAATCATATAAAAATATATGAATTCTGATGGTTTGCAGGATGGAGCGATCACAAGACTTGCCATATCATCAGATGAGAAACACATAAGTTTTGCTAATGGCCGAGGAGTTGTCACCGTCACAGAGTGCGACCAGTCACTCAGAGGAAGCCACTCAAGTGTAACATCTAAGGAACACCAAGGCAATGAGGTCACAGCCATGATATGGAGCAACAACATGCTGTTTACAGGGGATGATATTGGGAAGATATCTGTGCTGCAAATGCAGGGTTTTATTGTGAGTTTTCTTAAAGTAATAGACAAATCATACCAGTGTTTACTTTTGTCTCTACCAAGGCAAATATTTTTTTCTAAATAATTCCCAGATTACCCTGTTATATTATCATCATCACCTTCTCCATATAGCTTGGCGATTTCTATCCTTCTGTAGACAGTATAAAAAATTATAAAACAATGATTTCAGGCCAAGACCATGTTCCAGAGTTCATCACAAACAATCATGAACTTGGACTCGCGGATCTGCCAAATAGATGTGAAGTCATGCATGTTGTTAGTCTCCACATTATCACGATGTTACATTTGTGATACTTCCCAAGAACAATACAGACAGATTGGACAGAAATTAAGAGATGGTGAATATGGAGCTTGCTTTGTTAACAAAGAAACACACATAGAAAGCACCACTAGTAATAATGCCATACAAGATTTCACAGAAGTAAAAAAGTATAACATAGTAAGTGATGAACTTGGATTCGCTGTAAGTAATGATTTAAAGAATACTTCTATATTCTGTGCGAGACCATCTTCTCGTCTTTGGGAAGCTTCTATTGAAGGCACAGTCGAGAGGACTCATCAATTCAAACAAGTTTTAGGTAAACGGCCTATGAATGTTATAACAGTTGATGCATATGAAAATGAAAAGGTTTGTTTGGAAAATATCGAAGGTGATGAAGGACAATCAGTAAATTTCAGCAAAATTTACTCTGTCAATGGTGCCATATTCTCATTTAGAAAAGATGCTATATATTTTTTGAATGTAGATAATGTTGATGATACGATTTGGTTTGATTCGTATAAAGATATTGTTGATTGTAAGGTACAACATGACATGCTATACATATGGCTATCGAACGGCCGTCTAATTAATTTGAGGTTTATGAAAATCGACAAGTTTCTAGTTAAATGTTATTTTGACGAAAAGTATACATTATGCGGTGAATTGTGTGCCTTCTTTAGCGAATACTTGCATTCCGATGACGTATCCTCAAAACTACATATCTTAGTTGGATTGAGGGATAAGATAGGTAATAAAGAATTATTGAAGAGCATTGATAGTGTTATTGAAAAGTTTGATAGCCTGAAAATGAATGACGCTACTCAATTAAAGTCTGGTATTTTCGTTATGGACAATACTTATTTAGCTCAAACCACATTGTTAGATGATAATTTGGAGAGTTCAAGACACAATGATTACAATTTTGCAACGCTACCACCGGAAGCGATGCAAACTCTCAAAGGTATTGGTTCATCTGTATCAGACAAGCTCAATACCAGCAAAAAGATATTAATGGAGAAATGGGATGACCTAGGTGGTAAAATGAAAAATCTCAGTAATGATAAACATCCTGTACCAGAAATGATTATACCCAAGAGAATTTCTCGCGAAGAACACATACCTATCCAGGATCAAACACCCATTGTTTTAGACAATGATATTATCTATAAGGAATCTAGTCAAAAGGCCATAGAAATAGACAATAATAGCTTAGAAAGAGATAAAGTGTGCAAATCGTTGTATCAATATTATAGATTAAGCCTAGTTGGTAAGGAAACTGAAGAATCGAATTTAATTTCTACTATTGAAAACTACGCCTGTGATATTAGCCAGATCTACAATCTTATGTTACTTCTAGAACAATACTGCACATCAATAGGAGCAGTGGAAGAATCAAAATTTGTTCCGAATAATATTTTTCTTAATTATTTGAATATGTCGACAAAAAAGGAGGTTCTGTTGGATTCTATAATACGGGACGAAGTTTTGTACAAATACTTCGTAGACTCTTGTATATCGGTCAATATAAAGACACAGAAGCTATATAATCTCGGTTGCGAATGTGGCTACCCGCTGCCTTACGCGACGACCAATCAAACTCCTGTGTTCTGTGAATTAATAGACGATTTTATAGAACGACAATGGTCCACGCAAACGAGGGACCAATGCTATGATATTTGTAAAAAGATGCCATATTTGTGGAGGAAGATACTTCATTTGAGGAGGAATGAAGATTTGTTAAATATACTAAGAGTATTGCTTCAAATGCTGGATGAAACATTACTGCATTCGTTTCTGCCGCAGTTTACCTTAGACACTTGGGAAAGGACCGTGCAGTTATATGCGACGCTACACGCAAATATGTGTTTGAACTGTGGAACGAAGTTCAATCATATGTCTGTGAAGGAAACGCTGAGTTGGGATGATTTAGGACGGCTCATCATCAAGTCAATTGGTGGCAAAAATGCTATAAAGTTGATGGAGAAATATGCATATTTGATTGACACTGGTGCATTGACGATGAAGTTTTATCATACATGCTTGGTGGTGACGATGTTTGAAAAGTATGACATCACAACTACTTGTCAACTCACAGACACTTTATACAGTTCTTATGTATTTGAGGATTCCAGGGCAGAGGTAATTATACATAACTATTAATTTCTGTATATTTGATTATTTTTTAGACATTAGCTCTCCCATGTCAGGTAGTTGACGGCTTTCTTCATAAAGCGTTATTAATCATAGTAACCCGATAATATCTACCCATATGTATGTACAATATGGACCTCCACTCTATCATTGTCGAACTGTGACGATATCATTAAGTCACCATTCAAAGAGAGAAAATATATCAAATTAAATAAAAATAAAATGTTCTAATATGAACTCAGAATGGCCACATATGAATGATCACACTGTAACGCCGTTTCGGAAGGTGTGTTAAGTGTTTTAGTTAATTAGCGTTTTACGAGTAAGGAGTATGTCTGTAAAGTTCCCTTTAAACATATCTCTTTTGTGAATACTGAATACCGTGAAATAAAATGAAAAATACTGGTCATCAGTAATTGTAACCGTTTGTTCGAAATAAGATAATTTCGTAATAAAGTATTTGCAGATTCGGTTTACATTTTTTTATTTAGATTTTATTGAATTATATATAATTTTACTTACAAAGCTTATTTGATGTATTCACGTACAAAGCTTAGATTTTTAGGTTATATTGTAGTGTCACTACAGTTAACAATAACAAAATTGATAATATTAATAAGTAATCAATAGTTTGATGGCCAAATTATAACAATAAATAAACATTATCGTGACACTTATAAGAATTTTTATAGTTAATGCCTTTATGTCCTGTAGAGAGCGCCATATCTAATTTATTGTGACGTCACATATCCTATAACCAGCAGGCGATCAAGACGCTTCGAACGATACCTCGTTTGCCAAATTACGATAAGTAGTTTAAAAGTTATGAGGGAACAGATGAACATACATACACACATACATACCGATCAAAATCATAACCCTCCTTTGGCTTCGCCGTAGTCGGGTAAAAAATAGGCCGAAGCTCCTTAGGCATAGGGCTACCGGATTTGAAGTCTTGATTATATGTTTTTTTTTTATTAATGTTAAACAATATATCCTTTAATGGAACCTAGCTTATCTAAACACCAGCTACACTTATCTAAATAACAGCTATTTAACCATCTAATGGTACTAATGATTTGTTTTAGAACTATCAGTAATTAATTCATGAATATACGACGATTATATAATTTTTTAACTCTTCTAATCTTTCTATTTATTTCTATTATATTAATATTATCACTTTCAAAAATCTAAAACGGTAGTTACTAAAGCTACCTTCATACCTATATTTTTCCAGCATATCCACTAGTAGGCTTGTTAAAACTAATGTTTTCTGCTGAAGTGTGACTTGTATTAATTTACATTTGTATTTGATGTTTTCAGATATGCAAACTACTCAGAACAACGGTAAATGGTAAAATCAATAATACTGCTCTACCTTTAATAATTGCCTCGAAATCATCACACTGGGGCTTATCTCCAATAAAAGAAACAACATCACAAGATAACAACTCTGAAGAAATAACAAAGCTACCATTAGTTAGTATTGTTGAAAAATTATCACTAAGCAACAATGGTATGGTAGACTGCACGCTCTGTGGGTTGCCACTGCAAAATAAAGTGTTAATCAAAGATGGTGGTGTTTGGGTTTTTCACTGTGGCCACACTTTTCATGGAGCCTGTTTAGAATTGAACAAAGTTAAGCTATGCCCATCTTGTACCCCCAAAATCAAGTGAAAATCTCCAATCAGTAATCTAGCTACATGTACCGTAGCTTAGTTAACGCTACTCGGCTTAGTTGCTTGGTTTATTGAGGATAGATCCACCCTGTCCCAGTTACCGGCATTGGTGCAATATTATAAATAGATGGAAAGTTTGTCATGTTTATCTCGAAGAGTTTACTTGACGGTCAGCTGCAAGTGATTTGTTTATAGAACTCTCAGTGATTTTACTACCTTCTTCACAATGCCATCTAGGTTTATGAATAGATGGCGATAGATTTTTTATCTGTTAATGCACAATTTACCAGTTTCAGAGGCAATTGAAGTTGACCTTTTATTTTACACGGTATTAAGGGCCTATTTGAGTCCGCAAATGCCCGGTACATATCAGTTGGCATATGAGTATCAAAATGCTATCAATGTTGTAAAAGGACGTAGAGGGAAATAGGTTTGTTTCACACTTAGAACCTTTTTATATCTATTAGAGGGCATCCATTCATTACGTTAAAGTGATTTTGGCGATATTCTCCCCCTCTAATCTCACGTGATATTTATTCCTGCACTTTGTCCCGTTTGCATAGCCGCAATCAATATTTTTATATATGACTAGCTGTCCCCCGCGGTTTCACCAGCGTTCCCGAGGGAATTAACATTTTCCCGGGATAATTATTAGCCTATATGTTATTCTGGGGCATACTCTACATACATGTCAAGTTTCATCTAAATCCATTCCGCAGTTTTTACTTGAAAGAGTAACAAACATTCATACTCACAAACTTTCTCATTTATAATTTTAGTAGGATTTAGGCGTTTTTTAGTGGATAATAATTTGTCGTAATTTTACACTGTTTCTTGCGGATAAAAGATGCGTGATATTTGCTGAGATCCCCCCTCTCCCCCAGGTGAGATTTGGTGAGGTTTGGGTCGACCGTAATTAATAGACGCCCCCTTACTTACATGAGAACATATTAATTCGCCTCTTAGGGACGCCCTGTATTAGGGGATAGTGCATACGCCATAGTTATTAGTGGATATATTCTAAAATAACCTATTGTATTATTCACCCAGAACAATGTACTTATGCCTTGTTTAGTTCCTAGATTTATATATACCTATTGTTATACATAACGTGTACTCCAAAATCAATTACTTTGTAATAATAATAATATTCATTATTATAAGTCATATTTTATACAATATAGTATAATTCTAAAGACATGATTGTAAGCTCTCTTGATAATTTTGCAGTCATTAAATTTATTTGTCAGAGTGTATGGAATCCACTTGTATTAATATTACCCAATTTAAATTAATTAGTTTTATATAAAATAAATGCCACACATTTTTTTCATAATTATTTGTCCTAGGACTATTTATACACTAATATTTTAATGAGAGAGGGAATTGTGTGTGTTTGTATGTACGCGGAGTATCTTCGGAACCATGGCACCTATTTCTAAAATTAATTCACCATTTGTATGATACATTATTCCGTATCGATATAGACTATGTTATAAACCCGGAATGCATTAGATCAAAATTCAAAACCATTTATTCAGTTTAGGCACTTATGAAGGTCAAATTTAATGTTACTGGAGCTACGATTCTTCGAGAACGCGAGTGGAACCGCAGCACGGAAAGCTAGTATGCAGATAATTGTCGAGATCTAAAGGGTACTGACCGGTGTTACAAGCGGTAATGTAGTATTCGCAGCGAGCATGTTACGTTACGCCGTGTTCTAAAATCCGTGTAACATACTCGTTTCAAACTCTGTTCGCCCGTGCTCCAGATTCGTTGCCACTCGTAGTCAAGATGTCGTGCGACGAAGTAGTGTTCAACCTTTGATTTTTTTCAGTTATTCTATAATAATTAAGAATATAAAATAGATACGTTATTGAATATCAAGCTTGTTTAAAAACAGAGACGTATCTAGTAGTTTGTTGTTAATAAAAATATTAAAATACAAAACAGACAGCGGGGTGGAGCACTTTGTTTTCTCGTACTTACACTCGCTGTGTAACACGTTACATTACGCCCTGTAATACCGGTCAGTACCCAACATTAATAGGTGTTTTGAATCTTAACATTAACACTAATCATACCAACACTTACTAGGTACCAATTTCTACCATAGCAGGTCAAATGTGACTTTATATTTCCTGCTTGTATGTATGAAATATGGTTGTTAGGAAGGGAAATAAATAGTATAACTGTTTATTAATTAGTAAGAAAAAGTCATGAAGTCAAATGTGCAAAAGCAATAAGATGATACGTGCATTTTCAATGCAACGTTCAAAATGGGTCATTTGACGGTTATGGTATGTTTAGTGTTAAAGCAATAAATATGATTTTTCTAAGACCGCCTTTAGCTGTCAAAACGGCCTTTCTAAGCAGCGCACCAGGCGGGTGCCTGTAGTTGATAATTGATCAACTAATAAACCGACATTTCATATAAATTCGTTGTTTAATCATAATATTTATGATATTTGAGTAATCTCATTAGCAGTAAGAATAAATGTTAAATTCTATGTTCCATCTATATTTCTTTTAAAATTGTCATCACTTAACCACTTTCTCAGATAAGGTTAATGTTTGACAGCGTCATTTACGTGGGCAAATATAGAACTATGCCCGAACGTAACGCAAGCGTAGCGTCATCGTATCGAGTGTGCCTAAAAGATGAACTGTATATTTAAAATGCATTGGTTTTGGCAATTTTAGGCCTCTGTGCCTAAGCACGAAAATCTATCGTAAGCCTATCGTCATTGTATCCACTGCGCTAAAAAGCTGGTTTCTATAGAATATTGAACATCGCACATACCGTGACGTTGTGTGATATTCAATTTCCCATTGCATTGGTATTTACGCATTCGATACGATGACGATACGCTTCCGATAGATGTTCGTGCCTAGATCACTTTCGTAAACTTTATTTTAGCATAATTATTTTATTATTCTACAGCCAAATAACTAAGACGAACTGCGTCTTTATCACTGGCTTAATATTTTAATGACATTGCTTTACCAAAAAAATATATAGTCGAATTTTGTACTTAAATCACTTTTTAAAATATTGTCTTGTATAAATAAATATATCAAATTGTAAATAATATTACAGTAAAATAATTATTTTTGTAAATGCAATAAATTATTATAGTTGCTATTTTTTAATAATGAACTTATTCTGATACTTTATGTAACTAGTAGCCATATTTTGTTCATAATAAAATTACTTGCCTTGTATATTTTTTTATTTATTGAAAATTATAATATTTAAGGGAAATATATTGATAAGTACATAAAATACATACGAGTAGGTAAGTTTGCAGTCCACTGTCCAGTCGGCTGCAGAGCCAAGATGGAACCTCTATTTTAAGTAAGGGTTAGGAAGTGTTGTATGTGTTATAATGAAACAAACAAATTATAATTTTTAAATGTTTATTTTTCAATATACTTTTGGGTTTTGGCACAATTTTAAATAATGTGTCCTGGTTTACACTAGGTATTAAAACCTAAAAACTAGCTACTTATACATTTGAAAAAAAATCGAATGTTACGTATGATGCTGAAATTTTAACAAAATAAATTCAAATCGTATAAAAAGAAAAACAGTTTTTAAGTACGTTAAAACAACCAGTACATATTCAGATGTTATCTACTGAAATATGGCAAGATTTCTATAAATTAAAAACCTCCATTGAGATCCTACTCGCAGAGTGACACAGTAATGTATCAATAATTAAATAACCACAATTACTAACGTTTACATCGAAATAATCGCATATTTACATTGAATTCAACATAAAAAATAAATAATTTAACGGCACTGTTCTAAACCCTTACACATTTACTATGAATAATAAACGCTACTTATACATTATTATGAACATTAAATTTCACATACACATTTAAGTTTTACGCATCTTATTATAACGTTTAACCTCACGTCGAATAATTACTGGCATACAATTACTTAAAGAGAAGAGAAAAATTTAAAACAAAAACAAAAAATTATGATTAGAAAAATAAATAACAAAATAAAAAAAAAATGGCAATCAACGACGTTGTGAACAAAGTGTTTTAAACATTTTAGAAGTAGTGTTTCTATACAACTTTGATCTAATAACTATTATAATAATTTTTATTGTAGTAATTATGCGTGTAGACTAATTTCTATAATCTACTTATATAAATTGCACGATTTGATAAAGCGAATATTTTTTACTTATATTTTGCTAAGGGCTTTACGTTATTACCAATGGATTATAGCCCGGCGCTGACAGGCAACTAGACTCAACTTTGAATAGAGCTTACATTTCAATACACGTTGCTCACAATGGCGTCTTATTAGTAACAAAACAGTGTGTTGAAATTTAAATTCTGCCATCATGTATTTAAGGTTTAGAATCTATCAAAAAATACCGTGACATGTCGTCTGTCACGCGCCAAAGCTTATACATACTAAGCTACCGAAAAATTCACTGATACATTCCACAGCCTAATCTAGGTACGTAGATGTTTCTAGCTTTATACATAAATACCTACAGGTTATACAAATTTTCAAAAGTTACAATTATAATTACTGTATTTTTATATAAATATTATGAGTATGAAATATTTTAAGAAATATAATTTAACCAGGACGCTACGTAAGAAGCTGAATAAAATAATTTGGCCCCTTAGTACGATAAGGGCCTAACTCAATTTTTTTGCAAAATGGAGTTACGATCATAGAGAGACTAAACAAAGTACGCTCTATCCGATGAATAGTAAAACATAGTCAATTTAATGATAGAATAAGCATACCGATACTTCAGCTTCTTTAACACCGGGACCCACCCTCCCCGCTCAGTGCAAAAGTGACCCAATCAGAGATGTGCCAAAAGTGATTTTTTGAGTTAAGCCCCTATCGTTCTGAGGGTGCGATATATTCAAACTTAAAACAGTTTGTTATTTTTATGTAAGGCCCTTTACAATGATCCCACAGTTTTTCGGTGGGTTTACCTAATAGAACATATTATGAACAAAAGAATTGACAAATCCAGAATTGACTTTTCATTACAAGTGCACCTAACACTGTTTTTTTTTACTGCGTTTAATATTAAATTTTGTATTGAAATTGCAAAACAAAAATAGAAAATATCTTAGATATTTGTTACAGTACCAAGATACTGTATTCATTACATCTTTATAAGCACATAAAATATCCGTTTTTACATGCCGTTTTATCCCGAATATTCTGTACAAAGATAAAATACATTTGACATGTCCACTATTAAAAACAGTTCTATTACAGATTCCTTCTAAGTCTATGAGTATTCATTTTTAATTATTTTTAAATCATTATGCTTTTATCTCACTGGGTTTTAACAAGTTCACGTGTTCAAAACACAAATTTTCAAGCATTCCGCTTCAAATTTTTGGCTTGATACATTTTTTAGTCGCTTATGAGTCTAGAGCATCTACATTATTACATAAGATTAATTTCTTTAATAAGATATTTATTATACATGGCCACACAATATTCAAGATTCAAAGTACGCATAACATAAGGCTAAAACTAATAACTAAATCTCTGAATCTTACTTTAATAAACTTTTAGCCGTAATTCCTCGAAAGTAATCGTTAAATGTCTATCTACAAAATGGGAATTGTGCTTATTTACATAGAATTTTCTGCAACTTATCCACCCGAAACCGGTTACGTTCAGTTAACTTGGCTAAATTAAATAATGACAAACGAACAACCATACAGGTCTAATTATCTATGTACATTTTTTCTAATTGTCTATAATGGTTTAATACACGTTTGGCACAATTACATTTTTGTAAAATGGGATAGGTAATATTCTATTTTGTGCCAAAAACTTCTACGGTTTTACAAAATATTGATAATAATAATATCAGACTCGAAAGGCCTGTGAGAATTTATACTTACAAGACATATCGAAACCCGTGTCATAGAATAATTGCATATTTTTTCTCCTAAAAGAAAATGCTTTCACTGTCCGTAGATATTAACAATACACGATTATGTCACGGGTTGAGAGTGTCACTGAATTTTCTTAATTCACTAATGGAATAATCTCATTAATAATAATAATGTATTTGTATAAACGAGAGATCCAATTTGAGACACTGGCAATAAACAACCTATATCGTAGGTATTACATCGAGAACTAGCTATCTCCCTCACTCGTCTATTTACAGAAAGGGAAGGGTGTAAACAGAGGGGGGAAGGGAGATTCAAACTCCGTATCGAATAGTCTTTAGAGATGTTATAGATGGTTCTAGAACTACCAGGGGTGGTGTGAAAGGGACATGGGCGCGGCGTGCGGGTAAGGCCAGCCGCGCGCCGTTCCTCAATCTTCCTCCCGCGGTGAGAGTGGTGGAGAAAACGCGGGATTCATATAGTTCCCTCCATTCGGGGGTGGGGAAGAATTTGACGGTCCCGGGGACGATAGATTGGGGAGGAATCCCAGCTCGCTTCCACCGTCCCGGCACCACAGCTGCCTCATTTCTTGTCTGCGCGAGCGCATCAAGTTCTTGTACTCGGAAATCCGCATTTTCTTGCCATCAACTATGCAGGTCCTTTTTGGTCTTGGTCTGTACCTGGAATTGACAGACACGCATGATTAAAATCAATTAATTACTCATTAACTGCATTTAACATTAACTTCTAACTATGAAGCCAGTATACAGCTTCTAATTTTCATAACTAGGTACCTATACATATATACTATAATACCTATATGTAGTTAGGGAAATCTTGGGAGTTATCTTGCTATCCGAGGACGGTAATTTCCTAATATTTTTTATCAAGTGTCTTGTTCTAACCTTATAAGAGAATTAGTGAAAATTTCTATAGATGACTCACCTGTAATCTGGGTGCTTTTCCATGTGCAGTTTGGACAACCTCGACTGCTCTTCATAATACGGCTGCTTCTCAGCATTCGACATTGCCTTCCACCTGGCTCCTAAAATCTTCGATATGTTTGAATTGTGCATGTCAGGGCATGCCTTTAAGATCTTTCGGCGCTCGTCTTTAGCCCAGACCATAAATGCGTTCATTGGTCGCTTGATATGAGGTTTCCCAGCTTCGTCGCGTTTCGGTTGACGTACCAGCTTCGCTTTCTCTGCATCTTCTGATGGCGATTGACCCCAAGATGACGCTGCAATTAATATAATTTTAATTTAGTTAGTTTTACATTTTTTTAGATCTAAAATGGCCTGTAAATGTAACTGGCATATTCATACAAATTTTAGTAGCGACATTTCTTTTTTATTATGTATTTCAAAATAATACTTGAAGTGTCTTGTTCACACAAATGACACCAGAGCGTGAACGCGTGTACAGATCAACATAATTTATCCAGCGTTAGTTAACATGTCGTTACCCAAACATCGACATTCATTGCCACAATAAAACCTTATAAACATGGAATTCCGATACGCCCACGAGAAATTATGAAAATATATCTCCGAAATATAAATAAGATATGAAATGTTAATGTCCTGTCGTATTGTCGGAATAGGCAACGGACACAATCGGAAGCCGCGCTAAGCCACCCTATAAATTATCGCTCGCAGTGAGCACTGCCCGTAAAACAATCGTTAAACAGAGATTAACCATGAATGAGTGTATCGAACCGTTTGGTTTAATCTTTTGTTAAGTTGAGCTGGTACTTCTAGATAGAACTTGGTCTATTCGTATGATATATTTAGTTATTTTCAGAACGTAGGACAAATAAACTAAATTCACGTTTACTCACGCGACATGACTATGTAAGATGATAAGATGGGATGCAATGATTCTAATTTAATATAATTGTTATCAGTAGAAATTATCGATGAAAACCTATTACCTACATTTTTAAACCTATTTATTTATCAACTAGAGTATGAGTAGGCTCTTAGATGTAGTATTTGATACATTATTTTGAGCTTGTATAAACCATTTAATGATTTATCACATCACATTTTTAAAGATTGCTTGTCCCAGAAAAATTAAGGAATTACCTAATGCCATTTTTCAGTCAACATGAATGCAAAACATGTAAATTACAACGACGCGGCAGTTAGCATAGCTATGGCACAATATCAACATTACATAACGGTAAAATCAAATGGGCTCGATCTCGTTTTATTAGCGAGCACGTAAATAAAGCTCGTCGACATTAAAGACAACATTTGCACCAATCAAATTCCATAACGATTATTGCGCGCGCGCAACCCCGCGTACACAAAATTATATGGGTCATATCTCGCTTGACTGATTCCCAAGCAAGTGCCTGGACAATTAATAAGCATGCCAGAACGGGAAACATCTACCACTCAGCTTGGGCATTCCTCGAATTAATTTGACACGGTGTTAGATAATTTATAACATCCTACGGCGGTCGATTCGCGCGCGATACACTGTCTCTGCGCATGAGAATGATGGGTGGGTGCTGTCGAGTGCACAAGTGTTGGCGAGCGTTATAAAATAATATATAAAACTATAGGGCTGATTTTATTATGAGTAAGAACCTTTTAGGTACATTAACTTTCGGTTTACATCACATGGGTCATTAATAAACCCAATAACAGCTGTCGTTTATGTTCCATATTACATTTAACTAACAGATTTTGGTAAAATTATTGAAAAAATATTTTAAAAAAATCTGCCCAATTTTATAACATAGGTACTATTACATTAATAAGTTATTAACTTATCTTTAATTTTATGTGTTTCACATGAATCGGATTTAAAGTTTAAATGTTGGCTCAATAAATGCTTAAACTTACGATCACACGTGAACGCTATCTTTTACTAACTTTTACGACTTTATTTAACACAATTTTAATATATTTAATCTAATCCAACCTGCTTGACTTTTCAAATTAATTCACATTTTTGCAATTTGATTACCCTTATTCCGATAACCTTTTACTAGAATATAATTAATTCCTAAATAAATATTTATAATAATTTGATGAGTCATAAACGCATATGTGGTGTGCTTTATCTTAATTTGTCATTAAATATTTAACATTTAGTATAAGTAAGTTAGAAGATAAACCAGATTGAGTTGATCTTTTAATGTTAACTCAGTATCAGTCTAAAATTTCTGTCATTTGACAAGAGGATATTCCAAAGCACGATTTTGAGCAAAAAGCATTTTGAATTAGATATTGTTGGCGATTGTACATAAAGGCGGGGCGATGCAGAGAGCGGAAGTTTGCGTCCTGAGCGCCATCTATTTCGCATTTCACGCAATTCTCTTGTTTTAAAGGAAACGATACGACACTCGCGATTTTGTAACCATTTTGGTTTGGGATCGCGCCAACTATTCGAAGTAGGTATTAGTTTTATTATATAAATGCTAATCTATTCAAGACGTAATGTTTCATTGGTAATATAATTTAGTAAATGTGTTGGCAGGGCACTAGCCCTGCAGCACTAACCTAGGAGTTACTCATATTATTGTTGCTGATAAAGTAAACAAGGTCTTGGAAAACTGTAATGGATACTGTAATATCCCATGGAAATGCGGATGAAACCGCGGTGGACAGTTAGTTTTATTTCATTTCAACAATATTCACTCGCCAATTTTTATAAAGTGATGCTTTTTTTTTAAACATGATAGATGGATTATCCACAGACAAAAACAGCTAACTAAATGCTTCTTACAAAAAAATAAGATTCGCCGCTCGTTACGTGGCGCAATAAAACAAAATCATAAAGAATTATAATACGTCATAAGATTTATTTTGCACTCCGAGATGATATCAATGGTAATGAATATAACTTTATGTGTACAGCGCTGCAGCAGCAGAGCAACTTATTTCATGAACACATCTCTTTTTTGGATCTAAATGGCTCATTTTGATTAATGTGTTTTTTTTTTATAAAAATTAAGTTAAGTCTAAAATTCCGGTTTGTTTAGGTCCGCATAGGTTACGAACCTATGTTAATTTATAATATTCCTTACCTCGGTGATAAAGATTTTAACTACATATATATGTTATTTAAGTACATTATGTTGCTTAGATGAATAAGTAGCTGTGCATCCTGTATTCTCTAATACAAACCTTTTAGTACAACAAGAGAGATTGCATACCTTGAGGCCCCCTGAAGCAACATCGTTTACGGAATCACATCAGGAGTTCGCCAAAGTGTTGTCAAAAAGTTCTAATCTAAAAGATGCTACCTAGTTCTATTTTTCCAAACAAAGTTATTGGATAGCTTCTTCAATTCATATTTATGTTAGAGCAAGTGCATCATGAATTAATAGAACTGTATGAAAGTGTATGTAATTCTGTAGGCCGCAATACCGCAATGAATCTTGCGGGAGGTGGCCTACATCGACTCCGATATTTACCGGACTGTAACCGTTTTACGGTGCACAAGACATATTAATTATATTAAGCAATTAAATGCGAAACATCAAAATGTTTGGCGGCGACACGGGACATTTCTACATTTTAACATTTCAACGAATAACTATCTATTTATTTAAGACGATTCCTTGTCTATTTTTGTCTAGTTATTTCGTAACACCAGTAGATTTTGTGTTATTAAATTGATACGGTAATTAAGGTATTGCTTGATTTTCCGTGAGTGTAATTTATGTCGGGTTACTATATACGATCCCGATCTAAAATCGCAAGATTGAAGTACAATTTTGACATTACATGTATTAAAATTACTGTCAAAAGGTTCATCAATCCATGGATTTTCGATCGGGATCGTATATAGTAACCCGGCATTAGACGGTATATTTTTACCCTATAGATTTCCACTCATCGGTGTTTTCTATTAATATTTTTGCCAGATTGATTCTGTTATTCATAGTAATCCCATCCTTCTAATATTATAAGTGCGAAAGTTTGTGAGGATCGGATGTTTGTTACTCTTTCATGCAAAGACTACTTAATGGATTTGGATGCAACTTGGCACATAGATAGAGCATATCCTGGAATAACATATAGGCTACTTTTTATCCCGGTAAAATGTGATATCCCTCGGGAACGCGGGTAAAACCGCTGGGGACAGCAAGTATTTTCATAAATAAGTTGAACCATACCACTTTTATTGAGAAACTCTTACCTACTGAAACTCAAAGTTACAAGAGCACGATATCAAAGGTATTTTAAATAAATTACTTTCTTTTATTTTAATAAACATTAAAATTTGTAAAGTAGACATTATACATGATCGTTCCTATCGTTTTTGTGCTTTATAGCTTTTTTATAAATTTTATGATACATACTATTAACTTTCCTACTTTTAAACGCCTGTTAATGGTGAATAACATACCATTTCAAACAGGTAACATAAAATATATTGATTGATAAAAAATATTCAAACTTAAAAGAGGTCTATTTTGAAATGACATCAAATGCAAATTATGTGAAAGAATCGTTTATGGTGTGCCGCCATCATTCCATCGTAAATAATTAAGTGATTTCAAACTCGATCGAATATTTCCAAATCGATTTTACAGAGTTATTTCTATATCTTTATATATAACTGCCTCTAGTAACACTCGTTTACCTAGTTACACCCTGATTCTCAACTAAGATTCGGATCGAAACAAATGCAAGGAAGAACACGATAACGGAGATCATAGCTTGATTTTTTGTATTCTATGCAGTGTTCAAACTTAGTCAGTTAATAATCACGTGACCGCAGGTGGAAAACGAGTTCAAGCAAAAAGAATACTGGCACAGCAGCAGAGTGATCTCGCCCTTAGTTGCTCGAACTTTTTATGGTCTGATAGATTTACAACTTGATCTTTAAAGCCTACCAAAAGATGTTTATGTCACAGATAATATGTAAACGAGTATGGAAAATACTTAAGTAGAAACAACTCGAGATGAACCGATTTCCATCACAAGCATAACTACGGAAACTTTAAAATTAGGAATGTAGGTATCTACCTAACCCGTAGTACCTTATTATCATTTTAATGGCGCCAAATATATCAGTCAATGGACCTTGTCCAGTTTAAAAGACAAGCTTATGATTGTCTCCACCACGTGTAAGGCTAATAAATGATCTGATTAGACAGCCGTTTCAAATATTTTTGGAACTCTTACGCGCGTGTGACGTGCTATTAACGTCATAGTGCGCGCGTACCTATTATCTGATTCATGTGGGAGCGATTCCTGGCAGAAACTGTGTCACGCGAAATCACTATTCAATTGTTTAGAATTTATTATAAAATAAAATAGCTTGCTGTGTGGTAGCGGCAAATGCTACAGCCCCATCTCATTTCCAGGATCTCGTAAGAAAAGGCAAAAGAACCTAGCGGGCTAAAACTGGCCAAGCGGCCGTAAAAGCATTAACAAAATTCAATGTTATGTGAAACATTGCACGGAACCCAAATGACTGAAGAGGCAGATGTTGTTGAACAAAGAAAATAAAACCTACTGTTGCACTGTGGGTTGTACTCCTCATCCTTCTGCATGCTATACTGAGGCGCCTCCTCCATTGGTGGGTAGGGCACGAACCGCGGCAGCATCATGGAAGGCTGCGCCGGCGATGGAGACCGTTGCTTGCTGAGATTCAGTGGCGCGTCGGGGTCTTGAGGTGGGGAAGAGCGGGCACTCGCTGTGAGCTGAGCGAGCTGGGCTGTAGCTGGCCAGGGTGAGGGCTGTACCTGGAAGGTTCGACATGTTAATGTTATAACAACTTTTCCTTAGCTTAGTCTGTGGTAAGTTCGAGTAAACGTTCCCTGTGACGCTTTGAGATCTAGTACGAGGCTTTTAGTCGCCATTTTTGATCTTAGCTTATTTCTATTTGCAGTAGGACAGTAAAGGGTACGTCCTAAATAATTTATGAATTGGTCAAGTTATAAAACCTGTAATGCTTGTGTCAAGATTTGGTTCATTATTATCAATAATTTATTTTTCTCGTTATAAATAGACACAGAAAACTGTAAATGCGGTATTTATAAGCGACAGAAATTTGCATTAGTTATTATAATTTCCGAGCCAATTTTTCCCAAAGAGTTAAGCCCATTTAATATCCAAAAATAATAATTAAGATGAACGTCAGAAACGTCTACAACACTCAATATAATATATGAAGGTAAAAAAAATACAATCAGCGAAACATCACTATGATATAATGATGTTTCGGTAAAGCGAAAGGATATTACGTTATTTATAATCGAACATAAACACGAAGTTTAATATTTATAGACAAAATTTGGATGACGAATGAACAGTGTACGATGAACATCTAATTATAATATTACATAACATTTTGCGAGTAAAAATGGGTAATTAGAGGAACAACTTTCGTTTATTACATAGTAGGTACCTATTCGATTTTATGTTTATGAAGCGTGTATTGCGCGATTAGTTTATTCAGAGTAAACACAATGTCAATTATTGCTGCTGACAGGATATTAGCTAACGTTTATTGATATCGTCTGATGTATACATAATAAATAGTTGATTACCATGTGTAGGTACTGTACTATGTTGCCAAATCAATTTCACCTACCTTTACCAACATTAACATGTCATGTTTTGATTTGACTGTTGTAAAATAATTTTGTTATGAGAAAATATAAACTTGCCCATGTTAAAACAATACTCAATAAAAGAGTAGGCATCGCAACACCTTTCTTTAATTCGAGAACATTTTTATGCGTTTATAACGGTCGACAAAAGAATTCTCTTTTTAATGACGGCGTAAATTACACTTTAAAACCTTTTACAAATCAAGTTGTGATAGATTGAATCAATTCCTTTTTCAATTACTCTAATTTGTTTTAAAAAAAATGTCCCAAAATGACCACTCTTTATTCTTATAAAGTCGAAGAATCGCTTTACATTTCCTTAATAAGAATTGTATAGGTTATATGCATGCATAATAAGATTTCTGATATTTTCAGAAATGTTTGAATGGTGACCAGTAGAAAGTCGAAAGAACTAATCTATAGTCTGCAAGATGAAAGCGAAAATTTATTTTCCAATGCAGAAATTTAATTACTTACATTAGGAGGTGCCGGTGGCGGCTGTGGTCTCATCTGTTCAAGTAAAGGCAGGAGCCCTAGTGGTGGTCCAGGGTACATGTGCTGTCCACGTCGAACCATCTCTTGGCGTCGCAGCTGCTCCTGCTGCAGTCTTTGGAGTTCCATCTCCGCTTGAACATTGCCTATGTTCTGTAACAAGAGACATTATGGGGTTTAATAACAAGATTCCAACAAAAGTATTTTTAACTTTAGAAACTGGTTTTCAAAACTCCTACGCCCTAAGTATTCGTCTCCGTACAATGTCTATAAGATATGAAGTTTGTTTTTGGTGAATAGCAATGTACTTGTTAATAGCTGGTTCAAGAGCGTGTGTGGTTATGTATTTCAGGGAGGTATATGCTCCAATTATTATACTAACTTTCCGCCACACGGAACATCTCGCTCTACGTTCTTATGACCAGCGGTTTAGACTATTCGTAGACCTCACAAACAGTCAGGACTTATTCTATAAATATAATATCACATTATGTTTCAAAACTAGTCAGTTGTTGTTAAAAAGTTGCTTGAGGTTAGATTATAAGTAAAAAAACGAAAGTAGAAACAAGATTTACAAAATACACAGTTGCATTAAAGTTAGCAACGGCTATGTAAATAAATAATTAACAGACCCAGTAGCATCAAGACTAACTGATGAAAACCAAATGTTTCCACAATGACTGGTTTTTAATTTGTGGCACTCTTCGCGATGAATTTTAACGACGGATCTCTCGACGCGAAATTTGTTTCTCGCAATATATTGCACACTTAAAATCCTCGACAAAGAATATAGCAAAATGTATGCACAAATCAGCCGGGCGGGACGGTCACTAAATCTCAACGACCATAAAGCAAAATCCCAAAAAGAAGTATCTGAATTAATTGCTCGGGAGTCGTGACGAATAACACAATATATATTTTATCGGCTCTTCATTAAGATCGTATTGAATCGTTAATGGATGTACAGAGTAAGACGTTATAAGGTGTTGAAACTGTAACAACTCGACGATACCAGTTTCCGGACGACAGACGGCGATTTGACGAAAATATATGAAAAGGAATTGCGATATTAAAAGTTTCCTGCAAATACACGAACACCGAACACCGAGAATACATTTAAGTGAATCATTGCCGGCGAAGAAAAAAAAGAAAAAGCACTAATGGAAGACAAAAGCGAATGCATAAATAAACATGACATAATCACGCCAATGAAAAAAGCAGCGAACGGCTGCGATAGTCCCTTTTGCCGATACGTGGAGCGCCACCGGTAATCGACCAAGTTTTTCCATCGGACTGACAAATTGCCGTCATAACCGAACGGATTAAACTTTTTATTAAAAACAACAAACTGAGCATAATGTATGGGCGTAATCGGCAAGGGACAGATGTTCCCGAATAACGTACGCGATTTATCTAATGTAAAAAGACTTTTATTTAATAGCTCTGCGGAGATGTCCTAGCAATTGGCGCTTATATTTTACAGCCGACCGTCGTTTTGGCATTTCGACCGCATTTTGATGGCATTATTAATGTTAGAGATGATATAAAAATGTGATTTTTGATAGAGGATACCAGCTGCGCCGTGACAATTTATTGTTGTACAACCGCAGGTGGTTTAGAGTTGTCATAAATATCGTATAGATGGGCTCCTCGGTACAGAGAAGATGGAGTGTTATCATTAAGTTGATTGAAACAATGGCGGCGTTGCCAATGGAAACAGTTGGGCGTGATTTGGCGGTGAGCACGCGCCGATGGCCGATCAATAATATTGTTCGGTATAAATAGACGGAGAACACACTCCTTCTGTTGATGCACTCGCCATTTTCAGAACGAGGAGGAAATAAGTTATCATTTACAAAATAAACAGGTACCAATTTAAAATCTTTTGTAATAGTGACATAATATTATGGACATTATCTAAAAGCTATGAAAGAATTAGTGCAAAGTAATATTTCAGTATTGAAATGCCTAATTAGTTTTGCAAGTCGGGCTATAAATCAAATTAGGAGTAGATACCTACTCTCACATCGTTACGCAAAAATTGTGCACCTGTGTGGTCGAGATATGTGAGTGTAATTTGCGACATGGTTCATTTAAATACATAGCAAAGATGGGCAGATATGAAAGTTTTACTGAAATCACCTGCAATGTTGCCTAATTCGAGTAATATTAACACTATATTATATGCAGCTGTGTCTAAAACTCCTTTTGATCAATATAAAGCATACAATACTATTTTTGAGGTATGTAGTTATGTGACAAAGAAAGACGACCGGACATACCGCGAAATAATTTATAAACCGGCGTCAATATCAAAATAGTAATAGTCTAATCCTACTTATTTTAAATCCATATCAACCGATTATGGCCCTTCGGGGACCGCCATAAGAACGTCGGGTATTAGAATAAAAAGATTAGGTAAAAGCTGTATAATGAAACAGACATCACATTGACGTAAGCGATGCAAGATCTTGGATGAAATCATAATATTTACTGTCACTGGTCGACACGTTCTCATTTCTAGTTAGATTATTCTAGTCATGGATTTAGATTTTTAGTAGTTTTTCCCCGGGTATTATCTGATTTAGATTTATTTATATACAGTTACACTTGATAGTGTGCCTAAACTAAATGTACTTACATATGTATTTCTGTCAAGAAGCTTATTTATAGCCGTTTTAACTGTAATTATATGAAACATAGGTATCAAATTAGATTACGTGTGGTCTGTTACATAATTAATGATTAGCTGCATAGTTGAAATTGTACTTGAGCTACTATCGATTATTTTTTAAATTAAATTCGATTCAGATGCAGCCCCAAAATCACGGAGCTTTTAAGCTCATTTCAACTAAGTGATATGAAAAAGTGTTGATAATTTAAATAATGCACTACAAAAGGGTTCATGTTTTGACGAGGGCGTCGCAACAGGGCGCCTCAAAGCTTGTTACATTACCGGCCGCGCAAAGTGATGACATATCAGAATATAAATAAAACTGAATACACACCTATATGGTTGAAGTGAAATAATAGTTTTGTTAACATTTTTCGGAAGGTTTTATTTTGTTTAGTGACTTATCTAGCTTACAAAAGTGATTGACCGATAAAATAAAAAGAGGCTTTTGAATATAGAATGATCTGTGACGGAGATGCAATCGGATTAAAAGTATTTGTAAAAATATATGAGCGCCATATTCATTTGAGATTGTTACTGAAATGAACGCTATGTATAGGTAATAAGATGATGAATGATTTGGCAATAAAAATAATTAAGTAGAGTTGAGCTCCGCCTTTTCGTTTTTTTTTTATATTTTAATATCGAAACGTTTTGCACAATACCGTTGTGGATTAATAACTATTTCTGAGTAGCAACATAACTGTTTTATCACTACTTGTCTCTACATTTTCGAATAGGTACCTACAAGATTCGTCGAGCCGGTGCAACGAGGCTTCTGAGAGCGGATCTCTCACCTGGTGGCCCAGTAAACGAAAGAGACATATCATATAATAGAGGCTACATTCATTCATCGTTTACCTTACGGAATCGCCCCTAGTTATGTGTCACGGGTGATTTATCGACAGATTATGACAACTGTTAAGATGTTATTTAAAGCAGTTTTACGTGTATAATGTCACGTTTTGAAAAAGTTAGTTCGGTACAATAAGCAACATAAGTAGCTAGACAGACCCAAATTTACGCAACCACTGTAGGATAAAAGTAATCCATAATATAGATGTATTAGTGTAGATAACTGGCAATGCTATACAGGTAGTTGTATTGTAGTCATACATATATGTTTGTAAATTTGGATCTGTTCAGTAACTTATGTTGCTGAAAGTTGATGCTATACAACTTTATTACAACAAAGCTTAATTATTTATTTTTCAGGGCAATAGCTTTCACTTAGGTACCTAATTCAAGAAGCTACAGTTAAATAAAGCAGGTATTACCTACTTATAGGTCTGAAACACCAACATTTTGACATCCCCCAATTAAAGTGTCAAGAGCGATCGCGGCACACGTCGCTTAGCTCACGCACCCTGCTTTCCCCGCAGGGAACCGCGAGCTGATGCTTATCACACACAGGTTTTATCCGCTTATTGTCCATTCACATTAGTGGATATCTGACGTCGTTTTCCTGTCCCTAAAGTATTCTTTGGCAGGTTTTAATTTTGGAATTATCGATGCATTGCAATTCCTAAACGCCTAATAATTCAGAACCATGCTTAGTTTTGATAAACTAAACAACAAATCGAAATCATTGTATACATACATAGTGAAAGACCAGAGCCTATTCAAATCAAATAGAAGCTGCCGTCGATCGCAAATTTAAATGATAGCCAATAATGTGAATCATCACTGACTGCTTTGCATCATGATTTGCGTTTTTTAATGCGATGTACTGATCATATCTAACGCATGCAGTGCGGTGAGTGTGCGTTTTGCGTTGCTAATGGCGGCGGGAGGGTCTTGTTTTTTAATGCTTTTGTTGTTATTGTTTTGCAAGATTCATTGTGTTTCAAGATATGAAACTAATATATAATTGGTAGGTACCTATATTTTCTTATTAGTTGTGTTTATGGGTTGTCGATTTTTCATTCACGGTCCCACTCATCATTATAAATAACTAGCTGTCCCCCGCGGTTTCACCCGCGTTCTCGAGGGATGTAACATTTACCCGGAATAAAAAGTATCCTGTGTGTTAATCCAGGCTATAAACTATCTATGTGTCAAGTTTCACCCAAATCGTAACCCAATGTTAAGACGTTTCTGCGTGAAAGAGTAACAAACTCACAAACTTTCGCATTTATAATATTAGTAGGATACCAATCTTTACTTTAAATAACCAATCTCTAACCTAGGTGGCTCAAAACACATGGCTTATCAATATTGTTTAATGGAAGAAAGTCTTTTTGGCGCTCTGGCATTTAATAGGTAACTGAAAATAGACTTAGCTAGAAAAATATTTATACGCACGATTATAATTATCAGTTAGATATTGGTCAAACTTAATACCTGAGGTCCTGGATTCATCTACTCAATATAAACTGTCAGGAAACGATAAAAATGTCCTTAACATCAATTTACATTTTATTTACATACACCTGCCATATATCATATTGGCACTAGAGGCAATCCCCGCTCTATAATTTCCCGTCCCTTTCTAATATCAACAATCAAAAGAAAACTAATGAATAATTCGCCGGCTCGGCACGTGTCGTAGCGTCGTTCGATGTGAATCACAACACTAATTTGACGAAAACCGCAGGGTTGCCACTTGTCGTGTAAACCCTAACACACAGACGCAACATATATTAGAAGTGGCGGAACCGTTCTCATTTGCATCGTTTGAACAAAATTTTGTTATTTAAAGTATTACGAATGCAATATTTTTAAAAAATCTATCTTATCTAGCATTTTCTATATACAGTTGATTTGTAATCACTACACAGTATAAAACAAAGTCGCTTTCTCTGTCCCTATACCCCTATGTAGGCTTTAATCTTTATAACTACGCAACGGATTTTGATGCGGTTTTTTAAATAGATAGATTGATTGAAGAGGAAGGTTTATATGTATAATACATGAGACATCCCACGGGAATGCGGGTAAAACCGCGGGGGACAGGTAGTTGCAATTATATTTTTCACTTATTTCTAAGTAACTTACATCAAAATTCAAAATTCAAAATTCAAAACCATTTATTCAGTTTAGGCCTTCGGATGGCACTTATGAAGGTCAAATTTAGAGTTACTGAAGCTACAACCGGTTCGGAAGTCAGCCTTCAACTGAGAAGAACCGGCAAGAAACTCAGCAAGGTTACATTTTTTTTTATTTGTTATATAAATTTTTATCTATTCTGACTTTTTGGCTATTTTATAATTTCAATTTTACATAATTTTATATTTAACAATTACAAGATACTTATTATAGGTAACATTAATAAAAACAAAACAAAAAAAATATGACAAGACTACAAAATAGAAAATAACAATAATTAGGTACTTACAACTTAAACAAGAGATTTAGAGGTGCACTGTGCAGAGAGCAGCTATTTCCATACATTTTTATCTTCAATATAATGAACTACCTTGTAATACGCTTTTTCTTTCAAAACTTTCCTAATATAATTTTTAAATTTATGATCAGACATTTTGGTTATTGAAAGCGGTATCTTATTATAAAATCGAACACAATTACCAAGAAATGACTTGTTAACTTTAGTTAGTCTAAAGTATGGAACAACTAACTTCTCCCTTTGTCTTGTATTTATACTATGAATATCTAATTTTGCCTCAAACATTCCTATGTTTCTACGTATAAACATTATATTTTCATAAATATATAGTGAAGGTAATGTCATTATATTTATTTCCCTAAATAAATCTCTTAATGATTCACGGGGACCCATACTGTAAATTGCACGAATTGCTCTTTTTTGTATAATAAATATTGATTCTATATCCGCTGCTGCTCCCCAAAACAAAATACCATAGGACAAGAGGCTATGAAAATATGCAAAATAAACTAATTTGGCCGTCTCAACATTCGTCAATTGTTTAATTTTCCTAACAGCAAAAGCAGCCGAACTTAATTTAGCAGCTAGAGTATCAACCTGAGGTCCCCATTGCAATTTATTGTCTAATGTAAGACCCAAAAATACCGTTTTATTTACAAGATCAATATGGCTCCCATCTATTATTATTTGGCTATCTACTTGTGCTACATTTGGTAAAGAAAACCTTAAGCAATTCAAAAATTATCATAATTATTGACGCATTTGTTTATAAAATTAATATTATAATTATCATTGCCAAACTAATTAGTAAAAATCTTAAATTTCAGTCAACGGACGCCATGCTATAATTTGTGTTGTCAACGCTCCGGCCATCCCATGAAGGGTTCCGGCTAGTTTAGAGAAGAACCTTAAAAAGCATTGCATATCAAAGCATGCCCAATTTAGGTACGACATTATGCTTATGTGTCCACAGCTTTCATAATTTTATGGCTTCCCTTCGACACGGGACATATCAAACAAAATAAGGTAGTAAATCAAGAAATTAAGCTATTACGGCCACATCACAAGGGGCGGCTGCTTTTTTAACTACGTTTTTTTATAATGAAACTAATAACAAAACAATTTTTAGACTTCCGGGCTTTGACAACGAGAGGGAGGTGTTATGAGTTTATAATATGAAACATGTTTTTCTTATCGGGATAATAGCCTTTATCGAAACTATTTTTAAACTTTTGAACGTTTTGTGACTGTTCCTGAAAAGTGGTAATCCTTATTATTCAAGGAAAGACTCTGACAATCCTTGAAACCAGAGGTTGCCGTGAGATATGCTTTTGAGGTTAAAAATAGGCCTGTATAAGTACAAAAAAGTTCCCACAAAATTTGTACGGCCAATCGAAAAACCTTCATAACAAAATTTGTGCAAAATGAAAACAAGCCTTACAAAAAAACCACTCGAGGCAAAAGACAACATGGGCATAAATAACACGGTGATAAACAAAAGAGACCCCAAATCCAAAGGGACGTCCAACGGACCGATGCAAGTCCCGTGGGGTTATCTCACCCGACTCCCCCCATTTCCACTAAAGGGGAAAGGGGCACCCCCCACTCTGTCTTGCCTCTTCTTGCCTATTCCCGGTTGCTCGTCCCACTTCAACATTTCTTTTATTCCTTGCCAGCTCTTATATATGTTTATTTTTGTTTTCCGTTAGCCGGCGGAAATAATGGCGTTGGATTATTATGGAAGCGCCTAGTTGGCTGGTTAATTATTACTATTTTGTTTTTTTTTTACTTTTCCAGGGTAAACAGACACAAAGTAAAAAGAAAACGGGATGGATTTGTAGAGGAAAAGTACTAGACGCATAACTGTAGGTAAATACTTTCCGATAATGTACATCTTTGTGTTTCTTTATCTAGTTACATCTTTGTGGCGCCTACTGAAACTGAATAGGAATATCATTATATTCTTGTAATTTATATGACTTTTATTTTTCTTTAATCTTGTAGGTAACATTTAGAATAAAGGAAGTACTTACTAAATGCAAGGTTTAATAGCTCTACAATGTGAAATCCAAGTTCTATTCTGAAATTATGATGCGATATGTGTGTCATTGACGAACCCAGAACACCTAATGTTGACCATTTATTATTAGGTAATCCATTTATTCAGCCGATTCATCTGTCGTGTGTTGACTTCCAAAACGATGGCAACTTCTGTATCTTTGTCCGCGTGTTCTTGGCCATATGGCCTAATCTGAATATAATAAATTTTGTAAGAAAACACTTTCAGCCATATCAACAACATTCTTTCGTTTTCCCAAGATGACCTTTTGTAGGCGATAGAGTTGGTGGAGTGGCGTCATTATTCTGCCTCGCATTCAATTCTATAATTTACCACATTTTTAAACAAAAACCAGTCTGCGTATAATAAAAGTAAATTAAATAGAACGTTGCAAGAAAACTGTGAATGAATTTAACTTTTTTTTGTATAAAAGAAATATCTGTTTTAGAAAATAAGACATTTATTGGCCATTTGGAACATGGCGTGTTTGTTTTGTTTATTGATCTAGGTATTTCTTATAATAGCAAAGTGATCTGGTTGGTCAATCGAAGTCATTCCTTGAGTTGACTTGATTTTGGCGAAAGACGACGTTTCAAAGACGAGATGAACTCGCGTACGACGGGTTCTTAGAATTCCGGTGATAGTTTAAGGAACTTTAAAATCTCCTAATTCAGGTTTTTCAAAAACTTAAAAGAGGAGTCTCAACCCATGTAATGACTGTACTTGTAAGGTAATTTAGAAAAAAAAAAATTGGTGACAGCCCGTCTGACGGTTTTTGTTTTTTTTTGTAGGGACGAAGATGTTGACCTCTGATGGCTCTTACACCCTACACGGACTTTCATATAGAACTAGCGTAGATATAATAGGATTCCGTTGATATGGAACCCAAAATAGCATTTATTAACTCACTCTTGCATTTCTAATAACGAAAGTACCTACTGTACTAAACAGTTACTTCGAACTACTTTATAATAACATTACTAAAGCTTTGTCTACATCAATAGATTTGATTCCACAAAAGTGCGAAGCCTGACCGCACTCTGAAAGAGAAAAGATTAATAAAGCTTAGCGCACACTCACATTCAACACCTGTCCTTTGTCGCTAATGGATGCCAAGACTTAATCTCGAGGGAAAAGTACTTTAAGAGGAAAATATGATGTGTTTCTTCAATAACTCTATGTTGTAGATTTCTATGGTTACAATGAGCTTGGTACCTACAAGGCGACTAAATCTATTTTTATGCTTTAAATGAACACTCCATGATAATAATCTAAGCATTTTGCCTGTGTCTTACAATTCTGCATACTATAAGCTTTGTGTTTCCCTTCGATTAGCTTATCTTTCGAACGAAACTTCAAGTAACCAAAAATAAAAAAAGTAACATTCCAGTTCCATCTGGTTTGAACCGGATATAATTGGAGGAGACTCAAGCTAACCACCCGGATGGGGGTAACAAGCGAGTTATCCGGGTAAAAAAGGCAACTTGCAATACCAGGGTAACAAGCCGGATGAGAGCTGCAGTAACGAGGATGCAACCGAGCAAGCGTTCTCAAGACGAATGTCTAGGCTTTTGTGAACCAACGCGTGTTTGTGGATTGCTTATCCAAAATGATACTGCTTTTTAGAAGAGAAATTCCTTAATAATGTTTTTAAAGGTTTCAACTTTTAAAAAAGCATGACAAATTCCGCGAAACATAGTATGTAGGCTACAATCTAGTAACAAAAAGACAGCTTTTCATCTTAGTAATTAATCATAAACATTTCACAAAGACGTTACACTACGAACAAACATAATTATAATATTCATATCAGAGCTCAAAGCTCTATTTCCTAGAAATAGCTATTTTAAATTAGCCATCTTAAATGTGTGTTAAGATGAAATGTTGATGGGCATATTTGTTTTACTATACCTATATAAAGGGGCATACTAGTACCAGAATATTCTAGGTTAACTAAATAGTTCTAGCACATATTTGAAACTCATATTGACGCTTATTATACGTGACGAATTCTATTGACAATATTTTAAGAACAGTAAAAATGGCTAATCAAATATTTTCGGCACAAAATGATTGATAGATAACTTAAAACAGAAACATACTTACAGCATAATCTGATCATGGTTACTATTCCAAGCTTCTACGTAAATATATTGATGGTAGCGCTGAAGGAGTAATTAACAAACAATAACAAATAATATGAAATAAAACCTATTTAAATAAATTCCTATGGAGGTACATCATTTGTTTCTTGGAGATAATCCTACTAATATTATAAATGCGAAAGTGTGTATGTATAGATGTTTGTTACTCTTTCACGCAAGAACTACTGAACGGATTTGGATGAAACTTGGCACATATATAGAAAATGTCCTGGAATAACACATAGGATACTTTATGTGCCGGGAAATAGTTAGATCCTTTGCGAACGCGGGTGAAACTGCGAGGGACAGCTAGTAACTAATAATAATAAGCATTTATAGTTACTGCGTAGATATAAAAATATCCGCTTAAAATTAAGATGATGGCGCCTCTCATACATTTTAAGAATGCGATAATGCGTTTTTATAATGTAACATTTTTTAAACATCGTTAATGGAACCCAATAAATCCGCAAGCGTTTCACCCGCGTGCCGACGTACTTAAAAACAATGATCCGTCAAAGGCGTCGGATTGACACGCGTCAATCGGCGGCAACGCGATGGCCGCTCATCGCGGGAGTGTGCGTCAAGCTTAATATTTATTGTTTATTAAAATCATCATAATATCCGCGATGACGGCCAGCTATTGACTTTGGTTTGAAGATATTTTTAACTTTATTGTGTGGGTTTTAATTTTATATTATTTGAAGATAATTATTGGATGTGAAAAAATTACAATCAAGTCGAACGGTGCGAAGTTAAGAACAACATCAGTCAACCATCCACCTGCGAATAGCGTTATCTTTCAACAATCAACAATGAACTGAACTAAAACGAAACAAAAACATACTTCATTTTAAATTAATTATAAATCAATCGATACTACCGTTTTCTCTCCACTATTTATAAAGATATAACCTTTTGCCGTCAACAATGTACGGTGAGTAAATATCACAATCCCATCGATAGTGTGCGCCCAGTTTAGAGTTTAAGAATAGTTACCGAATAAAATGGTGAACGTTTACAAAACGCACGCCACTTGCCCGTAAAGTAAACAACGCAGTCTTTGTGGTGTACGGCCGGGGCATTACAATAAATGTACGGAGATTGGAGCACTTAATAAAATAACAAACACAGAACGCTGTTCAGTGTTAAGACATCAGCCGGATCTAAATACTTCTTTTCTATCTAAACACAGGGCTTTTGTCTATTCAACAGTCCGAGAGGCGATAAACCACAATGATGTATCTGTGAAAAGATTTTGAACTGCACTCTCGTGGGTGTCTGTCTATATATATAGAATTGTTAAATTTAGTTTCTAATCTAGTTAATTCTAATCGCACTTGTGGTTTTAATTATTTTTTGTTTGTTTTTGGCATATCTACAATCAGTCGCTGACTATAAGCAGATTAGCTCTATGCAATTTGTGTCATGTATGAGATGCTCCTCAACTGGAGGCAACTCATTCGTCACCAAGCCCTTGGATGTCATGGCGTTCCAGTCGTTTAGGGTAGCTGGTGTTTATTAGGGAGTTGCCAGGTCATTTGGGTGTTTTCCCAGTCGTATTCTGTAGTAGTTTGTGGTTTTAATAGATACAATAAATTAACACTCGATTCTTAGCTAAGCTTTTCTGACTAGAATGACAATTTTATATACCTTGGTAGTTTGATTTATCAATTCATACATAATCGAAGGACCATTTTTAGATTATACTTAAAGCCTTAGATATTGTAAAAGATACTCGCAATGGGTACTACAGTAAAAACCTTGAAGTTAAAATCGTTGCGTTAATCAAAATAAAAAAAAAACAACAATCTTTTAAATCAATTTAAAAAAAACAATTACATACGTGGAAGTGCCCTGTTCCAATCTTGTCTTTGGGTAATGAACGGGACAAATAACAATCGTAGTAATGTTTATGCAAAACGCACAATCATTATCCCGCCGCCAACCCCGCAGTTCCAAATTTAAAACTCAATAAAGATTAAGATTTGTCGGTCATCTTTAAAATACGCGATATCGCATTGAAATGGCTGGTGCCATTATAAAAAAACCGTCCCTTTCTTCCGTCAACGCCGATTTTAATAACAACATCTCACTTTTCTTTATTCGTTCTTTTGAAATCACTTTTAAAAAGTGTAGCAAGTTTATTAGTAGTCGGATCAGGAATTTCCATCCTACATCCTGAGTGGAATCTTCTTTGATGTAACCAGAGTAGACGGGTTAAGGCATTATCATTCCTGATTCATATTATTACAGAGTCTATATTTGAATGTGGCTAGGAAGGAATCACCTTTCATTGATGCTTCTATAGCGGTATTCGCACTTCACTGGTATGTTTAAAGAATAATGAATGAATTCTCTGAAATTTGTTCATTGAAAGTATCTAATGCACGATTTCAATTAATAATGTACCGTTTATTTTAATTTGGTTTTTTATACTACCATTAACGATTCAAGTTTAGTGAGAAATTGTTGCTAACAATTGTTGTTTATTTAAGACGAAATGCTAGTTTGTTCGTTTTCCTCAATTTTCTCTACTTATATGATACTATTTGTGCCGGGAATATGTTACATCCTTCAGGAACGTGGGGGAAACCGCGGGGGACAGCTAGTATTATTATAATATTTCTCCTTCATTCATCACAATTATTTATTCCTATAACATAATGGAATTTAATGGAATTCAGTTTCAAAATTCACATATAAAATTTTGTATCTGTACCTACAAGTATTCGATGCGGAAATAGAGTAGGCAAATTTGGAAAATACATTACAGCGACCCGTGGGCAATCCAAATCACGTAGAAATGGCATTCAATGGATACGATGGTCATTGTACAGTGAAATGTATACTATTGTACACACGGGATGGGGGTAAAGGGTAGTATTGTGTTTGGTCATTGGTCTGAAACTCGCAGCCATTTCGAGCCTTAATGTAAACCAATAAGTACTGATAGATTGTAAAGGGGCGGGATATTTATGGAACCTTTTATTTTTATGAAAAATAATATATTGTATTCTCTATGTGTGCATATAGGCAGATACTTACCATATGGATATTTTTAACAAAGTGATCCGGCAATCAAATTGAAATGCATATAAAAAAAATATTGTAGTTTTATTTCTTTTGAAATATCACTTTGAGTCATATTTAGGAACCGGTAGTAGTTCGGAAGTGGTTTAAATCGTCGAGATCTTAACAAATCTAAACTTTGTATTTATTCGATGTAAAAATATAAAAACACTTGACAATATTTAGTCGCAAATCAACGTTTTTATAAAATTTAATTTAAAGTCAATATCTTGGCAGAAAGAGCTTCTCATCAATTAGTCAGAAAATAGCACAACCTAACTAATAGCTTCGTAGTAATTAGTCGATGTTTTAAATACGGTAGCAAAATTTACCGCCTTATTTGTTAATATTAGTTAATTAGCACCCACAGTTTTTACAAAGTTACGTATGTTATTCAAGTAAGTAGCAATATAACGGTAAAATGTATACATTTAAATACCATAAACAATATCAAAACCCTACATACATTTTAGCAAACCAAAGCCTAATTAAAATCGAAATATAAATAAATCATAAAGAAAAGATGTCTTTCGTGAACAGACCTTTTTAAAAAACAAATACGTCATTATCTCAATACCTACGACATCAAAGGAGAATGTCGGTATAGGCTGTCTCCTTTCATAACAACTAGGGCTGTTTGAAATATAAAATAATTATCGACGATGTAAATAAATCATTATGTAGTAACTCACTGGCACTTACAATTATTGTCAAAGAAAAATAAAATCAATTTTTTTTTATAAACAAATTATCATTGACGTGTTTCGGATACGCATCTAGAATATTTCGAATAAATTCGCAACGCCGTTACGACCCTAATAATATTCAGTCATAATGGTGCTCTTGATAAAAAAATCTAAATTAATTTTCTCGATCCGTTCCATCGTACAAAAGATCCCTATCGCTTTGATAGACATTTTCGTGTATTTACAATAATTTATGCAAGTGGTCAGAGAGTGAAAAGGGACCCTTTTTAATCTTAAAATGATTTCCCCATACAAAGTTTTGAATGAGATAAATTTTTTCTTGAGTTGCTGAGTGTATTAGACGGTATTATTATATCGTTCTAATTAAATTTTAACATTATTTCTTAATTTGTTTTTGGTTTTCAAGATTCGCTTATTAATTGTTTTGTGAGAATCTTAGTACGTCACTGGTATGTACTCCGCATCGACGTAAATAGGAATAGACTTAGCAATAAGGTTATCATGTTACTATTAATTATTTTTTGTAAATTTATCGGTAATATGACAGGCCAGTTGGCTTAGTGGTTAGCGCTCTGACTGCCAAACCGAAGGTCGCGGGTTCGATTCCCACCCAGGACAAACATTTGTGTGCATGAACATGTGTGTTTGTTCTGTGTCTGGGTGTAAATATCTATATAAGTATGTATTTAGAAAAAAAAAAGTAGTATATGTAGTATATCAGTTATCTGGTTTCCATAGTACAAGCTCTGCTTAGTTTGGGACCAAAAGATGGCCGTGTGTAAAAGAATGTCCCAGGATATTTATTACAAAATATTTTATACCAAAAAAAAAATACACAAACAAAAATAACACGACATCGACACTTAGGTACCTAATTCAGTTGACAAATAAGAAAACCTGCCTATTTATCAAATCAACATCGAAATTTGAATTCCGAACGGTCTATGATTTCACATAATTTTGAACTTCAACAAAGTCGCAATTTTATTTTAAACCCCTCTACCCCCGCGTTTTCCTTAACAAAAAGTTATAGACGAGCGAACGAATGTAACGTCAGATGCCTAACTTAAATAAGCGTCTTAAAATTCAATACAAGCAAAGCGAATGTAAACAGACAATCAGTTATGATTTTAAAGATGGATTCCCAATTTGAACAAGGTGCCAGAGGGGGGAAGATAATTTGACAAACGCTTTGAATCAAAACGATTTCGATGCGAAGTAAAATTCCATGTTTGAATTTGGAATGTTAATCGCGGAGCAAGATCAATACAAAGATTCATATAGGTATTCGTAGTATAAAGTTAATAATACTAATTATGTATATTTACCTTTTCATGACTTTAAGCAGAGGATAAACGCTTTTCCGAACAGAAAGCTAGAAGAGGAGAACTCACTTCAAGCGTCCCTGTTTTTCAACATAAAAAAGATTTCCAGGCTAAACTAAGGCCTTTTTAGTACACGTGTTCCAGGCCTTCTTGCCATGGATAGGTAATCCTAATTCTATTTCGAAAAAATAAATATTTTTATTATCTGAAAATACACTGAAGTCCAATCGTGATTGCCTTTGTAGGTAGATCTTGAATTTTAAATTTCATTAAATGGTTAATATGATAATTTAATAAATAAACAGAAAAAAATACACTTTTAGTCTATGCCATTAATTTTCTTCGTACAAATTCAAAAAGGGCGTTTTATACATTAACGTGTTTCCAGTTCCGCGATTACGCAGATGGAAAGAATCGGCGGCAAACAACGCGCCCCGACCGACCGCTTTGAGACTGGCAAATGTAATCTGTTTTGTTAATTTTGAACGTCGTTTGTCGGTGTTTTTCATCTAAACCCGGGACGGAACGGAAAGGAATGGTTAAGTTCTGTTTGCTTTACCCTGGAATGATTATTGAGCGTTTGTTACTACAGTTACAAAGGTAAACTGAACTGATAAAATGTTACCTATATTTTTTTCTTGTTTGATGATTATAAATACGTGAATATTTAAGTAAATAAACAAGAAATATTGATTCATTGTATGAACGGAGTATAATAAATATTTAAAATAAAACAGACAAAAAATACTCTATTTTAGACCAAAAATACTGCCATGTGTGAAAGTAATTAACATATTAAACCTACCTACATCTAATTTAACAAAGTAGATATAGAGTCACAAAACAAGCATGATACGACGGAATATTAAGCCATTATGTATCAAGGGACGCCTTATTTGAATAAGCACAAATTGTCAAAGAGATTTTATCTGTTTAAACAAAGATGCTCCTTCTGTTAGCTTATGCCCCTGTTTATGGGGTGCCTATTTAATAGGATCGGCTAATACGCTTGATGATGCCTACGATTTTGTTAACCCCCTCGCTAATAAACACGGGATATATTTATCTCTTTCACACAAATGTATATTTGTAATGAAGAGAGAGACAATGGATGCGATTATGAATGTGCGGTCGGATTATTTCTATGAGCGGCTTATGATGTTTTTGTGTTAAGGTTATTATTTGAGGGATTTTTGTTTATTTTCCGAAGGGCGTGTTTGATCTGTAGTTGTTTTGTGCAGATCAACACTTGATTTGAGTTCGTATTTTTACATTGATTGTTAATTAATGTAAGATTAAATTTATTTGAAAAAATACAAATCTAAACGCCTGTAAAGACAACAATTAAAATAAAGTACGTAATCGTTGATATACTAAATAATGAAATGCAAGTAAAAGTTTGTATATTCATTCTATTTATTTGTTTTTCCGCATAACCAATATTTTCGAGACATTTTTGTAATCAGAAGTTAATTTAGACGATTGCAACAAAAAAAAAACCTTAGCTCGGTACTTATAACCCCCTAGTTACTCTCACTAATTTGCCAAATACAACATGAAAAACTACGAATAGTTACCCTTTCAAAACAACTCGAAAACGGACCGAACAATCATCAATTCCAATTAAAGCGCCATCAGTGGCCCCAACGTGAGAAAAATCAAACAAAACGACGTCCAATCACTACACGATTGGCCACAAAGGACGCTTTACACCCCCCGGATTTTTTAAACAAGCATTTTTGTCTGCCCCTACGTCATCGCGGCAGAAGATAGCGAGATTTTTGCGTCATTAGCGAAAACGCAATATCATCCTGACACGATTTGTCTACGGTTATCTGGTGATTTTTTTTTGGTGTGAACGCGTGTCCTATCGCACACGTACAATATGCGTATTTTTTTCCAAGCCAGCTAATGTGTTGGAAGAAAGTTTGAGGAGATAAGCGCTGAAAGCGAACGCTGTCGCCGGCTGAATTTTTGTTTGTAATTTACTGTAGAAAACATTGCGTGGCGATTATTTCTGTATGCTAAGCATGATGGGCTGGTAGCGTATAATTTAAATAAAATATTATATTCGAAGTTTCGTTACTAAGTACCTAAGTAACAAACAAAAGCCTACATGCATCACGATTCACGATAATTACATGCAAAAATGTTTTTTTTTTCTGAAACAACCCTTTGCTCTGCTATAATGCGAAAATAAAAACAACTTAAAAACCATTATTTTCGCCGTACAAAGTTTGTTCGGATACGAATGCGAGGGGTAAACACGGGCACTAAAAAGCACAAGAGCGCTCCAAATGGCACGCGTCACGGACCACAACAAACGAACGCGACTGCGATTGAAACGACAATCGGTATAATTTTAATTAGAGAAAAATTACCGCGGCGAAATGCGCAAGTGCCAACCGCCTACCGTGTGCCGATGTATGAGGTCTGTAGCGTCTGATTAAAAATGGTTTTTTAATGGTAATTTATAATACTTCATTACAAACTAAAATTATTTAAAAATAAAATGAGAATTGTTATTATTGTTCACCCTAGATTAAGACGAAGTTTCGAGAATATTTACTTATAGTTGCCAATAGAAATAAATATTTTTTAATAGACTTAAAAATTGAGATTGTGTATTCTATGCCAAAAATTTGGTATGACCTATAAACAATGTATAGATATTGATAATTCTAAAAACAAATCAAATTGCTGCTTTATATATGTGAATAAATAAATAATACAATTTGTGTGTATATTTTGCTGACCTTAAAAAAGCTCATCACAACAATACTTGACGAACCCTTTCCGCAAACAATTAGCGCGCAAGTGCACTCGGAACAACGGCAATACAGCGTCCCTCGGAGGCGGCTTGAAACGCTGCAAAAGCTTCCGACTGGCTGAAAACCATCGTGCCTTTGCCTTTGCATCCTCGGTTGCCGCCCGTGGGGTCAACAGTGCGTGGTGAACTGCGCGCTCTTTTGTTTTTCGAATTTAAATTCAAATTCGACGCGTGGAACGAGATATCTTTCAAAAAGCGGTTTCGTTTTGTTTCATCGTAATCGTGAAATACTTTAAATGTATAATTATTTTATAATGATTCTAAGATGGCTAATGTTTAAGCTAATATTAAAAACTAGATATTTTTTTTAAATGCTGAATTTTTAATTTATTAAAACCAGATTTATAAAAAAATACATATAATGGCTTTTAAATGATAATTACATTACTTCAGTTTGTTTCGAGCGTTAATTTTCAATTAATAATATTAATTTTACCGAATAAATAAATTAACATTAACGGTTGGGCAATAAAAACATCCTGTCAGATCAAATAACCCGTACCCATTATAAAAATAAACTTTAAAAAATGCACGTAAAAAACAACTAAATGCAACATTCCAAAGACTGGGACAAGTATAATAACAAAACGTATTTTATTTCAGATGGGAACGCGATGTACTCAACTCCTAATTAACAATTTCGTGTTTTGCCTCATTTCTCACCTTATAACAACGTGTAACGTGATTCTGGGAATTATTATCTCACTAATGTTGCCTCTACTAAATACTCAGTCGTAATTCGTAAGACATATTATGGCAGCCCACTGCAACCAGCTCTAAAAGAACCACGTTTCCCTTCAATAAGGAAGTTGAAACATGTCTTTATAAATTGACGACATTGTTTTAAAAGAGGTAGTAATATCATGACATTCCATTTTGAATTTTTTAAGTCATGTTATCGTCAAAACATCATCGGGCCCTACTAATTACCCTACTTTTAACTCTTTTCCATGTAACCTGATCTTTGTCATAATTAATGTTCTCTGAGATAAGAATAGGAAATTTATGTCATAGACAATGTTAATTTAATACTTTATAGGTTACTTGTGTTACAATGGAAATGAAATATACTAAGTAGTTGTATAATTAATTCTAACAATACGTTCCAACAAAGCCTGTCTGAATGTCTGAATCCTTCACTACATTGTAATTATTGGATGAAAGTAACCTGCCTGTATGATAAATGAGGCGAAGACGACCCGTCATTGTTCCGCCAATGAAAGAGCTTTTGTCTATGGCTCGGCACAAAACCCTTACTCGTTGTCTATGCCCCGCTCGGCTCACTCCTTTGTCGACCGTCGCGGTGCATTGTCGTGCGGCGCGTTGGCGGAATCATTAAATGTTTTTAAAAGAACAAAAGCTTAGCAAATATTTGCGAAATTCTCACGACGTAAAACAAGCTTGAATGAATAAGTCTTATTTTATTACAAACTATGATGTTTTAAATTTGTATAAATATTCAAACTGAGCGAAAATTACAATCACAGTCCCTTTTATCTTGCCAATTATTTAGTAATTATAATTTTTCAGATGGCTGTAAATTATAATGTTTGAAGGTAGAATATTTATTGTGTAATTCACAATAAATATTCAATAAATATTTCAAAGTGTCACAAATTTTACGCTTTTATTAATTATACCAGAAATATCCAGTAGATATTTTAAATTAAATAGCATTTATAATGTAAGATAGATATAACCTGATTTTTAATCGCAAGAAATTAACATTATTTCCGATAACAGTTTTTTTTGTTTGAGTTATATTGCTAAAAAGAATTATTTTTTAGGAATTATTGCGGGATTAGAATGGTTTATCATCAAATAATTTTTATTAGATAATGTATTTTATTGTTGCGTTTAATTTAATGGCTTATAGCTGTCGTTAACATGGCAATTAATTAATTAAGACTGCTATAGTGACTTAATGAATTTCACTTATATTAATACTAGATATCCCCCCCGGTTTTACCCACGTTCCCGTGGGATATCACAGGTATTATACATAAAAACCTTCCTCTTCAATCACTCTATCTATTAAAAAAACCGCATCAAAATCCGTTGCATAGTTTTAAAGATTTAAGCATACATAGGGATATAGGGACAGAGAAAGCGACTTTGTTTTATACTATGTAGTGATGAGAGTTCCTTTCCTTCTAGACCTTTGGCTGCATCTTCACTTACTCAAGATTGTCGTCAAACTTATCAATAAAACTCCAAATAAAAAAAAACGAAGATATATTTTTCAAAATTGATTCTATCTATCAGTATTAAGAATAGCTTGGGTAATTAATTTTTTCAGAGCCAAACACAAAAGCAATTTAAACGAAGCCTTCTAGAATACTAAGAAACAGGAAAACAATACTGAAGGCGGTGCACACGGCTGTATTGTAAAGGTATGCGCATACGCAACCAACAAAGTCTTATTGTGCGCCCATATGGGAAAATATCGCTTGTTTTGTCATCTCTATTGTTGTTGACAGACAGACTGACAACTGAAAAGACATGCTTTGAATGCTTATGTAAGCAGGAAGGCTCGGTTTGAATACGTGCGCACTTAGTTACGAGATTATGTAAAGTACCCTCAAGTCCGTTTGTTTTTAACGTTTCCGATGTATTTATTAATGGCAATTCATATCTTTGATCTAATTTATTACTTTTAAATTTCACTTAACTGAGGATCCAAAAAATTATCTAATAAAATAATTTATATAACTCTGGACAAACTTGCTTTAATCGCTCAAGTTCACAAAATAAATACTGCAATTTATGGATGAATATAGAGCTATTGATTATAGATTAATTCGGAAAAATAATAGCGGCTTATAGTAAAGAATAAAACCTCATTTGTCCGTTGTAATAAGATATTTCTTCCAAGTAACTAGCCATAAACAATAACATGATCTTGACCACTCTAACAAGATTAACATCTCTTTTTCTTACGCATTATAAATTAAATCTCTTGTAATCATATAAATATAATGAGTTCGGTCTTCAAAATACACGAGTTAAGGGAGACTTTTTCACGTAATTCTTAAAATTATATATTTTATATATTTTTGTGTAATTTAAAAATACAAACCTGTAACAAAAATATATTATATACTTTCATAAAAAAAATAAAAAATGTTGTAGTTTTTTTACTACCAAACAGCAATATTTTTTTCTAATGCACTTTAAAGAAATCGCTGTGAAATGAACGCAGCTTTATAGCGTTTATGAAGTGGGTTGTGAACACTAGCGTTTAGTCAAAGCTGTCGAAGCGTGGGACTGCACATCACTATGGTGTGAACTGGCAATTACCATTATTTATTTTTATATTTGAATTTTTATCGAACACTTCAGATAATACAAAACGCAGTTTCATCTTTAAGCCCACAGTTTTAAAGATAAAATTCCATTGATAAGTATTATACTATCTTCGATTAATTTTTTTACGATAGGTTTGTCACACCAGTGGGTCCGCCTTTATTGTAAGATAAATTCTGAACTCTCATTTCGGAAGGTATGTATTTATCATTTATATGGTAATCGTAATAAATGTATTTGTCGAAACTATGGCTGTGAAGTTAAACGTTATTTTAATATATTATTATTATATTTGTAATCGATAGCGGTGTAAGCTCGGCGCCACTAATATCTACACGTACGGCCCGATACAAATAATATTTTATATTCATAGTGTTTAAGGTGTGATATGTACATATATTCCTCTATATCTATTGTATAATGAAATTGAGGTACCATCGTGACTCTACATTGAAAATATTTGTCAAAAATGTATTGCGTTCGATCAGGGAGGGAATACCTTTTATAAACCTTTAAAAAATATATATATTTAATAAAACCTTTTTTGAAAACTTTGCCTGTCTGTCAAATACGGCCTTCGAAAAATAAACTTTTTATAAGTTATTACCCGTACGGAATCACGGGCACAGCTAATCGTTAGTAAAAATATACTTTATCTTACTTTCTAAATAATTAAAGAGGTAGTATTTCTACAATAACACATAAGGTTGCATTATTTCTGAGTAAATTTTAGGAATAACAGTAGCAACCGTTAGAATCTACTAACGACACATAAGTCAAAAAGAAACATCTACGTAAAATACTTCATCCAATTCAACACATTCTTTGTACCTCAAAAATTATAAAACCGACTTAAATATCCTTGTAATAAAGCTTCCATTATGTTGAATGATGGAACGAAGGAAACATTGTCGTCTAATGGCCACGCGAGTACCACAGAGCAATTAAATACAGAGATTAAAAGTAAAATGTAGCCAGATCTTACGTTTCCCGGTACGTTTGTGGGAACTTTTTTTATTAATTAGTTGGGACAGTTAACGCACTTGACTTGAGTGGATATCAGATGTTGTCTATTTGTTAAAAAAGATACTGTTTACTGTTATGGTGCACTGCTTTAATTTTACTTATTTTATATAGAATTTAGAGGTATATTAAAGATATTAAACTGGATCTAGATTTTTTTAACTATGCCCTACCTGTCTCTATCAAAATAAAATAAAAAAAAAAGAATTAAGCTTACCATCATTTGTCGCATCACATTTCTTACCTGTAAATAAAAACAATAAAATACATTTTATTAATACTTATACTAACAATAAAAAAATATATTCATCTCGTAATTTCAGTCTATTTTTTTCCGAGATATTAATGATATATTTCTGGTTGTTACATTTTTTTAATTGTTAATGAGATTTTAATAATTACAAAATTTAATTACAATACCCAACAAATAAAAAAATCATAGCCATTTATTCAACATTTTTTTTATAATTTCTTTAGACCCTAAAAGAGCATACATGAAGGCCAAAGCTACTTAAGTTACCATTGGTTCAGAAATCAGCCATAAATTGAGAAGAACAAGTATAAAACACTGGCCAAAAATACAACTTAACCAGTGCATCCTACCTGCAATGACCTACGAAGCCGTGCCGCATGCATGGTACATAAATTTAAAGTCGCTCAAAGAGCACCAGCGCTATTCACAAACCAAAACTCGCCAAGTGATCGCCCAGGTGAACACGCGGATAGAGGACCTTTCACCTAATTGTGGAGTAGCGAGAAAGACAGGGAATAGTCACTGCGTTAATTCATCGTCAAGTTTGATTGGAGAATATCATAGCTGGGCTGAGAAAGAGATCTGCTACGGGATTAAATGCAACGGGCCGGTCACAAAATAAGAACACACGGGCAATGAATCACGCGATTTTTGGAGTTACGCATTTTTGCCATGCATAGTATTAGACCCCCAGCCAGATGGACTGGCGATCTCAAGTAGTTTACAGGATTGGGACGCAGGCGGCGGAATGTAGTGGCGCACTTCGTGAGAGGTCTATTTCTAGCAGTAAGGATATCGAGCAGAACTACGAAAGGCCTGGTGCTAATGATGCTTGGAAGTGTCCACTAAAAGGTGATATAACACCATATAATATAATTTAATTATAATGGGTAAGCATGTAATTATAAAAGGCTTTATTCGTTGTTTACCAATCCGCATATCAGATTCAAACAAGCATATTTCGTAATAAAAACGCCCATGTCCGGGCAAAGTTAAATATACACCCACTAATGAGCATAATATTCATAATATTGTACCAACTCAAAAGAGTCTTGTTAGGTCCACATACAGGGTGTAGCTTAAGGACTCTATTAAATTCTAATCCTGTGGTGCAAATTATGAGCGACAGCGGTTTTACGGACGACAACAGGCTGAAAGATCTTTAAGAAAATATTTATATCATTTTTATTAGTAGGTATATTTAATTTTTAATATATTTTCCTCAAATTTTAGGGTACATAGCTTACGTTACCGTTATGCTAAGTAAAATTTTTATAACATTTCTTTAAAACCAGGGCTGTTTGCAAATATGTTTTAAATCAAAGCATGCCGCGTTTGAATCGCTTCCCTCCCATAACTTGATCCCTTAAGTAACAGTGTTCGCACATTACTCTGTAAAGCCTTCACACATGTTGCCCAGTGAATTCACAAAGACGAATAATAATCATAAGTCGGCCCGCAATTAAAAAATTTAAGGCACTTTGTCGTCGCCATGGCCTTTTGCGAAATATTTCTTTTCGAAAAGTAAGTTTGAGCGTAGAGCTGTTTTATGACGACTTTTTCTAGTAATTATGTTAGATTTATTTTTCACAAGTAAATCATAGTTTTTTAATGATGTCTCTCACTCATAGAATAAGTCTATTTTTTTAAGCATTCTCATGAGTGCCATATACGCTTACTGCTTTCTCATAAAGAACTTTATATTATATAGAAATAAGTTTTTTTTTTCGGTAAACTGATTATGGAAATTGGAATTGTATTCAAAAAGTTCAAGAGGTTGGGTACAGTGATCTTTAAATCTAAAAAAATATGATTGATACTTGAAGTTGCATTTTTCTTATTTAAATACAAAATCGCTTTTCACATTCATAACTCACCTCGATCTCTGAGACACATAAATGTGCGCCCTTCGCTCCATTACCACGGTTTATCGCTTGTACGTCTGCCGACGGACAAAATGGCGACGACAACTGCGTTATAATAAGACACCCTGTAGAAAGATTTGTGTCCACACCTATTTGGGTGACATGGAAAACTCTGTTCACAGTTCTAACAATAAAATTTTATTGCTTATTTTCTAAAGGATTTTTTCATGTAGGCGGTATAAGCATGCCTCCAAAAATTATGTAGAGTAATAAAAATCAACCGTAAATTATATGTTTGTGCGTATTTGGATAATAAAACTATTAATCGTGTTGTCAGTTTATAATGTTAACTCAAATGTTTAGCCAATATTAAGAAAAGGTATAACAGAAGGACGCTCTACCGACATCATTTTTAATGTGCATGTAATATTATTCCATTGCTGTCATTCTGCAATTAATGAACATACGTTTCTGCATTTTTTAAATATTCAACTAGATACTTTTAAATATTTTAGTACTAGTCTATCCTCACCGATCTGACATAAATTTTGATACACACTATTTAAAAACACTTCTCTAACTTAAACATTCTATCACGTATCCACCATAAAACTAGTTCAGATAAACACAGATTAATAAACAACAACAGAAGTGTCAGTTCGCGGAATCGCATATGAGAATAAAGCGATCGCATTTCGCAATTGATATAGTGTAATACTCGGAAACACGTTACGATCTCACAGCTAGACGGATGCTTGTATCCCTCTCTCTTTATTATTCCAATAACAATCCGTAATGAGTGCTCTGGTCAAACGTAAATAGCAACTTCATACATTTGAATGATGCCAATGTAAACTCTGTTCTATGCACTACTCTATGAATTTTAGGGTTGCCATTAATATTTTCTTTTTAACATAAGTAGGACAGAATTCTACTAAATTTCAAATAAGGAAAGGAGTTATTAAGCGAATCTTTGGAATATCATCCGCTAAAAACTATAGGAAAACATCTTCCTCACATATGTGGGATATGAATATTATAAATAATATTATACTGGAAAGAAACTGTCATTTGCAACATCAATAATGCTCGTTTTATGACATAGCTGCTATAAAATACTCATGACTTTGTTAAAAATGAATACGTTTGATTCTTTATATTTACACGCGACCTTGTTTTTGTAAAGAGAATTATTGGATTTGATTTGACTAACATCACCCGAAAAGTAATTTTTAGTATCATACGATCTTCATTGCCCTAATAATTATTATCGCTTAACATTACCTAACATAATTAAAATGAACACCATAGTTGATCCAGTAACTTTTTTACGTTGTATTTTAACTAATACTTTTAGAAAATTAATATATCTAAAATGATGTTGGTCAACCCTAAGAACGCGGCCGGTGAGATCAAAGAAACACCTCACACGCCACGTTTACATTGTAACCTCTGTACCGCCCGTTGTTTACTCTGACATTAGACTACTGACCTCTCACTTACTAATGTCGGAGACGACACCGGAAATCGATTGTCTCATTACCCTGTCGTCACTTTGGCACGCGGTGAAATGGGACACATAAAACGAGTGAACATTTAAAAAAACTGTATCTTCTGATATGTTTATTATTTTTTTTTTGTAAACTCTTTACAATTCAGTTGGAAAGTAAATCAAATTTCTGATTAAGTTTATTTTATAGTTTAAATGAAAATTGTATTACATGGATGCCGAATAAAAATTTGTTTAGAACAAATCGTTTTAAATATAGTACACTTTTAAATAACGAACAGAAATCTATCCTCTCCCTTGTTTATCTAATTAATTAATTCAAAATAAATTACCCGCTTTGTAATCAAAGTAAAGTACATTTGAATGTCGAGCCAATAAAAACGTTTGTATAACAAAATGGAAAATTTATCCATAGCATCGAATAACAGTAACCCAAGTAAGTAATGTTACCCTTCGCTTTCATCTCGCTTTTGTTTTTCTATTTTGAAGTATTAAAATTTTAAATTTAGGTTGATCTCGTATATGTTGTCTTGCCTAGTGTTTTATTATCTATGTTAAATGAGATTCGATGATTTCAATTCTGTAATAATTTTCATGACCTGGTAATAATTAAAATAAAATAAAAAATCTGACTAAAAGACTATTACAGTCTGACATTTTGATGTTTTCTAATCTTTCGTCAAACTATTTTTTTTTTTAAGATTACGCCCATTCTTGGAGCACAACTGTTTTGATAATCGACTTTCTATCGTGATTAATTGTATAATAATCCGAAATATACATATTTGCCAAATAGAAATGAAGAAAAGTGGAGTGGAAATTTTTCGTTCGTGTCCCACCTTTACAGACGAGAACAGGTATTTTGAAAATATAAGGAGTTGTATATTTATGTATTTTTTTTATATAGAGCTATCTTTACGAAATATCAAGCCTTTATCTACACTAATATTATAAAGAGATAAGATAGATAAGCATTATTGTATTTTTAACATACTTTAGAAAAGGAGAAGGTATTCGACTGTAGCTATTTATTTTTGTTAAGTATTTTCACAGATTTTTGTTTGTAATGAATAAACTTAAAAACAACTGTACTGATTTTTATAATTCTTTCACTATTAAATAGCTACTTTATCCAGAAGTGGCAAAGGCTTATAATCCCGGAATACTAGATACTAGAAAACGTGAGAAACCTCGGAACGGTAGCTTTAATTAATAAATGATGAGCTACACCCTTTAAATATAAATTAATTAATTTCCCAATGTATAATCGTAAAACATTTAAGTTTCGAAAATACTCAACGAATCGAAAGAGAAAATAAATTAGAAAACTGAGTAATAATAAAATGTTTAGTTACAATAGAGGAGGTTGCCCATAAATCTGTCCCAGGGACTGAATTAAAACCTATTCGACTCTGAAATTTGGAATGCAATAAACGCCACGACGACAGAATTATACCGGCTCATTGTTACGAAAGTTAAGGGGACGTTTTTATTTTTGTATTTTTTTTTTAATATAGGTATAGTTTTAAAAATGATTTTGTAGAATACTGCAATATGTATGTTAAATTCTGTACCATTCGGTACATTATATATTACGAGATTTTTGAGTTTTTGAATTAGATTGCCTGCCTGACACCATCCCTCTAAACCTTTTTGTTGACTAATTGGTGCAAGGTGTAAAGTTGACTTTGCATCTGCATTGTCTTTGTTTTCCCCTTCCCAAGAGATGAGTTGGGGCAGTATTCGTCCGCTACTACACAACTTAATGTTATAGTAGAAAATTTGTATAGTAGAATTGTATTGATTAATTTTGACCTTTCTCGAGAAATTTTGTACTAAAATAGTTTTTAAGACGGTCTTTACTTAATATGTAGGTAGATTCTGAATGTTACTAAGTACAAAATTAAATTACTAAACTATAATTCTGCGCAATGAAGAAGTTATTCGCAATGTAAAGTTATGTTTAGTAAATATTACCACTAGCCAGTTAGATGACATCGTTAAGGCTGCTATGAAGCAACGGATGGAGTGGCATAATACCGGAAAAGGCTAGTTGGAATGGCTTGCAGGCACTTGGGCAATATATGGACAAAAGCTAGAATGAAATTCAAAACTATTCAAGTCAAACAATTTTTATTGCTGGGGAAATGTTCGCTATACCTACATTTTGTATTAATCTAATCTTTATATAAGTACGTATTAAGAAAAAAGTAGTATATGTAATGCATATATGTAGTATGTATATCAGTTATCTGGTTTCCAGCCCCCTTATTCAGCTAATACAAACTTCGTCGGGTCGCGGCGCTCGGAGGCCTCCGAGAGCGTTCCTCTCACATGATTGCGTAGCTAGCGAAAGAGACAGAGCATAAAGGCCGCGTCGAAACAACGTTGAACTGGTGTCATTTTACCTTACAGAATGCCACCCCAGATGCAGGTCTAAAAACATTCCCAGGATATTTATTTTATTATTTAATCCATGCCAATATTACAGTTTTGGAGAATGTTACAGAATTTGTTACTTTTCCACGGATAAACGACTAAACCTACCTCGCTCAAATTTGGCACAAAGTTTTAATAATATAAATGCGAGTGAAACCACAGGAAGAAACCTACTAAAAATATATTCAATATAGTTTGACTGATAGTCATACCCAAAGATGCGAAAATAGGGCGAGGATTCGTAATAGTAAATGCGAAACGTTTAACAAAATACTTTTATTTTAAAACGTATATGTGCGATACAAAATAGTGTTTGTATAACGGGCAGTAAGTGGCCTACAACCCTGACGTATATTAGATAAATCGGCGCGAGATCGCCGTGAAAATGTTGATGATCGCTGACGATGGATGTACGAGAGCATGCGAGATGTGAGGACGTGGTGCAAGAGACAAGCGGATAACGTGCTTTAAATATTGTTGAATTTGATAATGTGTGCAATAAACACTATACAGCTATAAATTTAAATAAATTATGTGAGTAAGTATAGGCATAATAAATAACTTAAAATAAATTAACATCTAAGAACATAGATTCAGTCTAAACGATAGTATTATTCCCCTTTTTTGTGTTGCAATCTTACTAAATGCTTTGTTAAAAACAAAAAAAATAAGAGTAAATTTAAATAACTCATTTATATCTATTTCATTTGAATAGAACTAAATAACATCAGTATATTCCACTTCTAGCTAAGTTAGCATTCTATCATGATAATCCCGAGAGCTGCTCTGCAAAGACGTAAGTAACAACAAGACTCGCTACACGCTTATGCCTTAAACTGAATAGAATTTCAATAGTTGTCTTTTGTGGTCAATGCATTGTGACAACTTTATTTCTCTCCAGTGTTAAGATTAGAAAGAGAAATAAAACACAATTGATCGACTTGCTAAGTTATTTACAATAATATTGTCTGAATTTATTATGAAAATTCCAAGAAACTGGCCAAGATTTAGTCCTATTAAATATATTGGTGTTTTGAATGGTAACTGCTTTATGAAAAATAATTATATCAATATGAACGCGTTATAGTTGTAGAAGAGGTATAGAGCCATCCATTACTAGATAAAAACAAATTCTCGAATATTTTCGCCCAAATCTTTTTTAAAGTGTTATTATGCTATTTAATATTTATCAATTTAAACTATGAAATAATATGTTTCGACTCTAGTATTTAAATAAGCATTGATTTTGATATCTCTGCCTATTTTTTAAAAGCTTTGTCACTTAGTTAATGCTAGGTACATTAACACTAAACATACCATAACCGGGTCAAATGACCCATTTTGAAATTTGAAACATTGAAAATACGCGTATCATCTTATTGCTTTTGCACATTTGACTTCATGACTTTTTCTTACTAATTAATATACAGTTATAATATTTATGTCCCTTCCTAACAACCAAATTTCATACATACAAGCAGGAAATATAAAGTCACATTTGACCCGCTGTGGTATTAATTGGTACCTAGTAAGTGTTGGTATGATTAGTGTTAAATATACCTAATACCTAGATATTTTGCAAGTAACTTGGCTGATCATAAGATTTTGTTTTTTATATATTTCTACGCCTGAGTGTTAATATCTATATAGGTATCATATTAAAAAGCCTTTATCTACTAGGTCGGATAGGCATTTATAGTATAAGTGTCATCCATAGTACATGCAACCTCTGCGTAGTTTGGGATCAGATAACCATATGAAAAATGTCCCGGGATATTTATTTATTTTGACCATAAAAATAAAATAAAACTTGGTAATTCATATCAATTAATCTTGGCACCATCAACGTTATCGTTCAATGAGGACAAGCGATATTAACCTTTTGGTTGCTTTTGGTACATCGTGGTTGCGACATAAAAATGAAACAAAGTAACGCGTCTGCGGCACTCTTTAATTTCCCCGAGATCTTTAATCTCCACGATTAAGCAACCATCTTACAATAAATTCACACGGAATTAATGCTGTACAATAAAAAAAATATTTATTTAAAATTCTCGTTAAAACACTATTGGGAGATGCTTTTTATGTAATCAGTGCGGTATTAAGAAAACCGTTCTTGAGTTCTACTTTTAGTGAGTAGATCTTGATATATTTATTACCCCATTATAGCTACGTAATCTTAGTGAAAAACTACAACAATAATCGTTGAATTAATTCGAAAAAAAACACCTTCGACGGTCACTGCTCATTATTTGATATCGTTAAGGTGGTTGTAAAAAAACACCAAAGAGGTATATAACTAGCAATTGAATTTCAAATCACCAACAAATTGACAGACAGCATAAGCCAATAAATTTAATTCACACCTCAAAACTTTCAGATCATCAGATAGGTATACTCAATCGTGTTATGTAAAAGAGATGACCAGTTGAATGGAATATATATTCCAACGTAGGTAATGGTAACAAGTGGTAAAAATCTCACGTGCTAAGCTTAAAAGTTGTATCGATGGATGAAATTAGGATGAAAATAAATTATCCGTAAATGGATAAAGCTTAATCCCGTGCATAATGACGTAGCGTTTCAGAGACACGCTCTCGCATTCCCATAAACACAAACGAGCCCGCCGACCACCCAACAATGGCTGGCAATTAATAAAAACGTAAGTGTTTTTCAAAAAAAGAAGCGAAACGTAGTCGACTCCCGCGCATCTCGCGTCTGACGTTGAAACGCATCACGGAATATACGCTCATCCGAAGACTTCGCACGAGATCACGTTCCGCGCATTATTTTGATAAATTCGAATTTTGAACGCTAGATGTGGTTCACTTAATTTTTGTTGTGAGTTTTTTATTAAATAAAAAAAACTTTTCATATTAAATCTTCTGGTTAATCTCGTAATATTGACAATAATTTTCTTCATTCTTCTTTACTTCTGTAGCACCTAGTTTGTGCGTTTCTCTTTTTTCCCAGAAGCTGTTGAATAATACCTACCATAGCACCATAGGTATACAAACAGCCCAAAGGTTTGTCTCGTTAAGTCAAATTGAAAAAAAAATGCGAATGCAAGTTCATGCCTCAACGTTAAAGCATGGGTAAGTAGATAATAATTGGTTGAAAGTTGAAAGGCAGGCTGACTCGTAACATTTACTCGACAGGTAACAATCGACTGTGATTCATAATGAGCTGCTGGCAATGTTTTAAGTTCAGTCACTGAAATATAACTGCAACATCACGAAATTGTAAAAAAACATCTGGATCTTTTTGTACAACATTCATTACCACATTTCAATAGCGAAACTGTCACAAAAGCGAAAAAATATAAAATATAATCTTCTGTTTCCCTTTCAAAACAAAATACTGAAGACTTTTGTAAAGGAGAAAAAAGGGAAATATAAGAAAGAAAATGGAAAGTCCGATTCATCCCGGCACTCGTTGCCGTTGCGGTGGAAGTCTATTCAGAAACAACTTATTAAATAAATTAACCACAACTTGGTGGAAAAGGAAAAACTAAGCTTTAGGGTCTGTGCATATTAGAAAGGAACGAGGTTGCGGCGCGGAGTCGGAGCATCACCGACATCATAACAATGTACAAAATAGATAAGTATCAAAACGCGCATCTACTTATTGACAGCTCATACGAGTACAACGCCCATTCGACCACTTTCATATCCCAGAGCGCATTGGAAGATATAATATATTATACACCATTGAATTTTGCATATCAATCAGTCATATTATTTTTTTTTTTATTTCTAGGCTAGACTAGGCAAGACTATGAAGGATTCGTATGAAATTAGTAGACAATATACTTACAGCCCCTTTATTCAGCTAATACAAACTTCGTCGGCGAGTCGCTTCAAGGAGGCCTCGGAGAGCTTATCTCTCACGTGATTAGTAGTATTAGCATAGTTAGCAAAAGAGACAGAACACGGAGGCCGCGACGGATCATACTCGAGTTAATGTAATTTTCCTTACAGAATCGAGCCCCAGCAGTCAATCAACTCCTATAAGTGTTCTTTTTATTTTTTTAAAGCATGACGGCATATAAATATCAGTTGTTTTACGCCTTACCTAATATCGGTATCATCTCATCACCACTAATATGGCTAAAGCCTCTAATACCTATTCTTAGAACGAAACAGGTAAATCCTTAAAACTCGTCGCCATTCTGTTCCGCATTCAATGTGGAATGTAGTCTGTAGCTAAGAAAGCCCACAAAAATAATTGGAAAGTGACGGGAATAACCTGCTCTCTAGTGACGTGCCCAGCATTAGTTATCGATAGTTTTTCTCGAATTTTGTTGTGACTTTTAGCATTCTTATCCTGAAATTATTGTAATTGTGATGAAACTTCAATAAAGGTTATACATGTTAATATTTGTGGCAATATCGGAGTTTAATCATAGCAAATACTGAAAATTACATGTTTATTTCTCTTTACTAGTATACTTGTACTGTGAAACATCCCAGTAGGTATTACAGGTAATTATTTAAGCCCAAGAAATCGTATGATTTTTATTCGAACGGTTGCTTTTCATAATGTGCAAATATCGATAAAGTAACGGTACAAAAAGGCAACATCCCTAGCTCGCCTCGGGAACGCGGCCCACATTCCCAACTTTTCATCACTCTCCTTGCCTTCCCGGCTCATTGTGTCCGTGGGAACCTTTATTGCCCCCATAGAAATCTTTGAAAGCCGCCCAAGAAAAGCATTTGTGTGCCCCCGCCTTCAATCGGACTGACAAAGAACAGAGTTTCAGTGTTGATTCCGTACCGGTTTCAGACATCTTTTCATTCGGCATTTTCCGATTGGGGCAACTCTATTGGTTACCGTCTTGTTTTGTATCGGTAAATGAGTTTCGTACTGTATAAAGGTTAATTTACTTTTCAGCAAGGTTTTTGTTGCCCCTTGACGTGAATGGGCTCTGTTGTAATTATTTTTGGGGTATAATAACATAAATTATTAATAATAAATATTTTACTAAGGACTTTTTTGGATACCGAAATGTGTTGATGGTTTTATTGAAACTCGAATATCATCAATGCTGATAGTAATTCAGTTACCTATGCTTTTATGAATGATTGTCCATGGCTATTTACTACAACATTAATAAAGGACCTTTTATATAATTAATATACCTAGTGCAAATTAACATGGATTTACGAAACGTTACTTCAGAAAAAAGTTTTTAATTAACATCGTTGGAATAATAAAGACAGACATCTAAATTTGTAATGGACCTCACATAATATAAAATGGAGAGTAGGTACGATTCTTTACAAAACATCTCCCGACTCCTCTGAGTACCTAACTAAGCTTACACTATTTAATTATGACATCCCCCTTCTCCACTTTTTACCACCCACAAACACCCACAAAGAACGTCTTATTCTCCAACCTCTAGTTAAAAAAGAATAACTATAATAAGGTTTTATATTAATATTGCCTACCTAATGATAGTAAAGTGCGTAATTACTATAAATCGACAAAATTCTTGAATGGTTAAATATTTCTCATCCCTGTTCTTTACTAACAATAAAGTATTACGCACGTATTCAAAGTACTATATTGGAAGATATTTAAACGGTAAGTGCATATTATAAACACTGAAGTTGATAGCCAGTCATAGATTAATGCAACCATTACAGAATGTCGCTACCACAGCCAGCGACAAAGGTGAAATCGTGCTCTTGTAAATGGATGAAGATTACCGAGTCTGACCGTTACAAAGTAAGCTATATATAGCACTTGAATGTCAGCCGAGCCGGTGGTACATCTAATGGAAACTCACGAGAACGAGCAAAAAAATATTTAATTTAGCTTCAGTAATGAACAAATCTTCTTTCGCATGAATAGACTTTCTATGTTGTTAATTAAAATCATACAATTACAAAAATGCTGGAGCTCATAGCTACTTTGAAGTCACATTTTATATGGCTTATGATTTAAAATTAACTAATCACACCGATTAAAAGTTCAGATTTATACTGTAATACTTAAAGTTAACATAGAAGACCGCACCAACCCTTCAAGAGGTTAATGTTAGACAGTTCAACCCAGGCGATCGGGTACAGGCTCGTGACTATACGAGTGCCACGCAGCGGTGGCAGTTTGGAAACATAGTAAAACGTTTGGGCCGACTTCACTATATTGTTCGCACCGACAACGGTGATGTCTGGCGCCGACACCTCGACCAGCTCTTGGGTGCACCCTTAATCCGCAGCAGCTAGGAGGGGAGGGATGTGGTGTATGATAAAACTCCTTACATAGTCTCTATGCTAAATCGCCAGATGCCTTAATTATAACGACATTATAATGTCAACTGTCTGTATATATTAATAAACGATTTTACATAATATCATGATTTATTAGTTAACATAAGCAAATTTGGGTTTGAGATAGAATTGGCGTCACACTGCATTTGCCGGTTGGTACATGTAGATAAAAAACAGACAGGTAAAGACACACGATAGAAGTGAAACTTTTGTATTACAGGGAAACATTTTAATTATTCATCAATCACTTTGCAATAGGATAGATTTTTTAAATCATAAATTTATATTTGTCACACAATTGGTTGCGCATCAGAATTTCAAAGCCCTCCCATAAGAAGTTTCACTTTAATATTCTGTCAACAAATCTATTCAATAGATGTTAAGTCTAATAAACATTAGTTCAGCGTAATAGATTGTTTTGAATTTCGAAACAGTTGGTACGGTACATCGTCAAAGTAATCGATTTACCGATTATCGATTAGTTTACTGACAGCACTATTAGTCAACGTAGAGTAGTGTATGATTGGCGTGCCGCCGTCACAGCTATTTGTTCCAATACACTAGTCCATACATCACTTGAATCACTATTTAACCTAACCGCTTACATGAGTTGTGCACAAATTAAAAGCACGACTCCTAGCTATCTTAACTAGAATTTTAATAGCTTAGACGAGTTGCTAAATGCTAGTGTTGGTGTAGAAATTATATTATTATGACGCTAAAAGAAACGCGACTGTTCATTAATAGAAAATAATTAAGGAAAACCTAAAAGAATTTCGTTGCATGGTTCTTTAGTCAACTAAAAAATAATTTGAAATAATAATAATGCCGCAATTTTGGGAATTTGGCGAAAATAAATAATGCTAATAATACTAGGTTTAATAAATGAGGTTATTCTGGAATATTGTTATGCGACATTATTTATTGAGTCAATATAGTTTTGTCGACAGCAGATAATTCTTATTCCCAACACTATTAAGGAATATTGATTTTGCTACATTATTTAATGGGTCATTATAGTTTTGTCGACAATATCATATTCCCAACACTATTAATGTAGTTGGGACTCGTAAATGAAAGAATGTGTTGCAAAATTTGACGTGGACTCGCAGTACAGTGACCGATGCGGGAAACCGGTCTTGGAAAATCGTAATACCATCATGTCCAGACGATGCGACGGAACCTCAACGGTTACATTTTCAATAAAAAACAAAGCCTTAAAATTAAAAGTTAAAGTATTAGCACCTATAATGCATTAGATATAGATTATTATATTTTCATATGAATATATAATGCTGACATGCGCAATATTTACACAATCAAAACCCACTAACTGACGAATAGAAGAAAATCTGAGCCACAAAGGCGTGCCCATTTCCACCGATCATTGTGTAAGAGCGAAATAGCGATACACGCGCCTCGCTCTAACAAAGACGCCGGCGAGCGATGCGCAAAAGAGATAGGCGTCACAATAGACAATTGTTATCCCTACCACCTCAAATTGAACTGCCCTAGTGAGTAGCCACGAGCGAAATTCACACAGATTTCTATGTCGAATGCAGATATAAGGTTGAAATTTCTTTGTGCTGAAATCGGTGTAATACAGCCAATAATTTGATTCGGTATTATCATTGGGAAAACAATGGGTTGAGTGATGTAGGTATAAATAGAATAATGGTTCGGGCCGGAAGTCGATTGGAATCTTGCTGGCGTAGGCGTGATGTTATGTAGAGTTTTCATAGACTACATTGGAATAAAATAATATTTTAATATACAAGTTGCATGCGATGTTTGCCTTAATACGCATCGTCTCACCTTCTTGCGCCTTCTATGGTAAGTAGTGGAACACGTGCATCACGAATTTCCCTGTCATTAGCGAACTTCTAATAAGATGTTATTAGATAATTCCGAAAACTACTGCGTATTATAACATGTATTTTTCTTTCGATAAGATTAACCTAGTTTTAAAACCGTAAACGTCACACTTAGGCATTCGCTGTAAATGTATTGAGGGCGTAACTACCAGGAAAAACAAGTACCTACTCGCTAGAGAAAAATCCGTCACACGTTTTAATATTATCTTTTTAATATTTTTTAATCAAAAACGTCACCACATGTCCGTCTGTCAGTCCTTTGCTTTTCTTTCAGCAACTAATTGGTCTGACACCGCTAACCCTTGGTGTCGGGAAAATAGTTTTTTTAATTTGATATTTTTATTAAAACAACTTGTGACTTGCGTTATTTTAGTGGTTGAAGTTTAATGGATATGACACCTTTAAAGAGTTGCTTTTTTAATTACGGTAGTTAACTTCTCGTTATGCATTGAAATTTTAAACCGTACCTAAGTAATACATACATTTTAGGCACACTATGATTCGATGATATTGACGGTGCTTAAAATTACCGATATTCAGCATAGAATGTTTTTATTAAATTTATACAAAGTGAAATGCATAGTAAAATTAAACGTGTTCAATAAATATATACATACTGCCTATTCCCATGTAGCTAGTTAATTAATTAAATAAATGTTAATTATAATTTGTAAATATATCTAAATTAAATATTAATACATCAGTTTTCATTTAGTCAGAATGTTTAAGCGAAGCAACGTGTAATTTATAAGATTTTATTTGCTGACTGGTACAGTTTTGCAGATATATTTGTAATATAAATTATTAAAAAAAATCTTCAAACATTTACCTTGCAATTATTACATATGTGGGTGACACAATACTTAGATCATTATCAGATTCGCTACACAGCTCCGTGTCCTACGCAAACACGCGTATATGACAAAGATGGCCACCCCAGTTAATTTATTTGTTTTTAATTTTTAAAAACAGAACGCGGAAGCAGACCAATGAGACGCGTCCCCTGCCTGATTGTCAATTAGCGACATCAAACGGGCTTTTTGCGAATTAAGCGCTCGTTTGTGTTTCATTTTTTGTCCAGCTACCGACTGGTGCGGGCGTTTGATGCGTTTTTCCGTTTCGACGTTTCATTTTCATATTTCCGTTTGTCTGGTCGTCTGGGGGGACGGCAGGGGGTTACAATGTGGGGTGTTTTATGTAGCTATCAGCGTTTCCATTTATGCCGGTGATATTTAATTCGGATGAGTGCCCTCGCAGACGGATTAAGTTATTTTACTGTTATTATTTTTGGACTGCTGTATAAAAATGAGCCTTTTGAAATTTTTCTACTCATGGGTATTTGATGATAATTATTGTTCTGTCAAGGTACGAAAATCCCATACAGGTAGGTAGAACATCATACAACACAAATTGAAAACGTGAGCCGAACTCTCCCAAACAAAACTGTCTGGCTACCGTACGAAAGACAAAAAACAACGAAAATGTGAAAAAAAGGAAATGGAAAATCAAACCAGCCAGTATCGAACGCGCCTATTCGAAACGCATCCGGGACGGAGTCAACAAAGGGACGTTCTGTATTTGAAAAAAAGCGCGCGAATGCGAACGTGGGTCCGCCATTAGCCGCTCCCATTTGCAGTGCATCTATGGACGGCGAGCCTCTTCAATCTGTATCGTCAACAATTGTAGGGCTGCCACTACCTAAATGTGTTTATGATTGATATAACATTTTTATTTTTGTTCGATGGCCAACAATTCTAAAGAAACATATCATTAAATTGAGAGAAAGTAATCATCGGAGACAATTTTATCTCAGTAAGTCTTTAACGTTAAATATACTCTCAATACTAAACAATAGAACTATTATCAACATTATCAGAAAAGCTAACTACCTACCTACTTTGTTAACACGTTGCACCGTGCCATAGGTACTTCGACTAGAAAATTCAAAATCAATTCGACAACCCTACCCAGAGGGCATGTGATCGAGTGTTGTGCCAGTTTTTATCGCTGATTCATTAGTATGAGAGTGTCTTTGTTGCAACCGACATTGATGGCGCCCCAACACTGCATAAGTACAATATGCAGTCGACATGAAAATTGATTCGAGATGAAAGGATTCCAGCGGCTTTGTACACAAAAATCATAATTGAAAATGAATCATTAGCTCTGGGAGTTGGATTTTATGCGTGAGATTACGCAATGGATGAGTTACCATTTAAAATAAAGTTACGTGGATCGTGGGACCTTTCCTATTATCCGCTGATGGCCATCATTAGGGCATATTAGATTCGAATAACGTAACTTGATAAGGCAATATTATAATTAAACAACAAGGCCGTACGTTTGGCACATCGAGTTTAGAAAGAGATAATTAACCGTAAATCGGATTTCATGGGCTATGTAGAGCGTCGGCATTGACATTCATACCTCGTGCTTCGCGCGATAGAGACGAAACGACAACCATAGCTTGTTTTCTCTTTCTATCAATATCTTTCAATAGTCAGATTTACATCATTATTTCCCTAATAATATATAGGTTATCGACAAAATCATATACCAGTGTGTTGCACTGCACCGAGAGCCCATTCTAGGCAGTGTTGGCTTACTTTCTGCCCTATCGTCACTTATTAAAAAATAAGTAAAATTGTGGTCACACACTTCAATAAAAAAAATTGGTAGATAAAATAAATAAAATAAAAATGCGTTTGTCTCTCTGACAAATTAATAACTATTCAATGGTTATATTTCTGGAATAAAATCTGCATCAATTAAATATTATCGATGCAAATCAGTCTTGAAAAGAGCAACTTCGAGGGTCAACAAAAGATAAAACGAATTGCGAAGCAGACACGACAATAAAACCCTTGTAAACTTAATCCTTAGGAATAAAGTGTTTCAGAACGGAGAATCAGCGCGTAACAAACCTAATTTGCTGAAAGGGTAAACAAAAACTTGGAGAATGAGGGAGGAATTACAATGTGAAAGAAGTCGCTGTTCTTTTTGCTTTTGAACAGGTCCAGGTTGGAAAACGTTCATTTGGTATATTCTACTACATTGTGGTTTAAAATGATAACGAATAATATTCCAAGTATGTTTGATTTATTTTCTAATACTGCTATATTGTTAAAAACTTTATAACAAGTAAACAACAATTATTTTATTGATTTATAAGCATTAAAAATATTGAAATAAGGCCTACTCCTCGAACAAAGAGATAAAATAGAGTAAATCAGTATAAAATCTGATGTTCTTTTACCTCGGCCCTTTTCAATCCGTGACCCTGCATATAAAGTAACAGACAGAATATTTAAATGGGGATAGATTTTTGTATTCCCATTGAATTCTAATTAGTAGGTTTTGTTAACGGAGCATAAAAACGCTAAGGGAGGTTTGTGCCAGCGATATTATACTAGATATAACAAATTCAATGCAACTATATCATACCTTACATGGCGTTATGTTATTTTTATGCTGCAGGAAATATAGATTTTGGTTATTTCTAAGAGTAAAATAATTAAAACTGTTAGTAGTCCCAGAATCGAAATTGCTTGGAGAATTTAGACCACAATGTAATAAAGTAGCTCAACATGAATGAGTACCTACTATGATTATGTATTCCTTCTCTAAGCTTACACAATCACTAACGACTTAACACCAAATCGAGACGGTTACTTCTATACCATTTGATTTGATTGACGGCCGTCAATAGTTTGACAATAAAAATAACAGGTGAACTTAATCCTCCTTGGTCCAAATACTAATCAGCCTTGAAGTCCAACTTTAGTAGCGATTGACGTAAAAGACACAGATAAGCCGATATACATTCATCTCGGTTGATGCTAATCCAACGAGCCCCAACAACTACTTGGCAACAACACAAATGAGGTCGTACGACGATCCACGTACAATATATTATTTTTTGTGGAAAATATGAAATTAGTTGTCATATCTCTACAACAGTTGTGATAGATATGTTTCAATGCTGGAGACACACTAGTTTATATTTTTGACCCATTACAGAACGACGTGATGGTTAGAACACTGTTATGTATATTATATATCTTGGCCTGTTTCCTACGCCCCAAATTTATGAGAACCTCAATTCTTTCAGTGGATCAGTGAACTAATTAGCAAATGAAGAAGATGAGAAGATCAAGTCTGATTTTTTAGAACATCTGTTATATTTGATGAGGTAATTATAGAAAGAAACTATAAAGAAATATTTGCGGCCTAGAAATTTTCCATTATTCTTATTATGATTATACAAATAATGAACAGCAACCTCGTATTAGCTTGTAGAATCTAGAAGTCCAAATCTCAATAAATGATTAAGTTTCTGTTCTAAAGATATCCACTGACCTTTGCATGTTCCTGCTGCGCCAGTAGTTGCTCCCTCACCATCTGTAGCTGAAGGATCATCTCGGACAACTGCCTTTCTTTCTCCAAAACGCTTTCTCCAGCAAGAGCTTGGATTGCGGCCGCGTCAAGTACTCCACGACGCTCGCTGTAACAAAATATAATTGTGTTAATTCAAGAAATTTACTGAGGTAAGTTCTATATTTCTCTTGAGATTTTAGATGATTAACCATCTTGAGCGATAATTATTATCATAAATGACGTAAGTCAATCGAATTTCTATTCTTCGCATTTACGCATAATACGCATTTAAGCTGCATGTAAACATTATGTTATCTTATGTAGCGGCTTAATTAAAAACTCAGCACATAAACTCAAAAGTAGTGCTGAAAAGATTTCCATTTTATAAACAATACGAAGCTTTGATGATTTTTGCAACAAAAATACATTATTAAATAAACACATGTCAAAAAGTTAAGTTTTTCTACAAAAAGTCTCTTAAGATGTTTATGTGCATTTTTTTGTAATATTTAAAATGAATATGACCTAACATAAGTGTTCTTAATTTTTGTCTAATTTTATCATTGAAAAAAACATAAATTTTCTAAATATTCATAAATTTGAATGTAACTTATTACTGGCTGTAGTGAAAATACTTTACAAGTTTTAGTTTGTAAAGGGAGAAGTTGTTGTAACGATAACGGAGAGAACAATCATAAAAGTATAAAATTTAATTGTTAATTAAAATCGTCAACCTTAATTTCCGATTGCAAAAAGAAACAAAATGGTAACAGACACGCAATTGTTTTTTTGCATGTCAAAGATCTTTTATATTCACCCCGATACAATGACTCGGACTACTTTCTCAGCGAAAGGGCTTATTGTGCAACCAGTTCTCAAGAAAAATAAATTAACTCAACCCAATTAATATTTTATTCTTGGAAACGAAATTTTAATAATGAATGAGAGATTGTGGTTCGGGACACCAGCTTAAAAGGTGAAAATTATATAATTCTGTACTATATCTTAAAACTGCGGATACCTAGTACTGGGTGTTCTTAGTCGATTATATTTATAAACGCGGCATAACAAAGTGTAGTGATATCCACCTGGCTGGTACCTCACGACACGAGACCTTGGAAAATAAGTTACGTTTTCAACGCTCCCTAACATTGGAGGTAACAACAGGAGAGTCAACATAGTCCTCTTGCTCCTATAGGTATAATTAAGAGAAATATCTTTCATACTTATCGCCCTTCAAGATTTTCGGCTTAGCCAGCTGCGGTACAATAGAATAGATCTTTCTAGGCGTTGTAGCTATTATGTCAGTTGCCGTACCTCAAGTGGCTCAGCTAGATTGCCTAGCACTTGTGGTAGTCATTTGGCTTATGGTGGACAAAAGTTTTTTTTTTTTACTATCTTTTTATAGCATTTTTAAACCATTTCTATCTTAAATATATTTGTTTATATTATACATATATTTGATTTATTAATTACTTTTGTTTTCTTTTGTATTTATTTCAATATCCTAAATTAAATTTAAACTGCCAAAAATATATTACCTTTATCATACATTAAAAAATAAAGGACTACACGAGTGATTATTGTATGCCTGCATTCAATAGGTAGATAACATACAAATAAATGTTTCAATGAATTTTGTTTTGTGCCTCATGTTTGACGTTTGTTTTCCATAATTCATGATATTTCACGATGACTCATTTTATTGAATGCAACATTATACAAAGAGGTACCAATAGCACGCAGAATAAAGGTGTTCTTCACAACACAATCCACTCGGTGCTTGGTACCTGTCATACGATACAGAGAAATGTGTTTTATTTTCCTGTTCAATGGAAACGCCACTAACGATTTACTTCTGTTGTTGTTTTCTTCTATTGATGGGTGAAAAAATATAAAACCAAATATTCTTTATGTGGCTGTAATAATATTGCTTGCCACAGTTAAAATAAAATTAAAGTGCCAAGAAAGTAATGATTTGTGTAGCTAATATTATATTAACTATTGCACAAAGAATTTAATGTCAGATAAATTTAATTGAATTAATCTAAAACTATTCGTATATATATCACAAATAAGTAGAATAATTTTATAAAAATATTATTTAGTAAATTACATAAATTTAATGTTAAAGTTACATACCAAAAGTCTAAATAAAATGCTATTCTTTTCGTCTGTCAGAACACTTTGCAGCGCCACTAAAAAACGTCGTCACCGGAATGAAATCACGTCTCCACTAAAATGTTGAAACAATACATTTACTTGTAACTTCATTAGTGAGGGGACTGACTAAACTAGGGTGAACTAATAGACCCGTCCACTACCACTCGATACTTTGTTTCAATAGAATCGATTCGATTATTCCGATTCGGAGCGCGCAACTGCACTAATAACTTTTTACGGTTTTTATTACTTGACATTGGCCACATGAGGCCTACAAAAATTGTATATATTCGTACATAACGTGTCAGTTATCTATATCGAACAGCTTTTTTTTAGAAAAAAATAAATTTAAATCTTATAATAATTACAGTCTCTTAATTCATGAAGGAAACTGTTATGTATTATTTTGTAGGCTTTACTTTGAAGTTTACTACGATTCTACCATGTAATATTTTACAGTTTGTTATGTATAAAAAAGACATGCACATTATATAGACTACAGACACCACTACTGCGCATAATCCGGTAAGCATTTGGTTATTTTATTGTCTTAGATTCAAAAATGTTTTATTTAACTAACAACATTTTCTTCAAATGCCGTTAAAGTTGCTACTTTCTCTAAAAAAATAACCATTTTATTTATAGTCTGTTACAAAAACAAAAGAGGTAACACGTAAGTATTCAAATCTCTCTAGGGTTACGTCGGAAGCAGGGATGACGTCATTAAAATGGATGCCAGGGGGTTGACGCGATGAATTTTGACATTGTACAGGCTGTTTGATATTAGAACGAGGAAATTTCATTTTCTTCTTCGTTTGAATAAAATACATTAGGTGTCCATGAAATCTACGATTACAACAATAATATTATTAGATTTAAATAGAGAATATAGATATATCTCTTTATTTCCGCTATAAAGTCATTTATTTACAAAAATACCTTAAGTATTATCAGGCTCGCTTTTTAGTTACTTAGCAGTCACGATACTGTAAAACCAAAGCACTATAAAATATTTTTATCTTAAATTTTCTACCATAGTCTTTCATTATCTTCGTTAACCATTTTGAGTACCTAATAGTCGTAGACGTCTTAATCATACCTATTATATAGCCAGTGATCAAAATAATACCTTCTTAAAATCATATCAGTCAGGAACTAATAATATACTCTTATTACCTAATCTAAATTTAAAACATGACTACATGATTTGATTTCATAAAAAAATATAATGTTATTTGAGATCGTGCCCTATATAAGCCCTATGCTATATTTACGAGTACATACCTTTTATTCCAGCTCAAACTCAATAATGATAAAACCAATCACAAAAAAACCTGTACACAAACTTTTGAAGAAAGTCATTTGCGAAAACATCGACCTGTATAACGGTAAGGCGCCCACCTGCCGGTGTCATAATTGTAAAAAAATATAATCTTTTTACAACTTCATTCTTTCCCATTTGAAACTTTTCTTTGATTTTTCCCTGCTTCGATTTCGATCAGGATTCTTAACGCTCCTTTGATGGTCCAAAAGGAAGAAAGTAAATGAGAAAATAATTGCTTCGGTATTATTTGCTGATAGGGCTTCTTTGCTGGGGCATTATGATATTTTTTCTCTTTCCAGATATCGCGATACGATTAATTGTCAGTTAATTAGCTATTGACGTGGGTATATTAATTTCTTCGTAATAGAAACTTTGTGGGTTTTGATTGAATTTAAATTGCGAAACATAAAAAAAATTCTACGAGAAAATATTTAATTTTCAATTTCCGCAACAGACCTTTGTGAGTTTATTTTATCTACAATAAGCTATCATACTGTTTTGTTTCATTTTTAATAATGGAACCTCATTTTGCAGATGAAACTTCACCAAATAGAGCCTTGTTAACATTTTATTTAGTGACTGGCTGTCCCCCGCGGTTTTACCCGCGTTCCCGAGGGATATCACATTTTCTCGGGATAAAAAGTAGTCTATATGTTATTCCAGGATATGCTCTGTTTATGTGCCAAGTTCCATATATATCCGTTTAGTAGTTTTTGCGTGAAAGAGTAACAAACATACTTACGGACAATACGTATATAGCATTATTTTTATAGAGTTTGAGATAGTTTCATATTGAAACTGGTTGCAATCACCGTAATCCAAGTACCTACTGTAGTTTTATATGTAACTTCAACCTACAATAATGGCATACCCATAAAACAAAGGTAAATAAACAGGGTCCGCACACACGCATCATTTGAGCGGCATAAAGTATGCAGTGTAAGGGTCGTCGCACGCGGGCACAATTTGTGGGCAACAATAAAAAAAATCCCTTAACACAAGACAACGGTAACTGCTAGGGTTATCCGTCTTGTTCGCCCCTCGCGACAGGTGCGGTAGCTTAGTGTGGATTCAACTTAATTACATTTCTTTATTATAGAATAAACTGGATTGATACTTAGGCACATTTTTCTTAAGAAGAATTTGAATGACAATTTGAATATAATTAAATTTGATAATAAGAATAAACTTACCTGAAATACCTACCAAGGTTGATTCTCATTTCAATCTGACGCTAGAAGTCAACTACTCTACAGCATTTTGTAGTAGTATTAATAAATAAGACATCCAAAATGAAAATCTGAAGGATAGTCTAACTATGTAAAGCTATGCTTATTTTAAATATAATATACTGTAGCCTCATTATCCTCGATTCTATAAGAAAAATGACACTAGATCGAAGATGTTCCATCGTAGCCTCAATGCACTGTCCTTTTCACTAACTAAGCAATCACGTGAGAAGTAAGCTCACCGAGGCCTCCGTGCGGTGGCTCGCTGACAAAGTTTGTATTAGCTTAATCAAGGGTGGTCATACTTACGATATAATAAACCCCACTTTTTAAAAAGTTAAGCATTTTTTTGCAAAACTTATACCATGTGTATCCATACAATTCTTTCACACTAACAATGCACTCATTATTATTTCACAGCGCCGCCGCCGCATGCCGCCGCCCGCCGCGTCTCGCGTCGTCGTAGTCCGTCATGCAGCGAGTTTTTATTGAGCCCAACCGCTCCAGGCAACAGGGGGACGCGACTGATAGCATTTTAAATCAGGTTAAGGTCAACAGGAGTCGTATCGAACGGGGCTTTGAATGCGGCACTGTTGAAAATGCACCAGTTCTGCTCTTTTCAAGATATTGCGCATTACTTTTTTTTTAGTGTAGGATATTTAAACACGTCTATTCAATTAATATCGAATTTTTGTGCTTAAATTACGAGCTTCTGTGACCTACGCTACCAAAATCTAGAATTGAGGTTTTGCAGTCCTTATGGCGATTATGAAATACTACAACATAATCATCAGGTTACGTTGTAATTTTTTTTAAGGTAGTAAAGGTTGTAATTTAAAATTACACACGTTCTACGAAATCGAGTGCTTAATACGATCCAATTGAAATTACAATTTAAAACACCGGAAGGTACCGTTTATTTTTATAGGTTCTACACAACTAATGAGATCCTTATTACGTGCGAACGTAGTAAGTATTAACTTTTTTTTACAAAAAAAAATCTAAACACTACTGTTGCTGAGGCATGTATTGGACGTTGCTTAGATTTTTTTGGCAGCAGAATATATTACCAGTTCTAAGAAAAAATAGTTTCATCAAAATAAACGATGTACCAATATTACCCCCAATAAATAAAATGGACCCGACCTATTCGATTCAGTGAGATCAATAAAAATACATCCCAAATGTAAACGAGAACGGATGCATGAATTCTTCATTTGAAATTGTATGGCTGGCCATGTTAGGGCATTATCATTTTTAGTGCTCGCCACACTGGCGGTATATTCAGATGGAATTTTTGATGCACTGGCGACACAGCCGCGCTGCGATTGGCCGCCCTGAATATTGTATGAACCAATCACTGCGTTGCGCTTAACGTTGCATTCCAATTTCAAATCGTGAAGGCGGGAAATTGTTGGCGACAAAGTTAGCTATTTTGCAATGTAATGGCACGGCACTAGGCATAATTTGTGTTTCACAATCAAATTGAAGTAGATATGTGGTCAATGCAAAGGACAATATATTATGTTGTTTAATTTGACAGAGACAAGAAATTGCCTATGTTGTCAATGAGCAAGATTTCATGGAATGCATATTTTCATTCATAAATAACCAGGTTATAGTTACAATGCACTAATTGTTCGATTATATTATTTATTAGCGGGTCTTGGCCCCGTCTCCGTCGAGTGATAGCGATAACCTAATGCCATAGCCGAAATTATTGTTCCTATGTTATGTTTGTTTTAATTTTATTGCTATCATTGTTATTGTACTCGCAGCTTATTTGGGACGGATCGGTGCAAAGTTTAATGAAAAGTTTCCTGTTCTTACACTCTTGCGCTTGCATTTCATTATAGGTTTTGTGAATTGTGGCCACTTTAACCTATTTTGGGTCCTATGGGACGGGCTAGTTGGCTTGGTGGTTAGAGACCCTGTCTGCCAAACCGAAGGTCGCGGGTTCGATTCCCACCCAGGACAAACATTTGTGTGCATGAACATGTCTGTTTGTTCCGTGTCTGGGTGTAAATATCTATATAAGTATGTATTTAAAAAATAGTATATCAGTTAACTGGTAGCCATATTACAAGCAGTACACTTGAGATCAGGTAACCATGTGTGAAGAATGTCATATGGATGACATATTTATTATTATTATTATTATCTTTGCAGATAACTTTATGGCATTTATTATTATTTTATTTATTTATTGTAAAGGTAAACGAAATGATGTCACTCGCTCGGATTCAATGTGGAAGCCAATGGTTCAGCGCGCCAGCAGTGTAACAACAGTGGTAGCGCCATCAATGTAGTACAAAATAGACTGCAACGTCGATTCCGAGGACATTACACAATCGCCCTGCGGGGTGCAGTTCTGGGAAGTACCAAGACTTAGATTATAATCCTTGCCAATATTATAAATGCGAAAGTAACTCGTGTCTGTCTGTCGCGCTTTCACGCCAAAACTACTCAACCGATTTAAATGAAATTCGGTACACAGATAGTCTAGAGCCTGAGAAACGACTTGACTTTTTAATGCGAAAAAAAAGTTGTAAAGGGTTGAAAGGGGGGGATGAAAAGTTGTGGCTTCCGGCGACTGGGACTGCAATAAACTGGACCCGCGGTCCCACTTGCCGGATCCTTTGAATTTAAATATTTTTCTTCCGGCGACTGGGACCACCTATAAATTAATGAAAAAAAACTATTGTTCAAGCCAAAAACCGTACAGTCAAACGAACAAATGTTTAGTAAGTAATAAAAGAAAAAAGACACTCTGATTCAAAAATATATAAAAAAAAATAAACGTATATAAAAACACCCTTCGATTACTATTTAAAATTGACAGAATTACAGTACTTACCCGCACGATTGAATTACGCGAAAATGGGCTGCTTTAATCTATTACTAAGCGCATGGAATAAATTCATGTCTAGGATAAGTAAATGATATCTTTATCAAATACTTTTATTCTTTAATCACTTACTTTTAACATGTTTTCGTTTGACTGTACTGATTTGGCTTGAACAATAGATTGTACTATTAATATTTGGGTGGTCCCAGTCGCCGGAAGAAAAATATTTAAATTAAAAGGATCCGGCAAGTGGGACCGCGGGTCCAGTATATTGCAGTCCCAGTCGCCGGAAGCCTCAAAAGTTTTTTAGGCTGTTGATTATATAAATAAATATGACATTTTAAGCTCGGGAAGGCGGGTGAAACCGCGGGGGACAGCTAGTGTCTTATAAAAAAGAGGTAGAAAGGTACACAATAAAAGTTTATAAACATGCATCTAGAATAGGGCAACCCCAAAAATTTTACAACTTGATTTCTTGAATCTTGTTTTAGAGGACTCATTACCATTTACCTTGTTGCCATATTGCAAAATAATAGCGTATACAATACACATTCGTTAGGTATTATAGAAGTGCGATCAAGGCTTTGAGGTTATCACAGAGCGCTAATTAAGATTTAGCCTATTGTAATCACTGACGTTAACTAATGATCGTCTGGCAGAGATTTAATAGTTTAAGCAATAATTAATTTTATTGTATTACAATTAAGGTTATATTTAATATTTGTATGCATATTGGTTTTGCTGTTTATGATAGACCAATATATTTAACTAAAAATGAATTGCTGTTCGTTAGTAAGCGACTTGAGAACGGTTGGACGTATTTGGCAAATACTTTTTTTTTTACATTTTCAGTAGGTCCAAACACAGGTAAATTTCGGGAAAATATATAGTGCTTTTTGGGTCCCGTATCTAAACGGTGTCAACGGGACCCTATAACTAAGACTCTGTTAGTTCGTTTAAAATTAAGAGAAACTTTAGTATGTAAAGGTGTTTACAGTTAGGACTAATATCTATGAAAAAAACTTAAAAAATATTTTAGTATGAAACGGGAATATAACAATCATAACGTGACGTAAAATACATATCTAGGGAGTTGAAGTAACGAGACATTGATCGTGATTATGACAGGTATTCATAATATATCATTTGACTAATAAAGAATGCTAAAGAAACATGACGTAATTCATCCATAAACACAAACTAACATAAATAAACCTACTCACGTGTGTCTATATGAGATTATTGACAATTAAAACAATACATCATTGCATTACAATTCACATCTTCATATTCAATAACCATAAACGATATTTCAAATAGACAATTCGTTTTAATACAACAGGGGTATTGTCGGTGTTCCATGTGTGGCGCAAATCTTTGCAGAATGCGACTTTGTCATTGGTCATAAAGAGTTATTGAGGGGTATAAAGACGTATTGTCTGCGAGCCTTGTCGATTGTCTTGCGCTTGCGCATGACAGCTTCATTGTGTCACATTTAGTTAGGTGTGTGTGCAGTACCGTTCACCTTGACAGACTAAATGTGTATTCGTGACAGATTACGATGATATTTGTCTCTATGGTCTAGAAGATGAAGACAGTGTCAGTGTAAAATCAAATGTGTTCTTCAACAGAGTAATATATCGAACAATAATCATCGTTTTAAATGTTTAATAATCAAAACTCCTTAAGCAAATAGATGCAATCTTTTTCGATGAGTCTACAGTGTTACATACTTAGAAAGTATTGTAGGCCTAAATCATTTTATTTGATGGTAACATTTAATTTAAAAAATAGTTACAAATCTATTCTTTACAAAAACAAAGCTAAAACGCTTGCCCCGGGTGCACCATCACTCATAACAATCATAAATAAGATATTCACATTAACTAATGTTACAACGTCTTTTATAATCTGGTACACTTACTTATTGTGCTTTCAAAATATATATCACTGTACAAATTACACTCAGTCTATTGTTAACGTTTAGATTTTGTTGTTTGGTTCAAGGGACAAGCGATTTTATCGTTAGAAATATTGAGATGGTCAGTTAGGATGCTTGATGTTGGATTTGATTTCTCTGCGATTGGTTTGCATGGTAAAGTTCCACAATTTAAGTATCTAAGATCGAACATCGATACATTTTTGTAAATAAAATTTGATCGTTTATCACTTAAGAATAGCTGTGTGATTTGGAAAATGAACGAAGTCTGGTGGGTCAGCCAATAATTAAGTAAGCGCTTTTTTGAGATCATTTGCCTCTACAGACCACCTTTATTTGTATTTTAGAATATCGTAGCAATTAAATACCTAAGTAAGCAAGTCATTAAATACAGTTTTGGAGAGGTTTCAGGAAGTCATGTTAAAACTCCACGGCTTTTCAGTAATTTTAGTTAAGTCGATTTTATTAAAAGGAGGAACAGAGATCAGCTTTTGTTTTAAACCACACATCACAAGACGGATTCACAACAGCCATAAAGGAGATGGATTGTTGTACATTACGCGTTCACATCTTAATCCGAAGCGATGGCGATTACACCAGCGTTTAATTAGTGCCACGCCCGAGGGACAATGGGTTGGCATTTGTCTTCATATCATATGAAATTGTTTAGGCCGGCATTTTAGGACGGCTTCTTTTAGAATCATTTGTTAGGTAGTTATGTTATCAACAGCATTCTTGAGTTTAGTATCCACTAGCTGTTCTACGCGGTTTCACCTTTATACCGAAAGGATGTTATATTTTCCCGGAATAGAAGGTAGGCTGTGGTATTCCAGACTACAATCTATCTCTGTGCCAAATTTCATCTATATCCGATCAGCTTCGCGTGATTGAGTTAAAACATCCATCCATACAAAGTTTTAAACGTTTTTTTCATTTTTCTTTCGAGTAAGTACTTCTCCTCTTAATTATTTTGTATTACATATAAATAAAAACCAATTCAAGGCTATCTATACTAATTGTAAAGAGGAAATATTTGTATATAAGTATGATTGTTACTCTTTCACGCAAAAACTACTGAACGGATATGGATGACACTTGGCGCATAGATAGAGTATATCCGTGAATAACATACAGGTTACTTTTATCCCGGGAAAATGTGATATCCCTCGGGAACGCAGGTAAAACCGCGGGGGACAGCTAGTCATTAATATTTTTGATTAGAATGTTGCTCGATTCCCAGTGTTATAAGAGTGAATAGGCCTACAATTATTGATAGAATCAGTTAGAAACAAAGTATCCATAGTAACTATTAATAAATACATCCGCGAAAACAATCATTATTATCAACAAAGACTATTAATTATTGCAGATAGCACACAAAGATATAAGCGGTACGTAAATACAAAATATTGACATAGATCCCGCTTGACACCGCCTTAACCTTTATAATTATCTTCTATTATTGAACATTATCTTTATCTCATTTTATTGTAACTGCGACCAGAAATATAAGACACAGGATTTAGTTTGCATCCACCCGAAATGGAGGCCAAGGTATAAATGGCGTCGCGAATATCTAAATTGTTTCTAGGTTGTCAACTATAAAAAATATTTAAAGAAACTAATGAATACTCGTTTAGATCTTAAAAATTTAAGTCATAAAATTTCTAAATATTTTTATTATACCTGTACGTTGGTACATTAATAAGACGAACAATTAGGTCTATCGTTTATATAGAAAGGCAAATAAAACAAGTTTGGTACACTCGTTAACCACGTCTTTATCTCAACGATCATCCGGTACTTTTAACTAATAAAGTCATCATTTAGAATTAAATATATCAGATTGCATGTAGGTAGGTCAATGGCATTGGTTAATTAGTTCAAAGAGGAAATTGCCAATTATTATGAAGTGTTCAATAGTTTGACAATGACCGTATTGAAATAAGTGAAGGCTACTGCTGTAATGAAGGAAACAAAAGATCCAAATTAAAATGACGAGTCACAATACAAGGAAGATGTAAATTAAACTAAATCTGCAAATAAAAAAAAATGTAGTTGAGTGTATTCGAGATAAACAAACCAGTTTATAAATAAAAAATTAAAATAACACGAAACCATCAAAATTTGATTTATTGTTAATGTTTTCTTACCATGAAGAGTAAATAATTTAATGTCGTATTATTGAAACGTCATGACTTTTTATTTCATATGAAATTTATTTATAAATCATAGGTTGGCATCTATTAAGAAGTAACTGATTTGACATCAGAGTAATTTAATAATAATATCACAGAAAAGCATTATAAAGTAGGGTCTGAAGTTTTTTTTATTTAAATTAACTTAAATTGACGGGAAAAAAACCATTGACTTTAAAAGGCCTTCGACTATGATAATATAAATTATATTTTTTTAATAATATTTCAAAAAAGCAAACAAAAAAATAATAGTTTTTTTTTATTTTTTTATTGCCAATGTAGAAAAAGACCACATATCAATTAACTTTTACACAGCATTTGGAAACCCAAATTAAAGTAGGTAATGCGTTAAAACCATTAAAAAATTTTTTCGCAAAACAGGCATGAAACGACTACAAAGTGCGCTTACACAATCATTTAGACTTTAAATTACTGGACATTACTGTCCCGAGCTAATCTGAAGCGTGTAGTGACATGGAAAATTAAGCGGTGTTTTAGTGGAACATTATGCTAACAATAAACCCGGGAGTATTGTCACAGGCAAGCGTATATATCAACGGCTAAACGACGTGTAGCTTCTTAGAAAACCTCTTCTAATATGACTATGATACTACTGCAAAGTGTGTTGTGCACAGTACCTATCGAACATTTAGGATTCTTTGAGAAAGATACCCAAATTTCAACATTACTTATGATTAATATATTTTAACCAATGATACTTGACAATATCTAGTGGAATCTATTAAGACGACAAAATCAATGCAAAAAGAAATGCTTTTCTCGAATCATAATAGTCACCCTCGATAGATATTAAGCTAAGGGGGATAAAGAATAGCACGTTTAAATAATTAGCAGCACATGCTTGAAGTAAAGCTGTCAGATTTAAAATAAGGACTTTAAGAAACAATTGGCACTTAGTTTCCAAATCTGTAGGAGTTGAGAAATAGGTTCTCGCTTCGGTCATGAACGCTTCCGAATTTGGTTGCAGAGAAGAATTCGTTTACAGTTTAACATTTCGCCCATGAGAATTGGACTTACAAAGCTAGCTTTTATTATTATATTTATATTTTATTAAATAAAAAAAGCTTTTATTGCATTACAATTTTACTTAGCCTTTTGTCAAACTTATTAAACTAACCAAATGAAAATTCAACGATACAATTTGTAATTCTAACCAGTGCAGCTCTGGTTATTCATATTCCCTTTTAAACTAAAACTAATATTATTGGCAGTAAATAATTCACTGTTAGCACTTAAAATTGCATAAACATAATAACTATGCAAACATAAGTGGACGTTAGTTATGCTAATATTATATGGCCTGGGTTTTAGGTCCTCTTTTTATGACGGAATGGTTGGAAACGAAGAGATTTACAATTTAGAACACATGCTTGCTATAATATACATTGTATATTCAAATAAAGTCATTATTGATAAGGTTCATGTTAAAGACAGTTTTAATGTTGGAAAAAGTCTTGATTAAACCAAATTTGATGTAAGTGAACCTTAAAAAGTAAACTCAATTGCCAAATTGGCAGACAAGGTAAAAGTACGTATGCAACAAAAGGTTAGCATAATATATTTATTAACATAACAACAATTTAGCAACTTAACGATATCCGTCACTCAGATTCCGTGGACAAACGACGTTTTAACCCGAATATCTATAAAAGCCTAGTGAAACCACCGTTTAACGCTTTTATAGTGAACTTGCGGTGGTCCCAACTCTTAACATTGTTTTTAATGAGCTATAATATGGCCAATTAAATTCTGGTGGAACGACCACGCAAGAATAGTCACGCAGTGTCTTTAGCCGCTTTATTTTAGTAGTGTCGCCGTGTAACTACGCTAATACTTGCTAACTGTAATAAAAGCTGGTAGCATATTTTTTGTAATGACGTTGTTTTATAAAAAGTAATGGTAAAAAATTGTTTAAATTATATTATTTGCGCTTTTTATTGTTTCACAGAGATGGAGCTACAAAAAATACGTAATCTGACGAATACAGGAAATGTCGCAAGGCTTATATTCTACAACGGATGTTTTTTTGCTATGGGTGTCAAAGTGACAGTTTAAGATAGGAAAGACCACCATTATAAATTTAAATAGCAACGCCTTAAAAGAAAACTAGGAAGTGTCAATTAAATTAGATTCATTTTATAACAGTGGAACCGCCAAATAATTTGCCAATCAGACTGAGCATCAATGAACTGAAATTGGACTTTACCCTTTGGCAAAATCTAACATTGCGTAGGCACATTAACATTGAGTTATCACTAACAACATACATAATAAACTGTACTTGTCGTCTATAATAATGATTTCCGTATCGCTTTGTAAACAGACTGAAACAAAACACTTGATAAATGTCTTGACATCGGAAACTGCCAATAATGGGAAGGTGACCAGAGATTAATTAAATGATAATATCGCTAATGACTTCAATGTTCTAATATAAGTGTAATTCTAACGACTTATACAAGAAATAATGAAGGGGACCAATGCCGTTCTTTCAGACTTAATTGCCATTTGATAATATAAATTAATTATGTTGACAAAAAAGCGTAACATGCTAATTTCAAGGCTTGGCCGCTTGGGTATCTTTATCTGCTTAATTATATCTTAGATAAATTTTCTCTCTAACAGTAAGTACCTACGTTGTGAAATTCACTTACTTGTTTTGCTTAACTGGTGTTGTAGATGGTGTTGGCCTCTTCTCTTCCTTAATCGTGCTATTGTTCATCTTTGAGGTTAGCCTTTTCAGGACGTCATCCATTGACCGCTTATGGGGCGGCGCCAACGACAATGCACTATTGTGATTCAGTAATGAATTGTTATTGTTACACAGCCCCAAAACTTTTGCTTCAGCTCCAGGACTGCTGCATTCTGAGGAGCCACGCCTTCGAGCTTGGAGGTCGTTGACTTGATGAAGACTTAAAAAAGATGATGGGACTAGAAGGTTATTTGTCATGTCTATTGTTTGGTCAAATCGTTGTTTCTTCGACGGTCGCTCGTCTTCGTAATTTAATTGTTCTTCTTCGCTAATGGAGCTTCTTGTCGAAGAACTCGGGGAGAATTTATAATAACTCTGTTGTTCGTTATCGTCGGACTCTTGATGATCAGGGAAGTCCAGGTGGGCTGGCCCGGCTTCAGACTTAACAGTGTCGGCAGCTCCTTCTTGCAATTTAGACGGTGGTGACTTTCGTTTAGATGACATGTTTCTGGAAAGAAAACAAATATTAATCAATTTGAAATGTCACATACATCTTGCATGATAACTTGAAGTACAAACACAAACAGTATCATTATTGATCTAAATCCCGGGTCAGACGTCAAACGTTGTATTTGTCACCAAACTCCCTGACTAGTTACGAAACTCGCTTCGTTAAAGCACCTAATTGGGCTCTACTAATTGTACTAATTGCAGTTACTGCCTCCTTTGGACTTAAGGTGTCCGCCAGTCTATGTATATAACCAGCCAATGGAGCAAGATCTCCAAACATCGCGCTTACTTCCTGTCTACTGCCTGTTTTGGGTAGAAATTAGACGGACGAAGTGGATCTAATAAGGCTAGCGAATTCCTATCGAGTGACATATACATGTTTGTGTCTCATTCGGTGCTGTGTACATATCTCCAAAAATTATTTGTGATTGGTCGCTTCTGCATTGAGAACGGTATAATGATACAATTATACAGAAGCGTGTGTACTTTGATGCTTATTCCGAGTCTGGGACGTCTTCATTGGTTGTGCTAACAAAACTTCCTTTGCAGATAGTGTCTGGCGTTTCTGCTTTGATGTTTATTTGTCTTCGAATCCGTTGTGCAGAATGAGTTAATTATGTTGAAATGTTTACTGTTTTCTCTTTACTTGACGATGGACAAATTGTATTATTTATTTAATACCTAAGTTGTTTATATCTTATATAGTATGGCAAGTATGGTATTAAAAGTAGATAAATTATATACATAAGTACAAAATTTTGAATCAATAAATGTTCTGATTAAATTCTTTGACAATGTTTGCTCGAAGCTGTTTGTTTTCAAAATCGGTTTGCTCAAAGCCTGTAAAGTTAAGATAGTCTGATTTACAAGTAAGTAAATGAAAAATAAATAAAGTTTAGGGTTTGTTTTCATTTACTAATGCACGAATATGTTGGTAATTAAATGTGGGTCTGATTGAAGTATATTGGAAAATGTACATATATTTTGACAAATTATTTGCTTCTGCATGAATAAATAGATATATATTGTAAAACTAAGTATATTATAGGCTCTAAAACCACTCTAGATCATAATCAGTATGTTCATATTAAAAAAAATCGAAATCTTTTAACAAATAAAACGCTATTAGTTATTACGTATGTTTTTGGTACATTGCTAGAGATATTGTTGCGTCTGTGCAAAATTCATCGATCTAAAATACAAAATTTAAACGTCCTACTAGCACAGAGACAGGCATAAGAAATTGTATTAGGCCCCGCAGGCAGAATGAAGTTGTGAATCGTAGAGTGAGCTTTATTAATAACTTATAAATTGAGGTAACATTTTTACCAATGCATTTTACGTTTATGTACATTATCACTTTATCCTTATTTCACATAGTTTTGACTAAATTCCTATTTTGAAAACTTATTGATTTTTGTGTGGCCCATTTTATGTGATAAAAAATTGCGAATTATCTAATTATGAGTATCGAGGAACATAGAATATTTTTTAGGGGTTGATATTAGATAGATAACTTGTTGTTCATTTGTGTTATAAAAGACATCGTAGGTTAATGTTTCAGTTGTTCAGGGTTGTCGACTTCCCGTGACTTTTAACTACGGAACAGAATACTCTGCCAACAATAGCTTTATCAAAACTGGATAGCTTACAATGTGAATTGATATTGTGTTACGAAATGTATCCAGCAAATTTAATATATAGGTAGTTCAATAAGATAATGTTGTCCCTTTCACCTTCAATCCAAAAACCTAGAGGTTCAATAAATATCAACGAAATATCATAATCATATAGTCAAAATAATTGAAATCGCAAATCCCTACGAAGGTTGAACTCGTTCTGTATTTCAAGCTGCCATATCGTAGGAACACATAGCTATGATGAGTGCCAAGCTGTGTCGATAGGACGTGATACTCAAATATAAAGAAAAACGCATATACCTACTTCTTTCCCTCAAAATGAAGTCAGCAATAATTTATCAAAAGCAATTCGAGAAACTCCCCGACAATTCGCAGTAAATAAATCAACAAATCGATTTTCCGACTGCATTCACGTCACTCTATTTCAATTCTCAATAGTTCCACTCCTGACAACTTTATAATACAAATCGAAACAAAGGAATTTCACCCTTATTGCGAAAACCATTAGCTCATTGAGCACGAAAAAGAAATGTGTGTTTTGTAACTATTAATTTCCTCTTCATTACAAGCACAATGACGTCACGTTGTGAACTGAACAATACGACGTGTTGGCGGGAAATTTGACAGGTTACTAATATAGTTACGTTCGGATGTGTTTATTGAATACTAGCTCTCCCCCGCGGTTTTACCCGCGTTCCCGAGGGATGTCACATTTTTCCGGGATAAAAGTAACTTATATATTATCCAGGATGTGCTATATCTATGTGCCATGTTTCATTCAAATCTGTCCTGTAGTTTTTGTGTGAAAGAGAAAAAACATCCATACATACAAACATTCAATTCACAAACATTCGCATTTATAATATTAGTAGGCTTCGAGCATGTGATTGTTACTTTTTTATTAGTCGTCACTTTCGGCTAGGGATAGCATTCTTGTATATAGGTTGATAAGGAACAGTTTGCCTTAATATGGTACCTATAACTAGACAAAAGCTAAAGTGTGTACTTACCTAATTTTTAAAAAACTTAAGAAATACTATGGACTTAATTTTTTTTTATATTGTGACTTAATATTGACACATAAGTCGCAACAGGCCACAGCTGATTTCAATTTCGAGTCGCAGGGGTGACTGAGTGGAACAATGACGTAACCAAATTGGCGGCAAATTATTCTGCGCTAACTAAACTCTCGCCTCCCCTTGTAAAGTGACTGTTATGAAAATTGTTTATAGAATTGTATTGTAGTGGAGCGCGAGATATTGAATTGTGTTATTTGGGATTTCTGATTTGAATTTCAGTTTAAAATGATTTAAGGGTTGGAATGAATAACACTTAAGTTTCACTTGGAAAACGCTACATTCTAAATTCAAAAATATTCAGATTAGGCCCGTGAAGGTCTCTTATGAAGGTCAAACTTAACGTTATTAAAGCTACCATCGGTTCTGTAGTCAGATCTTCAACTGAGAATCTATCTTCACACTTATCGTCATTGTATCCTATATAACATTCAAAATAATCTCCGAAAAAATTTAAAACAAAATTCTTATTATAAACATTATCACCATCAAACATCAATACAAACTGTGCAACATCATTATAACAAATTCTATTTAACTTTATTAGCCAGCAATTATTCGAATTGACTTGTAAAACATTACATTGTTCTATCTCAAACACATATCACTTACAACGCTGTCATCATAATTCGCATGGGGCTGTAATCTTAAAAGGTAATATGCAAATCCAGATCAACAACGTTCCTAAACCCGTATTGATTGAAAAGTACCTAACTGGGATTTCTTCAAGACACTAGAGTTGTTCGGTCACTTTCACACTAGATAATTGTCGCCGCGACTGTTTACCGAGCCGATCGCACTCTTAGTCGGACATTCTCATGTTTTATAAATAAAGATGATTAAATGAAAGTTTCGATTGAAGCATCGTCAATAGTTGTTCTTGTTAGATATGGGTAAAGGCTAAGGGCATAGTTCACCACAAGCCAGGTTTTCACTACACAAGGCTTTCCTTCAGATATGCAAAGTATATGCGACGTATTGTCATATTAACTTTAAGTACTTATCTATTCTTTTTCACAATTGTATAGCTATATTATTCTTAGCTCTTTCAAACTACGCATTATCAAATGATTTCTAGACCATAGTTATTTAAAACTACCCTTATTTATATCTAAATACAGCAACGATAACGCAACCCAGTTCTGAAGGTGCCTTTACAAAACTCGTACAGTTACATGTCACGTGTGTACCTGACTTCTAATTTATACGAGATATTAACATGTGCATCCGTTTAGAAATTAATCAGCGACGGACAGACGGACGGACGGACTAAGTAATCGTAACGAATGTCTAGCTTCCAATCTATTAGTTGAAGGAAATTGCCCGCCGCCCCGTCTTAGATAAACGGTTAAGGTTTCTATACTGACTTCCAATCGGGGTTGGATTAGATCGTCACCTGCTGGATGATTGAACGCGCGTCTTTGTGATTATCAGATGATTATTTAACGAGGTTATTTCATTAGATAAAGATCATGGGAATATTGCGAAAATCAAGCCAATTAAGGCTTTCAGATACTCATTGTTAAGTATTCAAATGCAACGTACTTTTGTTTTTAATTTTAGAATCAGAAACTATCTATATTTTAATTTGACTATTACCTATTAGCTAGGTATTAAGTGTCAAGAAAGCAAATTGCAAAGCCATTTTTTTTGAGTAGTAGAGCTCTTAGTGCAGAGTTCGTTCGGGGAAGTACTACCACCTTACCCATTTCCGCCGTGAAGCAGTAGTGCAATTGTATTACTGTGTTTCGGTTAGAAAGGTAAGGGAGGCCGGTGAAATTACAGGCACATGAGACTTAACAACTTCACGTCTCAGGGTGGACAATGCATTGGCGATGCTCCTAGTGTTGCAAATGTCCATAGGCGGCGGTGACCACTTACCATCAGGTGGACCGTCTGCTTGTTTATCGGCCAAAGTGGCATAAAAAAAAAATTCCATCCGCACAAATATAAAATGGGTTGTAAAACGTAGAATAAAACTCCTTCAATCAAATCACAGTCTCCGTAGGACTTCCCGTTGCACAATGTGCAAATAAAAATTAAATAGAAATATTGTGAAGCGCCCTAATTGAATAATGTAGATGCGACAGAATATTTCTTTTCCTAAGGAGAAAACATCGGAAAATTCTCTCCTGCTGCCAGTAACTGAATTATTCCTATTCTATAATAAGTTTATTCACAATAAGATGGAATAAAAATTTTGCAGCAGCCCTCGTAAATTAGGTTTCGATTTGCCATTTTCTTATTTATTTGTAAGTAACGGACTTGTTTTGCGAATTCTTTTTTTAAATGAAAATGCTGATTCACTACCTGTTTTAAATAAAAATAAGGATTTAATTTAAACTTATGTTACTCTTACTAATATTATAAATAAGAAAGAGACAATGATCTGATCCACACATTGTTCGAGCTGCCGTAAGCTCAAGTAAGTCGAACTGAGAATTTCCATATTTGCATTGCCAAATTTTGCATTGTCCTTTATGCGAGTGTGTGTCTGCATCTATGTTCGTGTACTACCACTCAGTTCCTTAACAGATCCGATTTATATAAAAGTTGGGTCAAAAGTAGAATATGTTCTCAATGAACACATATGATAATGTGAAATGACTTTTTATCAAAAGAATCATTATATTCCTCGAAAGGGCGAGTTTGAAATAGCGGAGTGGAAGATGGGGTGTAATATTTAAACTGGATTTGATTACTTAAGCAATGCCTTCGTCATGTTATCGAATGTCGTTTCATAGTCGAAAATAGTTAATATAAATAAATAAATATCCTCGGACATTCTTTACACGCGGCCATCTGGTCCCAAACTAAGCAGAGCTTGTACTATGGAAAGCAGATAACTGAAATACGACGTTTACTACTTTTTTTTCAAAATACATACTTATATAGATATTTACACCCAGACACAGAACAAACAGACATGTTCATGCACACAAATGTTTGTCCTGGGTGGGAATCGAACTCGCAACCTTCGGTTTGGAAGTCAGAGCGTTAACCCTCAAGCCAATGATAAAATCCCAATATTCTGCCAAACCTCAAAGAAAACTCATCAAATGACATGTCAAAATAACGCTGCATTTCCACAATTGGCCTCTATTGAGCATAAGGGGGAAAGAAAATTATCGGCGGAAAATTACAAGAAAACTCCCCACATATACAAAATATAACAAGTTACAAAGATTAATACGCTGGAAATGTCACAAGAATAGTTTTCTATCTTGTTTGAAAAGATTAAAAAAGTAGTCGTAAAGTATAATTAAAAGCGCATTAATGTATTTTTAAAGTTAAAATTGTTTTAAACATTGATCAAGCGTCAAAACAACTATTTTTCAAATGCAGATATTTGTTTATAATTTGTCACATGTGATGTATTGAAATGATTTTTGTAAACGACTTAGCTTCTTTGAACTTTTGTAATAATTGCACTTATATACTATCGTTACATTGACAGTTTTTATTTTGGAGAAGTATTATGTATATAATATTAGGTCAAAGCTTTTATGTATTTAAATTTAACAAAAAACTGGGGGTCTCGTAAAGACAAACGATTTAAGTGAAACTTTTGTATTACAGGGAAACAATTTAATTATTCATCAATAATTTTTGAATAGTATAGATTGTTTTTATCATTCATTTACTTTTCGTCGCACAAAAAGGTTACGGATCAGAATTGCAAAGCCCTTCCTTAAGAAGTTTCACTTAAAAGATGGTCCGTGTTTATTATTAATACATTTTTTAATATTATTTATATAACGTACCAGTGTCATATCTAGTAGTCCAACTTTTATGACGGTGTAGAACATTTTCTTGCGACTGACAATGGGGGAAATTACCTATTGGGAGTGCGACAACGCGAGCCAAGTGGGCGAGCTGATTCGACAATATGGAGTAAGACTATTTTTTGACATAATCGTTAGAAGGTTCTTTGAAATAAAATCCCATTACTATGGATGTCTTAAAATAAATATTGGCCTAAAAAAATAAAGATTAAGTTCTCTATTTAATTACTGACATAAAAATTATTATTATACTTTTGAGCTAAATCTTTTTTGAGAAGCTGTACCAGCTACTTTTAGGTTCAGGCAGATCTTGAACTAATAATTTTATTTTTTTTCGATTACCTGTATTTTTTTCCTTTTTACTAGTTATCGAATAGTCGTGCATTTGTCTAAAATGTCACCACAAAAGCACTATCAAAATGTATTTCTATAACTGTTCATTGAAACAGGGTCGGTCTCCATATATACACAGTCACTTTTGAGCCGCCCTCGGTAGCTCCAAGGGGTAATGAGACGACATTATGATTATTTCGTCGCAAACAATGCAGTTAATATAGCGTGAACAATGCCCCAATCACCGGTGAACTTCTTTGTTCACGTATTCATCACTTAAGTACCCACGAAATCTTAGTTTCGTCTAAAAGATCTGTGTATATTATGTAGTAAAGTTACTATTTTAGCTTTCTCAGATATTACGAGGTATTTTCTTGGAATTTGTAAATGCTTCCTTTTTAATTTTGATTTGATGTTAGGTTCGACATAATTTAGGCGCAGAGGCATTTGGCAAATTCATCTCTGACCGGAAATCATCCCTCCCGTCACTTCCCTCCACTTACATACGAGTTAGAAATGAATATCCTGAATATAATATATAATTATTTTGAACATATTTATGCGATCCATATTCAGCCGCCTCCTCAGTAGTTTGTATTCAATATTGGTATTTCGTAGGCCCAGCTCCTAGTTATAAAAGTTTTCATGTTCTCCTGAATAGCATGAAGCTGCACCAGATTCGCATTCGTTCATTCCGCTCGCAATTCATTTCGCAGTGACCTAAGGATAGAAACACAATGGGGCACTCATCAGGCCCTCTTGTTTAGGGAAAATCGCCGACGAGTCGTCGCAGAGTCTGTATACTCCTTAATTGTTGATATTACATCTTGTATACATCTAATCTATATTCTATATCTATATCTGTATTATCGTAAAGCATCAAAAAAATGCGAATAATTTTATTGCAAAAATCTAATGAATTTGTATAATAGAACCAATAAAGAACCTATACAATCAAACCATAATATCGAAAAGCATTTAACAACAACTTAAATGAAATTGTAACTCAATCGTATAAACTGAACAGTGGGTAACAAAATGTGCGGAGTAGGAAAATAGTTAAGCATGAAAATGAGCGCGGCTTTCGAGTCAAGATGCCACTACATTTCCACACAGTTTCCCGCAAAGGAAAGCTTTCCATTGAGGAATTTGGTTTCAAGCTGTACTTCACTTTCCTCGATCCAGGAGACCGTTATTTTTAACATTGTATTACAGAACGCGAGACGAACGAAAAATAGGTACACGATTTAAATAGAGCCCTTCATCTGATATCATTTTGAGGATGAATAAAAAATGTAGTAGCTACCTAATTTGTTAATACGAATAGTAAGTTGATACCTTGTATGACTTTATTAATCTTTCCATGGTTGACATTATTTTTTCTGTGCAGTCTGTTTAGATAACTCTTTTCGAGCCCCTAGCTCCCCTCGTTGTGACATAAAATAAACAAGTGCACATCCTTTGACAGTGTAATACAAACAATTGTCCAAATCATAAACAATGGTTTACATCGCAAATATTATCTGTGTCCCGTTCACTATCCCTACGTATAATGAACCATTCATACTGCCAAACAAACTCCAACCAACCATATGCAATAATTCTATACGCACGAACCCAAATCGGAAAAGCTGTAAGCCCCTATCGTGTTACAAAGGATTCTAAATCCAAAATAGATGGTAGTAAAACTGAGAATTAAATGACTATCGTAATAGATGTAAATCCTTGGGCGTCTGACAAAGAACAGAAGCGATTTCACGACATCAAAGTGGAACACGACATATTACGCTTCAAAATAAACACCAGAATAAATACATCGAAATGTTTGTTACTAAATATTCGGCAATGGGGTGATCATATTCATCTAAATTATCTGTTAACAGAGGGTAGTTCCTGAAACCCTTTTGACGACGAGGATTAATTTGATGTTTGTGCATACGTTCGTGTCTCTGTACTGATTTGCAATTAATAACAGACTGCGTTTAGTACCTATTTGTATTCTGTGTTATAACATGAAGCTACGATTATTATTTTCCAGAAATACGAGCATACAATATCGTCCATAAAACTTTTCTAACGAACCGAGATTGTTCCCTGAAATTCTGAGTTGAAATTTGAGCGCGCTTAAAAATGGTAGCCTATAATTTGCACATAAAACACATCCTAATGGCACCGTACGTGATCACTTATTCGGCGGACTCACAAAGAGACATCTTCATCTGAAAGCAGACTCTGATTTAAATACATTATTCTTGTAATAACAGCGGCACCGGACGGAGGGATCCCCATTGAAGTCGTAGAATACATTATTTTAATTCGTACCACCTCTTTGTGACCCCATCAGGGAATTAATGGATTCAAAGCCTTCTCTTCCGTTCGACAAAGAATAATTTGCTAAGTAAATGAACGGGCAGACAATCCTGTTACGATCCCAAGTTTTGTTTCGATGGAAGATTAAAGAGTCGCAAATCATTTGAAAAGGGGGCACCTTTCAATTCGGGCCTTTGTGGACGTTATCTCTGTTAATTTTGGGAGGTCAATGAATAAGTACACAGTAGAATTTCATCATTCAGGCTTCAGCTTTGATTAACCGTTGAGTAAATATGGTGTTGTTTCTGTTAAAATAGTATTGTCTGTAATAAATGTAGGATCTATAAATGAAATGCACAGTAACATTGCTGTTCTAAACAGCGACAAAGCAATAATCTAAATTGAAATAGGTTGAGTCTTAGATGTAGGAAACTGTTTCCAATTCAGTATTCATTGGGAGCGGCAGAATAGAGAAGCTATTGAGAATTATTGTCAAATCTCAGGGGCAATGCTGCCGACTCCGGTGAAACAAGAAGTGAGAAAGGGGCGGACTTGACAGTTTGACATCGAGACTAAAAGTTAATTTGTATTTATTCCACAGGTCGTGGGTTCGATTGCCACCTTGGACAAATATTTGTATGCAAGAACATGTTAGTTCTGTGTCCGGGTGTAAGTATGCATTTGGATGAAGAAAAAATGTTGTAGTACGGTGCTTAATTTGGGATCAGATATATAAAAAATATATAAATATAAAAAAATACTTGTTCATGTATCATAGAAAAACGCAGCTTATTACAAAGTAATTAAATTATAACTAAATTTTTTATATCAAAAATACTATTAGATTATTATTATGCTACTTTGCTGAAACAAGTATTTTTATGACAGATAAAAAAACCTATGATGTTATTGCAGTAACACTATCTTATCCAATTATCCCAGTTCCGTTGCAGTCTTGTTATATTGGAGGGGTAAAGACGATCGTTGCGCCCCTTGAGTCTCCGGTCACTTATTGTTACATCACCGCTGTCTGAGGTCTGGTGACATTCTAGCTTAATGATATTTGGGCAACTGTAATTATTTGTCAACTGATACTACGTATTATGATCTTAGTGAGTTTTAGAATAATCTCACGCTATACGAAAGTTACTTCACAGTGTTATTATTGAAGAAGTTACTGTGATACTGACTGCTGATATTATTCGGTCAAATAATTGGGATTAAAAAGCTCATTCATCATGAAAATACAACTAAAATACTGGCATAAAACTATACAAATAAAAGCAGTCACTAAAATGCAGTTAACATGTGAATTATCATAAGAAAACGCCGAAAGTCGACATCGAATAATATTGAATGATTTATATATTATTCACAGGGTCGCCACGGCAAAGCCACTACACCTTTATGAATAATTTAGATGTCAGACACATATTATTTTTGCTGGGGCCGCGGTCTGCCCTGTGTTTGTCCTATAAAATATCATTTGAGGGCATGAAAGGGGTCGAGAAATCCTCGAGGTTAATCCTTCTTGAACCCTTGAATATATTTTTTTGGAATATTACGTCATCGATGTATCTCATAAATAAAGGAAAAGCATTGAAATGAATCTTGTTTCTGTCTAATCCGAGTTAAATAATGATCTAATAACATGACATAGGTACAGAAACTATCGCTACAAATGATGCCGAATCAATCCAAAATTCAAGCTCCTTGTCTACCCAAACTCATACAATAGCCCAATCTACACAAGAGCGGAGCTTTCTAACTGAATTATACGAGTCTAAGCACAATCCCACGCCATCCATGCCATTATTAACCCTTTCAAACAGTCACAATTACAATTTGTGGTTATTTGTCAAGATCCCGTCTTAATGCGCTAAACATTTCGAGTTAGAGCAAGATTTTCAGTTTAATTTTGTAACGTTTTTGTGGCGTTTAGAGTTGCGGTTGACTTTATGGTAATTGGCATGTGAAATGCTTGTTTGCGGTTGTCTTACAATGCTTAGTGTTTGTTCTAATGAGATCTGATGGTTGGATTTGTTCACACGAAGTTTTAACTGTAAATATGTCAGGTCTGGAATAAAGGAAATTGTTACGCTCAAAATAAGGTATTTTTGGGGCAAATTTTAAAGAAGATTTATATAATATACATGTTACAAAACTGCCCGTAAAGCCGAAAGGAGGTTAAATGGGGCCTTATAACGAGTCCATTCACAATATTTAAGAACCGTAGTAACGCTGTGTAACATACCCCAAAAAAAAAAAAAAAAACAGATTTTTGTGAATGAAAAATAGAATAAATATTAAAGTAGACAATTAGGTAAAATAGGTACGTAGGCCTTTCTGTTAAATAATCTGGAATCCTGACATGACAGCTTACTAGGGTTGTTGGCTTTGATAATAATTAATTATACTTTTACGGGATATTTTGTAACACGTTGTATTTGATGATTACAATTTATAGGTTATTATTGCGAATCGACGTGAGAAAATTCCTATAATTAGATACTTATTGGACTTCATTCCAGAATAATTCATATATTATGACGTACGAATTATTAATTTATAAATGTAATAATAATTTTTAATTAACAATAATAACACTATACTAATAATGCAAAATAGAATTCAATTTCAGTTAGAGCTTTTAATTTAGTAAAGCTCACAAATAAGCTGTCACCTGCACATTAATTTGACCATTGTACGGAGAACAATGAGCTTTCACTAAGCTCGTGTTTTGAAGCACAACACTACGTTACCAACGTGAATAGAGCCTTTACAATATGTTGGTGCTATACAGACGAGCAACAGCGCGGTTGTTAATATCAATAAAGATTTACGTCTCAATATGTATTGATTATCCCTGTAATATATATATTTTTTTTAATTTATTGAATAATAAATAAAGCTGTTTATGCATTTTTTCAATCACAAGCTTTTGTCACATTTTCTTCCGCGTTACTAAATGATCTAATATAAATATTTTGCCATATGTAATAAGAAAGTAGTGGATTTTTTTAGGGTCGAATTCAATCCTTTCACACAAAAAAGGAAATTAATTTAGCCTCCTAATTATGTGGATAGAAACTAGTTTGAGTTGTAGTCTATGAATGAAAACTAGATAATGATGCTTATAAAAATGATACACCGGTTTGTATCGATCTAGGTATACCTTCATTCATTCAGTAGATTTAAGAGAAGCCGTTTCTTTGTTTAGGTACAGTAATGCAGTGCTATGTTATTTTAGCGCATAAACCAGTTTTTGTTTCGTGTAATACCTAAATCTATTTGTATAAAACGTATTGAAAAGTCAATACCATAATCCGGTATGCTAAAAATTTTTTGGTTTTCCTACAAGCTAGACATAAGATCAGATGAATGGTTTTATGATTTGATAAAACAGTTACATGCTTGTTAATTAACCACAATAAATACATAATCCAAGTACCTATGTAATGCTAAACAATATATTTATAATTAGAAGGGCATTGACAAATTAATCGTCAAACTTTTGACTGTAATATATTTGTCACAATTATAGCAGACGATGTCGCTAGTGTGTAGCGATCGAATGTTCACTACCGTCTTGTTTGAACCCAATAAGTGTTAGATGAAGCGGAATAATCGATTCGACAAACAAGAGGGCTCCGCGGTACGTCTCGATTCATCGAGACACTATTCGATATAGGCATTCGAATTATGATCGATTTCCTTGACGTGTTCACAGTTTGCTTGTTATGTTATTGTAATAGGGAAAGTAACTAGAAAATGATGTTTTACTCGTGGTTTAGTTAGTTTCGTTTCTAGCATAATGTTTTTGTGCGACAGCTTACACAATACATTTTCTTTTTCTTTTCAAATGACGTCACTCGCTCTCAGATTGTGCCTATTATTATAATGGCCTCAATCCAAATAATATCTGGAAATCATAATGTTTGTCGGAGCTTCGACGGTTTCAACATCAAAAAGAACTATTCTTCGATGACCATTGATTAAGCTCTCTTGTCACATCAAAGCGCCGTCGAACTATTGTGTGACCTTTTATATTTCCCACAAATTTTCTTTTATACGAGTTCTTCGGTAAAGAAAATTTCCGTTTCATATAACATTAAAAGGTATTCGATTACAATTTAATGGTTATAAAGGCAGCGTCAATGTTAGTGATGATTTGATAAATTATTGTGATGCGATTGAAGTTATGAGTGATGATTTTATTGGATTTATCAACAATGATAATATTTCGTTAATGTTTGGTGTGTCAGAAATGTACTTTTGACGGCTACGGTTTTGAAGCTACACCTGCCATAAATATATAGTGATTCTCAATGCTAATGATTGTGATTTACTTATTTTGGTTAAAAAACTATAATAATTATGGTGCTGGCAAAATAAAGTTATTGCAATATTTAAAAAAACATATATGATTTCTACATCAAAGGCGTTTTGACTGCGAGTGCAATAATTGGTCAATGTTAGGGAGCGGTGACGCGTAACGTGCGCAAACGCAGTGCCAAATTGAAAGAAAAAAAAACATTGCTTGTGTGACGCCTTATTAACGAGAGATTTATTGTTGACATTTCTTTTTAAGAGTTTTCTGTTGTGATTGTGACAAACATAATTTAGGAGCAGCTTTTAATTTCTTTGATGATTTCATATTTATTCCGGCTAAAGTTTGTTTCCTTAGTTCGATTAGATAACGGTAAAACGGTATAGTTTGTAGGTTAAAGTTCATAAATATTTATAAAAATTCTTAGTATAACAATACAAGGCTCTTAAATTAAAATATTTATCAATAAGCCTATCAAGAAATAACGGTTTACAAATATAACTAAAATACAAAGAAAACTGAGTAGTCGATGCTATTTGACAGCGAGTTAATTTACAACTAGAATACAATTCTTATTTCATCAAACCGATATATTACTGAAATCATTTACATACAAATAGACTGGGATGTTGGCACAGTCTTCTGAGAGAACAAAGCGTGCGACAAATTAAATTATCTCCAACATACAAACGTTCATCCAACATTGTATGAATATTGGAAACACGTGGGTGTCTAATACTATTGGCCGTTTATTGATTTTCTATGTCTTTGGTACAGATGCAACAGTGTGATAATGAAAATCATTCGTTCAAGGCGATATTTACTTTATGTAATCAGCTAAAAGCACACATTTCAACTGATCTTAAGACAATGTAAAAAAGAAGATATGCGTCTGTGTATTAGAAAATAGAACAGTACCAAGTTAAAATAAAATTTCGGAAAGAAATGTGTATTATTCCAAACAAACTGAATGTTTAAGAGACGTATCAAACGTTTTTGCACCATTTATAATAGTTTTGTAAATACTAGGTTTCAAATATTTATAAATTCTTCAGGTTATGACAGTTTTGTCATGAGTCAGTTAAAATTATAATCTAGATTCTGTTTTATGGAATGATAATAATATCAATGCAATAGGAAACGGATGTTGTTTTATTTCACTTTGTGTCTGAAACATTGTTTAGTTTTCAATAAAACTCGCCAGACGTGCATTACTTTTCGAAAATTATTGTGAATTGAAATCGTAAATTTTTAGTTCAAGGTTTTTCAGTTACACAATTTAAAATTAGTATCATTGCTGGCTTCTTCAATAGATATATGATTTTTAGCTTATAACGTACCTAGTTGTAATCGATTTTATTGTATTAGGTACCTACAAGCTGTTAACTTTTACCCGCGACTTGGTTCGGATGGTCAAATAAATGGCGTTCGCGCGCCACCAATTGTTGAATGGCACACAAGAATTCCCTAAAGTTTCAATGCAATTGGATAACTATTAACTGTAAAAGGAACCTATACGGGACAAACAGAGACACGTACATTTTTATGTATATCTAGTTGTCCGCAGTTTCACCCGGATTCCCAAGGGATGTTACATTGTCCCTGGTTATAAACTGTATATGTGCCGAACTTAATTCAAATCGGTATCGTTTTTGCGTGAAAGAGTAACAAACATCCATCCGTTCTCACAAACTTTCTCAATTATAATAATAAGTAGGATAGATAATACCAACGTTTGATATAAAGTATCATAACTTCAATATAATCAAGTAAAATTTTTAATAAAAGATATAACAAGTTTTCAGTAACATACAGAATATTTTTTTTTGCAGTAATTTTAATATCATTCAGATATAAGTCTTTTAAAAATCCAATAACGATGTCAAGATTTTATTCAAATTTACTCTTCTAATCTCTGACCAGTGGTATTAAGGAAAACTATATGAAGTTAAAGTAATATTAACCCATAACTTGTGCATGAAATTATGTAACCAGATGAAACAAACAGTGCTCGTTTAAGTGCTATCAAAACTTCTACATAATTACTACAATAACAACGATTGTAGAACAATACGTTAAGGAATTGTACTGTTTTTACCAACAATGAAGAACAAAAATATAGTTGATAGCGGCAAAAAAACAGATAACCTCACAATGGACAGTTCACAATAAATAGGAAAACAGAATTCTACACACTGTGTACAGAAATAGTTTTGCAACAGTTAAGAATAGAACAACATATATTTATAAGAATTCTAGACGAATCACTTAGTGGCGATCATTTAGATTCGTATTTCGATGGAATTAAAATAGTTTTTATAAAGACATTAATTAAAGGTAAAGGATTGTATTACTGTTTTTGTGTTAAAAGCAAGTATTAGGTATCTTTCATAATTTTACGAAAAATTGTCGGCTCAAATTCGAAAAATACCGCAAATCATATATTCAATGTAAATTGATTTGAACTTCCTTGATGGGTGATCTGAGAGAGCCTCGTCATCATCAAGGGCTCTTAGATATCCTAGATGCAGAGGCCTCTTCTACTAAAAAATGGAATTAACTTCACTCGGACCTAGATTAGCGAACCACTCTTTAATTCTCAGACACCTGGTTTTTTCTCGATGATTTCCTTGACGAACAAACAACTGGTGAATTACGTACGTTTAAAACTCAGAGGGAGACATCACGACTTATCTGATATATGTATTTCCAAAAGAGCATTATGACTCCAATAACATAGGTACTATTTAATAAAATAACAAACCACCGTTAAATAGTTCGGCCGCTAATTTGGTATGGCCAGTTTAGTTGCTAGTGACAATTTCACAATCACACAATTATTATTAGTCCCTATTACAAAACAGATAACCTTACTTAGCAGACGAATCTAAGATATATGCCCCACTTTAGAGGTACTCCAAATAGATCAATTTCTTTATTTATATAATTAAAATGACTGTAAACTGCAATTTTATCACCAATAACCTAAATTAACAGACACACTTTAAATGATAATGAGACGAAACTGGAAACAATAAAACGATCCGTTGATAAAAAGTTTACATTATCTTTAGGTCACCGATCTGCTGAATGTCTGACCCATATACACTTAATAGATGCAAGACATAACATACCTACGATTTGGTTGCTAACAGGCAACTTTGTCAAGGATATTACTGAGTTTGTTATAAACCAGTACTGATAAAACTGTAGTCAAAAGATCTATAGCAGAATATAAATACGAATCTTTATCATTGGCTACTTTTAAAACGGTTCAATAAACGAGATTATTTAAATAAATTAACGAAAAGCTTACGGTTACCATAATGCTGCATTGGTCAAGTCTTGCCCACCATCTTTAAGAAAATAAGAACAGTCTATGAATAAAGGTATTGTGAAGAAGATGTAGCATTAGCGCCTTTGTTCACACCCCAGCACGTGTGATCCTACTACCGAGGAATCCGACCTTTTGAACGTCATTATTTGCATACCAACTGGTTCCGTCCATACGATATTAATCAAAGGTTTTATTAGTGAACATCAAAGAATAAACACAATGCTAAGATCTCTTATAAGGTACCCTCAATACCATTGTTACTTTTGTCAGAGGTTGATTTATGAGCGGCCACTGTTGTTGGGCCACTCAGTATTGTGTTGTCAGTTTTTGTTTGGACCTCGCCGACATTGTGTACTACCCCTTCGCTCCGGTCCAGCTCGGATGCCTTTATTCAGGTTGATCTCACTTTGATGCTTCTAACCTCGTACAATGAACTGTTCGTCTGTGTGATGTGATGTGACTCACTACTGATTTTACAATCATGGTATGAATAAGATTTAGGCGAGCCCTTACTTCTAGGTACAAACTAAATTTGCAGTTAAAAATTTTGCTTAGATGGTAATATAAATTCCGTCTATCCTTTGAGATTTTTTGATTACATAGTAAAGGTGTGTTCCACGGACATTAGAACAAGTCGGCTATTATACTTTTTAGAAATCAGAGTGTCAAAATACGTTTGAAATTCCCCTTGTCATCTCGCAACCCTTTGTCCTTCAGCATCAAGTCCTTGACCGAGCATTGTGTTCGCATTGTACAACACAAAAGAGCGGCTGCGATTGAAATCCGCTTGTAATTTTCATGCTTCGCTCCTCACATTCACGCTTCTACACGCACACTCTCTTCCAAATCATTACGTTCTTACCACTTTTGTGTTTGCCCTCACCGTCTTTATAACTACGTAATACTTCATTGTACACATCTTATTCTTTATTAGACATTACTTTATGGGCTCCTGTGCTTCTTGATTGGCTCTCGGTATTTTTTCAACGTATGTTTTGAGATTTGTTATGTTTGCGTCATCAATACTAATGATTGCAACTGGAAGCACAATAGTTATTGTTGTGTCTGCTTTTATGTGTCCGTAAAGGTTTTTTGCCATCAGAATTTACATCGTCATTACATTTAGTTGGTACGATATTGTATTATAGTTCTTTAACAATAAAGAGTTAAGAGTCAAATCAAGTAATTTAGTTAACATGAGCTATTTTTACTGATCTACAAAAATGTCGCCTTCATAGATAGTGTCTCGATTTTGGCTTGCTTTTATATAATGTTAACGACTGATGTACTGTTAATAAAATCAGTTTTTTTTTATTATTTCAGCAAAATCTTTTGATTGAAAAAATTTTTGATTTTTACCTACTGAAAAGGTTAAGATTCGTTTGAATTTACATTGACATTGTTTTATTTTCATACGTCTAAGTCATAAGCACATATACCAATAGTATATACGAGTACATACAAATCAATGCATAGTCTCAAACAGATGAGTACATGGCTTATGAATAGATTTTATAGCACATTGATTCTATATCAAATAACCATAACACCGTTTTGTAAGAGATCTTTGTTAGTACCAAGTTTTGTTCGTAACAAAATTGAAGTCATAAAAGTTTCATTATAATCTCAAAGATAGCAGAACAGTAGTATGATTGAACACTACGCCTGGAGTGCTCACACGACCATCTCAAAACATTATGGGACTTACACACAGCATCAAATAATCGCTGCGATTAATAACCGACAGTTACACGTGGCCAATATTCGTGTCAATCAAGTTTAAATTCTGATCAGGTTTTTGACTCCAATTAACATATTTAATGGTACAGTAGAAGAAACAACATATTTGTAGAAATTCTTTAGGCGCCATTATATTTATTTTACATTTTTTTTCTATTTTACATCCAAAACGTTTGTATAATTGATTGTTATGAGTGTAACTTTTTTTTATAATGTATTTATATCACTAAGTTATGATTTACCTGCCCAAACAATTTTATGTCGTGGACGATTGTTTTAAAGTGCACATTTGAATAAGTTATCAATTTCAAAATATATTATGTCAGGAAACGCAACAATAACGAACCGATTTAATCCTTGCATATGGGTAGTGTCTGTAATATTCTAAATCTGTACACAATCCAGTCATAAAATATGGCTCCAACAATAAAACAGAAGTGGTTCGTTCTACTTCAACACTGGCGAAAGAGCTATATTCTTAGAAGGATGAAGTTTTTATTACTTTGTGATTATGGTATATGTCTGATGAACACTGCTGGGAATCTAATGGTTCCTTGAAGCGTAGGGAAGGATATGCCTGCGTATGTTAATCACATTACATTAAACTATTATTATTTAACAGCTGATTTACTTTATCATCTGGTTACCCCTTAAAATTTACATGTTAGAAATTTAAATAACGACGACTTAACTTTACTTAGAAATACGTTGTTCCTCAAAATGATTCCAGTAATATAAATGTAACAATTGTTTGTTTTTTAATCACACATAAACGGCTGATCGGATTTGGATGAAATTTGGAACACAGACTATATCTCGAGTAATTTTCTTTAGATTTTTTTTAAACGGGGAAAACTAAAGTATATCGTGAGGGCAGGTAAAACCACGGGGCGCAGCTACTATAATTATTTTCTTAATTTATAAATACATATAATAAAATATTTTCACTGAGCATTACTTGAAAAATGCATTTGAAGAATAATGATAGTTCGTACAAAAAATACAGTCGCTTAATTATGCAGTTACATATAAATATAGACAATATTTTTAGTATGAAAAGAATGCTATTATATATAACTGAGAAAGAACAAAGAACAAAATTCGTCACGTGTTTTAGAGCTACCAAATAAATCAACCGCAAACAATGTTATTCTGAACGAAATTACCCCTTTTTTATTGTTTTTTATGAATTATCGCCTACATCTGATCTCTTTTTCTTTGAGTCGGCTTCGGTAGCATCCATCATGATGCTGTGTTATTGTATTTCGTGAGGGAAAGAGACAGAATCAATAGACATTAGTCATCGGATTTCGTTTTGTTACATGGCATATTCGTTTGCATGGATTAGGCTGCTCGTGATGGTTTGTTGAAAGATTGCTGGATATCGATCTGGTTTTGTATCTTTCCATCCATTCGTTGAGTTATTTTAGCACGCATTAAAATCTATGTGAAATTAGACTCGTCGATAATGATATTTGTTATTCTAATAATATTATAAATACAAAAGTTTGTGAGGATAGATGTATCGTATGTATAGATCGCATGGATGTATGGATGTCTGTTACTAATTCATGCAAACCTCATAACTTTGTATGAAACTTAGCACTATGCCTTGGAATAAAGTCTACTTCTTATCCCGGGGAAAATGTAAGATCTCTCGGGAACGCGGGTGAAGCCGCGGGACAGCTAGTAGTAAAGCTTTGCTCGCATTGGCCAGTATTTACAGATATTATCGTAACAGAGATACCTATGGATGAAATTGTCAATTTGAATCAATGAAAAAGAAAAAGCCACCTCAAAACTAAACTCACCCAAAATATTCCGAGCGTGGGAATCTACCAATTCTTGGCCATCGTACATATGGTAAATCGTTTAGCCATTGAAAACTACTATGACCAGGTTTTGAGACTTATATCAAATTCAATAAATATAATGAACATCACCGATTTCAAATTAAAAAAAAATCACTATGATTACCTTAACTCTCTGATTAATCAAGGATCAGTTTTCAAGGCTATAAAAACAGCGAATAAATTATACTTTTTCGAAATGTTACACATGCAATTTCCAATAGCACTATTATAGATGTATTGTTAAGCAATATCTTCATTGACTACTTAACATTGATTGTTCGGTGCTAAACATATAATGATTACATAAAACCATTTGGCAATCAATAAAACCGTGTTAATGTCGACAAACAGTCGGCTGTTAACTGGAAACTAATTAAACCGAACCCTGTATTAACTATTAACAATAATAGTTATAAGCCCGTAATAAACTGTGTACAATCCCTCAGCGCGTCCGTGTGAATGAGCGTTATATATAATATTCGCGTCCACAAACCAAAATAAACTAAAACACGAACGGAAACGGCCGCTATATTATTAGACACGACAATTCTATTATTTTTATTCGTAACACATCTCGGAGATTTGTCCATAAATCTGTGATGGCAGACGCTTCCACCGCAATATGAATATGATTCCTAGAATACGATGCTTAGCTACAAACTCTTCACACCCAATTAGATCGAAACAATAATGAACGAAATAGAACTGTTATTATAGAACTATATTTAATTCCTACAGCAAAGCTCCTGTGCAGTGCAGCTGATACAAAATTTGTTTTCATAGGGTCTTTTTGAAACAGCTTAATTAACATCAAAAATAAAAGAAAATGCTATAAATATCTGTGGCACGTATAAGACAATATGATTTATCAATGGCAGCAACACTTGTTTGACTTTACATTTCAGCGATCAACCGGTGTTGCCATTATGACCGGGGACATCTCTCATCCGACCAGCCACGCATTATTTATCAGAAACACCATTCTGTTCATTGTTTCATAATAAAACATTAATATTGTCAACGGCCACCACGCCCGACTGAGCCGCGACAATATTAGAACTTCCGTTCTTATTGCAATAAAAAATATTCGAGATCGATTTAATTCAACAGAAGCGACGCTGACACTGATTCTGAATCGGTCAAAAACAAATAATTAAGGCATATATTTGACAACCGTTTTGCACACATGCAAACTTGAGTAATTTCCGACAAAAACAAAAAGCTCTTGAAAACGAGGGTCGTCGAAAAAAAAACAAAACTACACGTGCAACTAAAATGGAAGCAAAAAAGGTCAACAATATGCCTAATCTACAATCCATGTCACAGGCTAAAGGTTACGGAAGGTTGTACAAAAAATATCACAAAACAAGCTGTGTTCGAGAGAAATCTACTGTAAATTCTTAATCGTGCGATCGAAATTTAATTTTGTCGCTCCTTGTTTAAAGTTCAAAATTATTATACTGGTAGGGCAGGATCTGAGCTGGTATTGTTCGTACCTTAGGGAGTAGTGACAACAGATTTTGTCTTTTTTTCTTGTTTCACATGTGGCATCGCAATCCTGGACGATATGTGACACATGTGTCGGTTTTGGGTTACTCCACAATAATGACTGCCTCTTCAAAGTTTCTCATATCTCGAGCGTCCATTACATTAGTGTTTTTGAATTTATTCTACATTTAAAGTCAATACACCTTTTTCTTTGATCTTCACCGTTTATACTTTTTAAAGGAATATCATATTGCGGCTTTCGTTATTCATTCATCAACAGGTGAAGTTGCTCGTATGCGACAGGTAAAATACCCACTGAAATGTCAACTTTTCTCTACCGGGAAGTCGATCTAATTTAGATGCACGTACGATTATATACGCCACCTTTATGATATACCTATCAACAGTTTCAAGTTGGTTCTGTTCCAATTCCAGCTACATTCCTTTAAATAGTGTACCAAGCTAAAGTGAATGCATGACATATGATCAACCTTCTAAATTCTGCCTAACATCCATACGTTGAAATTCTATCTACTCCTATTGTCGAAAATCTTAAGGAATATGAAGTATGAGCTGGGCATTAATAGATTCCCTACTAAATAAAGCTAACTTGTTCCTACAGTAGAAGTAACTTTAAACCATAACGCTACTGAAACGTATCTGGCCAATAAATTCACTCGGCCCATAAATAGAACTATAAAAATTATTTTACGATACACCAGAGATATACATTAAGACAATGTTACACGCACATTTCACAATGGCCACATTATGGACTAATTGATTCGGCCACAATGGCCTTTATGCGGCCACTCGTTGCCACAAAGATATTATTGTCTATGGCCTGGCAGACGTCTGGTAACACTTGACCAGAGACAAAATGGCTTTGTAATGTTTGCCTGAAAGGCGCCATCAGTAATTCAATACGAGTATTCTAATTAATCGGGTTTGATTTAGATTAGGATCGTTGTATTATGAACGTACACACCTACAGAAAACCTACCTATATATCTTAACTACATAAAAAATTATAACTTAACTTACGCCATTACCATATTTGTAGCGTTTAGAAGTCGAGACTTACCTGCAAGAAAAAATAAATTTTTTATGAATAATATTTCTTTACAATAAATTATAACAATGAAGTTGAAATTATAGATAATTCGGATCTTCCATCCTGTTGAATAAGGCACCAAGACAGACAGACAGCACTGGTTGTTAGATAAGCAACCATACAGAAATAAATCTAACGAAACCCAAACTATTCCATACCCGCATATACTAGGTCATCAAATCATAGGTATCTATCGCAAAAAATTGGCAAAAAAATGAAATTCAATGAAGAAATTCGATATTTTTTTCTCCCTGCCACTGCCCAGATGTGTTAATGCAGCGCATGTGTTCCGTTTATCTTTCATTACAATGCGCGGGAGTGCATGTTCTACCTCGACTTGTCCGATTGTATTTATAGAATTGATTCAGTTTTGTTTAATTAGTTTTATGAATCAGATTTGATTTCATTTATCAGCTGTACCGCGTCTTATAAATTTATCTGTTAAAGGAACAAGAAGAACCTGTGACCCTACGTCTGTAGAACTACTTTCTTTCGGTTGCTTCTTCTATTTTTCATCTTTTCAATAAGCTCCAAATATTTGTCTAACTCATCCGATAGTGTCTTCCCCATTTTACTGCTAATTGCCTCCTATCTTCCTGTTATAATCTTATTAGTTTACTGTTAATAAGTTTCAAATTTAGCATCCAGATGTCAATTATCAAGCTCATTAACTCTAGCAGTCAAGTAGACATTTCAAACAATAGTTTTACTGGGTGTAAAATGAAACTTTACATTTAAGATTGGGACAAACATATACAATTATATCTGTCAATGTGTCGTATAAAAGAGACAGAGCTGGGTGACATGCGAGTTATGGTTTCAGAAGTGTAGCTTCTTCATGAAAAGTAGTTTTACGATATATGTCATAATCTAGGTAAAATTAATCTTTACGATATATTTTTGATGAATTGTTAAAATGTATTTATTAAAACATTTCATAAAAAGGTTAACAATTAATAAAAAAAATATAATGGAACTTCTAATGGCGGTAATTCATACAGTGATAACGAATCAAAAAATATTGTCAGTTTGTTCATAGCACATGATCCTGATTGCGAAGATCTCGAAAAACATAATGAAAAAAAGCGCCCGCCCCAAGTCTCACATTTGGCCGACATTAACGGAAGTCCCGAAACAAACGCGTTTGATTATTATTATAACATTTTTCCATAAAATTAGACTATCGCTCACGTTTATAAAGATAATAAAGAGTTTTATGAGCTTACGCATCGAAAGATAGTAAAATATAGCCAGGATGCTTGCAGGGCTAGACGTTAGAACAATGTACCTTTTTGTTTTTCTACGAAACATCTTTGTTATAAATTGCTTTGTAGGTATCTATAAGCTCATTCATGGTTTTCATTCATGGACGTGAGTCTATCTTTAGAGCTTTCGAACTTTAAGACACTAGCATCAGATACTTCTGGATTAACAAATTTTACAGCTTTGGCTCATAAGACATCGATGAATTACTTACAGATATCCAAGAACCCTAACAGGTATAAAACCCAATTCTTAATGATTTTAACATCAGTTTCTCCAGAAATTATTACCTCGACAGAAAAGCAACTGCCGATAGACAAACATAAAACAGAGAAAGATGTAAGGTTGTAAACGAAATCGTTCGATTCCAACACCGACGAAGCACCGACGCGACGATATAATTAACATTCTAAATCAATCCGATCACAATACGAAAGCTGTATGTCAATCGAGTTTTGTTCCGTCAGCCATTTTTCTCATTTACAAATAAACAGACAGATAGGGATGTGTTTATTTTCAACTGTCGCTACATCTGTAATTATGAGGAAATTACATCAATCTCTGTTTGAATATATGTAGGTACTAGTGGAATCTGGCGCTTTGCTTTGATAAACCTCTGCTTTTGCTTCGTGGTTTTAGGGACCAAATTTATGATTTACCGTCAAATCATTTCAGTGGCTTCTACCTTCTCTAATTATCAAAACCGAAGATATATTTTGCTTCATCTTATTTTAAATACGAAGAGATCGAAATTGGAGGAGTCTTCGGGTGACTGTGTATCCCGTAAAATATAACCTACAGGCATTTAGCGTCCTAGGTCTTCGGGTATGTCATAAATTGTTCAAAAGTGAGTCGACAGCAAATCGTTGGTCCATTAAAAATTAATAAAATGGCCGATCAATTTCAAAGTTGGAATTGCTTTTAAAGGATTTATATAAATAAGCTTTAGTTTGTAGGCAATAAGATCAATACAATTTTTACTTGCAATGAAAACTTTTTACTCTTAATATTTTTGTTTCCTCATCTTTTTTTATTTGAAAATTGAGTTTATAGTTCCAGTCAATTATAAATGTACCTGTTAGTCTGTATTATTTTAGATGGATCATGTCTTCGATAACTTTTGAGTAAATTCATATTTAATTTCCACATTTATATTAAATTATGCAAACATTTCCATTTCACATGAAACCCTATTTGCGGTAAATAACCCTTCTGGTGCTTTATATGAAGACCTATTATTGAGGTAATGATAAAGATAGCAATGGCTTATACTTATGTTTTCATTTATTTATAAATCGACAGAATCCTTACTCCAAACTGATGTACAAGCACAACAAAACCCTTTCTCACACATAACAACACGAAATCGGAGCACGTGTGTCTTATTGTAAAGGTGTATTATAATGGGCATTTCCTTTAAACACCATGGAGTATATCCCATGACAATTGTACAGGAAACTCTTTATTTTCTCGATCCAGTTGTAGGGCGCGTCGGCACGTAGAATACCTAACCTACCAACTTTGGTACCAATATTTCTTAGGTGCAGCAATAGGCATAGAACCCTTTTCTACATCGCGCTATCATACATACAGGATTATCAGTTCCTTTTAATTTTGACTTGGATCTCTGAAAGTCATAGATTCCTAAGACATTTCTGTGAGCAATCTAAGAGTTAGCAGTTTAACTTCTTAGAAGCGTCTAAGTTCATGTCCAAGTGACATCCCTAGCAAAATACCACAAAGACTTTCTTAGCATTCACTTCACGCGGCCCTTCAATAATTGTCCAATAATTGCACAATAAAACACGTGCTAAACAAACAGAAGGGTTCCGTACCACTTGCGAACAATAGGGAGACTCAAAAGGTACACCTACCAGGGTTTTATTTCGTTTTGATAACAGTTGGTATCGGGGATAAGCGGAAGCGTATTTATTTTTACTAGTAAGTATCTTTGCGGCCTTACTTATTTCTTGTAGATGTCCCTCGATCTCCAGAAAAAAATCAATCAATCTGCAAGATTCGGAAGGTAGTCTACCTTTAAAGCTATATCAAATAAAAATAAAACCTATATCTGTTTACGTGAACTTCACAGACAGTATCTGTATATTTGTAAGTTTCCATCATCGCTTTTAAAATATTTGTAAAGATTTTTATTATTGAATCATTATGTAACATATCTGGATTAAAATGTAGTTAAACTATTTTTAGCCTTTTGAACAACGGTACTTACATTTACATGTAATATATTCGTGTAGAAATTCTACACGGCCTTTGCTGAGATGATATGGTTAGGAAAATCGAAACCTTTGTTAAATATTACTTAAGCGATATATTCCGCTTAAGACTTGTACCAGACCATCAACATTCTTTGTCCTTTTCTAAGACTTCTCAATGAAAGAAACGGAAGACCGTTGTCTACCAGAACCATCAAATTACATCAAGGGGTTGTAGTCCAAAGGGCACATTCCATTGTCATCTAAGCAACGAAGTTTATTTGCCATAAAAATTGTACAAATTCGTTATAAAGGGGTGTGAACTCATTTGTAATCTTTGTAGGGCATTTTTTTATATTAGACTACAGCTTTTGACTTCAAATTTAATCACTGATGTATTACAAACTAGGTACGTAAGTACTTTCATGTACATATATAATATACTTTAGGTACCTTATATTAACACCGTATTTTCAAAAGCGAATCCTAAAGATGTATAAACAATTGTTGATTATGAGAATAATGTATGCGTCAGGACTTGAGCATTGACCTTTAAGAAACAATTACCTCCAAAATGGATTGAGAAAATACTCTCGATAACAGGCTGAGTCATGAAAAAAAAAAACTTTATATGTAATCTTGGTTACGTAGATTAATTCACGCTCCGCACGCACAGTGGGCTCAACGCAACAAAACCCGGGACAAAATGAGAAAATCCTATTCAATAAGCATACGTTATTCGTACTTCTATTACACATGCTATTCACAATGGGACGAACAAAGACGAGACGTGAAGGGAATTAATAAAAAAAATATCGACGCCAAATGTAGGGTGGCGATAATGCCGCCGAGTAACATGAATTGGATGTCACAATGGTAACATGCTACGTGATCGACCTACTTGATTTCGTCGGATGTTCTCAGATATGTCTTGTAAATCGGATGGGTGTGTCGGAGAAAAATGATCATAGGCACGAATTTATACTTTCGTTTCCTTGTCATTTTAAATTAAAATATTTTATTTAATTTATGAATATATTTTATAGTTATAAAAGTAGGCGCTTATCCATTTAAATTGTTTTTTACAATGTCAATCTATCAAGATGCCGTATATTTAACAAATTTAATAAATTAACTCATCACAGCATCTGATTATAAAATTATTTGTGAGCTTGATAACCAGTAATATTTAAATACAACCAAGAGGTTAAGTTGATCGAAAAAGTTATCTGATACCTTTATATAGGTTTATTTTACATGTACACAATTAGTCATGATTTATTATTACGATTTCTCTAGAACCAATTAGTATGTAGAAAAAAAAAGGAAGTCCCATGATAAACAAAATAATCCGATTACCATTTAGGCGCCACCTATCGACTTTATCTCTAATGAATATTCTAGATCTCCTTTTTTACATAAAATAAAACTTAGCTCCTCATTTACATAATCATTAACTCTTTAATGTTTTCTACCATAACTTATCAATTTTAACATAAAAACTAAACAGTCAAACTTTAACATACATTACAACTATACCTTCCGTGACTTTATAGTTGCAAAATTACTTTCAGGGATCATAAAGCTACATTTAACGACGTGTGTCATAGCATGGCGATCTAAGAGGCCACCTTGAAGAAGCAACACTCAAAAACATCATTTCATTTACTTATGAATCGTAAAATATTTTTAAGACGTTTCCAAGCCACAATGTTTGATTTAAACTTTTGAGATCTTAAAGGCAGAACCACATCCTATCGATTTTTTAAAGTAATAAATCGGTTATTAAATGTAACCACAACTTCAGGCGTTTACTATTGCACCGAATCTTTGACGTTGCCTATTTAATGTACATATCTGTTTGGTTAAATAGTTTAATTTTTTTATATTCATTCCATCCGGTCCGCGTGCTAAGGTTTATATTCGATTGAATTTACGACTGTTTTCATTGCGGGTACTGTTTAATATAAATACGTGAGACGGTTTCCTGTTGGTTAATAACAAAAATAATATTATTAATAACAATTGGAGATGTTATCATAGTTGTGGGAAATGGTGGTAAAAGTTATTTATATAGAGTCCCTGCTGCCTAAATGAAAAACGTTTAAAATACAAATGAAATATGTATACGGTTATGAGTCCTGAAAGCTATTTATTATGCCGCCTGTGTCATGTGAAGTAACAAGACTTACAATTCTGAATATTAGCCTTTATAACAGTATATTATTAGATAACGAGACTACTTGGCACAACTTATTGTGATTGTAGTTCCTATTCAAACATTTAAAAAAGTTATCATTTATAAAGTCATGTTTATTTCTAAAATTCGGTCACATACCAACAATAAAAAAAAAATTATAACGAGTATCAATGTATGTAAACTAGCCTATGTAATTAATTCCTATATATGTTTTCTATACCTATAAATAAAAATATAAAAAACATTTTATACAAAGGTTAACAAATAATCAAAAAAATATAATGGAACTCAATTCATAATCTCAATAAATAATTTAAACGGAATGAATGAAAAAAATATTAAAAATCCCTTAAATTTAAGCGTCCATTTAAAAATTTTATGGCCGTACGAAAACATACTCCAACGCTGTCAATATTTCACTTTATCGTATGTAAATCATGAAGTGAACGAGCTAATTGATGAATGTCATCGTCACCGCATGGGTAGCTTGTCCGAGCGGTGATACGCTTTTGCATATGGAGACAACTGCGGAATTCACACACGAAATTAAACTAAGAAAATTACTGAAATAGAATACATTCCACTCACATTACCTGTAACAAATTATTGATAAGCCACCTTTAAGATTCCATTAATACTTCGTTTATCGAAGCTCAAATCGTAATTCTTAAAACGTCGGTGTGTCGTTAACAAATTGACACATTTTTTATTACAAAAAGCAGGGGTCATTAAAAGAAATTTAAGAACCAAATAAACGGTGTCCCGGCCGCCGAACAATTTCGACAAACAACGGATCAATTCACGTTAATTTACCGCCTACTTAATTTTTAAAATTTAATTGAGGTTATTTGAACGCCAACTTACCGGATCAACAATACAATATCATTAAATTTTACCATTTACTGTGGGCGGCACGTGAAAAGGAGGTGCCAATTAGGAATTGTAACTTTAAGTTCTTTTATTTTGTTCGGACTGTATCTGTATTAATATTGTGAGACATGAGAAATTGGTGATAAAAAAATCTTTATTTAAAGTTAAATGTGAGAAATTTTCATTATATTTAAGCTGCTTCAATACGAGTTTAAAAATAATGTAAGTATTGTAAAATATAAATAAACCCTGAAATTTCAATAATAATTTTAACTTGTAACCATAGATTTCATAAAGCCTTATTTTTTCAAAAAGAATTGGTAGGCAGATAATAATTATTAACCATAATTTTATTGGATATATAGAAGATGAACCAAAATCACAATGATAGTGGTATGATAAAGTGACCGGCAAACGGAGCGAAGAACCGGTTTTTTATTCAATAAACCAACAATTGGTAGCATAATGCAATGAGACAAATTTATTTTAAATCCAGCATTAAAATTTGTCGTTACAAAAAATCAAAGAACATTTTATTTGGTCCGGTTAAATTTGACAGTTGGTCCACTGGGCAAGTTGCAACTCGCGTAACGTAATTCGGTTGCAAAATGTTATGTAAATTACACTTATATCATTTTAAAAAGAAATCATAAACCTTGACAATAGGAACCTCAGAATAAATCGGATGGAAATTAGAGCAAATCGATCACTATCTTGATCTACTTACCTACATCAATATCTTAGATTGAAAATATTTTTAAATGAGTTATAAATTATATAAACTATTGGTGAATTATAATATGTATATCATAAAATATATTACCTTCGGGTCCGTTACCATTGTTCCTCTCGCCTTTTGAGACATCAGAAAATGAAACTACTTAAGGCCAAAAAACAAAAGACAAAAATAACTTAACAATAATTTACAAAAACAGAAGTAACGCAATACGTTAAGTTCTTCCTATTCACACACCTTCTCATTCTTTGGCATTATTTTTCACAATCGTTATCAGTTTTATAGTTCAAACAGTCACAAAATCAAAACTAAAAAATATATTAACACACAAACGAAAACACAAAAATAAAAAAAATGTCCAAACAGAAATTAAACAACGTGAAAATCTGTATTAAATAAAGTAACAGTTCGCAATAATATTCCGCGATCGAACGCGATTCGAATTGGTAATGGGAACGCGATACACGTCTTCCGAACGCGCGCTTTCGATACACAATGCTGGCAGATCGAAGCGAACCGACAATACGCGCGCGCTACAATAACTACCGCCCCCCGCCCCCCGCTGCACGTGCGACAAGGACGCACCGAACTAATGTCACTGCCCTGTGAACAATGCCGTCCTTCGAAGCCTTAAGCTCGGGCAAATTGAATCAAACATTACTTTTTATTCCAAAATTACACTATATCACTCTTGGACCTATGCACCTGTGGCAAAATCCGATGTACTTCTATTCAGCACTTCAGAAACAATCAATTGTCTATGCGGAATAACAGCTTTCATCCGCGGAATCTATACAAAGCTGTTCAGCCCATCCTTTTCTAGCGGCCGATGTGTGTGTGTCCGACCGTCACACTCTCTCCCGCTCGTGCGTATTCTTCGGCGGCTAGGCGAGGTTTTGTCTCGCTCTAGGCTCCGCCCAGGCGAACGTCTTTGAGTGCGGCGCCGCTTGCACAGTGTGCGTATCGCGGTGAATAGCCGAGCATTGTGAAATGATTTTCGCACACCACAATGAAACTCAGGTGGGTGTGTGCTCAATCTATGAGGGCGTTTAAAAAGTCAATACAATCTCCGTTACATTTGTATTTGTGGAGAAAATTTTCTTTATTTCCACGGCAGTTGGATTCCGACTGGGCGTGTTATTATGCCATTGTGTTGCTCAAGGCGTGGCTAAAGAAAAACGGTCTATTGTGTGCCGTTCCGATTGTGCGATTGGCGAGTTCTATTGTTATTGGGACAACCGACTTTCCCACCGTTCGCTCTGTGCTCGTGAAATATGACGCCAAATCGTATTATTTTTAGCAATCCTTTCACACACAATAGCTCGCACTAAACTCGACTTGACTAACAAATCATGAAGATACTTTCCAGTTTTATCCCTACATATGAGCAGATAAATTTTAAAAGATCACAATTCCTCAATGTCAATGTTGAAAGCTCTATAAATAAGCGAGGGATTTAATAATAGATACGATCTTATTAGATATACGATACATACGTTCTGAACACTTGGATGAAGATGATCAACCTACTACGTTTAACGTAGGAATCTCTTATTATTTTAATTATTAATCTCAATAAGACTTACGTACCTGGCTGGTAATTTTTTTAACACAATAATATGAAGAAACAGATTATTAGTTTGGTACTATCCTTTTTTGTAAACGCTTTAATATCAAACAGAAATTTAAAAAAAACTGTGTAGGTACGTTACTACCTCGATGTAATCGGGATATCGGTATAAATCGGGTATAGATACAGGTAAACTTAGATGAATGAACTTAGTCCAAAGATGTAGACTTCTCGAGGTGTTTCAGCTATAAGGTAGGTACCTATATCTTATAATGAGGACTATCTCTTATTGGGTACTTATGTCTAGGTACCCCCATTTATATTTATATAACATACTTACTTATTATACAATAGTTATTCAGTGCTTCTTTTAATTAAATCAACGCTCGTGTCAGATTAAAACATGGTTTTGCCTCACAAATTAATAATGTATCCGATGTCTATCAGATGTTTAATGAAATCTTTATTTTGTTTACGACACGTGTTTTTATTATGTTATAAAAATCAGATATTTTTGTAACTTACCTATAGTATCGTATTTCTCTCACGATTAAGAGGGTTTTGATCGGTATCTAATCGATTGAATAGAAATGTCTACTTAATTAAGCTGTTAAGAATTTTAAATAGGTACATAGATTGATTGGGTCATTACTTTGGTTAATAGGTAGCTAGCTTTTACTTTTATTAAAGGTTTTTTAACAATTGTGTGTTACAACTGGGGTACGAAAAAAATCAATAGCTATCTACAATATTACAGCGAGATCGCTTTGTTCAATATTTGATTTAAATTAGAACTCCTTAAGGTTTATTTTGCTCTAAAATTTAAGTGTCTTAATAACCAAAAATATCTGCAAATATCTTACCGTTATCTAGAAGCTATACACCTACACACAGCTACCTTTCCTCTTTAGAAATGGTTTTCATTCGTACCTATAGAATAAAATCAACCAACACAGCCTTTATAAATAGCTCTCCTATAATATTATCTTGGAGCTCTTAAGTAAGGACAATGTGACCCATATGAGCGGCGCAAGCAGTATGAATGTGTGTCTGGGATCACCCCCACCCGTGTGGGGGTATTATATGTGGAAGGGTGTGGGTTCACCCCCCGGAGGTTTCTGTTTGTGAGCAAATTTAAGGGAGGTTTGTTAAGGAAAGAAGAATACTTACCTATCTAGGTTTTATGGAGGAATCTATTGATTATTATAATATAAGGAATTTGAAATTACCTAGGTATCTAATTAACGGAGACCTATAAACAATTTATCAGATAGGTAGTTCTATAATGTAAAACGAATGTAGGTAGATAGGTGTATATGTAGGTATAGTATGTATGGAGGTTTGTTACTCTTTCATCCCAAGACTACTAAAGAGGCTGCCCTGGAATATTTTTTATCTGGGGAATATGTAACATCCCCCGGGAACGCGGGTGAAACCGCGGATAAGTTAGTTAGTAATAAAAAGAGAAAGCACTATCTTGGATAGGTACCTATTTTGTAATAGATAAGTCATAAATCAAGGGCTAAATTTATACCAAAAATAAGAGAACTAACTTATGAATGCCAAAAGGTAACATAGGTACCTATATATATCAAATGGGAAACCAAAGTCGCATTTCTCTCCAGGTAAAATTTTCCAACAACACTCCCCTTACCTTTGTCTATAATGAACATTATCGAAAGGAAACGACGCAACCGATTCCAGCAGGCAATTACTTGATTGGTTTCGATGTTTTGTTTGAACATCTCAAGACGGTGGTATGGCGTATGTTTGTATAGCGGCTTTATAATGTTAAGTTTTCAAAGATTATATGCTGGTAAAGAGATTTCCAATTTTGATACTGTTTTCTTTAGTCTTTGGTATTTGTATGGTGAAAGTTTGTTTGATGATTGTTTGTGTTGGAATTAAATAGGTTTGTGAGGGGCTAATAGCTACTTACCGTATTTCTGAACTACCGATCAGATTGGAGATTAATTGTGAAATATGTGGACGTATTTTGAAGCGAAACATCTTATTTGAGGGCATTGAATTTTTTATCCGCATTCTATCCTTTTGTGTGACGATAAATAAATCAAAAAATTATATGTATAAGAAAAATAGGTTTCCTTTGATGCACCATCACCTCAAAACTACTGAACGTATTGGGATGGGACTGCTACCATTCGACGCGGAATTTTTCCTAGATGGTTATAGGCTGTAGGATATCGGTAATAGCGGGTGAAACCGCGGGGCACAGCTAGTTAATGATAAACATAATCTATGCTATTCAAAAGTGATTGATGAAAGTTTCGCTTTGAGTGTCTTTTTTTATTGTAAGAAAAATATTCAATGCTTGATATAAAATTAGGATAGGATTTTTACTTGTGGTATAAAGAGATGAATGTTTGGGAGCATGGCTGATAGGGGACGATGTTAAAGATATTCGTGGTGGCAAATGTTCCTGTCTGCCATGCCTCAGTCATAGGTTCGATTCCAAACATTTGTGTGCATCTACAATCTTTTTGTTATTCAAGTATGTGTAAATATCTTTATAGTGATGTACTTACTTACTTAAGTATATATGCCTATAGTATTTAAACGCCTAGTAAAGTACAGGCACCGTATAAGGCCCACTTAGTTTTAAATAATTGTTTATTAAATAAAAACTGAAATTTAGGTAAATAATCGGTTTAACTAAAGTATTAATTTGTAATAAGTTACTAGATATTTCAACATTGTCTTGTTCTTAAGGAGTTATAAAAAATATGCCATAATTATTAATATTTAGTTGTAGGTCCTATAGGTACACGTTTAGTACCTATTGTTATCAAAGCTACCACCATTCCACAATATCGTAAAGAAAACGACAGCGTAACATTTCACACCACCATTAGTTTCCCAACGAACTCTTGAGATCTTAAAAACGTAAAACGAACTCCACCTTAACTGGTGTCAACTTAAGGCGGGTTCGAGGCTAATTGGCATCACTTAGCGCGTTCGCGGCCTATCTATTTTAAGATCTTCTGTCCGCTTTGAATCTAATCCGTGCGAGTCCGCGGTGGCATTGTGACTTGTGATGTTTCCGACGTCGTTCAATGCCAGTGTTGCCAGAGTTCGCAGACTTGCCAGTCTTGCCAGAGTTGGCAAGCTTTTTCGGTAGTTAATTAGCAATGCAATTACTTAGGTGCGCTACTTTTGTGAGCTCTTTTGATTACTGTTTCACATAATTACGGGACAGTTGGTGGTGGTTGAATATTCTGACTGTTGTCTCAGGTTGCTGGTTCGATTCCCAGCCAGGATAAACATTTGTGTGCATAACTGGGTGTTAATAGATACCTATGTATTTAAAAATTAGGTAGTAAGTAAGTATAATGTACTATTGTTATCATTACAATATCAAATTATCTATCCATCAACTCACACATTTAATTACATTTGAGTCTGTAGGTTAGTAGGTACCATGAATCATTATTTTAAAGTACATAATATCTTTACTTATTATTGTTGTGCTGTGTGGAAATCAAACCCACGTCTGTTATTTGATAGACAAGGTATCTCATTACGAACCATCAACACATTAATAACAGCTCAACCATAGACTATTTTAAACCGAAAGTTTTTTTTTTCATATTTTTACCTTACCTTACCATATAAAATAATTTGATTGGTAAGTATTTAAACATTGTTTTCCTGCGTAACCTCCGCAAACTCCCTCCATTATAATTTACTTCTAAAGCTTGTATCCTAATGACTTGTATCCCCCTCCTTCTCTGTAGCTTTGTATATTAACTCCCCTTCATTTTCGTGATAACGGGTTCATTTTCACCCTTCCCACGTGAACTAAGTTTTGATGGGAAACTTGGGCCCTTTATGGTGTCTATTGATGTTTGTTAGATGCGGTTATGTTGCTTTTATTGCTGTACTGTCATGGTATTTTGAATTCTTAGGTACAGTCGGCAATATAAGTATTCAAAAATATCAATTCAAAATTCAAATACATTTATTCAGTTTAGGTCCTTATGCACTTATGAAGGTCAAATTTTAAGTTACCGAAGCTAGGTTACTAGGTAGCTAAATCAAATTTGGACACCTTACTTATAATAAATATTTTTATAATACCTAGAGAATAAACAGATAAAGTAAAACTTTTATTTTGTTAATACTAAGTATCTATAAAAAGATTTACACCATGGATTTATAGCTTTAGTGTAAAGCTGCTATTTCGATTTAGATCTGTTGAAAAAAAAAATATAAGTTCTTTACCGGCACTTATGTTGCTAACTGTAGGTTTACTTTCATACGTTTGGTATAAAGACTTAAGTACTTATTAAATAGGTACTTAAATAAACAAGAATAGCTGTCCTCCGCGGTTCCCGAGGGTTTTCACATTTTCCCGGGAAAAAAAGTAGCCTATACGTTATTTCAGGATATGCTCTGTCTATGAGCCAAGTTTCAACCATATTCGTTTAGTAGTTTTTGCGTGAAAGAGTAACAAACATACATACACATCTTTCCTCTGTATAATATTAGAATAGATAAATATCCTGGGACATTCTTTAGACACGGCTATCTAATCCCAAATTAAGCAGAGCCTGTAGGACTATAGAATCAGATAACTGATATATGTACCTACTACATTTTTTTTCTAAATACATACTTATATAGATATTTACACCCTGACACAGAACAAACAGTAATATTTTGTTACTTGGCAATGGCTAAAGGTACCTATAATACAAACTATGTCTTAACCCGTTTTGTATCACTTCTAACTCGCTCAATAAAACTCAAATATCTAAAATTACTATATCACATGTTTTTCTTTGAATATTAATTTAGAAATCTACTTATTATTTAGTCAACAGAAGGGTAGTAAGTACCGACATTAATAACTTCTTGTCAACTAGGTACCTAATTCCTTCATAATGTATCGACATGTTTACACAGAATGTTCATATTTGCTCTTGTATAAAACACTCTATTATACAGCGACAATTTTAAGGCTTTGATCTTTCAGCGCCGTCTTTATAATTAGTTTGTTATTAAATTTTAGTATTATATCATGAATTATTATTTACTAGCTGTCACCCGCGATTTCACCCGCGTTCCCGATGGATGTAACATTTTTTTTGGGATAAAAAGTATATATACGTTGTTCTAATATATGCTCTATCCATGTGCCAAGTTTCATCTAAATCCGTTGGCTAGTTTCTATGTGAAAGAGGAACAAACATCCATACATACAAATTTATAATATTAGTATTACTTACTCATTAGAGATTAAATAGGTATAGGTACTTTGTAATAACATAGTAGATATACAAAACACATATTATTGGCTGTATACATCGAGGGCTAATGAAAAACTGGGGTTTAATTACATAATTACTTACAGTAAAGGTATATACTAGGTATCTACATTAATACTCTGGTATTTAGGTATCTGGTAGAATGATGGCTGGCCAGAATTAAATATAGTTTATTTAACATTCTAACTTAGGCAATAGCAGTAGAGGTCTTTGTGCAGACATCCGGGGAAGTACTACCACCTTACCCAGTTCCGCCGTGAAACAGTAGAAAGAGAGAAAATCTATTTATAAACGACTCACACAGTTAACAACAGTAAAGAGAAAAAAACAACAATCAAACCTACTAATAGAGGAACCTAATTATAATAACTAGTGTAATTTGTATTAATGTGTTTCGGTTACAACGGGTCGGTCAAAATTACAGGCACATGAGACTTAAAAGCTTGATGTCTCAAGGTCGGCAATGCATTGGCAATAATATCCTTAGTGTTGCAAATATCTATAGGTGGCGGTGACTAGTTACCATTAGACCCTCTGCATGTCATCCACAGTGATGTTCCTGACCTTTGAATTTTAGTTTAATTCAAGACGTTAAGTAGGTAGGTAAGTAAATATAACCTAAGTGATTTTATCTAATTTTGATTTAAGTCAGTAGCTTCATGTCATGATGACCAATCAACGCACCACTCATTAGTAGATTTTAGAGATAAATTGTAAAGTTTTCTCACGAACCGTCTTGACCCGACTAAAGTGACAGCTAAAAGTAAAACAGAATTAAAGTCGAGTGATCCGTTTACGGTGATGATCGTGACTTATTAGTCCGACGAGTGGATTTGAGGTTAGTTTTAGTTGAACCTAGCTTTATTAGGTTACATGGGTTACTTACTTCAATTGTTGTTAATTAGGGTTCCATACTCTAACGCCGTCAACGAGACCTTATTCCTAAGGTAGAGTAGTAGAGCTCTTAGTGCAGAGTTCGTCCGGGGAAGTACCACCCATTTGTGCCGTGAAGCAGTAGTGCACTTATTACTTATACTTATTATTACTGTTTCGGTTAGAAAGGTAAGGGGGCTGGTGAAATTACAGGCTCATGAGACTTAACAACGCATTGGCGATGCCCCTAGTGTTGCAAATGTCCATAGGCGGCGGTGACTTACCATCAGGTGGACCGTCTGCTTGTTTGTCGGCCCAAGTGGTATAAAAAAAAAATAAAGGTACCTACTGCTCTCTGTCCGTCTGCCTGTCACGGGCCTGTATCTATTGAAGGATAACAGGTAGATAATTATCACAGAATGTGCACTACTATGGCCGCTACAACAACGAATAAAGAAAAAGGGTCTCCATTCAAGAAACGTGTTTTTTGTCGGTGATTTGTTAGATATTGTAAGGTGGTAAGGAACCCTTCATGTGTGAGTCTAACTCGAACTTGGCACGTTTACTTTTTCCTACTCGAATCTTGAAAACATAACTTAGGCCTACCTTAGATGGCTTATATATCTACCGTTCGTCACCATAAAAACGCAAAGAGGTTACGGTTGATTGTAGACAATCACTTTAAAAAAGCGCTTAGTTGACATAATGATATCGTCAACAGATATTTTTACACATTTCACCGTACTAACAACCCCAAATGGCAGCATTAGGTGAACTAATACCCATTTGTAGCAGCCGTGAGGCCCCCACAATATTATGTCCAAGTATTTACGTACCGTGTCCGTGTCACTTAGTTTTTAAAACGATGCTTTTACGGAAAAAATAAGTAGCCGCCATTTCCATTTGGGGCGCTTAAGTGGAAGCGATTTTTTCTTGTAAAAAAAAAAGAAATTTATTACCAGTTTCGTTTCGTTCTAATGTGTTTTCGGGTGGCTTTTAAAAATATTGGTTCTCCGCCCGATTGGATTTTATTCGTTATAAAATGTACAGACAGATGAGAGGATCTTAATTTGACTAATGAAAAACTAACGAAGATATTTACTTAGTTAGGTACTCTTAAGGTTTCGTAAGACTTTTCGTTTGAATAATTTGTGTCTTATTGTGGGTGCAATACGTCTTTAAGTTAATTTAGCAAAAGTGTGACCTAATGTTGTGGTAGCAACATAATAGAACTGGGTAGGTATGTAGCAACAAATCAAGAGATTTTAAAAAAATACAGTCTTGCTGGGCGGTGCTCTCGTTCCGGTGGCCACGACAATAGGGTATTGTGATGTGGGCGTGACCCATTGTGCCCCTCGACCAATCAGAGCCCGCCGTTCAACAATAGCGCACCGAATTGGAATGCCGCGTCAAGTCGATTCTATTGTTGGACTGGCGTTGTGTGCCTCGTATCATGTAATTTCTATGTTTGAATTTTATGATATGCCAAGTCTATTGTATTATATTGACTACTTAACGAAGTCCGTAACTGAAACTTTATTTTTGCATGTTAAAATTTAGTAATTATTAATAAGTAAGTTATTTAATCTGAATTAGTTAACAAGTAGATAGGAACTAAATAAATTATTCAATGGATAAACAGTAAATCCTAGTTTAAAGTTTATTGTCCAATGCAATACTCATTAAACTGTAATTCTATTCGAACCTATTACAGAAACAGTATACAACACAGCAGCAAAAGCAAAACAATGGGCACTCTATAAATAACAGAGACAAGTACCGTAACGCGCCCACTCGCGTTTAAGTTACGTCACAGTAGAATTTTCCGAGCGGAATGAACTGAAACGCGGGCGTTAACGCTAAATCCGTTCAGTAAATGTGAGCATTCATTAAGAAGTGCAATAGGCATGGTATCTGAGACCGGATACGCGGAACAGGTGTCGATGTCGCTGACTGACCGACCCTGTACCAAGGCGCGCTCTTAGATGTAGCGACCGAGAAACGATACGATTTCGCGGTACCGATGAAAGTTTCATTTTTAATTAATTGATGAATAACATTAGCTAAGCAAACAAAAGAACAATAACATTTAGACTTAAGGATAAAATTCCTTTATTCAACTTCCCTATAACCTTAGTAGGTACCTACCTGCCTTTAGAATACCAAACAACACAGAACACATTACTTCAGTCTTTTGCGGCTTTAGCCTTGCTTCATTTCAAATAAACTACCGCACTCACACACACATACGTTTAAAGCATTATCAACCATATTAACGTGACCTCCCTGCCTCCCTCTCTATTTGATCCCCACAACAGAATACAGGTAATGCAATGCATTCTCATGGATCTTTCAGAGATGGACAATAAGTTACAGTTTCAACATAACAAACTTTCCTTCGCTTCTGGGTTGCACCTTATTTCTTGCACGTTAAGCTTTAATTTTGGTTGAAGCATTACAAAATAAAGTTGGTAATACAAAGGGTGTGTGAATATACCTCCCCTCTCATACTTCACTGTCACCCGCCACCCCCAAGGCAACGTCTTGGAAATGTTTAGTCTTGCTTTTACACACGTTTTGTTTGTCTTTTATTCTATGTTGCTTTTATGTGGTACAGATAGGTTCCTTTTGTATGGGGAATGTCTTGGTATACAATTTTTTGTCACGGATGAATACATCTTTATTTCGCGTAAAATTGTGTATCTAAAGGTACATTGAGCCAGCAAATATTGCTAGGTATCATTATTTTTCTATATTAGAATTTTTACTTTTATTCGAATATAACTTGATGTTAAATATCAGTAGGTAAATAGGTATGATAACTCAATTATTTTAGGCGTTAGAATTACCTAATCTATTAGATCTTGGATGGATGAGGGATGGGCAAGCATGAGTCGGTACTAAGATTGAGTTGGGTATTGGAAATATGATTAGGTACCTTGTTTTACTTAATATTGGTTATATACCTCGTTTCTAGGTCAATGGGTTTCTATTCCAATTAGTTTTTGGTTAGCAACATGTAGGTACCTAATATGTTCTTACTTGATATCTATTTATAGCTAGAAATGTATCAGATAGATACTAATTTGGTTACCACCATGATTTGTATATAAAATAACCTGCATTTTAAATCATAGCCGATCCCAAAACATGACAACATTTAAAGCTCGTAGCTCGCATATGTTAAACTATGAACAAAAATTCAGTAAATGCAGTAGAAAAAAGACAAATTCCAATGTACAGAGGACAGAGGGCCATGCGAGAGGGAGGACCAAAAAGTAAAAAGTAGAAGAAGATACGGAGGAAAAGAGCAGTCGGGCCTTTGTGTGCCACCCTCCTAATGTATGGTTAGAAGCGACGTTAGAAAAATATTTGATTAGTTTTCATCGTTACTGATTTTCTATACCTATTAGTGTATTTTTGTTTTGTATTACGAATAAATCATGAAATCTAATAGGATCTTGATGTTTATTTTTAGTAGAAAAAGAAAATCTGAATTAATTGTTCAACGCTTTTGTAGGGCCGATTGGCATGGATAGTTAGATGTCTAAATGCAACACCATATGTCCAGTACCGGATTAACCACGTAGCAAGAGTAGCAATTGCCCCGCGCTTGCTTAATCCGGCACTGCATATGGTCGTGGGTTCGATTCCCACTCTGAAGAACTTGTGTAGGTACATATATTACAATAAATCAATATTTCTATTTATTCTGTATCTGGGTAAGTTATGTAGGTAGGTTAAGTACATATGAATGTAGAAAGTAGAATATGGGTTATCTGGTTAACATAGTAATAGTTCTGCTTAACTTGGGATCTGATGGTCGTGTGTAGGAATAACAATGCTTCAGGCTACTGAAAAAAAAAAACTTTTTAATTTTAATCAAAAACATATCTTTCTACCTTATAGTACGTAGTCACCATTAGAGAATAATTCTATCCCATTATTTTTTGGCTCTATAAAAAACAGTAAATTATATGAAGAAAAATCTGGACACGCTATGACGAAAAACTTTGATTTGCTATGAAGAAAAGCCATGATACTCAATGTTGAAAAGCCTTTGAAATGCTTTGAAGAAAACCCATGATACGCTATGAAGAATACCTTGACACGCTATGAAGAAAAACCTTGATTTACTATGAATGTTACGTTACGAAGAAAAGCCATGATACGTTACGAAGAAAAGCCATGATACGTTATGAAGAAAAACCTTGATTTGATATGATGAAAAACTTTAACACGTAATGCAGAAAAACCTTGAAATGCTATAAAGAAAATCCATTTTCCTGCTATCGCTCCCAAACAGATACAACTTTGTAAAGCTTGTCTGTGGGGGAGGCGAAATTAAGAGACACTTTGTGTAGATTCATAAAGGAATGTGTACATACATACCTACTTACACCTCCTATATATAATTAAGTTTCTAATTACTTTGATGTGTTGTTTGTTTATTGTAATAACATTAAGTTATTATGAAGTATCCTTACAAAAAGGTATGTTATGATTTAACGTAGAAGTTTTTTAAAATTATTGAATAATTATTTTTTGACAGGCCCGTTGGCTTGGTGGTGAGTGACCCTGACTGCCGAGCCGCAAGTCGTGGGTTCGATTCCCATCCAGGACAAAAATTGTGTACATGAACATGTCTGTTTGTTCAGTGTCTGGGTGTAGATATCTATTTACCTAAGTAAGTATGAAATAATTAAAAAAAAATAGTTTATGTAGTATATCAGCTATTTCTTTTTCATAGTAGGTACATAGAAGGTCTGTTTAGTTTGGGTTCAGATAGGCGTGTGTAAAGAATGTCCCAAGATATTTATTATTCGTTTAGATTTTATTTTTATTTTAGTTGGTTATCAAGATACTGGCTCATCAGCTGATATTTATAACAAAGCTCATATGGGTCATTTTCCAATAGCAGACCTGGTTAATAAAAAAAATATTTATTAATTAGGATGTGCCAAGATTATTTTAATAGGCGGTTTCATAAAGATTTCATTTCATCATTTTAATAAAAAAATTATACTAAATATAGTTAACGATTAAAAAAACACGTCCATGAATAAATCTAAACATAATAATAATAATAAATATACAGTGGCCAAAATACTTAAGCCATTAAAATACGACACCGCCGTTTTAGTGCCCCAACTCTGAGCCTAATTGGTCGTAAATTATTATAATTTGCTTTACTGCCCACCCCGCACCACTTTAGTCTGCCGTGAATATAATTATTAGATGGGTTAGCGAAAAAAACCTAACTGAGATTATGATTTATTGATTTGTCGACAGATGGAAGTTATAATCTTGTAATCCAAATAAAAATGAATGAAAACTGTTCCATAGATTAGTAGATAATATTTTCAATCTGACTCAGTAATTACTTAATTACCCGATCATAGTTATTAACTAGGTTTGTATAATATTATCTGAGATGAAATATTAATAGCAATTTTGCTTTAAATTTTTTATTACCATCCTGTAACATTTACTATATTTCGCAACAAATAATAAAAAACTAAAGTACCTATGGGTTACTTGCCAACTAGGTATGGCAAATATGCTTGCAAAAATTAAAAAAAGAAACAACAAAAAAGTCTCTCCGGCGGGGAATCGAACCCCGGTCTCCCGCGTGACAGGCGGGGATACTTACCACTATACTACCGAAGACTGTATTGCTGTTGGTGAAATTTATCAGTCATATTCTGGAACAAACTCGCCAATAAATAAACCAGTGAACCAGAGAACTTGGCAAGGCCCAGATACCATTTTCATTTAATGAATTTAATTCAAAATGTAAAATTGTTGCTTTGTTGCACAAACGAAAGATTCTTCTAGATATCTACTTATTTAAAGCAAACCTACATTAACTTCTTTCTCTTATACATAACAATATTAGGTACAATATTCAAAGTATCTAAATCAGAGTGTTTGTTAAGTTTTCACGGCTAAACTGATCTTGCTGAAACTTAGCTTACACATAGCCTATAATACGGATAAGCATTATAATCAATTTTAACGCAGATGAAATCACAAACAGAAGCTTGTTAAAAATAATGCTGGAACCCTCTGAAAAACATCCATTATAATAACAATACAGTAAAGTAAAACAAAACAAAGTAAAATGAGATTCCACATTCCATTAACACTCTTGGCCTAGAATTCTAAGCTCACTGTCTTGAATTGTACAATAATAACGCCCTTTAATCGATTAATATCCCTCAAGACCACATCGTGATCTCAGTTTGACACTGGCATCCGTTTTATGTCTGACTTATGGCAGACAAAGTCAATTGTCCGAGCTAAATCTGACTTGAAATAAGACTACATCTGTTTAAGGTTTGTATTGTATTTAAAGACAGGAGAAATAATAATATGCGACGCTTTAACTTTCCCTCGCGGATTCACCCGCGTTCTCGAGGGATGGAACATTTTCCCGGGATAAAAAGTATGCAGTATGATAATACAGGTTCTAAACTATCGATCTGCCAAGTTTCAGCTAAATCCGTTGAGTGGTTTTTACGTGAGAGTTACAAATAATAAAAATGCGTTTATTTGATCTCCACAAATTACAATATTAGGAATATAAATTTAAGGAAAAGTTTTACAATTGGTAGGTCTAGGTAGTAGGCACTTATTTTTAACATTTAGGAAAACATGACAGATTTGATCTGTAATTTTTGGGAGATCTGGAGTCTAAACTAAGCCTAGGCCTGTATTTTAGCACTCCAGGCCCCCCAAAACTCTAATGTCACAAATTGTCAAGTAAGTAACTAATATTTGCTGATCTATCCATGCGTTCATCCTAACAAACTTTCGCATTTATAATATAGTTGTATTATATATAATTTATAAGTAGATAGTAGATAGGACATGATGATTACAAATAGGTCCAATAAATAGTTTGGGATCTAAATAGAAGACATTTCTAAGATTAAGTGAAAAGATAAATAGAATTGAGCTCTGAGTTCATTTGGTCGGATCCTTCCTATAGGGAGAAGTTCAGCTCTTACCATGTTCTCGTATCGTGTTGCAGTATAAAATTTCTTATAACAATATTATACTGTGTAATAGCGGGGACTTATATAATCCTATATTAAAATGAGACGAGAAATATTGATCTTTCGATCCATAATTGTGATGCATCGCATTAATACGGGTTCATGTAGCTTTTTGTGTACTTACGACCTTTTTAAGAGATTAGTTCAAGGTAGGACGGGTGGTGTTATTAAATTAAACAAGACAATAATATGATTTTCATTGGCAGACTAATGTCAAGCTTTTCTGTACTTTTCAATGTGAGCATTTAAAAATAAAGTAAAACTTAACATGATAACATTACAGTGTTATAGTACCTACATATATGAAAGTGTAGATATGCCATGAAGATTAAGGTTAAATGAAGTTTCAATAGATACGTTACTTTCGCGACAATGCTAGGAAACCAAAAACTCCTTTAGTCATACGTAGCTAGAGTTTAATATAATCGATAAGAAGATGAGAGTAAGTAACTAACCGAGAACGAGAGAAGAATAAAAAGAAGCAAAGAAGTAGCCTAAACCTGAAGAATTATTAAGAAAAATAACATTCTACTACCCAAGGACTTCAATCGTTGGATCTCACCATCTAACTATTGTAAAAGATATTGAGAGGAACATTAGCACCAACATCCGTGTTTATTACTGAAAGCATCTCCATTCCTAGAATCGATGTGTAAGCGCATACAAACAACAATGCTGGCCTGTTTGACGACAAGACGAAACGACAGACAGACAAGTTTTATGTCTTATTGGAAACATGCTTCGTTGCTTCAACACAGTAGGACCCTTTTACAATCACTTTGTCCTGAGTGATTTAATTTGACAACTCGCTGTTTGACTTTGATGCAACAATGTCGGGTTCTGCTTGCATTTTGTGATGTGTCCTCCGATCTTGTTTTACAGCACAATGAAATTCTAATTTGAGAAGTTCTGATCTTCTAAATGGTCGTTCTTATTTGTATGCTTTTGCACTGTAGTATTTGAAATTCTGGCGAGTAAGAAATCTGAATTGCTCTTCCGCTGATCTGAATATTTTTTAATAGCATAAAAACGTTTATCAAATTCTTTGTAGCCTACCATGGACTATATGGCCATATGGTAAGACCAGCTGTTTCAAACTAAATGATATATAATTAGTTTATAATATTATATGTTTTTAGAAAATCTTTTTTTACATTAATTAACTTACATTTGGTGACGGATATCAAAGCGAGGATTCTGCTAAGTCACTCTTCATTAAGAAAAACAGCGGTGGAGGTAGAGTCATAATGAACTAATTAAGATTTCAAATAAATCTCAAGCAGGTAAAATTATACCAGTAGCTTTTACCAATGATCAGAAACATAAAGCGCTTTCAATTTACTTCATTAGCAAACTCATCCAACCATATAAAGGTGCAATGCCTAACTAACTATTTAGTACTAGAAATACTTGGTCCACACCGGGCACCGCCTGTTGCGTTGGCATCATTTCCGCCTGTTATTGTCACAGCGTCACGGTCCTTTGTTTGAAGTCCTTGTACTGCTGCTGGTGTGGTTTGGCAACTGTTCTATATTGGATTTATGTACCAATAATATTTGTATAATATTTATTATTCTGTAATGGTATCCATAGTAATCTATGTTAGTATTGATCTTAGTGGGTATTTATTTACACTATCGAAAACTAATTGGGACTTCCTTTAATTATATGAATTGTATTTTGCCATTTTATGTCGAAATAGAATGAAATGAAGTCACTATTTTTGACTTGATTTTGATGGGGTTTTTGCGTCGTTTATAAATTCCTTCTGGAAGGTTGGTAGGTATGATACATTTATATTATTTTATATTTTCCCACACAGGTAAAGCAGGGGCGGACCGCAAGTTAATTATAATTAATTCAATTAAGCTCCTAACTAATTAAATTTAGCATTAACAATACCGCCTGCGTTCTGGTTATGCTACCCACTGCCAGTGATTCAGATCAGCAGTTCCTATTGGAACGCCTGATTTCTACCTCTTTGTTCACGAACTTTTTTTGTACTTTCGACTTTAGCTCTTTAAATTCCTAGCTGAATCTTCTAAATGATAACACGTACAGAACATTTACCGCGATACATTTTACCAATCTTGGTAATGATTGCAAAAATATTTGCCCACACGTCCACACCAATCTCCACAATGATTGCTACAGTATTATCGAAGCCCGCACGCGCATAACGGTTATGAATTATTGTGCTCTATTCTGAGACTGCACGCGCATAAGAATGGTCACTGTGCAAGTGCGGCTGTTGCTTTACATCGATGTATGACTAGATATTGGAAAATATAATAATAGCAGTTGTCATTTGAATGAGCAAGAGAACACTAGAAATAACATTTATGACGTTGGTGCTCCAAAACACAATGGACCTTGCATTTCCCATAAATAACTTGCGTGAAGTTACATCACGTAGGTAGAATGGTTTAAGAAGTAGAGCTCTAAGTGCTTTGGTCCGATGAAGTACTACTACCATACCATATTTCTATATATTTCGTGAAGCAGTAGAGCACTTGAATCACTATGTTTTGATAAGAAAGCTATAGAGTCAGTGAAATTACAAGTAGGTAACAAGACTCATCAACTCCATTTCTCAGGGTCGAGAACGCATTAGCGATGCCCAGGGGCAGTTGGAAACTACTATCTATCACCTGTCTCCCTCTTCTCAGCCTACTTGACATTTTGCGGACCATTTGCTCAAGAACTAGCGTCATATTTCCTAATTCACACTATTACTCATTGTACCTACATAATAACTTTTTCTTTGAGTCAATCAGTTTAGGTAAAACCAATATAAGCAATGTAACATTCTTTATAATAAATAATTTTATATGTTACTCATGGCATGTACAGCTTAGAGCACTAGACAGGAGTCTTTAAAAAGGTATATTTAATAACATCGGTTATCATTAAAAGTAGGTATCTCCAGTATAAGAAAAAATATACCCAACAAAAAGATTGTTTGTTACTTATTTGACAGGATAATGAAATGCACATTATAACGTCAACTTCATACATCAATCAAGCAGAAATCTCAATGAAATCACTCAAGCAAGAGCAATAATATTTTTTCAGCGCTAATGGCGGATGTTTTGGCGCGAAATGTCCACGTTTCCGGAGCTGCAACTCACGCGCACAATCACCGCGTCCGGTGCGCGGGCGACTTTTAAGTGAATATGTCATTTCTTTTAGAACTCCATTCTGTCTTTTTGTTGTTAAGTGTGTCTTATGGATGTTTGCTTTTTGAGTTGTTTTTTTCTAAGGATATTTTTTTATAGGGACATATTTATCTGTATGAGTACCTCCATTCTTATATTACATTTCATAAAGACCGTAAAGCCAATAAAGAACATAGTTTCATAAGTCTAGCTATAGTAGAGCTCTTAACGCAGAGTTCATCCGGAGAAGTACTCCCACTTTACCCATTTCTGGCGTGAAGCAGTAGTGCACTTGTATTACTGTGATTCGGTCAGACAGGCAAGGGGGCCGGTGAAATTACGGGCGCGTGAGACTTAATGTAACTTAGCATTGATTATGTTCGACATTGGGTTGGCAATCCCCCGAGTGTTGCAAATGTCCAGAGAGCGGTGACCACTTACCATCAGGTGGACCATCTGCCTGTTTCTCGGCCTACAACTCAGAATAAAAGCTCAAATTCTTAGTATTTTTACCCAAAAACGCCCAAACATTAAAACTATGTCATCAACTTGTTGAACACTATCAAATGTTACCCTTACTTCGTGTGTTTGTGCCAAGATAAATGTTTGCGCGTATCGCCCCTATTATTTGGGGTAGCATTGTTGATAGGGTTGCCACATGATTGTAAAATTTTATGTTGGATCATTGTTAGATTTAGAACCAGGCTACTTTAGCTACCATTGTAAAGACCATATTCAAAGCCTCCAAGTACATCCTGTTTTAATTTATAGTCACATTTTAATAGAACTATTGAGTAAATACTGTGTCGTATTTTCAACACCTAAAAATAGCCCATATTTTTGTATTTAAGTACATAGGTACTATCCATACCTAGGTATGCCATTTCTTTTTAAATTATCTAACCGTTACTGACTTAAATGATAGAGACATACACAAATACGCAACAATTGTAAAAGAATAAAGGTGAAATTAAAAACTAAAAATGTATTGTGCAAATCAAATATTTTTATAACGCAATACTAAATTAAATTATGTGACACCCCTACATGAATAAGCAGTAGTTTACCTCAACAAGATAAGCCCACTTGTTGCTCCCCCAACAATGAATTTATATCAATTTAGTGGAAGGGTTGTGTGACAGTTACAGGAAATAACAATAAATCTTACATCAAATAAATTGTACCATTTGAGAGTCAGCTTACCTGAAAGAAAAATACTTTGTATTAATTGTTGTGTAATTGTTTAATGGGAAGGACGATATAGTAAAGAAAGCTATAGACACTATAAAAAGTTAATTTTTAGTCATAAGTATGGTTTATTAACATAAATTTATTATTTCAGACAATTTGCAAAGCATTTTCAAAGAGGGTCCCGACGAGAGCCAACGGATGCATACGGTTGACCTGCCCAAAAATGTTATCACATCTCTTGTAAATAATGGACAAAAAGCATTCATGTTACGCCGACCCAAAAGATTGGGAACAACCAGGCAGAGATTCCTTAAGATATCCCTCAGAATGAATCCAAATCATAGAATATCTCCATTTAATAAGTAAAACCTAAACACGTGATAGTAAATCCCCAAGTGGTTCGGCATGTGAATTGAGAATGTAGCCTACATTTGGTTTACGAGCACAAGTGTACCAACAAGGTGGACAACAACGATTGAGATGTTGCGCCCACGCGCAGCATTGTACCGCACGAATGTATGTTACCAGCACAATATCGTACCGGGCAAATAAAAAATATGTGTGAAAATGGCTTAAAGGAAATTTCTAAAATATTATTGATGAGATGTTTGTTAAGCAAATTAAAATCATAATCAGAACAGCACATGTTAGTGACCTGAAACCTGAAGATAGGATGTTGAATTTTTTTTTTGGGATGGGCTTGCGTTGTCATAATTAAGTACATATATCCAACTCTAAGAATAGGATTTTTTTAAATCCTAAATGATTTGTGCTTTTGAGGTAATAATAAGAATTGCCTCTTTGATTCAGGCCTTTCATAATGATTTAAATTATCATAGTATTAAGACAAGCTTCCTTTGTCTTTTCCTCAAAAATGTAAGTTCGTTCTTCAAGCAACTGTCTAGAATATAGCGTAAAGTTCAATAGCCTAAAGCATACTAGTTCAAAGCTCTTATTTACCCGTCACACCACAGAAGCTTGAATGTTATTTGCGGCCCGTGTCAATTGTCAATTAGGCATAAAGCAAGCAAGCCGTGAACAGATAGTGCCAGAATAATAAAGAACTTTAACCTACAACACAACTGCTGGGCGGTCGATAGTGATTTAATATTTGTTGTAACACGCTCGGCAATTGTCGTGTCAACTTCGGCTGCGATCGACTTTACCAGATTTTATGGTTGTCGTGCGCAAACGCAAATGTTGTTTGCGCTTGCGATCGGATAATATAATTGTCGAGTTCGATGGATATTTATTGGATTGCCATGTCGTGAATACTGAATAGGTTGTTACTAGCTTATTCGTGACGATTAGTGAAAACATGGTAATTAGGTTTAGAATAAATTACATTATAACTAGTAATGACGTTGATGTTATTATATGGAGTAAGGTTCATTCGATTGAATACATTAGTCGCATATCATGAGTAAGTGTGAAATAAATTGTTTTCCTAATTGGCCTGTTCATTATTTGTAAAATCAATAGAACAGTTGGTGATATTTTTTTTTGGGAGATAACTCTTAAATTCAAAAGTGGTTTTCACAAGCGCAGAAATTCTTAAATCATCAGAAAGTTAGTTGAAGTAACCGCACCATCTGGTATCATCAATTTACATAGTAGGTATCCCATTTTCCCACCACTGATGTTGACTTCATTACCTTCCCAAGTTTTGCGGTTGTAAATTAACCCACAAGACATAAAAGCTTAATAAAGTAAAATACGCGTAAAACCATTTACGGTGCATCTGTCTGCTTACTAATCGTAGAAGATTATTTATGTATTTGTTTGTAGCCTTCCAACTTGGGAGTTATTAGTTATTAAAATTTATTACCTGAATAACCACCAAACCGGTGCATCGTCAGACTGTACTTTCCAATGTCTGTAACAAACAGAATCTTTTGTCCACAGCCTCTAACCACCTTATTCCTGTCGTTTTGGAAGGTTGCTTATATTCCTAATAGGATGTTAAGTTATTACATACTGCTTTATTTAACGTCACCAGACTTAATGATAAAATAATTTTACTAGACTTTGAAAATCTGAGTATTCACATCAGATGTTCCATTCTCTGCTCCAAGATGATTTCTACGTCTATTCTCTATTTATCAGTCCTCCAATAGCATCAATAAATCGTTTAGGATCTGTTCAATATCTTAAATTTTTCCACCAGCATCAGTGTTTACTTCATTACTGTTTATATCATCCTCATCATCATATAATTCACTTATTGGGTCTTCATGGCGGGTATCTTCCAAAATATCTTTCTTAAGATAATAATACAAAATTTGCTCTTACACTGATAAATAATAGTTGATCTAATACATGTTATCATCAGAACATATCTCCTACACCGTCGGCATGATTGTTCTAAAAACATTGAATATCTGAATGAATCGTACTTTCATTGATGGTGATCCAGAAATACTCGGCGCGTGAGTTGAGAACCCGGCTACTGACTGTAGACCTAACAATTTACTGAAGTGAAACATTAAAATATCTGCTAAAGTTATAACAGTGGAACATGAACCTGTTCTCTCCGGTAGTATTTTACTTTCGATAAAACTTGAAGTCATTTTGATCATTCATGATTTTTTCACAAAAAAAATATATTCAAGCATTCCCAATTATTTATACTCATCATAGCATTGTTCGTATTAAAAAGGCTTTGCTAGGATTAAATTAAAGTTTGTAATAGATGTATGGAAATCAAATCAAATACCCGTGTCCTCTCTACAAATGATTATCTCTACGTAGCGGAGATGAAACGAAATGATTATCCGGGGGCATTTCCTACCGACTTATTATTCTTATAACAACAATGCGAACAGCCCGACAATGAATACATATATATATATATAAAACTAAATCGAATGCAGAATGTATTTCCCTTTGTGATTCTGAGTCATTCTCGGTCGATTTTGTTTTTGTTCGTAAGATATGGTATTGTGATGATTTCATTGTTTGAAATACCATTATGATATTGCTCACTTTTTTACTGTATCAATATTGGTAACTCAAGATCACGATTGTTGATTAAATTAAATCTCTTATACTATATCTTAAAATCTATTAAGTGCTGAAACCAGTTCTATAAGGCAAGCTTTAGATGTTAAACTAAGGTCTTAATTATAAAAATGGTATTAGCTATTTATCTATGAATAATTCGAGTAGCAGTCGTCACATTCAGGCTAATTAATAATCTAGGCAAGGTTATCGACGATGTCCACCAGATAAAGATATTGGCTAATAAAGTGACATTAATGTACCACTTTCACGAATCGTTTGATTCGCTGCAACAGCTCTAGTAAACGTCAGCATAATTCAATATGAAAATAGAAGCAATCCGATGACTGACCAAGAAACTCCAGTTCCAGATGATATAAAGAGAAGTCCTCATTATCACATACCCGAAGACTGACGAAATTATATTCACTCACTAGTTGGCTCAAGATCCATCGGTATTGCAAAACGATGAAAAGGTCCTTTCATTCAGAGAATTCTCTCTGTTGGAGAGAGATAAACGTATAGTTAATTAAAAGATTAGAAAAGGAGAGACGATGCCCTTAGCTCGATTCTTGGCAATTGTCCACCGGAAGGCGGCTTTTAGCAAAAAGACAACATTGAATATGAAACTGAAATACAAAGCGGGTCCATTCAGTTGGTTGACGAGTAAGATAGGTAATTGATTCGGAAAGGTCAGTCTATTACATTTTGGTGGAAATGAAACGGTTCTATTAGAGATTGTATAACTATTATATTAATTTATTTATGAACAGATACCTACACCACAAATAGCGAAGTGTCATTCTACAGAAAAAAACTACTTAGATTCAAATAGATAAGTCAAATGCATGCAACCGTCACTTCTAGTAGGAGTATTAAGAAAAGTATATTGGGAATCATTGCACTATACGTAATAAAAGATTCATCAAACGAAGTATAAGTTGACCAAAAATACAAAATACACCATCAGAATTTTTCTTGACATTAATAAATCTTAAACTGATGCAACTCGTATGGACTACCCAAATTAAAAAGAATATACAATGATACAACTTCGCATGTCACACTCAAATACATTTTAAGGTACAATCAATCAAGCTTTGTCTGACTTCTCCATGGAATTTTAAATTGGATTCCTGTTAACAATACAAGGATTAGTGCGCTTGTACTGTTGTCCCACTCCGTACGTCTAAAACCTTCAATATCCTGCTATATCATCGCATCGTTTCATATCCAATGCTGGTTTGCTTGATCTATTCATATGCACTAGCGTGTATAGCGATCGATGTATGGTGTTTATGAAATGTATTCATTGATTTACGCTAACATAATACCAGAAACAGTATTTTACACTGTCGATTGCTAGTTTGGTATAGTGTTAGGATTATAGGTTATTTATGAGGATTTTCGAGATGCGTCGGTACGTTTTGTAGTTGGAAACTTGTTTGGGAGGGTACAGGACATGTTGGACTATTGTGTTGATAGATTGTTAATCTAAATAGAATTTTAAGGATTATTCTTCGATTAATCAGATTGAAATCTTCTTAGAATTTTTTTAAATGAAAAATTGGAAAAAGAAAGTGTTGTAAAGATATTAATTAAATTGTAAGAAAATAAACTATTTTAGATATTCGAAACAGCACAAGCACTAAAATATTGATATTAACAAGAGCAATAAGTAAAAAGGCCAGCATCGACTCGATAGGCCTGTAAAAGCTTTTACCAAAGAAACTCGTAGTAAAATATTACGATGCACATAAAGAGGCCACAATAAGTTACAGCACTTGCTTCGATTATCCGCCGTATTTGTCTGTGTTTTATAGCGGTGCTGCTCTCCATTTTATGGCTTTTCGATATTATTTCGCGTATTTTTTTTGCGATGGGCTACTGCGACGCGCTTCCCCGGTGTTGATAGGATTATGTGGATACGCTTTGATTCATATAATATTTTTATAAAGCAAACGCTAAAAATAAAAACACAACCTGATCTGATGAAAGCTGAGGAGTCTCAATGAAGTATTTTTTACGTTTGTTTTGTGTTTTATTTTTATGTAGATTGGTGCAATTTATAGTTGTGGATGGACGTCTTTTCTCTATTTTTATTCTCTCTCTTCTTACTATCTATAATACTGAGACTGTCTACAAAGTAAAATATTTTTCTAAATCTATTGTGGTGATGATATAGTGTTTATTTGCATTACGTTTAGGTCACAAATATAATACGTATGTATATATATTTTTTTTATACCACATAGGCCGACAAACAAGCGGACGGTACACCTGATGGTAAGCGGTCACCGCCGCCTATGGACATTAGCAACACTAGGGCCATCGCCAATGCATTGTCAACCATGAGACGTGAAGTTGTTAAGTCTCATGTGCCTGTAATTTCACCGGCCCCCTTACCTTTATCACCGAAACACAGTAACACAAGTGCACTACTGCTTCATGGCAGAAATGGGTAATGGGTATTTATAAACATTAGTCGTATCCACATCGATCAAACAGAAACCCACACTGTCCTCTCCACAATACCACTTCAGCCTATCGGGCATTTGAAAAAAAAATGTAAAAATCACCCCTCAACTCCATAGAGGGTCATAAACTAGCGGCCGCGCCAATTAAATATGAATGTAGTAGCCTCTCTCATTACCACGTAAAATTTTAGTCTATGCCCTTATACCTACCCTCTTTTTGTTTATGTTTATTGTTGTATGATATCGGATAGGTCAGGGATTATTGCGTTAAGTGTGTATCTTGTGTTTTTATCCCATGGGAAATACATGAGACACGAGATTGTAAATTGTCTATACGATGCCCTATTGACTACTTCTATTAGAAGAAGACAAAAGCTGTCTTTAAATATGAATTTCTCTATAATTTTCAAGGTCTATAAGTGAACGTAAATACTATACAGCTTGCAGACCCTTGACTGCTAAAATAAGCAATTGGAAGCTATAGAAACTGAACTTGATCTAGAAAAAAAAAAAAAACAATTCATAGCATATTTTATGCGAAAAATAAATAATTGCATATTTATACTACTGTTTAGCCTGTATACTTCAAAGGTATATTTACCTACATAATTATCACAGCAACAACAAATATATTTTACTACAATAACAAATACTTAAAGCATAATACAAAACTTAACAAGTATATATTCTTAATTATGTCTCCAATGTATCTCAAACAACTTTCAAGTGGAAATAAAGAGAAGCGATTTTCAACTTTATAACGAAGCACAAAGGAAGAAGTCCACTGCATTACAAAACATTGTCGAGATACATAAGGGGTGTCATAATTGCGAAGTGAGACAAAGTCGGTTCAAAGGCATTGTAAAGGTTGTATAGAGTTTACAGACTCTTAAACATTTGAGTTGATGTCACCCACACTTTGTCGTGTCGTAATTACACGATGCGACTTTCAATGGGACACCCTGTACAATGTGTCTTGAAAAAAAGACAAATTAATGAGGGTTGTATTTCTTCCGTGACGGCAGTTGTATTTTTATAATAAAAAGACTATTGCAGAAAATTATACGTTATATGCGGTTTATTAGGAGTTTTAAATAAGTGCTCGCTTTGTTTATTGTTCCTTGGCTTTATTACTTTTAAAATATTATGTGTTTAGTAAACAGAAGCGTATAATTATTACGTTGGCTTACTAATTGTACACACAACACACGACATAAAGGAAAATTTGTATATTAACAGTGCGACTCTATTATTATATTCTTTTCTAAAGTTAACTTATGTTTTGTAATAAAAAGATCTACTTAATTTTTGTATTCGTTATTATGAGTAAATATATTGTAGGGCATTCAAAGAGATAATTAAGTAAGTCTAAGCCACAATATATAAAAAGGTTTCCTATTTTATACTTGAAAAAAGAAGTAATAAATATCCCAGGACATTCTTCACACATGGTTACCTGCCCGCTTATTGAGATAATAATAATAAGAATACAAATTTCGTCGGCGAGCCGCTTCACAGAGGCGTCGGAGAGCTTATCTCTCACGTGATTAGTAGTATAAGCGTAGTTAGCGAAAGAGACAGAGCACGGAGACCGCGACGAAATATCCTCGAGTTAGTGTCATTTTCTTTACCGAATCGAGCCCCAGATCTCAAATTAAGCAGAGTATACTGCTTGTACTATGACTACCAGGTAACTGATATACTACATACACTACTTTTTAAATACATACTCATGTACACGAACATACAGACATGTTCATGCACACAAATATTTGTCCTGGGTGGGAATCGAACCCACGACCTGCTTGGCAGTAGCAGTCTCTACCCATCAAGCCAACTGGCCCGTCAAAGTAATGAAGTAAAGATAAGATAACTTCTTCTTTTATATCAAGATTAATTATAGACAACCACATATAGATTCATTATCAAACTATAATTATATCGCAGTGAAGCCTTCGAATACAACCTCCTCCTACTTTGAAGATCGCTGAACAAAACCAAAGTCAGACTTGTATAAAAGTGAATGATTAATGTGTTCTCACATTAGGTCGCGTTTCCACCCTTTATTACGGGATGGGAGGAGTGTGGGGGTAGGAGTTGGGCTATAGGAAGAGCGAGAACGCAAAAGTGAGCGGTTAGAGTGCTCGTAGCTAGTTTATAAGGGTAAGATTCGTATAAAGTTATTCTTTTACTTGCTAATAAAGGAATATAGGTTACTTATTCAATAAATTAAGCTAAAAATATTATCAATTATCACTAGATAGTATAAAACAAAGTCGCTTTCTCTGTCCCTTTATCCTGTATGCTTAAATCTTTAAAACTACGCAACGGATTTTGATGCGTTTTTAAATAGATAGAGTGATTGATGAGGAAGTTTTTTATGTATAAGATAATACATGTGACATCCCACGGGAACGCGGGTAAAACCGCGTGGGACAGCTAGTTTCAAAATAAAAGAAAAAAAAACATTGTATTCTTTAAAGCTACCTTACTTATCTAGATATTTATGTATACAGACAAGGTAGAATATACTTTACAGTAATAATACAAAAAAGAGCCTTCTCTTTTTCTCGTTTTTTACACTAATCGTGTTCCGTAACATCGTGTTTTAATCGTTTTTAAATCTATCAATAAAATAACCTACCTAATTAATATTACTTCCTCTGTCAAAAACCTTACTTATATCATAAATGTAAAGTAGTAGATAGAAAGCATAAAGTCTATAAGATTTATTTAAAATCTATTCACGATAACGCATTTTACTTCTCATGTTGGCTAGATTATATTATACAAAAACAAATATCTAGTAACTAATTCCGCTGGATCTCCTTGTCTGTCAAGTCCCAAACAAGGAAACTCAATTATTGGAATTAGTTACTAGTTTTTGTATAATCTTACAAAGGATTTTCGCAAGGTCACGCCTGAGTCAATTCGTTTTCTCATGTTGGGACAACATAAGAATCTTTGGAACACGGGATAACTCAGGAGGAATACCCAGAACGTATTAAATATAAAATTACGCTTGTATCGGGGCCTAAATTCATAAATATGCCAATCGATTTGCAAACTCGCACTGCTCTTGTTTTGTAACTGTTCTCTTATATAACTCAACAAAACATGAATATTATTATTCTACACTATAATGTTGGCGAAAGAAAAAAAGTCGACCGTGTGCATAATTTATTTTATTTTGTCATTGAATGAATGTCAAATTAAATTGCTCAACAATGACATAACAACAGACTGGTTTATCATTGTAGTGTAACTAACCTAGGTCAGCCAATGATTGGTTTATCTTATTATGTAACTTGAAGTTGTAACATAATTATGTAAATACTAGGAGCTGAGCTTAGGCGTTTCTAATAGTTTGTTTTATTTATCTTCTTTTAATAGGATTATGACCAGCTGTGTGTTGAATCATAATGGTTTTTTATATAATTAAGTCGATATATTTATGTGTTGTAGAACCCTTTTTCTTAACTTGAAGGTATTAGCAGCAGATGGCTTTTACAGCTTTACTACAAAATAAATACTGACGTACCTATCACGCGTTAATCGAAAAACCGTCAAACGAAAGCCAAGCAAATCTAGTCAACTAACCTACTTTTATTTCTCATTATTTTCATTGGCAGTTTGTTACTCTATTATGAAATACTGTTCTATCTAAATTTTTACAGAAATAAACTGTTCGGATTACTTGAGTATGAAATGTAACGTGACTCCGACCGGAGACCTTGTTCTATCAATTTGGAAGGAGATACTTTACGCTGCCTGCTAATAAGGACCGTGGGGTCGCATAAATTCTCGCATTTTTCCATTCCCGGCAGTGTATTTCGATTCCAAGAAAGTTTTCATATATCATGGCTTAATTATTTTAGAAGTGAGAGGTTAACTGTTATTTGAATATAATTAAAATGTAATATTTGGTGGAGAACAAAGATCGTGCACTATATCTTAATACCTGATAATTTATTGACTTACCTAGTTTAGGTATTAGGTGCTCAACCGTGCAACTTTATTGAAACCAGCAGGCACAATGAAGATCAAAGTCATAGTTGCAATTTTTGTATGTGCCCAATAATGTATCAATAAAGAATTTATTTATTTATTACTAATCTAGAAATTCCAATAAACCTTGAAGAAAGTACATAATTATAAACAATTTTAGTAAATGAAATATAAGTTATATTGTAGTGAAATCTTTCTATGAAATTGCGATTAGAGTTTAAATTCGCAATTCGATTCTTATATTTTTTTGTTAATTATAAGTCAAACTAGCTGACCCGACAGACGTTGTTTTGTCTTCACTATGAATTGAATTCGAACCATGAAATGTGCAATAAGAAATTAATTATTTTATAAATATAATTCCGACCCATGTCTCTGTTTTAAACGATATTGTCAAACGACTGACATTTATGTCAAATACCATAAGGTTACAATATAAGAGTTTATATTGTCAAAAGCGGTCAGGTTACATTAGAAAAGTTAATACGGTAGTTGTTTTCTTAAATTTTCTAATCTTCCACGCAACTTTCTTATTTTTTTTCTTTCCTAAGAACCTTCCCCTGACAATAACAAACACAACAAAAAAGAATTGACGAAATCGGTCCAGCCGTTCATGCGTGATGCCGTGACCAAGGGAAAGAGGGATTAATTTATATATATATATATATATATATATAGATAACACGCGATTTTTTTTCAAATAATGTTTTTATTCTACATCATCTGAGAAATATAAACAAAATTTTAAGTTTATTATCCAATTGTAGACGAACAAAAATAACGTCACTGGACGTCGCTAGTTAATCATACAAGCTGTCATAATGAGATTTACATGTAATCGTTTAGACGTGAAATATATCTTTTTTACGTGACTTTCGTTGCATATTTCTTCTTTAACGTTATTAAATCTATTTAATATATGACACATGTATTGTATTCAATAAATTACTCCGGAGCTATTATTTCAGGAACTGTTAGAAAATACAATAAATAAATCCTTCTAATATTATAATGCGAATGTTTGTTACACTTTCACCCAAAAACTACCAAACAGATTTGGATGAAACATGGCACATAGACAGAACATATCCTGGAATAATATATAGGCTACTTTTTAACCCGGGAAAATGTCATATTCCTCGGAAACGCAGGTAAAACTGCGGGTGACAGCTAGTCATTTATAAATCTTTTATTAATTTATTCTAGACAATTAAATATGAACTACTTACATTGAGCTATTAATATAAAACGACCTAAAAAATGGAATTTAATATATTCTCAGTAATAACGGTTTAACTTAAACTCAGCAACTGAGAAAATAAAATGTATAGTAGGTACATATTTTATATAAAATCGCCCAGTCGAAAGTTATGAACTAACAAAAAAAAATACAGATGAATGGAGAACCTCCTCCTTTTTTTTGAAGTCGGATAAAAATATTACCGTTATCAGATAGAAAGTAAGTATTTGATTGTCATATTAGAATTAGTTACGGGGAATACCAACTTGGTCGTGAATTGTGAAGACAGACACATATACCTACGGTTATCTATTTTTAAAACAGAGTATTTGAAGAACTTAGCTACGAATAACCAAGTTTTCATTCTAAACAAATACATCCTACTAATATTATAAATGTGAATGTAAGTTTGTTTGTTACGCTTTCACGCAAAAACTACTTAACCAATCATCATGAAACTTTGCACACATATTCTTGGAAGTATTAGAAGTAACATAAGATACTTTTTATCCCAGAATAATGTTACATCCCTGAGGAACGCGGGTGAAAGCGCGGAGGACAGCTAGTAACATATAAATGCACAAAGATCATAACAATAATGTATAGTGAAGTAGTAATTATAAATTTGTATAATGTATAGTAAAGTACAATTTTTTCTATTTTCCTAAACTCTGTCACACAAAGTACCAGAATTTCCTTTACTCGGCGGTGCGCTAACTAAAGGAATGTAGTTATTTTCATGTAGGTTTATTTCCTTAATTCCCATAATGTTACGACACAACATTTCACTGTTTAAATTCAGATTTAACTGAACCAGGCGCGATAAATCTAGCTTTTGGTTCGCTCGTCCTAAGTTCTGAACCCGTCTCGGAGTCACGATGGTCCTAGAGATCCCATGTTACAATTACAATAAATAATAGTCGACGTTTTAGCTAAATTGCCGTTTTATTGCAACGTTTAGGGTCATGCTGCAAGCCGTGACGGATTGGACCGCACATTCGCGTTCGATTTTGCATAGATTGTTTATTCGCATTAGTGATGTTTGACCAAATAAATGCACGTTTAGCTGAGTGTTATTAAAAATAAAAAAAATATATTAAATCTTTTCCTTATATTATAACTAATATATAATTATCGTTTATTATTCCAGAAGCAAAATTTTTGTTTAAAAAAAAGCTTTATTGTTATTACCATCAAACACACTCTTTTGGGTTCCGTATTCGTTTCAGATTCAATTAAAAGTCAAAATATAATTTTGTATATTTCAATCAAACATTGGCACCAACCATGCCAACAATCGCATACCGTGCGTCACTACTCACTTGTCTCGGCATCGCAATCAATTGTACTCCGTACGAGTTTCGCATAAATTTTCCCGTACTAAGCGCGTCCCTAATTAACCCTAAACAGTCGTCGTGGCCACGGGTGGGACGTAAATCTCCTAGGAGCACTGTGAGAATGCGTCGTTTTCTTTAATTGAAGACGGGTTTATGTACGTACGTTTGTTTGTTTAAAAACGTAATTGTAATGAGCATGCTGTTGTTTATGGGTTGAACACACAGATATTATTTTAGTTGACAATATTGCAAGTATTTTATGGTACTGTAACTTTTACAAAAAGTTGTTTTCTTTTTTTTATTTTAAGAAAAAAATCTGTTTGGTTTAAAATTATAAACATGAGATGAATAGGAAAAATATATATGTAGATATTTTTAATATTTCTTTATAAATGTCAAACAAAAGGATAAAATTGCACTCTCAAAACATCACGCATTTCCGAGTAAAGTTTTAACGAAAAGTTCACAGGGATATTTTGTTTTGAGCGGGCAAATTTGTGGTTTAAAAATGTCTGCCCGGTACTTTATTGTTATAATAAAATTTCACGAAATTATTTGGCACTTGTTTTGGGGTCTGATTTATACGATGCGCTCTCGGTACTTGGCGCCTCGTTACTCGTTGCATTTTAAGGGTTATTTAGCTCCGGCTATGTTTAACATTACATACATCGCGTTTTGTCGAGTTTTTTATTTTGTGTAGACAAGTGTTCATTTTTTGTAATAACTGTTTGCCATTAAACTTATGATACTGTATTGTATGAGAAAGTTAAATTATCGGGTTTGTTTAAATCAATTTAATGACTCATAATATCAGCCCAGAGATGTCCACAGCTGATCATAGGCTTCACTCTTGGATTTCCACCTCGAACTGTCTGAGACTCCTGCATCTAGCGCTAATAATAAAATGACTACCTTCTTCCTTTTAAAGCACTGTTCTGTTGTGAATTATAAAAAAAACAATACTAAGGTTGCATACTATACTTAAGCATTGAAACTTGAAAGTTACCTTAAAATTACTTGAGAAAACTGATTTTTGCAACTCATGCTCATAATACAATTGCGTTTGAGGCAAACATTTCTTTACGTACTAAATAACATGGAGCTAAGATAGAGGAAAGGTAGTTTACCTTAAAATATGAATTGTCGAAAAACATATGACAGTTTCTGGTTTTTATTTGTTTTAATAAAGTTAAAGTTAAAAATATTTTTAAAACTATAAAAAAATACCAGTATGTTTTCGTAGAATCGTATTAAAATTAGCAATACTTCACATTTCTATGACGTTATCTACCAATAATATTAAAGTATCTACATTATTATAATTAGGCAAGTACCAACAGTAGATATTATTGTTGTACAGTTTGTATTCGCCGTCTTTGTAACTCCACGTCTCCTATTATTTCGGTAACTTTCAAACTTAACCTATTAACAATGTTTTTAGAAACACCACTCAACAGAGCGCGTAACTTCTGCAAATCATTCCAACTAATTAAACACTCTGTTAACCAACAGAATAAAAAAAGTTGTAGTGTAATTTACTTTTAACAAAAAGATCGACCTCTAGACGACACGTGTTGACGGATCCAATTTTAATGTATTTTGATTGTAATGGTCATTTAGACCCAAGTTTGCAAAAAAAAATAGCCGCCTGCGTTAACGGGTTACAATTATTGTTGTACGATGTCAGTAGATTGGTTGTATTTAATAAAAATAGAGGTAATCGTTTTAACGATTGGAAAAATAAATTAGCAATCATTGTTCATATATGAAGATACTTTTTGTAGATGTTGCTATGAGTTCTGTTTACTGGTACATCAGGTGGACTGACGACTTGGTTGCAAGAGCTGGATTCAGATACAGGAAGTTACCTATGCTCCATAAGAATGCTGCAAATTCATACTAGAGTGGACTTTTGAAAGTAAAAAGTCATAGGTTCTGAATAGTTAAGCTATGCTCTTCATAGAGTTTCAGAGTACTTAGCATAATCTTCGCAGGGTGTAGTTGCCTACCAATGTACTACAAGACTGCTGCAATTCATACTAGAGTGGACTTTTGAAAGTAAAAAGTTAGGTTCTGAATATGGCTATGCTCTTCATAGAGTTTTAGGGTACGTAGCATAATCTTTGCAGGGTGTGGTTGCCTACCAATGTACTAAAAGACTGCTGCAATTCATACTAGAGTGGACTTTTCAAAGTAAAAAGTCATAACTTCCGATAAGTAAGGCAATGTCATACAGTTTTAGAGTACCTACGCAGCATAATCATCTTCGAAGATTCTTCTTTGAAAATAATAAAACTTTTCTCGTATCAATTAACCATTCAGAAATAATCAAAGCAATTTTAGATAACAGTAGCATTAATAGCCATAAAAATACGTTAGAATCCATTCACTTTTATAACCAGCGACAATGTATCTCGCCTTCTCTATGGGTGGGCCGATTGTCTATTTTGGTCTATGGTAGACAAAACTAACATAAAACCATAAATAACATGTTTTCGGACAATTAATAATATACGTTTTCTATGGCTACCATTAAATAGGTATTTTGGATATTCTTGGGGACATAGATGGTATGTATTTTTGAACAACAATTTTCTGCATTATTATTAAAGAAGCATTAGAAAAATAATTATGATCCTCCGATCGAGCTAAGTAAAATCACAAATATGTTTTAAACTAATGAAGGAAGCAGAGTACCAGTAAAAAACATTAAAAAACGCAAGCATAATGGGTACATTATTGGAGATAATTACTTAAAAATCCCTTCTCATCCCTTATTTGTAAGCCCTTCGGTAGATACCTCCTAAACATCTCGATACATTTTTTCAAACTGAACAAAGCTACAGGAACATGATATCTGATATATAAATACTAATTATGGAGCTTTTTCAATTTCAAAAATTCAAAAGTTTGGGTGGATGGATGTTTGTTACTCATTCACGCCAGAATGGCTGAACCGATTTTGATAAAATTTGGCACAGACATAGATTGTAATCTGGAATAGCACATAGGCTTTATCTCGGGAAAATGTAACATCCCTCGGGAACGCATGTGAAACCGCGGAGGACAGCTGGTTGATATTTACCTAAGTCACAGAACAAACAGACGTAAAGATTTTGTGAACTATTTATTGTAACTGAAAATTTAATAACTTCTGATAATTATATAATTTACTGTAACAATCTGTTTCTACTCATAGGTTAATCAATAAGACTGTACTGTTAGTGATCACTCTATAAATAAAATACGTAATTTTGCACAAAACACATAATTCAAAATGTTTATGACAAAAATATGCTGTGACAACAAACAGGCGACATTCAAAAGCTATTTATCCACACATTACTAAAATAACACATGGATATAAATCAAAACTAGCATGACAAATAATAGAACGCACTGACGTCAATACATTTTCACTATTACACATTCGATTAGAAATAAAAGGAGACATTAAATTAATTCTTGTAAACGGATCCCGACACAATTTATATCAATCACATTTAATTAAAAACATATTACCAACTCTGATGTTAATGAAATAAGAGATATATTGGATTGTGCAGCAAACGGTAGACTAATGAGGCTAGTTTAATATTTCTCTTGATAGTATAAGGCAAATTTATTAATAAAAATATATGTTTCCGCTCGCTAAGCGCTTATTAGAGTCAGTAAAATGTGTACAGGAAATAGATTTTAATGCATGACATTGTTGAGATGAGAAATCGTTATTTTTGCGGTTACAAATATTTTACTTGTAACTCAATAATGCACATAGCCACGGGAAGGTATACCAACATTATGTAATCTGCTATTTGCTTGGCCTTTAGTTATGTTTAGGAATATACCTGATTTGTCTATAACAGTGCTCAATGGGATGTAAAAGGACTCGACAATGACAAAAAGTTGTAGAACTAACACAAAAAAAAAAAAATATTGCTATGTATTCCAAACATTTTGGATTTGATTAAAGTTGTTTATATTGAGTACTAGCTGCCTCCCGTGACTTCACCCGCGTTTATCGATATCATATAAAGCCTATATCCACCTACGGAATATTCCGCGTCGAATGGTAGCCGTCCCATCCCGATATGTTCAGTAGTTTTGAGGTGGTGGTGCGTCAATGGAACTCTATTTTGCTTATTATATAGTTAGAAGATTTCTCATTAGCGTACCAAAACCCAAAGAAAGCACATTTTTTTATTCATAAATTAAATAAACATAAAATAAAATTATTATTAATATCATAAGGCCTACTGACACGGCTAATAAATAATTCCAAAGCAACAGAAAACAATTTATACGATCAAAACGAAACGGTACTAACAAAATGTCAGCGCACGTAGATTACTGGTGTGCGAAACTATAAATTTTGTAAAAGCAAGTTGATTCGCGAAATTGTGCCTAATGTTATATTAAATTAACAAATACCTCATTCTAATTCATATGAGATTTAGAATTGTTTATGGTCTGCTAATGTTAGTTATAATTTTGGAAACAGGAATAGCTATTTAGGATAACATGTAATAAACTGGAGGTACCTATCGGACTGGAAGGGTCTTAAAGCAGTCAGTATAGCCTTTCAACCCCTAGTATGACACTGTTCTAAATTTAAAATATGCGTGTGTACTTATTGTACGCACGTAAGAAGTTATACTCGAAATTGTTGATGGGAAAAACTGCATTAAAAGTATTTGTCTTTACAATTCAACTGTGAATTTGTAGTGTCCAAACTCATTGCACCTGTCTGTAGCAACGAATAACCATTTTTGACGTTGTTAGGTTATTATTGACAATAACATCATTACTCACTCATTGACACTGACAGTTGCGATTTGTGCGATGTTCCGGAGAAACTGTTCAATCAGTTAACTTCGACCTGTTACTTGTGTGTTACAGTGATGCGGGGGTATCTTTAAATTTCACTCTCATCATTTTTTCATAACGTGCCTAAAGAAGTATAACTTCATAAATACACACATTGTGCACAACACTTCCATACTATTGCAACTACACAAGCATTCAAGGTCATCTATAAATATAATAATCGATAAGGAGTTGGTTGCGACATGGGTTCGGTCCGAGGGGTAAAAGATAGAAAAAGGGAAAAATATTTAAGATTTGTTGTCGCGGTTTCACTTGCGTTCCCGAATTACCTTTTCCCGGAATAAAAACATATTCCAGACTATAATCTATCTCTGTGCCAAATTTCATCCAGGTCTGTTTAGCCTTTATGGCGTGATGGAGTAACAAACATCCATTCATCCAAACTCTCTCAAACATCAAAACTCATTTGTAACAAATAGTAGTAAAAATAATCAAAGAGATTTTTCATTGCCAGATTCTACTGCAATGTGATAATTATGTATTTAGTAGAAATCAATGCCAGTATTTTATTAAATTGAATGTCAAAACTCTGTTGTTTCTATTCTATCGAATATTTGTAAGCTGTTTGTGTGATGTGCGGAATTAATTTAAATATAATATTACTGTTTATATTAAATCATTCCATTTCTGGTACAATTTCTTAATCATTGCATAAGTTCCCTCAATAATATGAAGTGTAAGGTAATGTATATGAACAGAAATCGTGATGTAGCAGTAAAAACTGACCGCTGATATGCAAAATCTATCAATACAGTAAATGAAAAACATGGCTATCTGAGTGATGCACGGACGAAGACGCATTGTGTGTCCAATTAGTAACGAAGAGGGCCACACCGCTGTGTTATTTCTAAAAATACATAAAAACACTCTGTTACCATTTGTCACGGCACTCCCTGTATTTATCAAGATAGCGTTCCGCATCTATTAGTACAGGATGTGTTGAAAAATTTGATAGAAATTAATATATACCTACCATGCTGAGGTTACCGATGGATGAGAAACCATTTGAATTTATATTTGAGAGTTCTTATTTAAACTACTGGTTAAGTTAAAGTGTGTGATCATAATTTAAGCAATATTAAAACGTGCAACAAAGTATGTATCAATTTTATACTAACTAGCTTCTATTCATTATTAACTTTCTAATATTGTTCCGAGATATTTTGAAGGCACAATGTTGAAAGTAAATTGGGGAAAGATACAATGGAATAGATGGATGTGGTAAGAACCGCAGACCTATGAAAAACGACATTACACGGCAGAATAAAAATTATTCATCAATTACTTTTGAGCAGCATAGATCGTTTTTATCATTCGTTTATTTTTCGTCGCACAAAAATGTTGCGGATCAGTAATTCAAAACCCTCCCAAAAGACGTTTCGCTTCATACATTCTATATGTTTTTTTATGGTTAATAACTTTTTTTTAAATATATTTTTCTGCCCCTGTATCCTGAAGAGTAGCCATAGAAATAAACACGGTTAACATTCCTATAAACAAGATTGTTGCGGCCCTAGCGCTAAAGATTGATGGTGATGCGCGTGCGCCGCTATTAGTGACGCTTTATGGAAAAACTCGCTGACAAAAAATGTATTATTGTTATTCTTAAAATAGGACTTTTATTTGGCTAGCTAATAATAATCATTAGGTAGTACAGGCTTGGAAGATTTTTTTAAAATTATATTTTCGTTTTTCTGTTCGTTTAAAACTAAATATGGAATGGTGAGCCCGCCGTGGCTTACATACATTTTCATAATAAACTTTATGAAATAAATATATGAGTTCGTTACAAGGTTGTAAGCACTACATCTCTGTATCTACCATTTGGAGAAACCTGCAGAAGAAGGTGTACGTCTGCTAATATATGGTTTGGAACAGATTATCATAATAATAGTACAGTATGATATGTAATGACCAGTTAACTTATTTTGGATTAAAGACAGAAGCCGTAGTGATACTATAATATTTAAAATTGTTTAAAATTAAGGCATGCCTACAATTCATAGGTAGTTGTGTAGCAAACTCGAGCAAAAATAGTTGAAGTATAAAATAAACTACAGCGAACATTTAAAAACGCATTTATTAGTTGAAAACAAAAATAACTAACAAAAAAAATGATATAAAATAGAAAACAAACAATTTCGCCGTCGAACTATTAAAAACCACATTATCTAATATCTTTATTTCTATAGTAGAAGAGTGTGCAGACGATATATCAACGAGAGGATCCCGCTAATGTACCGCGGAAACGATCCCGGTTCGTTGGCAATAATTCGTATTTTCAGAGACTGAATTATGAAGGTAATAAAATTTTTCGAATACTCCCCATTGGATTCCTAAAATTTTATCTACACGCCTTATAATAACAATAATTCATTGTTCCAAATTGTTTACAAATTCTTGTTGCAATAAAATACCTACTTTAAAAATTTTTTAAAACTTACTAATTTTAAATAATCTTGCATTTGTATAAATCACCACTTGTTTTTATTTTAACAGCTTCCGTCTCGCGGTTTTACCCGCTATACCGAAAGATTATAATATAGACAATGTTCATCTGGAATAATGTACATTTCAAATAGTGATATACTTTTTTTAAATAGCTAACATAATCCGCTCTCTCATCAATAATATTAGTTCCTATAGATTTAAATTATTTGTATGTTTAATTATGTTATAATAAATGATTTTTGAATCTCACCAGTCTTAGGATGAAATTAAAGCCTAGTTATACCTAACATTTGGCTGGCAGTTTGACTGATTTGTTAGTTTCACCTTTTCATAAACAAATCTTCATACTGGTTTACAAATGAATCAAAGCACTTTTTTATCTCTTTAACACTAAAGTGGTCGTGGTATTATCACTATAATAAATTATTAATTATTACTATTGTAATTAGCAGTTGGTGCGGCAGTATTGCGACAATTGCGGTGGACGTCAAAACACGACTCTGACGCCGACGGAAATAGACGTCGGTGGGCGACCTGTCACGCTCAACTGAGAGTGATGACACAGGGATATAAATATTAATTTGTCATAATTAATGTATTAATTAAAAATATATTTGAGGCGTGAGGACGTTAATCATATTTGGTGGTGATAAAGTCGGATTTAAGTATTTAATAGTATTTATCTAGATAACATATTGAGAAAATTTGCAAGGTGCATATTCATTTCTGGACTTTCATATAATTAGCAAGTTAATCTTGAAATTTTACTAGATAGCCAGTAATGGACATGAAAAAATAAATACAACAACACAAACGTTTTATTATTTGTTGCAACTCTAGTGTCATTGTAGGCACTCCTTACAGTAACCTAGCAGTAAAATTGAGAAACATTTCAAAAGTAAAGTAACGCGTGGCCCAGATATTGAGTGTTTGTCGTCGCATCTTATTATTCACATATTTGTTTGATGTATATTTTTCAACGTACTTCAATATTTCCGAGCGGCTATTTTTGTTGCGAGACCGCCTCCTTAGTTTGTGCAAAGATTAAGATTGTGTGGAAAATAGATGGGCTATTTTTATTACAGCCTACTTTAAAATACACCATGTAGAAGATAAAAATCAATATTTGTACTTATTGACATATTGAAGAAAATTTCAAGATCCAAATTCTATTATATTAAACATTATAACAACAAATATATATTTAGGGCTTATGTTATTTCTCTGCGAATTCAGTGTTTTCTACAATATTGGCATGTAATATAAATTATTAATATTTATATCGTCACTCTGTCAACCTGAAAGTGTATCTAAAAAGATATAATGCGAATCGAAATTCGAGGAAAAACAATGTTGCTAAATATCAAATAATATTGCTAATGCTAAATATGCTACACTATACCTACACAAAAGATCAGAAGTGAATTATCACATGGACGGGTAATACCCCCAAAGGCCAATCTAGTAGACCCTTTTTTTTCTGAGTCTCGAATCAGTATTCACCTACTGCACAGTCTACAATGTAGAAAGACAACTCTATATTTCCACACGTCAGTCAAGGCGCGGCATCGTTCTGTGGGCTATTCTTCAGCTCTTTATTGTCGCTTGCCCATTGTTTATTTAAACAATAACTGGACGTTTTATCGCGTTGACGTTTTTAACGATTATAAACGACGGTGGCCGTCCGATAATTTCGCCACTTGGAGTTTTTTAATATTAAAAATGTAAGATTTACTTTTATTGTTTTAAAAGCAAGCGAGACGAGACCGCGCGTCATTGTAAATTTTCTTTTTTAAAGTTTTAGGGAGCATCTTAAATAATAGTAAAAATGAAGTTTATCACAACCTACTTACTGATGGAAACTTGTATTTTACTGTGATATAGGTTGGTCAAGTCAGATAAATGTAGTCACAGAATAAAAACTTACAGTATGACTAACGTATGACTAACTTATAATTTTAAGTTAAGGAATGAAGTTCAAATGATGAAATCCAACTAAACAATGTAGTTGTGAAGCTGAACAATAAATTTTATTTAAAATTGTACCTCCTATAAAGATGAATTAATACGTCTTATATAATTATGAATTACCAATAAAAATTGTCTATTAGCAAATCACACTGATATCTCAGTGCTTTTGGAGTTAGATACCCTGTCACGCCGCAGAAAAGACACAGGTTGTAAGTTCGATTCCTTTCCAGGATAAATATTCGTGTCTAAATAAGTACGTATATATAATAAAAAAGTAGTAGTATTCAATTCGATTATCTGGTTTCCATAGTACAAGTCACGTGGAAACTTTGTTTAGTTTGGGATCAAATGGCCGTGTGTAAAGAATAACTCACAATATTCATAATTATTACATTAAATATGTATCTTAAAATGTAAGGTATACTAACATCTTATACCTAAGGTAGTTCCTAATAGTTTTACACCCGGATGGTGTAACAATTCTAAATGAAATCTACATAAATTGATGGAATGAATTCGCACAACAGACACGTAGTTATTTGAAAGAAAATTAGCGACTCCCATTAATACTGTAACAAAAGTCGTTTCTTCTATTTAACCCCGATGTTTTGACGTGCCACACTATTCCGGTATTCATGGAATCACTAACAAATCAGCACCTGTCACTTTGGTTAACAAATCCAGAAATATCCGAGCCATTGTTTCAGAGTTAGAAACAATTCAATCTTCACTTTTAACGAAAAAATAAAATTTCTTGCGCTATTTCTGACCGGCTTTTTAATGGTTTTGCATTTTTGTTTGAAAATAACTCTCAATGAGATTATTTTAAATTCAAAGCTTTATTGTTTGGAGCGTAAGATTCAATTTCGTGTTGATTGTTTTTGATGTATGTCGTTTATGAATAAAGTGTATTGTTGTAGCGTTGACAATAGAGCTGAAAGTGTTGACAGCTGATTATCGAAGACAAGCTTAACTAAGACAATGGAATTTTCAGCATTGTCTGAAATTAGTGACAAATTGCCTCTCAGACTTTTTATTTTATTCTTTCTTCATTATTTTTCTTGGCGCATTGTTCGTTTTCGTTATATGAGCATAAATTCACATTATTTTTTATTTATGTGCAATTTTAAACCAAATGTGAAATATTAAAATATTGCTCTTCCGTTATTTGTACGATTGCAGAAATGAAGTTACTGTGTAATTTTATAATTTACTGCTTTTGTAAGTTATTTGTTGTTTGAAATCAAAATAAAACTTATAATAATATCTCTGCTTATAGATAAAATTACAAATCTTATGGCATTGATTGAATCTGGGAGATCAAGAGCCGTTAGATAGTAGACGAAATATATTTCTGGAAAACAAAACTAGTTATTGATTTGGGGGCCGTTAAATCTATTACCTATTTATTACCTTTCATATTAATGTATCTATTTTCATAGCTTAAAGGATATAATTTTTAAGTTGCATAAAAAAATCACTTAGCTTTTTACAATTAATTTAATCGGCATCTATATTTTTTTTATTATATATATATTTCTTTATTTATGAATATCCCAGGATATTTATTTGTCTTGTTTAAAGCTCTTTTTATTTAGCTATCTTATTATCACAAGACATCATTATAACTTTCAAAAATAAAATTGATCAAGGTAATTTCTAAATATTTTGATATTATTACCCAACACGAAATAAATCAACACACGTTTTGTCATTCCACGAAATATTCGAAGGAGTAACAAAAAAAAAATATTTTTCTTATTTGGACAATGACTTATTTGATTCTTTTGAGAAATGCCAAGTGTTTTAGCGCGTTAATCATAGAGATTATCGTGTCAAGGCGGATGTCACCTAAAGTACACTTTGACATATCTCAAAATACGCGCTGTCAGCTGTGTTTACATTAGAACATCACTAGTTGGTGACAAATAGGTACTTGTCAGACGATACTGTGCCTTATTTTAATATGATTACGACATAAATTTGATTGATAAGGTTATAATGATTTATTGTTACAACGGCAGACAATAATATTGTCAAGTTTGGAATTTCCAATTTTGGATATTGTCTTCTATTTCATACCATTTTTTTTTTTAAATATGTAGGTTTTTTTCTTTTAATTAGATAATTATTTATTTGTACTCTAGAGAGACTGTGTTATCTTGTTGCGAAGATGTCATGATTAGGCATGTATTAGGGGTAAACTTGGCATGAATGATAATACCTTATAACAACAATTTTGAATACATTTAAAATTCACCATAATTACCTTAGGTAGTTATTATTGCGCAAGGTAGACATGATATCAATGTGACATGGAGTTGCAAGTAATATTTTTATTTTAGGCAAATGAAGTGATTATTTCGATGTTCTTATTATTTTAATGGGATTTTAATGGGATGTAAGGGAGCACAATGTCATCTTAGTGCTCCCAGCCAACCTCACCTGCCCGTGGTGCATCCTGCCGACCAGCGAACGAGGCTCTGGCGACCGACTAATGGCGGTATAACCATTCTAAACAACGTAGTTAAATGGCACAGGCCGGTGACGGGCAGCAGCGTCACCGGTGCGAGAGCTACGTTCTGCGATCACCCAACCCGCCTGCCCAGCGTGTGGTGATTACGGGCATAAACCATCATGGGTAGCACACCACAACAACGGCCCCCAGTTCCCGGTCGCCCCGCTATTCCTGGCCAAGGCGGCGGTCATGGTCACGGCGGGGTAGGGGGTGCTAAGAATCCCCGGGCTACGGTAGGCCGCCAACACCGACTGACTCTGGCTACGTACAACGGACGCACTCTACGGCTCGACGAACATCTGGCGCAACTCGAAGAGGAGCTGAGGAACATAAGATGGCACATTTTGGGGCTATGTGAAGTCCGAAGAGAGGGGGAGGATACTGTAACCCTAGAATCAGGCCATCTTATGTACTTCAGAGAGGGAGACCAACCATCCCAAGGCGGCGTCGGGTTCTTGGTACACAAGGCCCTCTCTGACAACGTCATAGAAATCTCCAGTGTGTCGACTAGGGTAGCGTATCTTGTGATCAAACTCACCGAGAGGTATAGCCTCAAGGTTATCCAAGTATACGCACCGACTTCGGCACACTCGGATGATGAAGTGGAGGAAATGTACGAGGACATTTCCAAGGCCTTATTTATACACCACCCAAAAGGCCCACTTCAACGTTGTCATGGGGGATCTCAACGCTAAAGTGGGAGTACAAACAAGCGGCGAATCGGTAGTAGGACCACACGGATTTGGAAGCAGGAACCATAGGGGGCAAATGCTCGTCAACTTCCTGGAGAAAGAAGGGTTTTTTCTGATGAATTCTTTCTTTCAGAAGAAACCCCGGCGGAAGTGGACGTGGCAAAGCCCCGACGCTGTGACCAAAAATGAGATTGATTTCATTATGACGGACAAAAAGCGTATATTTAGAGATGTCTCAGTGATCACTAGGTTCAAAACCGGAAGTGATCACCGACTGGTCCGAGGCACTCTAGATATAAACTGTAAGCTTGAACGAGTCCGTCTAATGAAATCTACGCTCCGGCCTAATATGCTCCAATCCGTGGTTGGGTCTGAAACGTTCCAGTTGAAACTGGAGAACCGATTCGCTGCCTTGGAAACCACAATCGACGTTGATGTCGACCAGGATCTCGACCGAGTGGTAGGAATCCTCGGGGAGGAGGGGAAGAAATTCTGCGAGACGCGAGGTGCCGGTAAGAGGTCTAAGCTTTCAAAAGAATCTCTGCAGCTAATGCAGAAGCGACGAGAAAATCCCGCAGTCACTACGTCAGATCAACGAGCTTTGAACAAAAAAATCTCTCGGCTGGTAAGACGTGACCTCCGGAGCTCCAACACACGCTCTATTCAAGAAGCGATTGAGCGAAACCGGGGGTCTAGAGTCTTTGTTCAACAGCTCGGTCGAAGCCATCTGACGAAGTTGACCACATCGAGCGGGAATCTCGTCGCTTCTAAGCCGGAGATACTTAGGGAGGTGGAAGACTTCTACGGCCAACTATATACCTCGCAAGCGTCTCGTCCTCAACCCCATCCCGAGGATCCCAGGGCCACTCTGACCCGCCATTACACTGAGGATCTGCCAGAGGTCAGCCTGGACGAGGTCATGATGGCTCTCAGACATCTTAAAAACGGAAAAGCCCCCGGGGAGGATGGAATTACAACGGAGCTCTTAAAAGCTGGTGGAACTCCAACGCTTCTTCAGCTTCAGCGTATATTTAATTCCGTCCTCTTTTCGGGGAGAACTCCGAAGGCGTGGAGTAAGAGTGTGGTCGTTATGTTCTTCAAAAAAGGTGACAAAACCCTTTTGAAGAACTATCGACCCATTTCACTCTTGAGCCACGTCTATAAGCTGTTTTCGAGAGTCATCACAAATCGTCTCGCGCGTAGACTCGACGAGTTTCAGCCTCCAGAGCAGGCTGGGTTTCGAGGAGGATACGGCACCATAGACCACATTCACACAGTGCGGCAGGTTATACAGAAGACCGAAGAGTATAACCAGCCCCTGTGCCTTGCGTTTGTGGACTATGAGAAAGCCTTTGACTCCGTTGAAACCTGGTCTGTTCTGGAGTCTTTGCAACGGTGCCAAGTTGATTGGCGATACGTCCAAGTGCTGAGAGGACTGTATGACACCGCGACTATGACCGTCCAAGTACAAAATCAGCAGACTGAACATATCCCCTTACATAGAGGAGTGAGACAAGGGGACGTTATTTCCCCCAAATTGTTCACTAACACTCTGGAGGATATGTTCAAGTCCCTAAATTGGAAAGGACGGGGCATAAATATTAACGGCGAGTACCTCTCACACCTTAGATTTGCGGATGATATCGTCATCATGGCTGAAACCGTGCAAGATCTCCAATTCATGCTGACTACCCTGGCTGATTCTTCTGCACGCATCGGTCTCCGGATGAACTTGGATAAAACCAAGATCATGTTCAACGAGCATGTTATTCCGGAACCGGTTGCCCTTGACGGGGTTCCTCTCGAAGTTGTTCACGAATACGTCTACCTTGGGCAAATCTTGCAATTGGGTAGACACAACTTCGAGAAGGAAGCTCGCAGAAGAGTACAGCTAGGGTGGGCAGCATTTGGAAAACTTCGTCGAGTCTTTTCATCGCTCATACCCCAATGTCTAAAGACGAAAGTCTTTAACGAGTGCGTCCTACCTGTTATGACTTACGGAGCCGAGACGTGGACACTGACGGTGCGACTGGTTCACCAACTCAAAGTCGCTCAGCGAGCTATGGAGAGAGCTATGCTCGGAGTCTCTCTGAAGGATCGAATTCGAAATGAAGTTATCCGTCAGAGAACCAAAGTTATCGACATAGCTCAAAGGATTAGCAAGCTGAAGTGGCAGTGGGCTGGTCACATCTGTCGCAGAACCGATAACCGTTGGGGTAGACGTGTTCTAGAGTGGAGACCACGGCTCGGTAAACGTAGTGTAGGGCGCCCTCCAGCTAGATGGAGCGATGATATACGCAAGCTGGCTGGCAGCGGTTGGAAACAAAGAGCTGAAGATCGAGCTCAGTGGCGTGCCATAGGTGAGGCCTATGTCCAGCAGTGGACGGAGATAGGCTGATGATGATGATGATGATGATGATTATTTTAACGTGAAAGTAAGTGAACATTAAATTCATATGGTAACTATTTCAAATTAAATGGTAATTTATTAATTTTATAGTGATAGAATTCACTAAAGACAAATGCTTTTTTTTATTCTTTATTTATTATAAAAATATTGCCCATGGGGTTTAATAATTCCTTACTTCATGGAGCAGTTAACACGCCATGTTGTCCCTTACTTACCTAATCGTGACATCACAGTACAAGCTAACGTCTATACATAACCATTACAAAAAAGAAAAGTAAGAACACTACACCACGTTCTAGCCGCGTTATAAAGCCAAATGCACACAATAACACGTAATTAATCGTTTTTTACAACCAATTAATATGTTTCTCTACATAATATATCACCGAACATTGTTGACGTCACTACATAATGTTCTATTTTTTTTTTAAACATCGCGCCTTTGGCGTATAACTCTTTATAATGTGACACCTTGATTTGCGTTAAGGGGTATGCATACGATATTTTAAATATCGAATTTTTATTGGAAAATAAATCTTCTCCTAATGACATTAATTCCTTAATGTTATTCAATAACTATCATTTATTTCGGAGCCGCACAGTTAATTGGCGATGATAGATATTCTTGACAAGTGATAACACATAGCTGAGTGTGAATCGTGAAGGCAGATTGAGTTTTATAACCTCAAAAATGGCTGTGGGAGGGCTTCAAATATTTGTTGGTCCGTCCGTTCTAAAATAGTTTTTTTATAATTGTTTTTGTAAAAATTTAAAAATCCACAAAAGTAGGTGAGACATTGAAACGGTGTGTCGCAAAGCCACACGATAGAAGTGAAACTTTTGTTTTACAGGGAAACATTTTAATTATTCATCGATCACTTTTGAATAGCATAGATTGTGTTTATAATTCATATATTTGTCGTGACACGAGAACTTTCATTTCAAAAGGTTTTTCTCCGTTATTTGGAACTTAAATACATAAATTAATAATTTTCAATGTTAATGACTAGTTCACGGTAATATTTCTTACCTTATCTTGGCAAGCTTACCCTTAATAACTATGTTGCATCCAAAGATTTCTATGTCTTTAGCATATTTCACATATGAAATGACGGCTGTTGCGTTTTTAACATCGTCGTAAATCTAAAACATTCCTTACATTATTGTCTCTTATAATAAATTCGTTTTTAATCGATGAAAAACTTTAATGGGAATCAGCAGCATTTTAAAGACAGCCAAATTAGTATCTCTTCAAGTTATACGATTTTAAGTAAATTGGGAAGATTTTTTTATGGAAAAATGGTAAATGGTAGTTGCATGGAAGCTTGGAGAATACGATCAACTACAAATCGATATGTAATAGAGAATATGATACAATCACTGTAAATATGAGGTATATGTTTACATTCTGAACGCAAGCATTACCTAAAAGTAAAAAACAATACGCACGTAACCCGCCATTTGGCAAAGCCATCAATAATCCGCGCCCCCAGCGCCCCCTATTTCCGACAAATTACTCGGGGTGTGTCAAGTTTGACGCAATTATTGGCGCGATCCATCATCACGCCGACGCACGACACAACTAAATAATTTTAGGGTTAAACATTTAATTCTATGGGGTGAAACAACATTTCTGTTTATAGTTGTATCTTTAGTCAAGTGGGATTATAAAGTGATTGAATGAAAATTAATCCAAAATCAATTGAAGACTTCTTTGAACTCTTAAAAATATTTTTTTTAACTAGACAGCGTTATTATCAATCTCGTACTGCCTCCGTATTCAGCTAATACAAACTTGTCCGGCGAGCCGGCGCTATGAGACCTCCGAGCGAGAATCTCTCACGGAATCGCTTAGTTAGCGATGAAAATTCATCGAGCTAGTGTCAATTTAGCTTACTATATGATAACCCTGGTTCCTACTTCTATTTACGTAGGGAAAAGGAATTTATAAAAATAAAGATCCAGAAGCAAGTATCACATACATGGAAAATAATCACATTTGAAATGGTAATTTTTCACAAATATAATATTACTGATAAAAGTACCACATGGAGCCAATTATCGCAAAACAGATAAAAAGCTCCCTAAAAAGTAATGATACCTAGAATAGTATTTACAGTAGGTAAAGCAAACGAACAGAAATACCACCAACCAAACTTTATTAAACCCAAAACCCTTGGAAAAACAAATTATCCCCAGCATTCCAGTCTACAATGGGCTTTCCCATAATAACCGGTCGAACAAAGCGCCCCTGGTGGCGCGCGACGTAATCTCTATTCATCTCTGTGGCAATCTGTCAAAAGATGGCGCTACAATAGGAGATTAGCGGTCGTTATTACGTCACCTTTGTGGTTCGAGTCTGTGTTATGATCGAGAGCCGGCGAATATTAGGGATTATGACGGCTTCGCTCCCCCTTTTCTTTGGATTTAGTAGAGTTGTGGAATAGAAAATGGTATATGGCATATTTATTTTATAGTTCACGTTCAATCAGTTTCAAAATGAAGGTATATGTTTGGGAAATCAAGACATATCATGAGGGAATGTAATCTGATTGTTTAATGAACGTTTTGTTTTTAATTTAATTGTGACTCAGGTATTATATGCAATCTTAGATTCTAAACTGCTGCTCGGATAATGCTATTTATTTCAGTAGAGTAATGGAAATATGGCTAAGTTTAATAGTTGGGTAGTAAAACATGTACTTAGTTTTTCATATCAACAGAAATAGAAAACTAAACTTGTTGGTACAACGCATTTACGCTATTGTGTACTGGATATTGGTTTTTGAAAATTTTACATTGAGATTTTGTTTTCCGAAGGGCTTTTGTGACACTTTGTGATCAGTAGACCAATATTTTTTTTTATTTAGCTGTAAGGATTTTTTTTGTGGTAGTACCTACATATATTCCTTCTTATTATGTACATAAGGTATATTATTAAAGATATTAAGAGTAAGTTTGAATTTTATTTATTTTGTTAGCTCTTTAAATTGATATTGGATATATTAAATTGATCTGTGGTTCTATAATATAAAATGAAAGTTAGATAACATATCTGTATTGCTTTAAAAATTTAAAACATTCGAGCGAGATCGACAAAAATTGGTTTAACAAATAATGTGAACATCTATAAAAACCGGTTTTTTGATGAAACAGAAGTTTGTTTGAACGCTCTATTAGAGCATCCATGAGTGAGTCATATAAAAGCAACCTGCTAGGGTGTCAAGGGTGTAATAATTCCTGGATTACGTCGGTGTTACTATTGTAGAAAAGAGCGCTAATTCTCTTTTGTTATTAAGACTTGTATACACAGACGCGATGACGTAAGGAAAAAAACGTGTGTGTGTTTACGCTTACGCTTATGTACGCACGTAAGAAGTTATACCCGAAATTTTAGATGAGAAAAACTGCACTAAAAGCAAATTTTACTATTCAGTCTTGAAATTGTAGTGTCCAAACTCTTTGCACCTGTCTGTAGCAACGATTTTGACGTTGTTAGGTTATTATTTACAATAACATCATTACTCACTCACTCATTGACACTGACAGTTGCGATTTGTGCGATGTTCCGGATGAGACCGTTGTCAGCTAACTTCATCCGTGAGAATTTTGTGTTACACTGATGCGCGCGTATCTTAAAATTTCACTCTCATGATTTTTTCATAACGCGCCTAAAGAAGTATTACTTCAAAAATAAAAATAAACGGTAATAATATTTTTGAATCTCTCGCTCGCTGACAGTTTTATACCGATTAAAACATTTAAAGGGATGAGGAGATTAGGTTAGTTATTTTCGTAAAGGCCAAAGGTTCAGACTCGTTGTCTAAGAACCCCATATTTGTGTTTTAAATATTAATATCACACACAAGACCAATATGAAAATCATAAGTGAGTGATATTTTTTTTGATAGTAAAATAAAAAGAGTAATCTCACATACAGTCTGCACTCAGCTTTATAGCAATCACACGGAACGACACAATACGAGTAAGCCTTCAAATGCGCTTCGTTATAAGTTTGATTAAGAACTCTCCGCCATTGATACTATGATATGGTTTCCTTACTCCTAAGCCACAGCCAGTGCCAATCTATAATAGCATCTAATACACTGTACATATGGCATTATTACTTTTAATTACCTTTACAGGTTTTATAGGAAGTTACCACTTTGTATTTTCCAAAAAGTATGCATTCTTAATTTCAACCTCTATCGTTAGTTAAGAACGATAGCTACTTAAAGGCCATTTTCGAATGCAGAAATAATGATATAATGACATATCTAATAATATAAGTATGTGTTCATATTTTTCCTAAAACATGTCAATATTTTATCACAAATTGTCTCGCATTATGGAGAACATAACAACAAATGAAAGTCAACTTGATCCAAAATTATAAGACAAAAAAACCGTCTAAATCTTAAATCACGGTCAGAATAAAGTCACAAGCCGCACATATTATGTAAACACTCGTGTTCCTGTCTCATGCATCTGACAAAATTATATTATTTATCGCACATCATAATGCTGGGAATTTTGTTTATATTATTGTCAAGAGGAGTGAAATTATAAAAATACTAGCTGTCCCCCCCGGTTTCAACCGCTTTCCCGAAGGAAATAACTTTTTCTCAGCATATAAAGTATCCTATCACTTCTAATACCTCCAAGAATATGTGTACAAAGTTTCATGATTATCGGTTAAGTAGTTTTTGCTTGAAAGCGTAAGAAATAAACTAACATTCACATTTATAATATTACTAACTCTCCCTCACGGTTTTACCCGCGTTCCCGAAGGATATCACATTTTCCCGGGATAAAAAGTATACCTATATATTATTCCAGGATATCCTCTATCTATGTGCCAAGTTACATCCATATCCGTTTAGCAGTTATTGCGTGAAAGAGTAACAAACATACTTACATGCAAATTTTTCCTCTTTATAATATCAGTATAGATATAGATTAGTATGGATTATTTATCACATCGGGGGTAAAAACAACAATCGTATATATACCAATAAAACGTGTCAGCAACGGAATAATTGGAGCAGAAAATTATTATAATATTATAAATAGTTTAGTCTGGATTTAATTTTATGTCGTGTCGTATGGGAGCAGACCACGGCCATAAATCATAATTCCGACGTAAGACGTGCCGTATTCTGAGTCTTGATACTTGTACTGATTATAATAATCATTTAATTAAGTGAAAATGTTAAATGAACTAAAAAAATACCAGGTTATTCCCATTAGAAAAGAGAACTTATTATCGCCATGAATGCCTTTTATAGCGTAAAAAATCTAAAATTTTTCATTTGACAAACTAATAAAATAGAAAATATCTAAATTCTACGCCATTTATCCAGTTATGGCCCTAAAAGGGCTAGTTACCGGTTTAAAAGTCACCCTAACCTAAAAGAACGGACAAAAAAGCAAATAAAATATTTATACTTACACACTTTCTCTATCCATTTATTAAATATTATAATTTTTATTGATGGTTTACGCGATAGTGTTATTAGACCTATGCTATATATTATTGCACCTTAAAATATGTAACTTAATATACATATAATTGATAAAAGTAACACACAATTGACATTTAATTATTCAAATATCAAAACTATCCAATCCGAAATGCACGGACAAAGATTTTATTGTACTCGATAATAAAATAATTCAAACAAATAAATATTTCTTGTTTATTACGTCACATACAAAACTACGCGTCTCCTGCAATAATTTGATAATTTTATAGTTTTTTTTTCTCTAGAAAATATCAAGAAAAGGCGGATTTTCCGAAGCAATTTATTGTGTATTTTACATTTTGTTTCCGTCCATAGTAAATTACATGTTTTTTCTGTCCTTATCATATAATTCTTCGAAATTCCTTTTGATCTTGTTTTATTACAATACTAAAGTTTTATAGCATTGTAAGATTATTTAATAATGTTATTTGAGCCTTAAAGTATGCCTAATTATTATAAAATTAGGGCGACATTTCATAGGGCAGGAAACAGTTATTAACATTTGAGTAATACCATAAATTTAATAAGAAGAGCAGCTGTTTCTTAAATTTTTAATTTTAATTTATTTTATTCATTATTCATTGAAAATTACGAAATATTAAAAAAAGCTTAAACGGTACAGTATGTTGGAGTTGAAGTTGTTACGACTATCTGAGATTTTACATGAATTAAAATAAATAATAATAAAAAATAAATACTAAATATCCTGGGACATTCCCAGATAACTGATTTACTACATATAATACTTTTTTTTTGTCAACACAAACATTTACAGCTATTTACACCTAGAGACTGAACAAACAGACATGTTCATGCACGCAAAAATTGTCCTGGAGGGTAATCGAACCCGCAACCCGCGGCTTGGCAGTCAGGGTCGCTAACCACCAAGCCGTCTGGCATGTCTAAAATAAAAGTATATTATGCATACAATAACAATTTTATAAGTGTCACGTCCATACAAACTATAATCCATCCAGATAACAACGTCTCCTAATCCAGTGGCTCATGAAAACTGTTGAACAGTCCACCAACTTTGATTGGATAGCCAATGTAATCCGGCAAAGACATAGCGCGGAACGACCGGAAGATTAAACGTGAACAAAACTGATTAACTTGTATTGAAGTTGCTGATTGGATTGTGATAATTTTGGATAATTCCGCCTTACGGTTGGTGGAACTCTAAATAATATTGCGTAGAACTAACTTAATATCATGTTGGAGGGTTTTTATTGAGGACTAGGTGTTTCTACCATGCGTCTTAGAATTGGGATCTTGATTTCATACAATAATTTTGAATTTAGGAAAAATGCACCTCAAAACCATTTATTCAGTTTAGGCCCTCGGTAGGCACTTATGAAGTTCAAATTTAAAGTAGGCTTGATGGTTAGCGAGTCTGACTGCCAAACCAAAGGTCGCGGGTTCCATTCCCACCCAGGACAAACATTTGTGTGCATGAACATGTCTGTTTGTTCTGTGTCTGGGTGTAAATATCTGTATAAATATGTATTTAGAAAAAAAAGTAGTATAGTTATCTGGTTTCCATTGTACAAGCTCTGCTTAGTTTGGGAACAGATGGCCGTGTGTAAAGAATGTCCCAGGATATTTATTTATTTATTTACTGAAGCTACCTACCTATTTGAACTTCCCAGTTTTTTTTTAAACTTATTCTTACTTTTACGATAATTTATAAAACATCATTCTAGCTATTCTCAAGTGAAGCGCTAACCAACAATTTTAAATAAACTCCAACATAATTTTAGAGACAGTTTCTACTAAATTTAGCACAGTAAAATATCAAGTCTCTTTTACTGTCTCTAGGGATTCCAACCCCTTTAGAAATTGTAAAAATAGAGATCATAAAATTCAAATTGGCATTAACCCTCTGCCTTCAGGGGCCATTTAAATTCATAAATAACGGTAAAAAAGATGTCAAAAAATCCCCAACAATTAACAAATCGCTGGTAGTTTAGGGTTAATTTTAACCATTTCCTCCTGTTGTGATATAAGAGTACATTCTTTGTTTTTTAATTGAGACGTAACTTGAGAATTTATTTAAAACAATAAACAGTTGGTGACAATTTTTTTAGAACGGTAGGTGTATATTCAATTTATGCCCTTTCACATCAGGTAATCGGTTGATTACCACATTAAAAAAAATTAAGAAGCGTTGTGGTGTTAATTACATAAATTGTCTATTTTTATGGATATACCTACGCTTTATAGCACATAATAATCTTTTTATTGCTCTATAGTATAAGACCGAAATAGTTTCGGTATCTAGAAATTTCACAAGTACCTAGCTCATTGTGAGGCTGTTAATACTATGTATCGCAAAAACCACGAACCGATTTTGATGAAACTTGTCAAATTGATAGTTTATAATCTGGATTAACACATACAACAATTTGTACCCGGGGCAATGTAATATCCCTAGAAAACGCGGACGAAACCACGAGGGACAGCTAGTTTAAATAAAATTAATATTTAAAATTACGTAACAATTAATCTGTACCGTATGGAAGCACCTTTATCAACCCGTTACACGAAACTTATTTTTTAAAATCCTAACATCTGTTTGTTATTCTGTCTATTTTAGTATATCCGAGTGTTTTTAACCCTCGACGTGTCATTGTGGCTCAATTAAGAAGCCGCATATCGGTCTTAACGACCCAAGTTGTATATCAATCGTATGGTAGATTTTTATGTGCCGTTTTTTGCCGTAATTATATCTTTTAATTGAGTAATTTATCGATGTGAAACAAGCTTTATTTCACTTTATGTTTAGGCATGATTAAGACCGCACACGGTTAAGATTTTTTGATGGCAAAATACGATTTTGAATTTCAAACCTATTTTTAAATATTATTATTACTTACATACTTTGACAGTTTGAATTTGAATCAAGTTGGTTTATTATGATGTACTTTGAATGTCATGTCGATTATTCATGGCAACACTAATAATCTTTGAGTGTAGCTCAACATACCTATACCATTATAGTCCAAACGATTTTAAACCTTAACTGCATAGACTATATTTTCTCAAGAAACTGCAAGTTTAAATCCTCATATATTGTGAGATCTTCCAATACTTTGATATTTGCCGGTCGACCTAGTTCTTAAGGCGCCTTAAACGTTTGCTGGATTTAGATGAGGCAGGACTTTACATTTCATGTTCTATGAGAACAAGTTCAGTGGAAAGTCATAACTTATGACATTTTAACTTATTTGGAACTTGGGAAAAATTTATATGAATTTTCTTGGTTGAATATAGTGATATATACTTATTAGATATACGCTGTACCGGTATCTCTTATTGCGATTTCTGACATAAAACAAACAGACATGTTCATGCATACAAATGTTTGCCCTTGTGGGAATTGAAACCACGACCTGTGGACTGGTAGTCAGAGCCTCTAACCACCATGCCAACTGGCCCATCATGAAGTGCTTCGACACAGTTAAAAGTTGATAATGTTACAAAATAAGTGCAAAAAAATGTCACCATACTTACTGTGAAATACTTGCTTTGGTACTTACTAGCTGCCCCCCGCTGTTTCACTTGCGTTCCCTAGGGATATAAGATTTTTCTGGGATAAAAAGTATCCTACGTTAATTCTATTACCTCCAAAAATATGTGTACAAAGTTGCATGATGATCGGTTAGGTTATGTTAGTAGTAGTTTTCTCGTGAAAGCGTAAGAAACAAACTTACATTCACATTTATAATATTAGTAGTTTTTGAACTTTATTGGGTATACTGAACAAACCCCACGACATTATGAAAATGTGAAACATGATGAAAATAAAGACATAGACCTCCTAGAATGTCTGTGTTACCAACATCAAAAAACTAAATCATTCCAAACCATATTTTGGGTTAATAGTTCATAACTCAATTTAAAAATGTTAAACAAATACTAACCGGTCGCGACTCGCGTCTAAAATAGTGACCACAATAAAATAAGTCATGCCATTCACCCGTCAAAAATGTAACAGTTGTTTAAATGAAGCGAAATATGGTTATTGTCATTTTATTTCGTATGACAGGAGTGAGGGCCGGTTTAAATATGTCCTGAAATAGAAATGGAAGTGGTAGACGACTGAACTTGGTAACGTGAGTTTATGAACATCTTGTGGCTGGTGAATGGGAATGAGTGTATTTTGGTATTTTTTTGTGGTATCAAAATAAAGAGTTAGTGTAGGGTTTCTATAAACAGTATTTTTTTCAAATAGCATATGAAGGACAATGTGATGAGTTGCGTTGACCTTATGTCAAACTATATATTTAACTATGGAGTCCTTTTTAACTTATCTTTAGATCAAAAATGTGATTATAATTGGTACCTTCTAAGAATTATTCTCTTATTAGGTACCTACATGTTAAATATCAAAATCACAAAAGAATCTTATAAAAATGTCGTGGTTCTATTTTATCCGACTCGTCCGGCAACTCTATCGGATTTAAAATTAAAGCCGATTTCATAACAGATTGATGGTTCAACACGCGAGCAGTGTAGGACAACAGTCGTAGCGCCGTCAATGTAATACAGAATTGACTGCAACGACGATTATGAGAGCATTACACACCCTGCTGTTCAGCTTAAATTGACCATTGTTTACACCTAGGGTTGCCAGGTCGCCAAATCTAATAGCCGGACAGACCAGTCAGGTTAACCGGACATTGTGTCCGGTCTCAGTATTATTAGGTACGACGGAAAAAAAATCTTATTTGAGCGGGCGCCGGACACCGTTTATTTTGGCCGGACACGCAATCTAAAAGCCTAACTATGTCCGGCTTTATCCGGGCGGCTGGCAACGCTATTCACACCTATAGTATTTGTAATTGGAATTTGGTACCTGGACACAATTGTCATGTGCATGTATATTCCCAAAAAAAATGGTCACCCATCCAAATCTAAACTTCGTCTTGCCTCCTCTATTCAGGTATTAGAATAAATACAATATAGTAACGACAGTGGCCGTAGAGCGCAGCAGACCCCCGCGGCGCGGGCGCATCTTGATCCGGCTAACGAGCGCCTGAACAATGTCTCTATTAGCTTATTCTGGAGTTTTAGATCATCACAGGGACGTGAGTGGAGCTGTGTTCAACTTATTTTTTTTACTTTAATACACAGCAGGGCGATTATGTTATTCTCTCGGAATTGTTGTTGCAGTCAATTTTATATTACATGAATGGTACTACGACTGTATTCCCACACTGCTGGCGCCGAACCATTAATCTATTAAGAAATAGGCTTAAATATTGAACCCGAGAGAGTTACACAATTTAGGTGCAGGTTTGAAGGTCATAGTTACTGAGGCTACCACTACTAATGAATTGACAGCCCAGTTGGCTTGGTGGTTAGCAACCCTGACACGCGCGGCAGGTAGCGGGTTTGATTCCCACCCAGGACAAACATTTGTATGCATGAACATGTCTGTTTGTTCTGCTGGGTGTAAATATCTATTTAAGTATGTATTTAAAAAAAAAGTAGTCTCGTATGTAGTATATCAGTTATCTGGTTGCTATAGTACAAGCTCTGCTTAGTTTGGGTTCAGATGGCCGTGTGTAAAGAATGTCCACAGGATATTTATTCAAATAGGCTCATAAATATCCTGGGACATTGTTTACATATGGCCTTTTCTGCTTAGTTTGGGAATCTGATCCCAATCTAATAGTAATAAAGTGCCTACTCTAGAAAACCCAGTTAACGGTCTAAAAGTATAATCCTTTATAATAAACGTAGCTACATAATATTGGAATTTATAATTCTGGTTTTATTATCATAAAATATTATGATTTACACATGTTTTAACACAACAGAACAAAACGATTACATTATTAAAATCGTATTTTGATCCTAGGTAGTAGTACTAGCTACGCAACATCACAGACTTAACATGGAATATAATCAATTTGTCGAGAAATTTGTATCATTTGCATGCATGTAGCAATGTCTAAGCTTTATGCCTTGGTCGTTTTAGCTAATTATAATGCATAAGGAATGTTTTTAAATGTTACTAATTAGTTATTTCCCTTTTTTGTAAACTAAACGTAAAAAAATTTATAAAAGCGTGATAAAGAAGTTTTTTTATTTATTTTATTTTACAACTATGTAGCCTATTAAAGCCTTGTTTACCGAAACCGTTAAGGTTACATACTATAAAGTCGGAATCTGCATCAGAAACTTTAATGTTCATAAAATCTTATTATATAAATATAATAAAAATGTAAGCGTAATATTGAGTCAACATATTCCTTTGTTCGATCAAACGTGGAACGCTCCCCTTACTCCACTATGCAAATAAAGTTAGTAGCAAAAACAAAGCGAAACACAGTAATTACACTTGGTGGAAAATTAACTGACATCGATACGGTGAACATGCTCCCGGGCCATGCACGGTATGGACGTAATGAGTCGAGATATCGATGTTTTAGTGCACGCCAGTGTAGTTAGGAAAATGTTTCCTTTTTTCATTGGCTCACGGACTTTGAGTATCCGTATTGGACATGTTAATGAGGCATAAAGTGTATTAATGGAGAGCGCCAGTTCGTGATTAAAATTATTTCAGTAATTGGACATATTTGCGTGGTTTTCTTTTGGATAATTGGGTCCCGCATGGCTTTTATAGACTTGTTACTTGTTGGTTTTAAAAAGTTAATAATTGTAAGTATTGTCCTGTCTTGTTAAACCTTAAATTGAAAGTAGAAATAAATAAAACATGTATTATTTACTTATTATTATGACTGAGTAAATAAAGTCGGGATTAATAATAATTTATCAATAATACAAATTAAGTGAGAATTAAATAAAACATTAATTATTTATCTATTATTATGACTACCAAATAATTAAGTCAGTAGTAAAACTAAGTAAAAAATACAAAAATGTGTCTACAAAATTAATAACAAAAGTTCCAAAATAAACTAAAATTATTTTAAAAACTGAGACTCAAACAACTGCCATATTTTTGTCAGCCATCTATAAAAATAAAGAAACGAGATCTTTTCTGCATGTAAGGGTTAACTTAACCCTGCGATCGCCACATAAATCTGCACCAAACGGGTTGTAAATCCAGCACCCCTACGAAACGAACTGATGTACGGTTGACCAATACAACTAGACCTACCATTCCCCCGTCATCCATACTTCATTTTAGTATAGAGAGGGTAAAGCAATGGCGGTTTAGGGATCATTTAAAAATGGGTACCGTTACATAAATACGTATGAAAATTTCAAGGAGCGCCTGAGATATGTTTGGTTTCACCCCTTTCTAGTCTACTTTGTAAATTGATATTGGTTTTTGGTGTCGTTCATCTTGATGGGCTGTAAAATATTAATTAGCTTTGCTTCTTGTTGGATTCATTATAACTTAGATCTAGATATGTCTAACTAGCTGTCCCCCGCGGTTTCACCCGCGTTCGAGAAGAATGTTAAGTTTTTTGTGTATGAATGTTTATGTGGGTACTTTTCCAGTCTATAATCTATCTCTGTGCGGAAATTTATCCAGATTCGATTAGCTGTTCTGGCGTTTGATTAAAAAAAATCCATCAATCCAAACCATCAACATTTATAGTAGTAGTAAGATAAATAGATCAATCGATAAAGATTACGCAACTTTTATAAAGGTAGGTTATAGGAATAGTAGATTCTTTTTCTATTAATCCAAAAATCAACGTCTTTAAAAAGAAAATATTTCGATTTTATTTATTTCTATAATAGAGGTATAATTTAGGCATAATTTCTACAAACATGACATACTCGGGCTTGCCACCAGTTAATACATAGTGTAGTATATAAAATATTGCTAAAAGAAGCCTACCTATATATTTTAAACATAGACACTCTCGCCTATGCAGTGCCATATAGAGCCCCTAACTAGAAATTCCATCCTTTTACAAAAAGTACCCAATTCCCAATCGTCTATTCCACGTCAAGTTGCGTCACTATTTTCTCCTTTTTTAGGGTTCTGCAGGTGAAACACAGCCCGCCATTAAGGTATTGACGCGGGAGTCCGGCCCTGTCTGCGGAATCCGCAATAATTCACAAAGCAAACCCACTGCCAATATGGGAGTAGTGTTTGGTCACAGCGTAGTGAAAATTAAAGATTTTTTTTGTTTTGAATTAGATTTCTTTGGATTTGTATTATTTTATGAACTTAAACATAGTATTCACGATTATGAGATATTTTTCCAGCTACTACCTGTAATACCAACTACATTGGTAGTTCGTATTATAATACTTTAATTATATAATTATAATATATAATCAAACGGTTAATTGTAAAATGGGGAGAAATTTTACCAACTTTATCCAGTTTCTAGGGATTGAAAGCTGACTGCCATTCGTTGACTTGTTTATTCAACGAAATTAATTTTTATGGCTATTATTTTATGTTTTAAACAGGTTAAGTAGTAAATTATCAATGATAACATCTGGCCTCTGAGATGAATGTTAACGATTTATATAAAAATTATAGTTACGGTTTTTTTAATAACTCTCTATAGCTAGCTTACTCTGTGCTACGTCAAAGCTACCGGCACGCGGCATAATTCAGGGCTCACAATATACCCTGATCGGTGTTTTATCGACATCTAGGGGTTGTAACTATCCTGTTATACACGTGTATTGTATCGATTTTATTTTCTAATAGCACGACTTTCAAACAAATTGGATATGGTTAGTACAGGGATTTTGTCTCTGTCTACAACAAAATATACCCGTATCCTTTACACACGACTATCCGATCCTAAACTAAGCAGAACCATACTGATATAGGTATTTACCCCCAGACATAACAAACATTCATGCACACAAATGTTTGTCCTAAATGGGAATGGAACCCACGACCTGTGACTTGGCAGCGGGGGTATTTATCCACCTAGCCAACAGGCAGTTCTATATCTGGAAAAAGTCAATTGTCAGACGGTTTCTTAAAACGTCCCCTGTATCCTTCATCATCTTTATGCTTCATTACCAATTATTATTAATGTATGAATTTTGCGAGTTTGTGTGTATGTGTAGTGTAATCTACATCAATAGTTAGAAAGCTCCACTATTCTCGGGTGATATAGGCTATTTTATAAGTCCGGGACACATTAGATCATTCCACATGGACATACCCTATAATACCGAGTATTGTAAAAGGAGGTAAAATGGGGCCTTATAACGAGTCCATTCACAATATTTAAGAACCGTAGTAACGCTGTAACAGACCCCAAAAAATAAACTGATTTTTATGAATGAAAAATAGAAAAACCATTAAAGTAGACAATTATTAGGTAAAATGGACGTAACCCTTTCTGTTAAATAATCTGGTTCCCTGACATGACAGCTTACTAGGGTAGTTCGCTTTGATGATTAATTATATTTTACGGGGTATTTGTAACACGTTGTATAATCCCGGGTTATATCCGATAACTCGGTATATTAGTAATTTCATATTTGGTCTCCATAGTACAAGCTCTGCATAGTACGGGATCAGCCCACTTATTCAGCTAACAAAGGCTTCGTCGGCGAGCCGCTTCACGGAGGCCTCGGAGAGCTTACCTCTCACGTGATTAGTAGTATTAGCGTAGTAAGCGACAGAGATAGAACACAGACGCCGCGATGAAACATCCTCGAAGTATTATCATTTATCTTACAGAACCGAGCCACAGATAGCCGTGGTTAAAAAAAAAATATTTTTATTCATTTACAACAGGTCAAGCTTAATTTAACATTATTTTTTGTACATCGGCCGAGCATCTATTTTGTGGTGTCAATGTAATAGGCACAAAAACGAGATGAAATAAAAAAAAATATTTCGATATTTAAATTGCCATAACGACCTACTCTATAATTTACCGCTACATATAAATGATGTAGACTATTTACATATCAAATATGTAGTATTATTAGCATAACGCCAATACTCAAAACGATTTATTTTCGATTTTTATGATGTTGAACCGAGTAGGTATTATCGGGTGGAGAAATGTAGTCAGGTATTTGAACGTTACACTGTTAATATTAACATATTTTTTTTAAGGTTGTTTAGCTATTGATGATGTATTTGATATTCTTCTTTTTTTACTTTAAGGCCTTGTTTTCAGGATCACTATGTATGTCTATCTATATAAGTATGTTTGTTACTCTTTCACGCATAAACTACAAAAAAATGTTTTAAATTTGTTTCTTTACTTTGGAAATCACAGAGACTTAACAACTTCACGTCTCAGGGTCAATAACGCATTGGCCATGCTTAGTGTTAAAAATGTCCATAGGCGGCGGTGACCACTGACCATCAGGTGGACCGTCTGTTTGTTTGTCTGGTATTACGGCATTCGACTTCACTACCAAGTGAGCTATCCTTAGCCTTCAAAAATTATGATTAGTTAAATTTATGAATGGTCTAATAACGAGGTAGTTATGGTACGCTGCTGGGAAAATTGCAATTGTGAATTGCAATCTTGTATGGATTTCTTTATTTACCTAATAGAGATATAGGTACTTACATATAATTAAATTAATTATGATATTCCCTTTATATAGACTGGTAAGAAGTTTAATTAAATTTCAATAATAATTTAAAATTATTTATTTGTTACATTAACAAAAAAAAAAACAATAAATATGAGATCTAATTAAGTGGCCGAGACAAGAAACTGTATCTTTTTTTTTTCATTTTGAGGTCATTGGTCATATTTTTAATGAAACTTTTTCTTTTTAATTTTACCAATGGATGCTGTAAAGTTTATTATTAATTTGTTGGTTTAGCTATTACTATATTTTTTTATTTCAGCAAAAACCACATCTTTAATATATATAAAAAATAAAATGATAATTGTTATCGTAAATAAGGACTTCACGGAGTAAAATCCGATTGTACATTTGAATATATGGTACCAGCAAAAATACACGAGTAAAATTAAAATCCTCAATATTACTCGAGAGTAGGTTAACTTAACATACGAGTATAAATATTTATAAATTAGATAATCATTCCAAACTCGTTTGTTACCAGTTTGCCCATTCTTATGTAGACTTCTCATTGTGTAAAGTCTTCAATATGTATTTTATATCGCTAGAAAGTTGCATAGTATCCTAATGACTTCTATGTTGCGGATTTTTAGGATGACGTCGGTGTTATTACATCGTCTCATGCAAATAACCTGGCAGGCAGGTTAACTACTATTATCGAGTCGGTGGTCAGTGGTTGGTGTAGATTATGATCTGCATGCAAAAACAGACCTAAAATTATCGTTATCACTAAAAACATCGGTAATTTTTTTTGTTTAGATCGTAATTAAATTAAAAAAGGTTTATAACAAATGATTTTTTTTTTGTAATAAATATTGACACAATTGTATAAGTTGTAATTGATCCATTTTTATTTGACAGGTAAAATTTTTATATTTTTATTTTTTTATACTCATTATTTATGATAAATGTACTTATTATTATTAAAATGCTGTATATTTTATTGTGATATAATTTAAATTTGTATCCGACTTCTATTGTGGCCGATATGGTATAAGTTTTATTCTATTCTGAAATAAATTAGTTAAGAATAGTAACAGTCTCGCGGTTTCACTCGCTTTACTTGCTTAAAAAAATATTTTAAAAGCGAAAAAAATAGCGCCGCGCTGCGGTTTTACCTGCGTTGCCGAGGATAATTATAATTTCGTGATTCTACCTGTTAATCCAGAATATAATCTTTCTACATGTGAAATTTAATTTAGAACGATAATGTTATTAATTCGAGAATGAGGATAATTTTATATGCTTATTGGAATAATTCCTTAATCTCTAAGCAAAAGCCATACCTTGAGATGGCCCAAAATCATCAGTACTTGTAAAATGTAACATAAGATCAAAAGCATCGTATATAACCAAAAAACGTAACAGAATAACATTAACATACCCATTGATATTTTCCATTTGGTGACCAACATCGAGTCCGGCGCTCGGCTCATCGTCCGGTTTTGTACGGTGTAAAATTTATGGACTTAAAACACGATTATGCTAATAGATACCCGTATACATTCGGCATATTTTAGTTTTTCTCACGAAGGTCGAACGGCGACATTTGGTCTAGCTAACGAGTCATTGAACTCTGATGTAAGCTAATCTTTTAGTTTCTATCCTATTTGATCTTTCTGCAATTTAACACGCCCTCTTTTTTAGTATCATAGTTATTATTTTATCATGTCTTGCATTACAGACAACAGGTCGTAGGTTGGATTCTCACCCAAGATAAACTTGTGTGTGCATACACACAACTCTATTGGTTTTGTCTATGGTTTTAAAATTTTATTTATTTATTTGGTTCTTCAACAATGAGTACACAATTTCAGAGATAAATAATAACAAAGCCAAACTTATATCTAAGTGTCACATTACATTATAAAGAAGAACACATGCATGTGTGCATGCTGATGATGTGATGTGCATGCTGCACTTGAAGTCGCGCGGGTAAATATTTTTTTTAATTTTATATAATAAATATAGTTTTTTTTTTTTTTTTTTTTTTTTATACCACTTGGGCCGACAAACAAGTAGACGGTCCACCTAATGGTAAGTGGTCACCGCCGCCTATGGACATTTGCAACACTAGGGGCATCGCCAATGCGTTATCGACCCTGAGACGTGAAGTTGTTAAGTCTCATGTGCCTGTAATTTCACCGGCCCCCTTACCTTTCTAACCGAAACACAGTAATACAAGTGCATTACTGCTTCACGGCAGAAATGGGTAAGGTGGTAGTACTTCCCCGGACGAACTCTGCACTAAGAGCTCTACTACTCTAGGTAAAAATATAGTATTTGCAGTATTTCAGTTATTTCTCTAGTTTCCATAATACAAGCTCTAAATAGACTTAAGAAGAGATGTCTGTGTGTAAAAGAATGCCCCAGGAATATACCGACGGTTAAAAGGCGACTTGATTCAAGCGCCAACTTTACAGGAGAGCTATTAGAAAATGTTAAAACCCCAAAAACAGATGCTGCATCTAAACTTCTTAACATTCCACATTGAAGCTGTTGAATATTATAACTAAATGCAAGCTTCAACGAATTTGTGTATGGGCCATCATCATATAGTATATAGTATCATATAGTAGTATAATTCATCGAGAAAAATGTTACTTTCGTCAAAAATGGCGGTTGAGTTAAGTCGCCTTTTACCCGTCGAATATAATTTTTTTTTTAAAACATATCCATTTAATTTTTTCAAATTTTCATTATCTAGGCACCTTAAAGCTCTTTCTAAATTCAACTCCAACGCATTTCCGTAGCTAAGGTTTAGGAGATCGATCCCACAAAGGTGTATGTGGCGTAGTAATTACCAAATGGCCAAAAGATCGGGATCGGATAGGAGTCGGTAGGTTTTTTTATATTTTTCCTTTGATTTTCACTATTCGGTTAGTTCCTTTGACTCCGACAAAAATGTATTGGAAAGCTTCCTACCGGCTATAGTGAAGGTCTGGTCTGATCTTGTCTGGTTCGAGCTGCAAATATGTGATAGGTATGGCAACGTATTGCTAAAATAGTTCTTATGGCACTTTTAATAATGCAGTTATTAAATTGACTACTTTATTATTATTAACGATTTTTTCTTAATTCGAAGCGGAGAGAAAAGGATTTCAAAATTAGTTTGAAATTAGAACTACCTGCCAATCTATAGATACATTACATTTAAACAGTCAGTACTATAAAACGGCAACTTCTACCCCTTACAACCCTTTTTTCGCATTAAAAAGTGCCTATGTCCTTCCTCAGGTTCTAGACTATCTGTATACTAAATTCCATTGAAATCGGTTCAGTAGTTTTGGCGTGGAAGCGAGACAGACAGACAGACTGACAGACAGACGGAGTTACCTTCGCATTTATAATATTAGTTCGGATTGTGTTACAAACACAAAATTAACGTACAATCAGCAACATAATTAGCTTAACAGAACAACATTTTCAAACTAAACTATTCCATAATAATGCAGGTTTTTCTAGACACATTAACAGAACACCTGGTACGTAAGCATTTCATATCATGGATGGTCGTGATGTACAGGTGTTTTGTAAAATTACATTTGTTCAGCTACTTTTGGTGCTAACCGTACCTTTTTAATTAAAATATTTTACTGCATATTTATAAACAATTATGTATCAACTTCTGACATGAAATCACCTATAGTCATAAATATCTTATTAAGACATAAAGAAAACTGTTTTATGACCAGTTTTTATAGACCTCTGACAGTCTCAAAATAGTTTTGTTTTGGAGATCATGCTAATGGATTTATAGGTTGATGTGTCAGAAAAATAAAATTTAAGAAAGGAGTTTTAACGAGCAATCAGAATAGATGGCAATCAAATAAATTCGTCAATCCAAGTTATTTTAAACAACTTCATAAACGGTAACCGTATGGGGTAATGTTCTGTAATTATACTTAGTTATTCAATAATGTATTCTATTGCTTTATCGTTATGGTTCATTAGTAATTTTATTGTTGGGGTAAATATGTGGTACTTTTTTTATGTTTATTTAAATACCATGAAGTACTACAAACTGTTTTATAGTGACATCCTGGTGAGAACTGAAAAATAGGTAGACAATATAATATTAATTAATATTATTTGACAGGTCAGTTGGCTTGGTGGTTAGCGCTCTGACTGCCAAACCGAAGGTCGCGGGTTCGATTCCCATCCAGGACAAACATTTGTGTGCATGAACATGTCTGTTTGTTCTGTGTCTGCGTATAAATATCTATTTAAGTATCTATTTAGAAAAAAAAAGTTGTATATATAGTAGCAATATCAGTTATTTGGTTTCCATAGTACAAGCTCTGCTTAGTTTGGGATCAGATGGCCGTGTGTAAAGAATGTCCCGGGATATTTATTTATTTATTATTGACAATTATAGCCGGTTTTTTTTTTGCTAAGATCCCAGAATTATTTATTACCTATGGTACCTACATCTCAGTGAGAGTTTGATGTTGAATTTCTCAAGAAAACTCTGAAACATTGTAACAAAATAAAACCAATTAGGCCTTAATTATTGGTACATAATACTTGCAATTGGAAGAAATGAAAATCCTACCTTTCAACTCATCCCGAGAGCCAATAATCTTCACTGTAATGATTTGGTTTACCTGAAATTCGAAAAAATACGTCAATACTGCAATACAGTCTAGAGTAGTAGTGCTCTTTGTGCAGAGTGCGTCCAGGGAAGTACTACCACCTTTCCCATTTCCGCCGTGAAGCAGTAGTAGGCTTCTACACTTATTAATGTGTTTCGGTTAGAAAGGTAAGAGGACCGGTGAAATTATAGGCATATGAGACTTGACAACTTCACGGCTCAGGGTCGACAACGCATTGGTATTGCCCCTGATGTTTCAAAGGCCTAAAGCAGCGGTGACCCCTTACCATCAGGTGTACTGTCTGCCAGTTTCTGACTTCTTGGAAAAAAAACATGCCTCAGCTAAAGCATTCGTTAACACATCCTCTTATCTATCTGAAGTAATCACAACAAATAAAATGTACACTTAAAATATTCTCCCTTCAATCATTTAGCTCGGCCCTTTGATATATACCGTGTGAATTCTGATCGAGGCTTGGCCAGCGCAATCGATTCCTGAACGAGTATAATTTTTAAAACTGAGTTAAAAAAATGTAAGAACAAAAGAGCCGCCGCTTGGCAAAATTCGCAGATTACACAGGCATTCGATAAACCAATAAAGTGTGTAGTCACGCACGTGTAGATTGGTCCGTGATTGTGATTTTTTGTATTAATTGGATGATTACATTTCTACTAAAACATAGTGGAAATGTAATTATTAAATGTTCATAAAAACGTTTGGTTTATTGATTTTATTATGAAAATAATCAGAGTGGTGTATTAGAAATAATAGCTAAAATTGGTCGTCTCATGACTTCATTTCAATAAAAATTTTCATGGAATATACAAAATTTATGTTATTTTGGTTTAAGTTATTCCTTTAATATACGTAAAGAGCTAGAAAATCTGCCTAAAATATTCACTATTGATTAGTTTTAAGATCCCATATATTTTTTTTTATGCCACTTGGGCCGACAAACTAGCAGACGGTCCACCTGATGGTAAGTGGTCACCGCCGCCTATGGACATTTGCAACACTAGGAGCATCGCCAATGCGTTGTCGACCCTGAGACGTGAAGTTGTTAAGTCTCACGTGCCTGTGATTTCACCGGCCCCCTTACCTTTCTAACCGAAACACAGTAATACAATTGCACTACTGCTTCACGGCGGAAATGGGTAAGGTGGTAGTACTTCCCCGGACGAACTCTGCACTACGAGCTCTACTACTCTATTTGACTAAAGTGTTATGTAAAATATGCAACCATGAAATTGACACATCACAAATACTATGTTTACACAATAAAAACAACCCATTATTAACCGGAATAATGTGTTTTTGATTTTTATCTCTATTTTATCTCTCAGATCTCAGTAATAGCCAATTTTAGGTTGTTTTAATGAATCATTCATTCATGCTTTTTGTTAAAAAAAAAAAATACGAGCGTCCATTCATTCAATTAAAAACCGATAAATTCTATAGTAATCTTATTTGAATAATTACGAATAATTTTGCCGCAATTAAATTGGAAAAAGATCCACGCGCCATTCTTACCAGACGTCAGTATAAAGGACAAAGTGTCAAGATGAAAGGGCCCGCCGCCGATTGTCGCGGCATTGTATCGTCACTCGTTAGTCTGGCATTATCGTACCAAGATTTATTTTAACGATTAAACGCGTGGTACAACGCATAAGCGTGAGCAAGTAACTCATGCTGTTGTCATATTTTGAACTAGCAACTTCGTACGCGTGATAACTTCAAATTAAAGATTTTGATGTAATCTTATATGTTGCCCCAAACTACGCTCCAGGGTTTCATGTATAAACCTCATTAAAACTTCTCTAGAAGTTTTGGTGATTGGTGTGTTCAAAAAGATAGTTAAAGTTTTCAATAACGCTCTTATCGTATTCGCATATATAACCACCATCAATTTTAGGTAAATATTTTCAATGCACAGACACAACAGTTTCTACAGTTTTACTATAACATAGATATATTTACTTAAACATATTAAAGATAACCTTATCTAAACAAAACACTGAATCATATTTATTACTCTGAATTCTAGAACATGTAATGAGTGCCGGTCATACCCAGTATCCTTAGCACAAAAAAAAACTCTACCACTTTTAGAATCAACGTTCATTTGACGGTTGTCCCAGGATATTTGTTTCTTTACTGTCTTAATTCAGAATGTGTAAGATATTTAGAAGTGAAACTTCTTATGCTTGCTTTAAAATTCTGAACCGCAACTTTTTTGTGTGTCGAAAAAGAAATTAATGATAAACACAATCTATACTATTCAAAAGTGTTGAATAATCGTGTATATTTACAATACACCCTGCTATATTGAAATTGTTCATACTTTTCTTGTTCTACTTCAATCAGTTGACTTTCACTCACGTGTGTTATAAATCGCTCCTGCTTCAGCTTATGGCTTGCGCATACCAACATTTTAACGATTAACGCTTATAGCCCCGGTCATTAAGCTACAATTGGGCTGTGTGTATGCACCTTTGCAATTATAGTATGGGACTGGTATTGTTTCAAATAGACAATTGAAATACTAAAGCCAAAATATGTGGGCTTCGATTTAACCTTACATTTACATTACCTGTAGAGCTAAATAAATATTATAAATAAATAAATATATGGGACATTCTTCACACGCATCTAGCTGATCCCAAATAAAATAGAGCGGGTCCTACTAGATACCTATATAGATATACTACATATAGCGTACTCCATTTAAAATACAAACTTTAATAGATATTTACACCTAGACACAGGACAGACAGACATATTCATGTACACAAATGTTTGTCCACGGTGAGAATCGAACTCGCGGCCTGTGTCGTGGCAGTCAAGGTCTCTAACCACCAAGCGTACGTATGAAGTAGGCTATTTTGTGAAAGAAAACATCATGAGCAAACTTAGTAAGAAGCATTTCTGACAAGTCAATTTCAATGGCACGCGATCGCGATGACTCGACAAAGATTTGTACCCAAATTGTACAACTCTCTCGGATTCAAATTAATGCCCATTTCATAATAGATTAATGGTTCGGCGCGTGAACAATGTGGGACAACAGTCGTAGCACCGTTGATGTACTACAATATTGACTACAACGACGATTCCGAGAGCATTACACAATTACCCTGCTATATTTTTATTCGGTTACACGCTGCTGATGTGATTTCACAGCACTAAGGGACAGTAGAGTTGAGTATTTGATAAAAATATTAGCTTGATACCTTTACGCGTTCCTGGGAAAAAGTGTCTTGACTAGACGGACGGACGGACAACAAAGTGATCCTATAAGAGTTCCCTTATTTCCTTTCGAGGTACAGAACCCTAAAAACAACTGATAGTATTGCCTGTCAACCCTAAAAAGACACCTTGAGTCACTTCCAACCTAGTCATTAAAAATTATAACGTTCCAATAAAATTTTATAATATCACTTAACCTACATACCTGTCGACGAAAACAAAGAATGCCAAACTTTTTGGCTCACCGTTATAAATGAAGCAATTTGTTTATTTATCTTATGAAAGAATACTTTACCTTATATGTGACAATGAAGATGTAACTGGCAAACATATAAAGATTAAAATGTGACCGGTTTTGAAGAGTTATTGCCTACATCTTATAAAATATGAGGAATGGAGTATGAGATGGGATTTTACGATCATTGCGATTTTATTTCCTTTGTATATTCAACGCACAGTTGTAGTTTCCTAGAACTAATTGGAATCTAATACCTTTAAACAAAAGGATCTCGGAAACGGCTCCAACGATTTTCATTAAATTTAGTATGCAGGGAGGCGTTAAATCGATCTAGTTAGGATTCATCTTCAGAAAATGTCGTTTTATCCGTGTTTTTAGGCAATGAAAACTGCTACAATGTCATTAGAAGGTCAGGTTTTCAAGTTACATCTTTTGTGAGAAATACTGATATTGGGAGCCCTTTATTACCGCATCTAATTCGTATCTAGGTATATATGACAGTGCTTTAAAAAAGAGAATACGGTAGAAGTCATGTTAGTAAAGAAATCCCGAGCAATGCTCGGCCATCCGGGTACTTTATAATAAAAAGAAATTTTATGCACCAATTTGGTGATGGTCAGATATTCATCACATATTCCTATGTATAGAAGCAACAGACAAAACCGGTGGAAAATGAGATTTTTCCATCGATGAAACTTTCAAAAATCTATTTCCTGTCTGGACGCGCTTCCGGTTAAGCGCGTCGCACCTTTTCCGGTTGTTTTGGAAAGCTATTATTTTCTGAAAGGGTGAGACAAATTGTTTTTTGGATGCTGATGAACTGAGAGGTGAGTATTGTACATGCATTCTACAGGTAGATTGTACCTTACTTAATTATTTGTTACATAATTATTATCTGCGTTACTATACAAAACGTTATCTATTACAAAATGCCCGAATATAAAAATGGGTTAGTCTGTCCGTCCGTAAAGATTTGAACCAATTTTGTAGCTCAAAAATCGATATTGAATACTTTTTGTACCAGGAACGCAGGTACACAATTTACAACCAATATTAAATATCCTGGGACATTCTTTACACACGGCTATCTGATCCCAAACTAAGCATAGCTTGTACTACGGAGACCAGATAACTGATATACTAACATACATTAAATACATACTTAAAAAGATTTACATCCAGACACAGAACAAACAGACATGTTCATGCACACAAATGTTTGTCCTGGGTGGGAATCGAACCCGCGACTTGCGGCGTGGCAGTCAGGGTCTCTAACCGCCAAGCCAATGGTAATATTACTATAATTAAGGTTAAAGTTGATTTTGTACCTAGAACTCCATAAATCTGAGTATTATGAAAGTCAATTTAAAAACCATGACATATTAATTAGAAACAAAATAAATATAAGTACCCACAAAAAGTTATTTAGTCATACATACCTACTGTACAGTCAAATTAACATTTATTTAAATTCACCACCCGTTGACACAAGCGTTGTAAGCGACAAATATGACAAATTTCAAATATTACCACTTTTTGATGGACTCCCAAAACCACCAACTTCTAATGACCCCTAAAATTCCAACTACTGAAACAATAACACCCATCCCATAGGCCAAGTTATAATTGTAACTGAAAACGCATTGAACAAATGAATAATAAATAGCCAATAGGGGGTCTTTAATTAAATAATTTTCATAGTAGGAAGTATTTTACATACAAATTGGTTTAAATAATGGTTATAGACGCCATGAAGTATGGTGTTCTATTCTATATGGAATTCGATATGGAAATAAACGGGTAATATGTTAATGGATTTTTTTTGTATTATAACGGTGAGAGATTTAAGAGAAATTGTTGAAGTAAACATTAATAGATACCTACTATGCTATTATGGAGGTTTGTTAATAGGTTGCTTGCAAATTGCATTATTATCGAGTCTATTTTCTGTGTAGTTGAGCTTTTAGTGCAGAGTTCGTCCGGGGAAGTACTGACTTAGCTATTTCCACCGTGAAGTAGTAGTGCACTTGTATTACTGTTTCGGTTAGAAAGGTAAGGGCGCTGGTGAAATTACAGGCACATGAGACTTAGCAACTTGACATCTCAGGGTCGATAACGCATTGGGGATGCCCTAGTGTTGCAAATGTCCATAGGCGGCGGTGACCACTTACCATCAGGTGGACTGTCTGCGTATTTGTCGGCCTATGTAGTATAAAAATAAAACGTCTCAGGGTCGACAACGTATTGGCGATACTCCTAGTATTGCAAATGACCATAGATGGCGGTGACCACTTACCACGTGGACCGCCTGCTCGTTTGTCGACCCAAAGAAAAAAAAACAATTGTGCTTGTGTTTATAAAAGTTACACTAAAATACTGGTATTGTAGCATTCATCTCGCTCTTCTAGACTCGGAATGTCATACGATAGAAAAAGGCTTTGGAGCTGCAAAACGTATAAATAAAAACGGGATCCAGATTTGGTAGTCAACATTTAATCATAAACAACAAGTTTTGTAGCCTTCGAAGGTCGTGAAGTTTAGTAGATAGAACATAAGAAAGTAACATACATTTACATATCATTATAAATACAAATATTTTATTTTTATATTAATCAAAACTATAAAACCAAAATGAAAATATGCAGTTTCTATTGGTACAAAAACGGTAAAAATTATAATTTGAAAATACATTTGGTAAAAAAATTGTTTCAGTGGGTACCTCTTTTAACCAAAGCCATTTAAAAAATGCAATAAAGTTTTTTTTTTTTTCATTATATTCCAATCAACTATTTCCGTTGCTACTATTATTAAACCTACGTTTACAGCTTATTCGTATCATAATTAAAATGTACAACAGTATTTTGCATACCTCTGAATGCCGTTATAACGGAATATTAAAAATAAAAGTAGTAAGGTTTCCAGGCATACCAGCATTATAATTAAACTTATTTTGTATTAATAATATTTATTGCTCGATACGATTATAAAATATTAACAAGATAATTTCAAATTTTTTCTTACTTAAACTAATCAAAGAAAATTTAACTACTGACTGGTTTTTATAAAGACAAAAATAAACTCTATTACAAGATGAAATAAAGATCACGATTGACCGTTTACATTTGTTTAATTAAATGCAAATTGAGTGTTAACTTTAAATAAACTATTGTCGATGTAAAATTTATTGTATGTTGTATTTTATTGTTCGGTCATCAATAGGTAAGAAATTATCATAGTCGTTTGTTTTTGACATTAGTAACATTCCAGCTTGTTTTTTTTTTTGGTAGTAAAAGTCAACGTGACATTTGAAATATTATCAAACTATAATAACCGTAACTCGCCAGCGATCTCAAGGTATACTATAACTAATATTATTGACAGAGGGACGATAAATTATAACAATTTTGAAAATAGGTTTATGTTTAATTAAATGTAAAGATATTTTGAAATTACGAGGCAATTGTATTGTTTGGATTCACGAATTCTATTTAGAATAGGGAAACACATTTCTAAAAGAATATTAATATTAAAGAATTTTTTATAATGGATTTTCTGGAAAATATTGTAAAAAAAATATTGTGTATTTTGATTACATTGACCTTCTCTGATATAGCTCTGCGAACAGAGGCGGCCTTAGGGGGTGACGAACGGGACAATCGCCCGGGGCCTCGCTCTTGCAGGGGCCTCGCGCGACACAAGCAAATTAAAAAAATATGGATTTCAAATATTATTAATTTGTATAACTTTAGCATTTCTTGTCAAACATAACAAATACCTAAACCAGACAACCAGACTTACTTTCGCATCACATACTTTTCACGAAGGACAAAGGGCCTCGCAATGAGCTGCTGCCCGGAGCCTCGCAAAGGGTAAGGCCACCGACTGAAGGTACCGGGTTCGATGCTAGGGTCAGGGAAGGTAATATAGACGTATCTTTGTTGACAAATGCTTAGCTCGGGATGGATAATATGTTCAAGAAAGCCTAAAATGCTCATAACATGTCACTTGGGACTTTAAATATCTACGGTTGACTGTAGGTCTCATTACTAAACCCATTGCCTACCTCTTCAGGGAAGAGCGTGTAAAAGAAGGTATGTAATTTCACTGATTGATTTTTCGATTTCTATGTATTTTTTTTTATTATTGAACAAACATAAATACATGGAAAATAAAACATAAAATCATTCACAAAAAACCACAGAGGTTTATAAGAGGAATGACTTATTCAATTTTGATGTAAGTAATTAAATTTGCAAGAGGAAGTACTATACTGCCCCTTTATTATACTTTTTCTAAATTACTCATAACAAAAAGAGTTCACATGGACTAGAAAAGTATTTTATTTTTTAGCTTTGTATTAAATGATATTAACTTATTTTTCATCCCCCCATCTTGGAAAGATTTTTGCTCTTCGATAACTGAGTGCAAAAGCCGTTTTTATGCTCTCGAGAGATAAAGTAAATTGAAATTAGAACATCGTGTCACGTGTATTTGTGAATTCAAAACATCATTAAACCTATTTACTTCTACCTCCATGGTGCCGAATTTATCATACAACCTATACATAAACTCAGACTCGGAACTTTCTAGGTGTACGTTTTTTTTTTTGCTATGCGCGCGTCGTTTTCCTTTTTTTGCATTTAGTCATTTCCTCGCTGAGGTGGGATGAAAAGTTACGTGTTGCACTCGAGTACAAAGATTTTTCCGTGCAATGAAACTTGCACTCTTGTATAACAAATAACTATTGTAGATTAGATAGTGTTAAGTATGTATTTAAACAAGATGGCATTATCAAAAACCTTTTTTATACATTTTCTCATAACCGAAACAGCGTGTGTAGATAGAGTACAAGGAAGCACACACAAAGGATTTTAAGGTCGAAGGTCTCTTTGAGGCTAATGGCGACTGTATCATTAACATTCAATATGTATGCTATATTTCAACAATATTCACATTATACAGCTAATGTCCATTATTTTATATCTCATAAAAGACAAATCGTATTAAAATATGCTATAAAATTTCTTCGCATAGGTAAAAAAGCAAGTAGCCTATAAAACTGATGTAAATTAACTTGGGGTTTTATCAAGCTATTAAACTTAACCTTTCTAACGTTTATAGACCACCTACACTTTCATGCAAATTGACTTTTATGTGTGCTTTCCATTAGGTGTACTAATTGATAAATTATAACTATCGTCATTAATTTTGGTACTTATAATGTAAATATTTTAGGACGATAATAGTTCACGGTTGAATGCCGTGGTTGTTGAAGAATCCTAAAATAAGCTATCGACAGTCAGAGAAGCACTTACTAACTAACTACATTACTGTCGAAGGGCCCACTAGGAAAAAGAAAGAAGGGAAGACCATATACTAGATGGGAAGAAGATATAAAGAAAATAGCAACTACAAATTGGGCTAAAACAGCCCAATCTAGAGAAGATTGGCTATCTTTGGAGGAGGCCTTTACCCGAGGGGTTTTTGCATGTAGAAATAGTATTATTATTTCAACAAACATTATTTGCTAATCTCATAAAGTCCTTAGATTTAATACATTCAATTTAGATAAAATGTTGTCATAATATTAAATAAAAGACCTTTTTTATTTTTTTAACTACATCACGTGAGTTTTGGAGAAACATAATATTATGTTGTAATTATAACTTGACTATAATTAATAATTTTCCCATGGCTACTTACCTCATTTTTATCAAAAAACTCGAGAAACGAATACTAAAGACCCTAAAATCAATTTCCCACAGGTCGTAGCCCCATGCCATCAAAGGTCACATAAGCTATGCATAAATGCATTTTAAATCGGTAAATATTTGAAAAAAATCTTTGTAAGACCGAGAGTGATCCATGCTGTTTTGATGAGTCATATTGTGATGGTAATAGAGGTGAATTTTGAAAATTTTATGGGGGAGTTATATTGGTGTTAAAGCGGTTATGGTCAGACAGTCAGGCGCGGAATGAGTTGGTGAATATTTCAAATGCAATCTCGAGTCGTTGCCCACTAAAGTTCCTATTGTTCTCTATAGTGGCACCTGTAAGGAAGTTGCTCTACTTGGACATTTTTTCAAGTTATACTTCTTATGACGCATTAGAGAAAATTATGAGAGTAAATTTTTACGATGCGCGTGCACACCGTTACGAGAAACCGACACCCTGAAGCTAGCTGATAACGGTCTCTCCGAAACATTGTACAAATCGTAACAGTCAGTGTCAATGAGTGACTAATGATATTATTGTCAATAATAACCTCACAGCGTCAAAAATTGTTATTCGTTGCTACAGACAGGCAACATAGGCAATACAGGAGAGACAGAGTTTGGCATTTTTCACGACTGTGAAAAATGCTTTTAGTGCAGTTTTTCTCACTAATAATTTCGAGTATAACTTCTTACGTGCGCCCATTAGAACACACACACGTTTTTTTTGATACAGATACATTTATTATTATGTTCCACAAATGATTTCATTAAAATTAAAAATACACTCAACATTTAGCGAGAATAGATTACGCGTTGTACGCATTTGTAGGTAAATAAAATGATTTCAATTTCACATTTACGATTCTTAATAAATAAACCGTGACATGACATGACCTTTACTAAAACTAGCCATAGTTGTGCTAGCTACCAAATACTCTGTTAGAACATTAAACAGACGTATTGAGATAAAGTAATGTGCAGCTTACACTAAAGTTTATGTTTTTGTTAGGGTTCCCACTTTTACTGTATTTAAATGTTGTCAACTTTTTTAGAAACTTATAGAATTTTATCGAAAAAGGTAACTCAATGATAATAAATCGAAAATCAGATTATATGTTGACGACCTATACAATTTTTTTAAGAGTTATGTATGAGGCTCGACATTCACCCTTGACCAAAATAAAAATAAATAAAAAATATCAAATCATTTTAATAAATAAAATGTTCAAGGGACCATAGCTATAACTATTATGAAACCATCAAATGTAGTACCTGATTTTAACTGAGAATATAATTTGAATTATTGTGCGCATCAAGTGAAAGTCCAATTAAAACCAACCTCTAGACCTCATTTAACAAACACAGCGACAGATTTATTGTTAGTGGAGATTTACAATTATCTAACAGAAATTATTGCAGTGCAGTGCCGTGTTATGTATTTGATCAATAGGTTTCTGCTTTTAATATTGTTCAGTGCTGTCAAACATGACTTGGGCTTATAAAAAGATGACTTGGCTGATCTAGGAGCAAGTTGGATGTTATCTGGGATTGAACTGCCATTTTGTTTACCGACAATGAAGATATAGCTGCATCTGGTAAGCCGATGTATCTCGTGTACTACTTATTGAAATAGTGAAAATGCAGAATTTAGTACTGTTATAGAATTATATTACCTAGACCAATTAATATTAGTTAAAAAATAGAAATTTTATACTTAAAGGAAACTGGCTTTGAAGTGTGGACTTGGAAATCTGTAAGAATCATGACAATATAAGCCTTTTTTAGTACATTACTGACAATTTTATTATGTAGTTTTATTTAAATATTTTATACTTATGCTCAAATAATTATGTACAGACCTGATCATTACATGATATGATGATAATTTTGATTGATAGATAATTAATGATATTTGACAGATTTTGGAATTAAATAAAACCTTTTAAGATTCCGAATAAAATGTTGACTAGTCATGATTATGATTGATTAACGATGTGCTTTATTTATTAATTATTTTCCATTTGTGTGAATAAAATATTTTTTATTATTATTTTTTTGTCAATAAGAGTATTTATTATTTTTAATGAGTTTATTATTGTATACGTACGTGCGTGAGTTCACCTTGATTTTCCCTAGTTATTAGTTTATATGGATTAAGATTCGGTTAAACCAAAATCAGGTTTAAAAAAACTATGGAGTAACAAAAATTTATAATACGTAGAGCAACATCCGTACCGTTGCAACCGCCCAAGTCAACAACTTGTCACCGCACTGCGTTGTGGTTCGCTAAAAACAAACAACAATAGAAGGCTCTCTCCATACAATATCCTTTGTCAACCTTTTTATCAGACCGCCCCGGAACAAGGAAATGTATTGAATAGGCTAGGTATTTTCTTTTCTGTGCAAAATGTTATCACGAACATCGTCTGTATATACCAACCAGATCATTACTTGATAGTCTTCAAATTAGATCTAATCGAGGAAGGTCATCCCTAATGTTTTACATCAAACCTCCCGCAGTGTCAGTTTTGACATTGCGAGTCGTTTCGAATCATTTCAATTGTTGAATAAATTTACACTTAATATTTGATCTAGTTGGCAGTTTTTTTACACCACATAAGCCGACAAATAAGCAGACGATCCACACGATGGTAAGCGCTCACCGCCGCCTATGGTCATTTGCAACACCAGAGGCATAGCCAATGCGTTGTCGACCCTGAGACGTGAAGTTAAGTCTCATGTGCCTGTTATTTTTGTTCTAATATAAAAAAAAAACCTAACAACCACTTAAAATTACTGTTTATATTTATTAGCTTACATTTAAACTATAATTATCTGATTAGAAAAGCGACTTGCCGACACTAATGGTAGTAAACTCGATGATAAATGAATAAATGATTATTGTAGATACAATATATCGTGTCAAGGTCGACACTGTGAACGAGTAGGCATTTCTAAGTGACAGACTAATAGAAAATCAGTTTAGTAATTTGCATAAGTTGTATTTAATTGTTTTTATAAAACATGTATGGGCAATTGAGCTGATTTCTTAACGTATGCATAATATGTTGATAATGATTCGTGTCTATTCTTGAACTTGAAGGCTTGGTTGGTGGTTTTACAATGGGGATTTTCAAGGTTATATTATTGTTCTGCATTAAAAGCTCAAGGTGTACCTCAAGGCTCCTATACAAATAAGAAAAACACTATTACGGAACTATTGAATACTGACCAAGAAACTTTGAACTACACAACATTACACATGGTTAGACGGTTATATTAGTTGCTAACTGCATCACTATGTTTTCTTGTAGGTCCAGCCCCTCAGTTTCACCTGCGTCTATCTGTAGAGCATGCCTTGGTAAAACTCGCTAGACCAAGTTCCATCCGAATAAAAAACGTTTTTGCGTGATAGAATACCAAATATCTATTCACACAAACCTTCGCAATTATAATATTAATAGGATTAACCTTAACTAAGCCCACAATAATAATTTCGTTCGTGACAAATTTGTGCTTTGTCATATCCTGTAGTCCTAGTTTTAGCATTTATCAGTTTACTGACAACTAACGAGTACAGAAAATAATGAAACCACTAAAACATAACCCGGCCTTATTTCATTCACGACAACAATCAACGACACCGACTTCTGTAGACGTCAACGAATGATTTAAAGCCGCGACAGACTTCACGCACAAATCACACTATTGTCCATCCTCTGACAATGAAGTACCGAATAAATTTTATTCACTACATCAAATCAACAGTCTCTGTGCCAGCCAGCACTTCAGGTCAAATCTGGCGCAAGCATTCGAGGTTTGAGAGTGGACGCAAGTGCACATTGTTACATTATATCACACCAATAATGTCTTATCTTCATTACTGTTGCCATCGGGATATATTTCGTAAATGAAAGGCTTAGAGTTGATATTACTCTGGATAAGTACTTGACATAACTGCATTTAAAGCGAGACTATAACCCATTGTTGCGAAAAATTGATTTACGTACTACATCTGTTAGAGCGTAGCCGTACAATTTAATGCCATATTATATTGTTGTTTGTAAGTTATGTTTATGTTAATATGTAGGGTACACAGGTGCAAACTCCGCAGCAAAATGTAGAAAGTAACCGAAGTAAATCTTTAATTTATTATAAAGTTTTATTGGTTTGACGGTTGAGTTTGGAAATTAATGATGAATTTATAATATTTCCATCAACCATTAACTGTTTAGAAATGTACGTTAAAATGTAGGTATATATGCCTTATTAAAATTTTATAATAATAATGCAAAGTATGACAATACAACGAACTCTATTAACCTCGTCTTATCGAGATAATGGCGATAATCCTTTAACAAATCACCATATTCTTGTCGAAATAACATCCTAATTATAAATTCGAAATGTCATTGTCATCAGTATTTTATTTTATTCATATTTTTCGTTTTACCGATTAATATCGTCTATTGGCGCACACATTATCATGAACATTTTATTTTGACTTGTATTCTTGTGACGATTATTACGATTTGAAGTAAACGACGAGTTTAGACAAAATTATCATATTAGTTCGAATAGGCAATAATTATAATACCGAAAGCATAAAAAAAACTATATTTCATTGTCATATTGAGAAATTCTCATCACTTCTTCAAAATCCAAATAAGACGCGTGAAAGAGAAACAATTACATCACATACGCCGACTGTTCCCTCGACTCGATTAATTATCGATACCCGTCAAATCGAGTGCGAGGTGACAAGTAATCGATCACTAACCGATGTATAGGCGCCGAACTGATCGATTGTTGTTTTATACCTTGTGAATAAATTAAAATGGGGATAGTTATCTTTTAGTATGATGTATTATGTTAGCCAATACAATGTGTGGAAAATAAGTTGTCTATACTAATGCACAGAGTAAATAAATATGTTAGTACTAATGGAGAAGGCACTCCCTAAGCCAGCTGTATCATCAGTAGTAGTCTTTCTGATGGTTTGACTTACCTGTTTATATCTATTTAAATGTCCATACTAACATAGTCTTAAGGTTTTGTACTACTAACAAAATGGAGAAATCTGAATTAAAGAATTATTATTATATGATGGGTCAAAGTGTCAGCAATTGTAAGGTACCATAGAGTATCCGTAAAGTTTTTAAAGTAGTATTGCTCTTATTGCAGCGTTCATCCGGGAAAGTACTACCTTACCCATTTCGCCGTTAAGCAGTTGTATAACTGTTTCGGTTAGAAATGTACCTAAGGGGGCGGTGAAATTACAAGCACATGAGGTTTAACAACTTCACGTCTCAGGGAGGACAACGCATTGGCGATGGCCTTGCTTGGTGTTGCAAATGTCCATAGGCGGCTGTGACCATATACCCTTATTAGACCGTCGGCCTGAATAAAAGTTCTATTCGAAGTTAAGTTATATTTAGTCTCATCCATGTCTGTTTGTTTGTTTTTTTTTTTTTTAATAATATAAACTAGTGCTTGACTGCGATATATTATATACATCGTTTGTATACCTATCATGTTCATATTTATGAAACAAAATCTTTTTTTTTTGTTTTAGTGCACTTTACTTTTCTACCGCATAAAGGCCCCTCCCACTCAATGAGTGCTACTTCTGGCATTACGTTATCCGTTACGAGCCAATATTTACCAATTTTCTCTAAGCAATACACGATGACTTCATATACTTTTCCATTTCAACAATTTTACGATTTATTAGTACCAATAAAATTGTAGCTCGCCAATTAAGAGGTATGACCTCTTACATCTCATGCCGCAGAGCTATTCGCCATTGCAATTTTATCAATTACACACTAAATACTTTTACAGAGCAATTAAGTACATCTTCAATCACGATTTAGCTATAATTCAAACTAAATATAAATTTCTCAATCACTTAAGTAAATACATTTATTCCAATTCCCACAATAACTGTATCTGTTATGTAATGTAGCGGTTTCACTAATCTAATTAAACAACATGCAATGTTCAATCGTAAATGTAAATCAATAAATGTACCTATTGTAAATGAAATGGTTAAATATATAATTGTATTGCTCAAGAAGGCAGCGTCTTGCTACCAGCTATTTGTTTCTCACAATAAATTATGTTTGTTATAATGTAGAGCAACTTGTCTTGCGTTAACACTAGATTTGGCGATTTATACAGAGTGCTTGTCAAGTTATGCTATATGTTTTTGCGAATAATTTTGTGACTATCTAAATTTTAATAAAACTCTTGTATAAATGAGACCTCATGTAGATTTAGATAAGCCTGGAGCGTAGGTGTTCTCAAAAAGAACAGCTCTGAAAATATTATAATAAATATGTAGTTAATATAAAAACATGCAAACTATAAGGACACACTAGTTCCATCTGGTGTCTAAATGTGGAACTCCCGTGCAACATCATAAGTGTCGTTTTTTACACACTCTATAGATGCGTGTGATCGCCCACATCCCGCTTGATCGCGAAAGTAGACGCTCAATAGTTACGCAAACGCCAAACAATCGTGTGTTGCAAACCTATTCGATAACTGGTTTTTTATTCTATCAATACAGACTTACGTGTAACTTAGAACTGACTGAAGAAGATGGATGTGCCAGAAATGATGGATTACCTGTAAAAAGTAAAAATTCGGTTTAGCAATGATAAATATCTGTAGTGGCGAATTGGAGAAGGTAATAATATTTTTTTCTAAAATACGACTTCAATTAATAGTCAACATATTTTTCGAAATATATTTTAAACAACACATAAGGCAAATAGATATTTAAAAAAGAAAACAATGCCTTTATTTACTCTGACCTTTGCACAATTTGTAATGTAATATAACATTTATTATACTCACTACACTTATTATTATTTTTTTGCCTATATGTATATAACTTAACATTTAATATCAGTTACCAAGTCAGGCTGTCTTGCGACATTTGCATCCACCCAAATAATTGTCCTGTACGGGAATCAAACCTGTGGCTTAATAGTCAAAGTAGCAAACCACCAAACCACCACATCAAATGACCCGTCAATATTTTTTTTAAAGACACTTACTGTAAATTTATACGTCTACACAAAAAACAGAAAGTGTACCAATCCAATCTATCGCAATCTCCCTAATTGATTGTTATGATTACTTATATTTATTGCTGGTTGTATAGATACAATCATAATGTTAGTATCATCTGACAAGCCAGTTTTTAATAGATGGTGTATTCTCCTCCGAATAACAGTCAATTGTGATTTTAATTTATATATAAAGACGGTTCATGTTGTTGTTTATTGTCTGTTTTAAAATTTTGTTTTATAAATAATTATTTTTTATAGTTAGAGTACTAAATTAATTGAAAAATTTGTTAAGGCAGGAAAGACAGATTGGAAAAGAAAAATCTACATAGATTCTTACGTGATGAATTAAAACTAATAGTATCTCTTTTTTTCGCCACCTAATTCTACCAGAATACAGTCAGATTATCCAAATGAAAAATGAGTGTTTTATATCAATTTGACCGGTAAGCAGGCATATAGAGTTATAGGAGTAGTAGAGCTCTTTGTGCGGAGTTCGTCCGGGGAAGTCCTACCACCTTACCCATTTCTACCGTGAAGCAGTAGTGCACTTGTATTACTGTGTTTCGGTTAGAAAGGTAAGGGGGCCGAAATTACAGAAATGAAAAGAAAGTTGGACCAACTGATGGTAAGTGGTCACCGCCCCATCCACCGTTAAAATACCAATGCATTATCAACCCTGAAGCATTAACTAAATAGGTGTCTAAGAAAGAGTTCTACTGCTCCTAAAAAAACATTTACAACTACATAACTCCAATGCACAAAACAAAATTATGATCATGTTTTCAACTTCAAGATAACACAACGATTTGTATGAAAGTAAGGAAAAATATGAATAATAAAATCCAAATAATACTCTATTATCTATGACAAATGCGGTGTTTGTTTTCATACGTAGGTGTGGAATGTTGTACTGCGTTTATGGTATTCATAACATGTGATGTGACAATATTCTATTTTATGTTTAGCTTGAGATCGTATAAGTATGTAAAATTGTAAGTGTTTGTAAAGTACTTTTTCTGTACAACCTACTTTCATTACTTCAGGAGAAACTCGCCGCAGTGTGTAATAATGTTGCTGTAAGCAGAATTGTTATGTTAAATTTAAAAAAAATGTGGTGATAAGTACATTAGTTTTTTTATGCCAAGAATAGGGGCATTGCCAATACTTAGTCGACCCGAAACGTGTAGTTGTTAAGTCTCATGTGCCTGTAATTTCACCGGCCCCCTTACCTTTCTAACCATAACACAGCAATACAAGTGCACTACTGCTTCCGGAAAGGGGTATGTATGGTGGCAGTACTTCCCCCGACGAACTCTGCACAAAAAGCTGTAGTACTTCTTAGATTAAAGAAAACTCTAAAGAAGTTCCAATCGCAGCGTGGCGTACAGATGGATATTGTTAATACAGATAAAAAATACTACCAAATAATAATACCATGATAACGTTCTATAAATTAAAATCAAACTAGTATTCAAGAGAGGAAAATCCTCACCAAAAAACAAGAGCTAAAACAAAATGAATAATGTTAAGTTTATTTATTAAAAAGAAAAGACATTAGCAAAAAGTATTATGTCTGTACGTACCTACAAGGCTTGTATTGACCGCAATTCTTTTTATGATTTACCTGTTTACTAACCTAACAATAAGAGCCAATGTCAAATGAACAATGATTGAACCTTTTGAACCGGGATCCTCAGATTTTCCATCAAATCTTGTTGCGAGGCCACAAAAAGTGATTGACCATTGATTTGGGGCCGCTAGAATGACACTAGGCCAACCTGGGACCAGTTTTGTTTACCAAAATTTCCTCTTTCCACCTGGAAGTTTTTCTGTGCCATTCAATTTCATACCTTAAATATTAAGCAGTGCAGTAAAAAACGTACTACATCTTCGGCTCCGTCATAACTCCTTCTGGGGTCAGTCGAAAGCCAAACGCAAGCCCAATCTAAATAAAAAAATAATATGCTAATATATTCTCAAAAAGATAAAATTATAATTACGTATTTCTTTAACACAGAAATTATATGACACACCTTTGTAGGAAATATTTGATTTGGATAGATTTGAATGGAGAGAAATCTTGATTTTTTTCTATGAAGGAAAGATACCCTACAGGTAGGTAGGTACAGAGTTGACTGCCTACTTACAGTAATAAAATAACAGTAACAAAGGCTTTGGATAGGCAATAAATTAAACTTCAAAATTACTCTTCGTACCGTAGGTGTCAGCACAAATGTGTTAATATATAATTTATCCTAGATTTAAAGCGTTAACGCTTGGAGCAGCATTTTAATGTTCTATAATTGAACAATAATGCGGTGAAATAACGTCATACTATTATTAACAGCGTTTGGGTTTAATATACTTTACAATGAAATTTTTTATATAGGTTTTTAACAAAAGAGGCATTTACACTTTAAAATCATCAAATAATTTACAATCTGATAATTTTGACAGATGGGTATACAATATGTAGGTTATTATCTTAAACCAGCGGTTTATCTTCTAGATTTTTAGATATTACAACTATACTTAAATTGATTCGTAGTTATGTTATATCTTACGAACTTGGGTCTAAAATCTGAAAATAAAATCTAGTCTGAAAAACAATAAACTGTTTTTATTGGTTTGCGGTTAGACTGGTTTCAATAAACAAGTCTAGTATCCGATACTTCGGTAATACTTAGCTTAACCTAAGATTAATCTTATTCAGCGGATAAAATTCTATAATAAACCAGAGCTATCTTTTCTAGGCTAGTCTGAAGCAATCACGCGCAAGTCAATTCTTCATCACTGATTGACATGTGATGTTTCTATTCACCCATCGCCGTCAGCGCATAGTTATTAATCGATAATCGATAATATATGATTGCTTCGATATTACATCATACTTACAATCGATTTTTTGATTTTTAGTATGAACATTGTTACAAGTATCTTCTGAAGAATTGTCAACTTTATGAACAACCAGTTAACAGTGAAAATTAAAACATAAGCCACGATCAATAGATCTTCAATTTGAATGATAAATAATGAGAACCGTACGTCATAAACTAAAGTAAAACGAAGACACTAAAAGATATTTAAACAAATTAGATACGCAGTTATTTGCTTCTAATACTTACTGGCCTAGCAAAGTACAATGACACGTCGTTAAAAAGCTAAAAAATATATAGCAAAATAAACATTTCGTTGACCATCGCGTCATTCTTTGAGTCTAACAAGTGTTGGCCACTTGACCTTTGCAGAAGTAACGATTTCACATTGTAGTACTGGTTGGAGAACTTCTTGAAATATCTGTAAAAAGTGTCGAGAGACTCATTGACCTGTGAATAATATCAAGGTATAGTTCTAAAGATGAGAACATTACTAACAGGAAAAAGTCGATGGTAAAGATGATTGTGAAGATAAAGAAAGGAATAAAGTAACTGTTTTCCAATAATGTTATAATAATCATGTGTTAGAATGAGGAAACATAATATTTTAAAATGACACAATTATTACAACATTTTTTTGCGGATGACTGGATACAATAGACTTTGTTAGTAATTCTAGCCATTTCTGAAGCAATTCTTGGACATAAATAATAAAAAGAGTGCAACCTAAATCCGGTTGATATAGATTCAATTGTAATTTTACTAAAAAAGTAATTTCTTGCTTATAAAAGAATAATTCGTCGATTTTAGAACTACACAAATAAATCGCTGCATATTTATTACTATAACTATCATGTATTTATACAGCATGTTACAAAACTACCCGTAAAGCCGAAAGAAGGTTAAATGGGGCCCTATAACGAGTCCATTCACAATATTTAAGAACCGTAGTAATGCTGTATAACATACCCCAAAAAATAAAAAAAATGTTTTTTTTTTAAATAAAAAATTGAAAAAATATATAAGTAGACAATTATTAGGTAAAATAGGTACGTAGGCCTTTCTGTTAAATAATCTGGTTCCCTGACATGACAGCTTACTAGGGTTGTTGGCTTTGATAAATTAATTATATTTTTACGGGGTATTTTGTAACACGTTGTATATTAACTAGCTGTCTCCAACGGATTCAGCCCCGTTCCCGAAGAATGTAGCATATTCCCGGGATATAGCTTCTGTGCTATTCCAGACTATAATCTATCTTTGTGCCAAATTGCATCCAGATCCGTTCAGCCCTTCTAGCGTAATTGAGTAACAAGTACACATTCAAACTTTCGTATTTTTAGTAGTAGTATGATTGTTTATTATGAAATACGACTATATTCATGCATTATTATCACTAATAGACAATATTAACCAATTGTGCAAGTTCTATTTGCATAATTACCCAATGTTTTTGTGCCGTTAAAGTCACTGTTCAAGTCAAGTAACAAATTTGTGTACACTTCATTCGTTTTAGTAATTTTAGCTTACGTCTCGCTTTCTCAAATTGGTGAGTGTGTAGGTGGAAATTAGAAGAGGATAATAGTAAACATGTTGAGTAAAGACATCTTAACAATGTAGGTGCTGACTCTTTACAATCGGTACCAATTACGAAACAATATGAGCATATATGAATAGATGGACCAATGGTCAACTGTGCTGCGAGAGGTAATGAAAAAAGGAAATTTTATGGAGTGAGCAAGATGGTTCATAGTTCACACATCACAATTCACAGATCACAATATTTATAAACAAGGTTTTTATATGTTCTGCGACTAATGTAAAATGAGCTTGCATTTGGCCTTAAACTACTCTGGGAGAAGCTATTCTCTTGCTCATAACATATCCACTCTATATCCTAAAAACTAACGCTATATTTTATGAGGATCAATCGAATGAGCGTTTATCTATTCAATAAATCAACCTCAGCTACTTCACATTACCCATAATAAATTTAATAACGATGTTACATGTACGACCCATTTTTTTCTCAAACACACCAATCAATAATGTTTAACATTTGCATAAAATACCGTATCTACTTTTTGAACATTCACTTCCACGTATGAAATATTCTTTGCTTGTTCACAGGGTAAACAACAACTGTGGACGCTAATCAAACAAGAAAACTCGGTGTGTGTCCGTACAATCGTTACGGTGGTCCGGCAATTGTCAAGACCACCTCGTGTCGCGTATTGTGTTCGCCAGTTAGCTTTGTCGTCTTTTGTTTAAGCAACTTTCACAATTAACTAGTGAACGCGAAAGGCAGCTCAGGTTAAAAGCCCATCCGCGCAATTATAGAGATTCTTGAGCATTCAGCATCATAGTTACATTCGTCCTTAACAATAAAGAAAGAGACAAAACAGTCAAATGCATGCTCATGTACGGAAACATTAGACTCGAATGTTTCTGTAAGAATAGCCAAGATGTAAACTGGAATTTGTAACGAGCTATCCAACGAGCTTGGCTTTGTTTAACGACTTCCTTTATGACAATAGATTGTACATTCAGTACGTGGTTGAAGAATCCTATCGCCATAATCTTGTGTAAATTAAATAATTTCTTGTTGGTTTGCTGCTGTAGTGCCATGAATTTCATCTCCGCTTCTTCAAGGATGTCTCTAAACTGCTTTTATTTTTTCAACATTTATTTCGTTTTTGGAATATCCAATGACAAGAGCTGTGTGATTAATTACGTCTCAAATCCATGCTTTTATATTATTATTGTTAAAAATAAACACGCGATCAGTGCTCGTAGTAACATCTACTCACACTAATATAAATAAACAACAATAATTCAACGGGTACTCAACATTCGTTTCAAAAGTTGAGGTCAGAAACCATTGTCTGACCGTTGCGTAAAAAAGTTCAAGATTCTACTCGACCAATTTAGTAAGACATCTCGTTACCAACTGCGACTTGCGTGTTCAGTTGTTTGCCTGATGTATTGTTGTTATGTTTATTTAGGGAGTATAATCTGAAAGTCTGTGTAACTACTGTAACTGTAGTTTACGGTGGAAACATCATCATAGGTATTCAGCATTTTTCATACAACCATTAGAGATTTCCAAATAATAGGTAAAAATACTTAAACTGATTTAAAGTACCTTGTTCAAAAGTATTCAAAGAATATATGAGGTATTGTCTAGATTGTCTAAAATGTTATCCTATTTGTAGATTTTTAAATTAACTACAAAAAGAATTCAAAACCATTTATTCAGTTTAAGTCGCAGAGGGCAATTATGAAAGTAAAATTTAACGTAACTGAAGTTACAACCAACATTTTTGTATTTAAAAAGTTTTCTGATTCATCTTGTCATCCCTAACAACCTGAGGTGTATAACAAAAGGGTCCTAGTTAAAATGGTGTAGTGAAATTTTAAAACCAATGTCAGAGGTTAAGCATTATCTTATGTTAATGCATAGTCCGCCGCGGTGTAAATCAATTATGCTTCGTGACCCGAAGAGGTCAACGGGTTCGATTCCCGGACGAACTTGCGCTTTTACACCTATTAGTGTTATGTAAGTTGTAACGTTATAGAATGCTAAACTATCTCTCGGCATTGTTTATTGTTTTAATACAGATATTTGTAAACCAATTTCTTGGTGATAATTTATTTCTTAGTGATTTCACACTATCGTGATTATAAATGGACGGCTTGACAGACAGGCGACTACTACTTTAAATAAATTTGCATGACATTATATTATTTAATTACTCTGTCTTTTATAACAAATTTGCCATCGCCTTTTTAATTACGACAAAGTTTTTGAACTAAATGTTTTGTTATAAATTTTAAAATGCGTCTATATTATATTCGTCTACCAAATCAAAACAACGTATTATGTGTAGCTTGAATATGAGAAAGAAATTACTAATGACAATAAAGTTTGAATTCCTACCGAAAAAAGTACAGTCAACAAAACAGTAAAGCTTCCGATAAAAAAGAACCTCCATTGCTCACTCGTCAGCAACAATGATGCCGTGATGACTGAGCAATTTGTAGCTGATAATCTAATTGTCAGATTGTATTCCGATTTGATGATTGTCAGTGGTATACAGGTAGCGTTAGTAAAAGAAATACGTACAAATAAAATATATATTTGGTATGTGTAACCATTTGCTAGCTTAGTGTAAGGATTTGATATTACATTCAAAGCCTTGATTTATATAAATTATTACACACACGACGAATTAATCTGATTAACAGATTCAAAATAATATTAGTTACATAATTTTCAACTATTTGAGGTTATGTTTATTGCAAAAACTACGCAATTTTTTCATGAATTCATAGCATTAGCTAAATAATTGCAAAACTTACGTGGTATTAATTTTATTGATACGGTGAGAGAAATCGAATGCTGTAGGTGTGTTTTATAGCTTACTAATGATAGACCACTTTAATTTACAAATCATGGCTAATGTAGGGCGTTTTTCTGTATAATTATGTAGGTAGTTGTGCAGTTTTTTTATTTAAGCCGATATTATAATTTACTTATAATAATAACTAGCTTAAACCAACTAATATAGTATAAATTAATATAAGGATATACAATTTTTCCATTGTATTTTTTTTCGTGCGAACGAACGACCTCGCCACTTACAGATGAGGTTTGCGATGTGTGGCTATATGTACGTTTTAGTGCTTTCCACAGGATATAAAATAAACCAATAAAAAAAAAAACAAAAACTATGGTTTTGAGTTACAATCATCATCAGTGCTCTGCAATTTTATATATATCTATGTATATAAGGAAAAAATCCTTTGACGCCTCACCTCAAAACTACTGAACATATCGGAATGGGACTATTACCATTTGACGCAGAATTGTTCGTAGAAAGTTATAGGGTAATATGATATCGATAAACGCAAGTAAAACCGCAAAGGACTGTTAGTATTTTATAAAAAGGTTTTGTCACTTTTCTTCCGACTCTACAACTTGTCCATCTCCGCCGGCGAATGTACAACAAATCGTGAATACTCTGTCGGTGATAAAGTACATATTATTTGCCGGTAAACATCACTAAGTTATAATAATATTGTCATTAAGCGAACGAGAAATACCCAAGTTTTTTAACACCAATCCTTTGTAATACTTTTTAATTCAATGTACAATTGATATTTTTGTTGCAGGTTGATGAACTTAGCACAATTAGTGAGCAAGAATTTCATAGTTATATTGTTAGTATTTCGCAGGAATGGTTTATCCAATCACTAGAGGATCATTGAAAAAAAACCAACAAAGACGTCGAACCAAAGAATTGATGTCCTGACATCCAACCAGAGTTAAAAGTTCAAGTGGAAAATGTGTTCAAGTGCATCCCTGCAGGGTAATTGTATAATGCTCTTGGTATCGTCATTGCAGGGAATCTACCACCGTATCGTTACCTCATGATGGTTTCCTTCACGAAAGCTGAAGCTCATAATAGAATTGGAACTCACAACTCTGTTGTAGCCTGTAAATATCCATCTGTGTGTAGGTACTAGAAAAAGAAGCAGTATATTATGTAGTATATCAGTTATCTGGTTTCCATAGTTCAAGCTCTGCTTAGTTTGGGATCCGTAGGGCGATTATGTAATGCTCTTGGTATCGTCATTCCAGTAAATGTTGTACAACATTGCCGGCGCTACGACTGTTGTCCCTTACTGCTCACGCGCCGTACGTTCAATCTATTATGTTCGCTTCCATATTGAATCCGAGAGAAATACGCTATTCGGGTGCTGTTTCTTATAATTTAGGGTTTCAAGCACTATGTACGCTTAGTCCTTCGACATTAGGTTCATTTCATATTACAAGAGATTTGGCAGTTTTTACAAGCGGCCAAATACCAAATGCCTACCAACTTTGGAAGCGCTTTTGCCAGCCACTTGCAAGATGTAAAGTGCACGATGTCATTCGTATACTCATTAGCCGTCTAGTAAGTGAGAGTTAATGTTGGTGTAAGAATGCTTTTCAATTTGTAATCATAATAATGCTGGATTTCACACAGTTATGGGCTATTTTTGAGTGTAAGGTAAAGGCAGTAGCGGTATAGAACAAATGCCGCAAGGTATCTTACTTAGCCAAGGTTAAGGAAAGGTGTCTATCAAAGGTAGATGTTGTATCTAAAACACATCTCTGTACAAGTTCACCTTTCACATGCTTCTTTAAGGTTATTATTACCATTATTCTATAAATTATTATTCTCGTAATTTCTTTTTGTTTAAACATTATTATATATTTTTTATTTATTTTAAGTATTAGAAAAATTAAATTAAGAGTGAGTAATAACAAAGATAAATAATGAAGCTTACTGATTTTCTTGCCTCTTTCTCTCAGTGGCGCTGACTTCCAAACCGGTGATGGCTTTAGTAAGTTTAGCCTGCATAAGTGCCCTACGCGGTCTATACTGAATTACTATTTTTTGAATTAAAAAAACCTGTGGCATGATTTTTCTAAACTGTAGGTATATATAGGCTTGACCACAATCTCACTATGGTAAGTGAAGATATGGCCGAAAATGGGAAGCACACAAAGCCTAGAAGAAAACTGGCTCTCAAATGCAGCTGTTGGAAGAGACCAGCAGGTGCTTAGTGATTGAACTTGAACTAAAGAGGAATCTACCACCATATAGTTACTTCGGAATATTTTCCATCACCGAAAGCTCAAGCCCATTATAAAATTGGAACTCACAACTCTATTGTAGCCTGTAAATATTCATATAAGTATCTGTATGTACTAGAAAATAAAAGTAGTATATGTAGTATATCAGTTATCTGGTTTCCATAGTTCAAGCTCTGCTTAGTTCGGGATCCGCAGGGCGATTATGTAATACTCTCGGAATCAATTTTGTATTGACAGCGCTATGACTGTTGTCTCATACTGCTCGCGAACCGACCCGTCAATATATTATGAAATAGGCATCCTCGTGGAAACCGAGAGAGCAGTTGACCGTGTCAATGAAGAATGTCCCAGGATATTTATTATTATTATCATGTTAAAAGTATGATGACATTAGTAATTATTTCACAATTATATTTCAAGTCAAAATCAAAAGGTAAAAGTGGCAATGTTGTAAAAGTTCTACACAAATGATAGCTCGAGATGAACAACTAGTTTCCGATCGGGGTCACTATCACACCGACCAGTTGAACGGTCAAAGTTTTTATTTTATGTTTGTAACAAAAGTTTCTATTCCAATTGCCTTACTTCTTAAAAATTGGTTGTTAGTCATGCTTTTGGATTTTCAGAAGAAATACAGAAACTACTAAAAATTATTTTATTTACATTAATTGACAGGCCAATTGGCTTGGTGGTTAACGCTCTGACTGCCAAACCTAAGGTCCCGGGTTCGATTCCCACCCAGGACAAACATTTGTGTGCATGAACATGTCTGTTTGTTCTGTGTCTGGGTGTAAATATCTATATAAGTATGTATTTAGAAAAAAAAAGTAGTATATCAGTTATCAGGTTTCCATAGTACAAGCTCTGCTTAGTTTGGGACCAGATGGCCGTGTGTAAAGAATGTCCTAGAATATTTATATATTATTTATTTATTAATATCGCCGTTTTTGATAATCTATTTACTAAAAAGTATTTAATTAATAAACAGTAACTCTGCCGCAGCTCTTCTTATGTGCCGCTTTCATATTTTTTTTCCATTTATAAAATAAAAAACCTACTAAAAATAAATACAATAAAAAGAAAATAGGAATGGTCAATTAACACACAGCTGAATTTGTACAAAGCTATGTATATACTTCCATTTGACAAAAAGTTAAATAAAAACCACACAATACGTGCCTAAATAATTCAGTACGCAAAACTATATTTTTTATTACAGTATAGCAACTGTTAAAGAGATTTATTAATTTATGCAACATTTAAATATCCGGGATGAAACAAATCATCAGCTCATCGCTTGACCCTCACGTCACTGACAGGTGCTCAGTGGTTCCAAGCATCAATCATCATGAAACAATCGTGCTTGCCTAGTCGAGGTCAGGAGTTTAAGACTCGTATTTCACCGAGACAACGATGCAAACATTCACTAACACTGATGCCTAGATAACGCCAAACAAGACGATTCTAGAAACTTCAAATTAATACTGGAAAGAAAGACCTGTCAGATTAAATTACTCGCCATCTGAAAAAAGTTGAATTATAACCTTTCGCAAAATACTAGCTTTCAAATGTGTTACTCTTATAAAATAAAATATACTCTAGAACTGAGAACCTCCTCATTTTTAGAATGGACTATTTTTTTTTATGCTACATGAGTCGACAAACTACCAACCGGTCCACCTGATGGTAAGTGGTCACCGCCGCATGTGGACATTTACAACACCAGAGCATCACCAATGCTTTGTCGACCCCAGTCGTGAAGTTGTTAAGTCTCATGTGCCTAATTTCACCGGCACCCTTACCTTTCTAACCGAACATTTTGGAATTTGATTACAAATTGGAGCAAATATATCATAGGTCAACTAGTAAACGATAACAGCCGAGGATATAGCGAAACGACTGCATAGTTACTTTGTTCTCGTAGCAAAGGAAACTCGGTGAAACAGCGGCCTTATATCGATGACAGATTGTCAGTGAGCGCTGACTATTGGATGTAATGTGATGGTAAATCTGCATGTCATGTTCCATGTTTGACTCAGTTTTTTGTTCCACGAGAAAAGGTTCAATCGTTGTTAAGTTTTTAATTTTTATTGGCACAGGTATTAAGTATTGTGCATTTTGCGATTGTTATCTGAACAGGTTTTTGTTTCGATTTTATAGTGTTTAAAAACTTGATTTGGTTGTTTGTTTTATTTTTAAATATTAAGGACAAGAGGATTAAACTTAATTCTTTTCGACACAATAATAACTACTTGGTTAATTATTTAATGAATATGTTATTCTTCTCAAGACTCTTATTTCTGTACGGAATCCTATGACAGCTTTATTTAAATTATACCTAGTTAAATTATTAATATACTCGCATCATGCATGAGCCTGTGAAAATCAAAAATTATTTATTGGTTAAAAACAACGATATAGGCTTTATTGTTTTAATGTCCCATTATAACATACGATCAATAAATACGAAACCAGTTTGAAAATAAAATCAATAGGAATTCGAATTATTTTTTATAGAAACATTACAATATAAAGGAAATAAATAAATGCTTAATATTTCCACACTATAAATGAGTATTCAAGGACGTAAAATATATATTTTAACATAATTTATAATATTATTGAGACCATCCGAATAACTGTCAATTTTTTATTGGACGATTTTTTTTCCATAATTTTGTATGTTTTTTTTTTATTAAAATTAATAGGCGAAGCAATGTGAAAGTTAAAAGCTTTTATCGATAAAAGCAACTAATTATTTATATTATATTATCGCCTATTAAGTTTTAATAGCATAATGAGAAGTATTTAAATATGTTTTGCATTTGCATGTAATGGTAAATAGATTTTGAATTCATTTTGTATCCATTGTTTTTTAGTGAAAAGTTAAATATTACAGTGAAATGTATACCACAGTGCTTTTCATAAAATTAAAAGTATTATTCAGGTAAATGTGCGTCAATAAAATAATCTTTACCTAATGACAATATTTAGGTTTGAAATTAATTTTGTCCTTTTCTAAAAACCAATGAACCTGGAAAAATTAAATTAAGTAGCAATTAATCAACCTGGTTTATACAAGGTACTATTGCGATAATAAATAAAAACGTGATGAAACTTTTTAATTCTCTCCGCCATATAGTAAATCGATCTTGTATTTATATACTCGTATGTAAGCAAAACAGGGTTCCTTTGACGCACCATCACCTCTAAACTACTGATCATATTGGGATGGGACTGCTAACATTCGACGCGGAATTTTACATATATTATAAATGTGAATGTAAGTTGCGTTAATAACGTAGTGTTACGCTTTCACGCGATAATTACTTAACCGATCATCATGAAACTTTGTACACATATTCTTAGAGGTATTAGAAGTAACATAGGGTATTATTTTTGATGTCTATGCAAGAAACCGATTCTTGATTATCCTGCTGCGTTAAGAAGGACAAACCAATAACACTGATGTAATATTAATAATTATTACACCCTTTTTTTTATTTTCAACCGGAATAATTCATATGTATTTATTAATGTCACTAGCAGCAATAACTGACTTTCATATAGACTTACAGCATTTACACCCCTTAATTCTTACGGCGTCTCTTTCCTATAAGCTATCTACTGCCAAATTTCAGCTTCACACGTCAGTTAGTTTTTGAGATTTTGTGTTTAAAATTTGAAATAAGGTTAATATTTTAAATTACCTTCATTGTTTAGACTTATAACCTTAAAGTGACTCTTAACAAACTATGCTTTTTAATAAACAGGGTGTGTCGTTGACAGACGATATGGAAAGACACACGATAGAAGTGAAACATGCATTACAGGGCAACTCTTTTTATTTTTCGTCACAAAAGCTTACGGCTCGATTCTGTAAGAAAAATGACACTAACTCGAGGATGTTTCGTCACGGCCTCCGTGCTCTGTTTCTTTCGCTAACTACGCTAACACTACTAATCACTTGAGAGAAAAGCTCTCCGAGGCCTCCGTGAAGCGGCTCGCCGACGATGTTTGTATTAGCTGAATAAGGGGACAAAATTGAAACCGTCCTAAAATAAGTTTTACTACGAAGCCCGTTGACATGTTCCACGTCTCATTATTGTAATCACAGTATAGATAATCTTAAAATTTACTATCATATCGGCAGTTCCATCAAAGTAGGTACAATGTAAGTAATATACATAGATATATCCATAATCTTAGCTATATCTGTTTACAAGTAACAGTAAAATGAACTATAACCAATATATAGGGGTAATCGTAGATATAAAAATTTAAGAGACGCCATTGATTGAAATCAAATATATTGGATTAAAATAAAATTAAGTATCTAGTAATATAGTCGCTATAGGAAATGTGTAGACTTCAATTTATGATAACATTACTTGTAAATATTGGTCCGTGAATGCAGTATTTTCGTCTTGATGGCTGAGAATCCTCTGCGCTTGCCGGAATTGTCCGTGTAAGGGTGTAAGAGCCATCAGAGACTAACACCCTCTTCCCAAAAAAGACTACGGGATGCACTCCGGGAGCGCCGGCAGAAATGAAAACTTGAACATTAACGTTGTGCATTTTTACCGTCTTACGAATTTTCGATCAGGTCACGAGTTGAACATTTTATACCCATCCCAAGAAAAGTGCTTATCACCGCTAAAGAAGTTTTCACTTCATAAAATGTTTTGTCGTCATAAATGATATTTCCGGAAGATATTTGATAAAACTAGTGCAAACTTTCCTCAGACATTTTGCCCTTTTTAAAGAAACTTTGTTTAAATAATGAGATGTCTCGTCTAGTACCCATATCTACGTCCAATTCCGCACACTCACGCGCAGCGCACAGAGCCACCTAATCAACGTGTATAGCCGCTCATGTGTGCTCGTTGTCATACTACTTTCTACATAATTTTTTACACTGCCCACACCATAGTTCTGTCCGTTATCTGCCAGTTTATGTTTGGAGTTATTGTAATATCTGTGGTTTTTGTATTTGTTGAATTTTGACGGTTATAAGCTGACACGAAATTTGGTACTGTTAGGAAAAATAACTTTTTAGGCCAAATTTTCCATTCGCAATTTAAATTCAAGATAGGTTTCCCAAATTCAAATAGTGACAGGGATTAATTAACGGTTGCTTTTAAAAGTATTGCCTTAACTTGGATATAATAAATAAATAATAATAAATATCCTAGGACATTTTTTACACACGGCCATCTGATCCCAAACTAAGCAGAGCTTGTACTATGGAAACCAGATAACTGATATACTACATTTACTATTTTTTTTAAATACATAAATATATACATATTTACCTCCAGACACAGAAACAAGACCCCAGAATAACCCCAGAATAAAATAAACGGACATGTTCATGCACACAAATGTTTGTCCTGGGTGGGAATCCGTAGTCCGAAAGATGATGGAAACCAGTACCCTGACCTCCGTTAGTCTAGACGTAGTCCTCATTTAGCCTATGCATGAGGTTTTCTATTGAATAACTGCATCTTACTTTGTAAATAGTTAGTTAGAAGGGCTACAGGTACATTATAGCCAAGCTAACATTAATTGAAACTCCAACGTATCGCGGTGCAATGGAAAGCCCATAATCTACAATGCCAACCGGCAATTCAAAACAATAAAATAATAATTCAATTATATTAAATCAAGGTCTAAGCTATGAATAAATGACAACTATACGAGTGTGGTCATCTGCTCTGTGTTTGCTTTGTGCCCTGAGGTACACTGCGATAGCATCGACAAATATATCTTAAGATAAAGCTTCATATATATTTATTAAAGCGCTCGTACTGATTGACTGATTAAATGACTGATTCGATCTGTAACGAAAACTTTTTAAACTAGAATTTAAATATATTATATAATAGTTTTGAAACAATAAATCATTGATTTCTCCATCATTATAATTTAATTGGAGATCATGTAAATTGTATAGGTATTTACAGACATTAAATTATCATATTCTTATAATAAAATAAAAAATAATAGGTCGTTTGTCAGCAGTAGGCAGTAATAGCAAGTGGTATTATTTTTTTAAAACATCGTTTTAATTATCCATAAAGTAGTTTAAAATGTATGTTTTAACAAGCGTTAAAAGTTAGGTATCTTGTTGCAAAAGGAAATATATTTAATAATAAATTTAATAATAAAAAAAAACGGATGTGTATACTTATGTACTCACGTAAGAATTTATACTCGAAATTATTGGTGAGAAAAACTGCACTAAATTTGTCTTTAATATTCAGTCGTCAAATAGATTTTTGTAGTATCCAAACTCTTTGCACCTGTTTGTAGCAACGAACAACAATTTTTGGTGTTTTTAGGTTAATATTGACAATAATATTACTCACTCATTGACATTGATAGTTGCGATTTATGCGATGTTCCGGAGAGACCGTTATCAGCTAACTTCAGGGTGTCGGTTTCTCGTGACGGTGTGCGCGCGCATCGTAAAAATTTACTCTAATCGTTTTTCCCTAACGCACCAAAAGAAGTATAACTGCAATAAATTTATTTGCACCCAGGGTTCAAAAGATACAACCATAATACCAATAATATAAACATACTTAAAATAAGTGGAATGATAAATATCGGTAGTCAATAACTCATATTAATTGAATCATTCCAGCTTAATAGTGCTTTCTAGACGTTTGACAGCTCAGTCATTAGTGATGTGATAGAGATACATGATTGAAAATATCGATTAATAGGTACTCCATCCGTTTGTTCAATAGTCAATTACGTGCCTGCTTGCTTTGCTTCTGAGCATTATTTTAAATTTATAGCTACTTCAGCGTGTAAGTTAATTTTGAAGTCAATATCAGACCATGATTTCAGGCGAAATATTTGGTGGGTATATATACCCTATAAGTTATGAGGTATTTAAATTAATCTAATTGCCTCTTAAAAAATAATAGACCGATATTAAAAAAACCTTTATTTTTTACGTATCAAGTTACAATAAAAATATCCATAATAGCATAATCCATATAAATCTGAATAAATTATAAATTACCATTTCTTTTTTTTTTGGCACCATAAATATTTCGTGAGTTGCTTTTTTTTGCGAACGTATTCTAATTTCTCATATTATTTATTGCATCCTTAGCTACGTAATACAAAGTGGCAATCCTCGGATGCTTATCTTTAGACAAATCGTCGTGTGTGTATTACTCACACACAGACACGCATAACACTGTGCGGTGAGAACCTAACGCACCTGTACCGGTCGACCTGCTGGTTATAGTGACGGGGCTACTTCATTATCGATAAAACGAAAGTTGTCGCCATAAATTTTATTGGTGATTAGTTGATGGTGTTTTGGGATGATGATAGTAATTAGGCCACGTTAAGTTTTTTATAGTTTTGGTTGATACTAATTTATAGTTAGAGCTTTCAATTCATTTTTTGAGACGTTATAAGGTATGTAAACTCAAAACTAAGGCTGATTTTTTAAATATCCTTAAACTTAAGTTTATATATAATCTTTTGATAAATTTCTCTTCTTCATATGTATACATACGTTAATAAAACAAATAATTCTATTAAATAGTAAATTACCAAACAACTTGATGTAATAATTAATTTACAAAACTCAAAGTATCTATTAAATTTATAACATGACGGCATAAATTGCAAAGCTAATTACCCCCTACTTAAGTGTTAATGCAGTTAATTATCGATATTATATCAATTTTATCGACATGAACCCTTGCCTTGGTCTCACGCAGCGCCGTCCCGGTCCATCGAAGCCCGTTCGCTTCTCGAGTCACATCATAAATCACGAACTAATAGCCGGTAAACTCATTCGCTAATCCGAATCGAACAACTAAGCGAGACGTGCGTGAACGCTGCGTAAACGCTGGGTTACCGCTGCGATACTTTTTCTTTTACCGAACAATACAATGTTAACTGCTAAGTTAAGTACTAAAATCGTATATTTAAAGTTTATGTGTAGACGCTGTATATGCTATAAACTAATTTAAGTAGAACATGGGTAGGGCGTGAGAAAATATGATGCGTATTAGTGAAAGCCTTATTTATAGACACGTTTAAAGTCGTTTTTCTTCCGCTTTGCGCTTTAATTAAGTACCTACACAGTTAAGTAATGAGAAAAAATATCGAGACAAGAATATAAAATATATTTATTAAGCATTTCCTTTACTCTACTTTTTTTTAATTTCGAAAATGTAATTAAAAATTTGTCAAATAATTTTAACGATTTTAATTATTTTCTAAAAAGTTTGACGTGCTCGATAGTCATTCAAACAATAAATTGATTGATTGCATGTCGCCAAATTGATAGTCATTGATACAAACAAGTTTCTGAACGGAACCTTATCACCCGATCAACCAAAGCTTCCGCCCACTGCCTTGTATTTTACGCGAGCTATTTGGAGTCAGGCAGGTTACTCCATTGATGGCAATCTATTCCTATAACATTGTTATTTTATCAACTGGAACTGGTCTCAATGAATGAGTTTAATCCAGTTATGTCACTGTCTTCCTACGGTAAGGAAATTGAAAACCTGTGGTTATCTTGTCATTGCATCTACTGCAACTATACATTTATTATAAAAATACGACGTGACATGTTATCGTTGTTGCCAATTCCGGACTCTTTATCAATCTCATTTGATCGGAATAAGATCATTTCTTTTCTTTAAATGGCAACTCTACGTCATTAACTTAAGCATCAAATATTGCTTCTGGTATTTCTACTTTTTTTTCTTCTGTTCATTTTCAATGACAACTATTTTTAAAATCTCACAATGGGAAATAAAAGACTGAGTATCAGAACGTATGCTATCTAAGCAAATCACTACATAGTATAAAACAAAGTCGCTTTCTCTGTCCCTATATCCCTATGTATGCTTAAATCTTTAAAACTGCGCAACGGATTTTGTTGCGGTTTTTTTTAATAGATAGAGTGATTGTAGAGGAAAGTTGTTATGTATAATACATGTGACATCCTGCGGGAACGCGGGTAAAATCGCGGGGGATAGCTATGTTAGATAAAATAATGGCAACTAAGTACCTACCTAATTTAAAATTATATTAGTTAATGGACATGTTTTTTTTGTAATCTTCACTACCAGCTCGACCGTACCTCCGCAACGAAAACTGGCTTATAATTTCATTCACCATGCTCCTTTTATTCACAAGAGTGGGCGTTCTTGCCCCGTTCTATACAAGACATCAGAGAAACTATTGTATCTCACACGAGACTGACTAATTAATCGAACTATTCATACGAATTCAATCAATCACTTTTTTATCTACAAACAACAAGAATGTGTCACTTTGCGAGACGTACGTAATCTATGTTCTTAACTATAGATACGCAAATCGAGTTGTAGCTTTTATATTTTTTTAACGTTTAATTGGCTTTTATTGTCAAGTTGTGATCACCCGGTTTTTTACATTGTGGAGACGTTTGCCACCTTTTGATATGTCCATCTGGCAACGCAGCAGACGACAAGATGTACTATATTTTATTACATTACCTAACCATTATTTCAAATTAATTAATGAACCTATGAAGATTGTACTTTTATTTCATATTTAATTTATTGGATCTAGATTAATATCTAACCTTCAGTTGACAGGCCTTTTTTTAAGAACTAAGGGCATTGTCATAATACTGATATTTTTCTTGTACCAGGTTATATCTAAATAAGCTATAAGAAAAGCAAAGTGCCAAACCTTAACATGTATTGTAAATTGAAATGATGCGGTCCCGACCGTTTAACTCGCAGGTTTATGACAGGTCTAAGACTATAGATAATTCTAGTCACAGAACGGACAGTGGAAGCCATAGATAAAGGTCTTCCTACACAACGCGGTGGATGGACAAGCGCAACCGGTCCGGTTTGTAAAGTATAATGAAAAATACCACTCGATTTGCGCTGTAATATGTACTGGAAACTGTACGTTGAATACGAGAAAGTGATTAAAAAAAGTATTATTATTATTGCAGTAATTTCACGAATAGAAGTAAACGTATTTAACATTTTTATTGTTTTCAAAAAAATATTCTAAAATTGAATAAGGTTTGGCAAATTATTTCTAGATATATTATTAAAACACTAATTGTTAGATCAATTTAAAAACTAAATTAACCAATTTATTACAATAACATAATACCATTGTTAAAAATAAATAAATATCTAAGTTTGAGAGATGCTTTCTCTGTATTAAATTGACTTTGACTTAGCCAATTTCGTTTAATTGGCAGATTAGCAAAATGGCTTTTCATTTCGACTAGTGTAGGTTTACCAATAAAATTGTTGGTGAAAGTCTATTCTTTCTTGGTGAAAGATTTAATGGTAGGCTTTTATTTGTTCCCTTGAAAACACAATGGAAACACACATAAAATCGGGCATGAAAATAATTACCGACGAATCGCCCCCTGATTATAATTGGTGGTTGTTCGCGTGAGGCGCTTCACATCGCACTCGGTGCGCCTGCGCCTGCGCACGCCTATACAGTTACCCTATAAACTATCATTAGTGTGATGCGCATGGCCGGGAATTACCAAGTTTTATTTGTTAGGTTTGTGAAATTGACCAATTATCTATGGAATAGTAGAACGACTCGTGTCTACGTCTTAAAAACGTTGCTGAATGAAAGAGGTTTGCAAAGCGCTAATGGAAATTATATGGTGTTGCTTCGAACATTTCTAAATTTTTCTCATTATATGAGGTTTTCTATAAATCATGACTGTTTACTTTGATAATCTTAGGCTTTGTTTACAAAATAAATATAACATAAAATACAAATATGATTCCAAAAGTGTACTTTGATTAAAATCCATAAAAAATAATACGAAAACTGCAACTTTTCAAAATATATTTGTACATAACTCCTGTTGCCGGGATGGTCTGGCACCAATCCAGAGTTTGAAGGGATATAAAATATTAATTTTGGCAACCATCAGGCATCAATCGGACCATTGTGTGTATTTTTTAATCTAAGGATCACGTAAAGTAACAAATACCCAAGCAATACCGCAAAGGAATAATAAACTTTAGAAAAAAATACGAATTTATTGTATAGTTTGCGATTTTTCATAGTCAATAAAAAGTTTTAGTTCATTTGATTGGCTACAGTACAAATTGTTGATTGTCAATCTATTGTTGTTTGTAGCAGTCGATTGTAAATTGGAGATTTAATTGGCACGTTTGGATTCAATTATAATTTTTATATGAAATCTAAATTTTAGATTTAACTTCACTGTATTTGCGAGAGTTCAATTACTGTAGTTAAATAGTGGTTCAGATATTACTAGTAAAAATATTGTTGGTTTAAATTAAATTTACGATATAAATGTATATTGATTGATTGATTGGGAGAGTCAGAGGGGGGTGACTGGCAGGGCGATGGTCTACCTGTTTGTTTTGTAATCACTACATAGCATAAAACAAAGTCACTTTCTCTGTCCCTATATCCCTATGTATGCTTAAATCTTTAAAACTACGCAACGGATTTTGATGCGGTTTTTTTTAAGTGATAGAGTGATTGAAGAGGAACGTTTTTATGTATAATACATGTGACATCCCACGGGAATGCGTGTAAAACCGCGGGGGAAAGCTAGTAATTTATAATTTGGTTATTGCTATCTCATAAAGTGCTTAAAACTATGTCATTGTTAATCGGCTTTAAATTTGATTCCTAGATTATAATTATTACAAGAGTAGTGGAGGTGTTATTGCAGAGTGCGTCTGGGGAAGTATCACCTAACCCATTTCTGTCGTGAAGCAGTAGTGTACTTATAGTAATGTGTTTTTGTTAGATTCCATACGTATTGGCGTTGCCCTTAGTGATGCAAATGTCTATAGGCGGCGATGACCACTCAGCCGCGACATCACATTGTTACACATATTCAACATGCGTACGGGAAAACATTTTATTATTATTGGGTATTTGGGATAAAATGGTACGCTAGTTTGCATAGTATCAGAAAATTTTGGGTTTCTAACCACCCCAATGGGGGATAGGTAAACCAGCCAAGATCCAATTTCGTTTTGCAAAGGTTAACAATTTCACTTTTAATTGAAACTTCAAATCGGTCCAGTAGTTGCGAAGCCTATTCAATGCAAACAAACATACAATCAAATATTTCCTCTTTTTACGTTATTAATCATCATCAGCCTATCTCCGTCCACTGCTGGACATAGGCCTCAACTATGACACGCCAATGAGCTCGATCTTCTGCTCTTTGTTTCCAACCACTGCTAGTCAGCTTGCGTATATCATCGCTCCATCTAGCTGGAGGGCGCCCTACACTACGTTTACCAAGCCGTGGTCTCCACTCTAGAACACGTCTTCCAAAACAAACTATCATGTATCTGTTTCAAGTAATTTTCTAGCACATAACAGAGCCAAAAACCAGTAACCATTACATAATACCAGTAAGTTAAGATCTAAATTGCGGAACACTATCGTACATAACGATACTACATAATCTCAACTCATTGTGGCTAAGCTGAACATACATAAATACTTCACTTTAGCAATGGGTGCAGTTCCTAAGAACGTATAAAGAGCTGGTAACATTGTTAGGTGAGTCGAAATAACTCGGGCCATGCTAAACATTGATTTTACGACACGTGCGTACTTGATTCTTGTGTGGCATCGGAGATGTATGGCTGCTGGATGTGACATTGGAACACACTACAATGTTAAAGTCGATGAAAGTAATCTATATTCAAAAATATGTATTTTGACGTGTAACTTCTTATGGGAGGGCTTTGAAATTCTGATCAGCAACCTTTTTGTGTGACGAAAAGTGGTGGGGGTAAACATATCATGTAATACACAAGTTTAACTTCTATCGTGTGTCTTTGTGTGTGTGTTTTGTTTATAAACCAAATTGCCGTGGGATCTGGTTTTTTCCGGAATAAAAAGTATCTTATATATTATTCCAAGTGTGCTCTATTTATATTCCAAGTTTCATGCAAATCCGTTGTGTAGTTTTTCGTGAAAGAGTAACAAACGTCCATACATCCATACTCACATTCTTTCGCATTTATAATATTAGTACGATGTTCTAACCTATTTTGCAATTAATTCTCAATTGATTTTGATAAACAGTTATAAATATCAAGGATAGTAAAATTATAGATACTAAAACAACGTGACCATAATAACAAAATAATCATAATATCCAAAGATATCACAAAAGGTTACATGATCCTATTGTAAATTATATTACGAAATAGTTCCTCCAATCAATAAAATTAATATTAGCCTTATCCAAACGAAATGCACAATTATTTTGACACAAAACGAGTGGGCGATTTTACGCGAAACCCGATCTAATAGCCTAGTAAAATACATGACACGTTTATTTGGCAGTAAGGCGCTTTTAGTATATCTCTATATTAGAGTAATCGCGGTACTTCTATGACATCACGCCTTTGTCCAGCGGGAGTGGGTAGACAAAAGCTCATGAGTGTGTGCCAACCAAGAATGTATTGACTTGCGACGTGGAGGCTACAAGTTGAGTTGCTGTAGATGCGGCAGTTAGCGATCTGTAGGACATTGAACTCATCAAATGAGAATTGGAATCGTGTAATTAAGATTGTTTTGTATGCAGTAAATATCCTTGATCCATGAAGACGTCAAAACTATTTGATAAAATATTTGTTGTAATTCTTTACAAGTTCATCTACTATGTTTCATTTGATAGTATGATGTATCTTAGTAAAACATTTTATTCACTTCGTTATATAATAATATATATAATACTAGTGACTAAAACATATAAGCAACCAAACAGAGAGAAATAGTGACTTAGTTCTATACTATTTAGAGATTACTCTACCTGTATGATTACACCGTAACAAACAGTGATACAAATAAATACACACTAACAAACCATCAAGAAACTATAATTCATAATAAATTATATGAAATCTGATGAAATCAATTGTTTTCTGATGCTTTTTGTTTCAACTTTTAATAAAAAAGGATAACAGTAATAAAGTTTCATAAATACCACGTCCATGAATACGCACATCGGTGTATTTCCCTCAACTCTCAGCACAAATACAATAGAAGCTGACAGTCCAAGAGGTGTGTTTACGGAGTCTATTTACTCGCGCTGACAAAACTTAGAGTTGCGCTTGCGTCACTTTTATAGGAGCTATTGGTTCCGCAACGCGTTTACGAAGACTGTTATACAATAAAATTGGGTTTACTGTTATTGTAGGTGTTTAGGATTATAGTAACATTAATTGGATTAACGTAATAGTGGTATTACGAAATCTCCAGCGCTTCATTATATTATGTTTACATTGGTTTTGTGAAGAATTATTAACAAATTGGTAGGCAGACCATGAAATGAATTGAAAGTAAATTTTAATTAGTTACTGATATCCAAATTTGAAATTAAGTTATATTTATGATGACATAACACTCAATAAGTTTGTGATAGATATTGCGTGTATGTACACCACATTTTTAAATGTAGTTTTTATTTATATTTTTACATCTATGGATGAGCCCTTTATTAATGCATAAAAAAATACCTACACCGCACAAATTGTTGCTCTGTATGGGTAATCAAAGCTGAATATTGTGGCGTCAAGCATCTCCAACAACCCCGCACTGGATACATTGACAATTTCATATCTCAGGATCGACAATGTATCGGCGATGCCCCTAGTGTTGCGAATGTCCATAGGCGTTGGTGATCATATACCATGAGGACCGTTCACTTGATTGTCGGTATACTTGCACAATAAAAGATACACAAGGCAATATATTTAAATTTATGATCATCTGTCTCATAAATAACCCTACTGAAGCAACAAAAGCCTCTATAAAGTTATGGTATTGTATGCCGCTGCCCACTGGTGCAAATTGGTGGACTTAGTTTTCAAATGTTTTTAATTATATCTACCAATAACCTGCCAATTGGAGGGAAGGTATAGAGGAGCAATAAACATAGTTCGACAACCTTTGTAATATAATTACGTGTTCAACTTCACACCTAGTATAAACTATACGATTATCTTAAAACAAAGACAACTTAGAGGTCAAAGCAGTATATATATTTTAAAAAGTCACACCATAAAACATATTTTATTTTTAATGATGTGTCAGAGTTACGAAATGTGTATAACATTTATTTTTGGCTTATGACCAGTATTTGATTAGGACTTAAAACTATTTGTAAAATAAAATCGGTTGGTGGTTAACGATCCTGACTGCTGCGCTACATATCGTGGGTACGATTCCCACCCAGGACAAACATTTGTGTGGAAGAACTTGACTGTTTGTTCTGCATCTGGGTTTTATATCTATATAAGTACGTATTTGAAAAAAAAAGTAGTATATCAGTTAACAGATTATCTTTTAATGGTTATCTATTACAAACTAAGCAGAGCATGTACCGTGGAGTACATGTGGAGTTCTTTGCTTAGTTTGGAACAGATAACCATGGGTGAAAAATGTCCTTAGGTACTTTTTAAAATTTAAACCTAATTGTGGTTTCTTCACTGTAAACTATGTGCCAAGTTTCATCTAAAACCGTAATGTAGCTTTTGCGTGATTTTATAATATTAGTAGTATTAGGAATTTCAGAACACTTAAGGAATGAGAAACGAGAACTAAGCAATCTTCGCTGAGGAGAAATGTACAGTAGCAATTGTGTGCGTGCAAAACGGATAACTAGTAACAATTTCTCATAGATTTCATAAATGATACCATTACAAGGTATAGCTATAACAAACACATGTGTCAACATTCCACGGTGGACTGAATGGGGCATTAATAAATCGAAAGCTCCATTAAAATCCTAAATGTCGTTTATCTTGATTGAGATTTATGATAAGTGGTCCAGCGTGGATTGAGACACAGTCGCCGGCGCTCACATAAGCCCTGAATGTTGACGAAATAACTATTTATTGTTTTTATCTGACTGTACAATGTAGATAATGTTTCTGACTGTACGTACCTACATACCAGCGAAGGATACGCGCATGAGTTGTTCGTTAGGCGACCTGACGCTGGTGATTGTGGAGATATTATTAAATTTATTGATAGTCATTTCTTTTGTTTGTAGTCTAACTAGATTTCTACGATCTTAAAGAGTTCTTTTTTTTTATTACTAACTTGCTGTCCCCCGCGGTTTTACCCGCGTTCCCGTGGTATATCACATGTATTATACATAAAAACCTTCCTCTTCAATCACTCTATCTATTAAAAATCGCAAATCGCATCAAAATCCGTTGGGTAGTTTTAAAGATTTAAGCATACATAGGGATATAGGGACAGAGAAAGCGACTTTGTTTTATACTATGTAGTGAAGTGCTCCTAATTATCACAAAACTTACAGTTATTCTAAAATTTTACCATGTATAAGCACGAACATGGCGTTGGATTAGTCGCCACCCTGTCAATTAGATATCTATCAGTAACTTGCTCCAGTTGTACTAGGGCTATTACCAGTCAAGGCTGTGTATGCTCATCACTTTCAGCTAGATCATCATTGACAATAGTAAGGTTATGTTTTACCATGCCTTTTTATCACCTGCCTCAATTCAGTAGTGTTACTAGTCTTTTGTCATTCGATGCATTTAATATTACAAGGGATTTGGCAGAATTCTCCTTCCATCTTCTTTAGGAAGGATTTTGTTGACCACTTGGTGCAAGGTATAATGTGTAATCGGTATACTTCTTAGCTGCTTCTTACAATACCCTACAGATGAGTTTGGAATAACGATAGCTTTTAGATTATTGTTTATTATTTTCATAGTGCATAATTAATTTTGAAGAAGTTCTAAACGCCAATTCAATGGGACCACATTCTGGGTACGCTACGACTAGACAGGGCTTTGGGTGAGCTACTCAACTTATAAGCATTTTTATTTTGTCGATTAATATTAGTTTCGTTTTTATTGTGTTCAATAATATACAAAAATGTATTTTGAAATATGTAAATCGAAAGATTCTCAAGAAAATACGAGTAAGATTCCTTTATAAAACACTTCTTTACGCTAAACGAAACAACGATCAGTAATTATATTATAAAAAATATTATTTTAATTGTAAAAACATCCATTGTATTGACTGTCCTTCAGAAAATCGTTTATAGTCTGTCCAATTTAAGATTTCCTTTATGACGTTGAAATGTCGTTGAGAAGTGCACTTTATTGTTTTTGCAATAGGGTTTATCGATTAATTCTTTAAATTATTGTGTGATAATGTAAATAAACCTTATTACGAAGCAAGAAGGTAAATTTTTCTATAAAATTCTTAAACGACAAAATAGGCTTCATACATAGAACAAACTATAGCATAATAATATCATAATGGCAGCAATCTGAGATAGATTTATTGTACTAGCTAAACCAGTGGCGCAATTAACAATTACAATATGTTAATTTAACTTATTAGTGATATACCCCGGCTTCGCTTAAGATAATATGAGCAAATTATACACACAAACCATGCAGGAAAATTTTCCTAAATTATCGTAAAAATTGCAATAAAATCTATTGCGTAGTTTTAAAGATGTAAGCACACAAACAGACAAACAGAAATAGTGATTTTGTTTTATAGTATAGGTGATGTTGTCTTACAGTCTTAATATTATTGTTGTTTATGTATGGTAAATAATTATGTTAATAACCATCGTTAAACATACGTTAGAATAATAAAAGCATAGAATGCGTTTATATCGTTTTATTCAATGCAACGTACATCAATAATAACTTAATTCTCTGTTGAATGGAATTTAATGATGTTTTTTATTATCAATAAGACTAATGTGTGCAGAAGTTGTTCTACCTTTTTTCTGAATTTTTCAATGTTTTCTTTCCCTTATACCACCCTCCCCAGTCGAAATATGGACCTTTATTATTTGATTTTTATTATTAAATATTTAAAAAAGTGGCAAATCATTTAGATCGTCCTCAAGTGATTAGCTAACATAATATAATGTTTATTTAAGCACAATCTAAATACATAAAATATAATGTTTGTCTGTATGTCCTTTATAGAATCGTAAACTGTGCAACGGATTTAATTGCAGTTTTCAGCAATAGATAGAGTAATTCAAGAGGAAGGTTTATAACCATGATAGAAAGAGGGCAAAGCCACAGGGCGCAGCTAGTGTTTTATGAAAGAAATATTCCGCTTGAGATTTATCTTGTAAGAAGGTACGTATAGTATATAAGTAAAGAGTTTAAACAAAAATAATAAAAAAAAACCGCGTGGTGTTTTGTTTATGCCAAACAAGGTGTCCTACGCGGTTTCACTCGCGTTCCGTGGAAAAAACAGCCTATGGCCCTCTCCATACTAAAGGCTACGTGAATGCCATTCAGATGTGACAAACAAACAAACTGACTTTCTCATTTGTAATATCAGTTAGGATAACAATATAATCAAAATAAATCTAGATTCAAAATCCTGCTCCATTGTAACAGATCCTGATTTTAAGGTACGATATAACAACCTCCGTGTGACGTTTGTTTGTCCGACCCCCTGCTTGATATATCTCCCGTCTTGAATCAGAACAATGCTACCGAACTGGTTAATACGGTCGGTAAAATGGACGTGGATAATTAATGTTCACTTGTTGTGTAGATAATTCTTTATTAATAGTTTGTTATGTGAGGTAATGAGTTTGTTGTACATATATAATGCTCTAGGAAAAGGTATGTGTGCTTTGCGCTAGATTTAAAACTTCAACAAACTATTTATTCAGTTTAGGCCCTCGGAAGGCACTTATGAAGGTCAAATTTAAAGTTACTGAAGCTACAACCGGTTCGGGAGTCAGCCTTCAACTGAGAAGAACCGGCAAGAAACTCAGCAAGGTTACATTCTTTAAATTTTTTTTTATTAATCCTGCTACTATTATATCTATTATAAATGCGACAGTATCGATGGATGTTTGAGACTTAATCACGCTGAAACGGCTGAATGGACCTGGCTGAAATTAAGGCTAAGATTTTTACCCGAAAAAATGTAGCCTTCGGAAACGCGGGTGAAACCGCGGGGGAAACCATAATGCGGCTACGCCATTCATGGCAGTATTAAGGCACTTCATATTTGTAATAACGCCGCATGAGCATCACCTAAAACTGGACGAATAAATTATTTGATTTGATTTGAATTGATAATTAAATGAGTGCAAATACATCAATACACAAAATGACAAAGACAATAAGAGACGACTACGTAGCTTGCTATCTAACTATTATTGAAAATATCTGTTTTGAAAATGACATAAATAAATATCCCGGGTCATTCTTTACACACGGCCATCTGGTCCCAAACTAAGCAGAGCTTGTACTATGGAAACCAGATAACTGATATACTACATATACTACTTTTTTTTTCTAAGTATACATATAGATATTTACATTCAGACACAGAACAAACATACATGTTGCACACAAATGTTTGTTCTGGGTGGGAATCGAACCCGCGACCTTCGGTTTGGAGTCAGAGTCACTAACCACCAAGCCAACTGGCCTGTCAATTATTATATTTTTATCACCAAATGTGCTCAATTAGAGAGCAACTCACATCGTTAGCATTTAACTATACATATAACTTAAACAAACAAGTAGTAAATGTTATAAATTCAGGATGAGAGCCAGTATTACGCCACAGTCTACAAATCCCCAAGCTCAAAACCACGACTACTGTATTCAATTAATTGAATCGGCAGAATAACATTTATGTCGATCTCTGAATCGAATCGTAAATCGAATCGTGGCATCGTAAATCGAATGAGTTTAGCTACCAAAATGTATTGTCGATAAATCACAATAGCATCGATATATAGTATTTAATAGTATAACTACTTACTATTTTTTATAAATTGTTTTAGAAGTTTTGGTTTCAGATATATTATAGATGCTATATAAGCATTATAATAATAATTTTGTTAAACTGTAACACATTTATTTCGGGCTAGCTGTCCCTCGCAATTTCACCCGTGTTCCCAAGGGATATAAAGTTTTCCCGGCAGAAAAAGTATCCTATGTTACTTCTAATACCTCCAAGAATATGTGTATAAAGTTTCATGATGATCGGTTAAGTAGTATTCGCGTGAAATCGTAACAAACAAACTTACATTCACATTTTTATTATTAGTAGGGATTGGCATGACAATAACAATATTATATTTATAATAATTAAGTGCTAATTATAAAATTATCCTCAACCTATTAGTCTAATACTCTTTTTGGTGTATCTCCCTTTGTTCCCAGGTGGCTTTTGTATTCTGGTATATCTATACTAATATTATTAAGAGGAAATATTTGTATGTAGTATGTTTGTTACTCTTTCACGCAAAAACTACTGAACGGATATGGATAAAACTTGGCATATATATAGAGCATATCCTGGAATAACATAAAGGCTAGTTTTTATCCCGGGAATATGTGATATCCCTCAGGAATGCGGGTAAAACCGCGAGGGACAGCTAGTATCATATATCGACGTAATGCTGGTGCCTACCAGATATAGTGGAGATAAAGAATTTCTCTTGAATTGGGCTATTTATATTTATATCGGATATTCGGTCGAACAGGTGCGTGGAACTTGTCTACAGAGTGTTATTAATTTCTGTTGTGTTTATAGCTTTATTATAGACGTTAAGCGGCTTAACTTCAAAAAGCTCTTTTTGCATTTCATGTTTGTAAGTAAAATGTATCAAATATCTTCCGATATATGTTATTTATTGATTCAATCCATTTGATTTAGAACTTTACATTCTAGATCCATGTTTATGTTAATGAGAAATAAAATAACTTGTAAATGTATGGCTTCTTCATTCATCTATTTTAATGATAGTCTTAAAGTATTTGTCGTTATTTATCGCAGGCTCAAAAATATATAGCTTATAATAACTGTATTTTATCAGGCTCTACCGATAACAGTTGCAATAAAAATATCTGAGCCATTTAGCTTCTTTGTTAGATGTTGTTTGGAATGCAAATTTTAAGATTTTTGTATAAATAAATATATAAATTTAAAAAATATTTTTTTGGATAAAATAAAATTATATTCACCTTTTTTTTAGTATTCCTTGTATACCTTGTTGTACACATGGGCTGAAAAACAAGCAGACGGTCTGATGGTAAGCGGTCTGTGCCGCCAATGGACCTTTGCAACACTATGGGTTGTCGACCCTGAGACATGAAGTTATTAAGTCTCATGTGCCTGTAATTTCACGGGCCCTCTTGCCGTTGTCACCTAAACGCAGTGATACCAGTGCACTACTGTCTGAAATGGATAAGGTAGTTGTACTTCCTCGAACAAACTTTGCACTAAGATATCTATCTACTGCACAAAGTTATTATAAAAACTCCTTTTTATAAACAAAAAATCATTTTTCTGTTATAATAAAGTTATCTTAATCAATTTTCTTTTATGTTTCCGTCATCATCCTGTAGGAGAAGATGCGGCTTTGCCCAGAGGAATGTTATTAATTTGGAATTTGTTACAGCCTATACTTACGCCACTCGATCGCCGTTAAAGCTTGCCGCATAAATATGAATACATCACAAAACCTCTAGTGTTATTAAGTTGTGTGCACATGTGAGAATATTTTACTTAGAAATGCTATCTGAGTTGCGCAACCAGTTGTTCTGTTGTATAATACGCGTTGAAAGGTTATTCTTGGGAAGGAAATCAAATAAATTAATAATAAATCTTTGGACATTTCTTTATACATATAAAATTTATTTATTTATTCCGTCTGATAGAAAATTAAATTGAGCTATAATTGTATGCCGATAACTTGTTATTATTAGGACTAAGTAGTTTTTTTAATTACCTTATCTATTTGGAATCAATTCCATTATATCTTCACACTTCATATATCACTTTTTAATTAAGTGAATATTTTTATTTATTATCATGGTTTTGTGTATTTTACTTCTTATTTGAAAAGAAAAAATATTTTATCTTGATTTGTTTTTGTGTACACTCATCCTAATCACGCATACAACGCATGATCATCAAAAGTCACAGAGTAAAATATTATTAATCGATTCGTTTAGGTTACTGCCGATTTCGGGTCAACACAACTATTCAATTTTGTTTAAGGCCAGTTGCTTTTTTTTTTCTAACATCGAAACAATAAAGTGGTTTAATAGGGTCATATTAATAGGGTCAGTATTCTCTCTTGACTTCGGGTTTTTTAGAAGGAAAAATGTAAAGATATTACGATGAAACTTACTGAGAATTGTGACTAACTAGATTGGTAGTCATTGTTGTGGCATTTATAATAGTTTTTAAGAAAATAATGACGCGTGACTTGATTGTTGTGAAATGAACCTAAATACTTGTTGATAGAGATAAAGTTTGTTTGTTTTAATTTTTGTCTTTTTGGAACAATAAATCAGTTTGGAATACTAAGAAGTATTCATGTTATTGTGGATAAGGTTTTTAGGTATTTTAGCAAAATATTACTATTGTAAGTGATAGTGTGGGAAAATATGATATACAAATGGGTATGCGAGTAAAACCGCGGGTACAAACTAGTAAAGTATGGAAGGTAAATCTTATTATCGACGTAAAAGGACTATTTTGTAAATCAGAGAAGAAACCCTGAGCACTGACTTTCATTCATTATCCTTTTTATAAGTACCACCTATTAATGAATCATGCTCTTACAAAACTACCAACTACACAAGTCCTATGAATCATTTGCCGTACTTAGAAAAGTAAAAAAGATTCTGCAAACGACTGGTTTGAAGAAAAATCTAGTTTGAGCCAGTGTCGTAATCACAAAGGAAATGGGTATAAGCACGGTGCGTTGCGCAAGCGCGTAACTCGGATGTTGGCGATTAAATTGCGCCGGCGCAGCGTAGGGTGCGCGCGCGCCTATTTACTTGTCAGGACTACTTGATTGACAACTTGTTGTTTAGTCACTTGCTGCTATATTGTTCAAATCACACTAATACAAATAATCGGTTCGTAATGTACAATTAAGAGTGTCTTTTTCTAAATTCAAATTAATAATATTACAGTACGTATAACATTTAAGAGTAGTAGAGCTCTTAGTGCAGTGTTCGTCTGGGGAAGTACTACCACCTTACCCATTTCTGCCGTGATGCAGTAGTGCACTTGTATTACTGTGTTTCGGTTAGGAAGGTAAGGGGGCCGGTGAAATTATACGAGACTTAACAACTTCACGTCTCAGGGCGACAACGCATTGGCGATGCCTCTAGTGTTGCAAATGTCCATAGGCGGCGGTGACCACTTACCGCTTATAGGTGGATTATAGGTGGACCGTCTGCTTGTTTGTCGGCCCAAGTGGTATAAAAAATGTTTTTTTTTTAAATGGTAGCCTGCCAGTCTTTCTATTTGCTTAGAAATGGTTTGACTGATTTTGACAGGACATTCAGATTGCTGCAGTTATATGGAGTAGGTAACTAAGGCTACTTGGGTTTATTCTAGGAAATGTAACATCGAATGTCATCCCGGATGTATCTCCGGAGGACAGAAAGGTTCACTGACTAGATAATTGTGACTCAATTAATATACCAATTTAAAATAACATGAACTGACTGATTATTTAATGCCCAAAAAGCATGAATGATGACTGTTATGCTAAAGATAACCCTTAGCTATAAGAATAATAGTATGAATCATGAATAATCGGATTTCGTTAAAAAATCCACTAATTTGGATTATGTTTTGGGTTAAAATTTATGCAAATACTTATTCTAGGAAAGCATTAGATTGCGAGCTAGTATATAATACACACGTGGTTAGAGCTAAATAGTCTGTTTAAAATAAATTAAAAAAAAAAACAAATATTTATGCAGATAAATATAGTTAGAAGCAAAAATAGTCCCGATCATTATTCAACTAGTTGTTTGAAAGTAGTAGGTAGTAGTAAAAGCCTATGTATGGTACTGCTAACGATCATTGGTTTCCATAATCAAGGCATGGAAACAACTGCAAGAGCAACTGGAAAAAACTAGTGAAGTTTAGCCGAGGTGTGAATCAATTAGAATAAGCAGTGACTTAGCAGGGCACTCAGGAAAGTCAAAGCCACTGGTTTGGAAGTCAGCCTTCAGCTGAGACAAACCGCCTAAAATCTCAGCAAGGTAACGCTTTAAGAATCTGACTTAAATAGCTATTTTTATTAATTCAATTGTTTAAAGAAACACATAAAGCAAAAGAATATTAGAAAGGTGTTGAATTGGATATAATAATATTAGTAAATGATATTCAATTTAATTGTATGCACTAGGATGCAGGTTCAATCGGCACAATTTCCCACGATTTCTAAGCAGGTGTTTTATTCCTAGGCATAACAAGTAACCACTCTTAATGAAGGTAGCATTAAGTTTTTATGTTTACGACCTATTAGGAAGGTTTTCTCGACACTCGCTGACCTGTGGTCACAATTGCTAGGTTTTACTATACATTAGTATGATTATTGAACAATCAAAATGTTTATGACAATGTTCAGCCCCTTTATTCAGCTAATACAAACTTCGTCGACGAGCCGCTTCACAGAGGCCTCGGAAGCTCACGTGATTAGTAGTATTAGCGTAGTAAGCAACAGAGACAGAGCATAAAGTCCGCGACGAAACATCCTCGAGTTAGTGTCATTTTCCTTACAGAATCGAGCCCCAGGTACATGTTGCGAGATCTTTTGATGCTTAATATAGATTGTATCCTGTTTGTTTTAAAGAGTGTATTAGCCTAGAATGTTGGTGTGTTAGTGACTATTTTCTATTCGACTTGCCTGAGACAAAAAGGAAAATGTTTACATTGAAAGGGAATATTGTGATTCTTAAAACTAACTAATTTTAAATGCGTAGGTAAGTGAGTTGGTTTGTTACGCTTTTGCCGCTGAGGAACTAAACCGATCTTGCTGAAATTTGGCGCACACATAGCATATGGGGAGGAACACGCTTCTTATCCCGGGAACGCAGGTGAAACCGCGGACGACGGCTATTTTTTGATCCAGATACATAATCATAATCAAATTCTAGAAATCATACAATTTAAAACCATCACGCTCAAATTCTTTAAGCCCACGCGCGTATTTAGCGTTTCTTGCGACAGAACGGCTCAACTTTAGCAACATTTTCACTAGCAAGTAATACGAAGTAATAAAATTCAAATTAATTCATTATGCCGTCTGTTAACTGAACTTACTGATAGGATAATAACATCACAAGTATTTACTACAATGTAGACAGACGGACAGACTATGTATCATGTGAAACAAGATGGACATGTCGAATTAAATACGTAAATACTCGAGATATTTTAATCAAATGTGTCTTTTATTTATCTACAACTGTTCGTCGTATTATTAAAAGATTACCTATTTATGCACCTTATGAATATTATACATCCTTTACAGGATGTCATCAAGGTTATTATTATATTATTCCAAATTAAAGAAAGACAGTAGATAAGATATGATGATCGATGATAAGAAAGCCAAATCAATTTTAATTCATTGAATATTCTTAATTGGTCCTGTGAGTATTACTAAGAAATAAAATATGTATTCGATGCCTATACTATTATATTAATATTAAGTAGCTATATTAATACGTAGTAAATACCTTTCTTAATATTTCATAGTTTACATACGACAAATAGAAAATGGGGGTTTCGTATTTTCCTAACATAAAAGCATTCTAAAGACAAAAATAACTTTATAACAAGTAAACTAGCTGTTTTTATCATCCTCTCGTCGACTACTAATGTGTATCAAGTTGTCAGGCAAGTCAACTTGGACGTTCAAACGGAGCTCTGCGAAAGTGGTCAGTGTAGAGATAATTTCTATGAAAAAGCGTTCCAGCTTGCGCCGGCGCACAATTGATAGAAAATTGCTAGTAAGAGTTGCATTCTATGTGACTCACTCGCTAGTTAGTATAGTTTTTACCTGGAACAGAAAAACAACGTTTTAAATACACAATCTAACAATAGACTAGAAGATAAATCGATAATCTGGGACTTCATTACACAATCTGATCCCAAACTGGTAGTTTTATACTATGGTAACCAGATAACTGACATTGCTACATTATACTTTTATTTTCTAAATACATATTTACACCCAGACACTAAACATACATGTTCACCCACGACTGTCCCGTCAAGATTATTTATCGATATAAAATATATTAATATTATGTCAAATAACTTTTAAATAAGTGCGTAAAGTTCTGTCGTGACTAAGATTTGAATTATCAAGATTTATACAAACGAAATGTTCATGCGTTGGGAGTGTACAATGAGGCAAGTTTAATTCTATTAAAAACAAGTTTTTCCTTTTATAATGGATATCAATAGAAACGTGACCACAATTAACCATATTTTGTACTCTACTATAAGTATTAGTCAGATAAATAAAGAACACTGTAGCATTAAAAAAAAGAACAACGCCCACCGATTTCACATGCCGATATCTCCCGTCTATCGTTAATTCATTACATACCTATGACAATAAAAAAGACAAAAAGCTGGCCAAGTTTCCGAACGGCCATTCATACTGGTAAAAAAGCGACATAAAAATCTATATATAAAAACAGCTAGCGGTTCAGATTGACATCTGTCCGTCGTAACTGCTTCATATGCTCGGTTGGACAAAATCAGGTATTACAATTAAATTAAAAATCACTCATGGAGAGTTTCGATCGATTGTAAGGGTAGCATGAAAAGTTATTGTTTTAAACCAGTTTAAATATAACTTTCCGTCCAGGGGCTCGATTCTGTTAGGAAAATGACACTAACTCGAGGATGTTTCGTCGCGGCCTCCGTGATCTGTCTCTGTCGCTTACAACGCTAATAATACTAATCACGTGAGAGATAAGCTTTTTTTAAAGACGAAGTTTGTATTAGCTGAATAAGGGGTAATGCGAGTTGGATTATAATTTTTTTGTTAAATGTTGTTTTTAAATCAAATGTTTTTTTCTCTAGGAATGAAGTCGAGACTAATATCTTATAGTAATTAGCTCAGAAATGCCTATTTAATTTTTTTATGTATTTTGAAATACACAAGCCGCGCTGGTATTTGCATCTTTTCTCCATTACACAATTTTAAATTCAATTTTAGCACCTCTTAATCTCAATGTAGTATGTAGTGCTTGTGATAAAAAATAAGTATCCAGTTAAAACTAACTGTTATGCTGACCGTACGATCGAAGTAACATAATTAATGGTAGAATGATTCAATTGAATCCGCGGTATGCATGAGTTTTCACTTATTGTGGTCCAGTGTTGACTACTTTCTATACCTACTCCAATATGGAGGTGTCACATTGCCCAATCTAGCCGTCCGCGGTTTAGATACCTCGGGTAATGAGATACCAGCTTCAATTTACCATTACAAAACATTACACCTAGCCGTTATGAACTCTATCACAAGATGGTAAGGGCTGTTATTAACTTTTAGAGTCATGATTGATTTTTGTCATGTGAAACAGTGTATGAAGCTTTTTGTAAGGCTGTTACGGCATTTTATTTTTGGTTTCTGTACATTGTATGTAACTGATATTTTGGTATTTGTACATGTTGTTTTAATTCGGAAGCCATATCTGTGGACTGCCATTTATAATTATTGATTAAACATGACCTGTACACATTCCAGAAAGAAACTAAATTTACGGAAGTATTAAAAAAAATATTTTAAAGGAACCTGGAGCTCGATTCTGTAAGGAAAATGACACTAGCTCGAGGATGTTTCGTGGCGGCCTCTATGTTCTGTCTCTGTCGCTTACTACGCTAATACTACTAATCACGTGAGAGGTAAGCTTTCCGAGGCCTCCGTGAAGCGGCTCGCCGACGAAGTTTGTATTAGGTGAATAAGGAGGCTGTCCACTACTGTGCAGAATATTTGTTGTTTATTGATGATGTCCAAATGTATGGGTAAAATACAACAAATTATGTCATACCGTTAACTAAAATTAGACTAAGGTCCGATTGGGTTGGTGGTTAGCGACCCTGACTGCCAAGTCGAAGGTCGCGGGTTACATTCCCACCCTGGACAAACATTTGTGTGCATGAACATTTCTGTTTGTTCTGTGTCTGGGCGTAAATATCTATATAAGTACGGATTTGGAAAAATAAAAAAGTAGTATATGTAGTATATCAGTTATCTGGTTTCCATAGTACAAGCTCTGCTTAGTTTGGGATCAGATGGCCGCGTGTTAAGAATGTCCCAGGATATTTATTATTATTACGAGTATTATTATCTAATTTTCACGTAATTGGAAAAAAATCTTAAGGTGCGTATGATAAGCAAGAGAATATGAGGAATTTCAGTCTTGTCGATGGCGATAGCCAAACAACCATTATGGGATTGGTAGCCAGGCAGGCTCAATGTTTACAAAGTGAAGAGTGAAGTAGCAGGTAATTGATTATGATAATTGAAAATACAATTTCTATTGCTATCAATTTATTTAATAGACTCCACCAGATTCGTAATTAATTTCGAACGTGGGTTGAAATGTGTTAATAGGTATAGCTTCTCAAATTTTAATTGTCAATCAACTATTAATTTAATTTAAAATAACTGGTTCTCGTCTAGTCGTAAATAGTAACACCATAAAGCGGAGTAAGAGTTAATTTTATGGCATTATGCTACAAGGTCTGTCAATCACCGATCTTTTATTAAGGTCCTCTCACATCAAAGCCCACAATCTTTTGTAAACGTTAAAACTCAGGTAACATGTTTATCAAAATGCAAATTTGAAGTTCATAAAATGCTCATTAACATTTCAAATATGTAAACTGTTGTCACGGGTAGTTAAAAAGGTGAGTAACCTAACCTTATGATAAAGAAGACCGTTTCTATATGTTAGAATCAATTTCTGAAGGGTCTATTACAGCTAGTAAGCTAGCTACCTTCAAAGTAGACATCGATATACTATTTCCAACTGTCACAATATACACTTCGCTAAGTCAGCGTTCTTGACAGCTTGAGGGCTCGGTCTCGTGTCTCGCAAAACAGCTACCACTTAACTCCGATGTGGTAGCACCTTAAACGAAACCCCACAATATGTAATCTTGGTTATTTTAAATACTTTCATTGAAATGAGTCCCGAAGGCTATTTAGTTGATCTACCGAAACCGTTACGTCTAATCATTGACGCTGTAAGAGCTATAATTTCGCAAATAGCTGTATGAGTATGGAATAACTTCATAGGTAGCGGGCATTATGAAAGTAATTGCTTACGGACAATATACTTAGATCGCTGTTGAAACTAGTTTTTTCCGGTTATAAAACTATAGCCGCAAAGCCTCGTGAGAAAAGTTGATAATTTTAATGAATTATACTACGTTGTCTGTGATTTATTAAAACTGATAACATTTCCGGATATTGTGTCGTCCTATTTTATTGCATCTATTAATCCCCTTAGTCGTCGAGAGATATAAAACTTGGATATAGGTCTGAAGGTCCTGGGTCAAGCAAGATAATATTGATTATTAATGTTCCTGAAAGCTGATGTATTGACATCGCTCATAGCTCACCGCATGCCACGTTGACTCAACAAATCGTTGGGATGACCATTTCTGAGCCGTCTGTCTAAATCTTTGGGGATAATGGCCGTGAAGATGGAATATAATATAATAGTATAATGCTAAGTGTACCTGTCAATGGAATCCTGGTTGAGAATAAGGGTGCATATGCGATGGGACAAAGGCGAAATAATAAAACTTTCCTCTATTCTGTTACACAGGTAGGTACTCATAATAATATCACGTCATACCATTAGGTATATTGCGCATGCTAATGATCGTCTAGACTCTGCAACTTGATTCGTTATTTTAACCAGTTTTTCTCGTTATTTATTTATGAGAATTTGTGAGTATTCGATGTTCCTTATTAGAAGAAAGCTAAGAAAGTAACTCAGTTAGTTATTTTGGAAGAATCAAATGTAGTGATAATATAGTTGATACGGAAGAACTAAACAATTATAATAACAATCTTCGATCTAAAATCAATAAGTCTTATTCCACCATTATTTAAACTAAAGGTTAGTGAAAGTTTCTATTGTACACAATATCGATTCCCACATCGATTCGCCACCCATCGAATCGAAAATCAAATCGAAAACTAAAATAATGGACTCGGTAACACAACATAGGCGTGTCTCAGAAACGGTGTAACGCCGTACCTTCAGGGTGAATTCTCCGTTTATTGATATTTTATAATAAATAATAACCTCTACAATAGAAAGCTATTGTAAATTATGACACCACGATATAGCAATTTGGGCGTCGCTAGAATGTATTTAATTCGGTATTCTCTAATTGAAACAATACGTACGGTGGTAATAAATTATAAAAAACTGTCCGATGCTTTAATAAAGTAGGTATGGGCTGCGTTGGTGGTCAGCAAGATGGATGATATTGTCGTGTTCTTGCCTCTATTTCACTGATTACTTTTTAGTTACAATTATAAATTGATTTCAATTTACAAATCAACTTTATCTGATCCAAATACTTTAAAATTCACAAGCAATTGCAAATAAAAAATAAATGTCTATTCAATAATTTTCCCCAACCATATTGCATATCCATTCACTACCCAAACATCTTCTAGTCTCAATTATCAAGTTTTTTTAATAACTCAATCTAAAAACCTTTCGTTTACAATTAACAACGTTTTCTCAAACGTCCGCTATAAAACATACAAGCCAATCAACAATCGAAAGAAAGCCTCACCTTTTTTGTTACAAAGAGACCTTAATCCCATACGCGGTGGTAGCGCTGACGCAACCACCAATTTGTGGTCATGATTGATACTAATCCCCTTAATCCGAGTTGCTGTCTGTCCGAAAAACTTACTGTTCTGTTTGAGTGTCCATTGACACGATAAATCGTAGTTTGGATGCGGCATGTTAAATGGATGATTTGATATATAATGTTGTGAGTGTGAAATTAAGTTTATTCAAAATACCTCTTTATATTAATACTTTTTATCAAAATTCAAAAACATTTATTCAGTTCAGGCCACGGAAGGCACTTATGAAGGTCAAATTTAAAGTTACTGAAGCTACAAAATAAAAATCCTGGGACATTCTTTACACACGGCCAGAAACCAAACTAACCAGATAACTGACATACTGCATATTCTACTTTTTTTAAAGACATACCTAAATATTAACACCCAGAACTAATAACTATATATTATAATAGAGGCAACAAAAAATATTAATGAGTAATTTCAACGACTCCACGTAATCTTGAAGACATGCCGGAGTGACGAGGAAAATGAAACAAAACTATAATAAATGCCACATCCTCTCGTTCCTAACGCCACACGGCATACACAATCGCTATAATTATCAGAATATAATTAACACGGTGTATGGGACAGGTGTACCACTGACCGTTTTGCCTCTCATGTATACTTACAGTTAGACTTGTATTAGTTATAGTAGATATGAAATTACAGTTACATTGATATGACTAAATGAATCAATATCGAAACGCAATTTTATTAATATACTAGCTGTCCCCGGCGGTTTCACCCACGTTTATCGATATCATTATTTTTGGTTAATAAAGAATTTTTTTTTTTTTTTTAATTTTGAATTTTGTTTATATATTCTACAAAAAAAATATTATAGCTATGTAAACAATATTATATCATATATAGCCACTAGCTGTACACCGCGATTTCTGCGGGATGGAGAGGGATGAATTTTCAAAAATCCTTTCTTAGTTAAAGTTAAGTTATAGAAGGAACCCCTGTGCCAAATTTCAAGTTTCTAACCCATATAGTTTAGGCCTGCGTTGATATGTCTGTCAGTCATTCAGATTCTCCTTTTATATACAACGTGTTACAAAATACCCTGTAAAAATATTATTAATCATCAAAACCAACGACCCTAGTAAGCTGTCATTTCAGGGAACCAGATTATTTAACAGAAAGGCCTACGTACCTATTTTACCCAATAATTGTCTACATTGATAGTTTTTCTATTTTTCATTCGTAAAAATCATTTTTTTTTTTGGGTTTTTTTTTTTTTTTTTTTTTTTGAATGGACGAAGGTGTTAGCCTCAGATGGCTCTGACACCCTTACGCGGACAATATCGGTGAGCGCTTAGGGCTCTCAACCGAAAATTTTTTTTGGGTATGTTATACAGCGTTACTACGGTTCATAAATATTGTGGTTGGACTCGTTATAAGGCCCCATTTAACCTCCTTTCGGCTTTACGGGTAGTTTTGTAACAGCCTGTAAAGATATCCATCTTCGAAAAATTCCGCGTTGAATGGTAGTCCCATCCATGTTCAGTAGTTTTAAGGTGATGGTACGCCAAAGGAAACCTATTTAGTTTATATATAAATATAGATTATTTTTAAATTACAATAAAGTTACATAACAGGACACCGACAAACACGTCCTTTGACATGGTATATTTGTAATTTACATAATTATAAACAAAATAGCCTTAGAAGTATATCATATTACCTATTAAAATTATTAATTATAACATATATAATATTTTATTGTTTTTAGAAGTCTCATTAAAGGAAGGAAAAGGTTTTATAAATATTAAAATTAATGGATGCCGACGCTATTGATTTTGTCGTTCATAAATAATTTTAACAGGGTATTAAAAATTGTTTATTATTTTTTTTAGTTTATGTCAATCAAAAATCGAATTTAAGGATAAGCAGATAAAGCTTAGATGGATATTGTCATTCAAGCGTAGGTGCATGACATCGATATGGGATAAATTCGTCCCATTGCACCGGTAGCTAGTTAGGTGACAACTTTTCGAAGTTGGAAATGCTAGCCAGCCAGATAATTATTTATAATTCGAACCCAAAAACGACGCTAGAATGTAACCTGTCTTGAAACGTATTTATTAAAATTAAAATATAATTTATTTAAAGACAAAATTTAAATCTCTTTTGTAATCCTAGGCGAATTTTCACAGATCATACAAATGGTGCCCAGATCAAAAAAAATATTAAAAAAAAATTACTTCAATTTTTTCTAAGCAAAAATAAGGTTATGTTTAATTTTTCAAATGCCCAAAGCTTAAACCAGCTTTCGAATATCAGAAAACAATACATAGATAATACAGTACAGACATTTAAATCTTTCACTGACAGGACATCGTAACCGCTTTTGTTACTAACAAGATTTTGTAAATTCACCTCTTTATAAGAACATTAAAACTACATATTTATGTGGTGTCGTCAAGGAATCTTGTCTTGATTAGTCGCGATACCGGCTCCGTTGACGTCACCGCTCGTATAATGGGTAGATTATATTTTCAGCCAAACTATTTAGGTTACATGAGGTCTTTGGCCACCTAATTGATATTGATAGTCGCAAAAAAACTTCGCTTACCATATTTTTTTAAAAATAAATCTAATTCAAATGATTTCTATTATGGCATAAATCTTAATATATATAAATCTCGTGTCACAATGTTTGTCCTCAATGGACTCCTAAACCACTTAACCGATTATAATAAAATTCGCACACCATGTGCAGTTCGATCCAACTTGAGAGATAGGATAGTTTAAATCTCAAATTATAGTCGCAATTTTAATTTATTGCTAATTATTTGTCTGTTATTATTTGACAGTCACAATTATCTGTTAACTCCAAATGATTCTAAGAGATGTCGATACCTTTCGACTGGGTTGAGTAAGTCATCAATAGATGGCGCTGCTATGGTAAATCTACGAACGTGTCATATAAGCTACAATTCAATATCATGATTACCACGTGTTATTGAGGCTAATGTATAAATTAAATTTATTTTGTAGTAAACGAAATACCGTGAAATTCAATTATTTCTTCTTTTTTAATACGGCTGGACCGATTGGAATGTTTTTTTTTGTTTGCGTTTGGGTGGTGCCCTGGATGGTTTAGATTCACAATTGGACCCGGTAGGTGGCGCTGCGAGCGAATTCCTGCATTTTTGTATGGACTTATTTCGACAGAACGACGTCTGTCCGGGCAGCTAGTTACATTATATAGTTTTAAGGTTAATATATATATGTTAGCACCTATAAATTTTGCACGCTGATTCTCGGTAACATGAAGGTATATTTAAATTTTAATATTTACCATCCGCATATTCATATAAAATAAATGCCAGCCTATACTTATTTCTTCTTAAAAAAATCGCCAATTCCATTAAAACTACGCAACTTTACGAATAAAAAAAAACAATAACATGTTTTGGGCTTTGTATAAATATTTGTTTATGGTAATATTTGAATTCTTTAAACGTGATCATTAATATATTGTCATATTTTAAGTAGTTTATGGTGAGAAAATCATAGGCTTTTTGACCATAGACAGCAGTGGTAATCAAATTAACATACTACACAATTATTTACTTACCTTAGTATAAACCTAGCCTTTTTCACATAAATTGGAAATAAGACACTGATATCAACGAATATGAGAGGGCACTGACTTCTTAATCGCGTCAAGAGACCTAGCTTAGAAGTCCTGATCTTATTAATTTTAAACCACACTAATAATAAAGAAGTAAAATTTATTTAGGATTATTTCTAAAACTATTGATTAAATTCTGAAAGTTCTCTCAATGACACATATAGCAACACTTTTGCAGCTATTTTTATATACCGGCAAACATTAAATCTCTCGACAACGCGGGTGAAACCAAATAACGGAAGCTAGTATCGAATAGGAGAAAAAAAACATAATCATACTGAAGTAACTACTCTATATTATCAAAATTCAAACAGAAACAACAATATAATTTGAAGGTTCGCTTGTCAATTAAAATGCTTTAAAGATCGATCTTTGAATCGATACACGCCGAAATCGATGTATCGAATATCATACCCCATTCGTCTTTCTCGCGTGTCACTCGTTTTTTATCTGTAGTAAGATAATGTTGATGACATTATTTTTTAACGTTGACAACACCCTTTGACCTGAGATGTTGTTGGTGTATGTTTTCATAGCATGCATCTATTGAGTAAGCATTTTGCCAGTTTTATTTTATTAACGGTTATGATATTGCTATGTAAAATAGTTTTTAAGTATTGCACAAGGTGATTAGAATAAAAACAAAATGTCGAATATGAAAAGTAAAATAAGAAACGAGCATTTAAACAATGTTCTTTTTACTCAAAGGATGGTTAAATTGCCGATGGTTTCCTAATAACTAATAAACTTTACTATTAAATTATTCACGAAGATATATTAGAGACAGACATTGATATGCACAGATCAGCTCTTCCTTGGTAAATCGAGAATATATAGCAATCATAAACATCAGGCATATGACCCAATGTGGTATAACCTAACAATCCTATTTTGCGACCAAATTCTTCAAAACACTGTTTTTATACCACTTGGGCCGATAAACATACAGCCGTTCCAACTGATGGTATGTGGTCACCGCCGCATATGGACATTTTTAACTGATGCATCGCCAATGCATTGTCGACCCTGAGGCGTGAAGTTGTTAAGTCTCATGTGCCTGTAATTTCACCCCTTTACCGCTCTAACTGAAGCATACTAATACGATTGCATTGTTTCACGTTTTTACTCTAAAACTATACTACCAGCTAGCTATGATGGCCGTTTTGACGTTTCAGATTGTCATAGGAAAAGAAACTGTAATGCTTTGGAATAAGGTTGATTTCCGTCATAATACAATTAGCTGTTGGATCAATAGGTGCTACTTATGTCTGAAGGAATAAAGGTTATTTTTCTTTGTCACTGTTCAACGTGAAAACGGCCATCATAGCGCGCCACAAGTTTGATAAATCCATTCAAGTACTCTATTACCTACTATCTTCTACTAATAAATAAATAAAATAAATAAATATCCTGGGACATTCTTTACACACGGTCATCTGATCCCAAACTAAGCAGAGCTTGTACTATGGAAACCAGATAACTGATATAGGTACTACATATAATACTTTTTTTTTTCTAAATACGTACTAATATAGATATTTACACCCAAGAACAAACAGACATGTTCATGCACACAAATGTTTATCCTGGGTGGGAATCGAAACCGCGACCTTCGGTTTGGCAGTCAGAGCGATCAGTCAAAATCTGCAAAACAATCGCTAAACGAGTTATCATTAATGACGTAAAATATAAAAAAAAATCTAAGGTAGGCATTGTATTCCTAACTTATCCTAATTTTATGCTCATAAATTAGACATTTACTTAATTAATTATACGCATAAACTATAGATAACAATAAAAAAATGGACAGATTTCATTCAGCATACTAAATTATCAATGTGAGAGAATCTATTGATTATACCGGATCCTATGAATACTACGAGCTTCCGAATAGCATAGGCACAAAAGTGGATTATCTGACAAATAAGTTTTGACATTAATTTACATATATTATAATCTAGATAAGGACTTTTAACTCGGTTAGAAATAAAATTATGTGATACATTTTTATAACTTATTCTTTAACTAACAAACGCTTATTAAATTTTGTGCAGTTCGAAATGTAAATATTAAACTAATATTTATATATAAAAATGTGTGTCTGTATGTTCTTTATAGAATCGTAAACTATGCAACGGATTTTAATGCAGTTTTCAGCAATTGATAGAGTGATTCAAGTGGAAGGTTTATAACCAGGATAGAAAGCGGGCAAAGCCGCAAGGCGTAGTTAAACTACTTATATAAATACGGTAGGTATAACTACTTAATTCTAGAAATAAATAGGTATATATTTTCGATAACAATTTAAAGAATTAAGCTGAAAGAAAAATGTATTGTGGATATAGATGACTAGCTGTCCAACGCGGTTTTACCCGCGTTCCCGGGGATATCACATTTTCCCGGCCTATATGTTATTCTAGGATATACTCTATCTATGTGCCAAGTTTCATCCATATCCGTTAAGTAGTCATTGCGTGAAAGAGTAACAAACGTACTTACACGAGTATACCAATATTTCCTCTTTATAATATTAGTATAGATTTATAATTGTATTTGACGGAAATTATTGTATTGCAAACCAAACCTAATCAAATATCAGATTAAGGCACAATACTAGTTTAAGTCACAGAAAATAATTCCCAAAATAGTTCTCAACAAAGCATCGAGCTATATACACAACTTTAAAGTCAAAAAATGAGCATAAACTTATAAAATATGGACAGTTTAGAAAACGTATAGGTTTTCAACAATAGGTGAATTCGGATAAAGTTATTTAGGCAGTGGATTTGGTTACGATACAGAATAAATTAAGATCTTTCTCACGTTACTCAGGAATGCGTTTAAATAATGCATTATGCTGTAACTACGAAAATATCGATTTCAAAAAGAAATTGAAATATATGATTTGAATAATACCTTTTCGATGACAAGAAACTCTGGGAACCAAGCTCTAAGGAAAAGCATATTACATAAAAGGTTAAAGTGGCATGGGACTGGCTACATTGACAACCACTTTCCGGGCGCAGTATTCTTTTTAAACCTGGTGGACCAAGAAAGATAGTGGAAACCAAAATGCACTTTCACATCAGGTACATATGGCTGAAAATCAAACAGCAGAGGTGGGGTTGTTAATTTTACAAGGTAGGGTTTCCGATGATTTTGTAAGCATTTAAATAATGAACTCAAGAGGCAAACTATTATCTTAAGTAATCTTCACTCACTACACTGCCAATTCTAAGTGTCATTATAAGTGGTTACCTCAAAAACAATTATGTGTCTAGTGCTTACCACACAAGTGGTAAAACTGTACCCATCATAAATTGCCTCTATATAAACATAACAATCAGCTGTTATTAAAACTTAACAAGTAAAACTAACGCTTAGCTCCATACAGTTACAATATACTGGCCATTACTAAAACACCAGTGTAATATGAACCCTACGATAAACAGAATAATAGGATACTGGGGGTCGTGAATGTGTGGTAATAATTCTTGGTCAGCCATCGTAAGTTGGACTGTCAGGTAAGGGAATCAAAGGTCTGGACGGTTCTCTGTATGTTGGTTAATGTACCGCAAGGAGTAATGTTATGCGGTAACGTTAAATCTAAGTTTATAACTGAATCTTCATTTACGGCATAATGTGGATGAGTGAATGAGGTGGAGGAGGCATATATCAGAACTGCCTTGGGGACATGGATTGTCGATAAGTTTAAAACACTGTTAATGTACCCATATTTTTTTACCAATTGTCAATATCTTTGTTTAATATTGATTAATACAAACTGACACGCTCCAACATAAACTCACTGTCGAGTCATATGTCAAAAATATATCCACTTTATGATTATGATTAAACAGTTGTCATAATAAAATAGCTACGTCAAATTTAATTTTTCATTTTTGAATTATGTAATTTATTCATAGAAATACCATATTAGCGTTACTATTAAGATTTTAGCAAACACATGAATAAATAAGTTCAAAATAATCATAGTTATTTAATGCCATATCTAGCTTTCCTTAATCCGCACCAATTCCATATCACTGCTGCCAACAAGAAAAACAATTTGAGCGAAAGCATGCAAATGGTCAAAATTGCCTAGTTTACTGGCAGGTGGCTACCGACGACCATTACCATTGTAAATGCTCGGGCAATTTGCGTCCAATCCCGCTTCCTTGTTCATCAGTGCACGCATTAAGGTTCTACTTTACTGTGGTGGACGGACACGCCACGTCAGCCGTCGTCACACGCCAAATGTACACACGAGCGACCGCGATGTCTGACGACTTCATGACGTCAATGTGCTACGCCTTTATTCGTAGCACTCTGACGCGTAGCGAGCGATTCTCAACTCCCAGGCAGTGTAGCCAACGTCTCTGCCGTCACCGCGTCCGTGGCGAGTGCGTTTGCTTCAATGGACACGCGGCTTTAGTCAGCAATCGCGTGCATAGTTTGTTTGCCTCGGCTTTGCCATTTGCCTGCTCTTTGCCAACTCAGATTGACTTGATGTTAATTTTGCGAACGGTTTTTGGTGATTGGATGTGGTTTTGCTTAAGTAGATTGGAATTAGTTGAAGTTAGTTCCACGGCGTGCTAGTTTATTCAAAGAATTTCAAATGGTCTTGATAACTGAACAAGCGCACTTCGGTTCGTAGACCGGCAGATCATTGCTAGTAATATTTTGACTTCAACATAAATTCATCTATTTACTTTTGTTCGTCTTGGTGTGGATGTCAGAGTTTTACAAATATATGTCATATGTATACACTTTTATTTAATTTGATTTCATAGTAATTAAATAATAATTCAAACCAAATAAATGAGTAAAAGTACCTGCTTCAATACAAAAATCTAAGGTATTTTCCTAAACATTCCACGCAAATCATTTTATAATGAAATATTGTCTGCAATTTATTTATTTACAATATAGTATAATTTTACAGAGTCATGCTCAATCAATATCACTATTAGCCGTATCCGGTCGTTGAGAACCGTCTTCATTTACATCACTTCCGGTGTACTATCCCCTGATCATTGTGTCTCAGGAGGTATATTTATTGAGGAAATATAAAACAATTTTCAACATGACTGCTTGTTGAAATGTTTTGAATTTCTGGAAACTGATTGAATATGCGATTTCTTTTAAATATTTGAGTGTGTTAGAATTATTTTGCTCTTTCTCAGAAATTCCCATCGCTCGTGAGCATTATATTAAAGTATAACATACATTATAATAATATATATACATTGAAGTAAAATAAATCAAAATTTTATATATTTAATCTCAATGGAAAAAATTGGTCGGCAGGATATTTCCTGTCGACCAATTTACCGACTTTGCCGTCCACTATAGAGTATTCTCTATAGTAATTTAAAATATCCTTCTAGATGTTCCCGGTATTTTTTGTGTAAGGAACATTTGCAGAGGTACGTATAATAGCTCAATAAAGTTTTATCGCTATCAGATAAATAGTATCTATTAGAAAGCCATAGAGTAAAAATATATTTTTCTTTAAATCACTACATAGTATAAAACAAAGTCGCTTTGTCTGTCCCTATATCCTATGTACACTTCTTTCATGTACGCTTAAATCTTTAAAACTACGCAACGGATTTTGATTCGGTTTTTTTTAATAGATAGAGTGATTGAAGAGAAAGGTTTTTATGTATAATACATGTGACATCCCACGGGAACGCGGGTAAAACCGCATAGAAAATAAACTTTGAAAATAATTGCAAAGAAATGTATCAATACACATTTAATATGTTTACGTAAAGACAGTATAAAAACTTTTTTTACCGTTTAAAAACAAAAGAGGGATTTATCAAGTCATCCTATGGTATGTAACTTAATATTTCCGGTAAACCAATTCCGATGATAATTTTGTGGTAATATTCGCAAATATTTGGTTAAGATCTGACAAAAGCCTTTATTGATCTCCTATTGCTTATAAATTATTAATTAGATGACTAGTCTTGGTTACTGACGTATTTTAAAAGATACTGAACAAACAAAAGGCAAAAATTAGGCATTTTGGAATTGTTTTTTTTTTAAAGATAATTTTATGCAAAACCAAGATAGTCACTATCGCAACATTCTCTCAAATTTATAAAACAACTTTCAGACAAAAATAACAAAGCTCTCATTAAATCAATGAATTCAAATCAAACGCTGAAACGGATCAGTTAAAATCAAATTTAAATGGTTAATTTCCTAATCAACGGTGCTAAAACTCAAATGTGTTAGAGACAACAATTTTATAAATACTGTTTCTTACTGTTTAGGGGTCAAATACCGAAGTTATCACGAATAACAACACTTCATTGGTTTGAAGTGGTCAAGAATATATTAAAATATATCTCAAAATCAAATGAGAATTAAAAAAAAACTTTACTAAACTGTACTTTTATAGGAGGTTTAGATTGACCACAAAATCTTAAATTAACGAATTCAAGGTTCAATTTTATGTTAAGTTCTTAGTAATCTTCTAAAAGGAAAGTTAACATAAGTCAATTGTAACTACATTTTACTAAGAGGGGAGCCAGGAGACTCATAGCATAGGGAGGGACCATATAACCTAGTTTGGGTTCCTGTAGTTCCTGTATTTAGTTATGAGAATAACTAAATGGAACTGGATGGGTACCTAGCTGTTTATCAAAAAAAAAAATAGTATGAGAGTACGAAAGTTATTATTATCGTCTTAGGTCTCCTGTACTTATGTTAACTAAAGGCACCTAAAGAATGTTACTTCTTTAAGAGTTTGTGTAAACAAAGAACTACTTTAAATTAATTCAATAAGAACTAAGTATCGATTTACATTATGATTTTACTAGCAGTCCCCCGCGGTTTTACCCGCGTTCCCGAGGGATATAACATTTCCCCGGGAAAAAAGTAGCATATATGTTATTCCAGGATATGCATGCAGGATATTTATGTGCCAAGTTTCATCCATATCCGTTTAGTAGTTTTTGCGTGAAAGAGTAACAAACATACTTACATACAAATCTTTCATCTTTATAATAAATAAATAAAAATCCTGGGACATTCTTTTACACACGGCCATCTGGTCCCAAACTAAGTAGAGCTTGTACTATGGAAACCAGATAACTGATATACTACATAAATACTACTTTTTTTTCTAAATACATACTTATATAGATATTTACACCGAGACACAGAACAAACACACACGTTCACGCACACAAATGTTTGTCCTGTGTGGGAATCAAACCCGCGACCTTAGGTTTAGCAGTCAGAGCGCTAACCACCAAGCCAACTGGCCTGTCATAATATTAGTATAGATTACAATTCGCATGCATATTATTATTTTTAATTACAGAACCACAATATTTTACGATGAAATCCGTTAAAAGATGGTTCAAAGTATAAAAAGACCGGTTTATTACACGTCTTGTCTACGACAAATAAGAACTCAAAAAGTAGCGGCGGCATCCCTTTGCACCTACGCATCTCATTTGACAGTTGTCGTTTGTTAAAGAGGTTGTCATTTTATTTTTTTTATTTCACCACTTAGCTCTCGAATGGAGTAGCCTTAAGTATTGTTATTATAATGTGATTGAGTTATTCTTGAGTGTGACACTTTTACCAAAGATGGATTGAATTGATTTTGATATTAGGCATTACTATTCAAGAATTGAAACAATATGGAGTGCTTTTCTTTTGCTATAATAAATCTTTATTGACACAAATATTGAGCAAGAAACAAGTTTTATATGATGCACTTTTAAAGCTAATATTAGAAATATTGTCTATAGTTGAACTCTGGTACCCAAAATAAGAAGCAGCGCTCTCCTATTATGCATGACATTATTTCTTAAACATTATTTTTTATATTCTAGTTAGTTTTGATACCAGATTTGATAAAATGTAGATGTATGGTAGTATTCCTTAATTATTGTCAATGTCCATTTTCTTATTTAACACTTATTAAACACAATATACAGTCAAACCTGGATAAGCGAGAGTTCAAAGGAGCACAATCTCATTCTCGCTTATAGAGGTTTCTCACTAACCCGAGTTTAGCAATAAAAACTCACAGCAAGCACGAATGCAGTAAATATGAAATATGATAAAATGATGTGCATAATATGCACAACATATATTATGTACATATATATTTTTAATAGTGTGTATATGTTACGTTCATTAGATTTCGACATATAAAATATAAATTCAAAACCATTTATTCAGTTTAGGCCTTCGGAGGGCACTTATGAAGGTCAAATTTAAAGTTACTGAAGCTACAACCGGTTCGGAAGTCAGCCTTCAACTGAGAAGAACCGGCAAGAAACTCAGCAAGGTTACATTCTTTTTTATTTGTTATATAAATTTTTATCTATTCTGACTTTTTGGCTATTTTATAATTTCAATTTTACATAATTTTATATTTAACAATTACAAAATACTTATTATAGGTAACATTAATAAAAACAAAACAAAAAAAAATATATGACAAGACTACAAAATAGAAAATAACAATAATTAGGTACTTACAACTTAAACAAGAGATTTAGAGGTGCACTGTGCAGAGAGCAGCTATTTCCATACATTTTTATCTTCAATATAATGAACTACCTTGTAATACGCTTTTTCTTTCAAAACTTTCCTAATATAATTTTTAAATTTATGATCAGACATTTTGGTTATTGAAAGCGGTATCTTATTATAAAATCGAACACAATTACCAAGAAATGACTTGTTAACTTTAGTTAGTCTAAAGTATGGAACGAAGAAACTTACTAAAGTACTTTATAAGGATAGGTATCAAGATGCCTATGAAAACAAAACAAAAAATCATATTGTAGCTATAGTTCCTCCTAAATAATATAACTAAATAAAGCTCGACTGTCGCTTATACAGGTATAGATAAGTAGCAGTCTCACTTAAGGAGGTCCATGAGGGAATAACGACTCTCTCTTACAGAGGTTTCTGTTTCTCGCTAATATAGGTTTTGGGAGCTTAAAATGACGGGTCCTGGCTATTACTCTCACTTATAGAATTATCTTCGTACAAAAATTACCATAAAAATTAACTGATCAACATCTCTCTTCGGATATCAATATCAATAGCTACATGCTACCAATCTTATTTAAGTTCTTCCATGTGAGTATTGTAAAAGAAGCCAGAACAGATTGACATAAATAATAATTTCGAGCACCAATAAAAATTTTGACGATTTAAATTTACTACGTTTGACGAAAGGCAATTTGATTCGCTTAAATTATTACCAATCGGTTTTAAACTTTTTTTATATCATTACCAAAGGAGTGTCAATGGCTTATGAATTAAGGTTGTTAATTTCAAATTTACATGTGAGACTTAACAACTTCACGTCTCAGGGTCGACAACGCATTGGCGATGCTCCTAGTGTTGCAAATGTTCATAGGCGGCGGTGACCACTTACCATCAGGTGGACCGTCTGCTTGTTTGTCGGCCCAAGTGGCATAAAAAAAAAATGTGCATGTAAAGGTATGTACATACGTAAGCCAAAAACATAATTCTTTTTGGATGTATAAATTTATAAGTATTTCCTACTAATACTATAAATGCGAATGTCTGTATGTATGGATGTTTGTTACTCTTTCACGCAAAAACTACCAGACAGATTTGGATGAAACTTGGCACAAAAATAGAGCATATTCTGAAATATCAAACAGGTTACTTTTTATCCCGGGAAAATGTGACATCGCTCGGGAACGCGGGTAAAACCGCGGGGGACTGCTAGTACTGTATAAAACAAAGTCGTGTTAGTTACACCATTTATAACTCAAGAACAGCTGCACAGGTTTTAATTTATTGGATTTTTATCCGTCCTGAATAGTAGAATAAGTAATAAAAAATAAAAAAAGTTCACTCAATAATTTCGATATCAACGCTTTGATAACAGAAACTAGAATCCTCGGGAACGCGGCTGAAACTGCAGGGCATAACTAGTAAGAATATATATAGTCATTTAAATGGCGTTTTCTATACTCGAAGCAAATTAAATGTTCTGCATTTTTATAGGTTATAACAATTTATTTAAATCAGCCAATATTCCATAAAGTGATTTAGTTATCCGAAATAAAGCTATATACGTAAATTGAAGTACCGTTGAAAACTGATATATTTGAATTATAGAAACAGATGTAGCACTTTATGACTAATAAAAAAAAACAGATCTACAATAACGTCCTACGCACTTCGATAGGCATTTTCTTTAGACAATGGATAAAAAGGCCTATGTGACATGTGACAGACATTCTGATTAAGGCATCGACCCACACACGCAACGAAAACAGTAATAGTAACAGTTTTAATATGTGACACCGTTTTTAGAGTTCTGTAGTATCACTATATAGTATAAAACAAAGTCGCTTTCTCTGTCCCTATATCCCTATGTATGCTTAAATCTTTAAAACTGCGCAAAGGATTTTGATGTGGTTTTTATAATAGATAGAGTGATTGAAGAGGAAGATTTTTATGTATAATACATGTCACATCCCACGGGAACGCGGGTAAAACCGCGGGGGACAGCTATAATATTATAAAATAACCCTTAAGCTGTGAGTTTGGTGTATGTCTTTTACATCCACTTCATATTATTATGATACCGTCTTTGTATTTGACACAATGGTAGAAATTGCCGCGTCTACTGAAAACAAAAACTACAATTTTCAGATGAAAAAAAAATCATTAGCATTTTAGTTGAAGATCTTTTTGCATATTTAGCAAAGCATTAATTAAGTTGGTTTCAAAATTATTATATTAGCATCGTAAGAGAACCCCAACGTAGTTAGACTTGCATGCACTTGGTATCAGATTCAATCTGGAAGGAGTGATGACGAAGCCGCTGATGTGATACGTTTCCCCTGGAGAAGACAATATTTTGAACTAGCTGACCCTGCGGGTTCCCCTGCATTAGCGTAGGATGTTTAATTTCCTGGGACAAAGAATATCCTATATATTATGGTATTATTATGGTACGGCATGCTTTATCTTTGTGGCAAGTTTCATGAAAAGTTTGGTAGTTTTTGCGTGAAAGAGCAACAAATATACATACATCTTTCCTAGCAAACTTTCACATTTATAATATTACCAGGTATATATTTATTCAAAATAGACTCTATGTCTTTAAAAAATGGTTTGAATTTTGTGTTCTTTCGTTCCTTGAGCTTAGCTAAAGTTATTAATAAATGCATTATGTAAAAATATACCTACTGCAGTTCATTTATAGTCTTAAATAAGAACTCAGGTAAAGATATAGGTATTTTTAAAACAAGAAATAAAATACAGCCGAATTGAGAACCTCCTTTTTTGAAGTCGGTTAAAAAGAAAGATCGTATCGAAAAAAAAATGTTATTGGTAACATTATACCTTGACTATAACGATAAAAATAACATTTAATACAAATAGGCTGATGAATTGTCTACTCTAGAAAACCGGTTCAAATATTTTCCGGTTAATAAATATACCATTGACGTCATCAGCAGGTTACTAAGGTTTATAAAAGTGGATTTAGAATTTAATTTTTTTAATTCAAAACATAGTTTGCTTACTATAACTTAGAGTCGTGTTTACAACTATACTCGTAAAATAGATCTCAAAGAGATATCTTTTATAAATATATTTATTTAAAACATATATATTTAAGCGTTTAGATATCTGCAGCTATCATTAGCATGTTTTTGGTACACAATTACACAATATTCTTAAAGGATAATAATAAATTATAGAGTAGTAGAGCTCTTAGTGCAGAGTTCGTCCGGGGAAGTACTACCACCTTACCCATTTCCGCCGTGAAGCAGTAGTGCAATTGTATTACTGTGTTTCGGTTAGAAAGGTAAGGGGGCCGGTGAAATTACAGGCACATGAGACTTAACAACTTCACGTCTCAGGGTCGACAACGCATTGGCGATGCTCCTAGTGTTGCAAATGTCCATAGGCGGCGGTGACCACATACCATCAGGTGGACCGTCTGCTTGTTTGTCGGCCCAAGTGGCATAAGAAAAAATAAAAAATTAAGATCCAAATACATATGTTTAAACCCTGTCATGTTAAATTAGGTGACCATTTGTGATAAAGTTATAAATTTATTTAAAATAGATATGTAGTTTATTAGTACGCCGTACGTATTAATAATTAAATGTGTTTTCGGAAACATAGTAATATGTACATATTTATTACTAGCTGTCCCCCGCGGTTTTACCCGCGTTCCCTAGGGATGTTACATTATTTTGTTCTTTCTATTTATCAATAGCTTTCGTAGCGCACGCGATGTAACTTTTTAGGTCAGTTTTTACACCTTGAATTAAATTATTGGATTTTAAGAAAGGATCCCTAATATTTTTGAAAATGTGATATAGCCTATGTTACTCAGTGATAATGTATCTTTCTAATGAAAAAAGAATTATTAAAATCGGTCCAGTACTTTTTGAGTTTATTCGTTACATACAAAAATACAAATCTTTCCTCATTATAATTTTAGTATTAGTATTTATTACTATTAATTGAAAAAATATAAATGCATTAGAATAAATATCCTGGGACATTCTATTACACACGGCCATCTAATCGTAAACTAAGCAGAACTTGTAAAATGGAAACTAGACAACCGATATAAACTACTTTTTGAAATGCAAACCCATAAAAATAATTACATTCAGACCCAAAACAAACAGACATGCATATTACACAGCATGTTTGTCCACCAAGAACAGAACCTACGATCTGAGGTGTGGTCGTCAAAGTCTCTAACCACCAAGCCCAGCCCGTCATAAACCTTTCGGAAGTAGTTCTCAAAATGATAGTGAAAACCGCATTAAAATCTGTATTAGTATAAAAGAACTAAGCGTGCCAATAGACGGACAGAAATAGAGACTTTATTTTAAACTACTTAAAGATGCTTAGAGATTGTCAATAAATGTCATATTTATTGAAAACCGGAAACCCATAACACATCGGTGAAAATTATGCCCTACAATATCACATTCTTATATAACTGTTTCAAAACTTTCGCTTATTCATATAATGTCAGTCAAATGTCTAAACCTTATTTAAACTTTGTCAAACCTTGATTAAAAGAAAAAAACTGATTGATTTAAATCTTTTCTAACTACGATTTGTACTTCCGTTAAATCCATCTTAACAGCTAGTTTGCAATTAAACTGAAAAAATAATTGATTATCATAAACTTGATTGTCTCAATCAAATGTGTATTCCAATTTTAATAATGAATTTCACGTATCAAGTTCTAATTTGTCTGAACCAATTAATTATGCAATTAAAATTTTATGACATGTCATCCGTCATTTTTAAATGAATTAAGAGACGCGCGAAGAGATTGTTTAAAAGCTCGTAGCTACAGACACATGTGATCTCAAGATATTACGGTATATTTAATTCAAAGAGTTGTTTTCACTGTTTTTACTCGGGTGGAAATAATACTGTGTTTTAACCTTATTCTGGGTGTAATCTTATTGGTTCCTTTGCCGCACCATCAACTCTCTGGTTGGGACAGCTACCATTCGACGCAGAATCGTTCGTAGATGATTATGGGCTATATATTATATGATATTGATAAACGCGGGTGAACCGCGGGGGACAGCTAGTATTACATAAAGGTAGAATAGTTTCACGTTAGAACTAAAAGCCTATCGTTTTACCTAAATTGTGGCACCAGTTAACAGCCTGGCCTACGTTTCACCCCACTCACTACAGTACATAATAATCTATCTTAGTTCTTATAATTAACTCTAAAATATAAGGCTCCGTAGAACATGCAATAACTCGGTCAAATGCGCCCACGTTTTCTTTTATTAGTCAAGAAGTACAGTGCCTACTTAGCTGTAATTGATTCACTTTAATTGAAAACAAAATTCTTTATCATTATCATCAACAGCTCATGTATCCTCTTCGTTTTGTGACACCCCTAACAACATGGTTGGCTACACAGGCTCAGTGTGTTTGGAAATCATTCGTAACAAAATAAAAAACGCATAATTTAAATAAATCTTATATCCATTTTTCTTCGTAAAAAAACATTTCCCACTCAATCTTTAAAGCTATTAATCTCAATATAACAACCAAAAGGTGTTATAAATGAAAGACGAAATAAAATAAATCAACTCTGTATTCGTCATCATCGCTAATGCGATGACCATTGTTTTTAACTTATTGTTTGATAGTGAAGTGTTGAGAAGCCGACGGACGGTACCGGGGTATTATGACAGACGGTAGACCGACACACGTACTATGGTTACTCGAATCAAACTATCTCATCCTAAAAAGGTGAAAACCAATCGCCTTCAACAATATAACATCTTCACAGAAAAAAAACGTGTGTGTGTACTTATGTACGCATGTAATATACGAAGTAATACCCGAAATTATAGGTGAGAAAAAGAGAGACCGTTTTCAGCTAACTTTATCCTTGAGAATTTTTTGTTACACTGATGCGCGCGCATCTTAAAATTTCACTCACATAATTTTTTCATAACGCGCCTAAAGAAGTATAACTTCAAATAATCCAATACGATGATATAACGACTAATAACAATTAAATAGGTAAGGTAAGGTTAGGAGTTACTTATAGTTGTAATAATGAGGGGAAAATTAATTAATAATACGTATTATACACAATAATCTTCACGCCAATGCCGATCGTAATGTTATTATTGGCATAAATATGAGTTATTAACAAACACGCCTCTTTAGGTTTTTTTATTTATTTGTCTTCAAGATCCCAGATCGCCTTTAGACATAAGATAATCTCCATTAACCATCTACAATACTTTTTTTTAATAGGAACTCACCTACGGCCGTCCTCTTACCAACTTCGAGAACTGATAGTAAGGGCAGCTATCACGGCAGACATGCGATGAGTCGACAGGTGCGCGCACGCATTACTATGATTGAGCTATTGTTTCCCACGACCCCATAGATTATGGTATGGTGTTATTGTGCATAAGGATCATGTGCATATGTTTCCAACGGGCTTTCTGGCGTGATAATTTCTAAATGAAATAAACTGCAATGCAAAAACAACTCTATTTCCAACACACAAAATACCAGTAAAGGTATTAAACATTGTTTAGCATGAACTCTGTTCTCGTTTTGCTACGATAGCTCCTAACGCTAATAAATCACAACTTATTGATATTCATGTCAATAAATGTCCAAGAACACAAAAAAATATGTAAGAACCTGAAATACAAATATTTATTGCATAATGAAGGAATTTAGTAACCTCGGCGTTTGGGTTTTCGAGATTATTTTTTTATACTTTATTCAAATTTTATTGCCGGTCGTAGGCTCGCTGATTGAATGTTAAACTTCGAAACTATATTGTGCACAGAAGCTTTGGTATTTTTCAAAGAAATTATAGTGCTGAGCTAAAATTACTCTATTCGCTACACGGAGCTAGACCTAGAGGGTAATTGATCAGTAGCTTTACTGGCTACTTGTTATTGGTTTCTAAGAACACCATGTGATAGAGGATCTCGTTTTCCATATAATTTTAAGCATACCATTATTATACTTAGTCCCAGTAGCGTAGTTTCAGATAGAAGCTTACCATAGAGCAGCGGCTCTCAAACTTTTTTGGTGACGGAAAAAATTTGACGGCGCCCCAAAAAAAATGTATAAGTATTAATGTATTGTTTATCAATAATCATGTTGCAAAGGGAGCTTGGCGGACAGCATGACCACAGAAATCAATGCAACGGTAACCGTTGCATATACCTACGTACTCTCTCGCTGAGCCTCCACAGAGGTTTTGCGAAGCTCTGGGGCTCCGCGGAGCACACTCTGAGAATGCCTGCCATAAAGAATATTCACAAAATAAAGGAAAAATAAATAAATATTAAATCACAGGTAATAAAAACTTGCTCATAAATAAATAATGAGGACAATATAAAGCAACACGTATTCATTAAAGTATTGTAACATTAATTGCTGCTCTGGGCCCCTACTGCGTGTAAATAAAATATTAGACTAATCGTCTGTCATAACTGAATGAACTTTGCACTTTATCTATGACATTAGTTGATATATGGAATACTAGTTAAATAATCGAAAACTTTTTGTTCAATGAGAGCGAGAAGAAAAAAAAACTTTGAAAGCCTCCAAAACTAACTGACCATCCCGAATCAGACAACTAAACTGGCTGACTAATACCGTGGAATATTCGGTAGCTAGTGCAGAAATCTACTAAATTGACCAAGAACTGGCTAACTCGGGGACGCTCTCGAGCTCACTTGATTGAAGACCTGATCATAATTACAGGTGCGATTGGATGATGAGGACCAAATAACAGAAGTAGTGGCGCGTCATTGAACAGTCTTACTTTCAGGATATATATATATATATCCTTCCACTGCTGGAAGCTATAACCTATAGCTGATAGATTAAATAGGTTAAATTTAGTCTGAGCAGTGAAAGCATTATCTGTGTTTATTATATTCATTCTTGACTGAAAAATTGGGGCAGAATCACTAGTCATGTTTGGGAAATGGTATTTTTGAGTTTGTACTCAAAAAGGTTTCCTAAAATTAAACTCGAAAAAGGTATTTGGTATTTCTGTGGGAACTCTACGATGCGGGAAAAAAATAGAGCGGAAATCTAGTAATATAAATAATAAAAAAAAAATATTTTATACTAGTACTTACCTAGTGGAGCTAAATAGAGAATTAACAATTAATTATTTCTATAGATAAATAAACTGCGCAGATTCACTTGAGATATGTAAACAGATAATATTTTCCTTATTGTTGTTCATACAATGGACCATTATGAGCTATTACATAATAAGCATACCTTCATAAAGTACATTTACTCGAGGACAGGTAGATTTCGATTTGGAAAATATATTGAGTTAGATTTTAAATTTGATTACTATATCAATTTGGGTTATTTGTAGTCATAACATAGACATGTTTGTGCATGGATCCAGGATATGTGCTGGGTGGGAATCGAAACAACGACCTGCGGCATGACAGCCAGGGTATTAAACCACCGAGCCAACAGGCCCGTCGAAAAGATACTTTCGAAATGCTCTAATATATATTTTATCTCACTACATAGACTCATAGAAAACAGAAACATTAACTATCCCAAAGTTACTTTAAACTTAGAACATAATTAGTAATATAGTATATAATAATCTAGTTTATAGTAGAGCTCTTAGTGTAGAGTTCGTCTGGGGAAGTACCTCCACCTTACTCATTTCTGCCGTGAAGCAGTAGTGCACTTATATTACTGTGTTAGGGTTAGAAAGGAAGGGAGCCGGTGAAATTACAGGCACATGAGATTTAACAACTTCACGTCTCAAGGTCGACAACGCATTGGCGATGCCCCTAGTGTTGCAAATGTCCATAGGCGGCGGTGACCACTTACCATCAGGTGGACCGTCTGCTTGTTTACCGGTCCAAGTGGTATAAAAAAAAAAAAAAATTATTTTATATCACAGCAACAATTTGACAAACCTTTCTTTTGTTTTGAATATACTTGACGGGTCATAGGTGTTAGCGATCTAGAAAACCTCACGGCGCGACAAGCGGAACCTCGACACTACTAATCAATCTACATCATCATCTGCAACCTGAACTGCAAACATAATCCTTGCGTGGATGAGGTGGCTCGAGAATATAAGTATGAAATTTCCATAATTGGTGAGCGAGCAACAGAAGAATGGTACACTGAGATTGAGTTTTTTTTATAAGCTTTAATGTTTTGTGTTTGCCTCCGATGGCATTTACACCTTTATGCGGAGAATAGAGTCAGCATATATGTCTCTGAAGGCTTAAGGATTCTATGCCACTGTCGTCACTTGGACTTGGAATAAAGATAGTTTGGATTTCCTCTCCTAATATCCCTCAAATTCTAGATACTTTGTCAGATGCTGATCTCAAGATTTCAAATAATAATGTGGTAGGTGGTAGTGGCTTTGGACTGGTCATATCTGCCGTAGAACCGATAACCGTTGGGGTATACGTGTTTTAGAGTGGAGACCACGGTTCGGTAAACTTAGGGCGCCCTCCAGCTAGATGGAGCGATGATATACGCAAGCTGGGTGGCAGCGGTTGGTAACAAAGAGCTGCAGATCGAGCTCAGTGGCGTGCCATAGGTGAGCCATGATCCATGCCCAGCAGTGGATAGAGATAGACTGATGGTGATGATGAGAAGGAGCTAATCCAAAATATACAGATAACATTTATATTTCACATTTTAGTGGTCCGGTGATCAATGTTCTAGTTTATGAGTTTCACTATCAATATAATTTCAAAATACATCGTTAAGCTTCTGTACCCTATAAATAAATATAATAGCCTAATAACAAACGTCTACAACTAAACATTAAAGAAAAAAAGTATGAAAAAAAAATACTAGATACTTAATGTCAAACATTTTATTGCATTTAAAAAGAATGTTGGCACCTCAATATTTAATGAGCAAAAAAACTAAACATTATAACAAACGTTACATTTCCATTTTGAAAGAATTTTGACACCTGCCGTTTATGATTTTTTTTCTTTCGTTTCAAACTTTTTTCTTTTAATTTATTGGTTGTAGGGCGATATGTAGAATGCCTGTCATAAAAATATTAAAAATGTTATGCAATATAATACGCATAATCATTGCATATTGGTTTGAAATCAAAATATTCGCCTCAACATTCAATTTCAAAAATTTGCAACGATTTTAAAATACCAAATTTTCAATTTGAGTCCAATTAAACTATATTATATAAATATTCGTTTCATGTCAACAATACGGGAAAATATTGAACATAAATCATTTATTGCGGTTCTATTTGTTTTCCTTACTATAAAGGCGTGCATACATTTAAAGGCTTCATTAAAAAAATCTAAACCATTGATTCAGTTGTTGTAGTTAGTAGTTTCAGTAACTTTAAATTTGACCTTCATAATTGCCTTTTGAGGGCCTAAACTGAATTCCGAAATTTGTTATGGCTCCGCCATTCAAATCACAATCGGCTTGAACTATAATACGATTCCTAGAGCATTACACAGTCGGCACGTAGGTGAAAAAACTAACTTAGTATTTGGTGCTAAAGAGCCTTTCCATTACTCATAAGTTACTTGCGCAAGTTACTCGTACAAGCACATTAGAAAACGTTATATCGTGATTTTAATAAGGCCATTACAACTTGCTAGGATTTAAGATGATAATAAAGACTGTTAATCTGACTTTAACACTTTTAAAGTACAATAATGATCGGCTTTTAGTTAGTGGTTAAGATTCCGGATATGAGGTCGCGGGTTCAAATTTCTATCGGTAACATGGTTGATAGATTATAATTGATTGTCTTGCTGGAGGCAAGCGTGAGAATTGAGTATGTAGTACATATTATTAATGAAAGTGTTTTATTACTTAACAATTTGCAATATTCCTAATCTCTAAATGGACAAAAAGTTACTATTTCTGTCTGTCTGTTTATCCGCTTATATCTTTTACACTACGTAACAAATTTTAATGCAGTTTTCATCATCATTTAGTAAATTTCTTCTGAATCGTTTATATATATAATACACTAGCTGTCACCCGCGGTCTCACCCGCGTTCCCGAGGAATGTAACATTTTCCTGGGATAAGCCTATATCTTATTCCAATATATGCTCTATCTATGTGCCAAGTTTCATCCAAATCCGTTGATTAGTTTTTGAGTGAAAGAGGAACAAACATCCATAGATCTAGGTATACATACAAACTTTCGCATTTTTAATATTATTAGAATTTATCTTATTTTACTGACGCAAAGCTGAGGCGGTAGGTGATATAAAGCGTATTTTTAACAATAAGAATGATACTACTGATCAGTTTTATGAAATACGACAATTATGTGTAGTGTTATTCTCTGATTTATGTTCGCAAACATCCAACGGCCATAAAATTTAAATGTACCAACACATCATCCGTACGTTATGTTCCGTGATGTTTTTGCTTCACCTGACTTCACAGAGGCCAGTCAAGTTGGATGGTGCATTCCCACTGTGGATACCCAGCCTTATAAGGCCCAGCTAGACTATCTAAAAAGTGGAACGCCACTGACTACCTTAGACGACTCGATTGTAAACCAACTCGACAGAACAACGGTTAGGTATTTATTGTGTTTATGTATTTAATTGATTTTAGGAATGTTTCTGGAAAACCTTGGAAAGTAACGGGCATCTTTCCCCCCTAGTTATACTATTATTGTTGTAGCCGAAGACGAGGTTGAGATGCTATTTGTGTTTGAAAATAGTTCATTCATTTAGACATCGGATTTGTGAGATAATGATACAAATTTCTAGTCCATAATAGTTTTGTTTTAAGAGATTATAGGTATTAAATTTTTGCATGTATTATAAATTTTGGCAATTTTTATAATATTGAAATTTATAAACATATATAATATAAAAGATATAACCTGGCTAGTTTCTTACCGTTTCTTCTCAGTTGAGAGCTGATTTTCAAACCGGTTGTATTTCGGTAACTTTGGTTGTCTTCCTAGAGCCTATTGTTAAAATATGGCTTTATATATATTTTTTTTTCAATTATACACCCTATTTGTCCATTTTCTGGTCTATTTATTCTAAGGTCTTCATCAGTAATGTAAACGACTGAAAAGCGGAATGATAGCATCAAAGTAACAAGGATATTTACTTACTCGTCGATTATTATTTTCCTTGGAGGTTGACAGTCTACTGTCAGTCGACAGTATTTACATTCGGTTAGTTCTTTTTTTTATACTTATGAACTTTGTTTCTTTCAAAACTGTTTTAAAATGTATTTTTAAATAAATTGTTGATTGTAATACAACCATATATCTGGAAATGCATATGTTTCGGGAAGCGAAAGAAAAGTGGACCAGAATAATAACTGCGTGATACCCTAGGGGCGACAAAAGAAATAAAGGAAGACAGTGTAAACGTTAGGAAGACGACTTCAGACAAATGGTGGACCCAAATACCCAGAGATCGAACTGCATGGAAGTCCTTGGAGGATGCCTTTGGCGAGAGACAAGCTGCTACAGAAAACTAAACCGTAACTAATTGTAGTCTTTATAGTATATCGGATACTATAAAGACTACAATTAGGTATAACAAGTATCAATGTAAATAGATGATAGTGTTAGTATAGTATAAGACGTAATGTAAAAATATGACTGTAAAGAGTAACAGTAATAAAGGCTATAATATATAAAATATTAATATATGTATCTGGAAATATGTATACAAGTTTATATTTTTGGTATCCTATTTTGTAAGGATTAATGTATGGATGCGTGTTACTCCTTCACGCTAAAACTCCTGGTCGGATTTTGATGAAACTTGACACATAGATAGATTATAACCTCAATTTAACACAAAAGATATATTTTATACAGGGAAAAAGTTACATCCCCAGGAATGCGGGGGAAACGAACGGGAGACAATCTTTTATTTACTCGATTTATTATATTTTTCCAAGTTGTTTTGTTCTTACCAGCGACTTAAATCTTTGTAAACAGGTTTCATACATTGTTAATTTATAAAAACAATGTATTAATTACGAATAATGTATCGTAATTCATGTCGGATATCTTTCCTCCGATGTATTGGTTTATTGTGATCGTAAAATATTTAATTGCACCGTGGCCCTTTCACAAAGGCCATCCGTTAAACGAGCTTTGGCTCAATTCTGTAAGGAAAATGACACTAACTTGAGGATGTTTCGACGCGGTCTCAGTGCTCTGTCTCTTTCGCTAACACTAATCACGTGAGAGATAAGGTCTCTGAAGCCTCCGTGAAGCGGATCGCCGCCGAAGTTTGCATTAGCTGAATAAAGGGGCCGGTTGTGTTTTGAACACAATACAAATTCCCAAAAAGCTCTTCATATGTGGCTCAAATCAAACCTGCAGCATAATAATGATAAATACACCTATAAGTAATTAAAAGATAAAATAAATCAATTGATTTTCAATATAATAGGCACCTAATAGATGGTATTAATTATATAAACTGTTTTATGTATTTAAATTTGTCTTTCTACCTTAAAACTACATAGGAAGCGACGAGAAGTTTGCGGCAGCCTTATAAATATTCAGCGGCACATATTACAATATAATTTACTTCATTATGAAAAATAGTAGCAGAATGCTGATTTCATCAATGAGCAGAATCACCATAATCACTTAACATTCATAAAGAAGCTAACCAAACTAAACCAAATAAATTTCTTTTTAATACCTATATTAATCAAAGAATAGATAACAATCTATTTCATTACAGATTCAATGATAAAATCTGTTTAAGTTAAACGTTTTTATGACACAATCAATAATGTAATAAAAACTTAGATCACACAAAAATATATTCGTAGGTCCTTGAGAGCCTTTTCTCTACAAGGCTTTGTGTGGTCACCACATTCAGCCACATCACCACTTACCATTATGAAATTGTGGTAAAAACACAACATAACATTTGGTTTGTAAATTTTTAATGTGTTTTAAATTAAATATTCCATAAATAATAAATATCCCAGGACATTCCTCACTCATGGTTACCTGATCCCAAGTTAAGCAGATTGTACTGCTTGTAGTATGGCTACCAGGTAACTGATATACTACATATACTACTTTTTAAATACACACTTATATTTTATATTTACACCCAGACACAGAACAAACAGACATGTTCATGCACACAAATGTTTGTCCTGGGTGGGTATCGAACCCGCGACCTTCGGTTTGACAGACAGGGTCTCTAACCACCAAGCCAACTGGCCCGTCAAACCAACTCGTCAAATTAACTTAATCCTATTGAAAGAAACAGTCATTTAATAGAAGTATATTACACGGCTATAAGGGTAAGCTTATTTTGATAAATTGGCCTTCAGCTCAGAAGATCTTGTGACATCCGAAACCACATCGCTATTCTGCTCCCGATTACTGTGACCTCAGTTAAAACCCTTGTATTACTGCCTAGACTATCTTATAGTTAAAATATCCAAAACCTTTATAGACAATTTGTGCATAGAAAAGTTAAATATGCTCAAATAAAACAATAAAGATTAAAATAAACTATTAAATTGACGCTATTTGTTTTTAAAAGAATTATATTATTAAGCAAGTTTATTTTTGTTTCAAAGAACCGGTGAATTTAAGAACAAGCGGGCGATCCACCTGGTGGTAAGTGGTCACCGCCGCCCGACCCTGACTTTTGCAACACCAAAGACATCGCCAATGCGTTGTGGAGTTGTTAAGTCTCATGTGCCTGTGCTTTCGCCGCCTCTTTCTCACAGAAACACAGTGATACAAGCCTTCAACACAATACAAGATTCCAGCAGGACACATTTTGATATACAAAATCTTATTTCGAAAAGAGTAATTGCTGAGTTTATTGCCGGCTCTTCTCAGTAAAAGCAACCTTTCGAACCGGTGTTAGAGTCTGATCATTCATAAGTGCTTGTGAAGGCCTATTTGAATAAATATTTCATTTCATTTAATTTTAAGAGCAGTACTGTTTTACGGCGGAAATGGGTAAGGTAGTACTTCCCTGGACGAACACTGCCCTAAGAGCTCTACTACTTTAAAATACGGATCCTGCGATCGAAAGCTTTAGGACCTGTAAGTTGACAAAACATTGACAATGCTTTGTTATTGCTAATGTCTTTTGACTTGGCACTTGCCATCAGGGGGACCACTTGTCAGTTGATGATAAAAACTATTGATGACAGAGACTGTTTTGATATAAATAAATTCAAAAAGCTCATTACAAAACATTCAACATTGCAAATAGCTCCGAACGATAAACAAATCTAGCTCCATTGACTCGCACATCTAGTGTTATACAATTTATGTATAGAGTGTAGAATAATTCAGAACACAATCAAGATTGCAATAATAACAGACAGTAACAACAAAAAGTTAATGAGTTGTGAGGTTATAGATGACATACACAACACATAAACCATAGCTTTCAGGGAAATGAGAAATCTATGGTGGGTGAAAGGTCTTTAGACAAACGACTAGTGTTGTAAGGAATATTATATATAAAGCTTTGACATATTATTTTATAGAAAAAGTAATCAATATATCGAAATAAAAAGTGTAGGTATAGTTGACTTATTAGGCTTTATAATGTTTACGCGAAATTCCGTAAAATTCCGCACGGTATCAACCTAGCCGGTTGATTGTTGACTGCCTTCCAAACCGGTGGTTGCTTCACTAACATTGACCTTCAGAAATGTTTGCGGGCCTAAACTGAATAAATGTAACGGTTTAAAATTCTGTACTTATTAGTTTTTCGATTAGGTATGTGGTTTGGATAAAAAACGTATCAAGAGACATTTTTACCCACCATCATCTGATCCCAAACTAAGCAGAACTTTTACAATGGAAACAAGATAGCTGATATACTACATGTAGCTTCTTTTCAAAATCCATGTGTCAATTTACGCCACGTTTATATTTATACGCACACATTTAAGTCCATGTTTATATTTATAAACGTATTTATATATATAACGTACCTACTACGTACTACCTAACTATACTTCCGTGCCAGTTACGATCTAGGCTTTATATAAACCGGTAACACATTGTTTATCCCCGGGGTTTTGCTGCTATAGGTGACGAAGACCACTTAGGTACCCCTCAAGTGAACTTGTTTGTAAATATTCAATATTATTTTGTATTTAAGACTATTTCACCGGTAATTTTTTTATTAGCGGTTTAAATTTATTAAAAAAAACATGTAGCCTTGCTGAGTTTCTTGCCGGCTCTTCTCAGTTTAAGGCTGACTACTGCACCGGTAGTAGCTTCAGTAACTTTAAATTTGACCTTCATAAGTGCCTTCCGAGGGTCTAAACTGAATTAATGGTTTTGAATTTAGAATTTTTGAATTGAAGGTTCTGCTAACTCCAAATTTTTTGGTCAATCTCTCAAAGTGGTAATAGGTAAATAAAAAAAATATTTAAATAACGAGCGCAAACTTATGAACAACATTTACAATATTATGTATATTATATAAGGTTCGTATATTAAGTACTAAATATTGTTTTGTCGTAAAACGAGTTTAACAATTTATTTATCGCACAAATCTAATTATTTTATTTCCTACATTTGGTTCTTCTACTATTATTAGTTAAAGTTGTGTAATATTATTATAACAATAAACTTGATTCGGTAATAACATCAAATAATTCCTAAATGAGGCAAGAATATAAAAAATGTATTTGTAACCTTTGGTGGGTGGCTTAGTTGCGCAAAAACATACAAATACTGCCAGCGAATTAGGGAAGAGAAAGTAAATTTTCAATCACCAATAAGTGCTTGAAGCAATAAGTAAATAGATCTGTGCTTGCAAGTTCTATAACTGTAGCTAATTCGAAGTCGATAGTATGTAAAGAGCGATATAAATAAAATAAAAAGATTAAAAAAAGTCAATAACATAATGTTTATTCTACCCCCTCTGTTGTGGCACCTTTTTGCCGCCGATATTTTCTGGCTACTGTGAATGGTCAGTAAGCAAGGTTCGTTTTATATCGTCACTAATAAAATGTAAAAAAGAAGAAAATAAAGTGATGACATGTTTTTTTTATAGCCGTTTTATCTTTGTGTCACATTTAAATTTGATTTAAAACAAGTCGATTTGAATCAAATTTACGAAGTTCTTAACTTAATAATTAATAAAATAAATCAATATGTATTTACAACTGTAGATTTATATTTATTATACTATTTAAATGAATTCCTGATTAACTACTATATAGGAATAAAACTATACAGTGTGCATAGCATGGTATAATGTAATTAAAACTTTTTATTCCAAAAACTTCATTTACACAATGCTGTCACAAATACATTTATGAACAAACTTTTAAAATAAATAAGTTTATATTCTACTAGCTGTCCCCCGCGGTTTCACCCGCGTTCCTGCCTGTAATCTGCGAATTGTCAAACGCTCGCAAACCTCTCAAAAAGAATATTTTTTATCTCGTTTTTACGATACTCCTATTGTTCGAAGCGTGATGTTATCTATACTAATATTATAAATAGGAAAGATTTGTATGTAAGTATGTTTGTTACACTTTCACGCAAAAACTACTAAACGGATATGGATGAAACTTAGCACATAGATAGAGTATATCCTGGAATAACATATAACTACTTTTTATCCCGGAAAATATGTGATATCCCTCGGGCACGTGGGTAAAACCGCGGGGGACAGCTAGTATAGCCTATAGTTTTCCTCGATAAAAGGACTATTCAACACAAAAATATTTTTTCAATTCGAACCAGTCGTTCCTGAGATTAAAGCAAACAAACAAACTCTTCAACTTTATATATTAGTATAGATATAGATAATGGTTCTAAAATTAAGTGTAAATAAAAAAAACCGACAGCATTTATTTACAAAGCAGTATCTTTGTATAAAAAAGGAAGGAACAGAAGCAAGGAGGTTGCGTGCGTCTCCGCGTTCTTCGCGCGAGAGATTCATCGACTTTTTGTACAGTTCGATAATCGACCACGTAAATTGAAACCTTCGTATGATAATATTCAGATTAACGCTCGGTTGTTCCATAACACGCTTGCGATTACAATTTACGACTCGCAGTAACGATAAAGTATCGATTGACATATGTCAGACATGACACTTCGGTAATTAGAGATTTTTGATTGGAATTATTGTACTTTACCAACCATTATAAAGGAAAATATTTTTATTAAAAAAGCAATTGTAGTCTAAACTGCATTAGTGATAAAATTGCATATTCTGTGACACATACATAATAATAAAATGAATATTATTCATGTCTCACATTATATTAATTTAAAAAATATCACACATTCGATACCTGATCCCAAACTAAATAAAACGTGTATAATGAAAACCAGATAACTTTTAGAATGAATGCTACCTTGCACAGTATATTCATGTGCACAATGCCCCTGGGTAGAAATCGAATCCAAGACCTATCGGGTAGCATTCTACGTATCTCGGCCTTACACCAGCCTGTCATTGAGATATATATAATAAAAAAAATAATCATATCTATCTAGATTATTCTATATCTATAGAAATAGATAAAATCTTATTTTGCAATAAACATCACTCAATTCTCACAAACTTGGGTAGATATTACGTCAAAAGCGAAGTTACTTTTAAAAGCAGTGCAATTTTCACCTTAACAATTTAAAAGTCAAAAGTGCAATTATTTTAAACAACTGTTGTTTTACTTTAAGCGATTATACTGTTTTTGGGTATTCGGTGCTTCAAAAGGTTATTTTTAAGTCATTAACCTTAAAATTTGTAATTTTTTAAGTGCTATCGATATTATTTATTACCAATTGTTATCTTTGTAGTTCCATTGTATAATAAATACAGAATCAGTTAAATGGATATTAAATATCTCATGTGGACGAAAAAATGAGTCCAAATTTGTATCATCCAAGATATACTCGTATATATACGGAAATTAGGATTTCTTTTACGCACCATCACCTCAAAACTACTGAACATATCGAGATGGGACGGCTACCATTTGAGACGTATTTGTTTGTAGATTCTTATAGGCTATATATCATACCGATAAACGCGGGTGAAACCGCGGGAGACTGCTAGTATATAACGTTAGTAAGGTTCCCTTGTAAATGTATGTTCGTGGTTAATTTATTTATTTATTTTACAAAATCCACAGATTGTAAATCTAATAAAAGAGTATATATACTATTGGCCCTTCCATCCTATTACAGATTTACTTTATATAGGTACATATTAAACAGCCTATAAAGAGCAGAAAAATAAAGAAAAGTTCCCAGTTAAAGATAAAAAGTAAGGATTTAAATTTTAAAGAAAAATTAGTTTATACAATTTAGAAACGTCAAATCAAGCAATCATTCAAAAATACAGAAATATGGTTTATAAACATAATTTGTAATTTACTACTAAAAAGTAACCGTAACTTAATTAAGTTCTTTACAAATTTTACACGTGTCTGATCACCAAATAAGTTCATAACAGGTAAGGAGTTATGGACAACGCCAGTGTGAGTTTATTTATACCTCATAAACAACAATTAACTTTGCGTCAAATAATATTTGTTATCATATTTCGTGGCTTTTAATTACCTTTTTATATACTAGCTGTCCCCCGCGGTTTCAACTGCGTTTATCTCATACCTATAAACTATAACCATCTACGAAAAAATCCGCGTCGAATGGTAGCAGTCCCATCTCGATATGTTCATTAGTTTTCACGTGATGGTGCATCAAAGGAACCCTATTTTCCTTATTTTTTATATATAGAAGATAGTAGCTTCAGTAACTTTAAATTTGACCTTCATAAGTGCCTTCCGAGGGCCTAAACTGAATAAATGGTTTTGAATTTGAATTTGAAGAAGATAAGATAGTTTGTAGAAGCTGTATAGTGAAAATATGAATCCGATTTGATGCGATTTAAGAGTATCAGAATAATAAAAGGGATTTTAAAAATGTTGTCTATATGTTTGTACAGACAAACTCAATATCCTTACTAATATGTTTTTAATCAGTTTAGCATATCTTGGAGCACCATTTAGTCTTTCTTTCATCAATATCAGTTTCAGAAAATAAAAGATTACTAAAAATGCAAAAAACCCGAAATAAAATTAAAACATTGTCACCACATAATTAAGAATCAGTGAACGCTTTAAATCTGCTTATTTCATTTCTACGGCAGAGTTAAACAAGATATTTATATCAATAAAAAAACTGGGTAGGACAGCCTAGTTCATAAAAAAGTAGTTTATTTTTATTTATTTATATTTTTATTCAAAAGCAAAGACATAAATTAAATCAGCATAAGGTTCCTATACTCCAAACAGTATTAAAGGAAACTATTACCGCAAACTTTTTAACAAATACCTCCAAGACTGCGAACTTCATTTTGCTTGCTACAATTTTTTTTATACATTGTAAGTATGAATTATTTATGCTACAATAAAGCTTGAGGTACAAATAACATGCTATAAATAACATAAATAGAGCGAAAAAAACATGTCCTACCGTTTAATCGGCAAGTGTTTCGTAGAGCCCGACGGCTTAATCAAATCGCTAAGGAAAGACATCAACGCATTCGGCGTAGCACTTTCTTTTACTTTTTTTTTTATTTTGCACGAATTCCTTCATGGTTGTTTTGTATTTTTATGATAAATAATTCGACATTAAATTCTTTTTGGTTACTGATTTTTTTTTCCGCTTTTGAGTTACTTATAGAGCCTACTGGCTATCCCCTGCGGTTTCACCCGCGTTCCCGAGGGATGTAACATTTTCCCGGCACAAAAAGTAATCTAAGTTACTTTTAATACCTTCAAGAATATGTGTACAAAGTTTCATGATGATCGGTTAAGTAGCTTTTGCGTGAAAGCTACTTAAGTTAGGCTCATAATATTATTAGGGATGAATATCTTGAAAACAATGAACATCGTTATTAACTGACTATTTTTGTTTTGTGAAACTTGAGGCGTTGTAAATATAAAACTATTAAATTTTAATTTAAATAATACCGTATCAGTGGATTATAACAGAAATACTATAAACTGTAAATAAGTACTCTAGTTGAAATCATTGTAATGATTACATCGTAGTAAGTGCTACGAATAATTTTGACATTTTTTGATAATCATTTATATGTTCATGATAATATGAAAACTAAATTAAATAAATCACTCACTTTTATGCGGTATTCAATCAAATAATGTATTCTCATCTAAAATAACATTATTGTAACAACTATTTTTAAATAAAAGTATGGTTTTTAATCATCTGAAAGTTTCATTTCATATTTGTTAAACGTAATCAATGGTTTTACATTTAATATACGTATTTTAATTTTAAACAAAAATATTACATTTCTACAAGTAAGATTAAAACAGAACCTATTTATAAATACTTTTATAGGTTACCACTTGACCATAACGATGGTACTTTTCATCCGACACCCACCTATCGGTTGCCATGGTTACAGAACCTGCACGCTCCACCGGCTCAGCTGACGACAGGTTGTAACAAAAGACCCTTCATCTAGATCAGTGTGTTTCTATTCATCCGTTTGGAAACCGAGAAATGTATTAGTTTCCGAAAATTAATTCCAATTCATTTGTTTCTTTATGCGGTTTCTAATATTACATTTAAAAAAAATGCTAAAGAAGTATTATGAAATGTTGTCTTTGAGTATGGTAATTTGGTCGTGATTTATTGTTTATTGCATCGTTTTTTTTTTTTAATTTAAGTCGCATTGTCATGTTGATTGCAAGTAGTTTAATGATGATTTCCTTTTATTATATTTATATTATTTTTATGACTTAAATTTAAATTTTAGAAACTTTATAATGACGTTACTAAAAGCTAAACATTCTAATAAGCTTTTTCTCGCAGAATATTTTTTTTGTTGATTGAAAGTTGAAAGCATACTCGTTTAGATAATCTTTCTAAATGTATATTTTTTTAATAATATTATTACATTTACAAAATCATAGATTTTCATTACCTTAACATACTTAAAACTTGTCTAACCTTGATTTTATTAAACAAGTGACATTATATTTCTACTAAAATTCAAATGCTACGTATCTATAATTAAACGTGTGTTTATAATAATAAATAGAAATATTATTTTTATCCTTTCAATATTGTTCTCTTTCAAATAGCTATTATATTCCTTTCATGTACATAAGTATCATCTTTAGTACTAAAAATGATTAATCATAATTAAACAAGTACACATACCTTATAGTCCAAATGGAAAAAAAAAGTTTTCGACACTACACTAATTAGTCAACAGCAACTTTCACAAATTGAATCAAGTTTCCAAACACATGTTCACTAACACTAAACAAATCTATACTGCTTTTATTTTCATATAAATGTATATAGTCACATGGAACCTTACAATGTTTACCCCCACGGTATCACACGCTAATTGTCAAATTTTTCAAGTCTACCATATTATTTCACATTTACCATTGTCAAACTTTGCATACGTTACCGCTAATCACCAGGTCCAACATTCCGAAATAGAGGAGACGATACGATATAAAAACGTTTCGCTTCATTTTTCCGACATCGCGCCTCCGCTTAAGGGCGCGACGTAAGGCGCAAGTGTGTGCGTAACAACCTGACCATAAGCTTGCGTAGACGCAACTGAAATCACCTTGCAAGGCCCACTATACCTGTCTCGCTCTAAACTCGTCTCCGTCTCACTCTAGCGGGCATTGTGCCGAGCTCGGCGACTGGCTTACACGACTTGACAATAAATTACGTATAGGAATCTAATCAGTTTAATAGATGTGTGATTTTTTTTAATTCTGACCGCTCCTAATGGCTCTGGACAATGATCGGTGGACGTATAAAAACACCAATTACGGGAGAAAACTTCATCTTGACACAGATTATGCGCCGTTTATGGAAAATATAGGATGTCAGTTATTATTAAGTATTTACTGGCTAAAGTGTTGGTCGCAATGGTCGCTGTTCTACTTATGATTGCTGATTCATCGTCATATTAATGGGAAAATATGTTTGGAGGCTCTTATATAGTACTCTCATAAGTAACTACTTGGAATGCCAAAAATCAGGTACTGTCAAGTAGTTCGAGAGTAAATTGACTCTATGTCATACAGACGAGAGAACTGACAAGATGGCCATGCAAAAGGATTTTTATTCTTTTTGATTGATTGACCTATTTATAAAAGAATTTCAGAACTTCACCAAATCTGTTTGAAGCTTTATGGTTGTTACTGAATCTGTTCGAAAAGTTCGTTTAGATACCTATTACTTGCATATTTATTATTATAATATTTATTTAAAATTAGTATTAATGTTTTCGGAGACATTATGAGCTCGCAAATCAAGAAGATTGAAGAAGAGATTGTGGATACTGTTTATGATTGAATAGTGACTTTGCTAAAAAATATTAAGTTTGAATGGATTTAAACTCTCCCTCTGAATTATCATCAGACAATCAGCTACAGCACCTTCTCACTTGGCGGTTCCAATCCACTATCAGAACCTGTGACTCTCACTAGCCCATCAATGAATAGCTTCCCTTTTGCCACCTACAATTTGTGAAGCTAAATATAAGAGTTTCGACAATAGTATTGTTTCACATATTTTATTATTTTATAGACACAAAAAGATGAAATACAACCAGTAAACGGGTTTAATATTAAAATTGTAAACAACTGACACAAGAAACTAATAAATCCTAGCAACATTAAAGTTAAGAACATTCGATTACAAATTATTAAGAAACCATTCGATTGTCAGAAGTCTTGGCCAATGGCACATCAATTTGAGAAATGAGGAACTCTATACCTTAACTGCACTTAAAGACGCAAACAATGTAACTTATAACTTGTTGAGCAATACCGTTTGCAACTGTATAGATCGTAGGTTCGATTCTCAGGTCAGACTGACCAATGGCTTTACCTCATAGTGGTATATTTGCCTCATTACGTATTCTACGCGGATAATTTTCTCCTTTAAAATACATGTTCATAAACAAACAGAATGAATATGGGTACAAATTGTACAGCCGATGCGAATACTGGTTATCAGTGTAATAATGCATGCTATGGATCCTTATTAGCGGTAGCTGTACCAATCTGTGAGGTTATATAATCCCTACTAATATTATAAATTTGATTGTAAGTTTGTTTGTTGCGCTTTCACGCGAAAACTACTTTACCGATCATCATGAAACTTTGTACGCATATTCTTGGAGGTATTAGAAGTGGCATAGGATACCTTTTGTGCCGGGAAAATGTTACATCCCTCGGGAACGCGGGTGAAACCAAAGGGGACAGCTAGTTATAATATAAATGCGAATGTTTGTATGTATGGTTTGTTACTCTTTCATGCAAAAACTACTTAACGGATTTGGATGAAACTTGGCACATATATAGAAAATGCCCTGGAATAACACATAGGATAATTTTTGGATCGGGAAATTGTTACATCACTCGGAAACGGGGGTGAAACCGCAGGGGACAGCTAGTAATATATAAGGCGATGGTATAGTACCAGAAGCGATGCGACTTAGTCGATGATATATTTGATAGTGGGTTTGAATCATTTATTATGAGCTTTAGGTGAATAAACATTGTCAAAACCAATACATGCAATGTTTTATGACATTTATATATCAAAACAGACTTAACTCAATAATACAAGCTAACGTAAATTGATTATACGTAGATTGGACACGGAACAATAGTTCCACCCAGACACTAAAACTAGACTAAACTTTCTGTTGAAAATCATTCACCAAATAACTCGCGATTTATTTTTATAAGGTAATCGAAGTGTCAATTTCCAACCAAGGATTCTCACAACCTTTGACTATAATAACTCGAAACCAAACCCATTAAAAGTGCAAAAGATCGTAATTTAAATAAGTGACATTGTTTTCGAGACTGAAATCTTTTCGTAAGGATTTTTAGGTAAGGTCATCAATATTATCTGTTTGAATACTCAAATAAATCACATAGAATCTTTACAACTTACTGGTAATTTCAAAGGCTATTTTCGTACAAAAAGCGTGTTGATTATTTAATGTTATTTTTGACGAGACAACGTCTAATAAATCGATGAACGCTGGCTGCATGCACGAAAAAATGTCCCGTTACGCTTATTGTACAAGGTTAATTATTCTTACATTTTAAAAATCTGATTACTAGTATAATTTCAAGTATCTATTCTTTTATTATTTAGTTAAAATAATCTGTTCGTTAAAGTAATTAATATTTTTGAATTAATAAGTGCAAATAAAAGTAAATTTATCAATGAAATTGTAGATTTCATTTCACTCCTTCTTTATATCCATACAAAATAATGATATTCAATAAAAATGATTCTATTTTATTCATAAATTTATGCAATCATTTCATCAATGTTTTGTGTTGACGTTGTCACGTTAAACTATCGTCCGTAAACCAACTTTACAGACAACCATTTTTTTAAAGTAAGTTTTTAATCTGTACATTATAACTGTAAAATACAGATTCAGCATCGACTTAAAATTCTTGGACACAAATTTTCCGGCATCAGAAAGCAAAAGGCTGCTTTTTCCGCGTACATTTATTCACTAATTATAACCATTAGTGACTGTAAATACCTTATTATCTCACCTTTAAACAAACAGGCTCCATACAAGGGGAATATTACAATTTGTAATACAATGCGAGCGCTCATCTTGTTTAAGTACTTGAACATCGCAAAAACTAGATGTGACCCAAAAGGTACACTGGGGACCGTGGTCGACTCCTTCATGACCATTCTTGTGGTCACCATATCGTTACTACAATGTTTTGTGACATGGACTTAGTGGCTGTTTTTTTACAGCTACGTCCCTTTTATAGCTAATACGGAACTGTTGTGGCCGTTTGTGCTACGCTTGTGCTTGTTTCCAGCTCTTGTCTCTATGTTTATTGATAGAGACAAGAAGTAGCAGAAGTATACAAGAGTAGAAGTTTGTGTATTTTCAATTTGCACATAAATATTTTGATCTATGCAAAAATCATAATATCTATATCAATCAAGGAAAAATGTGAACTTTAAATCTAACAAAAATATTAGCATAAAATCAATTTTAGTTTCTTGAATATTTTTGTCATGAGCCGTTTTACTCTTTCTTTGTGATTTCACGGTGCTAAAATTTTATTGAATATTACTATTTCTAATCAAAAAACCATAACTTACAAAGCAATTCCTATTCACTGGCCCGAATGATGTTATAAAAGAAGCATCATAACATGAAAAATAGTTAATTCGCTAAATTATAGCTTAAGTAACGTGTAAAATATTATTTTTGACGACATTTTAAATATATATTTTATTGACCGTTAGTGTTATTCTACAATAGTAAAGATACCCGTTTTAGGTACAGAACTATAACAGGTATTGTTTTTTTATTTCGTCAACATTTTTATATTGATTAAACATTCCATCAAAAAAATATTAAATCAGCAATTTTAATTTGAAATTCGTTTCGAATATTTTGATAGGCATCTCTATAATATTTTGCATTCAACCTTATCATTTATCTGGGTCACTGTTATTAGCAATTTTACTTAATATACTTCAAAATTGACAATCAAAAGGTCAAGCTAAGCGGTGATTACATTTTTTTTCTTGTACAAAGATTCCAAGGTGGTAATGGGAAGGATGGAAGAATGCTGTGAATGGTGCATGTTTGTGTGAATAATGTGCAGTGCAACTGTAAACCCATTTTTTTTTTTTAGTTTTTTCTTTGTCTAGTAGGCTGATAAACAGGCAGACGGTCTACCTGAAGGTAAGTGGTCACCACCGTCTATGGATGTTTGCAATACCAGAAACCCTGAGAGGTCAAAATCTTAAGACTCATGTGACTGTCATCTTCAAAATATGGAGTCAACCAGAGAACATACTTATCATTATAATCTGAAGTGACTATGGGGCAAACTATATTGATATTTTTAGAGGCTTTTTTACTGTATAGTGGTCTTAAGGTACAATCTAATGAATTTTCACTTTTATCGGCATTAAAATTTGCTACATCATAATAATATATGTATATTGCATTTAACACCGCGATTAGTTTCGGTTTTATACCACCCATTCATCAATATTTTGTTCATTGATGATTCACATCGCTACATTCTTAACACTACGACCGCACCCTACCACCTTCTGTTTACCGTTACCTGTTACCGAAACGGCGAAACAATAAAATTGCCCCGGTCCACCCACAGGGCGGCGCGAGCGCATAAATCAATACAAAATACAATTATAAGAAATTACACACGCGTTTGTAATTAAAAATGGATGTATTTCATCTTACGTGTCGATTATTAACAAATACTTAGTGGACCACCTACCGTTACTATGTTTTTATTTGTATTAAATAGTTCTACTTTTATTTCGTGTGGTCAGTTTCCAGCTGTTTTGGATGCTTTAAAATGTATAAATGTTTTGAATGAAAATATTGCGTAAATCTAGTATCTACTAGCAATCTAAAGTAATCTAGTAGCAAACTATTAGTTATCATATACTATTACTAACTGTTTCCCACGGTTTCACCTGCGTTTATCGACATCATATATGTATACCATATAACGATCTACGAAAAATTCGTATGTATTGCAAGAAAATTCATTGAAGTGATTTGGAATTTTTTATGAAATAAATACGTTAAACTATCAAAACCATCTCTCTATATGCCAAATTTCATCCAGTCCGTTTTAATAGTTTCCTGTGATAATATTTAAATAATAATAATAATAAATATCCCCTAGACATTCTTTTACACATGGTTACCTGATCCCAAGTTAAGCAGAGTGTACTGCTTGTAGTATGGCTACCAGGTAACTGATATACTACATATACTACTTTTTAAATACATAGTTATATAGATATTTACACCCAGACACAGAACAAACAGACATGTTCATGCACACAAATGTTTGTCCTGGGTGGGAATCGAACCCGCGACCGGTTTGGCAGTCAGGTTCTCTAACCACCAAGCCAATTGGCCTGATAAAGTAACAACCACACAAGCTTTCACATTTATAATATTAGAAGGATTTTTCTAAAAACAAACAAAGATCTGGAAGAGTAAAAAAGTTATGCTAAAAATCTTATGATTTGAATAAAAAATATGTCATCAATACATAGTATAAAACAAAGTCGCTTTCTTTGTCCCTATATCCCTATGTATGCTTAAATTTTTAAAACTACGCAACGGATTTTGATGCGATTTTTTTTAATAGATAGGGTGATTGAAGAGGAAGGTTTTTATGTATTAGCCGGGGCGGGTCGCTAGTTTTTATGTATTAGCCGGGGCGGGTTGCTAGTTCCATTATACACTGAAGAGTAACAAATTAAATTTATGCTCAAAGTGCGACTCATATTTAGGTTTTACCTTGGTGTTTTAGTTGAATATAACAAAATGATTTCATGTCTGTCTAATACTATCTACTAACTAATTTGTCATGAAGTGTCTGTATATTCTAAATTAATAAAAATAAAAAGCAAAAAAATTGAAAATTTCTTTTACACTCTCAAGATCAAAATACTGCTGATTCAAGCGACATTTATTTACTGGTGGGCATTGTATTTTATGTTCAGTACTGATTCAATTCCATCCATCACTCTATGATACAAACGATCATTAAAAGCTCACACATATGGAACGTATGTTAAATTATCATAAGAATTATTCCGAGCTATTCTTTGCTAGACATATTATCATAAATGATTGAATTTTATTATGAGAATAAAAAAGCAATTGACGTCACCGTTAAGGTGAACTTGGCGATAAAATTACATTTATATTTTACAGTTCTATTATTATTTTCCATATTAGTTCAAAACTATACAATTAAACTATAATTTGTAACTTATAGTAGTAGACTACCTTACCCATTTCCGCCGTGAAAAAGTAGTGCACTTGTATTACTGTCGGTTGGAAAGGTAAGGGGGCCGGTGAAATTACAGGCACATGAGACTTAACAACTTCACGTCTCAGGGACTACAACGCGTTGGCGATACCCTTGGTGTTGCAATTGTCCATAGGCGGCGGTGACCACTTGCCATCAGTACCACCTGCTTGTATGTCGGTCTATGAGGTATTAAAAAAAGGTTTTAAGTCGGCTAGTACTTGGTTTTTTTTATGCATCGTGCACCTCCAAAATGAATTAGAGTCGTTTTTTTTTCTATTTATTTTATTTTTAGCTATAATTTACTCTATTTGAAAACCCCGATATTTTACTTTTTTGCTGTTTAGTTTTTTAATGCTTTTACTGTTATATTCTTTTTTATTTGTTCTATATTGCTTCGACTTATTTTCATCCTTTCGCACTCCCGTTCCCATGATTACTTTCATTGTACTTTTTGCTCTCTTTTTTCTCTCTCTGCATTCTACATTTCTGTCTTACGTCGTTCTTCCGAATTTTTCCATTCTTGTATTTCATATACCTAGATTCATTCATCATTTCATCTGTCATCTTTTAACCTTGTTATCTAAGACAAATATTAGAAATAACCTGTTTTATAGGAATTGTATTTCGATGATTGTAAGGCACATAATGCACCTTTGAAGAGGCTTTGTATAAATTTTTACATTTACTTGAAATTTCTTCAGAAATTATCAGTGTGAATGTGAGTGTACGGAAATGTGATTGAGGCGTATGATGGATTAGGGTTTGTGAGGAGAGGGGAACGTGTGTGTGTGTATATTACTTTCTACGTACTGTTTACGCACAGCTGGTAATAAATAAATATCCTGGTACCTTTCGTTGCAGGTATTGGGCAATTGGATCCCAAGCTAAGCGAAGCTTGCACTATATAGATGTTATAGGCCATGTAACTGATATAGATACTATTATACGTAAAAATCTAGACTTCTTTGTCAGCAAGACTCTTCAGTATAAATGTGAAAAGATTTTTACAGTGATATACTACGGTGACCGTTTACAATCAGTCAAGCCGTAAGTTTGTTTGTCACCTTAGAGTTATAGAAAAGAAGCCTCCACTGACAGCTTGGGATTTTTAAAGGGACAGGCCTTTTATTATAATTAGAACCGGCAATGCGCCTGATTTGACTGACAAACGAATTGGTTCGTCTAAAGCAGCGGTTCCCAACCTTTTTTGGGCCGGGGCCACTTTGATATGATAGTCCACAAAGTTTGAGAATACCTTGTGACCTCGCAAATATAAAAATATAAAATAAACTTCTATCATAAGAATTCGTTAAACTCAATAGGGATGTGTCCTGGCATGTCAAATCAGCAATTGTTTATGAAATGTCAAAACGATCGAACGTATGGAGTTTTGTATGAAATAGCAAGTTGTGACGTCATAATTGTACAGCATCAAATAACATATTCTGTATGATTAGATCGGTACTGAAAAATCAAATTAATGATTTAATTTTGATCATATTTAATGTTTTCGTATATTCTTGCATGTTCAATACACTGGTTAGTGTTTGATCATTTATCTTTAATACAGGACACATCCCAATTGTAACATGCATTAACAGAAGGTACCATTTATGGAAATGTAAACACTTTTAGTAGAATATTAAATATAGTTTGCTAATGCAAACAAAGGAATAATTTCAGATAGGGAAATTTTTTCGCGGACCATATTTTTGTTCTGGCGAGTTATTTTGTCCAGGAACCACCACGGTTGGGAACCTCTGGTCTAGAGAATCGAATGAATTCTTATATTATTTTTTAATTTTCATTTGGTTTTAAGATTAAGTTAAAAATATACTGCGACTAGCACAGCATCACCATGCATTTCATTCTGTAAAATTGTTCCTACTGACAGAATAGCAATTGAGTACGTCTGAATAAGGTGGAATATTAACCGACAATTCCTCTATGATATCAAGTAATATGACGATTAATAATAAATAAATAACTTGGGACGTTTTTTATACACAGGCTGGAATTAGATATCCCAAACTCAGCAGAGTGTGTACTATCGAAACCAGATAACTGATACACTACTATTTTTTCCAAACAACATACTTGTAAGGATATTTTTTAGGTCACTGCAAGACTGTCAAGTTCTCTTTCTAATCTTACTGACAGTTCTCAACATTTAATTGGAATAAGAAAAGTTTTAAATAGACTATAAGCAGTTAAGACTATGCATTTGTGGCTACACTTCTGTGGTTATAATCACGTTCACCAAATTATTATCCGTTTATGAATCCAATGCTCTAATTGTTTTCCTTAAAGAGGATCCAATTAAAGTATAACTTTGTTTCGATGACATTATTTCTGGGACAAACTGGTCATGGCACTTAAAATATATTTTTAGATTAACTGCTGATTAAAAATGTGAATAAAAGGAGCGTCTTAATAAAGTACAAAGAGTATCAAAGTTTTATGATATTTTTATTGGGAATTTTTTACAATCTCGATTAAAATGAAATGTTATAAAGGTTTATTGTTTCAAGAAACATTTTGTGTGTTGTAGTCGTAAACAAGTGGATACAGTACCACGTTTTAAAAATCTAAATTGGACATTTCGAGCCGTCATTGGTCGCAAGTCAATAGATAACTTACCAAAGTGGCTTAACAGTAAACACAGAGGGATTTAAAAAAGCCGATCCGTCCGAAACTCAATTATCTATACGACCAATTGTCCGAAGCTCGGACCAATAAAATTAATCTGAACACAACCCAACGCCATTACGTACGGGACTGTATTAATCTCAAAGCGTTGATTAGTAAAACTATAAAAGCGGAAGTATCACAAGAATGCGGTTAATGAGAGGCTGAAACCCAATTTTATGGTTGATCGTTAAAATGGCCGACAATTGTCTAATTGTTACCTACTAAACAACTGGCATCGTGGGAAGACGATGCCGAACTGATGGTGAAAGTAAAAAACGGATGGTTTTATAGCGTCACCTGACTTCGATATTCGAATTGTAATCGGAACAACGAATCGCTTTTAGGTTGTGATTTTGAAATTGGAAATCAATTTGTTTTTTATTGTGCCATGGGAATTTATGATGCCAGGAGCTGCTTTTATAATGTTGACAAATAAAGTGGAATGGCAGATTTGTTTCCAACATAACATTAAATTATACAAAACCTATTCAATTTACTTTAACGAAGTTAAATACGAAGACTTATTCATACTACATAACAATTTTCTTTACCATCCACTTATTTGCTAACATTGTCAACAAATCTTCAATCTAGCTAACGACCAGTGTACAAGTCTACATGCAAAAAAAATCACACAGAAGCCCGGCACTATTCAAACGAACCGCAACATTTTTCCCTAGCAACATTCAATGCGACAGCGACAATACGTCGGCGACACGTCCGCGACAAGTGGCGTTTACGTCTGTAGGACGTGAATGTCGCACGGATGCCACTTATCGGTTTAATTGGCTGCTTTCGGACGGTTTACCATTGAGTACATGGGAAATGCAAGGGTTGATAGCTAACCTTTTTCCAATGGGAACATATTGAGGATGATTAGCCTTGTATCTGCTAGATGGAATTGAATCTGTCAATAAAGAAGTAGTAATAAAGTAGTATAAATAATAATCCTTTAGGTATTTATAAGGACGTTCTTTAACACACGTCTGATCCCAAACTAAGCTTGTAATATGGAAACCAGTCATGATATACTTATTTTACAAATACATACTTAAAAAGATATTGCAGACACAGAACAAAAATACATGTTCATGCACACAGATTCCTGGATAGGAATCGAATCTACGACCGGCGGCGTGGCACTAAGGGTCTGTAACCAAGCCAACTGGCTCGTCAAATCAAATAATTGTAAACTAAAATGGGTCCAAATAAACTTAAAAATAGTTCGAATATATTGACAATGAAATGAACATAATATTTGATAAGCAAATAATATCAAAGACATTTACGTCAAACTCCGTCAAATAATATAATCAATGTAAACAAATTCAAAGCTAGCAAGGCAAACATATATTTTAATGATATCATCATTATAATAAAAAGTCAGTTTACCGTAACAATGCATACAGATAATTATTACAAGGAACATGGTTAATTTATCATGTAAACACCCAACGTTTTTGTTCGGCCAATCAGCAACAATCATGCTATTACATGCCCTGTTAACCCTGTAATTGTATTATAAAAAACCTAAGCGCGTGCGTTACGTGCAATCTCGCACTATTGCAACACAACTTTAACATGCCATTCAAATAACAACAACGCCTTCGAAAATGCGCTCTATGCCATAGTAATAAACGCTACAGCCAATTTTATGGGGTGTATCAGGGATGTGCAACGAAGCGTTAAGCCTCTGATTTTGGTATGGAACGTGCTAGGGTGTTGAGCTTAATTGACCTGAAAATTTTATACAGTTTGCACCTAATTATTGAGTTTTATTTGTTATGTGTTTTTGCGGTTGAGCGACCATGCGTAAACTGTGCGCTTTTTCAACCAATGAGAATGCTATGTGAATTTCATTAATGTTATTACTGATATACTCATTAACAATGTTTCGGCGGGTTGTGAGTTCGATTCCCGTCTTGGAATTATACGGAGCGGTTAATTGTATTCTAAAGTATCAGTTCTACTTTGTTTGGGATCAGATGGCCATGTATAATAAAACTATAGAATATATATTTATTTAGATTAAAAAAAAATTCATTATAAAATAAATTAATATTAAAATTAATTTATTGCAGTAACATTGATAATGACCAATATACATGCAAATACTCATACAAAAAATTATATGCTAATACAGAATAAAATCTAATTTGTTTTTTTTGTAACATTTTTAAACCAAGATTTTAGTTTATTCAAAATATAATGTCTAACTTCTGGTAATTTATTATCAAAAATTGATTTATTCACGTTTATAACATTTTGCTTTAACCTATTCTAGCCGTGGAAAGATGTTAATTTTTAAAAACACAATACAATTAATCTTAAAATAATGTATCGTAGAATCTTCAAAGAGTACGGACTAAGAGTCCGTAGAAAATAAATCTAGAAACTAATCGAAATCTTTGAGCTTGTACCCGTTTTGGTACTACAATATTAATTATTGCTTATTCGGTTAGTCAATTTTGGTATGCCTAAATGTATGCATATCCATTTTAAGAACCGCTTTCAATCTTCATTATTTCCTATGAAATTCGATTACATACATGCATAAAACGTTTCTTTTCGTAAATAATTGATAACGGCCAAGTTATTATGCGCTGTAAAAATAATTGGAGGCACGAGACCGACAGCCGTTCTGCCAAGAGTGTATAATTATTAATGATACATCGGAATTACGCTTTTGTGTTATGATATTTGATTTTATGTGTTTTTAGTTACCTCGGGCAATGGGAGATTCATTGATCGTCTACTTAAATTGTTACGTCATCGTTTTTACTTTTTGAAGTTATACTTCTTTAGGCGCATTATGAAAAAAATATGGGTGAAATTTCGCATCACTGTAACACAAAAGTAACAGGTTGAAGGTAGCTGATAACGGTCTCTCCGGAACATCGCACTAATCGGAACTGTCAATGTCAATGAGTGAGTAATGATGTTATTCTCAATAATATCCTAACAATGTTAAAAATTGTTATTTTTTACAGACAGGTGCAAAGATTTTGGACTCTACAATTTCACGACAGAGTAAAGACAAACGCTTTTAGAGCAGAAGTCTCCGAGTGTCAAATCCAACGCTTGCATTGTTTTTCTAAATACTATACTTAATTTATTCAATTAATTAATATATTATAGTTTACCTAGAAACGAAATAAGAGTGTTGATATTTAACAGTTAAAAAATCCTTTTTTAAACAACCCCCTTCAAACAACCATGACACTTCCACCATATTGGACTTTTGAGAATTTCGTGCAAATTCTTTGTTCTTTGTTTTATCTTCCGATAGGACCTTGGTATGGGGGGTTTTAAATTCAGTTGCAAAATTTTACCCAACCACAAATGAAATTAAATAAAAGCTTGTAAAAAAACCACCAAAATGGCTTCACAATAACTAAGCAATATATTTTCGTGAACATAATATCATATTGCATTCGATCTATGATAATAAATTAATTTATCGGCGCAGACAAATTTTAAAAATCCGTTTTATATTACAAAAGAATTCGTGAATTATTGAGGTTTTCGACGCATAAATTAAAGAAAGCATAATAGAACTTAATTAATATTAAAAATTCAATCGAATACAATTAATTGTTTTATTCATAAATAAGTTAAAATGACACAATGCATCACAGATTCATAATTATTTTTTAAGCCTTCAGGTAATGTAGCAATAAAATTTGAAACAAGAGAAGGAGCATCCCAAATATTTTTAGCTTATATCTTTACGCCTATCCACGAAGACGGGTCTAAATACTGAGACCCACATTTCAACAAAGATATTTTAAATCCCCACGTGACATGAGGGGCCATCGTCGGGGTTCCTAGGACACATTACCAATCTCTACCTATACGTAATCACTTCTGAGAAAAAACCATCAACTGCACATTACCTAACCTGGGAATCGAATGCCTCTCATTATTCAATAATTATGTCCTCATGTTGAATGATCAATTTAATAAAAACCAAAATTACTGTTTGTTGAAAATCTGTTGCCAAGAACCTGTTGGTGTGTTCCGATAGCTGCACTTTCGAAGTTCGTTTCTAGGTTTGGCAAGCTTACCACCTTAACCACATCATCGATCACTTGCCATGGTGAGATTGTGGTCGCACACATAGTGTTAAAGAAACACCCATGCAAAAATCTAGTCAATCAGTAGCCACATTTCGACGGGCCAGCTGGCTTGGTGGTTAGAGACCTGATTGCCAAGCTGCAGGTCGTATGTTCGATTCCCATCCAGAATAAGCATTTGTGTGCATGAACATGTCTGTTTGTTCTGTGTCTGTGTGTAAATATCTATATAAGTATGTATTTAAAAAGAAGTATCAGTTACCTGGTAGCCATAGTACAAGCATTACACTCTGCTTAATTTGCCACGTGTGCAGAATGTCCTGGAATATAATTGTGAAGGAAAGATAATAACGATTTATTTCATTAGAAGGATATCTTGATAGTCCTTCATTCCAAATTATAAATATGGCAGCGTAACTAACAATCCGAAACGAAATCTTGTAGCCGTGTTCGTCGTATTGCATTCCCACTGTAAGGTTGGCGGCTATTTGTACCAGTTCACAGCTTCGGCTAGTTAGCAATGTCCATTGATCCGTCTGTCCGAACTGCCGACAATGGCCGAAGTACGGCGCCTTCCATTTAGTGGTAGAACATTCGCGAGGCCCGAGGTTGTAAGTGATAGATGATTTTGTGTAGTAATTGGATATAATAGAAGCCGCGTAATATCGTTAACATCAGACACGGCGTTCAATGAACTTATTTACAAGTATTTTTTTATAGAAATAAATTTCTTCGCTTTGTTGTGTAGCCGATATTTTTTTTAAGTGAAAACTTATTTTGCGGCGTTGAGCACTTTTCTTGGGATGGGTATAAATTGTTAAAATCGCGTCAGGACACGATTATCGAAAATTCGTAAGGCGGTAAAAATGCACGACGTTAATCTTCCAGTTTTCACTTCTGCCGGCGTGCAAACCGTTTTTTTAATCATTTTTTCAAAACTATTAGAAATCTACAATTTATGTTTATATAGCTCCCACGGAAGGCTCTTGGGCTTATCTGCGGAAGCGGTCGCCTTCTTACAATATGACTGTCATACACATTTAGCACGTGGTTCTTTTGTTTTTTTAATGTTTGCCTATTAAAAATCTATTATTGGGATATATTGCTATCAAAGATTATTTATGATTTTGATTGACTTTTTGTCCCGGGGAACTGTAACATCTCCAGGGAATGCGGGTGAAACTACGGGGGACATGTAGTATTTTATTAGAGGTAAAATAGTAATTTCAGAAATGTCTGAGAGCAAATCCTTTGATATCATGCTATAGAATTTAGATAATAACGCTGAGGTTAGCTATAAAATCTACCTGTGTGTTCATGTACTTGAGAGGCAGTTTCATTCTGGGCTTTGAGTGTTTACCACAACTGACCACATCATCAATTTTCACTATAAGACTGTGGTCAACAGAAGCCTCCATATAAAAAAAAAAAACTAACCTATAATAAAATCATCACACATTCACAAACCTGAGAACGCAGCGTCAATACACTGATAACTTTGAAAGCTATTATAGATTGATGAATCCTTTAATTACGTTACCAAGACGTTTTATCAAACACTCTCAGAGGTACTACATTCATCTTCAGTATAAAAGTATATTTTCTACAATGTACCTGTGTCCAGCTATTCCACGCTATAAAGTAAGTATGCATACGCACCAACATAATGTATTTCTTTTTGTTTATCAATTTGTATTTGTCCCCATATTATCGGCTACGCACCGGTCGGCGTACTTCACAAGATTGATTTCAAACTTACATAGAGATGATGACCATGTGTTGAGTGAGATTTTGGTATGACGAATTATTTGAGTACGTAACTGCAAAGGTTGTCAATTGTTATTCGCTGGAATTATGGATCCTATCAGTAAACGTAAAGTTTTCAGACATGAAATGAGCATCAAAATAAAGCTTATTTAAAGCAAATAGGAACATCATATGTATGCAACTTACTGATATTATTGTGTATAATTTCAAAAGATTAAAGCTATTGGACAAACGTTTATTGAGCTATTCAAGTTTTTATCAATTATTATTTGGGAAGATATTTAATGTCCAAATTACATATTTTAGACGCAGGTACAACTATAATTTGGGTATAGCAACTATAATTTGGGTGTCTTCAAGGCTAGAGTGAATAGGCTCTTAATAAACTAGTGCGCCTCAACATCTAAGATTGCATCACTGCTTACCATCAGGTGGGATCGCAGTCAAGCACTAGTTTATATTATTAAAAAAAAAAAAGGTAACACGCGACCTTATTTTAACTGTAAAGATTAAAGGATTATCGTTAGGTGGTATTATCAACTCAATGTAAATATCTCCAAAGCGTGGACATTTCTCATATAGGTTACTACCGTCGGGGTTCATCGTACTTTTTATTGAGCGACGTTTGTTACTCAGATAAACTTTTGTATTAGCTTTTATAATCCTATCTTTGGACTATATTTTGTATTAAAGTACTGTGTTAATGATTAAAGTATAAATTATGTTTATGAAGGTTAATGTAGCTTCCAATTTGTAACAATCGAAATTGACTGGCGGCTTTCCATTTGATGTCCAATCAACGTATTTTATCATAAAGCTATTATTATACCAGAAGAAAACGTATAGTTATTTGATTGAAATGGTTACAATGACTTTTTTAATGGTAGATAGATATCCAAAAGAGTTCAAGATATTTAAAAAATTTAATGAACAAAATAATATTGGCAGTATATAATAAAAAAAAAAGAAAATTACGGCTTATAATAAAAAAGCGAATTCATTGTTGCATTACATAATTTTAGAAACCAGATAAAAATTACCTACACATTAAAAACACTGCTAGAATTTGCAATTTAAATAATCATGTGTTTTTTTGCATATACTGCACCACTTTATTGTATCCTCTCGTCTAGATACCTTTTGTTGGCTGAGATAAAGTCAAGTTATAGACGACATATACGATAAGATGTTATTAGTAACTTTGTTTCTTTTTCAATTGTATTAAGTTACATACTTGTGCTTCTAGGGGAATGTATTAAATACTTACATGTTTTTATCTAGTTTACTTTATAATTTTGATGTCTTGGAAAATAAATGGTATTGATACAAATAATGAATATAACCATAGTAAACGTTAATAAACTGCATCTTTGGACAATATATATATATTTTACGTCGATTAATTAAAAATATTGTCAAGTTATCGAGTTTTTTTATCCACTCCAGATGAAATCTTTTGACAAATATGATTATGTAGTATGTGGACGACTTTTTGATAGGTCAGGTAGGTGTTCTACTGTTTCCACGTTACATCGAAGCAATGGATTGACTTTTGGATTTTTGTTGAGAAAGGAAGTATAGCGTAGAGAAGCAAATACTCTATTTTAAAAATATCATTCGCTATTTTATAACAACAATAAAATACATTACAAAACATTTTCCATTTAAAGAGAAACAACAGTAGCTTATAAATATGACAGCTTCTCGAATTTAACATACAGTATAGAAAAGGATAATTTAAAAATCACGATACATTACGTATCAGCAGAAATTGTTTCTATGGCTCCTCAAGCAATTTCCTTTAATGAAAATAAAAAACAAATGATTTATACAGTGAATTCAAAAAGGAAGCTGTAACTTAAAGAATAGGCCTCGTAGCTATCTCAGCTATATAGACAATGAGTGGAATTGCCCATCTAACTTAATTCACACAATAAAAATACTCAATGAGCATTGACACAACAAAAAAGTCACCAACATTAATGAGTTGCGTCAAGATAAAAACGCCGCCGCGGCACTGCACAAAGGGAGTGAACAGAGCAAATAAAAGATTACAGTCAATGTGAAAAGCTTTGCGTATTGTTTTATATTAAAGTGAAATAACAATAGGTAGCCCTTTCAATGGATAATGCCGCCACAATGAGAGATGTTAGTTGCAGTTTACATGATACGGAAAACTGATTTGACAAATGCAAAGATTTGTTAGTATTAGCTAAGTTGATTTTAACTTGACAAGCTATTATATACTATTATATACTATAAACGTTAAATATATAATTTTTCTGACATATTTAATTATTTTCCTTTATCGACATACATATGTATTAATAAGTCTCTTGTTATATGCAAAAGTTAACAAATGATAAAGCCTTTCAAATTATTGTTAATTCACACCAGATTTTTAATCTCAACGCAATTCTACATAATCTATGTTCGCCACAATCCCATCTCCATGTAGTCTCACCCTAACCTGATCCCGAACATAAGTGGACAATAGCGGACAACATTCACCTTGTGAACATAATGTTAATGTGAAATACAACATCACATTGTTCCGTCACCTGCGTGCACGACCACGTCCGCCGCTTTGCGCCTCACTACGCCGACTTGTTTTCATTACTGTCTATTTGGCTCAACGTTGTGATGAAGTGACAATTGCCCCTTTTGTTTCTTATCACAATCCGCGAGGATCTTTATGAGTTGGATCGCCATCTTTACTATGAAAGTCACTGAATAAGTTTGCATCTTACAATGACTGAAATGCATGGACAGTTTACGAAGATTGTATTTTCTAGAAGACGCAGCATTGTCCCGTACCTACAATAACCCTAAAAAATTAGTTTGAGTCGATTCCATGCAGTTTAATTAGATATTTTTTTTATTAACTCCGGGATATTTTTGAGTTGTTAAATATCCTGGGACATTCTCTTACACGCGGCCATCTGATCCCAAACTAAGCAGAGCTTGTACTATGGGAACCAGATAACTGATATAGGTACTATATAGGCATATAATACATTTTTTTTCTAAATACATACTTTGATGGATATTTACACTCAGACACAGAACACAGAGACATGTTCATGCGCACAAATGTTTGTCCTGGGTGGGAATCGAACCCGCGACTTTCAGCTTAGCAGTCAGAGTCGCTAACCACCAAGAAAACTGGCCTGTTCTACCATGCTTATTCGAATCTGGGATGTCATTCTGTAAGGGAAAATGCCACTAGTTCGAGGATGATTCGTCGCGGCCTACACGCTGTCTCTTTCGCTATTTACGTAATCACGTGCGATGTTCACTCCTCGAGGCCTCGTTGCGACCGCGTCTGCGTGCTGACGAAGTATCTATTAGCTGAATAAGGGGGCTGATAATAACATTGATGGTTTAGTCGATTCCAGCACCGTCGCTTAATTTGGCGATGAAAAGTTATTTAAAATGTGGTCCTTTATTTCTTGCCATATCTCTATGAGCAGAGCTCTTAACTTGATTTTATATATGAATATATTGCGAGGAATCTAAAAAATCATGACTTTATACTCCATAAAACATAGAGCATGCCCTTGAAGTTTGCCGTATTTATCGCTTTTACAGCTGACTTATTTGGTCCATCAAACATTAAAGTTATATTCGTATTTATGTCTTTATTTAGATGCGTGAATTCTCTGACCGTACCTTAGTGATGTTTCCACAGCTATACACTTAAATGTACCTAAGTATATTTTGCTTATAGTCTTAGAGCTCAGTACGTTTCTCAGTAGACGTCAGTCGTCACCCAAAGCAACAGATAAGTGATTGACGCTGTAATTACTGCTAATGGTCGCGATTGTCCGTGACAAATGAATAAACTGATGCACCAGCAAGCCTTGGTTGAATTAAAACGGATAGTAGGTTTATTTTTGCTGCATTTGTGGTACATTTGAATATCCTCTGTCGGTGACTCTGTAAAGAAAAATTAAGATTTTTAAATTAATAAGTATCATCATCATCATCTATTTTCTACTAATAAGTTTGTATGTATATGTTAGTTACTCTGTCACGAAAAATCTATCAAACCGATGTATGAAACTTGGCACATAGATAGTATATAACCTGGAGTAACACATAGAAAACTTTTTATCCCGGGAAAATGTAACAACCCGCGGGAATGCGAGTGAAACCGCGGGGGATAGCTAGTCATCTATATATTAATACGTGAAGCGAAACTTTAGACCCCTTTTAAGAAAATTACGTACAGAGGAGTGTGAGATTTGACATAGTCAAAGTTTACATTGAGAAGGAGTGTAGAAAGCTTAAATTTTCATATATAAAATTCATTAGGAATACATTACATTAATTAATAAACATTGCGCACACTACTGCTTACGTAATAGAACAAAATTCATATAGGTTATATATTCTGACAAAAAAAACTCAATAAATTTGAAACTTAAAATATATGTAGAATTACGGTCGAATTTCGATCGCTTGGTGACCACTTGTTAAAAATAAAATGTATTAATTATGTTTGAAATATACAACCAAGTTACAATGTTACAAATATTTTATAACAATACACACCCTTGGACGTGGAGTACGTAAAACGTGGAGGCAGGTGTTTTATTTTATTTATAATTTTTAATAGTTAAGTATATTCAGAACTTATGAAATGCAAACTATACTAGAATCGAATCTATTTGTCTATATATCTTTTATGGAAAAAATATAAACAAACTTTTCTTCGTAAAACAGCCTTTAACTAATTAAACTATGCAAAAGCTTATCGACACGCCCATAGTATTTCACTTATTTAATGTAAACTCAAAACATTGATATCTAAGTTGACCTTTATGAAATTTTTGTATAAAAATAAGTAACAAATGTCAGGAAAAAAAGTTAGTACTCAATAGCTTTTATATTATATATTTTGTGTTACTTTTATATATTTTATAGAACAGTTTATTTCTTGGTACCGATTTTAAATAAGTTTGTTTATTTTATTCATACCTACCAAGAATATTTCTACATTTATAGGAAAACGTCGTCTCCTGAGTGAATAATCGACTTTGAAAATCTATACTAAATATAAAAAGGGTGCAAATTTTATAACCTTATAATTACACAAAGGGCGATCTCCGAAACCATGAAACCATTTAAAAATTATTTATCTATTTTTTTTAAAGGTATACACTATTCCGGATGGACATAAGCTATGTTATAAATCCCTCGAGCAAACGGGTAAAACCGCAGCATAGGAAGCTTGTCATTGATAAATCAGGTAAATATTCATAGGCATTCTTAGATATGTTTTTTTAACTTTAGAAGATAAACGTAAAAGTCTAAAGTTGGTCTGAAATACAACTTAAAACAGGTATGCTAATTCAGGTGCGAAATGTTTTTACTGGAGTAGGCTACATTTTATTCCTGGAACAATAAAAAGTAATGTAATAAGTTCAACATTTAACGCACTGCAACAAAATTCAGTAATAAGTAACAATCAAAACACAACAAACATTAAAAAACAAAAATCTTAAAATTTTAATAAAATCGTATAGCGATGAGAATCGTCGTCGAATCCAGGAATCCAGTGTTTTTTTTTTATTTTATTTTTTCATTTGCCCCGTTGGGCAGTGTCGTCGGTTAGTGGACTCAATATGTGGTTGCTCATTTAGAGGCCGGATTAACAATAAAAACGAAATTTGATCATTGTGGACGCGAGGATGGTGTTTTGTTAAGGGAAAGGCGAATGGAAAGTATTAATCATTACTCATTTTAATATTTTTTATGTCCTACAATCAGTTAGAAAGTGGTAAAATAAACGTATTTCTATTAAGCTGCAAAAACATTGATAATTCCTAACGCACACCCACAAAGTACTATAAATGATATATAAATCAATGAATTATCTAGATTATGAATATTGAACATAAAAATGAAAGTATAGATGCAGAGTAAAATATACTGCTTAATTAAAGAAATTAACTTTGCCTTAAGCTGGCATTTGCCGTGTTATCAGATCATCTCCCAACCTGTCCGCCGTGTATAAATCCAATATTTTACTGCCCAGCCATTGTTATTCTCATTAACCCTTTGTCTCATTAGACCCCTTCATATTCAACGTTATTTTTCCGTCGATGACAGCTGAGATTAGGTGCCTTTTTTTAAGTTTTCGTGCGTTCTCTGGATAGGGTTACAAATAATGAGTATATGTGGCCAGTAACGTTTGTGGTTTCGTGCTTTTGTTTTTTAATTAATTTTGTTGACCACGGTTTTGGTATTTGGTTTTCGACCGAAATTAAGGATGTTCGCTTATACATAATTTGGTTATTTATTGACATTGCAAAATTAATGAATGACTTAGTTAAGATAATTGGTTGTTTTTAGTATACTTAAAATTCTGTTTATCCTATTTTTTGTTGAAAATATTAACATAATGTACAGATGGAATGTGTAATTTGTAGTACTAAAACTAGGTAATTATGGTATGAATGTGAAAAATTAGCTTACTTTAGAGTAAACATGAAGGTAGCGGCTTCCCTCATGTTTCAATTAATAACATGCATTTTTTTATTGCCGTATTAAATCGCCTTTGTTTGTTACCGCTCAGGGGGCGGTCGTTTTAATTGACTTAAAATAATGTCGGTACTTTAAAAGCAATTAGTCGGTATCAAAGCGTTATCGAGTACAGAATTGATAAGCTCCCTTTACCTAAAGGTATTATAATATGATATTTTATTGAAATTGTCTAAATCTTTATGTTTCTGTTTGATTACTCTAATAAATGTAGAAACGCTAAGAGCAAGTTTTACGACTTTGAAGTAATTTGGTAGATAAATTTGTTTTTGTTTGGAAAAGTAAAATGAGTTTGAACATCTTGAAAGAGGCTGCGACACGTTCCTTTCTAGTAAGTAAAGTGCCTACAAACACACCTACGTAGCTCAAGAACTGGGGCTCGATTCTGTAAGAAAAATGACACTAACACGAGGATGTTTCGTCGCGGCCTCCGTACTCTGTCTCTTTCGCTAACTACGCTAATATTACTAATCACGTGAGAGATAAGCTCTCCGAGGCCTCTGTGAAGCGGCTCGCCGACGAAGTTTGTATTGGCTGAATAAGGGGGCATCATGATGAAAAATAAAAAACACACCACAAAGTTTGTGTTGATAGCTTTGTACTTCATACGGTAATAACCTACAGTTAGTTTACTTTATTTATGAAATTATTTAAATATTCGTCATCATAATCTATATAGTATATTATATTGTCTATATGCATAAGCAATATAGGGATCCTTTAACACACCATCACCTCAAAACTACTGAACATATCGGGATGGGACTGCCACCATTCGACGCGGAATTTTTCATAGATACAGGCTATAAATTATATCGATAAACGCGAGTGAAACCGCGCAGGACAGCTAGTTATTAATAAAACCATTTTATCTACTAATAAAATCTGTCAATTTTTACTTAGTAACGCTGTCCTTTTCACTCTTCAAGCCAGTTTTATTACTTTCATTGTCCCATCTGGTCTCCGATGATCAGTCAATGGTTTGATATGGATGTCAGTGTTTTATACGAGGCATTGACTATGCTTTAATCGATACGCATGGACAGGGAAATATGTAGGGTTGGTTTAAAACAATATTCAATTTACGTTTTATTTAATATATTATTATAAAAAAGTAAGAAAATATATATCCCTATATCCCTATGTATGCTTAAATCTTTAAAACTACGCAACGGATTTTGATGCAGTTTTTTAATAGATAGTGATTGAAGAGGAAGATTTTTATGTATAATACATGTGACATCCCACGGGAACGCGGGTAAAACCGCGGGGGACAGCTACTTCAATATAAAACATTTCAAAAAACCAAATTTCTAATATATTGCTAGATATATATTACATATGTAATACAAATATATGCTGTTTTTTTTATTATTTTATTGTTAAGATTTACGAAGTCAGATAATAATCGATACACTAAGCAATTCATTTCGGGTGTTAGGTTATAAAATGTTGATAAAATGTAATGAAATAAGATTAATGAAATAACCAGTTTGATGAAAGCTTCTCCTTATCAAAAGCATCAAAATGCTATTTGGCATGATTTAAATTAAAAATTCATTTAATTATAATAAAATAAAAATAAGCATATTTACTTGTGAAATTGTTAATCAAATGTATGATTTATATTTTGATAATAAAGATCGTTATACAAATCGGGAATAAATATAAGGTTAATAAGGAACATTCGGCTAATATGATTAGGTATCTTAAATTATATATATATGTAATTATACCGAATCTAAGAGAAAAGAATTTAAGATAATATTATAATTGTATATAGGTAAAACATAGTAGCTTTATATGAAAGAACGTAAGAATTATTGTGGGTAAAGCAACACCAGTGCCATCTCGATGCGATATCGACCTTGAGACGTAAAGTTGACCTTTCTAACTGAAACATAGTGGAATCAGTGCACTACTGCCTCAAGGTAGATGGGTATGGTGTTGGTACTTCTCAGGATGAACTCTGCGCTAAGAACTCTATATGTATTTCATCTACACTTCTTTCATCTCAGAGGAAAGATTTGTATTTTTGTATGTAACGAATAAATTTAAAAACTAATGGACTGATATCAATAATTCCTTTAGCGTTGTGAAGCTACACTATCCCCGGGTGACATAGGCTATATTATATTCTCAAAGTAATTAGGGATCCTTACTAAAACTTCAATAATGTAACACAAGGTATGAAAAGAAAACCTTAGATCGCCTGCTCTGCGAAAAGTATTGATGATAGAAAGAACAAAATAATGTAATAATAATACTAAAATGTAAAATAATAAAATAATATAATACTATAAAAAACCCGACTACGAAAAATTACTTAACATAACAATTTCACATGAGAATATTTTCTTGTTTCACACTTTTTAAAGCGTAATTGTTCGTAGTCGGGTTATAGTTTTTGAACTTATTTTTTTAATTTCAATTATTTTGGGGTTATAATTTCGTAATAAAGTATTTGCAGATTCCGTTTACATTTTTTTATTTAGATTTTATTGAATTATATATAATATAAGTAATCAATAGTTTGATGGCCAAATTATAACAATAAATAAACATTATCGTGTCACTTATAAGAATTTTTATAGTTAATGCCTTCATGTCCTGTATAGAGCGCCATATCTAATTTATTGTGACGTCACATATCCTATAACCAGCAGACGATCAAGACGCTTCGAACGATACCTCGTTTGCCAAATTACGATAAGTAGTTTAAAAGTTATGAGGGAACAGATGAACATACATACACACATACATACCGGTCAAAATCATAACCCTCCTTTGGCTTCGCCGTAGTCGGGTAAATAATATAGCATCACTCTGAACCGCGGGTGAAACTGTGGGACACTGCTAGTCTAGTACATATTTATAATCTAATATAATATACCGTTGACTCACTTTTTGATTAAAACTCATTAATGCCTTATTTATTGTTTTAGTACCAGTTATTATAAAGTTAACTTTCATACAAGCTGTCGGCCTTCGATTTTTTTATTAGTATTTATGTGTCATATTAATACATATATTTACATATTTAATTTCACCATAGAAACCTTAAAAGGTAATTATTAAAACCCGGTTCTACAATTGCTTCCAGGTGAAAAAAAAATCTCCAAATAAAAAAAGTTGACAAGATGCTTCTTTAAGTAACGTAGCCAGAATAGTCTAATCCTACTAATATTATAAACGCGAAAGTTTGTATGTATGGATGTATGAATGTATGTTCCTCTTTCACGCAAAACCTACCCAACGGATTTGGATGAAACTTAGCACAAAGATAGAGCATATATTGGAATAACAAATAAGCAACTTTTTATTTCGGGAAAATGTTACATCCCTCGGGAACCTGGGTGAAACTGCCGGGGACAGCTAGTAATAATACAAAAAAGAATATCAATATTGAAAAAAAATATAAAGTTTGTTTATAAATTATTTAAATAAACATGTTAATTTATTGATCATTATGGCTTAATAATAATAGAAAATATCACAAAGCGTAGGTGGATTATTATAAACAGTCGTCGAACAAACGGCGCCATTTTATTTTTTAACTAATTTAAAATTTGTTTAAACAAACACTAAGACACTAATGTTTAATATATAATATGTAATTCTCACAAAACATTTGATTTGAATAGATATTGGAAAATATATACCTGAATACGTTGCCTTCATTAGCGATTGACTAAAGGTTTTTCGGCCTCAAAAGATTAATAATAATATGTTACCATGTCCTTCAAATTTCAATGCTTACTTTAAAACTTCAAAATGTACCTACATAATCAATTTTTGTAATATATATTAATATGTAATATATATTATTATAATTATATATATTATAATATATATTAATATATAATAATAATAAAAATGTATTATAATTTTATTCAGTAAACATGGGTGAGATATTCCTTCTCTATATCTACCTATGGATATAAAAGGAACAAATATATAACCTAGTTTGCTTGTTTCTTTTTTTGGAAGGAAGTCTTACACCCTTGTTTGTGACTTCAACTCTCTTCAAATAATATTGGAGTCATAAAGCCAACTCCACACTTTCCATGTTCGACGACAAAGTTTGACAATCGTCGCGGTGAATGTAAAGGGCTGACGAACAGGTGTACCCGCGCCCGATGCAAGGGCCCTTTCTTGCAGCTCGCCGCCCCATCGTTATGACCCAAGGTAAGGGATTCAAACCTATTTAGTAAAATGGTATAAGCAAAGATGGCATATTTTTAAGATTTTTATTTGCTCATAAATTAGACTCAATATTGACAGCCATTTTATCGTAGAAATACTTAATTACTGAGTCGCGAATAATTATAAAAAAATTGGGTATTGATTAGAAAAAACAGACATTTTACGCACACAATATGTATAGGAAAAGAACCCATGATCGACAGGGTACCTTAACACCAAGCCATCTGGCCCATCATTCTTGTGAGCTAAATAAATCGCTTGCAACTTACAACTTGTACTACACGCACTCCCTTATCGATGCGGCTTTTCAGTTAAATGCTTACAAGAGGCAATAGTGCCAATTTGTTGCATATTATCCCACTAACAGAGGGACATATAAACTGACAGATTGCCATTACTTGCTGCACTTTGTAGGAAAAATGGATTTAAGTTGCGCTTTCAAAAGTCACTTAAGTAAACAAACCTCGGACAAAAATAAAATGTTTCTACGGAATGAGCCTTTCTGGGCATTGCCCTTCCGAAATTGTGACATGGATATTGGTACTCCATGTGCTTTTTAATTTTTTATAGACAAAAATTCTATTTCTGCATAAGTACACTGCGGATTTCGGTACTTAATACTGTTTATTGTGAGTGCGAATAATAATTCCGTTTTTTTTTTTTTTCAATCTATTTTTATCCTCTAGGAGGCCGATAAACAATCAGATGGTCTACTTGGTGGTATTGCTAAATACATCATTACCTATGTTCATGCATACCAGTTTTTGGACTAAATGGGAATCGAACCTACGACCAAGGGCGTGGTTATCTGACCACTACCAGCGACCAAGCCAAAATGTTTGTAGTATACATCACCAGAGGCGTTGACTCCTTTGTTTTATGTTATCGCGATCATGACGTCTACCACCAAGGCGAGAATGTTGGAGATTGTTCATTTGATATAACTGCAGATAATCACTTTTCCTAGCGTTTTTTGCGGGATATAATTAAATTTGTTACCAGATCCTAATCCAGACGGACTAGTTAGCTTGATAGTTAGGACTCTGACTTCCCTGCCACAGGTCGTGGTAAGTATGTATTTAAAGTATATAAATTGTCTGGTGGCTATACTACAAGCTCTGCTTAGTTTGGGATCAAAAGGCCGTATTAAAGTATGTGCCAGGCCAGGATATTTATTTAATTTGCCAATTATTAATAAATACAATTATTTAATCTTGCATTCAATCTAAAAATTAAGCTGCTAAATATTCATGCACTTATTCAAGAAACCATCGAAATTACTTCCAATAAAAAGACCCGAGAGGAAGATTTCAGATTTGAATGTTACGACTTGTTGATGTTGTAAAGTTACGTGAAATTAGTATTTCCCGGTTTTTTTGTGACTTGTCTTTAGTTATATTGTTCAAATAATAGTATTAGATGGATAGTAAAATAAAGAAAGTTACGGCCTCTAGCTTTGAAAAAGTCTCCAATCTCAGTATGCTGATATCTCGTCTCTTACAACTAACGTATTCTTTATTACTTGCTATGAGTAAAGTAGACTGAAAACAGAAGAAAAGCTGCTTACTTACACGATGGACTAACCAAATATAATCACTCATCGTTCTCTTACTTCTTGAAGGCATATCAAGTTCAGAGAGAAGTTATCCTGAAAAAAAATAGCGCTGCGAAACGACTAAGACGGAAAAGGCTCCGGAGACCGAGAATTGCATATATTTATGGTTTTCTTTAAATCCTGAAGACAAGAGACTATACATCCAATAGTTAATAATTAACACACGCATTTAAATAATGTTGAATTGCATTAAATAATTAATATTAATTATAGTTCTAAGTATAGTGATGTAGGTACCACAGATAATCTTCGGATGAAGGAATAACTATTATCTAAAAATTAAAGTCATTGCTCAGAAAACACCCCTGCTGCACACCAACCATGCAACACATTTTGCTAAATCATTGTTATGTCACAGAACAAAATGTATGGAAAAAACGATATTTGACAGAGAAACAATAAAGTTAAAGTTCAATCACAAAAAAAATGCCCTTGATATTAATATCATATAGCTTATAGATTATTTAAAATTTTATTTATTTTTTTCTTACACATCGTTCTTTAGCATGCAAACATGGTGTTAACTTAAAGCTTAGAAGAGAACAGAGAACTGGCAAGGTTTAACAGCGGGCCCCAAACTAGGCACAACCTGTATCTTGGTGACAACATAACACCCAATATAACATTAAACTGCTTTAAGTACTTTGAAAACCAAGCCCTAATCTCAATGTCCACGTTCTTCAAGGTCCTGAAAGACAACTACAAAAGTGAACGCATAGCAAAATCATATCAAAGACAAAACCGTTGGAGTGACTAGTTTGCGGAGTTGAATTTTTTCTTGCTATTTGTCTTTTTGATCATAAAACTGTTAGCAATGTTCAAAATCTGTCATCGTAACTAATATTATAAATGCGAAAGTCAGTTTGTTTGTTTATTAGGCTTTCAAAGCTAATAGCCTAAAACGCTCTGACCGACTTTTATCTTTCAATTGCATCACTAAAATGCAATGGTATAAATAATTTTCATGCACTAACGTTTGGAGTTTAAAGTAAATAAATATCCTGGGACATTCTTTACACACGGCCATCTGGTCCCAAACTAAGCAGAGCTTGTACTATGGAAACCAGATAACTGATATACTACATATTCTACTTCATTTTTTCTAAATTCATACTTATATAGATATTTACACCCAGACACAGAACAAACAGACATGTTCATTTAATAAGTGTTAACAGTTAAGTTAACCACCAAGCCAACTGGCCTGTCAATATTTCAGTGTCTGTATTTTAATTTAAGCAGAGTATTTTTAGATCTCGATTTTTTTTTATATTTGCGTAGACAGTCAAAATAATAAAGAAACAATAAATCTATTTCGAGGAACAACAGTGTTGTCTGCATATTTAAATAATGAAACGTGATATTTTATTTTATATATTTGTATTGTATTTATAATATTTTAGCGAGCATAATTATATTATCTAAGGCGATATGTAATATTTGAAAAAAAATATAACCTATTTTACTTGGATAGGTAATAATTTTAACCGATTATGTAAAAAATGGGTGCGAATGTATCATGTTACGATACAATCGACAACTAATAAAAATAAAAAAGATTTAATTAAAAACATGAATGGAATTTAATTGCAAAAAGTCTTTGAATAATATTCAATCCATTGATTTATACAGATATTTTATTGATAAAACAAAAAGTGGTAATAAAAAAAATTAAAAAAAAACATATTCACAAGACAACAAGTAGGATGTCAAAGACTACCCACGCACAAATTAACCACATTTCTAATTGCCTCCAAACATACACATAGGCTTTTTAATGTGCTCTTAAAAGCGGAAACCAGTCGAAGTAAAATATTTTTTAAATTTATTAATCCAGTTTTAAAAGTATATTTAGCAATGCTGACTTAAAGCGAAATTCGTTGACAAGTTTTTTGTTTAAATAACTTTGCTGACACGTGTAGAGACTTGAGTATGATTCCAGGATTAAATTAATACTTCTATCTTAAGTATAATTAATAATTAATAATAAATAATACTAGCTGTCCCCCGTGGTTTCACCCGGGTTCCTGAGAGATGCAACATTTTTCCGGCACAAAAAGTATCCTATGTTACTTCTAATACCTCCAAAAATATCTGTACAAAGTTTCATGATGATCGGTTAAGTAGTTTTCGCGTGGAAGCGTAGCAAACAAACTTATATTCACATGTATAATATTATATTAGTAGGTATATCACATCACTTTTCTGATACCCTGGTACCAAGTAGATGTGATACACGGCTTTATTGAAACTACTGTTCGAAGTGGTCGAAATTCCACAACCCATACCCATAATTCATCCATAATCATGACATACCACCATACACCCATACAAACCCATACAAAAAAAACATGTTATATCGATAATACTAAATATCGTCAATAGCTAAACAAAAAAACAGTCAATTTACTAGCAGAAAAGACAATGGTACTTAACCATTTACTTATATATAAAATTCTCGTTTCACAATGTTTAGTTACCATACTCCTCCGAAACGGCTGTACCGAATTTTATGAAAATTTACATGCAAATTCAGTAGGTCTGAGAATCGGCTACTATCTATATTTCATACTCCTAAGTGATAAGGCTGGGACACCCCTAATTATTTTTTATTTTTTTTACAAAATATTTTTATTTTAGTTTATTGTGATTTAGCAAAATACATACATCTTCAAATTTTCACATTTCTACGATCAACCCCTGTTTTTTTAATCGCGATTTTTATATTATTCGATTCCATCCACAGATCCGCAATAGGGTAATAATTTTAGTACGATACATTTTTATTCATAGTTTATAATAAAGTAAATATGGCAGAACAACGTTTGCCGGGTTAGCTAGTTAATATATAGATTTATAAAATATATAAATCGTTATACTATCATAATAATACCATCACAATTTTATACCTTTCTAGCTTAAACTAAAGCTAAACTAAAAATCTATAAAATAAAATGATAACTTCGTTCTCCTTGCTTTGGCAGAATGGAAAAGGACTAATTTTATCACTCTCCCGTCACTCTATGGGGGTGACCGAATAATGATAAATAGTACACTGAAAATACGTAGCGCTGATGAATGCTGTACTGGCAAGAGTGCCTACGGAAAGTTTTCTTGAAACTGTGAAAAATAAAACCATTTCAAATAAGTCAATAGATCTGTCGACCATAAACATGTTTTTTTTTTTCATTATTATCTTGCCTACATTTTAATGTGCCATTATAATCTTCTAAGGCGATAAGAATAAATGATGACCAGACTTAATGATTTAGAGTATAATAACTCTCTATTATGCCTATCCTTAGATACCACTTATTTGAAATTCAGATAAAATCAACACTCTCACTTTTGAGGACATTATAATATTAGAATAGAGTTAGCAGCAAAACCATTTTGAATAATTTCTTACGGAAATTTCTTCTAAAAGCATTAATAAAAGTTTTTAGACTTATTTGTTGGAAAAATAATTATAATTAATGAGAAAAAAGCCTCAAGGACTCCAATCGATTCTCAATACAAGTAACTAAACAAGTATGCATAGAGCACGTTTCACAATCTTTGTTTAACGAAGCTAAACGAAAGTGCCGATCGATATCGTCCAGTTCAGGAGGTCGTAATTGTGATATGGGCCGTGAGAATATTCAATTAAGCGGGCGAACTTAATTGCAACTTGATAAAGTTAAGTTGGCTCTAAGTGAACTATCTTCCGAACTAAGTTAACTGACCATTATCTTTGCCTTTGTGCCGTGGTAGCTCCGTACTCACCTAATTGGGGGTTGTGGATCGATTATTTTGTGTGGATGGGACAACATAGGTTCAAAATTTTTCTAACAAAACATAAAATATTATGTAAAAAAGGGTTTTCTAACAATCGTTGTTAATCGTGGCAGAATTATAGTTTTCATTCTAATATCATTTCAGAAACACAATTTTCTCATCAACTTGGTGATTGCCTGGGGCTCGATTCTGTAAGGAAAATGATATTAACTCGAGGATGTTTTGTCACGGCCTCCGTGCTCTGTGTATTTCGCTAACTACGCTAATACTACTAATCACGTGAGAGGTAAACTCTCCGAGGCCTCCGTGAAGCGGCTCGCCGACGAAGTTTGTATTACCTAATAAGGAGGCTGGACTAAACTATTAACTTAATGTAGCCAATTGGTTTGGTGGTTAGCGACTCTGACTGCCAAACCTAAGGTCGCGGGTTCGATTCCCACCCAGGACAAACATTTGTGTGCATGAACATGTCTGTTTGTTCTGTGTCTGGGTGTAAATATCTATATAAGTATGTATTTAGAAAAAAATAGTAGTATATGTAGTATATCAGTTATCTGGTTTCCATAGTACAAGCTCTGCTTAGTTTGGGACCAGATGGCCGTATGTAAAAAGAATGTCCCGGGATATATATATATATAGTTGGAAAGAAATTCAGAGCCTTTAATGGTTCAGCATGTCTTTATTAAAGGTATATCCTCGCTATGACTTTCGGTAGCATGTCCGGCGATCGTCCGGCGCTCTAATCGAGTTATTGTGAACGGCACAATGCGGCAATCAGCGGTGCAGCCGCAGCGGCCGGCCCGCACTTCGCAGGTGCTGTACTATGGTAATTGTTGCTGTAGAATTATAGATAGTGAACTAAAGCTTTTAGGATATAAGAACTCATTCGTGAACTCAACATGCATTGGTTTTAAAGAAACATACAATGTAGTCTACCGGCAAGAACTTATTGTGTGCTTCTTTTCCAAAATCGTTGGAACGATGTAATCTATACTAATATTATAAAGAGGAAAGATTTGTATGTAAGTTATATTTGTTACTCTTTCACGCAAAAACTTCTAAACGGATATAGATGAAACTTGGCACATAGATAGAACATATCCTGGAATAACATATATGCTACTTTTTACCCCGGTAAAATGTTATATCCCTCGGGAACGCGGGTAAAACCGGGTTCATTTCGGACATATTTAGACTATTTGAACGGCGATGGGGAATTACGTAGTGTCTGCCTGACTAATTACTGCCCTTAAGTGACAATCTGTTGCCCAACCCTCTGTTCCATTCAGGTTGTTTCGCATGAGAGCCAGTTTCCATCTAAGTTTTCGACGGGCCATTTGGCTTGGTGGTTAGAGCCTGACTGCCATGCCACAGTTCGTGGGTATGATTGCAACCCAGGACCAACATTTGTGTGCATGAACATGGCTTTTTGTGTCTTGGTGTAAATATTTGAATTTCTTTAGAAGCAAATGTATAATAGTTTAAGGAGTATTTAGATATTTGGTTTTCATAGTACAAGGATTGCTTAGTTTGGGATCAGGTGGCCGTGTGTAAAGAACGTTCATGTATATTTATTTACTAGCTGTCCGTTTAGTAGTTTTTGCGTGAAAGAGTAACAAACATACTTACATACAAATCTTTCAAAGTAGTATAGATATAGATATCTACGCTTACCACCTTCTTGCCTTAATACTCTCCTTCCTCCTGTTCCTTCTATTATTATAAATGAGATTATATTTGTCTTCAGTTTGTTATAACATTTCACGGCTTAACTACTGACCTGTTGGTCAATGGCTGAGACTAAGGGGTTTTTCCATGCTGGGAATGAGAAGAAACTGCGGGATTGATGCTAATTCACTCTATTTCATTGAAATGCAATTGTTTTCGTTCGATAGGCATGGACATAGTTTTGGGTGGCCATGAAAAGGAAAAAATTAAGTTTAAGATGACATTGAGTCTGATATCGTTTTCTAACGTGTGGTTTTGCAAGATTTGTAGGTTTTCCTCTAGTGATTTTTGTAAGGTATCGAATAACTGGGTTTTTAATTATGGTTTGCAGATATTGCTGGAGACTTTACTTTTCAGATTAGAATTGTAATTTTGAGAATGATAAATTCAATAAAATTCAAGGCTGGGCACTTTATCTGTATACATATATAGAATCGTAAACTATGCAACGGATTTTAATGCAGTTTTCAGCAATTGATTTCTAGGGGAAGATTTATAACCAGGATTGACAACGGGCAAAGCTGGAGGGTGCAGTTAGTTTTTTAATAAAAAATAATTTATTGTATGCATCTGAATAACGCGATCATTAACTGCTACCATTTTTCAAAATATGGTCGACGCTAATGAGCAGCAATCATTAAGATAGGTACGTGGTCTCATTGATTTACAAATCTACAATAACCTCTGTCTTGACAATGGAAAACGGCCGTCATAATATTAATGACAAGACAAAAAATTGTAAAGCAAAATTCATATCTGGCAACATTGTTTTAATTGCAAAAAAATGTTTGCGTGAGGAGACGTGCGCCGAGGTGTACTGGCCGCTCGCTCTCAGCAGGGAATATAGCAATAAACAAACAACGAAACAAACAAAAAACCGGTTGCAAAACAATGCTCGCGGCGCGGCGTTTCTTGACGTTTTTATCATTTCAAGCGGAGAACAAAAGCTGAAGGCTTCCTGTTGAAGCGGCATCACCATTCTCGCGAGGCGACTTGGAATCGGACATACTGCTTTTATGATCAGCCAACATCACAGCATATAATAAAATCGTATGTAATATTTGGTATAAAAACTGACCTTCGATAATGGTGCACCGAGAGCAAAGGGCAGATCTTTTTACACTACCTTGTTCAGCCAAATGCTGATACTTCGTCAGCTACTGGATCATACGTTCTTTCGAAAACTTACAGCTGCTGTTTGTTTGCTAAAAATCCATTATCATTAACACATGCTTTAACTAAAATTCAAAGTACTCAAGCCCTGATTTTAAAGAACGAGCAATCTTATTGGTCGATAGCAACACCTGTGTATCCAATCAAGTCGTGTCTCAGTACATTAACTTACAATAGAGGTGGACGATCTATTCATTGGCGCCACAATGCGATCTGATCGGTCGATCGTAAGCTGACGATCGCACGTGATCCCAATGGGAATCGTATGGAAATCCAGGAAGATCATTCTATTCTCTCGTAATTTTAATGCGATGGAGGTGCCACTGAAAGCAGGAACTCTTTGCCGTCGTAACAAATTGAACCTTGAGAAGATCCACCACACCAAAATAGAACTTAGTAAGTACAATAGTAAGAGTCTGGTCACAAACGAATATCTAAATAATAAAACCTACGACTAATAATGGAAAAGATTAGACCAACATTGGTGAGTCAATGACTCTGTAAGAGACTTGGTATGCTTATTAGCTCCACTGCATTTTATTCAAATTTCTTCAGACACGTGTAAGCTCTCATGCGAATTGAACTCTATATTAAGCCCCTGTCATGATATAGTTTTGAGATGTGGTGCAAGTCTGATGATTTGTACGGGATCAGGAGCTCGATTCTGTAATGAAAATAAAAATAACTCGAGGATGTGTCGTCGTGGTCTCCGTGCTGTCTCTTTCGCTAACTACGCTAATAATCACGTGAGCGATAAGCTCTCCGAGGCCTCCGTGAAGCGGCTCGCCGACGATGTTTGTATTAGCTAAATAAGGGGGCAAGTTAATCTGTATTAGTGTCAGTCGTTACTAACTTTTTTGCCGTAAGTACCGCAAACATATAACTATATTCTAAAGTAGTTACAGATAGTAAAACATCCAGTTCCCTTCCTTAGTTTACGATTCTCTTGGTGCTGACGCAACGTGATCTTTTGTATAAAGGAGTCCAGACTTGTCTAACGCACCTAAAATAATAGTACCTACTGCATCTTTTTGACTTGACTTAACATAAGTGATATACTAATGAGTTACCTTGGGTCTCTCAGTTCAAGCTCTGCTTAGTATGGGATAAGGTGGTCGAGTGTAAGGAATAAAGTGACTCAACTTTATTTTCCTGATGGACAATGCACTGACATACGAAATTACCCTTTCTCTACATGTGATTACTACAGAGAGAAAGAGAGAGGAATATTCTCACCTTCACGTGAATAATTCAGTTCTTCAAACAATGTAGCTTCTTCGAACTTTTTTATAAGATTCACTGATAATAATAGAGGTATCGATAACCCTAACAAAAACAATAAGAATGGAAGACAAATAATCGGCATGTGGCTGGTATAAGGTGTATTAACGAGCCGCGCTCGCGCACATTTGTCAAAAGAATATACAATAACTATTATGAATAACCGATAGTTTGTTGCTTAGTTAGGCGTAACGACGATACGTTCTACAGCCGATTGTAGGCACGTGGCATACTGAGATTTCTCTCACACTGTTACAGAGGAGACCTAGACAAAAACAATTGAAAGTGAGAGTGCAACTCGCGTGGTTCTGTCTCATAAATATTTAATTTAATAACTTAAGTTATAAAAATATATATATTTAGGACCCTCACAACCAGCTTGTTCCTTTGATATGTCACGGTACAGTTTGCAAAAGTTATATTTTTATTATCTAATTCGCCCTTCAAAAATGTGACTCCCATATTCAAAATTCATTTATTCACGATATACCTACCTCCGTGTTGAGGTCACATAAAATCCGAAGTTTACCAAAGTTGAACTTAGTTGGTCCAGTAGATTCAAAGCAAATTGCATGCGACAAACGGACAGGCTCATGAGAGATCTAATAGAGTTTCCTTCCGTTGTTTCATTTGGCAGTAACCTTTTTTTGACTAAGTTATCTGAGGTTCCTTGGCTTTGTTTTCTTTTAAAAATGATTAAGTCTAAATACAATGTTTTATTTCAAAACTGTAACTCTCCCAGTGTACTCCAGTCTTCACACAGCACATAACCTGCACAAGCGCATACAAATGCTTGTCGGCGGGGGGGCCGCGACCGAAACGCGCGCATTGTTGCTCGTTACCGGCGACAAATCGCTGGTGCGACCTCGTGCGTCTGCGCAGCGCAACAAGTCATGGGATACCTACCATTAGTTGCTCCGCGAAGAATGCATGAGAAACGGTGTAATTATGGTATTTTTAACACTTACTTCCCTAAACAATCGGAAGAACACAATAACGTGCTGCTTGTTGTAATTACTAGATTGACGCATCCGTGTGACTCATGTTTTTGATACACCACAGTGAATAAAAAAAAGCAATCAGAATATGACTGTACCATTGGAAACATAATGGGACTATACTGATTATGTACTATACTTTAATAAATCATCGAAACAAATCTTACCAAAAATGTGTATGATCTATACCAATAAATCCAAGATCAGTACAAATAATAAAGTGATTAATATGAAACTTTAATACAAAATGAAAATAAATAAAACCTTGACGCTAATTATGTCATTTGAATGCAACCGGACACTTCGCGAGCAAATTCGCCGAAATAAAAATTTAAATTTCCAAAAAAATGAAAGCAAACTTTTTTTTTAAATCGCATTCCAGAAAACAATGTCTGAACTGACGCGCAGCCTCAAGGCAGCGAATGCATTAACGAAGTACACCTTCTTTGATATTAAGCGTATTATTTTTTATCCTTTTTTATTTCTTTTTTACTCTTTGTATCACGGCACTGGTAGCTCTCCAAGTCGCCCGAAGCAAATCGCGGTTTATTACCCACCGCTTGGTAATTTATTATTGCATTTTTTGTATTATCAATAGCCTATAGTCTTTGACTTTTTGCGATATTAAAATGGCTATTGTTTATGAAAAATCGCTGAGTAGATTAATATCGGTAGATGGGTGAACGAGCTTCAATCAGTTAGTTTTTGTTTGTTGAAATAAGTTCAAATTAAGCTTTTGTAATCAATTAATAATAACATTTATTAAACCGTTTGAAATCCTTCATATACATAGGTATAAAATATTATGTAAAAATCATAAAAGAGATAAGGTTAACTTAGCCTACCCATGCTTCCGAATTTGTAAACAATATTAAGAAAATAGGTCGTAAAGTCTTATAGACATTAAAATAAAATCTTTAGAAATAACCAGACATACAAATAACCAGTTACTATGGTTCATTTTACACCGAATGTATAATCTATTTAATTTACAGCCTCTTACGGTACAGTCGGACCAAATGAGATAAGTGCTTATCAATTTGAAGGGGACCTCTTTACTGAACAAAGTAGCCGCTGGAATCAGCAATCGTCCCGTCGCGTCCCCACAATTTTCTCAATTTGCCATCGAAGAAAAAAGAGAAAAAAATAAATTCGAACAACGTAACGAATTGTTCTCCTCGTCCGTATTTGGGAACCGCAAAGATTCAACAAAAGAGGTTTTGAGTCCCGACTACTGGTCTTCTCATAAGTGACAAACGGCTTGCATGACTTACCTGGCCTAATTTGGTCGCTGGAGTAAGATTGGAGAAAAAGAATAAATAAAATTGCCCGCGAAAAGACATTGCGATTGTCCAAAATGAGGAAGACGCGGGAATAATGGTGCAGGTTCTTGAAACAGGAACGTCGAGTTTTAAAAAAGGGATCGGTTAAACGGAGGCCGTTCGCAGGTAATCACAGGCGACGTGCACCGAACCTAAGGTTGTGTGCAGATCACTGCTAGATATTACACATTTGCATTTAAATAAAAATGATTTAAAAAGCTGGAAAATCCACAAAAGTCGCTTACAGAAAATTTATAATAGGATCTTTATTGTCTAGACATCATTTTTATCTGTTTTTTATAACTTCTTTTGACAAACTTTCCTAAGTTCCATTATCTCTTGATAAGGGATTTTTTTTGGTTTGTTGTTGTTGTAAACTGCAGATAAAGTTACATACATAATAAAGTACATTTTACTAAATTTGACACGATTTCTATCCCCTTTAAAAAATAAAAGACATCATGGTGAGCACTTTTATAGATAGTATGGATATAGTTTTAGTAAAAAACAGCAATGCCATACAGCTAGACAACAATGTAGGATTCACCTTACGGATCCCGTTTAACTATTTTGTTACTGAAATTATAAGCAATTGTAAATGATAGTGATTACTGATAGGACTAACTGGTTATTAAAGATTATTTATTACCCGGGTATTCTCATCCGTTTAATTGGTATTAATTAATAAATTCATCAAATAAAAAATAAATTACAATCCACTTTACATGAGGCGACTTAATGTAGCCCGGCCCTAACATCGCGTGCACCGCGATACAGGTGCGCGCGCGCAGCCCGGAGCGACGCCCGCGCAAACTTCATTCATTGTTACTTAGGTACTTACACCGGCCACAGACAATGATCATTTTGCAACAATCTTACAACATTTTTCATTTGTTTGCGGTATTATTAAATTGTAATTTAAAGTCAATTGAAGTTCGATAAATAAGTGACTATAGGTATTGAAGGTCGAAGTTCTATATATTGTATCGTCTATACAGATAATAAATCTCAAGATCGAAATTACGCGTTTTTGTATATAAAATTTTTAATAAGAAATATAAGGTACCTAAGGTAATACAAGGTTAACAAACAGATCATATTTCTAACAGTTTCAGATTATATGAAAATTTCCTGTCGGGTTAAAAACAATCGAATTGCATTTAATAGCCCTATTCTTAAAGAGAGTTGTAGGCCATTTATTTCACCTCACACTACGACCCCTAGAAGTCGCGCAAAAAGAAGAAAGTCAGAACTCTATGCGAAAATCAAGAAGTAGCGCGGGCGGACGCGCTTTTGTGCATAGACTTATTCTATGGACTGGAGAAAAATACAATTTTTTACACGTAACGGGATCGCTGGTGAAGCCACGTGGAACCGCTAGTATCAAATAGAAAATTTATTTATTTATTTATTTCAACAACAAAATCCACAGCTCTTAGTCACTGAAATTTTACACATATGTATACCAATACTTATAGCCAATTATGGATTTAAATTTTGATTTTTTAACCTAGTTTTATTTAATGCAGTCACATCCATACTGTATTCGGTACTTAATTGTATCATACAAAATTATATAAAAACAAGAATGTTTACTATATTTGGACGGTAGCACGATAGTTAGCAGTCCTCCCTCGGTGTTGCTAATATACAAAGATTATCTGGTCAGCTGACATAAAAAAAACCATTAAAATGGAATTCGTTTGAATTGTTTTTTTTTTTATATTTAGCTTTTGGTCACATATTTATATATTTACTCATCCTCATAACTCAACTCCTACAATGTGCACAATTGTAATTTCGATGCAATCCAACAATGTATGAGCCAGGAAGCGCAGTTGATGTCAGTTCCATTACTATTCGCATAATAAATTTTATGGCGAGACGTGTCAGAATAATCCATCGATACTGACGTGACCTCTACATTGATTTTCATTCATAAAATAAATCTGAAAGTTACTCTATACCTTCTATCCTTCTATACTTATATTATAAAGAGGAAAGATTTGTATGTAAATATGTTTGTTACTCTTTCACGCAATAACTACAGAACGGATATGGATGAAACTTGGCACATAGATGGAGCATATCCTGGAATAACATATAGGCTACTTTTCTCCCGGAAAAATGTAATATCCCTCGGGAACGCGAGTAAAACAGCGGGGTACAACTAGTGTTTTTATAAAATAAATCTGAAAGTTAGTCATAACATTTTTCTTTTACTGTATCTTATGTTGATTAAACTTTACTGAAATAAAATCTCCTCGGTGGTCGAAAGTGGTATAAAACTCGATTAGTGTTTCTATGTCCCGAAGTTTCTGGGTTCGATTCCCGAGCCGAGCAATAAAATAGTTGGTAATGTGTCAATGAGATGGTGACATTACTCACCACATATCACCACAGTCATGTTGGGACTTAAAAATAATCTTCGGTGTAGTTCGGGTCTGATTACTGATCTGTGCCTACATCTTTGAGAATAATGGGTGTGATGTTGTATGTATGTATGTACCTATGTCTACAGAAACATACCTAGCTACCGAATCGAAATTCGGCAATGTAGGTAGATAGGCGAGTTTTACACAAGAGAAACAACCAACTAATGTGGCGACACAAAATTATTAGGATATGCTAAAATTATTAAATTATTATAAAATTGACCTATTTGAAAAACATTAAGTAATGTATTTACGTTATGGTTGACCTATAAATTAGATTATCTCATCTTTAATTTAAAAATTAGCTCGTCTCAGGTTACATCGGTATTAAATAAAGCCCTACCCCGCAAGCCCATTAAATTTTATGTTTCAATTCACTACTACAAAATACTTACATAATATTAATTTAGGAAGTAAAAAGTAAAAAATTAAATTATATAAAAAATTAAACTGGTTTCTCTCACACGTGTAGATCCCTGAAGAAGTGCAAAATATCGTTCTTCTTTATTATCGCTATGATTTTTTTTTCTTGGCAATAAATTGTAACGATCAAGGTCACTGCATGATAATAAAACAATATATTTGGAAACATTTATGGCTTAAAATGGTTTGATTTAATAGTTGCGTTGTATTTTTATTTTTGCAATATTTTTTAAATTAAAATTAAATCGTAAAATGGAATAAATATCAAGATGTTCTTTTCGTTGCTCTATTTATTCTCTACTATTATTATGTTTAAAAAAATATTGTAAGATCATATTGTATTGCATTTTTCAAGATTAACATCTCTCCGCGCTCGCTCAGCTGTTTGTTTGTTTGTTTGTTTGTTTGTTTGTTTGTTTTAAGCTGATGATTTTGATTCCTTAATAAATGGTAGATATGTTCCTTTGTTGTTACGTGTCATGTTATTTTACTTAAATCAATACATTTATAATATAAGTACAATAATAAGATAGTAACAATACATATATTTCGGTGCCAAAAATAATGCCATTAGCTAACTTGCTACAAAATCAAAACAGTAAAAACTACAGGGCAGAAACTAGTTGTGTAGGTACATTTTAATGTTACAACCTATTTTTATAGCCTATTTATTTACTTTATGCACTTCGACGGGCCAGTTGGCTTGGTGGTTAGAGACCCTGACTGCCAAACCGAAGGTCGCGGGTTCGATTCCCACCCAGGACAAACATTTGTGTGCATGAACATGTCTGTTTATTCTGTGTCTGGGTGTAAATATCTATATAAATATGTATTTAAAAAATAGTATTTGGAGTATATCATTTACCTGGTAGCCATACTACAAGCAGTACACTGCTTAACTTGGGATAAGGTAACCATGTGTGAAGAATGTCTTGGGATATATATTTATTTATATATTCTTTTTCATCGGTAATTCTACGCCCTAACTAAACCTTTCTAGGCACCTTATAGTAGCTGAAGATACTTAGAAGTTAAAAAGCTATAGGTTTCTAAAATATTGACTTAGCTTATATCAAGTTGATCCCAAGTACAGTTTGGAAACCCCGCAATTTATATATTACGTTAACTTCCTAACAACTCAAAGAAACTGAATAAACCATATTATGATGAAAATATATTATAATTGATACCTTTACTACCATTCCTGTTTAACTACCAGCAAAAACTAGATAGTTCTAAATAAAAACAAGCAATAATGCGCACAGATCGGTATTGCAAAAATGTTTAAATCAGACTTAAACAGGATAACGGACTACCATTACAGGCCGTTTTAAATTGACAGGCCTATAAAGCAGATCTAGCAATCAGTTTTTCAACTGTTTTACATAATAATTATAATAAATGGGAGATTTTTCACGCATGGCAATCTAAGCAGAACTTGTACTATGGAAACCAGATAACTGATATACTACATATACTACTTTTTTCTCAATACATACTTATATACATAGATATTTACACCCAGACACAGAACAAACAGACATGTTCATGCACAGAAATGTTTGTCCTAGGTGGGAATCCCGCGACCTTCGGTTTAGCAGTCAGAGCGTTAACCACCAAGCCAACTATTTGACCAAATATTTTACATCATAAGGCCATTCATACTTTGGTAGTATATAGTATATGATATAGTATATGATATAGTATCAATACATAAATACGTATTTTGATAAAAAAAGCTATGGAAGTGGAAAAATGACAGAGTTGCTACCGACTTCAACCCTGCAATGTTGTTGACATAACCAGCATAAGTATGGCAATCAAACCACCAACTTATCATCCAATGCGATGTCACGCTCATAGAGGAAACTATTTGTAACATAAATAAAATAATTACACAGAGCGAGCGCGTCGGATGCCGTGGAAATGTAAGCCATCAGTCATGGTGTTGAGCGGTGCTAAACTATTAACAATGTTGTCGTAGTTTGATTATGTAAATTACGATTGTTGTGCAATTTGTGGCTTGTTCCTTTGAATTAAACACGATCCGATAAATATAAGCACGGGTTTAATGCGGTTCTAAATTTTAATAAGGAAATTATAGATGGCTAAATTGAATATCTAACTTATGAAAACTAATCGGTGAACAAACAATAAAGTATTTTTGAATGGTATATACCCATCCTGTTTTATTTTAAATTAATGGCAAAAAATATATAATTTTTTTTTTTATTGTCAGAAAACCAAAAAGATGCATTGTTTTTTAACAAATTAAACGCTAAAGCACAAAATACATAATTTCCTTTTATTTATTTTCCTCCTTACTTTTATCAATCCATAATAATATTATAAAGAGGAAAGATTTGTATGTTTGTTTCTCTTTCACGCAAAAACTACTAAACGGATATGGATGAAACTTTGCACATAGATAGAGCATATCCTGAAATAACATATAGACTACTTTTTATCCCGGGAAAATGAGATATCCCTCGGGAACGCGGGTAAAATCGCGGGGAACAGCTAGTCGTTTATAAAAACAAGCAATTGATAGGTCGATCGACAACTGATTGCCATAAATACATAATCAAACCTATTTCTACATACTTTATGCGCCTTGTAAAATACATTTACATAAGGTTGCACCGAAATAATTCCGCTTCTTACATTTTCCTATTACATTGGACTCATAAGTTAATACTATAATGAAATCCTGTTGGCACTTTAGCAATCGAAAGCATAAGCTACTGACTTCTAAGACTTGTTATGCATATTATTAGAAGCCTAGAGTTGTATCTTGACTTAACACGCTAAATCTGTCTTATCTATTATACGCCTTATATAGTTCTAAGGTTTACATCTGATACAATGTTGTTTCTTTTAAAACGGACGATGGTTATATTTTTTATTTATTTATTCACATATATTATAATTAAATGATAATGATAACAAGGTGGAGTTAATTTATTGATATAATTTTGTTGTTCCCAGTTTGAAATAAAAATAAATATATTAACAGCCATTTTGTTTATTTAAGAGAACATTATAATTTGCAATATCTGTAAGATAAATCCAAAAGCTCTTTGTAAGCTGGTGCCTTTCTCTCACGTAGCGCTAATCCGTATAGCTCGTGCAAGACAGCTTGATAGCTTCGATTTTATTCTATTATGTATGCTTGGAAAGTAAGCAGTTGACGTATCACAGAGACGACAGCAAGACTGCATATCGGCAGTTGTTATTGTGGCTGTGTTTTTTTGTATTTTACTTTGTTATTCAACTATTGAAGTCACCTAAACCTTTTGTTTCGCTACTTGTAGTCAATAAATTAATAAAATTGATAATATTCAATAAAATAAAAATATATAGAAATTCTTTAAACACAGAGAGATCGATAAAACCAGAAGTGTGAGGAAACCAGGATGTTGATTTAGCTACCTATTGTTATAAACTATTATACTAAGTTATTTCTAAAAATACAGTTACTTCTACTGATATTGTACACTCAGGCACAGAAAATTATGAAATATTTTTTTTGGTCCTTGGTGGAAATGGAACCCGTGAAATAAAACAGCCATACCATACCGCTCATCGACTTTGATGATCTCTATTCTAGCCATTTTATGTCAAAGTAGATATGAAACCCTAAAACTTCCAAGAACGGAAAGTCTAGTGGGCTAAAGGGAGACACCCTTATGTCAAATCAGGCATATTACATCTTGAAATCTTTAATTACTAACCACAGCATTAAATTAATCCCACAAGAGGGCGCACGTAGCTTATAGATCAGATAAACGTTGGAAATTGAATTGTCAATAATTGCAAGAGGCAGTCAGGGTCAGGGCTTAAGGTTTATGGCCTTTGAAATACGCATGTTTATAAGGTTTGGGAAAGTCTTTGAGTAGAGTAACTTTATGCAATTTATAAGTTTCTCGAAGAGAAAGTTTTTACAAAAAGAATTTGCTTAGTTTTATAAAAAAAATGCAATTAGGTATTCTATTTCTCGGCAATCGGAATAACTCACAAAGAATTTGTGTATTAACTTTTATGTTTATTCAATTACAGGCACATGAGACTAAACAACTTCACGTCTCAGGGTCGACAACGCATTGGCGATGCCTCTAGTGTTGCCATGCCCATAGGCGGCGTTTTTATTTTACTAGAATATTTTCTAAATCTACAAGTTTTAACTGCACTACTCTCATCTGGAAAATGTGTTCTATATCTGTGAAGAAAACGGAAAATACTATTAAAAGCTGACACACAGAATTATGTCAACTAAAGAGACGGTAAAGTTGGGTACATCCCAGTGTAACGCGTTAAACGCCTTACAGTATGTCAAATACCGATTTACTAACGACGAACCATTCAATCACAATCACGCAAACGCGTATAATACTTGGAGCATGTTCCCACGTGCGCGCGCGCCGGTTGATATTAAATAAAAGATGGCGGCGCGGCGTTGCGTCCGCGCAACTAATGCTAATGCCTAGCGGTAGTATGATATATTGACAGCGTAGGACGGACAGATACGTTGCAAGTAGGTACATTTGGTCACAGTATACTGTGAAGCTAAAGCAGTATGCTAATCAGCTAATCATACATGAAGAGCGTACTTACGCGACAGCGACAGCCGGCGGCATGCATCCTTTTTGCACTGTCACGCAATACTAAATAGCGTAATGATCATAATGTGTGGTTCTTAACTGGTGATTTGCAGACTATTGGTAGTTCCTGGAAGCATTATAAGTGGTGTATGAAAGGAATACATTATATTTTTATAACTCGGCAGGATTAAATGTTGGTAAAAAGACACTCAAGGATTGTTCAATATGATTTACTGTCTAAACTATAATTTTATACTGTGACAGGATGAGCAGACGATGCAAGTAACATCGAGTGTTTGTCAGTGAGTTAGTTGGTACGTAACAAGCGTGTTATTATTCCATACAACGTTATGTGTGGAACTTGGGAGTTGCTGTAGGTCCATTAAAGATTAATGATAAAAGTTTTAGTGGCCTCACTTGAGGTTTGTGCGGTTTGGACGTAAATTTATATCGCATTTTGAAGTTAGTTGGGAAGGCTATATACTTTACTTTAACTCCAGATTACTTTATTTTTAAACTGTATTCGTTTAGTTCAGTAATTATCATCAACCCACTTATGGACACACTGTTTTGCTTCTTCGGTCTTTATAGACAGCAAAGGAGTGGAATTCTTTTCCGGGGTCAGTGTTTCTCGACACCATTAACATGGATATATTCAAGGCCAGGGTGAATAGGTATTTTTTGGGTAAGCGTGCTACATCCTCGGCCTTGTCAAAACTCCTTCTGGGGTCAGCGTTACTAAATAAAAAAAAAGATAAAACCATTTCGTTACATTTCTTCCCTTTGCTTATGTACCTACATACCTAGTATTTTTGTCAGCCAATAAACCAATCTTAAAGGGATCAGCTCAATTATTTATTCTTATCGATTAAACATATCCTCGAATTATTTATAAGTTCTCATAAACGTAATAAATCATAAACATCTATTAACACTAAACGCTTCAATTATATATGCATGTTCAATAAAAGTATTACGAGGCCTGCAATAAGAAGTGTAGGTAATACTAATTTATTCAACAATACGTCTTGTCACACCAATTGAGCAGCCATCATTATTTTGCATTCATTTCGTCTCAGCCAATAGGAACGCGGAATGCACCTCCCATGGTCTCCTTATCCAATCGCAAGCCGCTATTTGAAAAACAATAGAACATAAAAAATGCGTCACGCTCTTCTGCGCATGAGTCGACGTTCTAATTCGTTGCGAACATTGTCTTAAATGAGCTTGTGGGTTAACCAATTGAGGTAAATTGCTATTCGTCTATTTTAGATAGGTTATAGGTACTTTAATATAGTTGCAGTCTTAATAATTATCTAAGTACTTTAATAACTTAATCATAATTTTAATTCACTAAGTACCAACTTACTACTGCTACAATAATCTCATATTTTTTTGAGGACCATACTATTTTTGAATATTGATAAAAACGTTAGGTCATGTTACCTACTAATGTTTGTTTTTTAACCGACTTCAAAAAAGGAGGAGGTTATAATTGATAAAATTGTAAACAGTTTCAAAAAAGTATAACAGGCAAAAATATTGTTGAGTTGTTTCCGGGTTTTCTTAGTCGATACTTTAAAGGCTGTAAGTAGGTATCCACTATCACCAGAACCCCAAATCATACTATAGAAATCATATATAGTATTATATTAGTAGTATATGCTATTATATTTATACCCAAATAATAAAATTGACTATCTAAAACATATAATAGGTACTCATATAATTCAAGCAATTATACAGAAACTTTGTCACCTAAAACAAAACGTTGCGAAAGTTAATTCAACAAAGGTATTTTCTCAACACGTTCCAGAATAGAAAGGAAACAGAGATTCCAACACCTAAGCATTCCTAATTAGGGATGAAAACAACACCTACGGGACTCACCTTCTAACGCCTTGGCGTTAAATAAAATAGGGCTGTCACGCTGCAGAACTGAACGTAAACGTGCACAAAATATGAAGAAACCTAAATATCAGGTCTAATTTACTAAACCAGTGGTCATTGAAACCTATATCAGTGGAGTACATTAAAAAGGATATCTAACTAATATAACTAATAAGTAAATTGTATTTTTCTATAACTTCCGCATTTATAATACAGGCATGCCTATCGGAAAGCTTCCCTTACGACTTAATAGTTTTTTTTTAATCTAGCGCACACAATTTATAATTTTTATACCAGAAAAACCCAGAGAACTCTCGGGAATGCGGGTAAAGTCACGGAATTGAAGCTTAGTATCTTCTTAAGGAGCAGGGATCTAGATATAGGAAACATTTCCTATTTTTCATTACAATCCCATTCTATCTGAAACTGGCAGACTGACTGATATATTAACTGTCACTGTGATATAGGCAGGACTACTTATGTAATAGAAAGATAAATAAAGGCTTATATACAGTAGTGAACATTATTGGTCTAAATATATAATAAAAGAATAATAAAGTAATATCCTAATATTTGATAATTAAAATAACTTTATTATTCTGGAACAATATTCTGGGATATATCTGTCTACAAGGCCACATGTTCCCAAAGCTTGTACGATGACAACTAGATTTCTAATATAAGTACTAATTGCATTTTAAAACGACTTTAAAAATATATCCTAAAAAAATTGTATATTTTTAAACCCAGACTAAGATTCACTAAAACCTTACGATAGAAGTTAGTTTCGCATGGCATTATCCATACATTATAATCATTTTGGAAGCCAAGGTCCATAGGATATGGTAACACAGGATTAATCTAGTATGAATGCTAAGTTGCTACTCCGTCTATAGCATATAACATTTTTATAGCATTATTTTATTATTTTGTAGGTACTGCATTTACATTAAGCTGTGCCTTTCAAATAAAGTTGCATTAGTCTCTTTTTACATACTTTTCTCTCGAAATAAATTTAAATTCATATGGCAAGAGAAACAAGGCTGTTTTAATTTTCCTCACAGATTCATGATTACTGATTTAATGTCTCCCTTCTCATTTTACATTGAGTGTTGATTACCCCCTATCTCATCGAGCTTCACCTAAGATAACCTTAATCGACCTTAACTAACCCTTACCCGAGTCCTAATTTATCGAATATAAGTTTTCTAATTTGCATTTAACATTTTAAGTAAATATCATCGGTTATCGGGGATTTACGGGAAAATGTGATAATTAATTAGCAGATATGTCTTTCAAAGATTATTGAAACTGTATATAAATACCAAATCCGTTACTTCTTTTACATATCTATATTTTACATCAATACATGACAAACCACTCGGGTCCCAATAGCCCCGATCACAGCGCAAAGGGTTAGTATTTACTTAAAAAAATTTTTTTGAGATCACAACTGATAAATCGCAATAAAATCGATATAGTTTTTGCCCAACCCTATCCAGTTGGAAGGCGTTGCGTGTAATTAGAGATTGTATACATTAGCGAATACAAATAAAGCACAATGCTGCGAGCAGGGCCCGGTGCGAACATTAGTCTTGCGAGAGGTCGACGAAGATTTACCCCCGGTGTTCACTAGCGGACTGCACCATATGTGGACTAAGTTTCACTTAATCTTCTGTTTAATCTAATACTAAACGGTTTTATAAATTTGTAATTGTCTCCGCTATCTGATTTTTTTTAATACGCTTTAATTATTAATTTTAAATTTTGCTAAAATTTGGCACACACATAGCGAGATATTCAGGGTAAGGAGAGGGATTTTGTATCTATTTTAACGCAGGAGAAACCATGCGCCGAATCTAAAAGATTAAAACATTAAAGGAATTTATTTTAAACTGACATTTTGTGGTCAGAATTTAGGACATTGACTAATTCATTTCGTTAATATTTATTAATTGGATACTAAAATACCACTGGCATTTGAAATATTATCTGAGAAATAAATAAAAAGGCAGAATTTAAGTGCTATTCTTATCTGAATTTATCATCCTATGTCAGCTTTCAGTTTTACCGATTCGGACGCCACATCATGATTTGCATAGTTAGAGAAGCCATAAAAAAAGAATAAACTCTTATTTAGCACAAATTAGGCAAATAAATAAAAAGTCTAGATTAAAAACGCTTTTTTAACTACTTACGGTAACAATTTAAACAATCAAAATATTTGTAAATATCAACATAATAAAAAGTTGTACTACTTTTTGGATTTTACTAGCTTTTGTTTCTTCTTCTGTAACTGGCTTAAAACATATAGTTATGTGTGTCAATAGTAAAAGCTATATTTAGTTGAGTCTCTGACGGCTGTCAGTCGTGTGTTAATACTGCATTAAGACATCCAGCATACCAGGATCGTCAACAAAATTCCTATTACTCCTGACCCCTTTGCCTTGTTTTTTTTTATCGTCATCATAATTTAAAGCTGGTACTTTATCTGCATTTACAATATTTACAATCTGATTATAAACAATGATTAAGAATTTTGTCCAACCCGGCACTGCAGTCCCTCGCCACAGTGGCATGGGCCACTCTAATTAACATAAACACCAAGTCCCAAGTTATTTATAACCATACCAATATATCTTATGTCTGTATAGAGACAACAACGCTCGTGGAGTAATTATTCACGGCGGGAAATTGTTGCTAAATTGATCTAGATTGTATCTTATATTGAAAGACAGTGTGTTAGAGTAAGTGCTTTCTATGCTACCTCTATTCAGTTTTATCTTATATTGCGTGTATTGTTATTTTATCTTGACATATGAAATATTTATTTTGACTGGCTAGTTTTTATGGCACACGCCATGAAAATAGCAGTGTTTCTATTTACTGCCTTTCATAATGTATAGAAATTATATAAATATTCAATTTTAAATTATCATCTTAATTCTTTTATAAATATCTCTCAAACCTATTTAATTGTAAAACAGGGTTCGTCCTTAATGTTTAGACGTGACACGCGGATTTTGTTTTGCAAAATTATTCAAATTAGGTTTTTATTAACATTTAGGTAGGTGTTAGCCTCAGATGGCTTCCACAGATAATAAACTCAATTAATAAGTACAAAATCATTTTTTTCAGTCAGTAGAGTCTGTACCGTATTTGATTAACTTAAAGACCAAAGCTCAGTTTATTAAGTAGTAAAATTACGGAAGAAAACCAAAATGCCCTCCAAACAGTACGTTGCTATGACGAGTGACTGTAAGTGCACAACCTGTTTTTTATGATAAATAATTTTGTATTAATAAACGGAGCAATCACAAATTCCAAACACAACTCTTTCACTTCATAGTTCAACACGAAGCGAAAAATACCAATATATTTGTCCTGTAAGTGTACAAACCGATCAAGTTAATACACACAACATTATTAATTATGTCTCATTCAAAACCCATGCAATATAACAATCGTTTTCATACAAACTGGTATGTTTACAACAACCCCCGGCCGTCTTGGTAGCGGTTTCAAATCACGCAATGGTAATTAAATATGTTGTGGATTGGAATTTATTGTATCCGGTGTTAAGTCATAGATGAGCGTTTAGTTATTGCCCTGTTTTGTTTTAAATGATTCTGTCTAACTAATGGACATTGGTGTATTAATGTTTATTACATTTCGCTTTAATACCTGTGGATTTCTCAATTTGTATTCTGTTGGATATTTTTCGAATTAGCTCGTAATTTTTTTTATTGGTTCTCAGCTAATTATCTACTAATACATCAGGTTCTGTATTTGTAATAGACGATTTTAATTCACAGTCGTTTACGTGCCCCATAATATATTCCTTAATAAATTGTGTTACAAGGTCTTGAGGGTACAAAAGATACCGAAGAAAATAATTCTAATTTTTGAAGTAGTGAAATTGATGTCAGATATGAAAATTCTATTCATGATTGAATGGATTACAAAGATTTGGTGCCGTCTTTCAATATTTCTTACTTTCTAAGTAACTTCATAGGTAGTGAAAAATAAAACACTAGAGCGAACAAATTAATTCTTAAAACCACATTATTGTCCTTTCATACTACAGAACTGAAGTAGAAATTACATTAAACACTGACAAATAAACCACAAGCGCAATAGTTCCAAAGAAGTTACAAATTAAACATTGTTTTTAATAAATAAACTTCAATGTACAATTCTTGCATGTAAATCTATGAGGACAGTGCACACTGCACAGAAGCAAAACTAACACGCAAACTAATTAATATGGAGTTACCATCGATTTATACATGTTTGAGTAGCAAGTTACGCGGTACAGGGTCTAACGAACATACAGGTTTATTAAATGGCAAACCCAATATATCAAAAAACCTTAAGTTAACCTACTATTGGAACGAAGTTCCTTATCACGCGTTGTGAAAGGGGACTAGACGGAAAAAAATCATACGAAAAGTTGTAACGACACTTTTTTTCATATAATTACGTTCGAAATTTAAATGATATGGTTTATTATTGGCTATGTTTTTTTCATAATTTATTTAAAGGCTACATACAACATGTTTAAAATTCTGTTCCTTTTATAAATTAGTAATTATTATAGGAAAAGGAATAAGTTAAAAGTAAATTTTGGATTGCCCTGAATTGAAAGAGGCATGTATTTTTATAATAAGGAACTTCGTTCCTATGGTGTCCCACGAAACCATTTTTATACATATATATACATACTAGCTGTCCGGACAGACGTTGTCCTGCCAAAATAAGTCCATACAAAAATTCAGGGTTTCGATCGCATCGCCCCCTACCGGGTCCAATTGTAAATCTAAACCATTCTCGAATCTCCACGAACACACACAAAAAATTTCATCAAAATCGGTCCAGTCGTTTAGGAGGAGTTCAGTCACATACACACGCACACAAGAAATATATATATTAAGATTTATTACATTATACATATATAGATATAATATTACAACAGTCTTCTTCTTAATTTCAAACCATAGTAAAATCAAATAGTTCCTTTGCTAAATCCGCACCTGTGAATCGCTAAGGCTTAAAAAATATTAAGGCATATTTTATTCCAAATTATAATTTATAAAAAAATATTGCAACATCATAACGTCCGAGGTAACATTGGCAACTTGATTAAATAAACAATAATACACGATAAACTATGTGTATATTATAGCAATTTTGCTAAATTATGGACAGCCGAGAATGTGAAATATCCAAATAATTTAAATTAAATATATATTTAAATCAAGTATAACTATTAGTTAAGTGCTATATGTTGTATGTTATATTTTTAGAGAATATTAATTTTATAAAAAAATAATTAAGATTAGGTATCTGTTGCAAGATATTTTTTTATTAGAATAATTTAAAATTATATATTATACCTATTCGTGTGTCTGAACAAATTATTTGCTTTTAGAATTCCATCAGAAATTAATTAAAAGGCCAAGGAAATATATTTTACACCTGTTGACGTCATCATCATAAATATATAAAATTCAGGTCTAAAGGTAGCACAGTAAGACTACTGTCACACGAATACTGTCATACTGTCATAGTTAGGTTAGAGGGAGAAGAGAGATGAGAAAGCCATAATAGTTATTTATATAAATACCCAACCCAAATGGATTAACTAACTAGTTGATAAAAAACTGCTTTAGCTGACCATTGTAAGTTGAAACTTAAATGGTTATAGTTTATTTTAACCGCGAAATTAACTGTATTTATTTACCAAAATAAGTACTACATTTAAAAACTAACTAATATGTTACAACTCAATATCCAGCAAAAGGGTATAGAAGACAGAACAGAAAGCGTTACCGCATTAAATGGCAGTCTTGATTCTTCTCGTCACCGACAGGGGGTTTCTCTGACACATTGGAACCAAACTGCCCCATCTTCTTTATCTCCACTTCATCGGCGAGCCACTTCACGGATGCCTTGGAGAGCTTACCTCTCACTTGATTAGTAGTCATAGCGTAATAAGCGACAGAGACTGAGCATAGAGGCCGCAACGAAACATCCTCGAGCTTGTGTCATTTTCCTTACAGGATGGGGCCCTAGTCTCGAAAAGTGTGGTTTGGAGTTGGGTGGAGCTTCTCCCTGCAGTCACTCAAGTTATAGATTATAGACGCCCAAGTGAGTACAGCATGGAGTTCTTCTAGAAGGATGTAAAAGGATTTTCGCAGGATCAGCAGCTCCTGAGTTATATCCCTGGTGTTTGCAAGTGCGCGGTGACCGTTTACCATCAGGAGGGCTAAACTTGTTTGTCACCATATTAGAAATAGTAGAAAAACGTCAAATAAGCGATCGGTTCTCTAGTATCCAAATAGCTGAAAATGTGTTGGTCCACTCTAGACCAGAATACTTAGAGACCTTGAATCATCCTTGTTGTGCAGCGCCTGTACAGGCAGTGACTACTAACAGGCCTGGAAGTTTAGCAAGGGTCAGCATCTCGCGAGTGGTACCCCAGGTGTTGCAAGCGTCAATAAGCGGCGGTGACCATTTACCATCAGGTGAGCCGAAAGCTAGTTTGGTAACATAGAAGAAAATACTCTAAGCTACAGGACCCATATAAGAAGTTGATACGGTTGAATAAAAACTTTATAGTTTAGCTCGATACCCTTATCGTCTGTATGTAGATGTAGTAAAACCTATCATATTACAACGTTGTCTGCAAAAAATTTTGGCATAGATTTTAATGGCAGAAATATAAGAAGATTTTCTAGATAACGAATGCGATCATCAAGGACTTTTCGGTTCCATATCCAATGTTTTGTATAAATACAAAGTGTTACAAAATACCCCGTAAAAATATAATTAATAAATCAAAGCCAACAACCCTAGTAAGCTGTCATGTCAGAGAACCTGATTGTTTAACAGAAAGGCCTACGTACCTATTTTACCTAATAATTGTCTACTGTAATAGTTTTTCTATTTTTCATTAATAAAAATCCGTATTTTTTTGGGGTATGTTATACAGCGTTACTATGGTTCTTAAATGTTGTGAATAGACTCGTTATAAGGCCCCATTTCACCTCCTTTCGGCTTTACGGGTAGTTTTGTAACATCTTCCCAAGGGAGTACAGCATGGGGTTCTTCAAGAAGGGTGTGAAGAGATTTTTGCAGGGTCGGCAACGCGCGAGTGATACCCACGGTGTTGCAAGCGTCCATAGGCTGCGGTGACCGTTTACCATCAGACGGGCCGTCAGCTTGTTTGCTGCCTTAGTAGTATAAAAAAAAAAATTAAAATCCTGTCTAAACTTAACTTCCTGAAATTTATATGATCAAATAGATTAGTTATGAAAAATGTTTGTAATTTTTTTTTTTTTAAGAAGTTATTAGGGTTGACCTCAATCTTAACTGATGGTAAGTGAAGGTGAGGCCGAAGATGGAGCTCGCTTTCCCGTTAGTAGTCTGTTCACTCTTTTCTTGAAGAGTAATTTGTAATTTTGACTTACTTAATTATATTATCACAGACATTAAATATCTTTTAATAACTAATAAGAGACATTTTTAATTGGTTATGGTGTATTTTATTCGGCGTAATAATTTAAATGTATTCCTTCTTATATCTTCTACTCTTAATTTGCTCTGTAAGTAGGCAAATGAATACATTATGACTTATTATATATTGACTAAGTTATATTTATATTCAGCTAGCGATTCATCATTAGATAAAGTTAGGTAATATTTTTAATTAATTTGTATCTAATTAATTCAAAATTCAGATAAAAACGTATGTTCTATTGAAAGCCTAACATAGGTAATAAACCAGAAAGTGGAAACCACTTTGTATTAATTGACTCAATTTAAATAATTATTGTCTAGTTTTGTACTATATTTAAATTAAAAACTTGTAAAAAACCGAAGTGACGTGGTGTCCTTTTTACGGGCAAATCATCAATCCAGGCGTCAACTGCACCTTGTCCGACTTGGAAATCGAAACCAGGACCTCCAGTCTCTACTGTAAGCATTAAATAAATGAGAAACTTTTACGCTATTTTCTATATTTAATAAATTTCCCAGCACATTCTTCACACATGGTTACCTGATCCCAAATTAAGCAGAGTGTACTGCTTCTACTTTGGCTACCAGGTAACTGATATTTACACCCAGATCCAGAACAAACAGACATGTTCATGCACACAAATGTTTGTGGGAATCGAACCCATCGGCTTGGCAATCCGGGTCTCTAACCACCAAAACAACTGGCCTGTCGAAATTAATATTTTAGTCTTCTATATAATATATCTATATCAGTACCTAAAAGAGGTTACCTTTAAATATTGCAATATCTATTATAAATAGTGATTTCCATTAAAGACATCCCAGTAATTGCCTGACAGAGCACAGGGTAGCTTCGACTCGGTATCAAAGAGTCAAAATAGGCTACCTGCCTTCAGATATTAATAAAAATAAGAGTATATTAATAGATGAAGTTATACAGAGACTCCCAGTCAGCTGCATTTTCTTAAAGGAGCCAAGAAAATGATGTCCGATCATACGGTGGAATAATGTAGATACGCTGATCCTTCTTTAAGGGATACTTTACGTTATCAATTGATTTAGGCCTGGATTGACAGGTTAATCCTTGGTGGTTAGCGACCCTGACTGCCAAGGCGAAGGTCGCGGGTTCGATTCCCACCCAGAACAAACATTTGTGTTCATGAACATGTCAGTTTGTTCCGTGTCTGGGTGTATCTATATATTAGGTTGGGGAAAAAGTCTTTTCGCATTATAGTATGTATGAACTTGTAATAAAATCTCTTTGGCTATACTATTTGTATCTGGCTGGTTTTATATCAATATGTCAATCTGGTCACCACTTCCCATCAAGTGGTAAGTCTTCTTTTAGATAAAAAAATACAAATAATTAGAATAAAATAACCCTTAGGGTGTACAACACATTGGCGATGCCACTGGTGTTGCAAATGTCCATAGGCGTTGGGGATCACTGACCAGGTGGATCATCTGCCTGTCATTCGGCACAGGTAGTATAAAAAAAAACGAACATATTCGTAATTTCTATATTATTTCGAATATTTCTTTTCACAAATACGTATTTGGTATACGTCGTATCCACACCAAGATCAGCGTAGCAAGTTCATAACGGCACTGGCGGATAAAATTGCACGAAGCATAAAGGAAAGCGGGCGGATATAGAAAATCTCTCAATACCAGCCGGTGGATTTGAGCTCAAAGCGCTTGCTCGTGTCCACGGTGCAATAGCTTTATATCTAGCTAGATAGTATTTTTACTATCCCTTATTTGTTATTTGGATGTGGTCAGAATTTGTAATATGAGATTATCAATATTACTATAATAATTGTAGACAATAAAACTTATTAAGGCCTTTCGTTCGATTACTTGCCGAGATGTGAATGCCACGATCAGAATTTACTTCAAAGCTTTACTAGGGTCTTAGAACCCACGCATGTCTAAGTAATTTAATAAGCAATATAAGAAAGCATTAATCAAAAAACAAAAATCTATAAATAGACATATAAATCCGATCATGAGTATAATAAAAACAGAATCAAATGAAATAAAAAATAAGCAAACAATCAATTACAAAGAGAAACTGTCAAAGCGAAAACTCCCGCGAGGGAGAAAACAGGTAAAACACAAAATATAAAACTCCCGGCGAAAGCCCGAAGCGGGAACAAAACATTGATTAATGACGAAATGCACTCGAAAACAAACTGTCGAACTTCTTCAAATTCGAGATACAAATGCCTTTGGTATAACCCCTCGAAAATAATGGTTTCCTTTATGAGGCCACACACCCTAACCACCTCGAATCTACTCAATCGCTTTTGAACCATAGTTTTCAACCGTTAGAGCCCAAATTTGTTTGTATAAAAAATATAGGGTAAGCTCGCCGAAAAGTTGACACAAGATTTTCTTCCCGTACTGCCTTACACGGTTTTGTTACTTTTTTGTTGTCGTAAGGAAACGGAAGTGGCGTGTAGGGACGTGTATTTCCTCTTTTTTTGTTGAGAAATTGTTTCGGTGCCATTAAGCCGTTGACAGATCGCCTTCTGAGTAATGCCCTTGAATCTTTTGTGGAAGCCGATGGAGGGTAAGGCATTTGTGTGACAATAGAATAGCTTGGGACTATTTGGATGCTTTATTGTTTGTAAGGATTTATTTTGTTCAGCGTTTAATTTTGTTTCGGTAGTCAATTACAGTACTGAAATCAGGAACTTCACTAATTGTAATTTATACAAATAAATATCAAAATGATACTGGTAATTGCTAATCACATCACATGAGAAGTACTGGAACGATTTGTAATTTTTTAAATGTATGCATTTGTCTGAAAATTTAAATTAGGAATAGAAGTACTGTAAACGGGAAAAGTGAATGTGCCGTCTATGAGATTTTACATGAACTTAAGACAATAATTCACGACTCATATACGCATTACGACACATGTTAGATGGACAACCAGATAATAAGTACTGACAGTCACTTAAATCACTTTTTTTATTATTGGATCGTTGCAATTTTAGTGGTGCATTGAAAGTCTGCAATAAGTTAGTAGAGCAATCTAGGACATCGTTCACAAGACTATGTAAGAATGAATGGTCCAACAAATATAACAATATTTTAAGCGTACCTTGTAGGATGGAAGTAATTTAACAAGATGACATTGATAGCTCAGATGCCATAGAAAGCGTTTCTGGACACTTTCTATATGTGTTTACTTTCTATCTTAATATACGAGTACATATGTAATATAATTAAATAAATTTATATCTTTTTGTACAAAACGGAAATTTCATAGGTAAGGACCTAATATTTATGATTGCCGTATTTTATGTACAAAATTCCAAATATGAATAAAATTCTCACGAATATGTAAGTCCTTAATAGAACTACATTATATAATACAAATAAAACATTACTCAGATAAAAATAATAGGAGTTATCTATTTTATATGTCAGAATGTTAAAAAGCAAGCAGACGTTTTTTGTTTATCTACATATGCAAATAATGTGGAAGATAGTATGACCGTTTAAATCACTTGGTAGATACATTTGAATAATTTTGTTATAAAATCAATATTCCCACGAATTAAATTAGACGTAAGGCTTACTGATATAAACGTGCGTACACGCATAGACTTGTATCGCCATAACTCTTTACCTATGTTTTAACACTGTGACATTAGGCTACGATCTTAGTGTTTGTAATTTAGCGGAATCCAACATTTACATTAGGTAGTAGGTGGTGGGAAGACGAAGTTATAAAATTCACAAATAACTGGATGAGAACAGCCCAATATTGGAAAAAGTGGAGTGAGTTGGACTCCTCCAACCTAGGCCTCCGCCTATACTCGTCGAGAGGTCCTTTGCTAAAATTATGAAAAAAAAAACACTAATATTATTACTAAGGAATCAAAGAGGCTTAAATTAATAAATAATTAGTTACTAAGATACTTAACCAATGCTAATAACTTAGGAGAATAAATTACAGGCACATGAAACTTAACAGCTTCACGTCTCAGGTACGACAATGCATTGGCGATACCCCCTAATGTCTATAAGCGGCGATGACCACTCACCATCAGGTGAACCGATATTGATTAATTTGAATGAAAAACTGTTATTTTTATATGCATCAAGTATGTCCAAACGTTAGACGTATTCTAACTCTCCTTCTGTAGGGTTTGTGACAATGTGCATTGCAGTCATATTTTAGTCTTTTTTTTTATATTGTTAACTGACATTTGCGACTTTTAAGTTACCTGAAAAATCACTTTTATTTACAAAACTGTTTCTTTTTTTTCATTTTAATACCGCTTGGGCCGACAAAAAAGCAGACGGTCCACCTGATGATAAGTGGTCACCGCCGCCTATGGACATTTGCAATACTAGGGGCATCGCCAATGCGTTGTCGACCCTGAGACGTGAAGTTGTTAAGTCTCATGTGCCTGTAATTTCACCGGCCCCCTTATCTTTCTAACCGAAACACAGTAATACAAGTGCACTACTGCTTCACGGTGGAAATGGGTAAGGTGGTAGTACTTCCCCGGACGAACTCTGCACTAAGAGTTCTATGTTATGCTACGATGTACTTAGTGTCATAAATGTTTCAAAAGATAATTATCGCTGAAGCCATAGAGTCTCTCGCTCTTTTTTCAATCCCGCTCCGCTCATCACCAACCGCAGCAAAGGGTCAAAAGTCATCAGCTGTACAGTCAACAGTCGAATTTTATCTCAATTGTAATCTTGTTTAATGACTACGTTATTGCTTTACAAGATATATGCCGCTATTGATATCAATTTCAATGTATTCGGTTATTTATTAAGTCGATTATGTAATGGTTTATGGGCTGTGTTTACTCTATGGTCGGTATTGTCTATGAAGTAGGTACTTATACTACTTTTTCGATTTGGCGATTTCTTCATCTGATCCAGAAATTATTCTAAAATCTAAAATCGAAGCAAAAGATAATAACGCAATTGATGAATTAAAAACTTTCCATTAAGCCTGTGAGGTCTGAAGACCAACATACAGTTATAACAACAAATAAATAATAAGGATGAATAGTTTGATAATAAGTCGGCCGATACGCTTGCGACAAAAAAACTTGACGAGAAATAGGGTTGCCAACTACGAACCAACGCGTGATCGCTTGTAATTGGCGTCCACTGATGGATGAGACGGGCCGCTTCTCATTACAAAACGACAAACTTAATTTTGCCATTAGAAGTCCAATTCTAAGTCATGTATCTTAGGCAGTAAGCTCTAGTTTCGTTGAACACTATGAAAGTATATTTTTGTCTAGATGTAGAAACAGTTGGTAATTATTGGCAGCCCTGTGAAGAAGGAATACTCGTATCTCTTACAAACAGAACCTAGTTATTTAAGATGGACTAGGAATTCAGTTACCGGCTCCGTTTAGTATTTTCAACATGTTACGAAATTTTGAATGTACTTAATGTTTGTCTTTTTAATAAGAATTTCACAATTTATTAATATCTCTACACACTGGAAATTTGTTACTTTAGGTAATCTGTAGGATTATTGTCTAACATGTTAATTATCAAAATAAATTACGGAAGCAACATAGTTTTATATGTTAAAAGATAACAGATACAGACAGTCGGCCAATTTGTCAGCTTATGTATAATAAAAATAAAAATACTTTTTTTCTCGAGGAATCTTAAAGACGAAGTGAAAGCTGCTATTACGCTTTGATTGCTTAGTAAGTAATTTATTTAGTAACCATAAATGATTGATATTTGGAAGCAAATAGATATTAAATAAAGTTCCTCATTTATGTAAAATTATTTTTTAAAATAATTAGTTCACAAAAATATAAACTAAAGCCGAAAACCCTATATTCCAAATAACCAATCACTAAAACATTGTTTGAGTAAATTTTATTTAAAGTTGAACAAAAACAAAACCTGTATAGTCATATAGAGCATGTTGAAAGGAAGCTTAGCCCAGTTATATACATAATTAGCATCTTTAGTTGGCAATACTATGCCTATTAGGGTGGGAACACACATGTACGGGTGTGTCACCTAATGCAGTATTCACTTTCTTAAAAACCTAGAGGAAATTAATTAGTCTCTTGGCTATAAACAGTAACTGCGAGCGTGAGAGTTGCGTAAATAAAGCTAGTTTACATAGGGTTGTCCTAAGTCCGCCAAGTGTTTTGCTACCTACATACCCACATAACCTTAAACTGGTAGTGTCACTCGTTTGAAATGAATTTTTTGGGAAGGCTTTGAAATTCCTATCCACAACTTTTTTGTGTGACGAAAAATAAATTAATGGCTTTTTATTTTTTTATACCACTTGGGCCCACACACAAGTAGACGGTTCACCTGGTGGTAAGTGGTCACCGCCGCCTATGGACATTTGCAACACTAGGGGCATCTCCAATGCGTTGTTGACCCTGAGACGTGAAGTTGTTAAGTCTCATGTGCCTGTAATTTCACCGGCCCCTTTACCTTTCTAACCGAAACACAGTAATACAAGTACACTACTACTTCACGGCAGAAATGGGTAAGGTGGTAGTACTTCCCCGGATGAACTCTGCACTAAGAGCTCTACTACTCGAAAAAACACAATCTACGCTATTCAAAAGTAAATAAATAATTAAAATATTTATTATATTAATTATAATACAAAAGCTTCACTCCTAGTGATGCACATATATGTATCTTGAATGGTAGCAGCTTCAGTAGCTTTGACCTTCATAAGTGCCTAAACTGAATAAATCGTTTTGAATCTATATACTTATATATAAAAATTTATGTTTGTCTGTATGTCCTTTATAGAATCGTAAACTATGCAATGGATTTTAATGCAGTTTTCAGCAATAGAAAGAGTAATTCAATAGGAAGGTTTATAACCAGGATTGAAAGCACGCAAAGCCGCAGGGCGCAGCTAGTTTTGAATGAAAAGCACCAATGCTTATAAAAAGATTGTTCACTCTTTCCTTGACAGTCGTTGCATTAGAAAACACAAACACCAGAATATTTAAGTGTTATGAAGACAATCAGATTTTTTGCAATGGATTCTTTACCCCTAAGATTTAAACTAATTATCACCAATTGGCTTGGTGGTTAGCGACCCTGACTGCCAAGTCGAAGGTCGCGGGTTCGATTCCCACCCAGGACAAACATTTGTGTGCATGAACATGTCTATTTGTTCTGTGTCTGGGTGTAAATGTCTATATATGTATGTATGTATTTAGAAAAATAAAAAGTAGTATATGTAGTATATCAGTTATCTGGTTTCCATAGTACAAGCTCTGCTTAGTTTGGGATCAGATGGCCGTGTGTAAAAGAATGTCCCGGGATATTTATTTATTTATTATTATTATTAGTTTAATGGTGTATTCCAAAAACGAACAACTTAATTCCCAAAGAAGTGGACTACATCATCGAATTCCAAGTGATGATTTAAATTCAGACGGCCGATTGGTCAGCGTCAATTGACGGTGGACAAAGTGCACTGTAATTGGTGATTGACATGTGAGAGTTTCCTGATTGGTTGCGTACTCCGTAAGCAATGCTGAGTTTAAAATCACATAGAGGCGGCTTGTTACGTAATATCAATGCTGATTAATTGTTTTTTTTTTTAATTTAGTATCCTTTTTAATGGTATATGGTTACCTACACGGCCTTACTATTAAGCCACTATTTATCTAAAATACTGTTTTTTTGGAAGGGATAAATGTGTTAGCCTCTGATGGCTCTTACGTGGCACTGTTCATATGGTCATGTATTTATTGACCACCAAAAAAAGGAAATAATGTTTCATGACCAAAGGTAATAAATGAAAATTATAACAAAGAACTAATTTATAACCAATTGCATTCTTTACAATATATGTATTTGTATATGACATAATTTATATACAGAATAGGTAGTTTGTGCAACTAGTTTAGACATCAATGGTCAAAATGTGCTAGTTCTGATCTTCATGTATACTGAATAAGAGCAAACATGTATAATTTTACAACTTTGTTGGTTCCAATAAACGATTATTATTATTATTTCTAACTTATTATCAAATTTGTTTTTAATTAAAATATTGGCAAAATTAAAATAATGAATAAAAAAGATAAATTTTTAATTAATTACAAAATAATGAATTAAAAATATTATTATTTAACATACTCAACCCAAATAACTAACTGCATTCTACAACATTCTATTCATCGGTCCATTCTAAACAATACCTAATACAACAACTGTTCAATACTAAAGCGGCTGTATCGTTATATTCAGTCGGCGAAGGCATCCAGCCAGGCCCTCTCTGTTTAAGGCGAAATAATAGCAATCGCCCGAGCCATTCCAGGCCAAAACAGTACGCACTAATCAGGGTAAACTTAAGCTGTGATGTTTGCTCGTGACGAATTACTTCTAGTTAGGAATGGGGAATTTAGAATGCTGGGAATGTTCTTTTGATTGTTGGGTTTGAGATTGAAGAGAAAACTTCATTTTAAGTAAGTATTATCAGTTACCGTTGCCGTTGTAACTTAGAAATGTCAAACGTTCTGATTGAATTCCCTTCCTGGCTTTGAATACAACCTTCAGCCTCGTCATAACTTACCATGGTGAAATTGTGGTGAATACAAGACAAAATAAAGAAGAAAAAACATGTGGGCCCCTTTGTGACGCTCTGTTCATTGGTCAAAATTTTGTCAAATAATCTTCTGATTATCACATATTTTTTTCTAAAAAGAAAGAAAAAATTTATTACAGATGACCTGAGTGTTGCAAGTATATTAAAATTGGTTCGTTCGTTACGTACGTTTATTCTGAAAGATAATAGTAATCTTTTGTACTTAGTATTTTTAATCAAAAAAAGTTTCATCGTTACCTTTGTGTTCCTATCACCACCTACCGTACGAGATGAAACTTTGCGCGCGCGGAATGACGATGACCAAAAAAAAGACATATTGCAACGCATGCCAGGAACAGCTAAGTTACTTTATGAATATTATCTCTACATTGTAAATTTGACATTTCAAACATCACAATCAAATTATTTCAATGAAACACATGTCAAAAGACGAGTCATCTATCATGGGATTTAGCTATCTCGCTCCAACTAAATGAAAATACATCTTTAAACTACAACTAATAGAGTCCATGATCGTTTGTAGCATTTATCACCCTCTAGTAATGAAATGCATTATTAAACAGCGAGTCTGTGACCCCATTCGAAAGGCATTAGATAGGGCATTATGTGTAATTTGCTTGTTTTAATTCAGTTTTGATTTTAACAAAGTGTAACGATTAATTATTCAATAGAAGCCATGGAAACTGGGGATTGTAATATAATTTGCTGTACTTTTGATGGCTTTGAAATGCTTGATGCGAGATGAAATCACGATACCTAATGAATAAAATTTATAATTATATCATTATTAATTTATAATTTATTGCTTAGTAGTATTCAAGGTGAATAATATACTCGTATATAATAAACAAAGTAAATAATATTATTATACTGGTTTAAGTTTTGATTGAAGTATAGTTATTAAAAAGCAAACCATTCTGAAGTAGCCTAGATCTGAATGTCCTATCGCCAGTAGTACCTACCATATAGGTTACAAATTCAAAAAAGGTCTATAGACTGTAAAGCTTCAGTACAATTTTACGGTTACTATTATAAATGTTACTTTGAATTTAATAGATAAATAATAATTGTATCATAGCTAATATTTGGTTTCAAATACATACGAAGCGTCTCATAAATACCGTCACATCGATCAAAGTTTTCAACCCCCCAAAAAACAAAGCCGTCGTCGCGTATTTGTGAAAACAAACATGACATCCGGAGGGTTTAACCCTTCACTGCGATATCAATTAATCGGCTCAATTTATGAATTATTGCGTCGAAGCGACCCCCATACAGTGATATACAGAATGTATAATCAGGATGCATAAAGCGGATAGGTGATGGAATTTCGTTATACGTTAGTTACAAAAGGTTTTATTTGAAAATATATTTACTGGATGCGCTTTAGTACCTATTTGATATTAATATTTTGCAATTTTGATTGAAGTAAAATATAATTTACTGTGGAAAGAAAAGGAAACAGCGGGTTGCACTCCGGGAGTGCCGATAGAAGTGAAAACTTGAACTCAACGTTGTGTATTTTTACCGTCTTACGAATTTTGGATCAGGTCACGTGTCACCTGACGCGAGTTTAACATTTTATACCCATCCCAAGAAAAGCGCTCAACGCCGCTAAATAAGTTTTCCCTTCAAATATCCGCTGTAGCTTTTATAAATTGCCGTTTGTAACCTTAATGCATTTGTATCAAGCGTAAATAAAGCCCAATTACAAGCTACCAAATAAATTGCTTTATTGCATAATAATATCTAAGATGTGTAGTAATCTTCATACCTTATTAAAAAAACAAAATATAAAAACTGGCTTCGCGTGCGGATAACCATAGACAAAGCCGCCAGGTAGAATATTAATAGTATTTTTCTTCGCATAATTTTAATTAAAAGACTTTGAAACTTAATACGGGAGCAGCAGCCATTTGCATACAAATAGTTGATGGGTATAAATCATTTGGACAGTAATCTGCGGCCATTTTGATGTACAACAGCGCCATCTGTGTCAACTGAATGAGTTATTATACCACCACTTACAGGGTTGGCGATGAATTAATGACAATTCGTTTTATTTGACGGTAGAAAATCATTTAATTTTTTGTTGTAAAATGGAATGCAGGCTTCAATATAAAATTTATTTTCACTAAACCAAACCAATAGAAAAGGAACATTAAGTTTGTGAACAAATTTATTTTTAAGCAAAAATCAATCAATATGTTCAAGAACTACTCAATATTTTTGTTGAACACTTTAAAGAACATATAAGGTGTTTTAAACACAAAAATATTTTCATTCTTTTTCATTTATTATTCTCCAAAAAGTGTATACGAGTAGATAATATGAGAATATGTGTTTCAAAAATCTACAACAGCCAGCCCTAAGTTATCAAAACGAAACATGATTTATAGGGCAACCCCTTAGAAGATTAACCCTTTATCCGGGGTCATATGACACGGCACGCGAGGTCGCACAGGCCCCAGACACTTGTTATTGTATTATTTATTGTTTTTCGTTACGGTATCTAAAGTTTTTTATCATTCTAATCAGCATCTCTATAGCGGCGTTTTTTTTTTTTTAAAAGTTCACCGTATTTTTTGTGCTTTTAAAGGGTAACATTAGTATATAGGGTAATCACAAATAAATAAGAATGATATAAAATAAATATCCCGGGACATGCTTTACACACGGCCACCTGATCCCAAACTAAGCAGAGCTTGTACTATGGAAACCAGGTAACTTATATACTACATATATTACATTTTTTTTCTAAATACATACTTATATGGATATTTCCACCCAGACACAGAACAAACAGACATGTTCATGCACACAAATGTTTGTCCTGGGTGGGAATCGAACCCGCGACCTTCAGCTTGGCAGTCAGAGTCGCTAACCACCAAGCCTAATATTTACCTATTTGCTATATAACCTTAATTTTTGACATATATTTTAATTACGCTGTTAGAATGAGCAAGTAAGCGTTACTCCTCCAGCCACTTAGCCGGTTGATCGAAGAAAAGTCTTAATCGTAAGGATACAAGATACAGGAAGGAATATATCTTATTATTTCTAGTAACAAATCTCCTCAAGCTAATAATGATGATAATCAAATGATCATAATGAGTCAGAAAATAGACACACAAATCAAAGTCGATAGTAAGACAGTTAAACGTACTTTACGCAAAGGCATGAACTCAAATGAGACAAAAAATATATCCTGAAGATAGTGCTTAAGGGATAAACTGTGGAGATGTATTCTTTTAATAACCGTTTCCACTCACCGTGCTACACAAATAGCTAAAAAGATTAGACGCGATGTACGGATTGCAAAATTATTTCGTAAGCTAATCTTGGAACGCTTCGAGATAAATATGTAAGAATTATTTGACTTCATTCAAAAAATGTTTACTCAATAACGATCAAACTGTAAACAAGGGTCAGAAGGGTAGCCTTAATAAAGTTGCGTTATATTGCGCAACTTTATTAAAAACTATTCCAAGTTTAAGTGAAATTCCTACAGAGCAAATTTTCTCACCAAATTTCTAGATTTCCTTTAATACGAAAATAAACCCTTTGGGACAGTTTTAAGCTAAAAGGGCTATATTTAAAGTCAAGGAGCATCACTAAAGGGTTCCTAACAAGGTTACAATAATGAATTTCCTCGTATACTTACAGCAAAGTTTCACCTCAGAGGGAATATTTTACGCGAACTAATTGTGGTGAAGGGAAGTTTGTGTTTAAGAGGCTTCAAGAAATTATACAAAGTGCTTCAGTATTTTCAGGAATTTTACAAAAGTTTTTGGAAAATAATTTTGAATTTAGTTAGTTGTTATTAAGTGCTTTTGGAAAATTGTCTTCTACGTAGAATTTATACTTAACCAGCTGCGCCCTGCGGCTTTGCCCGCTTTCAATCCTGGTTATAAACCTTCCTCTTGAATTACTCTATCTATTGCTGAAAGCAGCATTAAAATCCGATGCATAGTTTATGATTCTATAAAAGACATACAGACAAACATTCATTTATATATAATATATATAGATAAAGTATGGGAGTTGGTATATCGTTGGTCAAAAACAGAAATGAACATTTCGAAATGTGATGTTTTGAGTTATTGATGGTTTAAGTTTTTAAATACTAGTTTACCTCTTATAAAAACAAATATATTTTAATTTTATAATATGCAGATTTAAAACCGTTTTATTGTATGGTAGCTGAGTTTTTAAGATTCTCTACCATAATGCATAACTATCTCTTGATACGTGATCTCGGAAATATTCTGGTAATGAATCTAACTGACGATTTGAACATGTATTTTTATCGGGAGAGTGCAGTTTAAGTTATTTATTTATTTGTTTTATTTTATTAACAAAGGGCTTATTTTAACAAATGTGCTTGAAAATTAATTAGATGTTTTGTTTAAGCGTCAATTATTATAATATTTATTAAAAGCTTTAGAAGAGCTTTAAAAAAATATAATATTACTCGAAATTTACTCAGTCATTAAGTGATTTGACAGGCCTGTTGGCTTGGTGGTTAACGACTCTGACTGCCAAACCGAAGGTCGCAGGTTCGATTCCCACCCAGTACAAACATTTTGTGTGCATCAATAAACATGTCTGTTTGTTCTGTGTCTGGGTGCAAATATCTATATAAGTATGTATTGAGAAAAAAATTAGGACATATCCATAATTATTATCATCATCATCATCATCAGCCTATCTCCGTCCACTGCTGGACATAGGCCTTACCAATAGCACGCCACTGAGCTCGATCTTCAGCTCTTTGTTTCCAACCGCTGCCAGCCAGCTTGCGTATATCATTGCTCCATCTAGCTGGAGGGCGCCCTACACTTCGTTTACCGAGCCGTGGTCTCCACTCTAGAACACGTCTACCCCAACGATTATCGGTTCTACGGCAGATCCATATGTAGTATGCCAATTCTCTGGTTCCCATAGTACAAGTTCTACTTAGTTTGGGACCAGATTGGGCCTTGTGTAAAAAATGTCCCAGGATATTTTTATATTATTTATTATTTATCTTTTCTGCTAACATTACATCATAATGTTGCCATACGGCTGCGCGGGCGCATCTCAGGTAGCCTGATTTACTGCTGTCTTAATGAAACCTGTTATATAACTGGAATTATTTATTATTTTGTCCTAGGAACGAGTCTGTTGGATATTGCAAGCTTCTGTCTTGGATAATAATTAGCTTTCTATGACTATATGTACTTACTCACTATAAACGTATATCTGTTGTACAATCAGCAACAAAGTACTGAAATACGTTATAGTAACTGACGTTCTTCGGTTGTCCTGTCTAGAATAACAAAAGCGTACAATGATGTGAAAATATATTGCTGCCTTTAATAGGAGCTTCTCGACTGTGCATTCGTTGGACATTTGTGGACATCTTTAGTGGAGACTTATTTTCAGTAGAAGAGACCTAGCCGATCAATTATAATACTAATTCAATCATTTATTTAAGCCCTAAAGTTAAGATGAAATTAGGCACCATAGTTCATCCATTTTTTTTATCCCGGCACGTTAGTCTGAAATATGGACGAAACCGCGGCGCGGAAGCTGGTGTATAAAAGTTATTCCTTCTAAGGGTCATAACACACAATATACTGTTTCTCCAAATTACTATCATTAGAAACAATCTCGATCTTCTCAGGAAACGACACCCATTATTTTATCACATACATTTGACCAATGAAAATTCCTGTAATGCTAATCTCTACTCTAACGGTCTCATATTTCAACAATACCTGACTTATCGTACATATTCAATGTAATCTGGGGTCAATAAAAGTTGGTTTTAAGAAAAACTTTAATTATGTTATTAAGAGAAAAAATGTGTCGAGCATAGATATTTCGTCGGCTAAGCAGTCGTTAAAAACACGTAGTCACTAAATATCTAAAGAAATCTATCGAATGTACGGTTAAAGACTGTAATTAATTTCTTTAAAAATTCAAGTAAAGTATTCGTGGCATTTGCAAGTTTGGGTGGTTGAGCAGATAACGATACTTATATAGAGCTGTTTTTAGAAGGCAAGAATATTATTAGAAATAAAAAATTGAGATTTCCGTTATAATATCTGTGTTTATCTGTAAATCTAAATAAGTATTCTATTTAATCATGGTACGGGACTTAATACCGTACCTACCTATAATATTATATATTATATAATGTAATAGTTTTGTGTCAAACAAGGATTTTAGACACAGAGAAAAAAATGCAATCACTATGCGCCATTCACCTTTTGTCGGAAGTAAATATTTAGAAAAAAGTCGGTAACATGAATAATTATGGTTTTAATGGTTACAACAGCTCTATACAATTCCACACAAACTTACATTGTTTTCGGTTTTACCCTCCGAATGTCTTGTCGGTAATGATCATTTTTTTAACAGATCGCATCTCCGATCAGTGTTTATTTATTAAACATTTCCACTTTACTTTTTACCTTTATTAAAGAAGCAATTTATTAATGAAACGATTATTCAAGCGTTATCTTGATGGCATCAAAAGAGCCGCTGGAGGCGGCGTTTACTGTTACATGTGCCTGCATATGTATATAAACTGATCCTTGTTTTTCAGTGAAATTTAACTTAAACATGAATAAAATGTGTTCTTTAAGACTAGACGCATTAATTCTTATATTCAAATTAATTTACTATCAGACAATAATCATCTGTTTGTATAATACTTTAACATTAAAATAACTGTCAAAATATATTTTTGATCATGTCAAAATTGTAAGTGTTGTACACCCCTATTAGGTATACACATCAGATGCAAGTCACTGTGTGCCTACCTTCTAGCCTACTTCTAAGTTTTAAAGTATACTGTTGGTATGTCTATAAATAAATAAATAAAAATAAAAAATAAAGGTAAGAAATAATATCCAGTGAATTTGACATATATTTACTTAACAGTTATAAAGGTAACTGTTTACAAGAGCTTAATTTGATATTAGCAAGCGTCGAGTGCAGGACCATTCAAAGGTATGCCAGTTGATGCCTCCGCGTTCCTTAGTCTATAAAAGGAACAAGGAAATGCCACTTAACGAACTGCAAGAGACAAAGACGAAACTGAATTTGTACAGGTTAGGTACAAAAACTGGGTGTACCGGCCCACCGGCACCGGCGTGCCTTATTCAAAACAAGTTGAGAAGATCTCCGCGAGGACATTCCCACATCTAGCTGACTTTGATCATGTTTTCCATTGTCACCAAAGTCGGAATGAACAAAATAATTTTCTGTGCAGTTCCTTATTTTCAAAAATATTTTATATTTATAACACATAGCCTTATATCGCTACTTCTTCTTCTGTAAGTATTTTACCATTCGAGTTAGCATTCAAAAAACAAAGTCTCTTCCCTTCAAAAACTCCAAACCAATATTCATTCAATTAATTAATCCTAGACAGGTAACGTTATTTATTTGCAGTAACATATTTATGTAGTTTGCCATCCGTAATTTATTTTTATTACTTAAAGGTATTTTTTTCTTCTTATACGTATAGGCGTGTATTTAACCGCTATCTCCCCATGGTATATGATGATCTGGCTAAAGGTGGTGGCTCTAAAGTGCAGGTGTCGAAATAACCGACAGGTGCACGGCGACAGATTTTCAACTTAAGTATGGTAGCCAGTCAGTCGGGTACTACAAAAGCACCTTTCTACCGCCCAGCGATAGAACTTTCTAAAAATTCATTATAAAAATGAACAATCGAATTTCATACAATTTAGTATTAAACTAACCCCTACTTTAGTTTTATTTGAAATACGCTCACCCGTGTCGCTACCAAATGGAAAACAGCAACGTCGTGCCATTTCCCCAGTATCGGACATCGTCTCAGATCGATGTATGTAGATCCGAAACACTATTAACATATGCCACGTCTATTATTTCACGAATTTACTATGCAACGGTGATGCCATGTTGTTTACGATGAGGTCGAGATAACATGAAAATCCCTTACTATGTTGCCAACATGCAAAAAGTTACAATATGTGTCGATTCAGACTATCGTTGCAGGGGTGACACTTATTCCCAGTCTTTTCCTTTTCTAGTCGCTTTAGAAGTAGTATATGGTCCTATTGTTTTGTCTTCCGATGGATTACGATTTTAAAAACAAAGAACTTTCCTCTTAAGTAAAATATTTACAAACTACAAAATAGATACTGCTTAGGGTATTCTACACGTTAATAGGTTGAAGACCTGTTAAGTCATCAGCTGTATCGATTTTAGCAGTCCGTCAATGTATCGACTGGTATGGTATGTCAGGTACCTAGTGTGAATCGACCCTTAGGCTTGATCACCTATCTCTAACTGTCATCTTGAACCCATCGTATTTTATTTCTTTTACAAAATTACAGCTATTTATACAATGTTTAACGTCAGATGTTATAATTATGTTGGTTTAGTTACTCTTCTAATTTGAATATATCAACCTTTTGGTTACTTAGCTACAATCTGAGATGCCAAGAACATTGTTTTTGCAAAATCCGTTTACGCGCCCTAATGTAGGTGATTCTGCATAAATAAAAAGTGGTAAACCAATTAGACCTACCTATACGCCAATGTATTTACGTATTTTCATATTGTTTTTAACCTGTCAACTAAAATTTTAAATCGAAAAGTTCAGATGCTTCTGATTCAATCGCACATAAACATTTTTTTTTAATATATTTTAGGATACACAATAAAGTATTATATCGCCTAATTATTCTAAAATAATAAACGCATCAAAATATAATTTTAGTACCTAATTATTAATTTAATTAAAATAAATAAATAAAGGGCATTGATGAATTTGTATGAAATTTGGCGAAATTCTAAGAATGATTTTAATCGTGATTGATTTGATGCCTCAAGTAAAATAATATATTTTCCTGTACCGTCCATAAAATCCCTATAGAAAGTTATTTTACTTCACTAATATGAAGGGAATCTCAGTATGTCCTTCTGGTCACCTGTTGGAGGAAGTGTTTGCTATCACACTATCAGTCATGTGTTCTGACGTGATTTCCTCTGAGGTGTGTTAATAGTTGTGGTAAGGTTGCGGTTTTATTGCGAACGATTATTATCTTTTTTATTTAGAAAATACTTTTTGTAACTTAGTTATAATAATATTGAAAATGCTTTTGATTTAGGTAAATCGATGGTTTGAGCGATAGAGGTGTGTATCTGTTGGCATTTTATATACAAAACTACTACCTATTTTTATGTGGAGTCCACGGAAGAATTAGCCTATAACTTTATTCTGTAGTGTAAACCATTTCTTAATATTTTAATGCAGGGTCTACGATAGGCATTAGGTTATTTTATTAAACTTGCGGCACACTATGATGGCCGTTTTGATGTTTAACAATGACAAAGAAATATAATCTTTATTCCTTCACTCATAAGGTGCATCTATTGGTCTAACAGCTAATTGTATGATGATGGAATTAAATCTTATTCCAAAGCAATACAATTTCTTTTCCTATGAAAATCTGAAACGTCGAAACGGCCATCATAGCGTGCCGGTAGTATAGGTATTTATTGACACGTCTAAAGGGGGCGTTATTGTGTCTGAGGTATGGGTAATTTTTAACCACGGAGAATTCTGCAATAATAACTGATTTCATGATCATTTATTCATTTCTCTCCTTTCATTTGTAGACGGCACAAGTATTACAAACAACTCTGTCACTGTAAGTAGTAACAGTCATCATCATCATCATCAGCCTATCTCCGTCCACTGCTGGACATAGGCCTCACCTACCTAAGTAGTAACAGTGCTGTTGAATTATTCCGAGTGTCAGATATTATTTCTGAACTCTCCATGGCTATATTTATGCTCTTGACTATATTACCCGAAATCGAAAGGGAATTAATAGCTTTCGCTATGAAACAAGTGCAGATCCGCCGTTAGGGGCACGATGGGCATGTCCACAACCCTTACAGACTTGTGACGTCACACTTTCATGGTCTATTGAGGTCGAAATGCTGCTGATATTTTGTCCAATCATTTATAAAATATTAATAACCTCCTTTGTAAGAATCCATTATATCGATCATGAGCATGTCCATACTCAACTCGCACTTGGTCGATTTTCGGATGGCTGTGACCACAACCTTTTTTGTGAGCTGGATCCGCGCCTGCTATGAAATATGATTATCTTCGGAGCACTAGAACTACTAACATGTTAATACTTGTAGCACATTATCTAAAGATTGCAAATCTATGATCTAACATACCACTTGTAACAGGGCGACCTAAAACAGGAAAAGCTAATATTTTAATCTATTTTCTCTCACCACACCTTCGAGATAAGATCGTTAAACGCAACAACCGTTTAGAAGGATATATCATTCATATGTGAAGGTAATTTCTGCACAAGTTATTAACTACATAGGCGGTTGTACGTAACGTGACATCGAGTTTTCTATTTAAATGCTCCACTTTCCAATTGCTGCATTCGTAACTATAGCTCGTATGTTCCATTTATGAATGAGATAGAATAGTAGGTAAATACAGGAATGGTTGTGACTTAAAATAATTTGTTTGTTATACCAATTTCTCCAAAAGTTGTCAATCTATACCTTCTTCTATCCTTACATATATAATTCTTCTGTACGTGTGACAGTGAACTCCTCCTAAACGACTGGAGCGATTTGAATGATTTTGTATGCGTTTGGGTGGCGCCCTGGATGGTTTAAATTCACAATTGGACCCGGTAGGTGGCGCTGCGAGCGAATTCCTGCATTTTTGTATGGACTTATTTCAACAGAACAACGTCTGTCCGGGCAGCTAGTATATATATATAAGTAAAATAGGGTCCTTAGATACACACCAACTCAAAACTACACAACATATCAGGATGGAACTGCTACCATTCGATGCGGAATTTTTCCTAGATGGTTATAGAAACGCGGGCGAAACCGCGAGTGATAACTAGTATATAATAAAACAATTTTGACAGCAAAGAGTGTTATAGAACAATGTACCTTATGGTGTTATTATAAAGTTGACCAGCATCTTCATACAATTAACTATTGGATTATTTTGCATTGGATTGATGAGCAATAAAGCTCGTTTTTCTTAATCCTTTAGATACGCCATTTAGATCACTATCTTTGCAATTCTAGAGCCTATGAATAAAAAGCTATGTTTCATTTTCCAATGACATCAAGCACTGACAAATATTCCACATTCAAACTAATTCCAACCAAACATAACGTCCAATACCGTGCCACAAACAACGCTTAATGAATCGACACTTTGAACACGCGAATATAAACACTATTTAAGCCAAACATTCACTTAACAACATGATAAATCCGATTGACAATCCACCACTGGGAACAAGGCTTAACAGCGTTGTATAGCACAATTGGTGCTACTAATTTAAGCCGCGGTACCTTATACAGCGAGTCGAGTGTTAAGATTCCACACTTGATCGGCGTTTGTATGAGTGCGACTTAAGTGTGCGTACGGCTTTGACGAACGCGAGTGAAACCAAATAGGGTTGGCGGTGTGGTGAAAAATTTGCTCTTCAACCCCCTTAATTGGGTGTCGTGTTGTTTTACTCGGTACACACATTGATTGGTTGTTTAGGAGACGAGTAAGTTTGTATAACCTTGGAATTGGTTCGGTTTATCCACTGATGGGTACGCAATCCTTTGACTTCGATCCTAAGTCATTCTCATATAAAGTTGGCCCTACCAATTGAACCTTACTAAAAATCAGCGATAGATAATTTAACTCTTCACCAAACTAATAAATATGAAGCAACATAACAAATGTGTAAATTTCACTAGAAATCTGTTTAATTTTCATAATAACGTCAAATTACGATGTGAATAAAATAAATGTCAATTAATTTACATAAAAATCGTTTTAAAATAACATAAAATTTATACAACTAACCGTAATTTAGAATCAATTGCATAGTCACCCTTGCCTTTTATAGAAAGCGTAAGCAATAACTATTTTCTGTGAAATGATTTAAATTTTATTATAAGTGAAATAAAGTGCTTTTTAATCGTCATAAATAAAATAACACTAATTCCATTAAACACTTTAAATTACAGCTATTTACATGTAATAATCTCTTGTAAATGTAAGGGATCGAATGGTCAGTGACCAGGAATAGGTACATTATATCGCACCAACCCAAATGTTTGGGAACAGGGCAGCCATATTAATGTTCTTCAAGCTCTAGGACCGTATGTCACTCACACAGGGTTGTCACTGATTTGTTGTGGAGACGTTTCTTTTAGCGTTGATAGGGCGCTGATTGGGATGTATGAGGTGTTTGTATAAGCATTTTTTGTATTCTTTTTGTCGCTAATGAGTGTTCGTTAGGGCTGTCAAAGAATTCCTATGAATGAGACATTGCTTATTTAAAAGTTTATGATAATAAGGTTGTCAGTTATCACTTCATTACATCTTAATAGAGCGATTGTCATCGTTTTTTTTTATTTTTTATTCCACATGGGCTGATAAAAAAGCAGACGGTCCGCCTATAGACATTGGCAACACTAGGGCCAATGCGTTGTCGACCCTGAGACGTGAAGTTGTTATGTCTGCCCATAATTTCCGGCATCCTTAACTTTCTGACCGAAACATAGCAATACAAGTGCACTACTACTTCACGGCGGAAATGGGTAAGGTAGTAGTAGTACTTCCCCGATCGAACTCTGCACTAAAAGCTCTACTACTCAACTTTGTCTTTAATAGTAAATATTTTCTGCTGGTTGTCGTAATCTTTCTCCCTTCGTGGATTTTTGTTCGAACTATAAGCACAGTAATATTACTATGTGAAATGAGCTAAAACGAACATTATGTACATTAAAATAAAATATATTTTAGAAAGTATAAGAAAACGTGATTAAACTAGTGAATTCTCCAACACAATTAAAATTCAGCCTTCCACTAGGATTGTTCAAGACCTAAATTATTTGAAGTTGTGAGTCTGTTGATGCGAAAGATCCAATTGAGGTCAATAAACTTCTGCTCCAATAGATTTTGATAAATCTACATTCATAGATAAATTTATTGTTCAAATATGCTACGTAGTTCTTATTAATTTAAGGACCCTTTTTCAGTATATGTTATATTGCTGGTGCAATTGTGTAAATATAAGACAAGTATTATTGTGTTATTTCTTAGTCATTATCATCAATTGTGTTTATCGGGCCGTTTAGTATCGCTGTAGTAGCTTCAGTAACTTTAAATTTGACCTTTATAAGTGCCTTCAGAGGGCCCAAACTGAATAAATGGTTTTGAATTTAGTTTTTCTTTCTTTTATTTTGAAAATCCTTGGCAGTGTTGATAACCACTCTATGCATTTCCATCTTCGGCCGCAGAGTTGCAGTGATAGGGAGACATGTAAGACCCTATTATTGGTCTGACCATGTAATGGGTTGTCTTTTTATTTCTTCATGATATATTTTTAAATTTTCAGGGCTTTTGTGCCCCAAATAGCCCAGTATCTTTGACCTACTTTTTATCCGTAGTTGGTCGATGATGCACTTATTCGTTCTCCTAGTTATCCATGGAATACGTAGCATACGTCTCCAGCCTAAGATGTTATATGAAACGTAAAAGTTTCCAGCGTATCTTATAATTATAATATATTTTTTTTTCATTCCAGTTTAAGAATAATTATCTGTAGCCCAGGATTGTAAATGTACCTACGAACCGGCTACAATGGTCACCGCATATCAGGTTGGGGCTTAAAACATATCTGGAGGAATATGAGTCTTATTACAAAGACCTACTTCTACCCCTTCGGGGGTAAATGTCGTCGAGAAGAATATATGTATTTAAAGTTCATTTTAGATAAAATCAAAATAAATATACCTACTCAATTTTGATTCTGCTATTCGTCACTGTGCTCGAAGCTGAGCAAACTGTGCGTGCTTAAGCTATCTTTAATCAGCCAGTCAGTCAATGATCTAGATAGTTAGAATTGAACAACTGGACTGTGAACAAATGTACACGAGACATCAGACGGAAATGAAGCTGGACTTTCAAGTTTGTCTCAAATAGAATAATTTAGTGTTCTTAGATTAGATTGTAATTAAACGCATTACATTGTAAATGTTGGTTCAAGTAGGAATCTAGTGTGGGATGTTTTGTAAGGATTACTAAGTCTTGGAACCCACAGATCTTAATCAAAAGATTTTTTTTTATCTATAGAGTATTGTAACATAATGCCAATGTTATGTTAATATTTTTGTATGGAACGTAAAAATCTTATTTATTTTAAATATAAAAGACGTTTCATAACTCACAAATGTCTGATTCCAAAAAAAATGTTTTAAATAATATTTTGCTGTATCCACGCCACGGAAGTTTTAGTTTAAGCTGGAGCATAGTTATCGTTTTTTCATAGGGAAATGCTGGGCTTTATTGAAAACCGCATTTAATAACAGCATGTTGTGTTTGCTTTTTGCAGTTATGTTATTGACATGTCACTGAAACTATTTTTTACCAAAATGGAAAATGGAGGAGGTTCTTTTATGTTACTTTGTAGGTTTTTTTTTATAAATGGTACAACAGATAAAAGTCTAAACGTAAAACAAAATACGGATTAAATATGCAAAATTTTACCATCGTTCTAGAAATTTTCGCCTATGAGCCTTTTGACATTGATTTTCATACTCTCAAAACCAATACTTATGCTTTTGGCAACATAAATTATATAGTAAGAAAACCGTCCTTAGTACATTCCCACACGTGGTCACCCTTCAAGCCTTCCTTGCCATCAATTTTCGACGTCAAGAAGTAAATAGTACTTAATATCAACTTATTTAACATCCTTAATTACATAACCAATGGTATACTATTTAACTCAATTCGCTTCACATTTACAACAGGAAATACATTAAATCCGCGGACGAAGTCACAGGAATGTCGAGTTAAAAAATAAAAGGCAGATCTAAATCCGAGCTACCTTATCGAATGGTGGACATTAAAGTACGTATAATATCTAGACTTGACTCGACAAGAACTGGATCTAGACATAATCCAGGATTATAATGACAAGATATAAATACATGATATTCCTTTACTTAAATCGTGGTTCAGATGAATAGATTACTTGCTTTTATTTTATACTTAAAGCTTTTACGTAAGTACTTATTTATTAATGGGATACTATGCGACAAATGAGGCATGGATGATTGATATTTTAATAGAAAATAAATAAGATGGAGTACCTATTACGTTACATTATTTAGTTCCCTTTTTTATTATGGAAAATGTAAACTTTACGTAGTCCAGAATGTCTTTTGATTATAAGCATGTCAAGTCACTCTAGATTTAAGATCACTCGTTCGACAGGCCAGTTGACTTGGTGGTTAGCAACCCTGACTGCTATGTCGTAGGTCACGGGTTCGATTCCCATCCAGGGCAAACATTTATGTACATGAACATGTCTGTTTGTTCTGTGTCTCGGTGTAAATATATTTTTAAGTATTTATTAAGAAAAAAGATGTAGTATATCTGGTTTCCATAGTCAGCTCTGCTTAGTTTGGGATCAGATGACTGTGTGTAAAGAGTGTCCCCAGAATATTATAAAAATTTATTTAAGGCGTAAGAAGTTTTTCCATTTTTTTAGGTACCTTTTTGACTAGTATTTTCCCGGGACAATTAAACCTATATTATATAATTCCAATGTATGCTCTATATGTGTGCCAGGTTTCATTCAAATCCGTTCGGTAGTTTTTGTGTGAATGAGTAATAGACATCCTAACACCCATACACCCATTTTCAAAAAATTTCACAATCATAATTAGTAGTAGTATATTGTTGGCTCTTCTACAAGGTTCCGTATTGAAAATAAAACATACATAATTAAAAAATATTTACAGCATTAAAAAAATTACATAATACACTTCTAGTATCTCACGCAACAAACGAGGGTCTAAATAGTAGCGCGTCAACGCGAACCAATTGATAGCGCACCTATGTACTGCGCGCGAGACGAATTGATACTTGAACAATAAAATAATTTAAGGAGGTCAAAGAAATATAAGTAAATAAAGAAAATTGAGAAGAACTAGAGATACATAATATTTCAAAACTATATATGCATAAAGAGTGTCGAATTTAATGTAGTATAACCATAAACATAATTACGTATTAATAATTTATAAGTGCAGAGTTTGTCCAAGGAAGTACTACCTTACCCATATCTGCCGTGAAGCAGTAGTGCGCTTGTATTACTGTGTTTCGGTTAGAAAAGTAAGGGAGGCGGTGAAATTACAGGCACATGAGACTAAACAACTTCACGTCTCAGGGTCGACCACGCATTGGCGATGGTCCTAGTGTTGCAAATGTCCATAGGCGGCGATGACCACTTACCATCAGGTGGACCGTCCGCTTGTTTGTCGGGCCATGTGGTATAAAAAATATACATTTATATGTATTCGAAGTCGTAAAACTGTGTGCGTTGAGTTCCTGAGTGAGCAGAGTGAAGAACTACCGTCATACCTATTTCCGCCGTGAAGCATTAGTGCACAGTAGGGATTCGGTAGTAAGGGGGCAAATGAAATGCACCAGAGACTTAATAATGGAGCTTCTCAGGATCACATCGGCGATACCCATGGTATTACAAATGGTCCTTAGGCGGCGGTGAGCACTCCCTGGCAGGTGGTCCGTCAAAAAAAAGGGAAGTTCTTGAAGTGAAAATACATATTTTAACGCTAAAGATATTTTAATTATATTAATAACACAGGGACTACAAAGAAAAAAATATGTAATAACTAAAATAATTAAGAAAATAAGATAAGAACCTTTCAAAAACAATTTACTCATTTAATCACTAGGTAAGTAATACAGGTGTATACAGGTGTAGTACAGCTGAAAATAATATTTAAGAATTATTAATGCGATCAAATGATATTCCTTCTTTATTAGGTGATAGTAACTTTGACCTTAATAAGTGCCTTCCACGGGCCTAAACTAATTAAATGGTTTTGAATTGATTTGTCACTGCTTTTTAACTACATCAACCTAGATACCAGTCATGTTCCTTTGGATCTCAGCAGTAGCTAACACCTAGACTTAACACCTAACACAGAGAAAAACAGTTAAGGTAATTGATAGTAAAATATATTATACGGTGTTGGTGACACAATTAATTGTATTTAACTAATTGTTCATTGTGATACGTACTATTTGTTAAAACTCAATAAATAAAACAAAATATGTATTTTATATATAGTTTATTTTATATTATTAATATTTTAAATTAAAGGCAGACCAGTGGGCTTGGTGGTTAGCGACTCTGACTACCAAGCCGAAGGAACAAACATTTGTGTGCAAGAACTTGTCTGTTTGTTCTATATCTGAGTGTAAATATCTGTATAAGTATGTATTTAGAAAAAAAAAGTAGTACATGTAGTATATCAGTTATCTGGTGCCATAGTACAAGCTCTGCTTAGTGTGGGACCAGATGGCCCTTTGTAAAGAATGTCCCTCGATATTTATTATTTATTTAATTTTCATGTATCAAAACCATAAGTTTGTCACAAAGTATCGAGTGCGGAAACAATAGGGGGGATCAAGTTTACAAGCGGCTCAATTGGCCGGTTGTAATTTCGTCCTATTGTCTCTATTTATCCCCTGTTTCCCATCCTTCCTAGTGATGGGACTTAAGTGACATTTTCCCGTTCAAATCTCGGAACAAATCCAGTATATATTAGTCACTGGTTTATCTGACTAATAACAGACAAAGTATAATGTTTGTACCATAGCTTTTTGAATGGTAAATGAGTAAGTATTAGTACGTACACAATTTTAGCTTGTCTTTAAGAAGTTTACTTCTTTGTTGAATATAATGCGGTACGAGGCCGATTTATTAAGTATTAAGACTATTTAAATAAAAACAATGTAATTGGTTCTAGAAACTCACACACAGATGTATATACTAACGATAAACTATAAGGAAGATGGTTCAAGACCATCTAACTATATTATATAGTATAGTATATTATAAACACCTACAGTGAACCGCTTTCGGCTTTATAGAGCGTTTTCTGTCCACCAATGTCTGATAAAGGCGGGCCAGTTGACTTGGTGATTAGAGATCCTGACTGCCACGCCACAGGATATGGGTTCCCACCCAGGACAAACATTCCTTTACATGAATGTCTGTTTTTTCTGCGCCTGGGTGTAAATATGTAAGTATAACTATATGAATTGAATAACTGGATAGTATGCAAGCTCTCCTTAGTTTAGGAGCAGATGGCCTTATTCAATTATTAATTAAATATAATTAATTCTGATCTTATTTTATACTAGCCCCGCGTTTGCACCCGCGTTCCCGAGGAAAGTAACATTTTCCCGGCACTAAGAGTATCCTATATGTTATTCCAGGGAAATTTCTATACATGTGCAATGTTTCATCAAAATCCGTTTCGTGATTGTCGTTTTTGTTGATTGTCGTTATTGCGTGAAAGAGTAACAAACGTTCATACATAAATACTTTCGCATTTATAATATTAGTAGGAAGTTGATGTATAAGACATATGACTGAAGTCTGTCACTCGATTAACGGTCGTGTCCCATCCCTATGGCTGTCTCGACCCCAGTTCCTCTGCCCTCGACCCCAGTTCCTCTGGCCTCGACCCAGGGGACGTCGTTACGTCCATTGTATTAACATATTTACGACGAAGGAAAATGGCGATTATTGTTACTTAATTTATAGCGATTGGCTTGTACTGTTCCTTTGATAAGTCAATTTCTTTTTTGCATTCAATGTTTTATAATCAATTTAAGAATTTGTTTTTTATTTGTTATTTTTCTATAGGTACCAACAATACACAATAATAATTTAATAAAAAATTCGCGATTTTAAAATTGACTCAACAGTAAAAGTATAAAAAATAAACATCCCATTGCACCCGAAGGTTATGTCAACACAACTGTTAGTGGGCTTTGTACGAATAAATTATGTTCATAGGCCATTCAATTCAACTAAAAAAAACTAAAACAAAACAAATGAAGAATCGACTACATTAAACTTAAAAACTTAAAACCGCCCGTAAAGAATTTTAAGCGAAAAAACGTACAAAGCCTTATACAAAGACAAAGGGGCATTTAAGTTAGTAAGTCAGTTACTAATGGTCCAGGCTGTGATCACGCTTAAGGATCTCAGACTTGCGAGCAATTAAAGCATACGAGATTCCTATGGGGACAGCCACCGGAGGCAATCAAAATAATCACCGCGATTTAACACTTTCCTACCTTGCGATACGCGATAAAGTTTAGATGTGTTCCACTTGTAACCTTCTTCACAAATAAACTTATATTCTATTTTTTATACATAATATTAACTTATACTAATATTGATTTAACCGGTATAATAAAAGGGGTTGTGTAACGTATGTATAGCGGTTACTTATTCCAAATTTAGCAAGTTAGTCCAGATTTCCTTATCTTATGTATATTTAGTACGAATCTTGGTTTTTTATTGCAGATTAAGTAAATCTTTATGTATATTGATCAATATTTGGGTATGTAACATACTTTATAGAGCCAAATTAAGAGGATACTTAATTTTTTATTACCAATTCAGGCCATAAAGCTGTAAGACATAATAACAAATAACAAGAAAATTGCCTAGAAAAAAACATCATTAAAATTTTACGACAAATATAACGGCTTGAAGATTTAAATTTGCACAAAAAGAATGTTTTTTTTTAGGTTTTCGACTTTGAGTACAATTTTAATAACTATAAAACACGTTTGAATGACCCTTCTCATCATTAAAATCAAATTTAAAAAGTAAAATTAAATAAATTTATTTAAATTACAATAACCGGAGAGTTATATTGTTTTCCTGTTTAAGAATTATAATACGTTCCAGCTCATTATATTATATCAAATAATTAAATAATTTGTATTTTTTTTTATTGCTACGTTATCCAATAATGCGTTATGTGCAAGCTACTAAGCTTCATCTTCATCTGCCTGCACTGATCCCAATAATTTGGGGTCAGCTCAATACGTATGCTTGTTTCTTCGGACGCCTTCAGTGTTTGGTGCATTTTTTTATATTTATTTTTAATAACAATATATTACACCAATTGATGCCAACCTCTGACCGATAACCCAGACTAAGATTAAACTTGTGTTCTGGCATTACATAATATATGCAAAAGTTTTGCCATTTTTTTTCCTTGCGTAATAACTAGACAAAGTATAAGCTTTGTCCACTCTATTATAATGAATATTTGATATAGATACCAGATACAAATACTATAGAAGACTATACAAAATATGTTTAATTATTTGACCTCATAATAAATGTTGTAGCAAATTATAAGCAGACGACAAATTAAGCGCAAATAATTAAGGAAACAAATTATCATCAAATATCGAATAAGTTAACTGGGGCTCGATTCTGTAAGGAAAATGACACTAACTCGAGGATGTTTTGTCGCAGCCTCTATGCTCTCTCTCTGTCGCTTACAACGCTCATACCCTACTAATCACGTGAGAGGTAAGCTCTCAGAGGCCTCCTCCAAGCGGCTCGTCGACGAAGTTTGTATTAGCTGAATAAGGACAGACCCCTTTTCTAAATTATCTTTGATATTGATAGTATGAGTCCTATAGTATATATTACAGTATAGTTTTTACGGCACTGCTAGAGAATATTTTTAGACAACTCGATTGGCAAGAATGTGGCATAAATATTGACGGTGTACGCTTGAATCACTTACGATTCGCTGACGATATCGTCATCATAACGGAAAGCCACGACGAGCTTAAATACATGCTAGAAAGTCTAAATAACCAGATCTAGGAGTGTGGATTGGAAATGAATCCTAAAAAAACGTGTTTGATGACAAATGCCTCCCAAAAGACAATCGAGATAGAATTTAAAAATGTTGAATACGTCGAAGAGTATGTATATTTAGGTCAAAACATATCGTTTAAAAGCAACGACATAAACGAAGTAGAGCGACGAATAAAAAAGGCGTGGTGCTCATACTGGTCACTAAAACACATCTTTAAGTCCAATACCGACGTTAAGCTAAAGAAAAAGGCAATGGACTCTATAGTTATAGCTACTCTACTTTATGCATATCAAACTTGGCCCATAACTTCAGAAGTCATACACAAGCTTGAAACATTTCAAAGATCAGCTGAGAGAAGTATGCTAGGCTTAACCCTAAAGGACCGAAAGAGGAACGCTGACATTCGTAAAATAACAAAAGTTACGGATGCTGCGGTACTAGCCCGTTGCCTGAAGTGGCGCTGGGCTGGGCATTTGGCTCGAATAACAGATGGGCGCTGGAGCGAGAGGATACTGCATTGGTACCCGTGCGAGGCGGCGGCATCGTGCGGGTAGCCGGCATCTCCTGGACGAGACTGGTCAGTAATAAGAAAATCTGGCACAGAATGGAGGAGGCCTATGCTCAAAATGGGCAACCCAATAAATCGAATTAAATGTTAATAAAATATATGAAAAATATAAGAATATGTCAAATGTTAATTCAAATTGCTAATAAATATTAAATATATAATAAATGAAATAATTATGATATAAGAATTAAAATATATGTAAATAAATGAAATGTAAAACTTACTTTAATTGGGAATAAATGGCTTTATTATTATTATATATTATATTACCTCATATGACAATTAACTAAATAAATAGCTTTGACTTCAAAATATAATTAAAACACAGTTAAGAATAAAATTATTCTTCTTTCACATACGACATTATTATTTATTCAATAAAAGGGTCTACTGCATGGAACCTTACAGAACATACTCATCATAAAACTTATTAACATACAGATGAAAAATAACTTTTAAATACAGTCAAGCAGGATACAATTTCAAATGATTCCCAGTTATTGTAGAGTTTATAGTGTATTACTATATGTATATACATAAAATAAGATGTCCCGACTTACTAGCTCATCAACGCTCAGACAAAAACGCTGGGCCTTAAAATTAAAATTTATGCAGAGGCACTCTTTAAATAAAAATTTAAAAAAAGGGGTTTCAGGGGTAAAATTAAGGTTGTTAATTTTACCCCTGTTATGTTTGTATAAGAATACTGTTAATAGTCATCCTACTAATATTATAAATGCGAAAGTTTGCGAGTATGTATGTTTCTTACTCATTCATGCGAAAATATATAGGCTGATACAAAACTACTCGTAAAGCCGAATGGGGCCTTATAACGAGTCCATTCACAATATTTAAGAACCGTAGTAACGCTGTATAACATACTCCAAATAAAAAACACTATTTTTATGAATGAAAAATAGAAAAACTATGAAAGTAGACAATTATTAGGTAAAATAGGTACGTAGGCTTTTCTGTTAAATAATCTGGTTCCCTGACAGGACAGCTAACTAGGGTTGTTGGCTTTGATAATTAATTATATTTTTACGAGGTATTTTGTAACCCAGGAATAATATATAGGATACTTTTTATGACGGGAAATTGTGGCATTCCTCGGGAACGCGGGTGAAACCGCGGGGGACAGCTACTATATTAATAATTGTGTAATATACAAGATGTAACCATGATAGACCGCATTAAATGACATCAAATATTTACACTCCGGGCACTGAATACAAATTAAAACGAATTGACAAGCTTTATTGTAGGTTAAAATGGTAAACGTTGAAATATTATGGCTTAATTGTGCATACATATTAAAGAGAGAAATTTGAAAATCCTGTGGGCAGCAGATTATTCATAATAACTACGTATAAACCATTTAATTGTAACAAGCTAGCGGATTGTATGTAAAAATAGGGTTCCTATGATGCACCATCACCTCAAAACTACTGAACATATCGGGATAGGACTGCTATCATTCGACGCGGATTTTTTCCTATATGGTTATAGGCTATATTTGATACCGATAAACGTGGCTAAAATCGCGGAGGACAGCAAGTAGTATTGTAAAATTGAGATTGCAGGTATCTAAAATAGTTATGATTAGTAAATATGAATAAATGATAGAGAGAAACATCATAATATGAATGGTTGGGCGATGATACCCCTTTCCTTTCGTACAGAGGTTCAACAAAAGAAACACATCATCATATTGCATCTATACCCTAAAATATAAATAACAGGGCTGGGAGATAATGATTTGCAAATAATCAAATCAAATAATAAGCAAAAGTACCAAGATAAAGCTTCCAATAAGAAATCAGTGCGTGTCATAGAGTAAAGCAAGAATTTAGAGATTGCTATGTATTCGTCGTAATCTACGAAAAATCACTTAGATGACCCCCTATAGACTTTCAAAACGGTCTTTGGAAGCTTTAATTCAGCAACTCTGCCAGAAAGGTTAACTTTTTGGGGGTCATCCCACCCTGCAGCTTACTTACGTACCATGTATGTCTTTTACGATCGCATTTGGGACCCTAGAGTACCTGTTCTAAAATTATGACTGTACGTGTGAACCCTAACTAACCGGCATAAAACAATGTAATAACATTTATCGCATGAGTGGACGGAACTTCTCATGCGGTAGCCGAAATGCAAATTCCACTCACGCGACCGCTTTCTTACGCAATTTTATTACTCTTATTTTGTTTGATAAAACGTCTGTACCTTTTATTTTTTAATGCCCCATCCCTTGTCGTGCGCGCTGATTGCTTTCGTGAGTCTCAAAAAGATACTGTACTTTTAAAAGAAACCGCTTAAAAATCATTTAAGTCTTAAAAGAACCCCGGCCGGTTCTATTGTTTTCTTAATTTGATTCGCAACAGTAATCCTTAAAGTTCGGGAAGGAAAATTCTATTCTATTCGTAATGTGTATCGTGGTTCATAGCTAGAATATTTACGTCTTTAAAAAAATAGATATTGGAAAGTATTTCTCCTCATATTAAATTCACCTTGCGGAGTTCATTGTACTATCTCACGTGCGCCAATTTTTTTATACAAATATCCGATGCATTAAGAATATCCAACTTGTTTGAACACATCACATTCCAAAGGAATACAACGTCACTATTTTTAATTTTACTGCTTAGTTTTGCATATATTGCGTATAAACTTTTATAAGTGTCCATGACATGGCTAAATTAAGTGTTTTATTAGTTTATAAAAACTTTATCAATCATTGATACATGAAGTTATTTTCATTACATATTTTTTAGTTATTTTTTAATCCTCTAATTTATACTTTTCGACTTCATAATTGAATTCTATAATATTTTTTTATGATTTTTTTGTGTCGCAGGCGTTACTGTTTACAGGATAAATACATAAAAAAGATCTCAAAAACTGGTAAATTCAAGTAAACCTACAGGTTAAGTCAAGTTATATACATGAATAAACTGTAGATAAGATACGTTTTGTAATAAAGCTATAATCTAGATTCTAGGTCTTCTCCAATTAGAATCGAAACTGGCTACCGTTAAAGTAAAATGTCGCGTATTGCCAAACGCGTGCGACAGTGCAACGACCTGCATACCGACAACCTGATCTATGCGATGACAGAGTACTTGTTACTGCTCTAATACTGTAGTGTCGACTATGCGCGACAAGCGGGAATAATTATATACAATAAAATATAATAATCATACATGTACACACTTCCCCATAAAAGAAAATGGTTAAAGAAATTGTTCCTTTTGTTGTCAAAATTAAATTAATATACGTACCTACAAATAAATTGTATTCTATTGACGTCATCGCTTGTCTTTTTTAATTATACTGGAAATTTATTGAATTTAGTTCAAAGTTTGAATTATTTAATAAAGAAATTAATAGGTACCTACCAGAATAAAACAAACATTAAATGAGAATTTAAGATGTAAAATGTTTTTTTAAATTAAATATAATATCACATTTACGAATAATTTGATCCAAATGACATTCTATTTTAATTATATTACCTGTCCCTGTGACCTGTGTTCCCAACAGATATTACATTTTCCCCGGATAAAAATAGTCTTTATATTTTTCTAGGGTATATTCTACCTATGTGCCAAGTCTCATTAAAGTTTTTGTCAGTTTATGCGTGAAAGAGTACCAACACCCAACTTAACAAATTTAAGTTAAAAAACGAAAGTTGCGTATTTACGAACACTTATATTGTTCACTTATAAACTAAAGTTGTATATTTTGTCGCGTTTTTCTCATGAACCGTACCGTTTATTTAGCAGACACTGTCGCGTACTACAGTAAACTACACACGCACAAAAATAGTTTAAATTACACGCTATTGAAACCATGCAACTATGTGATACACACTCGTTAAATATTGTTTCAATGTATATTGATGGGTAGGATTTACAAAACCTATAACTAACTTAATTATTATTTTTATTAGATAATCTGAAAACCAGTACAATTTGGAATCGCGCTTCAAGTTTTTTTGTTCTACAAAAACTGTTGGATAGTCTTAGAATCCCAGTTTGAATAGTATTAGAGATAGATATTTTGTCTCGTAAAGTTTTTTCGTCATTAACGTCACGTAGAGACATAAAAAGTATATTTGGAATGTGCAAATAGAGCTCGATCAACAGGACACGTTATTAAATGTACCAAATATCAATCATAACTACCAAATTTGTTGTTGAAAAGAACAATCGTGACATACATATAGATAAACGAACACTATAATGTCGGATTATATTTCTTAATTTCTTCTTTTTTTAATTTTGAAATATTGAGATTAAATAAAACATAACTATGATAATCCTTCATTTAATTTGTTAAGCAAATATTCTGTAAAACAGCCCTGTAAGTGCAGATTTTGTGAATCATTTCCTTACCTCTAAAAACTTGTATTCAAAATTGAATAAAATAAAACACAAAGAAGGTAAAATTTTGTAACATTTCTCCGAATTGATCATTGATGATGAATAGTAAGTGCTTTTTTTCTTAAACCACTGACTCACATGGAATTTTTTTGCATAGACCAACAGCCAAATGACGTCATTTCCCGACAACATCTCAACTTGATCTATAAAAAAATTTGATTAACGCTAATATGCATTCCATTCAAACTGCTTTCTTTAAAATCTACATCGCCACATTATGCAGTTCTAAATTTTATTTTATTAGAGGTCGTTGAAAGGTAACGCGTTGTTATCTCGATGCATCTCTACTCTAGACTGTATATATTATGATGATGATTCACACATATACATATTCCGTTGGTGTATCTCTTTACGTCTGTGAAAGTGAGTGATCAAGATAATTCCGATTTATTGTGTCTGGATGTTAATCTATACACACTAGTGGTCGTCTCGTGATCGAAATTCGAACTTAATTCTTTATTTTTTAAGTTTGAACGTTTTTGAGCTTTTTGTCAGAATAGAACCTCTACAATCATTGCGTGGAACTTTTTTGAATTTCGATATATTATGTCAGCTTCGTACAAATACGTCATTATGTGTTTGGCATTGACAGTATGAACGTAATAAGTGTGTCAAACGCATATGTGTAATGTATTTGTAATGCAATATCAAATAAAAATATTAGCTTTCCATGGGGTTAAAATATATAAACCCCTGTATTTATATTTTATATGCCCATTTTTCTTTATATATATGAATATAAGTCAGTTATAGTTCATATAAGAAGTTAGGCTTTCAGTTTTAAATTAAGTTGTCTGATAATTGAATGAGACCTAAACCCAGGATATTATTTAATTAGTTTAAATAGGTATCCTAATAAATATCTATTATAAATACGATGATCCCAAAGTTCAATGGCATAACAATATATTTATTGTAAACTATAAATAGCACCATCCATTTTGATTTAGAAAAAAGTCATTAGACATGCATTCTTTTACATGAAAACGTTCACAATTTATGCGAATATTCATCTTCTCATATCATAAATAAACAAAAGCGAATAATAAAAATAAAAAACAAAAATCGTTTATTATTGTTTTTTAATAAATAGTGATACTTTATTTAGGGACGACAAGTATGTGATTTTTATTTAAATTCCTTTGGATGACGCAAAACACAATGTAGTGAGAAGAATAAAATTTTCATTGTTATATTGGAGAATCTATAGGTACTACACACACTACCTTAATTTTTAAATAATAATTTATTTATCTTTAAATAGAGTTAAACTAAGTTATGTTAACATCATAGTTTATAAAATAAACTAACTGTAACTTAATAGACATGGAAACTAAAATGTATTACTAAAGTTGTCGAGAACTTGAGGCCCGTTTTGACAGAAAAGGCGCTATTGTAAAATCAACCCTATGGCGTAATAATAGGGTCCAATACCATCATCATACAATTAACTATTAATAATTGATAGATATCGATAGACGGTAATAGTAGTACAGTAATACAGTTGATTTTTCTATGATATTATTATATGTAAAAAAATACCTTTTCAATCTCGACAGATGATAACAAAAAGCGATATACTAACATGGTTGGTTTGGAATGAGCTCAGATTTTTTTGCAAGCACTTACAACATGTTAACCAAAACGGACGACTTAAATGTTTTTCTTTTTTAATGTTTAATAATAATGTAATCTCCATATAAAGATTTATGATTTAAAGTAGAGGCCTCTTTAGCTCCCTACACCATTTTAAGTCAAAGTAATTAGCGTTAACAAAACGTATACGAACTCAGACTGGGGGCAATATTTACATGAAACATAACAATAAATCACTCGGTTCACTTTCCTAAATTGATATTGTAATCCTTTCTGTATTGTTTTTGTTTTTGTTTTTTATTGAATAAATGAAGACTTTGCCGTGATGCGGCTTCGTTAAATTGCTATCTTCTGTCTCTGTGCTGAGATGGAGTAGAGTTTATACGATATTTTTTATTATGTTCTGATTTGTAGTATATAATTGATACTTTAACTAATAAGTATGAAATAGTTGTAAATATTTTTGATTCGCTTATTATCAGATACTTGAAGTATAATAATTTATGATAAATAAATTAATATTTTACTATTGATATTATCGTGTAATATATAAATCGTTAATTTAATGTTAACTTTGATATAAAACCACTCCATCAATAAATTCCTAACTAAATTGACATCTAGAATTCCTGCAATCGTCATTTTATGTGAGTACCATTTATATTAATTATTGTTAATTTATGTCTGTATCAACATGTTCGACGGGAAAAATTGTAATTAATAACATTTCTGACCAAAACTGTAAAAAATTTATTATTGATTCGATATTTAATTTATTAGTAATTAATATAGATTTTTTGCGGGCTCTAGAATATCCTGCTTATATTGGCGTTAACATGAATTACCGTTTAATTTATTAACTAAGAAATGAATGAAGTAATACTATACTACATACATACTATAGGATACTATACTCAATATCAGTTGTTCTCTTTTACAAAGCCTACAATATTAAAAAAAAAATGTTTTATGTTAAGGAAGCAAACAGACGGACGGACTTGATGTTAAGTGGTCACCGCCGCCTATGGACATTTGCAATAACAGAGACATCGCCAATGCGTTGTCGACATCGAGTGAAGTAGTTAAGTCTTGTGCCTGCAATTTCACCGTCTTCTATCTTATTAAAATTATCACTATTCGACTCCACACAAGCCCTGTTCCACTTATCGTACATGCCGATACAAAATGGAGAATCACGATGAACAGAAGCCACTGACTTATGTCTCGGGCAGGGCTGTAGTGATGTGTTCATCTCAACAATAAATATTGGTGGCCAATTAAACGCACGGTGGCTACGAAGTGGCGCGGGCGGCTCCCGAACGTAACGCTTTGTGGTAGCCGTATACAGAGTGGTTATTTGGGGAGGTTTTCATTTAAACGACATAAAAAAAAGGAAATAAGGCCGTAGATAATACATAGTTTACTTTTAATAGTTGGCTTTATAAATAGCTAAAAATCCATCATTGTCAGCTATTGTACCTGTACTGTAGCTTTGTTTGAGCATCGGTTTGACTTTCCGAGTTTTTGTTTTGATTGTCAAATCTCAAAAAATGATCAAAATTATTCATACTTTTAAAATAACGGATACGGAATCCACTAGTGTATATACACACTATATACATAAGACCATAAAGCGAAAACATTTTTTCACGCTAATAAATTTGCTAATTTGTTAACCACAATAGAAGGACAGCCTTTACAACATAATACATTGACTATAACATACATAACACATAGCAATATATAATGTGAGAACATCATCAGCATCTGCAACTCGCATGTCTCTCGATGAAATTGTTTTACTGAATCGATTAACCGCTCTATCTCGTATCGATTCTGGATCGAATACTTTTTGTTGCGCCCGAGTCGTTTCAACTCGCCGCCGTGTGATGTCTTTATTAAGCCGATTTAAATATTATTAATGTATGTTGCGGAGTTATAGTTAACATTTCACTATATTGTGTCGGAAGTTGAATTAATGATTGCCGTGTATTGAAATGTATAAAGGTAGTTAACAGTATTTGGCTTCAAGCACTACCTTTTGATCTTAAATCATCTAATAGCTTGTGATGAAGTGCAAATACCAGAACCTGCAGTACACAAATTTTTACTTAAGGGTTTTATATATATATGTCTATAACGTATTAGTTATAACGTTATAGTCACGGCATAAATATATGACCATAGAGAGTTCGGATATAATATCTGACACCCTTCACATAATTCAGCAGCACTGTTACTACTAACAGCGATCGAGTAATTGCAATAGTTGATGCATCTACAAATGATTAGAGGAATCAGATATTAATGCAGATGGGCTGGTGTGCTTGGTGTTTAGATACCAAAACTGCCAAGCCATAGGTCGTGAGTTCAATTCCTACCAAGGACAATTTATCAGCATGAACATGTCTGATTGTTTTAGTCTGGGTATAATATGTAGTTTGACAGTTACTTAGTTTCCTTAATACAAGCTCGTACTCTTAGTTTGGAACCAAAAACCATGAGAGGAGAATGTACTAGGATATTTATTTATTTATTATTTGATAACAAAAAAGCCAATAGTTCTCCTCCACGCGGTAATATTCCTATTCTAGCGAAATTCCCGTGCAAAGCTAAAATCAGTCAAGACATATAAAAGAATTCGTATGAATGGTTAGCTTTATTTAATCTTAAATATATATATGATGGTGATGATGATGATGATGATGATGATGATGGTTCCGACCGATTTCGGCCATGGCGACCACTTCGACCCCTAGTCCGAGTGATGGCGCTGGTGCACCCGAAGATGGCTTATGTAGCCTATCTTCGCGGCGAAACTCCGTGCACACTGAGGGCACGTGAGTACGCCGTTCAGATAATTATAAGTTATGGCAGCAGGTGGGCGAGCCTTTAACTGATCGCGTTTGGTATCAAGGTCAGCTTTACGCTGAACCTCGAACTCGCGTACTTGGCTGTTCACAATCCTGCGCCATTCTGGCCGCTGTGCTGCCAAACGTTCCCAACGTGAGGGCTCTATGTTGCATCTCTTCATGTGTCGCTTTTGGACATCCTTGTACCGGAGGACGGGACCGCCATGATTCCGCTTGCCCTTCTCCAGTTCAGAGTAGAAGATGCGCTTCGCCACTCTATCCTCCGCCATACGAGATACGTGACCGCACCACCGAAACTGTCGACGCATTAGATAGGCCTCAATGCCACCAACATTGGCTCGTCGCAGGACTTCGGTATTTCGCACTCTATCGGACCATCTGATCTTCATGATTGTACGAAGGCATTTAAGGTGGAAGCGATCCAGAGTGCGAATGTGGCGGCGGTATACACACCACGTCTCAGAGGAGTATAGGAGGTTTGGCAGCACGATTGCCATATATACTGATATCTTTGTGGCCAGCTTAAGGTCATGCGAGCAGAATACTTAAAAATTTATTTAATTATTTATTTATTATTAATTTATTTTTATTTAAATTATAAAATAAAACAAAACAGTCTAGCATTAACACAATCGATATCTGTTTGACAAAACTGATTGTTGTTCGCAGAAATTAAAAATAAAAATAATCTAAAAAATCAACAGTAAATTTTTAAATACACACAATAAATACTTTATTACTTAGATCTGTGCGAGACTAAGAAGCGCAGATCTCAGCTTGAGTTGCTACAGTGCTTGTTCTGATTGCACTGAGAATGAGGCCATGGTAAATCGTAGCACAGGCATAAAATATAAATATTAAAAAATATATATTCTACTTATTATAATAAATGTAAAATTTAAAATGATGGATGGTAGGTATGAAATAAGTGCTAAATGGATTTGGATAAACCTTAGCTAATAAATAGTTAATAACTTCCATTAAATTACAACATGAACAAACAAAAAATATTTTTCAACGATTTATTGCTACCTAGCTGTCCCCCGCGATTTTGCCCGTGTTTATCTACATCATATATAGCCTATTATTAGCGCAATAACTTGTTCTGACCTACCAATTTTCATCAACATTCGTCAAATCGTTCATGAGTTAAAATAGAACATAGAAACAGACCTACAGTTTTTTTAAACAGCAGAATTAGCGTCAGTGAGTTTTTATGACGAATATTTATCACATATATATACATTATAAAATTGTATGTAAGTATAGAGACATCCTACAGCTTTACATAATAGTATAGATATATAAAAAATCCATAATAACAATAGTAATGACGCAACTGGCTTAAATTTATTACTAATTTTGTTACGAGTTTTATCTTATTACTAAAATGCAGTATTTTTATTTTTCGGTGTTCTTATTTATTTTGGGCGATATATATCGTATTTTCGCTGGTAGTGATGTCAACAGCCGCATTAAGCGTTATAGATTCAAATCAAATAAATAAATGAAGGAAAATACATGTAGTCAGCTTATTTTGTGTGCTTAATGTACTTTGAAGGCGTGATAGCCTTGTTTAAGAACTGAGTCCATGAGACTGAACTAGATGGTGACTGAATTTCAGAGCCTATAATCTGTGTAGATTTGTGTATTTAACATACTTTCTTACAACATTCACGGTAATCACGGTTCAAATCAAACCGGTTCATACCCAGCAGATAAATTAAGTCTAAATAAATAATATTTCTTTATAGTTTCTAAATAATAAGATTTTTGTCTATATTGTCATTTGGGAGTGCTCACTTACGCTTTCACAGCATTTCTCTTGGTATTCATTTCTAGTTTTGTTTTTCTGTATACATACGTTTTGAGTTACAACCCAGCTCTATATGTATTATTACTTATGATGTGGTTACCTTTTAGGTTGTAATTTGTATTGTATATCCTAAATAAATAAATATTTTTTTTTATCAAAATATGAAAAATAAATATTTTGTTTATTATTTGCTAACCTCATGGATGTATAATTATAAAATCAAATTAAATTCGGCAATTAAAAATAGAAAAACTATTAAACTGGACAATTATTAGGTAAAATATGTACGTAGGCCTTTCTGTTAAACAATCTGGTTACCTGACATGACAGTTTACTAGGGTTGTTGGCTTGATAATTAATTATATTTTTACGGGGTATTTTGTAACACGTTGTACTCGTATACTTTCATATGCACTTTGTAAAAAGCTGTTACTTTGTACAAACACACTTCGATGCTATTTATTTGTCGAAATAAATTAAAAACATGCATAACTCCATTTTATCTCAAACATTACTAACCTAAGCAGCTGTAAAATATTACAGTTATTTGTTATTAAATGAAAATTAAAAATGTTACATAAAAATACATTCAAACCATAAATATTACGAACATATGTACGGTTCATCGTTTACACCAACATAATACTGCGTATATTGTACACGTCCGAGTACAAACAAATTATAAAATGTTAATAGAATCGAACCTTTGACTTACACCAACAATACATCATTGTCAGTTCGCCGGTAAGCCTGGAAAAAGCTCGACGTATACTTGGTTAAATAAAAGTTAAGTATATATGAACCAAATATAAAGAATAAAAATATTTTAATAATTAACTTAAATGCTTATTAAAATGTTCATTTTAAATTAAAAAAATTTATATTATAATAAAATGTAACGTATTATTTTTTTAGTGATTATTTTGGTTTATTTTCATTTAAAATTATTAAGATTATTAAATAAAAACAAGATTTTATCTGGCATTTTAACAATACATTAGATTTATCAATACAAATTGTGGAAGGGTTGAATGTGCGTTGAGCATTAGAAGCTATTAGTAACCTTCAATTCCTCTGTTCCCACATTAGACTGAGACATCACATAGAATATATGTTGCAGCCGAAAAACGGTTTTATTTCTGTATAAAAAGATGTGTCAGTAAAATGTTTCTGTGAAAATGAGTAAAAGTTTGGTTTGTTATAAAAAAAGGCAAATACTCGTAATATGAGAAAATTAAAAGCAATATTTTTTAATTTTTTTTTTTTTTTTTTTTTATGCCACTTCGGCCGACAAACAAGCAGACGGTCCACCTGATGGTAAGTGGTCACCGCCGCCTATGGACATTTGCAATACTAGGAGCATCGCCAATGCGTTGTCGACCCTGAGACGTGAAGTTGTTAAGTCTCATGTGCCTGTAATTTCACCGGCCCCCTTACCTTTCTAACCGAAACACAGTAATACAATTGCACTACTGCTTCACGGCGGAAATGGGTAAGGTGGTAATACATAAAAGTAGACAAAAATAATTAAACTCTTCTTTCTTAAGTATTAGCTATGAATTACCTTTCTCAGAAAATCGAATATATTTCCATTTATTTATTTATTTTATCTCTAGTATTTATTGTTGTTTTAAATGCTACTAGCAAGCTATATCAGGTTTGATCTTAAAACTATTTTATTATAAAGTAATAACTTAGCTAAATCGGTTTACCGTGAAAAATAATCTGCAATAAAACTTTGCTTTTGCTAAAGAATTATTTAACCACTTGGTTTTAAGAATTAATATTTAAAAAATTGCGGATTGACTAAATTATAATCATATTGGATGAAAGTCTTACAAATGTACTAAACTTTACATAAATAAAAATGACGGAGACTAAACTGATGACCACAAGGATGATAATGTGTACCACCTTATAGTCAACAACTGCTTCTCAAAGAGGAAACAGGCAGGCGGCCCGAAAGGACGAGCGACGCCGTCGGGGCAGGCGAACGTAGGACTCGTCTGGTCCCGCAGCCCCGTCAACGGCGGAGAAGGAACTCGAGGGGTTTTAGTAGGTAGGCTCCCCGGTCCATTTCCACAGGGGAAGGGGTCGGGGAGAGAGTCCCACATAACCCACCGCGCCTGCCCTCGCGCGGGGGGTATGCGTAACGCATTTCCCCACGTAAAAAAACGGTCGGCCGTAGAAAAAATACAGATATTGCGCTGACCCCCAAAATTGGAAACATGTATTTGTTGCAAATACCTCTTAAATGTCTTGTAATGGAATAATTGGATTGGTTATATTACACCGATTATTAAGACATGCAGATGATTATGATGTATTGTATCACTATTATAAACAATGTAAGTGGAAAATAATTCAACAATAATCAACAGCAATAATACAACCTTGGTTTATACATAATTAAAAAGACCACTCAAGTTACGACTTTCTTCTTCAGTACTTAAGGTGAATTCTCCTTATAATCTTTTTCACATAGGATGAGTCGTAACAGTTGAAGGTTTTACTTTTAATTTTTTATACGACTTGTTCTGACAACCAAGCAGACGGTCCACCTGATGGTAAGTGGTCACCGGCGCCTATGGAAATTTGCAACACGACATTAAGTCTCATATGCCTCTAATTCCATCGGACCCCTTTTTAACCGAAACACAGTAATGTGTACTGTACTGGAAACTAAGTAGTGCCTGTGGGTAAGGAACTCTGCAATAAGAGCTCTACTACTCAATTTTTAACCCAAATCTTGTGAAATAGCACTTGATTACTCTGAGATACTATACTAAATGCTTCATGAGACCTAGCTCCGTTACGGTATCCTTATTATGTCAAAAAAGATATCAACAGTTGAAAAATCTTATAAAACACTTTGTGTCACTCAACTCAAGCAATTTGAAAAATACTATAGCTCTTGTAAAGGTTATTGTAATCGGTCAGGGAACCCGATTGGCTATACGGCGACACAATCAACCCGCATATTAATGCAATATAACTGCTTCTGAATTCCTCAGCATATTCCCATGTAGCGAGCACATATTATATCTATGTTGGTAGTTAAATGATAAAATTTATTGCCATGCTTTGGTAGTACAAGTAGTTAGTTTTAGATAGTTTATGGACAGTAGAACAACTACGATTATCTTTGGCAATACAGCCGAATAATATTATAAAGGCGAAAGTTTGTGAGTGTGGATGTTTGTTAATCTTTCACGGAAAAACAACTGAACGGATTTGGATGAATCTTGGCACATATATAGAGCATATCCTGAAATAACATATGGGCTACTTTTTATCCCGGGAAAATGGAATATTGGAATATCCCTCGGGAACACGGGGGACAATTAGTAATTTATATAACTCTGCAAATGTCTGCAGGATCAATGCATGTAGTTATTTGATTATATATTTTCCATTCATATGAACTATGTGGACCTTTTTTCTGTAATCGAAGAATTCTGAATTATCAATAAAATAAAAATTTCAACCGTTTGATTTTAGTATGATTGGAACGAACAAAGCCAAAAGGAGTAGAATAATATTTGAGATTTTTCATCCTATTATTTTCTTCGTTTACTTTATGTAGTAATGATTTACAATAAAATAAAAATATTTGTTAATTAAGACTAATAGAAAATATATACATATTAATATGATTAAAAAAATAAGTCATTTTGTTTTTCTAATTCTCACCTAGTGTACTGTGGTTTAGATACTGTTATGTAGTTTATACTGTAACCTTTATTATGGGAAACATCGACCAAATGAGAAAGTCTGTTCGTGATTAATACAGTAATTAGCGTGTTTGTATGCTACCTATTTATATTTTAATATGATAATTTGTAATATAATAAAATATTGATTTGTGTTTAGAGATAGGTACAGCCTATTACATTTTTTGTTCATTAAACTAAACTAGTTCCCCAAATAAAAAAATGGGCAGTCATGATGTCTGCAACAGAAGTTAAAACTTAAAACTGTGAATAATAGTGTTTTTTTTGAATATCCTTTTAATTCAACATCAGATATATATTGCTTTCTCTTTCACGCAAAAACGAATGAATGGTTTTAAATTAACCTCGGCACATAGCTATACTTTATAACCTGGACTAATATATAGAATACTTTTTATCCAGAAAAAAATTAATTTCCTTCGAGAACGTGGGTGAAACCGGGGGGGGGGGGATAGTTAGTAGGTATATGCTTTAATTTCTGGCCAAGCGATATTCGTCATACTCGTATTAATTTAATTAATTTCATAGCTAGATATGAATATTATATGATTTTAGTCTCACACCCATATTTTAAGACGTTTCCTCACACGTCACTTGATTCCAACTCGACTTACCTTCGAGGATACCTTAAGCATTTTCTCGAGGAATCTTCAAAATTGGTATTTTAAGTAAAACTCGAGCAATCCCGACTGATGTCGAATCGAAGTGTAGTCAAGGTAACATGCCATTAGTAACGTCATTCTATTATAGATAAAACATCCCTCAAGTAAGGGAAAGCGTCGAGTGGAGGAGATTTATCAAACTAAGAATACTAATACCTAACTTGGAGTGAGGTTGAGTGGAGTCGAGGAATTTTCGAGGAAACGTCTTAGAATATGGGTGTCAGAATTATGAAGGATTCGCTTCTGACTATATAAAATGTAAACTTTAATCCTCCAAGAAGGTGATAACTGCGTATTTATGCAAAAAAAAAGAGTCGTGAAAAATTTTAACGCTAGTTTGAGTTATTGCAACTTTTATTGATATCTATAACTACTTTTGCCTCTATGTTACAGACTAATAAAAGAGAGTAGCTTATTCATTATAAATTAATGTTTCACAGTACCAATAAATATATAATAGTAGAGATAATAATTGAGTACAAATTAATATTTACTAAATTAAGACTAATTGAGGATTTACTTACAGTTGCTTAGACGTGAGCTTACGACTATATAACAAATAACATACCTATATTATAGAGTTAAAGTGAGACTAATTAACCCCTGAGCTCTATACAGCGTGTTACAAAATACCCTGTAAAAATATAATTAATTATCAAAGCCAACAACCCTAGTAAGCTGTCATGTCAGGGAACCAGATTATTTAACAGAAAGGCCTACGTACCTGTTGCACCTAATAACTGTCTGCATTTTATAATAGTTTTTCTATTTTTCATTCATAAAAATCAGTTTTTTTATTTCTTTGGGGCATGTTATACAGCGTTACTACTAATAAGACCCCATTTAACCTTTTTTCGGTTTTACGGGTAGTTTTGTAACACTCTGTATATATTTATTTAGTTTATATTTTTTATTGTATAACTTATAATGTTTTTATTTGTATTATTTGATAGCGGTTTTCATTTTAATTATTTATTAGTCACGCAAAATAAAACACTGATATATTGTTCGTAGAGTTAGAAGACAAACTAGTACTAAACGAATAAATTTCTAATAATTGTAAAAAACACTTTAAAAAAGTTTGCACATTGTTAATATAGTAAAACATTTGCAATACCAAAAAAAAAGCTGAATACATGAAGGTTATTGCACTTCACGCCTTTCTTTAACAGACAATAAAGAAAGAAAGCGTTCAGCTAAATTTATTAAGGGTACCAAAAGCCGTCACTAAAACCTGTAAGATAATACATTTATAATACGTGCCTCACGTGTTGCAATTATTCGCGCCTCTACCGTGCCTCGCCTCACCTCACCGAGGCAGGGCCGCCGGCGACCGCCACTCTTTATAATTTGATCACATTTGTACCGCGGACAATGCTGGCCCAAAGCGCGCCGAGACGACAAGTCGACAGCGAAATAGATGGAGCCATCTTTCTTTATTTAAAGCTAGCCCGAAACTTTTTAGGCGTGATATCTTTAAATACAGATTTTTTTTTCATTCGCCCATTCTGATGATTTAAAGCCTTTGGGTATGCTGCTTCAAGCTACGTTCTAGTTACTTGTGTAAATTTCAGGCAATGTTTTAAAATATGATCTTATTGTGTTGTAGTACATCAGTTTTAGTATTAGAAATAGAGGTAGAGATAGTAGAAGAAGAAGATAAAGCAGAAGTCATAATTTTAACGAATTTGACAACTTTTGATGACAACATTTTTGTAGCGGAGCTACTTATTTGTAAACTTATATTTAAACTAAAATTTTTGGTACATTAAAATATTTACATAGATCCTCCATTGTACATTCCAACCTATTTGTGGCGATGACAGAGTTCTGTCATCGTACCGCGAATTGTTTTATACTGACATATATTGCTATTTTGTTTTGTAATTATTTTCTGCTTGTTCCGCTTGTGTTTCTCCTTCTAAAACTATATTTCTTGTGCTGTGTAATAAACTCTGTTAGTGTTTAACTTGGACTGCTTATTTACAACAACCCCGGCATCCATAAAGCTACCTTATTCTGCCTGCACGTAAATATAACAGTAGTGTAGTGTAACAACCATCTCACATTTTCATTCGACTATTTTGAATATTTCTTACAGACACGATGCATGATAGATAGGAATCCTATTCTGTTAATAGCATACCTAGAATTATAAGCAAGACAAAACAATATGTATTTGTCCAATACCAATTATTCCGAATCAATATAATATTAGTAAATATATAATCATATTCTTATTTCAGTGTTTCTATTTTTGCACGCAATTTTTAAGCTTAATCCCATAATAGCTACTCTATATATTTCCGACAACATTTCACGGAGGCGACTCCTTCAGTGGAGTCGCCCGGGGCGCGTTACAATGGCCGCTACTTTTTCCCGGCCATAATAAACATTTGTATTCTGTGCACACTCCCTGACCAAGCATCTTTGTGCCTGAGGTACCAAGTTCATATTTAAGCTTAGGTAACATTTAGTCAAGATATATTTATACGGTACTTGTTATACAAGGTATAAATATTCTTCATCATTTTCCAATGACAATTTTTTCAATAATCTCGAGCTTCCACCAATGAAAACGTTAAGGACGAGGGTTGTTTGGATGTTTATAATTCTTTCCCACAAAAACTACTTAACAGATTATGGTGATACTTGGCACATATGTATATAGAGCATGCCTTGCGATAAATATTGTACCTTCATTCCGCCCATTTATATAATTAATAACGTAAAATAAACAAAACGTAAACCTTAATTTACATGATGTCCTAAAATTGCATGTAGTGTTTACCTGTAAATATTGTGCAGTAAGCTTTATTATAATTTTCCTTCTATATGAATTGTGTATGTAAGACTGTAACTTCCCGTGGACATATAAAATTAATATCTCTGCAACCCTAAAAAATCAAAAGGTAAATTAAAAAACCATTTTCTGCAACAGAAAGAACTAGTTTAGTTAAGCCTATTTATTTACTAACATTTTAAAATGTAAAACTTACAAATCCACTTACGGTTTAAAATATTTATAATTCCACTTATCCGAACTCACTAGCCTATAAGCCCATAAAGGCTTTTGTGGTTTTTAGTATAAGAACGATAATTATGTATATTGCTATTTTGATCATAAATAAATAATAATTTTTGGTAATCATAAAAAATAAATAAAAAAAAAGTAAAGAATACTTTTTATTCCGAGAAATTGTAAAATCCCTCAGAAACACTGGTAAAACCGCGAGGCATAGCTAGTCTTATTTTTGACATAATTATGATTTTGTTAAATATGTATATGATTTAAAACTTGTGCTTTAACACTAATCATACCAACACTTACTAGGTACCTATTTCTACCATAGCGGGTCAAATGTGACTTTATGTTTCCTGCTTGAATATATGAAATATGGTTGTTAGGGAGGGGAATAAATAGTATAACTCTATATTAATTAGTAAGAAAAAGTCATGAAGTCAAATGTGCAAAAGCAATAACATGATACGTGCATTTGTAATGCAAAGTTAAAAATGGGTCATTTGACCCGGTTATGGTATGTTTCGTGTTAATTATATCCCGTGAAGTATGCATTTTTATTAGCTTTTGTTACTATTATTATTTGTTTAATTATGTATAACTTATTTAATTTGAAATTTCCATACAAGTGGTACATTGGAGATAAAAGTATTTAGAGTCAGACTATCCATGAGTGGTTGTGAAGGCCTTCTCAAAATGAGATACTTTCATACAGAAATCATGTAAATAGTTTTTTCATCTCCCCATCTCGGAAAGAGTGTTTTTGCTCTTCGATAACTGAGTGCAAAAGCCGTTTTTATTCTCTAGAGAAATAGAGTAAATTGAATTTAGAACATCGTGTCACGTGTGTTTGTGAATTCAAAACATCATTAAACCTACCTACTTCTACCTCCATGGTGCCGAATTTATCACACAACCTATTTAATTTGTTAAAAACTCAGACTCGGGTGTCCTTCTAGGTGTACTATTTTTTTATTTTCTTGGCGCGCGCCGTTTTATGGATATTTTCACAAAAATACAAGATTATTCGTTACAAGTGTGAAATAAAAATATTTTATGTAATTTTTACCGTTTCATTTTATTAATTCTATTTGTCATATTAACCAACCATAATTTTGTTAATCTTTTATTCATATTTTAAATATGTACAGTACACGACAAAGAGTGAACATCTCTCCACCTTTTTACCGAAAATACCGTGACCGGTAACTGACGTCTTAAAGAACAACCCATTTTAATAACTTTTTATGATGGGAATCCGAATATTAATAACCCCATAAGGTGCGTACATTCGTGCGTTCTTTACGATATTGTTTTATAATTGCAATTTATGCGTAAAATAGTATAAGAGGTACATTTCCTTTTAGATTAGATTGTAATTATTGTAATTTAGTGACCTCATGTTAAGTTAATTTCGTTTGGAAATTGTTTAATTGTACGTTATGGAAATACGTAATTGGGCAACGGTCAAAGCTTAGAAAGCTTTTAATTTGGTAACTATAAAATACGTACTTAATATGGCCATTTATTATTGACAATTTCGATATTTTTATTATCATGCTTCCAATATAATTATAGTCAATCAAAGAACTTTCATAAAAACGCTTAAATACTTCTGTAATGATTTTACAGAAGTTTGTTGTTTTATTTTTGAAAATGAATTTATCTAAACATGACTTGAAATATCCAAATTTCTGCATATTTATTAATGGAAAGGAACAAATGTGGTTTTAACTCTGTGACCTCACGAGCATTTGACCATCATTGTCTCACCGGGTCATCCTGTTGCGATAAAAAAACAATTAAATAATAATATTTTCGTTCAACTATTATAATACTTATGTATAATTAATGTTATTGAGTATAAAAATATAGATTTAGATCTGCGGCCAAATTCAGGTAATATAAAGCGCGCGTAAAAATATTTTTGAAGTTGTTTGAATAATTATTTTTTTTGAGATTCGAAAAATTTTTATTTTATAAAAATCTTTTATCTCTTTAGGTAAGTACCTACACCATTCGATAAGGCGACATATTTATTATAATTTATTGACAAGAATTTTGTTCATTTATTCGCAGACAAAATTTCGTCAATAAAGTATTCAAGAAAGTATTAGAATTTTAGTACCATGGTGTAAGTACAGCGTATGTATTTTAATACTGCTGTCATAACAAATATATAAACGATTTTATATAGATAGGTACCTAAATCAAATCATATAATGTCCTATATCTAAGTAGCACCACCATGTGGAGAGGACCTCAAGAAAAAAGAAAGTGAGGAATGCCTTCAACACGCTGGGAGGACGAAATAAATAAAGTCGCTGGTCCAAAGTGCTGGCAAATAGCACAGGATAGATAGAAGTGGACATCGCTGGAGCAGGCCTTTACCCACCTTGCTAACAATTAAACACAATTTATAGTTATAAAAATCAGTAGCTCATGAAGAAATGTAGCAAGATCAAATAAAAGTCTTTTTTATTTCTATTTCATTTTATTATTTATCTAAGTAGCTTTAAAATATTGCAGAAAACTACGAAATTCGTACTACAATATTTCAACATTTAACGGTACCATAATTACACTTCCCGGTCTCAAGCTTCCCATCGAGCAAACTCGGTAAAATTTTTGATAAAAAGTTTTTTATGGCCGATTGTTATTTAAAAACAGGTCGATAAATACCGAATACAAAATTTCACAGAGGACATTATGATGGTAATGGCATTTTAAATTCGGCCGGTGTATAACCACTCATTACGCCGGAACAAAAGGGCGATCATCTGAATAAATTTGCTAAATTATTGTTATTTTGATTCATGCCCAGGGGCGATTGCTCCGAAATTATCGAGAGACCCTACCATTGGAAGCTTTCAAGATAATCTTAATTGTTGTCGCGATATACGTGTGAAATGTGAATCGACGGGCCAGTTGGCTTGGTGGTTAGAGACCCTGACTGCCACGTAGGTCGTGGGTTCGATTCCCACCCAGGACGAACATTTGTGTGCATGAACATGTTTGTTGGTTCTATGTCTGGATGTAAATATCTGTAGTATAAGTATGTATTTGAAAAGTAGTATATATAGTTTATCAGTTATCTGGTTTCCATAGTACAGCTCTGCTTAGTTTGGGGTCAGATGGCCGTGTGTGTGTTTGGGATCAGAAGGAATGTCCTAGGATATTTACCTATTATTATTTATACTCCAATACAAGCTCTTTTGTTATCTATGTAATATTTGAGAGTTTCAAATTGAAGTGATAAGAACGTGTTCATATAGACAGGCTGATTGGAATAGCGTTTAGATACGCTGACTATCAAGGTCCAGGTCTAGGACGAATACTATATATCTATGTTGTGATTGTGAAATATGTATATCCATATAGGTAGGTACTTAGGTATCAGTTATCGAACTACCATAGTACGGGCCCACTTACTTGCTCCACTTAATAAAATAAATGTCTCAGGATATTTTTTGTACCTACCTATATTTTTTGTATGTAGCTATATTTTTTGGCATTAAAGAAAGAGGCTCATAGGTAGTAAAATGGTGTTAATTACCTATTATCAATGCAAAAATACAAAATTTATCGTGATTGATCTTCGAGCATAAAGCTAGGTCTCTTTGGCATAACCAAATAGATTAATCTGAGATGCACCGAGAATACACTACATTACATGTGACAATATATTCTCGATACTTAAGTATCAACTACATATTAACAAAAGTAAAGTTCTAGTAATATCTTGTTATTTGTTAAAAAAAACTTTTGAAAATAAAAAAATTGATTTACTTTAGTTAAGTCATATATTTTCTTTTCAACATTGGTTTATCGGATTGTTGTCTCCATTTTACTGAATAATATTAATTTGACAGCTGACATGCCGCTGGCAGATGATGTCATTGAGATCGGGAGTGGCGTGGAATTCTGATGACCGCTGGAAGCTCCCCCCTTATTCAGCTAATACAAACCTCCTCAACAGGCCCACGGAGCCCTCGGAGAGCTTACCTTTCACATGATTGCGTAGTTAGTTAAAGGGACAGAGCATAGACGAAACATCTTCGAGATAGTGTAATTTTCCTAGCAGAATCCAAGCCATGATCGACAGAAGTACATCACTAGCAGCAACAAGGTACTTAGATAGGTACAAACATGATGTAAGTCGGATCGTGTAGGTCTCCGATGTTTAATTAATGCTCATAAGTACATTACCTTAATTTGCATAATGGCGACTTCTTGGAATTTTTTTAGAATTTAATGTATTCTTCTTTTTTTACCTACACTCATATCAGTGGCCATTATTTATAATATTTGAATATAATCTTAGTCGTAAAAAATATAACAAATATAAGCTTTTAGTCAATCTATACCTATAACAGTACCGTCACTGATTGACATACAGACTGACACACAACGTATAGGCGAAGTCCGAAATATGGTGCAATATGTTCTTTGAACCTCCAAAACGCTAAGAAGACGACATACAGAGAGATGTGAAGAAGCACGTAGGCTAGTTAATGCTGAAAATACGGACGAATCCGCGGGGCTAAAGCTGTTCAAACTAAAACCAATATAGATACGTTCAGAGATAAAGGCTATATTCTGCTTATACCTAAATAACTTGATAAATAATTTATTATTTTAAGGAAATTTTGAAAGCAATAAAAAAATAAAATACCAATAAATTCTTAAAACTACTACTACTGCTTACCAGTACTTGGTTTATTTATAACACTGAATTACCAATTATTTAAGTTAGGCAGCAAAAATAATAACCCCTAGGAGGTCATTGACACCCGTAACATTTTTATTTGGAATATTTTCTTTATTTCAGCACTTTATTTTCTCCAGCTATTTTAATTAATAAAATATTTACATTTTCTATAAGATAATGAGCCAAATACCAACCACCAAATATTTGGAAGAATGTATTTAAGTAAATAAATAACTATACCTAATGGATGGAATGGTGATGATTTGACATGTCAAAATGCCTATACATTGAAAACATACGAAAAAATTCAACAAATTAACATGTTTTCAACATACTTTTGTAGTTCATGGGATATTATTTTAAAAATAATAGCTACTAACCTCATTAACAGCAAAAGCGACGAACTGTCATATAATTTGCGTGTGAATGAACTTTCATACGGCTTCACCATAAACACTTAATGGTAAATAAAAAATATCTATGAAATAATAATCACATAATAAAGATATGTATACAATATTTAAGATTAGGTCTAAAATTAACTGCACAATCCTCTTAAAACATTTTAAAATCTTAGATATTGATAATTATGTCAGCAAGACAACTTGCAAAAACAAGTCGGCAATAACAGTAGTAACAGGTTACTTTTATTAGCAGAATAAAAAGAAAACTTCTTATAGGAATGCAGGTACTAGAATACAAGAATCGTGTGAAGACATGATAAATAATTACCGACTCTATTTGCATTTCTAACTTTCTAGTAAGGGATATTGAAGCCCCGAGCTACTTCAATATTAACATAAACAAATCTTTAATTAGTTTGGTACTGCAAAATATAATTTCATAAATATTGATGTATGAGTCATAACAAAGCACAACGTTTTGAGTGTAAAACTAATGCCACATAAATCTACGGACCCTACACTCTTACTAAGCGATGCCTCCAGCTATACACACTGTAACCAGTTCCGTCTACTTGACTTCTATCATATTCTAATTCCTGGTAAATTACACTTTATTACGATTAGCATTAAGTGCAAAACTATCTAATGCTACTATACCATTCCGATGTTTTTCAGTTTAAGCTGCTCCTAATATATTTCTATCAACCTTTTTCATAAAGTTCAAAATTCATCAAACTTTAGATTCTCACTGCTTTTGTTTTTAACGCTACTGCAGCCTTCACACAGTGAGTTAGTCGAGAATTTATTCCTACAATGGGATCAGCACGAAATGGTTTCTTAGCCTCAAGGGGAACAGTGGTTAAGTTATTGCCTGGTAGCGTTACTTGCTCAGAATCATTCACTATCTTTCCATCTGGTTCGATTCGGACATGGTTTACAACCAGGGTTGGATTTCTGATTTTCTTTGCTGGTCGTATTAATGACGGTTGATATACGATGTCTTATGAGGAGTCTGCATTACATATTTATGCGTCTTGATGAGAATTTATATTGAATTTATTTTTTATATCGATACGTAATGGGATGTATTGGTCAAGCGTGGGTCAAACATTAAATTAAAGCAAATAGTTTAAATTTTTGATTAATAGCATTTAGATCCAGTTTGGTTTGTAGTTTATGTTACGCATTAGGGATGTGTCATCAAATAATATGAATATAAAAATAAACAAAGCAATTAAACAACCTGAAAGAGCTTGAAAGTTCCACCGGCTTAAAAGTCTTGGAATTGTGAGTCTTCGACTGAGGAGAACAGGCAAGAATAATAACGGTGAGCGTTAGTGGTAGCCCTGTAACAAGTTGTGATATTTCCTGTATTGTGTCTATAAGCTGACAAAGCTGTAAGCTTGCGCAATAGATTGATTAGCATAGCAGAGCGTTTATTAGATTTTATTTTAGTGTTTAACGAGGAAATTGCGACAATTCTCTGGTTCTCTGGGGCAGTATTGTCGGTTGCAATCCAGATTAAATTTATAGTGAGTAGAGCCTTTGTTGTTGTTATTATGCTAAGTAATTTCGTCTTGTCTTGATGTTGTTGTAACATGGAACAACCAGGTTGTTTTATTGTTTAAAAAGGTACATTTGAATATGAAGTAAAAGCTTTTCAGTTTTAGAGAGCACCATAAATTTGGGTCAAAACTATTGTATCGTTTGAGAATGCAGCTTCAAATGAGATAAACCGCCAAGAATATAAAAATATTATAAATTTATTCAACATTTCTCAAATGTTAATTTCATTTATTTTAAAATATTAAAAACAAACTATTTAGTCCCGGTTTGCGTGGTAGTTAAATACGGGACTGTCACGCTACGGGTCATAGGTTTCATTCCAACCAAGGACAAACATTTGACTGCATAAAGATATATATATAATGTAGAATTAAAGCATGTCACATATATTTATCATTTGTAGATAAATAAATAATTGGCAGGCCAATTGGCTTGGTGGCTAGCGACCCTGACTGCCAAGTCGAAGGTCGCGGGTTCGATTCCCACCCAGGACAAACATTTGTGTGCATGGACATGTCTGTTTGTTCTGTGTCTGGGTGTAAATATCTATATATGTATTAAGAAAAATAAAAAGTAGTATATCAGTTATCTGGTTTCCATAGTACAAGCTATGCTTGGTTTTGGATCAGGTGGCCGTGTGTAAAAAAGAATGTCCCAGGATATTATTTAATTTACACCATTATTATAGAGAGAAAAGTTTTAAAATATTTTTTTCAGAAATAACATAGGCTATGTTATAATCCGGGGATAAATTAGAACCTTTAGAAACGCGGGTGAAACCGCGAAACGAAAGGTAGTAAATAATATTTATAAAATTTATAAAAAAATTGGCAAAAACATGCGTGACTACGCATGATATGTTTTGTGCAATTTTAATGCAGATTTTTGGAAATTTATTATTTGTATAATGTATGTTTTAAATGTCTGCAGGATGTATTGCATGTTGAAAATAACAAAAAGAAATAACAAAGGAAAATACACCAAATACATAAAATTTACTCCATTGAATATTTTACGTGGGCTTTTAAATTTATTTATGTATTTTATGAATGTCATTCATTGCTCTTTTTGTGCATGTATTTTATATTCCTATTGATATGTTATCGCGACATCCTTCCATTATTAAAGCTCAGATAAGATTTATTAAAATTGATTTCATTTTGCGTTTCAATTTGTTGAATTGATTTAAGTAGATGTGTATAACATTTGTTCATGCTGTGATACGTGACAGAGGTGAAAAATACTACTATATGAGGTATACTACCTCAATCTCAATTATCGTAATAGGCGTGACAAAAGAGTAGATCTTCTTCTTGTTATATTAGGTTGGGGAAAAAGTCTTTTAGCATTATAGTATGTATGAACTTGTAATAAAATCTCTTTGGCTATACTATTTGTATCTGGCTGGTTTTGGTATCATTGAAAGTTTAAATTTTAAAGAAAATTAAGGATCAATGAATCAAATTAGGAAAATGTGTGATTTGCATTTCTAATGTTTTGAATTTTCTTAAAAAATGCGAAGGAACTTTTTCCCCAACCAATTATATAAGGAAAATAGGGTTCTTTTGACGCACCGTCAGCTAATAACTACTGACAGTATCGGGATGGGACTATAGATATTAATAAACCCAGGTGAAACCGCGGGGGACAGCTAATATATTATTATAGCTACCGATGACCTCTTGACATCTTAAAGCAAATTGTTGCCAAAATCGGTAGCAAAGATTTGTAATATGTAATACTTCAAATGTTCGTGGAGCAAAATATCTACTTACTTAAATAATGCGCCAACCCCAAATGATGGTCAAACAGTTGTTCAAGACTTGCAATTGGATATTATTAAGTTCAATGAAAGTTAGTACCGTTTTTAGGTATCTAATTTTAAAAGATTTTTAGAGCTCCGGCAAAAACAAAGACACTACCGGCACGCTATGATGGCCGTTTTGACGTTTCACATTGTCATAGGAAAAGAAACTGTATTGCTTTGGAATAAGGTTGATTTCCATTATCATACAATTAGCTGTGTATTTTTCTTTGTCATTGTTTTACGTCAAAACGGACATCATAGCGTGCCGTCAGTTTGGTCACTGAGTATAGTTATAGTTCTCCTTCTTCCTCGTTCTCCTTCTATAGTTATTCCTTCTTTACTAAGCAGTCCTTTAAAATACTCTAGTATAAAATCCATTAGAGATACCAATATTATTATATATTAGCATATTTATCTTTAAGTCCTAATATGGAGACAATTAAGAAACATAAAATGAAATAAATGAGAGTATTTATTTTTAGCATTTTATTAGCTTAAAGTTATTTGACGTCAAACCAAATTTGGCAATGACAGTGTGATACGAAGCTTAAAACAATAAAGATAAGAATTATTGAATATTTAAGAAATGCTCCAGATAACATATATATATATTAACTAGCTGTCCCCCGCGGTTTTACCCGCGTTCCCGTGGGATGTCACATGTATTATACATAAAAACCTTCCTCCTTAATCACTATATCTATTAAAAAAAACCGCATCAAAATCCGTTGCGTTGTTTTAAAGGTTTAAGCATACATAGGGATATAGGGACAGAGAAAGCGACTTTGTTTTATACTATGTAGTGATACGTGAAGAGAAAACTTTTGTAGGTACCCTTCTTTAAGCATTTTGCGCGCAGAAGAGTATGAGATTTGGCTTAGTTAAAGTTATATGGAGAAGGAGTGCAAAAAGTTTGAATTTAAATATAACTAGCTGTCCCCCACGGTTTCACCTGCGTTTATCGATATCATATATAGTCTATTACCATCTACGAAAAATTCTGCATCGAATGGTAGCAGTCCCATCCCGATATGTTCAGTAGTTTTGAGGTGATGGTGCGTCAAAGGAACCCTATTTTTCAAATATATATATATTCATAGATATGAGTTACAAATACATTAAATAATTTTTGAAGTGAAATCTTCTTTAGGGGCGTCTAGCACTTTTCTTGGGATGAGTATAAAATGTTAAACTTGCGCCAAGATACGTGACCTGATCGAAAATTCGTAAGACGGTGCAAATACACAACGTTAATGTTCAAGTTTTCACTTCTGCCGGCGCTACCGGAGTGCATGCAACCCTTCGTTTTTTATGTTCATACTATCATTATCAAACATACAATTGCGTATTTGTAAACGCTCGCAGCTGACATAATAGAACAAAATTCAAAAAGGTTCCAGAAGATTTTATAACTGACAAAAAGCCTCAATAAAATTCTAACCTAAAAAATAAGGTATTAAAGTAATAATAAAACCACATAAATATACATGTTAAAATAAGCAGTAGTTAAGCTGAATACCATTGCATATAAGTGCAGTAAATCACGGCTACCATTACTTATCTGCGCGTTAGAAACTGGCCTCCCGGCTGTGTTAACATTTTAATATATTTACAACCTATTAACAGTTGCCTTATTTATGACACACTTGTTATCACTTAGTAACGTTCTTAGATATTGTACGAAGGATTTCGTTTGTCTAGTCCCGTCTGATATTTACGAAGGAGTGTTGCAACTGATTTATATACCACTTTTCCAGCAATAGAAATAGAATGAAAATGTTATTTTCAAAATATTTGCTATTTTTAAAATTTCATGATTGCGAAATTGCTTTTTTTGGCTTCTATCATGTAGAATAATTTTAATTAATTTTGGAAAAATGATAATAAAACGAAGATATTATGAAATTGGTTTTACATTAGATAGGCTTGCATTACACGACAATATAAGTAATTAGTATTAGGAAAGCCAATATTTTATGTTACATAAATAGTAGATATTGAAGTGGCTAAATATAACAATATGTATGGTTCTTGTAGATGGCAATGCATATTGCCTAAAATTGTAAACGAATTAAAACCAAAGTTTAGAAAAGTATACTTGCAAAGTGAGAAATATAAATATACTATCTGACCCGACAGACGTTGTCCTGTTTTAACAAAGAATATTGAATTCGAATCTTCCGATTGAATCGACTGTGAAATGTACAATAAGAAATTATAAATTAATAATTTTATCAATATTATTCCGATCCATGCCTCTGTTCTAGACGATATTGTCAAACGACTGACATTTATGTCAAACACGGTAAGGTTACAATAGAAAAGTTATTATGGTCGTTATGTTTTCTTAAATTTGATAATTTTACACGCATCTTTCTTATTTTTTCTTGCATAAGAACCTTCTCCTGACAATAACAAACACAACAAAAAAAGAATTAGCGAAATCGGTCCAGCCGTCCATGCGTGATGCCGTGACCAAGGGAAATAGGGATTCATTTTTATATATATAGATACTTAATAAACATTATTTGTCTGACAATAGGGATTAGGATAAGGTCAAGAATATTATTGTATTGTAACAACTGCTATAGATAAACCACAATGGTTTTCATTAGCAGTGTTAGTATATATAAAAAAGTGTTATAACGATTAACAAAAAAAAAAGAAAAAAAGATACATATCTGAACAAATAAATAAAAAGGTTGTCAAAAATTACCTAATGTTCAAAATTTCAACCGTCCTGTGTAAAAGTAACATGTAGGCTGGATTAAAATTTATCCGTTGACCTACACACCAACCTCGCGTAATGTGAGATCTGAACAGGATGCGAGGCCATTTTAAATTAAAAAAAAAAATAATAATTAAATTTTAGTATTGTCACATTAAATCATATTATTATACACCGTAACCGGTATAATATGGAACCTGAATTTAATATCTAAGACACATGTTGAACAAATCAAAGCATCCTAATCTAATCTTATCTTAAAACAATTGGAAAGTAATATATTATTTATTGAAATTTTTGCCTAAATCGATCCTCTGCTATGAAGTTTTACTGGTATTTCTGATACAAATACTGAATATAATTAAATTATGATCTGTTTTAAATCCGAAAACATAAAAATTTCAATGAATTTTGCATAAAATATTAAAGCAGTTTACATATTGAAGTTTCATCATGTTTTCTGCCCCCTTATTCAGCTAATACAAACTTTGTCGGCGAGCCGCTTCACGGAGGCCTCGGAGAGCTTACGTCTCACGTGATTAGTAGTATTAACGTAGTAAGCGACAGAGACAGAGCACTGAGGCCGCGACAAACCATTCTCGAATTAATGTCATTTTCCATACAGAATCGAGCCCCTGGTCATTGTACTATGCAGCCATTTCCTGTGGCACCTTCTATTCCAATTCCTTTCAAAAATAGATATGTATTTGAAATTTCGCTTCTCACGTGTCGATTGACTACACATTAACCTCACTTCCGATTTATTGTGTGTTTTTAATCCATTAGAGTCACATAAATATAATGTTATAATCAAATATAAAGAGTATTCGACTAAAAATGTAAGACAGAGCGGCAAATTTTTAGATTTTTGACCTCAACAGGGCAATCAAAGAGTCAAGCTGACTAGATTCCTTAAATGATTCTCTGTCATATATTCTTGTCAATACACTATTCTCAGCAGTATAATTTATTACCTCGGCCTCATTTACACCGTCTATTTTAAAAGCGAACATAGTCACTCTGTCTTTGGTGAATTCCTCAGTTTTTTCTTCTCAAGAATTTATCATATTTCAGTGCGTGTCGTTCAACCAAATATTTAAAGCTGGAATGCTGTGCTTTGTTTGCAAACTTATTCTTTTGATGTTAGATATTATCATTCAAATGGTCAGGTTATTACCCTAAGCCATAGGCTTATGCAGAATGAGTTCTAAAAACTGTACATCGGTGTCACTTGTGGCAGGTCTAGATTTAAAATAACAGCAGAGAATAGACTACTGGGATCATTAGCCCCTGCACTCTACTACAAACATCTTTGGTGGTTTTGTGCAAAGACACGTACAGTGGGCCTCTCAAGTGATTATATAGTTAACGAAAGAGACAGGGCATAGGGCCTGTGCTTATTCATCGTCGACCTTGTGCAATTTACCTTATGGAATCACACCTAATGTCATACTCATGTTGTTTTTTTTGTTCATGAATTCAGTTACAACTTACAATAACAATTTTATACCTGATTATTTCATCTTGATTATACATATAATATTTATATATCTGCAGAATAATAAAGAAAAATATGTACAACAACCACTAAAAAAGTAAAGCGAATAATAGAGGCGAATCATTTAATCAAATGTAGAAAAAACTCGCAAGGTGACCTCTGCAATGCTATAATTGATGTCGTTAATTTTAACGATGGTAAATGTGATAAATTGATGGTAGATTGCTATTTACCATATATTAAGTGTGAACCTGCTACATAAGGGAATAATACAAATATTATGTCTGAACCAGTGTCAAGAATGCTGTGTGATTTAGCCACTCATTAATGGCAAAGCCTAGGAAGAACACGATAAACTAGAATTTGACTTACAAGTGTTGGCGGCAAGAACCTATCAAAAATTCATGGAATTCGACGACCGATGCTTCGCAAAAACTTAAAAGAAATGTTGAGTGTTGGAAAATTTGACGAAGGCCATGGATTAAGTTTATATAGATTACATTAAATAGTAGATTTTGCCCTCGACTACGGTTGCGCAGTCTTCAGAATTTGGTATACATATATTTCTTCACAGTCCTTCTAAGTTAATTTCTTTTTTTATATTTTATGTCCCACGGTTACCGTGTCGCATCTTCCGCCCGCGCTATTGCTTCGTTTTCACTCTTTCTGACTAGCGTTATTTCTGACTTTTTTTTACTTTGGCTTGCCAAGGGCGTAAAGTTAAATCTATATCTATACTAATATTATAAAGAGGAAAGATTTGTATGTAAGTATGTTTGTTACTCTTTCATGCAAAAACTACTTAACGGATATTGATGAAACTTGGCACATAGATAGAGCATAACATCCTGGAATAACATATAGGCTAATTTTATCCCGGGAAAATGTGATATGATATCCCTCGGGAACGCGGGTAAAACCGCAAAAGAAAGCTAGTAGCCCATAAAATTCCGCAAATTTGAAAAAAAAAAATTTTAATCCAACGGTACATCATTCGTACAGCATGAATTTACCAACATACCAAATAAATAGACTGCAGACACATGAATGAAAATTCGAAACATGATAGAAAATGGTTCTATCGGTTATCGTTTATCAACCCTACTATATTTTTTCAGATGATTTTAAATGTACCGAAATGCCACTTTCACAGATGTATATAAATCTTTTGAAGTATAATACAGTGACAAACAAACCAACTAGCCGTACTATTCACAAATCAAAACTCGATCAAGTAATTACTCAGACAAACAAGCAGAAAGCGGACTCTCATCAAAGTCACAAAGTGGAATGTTCAAGAGTGACATACGAAAGTTACTGTGTAAATTCAGCGTTGAGTTTGAGTAGAGCCTCCTTATTCAACTAATATCAACTTCGTTGGCGAGCTGGCGCAACGAGGCCTACAAGAGCGGACCTCTCACGTGATAGCGTAGTTAACGAAAGAGACAGAACACGGAGGCCGCGACAAAACATCCTAGCTAGTGTAATTTTACCTTACAGAATGACTACTGAATAGCAAAGTTGATGATGGCGACTGATGGTAATATGATATCGGTAATAGTTATGCAAAACGAATGTAAGTAGCCCCTATCACATATCCACATAACATAAATAAATTATTGTGGTAAGATATATTCTGATGCCGAGGAAGCTAGCTATGCATCATAATATTTGTTGCAATAATATTGACAGGCCAGTTGACTTGGTGGTTAGCGACTCTGACTGTCAAACCGAAGGTCGCGGTTTCGATTCCCACCCAGAACAAACATTTGTGTGCATGAACATGTCTGTTTGTTCTGTGTCTGGGTGTAAATATCTATATAAGAATGTATATAGAAAAAAAAATAGTATATGTAGTATATCAGTTATCTGGTTTCCATAGTACAAGCTCTGCTTAGTTTGGGACCAGATGGCCGTGTGTAAAGTATGCCAGGATATTAACTTATTATTTATTTATTAATAAGTATAGGAAATTAGTTAGAACAATGAATTCAAAACAAGAATGCTTACTGAGTCAGCATAGATTTTTCAAATTTGTTTAGATTAGCCAATATACAAATACGCATACAAATTAGTGTGTCTTTTGTTATTTGAGAGATTATTAACGCACATTAGTTTGGATGTCATCGCGGTAGATTCAGGTGGAGATAGTCGAATAAATTTAGCTCCTCTTTTTGGGGGTCGGTCCAAGGTTATTACTCTCAATTTTATTATTTATATTTATAAATTAACTTATATTTTTTTTTATCTATATTAAAATGAATTTGGTCATCGAAAAGATATCTAAAATAAAGAATAATCTTAATGTTTAATGGTACCCATGCCACAAGCAGCGTAGCCTCGCTAAATGGTTTAGCTTAATATCTGAGCAAAAAGTCCTTGGCTCTCAAGTCCCCAGAGGCTTAGACCATTTGGTCATGCCAAACACTCATGTGTTTGGCCTTCGACTGACTCCAAGAGGAGTTATGACGAGGCCGAGGATGTAGCACGCTTACCCAGAAAATGCCAATTCACTCTGGCCTTAAATATATCCAGGATTAAGGTGTCGGGAAACACTGACCTCGGAAAAGCGTTCCACTCATTTGCTGTTCGAATGAAGAACAAAGAAGCGAAACGTTCTGCCCGTATAGGCGGGATGTCGACAACGTGTGAGATTGTCAACAACAACTTTCTGTCAGCCCCCTTATTCAGCTCATACAAACTTCGTCGGAGCTGCTTCACGGAGGCCTCGGAGAGCTTATCTCTCACGTGATTAGTAGTATTAGCGTAGTTAGCGAAAGAGACAGAGCACGGCGGCCACGACGAAACATCCTCGAGTTAGCGTCATTTTCCTTACAGATACGAGCCCCAAATGACTATGGCCTCATGGTTGCTACAGCAAGCGTCAAAAATTCATAATCGTATGTTAGACGCAAGTATTTTCAGCACTGGGTCCGTCCATTTCTACCGTTGCTCCACGTGCTAGGGATGTGAGAGGGTGTCAGTGTACCTACACAGGTAACGTACCACACCAGAGCGTGACCTATTCTCCATGGCACTAATATAATATAAACCCTCTTGTCATCATCCCTGGAGAAGTCACTAGGCTCCAGTCTTGCTGGAACACCTGCAGTGGCAAGAGCCCAGCGGATTATGACAATAAGTTTTGCAAGGCGGTACGGTAGCCTGTACTCTTCATGTAATATAAACCATAGCTTCCTAACTCTTACTCTCTGCCCTCAAGCTGAGAATTTCTGGTTTATCTAGGTTTGTTCTGGCAGCTGTACCTGAAAGCCATGAACATTCTAGGTTCTGTAGACTTACAACATTCAACCATATTATTTGCATGTTGACATTGTGGTCAAAAATTCTTGATGATTAATCGATTTATAAAATGCCATAAATAGTATTTAAAAAACATACCATTTTCTTGTGGTACCTACTTTTTTATTTAAATAATTCTGATTCAAAAGAATATATTAATTACAAAATACAATTACGACAAGATTGCACGGCTGCGCACTTGCAAACTAATTAGAGTCCGCTATTCGTTATTAAGTGTAATAATACCATCGATAATAACAATAATCGATATATCATATCGAACATTAAGCATACAATCGATTTACGATTCGATTAAATTAAAGAATTCCGAATTGAATGGTAAGTGGCAATTAACTTGATTAATCTGTACTAAAAAGTGAGATTGCACGCAATAGATTCATTTGTATGCAAATTGCTTTTAATAGAAAAGTATCTCCATGAGTTGGTATTACTTGGTATAGCAGACTATAATGGGTAGCGCTTAGATTATTTTGAATGTGGATAAGAAATCTTAAGTTGTATCTTTGCGTTTTAGAAGTTCTTAGACGATTTGTTCTGCTTTTTTGAATAAAATTACCTACATTAGGGAACTTTAAAATTAAAATGAATTTGTGTCGTAAGTCTTTCGTGTAGATATTGAACTCATTGATAAATAAGTCATGATTACTACTAATATAGTAGGTAAGTGAATATGAACAGAATTTGGTTCTTTTCAGTCGAAGGCTGACTTCCAAACCAGTGGTAGCATAACTTACTTTGACCTTCAGAATTCCCCTCAGTAGCTTTAAATGGAATAACTGTTGTAAATTTTGTTTATTTTTCTATCGTAACATTACTAAATGACTTCCTTCAACCCTAACCAATTTATTTTAGAATCGCAAAATTGCCAGAAGCTTATTATTTCTCGTACCTATCAGGAACATCTAAAGTCTATGGTAAGATGATAATATAATAGTATTCTAGCGGCGAAGCCAGCGGTTATTATCTAAGGAAACCTGAATTACGTGTAACTACCCGATATTGGGAATAGATTACTTTAATTTGTGCCCATACACGGCGTTCTACATAGACCATGAAAAAGATAAAATTTCTAGATACACAGATACACTTCTTATCTGATCGAAAACTTATCAATATAATTCATAAAGATCACATCTTCACACTCAATCTCCCCGAAAGGGTTGGGAGAGGTCATAGTAATAAGACCAAAATGCCACCGAATTAATGCATTAGTACCTGGATGGCCGAGCATTGCTCGGGATTTCTTTACTAACGTGACCTCTACCGTATTCTCTTTTTTTAAAGCAGTGTCATATATACCTAGATACGAATCAGATGCGATAATAAAGGTCCCGATAACAGTATTTCTCACAAAAGATATAACTTGAAAACCTTACCTTGAAAATGAATCCTAGCTAGATCGATTTAACGCCCCCGAAACCCCCTGCATACTAAATTTCATTAAAATCGTTGGAGCCGTTTCCGAGATCCTTATATAATATATATATGTATATACAAGAATTGCTCGTTTAAAGGTATTAGATAGATTGAATAGATAGATATATAGCATTTGCGCCGTCTTTTGTTCACTGTACCAATCTCAACTGCCAAGTAAATATTTCTGAACGAAGTATTTTTATTTCTTTTCCCGGCGAATCGAACCTGGGGCTTCAGCGGAGGTTTACACCAAACGACCACCGAGGTGATTATGATAATAATTCGTTTTAATAACTGTCTATATAATTCCTATGTGAAATTTTGTTTGTACCTTTATTAGTCGTATAAATGATTTCATTTGTTTGGAATTCGTTCATCCGTTTCTTTGATTTCCTTATTTTTTTGTAAGTTGGCAATGAGCATGACTATTATATGTATTATCTAAAAACTTATTCCTTAATAATCGCTTTTTCTTCTACGTTAACCTCATTCGATCAAGTATTAGTCAGACTATTCATAAGTGCATGTTTGCCTATTAGAATAAAAATATTTTCATTTTCATAAATCTGCACTAAATATGCTTCCTTGTTTATTTTTTAATCAATTTAAAAATTACTAGCTGCAATCATGTAAAAACGTTTACCTAACCATTTATAATCGTATCTAACGTTCTCAATTTTCAGGTAAATATTGAAATTATAAACTAATAACTTTTAGCGCAGCACAAAAAACTATAAGCAGGTACATAACAGGGCACTTACGTGCTAATCTAGAGGCTGTATGCCGTAAGTTAATACATACATAATAAGTGTGATTACCTAAGACTGGTGCCCGAGGCAACGGTAGCCGAGATGTGCCAATCTTTTCCTTATCCTGCTTGGTTTACATGCCGTCGTCTGGAGAGCGATCACAAGGATGGTTGTGTTCCTACATACATGTATTTGTTCGTAAGAAACTATTACTTTGTTGTTTTTTTTGTGCTTGAGTAGTATCTCGCCATTGTAAGTTGTAATTCTGCCCGAAAATAAAGACATAGTTTAAAATTGAAATGGCTCTCAACCGAAGCTGCTGGAAGATACACCGGTCGGTTTCTTCTTTATGTTTTCCTTTAATGAAAGCTCTAAGCTGGATGTCAACACTGCGCAATCGTTGATATAAAAATACTAAAAGCTTTTGGTGTGCTTTATGCAACTTTTTTTAAACAATTAATTTAAAAGGTTCTTTAGCAAAATATTATATTATTTAAAAAAACAAGTTAAATTACCACCTAATAATAAACCACTCTTCTCGTAATAATGTGAATAGCAATTATGAACATAAGATTTTTTTAATAATGCTGTCATTTCCCAAGGTAATATTTTCAAATAGACAGGCCAGTTGGCTTGGTGGTTAGCGCTCTGACTGCCAAACCGAAGGTCGCGGGTTCGATTCCCACCCAGGACAAACATTTGTGTGCATGAACATGTCTGTTTGTTCTGTGTCTGGGTGTAAATATCTATATAAGTACGTATTTAGAAAAAAAAAAAAGTATTATATGTTGTATATCAGTTATCTGGTTTCCATAGTACAAGCTCTGCTTAGTTTGGGACCAGGTGGCCGTGTGTAAAGAATGTCCCAGGATATTTATATTTATATCCATATCATATAGTTTTTCTGTAACACTCACTTTACAAGCATAATATCACAGACCACAAATCCTCCCCCTCAAACCAACCGCCATGTAAACCAACAAAGAAATCAGCGAGTACGCAATATACTATTAAATGGAGTCAACGCACCCGCGTGTGTAGGTATGTGGCATGTAATAACAACGGCTACTGTTCGACACTGCGACCAGCCAGCCGGGCTTCTACAACTTGCACAGTGCGGAAATGCACGGAGATGATAGTACCACCTAGTGCATCCTTAGCTTCAGACACTCATCAATTATCCTGTCCTATTAATACTATAAATGTGCTAGTACTGCTAGTATGGACATTTCTGATTCAAAAACGAATTTGAACAGAATTTGGGACTATGTTTGGAAAATCGGTAGTAGCTTCAGTAACTTTAAATTTGACCTTCATAAGTGACTTCCGAGGACCTAAACTGAATAAATTGTTTTGAATTTAGATTTTTTTTAATTCATATATAATTTTTATGTCAGAAAAGCACGTGGCATTTAATATAAGTGGCTTATTTTATCAGATGGATCGAAACAGCTGAAGTGCTGATTGAGGCTCTAGCAGGTAATGACCAGCCAGTTAGCTGCCTTGATCACCACAGCTCAAGGGTTCGATTCCCACCCAGGACAAACATTTGTGTGCATTTACATTCTACATGTCTGTTTGATCTTTGTCTGGGTGTAAAATATCATTATCTAAATATGTATTTAGAAAAAAAGTGGTTAATATATGTTGTATATCTATCATTTGCTATATACTATTTCTGTTTTTGTTGTGAGAAAACGGGAGTTCTAAATACAAGCCCTGCTTAGTTTGTTAGATCAGATGGGCGTAATGCTAATGATGTGTAGGGCATATCCCAAGATATTTGTTTATTATTTATTTACTTACTTTGAAACTCTGATATAACATATAGGATTTTTCCATTCCGATCACTCGAATGAAACCACGAGGGCAGCTAAATTTGAAACAAATCTAAATGGTTGAATGGAATAAGATTATTGCTTTTCTTAAATTTTTTCCAGTAACTGATATTTCTGAATAATCAATAATCGAGGTTAGGCAAGTTAGAAAACTGTGATACCGTATAAAATGCTGCTGAAAAGGTAAAGAAAAAAATATCTTGTAGCCCCAAGAAATTAATATTTTTTTACCCCAAAAAAAAATAATAATTTTTGTTCCTTGTTGCGTTATAGACCTTTTGTGTATTCTATTTTGTTTGTTTTTGGTATTATATACATTAGGTACATAGTACAAATACTGAGTCTACATTTTTATTTAATTTTATTATAATAATGGGGCATTATTTTTCTTTACTTCCAATAATAAAAAAAGCCAACGAAGTGGCAATGTATCAATGGCCTGCTTGAAAAATCACCTGGATAGGAAGCAACAAACTCTTCAAAGCTTTTTGTACATTGACCAAAGCTGACTGGAGATTTGCGAGCATTTCTATTATGTTTAAAAAAATCGCAGTACACGTCAGCAGTAATGCTCGTACCGTATTGTTAAATGCTATGATGAATCACACTCGACCAGAAAACAGCGGCCATCACTTTTCTTAGGTTAAGTTCTCTATTAATGCTTTGCCTATGAATGGGATGAGTGCATATGATTGTCTTAAATAATTCATTACGTAGGTTAAAAGAACTAAGTGCCCAAACCAGATACACAGAAAAAGTGACTTTGTTTCATGCCATTTAGAGATCACATTAAGTTCAGCGAACTAACTGCGATTATTACTATTTATAGGAATTAGGCTATTTCAACTGTTTAAAAAAATATTTCCGTTAAGTTTTTGTGAACTACTTACTTATCAGTGATTTTATTAACTTTTATGACCATTTTATAGCATATTTACACACTAATAACATTAAAAATAATTTTCTTAACGTTTTTATCTATTAATACCTGTTATAATTACCCACTTAATAAAAGTTAAACTAAAACACATAAAAAATTATGATTATTTTTATTTTATTTAAAATTGACAATTTCAAACCATTATCTCAAGACTTTGAAGTAACAATATTTAATTTTTAATTTTTTTGCGTATGCCTTATCAAGATCACAGGTTAAAAAATATATTATTTTTATCAATTTCTAATAAAACACTGTGATGGAGTCCAATATTTGAAGTAATCTACTAACATTAAAATAAATATGCTAAGAATCAATAAGTATTTATCACAGACTATAAAATTTTAGCATTATGTGTAGAATAATCTATTTAAATTATTGCAAATAACCTTTTCATACCACATCCGGGTAACTATTAGTATTTTTTTTTTATTGGAAATATAAATCAGATCTTTCATTACTTAGATCCTATTGAAACCTTCAAGCTACATCCACAAACTGTAAAGTTTCGATACGCAAGCTTTCATGAATGGCGTAAAGTCGACCACACACTTTTAACGAGTTATTGTTTCAAATAATCGCGACACATCAAAAGATTATCAGGAGTTTGATTCTGTAAGGTAAATGACACTAACTCGATGTTGTTTCGTCGCGGCCTATATGCTCTGTCTCTTTCACTAACTACGCAATCACAAGAGACATACGCTTTCCACGGCCTCGTTGCATCGGATAGCCGACAAAGTTTGTATTAACTGCTGTGACAGAGTCACAGTAGCGCCAGCGTCCTCCGGTAAATAAAATTATTGAACGCGATTGTAAGGAAATTGTATAGAGTTGTTAAAACGCATATATCAGTGTGAAATTGTCGACTTTTTGTTTTCTTATATAGCTATGATCAGAATATCATTAGTAGAATAATTCAGCTTATTTGTCATAAAGTTTCAATGTGTTGTTTAAATCCTTTTATGGTTGAATTTTGTCCACACAAAACAATAAACAAGATAAAATGCACGCATTAAACGCAAATATCTTATTATTATCAATGTATTTTAGGAATTATTTACCAACTCATAAAACTACAAGGAAAACCAATTACACTAAAAGCCATAAAATGTAGGAATAATCAAATCCTTTGCCCGTATAATAATTTCCATTTGCACAATACCCAATATTATCCTCTCGTATATTTCTATGGAATAAAATAAATTATGTAACAACAGAATCCTGTTTATTTGTCAGTTGTCCTACCGGTCGCACAATAATCGCCGCTTGCGTGTACATTGTAAGCAATTTTAGATTTATATAGAGCTGTTCCCCCGACTTATTTTTATTATAGTGTGCCACTGTAAAGGTCTAATAGGTGTTTTCAGCTTAAACAATCAGATATTGAATTACATATTCAAGGACACAATGTTGCAGCTGATGTCTCTATAAATACTTAAGTTAAGACCAATAAGCAGTTATTGGAATACTGAATAATGAACGAATCATATAAATAAAACATTGCAGTAAACATACCAATTTAATTGACAACAAGATTCGAGACTTCTTAATTTAAAAAAAATATTATCTCACGAACCGAATCGAAATTAAATCATTATAAATGTCAAATTAAATTTATATAAAAATTCAGTTTCCAAACTACATATTTACCGTTAAAGGTATATAGGTATTACAAAAAGTGGTAATATCAACTCTAACAACATAATCGATTGCAATTAGATTGTCAATGGACAAGTGTCGTTGGGACCCGTTTCATTCCGATGCTGTGGTTAAGAAACGCTAGTTACCGCAATAAACAACTACAGGTAGGTACTGTGTCCAGTAATTATCCCCAAGTTTTCTTGTACACTTTCTTTAATACAATTTTACAAGTGCCACAATCAGAAATAAGTGCATTATGCAGGTGCGGCTGTAGGAACTTTGTTTTGCTTTATTTTTCACAGGGAAATGCAAATTATGACAATCATTTATTTTTATATTTGTATTTATGCTGGCAACATTTGTAAACGAAGGCCCCAAAACAGAAACCAGAATATTTTGTTCCTAAGAATAAGATAAGTTTTATAAATATCGGAAATGTTTGGTTAGTTTTTTTCATTCTATTAATTAGCCATTAATTAGATATTACTTCTCAGAATTCTAACGAAGTACATGTTTAAGGATTATATACGGGAACATCACAAAATTGAGTAACTCAGTAAGTTAAAGTTTCAATGGACAAAGCTCTCGAGCGACAAAGTAGCTAATAGCCCCGTGTAGAAAAGATTTTCACCAAAAGACTAATGAATTAGTAAAAATTTTAGAGTAGAGCAATTACATATGGCTTTACTTTTCGATGTAGTGATCGTCAGTAGAAGTGAACTAATACAATATAGATCAAATAAAAGTATTAGTAGTAAAATTAAAAGTAGTATTAAAAGTTAATAAATGTACATTCCGAGCACAATCGAAGGCAATCTCAATAATAGAGAGTATGATTACAGGATGCACGTGATCCCAAGTTTGTAATAGAACCATTGTCTGTTACACCTGCGGATGATTCTATGTTTGTACGGTCAAGTTGTACGCGACTGAATTACGCGTTGCCTTGTGGGTGGGTTACTGAAAGAATTGGGTGGCTATTCCATATTATTATTTTTTATTTTAATTTTTAAATAAGTATCCTGGGACATTCTTAGCTCTGTTTTGGAGGGCCAGTTGGCTTGGTTATTAGAGATCCTGACTGCCAAGCCGCAGATCGGGGGTTCGATTCCCACTCAGGACAAACATGTGTGTGCATGATCATGCCTGTTTTTTCTCGGTTTGGGTGTAAATATCTATATAAGTATGTATTAAAAGTAGTATATCAGTAACCTGGTAGCCATAGTAAAAGCAGTACACTCTGGTTAATTTGGGATCAGATAACCATGTGTGGAGAATGTCCTGGGATATTTATTCTTTACACACGGCCATCTGCCACCCTATGTAGTGAGCTTCTCTCTCGTGATTGCTTAGTTAGCGAAAGAGACAGAGCATAGAGGCCGCGACGCAATATTGTTGAGCTAGTGTAATTTTCATTAAAGAATTGAAGCCCTAATACAAAACTAAGCTGTACTGTAATGAACACCAGATAACAGATATCACATAGTATAAAACAAAGTCGCATTCTCTGTCCCTATATCCCTATGTATGCTTAAATCTTTAAAACTACGCAACGGATTTTGTAGCGGTTTTTTTTAATTGATGTTGTGATTAAAGAGGAAGGTTTTTATGTATAATACTTGCATACTATATTTGAGAAAATGCGAGAATCTTATAGAATTACAACTATATTACTGCGCGTGTTTAACAGTTCGCGTATTACAGAACTGCGAAACGCGGGTGAAACCGCGAGGGACAGCTAGTAGTATATATATTAGTATTGTTTTCTAAACTCATAATTATACATTATTTACTGACCAGAGAGTACTAGATACAGAACAAACAGACACACAATTTTTTGTCCTGGATGGGATTGAAACCAGAACCTCACGTGGCATTCAGGGTCTGTAACCACCAAGTCAACTTGCCCTTAAAATGAATCTTACCATAGCAATGATTAGGCAATAATTAGGTAAGTTAGCACACAAGCCAGTGTAAATAACTGGAAATCTTCAAAAAAAAGATTTTGTGTTGTACTATAACTACAATTTTTTTTATGATATAATAAAAGCAAGTAAGTAAATAGTTTTAGTTAAAAGATGGTTAAAAAAAATCCGAAGTTATCCACATTTCTTTCTCTACTTCGTGGAAACCTTAAGTGACCATTCTTTTAAGAATAGTTTTTGTTGGTATATTTTTTTAGTAATCAATGCTGTTTTTCCTAATTAAAAAAAGATGGAATTAAAAAAACAAAACTGAATAACAGACTAAGAACATTAAAAGTTTCAAGTAACATCACCAATAAGCTATCCCCACAAACCTAACAATCATTATCCATTGATCTGCCGCCATTGCTCCCGATATTACGGTATCCATCGATAACCTATCGTTTGAATAACAAATTATGCTTTTGTTGTATGCTCTTATTGAATACTGTAATTACGGCTCAATTTCGTCTACTTACCTATATAATGTTTATGTACGATGATTATTTCAATGACATGGTGTATGCGGTAGACAATTGAGGAGGCAGATGGAGATTACTGCAGAGAGGAGAGAGGAGGCGGGTGAAGATGACTGCAGAGAGGAGAATACAATACAGAAATTAAAATATGATGAGAAATCTTTCTACTATTATAAACGCGAGAGTTTTCATGGATGTTTATTAGTTAATCGCGCCAGAACGCCTGAAAGGATTTAGATGAAATTTGGCATAGAGACAGATTATAGTCGAGAATAGCACATAGGCCACTAGCTTTTTATCCAGGGAATAATATCCCTCGGGAACGTAGGTGAAACCGTGGGTGGCAGCAAGTTAATAATATAAGATAGAACTATAAAATCTGTGCCAATGACAGAAAGGGTTAGAGGGAGAGACAGATTTATTAAATTAATACTTGCTGATCCTGGCGTGCATTGAGTTCATACAAATATACAATGGATAAGAGCACTTTCAATAATTCCTAAATTTTCCAATTTTCCGGGAAACTTTTCCAAATTTCTTTTTCTAACAGCCGGATAATTTCCGGCCGGAACATTCGGATAGTTCATTTTTTTTTACAAATTAACGAAATTAATGCTGCCGTTCTCGAGTGATGCGCTTAAAGTGCGCCAATGAACATCATTTCATTTGAAATACTTATATTAGTTTCAAAGAGGTATCATAATGGATGTTCTTCTAACTAATTCTTTGCACTTTTTTGTGCAAACATATTTTTTTTCTTTTCTTCCCAAAATTTTACATTCATAAAGAGCCTTCTCAATAATGCTTTTTCATAGGCTTTGACGCTTATATTTCCTAAAATTCAAGTTATAGTATGTTATAGGTATAATTATCAATATCAATTAAACACGTAGTTACTCTCAATACTGACACACTCATTAGCCAATTTTTTTATTATTATTATTATTATTAGGTAACAGTATTTTGTAAAACCTATTCGAGAGTAGGTATCTATGTTTTTAAAAGTACCCAGTTAACATTTTATAAGTACTTCTAACCCAAGCAGAAGATACCCGTTCAATCTTCCTCAGTGATTGATGACCGAAAGATCGAATGGATGACCGAATGGAATCGATTTAGTGAGCAATGGCGATCATTTGCATATGTAAGGAAGGCGAAATGAGAGTCTTTATGCTGAATAATGTGATAAACCTCTTTAGTTGACTTTTTATCGTTTAGATTTGTCTTTTGATAAAATGTGAGGTGAAGAATTTTCTGCAGACTTTTTTTTTCAATTAAATATGTCGGTGCGTAAAAAATTTGGTTATAGGTTTTAAAATTTATGGCTACTTCAAGTAAATTAAACTACTACTGACTCCGTGATTCAAAAAATAATTTCTAACACAAACTTTCCATTCTACGCGTTGCATTAACGTTCAGAAATAAAATTTATCACCGTCATTGTTACGTAAACTATAATAACACATAATATATGTAAATACCATGCATCTGCCGCCGAACATCCGAGCTCTACGGAAACTTTTCCCACGTGATGGTGTTGCCAGCTGAACATAAAGCGTTGTTAATGGTAATTAATAGCTGTAACATTATGGAGAAAAGTTGTTTTATTACATGCCAAATATTGAGTTGGTGTTTAAGTTATGAATGATGCAATAGTTGTTCTATTAAAAAATCAGGTGTAGGCCATCAAATCTCTTTGGTGTACTTCTATCAAGATGTGAGGCTTGAAATCGTTTAGTAAAATTAGAAATCACAAAATTGCGCGTAAAAATAAATAAATTATGCACTCTTTTCTAGATTTTTTCAAAGTATAAGACAATAGTTATTAGGTTTTAAAATTTCAATATTATCTTTTTAAATAAAATTTAATATTGTTCGTTGGCTAACCAACGAATCACTTGATAACGACTGGACCGATATTTCTTTTTTTTTTTTTTGTTGGCGATAAGGTTTTCAAGGAAAGAAAAATGGTATAAATTGCCCCTTTTATATGGTACTGTTTTATAAACTGAAGACCATAACTCAGGATTAAAAAAGAGCAACTAGTAAAATAAATCAAAAAAAAAAATAAACAAATAAAATATATTAAGTTTTCGATTTATTTCGAAATATTACATTTATTTTATCAAATTATTTTCAGGTAGTAAGTTGTTCGAGATTTTTCTTATGTCCCTTGAGGTATATTTGTTCTTTGTCTGTGATGTTATCTATTATGGTATATATTTTATAAAAGTATAAATCAAATATTACTGCCGTGATACCTAATAGAAGCTCTGCGTAGTTTGGGCTGTTAATATTTATTTGTTGAACCACTTAAGTTAAGAATAAAATTATAGTTAATCGAACGCCGTTGTTAAGGTAGTCTGACTATTTTTGTAAAATATTTGCAACAGTCTCTGTTTCTTAAGTTATAATCTGATACTTATAGGCACATTTTTTTTATTATAATTAGCTTTTAATGTCGCAACCTAATACCTAATTTCGAACAAATAAAACCAATTTAAGAGACAATTAGTCGACATAAACATTCTTTAAGTCTCCAAGCTCATTTTAAAAATAATAATGTTACACTTTCACACATTATCATTTAAATCGTTTCCATTCTAACCTTAATTAATGCAATCACATTTTGTTAGCTATACATTGGCTCTTTTAAGTGCAACTCCGAAAACCGTTTCAAATAAAACAAGCATGGGAAAGTGTCGATACTTCAACTAACGATAATATCGATAATTTATAAAGAGTTGTCTTTCAATTTGAACCTGATTAAAGTTGAGATTGTAATGTGTGAGTTAAGATACAATCGGGTATTTAGTTTTCTTTACCAGATAAGATTTCAATGGTAGTCAGCAAGGTGTGGAAACCAAATCAATTCCGTATACAATGTGTTTTATATTACTCGCTGACGTTTTACGGCGTAATTTTTTTGGGTAGTTTATTTTTTGTTTTAATCTGTTTTTACTTATCTGTAATGTTCAACTCTGTGGACACAATTTTTCTAAGAGTGTTGTATTACCTGTTTTGTTAGTAACCAGTACATTCCGTAAACAAACAGGGTATTCAAAAATGCTTGTCTATACATATTGGTATTGATGACAATATTCATATTCTTGTTCGCAAGTAAACTCAACTTTGACACTTATAATATCAAATTATATTTAAATGTTAAAGAAGCTATTACATTATAGGTTGCTTACTGAGTTTATTTAACTCCGTTGACAACCTTTTCAAGCATGCATAAAGCGCTATCTTCACATACAATAGTCCTATATGCAATTAAATGTAAAATATTATTGTACTCTTTCACTGCCGTCTATGGGAACCACATTATAACATATCTAACGCCTAGATTCCTTTGACATGACACTTTATGGAAATACCGCAATAAAGTCACACAAAACTATACTTGCTGTCGACAACAAACAAAAGTCTCGAAGGACAACTCTATGGACAAAGGAATAAGATATAAATTGGAAACAAATTCATTTTGCAAAATTGCAAATAAGAGCGTGGTATTAAATCTAACAGTGCCACCCGTAGATACCCTTTGTCCGTCCCTTGATTGAATATCGAATGCATAATCGTAAACATGAATCGATTCTTACGAATACGAAGAATCGATATTGAAATCGGCAAGCACTAAGGTTTAAGATGAATAAAGGTACTTAGACGGGGGAATAGAGAAAACATAACGTGGTTTTCTTTTGTATCAAAACATGTTATGGGACTTTAACCCTTAAATATTTGCACATAGTAATCAAAGTTCTAAATTTTAGTCGCAAAATAGGTTTGCACGATTGTATTAATATTTTATAACATTATGAAACCTTTTGGAATAATGTGAGTATGTTAACGCTGCGACACCATTGTCCTTTGTAATACTTACAAACACGGTGATACCCATGGTGTTGCAGGCGTCAATAGGCTGCGGTGACCGTTTACCATCAGAGGCCGTGAGCTTGTTTGATACCTAAGTAGTACCTAGTTAGGTTTAAATACTGAAATAATTCGTTTTTAATGACAAAATCAAAGAGATTCATTGTTGATGAAGACCGTTTAGTAATAAAATGAAATATGATATAGCTTTTTAACGATCTAATAAAATTGCAATTCTGAACAAAATAAAGCTTGATGTAAAAAAACTTTGTATCTAATAGCTGGAGAATTATTCGTCGGTTTTTGACACTTATAATATTTATATATAATCCTCTCTAACCCTTGACTTTTTAAATACAATATAGCAATTTAATGATGTCTATAAAATGTAGTAAATAATTAATAGAGTCACAAATATTTAACTCTATTACTAAACCATTATTATCTGCTAATATCATGTTACAACATGACACTTTTAACATTCTTAATTCTAGATAAATTAAATTACGTCATTAATTTATATATTTTTAATATTATGTTAATATTGAAGTCATCAAGTCAAGCCAGAGTAATGTTTATGCGTGTGCTATTATGCAGTTATCTATATTTTGTATATAAATATATATAAGGAATTTAGGGTTACTGTGACGCAACATCACCTCAAAACTACTGAACATATCAGCGTGGGACGGCTACCATTCGACGCAGAATTTTTCATAGTTGCTTATAGGATAAATATAATGTCGATAAACGGGGATGAAACCGCGGGGGCAGCTAGTATATTTATTATTAATTTTTGCCGTGAAACAGTGCACTTGTATTACTGTGTTTCGGTTAGAAAGGTAAGGGGACTGGTGAAATGACAGGCGCATGAGACTTCACTTCTCAGGGACGAGAACCCATTGGCGATGCTGACTATTTACCATCAGATGGATCGAACAGACTGCTTAGACTGTCGGCTCATATGGTATAAAAAAAGTAAAATACATATCGTTTCAAACAGTATTTAGTACCCATTCGGAACATTGTCCGTGTAAGGGTGTAAGAGCCATCTGCGGCTAACATCTACCCACAGGCTACTTGGCTTGGTGGTTAGCGCTTTGACTGCCAAACCGAAGGTCGCAGTTTCGATTTCCACCCAGGACAAACATGTGTGCATGAACATGTCTGTTTGTACTGTGTCTGGTTGTAAAAATCTATTTATGTATGTATTTAGAAAAAAAATCTAGTATACGAGGTAGTATATCAGTTATCTGGTTTCCATAGTACAAGCTCTGCTTAGTTTGGGATCAGATGGCCGTGTGTAAAGAATGTCTCGGGATATTTATTTATAAGACAATAAAAATACTCGTAGTAGTAATTGAGTATCGGGCTAAGTTTTTGATGCTATCCAGAACCAAAAACCAAAATCCGACTTCATAATAAAAGAAGATAATGAATTCCAATCTATAAGCACAACAATGCAAAATAAATCGCGTGCAGCTTGTTGTTTTAGAAAACAAAAACAGACTATTTTCAAATTGCCCGTATTCCAATACCGTACAGATGGAATATTGGTACAAATTATGCGACCACGAATTCTTCCACTCGAGATAATGTATTCGATTCGGTACCGAGTCGATGGCATCGTTCACGCGAGCTTCGAATGTCTGTGGACATTTACCACGGTACTAAGGTAACTCGAATGTGTAATTTAAAAAATGTTACCCTTAATCATTTAAATTGTCAGCAAAATCGTACCTTCCAAAGTTAATGTAGCCATACTACTCGTATTTTAGATAACTTTTGCTATTGCAAACCTATGAAATCCGTCAAATTTAAAAAGCTTAATTTTTTTATATTGTTTATCAAAAGTCAAACGCATATATTCAATGCAGTCCTTAGAACACAATGTAAATTAAAGCTACAGAACCTACCCGTGCTTCGGAATAATTTACTACTTTACATACACTTAGTATGAAATTAATTTGATTCGAACAAGCCTACTGCAATTAATTGTAAAAGAAATAACTCCAATCTTTGATCTCATCGAGAACAAATAGTTCGCGAAGATGATTCGTACTCGATATTCGAAATATTTGCGCGATTGTATCGATACACGACGTTGAATATTTTGTTATTTGAACGAAACGCGTCACCTGCTAACTTGAACGATAAAATACCGATTTCGTTCGTTACCCGTGACATTTTTGTAATATTTATTTAATTGGATTAGGGATTCCTTCTTTGGATCGTCTTTAAGTAGCGACTTAACTACTAAACCCAATGGTTTGGTTTAGCGTTGATACAAAAGTTTCGAGGGTTATTACGTGAACGATTCTCAACATAATTTTTTTAAATTATTGGAGATTTGTTAATCTTTTTTTTTATTCAGCACTGGATACAATGACACTATCGTTATTGATAAAAAGAAGACAGGTATACACACTTATGTTTAATTTCTTGTAACCTATTTGATGTGTGGAATGATTTAAAGTAAAATTCAAGTTAGTGAGTGCAGGACCGTTTCATTTCACCACCCGAACCCACAGATTTAAATATATTATAGAAAATGTCAATAATTTACAAATTTACACGGTTTCGTATGAACAAAAAGAGACTACAAAGAGATAAACAATGATAAATTGTTACTTAATATATATTAGTCTTGCTCGTATTTTGGTGAGAGAATAAGCTTAGCCATACAAAGAGGCAACGTAGCCAGCCTTCTGGGCACTTTACCCATAGACAGCTCTAGCAATTTAAATTCAGTTTTTTTTTATGCCACTTGAGCCGACAAACAAGCAAACGGTCCACCTGATGGTAAGTGGTCACCTCCGCCTATGGACATTTGCAACACTAGGAGCATCGCCAATGCGTTGTCGACCCTGAGACGTGAAGTTGTTAAGTCTCATGTGCCTGTAATTTCACCGGCCCCCTTACCTTTCTAACCGAAACACAGTAATACAATTGCACTACTGCTTCACGGCGGAAATGGGTAAGGTGGTAGTATTTCCCCGGACGAACTCTGCACTAAGAGCTCTACTACTCTAAAAAGGTTCAGTTTTTTATTTATAGATTATTGCTTTATTTATTAGTTAATTTTAAGTAGTTTAGTAGGTACACTTTTATTATGTTAGTATTAGATCTATTGTAATCTTGTTTACAATGAATTAAATTTTATCATATAATATACATATAATGATTTAAGAGTCAGAATTATAACTTATATTTTTCGGATCTATACGATAATAACACGACGTCGAAGCGAAAATTATAGATTACTTTTAAAAAACCTTGAAGACGATAAAAAATGTTATGTTGAAATAATAATAGAAAAAATATCAAAACTCCGGTAGGCTGACGAATTGATAGATTTTTTATTTAATCCTTTATATTACAAATTTTGAATTTAAACCACAAAATATGATAATTTTACAAACGATAAAAATGAAATGAATACAATAGATGTTTTATTTATTGCAATTTAATCCTAATAAATATCCATTGTCCACTAGCTTCGATATTTTAATACTGTGACAATAAAATTTGAATAACAATGCATTATAATTCTTAGACCGAAAAACGGGATATAGTGAGGTCAAATTAAAACAATTAACCCTGTCCGAGGGTACAGTTGCCACAAATAAAAGCCGGCGATAGCAGACCGACTAATGAGTTGTTAGAGCCGCGCCGTGCCCGCTGAAAAACCACATGTGAGTCGATAGTGATGTCCATTCGGATCTATTGATATCGATAAATTTATTTAAAACAATAGACAATACAGTAAAGCGTTTATGAAAGGGGAATTCGATAATCCGGCTATCGAGTTATCGATTCATCATCATATTATGGATACCTTGGATTTCCACCACGTAGGGTCCTGAGCCGCCTGCAGCCAGCGGCTTCCAGCGACTCTGACCAGGTCATCGGTCCACCTGGTGAGAGGAATGAATGGATTAGCCTTCTACATTGAAATTCTAATGACAAGATGTTGATTTCTTGTGAAGAAAGATAATAAGAATTGTCTGTGGTATAAACGGTCAGCATCAGGACACCATATTTTTTTCCAAAATATTTTTTTCAGCCGTTTGTTAGACGTAGGTAAGCAACTTGTGTATATTTTAACGGTATGCAAAATTATGTATTATTAGCGTACGCCATCGGGTCTTTCAATAAGTATTATTTTGGTAATATTAGATCGATAATAGAAAAATAAGGCAGTTTCCCATCACCACAGCGAAGCGAGCGACGAGCACGGAGTGGCGAGTGGCGACCGCGCTCGGATGCGTAGTGCCACACCGCAAGCGCAGTAATTGGTTTGCTCTGCCGCTATACCAGCTGATTTTTATCTCCAATTATTGAGTTTTCACGCCAATTAAATATTATCTCGCTTCCGGTGGAAGCCGCGCTTGATGTCGATATAATCGAACATTTCTAGAAATGGCCAGCCTTACTTAATGGTGTACCTAGTATGCTTCTGGAATAAGTAGATTTTAATTATTATTGATTAGTATTTAATTAATGTCATTAAGTTATTAAAATAATTAGAACATATTATGCTATATATGTCACTGCAACTAAGTTTAACAACTAATTGTCCAGGTAAGGGGTAAAACCAAACTGTTACACTTCGAATCAAGAAAAAAAAAACTCTCGTGTAAACGGGGCCAATATTTTTAGATACTTATATACAGAGGTGTCGGTAACGGTGTCGCGAGTTCAATTGTTTTTTCCCATCTAAAAAATGCCCAATGCGCCTATAGTTTTTACTTCAAAAAAGGCTCTACTAGATATTTAATTCTTAAGTAAGCTAATAAGTATTCTTTAAATAATCCATCATAACCCTTAGTTTGGACGTAGTTATTGATGATTAAATTAACTTTAAGTTCGTAACTGACTTGTACCTATCATGCAATAACGGTTGGGGGCGGATTCAGATAAACACACTGTCAAACTAATATAAGCTATACAACATTACAAATAGAAGCCATTCTCAATTCCACAAACATTATTGCATTAGAAACTAAACTGTTATTTCTCAATCACTTCATAGATTAATCAAAATGAACAAATTATTCCAAACGCAAACCGTCAAGTAACGAATCATTATCGCTATAGTGACAAGAATACGGCCCACTGTTCCTCTAGACTGTGGAACGACGTCGAAGCTAATATTACTTAAGATACATATCTAAATAACGCACCACATACACAAATAACTACTTAAAAGGTTAACTTTCCAATGGTTAAACTTGCAACGTGTTACAAAATTGTTTTGGGATCTGTAAATGAAGATTAGTGTTGTTTATTTTTGTAACAGATATTGGTAAGGACAAATACCTTTTAAGGCGCGTTTTGTTTATCCATTTGATCGTCTATGCATATGCCACTTCTTCTTCCTTTATGTTTATTATGTGATGGGCCAGTTGGATTGGTGGTTGGAGACCCTGCCTGCCTCGCCACGGGTCGTGGGTTCAATTCAAAGTGCATGAACATGTCTGTTTATTCTGTATCTGTGTATTTAGAAAAAAACTAGTATATTTAGTATATTAGTTATCTGGCTTTTATAGTACAAGCTCTGCTTATGGGATCAGATGGCCGTGTGTAATGAATACACCAGGACGAGCCGGTTCGCTTGGTGGTTAGGGACCCTGACTGCTAAACCGAAGGTCGTGGGTTCGATTCCCACCCAGGACAAACATTTGTGTGTTTGAACATGTCTGTTTGTTGTGTCTGGGTGTGAATATCTATATAAGAATGTATTTAAAAAAAGTAGTATATGTGGTATATCAGTTACCTGGTAGCCATACTACAAGCAGTACACTCTGCTTAACTTGGGATCAGGTATAATTTAATAATATGCATTAATTATTTTTATTTATAATTTATTTTATTCATTTGTTTTTTGATGCGCCAAGTGTAACGACAAACATGCAGTCTGTCTACCAGATGGTAAGTAGTCACCGCCGCCTATGGACATTTGCAACACCAGGGGCATCACCACTGCGTTGTCGAACCTGAGACGTAGTAATTTCGCCGTGTATTTCTAACCGAAACACTGTAGGTAATAATTAGTATATCAGTAATCTGGCTTTCATAGTACAAGCTCTGCTTAGTTTGGGATCAGGGGCCCAATTCCACTAAATGCAACGTTCGAGTAGCACGTTTGGTTCGGGAATGGTATGGTTACGATTAATGTCAAATTGAAGTTTGACATTTCATAAATATGGTATTCCTACGCACTACAACCGAAACAAACATACATTTTGACGTAATCTTTCGAACGCATGTGAACCATTACCGAAACAACCGCAGTTCGATCGTTGATGTGTTTAGTGCAACACGATTAAACGTCAAATTTGACGTTTGGTTGTGATATGGTAATGGTTCGGTGCATAATATGTTAGTGGAATTGCCCCCCAGGTGACCGTGTGTAAAGAATATTATTTGCAAAAATTCCCCTTTTTTTATCCTATCCCATCTCTTTGTACTTTAAGATTGTTAGTGTTAATTTGTATGCTATCTTGATGGGAACTATAGATCTTGCATGCAATTGTGGCACACAGACTATGGTTGAACATGTCCAACACGGTTCATGATACATGGGCGAGATTTCTAATATGAGGGTAGTTAGGGAGGTAGGTACTAACTAACTCTATCACCGTACCATTTGAGCTAGCTATGCTTACTCTCTGCACTTACTAGAGGTAGTAGAAATCTTAGGCAACATCCTTTCTAATAGAAAACCCTATTATTGTTTAAAACAAACACAATAAAATAGGCCGATCAACATGGAGATGGCATGCGATGGTCGTAGCATTATCACCAATGGTATCGCTAATGCATTGTCGACTCTGAGACGTGAAGTTGCTAAGTCTAATGTCTCTAAGTAAATCTTAAGTTATTTATTTATAATCCATGTATTCAGCAATAGAAAAATTCAATGTAACACTATATATTAAGGAACCACAAGCCTCAGTTCAAAACAACGAGCTGAGCAAGCGCTGAAAAATGTTAATTTTTAAAAACACAATACAATTAATCTTAAAATAATTTATCGTAGAATCTTCAAAAAGTCCGTAGAAAATGCAAAAAGAAATAAATAAAAATAAGAAAAAGTCTTATGTCTCTAATTTCACATGTGCACTACTGCTTCGCGGGAATTGGGTATGGTAGTAGTACCCGTTCAGACGAGCTCATTATTGAGAACTCTACTATATTTAAAATTTCAAGTGATATATTAACAAAAAAGCTTTTACCTGATACCTTATCATTACTCCTAGAAATAATGACGTAGATTTCATTAAGGTATACATTGTTCTCACTGTACAAAGTAAGCGGTACATGTTATAAATAAAGTATTATCTCCAATAATAACTCGGCCGGATTGAACTGAACAATACGCTGAGCGGACGTAGGCGTTGGATACTATCGACCTATGGGTGGAAGTTTATAGGGATTGATATCACGAAAATTCCTTACATTAAACAATTAGATTCGGTAGTTGTCATATTTCTTCCACAAGTAAGGGCTAGGAATATTACACATCTAATTTAAAAATATCAATGTAAGCAATATACTAGTTACCAACACAGTACCTACCCTTTACAGTTTCAGGTTTCACATGAAGGAAAATCATCGAATTCGAAATGAAGTCATCCGTCAGAGAACCAAAGTTATCGACATAGCTCAAAGGATTAGCAAGCTGAAGTGGCAGTGGGCTGGTCACATCTGCCGTAGAACCGATAACCGTTGGGGTAGACGTGTTCTAGAGTGGAGACCACAGCTCGGTTAACGTAGTGTAGGGCGCCCTCCAGCTAGATGGAGCGATGATATACGCAAGCTGGCTGGCAGCGGTTGGAAACAAAGAGCTGAAGATCGAGTTCAGTGGCGTGCCATAGGTGAGGCCTATGTCCAGCAGTGGACGGAGATAGGCTGATGATGATGATGAAGGAAAATCAATAATTTCAGAGTATATATCAGTATGCATTTGTAATTTGAAAGATGAAAACCCAGAGTTTTTGAAAATTGCATCAAAGTAAAACTTTTCGAGTATGTATTTAACAATAATGCCATAGTTTGGTTTCATTCTTTAGTAACTACACTCTCATATTATAAGTATGGTTGTTCAATAACCATACATTTTTCAATTTAGTGACATACTAAAAAATAATTTGTGTAATTTCTATACAATATATTCATAGGTCTCAAATCAAATTAGGTGTATCCTTCAGACACATATTACATAGTGCTTTGTATAACAATTACTTACAGAATTATCAATTTACAATTTGACTATAAGTGGTTCAAAATACGTTACTTAAAGGTGTCATCAACTCTATATAAATCACCGTCATCTCAAGGAGCCTTTGTAATAGCAACTCTGTCTGATTTAATTGTGGGCAGCGTTAATTGGCCATTGTCCAGCAATATTGCTCTGCCCTCCGCTGCCCTACAGTTAACTAAAGCCCTTTGTTTTAGAGCATCCCCTTTGTCATGCATGGCTGATAAAGTAATAGTCTCTGTGTTAGTTTGTTTTTCAATTCATTGAGTTGTTCAAACAAAAACAACAAGTCTTACTCATGCTGGATAATTCTCAGTATTGTAAGGATTTGCGCTATCTCTTATAGTCAGAGATATCCACTTTCCTACATACAAAGCTGTTGAGTAAAAGCTGGTCAAAGATTTTTAGTATCACATTATTTGATTAGTAGAGCTCTTAGCGCAGAGTTCGTCCGGGGAAGTACTACCACTTTACCCATTTCTGCCGTGAAGCAGTAGTGCACTTGTATTAAGGGGGGCGGTGAAATTACAGGCACATGAGACTTAACAACTTCACGTCTCAGGGGCGGCAACGTTTTGGCGATGCCCCTAGTGTTGCACATGTCCATAGGCGGCGGTGACCACTTACCATCAGGTGGACCGTCTGCTTGTTGGTCGGCCCAAGTGGTATAAAAAAAAATAAAGCATTTTGTATTATTATTAGTGACCCCCTCCAAAATTTCAGGCTGCGTCCTCGGCTGAATGCACTTGTATTACTGTGTTTCGGTTAAGAAGGTAAGGGGGCCGGTGAAATTACAGGCACATAAGGCTTAACAACTTCACGTCTCAGGGTCGACAACGCTTTGGTGATACCCCTAGTGTTTTCCAAATGTTCATAGGCGGCGGTGACCACTTACCATCAGGTGGTCCGTCTGCTTGTTTTCGGTCTATGTCTTTGTACTATCCAAACGTAAAGAAAGGACAAACAAATAAACTAACTTTCGAATATTTATTATGAAGTCATAGAAACTGGAATTGTCGTAATGGCGACAAATACTATCATCCCAACTCATATCTAAGATGTCTTAAGAAACCAAAGATTATACAGATGACCCTTGCACTTAACACCTTGCAGCTAGTAATGAATATCCCTATCATAACATTATATCTACCGTTCTAAAACTAGTGGAATAAGTGCCGCTTTATTTTATTAATTTGTCGCTACATAAAAAAGAAAGATAACATCTAATTTAAGACGACTGGTTCTAATAACAATAACATAACCACTTTATTCTTAGCACAAGACAGAAGTCCTTTCTTTGTAACTGAAGAATTGTTATGAACAGCTACCAGGTTTAAAAATGTTGATCTTCTGACACGTCTTGGACTATTCAAGTGGTACTTAAGGAAGACACTACACAGTAAATAAAGTAACTAGTAAACCAATTTGGGTAATAAATTTCATATCGAAACAAAATTCAAATTTTAAGTTTATTTTAAGTAGTAAATAGGTTTACCAATTATAAAGATGTTATAAATATCTATACAAGTAAGTAAAATTGGAGTATCTATACATATTAAAACTGTGAAATATGAAAATAAATGTATTGTACAGTGGGTTGGCAAATTTGTCATTAGAACCAAATAGAGGCTAGATGATCGCAAATTGTCTAAATCATTTTAGAGACTTCCAGTAGCCTCTACCTCTAATATCAACATATTATTTGATGTAACATTCTTATATTATAAAATTAAAAAAACATCACCAAAGCTTCAGCAATATTCAGTTTATTACATATCTTTAATTTTTTTTTAAATAATTTCTGGGTAATTATTTAATGTGTATACTGCCTTTACACGGTCACAATATTTTACTGTGTCAACGAACACCAACGAACAAATAACTTCCAGTTAACACAAGAAATATACTGAAAACCTGCCCTGAGTTTTCTTTGAATCATAATCATAATAATTAAATGTTGCAATAAGAGGCCTTATCAGCTGGACGTATGGATAATGCTACTGACCGGGGAACATCATTTTATCAAACTCTGCAACTCAGTTTAATCGGTAAAAAAAATCCTTTACCGTCCATCGCATTGTAACTACTACGTTAAGTACGAGCGTTTTGAGTCGATGCAGCAATGTACATGCTGTAAGGAGATAAAGTTAGCTGTTAAAGGGGTTTCTAGTGAAATAATGTGTCAGAGTAAGAACCAGTTAGGCAAATTATCTGCGAAGAATCAGTGGCTCCACCTGCCGTTTGTGTCTTCGCATATTTATGTACTTGCACCGGCGCAGTCGTGTGAGTGATTAGTCCATGCGTAATGTTTTGTTTTAAAATAGAGTTCTTTTTATTGGAAATTTAATCGCGTTTATTTTATAGTGGTGACCTCGTACTGACGATCGATGAAGTCGATATATTAGATCTCAGTCTTAATATGGAGATCATCAATGAATAATCAATAAAACATCAACATATTAATGTTTTTTTTTTATCAGACTGGTACTTTGATAGAGCTACCGTAAACCGTAAAAAAGATATTAGAAAGAAAATGAATAAATAAATAATTATAAAACTATTTCCAAATATAATTATAATGACAACCTTGACAGGCCAGTTGGCTTGGTGGTTAGCGCTCTGACTGCCAAACCGAAGGTCACGGGTTCGATTCCCACCCAGGACAAACATTTGTGTGCATGAACATGTCTGTTTGTTCTGTGGCTGGGTGTAAATATCTATATAAGTATGTAATTAGAAAAAAAAAAAAGTAGTATATGTAGTATATCAGTTATCTGGTTTCCATAGTACAAGCTCTGCTTAGTTTGGGACCAGATGGCCGTGTGTAAAGAATGTCCCAGGATATTTATTTATTTATTTATTTTATAACCTGTTTCTTAATCTAATACTATGTTCAGACTAAAATTAATAGTAAAGGTACCCACTTGGGTATTATTCCATGGTTTCGTCGTTTATCACGATAATGATCTAGACTATTGAACTTATACTCTTTAGGCGTGTCATGAAAAAATTATGAGAGTGAAATATTAAAATACGCACGCATCAGTGTAACACAAAATTCTCACGGATGAAGTTAGCTGATAACGGTCTCTCCGGAACATCGCATAAATCGCAACTGTCAGTGTCAATGAGTGAGTAAAGATGTTATTGTCAATAATAACCTAACAACGTCAAAAATTGTTATTCGTTGCTACAGACAGGTGCAAAGAGTTTGGACAATACAATTTCACAACTGAATAGTAAAAAATGCTTTTAGTGCAGTTTTTCTGATCTATAAATTTCGGGTATAACATCTTACGAGCGTACATAATAGGGATGTGTCCTGACATGTCAAATCAGCAAATCTTTATGAAATGTCAAAACGATCGAATGTATGGAGTTTTGTATGAAATAGCAAGTTGTGACGTCATAATTGTACAGCATAAAATAACGTACTTTTTATGATTCATTTGTGATTCCAACGAAACGATGATTCACATTAATGATTTAATTTTGATCATATTTAATGTTTTCTTATATTTTTGGATGCTCAATACACTGGTTAGTGTTTGATCATTAATCTTTAATACAGGACACATCCCAATTAAAGGTACCGACAATTTTATAAAACAAACTACACAATTCAACTTTCATAAATCAAAAATTAAATTCTCAACTTTGAAAATTGGTTACAAAAACTAATAACTTACAAGACAATAACAAATAATCCGGAACTGTTTTAACATTTAACATTTCTAAATACGAAACAAACGATATTTTAATGCTGGCAACACATGCGATGGACGAGATTTTTCAATCAGCGGCCCAGCGTGATTCCTAATTAAAAGTATAATGATCCGGAATGCCTTGTTGTAATAGAATACGTTAAAAAATGTTCTCATGGATAATATTATATTATAATATGATATTATAATTTGAAGTATAATACATGCTTAATTATTTGATACGTTAATAACGAAGCTGTTCGATTTGTTTGGGAACAATTTATTTTACTAAAATAAGGCTGGTAAAGAGTAAGGATTATCGACTATTTGTTAAAACGAAATAAACTTTTTTCGGTTTTTTTTTCTTATTATTATCATGAAGAACTTCCCTGAGGAGTTTGATAGGAGTATTTTAAATTAGAATATTATATAATACTAAATATCCTGAGACATTCTTTACACACGGTTATCTGATCCCAAACTAAGCACAGCTTGTACTATGGAAACCAGATAACTGACATACTACATATACAGCCTTTTTTCAACATACATACTTATATCGATATTTACACCTTCAAACATTATATTTTTATTTAGATTTCAGTTCCTACGGTATATTTTTCTATGGAAAATGAAATTTTCGGTTATTTATCACTATTTAAATTATAAATGTCAATAGAAACATAGTAGGTTTTGTAAACCACACAACTCTAAACCGTAATTATTAACTTATTAATCAGGATTTATTAATTAAAAAAACATAAAGACTAGAAAAGATTTTAAGATTTTTTTACAATTATTCGACTTTGAAATAGGAATAATAAAATATGAACTCCGAATATAAGTTTCCCATTAATAGCATTATTTTTAATTGAGGCTATAAATTTATAAGTAAAAGCTATTATATTTTTCTTAATTCGTTTTTTACAATAATTTTCCTGAGCGTTAATGATTTTAGTTATTTGATCCTGGACATTTGAAGACAGCTATTGTATAAGTTCTGCCTACCTATAAACTGTTTGAAGTTGTGGTAAATTTTTAAAAACTTAATCCAACTGATTTTAAATACCTGACAATGTTGACATATACATAGCAATCTAATATATACAACTTTGTCATAACTTAATCCAATATATTTTATAAATTATATTAAATACCTTACAATGTAGACATATACATAGCAATCTAATATAGCTATAGCTTGAGCAAAGTATGCAAGTATATTATCTGAGATCTATTTTTTAAATAACTATATCAATTTGTAAGCAGCGTTTTCTTTGGAAACTAAATAATGTATTTCAGTGTATTTGGAAAATCCCCTTTGAAGGTGGTTTCCTATGTAGGTACTTGAATAGGGAAAAGTAGTTTAAATGAAATTGTAGTAGTAATAGAAGTCGACCTCCGATATTTTGGATGATAAAAGCATTTAAAGTAGTAATTCTATATTACAGTACATTGGCTATTCCCATGGTATTCGGAAAACATAAGATTCCTCGGTAACACGTGGAAAATCATATTGCACCACGTTTATTATATAAATTAGAAGTATTTATTTAATAATGATCGTTAAAGTAATAGGTTTACTTATTCAAATTCAATATTTGTAAATCTTTGTATTTTCATCTATTCTATGTCGAGACATATCTACTACCGCCATCTAGCGAAAAACTGATGTACTAAAAAATCAGAAAGAGTAAGGACTTATAAAAAACTTGTTATTTAAAATAAAGTTTTTTGAGTTACTTATATATATCGAAAAAATTGAATCTTCAATATCAAAAGCTGTAGGAAAACCATAAAATTAAAGTAAAAATAACATCGGAATGTTTATGCGTGACTTTAAACAAAAATATATTTAAATTCCATTTGAAATGATAATAAAGGGCACGAAATGAAATCACACACTTAACCGTATCTTTGTGATGCGGCAAGACAAAGTGGTGGGATTAAGGGTGGGGACAGAATGTGGAAATGGGAGCTGGAACGTGAATTCGTATCTATCTATTAAATTCATGGACATACTACATATGTTACACACTAGTATTGTAATTAGAAGACAATAATGGAATAGGAACAAAACAAAAAAGTAACATCATTATAAATAAATTAATAAATGTCCCGGGACATTCTTTTACACGCGGCCATCTGGTCCCAAACTAAGCAGAGCTTGTACTATGGCAACCAGACAACTGATATATTACCTATACTACTTTTTTTTTCTAAATACATACTTTTATAGATATTTACACCCAGACACAGAACAAACAGACATGTTCATGCACACAAATGTTTGTCCTGGGTGGGAATCGAACCCGCGACCTTAGGTTTGGCAGTCAGATCGCTAACCACCAAGCCAACTGTTTTTTTTTTAATAAGAGTATTTTTTTAATTCAAAAATTTAAGACACTCATACTATTTCAAGATGAAGATCGAGCTCTGTGGCGTGCCAAAGGTGAGGCCTATGTCCAATGAACGGAGACAGGCTGATGATGATGATTACATTTAAAATTTTCGTAAGAAATACTAACACTATTTTACCGGCACGCTATGATGGCCGTTTTGACGTTTCCGATTGTCATAGGAAAAGAAACTGTATTGCTTTGGAATAAGGTTGATTTCCATCATCATATAATTAGCTGTTGGATCAATAGATGCACCTTACGTCTGAAGGAATAAAGGTTATATTTCTTTGTCATTGTTAAGCGTCAAAACGGCTATCATAACTGTCAGACAATAATACTAGGCTTAAAAACGTTTCATCAGCAAAAGAGTCTTTATTTATAATAATTTAAGATTTCAAATTTCATAAAAATTAACAATAAATTTTAGACCCAATACATAAAGATTTAAAGGCTAATCCAACTTACAACTAATAAAAGTAATATCAGAAACTTAGTTACGTGAGTACTTGGTTTCTTTCAAATTAAAATGAAACAAAATGCACAACTTCGACAATGTGCACCAGCCCACAACATATGAAAGCTAAGAACACGTCTAGTATCGTAATATTTGCGAATAATCCGCAAACAGGTAATACTATACGGTGACTCGGAACACTGAGAACTCTGAGATAAAGAAAATATCAAGACTATTATAGCCCGTCGCACGCACGTCCCTCTACTGTTAGCAATGTGTGGATAAGCCCTTAAAGAAAAAACAATACCAACGAAGCTATTTACAAAAGAAAATAAATCAATTTTTTTTGTATTTGTATTTAGGATATCTCCTATGTTCAAAAATTGTCCGCGTTAGGGTGGAAGGGCCATTAGAAGTTAAAAAACATGCCAAAGAAGCTATTTAAAAGAGATAAAAATATCTTATATTCAAAAATTGTCCGTGTAAGTTTGTAAAAGCCAACAAAAGCAGACATTCGTACCTTCCAAAAAAAATCCTTTACTCATATAGAAAATATATTTTTGGAAGACTTAGAGATTGATATTATAGGTCTATTTTACCCTTACTAACTGACTTCATTTTAATACAATAATAAATCTCAAAAATATATTAATGTCACAAAAATATTACTTTATCCGTGCTTGGTATATTTACTGAAGTTTACTATGTCAGCAATGGGTGCAAATTTACCAATCAATTAATCAATTCTGCCCAATGAAGCAAATTCTCACTGTACCTACATTTTTTGCATTGATATAACAGGTTTAAATGAAAAATCTGTCAATGAACCACTGAATACAGTTATGGAATGAAAAGAATCCACTTTTTTATATCAGCGTGAAGGACAAACAAAAATCACATTCCCACACATAATATTAGAGAGGAAGGATTAAAAAGTATAGGTAAGCAAGAATTATTATTATATTAGTCAAATTATCATTCACAAAAAAAGGTCCCACGCAGTTACATCGGAAATATTAATAAAAAACGTATAATAAAAAATAATACAGAGAATTACATGTTCATAATCAATTCGATAAACCAGAATGCAGTGTTTAATATACACACATCACATCATAACTTTAATAAATTGTCAAGCTTAGTATGAATATGCCAAAGACCAATCTCATGACTCACAGTTCGATGTGCCAGATATTATGGAGATTCATAAGAACGTTTTTTAGGTAAAATAGACTACTTCCACGTGTTGGCGCTTAAAAGTCTAAGATCAACGAAAAAACAAAAAATGCAAATGGCTGACGATGACTTCCCGGTGGTAACATCAGTAGCTTTGACCTTCAGAAGTGCCCTTAGAGGACCTAAACAGAATCCCAATGTCTCACTTTTGACATTCTGTCTAAATAGGTGTGTATTATTTTGTTGTAATTATGTATTTTTTTTTGTTGCTTCTGTGTATTGTGTTATAAAAAGTAAATTTTTATTTTCAAAGATTATCCATACAAGTCAAACGAATCATTCGACTATATCTTTTGTAGTTTCGCATCCACCGAGCTGTCATACAGCGAGCCTTAGCGAATTAACACCAGAGTAAAGTTGCATTATGTGCCGCGCCTTTTGCAACGCCGCGCCTCGGTGCTTTGGGAACTCTATGTGTTGTTGTTAATGTGTGTTGTGTTGTTGTAATTGTGTGTTATGCTATAATTAATGTGTGTAATTCTGTATAAACCTTTATTATGGAGACGTTAGAATTATTATAGTTTCCTTGGCTATATTCATTTCATGTCGTGTAACACTTTAAATCCATCAGAAATTAAGAACCTACCGTTCAAACCTGATCTTATAACCAACAAGAAAAATAGCAAGGATACAAATTGTAAATAAACACAAGCATTTGCAAAGAGGCTGTATAAACGTAAACGGTAAATTAATTTAAGTCCATAATGAAAAATAAAGGTCCCAAGCTTAAGTAGTCACCCTCCCATTCCATTAATTCAATGGCCGGCTTTCAATTAAAATAAAGGGAATCATTAAAGACAGATTCAATTCTTCAATCCCTTCATTAATTAGTCAATTAAAAGCCCACTGTCTTCCTTATTTTACCTATTCGAGTATTTCTCGCAAATGAGACTCATAAATTAGACAACAATCGTATTTGAATTAAAAGGTAAGCGCTTATAGACTGATAGAGTAAGGCTACGTATGAAGTACGAGCGACTTTTTCCCTTCTATATCCTTATTTCGTTTTTATTACTTAGTCACAACATGTACTCAAAAATATCTTATTGATAATTTTTATTCCATAGCTTCACACAACAGTTATAGATATAAATTATAAGAAGCACTTTTATTTGCACCTGCACTTCAGATTTTGAATCATAATTCCTTCTGAAGGAACATTTTTTCGGCTTACGTTCGATCACCATTTCACCGTCGTATGATAATGTGATTGGACCTGTTAAGCGACCGACTATAAAATAAAATTAATCCTTCACAGGTCCTTACTTATGAATAGTCAGACTAACGCTGAGCGCCGCTTCTGAAGGTTACTTTTGCTGAAGATCCGAGACTAAACTCAGAAATGACTCTTTGTCACAAGGAGATTTAATACACTACAAGAACAAAACTACACAATCAATTTCGTCATTAAAATTATCGTTTATTGTACTAAAATAGTGTTAATTTTTCTTTAAATTTTGCAAAGGAAAATTCAAATATCATTTTTGTACTAAAACCACCTTAATTTTTTCCTTATTTTTATATGAAGGCAAATAAATGAAATACGCCATTCGCTCACAACCTGACTGCAAACCACTCTACATTGCGTGTTAAAATAAAATGAATATTTTTAGTCGGATAATGTATGTAAACGTGGCGCACAGTGGCTGTTCCGTTGTCTCGACACTTATCTACATACATTGTTAATGTTCTGGCTACATACAATGTAACATAACACATTACTTACCTTATAGCCTGTTATAAACATTCAATTGAGGACGGGAATATATCAGAGATGCTGGATGGAACGTCCGGAGTAGTTATCATTGTAGTTTTAAATATATTTTTTATAACAAGACTTTACTTAAGAGTTGAAAATCTGTGGTCTACTGGTCAAGTACCTATACGTGTTACGGTAGCTGTATATGATATCCAGTTCCCTTTTAGACTATGTTACCTTACCAACTTTATCACTAACGATGCTGAGATTTTGGGGAAACGGACACAAATAAATAATGGAGTAACTGTTGATCAAATGAGTGTAATGAAAAATTCGAGAAAATAGGCAGACTGAAGTCTTTAAGTGTCACTGGAACCGCTCCTCAGAATATCTAACTATATAACTTCTGAATAGTCTCACTCTAATATATTTTTTTTCTTTGCGTGACGATCTTTTTGGCAATATTTGTTTAGACCAGAATTCTGCCAGACGTACTGTGTCCAATAACTATATTCAATATGAAAGTAATTCAGTGAACTAAACTGAACATTATCAGTAAATTATTTTTGCGAAACCTTAATCAACTTTGTACCCAAAGCCGCAACACATAACAGAGCAAATTCAATAAAGACACGTCTAAGTGAACCGGAGCTTGTCGATTGTAAAGCTGACACGGAACCGTTGGTAACAAACAACAGTTAGCCAGGCTTACCTGTTCCTTGGTACCACGCCACAGCCACAATGGCATCTAGTATCGTATAAAAATATCGCGTCGCTTCTATGTGCCTTATATGCAGTACAATGGTGGACGTGCTTTGCGGGACATTGGTGTGAGAATGTAAAGTTACTTGGTTGAGGACTAGGTCCGTCAGTGTCAGATGTGTCAGTTCTGGGGGTCAAATACATGTTTCGTAGGACGTAGGATCAACAAGATAGGACGTCTGAAAAAATATGAAAACGCTGGCTCGAAGCTTAGCAAGGATCAAAGGTGAGCCAAAACTGACAAGGAAATTGTGCCGAAAAACAGACATGAGGATGTTGCTCATAGCAACGCAGTGCAAACTCCAACCCTTTTTGTGTCTAAGGTACACAACACCTGCCCAGTGTTGATAGCTCCTCACGATACAGGCTTGCTGCCTAGTGTGAAGGCCGATACATCATTTAGTTCAAATATTTTATATTAAAGCTCAAAATGTGAATCGCAGCTAACAAACGTTTTTATGTTTTTTTTTATTGGCGTATATCACTGGCTCCTGCATTTTACTTTTTAGGATTGCAGGCTCACTTACAATGAAAGCCCAGAGTGTTTCGACTCATCAAAGACAAGTACATATTAGATTTCTTACTTGAACGATTCAAGTTTACGTTCTATTGGTGTGCGTGTCGCGAGGAGAAAATGCGAAAATCACAATTTATTGTCCGAGTGACGAGTCATAAATCTATTGGACAACTACCTGACTGTGCTCCATTGTAATCTACTGTGCTTTTATTGATTCTACGACTATTGAAACTGCCTCTTTGTCAATTGTTATTGAAAGTTGTTGCGGAAAACAAACTTTATGCGGATTTTATGAATAACAATGTTTTTAGATATCGTTTGCGATATTTATGAGGCATATATTTTCAGATAGTTAGAAGGTACCTCAGACTTATATTAGGACTTTTAGGACTAAATTAATCTACAAATGTATTGCCTATAACCTGGATGTACCTGGATGGCCGAGCATTGCTCGGGATTTCTTTACTAACGTGACTTCTACCGTATTCTCTTTTTTAAAGCACTGCCATATATACCTAGATACGAATTAGATGCGATAATAATGAGCTCCCAATAACAGCATTTTTCACAAAAGATGTAACTTGAAAACGTTACCTTCTAATGACATTGTAGCAGTTTTCATTGTCTAAAAACACGGATAAAACGACATCCGAAAATGAACCCTCGCTAGATCGATCTAACGCCTGCTTACAAAATTTCATGAAAATCGTTAGCGCCGTTTCCGAGATCCTAATTTTATATAAATATATATATATAAAATTAATTATATTAACTCTTGTATGTATATAACAGTCATTCCATCATTAACCAGCAATTATAATTATATAATATATTATTATATATAATAATATGGTATAAGTATTATATAGTAAAAAATAGTATTAGATATGCATAACAAATACATGAACACGATGTATAAAGGGAAAAATTATCTTGTTTCGATAGACAAGCCTTACCTTTGAATAATATATATATACACGGCCGCACTAAAAATGTTTCAAACTAAAAATAAAACGATTATAAAACTTAAAAAGTATTGGAAGCATTTGCTTTTTTTTATCCTTTTTTTTTGCCTACACACAGGCAGACGGCCCACCTGGTGTCAAGTGGTAAACGCCACCTATACACATGTGCAATATCAGTGGAATTGCCAATCAGTTATCAACCCTGAGACGTAAACCTGTTAAGTCTCCTGTCTAATCGAAATACAAGTACAATACAGCTTGAGGGCGGAAATGGGTACAGTATTACTTCCCCAAACCAACACTGCCCTAAGAGCTCTACTACTTCAAAAACAAAGTTGATTCCAATATTATATTAGAGTTAGACTTTTCATAATTGCTTGTAAAGGCCTAATTGAATAAAAATATTTTCATTTTAATTCTAAAATACTTTACCGTTTCAACAGATAATTGAATTTAATATATACTTTATCGAGCCTCAGAATAAATGCGTGTGTTGTATCTCATACTAAACGTACATGTGAATGCATCCTTTATTTGTTTTATAAGAGAGGATGGATGCTTCACGCCATTTTGAAGAATGTCCACTCTGCGTAAGTATCCGTATAAATTAAGCGAAGCTTTGTCTTTAGAATGGATGGTATTTGGTCATTATTTACCTCGTTGAAAAGTTAACTTTAATTAAACGATATTATATTATGAGTTATTTATTTTAGTTAAGATCTACCTACTGAATATGTGTGCTAACAACATTATTGAAAATTTTATTTTTTATTTAACTCTTTAATAACTTTTATATTTACATATATAACATACTTAAAGTTACATAAAAATATCCTACTAATATTATAAACGTGAAAGTTTGTATGTATGGATGTTTGTTCCTCTTTCACGCAAAAACTACTCAACGGATCTAGATAAAACTTGACTTATAGATAGAACATTATATTGGAATAATATATATATATATATATAGGCTATTTTTTATCTCGGGAAAATGTTATATCCTTCGGGAATGCGGGTGAAACCGCGGAGGACAGCTAGTATACAATAAAAACAAAATGGTAAAGAAAAAGCCGATCAGTTGCTCACAATAAGAACAGCTGACCTAAATCGCAATAAAAAGAAAAATCAAAATTTAAATCCATAATTGGCTGTAAGTAGTGGCATACATATTTGTAAAATTTTAGTGACTAAGAGCTGCGGATTTTGTTGTTGAAATAAATAAATTATACATATACGATGTATGCATTCTGGGCTCAAAAAAGTCTAATATTTATAATATCATTTACTGTCATGCAACTGTGAACAGATGGAGAGAAACTATTTTCATTGCACTTAACATACATGTGTGTATAGTATGGTAAACTATCAGAGAAAACCTAGTTAGTAATATGAAATTTCATAAAGATCCTAAAAATAGCTTCTAATGTCAGAAAACAAATCCTAGATTATTATTTAACTCCAACAAATACCTATTAAGCTAGTCGTAACGTTTTGTGATAAAAAGGAGTTATAAAAGTTGCCAGTTACAACTTTTATTACCAGTAGCTTTTGTACCTTTGAACGGGAGAATTGCCTATCGATAACTAGTGTCTTTATCGATATAATTTAATTTCTAACAATACATCGATTGTAAGAAGAAGGCATGATTGTCTTTGATAATCATTGTCGATTGATAAAAATCGCAGTAACAAGAAGAGTAAAAGGTGTACTGGAGTATAACAAGCGCAGTAAAACAAAGTTTTTTTCACTCTCTTATTATGTACATATTTCAGTGTTAATGTGACAAAAGAAGTGGGAGTGGTTATTTTCCATTTAAAACTTACAAGGAAGCTCCTGGCCTACACTGGGCTATCATAAAACTATAAATACACACACGGCGGTATGCTAAAGTGCATCCCAGCCTTAATCGTCTACTATGAAAATGGTATAACTGTCTTGTGGACAAATAAAATGAGTTTTTTACACCGCCCTCTGTCGGCAACACTCGGCCATTTTAATTTTATTTCAATTGTAATTTTATCGTGCATTTTCTATTCTCATTGCGCACACGCATACACTGGTTCCACTTTATTCGCATATTTTTATGAGGTTGGCTTGTATGTTTTGTATTTGGATTCTTATCTCATGATACTAGTTTGCTATAATTGCCTATTCTAGTTTATGATTAAATTTTTTGTTGATCGTAAACGTTTACAGATTTTTATTTTTTTATTTAAGACCTTCATTAAATTACCACACTTATTTAATTACTTTATTACTTAGGTAATGTTTATTATTCAAGTTTATTTATAAACACTGTATCTGAAATATCTCCACCAAAGATCTACGTATAATTACTGTAAAAAGTGCTATCAAAGAGGAACTGACCATCGTCTGCCATCGACTCATTAGATCCAGTGTTCAATGAACCTTATAAAAAAATATGCTATTATAATATTGCATAATTTCCTTACTCGTTCTCTAGAATTACAATAAGTCTAACATAAGATAATTATTGTAGCCTTAATATCTCACGAACAATTAACGTCTATCACGTCTCGTCGCCTCGGGCTAGTTCGGGCGCACTCGGCTACGGTCGGCAGTTCTCGGTAATTGCTCTGCGCGGACGCAGTGCCGCGAGCGACTGGCGGCGCTACTGTCGCGCCTACCGGTAGAGAAAACAATTTGTATTTGTAAATAGAAAAATGATTTGTAATGTTGTCTCATTATCTTATTAGTTAAAATGTTTTTTGAGTGATAGTAATTAAGTGGGCCGGACCTGGTGTCAAAATTGTTAATGTTATATTGCTGGTAGTTTTACGATAGCAATAACATTTTTGATATTGTACTTTTAAGGTTCATAATATACATATGTCATAATTAATGCAGGCCAACTATAGAAAAAAATATACCAGCGGAAATCCTGCTTCCAATTTATTTATGTTTGCTATTTATAATAACTGAGTTACAAAACCAACGTGACATTTTTTGGACCAATTAAACTTATCATTTCAAACCTATGTATAAAATAAGCTTGAAAAAATGATTGCTTTGAATCTTTATTGATATTCATTAAATAGATATACAAAATCAACTCTTTTTTGTGCCTTTACATTCCACTTCTCTAAAAAATTTAAGCCCAAAAACCTGCAATTAAATTTCAGTATGTAGAACTGAACGAGTATGATTATCTAATTTGTTAATCAAAGCAGTTAAAATGCTTTTCAACATACGCGATGTAATCAAAGAGTTCTTGATGTAATCACTAAACCAATCTATCCAAAACAAGCAGCAATTTGAAAAACACATGCACAAAACTTACAACATTCGCCATCCACATATTTATTATGTACAAGATAGGTAATTTCCACATGGACGGTGGTCACTAATTTATTCATAGAGTTTCTGTGTCCCACCATAACACCAGTTGCAAGTTGTTGCAAGTACTTGCCAGTCGCCCCCTCCGGTGTCGCGACGTCGCCCCGAGCAACCATCTTGCTCCCAATTACGTCATAACACGTCCAGATATATGATTTGTTGGGAATTTTAATGAAGCTTTATGTATTTCTTGGTTGTTATCCTTCCTTGTTTTATAACCTGTTTTGCGCTCCTTGTGATATTACGATGGAATCATAATTGTCTGACGCTAGGCCTAATGCATAGCCAATTGTTTACAACACTTGAGTTTTCTTCCGCCTGGTTTTATCACTTTGAAGCGATCAGTAGTTTTGTTGAAGGTACACTTAGATATTGTAATGCTTTCGAATACTCTCTAAATTATCATCTATTGATTACAACTACAGCATTTCTTACACAGAAGCTAGTAAAGAGAGTCGGGAAAAGGTACTTTAAAGAGACTGGTTTTAGAACAGCGATTTCATAATTTACCTATCATCTTGTTACTTCATTTACCTATACTTTCCTGTGACTATATGTAGTAAGAAAACTAGCTACACTGTGTTTAAATGGCGGCTAGGTGACCCATATCTTATATGGAACGGACGACAGGCTGAAGAGACCTTTGAAAATCAATACCGTTCGTAGTGTAGTGTTACACTTCTCCATATGATTCTGTACCTCCTTGTTAACTGATGGAGCTTTTGGCTACTTAAAAACCGTTGTTTTAAGACCGTTACAATTTCAGTCACGATTCTATAATTTGCCTCAACTCGCTAAAAGTACGATTTTTAAATCTGGCAAGTACACTTTGTGCTTAAAAAATCCTCATATCATTACCTCGACCAAATTCCCATGCGCCGAGCAAAATTTTAATTAAACACAAAAGCTTGTTGCGGCGTTTATCTTTCAAGAGAAGAGAACAATGAATGCAACAATTACAATCAGGGCCTCGCCAGCATGCACTTAGCGGGACTTGGGGCCGGTGGAGAAAAAAACCTCGAAAACGTGACCCAAATTGCTCTTTTTGCGCGAGAACCGATCCGATAATGGGCGAAATTTGCCGAAAGCGAACGGATTTTTTGGGGTCAATTTGATTTATTTACGGTTTGATACAGTTCCGCGTGTCGACTTTTTTCATCGACTTCGACATTGTGACTTGAATTGATGAGGCATGAGAAAGGTTTATTGGTGTCACGGTAAATAATAAGAGTAATAAGACTTAATAAGAAACCCCTACCTCCAACAGCGCGTATCATTATTCCAATGCCTACCTTCTACTGTTTAGTAGGTTATAATGCACATTTAAGTGTACCTCAATAATTGAAAAATTAAAGGAAACAGTGGCTCTACAATTATGTTGCTATTATAATTGAATTACTTAACAATTACTTGTTATACTTATAAACTGCGCTTGTAAAGAATACTATAAACATAAAGATGGTTATGCATGAGCATCTCGAGATGTTATTATGCGCCTATAGTAGCGAGTATCATTATTTACCACCTCTTTGTAATAATTAGTAAATGTTCATTAGTCTACCACTCAATACGCTACAAATAAGATATATGCAATTTTCTAAATAAGGCGTTTCTCAGGCTACATACTTTTTGTTCACTCAGCTGCACTTATAACAAACTAAAAGATTACACGCACGCACATGTTAATATTTACATTTAACTCATGTATAATTAAAATAAAACACAATTAAAATATGTCCTATCACGCTCGTTTAAATGGCAACACTATCAGATCAAACGTCAAAAATAGACAAAGGATTTGTTTCCATAATAAATTATAAAAATACGTGATTTTTTTTATGATTACTTAATGAGAAAGAGACTGGTCGATAGTAATAAGTTTCATCTGTGAATTTTTTTTAATCTCCGCAGAACCTGTTTTAGTCATTTGTTCAAGTATGGTAAAGGATAATGACACTTAAACGGCTTGTAATAAAAGTTATGATGTATGTCTGTGTGCATTAGAGCGTGTAGAGAGTACCACCGTGTCTAAATCATGTGCAGTTTAGATTTAAGTATTCTTATTTATTGCAATTTGTCAGTGAAACGAGATTTTAAACTTGTTTTAATTGCTGGTCGGATGAACCATAGGGTTGAGCTAAGTCGAGTACTCTTTTAAAATACTAATAATAATGAATAATTGCTTAACGTACTGAAAATCTACATCCACGGTACGTCTGGACTGTTTACTTATAGGTAATACCTTACAAAGATAAACAAGACTAAAAAAGAACAATAAATAATCATAAGTAGTGACTTGATTTATAAAAGTCATGTATCCAGTAGTACTCAGACTATTAATAAATGGGTAACGAATAACCTATTTTAATAAATACGTTAATATTTGTAAAAAAACATTATTGACGACTTCTGATGCTGTGAAACATAAAATCTAACATAGCTATTGTTTTTATTTTTATTGTTTTCTACAGTAGCAACCCTGATGGTTGTCGCCGTCTAGTCGCTCCGCCATTTTGTTTTTATTTCCCGCGCGCGCGATATTTATGAATGTTAGCGTGCAGCCATCAATAGTATTTCCATTGATAAATAGGCAGCAACCGCGATGCACACAGCTGTTTATAAAACTGATGGGACGAATGGAACCATCGTAAATTATACCAATTAAGTTAGCGTTATATTAAAAAAAATACTTTATGCCTATCAAGAGTAATTAGATTGACAGGAGAACAAGCCTGGCCTGTACAATACCTGTTTAGGTTCCTATTCTAGAATTACGTGAAATTTATTTTTAATACCAGATACCAATTTATTCGTATTTTATAATGTGTGATGCACACAGGTGCAGCATGTGTGGCATGTAAGGCACATATTAATATACTATTAGTATAAATTTTATTAAAATGGCAGTTTCATTGGTCAAGTTACTCCGTCCTCTCAACTTTATTGTTGACTAGTTTGCCCCCGATGACAGTTTAATGAAACTACCCTATATATATATATATATGAAACAAAGTCGTTTTAGTTACATCATCTATAACTCAATAAAACCCCGAACTATACGATAATTGGTTTCCTCAAACATTTTTTGTTAGCAACGCTCTGAGGACGGAAGCTGAAAAATAAACATATTGTTATTATTTAGTTTGTAATGCCCATCAATTTACCCTAAAGGGGTCCACATTAGAAGGGGAGTATACTGCACTAGTAGTATATATATATTTTTAGAGTTACTTAGTAATGAAATTTATCAAATGTCAAATTAATTCATTCAATATTATTATTAACTAATTATTGTGGAATCAAATAAAGCTATTTTATTATTATAATGCCCATAAAATATTTGTTTTGTTTTATACCACAGGGCCCGTCAAACAAGGATATGGTCGCCTATGGACATTTACAACACCAGGGCATCGCCAATGCGTTGTCGACCCTGAGACATGCAGTTGTTAAGTCTCTCTTACCTTTCTAACCGTGTGTGTTTCTCGTGCAAGTGACATTATTTTTGTTATTTTGATGAGAAATAGAGATTCTTAAACCTCAAGTTATATAGTCATACATCTCTTAAATGTCAATCACTACTGAGAGAGAAGAGAAACCCACACCACAATATTATTATACTATAAAATATATACTAAGTTATGACTTTTTTTGCTACACCGTCATAAATACCTTCAAATTAGAGGGAATGTAACAATCCCGTCAATCAATTTGCGTATCAATCAAAGAGTGTGCAATACAAAATATTGACAATATTGTCAATTTCCCTGTGCCGACCCTGTTTGGGCAATTTTGTACCGGATATAAAGGAAATCGATTGTTGGGACAAATCTATTGATACATACAATTTTTATATATATGATATTATGCTTTATTCATTGGATAATAAGATTATTGTGTCATCAAGATAGACAAATTCTTGTTTAAAATTTTACAAATATTTGCCTATTGTCTTTTAACTACAAAATAATAATGAGCTTACCTGATTAATAACTGTTATCATTCCTTCAGTCCCAAGTCGTCAAAATAATCGGTACATTCGTCATGACAACCCAATTCTTAATCCTACTTCGTACTTAATATTATAAATGCGAAATTTTGGATGAAACTTAGCACATGTATAGAAAATGCCCCGGAATAACACTTTTACACAAAATGCACAGGACACTTTTTTTGCTGGGAAAATGTTACATTTCTCGAGGACATCTAGTCCTTCATAAAGTCACCCTTGGCAAAGAAGGATGTACATTGTACTTAGCGTACTGTGATTGATAGACGACTTCGTATGCCTTTTTACTTCTAGGACATACACGTTTTAGACGGGGTATGTCTTAATAATTTGTACCGATTATTGCATATCTACAAAATGTGTGCTTCTAGCTTTAGAATGTGAATTTAATTTAATTAAATTTTCAGGGACATTTTACAGTGACAGTTTAAAACTGAGTTAATATGATGATAGTTTAGATAGTAGTAGAAGGCCATGATGAGAGTCCTGAGTTTAAGATTCAAAGCTATTTGTTCAGTTTAGGCCCTAGAAGGTCACTTATAAAGGTCAATGATACTGCTGCTCGAGAGACAGATCTAAGCTGAGAAAAATAGGAAAGAAATGCATAAACACATTTTTATTATATGATAAAACATTAGCACGGTGGAAGTACTTTATTCTTCCCGCATGGCTAGCATGACAAGTTGAAAATGTCGATGTGTTCCAACAGCAGCTCTGGATAACCAGTTTCGTTCTTGGCTATGACTGCTGAACACTTCTACCCACATCGTCACCTATCCTGGCGACATTGTTATCAAACACAAGCCTAAGCATAGTAAAAGTCTGACAAAGAAGCAGACAGTCCACCTGATGGTAAGTAGTCACCTTCGCCTATAGACAATTGCAACACTAGGGCGGAAATGGGACAGCTTTACTACTTCTAAATATCTTATTATAATACCACCAAAGTAATAAATTAATTTATAACGGTATTACATACAGACTCGAAGATGACCACAGAGTTCATAATTACCATCGCTGGTTAATTCCAGAGTTTATCATGCGCTTGCGCATTACGACGGCAACAATAACATATAATAAGTTTTTACCATACGCATTATAGCCGGCGGCCTGGATAAATCAGCCGCGACTGGTTACCGATGGGATAACGGCTCTCACGGACTCTTGTGGAGTGTTCAGATGGGAGTGTTAGATTGAAACGCTACTTGCTAATGTTGCTTTGTTTTGTCTGTGAGATAAAACTTGTAATAATTTTAGACATAATATCATTTCTTTATGAGTGCAGGGGTTTGATTATAGTATCTCAAATGTAGGGTTTGTTACACAAATGCAATTTATTTCAAATATATCAAACAGAAACATAACACCAAAAATAAACACTTCTATGAAGTACTTCAAGGATATTATTTTCGTTTGCAATAACGGAGATTTTTGTATTAAATTAATATCATGTACATTGTACTTTTCGGTTCTGTTTATACTACGAGATTGAATGTATACTTACTGGAACGACAAACCATCCGCTTATGTTTCTATATTTACACTATCGAGAACTCAAAATCAGTTTTTATACTTTAATCGAGAACTCAGAATCAATTTTTAGGGCATACGTATATAATTTATGACAACTAGAAAGAAAATTTTTAAAATGTTTAAACGGAAGTAAGCTAGTCAAGTGAGCCAGTTAAGCTTAATTGCTGCGAGTGATCCGAACGAGGCATATACTTAAGTAAGCCAGTCGATGATGGGGAGTGCTTAAGTTATTGTTAAGCTAATGCACTGTTGCACATATGTCCTGTCCGAGCTAAGCTCAGCAAAGCGGCTTACTTATTGTTGCTTTTTGCATTGTTATTATCTTGGTAACTGGATATATACTTGCTTAGTTATATTCCTCAAAGAACTAAGTATAATAAAGTTTATTGGGTGCTAAAGTAGTTTTGATATTCGAAGTTAGTATTATTGGTAAATAGTTAGAATATGGAGACTATTTTCAATAATTTAATGTTTAAAACCATATTTTTCTACTTACTTTTTTACTTATTCAAAGTAAAATTTATTAAAGTTATCACTGGTTCGGAACTCAGCCATGAATTGAGAAGAACCAGCAAGAAGCTCAGCAAAGTTAAATCAAATATTATTGTCTATTTTTATCATTACAAATGTCTATCATTTGATTGAATTTCGCACACTTACACTTAGGTATATGCGAGCTTAATCTGAGATGCTCTGGTGCGCCCATTGCAGGTGACGCCAGGCGCCAAATGACTACGGATAATGCACTCTCAAAGAGAGTTAACGTCAGGTGGCCTAGCGTGAGGAATCGTCCAAATCTCTTGTAATATGTGATGATGCACCAATTTACAGAAAACATACGTTGAGCCGACCCAAAATAATTAAGTAGGGCAGGGAGAAAATTACTTGTAAAAATAGAAAAAATATTATTTATTTTTGATTTCATGGAAATAACATTAGATTGTTTTATTATAGGTATGTATAAATGTAATTATATTGAATTTAAATAAATTACACTTTAATTAATACTTATTTGATTCCTCTTACGCAATATTGGTGTTACTTAAAATTTTTTTTTATGGCATATTATTTTGTGTATCCCATCTCAAGCGAAGGCCTCTTTATGATAGTTACTTAAGTGTATGTTTATTTTTATGCATATAATTTAAACGACAAACTTTATTTGAACTCCTAATTAAATACTTATAAAGACTATTTTTAAGCAACAGATCTTCAACCAAATGCGTTAAAAAAACCTTTAAAATTCCACAGCATACATCACTATAACATTACAAGAAAATTTCCATCGCTCCTGTCAATCACTCGAGGTGAATGCATTGCTCTGCGGAAATGTGTTGATAGAAGCATGATTGTGGGAACGGAGAGGAAATAGACTCAATTGCCATTCTCCGGCGCACAGGGCACACTTGTTATGCTCTTATGCTGCGTACAATCGTGGCATTCAGGGGTTGAAGGTGACGAGTTTGGTGGGGTCCATCTATAGCGAGGGTGTTCTGCCATCCCACTAATATCATAAATGTGAATATTAGGATGTTGTTTGTGAACGGATTTTAATGAAATTTGGCACACTGATAGAATATATGAAATGTATAAATACATTATCCTTCTTTTTAATAAAAAAAATAAATAATCAAAAAGTTTGTGAAGCGAAAGTTGTTTTTTACTCTCACGCAAACAATTTAGGATGATATTTGCCACCTTTGTTGATAATCTGTAATCTAGATTAACGCATAGCATACTATTAATCCCGAGACAATGTAAGATGAGAGGCGGGTGAAGCTGCGGGTTGAAACTTGAAAAAAAATATAACAGTTCGACACTATATGTTCTGAGTAAAGAATAGATGTTAAAAAAATATATGTCATCTTGGTTGCTTGTAAAAATAATCTTTATAATGTGTACTACAAATAAACATGTTTTCCCTATCTATAATTTTTAAAGCATATAGTTTCTGAATCGTGATTCAAATGAAGTGAAGGCATCCCTTACAGGCCATGACAGTAATACATTATTTGAAAAATATTTAATTTCTTCATATACATACATATTAAAAGAACCATAACTTACTAAAAATTACATCAAAATATCTACAAATACGTATATTTTAGGTATGTTTTTTTTTATAACTCATGGGCCGGCGAACGGCAGACGGTCCACCTGATGGTAAGTGGTCACCGCCGCCTATAGACATTTGCAACACTAGGGGTTGTCGACCCTGAGACGTGAAGTTGGTAAGTCTCATATGCCTGTAATTTCCCCGCCTTACCTTTCTTACCGAAACACAGTAATACAAGTGCACTACTGCTTCACGGCGGAAATGGGTAAGGTAGTAGAACTCTGCAATCAGAGCTCTACATTAAGATTTTATCTTGAATGAATGAATCTTAAGGTAGCACTTCCCTGGACGAACTTTGCACTAACAGCTTTACTACTCAGGAAAAAGATAATAGTTGAAATTTCTTCTGACACCGAACTCAAACCCAAAGTATTAGACTTAAGCGTGTATTTTTTAGTTCGTCCTTAATTTATTAGCATAGTAAAGTCCCATAGTAAGTGAAGCTAGCTAAGTTGTCATCATCAAGAATCTGTATATGCAGAAGTCTCATTTATTCATGTAAATGTTATTGGCTACAATTCTGCTATCTATTTAAACTGTGTGACAGCCCTAAGGTTAAAATGCAAATAACCTGTCCCATGCACTAATAGTTATATCTAAATTAATGCTATTTTAAGACCTAGGTCCTAAAGGCCTAATCAAGACCAGACTATTCTGATTGAACAATTAATGTTGTTTTTCACAATTTTCCCTTACGCAATGCCGCCATCTTTATGTTACAACTAGTTTCTGTCCCGCGGATTCACCCACTTTCCTAAAGGAATCTTATGTATTCCGTGATCATAACATAGCTTGTATAACGCGGGAACTGTGTACCTTATAACAATGACAGAGTATGAAAACTAATGAATAGTTTCGGAAATCATACATCCAAACTTACAAACATTACCTCAAGATAAAATCTTAATGTAGAGCTCTGAGCGCAGAGTTTTACCACCTTACTTACCCATTTCCGCCGTGAATATGAATACACTTATATTAGTATGTGTTGGTTAGAAAGGTAAGGGGTGAAATTACAGGCACATGAGACTTAACAACTTCACGTCTCAGAGTCGACAGCCCATGTGGTATATAAAAAAATATTATTGTTAGAATATATGTAATGATATATTTTTTTAAAACAATAAAAATCAGTAATCCATTTATTTTCGTAAATTTTCACCCAGACACAACGCACCCTCGAACGATAGGTGGCTAACTCGAAAAATCACTTTTGGCACATCTCTGATTTGGTCACTGAGCGGGGAGGGTGAGTCCCGGTGTTAAAGAGGCTGAATTATCGGTATGCTTTTCTATCATTAAATCGACTATGTTTTACTATTCATCGGATAGAGCGGACTTTGTTTAGTCTCTCTATGATCGTAACTCCATTTCGCAAAATTTTGAGTTAAGCCCTTATCGTACTGAGGTTGCGAATAAAGAAACATAGACAACAACACTCATTTGAATCAAGTATACCACACTTACCCACTATCACACCCAATACAGGCTTCCGTACACGACATCTGCCGCATAATACATATTAACCCTAAGTTTATATAATCTCTCTACAACTCGTGCGCATACCGTGCAGATAAATTAAATCCACCAAAGCGTAGCACATTTACAAGACGTTTATAGGCACTTGAAAACTAATTACAACCGATTTAATAGCACCAAAAGTGACGTACAAACAGCAAGTGAGATTTATTCGCGAATTAATGATTTAAAATGTAGCAATAATGTAAACAGGCGGTTTGGGACGCTGAAATCACGACTTAATTCAATTGAGCCATAGTACTTTTACTTTAACTTAGTGTTGGGATTACATTCGTATTTTGCAGGTTTATTTAAATGGTTAAATGTTAAGTGTTTTGAATATAAGCTAGACTATGTAAAATGTGTATAGTTATGCATTTTTGTTATTGGGTTCGTTTTAGGGGATTTTATGAACAATATTTTTTTTTTATTCTGTAAATTCAGATTAGAATTCCTTCATAATTTTATGCCACTCAATATACTTTAGAGAACTGGCTATAACTAAATCCACTATCTCACGATGGTCAGTGGTTTCTAATCCAGGTTAGATCAAGAAAATCTGAATGGAAACTGACTCTCAGGAGGAGTTATTGCAAGACATCGGTTGGAGCTTGGTGCCAAGTTTTTATCATAAGATTTTTTTTGTCAGAAGCGTGCGTACAGTCCATCTGATGGTAAGTGATCACCGTCTCTAATAGGCATTAGTAATACTCGGAGAATGTTACTGTGTTGCCAATCTTATATTAAGCATTGAACTGGCTCTTGGACCACGGACCACTGCTAAAAGAAGTAAGGAAGTAATTTTTACTAACGAGAGTTCCCGAAAATCCTAAAGATTTCCTTTAGCAAAAAATTCAGGCTAAGGGTAGAATTCAAACTCACTGCTAATCATCACACCATTTCTTGAAAAAAAGCACGCATCTACATCTTCACAGAGAAAGATCGAAGTAATAACAAAACAAAGTCAGTAAGAAATATAAACACTAGAATAATAAATGTGAAATAAAATCACACAACGCTAAGACTTGAAGATACACAACTATCTGATGAGCAAAGGGTACACCTTCCACTGAATATTTGTTCAACTGCGATAAATATCAGTAACAACGTCTATAACAAGTCGAAATTACGACACCACTGTTGTCGGCTCACACCCCGTATAAGAACTTTAGAACATACAGACAAGGCATATAATTTGGGCTTTAAAATGGCAAATAAAATATTTCCCGCTGATATAAGTTCTTTATTTATTTATATATAAGGACAGCCAACAAAACATACACTAAAGAATATAATACAATGGTCACAAATAAAGAATAAATAATGATTAAACAATAAATGAAGAAATAGGATAAGATTAGATTGTAAAATAATTAAGTGCTAATGAAATATAGTTAAATAAGAGAGTTTTTTTGTCGACAAATCGTACTGCGGTTTGACAGAATGTTATTTTATGTTTATTAGTTATTAATACTTTGGTAAAATAAAATAAAAAAATATACTTAAATCTAAGTGCTGCTTTAATTACAGGCTATCACAACATGGTAAAAGACAAAAAGACATGTAAATATTATAAATTTGAGGTTTGTTAAGACTTAATTAAATCAAAGACATAAAAATAAAAATGATAATAAAACAAAAAAAGGCTTAAAAACTAGCATATAGTTACCCACAGACGTGATCATTTTTCTACACTAAGAAGCTAACAAACTCTTCTCCCCTTTTGTAAATCGTATCTATGATACAACATTCGACTATCAAATCATGCGGTACTTTTCTTTAAATTAAAACTACTGTAAATGCTTACCAAAAAAATGTTACTCCGAACCAAGGTACTAAATTATTACAGTTTAATAAAAACGTAGCGCGATTTTCGTCCACACGTTACGTGGCTTGATTTCGTATACAAAAGCCTGTCCTTATTCAGCTAATACACAATTCGTCGGCGAGCCGCTTCACGGAGGCCTCGGAGAGCTTACCTCTCACGTGATTAGTAGTATTAGCGTAGTAAGCGACAGAGATAGAGCATAGAGGCCGCGACGAAACATTCTCGAGTTAGTGTAATTTTCCATACAGAATCGAGCCCCAGTAGACCTATATCTGATGATGTAACGGCAACAACGATATGTCAAAATTAGAGGTATACTAAGAACTGATAATTCTAACTTCTACTACAATCAACAAATTTAAACCTTAACTAGGACAACTCTAGCTCTTTCTCAATTCTCCGTATGCAAGCGTTGTATGCAAATTAGTGCGAGCGATGAAAAACTTACGACAGTGCAGAGTCGGTGCCTCGCAAATCCTTCCGACGTCTGTTCATTGTTACTTATTGACGATTCGTTTGTTTAAAAATATCAATACAATATTATATGAGTAAAATAAATTATTACAGTTCTTATTTATTAGTAGCCTCGTTATTATACGTAAATTAATGAGTTAGATTCTTTGTAATTTATTATGAGCTAGTGACCCGGCTCGGTTTCGCTTGAGGGGAATAACATACATAAAATAAATGATACACAATAAAACTTATAAAAAAAATCACATAATTATGGCGAAACCGCATCGAATTCTATCCGTATTTTAAAAGATATACGCGGAAATCAGACATAAAGAAGTAGTGACATTTTTTATATTATTTAGAGGTTCAATTATGAGGGAAATGCTTTAATTTGATCATTTTTCGTGGTAAGTGATGATTACTCAAGCTGCAACACGAAGCTCAAATTCCGTGGTTTTACCCACGTTCTTGAGGCGTCGTATGGATAATAACATAGCCTATGTAATTCGGGACTAGTGTAGCTTTCTATTCGTTTTTTATACTAGGTGTCTTCTGTCTGTCTTTTTAGTAGTACCTGTAATTACCCATCATATACACACAAAATTCACACTCTCTCATTAAAATTATCGTTAAGTTTAATGGTTGATACTGTGAAGATGCGCTGAGCTCAAAGGATTAGCAAGCTGAAGTGGCAGTGGCCTGGTCACATCTATCGTAGAACCGATAACCGTTGGGGTAGACGTGTTCTAGAGTGGAGACCACGGCTCGGTATGCATAGTGTATGCTGGCTGGCAGCGGTTGAATACAAAGAGCTGAAGATCGAACTCAGTAGCGTGCCATAGGGCAGGCTTATATCCAGCAGTGGACAGATTTAGGCTGATGATGAATGGTTGTTGAAGAATGATGTACCAAAATGGTAACTACACTCAATAATATTTTTTTTATATTTAAATTGAATCAGTACCCTCCGGATTAAAAATTATATTTTATGAAGAAAATCGAGAAAGTGACTACATAACGAACATACCTACGTTGATGTGTTTACAATAATAATAATAACAATAACAAATAAATAATTAGAGCTTTTCGGTGCAGGTTTCCGGCGAAGTACTACCACCATATCCATTTCCGCAGTGAAGCAGTAGTACACTTGTACTACTGTGTTTCGGTTAGAAAGGTAAGGGGACCGGGGAAATTACAGGCTTGAAAACTTCATATCTCCGGGTCGACAACTCATTGACGATGCTCCTGGTGTTGCAAATATTCATAGAGGGCGGTGATCACTTACCATCAGCTGGACCGTCCGCCTCTTTATCGGCCTAATAGACATTAAAAAAAAAGATTTAACAGAAAAAGAGTAAATAAGTAATTAAACAGAAAAGACTAGCTGATTAAATTGCCATTTCAAAAGCAACCTTCCGAACCGGTATTAGAATCGAACTATTCATAAATGCTCGAGGCATATAAGAATAAAAATATTTACAATTCAAACTGAATTCATTTCACACATAAAATTGTGCCGACGAGACAGATAACGAGCTTTGGCATTTACCGTTTTATATAATAGCATATTTGCCTTCAACGGTAAAATTGTATACTGGTATAATACAAAACACTTCGCGTATTGTACGACGTGATTATTTATAATGTACCTATACGATATAGCCTTTAAATTAACAACACCTGCCGGTCTAAAGTATGTGTTACACTAAAAGGCGGTAATATAGAGATGGGATGCTACAATTTGTAAAAGACACTTCATTAATGTTTATTTATTTAAAATATGGAACTACTTAGGTATATGGTTAACTTGGGACGGTTTAAACTTGGAGTTTTCATTGTATCTATCTATCTATATATATAGAAATTAATCCCTATTTCCCTTGGTCACGGCATCACGCATGGACGGCTGGACCGATTTCGCTAATTCTTTTTTTGTTGTGTTTGTTATTGCCAGGACAAGGTTCTTAAGAAAGAAAAAAATAAGAAAGTTGGGTGAAAAATTAATAAATAAATATCCTGGGACATTCTTTACACACGGCCATCTGATCCCAAACTAAGCAGAGCTTGTACTATGGAAACCAGATAACTGATATACTACATATACTACTATTTTTTTTTTCTAAATACATATTTATATAGATATTTACACTCAGACACAGAACAAACAGACATGTTCATGCACACAAATGTTTGTCCTGGGTGGGAATCGAACCCGCGACCTTCGGTTTGGCAGTCAGAGCGCTAACCACCAAACCAACTGGCCTGTCCATTAGAAAACTTAAGAAAACTTCACGATTCTATGTGCGCTTTTGACTTTGATAACATTTTTAATGTAATCTGCTTGACACGAGTGACAGAATGGGCGCTGCAAATATCGTGTAAAATAGAGGTGGTGGCCGGAATTATATTGATAAACTAATTAATTTATAATTTTTTAGTGCACATTTCACAGTCGATCCAATTAGTTCATAGTTAAGACAGGACAACGTGTGTCGAGTCAGCTACTAAAATTATAAAAATACTTATTACAATAATACCTTCTTACTTAAGAGGTGAATTGGTATTCTCAACACTGTTTTATAAGGAACTAGCAACCCAGTTTCATCTGATTGAGATCTTTTCTACACTAATATTATAAAGAGGAAAGATTTTATTGTTTTTTGTTTGCATTAAATAGGCTCCGAAACTACTCGACCGATTTGAAAAATTCTTTCACGGTTGGGAAGCTACACTATCTCCGAAGAATTTGGGCTATATTAAATTTTCAAAAAAGTTAGGGATCCATACTAAAACTCCAATAATGTAACCCAAGGTGTGAAAAAAATACCAAAAAACTTTCTTACATCGCGTGCGCTGCGAAAACTATTGATGATAGAAAGAACAAAATAATGCAACATGCAACGCGGGTGAAATGCATTTAAATATGAACTTATTGAAAAAAATCCCTAAATTGTGGTAAAAGTCACAGTGAAATTAGTTACGTAGTTCAAAAGGCACAAACAGACATACAAAAATACTGAATTTGTTTTATACTACTTAGAAAAATACTTGTTTCTGTGGCTATACACTTCTCATTATAATTTGCCGCTACTGTTAACTTAGATGGAGTAAAAATTATTCCTACTTAGGTACACAGTAAAAAAAAGTTTATTTCAATGTTAGTTCAGTGCTATGTAAGAAGGTATGTTTTACATAGATATAGCATGTAAACGATTTTGTCATTACCTTTTTTATTTTACCAAATATATTTAAAGTTTCTCTTATAGTGGTCGCAATCCCACTGACCACCCGATTGCATGGTTTCATAAATATTCTTCGGAAGATGATTTATATGTCAAGCCGGTCTAATTATTTGGGTCATGCCTTTTGGAGATCAACTTTTTCTTGTTTCTTGATACACATAACTCGTTCGTTCCGTATTGTTACACTTTTTGTAATTGTTAAAAATTGGCCTTTATTTTGTGAACAGGACAAGCAGGTTGTTCAGTTTTAATACTGTATGAGGAAGTATCTATGTATAAGTTACTGATGATAATTTTGTGGTACTGACGTCAGATGCTGTGACGAAGATTTCAAGTTCAAATCCAATAATTTTGAGATTGATTTTCTAGCTCGCAGATAAAATTCAATTTACTTCAAATCTTATTAGGTGGTAAAAGATGTTACTACAGAACCCCTTTTAGAGCGATTTACTATAACACTTTGGTTAAAATTGTTGCTTGAATCTACATAACTTTTTATGATTTGGCGCTGGAAATTTCAATTTGAGGGTGTCTGTGTGTAGTACAATAAAATAATGAATGAACGGAATTTATTTGCTCACAAATATTTTATTATTTTATACAATACTGTACCCCGCGGCTTTACCCGCGTTCCCGTGGGAAGTCACGTGTATTATACATAAAAACCTTCCTCTTTAATCACTCTATCTATTTAAAAAAACCGCATCAAAATCCGTTGCGTAGTTTTAAAGATTTAAGCATACATAGGGACATAGGGACAAAGAAAGCGACTTTGTTTTATACTATGTAGTGATTATTTACTCACAAATGAACATTTTAAATTAGACATAATAACCATTCAATTATATGGCCCAATAATAAATATAATATGGCTTGCTCACACCACTCCACTTTCCTTACCCATGGAACTTCCAACCTAGGATTAATTTTTGTAAACTTTCCACCACAACAGAATCCACCAATTGTTATGTCATAGCTACAAGCACATCTACCTACTTACACATTATTACTATGCGTACACGATTCGAAGCTATTATAGTGCGGTTCACGTCTCAATCTAAAGGTTAACCGTGTGTCTGTTACTGTCAGAGATCGCGCCCCGCTGAGTTGCGCCCGCGCCTCTTCTCCTTACTGCGATGTGGGTAGTAGGCGGGCGCGAGAGCGGAAACAGGGGCTTGAATCTGTAAGGAAAATGACACTAACTCGAGGATGTTTCGTCGCGGCCTCTATGCTCTATCTCTGTCGCTTACTATGCTAATATACTAATCACGTGAGAGGTAAGCTCTTCGAGGCCTCCGTGAAGCATCTCGCCGACGAAGTTTGTATTAGCTGAATAAGGGGGTGGGAGCGGTAGCCGTTATGAAAATTGAATATAAATAAATAATACAATAATTCAAACTGGAAATCCAAGGGGGATGCCTATGTTTTGCAGCGGATATCCTTAAGCTGATATATATTCTGGGACATTCTTTACACACTGCCATCTGATCCCAAACTAAGCAGAGCTTGTACTATGGAAACCAGATAACTCATATACTAGATATACATATTTTTTTTCGAAATACATACTTATATCGATATTTTACACCCAGACACAGAACAAACAGACATGATGATGATGATGAATAAACATCTTGGGTCATTCTAATAAATAAATCAACTAAAACCTTGTAGTGTGATTCTCAGATAACTCTCATACAACTTCATTTAATAGTAGTTCACAAAAGAAATAGACCTGTAGACAGTAATGCAGACAATAATGTTTGTCCTGTGTGCGAATTGATCCCATGATCCTCATGACCTGCGGCGTGACAGTCAGAGTAGGTATGCAACTACCCCGCCATTAATTGACACAAATGTCAATATTTATAGTTAATATAGTTATTAATTATACATTGGATTACACTATAAAGTGAATAAATTAAGGATCAATACATGAAATTAAATATTCAACATTTGTTTGTAACCATATCGGATACCGGGAAATAATGTATGCCATATACCAAAAGTACAACCCACGCGATGAAACAAATTGAGACGTTGCCATCAGCTTGGTAATAAGTCAACTGTTACAAACCTCACTAAAAGGCATAGAGAAGGAGTTTGAATAATAACATTGGCATTAAACCCGATAACTTCGAAAAAAAAGAGATACAATCTCCACTCTCTATCTGCGAAATAGCGGTCAAGAATCCACCCCGCTCATCGCTAATAACTTACACCGCAGCGTTATAATTTGTTCAACTAAATTGTCTGTAAAACTCGCGCTTAGAAATGTTTAATAACTTGTGCCATGGGAGGCTGATCCGTAATCGTACGCTTGTTACGTTACAGTCTTAAAACAAATAAAATTAATAATAACATTTATAACTACACTTTTTTAAACGTCACGATACTTATACCCAATGCATTGTGAGAGAATAAATCTACACTGCATTTGTTTTTTTTTAGAAATTGTAGCAGGTCGTTTCTAATGGTTTTTTAATTAAAATTGTAATTATTATTATACGTACCTTAATTTACATATCAAAGACCTGGTGATCTGTACTACAGGCTTACACCTATAATAGACTCCAGCTCCGCACATACACTAGGCTGTAAACTGTGAAACCAAAATATATGTTTTTTGTACCTAGGATAAGTCTTGTCATTGTGACGAGAAATAAATAAAAATAAATATTATTATATCTTCATGCTTGTTTATCGTCGAAGAGGTAGGTAGAAGTCGCAGTAAGACCCACGTTCCATCGAAATTATTTAAAGTCCGGGCATGTCATGTAGTATACAATGTGGCCGTCTCTCGGGCACTCTACAAATCTGGGGTTATATATAGGTTATCATTTCTAAACTAAGATATATACTTATAAATTACTCTAGCCGACCTGAGAATCGAATCGTGAACTTTCTCTCCAGTCGTATCCCTCACTGCTGAGGATCGTGGCTCCTTCTGATTTTGTCAACCAGCTGTCTCCATCGGTTTCGATCGGTTGCTTGGTGCATTTCAGCACTAACCGGCATCTCCAGCTCTTGCGATATCTGGTCTGCCCATCACCTGGGAATCCGGGCTCTTGGTCTCTTTCCTTCCAGGTTCCCACACCCATATTCTAAGACGTTTCCTCAGACGGCACTCGACTCCAACTCGACTGAGGATACCTTAAGCATTTTCTCGAGGAATTCTCAAAATTGGAATTAATAAAAATAATATATATATATATATATATATATATATATATATATAAAATAAAAAAATATTGAGTGTCAGTAACTATTTACAAGCAATAAGCTTCCTTAAGGTTGGTCCCGACGTACCTTGAAGCTGACAGTTGTTTCCTCACCTCGAGTGAGAGATGTCAAGTCGAATGGAGGAGATATTTGTAATTAGAATACTACAATCTTTGAGTGAGGTTGAGTGGAGTCGACGAATGTTCGAGGAAGCGTCTTAGCATATGGGTGCTAGTCACCATCACTTCCAGTACTTTCAGTGACGTTCAGTCACCAGAACTTTCTCTAGCCGAGTTTTATTCCACTTAACCACCTTGCAATTAAATTATTAGTGGCATGCTCACTTAAGCTACTTAACATAATAACATTATGAAAACTTATGTAACTATCAGCTAATCATAGGTAGATAGAGGAATTTTATCCAAAGGAAATATTATTAAAACCGATGGATGAAGGTAAGACATAAATAAATAAATAAATATCCAGACATTCTTTACACACGGCCATCTGGTCCCAAACTAAGCAGAGCTTGTACTATGGAAACCAGATAACTGATATACTACTTCTACCATTTTCTTTTTCTAAATATTTATATATTTACACCCAGACACAGAACAAACAGACATGTTCACACAAATGCTTGTCCAATGCTGGGAAATGAACCCGTGACCTTCGGTTTGGGAGTCAGAGTCACTAACCACCAAGCCAACTCACATGGAGAGATGAAGAATCAAGGACAAAGATGGAAATAGCATGGATGTGAAGAAGCTCCGTAACCATAACCGAAACAATCGGATATCCAAAATATGGCACAGATATAGAGCATGCGTTTGTATAACCTGTAAGCTACTTGTTATCCCGGAAAATGCCCCTAGGGAACACGAGTGAAACCGTAGGGAACGGCTAGTATTTTCCATATATCATCATCGACAAGACGGGGTAACGAGACCTCGGAGAGCTTACCTCTCACGTAATTACGTAGTTAGCGAAAACGACAACTTAGACTCGATGAAAAATCCTTGAGATATTGTCATTTTTCTTACAGAATCAAAGCTCAGATTCGAAATTTTATATCCACAACATCTCTAGGTAGATAACCTAACACATATTTTACGGTTTCTTAACTATACAAAACGGGTACAGTACATTCTAAATTGCAAGCTAGCAATAGGTACCATAAAAGAACCAATTTCGAAACAAAATCACTTAAACAACCCACGTCCAATATGATACTATGATTGTCGCCATTTTCAATAATGACGTGCAATGGGACATTATCCACAGAGTACAGGGCATTGTGGGAGGGAGACGGAAACAATCGATATCGGCACGCAACGACAAGGATAATAGTATCACAATCATTTTAGTAACTAGATCGGATTGCTGTTGATGTGGGAGGAAACTATGCAGTAATGAATCAGGTAGGAATTTTATTATTTTGAAAACAATATATTTAAGTAATAATTAGAGCGGCGATGAGAGATTAAATAAATAAGTTAGATTGTATTTTACTTGCTTCATAATATCTACGAGTTGATTTAAAACACGAGTTTGTTTTAGTGTGCACCGTTTTTGCTGTATATAAATCGAAATCGGTTGGCGTGATTTTAAGTTACTCGTTCATTTGTCGCACACTTACTTTATGTTAATTTTAGACTTATATGGTTTTCTCATGGGTGCCATTGTCAGAACTGGACCAAATGGGACCACACGGGAAGCACCAGCTTTCAAATAAAAAAAGAATCATTAAAATCGCTTCGCCCAGTCGAAAGTTATGAGGTAACAAACAAAAAAAAGTATACAGACGAATTGAGAACCTCCTCCTTTTTTGAAGTCGGTTAATAAAAATGAAATATAAAATAGCACATTTTCTATTTGACACTGGTTATTATCCAGAATAATGCATTCACTCGTTAAGGTTTTATAGAAACGGCCTGGACATATATGACTAACAAAATTTAATCAGATATACATATAGGTAATATTATAAAGATGTAATTTGTATGTAGGACGTATTCTCCGAAACTACTCATCCTATTTCAATAATTCTTTCATTGATAGAATGCTACGCTATTCCTGAGTGACATAGGCTATATTATAATATTCCGGGATAGAAATGATCTCGAGAATGACGTTAGAACTGCAGGTTGAAGACCATTTATAAATTGCATTTGATGCATAAACCCATCCCCAGTGACAAGCGGAGACAAATTCAGCAAATTGTGCGGTGTATGATATGAAATTATTGTCAGCCGCGTATAATGGAGTGTGACGCTTTCTCATGCCACGTTACTATACCGACGTGCACATAGTTGCAAGTGGAATGGAAAAATATTGAATTTAAAAAAAATGTAATGAGGAATATAATTTATTTTAGTACGAGTAACTGGAGAAATATGTTGCAAAAGAAAGTAGATGCTACAGGAAAAAATTGTTTCCATAGTATTATAGAAAATAAGTAATAGAAATTACATGATAGCATTAGCATATGCATATACTTGTGCAAAATTAATTAAGAAGCCATATTAATATCGGGAAATTAAAGATTTAGTCTCATTCGTAGTAATTAATAAGAAATCAAGGATCTAGTTAAATTAGAAACTAGCTGTGCAAAAGATGGAATTTACACTTTTGCTAAGAATAAATAGAATCTTAAAATAATTTCTTACCTCTTTTTTATTATATTCAGACATTTATTATATATGACAGTATACATATGCACGAAAGAAAATAAATAATATATCCACTAACAAGATCTTTAATTAAGCAAGGCTAGAGAAGTACTTACCTATTGTACTTCTATCTAATTTCAATTAAAGAAAGAGAAACACTGAAGGCATTGTTATTAATAAAAAATTATATTCAGTCTGTACCATTTCCCATGCCACAAACTGTACGTGTGCAACCGAACGTCACGTGCTAACCAATCACAGGCATTATCGGTCCGTGACGTCATCATCTCGAGATCAGCCTAGCTCTGCGATCTGCGAGCGATTTGTCAAGATACATCCATCCAACTATGGGATTCCTTAAAGAATTCCCTATTAAAATCTTGTTGTTAGATCGTATATGGAACCTATGTCGTGACTATGCTCTGAGCTCGTGAGGTATTTCATCTGGTACTTAGGTACTACGAAGAAATACTGAAGGATCATTGAGGGTTCCAGCTTGTTTTTGATATGTTTTATGCTTGACAATCTTAACTTATTACCTATAATGTTTGGCCGTTAGCACGAATTAAGAAAAACATCATCGTACAACAACGTGTCGTAAAAACACAAGATAAAAATTAAACTTTTGTATTACAGGGAAACATTTTAATTATTCATCAATCACTTTTGGATAGCATAGATTGTGTTCATCATTAATAAATTTTTTTGTCGCAGAAAAATATGGCCGGCCAGGAAAATGACACTAACTCAAGGATGTTTCGTCGCGGCCTCCGTGCTCTGTCTCTTTCGCTAACTACAATAATCTACTAATCACGTGAGAGATAAGCTCTCCGAGGCCTACGTGAAGCGGCTCGCCGACGAAGTTTGTATTAGCTGAATAAGGGGGCAGATCAGAATTTCAATGCCGAATAAGAGTTTCACTTCAATAAGTAAAAACAATTTTCACTTAGCTAATTGTCCTCTCCTACGAGCACCATTGACTAAAGACATCGGCATGTACCAAATCCTGATAACCCAGAAAGAAGTAAAACTTTCAGCTCTTCAAGATCGCTTCTCCTTTTCCACTGACCTAGCAGTTAATACCGAAATATAGCTAAATCAGCGTATCAGAAGTGAAGTATCTACGTATTCTCTGGAAATACCTTTGAAAGGTATAAATTACAGGCATACTAAGACCACGTTGGGATCTTACAGAGCTACGCTAGCCACTCGTGTACTCTATGAGAATATTAATACTGTATAGAAAAAACTTTGGAAGGAACTTATAAAAATTTATTAATTATAAAGGGTATTACAAAATGGCTTTGAGAATGCTTTATGGTGTAAGGTGCTGAGTGCTCATCTAACGATACCCGAGAGAAGAAAGGGGGTGGTATTCCTCGCTGCTACAAAACAGAATACTCCTATAAATAACATTATATCCTTCTGCTTCAATAAAGCTACTGTGCAGATAAATCTAAAGCTAAAAGTACATATAGCATCAAACGGAGTCCATGTTTACTCGCTCGAGTATATTGCATTCTTATTAAACCGACCAGGCGGCACTCGATCATAGTCTATTTGACAGGACGCCAGGCCACTAGATAAAATACCTGTTCCAGATCCCTCACACTGATACTAATAATGCAGATTCATACTGTGTATTATTTGCATTAAAATTGATTGGTTATAATAATATGAATGTTATAGAAGTAACGGAATTTACGGAACTTAAGGGAAATAATATTGTTATGGAAATTGTTAGGTTATGGATAATAATAATAAACTGACTTATAAATTAACACATCTGTTTCCCGGTTTAGTGATCAGCGTGTCCTGTGACGTATAGGCCTCTTCCAGCTGCTTCCACTCCTTTCTGTCTCTGGCTTTTCTTGAACAGGTAGCGTCTCCGACTTTCTTTATGTCATCCGTCCATCTTTTTACCTGCCTGCCTCTTTTTCTTTTACCATCGCGAGGTTGCCACTCCGTTATGATCTTAGTCCACTTTGTTCTATTGTCTCTTGTCATATGTCCTGTCCATTTCCATTTCAACTGTCTTACTTTCTCTATAATATCATACAGGTTATTGATACTGAAATGTAAATAGGATAAATGAGTTAATGTTGTCAGAACCCTTTGGCAGAACAGGCTAAGCTTAAGCCAGCAACACAATATAGATAAAATCTATCCAAGAATGTTCTTACATCTGTAATAAGGAGAATACTATAGTGTAATAATTAAAATTATAATTTACATATTTTTTTGTAAGAATTAAAAATTATAAACATGGTTATTTTATTTAGATGTGGTATAGCTCTGAATATGTCATACAGGGTACCTACCACCATACTGATTTCCAGTAGGTATTTTAGTGTGTTTCGGTTAAAAAGATAACAAGTTACAATACAAGCAAATTGAGACTTAAAAAGTTAATGTCTCAGGGTCCACAACGCAATGGCAATGCCTCTAGTATTGTTAATGATGGACATCTGGGAATTGTCCACTGCTTAGAAAATCTGTTGCCAATCACCCACCGGGATGTTTCGATCGTTGCACTTAAGGGACAGTTGCCTTTAGGGTGCGTAAAGGTTCGCAACACGTTAGCAATCCTAGAGAGGACATTTCAAACGCATTGCTGATGTCTAAAGACGACGGAACCGATTTCCATCAGTTCCAACTGTTTTTTGGCTAACTTGAAACAAATAAGTAAAATATTATGGTTCATCCTACCAAAAACACAAGCGTTGTTCTTTGTACCTGAGAACTGATGCACCTCAACAACAAATGTAAGGTGTTTATGGTATAAAGGTATAATGTTATACATTTTTCTTATTAATTGTTTACTTTTCCGTTTTTCTTAAAGTGAAATAATTTTGTTTTGTTTTTACTTTGTACACCTAATTAATAATTAGTGGTTAACGGTGTTGGTGTCACAATTAATTATATTTGCATTGTACTCAACTAATTATTCTTTGTGATACTGTTTGTTTTACCTCAATAAATAAAAAAAAAAAAAAAAAAAAAACTGTTTTTACTCGCTTATTATTAGGTTTGCCTGTATGTTTATAACCGACTCCTTTGGCGCGATTTTGACCCACTTTAAACGGTCAGATTTCATTCAAAATTTGTAGATTTATCGCGGACCGATGACAATTCAATATTTTAAACAGTTAGGCCCATTATCCTTACTATGATCCTGATTATCCATCAGGATTAGCGGTTTAACTAAAAAATTATAAATAATAGTTTAAGAAAACTAAAAAAACACGCTTTTATAGAAAATAAAGCGTAAATAAGTAAAAAAAGTGTGGACGCCTCCCACGCTTGTTTTACGTTTTTAGATATTATCAAAATGATAAGCCTTCTACTCTTCTGTCAATAGAATATTTTTAACTATTGACACCATGCACCCCACGTTTTTTTGAAATTCAAATTTATTTAAAATTATTTCCTATCTTTTAGTTGGATTTCCAATAAAAGCGGGATTTTTTAGTTTTCTTATTTCTGAAAAGATTCCAGGAAACGTGGAAAACATATACAATATTTTGGAGCAAATAATTAATCCTCAATCTGTGTGTGAACAGTAAATCAATATTATTATTAGCATCTTTAAAATAACCTACGTAAAATATTATGAGTTTGAAAAATCTATAAAGACGCCATCTATTTGAAATATTTTAAACTAATTTATTTATAGAGAGTATTCTGTATAAATGGTTGATACGCTGACAAAATATACACCTTATCTTAATAGTACAGGTACTGCATAGATGGCGCTGTAATAAAAAGCGACATGAAAAAAAGTTATCAATAGAGGCACGCCTTTTGAAAGCTTCCACTACAGTTACTGTTGTTCATAGATGGCTCTGTTGCCGAAAATGTCCCTTAGTTACGCTATTCGTCAATAGATGGCGCTAAATTAACTTTCACTAAAATAGGTGAGACTTCCTACTACTACTCAATAACAGATGGCGCTAAGAGTACACCGCTTACTAAATACGATTACTTCAAGTTCATGCAATTTTACTTTTATTAATTATCAAAAGCTGATAAAAGATTTAGTATTCATTGGTGAGGTTTTATATTCATAGAAGAAGAATAAATAAGGTACGTAATAAGATACTTAGCTAATAATAGGTAGGTAGGTATTTACAAGCATGTAGGTTGGTGGACGTACCAAATCTCCTCCGCTATGTGCGTAATAAGTGTAGGTATTCCAATTAAATCACATGCTCTTACAATCAAAGACATTCCGCTTCCTGATCAATTATTACAAGCATGTTTTGTCGCGTATATTAATATGTACCTAATATAACTAGCTATAATCCATAGACTATAATATATCTATGAATGTTAGGTACCTAAGGTTTGTTTCTTTTTTTTTATTTTTATACGACTTGGGTGGACAAACAAGCATACGGTCCACCGTCCAACTGATGGGAAGTAGTCACCGCCGCCTATGGAAATCTGCTACATATATACAAATTGCAAATGCGTTATTGTCACTGTATTTGTAAATATTGTAATGTGTAGTTAAGTCTCATGTATTTGTAATTTAAATATAGCTTCTAGGCGCAAGTAGGTATTCTAGTTCATAGCGTAGTAAGCATACCTATAGCATTTTGATAAAAAAATATCGTTCGACCGAAAAGTCACTATAAGAGGTTGATTAAACTAGCGGCTCAGTATAATGTGTCGATTTCTTTTTAATGATGATTTTGATGACTCTACACGACTGATATGAAATGTTCTTTGACTTGATAATAATTCTAATCGATTTAAGAGTAATTTTAATCGAAAAACCTAATTAAGAATATCAACATAGAAATTATTTAAACAACATTAAGATTTCTTTTTCACAAATAAGTAGATACTTTTTTTTACATTTACAAGATAAATTTACTTTTCGAAAACACTGAGTAGGCACTAGAGTGTTCTTCAAGTTTTCGAGTGGCCTTAGGAACGAAATGAGCAGACCACTTAGACCTTATAATAAAGCACTCGAAAATAATCACTGAATCATATTTTTAATGACTTTTATTTATACAAGTTCAATAACGTAAGCTACAATTCTTTAATTTGCAAAAGACGAGTAAAGAAATATATTTCGAAAAAAAAACTTAAATCTTTAAAAAGTTTGGTATAAGTCGATTCTTGTGAATAAATATTATATAATCGATAGATTCTGGTCAAAATTATACAAATAAAATTTTATTACTTATAAATATAATTTTCGCGCCACGACTTAAATAATCCGTTTATTCTAAGAAAAGTTTTTTTCCTAATTATCTTCTAATGGCTCGGCTCCGTATTTGAAAAATAGCAGTAGCTTCCTAATTATTTAATTTGTCTAAAAAGTTTTTAGTTGTGATTTTTGATGCCGCGATAGTGCAGTGACCCCATAAAAAGTTCAAAGGAGGTCACACAACTCATTTGACATGCCACTTGGACAATGACATTAGCGATTTAGAAGAATAAATCATTTTCAAATATAGAACCAGAATTGTCATAGAAACAATCAATAACAAGAGAATATTTGACGTGTCTCGCGAATTTTGTCTAAAAATAATTGAATATTGCAAAAATAAATGATGTTCTCCGACGAGGAAATAAAAGAAATACCGGAGAGCAGTTTCATGAGGCCGGGAGATGAAATCATAAGGTTCGATCTTCGACTATTTTTACTTTGACGAATAAAACAAAAGTTGAAACTCAACCATGGCGATTTATTTGTTGTTTTGCGTTCGTGTTTTATTTTTATGTTTATGATGGAAAAGTTGCAAGTGTTGTCTTATTTTGTTACAGTATACGTGAAGTGTGTTTGAGTGACAAGTTTGACAAGAAGGACTTGGGATTTAATAATGAGTCGCTGCTGTCCCACTCTAATAGGAATGATGTAGGTACACTTTTATTAGTTTTTCTTATAAAATTATAGTACCTTACCTATGGACCTAATATGGTACCTACTTAGTACATAAATGTTTCTGAATAAAACTAGGTATATATATATAATTTAGTGCATTCCAACAGATATGTCACAGATGACGTTTTTTTCTTTTTTTTAAGTAACAAGGTTCGGTGGAAGAAATTTTCTGTAAAGTGTTCGTGGAAGTAAATATTAAACATTATTTCTTGAAATTGTTGGTGCCATCAGCTGGACGTCTCCCGCTCCCTATTTCGCGATGGCTTCTTCCCCGATGGACTGGAACAGCAGCAGGCTAGGTTCGCGTGGACAGAGGAGGACGGAAATATCGCCGCTCTCGTGTCCGAGCCAGGTTTCGGAACCACTGGTCAGACGACCTTCGGAAAAGACCTGGATGCAGCGCTTAAGAGTGATATGAAGATATTACCTAATGGAATTAAAGAGGTAGGTTGATAAAACACAAGATTGTTACCTTATGCATTATGCACCTATGAGGTGGACAGAGAAATCTAAATAATTAATTACTAATACGCATTGCTAACGTTGGCTGATGAAAATTTAACGCAAACAGAAAACAGCTATTTGCTATTTGTAAAAAGTCCATCATGTTGATTTGAATACACGTATAGATTTGTAAAATTCTCTAGTTGTAATACTTATATAATAAATACTTTATATTTGGTTACTATTTCTTTCATATTAAATCTTTGAGTATGTAAGATTTACTTGAATTTTCAGGAAGCAGACACATCTAGTGCTGTGTTTCAAGCAACGAATAAAAATTATCTTACATTGAGCAAGACCCTCTTTACTGATCCACACCTCGTGACGTCCACATCCACAGGAAATCCACCGTCAGGTGACCATTGAGATCTTTGAAATACTATATTCATGTGACCCTTTCGACGTTTTAGAATGTTATAGAACAATTGACGTTTTTGCTCGATTATAAGGTACAAATTTACGTTTTATTTGTTGGTCGACCATTAATCGTTAATTTGTATATGTTACTTTGCCTTGTTAGTTTGCCTCATTTAACTTTGATATACAAATTTATCTGAAAGCAATAGTTTACGGACTCTAACAAAAATTACTACTTTGCTTAATATTTCGCAAACGGATCCCTGAATCAAATAATGCTCTTTACATATTTCATCGGCGCGTTTGATATTTTAGATAGATTTTACCAAACCAAAATACAGTTTAAGCCCCTGATAGATGGACTGTATAAGTGTTCCATGTTAACTACAATACAGAATAAAAACAGATATTGACTTCTAGCAGATGTTGAAAAGCCTAAGAGCGGTCAGGGAACCTGTAAAGTGGACAAGACCGATCCCCGCTCGAGGTTTCACTTCGTGAAGTATGTAAAGAGACACGGAAGAACAGTCAAGCTGTGGGAATGTGGGATATGTAAGCATACCTTGAATTTTTATCAACCTAATGAAGATATCTGCTATTCGTGGCCTTTTTGAAGTTATTGGAAACAAAAATTGATCAAGTAATGAGACTATTTGACCAGAAAGATTTTATAATTTATTAGACATCTTTTCTTCTGTAGAAAATGTGTTCTTTACTCCAATCGTAGGCTAGAGCCCTATCATCGATCTCTCAATCTACCACCATGACATGACATGCTGGTGTGTTTCGCTTGAGACTGCACTTGAGTGGTTCTACAATACTAGGCTTTGTATGCTTTCCGCCTTTAGGAATATCGTTTCTTAACATGTTGAGATTGTGACTAAAAAAACCCAACTCTTTCTTACAGTTTCTTAATGTGAGAACTGTATTACCTATCCTACTAATATTATTAATGTGAAAGTTTGTCCTTCTTTCACACAAAAACTACTCAACTGATTGGTATGAAACTTTGTAAATAGACAGTTTTTTAACCTTTATTAGCACAAAGGATACTTTTTATCCCGGGAAAATGTGACATCCCTCGGGAACGCGGTTCGAACTGCGGGGGCGCTAGTAGTTTATATTTCTGCTACTTCTAGTCCTAATATTAAGCTATTTGTTTTCCGATTAAAATAACTATGCTTACTTTTAAATACCATATCTCAGGCAGCAGAGAGTTCCAACACCAATACACCCTGATGCGTCACCTGCCTACTCACACGGATGAGCGCAACTTCCATTGCGTCGCGTGCGGGAAGAGCTTCAGGCAACTGTCCACTCTGAGCCAGCATCGTGCTATACATTCTGCTGAACGACCATATGCTTGCGAGGTTTGTTGTACGAGCTTTACTAAGAGGATGATATATTTCATAATTTCAGTTGTTGTATTCCAGCCTTGACTTCATGCGCCTTCCCAATAAAAAAACACCTTATCTCCTTCCGAACGCTGGCAGGTGTATTTTCTATAAAATAAAAAAAAACCATTGTTCTGTAAAAACATGAAGAGAAAGTTAAAAGAAAACAAACAATCATACTCTTTCCTCCCACATCAGAATTAACTGTTAGAGTATATAAAAAGATACAAATACTATGATGATACTGATTTCATTATATATTTAATATTAATTATAATATATTTAATTTATGCCTTTGATTACTAAACCTGCACTTGTAACGTCACTAACCATGGTTTCGTAACTTCAGGAATGCAATAAGACATTCAACCGTGTGTCCACCTTGATCTCGCACCGCAAGACCCATTCGGACGACAAACCCTACAGGTGTCATATGTGCCCAAAAGGATTCCACCAGAAAGGTTATCCCGCCCGTTCCTTCTTCCTTAGCTTTGTAGTATTCTGGCTTGTAGTATACCTTTTTTAACAAAATAGTCCGCATCGTCCTCAACGATGGCGTTTCATATTTATTTCAAGCTGTGCCCGCAATGTTATACGCGTGATTTAAATAAATATTTTTTTTCTGGAGACGGTTGAGTTGAAATAAACCCAATATTATATTGCCTCAAATATTGTACCAGTTTCCTGTAAACATTGATTGACGGGCCAGTTGGCTTGGTGGTTAGAGACCCTGACTGCCAAACCGAAAGTCGCGGGTTCGATTCCCACCCAGGACAAACATTTGTGTGCATGAACATGTCTGTTTGTTCTGTGTCTGGGTGTTAGTTATCTATATAAGTATGTATTTAAAAAGTAGTATATGTAGTATATCAGTTACCTAGTAGCCATACTACAAGCAGTACACTCTGCTTAACTTGGGATAATGTGCTTAATGTGTGAAGAAAGTCTTGGAATATTTATTATTATTATTTATTAAAATTCCATTCAAATTGTTTAACTAGCTAGAGTGAATAGGCTCTTAATAAACTAGTGCGCCTCAACATCTAAGATTGCATCACTGCTTACCATCAGGTGGGATCGCAGTCAAGCACTAGTTTATATTATTTAGAAAAGACATTATTAGCGTATACAAACGAGTAGTAGACACTAAAGTATTCTGGCAGTATTCTTCTTGCAACAACCGCAATTTTTTTTTTAAGTACAGACATCACGGTTATTAAATTTTAATATAGTATGGAACAAGATAGATGATCTAAGGCTTCTATAATTACAGTTATCTTTCTACGAACTTTGGCTCATAATATTACCTTATATCTGTAAGGTAAAAAAATCTGTAATAATAACAATTGTATACAATAGGTAACTTACGCAACCACCTTTTCACTCACACCAACGAGCGCCCGTACCGCTGCAACATCTGCATGAAGGGATTCAACCAGCAGTCCAACCTTGTCTGCCATAAGACTAAGGTATTCTATTAATACTTCTACGAACCGTCCTTAAAGTCTCGTAAGAAGCGACTCAAAATTATACCGATGACCACATGTACTTAGCACCTTACACGATGTGGTGGACAATTGGGAACAAGCCAAGAAGCAGATAGACTAGCTTAATAGAAGTAGTGGAGCTTTTAGTGCAGAGCTTGCCCGGGGACTACCACTATAACCATTTCTTCCGTGAAGCAGTAGTGCGCTTGTATTACAGTGGTTAAAAAAGTAAAGGGACCGGTGAAATTACACGCAAATAACACTTTACAACTTCACGTCACAGGGTTGACAATGCATCGGCGATGTATCTGATGTTGCAAATGTTCGTAGCCAGCAGTGACACCACTTGCCATTAGGTAGACCGACCGTCCGACAAACAACTTACAATAAGACTATATATTTATTAATTTCAATTCATCGCTTTTTATTGTTTTCCAGGCACATCCTGATGATACTGATTGTATCAATATAATTAAAAGAAATACGCCACGTATCACTCGTTCTGCTTCTGAACCACAAACAAATTCTACTAGGCAAGTTAATCTTTTTTTTACACTTAGAAATGTTTCAGCCTAGCTATTTAAAGTAATTTCTATTGAAATTTCATTCTGCTTAGAAAGTGCACTACGATTTTCTTTACTTTAATCGAAATAATTCAACTTTTCAGACCTCAAGCAGAGAATTGTGAAGTTTCATCCTCGGTTGGTCCGTATCTGCCATCAGTACCTCCACCATCACCATGGCCCAAATCAACACCTTGGGAAATTACTAAATCCCTTTCTGAATCAGCTGACTCCTGGAACAGTGACAGTCCATGGGGTTCGATGGGGAATGGTGTTATAGTTGATGCTATAAAAACTTATCATATGGAAGTTGCTATGGCAACTAAACAAACGCCTTTTGCTTTGCTGAAGCCTGATACAGGAACTCCGGTTTTGGTGAAGGTGGTCGATACGAAGTTACCTGGAGGGAAGCAAGTTAGTCAGCCACTTGCACATACTTAAAAATCTAGTTTAAAAACATTTGCATTATATTTATTTTATAATTAACTTCAGATGCTAGTACCTGCCACTGCAGAGGATCTGAGAGTTGGAGGAAAAATTGTAGTGAAGAAAGACGATGATAATTCGTCCCCAGTACGTAATAAATATACCTATATAAACAAACCTGTTACTTTTAAAAATAAAAGGAGTTCTGAAATTAAAATTTAAACATATCTTCAAATCTAAGTTTCTGGCCCTTATCAATACTAAAAAAAAGAGGATTCTAAAAGATTATTACAATAAAACATCTTACAATATAACGTGAATAATTACAATCTAAGACACCACGGAGGTGTCTCGATTGCAAGTAGCAACATTCTGCAAACAGGGTTGCAATAATAATAGTTAAAACAACCCACATAATATTTAATTCATCTTTTATAAATTAATTTCCGGCATTTATTTAATATCCTTATATATATTCATTTTACTCTTCAAGGATTGCGCCCCAGAATCTGGATTGGAAATAAATGGTGCTGTTCAGATAAGAGTTCCAGTCGTTGCTACTGTTGTACCAAGAATCAGACCTGGAGGGAGGCTGCACCTCGTTGTGGAAGAACCACACCATGCCTACCACACTGCTATGTCTGCTGATAGTACGTAATTATTCACTTACATAAATTATGGGAGCTTACGTACATAAGAACGTGGGTGAAACTGCAGGGTTATAGTAAATTCAAAAGAATTGTATACAAATACAATTATATACATATAATTTACTGTCAGATTACATTGATATGCTTTTAGTTATAGATCTGATGATAAGACAACATATAACTGAAGTAAAGTCGGTTAATATCATGGCCCATCTTTATTTTCTTTCTTGGATCCCATTTCTGTTCATTACGTAATTTTGAGTCGTTTCCTAATTTCAGTTGGTGAAGTAAATGTAGAACCTTGTACCGGTAATGATACATCTCGCTCAGGACCTTCGTCTACTCTACCACGTCTGATACCTAGCCATTTGGAGACACGCACTTCATTCGAGGATAGACATGGAGCGGGTACGAGACATTAATCATCTTCTTTATTTTCTTTATCGTCCTTTCGACAAACCATTCATTTAATTTCTTTTTTGTCTTCCCCTATTCACTTTTCAATTTATCTCGTTATGGAATTGCATACATGTCACTGCATAACTTGTCCAATGTGTATACGACAACTATATGACTTTGTATTTGTGATTATTCAATCATTATTATGATGCAGGATTCAGGAAGCCTCTTTATATCTTCAACATTCCGTTACATACGCTACTGCAGTAGAGTCACGAGCATAAATATATAACAATGGAGAGTTCGGAAATAATATCTGATACTTCACATAATTCAACAGCATTGTTACTACTTACAACGACAGAGTTGTTGTAGAAGCTAAACGAATGAAGCAAAATTAATTAATGAATCATGATTATAGATATTATAGCAGAACTGTCTGTGGTTAAATATTTGTGCACATAACAGATAAAACAATAACAGAAAAAGATACATGACTTCTCAGTATATTTCCCTTAACCAAGAAGCCAGTAAAAAGATCTGAGTACCCATCACAAGTAGCCATTGTTCACTTGTCAGGTTCTCGTATGTCGTCTACGTGTGCTCTGCCGCCACCAGCTCCATCTCCGCCTCTTGATCTCATCGCCTTGGACCTGTTCGAACCGATGGAGTGCATTCCTTTAGGTATACTAACATAATTATTATTTATAATATGATGAAAGGCGACCTGAGTGGAAAATTCTTTCATGGATATGTTATAGTCTGTCATTATGTCAGGATACATTCCTCGGGATAGCGGGTGAAACCGTGGCACGGAACTAGTATTTGATTATTGATCTCGTTTGGAATTATTAAAAGTATTTGGGATTCATTCAGCTCTACTAGGTACCATTGATAAAAACACTTTTGGTATACATAGATGATATCAATAGTGAAGGTGTTAATTTTGATATATTATTTCAACTTCAGGTCCTCAAATTACAGCAGTGGATCACATTGATCAACCACCGCCTTCCGATGACTCTGACATATTTATAGGAGAGTTTGAGGTTTGTTTACTCTACCTATAAATTTATCCAGAATAAGTTCTTTAACTAATATTTTATTTACTTTTTCAGGAAAGTATTCCGCTGTCCGATTCCGACTGAATCAAGAAATATTATTTAATTATTTGAGTTTTATTTTTTTTATTTATTTTTGTTTTACATTGAGCTCGTGAACAGAATGAAGTCTTTGATTTAGTAATAAGTGAAAATGGGTTATGTTTATTGTAATAATATGTTATTATTATTGAAATATACTTATATGAGCATGAACTACTGTTTTTTCTTTCCTATTACGACGGTAAGAATAGATAGAAAAATTCAATTACATTTTAATAAAACCTTTTTTTGAATTCATGAATTTATTAATAGCTAAAGAACTAAAGCTTTTTAACAAAAGTGATTATAAAAAGGCCAATTTCCTGCTACCATGTAAATAATCCGATAAATATGACGTAGCGATGACGTCGCTTATTGTATCACTTCAATATCATCTTCATATCGTATTGTTATCGGCACGTGGACGGATACAGGCCCCTTCACGTCGGGGGTGGCCTGAACATGCCCTTAACTTTCAACTCGTAGTATATACAATAGATGGCGCTAGTTGTTTCGAAATGGAATGTTATACTTACTAGATTTTATGAAATCTATCTATATATATATAATTAGGATCTCGTAAACGGCTCCAACGATTTTCATGAAATTTAGTATGCAGGGGGTTTCGGGGGCGTTAAATCGATCTAGCTAGGATTAACAGAAACTGTCGCTTTATCCGTGTTCTTAGGCAATTAAAAGTGCTACAATGTCATTAGAACGTAAGGTTTTCAAGTTACATCTTTTGTGAGAAATACTGTTATTGGGAGACCTTTATTACCGCATCTAATTTGAATCTAGGTATATATGACAGTGCTTTAAAAAAGAGAATACGGTAGAAGTCATGTAAGTAAAGAAATCCCGAGCAATGCTCGTCCATCCAGGTACTAAAATTAATCAGTGAGACATTATTAGGTTATCGAATAAACAGAAAATCCAAAAAGTATAATCTAAAAAGATACCAAAAAACTAAAAAACGCTGCCGTTATCATCACAGAACCTTACTTATTTTATTTTAATAAATTTATGGTCCACTTGTCCTTTGGATCTCGAAGATAAATATAAAATACAGTTCATTCATAAAATAAATGATGTCCGGTTGTATGCATGGGCACGCGCCCGGAAATGAGGGCCATGCAAGTTAAAAAGATGTTTCTGTAATAGTTGCCAGCCCTTGTATTAGTAGCTTGTTGAGTGTAGAATAGATAGCGCCATTTATTGTGAAATACTATTTAGAGTACTAGAGTTCTTAATGCAGAGTTCGTCCGGGGAAGTACTACCTTACCCATTTCTGCCGTGAAGCAGTGCACTTGTATTACTGTGTTTCGGGTAGAAAGGTAAGGAGGCCGGTGAAATTGCAGGCACATGAAACTTAGGAAATAAATCTAACTATATCTAGTTAGAAAGTGGTTTTTTCATATTCTCGATACCTACTCGTATGTTTGGTGGATTTGACATGTTCCGCATATTTTGCGCCGACCATATACATATATATCGGTAGGTATATAACACCAACAAAATCAAAATGATTTCTAATATGTTTTTTTTTTAATATTCAGTATTTAATAAAAAAAAAATTGTCGTATAATTTTGTATTAAAATTATCTAACAGCTTGTCAAAAACATACATATTTCCTTATTTGAATTCACATTCCTCAAATCTTTTTCAAATACTTTTAGTTAAAGTGTAGTGTTACTGATTTCTCAAATTCAAAAACTTAATTCGTTTTTTTAAATTCAACTCATTAACGTGTCATTCAAAATCAGCCAATTTACTAATGACAGACCGACCAACGCCCGCGCTCAATAACCGCAAAAAAACCTATAGCAGTAGAAAATAGCTATAACATTTAACAAGAAGAATGCGACAATAAAACGCGAATTACTCTCGTCCAGTTTTTACCAAAGCACTGCGCGTGGCGGCCACGCGACCGAAAATATTAAAACTAGTGTTAGATTTGACACGCGGCCTTTCCCACCAATAAATAGAGTCTTCTGACAACCCTAGAAAACTTTTGACGTCCACGATAAACTGAAACTTCAACGTTATACTGCTTACATAGATCACATTTTCCCTTGGAATGATTGCGATGATTTTCCGAATAGTAACGTTCGAAATCCAAATTTATATACGAAGAGTTGGATTTGAATTTAGAACCGAGTGTGGGGTAGTAATATTAGGGTTGTCCTCAATGGCTTAATACCGCCCCCGACGGTTACCGAATAATGCGTTGGCACGTGTATGCCCCGCCGTTTTTTATCGAATTTTTATTTCGGCGTGCGAACAGAGAAGTGGCGTCTGGTACAGACTGGGACGCACAATAGCTTGGACTGTATTATTGTGGGCCTCACTCGGGGCAATGTCATTGGTGTTTTTTGGAATATTTTAATATCTCCGATATTGCAAATAAGCCTAAATATCTAACCCGAAAAAATGTATGGTTTTAAAATGTTGACTCCCTTATCATTTGACTGTATAGAATCAGATTTTTTTACAAAGTAATTTAATATGTTAGTTTGACGTTTCTGAAGAGTGAAAGAGAAAAAAAAAAGATTTCTCCATTTTTTTTTTATTTGGCTTGAAAATCTACTAATTTCAGAGTAGTTGCGACCAAATTCATTATGTGTCATTAAAATAAACAAAACTCGGGGTGACAAATCCCTCTCAAGGGTACAATCGACCCCGAGAAATATCATTTCATATTTTGATTATGATATCAATGTCACCCACTGGTCTGCACGAGTTTTTGTACCCCTTGTGATTTAATACACGTATTAAACCATTAAAAGTCGCGTGCCAACATAATATAACATTTCATACGTATAATAAAACTATTGTGTTTGCAAATGTTAGTTTTTTATATGTGAAATAATGATTTTGATAAAAAAAAGCTTTGTTTAATTTGACGTTGACTTGAGATTAACAGTAATGTAGTGTTACACTATTAGCCGTATGCCGTGAAAAATAATATTTTATTTTTCTTTATTATAATTAATAAATAACCTTTTATTGATTTTCTGAATGAGATCGAGATTTTTTTTATAAACACAGTAATTAAAGAGAATTTTTACTCCAATATGTCTAAATATACCTATACCACGGTAATATTAACTCATTACCGCGCCTATGCCATGAGATACACCAAAATTCGAGACTGAATTCGAGTTTTAACCATTATTGTAAGTGTAAGTTGACTGGTTTTTAAATCAAGGCTTTATTATTGTTATTATGTCTTAATAGAGATTAGATACCTTAGCTGCCTCAATAACAGAGAGCCACGGCAAGCATGCTTTTTATCCAGTTTTCCCTATATTTTGTATAACGTTGTACTTTTTCTTAAAATAATTGTAGTATAATGTACATGAATACATGATTTGGAAAATTATTAAAGCATGAATTTATGTAAGAATTCATTAGATACATAACATTGTTTTTCTAATTTTATAAAGGGAACTAAGTGTCAATTTAATTTTTGTTTGTAATGATTAAACTCAAAAACTGCTGGACCGATTTTAATAATTCTTTCACTATTATATAGCACCTTTATCTCAAGGTAACATAGGGTATTTTATGATCCCTTAATATATTATATCCATCGAGAATGCAGGGGAAACCGCGAGACGGTACCTAGTCTTAAACACATAACATTTTTTTTCGACTTAGAACATACCTAACGGGCATTTAAGTTAAGATTGGTTTTGGAAAAACTGGTTTGGAGGTGCTTAAAAATGAGGCAATGATAGTAGCGAAATAGACGCAGAGATAAAATGGAAAATCAGTTTCATATCCACAGCTAGTACAGCTTTAATTTTTTTAGTTTGAGTTGTTACTTACTAGATGGCGCTACTAATCGAGTCCCATCGGATTTAGTGCTTTAAAAAATAATAATACAAATAGAATCATATAAAAGACTATTATAACATTTTAATTTTTGAAGGTGGTTTGGGAACTAAATTATTTTTTTATAAATAAATTGATTTATGCAGCAATATGTTTCATGGGGATTGTAATTGTGCAATCAAATTTCAGCGCTATCCGCAGAACTTAAGGTTAAATATGAGATATTTATTTAGATTAGTGCCAGTAAGTAACTATGTAATTATTTTATACATAATATAATCATAACGATGTTAAATGATATGAAATTAAATGAAATATTTATGTATTCAAATGTGCCTTATGCCCATATAACCTGCCTATAATCTGCACTTATGAATGGTCAGACTCTAACACCGGTTCGGAAGGTTGCTTTTACTGAGAAGAGCCGGCCATAACTCAGCAATTTCTCTTCAAAATAAGACTTTGTAGATAAAGATGTATACTGTGGAGCGAGCGCTACACCCAAGCATTGTCATCATTAAAATAATAAATATCCTGGGACATTCTTTTACGCACGGCCATCTGATCCCAAACTAAGCAGAGCTTGTACTATGGACACCAGATAACTGATATACTACATATACTACTTTTTTTTTCTAAATACATACTTATATAGATATTTACACCTAGACACAGAACAAACAGACATGTTCATGCACACAAATGCTTGTCCTGGGTGGGAATCGAACCCACGACCTTTGGTTTGACAGTCAGAGTCGCTAACCACCAAGCCAACTGGCCTGTCAATAATATTTAAGTTTACGTTAATTTCTGTGCAATAGACTGTTACATACGGAGCAACAAAAAGGTGCCCTTAAAATAATTAATTAATACCTGCGCTATTCACATTCTTGCCAACAGGCCAGTTGGCTTGGTGGTTTGCCACCCTGACTGCCTTGTCGCTGGTCGCGGGTTCAATTCCTACCCAGGACATTTGTGTCCATGATCATCTATGTTTCGTCTGTGTCTGATGAGTTTAGTATAAATAGTATATCAGTTATCTGGTTTCCATAGTACAAGCTCTGCTTAGTTTGGGACCAGATGGCCGTGTGTGAAAAAATGCCCTTGGATATTTATTTATTTATTATTTATATAAATTTACATACATTAGAGAACCCAAATAATTCTCCTTGTAGGTACTATCTTAATATTGCATACTTAACTTATACTTCGCTATAACTTAACAATGACAACGGAACATTATAAACTCATCTCCTTATTTATTTGTGATAATTAACGAGGTTCACCCGTCGGCAACAGACGGGCGACTGCCGCGCCACGCGACCGCCACACGCAGCGGATTATCGCGATTGGTCACAATTGCATGCGTCTGCGCAACGCCGAAGACTCAATCACTACGGATTTGTCGCAGTTCCGCGATGGTAATGAGGTATGACATTGCTTTTTAGTTGCCAAATTATTTTGTTTCACACAGTGACAACTTTTTTTATACTACATGTGCCGACAAATATGCAGACGGTCCACCGGATGGTAAGTGGTCACCTCCGTCTATGGACAGTGTTATTGTAAAGTCGTTAAATCTCACGTGTTTGTAATTTCCCCGACCCCTTTCCTTTCAAACCGAAACACAGTAATACAAGTGCAGTACTGCTACACGGCGGAAATTGGTAAGGCGGTAATAATTCCTCCGGAAGATCTGCACCAAGTGCTCTACTACTCTAGTGATCACTACCTTGCTTGAAAAATCTTTCGCTTATTTATTTTATTATTAAACTTGCGAGTCGCTTTTATGGTCGTTTTGACGTTTAACAATGACTAAGAAAATATGCTTTATTCCATCAGACATAAGGTGCCCTTATTCTAAAGCAATACAGTTTCTTTTAATATGACAATCTGAAACGTCAAAACGGCCATCATAGCGTGCCGGTAGTATAGCTACCGTCTCGCGGTTTCATCCACATTTGCGAAACATCTTATTTATCTCGGGATTAAAACACATCCTATGTCACTTTTAGGCTAAAGTAACTTTCGAATACTGAAAGAATTATTAAAATCGGTCAAGAATGTTTTGAATTTTTTAATATTATTCTCTTTATTCCATTACTCTAGAGGTAGATTCATGCATAACTAATCTGTACGATCAATCAAAATAACTACTTATCGTTGTAAATAATTTATTTCTCATCTGAACAATATTTTTCTTTATTTATTAGAATTTAAAACATCTTACAATAAACTGTGAAAATGAAAATATTTTTATTCAAATAGGCCTTTACAAGGACTTCTGACTCTAATACCGGTTCGGAAGGTTGTTTTTTACTGACAAGAGCCGGCAATAAACTCAAAATTACTCTTTTTAAAAACGATCTTAGATTTATTACAAAATATTTATTTAGTTTCTTTGACAAAAATAACATTAATCGTTACAATCAACATAGTTCAGTATTACTTTCAAGGATTTCTAAACATAATCTTACTTGTAGCTTATAACCGCAATAACAGATTCGCTATAAATCGAAATGGAACTATATAACTTAAAAAAAAATCAATTGTCGAAGAACAGACGGCACGGCTCGGGGCAGATTACGGCGCCATATATCGCGCATGGCCAGAGAGGCAAATTGTTCGCTAACCTGATTACAACTGCTAGTTCCACATTGTCTTTGCCCCCCTAACCACCCCCAGGCCCCAATGCTGCCCTGCAGGGTGTAATGGTTTCGGTCTGTATAGAAAATTCACCTGGAAGTGTCCCCGAATTAAGGATGGCCGTGTTATTATAACAGCATGTATGAAATAATATTAGATATAAGAACTATTTCATAAAGTATAGTAATTAGCAAAGAAAGCCTCCAAATTAAATATATAAAGGTTTTGGATAAGCCATACTTTTCAATAACACCTGTGCATGTATAGAGTGAACGAACGCAACAAAAATCCGATACAAGAAGTTTCATCACTTCTTTCCATCGTATTGAAGAGTATGGAGAGTCTAAAATATATGAATGCTTAGTTTGCTGATATTCTCTGCTAATGCAATAATAAGGAAAATAATACAAAAAACTTTAATGTGTGACAACACTATGTATGTATACACAATACACATGATAGAACAATAAAAAAACACACAATGTCAAAATATAAATAGTTGCAACAACACGTGCGGTCCTGAATCGATTTATTTTGTACAATTGTTTGATGTAGGCGTCATATTATGGAGGAACAAAGTTTAAAACTCCTCCATTTAAAAGGGAAGATCTTCCTCCAAGTGATCGTGCCTGGAGACCGACTGTTGATGTTGGAAGCTTCTATATGGGTCAAATCCTGAGAAAACTTCGATAGTGCGACGTAGGCATCTCGCGTGCGTGTTCATAGACGTCGCCACGCTATCTATGTATTATAGGGCATGTATACTACGATTAACAAGGTAAGGGGCTCGATTCTGTAAGGAAAATTACACTAATCCGAGGATGTTTCGTCGCGGCCTCCGTGCTCTGCCCCTTTCGCTAACTACGCTAATACTAATCACGTGAGAGATAAGCTCTTCGAGGCCTCCGTGTAGCGGCTCGCCGACAAAGTTTGTATTAGCTGAATAAGGGGCCAGATCTTAAGCCGCTATAGAGGCCCAATATAGTTTTAGAAGCTGTCCAATCTAGTTTCTATAACTCTTTGCAATACCGCCCGCGACCCACGGAACTTGTGTATAAATTCATTATTTCGGTGGGGCCGCGATGCGTTTTTGGTAATATGATCAAGTTGCGGTTGCAAATGGAAGAGATTGATATGCTTTTTTATTTGCAATCATAATATTCCTGCTTTATGTATTAACATGAGTAAAAATGATTTCTTTATTATTTCTTTATCTTTAGGTACATGACGTTGTAATGTAGGACTGGTAGAATTGTTATTTACAAAGGTATATTTGAGAGGGCCAGTAGAGCCTACTTTTAGTCTACTTTTAATGTGAATACTTCATCTCTTCGTTATTCTACTCCTGAGGAAACAATCAATGACCATTATCAAGAATTGGCAGAGCTATAAATTATGCTCGAAATTGCTTCGATATGTTAAAATTCAACTATTCTGGGACATTCATCACACTCGGTTATCTCAAATTAAGCAGAGCTGGTACTGTTTGTACTTTGACAACTGATATGCTACATATATTGACTACTTTTTAAAAACATACTTGTATATATTGAGAACCAGACGCAGACCAAACAAACATGTTCATACACACGATTGTATGTCCTGATTGAAAATCGAACACACGACCTGCGGTGTGATGCTCAGGGTATCTAAGCACCACGCTAACTGGCCTCGCATAAACTATAATTATTATTATAATTGATTTATCAGGCGGTCATTTGATTCAACTTATAAATGCCTATATTCTGTTGCTCTCTACTCGTTCTTTAGTAAATTATATTTAACTACAATCTCATGTACAGGTAGCGACCATAATTATCAGATGGACTGTCTGCCAAGTCATCAGCCTTATGAATTAGCCCTATTAATGTGCGAATAAAAGTTACATTGGCTATGTTATATCCCGAGATACAGTCTTTTCGATCCATAGCTTTATTTTATGTTTCACAGACTCAAATACTCTAAATATACTCGTATGTGTACCATTGTTGATTACCACGTGAGCGAAAATCACACTTCACTTCACACAATTATTGTGGACCGTGGCTATTGAGTAAATCTTAAATTAATTATGAGTTGAGTTCTCAACAGTGTGAACAGTGTGTTTCAAAGTTGTTTATGGGGAAATACAGCTCTTAATATAGGTAAAATACAGACACATTACAGACAAAACAACTTCACATCTCCGGATCGACAACGCACTGGCGATGCCCCTAGTGTTGCAAATGTCCATGTTATGTTTCTTCGCCTAGCCCCCATACACCAACTCCGTTCCGTACCGTGTCATAAAGAACTTTTGTTCCAAAAATAAGCTTTAATAATTATTTGTGTATCTCTTTAGAAGCCATTTTTTTGCGCATGTCTGTGTATGTGTCGGTGAGTATGTTTGTGTTTGTGCATGTTAATATTATCATTGTTTCCTATGATGTACATCTATGGCTATTTAAATGCTACAAATCACCCAGTTGAGTTTTTAGAGTAGTAGAGCTCTTAGTGCAGAGTTCGTCCGGGGAAGTACTACCACCTTATCCATTTCTGCCGTGAAGCAGTGGTGCACTTGTATTGCTGTGTTTCGGTTAGAAAGGTAAGGGGGCCGGTGAAATTACAGGCACATGAGACTTAACAACTTAACAACTCCACGTCTCAGGGTCTACAACGCATTGAAGGCTGGACCGATTTCGCTGATTCTTTTTTTGTTGTGTTTGTTATTGCCAGGAGAAGGTTTTTATGAAAGAAAAGAATAAGAAAGTTGAGCGGAAAATTAGAAAATTTAAGAAAATATAACGATGATATTAACTTTCCTATAAATTATTTTCTAATAATAAACACTATGTTCTTGGTATTTTATTTTTATTAATGGCAACAATTCGAATTCAATATTCATTGATGACAGGACAACGTCTGCCGGGTCAGCTAGAGCTCAATAAAAATGATGAATATAATTTATTTTTTGAATAGTCTGACTGTAATACCGGTTAGAAAGATTGTTTTTTACTGAGAAGAGCCGGCAATAAACTCAGCAATTACACTTTTTAACAATTTATTTAGTCTCACTGAAAATTCCTGTGTGTTATCGCAAAAGTGAAGAATTATTATACAATAATATTATGAAAATCTAATATAAAATAATAGTTAAAAAAAACAAAAAAACACGCTTTTTTAGAAAATCCAACAAAAAAAATCGAAAATAAATTGAATTAAAAATTGTTTAAATAAAAAAAAATGAATTTTATTGTAAAAAAAAAGCGTGCGGTGTGATGTTAGAAATAGTTATAAATATTTTATTGACAGATATGAGTAGAAGGATTATCATTTTGATAATATCTTAAAAAGCACCCCCACACTTCTTTTACAATACTTTTTTTTCTTATTTACAATATTTTTAATTCAAATTTATTTTCGATTTTTTTGTTGGATTTTTTATAAAAGCGTGTTTTTATTCTATTTTTAGTTAAACCACTAATCCTGATTATCCTAGTAAGGATAACGGGTCTAACTGCTTAAAATATTAAATTGTCATTGGTCCTTAACAAGTATGCCAAATTTCGAGTTAATCCGACGTCTTGAAGGGGGTCAAAATCATGTTCAAAGATTCCGTTACATACTAACATACATACATATGAAGCTAATAAAAGCGTTATAAAAAAGGGTTTGATCATAGACTCATTCTTAATTTCATTGTTATGTTAATCCATCCCAAATATTAAAAAATAAAATTAAAAAAAAGGATTTGACCGCGTGGTGATTTTTAATTTCATAATTGTGTTGATTATTCCTACGGCTCTGTAACAATATTTAAAAAAACATAAAAGAAATCTTACAATATAACATGAAACGTTACAATAAACACCATAGAGGTTTGTCTCGATTTCAAGTAGTAAAACAGGTTCGTAACAATAATAGTTAAAATTACGCACAAAATCATTAATACATTTTTCATATCTTGCAGCCAGTATAAATTGAAACCCAGTATTTCATGAGTTCTTTAGTATCCAGTAGCTACAATTGTAACGACAAATAAAGAAGCACAGAGAACACACAAATACAGGCGATTATAATTAGTATGTCGGAGTCACAACCCTCACGACTAACGCAATAAAGGACCGACCAGTACAGGGGTCTTTTATGCAATAACTGCGTCTACCTAATTTGATTTTTATTTTGATCTCGTTTGTACGTCTGATTGTCCCCGCCTAAGGCACTTCTAGTTAACTTTGATGCTTTTATTTATAGCTATTATTGTGTTAATTATAATTTTATTACTTACTAACTACCTCCTGCGGTTTTACCCGCGTTATTGAGGGATGCGCCATTTATGGGATAAAAAGTAAAATGTAATTCTTTGCAGATATTTATTTAGTGTTATTGCTGAAAGCCGTTCTAATTGTTTATATAAATAAACTCTTTGTCCCGTGTTACATCCAAATTTGTTTCATTGCTTTTGCGTATCAGAATAACAAAAAGCATTTTACTTTGTAGCTTCAGTAACTTTAAATTTGACCTTTGTAAGTGCCTTCCGAGGGCCCTAAACTGAATAAATGGTTTTTAATTTTGAGTTTTGTGAATGTTTGACTCAATTCTAAAAAAAATCGCAATCTATGCTATCCTACTATAGCTATTAATTTACTCATGCAGATATAAATAGAACAATGTTTTGATCTTTATTGATTAATATTGTTGATTTTGAGCGAAGAATATGTATAATTCTCAAATATAGGTTTATATTTACACGCTTACTCAAAGATAAAAATCTCAAACACTATTAAAATGTTCATTTTATTCACGTCACATTTTGTATCAGTTGTAGTGAATTGGTCAATAAATAAGAGATAATTTAAATAGTGACCTAGTTAAAAAGTAATGCAGGACTTTATAATACAATTGGAACACAAAATAACATTATGTGATCAATTTAAAATAAATAATAAGTTATGGCCATGAGCACTTACAACTTTCTGACATGTTAGTAGTCTAACAATTCAAAAGCAATGTTTTTATTTTAAATTACATCATGTGGTGATACTTAAAAAATGTATTCCAAATTTAAAAACAAAATTTGAATGGCTTGCCTTTGACTACATATTTGCGTTCTCATTTTAAAAACTCACAGTGGCAACATAGCAAAAACAATTATGAAAAATGAAAAGGTAAAAAAAATAACAAGTGTTCGCATACGATTCCGATGTGACAATATTTTCTTTGTAATTTAAAAAACAACAAACCTTTGTGTTCCGAGAGACACTCGGAAATTCAAACAAGCCTCGAAAATAATGGGAGCCACTGGAAACCTTTAACGATTTTCAACTTTATATGTGTCTGGTTTACGTTCATATTAGTTCTTTACTTTCTGTTACTGAAAGAAGAATATTACTCGGGACTCATATGGAAATGTAATTAATTAAATAAGACCTTATTTCGAACGATTTTAAATTCAAAAAATTGTAAAGCAGATAAAAACTTTTAAATGTTCCTTATTTTCTATTTTATACTGGCTTTGTATTTTCAACTACACTATTTTAAATAAAATGTATATTTAAACTACATTAAAACCATCAAGTACATTTTATACAAGTACATTTTTTTTAAACGGTTTTCAATGTTCACAACTAGATGGCGGTAGTGTAAATGACTTCTCTCAAAATTGTGGTATCTCTAAAAAGCATAAAGCTATCACTATTTCGTTTTGTCTTTCTGTGCGCTTTTTTCGATTTGATTTTCTTCATTGAAGGTTTTTGTGTATAATATATTATGTATACTTGTTGTCGAAACCGGGGTTCTAGCCACAGAATAAAATAGTCGCACATTGTTCACGATTCGGTTTTGCAATAAACTGAACAATAAACTTAAACATATCTTCAACTTCTCTTTCTTTTCCTAATGTTAAAATGAGACGAAATCCATAATTATTTTAAGCCCATTTTCACGTCTTATCTGTGTCGGATCTAATCGGATTTCGAGCAAAAGGGTTGATTCCTGTATGACAATCTTGGCTGTCAAAATTTATCAAAATTCACACAATCAATGTTAGATCGTTGTTTTTTATACCGCTTGTGTCTTGATAAACACGCAGACGGTCCACCTGACGGTAAGTGGTCACCGCCGCCTATGGATATTTGCAACACAAGGGGCATCGCTAATGCGTAGTCGACCCTGAGACGTGAAGTTGCAAAGTCTCATGTGCCATGTAATTTACCGGCTCCTTTACCTTTCTAACCGAAACACAGTAATACGAGTGCACTACTGCTACATTACGGAAATGGATAATAATGAGTAATGGCGATACTTCCCTGGACGAACTCTCTACTACTTGTGAAGATTATATTATAACAGCAAAGCTTGAAACTTACAGCCGTAAACATAAAATGGGTGACCAGTTACTTACGGTAAACGCATGCCACCTAAGTTGTATAAAAAATGCTTAGCTAGCAACACATTACAAACTACAATGATCCTAAAGAGTACTGAAAGAAACAAAGGCTTCTGATAGATATACACATGTATATAGATAATACTTTTTATTAAACTTACCAAGAAAATATGAAACCACAACAATAAAAAATAAACTACAACAGTATATCAATATGGCTCGAAATGCAAGGAAACTGTTAACGTGTTTCTACACATACCTATAGAAGCAGGAGCTCGATTCTGTAAGGAAAATGACATTAACTCGAGGATGTTTCGTCGCGGCCTTCGTGCTCTGTCTCTTTCGCTAACTACGCTAATACTACTAATCACATGAGAGACAAGCTCTCCGAAGCCTCCGTGAAGCGGCTCGCCGACGAAGTTTGTATTAGCTGAATAAGGGGGCTGTACTTAAATGCAGAAAAGCGCTACAATTCCGCACTCCATTATATACTAGCTACCTAACACATAATACTATTTACTCTTTAAAGTAAACTACTGTGTGAGGAAATGCAACTATTGCTTTAAGGGAGCATTCTAAGAAGACTCGTCAAATACAAATCGAATCGTGAATCAATTTATCTAAAGCCCGCACAGAACAAATATTCAGGTAAAATGTTAAAAGACTTTCAAAGAACAAATTGATTCAGATAGTAGAGCTCTTAGTGCAGAGTTCGTCCGGGGAAGTACTACTACCTTACCCGTTTCTGCCGTGAAACAGTAGTACACTTGTATTACTGTGTTTAGGTTAGAAAGGGGGCCAGTGAAATTACAGGCACATGAGACTTAACAACTTCACGTCTCAGAATCGACAATGCATTATCACCAATGCGACCCCTAGTGTTGCAAATGTCCATAGGCGGCGGTGACCACTTTCCATCAGGTGGACCATCCGCTTGTTTGTCGGCCCATGTGGTATAAAAAAAAATAAAAAAAAATAAGATGTGCGAACACAAAATCAAATCGCATGGAAGTTATATCTTTTGGTTTGAAATTTATGAATATGTAGGTAAATATCGTTTCAGACGGCCATCCTTATGGTATGTGAGGGAGACAGCCAACGTGTTACATATAGGATATTTGCAGGCTAGTAGATATATATTTATTGATATAAAAATTAATATCTGTATGTTTGTATCCTATGTCTTCTGCTATTTATCCGATAGCGATGAAACTTGTGAGTTCTTCTACGTACAGCTGCGAAGGTTGTTGACACAAAAAAAAAATGTCGCATAGCAACGCATGCCGGGAATAGCAAGTTATTTATAGAATATCACCTTAACTTGTGATATCTATGTATCAAACCATATCAGCAACTGGTTCGCATCTACAAAACCTAAGTAGGTAATATCTAACAGAGATAGGTAATGTATTCACCTTAGTAGTTAGTGACTGTTAGTGCAATTCTGACCACAATTTTATTAATCTTTGATAGCGAGCACCGTCTGGGACCAACATTGAATCAGTTGAAGCCTAGATTTTGTAAATTTACTAGATTTAAAGTCTCTGCCAGTTTCTTGGGGAGCGCTATGCAAATTTTACTCCGTTTAGGTACGCACTGGGATTAAAACCGCATTGTGCATTAAATGTATTAAATTGCTTATTTCCTTACCTTTCGGATTCATTCATTTTAAAATGATTTTGTGCCTTAAATATATGGCAATGATCATCGGTATTAAATGAACACCTTCCTATCTGACTGATTGATGGTTGACTTGGAACCGGCGGTAGCTTCAGTAACTTTGACCATATTATGTGACCGCGGCCCTAAACTGTTTTCAATTTTGAAGTGTTACAAATCACCATTTTAATCGCTTTTTGTGAGTAAGCACGAAATAGGTAATCATTATCACTTATTTAGATAATGAAGAATACATAATCAAATAAATAAATAAGTTAAAACATTTATTCACACTAAAATCCATTTTATTTTGCCATGACAATAACCGCTAAAATCAAACGCGGCATCCTCACAACCCAGTGCGTACACTCTCGGTGGATACCAACTGAATTTTCAATGAGGACGTCACGGCACGCTTCACCCCGTGACATTTGCTCGTGGCACCAACTTGTTTGGACAAAAGGGTTTTTTGGCTCCGAGGGAAAATTCACATTTCTTGCTCTAAAATACGGTGCGAGTACCCTTGAGATTGTCTCTCAGAGTTCATGATTGGATTATATCATTTGAATTCTGGAATGCGGATTGCGTTAATAAATCGTTTTGGAATATTGAATTTGGTGAATTAAAGGGCTATTTTAGTGTTGAAACTGTTCATTATAATGCTATCAATGCAGTATACATGTGGTTACAATACTGCTCGGTTAATTAAAAATTCATAAATAGATACTTTAAATATTATACTAATTTACTAAAATTAAATTCTTAATGCATACATTACACCTGGGGCCCAATTCCACTAAATGCAACGTTCGAGTAGCACGTTTGGTTCGGCAATGGAATGGTTACGATTAATGTCAAATTGAAGTTTGACATTTCATAAATATGGTATTCCTACGCACTACAACCGAAACAAATATACATTTTGACGTAATCTTTCAAACGAATGTGAACCGTTACCGAAACACAACCGCAGTTCGATCGTTGGTGTACTTAGTACAATACGATTAAACGTCAAATTTGACGTTTGGTTGTGATATGGTAATGGTTCGATGCATAATATGTTAGTGGAATTGCCCCCCTGCTGGTGTTGGCTGTTAACTACGTTTAGATTATATTAGATACTAGCTGTCCCCCGCGGTTTTACCCGCGTTCCCGAGGGATATCACATTTTCCCAGGATAAAAAGTAGCCTATATGTTATTCTAGGATATGTTCTATCTATGTGCGAAGTTACATCCATATCCGTTTAGTAGTTTTTGCGTGAGAGAGTAACAAACATACTTACATACAAATCTTTCTTCTTTATAATATTAGTATAGATATAGATTTAGCTTGGTAAGTCAAAACAACATTACGTCTAGTACTGGCTGTTTTATAACTACGTGTAAATTATATTTCATATTCACATGTCCTTTTTTCACGTAAGCAAGACTACGGTAGTGTAAGGGCTCTGTTTAAATACTAAGTATATGAAACGTAATACAAACTTTGTCGGCGAGCCGCTTCACGGTGACCTCGGAGAGCTTACCTCTCACGTGTTTAATAGTATTAGCGTAGTAAGCGACAGAGACAGAGCAGAGGCCGTGACGAAACATTCTCGAGTTTTGTCATTTTTCTTACAGAATCGAGCAACAGATTCTAGACAACGTTTTTTTAAAGCCAAAGGTTATTCGCATTCATTCAAACTAAAAGTTACAATTTTAATATCCAACCAACATCAACATGCTTGACAAAGCGGCAAGAATAAACAATTACTTCCACTAAGTCAAATCCAAAATCATCAGCTGAATAATTCGAGCCATTGTCGTTGCAACATTTAGGCACAATAACGGTCTCCCCGCGTACCTATTCTGTAAAATTAAAAACGTTATACGCATCGAAATCGTCGCGGATTCCGCACGAGTGGCCGGCGAAAATGGAAACTTAACAACCGCGGTAAATAACCACAAATCACAGCTTCCTAACACCCGGGGCGAGATTTAAATTCACGCGCGAATGTGGCCATTGGATTTTGTTGGGTGTTTCCATTGTATGGCAGTGTTCTAAGAGCTGTTGTTATATATTTTTCTTGTAATGGTATCATGCGCCGTGATTGATCAGGTTTATCTCATTCTTTTAGTAAATGAGATATCGATTGCTTTTTGTAGGTATTTCGTAATAGGTACTAAGTGATATATTTGTTAATTTGTAAAATATCATGAGACATTCTTTACACACGGCCAGCTGATCCCAAAACAAGAAGAGATTGTACTATGGAAACCATACAACTGATATACTATGATATTATTTTTATTCATATTATTAAACTCGCATTGTTTCTAGTATTAATTAGCTGATATATGTTAACACCTCTTGTAAAACATAAATTCGAAATGTTTTCCCAAGTCTATGTTTGCGATATTAGGTAGGTTTAATATTGTGCCGAAATCTCTAGGAAATACTTATTAAACTAGAATAATGACGTGTCTAACATTGGAAACAAACGCACACACACCTACCTAACCATCAAAATCAACATACAACCGTAACGTACATTACGCAACACTGAATCAAAAAGACAGAGGGACTGAGTGATGACGTATTATTATTTTTAAATTCATACACCGCACAAATTACACCCCCGATCATTTTACCGTTTTTGAATTTAAATTTAGTCCTTATTACAATGCTTTAAGGGTGTGATATGGTTGAATCTAAATTTGTTAACATATAAAAGTGGCTAATGACGTCATTGTTGCACTTGTTCTGTTGTGGGTGTAAACGCGATCGGTGCGTATCAAATCGCGGTTTTTACAATTCGAATTCTGAATCGAATTTATGTAAGCCGTAACGAAATAGAGTTGAGATCGCTTTGTTACTTTTTGAATAGCGCTGCGGTTTATTATCTTGTTATTTTAGTACTCTTGTTTTGTTGGAATACTTTCAAGTGTGTGTGTCAAAGTATTTTGGATATTAAGGTTGTGTAGATACGCTATAAAATCAATAATAGTTCCAAAATAACTCAAGTGACAATGGGGTTTTTTTGTATTTTTGTAATCTTATCCTTTCTTAGCAAGGTATTGGGCCGAAATTACAAACAGATTAAATTTAATAGTAGGTACTTCACGGAGCAAAGACCTTATCTCTTTGTTCTGTGAGATACTATAATATTTACCTACTTAAACTGAATTCAAATCCTAAAGTTTCTTTTTCAAAGCAAGAAATTTGTTACAGAAATGAACTTTATGTTCATTTCCAAAGCTCAAATTACATGTCACCTTAGTATATAAAAATCTTCGTGGAAGTGTCCCTATATTAAGAGGCTATTTCCATGAAGACCTTGATAATCTTTATATGGTACACTAGCTGTTTCCTGCGATTTCACCCGCATTTCTGAGGGATGTTACCTTTTTCCGCGATATAATGTATTCTATGTGTTAATCCAGGTTATAAACTATCTACCTACAACGTTTTATTAAAAAAAATAATAGTAGTTTTTGCGTGAAAGAGTAACAAACATACATACACAAATTTTCGTATTAATAATATTAGTGGGATAGTATACAGCAGGCCGAATCTATTAATCTGTAGATATTCAAAGACCGCCTGCAGTTACAGTTTCGCGAGACGGAAGTGACGTCACGGCGCACAATGGATGGGCCCCAGTATCCGACGCGCGCGCACCACTTCCGCCCGAACTAATGTCGCGGATATATCCGAATGCAATTTAGCGACTATTTGCGAAAATATTGCGGTTAATGACTGCGGTTATTGAGGTATTTAGTTTTGGGGGTTGAATGTATTTATTTTTGTTTATGTATCTTGAAGTTTTAATCGGAAATAGAGATTCTTTAGTGGAATGAAGAGGAATGTAGTTCTGAGATTAATTTACTTACTTCTTCCATGAACGATTCGTGGTAAAAATCGAGAATTTTTTTCCAAATAAAATAAGTTAATAATATGGCAATAAGAGGAAAGTCCGTTTCAATTAGTCTATTTTCCAATTAATATATTTCTCTTAGAATAATCTTATTTCTATATCTGTATAGTATATCTATAGGCGTGCTATGAGCTAAATAAGCCATTAATAGTCAATTATGTTATATACTAGCTGTTCTTCCCGGTTTCACCCGCTTTCCTGTAAAATGTAATGTAAAGTGTTGATGTAAAATTATCCTATGATAAAAGTATTCTAAATTGTAATACAGGTTAAAAACCTCATATGTTTCCAAGTTTCAAATCAAAAGCACCAAATCCCTTTAATAGAGTAGTAGAGCTCTTAGTGCAGAGTTCGTCCGGGGAAGTACTACCACCTCACCCATTTCCGCCGTGAAGCAGTAGTGCAATTGTATTACTGTGTTTCGGTTAGAAAGGTAAGGGGGCCGGTGAAATTACAGGCACATGAGACTTAACAACTTCACGTCTCAGGGTCGACAACGCATTGGCGATGCCCCTAGTGTTGCAAATGTCCATAGGCGGCGGTGACCACTTACCTTCTACTTAGAGTAACCAACAATCTTCCATCTATTTTCATAAATTTACTCATTTATAATATAAGTAGGATGAGCTAAAGCAAATTTGAAAATCAGAATATGAAATAGATTCTTTATATTTTTAGTACAGAACAATTTTTTTAGCGATAATTAACTCTTTTTACCCATAAATAAGCCTTATTTTAATAGTTTTACGAATAGTAACAGTTTTAATAATGTTTTGATCATATTGAACATGTTTATACAATGACATACACACAGACAGCGTTATAATGAGATGAACATGTCGACAAACAAGCTTAAGAGCAAGCCCCATGGTAGTTCATTAAGCAACAGTTTAAGATGTTAAATAAACATACGAAATATTATTGAATAACTGGATGGTTTTATGCAATATGTATATTTAGTTTATATAAATAATTTACACGTTATTTTTGTTTATGAAATAATATAGTAAATTAGTTGATAGTTGAAAGAAAAATGAGTGATCAAACAAACCTGGATGTAAAGACTTTACTTCCATCTTATTTCCAATATATTTTACTTTCTAGCTCCTTGAGATATCCTTTGTAATAGTTACCTTAAAAGATTTTCTTATTTTTACAAATTTTATTTTTGTCTTTAGTAGAATATTTTAAAAGTAAAATTAATCACATTTTCTAAATACAAAAATATATTGAATACCACCATCCTATCATCCCCCATAGATTAAGAACGCTAATCAGCGAGGGTGCAAACTACCCCAAGTTACTCCCCACATCGCTACATCAGGGGCGAAGTGTTAAAAACACAATAAAATATTATACACATGCAATTCATCATATTTCCATTAACCAACACAGTAACATTGAAATTCAAACTCTATTTTCATATACTTAAAGACGATAGCGATAAAATTTCATGGATTTTATAAGTTTGTAGGAACGTACAATTATAATTCGCAACGCCTTCAAAGTGTCATATCACTCATCGTGATAAAATACATATTTTGAATTGTGCTATTATACATGACGCGATCCACGGGGGAGCATTTTGTTCATTGGATTTTGTAGTACTTTAAAAGTGTCATAAATATTTTATAGCTTTTAAAATAACAGTTTTGAATATGATTATGTCTAATAAACACTTGATATGGTGACATATGTCGAGGATGCTTATCTAATTAGGATCTCGGAAACGGCTCCAACGATTTTCATGAAATTTAGTGTGCAGATCTGCCTAAGATTCATTTTCAGAAAATGTCGTTTTATCCGTGTTTTTAGGCAATGAAAACTGCTACAATGTCATTAGAAGGTAAGGTTTTCAAGTTACATTTTTTGTGAGAAATACTGTTATTGGGAGCCCTTTATTATCGCATCTGATTCGTATCTAGGTATATATGACAGTGCTTTAAAAAAGAGAATACGGTAGAAGTCAGGTTAGTAAAGAAATCCCGAGCAATGCTCGGCCATCCAGGTAGTTATATATTTCACTTTACAGACATTGAAGTTTACTAGAATGATAATTATGAAAAGTGGCAAAGTGCGAGCCGGAATCGAACGCAAAGGGTTGTGTACTACCGTACAATATTTAACAGACAACTTATAACTTGGGGTTCTTCAAGAATACAGTGAATAACTAAAGGGAAAGCGAGCTCCGTCTTCGGCCCCATCTTCACTTACCATCAGGTGAGATTGAGGACAATCGCAAAACCGTCATAAATAAAAAAATAAAATAAAAAAGAACGCCGAAAGTAACATTGAATGGAGGGAAACCTTTAACTATTTATTTAATACTTTATGTATAGTAGTGTACAGAGGCGGTCTTAATGCCAAAGGCATTCTCTACCAGACAACCTTTGGGTGATGCAGAGATAATAAAAGGTAGATGCACTAAGAAATAATGCGAGAGATTTATAGTTAGGAAGACAAAACAGATATAAACTTACATAAACATACTATTTAATATAATTCACTACATATATTTTATTCTTATAGGGGACATACATTTCAAGAGTCTACCTATTACGGTTCCAAAGATACAGTCATATGACCGACGGACAGCAGAGCTATACTATATGTAGTAGGTACGGGACCCAAAACAGACATATACCCCTAGAGAAACTATTAAAGTGTCAAACATATAACTTATCCATAACAATTGAGATATCATATATCCATAGGTAAATGAGGAGTCAAAATAGCTCCTTTTATTTTAATTTTCATTAATCTTTAACAAGACCTCTTTACTTCACATTATTGATGAATATTACTAAAAAAACTCAAAGAGTTCATACATTTTCTTACATACAAACATAGGCCAATAATACATGGTGTTCTGCATGATTATTATTTAAATTTCCCCTTGTAAAGTGTCGGGACGCGTCGGGCACAATTTGAATGACAATACGCCTGTCCCGATGTAGAGGGGGGGATAAAGTACTTGGACAATTTATTTTGAACTCCAACATTATATGCCTACAAAGTTCGAGTGAAAGATCTAGGAATATAGCTATAGTTAAAAGTAGTAGAGCTGTAGTGCAGACACGCACGGATCCACCGTTGTGGACACGATGAGCACCCTAATAGACTTGTTACACTTCCACAGTCTATTGAGGTCGATAGACAGATGATATTCTATCCAAATGACTAAAAAAAAAAAACTCCTATGTATCATGAGCGAGCTTTAACTCCGAATCACACTTGGCTGATTTTCGGATGGCTGTGACATCAACCTTTTTTGTGGGCTTGATCCGAGCCTGACCTACCTTCTGGAATAAAAATATTAAACCAACCGAGTTCGTCTGGAAAAGTAATACATGAACGCCGTGAAGCAGTAGTGCACTTGCAATACTGTGTTTCAGTTGTAAAGGTAAGGGGGCTGGTGAACTTACAGGAATAAGAGACTTAAGAACATCACGTTTCAAGGTCGACAACGCATTGGCGATGCTCTGGTGTTGCAAACGTTCAAGCAGCGGTGACCACTAACCATGATAGATCGTTGGCCTGTTTGTCAATACAAAAGACAGAAATCATGAATAAGGAAGAAAATATAACTACAAAACAACGATTGTGCTACATCTTCGGATAGTTAAAAAGATCGACATAAAAAAGATCCGTTAATGAATTATTTCCGATTTCAAATGTTTTCATTTTAGTTTATTAATATGAGTGCATTGCCTAGTTAAAATGATACTTTTCAAAATAATTGTTTACTAATAATTACCTATATTTTTTTTAGAATTTTACCTTCTATTCTAAAATATATAATTTTAGTAAATCATAGTTACAAGTATAAGCCTTTAAAACATGCTTATAGCAAAAGTAAATACAATACAAAAAAATTACCCCCATACGATTTATAGATTGCCATACTACGATACAGGCGTGTAATAGATGGCGTCCGTCCGTCCGTACGTTAGTGCGGGTTCGTTTCCGTGACGGCACGTGGCCGATTTAAAATAGGTTGAGTTAAAATTTTGCATCATGTTTTGAGAATTATACAGTACTAGCTGTCCCCCGCGGTGTTACCCGCGTTCCCGAGGGATGTCGCATTTCCCCGGGATAAAAAGTAGCATAAATGATATTCCAAGATTTTCTTTATCTACGTGCCAAGTTTCATCCAAATCTGTTCGTTAGATTTGCGTGAAAGGGTAACAAACATCCATACATACAAACATACGCATTTATAATATTAAGTTGGATTACTAGTATTTACTTCGGTATTATTTTTTATATAATATACCGACCCATATTATATTTATATGTTAGTATTTGAATAACACAGGATCTCTAAAATACCTATTGTAAAATAAAAATAAAACTACTTTTGCCCCGCTGTATTACTCGTGTTAAATTGATACAAAATACCATGAGTGTGCCAAAATTCGGCAAGATGGGTTCACTCGTTTAGCTGTGGAAGCGTTACAAACAAACGTACTTTTAATATAAAATTAGAATAACCCTGTAAAATATATTTTTTGAACCCAGACTATATGTATATCTAGGGAAGTTTCGAAGTCGCGATATACGAGTATGTTTAAGATAACCTAGCTAATTCCATTTTAATTTCTAAATTTCGATGTATTCTTCAAAATATCTAATACCCCACATCCCTACGAAATATTAATAAGCCAAAAACCCGAGATGGCTTCCCACAGACTAATCCGTAGCTCCAGAAAAAATGGACAAGAAATCTTTTCATTTCCTACAATAATGTGGTGACGTCGGGTGGAAACTGAATGGGAGTAAAAACGAGTGCGATGGGATTGAAACTCAGCAGAGCGAGCAACGCCGGGCGATGAGTATTGTATAGCTACGTTTTGTTATTAAAATGGATGTATTATGAAGGACATATTAAATGAAGGAGCAGCATTGAGAATCCGTAGATGGGGGATTGTCCTTGACCTTTGTGGGTTTAGGTATTTTGTGAGAATAGTAGCATAACCTTATTAGTTTGTTGGAACTTTGTCTTGTCATGTGTAAAGGATTGTTACAACAACTAGGATGTTAAGACGACTTACAACAGTTTCTTCTTTAGTCTAAAACAGTATAGATATTTGGTAACCTACTTAAATAATAAAGTATGGTATTAAAAATGTAATGTTAGATATCCAATTTCGCATAATTGTTATAACGGTATTAAATGACATTTTGCAAAAACTAAAAATTCCAATGCCTACCATTTTTCGGGTAACATCGGTTAACGGCCACGTTAAGATAATATCCAAAATTAAACTAGGGATATACTTCGACTATTAGGTATTCTTAGCTGTGCTGTGTGGAAAAGCACGTCCCGTCGCACGCACGTCGTTAATTGTATAAAAATCTATATATATTCTCACTTCTCAGTAGGGGTGATTGTAAATGAAATGAAATGAAATATTCATTCAAATAGGCCTTCACAGGCACTTATGGTCAGACTCTAACACCGGTTCGGAAGGTTGCTTTTACTAAGAAGAGCCGGCAATAAACTCAGCAATTACTCTTTTCAAAATAAGATTTTGTACATAAAGATGTGTCCTGCTGGAGCGAGCGCTACAGTAGTAAGTCATAACGGTGTCGTATTCAAATCAATGATCAATGACATATTATAAGCATGGATTCTGTGACACGTGGATATTTCACAAAGCTCATAATGGCTTATCATGTAGATATACCATTAACTCTACGAATACAAAAATCATTACTTCCGTCCTTCAAAAATACTTTAGACAAAAGTTCATTGTTTTCATAATCCGAATATGAAATTTTCTGCTCCTTATATAACCACAGTACCAATAGATACATACCTCTCATAGGTATATATGTTATATAGTTAAGTTCATAAGCCGTTGAGCAGATGTGCAACCGCACACAACAATGCGCTGATGCGATTTGCGACCACACTTCGTTACTCACGCCAGTAAGCCCCTTATTGATATAGCTTCGTATAAATTGATGTTTTGTACAATTGTTATTATTAAACTCCTCTTCATTAGGATGGTAAAAAAATCGCTGCAAAAGGAAGTTGGTTAAATTAATTTTAGTAATGACCTTTCTATTGCTCCACCTGAGAAAAGACGTAAGCCCAAATAGATCTAGACTATAATTACAAGTTTTTTAGGGAAGCTATTTTGTTAGCTTAATGTTTTTCAGTATTTATGGAGGTCTTGGTAATTAAATTAAATATGTCTATATAGACCAAATAGGCCTTTACAGGCACTTATGAATGGTTTGAATCTAACGCTTTTACTTAGAAGAGCCCGCAATAAACTCAGTTATAACACTTTTTAAAATCAGATTTTGTTGCATAAAGATGTTTGATGTTCGTCATTGAATTCTTCTTTTATGTTGAAGAAAGCCTTCTGTACTGAAAATATGGAATGCTTTTTATAGACTCCAAACTTTACATTATTTTCCCTGTACTTCCTCGTTGTTTACAGGTACACATTTACATAAAAGAAACGTAATTAGCTAATCCAGCCAAAGCCCAAAAGCAAAAAACGTGCTTTCACCCTTACAAAAGAATCATGAATGCGTCTGCCATTACCCTAAAAACTGGCATTTCAAACCTACGCCATCCGCCAAATACATGCGAAACTTTTCCAGAACCTCCATTCTTCAGAATACCATCTGCATAGCAATCTTGGAAATGCATTTTCCAGATGGGAGTGGCCTAAATCAGCCAATGTGCACTCAGGCGATATATAGACCGACCATCGCAACATGAGCTGCCTCCCATTTCTATCTCCACGGAAAATTCGTCTACGAATGGAAAACGTATAAATTCGGAAAGCTCTAGTACGGCTGGATATATTTTACGCTCCGCCCATTGGCGCGCTTGGATGGCTTTCACTGTACGTTAGAGAAGACTAGCTATATGAATTAGAAAGGGATGGTCGCGACTTTTCTTAAAGATAGTTTCTAGATTATGTAAGATGACAATGTTGAAGTATATAAGGAGTCACGTCTAAAGTGTTTTTTATGTTAATGAGATATTTATTTACGATTTGATGTTGAATCACAAATTGATGTCACATAAATAGAATGATGTGGAAAGTTTTACTCGTTACTCCATACAATGTTATAGGTATATCTCGAATTATTTCTCTAAGGGCAAATATGTCAGTTGGCATTATTTATTCACCAATACATTTGTCAGATACGTACGTTTAAATAATTATGGAGTAAATTGATGTCGAATATGATAAATGTGACTTTACTTTTGAATATGGAAACATGCTAACTTAGCTAATACTGGAACATATAGCTATATTGCTTCAACCTCAGCAGAAATTAAATTGTATAGACAAAGAGTCAAACGTTGGCTTTGCAGCTCCAAGCCATAGCAGAAAGTAGATATTAAAATAAGGTAAGTTGGCCTCCATGCTAAAATATAAAACCTGGAATTATACAAAACATAAATATGTGTAATAAGAAATAAACTTCATAATGGCTAATGGCAAAAATATATATGGAATGCCGATCGAAAATCAATGGATTGATGAACCTTTTGACAGTAATTTTAATACACGTAATGTCAAAATCTACTTCAATCTTGCGATTTTAGATCGGGATTGTATATTAATTTTTGCCGTTAAAGATAATAATAATAATAAGGTGTTAATCCTGCCCTATTAACTCTCTAACACCTAACGCTTTCCAAACTCTTGACGCAAATATCAATTGACATGTGTTTCTATGAATATTGGTTAGTAAAATGGACAAAAATTCACGAAAGTTTAAGTAGCTGTTATGACTTGGTGTATGCAACATTGGAAAATTTGAAATAACATGTGTTAACCGTAAAGTATTTTAAATAAAATAAAGTTTCTTGCATTTAACACGATCGTGTTTCTCGTGTAATATTTTTAAAATTTTACGTAAGGAAATACTACGAAAAAGAGGATGATGGAGAGGAGACACTTATAGCTAGCTTATTTTTTAACGTTAGATATTTTTGAGTTGAAGATATTAGGTTCGACAACGTTTTTTTTTTAAATTCGTTTAATTGATCCATAATATTAAAACAACCTAAACACAATACGTTTATATGTAGTAGTGAGAGACATTATAAATAATGGCATTTAAGAAATCGTCAAAAGACTTAGATTGAATGATTTTTTTTTACATTTTAGTAGACCAGAGCAATTTGCTAACCAAAACAAAATGGCCATAAATTTTAGAACCATATTTTAAAGAAATTCGTCTTACATTCTTTGTTACGATCGTAAAATGGGGAGGTTGGGGAGTAATGCGAGGGAAACTGGGTGATTTGCATGTATGTGGGGAGAGTGGGGTAAGGGGGATTAAGTGAAAATTCTCAACTACAGGGTGAGGTGTAGTGTTACGGTTAGTTTTATACATATTGAAGTCAATATTTTTATTTAGTTAGGACACTAGACATATTTGTTTATTTTTGTCAATGAATTAGCATCGAGAGTGTTTTGTTACAGATAAGTAGTCATTATTTAAATTAACAATCTGCAAATTCCAACCAACGTCATGAGTAATTTTTCTTCGATGTAAAAAATAACCAAATATATTAATTATTTTTAGCCTTAACAGATTTTAGGTCGTATTTTTTTTAAAGACATGAGTGAAAATCTATAAATTCAAATCACGCAAAACAAAAGTCCAAAAATAAACGTTTCAAAAGGCACATACCTAACTGCTACCGAACCGTAGACTCGGATCTTATTATAATACTTTTGCGGCACAATGTTTCTTAGTTTTTATGACATGGGTGAATTACGGTTATAGCCTGACTTGCCCAACTCTCCCCCTAAGGCAGTTACGGAGGGGTTGAACCCGTATGGAGATTTGAACCCTCTTAAATCGTATTGTTTTGGACGAGGTACTAAGTTTATATATCCATATAAATATCTAGAAATATGTGGTATGATAATGAGATATGATTTACCATTAGTCAGACAACTATCGTACCGGCTAGTTCATGTTTTCATTGCTCCGTGTTTTATTTACAAAAAATATTAGTTAAAAGTGACTTCCATATATAACAGTTGTAAACCAGTATAGTTATTGAACAAAGGTGTGAAATAGTGTTTGTGTGATCAAAATCCGATCAGTAATTGGAAAGTTACAAGCAAAAACATTTAAAAAAAATTATTTAACGACATTCATCCCTGACCTACGACAACCCGTACGGCGCTCGCTTGTCCCACTCCGCCCGCTGCTACAGTGAACCTACAGCGCAGCTGCGCTTGATGCGCTTTAAGACAAGTAAGCGGACCGACTAGACGACACCGTAATTTAAATATTTTTTAATATTTTTTATTTTTTATTGTATCTGCTGCCATGACGCGTGTTTGCTTGGGCTGTAGAAGAGATATAAAAGACAATAATATTGTCAAGTGCTTGGTCTGCAAAGAGGTCTGTCATTTGCTTTGCGCTAATACCTCAGCAAAAAAATCATCCAAAGATCCAAATTGGACATGCCCTAACTGCGCCAGCAAGCGGCCTAGAAGTGACAATTCTAACACACCAATACGTCGCGCAGACAATGACAGCCAGCCGTCTCCAAGCTGGGTAACACAGAGATCACAGTCTAAGGGAATATCTTCCCCCACGTCGAGTGACCATGGACCGGAGGTCCACCATTGTCTATCAAAGGAAGAGATTAGAGACATTATACGAAGCGAAATAAGATCCGTACTCGCGATAGAGGTATCCGAGTTTAGAAGCACAATTATCCCAGAATTACATGAAATTAAAAGCGATATTGCGGCCTTGAAACACGAATTTACTACAATTAAACAGTCCATGGATTTCATTAATTCCGAATTTGAGGATATTAGATCTGAAATGAAAAATAAATTTGAATTGACTGCACATCTCCAGAAAGATATTATAGAATTAAAAGCTACTAACAAAGAGCTTACCCAGCGATTGGCCGAGATTGAGCAACACACCCGTGCCACTAACGTTGAACTGCAATGCGTTCCCGAACACAAAGCAGAAAATTTATCAAATCTGACTATGCAGCTTGCTAAAACCATCAAGTTTAGTCTAGACACGGGGGATATTCATATGTGTACCAGAGTTGCAAAAACCAACCCATCATCTTCTCGGCCGAGATCTATAATCATCAAACTGCGTAGTCCCTTAGTTCGCGACGGATTACTAGCTGCCGTGATAAAATTCAATAAAGATCACCCCTCGGACAAAATAAATACAGCTCACCTAGGCATTGGTGGGGACAAGAAAGCAGTTTATGTTGCAGAACACCTTTCCTCGCATAATAAAGAACTGCACAAAGCGGCAAGACTGAAGGCTAAAGAAGCAATGTACAAATTTGTTTGGATAAGGAGTGGCCGTATTTTTGTTAGAAAATGTGAATCTTCTCCTGCCATAATAATTAAAGACCTCGCCTCAGTAAATCTTATTGCTTAAATTACTTCAGTAACATTCTCCATCAAGAACTTTATATCTAATTAATTCAAAATTCGCACACATCAATTGTTACTATCAGAATTGTAGAGGCTTGAACACAAAAACTAATACTTTTTATACTAATGTTTCTCTTAATAACTATGATATAATATTTGTTACGGAAACTTGGCTACAAAGTAATGTCACAGATACAGAATTGTTCGATGATCGATATAATGTGTATAGGAGGGATCGAGACCTAACTAGTCCACATTCTAAGAAGACTGGTGGAGGTGTAATGATTGCGGTAAATAAGAAATTTAAATGTGTTAGGTTGCACAAATTTGAAAGTAACGGTAAGATAGAAGATGTTTGGGTAGTAATTAGTCTTGGAGCTGGAAATGGCTCTCTAAAGGTATGTATTTGCGCCGTCTATATACCGCCACCCGTCTCCATAGAACACTTTGAACAGTTTGTGGATACTGCCAGCGCTAACCTCTCGAACTATGACCATACGTTAGTTTTAGGCGACTTTAATCTTTCCAATCTGACTTGGAAGACTAATGATAATAATCAGTCTGCTACTTTACAACATAGTTTATGTCCGATATATCACCTCATGTCTGAATTCATGGCTCTAAATGATTTGAAACAATATAGTATTATAGAAAACCATCAATCTAAAACTCTTGATTTAGTTTTTTCATCTGACTTAAACATATCTGTAATGGCGACAGACGACACTTTAACCCCAATAGACAATTACCATCCTCCCTTAGAAATACTGCTAAATATAAATTCAGAAAGCTATCTAAAATCTAGTCAACGGCCTCGATATAATTTCTACAAAGCTGACTATGCCACAATTGAAAGTGATTTAGATCGAATTGACTGGATGGATTCTTTCTCATCATGTATCGATATTGACGAGATGGTATCGCGATTTTATGAGATTTTACATTTTGCAATAGATAAATCCGTACCAATGACTAAACCCAAAAGTAACAGGTACCCGGTTTGGTATTCTAGAGGCTTGATACGTAGCCTGAAAGAAAAGCACCGAGCTAGGATTCGTTTTAAGAAATATGGCAATCCTATGGACAAAATTGTCCTTGATTTATTAAAAAACAGGACAGGGCAGTTGATGCAGCAATGTTTTAGCAACTATTGCAATAGCCTCGAAGAGAGTATTGCAAAAAATCCTGTGCATTTTTGGGCTTTTATCAAGCATAAGCGTAATTGTAAAAGTAGCATTCCATCTGATATGCATTTGGATGATGAAAATGCAACTGATGTTGATGACGTTAGTAATTTATTTGCAAAATATTTCTCGTCTATATATTCCAAAAATACACAATCACACACTACCAACATGCCTACGATTAATATTTATGATAGCAGCTCACTCACTCTTAACACTGTAGTTTTACATGAAAATGACGTCCTTAATAAACTAAAAAGATTAGATTTAAGCAAAGGACCTGGTCCAGATGGTCTGCCAGCAATATTTGTAACTAGATGTGCCAAACAATTATATTTCCCTCTGACATTTATATTCAACGAATCGCTGCGCACTGGTCGATTCCCAAACTACTGGCGAACTGCCAAAATAGTCCCTATTTATAAGGATGGTCCCAAAAATATTATTAAAAACTATAGACCAATTTCAATTTTGTCCATATTACCTAAAATATTTGAGTCATTAATTTACCCCCATCTTACTAATTTAGTCAAATCACGGCTTAATGAACAACAACATGGCTTTATTCATAAACGATCCACCAACACTAATCTTGTAGCATTTACTGACGCGATATGTTGTCATCTAGATCAGGGCACTCAGGTGGATGCCGTGTATACGGATTTTAGCAAGGCATTTGACAAGGTTGACCATGACACACTGTTGTTGAGACTTGCTGATGCTGGAGTTGGTGGATCAACGCTGCCCTGGTTTAAGTCATATCTTAACAATCGCAGATCGTATGTTGTGATTGATGGTGTCGAGTCTTATGAATTTAATATCACTTCCGGCGTTCCTCAGGGTTCACATCTGGGGCCTCTTTTATTTCTTATTCTTGTTAACTCTATTTCTGAATGTTTTCACCATACAACTGCTTACCTTTTTGCGGACGACCTCAAAATTTTGAAGCCCATAAAAAATTCAGATGATTGTAGATTCGTGCAAGACGACATTAACCGCATAGTTAACTGGTGTGAACATAATAAAATGATTTTAAATGTGGACAAATGTAGCTACATATCCTTCTCTAGAAATAAAACAAGGATCCAGGCATCATATGCTATACACAATCAGTCCCTTAAGCAAGTTGAATGCATACGCGACCTGGGTGTACTAATAGATAATAAATTGACATTTAATGCACACTTAGATACAATAATTCAGAAAGCTTCTAAAATGTGTGGCTTTATAGCTAGAAACTCAAACACTTTTAGACAGCCTATGACAAAAATTATTTTATTTAACTCATTCGTTCGCAGCATTTTGGAATATTGCTCCCAGGTTTGGTCGCCACATTATGAGGTTCATAAAAATCGAGTAGAAAGAGCTCAAAGAAGGTTCCTTAGTCATCTTACGTACAACACTAGACTACACAGATCGCTGAATTCATACAGGTCGCGCCTCGATCATTTCAAAATAATTACACTCAACAATAGACGCAAGTTGCTTGACCTTTCATTTTTACACAATATTGTGAACAATAATATAGATTGTACAGAATTACTGACGAAGATTAACATCTCAGCCCCGAGTAGGTTGCCGCGCTCAAGTGTCTACAAACTGTTCACTTTACGTAGATACAAGACTAACCTGGGTCTTAACTCGCCAATTACCAGAATGACCAAATCTTACAACGATTTGTCCCGTTTGTTGGATTTGGACATTTATGGTGATAGTCTTCCTAGATTTAAAAAAAAATTGAAGGACTATCTTGGGTCTAGGCACGGGTAGGTAGTACCAGCCCCTGCATGGACCTAGATAGTAGGTCTATGTTTGTTTCTGTTATGTTTTGTGATTTTTTTTATTTTCTTTATAATTTAATTTTGTTTCTTAGTTTTGTATACCTTAATTTAACTTTTTAAATTTTTGTTTAATTTATAATAGCGGTATAAGTTGTTGGTGTTAGCTGTGATTACCTATAATTAAGTGAGCACAAGGCATGTTATCTCTGTAGCATCTTTTTTTGTCCTAGTTATGTGTATCATTTGTTGGTGATCCTTAATAAATAAATAAATAAATAAATTAAGTTTATTGCCAGTATAAAAAAAGGGATTTTTAAATTCTTGACCTTTTCAATTTTGCGAATAATTCTGTTGATACATGAATAACTAAATTATACTTCCTACCACAAATGGTACAATACAATAGGTTGATAAGTGGTTACCACAATACAAATAGAATTACAGTGTTATACATTTTCAAAGTATGAATTGTAATGACTAAAATTGGTCAGTAAAATTGCATTCCAGAGAGTAGATTTATGCCCATTACCGGTAATGAGTTCGCTTTCATTCCGAACACAATGTGATGTGTTGCCAGCTATTGAAAATGCCATCACCGTAATTAATTTGTTTGTTGTCTATTATTTTCGATGAGCGGTTTATTAACTTTTTGAATAGTTGTTGTTTATAAGTTAGTTATTAATGAATTTGATATTTTAGTTAATTAAAACGGAATGAGATTTATGGGACTAGAATCGTGATGAATATGATGAATAAAAAATGGATGAAAATATATTTTCTTAGTTAAGTTTGATAATCAACGGCCCTTGGAAATTGGACCTTGGACTCTCAAGTACAGCTGTCAAGCAAGGTGGGTACTACGCAGTGGGTACTACAAGGTGGGTACTCCAATGTGGGTCCCAGAGGAATTACTTTCATTTACACCATTATGGATAAATGCTGATATGACTTAAACTTATTATATTTACTAGCTGTCCCCCGCGGTTTTACCCGCATTTCCGAGGGATATAGACATACCTATAAACCTTCCTCTTAAATTATTCTATATATTGATGAAAATCGAATTAATGAAAAATTTAAATCCGTTACGTACTTTAAAAGATGCAAGCGTACAAACGGCGGAAACGAGTTTGTTTTATGTAAGGATGCAATATTATATTCCCTACCTATTCAAAATCAGTTGTAATGCACAGCTTTACTCCAAGATGCGTTGCATCATTGTATTTACTTATAACAAATCACATTGATGCATTACCAAACTATTGTCTCACCTAAACTGCAACATCCACTACCAGCTAGAATAATTTATTAGCATCGATACATAATATCGTACATCTGATATATAAAGCTGTATCTACGGTACATATGGATAACCGCACTAAATCTGACGGCACGGAGTGGATCAGCCATTACTGCTAATGACTTCGGCACGGTACCTGCCTCAGTCCGCTAGGGTTGTCAATTATGGCATTTACATGTGTGTAAAATATGTATTTTCTAGTTATGTAGGGTAAGGGAATAAGCTTACGTTTTCCTTTTGGTTTTAGAAAGCTTCCATAATTCAGCTGGGAGCCACTTTATTATAGCTATTTAACATTAACTTTGTTAATACTTTCAACTTACCTCTGTATTAAACTAGCCCAAGCGGATCCGTAGTATTCTATAAATAGTTTTTGCAATTTCAACCTTCACAACATGTAAATAGCGTATCCTTCCCATAGTTTGCGATGCGGTGAGGTTGGGATATCATATTCCTAAATAAAATAAATATAACAATACTACCCGCTTTCCCGAGGGATGTAACTTTTTCCCGGCACAAAAAGTAACCTATGTTACTTCTAATACCTCCAAGAATATGTGTATAAAGTTTCATGATGATCGGTTCAATAGGTTTCGCGTGAAAGCGTAACAAACATTCACACTTATAATATTAGTAGGAATGATTTGAAATTCGAAGATAACAAAACTGAAGGTTATGAATTACAGAAATGGCAGCCCTGTAACAACGACAGCTGCATCAATGCATTCGGCACATGCCAGCAACAACATACAAACACGTACAGTGACGTACAGACGGCAAGCTGGCATAAACATCGCTGCTACGCTACCATGCCGGTCTCTTCGACCCGCTGATTGGATTTATGTATGCATGCTCGTCAGGTTGGTAGCGCCGTGTTAGACGTTCCGATTCCGAATATGCCAAATTGGAATGGATCTGGTTCTTGATTCAGTGTTGTATTAATTAATTGTATGATGTTGGGTAAATTCTTGGTTCGTTGGTCATATAGCGGTCCCTTGGTGCGTTTCTAAAGATGAATTAGAATGGATAATAGATCAAAGAATATTTTGAGATCTTATTTTCGTTTACTAGCTTGCAGAGTAATTGATTTCCATGTACCGACGGCAGAAGGTTTTACAAGACTTGAAATCAGAGGCAATGAAATGACAAGGTTATAGGTGTAATCAGATATATTTGCTGCTACCCATTGGTCGTGAGTTCGATTCCCGCTCAGGACAAACATTTATCCGCATAAACATGTCTATTTTTTCTGTATTTTTTAATATTTTGGTTGCTAAATTTGGTATAAGAATTAGCGATAAAGAAAAAAGTCTCGAGCTATATATTGATTCATTTGAAAGTATTAGAAGATGGCTTCTACATCTTTGCGCGGATAACTCCAATAAATATTTTGATATTAAAAGCATATTGCGTTTATTTAGGGACAATAATTCAACTTGAACTTTAAATGCACAGAAATACCCATCCCATAAGAATATAAGTAACTTTGTTTTAACAATTTCGACAGTAAACTCAAAAGCTTAGAATAGTAACTTCACTGCACTATACCTGTCTAAATTCTAATGTAAAGTTCTAATACCAACCCTATCACCATCAGTGGCTAAAATATTATGTAACTAACGCGTTCTAATAAAAATATAAGTTACTTTGTTTTAGAAAATTCAACAGTAAACCCACAAGCTAAGAATCGCAATTAGACTGCGCTATACCTCTTTAGATTCTTATATAATAGAGGCTGAATAATATGTAACTAACGTGTTCCAATAAGATATAAGTAACTTTGTTTTAGCAATTTCAACCGTAAATCCACAACCTTAGATTAGCAACTTAACTGCACTATATCTAGATTCTAATATAATAGAGGCTAAAATAATATGTAACTAACGCGTTATAATAAAAATATCAGTCAACGGCCTCACAAAGGCTAACATAGGCCTAACGGGCGTAAAGCGGAAAATTGTAGAGATGAGTGCCTCTGTCTGCACCCGCCTTATCGACAGGCATTAAAGCTCATACAGAGACCTACTCACCGTGTAACATGACCAGCGGGTAGGAATAATTATCAGGATATACGTTCAGTTAAAATTAGACTTCAATATAGCTTAACATACAGTGCTAAATAGATTGTAGTGTAGCTAGCTTATTGTGCCACGGTAAAAACGTTTCTATTTTCTATGTGAATAAAATTATAAATATCTTCAAGCCTTATTATAATGATATATTCATATCATGGGATATTCTTTACACACGGCCATCGGATCCCAAACTGAGTAGAGCTTGTACTATGGACACCAGATAACTGATATACTACTTTTTTTCTTAATACATACTTATATAGATATTTACAACCAGATACAGAACAAACAGACATGTTCATGCACACAAATGTCTGTCCAGGGTGGGAATCGAACCCGCGACCTTCGGCTTCGTCAGAGTCGCTAACCTCCAAGCCAACTGGCCTGTCACTTAGTGATATATAAATATCACGGGATATTCTTTACACACGGCCATCTGATTTCAAACTAAGCAGAACTTGTACTATGGAAACCAGATAATTTTCTAAATGCATCACATTACAACCAGACGCAGAACAAACAGGGCATCATACACACAAATGTTGCTGGGTGGGTATGGAACCGTGGCGGTCAGGGTCTCTAACTGTCAACTGGTCCGTGATCGTATTATGTATGATATTATTCCGAAAGGGTTAGAATGATCGGCGGTATTTTAAGTTCAAATACTTAACGTACCAGGGTGTAAATATCTATATAAGTATGTATATCACTTGGACCGATAAACAAGTAGACGGTCCACCTGATGGTAAGTGGTCACCGCCGCCTATAGACATTTGCAACACTAGGGGCATCACCAATGCGTTGTCGACTCTGAGACGTGAAGTTGGTAAGTCTCATGTGCCTGTAGTTTCACCAGGCCCCTTACTTTTCTAATCGAAACACAGTAATACAAGTGCACTACTGCTTCACGGCGGAAATGGGTAAGTTGGTAGTACTTCCCCGGACGAACTCTGCACTAAGAGCTCTACTACTCTCAGTATATGTAGTATATCAGTTATCTGGTTTCCATAGTACAAGCTCTGCTTAGTTTAAGACCAGATGGCCGTGTGTAAAGAATGTTCCAGGATATTTATTTATTCCCTGACTTTAATACTTTTTAACATAGAAACGTAAATTGTAAGTTGTCCGACCTCGGGATCAAATCGAGGTCTCTAGTCGAGTTATCACTACAAATATTTTAAATGTGAACGTAAGTTTGTTTGTTACGCTTTCACGCAAAAGCTACTTCACCGATCATCATGAAACTTTGTACACATATTTTTGGAGGTATTAGAAGTAACATAGGATACTTTCTCTGCCGGGAAAATGTTACATCCCTCGGGAACGCGGGTGAAACCGCGGGGGACAGCTAGTATTTAATAATTTATTTTAATGATTTATTTATTAATCTCCACAAATTACAGCTCTAATACAAAGTTATGGCTAGTCATAATTGTAGGTAAAAATGTAATTTTTTTAAAAGCAGAAGGCTGGAGCCCCATATTAAAAGGGATTTTATAGTATATCTTAAAATAATAACCTGACAAGCTAACCAATTATGTATTTTTATTGCAAAATTATCTTTAAATAAGTGTGTAATATTTAAAAAAAAACATGTAAAGACGATTTATAATATTATTATTAGCCTGTGAAGGCCTACATGAAAAAAACAATATTTCTATTCTTACATTTACAAAATTATCTTAAAATATCATGATATACAAGGATGATCTATGATTTCATCTATTATTACACGGCTTTTGCAAAACATATATTTCATAGACACTAATGAACTGTCAAAATAAAACGCCAGTTCACTAGGTCGCTTTAACTGAGAAGAATCGGCAATAAGCTCAGTAATAAATCTTCACTACATAAAACAAAGTCGCTTTATCTGTCCCTATATCCCTATGTATGCTTAAAGCTTTAAAACTACGAAACGGATTTTTATGCATTTTTTTTATTAGATAGAGTGATTGAAAAGGAAGGTTTTTATGTACAATACATGTGACATCCCACGGGAACGCGGGTAAAACCGCGGGGGACAGCTAGTTTCAAATAAGATTAAATACTTGATGTGTCCTGCAAGAGACAGCGCTATATGTATATATGTAGGCATTATCATCATCAAAATAATTATTTCTCTACTAATTTCAATATTACATCTCTATAGGTATAAGTCTATGTTATCGACATCACACCTATACTGACATATGACAGTCTCTACACACATGACGTCACAGGGTCGGCCCACACGGCCGGAAAACGCGCTGTTATTAATAAAGGCAACTGGCTGGTTCCAATCTTTGTCATAGCCGCGTCTGACCATCGGCGCGTGTTAGCCTTGCCAACTCGATGCATGTACAAAATCATTTTGTGTGTATACGACACATATACAGAAAATTTTACGAGCTGATTTCGACCTAAAGGTTTAGGATACAGAGTAGAAACTCAAATGGTTGTTGGTATAATATAAGGTGCGATACACACGCTAGCTTGCGCTCCTGTGCTTGACAATAATGCATGGCTGAGCTAATATTTGCTTTGTATCAAGCTACACTAGGCATGTGACCGCGGCCCGCTCGGGGCGGGAATGTATAATTTGACTCGTGCTGGACTAGAGAATAGCCAATTAAAGTGGCTCATGCATTTTGTATGCGTTTAGAATTGGTTAGCGAAGGTGAGGTTATGTATGCTTAGCCGTGATTTGATTATGAACCGTATACCAAACATACACGACATATTTTGCAATAAACATATATTTATAATTACAAAGGGTAGGTACAGAAGAAGATTGTCCACTCAGAATACAATAATTATTAAAAAAAATTTTTGTATTTAAATTACCTGCATTACCTATTAATTTTTTAAAGAACAGCACGTGGATGAAGGTCTCCTTAACTGGAAGAAGTAGTGCAAAATCCAAAAAAACATTTTTTTTGTTAATTTTATTAGAAGAAAAACACAGACAATACAAAACTTGTTTTTGTATTTTATCAATAAATTAATTCAGATCAATAAATTTATTTTCATTGCCTTTTCGCTTCTAAACAGTATGGGCTTGCAAAAGATAAGGAAGTAGTCTATAAAACATACAGCCAGACAAACATATACAGGACAATGTACATTCAACATATTATTTTGCATAAATCATATGTTGGTAGCTATGTCAGAGCGACCGGTCCATATTTCCACAAACTCATGAATTTACGTCGAATACGTACGAATTCACGCACTAATTAGGAGTTACCAGGGGTGCAGTGACCATGTTGAGTGCCACTCGAAGCTATATCCGAGGATGAACAGATAAGTGACCATGATGTAAAGTAAAGTAAGGATGTTGTTCATTGTATGTAACATACAAAAACATTTTACCGTTGATAAGTCTTTTAAATTCTACCGGTGTATTACCATTTATATAGTATCTAGGTCTAGATACTATTTGGCCAACTTTAATTCAAAAAAAAAAATTCAAAATTTCAAAACCATTTATTCAGTTTAGGCCTTCGGAGGGCACTTATGAAGGTCAAATTTAAAGTTACTGAAGCTACAACCGGTTCGGAAGTCAGCCTTCAACTGAGAAGAACCGGCAAGAAACTCAGCAAGGTTACATTCTTTTTTATTTGTTATATAAATTTTTATCTATTCTGACTTTTTGGCTATTTTATAATTTCAATTTTACATAATTTTATATTTAACAATTACAAAATACTTATTATAGGTAACATTAATAAAAACAAAACAAAAAAAAAAAATATGACAAGACTACAAAATAGAAAATAACAATAATTAGGTACTTACAACTTAAACAAGAGATTTAGAGGTGCACTGTGCAGAGAGCAGCTATTTCCATACATTTTTATCTTCAATATAATGAACTACCTTGTAATACGCTTAATGTTAATGTAATTTATTTATCCGATGCCAATACAAAAACTGTTCTATTTTTTAAATAAGCCAGTTACCGCTTATGTCACCGGCTAAAATAAAGAACCTTATTTAACTATTAAATTTAAGTCTTGAAAATTTTAAAAATGTTCTGATATTTGACATGAAAACGATTCAACGCCGCCAGTGTTAAATCGATTTAAGAAATATTTACATTCTAATTTTAAATAGACATCATAGTTAAAAAGAAAAAAAAAGACAGCAAGGAGATTCTAATCTAGCTTTACCACAGTGTTTGAACAAGCACATATCAGACTATGGAGCATAATTAGAAAAAAAAGACATAATTCCGTCAATATTAAATCGATTTAAAAGTAATTTACATTCTAAATTTAAATAAAAATCATACAAAAAAGTGAAATAATTCAGCAAGGAGATTCTAATCCAGCTATACCACAGAGGTTGTACAAGTACATAATAGACTATGGAGGCTGGTACACACGATGTAAGGCCTACACAATGCCTCTTGTGAACGCAGAACACCACGAACACATGTCCCGCGGTCAACGGATTGATTGTAAACCGCATAATGTCGTAGACAAGACGAGCGAGCTTGGAAATTTACTGGACTGTATTTTTGAAATGAATCTGAGAGATACCATCTTCTATACTAACAGTATAAAAAGTTATAGTTTGAATGTATGAGGAACTCCAGCACTCCAGCACTCCAGTACTCCAGCAATTTCGAAAATCTTTTCATTGATAGAAAGCTACTCTAATCCCGAGAGATATTGGCTATGTAATAGCCCCTGGATATAGTTAAAACTGCGAGACGGTAAGCTCTATGATGAATATGCTATTGTTTTAATTACTGAATTTACTGTAAAAAAAAAACAACGGGTTGCACTCCGGGAGAGTCGGCAGAAGAGAACACTTGAACATCAACGTTGTGTATTTTTACCGTCTTACGAATTTTCGATCAGGTCACGTGTCCTGACGTGAAATTAACATTTTATATGGGTAAGAAAGAAAAGTGCTCAACGCCGCTAAATAAGTTTTCACTTCAAAATATACACCAAGACCAATTTAACTTGTAGAAATAAAATCATATCTTTAATTTAATGACAATCCCTTATTCTGTTCATGTTCTTTAGTCTATGGACGTCAGTTGGAAGCAGTGATTCATTCTGCAGCCATTGCACGTCGATTCTCCGCCGTAGACCGAAGTACAAGCGTACCGTAGACGCCAGACATACACAACAGGTGAATATAATGCATCTCCAAGCAATTATAAACGGTAAAAAGTTAAGAATAGAGGTGGGTTTTGAAATGATTGGAATATTTTAACGTTATGTTCTTTGGAAAATAATGTCTTGAATCAGAGTCAGAGATTCATCAGCCTGAAATTTTGTTCCGCAACATTTTTATGTGACTAAAAAAATGATAAACACAATCCATGGTATTTAAAAGTGATTGATAAATAATAAAAATGTTGCCCTGTAATACAAAAGTTTCACTTCTATCGTGTCTTTGCGACACACCCAGTTTTTCGTTATAAAAAACTTATATTTTTCTTTTTTAACTTTTGGGTTGACGACTTTCTTACATGCAATATTACTATATATAGTATATATATATAGTATGTATATATTATTATTTTACGCAATATTAAACCTACAGCCCCTAAAATACGTTTCATTTTAAGCAAAACGTCAATTTACAATATACAGTCCACATCCAACCAAACTTACAGGACAAAGATTCTATAACGCAGCATCCCTCATGCAAAAACCCTTTTAAAAATATACCCACATTCAACCACACATATATAAACTATATATATAGCATGTAGGTATCACGTACACCCGGGTCCCAGGGTAGGAATGATTTTCACGCTACCCTGGTTACGGCACTGGGCTTGAATTTTATACCCGCTTTTTTATTTGAAAGCTTTTTCTAATACATGAAAATATTTTTAAAACATTCGCGAAATGGTTGAAATAGGTGCCTTTTTATGTTGATAGTTACTAGTAAAAACGTTTTTGATGTAAAACTACGCAGTATTGTCCTGTCTTTTTTATTTAAATTTGGTTTTTGTCTATGTCGTCCGAGAACCATATAAAGAAACTACAAAAAAATATATAGCTAGCTACCTTTGCGCGATGTCACCCGTGTTCCCGAAGGAACTAATGTATCATGGAATCATAAAATAGGCCATGTTACTCGGGAATAGAATAGCTTTTCATTAGTGAAAGAATTTTAGAAATCGGATGAGTTTCGAAAATGTTCTCCATCATAACCCTGTATCCTTAATATTATCCTTAAGACTATCGAGACAATTTAATAGTTTTTCGATACTATTATATTGTTAAATTTTTAACCTTGTGTAATCTATATATAAAGGCTGTTACAAAACTACCCGTGAAGCCCGAAAGGAGGTTAAAAGGGGCCTTATAACGAGTCTATTCACAATATTTAAGAACCGTAGTAACGCTGTATAACATACCTCAATAAAATCAGAAGCTGATTTTTATTAATGAAAATTAGAAAAACTATTAATGTAGACAATTATTAGGTAAAATAGGTACGTAGGTCTGTCTGTTAAATAATCTGGTTCCCTGACATGACAGCTGACTAGGGTTATTGGCTTTGATAATTAATTATATTTTTATGGAGTATTTTGTAATGCGTTGTATAAAAATGAATGTTTGTCTGTATGTCCTTTATAGAATCGTAAACTTTGCAATGGATTTTGATACAGTTTTCAGCAATTGATAGAGTAATTCAAGAGGAAGGTTTATAATCAGGATTGAATGCGGGCAAAGCCGCAGGGCGCAGCCTCCAAAAACTATTAAACTTTACCTCTTAATAATATTAAAATAGATATAGAGATCCTAAAAACATTAATAGTAAACCAATTAAAATTTTACTTACATCACAAAATAAAAAAAGCATTTGATGTTAGAAAAACAATAACCGTGTGATACCTATGATATTGATATCTTTTATCCCCGAAAAACTATTCCATCAACTAAAACGTAGCTTGTAATTAATAAAATACGTCCTCCCTAAATGAATCGCACGGTATCCATCTAAAAATCATCGCACGATCTCGATGGATATTCGCATCGCGGAACAATGTGAGGTGAAACGTGAAAACTGAAATAGTTTGGACACACGCCAGCGATCGCACGTACGTGAGTGAATTAAATCTATAATGTTCCATGCATTTCATAGACTTGATTGTATAATGGAGAAACATATCGAGAATATAACTGGTATAGCCGGCAAGCAGTGTATGATGACCGATGGCAAAATGTTATTTAGGTTGCCCGTTGGAAAGGACCGAGTAGTAGAGCATTACGAAAGTCAAAGCTACTTAAAATAAGAGTTAAACTCAGGGAAAAGGTTTGTTGAAACAATTTTGGGCGCTGCAAAAGAACCTGAAACAAACAAAAACGTTAACTAAGGAAGTAGTTTGGAAGTCAGCCTTCAAATGAGAAGAAACTCTCAGCCGGGTAATTTTTTTTCTTGGGCATTTCTTTTTCTTCATATAAACTGGTGAAACAGGCAGTCCAGCAAATGTCGACCTGAGGACTGATATTTTGATGATATAGGTATATTGTATTTTTTCGACGTGTAGATGCCGAGGCTTCCGTTGAAATCGTTTGCGGGTAGAATAATACAGTAACCCCGATGGAGGTAATAAAATATATTTGTACTTAGGTATTATATATATTTTGATATGTTGTCACCACATAACCGACCGGTAAATGACCATAAATGACCGGTGATGGTTCATAGAAATGGAAAAAAATAACAAATAATTGAAAACGAAAATAATACCATCTTGAAAAACATGGATTAACCATTCGATTCCCACCCGGGAAAAACATTTGTGTGCATGAACATGTCTGTTTGTTCTGTGTCTGGGTGTAAATATCTATATAAGTATGTATTTAAAAAAGTAGTATATCAGTTACCTGGTAGCCATACTACAAGCTGGTTTGAAACTTAGCAATTATTTGAGAATAAAGTTAACAAAGATTTAACTCAGAGTTTTCTTTAGACTGATCAAAATGTTTAGTTAGTGTATCAGTTAATGTACTTAAAAAAATTGCTTTAAATGAGGATATAATCGATGAGATAGCACTGGACCTATTAAATAATGAAAATTTGTAGTGGATTCTTATTTCAAAATTCAAAAATTCTAAATATTCCGTTTAGGCCTTCGGAGGGCACTTATGAAGTTCAAATTTAAAGTTACTGAAGCTACAACCGGTTCGGAAGTCAGCCTTCAACTGAGAAGAACCGGCAAGAAACTCAGCAAGGTTACATTCTTTTTTATTTTTTTTTTAATAATTTTTTATATAAATTTTATCAATTCTGGCTTTTTGGCTATTATTTAATATCAATTTTATATTTACAATTACAAAATACTTAATACAGGTAACATTCAAAAACAAAAAAATAAATAAAAAGAAAATAACAAGACTACAAAATAGAAAATAACAAAAATTACTTACAACTTAAACAAGAAAATTTGAATTAATCCTTTACTTAGTACTTGGAAACTTGGTACTTAGAAATTTTTATAATATAGTATGTGTTATCGCGTCATCTATCGGCGTGCCAACCGGTGTGAAGCTAGGCGCGTGTCGTGTGCGCTCTGAAGCAGCGAACGACAAAAGAGGACGTCACCTCGGCCATCTTTCTTTTATTACCAACTTCACTTCATTCCATACTTCCCGCCAATATCGTATACACATCTGTCATAATTTAAATAATTGTTTTGTATTTGAAAAATATTACATTATTTTTTACATTGAACGAAACGTATATTATTTATAACAACCGCATCAACATTTCTTCGTAGAAGAGAAATATCCGTCAAACTAACGCATCATCACATCATAACACAAACATTTTGTGGTCAGCTTCGAGCCGCATCTTCGTATCCAGGACCAGCAGAGAAACTGTCAAGCCAGTCGTTCCTGTACTTACCATCTTCATCTATCTCTATTTGTGCTGATAAGTGCCGTGAATAGTAATTCCACGCAACTTCGTTACCTATCGCCACCTGCCGTCGCTTACTTGATTATTATAACTGTGAGTAACTTTTGTTTATTCATAAACCATCGAAATGAGTGAGAATAGTTTTAATGAGGCTGAAAATAGTATGAGTATAAGCGATTTTAAAAAACAAAGGGGTTCCATCAAGGGAAGATTAACTTTATTTGAGAAATATGTTAGCAAATATGAAAACGTTCCTTTATCTGACAGGCAACAGGCAGAGTTACTTTTACGAATCGAGTCGGTCACAAGTTTACTCACTTCATTTAATTTGATTCAGGATAAAATTGAACGACTCTTAGATGACAATGAATTGCTTAAACAATTGGAGTATAGGGAATCATTTGAAGATCAATACTTTAGTATTATGTCTGTTGCAAAATGTCTTATCAGCGTTGCGAAAGATAAAAATGAAAGTGACAATTCTCAGTTTTCAAGTGCGCAAAAGAGTAAATCTATTCATATTAAATTACCTGAGATCAAGCTTCCCTTATTCGACGGCTCATATGATCACTGGCTCGAGTACAAGAATTCATATTTATCTATGATTCATAAACGTAGCGATTTAGATCCAATTCAGAAATTTCACTATTTAAAGTCCTCGCTCAGTGGATCAGCACTTCAAGTCATTAGTGCATTAGAGTTCACATCCGCTAATTATACCCACGCATGGGAATTGTTAGAAAATAGGTACCACAATAATAGATTATTGATTCATAACCACGTTAAGTCGTTGTTTGCTGCACAATCTGTTAACAAGGAATCACCGTTGCAACTTAGAAAATTAATCGATGTTGTGTTACGTAATTTAAGGGCACTCAAATCCCTAGACGAGCCTACGGACGCGTGGGACACTCTTATCATCTATATTATTGTTTCTAAGTTAGATTCTTGTTCAGAGCGCGAGTGGGAAAATTATAAGGGTTCAATTGCTCTTGATTCAAAAAAGGGAAAGATAAAATTAGACGAGTTATTAACTTTCTTACGAAATCGCGCAGACATGTTAGATATGATTCAGAATAATAGTAGTTCGAAACCCGTACAAAATCAAAGGCCTAGCAATACATTTGATAACAAAAAGCAAGGTAACCCAGCGCAAATGTATAAAACACAAAGTTTTGTGTCTACGCATACTAACAATAAATTCGATAGATCGTTACGTCTTTGTCCAATGTGTGGTGATAATCATGCTTTGTATGCTTGCTTCAATTTTCTTAATCTAACAATAGCAGATAGAATTAAATTCATTGACAACAAACGTTTGTGTCGTAATTGTTTGCGGGCCGGACATACACTTGCAGAGTGTACGTACGGGACCTGCAAGCAGTGCCAGAAAAAACACAATAGTTTATTACATATCGACAGCTACGCCAATGCATCCATTCCGGCTACCTCAGCGGCGAGTGCGCATAATTCACAACCGTCTGATAAGGCACCGGTCTCGGTCGTCTCCTGTGCATTGAATGAGTCGAAAAGCGATAACACGTCTTCATTACTACCGTCACAGGTATTATTATCCACTGCCCTAGTCGAGGTCATGGATAATAACAATGACTATCATACAGCCCGAGCGCTGTTAGATAGTGGTAGTCAAAATTGTTTCATAACAGAAAATATGTCTAAGCGTTTAAACGTATCGGTAATACAGTCCACTATACGTATATCCGGAGTGGGACAGTCGGTCTCACAATCAAACAAATTATGCGATATTAACTTGCGTTCAAAGGCAGGTAACTTTAGTACACAAATTCGTTGCTTTGTTTTGCCGTGCATTACATCCAGTCTGCCGTCGATGCGTATTGACTGCGACACCCTCCGCATTCCAAGCGAATTATGTCTCGCCGATCCCACATACAACGAACCATCAGCAATTGATTTGTTGTTAGGCGCGGATGTCTTCTGGGATTTATTAGAGGAGGGTCGCATTCGATTGTCAAATGGTCCTTACCTATTAAAATCAAAAATTGGGTGGCTTATTTCAGGTCCCATTTCTATTAACAACCCACAAGTAAACAAACATGTTCACTGTAACTTTGTTCAAATATCTCAAATAGATACACAATTAAGGAAGTTCTGGGAACTTGAAGAAGTTGGACAATCGAATCCTCACTCCATACTCACCGAGGACGAACGTAAATGCGAAGAATCCTTTGTAACTAGTACTCAACGTGATAGTAATGGTAGGTTTTCGGTACGAATACCGTTAAAGGAATCACCTGATTTGCTCGGTGATTCTTACGAGCAGGCAAAATCGCGTTTTATGTCACTAGAACGCAAACTTGAACGATCACCTTCTTATAAAAAGATGTATAGTGACTTTATGCGTGAATATATTGACTTAGGGCATATGTCCCCGATTAATGATTACCCACGGCCGCACTACTTTCTCCCTCATCACGGAGTGATTCGCGAACATAGCACGACCACCAAATTACGTGTAGTGTTTGACGGAAGTGCTACAACTTCTTCAAATAAATCATTGAACGATATACAGCTGATAGGACCGCCTCTCCAAAACGATATATTCTCCATTTTATTAAGATTTAGACAATACAAGTATGTGGCTTGCGCTGACGTGGAAAAAATGTACCGGCAAATTTTGGTGCACCGTGATCAGCGTAGCTTACAACTTGTATTGTGGCGAGAAAATCCATCAGATCAATTAAACGTCTATCAACTTAATACCGTTACCTACGGAACATCGTCAGCTCCATACCTTAGCATGCGTTGTTTACGTCAGCTCGCGCAAGAAACAGATGATAAGGTTGTCGCGAAGGTCATAAATGAAGATTTTTTCGTAGACGATTTGATTACCGGCGCGGATGAACCTATTGTTTTATCAAACATATGCGAAAAGACTTCACAAGTTTTAAATTCGGCCTGTTTCCCGTTACGGAAGTGGACATTTAATCATGACGTAAACTTGAAAACATCTAAGGAATTTGCGATCGGGGAACATTGTCAAAATAAAACCCTCGGTCTAGGATGGCAGGTAAATACCGATGAACTTCATTTTACTACAAATTTACAAAATAATTTGAAGGTCACTAAGCGTGTTATGATGTCTGTGATTTCACAAATCTATGACCCTCTTGGCATTTTATCTCCGGCCATAATTATTGCAAAAATCATGCTACAAAAATTATGGTTATGCAAAATCGATTGGGATGATTTAGTTCCCACCGACATAGAATCCATGTGGCATCGATTTATTCAAACTTTGTCAGATTTAACAAATATACGTGTATCTCGTTACGTACTGAGTAAATATACACAAAACTGTGAGTTACACATTTTCACCGACGCCTCACAGAATGCGTACGGCGCCTGCGCATACATACGCACCTACAGCGATAACTCAGCTATCACAACTAACTTGTTATGTGCAAAAAGCAAAGTCGCACCCGTAAAGACAGTGTGTACCATCCCGCGACTTGAACTATGCGGTGCGTTACTAGGCGCACGATTATATTATAAAATTATTAGCTGCCTTAGATTGGTCTTTACCAAGGTATTCTTCTGGACGGACTCCACCATAGTCATGGGCTGGATAAGGATACCTCCTCGCGATTTAAAAACGTTCGTACAAAACCGTGTGTCTCAAATAAACGAACTCACAGGAGACACACCATGGTTACACGTACAAGGTAAAGACAATCCGGCTGATATCGTATCGAGAGGTCTGACTTTGAACGAACTCAAAGATAACAATATGTGGTGGCACGGGCCAGAGTTTTTACAACAACGTGTAATAGTATATTCAACTAATTCCTCAATAAATAAAAATGAATTGCCCGAATTAAAATCTCAACATATTAGTATGCTGTGCAACAGTTCAAATAATCAAATCAATTTAATAGACTTTCATAGGTATTCTTCATTTAACCGGTTGCGCCGAGCGGCAGCTTACGTATTAAGATTCGTAGGTAACGTGCGAGTAAGTAAACAGTATCGTCAGATCGGCCCGTTGTCTTGTGACGAACTTAATGCCTCAACCACATTGCTTGCACGACTCGCGCAACTTGATTCCTTTTACGACGAATATAATGAATTAATTAAGCAGTCAGTCATTAAATCTAAAAGAATAATCGGTTTGAATGTGTTCCTTGATAACAATAAATTAATACGTGTAGGTGGGAGACTGAAAAATTTTCATAATTTAAATTATAATAAAAAACATCCTATTCTTTTGTGTAGTAAACATAGATTTACCGTGTTATTATTTCGAAACGAGCATAAGCAACTATTACACGGTGGGCCTCAGGTGTTACTAGCTCATGTGCGTGAAGCGTGGTGGCCTCTCGGGGGGCGAAACCTAGCTAGAAAGACAGTTCTCATGTGTGTCATGTGCACGCGTATCAAAGGGAAAACAGTACAGCCTATAATGTGTAATCTGCCGACTGAACGTCTGGAACCTGGATTCCCTTTCATGCGCTGCGGTGTTGACTACGCCGGGCCAGTGATGATTTTAAGTCGTAGAGGTAGGGGAGCTAGTCTCATTAAATCGTATATTTGCTTATTTATATGTTTGTGCACACATTCTGTTCACTTAGAATTGGTTACGAGTCTTTCAACAAACGATTACATACTTGCATTAAAACGCTTTATATCTCGCCGCGGCAAACCAGTCGAGATCATGTCAGATAACGGAAAGAATTTCGTAGGGGCAGCGAAAGAATTTGTTTCATTTCTTAGTGATAACAGTCAGGATGTTATCAATTTCGCCTCAAATAATAGCATTCAATTTAAATTCATTCCGCCATATACTCCTCACTTTGGTGGTTTATGGGAAGCAGGAGTTAAGTCCTGTAAATACCATCTTCGACGTGTAATAGGATGCGCCAACCTTACGTACGAGGAGATCAGTACTGTCTTAGCACAAATTGAAGCCATACTAAATTCCCGGCCCCTTACCACCCTTTCCACTGACCCTCGTGACCTGCAACCACTTACCCCCGGTCACTTCCTCATCGGCCGGCCACTGACTGCCCCAGATTGCAGAGACTTGACTGCCACGCCAAGTCACCGGTTGCTACGCTATGAAGTGATCGAGCAGATGAGACAGAGCTTCTGGAAACGATGGTCGAATGAATATATAACAGAGCTGCAGACGCGAACGAAGTGGAAAACAAACCAAGGCGAAGTTGAACTTAATAAACTTGCGCTCATTAAAGATGACAATCTGCCTCCACTACAATGGAAGTTAGGCAGAATAATACGTATTTTTCCTGGTACCGATGGCGTCTCACGAGTGGCCGATTTACTGACAGCATCAGGCATCACACGCAGAGCCTTCTCTAAAATTTGCCCGCTACCTATCGGCGTGCCAACCGGTGTGAAGCTAGGCGCGTGTCGTGTGCGCTCTGAAGCAGCGAACGACAAAAGAGGACGTCACCTCGGCCATCTTTCTTTTATTACCAACTTCACTTCATTCCATACTTCCCGCCAATATCGTATACACATCTGTCATAATTTAAATAATTGTTTTGTATTTGAAAAATATTACATTATTTTTTACATTGAACGAAACGCATATTATTTATAACAACCGCATCAACATTTCTTCGTAGAAGAGAAATATCCGTCAAACTAACGCATCATCACATCATAACACAAACAGTATGTTTTATTTCATGGAGGAAAACAAATCGGTAGACGACCCACCTGATGGTAAGTGGTCACCGCCTATAGGTATTTGCAATACCCGGAGGACCGCCAATACCTTGTCTAACCTAAGACGTGAAGTTTTTAAGTCTCATGTGCCTGTAATTTCACCCTTAAATAGTTTTAGGTTAATATAATTTGACATGTATTAAGACTTCTCCAAACAAACATGGTATCCTTTTCTTCACGAAAGCTTTACCTTCCGCATATGTAATGAAGTTTGTATTAAACTTGAAGTTAATATTAATAATGAACATAGTTCCACCACATCCAAGTGTTGGAAATATCTTCCGTAGGCTTGCGGGCAGGTTGCACTAGTATCTTAAACGTTTGTTCAACATATAATTTATAATCTATAAATAAAATTATGTAGAGTCAAAAATGTTCCTTATAAAAAAAAATATACATACTTTTTAAATCTTGATACCCGTTCTTCATCTGCCAGTCATCTACTGCTTACCCTGTTCATCATTTGAAGTCATAATGATTGTAGTTAGCGTAATATTGGTGAATACCTCCGCCAAACAGTTCACATTTTTTAAGTCTTGATATTAAATATAATAAATAAATAATTAAATATGGACATAGTTAAAGTCATAATTTAACTACGTTTAAGTTTAACTAAACCAGGTATCACCAACTCCCATGTTATCACCCTACAGTGATTCTAGCAAATATTGGCAGTCGGAGGGCAAATTGTGACAAGACGCCATCTTTGATCACACTAGCAAGTCAAATTGGCGGTTTGCGGTCGTAGTTACTCTCGTATATGAGTAAGTTATTTAATAAATACCTTCTCTATTAACATAGTCTCTGGTACATTGGTATGGTTCCTTATGACAAACTTAGAAGAATCTTTGCGTGGGATCAACCGACGAGGCGACGCGACGGTCCACGGTGTAACGGAATATCGAACAAATAAGTTTATTTAGAACTCCAAGTCTTTAATTTGAAATGAATAAACTTAAGAATTTGGACCTAAAAAATTATATTTTTAAAGCCAGAGTTTTGCCACAGAGTAAGTATTATAAAGTCTCTAGCCAACGGTTTGAAAGAAAACACAACCCTCTTGTCTATATAACTTAAGCCGACTTGATTATTGTCAAGAAAAGCTACAATAGTTATTTTCCAATGGGTTCTCTAGCTGTCAATGTATACTCTATAAAAGTTCCCCTAATTATCAATATCATGACAACGTGGCAGATACGCAGCGGATCCGCGGCGGCCACGCGACGTGCGTTTGACGCATGCGGATGTACGTGACGGCTGTTAACGCATCAACGGTCAGCTTTTGAATGGACCCTAATGATTTTAATGTTTTGTTGGAATTTGATGCTGGCTGAAATAATTCTCATCTGTTAAACTACGTAATTCTTTTTTCGAATATTATGTAGTTTATGGTCTCATAGCGGATGGCCTTTTATTATTCATATATAAATAAGGCTACCACAATAAAGCATCTGTCTATTTCTTTTGATTTTTATGAATACTTATACTAAATTGAATACTAAATCCATTCTTAAGCTTACTAAATCCCCTAAGTAAAAGACAGTGAAATTGTGGGAGTATAACTTCTACCCTTTTAACTCGGTAAGCATACATACCAGTTAATTTCCTTACAACATTTTGTGAAGTCATCGTATTTTCTAAAACTAGCCCCCGACTAAATCCGATTCAATCAATAGTCGATTAATCAGTCACAGTGCGTAGCAGCGTGCGCGCAGTCTCGCGGAAAATCTTGCAAAAAATCGCGAGCGACGAGGTGGCGCGGGGGCGGGCTCGGGGTCGGGGGCGGGAGAGCGCTTACGCACTACTGGAAATGCGATTTAGGAACAATATATTAAAGGTGGCATGGAGATTATTCTGTAAACATATTTATAAAAAAAAACAATGGGATGTCATGTAGGTTGACCAAATTAAGTCAATTTAATATGCTTATGTACTGATGAGGCAAGTCGTATTCAAGATAAATGATAAAATTATAAAATGTCTATAAATAATCGGAAACTTATGTTTTTGATTTTTGATTACCAATCCAACTAGAACGATTTGATGAAAGCATCAAAATCATTTTATAAAATAAATATTCTGGAACATTCTTTACACATGGTTATCTAAGGCAAAAATAAAAAGTTTGTAATTTGTCGTGTCAGCCAACTAGTAGATTATTTAATTAGGTATTTGTCAATAAACTGAATAAAAATAATGTTTGAAATTTGATTTAAAATTTTACATATTCCGGGCATACGCATATGAACATTTTTATAATTTTACAATGGTCTATTTCCACCGACTCCACTGCTCCTGTTCCGATGTCGACAAGAGAAGGGTAGGCTGTGGCGTGTCGATAACACTACACCATAAATCATTGCTAGCAAATGTCTTGTCGTTGCCTGCAGCCGACGATTTGCCTGCCCCACTGCAAACTACGCGTGTCGGACAATGTGGACTGTGCCTTATTGATTGTTAACATAACTCATCGATGTGTGGAATTGGGGTGTTGACAAATTCATTATGCTCTAAAATTGATGTCATTCTCCTTTTAACAGAGGTATTTAACTTCGCTAATGTGCTAAACTGTTCTTTTGGATGTTGGCTTTGTTTTAATTTTGCATTCTGTAAAAAGACTGCCGTCTCTTTTCAACTTACTAGATGTGTAAGATGGATCGTTCAATATTGGTATTGACGCTGTATATATTAGGTTGGGGAAAAAGTCTTTTCGCATTATAGTATGTAAGAACTTGTAATAAAATCTCTTTGGCTATACTATTTGTATCTGGCTGGTTTTGGTATCATTGAAAGTTTAAATTTTAAAGAACATAATTCCAAATTCAAATTAGGAAAATGTGTGATTTGCATTTGTTTTTCGTACCGCCAAGATGAGTGAATCTAATGAAGAAATTCGATTCATTTTAAAATTTTACCATAAAAAAAGTTAAAAATGCAACGCAAGCCGCGAAAAAAATTTGCGATGTTTATGGACCTAGTGCAGTGTCTGTGAGAGTAGCACAAATTTGGTTTAAGCGTTTTCAATCCGGAAATTTTGACGTCAAAGATTCACGTCGCTCTGGTCGCCCCATTACGGATAAAATGGATGCCATTTTTGAAACAGTGGAGCAAGATCGGCATATCAGTAGTTACGACGTAGCTGAAGAACTGGGAATTGACCACAAAACAGTTTTGGCGCATTTGAAAAAAACTGGGTACACAAAAAAGCTAAATATTTGGGTACCTCACGAGCTCACTGAAAGAAACCTAATGAACCGTGTACTCATTTGTGATTTTTTATTACGACGTCATGAAACCGAACCATTTTTGAAGAAGCTGATAACTGGTCGCACCCACTTGTCGCAGTATTTTGATCAGAAGTCCCAAAATTTCTATAGCAATGGGATCATGTCCCTACCTACAAGATGGCAAAAAGTTATCGAACAAAATGGTACCTACATACTTTAGTTTAATGTAAATAAACTATATTAAAAAAAAATTGAATTTTCTTAAAAAATGCGAAGGAACTTTTTCCCCAACCTATTATATAATGGAGTACTAAAAAGCCTGTGTATGCGTGGGCATGTGTTTTTCATGACACTGAGAGATAAATCAGGCAGAAAAGCAAGTATAAAAATTGAGTACCAAAATATATGGAGGGTAAGTCTGGCCATGTTAGGTTCCAAAATTTGCTTTTAGAAATATCGTATATTTCTCGTATAGTCCATGATAAGAATAAAGACTGTTCTCAGGGTATGTCGTAAAATGCTAGTTTAAAGCTGCGAGTCTTGAATATCAATCGAAGCCTCCACCTTTGCTAAAATATTTTCAATTCTTACTTCAATCACAAAGTAACCATCCAGACCTTGAGAGCACTATCTCAACCGTATTCCTCACAGTTGACATCCCTAAATAATTTAATATGTTCGTGGGTGTGACGTCACGCGTGTCGGTATGTCTGTGCCACACACACGGCCTCGTAAATCGTCACGCCCTGTTGGGCCGTTTAATTAATTCTCAAATAACTGAATTCGCAACGTGTTTTGTAAACTATGAATGAATTTAATATTGAGTTATAATACCTATTTATTATGAGTAAGAGTTTTTTGCTGTAAAACTTGCCTGTTCACCACGAGGCGAGATTATGCCACCATGGATTTGAGTGTAGGAATTAAAACAGACAAATGGTGCTTCATTTTCAACGCCACCCTGAGGTTCCACAAGGAAGGACAAACAATGGACAAGGACACGAAATAAATTGCACGTCTAGAGTAATAATAAAATGAGTTTCTTTTTATTTAATTTCATATTGATTTGTATCTGATTAAAATCTTATCATCTGAGTGATATAGCCGTCAGAATTCAAAGATTCAAATTTAAAAACAAAATAAATGATTTCATAATTATTTCAAAATATATACGCACTTAGCGTATATATTTATATCAAATTAAGGGGCAGAGGATAAGAGGCTCTCCCAGGCCCTTGTTCCCCAATTTACAAGGTATTCGGCTAAAGGGAACACCAATTTGCGTCGCCGACGACGCCCAAATTGTCTTATATTGGGGATTTCAATTCAATTATATATGTTTGCTGCTCAATATTGCTCCTACAGCACCTTCAGTACGATTAAAGGATTTTTTAAAATTCTAACCTACAATTACTAAACTTAATAAATGTATTGAACTCTCGATATGATTTTTGTAGTTTCTAATTTATCAAATAGGTTATGGATACCTTTATAAACAATAGCTGCCCCCGCGGTTTTACCCGCGTTCCCGTGGGATGTCACATGTATTATACATAAAAACCTTTCTCTTCAATCACTTTATCTATTAAAAAAAACCGCATCAAAATCCGTTGCGTAGTTTTAAAGATTTAAGCATACATAGGGATATAGGGACAGAGAAAACGACATTGTTTTATACTATGTAGTGATGCCGAAATCTTTAGTGGGAATATAAGTTAATTACAGCGTATAAATCATAAACTAAATAAACATTATTAAACTGATATCATAAAGCTGTAATAGGAACTGAAAACATTTTCAAAAGTAATAATAGAAATCCTCAGTTTATAGGGCAAAAGGGAAATGTAAAGGTTGCATTTACAAACGGAGAGCTATCTTTCGTTTAGATTTTTTTACACTCATTACTGGAGCGGTTTGCTGTTTTTTGCCCTTTTTCCGTTGAAAGAGATAAAAAATGAAGATGAACTGGCGAGGTGCAGAGTAAATACGGGGTCAGATAGAGATGGGACTGTGGATTGGTATTATTAAAAATTAACACGATAACAATATTCACAACATTTATAAATTATTTATTTTTTAATATGTACTTTGTAATAACTAACAAAACTATTTATCGAGAACGCATTATACTTTTAAGTAGGTATATTAAGAAAACAAATGTCGAATTTAACGATACAATAGCACATATAACAATATTTATAGATAAACAAAGATCTTCCTTATTCTTGCATTTTAAAATGAGTGTTAACATACGTTTATCGATAACTAACTTTAAATCCCATCCCTAATCCACCGGCCGCAGACCGCACGGGCCGCTAGGCACGAAAAGTCGCTCCCAGCAAATATATTAGAATATACATTACCCTACGTGACTTCTGTGAAATGAATAGCCTGACTGTCTACCTCTGTCCTACGCAATCCGCATATATCTATTTGATCTCAATTTTGTACCTACGGAAGTTTTTATGGCGGGTGCGATGCATGTGGAGGGAAATAAAGTAGGATGTCGTTGCTTTATTAATATTGTCGCTGTTTGTCGTTACACAGTTCTGTGTTACTATTCAGGAGGTTTGTAATTTCACATTTTGTCCTATGAGAAAAACTGATTGAAGTTACTTTTGTTTTTGTTGCTTTAGTAAGTGTAACCGGGTATAATCTGGTTTCGGTAGAACATAAACAATAATTTTCCGTCAAATTAATTATGATGTTCTTCACACAAGGTTATCTCATTCTGAATTATTAAGCAGATCTTTTACTGACTATGGCAACTAGATAACTAATAAACTAAAAGGAGGTATGTATTAAAACTCGATTATTAGAAACCAAATCGTCAGACTTAGGAGATAGAGACGCGATTGCAAAAAATACAGAAAAATTTATAACTTATACCACGAATATACCTTCCTTATATTCCATTCAATATACTTCACGTGCCCCATACAACAAGAAGTCATCAAAGAGCAGTTTGCAAATACTTAAGCAGTTAGGGCGCATTATAAAGTGCGGGTCTGGTGCGTTGAGCGTGAACCGTAGCGGGGCGGGCCAAACTTTGCCTCTTGCAAGTCAGTGGGCTAATGCGTAAGCACTCGTTATTTTATCACACCGAAAAGTCATCATGTGTCACTTATTTATAGTAGTAAAAGCCTGGAGAGACGAAATATCGGCAAAATAGTTAAGCTGGAAAAACTTTAATTAGATTGGTGTTGTTAATAGAATACCAGGCTGGTATGTAATATATTATAATACATTTTTGTTTTATTTTTGTTTACTAGTTATGTAACATAACGTGTGGTTAAAATACAAATGCTTGCTAATTTCAATAAATTAATAGCTAACTACCGTCTCGCAGTTTCTAAGGGATCCCATCTGCAACAAAGCCTATGTAATTAGGAAATAATGTATTTAGATTCTATCAGTGAAATAATTCTTAAAATAGTGCAGTTGTTTCTGCGATTATCTTCCATATACACATAAAAATTACACTTTCTCTGTATAATATATGTTAAAATTTTATTTCTATCCTACCTATATAAATATAAATATTCTGGGACATTCTATACACACGGCCATCTGATCCCAAACTAAGCAGAGCTTGTACTATGGAAACCAGGTAACTGATATACTACATATACTACTTTTCTTTTCTAAATATATATAGATATTTACACCCAGACGCAGAACAAACATACATGTTCATGCACACAAATGCTTGTCCTGGGTGGGAATCGAACCCTCGACCTTCGGTTTGGCAGTCAGAGCGTTAACCACCAAGCCAACTGGCCTGTCACCTATACCTACTATAAGTCAACTATATTTTTTTCGTTTTCTATTTTACATAAGAAACCAGAAATATTTAACTATCTCATCACATATACTTGACTCTCTTTGCTAAGTAGCAAAGAGAAAAAGAAGCCACTGCTTTAAGAATCTCCCCCAGATTCCTTAGTCTCGCCTCTTGGCAGTTCGCTCGGGAAGAGTGCACCACACAATGATGCTACAGCTACTGTATCTACGTACGTATATACACAAAATAGTACGCAAACGAGATTGCAACTTACTAACTTTGTCTCATTTCCATGCCAGCTTCCTATTGTTTACGCTTGATTTATTTTATGGCAAGTTAGTTGTAACTATATTTTTTGGAACTGTCTCTTTTTTAATGGTCCAGGAAAACTTTAGCCTGAAAAGAGTTGAAAAAGAAGAGAGAGGCTTTTGTCTAGTGGCGGGACACTAACGCCTGGTAAAAATTATCTATATCTATATATATGCCAAAATAGGGTTCCTTTGACGCACCATCACCTCAAAACTACTGAATACAGTGTAAACTCTTTATAACGTTAAACTCCCTATAACGTTGAAGTGAGCCCAAGTTGGTTGGTTTGTTCACTTTGTTTTGTTTTTTTTTGTTCACTCCATATAACGATAACTCTCTATAACGACAAAAAATGCTCAGTCCCTTGAGTTTCGTTATAAAGAGTTTACACTGTATATCGGTATGGAACTGCAACTATTCGACGCGGAATTTTTCGTAGATATAGGCTATATATGACATCGATAATCGCGGGTGAAACCGCGGGGGACAGCTAGTAATAATGTATTTTGAAGTCTTCAAAATACCCTACATTTGGAAATAACGAGTCGTTTTCTGTTTCAATGAAATCGCCCAAACGCATTGAATTTTTAAAACCATATTAGAATTGTATTCGGACTAAATGATTGACTAATGATTAAACTACTTTGGGATAATTTTACATTGTGTTATAGTTATAAAAAGCAACGGGTTGCACTCCAGGAGTGCCGGCAGAAGTGAAAACTTGAACATTAACGTTGTGCATTTTTACCGTCTTACGAATTTCGTCGATCAGGTCACGTGTCCTGACGCGAGTTTAACATTTTATACCCATCCCAAGAAAAGTGCTCAACGCCACTAAAGAAGTTTTCACTTCAAAAAGAGCAAGCAATATAAAAGTAATCTTAGGTTACTAAGTTAGAGTTTTTTAATTTTTATAACGTAACCGTAAAGAATACCCGTTAAATCTGTTTTTTCGGTCGTCACTTATCATCATAGATTAAATTTTCACCTTCAGCTAACTGAAAAAATCCATTACTTCCGCCAGATGTCACCGAAATCAAATGTCGCCGGACTATAAAAGCTATGGAGGGAATATTGGACTGAATACTTGGTCAATAATTTTATTTTTAACCGATGCCTTTATGAACGAATTATATTAAATACTTGCTGCCCTACAACTTTCCCTGCTTTCAATCCTGGTAAAAACGTTCCTCTTGAATTACTCTATCTATTGCTGAATACTGCATTAAAATCCGTTGCATAGTTTGCAATTCTATAAAGGACATACAGACAAAGATTAATTTTTATATAAATATAGATATGAGAGAGTGACTCGCTGTGGAGATATCCTATACATTTTTAATAAAATCCAAAATAATGCAATAATAATACAGTCGACTCTCGAGAATTCGATTTTTTTTACGGACTACTTTCTGTAAATAATAATTATTTGTGAATAATTGTACGAATGTTTAAAATAATAAATCTCGAATATTGGTCCAACTCTCATCATTTGAACTCTTGGTGACTTGAAAAATGTCTCTGGTCCCTTGAGTTTCAACTTATCGAGAGTCGACTAGACTGTATAACGAACTTTAAGCAATAATATTAATATATGTTGAATACAAGTAAATATAAAGAAACTATGATATAATTAATTTCAACCAACCTCGTACCGATTAGTAGAAAACGAATATAAATAAATATTGCTTCGTCCTCCATGTAGAATATATCAGAATTTAAACCATACTATGTGGCAATAGGGCTCAAAATAATCCGCAACAACAACAAAGAGTATAAAACGAACATTAATTAGACAGTGTTTTGTCATCCTACGTAGAATATACCTGGATGTATGTTATAACATATAAGGTTATGTTCAGAAGCAATAAGGCTTAAATTAGTTCGCAACAACAACAAAAAATGTACTCCACATTTTTCTCTGTCCTCGACCGTACCACTGAAACACAAAGTTTTTTTAATCCATCCAGACAGACAGACAGACATTAATCAACGTCGATCAAGAGCAGACGCGGCTCGCTGTAGGAAAAAAAATTGAATATCAAGTCCATCGATGTAGGGGATGTTTTTGTGATATTGACTCTATTGTCTTCTGAATGAGAGTTGTGATTGAGTTATTGACTTTTTGGGCATTTGATTAGCTTAGTGATTAAAACATTTATGCTGTACACGAAGGGCTTAATGTTTCATGTATTTTTTTATTGATTATACAGAGTGTATGCGAGAATGGATTAATTGTAGGGTTGTGATCGACTGTATTAATCCAAGGTAGTAATTCCGAAACTGGAGAAATTAATGTTTGAATTCTATTTATTTTCTAGTATCTACCGGATTCCTAAGTCTAACTTAAAGTTAGTTAAGTTTAAAATATACTCGTTTTTTTTTTTTTACAATGCCACTTGGGCCGACAAACGAGCAGACGGTCCACCTGATGGTAAGTGGTCACCGCCGCCTAAAATATAAACGTAAACTATAAAAACGTATTAACTTCAGTTCCAAAACAAACCATAAATAACCAGGTTATAGTCTTAAATCATCAGAAATATTAAATTCATCAACTTAGCATATAACAAATTACATGGAATATGAAAATCTCAATCTGAATTTATAATTATCACTACCGAGGCTTTGCGGAACCGAATTTGACGTCACAAGTTCTCGAGTTAACAAAATAAGAGACAAACAAACTTTGCATATTTCGCTATTAATAATTAGGGTGCTTCTATACCGGAGCAAATGCGATTTGTTCCGAATTTCGGTTTCTTTGGGTTGGTAGGTTGGGTGGTGCTTGAGTGAAGTTAGTTGAAGTTCGATTATGGGGGGTGTTTACAAGATTTATGTTATGTATTAGGCTTAAATAATCTAATAACTACAATTTTAATTTTATGGACTAAAAATAATTGATAATTTAATCAAATCAGAAAAAATTGTAAAAGTATTTCGGATGATTATTGTACTTTACCTGTCTGCCCCTTTTATGTAATTTTTGGGTAACATAATGGTGCCGGTTGTTGTGTTCCGATACCTTTACTTAATAACCAGGTTCACCTCCACAAACTCTGGAATACATTGGCAATCCATCTTTGTATAGTATGTCTATAGGCGCCGGTGACCACTTACCATCAGGTAGCACAAAATAAACGGCTGTATCTTTTGATTTGACTTAGAAGTGTGTTTTTTTCATAGCTCTAAGGGATTGCTAACTGTTTTATATCAACTTAAACTTTTTACTTCCAAACGATCCAAGGTTCTTGATACAGACAGACAGACAGATGGACAACAAAGTGATCCTGTAAGGGTTCCTTTTTGCTACAGACTTAAATAAAAACCCTGTAATCCCCTCTGTAGAGAAAAAAAAACAAAAAAAAAACGAATTGAACTAAAATATTTTTTTTAATAAAACCATAAATTTATAACCAAAGTGAAGCTACTTCCTACGAGCCTACGAACAAGCTACGGCACTGCGAAGCTACGGCGCTACGGCTACGAGAACGTCCCCCGACTTACGTATTCGGCATTTCTCGGTCGAGCTGACAGACTTCGCGACTCGTCGGCGATGACACGCTCCAGTGCGCTCGCGCAACGGCGGATAGATCGTATTATGAGATTTGTTAAAGGATTGAGTGGATTTTCTTATTAGGTTATAATATTTGAATGTTTTTGACGTTTATTTCAAACTTTGTTTAGTAAAACATAAGACTGTTTTTACAATATAATTCTAACCCCAAAATAAGGAAGCAGAAATGGTAATATACTGTCTATTATAAATACTTATTTTTAGTATATTATATAGTTCTTAAATATAATGTTTACTGCAGTAGATTTAACCAGATCAGACATACATTTTTCAATCAATAACCGAATAATTATCGCTAGTCATTTATTTATTTTGCCATTAACGCGGGTAAAGGCGTTCATCACCTACAAGATGTTAATATATTAAAACGTAAACGTGAAAGTTATCAAAGGCAGTGAAGCGTGGGTAACTGTAACTCGGTATATGAAGCCGCAATGTGCAAGGCGTGTTAAAGAGCTGAACTGATCCCGACTGACACGCACTTGATACCTTGCGCGTATGTGGGATACTTTACAAGTCATTGTATAGAGTTGATGGTACGTTATTTCCACCTTTTTTTTAGCTAAGTTAGCTTTTGGAAGGTTTTGCATCACGTAATCATTTAAGAGATGATTTTTTTTTAATATTAAAAACATGACTAAGAGGTGAAAAGAAATTAATAAACGATAATAATATTTTATATATTTTTTTGTTGTAATTTCATAATTATCAAATTAAATCAACTATTCTAATTATTATTCTCACCAATAATAATGATAAATAAACCACAACTAATTAAAGTTATTCTTTCTATGTAATAAGCATTTACAGAGTCTTTTTTTAGATAATTTAGTTGAAATAAAATTGGTTTTATCATCTCTATATAAATGAATTTGAAATCAAATCGTATAAGATCAGCGGAGCGGAGAGGGCGCGAACGTGACGACTTCCGGCCTCGAAGGAAACTGCCTCCTGCGCTTGCCATTTCATTTCATATACATTTGTAGATGTAATATTAAAATAAGATAATGTAAGCTTCAATTTGTTGAGTTTATTTAGTTTATTTTACTTTTAGTAGCTTCAGTAACTTTAAATTTGACCTTCATAAGTGCCCTCCGAAGGCCTAAACTGAATAAATGGTTTTGAATTTTTTGAATTTTATATTTCAATTCTAACAGAAAGTTTATAAGTAAACTAGCTGTCCCCCGCGGTTTTACCCGCGTTCCCGAGGAATATCACATTTTCCTAGGATAAAAAGTAGCCTATATATTATTCCAGGATATGCTCTATCTATGGGCCAAGTTTCACCCATATCCGTTTAGTAGTTTTTCCGTGAAAGAGTAACAAACATATTTACTTACAAATCTTTCCTCTTTTTAATATTAGTATAGATTGCAAAATATGGGATTATTTAATTTACTTTTTTTATCTAATTGATGTTTTAAATAAAAATACTGAAAATATGAGAACCAAAAAAAAATATTTTTTATATATTTGAGGGCATGGCAGTCCTCCCGCCAAGACAACCAAGCGAAGCCCTTTTTTTCAATAACCATAACTTGGGTTACATATTTTATCAAAAATTCAGAACAAGTTCATATGTAAAGTTATATCTTATGTGTTCCTAAATGTCAATAATGTGTTTCTATTATAATATAAATAGGCTACCTATCTTGTCTAATCATCACATTATACCCAGCTAAAGAAGATCAATAAACACATTATATTCGCTATTGAAAAAATAATAATCGTCGTTCCGTGAAGGGAATTGAGATGAAATCAACCATCAACTCGAAATCAGAACCTCATTTCTTCTTAAACAGCCCTCCTTGGGTGCATCACTTAAACCATGGACTTATTTATACCCTGAAATCTGCTTTATGTTTTTCGAAATGGATTCAAATATTCTATTATCGACATTAAGTTTTCTCTATGTAATAGTAAATTTTTGTAGTGTGGTTGATTTTGTTGAAAGTTATAAAAATGGTTGGTAATGCGATTCCATGTTTCTAAAGCACACATACCTACGGATAATAAACAAATAAGTAATTAAATAACCCAGAACACTACTTCTCTGTGTTGTTTGACTTCGGAGACTCCTAAAATATGTAAAATTGATAAATTTGTACAACAGTTGGGAGATGCCATGAAGTCAAATTGGTCATAAATTATAAACAAAACTATCACTTCTCATCATAGAACCTTTAAATACTAATAAATTGATGAGATATAAAATAAGGACTTAGTTACTAACATAAACAAATATATACATAGAAAAATACAAAAGCACTTAAAATTACATTAGTTACTATATTATGTACACTAATAAAACAAAACAACTAAAACAATTAAAGTTCGTAAATGCCAGATGCTACAGCTACGTAGGAGGTACAGGAATTTCGGTGTGAAAAGGCACAGTCTTAGAATGAAGATAATGTTAACTTATATGAAATTATTTTCCAAACTTCTCATTATCGACCCTATAAAAAAGATATTAAAATGAAACAGAAAATAAAATATATATAAGTAAGTAAGAGTATTTATTCAGCGATAGCAGTGTACAAAAATAAATGAACAAAATTTTCACCAAGTTCGAAGTATTATTGGTGACGGAAACGATTTCCTTCGCGACAGGATTTCGGTATATTCGTTTAGAAATATAATTTAATCCGCACACAATAGTCGCATTGGAAGGCAGACCGCGTGAACCGCCGCGCCCGTCGGCACAAAGGTTTTTACCATAAATAAAGGGGAAAATGTATGAAAATATAGTGTACGGTTCAAAAATGGATTAGGAACTCCTTTACTTGTGGTGTTAATATTGTTAACATTTTGCTCGGACGACGTTTAGTCAAAGATACCTAATACAAATAAATAATAAAAAGTCTAGAAAATTCCTCATTTTTAATATAATTTAGAAGATAAGTAACAATTGTAAACTTTGTGGAAATAAATAAATAATTATTATTTAAAAAAAAACTCTCGCACGGCTATCAAACCCCAATGGAGTTCTATGGGCACCCAGATAACTTAGATATTACATACGCAAGGTATTAAATACATAATTATATAGACCCAGGATTGATTTAGCAATGATATCTCTATAGTTTGGCTGCGGTGACCGTTTACCATCAGACGGGCCGTCAGCTTGTTTGCTACACTAGCAGTATAAAAAAAAGTGTATGATTATATTATTGTGTCAATAAAACCACTATTGTTTTCTTCTTCTATTTATCTGTTTGTATAAAGTTGATTAAATACACTAAAAACATATGATATACAGAAATGATTTTTCCAAAAATGTTTTGATTCACATTTCGCAGAAAGACAAAAGACCAGTAGGGTCGAAGACAGCCATACGGTTCCTATTCAGTAGAATAGCGGTATCCATGACAATTTTAATGTTGGGTAAGGAATACGTGGATTACTTTGAATATTACTTTAGATTTATTTAATTAGTAGTATCCGTAATTTTGTGACCATAGCTGAAATACTGCTTATTTTGGGGCCCAGATAACAAAAGAAATAGAAATATTTATTTATTTATTTATTTATACAGACAACAGAATAAAAAATGAGAGAAATAAATAAAATTAAACATAAACTGTACTGTTGTGTCGTTGTTACAAAAAAAAATTGTTCATTCATGTGGGTCTTCACAGGCTCTTATAAATAGTCATTACATGGTTTATTAAATATAATAGCCACAATGATATTCAAACATAGGGTCAGGTAGCACGGTAACAATAAATTTATATTAAAATGTAATTATTTCATAAATATGTAGTTTTTTGCCAGTTTGTTTAGATTAGTGACGTATTGTTGGTCCTTACTAAGCAATATACAATATACCTACAACATACGTGACATTGAATAGGAATATTAAAGTCAATTTTATATTTTCAAGATAACATTGAAATTCAACATGCTAAATCTTCACTACATAGTATAAAACAAAATCGCTTTATCTGTCTCTATATCCCTATGTATGCTTAAATCTTTAAAACTACGCAACGGATTTTGATGCGGTTTTTTTTTAATAGATAGAGTGATTGAAGAGGAAGGTTTTTATGTATAATACATGTGACATCCCTCGGGAACGCGGGCAAAACCGCGGGGGACAGCTAGTACTACATAAATCAACTTTATTGAACATTGATATGGCTTAATATTTTTATTCGGCAGGAATCCAAAAGCGATTTTGACCAAAATCAGATCACTCATGTTCCCTTTTTGCTGTTTTAATATTTATACATATGTAGTTGAAAATTCTATAATTTTTATAAAAATAATATAGGTTTTCATTGTAAATTCAACCTTTTGTTTTGTGATGATGTCAAAGAAGATTAATTTTATCATCGTCTTAGATTATAGTTATTGTGTTTAAGGGTTTCGAATTTATTATTTTTTTTAATTCAAAATTTATTTATTATATTATCTGTATTGTTATTACATTGGTTGGGACTCACCTTTTAAGTTGGAGAAAAATCTTTATTAGGGATCCGCTTTTCAGATTTTACTATGGCTAAACCAATTTGTATAAAAAATATACTTAGTTTTAAAATAAAAATAGCTATATAAAAAGAAAATGAAACAGAATTAAAAATAAAAATAGAAAGAAGATATTGTGTCACATATCCGTCGGCAGCTGATCTTTGCCGGGAACAAAAGAATGGGAAACGTGCGGTTGTCACGCAGTATTGAACACGTATTCTGAATCTTCACGCTGTGCAGTAGTACCTATATATCAACTGTATATACTTACCTATACTATTGGCTTATTGATTCACACTAAACTATCCCTATCTCTCTTTTGTGTATTAAATAAGAAAGTGACAAGAAACTATAAGAATAAAGGGAACTAAGGCAAGTATTGTCGCTACAAATTGATCTTGTCATATATATTATATACCTATATATTACCTACCTTTGGGTAGGAAGAAGCAAATGACACAAGCAATGTACTGTTTTGTTGATTAAAAATGCACTATACTAAATTAGTTTAGTGTATTTCATAAATCTGTCTATAGCACCTATTTTATTTTATTTTACTTTATTGGCACACCAACAGCTTATAGGCAGTACAATACCTATATCTAATTTTGAATAAGTAATATTCACGCACTTTGCGTTACTTGCAGAGGTAGGCTATTGTCGATGATGATATGGCCTGAAAGATTCAAGAAAGTCTCAAGTACATATGAATCTTTTATTTTCATGATATTATCATTCATCAATATTTACACATTTAATAAGCGAAATTGTCATGTAATTGATATTGCTGAGTTTGATGCCAGTTCTCAATACAGGGTAACCTCAAAAAAATGGGTAACCCCAAAACCTTTGAACTTCATAAGTTCGTCTTTTAGGGGCTAACTAAAAGGCTTTTTTATTAATGATCGTTGCAGTTGGCAACGCAAGAACTTTTATATAGAAATAATTCCATAAAACAAAGTTCGTTACAACTCATGACGTTTCCAAACTTAATTATGCCGAGGTCACTGTATTCAGAATCCCTCCACATAATATAATTTAGCACGTACCTACTAAGTAGGTAATACAATTTCCAAGATATAAAGTCAAAGAGCTTTTCAACCCGCCTCCCCCCATCCGCCGGTGTCGCAATAAACTTAATTACAGTAATACCAACCTCAATTCGTGACGCTTATGACATAGGGTGGTTATGAGTTATAAATAAATAAATAAATATCCTGGGACTTTCTTTACACACGGCCATTTGATCCCAAACTAAGCAGAGCTTGTACTATGGAAACCAGATAACTAATATACTACATATACATTTTTTTTTCTAAATACATAGTTATATAAATATTGACACCCAGACACAGAACAAACAGACATGTTCATGCACACAAATGTTTGTCCTAGGTGGGAAACGAACCTGCGACCTTCGGCTTGGCAGTCTGTGTCGCTAACCACCTAGCCAACTTAATTATTACATTTAAGTATATAATTCGTTTAAAATATTATTAGTACGACTATACTAGTAAATTTATTTTTATATATCACGACATAGTATTAAATATAGTCGCTTCCCGCTGTCTGTCCTTATGTATGCTTAGATCTTTTAAAATACGCAACGGATTTTGGTGCGGATTTTTTAATAGATAGAGTGACTCAAGAGGAAGGTTTTAATATACAATACATGCACATTAATTGAGAAAATGCGAGAATTTTAAAGAATTACAACTATTTTAATTGCGCGTGTTTGACAGTTCGTGTATAGACCGCCGGAACGCGGGTGAGACCGCGGGGGACAGCTAGTATATAAGCAAAATACGTGTCCTTTGACGCACCATCACCCCAAAACTACTGAACATATCGGAATGGGACTGCTTTCTTTCGACGCGCAATTTTTCGTAGATGATTATAGGATATATATGCATTCGATACGACGATAAACGAGAGGAACCGCGAAACGGTAGCGTTGCATAGACAAAGCATTTCTAAAGATGTGGCACAATGATGTAATACGGTTTTGACCATGCGGCCATAGACAATAATATTCCAAGTTTTTAAAAAGAGTTCGTTCTTTCTAAATTCAAAAACATATGCACACTACTTGGCTGGTAATTACGTGCTAATTACGCAATCCAGGCGCGCGTGGCTAATGCACGTACACTACACGTACACGTCACAGTCCCGTCTCGACTCCGCTCCGTGCGCTGCGACTCAATACTACATTTATAATGAATACTTGAAAATTTTATTTGATTTATTTTCTTGTGCTACACAAAAAGAATAATTAGTATTTTATTGCTTTTCAAAATTATTCTCAAATGTTATCTGTAGGTTTAGTTATACCTACAAACTTATGGTTTACTGAAATCATGAATTTTGTTCGCGGATCGTTCAAATGCAGGTTAACATACAGGAGAACTACAAACAATTGATGAAATTAAGCTAAAGTTTGGGCCAATAGTCACACCCAAAAAAAATATTATATAAGTACCCTAATTTCTTTGTAGAGTTTGTTCACAAAAACAAGACAAACCTGAGGGATGTTTGTTTTCAAATACCTTAATTTCAAAGCGAGAAACCGACGTTACTTCCCGTCGTAATACAAAAATAGGTTATCAATAAATATCGATGAAGTAACAGTTGCAATCTCAGAAAAGCTATTTCCAATATGCAATTACGATGCACCAGCACCGCAGCCTAGTCGTCGGCTGATCACCCGGTTCGGTTCATCACACGACTGAGCGATCGGGTTGATAGTAGTTGATCGAGGTTGATGAGAAATTTGCCGCGCGGCCACTCGGAAATATTACCACCATATTTATACGTGCACTTGCGGTAACTGGCGTAGATTGAAAATGCACTTTGGATGATCGGTTTTTTATTAATATGTAATAATAAGTTTGTGTCCCGTTTGCGTTATATATTATCCCACTAATATTATAAATCCGAAACTTTGTTAGGATGTATGCACGTTTGTTACTGTTTCACGCAATAATTACCAAACGGGTTTCGATGAAATCTGGCACACAGATATTTTATAATCTGGATTAACACATAGGATACTTTTTATCCTGGGGAAATGTAACATCCCCCGGGAACGCGGGGGACAGCTATTAATATTATAAATGTGAAAGTTTGCGAGAATGAATTTATGTTTCTTACTTTCAAACTTACTGGTCGGATTTAGATGAAACTTGACACATCGACTTTTATAACCAAGATTAACACATTAGGTATTTTTCGTCTCAGGAAATTTACTTAATGTAGGTATTTACATAAAGAAATGAGATAGTTATATTGATGAAAGATTCGGATACTTATCCCCGAATTAAGCTAGCAAAGGGAAGGACGTGATTGTGCACCATCGATCTTTCGCCTCATTAGCTCATTTACTAAAGATCGTGCTAAGGGGATGTTTATACTGCAGATCTTTTCACGAAACAGTTTGGTAAGAGTTTTTTTGGGGAGGTCAACTGAAGTAAATACTTTAACAGAAATAATGACGTAATCCAATGACAATACTTTCGCTATGGTGTTCTCTAAAACGACTTTCGTAATTGCTATGTGCATAGACAAGGGGTTTGTAGAAATACAACTGTCAGGGTCATTTCTAGATAGGTTATTAATAAACTACTCCTCAAAAATATTCGTTTTATAAACCGAAGTAATTTCGGTCTCCATTAAACATTCCTTACAGTGTCCGTATCTTACCTAACCAAATGTAAAGTTATTTATCTTCCACCTCGCGGCTAGCCCTGCTACGAGCCAGAATGGCTGGATCAGGGCCGAACATTGCCGAACGATCCATCCTTTACGACTAATCGACCGTGCTCCACCGAGATTAATAAATGACGCTTAAAATTTAACCTTTTTTCGGCGAAGCTAATGGCGCTCAAATAATTAGCCAGTTTTTTAACAGCTAAACTGTTAAGGGTGAATTTATTGCTAGATTTTGTTGTTTGCTTGCAAATGAGTTATTGCTTGTTCTACTATGTTTTGGATATTTGTTTTTCTTCGTAAGATGTACTTCGTGTATGTACTTACAGGGAACTCTCTTTGTGGCTATCGTAAGATGACTAATTTATTATATAGTTCTGTATGAAACTTCTTTAAATGTTACCCAGCTTATTTAAAAACCTACTAGAGGTCTCTGTGCATCTAAATATGAGCCAATTGCCTTTTGTCGTGTCATAATTCTTTCAGATAACTCTCTGCTCTAAATTGACATACAAAACAGTTATGTGTCGAAGTATATATAGAATCATAATTCATAACTACAGAGCAATAGCGATACTTAGGTAGGTATATCAAATGAGCAGCTTTTTATAAAAATCAAAACGATCGTTTGTATTCAGTTTTCTTTTAAATATGAAGTTGTGACAGTCATTATCAGAAAGTCACGATTGTACAGCAACAAATGTCTTTGTTGTTGGATCGGAGCATAAAATTCAAATCTATATATTATATGATTAAAACAAACAGGGTGTGTCGTAACTAAAAACACATGATAAAAGTGAAACTTTTGGTTTACAGGAAAACATTTAAATTTTCATCAATCACTTTTCAATAACATAGACTGTTTATTATTAATTTATATTTCGTCACATAAAATGGTTGTGTACGAAACGAAAACCTAAAATGAAAAGATTTGGGTTTGGTTTTCATTAATAGATAGAATTATTCAAAAGGAAGGAGGTTTAGATAAATATATAACATATATACACATATACCTACATAATATATGTATATATACGAGTATGTTAGCTTTAGCTGCGTAAAGGTGAGAATTTCAAAGAATTGCGACTATTTTAACTGCAAACGTTTGACAGTTTGCGTATTACAGACCTTCGGAACGCGGATGATACCGCGGGGGACAGCTAGTAAACTAATAAAAAAAGCAGGTGTAGATAATACCTACATGTTTAGGTTAGGTTAGGTTGGCAGTAATATATGAAATGAAATGAAATGAAAATATTTTTATTCAAATAGGCCTTTACAAGCACTTATGAATAGTCTGACTCTAATACCGGTTCGGAAGGTTGTTTTTTACTGAGAAGAGCCGGCAATAAACTCAGCAATTACTCTTTTAAAAAAAAAAAACAAACTTAGATTTATTACATAAAATATTATTTAGTCTCATTGACAATACCTGTGTGTTATGGCAATATTGCAGAATTATTTAACAATAATATAATATTATAAATATGTAATGAAAAAAAAAAAATACAAACAAACTAAAGCCGACCAGCCCCCACAAGCAGCACCTGTTCACAAGTATGACGCATGTGGCAGCCATCGCCCTCCTCGCCATATTGTAGGGAAGTGAGCGACCCGCCACACGACGCCGCCACAAGCAAAGGCATTAAAGCGAGCATGACTAACTTAAGTTTGAAGCACATCAAAAAAAAAAAAAATTATGAATTTTAGAATACACACATAGTGTTATCACTGTGACCATAACATGTTCAAAGTTATAGATAAATTTAAATTGCATTCAAATAAAAAAATAAATCATACCATACAACAATACATTTACAACCAGGCACTATTATCATTTAAATATTCATTTATGTTGTAATAAGCCTTTTTTACCAATACAGCTTTAATATGATCCTTAAATTTTTGCAAGGACAAATCTAAAGTCGATGCAGGGATTTTGTTATAGAAGCGCGCACCTAGTCCCAGATATAAACATATATTTAAGCAAAATAGGGTTCCTTTGACGCAGCATCACCTCAAAACTACTGAACATATCAGGATGGGACTACTTCCATTGGACGAGGCATTTTTTCTAGATGGTTATAGGCTATATATGATATCGCTACACGCTGGTGAAGCCGCGGCGACAGCTAATAAATGATAAGACCAATATTTTTTTCACTGTTTATTGAATTTTGAATATAATATCATTATAGATTGGTATTTACAATAATATTCGGATAGTCTCAACTAGGTACAATATATTTTTTATAAATCTACATAATAAATAATGGATAGGTACACAACCAATAATTACCTATAAATACATATATAATATATAGTCAGGTTAATGATATATAATAAGCAAGTATATAATATTTAGGTAGAGGTATGAAGCGTTGTATTCGAGGAAAAAATAAATATCTGTGGTTAATAATATAAATTCTATTATTATCTACACATGAATTCAAAATATTAATTTATAAAAGTACAAGCCCTATGTTACGAAGTACGTTCGTTTTTCCGGCAGTGTTTAACGTTACATAATAATTTCATAATGTCAATAACCTCTTTATTATTATATATATATATTATTGTTATAATATATTGAATTGCAAACTATTTTACTAATTTTACCCCTAATATACTTTCTTTGGTATACGTCCATTATATAGCTACATTAACTAATAGTGTTTTATTTTGTTGATCAGTCCTGTAAATCAAAGGTTGATTTATCTAGTAGTCGGTTCCGGTCCGACTGTTTTTGAAATGAAAACTTCTTTAGCGGCGTTGAGCACTTCTTGGGATGGGTATAAAATGTTAATTTCGCGTCAGAACACGTGATCTGATCGAAAATTCGTAAGACGGTAAAAATGCACGCGTTAATGTACAAGTTTTCACTTTTGCCGGCACTCCCGGAGTGAAACCCGTTGTTTTTTTTTAAAACTAATAACAGTTTTGATTCAAAGGTAATAATAGTCAACACAAAAATGTTTTAATTATGTTCCAATTTAATATAAAAAAAAATTGTTTGAATATGCAAAAAGGACGGTAAATTATTCATAAATGTATGTAACTAATTCTATTTTGATAAAAAATTGGTGTTTAAAAATGAGCAAATTTTCAAAGAAATTATTATAGCTGGGGTTTGTAAATTGGCGTTTTTCACCTGTAGTGTATTAATTTGGCACAATATTGTATATTATCTATCTCATATAATAATATTCGTTATTATATAAATATTAATATAATCTACATTAAAACAAACATCAATAGATACAGCTAAATTTCATATCGTGATAATATCTATGTAACTAGTTATTTTTTTCCAACATTAACATTCAATATAAAGCCATGTCATACATACATATAATTTATATGATATGAATAAATAAAAAAGGTTGAATAAATGAAAAAAAAAAACAAAAATAATTTGAATACTTTTTTACTTTTCTTATTATATCACATGGATTACACAAATTCTCAAATTATAGTTACACTTTAATAACGTCATACATGAAAAAGTAAGGCAGGGTGCACAATATCAAATATTACAAAATAATATGAATTACCTAAATAATTGCCGGAATCGAAAAACGCTGGCTTGAGCAAACAGTTGCAATAATTGATAAAAATATTTTAACGCTTTTCGTAAACCAGTATTTTTTTGTCATTTCTAGACACGTTTATTGTACGTAGACAACTAATTTCAACTCGTTATAATATAATTACATGCAAAATTAACATCGGAAGCTCAATTTCTAATATAAGAACATTACTATATCGTCCACTCTAACTAGACCTCTCTTTACCATTAACCGCTTAGTGAAATCGATACAAACACGGATCAAAGAAGTGTAGTTAGTGTGTATACAATAGCATATAATATTGGATTTGATATGTTTTCTGTACTATATGTCATGTTAGGCGTTTCCACTTTATATTTGTCATAAGATGTATTTTTATTAATAACCCACCGTTATCGTCTAAGCATTATTAAAACTAAACTATATACATTATTTCTTAAATACGACACCTTAAAAATTTGTAACGTATAGTTAAACCATAATATCTAAGTTCGAGATTATAATTTAGGCCTACCCAAATATCAATATGATGTCCAAAATGCGAAAAACAAAGCAATTTTTTTCCATGATTTTAATTTTATATTAATTAAATTGTATAATTCAACGATACGTTACTTTCCAACAAACAAAATTAATGAAATAATTCTCATAACAATTCACACGTTGGTACTTAATGAAACAAAAATATACAATAAAAATACTACTATAAATATAACAGCCCCTAGAATCTTACTATTCAATAGTAAAATTATTTAAATTTATCTAATATCGTACAATATTAATATATGTTAGGTTATGGTTCATAAAAGCAGCGTCGAAATTGAAATATAATAATATAATTAATTAATCAATATTCTTAAAAGTACAGATCAGTGATGTATCGATTATTATATTCCACTGACCCCAATGCATGTTACAATTTCATATATTGGGTACATAATACCATTAAAATTCGAGAGATTACATTGAAATTTCAAAACTTTTATTTCAAATATCTGGAAGTTCTTCTTTTAGGAAGACAATTCGTCATAACACGGCCATTTATTAGGCCTTTATCAATAGCTACCATATATTGAAATCCATAATACGGAAAACTTCTTTAAAAATCGTTACGATTACTATTACAATAAGATCTCGATTCAATTTCGATTATTTTCGTTCGACAACTTGAATAACCATTATAGTTAACATTACCTTCGCTTTCACAGTTCTTCAGTTGAAGCTATGGGCGCTTTGAGGAGAGGTGTTCTCGGACTTCGGGAGCCGTCGGAATTTCTCGATGTCGCTTGGAAGTCCTCGTTGGACAAGGAAGCTGGAAGCGGTGCAATTTTGAGTTGATGTCCATTTAACTTTATCTCAGTGATGGAATGTGATCGTCCATGGTTTATATTTGGCTTCTCTTTATTGCTCGTTGTCATAGGATCGTGTGTTGGTGTTTTGGCCAACGATTGCGTCACTCTTGTCCTGTTTGACTGCTCCCTCAGCGCCATTTGGTAAGCCACCTCGAACGCTTCCCCTAGCGTTAGAATGACTTCTGTGGCTTGATCCTGGAAGTAATGGAAAGGGTTGCCATTTATAATTGGGAAATAATACTGGTCATTCATGAGATGGAAAGGTAGCAAACAACAGCAGTTACAAATTCTACAGTACAATAATTTATAACATACAAAGATGGTTTTATGAAAGAACGAAGAATTTGAATGAATCTGTATTTTTAAAAGACGATGAAATAATGCAAACTTATTGTGTAACTCTCTCTGCACTACACAGCTGAATCAGCTTTCAGAATAGATTGATAGTTTGGCGCGCGCAGTGAAAGGAATCGAAGCGTCCGTCAATGTAATAAAAAATCGGCTTCGACTTCTATCCTAAGAACGTCATACAATTACCCTGCATGATGAATGTGAGCTTAAGGTAGCAGCTCAAGCTCCTGTATAGGCAGTTGCTTCTGGTAATGATGACCATGATAATAACGAATATTAAATGTGATTTAATAATCATGACCACAGATACAATCTATCATGCAAAAATGCTATTGAAATATAATATCATCGACATATTAATGACTTACCATAGTAGCAACTCTGAAGACGTGACAATAATGACTCCTGGTGGAGTGATCCTTGGTGATGTAAGCGAAGTGAGTGAGATCATCCGCGTCTTGGCACGCGCAGTGGATGTTGCGGATTTCGTGCTCGCAGACAAGTTCCTAATGATGATAAATAAAAACGGTTATTCTATAGATGACCAATGAATCAAATCTTGCCCGATTTCATGGGAGTTATTTCTAAAACAAAATTTTAACAAATAATAAATGCTCATTTTTTATCCTTTATCGTTCAGAAACAAATTAAATTTCACTTTCAGATGTGCTTTCCAAGCGAAAAACAGAAAATAAACACTAATTATCCCACCTAACTAACCGTGAAGACTTCTAACATAAAATTCATTGTAGAAAAAGGGTATAAAAAAAAACAATCCTTTTTTCTGAGAAACACAAAAGAAAGATTGGTCAGTGATCCGATCAAGGGTGAAAAATGATCCATAATTAAAAATCAAGCGGACAAAGTCAGGGGTTTTGTTTAGTGCCCTTTGTCTCGAAGGGATGTTTGCCCTGCGTTCACTTGACTGACCCTCAAAGACTTGGCCGTCTCTTGTTCTAAGTTTCCATCGTAAATAAGGGTTACATGCTTTTAGGGGCCACGTGTAGGCAACAGAACGATACAAAAGTTGCCTAATTAAAAACACTTTTAAAATTGTTTTTAAAGTTTAGTTGAGACTCTAAATTGTGAAAAAAAAAATGGGTAAAAAGTTTACGTACCCTAGTGATAGTATTTAGGAATTTAACCCCTCTGTAGCTGATAGAGAGGATGATGTCGGGTGAATCCCTTGGTTCTTTGGTAGTTTTCTTCAGCTTCTGTATTGACTTCTTCGTGGATTCCGTTCCTCGGAGCTCTTTGACCACAGTTGATCCTAGGTACTGGGGTATAAAAAACCAATTGTAATAATTTTTTTTCAGAAAACTTCAGTGTAATACACAAAATGACATTAAGAGTCAACATCTCTCTTTTCATTCTCTAAAAAAGGGGAAAATAAATATAATATAATCGATAAAAATATATTCTGATTTATTGATTTGATACATTATAACCTCTTAAGTCCTCTTCAAAAGCACGTCTAAATAACTACCAAGATGCTTTTCGTTTCAAAATAAACAAATCATATAAGAAACTTACATTAGCCACATACGTGACAGCACCGGTAACAAGTACAAACGGCTGATGCTTCCACTGAGTCTTCAATGCTCCAGGCACCCCAACTAGCAGCTCCGACGGAGCTCTGATCTCCAAGTCCGAGGGTCTAGGCGGTTGAGGAGCGGGCCTGTTCTTCTTGCTACGCTTCAACGTCTCCCCGCCAGGGGGAGCCAACGACGGTACAACGGGAGGCGGAACGGGTTTCAGATTTTCTGATAGGGGTAGCTTCTCTTTGATTTCTTCTTTTAGCTGTTGAATGTTATTTTTCTAGAGGAAAGAGTTTCGATTTTATTGAAACTAATAATAAAAAATGGGCTTCCCAATGCATTTTACTTTTAATTGAAGCAACAGATGTAAAATAAATCTGTCTGAACAATTATATGAAACGTTTCGCCTAAAAACTAGTACTTTTTTAATAGATACAAAATTTTCCACCCGTATTATTTTGTCGTTGCGACGAAGCTATAAATATCAAATTCAACAGGCATCAAAATTCATACTTCGTCACCAACAACACCGTTGAAAAAACCGTAAAAAGCAGAACCTAATTAAATCGGAAAGGGGGGAAACAAAGCTGACAATAAAAACGTAACGTGAAATGACACTCGAACAACGATTCACACTTCAGAGGTGCAAAACAAAAGTAATGATGCAACAGCGAAATAAAATTCGAAAGCGTAAAATTTTAATTAAGGCACTAAGTAAAGGCACAAAAGGAAAATAATTGACAGTGTGAACCATCTAATTTGTAGCGAGTGTCATTTGGTGTTAATAAAAAAAAGGGATATAGGTACACAAGTGATGTATTCAGACTCTAGTGAATAGAATAATGTTCCAACGGAATGAACTTGAATAGTGCTGGGGAGATATCAACGGAGCCCTTATGCGCTTAGTTCGGTGAATGTAACTACGAGTATTCGAAATAGTGGATTATATCATTTTAAAGTGATGTTCAATGTAAATTTTTAATATTTAGTAGTCGATTTCTTAACCGATGGATAAACATCGAATACGATTACGACCATTAATTAGTAGTTGTCTATAACTATTTCTTTCTTATTTTAAAATCTGTTCTTAATTCAAATGAACAGCATTATAGCGGGTATCTGGTCATTCAATATTAGGCCTTACGATTAGTTGAGTTACTAATCAAAAATGTAACTATGACTGTTATATAACTGTCATAGTACTGTTGTCAAATGTACTGTTTGTAGATTTTTGCCTATAAAGAAAATTCTAAATATTAACTTGGAAATTTCTCTAGATGATCCTGAACAAAATTTGCAATGCAACCTCACTTTTAAGGCGTTACAACGGACAGAGATGCTAATAATATAACCATATGACACAATATTCCAATCATTTATGGAAACTAAACAAAATTGAAAACAAAAGCTAGCTAATGTAGTTGTAGCTTCAGTAACTTTAAATTTGACCTTCATAAGTGCCCTCCGAAGGCCTAAACTGAATAAATGGTTTTGAATTTTGAATGACTCCCAGGAGATTTTCATATAGAAACTCAGGCATACATACTAATAATACTGGTAAGGCAATTTTCTACCATCTCTGACTACACATGTCTGTAATTAAACTCTCTTTTCACTTCTATATTTAAGCAAAGCCACAATAAACTTCAAAGTATATGTACTCATTTATCAAAACAACCTCAAATATTTTAAAATACGTAGACCATAGTTAGGGCTTCAATATTTCGCTTCGAAAACCCCGGGCTGTGGTTAGAGAGTACCTCTCTCCACGTATGAATGAAACGTGCTGAATAGATGGCGAATTGAGCACTAATTACCTATACGAGCTTGGCGACGTGTGAAATTAAAAAAAAATGGCCGTGCAATTAGATGCATTGAGCTTTTAAAAAAGAATATAATCTAGTATATATTTTGTTGTTTACTTCTAGAGTTGATTACAGATAGTAAACAAAGATAGTAATGCATCAACATTGCGGAATATTGAATGGCCTATAAACTTAGATATTGTTTTTAAAATAGCAAAAAAAAATCCAAAAATAAATAAAATTAAAACCTTCAAGTGCCCATCGCATCGTGGTACCTAAATAATTACCCCTAAAATGAGTAACGAGATTAAAATGGCTAATCTCAGTTAAATTGCTCATCTTGTTCTTAATTACCATCACGCACGTGTATTAAGGGGGTAGCCAGGCAACACCCTAGTACAGGTGTTGTAATTTAGCGATATATCGGTAAAGGTTATAAGCAAAACATTAATTCCGTTTTGGCATTTGGCAATCGACAATTATTATCGAGCCAATTGGATGTAGTAGAATATTTTGTGAAGGTAACAGAATTGTTTTACTATTTATTTTTAGCAAGAATTTACTGACGACTCGTGGTCGCTTGGTAAAATTGGACCTAAATTCTTTGAAAATCCTTACATATATCTGTTTAAAAATTTTGTTCTATTAAGTCAGCTGCGAGGGTGTCAATACGTCATTATGTGTTTGATATTGGTAATATGAACGTAATAAATAGATGTGTAAAACGCTAGTAGTTTATGTTATGCTTGTTTTATTAATTTAATGCATTGTTATGTAAAAATATTAGCTTTCTGCACTCTTTCTCAGCCAAGTTTCATGCTCCTCCGTTCGCGTAATTTTCGTTAAAGGAGGTACAAAGTTTTCGCTTCACGTATTAATATATAGATAATGTCATTGAAATAGATATGGACAGGCCTATTGGCTTGGCGGTTAGTGATCCTGACTGCCAAGTCGAAGGTCGCGGGTTCGATTCCCACCCAGGACAAACATTTGTGTGCATGAACATGTCTGTTTATTCTGTGTCTGGGTATAAATATCTATATATATATGTACTCGTATGTATTTAGAAAAATAAAAAGTAGTATATGTAGTGTATCAGTTATCTGGTTTCCATAGTACAAGCTCTGCTTAGTTTGGGATCAGATGGCCGTGTGTAAAAGAATGTCCCAGGATATTTATTTACTTAAATATTTTTCTTGCATTTCATGCACAGAGACAAAGCATTCAAACAGAACATACGTTATGAAGTATTTTTGTCTCTGATTACAAAGCGGTTTTAAAACTTTCAAATGCACTTTTCTTCATAGACTAGCAATGAAACCTTATACGTACTCGTATTCCAATTTGAATTCATATACCGTCTTCGGAAAGTTAGTACCATAAAATTAATACCTCGATATTGACACCATAATACCCGTTATGGTAAAAGGACATCCTCCTTATAAAATAAATTCTATGGTCGTATTGGATGATAAAGAGCTTGCACCTGGACCCTTAAGTAATACGTTTTATATTGATCATGAATATTTAAGGAGTTGAATTAGCATATTATTACCAGATATGATATTATGTTACAATGATTATTTTATACTGTTGCGATGGTCTAAGTCGTTCTGATGCATTTTAAAGAGATAATATTTCTTACTTATTTAAATGATACTTAAATTGAGTGATATCATGAAATTGCTGCACGCGTTGAAGTTGTCCTGACTTATTTTTAGCAGTATTAATGTTAACTATAAATATCAACTCAATTTGAATCAAAACAAATCATAACACTTAAGTATTTAGTGTCAAATTTGAGTTTGATATTGAAAATTAGTTCATTCATTTTCATGGCTACTTTTAAATTATCTTTTTTTTTGCCGTCAAATAGACACACGGCTGATGGCAAGTGGTCACTACCGCCTACGGACATTCGCAACACCAGGACATCGCCAATACGTTGTCGACCCTGAGACGTGAAGTTGTTAAGTCTCATGTGCCTATAATTTCTGTAAAATAATCTATAACATTTCTCACGTCACAAAATGTGCAATTATATTGCCACCGTCACCCTTTCCGTCCCCATGGGCTTACACCTCGTTAAAGCAGTGTATCATAGCAACTCCCTCGGATATACGTTAATCATTTCCAACACCCGCTCCCGTGTCGAGGATATCCTTTTTACAAGCTTTCTGATTGAGCAGATTGCTCAGTTTATTGCTTCGATGAAATCTGTACACTTGTCTGGCAGTTCGTACACTTTTTGTTTTAGCAAGATACGATTTTTTGATTTTTAATTTGGTTGTAAAAATGTATACAGACAATATTTGGAACATTTGAAACCGAGCCCATTAAAGTATGTTTCTGATTCTTCTGTAGCTTTGATGTTTAAATTTGGCTCAATATATGAAATTACAGAAAAAAACATTTAAATAATTAAAAGACTACACCAACATATTACAGCAGACCAGAAAATTGGGATATGACTTTTGACGAAGTAAAAGAGAACGCAACGAAGACGATCACAACTGGTTCTATCTAGTAAGTTATTACGTTGTAAAGTTTTGGAGATCTCGTCAATCTGCTGTTTTGAAAGCTTTAAATTGTTTAAATTCAATTCACAACCATTTATATATACAAATGTTGTCTTCATATTATAGTTTTTATGTACCGCTCAAACTAACATAGTTTAAGATCTTACTAACGATATTGGGTTTCTGTGTTGTCTGAATAAATTAATTTTATTTTTATTATTTATTAAGTTTGGGTTCGCGGAGGGCACAAATGAAGATCAAATTTATATTTACTGAAGTTACCAGCTATATAGCTACTAGTTATAAACTGTATGTGTATATTTATTTATGAGAAACAGCTGATATTACGTACTGTATTAAGTAATTTATTTCAAATATTGTAAACGCTTTCTCAATTAACTATTGATCTATAGGCCGGCGTCATGTTATGGGAAACCATAAATTATTATGCAAAGTACGTTAGCCTAACCACGGTGGCGCGACTACTTCGTATAGAATATTTAATAGCAGTATTAACTATTAAATAGATCATTTAGATTGGTATCACGTGTAGCGCTGTCTGCAGAAGGTGTCTACTATTGTTTTAGCAGACAACTAACGAGGTCTAAACAGATTTAAAAATATGTTTCACTAGGACACAAAAATGTTTTGAAACCAATAAATCAACAGTCTTTGAATCTAAACTAACGCTATGATGGCCGTTATGACCCTTAACAATGACAAAGAAAAATAACCCTTATACCTTCATGCATAAGGTGCATCTATTGATCCAACAGCTTATTGTATGATGATGGAAATCAACCTTATTCCAAAGCAATACAGTTTCTTTTCCTATGACAATCTAAAACGTCAAAATGGCTCAAAATGGGTCAATTACTAGCAACCCGCTCTGGTTTTACACGGGTGCAATATATTACCGTATATGTATATTATACTACTAACCTTCCGTAAAAAAATCTGTATCAAAGTCCATTGCGTGGATTAGAAGTAATGGGAGAGACAAAAATAAAGGAAGATTTACAGAAAGCGACTTTGTTTCAAACCATTTAGAGTTTATAATATAACTTACCAATGTGTTGAGATCAGCATTAATATCTTCCATATGATTAACAGGTCCATTTTGTTCACCAGAAACCGAAGCTAGAATCCGTTTTCTGTGTCCGGCCTTCTGTATTTCTAGTACTGCAGTCAGCTCCACTTCCCAAATCCTTTTCACCCTATCCATATCTACATATAAATGCTTTCTAAACGTATCACCATATTGTTCTAAATTAATAATCCTTAGCCATTCTTCTACAGATTCGTTTTGGTTTTTATTACTTATATTATTATTGTTATGGTTATTGCTTATTTCTGCTATTTTAAGAGGTAATTGTTTCGCTGATTCTAGTATTTTTTGTCTATCGTTCTCTTCTACTCCCATTTCTCGTAGGTCATTTTGATCGAGAATACCGTTCTGTAAATAAATGTTTTGGTTATCACAAGTATTTTTAATATTAATAAGACCTTGCTAATATTGTACTTCCTATTGAACTCGCGAGGTACAATATGTTGAATATATACATAGGTACTTACAACAAAATCAATATCATCATAGCCACACTCTAAGAAAAGAGTTTCATAATCATGGAGCCCCATGCTAGAGAGCCATAGTCCAAGACTTGAAGCAACAGACGGGCTCAGACTTGACTCGGAACAGCTGAGTCCAAGCCTCGAGGTGAACTCCTGTTCTAACTCAGACACGAAGACTGACTCCCTTACAAGCTTGCTGCCGAAGGACGCCATTATCTCAGAGATCTTTGCCCATTCCTCCTGTTAACAACAAAGACATCATTATGAAACTGGTGGTCAAAATAGTAAAAAGACTGTCCTATTGACCACAAGCTGCGTTTGAACCATAATGCCTCATTATAAAGTAAGATTGTCATCTTAAAGATTAATCTCATTGCGTATATTAAAAACATCTGGCGATCAAAGTGCCAGTCGTTTCGAACACACCTGCTTACCTGCATATTGCCCTTTATGACATTATCAAGGAATATTAAAAAGAAGTCGATGAGGGCGGCTTGCGCCCGCATCTTGACGACACTTTTTTTGTAATATTTTATTCTGTTATCATAAAAGGGACTATCTTTATTTGCTTAGGTTCTGTCCGCAATTTATCGTTGAGATTTTAGTTTTATATTTGTTTTATTAACGTAAAATACATTTCCGGTTTCACTCATTACGCAGTATTAGGTAAATCCAAAACACTCATATATTTCTCGACTAGCTTCCTGTTTTATTTTATTATTATTGTAAATATCTGAAGAAACCAAAGAGAATCTATTTCGTATATTTTTTTTTTGATAGCCCTTTACATTACTATCAGACATATTAGGCTCACTTTTGTCAATTGTTATTGTGTATCAGTACATGACCTTTAAAACATCAAACGTTATGAATACATTGAAATTCAAATAGCTGTAGTTTTTTCGTGATATTACAATTATCAGTAGTTACATAGCTGTCACCTCTGTTTCCTTGAGTTTTTATCATTGTTAAAGGTAAAGAGACCTGCAGGTGGTGTGACATTGGAAAGATAATAAGCGTTGCTTCCTGTCTTTTGTAATTGTTGATAAAAACATTGAGTCATTAATTAGAAAGTCTTATGATAGTTGTGTTACCAATGTTTAGTTTTACAAGTTTGCCTTGAGGATTCATCTAAATATGAGCACAACCGCTCATCAAATGAAAAAAAAGCATAAACTTTTTATAGCAATTTTTTTTAATAGCTGTTTCGATCTGATGAGATAATAAAAAAATACAATTGCTTTTTTTTAAATAATAATTAATAGTTAATACCTACTATGAATAAAATCTTTATCTAAATCTTTTTATCAAACAAGGGATTTCAGCTATCATTTAAATCATTGATGATAAATAAATAACACCAACATTACAATATAAATAAATTATTATTATTATTAATAATAATAGAGCGAAATATCGTTTGATGAATAACTGACTATCTAGTATTATTATTGTATTTATTAATCGATACTTTTCCTTTATACGAACGTTGATCAACCTTGGTTGACCTTAAACTTTATCGTGTCCAAGATTTTTTGTTGTGATAATAAATTTGAATTAACAGTGTTTTTATATGTAACTCAATTAATAAGGTCGGTCCACGGTTACCTTACTGACAATATTTATTGTTATTTCAAGTAAATTTGACACCAGTGACATACTAAAAGTTCGCCTTGGATCTATATAAGTCTCTCTATTAACGTAAAATAAAATGTATTATATATATTAATAGAACTCAAATTTCAATAACAATATTTACCTGCTCATCAAAAGGGCTGAGTATGGAGAGCGACTTGTCCCCGCTCTGCGTCGAGCTGGTGGTATTGCTGCGTCTCCGGACCTCGTCCTCCACGCCGTTGACATTCCTCTCGATAGCCGGTCCATTGCTGCTCAGGTTAGCAGTCGTGTTGATCGGCGGCTCTGTCGGAGACGCGTCGTACACCGATTTAAGTTTCCTCAACGTTTTCGGCCGTTCGGCTGGCATCGGCCGCAGACCGATTCCGTCTAGCGTGGTGGTTGAGCCTTTGAAGAGGCCTGTAGACAATGGAATGAGAATATACTTTTAAATTGAGAATTGGCTAACATAACTGGCCAGTTGGAATAGTGGGAATTAACCCTGATTAACAGATTGTGGGTTCGATTCCCACCCAGGACTGTTATGTGTCTGGGTGTAAATCTCGAAATTAGTATTTTAAGGTGTTAGGATTAGTTGTTTAATTGCCATAAGATCAGAGTAATCTCTAATATTATAAAGAGAGAGATTTTGTAAGTTTGTTTATTTGGAATCGAGAGGGTAATCTCTGGAACCACTGTACATATTTGAAAGGTACATAGGTGGACATAGGCTATGTTTTATTTCCGAACTATATTAGATCTGGGGAAGGCGGATGAAACCGTTAGACGGAAGATAATGATGTATAAAACCAAGATCTCCAGTATTATGGTAATTTCATTTCAAAGTAACATATTATAGAGTTGAAGATAGCAAAATGGTCAAGTAGCCAGATAATACAAATTACAACCTAGAGACTTGTCTGCGTAGACTACCTACAACGTTTATCCCCACCGTACAAGTCATTGATTCTAAATTTAGCATAAATACATGTCTACTTACATTGTCTAGCACTGTTAAGAAGACATTGCCAAACCAATTATGAGATTTGTCTCGAAAGCATGAAGCATAACATCAAAGGATGGAAAGCATGAAAGTTATACTTTGTGTTTCTATTTCCGTAGTCAGACGTTTTGCTTATCGAACTAATTACTGAACAGATTTTCGTTGAGTTCCAAGAAGAGTTGGTTAGAGTTAATGAACTAATGCAATGGGAAATCGAACATTGCGCAACATCATGGTATGCACGGAGTATAATTTTTCATACAAACCAGCTTTTTGGCGCATTTAATACGATGACACTGCGCTTGCGATGGAGATGAGACGCTTGAGATTTCGTTCTTAAGCCTCTGATCTTCTGTTAAATGGTAAGACAAGCTGTCTCACCCGTGTTGGCGAGGGATGTCAGATTTTCGCGAAATAAAAATGTATGTGCCAATTTTCATTCAAATCCATTAAGTAGTTTTTGCGTGAAAGAGTAACAAACATCCATTCTCAATCGCCACAAACATTTGCATTTATAATATGAGTAGAGTAATAGGATAGGGGAATATAATACAAGAACATAATTCGATGTAATTGTCGAACAAATATGACAATAATTATAATTACAGAAGAACAAAAAGGCAGCAGTAACAAAGAATTAAAGAAACAAAAGAGAAAGAAGAAACAATGGAGAATATAGTACCAGTAGAGCTATAGTAGAAATTTCAACAGCTCTACTTAAAGTGTACTCCACAACCGATCCATTTCACATAAACGTAATAATCACAATGGTACATAAAGCCGAACCGATAAGCGGTACATTTGTATGCAAAAACCATAAACTAAAGAAAAGTGAAAACATGTTTGGTCGTGCGATCATTCGGCAATGGTGCCAAGGTTTCAGTCGCGTTAGTATTATCAAAACAAACCGGTTTCTGTCTATTGCAAGGCTGAAGTTGATTTGATAGCGTCTACATTCGTAACATTGGATTCAGAGTCTATTATGTAAGATTTATCGGAAATAGTTCTTATAGACACGATAACGCTGCAGATATCTGTATACCCGTGATAAATCAAAGGAAATTATTAACTAGAAACTGCTTGGAAGAAGTAAAAGCAGAATACTTCTAAGACACTAACAATTGAGTTATTGTAAAAGGGCAGTAGTACGTGTTAAAGATCAGGTTGGTGATAAATGGCGTGATTTTGAATTATGCCAACTTTGATGCAAAATAGGAGAAGTAGTAGGAGCAGAATACATCTTAGACACTAATAATTCTTGAGTTATAGATCAGATTAGTCTGGTGAAGAATGGCGTGATCTTGGATAATACCAACATTGATGCAAAATAGGAAAAGTAGTAGAAGCAGTATTGTTTTAAGACACTAATCATTCTTGAGTTAGTGTAAAAAGACAGTACGTGTTAACGAGCAGATTGGTCTGGTGAAGAATGGCGTGATCATGGATAATGCCAACATTGATCAAAAATAGGAGAAGTAGTAGAAGCAGTATAGTTTTAAGACACTAATAATCCATGAGGTAGTAGAAAAAGGCAGTGCCTGTTAAAGAATAGTTTGGTCCAGTGATGAATGGCGTGTTTTTCGATAATGCCAACATTGACGCGAAATAGGAGAAGTAGTAGAAAGAAGCAGAATAGTTTTAAAACAAAGAATTCTAAAGTTAGTTGTAAAAGGCATTATTATAAGAACAAATTCGTCTGGTGCAAAATCTTGGACAAAGCCAACTTTGAAGAAAAATATCTAATAAATGTCAAAGTAGACTATGTATTAAAATCAAGATAAATGAGATTGGTCTATGAGACGTATTAATTCGTCGATAATTAAGTAATTGTAATATATTTATATATATTTAACGTAATAACGAAAATTCATTGTGCATTCCGTATGAAGTTATAAACAATATTAATTTGTAATACTAAGTAGTAAGATTTTAATATCATAATTACAATCACTGCACTAGTGTAGAACTTGCATTATTTTGTCGACAATCATATCTAAATTAATAAATAAATAATCAAAATATGATAACCATAACCATTTTGACCACAATCATTGCCAATCAAACAAATAGAATCCTGAATTTATCAAACAGATTTATTAATATCAAGACTCAGCAAATAATCCGGTCTGGCTTATATAATATAGCTTGTTATCTTAGCAAATGCATCGGAAATTACTTGAGATCTCTTTGAAAACAAACATACGCCTAGGAACTTCTGTTGCTAATAACTAACAGAGTAAAATAATCGAGATTCCAGACGCACGATATTTACATACTTCCGCCGCGTGCGCATACCAAACAATTCAGGCCAATTTATACAATGTACAGACGTGCCATAAGGTTTTACACACTACTATACTTAGGTACATACGGGAATTATAAAACATATGTTAGTCAGTGTTAAATATTTACATTCGCTTCTGTATCATTTGAATGACTATAAAACTTTTTAAACCATTTTAAGTACTATAGTGTTGAATTCAGGTGTTGGCTTCATACAGGACACTTTTAAGTACGAAGTGAGTAGTTTTCTTTTTTATATCACATGGGCGACAAACAAGCGGGCGGTCCACCTGATGGTAAGTGGTCACCGCCGCCTATGGACATTTGCACCACCAGGCGCATTGCCATTGCGTTGTCGATTGTGAGACGTGAAGTTGTTAAGTCTCATGCTTGTAATTTCACCGGCCCCCTTACCTTTCTAACCGAAACACAGTAATACAAGTGCACTACCTGCTTCACGGCAGAAATGGGTAATGTGGTATTACTTCCCCGGACGAACTCTGCTCTAAGAGCGTCACTACTCGAAAAACACTACTTCAGGCATCAAATATGTATCATACTATACTAGGTACAGTAACGCGGTTTTGCACGCGTTCCCGAGCGATCGTATATATTCTCGGATTATAATATGCCTATGTTACTCGGGAATAGTGTAGCTTTCTATGGGTGAGATAACATCTGAAATCGGATTAGTCGTTTCGAAGATTACCGCCTAAGTCTAAACTTACGAATTCTACGACTTTTCATATTATTATACATACGAGTATATTATACATAATACTACGGTACCGCGGTTTCACACGATTTTGATATTATAACATAGCGTATGTCACTCGGGAGTAGTGTAGCTTCCGATCGGTGAGAGAATTTTTGAAATCGGATGAGTCGTTTTGAAGAATACCGCCTAAGTCTAAGCTTACGAATTCTACCCTTTTAACACATTATTTTATAGATTTCGTATTATGATTTTACGATTACCAAATTATTTTAACTCACTGGAACTAAAACCCTGACTTAACCCTTACATTAGCTAACACTTTAGCCGACAAATGTATGCTAAAGCTAAACATAGTTTGTCTAAAAACCGTTTCTCACGTTTTAGATAAAAATCCTTATGCAGATATTTTTGAGAATTATGTAAGTACCTACTGGGAAGTGAAATTCCATCTGATGTCCTCACATAGGGTGCGATTTTATAGCTATAAGGTGGAGATAGTATGAAGTGACGGTAGCCACAATCGTAAACAATAGCAATGGAAACAATGGTCTATTGTGACCCTTTATGGTACAACCATACCGTGTTGTGATGTTACCTATACCAGATGTAATTATGATAGTAAACGGTAGACCTAGATATAATTGAGCTTGTGATGCAACAGTACTTATATTGCAATAGTACTTTACAGTTTATGACCATATTTTTTTTATTCCACTTTGTTTATGAAGTTCATATATGTATAATTTCTAGCTGCCCCTAGTTTACCCGCGTTCCCGAGGGATGTCACATTTTAATGATAAAAATTTGACAATATGTTATTTTTGGATATGCTCGATGTATGTTCCAAGTTTCATCTAAATCTGTCCAGTATTTTTTGGGTGAAAGAGTAACAAACATCCATACATACAAATATTCGTATTTATAATATTAGTGTTTATTAATAATGATCATAATAAACTAAATTTTACTACGGGTTAATAATTATGATTGAAAATTAAATGAGGAAAATACTCAATTCTGAAATTCTCATATTGTAACAATAATTGCATTTAGCAAAAACATTATTATTAACAAAGATCAATAACCTAAATTCAAGTACTGGATCAAAAATGGTGTTAAAAAATTAAGAAAAATAAAAAAACAATCATAAAAAAAATGCATTTAAAAAGAAACATTGTTTTCAATCAAGATAAAGGGAAAAATACAAAGTAAAAGCATAAATAAGTAAGTACATACAATTAAGTTATTTTAAGACAATGTTTAAGTTAGAGACGAATAAAATTGGTTGTCAAACAATGAATACCCTTGTTAAGTATAACCCATGGTAAACTTTGTTTATACGAGATACTAACATGTGTTCCGTTAACAGCTTTTGAATTGTTCAACAGAATACTGTAAATACGGTACACCGACAAATAATAATGTAATAAATTAAACAAGTACATTTAAACGATGTTGTAATACTTTCATCGACAACAGTTTATGTCTTACAAGGAAATGCAATAAATCAGGAAAAAGAAGATAGCGTAAGCGATACGCGTTTAAATGATTTATGACTAATACCCGACACATAATATGCACAAAGAGTCCCATCTAACATTGAAATATCAATATTTATTATTTGTCCAAAATAAGAAGTCCCCATTGACGTGAAACATGGTTTATTGAGATCATCAAAATTCAAAATTCAAAACCATTTATTCAGTGTAGGCTCTCAGAAGGCACTTATGAAGGTCAAATTTAAAGTTACTGGAGCTACTACCGGTTCGGAAGTCAGCCTTCAACTGAGAAGAACCGGCAAGAAACTCAGCAAGGTTACATTTTTTTATCATAACCGTGGGGTCCATAGATGAATCTTATGCCTAAACAAATAAAGTTGATTTTTCAATGACGTTCATAAACCTCAAAAAGCACTTCTTATAGTAGACAGACAATAATTCATAAAACCGTAATGTTACTCACAGTTTCCCATCAGTGTGGCAATCATTTAATATTCCATAAGACTCTACCTCCGTCATCTCTACATTAGTCAGATTTATTTTAAGAAACACCTTTTATTTCACTAACAAACTACAAAATTCTTTTCACACATGAATTAACATAATACACTTATCTTTCTTTGAATGGCACCATAAAGAAAACTAACGAGTCACTTTTCAATGATGGATGGCACTCGATCACTCGCGTAGAAGCTTTTAGAAGTGATTAAGATGATATTGATGACACAATTACGACGGGCGATGCAATGCGGTCGCACGATCAGCCGGTCGCTGAGCAACTGTCGAAGGAACTTACAAGTGAAACAATATTGATAAGACCGTACGAGGACCAACGTCACTTATCGTCGGCCACTTTATTAATCTGCATCAATTTATTCATGAAGACAATTGCACGACTGTTAAAACTTTGTCACTCCCGGTGACAGTGTAGGGACGCGACAATCTGGCCCAAAGGATGTGGGGTCACTTTTTTTTTCATTTTTAAACTGAAAGGAATGCATTGTGATCGACAACTGAGGTTGTTCTGATAAAGCTTTAACAAAAGTGGTACAGATAAGGCAGCAAAAAATTTTCATCGCCCTGGTTTAAAAAAGCTTATCTTTTTTGATATTTCTGCGAATGATGTGGTAATGTTTTGGGTGTGTCATGTTTGGATTAATCAGATAAATTCTGATATCAGAATTATGTAAACAAAATAACGAAACAGAATAGTTTACATGATTCAATATTGGGTTATGAAGTATTTGAATTCCCGTGACAACCTATCCTTTTAACAATTTTTCCAAAATGAATCAGAAAATCGTGTAAGTTTTAGTTTCCATGAACGTTTAGTAAATTCGTGTTAAACCTTCAAGAAAATAAATACAGGCCTACAACATTGTAACGACCTGCTGAGTAGTAAAACTGGTTCAGGACATTAACATATCAAACTAAGAGATAGTTATGATCGCCATTTATCAACATCAGCTACAGAATCTGGCTTTATAGAGTCCGGTTGCCTAGTTCTTACTTAATTTTAAAGCGTTTTTTATTGCGACCGATTGTAGATTTCTCCACACCAATTTGATAACATTCTTGTTTAGCATATTATTATAATTTTAATGTTCAATGTTACGCTTACATTGCTTTTTAAATATTTATCGGTCAAGTCAGTTCAATATATATTTATAATTGATCAATTATTTAAATAGACTTGCACCAAGAGGTCCAAATTTCTGTCATAATCTGAATCTAATTGATAGAGAACAGAGCAGGCAGAAGATGAACAGATATCTATTGATATGATCTTAAAGAAGATTGACCAAGATATCGTGGAGGAGGTGGAAATGTATGATACTACTATAGTAGACGGCAAACAGCCACATATTTAAACTACAAAGACAATCTAAATGTCATAGTAATTAGAGCCACTATAGCATATACAATGGCGTGCAAGAATTATAATTAGATACGAGGCTACGCATAGAGCTATACTAGAGCAAAAGAATACATAGTTCACAATTTTATTAGTTAATATTATAAATGTGAATGTAAGTTTGTTTGTTACGCTTTCACGCGAAAACGACTTCACCGATCATCACGAAACTTTGTACACATATTCTTGGAGATATTAAAAGTAACATAGGATACTTTTTGTGCCGGGAAAATGTTACATCCCTCGAGAAACCGTGGGGGATAGCTAGCTACTATTATAAATGTGAATGTTTGGATGGATGCATGTTTGTTACTCAACCACGCCAGAACGGCTGTGCGGATTTAGATGAAATTTGGTATAGAGATATATTATAGTCTGGAATAGCACATAGACTAAACAGCTTAAGAACAGATAACATTCTATTAATATAAAAAATGCGATAATTTATGAGGGTGGATATGCTGAGCTGTAAGAGCTTGATACTGTTTCAAACAAAAACTATCAAACGGATTTGGATGAATCTTGGCATATAGATAGAGCATGGACTATACTAACATATATGCTACTTTACTCCGGGAATATATAACATTCACCGGAAATGAGAGTCAAACCGGGGGGACAGCTAGTATAAGTATAAATAAAGGCCACTAGTCCTTACTATCCATTCATTTAACAACAATGAAGTAAGTTAGTCATTAAAACACTGTTCTCAGAATTTTTGTCAAAATTACTACCAAATATTCAACCTTGACAGTGGTGTACCATGTGTTGGCATGAGGCGTTCACCCCAAGTTAATCAACACCACATGGTGTTACAAACAGTGTATTTATCTTTTATTGAAACTTTACCCATTATAAAAAGATACCTCAAAATTGAGAGGCATTGTTATGTTTGAGTTTTGTAAGTTATGTTTCATTTTTCATTAATGAAGCAACATATACTTACACTTTTTAATCTGTGGTGTTTGTGGCAGTAAAACTAGAACCATATAAATAAGGTCATAATGATGTAAGAGAAGTAATTTAATACCAAATATATCAGTTTTAAAATGTTACTCTGCCTATCTAATCTCTTAAATTGTGAAGTGTTTTTGATTCGTTTCCCGAAGAAAATTAAACCTCACTTGGTACATTAAGGCTTTAGTTTATCGAAATCGGCAGACGGATAAAGCATACAAATTCAATGAAAAAGCGACCGTTATTATTATTATTTCTATTATTAGCCCTTTAATTGAGTTCCAGTAGAGTCTGTTTCTTTGTAACGTATTCGGGTTATATAATTACTTAAATAAATAAAAAATAAAATTTGTATTGCAGTTTGAACAACGGAGTTAAATATGGAATATTTTTTATCACAGTAAAAAAGTAAAAAGTGACAAGAATTCTTGAATAATTTAAGAAAGAATATAACACTTAACTTAAACTCCAATATGGTTATCAAAACCCTTAATCAATTTTCATTACAGCTGAGTAAGGCTTATTCGAGTGTATTAAAGTGTCGATCTACGAGAATATACTTGTATTTTGCTAACTTAAGCACGATTACTTATCTTTTGTGAACTTAATATAAATACTGTAACTTAACATTTTGTTTAAAAAATAATTAACAGAGGAAAGACAAACTACTCATTTTTACTCAAAAAAACATAAAGTTCATAAAACCAACCCACAGTAACACGAAACCATGAATTTCTAACAAAACGTCAAATTTTGTTACGAGACGAAATTAACTACGAACTAAAAAGATTTGTTTAGAGATATTCAATCTTATTGTTTAAAGGTCACGGCTTCAATTGGATCGCTCGGAGTTAAATGGAAATTAAGATATCAGGTTAAATTGTGAAACCGAATAGTTCCTGTGTGGTTTCAAAGTTTTTTGGTTAAAAAATGTCGGCACAGATGTGTACTATTTGCTCTATTTTTAGAGGTAAAATATCATTTTATCGTTGTTTATTTTAAAAATAACCGAGTTGTTTACAACTTTTTGTAATGACGTGTTCATAGATGAAGAAAAGATACCTTACATTCTAGTTAAAGAAGTAATTATTATTATTGTAATGATATAAAGTAAAAAAACACCTTTAAAAGTATATCTTGCCTTTCTTACATCAAATTCTAAATATTGGCTATTCGATACCTAATGACAGAATAGCAAATTTAAAAAAAAGTTGGTTTTTTGTGCCACATAGGTAGACAAGCAGATTGATGACCTACGGTAAGTGGTCATCGCCACTGGCCATTTCCAACACCAGGGGCATCACCAATGCGTTGTCGACCCTGGGATGTAAAGATTTTAGGTCTTGTGTGCCTGTAATTTCACCCTAACCTTTCTAACTGAAACACAGTGCACTACTGCTTAGCGGCGGAAATGGGTATGGCGGTACCTTTTTGCTTACTTCCCCGGGGGAACTCTGCACTATGAACTCTACAAACTTGCGTGCGCGCAATTTAAACTTCATTTTAAACTTGAATGCAATTGTTTTCATCCATATTACTTCTGGGCATAGAATCACACCTCATTGTTTACTTTGAAGTCAGTTTTAAGGAAAACTTATTTCCCAAAACGTTTCGATGAGACACTATTTCGTAAAAATGCGCTCTGACGAAATAGCGAGTAAAGTGAGTAAAACCTCAGTTCAAATGCAATTTCTGTGACGTCATCGTGATAGCCGCTTGATAAACGATACTGTTATTTTTTATCACCGCTGCTACTGTAGAACTACATAGAGATGATAATCACTTTATTGAATAGGGGAGATCAAGATTATTTTACGAGCAACAATTAAAATGATAATTTTTAAAACACCCACACAAATTTTTTATCGTCTTTTGTTTTATTTTAGAATCATTTCGATAAATAGCTGAGTCCACTCTAAACGCTTTACTGTTCACGCTCCAACACATAGTTTACACAATTTATGTGATGTGAAATCAGTAAAATCACAGTGATTCCATCTGAGTCACACGTGCCTCTAATACGATGAGTCAGTATCTGTTACTCATATACGGTAAAACTGCTAAATGTTTGATAACTGATCTCGATATTTGGAACGGAATTTGACCTTCATTTCAGCAGCTTTGATGATAACACGGTCGTATAAATACAATACATAATATACCTTATTTGCATTGCAATGTAAACTAGCCATTAACATCCAACTAGTTTGTATGTTTGTGAGTCAATCTGCCATATATGGGAGGAAAGAAATTTGGCACTCAAACATAATTTGTTTTGAATTAACACATGTGTTCCTTTTATCTCGGGAAAGCATTAGATCACTCGGGAATGCGGCTAAAACCCCAGGGCAGAAGCATGTAAATCAATAAAAAAAAATTAAAAATTCCAAGGTATATTTTTTGGAGTCATGATCAGCGGCCATTTCAAATACTTATGTTAATTTCTCGAAACATTAAAGTTCCAATAAATAATTCCTAGAAGTTACAGTCCTCGCTCTTATGACAGGCAAAGTTGACCGATATTACCATAAAACAAATACTTCTTATTGTTTGTTTCATAAAATACAAATGAAACTCATAGTAAAAGTTATGGTTGCCATAAAGATGGACAAAGGGAGTTCGATGACTCTACAATCTGCCCGTTCAATGTTTCCATTTTTATGGACGACACGATATTGACTGTTTCCTAAATAAAAATACATTCGAAAATTCTTTGTTTTTAATTTACTTTAATGATTATATATATGATAATTTACGTATGACTCACTTTTAATATCAATACGTGAACTTCATCAAAACATCTTCCTTAAATATTTTGGTCACATAATTAAAATACAAAATATAAATATTCTGGGACATTCTTTATACTTTGTACACGGCCATCTGCTCCTAAATTAAGCAAAACTTGTTCTATGGAAACCAGATAATTAATATACACACTAAAATTATCGTTTCAACAAAGTACATAGTAACTACTACCGATATTTACACCCAGACAGGACATTCACACAAATGTTATTCCGGGGTGGGAATCGAACCCATGACCGGTGGCGTGGCATTGAGGTACTCTAACCACCAAGCAAACAGACCCATCATCAGTTGGAAATTTTAATAATAATTGAAATTCTTACAAACTTGACGTGTCAAGCAATGGAGCCACACAATCAAGTCGTTGCTCTGACCCTACTAAGGCACCTGCTGACCTTGCATTAGCTTTGCGCGGCTGCTTCGCTCATTTTATATTTTATATCTTATGTCTTTAACAACATATGTCTAACATCTGCTTGTTTACACGCAGCTGCCGCATCAAAGTGCATGTAATTTAATGTTAATTTCGAAGGATAAGTGCAATTTTGCAATTTAATATTTTATATTGTGGAACACGAGGTGGAATACGCAAGGTAATTTTTACTTTATGTCAAAGCCTAAGTATAACATCGTAACATATTTTCCATTGTAAGGTATATACAAATATAGCTACTAGCTGTGTCGACAACTTGATGGCATCTTTCAGCATCTACATTCTAGTTCCAGTTTCCTGTGAAACCCCATTATAATTCGTCAAGTAATTTTGGAGATTAGTGTGTATTGAAAATAGTTTTAAAGGACATTTCGTTTTCACTGTGGAATCATAGAACCTTGACACATTTAGCAAAAATGTGGGATACATATGATTCGAAGACGATTTCTTTGTAGTAGCTTCAGTAACTTTCAATTTGACCTTCATAAGTGCCTTCTGAGGGCCTAAACTGAATAAATGGTTTTGAATTTTGATTTTTTTTTTAATTTTCTAAGACTGTAATCCTAAGTAATATTTAAAATGCGATATTGTGTTCATTTGAATGCTTCCATGGTTAAACGATCTTCCTGCAATTTGGCACAGATGTGATACGAAGAGAGACGTGGTCTTCTTATATGGCTTATAACGCGAGTGCTACTGCGGGCGTAAGCTAGTTAAGGGGGTATTCTAGTGTAGAAGCACGAATTTGAGGTGTTTTTTCGGGTGCTATAAATAAAAAACATAAAATATTTTTAGCATCCATTTATTTATCAGGCGTTTATTATTGTTTTGAGAATACAAAAAAAAAAGTAAAAAAATACAAAACTGAAAAACCCCATATAGGGGTTGAAGTGGGGGGTAGAAAAAAATGGCGCGCCAATCTTGTCACGATTGCGAACTTTATAATTATATAAAACAAAAAAATAAAAAAAGATTATTAATTTATATAAATGCTGCTATCGTACTAACTAAGAAAAAGTGGAAAAAAAAGTTTTTTTTGCTCAATTACGGCTGTCCGAAAAAATGATAAATTTTTTGCAATTTTTTTGGACCTTTCAAATAATTTTGTTATAATAATAGTTAGTACGATAGAGACATGTATTGAAAAGACTCACCAAATTTCAAGTAAATCGGTTCAGTAGAACTTGAGAAATCATGTCAAACGTTTTGAAAAATGTATTTTCGGGAAAAACGCGTTTTGGGTAAAATTACGCTCGCCTGACACCGACGGTGTCAACCATAAAATGACATTTCTTCAATTCGCGATTCCTTCTCCATACATGGGACCTTCCTCTTCTTCAAAAAAAGCATTTTCCGAAAATCATTTTTTTCAAATTTCTACACTACAATACCCCCTTAAGTACAAATCCAGCTAACTGAGTTGATCTAGGTGACAAATAAATGTTAATATTATATTTTTATCTGTTATATGTGTGACTATACCTTCCGCCCCACGGTTTTACCCGTATGTATTCTTCTATCTTATCTATCTGTATTACCCCGGAATGACAATGGTTCTTTGTGTCTTTTCGATTAAACGTGGACCGTGTCTGCCAGGTTGCCAAACTAACTGATATTTAAAAAAAACCTTTAAATTATTTTCATCTAAATCCATACAGCCATACGCATAATTAAATCACATAAACGTATTTAAACAATAATTACAATATTGGTAAGATGTCAAATAATGAAAGTAATTACTATTAGGTACCTACATATATTATATCTAGCTAGGTATATCTATTATAAAAGTTATTAAGAACCTTGACAGCAAACGCTAACTAAAATAAGTGACTAAAATTATTTTTTGCACGTACCCAATTAAAAACATAAAGGGAAGCAACATTGACGTCATATGAACACGTCTCACCTTGTCCAATACGTCGTCATTTTCTTAGAAAATGAATCACGCTCGTAAGAAAACATTTAATACACTGTATAGGGAAAAGTTTGTAATAAATTCCATGGTCAAAATACTTGATAATAAAACGACAAAGTCATGATACAATAAGTGGTTCTGGTACCCGTGGTTTTATGTTAGCAATTTAGTAAGAATGATCAATAAAAAACAAACAGAACTTAAGATAATAAAATTTTATGTAATTTTCTTAGAGTAGTAGAGCTATTAGTGCAGAATTTGTCCGGGGAAGTACTACCTCCTTACCCGTTTCCGCCGTAAAACACTAGTGTACTTGTATTACTGTGTTTCGGTTAGAAAGGTAAGGAGGCCGGTGAAATTACAGGCACATAAGATTTAACAACTTTACGTCTCAGGGACGACAACGCATTGGCGTTGCCCCTGGAGTTGCAAAAGTCCATAGGCGGCGGTGACCACTAACTATCAGGTTGACCGTCTACTTGTTTGTCGGCCGAAGTAGTATTATAAAAAATCAACTATTTACTATCTGGTATGGTGAAATGAAACTTTTCGAAATACAAAGCACAAAAACGGATCAACCATCGCAAAAAAAATATAATATACCTGTAGCGTAATAATAGTTTGTAGCCCATAGATTTTATAACCCTATCACAACAATAGAAACGCGAAGTGGAGCACTCGAGACAACAAAACACTTCTACAAGAAAAAATAAGACAAAAAATATAATTGTTAAAAAAAGTTATTGTTATCGCTCAGCTGATTGCGGAACCTTTTGTTATCTTGAATTATGGAAAGCCCAAAGCAAGGTTTGAAAGAGCCTTTTATTACAGGCATGTTTGTTTTGGTTCTAACATAGCATCGCATCATTCATTATACAGCGGATGGCGTAAGAAAGTCGAAGATGTATTATGTATTCTAGGATTTGAACTTTGTTTTTAACCAACTTCCATATCTCATGAAACGATCTACATTGAGCTTTGGCGTAATGCATATATCAAAAAATAGCGTAAAATTCGTCTAAAAGGACATTACTAAATTGAAAATGATTTTAAATGTGTTCCCTTTTCTACCACAATAATTATTCTTAGTCTACCAGCAAAAATGTTCTATCGTATACCTAAAATATATTTTCTGAATCTGGGCGACACTGGGACGTTTTTTTTTTGTGTAAAACGCGTTTTGTCAGGAAAGACACTTATACAGATAAACTTACCAATCTAAATTCAAATTTTCATCCAAATCATTAAAACCATTTCCGATATATTAATAATAAAATTTATTGAAAAAAATAAGACTTGCTCATTTATTTAGCTCATAGTATTCATTTGAACTACAACATGACTAACAATTTCCACATAATAAATACAACCTTAGAGCCACGGGCACACAGTATATTTATTTCCAACCTTGTCGTCATATTAAAACGACCTACTTACACAGATAAAGGTGCTAATGATCCATCGTAGGGCTGTCGTAAACATGCGCGTGCGCAGCTAAAAACTTTCCAAACAACACGTACCCTGAACAGTATAGTACCATAAATCCGTGAATCGAGCTATTATTGTGCTTGTAACATTCTAGAAAGTCATAGATAAAACATTGTTCGAATATAAAAGCTATCGAAGATTGAATTAGTAAGTGAGATAAAGTTGAGTAACTCTACATGGAAGTATTATAAAACAATAAAACAATAAAATAATATATATTGACAGGCCAGTTGGCTTGGTGGTTAACGCTCTGACTGCCAAACCGAAGGTCGCGGGTTCGATTCCCACCCAGGACAAACAATTTTGTGCATGAACATGTCTGTTTGTTCTGTGTCTGGGTGTAAATATCTATATAAGTATGTATTTAGAAAAAAAAAAAGTAGTACAGTGTAAACTCTTTATAACGAAACTCAAGGGACTGAGCATTTTTTGTCGTTATAGAGAGTTATCGTTATATGGAGTGAACAAAAAAAAACAAAACAAAGTGAACAAACCAACCAACTTGGGCTCACTTCAACGTTATAGGGAGTTTATCGTTATAAAGGATAACGTTATAAAGAGTTTACACTGTATATGTAGTATATCAGTTATCTGGTTTCCATAGTACAAGCTCTGCTTAGTTTGGGACCAGATGGCCGTGTGTAAAGAATGTCCCAGGATATTTATTATTATTTATATTACAGAGAAATTTTGCATTGCGTTTAAAACCTCTGATGCATTGCAAATGACAACGGCACGAATTCATATACACTTCCAGATAAGGGTATTACGACTGAGATAATACTTCACTAGCATACACTCCGCAGTTTTACCCGGGTTCTCGATGGATTAAGATGAAGCAAAATTATATTCCATTGGTGTGCCGAATTACACCTGAAGCCTTTTATGCGTGATTGCGTATGGAGATTCACAAACATTCTGACATCCATACTTTCATATTTACAATATTACGCTACTGTCATTTGACAAATGCAGGAAGACAAAACAAGCCATCTCAAAACACAATAGAAAAGAAGATGAGTACGAGTATGTAAAGCCTTGCATCATTATACAAGAATAAGCCATAATTTGTCAAACACTACAAAAGGTCGCAAAGGGCTGAATAGCCTCGGTCCTACACAACAGAATAATGGTCCGGAAGTTGCAGGTAGGTTGTACCTCCTTCCGGTTTTTGTGCATTCAAATCTGGAACTGACGGATGTGGTTTGAAGCCTCATGATATATTAGATTATGGTTCACACACAACGCTTATTGAGGTAATGAAAAAAACCATGGTGGATCTTAAAGACTCTCTCTTAGACGACCACTAATATTTGTAGCTAAACATATCCAAATATAAAACACACTAGCTGTCCCCCACCATTTCACCCGCGTTCCCAAGGGATATAACATTTTCCCGGCCCAAAAAGTATCCTATGTTACTTTTAATACCTCCAAGAATATGTGTACAAAGTTTCATGAAGATCGGTTAGGTAGTTTTCGCGTGAAAGCTTAACAAACAAACTTACATTCACATTTATGATATTAGTAGGGATGTACAGAAAATAATCAATAGACGTGTAAGTCAACTACGTTCATTAGTTGATACTAACTATCCCCCGCGGTTTCAACTACGTTCCCGAGCAATGTTCCCCAGGATAACATTCTTATATTTTACTAGCGACCCGCCCCGGCTTTGCTCAGGTGCAATGTAGATACTAATACATATAAACCTTCCTCTTTAATCACTCTATCTATTAAAAAAAAACCATCAAAGTCCGTTGCGTAGTTTTAAAGATTTAAGCATACATAGGGATATAGGGACAGAGAAAGCGACTTTGTTGTATACTATGTAGTGATTCCAGGGCATGCTCTATCTATGTGGCAAGTTTCTTCTAAATCCGTCCGGTAGTTTTTGCGTGAAGGAGTAACAAACGTCCATACATACTCACAAACTTTCCCATTAATAATATTAGTAGAAAGTGCAATAGGATGGGATGTCTATGTTTTATTTGACGCGAATTTTAACAACAACATGTAAACTGAAGAAATCGTTTTGAATGAAGCTGCGAAATATATAAAATTTCACTTACGTTTAGTTTGAAGTTGATGAGACCAAAAAAACACATTGTTTCATACAAATTTTGCAAACCCATTTTACCCCATTGCGGGATGAATTTTCAAAAATCCTTTCTTAGTGCTCCCCTACGTTATAAAAGGAACCCCTGTGCAAAATTTCAAGTTTCTAACCCTTATAGTTTAGGCCCTGCGTTGATATGTCAGTCAGTCCGTCACCTTCTCCTTTTATATAAATATTACTTAAGTTTTAGTAAGGATCCCTAATCTCTTCTAGCAATAAATATAGCCTAGGTTACTCAGGGTGACTGTAGCTTTCCAATGGTGAAATAATTTTTGAAATCGGCTCACTAGTTTCTGAGTTTCTTCATTACAAACATACACACACATGAAATGTCATCATGCAATGTCATGAGCAAAACTCGAGCAGTCCGACTGATGTCGAATCGAAGTGTCAAGGTAACATGTCATTAGTAACGTCATTCTATTTTAGATAAATTATTAATGAAATAAAATAATCAGTTTCAGTAACTATTTACAAGCAATAAGCTTCCTTAAGGTTGGTCCCGACGTACCTTGAAGCTGACAGTTGTTTCCTCACCTCGAGTGAGAGATGTCAAGTCGAGTGGAGGAGATTTTTGTAATTCGAATACTAATATCTTTGAGTGAGGTTGAGTAGAGTCGAGGAATTTTCGAGGAAACGTCTTAGAATATGTGTTAGTGTTGGTTACTTCGTTATATTTATTTGAACTGACTTCTACTTGTCTAAGATATCTAAAGCTTCATTGATAAAAGTAGAAAAAATAATCTAAGTACTTCATAGAATGTTTGCGATTTGTAAACATCATAGACCGATGTCCGATACCTAGATAACACTAGTCCTTGAACTGATTGATAAAATGATTAGCTGACAGCGAACAGAGACGAACAGCGATTAGAAATACATACTGATAGCGCAGTTAACATTAATATTTGTGGTCTCCTTCATGTAGTAATAAAATAATAAATAAATATCCCGGGACATTCTTTACTCACGGCCATCTGGTCCAAAACTAAGCAGAGCTTGTACTATGGAAACCAGATAACTGATATACACTACATATACAACTTTTTGTTTTTTAAATACATATTTATATAGATATTTATACCCAGACACAGAACAAACAGACATGTTCATGCACACAAATGTTTGTCCTGGGTGGGAATCGAACCCGCGACCTTCTGTTTGAGAGTCAGGGTCGCTAACCACAACGCCAACTGGCCTGTCAATAAAAAATATATATCTATAAAATACTAAACTCTAGTATAATAAACTACTGACAAAAAAAACACACTGCCAAAGATTTAAGGTCCCCAAATACAATAGAATACAGTGTAAACTCTTTATAACGAAACTCAAGGGACTGAGCATTTTTTGTCGTTATAGAGAGTTATCGTTATATGGAGTGAACAAAAAAAAACAAAACAAAGTGAACAAACCAACCAACTTGGGCTCACTTCAACGTTATAGGGAGTTTATCGTTATAAAGGATAACGTTATAAAGAGTTTACACTGTATATGCCATCCTAAAATAACAATGGCTTAATGACCAGACAAAAATAAAACCGTTCGTGATTATTATCTCATTGTTCTAGAAACGCCATACAAGCATAAAAACACCTTTCTTAAAGAAATAAATTGGGGTAAATGTAAGCATGCACCTCACGTACACTCCGAAAGATCACAAAGCCTGATACAACGGGCTCCTGGTTATAAATTATCATTTCGAATAATAAACTTTATTGTGTGCACATAAAGCCGACATTTATTTGAGAGGAACGAAAAAACTAAACATAGTATATTATAAGTACATGTGAAACCGACTTTAAAACCACAGCAGTAACATAGAAATTCGTTTGCATTATTCGACTAACAGGACAAAGTGTATTTTCAATGGAAATTATGCTCTATCACGTAGGTAGTTTAAGATCATTTTGTGTGTAGTATATTATTATGTAATTTTTGGCGACACGAACAATGCCCATACAATTTTACACCTTTGGACACGAGTGTATCTTGACACAAATGGCTTTTATAATAATTTTAAAGTCCGCACCCGATTTTGTATGGTTTTAATTTTGTGCAGAAGGGTTTTTGTTTAAAGTCGTCGTGGAAGAATTATCTTGATTGCTTTCATCCGGACAAAAGGTTTCTCGTGTATGCGCTTACATTAGCAGGACCACCAGGTGATATTAAAGTAATCAAGTGGTATAAATCAAAATATATAAGGATACGACAGACAGTCTTACACATTCATATGTAATTTGTTTTTACCTTTTGTGATAAATATAATAAATGACACGAGTTTTGTGAAGCATTGTAAGGACAAAAATAATGAAATATTATGTTAAACTAACTAATAAATAAATTGTTAAACATACCCATTTGCCCCTCGGGTGCCTCGTAGTCCGGAATGGTAAGGCCGGGTAAAGAGTCAATGATTAACATCACATAAAGTCTCCATAGAATTCGCTTATGAAAAGTCACTTGAGCTCATCCCCAACGAAAATATTAACCTTTAAAGAAATGATGAAAAACTTATAAAACAGAGGAAAAATAATACGGAATTTAAAATAGGAAGTATGTATTTTGTACAAGTTATGTCTTATTAAAATAAAAAATTAAATAAATTGTCAAAAAATCTTGAAATAATTTATTTATTATGACATGTTCATCATTAAAAATGGCTTATTTTAATCACCAAATAGTCCTTGATCACCAATAAAAACGAGTATCGCATTGACAATGCTTTTATATTTTATATAACTTATGTCTCATTAAAAAATAATTAAAGTAAATTGTCAAAAAAGATCTAGTCGAAATAATTCATTTCTTATGACTTTATCATCAATAATAGGTTGTTTTAATCACCAAATGGTCCTTGATCACCAATAAGTAAGAGCATCAAATTGCCAAATCTTTTATATTTTCGTTCGCTTTCTTAGGTAAATTAAATACTCAGTTAAAGTTACCTATTGATGTTACTCCTTTTTATGTTGAAACAGATTTTATGGCAAATCTACTTCGATGTTTATTTTTCTTAACGTGAAAGTGATAAAACGACTCGCACGTTTTTCAATATATAGTAATATGTATAATTTTCCCTCCAAAAGTAACATGAATAAAAGAAACAATAAAACGTTATGTGCCAGGATTAAATTTTACCGCCATCTAATGGCAGTGAATAAAACCTTTTTAGACGTTTTAAATAGTGCCAATACCTATTTCAAAATATGAAAATATAGAATTTTCTTTTTTTTTTGGTCCACAAAACTGAGTACTTACACAAAATCTTATTAATCAAGTATGCTAATAAAAAAAAATGTATAAAAGCTAATAATAGGTAATATAAACAAGTACACAACAAGTTTGGATCGCTTCTATCGTCTCACGCTCTGATTCACCAACACACCAAAGTTAATAAAGGAAGTGAGAACTGTCTCGCACATTTGGTTCACGTCATGATGTGTCAAAGTGGTAACTGAAGCCAACATTGTTTTTATTTGTACCACCATCTACCACGTAAACACGCCCTCATGTTTTCTAAAGACATGATATTTATTTTTGCTTGTGCAGATGTTTTTCTATTGAAGTGGGCTATGTTAGTTTTTACATTATTTTTATTATTACTAAAACTAAGATCGAACTGTCCATTATCTGTTTGTATAAAAAGCTGGTTAAATGCAACGATAATTAAGGTTTTCAAAAATTGTATTTGGTATATTTTTATAATTTAATTAAACTCTATTCAGTATCTTGTCTTATAGATCATCATATTTAGACAAAACAATTATTAATTGCACCAATTGCACAATATTTTGCACATTTAAAAACTTTCTCTAACACTCTTCTATTAAGTAAAACTCTTATAAAGCGGAAGTCGTAACATGTGTAAATATACCAAAACCTTGCAAATAGTTACCATAGATGTAGTAAAGCAAAGGAAATGCGGAGTAATGTAAACTAGCACAATGGACTATGGAAACATAAATTTTAGTAATTAGTGACACGAGTTACTAAATTCGCCATAACTGAGAGTATTAACAGTTTTAAGCGAGGCACAAATGTATGAGGTAAGGAACTTAACTGCCAAGACTTGGAGCGAGCGAAAAAAGAAAAATGTTATTTATACAGCTTAAAATAAGAACCAAAAGTTTAACTCTTAAAAATGACTACCTATTGCATTTACCTACTAAAGATACAACTCCTCTCCCTATTTACCTGTGTCGCATTACGATGATAAAACATTTTCTAGGTAACTAACAAATTCAGAGTCAATAATTACAAGATTATTTTATGAACCTCTTACAGCTGTTTCGTATCCATCACCAGACATAGATTAATAGCTCTATAATTTAAGATTTGTCCAACTGCGTTTAATAAATATGAAAAATAATGAGAACGTCTAAGCCTGCAGGCTGCATGCCTTCTACGACACGCTTTAATATCTACTATGTCAAATTTACGACTTTATTAGACCATTTCTGGCTTGACAAAATTATCTGTCTGTCCGGTCTGTGCAGCCCCTAAACGGGTGGCAAAAACAATAAGAAGCCATCGGCCGGGAGTTCACTGGTCGAGAATAGAACTCGTTCTAAATTTAAACCGGCCGTTAGTGAAGCGCCGCGGGAACTGGCATTCTAAAATTAAATTACTTTTTAAATTTTGAATCCTGCTCGTTTTGTCACGTTCAAGGTCGTAGAGGAGGAAGATTTTTCCGTCATCGGAGAAATTAAAAAAGTTAATGTTTTTTTTTATGGCCAGCTCCAACTTTTGTTGAAACATCTGGCATAGATTATATTCGAAACATAAATTCTATAGCAAAAAGGTGCCTACCTAATCTAAACTAAGACGATTTAAATTGTATTAGTACCCATGAGCACTTCTGAATTGGGTTTAATAAGGTACATGCAATCCAGTCTAACCTTGCCAGGCAATCAAGGATCGAGTGGGTGTTTTATTGAATAGATTCCATGTTAAACTAGGTAATATATTCTCTGTTAATAGATAGCCAAGTTCGTCGCCGTCAATTGTTTACCTGCGGATTGTTATTTACGATTGGAGATTGTTTCCAAATTTGAACAAGGAAGTGTTAGAGAACATTCTTATAATTATTGCGCAGAATTCTATATACAAAAAATAATTCATCGTTGATTAAGCAAATGTTTTGGCTTTCAGTGTATTTATTTATTTTTAATAATATGCAATGAAACAGTAAGAAAAATGGATACGTTGCCATAGCGATATTTTATATTGGTTAGGTTAGGTTGTAGTCTGACCTAACATCTAAAGTATCAAACAAACTTAACCATATTTGGTTTAAAATCGTGAAAAGATGGACTGATACACAACAGATGCCTTACCTACTTATTTGAGTAAGTAGTTTAGGTTCTAATATAAAGGTAGTCCTATTTTTATTATAATATGGTTGGGGTTACGACATGTGTAATATTTCGATCGCTAAGTAAATTTAAATCTATTATCTGTTTTGTTATTAAGCTCAAAGCTAACTCCCACAATAAAACATTACAATATCACGATCTAACCTTTATTTAAAGGGCGGGACTTTAATGTTAGTTACCATTTATAAATTAATCGCAAAGCCTATCACTCTTTCGAAGGGCGAGGCATACTGTAGTGGTAAACCTCTTCCTACCTCTGCGAGGATTCGGAAAACAAACACAAAACCGCCCTCTTATTCAGCTAATATAAACTTCGTCAGGTCGCGGCGCAACGAGGCTTTGGAGAGCTTACCTCTCACGTGATTGAGCATTAGCGAAAGGGACAACATCCTCAAGCTAGTGTAAATTTCTTTACAGAATCGAAGCATCTCAATTCCATTTTTAAAATAGTTTTTTTCTTTCTTCACGCACGTCAATAATTAGGTTCAAATTTAGAACTGACGAAACGCAACGCCAACTCCTGCGCACGCACGTTGCAATCGCACTAAATATCCCTTATCCCGATGACAGACAGACAAATTGGTTTTCTAAATCCTACTGCAGTTACTGTCATCACAAACCAGTATTTCACGATCCTTTTTCTAGAACTTGGAGTGGATAGTGAAGGATCTAGTTTTGACGGTCATGTTCGACTAAATACGGTAAAGCGATAAGTCTACGGTTTGGGGTATTGTCAAGAGATTTATTTACGGTCTAAAGTTAAAAATAAAAAATCACTGTTATTTTTATATTGGCAGTCAATAGTTATATTCAGTAGAAGAAGAAAATTTTCAGTAAAGTATTGTCTTAATTTTTTTTTGTAAAAACTGCAATAAAACAATATTTGTGTTTTAATGGAATATGTATATAATTCCTCTGAATAGGTTTCGTTTTTGGTACCGCTTATTCTGTCGTAAATTTTGTTACGACTGAGTTACTGTAATGTAAACAAAAACATAAGACGTAAAATAAGGGACATCGTGTCTCGGGGTCGTATTCCCCATTTTTGGTCACAAAAACTAGCAGGACAAAACTGTTGTTTACCTAAAGTAATATAAATCAGTCAACTTAGGGTGATGTAGGTCAGTGAAGATGTTATTAAGAAAAAAGGTCCTTCTCTATTGTGACATACGAAACAAAGTACAAAACTCTATAAGCCATGGTTACTAAGATTATCGTCTGTCCAATATAAGAAGTCTCTTTTGTCGTTTAGAATGATATAGAAAAAAATACTTTATTCTCTTCAGAAATAAGATTCATTATATTAAACGTCAAAGCCGTATATTATCTAGACTAAATAATACCTACATATTTCATAGATATCCTGGGACACATTACTAACTGAGCAGATATACAATCTACATAATTATAATATACAGATATATAAACTAAAGATCTGAAACCTTGTTTGTTGTTTTATAATATACTACTGGCTGAGCCAAAGAAAATTTTAAGTTCCAAAATCAAATATATACTTCCAATATCAAAAGTACGTCGAAGTACGCCGTACTTACTACATTTAGCCAATTTCAGAGTGTCTACTGCATAGCTGTAGAGCAATGTATCGAGTCTCCTATTCCACATTCCGCACAACACCTATACATTTTGAAGCATAGAGGCGTCCGATGCAATTTAAGTATGAAATTGCCAACCATTACGATATCTTTATTGAACACTAGCTGTTCCCAGCATGCGTTGCTATGCGACTTTTCTTTTTTTTTGTGTTAACAACTTTCGCAGACTTCCGTAGAGCCGCTCACTAAAGTTTTCACGTTATAGGATAAATACTAAAAGAAGACATAGGGTACACACATTTTTATATACATACTAGCTGCCCCCCGCGGTTTCACCCGTGTTTATCGATATCATATACATACATACTAACATATATCTACGAAAAATTCCGCGTCGAATGGTAGCAGTCCCATCCCGATATGTTAAGTAGTTTTGAGGTGATGGTGCATCAAAAAAACCCACTCCATTTTCCTTATACATATATAGAAGATATACTTATAGTATATAGATAAATATACTGACTTACAATTTAAATACACAACAACAAAACCATACTGGATTTTTCCGTAACATCGCCACTAAAACCAGTTTTTCTTAAAAACAAACAATCTGTACTCGAGCCCAACTCGGTAGCCATTACCGTCAACACTCTCCATTATGGAAAAGGCAAAGGGCCACTTAAACCTACACCTGTTACAATTTTGTGAATACACCACTCGATACTCCGGTGGTCCGATCTACTTCCTGCTGAGACATACGATCTTCCTACGCGTTTTATTTTCTATGAAGGCATTGTATTTATCATTGATGACTTATGTCAATATACTATACCTGATAATAAAGTGTTTCACTTGATCGGGACTCTTCTTTAACATGGAGATGAGGGAAACTAAATTTTGTGGTGTATTATCTATATCTCGACAAGGCTGTCGCTCTAATCCAGCTTTTTTTTTCTGTTGTAATCTGGTATAAGCTGGAAAATCCATGATTTTAATAACATCTTCAATTAGTTTTTAATCTCAGGCTCCTCGCTTACCTAAGCTTATATTATGGAAACCAGATGTTTGTTGTAAATACATCAATAGATATTTACATACAGACAGTAAATACATGTTCATGCACATAAATGTTTTTCCTAGAAGAGAATCGAACCGCCTACATGTTTGTCTGGGTGACCTTTTATAACTCAAGATCGATTTGACCTCTTCTCCTCTCTCAATCTTGAAGAAAATTTATATATAGTCAAAACACGTCATTGCGCGAATGATAAGCTCGAAAGAATCGATAAAAGCGGGTAAAACCGTGGAGACAGTTAGTGAAAACGAACTTATGCAAAAGTAATCCCGTTGGCGACCTTTAACCGTATGCCAAAAACAAGTTACAATAAAACAAACATTTATGGCTAATAAAGGCAACGGTCCGATGCCGTGCGCCGGCGCACCGTTACCCTTTTAATTGGGCAGGAACTCTAACGGAACGAGTTATGGTTGCGACACGAACACGACGAGCCCTTAACCCTTATTAGCGAACCAAATCTGAGTTCGAATATTTCAGTGTATGTCTGTATGACGTATGATTGGTCGATGTATTTTATTCAGTAGCTTAGAATTTAAATATCTAATAACTATAAAAACACGCATTTTCTATTGTTTAGTTGCATTTGCTACAAAAGCGTGCTTTTTACTTTTTGTTAACAATTATTTATTCTTCATCATTTAGTTAAATCGCTAATCCTGATTATCCTAGTAAGGATAACGGGTATAACTGTTTAAAATATTAAATTGTCATCGGTCCTCGATAAACCTACAAAGTTTGAATGAAATCTGACCATTTAAAGTTGGTCAAAATCGCGCCCCCTAAGGAGTCAGTTACATACAAACATACAGGTGAAACTAATAAAAGTGTGTTAAGAACTAAAATTTAACTTGGGTTGCATTGACATCTTGGCTAGGTTTTTATGTCAATCTCAGTAGTTTATTCTTTCAGATACTTTTGTAGATAAAACAGTTTTCGTTCTGTATGATTTCTTACGTACGGCTATGAATGAGTTACATCTTATACTTTACAAATCAATGAGAGCCCACTGTTTCCATGGTCATTATACCAGCTGAATGCATTTAATAGTTTTCCTTTCAAAAACATAGAAAACACAATGGCCAACAGTTAAATAAAATCGTTAAACTTACTACCGGCACGGTATGATGACCGTTTTGACGCTTCAGATTGTCATAGGAAAAGAAACTGTATTGCTTTGGAAAAAGGTTGATTTCCAACATCATACAATTAGCTGTTGGATCAATAGATGCACCTTATGTCTGAATGAATAAAGGTTATTTTTCTTTGTCATTGTTAAACGTCAAAACGGCCATCATAGCGTGCCGCAAGTTTAATAGTTGTAGTACTGTGACTTGCGCTGGCGCACGTAACTCGCGCGTCTACACGTCCGAGGCGATTGCGTCACAAAATATACATATGAGAGTCTATTTGATTACAGTGATGCGCCCTCGAGAACTCAAGTAGGAAAGTCTTTATTTTTTATTGCAGAGAAGGCATATCTAATAGGCATAGCATGAAAATATAAACAGGAGCCAGATCATTTCTCTGACAGGTCAGTTAGCTTGATGGCGACCCTGACTGTCGAGCCACAGGTCGATTCCCACATAGAACACACATTTGAGGGCATGACTGTTTGTACTGTGACTGGGTGTAAATAATTATATATGTAAGTACGTATTTAGAAAAAAGAAATATCTAGTATATCAGTTATCTGGTTTCCATAGTACAAGCTCTACTTAGTTTGGAATCAGATGGCCCAGTGTAAACCCTATTAAGCTTGAGAAAATCAGTCCAATTGGGTCCAGTTATGTTAAATTTAATATCAAAAATATTGACCAGTTATTTTTAAGGTTTTATTTAAATTATTATTCTTCAGTTTGAGAGAAGAGGCTCCCAGACTGACACATATCCGCAATCAATGGCGCCAAATAATGTATGCTCGCATCTAATGTTGCAGCTCACGATCCTCAGACGTGAGGACCTGATTAAAGAATTAGTTGACTCAAGTACCTAAAGTGTAATTTCTTCGTTCTTTTTTTTACTATGGAATTATTTTGACCATATCGGCAGCACCTGTTCAGACTTTACATTAACATTTCTGAAGGTCACAATTTTATGGATATCCATGGTTATTCCATTTATGATTTTTAAGGCAAAAAGTTTTACATAACTTTAACGTTGGCTTAAGGTTTGAAATAATTACCCATAGAACTTGTGCTTGCACGATTATTTCTGGAACTTACAGGATATTTAATTCTACGGAGCGTACATAAAATTAATTAATTAACATACATATTATCATATTGAGTACATTTAAACGACCATTTGTTAGCAAAATCACATCTCACGATAAACAATGATGTCATTGAAGCCATTGCTCTCTCTATTACAGTATTTGCGAATCTATTAATTTATTGACTACCTACTTAAGACAATTGGCTAATCAAATAGTCGTCATGGCACGGCAAATAATGCCTTGTCAATTAACCGCTTAAGAATGAATCTTACTCTACATTCATGGTAGACTAGATGCAGTATTTATGTTACAGTGTGTCAATATCAGTTTGTATAGATGTAGTAATAAGCTTCACCTGAACAGACCATATGATGAATGGCAGACAGGAGAAGACTAGACTTCCTTTACCTGATTCTGTCTTGTACCCTGCTTTACTTACTTTCTTCATATAATTTTAAATGAAAATAAACAGGGTATGAAAACCAAAAGCTGCTCTCTAAAATTCCCCACATTTTTAAAGTGTGTTTTCCTCGTGTATTTTCCGGTTATTTTAACATAAAACTGATAACTAATATAAATTCAGCGTGGAGCCCGCTTGTTTCTGCGAACCGACAGGAAGTGCTAGCTATGTGGAACATTTCTGTTCTAACATTAACTGATTAACGTGCGATCACGGTTGTTCCAAATGCACCGCAAATGAATTGCAACACTGTCACAGAATAACTTATAGCCGTAGTGGAAAATATGTGCACTGGTTAAATAAATAGATCGAAACTACTAGAGGAAAATGCATATGCATGCTATGGCAAACGAGCATAACCTTTCTCAAGAATCATGGAATATATTTTAACAAAAATAAACTGTTTCAAAGTGAAAAACAAGTGTGAACCAAGAAACAATTATAAAGCTTTACAAGAGTTAAAACATAACTGAAGTAGGAAGTCCAACAAATTCCCTTCAATTGCAATTAATTGACGTAATCAAGCAATTGTCAAGAGGGTTACATTGCTGAAATTAACAATGATAATAGACTAAAGAGTGTAACGAACTTAAATCAACTTTACGATGTTGAATATAAAGCTTAGAATGATGTTGTTGAAAGTACTGAAACTATGGCAGGATGAAGTAAACTATGTAGTTAAACGAAGGGAGACAAATGACCTCCGCTTTAAGTATAATGACGTTTAGAAGCAGTTTGAGATATCTTAGGATCTATTTATTTATTAGAGTTTATATTATCTAAATCAATATGTATCTTAACGAAATAAAATTTTCGAATGAATTGCAGAGAATTTGTATTTTGGCACACAAAGAGATTATTAAGATTCTTGGCACATTTTTGTAGCAGAAATTTTAAAACCTGTTTTATAAATGGAAGAAAATCTGTATTGTTTATATACAAAAACGAGTCAGCACCCACATTATCTATCTCAAGGTTACAATGAGATACGCCAATCACAGACGCGACTAATAACCCTATCGAATCAAATTCCACGTCCAAAGTTCATAATACCATTATATTCTCCCATGACATATCTGGATTACAACTTACAACGAAGGTTGCGACCTGCATAGATGATATCATTTAAACGAGGGTCCATTTGGAGGTCACAACCGGCCAGCCCACAATGACCTATCGTTACACACACAATATCCCCGCTGAGTTAGCATTATGAAAGGCGCAGGGAAAGCGGGGGAGGTCAAAGGTGGCTGGTAGGTACTGCAGGAATGAAGTTGAATCATCAACGATAACAATAAAATGAGGAGCGTATTATTTCTGACGAATGTATCATTGTTGTGTTCAACGAATCGTGATGGCTATGGCGCTGTAATTTTGACCAGGGACATGATCGGGTTATGCATGCTTATGGTTTGGAGACGGCTCGGCTAGGCTTGGATTTATGATTTTAGGTTCAATAGAGATTTCTGTCATAATGGATACTTATGATTCTGTGAAATTTTCAGAAAATATACATCGTTAGAAACAGCTGACAGGTGACGAACATAAATATTATTCTTTATTAGCGAAATCTTCTTCAGTTAAAACTTGAAGCTTCACGCTATCGCTAATTACTTCAAGTACAGCAAAAAAATAAATTTTGAGAATAACATAATTGGATGACTAATGAAACTATTGTTCTGTATAATTAGAATACTGACTAAGCAATCAATCATAATTTTAATAATTACACAGTATAAGTTTCAACAATCACAGTAGCACAAAAAAAATCTGAATGACCGGGGACTTTTTTCAAACGAACGCAATTCAAGCGTACATCCTCCCGCCGATGTTTGTCTGTGTGTACCTGGCGTACCGTCGCGTCCGCTGGCGAAACATCGATAAAAGGCTACGTTGCCTCATTCTATGCACGTAGTATAATAATGTATGGTGCAACAAGTGGAAAGTGGTGTGGCAACAAGCACAGCGCACTGTACCTACTGAAATAAATAACTTCTTATCTGTAAAAGCTGAACGTTTAATATTTAAGCATTAAGCTGAAGCAACGTTGCAAACAACGGTAAATTTTGCATAAATCAACAGTAAAATTTTATGCTCATTGTTTTAGTTATTAATGTAATTGAATAACAAAATTATTCTACGAAAATCAGACAGCTGATAAAGTGCGAACAGAAATATGAAGGTAAATGTAACTTTTACATTATATTCTAAAAGAAAGTTTGATTTTGTTCGTAAGATAATCACATAATTGCCTAGATTCTGCCTCACGGTTTCACCTACATTTAAAAGGGATGTGATAACCTATGTCCAGCTCCGTCATTATAATCTTCAGCTATGTTTTCATATAAATCAAAATCAGTTTGATACTCAAGCATTTTGATTTTCGAAGCGTTTCGCTTTTTTAAATATGAACTGTGAACTCCTAAAAATGTACTGTGATAATGACTTACAAATTTAAGTTCGTATACATTTGATAAATAGTAATACGTAGCATAGTAAAATTAATTAATAATTGATAATGAATACGTGCCACTCTCAATAAATTAATATAATGCGTAGTTACAGTTCATTAATTATATTTATTTGTTATTTTTCCATTTGCCCACGCCCACAGAACCACACGTGGTCACTTATCGTGACCCTTATCTAAGCACGACTATGTTAGGGTCATTAACTAGCAATTTGCTTCAAGTTTCATTGTCAACATTAAAATTTTCATTTTAAATTTATTGAATAAAATGTAGTAGAGCTCTTAGTGCAGAGTTCGTCCGGGGAAGTACTACCTTGCCCATTTCTGCCGTGAAGCAGTAGTGCACTTGTATTACTGTGTTTCGGTTAGAAAGGTAAGGGGGCCGGTGAAATTACAGGCACATGAGACTTAACAACTTCACGTCTCAGGGTCGACAACGCATTGGCGATGCCCCTAGTGTTGTAAATGTCCATAGGCGGCGGTGACCACTTACCATCAGGTGGACCGTCTGCTTGTTTGTCGGCCCAAGTGGCATAAAAAAAAATGTTTCTTTTAACATTGATACGCTTTTACTTGATTTGTTGACCTTAGAACTATACTATGTCAGACTTATCCATTGTTTCTTTTATGATATCAGTAATAATGTAAGGTTAATAATTGTTTAAATCAGTGATTTATTATTCAAAATAGCAAATTCCGATGAAATATTAAATGCATCTGTTAAAACATGATCTGCTTAGTAGACTGGAAAGAATAACAGTTCAAATACCTACATGTAGTCTCTCCCTCTAATGTTATCTTTTTTCTTAATATCAATCATATTTGCTTTTAATGTGAAACGCTTTCTCAAAATTAATCATCGTTTCTTTTATATTATGAATACTTTTGTTACCATCAAAAAGTCACTTTGTTAAACTTTCACTTATTTTTATTATGAAAAAACGAGTACGTGTAATTAATCAACGAGATGTATATGATTGAATTCTCATCTTTCTCTTGACAAGTCAATTAAAATAAAGATTGAGTTGATTGAGACAGCAATTAACAAACTCGTCGATTCAATATAAACTTTGTAGAATTCAATATTTAGGTCGCATGCAGTTTCTACATACCATCGATCAATATCTTGGTGTGACTTGGTGTCTTATTGACATAATAATATTGTAATGTTTTAGTTGTACCTAATTGTTGTTATTTTCTATTTTGTAGTCTTGTTATTTCTTTTTTTATGTTGAATGTTACTTATACTTAGTATTTTGTAATTGATAAATATAAAAATATATAAAATTTCTCTATTGAAAAGGTGTATTTCAGATAGACATAGGCTATCATTATAATCCCGGAATACATAAAATTCTTCTGAAAGTCGGATGAAACCGCGAGACCAAAGCTTGTTAATAATATTAACTTAACTGTAATTAAAGTTGTAATTCTTACATAAATATGGCGTAAATACTTTGGCATTCCATACCATAACACATATTTTACAACGTATTACTAGAACATTTTCTTATAATCAACTCCAATTGTGTATTGATCTTGTTAGTTATCTCACAGAATGTCAGATCTATTGTCGAAAAAAATATCCACTTGGACAATATCCGGTATATCGCTGGTTACACGGGATATCTTAAATCGAGGGACTGTCTATGTTGTCATGTGGTGTATCGATACACGCATTGTCGGTATTTGTCAAGAATTATATCCACAATTTTAATTTAAACTTTTGTTTTCCATTATTTATTAAACATATTATAATTAGAACACCTAGAATTATATTTTTATGATAATGCATTTTAACTTATATTATTACCAGAAACGTAAAAAGAAATATCATTAGTCAACTACATTAAAGTACAGTAAATCTTTACAATTTCTCGCCATCATAATTAATCTAGTTAAGAAATTATAACGGTATCTTTTTTGCTTGCAGTCGGAACTAAGCGTTTCAAAATTAATCGTTGCCATCCGGCAGAAACACTTCAGCACCGGAAACATATTTTGTTGAAAAAATACCCTACAACGAGATCGTTCATCAAAGTAAAGTCTAAAGTTACCGAGTAGGGATGAATAGGGACCAATTCTGAGCAGGAAGATAGCAATACTTTGCATGTAGAAAAGGTGAATCTATCGAATATACGTGAGAAAATCTATACTTTTAGTCACATATGTCATTGCAGATATTTTTTGACGTTTGCATTTCGTTATCGATTTGGGACTAGAATGGTACTCTAGACTCTCTCGGTCCATCTGATGGTGAGTGGTAACCGTCTCCTATGAACATTTTTAGCACCAGAGGCATTGCCAATGGGTTGTCGACCCTGAGACGTGAAGTTGACAAATCTCATGTGCCTATAAATTCACAGGCCCCCTTATTATTCCAACCGAAATAGTAATACAAGTGCACTACTGCTTCACGGTGGTAATGGGTGAGATAGTAGTTGCCGAACTCTGCGCTAAGAGCTCTACTGCAAATTATATCTTTTAGCTTAACGATATTCAATGTCAATCGAAGCAAATTTGCAGGAATATCTGCTATAAGATATCAACGCTGGAGTTCAATTTCATTTTAAGTGGGTAAACAGCTCTACGAAATACAACGGTAGTTGCTTAGACAAATAAGTACGCAGTTATGAAATAGAATTTCCCTTTCAGCTCCTGTCTTATGTAGAGAAATCTTTCATGTTATGTGAATATCATTTAACCTATGACCTTACAATCGTAGTGTCTAATATCTTTTATCTTATAAAGTTTACAAGTCAAAGGGCTTTTAGGTAAGCTATTAACTAAGTTAAACGACACTTTGAAAGTAACAAACTGACACAAAAACGATGGAATGATAATTATTGATGTCAAAACCGTTTACAATTTTAACAAACAAAAAATATCTATAGAAATTGAAGATCCAGAACATACAATACCTTTTAACAAGGAGACGACAACGATGACCCAACATTTTTTTTACTTTCCTTCCCAACTTATTGAAAGAAGATCTATTTAATTTAATAATCAAAGAAAATACTTAAATTATAAAAAGGATATACCAGATGTAAAGAAATTTAAGAGAGTTAATTTAACAAAAAAATATTGAATGCTCTGAAATTAGCCCTAGATATAAGGGAAGAAAGTCTAGATTAAGAAATTATGGATAATACTGATACCGATGTTACCATATTTGCCTATTTGCATAGTCATTCGTATAAATATTATAATGTTAAGCGATCGTGACCTCACGACATAGACCATATGTAGCTCGGTTCCGCAGGTTAAGCAAATGTTTGTAAAGAAAACATGCCAGTCGACTGCCAAGCAAAACATCTAAAATCAATAATGATTCATCGATCTACCGAGCACGCTGCCCAAACTGATAATAGTTAACATACATAATTGTTGAGAATTCGATAATGTTAATTGGGAATCACGTCTTAGTGTAGCTATCCTGTTCGCATTAAGGTCAAACTATCAATTACGATTGCTTGAGCCATTATAATTTGTATAAATATATTCCGTTTTTATTATGTTATCGAACTTTCCGGGGTTTTTCTTTAACGTGAATGACGACATCAAATTTAGCTTTAATTTTTACCAGGTTTTTTTTCACCTACATGAACCATATGTTTGCAGTGCGTAAAGGAAGTTGTAGGCGTATGGTGCTCTTCCAGGGAGATTTAACTCTTCAATGAGAGTATCAACAGCAGAAGAATACTAGTACCTGATCTTTCCTTCCTAACTAATTGAACATGGATGGCTTGAGGGGTTTGCAGAATGAGTAGAATGTATACATATTACGACAGCCCCAAATTATTGAGGAGAAGCGCGTAGAGGATGATGGTCACGGCAAATCAGTTTCCCATACGCTTATGTCATCAAAGTGTAAAAATACAATTAGTAATAGGTGTGTACCTGATTATATCATTCTAAATTGGTTTCAATGAAGCTCCAAGGTAACGTAATTAGTGCATCGCTGCGATATTCCTCCGTTTATATTTAGATGCGATGGCATCCCATCATTTTATTCAACTACCAATTTGTCAGTAAGCTTATAACTATAAATTGAAAGATCTTTGATATTCTTGCCGCTACTGTAGTCATGTACATGTTTTCCTTATTCACCACTATTCATCACAATTACAATCAAAGGTCTGAAAACGAACTCTTCTATAGCTAGAACATTAAAGATACCGAAGATAAAAATAATATAATCTTTTAGCTCTTACCAAATTCATCCATATTCTATCGGCAAGTTAGTAAATGCTATTTAATAATATAAATATACAGTCCTAGCTTTAGCTGCAGTGTATGTACGTGAACTGTATATATTATGTACATAATGTACGTTATGTAGTAAAAGCATTATAATTCAAGGAACATCAATCGTGCATGATAGCAGTTACAAGTAAATTCAATTAATGAAATAAAATCTTCAAACAGATTGATTTTTCGATTGAAAGCACTGTGAAATTTGTCTGAAATGTGAAAACAGTCTGTGTTAAAGACCGGTAGAGTCGGTAGATTTAACTTTTATGTAAAAAAATTGACAGTTTTAGAGACGCGACGCGAGAACGGCTTTTCTCATACAAATTGTGCGGAAACATCCAAACATTTCAAATTATCTCTGAATCATAAGTGAATGCGTCAAATTCTAGAACAACAACAATAATACTGATGTAAACTAAGGATTTATTATTACGCAAATAACTGATTACAGTGTTGACAATGCTATCATTGTAGGTACATAGACACGAATTCGCTTCCATTGACATATTTATTAGATGCTATCTCACATGCTATGTTTATGCTAATGAATCAGATTAGGAATAGAGTCAAATATGTTTTTGGTGAAACAATTATTATTAGTGATGATAGGGACATTGACGAAGATAAAACTAGTACAAAATCAAACTAGTTGAGGTATAAAATAGTATCAAAATTTAAAGATTTTATGGTGACACGTGGTGATTAGCGTGGTGATTTCAATGACCATAATGATGATGAAAACAATTGCCCAGAATAAGGACATAACATACTTTAAAGAAAAAAACCCAACCCACTATCACTGTTATCTTCCAAAATGATAATAGACATTTTTAATGCAACACAGATTATAAATGAAAGATAAATAAACACAAACCTATGAATATAATCGAGCTACGAACACAAAAACATAAACTGTTCGCAGAATTAATGAAGGCACTTGTACAAGAACTCGCTTCACAAAATCACAAAAAGGATCTATTTAAAACGATCAATAAAGATCCACATTCGATACATGCGTGCGGCGGTTTCGATCGATGCGCGAGAGCAACTGACAAGAGAATCGTTGGGCCATGCGCCGGCGCACGTATTACCCGACGAAGTTTAATATGACTCCAGTATAAGACCGTTACTATACCAATGGTGAAAGTTTTAAATCGGTCGGTTCGTATCATGTTTATTCACCATGAAGCTAATGTATTTTTAGTAAATACGCTGGGCAGGTAAAATCTTCTCTAGCAATAAGGACTTGGTTGGTAAAATTACGGTCCGTCAAGTGTATAGTTAAAATAGTTACGAGAAAACAGATCATTACTTACCACTGACGGTAAGATTATCGTAAAACTCAAACTAAATAAAATAGAACATGAAATTAAAGCACAAAAGATAGATCAAATATTATGATTGCGTTTAAACGGTGAATAAGGTACTAAAACAGTACTACTTACAAAAGCAATAAAATAACTTAGAAAACTGGTTGCAGATGCCTGTTGAGATTATGCTATGATCTTAATATTAGAGGCTCCAGAACTGGAATCGGAAACTTGATATACAACTGAAACCAATATTATACGACATAATTCCGTTGATGTTAGTTGTAGTTAATATAGTACTGGTAATATGAAAACTTAAAACACAATGTGGATCTATCTATACTTTCCAATAATTAATAATGTCTCCAATAAAAATTAATTCATCATCATCATCATCATCATCATCAGCCTATCTTTTGAGAATTATGTTTCGGCAAAAAAAAATTGCATCACGCATTTTTGGTTTAAAAATTTTGATACAATGTATTTTATGTTATAAATACTGCCAAAATAAATAATGACCACAAAACTATTGGCCGTAAAACAATCTCACAAAACACAAATCTATGTGACTTACGCTACAGAGTTATGTTTCAATTAAAAAGTGATATATCATTCGGCCCAATTCATTATGATTCGATGGAACGAGTAGGTACGTATTGAGTGTTCTAAATACGTCGATCTAAATTCATAAATCGTTTCGGATCGATTTGGATCAATAATACGGAACGGAACATTCGGGCGGTGTCAACGCACTGCGCGCCACTGCGGCCCACTCCTGTTCACCAGAAAGGACGAATCGATCGGCGCTGCCTTGACATTTAATCGATACAATTTTGATGATATAACGATTAAGAAACATTTTCTCGGCATTCAATTTTATTGTTACTTAACAGGGCTTTATTCTGCGGAATGTTTTTGTAATTCTGCTGTATAGCATTGCGAGTTATTTGGACTATACTGCAAATGTATGTCTTGTGGCCGTAGCCCTTTGGACGTATCCAAAGAACATGACATTGTTCACACACTTCAATCCGATCCCAAACTGAGCAGTGCTTGTACTATGGCAAACAAATAATGGATGATTTTTAAACATTCAATTACTTAATAGCTGCCACATGTAGAGCTACTGAGATCGTAAATGATAAATTATCAACTTCTGCTTTAACGCAATGTCAAAAAGTTTACAATAAATGAAGCAAATAATTTGAGACCGAGAAGAAAGAATTCGTTACGGTCTCGCACATGGTAAAATAAATCATCTGTTGAACAAGAAAGCAATTTTATACGATATGTCCATAACATAAAGATGATATTAGCTTACAGAGTTATAACAATCGCTATATTTAACGTCAGCAATGTGTCTTGAGTTAATTCATGACGTGCCTAAAGTTAATTGTTCAGTTCTTGAAATGATAAAATTAAAAGACTGAGTGACACAGTTCATTAGCAGTGTCAAGTATTTCTTAGGTATTCAAGGAAAGTCAAAGCCTAGTCAAGCCTCTCTCAATAGTTGTTTTAGTCAAGAACCGTTATAAAAATAACTAAATGATTATTTGATACAAATAAAAGATCTTGTTACGGTGTAAAACACCGTTCAAATAGCTCAATAAAGCCATTAATATGTAAAATATTGCAGTCCTTAAAACACCCGTAGTCTTCAAGAAATTACAACTACATTATTAAATTCATGTTAAAATTTGCATAATTCTTAAATTGCAATGTTCCTTCACCATTCGTGGAATGAGAGGCCCTGTTTTAAATATTTAATTAACCTGAATGGGTAACATAATCGGAGCTGACAATTTAAGACTGTGACTCATATTTGGAACAAGGAAATCTTGGCTCTATTCACACCACGTCCTGATTTGCCACCCAATCTATAGGTGATTGGAAGAAGGAAGATTTGCTGCGTAATTCCCAACATAATATTGGGTGAAGTCACGTTTTGAGAGAAATAGTTTAAAGAAACTTTCTCAAGGTTTAAGAGCTTCTAGAAATCACCAACGAATTCCCTGCAAAGCTTAGTTTTTACGATAATTCAATACACGCTAAAGTGAGACCTTTGTCATAGATTAACTAATATGGAGTTGATGATGATGATAGTGAAGATAGCGTTAAAGATAATATATCTAAATAACTTTCTCTTACAGCGCATTCTTCAACTGCCCGAACCGCAGTTGGATTTCCATCTGAGACTGATATTAAGATCGGACCGTGAGAAGAGCCCAATTCAGAAGGAAGTGTAGCGGCCTATAAAGGAACCAAGCGTCAATGACGATGTAAGCGCCACGATGCCGGCGGTGCGTCACGACAATGCAGTCTGCATTGTGTTATTTATAATTTAATAATTTAAAATACTTCGCATTAGTTTCACAGACGTCAATCACGCATGAAGGTTAAATAATTCTCCTATATTACATGGTTGACTCGGCTGCGCTTATGTTTTACTAACAATTCTAGCTTGGCATGTAACTAGCAATTATATAATGTATATGTACCTTTGAACATCCGAGATACAGTCATGGCTACCAGTTTGGTTACCTCTTTTGATGTCAATGCAGTTAGTGATAAAAACAAATAAATCGTACTTGGTCAAAATCTCATGGTTTCATGGCCGTAAAATGTTTTATTTAACACTTCCAACATTTAAATAAGTTTAGTGAGACGAGGGATAAACAGCCCTTTGGAAAGTTACGGCAACATTAAATCCAATTAACGCAAGCAGATTATTTATTACGCCATAAAAATGTTATCAAGTTTCTTCCTGACGATATTACCCATCTCGCCAAAACAATTGTGACTATAATTTTTATCTTAAGCTCTAAGAATTTATCAAGATTAACAATATTTGGTTATATTTCGGAATCCATTGTTTTATTTGCTTTTAAAGTCAGGTTTTGTAAGACTACCGCTAATTAAATTAATTATGAACCTAAATGACTTTTAGCTACGAGATAAGAGGACTCTAATTAGGAGTTGTTCATTGAAACTAGGAATACTTTTTTACTCTTTTCTACCACCTAAAATAGATCTATGCCTGTGCAGTCACTTTGCGAGAAAAAAGAAATCTAGAAAGGACAAGGTGCAAAGTCTGTTACTTATTCACTCGCGACCGATTGCCAGTCGTAGTCGTAACCCAGACAGAAAGGACGACCAGAATATACAAAGACCTTACTTTTAACGAAATAAGGGATATTTTCCGACTTTGCAAACCAAAATCTTGTTTGTTGAATCTAAAAAGCGAGACATGTCGCGACAAGCAGGCGACGAAGGCGTGAGTCGCCAGTTGAGCTAGGTCATGTCTTAACAGTTTATTTTCGAATGTTTTGACATTTTGACACTGCTATTTGTTTATGGTATGACTGCATGTCGTGTACGATGATATTCATCGTATTCATTATCAACATAATTGCAATCTTACTAGTCACGACTGAGAGCTCTTATTAGTTGTAGGTACATACAGATCCTGAACGACTTTCTTTAAAATTAAGGAAAATAAAGATGGTCCAAAAACAGTCACTGGCTGGTAATAACAAATGGATATTTCTAAGAAGTAATAAGAAGAGAATAGGTACATGTCATTACCGTATTTCCTCTTCTATCATAATTAGGTTTTTTGTACGTTATCTAAACTACTGGACCGATTTTAAAAATTCTTTCACCATTAGAAAACTACATCTTTACCGAGTAACATAGGCTATATTTTATTCCTGTATTCTCACAGGAACGGGGACTACGCGGGTAAAACCGCGGGGCGCTCCTACTATTATTATTTTGAAAACAGCTTCGAAACAAGTCCTATAATTCGCATAGTTGCAATTAAAAAGGTAGATAAATTGCTCAGTATCATCACTTCTGTCATACATGCATGGATCATCGATTAGGTACTTACTTATCTATGTTAGATTGATAACCATATTAACTTTCTCTACTCCTATTAATATATAAACAATATTTATCAACGTCGATCGCCCATAAATGACTGCCGTGTCTCTTATATCATATCACATTCTCGGACACGTATGCGCGCGCACATCTATCTACGATCTCATCTTGTAACCGGTTACCGGCGGATTAATCTTTGACCTGTGAATTCTGCTTAGCGAGTATTGAAAATTATTTGGAAATACATTTTTATTGTTCAGTTCTCACGGTGTACGACCTTAACCCACATCTAAACAGATACAAAACCGTACTTTTTAAATATAGTTCCCAATTTATACGAAAGCGTGTTCAAAATTCTTTCTATATTTATGAATATACCTACACTAACTTTTTAGCAGAGAAAATTGGAGATAAACTCTTCAGAATTTTAAAAGTATGATTTAGAAAAACCAACCTTAGAACTGAGGGTGCAGCTTCAATTATAACAAAACTACACTCAAACTAACTCAAACTAACTCATGGCCTATTTCGTTCAAATCAATTTGGTAGATGACGTAAAGATCTTCAAGATATAGAAATAAATATTTCTTCGTATCGTTTAAGTAGCTTCTAGTGTTATTTCACCATGATATGTATGACCCTTCACATGTTACGAAAATTTTGTAAGACTCGAGCCAAGCCCTTTCTATTCACTGATGACATAGAACCATAGAACCTAATTCATTGTGGTTTGCTTGCCACAGGTTCATTTTGCTTGTGGCTTTGTAAATGAATGGCAAGATGAATATTTTGGTACTCATTTGTGAAAACCACGTTTTCAGTGTTAATTAAAAAATTTAATGAAATTTTGAACTGGGGTTTGATTCTGTAAAGAAAATGACAGTAACTCAAGGATGTTTCGTCGCGGCCTCTATAAATAAATAATAATTATACAGGGACATTCTTTACACACGGCCATCTGGTCCCAAACTAAGCAGGGCTCGTACTATAGAAACCAGATAACTGATATACTACATATACTACTTTTTTTTTCTAAATATATAGATATTTACACCCAGACACCGAACAAACAGACATGTTCATGCACACAAATATTTGTCCAGGCTGGGAATTGAACCCACGACCTTTGGTTTGGGAGTCAGAGTCAATAACCACCAAGCCTTATGGTCTGTCTCTTTCACTAACTAGGTACGCTGTCTGCTCGCCGAGCTGTATCAGCTGAAGTAGGCAGATGTTAGTCGTCGCCTAGTGGTTGTGATGTGGTATACCATGACTCAGCTTGAGCTCTTGCTGAAAGATAATATCGTAAGGAAACTATAGCATTTAAGTGGTAGGGTACTTTGTTGTTACAAGCATGGCGGGCTACCAAGTAAAAGAATTGATACCAAACACCTGTGTTCCGGCAGATGCACTTGAGAGCTGGTTGCTTTCTAGGTTTTGTATAGTTCGGTATCACAATGGTAATCCCCTGGTATTGTTAATGTCTATACGACGGTGACCTCTTACCATCAGGTGGACCGTCTCCATGGTTGTCAGCCTCCTAACGTAAACACATGTACTTAATGGGTTTTCGTTCTTCTGAATGTAGTTTATAATTTAGGTTACTTCTAATGACTTACACTCATCAATATTCAGTGTATTACGTGTAGTGCATTATATCAATCATTTTAAATATTTTGACGTTTTACTCATAAGGTACTACGTCATCATCATCAATATCATCATCAGCCAATCTCCGTCCACTGCTGGACATAGGCCTCACCTATGGCACGTCACAAAGCTGCCAGCCAGCTTGCGTATATCATCGCTCCATGTAGCTGGAGGTACTACGTACTTAGACATAATTGCTCTCAAAATCGAATGCGTTTTACAAGAAAATGCGTTATCTGAAATTAACGACGCAATAGCATAATTCACCTACATACAGCAATAATAAATGAAGGTAACTTAAAAGTCAAATTATATCAACCTTCAGTGTTACGTTTGTACAAGCTCGCATAACAATATATCCTTTTGCACATAAAAGTTGAACGAAACGAGAGACAAACGCAGTGAAATAAATAAAAAAGGATAAAAGATGGCGGCGGCGAGGCGCACGGCCGGCGCGGTGGCGGCGCTTGCGCATGAAGTACTCGTACGGAACGCTTTTTGCGCCATCACAAGCATATTGCGTGCGGCGCGCTTGTGCCAGCTTTTGTAAATAATGAACGACATGTTGCACCGTTTCGTGAAATAATTATAAACCCAACCTAACACGCTAACTACTAACTTTTCATTTAATAGGCTTCAGCAATTTACTACAATTTCAAATCTCACCAAGGTAATAAAATGTTTCAAGATAATCTTGTATGGTCGTGGATTCGTCTATTCCAGTAACATCTATTTGTGATATTATAATTTTCTCCGGCTCTTCTGATCGTATGATACGTTGTTGATAACTCTATATATGTCATTTTAATAAGGTATTGGTACAAACATTTTCTATTTTATTAACGTCTCAAAATTTACTATCTGAAGGAAAAAAGTATATCAAGAAAATCTAGCCATAGTCTAAGCTAGTTACAGTAACAAGAGCCCGAAGCACTTATTCTTGTAGAAAAGATTTTTGGCAATAAATTTACCTTCGTTTTCTGGGCGTCGTATGTTATTTTGTTACCTTTCTTTACCTCTGAAGAATTTAGAACAGCATCATCACGAAATACTATTTACATCCAAATATTATGATTTTAGTAAGTAGTAAGGTTTATGAATCATTATCAACGTGTGATGGATCAACTGAAATGGAGTGTGCAGTGATAAAATATTTAGATAAAAATGTAAAGGTTTATAAAGTCGGATTTACTCCAAACCATGTTAAAGGTTGCCGACAAAGCCATTGCCTCTCGAATAACGGAACAACCTTCGTTACTCACAATAATTTCGGTTCCACCAATATAATAAAGTACACGATTTATTCACGATAGTTATCACGGAATGGAAGCGTAAAAACAGCAATCACTCGTGAAATAAATAACCAAAGGTATATCTAATGGCGTAAGGCACGAAATATAGCAATAAAGTGAAGTACGTACGGTTAAAATGATGGTATTCAACGAAGAGATGCGTAAAATGTCGCTTTTTAATGGCAGTTTGCGCAAGATAAAAGAAGACACTGAATGTCATAATACTTATAAAATACACGAATACGAAAGTACATAGATGAATAGTATAGCTCTTAGTACAGAGTTCGTCCGGGGAAGTACTACTACCTTGCCCATTTCCGCCGTCAAGCAGTATTGCTTTTGTGTTACTGTTTCGGTTAGAAAGGTAAGGGGACTGGTGAAATTACAGGCACACGAGACTTAACAACTTCATTGCTAGCTAGCATTGGCGATGCCCCTGGTGTTGCAAATGTCCATAGGCGGCGTGACCACTTCCCCTCAGATGAACCGTCTGCTTGATTGTCAGCCCATGTAGTATAAAAAAGAGCCAATGAAATTCAAGATCACGAAAGTAGATATATTACAGAGATTTAAGTGTTGAACTATTATTCCAAACATAAAAAAAAATAGTAGCAAGAACATTTTACACCAGTTATCATCTAAATTGTGCCTTTATAAAGCCTAAAACGGGCAGCAAACAGACAATAATGAAGAGCTATATTGGACAGAGTAAAGCCCAAAATCGCATTTAAGCTGGTAAGCGTCATTTTATTGCCTCTAACTGCGTTTTTAACGTGCTAACCACGAGTATCTCATTATTCATAGGCGTAAATAATTGTTAGTACAATTGTACTTCAATGTACGCCGGTCAGACTCGCCGTTATCGAATTCTCGAACACCTAACACGTGATTATGGCTAAGAAGGAAATTATCGGAGTAATAATGGTGGTTTAAGTACACTTTTGGTTTACTTATGATTGTTAGTGTTGGGAAAGGCTGTCTATGTTATTTTATATAGCTCTCCTCTATTTTGAACGTCTGTAAATCTAAGAAGGAAGAGTAGACCTAATCGTCTTACAATTTTTTTTCGAAGCAGATGTATTTTTTAATGTAAAATCAAATGGCTATGATAGAATGTATTTAGTTTTAGATTTAGTACCTAATAATAATATGCGTAAGTCATCATTAAGATCGGAAGCGTATTTACGAGTAGGTCACAATTCCTAGCGGTTCAAGGTCTGGAAAATCGACGTATCAGTAATCCAATTTCCACATATTTATTTTACCCAGCTTGTAAATGCAAGAAGCGCTAGCAACCCGTCGGAAAGGTGTTGCAATGATTCTAAAGATTAATTTATAATCACCAGTTATGGTTGCAAGACGTCCGGTTTTAGGCGGGCATATCGAACTCTTAAGAGCTTACTTAAAGCTGATCGAAATAAATGGTATCCGGTTATTTAGCCGGATGATATGTCATGTCAGACTTGCATTACACGAAACACTCGAAATGGAGAAAATACTTCAAGTGACAGGCTCATTGATTGCAACGTCAAATGGCGTAGCGAAGTTGTTCAAAGAATGGATTCAAATCTAAACTAGTGCTTTTAGTAGCAAAAAATGGTGAGCTAGTTACCACCTTCAGCATCTTCAGGCCAGTTCGCTTCGTGGTTAAAGCCCCTGACTACTACATCGCCATACTACTAGTACAGGTCGTGGAGTCTATTCCCGCCAGAAACATTTGTGCGCATAAACATGTCTGTTTGTTCTGTGTCTGCAGTGAATGGATGTAAATATCTATACACTAAAAATAAGTATGTATTTAGAAAAAACTGTTTATGTAGTATATTAGTTACTGGTTTCCATAGTACAAGCTCTGCTTAGATTGCAATCAGGTGTCCGTGTGTAAGAAATGTCCTAGGATATTAATATCGAGCTCCATTTTCCATCAAAAGGCGGTATACCTCACATACCAACGCGAGAATGTGGCCTAACTATTTGTATCTATGGTAAAAAAATATCACATAATTTCCATACTTACTATCACTGTTCCCACGTAACAATTTAGCATATTAGAAACGTTTATCACGCATTGCATGTTGTGCCAGTCTGAGACAAAGTTTATACGTGATACGAACCTATAACAGAGTCTTTCACACGACGTGATCGTAAGCTGCTTTAAAGCGACAGGGAAACTCAGAGGTCAGACCTTGTTCCCAACCGTTTAATAACATGTAGAAAACGGTATTACAACGGTAATACATAATTTGAATCGTGGGGATTTGAAATCTATAGAATCGTTTAAATGCCTAAGTTTAAAGTTATGAATATTTGATGCTGCGTTTAATAGGATTTACAGATTAAGTTAGCTACACCTTGGTTTACTTGGATATTAAAAATAATAATATGTACATGTTTTCTTATCGGTGTAAAGGCGTGCTGTATAAAATCAATCGTAAAGCGATTTATTCAGTTTAGTACCTAGAAAGGCACCTGGTTATCAAAGCTACAACTAAACCTATATTACCTACTCGTTAACAAAATCACCGACACTTGGTCTTTCTACGTGAGTGTCGATATCAAAATCTGAGAAAAGTGGTGATAGAATTTATAATAAATAACAAACGTTCAAAAAGCTGGAGTGAAAATTAAATGAAGCTAACAAAATCATAAATAAAATATTAATAAACATCCGACATTCTTAACGTACGGGCATCTGATCACAAACTAAGCAGAGCTTGTAGGTACTATAGAAACCAGATAACTGAAATACTACATTTACAACTTTTATATTCTTCTAAATACATACACAGATATTTACACCAAAACACAGAACAAATGGATATGTTGAAGCACATATTCGTTTGTCCTGGGTGGGAATCGAACCCACACCTATAAAAATCATGGGACATTCTTTTACACACGGCCATCTGATCCCAAATTAGGCAGAGCTTGTACTATGGAAACCGGATAAGTTTTTTTTTAATATACTGTACAAAGCACTAAAACATACATGTAGCCACATAATGCAAACCTCAAGGGATCTATCTGTAAGTGATTTACTAAATTGTTATACTACTTGTTTTTCACCTTAATACTTACTAAGATAGATATTTAGAAAACTAGCAGTCAGGGTCTCTAACCACCAAGTCAGCTGGTCCGTCTTAAAACTAAATCTTCCACAGATGAATACAAGAACCTTTGAAAGTAACTTTCAATATAATCGGCCAACTATAATATATATTCCAGGCCTGCAGATACTTCGTATTACGTAACGACATGCTTACAAAAGTTTAGTACGATCGGCGGTGTAGGATAGAGATTGATTGGTTCATAAAAAGTAATTGCGTTGCGTACTTTAGAAGCTAAATACCGATATTATTAACGCATGCCGATGGAAATGAGCCGATGCCGATGATTAGTGGCTCTTGGTTTCGTAAATAAGTTGAGAATGTATAAACAGAAAGAATGCATCTATGTATTCTGTCAAAATAAATTTGACACATCTTTTTTTTTTTTATACCACATGGGCCGACAAACAAGCGGGCGATCCACCTGATGGTGATAAAGTGATAAGGTGATGAAGTGATCACCGCCGCCTATGGACATTTGCAACATTAAGGGCATCGCCAATGCGTTGTCGACCCTGAGACGTGAAGTTATTAACTTACCTTTCTAACCGAAATACAGTAACACAAGTGCACTACTGCTTCACGGCAGAAATGGGTAAGGTGGTAGTACTTCCCCGGACGAACTCTGCACTAAGAGCTCTACTACTCGAAACATTACGACGAATCTATCAAAATCCCATTTATCTACAGTATGGAGAGTAATAAAAATTCCAAACGCCTTCATATAAAGCATAGCACCAAGTTCCATCTACAAAACGAGAACACCCCAAAGGTAATAAAGTGGAAACGCGAAAAATATAAAGTCACCGTCGAACTTGTCAAATATTGGTGAAATGTTTCGCAGCGGGATTTTCAGTTGGGTGAGGTCTATTTGTTTACAGTCTGGCAGCCGACAACCGCTCGCGCGTGCTTTGTTGCCATATTTACAGTGCAAACAGTGAAAAATCGGGGAAACTATGGTTTCGCGCCTCAAGCCATGCCGAATCATTTTACAACTTTGCATACGCAGTACACGTCCCTATAAAATTTCAAATTTTTGTTTTTCTTTCCTCGTCGGAAGAGAAACCATCATTATTAATTCTACCGTAAATTCTCGAATCCATCATGACCATCAAATATGAGGTAATTCGCGTTGTTTTTAGAAGTTAGTACTGCTTTCTGTAACAAGCCATATGCCAGCGGCTAATCTAAGTAATGAACTGTAAGTATCCCACAAATCTGACCCAAAACCTGTCTTGTAAATAGGCCAAGCTGCTGAAGAAATATTATCGAACAACAATTCTCGTTCCATAGGTCAAAAAAAGAGACAAAATGAGACTCACCAGCAAAAGGCACGTCGCACACGTACTCTTCGACGCAGTTATCAGTATTCCCACTTCTGTCTGTGGCGCCGCTGGCCACTGACGCTGCTGATGCGGCACGTAGCAAACTGACTTCAGTCTCTGTTTGACTATCGCGCAGGGTAGACCTCCGCTTGTACTCCTGAGAGAAAAACCATAACGTTACTTTCATTGAATTCAATCACTCTTAACAACTCCTCGCTTGCAGATATGGGCAAGATTTGATTCCATATCAAGGTTAAGCGCCCAGATCTAGGGACTAGAAGTTCATGTAAGTATACTTACGAGGAGGTGCAGATGTCTGCACGGTGATAGGAACACCTGAACTTGGCGTATAGTACAGATGGCAATGCAAAAGAGAGCTCAACTTATGCTGGTAGTATTTCGTGTAATATGCGGGATTTTTTCCTTTTTCATTTTTTTCCTTTTTCATTTTTTTCCTTTCTTATGACGCTTAGTTTAGGTACTTACCACAGCTGTAATTTTTTCATTTTATTTTTTACTTGAATTTGCTTCTGTTTATAAAAAAAAATATTGTTTTAAGGTTCGTATTTAAATAAGATAACATTATTAAAAAGCTTTTTAATAAATTTTATCGTAGTCATAAATATACCTTCAGTATATCTACAGTTTTCCAAGTGAACACATCTTTGTTGTGTATGCACTCACTTTACGGTACCTACCTAGGAATAATTTTATTATTCGTATAACCAACTTACATGAAAAACTTATTTATGACTTTCATACTTGGTTACCTACTGTCCTTCCAAAGTGGAATGGTACAAAAGAAAAAAAAACAGCTTAATTTTTGGAATCGGGAGAGAGGTATTTAGGACCTTCCCACAAAAATATATCGAAGCTATATATATATATAGCTATATATTTTATAACTGTTGTTTTAGTCATATAAAGCATATCCTTAACCGAATCATCTAAATAAACCAAAACTAAATGCTGTTCGTTGATAACCGCATAATTTGGGAACGGCTGGACCGTTACGGCTAATTTTGATTTGAAAAATTGGAAAAAGGAAACTACTTTTTTAAATTTTTGTATGAACTCGAGACTATAACTTACTCGAAGCCGCATTACAACACATGTCTCGAACAGACAGCTTAAAAAGTTAATCGGATCTCTTAAAATGCACGCCTGACAGATCGTACCGAGCAGGTAAATATCAAACTAACCAACATACTTATCAAGTAACGCCTAGCAATCTGAATTCCTAATTTACTCTACTTTGTTATAAAACTTTTCAGCTTTTGTTAATTAGATTTATGTTGCCCATTTAATATTTACTAGATGTGCCCGCAACTTCGTACGAGTTAAAACTTTTCTTTTTTGCAGTTGATGATTGACTTTTTTGAAATATCAAATACATTATTTGATTATGGAGTGTAGAAGTAAAGGAGGACCATATTGTATGGTCCTCTTGATTAGTCGAAAAGTGTCCACTTGTAAACGGCAAATTAGTTTTCGAATTCTTACCGAAATAGCGCTAGTGTAGCAAGTGGAAATGATATGGTCTTAGCAGCATAAGCAGTTATAAACAGAATGAAGTGTGCTGGGTCGGTTTCCGGTAATACTATTTTCTATTTACAATTAATTTGGGTACTAAAAACACTATAATTTTATTCCATAGTTATGTTTGTCTATATATTATAATAATTTAAAAATATGCGCTGTAACAAAACGGAAATGTTTCTTTCCTTTTTTATTAATTTAGTATCCTACTCTAATAGTTTGTGGCCCTCTATTTAAAATTCTTCCACTTGCTACAGTAGCGCCACCTTAATTTATTCCCTTTCAACGGACACTTTTTAGTACACTGATATGGTCCTTCCTTTACTTCTACACTCCATATATTTGATTCAGGGTAGTGACGTTTATGAAATAAAAACTTTATATTACCTCAACCTACGTTTCAATTCCTGTAAACACCCATTTAAATAAAATAAAAGAGTGCTAATCCCTTTTTTTCAATCGGGCAAGTTAAAATAAATGGTTCTATTATAATCTGTTCCACTCCCTACATCACGCAATCAGATTTTGGCAAAAAGTTTCAATGTCAAAGATACGGTAGCCCTACTATTTTGTTATAGTATAGGTATAGATCGATTTACTAGGGATGCCTGATATTGCCTTTTAAGTAGGGGCGGGCCCTCCAACTCACAACAAAGTTTTACTGTAATCGGATATATAGATATAGGTTCTCATAGAAGACGGGAGAATGTAGAAACAAATAATCATATTGATTTATTAAGTATACCCTATAATTTGAAAACATTCTTTAGTAAACAAAAATTTGATAACCAAGATAATAATACTCGATACAACAAAATAATTACATCAACGGTCTTAGTTCATGTTCTGGGGCTCGAATCTGTAAGGAAAATGACACTAACTCTTATGCTCTATCTCTGTCGCTTACTACGCTAATACAACAAATCACGTGAGAGGTAAGCTCTCCGAGGCCTCCTTGAAGCGGCTCGCCGACGAAGATTGTTTTAGCTGAATAAGGGGGCTGTAACCGTCCATTTACTGACATTTGGCCTGTCCTATATCCTAACACTTCTCACACGGGGCTTCGGGTTGCCTAGGTCTGAGGATTGCATCACCAATGAAAACATTTGTTGATGATTTGCATTGTGAGAAACCTAAATTGAAATGTATGTGCGAGAGAAATAGCTTACAGTCAAGTACCTATGAAATATGTCGCTTTGATAGTTCCGTATCTAGTCCCATTAAAATAACAGGCATATAAGACACATTTTCCGAAATTAAAATCTCCATTTTTAAAGTTTAAAATTTCATGCTTTTCATTTTGATGAGACACTTTACCGCTTTAAGCACTGCCCGTAGACCTACAGATTATCTCAGACTATTAAATTGGACAAAACAGTCCCCCTAGAAAGCGTATTAGTGTTGATACAGCAACAACATTTGAAGAAAACTCCCTTTTTTATGACATTGATTTCACTATGATCATGAATAATTATCGTAATGTGACCATTTTCCGTATATTCAAATCTTTTGACAAATGTTGCTATTCTAAAAATGTAGATGCTAATAATGCGAACTAGTAAAACTCAGTGGGTGTTTGGCTTGTTTAACTATAAAGCAAGGTGATGAACAAGGTGATAACATTGCATTAAAATTTTTATCAGGCGCAAAAAAACTGTGCGATAAAGTTATTCGTAATAAATAACAGTATTCATGAACTACAATATTATATAAAATTTATAAATAAAAAAAAGGTGCTTAAATAATAGATCAACATAAAATACAATATCACAAAAGAAAAACAATAAATTATTAATAAAAGAAAATTTATTATGATGAAACTAAATGAAATAAAAAATAATACACAAATAATGCTTAAAATAAATGCGTTATGTAACATAAAAAGAATAACTTACATAAATAGGGTTAAATTTCTATAAAACCAATTTGTTTTTTGATTCAGTCTACCTTGTCTTTTCCAAAAATAATTTTAGTTCAAATGTTGACAACCCTTTTGAATATTTCGATTACGCAAGCAAATTGACGACTCGGCACGGAAAATTAATAAAAATTGTCAAGATAAACACTAGTTAGGTATCTTAATTTGAACTCATACTTAATAATAATTACGGTTCATATTAAAACAATTCCAATTTCCTTTACCGTGGCGTGCCGTCAATATGTAAGTCTAGAAATTATATTCAAATAGAGATACAAAATAATAACTATGCTAAATGTTGAAGATACTGTCATGTTGGTAAAATATAAACGCTTTAAAGAAAAAAATGTCTTATATTTAGAAACTTAACATAAATCGTTTTGTAAAATATTCCTACAGCAATATAAAAAAAACGCTGTAGTAAATTCATTGTTATTTGTGACCTCATGGAATATGATATAAAGACCTAAATTTATAAATACCTACTTCGGTCAATTTCAAAGTCTTTATTTAGTATAAAAATAATAACACTGACAACCGATGAACACAACGACGCGACGCCGACTGTAAAACCACATCATCCAATATCCAAGTATATTTATCAAAACGATTACAAAGCACCTTATAATTATCAATAGCACCTTACGGAATACTAAATTATAAAATAAACTATACTCTATTTACATACAACACTGACAATATATATTTCTTAAAGAATAACTCAGCACCATAAGCTAGAACATAAGAATATTGGGTGCTAAAACAAAGCTTGCTCGAAATGCATAACAAACAACCTATCAACTGTTCGATATTTCACCCTGCGACTTTTTTCTAATTCTTATCTCTTCAACAACCTCCATTATTAGCTGAAATTTCCAAATAAAAATAATAAGTTACAAAATAAAAGGAATTTAACGTAAATAACATGCTCATGCAATGCAAATCAACATTAAGAAGTGCTATTCGGTGGATTCGTTCTAAACGATTATTCTTTTGTGGCCTTGAAATATTGTTACATTTTAATTTCATTTTAGCGGCATTTGGTAGAACAATCCGTAATTACAAGAAAAAATACAGTGCCTTGAAAAATTAAGCTGCATCTAAAAGGTTAGCGTTCAAAAACTAAGTCTGATCAGGACTAACCTGACTCAACGGTCTGATCCTCTCATGTATACTGTTTTCTGCTTGCTTCGCCGTAGGTGGCGGATGGTCAGGAGTTGGAGGTTGTTTATAATGCGTCGGTGATAAAGGAATACCCATCCTCGGCCCATCGTATAAACGGTCACAATCGCTTGGACTATTCATCGATTGATCGTCCAACAAACTTTCCAGAGAAGACCTTTCCTGGTTTGAGTACTTTCTGACTCTGGTATCGTTCATTCTGGTTTCGTATGTTTCTTGTGTCGGCACTAGGTTGTTTCTTCGGAGTTTACGTCGAGGATTCTGTTCTTTTATGGCAACGTTCTCGTACATAGCAGTGATAGCGACGGGTTGGGAACGATGTTTGAGGCTCGGCCGAGGATTCGGTACGGGGACTACTCTAGGAGAGTTATGATTCTCCTCGTATTCTGAATAAGAGAGTTTGCTGTCGACGTATTGGTCGACCGATCGACCGTGTTTGAGGTAGTGTTTAGCACCCTGGAACAATGACATACAACATGTTAGAATTAACTAGACGATAAATCAAATTCTTTGTGATTATGATTTTTAGAGGGCTGACAAACGATTAGTTTTTAAAATCATCGCTTTTGCTAATTGCAGTTGAATTAAGAGTATTCTGACGTGAGATTTATGTTAGCGCTCAATGAGACATCTCATTAACGAACTACATTAAGTATAGCTCCAACTATCTACAGTTTACCTGTAAGTCGTCCAAATCGTCCTGACTCCTCGCGTGGGGCCTCAGCTCATAGCTGTACCCCGAGGACGGGGAGTTTGCATGGGTTGGGGATACAGACAGGTTCCTTCGCGGAGGCTTCTTGGGAGGGGTGGGCTGCAAGATAGACGGTTTGCTTTGATCTAGCTAGTGCGCAATATATTAAAGTGCAGCCTATATATAAAATGTGTAGTGCGAAACAGTTAAATATAGACATGTTTGATGAGGCTCAAGAATCAAGGACGTTCCAATTATTGCGCGAAATATTTGTCTTATATTAAGTCAACACGGTCGATTCATATCTTAAAATACTTTATTCGATGGGTTTATCCAATCATTACAACATCGGTATTTAGGTCTCGTAAGTATTAAGATTACGAATACTGTTCCAATTTCTCTCATAAATGAAACAAATTATTGAAAAAACAAAATGTGGCCAGACGAGTAAATTGAAAAAACAATGTGCAAGAGGATATAAGTAACGGTAATGCAATTAGAAAGGTGTAATTAAAACCGTTTAAAGGCTAGAGGGATATAAAAGTACTTTATCAGTAATGACTAATTTAAGAACGCGGGCTTGCAAATAGAGCTCTATTTCAGTCTCATCTCATTGTCATCACAGAAGCGAGATAAGTGCCCGCAATTGAGTAATAGGGAATTTGAATGACGAAGAGGATAACATTAAAATGTGGTTCAAGTCATGAGATTTGTTTTTAAGATGTCAAGAAGGATGATTAATGGATAAAAGCAAATGGTATGCTTTTCATCAGCTCAATTTGAAGTCGAACAAAAACAGAGTCGATAGACAAGGTAATATACTATATTTAACTGAGCGTATATAAACCTGAAACGGAGGTGCTTGTGACTACTTATACAAAGGATGATTCAAAGTTCTATTTTAAATAAAATGAATTATTATTCAAATAGGCCTTCACAGGTATTTATGAATGGTCAAATTTGTGCTGCTGGAGTGAGCGTTACACCCAATCATTGTCGTCATTAATTAAAATTAATCGTTTATATTGTTTAAACCTATTTATTCAGTTTAGGCCTGCAGAGGGCACTTATTAAGGTCAAATTTAAAATTACTGAAGCTACCGCGATGATGAAATTATTATAATTATGCAAATAACAAACCACTTGAACATTAAATGAATTACTATTTTGCTTTATCTTTCCCTAATAAGGAAATAATGTACATTCAGCATACATTGAAAAATGATGAAATCATAAAACGATTCTCGTACTTTGCCTTCCGTGGATTGTTATAAAAGAGCATGTATGAATAATCATTTGAATACACCAAAATGGAAATTCCCAAAAGAATCATTGGGGGATTGTAATGAAACGAATCGCCAAAGCTCATATCTTGGGCCGCATTGCGTGGCCCAAGTGGTCCGAGTAATTCAATATGGAGGCACGGATGAGGAGCAAATTGGTTGCAGCCGGTCATTGAATGGTCAATTTTCTACATGAAAGCCTATTACGAGATGAGCTAGATTTCAATGAACATAGAACTCTAGATTTGTATTCTTCTTCAGAAATATTCATTTTCAAGTACTACGTGACTCTTGTACGTCAGATTAATGTAAAATTTTGGAAAATTATTATTTCAACGCTGGCAACAATTACACTAGTTTGAATAGTTTAAGCTAGCTGTTCGTGTCTGGTCGCCTGGTTATGAAAACATACAAAAATAGCATACCGAATTAAATTTCCGAACTTTACAGTGAATTATCAAAAAATATCTATCTTATAAAAATTTACCTGGCAATTAACAGAACAAAGTTAACAGCCATATCGGTTGAGCCGCTCTCAAGCCTCTTTCATGGATGCGGCTTATGTTTCTTATTTGTATAGATAAATTAAGCGGAACAGATTTATGCAATACCTACTCTCGCAAGCTGAACACAACAGAAACTATTCTAATATTAAACAGAGATATAAATACATTGTAAAATAGGTGCTACTAGAAATAGAATTAGAGCTAAATATCACTGCAACCATTTTTTTTTCGATACTGTGACAGCAGAAACGATCTAGCTTAAAATCAGAATATCTATGCCAACAAAAAGATTGGTTACAAATCAGATTTTATAGAATACTAGCTGCCCCGCGTTTCCGAGGATTATCACATTTTCCCGGGATAAAAAGTAGCCTATCTGTTATTCCAGGATATGCTCTATCTACATGCCAAGTTTCGTCCATATCCGTTTAGCAGTTTTTGCGTGGAAGAGTAACATACACTTACATACAAATCTTTCCTCTTTATAATATTAATGGAAAAGATAATAATTTTGTAGCAATATCCACCATCACCTCAAAACTATTGAACATATCGGGATGGGATTGCTACCATTCGACGCGGATTTTTTCGAAGATGACAATAGGCTATATATGATATCGATAAACACAGGTAAAACCGCGGTGGACAGCTAGTATTATATAAACTAGACAGCAAATCTCTGTCAGAAACAATATAGAATACCTATAGCTGAAATACCACAATGTAATAGACTCTAAGCAGTAAACATGTCCTATCTATTACGCAACCATTGTTGAACGTTATTCAGTACCTAAAGCAATCACAACGTCGACCCAAATTCTGGATAGAACAAAGTAAATTTCAAACGATCGCTTTACAGAAAGCAGTCAATAAAACACTGTACTGTTTACACCTAAACGTCTGCACTATTGGACTGGCTGACTATTTTAGACACGTTTAATTTGAGAGGTCAAGCAAGTAGACGTAAACTACAAGAGTTTAATCCTATGTTACAAACAGTAGATATATACTGAGTCGAGACCATTTTGCTGCTGTAGCACAGGTACATTTTATTTGAATTATATTTCATTTAAATTATATTCGTTTATTTTAAACTAGCTGTCCCCCGCGGTTTTACTCGCTTTCCCGTGGGATGTCACATGTATTATACATAAAAGCTTCCTATTCAATCACTCGTATCTATTAAAAAAACCGCAAATCTCCATTGCGTAGTTTTAAAGATTTAAGCATACATCGGGATACAGGGACAGAGAAAGCGACTTTGTTTTATACTATGTAGTGATGATTTCTTTTTCCTTTAATTATTATTATTGTTTTATTTTATTATATTTGAAAATTTTGATTTAATTTGGAATATTTATTTTGTGTAAATGTGGCAGATTAATGAATGTCCATGTCTTATAGCATCTATTTGTGAAGGAGATATTCAGCATATAGTATAACAGGAAAAATATAACAATTAAAACTGTATTTACTTTATTGCATTGTGACTCAGCAACAAACCAATCATCTATTCAATGACAGTGTTTTTCATTACCACTGGAATGTAGTGGTTAATATTTTGGAAAGAAGTTCCTTATCTGACTGTACGTATGGGAGCTATGCAAAAATAGTATAAGATTTATCCGTCACGACCCCCTTTTCTAAAGAGTCCGTGAGGTTATCCTTAGCGCAAATGCTATTGACCATTCATTAATTCTTAGTTTCTTCTATATTTCTGCGTTTCATGTTATTGGTCTCAGATAGTATTTTTTTTATTCACGTATTTAACAGCTGCACCACCAAAAAGGGTTAGGTCTTCAATATATAACTACAAACTATTTACATATAGATTGTAAATATCTATATAAGTATGTATTTTAAAGTAGTATATTAGTGGTCTGGTTTCCATAGAACAAGCTTTGCTTAGTTTGGGATCAGATGGCCGTGTTTAGTGAATGTCCCAGGATATTTACTCATTAAGATTTTTGTAGATAATAAACAAAACGCGACACTTCATTGATGTCAGTAAAAAAACCATAAACAAACTTATCATAGCACACCCAAAGGCACGTGATTCGCGGAACACGTTCCACGTTTAAAAAGAACAAAGTACATCAAAGGGCTAAGTATTAATATGATGCGCGGGCGCCGCGTCACGGTCGTGACGGGCGCATTAATGAGGCGCTAACACTAGCTGCAATACAACCAATGATTTGTACATAGACCATAATGAGAATGGATATCTATTATTAAATCTAAAAGCAGAAAAACATAAGATATTATCTACAAGTGCTATCTAGGAGTTTGGTAAATTATTTTGGCGATTTAATTAAGAGATACTGCCAATAGAAATTGTTTTTAAAGTCCTATTAAGCTAGTTAGCCTTAGCATAGGTTTAAAGTAGGCTTATTTTACTACTATAATAAATGCAAAAGTTTCGATAGATGTTTGTTACTCAATTATACCGGAACTGCTGAACTGATCTGGGTGAAATTTGGCACAGAGACATATTATAATCTGGAATAGCACACAGGCTACTTTTCATCCCGGGAATATGTGACAACCCTTGGGAACGCCGGTGAAACAGCGAGAACAGCTAGTAGTATTAAAATACAGCGTTTAAATAAAAAGGAACTCTACAAACTTATTTTGGTCTGTGGAACTTTGTAAATGATGTACTGGTAATATAAACCGTGACCGATCGGGCTTATTAAATATGGAGACGAGGGTTCCGTTCACGTAATAGGTTCTGTTAAGCTATTAAAGAGGTCATTATACAATGTTAAACGAAATAAGCGTCGTGGATTACATTAATTTGGTCTTTTAAACGATGGAATATTATGTTACTTCAAGATAACATATTACCGGATTATCTGTATAAGTATGTATTTAAAAAAGTTGTATATATAGTTTATCAGTTGTCTAGTTCCATATTACAAGCTCTGCTTAGTTTGGGATCAGGTGGCTGTATGTAAAGAATGTCCCAGGATCTTCGTTATTTATTTATATATTTTTTACTTAATCCCATTATCGTAATTCGAGATTACTTCAAAATTATATCTAATGTATAGTAAAACATACTCAATTTAATGATAGATTAAGCATACCGATACTTCAACCCTTTCAACACCGGAACCCACCCTCCCCGCTCAGTGCAAAAGTGACCCAATCAGAGATGTGCCAAAACTAATTTCTTGAGTTAAGCCCTATCGTTCTGAGGGTGCGATATTATTGAGGATCTACCGGTTAGTAAAAGTTTTTACTTTTATGTGGTGCAAGTAAGTTAATCAAACTATGCCAAATATAGAAAATTGCATTTTTTTTATTTCAAGTATGAGATAAACAGGCCGACGGTCCATCTGATGGTAAGTGGTCACCGCGGTGGACGACCATGGACGTTTTCAACGCCGGGGAAATTCTGACGGTTAGGAGTAACCGCCGTCTTTGGACATTTGTAATATTGGAGGCATTGCCAATGAGTTGTCGACCCTGAGACATGATGATGTTAAGTCTAATTTCCCTGTAATTTCACCGGGCCTACCTTTAATCAAAACAGTAATCTAATCGCCACTAGTGATTGAAAAACAAAAAGAAAAAGGTTTTAGAGCAAAAAAAAATATTACGTCTAACCTAAGAAGACTGTAAACCAAAACATTTTCAGTAAGACCCAGTAACCCACATAATAACGATGAAATCATCTATCCGCCATTATAGAACGCAAACATTAACAATACGTCTGCGCATCTGCCGTTGGTCGCGGCGCACATGTCGAAGTGTTGCAAGAATTTTAGAACACCTTAACATTATTATTTCTTTTACAATATCTTTGATTATTAAAACTTGTGACATACTGTTGTAATTAAATTACAATACCATGGATTATTATAGCCCTGGCGTTTATTGAAAAGAATAGCCTCACTATATTGTCTCAATATTTGTTTCCTGATAATTACTTTGTACCATCTGAACCCAAACCAGCAGAGCTGTAACTATGGAAACCACTGATATCCTACATATAAACGCAAGCTATAAGGGACTTTAAAAATCAAATTCAACCTTTCTAACAATATTCAAACTGAGGTTAATGTTAATTTTTGTGGAAATATAATTATGTGGTCAATTATTAAAATTATTCTTTCAGCGTAGAATCATCGATCTAACATACAGAACAGCCCCCTTATTTAGTTAATACAAGCCTCGGTTAATTCGGTTGAGAGCCCTAAGCGCTCACCGTTATTGTCCGCGTAAGGGTGTCAGAGCCATCTGAGGCTAACACCTTCGTCACTTCAAAAAAAAAAACACAAACTTCGGCGGCGAGCCGCTTCACGGAGGCCTCGGAGAGCTTATCTCTCACGTGATTAGTAGTATTAGCGTAGTTAGCGAAAGAGACAGAGCACGTAGGCCACGACGAAACATCCTCGAGTTAGTGTCATTTTCCTTACAGAATCGAGCCCTAGGACACAGTTAGAACTCAAAATAAGTTAAATAACTACGTAATGAATAAGTAGAAGTCACAGCAGAGTCCAATCCGAATCAATTAACCGAAAATTCATTATAGCGATGATAACCCGGTGTTCAGTAAGGTAAACTTATATTTTTGTGTAAACATTTGTGATTAGCGGTCGCATTGGCGGCGGGCCAATCCTGTGTCCATTTTCTATTTCCGTGGAGACTGTAGCATTTGAAATCGTCAATGAGCAAAATGTTTGTGTTGCAAAAAAAGAACATTTTTTATTCATAGTAGCCTATAAATAAGAAATTAGTATTTTCTTCTAAATGTACGTATACATGTTAAATATAAAATAGATATTATAAAATAGCCAAAAAGTCAGATTAGATAACATTTATATAAAAAAAAATATTTAATAAAAAAAAACAATGTAACCTTGCTGACTTTCTTGCCGGTTCTTCTCAGTTAAAGACGGACTTCCGAACCGGTAGTAGCTTCAGTAACTTAAAATTTGACCTACATAAGTGCCTTCCGAGGGCTAAACTGAATAAATGGTTTTGAATTTTGAATTAATTTTATACTTTGATACTACTCAAAAATTCATAAAATATTTTAAAACATATTTTTCATAATAATGTTTGACACATCTGAATTATATTCTATGATTCAAAACATATTCACGTGTGGATTTACGAAACATCAGGAATTAGGTTATCGGGCCCTTGACATGGTTTTTATAACGTCCGCGTAAAGAAAATAAAATTTTCGTGCAATGATCATGAAAAACAGTAGTGTGTTTAATGTAGAACTCAACATCAAAACTGTATTATAAAAAACTTTGGTACAAAATTTGAGTTGATAATGTCAAGTAGGTTAAATGGCAGTTTCCTTCTATGCTTCATGTGGTTACCACTTTTGGCCACCTCACCTATCACGGTATGTTTGTGCTAAAACACAAACCTACCTGTAACGAACCGAACTCATTAATATCACCTTTTTGGATTCTATTTTGTCTTCTAAATTCAAAAAGTCCTGACAGTTAGTTACATTAGTAAAATTCACTGGTTTGCTCTTTTTTGTCTACTAAATTAATTTAAAATATAAACTGTGGCTTCTATCCAGCGCCCTCTTTCATTTCATATAGTTACGATCACTAACACTATCCATTAGTAAAAAATAAGTTCTTACAGCTACTATGTTAATTTAACTACCAAGTATGCATCACTAATGAATTCAGAAACTTCTAACGCATCTACTTGTTAATCAACAGGTTTTTCACCCAAACGATCAGTAGATCATTATAACTTACTAGCTATCCCCGCGGTTTCACCCGCGTTACTGAGGGATGTAACCAATTCCCGGGATAAAAAGTATTATATGTGTTATAAACTATTTAAGTGCCAAGTTTTATCCAAATCCGTTGAGTAGTTTTTGCATGAATGAGTAACAAACATCCATACATCCTCACAAACTGACACATAATTAAATATGTCCCCCGTTTTACCCGCGTTCCCGAGGGATATCACATTTTCCCGGGATAAAAAGTGTTATTCCAGGATAGGCTCTATCTATGTACCAAGTTTCATCCATATCCGTTTAGTAGTTTTTGCGTGAATGAGTAACAAACATACTTACATACAAATCTTTCCTCTTTATAATATTAGTATAGATGGTTGATGTTGAAGCTACGCTAGTTCGCTATTTCGATCATCTACAATGATTTGTAAATACTTATAGTTTTAAAAACCATGGGAGACCAAAGAGACATGGACATTGTCTTGTGTCATAACAACAACGAAATACATCCTGGGATATTTCTTTTACACGCATCCCAGGTGGCCGTGTATAAATAATAATAGTAACCCCTACAAAGCAGAGCTTGAATGGTAATCAGCTAATATACTACATGTAAATAAATACTTATATATTAATTTTACACCTAGACACAGGTCGTAATTCCTACAAATGATTGTCCTGGGTGGGAGTCGAATCCACTACTAGCAACATTATGTATGACATGTAGAAAAAATTTAAGTCACCAAAAAAGTTTGCTTTTTCCCCATACACTTAATCTAGAATAGAAACTTACATAAACTTCACACGCTAATCTCTCCACTAATCACATAATAAAACACACAATGTACACACCACATTTACACCATTTTCACATGTCTAAAAGACCACATTCCGTTGACACCGATGAACAAGTGGCGACCACAATAAAAAGAAAATGTTCACAAATCGGAACGCAAGCGTCGATCGCATACGCGGCGAAGCAACTGACCGCCCAATTTCTTTGCGTCAACACTCCGTACGTATCAGACGTCTGCCCATGTGGGATGTGGATATGTGCACATGACTTAACAATTTGGTACAAGATAAAAATAGATTTGGACAAAAATGATAAATTGCTAAGAAGTAATGTGTGGCAAGCGCCTACTTGACTAATGATTATATTAAAAATAACAGCTTCTCTATTTGCGAACACTGGTTGATTCTGTTCCTAATTTTGCTTAGCAAAAAAACTAACCCACCCAAACTTTCAAGCGCAATAGTATTATTTCAGGAAAATATACAGCAAAAGAAAAACTATTTACTTATTATTCAATTATCGTTGAATTATTATTAAAGTTACAACAATTGTCATCCACATCGCTTTGGAAAAATCATAAATGGCGCCTATAATGGCCTGATGAGGCATGACATACTTACGAGGTGGATTTTTTATCCGTACCTACCCTTAATTAGGAAATGTTATTAGACTTGTTAATAAAGTGAGTAAAGTTTCACACAAATGCACACAAGTTATTTTTTAAACCTAGCTACTTCATTTTACCCTGATCCTCAATGGTTTCAAGATTTGGAGAAATTTAGCATACTCTGTTTAAAAAATTGTATGACTTGTATTGACTGTATGTCCTTTATATAATAGAATTGTAAACGATGCAACGGATTTTAATGCGATTTTCAGTAATAGATACGAGTAATTCGATAGGAAGGTTTATAACAAAGGGCAAAGCCGCATGGCGCAGCTAGTACTTAAATAAAATTAAATAACACGAATCAAATAACTGTTCTCTAGTAACCTTTCGTGTCGGAGCGTTGCGTGCCCCGAAATAGGTCAAGCAACAGGTCGCAGGGTGTTGACTTAATAAGATTAATCGCAATACACTTTTAATGTAATTATACCATTTATATTGTGGGAATTATGTGAATGAATGTATCCTATTACCCCGGCTGTAATATCATAACAAATACGAGTGACATTTATTGTATAGTGTTAAACTTCATTAAATATAATGTAATACAAACATAGCTTAATTTCTCGTGAGAAGATTTTAGATTGATTTGATGTCGCAACAGAATGTTAATCTCCAGCGGAGTTAATTGTGTTTAATTGCAAGTATTTTTCCCACAAGCATTTAAGCGCTCTGTTTCAATGACATGGCGACGCGTAATAAATATTGCATTTAATCGTCTTGAGCCTCGCCATTATACTTATAAATTCGGACTGATAAAACTTATGAATCTTTTATGTGCCTACGCCATCATAATAAAAAATGATTAACTTATTGAAATAATTAATTTACTTGAGACGGAACTTACCGATACTTTACTGTACTCGTGATGATGCGCCAGATGCAGAGGAGCGCAACTTGATGCAGCGCTGGAAATGCTGAGCGCATCACCCTCGCTTGTGCCTTCGGTCTCGTCCCACCGTCGGCGCCCCGACCCGCTGCGAACACCCCCGACCAATCCCGAACCCCGCTCAAGCGAAGCACCATCAAGCGACACATCGGCATCGACCCTCGGAATACCACTGTCGTCTTCGCACTCAGACGATGAACTTTCAGAGCCTCCTAAACTAATACCACTTTCAAATTTTGAAGATATCGATTCCAATTTAAACGAAGTATACGAATCTTTGAAGGAACTTGGATTTTCCTCCGCTATAGCTTCAATTTCAGTTTTGGAATTTCTTCCAAAATTGAAAGAATTGCTGTGAACCCAAGGTCTTTTCGCCGTACTAATATCAGATTTAATTGTTTCCGCATCCGAAGAATCAGCGTCTGAGTGCAATGTTCCGTCAGAATCATCATCAGATGATTCCTCTATACATGTTTTATATGACGCGTCTGATTTAATCGTAACGTTCGAATTGCATGATTGTAGTGACCAGTGACCAGAATATTCCGAAGAGCTCGATTTTCGAAGCGAATGCACAGAATCAGAGGCAGAAGTAAGGCTATTGGTAGTCGATGTTGAATGATTGTTCAATGATATAACGTCTGCTATATCCTTTATGGAATAAGGACGAGTAGATGAAGTAGAAGAAATAGTTGATGTTTGTGATATACTGTGCGTCAAACTATTCTGTCCTGTAATTACAACTGTTTTATTTCTGACTGAAACATCGTCAGCGCCGATTGCTGAATAAGGTTTTTCTAAATTATGTGGAACTGATTTATTTTTTGGCAAATTAGATTTTAGAACATTCGTCGAACGAGAAGTATCTAATGTTATATCGGGCGTGGAAATACTTTTCTTAATAGCCGAAAATTTTACAGTAAAATCGACTGCTGATTCCCGACGTTTGGAATGGTAGGTACATGTTTCAGAATCGCAAAAGCATCTAAAAGTCGTCGCAAATATTTCTCGTCTATTTTTAAGAGCATCTACATTTATTGTCACGTTTTCCTCATTATCTTGAGGAGTGATTTCTAATAAATCTTCAGCGCTACTATGATGTTTCGGCGGTCGAGGTCGACAAAAGCATATGGCTGTTTCAAAGTAGCTATCTCTTTTGCTAGATTCCAATAAGATAGAGTTATTATTAGACAGTGTATCTTTATTAAACAGGCTAAGGAATTCTTTGACTGAAGGTCCCTTATAAATACAGTGGCCAGTGCCTCTTATATGATAACGGGCTAACGTTTCTTTAAGAAACTCATTATTCCACTGTGGAAGATCTCTGACTTTTATTGAGTTTCTATCTACTTCAATGTTCGTAAAGGTTTTATGTCTAAAGAGCACTTTTTTCTTTGCGAAATTAACAGATTTCTTAGTAGGTAAAGTACCAGTCATAGACAAATATATAGATTTATCTTCTACATCTTCACTGCAATCAACATTTTCAATTGCACTAGCTTCTGTAACATTGGAAGAGTCAGATGCGTTTGATTGAGTTCTAAAAATGTCTGATTTATTCGTACTGGAACAATTTGTTGACATTTTCTTATGCCGAAATGATTTTGACTTTTCAGATAAAAATATATCTTCTAAATTGGTTTCATCTATCATTGAATCAGATGATTCAGATGATAAAGATGATGATCTGCTGACACTGGGTGAAGAATCAACATTCAAACCATCAGGTTTTGGTTGAGCGGAAATAATTGATAGTTTCGGTGAAACTTTTCTTTCTTGTTTTAAAGGAATATTTTCATATAATACACTATTCGCAAAGTCATCCACTGGTAATTTTGACGGTATATTAGTCCTTAAAGCCGGGGTTGGAGCAACTTTAACTTCTATTATGTTTTCATAAATAGTGTTATCATTACTAGTCCTTAGTGTTCCCACATTTGGCCTTGGCGGGGGCCGCGGGATATTATTAATATTTGCGATTTTTTCTGCATTTAGTTTGGAAAACTCGTAAGATTCATAGCACTCATTGACTAAATGAGCCGATTCCCTGAATGCGTATGTTGTTGAACTGTCACTAGTGAGTCTTGGTTCAAAAATGTTGAAGTCAGTGGTATAATTAACAGCTTCTGTTAAAGCATTTGCGGTATTTTTGTTTTTATCACAGTCGAGTTCAGTAATGATAACAGATTCGGCTATTGAATCATGAGAATCACTTAGTTCGTTGTTTTCAGAAATATTGGGTAAAGATGTTTTAAATCCGGGACAACTCCTATTACTTCTATTAACCACGGAATCTCTATTTAAAGTGCCTAACCTATCTAATGATATAGTATCGAATTCGTCATTACACACAATTTCACCTGACTCGTCCTTTTTCGAAAGTATTTTGAAGAATTTACTGTTGCCTATAAGCAATGTATTGGAATTGCTTTTATTTTCTGAATTTTTCAATTTATCGACATCCGTTTCCAGCCTTGTACTATCTGGAATGTTAGGTGCTGAATTAAACTTCGCTTTAAGGCCTAAGCATTTTGAAGCAAGCTTTTTTACGAAACTTTGAGGATGATTCTTTGTTATATACGATGAAGATGGTGAAATTAAGCTATCATTTTTGTTAGTATTTTTCTCGGTCTCGGGGGCTTTCCTGTAAAACACATAAAGCAACAAAAAATAAAATAAATTATACAATAACAAATTAACTTATAATAACTGATGAATGATATTGTTAGTAACTAAAAAAAACATTATTACCACCACCAAACAAATCTAAACGTAAAATAATAATTTAATCAGCTAATGGATTATCGTTTTTTTCTACCAGTCAGTAAATAATTGCTTAAAGTGGGAAAGCTTTTTCTTTAAAACATTTGGGCTTTTTTGAGCAAGTTCATCGATGGACGTTGTCGTATTTTTTTCGAAGGATTGGAATTCAAAATCTTTTAAGTCAGCGTTAACATTATTTATTTCATCGATAGCCTGTGCTTTCATTTCTAAATAATTATCAGTACCGCAAACAGTATTATCAGGAAACTGGACATATATTTCTTCACAACTATAAAAACGGTCACTGGATTCTAATTGTTTTCGGAGGGATTTCTTAGTTTCGCCTTTAGTGGCACCTCTACTGCAGAAACAAGGCATTGGCACATCTTTGACATTTCTCCTAATGAAAGGTGAATCCTTCCCGTGCGTAGCTTCTGGGTTAAGTTCGTAAATGTTTATGTGGCCTAATGAGCCATAGATACAATTCTCATCGCCCTTCATGTGAAGACTTTCACATTTGAATCCTCGAGAGTACAAATTAGGAATGGACAGTCTACGTTCATGTTGTCGTCGCCCAGTCATCGGCGTATACTGAGCGTCATAAACCTTATCGTGACCATTTTCATGTTTTTCAATAGAAACAGAAGCGAAACTATTTCTCAATGTTTTTTCAATATAAGTTGCATCCGATTTATGCCTTTTGAGTATTGCTCTATCCATAATTAGATACGTGTCAGATTGTGGATTAATTTGTTTATTGCCGTCAGACAGAGAATCAAAACTATTTCTTAATGTTTTTACAGAATTAGGTACTTCCAATTTTGACTTTTTAAGTATTGGACTATTCACAGAAAAATTATTAGATTGTGGATTGTTTTGATCATTGCCATAAGATAAATTTACTTTTACGTCATCTGGTAGATTTTCATATATTTTGGATTCTCTGCTTGGTAAACTATAATTAACGTAAAATGATTCAGCAGTGTCGTGATCTATATCACTTGAGCTTCCGCTGACGTCATCTACATCATTTTGATTGATTTTCGGCTTAGGCAACGGTTTTGGTTTCTTTTTTAACGAATTGAAGTCAGTCACTGTTGAAACACGAGCAATTGATTTATCTAATGTATTTCGTCTCAAACATTCGTTGCGTTCCTCTTTCGCCGGCGTATATTTACGAGTTCGATTTACGTACTCATTCTTTGGTTCGGCCTCAGTGGAGTTTTCCTCGCTAGCAGGGGTATTAATGTTAACACGTGGTTTCAAATGCGATAATACATTTGTTTTAATATGTGTCGTTATTTTAGATTCATCAGTACATTTACCACGTTTCTTCAGTGAGCTCTGAAATTCGGATTTGAGGGATTTTTGAAGTTCACATATAACATCGTTTTGCTTTTCTATTACATCATGAATGACATTACACGATTTGGCACCGAAAACATGATTTTGATACAAGAAACTATCGGATCTATTTATATTATCAATATCATCAGATTCACAGTCATCTGCTGATGGTGGTAATGATTTATCATCAAAAGAAATAGCGTTAGTCGTATTTTTATCAAATGAAATATATTCATCCATTTCATCATCGGAACAAGCAGGTATATTAGTGCTAGGCATAGTAGCTGACGGCATTTGGCTTATATTAGACCTGTAAATTAAAATATCCTACATATATACTTAAATTTTAGTAAAGTTATCATAATGTTCTGTTAAAGTTACTGGCCAAACGATTACGATATAGAACCTTTTTTTGATGTACATAATATATAAGGCATTGAAATAGGAATGTTTAAGCTGACATTTGTGGTGTTTTTATTTATGTTTTAAAATGCTCATTTTGCCTTGAGCCTTTTGCTTGCTATCAAAGGATGGCTGCTGGCGATGAGATCTTTTCTCTGTGTTATGGAAGCATCTCTTCTGGCCGTTTCTAGACAAAATCAAAGGAACGGAAGATTTTAACGAGGCACCCGCATTGAAAGGTTTTGTTTATCATTCGTTCTATTTAAAGTTACATGGATGCATATATTTTTTTAAACGTACTGGATTTTTTTATTTTGATTGCAAGCGCATTCTTTACAAAACGTTGAAAACTGTGTAGCAAAGAAAATGCCGTATCTAAGATAGCAATCAGAGTTCAAAAGCGGAGACACGCCGTGTGTCGTAATTGAGAGAGAGACCTCGCACTCCAATTAAGGTTGAATGTTTAGAGCCTCTTGTACGAAGGATCTTTTAGTAATTTAAGCGGGATTCCTTTATTCCGCATGGCTTGGCAGTCGCTTACCGCAGGTTGTATAGTTAACCGATCTTTAACGACTCAACGAATAATTTATTTATATTAAATGCGTTATTGTTAGTACGTATGTTAAAAAGCATTTTAAAATAAAAGAGAAAAAGCTAAAAGAAAAACGATGCACCTTCAATTAGTGGAAAATATAGACCCTGTATCATTTTAAAATATACAATGAAAAAGATAAAAGTCAGTCACAGAACATTTGTAATGACCGAAACACTGCAATAAATAGAAATAAAGTATTTCTTAATAATGTTATTCATACCTCAACTTTTTCTAGGACTGCCTTTATGAAAATAGTGCGACAAAGTTTATGATAACGTGAACTTACTTCGTTGTTCATGTCTTAAGTGTTTAATATTAAGTATCACATGGATTATATTTTTTGAAAAATCGCGTTTAGCGTTCATATAAAAAATGTATACCCAATATTGTGATAACTTACATATATGTTTGGCCATGTTGATCATAACCCTCATCGCACTGCAGGTAAGTATAAATCAAATAAAACGTTAAACGTAGCTTACATGACGGTGGGACTACTGTCGTGGACCGGGAATGGAGGTAAGTCATCCTCACTATCGAACGCTGTCTTCACGCGGCTTTCGTATTCTGTCCAAATAATCAAATATTAAAACAAATTAAATACAACATGGTAATCGGTAATTAAAATAAAATTGGCAAACGAACAGCATGACAAAGGGACACAACATTCATTAACATAGAATAACAAAGTGTTACAGAAAAAGGATCTTGATTTTAAATTTACTTACAATACATATACAAAATTTATATCACTTACACACACACTCTCGCATACATAAACCCTCACATACACACTGACATAAATAAATATATAGCATATTGTTGTTATAACTGTAATTTTTTCTTTTTTGTATAATATTCATACATAATATATTTGTTGTTTGCTTCAAACTAGTGTTATGTAAGATATTGGTAAAAATTCCATTTTAGTACGTGGATAGCTGTAATTGGTCTCGTAATTATAAGTTCAAACCATCACACCATTATAACACTGGTGTTGTTCCAAATAAAGAAAAATGAAAATAAGAAGTAAGAACTGACCTTTTATAACTTTCCTGACCCGTTTATTAGCTTCACCAGTATACTCGTCGAGAAGCGCTTGGACGGTCTTGCCTCTTCGGTCTTGCGCGTTCAGGTCGGCTCCTTCCTTCAGTAGGATGCGGACTACGGAGGCCTTTCCGTAGCATGCGGCCTCGTGCAGCGGAGTACCGTTGTAAGTACGTATGTTGGGGTCTATCCCCGCCGCTATAAGGACTGATACTACTTCCCTGGTGGACAACATACATTTCTTATTATATATATGTATGTTCTTCAGAATTGTACATATTAACTTTCAAAAATTCAACAAACGAAACATTGTTATGCATCTTTTTTATTCCTGTCTGAGGTTTATGTAGCAATGGATATCTGGATCATTATTAAGATATTGATTGAAACCAATACTATACGTTGCGTTATTCCTTTCTTTGTGATTTTAATAAACATTTTTTTTATTATTTAAAGTAAAACCATCTACTCACACATTTATACACACTTACGCACCACGATGACTACTGTAATTAAAGGAAATGGGGGCCTGGAGCTCCAAAATACAGGCTCAGGCTTAGTTTGGACTCCAGATCTCCCTCAAATTGCAATTTTTTCCCAATCTTCCTGTCAACTGTATTTTATCATTACATGTAATTTGTGAAGATAAATAAAATAAATTATTATTATTATTATCTTAGAATTTTAGATAGATGTGTGTTTTATCAAATTCAAAAATTACTTAAAATTCCTATATTCTAAATATTTTTGGCTAAAAACAAATGCTTGGTTTTATTACTATTCTAGGTAACCGAGCGCAAGTTTAGCTCTCAATAGATTGATTTTATATGTTCTCTTTTAAATACTCACACCTCATAGTGTTATGTATAAGCTCTGCAGGTGCTATGGTGCATACTAACAAAGTCTAACAGAGGACCGACGAACAAAAACCAGAGATGCGTTTACAATAAACAAATAAAAGGAGAAACTAGTAACCATTCGAAATCATCGTGCATCAACAGATGGAACTGATATCAATGACATACATATCAATTCAATCATTCATATTCATGAGTGTGGTGAGACTAACGAATCTGAACACCATCCTGATTCGTTATTTTTTAAATTTTTTTTATGATTCAATTAAAACTGCGAAAATTGTAAATTTGAATTGTTTTAGGTAATATAACATGTTTTTAAGGGATAATTTCAAGTTCGTATTTGACAACAATAGGGTAATGGTAATCGTCACGCGGTAGTCGAGTATTATTAGGCTTGGCTAGAGACCCTGGGTCCTGGATTCGAATCCCGAGTCGAACAAGGATTTTTTTTATCTGTAGCCCAGGATGGTATGGTGCCCAAGAGACGACCTCAATGCATACCATATTGTTGGGACTAACCATATCATCGTCGGAATGTGGGTATCATTAATTACCACTGCCCACCTCTTCGTGGATAGAGGGCGTAGAGATATATACAAAAATACTAGAATGAATGTGAACCCCTTTCCGCTGACATCAGATAAATCACAGAGCATAAGGCGTGAACGGCCCGCGCTGCCAATTTAACCCTTCAACAATGCGCGCGGAAAATTGACACATAGAAACAAACACGGAGATGTAAATACTGTAGCAATTTAATAGCGTTGTTTAATAATAATTAACCAGCGGTTTAAAAAGTACTCAAAAAGTCCATCACCACTTCACCAATAATAAATATTGAAAAAACAAAAATTTATATGTCTGTTTGTTGTTGGTGTTTTCACGGTTAAACTGGTAATGATTTCGATGAAAAGTACATGGATGTCGAGTAAGATATTGGTATATTTACCTATGTCACCGTGTTACATAAAGAGTTTAGCTGTAAATATATTTCCAAAATTACCTAATCATAATTCAAAAAGTTCAAAACCATTTATTCAGTTTAGGCCCTCGGAAGGCATTTATGAAGGTCAAATTTAAAGCTACTGAAGCTTCTATCTAAATACTGCATAAACTACATAAGTAATTTTTAATGCAGATCTTAGCTCTATTAAAATCTCTGCTTTGTTAACGATCAGATGGACCACATCTGAGGTATTTTTTTAAATTAATTAAATAATACTCGAAGAATCACTGCAAATGCCATATCCATCAAAATCATTTATTTATCATCCAATCACAGATGCGCTGTAAATTCGCAGGCACAAAACCTATCGATGCGTTATAACGAACGACTGAATATGAATATGAAGCAATTGCCGCGCGTGTGTACACTCCTTTACATTACCATAAATTAATAACGCCAAACGAATAGATACATGTAAGTTGAAATGGGTTGACACACACACAGATTGAATAATTAATGCATGAGAATGACTGAGGAGAGGTAATTTTACACGATAAAATAAATAAAGAAAATAAAAATAAGTAAAATTCGTTTTTTTTTGCATGAGAATGACTGAGAAGAGGTAATTTTACACAATGAAATAAATAAATAAAATAAAAATAAACAAAATTATAATAAATAAAATTCGTTTTTTTTTTCTTCTTCTTCTTTTCTGATAAAAGGAACACAAAAGCATTCAAATACAATGGGTCAGGCTAACGTTATGATGTCATTAGTGGTGCCCCGCTGTATCCCATGTGTTATTGCAGGTTGTAAACTACCCACTTTCCAAGTTTCATCCAAATCCGTTTGGTAATTACTGCCTGAAGGAATAACAAACCTCCATACATTCATTCACAAAATCTTTTGCATTTATAATATTAATAGGTGTATGTTACTCCAACTGCACGTAATAAATATAAAACCAATTCTGAGTTGGACGCAGGGTGAGCTCTAAACAATAATAATAAAATAAATAAAACTTTTTTTGTACAAAATAAAATATTTTTTGCCGAACCATCATTGTTCCATGTATATTGAAAAATCAATATGCCATAGGTATTATTAATTTAGATTTCAATCCAATAAAAAATGTTCACAATTATACCTAAATATAAAGTACATAATAATACCTACTCGATAGATGGGGGCAAATAAATCCCAACTAATATTATAAATGTGAATGTAAGTTGTACACATATTCTTGGAGGTATTAGAAGTAACATAGAATACTTTTGTGCCGGGAAAATGTTACATCCCTCGAGAACGCGGGTGAAACCGCGGGGGACAGCTAGTAATACAATAAAACAATAAATGTATCTATCTATATATAAAAAGTGTTATCATTAAGAGTATATCATTTACAAGTGCTGAGAAAATCAGTCGTGACATTCTGAAGTATTAGCATGGATATTACCAAGCGTCTTTTTATTACAGTTTTGCTACGGACCTTTAAAAACAAACGCCAATTCAAATCTCAGTATAAATATGCAAATTCCAACACAGTATCATCACGTAACTAGTTACGACCGAATAATCGTAATTTTACAGTTCGCGTTACGCGTTATAATATTATGTGTAACCGTTACGTTATTTAAAATACTACTATTGACTAAACTACTACTGTTTGATATCTCTATCACGGAGACTACTCAACGGATTTAAATGAAACTTTTTTTTTTATACCACTTGGACCGACAAACAAGCAAACGGTCCACCTGATGGTAAGTGGTCACCGGCGCCTATGGACATTTGCAACACTAGCGGCATCGCCATGATGTGAAGTTGTTAAGTCTCATGTGCCTGTAATTTCACCGGCCCCCTTACCTTTCTAACCGAAACACAGTAATACAAATGCACTACTGCTTCACGGCAGCAATGGGTAACGTGGAAATACTTCCCCGGACGAACTCTGCACTAAAAGCTCTACTACTCTATCACTAACTTGACAATAACATAGTTTATAACCTGGATTTTTAGGATTTTTGTCTCGAGAAACTGACGTCCCTCGGGAACGCGGGTGAAGCCGCGGAAGGCAGCTAGTATCATCATAAACAAACGAGCTTTGATATATCTATGTACTTTCCTACATAACAGGCGAAAGTAGACCTTACGAATTTAAGAAGTTAGGATTGCATAAATTGACTCACTTGCGTCCATTTTTGCTGGCTCGATGGAGAGGCGTCGATGAGAAAAGTCGACCTCTGCACATGGGTGGTTTATACATGTCGACAAGCTGAGGCCTCACTCGTAGCAGATGCTGTACCGTCTCCAACCTGGACAAAAATTAAGTATTATATTGTTATAAAATAGGAACCTCTATCATCGACAATTGTTCCCTGGTAACAACTGGTTTTAGTTACTGTTTTTTTGAGTTGTCAACGTAGGAAAAACGTATTTTGTGTTGCTAAATATGTATTGTTTATATATTGCTTTCAATACAACCACTGCAAGTTACACGAGTAGTATTATTCAGAGTAACTTAATTATAACATATATGTATCTTCAATTTGGTCAAAACGTAGGGAAATATATTCATATTTAGTTAACTGTTCCCCGCATACGTTGCTATGCGACTTTTTAATTTATTTCGTGACAGAAACCGTCGCTGGTGAACGTAAAACAACTCGTAAAAGTTTGATCGCTATCGGATAGTTTAAGATGAGAAGGCATAGTGTAGGTAGAAATATCTATTTAACTATAGGCGAGGATTAGAAATTGGTTAGTCGTGCAAACATATAATTATATAAAACAGAGCCACCGTTTATTTCATTGACAACACTCCAACACTATCTGAGTTAATCTACGGTATCTCCAGCTGTTATCATCATACGCCTTCCCTTTCCTAGTAATATGCAGTCAACGAAATATTGCATTACAAGCAGATTTAATATGGCCGACTCCAATCAAGAAGAATTATAATAAAGAAGATAGCTAATATAGTAGATAGAAAGAGAAGATTAAGAATGCCATACTTGACCACATTGCACGTAGTCAATGTATAAAATCTTTAGTCTAACGTCCTACAAATCATTCAAGTGGTAGTATTTTCTGCCTTTACCACACAACCACACTTTGACAAATATATGTATAAAGAAAACTTTATCTTCACCGTAAAAATAATACCAACATTATTAAGATAACGCAAGTTATTTAGAAATAAACAACCAAAGTTTTGAAAGCTTATGAAACTATATCAAAGTAAGAAAATTGACTGTAAACCTCGGTTCAAGTCGGTCTTCAAAACTAAGTAAGTTACTTCTGATGTTACGAGGATTAAAATTATGTTTGAGATATTCAACAATAATTATATAACAGATAATTATAATGTCCCAGGACATTCTTCACACATGGTTACCTGATCCCAAATTAAGCAGAGTGTCCTGCTTCTACTATGGCTACCAGGTAACTGATATACTACTTTAAAAAAATACTTGTATAGATATTTACACCCAGACACAGAACAAACACATGCTTATGCTCACAAAGGTTTGTCCCGGGTGGGAGTCGAGCCCATGATCTACGGTTTGGCAGTCAGGGTCTCTAACCACCAAGCCGACTGGCCCGTGGATAATGATAACTTACTTATGGCTAATCTATACTACTATAGGTTAACAAGTAAGTAGAGCATCTGTCTATCAATTTAATTGTATTGTAAATTTTAAGATAAAAGCAGCTGAATTTATAATATTTACAAATAAAACAATAACATAGTTGGAAACAAAGAGCTGAAGATCAAGCTCAGTGGCGTGGCATAGGTGAGGCCTATGTCCAGCAGTGGACGGGCATAGGCTGATGATGATGAAGATGACAAATAAAACCAGATCCGCAATATAATTTAACTAAAATCCAGAAATAGCACACATTGTTTTCATTAGGTATATCTGTATCAACGTCGTACGTTAGTAATTAGTCATTCAATAAATGCATGCTATACTAATCACAACACAAACGCTGGTTTCGAGAGGTATGAATCATTGGAAATACTGATTTATAATTCAGAAATCTTTGTTAATTAAATTATACTATAGTTGTCAAGATTATATCCCAGTTTTGACAGCCAAGGGGGCATCTATTTATTACGTGAGGCGATTTTGGTGATTATTCGACCCCCCCTCGCCCCTTAGTTAGATGTCGTGAGATTTTGTGCGACCCCTTCCTTATCTCTTGGTGATAGATTTTAAACCTGGTGGTAGACATCATCATGGTTTTCCTACGATGTTTTTTACTAAAAGCTCAAACTCATTGCATCTTCGTCACGGGCATTTGACGTAATCAAAACAAATGAGTAAGTTTAATCTGAAGTCAATTATGTAAATACATACTTACAATATGCTCAGTATCCTGTTACCTCTGCCATTGCTATATTTTGGGGAATAATTTGCAAGGGATATTACCAATTTTACAAATTGGATTTTACTAATTTCTTATTCAACATCTATCTTATACAAATTACTAAACAATGCAATAGAGAAAGTTTTTGTGTGTATATCTATGCCACCTCTCTCCTAACTACTTAACAGCTGATCGGATTTCAACGAAATTTTGCACACAAGTAGTTTTAATTCTGGAGAAATACAAGACTCGATGTGTAACGAGAGGGGAAACTTGTATCATATATAGGTATTAACTAGTACTAAAAAACTATTCTACTGACTTGGGAAGTAATCCACATGTTCAAACCTCTCCTACCTACATACTTAAAATATCTACGTACTTAGAATAAGTTAGAAACATGAAGAAGGTAACTTCATCGCAAGAGAGGCTTACAACTACAAAACTTTTTGAGTAGGGCCGTAGTCAGGTTACCCAAGTTTTGCTCATATTAAAGTTGGCACTAGAGGGTCGAGTTGGGATCAGGTTTTCTCATTCAGTAAGGGGCTAATTATGTTCCCAAGTAGGGTCCTTACCGAATTTTATCAAATAATTTAAATTTTGCTGTATTAGGGAAACTCTCCAAGAATGAAATATTTCTAATAGATCTGATTGTAGCTCAATTTTTTATGTGTTCAGTAGTCTCATCAATTATGGTTTGGTAAGGTTTTGTTGTGATGGGTTTGTCACATCTTTATGGACAAAAGTCATAAAGTAAGTAATAAAAAAATAATGCAGGAAAAATATAAAAAAAATTAAAGACTGCTTGAACTTTACAATTTAAGAAATATATATTTTTAAGCTATATGTATGAAGTATAAAGATGTTAATCTATAGAAATGGAATACACTATGATCTCACAATAATATATCATTAAATATTAGAATAGGAATAAGAGTCCGTAGAAAACGTCAAAAGAAAAAAAAGCTAAACGACGGAATTCCTTGATGACTTTACCCTTAGCTGCGAATTGTCCAATCAGAAAAATCGAACGATCATAATTACTTTTTCGTTATTATATTTTCTGGTAAACATACCTGCCATATTGCGCAGCCAGGTCCAATGCGCTCTCATCCTTGATGTTCTTGATGGTGACGTCAGCGCCCTGGGCCATCAACTGGGCCACCACATCCACGTAACCAAAATGGGCTGCTATTAGCAGTGCTGATTCATGGTCCGACGTCTGCAATGAAAATCAGTATCATTCTGATGCATTTAGAAAATAATATTTCCCCCTTCATCATTTTTTAAACCACATGGGCCGACAAACATGTAGCCGCCAGTAGACATTTGCAATACTAGGTGCATCGCCAATTCGTTAACGACCCTGACACGTAAAGTTGTTGATCACGTGTGCTTGTTATTTCACCGGCCCCCTTACTTTTCTAACCGAAACACAGTAACACATGTGCACTACTTGCGGTGAAAATGGGTAAGGTGGTACTTTTTTGGACAAAATCTGCACGAAAAGCTCCATAAACTACATTCTTCTATGATCATTCTTCGTCATTCTATTATGAGTCTTGTAAGAAGGCGTCAAGTGCTTGTTCAGCTCAACTCATTTGATTTAAGGTACTCACAAGCTGGTCAATATTGACGGGGGGATTGTTGTGCGACAGCAGCATTCTGACGATGTCGGAGTCTCCTTTGAATGCCGCCAGGTGGAGCGGTGTCCCTCCCTTCGTATCCACGATGCATGGCGACGCATCAAAGGAGAGTAATAGGCGGACAATCTCTCTACGAAAAGAAAACATCTTATTCAATAATGGTCGGCGCGTTGACAGTTTAGTTATTAAAAAGTTAGTAGGTTAACATTTTATTATAATGATACTGCCATTATTTTTGTGATTCAGGTGTGTATATGCTGTAGTCGTAATTCCTATACCTATCTAACTATCTCAATACATATTTATGTATTTAGGAAAAAAAGTACTAGATATATTTAGTACCTATATCAGTTATCTGCTTTCCATAGTAGCTCTTAGTTAGGATAAGATGGCAGTGCCAAAAGAATGCCCTGAATATTTATTTATTCATTCTAAATAGCTTGATAGAATTTATTAATGTATGAAAGTAATTGATAGCAAATATCTATTTATTTTGTCTATAATACTTACTTGTGACCATTAAGACATGCGTGGTGGAGTGGTGTGTACCCATTGTCATCTTGAACGTTGACGCCGGCACCTCTTCTTAAACTGTAACAATATGAAAAACAATATCAAAAATAGAAAAAAAAATATTCGCAGTCGGTAGGATTCGAACCTACGCTCCCAGAGGGAATCTGATTTCTAGTCAGACGCCTTAACCGCTCGGCCACGACTGCTGCGAAAGTTGTAATGAAAATATCAAATCGTAGGTATGAACGAACAAAACATTCGAAAGATAATGATAGTAATTCATCATAAATAATTTATAACACATTGAAATCCACAATCATAATTTGTATATTATACACGAACATAGGTAGGTTGAAGATACTTTTGGTTTAGTTTTAAAATATAGTGTAAGATAATTTAACAGACTATTAAAGCAATTACAATATTGCATGTCAACTTTGTTCCGAAATGTTACTATACTGCTGGTTTTCTATGTCAAAGCCACCATTAGCAGTAAAACAAATGAAATAACACATTATAACTGATCTATTCACACTATAAATACACTTCACACAATTGTAACAACAATATAATACACACCCTAGAATCATGGCTGCTAAAAATTCTCACCAAATGAATAGATAAATTCTTGAGAACAACCACCTTTGATATACGCGCCCTTGACACGGACAGTGGGGTCAACACTCTATGCAACTAAGTAGCTAATAGTTATATCAGAAACTAAATAAGTTAAACGATTAACAACTGTAATACTGATACATAGAGGCCATTTTAGCATAGATTTGTATAGGATTAAAAGGGGCATTTGGTGAGCAATTCACTTGTGTCAACATGCAATAACGAGATGAATAAAAAAGTAACATTTTATTACAGTATTTAAACAGGTCGACCGTTACGTGTTCTAAATAAACAAAACACGAGACCAAATAAGCCAGAACGGTATTTAGCGGAATTAAGTGCAAATATCGCTTAGCATGCCTCCATACTTCGCTTCATCTGCTAGGTATTTGTATTATTTAATTGAACAAAGGCAATAATTTGCCTGTGCATAATATGATTTAGATATACATACAGTGTAAACTCTTTATAACGAAACTCAAGGGACTGAGCATTTTTGTCGTTATAGAGAGTTATCGTTATATGGAGTGAACAAAAAAAACCAAATTAACAAGAATTTTTAATATGTATGGGCTCACTTCAACGTTATAGGGAGTTTATCGTTATAAAGGATAACGTTATAAAGAGTTTACACTGTAGTTCTTGTTTGACACAATCTAACACTTTTCTAGGCATCAGTACCAAAACTGTAAAAAAACAATATCGCTTTTTGCTATATTTGACAGGGGGTCATAGCGCCCTTTTAAAATTAATATATTAAATTCTTTGTAGGCCCGCGGGCCTATAAAACTGGGCCTTCCGACCTGAGGCCCCCATGACCAATATGTCTTTATTTAGTTTTTGACACATTTAATTTTCGGGTAATATAAAAGTTTCCTTAAAAAGCATCGTAGTTGTGTATATTCTAACATTGCTCGAACGTCATCTCAACGGCAAAATTGGCAAACAATTATTTGGCACTAACCTATGAAGAAGTACGTCATAAGTACTAAAAGGAAACAATAAATATTTTTAAATAAAATTAGATTCCGCTTTGGTTAATTATGAAGATACAAACAAACATTGTCGGTATCGTGTTTCACTTCACGCTATAATTACGACCGTATCTGTTTCAATGTGAGGTTATTCTTTCGACTTCCTTAAGAAGGCACTGCCAATGTAAATAAGCCAAGGTGTAGTTATTACATGATATAAAAAGTAGGTATCGACCGGCACTCGATGCTTTAAAGAGTCACGGCAGATATCTATACAAATAAAAGATCGAATAATCTCTGAAAGGGCTAGACTAATTTAGACGGGATTTCACTGGTAGAAAGAAGATGTTATAAGATAACTTATTTCGAGAATAAACACATATAATACTTTTTATTCCGGGAAAATTTAACATCCCTCGGGAATGCGGGTGAAACCGCCGAGTACAACTATTTAGTAATACATAAGAAAGATGACAGTTCAGAAACTCATTAAGAAACACGCGCAATGTCAAGGTCAACGGCAAAACCCATGTCTAACTGAAATCCATAATTAAGTAAGCTGTTAAAGCATTTCCTTCCGTAATATATCAACCCAAGGTACAAAATCAAAGAGCAATGAATTATGTAAAACGGTCAGTTCACAAAGGCATTCCGAGAACAGGAAGTAACCGTGTCTCTGACCAACCGCCAAAGGAGGCTTGGGCTTTTCCGAGAAATAAAGGCTGATGAGTCAGCGAAAAAGTTATCAAGTTGCAATATCTATCTGCATAAGTTTATGAACGTTTACAAATACGTAATAAACATTTAGGTCCCATCCGAATTGATTGAAGAAATAATAAACAAAAGGATTCGTTTTAGTTTAAGCTTGGCAAGATTTTCTGAAATCCCATGGCTGTGCTCTCTCTTTTGAGAGAACACACAAGATTTACCTCTGCCTACGCCGCCGAAGGATCCTTTGTAAAGGATATCGGTAAATTTTAAACAACTCTCGTAGTGAAAGTGAGAAAGCTTGGTAATGGAATACATCACATTAACTATCGGTTTAAATAACAAAGAAATTAGATCGTCTGTCGCAAGACTTAGTCGCAAGTGTTCCACTTTCTTGTTACAACATTTCTACATGGCTTTAATGTTGACTGTAGATATTATGAAAAGTTTACGGGCTTACATATTACGAAATAAGTAACATACCTGTCTGAATCAAAAACTTTGGCTTTGAGTTTCTTAGTTTTGATCCAACTTCTGTGGAAACTATATCTGACATCACTTAAATGAAACGGGAAATCATTACCACAACATTTTACAGTTTTTTCCGATGTACCCATAATGTTACCAATTCCTTTCTTTTAACCATCCATGTCACCGTCACTATTGAAAGTTCAAATGTAACTGAACGAGATGACTCACTCGTAGAGCACACGACAACCAACAGGTTTGTCGATAAACAAAAAACAACAGTTCCAAAACAAACGAACGCATGAAGTGAGAGGTAGAATAATTGTTACAGTCCAGGTAGCGATAACATATCATAATTTTCGATAAGATATGCGAAGTGGAACAAGGAAATGAAAGATTGTAAATCGCAAAACCAACGAAGCTTGACAAGTGACTAGGGTATTAAATAAAACTATGGCTTAATTCAATAATATTCGCAATAGACGGACGGATTTGGAACAGACCTACAGTCATCCGATTAGAAGGCATATCGAATATCAGATTGTAACGCAATTCATCGATTTAATAACTGCCCCATATTCCCTATCGATTCATATTTGGTAACTATTTCTGTCTAGTATATTTTGTATACTCAGTCAATAAATTAGTCTTAAAAATACATCGTTAAAGCCAAATTTGTAAAAATATGTTTATCAATTCCAAAATGATCCCATGATATCAGATCCCTCGGGAACACGGGCGAACCCGCGGCAGGGAAATCAAGTTTAAAATATAACTCGAAAAAAGAACATAAAAAGAAATGTCATAAAGATTTGCATAACGGTATTCATGTAACTTGCGTTCACACAAAATTAATAACGGTCTTGTTACATTACTTACATACAATTTAGAATATAAAGTAGCTTAGTTTCCATTTAATCCACGACGCCTACGTAAATAGTTAGCTTGATCATAGATATTAGTTTACTGTTGACATTCTTCAATTGGGCAAGTATTGTCGAAGACCTTGCCAAATCAATAATAAAATAACCATATTCAATAATAGACCAAAATACATGATAATCGACAAGTTTCGTGGCATTTCGCTTTCAATGGTAAAACCCAATAAAGCAACAATTGTTTAGGCAGGAAAAAACATAGAAATTTGATAAACTACGAACGTGCAACACCTGCTATCTTCTTCTGTATCCTGCTACCCCTAGGTTGTCTGGAAGAAATCGCTTTAGCGATAAGACCGAATATTTTGTAATCACCTATTCTGTAACCACTTGTTTATGTTACCTCTTCTCCTGTTATGTGTTATACAAATAAAGTTTATTGTATTGTATTGTAACTACATCAGAATGAAGCTAAATCGATGACTGTCGCCAATCATGTGTACGATGAAAACAACAAATCGATGAGAAATAAAAAAAATATATAAAGTCACGATAAGGAGAAACAAACCCCTATACGTTTTCAATGTTACAACAGTAGAGTATGATAATTCAAACCTCACACCTGCCAAATCACTTTCCATTAGTGACGCAAACAATGGCGACGCATGAAGAAATAGGTTAAATGTTTTATCAACAGCCATTTCTGTACTACAAAGGCAGGTCAATGGGCTATAATATTAGACAGACGGGCGGACGGACAGTTACTCATGATTGCGCGTAGGATTCAATCTCGCAGCAACTTTTCATTGTCACGATTAACTTTGCTTCACCTACGTCTTGTATGTAATGAATGTATGAAAAAATTGTGTTAGTAGCACATCAGTATTTGTTTTGAAATTAATATTGCAATAAAACATTGTGGCCGAGAAGAAATGCTTCTTTAAGCTTCAATATAGACTATCGTTATAAGGCTAGCGATTCTACCCGGCTTCGCCTGAACAAGATAATATAAGTGTATTATACACTTAAGCCTTCCGAAAGAAATTCTCTAAATGATAGTGAAAATCACAATTAAATCATTTGTGTAGCTTAAAGAATTAAGGGCTTAAAACAGTCTGACAGAAATAGTGTCTATATTACCGATTATGTACGTTTCCATTGAAAATTATAATATTTCAAAAATTTGTAATATTTTCTTTTTTATTAATCTAAACTGGGCCGAAAAACAGACATACGGTTCACCTGATAGTAATGGCCTATGGACATTTGCAACACCAGGGGCATCGCCATTGCATTGTCAACCCTGAGACGTGAAGTTGTTAAATCTCATGTGCGTGTAATTTCACAGACGTTACCTTTACACAGTAATACAAGTGCACTACTGCTTCACGTCGGAAATAGGTGTGGCGATAGCACTTCTCCGGACTAACTCTGCAGTCTGCAATAAGAGCTCTGGTACTTCTAATATCATACACCAAAGAAAAACCCATAAACGTATTTAATGTAAAGTAATTAAAAATGAGGATTCGTCATTAGAAGCAGAATGTACTAACTAATGTGGAATGGTGAATTTATTTAAAATTTTGTTTACTGATGTATTTTCATTAATAAGGTGGTCTGGCGATGCATGCAATATTCGGCCTTTGGGTTACCACTAAGTAGGTGTACCGTTAAAGCGATTGATAATGCGACAATCCGTTGATATTGAATGACAAAAACACATATCTGTTAGGGGCGTAATAAACATGAACAATTAATAAATATGACCAAAATGCTCGTCGTGATTCATCAGAATTTATCTGTGTTCCTATTAACTTTCACCAAACAATATTTTTACTATCATCAAATAATATAAAGCTAGTTAAATATAATAATTAAACGGCAACATTAGAGTACGAACACACCTGAACCTTCTCTTAATCTTCCTGAACTCGTTTTCCAAACAAGGTATCCTGAATTTCATATTCACTGTAATATTCATTTAAACAAACATCACTGAATTGTCCACTCGATCACAAAATGTCGTTAAAAATTAATTTAGAGGCCAAGTCCCTTATCGGTTACATGCTCGATCTCAAGTCAAATATTGATTTAAAAATATTTACAAGAAAGCGAACGGAGCGTCCAACCAAACCGAAGTGAGTAACCAAACAACTCTTGGATGATTCATAGGAATGGGCAACAGGTCGCTTCACTTAGAACTTTTTTTATTGCGGTATATTTTTTTGCGGTTAACTGTGATTCGGGGTTTAGAGTCACTGTTCTAATTAGATCGCAAATTCTGCTAACCGTGTGACCATTTTATTAAACAATGATGAATACACGTTATTTTTGTACTATGAAAGCAGAATCTTTCGTCCATAGACTATGGACAAAGAAGCTGTCTCATAAAAGGCATCCTGTCTTATTTCGGAATTGTATCACATTGAATTAGTGTAATTTTGTGGGTAAAAACGTGTAGAAGAAACGCATGTAATTAGTTTGTTTAATGTAATGTGCATCAAATGGAAAAAAACACAATCTTAAGAAGATGTTCAGTAATGTTACTACTAAATTAAATCATTAACAAAATACTTGGAGCAGACAGCTATGCCCCGAGTTTCCGTGGGATATTAATTTTTCCCGTGTTAATCCGTGAAAGAGTAACACACATTCATCAATCCATTCATTGTGATTTTCAGAAATATGGAAAATAATTGTATTCATTAAAACTAGGTAAATTCAATTTTATAAACAATTGTTTTATTAATCATGTTTGGAATTTCCATTCCAATATGAAAACGTAACAACACTAAAACAAAGCTTAAATAGTGACCAATAACCAACTACGCAACCACCTACTTATATTCTTCACGATATTCATATTTTCTTTATCATTGTTTACCCCATTAAACTTCAGATTTTAAGGGTGTTACTTTCTACATTGGAAGATACAAAATTAGTCATAATTCCTTTGGTTTGGGCCTATTTAAAATTGGATAATGAATGATTCTGTGCAATTATTTCAGGTGGAATTAAACCACTTCCTCACTCATCGATAAGATCATGTACAATTCTAATTGCATCGCTGAGGTCAATACACCGTAAAATCCAAGCAAACAAACAGATGGTCATTTTTATTTCTAATCTTAATATAGATCATTTTTCTGTCCGTGTATGTTAGTGAACTCCTCCTAAAGGGCTGGAATGATTTTGATGAAATTTTTTATGGGTGCCAATGGATTCGAGAGTGGTTTAGATTCACACTCGCACTGCGATCGAATTCCTGCATTATTTTTATGGAATTTTAGTATGGACTTATTTATATTTTATTGTAGAGCATGTAATTGAGTCAATGCAGATACAGTGGCAGACTCTCGTATTGTAGGACAACAAACTGTCGATTGGTCATATGGTAAGTCTTTATGAAAGTCAAGTATAGGTACCACAAAATTAAATGTTTCTGTTTCATGTGCCAACCTTTTTTTATGTAGTAGAACGATTGAAAACTTAATCATTACCTGGTGGAACAAAGAATTTGGGGTGTTTCCTTGATGATACCATTAATTTCCGCGTTTAAGCTATTTTATGAATATTTATTTGCTTCAAACAATGTTTTAATTGCTTTAACTTCATGGTCAAGGCTTGGTCGGCATTTTATCGTCATATTTTACTCCAATTACTAAAGAATACCCTAGAAAATATTAAATAACAAACTTTCAAGTGCTATGTGATGTAAATGTGATTCACGCGTTTGTCTTGTAGGTCCAAAATTTCAGTATTTTTGCAAATCATTTAAATTAAGTTACTAAATACTAATGAAGAGAACCTGGCTTAATCCATATATGTATAATAATAGATACAGGCGATCATGATTTAAGTATGCCCAAACAAGGACAATTAATTATGCACAAGACAGGCTAAATTATTTAGTCATAAGTTATACTGGATTGTAAAAAGCCATTAGTAATCTACCTACTAATATTATAAATGCAAAAGTTTGTGAGTGTGTAATGGATGTTTGTTACTTTTTCACGCAAAAACTACCAAACGGATTTAGATACAACTTAGCACATAGATAGAGCATATCCTGTAATAGCATATAGGCTACTTTTTATCCCGGGAAAACATGACATCCCTCGGGAACGCGCTATATCCCCTTCTAGACTACAGTCTAGAAGGGGATATAGCTTGGCTATGGTTAGTATACATACTAACCACCTTCATGTCACATCATGTTTTACCATGGTGAGATTGTGGACAAACACAATCTTTTATATTACTTATCTTCTGGGATAGTAATTTTATTAATTTTCATTGAATTCCGAACCCTGCCAAACAGACTATTACCGTCACATATTTGAGAGAAGAATGTCCAGCAGGATTGAAGAAAGTGACGTAAGAGAAAAAGGAAAAACCCGATGGAAAGTGGATCGAATAAAACCGCACAAGGCAAAGTAGGCAAGAACAACAATAACAAGATTGCACCGTAAATTACCAACTTAGTGGCTACAAAATACCTAAAATTGGTAAGTGAGTAATAAAACTTGAACTCTATACGAATATTGAGAGGGAAGCAAGTCCTAGATGACATTTGAATGATTAACACGGTATTGAAGTACAGCTAAGAATGTCATAGAAAAATAAACCGTATTGCTTCACAATAAAGTGCGTTTGCATCATCATACGATGGTATGAAACATGGTATAACCATTAGATCAATAGATCCTTATTTCATGTGTTTAAAGTCGAAAATAAACTTCATTATTTTCAGCGAAAGCTAACACCAAAAGTATCGGTACCAACAAATTATTGTCTATTAAGATTTATGACCACAGAAAACAATGCAATTGGGTCAGATTAGTAAGCCTTATCTGAATAATTCGTTCAAATGCCTTGATGTTTTATTGATGCGTAGAATAGGTAGGTATATATCTTTAATGGGCGGTGGGCATCTAAATTACTTATAGCATGCAACTGTCTGATTTATGTTGAATAGCTACGACTATCAGAATGATAATTGCTGTATAGGCCATTTGCAATTTATAAGTAAGGATTGCTTATGACTTACTTTAAGTCGTACACGTTAACAGTAAGAGAACCAAGGAAAAATAACTTTGTGTACGCCATGATTCGCCAAGGCTGTCTAAGTATGCCTCAAATATGCATGTCGGAAAAACTTTTTCTAAAACCTATCGAACTTAATTAGGAATTAGTATTTCTAAATGATTTCTAGGTACATCCAGGACAGGTTTGAGTGAGCAAATCCTGAGAAAATTGGATTGTAGAAGGTAAACGTGTCTCAAATAACAAAATATAACGGTTTGTTTAATGAGTTTCTTTCAGGTTAATCGCCGGTGAAACGGTTTGAAAGCAATCATGATTCAATATCATGCTTCTTAATTTCCGAACTGGTCAATCGGGCATGGCAGGTCCGACGGGCGGTATATGCATACAAATGCACCTATAAGACAGACACTAATAACTACGTATAGACAAACAGTCAGACAAAAGTTCAACGTACGTGCCTCCAACATCGATTGGCGTCTGGCTCGCGGCCAAACACTTCACTTTAATGCTTTGGGTTATCCTACTTCCTTAAATAGATAATTGACTTGTAACTCATATCATATATTTATTACATGAGGTTAATTTTGTAAATAACCCAATATTATCAAATATTTAAATAAATAGCGTTCAAAACGTAACGTTACCATATCTTCATCAAAGACTATGGTTTCACCAGTTTCTCACTTCTAAGCTTTTACAATCATCATCATATCAGCCCAGGGATGTCCACTGCTGAACGTAGGCCTCTCCCTTGGATATTCACCTCGAGCGGTCCTAAGCAGCCTGCATTTAACTGCTTTCAGCGATTTTGAACAGAACGTCGGTCCACCTGGTGAGAAGTCATCCCACTCGGCGCTTTCCTGTACGTGGTCGCCACTCAAGAACCTTTCTTCCCCATCGGTTGTCAGTTCTTTCAGCGATGTGTCCGGCCTATTGCCACTTCATCTGACTGACTCTACGTGCAAAGCCTTTCTTTTTCTACGAAGATTCGTGGAGATCCACGTTTCGAACCCTGTCGCGTAGAGAAATTCCGGGCATAACCGTCCCATACCTCGCTGAATGACTTTGAGCTTATTTATATGACCAGCAATAAAATACCATGTCTCTGTTCCATAAGTCATCACTCGCAACACACCCTGATTAAAGACCATGTCTTCACGCTCTGAGGTATTTTAGACGCGAAGATATCCCGTAGCTTCCCGAACGCTGCTCAGCCGACTTTGATTGACCTCCTTGTCGAATTTGGACCAACTCAATTGGACAATATATGACTTAGGTAAACATTCGCGTCATCATTTCGAGAACAGTGTTCCCAACAATTACCGCGCAATATGGACTTTCATCTTGTCCATATTCATTTCATGGCCTACCTGTTGGGAAATCCCACTGAGGTCAATAAGCATAGTGTCTAAAGCTTCCAGTGACTCCACCATTTGAACTATGTCTTCGGAAAATGGAAGGTGATGTGATGAATTGCAGAGGTGAAGAGTTTCTGGGAAATAACGTCTCCCTGTCTTAAACCATTTTACGATTGGATTCTTCTCGTACTTTCGTCCTGGGCTCGGATTGACATTGTAGCTCTGTTGTACAAGCACTTCAACACTTTAATATAGCTTCGCATCTTTGTAGACTCTGTAACTCCACCTATGACATTTGAAACAATGGTCTTCCCATAGTCCACATATGCCAAGCATAATTAAATTAAGCTTTTACAAATCCCTTGCCAATTGATGTAATAGCCCAGTTTATTTTCTAGACAAAAATGCTTGTCATAAAAACTGTGTCACTCATTAACAACCAACAACATTGCAGGAACCAAAAGGAAAGTTCTAGAGAGATTTCCTACAAAACAATTTGTAATATGACAGATGCGAGACAGACAGTAACAAGGATATTGATACCATCAATCAAGTGTGTCACAGTGAGAACAAAAAAAATCATGAAACCACTAAATTAATGTTGAATATACTAAAGTTGATCAGATCTAATAAGTCCAGTTTTCACAGCCTTTCAATGGTATGACTGTTATAGAAAAATGTTCATAATCATACAATTAACGATTGGATCAAAAGATACACCCATCTTGAAACAAAACGAGATAATTTCCTAAGAAATTCTTACCTGTCAAAACAAGCAATTTGAGCATGATAACTTACAAATGACCATTGGTTTCCTGCATACAACTTACACATAAGGTCAAGGTGGTAAAACAAAGTAACTATTTTGTTCTACCATTTGAACTGCCATTGTGGTAGCTATTCAGACCGGACCAATGGCATGGTGTATGAAGTTCCCCCTTTATCAGACTTTGTCTCCTTGGCTTTATGTGATCTTAATTATTAATAATCTCTTCCTAACATGGTTATTCTTAAAGTAGAGACTAAGGTACAGTAATTGAACCAGTCAGAGCTCAATAATAATAATTATTATTAAATAGTTGCCTATAAATTTCTTCCTGTCATCTTTTCTCCATTATGATGTCAACGGAGGACAAACAAAAAGCTCACTCACTTATGAGTAAGATGAGTCAGTGTATTTGTTATTTGCACATTTAAACATAACATTTAATATATTTTTAAATGGAGGACTACTCTTGTTACTTTTAAGGGCAACAAAACAACTTTGTGGTATTCAACACCTTAAAAATTATTTTTGGAACATATTTAAGATATCAATAATCGATTTGTGTTGGAAAACCAGCTTCTTTTTAATACACCAAGGTGATAAACAAAGATACTCTTGTCTATTTTTAATTAAATTAATTATCTTGCACACAGAACTTCATGACATGAATGACTACAGAATATTAATATTGATCTTTTTAATCAAGTTTCAATGGAGTAAAAAGCCATAATTTTTAAACAAGAAAGCAAACTGGAATATACAAATAGCAAATTTATTATGGTTAACTAGGAAATATATTTAATTTAAAGTTTTATTACTTTTGGAATAGGTACTTTATCACACATCTGCAAATTTTGTTATAAATACAGGGGAAGTAAAAGAAAGATTTCGCCAGGACACCAGCGATAAGAAAGTAAACATTACAAAATCTTGGTACGTACCTACTCGTTATCAATTCACCATTGTTGCTAAATTTATATACCTACTTTCCCCCAATTCTCCACATTCGAACAAGTAAAATAAGTACAAATTTAATATATAGATAATTGTAGAAACATGTATTCCGCAATTGGAAGATCTAGGATAATACCATGAGAGACTTAAGTACCTGAATGTTGTAAAAGGACCACTCCTTTTATTAACTTGACCGATTATTTTCTCAACAGTTCGCTTGTCGCCTTCGCGGGCCGCGTCCAGTAACTCTTGGCCCCTTCCCATGGCCCATTAACAATTATTTACAATTACACACAAAATAAACATACAATTCAATCATTTCAATTTTTTACACTCGACTACACACACACTACACATTACAACTTCATTGATCGCGCCGCCATATTTGAGTTTTCAGTTTTGACATGAGATGGGTGCGCTCTAGTGGCAGGGCCGCAATCGATATCGACAATAACGAGTCGCTGAGTTTATGCTTACCACAGATGAACGATCAGGCTTGGTCATCCACTAGTCTCGTCTTTAATCTGTTCCTAAGACGTAATTTAAGAATATCAAAAAAACATACTGACAAATCTTTTCAAAAAATTAAGTACATACAATGTACAATATAATATGAACCAAATTATCAAAAATAGCTGTAACATACTTAACAATTCAAAGGATTTTTGATATCAAAAATTGGGTTGATAATTTTGTTAAGAAAAATAACTCATACAATGTATATGTACGTACATGTCATTATTATGTTGGTTATTCAGCGATTTATGTTAGATGCACTTTGAATATTAATTAACGTGAAATTGACTATTGGGTAGCCGGTTATATGTATCATAATGTGTTATTCTTAGCGTCCGTGATGGTGGCGTACAAAAGATTTGATGCACAATTTATTGTTTGGCCAACTGAGGTCTAACGAAAGATTATAGAAATCGCTCATACGTTAATCTATGTCCACAATTATGTTTGTTATGTATTATGCCACAATTTTAGTAATAAAAGTTCAGATATTTGTATTAATGTCTAAGTTATCTGTGCCTCCCATTCACTCAAATAGGTATTCGTTCAATCTTCCGACTGTCAACTGTCAACGTCAGGTTATAAATTGTAAATTTTGTCAATGTCAACCAGCCACCAAAATGTCATGTATGTCAATGTCAAACTATGTCTTGTTGTTGTGCAGTAATTTATATATAGGTACCTACAATGTTATGATATTTTTTCATTAAGCGGTAAATGGTGTTGTTTTCTGCGTATCTATCTGTGTGTAGGTTCATTGTGCTTGATTTATAATAACATTGTGAAATCTAAGGTTCTTTAATCAATACTACACCTTACTTATGTTGTTGTTATACCATTTCTAAAAGATAATGAGGTGTTTGGTCTAACATTTTGGCCTTGTCAAGATGATCAGCTGTTATTTTAGTGACAAAATATAATTTGATTCTCAAAGAACTTAAAGAACTGTGAACGTTAATGTGATTTCTAAGTACCTGCACTAAACATAATGTTGCTTAATCATTGTCATTTCATGTTATATTCCACTGTGATATCTGTTTTATGTTGGACCACAGTGGCCACCAGCGAACGTAAGTTTTTTTACACTTAACATAATAATATTCTTAAAGGCAAAAGCACTTTATTGCTCATAAATAATGTATATACATATGTACTTATCCTATAATATTTTTACAGCTACACAGTTAATAATACCTCTAAATAAAGCAATTACATATGGAGATAAGCAGTTATATAGCAATTTTCTATATCTAAACAATGCAACAAAAATCCAATTGGGCTTTGAGAATGTAAATCCCAATATATCATTCATTATAATACAAGTTCACACATATCTTTATAATGTTACGCTTTACAAAAATTTTAATACACCTGGATCAAAGGCATATGGCTCTAATATTGGAATGCATGCAGATGTGAAAGAGATTTTAAAAGACAACTTTTATATTCTCAATTCTAATATTGATTTAAATCTCAAAATGTTTATCACTGTGCATGGATACTGGACTGGAGGTATGTGTTCTATATTACAATTTATCCTGAAACTGAATCAACTTTTATGTTTTAATTGTGAATGTTTAATCAAGCTTATGTTTAAAAATTACTTACATAGTCTGAATTATGAACATCCAGTCCTCAATCTTCTTATATGATGCTTGCATTTTAAAATAAGTATTGTATTTCAAGAAATAGCTTGAAAATTGGTTGTATTCTTAGCACAAATAATATTAATTTGAAATACTCAGGCTACATAGTTATGTGAGGTATTACTCATAAACCCCAGATTTTCCTGTTATAAGAATTCATGATGCTAATTTTATGAATGCTGGGAATCGACTTTCCTGTGTGCTGTGTGTATATATAACCACCCTTGTTTTGTTGTTATGATTCCAATGGTTCCATACCGAAACAGTAAAAAGACCAAAAAAAAATAGCAATAGAGATAATGATGGCTTAGTGAAAGTGATTGTTGTGGGTCAGGTTCGGAAGTTAGCTTGTTAAGCCTTCTGAGACAGAAAAGATGAAGATGCAAGTTTATTTAGGAGTATGTTTTGGTACTTGACTCCTTGGCACACTCACCTACTGGTATATTCATACAACTGATTGTCTCTCTGGCAGGAAACTTCCTGTTGGCCTCCATATGTTACATCATCACTTGCCATACCATGAGTGTTTAAAAAAGCCAATCATAATGGAAAAAAAAAGTTATTATTTTTGCCTATTTTTAGTAATTACAAGCACATCTGTTGCCGATCCACAAAATATTATTGTCATAAAAATTTTCAGATCCAATACCAGGAGGTTGTAGCTTAGAAAACATGCCCATAGTTCCTTACTTAAGTACGAGTTATAATAAAGATTATATATTTATTGATGGTGCACCATCAAAATATGTAAGGGATATTAACTGCTTGGAGCTTCACATGCTAAACATTCAATTCTATGCAATGTATATGCCTGAAAGGAACTTTGATTCAGACACTTATTTCGACAGTATACAAAGTATGCTAACGAAAGAAAACATAGTGAACAATGGGCGCGTGGTAAGTGGAAATAACAAGGATAACTGTAAAATATGTATATTTTAGAAGAAGATTACCAATATACTATTATCCCGGGACATTCTTTACTCACCGGCCATCTAATCCCAATCCATGCCGAGCTTGTACTATAGAAACCAGAAAACTTATATTAAAAAAATACAACTTTTTTCAATTAGTAGGTACTTATATAGATATTTACACCCAGACACGGAACAAACATCCACACAAATGTTTGTCCTTGGTGGGAATCGAACCCACGACCTGTGCCGTGGCAGTCAGGATCTTAAACCACCGAACCAACTGGCCCGCCTGATAATAATATTCTCTCGTCAAATCTATTTAACCCTATAATTATCCTAACTTTTCCTAGCTCGGTAGTGATGTCCGTCAGATAGAACACATAAGAGCTTTCAGTAATAGAGGCACAATCAAGACAAAGTTCAACAAAGAAGGTTAAGTAGCAATGTCATCTTAATGTGACCAGTATTAAAAGCGAAGTCTAGATAAAATATATCGATTAAAAACCAAAACAAACAAGCACGAAGGGTTCCGTAAAAATATCTATAAAAACGAGCAAAAAAATCACGTTTGTTGTATGGGATTTGTTTGTATTTGTTATTATAGCGGCAACAGTATTACATCGTCTGTAAAATTTCAACTGTCTAACTATCACGGTTTATGAGATACAGCTTGGTGACAGACAGACAGACGGTCAGCGGAGTCTTAGTAATAGGGTCCCGTTTTACCCTTTGGATACAGCACCCTAAAAATGGATGAAAATTGCAGGATCTTTATTTTTGTTTGTGTTATTTAGATTGCACAAACATCATGGGCTATGCGAAGAATGGTCAGTGCGTACCCTGGTACGGGGACAGTTTACGTTGCGATCGTAACCGCAAAGAAAATGAATGATACAGATAATACAACAAATTCTCCGTATGCAGTTTATGTCCCAACACAGACTTATGGCTGTTCTCCACTGCTGGACGATTGTGATTTACTTGGTAAGTTTCATTCGTGCTTTGAAAAAATATAATTATTATATTACATAGGTATCTAAGCTGACATCACATTTTTATCACTGTTCAGTATTTACAGCATAAGGTTCTTCAAGAGCTTTTTGCAGGGTTATACCCACGGTGTTGCAAGCGCCTATATACAGCGGTGACCGTTTACCATCAGACGTCCCGTCAGCTTGTTAGCTACCTTAATAGTATTAAAAAAATGTCTAGTAAGCCGACGAACAGATATACGGTCCACCTGATGGAAAGTGGTCACCACTGCCTACGGACATTGCAACACCAGGGGCATCGCCAATGCGAGGTTGACCCTGAGACGTGAAGTCATGACCCTATAATTTATAGCCGCTTATGTTTCGAACCGAAAGAATTATACCAGGGCACTACTGCTTCACGGTGTAAATGGGTAAGGTGGTAGTACTTCCCCGGACGAACTCTGGACTTATACGTTAAGCTCTACTATTTACTTCGAAGAATATAATATTCGTCAGAGTCACAATCACATTTGAATTATTATGTATGTAGCTTCAGTATGATACCTAATGTTTTGTAGGTTTCTGTACTGAGACGGTTATAAAAGGGACCTTATCACGACGTCGTTATTCTATCTGCCTGTAGGTATGTCACAGTAGTTTTGCTCAATAACTACGCCCATTGGGGTGCCATACGATCTGGTTTTGCTTGAATACATTCCAAAATATTGTTTTGATGTATGGCTTCTAGGGCATGCTCTATCTATGTGCCAAGTTTCATCCAATCAGTTCGGTAGTTTTAGTTTGAAACTGAACAATCCACAGTGCGATAACGACTATACATTTTATGGTAAATTTATGGTAGCCTCTGTTGAAACACAAGAACTAGATTTTTGCTATTTATAGTATAGTACCTGGATGGCCGAGCATTGTTCGGCATTTCTTTACTAACGTACCTACCTAGATACAATTAGATGCGAAAATAAAGGGCTCCCAATAACAGTATTTCTTACAGAAGATGTAACTTGAAAACCTTACCTTACCTAAAGAAATAGATTGATGGTGCAACAGCGGCAAAGAGAGTTGCCCCGCTACATCGCCAAATGTGCACGCTTTGTTGCACGCATAAACCCACACATTTAAAATAAATTTGGAAGTAAGATAATGACTGAGTTATTTTTATTCACAGATGATATACTATCACGCTTCATGTGCGCTTCCCTTTTATTTATTGGTCTTTTCTTATGCTATTTTGGACATCGATTCTTCAAGACGGAAATGTTTCTGATCGGCCTCGTAAGTGGCGTCATAATTACGTACATAGTGATCTCTTTAAATGCTGAACTGGATCGACCCGGTAAGTTGAATTGTATTTTCACAGCTTTTCGTTGAATGACATGATTATTGTATCTAGCTGTTCCTCGCGTTCCCGAGGGATGTTAAATTTTCCCATAAAAACTATATGCATAAACTATGTTAGGTATTTTTTTGTAACTTTTATATGTCTTGGTAGTTTTAAGAAATGGATCCTATATTGTCTGAATTGCGTGAAAGACTAACTTTGGCATTTATAATACCTACTATATATTGCAATATTATATTTATGGTAGGGTGGGTTAGGAACAATGTTACTAGCTACCGCCTCGCGGTTTTACTTGCGTTGTATCAATTCAGAATATATTCCATCTATCCCTGGAATAATTATATAAAAAAGGTTCTATAGTGAATGGTTTAACTGTAGAAATAAAGATCTAGGTAAAAGGCACCCAAAACCGATGGGAAGATATGTAAACAACAGCTGATTGATGTAAAAAATGTTCGAAAGTAGTGTGTCTGGTGTGTAGCAAATGGATATCTGTGGTGTCTGGAGTACCCCAATTGGAGGATGGATTTGTAACCATCAACTGAGTGACTTTTTTTATTTAATCCGATCAGCCGATCACTTAGCTGAATCAAAAATAAACACTAACGAATTTTCTCATTTGTAATCTATACTATCGATACCAATATTTAAAAGCGAATTTTGTGAGTTTATTTATTTCAACAACAAAATCCACAGCTCTTAGTCACTAAAATTTGATATGTATTATCAAAGCCAATTATGGATTTAATTTTAGATTTTTTGACCTAGTTTTATTTAATGCAGTCACATCCATACTGTATTCGGTACTTAATTATATAAAACCAAGAATATATGTGTGGTATATAGTGAACGCTATGTGTGTGTTCGTGTTTGTGTGTGTACGTGTGTGTATGTGTGTGTGTTTATGTACCTACTTATATGCGGGGTGTAATCTCCGGTACTACGGTACCTTTCCATTTGTGATAGAATTTTTCATATTGGTGATTAGAAAAATTCTATCACCAATGGAAAGGTACATTATACCGGATGGATAAAGACTGTGTTATAATACCTGGATCCATTAGATACCTCGGGAACGCGGGTAAAACCGCGGCACTGTAAACTAGTATTTTATCATTTATATTTTGAAAGACTAATATGTGCACCTCTAATTTTTAATACGCATTTATTAGCTTCAGACGTATGTTAGTATGTAACGGAATCTTTGAACATGATTTTGACCCCCTTCAAGTTTTAGAAGGATTAACTCGAAATTTGGCATACTTCTTAAGGACCGATGACAATTCAATATTCTAAATAGTTTAACCCGTTATCCTTACTAGGATGATCAGGTATATTTGTCCTCTAGCTTCTGCAAAAGGTAGGGATTACCGGCACAACATCCAAGGGCTCTTTAGTCGAAATGGGGGTACCCCAGGGTTCAATTTTAGGTCCATTTTTGTTTTTAGTATATATAAATGATTTGCCATATGTTGTAAATGACCTCACAGATATTGTCTTGTTTGCTGATGATACATCATTAATTTTTAAAGTTAATAGAAAAGACAAAGATCTAACTAAAGTTAATCATACTATGTCAATTGTCTGTGGGTGGTTTGCTACAAATAATCTATTACTAAATTCAAAGAAAACTAAATGCTTAAGGTTTTCTTTACCAAATGTAGCACAAGTAGATAGCCAAATAATAATAGATGGGAGCCATATTGATCTTGTAAATAAAACGGTATTTTTGGGTCTTACATTAGACAATAAATTGCAATGGGGACCTCAGGTTGATACTCTAGCTGCTAAATTAAGTTCGGCTGCTTTTGCTGTTAGGAAAATTAAACAATTGACGAATGTTGAGACGGCCAAATTAGTTTATTTTGCATATTTTCATAGCCTCTTGTCCTATGGTATTTTGTTTTGGGGAGCAGCAGCGGATATAGAATCAATATTTATTATACAAAAAAGAGCAATTCGTGCAATTTACAGTATGGGTCCCCGTGAATCATTAAGAGATTTATTTAGGGAAATAAATATAATGACATTACCTTCACTATATATTTATGAAAATATAATGTTTATACGTAGAAACATAGGAATGTTTGAGGCAAAATTAGATATTCATAGTATAAATACAAGACAAAGGGAGAAGTTAGTTGTTCCATACTTTAGACTAACTAAAGTTAACAAGTCATTTCTTGGTAATTGTGTTCGATTTTATAATAAGATACCGCTTTCAATAACCAAAATGTCTGATCATAAATTTAAAAATTATATTAGGAAAGTTTTGAAAGAAAAAGCGTATTACAAGGTAGTTCATTATATTGAAGATAAAAATGTATGGAAATAGCTGCTCTCTGCACAGTGCACCTCTAAATCTCTTGTTTAAGTTGTAAGTACCTAATTATTGTTATTTTCTATTTTGTAGTCTTGTCATATTTTTTTTTGTTTTGTTTTTATTAATGTTACCTATAATAAGTATCTTGTAATTGTTAAATATAAAATTATGTAAAATTGAAATTATAAAATAGCCAAAAAGTCAGAATAGATAAAAATTTATATAACAAATAAAAAAAAATGTAACCTTGCTGAGTTTCTTGCCGGTTCTTCTCAGTTGAAGGCTGACTTCCGAACCGGTTGTAGCTTCAGTAACTTTAAATTTGACCTTCATAAGTGCCCTCCGAAGGCCTAAACTGAATAAATGGTTTTGAATTTTGAATTTATCTTTAAATTTGAAAATTGAATGAAGAATTTAAATGCCCTCCGCGGGCCTAAACTGAATAAATGGTTTTGAATTACGAATTTTTTTAAATGGTATTTGATGCCATAGAGAATAATATTATTTTTCTTTTTAGCACTCATTGCTGTTTCTTCATTGTCGGGTTTATTCTTTGGTGCTATATGGTTATTGTTTTGGTGGTTTTACGGCCTACCAGTCTTTTCTGTGTTATTGTCCTCAATGAACCTTGGATTTATGCTCGCTTCGATTATTTACTACCGATTACCAGGTAAAGAAATATATCTGTTATATATTCTTCTGATCCTGTACAAATGTATTTTTCTGTAACCTATAAATTTATCTAAATGAAGAAAAATTATAATGTTTTACATATATATTTTAGTCTTGAAATAATTTCGGCTAGTTTTTTTTTATTTTGGCAATCTCCATAAGCGGTGACCACATTCTTTTCAGGTGAATTCAAGTATCTTCAAGAAGATTTGTTTTTTTGGTCCTTATTCATTATGATAATATTATTGTCATCTGTGATGCTAGTGTCTATGACATTCATTGCTAACATACAGTGCTGTGCAATACTCGGCGCATACGCAGCATTGTACCCTATCGATTACTACTTAGGGTCGAATTTAAAATACATACTTATCAACACTATCAGAAGGGCAATCGTACCGAATTTCAACAATGCTGTAATCATGCCATTTTTTCAATGGAAAGGTAATATATGAACATTAAAAATATTATAAATTTTATTACATACATTGTAATTGCTAAGTTAGACTATGTTCTTACATATTTAGTAGTATTTTTCCTTGATTACTCATTTATGACCTTATTCCAACTCAAATAACGTTAAAATTTAAACAGCCTCATACATGACAATTGCAGGAAAAATATGTAAATTGTCTATATTTACAGATTTCCTCGTAACGTTAGCGTGGGTGTTACTAGCGACGACTGGGTTCCTGGTACAATTCTTCCGGAATAGGAATAGACCCCCCTTCCCTCCGCCACCGAGGAACGTCAGACCAAGTATGGTGGATACACCCTCGTTCTATGGGGCTACATTTGCACCCACTAGGGTTATTAGGTAAGTGCACCTAAATATTAATTGCAATAGAAAATAAATCTAAACTAATATTATATGGTGGAATGATTTGATTTTTTGTTTGTTACGATTTAACTCAAAAACGACTCGACCGTTTTCAAAAATTCTTTCACTAATGGTGAGAAACGTAATCTACATTATCACCGAGTTACATAGGCTATATATAAAATATAGCCCCTGTATTGGCACGGTAACTACATGGGTGAAACCGCGGGGCGCTACTACAAATAAATTGTCTGGTAAAATATTTGGTCTGTGTAGTTTGTGTCCTTTGCAGGCTGCAACGCTGATTGTAATGCAAATAGTACATTTTCTGAATTAATACTAGCCGATAAATATAGATTAAATTGTACCAATTTATCCTTCCTTATGTAGCAAACTTCATTATTGTTGGAATAAATATACTGGGACATTCTTTTACACACGACCATCTGATCCTTAATCAGACCTTGTGCTATGGAAACCAGACATATACTACTTTTTTGTTTCATCTTAATACATACTTAGATAGATGTTTTCAACGTTTACTAATGAGAGAATTTTATTTCACGCTAACCCTTTTCTGTCATATTTCTCTCTCTGGTTGTTTTAGTGGTCTACAGTATAGTATATGTCAACTGATTATGAACCTTATAATTCCAGGCGTCCAGCTCAAAATGCATCATCACCGAATACACCTACATGGATTGGAGAGAGGACATCTTTGTTGGGTTAAACTGGCCATATACTGCAAATGGTTTATTTATACTATGTGATAAACTGTAATGAAACCAAATATCTTTTTTACCAAACTTTGTTTTTGTCTGATAAATTTAAGTACTATTTTTGATTTAAGCTCCGTAAATATATGTTAAGTAACACATTTATAAATAATAGTACCCAATATATGACTTTTATACGCGATATAAGAGACAAGAGATGATAATACCACATTATGTTATTCTGTACACTACATGTTAAAGTCTGGTCTCAAATTCTTTTATTTAAGTTCTTTCCTACGTGGAGATAAAACAAGCAGAGTTCAGATAATCAATTTCTTGAAAGAGAGGACGTATTGTTTAATTTGCATGTAATTAAAGCTGTTGAGACTGATTGATTTCTCCGCCTCTTATGTCCTAATGGAGTTCGAGGTCACGAAACGTTAGGTTTTTTTATTATTATAACATTATGTAGACGTCGATGTATTTATGCACCGTAAAATGGGGTGAATAGAGACACTTGGGTAAATCGGGACAAAACTTGGAAGGGATTTTAACGATGAACTTATATAGTTTGTCTTCAGCAAGGACTCTAAATTACTTTACTATAATAAATTATAGAGAATATACAGGATGTTACAAAATTACCCGTAAAGCCGAAAGGAGGTTAAATGGGGCTATAAGGAGTCCATTCACAATATTTAAGAACCGTAGTAACGCTATATAACATACCCCAAAAAAATAAAAATGACCGATTTTTATGAATGAAAAATAGACAAACTATTAAAGTAGACAATTATTAAAATAATATATCTGGTTTCCTGACATGAGCTTACTAGGGTTGTTGGCTTTGATAGTTAATTATATTTTTACGTGGTATTTTGTAACACGTATAAATTAACGAACGTTAAAATTCCTTTCAAAGTTTTGTTTCGATTCACCCTTGTGTCTCTATTCACTCTGTTTGACGGTAGTGGTATTTAAAAATGCACAAATATTAAAAGCTCTCTTAAAAAGTGTTAAGACTTTGTTAATTATAATGGTTTTGTTACACATTTTTTTATAACAGTTGTGCTGAAAGGGAATCTTAAAAGTTTGAAGAAATTTGTATTATTCTATGTGTACTTTTTATTACATAAATAAGGGACTGGTTGCGGTGGGTGTTTATTGGACTGTGTTTTATATATGCATATCAATTATATACATTCCTAAAAAATTTTGCTTGCAAAATTAAAAATAAGTCAAATTAGTCAAAATGTCATCCATGTATTAAACTATGTGTAAGCTTAAGAATGCCAAAAAATCTGTAAAACTATATAATTAAGAACTTTTTTGAGACTGTTCCAAAAGTGTATTTTATTTTAAAATGAAATAAATAAATTATGCAAATTTTCGGTTACTGTTTTGGAGATTTACCATTGAAGTCATAAGCAGTTGTTCCACCATTGAGGGATTAACAGACAGACAAAATCTAAACCAATTATAAGCGTTGAGAATCTGTACAATTGTTGTTTATGTTGAATGGTGAAGGGGGCGCCACTGAGCAGTCTATTCACGTGTTCTAGAAACTAAAATTCCATCATAGCTTTATATAGGTTGTTCCTGATTTAAGCACAACACGATGAAAATACTTTAATTATTTATATTAAGATCAATGAGACAGCGTCATGAAAGTGAAAGAGAAGGAATTAAAGGTAAATGTGACGCGCTTTAAAGAAACTATTTTAAGATGGGAAATGGTATAAATTTTGTAAAAAAAAATAAGAAATCAATTTTATACGTTATTGGAAATAGCGTTTGAATTGGGGGTCGAAACTACATTAGTTGGATGTCGTATGAACGGGTTCGGGACAGAGCCTAAAATGCATATACAATTTTAATTTGTAAGCCGTAATATATGGAATAGTTTAGTAGATTTTATAATATATAAAATTATACAGGAAAATACAATTTTTGAGGTAAAAATGTATCCATTCAACACATCTATTTTAATATCTGTTCATATGAAATCAAAATAGTGCTTACACTGTAGTAACCACAACTCAAGATTTGATATTATTGCATAAACAATTAAGATTGACTTCAACTCGTACTTACCGGGTTTTAATTAAATTTATGTTAACGATATGTTTACTGATTACATTTTTTTTTAAATAAGATATAGTCTCTTTTAGGACACGCTGTACACTCATGGCTATACAACCGACAAAGTTCAGATAAGTATAATACCTACAATGCAACACGCTTAATCCCATCCCATTGTCCTCGGACCCTCCCTATTCGAAACCTAGGGTGAAACCGTCAGTGTGTACGCCGTATAAAACGTCTCGTTCTAAACAGTCAACACACAAAATTAATATGTACCGCCCAAATACAGTTAACAGCATAATTTCCTTCGACGATTTTTTTTAGGGTGGCAGCCCTGACTCTCCACAATAAGGTCGCATATCGAACGTTTTCGCGCCATCTGTAACCGAATAGGTTATTAATAATAACATTCTATAAATCCTCCTTTTTATTGGGCTATTGTTGTGTTATTAGACACACTTGAGTGTCCTCAAATAGTTTTGGGGTTGCTATATTTGAATAAAACAAAAAGTAATGGTTAATGCAATATTTATTAATAAATTTCACTGTATTCTCCTCATCTATATGCACTTATATTCGAGTAATAATTTATATTACACTTAATTCTTTCAAACTAAATTACATTTACATACAACTCTTATTACCATATCGCCTATACCACGTCCATATTGCATTTTTTCTTTAATTTTAATGAAAAATATATATTATAAATGTACATTTATTTTTAAAATTAAAGTTGTGCTGTTTGCCAGCACCGTTTTGAGATGATAAAAAAGATAAAACTCAACAATAAGATGAAGGTATCATAAGTAGATATCATTAATATCTTATGGACTTTGATAAGTTAACCCTTGTATATGATTATAAAAGGGTATTAAAAAAATCATGGTAAAATAAATCTATTACTACATTTTAATCACAGCAATATTGATCTTACATAATTATTTAATTTAATAAATAATATAAATTAATTCGTTTCCAATGTGTGTGCTTTAAAAAAAAGTTTGAGGTCGATACATTACGTACAACATATATTTAGTGTATTAATATTATACAATGAACATTACAAGAATGCAAACATGATTTTGTATGACAATTTGTTGGCGATAGCAGGGGTGTGAATCGCTATAACGAAGCTTATTGCCGCGTTTTTCTCTGTTGCATTAATATTTCTCACCCCTATTGCATACATCAAAGAAATAAAAGGGTTGTGTCAGCAAAGGGCGCAGAACACTCAATTAATACAAACGTTGGCACAAACAATTTACATTTATTTCCTCGGCGAGAGCACCGAGAGCGTCACCTGACGTTTGTCGCTGCCATTATTAGAGCTTCCTCTACTCGACAGAAGATGGCGTTTATCTATATTTACATTTTTCATACTATTGTACTAGCTTACTAAAATTGACCACACACAATGAGACATGCCACATTTTAATTTAAATATACAATGTACACTATACGTTATTCAAATATATTTATAAACATAAAGTAAAAATGGCAGTTCGCAGCACAAATCATCGTGCAAGGTCATTGTACTTACCGCTAGGTTTGAACATCATCAGTTGCTTCTTAATGTTTTAAATGGGTCTTATTGATTAATTTTATACAAAAATAAGACGCACCACTGAGAAAACCAATATCAATTATTACTTTGGGAGTACACATCGAAATCGTCACTTACGATACCGAATTGTTTTGTTCAGGTTGCATTTCTCCAGCTAAAACGCTAGCGTCATGTCCGGCAGTCATATTGAGGGCTGCATTCATAGACAAGTGAGAATCGGCGTAGTTGTGCGCTATCTCGCCGCTAGATGGCGACTCCGGAACGTTGGTCGGGTTCTCGGGCATCGAGAGTAGTCGATGCGGGAACCCGAATAGCTGAGATCACTGAAGCCTCCCCCAGTAGTTCGACGCGAGGTCCGGCCCCTGCGATGGTATTTGCACTGGAACGCTGACACCCGCCGATATTACACCTACGGAACAAAGAAAAGATTCTGTCACTAAAAATAAAAAGAAAACTCTTGTGGCTCTTTTCGCATAGCTCTCTTATATTGCACCTGTTCATATTTTAAGTTATAATAAAAGTATAAATTATGATAATTACAGACCCAGTTACAAATCATTCTGTTTACTAATTCTAATTAGATAATTCTGAGTAAAAATACAAATAAGATTGTAGATATTTTGACAGTGGCAAGGTTTTCGCATAAATAATTCCGATCAATTAAGTAGATGCCTCCACGTTCGATCAATCAAACCCCATCCGGTCTGAGCACATGTTAACACAATCTAACGTGAAACCTATTAACGTCATGTATCAGTATCAGCCCGACCATATGTCTAATAGGATTCCGATTGCATTCCGTTTATTACACACAATCGCGTTATCTGCGCGCCGTGCCTGTGACGCCCGGTTCGATTATGCCGTGCCGTCGCGCCGGTCATAAAGCCATTCGTGCTGTGACGAGACTAGACTGGATAGGCCCCTATCAATGTACTTGTACCTAGGGGGTAGGGAATGGAAACGAGTCGCTCCACTATAGAGTGTAAGAAATTAAAATGTGTTTTTCAAACAAGCAATATGAGAAATTAAAGAGAAGTTGCGAGCCTTCAATTGGAAGTATCTAATCATTCTCAGATTTTTAATTAAATCTATAATAAAGGTACATGTTGTCTGCTGTGTCGCAAAAATAAGTTAAAAATCTAAATGTAAAATCTGAAGATTTTAGTCCTGAAGGTCTAAAATTGAAGGCTGGGTGTTCTTTGGTCTGTAGCAGAAATAGTTATAGATTTCGATATTAAAAAATCTCAATTCCTACAATATGTTGCGATCGTCACACCCCGTCGAAGAAACTAGAGATTAAAAACCCAGGAGGGTGAATCCTGACCATCAGATGGGATTCATCAATAAAGCGAGAGGGAGAGGGAGAGAGATGAGTTGTAAGAGTAAAGACAATAACGGTAAATTAGGAAGAAAATATGTTTGTGAAAGTAAAATACGAAAAGATGATTGCAGACAGAATGAACATTTTATATTTAAAATAATTCGTTCAGCTAGGCATAATGAAGGTACGTGTTTGAACTTACATAGTTCAGCGAACGTACATTTCACCCCTACCACCGCGTGCGGCCTCGCGATAACAGTTTTCCGTTCCACCGCCGTCGTACGAAGGGGGTACGTAGTACGTTTACATTCATTACACATTATTATCGGCTCTAAACACCGCTCCTGCGAGACTCGTTTAGTCAATGGTTTGTGTCTATGGTCGCCCGCTTGTTTATGACGCTGTCGACGTTTTATATTGTCGCTTTTATTGCATTTGCTCGGCATGATGGGAGATTGTGGTAGTGTAGAGGTGTTACATATTTACATTACTGCATTTATAATTAATTATACGATTCTTCTCTTAATTTGATGCAAATAATAATGAGCGAAAATAAAGTGAAACTATTAAATCTTTAGGTTAGAATTGCGCGTTGCAGGTTTGTATTGCGTAATTAACTTATATCCGATGTTAATTTAAGATTTTTTATATATTCTTTAAATCTCCAGGGATGATCCTGGAATGAAATAATAGCACCAAACCCGCTGAATTCGTAAAAGAACGCCAGAGCCAAAAAGCGAAAAGTAGAACAAATCCGCATTATTTAATACCGCACGAAGCTGGAAATGCACCCGTCGAAAGAGCGCAAAAGAGTAAATGAAACGAGAGCGTGCATTTTGAATTGTGAAAAAGTCTTTTGTTCGCGGTTGGTGCTGGAAACTCGGCAGTCGAACAATGCCGCGAAACGCCCCAAACAACAATAATTCATACCGCTTTCCGCCACCTACGGCTAAAAATGTCCGCCGTATGATATATAATATCAAATGGAAAAGTTACGGCTTTTTAAAACAATGCGAATGCCAGAGCCTCGCACCACGGTTTGTTATTTTTTGAATACTAAATCAACGTTTTTTTTCGAGTTTAGCTAGTTTTCATAAAATATTTTTAGACCTTTGTGTAATTAAACAAAAATAGTAGCAAAAAATCCGCGAACGTTTTAACTATTTGTTAACAAAAGCGTTGGATATTCAAAATCAATTTAAAAGCCATTTGTAAGGAACAGACAACGGCAAATCCAATCGGGGCATGAACTCCTATTTTCCCTCTTTTCCTTTTCCACTTTTTTGTTTCCCCGTCATGTCGCGGTCTTGTGAGCCAGACGCCCCTCGCTTTTGACTCAGCGTTTTTTTTACATTTTATTACAAAGTTGGTAAATATTTTCCAAGGCCTCTCGTCTTGATTTCCACGATTTTGTAACGTTTTTATTTCGAATTCGACATTTGTGCTGATGCTGAAAATTTTCCACATTGCTGTAAGAGATTTTGAAGACAGATACCTATTGTTATCAAAACAACACAAGCTTAAGAAAATTTTAAGAGTATTTAAAATCAAACTTCTTACAGTTTTCTTGTCGAATTTATAAGCATAAATAGGGGTAATTTTCATAGTTCTAATGAATAAATAAATGTATCTTACCAGTACTAGCAGCGGCCTGTGGTTGTGAATAGGCTGGGTGCTGTTGGTGTGCCGCCGGTGCTCTCGAGTAGCCGCCGCCACCGAGCACGTCGCCGAACATGTATGGGTACCCGCTGTCCCGCTGCTGCAGGCACGACGACGATAGTCCTCCCGACATCGAACTGTCGGAACCAAGCGCACTGTCAATACTCACCGGAAAAAGAAGCAAAATTAATAATAGGGTGTTCAAAAACATTCTATACTACAAACTTTCTCGCTATAACATCCCACGAGATTGGATTGTTGAGACCGCAAATAATCACAACCCTTATCTTTGGTTAGAAACATGTTAAAGAATATCGAGCCCTTTTATACTCGTACTGTTGGTAGATATAAAATTAGGTTATAATAAATATTAACTCATTTTAGCTGTTGGTTAGTCAACGCATTCCTTTTTAAAGTTCCTATAAGTTCAATCAAAACGAAATGTATAAAAACCATTAGATTTTTTACTTCATTGGATAAACTAAAGGGGAAACTTCTCGTTTCAGTAAGTTAATTTGCTCCGGACGACAAAAGCTAAAACTCGTAGTTCACTATTAAAAATCTATCCAAGTGGAAAGTCGGCCGACCTTCGGCTGTGAACTTCGGAACGTCTCGGTGCAATGGCGGGAAACGCAAGAAGGCGCGACCTTTGCCGCTCGATTTCGCGCGCAATTTAATTAGTGTCGCTGCTCGATGATAGATTGCACCACCTTACATGGTTTCTTTGTTTATTTTTCAATGTCTTTTAGGTAACTTGCGGAGATGTTTTATTTTATGATAAACTTTAAAGTGAATATATTTTGCATAATGACTGCCAATAACTTTGCGTCGACATTTTTTTTCGCCCGCTAGTTTAAGTCTTATATTTTTTTAGGATTATTGAAATAGATGAAAGTTAAAGTTTTTATTTTACAACATCACTCATTATTTCATATCTACAGTCTTATCAATAAAAAAAGCGATAACTGTAGCAACGATAGCGCAATATCAGAAAAACTTGAACTTTAAACAAATTTAACATCCTTTCAGGTATGAGATATTTCAGCTTACCTATATGTATCTCCCATGGTGGCAATAGGTTGCGGTATGGGACTGTACATAGAGTTGAAACCCCCATTGAGGGGCAACCGTGGTGCAGGCGGCGCAGGGGGCGAAGCCGCTGGGGCATCTCGGCGCTGGCTCCTGAGTTTCTCTTCCCGACGCCATTTCGCTCGGCGATTCGAAAACCAAACCTATAAAAAAGTTTAAGTTTAGAACAATGGAGGATTATTAATAGATGAGGTACTAAGTAGTTTGTATAGGTTAATGGAGTGCCTTTTGTCAACAGCAAGTGATTTCATAAAATAATTGTGTTGTACCTAGGACTTGGTGTTTAAGAAAAAAGTAAAAATCGCACTCTTTTATTTAACTGCAGCTGTACGCATTCCACTCTAGCACGCTATACCTATATATATAGCTATCCTTTAGCATGTCTAAATATAAAAAAAAAAAACTAAAATATGAACCAGTCTTGGTACCTATATAGTAATGAACTTCTATTAAATATGTATGAACTGATATCTACCCCAAAAGTAATAAAATTAAAATTGTAATAGCTGGCCCGAAACGTAGCATGTCCCGCCCTACATCCCTCAACCGCCCAGCCGATTAAACCTTTTAATAAATTGAATGTAGGTACCTACTTGTAATTAATGTGCCTACATACACATCAACACATGGGACACGCAACATAAACGTTGTAAAGTCGGATGTCATTAGTATTTTTCCAGGTTAATGACGTTATACTATTATGTCGCGTTCTGCAAAAATTGAATTAATTTTCTTTCATGTTACAACATCACATTCGTGAACCGTACCGTTATAAATTCCATACACAAGTTGCAAAATACGTCCGATACACCTAATTCTCTCGACCGTCGACTTTATATCCAAAATAAACAAGGCTCTAAACAATTAATATAATCGGAGCACGGACACAATATTGTGACATTGAACTGCGTGAAACGGAACGCGGCAACGGAAGCAGCGCTCACGTGCGCATCACTTCCGCCGGCAGTCATGGCGACGGCAATATGGCGCCCGAAGCCTTCCCGCGCTTTGTGAAGGCGAGAATTACAGTTGTGAATTATGTAACACTCAGCTGAATAAAGAGGTAAGTATCTATGTAGATGGATGAAATAAGGTGGCAGATTGTGGTAGTACTGGGAAGTCGAAAATTATTTTTCAATTATTTACCTAGGTACCTCCGTACCTATAACTCGTCCTTTTTTTTATTGTATGTTCGGCAATTTTGATAAGTTTTGCTAAGCACACAGCAGAAATACAACATTCATTAAACTATACGTAACGGGGTAACGAGTCAACTTGGTTTTAAGCATGATAATAAGTGGCGAAGGACAGATGGACTACCTTTTATGCTAAAAACATGGGTAAAACTGCGAAGCAAATATGATACTTTCAATAAAGGTCTAGCTAGATTGTCTCTATTCTCGAGAACAAACATAGAAAAAAGTCACATTTAATCCACCTTGCCTTTACGTTTATAACGAAACTCAAAAAGCGGGCGCGCTCAAAGAGGTCAAAGAAGGCAATATGTCATAATATTATTGCTTCGGCCTCCAACAAAATCGCTAGAATGTTACCGACAATATTTTATTCGAACCCCTCGCCAAAACCTACGCGAAAGTACGAGGGTCGCTTTGAGCTCGTTGCACACTGATACGTAGAAAACTCTTTTCTTATTTCTTATTTATATAAAACAAATTTTTAAGAAGATAAATATTGCTTTACTATTACAATCCACCTTTTTAAAGTTAATCAAGGCTTTACAGAATTTTTTTGACTGATCAAAAATATAGTTAACAATCTTTGACTTATTAAAATTCCTCTGAATTTGTTTCCAACGAGTTACAAATTCTCACTTTGAAATAGGCATATCTACAGTATCAATTAAATGAAATTGCATGCTAACAAGATTTTTAAAATGCAATGTAGTTTTATCAGTATCCCAACCATCCAGTTTTGAACCCGTTCACGGGGTAAGTAGAGTTTCCTAAAATTTGCACCCACACATGAATAAAACGCATTTTGAAAAAAAATTAAAACTTTTGTACAACAGAGATCAGCGCGTTTAAGGGAAAACGTTACTATGTGTCCACAGCCTTACAACACGGTAAAATATTGTGACGTTTCCCATTTTTTCCCATTCTGTCCATAGATATTTTTCCATGACAGCGATGACAGGCCTTTTTCCCGCCTCTCTGTTATTTCCTGTGGCCTTTCACAAATTGTGCGCCTGCCCTCATAGTTGGGACAAAATAAAGTTACAGAAGGGTTCCTCACCAAATGGGATTTCCCATAATTTCGTTACCGACCAACGAGTCGCGGGAACATAATTGTTTTCGTCAGTAAATTGCTATATTATTAATATGAAAATATAATTTATAATTTTGTTGGCAATTTTCACGTGTTTCAGTTTTAATTGTAGTGTTGTTGTGAGTTTGTTTTACCTCATTACAAAGTTTGCTCATTAACGGATTCGCCTTATGGATTATGAATAAGAAGGGATTTTATTGTTATTTAATAATAATAGGGATGTGTTCTGACATGTCAAATCAGCAATTCTTTATGAAATGTCAAAACGATCGAATGTATGGAGTTTTGTATTAAATAGTAAGTTGTGGCGTCATTACTGTACAGCATCAAATGACATACTCTTTGTAATTAGATCGGTACATAAAAATCACATTAATGATTTAAATTTGATACTATTTGATATTTTCGTATATTTTTGGATGTTCCATACACAGGTTAGTGTATAATCTTTTATTTTTAATACAGGACAGTTCCCTATTGTTATGTTTGAACTAGAAATTATCATGACACTCCGATAAAATTGTATGTTTACCAAAAATAATAAATTCTAAAAGATTTATAGAGACTGATACATTGTTGAAGTATTTTTAGAACAGCTACATAGGATTATTTACCTAAGCACTTCCAAAAACCGAACCTGAAAAACAATGTGCCTTTGCAAAACATTTTAAACACGGCAAAATATCCACATTCATTCAATGGCATTTAAAATGCCGTCAACAATCACTTTTTACCAGTGACATAAGGTTGAATTTTGCATGTTTTAGATGTAAAAAGGTTTGTATGCGATGGTGGGTGCCAATTTTTCAAAACTCCCCCCCTCTCCCTGGCGGAAACGCACCCCGCTTCCTGTAGGCTCGAGGATCGATACTTCACCCCTCTTGTTGTTGTGACTATGACCACGTGGGAAATATTAAGGATATTTCGTATTTAATATAAATTAGATTTTACGAATATATTGGATTTATAATGTACTTTTTACCAATAAATATAACTATTTCGAATTGAATTTGGAATAATTTTCTGATCACTTGGTATCAATCATTATCATATGGTTGCTATCATTGAAAACTTGTTTAAAATCGTTTTAAGTGTGTCCAACAAAGTCGTGAACTTACTCAGCTTAGCTTAAACATTTAGGGATCTTGTATTATTGTATTATTATTCTCGTAGTATATTTAAATTTTTCATATAAATACCAAGTAAATTAAATTACTACAAGAACATATTTGTAAATCATGAGTCCACAAAATCTCCATCTATTTTGATACAGCCTTGAACCCATGGCAACACGTGGTACCGTCTCACGGAATAGAAAATTATGTCCATGCTACACCTTGAAAGCCTCACTTGTATAAATATTGTAAGGGAAATTGAGCTTTATATGTCAGGGTTACGACTCAATGTGGCTTGTAATTGTTATTAGCACAGGAATTTTCATTTAGGGCTGGCGATGTTTGATGCATTATCAAATTATTTTAATTATGTATAATGTTATTTACATTTTTATGCTTTTTTTTATTTATTACTTTTATTAATTAAAATCCACTTCGCTTCAATAGCATTTCTAAATACTGTGTAAACGACTTTACGTTACGTTCAAGATAAATTAGTTCAAATTAAAATATGTGCAGAAAGTGCTTTTTTATGTAATTAAACCTTTGAGCGATCTATTTTTTCTAATTAGATCAATGAATTTGCGTATGTTTATCGTTTTAAAACTCGTCAGCCCTATATTACTATAGGTTGGTATACTTGTTGACCGTGCGATGTGACGTTGCACCGACGCGCGACGCGACGCAGTTACCTACTCCCACGAATGTTAACTAACGGCCGACGACGAGAGGTTAATGTAAGAGCTTAGCCCCGCTCTGTCGCTGAAAACAATGTCGGCGCCATTTTCTTTTCTTTTTTTTCGCCGACGAACAAGAAAACCTCCACGCTGGGGGAAACTTTCCTACTTTTCATGTTTCACCCAAGTTTCGGGAGTAACTGCCTTTTTTATTACCTGCTCGGCTACGTAGCTATAATAAGGGTATGAAATGTTATTTTTACAATTTATTTGTACTATTTTGTCATTTTTGTAGTTTATACCTACCATTGTCGATTTATCAATATCGAAGTATTAAGCTAGAAGTCTAAATATAATTGACCGTATACATTTTAAAAGTTATTTATTACCTTTAACTACGCTATCCTCCCTTTAATACATTTTTTTATTTATTCTACTTGTTTTGTTTACCTACCTATTTTTAACTTGATATCATTTAACATTTAGATATATAAATAATGCACTGTCACTAATAGTCGACAGTTAACAAAACAACAAATGGTTTTGTCATTATATAACACAATGACGTCGCTAAAACATGCACTTTAAACTGATTCGATTTGTACACAAATCAATGTTAATAATGCGAAAACTTAAAAGGACGCTGCAGTGAAAATTACATTAGGCCATTATAAAACTTGCGCCAACTTTTCTGTCGTGATAAATGGCTTTTTAAACTGTTGGCAACACTTAGTTTTGGTGATGGGCTAAGTGGAATAGGAATACTTAAAACTTTATCAATGTTTACACGCTAACAAAAGCAGTGTTTACTTCGTGTTAAAAATTGTATATCATTCAGATACTTTGTCACAGTATCACAATGCATGCCTTAGTTTTTACCTAATAAAACTTTTATATTTGTGAGCGTGCACTTTGTATTTTTACAAGGTTACTTTGTAAAGATCATTGCGCACAGTTGCCGTTTAAAAAAAATACTTAGCTAGTTACACTTTATAAATGCAAAGCATACATTCAAAAAATAAATATTGCCAGTGAAAAATAAAACAATGTTCAATATTATATTGTACCCTCAGGTTAAAATCGGTAGATATATTTACACAAGTTATGTAATAAGTATATTACACTAAATATACGTATGTATGTTTGTTTGAACATTCAGTGGGGTAATAAAGCCCTTGTTTTTTTAGCATGTTTGCTAAAGACGCATCTACATGCGGCCCGTGCCTACGCAAACAGTCAGTGTAAACATGCCCTTATGAACGCATCCACCAAGCGCTTTCAATAAAGCACCCTTGTCCAATTTTTGTGAATTTATCAATTAAAAGTAATAACCTACACTGATTGGACAGTGGTACTGCATTATATTTGCTATTAACTTCGCCAACCAAATCCATGACGTTGTAATCTTTTTTTTGCAATAAAATTTGAAGTTTTATGAGTAAATTCTCATATGAAATTTGTTAGAATAACATATTATGTAATCCAGGGGCTCGATCCTGTAAGGAAAATGACACTTACTGAGGATGTTTCGTCGCGGCATCTATGTTCTGTCTCTGTCGCTAACTACGCTAATACTAATAAGCATTTCAGTAAAGCTCTCCGAGGCCTCCGTGAAGCGGCTCGCCGACGAAGTTTGTATTGCAGAAAAACAAATACACCTTGTCACTCGATATAGTTGATCGATACTATGACTCTGTAATTTTACTATATATATATATATATATACCCAAACAATGAGAGATACCTTGTAGGATATCTACCCCCCTATGTGTTAACACCATAGAAAATAAAGAGTAGATAAATCTTATTCGTCAAAATCACTGTGATTTGTCTTCAAAGGCTGTCACCAAGCGTAAGTTCATTGCCTTCCAAACACTGACACCAAAAGAAGTAAGTACCTATTAGTAAATAAGCACTATGCATTTTTACTGATAGCTTAGATTTACATTCAATGTTAAAGTAACAACCTAAACAGAATAAAACGAAAATCTGTTACGTATTTATTTTTGGTTAGTACAAGCTAGAAGTATTCAAGGGTTAATCGTGGCATAATATGTTGAGGTTCATTATCAATACAGCCACCTTACCGCGGTGTAAACTGGATTTTATTTTACCTGGATACGTGCCTCAGGTAATCCTATCTTTTCAGCGAGTCGTTCCCGAGCGAAAACATCCGGGTAGTGGGTCCTCTCGAACTCTGTGGATAGAAGTAAATGTTAAAGACTCCACTCTGATTAACGTAAAACATACTGAGTACGGAAATGGATAAAGCTTACATGAGTAGAGTAATCAAGACTTATTTGTTGATTATTATTGACTAGCTGTCCCCCGCGGTTTTACCCGCGTTCTTGTGGGATGTCACATGTATTATACATAAAAACCTTCCTCTTCAATCACTCTATCTATTAAAAAAACCCGCATCAAAATCCATTGCGCAGTTTTAAAGATTTAAGCATACATAGGGATATAGGGACAGAGAAAGCGACATTGTTTTATACTATGTAGTGATTATTTAATTGTTACTGACATATTTGGTTTTGATTAGGTTCTCTATTTCTTAGATTTACAGCAAATATATGTTTTTGTCTTATAAAAAAACAAATGTATTTAGTAAACGGGATTCAAAGTATCCTCCCTATTTCATAGGCTATTGGTGTGCCAAATTTTAACAAGATCGGTTCATTCGTTTGACCGTAAACAAACAAACAAACAAACAAACTCACTTTTGCATTTATAATCAGAGTTAGTATTTCAACTGTATGCTTACAAGGATCAACTAATTAAGCTTACATCGAAAATTCTAATTATTTTCACTAACAAATAATTCAATAAAGCAATAAACTAATACATAATAGCAAAACAAACAAACAGAAAGTAAGATTAACACCGGCCTACATCAATAATTGGGCATCGTGCCACTGTCGGAGAGCTCGGCAAATATCGGGGGACAATATTTATTTATTTACTAATAACCTTGTTGTTGTTATGGCAAACAATAAATAAGATGAAAGGGACATTGCGAAATAGGTTTATGAAGACTCTAGGGAGCTCTTATGGACTATTGACCGTGGTATATTTGTTGTAAGCGGCGGAAGTATGACTGGTTTATAGGAGAACTAAGATTTTTAATTAAAAAAATATTGCAATGTTAAAAAAAATTAACGATGTCACTATAGCTATTTCAATTGAAATAAGAGTTTTGTCTTATATTCCTTTCATGTATCGGTAATAAAGTAGTGGCAGCTTTTTTAAAATCTAAACTCTGTTATTAGGAGTCTCTCTAAATAGTTATTATTAGGAATAAACTCAAAAATTATTGGACCAATATTAATATTTTTTTAATGAAATTTACTGCCAGAAACAAGGTATGATATCGACAGCTAATTGAGAGCTACATATTTCGCCTTCAATACTGTAAGCATGCAAATACATCATTAGGATAAATATTAATTCTATATCAGATCAATACTACTAATAATTACTAAGTAGTAAGTAACTAAAGTAGCTACTTTATCCAGAAGATCCCTAGATATCGCGAGTGAAACCGCAAGACGGTGGGTAGTATAAATATTTTACCTTTTTCAAGGCTGTCTATTTGGTCATTTGTGAAGGAGGTTCTATTTCTTTGCAACTTCCTCTTCAGTCGTAGCCTCATCTGCGAGTCCTCGTCACCTGATGATGCATGTTCACTGTTCCCGTCAGAGCCAGCTTCCGATTGCAATGGGTCTGCTGTAAGGTGTAAATAAGGTTATTAACAGGTTCATAGAGTCTGGATTGCATTAGACGGAGCGTGAAAAAAAAACAACTTAATTTTGACTAGCCACAATTGTTAAATATAGAATATTTAGAGTAGTAGAGCTCTTAGTGCAGAGTTCGTCCGGGGAAGTACTACCACCTTACCCATTTCCAATAACTGTACATATTAGCTGTTCCCGCCATGACTGATCTGATTTTATTAAACATTGTATTAGGAACCTTCGTAGGCATATGTAGAACAACTCGCAAAAGCTTCATATCTATCGAATAAATAAAAAAATAGAAATGACACAATTTTAAGAGGGGTTGTACAAAGGTTTGCTACCATTTCCCTTGCACTGAACTAGATCTCCATAATACTGAGTGACAGGTAAGTGAAGCTATCACAGAGTATCGCACCCTCAGTGACTATTATTACATCTAACTAAGGGCGTCCTCTCTCTAGCCTTACACATTTCCTCAGTGATTATCTACGTAGACTACAAAACCATTTCAAGTATCCACACAAATTATCTACAGGATGTTAACTACAATTGTGTAGCTTTTCAACCGAGAGGGTAGTCGGAGGGTACCCAGTCCTCTTCATCATCAACAATCAACACAAAGCACTCATACAAAACGTAGCTCTCGACAACTATCAGCTAAATGCGTCAGCAGAATTGCACAAAATTACTCCCTTGCATTGCAGACAAAAATTACATCATCATCGTGACCCCACATAACCTACACGACGTTAGAGAGAATAGCTCAGGTTATTCTGGTTATTTACAGCCCTAAAAATAAGGGTGATACCAAAATTAAAAGTAACTCGTAATGTTGTCGACATGCCTCCAGCTAATTGATTAATTTGCTTTATGGTCGGGCCACTTGAGTCGGGGTTCGATTCCAGTCGGTAATGGGTACACGGGTTACTGAGTCCGGTGAATGGGAGGACTGTTACGCAATCTGTCACATTTTCTGATGAGTCGTAACTCGTAAGTCGTAACTCGCTGTTAGAATATGGGCTTGAGTTTTAATATTGGTAATGGAAGCAGGAGACAACTAGAATTATATTGTATATTGTAATAGCTTAACCCTCATAACAGAAAACAGTCAAATAATTATTATGGGAATTCGTTTTACAGATTTACAAAACCTTAATAAAAGTTGCTAATATAATGAAATACACAGTAGCCATTTATAATAATATATACCATTTAGGAGTCGTTCGATATTCAAATAAAGAATAGCCAAACACATAAAAACGACAACAAAACATAGGTACCAACCTAACCCACATTAAAAATCTTATAAAATTCCAAAGCATGACATAAACGGCGCAGATCGCATTCCACTTGAAGCATGATTGATGCGCGACATTCGCTCAGCGAAACATGGCGGACTTTCCAATCGGTTGACAATTTTGATTGATCACTCGGCTCGCAGCCGCGGTGTGCACACGCCCTTACGTCACGTAACTTCTAATGAGATCACGGGTTTACAAATGAGTGATTTGTTTTTCGATATTCGAATTCGAGGACGATCTGTCATTTCAAACAATAGTGAACATTTTGGTAAAGGGCTTTAAGTCGAGATTAATAAATTACTGGCGTTGTTGGTGATGTTAGTTATTGTAGCCGTTTCAAACAAATGCAGTTTTACTTTAGTTACACTTTTTTAACAAACGCTTTCTTTTGCCCCAAATTTAAATTATGTATATTTTTACCTTTGATAGTAAAATATGCAATGAACCTACTTTTGTGTAAAATCGCATTGTAACAACAAAAAAAACGCAAATAAATACATGCATGAATGCTAATCTTTTGTTAAAAAATTTACGGATGAATTACGTAATTTTCCTAAAAATATATTTCCATCCATTATCTAATGCAAAATGAGCGTGTTTAATAAATGCCGTCCGTGAAAGTATAACTTTTCTAATACTCATCCGTTTGTTAGACAACAATTTTACTTTCCAACAATCAACGTTTTCATTATTTATTATCGTCTCAACCTCGAGAACATAAAGGAAGAATTCATTAAAAAAAATCGATTCGCTAGACGGAGCACTTACCCACAATTCCACCAATAACGACCTACAAATGATTGAAGAAAAAACTTCCCCGATATCAAACTGAAAGGCCTCTGGAGGGGCGGGATGAAACACGAAAAATACATAAGAGAAAATAATAGTAGTAAGAAAATAAGAAAAGGAACGAAATAAAAGTGGGGGCGGTGGAAAAAAATTGGAGAAAATAAGCACAAAGGGGACCGAAGAAAGTCGGGACTCGGGGAGATAAAGCGGAATTGGAGTTATCGGGGCGAAACACGACGGTCGTAGGTGGGGGGCGATTGCCGGCGCGCGATTATGTGAGATCGATACTGTCACTCAAGCGAGCGCGGCCTGCGCCACAAGCGGAGCGGCTAGTGGGAATGCCCAGCGCTAAAACTACAGGCATTCATGTTGGTCACTAAATTGGAGCGTTCACTTTAGATATTTTTGAAGTCAAAAGTGTATAAGTCAGTCAGTGGTTACCATCGCTTATTCACATCAGCAATAGAAGAGGCATTGTCAATATGTTGCCGAAATACAAGGCATAGCTGCACAAGCATAAAGCCGGTTGGCTATAAGTCAAAAAGAAGTCCAGAATTTCATAATAACACAAATTATTGTTTCATTTACTTTCTAATAAGATAAGCATTTACTATCTTCTTTTCAATTAATACCAACCAAAATATTATTAACAGAATTTAAAATCAATTAAATAACAGTAATAAATTTAAACCGCTACCGCTCGTAACTCACAACAGCGCGAAGAACACAGCCTCTCTGCGGCCGGACAAGGCGCGATTCGCCTAATTCGCCACGCTTCCGCGAGTAGAAGCTCAACTGTATGTGTTTGTTAGCATTCTTACCGCGGGAGACATACTAACACTATTGTTTTATAAACTTTTGTGACCTCATTATACATCTTGCACCTGTTTGGATGTATTGCGGACAATGGGATGGGTATTCATTTGATTAAAATATGCATCGGATTTTGAAACTTATAGCAATTACGATAGGAACGAAATTCTTATGGGAATGTAGACAAATCCAACTAGATTTTTAGATCTAAACCTATGAGTTTCCATGTTTAAAAAGATATTTTAAGAACAGGTACATCCTAACCAAAAACTCGACTGTAACTAATACATGCATTACACAAATCAACCCTTAAATAAAATAATTTACAAAGTTAATCGCTCATACGAATTTATTTTCATCCATACGCCCTAATAGAGACATTACTATCATCGACCATTAGATCAAGACCTCTCAGATACACAAATGTACGTGTAATCTAATACATTCACGAGCACTGAGAGGGGGGGTTGGGTCAGAATGAATTGGTTGTTTGTAATCAACCGGGCACTTAATGAATAGGACGGTTGGGGTAGATAACGCTACAGTTTTTATATTGTTACTTGATGTGGGTAATTGTTGTCTTTTAATTGTCTCTTGGGATGTGGGAGACATATCAGAGGATGTTCTGATAACCTAGATAGATAATAGTTTGATATTATTTATTTTCTGTACACATTTATAAATGGTAAAGATTTTTTTGTCTGTCCCCCGCGGTTTTGCTCTTATTCCCGTGGAATCTTAGATTTTCCCGGGAACAAAGTATATTAAGTGTTAATCCTGATATATACTATCTATGTGCCTGGTTTCATAAAAATCCGTTTGGTAGTTTTTGCGTGAAAGAGTAACAAACAACCACACTCACAAACTTTCGCATTTATAACATTAGTAGGATTTTTTTTGTGCTGTTTGCACCAACACCCAATTCATCACTAGAATTTCGTAAGTGACGATCTTGTATCAAGTGGTCAACAAAAGCATACCCAAAGATAGTTAGAGTCAGGCAGACGGCCGGCCATTTAAAATCTGCCAAATCTCTTGTACGTTGACCCCAAATTATTGGGATCTGGAATTATTCTTACTTAATACTACTTTATTCACTTTATATTACTTTACATTAAATTAAATTCCATTTTTTCAATTCAGAAACTCCCTATATGTACGAAATAAACGTTTAACAATTACATCTTCAAAACACAAAAGATCTCAAACACGTGCTTCTCTAATTACAAGCACGCAATCAACTTAAAGTCAATCACACGACTGCGCCAATTTAAATGGGACCACTTAGAAAATGCAATAAAAAAAACCATTGTTTCATTCACTATTTCTGTTCGAGAGAGCACCATCGAGTTGAAGTAAAAGCCAGTTTTAAACGACTCGGTAATCGATAGTTTGTATAAACGATTGTTTTAAATACTTTGTCAATATAGGGTTAGAATTTTTTGTGTTGGCAACTTTACTTTTAAATAGTTTGTACTTACTAACTGAGACTTAAATGTATTTCTTATGTAGGAATTTCTTTTTTGAATATGTACGTAATATTTCGTCGTCGATATTCTTAGAAATAATTATCGGTGTTTTTTTTCATAAATTTAAGAAACCTTTCGATGTTACCTTTAAGAACAATTTTATTTCTGTGGGTGTACCTTGACCTGTATTACCAGCAACCAAGACAGCTTCAGCTACTCGAAACATCAAAAGGTCGAATCTATTATCCTCTAGCAATTCGATTAGTTATCATCGATGTTCGATAATCGAATCCATTGGCGCATGATTAGCGGCAGTCAGTAACACCGTACCGATTAGAGTTTGTTCCACAGTGGCTTGTATTGTGTACCTATATAGACCAAGATACACAAACAATTTGTGCAATTATTTGTGCTGTGTTCCACTGTCCAAATATTGCGTAATTTTGTTTGTTGAGGTGTGTTTAGTACACTATAACACCTATGACAATAGTTTGTTGCGAGTTTGTTGTATTATAATGGAGTGTTAAATGTTATAGGTAACACTATATGCGGTTGTTAAAAGTTATTGTACAGTTTCAAACATACCAGCTCTTTGGAAAAATGATTATATAAATATTACTGTACACTTTTTGATACCTGTGACATTTTATACAGGTGTATAAAAATGTACATACAAATTGATTTCAATAACAAAAGACAATAACAGTATGTCGAACAATCACTTTTTACATAAAAATACGTTTTCGTTTTAAAACCGCCTTTTCAACAAAATACCAACAAGAATATTTCACATCGTACCTACATACGTCACTTTGGGCGTCAATCACACTTGCGAGTGAGCTTTTTGGACGAAAATACATCGGCCATTTTGTTTTTTTCTCCATTTTGCGTACTTCCGAAACATTGGCTGCGACCATCGATCCGTGAACAAAACAGTGCGTGGAATATTAAAAATGTGTCGTTCAAAGGTTGACGCGCTATGGAAATGTCGGTGGCCGATACAAATTTGATAGTGAATATTACTTTGAATGAACTATTATTTTTAATTTATGTATATATGTTTATATTATGTAAAATGGCCGGTTTTATAATTCCTTCGTAAGCTTCGTTCATACTACCTTAACACATTATCCCAACCAATAAATAATTATATAAAATAATTATCACAAGAGAAGGCACATATTTCTTTAAAATAATAATAAATTTATAACCGTAAAGTTACAATGAAAAATAACGAACTAAAATAATACCTTTAGGAGAGCTCCTAACATAACTTTTGCCTAATATTAGTATAAAAATATAGTCGTATCTGAATCAACGGACCGCTGGCAATAAAAGTACCCTTATGTATATTCCTTTTATGTTACAGACGGTTTATTGGTCAGCCTGGCTTTACACAGAGCAGTTAAAATGAATATGTTGATGTGTAATACTTTATATATGACCTTATTGCATACCGTTGCCATGTATGTTATTAAATATCAGACTATTATTTCTATTTGTCAAAGTACTTTTTTAACATTATATTTTTAAAAGAGTCCGATGAATTCAGAGTCTATTAAACATTTTGACGAATAAATAACGAAGATCGACAGGATGGCTTGTTGATTACCTTAGGAAAAACATTTGTGTGCATGAACATGTCTGTTAGTTCTATGTCTGAGTGTAGATATCTATATAAGTTTTTGTTTAGAGAAAAAAACAAGGTTTTTTTTTTGGGATGGCCGTGTGTAAAGGCAATGTGTCGTGGCTTTAAACTAAATATTTTGTAATAAATTTAGGATCGTTTTTAAAAAGAGTGATTGCTGAGTTTACTGCCGGCTCTTCTCAGTAAAAAACAACCTTCCGAACCGGTATTAGAGTCAGACTATTCATAAGCGCTTGTAAAGGCCTATTTGAATAAAAATATTTTCATTTTCAGATAAACTAGATAGAATACTAGTAAGAAAAGAAACATCTATGATAAGGTAGATTGGCATATTGACAAAAGGTCGAGAACTGACAATTCGTAGATGAAGTGCAAACATGCGTGTGCTACGAGACCGCGTAGCTGATACTGACATCGACAATTCGGAGACTGTGCATACTACGAAAGAGTTTGCTACGAATAAGTGTAGAATTAGTAGACGATGCGTGAAAGGTCCTCGCCAACGATGCGGAATTCGTGTAATTAACTTAATTTTTCTTTAGATGTGAAAATATGAAGGAACCGTTCTTTTTTCTATCTTAAATTTAACCTTAAATACAATAAACATATTCACAATGATAAGAAATAAAAAATGCTGGTGATAACTAATCCCTAGGTAAAAATCTCATTATATTAGTTGTGTTTATAATACTAATACCCATTCAAGTTAAAAGTGAATAATAAAACTAGTTGTAATAATATAGAGGTAAAATATTCATCGGCAAGCACCTCCCGAGAATCGAATTTGTAAAACTGAATGCGGGGCCCAAAGTTAATTAAGCCTCCGTCGTCGAGTCTACAAATATACCCAACATAGTAATAATTTAAAGCGGAAAAATGCATGGCCATTTTATGTATTTTATCCCCCACGTTGTATATTTTTGTTGGCGGCTGAAAACTGTTTATATGCTGTTAATTAATATTTAATTTCATTTTCTGAACGCATTTTAATCAGATTACACAATCGTGTTCGAAGTTTAAAATATATCTATCTCAGAATCAAAAATAAGTTTATAATTCAAATAGAATCGAAATACAAATAAAATAAAGCAAAAAAATATGATCTGCAAAGCTCTATGTCATACATAACCTCAAAAAAGAAACAAAAGAAAAATGGCGTCCGTTAAACACTTGGCTGGAAACCTTTTTTCAGTTGAAACTTCAAGATTCAGGTCACGTAACAGGTCGCTAAACAACGTCTACATGCTAAAAGTGAGGACAGCTTGAGTCAAACGTGAGGAGTTGTAGGAGTTTACTTTGAAGGAGAATCACGGGTTAATCCGGTCGGGTGACCTTGATCTTAGGGTCAGTTTTGGAAACATGGAACCACATTATGTTACCACTAGGGTGTGGCAGTTTTATTACTAAGGTCTTAGGCGTGATTTGTAAAGTTAAAAAGTGTGAAGCACTTGTATTTAGTTCATGGCATTTAGAAAATGTTTGTATTTTCATAGCTATTTAAAATAGTCGTCCGTATAAAGTGAAAATTATTCTATGTATCAGATACTTAGAAGCCTATAATCACGGTCACTTAGTCAATGAAAAGATTAAGTCTCAGTTTAGATTTTGATTATTTCAAAACATTAACACATTTTTATGAAATTAACTTATCTTGAACCGTATCCAACGGTTATATAACCTATATTACAATACCTACATGGCCACTAAATACATATCGACAAACAAACAAATAAAACACAAAAGGAGGCATATAATCTGGCTCGCCGCAACAAGAACTCGAGGTGTTTGGGAAGAAACTCGGTAACAACGACCTATCTACCCCTACCCACCCCCCATTCAAGAAACCGTGGGGAGGGGAGAACAGGGTTACTTGCCCGTTTATAAGGATAGGTATGTATTGAGCATGCGAAATATGATTTCCGTTGTATAGAAAATATGGTTCAGCTTTATTGTAGTCGTTTTTATTTGGCTCGTGGACAGTAAAACGACGATTATGCTTGTGTTTAAATACACGGTTTAACTAAATCAGTGGTATAGCGAGATTCATCACGCTCTTGAGTATACCACTTCTACAGATAGAGGCACTGGAGGCACTATTCAGTGCTGTGTGACTAATGATTACCTTGATCATAGTAAATTTCTTATGAAAAAAAAAAAATTTTTTTTTGGTAGTTTTCCCATTTCTTTATTTAGGTGTTGATTTTATATTAAGTATCTGTCAGTACCACTGCCACTCCATTTTTTGTTAATCACAATTTACGATAGGCTTATGTTTTACCACTTCTTCTATAACCATTATAAGACGATGGGCAGCTTAGATTACCTAACCCATAATATACTGAACTAGTTAAAAAAAACACTAAGCGACAACCCTATTGCTGTCTGCATTCCCAAAGGCACAGTCGTGATACGGTGTCAAAGCGAAATAGGAAAAGAACATCCGCTATTCCGCCGTCGTCATGTAGCGTAGAGCGTAGGTGACGCTTGTACTACAAATAGTATTTATAGTACTCCAAGCACCGTCAGCTTATCAAGATCTCATTCGATTCTCAAATCGTCAAAGAAAAAAGATATCGTAGCCAGTTGCTAAAGAATCGTCAAAATCTTCTACTAGTTAGTAAGTACTCGATTTTTGTACGTCATCTCTTAGCCTATTTTTTTTTCTATTTCGTAGCGAAGCAAACTTTTATATCGTAAGGTCACTGAACTTATGAGAACAGTAGAAATTATTTACGATTGAAACAAAAATCTCTAAAAGCAACATAAATGTAATTCAGAAATATATCTTTTTTTCTGTTATTATTTTACAAACATCAGAGATTTGTCAAATTGTTACTGAAACTCTGCAGTAACCTAGATGAAAATTATATGCTGCAAGTGTAAGGAAGTGGAAAACATCTTACCTCTCTTATGCTCCTCAGTCGCCCCCGTCCTATTCAGCTGAGGTGGTAAAGGTGCTGGTATTGCGGGTGCCGCAGGTGCAGTAGGTAGTCCAGGATACCACCACCCCGTCGCCGCCTGCCCATTGAACATTCGTAACTTCTCATAAACACTGTCGTTCTGAGCTGATGCAGCTTGTTCCTTCTGCGACGCCAAGTTTCTGAGAACCCGGTTGATTGACGAAACCTGCGGAACGGGGGTCTGTTAAAGTGGTACTGGTGTCTATTCGTGTTTATGTTTTCTTGGTTTTTTAATATTATGGGTGTGGAAATTTTGGACAGAATTTAAATATAAATTACTTGTAATGTTATGGCTAGCTTTCTTTCAAAATTACTCAACCGTATCTGCAAAGAAAACTTTTTACGTAGTCTTTAACGTTACTCAAACTTGTATAAAATTGAAACTTGGTTCTTACGTATTTTTGCGTGTCCCCTCAAAGAGAACTCACAGAAAAGTCTTAGGTAACTTTGTCGTGGATGAAAGAATATTTTTAGCGGTTACTCTTATAATGTTTTACAATGTAGGGTTTATTTGAAACTAACTTTTGCCCTTTACTAGTCGCGTTATCGATAGCTCAAATAATTTTATAAGATTTAGGCAGGCTATTTTTCAGGTTTATCTTATATTTTAAACCAGAATATGATCTATCCATGTTCAAAGTTTCATTCCAATCCAAACGGTGTCGAGCCACAACCATGCACAGTGCACGCCAACTTCCGCGTTTACAATTTTAGTAGTATTTCGTTTTTCTAACATCAACAGCAGGAGCTGTACCGTCTGTTTTACTTCTAGAAATGAGGGGAAATTTGTACGTGTAATAATATACATCAAAAACTAGAAGTCAATACGTAAATAGGAAAAGTTAACAAAATATACAACTTTTTTACCAATGCCAACTATTTACTTACTAAAAACATTGAAAATAGTTCACATTGAAATCAAAAACAAATCTAGGGGTACGCAATCACAGTAGGTACAAACACAGCGTTATCCTCTCACTCCAAACAACTATCTAATAGGAAATAAATTGCGACTCGATCCCCCACCCTTTTAACTCCGAAACACGTGTAATTTAAAATCTAATATGATTACTAAATTCCAATCGGGAGCCTCAAAGGGACACAGATTAGGGCATCCCTACCCCCGCTGCCCCACCCTACCCCTGAGGGTCTAAAAACCCCAATATCTATCTACTTTCACCGAAAACCACGCATGCGTAAAAACCTGACTCACACAAATAGAAAATATTCTATGTATGCCCATTTTAACACGACGTGCCTATGTACCTATGTCAGTTATAGTTATATTTGCCCGGGGTATCCCTAGATATAATATCTATCTGTTTCCTTGTTGCCATTGGCAACGGGGAAAATATATTTTTCCCTTCGATGTGCGGGTGGGAAATCATTCGTAGGGGTGCGATTACAATATAGAATGTAGGTTCTTGGGCGTAGGTATTTTGCGGGCCATAATGGGATTATTAATGCTCGCTATTTCCTGATCTTTGGCATTGGAGGTTAGACTTTATAATTTTATGAATAAGAATAGATTTTAAACATTGTTGTTTTAGAATTTTACAGCCGAGGTTAAAATATTATGTTTACGCTTTTAATGAAAATAATCTAACCGCTCTGAAATACACTTTTGCAGGGAAATATTTCAGCTTTCAGTTGTTTTCAGCTGGTAAATATTGGATGTAGATTTACTTGTACATTCACGGGTAGACTCTGATTCTCGTATGTAACGTGTTTAGTATAATCCCTTGTACTGCTAATGGAAGATAATGCGCCGATAGCTCGGGAGCGCATGTGAAAAACATGTAAGAGCGAATTTCGGTACTTTGCTTTTATTATTTGCTTTTTGACCATTAATATCTTTTCTTTGTGCAGGATTATTTTGAGATATATTTAAAATTGTAATGTCCCTATTATGCACTAGAAGGCCAATATATGTTTAGAAAAAATTACCTTACTATGATACAACTATAAAATACTTATTTACAAAAGTGAGTTTACAAATATGTGAGTGAAATGGATTTTAATGAAAAATTATAAATATTCTAGTCGAAATTCTTGAAAATGACTTAATTATGACAGAACTGGAATTATCAAAATATTTGTTGATTCAATAAAGTGCATTACTTATACGAAATCAAATAAAAGTAATGAATAAAACTAAATCGTTAATTCTCTTAGTTAAGAAAACGAGATCGAAATCAAGGTGGACAATTTATTTTATCACTTGGATTAGGCGTGGGAAAGTCTGTACTGAGGCTGGCAATTTGTCGAAAATAAAACCTGCTTAAAGCCTGACAGATTTTGAAAAGGTCACATGAAACCAATTATGTTCAGAAGAAGGCTGCACAGAATCAGTCTAATAAGTGAATGGAAAAAAACCAATTACAAAATTCAAATCCTTCCCAATCAGATATGCACAACAAAAAACATCTCTATTCTAACGACAAAACACTTTAAATTTCTAACATGAGCCAACCAATAAGAGAGGTGCATTTAAAATGTGAATTCTGTTTCTGACAGCGCTCCGGCCAATCAGATAGACCGAAAAGATTAAAGAGCGGCGTACACGTTCCTATTAGAATTTTAAAGGATTTATTTTTATTCTTTTGCGTGAATATTTTGTTTGAAGTGGCCGAGTGCAGAGGACAGTTGAAAATGAAATAAGTTGATTTTTAATAGCATTGGTTATAGGCAGAAAATCATTTAAAACACCATATTTATTTGAAATAGCACGCGTCGTTCCCAAAATGAAGTTAAGTTAGTTTTTAAATCGATCCGTATATTTGTTCAGATGTCATTATTTGAAGAATCGGTGGGTTAATCGTAAGTTCCTTCACATTATTACGGAAGAATGCACGCAGCTGTTGTTTTTTACGTATCATTTATAGAATTTTGTTTTCTTAATTGGATGTTTAAATAATATATACTATACTATTTTTTTTTTATACTTTGAGTTTATCATGTCTTATTATCAGTATGAATATTAATCTTATTGCTTTAGTGACTATAATGAAGGAAGTGCTTATCATTACATTATGTCAATTAGAATCAATTTTATTAATTAATTAATTTATTGTTATATAATTTGTACTAAAAATTAACTACTCAACGTATTTTAATAAAGCACGTATTTTTTTTAGAATTAATGAAAATCAAGATAAAACATATCCTATAATGTTATAAAAGGTTATAATAATATAGCAAGATAATTATATTTAAAATATTTTCAACATACATCCTTTTTCAACCGAGCTAACCGAATTAGTGATCACCGATGTGTGTAAAGGGTCTAAAACTTTCGGCAGTTTTTGGAGCAGGGTGTGTGCGTATGCGTGTTGGCTCGTGCATAGGGGGTTTTAAAAGAGATTTAAAAAAAAATACATAGATGCTTTTAGTGAGAATCGTACTGAGCTTAAGCCGTCATACATTGTAGTTTTAAAAATAAAATGGAATTTTTAATCCACTCTAAGCACGAAAACATAGAATACTATAACAGATTTCATTATCTAGATTTGAGAAGGTTTTGTTTCTGTGTTGCCAGTTCCATTGGGCGGTATGCTACCAACTCCTGTAATCATTCTGTTATTAGCACATGCAACCTATTGCCGCAGATACCTATATCTGCGGCTTGAAATCTTTAAGGTTTAAGGTTTCCGTAAGAAAACAACCACAATGGATATTCAAATGTCACGGCGTATAGTTACCGTTACCTTGGCCGCATCATTTTAAGGTAAAGAAGTAAATGTCATCAATAATTTTATGTTTAAGTCACTGGCAGTTTTTTTTAAATTTAGAACAGTTTTTATAAAGACATATCAAAGGAATATCGCGTCTTAGGTATATCCGTTGATTGTGACATCGTCGCTTATTCAAAATTGCATGCCCGTCGATCTCTTTGATGACCAAGATATAACAAATATATATATTTTACTAGAATTAGGATCTTCGACACCTAATGAGATATTAATTATAATAACTCAACGTTAACAATAAATGAAGTGATGCCTAAAATCCGGGCAACTACCGTACATGGAATCGCTGTGAAACCAGATATGTCTGACACCATTTCATTGCCATGACAGGCGAGCGTGCCTCGCTCGTGTCGTGAGTAACAAGACATCGTAAAATGATATTTTAATACGAAAATTATTTTTAAACATCGAAGATTGTTTTCATTGAATATTTTTTGCATTTATACTTACTTTTTTTTGTTAAGAGTTATTTTCGATTGCTTAAAATGCCTGTTTTTAAAAATTTGTTTATCTGTGTAAAATTTCAGACAATAGTTATTTTTTTGAATTTCGAATTACCTCACCACTACGCTCAACCACAAGATATTTTTTTACTCCTGAAGTTAACATGAAATATTTTCCAAACCGGTAAAGAACTACGCAATTCTTTATAAACCTTTAGAATCAAGAGTCAATAAACAACTTATCAACATGTGACTCGGTAAACGTAAATAAACCTCTAAATCTAATTTGCATTTGATAATATCGCAGTACCTACATGTAATGCCTAATTAAAAATGAACGTATTATATCAAGTTTCGCGACGGCACGCGGAGATAGGCCCTCATAGATCATGCGGCCGCGCGGGCGTTCCCGCGTCACCGGTGACAGTTGACAGGTGTCACGTGGTATGCGCGGACGCACCTCATTACCTCGGACGCGGACACAGCGATAGATCATCTAGCGAACGATAGTGTTAGAGATCCATGCACGTTGGTGGTCTAGTTGGGAAATGTGGAAAAAAATATAACGTTTACGCGGTTGGAAGATTTTGATGGTCAGTGTGTTGATGACGGATATTGAGTAAGGTTTTATTTGTTACGAATAAATAATAATTTATATATCTTTATTTAATAAAACGCACTTACTAATAAAAGGTTCCTTATTAATGCTAGATTTAAAAATGATTACTTATGGCATTTGTAGAAAGTAATTAATTCCAATCGAACATAGTGGGCTCATTACGCAAATAACCTGGCCAAAAATGACATCTCAAAGAACTCCATGTGAAAAGGCGCGTTCAATGTAAATCCCCTACACTATTTAAGCTCCATACAGTTTTCATTGAACATCAAACCGATAGCTAAGAGATATGCCGTACAAAAGCCATTACAGTGAATACAAATTCCGTCAGTTTCACCAAGGGGTCGTTCCCTATTCAGAATTAGAATTACTATTACCTACATTGGTATTATCTATAAACATTTTAGCGTAGTCGCTTAACCCGCGGAGACCCGGGTTTGATTCCCCGGTGAAAAGCGGTTTCACTATGGGGTGCGGTTTTGGTCAGGGGGGATGGTTTTTTGCAATTCTCTTAGGGCGTTGAAATAGGATAGTTTGCTGCTTTCGTTGAGTTCATTATGCCTGTTATATTGTTGTCGGTGATTTAAGTTGAAGTGGTCTCGACGAATTTATTTGTATTGTAATGATTACTTATTACATTGAAGATAGCTTTACTGGGGCTATATGAAATTACATATATATGTAGATATACCTATTTTTCTAAATACAGTACTTAAGTAAGGTATATTTTCAATTGCTTACTTCATTAAGAGACAATTCAAGCAGGTACCTGAGCGAAGTAGACCACGTGACTTATGAATTTCAAATAGACTTTTTTCATTTACAAGGTAGGTAATGATATCTAATAGAATGTAAAAGAAAAGTGACATTAGAAGTACACGACAATTTAGGAACTAACGACAAGAACATGTTTATTAATCTCAAGGGTCCTCCATCACGGTTTGCGACAAATATGTCACAGTTCGTGGCCAGTAAGTGAGAGTAACACGCCGTGACGAAGGGGACTCCAGAGAAAGCAGACTATACCCTATCCGGCATATACACAAGAGTTATTTAACCTTATTCATCACTAATACAGTTCAGTATTCTGATGTCCGCAAAGAAAAAGTTCCATAGCTTATTTTTAACCAAGAATTTTAAAAGCTTTAAAAACTTGATACTTTAAAGCACGTACACAACAAATTGTTTCAACCATATACTGACACCAAGCGGCATTTACTAAAAAAAATGTATCTCCAATTACAACAGTTTTGCGTGTAAACGAAAACGAAACCTTTCTACATAAGGCTACATAATACACGTAACGCGAAGCCTCGAAAATGCTCGTCGGTAGCGTTTTGGCGGTATCGGGTTGCCTGTTGGCCCACTGTGCGCGCGCTCGCTCGATCGAACTCATGAATTCTAAATTTAAATTAGGTGTCTCCAAATCGTATTTAACGGTCCTTGAGTTCGCAACTGTTGATTGGTTATATTTGTGCCAGCTTTGTGGCTGTTTGTACCAATATTGTTTCTAAGTTGTGACATTGTGAAATTCATCTTTTAAGGAAAGTTTAGACTTATAAACTTATGCAATTTAAAACCTAATCGATATCGTTCTTCTTAAACTTATCTTAATACAATATATTTAGTGTTTCTTTGAGTTTGTACCAAAATTTTATACACTGGTATGAGAAGGAACTTTAACATTTTTACAGAACATCCAAAAACTTACGTACAGGCCCTTATCAAGTGATCGTCCAGACATTTAATATTCAAAATTCCGAAACATTTACATTAAATATCCAAGGCTTTAAAACCGTCAATTCCTATACCATCATAAGCAGTTGACGTTAATCCGTCAGAGTAGGACAGAAAACAACTCAATGCAGATCTTTATAGAATAGCCATGTGAATGAATGCGATAGCAAATATTCTGTGCATTCACGCGTAAACGTGGAATTATAGTAAACTCATTAGACGAAGAATGTCGTAAGTGACACTACTTTTTTACAAGGATGTCCTAACTCATAAGCATAGTTTTAAGCGAAGTAATTATGTTTATGCTACAGAAATTCTACTAATTTTATAATCATAAAAAGTGTTATAACTATCAGGTTGTTTATTAATTGGATTCTCGCAGTAGTAGCGTTTCTTTTAACATAAAAATATGGCGATACCATGATGAAACTGACATTATCATTTATTAAAAAAATACGAAACATGTATTTTCAGTAAATGTCCGTTATCGATAACTTAGTAGGTGCCTAATCACCTTTTTATTGATACTGGCATTTAAATAAAAATATTCTCTTAGATATACACATAACAACAATGATAAAATACGGTTTCACCTAAATGCAGCTCATCGCGTCTTCCATCCGCGTACCACTTACGCCGTTCTCGCGCCAAGCAATAATCGATTGTTCCACGTATTTTTGTCCGCTTTCAGTTGGTAAGAAACATCACGCCCATTCGACCGTTATGACTAGGCAACGGAACGCACGATAAATACCCATCTCCCTCTCACACGTGTGTAAGTAGATCCCCTGTTCCGCTCACCTATTTGCCCAGTGGGCCGCGTGCGTAGGTACGACAGTCATAAAAATAGCCCCTTTGGCGCCGAATCTTCTAGGGGCTTTCGGTATTTCGATTTTGTGTCCTCTTGTTACGTGAAGGGTGGACTGCGTAGGTATTTTTATGATTAGTTATATGTTTGTACATTTTGTCTGTCGTCCTGTCATTAGGGATTAATATTAATGTTGAATATAACTATATTTAACTTCATAAATAATTTTTGAAAATATTGTATCTATTTTTCAGGAAAAATTGTGTTAAAATTGTACAATATTGTGCTGTTGTGACGATGTTGTATTTATGAACCCATGTCTCAAGAAAATAAAATATTTTATTCTATTGCGTATCTTCGAGTGCTAGACATAAACAAACAACTGATAAAGAACTAAAAATAGGTTTATTATTTATTAAAAATCTATCTCCACGCTCATGATACGCTTGTACTAAATACAATAGTAACATATCCACAAAACCAATAGTCTTAACATTCGACATAAAAACTTTTTTGTACGCTCCATTCATTGTGTCGCCAAGTGTTTACATTATACCGTGCGATGCCAAAATTCACAAAAACATGATTTTAGAGATGTGACATTATTAACAGAAAAATTGGCTCGATGAATGAACGTGACAAAAAATATTTCAATTTTAGTTTTTTTTTTCTTTCATCGGCCCGGCAGATGTCGTTCGAAAACGTCTGGTTCGATTACCGATGGTGTCACTTCGGGCATGGCTTTATTTGATATCTTGTACGCGATATTTTTCATAGCGATCGCGGTTTTAAAATTTTTTTCTCGTGTCATTAATTGCAGGATAGTGTATGTCTCTCGTTACCTTACACAAGTGCTGTGAAGTCGAGTAATCGTGTTTCAGCTTGATGTTTTCTTTTTTCACTAGGAATGGCCCGTTGCTTGAAATTCCAAACCCTTTATAAGGTTTACGTTTAGATAAACAAAGATACAAACAATGCTGAAACTCGGCTAGAAAGTCCGTTTCGTTTAAGAATTTCTCAAAGGTTGTCGCTTTCGTATCCAACAGCTCAGAAACAAATTGTTGTTTACCCGATTTGTAAGCATTTTATTAGCTTTGCGAGTAATAATGGACAGATGAAATTTATGAACTCTATATTGGATAATAGACGAGCATTTCTATGGGACATACAAAAACCTAATAAAACGGCGTCATCAAACATCCCAACTTGAAATTTTATAAGCCGTCATCAATAATGTCCGCAGAATAGACTCCGTTGCATTATGAGGAAGGTCCATATTGTTAGAACCGGACAATGGGCCCGTGTCAGACTGAAGCATATGGTCAAAATCGTGAAATTCCTAATGCAGAATTGGATTAGGACCGTCGAATTGTCGCCGGAATTTGGTCCAGCTTATTTTGATAGCAGCACAATGGGCGTTAAGGCTAATGTTTGGCAATTTTTAATTAAATTCATACAATGTTTGAAAGTATTTTGACGTGTACTATGTTGCGTTAAAGTAGTTCCTTGTTAAGTCAAATAGCTCTCAATTTTGATTGACATGTCAAGGTGGGCGAAGAAGTTATTGTGTAAAAAGTTTTTGCGTATAGAAAATAATACCCTGCTGGGTCCAAAATAACTAAATATATCTAAAATGTACATATTTTGAAAAGTTTAATTCCCGTAAAGTATTTTAATAAATAATAATTAAACATTGTTTTCAAAAGACGCATAAACTCTTGAAATAAAATTAGCCCACTGGGTCACACCACGATAAATACTGGACCTAACATTAATTAAATAAATACTTACACTAGGGATATTGTCATTATTGCACACATTCTCGCTGAGAAGACGATCCCTGATCTCCCAAGCGAAGATCGAGGGGCACTCGCGTTTGTAATCAGCTATCTTCTGGACCACTGGGGTGGTGGCCACCCGTGGCTTTGACCCACCAATGGCCCTCGGCTTGATTGACCCCGTCTCGTAATATCTGCGTGCAAAGCTGAACTTAGTTTGGATTATGGAAAATGACAGGAGCGTATTACACAGGTTATAAATATAAATAGTAAATTTAAAAAAATACATTCATTCATACGATTTATTAAGAAAAAAGGTTCAATATTCTCATATTAATAAAAGAAAAAAAAACTACGATCAACGTATTTGCCAAAAATTTATCGAATAATATCTGTGAAGCAAAAAAGTTACTTCCCGTAAATACTTGAAAAGTATTAAAATACAATTACAAAACGTAACCCCGAAACTATTCTTAGTTGAAGAACCTACTTACCTATTACAATAATATTTTTATATCCAAACTGTCATTTGGTATTATACGACTTTACACCTTAACATTTTAGCAATAGAACATTTAATGGTATGAATGTTTGTAAAGTTATGTCGGTATACTATACAGGAAGTACTCGAAGCGTATCCATTGTCGTGATATCGACATGTGACGATATGTCGGATAACAATCGACTGAACAGATACAATAATATCGATTTGTAAATCTTTAAAGGGTTTTCAAATTGTTTGATGAATGAATCGAATAGGATAGAGATCCAGTAAAGTTTTTATAATATAAAACCTACTTGCGTCCCGCGGCTTTACCCACATTTCCGAGAGATCTAATGTGTTCAAGGATTATAAAATAGCCTATGTCAGTGAATACTGTAGCTTTCTTTAAGTGAAATGATAGATATCCAAAATTTGCCTCTTTTACAAAATACTTTCACTACTACAAAATAAAAGTTTTTCTACTTTTCTGTCATAAAAATCTGTTTCTTTTTTTAATTTTTGGGGTTTGTGCTGTATAACACAGCGTTACTACGGTTCTTAAATATTGTGAATGAACTCGTAGGCCCCATTAAACTTCCTTTCGACTTTACGGGTAGTTTTGTAACAGCCTGTATATTAAAATTAAATCATGAAAATATTTTAGAAATAATTTGTGAATGAATGTTGAATGATATTAACAAAATATTATGCCGTTTATTTGGTTAGAAAGAAGATAGATTAAGCTCGATTTACTAAAAAGAAGATTGAAGACCATTAATCCTTAGAAAACCTTAATTTATTTCTCTTTAGACGAAAGAATAAAAACATAATAATAAGATACCTAATATTTAGGCTCCACAGGTAATCTATAGGTATGTTTTTGGATTTGTACTTGTGATAGTGAGTTGGCTTGGTGGTTAGCCGAAGGTCGCAGGTTCGATTTCCACCCAGGACCAACATTTGTGTGCATGAACATGTCTGTTTGTTCTGTGTATGGGTGTAAATATCCATACAAGTGTGTATTTTGAAAAAAGAGCAGTATATGTAGTATATCAGTTATCTGGTTGCCATTGCACAAGCTCTGCTTAGTTTGGGATCAGATAGCCGTGTGTAAAAAAATGTTTCGGGATATTTATTATTATTAGTCTGTGGGTTGATTTTAATTTCATAACATAAACATTAGTGGGCAAAAAACAAAAAAGGTAGTTATTAGAAAAATCGTTTTTATTTTGTTTTTCTACATCCGATTCTCCCAAATATTTCATTTGTAAAAAATGCAACTGTTCAACAACTTTAGGACGTTAAGCATTCACTTATTCAACGTAGTAAATAGGAAACCCGTGTTTGGAATTTGAGAAACAATACATGGCATACAAATTCAGTAAACGGTTGATAATCCTTCAGTTTTTGAATTCAACAGTTTCAGGGAATAAAAAAAATACGTGTGTGTACTTATGTATGCACGTAAGAATTTATACTCGAAATTGTAGATGAGAAAAACTCCACTAAAAGCATTTTTTACTATTCAGTCGTGAAATTGTAGTGTCCAAACTCTTTGCACCTGTCTGTAGTAACGAATAACAATATTTGACGTTGTTAGGTTATTATTGACAATAACATCGTTACTCACTCATTGACACTGACAGTTGCAATTTGTGCGATGTTCCGGAGAGACCGTTATCAGCTAACTTCATCCGTGCGAATTTTGTGTTACACTGATGCGCGTGCATCTTAAAATTTCACTGTCATCATTTTTCATAACGCGCCTAAAGAAGTATAACTTCAAAAATACTTGAAATTCTTCCTACTTTATTGGCTTGTCAATTAGATATTTTATCAACATAACTAAAACTAAAAAGAGAAAGCGCGAATTTTATGAGTTAGTGTGAACAAAAGCTATAATATTTACGAATGACATGGGCTATGTTATAAACTGGAACATGAGATCCCTTAGGTAAGCGAGTGAATCCGAGGGACGGAGCTAGTTCATAATATAGTCTTGTTATAGTTGAACGGAATTCTATTTCAACGAGTCTAAGTCACACTCCAATTCAATTCCCGGTCTATTAATAAAGTGTCGAAAAGTAATACAAAGTTAACATTTTTTTTATTATTTTTTTTTACATTTTCTACGGAGCCTTAGTCCGTACTCTTTGAAGGTTCTAAGTTTACTTAGTAAGCATAATTGTATTATTGTTGTGCCAAGAAATAAATATGATCGAAGCACATATTCTTCATGACGTTCCACTGTTTCCTAAACTTTTAGGACAACATTTTACGGCTGTAGTAAATTAACACACATTGAAATTCAAACAACTAACTAACAATAATATGTTTCAAATACTGTACCATACATAACCTCAATTTGGTTTATTACTATTTACACAGAAAACCGTTACAAATTGTTATAGAGCAATAACAAATACTATGTCAACCCCAAAACAAACAATCTACATTGTCATGTATTACTTGTTTAGTTAAGCATAGTCAAGTAGCATTTATAAAGTTATTATCGAGAAGAGCCTATCGGACCTCCGGCGATTCGTAATCGGTTTCGCCTCAGGCGGCAGATTTTTGAAAAGGGCGTATTCGAAGGGTCCCCTGACTTGTCTATTACTACGTTTTAATTGTAAATGTAGGAGTTTGTTCAAAGAGTTCGATGAACTTTGAATAGATGTTGATACAAATAAATTATAAACTTTACTCTACTGTTGTTATTGGCTGTTGTAAATTATTCAAATAAACAAAGTTAAAAAAGTTTGAATTCCCGAAGTAAGTTCGAGAAAATATTATTCGTCGGTGACATGAACTTTTAAAACATAAAGTTTTCTTTAAGAAATTTATGGAAATCATACCTTCGACATATTTTCTATATTTTGTATTTTTGTTACTTTTCGTCCTTGCGATATAAACAATATGCTTACACTAAAGCCTCAAAAGCCTACTTTAAACGGATTTATTAAGGTTTCATAACTAAACTAAATATGTATATTATAGTGAAAAAACTCAAAATAAACTAGCATACTTCGTAAATAAATAGGATAAATATCCAGAATCTTGTACTCAAATCACTCACTACTTCATTCACAATCATCTTATCACAAACTAAACAGTCCAATGGAAAACTAGCATTCATTGACTTTGCAGAGCAAGAAGCTAACAAATTAGTTAAACCAAAATATTGTGACTGAATTCATCTAGTATTTGGGATGAAACCAAAAGCTACAATACAATGGTATATTTTGGCAATGGAAATTAAATTGAAACTGATTTCTGATTCTAAAATAACAAACACCATTTTCACAAAACCGACCTTTTGGATGGTGACTAAATTGTTTCCCGCAAACGCAACAGAAACTCCACACAAATTGTCGTTCAACCGAACAATTATTGCATCAAACAATAATAAATTGATCGAAATCATTTGCGTCCACATTTACAACACAATGCCGATAGAGTTTAACCGTCATAAAATTATTGTTTTCTATTCACTTCTCGCTTCTCAGGGCAAAGATAAAAGCTCCACGGTGGTTATCAGTCGATGGTAGTTACATCTGGAACGGTCGGTCGCATCGACAGGGGGTCGGAGATACGTCGATATTCGGGGGCATAATCAAATGGGCACTTATCTGAGATTGTTTTTGAAGTGGTTATTTGTACGTAAACGTGTTACTTACGCTTTACTGGTACATAATTGTTTTAGGGAAAAAACGTATTCGGAAAATGCAGTGGATAAGCTAAATATTTTGTTAAAAAAGATACAAAGAATATACAGCCAGAGAAAGTATTTATCAACCAACGAAAAACATTTCCCTAAATATTTAAAGCTGGAATCAAGAATAATAGACGAAACAGCGGGAGTCCTTCTTAATTAGGAGTCCTGCCACGCTTGCCCTTTCTGCGAGCCCTAAGGAACAGAAACCCTTCTACGTATAATTGGCACGATAAGAATGTCTGGGGTGTGTGGGAAAAATATGTCGCGTAGCACTTGCAGGCGGCTGGCGATGCGAAGTAAATTTGCCATAGATTTGATAGCGATAGGTATATATTTGATGCATTTCTATTTTTGCAAATAAAGTAATTGACTTTGGTGTCGAATTTGTTGGCACTTTATTTCACCAGTTAGTTCAGTTTATTTATATAGATATTTTTTTAACCATTTTCATGTCAAAATCAAAACTAAGCTTGTCATTCAGTTCGAAGTACAGATAGCTTTTGAAAAAGTTACTTTAGTCAGATTCATAACAACATCGGTACCAATCATATTGTAAATAAAACATCTGTTAATGATTCGTGTTATTTTCAATTGCGAATACAACTCTGTTAAAGGATTAAAAAAAACACATTTCTATTAGAAAGAAACCCTAAAAAACATTTGCTTGCTTACTTGTTCCACCAACAACTTAACAAGCAAAACATTACAAAATAATAACATGGTGCACAGTGGGCAATAGTATAGGGTCCCCGGGCTAAATTTATTTTCCTATAAGATCTCTTCAAGTGGAGTCAAGCCGACTCCCGCAGTAGGGGTGCCAATTACTATAAAATAATGTTTTATTTTGATTTTTATTTAGGGGCGGTCGTGGGACAGCCCTGAAAGGCACACCCTGTATTAAAACACGTCTAGTTCTTTGATTGACGTCTTTAACATTTTTTATTGTTTGAAATTGACTTGTGACTGATTTTGTTCTCATTGATGCTTTGTTAATGAAGGCAATAATAATTATGAATAAACTCACACAAAAAGTGCTTTGGACACTTTTGCTATTGTTGAGTTATATTCACTCAAATGTAAAATAAATATGCACTGTAAAAACCATCTAGATGGTATAATTTTTATTTTACATCAATTCAAACAGTAATCGCATGAAACACTTAAGTTGTAATAAATAGACATTCAAATGTATTAACATTCTGTAGCTATTGAGGTATAAATAAATACATTTTCATTCCATTAATTCCATTTCGATTAACATAAACAATAATAGCATTTGAGACATATCAATAAGTACTTGAACACTACGCGAGGGCTGGAATCCTCACTGATCTCCAGATAAAATCGCAATCAAACAATAAAATTGCCTCTGAAATTAAGAGCCGGCACCCCACAGCACCATGGCGGCACCCGATGTCGATTCCCACCTTGTAACCCCGCGGTGTACAACCATTCACCAAAAACAATAACTATGGGAATGCAAAACCCATTGTATTGATTAAGTCATTGAAATATTTTCTTAATTTTGTCCGCGTCACACATTGTGTGTACCATTGTGCGGTACCTTGGGCGGTATTATGGGAATTCCATCAATTTGTTAACGCGTGTCGTAAGAATCTGACCCCATCTTGTTAGATATAATCGATTCGTCGACTTTTGTATGGGACAATAGGTTTTGTGCTAAATAATTCGTTTATTCCATGTAACATTACTCGTTTTAATTGTTGACGGTTTGGTGCAGAAATGTAGGGCACTAAGGATCATTTAATTATATTGATATAGTAAAAATAAGGTGCATTCTCAGCAACAGCAGCGTCCAAACTTGGCAATACAACAATTTTTTTTTTTTGGATAACATATTCTGAAACAATCCTCTCGAACACCAATTAACAATAGACTACAATAATACTCTAGAAAACAAAAATCAACTGACCTGCCGAGTATCTTGGAGACGCACCCGTTGGAGACCTGCAGTATCCGGCTGATGTCGCAGGGCCGCGCGCCTGAGTGCGCCAGCTCCACGATCTTCTGCCGCGTCGAGTCCGGCAACGGTCTCCCATTGACGTATACTCCTCCCAGCTGGTTGATGCCGCTGTGGCCGGCAGACGAGCACCCGAATAGGGCGCCGCCGCCCATCGCCGCACTGTGCATGAGCTCATCTGGAACAAAAAGTCCTAGAATTAATTTGGTGACGTTAAAATTAAGTCTGATTTAGATTGGTAGAGTCAATGGTTTTCATATAGAAGAAAGTTATGGTGAAGCTCAAACATTGTTTATGATGAAATCAGTTCGATTGGAAATAGATAATTATTTCTGGTCCTATTTAGGGACACGATTGGGCTTATGTTGGCATACGAAAAGCTTTTATGTAGGCTGTCCCCAGCGATTACATCCACGTGATGATCCAGGTTAAAAACTATCTATATGCTAAGTTTCATCAAAATCAGTCAATTAGATCTTGCGTGATGAGTAACAGAGCTCCATACATTCTCACAACCATTCGCATTTTAAATAATAGTACTTAGAATAGTTCATTGAAACTTCAAAATTATAAGTAAAGGCCAGCTGTACATTTTTTAAGTATTTACTTATATTCCTCACAAAAGATTAAACTTATAAAAAATAAAGGCCCTCAAATTTCAGTATTATTTTTTGTTGACCCAAAAAATATTTTCAAGTGTACGAAAATTAAGTATGAAGTAAGAATACTTCAAAAGGACTCTAATGGTTATAATTCAGACATGATTATTATCTCGGCGCACTAAAGATCGCTCGCATCTTCCGCACAAAAAGAGATAAAAAACTTAACCCGTTTAAAAAAATAATCCGCTTTGCAAAAATTAAAAAAGGTATCCTTACAAAAAGGCTTTTGCGGTGCACGCCAGAAAACCACAAATTCTATCTAATCTCTACAGATGCGTTGATATATATTGTAAAGATATAACCGTTAGGCTTTTGAGCCCATAGATAACTTGAGATTCCTAATTTGAATTGTAATCTTTAGAATTCTTATTTTGAATTCATCTACAATATAAAATGTGCCTTACGTTTTTCGATTTATGTTTCATTTTAAAATAACTACTTGGGATATTAGAGCTCATATGCGAAAACTTCTTTAGGCGCGTTGGGCATTTCTTGAGATGGGAAAAAACAATTGAATTCGCGACACTGTTACCGTTACCGACACCTCTGTATATAAGTATAGACATATATTGGCCCTGTTTACACGAGAGTTGAGTTTGGGTTGAAATACATTGATAGTTTAAGTTTTCACTTTTGTCGGCACTCCGGGAGTGTCACTGTTTTTTAATACGATTTCCTACTTAGCTAGTTTGAAAACAAAACTTAAAAAATCAACTTGTTTTTATTAACTTCTTGTTCGTTATTAAATATCACAAAGGTTACCATTATGTAACCATTTCTACCAGAATAATGTTGTATTGAACAATTTGGATAACTAATAGTTCGAGCTCTACGTATCTCCTGTAAACCGAGATAACAGTGACCACAAATTGATTTGATTGTAAACATTGAAATTGTTCCTGGAAAACAATACCGAAATAGATTCCAAATATATCCGATATTTATTATCTATAATATACACCTTATTTCAATTGTTTATTGCTATTATATTTGAGCTAGTTGGCTTGGTGGTTAGAGATCTGGATTGCCACGCTACAGGTCTTGGATTCGATTCCTATGCAGGACATAAATATGCACAGGCATGGACATCTCTTTGTTTTGTGTCTGAGAGTCGTTGCATGTAGTATTTTATAAGTATGTTTTAGAAAAAGATAATTTTTTTAGAACAAGTTCTGCTTTATTTGGGATCAGTAAAGAATGTGCCAGAATATTTATTTATTTAATTGTAACTATTTCGTATAGATTCCTAATGTATATCAAAGGATTACTCTTATTCAATGGTCACTTGCAAATATAAAAAACCAAATCCAGCTTAAACTTACAGATGGTTGGAACATGCTGGATGTTCAACCAATTATAAACGCACGCCAAATGTTTACAAGCCAATACACCTCAATAGGAGTGCATTAGATCAGATGCGTCCAACCGTTAGTCCGCCAGATTATTCCTTTTTTCACCCCTTACAAACACGCCTCGCGGTAAAAAGTGAACAATTGGATGCAATTTGTGGGCGAATTTAGGGCAGGCCCTTGATTAAGGCCTTAAAGGTTGGGGGAGGAGGCCTATTGTTTTGGGCCATTTTTTCTGCGGTCGCCTCCGCGTATAATTTCGATGAAGCGTGCATCGAATAAGAATTCTCTGGTATCCTTTTGATGTACATTTTGAAATTGGTTTGCAGAGATAGTTTTTTGCGGTGACGTCTTCTCTTTCTACACGTTTTTTTGTCATATTCATTCAGTGCAAACTGTAATTATCAATACATTAGATGTTGTGGTGAAAAGTGTACGTTATCAATCAAACCAACTTTAACAACCGAAACCATTGGTCGCAATTCTGCGCAAATACCCGTACATAAGCAAATATGTTCCCTGTTCAACACATAGGAATTAATTAACACCAATTAAGTGGCGGGTGACGAGTGACGAATTCAACGGTAAGTGACGGGTTCTCGCGTAAGTCGTTATTAATCACACCTCTTGGTACGTTGGCGTCACCACGGTGAGCTGGCTAACAAGCGAGCGGCTGTTAAAAGAACAATGGACAATCGCTGGGGTAGACCCCCACATCCCGCGTTTTTTTCAGTTAAGTCATAACCGGTGAGCGGTGCAGAAGAACTGATAAGTTTTGCTAAAGAATTTATGATTTTTGATCGACGTGATAGTTTTTATACCCTTTCGCGGATAATTAGGCGAGTGTTGAATTCGGGAATGTACCTAGAAAAAATATTGATAAAAGGAAAACAATTGATTTCATTTGAATTTATCACACTAAAAAAAGACTTTAAACAACACCCTTCTAAGTTTTGAATAATATTTTTAATAACTATTAATTTTAATCAGTTCACTTTTGATAAGGCAACATAAATTATATTTTAAATCAAATTGAATTGTTAGCTACCTATAGGCCTAATAGTTTATCGCCCCCGCCCCCGCTCATCACTTACACCATCGTCTCTCCCACTGTTGGCGCAAGTACGCGTGTCGTGTGAGGGAGTGTTTTAATTTCAGAGGTGCAATTTATTCGAGCGATTTATTTTTAATCCCCGTTTTTATGGGTGCCACGCTATAAATGTATTTATAGTTGTAGCTATACTTCTACTTTTGTATTTATTAGTTTTAGTTTTATTAATTAGAAACTATTGCTATAGGTGTGGCAAACCAGAGTGAACTTTTTATTTTTATATCGCGGACCTAAAGTTTCTGGTTAAATTGCTAAACCCCAGACTTAAGTTGTATTTTTTTCTCACGTACAACGTTATCTAGTCTTGAGGGGCTCGGTGGTTAGAGACCCAAACCGCCACACCATAGACCGTCGGTTCGATTCCCCATCAGGACAAGCATTTTTGTGTGCGAACATGTTTGTTCACACCTACAAGCTCTGCTTATTTTGGGTGTTTGTTCATTTACTTGTTTGTTACGACTGAACCAATTTTGCTGAAATTTGGCACTTTCATAGCCATTGGCCATCAACTTTTTTTTTATATTTTTATTTATTTGAGCCTTACAAGTTGACTCCATCCTGCCTGATCTGAATAGCATCAACAATATCAGTCATTTATTTCAGCCACTGCTAAAATATATACGAATCTCGACGACCAAAAGTCGACAAACAAGAGATAAAAAAATCACATGAAACATTAATCAAAGTCCTTTATATACTTTACTCGTTATTTAACCAAGTACATAAGGGTGCCTGCACATGACAGGCACACCTGGTGTCTAACAGACAACCCCCACTTAAGTACCCTTATTATTATTTTGTATCTGTTTTTGAATTGCTTAAATCTATGGGGGAGATTTAATTGTACGTTAAACGCCATTTTGGATGCGTTGAATCCCGTTTCGATTATTCAGATTTAGTTTTTGAATATAAGGATTATGGCCAGGGATTGTAGTTGCAGCTTGTCTGAATAAATAATCTATTTATATATAAATTTAATTGACAATGTGAAAGACTTTTATATTCAATGAAATGTGGCAAGTTTAGGGAAATCTTCTAAAGCGATTCGTTTGTTCTGATCTAAACGCTTGTCTCTAGTACTCTGCTACTTTTGAATCTGTTATACAAACTAAAGTTATCTGTTATCTGTAAATATATTAATGTAATTGCACCAATAAAAAAACACAGGCGCGTCGAAAAACATCAACGTATTTTTTTAATTTTTATTTTAAATAAAACATTTTACAGATGACATCCATTGAGAACGAAACTCGTTTGTTACTCCTGACATAATTTATCGCGAATATCGTCAACCACGCCCCTTCGGTGGATGCGCAGACAAAAAATATACGACCATTGACATTCTGCTATATTATAGGTTGTTTTTTTAATTGTCACAGAATATTAAACTTTGTTTTTGCGACTAACTTTATTTATATATTTGAGATAATATAGCCAGCCAGTTATCTTTTTACACAGTCTGAGCCATAGTCGTAGGCGCTTTAATTGATTGGCATGGATTATTTACAATAACAATATTGTCAAAGTGATTGAAAGTGAGAATTTATGTGGACCAAAGTGAATAAAACTAAAGAAGTTGTTTAGCAATATTTTTTTCACTATTCCATTAATATTGTCAGAAAATGTTAAAAAACTTACTTAAGGTCTTTTGATTTTTCTAAATAAACGATTGCTCGTTTTGTTTCCAAATCCAAACAAAGGCATGCATTTAAAGACACTGTTAGGTGAATAGATTAGGCTTTTTATTGAGAGTGTCTTGCAAATCGACCCTTTCATTTCCATTGTTGGAGAGTTTTTAACATTTTGTTTCGCTAATTCTTTAAAATGCTTAAACCAGCGAGCTTTAACGGTTTCGCTGTTTTTGTGTGAACAGTAAGAAAAAAATTACTTTGTCCTTTAATTTAAGCTTTAGTAAATTTGAATAAAGTGGCGAGTTAAAAAATATTTTAATGCATATCCTTACTCAACTATTTGTTTTAGCACCTCATTTCATTTTTCGATTACAGATAAATAATTAAAAAGTAAGCAAATTTCCATCCTGATTTTAGAATTTGAATATCCGAGACGTTCTAAATCGAGACAGTAGAGAACCGTAGCAGCGAGTACTCAATCATTAAAATTCCTTTAGAGTAGTGACAAAGAAAATGCTGTTTATCTCTCTCATACAACTGTTTTTCCGGTCTATTTGTCTTTATCTGACGATTAATGTGACACAATTGTCGCATGCTCCGTTTGCTTGGCTTGGCTATGGCGGAACATAATTATATTTCTGTTATGGTTTAAGCCAAGTCACTGCCTGTAATAATAGATTTAGGTGCATAGCGATAACGTTTTTGTGTCTAAAATTGGTTCTAGAATAGTTGCCACAATTTGTAAATGTATCTACTTAACATATAAAAGTCTGTCTTCATATACGTAATGTTAAATATGAATTTAAATTAGTATCAATCCTGCTAATATTATTAATGTAAATGGTTGTATGTATGTTTGTCACTCTTTCACGCAAAAACTACCGGACAGATTTGGATGAAACTTGGCACATAGATAGAACATATCCTGGAATAACATACAGGCGTTTATCCCGGAGAAATGTGACATCCCTCGGGAACGCGGGATATGCTTTTGTTAGTATATTGTTTATGTGTAAAACGTATATAAAATTTTTGAACAAAACAATATCAATGTAAAATGAAACCATGTACACATAGTGCTCTCTGTGGTGAGCCGATGTTAGACGCAGGTACTCGTAATATTTGCCTTGAAAGGTCAGTTAACTTTAATGACTTGTAAACTTGGCTAACTTGACGGACGCTTCGGCGATTCCACAATAGTTGGGGAAGTCTTTTATTTAAATGAATCCTGTCTTAGTTGAGGTGACTGGTGAAAATTATATAATAACGTTAGGTTAAGTAAATAGGTTTAGTATCTACTATTATTATAAGCCGAAAATTTGTGAGTATGTATGGATGACTTTTAAAATTATTCGCAAAAATTTCTGCACGGATATGGATGAAACTTGGCACATAGATAGAGCATGGATTGGATAACATACTCCATTGTTACTGTTTAATCCGGGATGTAAGATTCCTTAGGAATGCGGGTGAAACCGCTGAGCAGAAACTAGTCTTGTATTAATAAACTTTGAAAAACTGTGTTAAATGCGTGACTTGGCTAAAAAATCTGTTGAATGCAGCTGTGTTAACTTATTGACGATTAGCTGTTCCCCGTGGTTTCACCCGTATTTAACGATATTATATACATATATCCTATCATCCAAAAATACACAATTTTTTATCAAGATCAATAAATCAATAAAATTGTAGAATTGGCATCTCAGAGTCATGCAACGTATGTTCGTCACAAAATTTAAAAAAAAATGTATGTACAGATATATCCTACAGATTTGTATAGAAGTATAGTTGAGGAGTAAAAGCGGTGAAGGATGTAAATATATATCTTTGTACATATGTATTTAGAGAGAAAAGTATCAATAGCCAGTTATCGGTTTCCCATAGTACAAGCTGGCACACTGCTTATTTCGCGATCAGATGACCGTGTGTATCCGTGTGGAAATGTTCCAGGATATTTATTAAGATATATTTTTTATGGCAGACATACTTCAAAAATGCTTGCAATAAGTCATAAACATCTTAATTGAAGTCTACTAAGTGCACGGGCCGGGTATTGAACTTGTAGTCGCTCAGAGGACGGTGGTACACCGCCGCGGAACGCTCATTCCAACTTATAAAGTGGCTTTATGAAGTAAAGGCCAGTTCTGTTACTACAGGTTCTCGATTTGTACTCGATGAGTTATAAATTTTTGAAGCGAGTTATAGGACAAAACTCACTTTAAGACAACCGCTTCATAATAAACTAGAATATTTAAAAAAACAGTTCCGAACGAAGCTTTTTAAGTAGTAGAGCTCTTTTCTCGTGAAAAGTTCGTGCGGCGAAGTACTACCACCATGCCCTTTTTCGCCGTGAAGCAATGTTACACTTGTATTACTGTGTTTCGGTTAGAAAGGTAAGGATACATGAGACCTAACAACTTGTTGTGTTTAAAATGTCCATAGGCGGCGGTGACCACTTACCACCTGTCGGCTCATGCGATATAAAAAAATCATTTTTAAAGAGGTTAGGTATTAACCTATAAATGTAATGAAATTACAGTGGTACTCTTGTACCTTCCATTGCTTTGTTTTAAACTAGCTAAAAATTTTTCGGCACAAAAAGTATCCTATGTTACTTCTAATACCTCCAAGAATATGTGTACCTACAAAGTTTCATGATGATCGGTTAAGTAGTTTCTCGTGAAAGCGTAACAAACAAACTTACATTCACATTTATAATATTACTAGGGATTTAATAAATTCAATCGTTAGTTCGTTTGTAACTCATAAGTAATTAATAAGAAGATATTCCAATAGTAGCAGTTATGAAAACCAAATCCCAAGACGGTTAGTTACGAAGTCGGCAACTTGCCTCTTATGTTGCTAACTTGTAACGCTTGTATAGTTGTAACATTTGTATAGTTGTAAACAAGTGCTAGTAAACTTCAACACCTTGTTAGCGCAGTTATTAGCCATTCCTATACGCTGCCTTACAAAAGTTTGTATTCTAAAGGCTCTGTTTGAATATTTTGTAGAACTTCTATCAAGTATTTTTAAAGATTATGAAAGCTTTTTTTCAGTGTGACTTGGTCTCACGGTACAAGATTTGCAGCATCATGAACATTTGTTTTCAAAAACTGCAAAAAAAGCAGAAACCCAAAGGGGGTTTCTTTAGGTATTGAATAACATTATCAAATATATGAAGCTATCCTAGTTACCAAAACCTATGTGATGAACTTAAAAAAATTAGATTAGATTTTTTATTACATTTGGGCAGACAAACAGGCAGCAGGTCCTCCGGATGGTAAGTGACCACCGCCGCCTATGGACATTTGTGACACCAGGGGTATCGCCAATGCGTTGTCGTCCCTGAGACGTGAAGTTGTTAGGTCCATGTGCCCCTTACGCTTTCACAGCTAAACGACTTAGCCGATCTTGTTGGAATTTTACATACATAGGACCTATAGAATAGAGAGAGACATAGGCTACATTTTATCCCGGGAACGCAGGTGGAACCGCTCGGGATCAGCTATTTTTGAAAGAATGAGATATAACGACCTTTTGAGATTTCTATTTTAATAAAGTTCGAATTAATATTCACCTTTGTGCGGCATCTTCCAGAAAGCTTCTGCCGCCGTGGTGGGTTCCCGCGGCGGCGCCACCAGTCCGCCGACCAGCGTGGTGGCGGCGTGCGCGGGCGCCGGCGCCGGCCGCCCCCAGCCCCCGTGTAGAGCCACCCCGCAGACTTATCCCCACCCCTCGAACACCCCTCAAACGAACGATCTCTCTACGACTTAATCTTTGATACACGATCGACCCGCGAATCTTTGACAAAGCGCGCGCGCAACTAAGAATCCATCGTTTCGCTTCGTGACCTGTAACCAAAGAAATTCACGTTTAAAGAAATTTATTGACCCCAATACGATAGACAATCGCATCATCAATTACAATCAAAGTGCGCTCCTTTGGAATAACTGCATCTCACTCTATAGAAAAACATTGATAAATGATGGAAAGAGATGGGTGATGCTAATTGGTAGATGATGCTGCTGAATTGTGTTAGCTGGAAAGCGCCATCTATTGTTGCATACTACAAATAGTTGGGTTCGTTTCGTGAGCGATAATGATCGATAGTAATGAAGTTAGATGTAGATAGTTTGGAGATGTTACCTACCACCCATATTGTTGGCAACCGAACGGTAGTCGGTTCCGTATGTCGGTTGATTTGTTTGATTATTTTTTTGTTTGACTGAGATGTTGTCGGTTGTGATTTGAGATGAGGATACACGCACGTAGTGTAGTGTGTATAGGCGTCTGTTATGAAAACCATTATCTGTCTGTCTGTGCCGAATCATTTGAGGTTGGCGGAATATGGATTTTTGGTCCTTCGCGGTTCGGTGCATTACAAGAGATTTGGCTGAGTTTTGGTAATACTGTACAATACGGTGTTAAGTGCACGTGGTCATCGATTTTTTCTAACATCGCCTATTTCGTCGCTCTAGTGATATATGGCAAGTTAGTTCATTTAAAGCATAGAATACCGACTAATTCAATCGGGAAATTCATTATACCTTACATCCAAATCGGGTATTAAAATACTTAGGATTTCCCCCTACATTTTTTGCTTAACCTTGATTGTATCGGCTGTAAATACGATTTGCCAGCAAATATAATATCTCAAGAGATTACGCCACCAATAAGTTTATAAGCAATCGCATTACAAGTCAGGTACTCAAAATATCGGGACACGTATTTGATCTTTTCAAGTCCCAATCGAATGACTTCACTTTGATATATTCCCCCAACGAGTGAAGTACAATAGTCCAAAGGTAGCTAAGGGTCGCCTAAATTGAGCACTCGCTTTGACTAGATTCAAAGCGAGAGGAACCAAAGTGGAGTTTCACTAATAAAAAACGTCGCTAAAGTATTGATGTTTGGACACTAATGGCGAGAAGTCTTTGGGAACTCTTGTACGTAATTTGACATTATGTACGGACGTGGTACGTCTACGAACGGGTGCGTAGATTCCTGAAGGTCGTTGATCGAACCGTTTCCTGTGCTTGACAAATATTATAAATTAAGTCTCCGAGTGGACACAAGAAATACGCGCAAAACTTTCACCATTAAATTCATGATCATTTTTTACAACTGGCAACTCAGCTTACTCAGCTGACATATACAAAATATAATACATCACAGCCAATCAAACGTCCGCTTATCTCTCGGCGCGATCGCCGGCTGCCTTTATGCCTTTATCTACCCTCGCCACACAGAGTATATCCAGTTACAGTACTTACAAAAAGTTGTTTCTAATTAGGATAATTAGCCGGCCATAGATGTTCAAAGTTTTAAGATTTGACTTTCGAACTTAGGCTCTCACTGGCTTACTAAGTTGTTTTTAGCAACTTTGGACAATCGAGTCGATATTTTAGTAAATTGAAACGTGGGTGAAGAAAAGGACTTTTTCCAAAGATGTCTAAAATGAGATGGTGTATGAAAATATACATTATTGATTCGTACAAAATTTGGGCAGAGTAAAACACGATTTTAAATAAAGTAAAAAATAGGTACATACTTAGTTAAGAAGTATTTTATATGAATACACGATACGAACTGTACAAATTGCAACATTGCAGATACTAGCAAGTAGTCGTGGGCGTCTAAAAACATTCAGAAAAGTACCTAAATGTTGGGAATGTTATAAAAAAACAGTTTTTCGTTGTAAGTGGCCGTCTGAGCACGTCAAAGGCTCCAACTCGGAGACTGCATGCAAAGCACTCTAAACGGGGATAAAGTCGTCGGCAACGATTTTAAATTCTAGCTTAGCTCCCGGCATCGGAGATAATGTTAGCATGTCGATAACTTGTCTGTTATTCTTCGAATAGTGTTGTAAAAACTTATTGAACGTTGTTTTTTATTGAATTCTGTTGTTTGAAATGTACTGTCGTCTAGATATCGAACTCTTCATAACACTTAGCGTATTGGAAACATACACGTTCTGTTTTAGTGTAGCTGAATGAAATCATTATATTATTAAATCAGATGTAAGTGGTATCAATGATTGTAGATATATTAAAAAACCCAAATATAATTCTTTAAGGTTTGACAAAACACTTTATCGTGCTAAAGGATCTTCTCTACAGTACAGATTTTGATCGTAATGCAATTTCATAAGAGATACATCGTATTTTTTTTCTTATTTTTTGAAGTTGGAACGGTAAATTCATTTCGCCGCACTAACGGCGCGTATTTCCACAGAGTTCTCTTAAGGATCGGATGTCTGGTAGGTTCCGCTTGCGCACACCTCATTAGTTCCCGCTTTGATTCAACGTCGTTACTCGGATCGCAGGTGGCGCTAATGCCTCGCTCTTTAGTGAAACCGATAGATTTTGTAATCGCAACTCGCGTCCTTTTTTATTTGTCCGTGGATTCATGATTTTTATACAGTTAAAGAAACATTTTTGTATGTCATCAAAGCACCCTTATTATGAACGCACGTGCGTTTGGAACGTTCACAATTTACACAAAACATATACCATTTCGCCGAGTGCTCTTCACGTATTTAAGTTGCAACGTCAAAGCCAAAGCCTCTTCCTTTTCACTACGTTTTTAAAAAATAAAACAGAACTGGGGCGCTTTCAGAAACTTGTATACGTACATAATTAACAGTGATGTGACGTCTCCACAAAGTTTTAGAGTAAATGAACGCGATGCTTAGTGGGTTCTTTGAATTTACAAGTGTCATCGTATTCGTGTGATGTTTTTTTTTTTATTTGGGTTCTAAATTATTTACAGTGCGAGGAGGTTTAGATTTACATTTTAGGAGACACAACATAGCAACAAATATATCTGCAGTAACGACGTGTGCCGTGAGAAAAAGTGGTTTTGATTGATGATTAATTATGCAAAGTGACAAATGACAGCTCTACCAACACTGGAAAGAGGTAGGTACAATGTTTTTCAATCTCCTAAGTGGATGGTGTGTAAAACAGTGTAGTTAGAGGAATATCTGTTAAGTGTCTACGTGTGTATAAACCTAGTGATTTCCATCATCCACAGTTTGTTTATAGCTACCGAATATCGCCTGGAGGGGTCGGCAAGTCTATACACTTTAGTGCTGTCAGAATGGGAATAAATTACAATCTCTCGGTGCATTGCCGTTCGTTTGTACGGTTAGCACAAAGCCCTAGCGGCGATTTGTTACATTGATTTAAAACTGACGCGTACCGACCGCAAAACAAATAGACATTGATTTTGTTGGCGTTTTCTCTGATTGGATTTTCGATGGATTTGTTTAACAAGTACTATATTGGTTTTGTATAAATTTTTTAGTTTCTAATTAATATTTTCAATCGGTTTTGTTATGGTGTTATTTTAATTTTGAATCGTATTGTTTCGACACAATACTAACTTATGATAATTTTAATTTCTCAAGCTTCTCTGAAGTGTATACTACAGTACTGCACTATGGCCAACTTAACATTTCACTAAAAATAAATATTAATTTAGATTGACATAAAACCATAGATATTCCGAGACGTGCTCAGAACGTGCTATCGCTACAGCCGTCTGATTCGACAACCGCACACAACAGTAGGTTATGCCACGCATGTTACGGGCGGCACGATAAATCAATCTGCTACCATTGTGACGTATAGAATAAGGCATCCTCACCTTTCTACTGTACGAGCTGAGCTACTATGGGCTCACATTAAAAAGACGTAAAAGTATCAAATGATGAGGTGTAATGAACTAATGATATCCAGTGGTAAGAATTTTTAACATGCGGTATGGTAGAAATATTTTATTTGTAGGTATGTATATAGGTTGACAAAAAAACTGTCCATCTCATGGTAAGTGGTCACCGCAGTCTAAATACATTTGTACACCAAGGGCATCGCCAATGCATTGTTGACCCTGAGACATGAAGCTATTAAGTCTCAAGTGCCTGTTATTTCACTTAGTATTATTCTATAGTAGAAAAAGTCGGATAACGATTTAACATTATTTTCTATATTCTTCGGTGGATATAAACTAATATTATAGAGAGTGCAAATTTTGTGAGTTTGAGTTTGTAAGTATGCGGAAGGTAATCTCCGAAACGGTACCTATTTGAAAAATACTTACAACATTTGTTAGGTACATTATTCTAGATGGACATAGGTTATGCAATGATCTTGGGAACGGGTAAAACCTCGGCACGAGAAACGTATCATACGAAGAAGAAATATTGTATGAATATAAAATTTTTTACACTTTCATTTACTTGAAAAATATCGAGACAACAACATAACTAAATATCTTAACGAGAATTCAAATCGACACAATGCCGCCACCAAAATAAAAGAGGTGAGATATAAGCGAGATACATCGAAAGCTTTTTACCTTAAAAAAGGCCGTATCTTAATCCTTATTAAGCCTCAACGTCGGAAGGGTTGGTATTGAGAACTGAGAGGTGTTATGAACTCATCTCAGATTATATTTATTTTTTAATCTTTTTTTATAAGCACCGTAACACAGGGAGTCACCAACGAATTTATTATGGAGATTATTTAATAGATGCACTTCACTATATGAATCTGTAGATTGACAGGTGTATGTATAAGTAGGTATAAGTCCACGGGTCAGTAACCTCGCTTCTGAATCTCGCAAATTACTAAATTAAGCGAATTGACGGCGCCTATGATGCGAAAATAGCTGTGTTTTGTTTTTGATTAGAATTTCTACTCTTGTTTTAAGTTATTTTTTAAATACTAGCTTCTGACCCGCGGTTATACCCGCGTTTCGAGAGGAGAAGTACTTATTGTAGCTACTTAGAAGTATGTAATTTTATTTTTGTATAAATAGATTTAAGGGAAAGTTTTAGTTTTATTGAATGTATTTTATTGTAAGTTAAAAATATGTGTTTAAAAGTAAAGAAAACAAAACAGCAAAATACGGGTATGTGTTCAATCTAGGAAAGATTATATCTGTGTACAAAATTTAATTCAAATCTAAACAGCCAGGGAAATAAGATGTGACAAATATTCATGCATTCACTCAGACAACCTTTTGCATCCTTTGTTTTACGAGTATATCTTTATCTATTTTCTTGTTTGTTACACATTTAGAACTAAATGACTTATCCGATTGTGTTGAAATTCGGCACACACATAGCCTATGATATGGAGAGGGACTTAGGCATTTTGTCGCGAGAACATGGACAGAACTGTTTACCATATAAGTAAGGTAATATAAAATAAGATTACAAATGATCAGTCATAGCTGTCCCCCGCGGTTTTACCCGCGTTCCTAAGGGATATCACATTTTCCCGAGATAAAAAGTAGCCTATATATTCTTCCAAGATATGCTCTATTTATGTGCCAAGTTTCATCCTTATGCGTTTAGTCGTTTTTGCGTGAAAGATTAACAAACATACTTACATACAAATCTTTCCTCTTTATACTATTAGTATAGATAATTTTAGAAAAAGTAACCTAATTGATTCAGGTGCCATTTACTATTGTCGTAAATCCATTACCCAAAGTAGTAACATTTAACACCGTGTAATGACAGCATGTGAGAATCCCTGCAATAATATCAATGGTTATGTCTCTCTTTGTCAAAAAATATGTCATTAACACGTGGAAAAAAATGTGAGTGTACTAGCGAGAGGCACCCCTGGGAGTTGATACATAATAGGGATGTCAACACTCGAACACGATGGGTTTTTCAAGTATAAATAATAGTAGACTGTTAAACTTGAATGGTGTAACGTTTGCATTACTTTGTCGGCACGCATGAATTGACTTTTACTATGTTCGATTTATTGATTTTTTTTTATGGATTTTTGTTAGGTTTAGAAGCGGTGTGTTTGTCGAGTTGCCTTTCTCAAAATATTATTTTTAACATTTTTTTTTTGTAAGACTACTGCATAATAATTTTTGTTAGAATACTATTATAGTTAATAATATTTTTTACTAATTTCTTTATTTAATTTAATATGTTATCTTTTACGTCATCTAGTATGTAGAGTATTAATATTTTTTTATTTTGTGTATAAAATAACATGATATTATTATTAATATTTTAGAATTAATTTATATTTAATGTATTTGTTAACTTATTTTATTTAGAAACGTATATAGATGTAGTTTAAGTTATATTGTTAAATAAAATATATGTATTAAAGGGACCTAAGTTAATAAATACATCTCAACTGAAATTATAATTTAAAAATTCATAAAAAAAAAATCTGATAAAAGGTATTAGAAACTTCAAAAATATCTAAATGTTAAGAATAATGTTAGTGAGCGATAAATTTTATACAACATTTCAACAATTATTTGAAAATAAATCGTTTGGTAGGTACTTATTGTTACACAAAACTAGTCGGGTCCCACGTCACTGTCAACTATTGTGCATCAAGTATCGCTTACCGCAAAAATTATTTGCTTCCAACAAAAGCTCTCGAGATCTCTATTTAACGAAATTACAAAATTTTGGACATACTCGTTTTTATCAATAGATACAGCTTCTTTTGCTAAACTCGACAAGATCAAAGTGAATACGGTCAATAGATATATTTCTGTCCAAATTTGACAGTCTGTTTATTTGTTTGAGACATTGTGTTTGATATTGACATAATTGGTCTAATCATCTAATTTTTAAGTTACTTTCAGGAGATGAGTAGGTATTTCATTGAGATTATTTTAATTAATACTGTTGCAACCACAAAAGGGAGAGGAGGAATAGGTGTCGGTAAAATTTTCTAAAAAAATGACATATGGTGTCTTTAATTGCTAATTTTAAAACTTATAATACATAACAAGAGACAACAAATATATTAAATTAATTAAAGCGCTAAAGAAAAAAAATGCATTAGTTACCTATTTACCCATAGCCAGATTTTAAGACATTTTAAACATACTTTTGCCGACTTAACTACTTTGATTTAAAAAATCTTCATTATTTAGCACATTTTTTCCTAACTATTACTATGTACAGAAGCTTTTCGAAAAACCTTAATATAATAAATAAAATAATATTTTAGAAAAACTTATCTTTATTTTCTTCTGCCTAAAAATAAATATTAAGTGAATAAGAAATACTAAGTTAGTAAAATAAAATTAAACATACGGTCAATTAAATAACTCCATCAAAATAACCTTTATCAGTTAAAATCTGTACAAAACTTATCAAATTACGCGGCAAAAAATTAACAATAAGACCAAATGTTTACTATTACGAATTATCTACAATAATAGATGGGTATTAAATTTAAAAATCCATAGGATACATGGCCCAAAGTAAAATATCATATTACACCCATGGGGGGAATGTTTGTCGGACCAAACAGGTAGGTTGTTTTTTTAAACTTAAAGTAAAAGTGATGCGAGAGATAAATTACACATTAAGTATTGGCCATATTTAATTTTATTTTGAGATATATGACTCGATTTTTATGCAAAGAGAAAAATAATAAAAAAAATGTATGTTGTAATTAAGTAAAATATAAGGTAGATTAGTCTTGTAGCGTTTACGTATTAAGTAAAGTTTATAAAAATATATATTTTTATATGTAAAATAATTACCTAAACATTACCTGTGAGAATTGTAATTTTATAAATTTGTCTTTCACGGAGAAAAAAAATTGATAAATCCTTGTATCCTGGCTAGTATAACGATTTTGATTATTGCGATATTGACGTTATAATGGTTTTAATTTATCAATGCCTCCTTCGATTAAAATTATATTTAAATAGTTCTTATAAAAATATTTTTTTATTAAACTATGACCTCATTTTTTATATGAATTATTTTTCGTAGCAGGTAGTAATTCGTAGCACTCGTAGCACCGTAGACGCAATATCACAAGGGATGACACGGTCGTCAGAACATTCAACAAGAGTTGCGTTGCATTAGAAGCTTAGATATAATATTGCAATAAACCACCTACCTAAACAAACGCCGGCACAGTAGAAACAATATCACACAGTCCGCACAAAAAACACACAAACTTAAAAAAACAAAAAAATAAGAAACGCACAGTCCGACAAATCAATGAGATCAGCGACGCATAACCGCGCAAACCGGGAATTCTTTAATTTGACAAGTTTCTAAACGCACCCAATGGTCAGTGTAGCGCGTAATCATCGAATACCCTAAGTATTGAGCGAAAGCACGTTTGGAAGCTGCGAACCGTTCACGATGTCACGGCTCGCTTGCGACTGGCCAAGCCATCTGATTCCAACTCAGCCGTGTGAGCATCGTAGGGGGCGGGGCCTAAAGGGGACGACGTTCAACCTCGCTCGACGCTCACCCTAGGGTGGGTGACGCACACAGACGCATCATTCACACAAGTGTACCGGTGTCCGTATTGCACGCCCACATTCGCACTTACCAAGTTGGAACGCCAGTCGCTTGAAGCTTGTTGTATGACGCCGTCTTTGGGATCTTTTGCCATGACAATTGTTTTTGTTTCAAGTATAGGTGATAGGTAGTGTGTTAGGTACAGTGTAGTGTTACAGTGCTCTGTTTGTTATACTTGTAGGGCTAATAATGGATTCGATGGATGCGGATATCTGCAATGTTGTGTATTGGGAAAGCTCTTCCCATTTTCATGAATGTCAATCAATATTGTTTAAAAGAACATATTGAGTATGAATGCTTTATTCATATAGTTATTTTATCCATTAAAAAAAATCGTTCGTTGATTATTTGTGTCATGTATTAACTACAAATAAAACTTAATAAGTAAATACAGGTACAAAATATTTTTAAATTCAATAGAACCTTACACTAAGTTCTATCTGTCTGTAAATTAATTGAGGTTCTTGCACTTTGAATAACAAATAATAAGTCATTACAAGGATTTTCATAATAGCAAAATCTTTCAAATCTCAGGAGCTTATTTACTATTAATGTCAGTTTCCAAAATTATTTGCACTAGAGAAAAATCTGAACGAAGCTTTTTTCCGAATTCTAAACTCTATGGTCCAAATATTTGAGGTTTAACAGCAGATCGTGGAGTTGCCAGGACGTCTTTACTTGCGTTATATTGCCGTCTAAGCTATAAGAGCCGAACGTTATAGTTTTGCTGGTCCTTTATTGAAACTAGAGTCCCAATGTCTTAACAATAATTTTAGTGGCAATTCCAGTCTTTACCTATTTTCTGTCACCGGAGCGTGATCGTAAACTGCGGATAAAATATTTTACTACGCTCGTACCCTCAATGTTTATGTTCACGACTTTAGGTATTGTAATGTTAGACGTAAAAGGTTTCGTGGGATAAGCAGAAAGGGGTACTAAAATATTGTTACTGTGCTGCTTACTCTGAGAATACTATTGTTTACTTTTTAGATGTCGTTTAGTTTCCTGATCAAAAGTTTAGGGCATAAAAGTTTGAACTCTTCATTAGTGGAGTTAGCGTCGAAGTTTTAGGAATTACAAATCGTAGTTTAACTGTATTCCTTACTTAGTAGCATAAGTAGTTGACAGAACCAACTATGGACAACCTTGGCATACTAAAACAAATACTGGTTTAGATTAGAGTAGTAGACCTCTTAGTGCAGAGTTCGTCCGGGGAAGTACTACCATCTTACCCATTTCTGCCGTGAAGCAGTAGTGCACTTGTATTACTGTGTTTCGGTTAGAAAGGTAAGGGGGTCGGTGAAATTACAAGCACATGAGACTTATCAACTTCACGTCTCAGGGTCGACAACGCATTGGCGATGCCTCTAGTGTTGCAAATGTCAATAGGGGGCGGTGACCACTTACCATCAGGTGGACCGTCTGCTTGTTTGTCGGCGCATGTGGTATAAAAAGAACTTAAATAAATAAACAAAAAAAAAACTGAAATGTTAAAGTGTAGGAGTTTGAAGACCCATAGGCAATTATAAAACCCATGTGCACTCTATCTGTCATATTATAGATAGAGATAGTGTACAAACAGGTGTCTTTGTCTCGACGTACAAACAGACGCATCCTGTGATCAAAATTATCTTTATCAGCTGATATCTTACTGTTATCAACCCAAAACTACAAATCTTGACTCTATAATTAACTCACTCTATATAAAGCCTAAGATAAGACCAATAAACTAAATATACATGTAAGTAGGAAAGGTCAAAGCCCCTTTTTGCACAATCCCTGTTAACTTAAAATATATTTAAACGATCACAGAACTAACTACACTAAAGCTACACGGATATGAATAATGACAAGTTCACACAATGTAAACAACCAGTCGCCCGACGCAAGTTACGTCATACACAATTAATTAACAACAACGCCACAATCATATCGCCCGCCCGCCGAAATGTTATACGTAGTAAAATCAACAAAACGTTTTCGCACGCCGCCGCGGCCGCGCCTTCACAATGGCCACGCGGCGTTCGTCACGCCGATCATCCCAAGAATGAGTGAGCCCTAATTTATACCGGTCTAATTTCACGGTTGCTCTTACTTATTGTGAGATTTTGCGATACTATGACATGGTTTTCGACACGGCTGGTTATTCCGCCTTGATTGAGCCGTCACTTCTTTTTCACAGCCAAGGTCAAAAGCTGTGTTTTACGAAATAATGGCATGTTTTCTCCCCAAAGTTTTGTTTGTACACCGAGAAACATCGATACAATACTCTGACTGGGCGCTTAATTTAGGTTCACGTTGAATACAGATTAATTCAACCATCAAAAATCGCTAGGCTCGCAACAATAGAAATCGCGGCTGATTTACTAAAAAATAAATAATGGAACTTTTTCTTGTATAAAGAAAGTGTTTGTCTAAGAACAATGTGGAATACCGCAGCGGGGCATCTAGATACGCGGGGCTAAAACATTTTCTTTACATTTTTTTTTATTTGCACTCATACCTTGGGTGAATAGCGTCGGATCCTTAATTTACGCATCGATAGACTTATTTTGTAGTTTCGCATTTGTTAAGGGATTGTTCTTGGTGCGTTTTGTAACATTGCGTATTGAAGGCGACCGTTTGTGCTAATAATAGTTGTTTATTTATTAAATTCGCCTTCAAGACTATCAGGTCCACTTAATATAACATTAGAAAACGTTAAACAAAGACTTTGTACCAATAAGAGAAACTTATCAGTAGCCAAAACTGAAGCAATCGTCAAATAAGTTACTGAAGTCGAAACAGTAAACAGACCATTTGCCAAATTACTCGACGACAACTTACATAAGTAAATATTTCGCAAAAACTATCATAAATCAGTGTAGGTACCCTTCGATGGGGCAACAGCGAGGCGCGCCTGCCGCAGCTGCAACACCTTACACGCATCACTGGCGGCTCACAACATCCCGCGCACGGCTTTAAGTAACGAATGCTTTGTGCATGCCGATAGATTAGACGTGCGGCGTGAGGCATGAGAGGTAGCGGTTCTTGCGCTAGGTTAAATATTGCAGGGAAGCTAAGTTAGCGCAGTGGTAAGGTCGTGGGTTGGAAGCCGAAGCGTGACCAACGAGCTTAGTATGTAGTATCCATCATGGTAGAGTAGATTGTTGAACTCGCCTGGCTGGTCCTTAAGCTGGAAATCTATCTCCAAGCACCTGACGGTATATTTTGACAGCTGTATTTGAGAGCACCTCAAACATAACTCTTTGATATTGCAAAAGTAAATAGGTAGTGGTGACCTCTCACTAAAAGACCTTCTGGTGGTTCTTAGTCACAGACAGAAAATTAAGTAATTTCCTCTATTCTACCCAGTTCACATCTTAATTAAATATTTGAACCAATTTAAGAATGTTAAAATCTAAAACACCTATTTATACTTTCGAAATTAAATAAAATGGGACAATAAATTAAAAACACAACTACAATTCTTTATTATAGCTTTCAAGGTTTACATATTAATCGCAACCTCCATTAACTTGTACCGCAGCTCGGTATCAAAAAAGGACGAGCATTCTTTTCAGCGATAGGTTACAGATTAGACTGGGATGCAGCCAATTTGATGTGCGGTGTCTTCCGTCAACCGCGCTCGCCGTTTTTTTGTGCGGTTTCGACTTACAACGTTTTCGGCACCAGGCGATGAAAGGATTAAATGTTTCTTTAATTGAATTGATAAGTAAAAAGGTATTTATTTGTATTCGAACCCTTATTTATTTATTATAAATACTACTATTCAGTGAAAACTGAATGTCAACCTCCACTTTTTTATTCCATTTTACAGACATGAAGAATGAATAAAGTCATCATTCACACAAAATTTGTTAACCTTTTAGTTTATAAATATTTTGGTGCAATCTTCACATACGGCCATCTGATCCCAAACTAAGCAGAGCTTGTACTATGGAAATCAGATAACTGATATTCTAAAACACCCAAATATAGAACAAACGTTTGTCCAGGGTGGGAGTCGAACCCACGACCTATGGCGTGACAGTATCTAACCACCATACCAACTATCCCATCAAAGGTTTATCCGTAGGTCAAGATAGACTAGCCATGTGAGGACTGAGCACCTACAATTTTCAACTAAACTCAGCTATAATGTACCCATTTATCAATGGTAACATATTTGCTACATTTGATTAAGCCGTACATCATCTACTAAAAGAATCAAAAGCTACACCACCACGAAACTATATTTATCTGTCTTGCTTTCAGGTTTGTAACTTAACATAGGGCTTAACAAGTTAAAGTTTAGGACAATAGCGATGTAATATGCAACAAAATTATGTCTTTATTTCATCTTTATTTCATTCACATCTAGATATTTTCTCAGACTCTCTGCATGTTTTCAAACAAAAACTTCAATGTTTTTTCGCGTATGACGATGCTTAATGTTAGTGGTAAAGTTATTTTATTTTTCATATCTTAGTGTTTTTATTTTCATTTTATATAATTATTAACAATTTATAATCTAATGTTCTGAAATTCAAAATTTAAAAGTGTTCTTTTATTTTATCTTATTGTACTGAAACTAGTTGCGCTTCTTTTTTTTTCTATTAATGCTGTGTACACCTTTAATGGGTGCACATATCTGTGCTGCATTATGATACTATCATAATCTTTATAGCTAGACAATGTATTTATTTTTAATATGTGTACTGTTGGTGTTCCTAAACTAAATAAATAAAAATAAATCTTTCAACCCAAATATGTTTAACTAAAGTTTTTAGTGAAAAGGATTGGTTAAACAATCAGTTTAACATCCAAGATTATATTTCCAACTACATTAGTTTGAGTAGTAGAGCTCTTACTGCTGAGTTCGTCCGAAGAAGTACTACCACTTTATCCTTTTACGCCGTGAAGCAGTAGTGCTCTTGTATTACTTTGTTTCAGTTAGAAAGGTAAGGGAGCCAGTGAAATTACAAGCGCATGAGAGTTAACAACTTCACGTCTCAGGGTCGACAAATCAATACCGTTTTCCCTGGTGTTGCAAATATCCATAGGCGGCGTTGATCACTTACCATCAGGTGGGCCGTGTGCTTGTTTGTCGGCTCACGTGGTATAAAAAAAACATCCGAAACATATAAATATAACGCATGAATAATTTTGTTGACCAAAGTTGGCTCTAGATCTTGAGCAGCTGCACTAATTGAACGTAAAATAAGGATTAAAGTAATCTACTTACATATGAGTATAAAACAACGTCGTGTTAGTTACACCATTTATAACTCAAGAACGGCTGCACAGATTTCTTGGATTATAATCCGTTATTTAGAGCCTGTAACAAAAAAAAAAGTAATAAAAATAAAATCGAAAACTGATTTTATCAAAAGTTTTTCATTACCTTCGCTATCTCTGAAGATAAAAACACATCGGGAACGCGGATGAAACTGCGGGGCACAGCTAGTTCTTAATCAAAATAATATTAACGTTAAATATTACCCTAATCTAACCGAACTAGCCCTATGTACAGTCTGGGACACAAAAACAATAGTATCTGAACATTTTAATGATATGTACCCTTCGCCGCCTTGAGCTATGAATTTATAAATAAAGAAACTGAATTTATAACCATGTTGCATCTGTGATAATTACCAAGGGTGAATAATATTGTATATTGCCACAGGATTTCTATGAATATTTATATTATTTTAGTATATAGGGATTTAAACGGCGTAAAAGAACATATAACCTATTTTAACATAGATCTACGTAAAAAAATACATAAAAAATTACGAATTTGACTTAGGGATAAGGAGTATAACTAACTTCTACCTCACAGTTTTACCCGCGTTTCCAAAGTTCTTGGTTTCTTGAGAAAAACCATATCCTAGGTGTAAATCAACATCTGGAGCTGTGTGCAAAATTCCATCTAATTCTGTTGAGTTTAGGTATTAGATTGACTTACAAACATACAAACATCTAAACTATTGTTCCCCAAAAATGGAAGAAAATTGCATGATTACAAAAGTAACTGTTTTCAATATTTTTTTATTGATAACACTTAAACTCGCCAACAAAAAATAGAATCACAAACAGAAGAAAAAATAGAACTTAACTATTTTGTCTTTGCCTATTTATCTATAGACTATGAATAGTACTAGAATCATAGACTTAAACAATGTATCTTCCTTTTACAATAGACAAGTTCTTTCGCAATATTTTTTTTACAAAACCAGCTTTAGCATTGCAAGAAGTTAAAGGCATTCCATTTTCAAAATGTGAAGTTATAATCGTGCGTATGGTGGCGCTTTCCCCTTCTGTGGAAAATACACGCACACATTCAAAGCTCATTTTCTAACTCACACAAACGTAGCTCGCGGGTATGTATGTAGTTGTCAAGTTGCGACTCTTATTTAGTATTCATACAAATATTATATTTTTATTATGATGTTGCTTATTTTAACATTTTTAATCATTTGTCGATACATATTTTTTATTCTTTTCGGTCATACAATGAAGAAAAAATAATTTTCTGTCTCTTGAACCAGCAAAAATGATATCAATTTTTTTTTTAAATTGTGTAAGTATTATTTTTATTTGTTACAATAAAATATAAAGATTCCAAATAATAGTGTATAAGATCATGAAGGTACATTTGATATGGTAGTATGAATACATAACTTCGAGTTAATCTACTCCTTACCTTTCGCAAAAAATAAAATACATAAATAAATCGAACAGTAACCGATACTAAAACAACACGATGCATCATATTTCCCCCGCTCGACGCATACACGCACAGTGTCCATCTCTTTCCCACACGTGGTTTTCCCGCATGCTTCTGTCTCGGTTTACGTGGGGCGGGTACTGGTCTGCGATTGGTGGAGGGGAGAACAGTACTCGCGGACTCCGACGGCAACCTCCCGTCGGCGTTTTCCCGACGCTACGGAATCGAAAATCAAAATTTTTAAATGCTAAAAGGCTGGTTTATTTTCTTAAATTAAAAATTCGGTAAAAGGGTATTTTTAATTGTTTCATCTTTTATATATATTAGTCCTTTAATGTTATGGCCATTTACCTTTATATTTTTAAACTAGGTAATTATAATTATTATTTACCTATGCCTCGTTTTTATAATAATAATTTTGTGTAATTTTTCAATTTATAAATATTTTTGCAAAGTCAATAAGAACGTAGGTAACATAAAGTATTTAATAGATATTGATTCTGTTTTTTTTAATTACTTACATCTATTTCTGCATCCCCGTAATAACAATACAACATTAGGTTAAAAGTCTTCGACTATCTATTTATACTTTAATAGTAATTTTGCATTTTTCGCATACACTACACAGACTAAATAATTACTTAAACTACTAGTTTAATAAACTACTCACTATAATATCGATTGATTAATCACCTACAAGATTTACAAAAGTTACCAACGGGTATTATTTAAAACATTTTTAATGTTAACCAAGTATTTACACGATAGAAATAAACATTATCATTTTCTCTTCAAAAGGGCCCACTACCGCCTACATAAAAGCGGTTTCCTACAAATACACCCACGTTCTAGAAATATAAAGTATGCGACCCTTAAATTTTAATCAAAATAGCGTAGGTATAATAGTAACAATGTAGAAAGCATAGACAAGGACTATCGTGAAAATATTGGACAAGTCACAACATATAAAAATTAAACCACTTCCAGAGATTCCAATGCAGTGCCAATTTTATGTAATAGTGATAAACATACATGTAAATAATAAGGTGATCCATTGTGAAGCTAAGGGTGAGCGCACACGGCACACACCCAATTACAGAGTTTCACAGCTCGGCGCACACTGCGCTACGTTGCGCGTACGCACTCGATCGTAACGCTCGTGCTAGGTTATAGTCAACCGTGGACAACTGACAAGACAATTACGTGCATACATTGTTTTTACTGGACATTTTATAAAAAATATAATTGAACCCTGTTATGCAGAAAAGATCCAACCAACGTTTTATTACTTTTGAGTAAATGCAGTTAAACGTTAAGCATATAAAAAAAATGTTAAGATACAGTATCTATTTGAAAGTTAGTAATTTAGTAGGCCACAACATGTACATTATTTTGAAAGTAGTTTTGAGTGCATTTTCATATAATGAATATCCGTAATTCCTGAATAACTATGTGTGGATCTTTTCTGCTTAACAGGGTCCAATTGTTGTTTTTTTTTTATTTATATCATATATTTATATTTTCTTTTCGAGAATCATTTCATATTTAAACTTCAATCAACCTAGTCAATTTTAAATCCTTCATCGAATTGAGCCTTTGTAACATCTAAGAAACAATACCAGCAAAATAAGTTCCAAAATATCTAAACATAATTATTTTACCTATAAAAACACAAAGTTATTAAAATAATTCAAAATTAAATCTTGAAGTTCTATCCCTCTTATAAGAGGTATCTAGAGGAGTATTTCTATAGGATCGAGACAAAAATCACACCTCGCTAAGAGCATTACTGCGAACGTTTATAATCGGCTAAATATCGAATTGTTCCATCCATTGTTTGGAGGCTTTAAACCTTCGGAACCCTCGAGAATTGGTTTGGAGAGTTTTAAGCCTACCGCCTTCGGAAAAACTCCTTTACATCCAAACAAATTTCACCTCTAACCCACCGTCCTTAAGTTCAAAATTAAATGAGTAACCGTCTAAAGTAATTCCTGAAAAGTGAAAGCTTTCCTACGCAAGGTATTTAGGTTTAAATTCCTATTGAAAGAGGTGAAAGTTTGGTGACGGTTTTGTTATTCAAAATTGAACTTTGTTATTGTATTTTAGAGTTTAGTTTGAAGGGGGCTGTGAGGTGGAACGTCGAGGAGTGTTGAGAAGATTGTGCAGTAACGAGTCTACACACAGAGTGTAATTGTATCGGGGATCAGGATCGACCCGCGCGCACGCAGTGTGGGGACAATGTCGATAGTCATTTAAAAGTTTGCAACCAATTATCGATCTTCTGACATTTTTATAAAGTTAAGTGAGGCAGTAGCAATGGATGCAACACATAGCTGGAAAAGCCTATATCCGACTTATAGAAACGATAGGGTAGCTATGCTCTAGTGATCACGTACTAGAATGCAACAAGCGAGATTAATTGTCTAAATTTATTTTTTTATTTTTTTTCCGGACCGATATGACCTCCAAACGTTCAAGAAAAGAGCATACTCCTTTTTAAAAGGCCGGCAACGCACTTGTGGCTCCTCTGGTGTTGCGGGTGTCCATGGTCGGCGGTGATCGCTTACCATCAGGCGATACGTCTGCTCGTTTGCCTACCAAAACATAAAAAAAAAATATTAATTTAAAACTAATTTATTTATTGTAATAAGATGGACTTAGAAATTAATCGAAGGATAATGATTTTTTTTTTTCAAATAGGCCTTCACGTGCACTTATGAATGGTTAGACTGTAACGGCGGCTTCAAGGTTGATTTTACTTACAAAAGCAATAAACTTAACAATTACTCTTTGCTGGCTATCCGTCGAAATCCATGGAACATTTTTATGGTCATTTCATATTTTTGCCAACTGGGAATCGGCCTGATTGTAACTGTTTAACAGCATATAGATTTTATTTGCAATACAAGCAACATTGGAAAGGTGAAGCATGCCTTGAAGAACCCCCTATCAAGTATACGAGCTCATTTCGAAACGGTGCGTTATAAGAACGAAAGCCCGAATCATTAATCATTAAATAAGTATGTATGTATATGTATAAATATGTATTTAGAAAAGTAGTATATGTAGTATGACAGTTATCTGGTTTCCATAGTACAAGAACTGCTTAGTTTGGGACCAGATGGCCGTGTGTATTTATAGTCTCTGAAAATTGGTTGAACACCAAACACTTTGTAACACTGTGTTGGTATGTGACCAGTCTCTTTAAGTAAATATGACTGATAGTCAAAATTTTCCATAACTTTTTGCTTTAGATAACTATAATGTTATGTTGGGCTAAATCTTTTTTATTTTATCAATAATCATGGTAGTTTAGATATCAATTCGTTTTGAAGAGGATGTATTGAAAAATTAACATCTGGGACATCACAATCGGCTATCGGATATGAATTATGATAACATAGCAAAGCTTGTACTATGGATATCAGCTCATTTATTGTTATTCTTCTCATGCAAGTATTTGTTCCGGTAGTAATCAAACCCACGAATTGTAAAGAGTAGATGTAGGCAGCTCTATCAGCTCTCAATCTACCAATCAGTTCGCTATTCAATTATTGAAATCGCAGTAGGAGAACGATACATCGGATATTTTTTTTTAATAAAAAAATATTTTCATTTCTTTTCATATGAATAAATGTAGTCTGCAGCCCTTTGGTTATTACTCATACACATTTTACTGTTATAAAAAGGGAATAAATTAACAAAGTTTATTCATATCTTCTAGCGATAAAGGTCAAGATTCCTTGCACGGCTGGTTCCATCGACACATGGCGCAACCAAGCGTACGTGTCCCAACACTATTTTTATAAAAGGGGCCCTACCCCCGCGGTAAGCCAAGTTGGGAGGGATCGGCACTGCTATTTATTGTTGTGTATCGTTTTATTTTTATTTGTTTCGTCCTTTGTTATAATTGATGCTTAATGATCGAGTGCAGGTTATGGGTATAGCTTTTATTTCGGTAAATGGTGATAAGTTCGATGTTCATGTGATACGTTCTATTTTAAGTGATATGCTTATAAATATAAGGACCAATTTACTAATGATCACCATCATCATTATCATCTTCCTTTTTGTCGCTTAAACGGGGTCATTACAACGTCTACATCATCCATTTCAATCGTACAGCCGTTACTTCAGTCTGATGTCTGAAGTGATTTTCAGAACCATTGTCTTATCATTATACAACTATATCAACTTACAATTTAATCAAAATTTTACTAAAATAATTATTTACAATACCCCAATGTAACAAAGAAATTAGATTTATTTAAATGGACGCGGTTTTCCAAATTCCCACCGTGTCATACATGTTTTTGTTATGCGGGTTTCATGCTAGTACTACAAGAAAAGTCTTAGGTGTTAAGCCTGAAATCCTTACATTTCGTGTCATCTAGCGACATCTATTTTCACATCGCAGTTAAAATTATTATGAGGATAGGGTTCATAGGGTTGTATATGTAACTACAATGCAAAAAATGCCAGGAGGATGAACAATGAGAGGTCGGAGTGTAAGAGCAAAACATTTCGCTACCTCTCACTAGATGGCGCTGTTAAATTGAAACCAAGTTAACTTGAGGTTTGTATCTACGATTCAACTGATTTCACGTAGGTACTGAGATGTTGTATCTTTATTTTCTTTTGGCACTTAGAAAAATATTATCTATGAAAGGAAAACATAAATATATAAATTGTGCTACCAATGTCAAAAGGTGAATTTTATTTAGGTCGATTGATTTTTTAAATATTTTTATAGGAACAATCTTTCCCGAAAACGTCCCTACCTCTCGTACCAAATCTTCCCACACGTTACTAATATCTAGAATTCTAGGAAAGTCGGTATGAGATCTACATTCGTACACATTACATTGGCATTTCCGACCGAAGATTAAATGCTGGCCAAAGGTTAATAACCTTAGGAATTTCAGTTCCAGGCCGAAAAGTGGATTGGTGGAAAAGTGAAGAATGGGAAAATTATGTGTTCTTTTTTAAGTTTATGTAGACGCTAGTTATAAAACAACTTTACTAGATGATTAAAATTACCTTACAACGTCTGATGTATATTTTGATACTAATTTTCCCCCGCTGTTTCACCCACGTTCCCGAGGGATGTAACATTTTCCCGGGATAAAAAGTAGCATATATGTTATTCCAATTTATCTATATCTATACTTATATTATAGAGAGGAAAGATTTGTATGTATGTATGTTTGTTACTCTTTCACGCAAAAACTACTAAACGGATATGGATGAAACTTGGCACATAGATAGAGCATATCCTGGAATAACATTTAGGCTACTTTTTATCCTGGGAAATTGTGATATCCCTCGGGAACTAGGGTAAAACCGCGGGGGACAGCTATGCTCTATGACGAACAAACGTCCATACATAGAAACTTTCGCGTTTTTAATCTTAGTAGGTTAGCATTATAAGTGATTTAACAGTCTATCCTTAAAGAATTAATAAATTCAGTCTCGTCTCTTAAAATTGTTGTAACACATACCAATTTTCGTATAATTCAGTACTGCCGTAGAACCGATAACCGTTGGGGTAGACGTGTTTTAGAGTGGAGACCACGGCTCGGTAAACGTAGTGTAGGGCGCCCTCCAGCTAGATGGAGCGATGATACACGCAAGCTGGCTGGCAGCGGTTGGAAACAAAGAGCTGAAGATCGAGCTCAGTGGCGTGCTATAGGTGAGGCCTATGTCCAACAGTGGACGGAGATAGGCTGATGATGATGATGAAACGAACATCCAGTCAAATAGAATAAAAAATATTTTTTCTTTAAGATGTGTCTTTTTCAAACTAAAACAACAAATTCCAAGTTACTAACATAGATCTTTAGTCAACTTAGGCCATGTTTTGGCACATGCCTGAAACTGTCGAAGCCTTCACTGAAGGTGGTTTCTTTGTCAGAAGATGGTCAAAGCCGAAGCGGAAGATTCGGTCAGCACTAACAACATGACATAAGTCATATCTCTCGAGCACGTTAACAATCCCGGGCTAAATAATTTCAACAAGGAAAAGCTAATTACGTACCTTCCGATTGTTTTCATAGAGTCTACTTTTACTTTTAAAATAATTTCCTAGACCAACCAAAAAATAACTAACAGGTACATCCCAAGAAACATAATTAAGCGGTGTGTGAATTTTTTACATACACTTTTGGTATAAAAAGCTATACCCGCAAACTATCAATAACAAAGCGTTGTAGGTATGTTAGATGGTTAAAAACTTGTATTTCTCATTGTCGGTACATCTTTGTCGGTATCAGTACAAGAGCGGCGTTCTTTATAGCGATTATTGAGCGCTTGCGCAACAAAAAGTGTACGAATTGTTAATCTCTCTGTTGTTTGATGTAACAAACAAGTGTTTTGTATGTAAACAGAATATTTAACCAAAAGACTGGCTGCCTATGAAGGATACGAGTTTCTATGCGAGATACCTCATCTGGGCGATTTGAATAGAGGCAATAAATGCTTAATGAAGATGTTGCTAGCTGAGAGTGACGCTTTTTGTATACCTAACTTGCTGACCCGACAGACGTTGTCCTGTCTTAACAATGAATATTGAATTCGAATCTTCCGATTGAATCGACTGTGAAATGTGCAATAAGAAATTGTAAATTGATTATTTTATCAATATAATTCCGACCCATGCTTCTATTTTTCGATATTTGCAGCGCGCATTCTGTCAATCGCTCCAGCTGTCAAACGACTGACAATAAAAGTTTAAATTGTCAAAAGCGCTAGTAAAGTGTTCTAGTAAAATTTTCTAATTTTTCACGTAACTTTCTTAATTATTTCGTTCATAACAATCACAACAAAAAAAGAATTAGCGAAATCGGTCCAGCCGTTCATGCGTGATGCCGTGACCAAGGGAAATAGGGATTCATTTCTATATATATATAGATGTAGACATAATTTTATTTCGTATTTCACCCGCGTTCCCGAGGGATGTAACATTTTCCCGGCACAAAAGTATTATATGTGTTATTCCAGGGCATTTTCTATATACATATATGCCAAGTTTCATCCACATCTATTTGTTAGTGTTTGCGTGAAATAGTAACAAACTTACATACATACAAACTTTCGCATTTATCATATTAGTATAGTAGCTGTCCCCCGCGGTTTCACCCGCGTTCTCGAAGGCTGTTACATTTTCCCGGGATAAACTGTTTTCTATGTGTTATTTAAGTCAAAAAAGACAATAAATTAAAACAAATGCCAATCCACTAAATGTAAATACAGATACCTGTAACAATTAAAACTTTATAAGCTAAAATAACCTTAAATAAAGTCGGAATCCATTTAAAATTACATAAAAGTTATTGCCAGTATTTTTTTTTTCTTTTTTTATACCACATGGGCCGACAAACAAGCGGACGGTCCATCTGATGGTAAGTGGTCACCGCCGCCTGTGGCCATTGCAACACTAGGAGCATCGCCAATGCGTTGTCGACCCTGAGACGTGAAGTTGTTAAGTCACATGTACCTGTAATTTCACCGGCCCCCTTACCTTTCTAACCGAAACACAAGCACAGTAATACAAGTGCACTACTGCTTCACGGCGGAAATGGGTAAGGTGGTAGTACTTCCCTGGACGAACTCTAAAATCCCTTTAAATTTCTTCTACATTTGAATGAAATTACTATTTGATACGACAGTTAAAAACTAAAACCACACACTATAATAAAATCGTATATTATTATGTATTTTACTAAAATAATTATAACGTACTTTCTTTTACCAACCGACGGTAACCTATCCTGGGTATAATTATATCAGTTCTTGATAATCTTCATAATCCTTCCCCGTCACCTGAGGTAGTTGTAAAGTGGGGGGTGAAGAGAGGGGGGTTTAGTAAAGAAATCCTATTTTCATAGTTCACTTCACCAACCGCCGTAATTTCGTTAGCACGCATCAGTGCATTGGGCTCCTGGTACAAAAAAGGATAAATATTTTTTGATACTTTAGTGTCACAAATTTATTTACAATACCAATAGTGATTGACATGTACACAATTCAATTAATAAAAACATTGAGTAAACCTTTTTGTTTTATGCCGCATAAGACAGTCCATCTGGTGGTAAGTGGTCACCACCGCCTATGCTCATTAGCAGCACCAGGAGCATGGGCAATGCTTTATCGAGCCTGCGGGGTGAAGTTGTTAAGTCTCATGTGCCTGCAATTTCACCACCTTATCTTTCTAACCAAAACACAGTAATAAAAGCGCACTACTGCTTCACGGCGCAAATAGGAATGACAGTAGGTACTTCCCCGGACGAACTCTAGTACTTCCTGAATCATAATAAAATCTGAAATCTAAATCTCACTGTTTGTACAATTTCGTCAAAATACTAACGATAGTGAAATCTGCTGGATAAATATCACATTTATAATCTACATTTATAAAAATGAACGTTTGTCTGTATATCCTTTCTAGAATCGTAAACTATGCAACGGATTTTAATGCAGTTTTCAGCAATAGATAGAGTAATTCAAGAGGAAGGTTTATAAACAAGATTGAAAGGGGACAAAGCCGCAGGGCGCAGAAAGTTCTATATAAACGTAAGTAAATATTATTAGAAAAATATAGAGAATCGTACCATTCAAGCCGCATACCAGTCAAGTATCAAAATGAATACGTCATCGTATAAAAGTCTTAGATGTTTACAAAGTTATTCCATATTTTCAATTTAAACAGAAGGCGCGGGTGTGGGAAGGCGGTCTGTTTCCCTTGCCTGAACAACAAACTTCGCTCAACTGCCTTGAGATTATAATGTAGGCATTATTATAAAATACATCAGTATTATACGTTCTGTTGACATTTATATTTGTTCGTAAAGTTTCAAAATCTGTGGGCTATATTTAAAATTATAGTTTAAAAAACTGACTAAAAAGTTTTTTTTTGACAAGAATAAAATTACTGACGAGAAAATTAATGTCACTGTTCTAAAAGGGTGGGATGCTTTGTATGACATTTTTACACGATTTTTATTAGCTTCACCTGTATGTTTGTAACCTACTCCTTTAGGCGCGATTTTGACCAACTTTAAATGGTCAGATTTCATTAAAACTTTGTAAATTTATCTAGGACTGATGACGATTCAATATTTTAACAGTTAGACTTTATAAAAGGTAAAATATTGTTTTTTCTTCTTTACGCTATTGTAAATTCAAAATAATAAAAAAAAACCTATTTTTTAGTTTTCTATAAAAGTGTGTTTTTTAGATTTAAAATCTATTTTCTTTTTGTTATTTAGACTGACTGTTCATTTCGGAATGAAACAATTGAAAAATTATAACGATTGATATAGAGTAGACTTAGACCGCTCAAAGTAGGGCAAAATCAAGCTCAAAAGAGAACCGACATACGAACATACAGGTGAAACTAATAAAAGCGTATTAAAACGAATTGTGTCACATTCTCCTCTTTATTGTTTGTGATCAGGGGCTCGATTCTGTAAGGAAAATGACATTAACTCGAGGATGTTTCGTCGCGGCCTCTATGCTCTGTCTCATTCACCAACTACGCTTATACTACTAATCACGTGAGAGATAAGCTCTCCGAGAAGCGGCTCGCCGACGAAGTTTGTATTAGCTGAATAAGGGGGCTGACTACAATGATAGGTCTCTGGGAAGTGGTCTAGAACTTAGTCATGGTAATCTACAGCCATGCTTGAACATCTTCAGCACTGGATATTACATACTGAAATGATGACCTCAATCATATCTGTCACAGAGTTGAATATCCTTTGGTATATAATAGTTACCATAGCGCATCTACTGAATCCCATTTTCGATAAATTATACATAAAGACCTACTCAACGGTTTTTCCTACAATACTCGTCAAAAATCTAATAATGCGTACATAATAATTTTCGATAACATAATTGGTGGTATCCGCCAGTTGGCGCGTAACAATAACTCAGTAACGACGCCTGTCACATGTCGTCCTTGTCTAGTCACCCGACCGATTGTGAATCGATAATAATCTTATAATCGTTACGAATTTTGCTCTGGAATTTACCTTGGTACGTACAATATGATAGTACGGGCCAGTTGGCTTGGTGGTTACAGATCCTGACTGCCAAACCGAAGGTCGCGGGTTCGATTCTCACCCAGGACAAACATTTGTGTGCATGAACATGTCTGTTTGTTCTGTGTCTGGGTGTAAATATCCATATCCATAAGTATGTATTTAAAAAGTAGATAGTATATGTAGTATATCAGTTACCTGGTAGCCATACTACAAGCAGTACACTCTGCTTAACTTGGGATCAGGTAACCATGTGTGAAGAATGACTTGGGATATTTATTTAATATGAGTTCATATTTAGCTTTGGTGTTTCAGCGAAGGCAATTAGCGAGTGGCTGCTATGATTGGTATTTCCATAAGTAGAAAGGTAAAATTTGTACACAATTTTTCATAGCCTGTAAAGAAATTTATATACATTACTAGAAACCGCCAAATCACTTTTACGGTCGATGCTGTCTGCCTGACACTTGTGTTGTGTACTGTCATAAATAAAACAAAAAATAAACATTTATACAGTTAAGGCCTAAGGAAAGTTACTGAAGCTTAGCCGCCGGTTTAGAAGTTGCCGTTCAACTGAGAAGAACTGGTAAGAAACGCTACAAGGTTTATGGTTTTTATAAATCGAATTCGGCATTTTGGCTTTATACTTAAGACGTATTATTTTATTTGCATTTACAAATACTGGGATATTAGTATAGAAATTTCAGGAAATAAAATAAAATAATTATGATAATTATAATCAGAACAAGCATATTATGAGAAGTCCAGTTATGCACATGCACAGAGCAGCTATTTCAAGACTATAACTAAATCGTAATACGCTCTTTCTTTAAAAATATTGTATTTTTAACCGACTTCAAAAAAGGAGGAGGTTCTTACTTCGTCTGTATTTTTTTAAATTTTTTTTATGTTTGTTACCTCATAACTTTCGACTGGGCGAAGCGATTTTAATGATTCTTTTTTTATTTGAAAGCTGGTGCTTCCCGATTGGTCCCATTTCAATTTGGTCCAGTTCTGACATCCATGAGAAAAATAAGTCTAAAATTAGCATTAAGTATGTGTGCGACAAATGAACGAGTAACTCAATATCACGCCGACTGATTTCGATTTATTCATTTATAAAAGAGATTTATAAAACTTCACAGATGGTTCCATGATCATTACAACAAGACCTGATGATGGAATCCTGAGAAAATTTAGGAAAATCCTTAATTTATTTTAATATCAGACATTTTGGTTACCAAAGCGGTATTTTAATATGTAATCGAACACAATTACCAGAAAAGGACATGTTAACTTCAGTGAGTCTAAAATATAAAAAAACAAACTATATTTTTTCAACTCCTCTCATCTTCCGAGAGCTACCAAAAGTAAAGCTAGTTCAATTTATACTGAACTACAAGCCAATTCTACCTACTGACATTGTCATGGATTATATTCTAATGAATGATTCATTTGTATGTGAGATAACTTCGTGATGGAAGTGTTTGATGATGAATCATATAGGTAATTCATAAATGAATCAGTTTTTTCAATGAGCATATATGTAATCAAATTAAAAACTCGTAATAACTGTAAAACATACTTAATTTATTAACCAAAATACTGATGATACTTCCAAGAAGGCGGGAGCAACGATCTCGCACTCGAAGTACACCGATACGGCTCGCCCGCGCGGAAACTGTCACATTTTGACGTTTCACTTGACGTGACGTTCCTTATTCAAACAGCCCGCCTTTTATTTTTGTTTCTTTATCTTCATCTCAATCTAGTGGCCAGTGTTTAAAAAATATAAATTTTAAATTTACAACAAAAAGGTTTCATATCGTTTGAGGTACCTTCAAAAATATTGGATAAAATTTTTAATCGTCTGTTATCTCGATAACCTGTTGTGGGGTATTTCGTTTCGTTTCGTGGATCGGACGCGATGAATGCATAATTAAGTGGAAGCATTCTTATGATTTTGTTAATCCGAGAAGGCCGAATTACGTCACATGGAATACTATTTCACTGGCTATTTGTGTTAATGTTATTATTGGGATATTGACAATAAATCTAGGAAAGTTAATTAATATCAATACGAAATAAACAAAAGAAAACAACAACGGTAATATAGTAGCACTAAAACTAGAATATAGTGAACTTTTCTAAGGCACCCATTTTCGGAAGGCATTTATGATAGCTAGTAATAGTTCTAACATAGGAAACGAATCTTCTTCTATCAAAGATTATATAGGCTGGACTAAGTACGTGATATATACAATGATAAGGAATTGGCGAATTAACGGATTAACTAAAATTTTAATAACCCTAACTTTATACAATCGAAAGTAAAACCACGTCCAACCTCTTTCGAATTGGCCGCTGACATTGCCCGTCAAGTTTAAATTTCGAACACGGACCTTTAATTAAAAAAAGAAACGCCTTTTTTTACCGCTCTGAGGAACGGAACGCGAACGCAACCCGATCTCCAAAATTCACTTGCTACCAAGTTTATTATTTGATACTTGGGGCGGATTATATTTTTTTTAAGACTTCTTTGCCGCGGCGGCATCGCTTTGGCTTTTTGTTAGATAGGGTTTTAATACGTAGGTGTTGTTTGTACAGACATTAGGTCGGTATTTACGTTATTCGAATCGGTTTCAATGACTTCCATAGAAAAAACTTTTTTTTGTAAAATAATAATACCTACTTAGTAGTAAATTTTGGATTGGTTGGTTACTGTGTTGCAACCACTAACATTAAAAGAAAAAGAGGTAGCGCATTGCGTCCATGCATTTTTATTGATCCATTTAAAATCTCAAATTCGGAAAGATCTGCTCAATTTTATCCTATACCAGAAGTAGACAAAATAAGTAAACTAGGCTAAAAAAGACTAAAAATATTCAGACATAAATCATAATATCACTTTAAAAGGAATGCGAAAAGCTAACAAAAGTAAACATCAACCCTATCGTTTTCACTCTTACTCAAAATATTTTCTGACTAATTGTAATTTAAGCTATATTTATCTGGTATTCTATCTGTTTTGGCGCGAGACACAGCCCGGTGGTCCTCAAACATAGCTGACACTTTCTTAAGGAACCCAATTGTCAAAATGTCCGACGATCACGACAACTACACAAGCTTATTGCTAACACTTGCTACAGACATAAGAACTTCTATTACAAAGCAATAAGACTTAAAACGTTTGTTGATATTATTTTTAGAGTACAAAAAGCAAGTTTGAAGATGTGCTACGACAAAAAACGGAGATCATAAGGATAAGAAATGAGACGCCAAAAAATTGTCTTGTAACCTTTGCATTATGATTTTGATGATATTTTTTTATTAGAAATATTGAATTATAATAAGACATTATTTTCATATAATATATTTATTAGTTAGAAAATTACGAAAAGCCAAACCAAAAAAAACACACAGATCAAAATGTAGGTTTAATATTTATTCTACAATGAGTTTGTATACCTACCAATAAAAAAAATGCGTTCTAGTAGATAATATAATATGTTTCTCACATAGAGTGTACGAGGCTCTGCATTTATTATAACAAAAAACATATTTAACTGTTCTTAATTCAAAAATAAACTTGTATGTCTTAAGTTGATGCATTATGCTTGTGTGTGTGAGTTTGTGCATGTATATGAGACCTAATTATTCGGAATAATCGTCGTGTATCGATAATTAGCCGCGACGAGTATGTCGCGCGACCGCCCGCGACCACACTGTTTCTCAAACTTTGATGACGGACTTCGTAAAAAGGTTTTTGACAAAAAAAAACTTTAGTATTGCCATTTATATTTATAGGTATTCATTATATCTGACTAATTTGAAGGTTTACCAACCATTATTTTTGTTGACTTTACATCAAAACTTTATGACAATTGAAAAACATGTCAAATATTTTATTAAAATCATCGTTATCGTTATGAAAATATAATAAAAAAAAATTATTGGTATTGAACATATCTTTCTGTTTTATGCAGGCTTTTCTGAGGTCTGAAAAATTGTAATGATTTACATAAAGTTTTGTTTCATTAATTTAATATATTCTTAAAAGGATCTTTCTATATTTTTAAATTTCTATGAATAGAGTGGGTTGTTTTAATTTCACTAAAAAGTAATACTTTTAAAAGAGTAAAGTTTAAGTAACATCAAAAGTTGTAACATTTCAACATGATGGATCGGCTGGCACTCGATGAGGTGTCGAACCGACGCAAGGTTTCTGTAATCGAATAATAATTCGTTATCGCGTAATCGATTCACTCGACCCGAATTTGTTTCGGGTTTTTTAAATTAACCGACATGTTTTTTTTGACTAATCGAATAATTCTTAGAACTCGTTATTTACATAGTCATGTAGTTCGGCATTATAAAAGATTTTTGGCTTATAAAAAAACTTTCTTTTTCCTTATATACTGGTAACTCCATACATAGTAATCATTTAACCATAATCTTACTAATATTATAAACGCGAAAGTTTGTATGTATGGCTGTATAGATGTATGGATGCTTATTCCTCTTTCACGCAAAAACTACCCAACGGATTTGGATGAAACTTGGCACATAGATAGAGCATATATTGGAATATCATATAGGCTACGTTTTATCTCGGGAAACGTGGGTGAAACCGCGGGAGAGACCTAGTCTTTATCTAAAAATAAATGTGTGTAAGATGTAGGTACTTTGGTGGTTAGCCGGCTAATACGAAGTTAATTCAAAAAGGTTCATGCAAAGGATTTATTTTGTATGTTTTTTTTTTATATAACTTTCATTCATACACCTAACATTACTGCTTTAGTTCACATCACAGTCAACTGTCCAGTTCTTGAAAATCAACGAATGTAACAATTAACGTTTTGCGAGAAGCTTATAGCAAAAAATTGCAAATAATTAAGAGATACAATTACGTTTCGTAATTTTTACTACAATAACGTAGTTAATAGGTTAGATATGTTGAAATAAAAACGATTTAACAAAATGCTTTCTTAGTGACCAAGATCAGACAGAGTAGAACTTATTTTACCGGTACATACTACAACTATACTATCTATATTGCGTCGACTTCACCTACATATATCTAGACGAGTCAAATCTTGCGCCTAAACTTCTTTACTCACAGTCCAGTCTCCAGGTTAAATTCAGCATTAAAAATTATAAATGACGAGCCAGTTGGCTTGGTGGTAAAGACCCTGACAATCCTCGGATCCGCACCCAGGACAAGAATTTGTGTACATGATGTGTGTTTGTTCTGTGTCTAGATTTAAATATATCAGTTGTCTGGTTTCCATAGTACAAGCTCTGCTTAGTTTGGGATCAGATGGCCGTATGTAAAGAATGTCCCATATTTATTTATGTAATTGAGTACCTAAAAGTTTCAGATCCACAGTGTATAAAGACATTGTCACCTCGACTCGGCCAGAGTTGCCCAGGCGCCTGATCGCCCGCGAAGTGACGCGCCCGACCGTGCCGCTCAGACTGGCCTATATGCTCAATCGATCGATTGACATCGCTTAGTGTTGTCAACTTATTGAGTATACTTGATATTATTCCCTAATTATACCGTGACGGGTTGATCTTGATACTTAACCTTTAATTAGGCACGCCAATAAACTAACATTGTTAGTCGCGCAGGGTCTGCAGTTACCAAACTAGTCGTCGCTAGCTAGACCTAGAACTAGGGGACTAGAGAGTTAGGAAGCTAGTAAGAAATTCGGGTTGACAGCGTTAATAGGCATAAAAATAACTTAATTTGAAGGTCACTTGGTCGCGGCGACCCCGCGCGCCAAATTAAAGGTTAAAATTTTTACGGGCCGTTAGCTTAGTGGATAGACCCTGACTACCGTGGTCAGTCGCGGGTTCGATTCCCACCCAGGACAAACATTTGTGTGTATGATTGTTCTGTGGTGTAAGTATGTATATAAGTATGAAGTTAGTGAAAAAAAAGTAGTATATGTAATATCAGTTATCTGATAGTTGGCAAATATATAAAAATAAATATATACTCTTCTGGACAATACAACTTTCCGTATAGTTACATGTCTGCGTCTTGGTGCCCCTATCATCATCCCCCATACTTGTCGCTGCGGCGCTGCCGTCAATCGTTTAGGCCAACATAGGCTCTCCTGCTCTAGGAGTGCTGGCCGTATACCGCGGCATCAAAATATAAATGATGTCATAAGTCGGGCTCTTGCCACCGCCGGCGTGCCCGCAATTCTGGAGCCCAATGGATTAACACGCGATGATGGCAAGAGACCAGATGGTTTGACTCTTGTACCATGGAGGATTGGTAGGGCATTAGTGTGGGATGCCACGTGTGTGGACACTCTTGCTCCATCACATCTCCATGGTACATCGACCGAGGCCGGCGCAGCAGCCAACAATGCAGAGAACCTCAAACGGCACAAATATAGCGTAATATCGAGTACGTATATATTTGAGCCATTTGGGGTTGAAACCTTAGGGCCCTGGGGTCATCGAGCCCACCACCTTTTTAGAGAAATCTCTAAGCGGTTGGTGGAAGCTACGCGGGATCCCAAAGCTGGCGGCTACTTAGCCCAAAGAATAAGCCTCGCAATACAGCGAGGCAATGCCGCAAGCATTCTTGGTACTCTGCCACCAGGGGAGGAGTTAGGGGAGGTTTTCTATTTATAATAATTATAATTAGGTTAAGCTCTTGTTTACTTTTATTTTATGAAATCCAGTTAATAGTAGATAAAAGTTAATTTTAAATATGAGAGCGCTGATACCCATAACACAAGTTAAATCTTATTTTGGGTACCAGAGTTCAATGAAACACAATTTATTTATCTACCAAATTTGTTTGTATTATGTTTGCGTAAATTTGTATAAATAGTGTTTAAGGAACAAAATTTGATTTCAATAAATTATTATTATTATTATTAAAAAAAAAAAAAAAAAAAATTAGATATATAATTAACGATATAAAAGATTTTCAAGCCAAATGATTTTTATTTGGTCATGCAAGTAACTTTTTTGGCACAAAATTATATTCTTGTTTAAATGTTTCTAAGTTCATTATTCTTAAAAAGTTGTTGTAACAGATGTCACGCGACTAAAAGAACGAAATATATTAGAAAGTATCAAACTTGGATCTTGAATTCTGCCACTTATTTTAAAGAGTCGTCAAAACATTTTGTTACCGTCATCAGACTGATAATCAGACCGCCCAGTAGCCTTCAAAAGCACGCCATATTAACCTGCCATTGTCAAAAATCATTGGGCAAAAGTTAACTTTGGACATTCCAAAATTGCAAAAACTCACTCTTCAGTCCAACTAACCATAAACTATAAAAGGTACTCTGTAGACATTAAAATAAGGGTAATTTTACATTTAGTTTTTTGCTTTTTTTTAAGGTTTGTTTTTCACAATTTTCTAACAAAGAAATGTCATTATGATAATCCGTTCTTGGGTTCCGTAAGTTACTTGTTTATTTATAAAAACCATTGTTTGTATCGGGAGAAGAGAAAGATTATTCTATGCTACATTCCGAATCCCATCCAACGCAATGTTAAAAGAACTCTTACTTAGTTGAGTTTAGTAGGTAAAAAGGATAAGAAGATATACAGTTATGAAAGGTTTTTTAAAGGTTTTTTATCAATTAAAATATAAATATAAGATCGTTAGAAAACTTTGGGTTACTTACAAGTGTTGGAAAAAAAAGTTGTGGTGTTTTTAATTTTTTTAAAAATTCACAATACTATTTTTTTAAACCTGGTGATACTCATCTTCCTGTACCACAATCACAACTTCTATTGCAATTAAGGTTTCAATTTTAACCGAATAGTTTCTATAACATAGGCTTGAAAAAGGGTTATTGCTGAGTTTAATGCCGGCTCTTCTCAGTAAAAAACAACCTTCCGAACTGGTGTTAGAGTCGAACTATACATAAATGGTTTTAAAGGAAAAAAATATTTTCATTTAATTACATTAGAACAGGTTGTTGGCGATATGGATATTAAAAATAATCTTTGTTCACATATCTAGAATATGACTAATAAACAAAAGTCCCTGACTTTGAAAGAGAAAGAAAGAAGAAAGAAAATACGTTTATTTGGGAGTATATATCCTGTGTTCCAAAACCCAGTACCATAAGTATTAGTATCCTACTAATATTATAAACGCGAAAGTTTGTATGTATGGATGTATGGGTGTTTGTTCCTCTTTCACGCAAAAACTACTCAACGGATTTGGATGAAACTTGGCACATAGATAGAGCTCATAGATATGCTCTATATGTATACCTATATGTTAATATAGGCTATATATCTCGGGAAAATGATACATCCCGTGGAAACGCGGGTAAAACCGCGGGGGTCAGTTAGTTAATAATAAGCGTAAAATGAACCTGAATCTCAAGCAAGGCTTTTTCGACTTTTTCTCCCAAAGAGAAACAAAATGTAGAGATTATCCCGCTAGCCAAATATTTGCTGTAAGAGAACAAACATATCATAACTAAAAACAAAATGATTTGTGAGTAGGGTTCAACGATCCTTCATTCATCATCTGTCAGTGTGAGTGATCTATCGACACCTCACCATAGACAGGAGATGGAATGAGAGTAAGTACTGGATTGTTCTTAGAGCGAGATTCTGATTTTAGGAACATAATGTAGCTTGTAAAAGTATCATTATACTGGGGTATAGACTTATTTATTTATTTTATTATGATTATTTAGTTCACTTATTTAAAATTTATAAACCATGGAATCTGACGAAATTTTTTAGTTTCAGGGAACTTAAGGTAAGCCCATAGTCAACGAAGGGTCGATAATCTACGCTCTGTCTCTTTCACATGTCACAGGTCTGTCTATTTCGAGAAGGTATCTCAAAGTAAATAACCGCCGCAAATAACTTATTCATTATCAATTATCTGAGAATTATTATTATCTGAATATATATTTGTTTTATGTATAATCAGAATAATAAAAAAAAAATTGTATTGAGAACTTAATTTAATTAAAAGTCGGTTAAAATTTTAAGCAATCAATAATGTTTTAATTTATACAGTACTACGAAAGTCTAAGAAATACCTTTGTATGTTAAATTACAAAAACTCAAACAGTATTCCCTTTCATATTAGTACCTACCTTATTTGCTAATGGAATATTATTTAGTAAAAAAAAACTTAAGAGGTGTCAAGGGACACCCGGATGGACCGAAGATACGCATTGGAATTGACCAAAACGCTGAGTTTAGGTCCAGTGTTGAAAAAATCTTGCAATCTCTCGTCTTTAGTATTAGGTCTTCAATAAAAGATCAAGACTGTGCTAATAATTACTAATTATACTAATTTATAAATGGAACAGAATTTTATAATTATTTATTTTATTTATTAATTGAAATAAATTATGAAAAAAACAAACCCAATAATAAACCATATCATTTAAATTTCGAAAAAAAGTGTCGTTACAACTTTTCGTATGATTTTTTCCGTCTAGCCCCCTTTCACAACGCGCGATAAGGAACTTCGTTAAAAAAAAAACAATATTAGGAAAGTTTAAAAAAATTGTTGTAATGGACAATCCAACGCTTACACAATCCAAGCTCGTACCGGAGTCGTGTGACCACACAAAATTAACAAACTAATTTCCGAGGGCGTCCCTCCTGCAGTTCGGTAGCAGAGGTCAAATTGTCATTTAATTAATTCTACATTGGAAGCCAAGCGTTTTATTTTCCAATCATTGATATACGGATCGGTTTTATTAACGGTGTATTAAGTGGAACCAATATACAATATGTTTACCATTTTATCCAAATCATCGTATCAAGACTTAGATCATCATTAGTTAATAGACTTGTATATTTCCCTGGCCCATCCATTTACCACAGTCTAACATAGTAGTGAAACTAAAAAAATGCAGTAAAATATTATAGGTTTAGGCAAGTTATTGCAAAATTAAAAATAATGCCAACTTAAATTGTTGAGATGTAATAGGTCCTTTTTGACAAATCAGTGTTATAGAAAAAGTAACCTTATGCAGTCATGATAAGGTTAGAAGAAGTACGTAGTTAATTAGGTTAAGTTAGTATTTACTATACTGCAATCAGTTGATTTAGGTAGTGGGAATTTCTTTATGCGTAGTAGGGGTGTTGTTTTTCAGTTATTGAGGTAATTAAAATTATGAGTAATGCATTTATACAAATAATTTTGTATTTAAAAAAATATTTTACCGGAATTCTTAAAAATCATTTTTTATAAGTATAATTAATAAATATAATAATAATTTTAATCTATCATAAACTTATTAGTGGGGTAGCGGACTGTACTAAAATTAAATTGCGAATTATCATTCATCAAAAAGATTGTCTCAAAACACCGCCTATAAATTTCCTTCAATTTTGCGTTCATAGCAAATATTATATTAAAAAAAAGATTTAAAAAAGTACAGCAATTGAGTATGAAAAATTGTGACGTCATAAGTTAGTACTCAGTACATTTTGCATACAAAATTTTCGTTTTGACAGATGATAAAAAGTAACTGATTTGACAAGGCAGTCCGGTACCCTATTGTTATTATAAGTTTATGAAAGAATTAAATTACTTATCAGCCTATCTAGGCTAGATTGTAGTATAATTAGGCGATACAATACTTTATTGTGTACCCATTAGTGTGTAATTTTTTTTATATTTTTTAAATTTCCCTTCTGTGTGTATAAAAGTAGTTACTATGAGGATTCGTTATTTTTGCAATTTATTATTATGTTTCAAGATAGGTACCCTATTTATAGAAAATTTGGTTATCAATGTAGCCAAAAAAAGCATTGATTAATCGCACAAAAGAGAATTTAAATTATTAACATCATGAATCAAAATTCAAGAAGCTGCAAACGGTAGCGCGAAATAACCAGTTAACGAATTGTAGAGTTAACTAAGCGCAATGACCCTTACTTTGATTTATACCACGTTAATTATTCATTCATCAAAACACAATGACATTCCAAAGTATGCTTTATTAATTCAGACATAAGAATACATATGATTTAATGTTAAAATTCGAACAGTAAGTATAAATAATTTATTTAGTTAGTATGAGGCTTGTCAAAATGCGATGGAGCGAAAAATAGAAGCTTCCATGATACGTCCGAAGTAAAAAATAATAAATGAATAGAATATGTACTCATGTATTTGCTTTTTGTGGACGATATATACGTGGGAAATATCTAAATGAATTCTTCAAGTCTAACTTTACTTGTTTATTTTATACTAGCTGTCCCCCGCGGTTACCGAGGAATGTAACATTGCCCGACACAAAAAGTATCCTATGTTACTTCTAATACCTCCAAGAATATTTGTACAAAGTTTCATGATGGTCGGTTAAGTAGATTTCGCGTGAAAGCGTAAGAATTATATTAGTTTATTATATTAATAGGGATAATTAACATAAGTAGGGATTAGTGCGATTTATAATTTTAATGGGATAGAAGGATCTTTTCTATCTATCGATTAGGATCGAGTCTATGTTTGATGTTTATAAAGTATATTATATATAGGGCCCCAAATTCCTTAACCAAAACTGATATGTTTTCCTGAAAAAAGAGACATTTGGTGACTTTTATCCATACATTCTAATGATTTTTGTTAAACCTTTGTATAAATAAAATAGCTAAATAAGTAAGATTTAAAAAAATATATATTGAATGTTAGCTTGCTGAGTTTCTTGCCGGTTCTTCCTGGTTAAAGGGCGAGTTCATAACTGCCCTGTTAGGGCCAAAACCAAATAAATTTGATATAAGCATCTTTTAACTGGTGATAGAAAATGCAATTCAGTCTGTATTGCATCGCAATAAGAGTTGATATTAAGGTCCCTAACAAAAAAAGGTATGATGCAGATTACAGATTAAATTAAATTAGTAAATTAAATTGCCTCACCAACACATTCAAATTCATAAACAGTAAGTGCACTTTTGTAAGTACTTCATAAATATTCGTGAAACAAAATTTTCATAACACCAGATATTTTCCCATTATACCATCCGAAGATCAAAGATTTCTTTTACAATTTCACACATCGCCAACGTTTTTGAAAAACTCCTAAGACCCAAAAATACTTTTAGAGCACCCAATCTCTGACCACAGGCACCGCCGTGGTCAATCCATTATACTTAAGAAATGAATACTTGAACAACAATAGGGTTTTCGAGGTGTGTCGGCGCAAACAAACACAAAACCTATTTATGCTCTAGTGCATATCCATTACATGCTACTTTTGTGTATCTAAATCCGTATGATCATTGCTGGCTGCCGACAATGTCGCTACCTTTGCTAAACTAGTGCTCTGAAATAAAAAATAAATGGTCAAGTGTTAGTTAGATTCTAAAGGAGTGGTTCCGTATACTATGGCACTGTACTGAGAAATCTTTGAAAATGGTTTGAAAATAAATAGCTAATAAAATAGGTTATTTATGTTCGATATTGTCCACACATTTATTTGTCTTTCAGTGTTCATATAACCAGTAATCATAAGCTGTTTCAATCTTGATTTGTGGCCGGGAGGAGCCACTTTTATTTATTTATTTATTTATTTACTCTTTATGCACTAAAGTACAAAGGCTAACATAATGCCTTAGGCATGTTCTATCTATCTAGTTAGTTATTTAGTTATATTACCTCTTTCCAAATGATTCTAATATGAACTTATCATTTCTACTATCACATGGATTGCATTTTAGCTTAATTCACAGTAAGAAATTAATTACTTTTGAACTTACTCTCTTAGGCTATAAGTAACTATTAACCATGTTATAATATAGCTTGATCATCTCTTCCAAGATGCTTCCGGAACCCTAAAGTCTTTCGGCGCCGAATTATCAGTGACCATTGGTGCATCGGCGCTTTTGAATATAAATTGTAAGTGTTTGGACTCTTTCATGAGGGGCGTTCGACATTTCGATTTCGTTCGATGAACTTCAATTGATATTCGGATTAATGTAGGTGTGAGGCACAGCTGTAAACTGTTTTTGTATCTATAATGTATCCGCCTCTTAGTTTGAGTACTTTCATAGTGACGAAATCATATTAAATGGCTTAGAAAATAATTTTGTGATTGTGAAATTGTTTTAAGTTCATCTTCTAAGTGGGTGTTTGTGGTCGAACTCCTGCGAAACGGCTCGACCGATTTTAATAATATTTTTTTAAATATTTGGTAGATATGAGAATAGACCGTGAAGTATTTTTCACCCCCCTATCCCCAACCCCCCTTTTTTAATTGCGATTTTATTAATTTTGTTCAATATCCAAATAGGTAATTTAACGGTCGCTCATTGACGTTAAGTCATTTACATGAAGTGCCGCGTCGCTTCGACATTTAATTCTGCTTTGTGCAAATTTCAAACGGTTGGTATATCTACAATATTTTTTCTGCGGTAGCAACGCGCCGTTCTACATAATTACAAGTCTTGAAATCAGTTCTTATAATTCCATAGATTTTTATATTTTTCATAACTTTTAGCGACCCCTAACGCTTACGAGACCCTGACACATGTGAAAATGTCAGTTTTTCGCGTCCAGCTCCCGAGTCTCCCGGTCTATAAGCTAACCTATTTAATCACCCCCCTTATTCAGCTAATACAAACTTCGTCAGTAAGCCGCTTCGCGGAGGCCTTGGAGAGCTTACCTCTCACGTGATTAGTAGTATTAGCGTAATAAGCGACAAAGACAGAGCATAGAGGCCGCGCCGAAACATCCTCGAGTTAGTGTCATTTTTCTTACAGAATCGAGCCCCTGTTTTTCAGTTACCCAATTGTATGAGAGTTACAAAATCTACAATAATATTTTTTATTTACTATTAACATTAAACTATTAATAAGTACGCTAACAATATCGTAGCTAGTAAATAAGTAAAACTGATTGGAATTCGCTTTATTATAAGAGCCTAGAGCCGACAAAGGTATGTCCCGGCGTCTACCCAGCTCCCACAATGCAAGGATTGCAGATATTGCAAGGATTATCCTTCAAAGAGCCGCAACCTCCCAAGTTGTGATCCGATGGAATCTGCAAATGAAAAAATATGGTTAGATTATTGCGATTTTTTTTTAATTTGTTTATGAAATTTTTTTGACGTAGAATTAGTTTTTTTAGAGTAGTACCTAATTACAGCTCTTAGTGCAGATTTCGCCCGGGGAAGTACGTACTTGCCCATTTCAGCCGTGAAGCAGTAGTGCACTTGTATTACTGTGTTTCGCTTAGAAAGTTAAGGGGGCCGGTGAAATTACAGGCACATGAGACTTAACAACTTCATGTCTCAGGGACGATAACGCATTGCTCATGACCCTGGTGTTGCAAATGTCCATAGGCGGCGGTGACTACTTACCATCTGGTGGACCGTCTGCTGGATTGTCGGCCCATGTGGAATAAAACAATAAATCAATTAATAAAAATAATAAATTTTCACAACTACATTCACCTCTGTAAGTTTCAACATATATGAAAGCTCAGTTCTAAAGCGAAAAATAATAGATTTATTGATTCCAAAGATTAATACGGTTATATTCTTTAACTGACAGACTGAAATATAGACTACATTTATTATCTAGAACAAACACAATGAATTAAGGCATGATTCGCAAATATCATTCACCGTCAAAAAATAAAGACACGAAACAAAAAACGTATATTATTTTTGAAAGAATTTCTTTCATACGTCAAGTAGAAAGTAACATTGTAAGAGAAGCTTAATTATCAATTGAAAATCTTGTAATGAATGCCTCGTATAGTGTGCATGGGTCTTATTCGGTAGCGCACAAAGCGGCGCGTCAAAGATGGCGGCGCGTTTGATGGTGCGCGGGCGCAACAACGATAGCGGTCAAGATGTTCCATTCTCTTTTCAAATTTAGAATCGAGTTTTAATTCAGATCGACGTACAGAGGGTGCTCTCGAATGGTATGAAAATAAGATGCATTACTCTTGTCTGCAATTCTGAGCATGATCTTAGGCGTTTTCTTTGTACTGGCTAATTACGTTTCTAAATAAAAATAAAGAATAAAACTAAATTTTATTTTATTTGTTTCGGTTCTACGATTGCAGACATCATATGAGTGGTCACCTCATGATGTGCAATTTATAATGAGCTTATCGAAACTTTAAGATCTTGATTACGAATGTAACTGAAACTTACATAGCCGGAAACATCGATATGCGGGGGACTTCCACTAGCATAGGAACTAATATAATCTTTACGTTAAATTAGCTTTTATGCCGATAAAAATACGCGTCAAATTCCAAAAATGAGTATGAAATAGGCGGAGTTCCTTTTTCACGCTATAATTATCGACTCCGCAACGGGAGTGTAGACAGTGAGCAGTCAAATCACTGCTTTTCATTTCAGCACCTTATAATGCACTCTATAAACGAGTATATTATTTAACAAATAATGTTTATCTGTATATGCTTTATAGCATCGTAAACGGATTTTAATCAGTCAAGTAGCATAAAAAAAAAAAAAACCGTTTTTTTAGATCTATCTATTTATGTATTATATTATGTAAAACAGAGGATGGTTTATAACCAGGAACGGACGAGGGCAAAGCCGGAGGGCGCAGCTAGCTCTGAATTACTTACATTAAAATAATTTTACTCTTTCAAATAGAAACTAAGTAATCCAATCAACAAACAGGCAATAAGATAAACCTAATTAAAATCATAAATTTATTCCACATTCCAAAGACAAAGTTACCTTCTTGAAGCCTTCTTAATACCGCAGTAGATTGAACTGGTATATTCTTGACAGGAACTTGAACCTGGGACCTCTCGACTGTCATTGTACATAAGAGGTACCGTCAGCAAAAAGAGAAGTAGTCTGATATATTTTATTGAGCATTAGTTTCACCAGCCCATTACAATAAAAATAATAATATCCTGTGATATTCTTTACACGATCCCAAACTCAACAGAGCTTGTACAATGGTGACCGGATAACTGATAAACAAGCAGTAAGTATATATTAAAACTCAATTATCATAAAACAAATCGTCAGAGCTAGGATATAAAGGTTATATAGACAATGTATAACTTACACAAAGCATATACCTTCCTTATATTCCATTAAATATGCTTCACGAGCCCCATACAACAAGAACTCATCAAAGAGCAGTTTGCAACTACTGCAAATACTACTAAACTACACATACTGGACTTTTTCTGCTAAATTCATACTTATATAGATATTTACACCCAGACACAGAACAAACAAACATGTTCATGCACACAAATGTTTGTCCTGGGTGGAAATGGGAATCGAACACCCAACCTATGGAGTGGCAATCAGGACCTCTAACCATCAAGACCAAGCCAAGTGGTTAATCTACAGACAGCCTGAATTGAAGCCCTCCGCTGTAATTAAATATGGTGGAGAATGTACTGTAAGCAGAAAACCGAGGTATCTGGGACAAATCGGGAAAGCCAATGAAGTCATAAAAGCTGGTGAATTAAATATAACACTATTGAAAACGCATACCAAAAATAATTTCATTTGTTTTCCTGACGCTACATGCGCAAGCGCTCTGGCACGGGAGCCTGACGAGCACAGCAGGGGCCAATCTGTTTGTGGAGATAATCTCACTGTCTACTACGCACTGACAATACAAGCACGCATGTCTACCGAACTCACAGCAAAATTAATCTAATTTAAGATACCTCTTGGTCGAAATTTCGATATACTTTAGTCTGACCAGTATAAGTACCCTTTCACGTTTAAGAATGTTTAAGAAAAATTGAAGTCTATTTGTTTTGTGTTAAGGTTCATTTATACCATCGCACAATTTACTATTAGATCAATAGGTGTACCCATTTCAAAGCAATCATCAGGCAGCCCTGTTCCTAATCATTTTGGGTGGCGTAATACGTATGCTTTTTGCCCATTCGGTGCATTACGTATTACAAGAGATTTGGCATTTTTTTACCTTTGACCTCAAGCCTTTTGGGAATGCTTTTGTTGATTATTTGATGCGAGATATGTGTACGCAGTCATCGGCACACTCTCAAAAGTCAAAGGGTCTTCTTATTCTGGACAAACTGTTAGGGTATAAATGTGACGCATTCGCAACTTTATTATAGTTTTATTATTAATAACATTATCGTGCCTATTAAAGGTATAGAAATCGCATTAATTCTTCTAATAAATATCCTGCCACGTCGCATTTTTTCGAGCGTTCGGACATAGGTAGTTTCATAGAATTAAAATACTGAAATGGTAACCACCTGTTTAATACTTGGAGTGCCGACCACTATAACTAAGGTCAATGAAAAACGGAACATTTCATATCCACGATCCTACGGTAAAACGACGTTCTATTTTTTATTATTTACTAAATTTCATAATCTTGAAGAAACAATTTCTACAAATTAATTTAAACATGACCTTAAATTATAGCCGACATGTTTCTTCTTAATGGATGCCCCCTAAGCTATCTATATATACAATAATAACAATTCAGTTTTCAGTATTATAATCTTTATGGACGTATCAAGTAGGGTCTAGTTTTAATATTTCTTTTTTACAAAGTTTTTAAATTTGAACGACATCAAACCATGATGTTAAATATAATACATTATTTATTTATTTTACTTTTGAGTCGGTGCCTGTGGCTTATAATTCAAATTTTGTAGGATTTGTATTATTCTTTTTCGCATTATCTCTTATTCTCTTTTTTATTTGCTCCAAACGAGAGAGGTTCGCCGGAGGGAAGTATGGTCTTGCAATGCCTTCTGTTACTTTTGGCTTTTCTTCGGTACTTCGATTTGGTAAATTTGATTTATCTTGCGCGAAATATATCCAAGAATCAAATAAGTTTTCAGCCAGTACTCTTTCTCCATAAATCTCTGGAATATCAACTATTGGTAATTCAACATCTTCCTTCTTCATAATGACGGGTTCTTTCGCCATCACTGGCACGGGTAAAGCCTTCACGGGGTTTTTAAAGAATGTTATAAATTGTTTAGGAGCAGCTCCATATGTTTTCATCAGCAGCACTTTAATATTTTTAGGAGATGGTCTGAATCTGCGAGTATCATTTCTTAATTTGGCTACGTATTTTAACACTGTTAGGATCTGTCCAATTACCTTCCCTGATTCTATGGAGAGCGGCATTTTATAAAATTTGTAATGGAAATCGGTACTAAATCATTGCCTATGCTAACTTGCTGTATAATTTAGATTTTTACTAGAAATTGTTGAATATTTCGTTCAAACTAAGGTGGCGTGCAATTGACATTTAAAAAAGAAGTAGAAGATTTAATTGTCTTGTCAGCCAACAAATTAAAATATACCAAAAAGTTGTTATTCAAAACGTGGCAAAACTGTTTTCACAATTTGGCCTGAATGTACCCCTTACTAGGAGGTGAGACCGTTTGCTTAGACGTCTACATGGGTATTAAATAATTCATTCAATTGATCTACGACATCCAAATGTAAGAGTAAGAAAATGAATTAAATTTAAGCAAGTTACATAATATTATAATTTGTTGAAGGCTGACCAGCAGGAAGACGATCTACCTGATGGTAACAGGTCACCGTCGCTGATAGATATATATTAATGACCAATGAATGGGGATTTTTTTTACCGACCTTTACATTACCTGGAAGTAAACTGGCTCTCAAGTCCTACTGAATACCGCTACATGTATTTGGCGAAAAAAAACCTACTGGCGAATGGGAGCCAGCTATGCAGGACCTACAAAGCAACTAGCCTCGTGACTGTACAGTTAAGAGGATAAATTTAATATATAACCTTTGAAAGCCTACAATTGAAAGAAGAGAAATTCATTGGTGGTTCATGAAATTAAATATTATTGCAGAACTGTCCGTGGTATATTTATACTCAGGACTGTACCACTAGTTACCACCGACGAGAGGATCAGGTAGTATATAGTTATAGTAATAAATCTAATTTTTTTTAATTTTCTGCAATATAAACCTTTTGAACGCCATTGTAGTCTTTACTCGATAATAAACAGGTCACAGAAAAATACTAAATAAACATTCAATCATTACTTTTATGTGTTTTATTGATACAGGTATTTATATCGATTTTCGGGGTTGGGGTACAGGACATGGAGAAGCCGTTATGGCATGGCGTTCACAAGGTAAAATTTGATAACATGTGTTGACTCCTTAGAATTATGAATCAGAGGACTAACGGAGTCCAATATATAGGTTAATGGGCAGCATTCTAAGATAAAGATTTAATTATTTGTAGTAATTCCTTTTATTTGTAAAACCCAGTCATTATTATAAAAACTTTTATGTAAATATCATACTATTGCTTCTTATCTTCAGGATTCTCTGCTGCTTCATCTAGTTTCCTCTTTATCTCATCTAATTCTTTCAGAGTTTTTTGTGAATAACTTATTTCTTCAGTCATCGTATCTGGATTCCCTAATCCTGACAAATAAGAATTTTCTGGCGCATTTCCTGCACCTTTTTGATAATTGTTGTCGGCATAGGTCCTAGACTTTTGTAAATGATCTTTCACTACGGATATGCATCCTGGATACAGTCTCCTCACAGAATTTTGACTGCTTCTGTACATTTTCGAGAAGCTTTGCTATTAAATTCACGTTTAATTTTTAAACATATTAATCTTTTATTAATTTGTTTCAGACAATAGGTTGAATGTTTTTACGTGAATTAAAATATGTAATGTTTATTGTTGCGTTGAAAATTTGGCCTTGTACTATTTTACAGACTTATGGATGACAATCGAATGACAGAAATAATACAACCAAGAAACAGGACAATATGACAATGCCAACGTAGGCACGAAGAAGAATACACGAAAAAGTATAGATATACCCTTCAGCCACTTTGGAAACAAAAGGTTCGCAACTATATGAAGAAACATGGGTCCTATTAAGAAAAATAATTCTGTTTTCTAAACTGGTGGCGAACCTTTGGTGGCCGAAGGGGCCCTATCTATGCACGATCATTTATTGTAAGGGTATCGTCATCGTATAGTGCGCTAAAAACCAATGCAATGGAAAATAGAACATCGCACAACGTCACAGTATGCGCGATGTTAAATTTTCTATATGAACCAGCTTTCTGGCAAAATCGACACCGAGGGTACGCTCTAGATAGATGTTCTTGCTCAAGGTACAGGATGTGGAACAAGGTAAAGGACAGTGGACACGATATTTTAACGTATGCATCTACACCTATTTGTAAAAAACCAGCGCATAATCATCAAGAATATCTTACGATTAAATTAATGCAATTACAAAATTAACATCAATCTAATTTCAAGTTATTTATTCAATAACACTGGCTATTACAAAATATGGACCATTGGAAAAGAAGTATGACATCATAATTTAACATGGTTACAAAATAAAAAGGACGTTCACTCCTTTGGTGGCTGCGATTCTTCAGTATGTTGCGGCTCTTTATCCATCTTCTTCTTAATATTAGCTAGCTGTTCCCGCTGTTTCTTTATGAAGTATCCTTCTTCTTGTGCCGCTCCATACCTTCCTAGCCCACCTCCAGATTCCCTGACTGAACCTCCTGATCCTCCACCTCTTCCTGCTCCAGCACCGGGAACTCCTGCTGGGACTGTGTAACACCTTCTTGGAGTAACCAAAATTATTCTTTTATTCATCATACCCTTACCCCAATAACAGTGCTCCTTAAAATGAGTTGCGGTTAAGGCTTGAATATTAAGGCTTTGTGTTGACTTGGAATTGGTAGATGTTTTCTTACGTAGAAATAGACGATGGAATCTTGTGAAGAGTTTTGATATATTCATTTTGGTTATTATTTTTAGTGTCTTGTTCTTTAGTTGTAGTTCTACGGTTTCGGAATGCAATGGTTTTGAGTTTTGTTTTTGTGACTATTGACAATGAGCTTGGAAGAAAAATTTGATGGATAAAAATACTATAAACTTTTTTACGACTTAAGCGTTGTTAAAAACATTGGCCAGCCAGCTTTTATCTAAAAAGTATTTAAATCAATCCAGCTTGTTGCTCTAATGAATAGTCATTTCTTAGTCATTATTTCAGTACACTGTTCAACACCACTGTACCACTTAACTCCATAGATCTATTTTGGCGACAGTCCTCGTATTGGATGAGTAGTTGCTTGGTACCTGCAGTACTTTGACATTGTCTAACCAATCTACGAACCTACGGATCGCATAGAAAAAATATTGCTTGAATTAGTTATAACATTTTACAAATTAATATTTAATTTGTGAATATTATTATATGTAAACTGGATGTGAAATTGCAGAGCCCACATTTTAGTTATAAAGACTTAATAAAATAGATCTAGAAACAGTTTTGAATGCTTACCTAAATGGATAATATATATTTATTGAACGAGAAAAATTCAAATTAAACATTTCGTTTAATTTACATTTTGAAAAAAAAAACAAAACATTTTCTGTACCGTGTTTCAATAGGCCATGTATAGGCGCTCCTTATTGCTCTTTACCTATTTGTTTAACTTTAGAGCCTGGAAGTACTAAGGAGCCTAAGGAGTTACAAATCTATGATGGAATTTTAATATATCACTGTCCATGACGTCCAGTGGGGCAGAACCATACCTTTTGGGCAAGGTGATAATTAAACAGCTACTTTAATGGAGCCTAGGTTAGGAGGCGAAAACTCAAGTCAAATTATTCAGGTGAGTATCATCACATCATCACTTCTGAAGGTTGAAGGGCTTGAATTACCACCTGTTTGGAAGTCAGCTAATTCGGACACTTCTAGGACTAACTAGGAAGTTCCATAATCTGTAACACTGTAATCTACGGAGGATTTAGTAATTAGCATCTCAGTGTTGTTTCTAATTATTGTTTCAAATTGTTTCGTCGAGTTCGATAACGAATTTGTTTCGGTAAATTGTTGCAATGAACGTCCATAATTATACCATTTTTTCACTAATTATTTTCATTTGCCATATAAATAGAGCTGAGCGTGTTTGAGAAAGTCGTGGAAAACCTGTCAGTATGTTCTTTAATTGATTATTTTGATTTTAAATTCTGATTGCATCATGATGGGCTTGTGTAAGGTAAGCTTACTTTATTACATCTACTAATACAAGATTCCCTTAACTTTAGTTTTGTACAATTCTAAATATGTAATAATTTTAATTTTGTTTCAGATTCCGTTGATGCTTCTTTTGATTTTCTCAGTACTTCACACGAGGTAAATATCTTGGTTTCGTTCTTACAATAAGAAAACAAATGTCTTATCATTACTTAAGCGTACTCCAGACTGGGAATGCTAATTGTTTTTATACAAATTAGATATGACTGTAATATAATCTTACATTTATGATTCCAGGGCAGCAAGCTATAAAAAGAATAGAAGAACTAGCGTTGAAGTAGATCCATCAAACAATTGCTATTGTTTCCCAAATTCTATACCACATGCTCCAATCACTGATATTCTAGACCCGAATAATCATGGCTTAGAAAGACTCATCGTCTACCTGTACAAGGATTTAGGAACTCATGCAATCAAAATGTATACACCAGGAAAAGAAAAACAACATATCATACCTGATATACCGTTCGAAACCGGTGATACTTTAGACCAGATAAATACAGAAACCATCGTTGGAGTTTTCAACTCAAATCCCAACAAAGTCATCACAGTCAATGCCACTGAAATAAATAAAACAGAAAAGATAACGAATATAGCCACTGAAATTCACTCTGGCTCTGAAGAAAGAAAAAATAAAATTGATTGGATAATACATAATGAGACACCAGACATTGACTCAGCACCGTTCGCTATTTCACCAATGGATGTGCCAAATCAATTCGCTGAGGATGAAATGTTATCCCACCACCCAGTTCACACTGACTCAAAAGAAATTTCTGATGCATGGCATTCACATCATTACCATAATGTGCCACAACACTACGATTATGCGGTTGGAGATTCAAATGACCACGTTCATCCGATTGATTCTCACTCAACAGTCGAAACAAGCATTATAAACTCCACAGTTTTCAACTACAATAGAAATGTTAACAGCAAAAACTATATAACATTTGATAAATGGTTTGCTGACCAAATGGCAAAGTTTAATGCTCTGAATGGACCGACACCTGCTAACACCATAGACATTTACACACTTAAAGCCCTTACAGAGAAAACATTACAAGAAAATAACATTTATGTGTCAGTCGATGGGGTACTTACGGATGTCTATGGTACAGTCATGGACTACAGCAATTTGATGCTACGACCGATCTTAATTGGAGATTTAGTCGCATACCAAAATGTACTGAAGGAAACCAATAAATTTTCGTTACCTACAAATTCACCTTACTTAGAAGCATTATTGGTAACACTCGTGAATCCACCAAAGGTCTTAGGTATAATACCACTAGGACTTGCTGTTCTGCCGTCTCAATCGTCAAGAACATCGCTTCCGATGGTGCAAACAATTCCTGATCTAAATAGGCCCGAAAGAACGCTCGGTAAATATAGCGGCAGACGAATCATACCAGGGTACCTTAAAGTGTCAAATAATACTAGGAATTCTGAGAGAATTCCCACACAGAATAGTAATAGAAGGGGATCGAGAATTGATTTCGATTATATCTTTCGAAAGGCGAAGGCCACTAGAGCGGGTAAAGATCGTAGAGCACATAAGGCCTCTAAAAATGAAGTAGCTAATGATGATATGTCCGACAATTCACTAATACCAAAAAGGCCAAAGTTAAGAGAAATACTACAAAACTTCTTTCGATTATTACGGGTAGACAAAAAAGAAAATAAAAATCAAATAGACGATTACGATTCCTACGAAGATATTTCCAGTGAAGAAGAAGAGGATAAGCACGATTTCAGGATCATAGGTGGAAATGCAGCTACAAGTAGCGGTACGCCTATTAACAATAAAGGTAGATCTGGAATTATTGTATAATTTATAGACTTATGTTTATTATATTTCTAGATATCTTGACGACTCGGCGATTTTACGGATATGAAAATTTTGAGATTGATTTCTCATTTAAATAAAAGGGGATTTAGCAGCAAGAATATTTTTTTTATTTGCACCATCCTGTTCTTTATCTAAACTACAATTATGTCCTCCATGTACATCTTTGAATGTATATTAGCCATATATTCATAAAAATCATATTCTTAAATACACAAAGTGAAACATTACTGTTGTATAACGCCCTCTATCTTGATTGTCTCACAATACTCATAAAGAATGGCAAACAGCTTATAATTGATACGTAAGATGTCGCAATACCTTGCCATCTGCTGTCGAGTAGAAATAACGCGGTTTTGTCATATTTCCAAATTGCCATTATAATGCGCATAACAAATCAAAGATGTCACTGTTCTTTAAATTAATGTTACCACAATGTTCGCCAGATGTCACTACTAAAATACTACAATTAAAAGAAAATACTAAAAGTGACACTTGTGAAACACAAGTTACAAATTATTTTTCTTAGCATTAAAATTTTAATTTGCTATTTTAAATCTTTAAAATTTTTAATCATTTCCTTATTAATTTCCTATTTAATAAGAGACTAGAGGCGTCATCTAGTGACAGAACTCACATTCGTATTCTCGTTCACGACCACAGATGCTCTACGTTCGCAACCAAGTACAACCAGTTTGTTCAAGTTAAACATTCAACAAGTCGAGTTCGGTTCCCGCTAAGTGCTAGTCAGTCAGTGATTTTAGTAGGAGCGGTACTGTTTAGCTTTATAAATAACTTCATGCGGTCCCCGGCGTCTTAAATACATACAAAATAACGCTTGTTTTCAATGACAATAAGTATGAAATAGCTGTTAAGTGAAATCAAAGCTTATTTACCTGTTCTTCTAAAAACATTTAGCGTCAACTAAACTTTTTCTAATAAAGTTTATTTTGCGGTGAATTCGCGGTATTCTCGTGAGTTGTATTGTTTGTGAATGGATAATCAATGTTGCAGCTATGAAAGGATGTTGTCATTAACGTCCATGCTACTAGGAAAACATATATTTTTGAACGTTAATGGGATTTTATAAGTGGTGAGTGCTATTTTCCAATATCTACCAATTAATAAGTAAATAAACAATTTGTTGTTGGATAAATTCGACTTGTTAATATGTTATTGTGTACACAAGTGTCTTTTTCTTCTTTATTTAGTTCTCGCGTTCTAGTTCTTTTGTTCCGCTATATAGCTGAAAAAAACACATCGCTCCATAAACACAGATTACCTAATAAATTTATTAGTTATCTACAGTAATATCATATAATAATTCTATTTTGCAGTAAAGTTAATTAATTGTTGATTGTGCAGCAATTACGAAATAACTAGGAAATCGACACAAAAGAAAAAGATAATAAAAAACATATCTTCACGCAGCAGGCTATAAAATAACAACAATACAATCGTAATGATTACTTAATTCAATTATGACAGTCACTAACACAAAAGCTACGAATAAAAATCGCAACTAAATAATATAAAAAAATATGATCTGTTATTACACAATTTGGCGGTTCAAAAACTTCGCCGGCCATGGACGTCGTTCATCGCAGTTAAACCTTGTGCGGTTTACGCATTACCCTTGCAAAACTGTCGTTGTATTTCGTTTATTGATGTACATTCGTTTTGCAACTTGACAGGTTGTACGCAGCCTTGACTTGTGCCAAATAAAGCTCATCCGTTTAAAAAATTATCCAACATTCATAAGGTGATTTGAAGAGGATTTACTTGATTGTAGCTCATAAATCTAGTTTATTATTTTTTATCTGTATTTGAAAAAAAATAACAAGTTTTCATTTTTATCGTAGGCAGGTAGGTTGTTGGAGGGTTCGAAGAACAGATTGACATAATATTAATTAAAAGCAATGCTGTCCATTGCCGTGTCTAGATGGAAACCAGTTTTTCTTGTTTCTAAACATTTGTACTTGACTACATTGAAACAAACACTGGATGTGTTTAGGCCTTAAGCTCGTCTCAATCATATACGTATTTCGGTTAATAGACTAAAGGCCTAGGATTTGAAATTCTTAATAATTAACTTATATTACTGTGTTTAGGTTAGAAAGTGGGCCGCTGAAATTACAGGCACATGAGACTTAACAACTTCACGGCTTAGGGTCGACGATGCATTAGCGATGCCTAGTGTTGCCAACGTTCATAGGCGGCGATGACCACTTACCATGAGATAGACTGTCAAACTGTTGGCCTGCTTGGCATAAAAACAGCTAGATAGACTGATAGATTCATACCTCTTTGGTAGCCTTACTTCTTCTACTGGGTCAATGGAAGCGACTTTTCCTATAAATTTCCTCAACCTCAAAGTAAAGATATTGGTATTCATAGTGCAAAAAATTCCGTCAACTCGATACCTTTCCTCATTCGAACTGAGGAAACAACTGTTCAACTTCAAGGTACGTTGAGACAACCTTAACATCATTTCTCCCAATCTTGCGGTGTTGCCGATTTGAAGCTCGCATAAGTCCTCCTATTACATAGAATTATCTTACCACACAAAAATAACTCTTAATGTCATAATTATACATTATGTCAACCCTTCAATTATGTTTTTTTATTATTCGAATCTTGAAACCCCGAAAAAGTACATCTGAAAAGTCATAACTCAAAAATGATATTCTGATTTTTAGCTTAATTTTGACTGCATCATCAAGTACCTACCAACGAAATCGATTGCAATGAAACGATAGTTCAGAAAGTAACCTATGTCTAAAATGGTAGAACTCTAAGGACTCGGGATTAAAACTTTGTTACAGTTGGTCCGTCCAACTAATCATATCCAACGAATAATAAAAATCCAACAGTTTTTCAGGATATGTATGGATGTTTGTAACACTTGCAAGCAAAAACTTTTAAATGGAGTTGGATGAAACTTGTCTCACATATACTAATATTATAAAGAGGAAAGATTTGTATGTAAGTATGTTTGTTACTCTTTCACGCAAAACTACTAAACGGATATGAATGAAACTTGGCATATAGATACAGGATATCCTGGAATAACATATAGGCTACTTTTTATCCCGGGAAAATGTGATATTCCTCGGGAACGCGGGTGAATCAGTGGGGAACATCTAGTAACAAATATTAGTAGTATGTAGGTACGCGTATTTACAAGGACTTTACGAATTAAATAAAATAAAAAATTAAAACAAAATCACACTTTATCTGTCAATCATAAATAATTAATATCAATTGTAAATTTGTCAAATGACGTGATAAGAAATTTAATTGCGACAATTTATGTCAATCATTTAATCAATTCCGCTTCTACGACATATCGCGTCTGGGTGTCCTACATAACTAACTCATAGATAAATCTAGATCATTCAATATCGCTGCAATAAGTCTAAGACGAAATTAGAAATAGCTTTAATAAACAACAGAGCATTATTATGAAATTCTAGGGTTGAATGGACCAACGGAATTCTAAAGTAAATAAAACTATCGAATCCTTGATGCAGCTAAAGTCACGAAGCACCATAAAGATACTAAACTTGCGGCACGCTATGATGGCCGTTTTGACGTTTAACAATGACAAAGAAAAATAACCTTTTTTTCTTCAGGTATAAGGTGCATCTATTGATCCGGCAGCTAATTGCATGATGATGGAAATCGACCTTATTCCGAAGCAATACAGTTTCTTTTCCTATGACAATCTGAAACGTCAAAACGGCCATCATAGCGTGCCGGTAGTATAGTTAGTATATCTTTTTGTTTATCTCAAGTAGGCCGACTAACAGATGGTCAAACTGATGGTAAGTGGTCACCGTCGCCTATGGACATTGGCAACACCAGGGCCACTGCAATGCGTTATCAACCCTGAGACATGAAGTTAAGTCTCATGTACCTGTAATTTCACGGCCCCCTTACCTTTCTAACCGAAACAGTAATACGAGTGCGCTAATGCTTCACGGTGGAAATGGGTATGGTGGTAGTACTTCTCTGGACGAACTTTGCACTAAGAGCTTTACTACTTCTGCCTATCTAACATCCTAAATAGACTAACACTCATATTCTAAGACGTTTCCTCGAAAATCCCTCGACTTCACTCAACCTCACTCCAAGATATTAGTATTCTTAGTTGCTAAAATCTCCTCCACTCGACGCTTTCCCTCACTTGAGGTGAGGAAATAACAGTCAACTTCAAGGTAGGTACGTCGGGACCAACCTTAAGGAAGTTTATTGCTTATAAACAGTTACTGTAGCTCATTATTTTATTTGATTCATATTTTATCTAAAATAGAATGACGTTACTAATGACATGTTACCTTGACTACACTTCGTGACGAAATCAGTCGGGATTGCTCGAGTTTTGCTCAAGTTATAACTGAGGATTCCTCGAGAAAATGCTTAAGGTATCCTCAGGCGAGTTGGAGTCGAGTGACGTATGAGGAAACGTCTTAGAATATGGAAAATATATGAAAAGATTCTGGTAGTTTAGAAATAATAGATCTTTTAATCACCACATATGTTAATAATTGCTTAATAATGACAATGATAGGAAAAATATTTAGTGGAAAAATAGAATATATCTCATTAGTTTGATAACTACTGTGTAGTAAAATAATTAATAAAGTATGATGGACACCTTTGTCAAATGTTATTCTAGTAACATTATAAAGCAGAATGAAAATATGTATTTGTTTGGTTGTATAACCTTTCTGCATTTCAATATTTTTTAAGTCGTAGATGGAGTAACCTATACACTTTATTTTCTCTATGGCTAGTTGGCATGGTGGAGAAAGACAAAGGCTTTTAAATCTTGAGGGAGAAGCTGATAACTAAATAGTGAAAGATAAATAAATTCAGTTAGCCCTACTTTGAATAGACGTAGGTATTTTGAGTAATTACAATAATTATTTCAACTTAGCCAAATCTAATATTTACCGCATTATGAAAGTAATAAGGTTCTTTATTCTTTGTGTCTTTCTTTATTATTTTCCTACGCGATAACGTCTTGTTTAATGAACACAATAAAATAAGAAAGTGGAAAAAAACGTACCAATTTCGCACGCTATTTATACTTTGCCAAAGCGTTAAGTTTAATTTAAAAATAAAATTATTTAAACATTTATTTCTCGAAATAGCCACATAATAATTTATATTCGCATATACTATAATATATATTAAACTAAGATATATCCGATTTAATAAAATGCGAACCTGGGGCCGTTGATAGAAAATTTAAAGATGATTTTTTTTTTGTTCCGATTCACCTCTAGGTATCTTTACTCAATTGTTTTTCAGTCAAATGTCATCCTTTATATACATACTGACATCTGTTGATACAATAGCAGTAGGCAGGCAGTAACTTATATTTTCATAATATGAGATTTTGATAAAACTATGCAAAATTATAGATACCATAGATAGAAAAATTAGGAAACATATTACAAAATATTAACATAATATTAACTTGAAATTTTTTTCAACTACCAATACAAATAATGTTTAAAACTTAATGATAGGCCCTCGTCGGAATCAGTTTCAATAAAATGAGATGACCAACAATAATGTGTCCATTCGAAAGGAGGCAACGAATCGAAAGGAATTCGTGTCCCCGACCCACGACATTTCATTGACAAACATCGTCACGAATAAAACGCCATAATAGTCGTGAATTATTCAAAAATAACACAAACCTTGCACTGTGGCAATACCTATTAAGAAATATAATTATCTATGGTAGGTGGACTGAGATCATTGTTGCTGACTTCCGATTGGAAGCAAAGTTGCGAGAAACAGTCAATTGTATTGGATAGGTATCTATTTGCAATGAAAGAATAAACATAAATTTTATTAAAATCACTAACCACAAAATTATTATTAGATTCGCTTGCAACATATTTAAGAAAAAAATTTTCAAAGGTAGCGTCAAGATTGAATTTTTTTCATCTATATTTTATATACTTATCGCTATAAATTGTTACAATATATGAAAAAGTTAGTACCAACTTAAAAAAAAACATTTTATATTCTTTATATAGTACTAGCTGTCCCCCGCGGTTTCACCCGCGTTTATCGATATCATATTATAACCTTTTACCATCTACGAAAAATTCCGCGTCGAATGGTAGCAGTCCCATACCGATATGTTCAGTAGTTTTGTGGTAATGGTGCGTCAAAGGAACCCCATTTTCCTTATGTTTATATATTATATAGAAGATAAGTAATAAGGATAGAAGATAGATAAATTGATGCAATGTAAAAAATTAAGTAAAATGTATCATAGTAGAGAGTAGATGATTTTAGAGAAATTTTGAGTAGTAGAGCTCTTAGTGCAGAGTTCGTCCGGGAAAGTACTAGCACCTTACCCATTTCTGCCGTGAAGCAGTAGTGCACTCGTATTACTGTGTTTCGGTTAGAAAGGTAAGGGGGGCGGTGAAATTACAGGCACATGAGACTTAATAACTTCACGTCTCAGGGTCGACAACGCATTGGCGATGCCCCCAGTGTTGCAAATGCCCATAGACGGCGGTGACCACTTACCATCAGGTGGGCCGTCCGCTTCGGCCCTTGTGGTATAAAAAAAAATAACAAGAGCCTATCGATGTTTTTTTTCTGAATTATCTTCCAATTCCTAATACCATAAAAACAATAAGAGATCTTTCTAAGTATCGATTTGTAATCTTACGGTTTTTACAACGTAACCCATAGTGAAACTTACTCAATTTATCAGCCTCGTGGTCATGCCATAACCTTATTAAAAAAAACTGCAAGTAAACCAAGTCCGGGTACGACATCTCACAAATGAAACTCGTAAAAAACTCAATCATCGATGCAGTGGGCGACCACAATGTGGGTTAAAAGATCAACAGCCAATATGGCTTTGTGCTTACAGACAGACAAACGGAAGGAGCAATTTAGGCGTCCGAGATCATATTGGGTCAATTGTCTGGTGTCGCGGTGACAGAAATCACGGCTAAAGAATTGTAGTTACACAAGATTTGGTATCACTACATAGTATAAAACAAAGTCGCTTTCTCTGTCCCTACATCCCTATGTATGCTTAAATCTTTAAAACTACGCAACGGATTTTGATGCGGTGTTTTTTAATAGATAGAGTCATTGAAGTGGAAGGTTTTTATGTATAATACATGTGACATCCCACGGGAACGCCGGTAAAACCGCAGGGGACAGCTAGTTTAATATAATACGATACTCCATTCACACATTTTACCGCGAAAACAAATGAATAAGGTCAAATCCTGACATGTCAACTCATCAGCAAATCTTTATGAAATCTCAAAACGATGTATGGAGTTTTCTATGAAATAGCAAGCTGTGACGTCATAATTGTACAGCATCAAATAACATACTCTTTATGGTTAGATCGGTACTGAAAAATCACATTAATGATTTAATTTTGATCATATTTAATGTTTTCGTATATTTTTGGATTTTCAATGCACTGGTTAGTGTTGGATCATTTATCCATACAGGACACATCCCAATTGCTAAATTTGAAATATAAACACACAAGCCCAAATTTGAAATAAATTTAAATGTTAAATATATGCTACTAGCTGTCCCCCGCGGTTTTACCCGCGTTCCCGAGGGATATCACATTTTCCCGGTATAAAAGTAGCCTGTATGTTATTCCAGGATATGCTCTATCCATGTGCCAAGGTTCATCCATATCCGTTTAGTAGTTTTTGCGTGAAAGAGTAACAAATATACTTACATACAAATCTTTCCTTTTTATAATATTAGTATAGATATCACTGGAAAATGTAACTTAATCAATACAATTAAGGTATCTTTCGCTTGGTAGTTACAAAATGACATCTGACCTTCGCACTTCGGGGTCTAGACATTATATAAATAAAAGTGAAATATACAATTAGTTATTAGAAACGAATACGACTTCAAACCTTATAGGTGTAATTATAATTACAATGCAACAAAGGTATATTAGTAATCAGAAATATTACAACTGCATGTAAAGAAGCTGCAAAATTTCTGAAGGAATCTTGATTTTTGACTTATTGTAGCTTCGCTGCTGTAAGAATGATTATTTTATTTTTTAAAACATGATTAGGTAGTTGAACATACCATCACATAAAAACTACTGAACATATCGGGATGGGACTGCTACCATTTGACGTAGAATTGTTCGTGATAGATATTATATGATATGATAAACGCGAGTAAAACAGCGGGGTACAGCTAGTTTAATATAAAATCAAAGGTCATACGGCTATACATCATTTCGTTAAAAGCCTACTTATTATGTGATTGTAACCATTTACATGCTCATTACCATGCCATCTTCGTAATTTCTTAAAAGCTTCCATTCCTATAAAGCTAGCACTCTATTATCATTCACACAGCAGAAGGCATTGGAATAGGTAGACCGTAGATTATTGAGCATTATCATCAAAGGTCAGCACTCAGCAGAGTTTTGCAATGTTCGCTGTAGTCGTTTCAAAGTCATCCGACCATCTCACATTCAACTATTGTAGTGTTATATTACATCCATTAATTTTGATCGTTTGAATCTTAGTCATTTACATCATCAATTCAAATTACACTGCAATTTGTATAGCCTTGATTTTTCTTATACTATAAAAAAGCATACTTCAAGTACTGGCAATGCATAAAAACATAAACCGTTTGAATTTCGTTGCGTTTATTTAATTGATTCCAGATTCAAATTAGTTTGCAGCATCAACTTATGCCAGGTGGAATTAAAACCACCGTTTCCCGGTAGTCTGAATGTTAACAACCTTGTTTTGAGGTTAAATAGGCGTTTTGTAACCTGCCAGTGTTGGTTGCCTGACAGACTGACAGACGTGCAGTGAGGGACCCGTACCTCACCGTTTGAATACTAATAACTAATTTAAATACAACAAAAAAGGTTAACTTTACCTTTTTCACTTAACTTTTTTTCGTTTTTGACTTTGGAGATATCATCACGTTGTTATAAGTGTAATAAGTTCTAGGTGAACTGAGCTCATAGTATATTTTCTAGAATAATTTACTAGTCTATAATTTAAAAGTCTATTTTAATAATTCTTAGGTATGCTAATCTCCGTTGCTGGTAATTGCTAGCTACCGCCCCACGTTTTGACCGAGTTACAGATGTGTTAATCCAACAAGTTTTTGTGTTCCAAATTTCATCTAAATTCATTGAGCCGTATGCTTGAATTAAGCACAAACATTCATAAATTCACATTTATAATGATTACTGAGATACGTTAACGTGTCCCCGATTCACAGCGATATGGAATATATATCTGTGTCGTTGACCACTTGAAGCTGTCGTGTGTAGGGACTACATTGTGTACTCGCTCACCAACAGGCAAGATTGTCTGACCCTTGCTTAGTGGTGGCGGCGGAGTGTGTAGCATCGACCACCCTAACTCATCTCCAGAGTATCGTAAGAGGCGACTAAAGTGTACACCGCTGACCACGCGCATTAACATCTCGGACCAAATGGTCAACAAAAGCATTCCCATATAGTTTTGACGGGCCAGTTGGCTTGGTAGTTAGAGACCCTGACAGCCAAACCGAAGGTCGCGGGTTCGATTCCCACCCAGGACAAACATTTGTGTGCATAAACATGTCTGTTTGGTCTGTGTCTGGGTGTAAATATCTATATAAGTATGTATTTAAAAAGTAGTATAGGTATGTAGTATATCAGTTACCTGGTAGCAATACTACAAACAGTACACTATGCTTAACTTGGGATCAGGTAACCATGTGTGAAGAATGTCTTGGGATGTTTATATAGTGTTGGCGACAGATAGGCGACTAGCCCTAAAAATCTGCCAAGTCTCTTATAATACGTTATGCGACCCAAATGATTGGGTACAGGACAGGCAGATGACCATGATGATAATCTTCATTTAAATGTAAGTGTGTGCTCAAAAGTGTAGCTTATGATAAGCGTGTATTAGAGCAAAACGCTTACCTCTGCAGCTCTGGTGTAAGATTGAGAAATTCGCGAAATTTATATAATTATTTTTATGGTAATGATGGCGAATGTTATAATGAGCTTGAACTTGTGGTAATAGAAAATGAAGCACACCGTGACTGTACCTACCTCATGGTGATCGCTGTGCGTGCTCATAAAATAATAGACAATACCGCCGTGCTCTGTCGATAGAATGACAATGTTAAAGGCTTGCACCTTGCATGTAATGCTGTGTAATGAAATATGAACCTATTGTACCTTTACCAATGTCTCTAGATGCATAACTATTGGCTTGACGACTGAATTTTATTCAACTCATTGATTTTTCACTTTCAATTCTGGCAAGGCTTTCATATCTGAGGATAGTGTTTACTGTGTGTCAGTATTCTATTTGATGAGCCGTCTCCTCGGCTAGCTATACTTATAATTCTGACCACCATCACCACTAGTAAATGACAGGCACATGAGGCTTAACAACTTCACGTCTCAGGAACGCCAACGCATTGGCAATGCTCCTAGTGTTGCAAATATACATAGGCGGCGGTGACTACTTATCATCAAATGGACTGTATACTTGTTTGTGTGTCTACTTCTGGTTACTGTCACCAAGTCAAGCTATAAATAAATCTGTATTATAGGGTCAAGGTTCCAGTATTAGTAAGTTTAGGGGATCGGTGAAATTACCGCTGGTGTTGCAAATGTCCATAGGCGGCGGTGACCACGTACCATTAGGCGGTCTCATTAGCTTCAAAATGGACAGTGTTCCTCTGAGCAGCAGGAAGACTATCTCACTGAACATATAAATAACAATTGAATCATTATGTAACAAGACGTCATTCGCCTATGATCATTCAATCAGCTCCATCCAATAGCACATGGATACACCTGCGCTACGACCTTGCATTTCGCCGTCGTCCGCACGTCCGTCCATCCACCTGACAGTGAAAGGCGTCCTTGGTACTGGTTCTATTAAATGTGCTACTATTACCAGAGCATATTACGTATGAACTCGTTATGCCAAGTTTATTGTAATAGTAGCCAAGGAATTTGCGTATGGTCTTGTTTTATTTCATTTGACGAACGCACCCAAAACGTACCTGAGTATTGTTTTTTCTTACTTACGTTTTAAGAAGTTTTATTGATAAGTTTCTATGGTAATTACTACTAATTTATTTTGTGACGAGACTTATTTTATGGCAAAAAAACTTAAGCATAATATTGAGATATAAAATACCTTAAAAATGAGCAATACAGGAACCCTAATCTTCAGAAAAAGTAATGTTCTTTTGTTTTTTATTTTATTTATATTGGGATTTATAAGCGTAGATTAAATACTTAGTGAGTACATACAGGGAATCAAATACTTCTATAGAATATAATCTCAATATATTCTTTCTGTAACAGTACCTACATTTTTTAAGATGACTAGGAATATTTAAAGGAAGTACGAAGTTTAACTCATCGCTCACGTGATATTAAACGTTTCCGGGTACACGACCACCATTAATCACGTTTTTTTAATTATTTTTATCGGTTTTTATATTGTCACGTTTGACATTTTAATAAGGTACTAAATTAATGTGCATTTTTTGTGGTTTTTTAAATCTTTTAAACACTAAGGAACGAAATATAATTATTATAATAGAACGTGAAATCTTTTTTAAAAACCAAGTGGCCAGAATAAAGAATACAAGCTCTTTTGACACCGATACACATAAATTGGCAACAATTGCAAATTAAAACAATAAAAATTCTCAGCTGTGTTGATGTCACTGGCACCTGTGCTAAAAGTGTTAAAAAATAATATCCTTCCCATTTATACCCATTATCTATACCAATTAAATAAAATTTAAGTATCTGTCTGAGATTTTAAATAAATGGCTAATAAGGAACTGCTATTTATATGATGCCTAATCATTAATTAGCGTTTTTAATTATTTTATCTGTCTGAAGTAAGTCTCGAATAGGTTCCGATTTGGCTGATTGGATTCCAATGAAATTTGGCACAGATTTTTTTTTTTTATCTGAACAAAAGGAGACATTTTATAGTGGAGACAACAAAATTAAATACTTAAATTGTATTACGGGTAAACATTTTAATTATTCTTCAATCACTTTTGAATTACCATAGATTCTGTTTATTATTCATTTATTTTTCGTCACGCAAAAAGGTTGTGGACCAGAATTGCAAACCCCTTTCCATAAAGAGAACTCAAACGGTACAAACCATAGAGCACCTTTTTGCTTAACACTTTTAGTGACAAGTCTCACATGGTATGCCACAGTTGCATACAAGCTGTTACATAAGTTGGTCAATGTCTGTATACACCGGTGTCGGTACTGTACGCAATTTTAATCCACTTTTGTAACACCTCTCGTTTGACAAACAAAACGTTGTGATATCACCTCTTTATACAGTACGTTTCATTATTTAAAACATAAAATTAATTTTTATTTACTTAATACTAAAATAACAATAAATGTTTATTAATCTTATTTATCTATGAAGTTTCATTATTTAAAACATTATTTATTTTTTTATTTACTTTATACTAAAATAACAATAATTTAAATTAAACTTATTATTAAAAAAAAATATTATTGAAAAATTCTGCAACCTTTTTGAATGACGAAAAATAAATGAATGATAAACACAACCTATGCTATTCAAAAGTGATTGATGAATAATAAAAATGTTTCGCACCCTCAGAACGATTAACTCAAATAATCACTTTTGGCACATCTCTGATTGGGTCACTTTCGCACTGAGCGGGGAGGGTGGGTCCCGGTGTTAAAGACGGTGAAGTATCGGTATACTTATTCTAACATTAAATTGACTATGTTTTACTATACATCGGATAGAGCGTACTTTGTTTATTCTCTCTATGATCATAACTCCATTTCGCCAAATTTTGAGTTAAGCCCTTATCGTACTGAGGGTGCGGTTTGTGTAATACATACATACAAAATTATTGTAAAAACAAATTTTCAAGGGCTGAGAGAAAACTATAGGCATTAGTGTATTCTAATATTCTGATCATGATTAATCTACTAAAACTATGACAAATTGCTAAATAATTCATTACAAAATGTGATTCATTATCTATTTTAGAATGAAACTATTGCAATTGAATATAATTACAAATAATTTTGCATTGATTATGAATGCAAGATGCTTGAAGAAATAATTAATGCCGTTTTACCGTTTTGCCGAAATAATATTCGTTTTGGTATTTAATTATAGAGTAACCGTCAATTTAAGAATTTATGATAAAAAAAATTAATAGTGGCAACCCTATAAATTTTCAACGGTATTGCGATTGACCTCAATCTCACCTGATGGTAAGTGAAGATGAGGCCGAAGATGAAGCTCGCTTTCCCGTTAGTTGCCTATTCACTCTTCTCTTGAAGAGCCCCAAGTTGTAGTTTTCAGGGGTCACAGACAACAAACAGGGGAGAGAGAATTCCAATCCTTAGCTGTGCGTATGAGGAAGAAAGCTGCAAAGCGCTTCGTGCGAATTGGTGGTATGTCTACAACAATTCCATCAAGAAACATAGAAATAGTGGCAGCCCTGCAATTTAAACAATTCTATCATAAAACAAAGAGTTAGGTATGGCACATGCAACGCCTCGAGGCCTAATGAACCTAGTTTCGACTTTAATATCTATAAATGCGAAGGTAAACAACATACGAGTTGCGTTTCAGAATATTTTTACTGTTCTACCAAAAATAATTAAGAAATAATTTATTTTACAGTTGTGAGCTAGTTTGGTCTGGATGTAAATATCTATTAAAGTATGTATTTAAATTTAGATATTAGTTATTTGGTTTCCATAACACAAGCTTTGGTTTGTTCGGGATCAGACGACTGTCTTTTATGTTTCAAGATATTTATTATTTGAACTATCAAAATAAACGCTTTTTTTGAATTGTTCAGAATTTTTACTAAGTAATATTAAATTCAAACATTCCACAGATAACCTCAAAAACATCTTCAGATTTTACTGGATCCCGTGAATAAATATCACAACTAGTATTTCTAATCAATTTAAAACAAATTAACTAGAAAATAGTGTTGCCACACCGATGTCTCGAAGCGAGCAGGCAATTCGACACGGGCCGCGATATCTATTTAAAGCACGGAAATTAGAAATGTTCGACTGATTGAAAGATTGGTAACGTCAAAAATATTAATAGAAATGATTCTTAATCTTATTTTTTACCATGTAGCTAATACGCATAAAAGAATGATACGATTTTGCTAAAAAAATACTTTTGTGTGTAGAACAAAAGGGTAAAATTTAAACTAACCTATAAAAACTAAAATAATAATAAAAAATTAAATCACAGATATTTTGTAATATAAGTGTAGTTTTTATCTTTAGAATGTCGAACTTTCTCTTTAAAAATGGTTTATTTCCTTTTTTTTATCTAAAAATATCATTCATGACACAATATGTAAAAATGTAAATTTTCGGAAATAAAGGCTTTATTATTATTATATAAAATTTTAAGCCTAATTGTCGCAATTCAAAATAAAACATATTTTTACATAATTACAAAGTGCGGCCTGTATAAGAGAATCTCTGGCCCATTTAAGACAACGGTGTGGTAACCTTTTTTCTCTAAGTATTAAAACAAAAAAACAATAGGAATTATGTATTTTTGATTTCATAATTAATACGTGAGGTCGGGTCATTATTGTTCTGTTTATAATGACAGGCATTTCGTCACGTTCTGCAAACGTAGTTTATTTAGCAGCGAGATGACTAACCTTCACTACTGCTGATGATGATTGGACATTGCACAACCCTCAGATTAATGGTAGCTGTTTTAATGACTGAATTCGAACCTCTTTAGATTCAGTCAATTCTAAAAAAGAACGTACCTATGAGAAAAGAAGAATAAATAAATATCCTGGGACATTCTTTACACACAACCATCTGGTCCCAAACTAACCAGAGCATGTACTAAGGATACCAGATAACTAATATACTACATTTTTTTTATAAATATACATACTTATATAGATATTTACACCCAGACACAAACCAAACAGACTTGTTCATGCACACAAATCTTTGTTCTGGGTGGGAATCGAACCTGCGACCTTTGGCTTGGCTGTCAGAATCGCTAACCACCAAGCCAACTGCTCTGTCAATAAAAAGAAAGGATACTGAGTATACTGTGGCAGTTTAAATAGAATCTCCTTTATACTATTTGATAAAAAAGTCCGTAATTTTTTTTATTTACCGCTTATTTGTGGATGAATTTGTTGTTATTTAATTAAATTAACATATATATTTATTAATTTACATTTCATTATACCTACTAACAATTTAAAATTAAACCAATGAAAATTGGAGGTCAAATGAAACAAGGTATCAATAGTAAAAAAATATTAAGTCCCATAGAAGTGTTTATTGTAAACTCGATTTTTAACAAAATACCTAGCTTAGATCACTGTTTAGTGGTATAGTTATAAACACTATTAAATATTCCAAAGGTCATGTTCCATGTCAAATATCAAGGAAAATGACCTATAAAGTTCTAAACAGGAAAAATTCTAAGCCTGAAGAAGTACCTACAGCATGAGTATTCTAAATTGAAATTTCGGCACAGAAATGGGAAAAATACTAAACAACTAAGTCATGTGGTCTACGGTATTATGTACTCGTAAAATACAGGTTACAAAAATAACCAAGGCTTTAACCTATCCGCTATTTTTGTGGTACAATTAAAAATAAATAAATTTATGGGAAATAAATTCTTAATTTTAAATCCCCAAACTTTTTTTAAATTTCTTTAAGAGCTTTCAGAGGTGTATACATAGGGTACATAGATACAAACATTCATCGTTTTAGATAAAACATGATAATTCAATAATGGTTCACTTTTACAGTATACATATGGGGGTTAAAATTGTCGCCAATAGTCACACCTATCACCTCCTAACGGGAATTAGTCGAATTACCAATCACCCTGTATATGTATAGATATATAATTTCTTGCAAAATCATTATTTGGACACAACCTTAGCACTCCCCTTTCAATGAAATTATTCGGCTTCATAATGACGATAGAAGTGGTCCTTTGAGCCGGATTCAGTTTACATTTCAGTACAACAATCTTGTTCTACTAATTACTAACATACTACACCATCTCTGTACCTAACTGTACCATACCTACAAATCCCCGATATATTTTTCCCAGGCAAGTAACTCACTATTGTACTCGAGCAATGTCGTTGCGATAATAAAAAAAAAACTAGAACATCTTATTATTGGGTTCCGTAATTGAACAAAAAGCTAATATACTCGTATACTTAGCATTTGTATGATTAATCGACAGAAGTAAGTTGAAGCTAGCTTAAAAAATATCTCGGAAATCCGGTTACTAAAATTGTCATAAAAGGCCGCTTTTGACAATTATGTGTTAAACAAAAATCAACCTTATCATTAGCTATGATAAGGTTCATTAGCATAACCATACAATTAACCATTGGTTCAAGCTATAAAGGTGATTTTTCAATGACATTCATGGCTGTCAAAACGACTTGAACTACGTCTAACATTAGCTATTTCGTGAATTCCTTTTACGGAGTTCGACTATGGCGTATCTTCATTTTCTAAGCAACGGAAGAAATAGAACCATGACCGACTGGTCAAGGTTTACTGCCTATCTAAGTAATGTAATATTTTGTGAAATATTAAATAAAAATTTAGACTAATTTATTATATTAGAATAGGGACTAAAATTACCATACATCGATTAGGAAATCAAACTATTGAATAAATTTGATAGATATCTACACTAACCAGTGATCGCATAGTGATCGAATTTCGATCGTAATTCTTTATTTTTTAAGTTTGAACGTTATTTAGGTTTTTCAGAATCATTAAATGGAACTTTTTTTGAATTTTGTTTTAAAAATTATATCAGCTGCCAGTATGAACAATAAACAATCAATTTTAATTAATTTAATATAATATCAATTAAGCTTTCTGCACTCCATATAACTTGATTTATACCAAATCCCATACACCTCCGTTTTCTCTCCACTTATTAATATACCTATAGATATTAGAAAAAGGGAAGCTAGAGTTTGTGGAAGAGGTTACTCGATGTACTTCAGTTTACATCGAAAATTAATTCACTTATTGAAAGCTACACTATTCCAGTGCCGGATTAATCCCGCATTAAGCAAGCGCGGGGCCCGTAGCAAATTCTGTAGAGGGGCCTTTGATCGGGTTCTTAAGTATAATGAGGTAAAAAAAACAATCAGTGGTTGGCAGCCTTAGACACGCAGGGCCCTTTTCGCTAGGGGCCGCCTTTTGCGCGGGGCCTCCTTTTGCCCTGGGCCCGTAGCAATTGCTACTCTTACTACGTGGTTAATCCGGCACTGCACTGTTCCTGTGCGACATAGGCTTTATTATAATTCCAGAAGACAGTAGACCGCGGTACGGTAGCTATTAGTTATTATTTATAATGGAAATAAATTTTTGATATAATAAAAATAAATTTATCACTAAAGACTAAAATAATATCACACTTTATTGCAATGCCGTAAATCTCTGTAAATTTCAAAACAAAATAAGCGTAGGATCACAAGTTTTCTTAAATAGGCCATGACTAATGTAAATCCTAATACGGAACCTCGAAGATCAAACACAATGCTCACTTGCTACAGTTTCCTTCATTGTAATACACAAATAATAACTGTTTACCCACAAACTGCCCGCTTTGCGTCGCAATGCTAAAAGTTGCAAAACTTCGAGGTCTAAATTAGAGAAGGAACGTCGTTGGCAAATTTGTGCTAATTTTTACAAAACACTTGGAATTTAACATAATAAAATATGTATTTGTCAATTTTGAATGTGGTTTTATTTGATATCATCTCGAGTTGTTTTAAACTTTTTTTTTCTGGCATCAAGTATTACAACTTTTTTTGCATTATAATCATATAATTAGGTACCAACCTATGACCATTAAAATGTATAAAAAAAAACATATCATTTACAAAAACAGGCATAAAAATAGATCGGTCGGCAAAAAACATAGCAAAACGAAGAGAGAAACAATATATGTATTATCATATTTCAATGAATTCCACCAAAAAGTTTTCAGCATTATTAAAAACATTGGCTGATTACAAAAAAAAACACCATTCTATAAAAGTAAAAAAAGAGTGGTTGTAACCCAACTAATATTATAAATGCGAAAGTTTGTGAGTTTGTTACTCTTTCACGCAAATACTACCCAACGGATTTAGGAATCACAAGCCTCAGCTCAAAACAACGAGCTGAGCAAGCGCGGAAAGATGTTAATATATAAATTTATATGTCAGAATAATTATCAAAGAATCTTTAAAGAGTACGGACTTCTCTTGTCCGTAGAAAATTTAAAAAGAAAACGGGTTGCACTTCGGGAGTGCCGGCAGAAGTGAACACTTGACCAGTAACGTTGTGCATTTTTACCGTCTTACGAATTTTTGATCAGGTCACGCGTCCTGACGCGAGTTTAACATTTTATACCCATCCCAAGAAAAGTGCTCAACGCCGCTAAAGAAGTTTTCACCTCAAAAAAGTGTATAATTCAAATGATAAGTTAAAACGTTGAAATCGCTTCAGGTGTTGTTTTGGGGCATGTGACAACGAGATCGATTTCATAGTGTCCTTTCACTATCACGTTGCTTACTCAATGTTTTGGCGCCGAGGGCACTATTAGTACAATCACATTTAAGCATTATTACTGAATTATTGTATAAGCTACACGATGTAATAGATTTTTAAATTGATACAAATATTTGGGGCATTATGGTTACGAATGCGTAATATTGTGACTGTGGCGGTTTAATTTATATTTATTTTGGCAATATGACAACCTATGGAATCAAATTCAAAATTTCTTTATTACATTGCAAGTTCAGAAATTAAATGGGTTGGGACTCCCTTTTAAACACGTTTTTATTAGTTTCACCTGTATGTTTGTATATAACCGACTCCTTTTGGTGCGATTTTGACCAACTTTAAACGGTCAGATTTCATTCAAACTTTGAAGATTTATCGAGGACCGATGACAATTCAATATTTTTAATAGTTATCCGTTATCCTTACTAGGATAATCAGGATTAGCGATTTAACTAAAAAATAAATAATCGCTATCACTACATAGTATAAAACAATGTCGCTTTCTCTGTCCCTATATCCCTATGTATGTTTAAATTTTTAAAACTACGCAACGGATTTTGATACAGTATTTTTTAATAGATAGAGTGATTGAAGACGAAGGTTTTTATGTATATTATAATATGTGACATCCCACAGGAACGCGGATAAAACCGCGGGGGACAGCTAGTAGTTTAATAAAACTAAAAATCACGCATTTTTTTTAATTCTTATTTCAAATTTATTTTTTAGTTGGATTTTCTATAAAAGCGTGATTTTTTAATTTCATTACTAAAATAGATATGAAATGAAATGAAATATTTATTCAAATAGGCCTTCACAGGCACTTATGTATGGTCAGACTCTATATTTATATCCAGACTAAATTTCAGAAATCATTTAAAACTTAAATTTAAAATCTACTACAAATTTCTTAATAGAATAGTATTGTAACTAGATTTACATAGCGTTAGGCGCGCAAACTGTACACAATAAAGGCTATAATTGCTTATCAGTGTTAATAAATGCAATAAGCGTGTAGTTTCGTTTAACAATTGTGGGAACATCAAGCGCTAGGTATTGTATTATAGTTCTTTTTTTTAAACGTTGCGCAGTACAGTTAGCTTGAGATCGCATCATAGACAGCAAATAAAAACTAAAATTGACACAACTTCTGAATTATGGCCATAGACTATAATGATAATTACAAAAAAAATTGGGCGCCCTTATATTTCTTTTTTTAAACGGTGAGCAGTACAGATAGCTTGAGGTCGCATCATAGACAGCAAATAAAAACTAAATTTTACACAACTTCTGAATTATGACCATAGACTATAATAATATTTACAAAAAAATGGGGCGCCCTTATAGTTCTTTTTTGAAACGGTGCGCAGTACAGATAGCTTGAGGTCGCATCATAGACAACAAATAAAAACTAAATTTTACACAACTTCTGAATTATGACCATAGACTATAATAATAATTACAAAAGAAATGGGGCGCCCTATAGTTCTTTTTTTAAATGGTGCGCAGTACAGATAGCTTGAGGTCGCATCATAGACAGCAAATAAAACTAAATTTTATACAACTTCTGAATTGTGACCATAGACTATAATAATATTTACAAAAAAATGGGGCGCCCTTATAGTTCTTTTTTGAAACGGTGCGCAGTACAGATAGCTTGAGGTCGCATCATAGACAACAAATAAAAACTAAATTTTACACAACTTCTGAATTATGACCATAGACTATAATAATAATTTCAAAAGAAATGGGGCGCCCTATAGTTCTTTTTTGAAACGGTGCGCAGTACAGATAGCTTGAGGTCGCATCATAGACAGCAAATAAAAACTAAATTTTATACAACTTCTTAATTGTGACCATAGACTAAAATAATATTTAAAAGCAAATTAGGGTACCCGTAAAAGCCTGTGTCGAAATATGAAAACTGACTGACATAATTTCCCTGTAAAACTGCTACTTTAAAACCATTCACTTAAGGTTTAGAATAGTATAGAAAGACTATCGGCTATTATTAATATCCAATTCAATTAGTGTCTAGAAACACATAAATTCAACTATTTTGGATGGGTATTAATATTATTATAATCAATTAATAATTTTAGACGAATAACACTTTTTTATGTCAAGTTGACTTATAAACAGACAGACGGTACCTACACTTGATGGTAAGTGGTCATCGCCGACAATGGACATTTGCAAACACTAACAACATCGCCAATGCGTTGTCGACTTTGAGACGTGATATTGTCAAGTCTCATGTGCTTGTTTGTAATTTCATAACAGTAAATACACTACTGCTTCACGACAGAAATAGGTAAGGTGGTAGTACTTCCCCGGACGAACATTGTACTTAAGCTCTTCTTCGAAGAAAATAATATATGTCATAGTGCAATTCACGAAAAGCTAGTATTGAAACAATCACATTTAAATTATTATGTATATAGCTATAGTATGATACCTAACACTTCGGTGGCACTTCCCAGGATAAACTCTGCACTAAGAGCTTATTAAGATATTTCTATTAATACAACTATGTTGATGCAGATTCTCTAATGGCAACCAACCTCTTTAGTTGATCTTTTATAAAAAAAAAATCTGAAGGAAAATATAATCATAGACAATCAAATATATTATAAACAAAAGACTCGCGACCTTGTCACCTGCCTATAAGTAAAACATACTTTATTGCACCTCGTGATGTAATGGACGTGTCAGAACTCTAATTCATGTTGTGTACTTAGTCAGTTCTGCGACTTCCTCTTGTGGTATTTATTTTAGCTCCAAGGTGATGTGAAATATTTGCACGTGCGTGACAAAGAACTTGACTTTTGTTTGCTTTAAATGTTATTTTAGCTCTTGGAAGTTAGTAATTATTTCTAATTCTTTGTTTTTACTCTTGAGTTGGTGCGCCGAAGTAGCAGTATTTGTTCTGGGTTTATTTATTTATATATTAGCTGAATACATACTATTATATATTATTTAAATTTTTATCTTACTTATGTAGACCACCTTACCCATTTCCCCCGTGAAGCAGTACTGCACTGGTATTACTGTGTTTCGGTTAGAAAGGTAAGGGGACCGGTGAAATTACAGACACATGAAACTTAACAACTTCAAGTCTCAGGCTCGACAACGCATTGGCGATGCCCCTAGTGTTGCAAATGTCCATAGGCAGCGGTGACCACTTACCATCAGGTGGACCGTCCACTTGTTTGTCGGCCCATGTGGTATCAAATGTTGATGTTCGTGACTGAATGAAACAAAGCTGAACAGATTTCCATGTAACTTGTCAAACGTACAGAATACTTGTACCCGGGAAGACATACGATCTCTCATGCTGGTAAAACCGTGGGGTATACCCTGGTCTTAACTATATAAAAAGAATACGAATTTTGTAAGTTTGTGTGCATGTGGAGGGTAACTCCGAACCAAGAAAGATTTAAGACTGTTTTAGTACAAAAGGCTTTCTACAACACAAACGATTATTTTAATGACGACAATGCTTGGTGTAGCGCTCGCTCCAGTAGGACACATCTTTACGTACAAAATCTTATTTTGAAAAGAGCAGTTGCTGAGTTTATTGCCGGCTCTTCTTAGTAAAAGCAACCTTCCGAACCGGTATTAGAGTCTGACCATTCATAAGTGCCTATTTGAATAAATATTTCATTTCATTTCAATGCACCTATTTAGCTAATAATAATAATAATGTTCCACTATTCTCGAGAGACATGGGCTATGTGTTACAAACACCGGATATATTATATTCCTCTGGAACGCAGGTAAAACCGCAGGACGGTTGCAAGTTTGTACTAAAATTAATAATTTATTACATGCTGAAAGTATATCGCTTTTAATATTTTTTATTACTTAAAATCGATGATAATATACAAAAGGTAAATTTGCTTAGATACCTAAACATACGAGAGACAAAAAAATCATTTATCAGTATTTATTTTAAATTGTATAAATATCAAACGACATTCTATTATAAAACTAAGCTAAAGTAGGTACCTACGTCTAAAACTAGTGATACCAAATAACAAAAAACGCGAGGTCAAAACATCATCCAATAAAAAATTAAGTGGCTACTTTATAGTGTTTTTGCGCACGTTTTTTATAACTTATAGTTTTTAAAATTCATTGAATATAAATGTAATATTTAATTACATATTATTTAGTTGATTAATCATTTAAGAAACAATAAATTTTAAATAAGTACTGTGAATGACTCAAACAAGAACGCTTTATTAATTTAAAAAAAGAATATTGTGTTTTATTCGATTGGTACAATAAATTTATTTCGTGAATTGTTTCTTTTAAACAAATATGCCAGTAACATAAAGTAAGTCGGCAAAGATTTCCTAATAGAAGAATAAGATCTATAGTGTATGTATTTATGGTACAAAATGGGTAATAGCAGCAACTACAATGCAAATGTCATGACCACACCACGCGTGAAATCCGTGTCATGATGCATTTATAAACAGTGGGGAAACTTCAAATATTTTTTTTTTCATGAACAGTCAGTCTCTAATACCGATTCAGAAGGTTATTTTTACTAAGAAGAATCGGCAATAGTGTTAGGTTACTATAGATTGGTACGAAAATAATTTTGTTCAAATAGGCCTTTACATGCATTTATGAATAGTCAACATCTGGAAGATTGTTTTTGCTGAGAACAGCTGGCCAAAAACTACTATCGATTTTCATAAAAATGATATCCGTGTTAATCTAACGATCAAACTTTGTACACCATTTAACAATAACGAAACCAATTATTTAAGCACAAAGAAAAGATTTTCCGAAAAAAGATTTTGTCAAACCTTTTTTTTTAATTACCAATTGTAATATGAAACTTGGTGTATATATTGTTCAGAACAAATAATAATATTGGCAAGTTATATCAGCTGTTAGCATTAAAAGTATATGAGCAAAAAAAGCCTACACTGGCCGATTTTATCGAATCTAAATGTAAATACCTAAACATTTATGAAGATGATGTTGACGTGAAGATCGGCAAGTATCCGTCAATATTTTGGAATAGAATTACTTGACATTAATAAAAAATACTGCCAAGCAATAATTCCAAAATAGAAAGTCAATGTCACATAAAAAAGAAATATTCAATAGGCTGTGCAAATGAAACTACTGATTTTCAATGCACTATGTTCATTCCGGTCTTGATCGGCGCGAGCGCATGCGGTCGCCGGCGCACAACCGTGCGCATGACCGGTAAAGGTCATCTTTGTTCACTTTGATATTTTATTGGTATCTAGAATCAGTATTTAAGTAGATTTATAGCAGCTTATTAATCTGTGAACCACAATTTTATGAATTTACATTTTGATGCAATGGCAATTTAATTAAGAAATATAGTGCGAAATTGGAAATTAATAAACATAATTATGTGTCAAATCTGCCTTACATAGCTAAATATAGGTTTTTTTATTAAACTTGCGGCTCGCTATGATGGCCGATTTGACGTTTAACAATGACCAAAAAAAATTACCTTTATTCCTACAGACATAAGGTGCATCTATTGATCCAACAGCTAATTGTATGATGATGGAAATCAACCTTATTCCAAAGCAATACAGTTTCTTTTCCTATGACAATCTGAAACGTCAAAACGGCCATCGTAGCGTGCCTGTAGTATAGTTCCCTTACGACTGTTGCTGAAAAGTACTCGAAGACTGTCAGTTTGTTTGTATTTTCGTTTAAATGGTTGGATCGGCTACGTGTGTCTATGGTACGGAGAGGTACATAGACAACATTATTCTATATATTTGGACACGGACCGATGCTTGTTGAACATGTAACCTCCCTGTTAGACCTTAAGTTACTACTGAAAATAAGTTTTTGGGTATATACCTACTCAGTACATACCCAAAAGTAAAACTGGTAAAACTGAGCTGAATCCTTTTTGGAATCACACAATATTTTCCTTTTTTTAATTTTTATATTTTATTAGTTTTTTTCTTCCATGTTTGTATATTTCCATAATGGTGTGTATGTCAAAATAAATGTTTTTCTTTATTTATTTCTTTACTTTTGCAATATATGACTCTAAAGTCCTTTACGGCCATTTTCAACTCAGAGACCGCAAATCCAACCAAGGAGAATACAATAAGTGTCTAATTGAGTGTTGCCAATTAAACTATACATAATCTCATATTTCGCGTGGTTACTTATAAGGAATGCTCACATACTACTTACACATAACCGGACACGCCGGTTCTATAAACTTCTTGTCTATTACACCTATAATGTTTCCACTTTTTGCTGCCTAATCGCATCTGCATTTTCAACATTTATGTTGATACAGTCGGGAAAAATACAAAAAGAAACGAATAGAAACCTTTTTTTGTCTTGACTGTACCTACCTACTTTAGGGCTTATACTTCTATAGTATTTTCAAAGTCAGCTTAGAGCCCTCTGCGCTCACCGAACATGTCTATGTAATGAGGGAATTAGCACCATCAAAGGCATAGTCAAAAGGTAATACATTCGTCCCATCCCAAAAAAAATTATACAAGTTATTCGATCATTTAAAGAAAAAATTATGTCCAGTAAATTACAAATAAAAATATACGTTATTCAATCTAACTGTAGATGGGTAATCGGATGTCAAGTAGTAAGGAAATATAAATACTTACAATTATCAAGCAATAAACTATAAAAACCATTAAATATTGACCTTGCAGACCAGTGACGTTCAATGTTGAAGGTACAAAAAGCCTCCACAAGGTCAAATACCTACAGTAAGCCAGTAAATGTGTTTTCTTCATTACCATGACTTATTAGAAAACTTCATAACGTAAATATAAAAACCGCTAAAGAAATATAATCTTGACATAGATGCACGCAACCTTGAATCGGAATTGTTTTTAAATAAAATATGAAATGCAAATTTAATCGATTACGAATGGTTATTCTATCCATTTCTAAAACGTAGGCTCGACACGTGACGCTCGAGCATCTATGATAATCCGCCATACCTAAAACCTCTTTGAATGAAAAAAAGAAGATTTTTTTTTTTTTAAAAGAACATCTCATTAATGTTCATCTGCGTTTACGTCACAGCGGTTTCAATTCATGCTTTGTAGTCACTTTTAAGAAGGATTGCATGATATTAAAAAAATTGTGTTAATTCATCATTTGTTCGAAAACGTGTCAAAAAATAATTTCTGGCGCAATAATTCAAAATAAAATACAAAACAATGATGAAACAACATTCAAAAAAGTCATTTTAATAATGAAGCCTTATTATTTACATCGTATTATTAACGACCTTGTCAATGCATCATAATATTGGTAATGCACAAACGGACTGCACATCTTTTATGCATGGACTTGCGCAAGCTAAGGCCGCATGAGGTCGACCCAGTGAAATATTATCAAACAATTTACCAAGAGGTATTAAATCGTCATAATGTTTGCTAATACCTTAACGCCTTTATATGCCTATCTCATCATGACTGTACTTTAATTTAAAACTGGCTGTTCCCGGCAAACGTTTCTATGCAATTTTCTTTTTTGTGCCTGGAACCTTCCCAGGCGTGTGTTGATCAAGTTACAAGAGTTTCATCGCTATCGCATACATTATAAGGTACCAGACAAGGTTTACAGACATAAATTGCATAAATAATAAAAAGTTAATAAAAAATTAAACTAAACAATACAACGTGATTTCAATATCCAGTTATACATAACTTTTCTTAGGTTGTTCGTTAGGTACAGGATAAAATCTATACCAAATTGAAATATCTGTCTGATTTCCTAATAAATGTCAAAATTTAAGCGACACTCCTTTTTATACGTTGCCTAATCATAAATTACCTTTTTTTATATTTTTTGTCTGTCTGTCTGTTCGATAGATAGTCTCGGATAAGCTCCGGAACGACTGATCGGATTGAAATGAAATTTGGCACTCAGATGCAATATTTTCCGGATTGTCACGGAATGCGAAACCGCGGGCTGAAACTAAGTTTTAAAATTTTAACTAAATCAGCAAGTAACATTCAACTCTTGCTTAGCTCTTCTACCTAAACTTTTATCTACTAATATGTAAAATAGGCAAAGACAATTTTCATTGCCAGTGACGTGACTTAGCTACAATAAAAAAAAAAATTACGTTTTTTTTTATATGCTAATTCATACAAGTTTTCCTCATATTTTGAATAACGATTATAGTTGAATTTCGACCACTAGTTATTTAATTTCTTTGCGATTCGTTATACCATTCTTAACGATGCCAGATTCATATTGCTCACACAATATGTTCCTAGGCCTAGCATATTAATGTGATAAACTGCAGGATATCGACAATCAAACTATTATTCGGGTCAGTGACCTCTGTACACTCGGCTCGACATTACAGAAATATTATAAGTTCCAAAGAACATGACATTTTGTTCTAATGTCACTTGAAACAATAAAATTCTGATCATATCTCAACTATTCCTTATCAGGGACGATAAAATCTTTTACAATAGTATTGGAATGCCTGACAACTACCCGGATAAGGTATAGATTTTTAAATGATTAGACGTTGATATATTATACACTATAGACGCGTTGTCTGCGCTTATAAATGGCAACATAAAATGATGTTAATTGACCTTATTCTATTTTGTCGAGCACCAACCGCAGTCGTGACGGCCCAATGTCCGCGTAAGGGCGTAAGAGCCATCAGAGCCTAATAACTTCGTCCCTTCCAAAAAATAAAGCAGTGGTGACGGCACGCTCGGTGCATGCAGAACCAATCTTATCGTTGCTAATGATATATATTCTTCTCCCTTTAACAACAATGACTCCATAAGGTGATATTTATTTTATTTTCCTTCGCGCGTATAATAGCTATCTAAGATGTACGCTATTTTTTGAGAGCCGTGATTTTGTGGAATGATGTATCTATATTTTAATATCTCATTGATTAGAACGTTATTTGTTCTTTGTTGAATCATAAATTGTTTGGTAATTGAATAAGTTACGGGCAACTTAAAAATTGTAGGTTATTTTTTTTAAGCCTTCCCTAGCGTCCGTAGAATAACTTGCTAAAGTTTCGCCACGATTGGATTAATGGAAAAGAAAGGTATAGGAGCCAAACATATATACAACACTTATAGATTAATTTACATTTTCTCTTATCAAGTAACATAGGAAAGTTACCTTACAGAATACGTTTCAAATGACAGGAATTCTTATTTACTAGACTTTGTAAAACCAACCAACGTCTATCAAATCAAAACAAACGCATCGTATTACGGCGCATTAGGTTATAAAGTCAATTGTTATCATTTTCCTCGTAGTTTCCACATTCAGGTTATCTTGGACGGTGTTTAATAAACATTGTGCAATGTACACGTCAATCGTGTTGTGCTTTTCACGTGGGAATGCGTTTTGACTTAGATATATCCTAGAATAATTTTCGTGTTGGACAGAGATAGATAGAGGAGATCTTTGGAGGAGGCCTTCACCCACCCTTGTAGATCAAGGAATATTGTAATAGTTAACATTTTCTAAAACAAATACATAGCTACTAATACTTAATTTTATTAAATGTTAAACTAAAAAAACAAAAAAGAATATCTACTAATATTATAAACAAGAATCTGTTCTTTTTTTTTACAATGAAATGCTTAAAATAGTTAGGTTATTCTTTAGATTACATAAACCAATTAGAGATATATAGAAACTGTATTTATTTTATGAGAAATAACAGGCATTTTTCTTTTATAATTTTCATGTCCCAAATAAAAAAAAACTGGCAATAGATATTTTATACCAAAAAGTCCGTTTATTGAAAGAGGTTTTATTCACAGTTTCATAATAGAGTTCCTTAACGCTAAACGCAACCAAAAATAATGGGCAGTGTGCAAAACTTCATCAGAAATTAAAAGTAGCTACCGTTTCCCGTTCATTGATCAAAAATCTCCTTTTTAAATTATGAAGACACTGCCACATAAATCATATACACTGCGATGTTATTGTCATTTAATTTAGTCAACTTCCTTCCTCATTAAATTTAACTCACTAAAACCCAAAGACTACATGTAAAAACCAATTCGAACAAACAAACAAAATAACATATTATATTCATTCTCTTACGATCATGACTGTACTTTTATGAGTCGTAAAATTGAACAAAGGATATAAATGAAACATGTTTGTTTTTATAATTTAAAGCCGGATAAGTCATCATTATCCCAAATTGTATACTGAAGTATTATCCTTTTAACATAAAAGTTGTTTAAGTGTCTTTATTTCTAAATCCTATAAAACAAAGTGATAATTGTTGTTTGTCTGTCCGCTTAGTTCTTTTAAACTACGCAATGGATTTTGATGCGAATTTCAGTATATTTTTTCCGAAAGGTTTATATAATTTTACTCACTACTCAGACAAAGCCGGAACTGGACGCTATTACATTTAATTGTACATTTTTTATTTGAAATGAGGTACAATGGTAAGATTTTTTCCCCAAAAAAATCTCTAAATATCGCCGTTTAGGAGAAGAATAGCGTACACATGCACGCCGGAATGTTATATTATATAATAACATTATTATGGGAAACAAAAGTGAAACCGCGGCATGAAAAGCTAGTATACGTATGAATACCTATATTTTAAAGGCAATGGGGAACTGCCTAGTAAATTACATCCAAAAATATACGAAAACATCAAATATGATCAAAATTAAATCATTAATGTTATTTTTATGTACTGATCTAATCACAAAGAGTATGTTATTTGATGCGGTACAATTATGACGTCACATTTTGCTATTTCATACAAAACTCCATAAATTCGAACGTTTTGACATTTCATAAAGAATCTAATATATCTAATCTAATACGTTTAAAAGAGCAAGAAGAATTAATTAATTAAGTAAATAAATTAAATTAAATAAGTATATATCTATATATACTTAGGATCTCGGAAACGGCTCCAAAGATTTTCATTTAATTTAGAATGCAGGAGATTTCGGGGGCGTTAAATCGATCTAGCTGGGATTCATTTTCAGAAAATGTCGTTTTATCCGTGTTTTTAGGCAATGAAAACTGTTACAATGTCATTAGAAGGTAATGTTTTCAAGTTACATCTTTTGTGAGAAATACTGTTATTGGGAGCCCTTTATTATCGCATCTAATTCGTATCTAGGTATATATGACAGTGCTTTAAAAAAGAGAATACAGTAGAAGTCATGTTAGTAAAGAAAACCCGAGCAATGCTCGGCCGTCCAGGTACTATGTATTTTATGATCATATATACAGCTCACAAATCTTGCAGTGGTGTGTTCGTTTGATTAAACTTTGTACAGACGACAATTTAAGATTTATAGTGTGGTACCTTTGTAGTTAAGTGTTTTCGAACAATAGAATTGACGCGCTGTTGAAATTGAAATGTGTTTTGGATTTGCTTGTAACAATTCATTTTAAGAACTCATACGTTGAATGGGTTGTAAAACCAGCTGAAGAAGTAGGTAAACACAAACATAACAATATTTTTTACCTTCTATCCTGGGACATTCTTTACACACGGCCATCTAATCCCAAACTAAGCAGAGCTTGTACTAGTGAAACCAGATAACAGAACTACATATACAATTTTTTTTCTAAATACATACTTATATAGATACTTATAACCAGACACTGAACAAACAGACATGGTCATGCACACAAATGTTTGTTTTGGGTGGGAACCCGCGACCATCGGCTTGGCAGTCAGAGTCGCTAAGCCAACTGGCTTACATATGGCAACGGCCTTTAACTTATGTGAATTACATAGTTAGACTGAAATATTAATACAAGCTAATATAATTACGTCTACCCACGTATACTGCTATGCTAAATAGGTATCCTTTTTCTTCGATTTGTCTATATTCATATTTATTTATATAATTAATATAGATCCTTACAAACAGATATTTATGCTCACTATCGTTTGTCCTGCATCAGAACCGGACCCGAGTGTGCTTGGCAGAGTCTCTCCACCAGGCTAACTGTTCCCGTAACATAATCAAACACCATATAAGCTCAAGACAAAAATACTCAAAGGAGTATTTGACTTCAATCAAAACCAAAATATTTAATTACGAGCAACCGACCCGAGAGTCCACTCGCATCCGATCGCAACATAGCATATATGTCACTTGAGAGTAGTATAGCTCTCCATCAGTGAAAGATTGATCGACAACGGTTAAGTAGTTTCTAAATTAAATCCAAACATACAAAACCTCTTTATAATATTAGTGTAGATTTACTCATAAATATGAAATAATACTGGCCAGTATTATGCGTTACTAATAATAATTTTCATATATTTAATACCATAATACCTAACAGGCCTCATTGCAGTGCTTATAAGACCAAGACGCGAGCTTCCACTGATCGCTAAAGTATTTTAACAGGAAACTACACTGAGTCATAGCACGCATCGAGACTTGAAAATTATCCTCCCATCCTTTTTGAACGGACAACATTTACATAGGGCTTCGATCCCGTAAGGAAAATGACATCAGCTCAAGGATGATTTCGCGGTCTCTATGCTCTGTCTCTTTCGCTAACTACGCAATTACGTGAGAGGTAAAGTTCGATAGTCTCGGAGGTCTCCGTGCGGTGGCTCGCCGACGAAGTTTGTATTGTGCTGAATAAGGGGCAGGACAGTAATATTGCTATGTTTATAACCATGTTTTTCTAAATACCCTCACATTTCTGATAACATGTCGCATCTGCTAAGGAGTTTCTCAAGCGTTCATAATCTATTTGCATATTATTACCGTATTTGCATTTGAATTTAAGTGTTGCTTGAAAGTGATTATAATATGATGTTTATTAACATAATTAATTCAGACAGTTCGAGCTTGTGTATGAATTTCTGTGTTAAAAATTTATTTCAATTATTAACAACCTTATTTATCTATTAACCTACTACCGCAGTACTTAAAAAAATAATATCCTTGGACATCCTTTACGCATGGCCATCTGATCCCAAACTAATATAAGCAAAGCTTGTACTATGGAAACCAGATAACTGATATATTACATACATATTTTTTAAATACATACTTACTTCCAGAAAGAACAAACAGACATGTTCATGAACACAAATGTTTGTCCAGTGTGGGAATCGAGCCCACGACTAGCATGGCAGCCAGGGTCTCGTAAGAAAAAAAGCCAAGGGGCCGAAAAATCTTTACATCGTCTAAATATACAATGTCCAACAGAATCATTGTAATCTGGTTATTATAACAGAATACCAAAGTTACATAATACTGCGCCAACGAGTGTTAAATTCATTAAAATATATAGAATAGCGGAACAAATCTGTGATACGATTACCACGCCCAGTTTAGTCATTTGAACAGTATGTTAGCGTGCTCACTACACGGTAGCGCAATTTGTATAACATTTGATATGGTTATGGTATTCATGACAAAGCTATTCGTTGTCGTGTGAAAATTATTTCATGTCTATTGTGGACATATTTGTTAAATTCTCGGCCCTAACACGTGGAGTGAATTTGTAATATATTATCTTGAATCAGTACATAATCTAGATAAAATAATCGTTGATAAATCTACAAATCCCAATAGAGTTATATTTCCTTTATGCTTAAATAATGTTCTAAGCAAAAAAACCTAAGGTGTTAATAATCGTTATTGAGACAACTCGAAATACTTTATACGATTAATAAATCGAGATAAGAAACTAAATCGTCAAACCGCATGAATAAAAACTACAATTAAAATAAAGGCCCTAAGAAACCAATTATATCATCGAATATAAATAAACCACTATGTAATGCATTATGTAATATAACTGAACATGCGGGTAATGAACTTTGCAATTTAACTGTCGGAAAATGAGAAAGACATAAACCAGTTCCAGTTTAACTGCCCAAGCTGAATAAATCTACTAAAGTACGTAGCGATATGTTTAGTAAGACAAATCATAGGAGCGGATTTCCGCATAACTAATACGTCATAGTTTACTAACATTCGGTTATTAGTTAGGTCATCTATGACGATGGTATTTGTATTCCCTTTGATGATAGCAATGTTTACAAGGGATCCAATTAGGAGTCAAAAGCTAACATGTCAAATCCGGTACGTGAACTTGATGTACCGACGACATATAAAGACATCATACGGTAAACGACACCTAACAGAGCCGCAACAGATGGCCGTTTTGACGTTTCAGGTTGTCATAGGAAAAGAAACTGTATTGCTGTGGAATAAGGTTGATTTCCATCATCATACAATTAGCTGTTGGATCAATAGATGCACCTTATGTCTAAAAGAATAAAGGTTATTTTTCTTTGTCATTGTTAAACGTCAAAACGGCTATAATGGCGCGCCGCAAGTTTAATAAGGAAGTATTGTTGCAATGGTAGGCATTGCAAACGTGTTTTGGTTTTATGTAAGCCTTTTGATTTGACTTATCGAGATTAAAGTTACTAAACACCTGCCTGCTGATATAGTGGAAAAGTTGATTTTATAACAAGCGCACCTGTAGGGCTTTAGGTTAAATAATCAGGTTTAAATGGCCTATTATACATAACACTTTAGTAATGTAAGCTATAAAACTCGTAGTTTAACCAGTGGCATCTTGCACGGCCATCAAATATTTCAAAGGTCAGTTAAGTTCCAGTGAAAGTGTATTCGTTCTCCATTTTTGGAAGACGTGTTGCTATCTGTACGCAGATGCGCACGAGTGGGTCCGTTTGTTGTCGTAGCCCGAGCTATAAATACTACACCACCCGGTGCAAGAATGCAAATGAACGCGGCTGATGTACACGTTAACATTTATACAGGGATGGTTTATAAAGATGAATTTATTCGTTCTCTTTTATTTATAGACTTTAAAGAAGCTTTTGACACTGTTGCATTCAACTTAATTGTGATGAAACTATAATAAAAATATATTCTATTTTTTATTAGTGTTATTGTGATATTCTTACATTATTTTAGATCTTAAATACTACAATAAACATATTTGCTAAGGATAAAGTTAAGTCTTGATAAGGGATGCTTCAGGGTAGGACACTAGGACCTGTAGTTTTAATCAATGATGAACCTAACATTAATAAAGTTGTCTAAAAACTGAAACTACAATTTTTTTATATTTATATCTTGTAAAATTAGGAATTTGAAATGATTATTTCAAGAACAATTATAAGATAGCTCGTCTGCTTAATATTAATTGTTTATGCAGTTGCAATCATCTTAATGTGCTCCCAGTAATGTATGTTTTACGTTCTCATTGCAACATATCGTTTCGAGTGCAAGTTCGAGTGGCCACTTGAGACTTTATTAAGGTTAATTAGTGTATTACAACTTTGATTGCCATTTTACTACATACCATTTGTGAGTATTTGCATTTTAGTGTTTCCAATCTATGTTAGTTCAATAGTCGTTGCAGTTTGCGATAACACTGCTATTTTTCGATTTACTTAGCAACATTAACGTGTCTAATTGAGATATATGCGCGAGAACTTTGCAATATTTTATTGTTTAAAACAATCATCAGTACAAATGGAAATAACGTATATAGAAACCGGTTCCGCAATTAATGCTTTGCCGTGGAAAATCTAACGTCACATTATTTCTGTTTGACTATGTAGGTCCAATTCACTACGTATATTTGTCATCTGCATTGTGCCTTAGTCTATAGACATCTTCCTATTGTCAACATCTCCCCTCAGTGATAACTCATCTAGAATGAAGACTAAATTAAATAATTCCACTTTTAAATCGCACACGTAACTCAATTTGCATTGACACTAATACAAACTGGCCAAGTATAGGGCAAGGCCATGTCATAATCTAACATGGCATACTAGTTTTTGTAACGATTCCGATCGAACCATTATTTTATTTTTAAATTCTTCGAGTTAATATTATTCAAATGTCAAATAATTCATCTTGATTTATTGTAAATGTTTTAGAAGTTTCATGTTAACCTTTCCTATTCTTCGTAAAATGTAGACTATAAACTTTGAACAGAGATCTCACAAGGTTGTTTGTTTCGCTTTTGTGAAAATCGTTAGTAACTGCCCAGTTTTCTCTTGATTACCTTTACTTTCTTCATAGTTTTCTTTAGTCTGAATACGTGTCAATACCTTCACTTCGGTGTTATTGCAAATTAATTATCATACAAAATTTTAATTTAGACCGTAACAAAAACACATTGGGTCAACATCAATCAAGTGAGAAGAAAGCAGTTATACTTGTTCCTGTAATTGGTTATTTGTTGCACGCTATTTATCCAATTAAATTATCAAAGTGGTCAGTTTTGTTAGGTTTATTCGTTAATTGAATAGCCCACATTCTGGCTGTTCGGCAGGTATTGAGCAAATCGAATCTTTAAATATAAATATTCAGCAAAAGACTGGGAATTTGCAAATGGATATAACCTATACGTAGAACCTTAGTTTACATCTCGTATTACGAAGAGGCAGTCACTTCATCGAACGAGGTATCCCATATAAATTTGATAAGGTTTATTACCATACCCATACGCGGTGGCCCTCCTGGACTTCGTGCATTCTTCTCAGAAGAACGATAAGCGTTTCGGTTGTTAATAATAATAAGCACGTTAGTGCAGATTCAACTCAACGCAGTTCCAATTTCATTTGATGCGGTACATTCCCGCAGGGAAATCCCAGGGTAATAATAGCCTATTTAAATACCATGCAAAAATACCTAAGAATGACTAGCTATATAACGGGCTATGGTCGGATTTCTCTACGCGAGATGGGCCGAACGGAGATATTCGCAGAACAAAAGCTACAGACTTTGCTTGTAGAATCAGTTATTGTGAAAAAATATTTCGAATGACCCCTATTGGAAAGGGCCGAGCGACAGTTTTCTCCTTTTTTTTACGATGGGGAAATACCTAATGCATATCCACCACACAGCGGTGGGTTATGTCCGGTTCGCACGGACTAAAACCCCCTCGAGTTCCTTCGCTCGCCGTTGACGGCTCTGCAGGACCAGACGCGTCCTTCGACCGCCTAAGTGGTCCGATGACGTTAGAGTCGCTGCACGATACTGGATCCAAGCGGCTCTGTGTTCAGCAGCAGACATGCATGGGCTGAAATCATTACTTCCTTATAATTTTACTTTGATTGAATGTCTATATTTTAAGATTAATTAACAAAACAGTTACCAACTATTTTACGTCGCAATTAAATTATTATCTCGTGCTCATTAATATGTATTAAATGACGTAATTCAAAACCAATCAACTCATCTTTAGGTTCAATCTATTGGAGTTTAATATCGTGTCTTTATTCCTATAATATTTATTAATAAACATCATACCATTGCGTTTTTTATTAGGGTTACGTACCCAAAGGGTAATACGGACCCCTATTACTAAGACACCGCTGTGCGTCTGTCTGGCCGTCTGTCACCAGGCTGTATCTCATGAACCGTGATAGTTTCACAGATAATGTATTTCTGTTGCCACTATAACAACAAATACTAAAAACAGAACCAAATAAATATTTATGGGGGCTCCCATACAACAAACATGATTATTTTTGGCATTTTTATAGGTATATAGTATAGCTGTCCCCGGTTTTACCCGCGTTCCCGAGGGATATCACATTTTCCCGTAAAAAGTAGCCTTTATGTTATTCCAGGATATGCTCTATCTATATGCCAAGTTTCATCCATATCCGTTTGGTAGTTTTTGCGTGAAAGAGTAACAAACATACTTACATGCAAACTTTCATGTTTATAATATTAGTATAGTTGGTACAGAACCCTTTGTGCGCGAGTCCGGCTCCCACTTGGCCGGTAATTTTAATTCAAGTTAGCTTGGTTATACCTATCTCCTTTATTCGCCACTGTTTCGTGCTAACACGAATCATCACGACATCCTCAAGTAAATTACAGGCGATGCAATTTCTTGAACGCAATTGGTATACCTAATTTAACCGTTTCTGAGGTGTATTTGTGTCAAGGACTGTCAGATGACTGTTTAAAATTTAAATCGAGTAATTATTCGATTGTCCGGAGCAAATCGTTATGAGTTAGACGATCTTTTGAATAAAATATGGTGGCGGTGATATCTAAAGTTGGGATAAAGTCACAATCAAATGCCTTTAAAACAATATGAATGCGAAGCTTGTATATTTGTATATGGTATACTAATTGTTTAAAATAATTTACTGGTGATGCCAAAGTAAAATGAGTTTTATGGTACAAGACCTAGGGCTCCCATCTTTTTGTTCGTGAAATGTAGTATATTAAGATCGGAGAAATAAAATTAACAGTGTTTTACAAAAGAAAACCGCTTTTTTTTATTTTTTTGACGCTTTAAAACATATTTTTGGAGCTTCTTGCACAATTTAACAATTTATAATCACTACATAGTATAAAACAAAGTTGCTTTCTCTGGCCCTATATCCCTATGTATGCTTAAATCTTTAAAACTACGCAACGGATTTTGATGCGGTTTTTTTAATAGATAGGGTGATTGAAGAGGAAGGTTTTTATGTATAATACATGTGACATCCCACGGGAAAGCGGGTAAAACCGCGGGGGACAGCTAGTCAGTTATAAAATAATCATTAGCCTCTCCACTTAATGGACGAAAAAAAATATTTTGTATACCTTTTTTTATAGAACTGTAAAAAGTATTAACGAACAAAAAAGGATGATACTGTTTTTAACAGTATGGTTGGGAATCCTACCGTCACCTTATGCAGAACCTAATTCATAAGATCTCAAACAATACATAACCAAAAAGAATAATAGGTAAAGTAAACTTAAAAAAGTTACTCCTAATTGTTCTGTTGCCTACTGCTCTACTTTGCCCATAGAGCGTGTAAATTAGGTAACAAACGCAGAGATGCTTTCACGGTTGACCAAGTATAATCGAGAGTTGGAATTGGGTAGTACTCATAATCAGACAATTTAACTTTCACACCACTCAGTAGTACTATACAGTAAAGAACATTTTTTTAAGTAAGTACGTACTACTAGATATCCCTTTGTAATTTTTTTTGTTTATGTTCAGTACTTTTCGTAGTGCTTTAGACTAAACTTAAAATTGATTTGACTTAAAAACTATTTTTAAGTATACTATTTATAAATAACGTTTTTAAATAAAAGTTTGTTGTATTATAGCAATAACAACATGCTCGATTTATGTAGCATACTGCCATCTATTAGACACACGCGGAAACTTTTAACGTTTTAGTTATTGTACGCTTATTTCGTCGTTGTATACATCAGTCAGGATGGCCGAGCGGTCTAAGGCGCCAGACTCAAGGTACCCCTTGCCTGTGTAACAGGTATGAGCTGTTCTGGTCCTCTCTGAGGGCGTGGGTTCGAATCCCACTTCTGACAAATATTTTTGTTCTTCTTCTTTTTTTCACTGTATTTTGAATATTATAGATTTGTAAAGCCATACGTATAAAAGTGATATTTATCTCTTTTATTGTAATGATGATAATAATGAAGTGCCGGTAAATTTTAAATAAATTATACGAAATCCGATTTTATATAAATTAGTATATGGCATCAAGCAAGGTTACATAGTAAAAGCTAATTGTAAAGCGTTATGCACGAGTAAGATAGAACAGCCACGCAAATTCATTCATTCGTAACTGAAGCAATTTATTTTCAATGATCTCATGTGCCTCCCTTACCAAATTGTTCATGAAAATTAATCACTACAGATATTATGTAGGATTTGCTCAGATAACACTTTTATACTGTTCCAATAATTCGTCCAGTCTCTTACATCTTCGGTAGTATAGTGGTAAGTATCCCCGCCTGTCACGCGGGAGACCGGGGTTCGATTCCCCGCCGGAGAGACCACTTTTTGTAATTTTTTTCTTTGTTTTTTTTAGGTCGTCAGTGTTGGTGTGATGGTGCGGGTCCACACAGTGCTGCTGCTGGCGGTAGCACTGTGCCGCGCCGCGACCACACTCGACTCGGAGCTCGGCGTCGGCAAAGCAATCAACATATTCATGAGGTAAGATGGAACTAAAATATAATAATGCGTGTACGTCGATTATCCACGCCCTTTGTAAGCGTTACAAATCATCTGTCACGACATATTAATAACCAAATAACCTTTGAAGGATTGTAGAAGACAAACAACTTTGGCCTTGCTTGGGCTCTGGTTGATGGGTACCGTTAGAATATTTTAGTGATGATCATAAACTAAAGAACTTACGTAGTAGAGGTTTGAATGCTGCCACAACAATCACCGGTGGTGGTAAGCGCATTAGTCTTTAAAATTTTGGTCCTGGGGCTCGATTCTGTAAGGAAAATTACACTAACTCGGTGGATGTTTCGTCGACGAAGTTTGTAGTGGCTGAATAAGGGAGCTGTTTGTAACTCAACACGACTAAGTATATTACTACTATATTATTAGTTTATGAACTTCCGCTAATAAATATCTTATATTAAATGTTAATCTTTCCTCGTTTTGAAAAGGGTAATTGCCGAGCTTATTGCCGGCTCTTCTCAGTAATAATCAAACTTCCAAACCGTGTGATTCATTAATACTGATAACACATAATAATATGTTTCCAGGTATGGTTACCTCAGCATATGCATGCGTGTCGTTCCCCGCAATGACACTGAGGGCTGGGTATTCCGTGAGCCCACAGTCAGCGTGTTCCGAGACGTGGAACGGTTCAGCGTGGCTCCTAAGCCCCGTCAAGCCAAGACGCTGTTTGATGGGGACTTTCATATGGAGTTCTGCGATAACCTGAAGCAGTTGCTGCAAGCTTACTTCAGGGATTTTAGTTTTGAAAGGTACTAAAAAGAGACAAACATACATCTTTAGGATTTAACCTGCAAAATAATGAGATAGGTAGTTTTTCTAAGGTTTCACTTCTCTTGTGTGTGACACACACTAAACTAAAGTGTGCACACTTTAAATAATAATAAATAAATAAATATCCTGGGACATTCTTTTACACACTGCCATGTGATCCCAAACTAAGCAGAAGTTGTACTATGGATACCAGATAACTGATATACTACATATACTACTTTTTATTTTTCTAAATACATACATATATATAGATATTCAAACCCAGACACAGAACAAACAGACATGTTCAAGCACACTAATGTTTGTCCTGGGTGGGAATCGAACCCGCGACCTTCGAGTCAGGGTCACTAACCACCAAGCCTTTAGATTTTGACTTTTTAAACTCAACCTACACGATCGAGAATCAATATCGGCATGAAAATTTTATTTTTAAATTATATTATTAACTTTAAATTGCCCAATAGTGATCCAATTGATGAAGATCTTTTTTGACTGTATGTAAGAGCCAAATACATCTCTAATATCAAGTATTGCAGAGGTAATTACTCTTCATTGAATAAGTTATTAGAGTTTTTTGCCAGCCTTGAACTTAATCTTTCGACCTTGATATCAATTTTCCTTTGTGTTTATGAATCTAATTATCATTGATGAATGTGATGATTTACAAAGACTAATGACTTGTCAAATCTGGTAAGGATGATGAGGTAACTCTGGTTGGATATATTTCAGGTTGGAGCGACCATGGCGCGCGTTCACCGCTGGCTGGCCGACGGATATAATGGCGCGAAACCTGGGCATTAATTCCTCCTTCATCAACGGGGACCACTGCTACGTGCTCGTCAGGGTATCCAGGTTACATCTGTTCCATATTCAAATAACACTAACTAAGTTTTTACCCTTTTTCCTCCTATTATTTTATTGATAGCAAAGAAAAAGAAATAAGTTCACAAAGCCGCTGGGACATAGCTCTTCACGCCCATTATCCCCAAGTAGTATCAGTTACGAGATCCATGTTCCACCATAGATATTTTTAAATCAGAACGAGACATGTGGCGAACATTGTCGCAGTTTTTCGGGCATTTTACCATTACAAGACTACAGGAAATCATTTTTAAACGGCGAAATGGTAATACCTTGCCTAAATCGAGAATCAAACCCAGAAGGTCTCTAGGCGATTTATACCACTTTTAGAGTAGTAGAGCTCTGAGTGCAGAGTTCGTCCGGGGAAGTACTACCACCTTACCCATTTATGAAGCAGTAGTGCACTTGTATTACTGTGTTTCGGTTAGAATGGTAAGGGGTCCGGTGAAATTACAGGCACTTGAGACTTAACAACTTCACGTCTCAGGGTCGACAACGCATTGGCGATGTCCCTAGTGTTGCAAATATCCTTAGGCGGCGGTGACCACTTACCATCAGGTGGACCGTCCGCTTGTTTGTCTGCCTATGTGGTATAAAAAAAAAACTATTTATGAACTGGAAGAGGTCTCATTGCAAATAAATTAAAAGTACATTAAATTAATGCTCCACCATATTTTCAGATTCCGTGAAACAGCAAAGTTGAGTGACTTGCCACCAAACATCCCGGTCGAGGATGTAGTGTTTGAAGCGATACAGGAATCTACAATAGGGGACACTGCATCCGTTGCTGATTTTATAAGGAAATACGGGTCACATTACATAGCTTCTTATATCACTGGTAACTCTTTATATCAGGTGAGACTGTTTTTAATTATTTAATAAAAAGATTTCTATTTATTTGATTAAGAAACAGTTATGCGAGTCAACTTCTAATATTGAAATAGTAGTCAGTATAATAAACGTATAAGCAGGCCAGTTGGCTTGGTGGTTAACGCTCTGACTGCCAAACCTAAGGTCGCGGGTTCGATTCCCACCCAGGACGAACATTTGTGTGCATGAACATGTCTATTTGTTCTGTGTCTGGGTGTAAATTTCTATATCAGTATGTATTTAGAAAAAAAGTAGTATATGTAGTATATTTGTTATCTAGTTTCCATAGTACAAGCTCTGCTTAGTTTGGGATCAGATGGCCGTGCGTACAGAATGTCCCAGGATATTTAAGCAAAATATTGGCAAACATTCTTGGTACCTACATTGAAAATATATACTTACACAAATTACAGCCATCTCTATGAGCACTGTGCACACTTCATTAGACAAACTATCTAAGACAGTTAAAAAAAATTATACCCTGGTACATATTTCACACAGGGTTATCTAATCCCAAATTAAGATGATTTCGTAACATAGCAACCTGCAACCAGATATCTGATATTCTACAAAATACTTAAGTACTTCTTATTTTTTACACTATCTTATTAACATTCGCACTATGTTTGTCCGCGGTGGGATTCGAATCCATGACCTGCAGCACGACATGAACCACGACATTTGAGCCGTCAATCTACATCTACACTACACTAATATTATAACGCTAAGATTCAATCTGAGGTTTTATCCTGGGAAAACATTAATTCAATTTCAAAAATATTTATTTGGGAACAGTGGCATATAGAATTTAAAGTAAAAGGTAAATTATGAATAGATAATTCTCTAAGGAACGTGGGTAAAACTGCGGGACAGAAGCAATATATAATTACATATGTCATGAAATCTATCTTCTATATTATTAGGTATTTGTGTTCAACCGCGGCGTGTACTCGCGGATCAAAGAGCGAGTAAAGTCCAAGGGCGTATCAGATATATCGCCGAACGAGATGAATAACTTCTTCTCGCCGATCTTCGCGGAGCATGTTGGCGCGGTCAAGGTTTGGACTGCTTGAATCTAAAGGCTTGACTCTGATGTTGAACTGTCATCATATTTTTAAAGACTAGTGTGAGTCTTAATCGCGCACCGAGGATTCCGTACAAACTTGTAGATAGTATGTCCATGAGTTTCTGTGAAAACCGAAAATTCCTCTCATATAGAGATTAGTCTTATTGGTGTTGAAAAAGTGTTCTCCCATACATCGATCGACGTCACGGTAAATTCTCCAATGCAAAAGAAACTTTGCAACCATAATATATTATGAACCTATGTGATATCTGGAAATAAATGTTTTTTGCTTTTCATCTACTACTTGGGCTATGAGATCTCGCTTTTTGCCAAATTTCATAATTCAGGTCAGGGTTATATGGCATAAATTGCCGATTGAGAAAATAATCAAGCTTTTATCTAGATTATTTTACAGCTCCAGGGGACGTTTACTTAATTTTTTATCATTCATTTCAACTACCTACCTTAGATACCTTCACATACAGACGGACAACGATCCTATAATGGTACCTTTTTTCTATTGGGTACGGAACTCTAAGAATTAAGTGCTCTCATTTAAATGGGGTTACTAAAGTTCAATCTTCAGAATCAGGCCTTATAGCATATTAAACATCCATGCCAATATAACCCTTAATGGATATTGATATGCATTCAAATTGAAAACTTCTTTTCGAGAAACTCTTTGTCATCAGCCTAACCGTTTATTGATTTATCATTACGTCATCAAATAGCATGCATTAATACATCTATATTATAATTTTATATACATCATTTCACTCCATATCATTATCATGAGCTACAATTTTTTTTATTTTATTTAAAAGTATTTATTTCAGTACACATCCTATTGTAAGTATTTTATTCAAATTTGATATCATATTTCGTGAATTACATTATAATATTCACAATTACAAAGCAAAAGTTGGAAAAGAAGTTTTTAACAGTCCAACTTTGATCTTCAAATATCCTGGAGTACACGCCCGCCTGTAAAAAGTGTATTAATAAAAAAATTAAATAAAAATCGTGAATCTTGTCTATGCTCTCACTCCAGGTATTTGTATTCTCTAGAACTGCATACACTATGATCAAAGACAGACTTAAAAGCAAAGGTGTGGCTGACATTACTGCCAAGGAGCTGGAGGGATACTTCTCACCATGGCATGCTAAACATATAGGCCAGATTAAGGTAAAATGAACTATATGTGCGTTACACTTTAAGTTGAAAATGTGTACAAGATTTCGTTTATATCAAATGAGGATGTATAGGAACGTCGCCTTTTTCAATTCATTTTCACAATCATTAATGTCATCATTTCATAAAACATAAATCTCATTAACTTTATGGTAATTTTGACACTTCATACAACATTTTTTTTTACAGAAATGTCAACTTATAATATAATACCTTTGATGTTACAGGTGGCCAGTGGTAACAAAACAGTTGAAAGTTGGGCGATGAAAAGACTCAGAGTACATTACTACATTTTCTCATATCCAAGCCTCCTAAAACTACACGGAGAGCCAACTTTACTAAGAAATCTCGACACATTGCTAGGAAACGAAGCGTTATTACAATTAGAATTAAAGACATTATCGCCTGCGTTCAAAGACGTCAAGAAAAAGAAATGGTTTGAGGAAGTGATAGACAATTATTTAAAGCTATGGGAGAGTAATATGTGATGGTATTTATAGATAATTTTATTGTAAGTAGATTTTTTAACACTGTAATTGAATTTACTAATAGTTAGGAAATGTTTTAATGAAGAAGTAAAACGGTGGACGAATTTGAGGATGTACCTACAGTGTATAAGTGTAATTACTTGTGTCGCTGCCTGTCCGCCATGCATCCGGATTTTGATCTACTGTAAAAAATGTGCTAGTTTTAAGTACAATTCATCCAAAATGAGAAATAAGATGTAGGTTATTCCAAAAAAGTGCGTTTGCAAAGTCTTTCTAATGCCATTAGATTATTGTTTGTTTATATATTTATATACATACCAATATCATATATGTTTTTACACTTCACTAAGTATTTAAAATTAATTGCACAAATTAATAAAAATGGAACAACTTATGAAAGTCTACTTATTGTAAGTATTTAGTATTTTAAGTGAAAAATATTTAAATGTGCCTTAGAAAATACGAATGAATACAAATTGCATTTTTGCAATTTTTGTAAAACAGATACATTTGTGTTAATATATAATAAAATAAATAAAAAAGGGAAAAACTGTTGTAATAATCGATTGAATTAAACGCCATCTATCGAGAGTTCCTCGCGACCTAAATATGTTTGTGCAATACTAATTTATATTTGTAGTTGTCGACATCTACCGTTTTGACAGCTATGAGTGTTAAAGAAAAATTAACCCTATGCCATTTAAATAAGGATCATACAATTAACCATTGGATTACTAGACTTTATCTCAAAGGCTATAAGATGATTTTTGTTTGTCATTCTTGGCTGTCAAAACAGATCTAGACAAAATGAACCTTCAACGCAATGCGGGATCAAACATGAGAATGCATTTAGTTTTGTTTTAATAAGTAATTTAAATTTATTTTAACTACCTAGTCTCGTAAACCCTCCTTAAACATGCGGCACGATATGATGGCTGTTTTGACGTTTAACAGTGACAAAGAAGAATAACCTTTATTCCTTCAGACATAAGGTGCATCTATTGACCCAACAGCTAATTGTATGATGATGGAAATCAACCTTATTCCAAAGCAATACTGTTTCTTTTCCTATGACAATCTGAAACGTCAAAACGGCCATCATAGCATGCCGGTAGTATAGTAATGTTTGTACTTTTTGCTGGAGGGTGGTGGTGCGGGCTGTTTTAATCAACTGATGTAAATATTTTGATAATTAACTCTTACAATGACAAAATAAATTGATTTGTGACTGAGAATGCTTTTAATTTTAGGGTTCAAGCTTACACAGAGTACCGCGAGCTACACAATTCACTTTTATTATTTATTAATGACTTACCTAGAAAAACACAACACAAATCACATTTTAAATGATAAATAAACTAAAATCATCATCATCATCATCAGCCTATCTCCGTCCACTGCTGGACATAGGCCTCACCTATGGCACGCCACTGAGCTCGATCTTCAGCTCTTTGTTTCCATCGCTGCCAGCCAGCTTACGTATATCATCGCTCCATCTAACTGGAGGGCGCCCTACACTACGTTTACCGAGCCGTGTTTTCCACTCTAGAACACGTGTCCGTTATCGGCCAATCCTTTGAGCTATGTCGATAACTTCGGTTCTCTGACGGATGACTTCATTTCGAATTCGATCCTTCAGAGAGACTCCGAGCAGAGCTCTCTCCATAGCTCGCTGAGCGACTTTGAACTGGTGAACCAGTGGTAGGTCGCACTCGTTAAAGACTTTCGTCTTCAGACTTTGGGGTAAACTACAAAACTACTTTACTAATAAATACTAGGTACTGGTGGGTTTTCTAGCCTTTATTAAAGACTTACCTAAAAAACAAAACACAAATATCACATTAAAAATTATTAACAAACTTAATTACTACTTATACGTCACTATTCAATTAATTATAAGTTGTCTTTTTTTAATAGTCTTGAAATGTGATTTTAATGTATAGGTAAGTATATATAGTGATCCGTCTAATAATCTCAGTACCAAATTCCGTTATCAGCTCAAATTGAGGTCGCTGCTTGAATCAAAATAATATGCTTCTAATTATTTGAGGAGTAAACCTTGCACGGTGTGATAGTGTCGTTTAACTTATGCTTTTAATACCTAAGTAACTAGAAAAACCCACAATCTCATTAACTCAGAGATTCCCACCCCTTTTGGACTGAAATCCACTTTTATTTTATTGTCGTTTGCAAAGAAAAATAAACTGTCAATATAAAAACTTAAGTATCATAATTGCCAAGTAACATGCATTAAGAGTTCTATTTATTGTATTAAAAATGCAAGTTTGTATCAGCTGATTAAGGGGGCTGTATGTTTACTTGAGTTCTAGTTTTGGTTTGTGAATAGCACAGCATATTTACAATTAGGTACCTACCTTTATCCTGCAGCAAATCTCAACAAACATCAATTTCGAAAAGCACGTTTTTATTACAATATTATAATTTACGTTTGATCAATAACATTTTAATTTATCAGACAAATGAATTCCCAACTCAAATCAGTCTACACTACTCAGATAAGGGTTAATTCACACTAAAGGTCGTCCGGTTATCACAAAACGTGCCGCTTGAATGGGCCGCTAAGTTTGTCCGGACCTTGATTTTTGGTCCCCGTCGATTGACAAATTAAGTATATATTTGGAGCATCACTGATGCAAAAAGTTCACTTTAAATTTTATGTTTCGGTTAGAAAGGTAAGGGGTCGGTGGAATTACAGGCACATTGGACTTAACAACTTCAAGTCTCAGGGTCCATATCGCATTGGCAATATTCGGTATTGCATATGTCCATAGGCGGTGACCACTTACCATCAGGTAGACAGTGCGCCTGTTTGTCGGCGGTTGTCTAAAAAACCCTATCTTAATGAAAGAACGGGTACCTAAATGAGTTCTATTACATTGAGAGAAATATCCAAGCTGTCTATCGCATAACGGTCGATTAATTGAGAGTAATTAAGACTATTATCATTCAAATTGCTCACCTTATTAGACTAGAAGAGTTTCCTAGAATTATAAATAATCAATTGATACTCAGCACTGAATAGGTACTGATAAAAATACAATAGAATCTGTACTTATTGCCTAAATAATATTTGTTGTTTTATTTTTAAATATTAAAGGTCAGAACAATACACTTGTTTTGTTATTTTAATGGAAAAAGATAGGAATTGATTCCAATAAATACAAAAAAATAATTACCAGAAGCTATACCTATATTATATCGTACTTTTTGTTAAAAAGCTAAAAAAATTGCCAAATTTTATCTTAAAATATAATGATTTAATTATTAATATCTTCCACTGTTGAGAAAGGTTGGTACTAGATTTAGTGAAGCGTCATAATTGATTAAGCAATGTATTTATACAATAAAGAAAATTAAAAATGATTGAAATCAACAATAATATCAGACCTTTCCAATTCTAATTTTAAAATACAAAAATCAAGTAGCCAGTATTCAAAAACTACAGTAAAGAGATCGTATACTCAAACACGCCCCTAGATATTCTATCAATAAAACTAAATTATTGATATAATTAAACTGTTATAAAAAAAAAAACCAACAACTCCAGTATAAAAAGAACAGTATCACGAAGTAGCTACAGACTAATCTCTTAGGTCAAGTTCACATCATGTTTACTCAGCGAACGAACATTAGCAAAATGTGAAAAAAAAACTCAGTTTAAACGGCGCATCCGCGCGGCAACCTTTGCCAAACCATGTTGATAATAAAACAACTTTAATTTACTTAAAAATGTTTTTATTGATTCTCGTGTTGTTTTGTTTCGGATTTTGTGAGAGCGAAGATGGCGACGTCGGCTATGGTTTGAGCATCGGGAACGCTATCGATGTGTTTGCAAAGTGAGTTTTATCAATTGTTTTATTAATTGTGTGATAAATAAACCCTTTGTTGCTATCATGAATATATCCTACGCTTTAAGGATAATTAAAGTAGAACATGACTGGCGTGTATTGCTCTGTTTAAAATATTTTATGTTATAAAATTTGCTTAACGTTTCTTGAGTTTTCTGTACCAATAAGCCTATACTGATGTTATAAATACAAAAGCTTGTAGGTATGGATTTTCGTAACATACCATTAATTACGCTAAAGTAACTGAACGGATTTGAACGAAATTTAGCATATAAATAGATCATAACCTGGAAAAAAAGTTAAGGTATTACCGTAAATGCCTATAATCGAACTATCTACTCTTAAACTTAGTAAAAAGGTTCATTATAATACTACGCTAGCTCGGCTAGAAAACAGAACAGTACATATTTTTTTATAATTTTTTTTTTCATGCAAGTTTTGAATTCAAGTGTTCAAAATCAAAACTTTACCCCCAGTTACGGAGACCTCTCTCAAGTAACACAAGTGGTCTCAGCAGACTATGAAGAGGATGATGGCCAGGAACCCATAGTTCCATTCAGCGAAAAGAACATAAGGGTGTTCATAAACGTCACGAGCAGAGAAACCCGCGGCAACATTATCACTGATACGGATATACAGCTTTGCGAGACGTTTGACGACTTAGTCAACAACTACTTTCATCATTTTAGCATTGAAGGGTGAGTACTGAAGAAATGTATGCTACGTTTGTTGGGGAAAGTTAGTTCAAAGTGATATTCTACCTCAGATGTTTATCTGGCTTTAATTTAATAGTCAACCTGTTCATCATGTTTAAAAAGGAACATAATATATGGTTTTATAATTTGAAAATACTTGTGAACGGTGTGCTAATGATAATAACAAATAAACTGTATAGAGTAAGACTGATTTCCGTGTCTCATGTATACAGCAAGTACGTAGCATGGTATTAAAACTTAGACAAAAATTACTTAGAAGGTTAGAATGACTCAACTCAACTAACTCATTGAAAGTAACTTCAAACTGGTTGAAAAGCTAACATAATCAGAATAAAACAAAAAAGTTACGATTACGAACCTCTTTTTGACGCATAACGTTTCACGTACAAAAGTAAGAGACGAAATCCCGCTATTACTTAAGTTAAAAAGCAAATAAATTTCCAGCACAGATAAACCCTGGAAAGCGTTCATGGGCGACTGGATCCGTGATGAAATAATGCGCACATTCGGTATAGAATACGATAAACCTGACAACTGCTGTTATGTTCTCGTCACACTGACGAAGAAACACAAAACGGTCGAGTTGAACGACTTAAGGGGGGTTGCTATTAAAGACTATGTTATAAGAGCCATCCAGAACATGAATGTAAGTGATACCAGCGAAGTAAGGCGGTTCATGAAGAGTTATGGCACCCATTATATTGAATCATACGTCACGGGGAATTTTATATATCAGGTGAGTTCCTTCTTTCTATAATAAACAGTTTTAGCATAGATTAAATCTTTCTAATATTAAAACTGTGGCCTGGTGCTAAAAGGGCCAAAGTACGTTTTAATGAAACGAGATTGTAATGCCAGTTTATTGTAAATAAATCAAATAAAAGTAACATATTTTTGCCATACTACAATATAACACCTAAATAATAACTATGTATGCTGATTCATTGTTATAACGCTCATTTTTGAAAGTAATGATTATTGATATTGGCCCTATTAGCACCAGGCCACAGAGTTTTAGCACAGATTAAATCTTTCTAATATTAAAAATGCGCGGTGAAAAAAGCTGGAGGAGGCCTTTACCTAATTGGTCCATGTTCCAATGAAAGAATACGAAACATACTAACAATATACAATAAGCAAAATTTACTAATACTTTAATAACAACGTTTGAAATAAAACAGAAGTATAGGATAAGCGGCATTTTTTTTTTATTAATATTGAACAATATTTTTTTGATGCTGAATGTAGTGATATGAGAGTTGTAGATGTATAGAAGTTTCTTACACTTTCACGCAAATACTACCGAACGGATTTTGTTGAAACTTGGAATATAAATAGAACATGTTTTGGAATAACATAGGTACTTGCTATTCTTTATCTCGGGAACGTGGGTGAAACCGCGGGGGACAGCTAGTAACTAAGGTAAGTTTGAACACTATGTGCAATTTAATTTCTAGCTAAACCAATCGAGTTTATATATATTGTCCATAAAGTAGAACTGAATAAGGTAAAGTACTACTCAGAGGTTCTTATTTTTTATACCACATAGGCCAACAAACAAGCGGTCCACCTGATGGTCAGTGGTCACCGCCGCCTATAGACATTTGCAACACTAGGGGCGTGTACCTGTAACTGCACCGGCCCCCTTACCTTTCTAACCGAAACACAGTAATGTGGACTACTGCTTCACGGCAGAAATGGGTACTTCCCCGGACGAACTCTGCACTAAGAGCTCTACTACTCTAGAAATTCTCCTCACGATCAGTTGAAAGCCTACGTTCCCACCGGCTCGGCAGTAACTTCAATAGCTAAGAATCTTTATAATGGTGGCTACAAGGTTGAGAGGTGTGGCATATCCTGTCAGGGCTACGACTACGGATTTGAAAGCTAACGGAAAAAAAAGTCGCAAAAAAGCGAAATTAGTCTCTAAATACTCTTCTGAACCAGGAATCTACTATTTCCGACATTTGGGGACTAGTTTTGTCCAATTCTATCCTGTAATTTTGCTCATTTTATTTTCCAGGTATTTAAATACAAAAGGTCAGGGTACAACATGTTACGGGAGTACTTAAGAGACCGCAGTAGAGGACGGTCGGCATCACGAGACCTAAGGTTCTACTTCTCATCATATTTCCTCAAGCAAGTTGGTGATATAAGGGTATGAGAACTAATCTTCTTAAATATTATATGCATTTCATTTTTAACTATTCATGTTTATAAAGCTTATCAACTATACAAAAAATTCAATTTTTTTATGGTCATCAATCACACTAAATTATTTAATAACTATTTGTGGTCTCTTCGAAAATTGACAGGCCAGTTGGCTTGGTGGTTAGCGACCCTGACTGCCAAACCGAAGGTCGCGGGTTCGATTCCCACCCAGGACAAACATTTGTGTGCATCAACATGTCTGTTTGTTGTGTGTCTGGGTGTAAATATCTATATAAGTAAGTATTTACAAAAAAAAGTAGTATACGAGTATGTAGTATAACAGTTATCTGGTTTCCATATAAGCTCTGCTTAGTGTGGGACCAGATGGCCGTGTGTAAAAGAATGTCCCAGGATATTTATTATTGAAATATCAAAGGACTTGGTAGCCTGACCTAATTAATAATTATTTGTCCCATTTCAGATAGCAAGCGGCAATAAGACAATAGAAACATGGGCTCGAAATAACTTACGAGACAGCCAGTACCTGTACTCTAGACCAAGTCTTCTCAGACTGCACTACAACCCTATACTAGTTTATAAGCTCAATGATTTACTCGACAACGGGGCTCTTCTAGCCCTTCGTCTTAAAACCTTACGGCCTTTGTTCAGGGAGAGGCACAAAGGTGACATGTTTGCTGAAATTGTTGAAAATGATTTACGTTTATGGGAGATAAACGCATAATGTTCACAAAAGGAGCTTTAGACTATAAACGTGGAATTTATCTGGTCTTATAAGACTTATCTTATTATCATTGAAAAAAGTCGGTCAAAGTAAGGTCGTTTTCACGTTCGCTTTACCCTGCAACAGGTAGGCTGTGGTTCCAGTAAAGACCCACATTCCACCGAAAATAGTATACAGAATGGAAACTTTCAACTTTTAAATATGTACGGGAAAAGATTTTTGTAATTTGTGACTTTTTGAGTACTCCAATGACGGTTGGTCCCATAGAAGTTTTTGATCAGTTTTAGAAACAGGATCGACTGGCATTAAAAAAATTGTGTACAATGGCTATTTTCTTGCTAACTGTAATTTTTTTTTAAATCTGTAAAAATGAGTATCAAAATTCCATAAAAAAATGTGGATAGCCTTCTAAGACCATTTTCGTGTAGCTGCAACGGATAAGGTACTTCTCCTTACTGCCCCGCTGAAAGTTTCCACCCTATATATATAAAAATAGGCAAAGTAATACAAACGGATTTCACTGAACCTTTGGAGCGATAAATAAATGATTATATACCTTTAGGGCTTGTTTTAAAATACATATTGAATTGAAGAAAAGTTATGTTTAACTGATACTCTGCTCTTCAAGCAATATATCAATATTACCTCCAAGACCAGTATTTAATACAATTTGACAGGCCAGTTTGCTTGGTGGTTAGCGACTTTGACTGCCAAACCGAAGGTCGCGGCTTCGATTCCCACCCAGGACAAACATTTGTGTACATGGACAAGTCTGTTTGTTCTGTGTCTGAGTGTAAATATCTATATGAATATGTATTTATAAAAAAAATAAGTACAGTGTAAACTCTTTATAACGAAACTCAAGGGACTGAGCATTTTTTGTCGTTATAGAGAGTTATCGTTATATGGAGTGAACAAAAAAAAACAAAACAAAGTGAACAAACCAACCAACTTGGGCTCACTTCAACGTTATAGGGAGTTTATCGTTATAAAGGATAACGTTATAAAGAGTTTACACTGTATATGTAGTATACCAGTTATCTGGTTTCCATTGTACAAGGTCTGCTTAGTTTGGGACCAGATGGCCGTGTGTAAAGAATGTCCCATGATATTATCACTACATAGTATAAAACAATGTCGCTTTCTCTGTCCCTATATCCCTATGTATGCTTAAATCTTTGAAACTACGCAACGGATTTAGATGCGGCTTTTTTTAATAGATAGAGTGATTGAAGGGGAAGGTTCATATGTATAATACATGTGACATCCCACGGGAACGCGGGTAAAACCGCGGGGGACAGCTAGTTATTAATAAAAACAACTTCATACTGTATCACTTGGTTTTATTTTAGTCTTTTCAACATCACATTATACAAAATTTCGTAAACATTCAGCTCGGCTGAATATTATCAGCACCACATAATAAGACTCGATTCCAAATGTAAATTTCTAAACACTGTTGCCGAATAATGTGTCATTTTATTTGTATTATTTAAGCAAAAGCTATATTTATATTGTTATATACATATTAAACAATATATGTTGTAAGAAATCGAATTGCAATAAGCTATTTAAATAATAACTTATATCAATACTTATTCTAGTGTATATGTACTTTAAATCAGTAATCGCTTATGTATTAATTATTTTAGAGATCTATTGTTGTGAGTAGATTAATAAAGCAAATTTTATTTAATTTTATACGCATATTTAAATGAGATGGATCTTGCGATGATATTTCAATATATATAAAATACGAGAGAACAATCCGGACAAGTTAACATTAACTGTTGTAAATGAGTTATAGAATCTGTGGCTACACTCGAGAGCTAGTTCCTGAAGTAATTGACTCGGGCGTGGCCTTGCGGAAATTCATTATATGATAATACAAAAAAACAAATATCTAGTAACTAATTCCGCTGGATCTCGCGTCAATAGGCTGCGGTGACCGTTTACCATCAGACGGGCCGACAGCTTGTTTGCTACCTAAGTACTATAAAAAACAGCGGGTTGCTCTCCGGGAGTGCCGCCAGAAGTGAACACTTGAACATTAACGTTGTGCATTTTTAATCCTACGAATTTTCTATCAAGTCACGTGTCCTGACGCGAGTTTAACATTTGATACACATCCTAAGAAAAGTGCTCAGAGCCGCTAAAGAAGTTTTCACTTCAAAAATAAAGAATCTGGATTTTCTGTACGGCGGTCGGCGAGATAGCACGTCTGCGGTGCTCGTTCTTGGAATCGGTGACAGCGGGTCTAATACATCGTGATGATGCTTCGTTCGAAACACGTGGGGATTTTCAGTTGAATTTTCCTCATTTGGGACTTGACACAGGAGATACAGCGGAATTCGTTACTACATATTTGTTTTTTGTATAACCTAGTTCTTGCTACAGTAATATGGTTGTCAAATGACAACATATAGTGATGATAGTATAACTGTAGGCTAGGCACAGTAAAAATATTGGACACCGACTATAGATCTACCCTTCGAATATCACAAGATCCATCCAACAGCCTTAAGCTTAAATTAGCCTAATTCATAGTAATTTACTATATCTGTGATACACTCTTTAAAATAAGTCATGCATTGTGCATAAATTTTATTATAATTTTGCTGCGTGTCAAATTACATGCAATTAAAATATTAATTAGAATAACAACATAATATTAACTTCATCAATTGACTTGCCAAGTTGTGTAATAACACTAAAAAATCAAGGCTTATTTTAATAATACTAGATAAGTTAAATTAAGGCGTTTTTCCCGATGCGCATACGGCCCTAATCATACAAAAACTCGTATTTGCACGACAAAATGTTATGTTTTATTGTTTTCGTGCAAACAAATTGCACAGTTTACAATACACGTGCTGCATAACCGATACAAATATATATACAGTGTAAACTCTTTATAACGAAACTCAAGGGACTGAGCATTTTTTGTCGTTATAGAGAGTTATCGTTATATGGAGTGAACAAAAAAAAACAAAACAAAGTGAACAAACCAACCAACTTGGGCTCACTTCAACGTTATAGGGAGTTTATCGTTATAAAGGATAACGTTATAAAGAGTTTACACTGTACGTATATTGTGTGCAAATTGGGATGTGTCCTGTATTAAAGATAAATGATCAAACACTAACCAGTGTATTGAACATCCAAAAATATACGAAAACATTAAATATGATCAAAATTAAATCATTAATGTGATTTTTCAGTACCGATCTAATCATAAAGAGTATGTTATTTGATGCTGTACAATTATGTCGTCACAACTTGCTATTTCATACAAAACTCCATACATTCGATCATTTTGACATTTCATAAAGAATTGCCGATTTGACATGTCAGGACACATCCCTATTGTACAAAGCTATAAAATAGTTTGGGGCGCGGCGTAAATTTTATTTATTAGTAGAATTGGAATTGTCAAAATCGACATATGTTCCCTACAATCAGTTCCAACGTGATTTCTAACCTCTCTCCTCAGTCGCAGCGTAAGTACGAGCGACTTTAACGCATTAGTCAGTGTATCTCGTAGGTGCTAGTGACTCTGGTGCACGCGAACTGGTTCCGTCCCACTCTTTTCCCATTCACGAGAAGCAGCATCGGGTTGTTCACGCGGATCGACTTGAAGTCGTATTTCTGAAATGTTTTAAATCAAATTATGAATTTTCAATACATTCTTCTAATCTGAAACTTTAAAGATATGAGTAAGTAAAGTGTGTGGCTGATTGTGTGCACATGTGAAGAGTTGTAAGTATATTTCAAGGTTCTTGAGTTGTTCCCGAGCGATCTAACGTTTTCCCAGAGTATCTTGTGTTGTACTTATCAAATGCAACGAGCCGTTTATTACGGAGTAGTGTAATGTAATAGTGTAAATGAAAGTGTGGTAACAGTTATACACGCCCACACAAACGTAAGCATAATAATAAGCATTTTTATAATATTAGCTTTTGCCCACGGCTTCATCACATCAGCCCAGGGATGTCCACTGCTGAACATAGGCCTCCCCCTTGGATTTCCATCCCGAACGGTCTTGAGTCGCCTGCATCCAGCGGCTTCCAGCGACTCTGACCAGGTCGTCGGTCCACCTGGTGGGAGGTCTTCCCACTCGGCGTTTTCCAGTACGTGGTCGCCACTCGAGAACCTTTTTTCCCCATCGGTTATCAGTTCTTCGAGCGATGTGGCCTGCCCATTGCCACTTCAACTAGCTGACTCTACGAGCTATGTCTACAGCCTTTGTTTTTCTACGAATGTCCTCGTTTCGGACCCTGTCGCGTAGAGATGCCGAACATAGCCCGTTCCATAGCTCGCTGAGTGACCTTGAGCTTGTTAATACGGCCAGCAGTAAAGGACCACGTCTCTGTTCCATAGGTCATCACTGGCAACACCCACGGCTTCGCTCGCAGTTAATTCCATCTTGCAAATTCTTTATAAATATGCCACGCCCATCACGGCGTATCGCCCGCCCGCACTGTCACTTAGTTTTTGATTTGCGATCTTTCGGACACTTGATAAAATTGACGGGCCAGTTGGCTTGGTGGTTGGAGACCCTAACTCATACGCCGCATGTCTTGTGTTCGATTCCCATCCAGGACGTATTATAAATATCTATGTAAGTAGGTAGTAGTGCCTATATATAGTATAACTGATATCCTACATATTGGTGGTACCACATTTTTTAATTTCGTATGGTCAAGTACCATAGTACTATGGAAACCAGATACCGTTATCTGGTTTCTGGACACAAGCTCTGTTTAGTTTGGGATCAGTTTAGGATATTAATTGAAGATAACTTACACCAAGTGGTGAATCCAGCTTGTGTACGTGCAAAGAGGGCTCCGGCACCGCCACGCAGTCCCCGATGATGGCCCCGCGGCCGTCCGCCCAGTTGTACACCGTCACGCACACGCACTGCATGCTCGCGTCCACCATCGCGAATGTACTGAAAGAATATAACATCTATTTTTATACCTATGGACCAACATGGTTTAATAGCCATACTACTAAATATAGCTGCCAGAACCAACAAGGCGGGTACTAGCAAGTACCCTTCCATCGTGCTATGGTGTTTTCCTTTGCCAAAAACTTAAGTTCATTGTAGGATTCGAACCCACGTCTCTCACCGCGGCATTGAGACAATTGAGCTATTATCTAGTATGTTGTTGTCACAATTTCTTTATTTTTTGTATAAATGTTAGCTCTTAGTGCAGAGTTCGTCCGGGGAAGTACTACCACCTTACCCATTTCGAAATATACAAAATACAATCAAAACTAAATAAATAGCTATTGCCGACGTAATCGCCATGGTAACCTTAAAATGTGATCAAAAAAACAAACACCCCTTTCTTAAGGCGTGTCCGTACTCACAAAGGCACCGCGCTCTCGTTGTGTATGGAGCCGACCACGCGGCCCAGCAGCAGCTTGCCGAGGTTGTCGCCGGGCTGCAGCTCGTCGAGGCGGCTCAGCTCCAGCGCGACGTGGCGGCGCGCGCCGAACGTGTGCAGCGCGCCGGGCTCGTATATACCAAGCATTTTCTTATCTATGGACTGAAAAAAATTGTTATTTAAATTATAATTGTTTAATATGTTTTGAATTCACCAACTTAGTGCACACAATGCTCTAAATTCAATTGACTTTATCTCTCTAGCGGATAAAAACTACTTTTGCACTCAGATATCGAAGATCAAAGATACTCCTTCCGAGATGTGGGGATGAAATAGTTATTTGTTATACAAGAGTGCAAAGTTGCTTTTTAACCGCGTGCTCAATTTTGATGACCGAGCAAGCAAAGGAATCTAAAATTTTAATTAAAAAATTAGAATCCTGAGCGTTAGCGAGGGAATCAAAAGAGCACAAGGTGAAAAATCTTTGCATTCGAGTGCAACACGAAACTTTTCATCCCACTTCAGCGAGGAAATGACTAAATGCAAAAAAAAAAGAAAATAGCGCGCACAAAGCAAATAAAAAAAAGTACACCTAGAAGGTTCTGAGTTCTTAACAAATTAAATAGGTTGTATGATAAATTCGGCACCATGGAGGTAGAAGTAAATGGTTTAATGATGTTTTGAATTCACAAACTTAGTGCACACGATGTTCTAAATTCAATTTACTTTATCTTTCTAGCGGATAAAAACGGCTTTTGCATTCAGATATCGAAGATCAAAAATACTCTTTCCGAGATGTGGGGATGAAAAACATCTTTTCATCTTGAATGAATGATTTTATTGAGAACTAACTGCGCCCTGCGGCTTTGCCCGCTTTCCTCCTTCCTCTTGATTTACTCTATCTATTGTTGTAAATTGCATTAAAATCCGTTGCATAATTTACGATTCTATAAAGGATATATAGACAAAAATTCATTTTTAAATATGTAGACATCTAAATATAAATAAATAGGTATGTATTTGTATTAGGATTGATTTTTCAATGGCAAAGTATGCATGCAGTACTTAGCTGTTAAACTAGGAACAGTTTTTGCATATACTTCTCAATGGAATAGCGTATTTGAGATTTATCCATCGAAAAAACTTTTTTGTTTAGGCTCATAATTACGATTTAAATGCGGCTTTCATCATAATTTTGAATATTTTTTTTTCTATAATATCTTTTGTGTATACAAATACATAATCTTCAATCAAATGGGTCGCTAATTAGTTGATTAATTAGTAATTTTCGAACTAAAAGGTACATACATGCACCATCTGCGCTAGTTTCTTAGTCTTGATCTTGCCTCTGGTCCTTGCGAGTTGGTCGGCCGCGGCGAGGTACTGCGTCAGCGTGGCCAGCTCGGCGCGGGGCGGCTCCCACGGCGGGTCGAGGCGACACGCGTACTCGAAGTTCTCTAGAGCTTCCGAATACTGCTCCTCGTATTTTAATGCCTGAAAAAAGTCACAAAGAATTGGGATGTGTCCTGTATTAAAGATCAAAGACTAACCAGTGTATTGAACATCCAAGAATAAAAAAACATTAAATATGATAGAAATTAAATCATTAATGTGATTTTTCAGTACCGATCTAATCATAAAGAGTATGTTATTTGATGCTGTACAGCTATGACGTCACAACTTGGTATTTCATACAACACTCCATACATTCGATCGATCAAAACGATTCATAAAGTTAATAATTGCTGATTTGACAAGTCAGGACATATCCCTATTCCATGAAGGACAGTAACTCTATACTACTGATAATAAAACTGACGAACCGTGTGTTTACATAGATATATTTGGCAAATACTGATTCCGATATTTGCGATTGATGTAGGTAGAGTATAGCAGAATACAATGAGACCATTTTTTAATACTGTGGCTATTTTTTGTTGGTACACGCTAAACTCTGAATAACTACCCGGTTTCACAGGAAGCTGGATCATGGAGGCGTGAATGGATCAAAAAAATATTTTTCATCCCCCCATCTCGGAAAGAGTATTTTTAATCTTCGATATCTGAGTGCAAAAGCCCTTTTTATCCTCTAGAAGATAAAGTAAATTGAATTTAGAACATTGTGTGCACTAAGTTTGTGAATTCAAAACATAAACATTTCCTTGCTGAGGTGGGATGAAAAGTTATGTGTTGCACTCGAGTACAAAGATTTTTCACATTGTGCTCTTTTGATTCCCTCGCTAACGCACAGGATTCAAATTTTTGAACCACTCGCTGCGCTCGTGATTAAATTTTAGAAGTTACTTGATCATCAAAATTGAGCATGCATTGAAAAGCAACTTTGCACTCTTGTAATAACTATTATAAGTATTATGTAATGTTATAACACGTACGAAGTTGCGGGCACAGCTAGAAATACATAAAAGGAAGCCGTACGTAAGAGGTTACATAATACAATTATATAGTACAAGCTCAACATTAAAATGAATGATGACTGCTTTTAGAATGTTTTTTAAGAAATACTTATCTCTTATAGCTTAAGAAGTACTCACAATTCCCTTGTTATAATACAAATCGGGTTGTCCTTTAGCCACGGGATCCAGCCATGCTTGTTTATATGCACTCATACATGACTTCAATGTAGCTGGGTCCTGGGCCACACTGAAGAACTGGCACAGATATGCATTGCCTAACACCGACCATGAAACACCATCTTTTATATCTTGAGCTACAGCCTCTTTGGCTAATTCTACACTTTTAAGGATAGCCGGAGTAGCTTCACTGCGCTTCCTCACACCACTTTCTTGACGTAGAATGATGGATAGACACCGGAGAGAGAGGCGGTTGCGTTCCTAAAAAGTGACAGAATAGATTTTTTATAACATTGCTCAGAACAATATAATTAAGGGTAACTTTCATTTCATACACATTCTTAACAATTAAGTTATATTAATACTAAAATAAATACTATAAAATGAATAGAAAAGGAATAATAAAAGGCAGAGTAATAGAACGACTCTCATCTCAGTAGATAATGTACCTAGAACACATGCCGAATCACTGCAATCCTTTTTGGTATCGAATAAAAAGATAAAAAAAAGAAGCATAGTCAAAACTTACATGCTTAAGTGCACCTTCAAAGCTTGCCTTAGCATCTTTCACATTCATATTCTTCCAATAACATTCTCCTAGTTCATTCCACGCATCTACCAAGTGTGGATTCAGCTTGACTGCCTTACTTAGACATTGAGTGGCACGGGGATCATAAGTTGGGCTGATATTGTAACAGCGGCCTTTCATGAATAGAAACTGCGCACGGAGTTCAAACGGTATTTGAGTGTCCACTGAAATAGATGGTTAAAAAAATTTGTTTAATACACTATAATATAATTTTTTTTTTATGTTCATGATAACATTTTTAGAATGGTACAAGCAGAAATTCAATTAAGGACTTCCGAACAAGTGGTATCCTCATGAATCATGACTTGCAATGATATACAAATACCCTTATTGTCTTGTTAGTGCCATTCTTTTAGACAAACTATCATGAAAATAATAACCTGTAGTATTATTGGTAACTGAACACTTAATTGCAGCCCTTTAATCATCAGGATTAAAGTTAAAGTTGTGTTGACTGTACAGTGCAACTAGTTCTTACCGTCAATAGACTCAAATTTCTCAATCAGTACATTTTTCTTCTCATCAACATATTTATTCTTCTCCATTGCCATTTCAATGGGATGATTCTCAAAGAACAAGTCTCTGAAGGAGTACAGCTCTTGGAGATCTTTCTGTAATATGTAAATAGAGAATATGAAGAGGTAAAATATAAAATATAAATCAATGAGTTTGTATATTTGTTAATTTACAATTAAAGTAGTAAATATGTTATGATTACAATTGTTTTGTTAGTTGAGACATCATAGATGGCTTAATAATATAAGGTAATTTCAGAATGAAGAGAAACAATGAAAAAATAGAGAGTTATATTAGAGTGCAACTATAGCAGAATTACTAGCATTCCATATAAAGGAAAAAGACAAAATTTACATATTACACAAATTTCAATATGAAATAATTAAATAGGAGCTGTTAAAATGTTGATAATAGAGAATATTAACATTAGTAAAATCAGTCATTAGCAATTGCTACAAAAATTTGTACAGAATGTCCTTTCTAGACGAGCCGATATTTTAATCAACGAGCTTAAAAAACCACGGTTTCACGGTGTCTCTTGATATTTGTTTAGTGCATATCGTGAATTTAGTTCTTTACCGCTAATCCTTCCATGACATCTGCTATATTTTCAAGTATTTCTGGCTCAATGTCCGAATCTGCCGACATTTTGGGCGACCTTAAATCTAACTTGGTATTTAATAGTATATAATCAATTTGTAAACTAATAAAGTTGTGAAACAGGCAGGCTGTATCTAATTATTTATTCAAAATAGACTTAGAAGTTAGAAAAAATATTATGGATGAACTGAACAATTTCAAGTTCAGCGAGAGATGAATGAATGAATGAATGAGCATGAGCAAAATCAATCAAGTGCTTAATTGGCTGACTGACAGTGACAGCACTGAACATAGATAGATAATACTAAATACACTATAAACAGACACTGAAATAAGAAAAAGAGGAACAACCTGTCAGACATTAATATCCTTATTCCAACTCGATCGGTGAAACATTTGTTATTTTTTTCGGACTAGAAGTTCTTTACCTTTCATGACACACTTGCGAGGACAATATATATAAGTTTTTAGATGTGTTTATCTGGCATAAGCTCTGCTTAGTTTGGGTTTTGGCCGTGTGTAAATAATGTCCCAGAAAATTTATCATTTATTTTAATGAATTTAAAGTAATGTAGATAAACATATTCTGGCAGGCAGCACTGATTCGTTTCGTTTAGGGGACTTTTATTTTCATTGTAAAGTCAAATAAACGTCAAAGTGAATTCACTCATTCTTTCTTTATCCCCATAACATTTAATAAACGTTTATTGCAATCCTTTGTTTGAAAATATACGAAATAAAGGAATTATACCAGAAGAAAGGTAATCTTGCTCAATAGAATATGCTTCTAACTACTTATATAGTCCTATGTAATGAAATTATCTATTGAGATTTCAAAATGGCATATTATGAAGATATTTTGTCAAGTGATAATGGTGAAACTGTTTGCGTTTTGTGTGATACAACATTACGAGACAACGTCGTAAGTATAGAAGCTCATATCAATCAGGATAAACATAAAGATTTATTTATCAGAAGGCTAATGATCCAAAATAGTATAATGGTTACCCAAACTCAAATTAAATGTTGTGTTTGTAAGCATTTTATCGAGAATAGGAGCAATTTGATGACACACATACAGAGTTCAGCTCATTTGAACATAATGGCATCTATTAGAACTATAATATTGAAAGACGGTCAACTTGTTCAATTACCAGAGTCAGTGAAGGATAATGCCACTACAGCATACTGTTTTATGTGTAATCACAATGTGGAGTTCAATCTAGAAGACATAGAACATCATATTTCTTCCGCAAGACACAAAAGAGCCCGTTGCATTGCAGTCCAACCTGTAAATGGTATATTTTCTGTAGATGGCAACAATGATGATCTCTGGTGTAAAATATGCGAAGTTTACTTTGAAAATTATGTAGAAATAATACTAGAACATGTTGACGAAGACCCTGAACATATCAAGAGGCTTGGTAAAATATTAAGGCTAATTAACGGACAGAACATTAATATTGATAATTATCTGACGGATCCTAAAGAAGATAAAGCATCATGTCTTAAATGCAATATAGCTGTTTCTTGCAATGTGGATAATCTTGAAAGACATATTAAGGGCAAGAAGCATAATAAGTAATTAATTGTAATATAATTTTAAGTTAATATGTATTTGTACAAAAAAATTGTAAAATATAAAATTAAAAGAAGAGTCATTGCTGACTATTCTCAGTAACAAACAACCTTCCAATCGGGCTAGAATGACTAATCATAAGTGCTTGTAAAGGCCTAGTTAATAAAAATATTTTCATTTTACCAACTAAACCAGCAAATTCCAGTCCATTAGACATGACTTATATAGGACTAAACTATTACTTGCAGTGCCTATTCATATGAATAAAAACCTGGATTTATGTTCTCAATGCATTTCAATTTAATTATCTAAAACCCCCATCATTTTGCTTTGATGGTTAAAAAGGCTACAGAGTACAAATTAAACTATTTATAATATAAAAATGCATTTTCTTGTGTTAAATTTGAAACTTGATTTAAGTTGAGCACAGCATTAGTATTGTTTGATACTAAGTGGTTTATGGACGACGACTACGTCATAGGTACAACATTAACATTACTAACATGATAGACCAGTTGGCTTGGTGGTTAGTGACTGACTGCCAAGTCGAAGGTCGCGGGTTCGATTCCCACCCAGGACAAAGTTTGTTCTGTGTCTGGGTGTAAATATCTATATAAGTATGCATATAGAAAAAAAAAGTATATGTAGTATATCAGCTAATTGGTGTCCATAGTACAAGCCCCACTTAGTTTGGGACCAGATGGCCGTGTGTAAAAGAATGTCCCAGGATATTTATTATTTTTATATTACTGTTCTACTTACGATAACAATAATATTAATAAGGATTAAAAACCTAATTTAATCTTAAAAATACTGTAATCCTACTTAAACAATACTATTTTGGCTGTCCCACGCGGTTTCAACCGCGTTTATCGATATCATATATAATATCCTTAGCCTATGCTCTTTGAAAAATTCCGCATAGAATGGTAGCTGTTAGTAGTTTTGTATTGTGATGTGTGGTGATGGGGCATGAAAGGAACCCTATTTTGCTTAAAGAGTTATAAGGAGATGTAGCTGTCACCCGCGGTTTTACCAGCGAGCGCTTATCGATATCATTTATATAGGCTATAACCATCTACGAAAAATTCCGCGTCTAATGGTAGCAGTCCCATTCCGATATGTTCAGTAGTTTTGAATGATGGTGTGTCAAAGGAACCCTATTTTAAAATGATAGTAGGTTGAGATGGGCGATTGTACCTGAAAATCTACTGAATCGAAAATTGGCTCTGCATATGCGGGGCGCTGCGATTGCGTAATGATTGATCACTTTTAAACCTATGACTAATTAGGGACATTTAAAACATAATTCGAATAATTATAACTTTTTTAGTTAATTCATAATTAAGTATTTTAGTGTTACCTAGTTAAAACTCCTTACCTTCTCATCTATTCATAGTTCGTTAGTGTAGATAAGTATCAACCTACACTACGACGAACGAATGCATGTTCCCTCAATCGATGGATTGATTACTAGGCAGAAAATTTAATAATCTATTACCGCAATCGCATAATGACTGCTGTCGTAAGAAGTGGCCCGCGAACTTTTAATTTAACTATTTATTTGTAGCGCAGCGTACACCCTCCGCAGCATCTCTTGTAATTACTTACTTAGTAGTACGTACGAAGAGAATAGTAATATAGGTGCGCTGCGCTACAAATTAGTAGTTAAAATTAACATGGTAACCGTGTCAGTCATTATCACCCACCGCATGTCCTTAGTCGATAAATATCGAATAACATCGACTCTTATCGACTAAACTGACCAATTCGATTTGGTTATTATCGCCTATCGCTAGTAAAGGGTAATATCTGTAACCACTGCACCGTCATCTCACCGTCACCTCAAAGGTGTCTTATCAAAACAAAATATCAATAGCAAATATTGAAGATGCAATATTCGCATTCGTGAAAGTGAAAAAACATTCGTTACATCACTGATATAAAGCTACTATACTGTTAATTACAAATGGTAGGAAAATATATACATGGTACCTTACCTACCTACATAGCACTTTTTCTAAAACTTTTCAGCACTTTGGCTTTTTGAAGTGACCTGTATTGATCATATTCTTTTATGCATAAATAAAATACCACCGTGAATGTTCGTTCTAAATGAATGTTAATAGAAATAAGTTCTCCTGGAATTGAGTGCTCTACTAGTACATACAGGGATTTCAAAAGGGTTGAAATATGGTTTTTAAATTTGATCAACATGATCATCATTCAAATTATCATCGTTTGTACTACAAAGAATATACTACTCTAATGCTGTATGTAGTCGATTTTAAGAATTTATAATCAAACTAAGACACAAACCATCTCTTTAATTTTCATTGCTGGCTGTCAATAGAGTCAAACAAAATAATTTCAAAACGTCTAAAATTTTCACGAAATTTCAAGTACAATACAATTACCACATAGCATGAAATTTTATATAAATAACTAATTTAGAATTGTCGCAGTAAGTTAAAAATGAAAACTGGACTATACGGGATAGTTGCAAACTCGAAAACGCGAGTACGTTGCTTGTTCTGCGGAGTGTTCATACCCAAAGCCAACAAATGTATAGATCAACACACTAATGGGTCAAAACACCAAGAAAACAAAGAACTGATGTCCGAGAACGGATTAAGTTTCAAAGATGAAGTTCTGTACTGTAAGCCTTGCGGTCGAAACCTGACCGATGAAGAGTCAGTCCCAAGTCATATTGACGGTGAAGACCATTCAAACTGGATGGCGGCTATGGATGATTTAGTTGAAGGCGAATTCATAACATTTGACCAATATTTGTCATCAGAGAAAGATGAGGTATTCTGTGATGTATGCCATAGCAGTATAAGCTGCTCGCTGCTCAATATTGAAAGCCATGTTAACAGTATGGACCACAGAACAAACATAACAGAAAGGCTGAAGCCTCTGAATGGTATTTTCCCAGTTGCTAACAACGATGAAGTTTGGTGCAAGGTATGTAATGCATACATTGACAACACAGTACAAAGCATCATGGAACACATTGATGATGATGATCAGCACATGCAGTGGTTTACAGAGGTTGAAGATTTGACTGACAACCATGACATAACTCTATCAGGTTACTTAACAAATGAGCATGAGTTTAATGTATTCTGTAATAAATGTAACGAGTCTGTTGTGATGACATTGCCTACTATTGAGAATCATGTAAACAGTGCTTCACATTTAAATCAGAATGGCCTATAAACTTCCAGCCTATTGGTTTTCTTTTGTAAGATAGTTTAAGGCAGTGCATTTACCATTTCACAATTAAACCACCTCTATGAATACATAATAGGCCAGTTCTATCCTGCTTAAGGTCTAAAGAGCCATATTAATTTATTTCTTCTATAAATCAAATGTTAGTTTTTCTTTCAAATGTTGTTTGATATAAAAATGATGATGCAATTACACTGGTATCTCTGTCACTGCATAACAATTGCATTGCAAATATTTAAGAAAACATTAAAAGTCTTTACTCATTTATTTGTAGTGGTAACAAACATGTTTATTTTTTTACCTAAATGTTTTATTCTAGGCATACACATACCCAACAATTCACCATCATCATGACAAAAAATGTTATTACTAACTAAGTTCTAAACCCAATGAAGTAATGTAAATGATTATAAATCATTAAACTTTTTAGCCATTATTATGACTATATAATCAAATAAAGATATCCATATATTTAACTGTAAATAACTTTTATTTTATATATAACTTAATAACTGTATACTGAACAGGAAGTACTTACTTCTCGATATGATATTTTCAATCGAATCTCAATGTAATAAGATATATAACTTGAACACAATATAAATAATTTAATTACACATATAATCCAAAATAAGTCTATATTATTATAACCACAATAATAAATTGATATAAATATAATACAAAATGCCAATATTAAAATGTATGTAAAAGTCTTTATACAGCGTAAACAGTGTAAAACCAAAAACATAATGTGCCGATGCTGTGTAAAATATGTCCTAAATACTAAATGCATCTGTAAATTTAATTATATTTATTAAATTCAATCAATGTTTGATCAGAATCAGATAAAAGTGTACTCAAATGTATTCATTGTGATACTACATAATGTATAATTATTTACTTTTCTCAAAATAAACATTACTTGTAACCAAATTATTTCTAATTTAATTATTAGTATATCATTTCCTCAAACCATTGGTTGCACCCATATACACCATAATTCGTTTTTGTCTATCTCATTTGTTCAAGATGAGATCTTTTTACAGCAAGCTTTTTACCACTTAGCAAGATGAATAATTTACTGAGAAGGCAATTACCACCTGTGATATCTCCTTAATAATATATTAAACTTCAAATGGATAATCATCTTCGTCTTCCTCTACGATAGCGGACAGAACAACTGATGGTTGTGGTGGCGTCTCTTGTCGGCTGTTGTTTCGACTGTGTTGATCTACTGAATTGACGCTAGTCGATATCTCTGTGGCCTGAGTTTCTTCACCAAGCCTTGACCTGATTCTGTGCTCATCCAAATTGATTACTTGAATGATATCGTCAAGTAAACAGTCGATACGCATCATAGAGTCAGTCAAGTGATTCTGTAAGGAACTGGAGACATTAAATATCAGTTCCATAATGCGTCCTAAAATCCGTCCTTAATATGCATTATTGTTTTATTATCTTTTCTATTATCATAATAAAGTAAAAGTTATCTGCGGCAAATCAACCATGTCAATAAGAAAGAATGTTGTCTTATAGGAATATCAACGCAAAACAATAAAAGAAAAGGTATATTTTACAGTGAAAAATTACCATTAACCATGTCTGAGACAAAGAATAGGTCAATAACTTCATATGTATTTTAGAATACGTGGTTACTCACGTGATCCTATCATGATTAGTGCTCAATTGTTTGCTAAAAATCCTTAACCGTCTGAGTTCATCTTTCAGCTTTTTATCGACGTAGTCCTTCGTGTGTTCTCCGCCTGGTCTAAGGGTGCGATCTGCGAGCCTTGCTTTGGCCAGGCGCTCCATTTCCATCGTTTCCAAAAGATTCTGTTCAGTTGACGTCAGCTCATTTTCTAAGGATTTGTAGTCTCTCATAGCCTAGATCAGATTGTTTAGAGATCATGAATAAGAATGTAGTTGGATTAATACCAACTTTAAATAACGTTCGTTTCGATCCAGAAACTGAACAGTTTGGAATAAAACATTGGAGCGTGGTACCTAGAACCCACCTTCCATTTACTTTATGCTAATGTTACAAGTTCAATAAGTAATTTTAATTTTGACTAAACTGGATCATTGAAATAAGGTTCAATTTAGAATTAACGTTTATTTCCTATGGATTACCATTAATCGTGTTTTGTTTACTCAGGAAAATATTTTCTATGGCACATACCTCATCTCTCTGCCAATTAAGATCTTGTAATTTTATTTTATTAGCGTGCGTTCGTCTTCTTAGTGCAGAGTCAACTCTTGCTGCGTAAGCTTGAGCAACTATTGTAAGATGAACTCTTGCCCCACGCATCTAAAGTATAAATTACACTGAAATTATAACATAAGAGAATATTTCTAACATCAACCAATGTTTAACCTGTTGTCTGGTAATAACAGCGTTGTTGAGTGCACTTAACCCGGCAGTTTTCAATGAAATACATCGTTTCTCCCAGCGAACTAAAGGCGATGCTCTGTAATAAATATTTGTAATGCTCTATATATAATTTCTTAGCAAGATATCCATTAGGGTGTAACCCTTATATTTTGTAATTTGTTAAGGAAGCATGTGTTTTACCGTTTCTTCTTTTTCTTCCCCGTTTCAATTATTCGTGCTGAATTCAAATCAATGTTAATGCAAGCCTGTTCAACAGAAAGTGCCTGTTGTTTATTAGAAACATCGTCTATAATTTTCTTCTTTGTTTTCTCGAGAGCGAGGGTCTGCTTGTCTAGTTCGGGTATCATGTTTTCGAACTTCTTTTTCTGATCTCTTAGAAAGTTGAATTCCTGTAATAAATATTTAAGAACAAAATGTTTTGTTAACTAACGTATATCTACCTAAATACAATTACCTTAGTTTATTATTTTAAAAAAATTATAAAAAATATATATATTTAAATATGAAAAATTATTGAAACTTAGGCATTCTGAATTAAAGGTCTTATAAATTGGCCTCATCGTTAAAATAATTTGGAAATTGTATGAGCAAAATAACTTCAATAAAGGGAATGGAATACCAAAACAATAGTTGCATTAAAGTAAAACCTCCATAATAACGTCTTCAACTTTATCAGATAAAGGCCTCAGAGCTCCAGGTTTACACGAGTTTTGTGAGTGTCCATCCATCTCCTCCTGAATCCTCTTCACTACAACCCTCAGAGCTTTGTTCTCGTAGCGAAGTGCACTGATTGCTTCGTCCAGCCGTTTGGCGAGATCTTCCAGGACCCATTGCCAAGATTCTATGTCTGACATTCTAAATTAAAACAGTTTGATTTAAGTAGGTACTTCAGCATACCTATTATAAACTACGATAATCCTATCTAAGAAATGGTTAATACTGGAGCCGTTGGAGGAAAGCAGCTCTTGACCGTTCATTTATTAACATCCTAGTTTATATGATTCCTCAGGTAAGAAATTTGCTTACATAAACTGAATATTACGACGATATAGATCATTGTTGTAATTAATTATAATGTAATAATATTGATCTCGTCCATATAAAGTTGTAAGAGCCATCAGAGGCACCTACGAGTCTCGAGTTGAGTCTTTCAAACAAGCCCTAATGTCTCCCACGGTCTCGATTGATCGACCTAGGTATATAAGAGTGTAGGTACTCAAAAGACAAGTAATTGAATCTAGCAAACTAAACTCTGTCAAGCATAATATCTACAATTTATGTAAAAAAATATATATCAGCTTTGTATACGACATATTCAACTCTCCAACCTTTCCTGCAAACTTTTCTTGAAGATATATTCATTGCTTTCGAGTGCGAAATTGTTCATCATCACCAACTCTTGGGTATCGTTCACCTGCTCTATCACCTTTACGTTCAGTCTTTCACTAAGGGATCTCAGATTGTCCTCATCTTGTGGATAGCCGAGGTATTCATTTTCAAATAACATCGTAAGTATGTTCATAAACAACGTATAAATAAATAAGTTATAAAAAGTCAGTCTTTTTGAGGTTATTTTGCGTCAAAATTATATTGCAATAAAATTTTTTTGGGAAGGATTCGGCACTATTTCCTAAAGAGGTTCGGTTCCAATTCTTGATTATTTTTGATATTAACTAAATGAAACAATCGGTTAAGTGTTGTGTTTACTTAAATTAACAATCTCTCTAACACCAAAAGAAGGCAAAATTTTTTTTTGGTGCAGTCAGACTAGTGAGGACGACAATACGCTCTCTTCAAGACCACATAAGCTGGCCGTAGCATCACAAAGTACACGAGCTCTGCCACGCTGATGATGCTGAACCCCAGAAATAAGCTGAGAAGACCGCCTATAGCACCTGGAACAATGTAGAAACTTTTAGAGAATGAAAGTAATATTTTTCACTATAGGTCTTGACTAACACTGCACTAAACTTGCGTGCCGCTATGTTGGCCGTTTTGACGTTTAACAATGACACAGAAAAATAACCATTATTCCTTCAGACATAACGTGCATCTATTGATCCAACAGCTAATTGTGTGATGATGGAAATCAACCTTATTGCAAAGCATTACAGTTTCTTTTCCTATGACAATCTGAAACGTCAAAACGGCCATCATAGCGTGCCGGTAGTAAAGGTAATAATAACTAGCTACCATCCCTTGCCTGAACACGCATTTCCTTTATCCCTTTATAATTATTAGTGTAGACTGAGTACCTCCTTCTTCTCCAATGTGTTAGACGAAGCAAGAGCAATCAAACTTACTTTTTCATATCAAGTCAATTTAGACCGGACCTTGACCTTAGTGGTTAGCGACCCTGACTACCAAGTCGCGGGTCGTGGGTTCGATATCCACTCAGGACAAACATTTGTCTGTTTGATCTGTGTCTGGGTGTAAGTATCTCAGTTATTTGGTTCCCAGAGCTCTGCTTAGCTGGGATTTGTTGGTGTGTAAAGAAAAACTTTTTATTATTTATAAGGTATCTATATCTACATTATTAGATCTATAACATATCAATAAGTAACCTTGTCATCGAGCTCACCACCTTTTCAGAGAAATCTCTAAGCGGTTGGTGGAAGCTACGCGGGATCCCAGAGCTGGCGGCTACTTAGCCCAAAGAATAAGCCTCGTAATACAGCGAGACAATGCCACAAGCAATATTGGTATTCTACATCATAAAATTAGTTCTAGGCATGAAAATCGATAACTATGTTCAAGTTGTATATTCTAGTTTCTACTTCTAAACCATATTGTGTAGGAGTAAGGTTCAGTTTTGATTGATATTATTTGAAGTACTTAACTCAATGTTAGATTTGAATTTAGAATCATATACAGAGTGTTGTGAAGGAGTAAGGTTGATTTTTGTGTGTATTTTTTGAGTTGACATTTCAAATCATAAAGAACGCATTTCTATATTGTCAATATTTGATTGTATGTGATGTAAAATGTAATCAAAAAAGATGAAGAATGAAGATGATCAAGAATGTCATAGGAAAATCAACCGAATCGCTTCTTGAAAAAGTTATTTTCTTGACCTTTCGAAGCCGAAGATTTTTGGAATTGCACGAACTGTCATGAAAGCGTGATGTCATTATCTCACTGAAATAATTGAAGTTATACTTCTTTAGGCGGTATGAAAAAATTATGAGAGTGAAATTTTTAGATGCGCTCGCTATATATATATACTAGCTGTCCCCTGCGGTTTCACCCACGTTCCCCAGGGATTTAACATTTTCCCAGCACAAAAATAATCCTATGTTACTTCTAATACCTCCAAGAATATGGGTACAAAGTTTCATGATTATCGGTTAAGTAGTTTTTGCGTGAATGTGTAACAAACAAACTTACATTTATATTTATAATATTAGTAGGGATGAGTATGTATTTAAAAAAGTAGTATATATAGTAAGAGCATTACACAATCAGCCTGCTGATCCCTAACGTAGCAGAGCAAGTACTATGGAAACCAGAAAACTGATATACAACCTTTTGTTTTCTTAATACACATTACACCCAGACCATAACAAACAGACATGCACCCAAATGGGTGGGAATCGAACCCACAACCTGCAATACATTCCAAATTGCAAAACCTCTATAGCTCCTCATTATATAATCTATTGTCGAACATTTTTTTGTCCTATCATTAATACTCTTCGCATGGGATGAAAGACATTTTATGGCAATTTTTTTTACACCTATGGTTGGTTTTAATAGAAATTTCTAAAGATTTCTATAGTAATCTAGTACTCAATATAGCCTATGTTACTCAGTGATAATGTAGCTTTCTAATGAAAAAAGAATTATTAAAATTGGTCCAGTACTTTTTGAGTTTATTCGTTACATACAAAAATACAAATCTTTCCTCTATATAATAAGAAAGTGGTGTGATTCTTGTGTTTCGCCACAAAGCAATGAATACAATGGCTCAGGTGGCGGAGTCAACAATGGCAATTTCACTTTACCATTAAGGCAGCATAATCCAGGCGTTTCTCCGGAAAACTTTAATGCACCACAATACTCGCAAACTACGTCCATTTGCCCAATGCAAACGCTAGGATGCAAGCTGTAATCATTGCTGCAATCGTATTGAAACGCTGCTCGATTAAAATCAGCACTTGATAAATATCTTGTTCTGCGTCGCAAATTATCTATTTGTTGACCTCTGTTGTTCGCTCGACGATCCTATGTCCTTCTCCTGGCTCTAAACTACCTCCCTGCCAATTTTCAGCTAAATCGGTTCAGCCGTTCTTGAGTTATAAGTGAAGTAACTAACACGACTTTTTTTTTATATATATAGATATACTGATATAACACAAAATTCTCACGGATGACGTTAGCTGATAACTGTATCTCCGGAACATCGCACAAATCGCAACTGTCAGTGTCAATGAGTGAGTAATGATGTTATTTTCAATAATAACCTAACAACGTCAAAAATTGTTATTCGTTGCTACAGCCTGTCTGCAAAGAGTTTGGACACTACAATTTCACGACGATAGTAAAAAATGCTTTTAGTGCTGTTTTTCCCACATATAATTTCGGGTATAACTTCTTACATGCGTACATAAGTACACACACCCGTTTTTTTTATAATAAAATAATTATAATTAGGTCAAGCTCGTGATTACATTTGATAGGTAATTAAATTTATATTAATAAATGTTTAAGTATTTTTTTTTTAAATTGATATTAATTAACTAAATATACTCACCGACAAAGTAGTAATCGTCATACTGAGCATGGCGGTGCTGACCCAAGAACATGTCATCGTAAAAGTGCACGTTGATCTGGGTGACTTCTCCTCTGAAAATAGTTTGTTTATATTGCAGACCGTATTCCCAGCGTGATTAACACCCATATTCTAAGACATTTCCTCGAAAATTCCTCGACTCCACTTAACCTCACTCAAAGATATTTTTGTGTTATTTTTTTTATACCACATGGGCCGAAAATCAAGCGGCCGGTCCACCTGATGGTAAGTGGTCACAGCCGCCTATGGACATTTACAACACTAGGGTCATCGCCAATGCGTTGTCGACGCTGAAACGTGAAGTTGTTAAGTCTTATGTGCCTGTCTTTTCACCGGCCCCCTTACCTTTCTAACCGAAACACAGTAATACAAGTGCACTACTGCTTCACGGCAGAAATGGGTAAGGTGGTAGAACTGACACATCTACAAAGGGGCCTACCCATAACACAAGTTGAATCTTACTTTGGGTACCAGAGTACAACAATTTTTTTTTTATTTAAAAGTTGTCTTCTGTCTACTGTTTGTGTCCTCCAGTGTGTATTTTATAGCAAATAAATATATTATTATTATTATTACTTCCCCGGACGAACTCTGCACTAACAGCTCTACTACTCGAGATTAGTATTCATAGTTACAAAAATCTCCTCCACTCGACGCCTTTTTTTTTTTTTTTTTATTAACAAGGTGGAAAACTCATTAAGAGTTCGACCCCCGCCCTGGGAGAGACGGGGGGATATGTGGGCTTCCCTACACCTCCCCTTCTCCTAGTGAGAAGGGGAAGATGAGGTTTACCCACTAAAAACCACCTTGGCGTGCTACCGCTGCCCGGTTGGTTGGACACCGTGGTACCGCTTTTAAGCACAACCCACGATGTCCACCGGTCTCGCCCCGGCTAATGCCGGGGTCTTCCTCTCCAAAGGGAGATGGCCAAGCACGCGTGGCCATCTCCCGTCCGCCAAGTGGCTTGATGTGGCAGACGGAGGACTCCCATCCTCCGCCTGCAGCCACTAAGAGTCCCCCGGGGGGGGGCCTTGCCGTTCGTGCCGGTAAAGGCACCCACCCGCAGGACGTAGAAATGCCATAATGTAGGCATTTAGACGTCCATGCGGGTGTCTTCCTCTTCCGGCCGGCTGGCGGCCACTGCCTCGGGGGTGGGGCGCGATGGGCGGGCGGGCTTTGTCCGCGCCACTTTGCCTCTCACCGCGGGCGGGGAGCATTTGGCCCCCCCCATGACGTGGCCGGCCGGGAGTTGGGCGTGGTGGCATACTGCACACCGCGCCTTCTCTTCCCGGCATTCCTTCGACAGGTGCCCCTCCTTACCGCACCGGAAGCACATATGGCTCCGGTCGATATCAGAGGGGCAGAGCTCCCTAGTGTGGCCCACACCCATGCATTTGAAGCAATGCATGGGTGTCGGCCCAACCGGAATGATCCTGATGGACGACCAGCCCACCAGGATCCGACCCCGCCCGAGAAGGGCCCTTGCCGCCCCCACCGGGCACCGGATCAGAGCTGACCCAGTGCCATCGTAGCGGGAGCGGATGCCCCCTACCTTTATGTGAGCCGCCTCACACTCCCCCGCAGCAGCGACGGCGGCCGTCAGCGACTCTGTGGTCGCCGACTCGTCAAGGCCGACCGCTAGGATGGCGGACATTTTCTGCGGGCGGCTTATGTGGGCTACGTCGCCCACGATGGCCTGCAGCTTCGCTGCAAGCGCATCCGCCGCCCGCTCCTTGTCCGCCCCGGGGACCTCGATGACCCTGCCCCCGGTCATCGAGGCCCGCACCCTCACGTGGTGCAGCCCCACCTCAGCGAGGCTGCAGCCCTTTATGGCTTTTGCCATAGTGGCGTGCAGCGTGGTGGCGGTGGCGAGGTCCTTTTTCAAGGTAATCACCACCGCCGCCGTGTTGGGGACCTTCCGTCCCTTCTCCCTCTTTTTGGGCGCTACCTTTTTAGTTGGGGCCACTTGGGTTGGGGGGGCGCCCTTCCCCTTGCCCTTGCCCTTTTTTGCCACCGTTGCCCAGCTCTCCTCCTCGGGCCGATGGCCCGAGGGGCCCGGTCCCTCCTCCGGGGCCGGCGGGGCAACAGGGGCAGCCGGGGTGGGCTTCTTGGTGGCCCCGGCGGCGGTCTTGGCGGCCTTGGCGGCCTTGGGCCTCCGGGCCCGGCCGTCGCCCAGCCTCGCCCTTTCGGGCTCACTTGCGGCTGGGATCGACGTAGCCGGTCCCGCAGTCCTCCTCTCGTCGGCCTCCAGCGGGGGGCGGACGATGGGTTCGGCAGGCGGGCGCTTGCTCGCCTCCCCGAGACGGGTATTGATCATACCCTCCAGGGAGGCGAACAGGTCCCGCCTGATCTCCGTGAGGGCCTCCGCCAGGTCCGCAGCGGTGAACTGCGTCGTTGGGGCTGAGGTCCCGCCCTCCGACGGTCCGCGCTTCGTGGAGGCGGCGTGGAGCCTCCTCAGCTCCTCGTCGCGGAGGAGCGCCCGCTCCCGCAGCCTCCAGTTCTCGGCTTGGAGGGCGCGGACCTCGTCGTTCACCGTCTTCCCGGCCTCCATCACGTCCATGGAGGCCAGGATTCTGTGGCAGGCCCTGTTGATTTGGCCCCGCACAGCCCCATTCAGGTTCCCCGACTTGCGGGTACCCTCCAAAATCTGGGCGGCCGCCCTGCGCGTCTCCCCGACCGGGTCGACGACGGGCTCCTGCACCGCCTTCCTCTTCACCCCCCCCGTTTCCGATTCCGAACGGGGAACGGGGGGGTCCACTCGACGCCTTCCCTAACTCGAGGTGAGGAAACAACTGTCAACTTCAATGTACGTTCCCGACGTTACCCAACCTTAAGGAAGTTTATTGCTTGTAAACAGTTAGTGAAACTCATTATTTTATTTCATTAATATTTTATCTATAATAGAATGACGTAATTAATGACATGTTACCCTGACTTCACTTCGACTCAACCTCAGTCGGGTTTGCTCGAGTTTTGCTCAAGTTATAACATTGAATACCAATTTTGAGGATTCCTCGAGAAAATGCTTAAGGTATCCTCAGTCGAGCGAGTCACGTATGTGGAAACGTCTTAGAATATGGGTGTAAAATTTAAGTTAACGTTTGCTCATAAAGACTATTTTTGTCTACGTATTACGTACGGTCTCGGTTCACCCCAGTGTCGGTCTCCTCGAGGTTCCTTAACCAAATCGGAGTAGAAGACTTGGCTGGCATATATGACATCATTGCACGAGGGATGGCATGACGTGGTCTCTTCATGTGGCTTCCTTTGCTCATCACTATCCGCGTAATATGCGTAAATAAGCTGTTCTTCCACTTTCCCTGGACATAGAAAAAATTTGCGACTTATCGAAATCGATTACGAATATCCTTGAATTCTTTAACACAAGGTCAACTGATCCCGAACCAAACAGACCTTGTAATATGGAATGGACAATTGCATATACTCATTTTGAAATACATACTCAAATAGATATTTACCAGCAGCCGCAGAACAAACAGATATGCACACAAATGTTTCTCCTGGGTGTGAATCGGAGCCATGACCTGCAGCGTGACAGTCAGGCTCTCTAACCAACTAGCCAGCTGGCCTGCTATATAGGGCCTACCTGGGCGTCATAATGGTCATTTACCCAGATTGCCCAAAGGGTTTGATTCCCGTGTCGGGCAAGATAATATTGACGATTCTTTGCTTAGAAATGATTACATGTAGCCCGGGTTTGGAAATGTGTCCGAGAGAGGGCGACAATGCAAACCACATGTCACGTTAGTACATAAAAATCTTCAGTGGAATGTGAGTCTTATTGCTGAGAACTCTGCCCACCCCTTCGGAGATAATGGGCGTGAAGATATATAATGTGAAAATTTTAACCCATTTTTATTTGAATCATCAAAATTAAAGATATGAGACTAGAGTACTTTTAGAGACCCTAATAGTCTAATAAATTATTAAGTAAATCACAATTATTTACCTTGAACATAATTGATGCATTGAAAGTCTTGTTTCGTTGTGCAAACAGGATCCCAACTGTGTTTTCCTGGAAGTAAACGGCTTTTTCAAATAATATTAGAATACCTTCTCAGTCTGCTAATCAATATATTTTGGCGAAGGTTTTTTACATACAAAAATGCAGGCTAGCCATTAAAGATAGAAGAAGCCGTGATTGATGAGGGAGCATAATTTGCTTCTTCAGTAAAAGCACTATATGTCTATATCTCTCGAAGGTAAGATCAGTTCTGCTTAAACCATAAGTGATTTTCGACCTTAAAGCGATGAGTAAAAGAAATAGTCTGCACAAAATTCCAGTTTTCATGATCCTCGCAGAACAAGTCGTTCACTATATAAAAGACAATTGTTTCCAAAAACTCACTTAAATACTCACTTGGCCAATTAAAGTGCACGCAATTACACGTTTTCCTAGATTCCTTAACGAAGAGATCATGTTTGCAGTTACTGTCAGTATAGAATTCGTAAAAATCAAGCTTTTTCTCATTCTGGAAGAAGCACTGCCGCTGGTCTGGTTTTAAAGACCTTAGTGGAGTGTCAGTTTTGTATGTGATCGGGGACACTTCCACTGTAGTCATCCTATCCATTGGCAGTCGGAGTACTGTGCTCGTGTAGACGTGGTCCGTTGGGGAACTAATCAGAATCTGCAAATAGAAGGGGAGAGAAGGAAGAAAAGATTTAGGTAGTATCATCATAACTTCTACTCCAAATGTTTCAATTGTAAATTCCTACTCCTCCTTCACTTCACGGTTGGTAGTGGGTATATTTAGAGATGCACTTTAAATATACCCCCTATTTAGACCAACTCACTTGCCCACAGTTTAATGTAATTAGCTGTCCTTTTCCCTGTCTTTACTAACCCCGATTGTGAATATAAACGTTCGACTGCCATGTTCAGAATCAGAACGAAGTCATCCGATATTTGGTTTGTCAATCAATTTCTGCCTTAATATTTCAAAAGAATCAGTTTTTGTAGAAAGTTTATATGCATAAAGATAACTCACAGTAAATCCCAAGCTATTCCCATCACAATGATACTGGTGTTCACTGTTGTTTAAGAACAGTTCAACTCCCAGTCCGTTCATTTCTCCAGAGGCCATGACTCTAAAGGGCTGCATGGTGAGGTCTGGTGGAAAAACTTTAGGATATCCGATGTCCAGTCCCCACTCCAGCGTGCCAGGAGCAGCCTTCTTGTTAAATGTTTTTTGCCAGGATAGAGTGTCATTCGTCCTGGAGAAAAGGAAGTTGTAAGAAGTTTTACTAACAATTTCGTAGGTATCTACTACTGTATTTAATGTATTAGTACAGGTACTAATACATCCAGGGATGACCGAGCTGTGCTCGGGGTTTCTTTACTAATGTAACTACTACCGTATTCTTTTTTTTAAACTCTGTCTACTATGCCTAGATACGAATTAGATGCGTCAATAAAGGGCTCCCAATAACAGTTTTTATCACAAAGGTACATGAATACCTTTTACCTTCGTATTGTAATGATATTGTAGCAGTTTTCATTGCCTGAGAAAAAGGATAAAACGACGTTTTCTAAAAATGAAACCTTAATAGATCGATTTAACGCCCCCGAAACCCCCTGCATGCTAAATTTCATGAAAATCGTTGGAGCTGTTTCCGAGAACCTAATTATATACGAAAATTGCTCGTCTAAAGGTATTAGATAGGTAGTTACTTACATCCCATTTAAAGGTAAACTATTAAATGCAAAGCAGAGACCATAGTTGGTAAAGATGGGTTGAAAGAGGTCGCAACAGTTCTCAGTTTCCCATTTGCTGTCGTGTTGCACTGGCCAGTTACAAGATTTTATCACCTCTTCACATTTTGGGGCGCCCTGAAAAAAATATAGCTATTATTATGATGGTAATCTGTCCGCTAGGTGGAAAGACACTCTGCTCTTCAACCATACGATGTTGATTTACCAAAAAGGTATCTTAACTATATTAAAAATAGGGTGGGTACATACATCAACAATGAACTGCTGGAGTAGGGTGATTTGGTCATCTTCCAGTCTATGTTTCATTGCTTTGTTCTTATTAAACAAAGTAGGGCATACCAAAGAGGCGAAAAACTGTTCCGTTCTGAAATATAGAGTAGTTACCACGATTTACCTTACCTTACCTCATGCAAGACAGCAGAGAAAACAATAACCAAAAGAAGAATACCTATTAACTAATTGACATACTTACTCATTTAGCTCAGAAATTTTTGCAGAAGATAATTTTACATGCAAGTGTGGACATAACACCACTGTTGGGAATGGTACTGCCCAAATTGGGGTTGGTACTGAATCTATGACGTTGACAAATGGTGTGGAAGTCCACTTGCAGAAGAGTTGAATGATGTTGACGGCGCAGATAGCAATACTGATGACCATGATCACGATCCATGTAGCCTTCTCCTTGCTTCCGAAGGTGGGCTCAAAGATATACCTGAAATAATTATGGCTCATTAGCCATAGTTATATGTTCCATTGAACATAGGTTATAATAAGCCTTAAACTGTGTAATCATCAAGCCTTAGTTTTATTAGTCATTTTAGTCATCAGTTTCTGAAAATGAATTCTCTACCTTAAGTTAGTCAAGAACTTGTTCATGTCAATAACCACAGCTCTCCATTAACCAAGCCAAGGAGAATAATATTGCCATTGCAGCTATGGTTTCACTTGCATAGATCACTAATTTGACTTTAAATGTTTTTTGAATCTCCTTTATAGGAGAATTATCATAAGTATTTTTATTTATATCACCAGGGCTGACAAATAGGCAGATGATCCACCTAATGGTAAGTGGTCACCGCTTCCTATGGATATTTGCAACACTAGAGTCTTCGCCAAAGTCGTCCCTGAGACGTAAAGTTGTTAAGTCTCATGTGCCTCTGATTTCACTGGCCCCCTTACCTTCATCTTTCCAGTTGAAGACTGACTTCCGAGCAATTCGTTTCTCCTCTATAGGTGCTCTCATATCCTCTTCCTCATCCCTAACTTCTAAGACCAATTATGGAACTAAACAAATAACTCTAGAACAGTAATTATGATATTAAAAATTTCCACTAACTTGACCCCATGTAACGATCCTTCATAAAAGAACTGCTTTAGACCTCGCATTGTTTCCTTTAGCCACAATTCCATGAAACTTTTATCTGATGTATCTTCAGAGGCACCCAGTTCATCATTTAACTTAGCTTTTACATTTAACACATCAGGACTTATGTATTTGAAATCTTTTATGTAGTAATCACGCAAGTAAACACTGTTTGCGATGTTATCGTCTATAGGAAGATTTATTTGTTTCGTTTGTCGTATCTTGTTTCTATTTAATACAAACATTTTGGCGACAGAATAAGTAATCGTAATCGATGTTGGTGGTGGAGGACCTGTAAATGTCCTATTAACGGTAATACTAAACGCAAAATGGAGTTTAAAGTAAATAAAGTTGCAAAGGTTAATGTGATAGATGCATAATTCCCTACACTCGTGTTAATTGAACTAAACACTGCTAAATAGGATTGTATATCTATCTGTCTGTATGTAATTTTTATGCAAAATAATAATTCTTTATTCATCCCAATTATATGGTAACACAGGAAATGTAGGTGATTAAGAAGGTAAAAAGAGGATTCTCTGAAATACGATATGATAGGTAGATTTACCATCTATAGGTATGTGATAGCGTCGACGACCATTTCCATCCCCAGCGGCCATCAAATGCATTCCCAGAGAGGGCTGGTTGTATAAATTCTCTGAAATATCTTATTTAATATGTCATTAGTTATAAAATTTATTTATTAAGACAAATATGAATTTTGACATATATAACACAGCTTATACAAACTTCGTCGGCGTGCCGCTTCACTGAGGCCTCGGAGAGTTTACCTCTTACGTGATTAGTAGTATTAGCGTAGTAAGCGACAGAGACAGAGTACGGAGGCCGCGACGAAACGTTAGTGTCAATTTCCTTACAGAATCGAGCCCTAGAAAGTATATTTACGCAATGGACTGACCCCCATGCGAATGGCAATATTTATATTGTTTTAAATTTCTTTCTTTCTTCTTTTTTCCAAGTCTTAAAAAACTAGCTTAAAAGTAAAAAATCAAGTAACTAAAGCATTTGAATACACATTTTATTCTTTAATGATAAATAACTTATTCCGTCACTCATTTCCTTTAGAAGTCGACCAAGCAAAGTCGAGAGTAAACACTAGTTAGATGCGGATCGCTAACTATTACCATTTGCCACCGTAAAATGTACTTCGATGCACTTAAGTGTATTGCTGATATGTAACTGGCTTCAATCATTAATCGAACTCAATACTTCGTAGTAACGTTTAGTAAACTATAATTTGTTACATTGTCACTTTGATAAATGTAAAATAAATAATAAATAAATATCCTGGGACATTCTTTACAGACGGCCATCTGGTCACTAAGCAGAGCTTCTACTATGGAAACCAGATAACTGATATACTACATATAGAACAACCAGGCACAGAACAAACAGACATGTTTATGCACACAAATGTTTGTCCTGGGTGGGATCGAACCCGCTACCTTCGGCTTGGCAGTCAGAGTCGCTAACCACCAAGCCAACTGGCCTGTCATAAAAGGTAAAAAAATAAAACATTTGAATAATCTTACTAATATTATAAACGTAAAAGTTTGTATGGATGTTTGTTTCACGCAAAATCTACTTATCGAATTTCGATGAAACTGGACACATAGATAGAACAAGTTCTGGCATAACATATAGAATACTATTTACCCCGGGAAATTGTGACATCCCTCGGGAACGCGGGTGAAAGCGCAGGGGACAGCTAGTAAAAACATATTTAACCTTATATGAGATACTTGCCGATTCTTCTCGGGTGACTTCTAAACCGGTCGAAATTTCAGCTTTGACCTTCATAGGTAACCTATAGGGTCTGATCTGAATATGAAATTAAATTTAGATTTTTTGTTTGGAGCTTAATTTTTTTTCTCTTTATGCCCCTCCAAAGCAATATCTCCCAAAAATCTACATACAGCCAAGCCAAAGTAATTCAATATTTGGGTAAACACTTACTCTTAAGGCTAAGCGTAGGATTTGCAGATACACCTGGAATTGTACCAAGGCGTAGAGCTGGAGATATAATTCGCAAGCCTTTTTCCAAGTTTCACTGTTCAAGTGTCAAGTGTACATTTTTTTTTGGATATTGAAAGATACTACTTAAACTCACACAACTTTTTGAATATTATTCCTATGAATAACAAATATTTTTTTATTTTTAATAAAAACTTTTTTCGATCAAAACTACAATGTGCCCGCGGCGTAGATACACGTTCTATTTCTTTTACGAGTTAAAATATTTTACCTTTTTAATAATAAAACGGTAAATATCCCGTTATGTTTAGCTAAGGAGGCTTCCAGACTCCAAAATTTCACCGGAAAGATCAAATCAACTCCAACGGTAACCCTTCTATTTTTAATTAACCTGTCGTTTAAATATTTTTTTTTTAACTTCAAAGCCTTCAAAGTGAAATTATGTCATTTTGTTTGATTTGACGTATTCAAAAGGCTAATGCGAAAACTAAAAGGTAAAATAAATAATTGATTACTAAATAACCATAATAATAATGCTATGCTGGGATGATGGCTATCACTAGGGGACTTCATTGACTGCTTAACATCAGGCAGCATGGAGTCAATTTGGGCGGTAGCTTTAAAAAAAAACGTGAGCCGTCACGGGACGCCTGGCAGATCTGAAACATCGAAATTATTTTGTACAAGTAATATGTATAAAATAACGGATTACGATAGGAACTGTGGTGACATCTATGAACATGCATACAATCCTTCACCGCCCGCACCACGCAACACGCGAGAAGCCTACATCGCTATATCGAGATTCTCTCAGGATTCGACATATATACAAGCATCCAACATCAACAGTTGGACCTCGGTCCCCAGGCATGATCTGTAGCAGCTTGGCGGAAGATCTTTCTATTCAAAAGGAGGAGTATCATACGTCGCTCCATAGAACTAAATATGGCATAATGTAAAAAAATTATATTACGATTTTTTTCCACAAAAATAATAACTGTTTATTTAATAAACATTTATTTTCATTAAACTCAAAAATCCAAATATAAATAAAATATTCAAATTTTGACAACTCATCATATAGCGAGGCGATGCGTCGCCACGGCATGCGACGCCACGCCAGAAATCGGTTTTACGTGCGGCTATAGATGTTTCACATCAAAAAATAAAATAAAAGTTTCGTCAGTCATGTTAGTCATGGGCGTACCCATGGGGGGGCAAGGGGGGGCAGCTGCCCCCCCCCCCTGGATAATGTCGACATCCCTACTAACTATCTACTTTTGTTGATAAAAATTAAGAAAACGAACTTTGACAAGTCAAGAGGATGATGATGCCAGTTGCAGTAAGCAGCAGTCTAGTGAGGTGGATACAGAGTCAATAACACAATCTTATTCTGCTATAGCCATTGTATACCTTATTAAAGAATTAATATTAAAAAAAAACCTATATCAATTTATTTCTTTATAAGTACCTAGCTTATAAAAAATCTGGTTTGCCCCCCCCTGGCCCAGAACCTGGGTACGCCCATGTCTAGACCAGTCTCATACTATGAAATACCATATTTTGTGGACCCTGCATCTGGTTTTATAGGGTCGTGATTAGCAATTGCTTCCATGGCACCGTTACTACGTAACAAGAGTGTTACCTTGTACTTCCAGGAATTGATTTAAATATACACCAGTTTTTTGTTTTCTTTATATGACGTAAAAGAGTATTTATAAACCTGTAAAGCAGTTAAAAACTCTTTGGAGCTTACGTCATCGCGGAAAAGAAATAATAAGTACGTCACCGACAAAAACAACAAAGTATCAAGTAGTAAAAGAACTCGTACGTAAAGTCCTGAAGCCATAAAATGGCGGGATCGTGTTTCAAGACTGAAGGATTGTGATGGTGTTGAAATGCATCTTAATGACATTGCAAATAGTCATAGCAGTTGTTTGTGTCAGCAATACGTAAACACAAATGCCTGTATAGTTCGCGTCAGATCCATAAAATCGCCAAACAAGGTACTTTCAACCTTTTGCCATTGAAATACAGTCAAAAACTCTTTGTCACAAATCACACACAGAGTAGATTTTTAGACAATTAGTAACAACTTCTATATATTTTTATGACGCAAGCCACTGGCAGCAACGAATAAATAAAAAAAAGTATATTAAAAAAATAATTATCGGATTCATTCATAAAAAAAAACAAAGCGACAGATTTCTAATATTTTTTTTTAAAGGCAACACCAATTTCCCCCCCCCCCCCCAAAAAAACGAATGTGAAATGTCAAATCAGTCGCAAAGATCACTTCGTATTTTATCGGTAAGTGAAGTAACAGAACCTTAAAATAATAATGAATTCATATTTAACGTGATTAAAAGTAAAAAGAATTACTTTTTTAGAACTGTTTTGTCAGCAAAGTGTATAGGGCATCTGTATCAAAAAAATGAAGAGAAAAGGCTTATAATTGTTGAGTGAATCAAAAGCTCCGGAGAAAATAACATTCTCGCACATATTAAAACATGTCATACCCTGCAGCTTAAACAAAGGTCGCCGGTTCGATTCCTACCGATGACAAATATTTATGTGCATGTCTGTTGTTCTTTGTCTGGATGTTAAATATCTAAGTGTATATCTAAAGGGAGTATTGTATGTATATCAATTATCTAGTAAACATAATGCAAGCTCTGCTTAGTATGGACCATGGGCTCGATTCTGTAAGGAAAATGACACTAGCTCGTGGATGTTTCGTTGCGGCCTCTATGCTCTGTCTCTTTCGCTAACTACGCAATTACGTGAGAGGTAAGCTCTCCAAGGTCTCCGTGCGTTGGTTCGCCAAAGAAGTTTGTATTAGCTGAATAAGGGGGCAGATAGTGTGTACTACCTAGTTTTTTTTTTGTTATTTACCCACTAACTATAAATAGATACTAAACAAAAATGCCAGCTTCTTTTAAAAATAACTTTTTAATTATTGAATGTTTTATTTGTTTACGTTAACTGGCACAAATAACATACTTACAGGCATTTTGCCAAACATAACTTTATTTCGAATCAAAATTCATGTTTTCATGTCGAGACAATAATGTACTATAAGATGCAAATTTTCAAGTCTCATGGTCTATCTAAAATGTTTTTTGGTTTTATTTTGGTAGTTATGAACCTAAATATTTAAACAAATAACCCTTTAGCGACCCTGACTGCCAAGTCGAAGGTCGCGGGTTCGATTCCCACCCAGGACGAACATTTGTGTGCATGAACAGGTCTGTTTGGTCTGTGTCTGGGTGTAAATATCTATATATGTATGTATTTAGACAAATAAAAAGTTGTATATGTAGTATATCCGTTATCTGGTTTCCATAGTACAAGCTCTGCTTACTTTGGGATCAGATGGCCGTGTGTAAAAGAATGTCCCAGGATATTTATTTATAGGTAGAGGCTATTTAGTTAGTAATTGAACTAAATTTCGTAATGATAAACGTCTTAAGAACATTCATACAGTAAGATACACGGACACCATTGTTTTACTAAAGGAACTACTTTTATATTTTCAACCATTTACGGAATCTTAGAAATATGTTCTATAATTTTTGAAGTGAAACCTTCTTTAGGCGCGTTGGGCGTTTTTCAGATGGGAAAAAACAATTGAACTCGCGACACTGTTACCGTTACCGACACCTCTGTATATAAGTATAGACATATTTTGGCCCCGTTTACACGAGAGTTGAGTTTGGGTTGGAATACATTGATAATATAACTAATTACTTATATTATATTAATGAGAGTTTTCACTTCTGTCCGCCCTCTTTTTTTATAAATAAACGGTACTCTATATGTTTATATGTCTCTGAGACAATCCCTTTCATTTCACTTGTTTCTCCAGCACCAAATCTTATTATGACAATTTTAATTTGTTCTAATGTCAGAGGTCACAAAGATATCATTCACTGCCAAACGAAATCGGTCAAACTTAAGAGCAATTTGATAACGTTTCTACTTCGACCAATAATAGTTGATGTTGATTGAATAACATTAAAAACAGATATTTAATTCCATTGAATTTTAAATTTCTTACCGATTAAAAATAAAAAACTTGTTAAAATTCACTTCTTTCTGGGTTTTGGTTTCTTAGACTTATAATAAAAAAAAAAAAAAAAAATAGTAAGATGTATATAAGTAAAAGTTTATTTCCACAACTGTCATCGATAAAAAATCGATTGCTTTTTTTAGTAGTTGCTGAAAGAATTATGAAGCTGATATAATGGTTCGGTTTCTACCATTTCAGTACGTAACCTTAAAAACAAACATTATGGCTTTTAGAAGTACCTATGTCAACTTAATTAATATAATTTATAAGTAAATAATAGGTTAGTTAAATTAATAATAAAGAAAATATAGTTCCTCTGACGCACCATCACATCGGAACTACTGAACATATCGGGATGGGACTGATATCAATGAACGCGGGTGAAACCGCGGAGGACAGCTACCTAGTTATAATATAAATTTTGCCGATATTGCGACCGAAAATTTAACAAGCTATTAGTTATGCCCAAAGTAAGTAGCCAAGCTTTGATATGTTTAGTCCAAGCTTAAAGACAAGCTTATTGTTGTAATTTTCAAAAATAAAAATCAAGTGAAGTCTTATTTTATATCCGATGGCGACAACTCCACGTAATCATTACACCAACTATTTTATTTCAGCCATGTCTGGATTTTTTGGGCTTGCTATCCAAATATGCGATTTACAGGTCGAAATTATTGCTATTCTTTTTTTTTCTTTTTTGTTGGTGGTTGAGTAGGTCGTGGATTCGATTGTCATCCAGGACAAACATTTGTTTGAATGCACCTCTCTTTTTATTGTGTCTGTGTCTATCAGTATTAGACTGGAACTTCATATATATCTATATTTAAAAGTATTATATACTAAAATTGTATATCTATTCCCATAGTAGATCAGCCAAGATAGACATCGGTCCATTTGAAAAAAAAAATCCGTGATATAAAAGCGATATAACATTTTCTTTTAAACTACAAACGATCAAGACTGTTCAATCCGACACATATTTCTATACTTAACTAGATGTAAGAACACGTATAAGAAATATTTCTAAGCGTTGTTCAGTTATTATCAATTACAGACAAAGCACGGTTGCATGTAACTTTTCGAACTAACACCAGTTATGTTACATCACACATACTGTATCTTTTATTTCCTTTAGTGATAAGTTTTAGAGTTGAATTGTGTTTTTATCTGTTGTGGTACTGGCCGATATTCTGTTTTATCTCTTTTAAATAAGTAAGTATGATATCTAGGTAGTTATTCAATATTGGTTTGAGAAAAACCTTTTGTAATATTTTTTTTATAAAATACTATTACACATTCTTACCATGCTTTTTTACGTATCTTTGAAAAAACAAAATATAATTTTATACTTTAAGTTTTAAATTTTATTCTGTTTTTGAAGGTGCACTACCATTCTCCTTTTTATTGTATTATATTATTAAGTAAATTTTGTTCGTTACTAATGTGTGTAAAAGTATAATTTTAGTTCATTATACCTAATAAGAAATAAATAAATAAATTGGTTTATCGGTATTTACATAGGTACAGGTGAATTTTGCAAGTAGGAGTGGATGCCCAAATCTTAAACTTTGAGGAATAGCGAAAAATACTCAAAGATTCGGGCACGATTTAAATGAAAACAAAACTGCATCGTTGGTCTTTTGAAAAAAACAATATTCCTGGCCATAAATTGAATCAGTTTAATTAGGAAAATATATCATACTGTATTGTGACATCATTCGATAGTATTGCCAATAAAAATCTAATTCTGGGAAGTAATTAAATACGGCAAACTTACGGTACTTTACTTATATAAGGAGAAGCTGACTGACATATCAACGCGGGGCCTAAACTTAAAATGGTTAGAAACTTAAAATGTTGCACAGGGGTTCCTTTTATAACGTGGGGGAGCACTAAGAAAGGATTTTTGAAAATTCACTCCCTAAGGGGGTAAAACGGGGGTGCAAAATTTGTACGAAACTATATGTTTTCTTGGTCTGATCTACTTCAAACCAAACGCGGGTAAAATTTGATAATAAACGGTGACCGCCATGCCGCCTACGGATATTAGCAATAACAGAAGAACTGATAATATTTTGCTACCTATACAGGCATAAATGCCAACTAACAAAGGCAATGAAGTAAACAAACAATTCCTTCCCAAAATAAAAGCAAAGAATCTAAATGTAGGCCACCATTACATAAAAAGGCCTAGTAACTTCCTTCCATTCTAAACCGACGAAAAGTTAAAAGCAATCCTGTGGCGTGATTTAACAGTTTTTTTTTATTTGGATAATAATAAAGACTTTTTTGTTGGAATAAATCGGTATCTAATGACTCAGTTCGTCTGAAGTTTGATTATTTGCGGAAATAATAAAAAACCATAAATCACCTCGTGGTAAATAATTCAATGATATGTTTTTGTTTTTAAATCCCAAGAAGTAATTCCTCCAAAAGAGTTCATACTTAATCTATGTACATACCCAGAATAAAAAAAGTTTGCATTCACTTGGAAAAAATAAAATATTTGACTAAAATTATTGAGTATGTGTTTGTTAGAATGTTTGTTCTTTGTTTAAAAATATTACTATTTTACTTTATGGCTCTAATGGTACGTATTTCAACAAAATATCACTATTTTTAAGTTTTTATTATACCTTGGGCTCGATTCTGTAAGGAAAATAACACTAACACGAGGATGTTTCGTCGCGGCCTCTATGCTCTGTCTCTGTCGCTTACTACGCTGATACTACTAATCACTTGAGAGGTAAGAGTAAGATCTCCGAGGCCTCCGTGAAGCGGCTCGCCGCCGAAGTTTGTATTAGCTGAATAAGGGGATTTTTTTTATAACACGTGGGCCGACAAACAAGCGGACGGTCCACCTGATGGTAAGTGGTCACCGCCGCCTATGGACATTTGCAACACTAGGGGCATCGACAATGCGTTGTCGATCCTGAGACGTGAAGTTGTTAAGTCTTATGTGCCTGTAATTTCACCGGCCCCCTTGCCTTTCTAACCGAAACACAGTTACACAAGTGCACAAGGGGACTGTATTTATTTCATCAAAACCTTAAATATCTTAAGCTTTTCAAGTGAACCCAAACATAATGTGTTGTGTGTAGGTATAGCAATGCATCAGGTATTCTATATGTACCTTTATTTGTTCCAGATCATCATGATACCGATAAATAAACTAGTATTTGCGATCACAATTCTGGTGACATTATTCTTCAAAAGTAAGCAACAAATTATAACTATATATACAACCAATTGTGTTGCTAGTTCAAAATAACCTCGGTGATCAAGCGGCATAAAGCTCTGCTACTGACTGGAGTTTTTCCGGTTCTATCCTCGTGGCAAGCAAGTTATATCTAACAGACTTTATTTATACTAAAATAATTAAGAGAAATGCTTAGATGTTTTGTTCCATCAGTCAAAATGTCCTGGATTGATTTTAATAATTCGTTCACTGTTAAAAAGTTACTTGCAGAAATCCCGGGATTTATCAGATCCTTCGGAAACACGACTGAAGCCGCGAGGCGTAAACTATTTAGAAATAAAATAATAACCTATAATTCGGTTATTTTATAATGTCCACATATAACGTTGGTATATTTGGGTCTCAGTAAGTAATTAGTGAGTCTTCTGCTCACCTCTTGGGTATAATGGGCGCAAAAATATAAATTCTCTTTCCAAAAATTACCTACAGCAATTACTAATGTAATTCAAAATTAGAACTTTTTATCAATAAAATCCCATATACATACAGGCTACTTTCTATCCCCCGTGGGGGACAGCCAGTAAATAATATGCTTTATTCAGGTACAGCTGGTATTAACTGCTACTACTGCAATAGTGCTAACAACTCAGCGTGCCTGGATCTCAATGAGTACGACGATGAAATGCGTTCGCGGATAATACCAATCGTTGACTGCGATATAGCTATACCCAGCCCTGTTAAGCTGAACTTCTTCTGCAGGAAGATTGTACAAACAAGTAATTATATTTAAAGTTTACATAGGGAATAACCAAGGCTTAGATGATAGGAATAGCAGAAAATGGATATGGTGAAAGTACTTCCCTGGACTCTACACTAAAAACTGTACTACACTGAAGACAGGCCTGTTGGCTTGGGGGTTAGCGACTCTGACTGCTAAGCCGAAGGTCGCGGGTTCGATTCCCACCCAGGACAAACATTTGTGTGCTATATAAGTATGTATTTAGAAAAAAAAGTAGTATATGTAGTATATCAGTTATCTGGTTCTGGCCGCGTGTAAAGAATGTTCCGGGATATTTATTTTTAACAAGGAAAATGCCAGCCATTATTTATTTCCACATTAAAATACCGTATGACAAGCCATATGGCTTGGTGGTTTGATACCCTGATTACCACGAAGCAAGTGGTGGGTTCAATTTCCACCTAGACAAACATTTGTATGTAACTTGTTTGTTTGTTCTCTCTGGATGCCAATATCTGTACAAGTATTTATTAAAATAATAGTATTATATATAATATATTATATAACCTTCTCAATCCCGTTAGAGTCTGACCATCCATAAGTCCCAGTGAAGGCCTGCTTCATAATATATTTAATTTCATATTAGTTAGGGGGCGTCCATTAATTACGTGATGCATTTTAGGGGGTGAGGGGGTCAAGCCGAATCTCACCTTATCTCACGTGGAGGAGAGGGGGGGATCTCGGCAAATATCACGTATTTTTTTATTAGCAAGAAACATTGTAAAATTGCTAGAAGAGGGCTATGTATATTGTAATATTTTTTCACATCTAAATCTAAATCGTATACTTATGATAATATCAAATGTCACATGGGATTTCATATTGAGATTTGATGATTTGGGCGGGGAGAGGGGGGAGTGGGGGGGTCGAAATATCGCCAAAATCACCTCACGTAATTAATGGATGCCCCTTATCTGATTGCCACAGAACAAACAGTACAAATCCTGCTTGAGTTTCAGATAGCCGTGCAGAGAATGTTCTAGAATATTAATTAATTGTTCCTTCTAGTTTTCCACACAAACCGCGAAGCAGAAGTACGAGTAACCCGTGGATGCGGCTGGGTACGTCACCACAAGGCTTGCTATAAAGCCGACAATCGCGACCACCTCGAGACGGTGTGCCAGTGCTTCGACAACCACTGCAACAGTGCTGAAGTTAACCCTACAACTGCTACAGGGCTGTTCTTGTTGCTCGCTGCCGTGTTGTATTTTGTACGCTAGGAACATTATCTGATACAAACTTCGTTCGCTCTCTCCTGTGACTGCGTCGTTACTGACAGTGACAGAGCATGGAGACCGCGACTCTACTGTCATTTAACTTACGGAATCGCTGAGGAAATGTCCGAAATCAATCGTTTAGTATAAGAATGACTCAATCTTCGCCTAATTTAAAATTTTAAATGTATAGTATCTAAAACTTTTGTTTGTGTTGTGTCATATGAGTGGAAGTCCATAATTGTTTTTTTATTGTACATGTAACTTAATAAACGATTTGCGTAAGTCAAGAGTCTTTTTTTTAGAAGTTAATATTTCTTAGAAATTTGTGTTTTAAATTCTAAAACGTTAATTTGTTTTTCGATGCTTGCTCTGTTCGAAAGATATAATATAATAATTATTATAGCTTTAGTTTTTTTTTTATACCACATGGGCCGTGCCCTGATGGTAAGTGATCACCGCCGCCTATGGACATTTGCAACACCAGGAGCATCACCAATGCGTAGTCGACCCTGAGACGTGAAGTTGGTAAGTCTCATGTGCCTGTAATTTCACCGGCCCCCTCACCTTTCTAACCGAAACACAGTAATACAAGTGCACTACTGCTTCACGGCCGAAATGGGTAAGGTGTTAGTACTTCCCCGGACGAACTCCGCACTAAGAGCTCTACTACTCGAAAAATTATTACTTATTCAGAATTTTAAATACACGTTTATAAATATTGTAATTTAAACATAAAATATATTCTTCTTTAAAATATGTTAATCTCAAAAAAATGTTGTAATCCGTTGAGCCGTTTCAATGCTAATTCGTTATAAGCTTTCAGTCAAAAACAGACAACAATTCTAAAAAGACATCGCATTCATAACAGTTTTCACTAAAATCTATCATTAATTTGAAATCAGCGACATTCACTTCCAATTTAGTTAAAGGTATAGTTTTGTCCTAATCGGCCATAAATAGAGCATTATGCCATAATAAACAGTTAAAAACTCGAGGCAGCAGTGATCCCGGAATCCTGCAGGTGGGAGCGGAAAGCCTCCATCATGGACCGCGCACACGGCGCTATGTTTGATCATTACTTATTCAGTGGAACTCGTTGTGGGGCTGCACTATGAGCGGCGAACAGAGCGAGGTAAAAGGGTAAATATAATAGCTCTTAAAAAGAAAGCTGGGAAAATCAATGTTTTCCTTGAAATATGAATGTCTTTACGTAATTTTTAACCGGCTAAAAATGGAGGAGGTTATAAATTCGACTTTATGTTTTATTTTTTACGTCAGAACGAATATAAAATTATCTACCTCTTATTATTATCTATAGATAAATTGTTATAGAAACATAATTAGATTTATAAAAACCTAGATAAACGAGAAAACCGATATTTGTGACCTTTGACCTTGAATATGTCACAATGTTGACACGCGATTTTATGAGACTTCAGGGACATCTTTAAGAACGATCTCCATTCCGAGGTTGCCTGCTAATCCTACTAATTTTATAAATGCGAAAGTTTGTATCTATATATGGTTACTCTTTCACGCAAAACCTACCAAACGAATTTTGATGAAACTTGGCACATACTCGTATATAGAAAATGCCCTGGAATAACACAAAGAATACTTGTTTGTGCCGGAAAAAAGTTACATCCCTCGGGAACGCGGGTGAAACTGTGGAAATCTCTTTATAATTATTATTTAATTATCAGGCTGGCAGTTGATTCAACTGATAAATGCCTAAAACCTATATCCTGTTGATTTCTGCAAGTTCTTCTCTTTGAGATGCTTGTCGAGTCGGTTTTTTTTAATTGATTAACATTTTGGGCTGTTATACCGTCTTCTGGGAGCTTATTCCACGCTTTGACCACTTTATTTAACGAATAAAATTGCAAATCGCTTTTAGTGGACCCCAAACCTAATTGTGAGCTGAATAAATACAAGTGGTAAATACTTCATGTTGCATAAATGCTGTCATTATTGATACCTGTGTTTAAATAACGTTATTTGCTAAAACGTTGTGATTATATCCTCTTTGCTATTTTCAAGTTTAATTAACAAATAAGAGAACCTACTTAAGAGATTAGTTTTAGAAATACTTTTGGTATTACAGGTACTGTTTACTGACGATATCTCACAGATTTTTACTTTGACATACAAAACTTGACCCGTGACCAAGCCCGCTTCACGGAGGCCTTGGAGAGCCGCCTCACGGAGGCCTCAGAGAGCTAATCACGTGAGAGATTAGCTCTGAGTATTATCGTAGTAAGCGAAATATATAGAGCATAGAGGCCGCGACGAAACATCGTTGAGCTATTATCATTTTCGTTACAGAATCGACCCCCAGATGGTTGGTGAATACCTCGGGCAAAGGATTAGCATTGCGATACAGCTTGGCAATGCCGCCAGCGATCTGGGCACGCTTCTCACCGGCAGCGATTTAGATCAGCTGTTTCAACTGCTTATGACGATGTAAATCATTCATTACCCTCAGATATTAAATAGTTTTACTGTGAATAATCTGGCTTTAAATCCAAGAAAAACGTATTGTACCATATTTGCACTGCTTAATATTCAAATAACTAGGATGTAACTAGTAGAGCACACAATTTGAGAGTTTGGATCAGAGTTCGACAGCCAAAGTAATAAAACCATACTTATATCCACCGAGAAGCAGTAGCGCACTTTTATTACTGACTTCCGGTTAGAAGGGTAAGGGGGCCGGTGAATTTACATGCATATACGACATAATAACTTTATGTCTCAGGGTCGAAAAAGCATTGGCGATGCCCGTGGTATTGCAAATGACCAAAGCCTGAAATTTGAAAAGATTGCCTCTTTAACACCGGGACCCACCCTCCCCGCTTAGTGCGAAAGTGACACAATCAGAGCTGTGCCAAAAGTGATTATTTGAGTTAAGCCCCTATCGTTCTGAGGGTGTATATATCATGCTAAGCGGGGAAACTTAAATCAGCTGCTTGCATAGTTAGCAAAATTAAACAGCTTACAGATGTAGATACAGCTAGATTAGTCATTTTAGCAACATTCATAGTTAAACTTGGATTAGGTAAGGAGCAGAGTACGGGGCCAATTTTGGCGCTAATAGTGTATCTGTGTTGATGATGTTTGTCAATGACACATAAATGACACGCTAGTAGAATCGGTTCTGGATTAACAAAGGATTTTTAACCTTAAATCTATCGAGAATACGGTTAAGTTGCAGCAGAAGCTTTTTAATAGCTATTATGCTTAATAATAGTCTGTAGTTTCCTAAGGATTGGTTTGTCAGAATTGGTCTTTTTTTTTTTTTTTTGTTTATGTGGGGAAATCCTCTGTTGGATACCCGGCGGCTCCGGGGGGAGCGGCCGGGTTATGTCAGACTCCTACTGACTAAAACTCCACAGTGTTCCAATCTGTCGCTGCTGGCTGTGTATACGGGGGCGCCGAGGCATTCGTCCGCGTACCCAGCAGCGACGGTAAGGTCCCGAGGTTGTACTCAAAATCCCAAGGAATCTAATGTCTCCTGAGATTACTTCATGGCCAATGTCACTCGGAAATAATGTTATAAATAGTTTTATAACAGTGAAAGAATAACTGGAATCAGCTGAGTAGTCTCGGAGATTGCCTTCTAAATCCAAAGTGACCTTTTTATAATAATTACATTATTGCAGAATAATACAGTCGTAATATTGCAAACTTTACATTGACATTAAACAATGTAAATACAATTTTAAAACCCCAACAGAGCTCAGTTCTTTCGGCTGTGTGGGTAGAGACTACATTTTATTTTTTAATTTGCCGACCATGGCCAGGGGCACCGGATAATCTTCCATCATCTCGTTACAGTGCCTGAATAATACAATATTTAAAAACTGAATGAAATGAGAACGTTTTACCGGCCACAGTTTGCTTTCATTAAATGTTTTTATTTTCAGAATACAAATGATTATGAACGGTTCTTATTTAGATACCCACATTCGCTACTATGTATTTTCATAAAATTACACAATTATCATTTTTTAGTTTCTTTTATTTCACTTGAGACAAACAAGCCGACGGCCCACCTGATGGTAAGTGGTCGCCGCCGCCTATGGACATTTGCATCACTAGGGGCAACGCCAATGTATGGTATTGTAGACCCTGAGACGAGAAGTTGCTAAAAATTTTAAATAAAAAAAAATATCCCAAGACATTCTTCACACATGGTTACCTGATCCCAAGTTAAGCAGAGTGTACTGAGCTTGTAGTATGGCTACCAGGTAACTGATTATATCAGTTGTAGTATACTACATATACTACTTTTTAAATACATACTTTTATAGATATGTTATGTAGATATTGAGTTGTTAAGTCTCACGTGCCTGTAATTTCACCGGCCTGACCATTCTAACCAAAACACAGTAATACAAGAGCGCTACTGCTTCACAGCGGAAACGTGTAAGGTGGTAGTACTTCCCTGGACGAACCCTGCACTGAGAGTTTCGAAGACTCTATGGTTTTATTTAACCAATGTATTTATTTTATTTACGTGTTATTTGTTACGTCAATTAGTTAAATAAATAATTATCTTCATGCTAATGAGGTATCAGTACTAACACCCATAATCTAAGACGTTTCCTCGAAAATTCCTCGACTCAACGTCACTCCAAGATTAATAGTGACAAAAGCCCTCCACTCGACGCTTGGCCTTACTCGAGGTGAGGAAATAACTGTCAACTTCAAGGTACGTAGCGACCAACCTTATGGAAGTTTATTGCATGTAAACAGTTGCTAAAGCTCATTATTTTATTTGATTAATATTTTATCTAGCTGACCCGACAGACGTCCTGGACAAACAATGAATATTGAATTCGAAACTTCCGATTGAGTCGACTGTGAAATGTGCACAAAGAAATGATAAATTAATTCTTTTATCAATATAATTCCGACTCATTTCGATAAAATGTATTTGCAGCGCGCATTCAGTCAATCTTGCAACTGTCAAACTACTGACAGTTAAGTCAAACGCCATGGTTACATTAAAAAAGTTAATATGGGCGTTATGTTTTCTTTAATTTTCTAATTTTCCACACAACTTTCTTAATTTTTTTCGTTCATAAGAACCATCTCCTGACAATAACAAACACAACAAAAAAAGAATTAGTGAAATCGGTCCAGCCGTCTATGCGTGATGCCGTGACCAAGGGAAATAGGGATTCATTTTTATATATATAGATAGAATGACCTTGACTACACTTCGATTCGACATCAGTCGGGATTGCTCGAGTTTTGCTCAAGTTATGACATAGAATACCAATTTTGAGAATTCCTCGAGAAAATGCTTAAGGTATCCTACGGACGGAGTTGAGTGACGTCTGAGGAAACGTCTTAGAATATGGGTGTTAGACCCACATTTCATCGATGATATGTTCCAACATGACATATGATTGTACTTAGAGCATTGTACCTTTCTCTAAGGCTTTTAACAAATCTTGGGCCATCTCGGTCATCATGGATTGTTTTTTTAATAATTAATTTTTGATTAAAATAAATTTAAAATTGCGTGCAAATCATAGGTACATCTACATCCCTTTAGTTCTGAATAAATTGACACGGGTATAACTAGGATTTCAAATCTTACAAATAATGGGACAATCTTGCACTTTGACATTATCACTTAATAATTTATTTTGAGGTTATAAATAAAATAACAAACCATTGTTGATTTCTCTTTATTTGACTTATATTAATTAGAACTTTATAAACAACAGTATTTGATAATTAACAATATTTTGCTAAAATTAAGTCGTGAATTACATTAATAATTGTGGTACAATTCACCCAGCCTTCGACTTAGTTTTAGCAAAATATTGTACTTAATATTAATTAATTAATTTAAAAATTTTAAATAGCTTGAATACAATTATTTATAATATATACTGTAATCAATTTATTATTAAAAATTTTTTTTCGGTGGCATTTTATTTAAATATAGATTCAAACTGATCTGGAACTATAACAATATTTGGCATAATATATTGAATGAACTAAATAAGTTAGTATAATCTGTGGAAATAGGAGATTGGTATTGCAGCGATGACATTTATTTTTGAATAATGGCAATACTAATTTACAAAAGTTTAATTTGCCTTTTCTTACGTTCTTCATGTACTGCTTCCATTTGCTCGGGTTCGCTGTGTTCATTATTTTCGTTCGGGATGGTGATGTCTGTCAATAATAAAATAATGCGTTAATCTGACGTATTATAATACAGATAAGTCATTCACCAACAATACGGCTCTCAAAAACAGCGCAAATACTAGATAGATTATACGAGTGTAGAAAGCAAAAAGAAAATAAATGCCACCTTACTGTGTATTTGTTGCTAGACAGAGATGAATATGCATTGTTAGTTACGTTAAGATTGAGTGCTGAGACAGTGGTTGGTGCACGACTAAATATTATTAGGTCTATTACCATCATTTTAAGTTGCCGTTTCTGGGCGCGGACGACGCATCTATAGTTTATTTATCATTGGTTTTAATATCCATATTACGAACAATGGTAAGGGAAGAAAATGGGCTTTAATTTGTGATTCTATCAATAGAATTTGAGATATTTTTGTTTACAATCTAACGGTAGCATTTCTCGGAAATACTCATTTATAGTTTTCGCGTAATAAGTATTTAAACGAACAATTTTACTCGCCAATATTTTTAAATCTCGTCTTGTCTTATTATTATATTTACGCATGTGTTTCGTATCGACTGAAGGGTTTTATTGAAATTTGACAATGATAGATTGTTCAGAATTACTACATACTAGCTGTCCCCCGTGGTTCCACCCGCGTTCTTATGTATTTCGGGTTTATAACATAGTCAATGTCACTCGAGAATAGTGTTGCTTTCTATCTATTATATTGTGAAATAATAAAAAAAAATAAACACAAACTCACAAAAACGCCCTCTCTCTCTCATACCTAATATAGGTTAAGATGATTATTTTTATACCGTCAAGGCTCTCTCATGAACGCGAGTCAAACCACAATTCAAAAGCTACTTGAAGCTACATCATTGAAATGCCTTACCGTCCTCATCATTCTTAAATGACCTTCCAAGCCGCGGTCCAAACCACATCCCAGGGCTGTCGGTGCGGCGCACGGCCATCGGCTGGTACTGGTCGGGGTGCATCGGCACCGTACGAACCAGAGATACATCGCCTCTACCGACGCGCGGAAACGCGTACAATTGCCGCTTCTCAACTGGCTCGTAATCTGTGTTAAATGAATACAGATAAGAATTTAAGAACACTAGCTGAGTTCCTTAGTTGACAGTCGAGTAGTGATGGTCAGTTTATCTCAGGGCAAAACGGGACAGCTAGCATAAGCCAGCTAGCTAGGCCAGTGGCCAGGGCTCTGCAATCCTTGGCGCCCTCCAGTTCCTGCCACATCTCTAACTAAAACCCGATATTACAGAAGGTATTAAAGGCTATTTTTTATTAATATACCACATGGGCCAACAGACTAGCATACGGTCCACCAGATGGTAAGTGGTCACCTCCGCCTATGGACATTTGCAAGACTAGGGGCATCGCTAATGCGTTGTCGACCCTGAGACGTGATGTTGCTAAATCTCACGAGCCTGTAATTACTCTGGCCTTTCTAATCGAAATACAGTAATATAAGTGAACTACTGCTTCACGGCGGAAATGGGTAAGGTGTTAGTAGGTACTTCCCTGGATGAACTCTACACTAAAAGTCTTAGGGGCAACATGCACCATTAGTCATAAGTGCTCAGGGCATCCAATATGTTAAGGCTTCTGCAGTTACCATTGGTTCGGAACTCAGCCTTTAAATAAAGAGATATTTTTCTCGCTGGCTCGCCTCTGAAAGCAAGGTACGGTCTTCAGTTTGATAAATTGACAGGTTTCAATAATTTGGGGCTTCAGCAGATGAGCTGTTGCAATTCTGAATTTGAAAATGGAATCATCCAAGACGGCAAGTTGTACCATTTAAAGCAAATTGGCTTCACAATCTCCTATTCGTATTGTAGCTTTGGCTGTAATGTATAAGTACCTAAGTACATGTCGCTGAGAGGCAGCTGCCACGTGCGGTGCGACGCCCTGCCCACCCTCGGAAACGGATACAGATTAAGCACGCCGTCGCGTCGGAGCTTAGCGCCGCTGTCTGCAAATATAGTCACAAACACACAATTTTACATCAAATTGCACTCACTTGCAGTAATATTTATTTTGATATCAGTTTATTGACGATTTCCGAGATATCCTGCTAGGTTACGCGATATATGACTCATAGAACGAAATAATCACAGATCTTTATCTATACTAATATTATAAGGAGGAAAGATTTGTATGTAAGTATGTTTGTTACTCATTCACGCATCTTTCTCGCACGTTTCTTATCATCTTCGGGATCATACATACTTGCAAAGCTTCGATAGGACAACTAGAAGCAGCTGTAAACAGACTGTCAAGATTTTGTTACATAGTTACTAGTGAACTACTAATAAAAGAGTGTTCAAATGTAGAGACAAGACCCATAACTAACGATCACGTTATCCAATTGTAACCCATGTATTAATTAGATTGAATGAATCAAAAAAGAGGTAAGAATTTCGAAAACCGGGAAGTGAGGTACCAATTAATATAGACGAGTGGATATTTACTTATACTACAAACATGTGTAGTAGTTATTGTAGCTTCACTATTCTAATAATGAATATTATTAAATCTTTTTTTTTTTTTTTTTTTACATTTTCTACGGACTCTTAGTCCGTACTCTTTGAAGATTCTACGATGAATTATTTTAAGATCAATTGTATTGTGTTTCTAAAAATTAACATCTTTCCGCGCGTGCTCAGCTCGTTGTTTTGAACTGAGGCTTGTGGTTCCTTAATAATAGTGTTACATTAAATTTTTCTATTGCTGATACATGGATTATAAATAAATTACTTAGCATTTACTTATATTATTAAATCTTCGTTCCTTATACGAACAGCAAAGGAGTGGATCTCTTCCGGGGTCAGTGTTTCCTGACACCTTTAACTCAAATTTATTCAAGGCCAGAGTGAATAGCCATTTTCTGGGTAAACGTGCTACATCTTGGGCCTCGTCATAACTCCTTCTGGGTACCCAAGCCCATTATTAATAAAAAAAAGACGTTTGTTATTTTAAAAATAATCTCGAACGCTCGTTAATTATAAAATTCATACGTTCGGATAACTTCGGTTCGTTATCCATTATCCCTAATGGTAGAAAAACCAATGGGCGTTGTTTTCGAAATGTAAATGTAATTAAAATTAAAATAACACATTTCGTCCATCCGTAAACTCATATCGATATTTAATTTAGTTTTTTTATAAACCCGGTACCTTTATTAATTGGTAGTCTAATTATTTTTTGGATGGTATGTTCCTGCTAGATTAAATAATCAGTACCTATATGTTTGCTATATCATGAAAAAGATTTCCGGTTTCTATCTAACTCGTGACTACCCGTGTTTGGGAAACGAGACGGAAGACGCTAAAATAGTGATTTAGTTATAACTTTAACACATACATTAGATAAATATTGTAGATTTATAGAAAATATATGGGGCCGGGATGTAGTAATGCTAACATAGAATATTTTTAGTCCAGAAATATTATAGATAATATCTAATGAACCTAAATGATCAGTGAATTAAAAAAACTATTCAGATTACGATTAACATTTTTTTTTTCAGAACCCTTCGCAGTCATACGTAGAACAACTTACTCAAGTGTCATCGGATAAATAGTATAGAAAGGTATACTATACAAATATTCTTAAAATTGTATATATAATAGATATCAATAAAAACAAACCATTGCTCCAATTTACCAAAGACGTTTTGTTAAAAAATTACTCAAAAGTTTGCATCCATTACAGCTTCATAAAGATATATAGAAATATTGTTTCATCGTCAGTAAAAGCTCTTTAATCAACGAAGATATTTGAAAATAGACAGAAAAGCTTTACAAATTGACTAACAGATTGCGTGCACTTCGTAGCCTATAAATAAACAGCGGAAAGCTACCCCTGCTACTCCAAAGGTACCCATCGATTTCAATCTAAGTTTTCGTCCTTTCAATAATCTTTTACGAATGTAGTGGTTTGTTTTGTACAAGAACATTGATTTGCTTTTGATAGATACGAGTACCTTGGATCATTTTATTATGTAAAAAATAGTAAGCAAATGAGGAATCGTATTGGAATGAAAATTTCAAAGATAAACAATAAAATATCTACTAAGGCGCATTTAAATCAATGATTAATATTTTATTGCCAATTCAAAGTTCAAATTTCGAAGCTTGATTCAATACCGCACGCATGAAAGATGTTACTGAAGTTACTGTCAACTAAGAAAATAGCCTTCAATTAAAAAATATAGTTTGAATTTAAAGTTTTAATTTCGAAGCCATATTAAATTTTTAACAAAAGCCAATGTTACTCAAGAAACTGTTAAATAAGAAAAAAAACCTTAAATTAAAAAGTAAATGGAATTTAAATTTTAAATTTCGAAACCACATTCAATATCGCACCTATGATAAAACTGTTACTGAAGAAACTGTCAAATAAGAAATTAACCTTAAATTAAAAAGTATTTGAATTTAAAGTTCAAATTTCGAAGCCACATTATATCGCACGTGTGAAAGACAATGCTGATGAAGTAACTGAAAATTATGAAAAAAACCTTTAATTAAAAAGTATTTGGTATTGTGTGCTTTAAGAAGAAAAAAAATATTATATTTATACCTTCATGGAATATAATTTTGAAACTACCTTAGAACAAAACAGTCATCGGTCGACCACAGAGTAAACTATTCGATCAAGTCTAAAACTGAGGCTTTACTTCACACCTACGTAATATTTATTTATTAAATCGAACTTTAAAGTTATAATTTGATACTGAACAACGGTGGCAACATGCCACCAATTTGAAGCTGAAACTATTTTGAAGTTTCTAAAGTAACTAATAATTGACCACATATAGTTTGTATTTAATTTGAACGTATTATGTATCGAAAACTTCACTTGTTGTATTTAATTAATGTTTCCCAGAGGTAGGTAGGTAGACATTTATTATTAATTTAAGTTAAGACGACATGACGAGTTCAATCTAAAAACTAATTTTGTCATTTCGTTACACAAGGCCATTTTCCCAACTTAGAAGAGTACTCTGGTAAAATAACTGATACACATAGACTACTTTTAAAAATAACTGACATACATAGACCAGTTTTTTAAATATTTTACACCCATTCACAGAACAAATAGACATGTTCGTTCATTCAAACACTAGTTTTTCCTGGGTGGGAATCGAACTCACGACCTGTGGCTTTCTATATAGTCAAGCGGCATGTGTTTTGATTATTTCAAAAAAGCTAGTAACTTTATTACTTTACGTCTCGCTCTCCCTAGCACGGTACATTATGTGACAGATACTGATGTCGGAGTTTGAAACAGAGCCAATCTTTTTCGGGTTCCTGAAAGTTGATGTCACTATTAAATTAAAGACTAGCTTTGAACCTACTAAAATTTAAATCAAGCTAGTTTGTGTATAAATTAATATTCAAGCCTAGTAACAGAATGGAATTTGTTTGCAAACAATATAATTTCACAATTTCTAACATAATTACTTCAATCAACGTAACATGTTCATATAACACCTGCCAGGTACAAAGGTAGCTTAAAGCAATCCTCTTAGAGAATCTGGCAAGTATTTTTTTAATTCTGAATAATCCTGGCAATTAATTTCACTTGGAATCAAATATTTACTGTTAATGCAAAAAGAATTAAGCAAAAAGGTTACAAACTTTTATGTTAAGTTTGTAACCTTTTTTGCTTTCGTGTTAAAATATTGAAGGACCAACTCGATCGAACATTAGTCGAAATGATTAGATACTTGGAATACTTACGGTAGGCGCTGGCGATGGCTGAAGTCAGCAGAAATAATGACACGACAATTCTCATAATGTACTGCATGTTGAAAAGCCCTGTTGAAAAGTCCTGTTGAAGAGACACACAATATTACTTCTTATCACATTCCTTATAAGGTCCTCTTTTGTGTACACGGTGTCCTTCATCACTTCAAGGTGAATTGGAACTTAAAGCTAAGTGATAATATATATTATTTCAATGCCGCCATAAGACGTAAAGATTGTCAGTACTACACGCAACAGACTATAGACTAAATAAATGTAATGTAAAATTAGTTTGTTTTTTTTAAAGAGTAATTGCAGAGTTTAATGCTGCCTCTTCTGAGTAACATTCCGATACGCAGGGGGATTGTGTAACACATTCGGAATCGTTGTTGCAGTCAATTTTGTATTACATTGACGGCGCAACGACTGTTGTCCCATACTGCTCGCGCGTCGGATCATCAATCTATCAAGAAATTGGCATCCACATTGAATTCTCGGCAAAAGTAAGACTATTTGAATGAAAGTATTGTCATTTCACTTCATTTATAATGTTCTAAATTATGTAATCGCTAGACGCTAAGTAAACTCTTTAGACTGAGTTACAGAACAAACAGACATGTCTTGAGTTAGAATGGATCCCACGACTTGTCTGTTTGATCTGTCTCCATGAAAGCTGAAATTCAGTTACCTTTGTTTTAAGGGTAAGGTCATATAACCCAGGTATGGTGAAATAATAATCTGTGTATGTAATTTTAAGTCAAATTATTTTTTTATTTACAGTACTAGAGAACATTTATCAAAGAAGTCATTCTTTTATTTAGATCTATGAATGAGTCACGCTCGGTTATTTTTCACTAATTAATACCTAACTTAGAAGGCTTATACGTAAAATTGATAAATTTTTTTGAAGAAGTGTCATTTTGTGTTGAATTTGGAGTCTATTTGGACGTTTAAGAATGTTTTAAAAAAAATTAAAATATAGTTATAAAAAAAATAATTATTCGTTATTACATAAGCTATCTGCCAGTGAAAGTCCCTTCAAAGTCAGTCCAGCCAATCCGGAGACCAGTCAGAGGTACAAAATTAAAAAAAAATAGTTTTTTGTGACAAGTACCTACCGTATATACTCTAGTATTTTATTATTGAGCTTTATTAGGAATTTATGAATACTGTTGAAATAATAAATAAATAAAAAAAAACAATTTGTAAAAAGCTCTTATTTCTGACATTATAAAGAGACACGTCAATTTAATTTAATTATATAGAATGATGACATAAAGTTGCAAATTGTAAGGTATCAAGTTAACCATTCTAACCTACATCATCAAATCTTAATTCTTAATGACCTATTAAAGGTACTTAGTTATGTACTGGTGCCGTGGGCGCCTATCTTTAGATCTTTAGATTTAACTTTGCCTCGGAATTATCTGATGTACGTAAATTCCCCATTTGGTTATATAATGTGATGGTAATTACGTGTGAAAGATTAAAACAAACTTAAATTACAAAACAGAGTACTTGTAACTTTTATTGTGGGTAGATTACTTTTTTAGTTATTTGCAAACTACCCTGCAATGTGGGTGGTGGCTTTTTTTTAATGATTCTTATTTTTTAGGGTTTCGTAGTCAACAAGAACCGTTTTGGTTTCGCTATGTCTGTCTGTCGGCAGTTGAACTCGTGACAGAATCTTGATACCAAAAAACGTTTTTATGGCATGATTTTATATACATAAGTCACACCGACTTGGGTAGTCTTTTTTCTTGTATGATTCTTAATTCTTAGAATTCCGTAGTCAAATAACTAAGGGTTCCCCTTATAATATCGCCTTGACTTTTTTTTCTAAATACATACTTATAAAGAAATTTGCACACAGACACAGAACAAATAGACATGTTCTTGCTCACAAATGTTTGTCCTGGGTGGGAATCGAACCCACGACCTTACGTTTGGCAGTCAGAGCGTTAACCACCAAGCCAACTGGCCTGTCAAACACAAGCTATAGCGCTGTTTTTGGATAAAAGGAAAAAGGAAAACCATCACAGCTAAGTAAGCAACTATAACAATTACAGCTTAACAAGTATTAGTGGACCAAATTATAAAATGTACTTAAATACCACGGAACCCTATTCTTTACCTGAGCCGATACGGACTTGACCAGTTTTTATTGTAGAACAATATATTGAATTTTTGATAATAGCAAAATTTTATACAAAACACTGTCCCATACAATTTTCTTTCATAAACTGATATTAATACAGATTTTGGGTTATTATGCCTACTGTCCATATCGATAAGTTAAAAAAAGGAGCTGTTCTCAGGATACAAACTCACATCTTCGCTCCAGCGTCTTAAGAGCTAATATCGCATGGAACCTGTTTAGGCAAATAGAGCAAGACTAGCTAGTTGAGTTAATTAATGTGTACCTTGTATTTATTATTCAAGTATTACTAAGAATTATTATAAAATGTCGAAAAGACAATGCGGTCTCACAAACGCGTATAAATAAAGTGTAATATATTATCAAAAGTGATAAAATAAATCTTCCACTGTAAAATTTCACGGATTTTAAACTGAAGAAAAGGTTATATATACATTTGTTTTTAGAATTTGTAATAAGTTAAAGAGACATTTAATTAATGTTTTATTATATTGGGACCATGAGACGTGCAGGTGATTTTATGATTTGCTAGAACTACTTATTTACTATCCTGGAATATCATTTAGGCTACTTTTATCCCGGGATAACGTGATATCCCTCGGGAATGCGGATAAAACCGCAGGGGACAGCTAGTATTTATATACTTCCCTATTTGAAACAGATTATTTTCTTATTAACCGACTTCAAGAAAGGAGGAGGTTCTCAATTCGACTGTGTGATTTTTTTTCGTTTGGTAGGTTGTACTTCAGAGGTGGTCCCATATAAATTATATCAAGTTTGGATAAGTACTTTTTTTAATTTACATAAGTATGGTATACATAGACAACTTTGAGTATCTGGTGGAATCCTACACTAAAACAGACATAAATAATTTTGATGTATTATATAATACAATATATTTTTTTGCGCGGCACCTTTGAATCTTATCTAAAATAAAAGAAGTCAATATAAAATATTTAAATACCATTAATAACATTAGCTATCCGCCAGTAGAGTCCCGTAAAAACAGCTTTGCCGTTTTAGTAATTAACCACAAATGTTTTTTGGTAAGTATATACTTTTAGTAAAAAGCTATTTTAAAAACAGGCACCTAAATTTCATTTATTTGTTTAGTTTTACATTAAATTATTTCTCGTATATCGTAGCTATTTTGGTACGGTCCCACCTAAGTCTGTAGTTTTATACAGAATTTTTAATTGTTTTTATATATTCAATGAATAAAACTGAGCATTCATAGCTTTACAATACCTTATTTCTCTCATGTCATAATATTCGCTCCTGTGTTTGTTCGTAGCAAGCCTACGAGCGTAGCACCTCTACGGCGTAGCAGATTTACAAACACGCTATAAAGTCAACTTGTACTAATTTGTACATGATTTAACTTCATAACGATTATATCTATATAAGTATGTATTTAGAAAAAAAAGGAGTATATGTATTATATCAGTTATCCGGTTGCCATAGTACAAGCTCTGCTTAGTTTGGGACCAGATGGCCGTGTGTAAAGAATGTCCCAGGATATTTATTATTATTATTGACCAATAAAATTTCTTTATTTTTTCATAATATCAGGTGCCTTTAAATTCCTATTAAAATTAGTATTGGAAAATTGTTTGTAAAATTTACTATGGTAAATGACAAATATAGTTAACCTGTAAGAATTTAAACCCAGAAAACGAACATTTATCCAAATACAGGAACGGCAAACATACGACTTCACTAACTGAGCAATTTCCTCTGGGAAATGGTGAAATTTTCCCTTGTCTAAACGAGAAACAGTCTCAGTTCTAATTAACTAGTGTAATTGATGTTAAGATCTTACTCCTTTCATTCAAATTGCGTATTTTAATGTTATTCGTGTAATGTAATGTAGAGATAATATAATTAATGATATAACTGTGTCCTATATCTTAATAAGGAGAACTGGTTATTCTTTGCAATAACAAAAAAGAAAGAATGGTATTTTTACATGCTGGCTGTTAATAAAATAATTTTAAATTTAATCTAGTCTTATTGGAGTGAAAACTTCTTTAGCGGCGTTGAGCACTTTTCTTGGGATGGGTATAAAATTTTTAACTCGCGTCAGGACACGTGACCAAGGGCTCGATTCTGTATGTGATGTTTCGTCGCGGTCTCCGTGCTCTGTCTCTTTCGCTAACTACGCTAATACTACTAATCACGTGAGAGATAAGCTCTCCGAGGACTCCGTGATGTGGCTCGCCAATGAAGTTTGTATTAATTGAATAAGGGGGCTGATCGAAAATTTGTAAGGTGGTAAAAATGCACGACGTTAATGTTCAAGTTTTCACTTCACCCGGCACTCCCGGAGTGCAACCCGTTGTTTTTTTTTACTAGCTGTCTCCGCATTTATGTTTATATATTTTATAACTTATCCATCTACGAAAGATTCCGCGTTGAATGATAGCATTCCCATCCCGATATGTTCAATAGTTTTGTGGTGATGGTGCGTCAAAGGAATCCACCCTATTTACCTTATATATATATAGATAGATGAACTAAATGGACGGTTTATGCAATAATTTAGCAGAACATCATGAAACCTTTTTATTTTGGTTTAAAAAAACATTTTGTAATGGACTTTTAGCTCAAAAGCGGTAGGTCAAAAATACTGTCATATTTGTTGTAATATGTAAAGCAACATATTTCTTCGATGGCCAATGATAAATGATAGGGCTGGTAAATGATTACGATGCAGTTTAATAAGTTAGGATTCCCCATACTGTTAAAAACCGTATCATACTTTTTTCGTTCATTAATTTTTTTTTCTGATCTATAAAAAAAATTCAAATACTGTTTTCATGTCCGCTGAGTGGAGAGGCTTATAAATATTTAAAAAATGACAATAAATTGTTAAATTGTGCAACCTCAAAAAATATGTTTTTAAAACTTGAATAAAAAAAAATTCAATACTGTTTTCTTTTGTAAAATACTGTTCATTTTATTTCTCCGATCTTAATATATATAATTTCTCGTACAAATAGTTGGGAGCCCTATACCTAGTAGCTAGTGCTGTGGTAGTGTAACGAGCATATCGGTAATACAATTAAACGACGCTCGCCACAGCTTACACACGAAGGCCACCGTAAAAGCTAAAATATCAGTAATTAAAAGAATGCTAAGTAAATTTTCATTTTAACAAACGTCATTTTGATAATTTTGAGGAGCTGTCATGATTTCAAAGGGCCAAAAGTTGTTAATTTTTTTTTGATACAAATTTAATTTCTTTTGAATTTAAAGTTTAGATCGCGGAAACAATAGATTATAAAATACATTATATAATAATTTAATAACAATAGATTATACATTTATAGTAGTTTTCGTTTTAGATTTCGTGTTAGGGCATCGTTCTGTTTTTGGAAAATATATCTGAAATTGCCTTTTAATTCTTCTAGATGCTGAGATTCTAAACGAAATATCAACCTTAACATTTGACATACAATCTTCTTTTAAAAAAGAAATATTCACCAAGTAGTACCTACCAGTGGCATATAATAATAACTATTATTATTGAAGAAAAACAAACTTGTGGGATTCACTAGTTTCCGAACTATCGTTGATAAACTTAAAATGATGAATCTTCAAATTCTCACATCAAATTATCATTAAAATTTTCATTTAATTAAGACTGCACCACTTTGTACGGACTTCGGAAACCTATCATGATCAACAGGCTTACTGCAGAATCCAGTCTCCCTTAACGTCTAAAGAATCTAAGGAAATCTTAAATTATCAGGGAGGCAGGGCCATTCTTAATAACTGTTATCGAAAACCCGAAATTTGTAATTTTATTTTTACAAAAGAACATTTTAAAGCTTTAAAACCGATTTTTTTTGAATTTGTAACATTGATATGCTATGTTGTAATTTGTTTTTTAATTTAAGATCCCTTTTGTTTAGCAAAAGAACATAACATACCCAAAATAAAATGGCCTACTAGGCACTTTCTTTATTTCTATAGAAATCAAAAGGCAAGCACTCACCTCTCTATCCCGCACCTGTTGCACGATGATAATGCTGTGCCGTGATCTGTTCCCCACTTTATATAGGACAGGACGCCCTGTGAGCCTACGTTCCTCAAACTTTTCATTGGAGCTCTTTTTTATTACCTGAAATACTGAAGGGGGACAAAGCAATATCATATTTAAAAATTAGTCAATAAAAATTATTAATAATTTAACGAAAATAAAGGTATCATTATACCAAAATATTCGTTTGATTAATTAAAATAAATCAGTACCTACAGAATACACTTATACTATACACTAATACTATTTTGTTTTATCTATTTTAAATGACGTTTATAAACAGTGACTTAAGAATTTTACTTTGAGCTACTATTGATACCATAGGATAAATTATTGTTTTTTTAAAAGCACAGCAAGTGACCGAGAAAGTAAGAATGAAAAACAAACATTCTGTAGTCGATATTTATAATTTACAGAGATTCGAATGTAATTTTTAAAACCAAGATTGAGCATGTATTGTATTAACGCTAGAAAAACATCACATTTCGAGGTGAATACGATCATAGCGTAGGAATTCCTTTACTAGGTTCGTTTGTGGTGCTCGTAAATCTCTAGTCAAAGGTTGAGATCCACTTGCCTTCGTAGTAGCGGAATCACATCGGCAGTGTTTAAAGATAATTCATTTACAGCTCACCCTTGACTCGGCTCACTGTGAGCTTTTCATTCATGCACGTGACGTGTTCTACTGTACTCGTATACCGATACTTTGGAAGTATTTCCATGCGATATAAAATCGTTAAGTGCCTAGTTACCTTTATGATAACAGTCATGCCAGTAACCAGGCAAATAACTGGAAAAATACTTTCATTATGAGAAATTTTGGTAGAAACTCTTCTCTTTTTGTGAATACGTATTTTTACTTTGTTACACCTCCGGAAGTGTTTGATGAATACTTAATTGTGGCAAAATTCGTAGATAAAATTAGATGAGTAATAAAAATGTCGTATGTTAAAGTGTCAAAAGGCAAAAGAAACGTGGGAAGACAGAAGAAAAGATTGGCGGATGACTTAATAAATACAGATGGGAAATGCTGAATGCATACGGCCAAAGACAGAGAAACGTGGAAAAATGGCTTTTACCCATAGGGGGGATAACAAAGCAAATAACTTAGAATTAAATATATGTTTTATTCTTGTAAGAATTGTTAAGTGGAAAAATAAAGCTTTAATAATAATAGATGTTATAGTTTGTTCAATGAAATATTTATTTTTCGTGTTTAAGAATGTTTTACAAAAATAAACTTTTTGCTTTTGAATTAAGGATCCCTTCTGAATATCAAATATACGAAAAACTATTCATTGATTGAATAAGATGAGTATTAAACATATTATATTATTTCCCGGTACAAAAAGTATCATGTGTTACACTCAGGCATTTTCCAAGCTTAATCCAAATCCGTTTGGTAGTTTTTGCGTGAAAAAGTAACAAACATCCATACATACAAATTTTCGCATTTATAATATTAGTAGGATGTCAAAGATTGTTCAATAAAAAAAGTATTTTTGTGCTTTTGAAAAATATACTTTCTGCCATTAAAATTAAGGATTCTTTCTAATTATCTTCTATTGAGTTCATGGTTAATTGTGAACCTTCCCATAAAACAATAGGGTACATTTTTCAGTGACACTAAATGTCTAAAAAGACTTCTGACATGACGTCAGTTAATATTTCATGCAAAAGTTCATTAACACTACCAACGGTAGTGGAGTTTATTTAAATGATTGTGCGTTCGAGATATTTATGACTCTATTCTCATTGTAATATGAGCTGTAATTCATATTTTAATGATACAAATAAAGTGATATTTAATTTTAATGGCGCTTTTATTAGTTCCATAGAGTACTAAAAATACATCGTGAGGGAACTATGGGAGATTGTATAATGAATAAATGATTGGTAAGCTTTTAAAGGTTAAGTATTAAAAAAAAACAGTTGTATATCAGGAATCTGGTTACCATAGTACACACAATCAGCCACCTTATTCAGCTAATACAAACTTCGTCAGCGAGCGGCTTCACGGAGGCCTCGGAGAGTTTACCTCTCACGTGATTAGTAGTATTAGCGTAATTAGCGAAAGAGACAGAGCACAGAGGCCGCGACGAAAAATCCTCGAGCTCGTGTCATTTTCCTTACAGAATCGAGCGTCAGAACTACATACGAAGGATGTCTCTGGATATGTATTTATTTATAACAGACTGTCAAAAAATTACAATGCAGTTACGCTTTTTTCATCTGTGGCGGAGTTTTATAAAAAGCCTGAGTAATTGAGGTCTAATTGCTAATTAGCCCTGTACACAGATGTTAAAGGATTCCATCTTCTCCAAGCGTTAGAAAATTTAATAAAAAATCATTAGCAAAAAGCTTTCATATTTCCCCGTACTCATAAAATACAGCCTATATCCCGCCAGCAATTGAATTTTAGTGCATTTCCGGTGTAACAACCTTTTAGTGAACTCCGCTAGACATGAAACAGAGTGCCTGCGTGAGGTTCAACCTCATTTTAATGAACCCACACATCCGCTACCTCAATTACATTGTGTATGAAATAAAAAAAGCAAAGATGAAGAAAATGAGACATAATTTTTCTTTAAAATTTTTACTGTAGATAATTTAGCTATACTGATATTATAAAAAGAGGCAAGGTTCGGATTTAGGAGGCTGTCTCCGAAATTACTCTACCAATTTCAAAAATCCCTAACGTTTTTTCCACATGGACCAAATAACAAGCAGACCACCTGATGGCAGTGGTCAGCGCCACTTATTAACATTTGCAACACCAGGGGCATCGTCAATGCGTTGTTGTCTCTGAGACGTGAAGTTGTTAAGTCTCATGTGCCTGTAATTTTACCGGCCCCCTTACCTTTCTAACCGATACAGTAATACGAGTGCACTACTGTTTCACGGTGGAAATGGTTAAGGTGGAAGTACTTCCCCGACGAACTAGGCGCTAAGAGCTCTACTACTCTTGAAGCAAGCTACGCTATTTCCGAGTGACATTGTCTGTTATAATCCGGGAGTACAATAGATCTGTAGTAAAATAAAAAGTGGTAATAATTTAAAGTTCTCCAAAACTCCCCGTCCGATTTCAAATAATCTTTTACTGTTAGAAAGCTATATTATTCCCAAGTGATATAGGCTTAGTTTTTACCCCGATTAATTCTCTTTGGAACGTGAAAACCCAGGATGGAAGATAGTGGAATATGAAGTTATGTAGAACTGCTGAAGCTAAGGTTTTATAAGTGGAAATTACCTGTACATATCGCACCCTCAGTACGATAAGGGCTTAACTCAAAATTTTGCGAAATGGAGTTACGATCATAGAGAGACTAAATAAAGTACGCTCTATCCGATGAATAGTAAAACATAAGCGTACCGATACTTCAGCCTCTTTAACACCGGGACCCTCCCCGTTCAGTGCAAAAGTCACCCAAAATCGATATGTGCCAAAAGTGATTTTTTGAGTTAAGCCCCTATCGTTCTGAGGGTGCGATATTATATCCGATATATAAAACTTATACCCGAATGGACGCTGTTAAATAAAAAAAACCTGAAAGTAACTTAAGTAAATTAAATTAATCAGAGTATTTGATTAACTGATTCATTCATTCCACTCACGATTCCTAAACTTTAAATTCCAATTTATTTTTATCTAATTTTCAATATTGAATTAAGTATATACTGGCTAAACCTTCCTCTTGAATTACTCTATCTGTTGCTGAAAATTGCATTAAAATCCGTTGCATAGTTTACGATTCTATAAGGGACATACAGATAAACATTAATTTTTATATATAAAGATGTATGGAACTTATTATAATAGCTGGTGTTCGTCTAATATTTTAATGCATCTTTTTTTTTTTTTTTTTATGCCACATGGGCCGACAATCAAGCAGACGGTCCACCTGATGGTAAGTGGTCACCGCCGCCTATGGACATTTGCAACACTAGGAGCATCGCCAATGCGTTGTCGACCCTGTGACGTGAAGCTGTTAAGTCTCATGTGACTGTAATATCACCGGCCCCCTTACCTTTCTAACCGAAACACAGTAATACAATTGCACTACTGCTTCACGGCGGAAATGGGTAAGGTGGTAGTACTTCCCCGGACGAACTCTGCACTAAGAGCTCTACTACTCTAAAACTCTAAACGCATATTAACGTCAAAGAGGTAGGCAGAGATAATTTTTAAAGCCAGTTCAATGAATATTGTGACCGGGTACATTATGAAACTTGTGCTAAAGGTAATTAACGTTTTTAAACAAGAAACCTTTATATAACCGACTGGGGAATCGAACACAGGACCTCCAGTCTCCAGCGATGCTTTATTCGAGCAATGAGGCAATCAATGCACGAAATAAAAATTTAATAATAATATTTTTTTTTATGAGAATTTAACGCCTTGCATTATCACCAATGCTACAAAATTAACATTTATCGTCGTAAATTACATTTTGATAAAGAATTTTTAAGAATATCTAGAGTAGTAGAGCTCTTAGTGCAGAGTTCGTCCGGGGAAGTACTACCACCTTACCCATTTCTCCCGTGAAGCAGTGCACTTGTATTACTGTGTTTTTGTTAGAAAGGTAAGGGGGCCGGTGAAATTACAGGCACATGAGACTTAGCAACTTCACGTCTCAGGGTCGACAACGCATTGGCGATGCGCCTAGTGTTGCAAATGTCCATAGGCGGCGGTGACCACTTACCACCAGGTGGACCAGCTGCTTGTTTGTCGGCCTAAATGGTATAAAAAAAATTAAAAAAAGATTTTTTGTATATCCGTCCTCCTACGTAAGATGTAAATTACTTTGAGCTCATTTCTTTGTATTGAGTAGTTTGTTAAGCTCAGATGTCGATGAATTATTTAGACAGAGTGCTTAGGACACGTCGCCTCTCAAATTGAGACTGAGTGCCGGATGGGATACGTGATCATATTAACTGGGAATTTGTGTAACAGCCACGATCTTGATACTTGCACGGATTCTGGAACTCGCAACACAAGTTTATTCTTACCGCGAGTTCCAGAGCTCAATAAACTCCCTAACTTTACCATCCTAATTATTTGCTTTGAATATTAACTGTTTAAGTGTCTGTGCAAATTTATTATTAAATAAAAATATTATTATTCTTTTAAGTACCTACCCCCTTATTTAGCTAGTACAAACATCGTCTGCGAGCCGCTGCACGGAGGCCTCGGGGAGCTTATCTCTCACGTGATTAGTAGTATAAGCGTAGTAAGAGACAGAACATAGGGGCCGCGAAGAAACATCCTCGAGTTAGTGTCATCTTCTGCATAGAATCGAGCCCCTGGGGGACTGAACTGCGCTCGGCATTTCTTTTTGTAAAGTAGTGTTTTTTTTAAACTTATGTATGTACAAAAATTTGAAAGGTGAAACTTTTATTGTTGTAATACTGGTATGTACGGTTCTCTATATACATATATAAATGAATGTTTGTCTGTATGCCCTTTATAGAATCGTAAACTTTGCAACGGATTTTAATGCAATTTTCAGCAATAGATAGAGTAATTCAAGAGGAAGGTTTATAACCAGGATTTAAAGCGAGCAAAGCCGCAGGGCGCGTTTGAAAATAATATGTGACGTTCATTTTATGAATGTGTCCCCTTTTGACTAAACTTAAATATATACATAAAAATATTCACTCACTAACACATATTTCTTTATATTTATTGAAATAAAATTATAACATTTAAATAAATTAAAAAAATATATAAAAATTGTATTCAGACAACAAAGGATTCATTTCTTGGAACTACCTATACATGTGAAAGTTTTGAAATAAATAAATGTAATTAAAAAAAACATTAACTAAACATAAATGTTTCATCACAATCGTTGGTTTTTTCCAAGATACCTTTATACGAATATGCCTTTTATTACGAATTTCTAGTTTAATAGTATTAAATAGATAATTGAAACTGAAATTTTAAGATTCTGTGTATAATTATGGACTTTATAAAGGCTTTCTTTCTTCTGAAACGGTGCTGTAACCCAGCTTACTATTTATATTGTCTTCCGGTCGTTTTAAATATTGTAAAAAAAAACACTTATTTTTTTGCTTTTTTTATTTTTTATATAATTTTGTCGTTTATTCATTGAATTAAAATAAATTATTATTAAATGTTAATTATCAATTCTAAATTTGTCAGATACTACAATGTCGGCTAGCTAGCCGCTGGTATGAAGGCAGCTGCCTTGTTTGGAATCCGTTGTTGAATGCAAAACGTTTTTAAAATGGATGTTTTAGTAATATTAATTAATACATCAAAAGAAACACTCTTATAAATCATATTTATTTCCCTGAATAGTCACAGCTCGAACTAAAGACATCTATTTATAACGTTTGTATGTATGTTTTTGTGCCTCTATGCCTACATAGACTATTCATCAGCTTGCGATGAAACTTTAAGTAATTAAGACGCAAACCAGAGAAGGTTACTGAAATAAAAATTGCATGGGTATTAAAAACAGTAAAAAATATAATAATCGCCAAGTGTCAAGACCATTAAATCCGACTACAAAGCATCTATTCAGTTTGTCGCATTTTGTGTAAAAAACGAAGATTCACGTTCTGACCTATAATATATTTACATATGACCTCCATTAATAGAATATGTCGCACATGTAACACTGAGGTTACTTAAGATGTCGAGACCAGGGGCTCGATTCTGTAAGGAAAATGACACTAGCTCGAGGATGTTTCGTCGATGCTCTGTCTCTTTTGCTAACTACACAATAACGTGAGAGGTAAGCTCTCCGAAGCCTCCCTGAAGCGGCTCGCCGACGAAGTGTCTATTAGCTGAATAAGGAGGTCGATATTCCTGCTTTGACAGCTAAGTGTGCTATATGTATATACTAGCTGTTCCACACGGTTTCACCCGCGTTCCTAGAGGAAATTAGATATTCCCGAGATAGAAAACTTATGTGCTGTTCCAGATTATAATTTATCTCTGTGTCAGATTTCATTAAGATCCGCTCAGCCGCTTTGGCGTGATTGAGATACAAACAGCCGTTGATCCAAACTTTAGCATCTATAATTGACTTGCGAAATTGAATTTAATTTTAAAGCGTTTCTTTATTTACAAGTGACAAAAATATATTTTTTTTTATTTATGACGGGATTTCTAGATGGTATGGTACGTTTTAATAAAAGATAGCTGTCCGCGGTTTCACCCGCGTTCCCGAGGAATGTAACATTTTCCCGGCACAAAAAGTATCCTATGTTACCTCTAATACCTCCAAGAATATGTGTACAAGGTTTCATGATGATCGGTTAAGTAGTTTTTGCATGAAAGCGTAACAAACAAACTTACATTCACAATTATAATATTAGTAGGGATAATAAGTATTATATTAATTGTGTGGACCAAGAATGAGGTTTTCTATATATTTAATTTATATTAAAATTAAGTTAGAAGAAAATTAAGATCAGAAATTTCTTCAGTTTCTAGTAGGGTTCATGGAGGAATCATTCAGGGAATTCTGGGCTCGAGAATTCCCGGGAAATCGTTGGGCTTTGTTCCCGGGAAATCTAGCTCGAGAAAAGTCGAGAACTCGAGAAATCATGTACCTATATAGAAATTAACTCGCCCATCAAAAGTATGGAAATATTTAAAAAAAAATAAGGAATCTGCAAATGCGCAATGCCTAAAGGGCCCAAAAACCATTCCTTGCAAAGGTTCAAATACGACAACCCGAGAATCCCCGAGAAATTAGCCTCGAGAATTCTTGAGACCCGAGAAATTGAAAAGCTCGAGAAATCATGAACCCTAGTTTCTAGTAATAACTTTGGATATTTCTATGCCTTTTACAAGAGTTAAACAAAAAGTTAAAAAAATAAATCATCGAATAAGCTTTTAATTTCAACCTAGCTATAAACGTAAATCTACAAATACTTTTATAAAATAAAACGATGTATGTAACGATTAAGTGAATCACAACTGCACCTTATATTTCGAGTCTCTTATCTTATAAATCAACTTAAATAACTTAGAAGAGCCAATGAGAAAGCCAGTAGTAGAAAATATTTTTAATATACTATATAACTCTTCTTCACGTGTGTTGACAGTGAACTCCTCCTAAACGGCTGGACCGATTTGAATGATTTTTTTGCGTTTGGGTGGCGCCCTGGATGGTTTAGATTCATAATTGGACCCGGTAGGTGCCGCTGCGATTGAATTCCTGCATTTTTGTATGGACTTATTTCGACAGGACAACGTCTGTCCGGACAGCTAGTCCACATACAGTGTAAACTCTTTATAACGAAACTCAAGGGACTGAGCATTTTTTGTCGTTATAGAGAGTTATCGTTATATGGAGTGAACAAAAAAAACCAAATTAACAAGAATTTTTAATATGTATGGGCTCACTTCAACGTTATAGGGAGTTTATCGTTATAAAGGATAACGTTATAAAGAGTTTACACTGTATATTATACATATATAAAAATGAATCCCCATTTCCCTTGGTCACGGCATCACGCGTGAACGGCTGGACCGACTTCGCTAATTCTTTTTTTGTTGTTTTTGTTTTTGTCAGTAGAATGTTCTTATAAAAAAAATTAAGAAAGTTGCGCGAAAATTTTGAAACTTTCAAGAAAACTTAACGACTTTACTAACGCTTTTGACAATACATATAAACTTTTTTAATGTAACGTGTTCGACATTATTGTCAGTCGTTTGACAGTTGGCGCGATTGAAGACAGGACAACTTCTGTCGGGTCAGCTAGTTATAAATAAAATAAAATAATTAGGTTCTCATTTCACATTTACATATATTATATTACTTGTATACACTATTGATATCAATTATTCTGGTATCACTCTAATTCCCGAAATAGTTTCAATATTTTTCCGGGCTCTCTCATGGTCTGGATTGACCAGACCATAATCTATCTCTATGCGAAGTTTCATCAAAATCCTTTCAGCCGTTTGCGTGATTCAATGACAAACATCCAAACTCATATTTGTAATATTAGTTTCCCCCGCGGTTTAATCCGCATTCCCGAGGGATATCACATTTTCCCGGGATAAAAAGAAGCCTATATGTTATTCCAGGATATACTCTATCGATGTGCCAAGTTCCAATCCTCTCCGTTTAGTAGTTTTTGCGTGAAAGCGTAACAAACATACTTATATACAAATCTTTCCTCTTTATAATATTAGTATAGATTATTGATTTTCGCAAGTCACCTTGTTCTCATTTCTTCTAATTACTTACGTTACTAAGCCAATGTTCATTAGGTGATAATTAATGCAAATTTAATGACAGCAATACAATGTTTACCACCTGTAGAGTTAGTTGAGTCATTTACATATAAACGATTTCATAAAATGCAATAGATTTAATATAAGTCTCCGCTTTGCATGCTAGTTTATGTTATTTGAAGCCTTAGAATATAATATACTAGCGACCCGCCCCGGCTTCGCTCAGGTGCAATGTAGATACTAATACATATAAACCTTCCTCTTCAATCACTCTATCTATTAAAAAATACCGCATCAAAATCCGTTGCGTAGTTTTAAAGATTTAAGCATACATAGGGATATAGGGACAGAGAATGCGACTTTGTTTTATACTATATAGTGATGCGAAATATTTTGAGGATGGATGGATAGGTGTATTTTTGTTACTCTTTCACGCAAAAACTACTAAACGGTTTTGAATGAAACTTTGCATATTTTTATCCCGGCTTAATGTTATTTACCTCAGGAATACGGGTGAAGTCGCGGGGAACAGCTAGCACATAATTAAATTTTGGGTATTTTTTTACGTTTTTTTCTTCTAAATACCTATCTAGTACTACCAGACATATGTGCAAACTTATAAAGCTGTCCCTCGCGGTTTCACCTACGTTCCCGGGGGTTGTAACATTTTCCTGGGACAAAAATTAGCTTATATATTATTCCAATACATGTTCTATCTGTGTGCCAAGTTTCATCCAAAACCGTTCAGTAGTTTTTGCCTGAAAGAGGAACAAACATCCATCCATAAAAACTATCGCGTTTATAATATTAGAAATAGGATTATACGTGCACTTATACATACGCTAATCATGGTAGAGTTGTTAAGAAGGTACATATTGAACCAATAAGTTCCTAATTCGCCCTTAAATTAAGCTAGAGATTTTAAAGAGCCCTATTATAATAATCATCAATCTTTAAAAACTTAGGCAGTATAGGTACATTGGTTATGACTGTTCTAATATTCAGGTTATTGTTGTTTGAACTGTTAATAATTGGTTTAAAATAATTCACGACGAAGGAGGTTTCAATGTTTAAAGAAACTTCAGGTACAAAGACATCTAGCGACTTTTGAATGAACTAATTCGTCACTTAAATGACAAAGTGTTTACAGTGTCGCCATCTATGCTAAACTGTAGTAAGATTTTCACTTACTTATATACTAGTAACGCCATCTGTTGAGGGGTTGTGTGATTAAAGCTTTGTAAAGCGGTACACAGATGGCGGTAGCTATGCATGAAGAATGTAGAGTTATCTGTCCAATTTTGTTATAGCATTATTTTAATCTGAAATAAATATATTGTTTATAATTGAAGACTGCTATGACATAGATCGTGGATTTGATCCCACTTTTAGATATCAATTTGTTTCTTCGCATTTTCAATACTCCATTGCAAAATGGTTTATAGAAAGTAATTTCTTTCTCACTTTATAAATATAATGCCAATTGTTTCGGAATAAAGTAATTGTAATTGTGACTTTCGGATAGACAGAAGGACGGGACGAAATAATAACCCTCTAAATTATAAAAAAATCCAACTAAAAATTTAAAATAAATTAGAATTAAGAATAGTCTAAATAAGGAAAAACATTTTTTTTTGTGATAAAAGCATGGGGTGCATGGTGGCAATAGTGAAAAATATTTTATTGACAGATATGAGTAAGAGGATTTTCATTTTGATAACATGTAAAAAAGCACTCCACGCTTATCTTACACATAATCTTTCCAGAAGATATTTCCAATATAATAATGAAAACTGCATTAAAATCAATAGCGTAGGTAGCTTAAAAGAACTGAGCGCAAAAACATACATACTGTAATTATGACTTTGTTTTATACTATACTAGCTGCTCCCTGCGGCTTTGCCCGCTTTCAATCCTGGTTATAAACCTTCCTCTTGCATTACTCTATCTATTACTGAAAAATGCATTGCAATGCATCCGTTGCATTCTTTCCGATTCTATAAAAGACATACAGACAAACATTTTTATATATATAGAAGAAGATAGAGATTGCATCTCAGACCTTTAGACAATAGGAGATGCATAGGTTATCAGATTTTATACTTTACACATTGTATTTGTACTTTAGGTTTGTTGGGCTGATTTATCTATTAAGTAGCAGTGTTTATCGGCTGGGAACGATTTAAATAATAATTACACAGCCCATGTAACGGAAGTTCACCCATTGACTGCACAGAGAGGCCGTGAACATATTTCTACATGCAATCGCCTTGATGGAGTTGCATAAAAGATAAATCTACACTAGAGACTGGGTACTAAGATTGATTCCAGTTTGAGGAAGTAACAATTGACGCTTGTTTGTTAAGAAATGATTTCATTTGGTTATCTGCGCAAAAGTAAGCAACAATGTCATCACATGTCACATTTGGACTATTTGTCTACCTCTTGCTGGAAAATTGGCGTGAAAATATTAATTTTATTAACTTCAATTAGCTTTTGTTAACTAAATTTACATAATTTGACATTGCAACGCGTCTTTCAAATATCTTTTACTTTTTTTTATACCACATGGGCTGATTTACAAGCAGACGGTTCACCTGATGGTAAGTGGTCACCGCAGCCTATGGACTCATTTACAACACCAGGAGCATCGCCAATGCGTAGTCGACCTTGAGACGTGAAGTTGGTAAGTCTCATCTGCCTGTAATTTACAGTAATTCTAACCTGACACTTTCAAAAAACACTTTCTGGAAAGTGTCAGAATGTGTATTATGCTTTAGTAATTCTCCATAAAAATAATATAGGTATTAATGAGTCCATGACCTTTACCGTGAATTAAGACATGTTTTAAATTATCCCTAAAAATACAATATGTTGATCAGCACGATGTCAAATTAACACATAAATTGGTTTGGTGAACGATTATTTAGGCTCGAGCTTCTCTAATCATTTTTTTTTTCTATAAAAGGAAACGGAACCTTTTTCTTCGTACATTCTCAACACGAACAGTTCAGGAAGTGGATATCAAAATATATTTTTGATAACAGTTAATTTGAACATGAATTTCTTGACCATCACGGTTTTGTTCTTAGCGTGCTTATGTTCAGGTGCGTAGAATCTTTGTACTAATTGTTACTTTCTTACGTTTATGCCTTGGATCGTGGGTTCGAATTTCACTTAGAAATAGATTTTTTTTTACATATTACGATATATTATATATTGCCTCGGTGTTCATGTAAAATGGTATTCCCCTAACGTCCCAGGTTCGATACCTGGATCGGGCAAGGTAATACGTTTCTTGGATATGAAATTAATACCATTGGCCTAGGATTGGTAATGTACCCGAGAGATGGTGACCGTGCTTACCAAATCTCACATTGAGACTTTAAACATATTCGCTGGAATGTGGGTCTCGTAACTGTAACTGCTGCTTTCCGCTTTAAGGATAATGGGCGTGAAGATATTTTAAGATGTATCAGCTGTATTGCTCCCCTGGCATAAGTTAGGCTAAGTGGAACCGTTGGAAGGTCTTCCCGGGGTCTAAAAAGGCCACCAGAGGAATGTTACTAATTTGCATAGAATTACTAATGAATTCAGTAATATTGCTCGAATGGGTGTTTTGGACACCCAATCATCATCATCATATCAGCCCAGGGACGTTGGCTGGTGGCCATAGGCCTTCCGCTTGGCATAACACTTCGAAGGGTCTAGTGTCACCTGCATCCAGCGGCTCTGACCAGGTCTTCGGTCCACTTGCTGAGAGGCCGTCCTACTCAGCCTTTTTCTGTACGTGGTCGCCACTCGTGAACCTTTCTTGGACTCTTTTGGATTCCCTATGGCTTTCCGCTACGCAAGCGTTAGTAAATTTATGTTTTGTTATAAAAATATACTAGCTGCTAAATTAAGTTCGGCTGCATTTGCTGTAAAGAAAATAAAACAATTGACGAATGTTGAAACGGCCAAATTCGTTTATTTTGTGCATTTTCATAGCCTCTTGTCTTATGGTATTTTATTTTGGGGAGCAGCAGCGGATATAGAATCAATATTTATTATACAAAAAAGAGCAATTCATACCTACAATTTACAGTATAGGTCCACGTGAATCACTAAGAGATTTATTTATAGAAATAAATATTATGACGTTACCTTCACTATATATGTATGAAAATATAATGTTTATACGTAGGAACATAGGAATGTTTGAGTTCAAATTAGATATCCATTATATTAATACAAGACAAAGGAAGAAGTTAGTTATTCTATACTTTAGGCTAGCTAAAGTTAACAAATCCTTTCTTGGGTTCGATTTTATTATGAAATACCGCTTTTGGTAGCCAAGATCATAAATTCAAAAATTGTATTAAGAATGTTTTGATAGAAAGAGCATATTACAAGTTAGTTCATTATATTGAAGATAAAAATGTATGGAAATAGCTACTGTCTGCAGAGTGCACTTATAATTTGCTTGATTAGGTTGTAAGTAATTATTTTCTATTTTGTAGGCTTGTTATTTCTTTTTTTTTTGTTTTTGATAGCACCTGTATTAAATATTTTGTAATTGTTAAAAATATATAAAATAGCCGAAAAATCAGAATAGATACAATTTATATTAAAAATTATAAAAAAAAAACAATGTAACCTTCTTGAGTTTCTTGGCGGTTCTTCTCAGTTGAAGGCTGACTTCCGAACCGGTAGTAGCTTCAGTAACTTTAAATTTAACCTTCATAAGTGCCTTCCGAGGGCCCAAACTGAATAAATGGTTTTGAATTATGGATTTTATTGTTTTAGCAATTACATACAACATTGGCCGTGGTGTTAATCAAATAGACGGACTTGGAGATCATACCGTATGGATTTGGACTCCAAACTCAGAGGAATTAGAAGAATTCATCGACGGCAAAAATCTGCAACTTCCTGTATATGGACATGGTAACCGCTTACATCTTACAAAAATATTTTGTAATTTTTTTAAATCACTTAGCTTTACGAACTGGCGGTCCACCTGATGGTAAGTGGGCACCGCCACTAATGGACATTTGCAACACCCGAGGCATCTCTAATGCGTTGTGGACCCTGAGACGTGAAGTTGTTAAGGTACACATGAGACCATGTGCCTGTAATTTCACCCCTTACCTTTCTAACCGAAACACAGTAATACAAGTGCGCTACTGCTTCACGGCGGACATGGGTAAAGTGGTAGTTCCCAGGACTAAAAACGCATTATGAGCTCTATTACTCTATATAAATATAATACCTTTTATAAATGCGAAAGTTTGTTTAGATGAATGTTGGGATGTTTGTTGCTCTGTAACGCAAAAACTGCCGAACGGATTTTGGTGAAACTTGAACATATTAGGTTGGGGAAAAAGTCTTTTCGCATTGTAGTATGTATGAACTTGTAATAAAATCTCTTTGGCTATACTATTTGTATCTGGCTGGTTTTGGTATCATTGAAAGTTTAAATTTTAAAGAACATAATTCCAAATTCAAATTAGGAAAATGTGTGATTTGCATTTGTTTTTCGTACCGCCAAGATGAGTGAATCTAATGAAGAAATTCGATTCATTTTAAAATGTTACTACCAAAAAGGTAAAAATGAAACGCAAGCCACGAAAAAAATTTGGGATGTTTATGGACCTAGTGCAGTGTCTGCGAGAGTAGCACAAATTTGGTTTAAGCGTTTTCAAGCCGGAAATTTTGATGTCAATGATGCACGTCGCCCCATTACGGATAAAATGGATGCCATTTTTGAAAAAGATCGGCATATCAATAGTAACGACGTAGCTGAAGAACTGGGAATTGACCACAAAACAGTTTTGGCGCATTTGAAAAAAACTGGGTACACAAAAAAGCTAGATATTTGGGTACCTCACGAGCTCACGAAAGAAACCTAATGAACCGTGTACTCATTTTTGATTCTTTATTACGACGTCATGAAACCGAACCATTTTTGAAGAAGCTGATAACTAGCGATGAAAAGTGGATCACGTACGACAAGGACGTGCGAAAAAGGTCCTGGTCAAAGGCCGGTCAGGCTTCACAGACTGGGGTGAAACCCGGGTTAACTCGCAACAAGGTGATGCTGTGTGTGTGGTGGGATTGGAAGGGCATTATTCATTATGAGCTGTTACCACCAGGCAGGCCCATCGATTCTGAACTCTACTGCGAACAACTGATGAGATTAAAGCAAGAAGTTGAGAGAAAGCGGCCGGAAATAATCAACAGAAGGGGTGTGGTTTTTCATCATGATAACGCTAGACCTCACACATCTTTAACCACTCAGCAAAAATTAAGAGAGTTTGGCTGGGAGGTATTAATCCATCCGCCGTATTGTCCTGACCATGCACCTTCAGATTTCCACCTATTTCGGTCTCTTCAGAATTCTTTAGGCAGTGTCTGGTTAACATCACGAGAGGACTGTCAAAACCACTTGTCGCAGTATTTTGATCAGAAGTCCCAAAATTTCTATAGCAATGGGATCATGTCCCTACCTAAAAGATAGCAAAAAGTTATCGAACAAAATGGTACCTACATACTTTAGTTAAATGTAAATAAACTATATTAAAAATGTTTTGAATTTTCTTAAAAAATGCGAAGGAACTTTTTCCCCAACCTATTATTATATAAAGCAGTGTTTGTTTGTATGTTACGCTTTCACGGGTAAACAACTGAACCGTTCTTGCTGAAATTTGGCACACACATGACTGACACATGACTGACACATGACAGGTCTTAACAATTTTTACGCGAGTGAGACCGCGGGACGGACTCTAGTTACCTATATATGACAGGCCAGTTGGCTTGGTGGTTAGCGACCCTGACTGCCAAGTTGCAGGTCACGGGTTCGATTCCCACCCAGGACAAACATTTGTGAGCATGAACATGTCTGTTTGTTCTGTTTCGGGGTGTAAATATCTATTTAAGTATGTATTTAGAAATTTATAAAAAGCAGTGTTTGTAGCATTTCAGTTATTTGGTTTCCATAGTACAAGCTCTGCTTAGTTTGGGATCAGATATCCGCGTGTAAAGAATTTCCCAAGATATTTATTTATTAATATTTTGTTTATTTAGGTATAATGTATAGAGAAATATTAGACGAGATGAACCATCTCCCCGCAACTGATGAACAGAGAGCACAAAGCAAGGATTCACCATTTGATTTAAAAAATAATTTCAACATTCATGGAGGGAAGAGAACTGAAACCCCTGATGAAGGTAAGAACAAAAGTATACTTACACCCATATTCTAAGACGTTTCCTCGAAAATTCCTCGACTCCACTCAACGTCACTCCAAGATATTAGTATTCATAGTTACAAAAATGTCCTCCACTCGACGTTTTCCTTTACTCGAGGTGAGGAAATAACTGTTAACTTCAAGGTAGGTCGGGACCAACCTTAAGGAAGTTTATTGCATGTAAACAGTTACTGAAGCTCATTATTTTATTTAAGCATACATAGGGATATAGGGACAGAGAAAGCGATTTTGTTTTATACTATGTAGTGAAGAATGACGTTACTTATGACATGTTACCTTGACTACACTTCGATTCGACATCAGTCGAGATTGCTCGAGTTTCGCTCAAGTTATGAATACCACCTTCTTAAGGTGTGCTGTACTATATCCCACCGACAAGCTCTATGAATATTGCAAAGTGCTAACAGTCAGACAACTGTTTATTCTGATAACCGCTCTAAAAGATTACACTCGAGAGTCTGTTCGTCGCAACCATTTAGTAGCTGCATCTATCCCAGTTAACACTTTATACTACAGTTTATAATAAACCAGCTGACCCGACAGACGTTGTCCTGTCTGAGCTATGAATATTCAATTCAAATCTTTTTCGAAGATTTTTTTTTATTGTTGTCTATCTATCTATCTGTCTCTATGTCCGTTTATAACTCAAGAACGATTTGACCGACGCTATAAATAAAATAATGAAAAGGATAATATTATTCTGATTTGTTTAAAATCAATTTTTATAGTGTATACGTGTCATCTTTTTGTATGAGATGAAAGTATTTTTTTTAATAATATTGTTAATTTATAATCTGCATCTAGGAACGAACAGAGTAATTTCTTTTGGCATAGATAACGCACAAACAAATGGAACAGGATTTCATTTACCAATTCGTCCTAACACGCATGGAGGGAAGAGAACTGAGAGCTACGGCCAAGGTAATAATCAGAAATGTACTTAGATAATTACAATATACTTTATTTGTACAACACAAGTGTTTACAAAATAGGCGGTATTATCAAAACGCTAACCAAAGCGATTTCTTCCAGGCAACCTAGGGTTAGCAGGATACAGAAGAGTTATTACTGTAACAATTGAGAAATTTAAATCATTTCGGATTGCTGTTTTGTGTATCCGGGAAACTCCAATATTTTATTCCCTAAAAATCTTATTTGAACTTTTATATTTACAATATTAAATAATATAGACAGGCCAGTTGGCTTGGTGGTTAGCGCTCCTACTGCCAAACCGAAGGTCGCGGGTTCGATTCCCACCCAGGACAAACATTTGTGTGCATGAACATGTCTGTTTGTTCTGTGTCTGGGTGTAAATAACTATATAAGTATGTATTTAGAAAAAAAAAGTATTATATGTAGTATATCAGTTATCTGGTTTCCATAGTACAAGCTCTGCTTAGTTTGGGACCAGATGGCCGTGTGTAAAGAATGTCCCGGGATATTTTAAGATTTTTTTAAGAATATTAAAAAATATATATAAGTTTGGAAAATATCCAAATTAACCCAGACATTCTCAAGTGATGCGCTCACTAACTAACAATACTTTAATATCATAATATATTTAATATATTAATATTTACCTTACGGAGGTCGGTGATGCTGTGCTTTTACCATGAGTTTTTATCGTACGTACTCGCTAGCGACGGCGTAAAACATTTCTATGGCAAACGTGTACAGCGCCACTAGCGGTTACGTAAAGAACTAAAATCGATAGTATGAGTCGATAGGCAAAAAACCTATCGAAATAAACACTAGCGAGTAACGTTTTTTAGCCTTTGCTATAGAAATTCGGTACCATGAGTCACAAATTTGACAGTTGCTATCGAGAAATACTGCATCGATAGTAGTTTACTCGCTAGTGACTAAAGTAAGTTTCGATAGCAACTCATGGTAGAGGTACTGTTCAGTAAATTCGAGCCTAGGGATAATTTTTAGGGTTCCGTAACTCAAATTAACCTTATAAATTGCATGGACGAACTTTTTATCAATTACAAAGTTAAGTTTGTCTTTCAATCGGACTTATCTTATTGTTATAGCAATGTTTTATACTTTTAGTACTCTTATTATTATCTTACTCTTATCTTATTAGTACTTATAGTCACTCGATTCATGTAATTACCAATTTTCTACATTCAACTTTGTACGGAAGGCTCGTTGTGTGAAGTAAACCTGCACCCAGGTTTAAAGAAAGTAAAAGAACATTTTTGAAGTGAAAACTTTTTATGGGAAAAGCATTTGAACTCGCGACACTGTTACCGTTACCGACACCTCTGTATATGAGTATCTACATATGTTGGCCCCGTTTACATAAGAGTCGAGTTTGGGTTGAAATACATTGAGAATATATAAACATATATTATGTATAGATGTACATCATAGATATATATTCATCTTAGTTTTCAGTTCTCTCGGCACTCCCTGAGTGATATTTTTATTTTTATAAAACCTCTTTCGTAGTATGCGGTATAAACATAAGTAATTCTATTTTAATTCTGATATTAAATCTATTTTTTCTGTTTCCAGCAGAGTCCTGTCTGACAACTGACATCTTTTGAAGAACTTCTCGAATTAAAAAAGAAACAACTCATTACTACGACCGAATTTTAGGAATTAGCAAAAAATGTTATTGTTTGTAAAAAAAGTTATCTACCTTAATTCATTGTCAATGGCTTCCTTGCACCCACGACGGCTTTTGCATAATTGTACGTAGAGTCAGCCCCCTTATTAAGCTAATACAAACTTCGTCGGCGAGCCGCTACACAGAGGCCTCGAACTTACCTCTCTCGTGATTAGTATTAGCGTAGTAAGCGACAGAGACAGAGCATAGAGGCTGTCGAAAAATCCTCGAGTTAGTGTTATTTCCTTACAGAATCGAGCCCTAGGAATGTAACTTTCTCACTGGCCATGTACTGTCACCGGCATATAACCACGGAAAGTTTAAAAATAACACCTGATACCCTTTACATATACAACAGCACTGTTACCACTCAGCGCCGGAATTAGATATTATTGCAGAATCCTACGTTGTGAAATGAAACATATTTATTCACAAGCACTTATGCATGGTTAGACTCTAACGCCAGTTCCGAAGGTTGCTTTTACTAAGAAGCATGCGGAGCCTACTTATATATCTTAATATATATAAATCTCCTGTCACGATGTTTGTCCGCGATGGACTCCTAAACTACTTTACCGATTTTAAATTAAATTGGCACACCGTGAGCAGTCTGGTCCAACTTAAGAGATAGGATAGCTTAGATCTTTAATATAGTATTGTCATGTGTTGACAGTGAACTCCTCTAAAACGGCTGGACCGATTGGAATGTTTTTTGGATGCGTTTGGGTGGTGCCCTGGATGGTTTAGATTCACAATTGGACCCGGTAGGTGGCGCTGCGAGCGAATTCCTGCATTTTTGTATGGACTTATTTCGACAGATCGACGTCTGTCCGGGCAGCTAGTTTCTTGTATAGTATGACTACGCAGTCACTATATAGATTTGATACTACTACACAATAAGAAGATATATCACTATAGTATTTTTCAAATAGCATAAGTTGGTGTTTTATAAGATTTCTCATTGGTTTATGTTTAATTCGACATACTAAGGGGATACCGCAACAGAGCAAGGTCTCATGAAGAATTTAGTGTAGTATCTCAAAGTAATCAAGTTCTATTTCATAAATAAGGTTAAAAAACCTTCAACTGTTCGACCTATTTCACCATCGACTCATCCTCTGTGAAAAAGATTATAAAGCACTAGCTGCGCCCTGCGGCTTTGCCCGCTTTCAATCCTGGTTATCAACCTTCCTCTTGAATTACTCTATCTATTGCTGAAAACTGCATTAAAATCCGTTGCATAGTTAACGATTCTATAAATGATATATATATATAATATAGATAATCGAACGCATTAAGTCGTCAGGTTATATCTTATAAATGTTATTTACAAATGAAATTAATATTATATTAAATGTTACAGCAAAATAATTTGAATTTAATTTCTTAATTAATTCCCTCAAGAATGACTGGTGTTTATGATGAACTAGCTGTCCCCCGCGGTTTTACCCGCGTTCCCGTGGGATGTCACATGTATATATACATAAAAACCTTCCTCTTCAATTACTATCTATTAAAAAAAACCGCATCAAAATCCGTTGCGTAGTTTTAAAGATTTAAGCATACATAGGGATATAGGGACAGAGAAAGCGACTTTGTTTTATACTATGTAGCGATGAATCTGACTAAACCTAATAAAAAATTAACTACCTTTCTTGCAGCCCCACGATTTAACACGAGAAGTGTATGTTTATATAATAACTATAGCTGCCTTCGCGGTTTCACCCCCGTTTCTGAGGGATATAGCATATTCCAGGGATTCAAAGTAACCTATTTGTTATTCCCGGTTATAAACTGTCTGCGTACCAAGTGTCATCAAAATCCCTTCAGTATTTTTGCTTGAAAGAGGAACAAACATCTAAACATTCAGTTTCGTCCTCAAAAGCTTTTTTAGCTTTTATAATATTAGTAGAACTAGCCATGTTTCAGCCAAATTAGTTGAGAGTCTGAGTAGTAGAGCTCTTAGTGCAGAGTTCGTCCGGGGAAGTACTACCACCTCACCCATTTTCGCCGTGGAACAGTAGTGCACTTCTATTACTGTGTTTCGGTTAGAAAGGTAAGGGGGCCGGTGAAATTACAAGCACATGAGACTTAACGCACGTTTCAGGGCCGCCAACGCTCAGGCGTTGCAAATGTCCATAGGCTGCGGTGACTAATTACCCTCAATGACTTTTGAGGGTTGAATATTAAATAACTTTCAAATTTATATTTGAACTATTGCGTCAGAGTCGAGACCATGTTTTAAGTTTTTATGAATAACCTAACTTGCTTTGCCACATTTTTTTAGCTCTTATTATTGAATATCTTGGAATCCCTTTTGATGAATTTTCTTTCCACAGGGAAGGAATTAGCCGGTCAGGACATTAGCTTCTACCAATATTTAGGCACATAAGTGGTAGAGCTCTTAGTGCAGAGTTCCTCTAGGGATGTACTACTAAGATAGCCGTTTCCGCCGTTTAGCAGTACTGCTCTTGTTTTATCTACAGTGTTTCGGTTCAAAAGACATGGTGAAATTACTATGTCTCCGAGTCGACTACGCATTGGCGATGCTCCCGGTGTAGCAAATGTCCATAGGCGGCGGTGACACACTGCATGTTTGTCAGCGTACTTGGCACATCAAAAAAAAATATTATATCCTGGGAAATTCTTTACACACGGCCATCTGATCCCAAACTAAGCAGAGCTACGGAAACCATATAACTGACATCCTACATATACCTATTTTTTTTTAAATACATACCTTAATAGATATTTACATCCAAACACAGAACAATCTTGAAAGTCGACATCCTACACATTATTTTTCGTTTTGCCGTTCATTCGCATCAATAGTTACCATCACAGTTGATCAGTTCCGACCAAACATATTCACCAGTCTCTCATTTAGGGCTGTAACTACTATACAATCGCAATAATTACTCTCCAACTGGAAGCAAGAACAAAGGGCTGGGAATGTAAACCTATTATAACGCTCAAGTGAGTGACAGTGAGGGACTCGAGTCTAATGAGGGCTGAGGAGTAGCATCACCCTCTCGGTGACATGATCATTTTGAAATTTGTTTGCGTGTGGTTTGAATTAGGACTTCAAACAACATATGTTTATTGTTACTGTTTAGAAATTTATTTGGTGTTTGGATATGGGTTACAGTTTTAATTCAACAAAACAGGGCTACGGTGTGCAAAAAAATATATTAATTTTATTTGATTTACTTTAATCATACCTAATTAAAAACTCTGTTCATAAGTGGAAAAATATTACTAATATTATAGATAGGTATATGCGACAGTATGTTTGTTTGTATGTTTCGCTTTCACGGCTAAACGAATGAACCTATTTGCTGAAATTTGGCATACACATAGCCATGACATACACATGGAGAAGGATATATGGTACTTTTTATCCAGGAGAAGCGGTTAAAACCGCGGGAACAACAAGTATACCAATATATTATTATTTATTATACATTCTATAAAAACTGGTTCGAAGTTCGACTTTTTTATTATTCCCAAAAATATACTGAAATATGGGCTTTAGAAGCTTGATTTTCTACAGTTTTAAGGAACCGTGGACTTATAAGTATTTGATATTAATTTCTACTTTATATCCATATAAGTTCTTGAGGAAAAGGGTATACATAAATTTGTAGCTTCAGTACCTTTAAATTTGACCTTCATAAGTGCCCTCCGAGGCCCTAAACTGAATAAATAGTTTTGTATTTTGATTTTTTTTAGTTTTTGAATTGGACCCTTATAAATAGCCAAGACTTTGACTTTCAATAAATAGGTTTCAGTTTGACCAAATTTCCCTTTGGTACCTAAGTGTTGATATGCCGTCGGAATACCGGTAAGCAATTTAATAATTAAGCTACATTATCATCACATAGTATATGAACTTTACCTAAAAAAGGCTGCGTACAAACTGCAGGCCTACCATCAACTTTTACTTATCCATTCAATTCCGATGCAATTCAGTTTAGGTGCCTAAACTGAATCGCTAAGATTCGTACCATGAAGTGCCTTTTGCTGACTGGCGTTTGAATCGCTCACGGAGGAATGAACGAACGAAATTTGTCTCTGGCCCGTGGTGAGAAAGAGATAACGCTATACCGTCTTTGCATAAGTCTGTTTCTTTTACTCGAACCATATGTGTTGCGTTTCGAAACCTAGTTGATATGATTTAGCGGTTTCTATGTGTAAAAATAACAACAAATATATTTTAAAATTGCGCTATTGAGCATAAAATTAAATACCACTAAGGCTTTTTTAGTACTAAATTACTAATTAGTACTAATAAATAATAGTAATTTATATAATTTTTTACATTACAATTTAAAGGTTTGTTTAGTGTTGTCGTAAAAATAAATTGATTATGACGAGTTCAGAGCGCGCCTCCACTCATGTTGGATTTGACAGAAGGCGGTTGTTATTGTTGAGATTTTTAGAGTTTTGAAAGTAGGTATCTCTAACTATTATTGAAAGAAAATTACGTGTTATTATTAGTACATATTTATTTTATTTATAAGTGTTTTAACGTTTCACTGACTTAAAATAATTGGTAATACGAATAAGGGCGCAAGTATCCTTGTGTAGTTTGTGTAATAATGTTATATTTTCATAATGTAAACTTACAAACTTCTTTACCTCAAACGCGTACCTAACTTAAGTACCAATGTATTTTAAGTGGTTTTTTTACAGTGATGAATCGCGTCGAAGAGTAACATTCGGTAAACTTGAGCAGCTTTGGGAATTTCTGAACCGAAATAAAGACACAGCAACGGGCTTTAATAAAAAATCCTCAGTTCATCACACAGTTCTTATACCAATTGTTTAGACAACCGATATCTCTTTATGAATTCTGCATCTTCCAAATAAAAGGGGTCCGATTGTTACCATGTTAGACGTCTTTTTTGTCGCCATGTTGTGTTTATTTAATTATCATTTTCCATGAATTCAAAAAGGACTAATTCGTCAGACATCTACAATAAAAAATGCTCTACAAATCACTTGTTTACATTAACACATAAGAAACACAAAATATTCAACTGAAATACCTTGAATTACGTATATTTTCACTATTTTTTAAAAGTTATTAACAAAACGATTCACTTCACGCCAAGAAAGAAGCAACTTTTATTGGATCGCTTAATTTGACACTTAAACTATCCAATTTAGGTTGATATGTCACCTCATGGTACGAAAAATGAACGAATGAAAACAGTTTGCCATCCAATTGCAGACTTGATTTGGCGTCAACCTAAACTGAATCGCGTTAATGACGTCGTGGTATGAAATAGCGGGGCAGTTTATATTAGGTCGTCAAATGAATCGCAATAAGAGTTCATAGTAGGCCTGCTGGTGTCTTTATCGTGACGGATGTTAGGCCGCGACCATACTGGCGACTGTCGAGCCGAGCGCCATTGATGTGCAACTGCTCGCACACTACACTGGTCACAAACTGTGCTTGTAACTATGGAGAACGCTCCTTAATCATATTAATATTATAAATGCGAAAGTTTGTGTTGATGGATTCATACAAAAATTATAAAATGGATTGGAATCATAAGATAGTTTATAATCTGCTCCTCAGGACTCCAATTCTAGATGATTTATATCCGACTATCAAACAAAATAACGTTGCAATAAATTTGTCTATTTATTTATTTATTAGGGTTGCCAACAGATGACACATACACATATTTCAAACAAAAAGAGTAGACTTGGTGGACATCCACTTACAGGCAAAGTAACTATAACTAATTACTCTAATTAGTCTACTAGATGAATTTTCAACATAAATGTACCAATGTAAAGTAAAAAAAAACCGACGTATTGTAATTCAACTCAAACATACTAATAGACTGGTTTAACATTTAGGATACATTTATACCGGGAAAATGTAAAATCCCGAAAACGGTTGAAACCGCGGGGACAAGTTACTATTTTTATTTCCGTGGGGACCAGCTAGTTCATCTATGCCGAGAATAAATAAAAAATTGGGGTGAAATTTCAATTATTTGGAGCAGTGAAGAAAGTTTTTTATTTCTAATTAGGTATGTTCTATATGGGCATAATGTTTACTGGGAATAAACCGTATGTCACCCAGTATAGTATCTGTGTGCCCATTCGAATCTGTTCATCTGTTTATGTGTCACAAAAAAACAAAATTTATAAGAGGATATGTGCTCGAGATGAGTCGCCGTGAGAGCACTTTACTAAAAATAAACCAATTTTATGTACTTTTATTGATTTAATCCATAGTTTATATCTCCAGAATGAAATATAATAATAATATGAATATTAAAAAAAAAAATCCTTTAATTAAATATAAATAATCCTACCGTATTGCAGATGTTACAGAAATGCAATTGTAACATTTAAATGTTGCTGAAAATAAAGGCGAAATTAATCTGTTTCCATATTTAGCGAACTTCGAGGTTTCTTAGTAGATGCTTCGTCAAATTGAGCACTAAAGAGGACGTGTAACCAGAAGGTGCTCTTGAACTAAAACAACCGTGACTGTTGCTTTCACGTTCCACTAAAGTGCTACTTAAACCTATTAATCAATTACCTTTTTACTAAATGTAATTAAAAAGTATGATTTAAATAAAAAAGGCTACATTATAAAGCCATTTACTTAAAATAAAGAAAAAATGTGAAAAGGGAAAACTCAAAAAAGGACCATTTTGAATTTTGAAGCGAAACAAAAGAAAACTAAATGTTGGGCCCATTGATTGGCTGGGAAAGGCTGACGGCTGCACCATTGGTCAAAGATAATGTTTGTGTAACTGTGGTGCGACTAACAATTTTGTGCGGCGGGGGAGATAAACCGAAACTCGACCGCAAATGTTGACAGAAGCTTAAGCAACACCGTTCACGTAAAAACAAACTCTATACTCATTGCTGAAAGTATCTATTCCATGCAAATGTTTAGAATAGTTGTGCGGGAATATGACAAGTGCGCGTGAGAACGAGATGGAAAGTAGAATGTTTAAGCATTTTTGGTTGATGTATGAAAGAGAGACTGTATTTAAGAGGTGCATTTTGAATACAAAAATGTTAAAGCTACTTGAAGGTTGGATACTCTTTCGCTGCGTAATATTTTACATTCTACATTGCTTATAGTTGAACAGGCCGGTTACAGATAAATAAGGCTTAGAAAAAAAGTCTGTAATAAGACAAGATACAATATCAATAATAAAATAACGAACATACACAACCTTATAGTTATAAAACCATATGCTGCAAACATTTGCTTTAGACCATATAATAGAAAAAGAAAGAAATAGAAGATGGGCCGAGTAGGTAGGAGTTGTACTAAAGCACGAAAGGTTCTGTAGCAACAAGAAACTGAATTTTGGGACTCTATAACTTAACTTTACATTTAAATTGTACTGAGCTAGGTGTTCATTATTAGTAGTTATTTTACTTAATAACCACAGGATATGTATAAAATTTTACTATTATAAAATTGCATTTTCTTATTTAAATACGTCCAAAGTAGGTTTAAAAAAAGTGATGGAAATAAACTTCGATTGGAAAAAACATTTTTATACTTACTCTTTGCATATATCGCATATAGGCACTTTAGGCCTATACAAGCATAAGGGCTCTATTAAGGTATGTAACGGGCCAGTTGGCTTGGTGGTTAGAGACCCTGACTGCCAAGCCGCAGGTTGTGGGTTCGATTCCCACCCAGGACAAACATTTGTGTGCATGAACATGTCTGTTTGTTCTGTGTCTGGGTGTAAATATCTATATAAGTATGTATTTAAAAAGTAGTATATGTAGTATATCAGTTACCTGGTAGCCATACTACAAGCAGTACACTCTGCTTAACTTGGGATCAGGTAACCTTATGTGTAAAGAATGTATTGGGATATTTATTTATCGAAATTTGTTCTCCCTTTTAGGCACTGAAATATTTTGTAGCTCTAAGACAAACAGCCGGACACAATTTCCACAACAATAGGGTTCTGTTCAGACTGGGAACAGAACCATGTAAAGGCCTATTTGTCACTGGGTGATGTCAGGGCTTATCTTACCCAGTCTACCTATTCCCTTAGCTCTCTTTTTTCATCACTAATGCGAGCAGCTTTAGCGACAAAATTGACAGAATTATCGTTCCTTTTACTGAATAAGTAGACACTAACCGAAAAAGGTTCCGACATTTTACGAAAATTATACTCTTGATACATTATTTTGAACAATACATTGTAGATAGAGAGACAAATATTATTTGTGAGACTATAGCAGTCTCTCTAACAACTCTCGCTTTATCGTATAACTTTTTGTAACTTCATATATTGAGCTTAGAAACTCTATCTATATCGTTGAATTGTTTCGACTGTCGACTTATTGATAAAGATATCGACATAAATTAAACACATCATTGCCATAACCAACCCCTTATTTTGCGAAATAATTTTATTATAATAGATAATTTAAAACTGGCCAAGTTCACCCCACCACTGAGGGGGGTTAAATGAGGATGGGCGGGTCACAAATTAAAGCCACACAATAAAACGCTATGTGTCTCTTTCCCACAAATGAGCAGTCCTAAATGCAGTAAGCGGCTTACAATGGGTGTTGACACTCTCTCATATTGACGTCTCTTTCGTTCTAAGGTTAGGGAGATTGTTGCCGTCTCGAATCGAGACGGCCTCGATAGCAGCCCTTCATAGTTATAAATGTATAGTCAAGCTTCGGAGTTCCACGTGAGGTTGTATTTTGTAATCAGTGAAGTGCCGCCTTTATTCAGAAGTAGTAGAGGCGCAATGCTCGCGCGTTTGACAGTTTGACGTTTCGTTTGGCGGGAAAATAGTATTTTGCGTGTTCACGCACACGCAAAGGCTCAAACCTGTACAGCCAGAGTTTACTGTGAACTTTTAATTAGTTAAAATAAAATATTTTTAGTGATGTTAGAAGCGGCCAGTTGAAGATTGCTTCAGTTATTGCTTTGGCAATAACTTGGATTTTTTTCTAGGCAGTAAGTTAAGGTAAGACAGTAATTAAAAAGTTGATGACAAGCACTTATTTTTGTCTGCACATTCAAAATGTTATAAAAATATTTTTTTAATCACCTTTAAATTAATAAAAAATATCTCGAGTGTAAACATTTTATCTTCTTAATCATAGAAATACTGATAATTTTCTATAATCATCTATGAAAATGTTATAGCTTCTTATTGGAAGCAGTAACTAAATTCAAATATTCATATAAGATGGTACTTAACTTTTTAATTAACTTCAGGCCAAAATCCCATCGTTTTCATCACACGGATAAGCAGCTCCACCTGCTTAATAAAGGGGGAGTTCAAATATTTACTCTTATTTACCAGATATTAACACCAACAATTATTGCTTTTATTATGTTCTATTTGAAATAATAAATGAAATATTTCTACGTTAGTTTCTTTTTTATTAGAAATATAATAGAAACACTTAACATACATAATATAACTTTACGAAAGTGCCGAGTGTGTGAGAGACAAGATAGAGCATCGCGTCATCTACATATTTTTTTAAATATTTTTTTTAATAAATAATTAAATAAATTATAATAATAAAAAAATACTGTAACCACGGCATTTAAAAGTAAAGGTACAATTCTAAATTTGAATTTGTTGCACAAATTGCCAGTAGCGAAAACGATTTATAATTTTACCTATGAGAAATCAACTGCTGAAAAAGGCCTCCAAGTTTCTACAATGTAACATCTCAGGCCGGTCTCAGCCCTGGCCTGCGGTCCTCTTGCGGTCTCCAATAAGAAAGCATTCTTCCACATCAATTTAACATTATTATAACGTCATCTCAAAAACCAAGATGAAATCGTATTACTGGAATATTTAGGCTGTACAATATATACAAAGAGGGTGAAAGTATTTTAATTATTAATTTACGTTTGTAACAAATAATAATATGAAACAATGTTCAAGCAAGTCGATACAACTGTGTTGGTATTTGTACACATTATGTTACATAAGTTAAATAATTGATGTAAAAGAAAAAAAATATATTAAAACGAAACCCAGTCGAATAGTTTTTTAATATTTAGTTGAATTTCAACGAGTATACTTAAAAAAAGAAACAAGCGTTTTAAAATCATCAGCTTGTATTGCATATTGGAATTGGTAATTCCCCTATATTTTAAGAATTAATTAAATATTTCAAAGAATTAAATATATCTTATTAATCAAATGCGCTGATTTGTATTGTATGCAGAATTTTAGTTGTATCCTCCCATAAATACTAAAGGCCTCTGAAATAAAAGAAAATAAATTTTAAATAAAGAATATTAAACAGATCTCTTCTTCTAAATTAGTGGCTCTTTTTATTTTTATTTATTAACGCTCATTAAGATTCATAAAAATATACAAATTCGTTCAAAGGAACAATTGAAAAAAATAAATGAAAATGTATTTACATTATGAAAATACACACAACACTATCAATATTACTTATATTCTCTTTCACCCAAAAAATACTAAACGGATTTTGATGAAACTTGGCACATATAGAGAAATGCCCTGGAATAAAATATAGGATGCATTTTGTGCCGGGAATGTTATATACCTCGGGAACGCGAGTAAAACCAAGAATAAAGAGACAATACAGTAGGAACAGTCACGAGCTTGAAGATGTAACCACATCATGGACAGTCCTCGAATAATATCTGACACCCTTCACATAATTCAACAGCACTGTTACTACAGCGACAGAGTTGCTGTAATAGTTGAGCCAGCAAATAAAAGAAGAGAAACAAGTAAATGGATCATGAAAGCAGATATTATGGTAGAACTCTCCGCGGTTATACATGTATGGTTATATCAGAATTGTAACTACTTCCCTTACTTCTCGGAAGACATTTAAGGTCCCAACGTGACATTCTCGCTGAACATCTTGCATATTACTTATACGGAGTTACAAAAGATCATGTCTGTATAATGAAACGTCATTTGCATAAAGCCTAATTTGAAAATGGTACCCAAAACACCAGTTATAAAACGCGTCCTTTTCCGCTCAACTGACGAGGCAAGGAAATAAAATTGAATACGTGATTGATTAAAAAAACTATAAGAAATTCTAAGCATTGTGCGTAACTTCTTGTAACTTTGAAATTTCTATCAACATAAATAGACTAATAAGTCTAACTAACTATTTAACAGTATAAGTCAGAGAGGCATTGTACAACATTTATTACAGAAAAATATTAGACCCTTCAGACAAATATTAGACCTTTCAGAACATGGGTAAAACCGAAGCATTAATTTTTTTCTCGTATATAGATTTTTTCCTCTTTTTTATGGTAACCACAATATGTAATCCCTTTTTATCTGGATAGAAAAAAATGGTTATGTTACATGTATATGGTAGGTATATGTTTCTTACTTAAAGTAAACTTTATCATAACATGCGTCTGCCTCTGGTTTTAACCCTTCTTTTCTCAGACGAAGATCATCCGAGCCGTGCATCCTCCCAGAGATGACGGATCTCGTGTTCTTTGACAGTACAAGTTTAAAGTACCTCAGTGAACTATGGAAATGGCTAGGCTATAGGTTTTCTCTCAAAGGGAGAGTTCCTAATGCTAGTCTATAGAAAAACTGTAGGGACCGTAGAAGATATGTAAGCTTAAGAACTGATAACCAATGAGATAGACGTATTCTTGACTGAAGGACACAAGTGAAGTATAAGACGCCTACCACCAGGCAGGCACACTTAAAAACGTAGATGAGATGATGTGGCGACAATCGTAACAGACCTATCACTAGCGGCGGAAGATTAAAACAATATTATACGTAAACAATTGGATAATAACGGTAAATAATCGCGTTGGTGGTCGACTAGTATAAAGCTCGGCCAGAAAACGGGAGGTCCTTGGTTTAATTCACCGTAGGGCGATTGTATACTACTCTCCGAATCGTAATTTCAGTCGCAGTCCATTTTGTATTATGTTGGCAGCGCTACAACTGCTGTCCTGCACTCCTCGCGAACTGAGCCATCAATCTATCTTCCCAATTGAATCCGAAAGACACAATTCGGCTGCAGTAACCCGATTGTTAATGATCTCGAAATCGAAATTTAAGCCAATATACCAATAGATTGATTGACGGCCTTACTACTGTTATCTCTCTCTGCGCGTAGGTGTGTAAATTAAATAGTAATGACCAAACGATCAATCTAGTAGCAAATCCGCCTCAATTTCGATTCCGAGAGCAGCCCCCTTATTCAGCTAATACAAACTTCGTCGGCGAGTCGCTTCACGGAGGCCTCGGAGAGCTTACCTCTCACGTGATTAGTAGTATTAGCGTAGTAAGCAACAGAGATAGAGCATAGAGGCCACGACGAAACATCCTAGAGTTGGTGTCATTCTCCTTACAGAATCGAGCCCCTGTACACAATCGCCTGGGAAGTCGGGCTAGGTAATATTAACATTTTGGTTGTTCAACGAAAGCCCGATAATTGTAAACTATGATAATGCTGCATATAGAGACTTAAAATATCTTCGTATATAATAAGCGTGAATATATGTTCATGTTTATAAATAACTAGCTGTCCGTTTTACCCGCATTCCCGAGGGATACCACATTTTCCCGGGATAAAAAGTAGCCTATATGTTATTCCAGGATATACTTTATTTATGTGCCAAGTTTCATCCATATCCGTTTAGTAGTTTTTGCGTGAAAGAGTAACATACATACTTACATACAAATCTTTCATCTTTTTTATATTAGTATAGATATAGATTATACACTTACCGCTAAAGTGTTCCTTCGAGGTCTCATAAATAAAGTAGTTGGAGGCGTATCAGTCGTAGTTGTTGTCGTGTCTGTACTAGTTTCATATTCACTATCATTTGTTTCATAATCTTCGTCTAATTTAGAAGGTTCTGTATCATTTTCGGGTACCATATCATTGATTGTAGAAATAGGATTTTCAGAAGTCGTATCATTAGGAATATTAGTCATTTGTAACGTAAAATTATCATTGTCATCTATAGTAGTAGCCAGAGTATCTTCAGTTTCATCAACTGCACTACTAAAGTTTAGTTCTGGTGTAGTTGTTATATCTTCATGTGGTACTACATCAGTGATTGTAGAAGTAAAAACAATTGTTGTATCCGTTTCTTGTGTTGCATTTTGAGTTACAGTAGTATTTTGTAACGTGAAGTTATCATGAATTATCGTACTAATAGAAAAAATATTTGCTGTAAGACTCACAATAGAAGTGGTTCTCTCTACTGGAGTGTCTGTATAAGTTTCTTCAGTAATTTTACTAGTTTTCTCAATTAAAGTGACATCTGCTTCATCTGGTCCGTCAGAAATATTTTTATTTACATTATAATCAATCGTTCTTGGGAAAGGTTTCGTACTTGTCGTAAAAGACTTTGAAACCGCTGTTGTATTAATAATGTATTTCAACTTAAACCCTTTATTTATTTTAAACTCTTTTCTTTGATGTTTAACTCTGTCAGTTAATGCTTTTTTAAACTCTTCGAGTGTTAAATATGTTTTTGGTATTCTAGATTCAACAGGGTTGTTTATATAGATTATAGGGTTTCTGGCTGATCTCACTTCCTTTATAAGAAGGTTGTGGGTTTTAAAACCGTTAACATTTTTTAATTTTCTCACGTGAATATTGAATTCTCTGTTCTTTTTATGTAAGCGACGTAAGGAGAGCGTGTCATCTGAAATGCAAAATATTGCCATTGAAATTTTAAGCCACGTAAGCATATCGCACCCTCAGTACGATAAGGGCTTAACTAATTGTTTTTCGAAATGGAGTTACAATCATAGAGAGACTAAACAAAGTACGCTCTATTTGATGAATAGTAAAACATAGTCAATTAATGATAGAATAAGCATACCGATACTTCAGTCTCTTTAACACCGGGACCCACCCTCCCCGCTCAGTGAGATAGTGACCCAATCAGAGATGTGCCAAAAGTGATTTTTAAAGTTAAGTCCCTATCCTTCTGAGGGTGCGATATGGCTTAGGTATAATATTTTCTGTAACGGGTGTCACTTTAATACTTCTCTAAATAGTATGAAACAAAGTTACTATTTACGTCTGTCTATTTGTCGGCTTATATCTTTAAAACTACGACATTGATTTTGATGCAGTTTTCACCATAATTTAAATAATTTCGTCCAAAAGGCTTATGTGTATAAAACATGTCCCTCGCGGTTTCACCCGCGTTCTCGAGGGTTGTATCATTTTCCTCAAAAAGTATCCTATGTGTTATACCTGGGTATTTTCTACATATGTGCCAGTTTCATCCAAATCCGTTTGGTAGTTTGCGTGAAAGAATAACAAACATACATACATACAAAACTTTCGTATTTATAATATTAGTAGAATTAATGTAATAGTATACTGATATTATATACAAATTAAAGATATGTACAGCATTTAGGTACCACATTTGGAACGAATTTAAGATTATAAAAGTTCTGAAAAAAAAATAAGAAAAAATTGAAAGTTTATTCAACAATAGCACAATTAAAAAATTCAAAACTCAGGACCATTTATTCAGTTTAGACCCGCGGAAGGCACTTATGAAGGTCAAATTTAAAATTACTGAAGCTACTATGAGAGAGTACCATGTACTCGGCTAGCTATCACTAAGTTAAAGTTCCGACAGCAGCAGCACATGAGAGCCTCTTTGGCTTAGTTAACCTGCCACCTACTTACTATCTTTGTTTTTCTTTTTTTTTTTTTTTATTATGGGATTCCATTCTTTGACAGCATCATCACTTACCACGAGATAGCAAAGTGGAAAGTAAAGTGTACAGTTGAAAACCTACCATGCTCGTTACGGGTACCTTACCAGATTGAACAGCATCTTTGTATTTCAAATACAAATCTGGAATCAATTCACCAGGAATCTCCTGTACATAAACCATTGGACTTTTGCCAGAAACACAACAGAAATCAGGCGTTAAAAAAATAAATATAATTAAAAACTTAAAATTACACAAATTGCACATTTTTCAATAGTTCGCATGTTTCATAATAAAATCGTTGCAAATGAAAATGGATTAATAACATTCTCGAGTGAACGCTTCATTGAAATTTAATTTACGATAAAAGTATTGTGTTCTAAGTCGAAAAATAATTTCGATTATCAGTAATGTATGATACGATGGCAGACTCGCATATGTAATGCTGTGTTAAATAATTATATCGATTACTACCTGTTCCGACAGAGGTTGTTCTGCCCGGTCGGTAGCGCAATTACCTGCCCCCCTATTCAGCTAATACAACTTCGATCTTCTTACTTCGTTGACGAGCCGCCACACGGAGGCCTCGCAGAGCTTATCTCACGTGTTTAGTAGTATTAGCGTAGTAAGCGACAGAGACAGAGCATAAAGGCCGCGAAGAAACATCCTCAAGCTGGTGTCATTTTCCTTACGGAATCAAGCCCCACATTAGAAAAATTTATATTGTCTAAAGCGCTAAGGTTACATAAGAAAATGTAATATGGTCATTAAGTTTTATTAAATTTTCTAACTTGCCGCGCAAATTTCTTTTTTTTTTCTTTCATAAGAACCTTCCTCAGACTTCATCAAACACAACAAAATATAAATCAGCCAAATCATTTCAGCCGTTCTTGACATTTAGCGATTAATTTTTATTTATATAGATAGATTTAAAAATTTAAAAAGAATACCATAAAATGGATAAACATTTCCACCCTTTCTCAGCGTTTTTGAGTTTATGTCTGTGTCCTTTTGGATAAGTTAATAGCATTGTATTGAGGCAGTATGGGGTTGAATTTTCGGTTTATACATTTGATGAATATTAGAGTTTATTTATTAAACGTACATTAATATCTGCTCTGTCGCGAATTTATTCTAGATCTGACATAAATATTTATAATAAAAATAATGTATATGATTCGGACACCGCAACATGTATCTAAATAATATAAATGTTATGTTAGTTTGTGTACGCTTCAAAAACTCAAAAATGTCTGCACCGATCGAGCTGAAATTTTAGCATGATATATAATCCGCATCAAGGATTGTTTTTATCTATTTTTTGCATCAATCACATATCCGCGACCGTCTTTGTTTTGTTTCTCATTTCTCAACCATTCAATCACAATGTGCCACAGCGAAGCGTGGCAGGGAACAGCTAGTTAGGTAAATATAAAAGACAAACGTACAAAATCCTTATTAAATGTTTAGAAATAGGAATTAGTTTTATTATGTACTTTTAATAACTACCTAAATTAATATTTTGTAATAAACGGACACTAATGATAGGACAAACTAATAAATGATTATCAAACTTAGGCCCAACTTAATTTCTCTGCTTTAACATTTAATTACACTAGGCTAGGCACTATGTAGTTAGATCACACAAACGTCTCATCATCAACTAGACCTCCATTTTTTTTACAATAACATAATATTATTTGGCATTAAATATTACCTAACTATATAATATTTTCTAATTAATCTGTTTCTAAGACTATTAACAGAGATTTCATATTTAGAATACAATAACTCAATAATAAACATGGCTTAAAAAAATCTCTATTATAAAAAAATGTCAATTATTTTATTTGCTCACCACATGAAATTCTAAGACGATACATAAGGGAGGAATCTGTATATCAATCAATTGCTAACAACAGTACAGTGAGGAAGGAAATTCAAATATCAAAATAACATTGAATTCTTATCATATAACGCACATTCAAGGTCATTGATATACACAATATAATATACCGGCTAAGTGTATTACGGGCCACATGCAGGGTAATGTTCCGAAGTATAACAGTATATCTTATAAGTTGTCGTTACCTTGTTAAGCATACTTGGATGTGATAGTGGTATTTTCCTCGTTACTTCATTATACTACTACAGCGTCTTTTTCACATATCCATTAATAACGGATTTGACTGTAAGAAAAATTACAAGATCTAAGCTTAATATTTCCCTGAATCGAAAATGTAGTTCACATCGACCCAATATTTTGAAAACCTATTCTACGATACCCCACAAAATGGAACACACTACTTTGAAAAAATAAATTTAGTAGATGACAGGCAGTGCATTGGTACTAGATTTTTAGTCACGGTGCTGCTTTCTGTACATTTTCCACTAAAACAGCAGTAAAACTCCAAAATACCAGCATCTTATGCCATTCTAGTTCCTACTAAAAACAGCTTTAAATATACGTTACCAAAGCTCTATATTGAAGATAAAGCAGCTTGAAGTGGAATTTAGAGGTTTATCTAACACACAGGGCGTCACAATAGAAGACTACGGGGTATACACCATGCTGCCAGCGCAGCAGCTGGCACCGATCAGCCCATGGCCACCAGACGCCAACTTGCTTGACCGCATGGATGACTTGGCACACAAAGGTAAAGGTAATGGTGATTGCCATTTCAAATTATTAATCAGAATTCTAAGTAGCTATAGGAATGCATATCGACTTCCCATGAAATAACAAACTACCCCATCAAAATTAGCAGAGCGTAGGTATGTGTATAATCCACAGATTTCGAATACCGAAAGTATCCGAAGTCTGTGGACAAAACCGATTGTCACTAGAAATAAATATTTATTTAGAAAGCTTGGTAAAAAGTAAAAATAACTATAAACTCAACTTACAAGAGATTAGAAAGGACACTCGGATTTAACACATATTAAGCATAACTTAGCATACTTTTACTATAGTTTCTAAACTTTCATATATTTAGAAGACCGCCGCTGTAAATAACTGAATCAATCAAGAGATGCCTTGAAGGTCGATGAGCACCAGAGCAGACCTTCAACGCATCTCCACCAAACTTATAATGACTCCAACCATTTATCATCCGAACGCCTTACGCGCAACCTGTTGCATTACCTACATAAGTCTACTACTGTTGTTTATAAAACGCGTGATTAATTGGAGTAAGCAGACTTATGGTGCGGCAGGTCACAGCGGTGTTAACCAGCTCGGCGGGGTGTTTGTAGGAGGGAGACCGTTGCCGGACTCGACGCGGCAGAAGATCGTGGAGCTGGCGCACTCGGGCGCGCGGCCCTGCGACATCAGCCGGATCCTGCAGGTCTCTAACGGGTGCGTCTCCAAGATACTCGGCAGGTCAGTATACATCAAATGGGGATGGGAAGATAGTCTGCAACAACCATTTGGTAATTGCAGAAATGTCCTCGAAATCATCACAACTTTTACACTGAGGTACTTACCCTAATCAAGTTATGGCTACACGCTTCTGCAGACACCAGGTGGTAGTTGCAGAATATTTTCCTCAAAGAGTTAAGTAATGTTTAAAAGATAAGGTGTAGAGACTTTATCAGCTACTAGGTTCTGTCTCGCGGTTTCACTTGCGTTACAGAATCATCTAATGTAGCCTAGTGTTATAACATGGCCTATGTTACTACTGGATAAAGTAACTTTCCAATAGTGAAAGTTATTTAAATCGGTCCAGTATGTATAAGTTAATTCATTACAAACAGAATTCTAAACTTTTCACCTTATAATATTGGTAGATGGATAGATATTGATTTCTAATGTAGAGATCTTACTAAATTAGGGTTAGTTCGGTAATGAACTTTAAGCCGACACACATAAAATAGATATTTCCTAGTATGGTTTTATTAAAATCAAAAATATTCTTGCAATAATCCATAGGCCATCTGATCCCAAACTAAGCAGAGCTTGTATTATGGAAACCAGATAACTGATGTACTACTTAAACTACTTTTTTAATTTTGCCCGCTTTAGTCCTGGTTATAAACGTTCCTCTTGAATGACTCTATCTTTTGCTGAAACCTGCTTTAAAATCCATTGCATAGTTTACGATTCTATAAAGGACATACAGACAAACATTCATTTTTATATATATAGGGTCATCCGTTTTTTTTATTCTATTAATGAATAAAAAAACTTCAGCTTGAGAAAGTTTTAAAATGTCTTAAAATATAAATCCATCGTAAATCAACTTTCAATGTTACTGTGTAAATGATTTCAAAAGGAATTTGCTTAAGTGGGTAGGTAGAACTAACCGCAAACCTCAGTAAATAGAATTCTATTAAGGTTGTCAAACTCGTATTATATTCATAAATATAGATACTTTTCTAGAACTAAATTAATACAGGTGACTTAAATATTAAACTGAGTTTTTGCTAGTTAATAAATAAGCGGTCAGTTTCAAATAAATATTATAAAACTCCATCAATATCACTTGTCAGGTATGAATGCCACACGATACTTTCGAAGCATAGTTCAAACTACATACTAACCCAAATACCACAAAAAACCGCAAACGATTTACTCAATCTTTTAATAGACAACCCTAGCAACATAATACCGAGTTATCCCAAAAATGCAGTTGGAAATATATCCGCGGGTCTAACTGGTCCCGACCACAGAGTCATAGTCGTATACCGCACCCGCAGGGTTAAAACCCGACTCGTTTTAAAATACCTCAGACACTTTCTAGAGCTAGACATGCACCGGTCTATCAAAATCGGTGGTGTTACCGGACAGACAAGGTGACGACGAAGGTTGGTTTTAGGTGACAGACGGGTAATTCGAGAAGTAATATTTTTTTATAGACGCATGAAATGTCAATTTATTTTCGTTTGATAGTTTTGCGGTTTGTTGGTTGTTGAATGAGGTTATATGAAATATTAATGTTTAATACCTTTAATAGTAATCTACACTAATGTTATAAAGAAATAAGATTTGTTTGTATGTGTGTAATGGAACAATTCCGCTGATTTGAAAAATATTTGTAACTTAAAAAAAGGTTTTAAGTTCGATTCGATTCGAAATGAAAGCTCGGTTTAGATGCTTGATCAAAGTGAGCCGATCAATAAATTAGATATTAAAGAACACAATAATATTTAACTTTTATTTTTATTAATTTCAACCACAATGAGAATAACGGATTTGGTTTAAAAAAAGTAATAGAAAATATTAAGATGACCTTTAAAGGTACTTACTATAGTTGTCAAAATCTTACACGCCAGTTTTGATAGCCTGAAGGCTAAAGAAAAATAAATTGGATTAATAGATGAACCTTATCTCAATTAATGAGAGATGATTTTTCTATGCCATTCTTACTTGTCACATCGGACTTTTTTCTTCTCAACAACTTTAGGTATAATATAATTTTTGGTTATTTAATCCATAAACTGTAAAAGCGCGCAGTTCGTAAAGAAGAAAGTGGGTGGGAGATTTAGGTTTATGAGATATGACTGTCTAGGTGAAAACATAGTCTACTTTTATTCTAAAAACAGTTGTAAAACCGCTAGATAATTTTTTTTATTTATTATGAATAACGATAAATACATGGCGAAAATAAAACATAATACCATTGACAAAAAAACCACAGAGTTTTATAAGAGGAATTACTTATTCAACATTCAGTAAGGACTAACTTAGAAGTAGCCAAAGCTCTTAGTATAGTGTAGTGTTCGTCCGGGAAAGTACACCACCATACCAATTTCCCTCGTGAAACAGTACTGCACTTGTATTGTGTTTTTTTTTTTTTTTTATATCAGACTGGATTGCGATTGGCCTCAATCTCACCTGATGGTAAGTGAAGATGAAGCCGAAGATGGAGCTCGCTTTCCCGTTAGTAGCCTATTCACTCTTTTTTTAAAGAGCCCCAAGTTGTATGTATCTGGGAACATACAACTGTGTTTCGGTCAGATAGGTAACGGGACCACATGGGCCGACAAACAAGCGGACGGTTCAACTGATGGTAAGTGGTCACCGCCGCCTATGAACATTTGCAACACCAGGGGCATCGCCAATGCGTTGTCGACCATGAGACTTGAAGTTGTTAAATCTCATGTCTCTGTAATTTCACCGGCCCCCTTACCTTTCTAACCGAAGCCCAGTAATACAATTGCACTACTGCTTCACGGCAGAAATGGGTAAGGTGGTAGTACTTCTCCGGACGAACTCTGCACTAGAGCTATTAGCTCTACTACTCGAAAAAAAACTAAATTACAGATACATGACATTTAAGTTTTCCAAGTGATTACCAAGCCAAACTTTTGCTGTGTTTTATTGATTTATGTCCGCTATGCCTTTCCATTCTTTCCGAAGGACAAAGGCTTCTAAAAAGTCCATTACAACGCATCCCGGGAACACAAAAATATTTTCTAATACATTATATTTCATATGATTAACCAAATAATCAATACCAAAAACAATGAGGCCAATGGCGAAATTAACGCTCAACGGCACGACAGCTGCTTATAAAGCGAATAAAACAACCTAAGTCCCGGGTATCGAACCTGATACCGCTTGCAAGGCGACCAGGTAACCGGACACCTCTGTCGACCCCCTCTTCGACTGGACTGATGATACACCATACTGTTGGTGACAGTTTGTTGGCGGTAAACTTGGCCCATGGCTTTTTTAAACTATAATAATAATTATTATTAAAATTCGTGGAGGTTAAAAGCTTAAAATTTTGCGCAGGGCAGCCATGATGGTTTTTATTGGACAAACCTTTTTGATAATAATATGAAGTTTCCAGTAAAGCTATGTATATAATAATTACTAGTATTCTTGTACTTATTTACATAGTAAAATGTGTTGAAAAGGGTCCTACAAAATGTAAGAAGACGCTGATGAATGCGGAAGAATTTTCACATTGTTTGCTTTCACATTTTTTATTTAGCAATACTTATGTAGTATAATATTCTTGATCGTATTTCTGTAAAGAAAATGTTAAAAATAAAACAAAATGGAACACTTATGAAAATCTTATTTGGTAACATTATTGTATCTTATATACAGATCAGAAAACTAAAATTGATATGGAGTTCTCTGTAATATTTTTGTATTTCGTTTTTTGATTGTCACTCGAGCTACACTCTGTGATATCCCTGCAATAAAGAAATTTTAATCTGATGGTTGTCAGCGAAAAGTAATAGTATTAAGTGATCTTTTCATTACTTTTGATTCACATTTACTAGCGTAAATAGTATTCTATAATAATAATAATAAAAGCTTTTATTCACTGACCTTTTTAACTTATATGCTATTTTTATAAAACCGAAGTATTCTTAAATCTAATTTACATAGCAAATAATATAAACTTATTAGCCACCACTTTGGTCAGGTTGTCTGTCGAGATAGGCCTTCCCCGATTGTTACCACGTCACTCTATCTTTAGCAAGCCCTCTCCACCCTTTTGGTAAATCGTCCTCCCATCTTTTAATTTAACCTCCTCGATGTCTTTTCCCGTTCCTCGGATACCACTCTGTTACATCCTTACTCCATTTTTTTTGTTAGTCCTCATTATGTGTCCAGTCCAGTTCCATTTAAGTTTTCTTTTTTTTTTAACACGTCACTGACCTTTGCTCGTTTATATATATAGTAATTCATATAATAGATACTATTCTACTAATCTATTAAATCCGAATGTTTGTAAAGATGGATGGTGATCTTTCAAGCAAAAACAACTGAACGGATTTAGATGAAACTTGCTTGTTGCTACTTGCTGCGTGTAAATCTATTTACACATACTATTCTCGGGTAACTGTAACATACCTCGAGAACATGTGTGAAAACGAGACAGCTAGTTTTGTACTAAACCACGTTCGTAGGATTTCGTAGCACATCTGCTACGAGAATTAAGGAATAACGACAGAACTCCAATGTTTAGTTTGGTATGTTACCTTTACTGATAATATTTTTTTAATAGGTACTACGAAACCGGCTCGATAAGGCCGCGCGCCATTGGCGGGTCAAAGCCAAGAGTGGCTACGGCAGAGGTGGTCAGCAAGATAGCTCAGTACAAGCGCGAGTGCCCCTCGATCTTTGCGTGGGAGATCAGGGACCGCCTGCTAAGCGAAGGAGTCTGCACTTCGGATAATATTCCTAGCGTGAGTACCTACTATTTACTATCACTTGTATCTATAAATGCATTTTTACTAAATGGCGAGAAATTGATATGCAGGAGCCCTGAAACTATGTATATTTTATGTGAATAAAAACGTCAATTATCCTTTACGTGCCACGTGAAGAATTGAGACTTCAAAGCATAGTTTGAGTCTAGAGAAACAGCTAAAACAGATAGTAAAATAGGGATGGAGCATTGTAACTTTCCAATAAACATTTGAATCAACTGTTGCTATTTGTAAGATGATCACGTCACTGCTCCTCAAAGACAAATTATCCTTCTCTGGGGAGCTTCATTACTCTGTGTCAACATGCTTACATGATAAATTTATATTGTCATAAATATAGCGCACAGTTTTTTTTAAATTAAAGGTTTTTGTTTTTGTGACTCAGTCACGTGTAAAAAGATGAACACATTTGCCTATAGAACCTTTTAAACCCTTCATTTACCTTTAATAGAGTTTAGGAAATACGAGATAAACATTTAACAACTTTTTAATCTTTACCTCACATACCGTACTTTACCGAAACGCCTTTAAAAGTATGAAAAATATAAAAGGACTAGTCGTAAAACACAATGGTGCCAGTACAGGCTATAGCTATACGTGTACAGGATGCTATAACGCCTTATCTTTTCCCTAGCACTATACAGGACTCCCCTTTTTTACTCCCCCGTCGCCCGTCCCCCACTTCGCGGCAAAACAATATGACGTTATAACTTTTTTCTTCATTTTTTTCCCTTTTTTGAATACGGGGCCGCTCCCTTCTGGGACATCCTTTAGATACGTCTTCGGATATAAAGGTTGGTTTGAAAATGGAAAGGTTTTCTTATATTTATCATCTCACAATAACCTAAAGTTAGAATTGATGACATCTCATAAGGTGTAGTTTTCAAGACGTCATCAAATATTTTATGTCGTTTTACTCCTAAAATATGTTTGAGCATTTTGGAGGAAATTTTAGTTTCAAGCTTTATATTAGCTTTAGCTTTATATAATTTAAATATCAATAAATAGGTATGTCCATGAATGCTACGTCGCCATAAAATAAAGACATTAGTACGTTAAGTATCAACTCTTCCGAAGTGATAAAACATCTGAAAACTCAATGAAAACGCAGTAAAACTTAACGTAGCGCAAAGATACAATAATAACCATGAATCAAGAAAAAAATTATAACGTCATTTTACGAGTTGTACTCTTAAACACCCTTTACGACAAATGTCACCCTCTCGAAAATACTTAACATAAATTAATTAAGAAATTCGCGCCATCACCCTGTTGGTGACGGTTTCAAGAAAAAAAGTAAGCACCGCATTAAGTACTCTCCTCGAGGAATATCGAGAAAAACATAAAAACCGAAACAGAGGGAAAATTGTAAAGCGAGACGGAGTTATACGTTTTTAATGAGCACGAAAGAGTTGGGTTGCTATCTCTTTTTTCGCCGTCTCCGAAGGGGGAAACCGGGCGATTTTGACACGGCATGAATAAAGAAAATATGAAGGCTTTGTTCCCGTAAAAATTCCTGTACAGGGGATAAAGTCTTTAAGTTATCAGCGGAGGGTACCGCTAAGGGTGGTTATACGTACAAAACAGGTATGTACCGTAGGTACGAGGCTAGGGCGTTTGATGTCTTCGTATTTATCGAATATCGGGTTATATTGTGTTTACGTAGATTGTTTAAGAGGGTGCTTAACGGTTGAATATATTAGCGTCGCGGATCGATTCGGAACGAGACACGTCTCATTTTATTAACATTGATAAGTAAGGTGAAGTTTAAAATGCTTCTTACGTGTATTTATTTTTTAATTTTGAAGGATCATATTTAGATAGTTGTGGCGGCTTCAAACCTACGTATTTACACTTGTGGATACCCTGCATATTACCACTTTCTTTAGCCTAAAACCATACTTACATGTTAAAAATGGTAAAGCACCACTCGTTAAAAAAGGATAAATAACATACAATAATGCCAAAGCGATCACTAAGCCTTTGCTATTACGATAACGACTCTTAACTAAAAAAAAACTGTAACGATACTAAACCCTATTCACTATTCATACAGCCCTAAACGTTTTTTTTTTGCCACTGAAAATTATACGTAATACACCCAAAGTTAAAGTCTAATTTTGATTGATGTGAAAAAATTGTGGTGAGAGGGTCAATTGTTGGTATAGGGTCATATCGCACTAGAACATGCGTTCCCGTAGCAAATCACTTCCGGGCCACTAAATCCAGGCCAAATTAATGCATTTAACACGCTCTCCGGGCCCTTAACTGGGGATGACAACTTTATTTCATTGTATCGCGATATTTTCTTGTCACTTTAACGTCGCGCATCGGTGACGGGAGCGATGCAGTTTTTTTTTTTTTTTTGGGTGTATTGACTTTTGGTCTCACATGTACGTTATTTAATTTAGGAATTCTTAAATCAGACAAAATTAATATTTTCTTGTAATATTCCAAAATGTGCTTTTTTAACTCGTATGATAAAATTCTGTGAAATGATTCTTTTGAATATTCACTATTTATAACTAACTATGTGTAGCCGTAAAATTTTACTAAATTTAATATTGGTTTTCAGTATTATGTAGAAGCTTGTCACTGACTTTAAAGTTAATCAGACCAAAAGTTTCGTAAAAATTTTTCATTTAATACTAAATATTTATTGTCGTATTAAACGCAACAGCAATATCCAAATTAAAATATATACTTACATCCACCCATACGTACTTACCTACGGAATAACTCAATAAATAGCTCGTTCAAAACACTGATTTAAAATATCATTACGTCATATCTGAGATTTCGATCAGGCGGGGGTCGGGAATATATCGGCGCAGCAACAAATTGTAACAAAGGAGTCCGGTAAAGAAGATTATCGGAGACGGCGCGTGGCGTGCACGTGACGAGCATGAGGCCAGTGATAGTGTCATCCACCCTAATCTTCTATTTTCAAACGAAAATGTATCGTATGCCTCACAAATAAAGTAAAATTTTATTTGACGATTTTCTTTCAGGAAAGTCATACTCGCTGACAAGCAAGAATGATGTTTATTAAATGGGAATTTTGGTGCAATTTTGAATGGACAAAATGTTATAAAAGTTACTTAAAAGTAAGAAGTGTTGGAGGGAAATTAATACCACAATTCGAAGGATTTAAGGCTTACATTGATGTTGAGTGCGTAATCGGAAGAGTAAATAAATATATAAAATTGCAACGATTGTCTTGTTCGCCGTGTGTGTTTAATGTTATTGTCACTTGCAGATGTAACTTGGTAACAGGGAATCGATAACAGTGGCATTGCGCACTTAATGATGATTGAGTCCAGTCTAATCGGTATTTTATATAAAAGCTAGCAGTCCCCCGCGGTTTAAAGGACCCAGAGTCCATCTCCGTACCATAAGCTTTCATCATCATCATCAGCCTATCTTCTTCCACTGTTGGACATAGGCCTCACCTATGGCAAGCCGCTGAGCTCGATCTTCAGCTCCTTGTTTCCAACCGCTGCCAGCCAGCTTGCGTATATCATCGCTCCATCTAGCTGGAGGGCGCCCTACACTACGTTGACCGAGCCGTGGTCTCCACTCTAGAACACGTCTACCCCAACGGTTATCGGTTCTACGGCAGATGTGACCAGCCCACTGCCACTTCAGCTTGCTAATCCTTTGAGCTATGTCGATAACTTTGGTTCTCTGATCCCAAACTAAGAAGAGCTAGTACTATGGAAACCAGATAACTGATATACTACATATACTACTTTTTATTTTTCTAAATACATATAAATAGATATTTACACCCAGACACATAACAAACAGACATGTTTATGCACACAAATGTTTGTCCTGGGTGGGACTGGAACCCGCGACCTTCTACTTGGCAGTCAGGGTCGCTAGCCACCAAGCCAATTGGCCTGTCAAATAAACGTGAAATCGGCATGATTGAAATTATAAATTAAAAAACACAATTTCTGCAATTTATGCATGAATGCCCTGTTATTATCTTGGCCATGGCACGTTTAAACATTTATTATAGATCAAAGTTTTCATAAAACACTTATTTGACAGGCCAGTTGGCTTGGTGGTTAGCGCTCTGACTGCCAAACCGAAGGTCGCGGGTTCGATTCCCACCCAGGACAAAGATTTGTGTGCATGAACATGTCTGTTTGTTCTGTGTCTGGTTGTAAATATCAATTTATGTATGTATTTAGAAAAAAACATTGTAGTATATGTGGTATATCAGTTATCTGGTTTCCATAGTACAAGCTCTGCTTAGTTTGGGATCAGATGGCCGTGTGTAAAGAATGTCCCGGGATATTTATTATTATTATTTAAAAATAATGAAAACTCAAATAAGGAATTCAATGAAAATATTTCAAATACTTCCTCATATGAGTCAGCCAATCATTTAATACAAACTCGACCCATTCCAAGTACCCAAGCATTTAAACAAGGGTACGCATCCCATATTAGTTGTGAACGAGTTAATTACAAGGTTTACATCCAATATTACATCCGATCCTCCCCACACGGCACGTGGGCAACGAACAATAACCTATTGAGGTCTTTACATCGTTTTATCTATTTAGCTTATATGCGGATATCACCTGATCTATCTAAATGGGTATGATGAAAATATTTTAATTCAAATTGGAAATGAATAGTCTGACTGTAATACAGGTTCGGAAGGTTGTGTTTTGCTGAGAAGAGGGTGATAAATTCAGCAATTTTTTTTTTTTAGACTAATTTAGTTTATTACATGACATTTATTTTTATAATTCACTTAAAAATATACTCTGCGCTAGATACTATGTAAATCTGTAGGATCTGTCTGTAATTTTCTTTTATAATACATATTTGTTTTATGATGCATTCTACTATTTAATTTTTCTTTTTGTCCGCCTCGGACTGTCATGATAGTTTAAAGAAAGATTAGACAAATTATGATGAAAATTGGTATAAAGTCAGTCTCGTGATTTCGTGGATGATAGGCTATATATGATATCGATAAACGCAAGTGAAAGTGCGGGGGCCAAATAGTTAAATAAAAAAAAATTGCGTACTTTTTTTGCTGTCTGATATTATAACCTTTTTTTAAAGTGATTTGGTTATATCAAACGAAATCTTTAAAAGTGAATTCTCATACCAAAAGCATCCAGAAAAAACTGATTAAATATTGTTTACTTTTGATATGGTTTAATCTCCAAGGAATTACATTAATTCATAGATATTAATATTAAAAATAAATTAGTCTGTTGTGAATTTAGTAGATTCCATTTGCGTGAGTTATTAAGAGCTGATAAGTATATTTTATAATAAATGATAAAATATTTGTTTAGAAACTAATGTTGCGACATAATCATGTATATATATATATTATATATATATTAATAATGCCTTTAATCTAGCTATATATGTATATAGCTTTGAGTAAGACCACGATTATGTGAGGAAAATGCATGTTATTATCGCAACGTAGGAACCTATTATTTTATTTATTTTTTTACTATTGAGTAGTAAAAATTGACCTTTTATATGATTTTAATATGCTATTTAATTTGAAAACTATGGCAAATAATACAAAGCGCAAATATCAGTCGAAGCAACCCTAACTACGCCTAAGCAAAGCGACGCTGTACTAGGGTATGATTCTGTAAGATGACTAGCTTGACGATGTTTCGCCGCAGCGTCTATCCTTTGTCTCTTTCGTTAAATACGCGAGCAAGTGAGAGGTCCACTCTCCGAGGCGTCTTTGGCATGCTAGTCTCCTAGTTCCATCGAGAGATATTCACGCGATGATCGAGCAACGAGGGTGGTAAGCGAAGCGAGATAAGTATCGCTTCGCTCGCCACGTGCGCGGGCTAAGCCGGGATATGCAATTTTTATATTAAACTCTCTTATTATTATTGACAATGAGTTTTGAGCGTTACCGAGTGCTTTATTACTTTATTTTTATACTAGCTGGACCCGCGACTTTGTGAGAGATAGCGATCCTTATATGAGATACATTAAAAGTAATAATAGATGAGGTTTGAAGACAGAGATATGGGCAGAAGTCAGAAAATATACTTGTTTTGATTCCTGTATCGATAAATGATACCTCCATTTTTTTTAACTTGTTACAGTTTTATTGTTTTTTTGTTAAAATTCCATTATATTACAATAACTCTGATGTTGATATAAACAATATGAGTCTAAAAAAAATGAAGTAAATGTTATATAAAGTTTAAATGTTTGAGACTCAATCGTACAAACACGGCTTAACGGATTTAAATGAAATTTTGCTCACAGATAGAATATATAAATAAATATCCTGGGACATTCTTTTTACACACGGCCATCTGGTCCCAAACTAAGCAGAGCTTGTACTATGGAAACCAGATAACTGATATACTACATATACTACTTTTTTTTCTGAATACATACTTATATAGATATTTACACCCAGACACAGAACAAACATATACGTTCATGCACACAAATGTTTGTCCTGGGTGGGAATCGAACCCGCGACCTTTGACCGCGAGGTTTGGCAGTCAGAGCGTTAACTACCAAGCCAACTGGCCTGTCTTACAAAAATACATTTTGGATCAACACATACAATATTAATTATACAGGGAAAGCATAAAACCGTTTAGAATCGCGGGCAAAACCACATTACAAAATCTATAGATACAGATACCAGGGCCTTACAGTCAGTGTGTTTGTAAGTATGTTGTTCTAAGCCCTACTCGAGTAACAGATTGCGTATATTAATGTTAAATCCCACCGCTCAACTACCCTCTCCAGTCGGAATGATGCCGGAACATTTGGGTACGGATTATTTGTAGCGATAACACAAAAAATTGCTGAAGGGCCAATATTTTTTTGTGTATAATAAAATAATAAATAAATATCCTGGGACATTCTTTACACACGGTCATCTGATCCCAAACTAAGCAGAGCTTGTACTATGGAAACCAGATAACTGATATACTACATATACTACTTTTTTTTTTTCTAAATACATACTTATATAGATATTTACACCCAGACACAGAACAAACAGACATGTTCATGCACACAAATGTTTGTCCTGGGTGGGAATCGAATCCGCGACCTTCGGTTTGGCAGTCAGAGCGTTAACCACCAAGCCAACTGGCCTGTCAAAATAGACACAATTTTAATCTAAATTCTTTATGATTTTTTTTTCTTGGACTTAAGGTTACCTACTACTAAAATTTTCAGTTTTTTTTTAATTGCAGGTTAAATAACAGAATTTTTTACCAACTATGTGATTTTTTTTTCATGTCTAGGAGACAACAGAAAAATATGTAAATCATATTACTATAGTATTAGATGTTTATATAAACTTATATTTTAGATTATTGAGCACAGATATCTGGAGCTTACTGTAAAGCTGTACTAGTATGGGGTTTGTATTGTAGGTCTTTGTTTCATATGAGCATAATTTTAAAATAAAAATGCCGAAGATTTTTTTTAATATGCAGTTTGCTCACATTTCGCGATAAATTGCAACAATGTTCTAAAAAAGTTTGGTTAATGGAAAAAAAGGAAAAAATTTAAATAAATGTTTTTTTTGTTTACAATTAAAACGCTTATCGTGTTGACTCTACGTCGGCTCCCTTGATCCGGTACAATATTAAATACGATTAAATGCGATACCATCAACTGATATTAGATAAGACGCCATTACAAACAACTTGCGCGCCGACATATTGGGGTATTTGTAAAATTAAATGAATTTCATTATAAGGGTAAGTTTAAGCTGTTATTTCTTATATACCTATACGACGCGTGAGTCCAAATTTAAAAAAATACTGTAATTATCAAATATCTTCATGCCCATATCTAAGGGTAACGACTCTTAATTACTATCGAGTGTGGCGTAAACAGAAATCTAATATACAATTATATTTCAAAATTCAAAACCATTTATTCAGTTTAGGCCTTCGGAGGGCACTTATGAAGGTCAAATTTAAAGTTACTGAAGCTACACCTAACTAAAATATCCCGTAAAAATATAATTAATTATCAAAGGCAACGACCCTAGTAAGCTGTAATGTCAGGGAACCAGATTATTTAACAGAAAGGCCTACGTACCTATTTTACCTAAAAATTACTAAACTTAATTAATTATTAAACTTTAATAGTTTTTCTTTCTTTTCATTCATAAAAATCAGTTTTTTTAAGGTTTGTTCTACAGCGTTACTACGGTTCTTAAATGGATTCGTGAATGTACTCGTTATAAGGCCCTATTTAACCTCCTTCCGGATATACGGGTAGTTTTGTAACAGCCTGTATATTGAGTAGTATTCGACAATAATATGCATGTTTAAAAAATAAACTATTTAAATTATTTTCTATTGATACCACGAGAGATTGTCAGGAACCCACAAACAGAGGAAAACATGGTATATAACTATTTTTTTCATGCTTATTTACATCATAATACTTAGATTTAAATAATTTAAGAAAAATATTGATAGGTAGGTACCTACTATATTATTACTCGGATTCACAAGCGTTTCCGAGGATCCCATGTTTTTCCGGGGTACAAAATTATCTATCTAGTTTCTAGAACATTTTCTATTATGGTACCAGATTTTATTCAAAATTCATTCAGCTATTTTTGCGTTAGTAACAAACATACAAACTTAATTTCACATTTATTATATAAGAATTATTTATTTTATTTTTATTTATTTAGAAAACCAACAGCCATATTACAGAACATGTTTACAATAGAAAATATAACTTATCATAAGCCAATTATAGGTTTTCCTAGATTAAATTATTTAATCATAGATTTAATATCTATGAACATATCTACAATATCTATAACATATATGGTGTATCCTTGGGTATCCCTTCTAAAGTTTGAGCACTGACCACAAAAATCTGTGGTAAAATTTCGAATTATAAATTCATTAACATTGCTAAGACATGCCACTTCTCTTCATATCCAAACCCTAAGCAGAATTATATTAAACTAGCCACCCGCCCCGGCTTCTTCTGAGAAGCATAACATAAATTATTATACACAAAAACCGTATAAGAGTCAGGCTATTCATAAGTGCCTATTTGAAAAAAAATGTTTCATTTCATTATTCAAAAATCGCGTTGCTCAAAAAAACAAAGAACACAAACGAAAGGACAGATTTTTTTATACTTACAAAATATATAGCTAAGTTGTTATTTCATATAATAATTATAATTAGCGTATAGATATTTAAATGTTATGTAAACTTGAAGACAGTAGATACAAGGTTGGGATCCACAAGGCATTCTTAGGATCGTCACACTCGAGTGGACATCAAACGATCTCCCTACACCAGTCATAATCAGACGTTTAGGCTTTCTTTGATAACCGACATTAGCATCTTTAAGGGAATTTAATTTTGTTTTCACTCGTTTACTTTGCCTGTTGCTTTAATTTACAGTGCCTTCCATTTTAGACTTAATTCAAGTTGTTATATCTTTGAACAGTATACTTATGGCACTAGAATCAAATTTAATTTAAGATCATACTAACACATTTACAGAATTAACCATCCGGTGTAGTAATTTGTACAGTACTGTATTTAGAAACGCGGTTTTACTTAATCAGTGGTATATTTACATCTGTCTCGCTCTCGCGTACATCGAACGCCATGTGACAAAAAGAGCCATCGGAGATATAGCTTCTTCAACACAGCTTAGTCAAAAAAACGTTTTCGTAAATACCTGCTAGAAAAACGTGGTATCGCAATCCCAAGCTCTTGTTGAATATTCTTATTATTTTCAAATTAGAAGTTGCTTTACTAGCTGTCCCTCGCGGTTTTACTCGCAATTGTTACATTTTCCCGTGATAAAATTAGCCTATATGTGTTTTCCAGGGCATGCTCTATATTTGCCAAGTTTGGTTGTCTTTGCGAGAAAACTAACAAAATCGTCATAATAGGTTGGGGAAAAAGTTCCTTCGCATTTTTTAAGAAAATTCTAAACATTTTTAATATAGTTTATTTACATTTAACTACAGTATGTAGGCACCATTTTGTTCGATAACTTTTTGCCATCTTGTAGGTAGGGACATGATCCCATTGCTATAGAAATTTTGGGACTTCTGATCAAAATACTGCGACAAGTGGTTTTGACAGTCCTCTCGAGATGTTAACCTGACACTGCCTAAAGAATTCTGAAGAGACCGAAACAGGTGGAAATCTGAAGGTGCAAGGTCAGGACAATACGGTGGATGCATACCTCCCAGCCAAACTCTCTTAATTTTTGCTGAGTGGCTAAAAATGTGTGAGGTCTAGCGTTATCATGACGAAAAACCGCACCCCTTCTGTTGATTAATTCCGCCCGCTTTCTCTCAACTTCTTGCTTTAATCTCATCAGTTGTTCGCAGTAGAGTTCAGAATCGATGGTCCTGCCTGGTGGTAACAGCTCATAATGAATATAATGTATAATAATGCTCTTCCAATCCCACCACACACACAGCATCACCTTGTTGCGAGTTAACCCGGGTTTCGCCACCGTCTGTGAAGCCTGACCGGCCTTTGACCACGACCTTTTTCGCACGTTCTTGTCGTACGTGATCCACTTTTCATCACCAGTTATCAGCTTCTTCAAAAATGGTTCGGTTTCATGACGTCGTAATAAAGAATCACAAATGAGTACACGGTTCATTAGGTTTCTTTCAGTGAGCTCGTGAGGTACCCAAATATCTAGCTTTTTTGTGTACCCAGTTTTTTTCAAATGCGCCAAAACTGTATTGTGGTCAATTCCCAATTCTTGATCTACGTCGTAACTACTGATATGCCGATCTTGCTCCACTTTTTCAAAAATGGCATCCATTTTATCCGTAATGGGGCGACCAGAGCGACGTGCATCTTTGACATCAAAATTTCCGGATTGAAAACGCTTAAACCAAATTTGTGCTTGTCTCACAGACACTGCACTAGCTCCATAAACATCGCAAATTTGTTTCGCGGCTTGCGTTGCATTTTTACCTTTTTTGTAGTAAAATTTTAAAATGAATCAAATTTCTTCATTAGATTCACTCATCTTGACAAACATTTATCATGAACATGTTTGTTTATTCTGTATCTGGATGTAAATAATTATATAAGTATGTATTTAAAAAGTGGTATATGTAGTTTATCAGTTATCTGGTTTCCATAGTACAAGCTCTGCTTAGTTTGGGATTAGATGGCCGTGTGTAAAGAATGTCCCAGGATATTTATTTATTTATTTATAATATTTGTAGGATTGTCAGCTGATCATAAACTTTAATGAACAAAAAACAAATCCAATAAAACCTCATTAATCATCAACCAATACCAATAAACATTGATTTGTATAACACAGTATACACCTACAAGCGTAGTCGTTTAGCTAAATCTTATTTAGTCACGGTGGGGTGACTCCCCCCCCCCCCGCTCGGCTCAGCGCGGCGCAAACACACATATGTCGTACGTTTTACGCACTTTTAATTTTAATCCACACCCCGCAGTTTGCATATGCGAATATTTATGAGAGAAGAATATCTCGCAGGACTTTGCCCGTGTAAAAGACAAATTTAGAGTGGACAGGTTATCAGAGTTACATTATTATTTATTATATTTGAATAGTAGAGCTCTTAGTGCAGAGTTCGTCCGGGGAAGTACTACCACCTTACCCATTTCGGCCGTGAAGCAGTAGTGCAATTGTATTACTGTGTTTCGGTTAGAAAGGTAAGGGGGCCGGTGAAATTACAGGCACATGAGACTTAACAACTTCACGTCTCAGGGTCGACAACGCATTGGCGATGCCCCTAGTGTTGCAAATGTCCATAGGCGGCGGTGACCACTTACCATCAGGTGGACCGTCTGCTTGTTTGTCGGCCAAAGTGGCATAAAAAAAAAAAAAAATTAACTATGTATTTTTAAATTCAGACCATCTATCGGTCCACTTGATGGTAAGTGGTCAGCGCAGCCTATAGAAATTTACAACAACAGAGGCATTGAAATTTGTTGTCGATTTTGAGACGTGATGCTGTTAAGTCTTCTGGATTTATTTCTTTCTGTCGGCACGAATATTCCAAAAAGCTGTGGTTTACCAGGATTTTAAACTTATTATGAACTTATTGTTGTCATTAGCAATACCAAAGAGGCTGAGAAGGCTACTGGCTCGCAACTTTGAGTAGTAGAGCAGCTCTTAGTCCAGAATTCGTCCGGGGAAGTACTATCACCATACCCATTTACGCGGCGAGTAAAAACCTAACCCCAAAACCATGCTACGGTTTTTTTATAACATTTGCTAATACCACAAGATCGAGCTCGTAGGATTTGAACCTGCGACCTTTACTACTATAATCATTTTCACATAGGATGATTCGTGACAGTTGAAGGTTTTTTTACCCATTTCTTATTAAATAGCACTTGATTACTCTAAGATACAACATTAAATGTTTCATGAGATTTTGCTCTGTTACGGTATTCCCTTATTATGTCGAAATAAACATATAGCACTGGGAAATCGTTTAAAACACCATGTGTGAACTAACTCATGCTATTTGAAAAATACTATAACTAGACTATCGTAGCTTCAAAACCGTTAACCAAGATCCATATTTCAGTCACTATATCCAGTGTATTACTACATAGTATAAAACAAAGTCGCTTTCTCTGTCCCTATATCTCTATGTATGCTTAAATCTTGTATGCTTAAATCTTTAAAACTACGCAACGGATTTTGATGCGGTTTTTAATAGTGATTGAAGAGGAAAGTTTTTATGTATAATACATGTGACATCCCACGGGAACGCGGGTAAAACCGCGGGGGACAGCTAGTACATTATATAACATTATATTTGTCACACATACAACACATATTAGTAGACGTAATGCGATTAAAACCGCGCAAAGCTGATTTAGTTTACCACAAAGCAATATTGGCCATTACAGGCTGTTTGCGGGTAATTACGATCATCGTAGCCATTCGCGAATGTTCGGAACTATTCGTGGCACGCATTCGATGCCCATTCATTAGGCAATCTCCCATTAGCATCCCGGCCATTCCAATCTGATTATGTTTGTTTATGTTTAGATTGATTCGCAATATAGGCTAGGCAATTGGTATATCACTATGTTTTAGTATGGTGGTTTGTCTGTAGTTAATTACGGTTAAAGAAATTTTATTCTCAAAAAGAATTTATATTCACTTAATATGAGAACTTAAAAAACCAAAAATGTGGGTGCTATAATCACTACATAGTATAAAACAAAGTCGCTTTCTCTGTCCCTATATCCCTATGTATGCTTAAATCTTTAAAACTACCCAACGGATTTTGATGCGGTTTTTTTTCATAGATAGAGTGATTGAAGAGGAAGGTTTATTAGTATCTACATTGCACCTGAGCGAAGCCGGGGCGGGTCGCTAGTTATTCATAGTATGCGAACGTACTAAATTAACAACAAAATTAAGGAGTTACAATATCATATTTATCGTTTCAATATTTTGATGAGGTGGATAGTTTTGTATTTATTTATTATATTTTATTATTTATTTATCTAATAAAACCACACATTTTGGTGCCAGCGAAGTGCATTACCATGTCGAATGTTAAATATATTGAATTATTTACTGAATGATTGATGTTGTATGATGGAATCTCCTTTATTGCTATTAGAGACTATAAAAAATATAATGTATAATTTAAAAAAAAATTAAGTAATTGATTAGACGCGTTTAACTGCTACGCCGTAGCAAAGGCGTAGGTCTTACTTAAATTCACTATAAGTTACCTAATTTATTTTTACTACTGAATTATATGTTATACTAGCTGTCCCCGCGGTTTTACCAGCGTTTCAGAGGGATGTCACATTTTCACGGGATAAAAAATAGCCTGTACATTATTCCAGTATATGCTCTATCTATGTGCCAAGTTGCATCTAAATCTGTCCGGTAGTTTTTGCGTGGAAGAGTAACAAACATCCATACATACAAACATTCGCATTTACGAGGATAATATTATGCAGGGTGAGGGCGGCTAGTGTTGTACACTCCTGTACTGGCACTAGCGGTTCTCGCAGTTGGACTATAGTTCTACTTCACATCAGAAAGACTGCAGTCATCAGCTTTCTCAAATGTTAAAAACAAAGAAAATATACTACATTGACACACAGATTGACCGGACAGATGCATAGTTTTCGTACTTAATTTTATACCTATCAATTGAAAAGGACACACTTTAGCTTAACCGCCTCGTTGAATTATCCACAAATAATTCAATTTCAAGCCATTTTAAAATAATTTCACAGATGACAGTCGCGCTTTCGCACCCCAAGTATGGAAAGAAAACGGTTGACAGCGCGAAATCGTCCATCCGGTAATAATAGGTCTCTATCTAAATCAGAATTCATAGTCATTATTGGAGTACCCCACTCGAGTTAACATGAGTTATGACTTATTACGTGTACACAATAGTGTCCTTCCCCACAGTGCGACATCTAATAGCCCCTGTTCGACGTCCAAATGACGTGTCAATGTATTGTCACCTTCACGATTTACGAATGTGGTAACACTGTTATAGGGCTGTCCATTTATTCAATTGATATTCAGATTCTATTCAAATCGTTAAATACCCATATGAATATTTAAATTCCCTAAGTTTTTAAAAAGAATCGTGCAAGCGAATTTATATTACAGAACTAGCTCTTCGCTCTACGATATACCTAAGTATCCCTTATTTAACCCCCTTGGGGAATAATTTGGTAACATGGAATGTTCACGTTATAAAAGCAACATATCCTGAAATGAACATGGTTCTTAATCAATCAGCATTATTTTATATACAGGCTGGTAATTATTTTATGTAAAAAAATAAAATTTTAATATTTTACGCCCGGTATCTCCAAACAGGTCTCAGTGCTGAAACTCATATTCCACCGAAGGTATTCCCAACGTGACACCAAATGATCATTGTCGCCGTCTCTCAAACACAGTACCAATCCTGAACTTCAGGTAATGATTTACATTCCCCGACTACGGAATCGAAACCAAGACCTCTGGTCTCGAAGCCAAACTTCATACCATTTTACCACCGAAGCGATTACCATGAAGTTATCATTGTTGAAATCTCATACGGTTACCATATTTAACGTCGACACTAACTGACAGGCGCAGGGGAAATGCAAACCGTGTTCCGCAAAATATACAATACACGTCAGCCCTATGCATAAAGACCGTGTTACAACCAGGAATGACCACTGTCCGTCTCCCTCGCACTCATACAGAATCACCGCCGTCTCGCTCCAATGATATTTATTATAATTTTATGCGGCGTCCACAACTCCACAGTATGCAGTGTCGCTTTTGTGTGTTAAACGATGTCCTTGTAGTTTGTTTGAGGGTGGGTATTAAATGTAATAACAGCTATCGAGATCTCAACGCGATGCTTATGAATATGAATGAGTTTTTTCAACGAATCCGATAGATTTAATGCTATGATTACAGAGTGTCAGTTGTCCGTAATTACAATTGTTATTAGTTTGACACAAGTGTGGTCTCCTCTTACAACTGGGTAGCGGTTTTATTATTCTTGTAATTTAAATTTCCTTCACCTCTAATTTTCTTGTTTAAGTTGTAAGTAATTATTGTTATTTTCTATTTTGTAGTCTTGTTTGTGAATCTTAATTGAATTTTGTAATGGTTAAATATAAAAATACATAAAATTGATATTATAAAATAGCCAAAAAGTTAGACTAGATAAAATGTATATAAAAATTATTTAATAAATAATAAAAAAATAATGTAACTTTGCTGAGTTTCTTGCCGGTTCTTCTCAGTTGAAGGCTGACTTCCGAACCAGTAGTAGCTTCAGTAACATTAAATTTGACCTTCATAAGTGCCTTCCGAGGGCCTAAACTCAATAAATGGTTTTGAATTTTGAATTTTTAAATGATCACTGTGCAAAATATCAAGTGTTTTCTTACTTTTTAATAACATAACTTTTCAATAAATTTTATTTTCTTAGCCACTGTTGAACAAAAATACTTATAAGCCCTCATTAATATCCCACAATATTATTTCGTCGGCTAAAAATAATTCTTTCAACACAATAGTAACGAATTCTAAACAAAAAAGAAATGTGTGAAAAAAAATCCGTTGAAAAGTTATCATTCTGATTCATTCGAGCGTTCATCCCCGTGCCAAATGTAATAATACGCTATTATACATGTAGTATTATTAATAATAATATGTACTGAGTATTATTAAAATAAAATCATTATTGACGAACGGCGAGACCGGTTCAGAAAGTTAGCACAATTGACTTTTGCCATTTGGTTGATTCACAAAGATGTTCGCATTTAATTATATTGACCCTAAATGTGTTTTAGCGTCATTATTTTAACATATCGTATTAACACTGTGTTTTTTTTAAACCTAATAATGATTCATAATCATATAGGTTTAAATAAAAATTTTTTTTTAATAACAAATATACTTTCAGTAAATTAATTAATGGATAAAAAGTTTGGTATCGCTTTCTTATTTATCTACTGATCTAAACTTCTTTGATATTTAAATTTACATTAGGTACAACTTAAGCAGTACTAAATCTGATTTAAAATTTTTGCTCTAGTTAACCTTACTGTTTTTATTTTATGTTAACAAGGTCGTGTCTTGCGTATGACTGCCGACATTTATTGTAGTTTTATGACCGTCAAAATTATACCGTCACACGCGTATGGGAAGACGACTCCCGTCATTCAACAAATATAAAAAATATACACACACATAAAAATAAATCAATAATCAATTTTACGGGATCCCAGCCCGTTCGGTCCAAAGTATTTTTGTCGGGATTTTATTATTCTGGCAACACATCTAGCGGAAAATCGCGTCCTGCCGCCGGATCGCGCGGCGTAAGGCGGGAAAATCAAGCTTATTTATTTATTTATTTAGGGACATAACAAGGAGTTGTGTATGGTCGGGCGAATGCTCACGAAGCGTGTTTTGTAGTTTTTAGTTCACTTACGACAAAAATGTGTTATTATATTACAAGGTTTGTCACTGAAAATGGTCCGAGACCTTTTTAAAGTAGCATATGATGCCGAGTCAATTTCGCATTGATGTTCTATAATAATTTCCTCAGATATAACGAAAGATAATAATAATACTATAAATTACTTAATAATAGTATTAACACGCACATTTATTGACAAACAATGCGTTAACAATGGTTTGCCTAAGACCCCACCTATGAGAAAGCACCTAATAAATCGTTGCATATCATTTCACTCTCAAACGATTCCGAATACACTATTGAGTGTAAGGGCCGAAACACCTCGGCCTTAAGTTAATATAGACCATTATTGAGCCCTAACAGACCGCCCCCCGTAGAGCTACAATGCACAGACGTATTGACAAACTGCCTATAAGTCTCAATCAAACAATAGAATTTATGAGCTCCTTACGTTATTGACCTATTTCTTTGATTGCATACAATGGAAAATCGACAATTAAATTTAAATTTCGAATCGTGGGAATGTCTCGAATTAAGTGTAGTTTTGACTTTTGCTGTCATCATATATGGGCGGGAATCTTTTTTTTTCTGCTATACCAGAGGCGTTCATGGGGCGGTGTGTGGTTGCCTTTATTTTAATTGTGTGAAGGTTTCTTCATCCCATTTTTTTATGGAGTTTAATTTATTTATTGGCTGTGCTAGAATTTCTTTAATTCTAATACAATGCGTATTTGAAAAATTTCCATAGACAACGAACATACTTCTTTTTTTTGTCCAAGAATGACTGATTACAAAATATTTACGATTATTATGATCAAAATTATGAGGCATTCTTTTATAATTTCCGCAGGATTTAAATATATACGAGTATGCTGTTTTTAAATTGAGAATTACCTCTTATACGCAAAGTTTTTTATTTGTTAGAGGAAACCGCGTTAATGATTAATTTTCAAACAAAACAAACTTCATAGAGTTTATAAACTTAAGGCCAATTACAGGTAACCTTGGTAACTACTGAAATGAATCTGTGTTTTATGAAGGTACCTAATCAGTATGTTCAAAAATACTCCTCACCGTCTTATGAAAAAAAAAATAATAGGTATCCCCTCTGCGAAACGCCTACACCTACAATTCGTTTGAAACTCAAAACGAAATAAAACACCGTGAAGCACTAAGCAAACATCCATTCACTTTCTCTATGCAGTTTCGATCAACAAACAAACATAAAAAGTGCAAAAAACAAAAGAATAATCAATGCGAAACGCAACGTGAGGTGCGCAGTTGTTAACGTTAAAAAACATCCGCGAAAAGTAAAGTCACCCAAAATATTGACTCGCAAAGTGCCGACTTCGGCACACAATAGACACAGCAGGTTGCCTTTTGTCGGGACCCTTCTATACTTAACAATGGCGCGAGTAATGCACTGCTTTTTTTTATTCCTTGCGCATTAAAATCGTGAATGAAGTAAACGAGCCTTGGGTTGGAGAAAGTGGATCTAAAGATGATACTGCAAAGATGGTTACTTACCTAATAATCAACATTAACTAGGCAATAGGTAAAAACTATTGTCTTTGACAATTTCCCATTACTCTATGATATTTATATCAATAGTTGTAGAGCTATTCATCAACGATTTTAAGACCTTTTTGTAACCCAATAAATAAATAAAAATGGATTTAGAACAGTGTGCCACAGTATTTCAAATAATATATTAAATTCAATTAACTGTATTATCGTGAGATACGCACATGGGTGGCTTCTGAAAGTCAAAAAGATAAAAGTCTAGTCGGTATCTTGCTTTCAATCTAATTAAGATCAAGACACCAATCGTATTGAATTCATCGACAGTTAAAATTCAAACATATTTACTTAGTTATAGTTATTAAAAATAAATAGTACAAAAATTACTAATCGAATCGAATTCGATCCTAAGAGACCCCTCTATTTGTGCGTTACATTTTGCACAGCTATTCGCGCTTTACAAGATGGTTCTTGCAAAATAAAAAAAAAAACGCTCTCTAAGCTTATTGAAAAGTATTCTCGCCCTACGTTTCACGGCGTCTGAGCAAATATAAGATAATTTTCGCGCTTCACCTCACTCAGTATTTAGGGGGCACCTTTCATACTTTTTACGGTGCCGTTTGACTGTAGGTACAGTGTACGCCGGCAGGAACGCTCTAATGTAATTTATTTTGTATTCATAATACGACTCGCTGTATCGGTCGTACAAACGGAGCGCTTTTAGCTGCGTTTTTCAATAAAATACCATTTATTTTTACCTTTAAACTGAACACTTTACAGATAAAAAATATGCGATGTCCGATAAACATTGCTATGTTAAGATTTTTTTAAATAGGTACGTAACCTTTAAATACGAAGCATATAGGTTTTATTATTACCTACCTACTTATGTTTTATCTCATTACTATCTAAAGTTTCACATTATAACTTTTGTTTTCGGATATTATCCGGATTTGTAAAATCTATCTTATTCTTAACTTAAATGAAACGAAATCCGTCGTGGTTTGCGGTTGATGTAAGGAGTGTAAAGGATTACAATCAGACCTATTCTTGAAAATGCTGTCTGTTTGACCGCGCTATTCTGTCAAAACTACTTGAAGAATTTTAATGGGGAAAATCAAAATCGATACACGACATTGTTTATTATATATTTTATTTGTGTTAAACACGTGTGCACATCCAGCACGACTAGTATTATAAAGATAAAATAGTTGTATTTTGATTGTAATGAATAATCTCAAACACTACTAAGTCGATTCAATCATTATTTTACTATTAGAAAGATACATTATCCAGAAGTGACATAGGTTAGGTCAGAGACCCGGGTACATTAGATTCTTCGGGAACGCGGGTGTAACTGAGAGACGGATCCTAGTAGGTAATATTTCTATCTAATATTTAATAATATTTGTCGCGGTGTTTGTAGTTAAACTCCTCCGAAACGGCTTGATCGATTCTCATGAAATTTTGTGTCCTTATTGGGTAGGTCTGAGAATCGGACATCTATTTTTCATCCCCCTAAATGTAAAGGGTAGTCCAACACAATTTTTTTTTCATTTTTAGAAACAAAAAAATTATTCATGATACAACATTGAAAAATACATACAACCCTGAATTTTCAACACTAACATCGACCCCTGTTTTTAAATCGCGATATTTAATATTTTTATAGTACGTAAAATTTTCATGAACTCGTATAGTTTATAATAAAGTAAATATGGCAAAACAACGTTTGTCGGATCAGCTAGTTGTATTATAAATTTTAGAAGAGTTACTAAGTAAGTATACCTCCTTCGTGCGACATTTATCCTGTCCTGTTTTTTCAAAGGATCTGTGGTTATAAAAAGAGTTAAGGTTTTAATCCAAAAGAATCCATGCTACTGAATTATAAAACCGAATTAAATTTAAAATTAAATTTGCCGTGAACAAAACTCGTAAAACCACAAAAAATGCATTTAGGTCCAATCATTTGAAAAAAACCGCACCTATTGTCGAGGGACATTGTCTAAGTGCACTTCATTGAAGGAAGTTAATTCGTGTAAACACATACAAATAAATATAATTTATTAAAGGGTTATTTATTAATTGGAGCATTGGTCGAGTACAATCGCGAAAACAAGTCAATCGGTGTGTGTAATTCGAATTAAGGGACTGTTTACAGGTCTGTACTTTGCGTGGAGTATATTTTTTTACAAATGGACAGAGGCATAGACGGTTTTCACACATGGCCTCACTTCATGCGCCCGGGTCGTTTATTTATACCTATGCGTAATGGATTTTTGTAGTATGCGGTAAACACTTTTGGAATCAGTGAAATGATCGTCATGCAAATAAAAAATAAAGTATCTTAAGCCTGCTTCGTGCTTTTTTTTTTTTTTTTTTTTTTTTTTTTTTTGGAAGGGACGAAGGTGTTAGCCTCAGATGGCTCTTACACCCTTACGCGGACAATTCCGGCGAGCGCTAGGGGCTCTCAGCCGAAAGTACTCCTGCTTCGTGCTGTAAATAATCCTCTACGAAGTTTTTTGTTTCGTTTGTTAATAGATATTATAAATTTATAGCAATATTTTTATTTTATATTAATCATATTCTATGTCATACTCAACGGACTCGTAGTTTATTGAAAAAGTAAGAATCAAATAAGATATTTATTTTTCGTACAATTTATTTTCTTTGCCTTTATTTCAGATCAATTATTTTTAATAAACAAAACAATGGGTGATTTGCTAACAACGCAGAATAACAACAAATAAACATTTAATTGGCGCGACTCATTGATTCTCAACTCGGAGTCTTGATGGCTTGTTAAAAATTTCCATTTCATTTGTATGAAAACTTCAACCCTTTCTGAGAATTTTTACTTTTTTCATTTAAATTCGTTGACGTGAGACGTCTGACTTTTAATTATATCTTGTTATAATTTTCTGATTGAATAAACATAGTACTTACTTTACTTTACTCCTTATAATATTTCGGAACCATTCTTCGTGGTTCTTTTATTCAAAATGATGCAATATTTTACCTCGTAGAATATATACAGCTGGGATAAATATATCATAAGTGGATTTATCAGAATTAATAAAAAATTGTATTAGTGCAAAACAATGGTCGGTGTAGTAATTATTTACACTATACTTATAACAGTTAAATAAAACTGTCATCACTAACAAACCTAATCATAGACAGTAAAAAAATATTTGTTTATTTTTTCATCCACGTTCGTTCTTCGAACGTGCCGCGCTTTCTCGGTCCATCGGGCATTCCGTCATCTGCCAGTCACCGCGCAGTGTAGACCACCGCGCGGCTGGCTATCAGGTTACCATCTATCGTCTTACGGCCTCGCCTTCCTGCCTGTCCTACGTCTAAGTTACGTTGCACGTCCGTTTGGCGCGCTGTCACATGCCTGTATGACAGTTGGTATAGGTAGTTCCTTTAAAAAGGAGGTTTGGGTGGCCTCGAGCTTATGAATTGATGCCACTATTGATTTTTTTTTTTTGTAACTTAATGCAGAATATACCCTTTACGTATTTTGACAATAGGCGAAACCATTCTGCCGATATAATGTATTTTGAACATAGTCCCTACTAACCCACCCGGATCCAGAAAACTGCAATATAATAACATACTTTTATTTGTTGTTTCACTCATGATCAATGCTGAATGAGTCGTAAAATTCTTTTGATTTCATAACTAATGTTTTATATACTTTGTTTTATATGATTGTATTCATATAAATAAATCATTCAATTCACGTTATTTTTCATTCTACTTTTAATTACGACAAGAAATCACCGCACTATTTCTCATCTTTGATATGTTTTCACTAATCCAGTATGTCAAAATGCTCACTTCTCTCCAGTCTATACCTCTATTTCATAGCCAAATAATATCAATAAAGAAAAACGTTTAAAGCTAACAACGTGTAACATTAGCTACATATTAAATGGTCCGACATCGAGATGATACAGCCGATGTTTATGATAAAGGGCACTTTTGGCCTGACTGACGTCAACAGATCGGAAGGGCGTGCAATAAATTGATTATTAAAAATGTTATTATATCTCCCTTATATATAGCCCTTTTAAAAGAGTTTGATGTCATATATGTTAGATTACTTGGGATATATTTCTCTTGTCCTTCTTATTTTACGAGCAATAATATATTTAAAATTTGCAGACAGAAAAATGTTATAGGAATACTATTTTAACTACTTACCTTGAGACATGGTACTACATCTGTTAAAGGTTTCAAAGTCTAATATTATAAATGCGAATGTTTGTATGTATGGATGTTTGTTACTCTTTCACACAAAAACTAACTGAGAGATTTGGATGAAACTTGGCTCATAGATAGAGCATACGAGTATACTGTAATAAGATATAGGTTACTCTTTATCTGGGGAAAATTAAATATTTAATTTCTTCTGCTACATCTGTAGCATCTGAACGAGTTGCTTCTACAATCAATCTTTTAGTGCCTAATAATCGTAGTAGCCAAAAATATCGAAATATCGATATTTTTTTCCATATATCGAACTCCGATATTGATATATTTAAAAATATCGATATATCGAATACCCGATATTTTTAAAAATATCAACAGCCCTAAGGTGGACCGTATGCTTGTTTGTCGGCCCAAGTGGTATAAAAAAAATCTTAATAACCTTTAGTATTGTTTCCAAAACTCACAAGAACTAAAACTCTACTTCTCCGAGTTCCATAGTCCAATCTCTGCCTACTTTGTTCCGATGTAATTATAATTGTTTTCACCAGGTTTCATCAATAAACCGGGTGCTCCGCAATCTAGCGGCTCAGAAGGAGAAGTCCAGCAACCAGCAGCCACAGAACGACTGCTCGACACCTGTGTACGAACGGCTGCGACTGCTCGGCACCCCTGGGTCCACCCCAGCCTGGCCCCGGGCTCCCTGGCCGGCGCAGATAGACACGAGGACCCCGCCCTATCAGCTGCACAGCCTCAGCCCAGGACCACAGGCCATTGGCTGCAATGGCGGGGATATGAGCGGTATGAAGAAAGGTAGGTATTTTCTAATGTTACAACTTAAAAGACCGAAATCTTGTTATTGGCCTAATCTATAATATATTACTTGGTCAATGACACCACTGCAAGAGTAGAATTTATAATACGGATAAATGAAAGTGTTGTTGTAATCCTACAACAGGTTCTGCTAAAGGCCATCTGAATGTGATGTCATTATTTCCATTATCGACTCTTTGTTTTAATCGATCTTACAAATGACAACCGAGACATTTGATGAAGGTATGACTTATTAACGTTGGGTTACAAATGTCTGTGCCATCAATAACAGTACCCAAAAATATTTCAAAACAATACAGAATCGAAGTTATTAATTATTAAAGTAAACAAATAATCGAACTAGTTGGTAGGTTGTTTTTGTTCAGGGTTATAGATTAATTCTATATACCCAGAACAACTACATAATAAATTCAAATTTTTGACTTCTAAATAAAACCAAAGTAAACAATAACAAAAAAAAGCAAAAGCGCTGCCAAAATGGGCAGAAATCCGCAACAGCCGGTCACACTGTCTGCCAACAGCGCAGCAAAACTTTTTTTTTACCAGCATTTTGATAGTCGATTTGCGGGTTCCCCCCCACCCTACGCTCGGGGGGAGTCCCGCCTACGGTACCGTCAAAAACATTACTCTGCTCATCCGCTTGGAAGATTTAATTTTCATTTTTATCTCAAACATCCCCTTTGTAGTGGTCTGTATTCTGTATCCAATTAGGTGGCTTTGAGGATTTTTCTGGTACTCGGTAGCTGCAGCAGAGCTTGGAGATATGGAATTTTTAATTTTGATCCGTTTGAACTGATTATAAGAGACTTCAGTTATTGTTCTTTATTTAACAAAATATTGTAATGGAATGCTAAAAGGAAAATGTCTGTAATACGAAAGTTCAAAAAAGGAAAACCTAAACAGTTGTTTTTTTAATTGCAGTATGATGTCTGTTGGGTTTAAGGATCTGTGCTTTTACAAATAATTACGCACACTAATCGGTATCGTTAGTCGATTATAGTTTCCATTATAATGAATGAATCAAAGGTGCGCTTGTCATCGCACACAGTATCATCGGCGTACGGTACGGGTGCGGCGTGGTCACGGAGCGTGAAAGTGCCGGTAAATCTGTAAGGCGATAGCAGACCGCCACGGTTCAATGGTCGATGCGATATTTTAGTCGATTATTCGATATGAAGTGCTCGATTTTTTTTAGGTTTGCATGGCATAAAAAGGAAAACTATGAATGTTTAATAATTTTATGAAAATACGTCACAAATAAGTTTGTTTGTTATTTAAATGGGCAAAGTATTGAGTTCCAGTGATTTTCTATAAGTACACTAATGTTATTAAGAGGTAAAGTTTACACGTTTGTAAGTCTGGGTGTAGGGTATAATTTCCAAATCTGCTTATCATCATTTGAAATATAAATTTACAGGCATAGAAAGCCTTATATTCCCGAGTAACATAGGCTATGATTTAATCCAGGAATACACTAGATTCATTAAAAGGTGAATAAGACCCTGGGGAGATAGCTACTATTAAATCATTTATATCTTTATTATTAATAATAATTAACTAAAAAGTATGAATATAGTAGACATTACTGAAGTCAGCTCAGTAAAGAGGCGGCATTGTATAGTCTATGGCACAATCGCACAAAGCTTTAGTAATTGGTAAATGGGATACAGTAACAAAGTGTGCCCTCGGGCCACACAACTGTTTTGACATTAACGCGTATCGCAAACAAACGATTGTAATCTTAAACAGTTGCTTTGTGATTTTGATACTGTAATTTCCATATTAATTATGTATTTTACCTTAACAGAAATAGAGGATTACATTGTTGTTAAATAATAGTCTAGAAAATCGATATAATGTTAGAACAGTTTTAGTCGAATCAACTCGAATAAAGCTTCCTTTCAACAAAGAAATCTTTCTATGTTACCTTACTTAGGTAACAGTACTAAGGCATAAACATGTACTTAGTAACGATTCCCAGTATGTTTGTCAGTGGACCAACTAAGGATACTTTATGTATTGTCTCTGTAAGGTCATATTCAAAGTGCAAAAGAAAAAAAAAGAAAAAATATCGCACTATGACTTCACTTTTAAATCCACCAACCAAAAAGTTACAATACGTCCAAATACACCTCCATAGAACTTGAACTAAAACAACAAGAACAAAACAAACGGACAGTTAACAAGAACTAAAACAAATAGTCTCAATATAAGGGTGGAACGCATCGGTTAAGCAATTTAAGGGCCCTACACACTGTGATAAGCAGTGTAACTAATTTTATTTTCACTTCCCCTCGCGACAGTGTGGGGGAGGACTTATTTATGACATGTCGATGTGTGGTGGAATAATGACCTGTGATTTTGTCTATTACCGAACATATCATGAATGGGAGATGTCTTCATTTGATACAGATAATATAAAACTCTTGAAATGAAAAGGAATTTATAGAACCTAGTACTTTTACTACATGAAAATTTACTTTGAATTCGGACTGAATAAACTATCTACTGTGGAGGAATTCTCGTTTCAGGATTACTTGACAAACTTAATATCAGAATAAGTTATCGAATTTCTTACCAACATATAATAATGTAAAATAAATCTGTTAGGGTTATGTGACCGCGAAAGGGTGATAAATCTAGTCGATTTTTTCGTGTTTATACCCTACCGTTACAGCCTTATAGAATCGATAGTTCTATTCTTCTTGACGTAACAGATACCACACTGAACCGCCCAAACTCCCTTCGAGGTCAAACTCGATATAAAACCATAAGAACTCAGTCTCGGAGACAAACTGACAAGGTCAAAATCCCCTGAATAAATCCATTAAGGGGCGAAAACTAAATAAAACGTACTGAATAAAAGGGAGGTAGGAAGACTGGCGCGTGATAAATGCTGAGGAACGGAGATGACACTATAAAAAGTTCTTCATGAGGGAGGGAGACAGAGAACCGTCTGGTCTCTTAAGATAAGGCGAAGAAAAATGTCGCAGGATATTTATACTCGGGGTCCCTTTATAAATGGTTATTATGGGTTTCAGTAGTACTAAATTAGTGAGATGTATGGCATTGGTGTTGAATATTTATTTATTGGACGCGTAAGTTATTGTCTCTAACATTCGGCCCCGGTTTGGGGGAAATGAACTGTTACATTTCTACGATTTAGGCTTGACCGTAGACACTTGTAAATACTCGTATTGTGGAAGATATCCTATGACGTGAATTTAAATTCGGTAAAAATACTAATTAACACCTGCACTATGTGGATGAATGACTTCCTCATGAAAATGACCTTTGAATTTTCTATATATTCTGTTGAATAAGTCTGAATTATGATGATATACCTTTAACTATGTAGCAATAGCAGAGCACTATTTCAAACGGCCGTACATTATCTTCGCAGTAATTACGTTAATGGATTCGTACAAGAAGTTTGTGTGTTATATAAGTTAATTAAAATTCACCAACTGACGCAGGGAATTCATAACTTAGGAATAAGTTACAAAAGTAACAAAACTTCCAACTTCACCTAAAACAAAATATCATGCATGACTAACTTTTCTTGTAAAACTGTCTGTATTATATTATACTAGCTGTCCCCCGCGGTTTTACCCGCGTTCCCGTGGGATGTCGCATGTATTATACATAAAAACCTTACTCTTCAATCACTCTATCTATTAATAAAAACCCATCAAAGTCCGTTGCGTAGTTTTAAAGATTTAAGCATACATAGGGATATAGGGACAGAGAAAGCAACTTTGTTTTATACTATGTAGTGATAAGGTACTTCTGTATAAATTTGACTAAATAAAGACCAAATCATAAAGAATATAGTTACATACATTGAAACGTAAACACAGTAATGATTCCCACAATTTAAACCAGATTTTAACTCCAAGACGGTCTACCAAAATAGAAGGGCTTTCAGCTTTAGGTACAGACTATATCTAAACCGTATAAGCGGCAGATCAAAGGGTTTGAGCCGCGCCCGCCGCGCTTTGAACATGCCGACATACCATGTAGCGTATATAGGGACCTGTGTTGTTAGTATATATACATTAGGTATGTTCATGTCTGTTTTGATGGTTTATTTTGACTAGACTCAGAATCTGTTATGCTATTAAATATGATGTTATTTTGACACGAATGCAACAAGCAATCGCTACCACATATTTAAATAAATCGTATTATATTGAATTTTATCCAAAAACATATTTCTATTCTTACGTAAAGAAATATGATTTACTGACATAAAGTTACCAGTTACCAAAATGATTGTGAAGCCTACAAATAAATGGCATAGTAAGACTTATTTAATACTAGTTGTCCCCGCGGTTTCTATCGCATTACTAAGGGACATTACCTTTTTCCGGGATAAAAATAATACTATATGTTATTCCAAGATATGTTCTATCTATGTGCCAAGTTTCATCCATATTCCTTTAGTAGTTTTTGCATACATAGGTTTTACATACAAAACATTCCTCTTTAGAATATTAGTATAGATAATAGATATAGAAATATAGATTACTTCCAATAACTCAACAACACGATCAATCTAAGATTACTTACTTAACTACTATAAATAATTTGCGTACATTAATCCTACCATGTTAACACACACCTAACCACGAATAAAATCCCCACAGCCGAAATAATTATTACATAACCGAATCGGATGTGAGGTAAATCCCGAATCGGGATGAAAGAGGCGTCGGATCCCTCTCGGAAACCATCGGGAGTGTACCGTGCCAGCAAAATAGCAATTATATCCAGCCTTCATTACATGTAACCCTTCCTGACATGCTGTCAGTTCGATGGACGAAGGTGCGATGTTGCCATTAATATTTTATTTAATTTACTTTTTTTGGGATGTTAGCTATCTTTTTTTAAGTTTTTATGACAGTTTTTGTACAACAAAGCAATGTAGTATTAATGTGTAAAGTGTAAAAAGTAAATTTATATCTGTAATATATATTGGGTAAAATATAAATATTTATACTACATCATATATGTAAAAACTATATATATATTTAAAAATAGGAAAATACCTAGGGTTCCTTTTACACACCATCACGTCAAAAATACGAGTATACGGATGAGACTGCTACCATTCGACGCGGAATTTATAATTAATTTCGTAGATGGTTAAGGGCTATATAAGATATCGATAAACGCGGATAAAACCGCGGCGGACAGCTATTGTACCAATTATACCAAATAAATGTACCAAATATTTAACGTTGTAATATACCTATCATGTAGCTAACATGGTACCAGGCTATTAATGCATTTTTATTTCGCTACACCAAAGTATTATACTTCAATTAATGGAAATGAATTAGTAGTGGAAATAACATATATTTTTTAATACCTATTTAATTGAATTATTGTAAACAATTGACTCGCTCCGGCTTCGCTTGAGCGAAATACTTAATGTAAATAAATCAAACCGGGAATATTGTCTAAATTAAGGAGAAAACCGAACCAAAATCTATTGCGTAGTTTTTAAGATATAAGCGGAGAGACAGACTGAAATAGTGAATTTGTTTTATACCTAATATTTAGACATGTCTTGAGTATCTGTTAATCCATATTATGTATCCGCATCCCTTTTAATCCAGGTTATAGTTATAATATCTAGAACATACATTAATAACAGGTGTACTACACTACTTTTATGGGTAACTAGCTGTCCCCCGCGGTTTTACCCGCGTTCCCGTGGGATGTCACATGTATTATACATAAAAACCTTCCTCTTCAATAACTTTATCTATTAAAAAATACCGCATCAAAATCTGTTGCGTAGTTTTAAAGATTTAAGCATACCTACATAGGGATATAGGGACAGAGAAAGCGACATTGTTTTATAATATGTAGTGATTATACAATATGGTTATGATAAAAAAGATAAATTGAATATGGGACTACAAAACGCACAAACAAAAATAAAATTAAGTCTTTAACACTAATCATACCAACACTTAATTGGTACCTATTTTAACCATAGCGGGTCACATGTGCCTTTATGTTTCCTGCTTGAATGCATGAAATATGGTTGTTAGGAAGGGAAATAAATAGTATAACTGTATATTAATTAGCAAGAAAAAGTCATGAAGTCAAATGTGCAAAAGCAATAAGATGATACGTGCATTTTCAATGAAAAGTTCAACATGGGTCATTTGACCCGGTTATGGTATGTTTAGTGTTAATATTGTACAATAAAACATCACCACATTTCCCTCCCAGCGCCATCGCCAGTTTACTAATTGCAACGCCACACACCGCCGTATATTATTTAATACTGTGTGTGGTTGCGTAAAGCGCACGGTTTTCATGCGAACGGACTTCACAAAGGGTTTACAGAGGTCCAATAACGCATGAAACAGGATTATAAAACATGAAAATGTTCGTTAAAGGGCTTCCAAACGTCCCCCTTTGTGGCTCCGCTCATGCCTCATACGTTTTACGTGTAATTATTGCTGTTAATTTGCAATGTATTTGTGCGTACGTACATACTTACCTAGTTATTCGCTAATATGTCTGGTAGGACTACCTACAATGGATGGTGTTTATTATTTTTATGTTTAATAGAACTTTTATGGCTTTTCATCTATACTAATACATATTATAAAGAGGAAAGTTTAGAGTCACGATAGAGCGAGATAGTATAGAGATCTTACAGTATTCGATGGAACCTCGTCCAGTTGCTGGAATCTTTAATATTATCATCAATTAAAGACTCGACAGGAAGAGATGTTTACTGTAAATATGGTTTTTAAGTAAGCTAGAAAAATAGTTTCTTAAATACCAGATGATATCACTTTTTGCTAATGCCTACCAGTTTTTCTTGAAAGTCGTCACAAACGTTTGGCGTTTTTCATCCGCTGGAACAAGCCGGCTTTAGAAAAGACTTTAATACCTCAGATACTTTGAGTTTTACAAATAAATAGTTTAGTCAGACTAAAAATATATATACCTAAGAGAGTAAGAATAAACCTTGCTGAGTTTCTTGCCAGTTATTCTGGGCTTTAAGAGTAACTTTCAACACGGTGGTGACTCCAGCAGCTTTGACATTTATAACTGCCTTTCTAGGGCCTAAACTGGGTAAAGGGTTCCGTTTGACGCTACTTCTATGTCCTTGTAATGACCTACACATACTTGACATAGCAAAATAACTGAAGACCAGAGAATTGGTACTTTTAGATATTTACATTGGACCTCTGTCGAATACTTATATTTATTTGCTATTAATTATATTATCACAAATGTTATGGGACCTGGTTGACTGACGGCAAGATCGTTACCCTAACAATATATACTATACTACCGGCACGCTATGATGGCCGTTTTGACGTCTCAGAACAGTGTCATAGGAAAAGAAACTGTATTGCTTTGGAATAAGGTTGATTTCCATCATCATAGAATTAGCTGTTGGATCAATAGATGCACCTTATGTTTGAAGTAATAAACGTTATTTTTCTTTGTCATTGTTAAACGTCAAAACGGCCATCATAGCGTGCCGCAAGTTTAGTATACCTTTAAATACCAGTGTTCCATCGGACATTCTACCCATTGTTATATTAATTACAATAAGAAACTATGAAGCTGCGAACCTCCACACCAAAAACTTATTTAACATCTCAATTATGTACTAAAAATATAACCTAACAAATATCTGGCTGTACACAAAGGTAAGTAGGTAGGCTGTATTAATAATGCTCTCTGCATTATTACAATTAACAGCTATTACCTACGTTTCATTGCTTCACTAAGCATCAATAGTCAATCACGTTTGATTTTCAATATATGTACATCGACGCCGTAGGGACTGCGCATTTGACTATAAGTAAGTGTCTGCCACAAATGAAATACAACAAAATATGAACAAAAAAGTTGCTAACAATACGGTGGACAATCGAAAAAAAAGTAAAAAAAAAGCCAACATTGTCGGGACATGGGCGGGGCGCCGCGCGCGCGTTAGTTCCGCCCCAGCGCTCCTCCCACGCGGTTATGGGTAAACACAACATCATATAATTATTGTATGTGTCGCACCGCACCGTCGCATATGCGGATATACGGATACGGATATGCGGTTGTTGCGGATACGTAGGTTTAGGTATGGACTATGCGCTTTTGTTATTGGTTACTGATTTATTGTAATGAAATTATGCAATTAATTTGGCGCTACTGTGTTTGGGTACCTCGGTTATAATTATGTAATTAATTACCAACATACCTTTTTCGGTATAGGCACTATAGGCAGTAGGTACCTAGAACAAACTCTCTTAACAAATACAGGAGATATAGTAGGTTTTTTAATGGAAAATGAGATAATAATAATATGTTGTTACAATTTTATAATAGTTTCAATTCTGCTCCGCGGTTTTACTCGCGTTAAAATAGATTCATGTCTCTCTCCATACCAGACTATGTGTGTGCTCAATTTCAGAGAGATCGGTTCAGCCATTTTGCCGTGAAAGCGTAACAAACATACTCACTTACGCATTCATAATACCATAGTTAGGTCGTGTGACTATAGAGAAATGTTCGTAGAAAAACGAAAGCTTTGGACATAGGCCGTAGAGCGAGCTGAAGTGGCAGGCCGCATCGCTTGAAGAACCGATGAGGATGAAATGTTCTCAAGTGGCAACCACGTACATACAGGAAAGCGCCGAGTTATTCGATCTCTCACCAGGTAGATCGACGCCAGATCGGATTCCCTGGACGCCGCTGGATGCAGGCGGCTCAGGGCCCTCCGAGGTACAGATCTGTGGGGGAGACCTATGGTGATGATTATAATACAAGCTTCGTTGATTCAAATTCTGAAAAAGATTACCTACCAAAATAAAGATTCCATTAAATAAAACCTGCAAATGTATTCCGTTAATTAACAATATTATCCAAGTACATAACAGTTATAGACTTAGGTATAGAGTATGTACCTTGTCAAAAACCGTAGGTATTTTAGTTTAATAAATATTGAAATCATTATCTACCAAGATAATGGTTGCATTATTATTTAACAATTACAGTTACAAGCATAGTTATTTAACCATATTATCTACATAAAAGTTATAGACGTATTTACCTCGGCAAAGATCGTAGGTATTGTGAAATCATAAATATTTAAATCAGTATGCGAACCGTGCGTCGAAGCGCGTTGGTATCAGTTACAACTACACCTGTGTGCGCTCGAGCGTCGCGTCGAGCCCTTTTCCCGCCGTTTTCCGACAAAATGGCCGGCGCGTGACTAAACTCCCGATTCGCCATTATTCATACTAACCTACCGTCATAAATGTTTAACGGATGAACTTTCTATGAATTTTTTATCTATGATTGCATTAATTATTGTAATCTAATATAAAAATTAATAGAATAAAAATTGTAGGTTACATGTTTGCTAAACCAGAATGCTTACTTATTTTTTTTTTACATAATTCATCCGTTTATGCGTTCGTGCAATATTAAGTTTACTATCATAACTTTTACACTTTAAGTGAAATTCAAGTAACTACTAACATCATTAGGGATATAGGGAACATATAGAGTATATTTATAGTGATTATAACCATAAAACCTTGCACACAGACCAAATTATACAGAAGTAGAAATTCCATCGTGATTTTCAACGCAAAAATCTTACTGAAATAAAATATAGGTACTCTTAGAGTTAAATAACTGATGTTTGCATTTGTATTCCCATCGTTGCACTTAATAGTATTAAATATAATACATAACGAATCATATTCTAATAAATAAGCACCTACAAAATGATCCAGATATTACAGATAACAGGAAACAAAACATCCACTCCCCACGCGAAGGGAAGGCACAGGGGAATCGCGCCAAATGAAATACATGTCATAGTGACGACATTTTTGCGATAAGGCAACACTGCTCGCGTTTTGTTTATGACCAGACCGCCATCTTGCCTGCCACGGCGGGAAACGGGAAAATAGGAAGAAAATATGAAGATATGTTAGGTACATTGTTTAATCATTAGCAAAGAAATAACATAATAACGTAGGTAAGGTGAGATTGAATTTACAATATAGTGCTGGTAACGCCAATCGGATGACTTATATTATATTAGACTAAAAATGATAACTAATTATTACCTTACTCTTTAATATAAAATGCAACCGATACTAACGTGACTAACTTACTGCCTTTTCGTTCTTCACAAAAGTTTTATTAAAAAAACGAGACAATAAAACCATTCCCTTTCCATTCACTCTTCTTCCTATCAAAAAGTTGCCATAACAAAATAACATAGCTACTATTTGGTAGCCTTAATTCCGTAATATCTTCACCGTGTCCCTGTCCCAGTAGACATTGAGTGACGGTAAATAGAGATACAGACACATCTATTATCTGATATGGATCTGTAGGTACCTTCATGAAACATTAATGTTGTCGCCGTTCCTGACAGATGGGCTTCTGATACCAAATCACATTTTGCCATTGACGAAATAAATCGTTAGGGGAATTTAGACTTTATACACATGTGAGATAGGTTTTGGGTTTGTTACTCTGTGCGAGTTAAGTTGGTAATATTTTGGGGACTACTTTGTGGCTTTATATTTGTTGCGGTAGCGTGTGGAGTCATGAGTTAGTTAACTTGTATTTTTTCTACTATGTCGATAAAATTATCCGTTATTTATCTAACATACCTACCATCCAACCACAAAATAGATATAGATTTACTTTTATTCACAAATACCTGCGTACATAAAACCTAATAAATACAATTACCTAGTATATAACCACCTATATAAGACAATGTACCTAGCTTTTACTGAAAGTAATATCCATGACCTGTCCTTAGCTATTTTTAGCACTTACAAACTGTTACGTGTGAATAAATATGTTGATAAATAAATCCCTTTAGCAACGACATAATATTTGCAAGTAAAACTAAACTCTTTATAATATACTCGCCGGTCGCAAGGGGCGCTGTAAAAACACTCATCTCGCGCGCCGCCCATAGAACGTAACCTTACATTTCTTATTTATGTTTTCATAAAAATCAAAAACCTTTTTTCATTTAATAATCGGATGAAACTTGGAAGCATAGCCAAAAACGAACGAAAGCATAAAATATCTGTGGCTTTTTTAAAGGGAGACACTGGAATATGCCCATCTCTTCAGATATACCTATATCATAAATTATTATTTGTTAACTTTTATTTTTTATAAATAGAATAAAAAAGTACCCAGCATTAAATAGTAATAACAAAACGTTCAACGTGCTTACGAACTTGCCACACTTGGATATGACACGTTCGTAGACTTCGTAGCAGTCAACGATGCAACAAAAGAAATGTGACTGCGAAATACTACGAAGCAACTGAGTTCCAGTTTTGTAAAGAAATTGAACTGTGAATAGTTCATGGAAAATATTATTCCTACTATGAACTATGTTTATTCATATGTAATTCAAGTAGTAAGCTCTTAGTGCAGAGTTCTTCCGCGGAAGTACTACCACCTTACCCATTTCTGCCGTGAAGCAGTAGTGCACTTGTGTTACTGTGTTTCGGTTAGAAAGGTAAGGGAGCCGGTGAAATTACAGGCACATGAGACCTAACAACTTCACGTCTCAGGGTCGACAACGCATTGGCGATGCCCCTAGTGTTGCAAATGTCTATAGGCGGCGGTGACCACTTACCATCAGGTGGACCGTCCGCTTGTTTGTCGGCCCATGTGGTATAAAAAAATCAATGTATTGTAATAATGGTTTGATGAGAACAACAAAGATAGTTTGAGTATATAATAAATCATATTAGTGCAGATTATTGTAGAACCTATCAAGTGTTGATTCACACCTATTATTAGTAAGAAGGCCTGTCAAAATCTTTAAATTATGATTTATATATCGTTCTGTCTATAAGCTGTTGGTGTGCCAATAAAGTAAAATAAATGTGAATGTCTCGATTTTTGTAATTAAATCACTTCTTAACGGATTTAGATAAAACTTGGGCCACAGATAGAATATATTCTAGAATAAAAGATAGATTACTTTTTACTGAGATTATTTGAGTCTAAGGGAACACGGGTAAAACCTTGGGGTGGAAGCTAGTCTATAAATATAAATGACATAAATAAATACTCACCCAAAAATGTTCCCCGTAATAAACCGCTAGTCCAAACTAATTCAAATTTATATCCCGCTTATCTACACAGGTATGCCCTCAAACCTTGCCAGAGTAAAGTGCACCTTGTCAGAACCACCACTCTATTATTGGCCATACATTTTTAAGCACGCGATAACGCTATCATACTCTACAGGGTTACGTGGTAGGCCGGGCCGCGTTATCGTCAGTTTCTGCATGAACGCGCCCGTTACGGTATCCCCCTTCGTCCCACATTTCCCCCCCATTCGCCACCACCCCACCATCCCGTTTGGAGACACCGACTGCGAGATTTTGACACTTGAACGTAATTTATTCGTTGTTAGTTTAGTGTACCTAGGCAAACTGACACGAATATCTAGGTAGTCAAAGTTTTAGTGCTTACATTATAGTTTCAGGGGAGATAGTAAATAAATATGATATGGGATTTTTATAACACGGATATCTGAACTCAAACTAATTTTTAAATATACTTAGGATATTGGTTGCTACATTCACCCTCAGAACGCAAGATATGTTTACGCACAAAAATATTCAGAATCGAACCAACTGTGGCGTGGAAAATATCACTCATGATTTTGTATCTTGTATATTTATTTTTTCTTACGCGAGTTCAGTTACAAATGTTATGGGTTATAAATATTAATTATGTACTCACATACAAATGTATCAATGTTAATTATGAGCTAACTTTTCTGGATACATTTTCAAGACTATACAGATACTCTGTAGTTGAAACATTGTCCATTTAGAAGTCCTCGTTAGAATTGCAACTGATTAAAACGAGCAACCTTTTGAGATTACTTAACTACTACTGCCCCCAGTTTCACCCGCGTTACCAGGATATGAAAGTTTATGTCCCTCTCCATATCATACGCTATGTATGTGCTAAATTTCAGCAAGATCGGTGTAGTCATTAAGCCGTGAAAGTGACATATATTTTATTTTATATTATATAATATGTAGGTAGGACTAGCATCTCGCGGTTTCACCGATTTCTAGAACAAAATCTAGCTGTAGTTGATCGACTTATAGGCTCATTTCTCCCCGTTAAAAAATGGTACGATCCTTTGAAACGAAAGTAGGATAAACAAACTAAGTCTTTCATGTACAATATAATGACGATGTACCTTTTGTTTTGCATCCAGCTGTATTCATCTCCTGGTCAGCCGGGAACTAATATCAATGACGTTTTGTCACCGTGTAGCATCGTAGTCGTCTGAATAAAGACTAGGCGCGGGGGGCGGGGCTGGCCCGCAAGGAGCTCCTAACGGATTACCAAAGCGAACACACCGCAAGATAACTTTACTTACAGATATTATATCCAGCTGATCGATGTCTGATTTTATAAGAGCCAAAAGTAGTTTTACTGTTAGGATATAATGAAGATGAGGTAGAGAATTTGGTAGTGCACCATGAAGTTATCTACTGAGATGCAGATAGTCTGACCAGTGTCCACTGTTTACTGGCGAAAATTATAAGCAAAATATAATTACATTAATTATATTAATTTATTAATACAGTATCATTAGCGGTCAAAATTGTATATAAAATATGCAATCCCGATCGAAAATCTAAGGATTGATGTTACCTTTTGATAGAAATTTCAATACAGGTAATGTCGACATTCTACTTCAATCTTGCGATTTTAGATCGGGATCGTATATTAATTTTGGCCGTAAATAAGGTGGTAAATACATTCCTAGACTCTTAATTACTGGCAATGCTATCAACAATAAAAATAAATCTGGTATAATTATTAGTTAAAATTTATCTAATTTATTAATAATAAATGTTTATTTGCTTTCTCCTTACAAACTAGGTATAATATAGATATTTTTGAACAATGCGTAATCAATACATAGTATAAAACAAAGTCGCTTTCTCTGTCCCTATATCCCTATGTATGCTTAAATCTTTAAAACTACGCAACGGATTTTGATGTGGTTTTTTTTAATAAGTAGAGTGATTGAAGAGGAAGGTTTTTATGTATAATACATGTGACATCCCACGGGAACGCGGGTAAAACCGCGGGGGACATACCATAATAATAGCAAGCTTAGTACTTAGGAGCTCTATATAGGTATATAAGTATGAACTGAATACATGCCTACCTATAGATTTACCTTAATAACTCACACCTAAGTTTTAATCAGGACTTTATAATTGAATCCCCAGTCAGCGTAACGTAACGGCGGATAAGGCGAATTTACGCGACGCGACGCGAACTAAGTAGGTTCACCCAAATGGAGATTAAAATCGCACGAACTCGAATAAATTCAACCGCTATCGAGCTTGTTTGGAGAATTAATTGTAACTGTGTTCACTTAGCGGCGGTAACTTTGCGAGGGATAAACTCGGCTCCTCGGCTGTTTCAAATATTCTAAGTCGAACTCCTTTCGGAAGTTCCACTTCTATCGGGATACAGAGTAGCGGGTTTTCATTCGACTACGCCAAACTTGCTTCTGCCCCGCGGGTTAGTACGTTTTATTTTATATATTTCATGTGAGACTATACTCTCGCATATATAAGTACCTACTTAAGTTTTAATACACGACATTCTTCGAACTAATTACTATGTCATGTATTTCATTCTATTTCGTTTCTTCGTTAGCGACTCTGACTGCCAAACCGAAGGTCGCGGGTTTGATTCCCAGGACCAACATTTGTGTGCATGAACATGTCTGTTTGTTCTGTGTCTGGGTGTAAATATCTATATAAGTATGCATTTAGAAAAAAAATAGTATATGTAGTATATCAGCTATCTGGTTTCCATAGTACAAGCTCTGCTTAGTTTGGGACCAGATGGCCGTGTGTAAAAATGTCCCGGGATATTTATTTATTTGAATAATGTACCTACTTACGTTCTAAATTTTAGCTTGATATAATCAGGAGCGTCATCCTCAATTCAGAGCCTTCTTAAACGGATCTCAATCCAAATTCAAAAGGTATATTACTATCAACAGGCGAGGAGCCCCTCGAAGGACTAGAAGGCCTGCACTCTGACGAGACGGGTTCTGGTGATAACTCGAATGCAGGGTCCAGCGGTGCCGACGACGACGCGGCCAGATTACGACTTAAACGCAAGTTGCAAAGAAACCGAACCAGCTTCACTAATGAACAAATTGACAGTTTGGAGAGAGGTACCTACCTAATGTTGATATTCAAAATTGCTCTCCGCGGACCTAAACTGAATGGCTATGAGTTTTGTTCCTTTAACTTTGATATACAGAGGGATGTAATATTGTTTTCAGAGTTCGAGAGAACCCATTATCCAGACGTATTCGCTCGAGAACGACTCGCTGCCAAAATAGGACTTCCAGAGGCTCGAATACAGGTGAGCATATATATTGATTATACATATAGCTATTTCTAATTTTCTACCTCAAAATATTGTTTTAGCATTCTTAAACGCATATGAGGCATTTAACTCGATCTAAACTTTTTGTCCAGCTTTGGAGATCTAATCGTAACAATCTATGCAATCATGTAGGCAGGCATCACAAGTATCCCTAAAAATAATCATATTGACACAACTCGAATAACTGAGACTGCAGTCAAATATGGTGGATACATAACAGACTTCGGTCGTTCCACATTGGATATACTCCAGCATACTTACTTCTCTTCAACTCAGTAGTTAAACGAAAGTAGTATGTGGCGCGTAGCTGCCGCGCTTTGTGTTAACCCAACCCGACGTAAAGGTGTGGTTCTCGAATCGTCGCGCGAAGTGGCGGCGCGAGGAGAAGATCCGGTCTCAGCGGCGCAGCCCCGAGTGCGCCTTCGCGCCCGCGCCGCCGCACCCGCCGCACCCCGCGCCGCCCGCGCACCCCGCGCACCCGGCGCACCCCGCGCACCCCGCGCACCCCGCCCACCCCGCGCACCAGCCCTACCAGCCGACGCTCAACGTTGATACCTACAGGTAACTAACAATATTCTTAAATATAGGTCATAGTGATGTGAACATTAAATAGATTGGGTCACAAAATAGACCCTTGTAGGACACCAAAAATAAATTTGAGCCGCAATTAATATTATAATCTGAAAATTTGTTGCTAAATGATTAAAAAGGTAAGGTTATAACAAAATACTTTCCTTTTCAAGAAAATTGACGATAATTTGAAAAGATATTTAATGTTCGGAGCGTCATCGCGTCAGAAGCTACAGAAAGATCTATAAATATTCTTACATGTAACCGTATTCATTCAGCATCCATAATCTATGTTTTTCTTTTCAGCCCCCTAACCCCCATGGGCTACGGTGGCGGCATGGTATCTGATACCTCAGTATGCGAGGGCACAGACTCGGAACTGTGCAAGGGTGGATTCCTGGGGTACCCGCGATATGAGCTAGGCTACCGGCAGCCACCGCACCCTTACGTCAACCACCACGGATACCAACATGAACCTGCGTCTCCACCGCCTGGTAAGATTCACATTTTACTATATTTACCTCCCAGTTCTAGAAGCAGACTTGTAATTTATTGCCACGCCAAATGTAACTTTTTGTGATGAAGACAGATTTCGATTTTCTGTATCTTGAACCGTTTGTTTGTTTGGCTCTAGGAAGTTATGCTCTTTCTTCACTAGTTTTAGGGATATGATATGCTAGTTGTTCCCACGCGGATTCATTTTTCCGTGAGAAAAAGTATCCCATATATTATTCTAGAACATGCTCTATCTATGTGCATAGTTTCATCCAAATCCGTACGGTAGTTTTTGCGTCAGAGTAACAATACATCGATTCAGCCATTCTCACAAACTTTCGCATTTATAATATTAGTAGGATACGAACATCATGTTTATTGAATATCAAAATGGCAATGTGTTATCATGTTAGCCTTCCGCCTTATGCTATAAATGATGACCTATATTATATTTATTTCACAGAGCTAGGCGGTCTCCTAGGCGCCGGCGTGTCGGTCCCCCTGGCGGTCCCGGGGCAGGATTCTCAGCAATACTGGTCCCGACTCCAGTGACCCTGGTGGCACTAGCCTCGCTCATACACACATACACTATAACCCTTCTGTCCAAATTATCTTCAATTTCCAGCTTTGCTAAAACCTTATCCATTTCAAAATGTGTATGTTATGGAAATTAAAAAGACCAATATTTTTTTCCTATGGCTAGTTGTTAAAATGTTATGTATTAGTTTTTGAATAAGAATGTAATGAGCACGTATAGTATAAAAAATCAACATATCCATTAGCTGCCACAAAACAGGAATATGAGCACAAAGGTAGGCTCAAATTTGTATATTAAACACATTAGAATATTTCATTCAAACATAAGTATGTACAACTAGTAGTCTATTTTCTACTGAACAGTATAGACGTTTGATGCACATAAAATGTTGTATCATATATTAGATAGCATGACTTTGAATGAAATAATGTAATACATTGATGCTAAGTATTAAATTTTATTTTACTAACACAAAATGTAGGTAGGTAGTTAAGATAGTTTGTTAGTTTGGACTCTGTATATTTACTGTGAATGTTTATAAGATGCAGAGAAAATGGTTTATTGGAAATCAACATAACCATCACTGCAACAGAATTGATTATACCTAGATGTTAAAATTTCAACTGTATTGTCCTAATTATAGAAGTGTAATTCTAGATTTTTTTATCAAAAAGACAGGGCTTTTTAGTTATAAGTATGAACATGTAAATAGTTTCTTTGATATAATTAACGTTAATTGTGAATCTCCTTTATTGTACTGTAAATTATAAAAAATGATCGTTTGTCGGACATCATCTTTAACCGATAGTATTTTTCAATTAATAAATGCATTAAATTGTAATTAAAAGGCTTAATTTGTTTAGAACTGATCAAAACAATTAAAGTAAATAATATGTGTATAATAATTTAGTGTGATTTTAAACCTTCAACTAAGGTATTCCTTTCGAATTTATTATTAGTTTTTAAGTGTATAGTTATTATTAAACAAAATAAATCGTAAATAATTGTGTGATGTCGATGAAACGTTTTAATAACAGCATTATATAAATACACTTTTGGATCAAAGTACTAGTGTGTTTTATTTATCATAATGTTTTAATGAAACAACAATTAATACAAAAATTATTGCTATATCTTTAATTAAAGCTTTTCAGATTCCACAGCAAAGTGCTAATGATTAAGGCGTTTACAATTTGAACAATACATCACAATATTTCAAACAGAAACTTAATCCTAAATTACTCCTACTTAATGTAGTTTAGTTTCTAATTACTTTAGTTTATTCTAAATGAATTAATTAATATTAGGTTGTTCTGAATTGTGCGAATCAATGAATGAGTTACGCTGTTCAGAACCATGTACGTTATTATTGCTTCTCTAGTCATTAATAACTATACTTATAATTATAAATCATAAGTCTTCATTTAAAATAGCATCGATGTCATCGATCACATTTATGTCTGAACTATCTATTTTGTTCAGATTCCTTCGACAGCTAGCTACAACGTCTGGTACGTTTTCTAATTCTAAATCTGTTACAATAATTTCATCACATTCTTCACTCAAATCAACAATGTCGACAGGTTCACCCATTTTTGTAGATTCTACATCGATAATTTCATTATCTGGTATTTCATCTAGGTCTACGCGTTTGTTAATTACTATACTAACTATTTGTACTTCTGTGTCAGAATCGTTGTCTGTCTTGGTACTAAAATCTATCACGTCTTCCTTCATGTCACTACTTAGTTTGCTAATACTCAATCTATTTCTAATAAGTCTAGGTTTAGATGCTTGCTCTGCAATTTTTATTCTTTTAAATTCGTAACAATTATCTACTAGCTCGTCTTCCTGTATTTCATACAGGTCGCTCAATTCTGATATTGTACGCTTTCTACTATTTCCAATATCTCTTTGTTTCTGCTCTGCTTTGGTTTGGGTGGACACTGCAGGTGCATTGCGATCAACTTGCTTATACACAATAGAATTACTTCTTACAACTTTTATTATTTTATTGCCAGACGTCGTCTCGTGTGTAGACAGTTTTCTTTTTCTACTCAAATTCAATGTTATAGGAGTGGTGTGTATAATTGTTTCAGATTTCTTTTTAGCACGTATTTCTTCTAATGATAAAACTTTAAAATCTAACGAGTTCCTCGGTTCAATGGTCGGTTGCTGCTTACCTGCTATCTCGTCCAGTGATATTTTGTCATACTTTGTGGTGAGGTTGGTTCTTACAATTTTGCGTTCCTTGGGTGGTTCGGGCGGTAGGGCATCGTAGCTGTAGTAGGCGGCGGCCTCGGCTTGTATTTTCTCTAAGAGCAAGAGCTCCTGCGACTTAGTGCGTGCTATTCGCTGCGCGTCATCGGGCGAGCCAGTTTTAGTGGGTGTGGAGGAGGGAACGCTTTCATTATCCGACTCTGCAAGAACACGTAACCGCTTAATCGAACGCGTCAATCCAAAATGGTTTTCTCATGATTTTCGTAATTAATTTTGATGTGACCCGTCACGATATCGGCGCGGTTGTGTTCTTGTCTAGCGGATCTGAAAGCGACTCACTCGGGGGGCGGTCAAAAATAATTACAAAAATCATATTAAGAAACATTTTTATTTACTCGTTGGTATATTAAACACAATTTGATAAAACAAAGCCAAAGTATAATTTCTGTTCCAATACGAGTTCCTATATCAGTTTGAATGTTAATTAGCTTAAATGAAAGGTCTTAAACACACGCGTTATATATAGTTATTAACATATTTTGAAATTCTTATTTAAAAATAAGTCTAAGATTAACATAACAACAACCCCGTTTTATTTCAAATAATAAACTTGCCGTGCTAGCACGTATTAAATTATTGAATACTTCCTTGTCTTCAAGCGATGGATGCGTGTGCGTGCTAGCTCTGCATATAAAGGTCCAGCTATCAAGACCACTATTTATCAACGAAACTTCCAACCCTCACTCCAATTTAATTTGCAAGTATAAACCATACTGACATGGAATACATTGTGTAAGTATAAAAAATCCTGCTTCCTAGTATAATTATACCTCTCCTTCGCACACAATTACAAATATTATAAAAAAAGACACTCCAATTAATAACCGATTCATTGAATGAACCACCATTTCTACTTTATGTATTATTTAACTTACATTCACATGTATGCATAGTTTACAAAAACCATGGTCACGTAAGGTTCGGGTTAATATTTTCATATCCAAGAAATCGGTTAATAAAATACCTACACGTATTTTAATCTATATCATCGCTAAATTCATAATGTTAATGACATGTCATACGATATGCCCTACAAACAACCAGGACGTATTACTATAATCGAACTGGAACAACTTAAAATCTACCCGCAGAATTTCAATCACTAAAATGACAGATGCGAAAGGGATGGCCGTATGCGAGAGAAAAAGCAGTGCATCTCGCATGCGCATACATCCATCTCTTTCTGTGAGATTTTGTTGTCTGAAATTCTTGCATAGATTTTATTTTTATTAAAACAGGCATTTTTATAATGGCCATCGATCGTACGACATGTACTCAATGCATGGACTTATTTCCAACATTGTTATTACAGAAATGTATGCACAGCGCAGAGCGAGAAACTTTCGCTCTCAAAATTAACAGAAAACTTTAACATTCCAACAATTAATCTAAACGTAAATAAATAGTAATATAATAAAAAAGAGAAGGCTTTAACATTATACTAATCATAAAATTAAATATTGCTAGACATAAGTGAAACCAATTTTAAAACAGCTGCCATCAGTAAAAAAAAAGGCCGCCATTTTGTACTAATTCATTCTAAAATCATACTGTCTAATCAATTGTCAGTACACTTTTCCGCTAATAATTTCAGAGAGAACTGTATCATTTTTTTTTTATTTCATAAATAATAGGTTTTCTTTCCAATAAAACTGAGTATATCAGAAATTTAAACTTCCCATTAGCCTTACTCTATCCCCACCGACCGAGACTATTTTGTTTATTTAATTAAAAATATTGATAATTAGTTTTATACATAAATAATGACTAGGCGTACCGTGGACCTTAGACAAATTATCTTTATTTTCCATTAAAACGTTTTCTTTGTCCTGTTCATACTTTCTGCAGTTTTCGTAATAAATATAGGAACTTTACTTTCAGTGCAAAAATGTTTTAAGAAATCAATCTGATTATTTTCAAAAAATTTTACCATGACACAAGGTTTCTAATAATTTCACTAAACATACCGAAATTCTATGAAAAATTTACAATATTGGAAAGCTGTCAAATATTTCCAAAAACTGCTAAGCAATTACATGCTTTATTCAGCTTATCTTTTTTATCTCTCCTAAACTTGATAATACGAATCTTAAGCACGATTTTTTTTTTTTTTGTAATAGAAACCACAGTAAAGTCTTTAGTTATAAAACTGTGTTTTCCATTCTTAAGGTCTATCCATAAAGTATGCACTTAACACAACACAGAGTAAAAGACGCTTGAAATAACATGTGATGTAGGATTGTCAGCGACAGTAATATTATACAAATACTTATCATTTCTCAATGACATAAACCTTAGAAATACTTTATGTGATGTCACTTAATTTTAAATATCAATACCACAACGTTTTAAAAAAGCATTTTAACGCATTAGACAAAAATTAAGGTGGGCTTGGCTTCATAATCGTAGGAAGACACATTTTATGGATAGCTCCTTATCTACTACTTTTTTTTTTTTCATTTTATTAGCTCTCTATCTAACTCACAGTGCGAATATAAAGTATATTGGGAGGGGCTTTCAGCAGTGGGTACCTTTATAAACTGCCAAGCCCCTAAAACATCCTACATACTAACATACAAACAATTAAAAGGCATAAAGCTTTTTTTTTTTCTTTTTTTTTCACCTATATTTAATGAGTTTATAATAATCGTGTATATATATTTTTATTTGTATTTTATATGTTATTAAACCTATTTATTATGTACTTCTCTATCATAGACAAAGATTATATCGACATCTATATATTTTTTATTATTAAGATAACGAACGCACTTAAGAAGGAACTAAACAGATAGACAAACCTAGCTGTGACCAATATTTACACACTTTGGTCTGTCTGTCCGTTCATTCACATTTACGCTTATATTCAAACGCGGTTTATTTAAATAATTGTTATGCATACATCTGTCACGCTCTTCTATACACGGAACGTCACGGTTGGCTTCGGAGTCTTGGCTATTTAAAACTGTATAACTTTTTTTGTATATAAGATTAAAATACATACATTGGAAGGACTTTTTTAATTAAGATATTTAACGATAAGCAGTATCGTTTAATCTGTGTCTGGGCCATTCCCACTCTATTTATCTCTTTGAGGAGTTTTTCGAACAAAAATTTTTTTATTTATTTATAATGTTCCATTTCTTTATTTGGATATTAGTTGCCAAAAGGTTCCTTCCTTATGAGACATATATCTGTTGTGATGCAGTCTCTTTCCATTTAAAAGAACCAGAACGCGGCCCTGTACCCGCCAGGAAGCTATCGTGGAATTATCAGCAATCAATGAGACAATTGCTGAGTTAGCACTGACAAGATTTCTTTCTTTTCCACAATTATATGGCTTTAAAACAGGTGATGGGACAGAGAAAGGGATATCGCCATATCGAGTAACATCCCTTTACGACTATCTCCGTCGCACTCTGTGACGTCATTATTTTATTTGTCCCTTCTATAATGCGTTCGTACCCTTACATTCACGTTTCCAGTCCCCAAATATTGGAAATCGGCCAACATTGGACCAGAAACGCAACTGGCACCTAATACGTGATATAAATAGATATACCAGTAAATGAAAAAGCGAGAGATATTAATGAATCTAATTAGCTAAGATATGAAAGAGATTATATTATTCTCTAAATTATTGCACATATAAAAATACCGACGTCGCTTTTCCTCATATACATATTTGAGTCGGGACGAGAGTGCTACAAGTAAATCAATAAATCTTTCAAAAGTAGGTTCTCACTCTAAATAATCAATGTCTATGGTATTTAAAAGGGCTAAGGATCGTCTACATAAGTTACAGTCAACCAAACCGCCGCCTCTTTCGGCATACAAGAAAAATATAATCCTAAATAAAACACGTTCTCTTTTCAAATAAATTATTTGGATCCAGTTTCAAACCAATTACTATTAAGTTACCAAGTTCATGTAACATGAGGTCATGTTTTTAATAGAAAATATTCCGAAACTGAACCCAGCTATCGCTATACAATAAATACTAAGATAATTGACTATTGAAGAAAAGAAAAAATAAAATAAAAAATACTATTTGTATCTTCAATAAACAGACGTTTTAATGTGCCTCGCTACAAACTGGGAAAACAAAATCAAATGTATTTTCTTTCTACAAAAACAATTTAAACTAACGCAATAGTAAAACGGCGAGAAATAAATATATATCAATATAAAAGTAAAAATATCCCAGTCTGCAAACGAAGCCACGTTAAAGTAAAAAAAAAAAAAACATTCTTAACTAATAACATGTGAATAAAATAAATATTTTTTTTATATCTAGTCCTCTAATACATCAATATATTTATGAGTCATTCTGACGAACTCTTCGGTTGGCACAACACTAAGCTGATTCCATTCTGTCAACAAATCATCTATAGCAAGTCTAACTAACTGAGACCTGTCAATCCTTCACCAGACAGAATATAAACCAGTAACAGTGCCAAAGTACATTCTTTCTAAAGCATAGTGTTACTTCATATAGAATTAATCAGTGAGCGTCCGAAATATATCTAAACATTGTTAATGCTTAACTCTACAACGTCGCATATCAGTATGAGTGTAATCAGAATGCAGAGTTTTCAATTCAAGGGACAATTCAGTAGACATTGCATTATTTTCAAGCCATCGACTCATCGAAACATCAAAATCAATAATGTTAGAGCCTTTAATACTTCGTTAGTATTATTCTACGTGCAAAATAGGATCGACATTGAAAACTCTAGAACACTCGTAAATCATATTTTCCGGCTCGATTAATTCTTAAAACATATTGAAATACTTCACTTTATTAACTGTAATATACGATCATGCACATTTCACCGAATCTAGCATACTCAACTTTACATTTCAATATGTTTCAAAAATCACACCGAAACGAAACGTAAGCCCCCCGTCCACACAATTCGAGAAAACCCAAAATAAATATTAACCGCCCCACGATACCCTGGCGGAGCACTCGAATAGTATGCAGGAGGCTCAGTACATGTAATTTCAGTAGAGCCGCATACCTTCCTCGAAGTTGACGACGAGCGGGTCGACGGGCATGGGCGCGTAGGGGTTGGGAGGCGCGTCATGCGCGTGCGCGTGCGCGTGGGCGTGGGCGTGCGCATGCGCGTGCGCGTGGGCGTGCGCGTGCGAGTGCGGCGGCATCACGCGCCGCGCGCCCAGCAGCTCGCTCGACGCCGGCAGCACGCCCAGGATGGCCGAGTCTAGGACCACTGTCGATGGTGAACATCGTTTTAAAAAATATACTTCAACTAAGTAATCAGTTCATTCATCTGTAAATAGTAGTTATCCTTGAAGCAAAAAGAAAAAAAATATATACACTAGATTTAGAAAAATTTACTCTTGTAGCTTTAATATTACGATAATAAATCGAAATAAAATTCTCTACATGTATTTTATCGACACCCCAACCATACACGAGTCTACATCCCTACTTTACGTGCATGGGATGATGTATTCCCCGAAAAATATTTTTTTTTATAACTCGGTCTGCAAATTTACAGCGATAAGACTTAGTTGACCACGGACACATGGTGAAACAGAAGGGTTCCTTCTTAACTACGAAACCCGGTCTTCCGATACCGCGAGCATATGACAATGGGGCTGGTGTACCTTGCCGTTGTTGCTGCCACAGCAGCGGCACGGGCGCGGGCGCGGGCACGCTGTTGAGCGGCTGCGCATCGGGCGGCATGTTGTCGGGCGCGCTAGCCGACGCCTGGTTCTGCGTAAACAACATGCACTATTTTACGTCAAATGTCTGTCATATACCAACCTCCTTGGAGCGCTATAAAGGGAAACTTTCCGTGTGGCGGGTATGGCACACCCCTACAATATAGCGAGGAGGGCGATGGCTGCCACACGCGTCATACTTGTTAACAGATGTTACTTGTAGGAGTTTTTAGCAATAGTTTGTGGTATTCTATTTGTCATTATAATCACTTTTTTTTATTGTTATTGTAAAATGAGACTAATTTTACTGTGTGTAATAAATCTAAATTCGTTATTAAAAAGTTATTGCCCCCTCTTTTCAGTATACAATCCTCTGAACAGATATTAGAGTCGGGCTATCTAAGTGTTTGTGAACGCCCATTAGAATAAAAATAGCAATAGAAGTTCTGGCTAAATTTAACATTAAGAAAAGTTATAACCAAAACTAACCAAATATTATCAATAAATACTGTTCCGTTATCATATATTTTTATATGTCACTATGTTATACCAAGCCAATACATTCCAAGAACCATTCACTCTGCCGGTATTATTACATGACTTCATTATTATGTAACATATTACACAAATACAAGTAATAAACGTGAAATTAATTGCTGTAATAAACTGTTGATAATTTAAGGAGTTAGGCATGTGAGAGATAACGATTTACGCTAATCACTCAACATATTCATAACTGGCAAATAATTATACATGTATTAAAACCAAACCGATATTTTATAAGGTTTTAAAGTTATGGCGATTTCGACATGTAAGTCCAATTCATTATTATATTTTTTAACTTCATGGAATCAATTAAGAAATAAAGCATACCATACTGCCAAAATAACGGCGCCTACTCCTTTCAACCGACTTCAAAATAGGAGCAAAGTCATGTTCGTCTATATTTTTTAACTGTAGTTTCCGCATCGTCAATAATGATAATCAATCAATACCGTATAAAAAACACCTACCAGCCAATTTGGAAAGCTAATTTGCATGACATCCTACAAACTTTTAATCTTCAATATCAAACATGGTGATGTTATAAAATAATAAACAAGTGAAAGTTTATAGTGCAGTGTTCCCGTTTTTCAACTCACTCTAATAGATATACTAAAACATTATGTTATGAACTACAGATAACTATTTCTGATTAAAAAACTCCTGTTACGACTTTCGATGTCATACCTTTGTTGTGGAATCATATGTATTTAAACTGATTGAGATAATATGGTCTCATTGCATCCTTATTTAATCCAATACAAAATTAAGACTATCTTTAAATCTGTTAAAAGGTGTCTATACATACAGCCATCGGTGGCCCAGGCTGGCTAGGGGCGATGCCATCGGTACGAGCCTCCGGGTTCTTGTGCATGAATGGGCAGTGCATCTTGCGGCAGCCGCCTGGCTGGTTCTCCCAGTAGCATGGAATTTGCTTGCGATTTTTCTGCAATTGGAGAATAATAATTTATATGATAGTATTGAAATGAGGGTTAGTCAATAAAATATGATTTAAACAGACATTTAGAATGTCATGGCATTCATTTATTGGAATGCATAAGGTGAGGATTTGTAAAATTACAGGGGATTCTAATACAATAACAAACTTAAGATTGTATGTTTGTTACAAAGTTACACTATTCCCAACTGTTATATTCTCCAACATAGGCTATATTCTAATCCTGGCATACATAGGATGCCAAGAGAAGGCAGGATGGAAGTTAGTATATAGAAGGAGTACCGATCAGAATGATTTCTCTTCAAAATGAGCTAGCATTATTCACTAACTGACTGAAAGGAGATAATCATTCATTTGAAAATGGTCCATATTCTCCCAGCAAATGCTTAATAATTCCAGATTACAAAATTCTTAGGGAACAGACAAACAATAAAGTAAGCAAATGCTCCCAGCTGTCATGTGGAAACACCTACATTCCAGCCTATCTTCCATTGGCTTTTTATTTAACATCCGATAAAACTATTACATAATGCTTAAAAAAACAGCTGCTTGACATAAAAATAATTGTTCCACCTAAATATCCTAAATCATATGCATATATATTACTGTAGAAAGGTTGTTACTTACCCTCAACTCCATGTGACGAAGTTTGCAGCGTTTGTCGAGGCACTTGCCCTGTTGCCAGGCAGAGCACATAGTTTCGCAGCCCAGCGCTGATGGCTCATGGCGAAACACACAATTATCTCCCTGGAAGATAATGATATAGAATTCAGATAATTACTAAAAAACCAGACCTGATTTTGTTATATATGTATACTTGGTGCCATATTAAGTTATATTGTGTGTAAAAAATCATACAATGACTTCAGTGATAGTATATTAAAACTGATGCTAATTTTATTCAAGTCCATATTGTCAATACTTTAAAGTTAAGATGTTATCTTTAACCATACACATTTATAATAATAGGAGTATAATAAGATAGATAGGATACCAAGGTTATAACAAGATCTAAACCTATTAAAAACAAAACCATTGACAATGATCGATCAAAACAAGTACCTTTGCATTACAAGCTGATTAATGCCACAAGACTAAGCAAGTACCTAATGTCTGTGATTAGGTTATTCACAAGTTAAAAAGGGTATTTCCCCAAGTACAAAAGGTGAATCATATAATTCATCTTGCATGTAATAAAACTTTCCATAACTGGTAGTTTTAAATACTTAAAACACAATTCAAGGATTAAGAATGAAAGCAAACAAATGCTTTATACCTGCATGAAAATAATTAATCAAATTCAATTTATGTTTCCTACAAGCTGCATGATTAATTAAGAAGTAGCAAGGCATTGGTTTTATTTACATAAATCCACCAAAATGGAATGTACATGGTGTCCAATGTTGTCGCCAACTACTGTCGGTAGATGGCGCTGTACGGTAAGTGGTGATTTCTAAATCGCGCTATCGAGAGTCTCGCGCGTTTTATGACCCGATTTGGTGCATTATCGTTTAAATATACCTTACCAACAATCCAGAATTATTTGTTTTATTTTAATAATAATAAACACATAGGATTTAACTTGCACAGTGTTGTACATGGTCCTTCGTGCGCCGATTATTACAAGAATTGGCAGGTCACCTTTACGGCATTAAGTTGTGTGTAGTGGTGTGTTTGTGTGTGTGCATGGTGGTGCACCATCTTAAAGCGGTCAAGCAGGAGATCGTATTGATCTTCAGGCGGCCGGGAGAGCTGGTACAGTCAGGAGTCGGAACAATACCGATGAGTGGAGTCGCCGGGTATGGTGACGTCATCATTGGAGGAAGGAGCGTCAATATTTCAGGTGAAGTGATACACGTGGAAAGAAACTGTGAGTACAAGTTTAATCGCTTTGAAGATAGAAGAATTTACTGCAAAAGTGAACAGTTTTAACGTTAGAGTAAATTTTAGAGTACAAGTTGTTTGTGTTTACTGGTTAGTTAGGACTTAGAATAATTTCTTAAAAAACGACGGAACGGGGACTCTATGCCCAAATTTCAGTTACGTAGTATTGAGTAAAAGACTTAGAATAATTTTAAACATATTAAAAATAATACATGTCTTTGTTTTAAAATTTGTGGGAAGTTTGTTCTTGTGGAAGTGAACTTTACTTTGTTATATTAGCTTGTAAATTCATAATATTGTCATTTGGTTTAAACTTAATTTTCTTGGCATCCATATATTGAAATCAGTCGGTTCGATTATTTTGAGATTTAAGTGATTGGTTGTTATAATGGAGTCCATTTTGAACTACCAACTAGATTTGTATTTACGCATGTCCAAGGCTTATAGCAATTTTAAGAAGAGCCCAAAGGACCGGATTACGAAAGAATATATAGAAAGTAGACTGGAAATGAACGAACAACTTATAAAGCATTTATGGATGGCCATAAAGAATTATTGCGTAGTACCACAGCTAAAGACTTAAAAGGTACTGAATATAATAACAATGGTATTTATGATAAAACCGAAGAATTGTTTATGGATTATAAAATAGAAATGAAAACAGTGTTGTCAAAGATCGAGTCACTTAATTCAAATGTAAATGTTACTTCAAATGTTAAATCTTCGCATGTCAAACTACCAAAAATTAATATTCCTCACTTTTCGGGCAAATATTTAGAATGGGCTACATTTCGGGATCTTTTTCAGTCTTTAATTCATGTAAATGATCAGTTAGATGATGTGGAAAAACTACATTATTTAAAAGGTTATTTGGTTGGAGAAGCTGAGCAATTAATAAGACATATTCCAATTAACAGTACAAATTACAGCCAATGTTGGAAATTATTAATAGAACGTTACGATAATAAAAAATATATTTGTCATCATATTTTAAAAAGGTTGTTTAGTCAAAGAAACCTGATTAATGAATCTGCTGTTGGTATTAAAGAACTAATCGACAATACTAACGATTGCTTAAGTTCTCTGAGGAATATTGGTATCGATGTATCCACTTGGGACGTTATTATTATACATGTTGTTACCTTGAGACTTGATCCGGAATCAAGAAAACAGTGGGAGTTTAATATTAGTGCAAGTTCTCCCGATGAACTGCCTACTTTTAATCAGTTTAAGGAGTTTTTGACCAACAGATACAGAGCCTTGGAATTCATATTAGGTACAAAACCGAGCCCTGGACCAAGGACTCAAGGTAACCAGCATCAAAATAACAATACTGGAGGTAGGGTAACTACATTACATGCGACGAAGGTTCAATGTCAATTTTGTTCCGAGGAACATTATCTTTCTTTTTGTAAGTCGTTTGCTAAAGAACCAGTAGATGATCGGCGAAGTTTTGTACAGATAAATAATATTTGTTTTAATTGTTTGGGAAGCAACCACTCAGCTGCTTTTTGTCGAGTTAACATAAGGTGTCGTATTTGTAAAAAGAAACATCATACACTTGTGCATCCTAAGGGTAAGGTATCCTCTGAGATAATCGAAGGTGAATATAAAAAAAGCGCTTCAGAAAATGTCGTTGCATGTACATCATCTGATAGCTTAGAAGTAGAAGAGGCAGATGAAATATCATCGCCAGGAGTTTCTTGTTTTTCGTCAGGAAGAGTTTACAATCAAGTTTTGCTAGCGACAGCGTTAGTCAAGGCTATGTCGAAAAATGGAACACTGACAATTCGGGCTTTGCTAGACCAGGGTTCACAGTCGTCCTTTATAACCGAATCGACTGTTCAACTGCTGGGTCTTAAGAAAACCACTGCAAGAGGGCAAATATCAGGTTTAGGAGGAGACAAGAAAGTGACTACCAACGGTGTGGTAGATCTAGTGGTGTGTTCGCGGGTCAATGCAAATATTACCATTAAGGTAAGGGCGTACGTACTAAAGTCTATTACAAGTCTTCTTCCTGTGTGCAAAATGGAAAAAATAGAATGGCCTGAGCTTAGTGAGTTGACATTGGCAGATCCTCATTTTCAAACTCCAAATAAAATAGACCTACTGCTTGGTGCAGAAATCTATGGAAAAATATTAGAAGAAGGAGTCAAAAAGGGTCCGCTTGGTTCACCAGTTGCTCAGGCTACAAGCCTGGGCTGGATTTTGTCTGGTGTAGTTAGCAGTTCAACCATTGCGGATAGCGTGGTTATGCATTGTCATCATGTGGATGACAATGAAATTCTAAAGAAGTTTTGGGAGATTGAGGCAGAGCCAGAGCTACCTAGAGAAAAGTTATATAATTATGATGAAATACGCTGCGAGGAAATCTTCACAAATACTACCGACAGAGATGAAGAGGGTAGGTATGTCGTGAAACTTCCAATGTTGACTGACAATCCACAGGTTCATAACTCATTAGCTATCGCTATGAGTCGGCTTAAGTCATTAGAAAGTAGATTGAACAAGAATGAGAACCTGAAAATAAAATACAATGAAGTGATTAACGATTACATTACATCAAATCATATGGAGCTTGTACCTGATAAGGAAATTAATAACCCTGCTGCAATTTACTTACCTCATCATGCAGTTGTCCGTGAGGATAAGGAAACTACTAAGGTGCGTGTAGTGTTTGACGCCTCCTGCAAAGGGACTAATAATAAGTCACTGAATGATAACCTACTAACCGGTCCAACACTGCAACCTGACTTACGACACCTCATAATGAAGTTCCGAACTCATCCTGTTTGTCTGGTAGCAGATATCGAGAAAATGTACAGGCAAGTTAAAGTTAAAGACACTGATACTGATTTTCAAAGGCTATTATGGAGAGAAAACGATGAGATACAAAGTTACAGACTCTTAAGAGTAACCTTTGGAACTGCCTCAGCTCCATATTTAGCAGTAAGGTCTCTACAACAAGTGGCAAGGGACGAAGGCGCTCGATTTTCATCAGCAGCTGAAATAATCTTAAAAGACTTTTATATGGATGATCTTATGACGGGCTGTCAAACCTGGGAAGAGGGGTTATTATTATATTCCGATATAAGTTCTATTCTAGAAAAGGGTGGATTTAAGCTACAAAAGTGGTCAAGCAATGACGAGAGGCTATTGGAAGAAATAAAGAAACAGGAAAGGGATGTAGAAGGAATAAAATGTAGAGAAAAGGGAATACATATTAAAATGGATGCAATTATTAAAATTCTAGGACTTACCTGGAACCGAGGCGACGACTCCTTTCGATACACGGTGAAGATACCGGCATTGCAGCAACCTGTAACAAAAAGAAAAATTATATCCGACATATCTCGTTTCTATGATCCTCTGGGCTGGGTGGGACCCAGTATAATAATATCAAAAATAATCATTCAAAAGCTATGGTTGGCAGGTTTACAATGGGATGAAGCAGTACCAGATCATATATTAAATGAATGGTTAACTTACCGAGAAGAATTGTTACAGTTATCAGAACTGCGTATACCTAGGTGGATCGGCACCAAGGCAAATGATGCGCACGTAGAGCTACATGGCTTCTGCGACGCGTCAAAGGTAGCATATGCGGCAGCTGTCTACATTCGAGTGATTGATCGCTTTAACATCGTACATGTTAATTTAATTTCGTCAAAAACCAAGGTAGCTCCGGTTAAGCAGATCTCAATTCCAAGACTAGAATTGTGTGGTGCAGTGCTATTATCAAAATTAATGATAGAAGTAGCTAAAGTGTTAGGAATAGAAAAAAATAACTTACACGCATGGACTGACTCTACCGTAGTTCTTGCATGGATCAACAGTCATCCCAGCCGATGGAAGGTATTCGTAGCAAACCGAGTGACTGAAATTATAACAAACCTTGATTCACACAATTGGGGACACGTCACGTCGAAAGAAAACCCCGCGGACGGAGCATCACGTGGTGTTCGCCCACCTGAATTGGTGAAAATGGAAACTTGGTTCAGTGGTCCAAGATTTTTATCCAGAGATTCCATAAACTATCAAAAACCTAAAAATGTGACTACAGATTTAGAAGAAGTGAAGGCACACTGCTCTACAGCTGTGGATGTGTCCATTTGGGAGAGATTTTCATCAATGACAAGATTGGTCAGAGTTATAGCGTATTGTCGGCGTTTTATTAAAAAGGTAAAGAAGGAAGCAATTAGTATCAACATCGATTATCTTACCACACAAGAGCTGTCTGAAGCTTTAAAGTTATATATTAGGGAATGTCAAGCAAATAATTTTGATTCAGAAATAACTTTATTGAAAAAGAAAAAGGACTTACCTAAAAGTAGTTGTCTCCGTGTTTTAAATCCATTTGTTGATGAAGACCAGCTGTTAAGAGTCGGTGGTAGGTTAGAACAGGCACAGTTCAATTATAGTAGAAAACATCCTCTTATCATACCACGAAATTCCCACTTGGCAAAATTAATTGTAGCGGATGCTCATAAACAAACACTTCATGGTGGACCTCAACTTATGATGTGTTTTATACAATCCAAATACTGGATTTTGGGTGCAAAACAGCTTGTTCGGTCACACTTCAAGAAATGCGTAACGTGTGCTAAAAATTCAGCAGTCACTCATGCTCAATTAATGGGGCAATTACCCTCGGTTCGAGTTACTCCCACACGCCCGTTCAAAAACACCGGCGTTGACTATGCTGGCCCTATACAGATAAGAACAGCAAAGGGTCGTGGTAATAAATCCCATAAGGGATACATCTGTTTGTTTGTCTGTATGGTGACTAAAGCGGTACATCTCGAGGCGGTAACCGATTTAACTTCAGAAGGATTCCTGCAGGCCTTTAAAAGATTTATAGCCAGAAGAGGTAGATGTACAGACCTTTGGAGTGATAACGGTTCGAATTTCATTGGAGCCGCTAGTGAATTAAAGAGTTTATTTAAAATGGAACAAAATTCTATGACTAAGGAAGTGGCGGAGTCATTAGCAAACCAAGGATGTAAGTGGCATTTTATACCTGCACGGGCTCCAAATTTTGGTGGTTTGTGGGAAGCAGGTGTCAAGTCCGTTAAGTACCACCTTAAGCGAGTCATCGGGCATTCGACTTTGACTTATGAAGAAATATCCACAGTTCTAACTCAAGTAGAGGCTTGTTTAAATTCTAGGCCACTATCGGTTCTCAATGAGGATGTAGATATTGCAACGGTCTTGACCCCAGGACACTTCCTAGTTGGGGAACCTCTTGTAACTCTTCCTGACAGAAATTTTGAGACATCGAATATCAGTTCCTTGAGAAGGTGGCAATACACGCAAAGGATGATGCAAGACTTTTGGCGCTGTTGGTCCAGAGAATACCTTACAAAGTTCTATAATAGATATCGTTGGTCTTCACAAAGGCCTCAAATTGAGATTGACGATGTAGTTTTAATAAAGGAAGACCATCTGCCTCCGTGTAATTGGCTGTATGGCAAGGTGGTTGCAACTCATCCGGGAGCAGATAACATTATTCGAGTGGTAACTTTAAAAACTAAAAATGGAATTCTCAAACGACCAGTAACGAAGTTATGTTTACTTCCAGTATCAGATTAAAGATAGAGTACATTATACTCATAAATGTTACTGGTAGATATAAGATTTAAGTTAGCTTTACATTATACTTATTAGTTTAGGTTATTTTTAATTTGATTTTATTTTATTGTGATTGTGATTTTAAATGACAAATTGCACTTTGTCCTTAGTGGGCGATATGTCCAATGTTGTCGCCAACTACTGTCGGTAGATGGCGCTGTACGGTAAGTGGTGATTTCTAAATCGCGCTATCGAGAGTCTCGCGCGTTTTATGACCCGATTTGGTGCATTATCGTTTAAATATACCTTACCAACAATCCAGAATTATTTGTTTTATTTTAATAATAATAAACACATAGGATTTAACTTGCACAGTGTTGTACACATGGTTACATAATCTATGTGATTGTTTTTATAGGATAACCTATAAGTAGATGTGTATATGTGTATGTATTTTTACATTTCAGCAACTTAAACACATGGTTCATAGCTAAAATACATGTTAAAAGACACACTCTCAAAATAATAGACATAAACAGATATTCCAATTTGTATCAATGTAATATTCCTACAATCTTCTTTTTTTTCATAATAGTCAACTTATGTTATTTACAGTTCCATGGAGTGTGTGCAGAGTACCTACATCTCTTTTAAAAATGTATTATTTTTATATAACACTTATATTGTAAAACCAATATTTTAAATATAGGTATGAAAATATTAGCATGATTCAATCAAAGCTTCATTGCAATAATGATCTAAACTAGCAAATTTTTATTTTAAACATTTATAAATTAATATATTTGCTTAATTAATAGAAATGAAGGGTATGATGTTAGGTGGACATTTTCTTACCTTAGTGCATGTGGAGTAATAGTAAAAGTAGCAATCGTTAAATTTCCGCGGGGACTCCATGGTGCAATCCGCCGTCCAGGGTCTGCGAAATATTGGAACGCCGTGTAAGGTACCAAAGCCGACACCAAAAATTTATGTACTAATTTATTAACACAATTTAACGCTACAAACTGGGCTAGTTGGGTAACTATACAAATTGTATTACAAATCACACGTGTGCAGCCTGCAACAATTCGAAATACTAAGATTTTTCCAATTTGACACTACGTACAGGCACGGCGCGGCCAAACAAGTTCCAAATTAAAAACCATCAATATGTCAAACGTATATTATTCACTTTACTCACCGTTCTCTAGATAAACTAAAAAATAATTAAATTAAACAACAAATATCTACACAACGGCACTAACTAGCGCAAAATATTACGAACGTCACTAATAGAAAGAAGATGTAGTAGATATGGCGGACATGTGGCGGACTTTCATTTCATTCGTTTCGTCCGCCCCACCGTTTGATTGGCTGATAGTTGTCTATCTTACACCATAGAGTAATAAGGTGTTTTTTTATTTTATTTTTAGGGCTTCGTAGCTTAATGCTAGAAAAAGTTACCCGTAACGTCTATATCCGATACCATTTGATAGAGTTTATTGTTTATTATAATCACAGAATATAAATCATCCAAGATTTGGAATTTAAATTAAATTGTCAATATCAACTAACTACACACGCCACGACCAACCATGGTGACATTGATTGGGACACTTAGTCGTGCTTACTGCGCTTATAAATGTCTCTCAGAAATGACCAACATAATTTTTTTGTCCCTATCTAAAATCCAGGGATGCGCTTTTGGAGTTAGGTCTAACCCTTTTAAGCTACGTCCAACCAAATTGTTAAGCGATGAACGCCCATTCTAGCACTTTTATGAATAATGATCCTGTTGCTATAAAATCGACGTCTAACGCAATGCAGAGCACCTTGTTCTTCGAAAAGTGCCTATCTAGCGCCGTTTTGATATCAACCTAGCGCGCTTTCATTACAAAAAGTTGATTATGATAGCACTATTTCCAGTGCCGGCGTTAGGGGCGGGCGAGGTGGGGCGATGGTTTGGGGCGTAAAATTTGGGGGGCTGACGCGGTCTGAGGTTACAATACTGTGTCTGCGTACCCTCAATACTGAGCTCTACGCTCTGTGTTCTTGGTATATCGTTTGGAGTCGGTCTTCAACCACACGCAAAGAAATTACACTCGATAATGTTTGTTTAGTACAATATTCTTGCCCGGGGCGTCAGTGGCTCTAACCTCGGTCCTGTGTTTCCATACAAGTAATGACAAGATCTAATTCAACCCAAAGATTTTAGACCGAGACCAAACAAAAATTGTTGGTCGTAAACAACAAATTGAGGAAACGATATATGGGTCATTGTCAAATTTTGCGCAGGTAACCATGACTAAAAATAATAAATTTAATAAAAAATTAAATTACTCAAACATGACTATTAGTTACATCGATGCCTGTTAAAACAATTGTTTTTTTTGCTGTTACAGTTGGCCGCGATCTTTAACTAATGATTTGTGATTTCTTTCAGATTTTGTAAAATAAAAATACAATTCTGTTATAATAACGTTTTAGTTTTTATTGTGAAATGAAACAAATCAGTCTAAAATATTTGGCATTCATGTTAATCACAGTCCTTTATCTTATAATCACAAGTTTTTTTTTAAGTTTAACCATTTTTTTATTAAATTCCAAACATAATAATTCATAGTTGAGTAACAGAGTAGTAAATTTAACATGCCATAACACATAAATGATAAAGTAAAGCGTAAATTACACTTTCCTTTCATATTTAGATTATTAACCTCATTGACAACATATAGACTCTAAAATAGGTAGTAAATAGGTAGGTAACAAAGTAGACGCACAATAAAAATACGTAGCTAGTTGACCGCCTGGCGGCTGACTGACGCCTCCTATACACCTTCCTCCGCTCTACCGGTCAACACGTAATAATACAGACATTCCACTCAAACTAGTACAAAGCCTAAAAAACGTATCTCTCTTTAATGTTGCGATTTACTCAGTAACAGAGTATTCCTGACAGATTCACACAGTACGCGGGACAAAGTTTAAAAAAAATGTTATTATGTAAATTTCGATACCTACCGCTTTTACGGCATATTTTATGAATATTAACAATACTCTTTTTATGGTAATAATTTATTTAAGGTAGGTTGAGTTAGTATAAAATGAAATTATTTGATGTTTTTTAACGAAGTGGTACCAGGGACATATAGACTTTGTAAGGAAAACATTTCTGTTACCAAAAATTACAATGTTACATTAAAAAAAAAACTTATCTCTTTATTTTTGTTTTGAATGATTATTAATGCGATGTATATGGTATTTAATATAAATTTTGAATGATCAGTGATTATTTTTTTACCTGCGCGAAATTTGACAATCATCGATATATATACACTTGTCATAATAATTCTTTCATTTTATAGTCCCACAAGAAATAGATGAATTTTTTTTTTCCAATAAAAGTAAAATACGTATTCTTTTAATGTCCACAGCGACCTGTGCCCCAAGAACGAACATCTATCGTAAAAAACGCGCCTATCGCAAACGTATCGTCATCAATCGAGTGCGCCAAAAACCAATGATAGGCGGTTATAAAACACGGTTTTTAAAATTTTATTAACTATGTTTTAAATTAAATATTTACCTACACTACAACAATAAAATACTAAACGGTCAGTGTTGTATGAACTTTATTTATCATTAATATTATTACAACATGATTTTAAACATTAATTTACATTATACAATAAATAAATGCTCACAATTTTAATTATGAAGTCATGTTTCGTAAAAGCATAATTGTATACTAAAGAATAACAGCAATCAATTTTAACTACGAATTAAGACACGATGTCGATAACATTCGATGGATTAATAAAAAAAATTAAATTACATTCTCGCACTAATAGCCTGATCAATAAGTTTTTTTTATTGAGAATCTTTTAAATTCCAGGTTTTTCACGAATTACGACAATTAATTAAAGAGGAGAGCCAGCGAGCTGAGCTAGGTAACTAAGTAATAAGTATTGGGCGAGAAAAAATTGGTCACCTCATCAAAAAATTATAAATTAATAATGTCAAAAAATCACAAAAGCAACACTACATTTAAAAATATTGAATGAAACTATAAATCAAAATGTAACCAAGGCGGTCAATCGCACAAGTAAGTTATGACGACCGAACAGTTGATTGAAAGGGAGTGCGTGATTTTTAATTGACTTGTTATTAGCCGCAGGGGCTTTTACATCCTCACGGAAAGTTTTCCCTTTATATGAAATTGGTGATCCAAAGTTGAACCTATATAAATATTAAATTATGTGAATGAGTAGGTATGAAAATAGATAAGAATTTGTACATTTGTATACCAATACTGCAAGGAATGTTTACATTGTTTCTATAATATTTTTGCATGTTCCAATTGAAGGTTAAAAATGTTATGCGTGTTTATATTAACGTGTTAAACTAAACATAATAATAATACGAATGGCCTCATCTCAGCTCATAAAGTTTTCTAATAAACCTACTGGATGACGACAACTGCCCGCACATCTTTTAAAAAACAAAACCAAAGACAACACTTGTATCTAACAAGGAAAGGGTATTGCTTACATGGTGCAGACCCATTAAAACAGTCTTAGAACTCAATTCAATCATTAAAATTCAACACAGATACATAGATAACATTATAGAAAACATAACAAACACATGTGAAGATATCAATCTACAGTTTTCAAGCGGCATGAAAACTATATTGATCGCTAAAAGATACATAATTAGGACTTAATTTCCCATTACCGGTCTGTTTTATAATTTCCATTATATAATTTTTTATTTGCTACTAATTGAAATATGAGAGTATTACTTTTATCGGCTGCTTATTTATAATGGCATTTTGCTTTTACACAATAACTGTATGGCCATTATTGAAAGAAAGAATATGTTTTTTCAGATTTTTCTATATTAATGATTTGTCAATGGCAAATGGCGAGTCTACTGTGAACAAAAGTAACTCATTTCAAATAAAATACACGTCATATATTGACCAAGTTGGGAAGTCGTTCACTACAAAATTCCATTCCATTATTTTAATAAATCCTAAACATTATAATGGAGTTAATATGATGGGGCAGGATTGCTTATCATAAATATATAAAAATACATGAATTTTGTTCAAAAACGTGCAATCTAGTGCTGGATTAAACACAACTATATTAAGTTGTAATAAGGACGAGAATGAATCTATTCGACACATATTTTTTTTCTTTTGGGCTATCACAGGGTTACATTACGATGCATTCATACAGAGTCGATTAACGTAGATTATAGATTATGTTTTGCGAGTTCGTTTGTGACATAAGTATTCGACTGCGTGCTGACTGGTAAATTTTAGGCGCGTGTCCAACATTGATTAGCGTATTATCTCAACATGTCATAATTTGCAATACGCTTCAACTTTAGGAGAATGTAGTCACTTTTGTCAATCGTGTTTTATAACTTACAATGTGTAAACGTCGTCTTGTTTGAGAGTGCATCTACTAAAATCCAGTTAGTGATCGCCCACAAATTTTACAACAATGCCTAAATAATTCATATTTCAATGAGTTAACAAACATTCAATTTTAATCTCTTGGCAAGTTAATTGCCCGCAACAACAATAACGATTTTTCACAATCATTTATTATTGTTGATGACAAATTGAATATAATGCCATTATGTACTTTTATATGTACGCAGACAACTCTCTCGATTTAGAACTAAATACTTGCATTTGGTTTCTGAAAATACAAACTATTTATTAGTCATTGTCTCGTGAAGACATCGAGAATTTATTCGATAATACTTTATGTCAAATAAAGTTTAGGATATAGAATCGACAACAATTCTTTCTAATGATTATCGTGAATCAGAAGAAAGAATTTCTTTTTGTATTTAATCAGAAACCAAACGCCAATACATGATCCCTTACCAAGAAACAATTTCACAAGCTTCACTAAGCGTTTTATACCCTGTGAGGCGATACTGTTTAGCTGTATTGTCATCTTCACTCTTAGTAAGGGACAATTTGGACGCTACACCAATATCTCACATATAGGCCATTGATTTAAACACATACAACTTTAATACTAATGAATAGCTCTAGGAACTAATTGAACGGTTATGTGCAAGAACCGGAGATTAATGAGATTTTATTTAATTTCGAGTCAATAAATTAATGGTTAGCTGTTCATGAACTAGATAATGCGCAACTATTTTTTCTTTGTAAGCCAATATTTAAATTTATTTGATGAAATTATGAATATACAATACAAAATTACGGGTTTTGCGAATTGGAATGTTTTCATTCTCAGTTGCGCACAAATGGATGATTCTGACACTGTCATTCAAAAACACTAACCTAAACTCTGTTTATCACAATGTATCAAACGTGTAATGTGCGGTAGATACGATATAACGCGATGCAATAAGGTCAATTCTGCTCGTGTCACCGCAATGTTAATGGCGTGTAGAATGACGTGAGAGTGAGAGAGAGCTACCATATCCGTGAGACGTGCGAAAGAGACGGCCTTATCTCTTGGAGGAGCTTTTGATCTGTTGTAGTTTAAGGCGTAGTGCGTCGACGGCCGCTTCGTTCTTTTGAGAAATGGCTTGGGTTGTGTGAAGCTGAAAATTTATTGATAAAATATTAATCATAAAGAATGAATGCACACTTGGCTAAATGTTTTTAAATGATCGTACATTTACATTATGAAGACAAAGGGAAATTACATGAGATAAAAAAATGATCACTATCACTAATCACCCTAGGTAAGAGTATTATATCTATTTTAACTAGAGTTAAGTAGGAAGTGGTTTGGCTCCAACAATAATAGCTTAATTTTTAAATAGACTATGTGTGACAATTGCAGATTTATACTTTCACATGGACAAAACATTTGAGTGGTGAGTTTTCTTAACTACAGGATTATTTTATGATTGTATTATTTAGGATTTTCCTATTTTAAACTACACATAACACCAATTTAGAGTAAGAAAATACCTCTAATTGTGGGTCGATACTGTGCGTGCGTGGCAAGGTGTTTTCGTTGATGGAGTCGACGAGAGCGCGGTTGTCGCCCACCGGGGTCCGCGGTTGTGAGGACGGGGATGACTCTGTTTTTAAACCTGCCTTAGCCTGTACAAGAAAAAACAGATATTTTATACTTAAAATACAATATTTCTATTTCTAAAACTATATTATTTGTTATAGATTTATAAAATCTACAATTTACTTTAAAAAAAGGCATTTCACGTTTTTTTTAATGCCTAGCTCATATTATCAATTCTAAATAATAACTCACCTGTAAAGCTCTGAGTCTCTCTAAGAATATGACGTGGGATTTCTCGTCATTTTCATTACTTATATCTGGAAAAAAGAGATTTAAATGAAGGTACAATACTTTCGTCAAAGAACTTCCAAAATCTGGAGAAAAACTATAACATAACTTATCTTGTCTACTACAACTGCACTTGCACTGCAATTGATGTCGTCAAACGGATTCTAACATGGGCGCTAAATATATAGAGAAATAATTTTTGTCTCACCAATATTATCCGATTTGTAGTCATGTTTGTACATAGGCATAGAGGCGAGTTTCCTTTGTTCTGCGACTTCGCTCAGTCCCACCTCAACATAATTTCGGAAGTAGAACGATGATCCTTGCATGAACGTCCAGATGTCGACTTCTGGGTGACGCTCCTGTAATATAATTTTTCAGATTTGATCAATCTCAAAATAGAGACCAAATGAGAATCAATAGATCTCCAAAAGATCATAATATGGAGAGAAATTAGAATAGCGTCATACCATGGTATGTACGAACTAATATAGTAAATACGGAAATTTTTATGTTCGTCAATCAATCACGATATAATGGTTTAACAATATAACTCATTATATCAATATCCATCATTATACCTCAAAATAATGGATGCTAATATTTCTGAAAAGCCATAGGTCGAAAGCTTGGTGACCGTGGAATTAATAGATGACCTTTATTAGTAAACTAACAAAAAAAAAAACCTACATTCGCAAATAGTAAGCGTATTTACAGAACTGGGACTGAGCACGAACATCTATATCAATCGTAGCGTCACCGTATCAAGTGGGCCAAAAAGCAATGAAACAAAAAAAAATATTGTCTTGTGCGATGTACAATTTTTCGACGGGGCAGTTGGCTTGGTGGTTAGAGACCCTGACCAAACATTTGTGTGCATGAACACGTCTGTTTGTTCTGTGTCTGGGTGTGAATATCTATATAAGTATGTATTTAAAAAGTAGTATATGTAATATATCAGTTACCTGGTAGCCATATTACAAGCAGTACACTCTGCTTAACTTGGGATCAGGTAACCATGTGTGAAGAATGTCTTGGGATTTCTTATTATTCTTATTATTGCATACAAACCCAACTTTTGGACGATGACGATACGCCCGCGACTGATGTTCATGCTCAGGGCATTTAGAAACAAGATGATTTACCCGCAAGTCATAGAGTTGTGACAGGGCATCCTTATTGTGTTCCTTGCTGCCGATACGCTTCAGTATGAGCGCGAGCTCCTCGTGGACCCCTCGAGGCAGCCTGCCGGCGTTTAGGGCCGCGTTGTTCGGCGTCACGGTGGCCAGCACTGAGCTACCATTCATCGCGTCCGACATGTTCTCTTTCTTCTCGTCCAGTTTCAATTGCTGCGTGAATTAAAGAAAGGTTCAAAATTCGTTATAAATTATCTTAAATATCGTTATTGATTTTTCATTGAAATCGGGTTCGCTTTCAAGTCTTAAATCCACACATTTGTGCGGATTACATGTTACTTACAGGTTTGAGTAGGAATCCAATTATTTTAGAACTACCCACTACTTTTGTCTAGAATACTGTTGTTGATTATTTAATTATTTATTTATTGGATTTTCATTTTTTCTTGTAAAGATATACAGGAATATTTTTTATTCAGTGCGCAAACTTTGACAAATTAAATTAAAATGAGTTTTATTAAACACTTTATTTTGATAAGTCTTAGTACAAAAAAATTAAGTTATCGTTAACGAAAGATATAAACTTTAAAATTGATATTATGGCTACTATACGACTGTCTGTCAGTCGCCCATCCCGGCCGTGGCCTTGGCAACAGCTGGCTCTACCGCCGCGTGCGCCCTCTGATATTATTATGAATAGATCTATAGTCTCCATTGTTTGTTAATTTTAAATTCGAAAAAAAAATACAAAAAAAAATGAAACAAATAATGGAAATGTATTCTGTTACTGATACTGAGCCACCAAAATTTTTTTGCGCATTGCTTAAAAAATATTCTTGTATGCGAGTATATAAGATGTATTAAGTTTTTCTTATCATAAAACTATAAACTGCGCTTTCAATGCCTACATACTGTTACCGCCAATATTAAAATTTTAGTTTTATATTATAATTTCTCATATAAGTGAATGTAAATGTCTTTTGAGAAATAATGTTATCTTAAACCTGAAATGTTATTATTTATATAAAATATATTAATATAATATTATATTATACTATTGACTTAATTTTAATCTATCGCATATAAAAACATGCTCTATTTAAATAAAGGGGTAGGTTAAAAACATAATTTTATATGTCTACTTTTCTGTGGTAATGAAATATTGTTCAAGTAAGTTAATACAATAATAGTTACATAGTTTCCTTACCTTGAGCACTTTCAGAAGATATGGATACAGATCGGATTCGTTTACGTCGGTTATTTGCGTTAGATGACTCGTTATTGAAGCTCCCTTCATCTTGACTAGAGTATGCACCAGGGTTTTTACCGTCCTGAAAAAAAAAAGATCCACGATACTAAAATGTACATTTCATTCCTTAGAAGCGAGTTTTTTTATCACCAGTTGGCAGACAGACAGACCGTCCACCTGATGGTACATTTGCAACACTAGTATTTTTCAACCTTGAGACATGAAGTTGTCCAATATGTCTGTAATTTCATAGCCCCCTAACCTCTCTAACCGAAAGACAATAATAATGTCCACTACTGCTTCACAACGAAAATAGGTAAGGAGATAGTACCTACTTCTCCAGGCGAACTCCGCAGTAAGAGCTCTAGGCCTTCTAAAGAGAGAAAGAGATAAAACATAAAATTGCACTACCCCCATTGGATTGCAAGTAATTTATTGAAATCTTACCTATAAGGCGTATCGCTAATATCAGGATTCTTTTTCCAATAGCTATTGGGGTAGGCTTTGTAGAATAAGTGTATTTTGTATAGCACCGCATCGTAGTCTATAGAGTTGACGTCCCATGTTGATATCATCTTTAGAGTCTTCCAGAAGCACTTAAGGAGTAAGTCTTGGTAGCGCGGGTACGCAGGGTCCGATACGCCGATGGATTCGTGTAGGAGAGATACTATTGCACTGCAGAGATAAAGTTTTGTTAATTACACTTTCCATAAAAAGAGAATATTTTTCATCAAGGGATACACAGGTTGAAAATAACACAATGAACTTTATATGTCGTAGGTATAGATATAGCAAATCTTATAAACAAATGGAAATATCTAATGCTGTATTCGCCGTTTGACAGCCTAAAATCATAGTACACTTACAAAATAAAACCCCAGTGTGGATTTAAAATATTGTTTCGTAAATCCACTTGACTGTCATAACATAAAAAACAAACGATAGAACCGATAAGGTAAATCTTCAAAACTTCAATATAAGATCAAACTTTCGGTCATTGACATAATATCTAAGGACCGTACGAGTATAAAGACCATCAGCTGAAAATCTTGTGTCTATCAAATAACATCAGTAGTTTTGAATAACGACGTTACCAGAGTAGCGGCGTCCTCGGCGAGTGTTCGAGCACGCGCACGCACACGTTGTTGAGGATGCGCACGAGCCGCTCGGCGTCCGGCCCCGCGCCGCCGCCCGCGCCCGCGCCCACGCCGCCCGCCGCCCCCAGCACCCGCAGCAGCTCGCCCAGCAGCGAGCACAGGGCGGGCTCTCCCAGCTGGGACCCGCACCCAGCTGTTTCGTAGAACTGTTCAATATACGGTCAATTAGTAACATGTCATTATACATTTAACAGGATATTTAAATTGAATTCCCAAATATTGTTTGCATTATTGAAATTCCAATCTCAGTAATTGTAACGTGATTGACACATCGATTGGTTCTGAATATTTTATGTGAGCAAATGTGGTTATTTTAATAAAGGCAGTTCCAGGGCAATATAACTCCTTATAACTTAACATTATGTGATCTAAGCCAGTTTAAAAAAAAAGGATATTCAAGATGTCGACTAGGTACCTTTGGTATTTGAAATACTCTGATAAATAAAAAAAATATAGATACGTACGGTAGTGAGCGCTCCAGCTAAGTACTTGTACGCCGGCAGAGCATCTTGGGGCGGAGTTTGTCTTAAGCGTCGCACTTGAGTAGCCACCGCGGTGATGAGCCGCGCTTCGTAAGCTCGCAGTGCCGGCCCGCGACCCGATACTAGCGCGCCCGAGATTAGGGACAGGGCACGAATCGCCGCCTGTACACAAATGAATATAACATATGTATATGTATTTGGTCCTCTGCTCGTTGATTTTAAACATAATTTCTAATAACCGATTTAATTAGTATTCTATAATAAACTACACTAATATTCTAATGTTTTAGTGATATTTTATGTTTTCTTTTTTTATAAATCAGTTCAACTCACATTCAAATCGGGACTGGCTATAGAATGTATAGTGTCAGCGAGCTGCGAGTCGTCGACCGCTTGGTGCGGCGTGGGCGGGTGCTGCGGGTGCTGCGGGGCCAGCGTGTGGGCCGGCATGTGGCGCGGCGGAGACAGCGGGACCATGCTGTATCAATTACTAACATTAATATACGGACATAATACTTCCTTCAGCCAGACACGGCCATCTGATCAACTACCACACCCTGTAATATTTAAACCAGGTAATTCTTTAAGAAGTATCAGAGAACTAAGCACAAACATCTATTTCATTAAATTCAATCAATTATTAATCAATTTATTTTTATACTTTTGTGCTCAGGGTAGTTTTAGTATACATATTGGTAGTAGTATAGTTTTAGTATGTTACGAAAACGACTTTTAACATTCTATTCCTGCATGTCCTACTATTTTTATGATTTACTAAACGTTAGAAAGAACCAGTAAAATTGGTGTGTCACCGTAAGCCAGTCAGTTATTGAAAAGGATGCATATGATTAGTAATGAACAACCTTAGGCCAAATGTAACAAACAATAATTTATACCTGGATCGTATGGACTGTGTGGTGTGTTGCGGTCTGCCTCCACCCCTGGGTATTGGTTCGTCCAGGAACTTGAGATCCAGTTCAGGTAGATCTGGCTGCCGCAGAACTGGTACAGCTGCGTCTAACTGTGCAATCAGTTCAGGATCTAGCCCGAACGGGCCGGTGATCACTCGTGGTTCTGGTTGGGGGCTGTTGGAAAATGGTAGTTGATTTTCAGTATAATTGCTTTGGTGGTCGAGTGTTTTCCGTGGGCCAGGTAATATTAACAATCTTTCTTCACAAATAATGTATATATATTTGTTTTTATATATACAAATAAATACCTATATTTAACACATGAAGTTATAAATATCTTCGGTAGAATGTGGGTCTCAATACCGAGACCTCTCAACCCTCTCATTACCAACCTCTTTGGGGAAAGTGGTAGTTATACCTAAAGAAAAATTCAAAATATTTACAAACAATTTGAAAGTAGAGAATTTTGCCCTTACAAGTTTATCTATAATTTCATCAAAAATCTTACCTTACTTATCAATATAACTTATAAAGTGAAAATTATTAGCCATATTAGGTCAAAGTGGATTATTCAAACCATATAACATATTAGCTACGTACATGATCATAGGTGGAGGCGGTGGTTGCTCCTCTTCCTCCTCCTCGTACTCAACTGGAGGCACATCCACTGATATCACGCGCCGCGGCGGATCCATTTCCTTTACAAAAATTATTAATATTAACATCTCATCTCTATAAAATACAATTGTTTGTATGTCTGATCATTTAGAAGACTGCTGACTTCGAATATTTCTTTGACTATAATATTCTAGGAACGTAAAAATCACAGGTCAAAAACTAAAATACTCTCATGAAATAACTGCTGGAACAGATTGTCTCTGATATTATTTATATAAAATTAATGTTTAATTTTAAATAGCATATAATAACGATATCTTACCTCCGAAGGTGGCTGAATGGGTCTTCCTGAAGCCGATAGCGGCACGACCATCGAACGCCTCACTTCAGCGCTGCGGCTTTTACCCGCGCGTTTTATACGCTCTTCTAGCAATGACAGATCTTTGTCGGATATCTGCAAGGTAATTTATTTGTTAACAAAAACACTGACCTGTCCTCTAAATTACTTAACATTCTAAGTATTTGGATATCACACGGGTTTAGAATTTACTTTAAATGAACGGAATCACGTGTGTGCTGAATAGATTTAGGAATGTAATAAACATAATAAATCGCAATACATAAATAACAGACAATATTATCTAATCTCTTGACTTTTATCATACAATATGTAATTTTCCTGATTATTTAATAGTAATCATTTAGTGTAAGTTCGATATTCGTCGAGTACATAATAAGATATTGAATGGATGTGATATATTTTTAAGGTCACACTTGTTTGGCAAATTTTGGATTATATACAAGATGTAGATTACTGCAGTGTTGTGAGATTCAATACTTAATCTAACAGTCTCTAAGTAAAACGAAAATAAGTAGCTACGTTACTTAGAAATAACAATAACAAAATTGATAATATTAATAAGTAATCAATAGTTTGATGGCCAAATTATAACAATAAATAAACATTATCGTGTCACTTATAAGAATTTTTATAGTTAATGCCTTTATGTCCTGTAGAGAGCGCCATATCTAATTTATTGTGACGTCACATATCCTATAACCAGCAGACGATCAAGACGCTTCGAACGATACCTCGTTTGCCAAATTACGATAAGTAGTTTAAAAGTTATGAGGGAACAGATGAACATACATACACACATACATACCGGTCAAAATCATAACCCTCCTTTGGCTTAGAAAATAGAGCCGATTTTGTTGTTGTGCTATACTTGATAAAACCCTATATGTATTAAGATGGATATAGAAAGTCTTAAATTCAGTTTTTATTGATGCCAAAATCGTTTCTCCATTGTGTTTATATGGTGACGTGAAATGAATGGGTCTGTACAAAATGAAAACGGCCTCCATATACATATCTTAATATATATATTTCTTGTGTGCGCGTGTATGTGACTGAACTCCTCCTAAACGACTGGACCGATTTTGATGAAATTTTTTGTGTGTGTTCGTGGTGATTCGAGAATGGTTTAGATTTACAATTGGACCCGGTAGGTGGCGCTGCGATCGAAACCCTGCATTTTTGTATGGGCTTATTTTGACAGGACAACGTCTGTCCGGGCAGCTAGTATATATATAGATTTCTGGTTAAATATATATTATTAATTTGGACTTAGGTTTACCCAATAGCCCACGTAGGGATGTAAAAGCTATTAGAGGCTTACAGAACTTACTTAAATTTAAGATTATACAAAAAATATATATATATAGTAACTTATCCTGCCAGATCTCCTTCTCTGTCAAGTCCCAAACAAAAAAACTAGACATGAAATTTAGATTTCCTGTTGAAGAAAAAAACTAATTCAACCGATAATATATAAATATAAATATATAAAAACCGATTTCCGACGGAGTCAATAAATTATCTTCTAATTTATTTAATAATGATCAGTTACCTGTCCAATCATCTTATAAATCTTCTCCCCCTCGAGGAAGTAGACGCTGGCGATGACGTTGAGCGCGGCGGAGCGCACGGCGTTGTCGCGGTCGCCGATGTGGCGCGCCAGCTCCTTCAGCGCCACCACGCCGCCGCCGAACACCACCGTCGACCCGTACGTCTCCACCAGGTGCCCGATGCATTCAAGACATTCTGTACACACCGAACAGGTGATAACATATTGTAATGTTAAACAATCTAAAACTACACTTTCATTTGTTTGTCTATAATAATAACTGCTTGTAACATTTTTGTTTCCGTTTGTTGGTATTCTAAAAGCTATAGTAATGCATAGCAACTAGCCTGTTATGAAATGAAATGAAAATATTTTTATTAAAATAGACCTTTAGAAGCACTTATGAATAGTCTGACTCTAATACCAAGATCACTCATTGGCAAGAGTAAGTAAATATGCAAGACATTCGCCAATGTTTTTGTACATTTTCAAACTAAGTATGTAATCAGATATATTAGTTTGCAAGAAGCGATAGCACTGAGTAGTACAGAGCAATGAGGAGAGGGACGGGACACGATTATAAACGCTACTAACCTGCTCTTTGTCTCGCATTTTTAGATTTTAGTCCTTCCATTAGATATCCAAACAACTTGGTGACAGAGTATACGACGCAGATCTGTTTGAACAACGCCTTGACGGCATTACGTACTGTGTCTTTTGGATCACCAACCTGTGTATAATAACAGGTTATATTTTATCTCGTTTTATCTTCATCATAGTAGTTTGAGGTGAACTACTAACAGGCCAACAGATCTTCCCAATGAACATCCACAAGAATCAGTCAAAACACCGATTTCAGGGACTCCAGTGGGCGTCGAGATGGTATGACACTGTTAAAATTTTAACTGTTCTTGTTTGTCAAATCAAACCTTTGTACAATGCATTTCCTATAGTCTAAGAGCCCGTGAACCCCAGACCTTCGTTATTTTATAAAAGCTGAAAAGTTGTCAGCGCATGCTCCTAACACAGGTAAGAACGATGGACCATTATGAAGTTTGGGTTACCCTGGTTTTGGCAGGTAAACGGTACTAAAGGTGTGTAAAATACCGATCTAAATTCATCAAATAATAAAGTGTGATTTTTTGGTATTACCTTCAGAATATTATTAAAAATCACGTCATTAATTGCCAGACACTTATCATCGTGGCAACCCCTTGCCAGACACCCTTAATGTTCATGAAATTATAATTCTACTTACGTTATAGTATAAAAGCTGATTTTTATATATAATACTTGGGTAATAATTAGATAATGTTTCCTCATTAGCCAGACATTTTTGATAGTTCCAACCCCTTGCCAGACAAGCATGTAGGGTAGCTGTAGGAGCGAGCGCGAGACAGTATATATGGGTGGGTGCGAGTGAGATGGCATGATTATAATGAGATAATGACATGCAAATAAACTTTTTGGCACAGATTTATATAACTAATAATCTGTGTAAATCTCAAAAACATCTCAAGAAAAGACATTCGATGCTACAACTACATTAAATATATATACTACATTATATATATACTGAAGGTGGGTGTAATACAGTTAACTCAGACAAATGCGATGAACCTGGTGTTGAATCATCTGTTGATGTATTTACGTCTTTAGATGTTTCTTTTTCTTGCTCTGTTTCAACAGTCTTTTGAGAATTTTTAGGTTCTGGGGTAAAATATTTTTTCATCAGTCCTGTGAATGATTTGTAACATTTCCTGTGATAACCACTCTCTGTATATTCACGTGGAAGAATGATGTTATTATATTTAAGGTTATGTTTTTTTCGCAATTTTAAAATTAATTCACATTTTTTCAATGTCTCGTCAGAAAATAATATTATTTTGCCACTACTTTTGTTACAAATAACACAAATTAATGTATCACCCATGACTGGTTTTTTAATACAAAATCACGTTCATTGAAAAAATCACAAACAAATTGTAAATATATGATATACGTATCACTAAGGTTACACTAATAATATTGAATATACTTTATAGTCTGTACATATTCTAAATATTTTATGGTGTTAATTATTAATGAATATTAAATTAATAATACTTGAAGATAGCATATAAGATTATTTTAGCTGATGTAAACAAGTACTAAGTACTAAACAATACATGCGCAGTAGAAATAACAACTGCGCAAGGAGGGATCGCGGCAGACCTAACTCGCTATCTCACTCGCACCCACCCATATATACTGTCTCGCGCTCGCTCCTACAGCTACCCTACATGCTTGTCTGGCAAGGGGTTGGAACTATCAAAAATGTCTGGCTAATGAGGAAACATTATCTAATTATTACCCAAGTATTATATATAAAAATCAGCTTTTATACTATAACGTAAGTAGAATTATAATTTCATGAACATTAAGGGTGTCTGGCAAGGGGTTGCCACGATGATAAGTGTCTGGCAATTAATGACGTGATTTTTAATAATATTCTGAAGGTAATACCAAAAAATCACACTTTATTATTTGATGAATTTAGATCGGTATTTTACACACCTTTAGTACCGTTTACCTGCCAAAGCCAGGGTAACCCAAACTTCATAATGGTCCATCGTTCTTACCTGTGTTAGGAGCATGCGCTGACAACTTTTCAGCTTTTATAAAATAACGAAGGTCTGGGGTTCACGGACTCTTGCTCTACTACTCATCTTACAAAATATTATCCAATCCTACTAATAGTTTACACAAATAAACTATTATAGACGCGAAAATGGGTATTTTAAAATATCCTTCCTGTCATGTCCTCGTGTTAATGAAGCAACGGATATTGTTTATTGATATTTCGTATGGAAATAGTTAACGGGGCGGAGCAGATGGTAATCATTTATAAAACCCAGCTAAGTGGGAGTTGGACTTGCACACGAAGAGATCCGTACAATATTTAGCTATACGCCGAAAAATACTTTTTTTTTTCTATTTTCATTTTATTATTTGGTGTTATAGCGGCCATAGACTTACTTAGTAAAAAATAATTGTATTTGCCTGTCACGGTACAAATAGAGCCCTGTGGCAGACGGACCGGACGGAAACCGGAGCATTAGTTAAACCAACTCGTTGTCACTTTTTGGATAAGAAACTCAAAAAATGCTTACTATTATCAAAATTTCTTACCTTCTGCACAAGATACGGTATAAAGCAGTTAGCCTCGTACTCAGCCATCGTGTAATCACTTTCAGTGAGGTATTGGAACACGATCGACAAGTACTCTAGACCCTTGAGTATCACCGACGGGTTGGTGTCGAAGAACCGAAGAGTTAACCACTTGAGAACAAGGTCCAGGTTCGCCATTAACGATGTACCGTTCTCGTTAAGATCTTCAGATAGTGATTCTATTGCTTTTAGATGATACCTATGGAGGAAAACACAACATCTGTATTGTATTCTAATTATGTTTTATAGAAAAACGTTTTTTTTTTTTTTTTTTTATATGCTACTAAGGTACCAAACAAGCTGACGGCCCATCTAATGGTACACGGTCACTGCAGCCTATCGATGCTTGCTACACCATGGGTACCACTCGCGCGCTGCCGACTCTGCAAAAATCTCTTCACACCCTTCTTGAAGAACCCCATGCTGTATTATGTATATGTATTATTTTCTTAATAGGTCGTCAAGGCTTATATTTAGTTCAAAGGGTAGTTTGAAGGGTAAACTAGAAATATGTATAAGGCATATCGACAATTAAACTACCCAAAAAGCATATTTTCCTTCACTGAATTGTCATGAAATTACAAATGCAAAAAGGAATAACAGTGACATGTAAGCGAAATGTTAAGTGTTGTTGAGTAAAACAAACCTGAAGTCACTATGGAACATGTTGGCGATCAGCTGTTTATTCAATCCTGCAGTACCCATCTGTTCTTTGAGCAGCTCAAAGAATTCCTCACGAGGAGTGGTGAAGTTCCATTTAAGTACTGGAAATAAGTTTGATATCATAACATAACTTTTGAATGTCAAAATATGCGAGAACTGATTTCAAATATGTCTATTTCTTTCTATTATCCAAAAAGTAATAAGGAAAAAATACGCTAGTGTCTTGTTTACCTTTCAGTTTCTGATCGTCAATAATACGCTGGTTCTTAGCGTTGTTGTTGGGTAATAAAGGTGAAAAATCTTCGTCGTCCTTCTTGCCGCGGTTCGCCGCAGACGTCGGTTTTGCGGGACCCTAAAATAGCAGTATAAAATCATAATGGTGGTTTCATTACAAGTAAGTCAGAAAATTATGCATTCAACACTGGCTGTTTAAATTCTAATAAAAAAAATAGGGTTTTACGGTAGAATAGTGGCACCAAGTAACCATGAGATACTTTTTTTTGCAGTGAAAATGCTTGTTGGGCGGCCTATGAAATTCTGATCCCCAACCTTTTTGTGTGATGGAAAGTGGTGGGGGTACAACATGTAACATGTAATACAAAAGTTTCACGTCTATCGTCTTTACGCTTCGCCCAGCATTTAAAAAAAAGAATTATTTTTTCATATACCATAAAGATTCCAGATGCAAACTATACAATTTATCAGATAGTGATGTAGCAATACCTTCTTTGCAGGTGCTGCACCTTTCTTCTCAGCCTCTTTTTTGAGTGCCCCAGCGGATTTAACTCCTCTCGGTTCCTCCTTCTTTCCCTTGGCAGTAGGCAAAGGCTGCACTGGCAAGCTAGGACGTGCCTTGTCTAATGCCGCTAGTACAACTGATTTAGAACCAGGCTGGAATGGAAAATTAAATTAATTTATCTATGGGATAATTTATTCATGGTTTTGCCAGCTGGGCTAGTGCATTATCGTAACTGAATTCTATGACAGATCAAGCGGATAGTGGGTTGTCACATTTAAGAGCGACTTACCTTTAATTTCTCAAGCTGTTTATGCATAGACTCGTATCCGAGGTGCAGCATGAAGGGCAGTACGCAATCTGCGGCCGCCTTTCGTACTTCTGCTGCTCTATCTTCTATACACGCGAACAGAGTTGGCACGCACACAGATAACTCCTCGCGAGGAAATGATTTTGGAGGTACTGTTGACAAGAGGGTAAGTGTAATTGATTTATAAACTTCATTTATTTGAGTTGGCATACGTGGCTTCCAACTGCAACTACTAAGTGACTATTTAACGGATCGAACACAGTGTGTTAGGATAGACGGTAAATTAAGTAAAGAGCTGCCAATATCAAAATACGGTGTGCCCCAAGGTAGCATACTTGGCCCTACTCTTTTCCTAATTTACATTAATGACCTCTGTGACCTAAGTCTTGCTCATGGTAGAATTATTACCTTTGCAGATGACACAGCCTTATTATTTAATGCAAACTCAAATCAAGAACTTTATTCTGTAGCCCAAATGGGATTAAATGTTGTTACTGAATGGCTTCGTAACAATATGCTCACCATCAATGTCGACAAAACTAAATTCATTCAATTCGGAATAAAGGATGAGACATTAAACCCATACCAAACCTCCAAATTAACATGCCACTCATGCTCATTTCCCTATAATAATTTAGTTGTGAATGATGACTGTGGCTGCTCAACGCTTGATAAGGTTGATACTCTGAAATACCTAGGGGTGACGCTTGACTGTAAGCTAAATTTCCAGAGTCATGTTAACACACTTTCTGACCGACTACGAAAACTTATTTATGTTTTTGGAAATCTCCGCCATGTAGCTGATGTACCACTTCTTAAAAGTATTTACTTTGCGCTCTGCCAATCATTACTTATGTACTGTGTGTCCTCTTGGGGTGGAACCCACAAAAATTACCTTTTAAGGTTAGTGAGGGCCCAAAGATCGATCCTGAAAGTTATGTTCTCCCTTCCTTTTAGATTCCCTACGACTGAACTATACGAAAAGGCAGGGGTACTCACTGTCCGTAACTATTTATTTTAAATATTATTATGAGACGGCACACATCGCACCAATTCGACCCGGATAGTGTGACTTTGAGAAGGCGTAAAGATAAAGTATTTTCTAACACCTCGTTTTCCACCGAATTTGCAAAGCGTTTTTATTGCTTTTTGGGTTGTTATCTTTACAACAAAATCAATAAACTATTGTCTATTTATCATCTCAACAAAAATATTTGTAAACAGGCTCTACAAGAGTGGCTACAAGGGCAAAGTTATAATGACACAGAAAAGTTGTTGGTGGTTTTGAAATGACTTTCACACTTACATATACACCAACACGCACTCTCAAATACAAACCTCACGCACACATACACTACATACATACAAAGACACGTAAATACACATTCAACATCACACCCCCACACAATTACCCATACTTACACACACACATTCAAATTAACACAACCTACAGTCACATGCACTCACACATCTTTCCTTCCTTATAATTTTTAGTTTTTATAGTTTAGATTTAACTTACTAAATTATTTTTTATAATATTTAAGAAAATATTTGTCACTAAAATAAAAATATTTGTTACGATGTTTGTGGGGTGGAGACCTGGTGTCCTGAAATACAGGCTCTGCCTAACTTAGGCGCCAGTCTCCCGCAATTTAAGTGCTATTGTAAAAAAAATATGGTAAATGAAGTTGTTCATATTTTTTTGTAACTTGTTGTGGGAGATAAATAAATAAATTATTATTATTTAATGCCTGAAATTAATATTTGATGATGTATCTGAATAATTGAATTAGGTTTACTTTATAAAGCTATTGGCATATCTATGTGCATAATTTACAAGTATTTGCTATACACGCCGCGAGTTATCTCTATGAAAATAGTTGACTTAATATGTGTTTACAACATAGCTATATTGCCACCGATTATGTTTTTAGGCATTGACTAAAGCATCTCAAAGTCAATGATTTAAGTTCATTTTAGACCCCAGATTATAACTTTTGAATGACAATGTCACCAGTTGTGTGTTGCTACAAATAAACGTATTTTCTTTCTTTCAATGAGTAACCACCGTTTTACAAGTCACTCTTTAGCTAAAAGATCTGACAAGTACCTCAGTAAGTTTAAATTATTTCACTTAAGGCTCACCATTAGGAAGATGGTCAGCCAGCCACTGCAATAAAGAAGCTCTGAGCACAGGAGAGCCAGCTTTCAGTGCGTCGAACACCATTTCCCCCTCGAGAGGCGCCTGCAGACCAGCCTCCTTGCACCAGGTCTCCACACAGGATACAGCTGCTGTACGGATCCATTGCTTGCTGTCACCGAACGCTGTAAAAAAAACATATTGTTACAAAGTCTAAAACCTATATGACAAGAAGATTCGAGGCTGTAGTTATTATATTATTGCACTACCATTAACCATCATTTTAGAAAAAGCCTAGAAAGCTGTTTAGATATTTTTGAGGCAACATGTCATATGTATAAAGTTTAAAATGAGTACATAATAAAAACAATACAAAACTATCCGTGAAGAAGGACAAAAGGGTATTGTGTTACCTTGGAAGAAAGCCGGGAAGAAGGTCCTCACATGATTCTTACTCCTGGAACCCATGGCCGTCGCTAACATCTCACAAATTTGCAGCGCACTTTGAGCGAGTTTAGAATTAGAGTCGAGTAGTCGCACTTGCAATGCTGCCGGTAACTCGCCTAATGACGACTTGATTGGTGACGAGTTACTAATAATGGCTTTTACTTTGTCGAGTCCTTCGTTGCGGACCTTAGGAATTAAAAAAAATGGTTATGGTTAAACGAATACAATTTATATCGATCAAGCCAGTGCTTGGTTTGGAAACTCAGTCTGCCACGCCACTTGTCGTGAGTTGGATTCCCACATAGAACAAACATTTGTGTGCATGAACATGGCTGTTTGTTCTGTGTCTGGATGTAAATGGATTTTTAAGTACATATGTAAAAAAAAAAAAAATTGTATAAGTAGTATATCAGTAATCTGGTTTCAATAGTACAGACTGCTTAGATTGGATATTTGTTATAATTATGAATGGTCTAAAACACGCTTTGAACATTACTAGGGTAACAATACAATGTTATAAATTACAAAACAAACTGAATTTGAAGACAACTCTATGGCGTTTAACCAGTAGTTCATTTTACCAAACAAATACCTACTAATGCGGCTACCATCCTCAACATGAAAATTGGCTGCTATGCTATATTTTCCAGTTGCAGGTTTTGTGTTTACCACCTGTTTCGTACCAGCTAATTGGAATTTAACTGATCATTTATGTTTTTTAATCACCCCCCCTTTTATCTCACCTTCCAGTTCTTATCGTTGATCTCAGCGACGAGCGCTTCTGTGATTAACGGCGCGATATCGGTGCGAGGTCTATTATCTTCTACCACTACGGGCTCGTCTTCTGTAGCGTCTTCATACGCTTCTTCTATGTCATCGCCCATTGATGCTTTGCTGGCGGACTGAGTTAAGAAGACAATAATTTATGCAAATTATTAAACTAAAATAGCACATTTTGCTGGTGGATTTGTGGACTCAAATCACTTGACACTGACTCGTATCCATAAACAGAACATACATACTTAACTTGAGGCTTCTTTAAATGTATTTTTTTTCTATACTATACCAATTTCTATATTACCAAAAATAATTTAAAGTTTATTTGATCAAAGCTATAAAATCAATTTGAAAAAAAATCTATGATTGAACCCATTATCTTTCTGTAAATTTTTTTTTCGAAGTATTAATTAACAAACTCTAAACCAGATCTCTATTTATTCCATCTACAGTAAAATAAATCATATTCTCACCTTGCTTACAGTCCCTAATTGCCTGGTAGGTGTGGGCGGCGTGCTATTAGCATGCTTGTCCAGCTCCAAACTGATTAGCTGCTTCGTTGCCGGCTTCTCGCTGTCGAAGTGGTTGATAAGCGATGGGCCAACGTACAAGGACAGAATACCGAGGAAGTTCACGGTAGATGTACGAACATTGGGATTTGTTGCTGAGAGAGCCTTCTTTGAATGTGCTATTATTGTTTTTATGTTCATGCTGTAACAAAATAATGTTATAAGTACACTGTAAAGACATACACAGGTTAACCGATATTTCAATTCGCCCAGTTCTAATTTTGGAAGCTAATTAAACTGAGCAATAGGTCATAAAAATTTGTGACAGAAAAAAGATTTTTAATTTTGTTTGTATTGAATTTAGAAACAAGTGGAAAAATAATAACTATTATTTTACTGTTAGATAGCTACTTTATCCAGAAGCAACATAGGTTAGTTTATTATCCCAGGATACTAGTTATTAAAATATTGAGTCTATTCACAATGCGACCCAAGTATTTTATATGACAGCCCTATTTATCAGAAATTTTCACAAAAACCATTCAGAATCCTGGTAAACATACTTAAAGAGTCACTATATTTATGATATAAACTTACGAAAACCCAAACTCTTTTATAGCATTGGCCATCCAATTGAACATCTCTGATTGTACTTTGGGATTCTTCTGTGAGTCCATAGCGAAGGTGAGCCCCTCATTGAGCACGTGTTCGAGGCCGCAGCCCTCGGCGAGGCAAGTGAGGCACTCGGAGGCTATTCCAGCGCACGATGTCTCGCCTAGCTTTGTTACTACGTCTTGGAGGACGAAGTCTGCCGCTGTTCTGTGAGCGAATAAAGAATACTATAAAACAAAGTCACTATTTCCGCCGGTGTATTTGCGCGCTTAGTTCTTTTAATCTACGCAATAGATTTTGATGCGGGTTTTACCATAATTTACAGTATTTCTTCCTGAAGATTTATGTATACATATAATAGATTTATCACAGTCAGTAGGTGAGGCAGGTCACTATTTTAAAATAATTAAAAAATACCTATCTTAAGGTACCATTGATAAGTACAAGCATGTGTCGAAAACCTTAAGTTGTCGATATAAATATCAGTTTTTTATTGCTTTGAGAAATATGATTTATTTATTCATCTATCTATAGAGTATATTCGTTAACATTCCTAGCTACGGTGGGTTACATAATATTGATTATGACAACTTAATAACGTTACCATTTTAGTTACCTAATTTACTTAGCATGGATATGTATTAATATAATTGACGTCTTAGAGAAAAGTAATGCATGATGTCTTAGAACTTGAAATGCGTTCAGCTAATTCATAATTTGAATTTCTGGTATGTTTAAACTTACGTGGAAACTGGAAAGTTCTCCGTAATATACTTGCATGCTTCCAACCTAGCTTTCAGAACTTGGACATTGGTATCTTTTAAACCAGGTTTCTTGTTCAATATGCGATACAACACTTGCGCGTTGGCTTCGCTCGTCGATAGACCTTGGACTGTAGAGTGGAAGGTTTGTACTGCTATAAGTCGGTTCTTCCAGTTGCTGTCTCCAAGACCTAGAGAAAAGATTTCATAGGTCATTATCGATTTAAACGATCTTTTGTGATATAATGAATGAAAAAGTTCTGAGTTGTAGTGAAGCTTATAAACTAAAATAGAAATGTGGTTAAAAAGAATGTATGTAGGGAAGGTTCGTTCAGGAAAAGAGGATTAAAATAATACAGTAAATAGATAACAAAGGTTGTCCTCAGGGAGTTCAACTACCCGCACTCTATAACCTGCCATGAAGAACATAGCGAAATTTGGTTCAGGACAAACTCATATATACTTAATACAAATTATCTTCATTTTTATACATTTATACAGTAATTTTTATACTACTCATAAAATCATTATCTTTTATCAGAAATGTGGTCACGACAAAGATAATGCCAACCGTGGATCCTGGGTTCTAAAGATACAGGCTATGCGGAGTTTGTTTTATTTATTTATTTGCACATTTACAACTACTTTTACTAATGTAGTAGTGTCGAAAAAGTAACAGATTATAAAACTTGACTACTTTATTAAATTTAAAATAATTAATAGCATATTATGATCTTTAATTTTTAAATTTGACCTTCATATGTGCCCTCCGCGGGCCTTTTTTTTATACGACTTAGGCCGACAAACAAGCATACGGTCCACCTGATGGTAACTGGTCACCACCCGCTATGGACATTTGCAACACTAGGGGCATCGCTAATGCGTTGTCGACCCAGAGACGTGAAGTTTTTAAGTCTCATGATACGAGAATTCGTTAGAAAAATAAGGGGGCCGATGAAATAACTGGCATTTCATCGGCCCCCTTATTTTTCTAACCGAAACACAGTAAACAAGTGCACCAGTGCTTCACGGCGGAAATGGGTAAGGTGATAGAACTTTCCCAGACGAACTCTGCAGTAAGAACTCTACTACTCCAAACTGAATAAATGGTTTTGAATTTTGAAAAAGATGTTTGTGATAAATCATGTTGAAGAATAAATGTATTATTATTGATAGAGGGTTATATGCCGTGGTACCTGGAAGCACGTCGGCAGCGAGCAGCGACTCGGCGCGCGCGTCCACCTCCTCCTGCGCCAGCTCCAGCTCGCGCGGCGCGCAGCCCGAGGCTCGCGCGGCCCCCGCCTTCTTCGGGCCCGCTGCTTTTTTCACAGTCGCTGTAATTATTAAAAAGTGTTATGACCATACCAATATTCACTAAAACTATACAGGCGGTTGGCTCAGTGGTCAGATACCCTAACTGAATCGCCACAGGTCTCGATTCCCTTCAAAGACAAAGATTTGTGTGCTTGATTATTTTCTACGCCTGTATGTGTGTTATCCAGTTTCCATATCCAGAAGTTAGAGTCCTCAGCCGTAAGTTATACTAATTGAGGTTGAAAGAAGCAGAACTAGTCACAATGACTTAGTACTGGGTCGTCTCTATCGCACGAAAGTAGGAATGATCCATTCAACACCTCTACGAAACCCAAACTGGTCCGATTTCTCTCGTGATTTCGGAATTTTATCCGTATACCTTATTTTATATCTGTCTTTAATATTCATCACAATAGTCGTGAAAGAAGACATACGTTATTACTTACCAGTTCCAGGTCGTTTGACAGGTTTTGGCTGCGCGGAGCCGGCTGTTGGTTTCGTATCACCTTTGCCCATTGGAGCGCTTGGACCTTTAGCTTTGGCCTCTTTCTTCGGGGCTGCCACTTTCACTTGAATTACAGCCTGTAATTAAATATTATGATTTTATAGACACTTACTTTGTATGTATGTGTGACGAAAATATAGCTTAGAAATTTTCAGTTGGGTGTTTGAAGGCTACTGAAATAAAATTTTAATTCGGCTCAATGGTCAATAAAATGGTCCATCAGACAAACAATGACTGACTTCCATGACACATTAATTTAAAGATCAAATAAAACCAATTGATCAATGATTCATACCTTATCAGCAAACTCTTTAATCTTTTGCTCCTTTAGATTGTCCAGTTTTCCGATGTGAGGCGCTATATTTTTCTCTCCAACCAGTTTTGTGGCTGTACCTAATGCCTCTGCAGCTGCATCTCTAACACTGGGATCTGTAAATTAAATATAGTTAATAAAGTAAGTTTGATCCTCTCAATATTTTTAGAAATGACTTCTGATGCAACTTCGGCAACCTTGCTGGAATATGCTAAATGGCTATTTACTCATGTACCTACACCAGCTGTTGACTAACACTAATTTTAAAATAAAAGTACTGAGGAGCTCACATATAAACAGTTTACTATCACACATAATGCTCTACTATTTCATCAATACCTACAGTTAATTAATCTGTTGTCTTTTGGTCATTGTTATAACATCTATTTTACCAAAACACTTTGGTTTCCACAAAAGATAAACTACACACCCACCTGCACTCTCAAGTAGCTTCAACAGTCCAGCGACATATGCTTTCACTAGTTTCTTGTTGAACGCAGCGGGTTGCGTGTGGCAGAGCGCACGCGCCAGGAACATTGAACTCTCAGTTTTTATTGAGGGGTTCTTGTTGTCGAAAGCCGCGAGCATGTCCTCCATTATAGCTTCTAGGTTTGTCTGTAGAAATAGTAAAGAGTAAAATGAATTCATAAAATAGCTCTTCCCCCTCTAATCGTAATGAAACGCCTGTCTCTTCTGATAAAGATGAATGACTTGATGTAACAATTCCATTACTATATAGTATAAAACAAAGTCGCTTTCTCTGTTCCTATATCCCTATGTATGTTTAAATCTTTAAAACTACGCAACGGATTTTGATGCGGTTTTTTTAATAGATATAGTGATAGAAGAGGAAGGGTTATAAGTATTAGGATCTACATTGCACCTGAGCGAATCCGGGGCGGGTCGCTAGTATATGATAAAATCCAACTCTATCCAGACAAAAATTTGCACCATTTTTACTATACCAAATGTCAAGGCCATTATTATTCAATATCTTTCTTCCCACCTTATTATTTAACTTCGACTTGGAACTTTATGAGCTCTTTACATATCCGGTCACCTGTCACGTTCTCAAATTACAGTTTTTAGGAAAGAAAGATGTACTGTTTTTTTTTTCTTCCTTTGGGTGGGATGAAGGTGTAAGCAAGTTATCCTCTGATGGCTCTAAAAATGGTCAAGGTGTAACATGGACACGGAAATTTACTAATCACTCATCTTGCAAGAACAACTCACGTTACAAGCAAATACACTCAAAGCTTATTTTAGTATACTTACAGAAGGATAAATAGCGTCTATGGCCTCTCTCAATGCGGTGACCACATTGGCCTTCTTCTCCTTGAACTTCTCGAGTATGGCCTGTACGCAGGCCGTCGCGTATGGCTGGAACTTGTGGCGGAGACCGCTCGCGACCATGCCCAGCAGCCGTCCGCCGAGCGCGACCAGCATCACGTTCGTGTCTTTTGATATCACCTGTCAAATAATTAATGAAACTATTATATGCAACAAGTATTTTAATTTTAACAAAAAAAGATTATTTTAAAATTAGTACACATTTGTTCTAGTTTATTGTTATTTTCGCAAAAAAGCATCGACTTTTACAAATCTGACAAATTTATTGAGTGCTATTTTATATTTGCGCGATCTAATTAAATCTAAAGTCGATACGTTAAAGTATACATTATGTAATTATTTACCTTCTTCAAAGCCCGAACTAAATCAGCGTAGTCTCCCGGCTCCAACTTAGGCGCAGTCTTCAATAAAGCTTCCAAAGCATCGAGAGCTTCCTTCCTCTCCTGCCACTTTTTCTGTTCCAACTTGTCGTAGAAGTCTTTAGGTAGCTTGGAGAGGATCTCGACTGGGTCCAGAAGCTCGAATGGATCCATATCGCCGGAATCACCGGCTCCTGCTTCGGCGTCATCGTCGTCGGCTGCGCCTGAATATTGATGGTAGTAACAACATTTTTAGATTTAGGCGTAGATAAAGGCCAACGTGTAAAATTTTGTGAGTAGTGCAAATTGCAATATAATTGATATTACTAAAATTTCAAAATATTATAATATGTAGTATATTAGTTAACTGGTTTCCATAATATAAGCTCTGTTTAGTTTGGGATTAGATGCCACTGTTAAAAGAAAGTCTAGGGATATTAAAAAAAGAAAAGTATTTCTCCACCGAGAACTTTTTTCGTTACTAAGAAATCAAATAAAACCATAAAAGCTTTGAGATTAGACGGTCAGTTTTACTTAACCTATTAAACCGAATTAGATATAAAATAGTCAAAATAAATTTGGAAAAGTAACTATTAGTTTAATTCACCCACCATCAGCAGTATCAGTGGCAGGACTATCCCGTACTCTGTTCTGCTGTGAGCGTAGGTAACGTGTGGCCTGAGCGGTGCCGCTACTACTGAACGCCTCGCGTAACTCTTGCTGAACAACTGCTTGTAGTGACGCTATGTGGGGTTCGATGGCTGGACCAATCCATCTGAAACAATAATAATATTGAATAAATATCGAATAGGTTTTAGAACAAACAGAGAAGCCTACAAAGTTGGCCTCAATCCGTCAAGCGAATATAGGTTTAACAAATATTAAAAGTAAGTACAGGTAGTAAAGATTGTTTACACTTTTTTTTCATCCCCAGGATTAAAATTCTAGGCAAGGACTAATAAATTGTCTGACTCTAATAACAGTTTGAAAGATTTCTTTGCTGAGAAGCTAAATATGCTATCGCCTTTCTAGCTATACCTATCTGTCTTCAGCGTAATTAGAATAGGAAACACAAACCTGTGCATTTCAGTAACTAGTGCCTTCATCTCATCCCTCACACCCTTGTCTCTGTCAGCCAGGAGTATCGGTATCTTCTTCACCATAGGCTTGATGGCGATTACTTTGTTACCGAACTGCTTGAGCGAAGTGTTCAAGGCGGCGACGCAAGCAGCTACCACCTTCGGGTTCTTCTGTTCCATACCTTTGATGAGCTCCTCTTCTACTACCTCATGTTTCTCTATTTCTATGTACATTAGGGTTATCTGTTGAAGAGAAAAAAAAACATCCTAATCAATTTACATAGTTTAATTGATAGTCACAATACCTAAAACTTACTAAAGACATAATTATTTCCCCAATAATCAGTAAGCTAGAATTAACCTGACAGTATATTACACAAAAGAAAAGATAGACAGATCATCGACCCAGACGCATAAAGGCAGGAGCATTATTCAATTGAGAAGGGTCCATACTCAGTAATAACCAGCGCAAATTGAACCATAAAATAAAGGCAGTCACCTGTAAAGCGAGATCCTTAGTCTTGGTCTTAGGTGCGGCGATGCACTTGGCCACAATACCGGACATAACCTCGCCGGTCGTCTTGCCGGCATGGCCACAGTTCTCCACGAATACCAGGGCTGCTTCCATACCTAATCAGAAAAATAAAGTCTTATTATTGTTTTAGTAAAATAAAAATCTTAACACCCGTTATCCCCGAAAGGCGAATGCAGAGGTCTAGTTCCGAGACCCAAATTAAAATATTATTATAGACTAGGTTCCGCGGTTTCACTCGAGTTCTCGAGGGATTTTATGTTTCTCGTGATAAAAAACATATGTGATTCCAGGACATGCTCTACCTATCAGTCAAGTTTCATCAAAATTCGTTAAGTTATTGCGTGATTAAATAACACTCAAACTTTTAGTAGGATAGGATAAACTAACATAGATATAGATAGACGACACACTTTCACTTTTATAACGTTATTACCTATAAGGATTTTGCTAGAAAGCTTTGGATGGAGCTTTTGCGATGATATGAAAAAAAGAAATTTTGTCCTAACATGGACATTACTGTCGAAAATCCTTGCCAATTTATATAAAACCAAATACCATATCCTTAATCCAGTCCTTGTTTAATACTTGTGGCCTGTTCATTGCTCACAATAGAGCAATCTAGAAAAGGCAAGGCGGAATTGATCAATTTAAGGATTTCCGCGTATCATATAAAAACTTCTACGATTGAATAAATACTAGACCATTCTAGCTGACCTAACCTTTTCAAGGTCGTTAAAGTTCAAAACGATATCCAAATGCTACATCGCGATATATTTCTAAACAAATACTTTCTTGTTTTCTTTATTCTTTCCCTCATATACTCGTATATACTAACATCCCTACTAATATTATAAATGTGAATGTAAATTTGTTTGTTACGCTTTCACGCAAAAACTACTTAACCGATCATCATGAAACATTTTACACATATTTTTGGAGGTACTAGAAGTAACATAGGATACTTTTAGTGCCGGGAAAATGTTACATCCCTCGGGAACGCGGGTAAAACCGCGGGGGACAGCTATCAGCATATCTATGATATCTAAAATTTTAAGGTAAAGCTGAACAAAAGCTTCTATTACAAGAAAGATATAAGTTTCTCTAATTAATTCATGTACGTATCTATTTTCATTGACACTTATTTAACACTAATCATACCAACACTTACTAGGTACCTATTTCTACCATAGCGCGTCAAATGTGACTTTATGTTTCCTGCCTGAATGTATGAAATATTTTTGTTAGGAAGGGAAATAAATAGTATAACTGTATATTCATTAGTAAGAAAAAGTCGTGAAGTCAAATGTGCAAAAGCAATAACATGATACGTGTATTTTCAATCCAGAATTCAAAATGAGTCATTTGACCCGGTTATGGTATGTTTAGTGTTAAATGAGTAAGCATTACTATGATTGATAGGACTTATTACATAAATAGTAATTACTGACCAATAGTACTTCTTGAGTACATTTTAGGGTTCCTTTTACCAAAGGTAAACATCACATATCGATTGTAAAAGAAGTATTAGTGTTTTAATGGAGACCCATGATAAGTTATAAGTATTCAACGTGGTCATATAATAAGTTTCAGTGCAAACAAAACCTACAATAATTTATTGTTACCTAAAGAGGCTTTACTTAACAAGATTAACTTAAAATATTTCATATAGACGTCTGCACGTGAGTATACATATTGTACGGCATCTAAAACACGTGAAGACCGAGAAGTTTATTGTTATTTTACAGCATGTGATCACGAAGCCTTTTATTTCGCCAAATATTACTCAAAGACTTTCAGAGAATTGGATTATGGGTGTCAATGCGCCGACGAATCATCAATTGGTTCCACAATAAATATTAGCCGACTTTTTCCGGTCGGTTGACTGAATGGACTAGTTATGAACAAAATCATGAATTTACGAAATTGATTTTCAATAACCCGCGTGTCCGCCTTTCTCTACGGCTGACTGGCTGTTGAAACAATTGAATACATGACTCTGCAATTACTGGAATACATTCATAATCAAAATGCCAAGAACAATACCACTGGCCTGGATTTTTAAAACTATTATTCTGTTCTATTCAATAGTGAATTCTTTATAACATCCGGATGATTATGTGTATAAGGATACTCACATATACAATTCAATCAAAATAAGTTAGTCGTAATTATGATGAATCCTGAATTTTATGGGGAAAGAATAAAAAAACATTATATTTTGATAGTACAAATGTTCACTGTTTGAATATTAGAAACTAGCTGTCACCCGCGGTTTTACCCGTGTTCCCGAGGGATGTCACATTTTCCCGAGATAAAAGTAGCCTATATGTGATTCTAAGATATGCATATACGTGCCAAGTTTCAAACAAATCTGTCCGGTAGCTTTTGCGTGAAAGAGTAACAAACATCCATACTTATAAAGATTCGCATTTATAATATTAGTAGGATTTTCAAAGAAAACTTGGTATCATAATAGTTATTTGTTATACAAGAGTGCAAAGTTGCTTTTTAAACACATGCTCAATTTTGATGACCGAGCAAACGAAGGATTCTAAAATTAGAATCCTGGGTCTGCTCTCTCTGCTGCCTGGAGCGTTAGCGAGGGAATCAAAAGAGCACAAGGTGAAAAATCTTTGCACTCGAGTGCAACACGTAACTTTTCCCATCCCACCTCAGCGAGGAAATTACTAAATGCAAAAAAAAAAAGAAAAGGGCGCGCGCAAAGCCAATAAAAAAAAAGTAGGTTCCGAGTCTGAGTTTTAATGATATTTTGAATTCACAAACACACGTGACACGATGCTCTAAATTAAATTTACATTATCTCTCTAGAGGATAAAAACGGCTTTTGCACTCAGTTATTGAAGAGCAAAAATACTCATTCCGAGATGGGGGGATGAAAAGATTTTTCAGTATTCTCAACTTTATTTATACTAAAAGAGTACATAACACCCCTCATTTTGTGTAGGGGGTTAAAAATAGCCCCGGTCAATATACACCCTCATAAGACTCATGCAATTAAAGCTACTGGAATCAATAACTCAAGGTCCCAGACACAGCTCAATTGAGTGTAACAAAGTAATTACTGGTTGGTTTATTTATAATGAATTTCAATTGTTGGACATGAAACTTTTTTTTTTCTTGGTAGTAAGCCATTGAACCACAGATATACTTTTTTTTAATTATAGTAAAAGGATGCATTTAGCTTTTCGTCTGATCTATATTCGAAACTTGATTGGTGATTTCTTGATGTTAATCACAATTTCTTGACTCTTTCCTTCACATGTGCATGAAAAAGCATAATAATACCAATATTTTAGTAATGACTTTATGACAGATGTGCGGAGAAATGTAGTACTCACGTCTTTGTCTAAGAAGATGTGTATTATCATGTCAATGCAATTAAACACAAATTTTAAGGATTAAGGACATTGCTAATAGAATAAAATGTTATATATTATTATACAAATGGACAAAGCATGAAAACAAGTTTTAAGTAAATATAGTTTACCATTTTCTTCAAGTAAAATATAATATTTCCAAAATGTGTCCAGATAGGGTAACAATAATTGATCAGCAATAATATTTAGTCATAATCTAGTTAGGTGACACATAGTGTTTTATAAGATTTCTCAATGGTTTATGTTTATTCCGCCAATAAAGGGATGACCATAACAAAGCAAGGTCTCATGAAGCATTTAGTGTGGTATCTCAGAGTAATCAAGTGCTATTTCACAAGATATGTGAAAAAAGCCATTAACTGTCACAACTCATCCTATGTGAAATTGATTATAGTTTACACAGAATTTGCTTATCTATTATTTATGCAATAAGGTAAACAAGATAGGAAAGGACCAGTTTTAATATTAATTCTAGGTTTTATTTTACTAGTGGTTCAACACTTTCCACATCATTTCTAGCTAAAATATCTTACCTTTCTCTTGTGCAACTGCATTGCTGTCAGAAACAAATTTCTTGATTAAGCCTAAGTACTTGTTCCATTCTGGTGACTTCTCATCCTCAATTTGGTTGAATAGTTTGATGGCCTCTTCATACCCGGCCACTCGGGCTTTCCATAATTTGTGTACACATTTTTCCTCTGTTGGTAACTTCTTGTATTCATTCTCGTCCTCCATATTGTTTTAATGTCAGTTTTAATGATGATTCGTCAAATTTTTTATTCTGTAGGGTAGGAAGTACATAAGTTAGTGCAATCTGTGACATAAAAAAATACATAATAAATAGCAAAAAGTGTCGTTACAACTTGTGGTCTTAATTTTTTCCGTCTAACCCCCTTTCGCAACGCGCGATAAGGAACTTTGTTCCACAAAAATGGCCGAAAACTGTATAGTAAGTAAGACAGGAGACCGGCTTCGTTCCCATCCCTACTCCGTGATGTTTGCTGGATGAGAGGTGACAACGGTAACTATCAATCGATCCGTTATCGACCGGCGATGGCGGAAAATCAAATTGAATTGAGAAAAAAATCATAATTATAGGTAATTATTAAAAATAAAAATTATCGCGATGATAAAATAGGGCTTGATCATAGAGAGGTGGAAAATTAAGAGTAATATATTTTTATGAGTCATGACAAAATAAGAATAAGTCTTGCCAAAAAAATTCAGATTTATAATTTACAAATAAAAAATAGGGGTTGATTGTAGAGGATTGAAAATTCAGGGTTGTATTTATTTTTCTATGCTGTATCATAAAAAAATAAAAATTTATCAAAAATTAAAAAAAACAAATATTGTTGTGGACTACCCTTTACATTTAGGGGGGTAAAAAATTGATGTTGGCCAATTCTCAGACCTACCCAATATGCACACAAAATTTCATGAGAATCGGTCAAGCCGTTTCGGAGGAGTACGGTATCTAACAATGACATGTGACACGAGAATTATATATATTAGATTGCTGTTCTGTAAAAAATTGCATTGCCTTTTATTTTATCAAAGTACTAACAACTTTATCCTAAACTTGACAATTAAAAGAATGTGGAACCCGCAGCTGTTGAAGGGAATTTGATAGCATGCCAAATCACCGAATTCTCATTAAAAATGTTAGGTGTTGTTTTGTATGTAACAGTAGGTCACACACAACATCATAATAATGCAGTATTGACCAATTTAATAAAGTATATGTAAAATTTCATACAGATTTCATAATAGTAATGATATTTCCATAATCTTTTCCTTGCACTTTCTCATGTACTAGCAGGATAAGCATCCTCTGTAGTACAAACTACTCCCTTGAAATTTTTTACAAAATTGATCAATTGTTACGCTATCAATGTAACAATCTTACTTCTGCTCTTACATAATACTAGATGTTTCCCACAAGGATAGTTTTGCCAGGGACCTTTACAGGTGTGCATCAAACAACTCACAAATTTTTTATAGCTATCAGATAAATAGTATAAGAAGTCATTAGTTACAAATATACAAACATTCATTTTTATAGATATAATAGATACAGGGAAATACTAGCTTGGATTAACTTATGTAAAGGTAAAATTCACAGTAAATGTTTTCAAGACACTTTAAAGATATAAGTTTAAGACTATGAGACTTTGAATGGTAGATTGACACAGTTTGCTTGGTGTATAAATCTAGAAAAGATGTAACAACATAGCCGAACACTGTCTCTTAAGATACAGGTTACCCTAGTTTAAGAGGCAGGGTTGTCATTTTATTGTACAGATTTCTGCATCATAATTTAATTTTGTAGAATTCTATAATTGTTTTTTGCCTTTATATTTATTGTAAAATGTAATCCATTTAAAATCTATAACCCTTGGTAATGAATACATTTATTATTATTATTATTATTATTATAAGTAAGATAATTTACCATTTGCCTTTAGTTTCAATAACATACAGGTTTGTACTTAGCTCTACACTAATAATATATTGTTTATAGAATTCTACATTACACATGTGAATTATATATTTATAAAACCAGATCTTGTGCCAATAAATTGTTTTAATAACATACTAAGGTAAGTGTACATGTACATGTTTACTAAAAAGGTACCTAGTTAGCCATGAGTGCAAACTGTATGCATGTGTTAAGTGCAAGTGTGACCTTTGTATATAATGCAGTTCTTTTGGCTATCTATGGTATACCTAATTGGGTCTGAATTGCCTTGAGACGAATTTCGGTCTCAAATGAATAACAATGACTCACTAACAATTGAATTAAATTAAAAATTAAAGCACTTATATAGATTAGTCCACTCAGCACTAACTTTCTTTATGCGTAGGCGTAAGTTTTAGACAAGCTACGACTTTAGGAGTTTCAAAAATACGTTAAAACGTAAATGAAACAGTGAATCAACGACACCCGCTTTCGAATAAAATAATGGCCACCTGATTATTACTGCGTAACAAATAAGTTAATTGTGAGCCGGTTCATTTATAGCCGTAGGTGCCCAATATAAGCTGAGATGTGAAACTGGATCGCATCTGCAACGAACGAATGCGAACGCCCGACAAACGGACACTTTTGCTACTTTACAAACAAATCCACTCAAATGTCATAAAACTTACCGTTAAAATCCTGCTCTTTGTATGTCCAGCTGATAAACCCTACTAAAATATAATTCCAACAATATAAACGGTGGAATTCTCACATTATCTAGCATTAAGAATAGGTATTATAACTGACAAAAAGAAATGTCTTTCTTTTTCGTTGTCGTTTTTTTTAAGTTTGCGAAACGAAATGAATGTAAATGGTTGGATGGACGGAAGGTTGGTGTTACCATAACTTAAGAAAATTTTAACCTTCATTCAATTAGGTAATCCATTTTATTCTGATGGAATACCTACATACAACATACCTACACGATTACTAACGCAGAGAAAATAATTGAAATTGTGTAGTTGACCGAACATCGTACCCAAAGAATACTATTGTTTACTAGAAACCTTATGAGTTGGTTGCGGTTTTCAGCCAAATTTGTTCTGCCCTCTTTTTACCCTTGATTGGCGAGCTGGTTGCCAACCGAGTAATTCGCACTTGTATCATTTTACCTGCGGACTTTAAAGAACCATCACATACAATGCTACCTCAAAAAATGAGACTGTTCTTCTCAAATATAAAATAATACATTTCAAATTAAAGACATATATTCAAATAAATTGCCATAACTTAAGATTCTCCTACACCTATTACTGTGTCATGTCTTTTATTGCAGGTCAGCTTGAAAATTCATTTTTCTGTTACGTGCTTAGACTACATAAGTACACTACTCAATATATGACATAATAATATATGCTATCTACCTCATTGTTAGAGATGCATTTCGGCAATAGTATAGAATATAGCAAATTTATTTGAGGAAAACACTAGAAACTGTTTTCTAGAACCCTGGTGAAGCTGTTCGAAAATTCGACTTTAAAACTTCGATACTTAAATGCAGAAAGAACATTCCACCTTACATAAATCTAGGAACAATATTGGCTTCAGAAAGTATAAGTCAAACTGTAGGGTGAAGAGAAGTTATTTTTTGATGTGTTTGTTTAAAAAAAATACAAATTAGTATTCTTATTTTATTTGCAAAAAAATCATTATAATAAGCAAATGCTAACGATATGGCAACATTTGTAATAAAATGAAGTGACCATAGACAGTGACATAAGGAGGTATAGACAAAATAGTCCATTTTGCTTTTATTAGTTGCATGTTTTTATCATAATATAATATCATTTTATAATTATTTACATTCAAATAATTATTTTGTTATAAATGCATAATCATTCTTTAATTTCTACGTAGTCAAAATATTTTGAAAAAACAATTTGGCATGGTATTACTTTAAATTCATTTACTTTCTATATTTTATACACTAAACGCTACCCTTAGGGAAGTTAAATATGCTCCGATACAAACATATCGATATTTAATTATTTTTATATTTATTATTTTAACAAATTGCCGGATGAACCCGTTAACGATTTAAGAACGCTAACCAATATAGAACTAACGAGGATGAAATGTATCGATAGCGATTTGTAAAAACAAAGGTACTGGAAAATAAAGTACTTGGTCAATCAATACAGATACAGATGTTAACAGCACCAAACGATCACCTAACATTGTTATTCAAAGAATGTTCCGCCTTGCGAAGAAATCACTAAGTTTGTTTTTGGTATATTCTAGATTCAGAGATATTTTTCAGACAAATTGGAACATTAGGCTGCATCTTCTTGTCTATCTTATTTTTTCAACACAGACTTGTTGTATTATAGTTTGAATGAAGAATGTCGATGCAATTTATAACAAATTAACAACACTACATTCAACCATAACCATTCACTCATTCTATCACGATAAGCTGAACAAATGCCTATCAGTCACTCAGTTAGTTGATTTTGTTCATTCTTTCAAATATTTTTTTTCACAGTCTTGAGAACAACAGCGAGCGAGACGTATGTCGCTTTGTTGACGACAACAGTGCGTTCGCAGTTCTTGCATAAACGACTATAAGATTCAGTTTAGCGGTAATATATAGCTTATTTGTGCGTGGAGATGTAAAATATAAATATGAATTTTTGATATTTACTAATTTCATATGAAATAAGACTAAATAAACATCAGTGTTGTGTTTTCGTTCGGTGTCGAGGCAATAGAATCTCGTTAAAATAAATATCCAAGAAAGGGAACTCTTACAGCTGTTTGAGCGTAGTATGCATCATATTGTAAGTACGTTAACTTTCTACTTTTTTATAGAAAATAATTATATTAATTGCAGAGGGTGAAAATAAAATATCTTGGTACCTACCTTGTTAAATTATCGGTCTGTGCCCTATTCCAGACAAAAACAAGACCTGTTTAGCATTTGGTAGGGATTTCTTAGCATTTCATTTTCTGATTCTTCTACGCAGGCTGCGTAGATTTATTATTTTCTTTGTTCTTCGTCAATATCAAGAACATACGAAATCAATTTCAAAATACCTTCTGTTATTATTTATACCTTGTTCTTATTTCAAAACCTTAAATAGTTGGTACTTACCACTGATATCTAATTACCTAGATCTAGTTTGGAATGCTGAATTAAGGCAGCAAACTATACCTAGTCTGTGGCCTAAGCGGCCTAAGAAAAAGGGAGTTAGTGGGTATTTACTGATGTACCCATGTAATCGATATAAAAATTCAACAATAAATAAAATCGAATGATAAATAGTATAATGATGAAGATGAAACATATCAATAAGCAATCGGACAAATTTTACCTTGTGCTTATACGTCAAACAGGGCTTATTTGTAGGAACATACCTACTACTTACTTATAAATTATTACCTATATGTACTTAAAAAAAACTTACATTAACCAAGCTATAAGATACTTAGGAATCATATGGTACCTATAAAATATGAATAGTAAATAGGTAGGCATGTACAATATAGGTAAGACATTTTTTAATATAATATCACTAACTATAGATACAACATATAAATACTATGATTATAAATTATTTACAGCCGCTCCCTGTAAGGGTATAAAATCCATGAGAGGCCAACATTTTATAGTCCATAAAAAAAAACGTACACCAGTATTAATATTTCGTCAGTGCAATGATCGTAGTTAGGTAGGTATATTTTCATTCAAATGTAATTTTTTTAATAAAATTTAATATATTAATTTCTATAAAGAGCTAGAGTACACTCCACATCCCTAAAAAAAAAAGTTTTTAAAATTACATAATTTGCTGCCTTGAATATGTTTTTTTTTTAAGTGTAGTTAAGTCCACCATTCTATCAGGATGTGTAGTGTACACAAATAAGAAATAAAAACAGAGACTTAATAATCAAGATTATTGCAAACAAACAGGTGGTTGTTATTAAAGCAGTGAAATCCATAAACTCGAACGATTGTGACGTAACGTCAATTTTAAAGTAATAATCGATTCGACAACCTGTTTACGTACCTGCATGAGATAGGTACGAGTAATAACTAAGATAAAATGATTAATAAAGTCATATTTAGGACTGTAATGCCCTAGGCTTATATCTGGGGTTAAAAAGCGTTTAGAAAAATAGGTTTAGACGCGACTGACCTCGATTAAGATAATGATAACACGCGTAATTATAGTTGAATAAATATTCCTACGTTCCTAGGGAAGGGGGCCACCGAGAAAGTTGATATGTTAGGCAGGTAGGAGCTCATCTTTACTATAATAAAATAAAAATAAAATCTTGGGACATTTTGACACTAGGACATAGTAACAAATATTTCCAATTTTTATGATAAAGGGAGGTCTAAATTGGATTTGTCTGAAGTGTAAATGGTGTCAAGTTCTCAATTGCACCATCGTAGCAGTTTTTTTCTCATCCGAGGCAACATTGATCGGTAGTTTTCACGAGCGTTTCCGCGTTTTCCATTTTTTAGCAACAATCGCTGTTCGATTAACTTTTTGTCAGTTGCCACTTAGTTAGAGTATAAGGTCGCTAATTGGGTATTTGAAATCAACGTAATCATGTTATCTGTTCCAGAATTCCATAAAGTTAATTTTTTTGTATTAGTTTCAAACATTTAGGAAAAGGTGTTGACGTTCCAGTTTTAAGCCGTAAATCTCAATATCATCTATTTAAAGAAAAAAGTAATCTAGATTTAATGTTTATTGTAAACTTTTGTCCTATTTTCTGCTTTCTAAAGCTTCTGCAACAGTTTCATGAGGAAACACGTAATATTGGAACAGTATACCTACATAAACCGCTAGTGGTATTTGCGGAAACAGCGTGTTATTTGTTTTGTATTTCTGTTCCACCACACTTGAGCGGTTCCACTACCTTGATGAGATCAATGAAATACCATGAAATTACAACTATGTTATTTTTCTCTATTCAGAGTTTTTAGCCCAATTAGTTATTTTCCTCTTTCTAAGCCTAATCCTTATAAATACTTGAAAATGCCAAAAACCTTATGCTATAGTAGGTACATAGGTAGAAAGGATTCACCCACTCATGAAATGACTTACGTTAGTTCATTATCATCCAAAAATAGTGTATTACCTTGTAGACAGAAAAATCGACGAATAATTTAATTATATGGTTTCCGTTTCTTGTTGAACATCAAACTAAACATAGCTTAAATATTTGTATGAACCTACCTTTTCTCTTCATAAAGCAAGAGGGATTAAGTGATGATAGTGTCTTTAAAAGCGAGTTTGGAAGGGACTACACTGAATGTAAGCCTCTCTTTTAATTGTATTTAAAAGAAAGAGATATTTAAATAAGTTAAGCGATTCACAACAGAATCGGCACCGAACAGTCTAACAACCGTTTCCTTAGGTGCAAGAGAAACTGTAGTCGCAAGGCAATTATTATAATGTAAAATGCGATGTGCTACTCGTCACGTAGCGAAGTCGGCGCACCTAACTATCGAATATGGATAATGCAATACCCACCGCCGCCGCCGGCCGCCATGTTAGCAGTTCCAGACGCCATCTTTGACTGAATCATGCGCTCGCGCATAGCGCTGGATTCTGTATCCGAGGATGCATAATTCAGAGAACACTTACCTATTTTAAAGGTATTATGTTTATAGTTATGAATATGGTCGATGTTGCCGTATGTTTTTGTAGATTCTGATAATAATAATATGAGTAATAAATATTATATATTTTTTTTCAATTATCTGAATACATATTTAAAAATTTTCTAGCAGATTAGTAATGACGTCAAAATCTTATTGACCATTTTTGATAGATACGGTTGTCATTGAAAAATGTACTCAATTGCTTTAGAAATAAGGTTTGACTTTTGATGCAGTGGTTATTGTTTAATGTTGCACATGATCCTGACACTCAAAAATGTCAAAACGGCCTTATTACCTACATTGTGACAGCAAAACGTTTATTGTTGGAGAAATGATAATTTAATGACAGTATTTTCTAAGGTAACTTTTATAATGAGCATATTATGTACTGCGGAGAAAAGACGTATTAAGAACACGACTAACGACCACGACCAATATTTATTTATTTTTTGTGAAAGTCCACGTGCTCATAACTTTAATCTGGATACAATAGGTAAGAATCCGCTTTTCGTTCAAATACAATTAGGTAGGATCGTGATGCGAAGAGAAAGGCGCTCTCCGTAGTCTAGTAATGAGATTTAGTTATTGGCTGCCACATGTGAATGTGAGTCTGCATTACTCAGGATTCCGCATGCTCTGATTTGATTAATGTGGTCTACTCGTACTGAATACCTCTCTCTGCGCTCTGACTGCCAAACCGAAGGTCGCGGGTTCGATTCCCACCCAGGACAAACATTTGTGTGCATGAACATGTCTGTTTGTTATGTGTCTGGGTGTAAATATCTATATAAGTATGTATTTAGAAAAAAAAGTATTATATGTAGTATATCAGTTATCTGGCTTCCATAATACAAGCTCTGCTTAGTTTGGGATCAGATGACCGTGTGTAAAGAATGTCCCGGGATATTTATTATTTATTATTATTATTATTTACTGTTTGAACTGCTTCTTGTTTGCTAGATAAGTATTCAATTTTCGCTGCAATAAGGTTTATAGCTGTAAAAAGTGGAATCTTCCTGTGAATAAACTGTAAAGGTCGTTTTTAACAGCCATTAGAACGACCCAGTTTTCTTTTTACAAAAGTGACGTCTAAGACCTTCTTCTAATATTAAAACGTGTGCAAATATGTACGATCTATCGGGGAAAGACGAATCCAATTAAATGTTAAGTGCTAGAACACAACTGGGGTTTTTATGTTCAATTACCTTTGAGTGATTTTTTTTCTGCTGATGTGATATCTGCAATTCCATACATATACCATTCCTGAAAGCTTTTCAATGTTACCAACTTCCCGATTAGCTGAGCTGCCAAAACGATGTCAACAAAGTGCAGCATTGTGGCTAATTCCATTGCCAAAAATTTGCCACATTTTCATGATATTTGGCATCATACTGATTGTGCATTTGTCCGGAACTTTGGGTGTTTCACCTCACGCCTTGTTCATGCAATAGGATGAACTGCTCCAGATCGAATTGAATAGAAAAGCAGAGAAAACGAACAAACGTAAATATTTATAAAGTTTTTAATTCTAGATAAAAGAAAATTCCTAAACGATGTCAATTTTAAACAGGCTTTGATTGAAGTATTTTATAGTTTTGACCGGGAAGAATTCAGACTGTATATCAATAATAAGGTATAGGAAAGTTATCTTGTGCCGGCCAGTCAATTCGAACAGTCGATAGTGTCGCAATGAACAGGCCTGGCTCACACCCAGTTCTGTATTTTATCTTATAAACAGGTCAATGAATTAGATATATTCAAACGGGTTGAACGACACCGGATCGTTCTTAATATAGCAGCTTTGACCGAATTATGTTTTAAGTTATATATATATATATTTTAAAGTAATTTATTTCAAAGTAAAAAAATAACACCCAAACAATTTTCCTTGCCAAGCTAATTTATTCATTAATATTGTTGTGGCTCGGTTTCATAGATGCATGGGTTCTATGTGTACTTCCGCAATGACATGGCTACCATATACTATTAAGATGGGAACCTGTCATTGAGCACTTACCGGTTTTCGTAGGGAGATCTTTTCTACCACCTTTGGCGACGTCATAACTTACTAAACTAATACAAATAAAAAAAATGGTTTTACGTAGGTAGTAATCATTTAGAAGCAATCATTTTGCGTGGTTTATTTGTGGTATGGCCTATTTGAATTTCCGCAAACCCATATCCGTGGTAATGACTCAAACATTCAATCAATGAGACAATTCCTTTAAATTTATTAGCGCAATAATAAAGTCCATCTTCCTGTTATTTGTCAGATGACCTTAGAAGTCCTTATAAAAAAAGTAAAATAAATTTGTTTGATAATACTTTATGATTCCACCAAAATAAACCAGTAGCTCTGTTGTTAATTTAACAATCGATGCTGTTTAATAACCAACTTGTAACAAAGGAAGTGTTGCCACAGGGAAAAGTTCCGTTTGGTCGCGCATGGCATAAGATTAAGAAACTCGTTTTGTTTGAACTTCCTGCGATGAACTGCCTATAAATAAACTAATATGGCCGGCCGGAAGTAAAGCGGCCTCGATGACGACGGATACCTTTGTTGCAAGAATAATAAATAAGTATAAAGTGTTGCCATGTTTTTAAATTGTTTAGTAATTAATGGCGCCTTTTGGCGCGTAGGATATTTTGATGGTTTGCCAAATACGTATGTCAACAAGATGAATATAAAGTTCTAGGTTATTGCGATACATGTAAGTATATAGAGTTAATATACAAACCAAGTATTCACATAAAATGTATACAATATTATTATACTGGAGATCTACCACATGATGCATAAAAAAAGGAAATATTTCTTGCGCAGTAACACTAAATAGCAACCAAATGTTTTACACCCCTTTATCACCCTTTCCGAAGTGGGGAGAGCTTGTCATGTTTTCAATAGCCAAAAGCAGGGACTAATTGGGGCCAAACAAGTTAATTTGGAACACTGCATGGGGTATTTTTTCAACACGCACTGTAGGGGGCAGACAATGATCATAATAAACAGTACTTGCTCCAGCGACCCATTTATTTTTGTTTGCCATATGTGTGTTTATTAATAACTAGATGAATGTCACCATTTGTAACATGAAATAGGTCGTATTGTCCAGATGTACAGGGATTTTTAGTCCACAACGGTTTATTATTGTTTTACAACAAAATTTAATGAATATTCTAATGTATATAACGTGTCACAAAATACCCCGTAAAAATATAATAAATTATCAAAGCCAACAACCCTGGTAAGCTGACATGTCAGGAAACCAGATTATTTAACAGAAAGGCCTACGTTAGGTACGTAGGCCTTTGTGCCTTTTTACCTAATAATTGTCTACTTTAATAGTTTTTCTTTTTTTCTTTAATAAATCATTCATAATCATTCATTAATAAATCTTTTTTTTTGGGGGAAAAGCACGGTTTTTAAATATTGTGAATGGACTCGTTATAAGCCCCATTTAACCACCTTTCGGTTTTACGGGTAGTTTTCTAACATCCTATATATATATAAATATATAGTTTTATGGCGATCGGATAATTAGTATAGGCATAAGGGACAAACATATCTTCATTTGTATATATTTAGATACATGTGTAGTTGAACGTATTTTAATTCTCTTAGAAATGGTCGTATATTATTAGACTTATAGCTTTCATCTACAATAATATTATAAAGAAAAAGTTTTACATTTTTATTTGTAACTAACTGTCCCCCGCGGTTTCAACCGCGTTTCCTAGGGATGCCTCATTTTCCTGGCTTAAAAATAGCCTATATGTTATTCTAGAACATGTTCTATCAATGTGCCAAGTTTCATCCAAATCCGTCCGGTAGTTTTTGGGTGAAAGTTACAAACATCCATACATACAAACTTTCGCATCTATAATATTAATAGGATAGTAGGTTTAAAAAACTCAAAAACTATTGAACAGATTTTAATAATTCTTTCACTATAAAAAAGCTACTATATCCAGAAGTAACATAGGCTATGTTTTAATCCAGGGATCCCTAGGACCCTTCCGATAAATATTATACAAATTGTAAGAGTTTGAATGTAAGCGCGTTAATGGTTGATGGAATTTGAATTAAATTTATCACTTATTTAATACATTCTGCATTATAAAATAGGGGATCTTTATATTCCGGTAGGGTTGCTATATATAAAATCTATGAGCAAGGACAAAGAGTATAGCACTCGGTTTTGCGAATGTCAAACCTGGACATATCTATCTATTTATATTATATCAGAATGCAACATAATTAAATGAGCGATTAATTGTTTTTATTTATACCAAAATACTTACCTTAGAATTTGGTAGATATATCATTTTAACATTTCTCGAGTTGTATTCAAGGTCGCTTCAATCTAGAACAAATTCGGGGAAACCTAGACTGATTGCAACCTGAGAAAAGAGATATAATCGCAGGGCGAAAGCTAGTGTTAGTTCCAGACTAATCACAATGCACTGCCCCAGTCACCAGGTTTATTTAGTTTCAAATAATAAAACGCTATCATATGATCAAGTATAATTAAAAAAAAATGTCTTGTGACTGGACAATGTATAAGATCTTTATATTCCGGTAGGGTTGCTATATATAAAATCTATGAGCAAGGACAAAGAGTATAGCACTCGGTTTTGCGAATGTCAAACCTGGACATATCTATCTATTTATATTATATCAGAATGCAACATAATTAAATGAGCGATTAATTGTTTTTATTTATACCAAAATACTTACCTTAGAATTTGGTAGATATATCATTTTAACATTTCTCGAGTTGTATTCAAGGTCGCTTCAATCTAGAACAAATTCGGGGAAACCTAGACTGATTGCAACCTGAGAAAAGAGATATAATCGCAGGGCGAAAGCTAGTGTTAGTTCCAGACTAATCACAATGCACTGCCCCAGTCACCAGGTTTATTTAGTTTCAAATAATAAAACGCTATCATATGATCAAGTATAATTAAAAAAAAATGTCTTGTGACTGGACAATGTATAAGAGCCTTGTTCGCTCAGTGTTTTGTGCCGGCGCGTCACGTGCTGTGTGGTGCGCGTGATTACACTTCTGTTTACAAGTTGACCTTAGCATTTACACTTAAAGTACACGACTTTATTACAACCTTAACGGGTATTGATAATAAAAAAAAAAAAAACAGTCCCGGCTGCCAAGTTGAACTGAGGTGCCATGTCGGAAAAAACGGATCCCACAAAACGTAAGCAGATATCGTGGCAGCCCTAGGCGAAGCTGGCGGGACGCATGTTTCCTCAAAACAGTGGTCCAGTAAAGTTGAATCGAGTTGAGTGGAAAAAGTAACGGGAGGTTTTTGCGCTACCGTGGAACACTAAGGACTGAAAATCTAAACAAATAAATAAAATTTTAGTGTGTGTTTGTAATGTCAAAATAACAGCTTTTTACTAAATGCATAAAGTATTAAAAATGTATAAATTTTAGTCTGCCTATTGGTTCCGACCAATCTTCAAACCGCGGGAGACAGCTAGTAATAAAATAACGAGTGGTGGTGACATCATTCGGAAAAGTGGGTTGTAACCTACAATTCGGTGAAGGAAATTATAATGGGGAGACCATTACATATAAGGAAGCTAAGCACTTCCCAGTAGTCTCACTTGACAGCCACATATTCTAATCTAGACTATGTGTACTTTCGGGCTACATAATCGCCGACTGTGGTATAGCCTCATGGTCATTATTAAAAAGTATTAGTAGGCTATGCCCCTCGGCCGAGAGCCCTCTGCGCTCAACCAAAAAGTTCGCGTAAAGGTGTAAAAGCAAAAAAAAGAAAAACCCTATGCCTAAATAAATATCCTGGCACATTCATTACACACGGCCATCCGACCTCAAACTAAGCTGAGCTTGTACTGGATAACTGGCCCGTCAAAAGAGTTTAATTTTAAAAGTAAAAACAGATGATATCAGTTTCATCCATTAAACAAAGTTGGTTTAAAAACCTCAGTGACTATACCCAGACCCCACTTGAACTAACATCCTTGAATCAATGTTTAGCTACCCACACCAGTTACATGATGTGTGATGCAATTGCTCTTCGCTAGTTTATTTTAGTCTGATCATATCTATCACCGTTTTGGAATCGAGGTTTACATCCTAATGGTTAAGGGAATAAGAGTTGAAATTGGTTATACATTATGTGCTCCACATAATGATTTGCCAGGCGTACCTTCACGAGTGCAATGTGTATGAAAGCCAGTAACGGCGTGATTTTAGTTGGTCTTCATCGTACTGCCACAAACTGGATTGGTCTTTAAATCTTTATTAGAACACGATTTATAGCTTTTTATTTTAATGAAAACCAGTTGCATTAGTTTATGTGTAAATCGATTCGTCCTTACGATTGCAACTCGCTAAATCAAAGATCATAGAGTTCAATGTTGTTGTTTGTTTTCTTTTTACTAGCTGTCGGATAGTGACAAACTTGTAACCGCTCTTGCTAATATTCTTGGATGTAAAAATAAATCCATTATTTTGGTTCTTTCGGTTCGTGGTCTAAATAATGTTTCAAAGAACTACGAAATTTTAAAATAATTATAGAAGTCACCCAACATACAATTGTTTAATGTCTATAAAAATAAATAGAATTTAAATAATAATAATAAATAAATATCCGGGAACATTCTTTACACACGGCCCATCCTATGATGATCACAAACTATGCAGAGGTTATAATATGGAAATAATGATATGTACCTACTACATTAAAAATAATCAAATACATATGTTTAAAATTCGAATTCTACTAGTGATACCGGCTGTGAGGCAAGAAATTTAAAAAGAGTCAATTTATTTTTTTAGAGCGTATCTACCGTTTTGTTTTCATCTTTATCTGTGTCCAAGATAATTTAGATCCTTTACTGAGATCATCGAATGCTTACAAGTACCTAGTTGACTTTCATCAAATGTCAAACCGGTCATCGTCCGAATCAAGGCCCAGGAAAACAACAGCTATTTTTACAATGGCATTTAAATATTATGTACTTATTTACAAAATGAAAGAAAAAGGTCAGTCACATCTTGCTGCTCGGTACCTACCTACATTAATAAATTCCATTCGTCATCAAAACATTTGTAGTAATCAAGAAAAATAATAATTAAAAATGAATGAATATTCGGATGCATTACGACTTTGAGCATTTAATTTTAGAAGTAGTAGAGCTCTTAGTGCAGTGTTCTTCCGGAGAAGTACTACCATATGTCATCCGTGAAGCAGTACTGGGGCTCGATTCTGCAAGGAAAATGACACTAACTCGAGGATATTTCGTCGATAGTTCGCCTCCGTGCTATATCTCTTTCGCTAACTACGCTAATACTACTAATCACGTGAGGGATAAGCTCTCCGAGGCCTCCGTGAAGCGGCTCGCCGACGAAGTTTGTATTAGCTGAATAAGGGGGCTGCACTTGTATACTGTGTTTCAGTTAGAAAGGTAAGGGCCGGTGAAATTACAAGCACATGAGACTTAGCAACTTCACTTGCCCCTGGTGTTCTAAATATCCATAGGCGGCGGTGACGACTTACCATCAGGCGGATCTTCTGCCAATATGTCGGCCTTCTTGACATGAAAAAAATAAAATAAGGATTTTACACTGATCCAAAGTATCATTTATTTATATTTCGTTGGTAAATAGTTTTTATTTGACCAAACCAAGCCTGTGTTTTCAACTCGTTACAAGAGCTCATAGTACATTGTTTGATCAAGTGACTTTATTTTAGTCTCGAGTTGCTGTTATTCGAACTAAATATTTAATCGCATTATTATTCTTTGGTTTATTCTGAATGTTATTGATAAGTATAAAAGTATCTATGTTGATACATGTTTTGCCCAAATGTTACGATTTAAATGAGTTGTACCAACCAGGGTGATCGTGGTCCCATTTATAGCAGCTGTTCCAGAGACACACTCGATCGAGATTTTAGGGCTTTTTTAGCTGTTTTAAACAGTACCTATAAGATAGATAAGGGTTCCAACATCATAATTAAATCCTTTACAATGCTTTTTGGAATCGGTTAACTATTTTTTTTTATGAAAAAACTGTTTCTATTACTTCTCCTTTCAAGGGAATTAACCTTAAAAAATGAAAACATAATCTTCTTAAATATATGAACAAAATCGCTCAATTTATTTAAATTCAAATGCAAAGAAAACATTGACCCTTTTAATGAAAGTCAATATAGCACTGTTTTAAAATAAACCGTACTTTTGGGATATTTACAAAACCGGTAACCAGGTAGGTATGAATCAATAAAAAAGTATTTAACATAAGCGGATACTTAAGCTATACTGCCTTATAATTTGCAAGCCATCAAGAAATAAAAAAAAATACGTTTAGTATTTATTAAATTTTATAGCGTGGCATAGACAAAAATTATGAGGCGATATGCCTCGCGGGGTATTCAAATTCAGAGTATAGCGACTAAAAAGCCGCATAACGGTACAGACAAAACAGAATAATAATTTCGTGTCATTGTTACATTAGCCATCAACATTACAAAACGAACGTGATAAATTGAACAGTTTCATAACTTCCTACTTGTATTATGTAATGCAATATAACTGGAGATATCACAGACGTGCCTTTTGGTTATTGCAAACGACCTGAGTCGACCTCCAATATTCGATCAATGGCGTTTGAACTTGAAAAATGTATAAATCATAAAGACCTCAACCTCGGGGAGGGTCGATACTTTAACAATGTGTTGCAACCTTGGCATTTTATGTCCGGGTTCGAAGAAAGTATGGTATGAGTGTGATTAAGGTCAGCAGACCAATTTTGTGCTTGGCAGTGACTTATATGGAATACTCGTACAAACATACATGAGGACTGAACAAAAGTTATAATTTATTCAATCTGATGGACTAACTCAAAACGCTATAAAACCCAAAGTCTCAAAAACAAATCAAAATAACTCTGACAGAAAACGTTGATGAGGTATCTAAGGAAGAACTTTCGAGAGTTATTCTGATCGTTGGTGATTCTTAAATGGGTGTAAGGAGTAAAAGGATGTCGGGATTTGTTTTTTTTTGGAGCGGACGAATGTGTAACCCTCTGATGGCGGACAATAAGGATGTCGGGTGTTTACTGATGGCTTTGCATTTGACGATGATGGTGTGGTGTGTTTTGTATTGAATTACATAGTTTCATAGTTCTAATAAATGTTTAAAAACATACCAAAATTTAAGGTTTAAAACCTCAAAAATTTTATTTCGATGTCTTCTTTCATATAACAATTCAGCTACCGTAGGTTTGTGTTCGCAAATCTGGAAAATTTGTCGATGGGTTGACTTGAAAATTTTACACAACATTACATATCTATACAAGAATGGTCGTATATACTTTTTATGGCGAATTTCCCGCGGGAACGTTAAATCATTTACATCAAACTGAGGCCCATTGAAATGTGGCTAGGTTTCACTAATAAAAGGTAGGGAAATAATCTGAATTTAATTTTACTGTAAAATCATGACGAGAAACAACAAACCAATAATTATAAATATTTGTTATCTATTTTAATTATAAACTGGTGTTAATAAAGATCTATTTCCTAAGTCGTGTCTTCTCTTTTTACTGTTAATTCGTGATTACTTTATGAGTGTCTCTGGCTGGTGATAAGGAACAAGACTATTTCTGTTTTGCGAAACTATTTACATGAAAAAAAAAATTTGCTCTAATTTTCCGTTAATCATGGTGTTTAATACCCTATGTGACGTCATGTCCTTGAAAACAATATTTCGTTTGACACGCTTTGTTTGCGGAAGCAAAAGCAGCAAAGTGGTGATACCTTGACCGAATTATATAACATGTTTGTTTTCAAATAATAGTATTATGAATTGATGGTTTGTACATGGGAACATTCTGCATGTGAAAGAAAGACCTAACCGCCTGATAATATAATTTTTTTTTTATTAATGACGGGATTTCTATTAACCTCAATCTCGCCTGATAGTAAGTAAAGTAACTGAAATACCTTTTTAATTCTCGAAAATCAAGTTCGTATATCACGTTTTTTAAGATAGCGTTTGAAATTCATCAAAAACAGAGACACCGCTATCATCATAGTTGAGTTGTTGCAACCGTATTTTGTAACATCGTCGGAGGTACGAAGCTGAAGGTTGTATTGCACCGATAAGTGGTTGCATCACAACTGATCGCTACCCTATGATTGATTAGTCACGTTGTGATGAGATTTACGCACTTTTTCTATTAAAAACCTACCTAATAAGTATGCAGTGTCTAGATGTTTTATAGAAATATTAAAGTACGTTCAATAGGTTCATAGGTACTATGTCCTACTAATATTATAAATGTAAATGTAAGTTAATTTGTTACGCTTTCACGCGAGAACTTCTCAACCGATTATCATGAAACTTTGTACACATATTCTTGGAGGTATTATAAGTAACATAGGATACTTTTTGTGCCGGGAAAATGTTACATCCCTCGGGAACGCGGGTGAAACCGCGGGGGACAGCTAGTATATTATATATCAATAGCGGTATAATATATATATAGGTATAATAATCCTAACTAATAGGTATTATAAATGCCAAAGTGAGTTTGTGACTTTCATGGCTAAACGCCTGAAACAATCTTGCTGAACTTTGGCATACACGTAGCCGTAGACATGGCCTTTTTATCAATTTTAACACCAGCAAAACCACGGCCCGTTACTAGTCTTCGATATTCATGTTTAGGTAAATGGAAAATACCTGGTAACTTTAAATAGAAGTCTTTTTAATTGATTCAAATCGGGTCAGATTTGTCGGCGCTATGACCCAAAAAAGGTAAACCTTCACGTCGAATTGAGTCCATCCTTTTTCTGAAGTTAAAAATACACATTTTACAGCCAGTCACACAAGGCTTGGAATTTACATACTTATTGGCTTCAGTGAGTTATCTATTCAATTAAATATTTACTGGCTGGGGCTCGATTCTGTAAGGAAAATGACACTAACTCGAGCATGTTTCGTCGCGGCCTTTATGCTCTATCTCTGTCGCTTACTACGCTAATACTACTAATCACGTGAGAGGTAAGTTCTCCGAGGCCTCTGTGAAGCGGCTAGCCAACGAAGTTTGTATTAGCTGAATAAGGGAGCAGTTTTCCTTTTTGTTCATGGCGTACGAACGTGATCCTACTGTAATTGTCGGTAACATTATCCAATAGAAATTTTCTTTGAAGGAGCAAATTAAAATTGAAGGTTTGGTTATGATTTCTACTATTAGATAATAATTTATTTCATTGTTACGTAATATTTTGTAATGTATTTTTAAATATTATTGATGGAAACTATTCTGCGTATAATATTAAATTAACATTATAAACAATATATTCTCAGCTCGCATTATATTTGAATTGTAGATTTTGCCTACATTTATGTAAGTAAGTAATTACCTCCGCTTTAGGTATTTTGTATCTATTATGATAGGAATATGACACATGGAAATTGACCTGTCACGTGCACGCTGTTGTCGTATCTATGTTGTTGGCATACAGTTTACTTTGGCATGTATTCTGCGAAGCAACTACAAGTCTATATGTTATACCTACTTAGACAAAGTGCCTGTATTATTTCGAAACCTGTAAATGTATTTTCTCACTCACTTCCTCGTGTGACCTCAAGGATCTTCCTAGATGTCAGTGCAATTACAATGCACACCATAAAGAAACATGGGTGCTAATATTATGTTTACGGATTTTAATTTATCATCGAGTTCCGTGTTATAGAAACAAACAACGTTCTTTGTTCTGTATTTACGTCTGTAAGTTTATTATCGATTAACGTTGCGATATTGGTAGATGGACTATCGATGACGCCAAAATCGATTAATTTTACCGATGCAATCTTTACGGCGATGAAATTGATATCGATTAAGTGCAATTAATGTGTAGTTTGAAATGACAACAGTATCTCTACTAAAAAATATTCGTGACTTCCTTGTAAGAAATTGTGTAGTTTTTAAAACTTCACGAAACTTTCTCTCAAAGGAACGACGGTATAGGCCATCGCTGTTGGTCTTACACAATGGTTCTCGTTAAATATTATGTCCATTCATATTATTACAAAGACAACTTGAGGGCTTTAAATTTTGATACTTAAGTACCTAGTTTTATTTTTCCCCTTTGGTTTTTCTATCTACAAAGATGAATTAAAACATCGATGGTTTTGCTCTATTTTCTTCTCCAATTGGTACTGTTTCATAGTGAAAATATCTGAACGATAAATCAATCCACCACGACCTACTATCTATGGAACAGTACGTTTAATTATTAGATAGACACGTTTTAAATATTTAATATAAATATATAAACAAATTAATCTCTCATATTATAATGACTCAATTGAACTCATTTATATTAACCAATAGTCCTTTAATACAACCATCACAAAACAACTCTTTTTTTTTGTAAACACTTTTTTGTTGCCACTCTAAAAAATCAAATTGCTTGAGTATCAGACTTATTTCTGCCATTATAACACACGCGTAACAATAATGAAAATTTTATTGGGTCAGTCTTTTCTTTAATGGCATTGAATATCGTGACTCATATGATTTGATAAAAACAAATGCTAATTCCATATTAATCGATGCTAAACATTTAACATTAGTTAAGCTACGCTAACTGCGTGGTTGCTCGGTTGTTTTGGTTTTTTCTCGAAATAAAGGTAAACAATAATACCACCTGTTACACGTTCCTTGCTGCAACTCTTTTGGTTGATTTCGTTTGTACATTTTGGTTGGTAGTTAGATGTTCAATATAATTGAAGTGCTGTTCAGTGCTACTATACTACCGGCACGCTATGATGGCCGTTTTGACGTTTCAGATTGTCACAGGAAAAGAAAGAGTATTGATTTGGAATAAGGTTGATTTCCATCATCATACAATTAGCTATTGGATCAATCGATGCTTCATGTTTGTGAAGGAATAAAGGTTATTTTTCTTTGTCATTGTTAAAAGTCAAAACGGCCATCATACCGTGCCGCAAGTTAGTTAGCTCTATCATATTTAAAAAAATATTTTTTGTTTGTTCATCTTATATGCGTTTTATACATACCATTCAAGATATTGTTGTGAATAGAAAAAAACACACACTGCATCGCATGGTGTAACATCAGTAGAGTAAATAACGCAATCTGAAGTAATTTTTTCAGTAAACTTTATAAACATTTTTTTTATTTTGATGTAAGAAACGATGCATAAACAAACTTTATTCCTCTTCATAGCATGTCCGTTGTTATTCATTTAAAACCAATAAAGATAATGAAGAGAATAACTATCCAGTTATAAATAGAATATATTTATTGGCTGATATAAAGGAGAAGCAATATCCTTAATGCAATGCGAGATAAAACACGTCGGCATTGAAAAAGATACTAAGGGGCCTTTGCCCCACCGTGAACTACAATGACACCAGTAAAAAGCTATCTTCATATTATATTACTCTTCCCAACACAATGTTCTGCAGAGAGAGCAAAATCGCGATTGTATTCAGTGCTCCCCTGTTGTTTGCACAATGGAAGTGCAGTTAATTGTAACATGATATTTATGTTAAAAAGATAATAACATCACGGTGTTGAATACGTGGAGGGAATGACCCGAACTTGCGGTAGGTAAAGGTCAATAATTTTTTACAGCGCGTTGAGTAAGTAATCTCTGGTTGTTTGAACAAGTCACACTTCTCTCTTTTCATAGAAGTAAGAAAGCGTACGTGTGGTCCGTTCTAATTTCTATTCAAAATTCGAAAACAATATTTTGGGAATAATCTGGTCGTGTATTCACTTGTTGTATTATAAATAAGCCTGGCATAGGAAATAACAAATTCACAAGACCTTTGATCACTCCGCCAACCTTATGGACGACTTAGCCTCGATTGTTATTCGGGCATCAACATTTCAGTTCATAATTTGCCTTTGTTTGTCCAGTTGACTGAAAGCTGAAGGCCTTCTAAACGTGGACATAGTGATGTAAATATTCCTTATTTTGAATAATTTTGATTTGCTGATGAGCCTTTTCAAGACCTGTTTTTCCTCGTTTTTGTCGTATCCTTTATGTACCTACTATGTATTTATTATTTATAGACATATTCATAACAATATTTCTTACCGTTCTGTCTTGCTGTAGTATGCTAATGCGAAGATAAATAAAACACTAGTGCGGTGTTAATTATTTGCTTTTCGACGTGAATGGTATTTTGTAGGCTTAGATACTGTTAGAGGAAAGTTATCTTACACGCAACGTTGTATCTATGCCACTGGTACGGAACCTGTTATTTTACGTTCGTTTCGCGTTATCGTAGTAAAAGTGAGATATAAGAAAACTGTAACGCTATTATGGCTACCCAGACTTACTAGTATGAAGACCGCTGCTCATATATTTTTTTTATACCACATGATCCGAAAAATTAGCGCACGGTCTACCTGATGATAAGTGGTCACTGCCGCCGCCGGATATTTGCCACACCAGAGCATCCCCAATGCATTATCGATCCTGAAACATGAAGTGGTTAAGTCTCATGTGCCTGTAATTTCACCGGCTCCCTTACCTTTCTAACCGAAACATAGTAATATATGTGCACTACTTTTAAACGGCGGAAATGGGTAAGGGGGTAGTACATCCCCGGAAGAACTCTGCACTATGAGCTCTACTACTCCAAAATATGTATATGTTTCTTTATCATTCATTTGATTCTAATGAAACTTGTGGAGTTGTGCGTTCGACGGTTTTTGTAGAAAATAAACAGATCTGTAATTTCCCCGACTCCCTTACCATTCTATCCGAAATACAGTAATACAAGTGCACGACTGCTTCACGGCAGAAATGGGAAGTACTTCCCCGGACGAACTCTGCACTCAGAGCTCTACTACTCAACAATATGTGTATGCTTTTTATCATTCATTTGATTCTAATAAAACTTGGAGAGATGTGCGTTCGACGGTTTCTGTAGAAAATAAATATATCTGTAATTTCACCGACTCCCTTACTCTTATATCCGAAATACAGTAATACAAGTGCGCTACTGCTACGCGGCGGAAATTGGTCAGGTGATAATACCGGACGATATCTGCACTAAGCGCTCTACTTCTTGAAAACAAGTTGTAGAAGTGCAGTAACTTTGCTACTTAGCTATCGATAATATATATTATAACTTCACAATAGTGAGGCACTAATTGTGTGTAATTATCGTTCCAAAACAGTTATTCTATTCTCGTGAACGTTTTATTATATTTTAGCAAACGTACAAAACTTCTGATGCAACATATTGTGCGATACCAATGTAAATTGAAAATGAAGGTCTACGTTTCACAATGATTGATTACTATAGTAACTATCTGTGCTTTCATCTTGAAATTCCACCTATCTTTTATTTACTAGATTCATCCCGCTCTAATATAATATACACGTTTGTGTGCACGAACATGTCTGTTTGTTCTGTGTCTGGTAAAAATCTATAGAGGTATGTATTTAGAAAAAATATTATATCAGCTATCTGATTTCCATAGTAGGTCTGCTTTTTTTTTATACTACTTGGCCTTACTAACAAGCGGACGGTCCACCTGGTAGTAAGTGGTCACCGCCGCCTATGGACATTTGCAACACTAGGGGCATCGCTAATGCGTTGTCGACCCTGAGACGTGAACTTGTTAAGTCTCATGTGCCTGTAATTTCACCGGCCCCCTTACCTTTCTAATCTAAACACAGTAATACAAGTGCACTACTGCTTCACGGCAGAAATGGGTAAGGTGGTTGTACTTCCCCGGAGGAACTCTGCACTAAGAGCCGTAATGGCCGTGTGTGACGAACGTCCCAGTATTTTACATCCTACGAATATTATAAAGGCGAAAGTCTGTGAGGATGAATGTAGGTATTGATGTAAGGAACTACTGATCGGATGAAGTTTATAACTTGGATGAACACATTTTTATGCCGGGTTAATGTAACGTCCCTCGGTAGCGCGGGAGACAACTTCATATAATTATAGTAAATGACCACAAAACTACGGTGTTATGAATATTTGTAAATTAGCTAATGAATGGTCTACGAATAATTTCATCTGAAACAATAGGTGCAGCGAACATCTGAACATTTGTTCATTTAAAATACAAAACTTCAGTTCAGATGCAAATTGAAAATTCAGTGAATAATTGTTTAAATTCATTCTTACATACCTCTCAGACGTGCATACTTTTGTTTGCTGTTTCGCGTCACAGGAATTAAGTCGATTATCCAAAGCATTTTTTTCTATTTGTTATACCTCTTTTGGGAAGATATTTATCTTTTTCTGGAATAAATTTTTATCTTACGTAACTAAATGTGATTCACTTTATCGTGTCGCGTAAAGGAACCGGTTTTTAATTGATTATCCGACACCTACCTTTGTCTTAGTTCATAATCACACCAGCGGGGCTATTATGTAACTCTGTTGCAGTCGGTTTCATATTGAAACCGGTTGTCTGCGATTACCTGTTTACGTTCGATATTGAATGAATTTTTTTATGTGTGCCCCTCCGAACTCTGTGTCAATATACTCCATCTACACAAATAATAAAAGATGACATTTTTAAAATTTTTGTTTGTTTATGTTTAAACTCAAAAACTACTGAACAGATTTTAATAATTCTTTTACAATTGGAACGCTACTTTATCTAGACTTAACATGGCTAATCCTGGGATACAATAGATCTTTCTAGAACGGGAGTAAACCTTTAAGACGGTAGTGTATTATATGTTTATAGAGTTGGTCTTGAATGTGTGCGTGTAATGTATGGTAGTGGTAGTAAATCAATGTTCCTACGACTTCATAAGTACCTAACAATACAGTTATAGTTGTTAACTGTATTGTTGGCAATTGTAAGGCTGACTCCTTTGTATTTCCTCTTAGGTTCTGAAAGTTGAATTTGCACAGTGCACTGTTGCAAATGCAACGTATTTTGTCATTGTAATATTTCTTTCGACATCGCTTTCAAATTGAAACTGATTGCAAATCACGTGCGTAATCCAACCGCTGTTTAATTAAAGGATTATCGATGACGTATTTTCATAATAGAGTAGTATAGATTGTTATTTTTTTATTACGAAACATTGTCGATCGGGTGAGCTTCCTGTATGGGTGTTCGCATGGAAAAAAACAATTACACCCATTTAACAGTTTATTACATAGTATTTTTTTAATGACATTAGGGGCCTGATTCCTGTGTCCTAAGCATGAATATCTATGGTAAGCGTATCGTCATCGTATCGACTGCAACCATAAACCAATGCAATGGTAAATTGAACAATAATTCCCAATACAAACCAGCTTTTTGACGCACTCGATACGTTGACGATATGCTTGCGATAAATGTTTGTACTGTGTGTGTGTGATGATGCGCGATGTTCAATATCCCATTCGGCCAGTTGACTTGGTGGTTAGACACCCTGACTGCCAAACCGAAGGTCGCGGGTTCGATTCCCAACCAGGACAAACATTTGTTTGCATGAACATGTCTGTTTGTTCTGTGTTTGGGTGTAGATATCTATATAAGTAGGTATTTAGAAGAAAAAAGTAGTATTTGTAGTATATCAGTTTTATAGATATTTATTTTTTTATTATTATTTCCATATTTACATATCTATATTAAGTATGTATTTAAAAAAAAGTAGTAAATGTAATATACCAGTTACCTGGTAGCCATACTACAAGCAGTACACTCTGCTTAACTTGGGATCAGGTAACCATGTGTGAAGAATGTCTTGGGATTTATTTATTTATTATATATTTATTATTTATTGGTACTGAGGTTCAGGGCACAGATAAAAAAATTAACTACTGACGTCTTCATGAGTGAGTACTTGTTTCAACTGTTAATAGTTATTGTCAACGATTACACAATATGTATAGTATACTATACTTATATTCAAGTACACATGCTGAGTATTTTCTTTCACTCAATGGTAATTTGTCTTCACCTTCAAGCCGTGTTACTCTACAGAATAAATTTTCTGTGATCGTAAGGCGGCTCGAATTAAGATGCTTTGAATTTGACGCTGTTGTGTTACGTGTGTAAACGTGGCTGGAGGCAGCGAGTCTAAATTCATCATCTCCTGAAGATGTTAAATTTATGGTTTTTCTTTTTTTTTATATCACTTGGGCCGACAAACAAGCAGACGGTCCACTTGATGGTAAGTAGTCACCGCTGCCTATGGACATTTGCAACACTAGGGTCATCGCCAATGCGTTGTCCACCCTGAGACGTGAAGTTGTTAAGTGTCATGTGCCTGTAATTTCACCGGCCTGACCTTTCTAACCGAAACACAGTAATATAAGTGCACTACCGCTTCACGGCAGAAATGGGTAAGGTGGTAGTACTTCCCCGGACGAACTCTGCACTAAGAGCTCTACTACTCAAAACAGTTTCTGTTTAAGCCCTAAAGTAGTAATAATAAAGTTGCGTTTCCAACTATCTTTTTTGGAAGCGACGAAGGTTTGACACAGACTGGGTTAGAGAGGAGAGCAAAATTTTTATCACGTTTAAAACAGAGTTTTGAATTATTGTAATAAGGTTTATTTTTACATGTCACTTATTTTATTAATACGAATACTTGAGAGCAAACCTAACGCGCTTAGTGTGAAATAATAAGTGGAGCCGACCGGCTGCCTCTGATGACGTAGGTACTCTTTGGCTTTCTTTGGGCTGCGGCCAGTTCCTAGCTAACTAACGCGCGCCGCGCCGGTCTGTATGAAAAGAAAAGCGCTGGCCGATGCTCTCCGAGTCGGTCTGTTTGAACGGACCCTTACACGGACAAGAGGTCCAACAGAGATGTCCAAGGTAGCTATGAGGCGACTCCACCAATAGGAACGCTTCATATCCATATCTTAGACGCGTCATAGGTCTACTAAAGTGATTCTATTGGCGGACCCGCCGAGGTCATTTAGTTATAAAGGACACAGCTACAAAAGTTACCACAGGTTCAAAATTCTGCCTTCTATGTTCTAATATTGTTTGGATAACTATATTTTTAGTAGGAAGGAAGTATAATAATTTTATTGAAAAAAATAACTTTGTACTCGTAGGTGTTGAAATAAATTTTATCTATTTATAATAGTTCATTGTATAATGATGCAGGTGGGCTTCAAACATAAAGCATACCTACAATTTGACACGTCTAATAGGACTTCTTATACTTTATTTCGGACCCGATTTAAATAACCAAATTCAAAAAATCACGGCATTACTTACCTATTATATTAATATGCGATTTATTAGCGTATAACAAATATGTTTACAGTCTAATTTGAATATTTTCCTGTTACCAAATTTTGATTTAAACAGTTAGGGGGCGTCCATTATTACGTGAGGGGTTTAGGGGGGAGGGGGTCGAGTAAAACCTCACCTATTCTCACGTGGGGGAGAGAGGGGGGGGGGGGGGGGGTCTCGACTAATCACGTAATATTTTTTGCTGCAAGAAACTCTAAATTACGCGTAGATGAACGAAGGTACGTAGCGATTAAAAAAAATGCGTCAAGGGGGGAAGAGGGGGTCGCAGAAAATCTCACAACATCTCACCAAGGAGGGAGAGGGGTTCGAAAAGTCGTCAAAATCACCTCACGCAATTAATGGATGCCCCCTTACAAGTTTTAGTTTTCCATAACAATATAACAGAGCTGTTGTATCCTCATCTTCGTGTCTAGATCTTTCAATCATTATTAATTATTTACGCCGTGACTGACTTTAAGTAAAATAGCATGCGGTTAATTTATTAATTATATAGAAGTAGGTATCCTACCAATATTACCGTGGTTATCCGTCATTGACTAAACCACAATAAACCTTGTAAATCTCGTCAAGTGCGCCGCCATTTTATATTGCTTTAGGAGGACAGAAGGCTTGTCTTTAATTATAATTTTTTTAGCTATGTAACTATATTTTATGTGTATTTAATTAAATATACTACACTAGGGGTTCTTCAAGAAGGGTGTGAAGAGATTTTTGCAGGGTCGGCAACGCGCGAGTGATACCCACGGTGTTGCAAGCGTCCATAGGCTGCGGTGACCGTTTACCATCAGACGGGCCGTCAGCATTTTGATACCATGGTTGCAGGGTATATTGCAGTACCCGCTCGGCTGGCTACCTTCAAACTGGAAACCTTTTACCAAGTACCTACTAGTGTGTTCCGGCATCTACCTTCACTTAAGAGCAGCTATGATATTCTAAAATCAACGACGAATTCACTCAGAGACTATTTTCAGTCTCTCTCGCGTCCTTGCAATTAGACGAGAGGTCCGATATTCACTCAGCAAGTTTTGGTTTGTTAATAACAGTGCAGGTCTCTTCTAGGCTTTCTGTACTTTCCACCTTCTGCCACTCCATCAGATACCATTGGCCATACGCAGCGGAGGCCTTACCCATTGCTAGGCCCCGGGCGGCAGATCATTGCGAGGCCCTTTGTCCTTCGTGAAAAGTATGTGTTGCGAAAGTAAGTCTGGTTGTTTGGTTTAGGTATTTGTTATGTTTGACAAGAAATGCTAAAGTTATACAAATAAATAAAATTTGAAATCCATAATTTTTTTATTTGCTTGGGTTGCGTGTGGCCCCTTTAAGAGCGAGGCCCCGGGCGATTGCCCCGTTCGCCACCCCCCAAAGCCGCCTCTGGCTATACGTAGAAATAAATACTATTTGTACAAGATTATACTTGGTCATTTATAAGTCATACTAAGTAGGTATATATCCAGTTTCATGATTAGAATAACTTTTTACAGAGATTGTAGCTTTGTTGCCTCGATAAGTGAGATACTTATTTTAAGAAATTCTATTCATTACACAAGGTCTATTTTCCTTTGTACCTTTCATACATTGTCCTCAAACAATCAGTTCGCATTATTCTATTATTCAAATATAACAATAACAAACCAATGTGTGGTTTATTTGGTAGCAATTACAAAAACATAATTAACAAAATCGTGCGTTTCCACTTTTTTTTCTTATATATATTTTTTAATTTATGTGCATACCTTATTGGATCTGTCCTTAGTTACTCTTGAATATGTCTTGTCTATGACCTTGTATGTATTTGTAAAAATTCATCCTCTTAGAATAAACATGTGGTATTCACTACGAACATATGTAAGCTGTTCCACTTATGATATCCTTTTTAACGTATCAGATTGTTATTGAAAAATGAACATTATACCTACAGTATAAGGTTTATTTGTATCACCACATAATTAAACATTGGATTCATAGATGATCCTTATAATGAAAGGAATAATGTAAATTTTTCTTTGACATTATTAAACGTAAATAAATAATGTTGAGATCGTAGTGTTGTTGATTCTGAGCGATAGGTAATGGATACTAAGTAAGATATTGTACTATATATACATAGTAAATTATATATGTGTCTACAGAAAATACATAGGATTCATTTAATTATACGATTCAATGAGCCAATCGTTAGTTTGACTATTTTTTTTATTTTGAACTAACTCGCTCTACTAGATGTTTCGTACTTATTTGATTTAGGTACTCTTCCATCTGATCTCTCTCTCATCTCTATCTCTTCCTTGGTATATATGTACATAAGTTACTTTTATAATGAATACTTTAGCAAGTAAGTTTGCGTTACTCTTGTAATCCCATTTCTTAGTCAACAACCCGGTTTTAATAATTTTTACAAAAAAGGGGTCAAGTTGGAGTCGGATTCTCACACGGCGGGTTCCGTATCACCGTACAATATTTAACAAAACTGATAAAAACAATTTTCTTTAATGGGAATCTCCTTTATTTTTAACCTTATTTTTACATATGTTTCGTAATTGTTGTTATAGGCCATTGTAGTACTCTGTGAAAATTTCAACTGACTATCTGTTACGGTTCATGAGATACAGGCCGTTGACAGATAGACGGACAGCGGAGGCATAGGAATAGGACAAAAAAACAAGGCGTCAACTTACTCGTACGATGAATTGAATAGTTCTTCAATTCTTAAGGAAAATACTTCATCATTACTATTGTTAATTCTTACGTAATAACAGACCTATTCTCTTTTTCTTGTAAACAATTTATAATAGTCATACTATTATGTGGTTTGTATTGTTATTATACGGAGCCAATAAACAAAAAAAAATACATCACTCTATTTGTATTGCAGAATAATAAATGACATAATACATTCTATATATATGTACAGCTGCTAATTTACATTCAACAGATGTTTTTTCATTTAATTTTTCTCATAAATATATATCGTTTAGTTATATTATATAATTAATTGCTTGGTTGAAAAAAAAAAGATACAGTGAGTGAAAAATGATGGGATATTATAGCCTAAAAACCTGTAAAAAACATTAAAAGAGCTAAATCTAGTTTAGTTTTCGATTCATAACCTGTATGATAATTTATAAATTTTAGTGTGTACGAAATATTTTATAATATTAGTATAGATTTGACAAAATTTAAATTGCAAATGCTAACATTCTTCATTGAATTAATGCTACACTATTCTAAATAAAGGGAAAACATTAGTTCCCTCGGGAACGCGTGTGAAAAATCGGGGTCGGATATCGATTAGATGTATTAGGTACTAGCTAATCTATCGAAATTCCGCGTCGAATGGTAGCAGTCTCATCCCGATATGTTCAGTAGTTTTGAGGTTATGGTGCGTCAAAGGAACCCTATTTTGCTTATATGTATATAGATAGCTGTCCCACGCGGTTTCACTTAAGTTTATCGATAGCATATATAGCTTATAAGCATCAACGAAAAATTCCGCGTCGAATGGTAGGAGTCCCATCCCGATATGTTCAGTAGTTTTGAGGTTATGGTGCGTCAAAGGAACCCCATTTTGCTTATATGTACCTATATAGATATCAGTTATCTGGTTTCCATAGTACAAGCTCGGCTTAGTTTGGGACCAGATGGCCGTGTGTAAAGAATGTCCCAGGATAATTATTTTATATATGTATAGAGGTTACATAATATAAAAGCTAAAGAATTACAAAAAAAAAATGTTTTGCGTATATATTTGTATATATAGATTACTATATATTATGTACCTAGGATTTGGAACAAATAGCTATCTCAAGCCATTATTGATTCTGTTTCAATTGTCTTGTTGTAAAAAAAAAAGTCAATTAGCGGTGATGCGCTCCATTTCGCACATTGATTGGACAGAACAAAAACGGTCTCATCAGGAAGTTTCGTTCTGAGTGACTGATGGAGGAAATTATGGGAAAATTGATGGAGGTATAATGGATATTGATGAGAAATTGAAGCGATATCTTATTATTTAACGGATAACTGCTTCGAACTAGAAATTAATGGATTAAGACTATAGTACTTAAAGTGTGCCTGGTATTTTTTGATCTTCCGTAAGGACATCACTATCCGGAATCCGGGTTGGTATACATACACGTGAGAGTTAAGTGGACAGCATTATGATAAAACTTTCTTACTTTTCATCTATTAGTTAAGTTTTATAAATCACCAATGAAATGATCTCATAAAATATTTTTCATCCCCCCATTTCGGAAAGAGTATTTTTGCTCTTCGATAACTGAGTGCAAAAGCCGTTTTTATCCTCTAGACTAAAGAGATAACGTAAATTGAATTTAGAACATCGTGTCACGTGTGTTTGTGAATTCAAAACATCATTTAACCTATTTACTTCTACATCCATGGTGCCGAATTTATCATACAACCTATTTAATTTGTTACCACCTTCTAGGTGTACTTTTTTTTTATTTGCTTTGCGCGCGCCATTTTCTTTTTTTTTGCATTTAGTCATTTCCTCGCTGAGGTGGGATGGAAAGTTACGTGTTGCCAACGCTCAGGATTCTAACTTTGCACTCTTGTATAACAAATAACTATTACTAAAGAAACCTAGTGCGAGTCGAACCACGTGCAGTACCTATAGGTTTCCGAAGTTAGTATTTTATTTTATTTATTTATTTTTACTACTAAATTTTACTACTTAAAATTTAGTAAAATAATACTGAATTTAACTAAGGAACTCTAAATTAGTCATCAATAATACAACTTTCACATGAAATAAACAATTAGAATCATATAATTCACCGATAGTATATCTTGTACTTTCTTTAGGTATGTAATAAAAGAAAAGAGACGTCATCACCAGATATCTATCTGATAAGGATCAGACCTGACCGCATTACTAAAATAGCTTTAAACTGTTTGTCTAAAACTTATATCGATTATTCATAAATATATAAACCATGAGAAGGTCTCGTAAAGACTATAAAACAGCTATGAAGTTGCTAAAGAAACTCTTTCCCCGTTTACACCTAGCTCTAATATTTATCCGGAAATAGTTGACCTCGTGAAGTTCCATGAAACGATACCTTGGCAATGTCATGTACCACCATTAGGGTCCAAGTTCACCCCATAGCCTTCGTGTAAATTCGTTTTATTTTATACCCCCGACTCGGTTCTGAAGTTCATGCGAACGACTACCGGCCTAGTCACGCGATGGTATAGTTTCCCCGTTGAATTAATGATGTACCCACACCAATTTGCTAATCGATATCGATCTCGCACTAGAAAACAATATGTGTAGGCGTTGGGAAATTGTGTCATTAAGTGTACGTAATATTGCCAACAAATAAACGTGTTTGTTTGTTAGTGTGTTTGTTATCGTCAAAAGTTTGTTATGTTTTGGGTTCGATATTATAAATTTTTGTCTGGCACGGAAATACTTAAATGTTGTTAAAGGCCAGCCGTATATAGATAATAAATAAACATAAATGCTTATCTCTTTGATATACTTTTTTTTTTGTATTGTTTTGGCAACAATTGGAAATCATTTTATAGTTGTTGTTAGCTGTCCCCCGGGGTATCCTCGCGTTCCCATTAGGGGTAAGATATTGTATATTCTCTAGTACATAAAATAAAGTCTTTAAATCGCTTCGATTCATTGCTCTGTTGTTGCGTGAACGTAGACAAACTAGCAGACCGACAAACACAGTTTATTTATACTAACTTTTAATAATATTTATATCATTATCATTTTTATGTCACTAGGACCGTAAACATAGGACTGTCATTTGACGATAACCTTTAGACCCACTTAATTCGGTCGTGTCGCAAAATCCGTTCGTAACTGACGTCTTCTACCTATGAACTACCTATCTGTCAAATTTTTGCTTCACACGTCAAGTGTTTTTGAGATTACGTTTTAGTCAATGGGACGGTGACCCTTATCTTGTATATACATAAAAGAATTGATTTTAGGCATGTAAAGATCGATCTTGACAACTCAAAGAACGTCCGGCTACTGGGTTTGTGATTATTAACGTCTTGTACTGATCTTCAGAAAATAATTTATTCTGGCTACTTTCAATACTAAGCATTCTTTCGTTTGCATGTCTTTAATTAAAAGCTATAGTGGACTTTCGATTAACAATTTTATCACCGCGTAGAATTTTTCGAAATTAAAATTTTATCGATATAAAAAAACTTCACCCCATCTCTAGCTTCAAATTACACCAGGGTCGAAGTAGAGTTGGAGGACAAACCTTGCCCAGTCATGGCCGAACCGACCTTGTACGGACGGGGCTGGTAATGTTAAATAAAAAGAATTTAGAATATTTTTCTTACGTACTTATCCATATTATTTTAGGCTAGGCAAATTGTTTTTGGGGACATTTGACCATATTTAATTAAGTATTAACTATTATTATTTTGTATATATTCAGTAGGTACCATAATATATAGGAGCAGACGAGCCTCAAAAGTTTACGGTAAAATAGTAAAATTGATCACCTAAACAAGTGGAGATAAAGGTCATTCACATTGTTTGATCATGTCGTTCACCTACTGACAAACAAGTCGTTAAACTATGTATTTATAAATATATAATGACACAGTTTCTGTATTTGAACCATATTAATGTATGTAATATCGCTGTATGAAGTTTGAAGGATGGGATTTTTGTATAAAATTCAAATAAAACTTGTGTATTAGCGTTTTCCCCATCACTTCTCGTCACACCTAAAGGTTGCGGACCAGATATTCAATGTCCTTGAAGATTTTCACTTCAAAAATTACTAATCACTTAATTTTAGGTCATAAATTAAATATCTTGCTATCTAAAATATTTTCGGCTGAGAACCCTCTGCGCTCGCCGGAATTGTCCGTGTATGGGTGTAAGAGCCATCAATAGCTAACATCTTCGTATCTTAAAAAAAAATATCTTGCGACATTCTTCACACGCGGTTATCAGATCCCAAACTAAGCAAGTCTCACTAGGGAAATCAGATAACTGATACTACATATATGTCCTACTTTGAAGTACATACTTATGCGTATTGACGTGTACCTAGACAGAACAAACATACATGTTATTGCTCACAAATGTTTGTCCTGGGTGGGAAACGCGCCCACAAATACTCGACTGGCACGTATAATAAAATTAGTCAAAATACCAAGTAAGCCTAAAGAAAATAAATGACTTACCTACGATCCGAAAGCTTCGAAGTAATAATAAGTCGATATTTATAATCAAAGTTATTTTAGGTATTTACGGTCGCTTGGCTTATGTTAATAATAAATATAAACAAAGACGATGTCTGACTTAAATGATTAAAATTGACGTAGTGCGCATTTTTAAGTACGATAATTATAAGATATGATAGTGTAATATTTAGGTTTATCATTATACAATCAAATTAAATACAGCAAATTATGTCACGTTAAGTTATTCGTTTATCTACAATATCTAGCCTCCCTAAGTCCCAAACATTATGTATTCCCTCTCGTTTAAAACCAAAATAAATAAGATACTGATAAAATTTCATATCGCTTACATCAGATTTTCGTAATTTTAATACGGAAATTATAAATAACATGACATTGATGGTTAATAACCAGAAATGGCATTTCTGCCGCATGTATTAAGGTACTTTATCACGTGAAGTTTCCGTAATTGTTACGTCTCAGCTTGTAAATATGCATAGGAATGTAATTCTAATCTGAGCTCATCTTGTCACTGTGGGAAAAGTCGGTGTTACGCAAAAGCTATCGACGTAATTAATTAGTATTATGCCAAGAGTACTTTAAACAAAAGGTGCTACTTACAAAAGGTTGCTACGCACAATGTTCTATGAGTAATCGGGATTATAAAGTGACCTTTATTTGGAATCAATGACCTCAGAAGTCGATCCCCCGAAATACCGAGATTCCGAAATGAATTCATGGAATTTCATAAAACATTTTGAATGTTTGACAGCTACAAAATAGCTCTGACATGTTATATCGTCGGTAAATAATCTCAGAAATGGTCTGAAAATACCTAATCTTTATTGATGTGTGTAATATTTATTACTTTTTTTATATATATAATTATATACCTCCAATAACACTCCTCGTGTCCCAATATCCGGCCGACTTATAGTTATATGCATTTACTCAGTTGTTTTATAGCCGTTTCGTGGCGATTTCCTTAAAAAGTTACCTTTTTATTCGTTACACTTCTATATGAAAGAAACGATAAGGTTTTATTACGTTTTGTTTAAGGTAAACATGTGTTACTAAGTCGGCAAGTATATGCGAAAAGGTAGTTCAATATATATTGTTTGCTCTCTTCGTCGCCAAAGCGAAATGAAATATATTGAATGAAAAAGGCATCATAGGCACTTATGAAATTGTCAGACTCTTAACCCCGGTTTGGAAGGTTACTATTGCTGAAAGACCCAGCAAATAAACTCAGCAATTCTTTTCAAAAATAGATATTAGATTTTTATGACAATATTAAAAAGATTACTGTTAGAGCGGTACGGCAAGCGTACACCCAAGCATTGTTATTAAAATATTTGTTCATGTTGTTGAAATTCGGCTAACCGGAAGGAAATCTATCCTTATTTAATGAAAAACTCCTATAATTAGGTGCCAGTGATTTCTCTTCGCTTCTTATCGCGTTTTTGTGCCAAATATTCGAGTGAAACCGCAAGGTCGTCCGGGGAAGTACTACCAGCTTACCCATTTCCGCCGTGAAGCAGTAGCGCACTTCTTTAACTGTGTTTCGGTAAGAAAGGTAAGGGGACTTAACATCACCTGCCCTTGATGTTGCAAATGTCCATAGGCAGCGGTGACCACTTACCATAAGGTGGAGCGTCTGCTTATTATTCGGCTTATGTGGCATAAAAAGACCTAATTGGTACAGGGAGTATCTATATCATAAATGGTGTTTTGATAGCCTAGTCTAAACCGTAGATCTAACAATATTCACGACATTGCCAATGAATATTCGACTCTAACCCATTAATGGGTCAGTCAAAAATAAAAAGCAACACCATTACTTCGTTATACAGCTTTTCCAGTGATTCACAATGTGATTTATCGGTTTCAAATGCTACTTTTTCTAAATAAATTACGTGTGGTGAATGACCGCGTGTCATCGACCGAATGGACTACTTATTTTTAGGTACTACACTATATCTGAATAAACAAGTCTATACGTGACTTGAGTCTGTATAATCAAAGGTTTTTCGTATCATTCAATTCGTGCGTCACCATTAGGAGTTTTCAGTAATTTTCAACACGAATATCCACTAGTAACATGCTAGTTTTTATTCTTGACTGCTAAAATGAAATGCTAAATCTATTCTGTGTTTACTTTATCGTATTAATATTATATATGCGAAGTTTTGTGAAGATATATGGTTGTAAGTCTTCTACTTAAAAACTGAAAAAGGGATTTAGATAAAACTTGGCTCACAGATAGTTAATAAGCTGGTAATTGACAGTGGTATTATTTGAGTTTGACTCATCTTGCTGTATCAGAGAGAAATCTTTCTGAGCAGATCTTTCCAGCTTATAATATTATACCTGGATGACCGAGCATTGCTCGGGATTTCTTTACTAACATTACTTCTACCGTATTCTCTTTTTTAAAGCACTGTCATATATACCTAGATACGAATTAGATTCGATAATAAAGGGTTCCCAATAACAGTATTTCTCACAAAAGATGTACATGAAAACCTTACCTTCTAATGACATTGTAGCAGTTTTCATTGCCTAAAAAAACGGATAAAACGACATTTTCTGAAAATTTATCCTAGCTAGATTGATTTAACGCCCCCGAAACCCCCTGCATACTAAATTTCATGATAATCGTTGCAGCCGTTTACGAGATCCTAATTATATATATACAAGAAATGCTCGTTTAAAGGTATTAGATGTCCAAATTATTTCATATTGTAACAAACATTTAAATAGTTTTAATAGGCTATTAGCACGATGATAATAGCAGGTTGTAAGACTCATCATTCATAATGTCTATGTAAACAACTTTAGTTTATTCTAGACTTGAGTTTGGACTCGTTATCAGCCTCTTATTAGCACATTGATATCGAAATGAGATAGCGAGAAAATTCAGTTCACACAAGTTTGGTTTTCTAATGACACCGATTTTGATCACAAATATACATAAGTTATAATAACATCCCTTACTACCCTTTTCAAGCCTAACGACAGAACCGATCTGAATAACATCTTTATAATCTCTATGTAAATATTTTAGAGAGGGTATTATTTCTAGATTAGGTACATTTGCCCCGACTGGCTATGTTATAATCGCAGAATACATTCGATCCCTCGGGAACACGAGTGAATAGGATATTAGGTACTTTTCATCCCGGGTGAAAAGCAGGGCTCTAAAGCAATCAATGTAATACGTAATATAACTCATTAAGACTATCGCGGTTCCTTTATTATGTATAGTAGCACATAAACCAATGTTTATTTTAAGTAACTGCCTACGTGACTGTAAACCAAAGTACGGCCAATTCTGACGTCAGTTGTCTATTGTTTCAGTTGCCCGCTGCTGTGAAGTTCCTCGACGGTTATGGGGCAGCAGTTGACTACGAGACGAATGTTATAGAACATACAATGCAAGAGACTGTATCGGAAATATCATGACCGTAACCCTCGCCACGTAAATAAAATAAAACACGTCCCCAAATTTTGGATGTAGAACGTCAGAGTGAAATCATCAAGCGTAGCACCAAAGAGTTCCTTAAGGAAGCTAGTGTTGTGCAAATAACTGAAAAATTCGCGAATGATAACGATAAGTTATCGCGTTTTTAACTAAGCCTTCTGCGTCTGGTTTCGTTAACCGATAGTGGAGTTGATAAAGTTGTGTCAATTTTTATTCGCTTAACGTCACACGGCGGAGGCACGCGCATCTATCGAGACGTTTTGTAATTTGTGCTAGCGAACGACTGATATCGTTTCGTTCGCCAATGTTTAAAAACATTACGCCCGTTAAGCGAGTGTGTACGTATTCGAAGAGAGAACTGTGCGGACCTACATTGTGTAGTGCTACTTCTTTTTTTATTCGATAATCGAATGTGTATTGTTTTTTAAAAATGCATGTGAAAGAATTGTGGTCAAGTATCGCGACGTTGGGGTGGTTAGTCAGTTTGGTGAGATGCCATGCACCCGGCAGCGAGCTGGAGTCGGTGCGATATGGACCCACGGCGACGGACGAGAGGTTCGTGGCGGACACTTACACCGTCGCGAACATCAATATTACGTACCGCGATGAGCATGGGGAGCTGTACACAGAGACTTCTGAGGTAAGTCACAATTATACTTAAAGTTGTACAATTTCCAGACATTTTTCATTAATAAATATTAATGATTCTTTAATTTATCCTTTTTGTGGACTATAGTATTAGTTAATGTTAAGAAGGCAATTCTGTCAATGGTAAAGAAAATATATTTTAGGGCGGATAAAATTTACACCCTTATGCGGACAACTCGGTGAGCGTTAAGGACCTCTCGGGCCTAGGGCCTGTCGTTATAAAAATTAAAATTCGTTTTTTTTTTAATAACGAAGTTACTTGACAACACTGAACCCGATATAAATTCATGTGACGTTCCATTTTTAATCATCAGCTTATAAATAACTAAATACAAACAAGTTTTACAATTTGAATAAAGTGAAAATAATGACACATAATTCATTCTTGTTTGTGCAAAAATGTAATTACGCGCTACACAGTATAATTATTGATGCCTCTTTATTGTTTCTATAGCTAATTACATTCAAGATAAAGGTAAACAAAAGGAGTGCTTTTATAATACACGACATTCCTATCAGTCATATTATTTTGTAAATAAGTATGATTTATTACTTGAAATATACTTGGGCCCAGAGGCGGCCTTACCCATTGCGAGGCCCTTTGTCCTTCGTGAAAAGTAGGTATGTGATGCGAAAGTAAGTCTGGTTGTTTGGTTTAGGTATTTGTCGTGTTTGACAAGTAATGCTAAAGTTATACAAATAAATAATAAACATTTTTTTTATTAGCTTGGGTTGCGCGAGGCCCCTTCAAGAGCCACCCCCTAAGGCCGCCTCTGCTTGGGCCTTTTACTACATCGGTATCCTTGGTACTTCACATCTTTGAACGATTCTGACACGATCGAAAAGCACTGCGTATATGTTTTAAAATTACAGCTGTTCTTGATAAATATCGCGTGTGATTGAAAACCTGAGAGTCTGGTACTACTTTGGCGCTGAATGTGCGGCAGCTGCAGCGGGTGCATTTGTTTCAGCCGCTCTGTAGAAATCACAGGGCCAAAACCACAGATAAAAATTTCATTCGATCTTTTCAAAAATCTATGGAATGATGTTCTTTTTGACAGAAATTTAATTTGCGAATTTTAGCGATTTTGGATCGATTTGAATATGAATTTTGATCGTAAATCTTGCAGCTACACCTTGTTTTTACCGACATGTATAAAACTGGGGGAGGTATTGTTTCGGTACCGAGCAAAAATGTGCACAGCCGATCTAATACCGGGTAATCAGAAACGGGTTTAAGGTACCTACTTTGTTTATGATAAAAGCTATTGTTTGTAAGTATCGAGTTGAAGATTATTTGTCAAGGACATCTGTTAATTGAATTCGAGCTGATTATACTTTTCAATCAAGGTCTTAATAAAATATTCCTTTTTGTGCTAAATTTTAAAGGAATATTGAACTAAAATAACTTTTTTAAAATGTCGTTATGGGCTTAATGTTATATATTACTAGCTGATCCGGCAAACGTTGTTTTGCCATTTTTACTTTATTATAAACTATACATGAAAATTTATCGTAGTACAATTATTATATTCGATTGCCATCTTGCAACCCTATTGCGGATCTGTGGATGGAACAGAAAAATATAAAAATCGGGATTAAAAATATTAGGGGGTAGGTATCACTTGGGGGTATGAAAAATAGATAGTAGCCGATTCTCAGACCTACTGAATGCATAAAAATTTCATAAAAATCGGTCGAGCCGTTTCTAAGGAGTATGGTAACATTGTGACACGAGAATTTTATATATAAGATATTGAATATGAAACTATAGTAAGGTAGTTTATAAAAATAAACCTGATATAATTGTTGCATTATGAGATGATTTAATATTTATTAGAGGTCTCAATATACTTTTATTTTTTTATATATTTGTATGTCCCGCGGCTCCACCCGCGTGCTCGTGAGATTTAATGTATCCAAGAATCTTAATATAGACTATGTAAATCTTCTATCAGAGAAAGATTTTTTACACTAGGTGCATTGGCACCTGAGATTACACACATACATACAAACACACAAAATACCCACTCTCTCTTTACAATAATAGTAGAGATATGAAAAATAAGCAAAACACATGACGTAGTCATAATGTACATGTTGTTTTTATTTAATCGCATTAGAATAATCAAAATACCAACGTCATGCAGGAATGTATTTTATAGTATACTAGTTGTCCCCCACGGTTTCACCCGCGTTCCCGAAGAATGTAACATTTTCCCAGAATGAAAAGTAACCTATATGTTATTCCAATATATGCTCTATCTATGTGCCAAGTTTCATCCCAATCCGTTGGGTAGTTTTTTCGGGAAAGAGGAACAAAGATCCATACATGTATACATCCATACATACAAACTTTCGCGTTTATAATATTAGTAACAGTTGCTGTCCCCCGCGGTTTCACCCGCATTCCCGAGGGATGTAACATTTTCCCGGCACAAAAAGTATCCTATGTGTTATTCCAAGGCATTTTCTATGTGCCAAGTTTCATTCGAATCCGTTTGGTAGTGCTTTTTTTTCATTTTTATGCTACTTGAGCCGACTAACAAGCAAACGGTCCACCTGATGATAAGTGGTCACCGCCGCCTATGGACATTTGCAACACTAGGAGCATCGCCAATGCGTTGTCGACTCTGAGACGTGAAGTTGTTAAGTCTCATGTGCCTGTAATTTCACCGGCCCCCTTACCTTTCTAACCGAAACACAGTAATACAATGGCACTATTGCTTCACGGCGGAAATGGGTAAGGTGGTAGTACTTCCCCGGACGAACTCTGCACTAAGAGCTCTAATACTCTAAAATTTTATTTTTGGTAGTAGGGTCATCCATACATACAAAGTTTCGCATTTGTAATATTTTAGTAGGATTTACACTTTACTTATCTTTATGTATTTTAAAATACTGTTTAAGGTAAAACAATGCGATTTGATTTACGCTGTGACGAAACTACCAATCAAAACTGTAATAATTTTACTTATTCGCATTTTAAAGTCCAAGAACAGGTGGTAATTAAAATGCTATTTTGCTATATCATTTTCCTAATGGTGAAGGTCATTGAACCTGGATGATTTCTGTTTTCATATGACTTCTGCCGCTGTCTAACCTAAACATGGTAGCATACAGTTATTTTTTAAGCCATGCATGTATTTCGAATTTCACGGTAGTCGACAATCGCGTCTCATCTTTATATATATAATTCTTCCGTAGGTATGTAAGTCACTGAACTCTTGAAACGGCTGCACCGAAGTTAATGATATTTTTGTGGGTGTTTAAGATTCACAATTAGACCCGGTAGATGACGCTGCGTTCGAGTTCCATGACTTTTATTAAATTGTCAGATATTTTTTTTTTTACTTTTTGTTGGTACCTACCTACTACCTTCCTAAAGGTGGTGCTGTGAATAATAATTATTTATTTTTAGCCCATACCGCCACCTGCTGGACAGAACATCGTCTACCGAGTCAGCTGGTTGATATAATTCACTTTCTAGATTTTTTTGATTGATTATATTATGATTATTATCTTTACACTCAGCCAGTCCAACGACCGACCCATGTCCGATACAACCATTCAAGCATCTAAAAAAAATGATATGTTTGTACCTACACTGTGCCTTCTTATACTATTTATCAGATTACGATGAAACAAACTAAGTTGTTCTACATACGCCTGCGATGGTTCCTGCCAGAAAAAAGTCGCATAGAAACGAATGTCGGGAACAGCTTTTTTATAAAAAAATAACTCAAACGCGTTTAAATTTAGAACTGTGCCTTTACCATGAGTTTTTAACGTACGTACTCGCTAGCGACGGCGTAAAACATTTCTATGGCAAATGTGTACAGCGCCACTAGCGGTCACGTAAAGAACTAAAATCGATAGTACGAGTCGATAGGTAAAAAACCTATCGAAATGTAGACACTAGCGAGTAACGTTTTTAGCCTTTGCTATAGAAATTCGGTACCATGAGTCACAAATTTGACAGTTGCTATCGAGAAATACTGTATCGATAGTAGTTTACTTGCTAGTAACTAAAGTAAGTTTCGATAGCAACTCATGGTAGAGGTACTGCTTAGTAATGTATTAAGGTGAATAGGATAGGTACTTATAAGGGCACTACATAAAAACTTGCTCAAAACTGGGTCACCGCTCATTACAAAATCGTCCTTTAGTGAAAGGCGTTTAGTTGTGAGCGCCCTAAACTTATTGAATGAGGGTTCAACTATTTTGAAGATACAACAGAGCGAGCAGGATACAAGATAAATTAATTTGTTTTGAACTACAATTTAAAGCCACCCGATGCTTCCGAATTCTCCGGAAGTTACGCGGAGGTTAAGCTTAAGGATTATTGGATTTCTCTTTAAAATTATAATCAACGTATTTTGGAATAAAACTTTCTTATAGTACCTCTTTGTAAATCAATAACCCGTTAGAAAAAATATTATTCTTATACGTAAAAATTTAATCATCAAAATAACTGAAATTTATTTTACACTTTACACAAAACCGACGAACCAAGGATCAGTGGCTTGGCAGGCAGGGTTTAGAAACCACCTCAATCGTTACTATGTCAGTTAACAGCTAAGAGTGTTATAGTAAAATTAACTCTATATTGTTGTCAGAAGGTTCATCAGCATTACCATACAATTAACCATAAAGATGACATTTCAATGGCATTGTTATCTGACAAAACGGACTTCGAATTTCGAACATTATAAAAAATATTTTTTGTTTAAGTAACGATACTGGTTACTAACATTGTTATTTTTAAATAGCAACTAAACGCTTAGCTGTAAACGGAAATCGCGCATAACAACACAACGTTATTTTTTTGTTAGAATTATTAACGTTATCGTAAGTATGGACCAATAATTATGCATGCGTGTAGTCCAATATGTCGCAAGTCATTGTATTATATTTACATACTTGCTATTGTTTCACTACATGAATACGAGTTTTAGTTCTCCTGCTACTGTTTTTTTTTCTATCGTGACTAGGTGTTATAGGCTTATTGTATTAAGGTTTTTGGCAAATAATATAGAAAATCAAATAAAAAATAGAAAATAATTTTAAATAAATTTGAATTAAGAATAGTGTTTTTAAGAGCTTGTTTTTTTAGTTTTCTTATACTAAGTATTATTTATTCTTAATTTTTTAAGTAAAATCGCTAACTCTGATTATCCTAGTAAGGATAACGGGTCCAACTATTTAAAATTGTCATCGCTCCTCGATAAATCTACAAAGTCAGTTTGAATGAAATCTGACCGTTTAAAATGGGTCAAAATCGCGCCCAAAGAAGTCGTTTACAAACATACAGGTGAAGCTACTAAAAAGCGTGTAAAAAGAAAATTCAACTATCTAACTATCACTGTTCAGGACACACGGTTTTACCCTCTGGGTACGATACCCTAAAAAAAACTTCCACAGTCGGAGATTGGGGCACGCTAAATTCAATTAATAATTACACCATGATTAGCCTTATTTGTTACGTGATTGTTCTAATTGAACGTTGAACGCCGATGTTGCCATGATTTGCTAATTTGATTGCCACTAAACTAAATCGACTAACGTGTTAATTGTTGTCTATTGAAATCGATTTTACGTAACCAATTTATGCTCATTTAGAATGCAAAATCGTGATGAATTAACAAATTTAATGCATAGTCATTTGCAGAATTTCGTGCGTGATTCTCTAAAAACTTAATCTTTTTAGGTGCGTTAAGGTACTGAAATAGAAACAGAATGTCTGCCCTTCTCTTCAACTTAAAATTGGGTTAGTACGACCGATTTAACAACAAATATTGATGTTAATTTGTCCGATTGCGGAGTAAATTTTGTGAGTAATGTTATTAAAGAGCTTACATTAATTATCTTTATTGTTTCAACAAAATGAGATTACAAATACTTTTTTGATATCATAATAAGAAACAGGAAATTATGATACTAACAACTAGATAATTATTTACTTCTGTAAGTTGTTGCCTTCTTGGATCATTTTAATCCATAACCAAAAATAAAAAAGATTTTTTTTTATGACTATACCATACATTTTTGGTAAAAAACAGTCAAAACGCTGAAGTAATAACAAAATTGTAGTAAGCTATTACAGAGATAAACATAAGGACTAAGCCATTTGCTGAAATTTCCCTCCCACGCGGTTTAAACTGGGTTCACCGTCATCAATTTCCCAAAATTCAAAGAAGCATAAATTCCGAACTGCGTCCAAATACTTGTCTACGTAACGAGTTATACGATGTAGAAATGGTGTTACGCTGAGAGTTGTAAAACGAATATTCTTATAGTCAATTGCCCAACATATCGCTAACCACTTGAAAATTAATATCGATACCTGACATCTTGCAATTCCAACATACGATAAGTAGCATCGCTCCGGGGCTCGGTGCCCGGGTCGCGCAAGTTAATATAACGTTTTGTTTAGTAAATTATAACCTGTAGTCTATGATTGGTAAACGCCCGAGAGACAGCGACAATTTATTTATTTATTAATTCTGGCAACTTAGGTCCTGTATGTGAGTAAAACTTTAAGACTAGGTACGTAACAAACGCACATTTTAAGTCTTAAACTTAAACTACGTTTGGACTTAAATATATTCCCTGGAATGGGGGGACAGATATGTCAGAGATGACATATCTGTCATGTATATTATTATTATTTACTAGCGGTCCCCCTTGGTTTCATCCGGGTTCCCGAGGGATAGAACATTTTCCCGGGACAAAAGACGCCTGTTTTATTCCAGGACATTTTCTATATATGTGCCAAGTTTCAGCCAAATCATATAAAATACAAAAACATAGAACCTTTCGCATTTATAATTTTTGTAGGATATATCATTGGTCTCGTTGCTAAGACTTCTACCTCTTCGGGGATAGGCGTAAAGAAATGTATATTGTATGTATGATTAGATCGTTGAAAGAACATCAACAATGTCTATTGCATCAACTACCTAACAAGTGCTTACAGCACATATGACGTCACAGTAACTGCACCGCGGAACTAACTGTCTTTGAAACAGTGCGAGGCTGAGATGCAACTTGCTAAGGTAATAATAATAATAGTTTATTTTCTTCCCACAAAGATACATACTTTCTTATTGTCTAGGATATACATATTAATGTAACAATAAAAAGGAGAAAACAACAAAAAAATCAATACAGTACGAAAAATCCAAAGAACCCGAAGAGCCCAAACTAGGTAAGCCCTGTGCTATGGGTGTCTTGGTCTCCACTCCTCAGAACAGGGAATATTATTGAAAATAAGTAAGGTGTCTTCCATAAAATACGTCTCACGTTAATAAGTTTCTTGATGACACATTTAAAATTCAATTACTATTATACATATGTTTGTCATGTATATGTACATAAAAAAATGTCTTTGTAACTTTAAATTTTTAAGAGACAATTTTGCTTCATAAAATATATAATATATGACGTCACACTAAAGGGGAGGGGTACTAATTTACAGAGGTGACGTAATTTATGTATGGCCCTTAAGTGGAGAAGTTGGAACTAAATATTTAGAATGCAGACTGTAAACTTCGCTTAACAACTTTAAAAGTGCTTTCATTAGCTTGAAGATACGTTAGCTTCCTATCGATTGATTGTAAATAAAATATTCATAAACCTCTTCGAAGCTAGCATGCCGGTTTTAATATGTATGTAGCAAATGCAGTTAAGTGCATTAAGACATCTAATATGTATATAAAAATGGTCGTTTATTGAAGTGAACTTCTTATGGGAGGAGGGCTTTAAAATTGTGATCCGCAACCTTTTTGTGTGACGAAAAATAGATGAATGATAAACACAATCTATGCTATTCAAAAGTGATTGATGAATACTTAAAATACAAAAGTTTCACTTCTATCGTGTGGCTTTACCCTCTTTTTGCACATCTTCTATGCGTTTCCATATCTTTCATACTAATACGTTCAAACTTTAATTATACTTGCGGCACGCTACGATGGCCGTTTTGACATTTAACAATGACAAAGAAAAATAACCTTCATTCCTTCAGACAAAAGGTGCATCTATTGATCCAACAGTTAATTGTATGAAGATGGAAATCAACCTTATTCCTAGGCAATACAGTTTCTTTTCCTATGACAATGTGAAACGTCAAAACGGCCATCATAGCGTGCCGGTAGTATTATTATTGTGCGCGCCTGGGAAGGGATTTAAAAAAAAAACACATAGTCTGTTAAATATAAGAAACTAGCTGTTCCCCGGTTTTTTGGGATGTAACAATTTCCCGGGATATTCCCATCCCGAAATCGTCGTTATAATCAATCTCTGTGCCAAGTTTCATTAAGATCGGTTTATCCGTATTGGCGTGACTGAGTTACACACACCATCTATACAAACTGTCGTATCTATAATAGTAGCAAGATCAAAATTCAATGAGAAGTCGAACATAAACTATTTTAATGACGACAATGCTCGAGTGTAGCGCTCGCTCCAACAGGACACATCTTTATGTACAAAATCTTATTTTGAAAAGAGTAATTACCGAGTTTATGGCCGGCTCTTCTCAGTGAAAGCAACCTTCCGAACCGGTGTTAGAGTCTGACCATTCATAAGTCCCTGTGAAGGCCTATTTGAATAAAATACTTCATTTCATTATAAAGGAAGTGCAGAAATTGATTGCAACGTAATGTGTGAGTGCAATAGGCACCTGGCAACTGTCATGATGCTGGTATGTTTGATTATATTAGCAGTATTGTTTATAAAGCAATCCGTATTATCTCCTGCTTGCATGTGCACTGATTCACAGTCCGTAGTCTGTTAAGAATGATATCAAATGTATTAAATAACCTGACGATTGCATAGTGTAAGCGAAGTGTATATAGTCTGAGTAGTAGAGCTCTTAGTGCAGAGTCCATCCGGGGAAGTACAACCACCTTACCCATTTCCGCCGTGAAGCAGTAGTGCACTTGTATTACTGTGTTTCGGTTAGAAAGGTAAGGGGGCCGGTGAAATTACATGCACATGAGACTTACGAACTTCACGTCTCCGGGTCGACAAGGCATTAACGATGCCCCTGGTGTTGCAAATGTCCATAGGCTGCGGTGACCACTAACCATCAGGTGGACCGTCGCCTATTTGTCGACTCATTTCTAAGAGTATAAAATAAGGTCGCTATTCCGCTTCCGTCTGCTTGTTTGTCGACTAATGTGGTATATTTAAAAAAAAAATTAGCTCTTATTTGTAACCTATACATACATATTAAATAAATAAATATCCTAGAGCATTCTTTACACACGACCATCTAGTCCGAAACTAAGCCGAGCTTGTACTATGGATACCAGATAACCGATGTATTATACATACGTACTTTTTTGTTTTAATTCATACTTATAAACTGGACTTCATTTATATTCAGTATGCAGCTCAGTTAATGTCATTCGTTAGCTAAAGACTTGCTAAGTTATTCAATGGATTCTGATAGAAATTTTATTTATTCTGCTGGACTGTTTCTAAGAGGTGCTAAGTATTATCGATAAGCAATTGATTTGATGGTTTCCTTTGAGCTGGATTTATCCATAAATCATCTGTAGTATCTTTAACGAATACTTTTGTTTGTAGAAGTTATACTAACCAAATAAGCGGTACCAAACTGGGGTTCAAAAAGACGGTACATTTTTAATTGGTATTGCAATAAAATCCATTCAAACGATATTCAACCTTATTTCCTAAGTGTAAGGAGTACAATCATTTGTATGTAAGCTTTATAGTTGTCTTACAATATAGTCGTGTGTAGGAAATGTCTATATCGGTCGCACATGACATGAGTCACAGAATATTAACCCTAGTTTTAGTTCAGTATACTTATTGTTTTGAACCAATCACTCGAAATATGTCGTATTACTTTATTGAATCAATTTGCACTTCATTAAAGTTCAAACGGGACAGCGAGGTTACTCGTATATTCCTTTCATCTTGTATAATTTCAATCTTACTTAGGACTTTTAAAATAGCTCACCTAGGTTTTACCATTAGACTACTATCACTACATATTATCTGTCTGTCTATCTAAACGCGCTTCCATGTAACTACCAATCATATTTGGACTTAATAGCCCAAGTCTTGGGGAAGATTATAAGCTATTTAACATCACGGTACGACCTTTAGGAGCCGAGCAAAAATAAAAGTGTCCAAAAAGAACGCTAAGAAAATATGAAGTAGGTAATAGCGTAGCAGGCGATTTGGTGGATCAACCGCAGAATACAGCTTAATAAAAGAAGAAATTAACTGACTGAGAAGGAATGTCTTTGCACCTAATGCTGAAGACTGCGCGAGTGAAACCGCGAGCTAAAGCTAGTATGGCCTGACAGCTCTAGGCTTTCAATCATTAGCATATGTCAATTCATGTTACGTAACCAAATCTCATGCTTACATTATCATAAAAATGTTACCAAACTACTTATTATAATTTGCAGCACAAAAAAAAACGATTACTAATCGGTTCAAAAATCGGTGTCTTATCGATGTTGTACTTTGCTTACTTAGAAATTTTATTTATTGATATATTTTATTATTTATGAAAATAATATGTGAACTAGTTAAGTCTCATGTGCCTGTAAACATGTCCCTACCAGTTCGCTGGGGATGAGTGTACCACCCGGAATTATTTGCCACTACCAAAATACTCATAAAATAATTTTCCGCAGAAAAATAATATATTCGATTATTAATGGATTCAAAAATCCATCTCTTATCGATGTTGTACTTTACTTACATAATACTATTTGCTTTGTTTTGAATAATTGCCACTATCAAAATAGTTATTGAATAATTGGCCACACATAAAAATAGAATTCGTTTATTAATCGATTCAAAAATGGATCTGTTATCGATGTTGTACTCTGCTTACATAATATTATTTGCTTTGTTTTAAATAACCGTCACTACCAAAAGAAGGAAGCGGAAGGCACTAGTCGATCGGCATTACGATCACGGCTGACGTACGAGACCACCATACAGACTGTGAATTACAAACGGTTCAATTGTTACAGAAATAAAAGTTTCGACAACATGTCCTATGTTATCAACGAAACGACTAGCAAATTTACATTCTTTCTCTAAGTTCACTTTCCGTTTTGGACTCTATGACTGATTTTAGAAAGTACATTATCTGATTTAAATTAGAATTGACTTTTATAAACATTAGTAAATGAACTTTACCGACTGTTTTGGCCTCTATGACAAGATAAAGAGGGTGCATTTTTTATTTTTAGCTGGAATTTACTTTTTTGACATTATAAAATTCACTTTTTTGACTGTTTTGGCCTCTATGACTAAGTAAGAAGCGTGCATTCTTAGATTAAAATTTGAATCGACTTTTTTAACATTATAGAATTCACTTTTTTTACTGTATTGGCCTCTATGACTAAGTTAAGAGAGTGCATTATTTGATTAAAATTTGAATCGACTTTTTTAACATTATAGAATTTACTTTTTTGACTGTTTTGCCCTCTATAACTAAGTTAAGAGAGTATTTTTAACATTAATAAAATGTTTCACGTTCCGTTTAACATTATTACCAAATTGTATCACTTATTGGTGTGTTTATATTTAATTGATTTGTACATATAGGTAGTCACGTTATAATAATATGGCTTTAAGAGCCCAGTCATTCAGTCCCTAGAAGGACCAGCAGGGTAATTGTTTAATGCTCTCGGAATCGACGCTTCAGTCAATTTTGTAGTACATTGATGGTGCTACGAGTGTTGTGCCACTCTGCTCGCCCGCCAAACCATCAATCTGTTATGAAATAGGGTTCCACATTTCATCCGAAACACAATTAAGGTACAGGTACATACAAAATGGCATATCGCCAAGATTTCAAACGATGCTCCCTCGAATATTGTCCACATTACCTCCCAATTGTGCTCTGAATTTTAGAAAGGCTTTACGGTATTCTCGGCACACATCGAAATTACAGTCTTTTTTGAGGAGAGTGAATTTTCAGCAATAATTTCATGTCATTGAGGCAAGAGTTTACCGAACGTCTGGTTCCACCATCTCTTTTAAATTCATATGCGTAAAAATATACTTCTTTCCACTTGCATGGCTTATTCACTGATCCATCCTGCTAATATTATAAATGCGTAAGTTTGTATGTATGGATGTTTGTTACTCTTTCACGCAAAAACTACCAAACGGATTTATATGCAAATTAGCACATAGACAGAGCATATCCTGAAATAACATATTGGCTACATTTTATCCCGGGAAAACGTGATATCCATCGGGAATGCGGTTAAAACCGCAGGGGACATCCAGTTATACAATATTTTACACCTGGTTAAAGCACCTATACTAACGACACGCTATGATGGGCGTTTTGACGTTTCAGATTGTCATAGGAAAAGAAACTGTTTTGGAATAAGGTTGTTTTCCATCATCATACTATTCGATGATCAATAGATGCACCTTATGGATGAAGGAATAAAGGTTATTTTTCTTTGTCATTGCAAAACGTCAAAACGGCCATCATAGCGTGTTAGCAAGTTTAGCTAAGGATATTGGGTACCGAGTGGATTGCGCTTTTAATGGTTTTATTATACTTACCCTCTTATCGACTCTTAGTGTTCTATTATCGCAACAAACCTTCGCCTGTGGTAAAGTTGATAAATATTTATTACCGATATATAGTGGTAGGTATTAAAAGACACACCTACACTACAAATTGCACATGCAGTAAAAATAGTCATAAAATGATAATATTCATTTCAAAAACTGAACTGGATCTTACTTTGGACTGCTGCCAGCCTTCTGGGGACATTACAAATGTTCGGACTCAAACTCGATATTCTGGACATAATAATAGTTCCGAAAATTAAATAGATAGGACGGGTGTCTATACTAATACTAAGTATGTTTGTTACTCTTTCACGCAAAAACTACTAAACGGATATGGATGTAACTTGCCACATTGATAGAGCATATCCTGGAATAATGTATAGGCTTCTTTTTATCCTGGGAAAATGTGGTATTCCTCGGGAACGCGGGTAAAACCGCAATAATATATAAAAAGGAAAGATTTGATTGTTTACATTGAATAGGCTCGAAATTATTGGACCGATTTGAAAAACTCCTTCACCATTGGGAAGTTACACTATCCCCGGGTGACATAGACCCTATTATATATGTATATATATATATTATATATATTAGATCTAAAAAAATCCTTAAATCGCGTGCGCTGCGAAAACTATTGGGTATCGCGGGTGAAACCGCGGGGAACAGTTGGTTTAAACTTTTATGATTTAATAAATGTTAAATAAAATTTTATTATAATAAATAAATAATAAATATCCTGGGACAATTTTTTTTCACACGGCCATCTGATCCCAAATTAAGCAGAGCTTGTACTATGGGAAACCAGATAACTGATATACTACATATACTTTTTTTTTTCTAAATACATACTTAGGTAGATAAATAATTGTCCATAATAAATACTTTAGAGTGCATTCCGTCTGTGATAACAATTTTTATTAATGTTTTATCGATATTCGAATGTAGCACAGTGCCGTTAATCGATTTTCTGCGAATTTACTGAAATAATTCATAGACAAGTATTATGAGAAAAGGTTATGACAGCCCTGCGGACGTGATTGATCCGTTCGTGTCGCTTATTGAATAAACATCAGCGACCAAGGTCTCCCCAAGCTTTGAGTCGAGGCCTCAGCTGGTGCTCGAGATTATTCCAACACGATGTCATCATGTGTCAACTCAAAACAAAGGAACTCTGGGATTCTATTATATTATACATTGTCAACTTGGCAGTATAAACTATTATTAACTATAAACAAATATCGAGTTCCAAGAACGATATAGAACAACCTAAGTACTATATAAAGGATGTTACAAAACTACCCTAAAGCCGAAAGGAGGTTAAATGGGGCCTTGTAACGAGTCCATTCACAACATTTGAGAACCTTAGCAACGCTGTATGACATACCCCAAATAAAACAACTGATTTATATGAATGGAAAATAGAAAAACTATTAAAGTAGACAATTATTAGGTAAAAAAGGTACGTAGGCCTTTCTGTTAAATAATCTGGTTCCCTGACATGACAGCTTACTAGGGTTGTTGGCTTTGAAAATTTATTATATTTTTACTGGGTATTTTGTAACATTGTATATTTCTATTACCAAAAAAAAAACAGGTGTGTTGTAAAGACACGATAGAAGTGAAACTTTTTTTATTACAGGGAAACACTTTTGGATAGCATAGATTGTGTTTATCATTCATTTATTTTTCGTCACACAAAATGGTTGTGGATCTAAATTTCAAAGCCCATCCATAAGCAGTTTCACTTCTAAAAAAAAATCATGTCGGAATTCAATACATTGGAGTAACCTTAATCAGGGGCTCGATTCTGTAAGGAAAATGACACTAACCCGAGGATGTTTCGTCGCGGCCTCCATGCTCTATCTCTGTTGCTTGCTACGCTAATACTACTAATCACGTGAGAGGTAAGCTCTCCGAGGCGTGAAGCGGCTCACCGACGAAGATTGTACTTGAATAAGGGGACTGGTTGTTTGCTTGACTCCTTTGTCGCCTCAACGTAACAGCTAATCGAGATCAAATATGGCACGCATATAACCTATGGCATGGAGAAGGACATACACTACTTTGTATCCCAAGAAAACGTAGATAAATCTGTGGCAGTTTGAAGTACACAAACCTCAGTTTAACTTAGTCATGTATATTTTACCTGAACCCTGCAAATGTCATATTCTAAAAGCAAGTGAACTCAGTTCACGAGCGCATGCCCCCGCCTATCCAGAGATGACTGGTTTGATCTTTACGAATAAACCCCTAATGAATAAAAACTAAATAAATATATATCCAAACTCCAAAAGAAACACTCGTTCATTCACAAATAAATTTGAATCTGCCAAAACGACACGATCGCGAAGTTATTTCGGCCACTTGTAAACTTGTGAATGTTATTGTTTACATAAAAACTGTAAACATATCCGTTTGAGCACTGATTTATGAAGCCAAATAGATTGTTATTCAGAGGTGTGAAAAAATATGTAGGACGCTGAACTGTATGGGTGATTCATGTGAAGTTCATGGTAAATGTTATAAATGCGAATAATATCATATGTGGAAAGAACGTGGGCGCACAAATGGCACACCACACGATCAATTATGGTGCTTATAAATAAAATAACCATCTGATAAACATAAACAAAACTGTGAACAATCGTTTTGTGTATTTTTTGTTTAAATTTACCATTTTCACTTTTATAACACTATTTAATTGCTTTCATACAACGCGTTTATTTATGTTATGAATTCGCGGAAAGCAATTTGCATAAGTACGTACTCTCGTAAAAGATCGGTGCTTCAGTGTTATGAGCTTGTATAATTTATAATTTAATTTATTTATAAAATATACAGACATTGAAGATTCCAGTCTGACTTGGTTATATTCATTTTCATCTCAGTATTTTGAACGAAAGTTTTTCTTTTTCTTTCGTTACTATGGAGTCCGTATGCAATTTATCTTGCACTAGCTGTCCCTCGCGGTTTCACCCGCATCCTTGGGATGTTACATTTCCCCAGGATAAAAATTATCCCATGTGGTAATCAAGGCTTTATAAGCGAAGTTTCATTCATATCCGTTTTGTAGTTTTTGCGTGAAAGAGTAAAAAACATCGATCCGTTACCTTACAATCTTTTGCATCCAAAATAAAAAATAAAACAAAATTCAAAACCATTTATTCATTGTAGGCCCTCGGAAGGCACTTATAAAGGTCAAATTAAAAAATACTGAAGCTACTATCACTACATAGTATAAAACAAAGGCGCTTTCTCTGTCCGTGTATCCCTATGTATGCTTAAATCTTTAAAACTACGCAACGGATTTTGATGCGGTTTTTTTTAATAGATTTTGAAGAGGATGGTTTATATGTATAATTATCCCGGGAAAATGTGATATTCCTCGGGAACGCGGGTAAGACCGCGGGGGACAGCTATAATATTATAAATAGGAATGATTTGTATGTAAGTATGTTTGTTACTCTTTCACGCAAAAACTACTAAACGGATATAGATGAAATTTGGCACATAGATAGAGCATATCCTGGAAAAACATATAGGCTACTTTTTATCCCGGGAAAATGTGATACCCCTTGGGAACGCGAGGGACAGCTAGTTTATTATATTTGTGGAGAGGCTTCCCAAAAAGCATACCATGTGTAAATCCAGAACAAATTCTGTATGCCATACTTCATTAAAACTTGGCAACCTTACGGTACTGTGGTTATAAACATACACACAAACTTTGGCATTTATATTGGTAAGATTATTTACCAACCCTCAAGGTAGGCAAGTTAGATTATTCCATACAATAACTATTGTACGCTAATCATTATAATTGCTATGTTAAACAGTTTTTATACGTTATATAATACATAAAGTAATTGCGTAACTTGTTCCTTACTTGTTTTGTATGTAAATATTAATATTATAATTGATTAACACATTGTTGAATATGAATCCCAACAGAAGAACGTAAGTAACAATCTTGTCTCATATCTGTAGCAGTTAGCGACACAATTATCGGAGCAGATCAAAAATAATTAATAATTACACATACTACCTAAGTAGGGTAGTTAGTTACTCTTTAATTGGTAATTTGAATTTATTAACGTGTTGGTATGTCGTATAATATGTGGTAATGTTGTTAAATAAAAATCCTTACAGTAGTACGTAAGTAACGATCTTGTTTCATATCTGTGATAGTTAGAGATAGTTATCGGAGCAGATCAAATATGAATAATAATTACACTTAACTACCTTAGGGGTAGTTAGTTACCCATTTATATGTATTTTGAATTGATTTTTACCTACAATGGATCGGAGAAGGTATATTGCGTTTAGTGTGAGAGATTTTGTCGAATTTTGCCTTTTATCGATGACGGTTCCACAGATTCAGATGCTGTTTTCTGTAAAGGGTTTGTAATTTATTTAAGATGTTTTTTAGATAAATGTTACGATGTATTTTTAATTTTACTATTTATCTAATAGGTTTTCTTTAAATCTTTAAAAATAAAATGTAAAATAAGTAATTATTAATAAATAATTATTACATACATTTTTATTTCTTTAAGCATCATTTGGTTTCCTCTTTGCCACCTTAGAGATGAGTCGGGCTTGAAGTATTATTCGTACCGCCCTTATAGAAGAATATAATTTTTATCCAGGCGAATGTAAAGTCGATAGTTGTCTAAACTAGGTTGGTTTATCATGACGAATCAACACTAGGATATTTATGTATTCATTTTTTATCATTTTTTTTATCAACATTGTTTATTTTGTTTGGCATTTTTGATTATTTCATTCTGTAACCTGCCCGGTCTTATGGGCTTATCGTGACATCAATTTACGTCAATATTGTTTTTATAAGCTTTTTATATATATCTATAATTTAGGAAATATTCTTTGTACTTATCTTTTTATTGGTAGTACCTGGATGCCCGAGCTTTGCTCGGTATTTTTTTTAACGACATTTTCTGAAAATGAAACCTAGCTAGATCGATTTATCGCCCCCCATAAATCCCTGCATACTAAATTTCATGAAAATCGATCGTGCCGTTTCCGAGATCCTAATTAATCAAATCAAGAATTGCTCGTTTAAAGTATTAAATTTATTTTGATACATACTTTTATTGTGAATTTATAATTTTTTTATATCTTTGTAATATTTTTTAGAAAGCATGTAAATACGATTTATAAGAGCCTGTGAAGTCCTATATTAATAAACAAAATGTCTATTTCTATGTTATATATCTTTTCTACATTCTTCAGTTATAGTGTAGGGCACTAAGTATCTCAAAAATTACGTTATCTTTTTTGTTATCTTATCATGTTTGCCATTATTACACTGTTTAAATTCAACAGTGTTTAACAAAATACCAATACATAAGTAAATACAAGTATTCGGTTAAGTTGATATCGGATTTAGTGTCGGCCTAATTCACGTCATTTTATATTGTGGCACATTATTTTTAAATAGCTCTTGGACTACATTAGTGTTTTCATTTTTAATAGTTTGCGTTCATTGTAAAACAGTGCAGTAAGTGCGTATTTATCTGAAAAATTCTAAAATACTACTGTCTTCACAATACAAGAAATTATATTCGAAATTACATAGTAGCGCTGTTAACTTTGTGCAGCTTTCGCTTAGCGTAGTAGAGCTCTTAGTGCAGACGTCTTCCGGGGAAGCACCTTACCCATTTCTGCCGTGAAGCAGTAGTGCACTTGTGTTACTGTGTTTCGGTTAGAAAGGTAAGGGTCGGTGAAATTACAGGCACATGATTGCATTTATGAGGCGCATTGGCGATGTCCCTGGTGTTGCAAATGTCCATAGGCGGCGGTGACCACTTACCATTAGGTGGACCGTCTGCTTATTTGTCGGCCCAAGTGATATAAAAAAAAAGTTATAAACATATTTACATGCAAAAAAGGCCCCAGAAAGTCATTAAAAGTAACTAAAATTACCACAGTTTCGGAAGTTATTCCATTTTTATAATTTTAATACACACACCTACTACATACTGCTTGGTATCCCAAATTACTACAAATGTACAATTTGTCCACAGTCCGGAAAGTACGGTGAAGGCTTCATCGGCTCATCTCGCGGCATGGCCGTCCACGTGCGCGCTAAAGGCATCGGTGGTGAGAAGGACCACACCGGCTGCAAATGGCCCCTAGTATCCGTGGCTGCTCCCAACGAGCCGCTGCCAGAGGAGCCTTGGATAGCTGTCATCAAGAGAGGCCTCTGTAACTTCGAGATTAAGGTACTATACTTACAGCTACTTTGTATTCGTGACACGAAACATGTATCTATAGGTACTCTAGAATTCTAGTAATTCGATATTTTAATAAATTAATACATGTTTGTAACTTTTTCACGTAAAATAAAATTTAGATGGAACTTGGCATGCATATAGGGTATGCCCCGAAATAACATATAGGCTACTTTTTATCCCGGAAAAATGTTACATCCCTTGGAAACGCGGGTGAAACCACGTGGGACAGGTATATACAAGGTGTTATAAAATACCCAGTAAAAATATAATTAATTATCAAAGCCAACAACCGTAGTAAGCTGTCACTTCAGGAAACCAGATTATTTAACAGAAATTCCTACGTACCTATTTTTCCTAATAGTTGTCTACTTTAATACCTTTTCTATGATTTTGATTCTTAAAAAACAGCTTTTTTATTTTTTTGGGGTATGTTATACAGCATTAGTACGGTTCTTAAATATTGTAAATGGACTCGTTATAAGGCCCCATTTAACCTCCTTTCGGCTTTACGGGTAGTTTTGTAACAGACTGTATATTACCTTTCATAAAAATGTTCAATAACATTTAAAGAACCAGTCGTGTGAAAGTCGTTAGTATGAAGTAGGTGACGTACATAGTCATATCCTTCAGCCCCCCTATTCAGCTTATATAAATTTCGTCGGCTAGCCGGTGCAACGAGGTCTCGGAGCTTACCTCTCACGTTTGCGTAGTTAGCGACAGAGACAGAGCATAAAGGCCGAGACGAAATATCGTTGAGCTCAGTCATTCCTTACAGAATCGAAGCTAAGTTTATATAATATATAGGTTCCGATATCGCAATTGACAGTTCATTGTCACTGCATGATTCATTAGTATGGATTGCAGCGCATTATATTCTATATTAGATAAGTAAGGATCAAGAAAGGATATCGTTGAACAAAGGTGCAACAATTAATGCAAGCTATGCAAATTAATTGCAATGTACACCAAATACAGTTACTTGTAATGCAAATAAGCAGTTAAGAAACGTGACTCAATAAAAAAAATATAAGAAAAAACAGGTGTGTCGTAAAGACACATGATGAAAGTGTAACTTTTGTATTAGAGGGAAACATTTTAATTATTCATCAATCACTTTTGTATAGCATAGATTGTGTTTATTATTAATTTTTGTTTCGTCACACAAAAAGTTTTCACTTTAAAAATATGATTAAAACTTGAGAGGTCTCAAGGGACACCCGGATGGAACGAAGATACGCATTGGAATTGACCAAAACGCTGAGTCTAGGTCCAGTGTTGAGAAAAACTTGCAATCTCTCTTCTTTAGTATTAGGTCTTTAATAAAAGATCAAGACTGTGCTAATAATTACTAATTATACTAATTTATAAATGGAACAGAATTTTAAACATGTTGTATGTAGCCTTCAAATAAATTATGAAAAAAATAAACCCAATAATAAACCATATCATTTAAATTTCGAAAAAAAGTGTCGTTACAACTATTCGTATGATTTTTTCCGTCTAGCCCCCTTTCACAACGCGCGATAGGGAACTTCGTTCCAAAAACTTTTTGGTATAAAGTGTCAAAAAATTTCTCTTTTTTTCATGGAATTTTCGCGGTTTTTACTTCTGTCCTCTGCCTGGTACCGAAAACAACACAAATGACCTATAAATTGTAATAAAAACCGGGTAGGCTTACATAACCGTCAACAGATAATATATATACCCACAATATCATGATATAGCACTGTAGTTAATTTGTTTTTGGAGTGGCGTGAACACTAGATAAATAAATTGGGTCGATTATGCATTATTATTAGTGAATATTATTATAAAAGGGTACGCCCTTTTACTCGAGTGTTACGAAATTTTAATATTTAATTTGCTATAATGAGTAGATTTAGTATTTTTATTTTTTTTTTTTATGCCACTTGGGCCGACAAACAAGCAGACGGTCCACCTGATGGTAAGTGGTCACCGCCGCCTATGGACATTTGCAACACTAGGAGCATCGCCAATGCGTTGTCGACCCTGAGACGTAAAGTTGTTAAGTCTCATGTGCCTGTAATTTCACCGGCCCCCTTACCTTTCTAACCGAAACACAGTAATACAATTGCACTACTGCTTCACGGCGGAAATGGGTAAGGTGGTAGTACTTCCCCGGACGAACTCTGCACTAAGAGCTCTACTACTCTAACATTATTACATGATTCTCATCCGTTTAAACTCCCCTGAATGTTTATTAAAAGAAAATATAATAGAGTTGAACTAAAAAATAAATAAAATTCATAAACATACTGTGTTAGTTATATAAAAATTACTACCAGTGTAATTATTTGTATACAACGTGTTACAAAATACCCCGTAAAAATATCATTAATTACCAAATCCAATAACCCTAGTAAGCTGTCATGTCAGGGAACCAGATTATTTAACAGAAAGGCCTACGTACCTATTTTACCTAATAAATCTCTACTTTAATAGTTTTTCTATTTTTCATTCATAAAAATCTGTTTTTTTTTTTTTTTGGGGTAAGTTATACTGAGTTATTACTACGGTTCGTAGTTTTGAAACATGCTTAACCTGTATAAATAGCTACTGTCTCGTAGTTTCCGCATTCCCGAGAGATCTAATTTATCCCGGTATTACAACATAGCCTATATCACTCAGGAATAGCGTAGCTTTCTATCACTTAAATATTGTTTTTCTCGAATCAGTATTTTCAAAGATTACTTTCTCCTTCTTAATTCAACCTCCTTACAATATTAATGTTATACAAAAACAATTGTTTTATTTTTGTATCGGTTTATATTGTCTATACTATGTATAATAATATTTTAAAGAGTAAAGATTTGTATTTATGTAAGTATGTTTGTTACTCTTTCACGCAAAAACTTACTAAACGGATATGGATGAAACTTGGCATATAGATAGAGCATATCCTGGAATAACATATAGGCTTCTTTTTATCCCGGGAAAATGTGATATCCCAAGGGAAGTGGGTAAAACCGCGGGGGACAGCTAGTATATTATCAAGAAGTGTAGAGCTTTCAAATATTAATAACTAGCTAGCTGTCCCCCGCGGTTTCACCCGCGTTCCCGAGGGCTGTAGCATTTTCCCGGAACAAAAAGTTTCCCATGTGTTATTCCAGGGCGTTTTCAATACATGTGCTAAGTTTAATCTAAATCCGTTTGTTAGTTTTTGCGTGAAAGAGTAACAAACATCCGTACATATAATTCGCATTTATAATATTAGTAGTAGTTTTCATAGATAATAGAAATGGGGCCTCATAAATAAATTAATCTCAAGCAAGCCCTGTCTCGTAACATTTTCTGATGCCCCCTATATTGTGATAACAGCTGATTACATAGATAGCATACGGTACTTATTAACCATTTTCATGTTAATATTTTGCGAGTGGAAATGTGAACAGCTGTATCTAATCCATGATATATACACTATAAATGCGTTGTTTTCGATGTTGGTAATTGACCTAATTCCATTTAGTCGCCCACAGTGCTAACGTAACTAACGATGTATACTCATCTCTCTTTAACCGCAAGGTGGCTTTTTTCTTTCCCTTTCTTCACGCGTTATTGCTATCAAGTATTTGAGCTGTTTTTGACAGCCGTGATGTCGGTGAATGACCTGTCTATATTATATTAAATCAGTCAGTTTGTGTTTTGCTATCAAACTTGCGGCACGCTATGATGGCTGTTTTGCCGTTTAACAATGACAAAGAAAAATAACCTTTATTCCTTTAGACATAAGGTGCATCTATTGATCCAACAGCTAATTGTATTATGATGGAAATCAACGTTATTCCAAAGCAATACAGTTTCTTTTCCTATGACAATTTGAAACGTCAAAACGGCCATCATAGCGTGCCGGTAGTATAATGCAAACTATTTTATTTATTTACAATGTTATTAGGACTTTAAACACATGACATATACATAATTGAAGTATTAAAATAATATGTTTTATCAAGGCTTGATCCACATTTTGTAAATTATTATCAATTATTTCTGATATCAAAGATTGATTATTTTGAGTGATAACAGCTGTTAATAAATCGTCATACAATTAAACGCATAAAGTAAACTTATTGAAATAGTTTTTTGACCACAAACTCACCATGGTCATAATGTGGCCGTATAAGGGAACTGACTCTCAAGTGCGGCTTCACTGACTGATGCTTGGCGACTGCATTTCTACATGAGGGTAGTAGCTAGCCAGGCGAGTAGTAATATCTCTAAAACCTATAATAGTCCGTGGTGGCAGAGGCTGGTTATCCATAACACAGGCTTGAATACCAATTTCTCCTGAAAATGCTAAAATCATGTCAAGTTGAAAGAGAAATATATTTTTATTATAAATTATTATTTTTATATAGTTAAAAAAATTATAATGTAAGTACCCTTGCACCGCGCTATGCTTTCGGTTGCGTTTTCTCACAATGTTTTCCTTCACCAAAAGCCCTGATTGTAGGATTCGAAGCCAAAACTCTCGTCACAGCATTCGATGTCACAGAGCATCATCGCCTGGACATCGACTAAGAATAATGCTTGCATACTTTAGATTATTTCCCCGTGTAGTGTTTTTGTGTCTATTTAATATATACTTTTTTTTCTGACGGGAATACACTGTCACGCATACAAGTAGTGGTAATCCTGCCAGTCAGTCGGGCTGTGACTCGGACGGTCGACCAGTCAGTCTGTCAATCAGTTCATTCAATGGATTGAGCGGGAAGACAGAACTGGAGGATAATTACCAAATAAATATAACGACAGGAAAACCAGATTATAACGCCTCGTATATCAGAACAAAAGATGCCGCCTTATTTAAAATTATTTAGAAAAGTTATTGTAATGTATTAATTTTAAATAGATGCTAATGATCAATTTCTTTTAAATTTCAGGTGGAGAATGCATGGCGAGCCAATGCGACGGCCGTCCTCATCTACAACGACAGGGACACCACACTTCTAGAAAAGATGAAACTGTCCACGGATAATGGACGTGAGTATTCTGATTACTTATCTATACCTTATTAAGATATTTTCCTAATGACACATGCAAAAATTTGTCTTATTTTATATATTTATAGCTATCGATTCGCGGTTTCAGCAGCGTTTCTCTAGCAGGGTCTATTCGGAATAATGTACTTTTTATATGGTGAAAGATTTTTTTAAATATGTCCCGTGGTTCCGGAGATTACCTACTTTCCGCATACATATAAACACAAAATTCGCACTCTCTCTTTATAATATTACCTTATTAACTTATAACTTAAATGCTTTTGCTGTATAACTTTTTAACAATGTTTTTTAATCAAATAAACTATAAAACTGTTATTGTTTCAATATTGCACCGATATAACACGCCAATATAATTATTGAAGGTTACAAATTTGCACTTTAATTTGATGTCTTTACAGAATAAAATCGCTTATCACATTAATTATGGCTTTGTACGGAAATAGAAGGCATACAAAAAAAAAACTTTATATGAATGAATTTACACTTTAATTTAGGAATTAAAAACATTAATAGGTGACTAAGTAATTTGAATTTAAAATTAACAAAAGTAATGAATTCAGTAGAATTAAAAATTCTGTTTGTATGACACATGGCATTTAACTCGGGAAAGTCATGATTTAGTTATGTTGACGTCAGAATAAACGCGAGTTTCGCAGGTAACGTCTACTATGTTTTATCAAACGTTAAATACAACGTATTTTACCTAACTTTATATCAATTATACGAGACGTATGCTCAATTTATCGCTCAAGGCAAACATGAACATTGAACAGTTAACGTACATAAATCACCTAGGCCTCTCTCGGAGATTTTTCATCGCTAATAGAGTTATCGCAGCTTAAAAAAGTAACATTAAATTGTATTTTATACATAAATAAATATTATACTAGTTGCCCCCCGCGGTTATACCCTCATTCCCGAGGGATGTAACATTTTCCCGGCACAAAAAGTATCCTAATATATGTTACTTCTAATATCTCCAAGAATATGTGTACAAAGTTTCATGATCATCGTTTTAGTAGTTTTCGCGTGAAAGCGTTACAAACAAACATACATTCACATTTATAATATTAGTAGGGATATATCCTGGGACATTCTTAAGACACTATTTCCTGATCCTAAATTAAACAGAGCTTGTATTATGGAAACCAGATAACTGATACTACTTTTTTCATTTAAATAGAAACTTTTTTTTTATTACTACCGCACAAATTGACTCCATGCTGGCTGATGTTAAGCAGTCAATAAAGACCCCCAATGACTTAGATAGATATTTACACCCAGACACAGAACGTACATGCTCATTCACACAAATTTTTGTCCTGGTTAGGATCAAACCCACGATCTGCGTGGCTGTTAGGCTAACCACCAACTGGCCCGTCATATGTTATAAATAAATAAATATCCTGGAACATTCTTAACACACTATTTTCTGATCCCAAAATAAAGGGAGCTTGTACTATGGCTACCAGATAACTGATATTCTATGTATAATAGTTATTAATACATACTTGTATAGCTATTTACCACAAGACATCTCTTTAAGAATGAGGTGAATGGGCACTTACGGGAAAGCACGCTCCATCTTCGGCCTCATCTTCACTTACCATCAGGTGAGATTGAGGTCAATCGCAATCTCAAATATATAAAAAAATTAAAAGGAAATGCACAAACTGGCTTGTCAGTAAATTAAACTGGAAAACCACTATGTTATTTATGAAAACGTTATTTAATTAGGTATTATTTATAAGCAGCTATTTTTGTTCAAAATAAAATCAATTAGCAAACATAAATCGTTTTTTCTATCGGTTTGCTTATCATTTTAATCTATAAATGGCATGGTCACGTTTAATCGATTATAATATAATAATAATATTTATTTATTCAAGTAACTTCAGAGTTATTTTTGTTAGTACACCTTAATCTAATCTACGTGTTAGTTAGTATACCACATGGGCCGACAAATAAGCGGACGGTCCACCTGATGGTAAGTGGTCACCGCTATGGACATTTGCAGCACTAGGGGCATCGCCAATGCGTTGTCGACCCTGAGACGTGAAGTTGTTAAGTCTCATGTGCCTGTAATTTCACCGGTCCCCTTACCTTTCTCAACGAAACACAGTAATACAAGTGCACTACTGCTTCGCGGTAGAATTGTGTAAGGTGGTAGTACTTCCCCGGACGAACTCAGCACTAAGACCTCTACAACCAAATGGAAGTGACAGCACCGGCGTATGTACGGACAGTCTAATCTGCCCGCTATCATGGCCGTGACGGTTATAAAGGTTCACAACGCACTTACAGGTATTATATTTGTAGCGTAATATATATATTTTTTATTTAACGATCTCACTACGTCATTTTTTAACGGGTTTTAGGAACGTTTGCTATGGATGAGTTCCATTACGTTTTCTAAAACAGTTACTTTCACTTACTATTTTAAAATATACTGATGGCAATCTGTAACGTGTAAAAGCTATTGTCGTTTTTTCGATCCAACGACGCCTCGTAGAGCGTATCACACATGATTGCGTAGTTAGCGAGAGGGACAGACATAGTCGAGCTAGTGTAATTTACCTTACAGAATCAATACTGAGACTTTAATACAATTTAAAAAAAGTCTAAATTTAAAACCATTTTTTCAGTTTAGGCCCGCGGCACTTATGAAGGTCAAATTTAAAGTTTATAGTTACTGTAACTACTAATTTACAAGTTTAGTTAATATAGCTTCATTTGTTTCCTAATATTTAAATTAGGTTTTAACGAGGTATTAAGATATTCGTCGTAATCATCAAATGTGAAATTAATAACTAAATGAGTTATTGATTTACTTTAGTGTCAATATACTTGTGCCAAGAACCTACTTGTAAGCTGTGAATTCTCTTACAAAGTGCGTTGGCGAAGCAAGGTCGCCCGGTCGGTACCCACTAAGTTTGTACGCATTGTTAAAGGACTCGCCTCTACTTGATAGGCAATACATTACCTTCATGTACCTATACATATGTATACATTGCTGGCTTCCAGACCGCAGATACCTATGTAAAGTCTTTAATATTTTATTTATTTATAGCTGTCACCCGCGGCTTTACCCGCGTTCCCGAGGGATATCACATTTTTCCGGGATAAAAAGTAGCCTATATGTTATTCCAGGATATGCTCTATCTGTGTGCCAAGTTTCATCCATATCCGCTTAGTAGTTTTTGCGTGAAATAGTAACAAATATACTTACATACAAATCTTTCCTCTTTATAATCTTATCTTAATCTTAATATATATAAATCTCCTGTCACGATGTTTGTCCGCGATGGACTCCTAAACTACTTAACCGATTTTAAATTAAATTGGCACACCGTGAGCAGTCTGGTCCAACTTAAGAGATAGGATAGCTTAGATCTTTAATTATAGTCGCAATTTTATTTTATTGCAAATTATTGGTATAGACCAATAATTAATCTGTTAACTCCAAAAGATTCTAACAGATGGCGCTGTGTTGAAAGTACCAACGTTTAATTTTTTAGGGAACTTTTATATGGACTCATTTCGACAGGACAACGTCTGTTGGGACAGCTCGTATTAGTATAGATTTATTAACCATAAAACTTACATCTGTCTTTACAGGCATGCCTAATGCGACAGAGTAGTTGATCTTATTATCTTATATCTAATCTATACTATACCTAATATTATATTGTTTTTCCCTACAACCGAATACAACTTAGGTCTGATTTAGGTACTGCAGAGGCAATAAGCCACAGAGAACAAATCAACTCGGTTAGACAGATATAAATAAATAAATATCTATATAAGTATATATTTAGAAAAAAAAAAGTAGTATATGTAGAATATCAGTTATCTGGTTTCCATAGTACAAGCTCTGCTTAGTTTGGGACCAGATGGCCGTGTGTAAAAGAATGTCCCGGGATATCTATTTATTTATTAATATCCTGGGACTTCACACATGATTTCATTTGTTCTATGCTAACTAGGTAACTGGTACATACTTTTATACATATTCCAATTCAAACACGGAACTAACAAACATGTTTATTCACACTTTTTTTTATCTGGGTGGGTAGAATCGAACCCACGATCAGCGACATGATAGTCAAGGTGTAGGCTCGTGAATACCTACTAATAATATAATATAAATGAGAATGTACTCTATCTGTTTTATTACCGACTTATATGAAATTTTGTTTTACAACCTAACAGATATAATAAATACAAAAGTTTGTATGTTTGTTACGCCTTCATGTCTAAACGACTGAACCGATCTTGCTGAAAATTGGCTCACACATAGCTTATGATGTGGAGAAAGATATAGGAATGCGGTTAAAACCATAGGGGACAGCTAGTAGGGTAATTTTGATCTCGTCAACGCGCGTAAAATCAGGACGGAAGGAAATCTTAAATATATTTTGTTATTTCAAAGTTATTGATAATATATATTTATTTAAAATAATCAATTTGTGACGCTGATTGCGAAACGGAAAGTGCATAATCAATTATAAGATTTATGTAACCAACCTTGATTATCTGATAAAGTGAAACGTAAATCACTTATTATAACTTAACTCAATATAATTATAAATAAGCTTACTGTAATTATATCAATTAATCTAAACTGGAAATAATCTAAATATGGATTAAGGTTATGTACTCTATTTTGTCTGATTTATATTCATTTTTGACCGACTTTAAAGAAGGAAGTTCTTTTCGTCAAATGTGGACCAATATGTTAAGATGGATAGATTTTATCAGATTGGATGCAAGTTCATTTGAACCTATATTTTTTTTTTAATATTTTCATGCCTAGGTATTTTTAAAATATATTTATTTTATTTGACAGGCCAGTTGGCTTGGTGGTTAACGCTCTGACTGCCAAACCGAAAGTCGTAGGTTCGATTCCCACCCAGGACAAACATTTGTGTGCATATGAACATGTCTGTTTATTCTGTGTCTGGGTGTAAATATCTATATAAGTATGTATTTAGAAAAAAAACGTAGTATATGTAGTATATCAGTTATCTGGTTTCCACAGTACAAGCTCTGCTTAGTTTGGGATCAGATGGCTGTGTGTAAAAGAATGTCCCGGGATATTAAAAAAATATATATATATTTTATTCATAATATTATAATACCTATTTGACGAATGCATTGTTCAACGTTATAAAATCCATTTCCAATCTGTTCAAATATTTGAAATACGTTATCATGTTATTGTTATTCTATACTTTATAAAGAAAACATGCTTATTTAATATTAAAAGTAATATAAAAGTAAAAACATTGTGTTATTATTCTATGAAAGATGTTGTAATGCCCCAAGGGGCGAGTTCTTACGTATTCTTGTTTGAAAATATATCGTAAAATATGAAAGTTTATTTGGAAGAAGGCATAAAGGAAATTTACAATCGGTTTTGTGTACGAACGAAGCCAAAATGTGTTGGTATTCTTGTACACGTGTTTTACAATATGGTATCTGTAGCGCTATCAACATGTTGAAGCAAGGTAACTAAAAACCGGAAAAATGTGAGTTGAACCGCGTGGATAGGGTTCCGTGGGGTGAATATTTAAAGAGTTTACCATGTTTCTTTAAGATATTATACTTTTTATAATGTTTCCTGTAATCATTATGTATGTTCTGTATATTATCGAAATGTTAATCTCTGTAGTTTCGGAGATATGGGACCATGATAAATTTTCTCAAATAACTTATTATTATTTTTATTAAAAAATAAAACAACCCTCACATGAAGCCCTTTCTCGATTGATATGTCAATCTCTCTCTAGTCGTATCCCTCACTGCTGAGGATCCTGTCTCTGTTTGACTTTGTCAACCAGCTGTCTTCATCGGTTTTGATCCGTTGCTTAGTGCATTGCAGCACTAACCGGCATCTCCAGCTCCTGCACTATCTGGTCTGCCCACCGCCTGGGGCTCCGGCCTCTCGGTCTCTTTCCACCCTCCCAGAAATGTCAAATAGTAGGTACAAAAAATATTTTTTCTACTTTGTCTCCCAAAAGTGACCATATACAAAACACATTTATTTACGTAACACGTACGCTGGTTCACGAAAATTAATATATGTACCATATTCCAACTTTACGCACCAATAGATTCGAAGCAAATTGTCTGTGACAGATACACCGTTCTTTTACATTCGGACGTACAGAACCCTAATAAGGCTTAACAATTGTACTAAAAATAAATATACTACCTAGTACGCCGCACGTGAACCATCCCCGCACAACCACGTTCAAATCACCTTGACAATGAAACCTGACCAGTCCAGATCGCATTATCGTCACATGTCATCAATAGGTCAGCCTAAGCTTTGACTTGACACGTGATGATTGGAATACTTCATAATGCCTCGAAGGATTAAACTGTCAAGGTTGTACGATGTTTTTTTTTTCAAATAGCCCACAAACGCAGACCTGTTGCTAAGGGACCAATGCATTGTCGACCTTCAGACGTGAAGTTGCTAGTCATGTACCTCATGTATCTGTAATATCACCGACCCCTTAGTTTTCTAACAGTAATATAACTCCACTACTGCAGCAAAAATGGGTAAGTTAGTACTTCCCCGGACGATCTTTGCACTAAGAACCATTCTTGACTCATGTCTGTCCAACGATGCATTTTTTTTTCATCCAAAGCGTTAATCTTTGCGGTAATCATTATAATTTCACCTTAAAACAAGTCCATCATAGGGATCAGTTCTCAATCGACGGATAAATCTCAGATATGCTATTCCTTAGATAAGTCAATAGAAATTCTGATCTGCATTCAAATAACAGCTAGAAACCGCGTCGGTCTTTAGGCATTGAAAAATCGGCCTTAAACAAATAGTAACTAGAAATTATTTCAGTTTCAATTTTCCAGTTATAATAGTATCAAATTAAATACATTATAATAAGTGGGAACAGTACATATATTGCGATTTAACATGTCTAAGTAGGTAAAAGTTCGTCCGCAGCTGCTTATCCGAATGGCAAACCCTTCGAAAGGGTAGGCATCTGCCTTTGAGAGCTGAATATTATTATAACACATAATTTCCGTAATCATAACATATGCATGACTAATGCAGTCAAAACAAAATATGTAAAAATCCGGGAAATAAAAAAATCTAAAGCCTTAATTAAAGCAATTAATAATTAAAGATTATAATTACGTGCGTACCTCATCGCTTTATCACCGAATAAACAATGAAGCATACGTTTGTTGTGATAACAACATATCGTGATATAGCTGTCAGAGTGATAACGCTTTGTGTGATCATCCTGACATGTCTGCGATTCCGGTGGTATTTACTAGGCTTGCTAGGAACTTGTTATATACAAAATTGGGTCATTAAACTCATGATGATCATTGACGGGCCAGCTGACTTGGTGATAAACACTTATTGCCATGCGACAGGTCGTGGATTCGATTCCCAGTGCATGAATTTGCCTGGTTGTAAATATCTATAAATATATGTAACAGAAAAAGTATTATAATATATGTATTGTATATCAGTTATGTGGTCACATCACAAGATCTGCTTAGTTTGGGATCAGATGGTCGCATGTAAAGAACAAGGCTTTCTTTCTCATTGGGCACTTTGGGCATGTGCCCAGGGCCCCGCGATCCATGTTCGCAAGGAATAAAAGCCATTGGACGGCCAGTGAACGCATGCGACAGATCGTATCGTCAGAACGGATCGGTGTGTCGCGATCTTAACTCTCATAACATAGTCTAGGGGCTCCATTATGCTAATGTCCAGGGCCTCCAATAGTTTAAAGACGGCCCTGGTAAAGAAGATATATTAGAAGAGAGAAAGTAGATTATTTATTAAGATTGTCGATCTACGTATTGAGTCAATGAAAGCCACCATCCTGTCACTATAAAACAATGTCAAATAAATAAATATCCGGGGACAACTGAAATACTACTTTTAATATTTTTATAAATACATACATATAGATATTTACTCCCAGACACAGAACAAACAGACGTGTTCATGTACACAAATGTTTATCCTGGGTGGGAATCTAATCCGCGACCTTCGACTTGGGAGTCAGGGTCGCTAACCACCAAGCCAATTGGCTTGGAAATTATTCAATACTTTACTTTAATACGGAGAAATATATTAAACTTAAAAGATTTAAGTAGACTAAAATATTCAATAAAAGTTTTTCCATTTAATTTACTTACTCCATTCTTCGGTGCCTCTATAAATAGGTCAGTATATTCAAGTGTTTGTATAATGCACGAGATGACCTACACAGCACGGTATTGCGAAGTCGTACAAAGTTAAAATAATACATTGTCTATCTACATGACATTGATCTAACAATAAAAAGAATTACACTGGGATTACCTTAACGGTTTTGTCTCAATTGAATTGTGACCTACATTTCTATTGTTTGTCACACAATATGTGCAAAAAATAAGCAATAGCTAAGTTAGTGTGACTTAGAGGCCTAGAAATATGTTTGTTTCGCTAAACTGAAGCAAAAGTAGTCATTAATATAAGAATCATATATATTGGTAGTTTTAATAAATGGATTCTTTGTTGTCTGAATAAAATATTTTTTTTATTTATTTATTTATACTTCGTACAGAAACATGTACAAGGTGGACTTAATGCCTAAAATTTTAATTTAATTTAAAAAAAAATTAACAAAAAAAAATGATGTGTCGTAAAGACACGATAGAAGTGAAACTCTTGTATTACAGGGAAACATCTTAATTATTTATCAATCACTTTTGAATAGTATAGATTTTGTTTATCATTCATTTATTTTTCGTCACAAAAAAAGGTTGCGATCAATATTTCATTAAAAAGAAACACATCGAACACTATTTGAAGTTGGGTTTATTGTAATCAAATTATAATCTAACTTACTGTCCCCCGCGGTTTCACCCACGTTTATCGATATCATATATACCCTTTCATTCGCACAATATCATGTTCAGAATATACACCAATTTTCATCAAGATCGGTCAAATTAATCTTAAGTTATGAAAAGACAAATAGATCCTACAGATTTTGTAGTATAGTTATAGATAAGTCTGTATACGCTTTAAATAAAAAAAAACAAATGCCTATGCAAATTGACGTGTAAAGGATTTGATGTCTTGTTACAGGCAACATAAGTGCGGTGTTCACATACAAATGGAAGGGCGAGGAGATCACCCGCCTGATCGACAACGGCACCCGAGTCATGGTCGGTATCATCAAGGGTCGGACATACGCGCATGTCACCAATAATATTAACAAGTGAGTATTTACTGTTGTTATGTATTGAGCCTTAGTAAACCCTGGGGCTCGATTCTGTAAGGAAAATTACACTAACTCGAGGATGTTTCGTCGCGGCCTCCGTGCTCTGTCTCTTTCGCTAATTACGCTAATACTACTAGTCACGTGAGAGATAAGCTCTCCGAGGCCTACGCCGACGAAGTTTGTATTAGCTGAATAAGGGGGCTGGAACTATGTTGATTTGCAAAATTTGAGCTCTTTTTTTCAATTCCAAAACTTACTTATTCTCTCTCGAAACTATGAACAAAGCGGCCATATTGGCGTCTTCATATTTTCTGACAATCTTTATGCTTTAACACTAAACATACCATAACCGGGTCAAATGACCCATTTTGAACTTTGCATTGAAAATGCACGTATCATTATATTGCTTTTGCACATTTGACTTCACGACTTTTTCTTACTAATTAATATACAGTTCTACTATTTATTTCCCTTCCTAACAACCATGTTTCATACATTCAAGCAGGAAACACAAAGTCACATTTGACCCGCTATGGTAGAAATAGGTACCTGGTAAGTGTTGGTATGATTAGTGTTAAATCAATGTTACACTTTCTTTTTCAAATATTAGCGTGACTATTTTTCCTGCTAATTACCATTTACTTGTACATTTCACGTTCCCTGCGGATTCACCCGCGATTCCGAAAGATGTTACATGTTCCCGGAATATAAAGTATCCTTTTTGATAATCCATAAATTTTCCAACCAAATCAGTTTAATCGTTTTTGTGGAAAAGAGTAACAAACGTTCATCCATCAATCCTCACAAACCTTTCACAATTATATTATACTAGCTGTCCCCCGCGGTTTTACTCGCGTTCCCGTGGGATGTCACATGTATTATACATATAAACCTTTCTCTTAAATCACTCTATCTATTAATAAAAACCGTGACAAAATCCGTTGCGTAGTTTTAAAGATCTAAGCATACATAGGGACAAACAGACAGCGGGAAGGGACTTTGTTTTATACTATTTAGTGATTACAGAGATAATGAGTAATATACAGAGGGTTACAAAACTACCCGTAGAGTCGAAAGGAGGTTAACTAACCTTATAACGAGTCTAATCACAATATTTAGGAACCGTAGTAACGCTGTATAATATACCCCAAAAAAAGTAAAAAAAAAAAAATTTATGAATGAAAAATAGAAAAACTTTTAATGTAGACAATTATTAGGTACAAAAGGTACGTAGGCCTTTCTGTTAAACAATCTAATTCCCTTACATGACAGCTTACTAGGGTTGTTGGCTTTGATAATTAATTATATTTTTACGGGGTATTTTGTAACACGTTGTATATTGTATATGTTCCTCTCTATGCTAGGAGTACTAAATTTCATCACAATTAGTTCTGCAGTTGAGGCGTCAAAAGTTAACAAACAAACTCACGTTTCCATTTATAATACTATACTAAATATCCTGGGAAATTCTTCACACACGGTTATCTCAAACTAAGAAAATCTTATGCTATAGTAACCTGTTAACTAAAATACTACATTTTGAATATAAACTTATATACCGAGACACATAACAAACACATGTTTGCGCACATAAATGTTTGCCCTTGTCCACTACATCAACGGGCATGTCGAGCAAGGACAAAGTTATGCTCTCTTGAAGAATTATTGATGTCTATTGTTACAGGACGTCGGTGCTGTTCGTGTCGATATCGTTCATAGTGCTGATGGTGATATCTCTGGCGTGGCTGGTCTTCTACTACATACAACGTTTCAGATATATACATGCTAAGGATAGACTCTCTGTGAGTACTTTGATTTAGTATCGTCTCCTGCAGTCTTAAACTGCCTAACATTACGTTTTTTTTTTTTTTTTTTTTAATGCCACTTGGGCCGACAAACAAGCAGACGGTCCACCTGATGGTAAGTGGTCACCGCCGCCTATGGACACTTGCAACACTAGCAGGGCTGGATTTAAATTTGTGCCGCCCTGGGGCCCTGAAGAAAATGCCGCCCTATGACTTAAATTTTATTTTAATAGTTTTGATATCTTATTTTTTAAGAATTAGAATAACCAATTGATTGCAGGAAATTTATTATGTATTATATAGCATTTATTATACATTATGTTTTATTTATATTTATTCTTTATTTACTCATATATTATTTATTATATACTATAGTAATATAAAAAAATATTTGTATTTTTCTTAGAATTATAAGATTTGCACTAAGAACGACTTATATTAATATTGCATAATTTTTTTCACGGGCAAACTCGCCTAACTTTTTGAATTGCAAACTGATCGATTAAATCTTCACAATAGAAACGTTGAAGCACATCTGATTCTATGCATAGAATAGCTAAGCTATTGAGTCTATTTGCACCCATTGTAGAACGTAAGTAATTTTTAACTCGTTTTAAACAAGGAAACGATCGTCCTGCGCTACAGTTTGTTACGGCTAAAGTTATAAATATTCGATAAGCGATTTCTACGTTTGGAAACTCAGTGTAAAGCTCGTTTGAATGCAGAAGTTTCAGAAGATCAGAAGGTGAATTTTTTTCCATCTTTTTTTTGGTGCAATGAGCATGGAAGTGCACAAATTCGTCTTCTAGTGAGGACTCAAGATCTGAACAATATATTTCTCTTAAACGTTTAGCTCGTTTACGAATTTCCCTATTATCTAAATCACCAAATTCAATGATAACCGAGAATTTTTCTTGAATCTTTTCATATGCTGTACATCTTTTACGCAATTCAGATCCCAGATTGTCAAGAATGACATTAAAAGTATTAACTCTAAACTGGTCTCGACTTGACAGCTGCACATCTCCATCTCGTGTTTCATCAGCATGTAATTTTCTCTTTCTTTGTCTGGAAACTGTTGTTTTATAATCTTGAATTTCTGAAGTTTTTAAAGCATTTTTTTCATAGATTTCCTATATTATAATATACAAAATTTTAATGTGAAACATAATACTTGAATTATATTTCTTGAAAGATAAAATGTTTATTTAAAAGAATTAGTTAATTATATATTGTATAGAAAATTTTATCTCACTTTCCAAATTTTGCCGCCCTAGAAAATTTGCCGCCCTGGGCACTAGCCCCGACTGCCCCTAGTATAAATCCACCACTGAACACTAGGAGCATCGCCAATGCGTTGTCGACCCTGAGACGTGAAGTTGTTAAGTCTCATGTGCCTGTAATTTCACCGGCTCCCTTACCTTTTTAACCGAAACACAGTAATACAATTGCACTACTGCTTCACGGCGGAAATGGGTAAGTTGGTAGTACTTCCCCGGACGAACTCTGCACTAAGAGCTCTACTACTCTAAAAACGTTTCACACAGGCAAAGTTCTTTTTATAATAAGTTAAACATAAGTTTATTTTTTACTATACTATGATGTTTTGATGTTCCACAGAAAGCTTAGAAGAGAACTGGCTATCAGCGCCTTTAGATATCTAGTGCAAATTTTTTCTTTGATTTTTTTGTTATTTCTAGTAACTTTGTTCTTTTTATCTATGTTGCTGTTGTAACTTAATAAATATTTATTTTTAAGTGGAATATGTTAGTCCATGATATTAAATAGGCGATTTTTATCGTTAAATGTGTATTATATTATAGGAGATAAACAAAGAAATTAATTATTATTACTAACATTCGACGCGGAATTTTATCTAGATTTAATCTAGATGGTTGTAGGCTATATGTGATATCGATAAACGCGGGTGAAACCCCGGGGGACAGCTAGTAAAAACATAAAATTGATGTATCAAATATTGTCCACAGAAAAGACTATGCTGTGCTGCAAAGAAAGCACTGTCGAAGATACCTGTTAAGAGTTTAAAGACTGATGACCGAGTGAGTAACATTATTAATTTATTTTCATTCGGCTGAAGGTCGATTTTTGGCCTTCGGTCAAACTCAAAGCCGAAGGTTTAATGACCTTAAGAAATTGTGTTCAATATTGGTTAAAAGTGACTAATAAAATGTGAATTTAATTTATAAGTATAAACTATTAACACTTTCAAATAATGAAATTGCGCACAATTTGTTACTTTAGGTACGTTTCGTGATTCATTAAAACAAACAATAATTAAAAACTTTGTTTGAGTTTTTTTTACATTGTACCGGCTTTTGTTGGATTACACTGCCATTATGTGTCATCAATCGATAATGTGGTAGAAGGTGGTCACCACACCAGCCTGTTTGAGCCAGGTGTGACCACTCCTCTCGACTCTGTTTCAAAGGAAATTATAACTTATGACATGTTATTAAAATCTGCTTTCGTTTGTTTCCAGGAGATCCAAGGTGATGGCGAATGTTGCGCTATATGCATAGAGCCGTATAAAGTATCAGAAACGCTTAGATCTCTTCCTTGTAGGTAAGTTATGTTATCAAATACTAGTCTCCACGGTTTCACCCGTATTCCCCAGGGAACTAATGTTTTCCCCAGGTAAATAAACATTATGTAAATCACGAATATTGTGCTGAATTTTTTTAAAGTTTACTGTTGTGAAGATAAGGGATAATAGACATACAAACTTTTTCACCTATTAAGTCGGTATCTCAAAACGTTGTTGGATTTGTGCTGTTGTTGTGGCTTTAACATTCTTTACACACGGCCATCTAATAGAGAACTTTCATGTATTAAAGATAAATGATCAAACACTAATCAGTGTATTGAACATCCAAAAATATATGAAAACATCAAATATGATCAAATTTAAATCATTAATGTGATTTTTAAGTACCGATCTAATCACAAAGAGTATGTTATTTGATGCTGTACAATTATGACGTCACAACTTGCTATTTCATACAAAACTCCATTACATTCGATCGTTTTGACTTTCATAAAGAATTGCTGTACCTCTACCATGAGTTGCTATCGAAACTTACTTTAGTCACTAGCGAGTAAACTACTATCGATACAGTATTTCTCGATAGCAACTGTCAAATTTGTGACTCATGGTACCGAATTTCTATAGCAAAGGCTAAAAAACGTTACTCGCTAGTGTCTACATTTCGATAGGTTTTTTTCCTATCGACTCGTACTATCGATTTTAGTTCTTTACGTGACCGCTAGTGGCGCTGTACACATTTGCCATAGAAATATTTTACGCCGTCGCTATCGAGTAGGTACGTTAAAAACTCATGGTAAAGGCACTGATTTGACATGTCAGGACACATCCCTATTCCAAACTAAGAAGAGCTTGTGCTATGAAAACCAGAACACTAATATACCTATACAACTTCTTTCCGAATAATTACATATTATAATAGATATTAACTATAAAAGTTAACTATGATGTAATAATACATTATAAGTAGATAGCTATTATCTCGGAACACATGAACAGATCCTATATTCACGGCAATAGTCATTTATAAAGACATGATAAATATAACATACAGTCATCTTGAGTCATGCGCCACTTTATCTTTGATAATTTGGTATTAACGTCCAATTGTTTTGTCAATTACTCATCAACTTAAGGCTAATGTTTACTTTCAAGGTATTGTCACATCTTTTGTCATCTATGCGAGTGTCATATCTGTACATAAGAACACTAGTTGTCCCCTGCGGTTTCACTTGCGTTTATCGCAAAGATTTCCATTTTAATGGATGTAATGTCAAAAATGTTGGGCTTTGTTTTAAGATATTGCAAAACTTTTCGAAATAGTAAAACAAAAATATTGCTATACAATAGTTTGATTCGGAGCACCTTGGAATATTGTAGCGTAATCTGGCGGCCACACTATGCTACCCACTCACTGCGTCTTGAGCGTATCTAAAAGCGTTTCCTCTGGCATCTCGCATTTTCAAATGGCTTAGCTAAAAAAAAATTGTTCCTATAAAAGTAGACTGAAACACTTTAACATTAAATCCTTAGCTAATCGCAGATCACTAAATGATTCATTCAGTCCAGGCTTCCGCGTAGCTCTATCACACCACTTTGTCCACCATTTAGGAAGTCGGTTCTTGGCGCTCATTCTCCTTATGCGAGGTTTTGCAGAACGGTAAATTGCTGTAGCGATCATATTGATTCTTTTAATAAACAAAAATCCATCCTCAGCAATTTGCCGGATCTTGAATAATTTTGAGCACACTATTTACCAAATTAGCATGTCAGTTATGGTCACTGTTCGCTTCGTTCTGTGTCACTAAAAATTTTATCATTTATTCATATTCATAGCTATTAATATTTCTATATGTTTATGTATCGTATTGTGAAGATTTATCTATATTGAGTTAGTTTGTTTTTAAATAATTTGTTAGCTTTTATCTTATATGTGGTGTTTACCTATAAGTGATTGTTACATAGGTATAAGGTTTTCTTGTATGCGTTGTGTATTGCATTTTATGTAAACAATTGTTGGTAAACCTTAAATAAATAAAAAAAATAAAAAAAAAATCTACGATTAAATACTTATTTTGGCTGTTAATGTATAAAAGGTTATTTAAAAAAATGTTATTGCTGAGTTTATTGACAGCTCTTCTCAGTATGAGCAACTCTGACCATTCATAAGTGCCTGTGCCTAATAAATAAACCTAAATAGTACCTGGATGGCCGAGCATTGCTCGGGATTTCTTTACTAACGTGACTTCTACCGTATTCTCTTTTTTAAAGCACTGTCATAAATACCTAGATTGTTAAGGGCTCCCAATAACAGTATTTCTCACAAAAGATGTAACTTGAAAACCTTACCTTCTAATAGTAGCAGTTTTCATTGCCTAAAGACACGGTTAAAACGACATTTTCTGTAAATGAATCCTAGCTAGGTCGATTTAACGCCCCAGAAACCCCTGCAAACAAAATTTCATGAAAATTTCTTCATTCGTTGGAGCCATTTCCGAGGTATACTCGTATGTATAAACAAGAATTGCTCGTTTAATGGTATTAGATAGATAGATATTTCATCTCTTTCAATCGTGTAAGGATATGTTCAAATTGAAAAGATTTGATTTTATTCACTTTATGACTTCCTCGGATCGCGATGAAATACCCTTTACTAGATTTTTTTCATCATACCAATCAAGACTGTATTATTGTGAATCTTTAAAACAATATAAATAAAATAAACGTTTATTTGTTGTTCCAGACACGACTTTCACAAGAACTGCATAGATCCGTGGCTACTGGAACACCGCACGTGCCCTATGTGCAAAATGGACATACTCAAGTATTACGGTTTTGTGGTGAGTACTCATTACTTATAAATAAATAAATATACTGGGAGATTATCTAGAGCTTATACTATATTAACCAGATAATGGTTATATATATTATATTTAAATTAATATACAGGTTGTTACAAAACTACCCGTAAAGCCGAAAGGAGGTTAAATGGGGCCTTGTAACGAGTGCATTCATAATATTTAAGAGCCGTAGTAACGCTGTATAACATACCCTAAAAAAACTAATTATTAGGTAAAATAGGTACGTAGGCCTTTCTGTTAAATTATCTGGTTCCCTGACATGACAGCTTAATAGGGTTGTTGGCTTTGATAATATAATTAATTATATTGTTATGTGATGTTTGCCTGTAATTGGTTGTGCTCTTAAATTAATTTTTTTATGTATGTATATGTTCATATGTATTATTGTACCAAATATTTATACGGGGTACTTTGTAACAAGTTCTATGTTTTCAACATATTTATGTATAAAACTCCGGCTCTTACGGTTAACGTCGTAAACGGTTTTACCGATTTTGAAGTGTTTTTGTACTCACGGTAGGTAACCCATAACGTGGATGGAAGGAATCGTGGATGACAACTAGTTACTTCACAGACTTTATACACTCACCTATTTGACCTGTGAGTTAATTGCACTTGTGAACAATTCATAAACACCAGTTTAAAACCTGTAGCCAATTACCTTCTGGTAGTTGCAGTAGACAGCTGATTGCCTTTTAGGTCGAATACATTAGAAATCGCCTGCTATTCTTAATGGGCGATGCGCGACAGTGACCACTTCCACATCCTCCACAACCACCAAAACCATCTGCCTGTACTTTCTTTATTCAATTACTAGGTTGACAATCTTCAATGAATTTGTTTACAGTTCACTGGCAGCCAGGAGAGCATCCTGCAGCTGGAGGTGGAAGAGGCGAGGAGCCGTGCTCTCAGCCCCGCCAGGAACAGGCATCCACTAACACTGGTATGTACCTCAATCTAATTTGTTTACTTCTCTATGAGTACACAGTGTATTACAGACTTTATGTCCAAGACCTTAGGTCTAGTTTAGCTCGTACTGTTTCGGTTTGGGTTAAAGCATGTAAATAAATAATCTACTCGACACATAATCCTTAACTATGTCAAAAAGTTATGTATTGGGCCTTTATTAGTTAAGGAGTCCCTGTCTAACGCTCGCAGTTATCGGCAAATATAGATCGAGGACGCTTAAACACTAATTGAAATAATAAACATACTAACCTATACGCGTTTATGAATATAAGATTTAGACATCTGTAAAATAGTATGTAAGTAGTAAAGTACGTTATGTATATTGTACAGCTGACGAGCGACAACTCGTATTCTGAGGCGGGAAGCTCGCGCAGCAGCCGCGCGTCGTCCCCGGACGAGCTGGTGCCCTCGCTGCCACACAGGTCTGCGCATCCCAACAGGTACACAACATATACTATGACAATAACTCAGAGAATGGGCTAAAGATTCCCATTAAAAAATCCAATTTTTACTTAAATATTTAAAAGATTTACAGTGGTAATATCCGGCTCGAATGACCATGCTTTTCCATTCAATATATCTTTAGGTTTGTGCATAAATATTAATGTATTTGGAAGATTTATAGTGGTTATATCCGGCTCGAAGGACCATTCTTGAAAATTCAATAGATATTTTTAAAACCATTGTTATCGTCCAGGTCTTGCACTTCATCACCATCAGGCTCGCCGAGGGCGCAGAGTTCGCGGCAGGAGACCGTCTCCATCAACTCCGAGAGCAACCCCCACGAGTGAGTACCCCCCACTCGGGGCTCCTTGCTGCCCACCGTGCCAAACTCCACTCTTCAAGAGTCTACGGGGCCGAATGCGTCGCCCTCGACAGTAGTGCAGTGACAGACAGTGATGTGTTCATAAAATAAGTAAAAATACTCAAAAAAAAATCATGAAACTCTTCAGAACTTCCAGTGATCGTACTTCGATTCGGATGACAAGTGATATTTTTTTAATAATACATAAGGACATTTGAATTAGCTATTCTTTAATACCGCAGCTCCGCCTAGTCAACGAAATAGTGTTCTGATTGTCACATCAAAATATCACGTCAACATTGTACTTAACACGTAATATTGCATTGGCATTTGATCTCATAAGTTAATTTGTACCTTTATTTTTAAACGTTCATCAGTTTCATACAATTAGTGTCATAATTTTACATACAATGTCGTGGTGGCCCTTCTGTTGTAATTTTTAATATATTAGTTGGAGTGTAAGGGTATCCGTCCATAAGATAAAAGTCATAACTTTTTTAAACCTTACTAAATGTTGTGTGGATTTGTCTGACTTTCAGTGATTTAAAGATCTTCATTTAAAGGAATTTTAGTTAATAAATCCTTTTATAAAACATTATTTACTATGTAACAAAAACATGTTCAGTTTCTACATGCAATGAAAGAATTGTCCAATTATGGTTTATCTTTTAAACACATTAAATTGTTATTATCAAGAGTGTAACCAAGATCATGTTGGAAAGTCTATCGATTATTTCACGTGATTATTAATAAATTAAAATATTAATGTTGATAAATATGGGGCCATATCGCAACCGAATTCGAGTATATCTTTCATTTTAGGCTAGGAATAGCGGTTGTACTGAAACTTTACTAAAGTTCTACTATTGCTGAACTTATTTGATTATATTGTAGATAACACTTATTTCGTGACTTCGAGAATACGGTAGTTAATAAAATCTAGTCCGAAATTGTGTCGTTTTTAAATCCAATTATTCATCAAATGTATATAATAAAATACGGCGGAATTAAGAAACGAGCTATTTCATAAAACTTAAATCATTCTTTTCTATATGATTATATCCGCTGATATTGTGTTATATTGTTTGAAATAATGAATTTAAAAATGAAAAAATTCGTTCATACTTTATTTTATGAAAATATTTTACGTTTAAGTATTGTATAAGCGAGCATTTAAGTTATATCATATGCAATACCCCTGTAAAGGTACTTAAATCCATTGGATTTTATTAAACAAGGAGACTGGTATGTACTTTTTAATAACTACAGTAAAGTTAATTGTGTAAAAAATGTTTACATTCCCTACTTGAAAGTGTTCTTTACTCCATGTGTGTACATGATGAGTTGTAATAAAAACCAATACAGTATTCAAAATTGCGTTTCTTTTCTTATACAATACCTTTACAACCTGCAGCTTTAACTTCTCCTTAGATAATGTAATCCATCGGTTAGATTGTTGAAAAAAAAACTCAATTTATGGGAAATTCACTTTATTACATACATAAAACAATTTGACAATGAAACTATTTACATGAGATAGAAAAAATTAAGATCTTTGAATGAATATCTTAGTGCTAAATCACAATGCCTTAGGTAATAACAAGGTCTAAACAAAATAATAATGTGGTACCTGATAATAATGCCAACAAAATACCATTTTCACAATAATTTTGAAGAAAAATATACATGATAATACATCATCTTCATACGGATCTAGCCTATTGGTGGGATGGCCTCAAAACCATGCTATTAGCCTCTACCCACCCATTGAATATAATCAGTAAGAGGCACAGAGACTGGAGCGTGCAAAGAAATATGAACTAATACTTAATTATGAAATACGATACTAGATTTAGATAAGAAATATAGCCATCATGCTTAATTCTTGACCTATAACCAATAGAAGAGTAATGAACCTTTGATCTTTGTATGGAGACGTGTCCAGCTAGTTTACTATTAAGCTAATTTCATGCAGGTCCTTACTATTGAATTCTTTCAATCCCAATGTGTTCTAGATTGATTAGTTCTACACATATCTCTAATATTCAATGATTTTGCCATGATTAAAGAATAATTTATTTTATCAAGATGTTCGTATTTCAACAAATTTATTTTCCATCCCTTACAATACTTTTAAAGAAATAAGCGATTTACATAATTTACACAAAAAAACATGAATGCTTTGCTAGTAAAGTAATTAATATAGCTAATGAAGAAAAAACTATTACATCTATATTCTAATAACCTTCAATAAGGTATCCCGCCCATTATATTAGTTTATTGAATATGTATTTTAAGGTTTTTTAGAATTAAATTCATGTACATAAAATTAAAACTAACTATATTAAATATTTCGTGGGTGTGAAGTCTCAAATCAAACAGTTCCATTTCGACGACTCTATCATATTTATTAGCATTTCTTGCCTTATTTTGCTGTTAGATACCTTTAGAATTTTCAGTCTTAATTTACTATACAACAAATCACGTCAAAACGGATATTCATTATCTTTTTTGGTTACGGTTTTTTTAACTGTTTATGCAATTTCCCATTAACCCTGATAAATAAACCAATACCTAAATAATTATTTAGAACCAATGATGTTGAAGATCACATATGTATAAGCAAATACAAACCGATAGGACAAGTGGGAAACAAACCAGAATGTCGTAGTCTAAAGGCACAATTCCACCTCAACGAAACTGTGTTTACAACTGAGTCTAATATATTATAGTACAGAATCTGGTTTCACAAAACTAGTTTAAATACTGTTGGAGAAATTCTAAACCATTTTTTTGAGCAGTTTTTCAAGAAACTGCCCACTGGCCTGCCCTGTTAGGACCTCAATCTGTGCCGACGGTGATTCATATCATGCATCGCCATTCAGTCCCTCTTAACTTCCCGATTCACATACAGTTGCACTGTATACTAATTTACTACTTTATGTATAGCTTCTACTCCGCCGTTTCACCCGCGTTTTAAAGGATTAAGATTTTTTTATTTGACAAATGTCGTTCTCCAACATACTATCTATAGCCCGACCAAATTTTATCAAGAACCGTTCAGCCGGGAAAACGCTACAAATTCATTACATTAGTATGGACATATTACCGCACCGCTATTTCACACAAATTACCGAGGGATGTTATTCCGGAATAATTTATGTACTATACTCGTATAATTTTCCGTATAATAGGCTACGTTTGCACCAAATTTAATAACGATAGAGTACATCGAAGCGTCACAAAGTAACAAACAAACAAAGTTAAGTTAGGATAATGCGAAACGTACGGCCTTAAAAAACTTCCTATGGTAGTAATATATCATACCGCATGTGCTTTCATACAAATTGTACTTACAATGTATAATGCAACACTTATACCCTAAATTGAGTCTATAACGATGTTATGATTTGTGTCAAGGACACTATAGGCTAGCTCTCTTACGAAAAACGCATTGACGTTGTACTCCAATCATTTGTCCCATAGACCAACCTCTTTCATCTTCGTTTGGAAGTATTTCTCTAAGGTGTTTGCGCATCTGAAATAAATGAAAATTTTCGTATTATTGTTTTATTTAAAGTCACCAGTCACTTTTTCATAATCAAATAGGTTTGAAATATCAGGTAAATATGGCTGTTTGAGCTTTTTCAAACTGTGTATATAACATATAAACCACGGTATAAACACAAAGTTCCTATGTATCTACATTTTATATAACTTTGAATTTTTGTACCTACCTATTAGCTGAATAAACATTTATTATTATTCCATTTTTATTTACTTATTATTAACATTTTCAAATATATATAATATGTATTTATAAGAAGAGAATACATTATTATTATAAAATTAAATATCCTGGGACATTCTGCACACACGGCCATCTGATTCCAAACTTAACAGAGCTGATATACTTCTTTCTTCTTCTTTTCAAAATCTTATAATTCTCACCAAGCCAACTAGCGCGTCACAATTATTAAAATTTTCATGATAAAATTACTTACCTGTAATAATCTGTGTCAGGCGAGTTGTAGAGGCGGCAGTTGGTAAATATTCTTGTCATATCCGCGATGAACAGTCGCTTGGAAACATAGTACCGAGACTTGAGACGTTCGCCCATCGTGCGCAGATCTGTAAAAGCGTATATAAGTCAATTTATGCACAGCTTTCACATGTTTCACATTTATTGGTTGCGTAATGGGGGTTTTAGAAGAAACAATTTTTTTTTATAACGACGGTGTAGTAAAAGTGGGCATTAAATTGTTGATGATAATTTAATATTCTTTTACTTACCCATGGGATATTTGATGTGATCGTAGTAGTCCGGTACATCACCCTTGTCGACTGGCTTCAGGAAGGGCCAAGCAGCCGCGTGGTTCTTTATCTGAAATTAGGAAACGTTACATCAATTTAGTTAACCCGCTCGATTTGCAATTCCACTAAGAGCAATAAAAATAATGCATTAGATAAGCGCGACCTCTACATATATAAATGTATATGAAGGTCCATTGGAGGACCAACCTTCTGGAACATTATCCTAGACTCGTTGCTATATAATCTGGAAAGTAAGGGGGTTTACTGCCAAGCTTTCGCCGACGACGTGGTTCTAGTTTTCACGGGCCAAACCACAAACACCATGGAGCAAACCGTCAATACCACCCTAGACGCTGTGGTGGAATGGGGGAAACTAAATAAGCTAAACTTCGCACCACATAAAACAAACATGATGTTGCTAACGAGGAAGCTAAAGTACGAGCCCCCCAATATCCACATGACCGGTGTTGGACTCAGTTTGGTCCAGGAAATTAAACTCCTAGGCCTTATCATCGACCACAAGCTCTCCTTCAAATCACATGTCACCACACAATGCAAGAAAGCAGCTGACATATACAAACAGCTGGCACGCACAGCAAAGGTGACGTGGGGCTTGAATAGAGAGATCACTAGAACCATCTACGTCGCAGTAATAGAGCCCATCATGACATATGCCTCGAGCGCATGGTCTCCAGCCACTAAGCTAGAGCTAATCAAGAAACAATTTGACTCGCTGCAGAGAGGCTTTGCCCAAAAGATCTGTAAAGCATACCGTACAGTATCACTTACGTCAGCACTTACGCTGTCAGGACTTCTCCCGCTCGACCTGATGGTGCAAGAAGCCGCAAGTCTGTACAGGACAAAAAGAAACCTCTCTCTCGACTACTTACCAGCAGGCAAGGAGCTCGAAAACAACGTTAGCTATTTGGACCAGAAACACCCGTCTCTCCGTCCAAACTCATATCCACGGACTTCGAGCTCCTTGAGAATTTTGACCCCGAGACCCTTAAATCCCACCATGTCGCTGGCCCTCAAATCTATACAGATGGCAGCAAAATAGAGGGCAAAGTAGGAGCTGCTCTCACATGGTGGGAGGGGGGAAAGGAGACCATTAACCAACAATTCAGCCTGCATCCCTCGTGTACAGTATTCCAGTCGGAACTCTACGCACTCTTTAGGGCCACTCAGATGGTGAAACTTAGCAAGGAACCCATCGTTAGCATACTGAGTGACTCAAGATCCTCACTCGACCTGCTAAAAAATCCCAAAACGAGCCACCCCTTAGCCAAATCCATCAAAGAGTGCATCGAGGAGATTAAAGCGGAAGGAAGAGAATTACGGCTGTTCTGGTTAAGGGCACACGTGGGCACCGCTGGCAACGAACGAGCCGATGAGCTCGCCAAGTCGGCAGCGCTCACTAAAACAACCCAAGACTACGACAAAATCCCCTTATCCTTTGTCAAGAGGAAAATCAGAGAAGAATCAGTCCGCAAATGGCAGGACCGTTACTCGGCATAAGCTTCTGTAACGCAAAATCACCGAAGTGCGTAGCCATATCGCCGGGTCTAGCCGCCCTCCTAAACGGAAGCACCACCAAAAAAAGTATGAAGCGCAAGGTTTTCAATGCGCTGCCTGAGTCGAGGGTAGCCGGCTGCCCTTGTCGAATAGTGCGATCGCGAAACAAAACGATCGCACTATTGGAATGGGGGGAGCGGACCCCATTTGCTCTTGCAAATTTAGTGCTTTCCAGAATAGGAGAAATTGAAGGCCAAACCATCACGCCTCGTAAAATAAGCGTCGACGCTATGGTGATCGAGTATATGAGAGGTGAAGTCGCAGACCTCTGTGGCTGCATCAAAGCCTCAGAAAAGCATGAGGTGGTCGTGTACGAAAACAGAGGGGAAGACCTGAGCTTCCTCAAAGTTCCACGACGCGTCTCAGCACCAAGACCAAGTAACACCAACCCAGGCTCTTGCCCGATCACTCAAAGCGGTTCTGAACGCATACAACAAAAGGCAGCCGCCATCAAAGCCGCAGTAGACCAAAGCGGCAGTCCAGAAGAGAGGACCAAACCAGGAGACCGGTTTAAAAAATTCATGAAAACCATAAAAACTGCCATAGCGGGGGTTCAATCAAGAATATCTAAAGCCACGGAAAGACAGGCAGCCGCAGTGGAGGATTTTCTAAAAACTCCCCCCCAAGGTCCCAAGCTAACACCAGTTGCAAGGACGAGAGCCGACATGGGGCAGATCAGCTTGCCTACTCAAATCCCGGCATCAACACCATCAGAACACGCAGTAAACGCCTTCCTCGAGTTTCTAGGCACCTTAAGGGCGACCAAAGAGGTCAACCTCATGACGTGCAGCAAGATCATGCAAACCTTTCAACAGAAAAATTAAAGTCTATTAAACACATTACTCGAGGAGGCGGAGGCAGCCATATATAACAACGAGACCTCCAAAGTCCTTAAAGGGAAAATGACAGGGAGTTATATGGCTGCGTATAGCACAACTGGTGGCTTTGTGGAGGAAGAAGGCGAGCGAGCAGACCCACCTAAATTTAACACTCCATCGGAGGACCCCATAGTCATCACAGCCCGGTGCACAAAAATCATGCTGGACGACAGGATCCTAGAAATGGCCAAAACCATTTCAGGAGACCTTGGTCCAGGAGCAGCGTGGCAAAACTGGGCCATACCCAAATTCAACTGGGTAAATGGGGTTCCCGGATGTGGCAAAACAACTTGGGTAACTAAAAACTTCGATGCGGAGAGCGACGTCGTAGTCATCACCACAACCGAGGCAGCCAAAGACCTGCGCGAAAAGCTGGCTCCAAGTATTGGAGCTACAGCCAAAACCAGAGTGCGCACGATGGCATCCATTCTTGCGAACGGGTTTAAGGGGCCCAAAAATTGCGACCGTCTAATGGTCGACGAAGCCCTTATGAACCACTTTGGATCCGTCGTAATGGTAGCTCGGTTGTCTGGTGCCCGCGAAGTGGTCCTTATCGGAGACATAAACCAGTTACCCTACATTGACAGGGAAAATCTTTTCCCTCTAAAATACCAACACCCAAACCTGGTAACTTCCATCAGCCAGGAGTTGTTGTGCACACATCGTAACCCGATGGACGTGGCATACGCCCTAAACGAGGTATACAATGGTATATACTCGTCTAAACTTCTAATAAACTCCATGAAGCTAATGAGATATACGGATGCGCAAGTACCCAAAACACTCCCTTACACCCTATTCCTGGTCCATACCCAGGAAGAAAAGGCATTCTTGACCAGCAAGGGATATGGAGAGGGCACAGGGTCACGCGTCCTTACCATCCACGAAGCGCAAGGAGCCACGTACGAGTCGGTCCTCATCTTTAAAACAAAGGCCAAAAAACTCCAACTCCACGACAGCGTGCCGCACGCGGTAGTGGCGATATCGAGACACACCGTTGGCTGCACCTATTATGCAGACGACGGTGATGACGCGATCGGCAGGTTTATCCAGCGGGCGACGGCCGCGTCGACAAGAGCCATTTTCGAATACAACTTAAAAATGGCCATAAAACATCGAGATGCAGTTGTCATGGAAAGTCTTTTGGGAGCGAAACCATCCGAGGCTGAAATAGCTTAAACTTTAATATTTAGAATTATAAATTTTGATGAATAAGTGTAACTAAATTTAAGTAAATGCTAAGTTATTTTAATCCATGTATCGGCAATAGAAAAATTTAATGTAACACTATTATTAAGGAACCACAAGCCTCAGCTCAAAACAACGAGCTGAGCACGCGCGGAAAGATGTTAATTTTTAGAAACACAATACAATAGATCTTAAAATAATTCATCGTAGAATCTTCAAAGAGTACGGACTAAGAGTCCGTAGAAAATGTAAAAAGAAATAAAAAAAATAAAAAAAATGTATATGAACGACAAACATATGAATATAATAGTTTATGTCGAATGGTTTTCAACCAGGAAGCCTGTCCTCCTGACACTGAGACAAATACGAGGAACATTTAAAATCTGCTATCATGCTCACGTTAGCCCGTCGGCGTCGGGCTCGCGCTCCGGCGCCGGCGACGCGCCTGAGCACCTGGCACCTGGCACTAGACACCTGGGAGCACTAAGTGTATACGCACCGCGTGCAGCAGCGTGCGCAGCGGCGCCAGGTCGGCGTCGGGCTCGCGCTCCGGCGCCGGCGACGCGCCTGGGCACCTGGCACCTGGCACTAGACACCTGGGAGCACTAAGTGTATACGCACCGCGTGCAGCAGCGTGCGCAGCGGCGCCAGGTCGGCGTCGGGCTCGCGCTCCGGCGCCGGCGACGCGCCTGGGCACCTGGCACCTGGCACTAGACACCTGGGAGCACTAAGTGTATACGCACCGCGTGCAGCAGCGTGCGCAGCGGCGCCAGGTCGGCGTCGGGCTCGCGCTCCGGCGCCGGCGACGCGCCTGGGCACCTGGCACCTGGCACTAGACACCTGGGAGCACTAAGTGTATACGCACCGCGTGCAGCAGCGTGCGCAGCGGCGCCAGGTCGGCGTCGGGCTCGCGCTCCGGCGCCGGCGACCTCGCCGCGCGCCAACCCGCCTCGCGAAGACCCGGGATGCACTCCACCGGGATGTTGCGGACCTTCAGATACATACAGATATTTCTAAATTTTCTTTACTTACAAGACACATCACACCGCTTAGACACATACTTTCATTGCTGAATATTATCAAAATACCATCATTATAAACCGAGGGTGGGCGCTGGTGCATATCATTCAGTATATAATTTTTTAGGTATCAATAGTTCACAAAAACTGAACATCTATTACTTTAAAGCTAGGTTTTCAATAATAATTATAATATTTCACCATCAAGTCGATGCAATCTACACAGCTTTGGATATAGTAAATCATGTTTTACTATTTCGAATGCTGAGAAACATTCATGAAACGCTACATGACTGGTTCGAGCCTTATCTCAGCATCAGAACCCAAAAAAAAAATCGTTTGTGGGAATTAATCTAAGCGGTTCTTGGTTACTGCAGGTGTCCCCCAAGGATCACATCTGGGGCCAATTTTATTTCTAGTTTTTATTAATGACCTAACTATAGTTGCTAATACCTCAAAGTAATATTTGTTTGCGGATGACCTAAAATTTATAAAACAATCCATGAATATTCTTACTCATTATCTTTTCAAAATTATGTAAAGAATATTTCAACTTGGTGTTATAAACAGACTGCCTTATAGTTAGCATATAAAATTTATAAAGAAAATAATTCCATTGAAAACATCTTACTCAATAAACTCCACTACCCTGGAAGAAGTGAAGTGCATAACGGACCTTGGAGTTATTCTAGACAATACGCTTTCTTTAATTCAACACATTAATTCTATAGATTCTAAATTCAGGTTATCAGGATTTGTTTACATAATTGTAAATATTTTGGGAAATAAAATTAGCATTCTTTGCCTTGTTTGTTCTGGAATATTGCTCTTGTACATGGAATTCATGCTATAATGATAAATCTTGGGATAAATAATTTATTCTTTCATGTTTCTCCAAACACAAGTAAATCATTACTTTAAAAGAGACCCCTAAACCTGCAGGTACTATAGTTTGAGTCCTACATGTAAAATAATGTTGCCATATTTTATTGATTACTAGCGTCTTGCCTGAAGTTTTGTTAGTGAGAAAATTTATACAAAATTTCCTGTGTCACACTCCGTACCTTAGGCTACTAGGGGTTAGGTTTGTACAACATTTTTGCAAGAACGATTCAGCCGTGTAACCGTAACAAACAGACACACAGAAACACTTTCGAATTTATAATACTAGTATGGATACTGTTGCAACAAACTTACCCCTTCTTTAAAACATGTGAGTCCAGGATGTACTTTTCTGATCTCCTTTTGTCGCAAATCTATTAACTTCTTAACAATCTGTAACAATAGACTATGATTATGATAGGTACAATGAGTGTAGGGTTTTTTTCTGCAGATATATGTATTTGCCTTTGTTTGTTAAATATATAAACTACATATATAGGTCTTTGTAGTAACTCTTTTTGCTTACTTATATGGATCGAAATTGTGGTTAGCGGAAAAGGGTTCCTATAAAGTGTGGCGGTTTACAAAATCAGTGGTACAGCGTCAGCAATCTCACTCCTTCTTTTACAAAGCATCAATATAACAATAATTTAAAACTATCCAAACATTTTCATGAACTTCAGAGAGACATTCGTAACATTGTTTATGGCACATACCTCCTTCTGCCTGCGAATGACAAGCGTGAACTGAGTGTAAACGATCCTTGGGTTGAGTTCACAGTGCATGAGCGTTGCGCCTTCATAGTCCTTGATGTAGCCCTGGTACATTGCCCGAGGCAGCTTGATGTCTTTGCTGAAGCCTTGCTTCTTGAAATATCCTGAAATGTATCAATAACAATTAAATGGCCATATGTTAAAACATAATATGATTTTATTATTATTTGAAAGATTTGGGCTGAATAAAATATCTGTCTTACATTTACTTTTAGAGGAAATTCATTGTGTTCATGGGATGAGACTGAGCCAATGTCTTTGTACATTCTTTCCGTAAATGAAAATTACAAATTTTGTTTTATATCTAATATTTCCTTTTTCCTATAACCAGATAGAAAAAATCAAGTAAGCAAATTATTGAAAAAAAGATGTGAGTGACCTACATAATATTTTTAATATAAAATTGTTTGTTTCTATTTATATACTTCGATTTAAGTAACATCCTTGGGCACCATGAACATTTTGTAACAATTGAGTATTCAAAATGTATTTTGAACACCAATAAATTATTTTTCTCCAATTTTATCTAGTTAGAGAGAGAGAACAGTAGTCATTGATATTGCGTTTTGGTTAATAATCTACATTCGCCAAGACAGGCCAATCTTGACGGTTAGAGACCTTGACCGCCACGCCGCAGTTCGTGGGTTTGATTCCCACCCAGGACAAACATCTATTTCCAGATAGAAAAAATCAAGTAAGCAAATTATTTCTTTTCAAAGAGGACTTACTCTAATTAGTGATAGTTTGAAGTTGAGAAAAATACAAAAAAAAAAACCGATTCATATATTATAATCCTTCTTTTGATAGCCAGTACATAGCAGATAACATTTTCAGTGAAAAAATAAAAACAAAATCAAACTTACCAATGGCAAACTCATCGGCGAAGGTAAGGAAGTGCAGTATATTATTCCTGATGTGATAATCCTTCAGGTGGTTCATGAGGTGCGTGCCGTAGCCCTTCACCTGCTCGTTTGATGTCACCGCACAGAATACTATCTCGCTGAAACCCTGGCACATACAAAAAACATTGTTTTTTATTATTTTAGATAGTGGACATTGTTAAAGGCTCTCGACTATGTGGTATTTTATTTCAAACAACTTACCTGTGAATGAAACGTTCTAAAGCAAATGCCGCCTATTGGTCTACCTTCTTTGATGAGAGCCAATGTTTTGTGTTTGCTGCAATACAAAAAAAATAATGAATTGATTTCAAGAACACAAATACACTAGGTTATATAGGTTTAGGGGTATCTTCTTAGGTAAATATTTGCTTTTTAGGTGATGAAAAATACATTTATATAATTAATTATTATAATGTAAATAAACTTCTGTAGATCTGATATTTATAAAAGACCAATAAGGAAATTTTAATTTTCATTTTAATTTTTAAATAAAATATATCAAAAATCCAGTCATTACTAAAAACACTAATGAGATCGTGAAATCCAACAAGTGCAACAATCAGGCAAACTAACTTCCCTATAATATACATTTTTTTTTTGCGTGTCGATCGTTTTGGCTAAATTTGTACATTATAATGTTAGGATCTTTCTAAAAATTTTATTACTTTACTAAGGATTTGAAACTTGAGTAGGGAGGCTTTTAGGAGGCTTCTTAAGATTGCCATTATGACCTTTCTACTGTAACTACATTCAAATATTGCCAGTGGGAATGCTTACTGATTAGTTAATTCTAGGAAATTTGTATTGAACTTTGTATTTCTCAGAAAAAGCCACATTCCACCGTTGGAAGACTATTCATTCATAGTTAGTTGTGAAAGCCTATTTAAATAATTTATATTACTTACGGATCAAAAACTAATTGCGATATGTACTCCTTCGTCATTTCAGGTAATTGGTGTGAGAATACATTGTGAAGACCTGTTGACAACAATTTGAAAAATATACCATTTATAGCTATCACCGTGGTTTTACCCTCGTTCCCGAGGGATATCACATTTTCCCGGGATAAAAAGTAGCCTATATGTTATTCCAGGATATGCTCTATCTATGTGCCAAGTTTCACCCATACCCAAATCATTCCTCTTTATAATATTAGTATAGACTAGTATAGATTTACTGGTTTATGATTTTACCTGGGCACCCGTCAGCGTTTGTGTGTAAAATTGTTTTTTTTCGGGAAATAGACTTAAATAGGCAAATTAAAGCTAAACCTTGTCTAAATAAAACATTAAATTGTAAGAGCAGTTTCCGAGAAGCCAATATTTAAGATTTTATATCCACATTATATTACAATAATTGTTTAATTGTTTAATAGTTTAGATTATTATTAGATATACCTCATCAATAGACTATATATATCTCCAATGCCCCTACGGACCAGAGCCTCCCCTAAAAATGGGGGGGATAAAACCCATAATTCCGGAATGGACGCGGGCCCAGTACGAATTGGCAGAGTTCACATAGACATATATATATCATATGACATTTGATATGGGGCATACAAATCGCTTTTACAATAAGTTATTCTAATTAAATTTACGGGCCAGTTGGCATGGTGGTTAGAGACCCTGCGCTTCCAAACTGAAGGTCACGCGTTCGATTCTCACCCAGTGCAAACATTTGTGTGCATGAACATGTCTGTTTGTTCTGTGTCTGGGTGTAAATATCTATATAAGTATGTATTTAAAAAAAGTAGTATATGTAATATTATATCAGTTACCTGGTAGCCATACTACAAGCAGTACACTCTGTTTAACTTGGAATCAGGTAACCATGTGTGAAGGAATGTCTTGGGATTTATTATTATTATTATTATCTTACCTATAAGCCAAAGCATGGTTTGCTTATTAACCGGCCCAGTGAGAGAGTTGCCGATCACGTGGAATTCTATAAGCTTGCGTTGTTCTTCCAATTTGGCTGCTTCATCGCGCGGTGCTTGCATTTGGAATAGAGCCTGAAATTTGAATTTACTGTCACAGATCAAAACGCCAGTGGGTTCAGATAAACTGTTGTAAATATAGTGTTCAAAAACGTGCATTGACTACCATCTTTCTCATTCATCGTTATCTTTATCAAAATGGATTATTATCATTTGGGTCTATCTATCAAAATACTTATCTCAGAGAGCATTTGTCATGTTGAGTCGATATTTAGTATATTAAGATGTGAGTGACCCACTTAATATTTTTAACGTAAAAATTTAGTTTCTATTATACCCTTCGATTTAAGTGACATCCTTGGGCACCATGAACATTTTGTAACAATTGAGTAATAAAAATCTATTTTGAACACCAATAAATTATTTTTCTCCAATTTTATCTAGTTAGAGAAAGAGAACAGTAGTCATTCATATGGGTTTTTGGTTAATAATCTAGATTCGCCAAGACACGCCAGTTGGGTTGACGGTTAGAGACCTGGACCGCCACACCGCAGTTTGTGGGTTTGATTCCCACCCAGGACAAACATCTGTGTGCATAAGCATGTCTGTTTGTATGCATTTAGAAAAAAAATCGAGTACATGTAGTTTATCAGTTCAGGTTTCCATAGTACAAGCTCTGCTTAGTTTGAGATCAGATGGTCGGTTGTAAATTAATAAATAATTATTAAAAAAGAGAACAAGTTCACTCACATCAGGGCCACACATGTAGTTGGGGTCGGTGATGGTGGCGACGATGTCCGCGACGGTGCGGTCGCTGACGTCGTCGGCGTCGTCGAACCCGCGGCGCCTCTTGGCCGCGCCGCCCCCGGCTCCCCCGCCAGCCCCCGGCTCCGCCCCCGACCGGCTCTCCGCACCACGCTTGAGGCTCTCCTGCTTTATTGTGCCTGCAGAGATACACATACAATAGTATTTTTTTGTATTCAATGGTCCACAAAAATATACAAAATATGTACAAGATTGAACCCATCTTGGCGTAACACAGTATGCATACAATTAAGTTAATATTGTTAGTTACAGTTTATAATAATAATAATTATAATAATAATATCATATAACTCTATTTTACGAAACTTACTTATGGTGACAGAAACCAGGAAATATGGCAATTTCAAATCGAATCGTATTTAAATAAGATCGCATTATTGAAAAGATTTTTTCAAATATTATATTATACTTAACCAAAAAATCTCAAGTGACAAAATTATTATTGGAATGTAAGTACATCAAAGAATAAACGTTTTACAGCGAAAATTTATATGCAATCCCGATCGAAAATCCATGGATTGATGTATCAATCAAGTCTGTCAAAAGGTGTACCCTTTGACAGTTATTTTAATACACGTAATGTCAAAATTCTACTTCAATCTTGCGATTTTAGATCAAAATTCAAAAAATTCAAAATTCAAAACCATTTATTCAGTTTAGGCCTTCGGAGGGCACTTATGAAGGTCAAATTTAAAGTTACTGAAGCTACAACCGGTTCGGAAGTCAGCCTTCAACTGAGAAGAACCGGCAAGAAACTCAGCAAGGTTACATTCTTTTTTATTTGTTATATAAATTTTTATCTATTCTGACTTTTTGGCTATTTTATAATTTCAATTTTACATAATTTTATATTTAACAATTACAAAATACTTATTATAGGTAACATTAATAAAAACAAAACAAAAAAAAAATATGACAAGACTACAAAATAGAAAATAACAATAATTAGGTACTTACAACTTAAACAAGAGATTTAGAGGTGCACTGTGCAGAGAGCAGCTATTTCCATACATTTTTATCTTCAATATAATGAACTACCTTGTAATACGCTTTTTCTTTCAAAACTTTCCTAATATAATTTTTAAATTTATGATCAGACATTTTGGTTATTGAAAGCGGTATCTTATTATAAAATCGAACACAATTACCAAGAAATGACTTGTTAACTTTAGTTAGTCTAAAGTATGGAACAACTAACTTCTCCCTTTGTCTTGTATTTATACTATGAATATCTAATTTTGCCTCAAACATTCCTATGTTTCTACGTATAAACATTATATTTTCATAAATATATAGTGAAGGTAATGTCATTATATTTATTTCCCTAAATAAATCTCTTAATGATTCACGGGGACCCATACTGTAAATTGCACGAATTGCTCTTTTTTGTATAATAAATATTGATTCTATATCCGCAGCTGCTCCCCAAAACAAAATACCATAGGACAAGAGGCTATGAAAATATGCAAAATAAACTAATTTGGCCGTCTCAACATTCGTCAATTGTTTAATTTTCCTAACAGCAAAAGCAGCCGAACTTAATTTAGCAGCTAGAGTATCAACCTGAGGTCCCCATTGCAATTTATTGTCTAATGTAAGACCCAAAAATACCGTTTTATTTACAAGATCAATATGGCTCCCATCTATTATTATTTGGCTATCTACTTGTGCTACATTTGGTAAAGAAAACCTTAAGCATTTAGTTTTCTTTGAATTTAGTAATAGATTATTTGTAGCAAACCACCCACAGACAATTGACATAGTATGATTAACTTTAGTTAGATCTTTGTCTTTTCTATTAACTTTAAAAATTAATGATGTATCATCAGCAAACAAGACAATATCTGTGAGGTCATTTACAACATATGGCAAATCATTTATATATACTAAAAACAAAAATGGACCTAAAATTGAACCCTGGGGTACCCCCATTTCGACTAAAGAGCCCTTGGATGTTGTGCCGGTAATCCCTACCTTTTGTCGTTTTTATTATCGGGATCGTATATTAATTTTGGCCGTTAGTCTGTGCCATATGAGCAATAATTTTTGATGTATATGAACGTCAGAAAAATGTACTTTATTTCTTACGGATTAAGGTTCATAATAATATTATAACAAGACCTTTTCAGCATATGTATGCACAAATATAATGAGTAACAATCCTACTTATGGTGAATTCCCCCCTCATTCCTTTCATTATAAAAATGAATGAAGATAACATGCAACCCAACATATACATCCCATCTCTAAACACAGTTACAAGCAGGAACTAGACTTCATTAAATTAAAACCAATTTAAAATCATCATTAGAATGATAATTAATCTATCTATAAGAGAACCATAGACAAAATGATGTTTCTAATTTTTATAGCAAATGTAGGATTAAATAGATACATAATTGACTAAACTTCATAAAATTAATCCCAATTATAGGTACATCATCATTAAAAAGATAATTAATTTATCTGTAAGAGAACCATAGACATAGTGATGTTTCTGATTTCTATGTACGATCAAAAAGAAAAATACTTTATCAAAACCAATAAAAAATCATCATTAGAATGATAATTAACCTACCTGCAAGAGAACCAAAGACAGTCATTTTAAAATTTCTATAGCAGATATAAGCCCATAGTTACAAAAATGGATGGCGTATGGATATGAGTGCCTGTGGGTACCTGATGAGAGGGAGACGGTGGTGAAGCCGTCCTTGCTGTCCCCTGTCGCCGTCACGCGCTCGAACTCGCCCGCACCCGCGCCCGCAACCGCGCCCACACCCGCACCCGCACCCGCAACCAGACCGCGGCGACTCGCTGCCATATACACAACACATTACAACCTAAAGCATGGTGCGGGTGACACGTTTTCCATCCAAATTATTACTATACTAGGTTCCGCCTCGCGGTTTCACCTGACATTTTATGTTTCCCCGAAAACACATATTCTGAGTGTAAAATTCAAATCCGTCCAGTCGCCACTCAGCTGTGTGGTAACAAACATATATTTGTGTACATGGAACATGTTAGTTCATGAAATGGTAATGAAAACAGATGAAAATCGAATAAATAGACATTGATGTGAGTTCGCATGGAATCAAGCTGTTATTTTTCTTAATGAATTTATGAGTTATGCAAGACATCAAAAATTAAATGGGTATGAAATATAATTTATATTGATTATAATGAATTCTGCATTATCACGTTTACAGCTTATAAAAATATTGATACTGACTTGTTTTGTTGTCCAGTATTGCTTGCAGATGGTTCGGCGGGACTTGCTTGTACTCCGGATCCCAGATGGGCGAGCTCGCGCTAAATATCTCTTCTTCGAGTAACGCCAGGAAACGTGGGAAGTGCGTTAGTACCAGTACCTGGGGAATATGGAATTAGTAGCTAAAGAAAGCCTCTGACCTGAACAATATGGGGGCGTTATTTCCGAGATTTCTGTTTTAATGAAACAGACCCGATCGGTAGAAACATCATTCACACATCTTTTATCAAATTTGTTGATAAATTTAAATTACGATGATATTGTGGTAGTCGCAGTTTTACTCGAACGTCTGCCTCAATCCAAATAGATATTAGAAATTAAAAGAATTTCATTTTATTCTGGACTTGACTCAATCAGGAGGTTCGAATAACCTTGACTATATGTTTTGAGCAGTAATCTAATATTAACCTCGCATTCAAGATAAATAAAAAATTGTTATCCGGTTATACTGTATTTAAAAAACAAGTGAACATATTGTGTGTGTTACCCGCTTCTCTGGCGGCATGCGGTCCCGCTCAGAGTGACACTTGTCCATGAGCTGGCGACACACAGACTTGAAGACAGCGCGAAGTAGCGTGCGCCCGAACACCAGCGACGTGTCGTAGTGAGGCAGCGAGTCGCAGAACGCTGGCACGTGACAGAATACTAGCCATCTGGAATACAACAGATAGGTTATTACGCTGCAGGTTATGTTCGATTCTCATACAAGACAAAACATGTCTACTTGTTGCCACATTTTAATATAGAACTACCTGTGATTAGAACCATGTACGGAAAGAACAATATACAGTATGAGGAAGCACAGCTATATAATAAATTACAAAAAAATATAAAGGACTGTCACTCGGCTAATACTTTTAAAAAGAGACTGATGGTGTACCTCATTAATAACTGACACAATATGGTAGATTAAACTCACATTATATTATAATTTTAAGTATCTCATATTAAGTGAACTATGTAATGTTCTTTTGGGAAATAAATTATTTAAACCGATGATGTAAGAAGTGGATTTTGAAGGGTTGTATTTGTCAGTTGAGGGGAAATGCGAGGACCATCGTCGCCTCTGTTTTACTTATTCCCGAGGCATCTTATGAACCTAACTACCTACTACTAACTTAAGAATTATATTATCCATGTCGCTATGGAATAGTGTAACTTTCTATCACTGAAAGAACTTTCGGAATTGGATGAGTAGTTTTGCAGATACCTACATCACAAGTATGATATATAAAATAAATAATAATAAATAAATAAATATCCTGGGACATTCTTTACACACGGTCATCTGATCCCAAACTAAGCAGAGCTTGTACTATGGAAACCAGATAACTGATATACTACATATAATACTTTTTTTTCTAAATACATACTAATATAGATATTTACACCCAAACACAGAACAAACAGACATGTTCATGCGCACAAATGTTTGTCCTGGGTGGGAATCGAACCCGCGACCTTCAGTTTGGCAGTCAGAGCTCTAATCACCAAGCCAACTGGCCTGTCTACTACATCTAACAATAACTTTATAATATTAGTATAGATGGAAGTCTTTACCTTGTGTAATTTATTTGATATGCTGATATATCTTCAGGATTTGAGACTTGCTGGAAAAAAAATACTTTTTACAAACAAACATTGTATACATGAAGATTAAATTAATATTTAAATGATTTTGAATTCTAAAGCAACACTAACATCTTATAATTCAATAGCAAATTGCATGCACACATGAATATTTCTCAAATTGATTAGTATATTTACACTTACCAATTTCCTAACACTAGGGGTTTCAAAGTTCCAATGGTTGAAGCAATGCAGAAACATTTTGGCGAGATCATACATAGTTTGCCACTCTCTCTGCGGTAGCGTGTTGAACTTGTATAGCACAAAGTTGGTGATGGCTTTTGCTATGGAGGGCCTTTCAAATGGAGGTTGGCCTAGTGGGCCTTCGATGCGAGGATGTGACCGCGTGAGGATGCATTTGCGGAGTATCTGGGGAATAACAATCATATATTTATCGAGTGAAAAATGTTTAGTACATAATGCTAAGTTATTAAAAAAGAAAAGTATAGATAAATTGCTGTACAAAAGATCTCATAGTTAATTAAGTAAGAAATGAAAATATTCATGGCAACACACAAAATTACTTTACACTAAAACAACAAAATTAGATAAAATAAATACAAAACAAATAATGAATTAAATAATAAGGCAATGTTGCATGATGCCAGAAAGAGCCATTGAGTTTGATTTTGCAGAAGCTGCAAATGGTAGTGAAAGAGTAAAAAATACAATATCAGTAATTATATTCACAATATCTTTTTTATTTCTTTTATACTTTTCTTCTTATTATTATTATATTTCATTTTAAGCAAACTATATAAATGGTAGGTCATATTGGTTAACATTGACGACATTTATTACAAACAACTAATTGACTCAGGCGTGACCTTGTGGAAATCCATTGTTAAATTATACAAAAACAAATATCTAGTTTTATTCCGACTTTCTGACCGGGGGTTGGCGAGGTAACATGTCTGTGGCGCTAGTGTGTCGAATCAGTGACAGCGGGTCTAATACGTCCTGAAGATGCTTCGTGTAGCAGCGATTTCCTGTTGAGTTTCCTTGTTTGGGACTTGACAGAGAAGGATATCCAGCGGAATTAGATATTTGTTTATGTATAATCTGACATTTATTACTGTTAACTTTAATTTAATTTATGTCAATAACATTTTAAGCAACTAGTCATAATTTTTCATCTGTTATTTGCCGTCTTCGCCTTGGACATACTTGCACTCCCGTGCATTTACATAAACTAAGGATAACGGACCATTCTATTTGTGAATGTGGGTTGAATGAAGTCACTACTGACCATATGTTGTTTGTATGTCCTAAGTTACAGTCTTCCCTTTACAACTTTCTTCCATCCAACATTCCTTACCCTACTAATATAAAATGTTTGTTGTCACTTGTGGATTCTCCCTTTGTATATATTTTGTCCCGTTTTATTAATACTAACAAAATCAAAATTTGATTACCTCTATGTTTTTCTTGTACATACATATTCTATTTAAACATCTAATATGGTGTAAGGGTTCATGTAAAAATGCTGTCTTTATTTATTTTAGGATAATTCATCACCGGTAAACCGAGCACTACCAATTCTCCATCGTTTATCTTCAAACACCCTGACACTGGCGGAATTGTGTAAAATAAACACATCTGGTGCCATTATAAAAAGAAGTGAAGTGAAGTAATAATTTTACTGGTATTAGTTATTTATGTAAACAAACGTAATTTTGTTGAAATACATGAAACTATAGGATTTTTTATATTATTATAATAGAACATACCTTAAATAAGTAATAATAAACTCGCTTAGTGTCATGATCATCTTCTCTGTGCATGGACATGAAGATGTTCTCCACATCCACAACAGCACCGAGGAGACGATTCACCTCAGTTATTCCTAACCCTTGTAACTGTGTTACATGCTTTTCTGAAATAGGACATTAATGTTAGGTGGTCCTATCACATTTGGAAATATTGTCTTGATCAGAATATTGGGAAATCCTTAGAGAGTATAAAACAAAGCTTTTTCCGTCTGAATGCTTAGATCTTTTTAAAAAGGCAGCGGATTTCATCAATTGACAGAATGATTCAAATGAACGGTTTATATGAATGCTAATATATCCCTCAGGAAAGCAGATAGCAAGAGTTATAGACAATACTAGCTGTCCCCCGCCGATTTACCCGCATTCCCGTGGGATGTCAAATGTTTTATACATATAAACCTTCCTCTTGAATCACTCTATCTATAAAAAAAACCACATCAAAATCCGTTGCATAATTTTAAAGCCCTAATCATACATAGGGACAGACAGACTGCGGGAAGCAACTTTGTTTAATACTATGTAGTGATATGTTTTGTCCAATATTTTTTTTGTCTTTGTTATTAAAAGTACCATTAAAATTGGCATGGCTATTAAATTCAATAAAAAAACTAACCTAATACATGATTGCAGTTCCGACATGGATCATTGAAGCCAGCCAATGGCTGGTTATCAGCCCGTGTGATGCCTTTACCAGATTGCTGTGGTAACGGAGTCTTCCATCCATTGCAGTTACATTCTGGTGTCTGCAGCAATTATCATTTTACATGATTAAATTAATCAATGAACAATATAACTAAGTAAATTCAATTATTAGAATAGAATAGATTTTACTTTTCTTATAGATGTGGTTTTACTTTAGGTGTTACAAGTTATAATAATTCAGCCCATCTAGCTTTGCATAAGCATGCAAGTACAATTTATTACAATACAAATAAAAAATGGTACATATGTCAAATAAAAAAATTCTAAACAGAAATTGGAATATTTCATTATTTTAGGGGAATTGTGACAGAATAACTTTAGTTCCATTTGCAATTTCAGAATTGAACCTCGATAGGACCATGCAGTTTTGAATAATATAAAATAAGTTTGTAATGTTTACTTAGATATTAAACATTTGCCTGTTTGATAGTACAATAAATCTGTATATTTAGTTTTGCTGACATAAATGAGAAAAGAATTTGACTTGTCCCAGTTCTTAATTTAAATCCAGCGATAATTGAATTCTTTTTAGGCTGAATAAATTTGAGCCTAAGACAACAGGACCTGTATTCTTTTTTTATTCACCTTTTGTTGCTGCTCAAAAAGCATGAAACATCAAATTCTAGAGGAGATAGGGTAAGGATGGCTAAAATTTTACTGCCTTTACTTGGATTATTTTCTCACCTGACATGCAGAATATATGGCTAATTTGAGAAGTTTCTTATTATGCGGCCAATTGAAAACTTGTTGCTTGCGTTGTTGTATTCGCTGAAGGTTTGATTGACGGGATGCATGCCCCTCGCTTCCAGCTGGTGTAACAACATTGCTTGATGTATCATCAGTATTCCCAGTTGATAATGCTGTGTGAATAACAGACAATTAGAATAATATATTTTGGAAATATTTTGAATTTTAGAACCTTTAGGAGCTTTGTTATCTTAACTTTAATTAGTTCTTTAATAACGCAATTGCGGCTTTGAGTGTATCTGATTATAGTGTAATCTTATCTGGATCAAATTGAACTATAGAACTAACTCATGCTTCATAAATTTACCACGATTTTGGGAATACTTTTCGGATAATACGAGTACATTGATAATGTTTTTAATACCAATAGCACCACACTGGGTCTATTTATTTGTATAAATAAGTTTTTGTTTGTTTACCTTCATGTCCGTGTGTTTGCGAAGAATCCGCCTCCGTACTTGTCATCGGTATGTCACAAATATCGTCTGTTATTTGACACGACATGATTTACACTTATCCACCTCTCTTCCACTGTGTTTACTTCTTTACACTATATTCAGCACATTTAAAGGCATCTAAGTAACATTTTTGATTAAAAACAGATCTGGTTTGGTTAAAATCAATGCGAAATCAGGCTTGCTAACTTGACATACAAAAAAAAATCAAGCTTTGATTGGAGTTGCCATTGCCACATCAATTTTTTTTCCTGACGGAGTTGCCATTTAATACTTTCAATATGTCGTAGTCACCACAGATAGATAACTAAGTTAAAATGTTACTTACAGAAAAACTAAACGAATTCTGTAAATTATTGATAAGAAAAATGAATGAATTTCATATATGTAGTCGATTTTAGTGCTGCCATTAACTGAGGTGAATACTGGCATTGCTCTATCTATGCAAACTGTATCTGCTGTCGACTTGGCTCGAAGCGGGTACACGCTTATTTTAAAAGGTATTATTGGCGGGAACATACAAAGACACGTTGTGTTGAATACGATTTCGCTGGTTTTATTTAACCATCTAAAGATCATTGAAATTTTTTACTGAAAATGAATGCGAGTGAGACGTGACTGATTTGACTTTGTGTTATTGTTAATTATTATATTACTGGACGAAATTAGCAAAGATGAAAATAAAAAAAAATGATCCTCTATAAATTTGTTTACTAACTAGAACTAAAAAGAAGAATAAGGCATTTTGGAGGAAATAGCGAATTGCATCGCCCTTTCGTTTTATTAATATGAAATCGTGTCATTTGAGTTTTCTTGGATAATTACGGTGGAGTTTTATTTATTCGTAAATAAATTTTAGAAATAAGCGAGATTATTTATAAAGAAAATATTGCGTTATACGAATCATTGGCTTTACTAATGTTGTCCATTTTAATTCTATTAAGGTAGTTAAGGTACCTACGGCTCCATTAGTCTTTTAGAGTCGAGATAAGATTAAACGCGTTTAGCCTACAATACTTAAATACAGTTTAGGCACACTCACATTCCTGTCTCACGACCTTGTGATGTAGATGTTAGAAGTCAGGGTTGTCACTTATTGGAATATAATTTGATTTACAACTGTAAGTAATGTATAATACTGTAAGAAATGGTTCTTACTCCATGGACTATTTATGTGACGCGATCAAAGACCTACCAACACGAAGGTTTATCAGAAATCGACAGAAAATATTGTGATATTTATCAGAATGGTAGTGTTTTCGAAAACTGGCTGTTCCCTACGGTTTCATCCACGTTTCCGTTAGGGGTAATACCTAGTCTAGATATGTATTTCCACATGAAAAATATCCCGCCTGTGCTCTTACTTATAATAGCTTTTTACTTCTTTTTTGCTTTGTTTTCGAGTCCTAAGGGTCGTAGCGTGAGGTTAAAAAGCCCTCCATAAGAACTAGGTAAAATGCAAGAATTTTTCAAACCGAACTGAACCGAATTTTTAAGTGATAGGTACGTGCACATAACAAACCGAACCGAAATATTGTAGATACGGGTTCTGTTGGTTTTCTTTTCCTCACAATGTACCGCCACGTCTACAGATTAATTATATATAATAGATTTCACTCAAAGTATGTTTTGTCTAGTCTCACTGATATCCTACCATACGTAGGCTACGAATATTATAAATGCGAAAGTTTGTATGTAACTACGAAACGGATTTAGATGTAACTTGGCACATAGATAAAGCATATCCTAGAATAACATACAGGCTACTTTTTACCCTGGGAAAACGTGACATCCCTCGGGAACACGGGTAAAACCGCGGGGTACAGCTAGTAGGTATAAATATATTATACGCAAATATATGATGGCACGGAGGCCCCTGAGAGCTTACCTCTCACATTATTGCGTAGTCAGGGAAAGAGACAGACTACAGAGGCCGCGACGAAACATCCTAAAGCTAGTGGCGTTATCCTTACAGAATCGAAGCCCTGTTCACAAGTTTGATGCATATAAATTAATGATGAAATGTTTATTTATCAACCCTAAAGCTAATGTGTTTATCTAACAACAACAATAAACTTTAAAATCGGAGTCTGGAGCACGCGGCACATTTGCTTACTTGTCTCGTCACTTTGCTTTCATATTCCAAGGATTATCTAAACTAAGGTAGAGGTACATTCATCCATTGCCGTTTAAGTAACTTTAAAGCTGGCAGTGTTGTTAGATATTCTATTATATTATGTAAGTGTGAGTCTAACTCGCGTACTGGGGTTCCATATACTTAAGTTCATTAACTGTAAACCAAACTTAACTGTTCTAAATATACTCTCCCAAAATATAAGTTAAGTAACTATTAGTAAATATAAGTTATAATTTATTTCTTTGTTTTGTGCTTGCTTCTTGCCAAATTTCTCTAGGTCTATGAGAAGTACCCTAAATGTTTTGATTTACCTGCGAAGTGTTATATTATGTATCTATACTTCTATACTAATATTATAAAGAGGAAAGATTTGTTTGTTTGTTTGTTTGTAATGAATAGGCTCCGAAACTACTGGACCGATTTCAAAAATTCTTTCACCTTTGGAAAGCTACATTATCCCCGAGTAACATAGGCTACTTTTTATCCAAGGAAAATGTAAATCCCTCAGGAACGCGGGTGAAACCGCGGGGGACAGCTAGTATATAATATAATGTTAGGCTTAAATGGCTGTATCTTTTAATTGGTTTGATTAAGAACTTTGATAAGTATTTGATGATAATTTCAACGTGGGACCACCACGCGTTCCTAAGCGATAGTGTATAAGTGTATTGACAGACAGAAGGACAACGAAGTGATCCTAAATGGGTTCCTTCTTTCCTTTAGACATACGAAACCTTATTAAAATCGAGAAAAAGTTGAACACTTAACTACACTCTGTGTATGCACAGAGTAAAGCCTTTAACAGTGTAGAATTTTAGCTAGAATTGTTAGGTATTACTAAGGAAGCCCGTTTTTTCCGACCTCACCGATTTTTATCATGATATGCTGTCTCCCGCGGTTTCACTCGCGTTATTAAAATATGTCCCTCTCTATACCATGTGTGTACCAAATATCAGAAAGATCAGATCAGCGGCAAGAACAGACAAACAAACACTTTTTCACATTTGTAATATAAGTTGGAATAAGGAAGGATTAGGATAATATTAAAAAGGATATCGGCTAATTTGCACAAAAAAACAAGAGTTTTTAATATAAATAAACCATCCTCGTAAAAACCTGCGCATTACTTTGTTTGTTCGCGAAAATTTCTAGAACATCCAGACGAATTTCACAAAATCTTTTTCCTTTTGATAGCTGAACTGAATGAGAAGGATTATAGGCTATTTAACATCACAGTACGACGCTTAGGCACAGAGAAAAAAGATATTCCGAAAAAACAAGTATATAAGTAACAATAAATAACAAGTATCGAAGTATATTACCGTGGGTGGGCGATACGACGCTGTGGGTTAACCCTACGATTAATACTGCATTAAACAGCTATATAAAACAAGAAATTAATAGAAATAAATGAAGGAATTTCGGTGTACCAAATCCTGAAGTCTACGAGAACGAAGCCACGGGAAAACGCTGGCACTAAATAAAAATGCCTATAGTAGTTTTGTATTATAGTAATGACTGCCCGAACAAGGTAGGTACCTATATAGAGCAGACGCGGCGTTCGATATCAATTAATAAATAATTAGTATAAATATTTATATTCAACTTAGAGGGGGTAAAGATTTAAAAACAGTGCCAGGAAACTTTTAGTTATACCGAATTCAACAATGTGCTCACCACTTCAATATTAAAAACCGGTCAAGTGGGCCTCGCGCACGAAGGGTTCTGTACCATTATCTATAATAACGGCAAAAAAAATTGTCTCTTATTTTTTTTATTTTGGTTTTTAGTATTTATTATCATAGCGGCAACAGAAATACATCGTCTGTAAAAAAAACTACTGTCTAACTATCACGTTTCATGAGATACAGCCTGGACACAGACAGACACACGGACACCGGAGTCTTAGTAATAGGGTACCGTTTTACCCTATGGGTACGGAACCCTAAAAAGCATCGTCAGCATTAGTACCACACTAATGCTAGGGTATATAGGGATAATATAGGGTAGCTGATTTTTATTCGAAACTCCTGAAAATATAGAAACCAACAATGTGAATAGAAAATAAGTATAAAGACGTCATAGAACCAAAGCCTCGTCGATTGTTTTATGCTCATAGTCTGTAACATTACTATCCAATCATATACTTCGGCAAGCAATAATATTTATTATTTTTTAAGAGGGAAAAACTTCGCCTATATTCAAAGTCTTGAAAAAATATTGCTGCAGAAAATATGAGATCTTGGAGCGCGGGCTTAAATGAAGTTTTCTTTAACTTAGCTGTTTGTATAAGTGTATTGATTTATTGGATTCGCTTTCCGTGCAGATGAAGATTAGATTTGTTTGTCTCTCTATTCGATTTACCTACTTATGTACACAGTGTACACACAGGTATCAGAAACGGATATTGTTAGAATTGTGTTAGCCTTTGGTAATATCATCGAAGGAAATTGGAATATTGGCTGTTTATTATGTACAACGGTGTATCAGTTTATTATGTACAACTGTGCATTAGTTTCCATTTCATCGGTAGCCCATCCTACTAAGTTATATTATAATCGTACTAAAATTGTAAATCAAGGTATGTGCATTTTTGACGCCATTTTTTAACCAATCTTAGTTTTTGAAATGGCGATGGATATAGGATTGAATAATTTATTATTGATACGAATTTCAGAAATTCCGGGAGCGATCCAGGAACTTTGTTGAAAGGAAAATAAAAGCATTTTTAATTGCGATACTGAACGACCAGTCATGTGAAAAGCTCAAAACAAAGTTATAATTAGATTGAATGTTTATTTGGCTGCACAATACATTTTTGATGTAAAAATAATTATGTTTTTCTCTGTCGAAAGTTCGCTAAATTTTTATTTAGTTTTCCATGCTGAAATCGGAAACAAAACACTTCAGAAATCACTTCCATCCTTCTGGCCACTTATCTATTTCATTACAGTCTATATTCTCTACTTCTTTTATTAGTTGATGGCAAATATTCTTCTTTTCTCAACAACAATATCAACATCACTTTGTTATTGATTTGTGTATCTACCTTTTAATACACGTGCCCCCTTATTCAGCTAATACAAACTTTTTTTTTATTTCAGACGGGATTGCGATTGGCCTCAATCTCACCTGATGGTAAGTGAAGATGCGGCCGAAGATGGAGCTCGCTCTCCCGTTAGTAGCCTATTCACTCTTTTCTTAAAGAGCCCCAAACTTCGTCGGCAAGCCGCTTCACGGAGGTCTTGGAGAGCTTATCTCTCACGTGATTAGTAGTATTAGCGTGGTTAGCGAAAGAGACAGAACACGGAGCCCGCGACGAAACATCCTCGAGTTAGTGTCATTTTCCTTACAGAATCGAGCCTGTAAGTTCCCTGTTTTAGATATTTAAAATTTCCACGTCACTCTCAGAACTAGACATTTTAATTTATTTTACAAATTAACACAAAACACTTATTGATAGTATCGTCGCGTTGCCTTCTGCTACCGACCAAAACCGACCGTTCCGCTTTACGAGTCGTATTTACTTTGACAGATAACTTACGGTTCAAAATGTTTATAGAAACGCCATAACCAGTAATCGCCATATTTTAAATTAACGGTTCGTAGATGGTAGCCCTCCCATCCGTTAGTAACTGACCATTGGTAATTTGCTTTACGAGCCGTTTTTTATAGAAACGGTTTTGACTTACGCCTCGTTAATAATATAACGGATCGTAACAAAAACGATCAGTTTTTCGGTTATAGGAACCGGGCATTAGTTGGCCAGCTTTTTATTGAAGAGTTGACCTGAAATCCCCCTACGGGATCGATGAAGTGTTAATTTCAATACAGGGTCAATGCCAGTTGGTGTAGAGTAGATACTATTAAAATATCTCAGTTTATGCGTGAAATTCAATACATGTTATGATTTTAAATGAGATTCTCAGCTTAATGGGTAATTTAAACTTATAAATTCTGAACTTAGACCTCTTATTTATACAGCATATAATACACCTGCATTAATTTTAGGGATGGAACTTTTTGAAGTACTCAATAATGTTTATTTATTTATCATGATATGATTTTTACTAATGAAAATAAAGGGGGAACCGTAGGTGTCTGAAATTTCAACAGTTACATATGGGAACAGCTGAATTTGCAAATAACGTTGTAAGTACTTAAGTATTTACTTATAAAAGTATAAAATCCAATAATGTGTTTTTCCACGGAAAATTACCAAATAGATTAGGTCTCGCTCGGCTTTTTAAAAGGATTTACGGGCTAAAATTAGAAAATCCGTTGTTTTTAAGGACGGTAAAAGTATAAATATTGTTGCTGGCAACAAAGTACTTTTATTTACGTGATAAAAATATAGATCCGGCATCGCCCACTCGCTCCGGTCTCTGCATTATCTTATACAGAATTGTTGCACAGTCGGAATGCCGCAGAGCGTGTCACATTTATTACTAGGCATCTTTCGTCCTGCGATTTCACCACCTACCGGCATGAAAACAGTAAATTAGAGTTCCAGTGTCCCAAAATTCATCAAAATCTGTTCTGCCGTTTGTAAAAGGTAACAATTACTCTGTCGCGTTAGGCTTGCCTGTAAAGATAGACGTAAGTTTCATGGATAATAAATAAATAAAATAAAACTATAATAGAATTCAGAAGAATAGTGTTTCTAGATGTCTACAAATACCTAGTTGTAGATAGTCTCTACAATTAGGTATTTTAATTTATTAATCCAAAAAATCATATAAAATATATATAATATAATATCATATAAAAACCGGACAAGTGTGAGTTTGACTCGCCCACCGAGAGGGTGCCGTACAAATTTGTAGGTATTACATATTATGAAAAAAAATACGAGCAGAAAAATCACGTTCGTTGTATGGGAGACCCTTAAATATTTATTTTATTCTGTTTATTTATATATTTGTATTTGTTGTTATAGCGGCAACAGAAATACATCGTCTGTGAAAATTTCAACTGTCTAACTATGACGGTTCATGAGATACAGCCTGAGGACAGACGGAGAGACAGACAGACAGACGGACAGCGGAGTCTTAGTAATAGGGTCCCGTTTTACTCTCTGGGTACAGAACCCTAAAAAAGACAATGGTTCTAGGAGAGAGTCCAGCATCTTATAAATAAATATTGTCGTAGCTTTTCAAACGAGGACGCAATTAAAAATGGAAGTGGTATTTATTTAGAAAAATGGCCAGTTTTAGTTACTAATTAGTTCTTACTTTAATTATTCTAAATTGTTTATTACACGTCCTTTGTAAGTACCAGTATTGCGCTTTCTTGAACCAAGAATAAGTCTGTATGAGTGATGAGTCTCTGCGTATACATCGTGTGGTATTGTAGGTACTGCAAAGGAAGTGTCAGTTGTTATAATCTTATACCACACTAGCTGTCCCGACAGACGTTGTCCTGTCGAAATAAGTCCATTGTCCAAGATTTCATTGTCCAGTGTTCAATTGTGAATCTAAACCATTCTCGAATCACTAGAACATACACAAATAATATAATCAAAATCTATCCAGCCGTTTAAGAGGGGTTCAATTACAAACACCCGCACAGAAGATTTATATATATAAAAATGGGCCGACAAACAAGGAGACGGTCCACCTGATGGTAAGTGGTCACCGCCGCCTATAGGCATTTGCAACACTAGGGGCATCGCCAATGCGCTGTTGTCCCTGAGAAGTTAAGTTCTTAAGTCTCATGTGCCTTACTTACCTTACCTTTCTTACCGAAACACAGTAATACAAGTGCACTACTGCTTCACGGCGGAAATGGGTATAACATATATATATTATACTATTATGTTATTATATTATATATATTATACTATTATGTTATTATATTATATATATTAATATTATTATATTAATATATAGCAGTAAAAACTTTACTACACTGAAAATTGATGCTTATTAATATGAAAAAATATATATGGCGAGGAGGGCGATGGCTGCCACATGCGTCATGCTTATGAACAGGTGCTGCTTGTGGGGGCTGGTCAGCTTTAGTTTGTTTGTATTTTTTTATTATTAGATATTCATATTATTATTGTTTAATAATTCTTCACTTCTGCGATAACACACAGTTTTGTCAGTGAGACTAAATAAATATTTTATAATAAATCTAAGATCGATTTTAAAAAGAGTTATTGCTGAAAAACAACCTTCCCAACCGGTATTAGAGTCAGACTATTCATAAGTGCTTGTAAAGGCCTATTTGAATTTTAATATAAAGTAGGTAGGTACCTACCTACTGCATGTATGTTTACCTATACCTAATTTAGCTACCTACACCTATACCTAATTTAGCTACCTACCTAACGTTCAAATGCCTCTCTCAGACTGGTCGTATGCTTGTGTAAACTTTAAAATGCCTGTCAAATGCGGCAAACGCCTGTCATATGGTAACCCTTATCAAAAGACATACGACTACGAACTTCATTTGCAACCTATTTGGGTCCAAAAAATAAGCCCCCATGAATTGTGCCGATAAAGACTATCTAAGAACGTGCTTTGAAGTCTAACTATAAGTTTGCAAGGAACAGAATTGAAACCGACTAAGCTATTTTTGAGAAAAAAAAATGGTGTCGTGGGACACCAGATAGGAACGAAGTTTTCATTGACATAATACATGCTTCTTTCAATTCAGTGCGATTCAAAATTTACTTTTAACTTATTCCTTTTCTTATAATAATTACTAATTATACTAATTTATAAATGGAACAGAATTTGAAACATGTTGTATGTAGCCTTTAAATAAATTATGAAAAAAACAAACGCAATAATAAGCCATATCATTTAAATTTCGAACGTAACAATATGAAAAAAAGTGTCGTTACAACTTTTCGTATGATTTTTTTCCGTCTAGCCCCCTTTCACGAGGCGCGATAAGGAACTTCGATCCAATAAAGTACCTACGTACATCACAGCATCAGTAAGCCTTCAGATTCAGGAACAGATTCATATTTACAAAGCACATTTTTTATGTTTCAGTAACTAATGGTGCACCTAAACTTCTCTACGGGGTACCTGGTATGATCTATGAGCAACATAAAACATTTATTTATTCATACAACCCAGCAAGGTACTTTCGTGTATTTTTTCCTGTTAATGCGATTTCACACCGAGAATATAATGTTAAAAGTGACAATAATATCGATCAAATATTCGCATTGAAGACATTATTTAAGACATGGATCAAATTGTGACACGGTAAAGCTCTTCTCGCTCTTATTTCATCCAAAGGATCGATTAATCATGTTATTGTCCGGATACCAAGAAAGGGACGCAGTTGGAATAAAACCTTATGAATTCATTACTTTTTATGTTGACAATAAAATGTGCTCGTTAATTTATGCGAATTTCATTATAGCTATCCAATGGGAAAGCAATAATGTCAGCGAAACATCTTTGCGTAATAGGTATCTGGGATTCGATTCTGTAAGGAATAATGAATATAGATACTAGCACAACGATGTTTCGTCGCGGCCTCTATGCTCTGTCCCTTTCGCTAACTACGCAATCACGTGAGAGGTAAGCTCTCCGAGTCTTCGTTGCACAGGCGCGGCGCGCCGACGAACACGGCTGAACTCTCAGTAACGCGGTTTTCGTGAAAGCAAATCATTGTAAAAATAATTATTAGGTGGTCAATTGAAACTGTTGTGAGGAAATTTTAATCGTGGATAATATTTTTAAATTATATACTATATAATTACATTATATACTGTATAGATAATTTCTCTCCGTATGACATGTATTATTGACAGTTTACATATTCTTCTGTATTTCAAATTAAGACAATACAAAAACCATAGAGTACCTACTTAAACAGAAACCACAAACCACCTAAGATGGTCTAACTTAAAATATTTGCAGTAAAAATTTTGCGACCTGCTCGGCGGTATTACCTGGGTGAGTAAAATACACGTCAACATTCTAAATGAAATTCTCAAGATTATGATGAAAACCGCGTAGTTTAAAAAAACTTAGCTCACGAGCAGACATACAGAATGATTGACATACTTTTATACCTACCTACTAGGTATTTATTAATGTAAATTTAATACCCTAAATAGGTAGTGCAGTTCACCAGGACTAAAATCATTGAATTAACCATTCAATATGAATTTAAAACCAAATAAATATGATTTTTCTATTATAATATTATATTCCCAGCTATCAAAATTTGACAGCATCATCAAAAACAATTAACCTTACATAAATAGGTTAACCTAAAAGCAATAAATATTTTTAACTGTTAAAACAGGCCTTTTAACTTTATCATGCAAAATTATGTTTTCACTCGCGTAGTGTAATAAAACCTGTTTGGATAACTCAAAGGTTCAAACGTACAACCTCCGATGCCTGAAGGCTTTTTGCTTTGAGCTTTCAGCAGGGCGTTCAGTTCGCGCGCGAAACGGTTCGGAGAGGACATATTTTATGTTGCCATATAGAATCACTTTGTGTGACGCGTCGGGTAAAAGTTAATGAAAAAATATTTCAGCAATAAATCTGTGAAATGTTATTTCAGTTTTGCACTCATAAGAGACATTAAATAAATTTTCGTTTATTCACGACCGCAATCAGTTCGTGTGTCTCATTATTAATTTGACTCTTGAGTAAATAATAATATTTTATAATGTTGATTATAAGATTATACAGTGGGAAAAATACGTACAATGCAGGAAAATACATTTTAAATAAATTTACAATGTAATTCAAGTTTTTTCGGCAATATTTTATCTAAGTGCTCGGTAGTGTTTTAATCTAAGTCCTTCAAAATGACCCCCCGGCCATTTTTCCGAGACAATGAGACTTACGACGATTTTTATAATCGGTGCAACAATTTATCGATATTCGATTGTAGTGAGGATGAAATGCTGTGGTGGTTGATGGGTTCTAGAAGATTACCTTTGGGGGAAATAGTCCCACTAAGTATAGTTCTTGTGGTAATATTCCTGACTGGTTTCGTGGGTAACGTGTGCGTTTGCGTTGTTATTGTAAAACATCCCGGACTGCATACGGCGACAAACTATTACCTATTCAGTTTGGCTGTTAGCGACTTGCTGTTGCTACTGTTTGGTAAGTAAGCATAGCAATTTAAAGTACACTTAAATATTATTCATTAATAGTCAAATAACTGTCAGATAGATTGCTGTTGAATCTATTATGATTGAATATTAGTATTAAGTATTTTAATTTCAATCAAAAAACTAATATACTGTAACATTTGGGTAGGCATTTGTTTTGCTTAAAATAAAGGATATGATTTTGGCGTTTTCCATCCAAAGAATTAGATAAACGAGTACTTTTACCGGTTCATTTTATTAAACTCGATTAAGCTATTGGTTAAGCTGAGCGGTATATAGCTCGAGTAGAGACTGGGGGTCTTGGGTTCAATACCCAGGTCCGGCAAGGCACAAGTAACGTTTCTTTGTCTGAAAATTATCATATTTATCCTGAGATTGGTGCTAAGTGTAACAGGCTAAAATTGGTGACCATATATCATGCTAAAATGTAGAATATCTTCAGGGAAATTGTCTTTCGATTAGCCAACGTCCTCGGTATAAATGGACCCAAAGTTTAATTTAACATTTTATCTTTTATCACCAAAAACAGCCTCTGCTGTAAAAAGAACAGATAGGGGGTGTTTACGTACTTAATTTTGTCGGTTTTAGCCATTAGCCCAACACGGCAATGTAAACCACTGCCCATCTAAAATGTTCAGTGTTTACAAGCTTTATCGATAAAATAACGAATAATTTAATACTAATAAACGTCAAATTTACGTATCCACATTAAAATAGGACTTGTCGGATTCTTTACAATTGAGAAATTGTGGTACCTTCTGTGGCATTGTCTGAAGGGTCCTTCTAGGACGTAATCTCAGTGCTTTGACTTTGACTTACAACAAACATCTTAACCCGCAGCGCAAATACCTATATACAACGTACTCTACAGTGGTGTGATTTATGTGAGATACAAGCTCTCAACGTCGCTATTTAATTAATCAAATACTAATAAAATTGAAAGAACATGTAATAACTCTTATTCTGATTGGAACACGCAAAAAATCGATGTCAAAAACGGTGTACGGAATTATGTTGGAGTAGACATGTTCTAGAGTGGAGACCACGGCTCGGCAGCGGTTGGAAACAAAGAGCTGAAGATCGAGGTCGGTGGCGTGCCATAGGGGAGGCTTATGTCCAGCAGTGGACGGAGATAGGCTGATGATGACGATGATAATGATGTGCGGAATTAAAAAAAAGGGGCCACGAAGGTATTAGTCGCACTCACACATGGTTCTTCCGCATCTTCGTATAATATTAAAAAAAAAAAAAAACGTAAAAACGTTTCTTGTATTGTATACAAGAGTTAAGGAGAAAGATTGACTGGTATTATATATTATAGTAGCCATAGTTCAACACTACTTGTCACGGTTCATATAGACCAGGGCCAAAGCCTTCAAAAATGGTAAAAAATGAAAAAAAATTATAGTAGGATGAAACCCATTAGAAAAGGAGTGGAATATGATAAAAATGAAAGGAAAAATAAATTACGGTCGATCCGAGTTCGGGAAGTGGGTGGGGATGAGTTTTTAAGGGTAAAAAATGGTTTATCTTGATTTCCGGCAAAACTACACGTCCTATGGAAAAAAGTTAAACAACAAAGTTGTAGGTAATAAAAAGATCTACAACTTTTGTATTTGCAATTTTTTCACATAACCTCAAAATTTAGGTGAAAATTTCAAATAACCAAGATTTTGGTTTTTTATTTATATCTTTTTCAAAAAATTTATTTTTTCTACGAAATTTGGTGAAAACTTACCTTTTTATGTCCCAAATACACTGTAATTTATTTGATTTTAAATATTTATGTTTTCGCCTTATTTTAACTTAATATCGAAAAAGCACCCTTTTTTTCAATCGAAAATTCTGACGTCAAAATATCTGTTTTTTCCAAAAAGTCTGTGGGCTTTTTGTTCGTTGAAATATCTACTTTCTGATGGTGTAAAAAAATATATACATTACTATAGGAAATGTTCTCAAAAAATGCAAAAAATTGAAACTCAAATTCGAATTTTTTTTTCATTATATACAATTTTGAGGTATTTATTAAAATTTACACTTTAATTACTCAAAAAACTAGTAAGATTTCATGAAAAGGGCTAAAATTTACCGAAGGTCACTCAGGTAAATAAATTTTAATAAATACCTCAAAATTTTACATAAAGATTAAAAAAAATGTCGAATTTGAGTTTAATTTTTTTGCATTTTTTGAGAACATTTCCGATAGTAATGTATATTTTTTTACACCATCAGAAAGTAGATATTTCAACGAACAAAAAGCCCACAGACTTTTTGGAAAAAGCTGATATTTTGACGTCAGAATTTTCGATTGAAAACAAGGGTGCTTTTCCGATATTAAGTTAAAATAAGGCGAAAACATAAATATTTAAAATCAAATAAATTACAGTGTATTTGGGACATAAAAAGGTAAGTTTTCACCAAATTTCGTAGAAAAAATAAAATTTTTGAAAAAGATATAAATAAAAAACCAAAAACTTGGTTATTTGAAATTTTCACCTAAATTTTGAGGTTATGTGAAAAAATTGTAAATACAAAGGTTATAGATCTTTTTATTACCTACAACTTTGCCATTTGACTTTTGTTCATAGGACATAGACAGACAGACGGACAGTCAAACTAAACGGACGGTCAGCGGCGCCTTAGTAATAGGAACCCTCTCGGTACGGAACACGAATCATATGAAGTCATGACATATGTTTTAGAGGACTCGGGGACTTAGAAACACTTCAATACCTAAGTAATAAGTACACCTAAAAAGTTTGAACATTTCACCAACAATTAAAAAAATATTTTTAAAGTATAACACTTGTTTGCCAAGTTTTGCTCTTGAGCGACTCTTTTGGGGGTTGATAATGAGGCCCTATTGGAGAAACGAGCGATCAAATGTTTAAAGTATTCGTTTTATTTAAGTCTCAACTCACAAAACCTTAAAAAATGTGTATAAAATGTATTTTATTTTTATGAAGCGTTTAGACAATAAATAGTGGCCTGTATTTCGAATTCCAAAAGCATTTTGCATCTGATATCTCTAATACATAACCTTTAAGTTATGTAACTTAAAGGTTTCTTGTATTCCAGATACTTTTTATGAGGTATCTTCTACATCTCTAGTTACCTAATGATATGCATGAGAAACCTACAAAATCACCGCGTATGTTAGAAATTGATGTACTGAGTATCACCAGAAAGTACAATAGAGTTAAGCTGTATTAGATTTTTGGATAGGTATAAATATGTTGTATTTAGTCCTTAGCAGTTACATAGTCAGGTATATCGTATAAAATTTCATAGATTATTTCCGTACCAAGCGTGAGTAGGTTAATAAGTCGACAAGTATATATTTAAAAAAAAAAATATATAGTAACTAATTCCGCTGGATTTCCTTCTCTGTCAAGTCCCAAACAAAGAAACTCAAAGGAAACTTTCTGTCCGGCGGTCAGCGAGGTAACACGTATGTGGCGCTAGTGCGTCGACTCAGTGACAGCAGGTCTAAAACGTCCTGAAGATGCTTCGTGTAGAAGCGAAACACGTGTCGATTTCCTGTTGGGTTTCCTTGTTTGGGACTTGACAGAGAAGGATATCTAGCAGAATTAGTTGCTAGATATTTGTTTTTGTAAAATCTTACAATGGATTTCCGCAAGTTCACGCCTGAGTCAATCAGTTATCATAATAGGCATTAGAATTGTTTTTTTTTATAAATACAGTAATTTCTTTAATATTCTTATGGTGTCTGAAGATTCCAATCAAATTAAAAACCAGGTAAAAAAATATTAAGTAACATAAAATCTTAAATGTAAATGGCTGCTTTGAAAAGTGTGCATTTTCGACATATTAACGTATTCACATCAGGGGCTCGATTCTATAAGGAAAATGACACTAACTCGAGGATGTTTCGTCGCGGCCTGTATGCTCTGTCTCTGTCGCTTACTATGCTAATACTACTAATCACGTGAGAGGTAAGCTCTCCGAGGCCTCCGTGAAGCGGCACGGCAAGGAAGTTTGTAGTAACTAAATAAGGGGGCTGATACGGATTGAATACCTTATAACGTTATTCCGTCAATCATAACATAGGTATATATTGTATTTAGATAAACAAATAATGTTATGTTCCCACTTCCTCTTTGAACAAAGTAAACTTGTTTTTCTCAACCAAAGCAATAACCTTTGGTTCGGTCACAGATAAAGTTTTAATAAGTATTCCATAACTTCAGCGGACAAGGATTCTGAGAAGATCTACGTCTTGTGAGTTGGAGTATCTAAAATCTGCAAAACTGTCTGTTTGTATTATATGTAAAAATCAACAAACCGAATTATGGTAATAATTTCTTAATAATTTATGAATTCGGACATAGTAGGCAACGGTTGGTGGGCGACATTGAAAGCCCTGAATAGAAAATGTTGGTGTTTGGTTCTAAGGTATTTTATTCTATGTAATGGTACCTTCGTCATGTCTGTCCGCCTGTCAGTCAGTCTGTCACAGCCAACTTACAGCTTTGTGGTTCAATACTATGAATATAAACACCAAATATCAAGATACCGTATAGAATATTTTTCTTTTGTTAATGTTGCGTTCCCAAAAGAAGCCATTGCCATTACAATGAGATGAAGCCGCAGAAGTAACGAAGTTGTAAAACAATGGATGTACTTTCATACGTAATAATTTTGAAATGGTACCTATAAATGGTCTTGTTCTATGCAGGGTTAATTATTAAAAAAATTGCTTTGAAAACTTAACTATGAAAAAGGCTTTTGGCGCCACTTGACAGCTTGATAAACATTTACGGGTCATATCTACATAATATGAATTATCTTTACCTTAGGAATACAAGGGGCATAATCTTCTGCGTAGGACCTCGCATGTGCCACATGTGTAAAAAAGAAAAAAAAACCATATTCGTTAAGGAATATATTTCCTTTCTATTTGCCTCCCTCCAAGCCATAAGGTGTGCCAAAAATACTAAGACCATTTTTTGTTTCAGGTCTACCCAACGATCTCTCAGTGTACTGGCACCAGTACCCGTACAGTTTGGGTATCGTTTTCTGCAAGCTGAGGGCACTTATATCGGAAGCGTAAGTACACGTAGCGATATTAAAAAAAATAATAAATAAGGAGGTAATCGCCCATTGCCGCCACATAACATACGCTTGGGCGTCATTCTCAAAGAGGACAAACATTGTACAATGTCTATTTGTTTTGTGTCGGGGTGGTAATGTCTATTTATAAAAGTATATATTTTAAATCGAGCATTAATTTATTTATCTAGTCGCCATTTAATATTTGCTTACTTTGGAATTGGAGTATGGCCTTGTGAGTTAATATGTCTCGGGATACCTGTAAATTATTTTTAGATTTACTGAGATAGCAATGACTTTTGAAATGGTAACAATAAAAATTGTAAGAAGACCTGTGTGTGTATATCTGTCGGGATAGGAAGGCCGATCATAGGTAGAATCATCACCGTCAGACATTATATGAGCGTAGATATGTTTCTTTGAGAAAAATTTTAGTCGTAGGTAGGTTAACTTGCTTGCTTTAATACAATCACACTAAACACAACGAAACGTGAGACAGTTTCTAGGTACAAGTAGTTCGCTCGAAGGCTCTAAGAGAAGTGACCGCTCCCATCCGCGCTGTCACGCTTCGCCCACCTCGCAGGAACGTTATGCCAACCTCTTCCGAAGCGCGTTAACGTCACGCTTGCGTTCCGTTGTTGTTTAAATCATGACCCGTACTAATGACCATCCCGCTATATCTATCTATAATATACAGGAAGACGGATCAGCATGTTTTTTCTGCATTGTTTTAAGGAGGAGTATAGGACAGTTTAGGCACTTTTAGGTTTTTATCTAAAGACCATGAGTGAAACCACGCGATAAAACCTGTGTTAAAAGTTTAGTAAGTAAATTTAAAGGTAGAAGAAATTTACTGTATCCTTAGAGTAGTCATATAAGGTTATATAAGGAACTGTCCAGTTTCAGAATAGATAAAAGATTAGTAGTAAATTGCTCCATCTTTACTTCTCATAGCGACGGAAATCACATGTCAATTGCCAGCAATGTGTGAATGAATAGTATCTGTGGAGATCAAAATTCAAAATTCAAAAATTCAAAACCATTTATTCAGTTTAGGCCTTCGGAGGGCACTTATGAAGGTCAAATTTAAAGTTACTGAAGCTACAACCGGTTCGGAAGTCAGCCTTCAACTGAGAAGAACCGGCAAGAAACTCAGCAAGGTTACATTCTTTTTTATTTGTTATATAAATTTTTATCTATTCTGACTTTTTGGCTATTTTATAATTTCAATTTTACATAATTTTATATTTAACAATTACAAAATACTTATTATAGGTAACATTAATAAAAACAAAACAAAAAAAAAAAATATGACAAGACTACAAAATAGAAAATAACAATAATTAGGTACTTACAACTTAAACAAGAGATTTAGAGGTGCACTGTGCAGAGAGCAGCTATTTCCATACATTTTTATCTTCAATATAATGAACTACCTTGTAATACGCTTTTTCTTTCAAAACTTTCCTAATATAATTTTTAAATTTATGATCAGACATTTTGATTATTGAAAGCGGTATCTTATTATAAAATCGAACACAATTACCAAGAAATGACTTGTTAACTTTAGTTAGTCTAAAGTATGGAACAACTAACTTCTCCCTTTCTTAAGGAAAATATTGAAATACCTATTTATAAATCACATCCCAAAGTTTTATTACATAGGTAGTGTGTTTGCTTGCTTTTATATCACTAGGGTCGACAAACAGGCTGACGGTTCACCTGATGGTAAGTGGTCACCGCCGCCTATGGGCATTTGCAACACTAGAGGAATCCCCAATGCGTTGTCGACCCTGCCCCCTAACTTAGCTACTACAAACTTCGTCGGGTCGCGGCGCACGGAGGCCTCGGGGAGCTCACCTCTCACGTGATTGGGTAGTTAGCGAAAGAGACAGAGCCGCGACGAAACATCCTCGAGCTAGTGTCATTTCCTTACAGAATCGAGCCCCTGGACGCGAAATTGTTAACTCTCTTATGTCTGTAATTTCACCGGCCCTCTTACCTTTCTAACCGAAACACAAAAAATGTGTTTAAAACTACGCGTGATTTTTGTAACTTTATTTGTAGGTAATCCATTTTACTTGTACAGAAGATCAATTTAAGTCTAAATGATTGAGAATTCAGGGATTCAGACTGAATACAATCTGTCTTAGTCACAATCAATTCGACTTGCCTTAACCAGATGTCTGGACGGTTTTTTCTGCGACATACTTTAATTTGTAACCAAGCAGAATATATTTTGTATGTTTTTTTGTTTTTATAATGACAGGCAAGTAAAGTAAGAGCTGTATACATGAGCTCTCACATTAGTTTAAGTACTTACAATTTATTATTAAAACTTTTTTAGATAGTAGAGATTTTTCATTAGATAAAGTGTTATGATATAAAAAAAGGGATCGCAAAATATTTTCCAGGTAATTTCCATGAAACATTTTCGTAATGGGAAAAAATCTTCGTGAAAAATATGAGCCAACTGGAATTTTTCGTATTTTTTGTTGGCAGACGAGACGCTATTATTATACTAGCTGTCTCCCGTGGTTTCACCCGCTTTCCCGAGATATGTAACATTTTCCAGGGATAAAAAATATGGAATTAGTTATATCAGAGCATGCTCTACCTATGTACCAAGTTTCGTACAACACTTTTAGAGTGAAAGAGTTACAAACATCTTTTCATCTATTCTCAAAAACTTTCGCATTATATAAGTAGGATTCTTAAATTTTCTACTACTGTATTAATTAAATTAATTGACATAGTACACGTGCAGAGGGGGGGTAGGGGGGGGGGGGGGGTGGATATTCCCGTATATATTATCGTAGACTAACGAAACTATTATGAAAGATTTCCCAACTGTATAATCGTTGAACATTATCGAGGGTATTTATTGTTTACTAGCTGACCCGACAGACGTTGTTCTATCTTAACAATGAATATTGAAACCGAATCTTCCGATTGAATCGACTGTGAAATGTGCAATTAATTATTTTATCAATATAATTCCGACCCTGCCTCTATTTTAAACGGTATTTGCAGCGCGCATTCTGTCAATCGCTCCAGCTGTCAAACGACCGACAATAATAAAAGTTTATATTGTCAAAAGCGCTAGTAAAGTGGTTACGATTTCTTGAATTTTCTAATTTTCCGCGCAATTTAATTTAAATTTAAGAACCTTCTCCTGACAATAACAAACACAACAAAAAAAGAATTAGCGAAATCGGTCCAGCCATTCACGCGTGATGCCGTGACCAAGGGAAAAAGGGATTCATTTTTATTTTGTTTATTTTGTATTCTGTCGCTGTGGTCACCTAGCAACCACCTTATTTTTGCGATTGACCGTCTCATTCCAACTGATATTAATTATGAAATACAAGCTTATCGATTCTGAAAATTAGCAGATTACGCCACCCGAATAGGATCCCGCCTCCTAGAAGCTCCTAACACCTCGGTAGATACAGCAAAAAGGTTTTCGTACTTTGTTGAATAAATAATTAGTTCAGGTTTAATGTGAATCTGTATTCATAATATTATTTTTGAATAATCATAGATACACAAACATAGTAAAATAAATAAGGTTGTAATTAATTGATGTACTTTTACTCTGATGGATTGGCTTCATTACTGTATTTTATTACGGTTTTCTTCCTTTTTAGAACACCATCAAAAACATTGTAAAACGTTTTTTTTAATTAGAACACGTAATGATTCGTTATTTGTATATGGTTACAAAGCTGTGTTTTATTTATTTAAACCTCCAGAATACCTGTACGATTAAGTAATTTTTTTAATTATCAAACATTATTAATCACCATTAGCCTATATTATATTAATATTTATCTATATTTATAAAAATGATGTTTATCTGTATGTCCTATATAGAATCGTAAACTATGCAACGGATTTAAATGCAGTTTCCAGCATTAGATAGAGTAATTCAAGTTTCTAACCAGGATTGAAAGCGGACAAACCCGTAGGGGCTGCTAGTAATAAAAAAAATAGGGATGTTGTCAAAATAGCAACTTTTTATTAAATTTCAAAACGAACGAATGTATGGAGTTGTCTGACGTCATTACGGTACAGCATAAAAAGATCTACTCCTTTTGGATAGACGAGTACTTAAAAAATCATATTAATTATAAAATTTAACCACAACGCTTCGAATTTAACCACCAAAATTTATCCACTGTCCTGTTGTATATTTATTAGTGTAGTAGTTAGTAGTATGTTGTGTACACATGCTTGAGAGTGCAGTCCTGTACAAAGCCTTTGTTTCTGTAACCATTATCCTAATTTGATTGTGTTCTATTTTCGGTGCCAAATAAATAAAATAAAATAAATAAATAAAAAAATGTTTGACTGATTTTCAATACACTGGCTAGTGTTTGATCATTTATCTTGAATACAGAATAGTTCCCTACTGAAGTGTCTGTTTGTAAATTTAAACTAGCAGCTTTTACTTTATATATCTATATGAAAGTATATAAGGTAAACGACAAAAAATGTTTAGTTGTCTGTTTGTTCTGGCTAATCTCCGAAACAGCTGGCAGGATTTTGACGGGACTTTCTGTGGCAGATAGATATTTAAGGAATAACTTTTTTTTCGGGAAAATGAAACATCCCCAGGGAACCGGTGAATCCACGGAAGGCAATTGCTACTCTTGCTACGTGGTTAATCCGGTACTCCCTCCGCCTATAGATGTTTCACATCAATAACTAATGATAAATAAATAAGAGTATTCATTAGTCCTTTTAAAAAGCCTATTCGAATCAAAAACGCCTCAGCTATTAGAGTGATTGGCCAGTTAGTCTTAATGAATGACTTCAAAAGACTAAGTCACTAGGTTCCGCCCGATCTAATGTTTCCAGTCAAAAAAAATTCAAAATTCAAAATTATTTATTCAGTTTAGGCCCTCAGAAGGCACTTATGAAGGTCAAATTTAAAGTTACTGAAGCTACTACAGTGATTATAATACAGGCTAAGTTACTTCTGAAAAAAGCAGCTTTGTAATATGAATGATTTTTTTTTATCGGTTCAGTAGTTTGAGTTTATTCATTACAAACAAAAACACAATTCTTTTCTCTTTATATATACAGAATATTACAAAACTACCCGTAAAGCCGAAAGGAGGTTAAATGGGGCCTTATAACGAGTCAAAATAATCAAGAACCGTAGTAACGCTTTGTAGCATATCCTAAAAAATAAAAGAACTGATTTTTATGAATGGAAAATAGAAAAACTATTAAAGTAGACAATTATTAGGTAAAATAGGTACGTCTTTCTGTTAAATAATCTAGTTCCTTGATATGACAGCTTACTAGGGTTGTTGGCTTTGATAAATTAATTATATTATTACGGCGTATTTTGTAACACGTTGTATATGTGGATATATAAAGATGTGCAAGTAGACTCATTTTTCAATGTAGCGCATGTATTTAATCACATTTGTTACGAAATCGATTTCAAATAGGGTGTTATAAATCAAAAATACGATTTGAAATCACATAAAAAAGTTCGTATTAACATTTGCGCCCAATGGTTTGTAATAAATAGCATTGGACACATTTTGTTGGACGTATGAAGTCCAATTCTTGCTTACAAAAATATGTGTATAATTATTGAAAAAAAAAATAAAAAAACTTAAATACTACTTTTGCAAATTCCAAGCGTGATATTTTTCAATCGAGTTACTTTAATTCAAGTACTAGATATACATCAATTGGGCTAAATCTAAAATATTTATAATTACATGGAGAGGTAATATTTTCTAGAAAGTAAAAAACATAGTATTCGCACTGAAAATAGCATAAATTAGGTAAGTACTGAGAAATTAGTGCATCTAGTGGACTTAGTTTTGCAAATAGTTTCCCCAAATTACTAATAAGATTAAGTACCTAACTTATTCAAAGATCTTTCGACACGCCTCATCGAGTCTTTTTGTGACCGGCTCGTATTTTGGTCAGAGAATAAACTTAGCCATACAAAGAGGCAACATAGCCAGCCCTCGGGACACTTTACCCAAAGACAGCTCTAATACAAAAATCTAAATTCAGTTTCTTTATTTGTAGATTAGCTTTAGCTAGATACATCTTTATTGATTAGAGAATAAATTAATAAAAAATCTTTAAGTATTTTGTTGCTCAACAGACACAGAAAGGCAAGGCATTTTGAACCAAATAATACATACATTTCCATCGCAAGTGACATTAATATTCAAAACGAAAACGATATCGATGTTACGATTAAGGGCGTAAACGAGAACTTACTCCTCGAAAACGGCCTGTCTAATAGTAAACGGTCACTGCAACACCATGGGTATCACTCGTGCATAACCGACCCTGCAAAAATCTCTTCATACCCTTCTTGTAGAACCCAATGGTGTAGTCTCTTAAACCACTTGGAAAATGTTATATTTATATGGATATTTACATCCAGACACAGAACAAACAGACATGTTCATGCTCACAAATGTCTGTCCTATCTGGGAATCAAACCCACACAAAGCCCATCAAAGGTTTATTTCACAAAATGTACCTACGCTTTTATACACTCAACAATAAACCCATAATCGTTTCTTATTCTTTTTGGGTCAAAGGGTCTCAAGGGTATTCTAAGAACATTATAAGAAGATTTTTTATGTTTACTTGTCTACGTTTAAAGTATTTATTGTAAGTAGAGTTTAAAAATACGTGAAGGTCTTCGAAAGCATCTGGAAGACCCACACACATTGGCCGGGTCACATTACCTCACATAGTATCTAATTCTTACCAACCCTAAAGTAATTCTAAGTCATGTCAAGTCTAGCAAACCTTTTGCAATTCTCGTTGTAAACCTTTTTATAATTTACCCTTTTTGTCCGAAATTTACCACTGAAACGATTTGTAACATTTTGTTCCTTCTATTTACCTATAAAAGTAGACAAATATCTATGTAAATCCATACTAATATTATGAATGGGAAAGTAATTCATTTTGTTTTGAACTTGTCACGACAAAATGGCTGATCGGATATTAATGAAATTTGGCAAGGAAATAAATTATATGTATAATGGGAAACGATCTTTTGTCTAAAAAAATAATCTTGAAGGGAATGAAATAGGGGTTGAAAGTTGGTAAGGGTAATTCCTCATGTTAGTGATCTGAACATATTTAGGCTTTTGGTAAGAAATAAAGAAATCCCCCAAAAGTTGGAAAAGTAAGGGGATCGAACTATTAGGTATTCTCTTTATGTACAGTCTATGGACCCTTACAAAAATAAATTATGCTTTCATCAAGGTAATTTCATGTAGATAAAATTAGTTTACATCATACAATTTGTATGTATAGATTTTGAGATAATTAGATATTTACAAGTCACTCGCGCGCTTATACTCCCTAAGGAACGCGGGTAAAGCCGCGGGCAGCTGGTAAATATTGTTAATCCGATTTTCACAGCTAAACAGTTGTACGGTCCTTGTTGACATTTATTATATAGATACATTGTATGTTGGTGAAGGACAAAGGCTATATTTGCCTCAAATAATAATACTTCTATTTTATAATGCGGGTAAAACCTCGGCACGGAAACTTGTCGATTGCTAATGCTAAGTATGTTACCGAACTTGAAACCTTGTAAGGACAACGGCTATATTTAGGGCTCCTCGGGTGCTCTCATGTCGGGTAAACTATCTACAGAATCGAATGGTTTCAATTTTGTAATTCCTATTCCCATTTCAAATGAGATTACTTCTTTTGTGATTATGGATAATGCTTTACTACTTTTTGCTTACCTTCGGGGCCCCTGTAGTCGGGGCCTCGTATAATTGATACGGTAGATACGGCGATAGCTACACCCCTGTGTCAGAGTTACCTGAAACCCGGAAGTAGGCCTGAAAGCCTGCCGGGTACAGCCGGGTACCTGAAAGCTGGAGTTAAGGATAAATAGTATATACATCTATTTGTTTCCAGGGCAACCTATGTGTCCGTGATGACGATATCGGCGTTCTCCTTGGAGCGGTACCTGGCTATCTGCCACCCCCTGCACCTGTACGCGATGGCGGGCCTCACCAGGGCCTCTCGGATCATACTCGTCCTGTCGATCATATCCATCGTCTGCGCATCACCCTTTGCGCTCTACACTGATATCACTTACAGGGATTATCCGCCAAGTAAGTTTGAGAATAATTCTAAATAAGTATCTGTGGTCTAAGCTCATATTACATATCCAGATGTTTTGGGTTTTTTCAGGTCGGACCAGGTAAAGTTGACTTATTTGTTGGAAAGATAACCTGTAGTCTAGGATTGATAACCACTCGAAGAGATCATAGGTGTATCTATACTAATATAAAATTATAAAGAGGAAAGATTTGTATGTAAGTATGTTTGTTACTCTTTCACGCAAAAACTACTAAACGGATATGGATGAAACTTGGCACATAGATAGAGCATATCCTGGAATAACATATAAGCTACTTTTATCCCGGGAAAATGTGATATCCCTCGGGAACGCGGATAAAACCGCGGGGGACAGCTAGTCAAGGATAAAGTCACGTTAGGACTTTGGAATCAGGCTTTCAGTACCTACTGTGACTTCTTCTTACCTTTTCAGTGAGAAAAAGTTTGAAGTATTCTATTCTCTATATCTCTATTATATTCTAGTATCTTACTAATGACTAAGAAACCACGTGATATTTTTCAGGCGGCCTCGAGCTACTGATGTCCAATTAATATCAAATAAAACACGTTATGTACCTTATACCAAGATACTATATTAAATTGTTTTCTTAATATTACTTAATATACTGTAGAAACAGCTGAAATCCGCTGGTTAATATTATTAGAATGTGAAATTCTTGAATGAAGATATTCAGCATAAGACAATAGAATGAGAGACGTCTACCTTCAATGGAATTTTAATTAAGTAAAAGATTAATTTTAACAACGCTACAAATAAATTCTCGAAATTACATTACAATTGAAAACGTACACCACTGTAATGTTGCCAGTATCATGAAATCTTGACCTAATAAAGCTTGGTAATTAGAGACCCTGTTTGCCACGTCACAGATCTTGGTTTCCATCCATTCAATTCGATTCTTTGATCACTTCAAATTCTCTCAAAGTGACACTCTTATATCTTCATTGGCGTAGTCATACCATACTTTGTTGACTATTTCTATTTATAACTTCTGCTTTAAACCAACTAATTTGGCGGGCCTAGTGTAGGTTGCTGGTTTGGATAAATATTTGTGCGCCTTAACATGTGTGTTTGTTTTGTGTCTGGGTAAATATAACTATAAATATAACTATCAAAAACAATTTTTAATAAATCGATCATGTGTTGCATCTCTACTGGCTACACACCAGACTAGTGGTGAACTGTCTTTGAACTCAACAAATTATACGCGGGAGCGGGTCGCCGGAAATGTCCGTGAAGGGTGTAAGAGCCATAAGAGGCTAACACCTTCGTCCCATAAAAAAAAGAAATAAGTAGTATATTATGTAGTATATCAGTTATTTGGTTTCCATAGTACAAGCTCTTGTTAGTTTGGGATGGAATGGCCGTATGTAATCACCCAATATATATGTCTGAATATTATATATTTGAAATTTCTAATATATACCATTTATATACACATGGGCCTATATTTTACACGGTTACCTAGTAAGTGACTCAAGTTAATATAAGCGTAGTAAAAGTTAAGTGTTTTGAATATTGTTTTATTTAATTAATATAATTTAAGTATCCCAGCAGGAATTCTTAAATAAATTTTTAGATCTGATGTAGTTCTAGACTTAAAATATTTTATAGCATTATTAGAATTAACAGTCGGTAAATAAATTAGGTAACTGTATTGCTATTTAGTTTTAATAATTTCTTAGTTTTCATTAATATAAATTAGTGCTTGACTGCGATCCCACCTGATGGTTAGCAGTGATGCAATCTTAGATGTTGAGGCGCACTAGTTTATTAAGAGCCTATTCACTCTATTCTATCAATGGATCTATTTGCAATCAGACCGTAAATAATCTGATCGCCGTAAGTAAACTGAATTTTGATTGTAACTTAATTACGTATTAAACCAAACCAAATTGCACGATTATAGGTTCATTGAAACTATCCTATACCTACAAAGTGTTACAAAGTACCCCGTAAAAATATAATTAATTATCAAAGCCAACAACCCTAGTAAGCTGTCATGTCAGGGAGCCAGATTATTTAACAGAAAGGCCTACGTACCTATTTTACCTAATCTCAATATAAGTTTATAATTCTTCTGTACGTGTGTTGTCAGTGTACTCCTCTCATATTTGGACCCGGTAGGTGGCGCTGCGATCGAATTCCAGCATTTTTGCATGGACTTATTTCGACGGGACAACGTCTGTCTGGACAACTAGTAATTGTCTATTTTAATAGTTTTTCTATTTGTCATTCATAAAAATCAGTTTTTTGGGGATTATACAGCGTTACTACGGTTCTTAAATTTTGTGAACGGACTCGTTATACCTAAGGCCCCATTTAACCTCCTTTCGGCTTTAGGGGTTTAGTAACATCCTGTATAGTCCAGTAATTTTAGGGGTTTCATTTCGGAATGGGAGATTGCTATTGTTCGGGTGCAAGGTTGCGGTGGTATTAAAACTGTTTATGTTTGTTATGTATTATTTTAATAGCAATAATCACGATATACTTTTAAAATGGTAATGTTAATGTTTAAAGGTTAATGTTAATGTTTATGAATGCACCGGATCTGACCGATGGTTACTAATGCACTGAAGTATCCACGGACTCCGTGGATAGCGATGTGTTGTTTGTCAGGTGTTCGGTTGCATCGCACCGAACAGCTATCGCCTTAAAACTTGTCTCAAAACCTACTTATCGTAGGGTGGCCGTGACTACAGACACCTAAGGTCAAAGGTAAAAAACAACGGGTTACATTCCGGGAGTGCCGGCAGAAGTGAAAACTTGAACATTTGCATTGTGCAATTTTGAATATTTTGGATGGTAAAGGAATAATTTCGCACCAGTTGCTTTATTTATCTGTATAAAATTACTAGCATTTGTGTGGTTAGATAAAATATTTATTTATTGGGCTATCGTACAAAAAAATGACAATTTATATAACATAAAAAATTTAACAATTCAGAACTATTACAATTATTTTACATTAAAAAGATCATTTGACATCGTTAAACCAATTTCATTATTAAAAAAATCAATTAATAGTTGATTTTTAGCGTTTGCAAAATTAATGTAGAAATCTCCACTCAAAATCATTGGCAAATCATCAAAGCGGTCTACTCTCCCTCCGTCTTACGAATTTTCGATCAGGTCACGTATTCTGACGCGAGTTTATACCCATCCCAAGAAAAATGATTAACGGCGCTAAAGAAGATTTCTCTTAAAAAAAAAAAAAAACGATTCTTTGCAAATATCTCATTTCCTATGGGTTTTAGGCAATGTGCATGTATTATATATTTATAGGGATTAAACTCTCTATAACCTTTGTTTAAAAACTTTTTTAATATCTTGAACCATTTTCATTAAAAGAGAGAAAAAAAACTTTTGTAAGAACACACGAGAAGCTTCCGAAATTAGATCAACTTGCTGCAACATTTGAAGAAAACTGCCTTGTTCACATTACTTGAGAATGGACTGCAAACCTTGTTGGCAATCTATAGTACCTCCAAAATCTGAGGTCAGTATCGATTGTCTTCGCTATGCACAGTTCATTAAGCTAATAAAACTGAATAAACCTGTGCAGTTATCAAATCTTCCACTAACGAGTGCAGCAGCTCACCAACATTTCAACCGTGTTAATTATTCCCAATCCTGGAGTTCTAAATCATGCCTTAACCAAGTCTGACCTTGATAATGAACACGGTTGAAATGGTGAGCTGCTGGGCGGTTGGGCAAGCAGTTTTCTTCTTCAAATGCTGCAGCAAGTTGATCTAAATTTGAAAGTTTGAGGGTTCTTTAAGAGTGTTCTTTCAGTTTTTTTCCCTTTTTAAAGAAAATGGTAAAAATAGTTGTAGAGAATTTAATCTTCTACAATATTTATAATATATACTAATAGCATAAAGCCTATAGGAAACGAGATATTTGCAAAAAATGTGAAAGAAATCGTTTTTTGACCTTTGACGAGGGGCTGGATTCTGTAAGAAAAATGAGACTAACTCGCGGATGTTTCGTCGCGGCCTCCGTGCTCTGTCTATTTCTCTAACTATACTAATTCTACTAATCACGTGAGAGATAAGCTCTCCGAGGCCTCCGTGAAGCGGCTCCCGACGAAGTTTGTATTAGCTGAATAAGGGGGCAGATCTGTAATCGCAGCCACTCTACGATAAGTAGGTTTTGAGACATGTTTTAGGGTGTCAAAATAAGGGTTTATACAAGTTTATATCTGACTATCTCCCATTACGAGATTCTTGCACTATTTTGACTAATATAACTGGACTAAGGTTTTGATTCACCTGCGATGTGATATAAATATAAATTATAAATCTTAAATAGATGTATCTTTCGCTTAGGCTTTAGAATTTTGATTTTTTTACAGCTTCAACGGACCTCAGAAATAAGTCGTTGATGTTAATTTCAACTTGATAATGCACACGTTGGTAATTAAAATCCGGATTGACAGACAGATGGACAACGGAGTTTTCCGAAGGGAAACTTCTTTTGGCGCACCGCACACAGATATTTTCGTAGGCTGTCCTGATCCGTCACGCGGTGAGGTGAAAGGCTCGATTGGGTGACATTGGGACCGCCGAGTGTACCCGAATAAATAATAAATTATAAAGAGTGATTCGATCGTATAGTTTATTTATAAATTATTGCCTATGAAGTTTCCACTTCTGCCATGCGTTCTTAAGCACACACATATTTATTTCCCTTTAGAGGTACCTACCATTAATTTTTCTGACATGCCATTCTGGTTTGTTTATCTTGGACAAGTTAACTGCTGTAATATGACAAATGCCGAGCTACGAATTGGATCAACAAGGTCAGTTATTCGAAACTGTCCTTGAAAATCGATTCCTAGCCGGTAGAGACGTTTCTAGACGGACATTCCGGATATTTGTTCAGTAAGATTGGGATCGGTTGAAGTTCGACTGGTGGTCTGACTACCGAAGTCTGACATGAAATTTATCGCTCTAGATAGTGCGGGTGGAAATAATTGAGATAGTGACGTCATTTTATTATAAGGTCATTTATCCAGCTGATAAAGATAGATTTATTTCTATTTACTATACTATAATATATTATAAAGAGGAAAGATTTGTATGTAAGTATGTTTGTTACTCTTTCACGCAAAAACTACTAAACGGATACGGATGAAACTTCGCACATAGATAGAGCATATCCTGGAATAACATAAAGGCTATTTTTTATCCCGGGAAAATGTGGTATCCCTCGGGAACGGGGGTAAAACCGCGGGGGACAGCTATCTTACTAATATTATAAATGGGAATCTTTGTGAGAATTGATGAATGGATGTTTGTTACTGTTTCACGCAGAAACTACGTCACGGATTTTAATAAAACTTGGTACATATATAGAACATTCCCTGAAATAACATATAGGATATTTTGTATACCGGGAAAATATAATTTCTACCGGGAACGCGGGTGATACCGCGGGAGACATTTAGAAATTGAATATTGTACACACAACTTTAATATACATATAGATAAACCAAAACAGGAACATGTAAGTGTCATAAATGTTAACAAACTCATATCAAAGCGTGGGGACTATATCTACACTGCCTTTGGGTAAAATAATCATATATATGTATTTAATACCGCTATTAAAAATAATGTTGTTATAGACAACTATAGTAGTTTGAGGTACTACTCTGTGCGAATAATTTTTTATCACATAATTACCATTGTCGACAAACCGACAGACAGTCCACCTGATGGTAAGTGGTCACCCCCGCCTATGGACATTTGTATCACAAGGGACATCGCCAATGCATTGTCGACCCTGAGACGTGGTGAAGTCTAATGTGCCTGTAATTTCACCGGTCCTCTTGCCTTTCTAATCGAACAGTAATACAAGTGCACTACTGCTTCACTGCGGAAATGGGTAAGGTGGTAATACTTTGCAAGAAGATATCTCCGCTTAGATCTCTACTCTAATTGTATATTTTTATTATAGGAATTCTCTCTCTATCGAATCTAAACTCATCAATTATAATGTACAAATTTTACTAACAGTTTTACCTATTTGAGAGATTTACTTATTTAACAGAAATATATCATCAATCATATGCCTTGGTAGGTATTGTGACCCTGGGCAATTACGGAACCCACGAAGAGATTAACAAAAAGGTTCTGGTTAACAAGGTCCAAACACCTGTCGTTTAGGTCCCTAATCGTTAAAGGACCCTTTACTTACCTAAACGACGTTACATTTCAGAATGATACTGTCCTGTAACAGAGAGTGTTTTTCTTTTTACCTTTTGAAATAAAATAAAACAAAATTTATATCTTTTTTAAGAAGTCAATGACTAACATTATGGAGAACACACACTTTATACATATATTTATCATACATACTACATAGTATAAAACAAAGTCGCTTTCTCTGTCCCTATATCCCTATGTATGCTTAAGTCTTTAAAACTACGCAACGGATTTTGATGCGTTTTTTTAATAGATAGAGTGATTGAAGAGGAAGGTTTTTATGTATAAACATGTGACATCCCACGGGAACGCGGGTAAAACAGCGGGGGACAGCTAGTATGTATATATAATTCTTCTGTACGTGTGTTGACAGAACTCCACCTAAACGGCGGGACCGATTTGAATGAATTTTTTTGTATACGTTTGGGTGGCGCCCTGGATGGTTTAGATTCACAATTGGAACCGGCAGGTGGCGCTGCGATCTAATTCCTGCATTTTTGTATGGAATTATTTCGACAAGACAACGTCTGTCCGGACAACTAGTATCTTATATATAATTTGAGTAGAATAGCTCTTAGTGCAGAGTTCATCCAGGGATGTACTACCACCTTACCCATTTACACTATGAAGCAGTAGTGCACTTGTATTTCTGTGTTTTGGTTAGAAAGGTAAAGAAGCCGGTGAAATTCCATGCAGATGAGACTTAACTTCGTCTTAGGGTCGACCACGCATTGGCGGGGCCCCTAGTGTTCCAAATGTTTAAAGTGGAAAGTGATGCTTGTCATGTGGTACAAAACACTAAACCTGATATCGTAGTAATATTATAAATGCGAAGGTTCGAAGGGCGGATGTGTATGGATGTTTGTTACTCTGTCACGCATAAATTAACAAATGATTTTGTACTTGGCTCGTAGATAAACCATGCCCAAGAATATTTGTTATCCTGTTAAAGTGTAACAGCTATACCGATGTAACAAAAGTAATTTCTTTTATCTATCTTTCTGTTTTTAGAAAGGTTTACGGCAACAGATAAAAAATATGAATAAAATGCTTATTTTAATTACTAGTGATAAAAATTATTATACAGAACTGTAAATGTGCTTAATTTGTCTCGACAGATTTATTTATTTATTTATACTTCTTACAGAAACATGTACAAGGTGGACTTAATGCCTTAGGCATTTTCTACCAGTCGACCTTTGGGTGATGCAGAGATAACGTGGTAGATGCACAGAAATAATAATAGATAATTTAATATGAACTTAATCTAGCTAAACTATTATACTTAAACTACACATATACCTTATATAATATATAAACTACATAAACATACACAAATATATATAATAATTAAGCGGTCAAATGCTGAGACTAATCTGCCAAAAAAGTTACTTTAAAAGGTGTTCACGTACCTTGATTTTAAAAGAGTAACAGTTTAACAGATTCAGAATAATTAATTCTTAAGTCCCTTAATTTATCAGCAGTAAATTTCAGATTAGTTTAACTCCAATGCTTATTCTTCCAGAAATGCTAGTTAGGGATAAATGCTGTCTTATTCACTAAGTAAATGAATGATAAATGAATGATAAATAAATAAATATCCTGGGACATTCTTTACACACGGCCATCTGGTCCCAAACTAAGCAGAGCTTGTACTGTGGAAACCAGATAACTGATATACTACATATACTACTTTTTATTTTCTTTTTCCTAAATACATACTTATATAGATATTTACACCCAAACACAGAACAAACAGACATGTTCATGCACACAAATGTTTGTCCTGGGTGGGACTCGAACCCGCGACCTTCGGTTTGGCAGTCAGAAAGTCTGATAGTAGTTTAGCTTCAATCCTAACTATCTTGCCTATCCTACTAATATATAGACATGGGTAACTCAGTAAAAAGGTACGGAGAGAGAATTGGGCTACTTGTTTTAATTTTAACGCGAGTGAAGCCGCGGGACACGCATGACAGAATAACATTATTAGTAACATGTTAAAAAAGAATGTTACATTACCAGAGTAGACAAACTCAATTCATGACAATTTACACTTCACGGGACTAAAAGGTGCTCAACCCTGTTACCGTTCTCGCCGACGAAGGACATTCCCATTCTGCCTCGTCATGTACCTACCTAAGTGCGTTCCGAGCCCCTCAAACCTGTCCGCAAATAATCATCAACTATAAGGTAAAATGCTGGCTAAGAGTTAAAATAACTAGCACACTAAATCTCTTAAATATCAACTACTATTTCAGTGATCTATGAGACGAATTTTGTGAGTTGGTATGTATGCGGAGCGTATTATTTAGGAATTATTTTCACCATTTGAAAGGTATATTGTTTAGGACATAGGCTATGTTATAAGCTCGGGATGCGTTATCACTCGGGAATGCAGGTGAAGCCACGGCACGGAATGTTAGCTGTGAAATAAATCGGTCAAAGGGGAGTCGGCCTTAGGCATAATAAAATATCTGTAACATTTACCAAAAAATAATATAATTCCGGGATCTTATTTTGTTATTATTCGCCATAGGTTTAACTAGCTGTCACCCGCGGTTTATTTTATTATATATTTATGTTCTATCTATGTGCCAATCTTTATCCATAACCGTTTAGTAGTTTTTCCGTGAAAGAGTAACAAACATACATGCAAATCTTTCCTCTTTATAATATTAGTGTAGATATCCGCAATAACAACCTATATAGTCGTTTTTTTTGTATTGAGAATTACTGACACTGTTTATCGATCGACAGGCCAGTTGGCTTGGTGGTTAGCGACTCTGACTGCCAAACCGAAGGTCGCGGGTTCGATTCCCACCCAGGACAAACATTTGTGTGCATGAACATGTCTGTTTGTTCTGTGTCTGGGTGTCAATATCTATATAAGTATATATTTAGAAAAAAAAAGTAGTATATGTAGTATATCAGTTGTCTGGTTTCCATAGTACAAGCTCTGCTTAGTTTGGGATCAGATGGCCGTGTGTAAAGAATGTCCCTTGATATTTATTATTATATTTATTTATTATGTGGGTACTATGCGAGCTTGTCAAACCGTATTACACTACCTTACTTCGCATAACTTTTGCCTAATTTTTATTTTCTCTGATATTCAGTGATAAAGTTCTTACGTATATTGTTTGACATGCTATACAATTTCTATCGGGGTTTGGAGCGCTTCACGGTCGCGCGTCAATCGCGTCTCTCTCGTTAGCAGAGAGAGTATTCTCTACCTCGGTAGCGCCAGCGGGTTTTAAGTTAGGTAAGGTATTGCATGAAAATTTGTACTTGTGTTGTGGCATCGTAACGACACAGCGCTTCCTCAAGCCCTTAAGTGTTTACATTGACTAATAAAACCTGATGATATAATTAATTTTTATTGAAATGGGAGTTAACATACAGCTCTTAGCATAATAATAATTATTCTTATTCTACTAATATTATAAATGCGTAAGATTGTGTATTTATTTAATTTTCTTTATTTATTCTTTATCTGGGACGACAACAGTCCTAAACTAATGTTTACAATTACAGCTATCCCCGTACTAGCATGGTATTATAACAATATCATATATAACACTCGTTTGAAGCAGACAGCATACAAAACGTAATAAAAAAAAGAAGAAATTACAATAATTAAAAAAATAACAAAAAATAAATAAATAATAAAGGAAAGGATTTGAATGAAACTTCACACATAGATAGAGCGTGCCCTGGAATAACACATAGACTACTCTTTGTCCAGGAAAATATAACATACCGCGCATACATGAAACCGCGGGAGAGAGCTAGTTAAATTTACAGAACAATGAGACAAACACTTCTAAATTTATTTATTTATTTTGTCTTTTTTTATTCCTATAATGACGTACAGCGTACGCTTCAGCAATAAAACGCAGACCAAGAAATTTAGCAACCCCAAACAACATTTCGGATTCACATCAAAAGAAAATTAGGCCAAAATGAATTCGATTACATTTCCATTACATCCTATATTCCGTGATCATTCCAAATCGGAGACACTGAATGGAACTTGGGAATTGCCTTCACTTACAGACAGATATTGGGTCATATTTTAGATAGTGCACAGATAATATTATGTCCTAAAATTGGTAAATAGATAAAGGAAGTAGTGCTTTCAAGCTTTTCGTCATTTATATCTATCTATCTATGTATGTAATATTTTTAAGCTATTATAATATATATATTATCTTGTATATTATATATCTAATACCTTTACACGAGCAATCTCGGAAATGGCTCGAAGGTTAAATCGTCGAAATCTCGTTTTATCCGTGTTTTTAGGCAATGAAAACAGCTACAATGTCATTAGAAGGTAAGGTTTTCAAGTTACATCTTTTGTGAGAAATACTGTTATTGGGAGTCCTTTATTATAGCATCTAATTCGTATCTAGGTATATATGACAGTGCCTTAAAAAAGAGAATACGGTAGAAGTCACGTTAGTAAAGAAATCCCGAGCAATACTCGGCCATCCAGGTACTAATATTTATTTAAAATATATTGCCTACTAATATTTATTTTATGAAACATGCTTTTAGTATGTGTAACTTCTATTTTGCAGAATGATTCCGCATAGAACCCCAAAAGCCATAACGTCGACGCGACTGCAATAGAGCGTAAGAGCAATTTGCAATACCGCGTATCAGTATTTTATAAATTTTACATTTTACATAATTGTTTTTCTTGGTCAATTGAAAGTCGATGGCGCAATCAGGCGATTTGTTTACTTCATTTCTAATTTAGTTATCCATAATATTATGTTATATAGGTAAACTTAGTATTCTATGTAAGATAACCCATCGATGGAAACGACTGTAAGTCAAATAAAAACGAATAAACAATGACTAAACAACACTCGTGTATCAGAATAGAATGAAAAGAGAACCTAGGGTGGAAATAATTAATCATTTCATAACGATTCATTACCTGAAGTAATTTTGTTTTGGAGGGTTAATGTTGCGTCATATTACGTCCAGACCATTAATTTTGCTGCTGTTTGAATGTTTTGAATAATATAAGTAAAAGGATTCAGTGCAACTCCGATGTTTATAGCTATTGATTAGCCAATTAAAATGTTTTTTGATGTACCTATATGTATGGTTTTGACATTAGATGAGAAATGAAAAATGGACAGTTAATTGAAAATTTTATATTTTTATGTTTTGTTACAACTTCGGAACTATCACACTAATGTAACAAATGTGAAAGTTTTAAGCATGTTCGGGTGTTTGTTACTCACTCGCGCAAAAATACTGAACGGACTTTGTTAAAATTTGGCACACAGACAGTTTATAATATGGATGGTTAGTCGGGATAAAGATCTTTTGTAACACAAAAAATACTTTTTATCCCGACAAAATGTAGGATCCCTCGGGTAACCAAGTGAAATCACGGGGTGAGAGCTTGTTAATAAATAAAACAATAAAACCTAACATCAATATGGCAAATAAAAAATCAATATATCACATTCGTAAATGAATTAACCTTTGGCTCGGTGAAGTTTTTAAGCCCATGTGAAACAAAATAAAATATAATTGGCGGGCTATAGAAAACCTTTGTAAAGCTGTCGCCTTATAAAACGTTATTTTTCGAGACAGCTTTCCAATATCAATTTGTGGGTAAGCCTTTGTTAAGCCATAATTAAATTGCGGTGTTAACGACTCTCAAAATTTTGACAGGATCAAAATGGCGGACGCTTTTATTTAAATTTAAAAAAATAATTGAGAAAGTGTTGCCGTTTATTTAAAGCTCCAGAACAATAGGGAGTATATTATTTGTTGATTAATCTATTAATACCTATATAAGCAAAATAGGGTTCTTTTGATGCACCATCACCTCAAAACTACTGAACAGTTCGGGATAGGACTGCTACCATTCGACGAGATTTTTTTCCGAAATGGTTATAGGCTATATATGATATCGATAAACGTGGGTGAAACCACGGGGGACAACTAGTCTATTACATATTCAATTGAACTAACATTAATCGAGCAGTATCCAAACTGCTTAGTAAATGTGCAAAACAATTTAACACACAGTCGAAAAGAATGTGCCTAGAATTATATATGTATATAATATGTGGAGTGAACATATAGTTGCATTCATTACCTTAATTAAAAACTTTACACCCGGTCGGCAATGTTTTAAATTAAGTTTTGTTTCAGTTCGTTTGTGAAACTAAAAAAATGTATAGAAGCACACTGATACTCTTCACTCACGCACGCTCGTGTGATTATCCGAGTCAGAAAATTGTTAAGTGTTATGATTTAGCTAGTCTCGCGAAAGCCGGTTTATCATCAAACGCGCTGAAATAAAAAAATCGGAGGAATAAATTACATGGTAGGTTCGTAAATTAAAAAGTTCTTAAAGTAATTCTGTTTTCGAATCAGTGGATGAAAGTGTATCAGAGTTGTTGAGTGATTAGTCTCGACAAAATGCCGACGGCACAGAAAGTAATAAGTTCCAAAATAATACTCCTAGTTGGCAAATGGAGCAAGTTGCCAAGTAAATATGGAGCTTTTCTGTCGGGTATCATTACCAGCTGGTTTATTGTTGATAGATACCTAGTTCCTTAATTAGAAAGGGAATTGCGTTTCGTATTTTTGGGTAGTTTATTTTTTTGTATATTGTTAATTAAGTCAATTGATCAATTATTTAATATTTTCAATCGACATTTATCATAATTATATGAGAAAAGGTCGCAAAATAGGACAACAAAAATTTTTTTTAAACTTGTTTGCTTTGAAATATAATTAAGAAATGGTCAAATCCAAACAGACCTAAGCGCCTTTTTACGGTAGAATAAAAGTTATGATTTTACTTTATTTGAAGAAGGATTTTTTAGATAATATCAGAGGAAATAAAAAGTTGTTTGGATACGTAAGCTCGGTATTTATGGACAAAAAATTTCCATGCCAGGAAAGTTTTCCTTGAGGATTTTGTAAGAGTTCCCCTTAGTACTTGCTATAACATTCACTACAATCCTTTACCTCTTGAAATTTTAAGAAATTGGCCATTAAACTGTTACTATTCAAGAAATTGTGAATAAACTATATTAATGTGTTTTCTTTTACATACTAGCTATGATAAGTTTTTTTCCTAAATCATATTTTCTATTGAGTTGGTTGCTTTTTAGATTAAGTTCACGTGGGTTGATGATATTATAATCAATATAAGAAATCACGAGTTATTTCTTAACTAGGTTTCTAAGACGAATACCACCACACTTATTCTCTTGCAACTTGCCCTTATTATTGCCCTTCTTTCTAATTCTAAAAGCAAAATAGTTTTTAAAACACGCTTTTTGAAGGCATAAAAGGAATAAAAAAGGCGTCATGTTCTTGGCAAACCCTTTCAGTGAATACCCATGACGTTAAAGTGGTTTATAGATTATTTAATGGACATCTTGCCATGTCTGCCATATTTGATTCAGAATGACGTCACATAGCTAATCATGGCTAGTCACCAAAACCAAATAGTAAAAAATTTCAACTCAATCAAAAACCGAGAAGTGAGTCAAATTTTAAGCTAACAGCCAGACTGAGACCAGGAAACCAGAAACTACGTAAATGTAGAGGTAGGCTTGATTAGTAGAGCTCTTAGTGCAGAGTTTCATCCGGCGAAGAACTACCACCTCGCCAATTTCCGCCGCGAAGCAGTAGCGCACTTGTGTTACTGTGTTTCGGTTAGAATAGGACCGGCGAAAATACAGGCATTTAACAACTTCACATCTCAGTGACGACAACTCATTGGCGCCCCCGGTGTTGCAAATGTCCTTAAAAAAGGACACATATGTCGATAATTAATCAATGATAGTCTACTAGACTAAGCCGTATATCTCTTTTGCATAGTCAACCGCAAGGCGGTTTGGAAAAATGATTTGATGTGTATTTTCCACGCCACATCGTTCGATTTTAATTCATGACAAACATATTAGTATGCATGAACATGTCTCTTTGTTCAAAGTTTGATTGTAAATAATTAATTTTAAAGTAGATTTGTTTTAAACTAGGGCCTATTTGACGTTTGAGCCTTCATGAAGGTTAGTAAAAACTTACTGCCGCGTTTGAAGAAGCAATTGCTGTTCTTTATTAATGCACATCATTATTGTACACCAATTAGATTCCAAAAAAGTTTAAAGGATAACAATATTCACTTTTTATTTAATTACAATATAATACAACAATTTGATCCCAAGCCAAGTTCAAAGGTTCACAGTATTTAATAGTTTATCGCATTACAATATAATACAACAAGTTGATCCCAAGAAAAGTTTAAAGGATCACAATATTCAATACTTTATTGCATTACAATATAATACAACAATTTGATCCCAAGCTAAGTTGCAAAGTCGTAGTTTTTGTTTCATCTCTTCAATAATATTTAAAATGAATGTTAATAAATATATAAGTATGTATTTAAAAAACTAGTATATGTAATATCAGTTGTCTGGTTTCCATAGTACAAACTATGCTTAGTTTGGAATCAGATGACCGTGTGTAAAGATTGCCTCAGGATATTTATTTGATATATAGGTTCTACAGAATATCATACGTGACTAACATGGATTTATATTTTGTAGATTCTGGAAACGTGTCATTGGAATCAGCGTTCTGCGCGTTGATGGCACCCTCGCCACTTCTAGAGCTGAGCAGCATCTTCTTCTTCTTCGTTCCTGCTATACTCATTCTATGTCTCTATGTCAGAATGGGACTGCATATCAGGTACGTAATTTTGGTCAAATATAAACCTTGTGTAAAATAATAAACCTGTTTAAAGCGTAAATTTATATTGACTTTGACATAATAGTAATAGTTTCTCTAAAACCCGCATTATATAATAGAAATGATGAATGAAAGAATTATTCAATTTATAATTGTAATATTGAATTTCATAGCTAATTAAAAAACAGTATCTGTGATAAAAAGCTTTTGAAAAAAAACTCTTTTGAATCAATTTCAAAAATCCCAGCGTGTTAGGTAGTATTGAAATCAGTACGTGACATGCAATATTTATTACCTTTTCGGTTGTTCATTCAAAAACATTTTTTCTCAATTAAATCTACTGTTTTTCATTTTATTTTTCATAAATATATTTAAAGATATTTACACCCAGACACAGAACAAACAAACATGTTCATGCACACAAATGTTTGTCCTGGGTGGGAATCGAACCCGCGACCATCGGTTTGGCAGTCAGGGTCTCTAACAACCAAGCCATCTGGCCCGTCATTTAAATATAACATCTATACAGTATAAACTATTATTGGAAAAATAATACGACAAAATAATTTGTTGGCAATATTAGTTACATACGCATCAGAAAATAGAATGATATAATGAAGATAGTATATCTGCCTTTATTATTGTAATTAATATTAGGCAAATTAGTTTCTTATATCATTGTTCTCAGGGTACTCATAAATCTGTAATTTAGGTATTCTCCAACATTTCTACTATCACATATTATTTCTGAACGAAAAATCTTATCGAAAAAAGAAATGGTTGGATATGAACTTTTTTCTGTCAACAAACCTTTAGACAAGAATTCCAAAGATGTAATCAAAAAGTCTTTTTAATATATCAGCGTCTCTTCAGACTTCAGAGTCAAGATCACATATCGAACTTGCTAATATTCTGGGTTGTCAAATACAAATTTCATTTCTATTTTGTGGTGTGATTATGTGTCTATGCTTCTAAACTGTCATACAATATATACATCAAAGCTAGCAGAAATAGATAAGTTGTTAAACCGTCTTCATCTATATACAATTTTTTTCTTTTGTATGTATCGAGTAGTAGAGCTCTTAGTGCAGAGTTCGTCCGGGGAGGTACTACCACCTTGCCCATTTCTGCCGTGAAGCAGTAGTGCACTTGTGTTACTGTGTTTCGGTTAGAAAGGTAAGGGGGCCGGTGAAATTACAGGCACATGAGACTTAACAGCTTCACGTCTCAAGGTCGACAACGCATTGGCGATACCCTTAGTGTTGCAAATGTCCATAGGCGGCGGTAATCACTTACCATCAGGTGGACCGTTCGCTTGTTTGTCGGCGCATGTGGTATAAAAAAAAAAAAAATTTGCGTTCATTTCAAAACATAAGATATTTTTGTATAATTAAACAGAAAAAATGATTAAAAATAAATAAAAAGAAAAAAACCAGTTTTATCAAGTATATACAAGTATTACGATAGAATTTCGCGGCATAAAGGTTTTGACAGAGTTTTGACTTGGGCAATTTACATTATTTACATTCTTCTGTTATGTTTACAAAATATTGCGTGTCCGGTCGGGATAATCTGTGTATTCAATTGTTTATGTATGACACTAAATCCAACATATAGTAGATAGTAGACCCCTCTTTAACATAAAGTACACCAAGTATTACTATGAAACTTTATATAAGCGAGTCCTGAATTTTATAAAACGTTTGCTTTATTTATTTTCCCATTAAGTTCTGTGATCTTTATTTTTAATACATTCATATTCAATAAAACTTTCACATCCTATTCCACAATACGGGTTCAGAATATATCATAAGCAAACAAATACCAAACTTACTTCTTATTGAATTGTTAAAATTTTTGGACTTTATATTATGTTGATTTTTTTATAAAAACATTTTCTAGGACATCCTTTACACACGGCCATCTGATCCCAAACTAAGCAGAGCTTGTACTATGGAAACCAGATAACTGATATACTACATTTACTACTTTTCTTTTCTAGATGCATAGTTATATAGTTATTTACACCCAGACACAAAACAAACAGACATGTTTATGCACACAAATGTTTGTGTTGGATGGGAATCGAACGCGCGACCTTCGGCTTGGCAGTCAAAGTCGTTAACCACCAAGCCAACTGGCCTGTGAAATACAAGAAACATACCTCGCTATTCTGATATTAAATTCAAAACAATACAAATATTAATTACAGTAAATAAAAAGGAGTTCCATCTATCTATAATAATCCTACAGATATAAAATATGGCCTTTTGGAAATTAATTAAGATATCTACATTAATGGTAGCTAGACAGCTCCAGTGAAGTACAAAAGATTAATCCAGACATTAATTTATGAAAGTAAACAATTTACTTAATTGTATCTGCTTCAAAGATTAAATTGTTATAAATAAATATCCTGGGACATTCTTTACACACGGCCATCTGATCCCAAACTAAATAGACCTTGGACTATAGAAACTAGACAACTGATATTCCTCATATACCTACTTCTTTTAAATACACGTATAAATATATAATCGGTTGGGGAAAAAGTTCCTTCGCATTTTTTAAGAAAATTCAAAACATTTTTAATATAGTTTATTTACATTTAACTAAAGTATGTAGGTACTATTTTGTTCGATAACTTTTTGCCATCTTGTAGGTAGGGACATGATCCCATTGCTGTAGAAATTTTGGAACTTCTGATCAAAATACTGCGACAAGTGGTTTTGACAGTCCTCTCGTGATGTTAACCTGACACTGCCTAAAGAATTCTGAAGAGACCGAAACAGGTGGAAATCTGAAGGTCCCTCCCAGCCAAACTCTCTTAATTTTTGCTGAGTGGCTAAAGATGTGTGAGGTCTAGCGTTATCATGATGAAAAACCACACCCCTTCTGTTGATTAATTCCGGCCGCTTTCTCTCAACTTCTTGCTTTAATCTCATCAGTTGTTCGCAGTAGAGTTCAGAATCGATGGTCCTGCCTGGTAGTAACAGCTCATAATGAATAATGCCCTTCCAATCCCACCACACACACAGCATCACCTTGTTGTGAGTTAACCCGGGTTTCGCCACAGTCTGTGAAGCCTGACCGGCCTTTGACCACGACCTTTTTCGCACGTTCTTGTCGTACGTGATCCACATTTCATCACCAGTTATCAGCTTCTTCAAAAATGGTTCGGTTTCATGACGTCGTAATAAAGAATCACAAATGAGTACACGGTTCATTAGGTTTCTTTCAGTGAGCTCGTGAGGTACCCAAATATCTAGCTTTTTTGTGTACCCAGTTCTTGTCAAATGCGCCAAAACTGTTTTGTGGTCAATTCCCAGTTCTTCAGCTACGTCGTAACTACTGATATGCCGATCTTGCTCCACTTTTTCAAAAATGGCATCCATTTTATCCGTAATGAGGCAACCAGAGCGACGTGCATCTTTAACATCAAAATTTCCGGATCGAAAACGCTAAAACCAAATTTGTGCTACTCTCACAGACACTGCACTAGGTCCATAAACATCGCAAATTTTTTTCGCGGCTTGCGTTGCATTTTTACCATTATTGTAGTAAAATTTTAAAATGAATCGAATTTCTTCATTAGATTAACTCATCTTAGCGGTACGAAAAACAAATGCAAATCACACATTTTCCTAATTTGAATTTGGAATTATGTTCTTTAAAATTTAAACTTTCAATGATACCAAAACCAGCCAGATACAAATAGTATAGGCAAAGAGATTTTATTACAAGTTCATACATACTATAATGCGAAAAGACTTTTTCCCCAACCTAATATTTACATCCCGATTTACCCAGGTATATGTATGTAGGGAGGTATGTGTAGATGTATTTATATTAATTGTAGTATGACCAGTTTTACCGGAATACTAGGTAGGCATACATATTATAGGATAATGTAACTATCTATCTATATACATATATATATATATATAGGCAATATAGGGTTCCTTTGACGCACCATCACCTCAAAACTACTGAACGTATCGGGATAGACTGCTACCATTCGACGCGGAATTTTTCGTAGATTATTAGGTAGGTACCAGTAGGTTATATGGACAGCTAGTTATAATACACATATAACATAATCACTTGCTTGTATCTTCTTTTGTTTCAATGGATATAATACTCTTGCTACAAGGCTGCAATTCGAAGAAAAAAATATTTGGATCATATGCCATGCCAAGCCAACTCTTAAAATGAAAAGTGTGGTCAATTACGTTTAAAAATAAAACTCATATTCTTATCCACAATGTATTTCCTCTATTCGTCAATGTAAACTTCTAAATCCAATAATTTATACTCATGTTAAGTCCCAGCTGTAGTCACCCAAAACAACATAAACTAAAACTCCCAGGCATGAACTATATCAATCACAACCCTAACTTACGTTTGTATGTTTGTGCCATCCATATTTTAGATGCAATCTTACCTCCGACACTTGAACATTTGTCTACCTACATCACGAAAGTTAACCTTTCTACCCTTTCCCAGGTCGACGAAGGTGACCGAAAAGACAAAGTTGGGTCTACTGAACGGGCACATACACGGAGAGACGAGACAGGCGAAATCCAGGAAAGCTATAATAAGGATGCTCGGTAAGATTACATTATTTCTCTTTGACTCTCTATGTTTTGTTGCGCCAATCCTCAAAGGTAATCTCAAAGACCGCCTTTCAACCGCTGTATAAATTCCCGCGGGGTCATTTTATTCGGAATTCAGAATTCGAAATTGTGTAGTCTTATGAAAATCGAACGGAAATTTTTGGCGGGAACTTGCTATTGATGTTGGGAATTCGTTTACTTTTTTTTAATGTTTAGTTTTATTCCAAAATGTCGGTGGTGTTTATTCAGTATATCAATTCAAGAATATCAGTAAAACGAATACGTGTACCGCGGCTTTTCAAGTTGCCTCAAAAAGCCTTTGAAAAGTTTTAATAGAAAGTCCACCATTTTATTGAACACAGACTTGTGACTGAGTTGACTTTGTGTTAGTGTTCATTTATATGACAAATTTAGAAATAGCACTACAAATTGGAAAACTTAACTTCTAGAAAAGGATTTGGTTGTGAATGTATGAAACGAAGATGCTATTTAGAACAATACTATCAAAAAGCATGGAGCAGTTATGATGGCAATAATTTTATAGGTTAGTTGGCAATATTTTGGATATGTGTAGTTTTTATTCATTCCAATTTCGCTCTTATAAATTCTACATTAGATTACAGTGAAACTTATTACCGTAAACATTATGCATGAATATTAAATATGAAAGGAGGATTTTGTTAACGACATATTAAGGACATAAAAGGATCTATTACCACACCCATTTCGTTGTGTTGTATAAATTAACTAAGTACATAAAATAGAGAAAGAAATGTCCCTTTCCTTGTCCATTAGGTGGATGTTTCCCAAAGCATTTCCGTATGTTTTACCGTAATATTGTCTAAGGGGATCGCTGAAATTGAACAATTGGGATGATACAATATGCCCTGCCTTCAGGGTGTCGTAGGGTGACATAACACAGAAGAATGAAAAAAGATTGGCAAGTCGCAACAATTTTTTTTATTATAATTAAATCATTTTATTTCATAGTCTAGAGTAGCAGAGCTTTTAGTGCAGATTTCGTCCGGGGAAGTACCTACTACCTTCCCCATTTCCGCCGCGAAGCAATAGTCCACTTGTATTACTATTCGGTTAGAAAGACTTAACGACTCCACGTCTCAGAGTCGACAACGCATTTGCGATGCCTCTGGTGTTGCGAACGTCCATAGGCGGCGGTGACCACTTACCAACTTACCATCAGGTGGCCCGGATTGTGTAGGACCATTTAGAAAAAAGTGGAAAGATAAACCGTAGAAAATGTAAACAATTATAAGCTATATGCTTATCATCTGTCCCCACTGCTGGTAAACTTGGGGGGCATATCATCGTATCTAATTTAAATTATTTTACGTATTCGACCAGTGCCAATTTATGTTCAGCTTCACCAAAGTCTTTGCTAATGTCCTAGTTTGATAAATACAATATGATGGTTTTAAAAATAGATCAAAAACAAAAAAAAATTAAAAAAGATAGGCAGTGAATCCTTATGTTTCAATCATTAATAGAAATAGAACCTATTTATACCAAACCAAATTCATTACCTCATCACGGATTTAAAAAAAAACTACCTGAAATAAATATTCAAAAACATCTATTTTGAAATATTTACTGAAACGTTATTTAAATAAGGTTAAACGATTCTATGAAAATTGTCTCTTTTTTTTCGTGATAAAGATTTACACTAATTGTCATGAAAATTTGTGTCTTTTTTCTTTAGCTACCTTTGTTAGTTAATATAATTATTTTGTGTTAAACCCATAAATATATATTATATCTTCATTGAGATATATTATGTTTACGTCTATGATAATTTATTTAGTCCACTTGATATTTTGGAGATAAAAATGAGGATGTGTCATAAGGACGCAGGATAGAAGTAAAACTTTTGTATAACAGGGAAACATTTTAATTATTCATCAATTACTTTTGAATAGCATATTTTGTGTTTATCATTCATTTATTTTCGAAATTTAGTTTCGAACCCAAATAAGAAGTTCCACTTAAAAAATGCTGGTGACATTAAGCATTATTTTCTTTTTAAATCGTACAGACAATTTGATTACAATTTCTAGAGTTAGAGTTGAAAATTCAATACGTAACACTTTCGATTACCTAGTGTAGGATACAATTCTCTATTACTTTTCATTTTATCTCTGGCATCGATATTTATATTCTTCGCAGCAACAATATTCAGATCACACACAACAATTCCACAGTGTTCTCGTAAAGGTTGATGTAATATGAATACAAAATAGCTCAAAACTTAATAAGACCGCTAATGAAATTGGGATCAAGCGATGAACGCGTCAGTAAATATTGAAAGTCGTATCCAAATCTGGCGACACGATACGTACGCAACATTTACTCTTGTAGTCTCATTTTTGTTTATTTACCTGTAAAACGGCTTCCTAGTACGGGTACCAGCCTCTCACAAAAGTTTATAGAAATATAGCAAACTCTACAATGTAAATTAAGCTTTTTAGTTTTTAATAACTTTTGTGAAAGAAAAATAAACGTTTATTATTATTTTTTTTTTATTACATTTTGGAATTAATCGGGATAGTGTATAGAATAAACATACTATTTTGATTACATTGTTTGCAAAACCTGTGGAGCGTAGGTTATTTTGTTATTCCTTGTCGTCTCTAGAGTAAAAATACGGCCGAAAACATAGTTAGGTAATATAGTATATGCGAAATGCAGTTACGATCATAGAGAGACTAAACAAGTACGCTCTATCCGATGAATAGTAAAACATAGTCAATTTAATGATAGAATAAGCATACCGATACTTCAGCCTCTTTAACACCGGGACCCACCCTCCCCGCTCAGTGCAAAAGTGACTCTGAGATGTGCCATTAATGATTTTTTGAGTTAAGCCCCTATCGTTCTGAGGTTGCGATATTATCTATAGGTACTAATATTTGAGAGAGAGTGAAGAATTTGTTAGTTTGTAGATATGTAAGCGGAGCATAATCTGTGGCACCGCGGCGCCTATTTGAAAAAATCATTCCCTATTCTAAGGTACCTACTTTATTCCAGATTGACATAGGCTACTTTATAATGCCCGGATGCATCGGAGCGAAACAATCCAAGGCCATTTCGGCCTTAAACTTTAATATTTAGACTGTATAAATTTTGATGAATTAACTTAAAAACTAAGTAACTAAAATCTTAAGGTATTTTTTTTATAATCCATGCATATTTTCATATTAAAAAAAAATCCCCGGATACATTCGATCCTTCGAGAATGTGGGTAACACCAAGGCACGGAAATTTCCTTCAAAATTAACCAAAGAGGTCAAATGTAAAGCTTGATGCCGTCAGTAACTGTTGTAAAACACCACAAATAAACTGGAAATATGGCTGTGGACAAGAAATTAGCGTTGCCTTTCCGTCCATTACGTTATCTTAGCGAAGCAACGTGATTTATAGTTGAGTCGCTTTCCGCTTCCTCTGAAATATGATCACAGATTTGTTTTGAAAACAGCTTTTTTGGTCAGTTTTTCTTCTCACTTGTTTACGTTTTTGGTTTAATAATGCTTTGGCATCGATTTTTGCCCGCATTTTAAAAGCTTTACTTGATAATTAGTAATAAATTGATTAAAATTAAATATATAGATAGATACCAATGTATAATATATGGGAGACATTATAAGCATTGATGTCGCTTTTACCCATTTTACTAAAAACTTTTTGCTATCTTTGTCGATATATTCAGTCTAGGCCTAATCTTTAGTATTAACCTCCAAATTACGCATTTCAAATATAGAATGTTTCTCAAAGTCTTTTGATTCGTATCAAAAAACCGTCGATGTAAACTTTAGTGCTTTGACAAGGTTTGGTTATTTTGATTTCGAGATTCGAATTTGGGTTGACGATTCTGAATTTAAAATGGCTTTTCAAGTAATTAAAGCTGCAAGTTTTAATGTCCTTTTGAGTTTCAATTTGGGGGATTGAACTTTAAGAATCTTGGCTTTAAAGATCAGTCTTATAATCAAGGACTAAGCTGTTTGGGAAGTTAATTTTGAATCGCTAATAATAAATATGTCGGGATAGGGAGGCCGATCATAGGTAGTATCATCACCGTTAGACATTGTATGGGCGTAGATATGTTTCTTTGAGAAAAATGAAAGTCATAGGTAGGTTAACTTGCTTAGGTACTTTAATACAATCACACTAATTCACTTCTTATTTTTGGCTATTTAAATAATTGCGACAATACCAAAGTACCTATGTTATTTTAGGAAGATAAACTGTTAATATTATGGTACCTGTTTTATGTATGATTGGCTTCATAATAAATAGCTTTACAGCTTTTCCATGAATGCGGATTCTAAAGTATATGCTGTTTAAAGCAATTGTTTGAAAATTAAACAATTGCTAAGAATAGATGTACAATTTGTTGGTCCTTGTTCATATTATACATTTATAATAAAGCTTTGGTTCCGCATTCAAAAGAAATAAAGCAGTTTATTACGAAGGCACATCTGCCAATGATCATGTCCAACACTAGGGGCTCGATTCTGTAAGGAAAACGACACTAACTCGAGGATGTTTCGTCGCGGCCTCTCTGCTCTGTCTCTTTCGCTAACTACGCTAATACTACTAATCACGTGAGAGATAAGCTCTCCGAGGCCTCCGTTAAGCGGCTCGCCAATGAAGTTTGTATTATAAGTGGGCTGGGGTATCGCCAATACTTTATCGACCCTCAGACGTGATGTTAAGTCTTATGTGCCTGTAAAAAATAAAATAAAAAACCTTTTACGACCTGCACATTTCAATGCAATTTACAAGCTTAATACGATGTTTGTGGATTAAATAGATACAAGCATATTTCATACACAATCATATAAATAATTTGGATAAATCCTAAAGAACTAGATTATTGTTATTTATCTAACATAAATCCCAAGACATTCTTCACACATGGTTACCCGATCCCAAGTTAAGCAGAGTGTACTGCAGTATGGCTACCAGGTAACTGATATAATATTACATATACTACTTTTTTATATAGATATTTACACTCAGACACAGAACAAACAGACATGTTCATGCACACAAATGTTTGTCCTGGGTGGGAATCGAACCCGCGACCTTCGCTTTGGCAGTCAGGATCTCTAACCACAAAGCCAACTGGCCCGTCAATGTAATGTTTAAATATATATAGGTATATACAAAGCAAAATGGGATTCCTTTGACGCATCACCTCAAAACTACTGAACTGAGGATTTTTTCCCAGTTGAATATAAGCGATATATGATATCGATAAACGCGGGTGAAACCGCGGGTTACAGCTAGTACAAATCTAAAATGACTACCCCTAAGTTTAGTTGTTTGGACAACAGAATCGCAACCATGCTTTTTTTTCAACAGCGGCTGTAGTCATAGCGTTCTTCGTGTGCTGGGCACCTTTCCATGTCCAGCGCGTGTTCTTCATCTACGGGAATCACCTACCACAGTTCCACGTGATCAACGAGCACCTATTCAACATCGCTGGCGCACTGTACTACGTCTCGGCTACTGTCAACCCTATACTGTACAATGTAATGAGTGGACGGTGAGTGTTATTGTTTTATTTGCATGGTTTAGGAAAATAAGGCTCACGGCCAGTAGAATTCTCAGTTCTTAAGTATACTTGAGTTCGCGTGTACCATCCTCGACTGCATCGTCACTTTCCATCAGGTGCGATCTAGTCAAATGCGCTCAAGTTGTTATAAAAAAAAATACAGGTTGCACGCATTCATCATGGATCCTTTTATTATATAACCCCCCAGCTCTGATAATAATCGTGGATAAACGATAGAACGGTGGTTGGTACTTTGTAATATCCGTTTGTCGCATGCCAGCTGGCCGTGCGTAAAAAATGTCCCGGGATATTTATTATTATTATTTTTATAATTAATATTAAGAGATTGTTTGTTAAAGACTAGCCTAATTGCCTTGTTGATTTATTTGCGAGTGCTTCTCCATCGAAAGTAGACTTTCGAACCGGTGGTTTACAAAACAACTTAATAGTAGCTCCGACCTTCGCAAACAAACAGCGAAGGCTTTGAACTTTGAATATTTTGATGTCGGTAGTTCTAGCAAGTAATCCACGAAATGGAACCACATTCTGAATGCTTCACATAATCAAAATGCCGTGCGTTATGTACTAAAGTGTATAAACTTCGCTGTAGACAAGTTATATTATTCTGTGACAGACAAATGGATGTTTTGGACCCCTAAAAAGTAAATTTACCTTTCCGTCTACTTGACTGATTTTGTACTAAGTTTCATGAACCGTACATAATATAGACAGTTTTTTTTATAAATAAATAAATAAATATCCCGGGACATTCTTTTACACACGGCCATCTGGTCCCAAACTAAGCAGAGCTTGTACTATGGAAACCAGATAACTGATATACTACATATACTACATTTTTTTTTCTAAATACATACTTATATAGATAGTTGGCGATAGTGTTTGATTACTTTGTTTAGGATGTTAATATTTGTTTGCGATGAGTTGAGTATTTGGTCCGGTAACCTAGTTTGGGTCGATGCGCTTAATGCGCTTACGTTGTGGCAGGATTTCAAATGCGCTTCGGATTTTCACTACGTAATTACTGGATAAACCTAAGGTTCATTATTAGTTTAGCAAAATTTTCTCACGTAGTATTTTTATTACTTTTTTTTAAATCTTAACTAAATTCTCGTTCGTTATAAAAATTGTAAGTTAGGACGTGGTAAGTTATCTCCGACACTGTTGGATACATTAGATCCCCCGGGAACGCGGTTAAAACCGACGACCGCTAGTATCCAATAAAAAAAAAGTTGTCGCTGAATGGTTTCAGAAATTTCAGATGAACGATGCAATATGAATAAATGATTCGCGGACAACATGAACAATAAGGCGCTTTTCCGCTTCCTAAAGGTCGTGCCATAATTTCCTTCTGAGTTATTTAATAATAGCCGTGAAATAGGTTCTATAACTATATCGAAAATCACATTACAAGTAATGAAAAAAATGTTTCCATGTCCTGTATTGCATTGGTTTTATGGGTGTCATAGCGCCCCATTAAAATATATATGTATATCAAATTCATTTGGTTATAAATATCCCAAGACATTCTTCACACATGGTTACCTGATTCCAAGTAAAGCAGAGTGTACTGCTTGTAGTATGGATATAGATATTTACACCCAGACACAGAACAAACAGACATGTTCATGCCAACTGGCCCGTCTATGTTATAACACCTGCGGGATCTTGAAAAACGAGTCTACCGACTTAAGGAGCCAAAAAAACGTGGAAATAAAACTTTTTAACAATGCACAGTGGTTAAACTTAACTCTTACAGTTGTCTTAGTGGTTACAACTTTATTGGTGGTTAGTGTCACTAACCACTTTTTCCAGACGTTTTTAATTAAAAACAGTGCTTTCTTTAGGTTGTTGGTTGCACTTACACGATAATACACATCTTCTTTTACACCCTCACATCCACCTCCCACACACACACACTCACTTTGACACACACCCACAAATACTACACAAACATGAACTGGCTACAACAATTTACGTAATGAATGATCTTGTAACCTAAATTTTGCTTATTTTATTTTAGTTAAGTTATGTCTCAACATTGTAAATTGTAACCCATGGGAAGTTGCGAGGAAACCCCATCACAAGTATCCCTATGACTTACCGGGGTTGCCTCAATTTTGCGCTGTAAACATTTGTAAACATAAAATCTTTTTTTTTTCTTTGACAAAGACTACATTTCTCCGCACATCGGTCATAAAGTCATTACTAAAATATCGGTATTATGCATGCAAACGTGCGACTAAAAGAGTTAAACTTTACAATATGAACACCAAACTGGGTATCGATGACCACTTTCCATCAAGGAAGCGATCACCAAAAGCATTCCCAAAGGCAAGTAGACGGCTGTATAACAACTGCAAGATCTTTATAGTCATGTAATGCACCGAATGGAAACCTATTGCGCAGTCTCAAAATTAATGGGAACACATAGATAGACAGCATTACAAAGCTTAATAAAGAAGTACGAGGTTTGAAACCACAAAAAACAACAAAAAAAATGTATGGGTCACATAAAAATCTTAATATATTTTATGATTATGATAAAAAAAATTATTGTTGTGTGATCATTTATATTGCATATTTATATGGTATTCATGATAATATAGGCCCAGTTCATGATATATATAAACTAAAGATGCGGTATCCACGCTCAGAAACGCCAACATACTAAGATATTAATTGACCTAATTCTATTTAGTCGCGCCCCTACCCGGTGTCGCGACGTAACGCTTTCAATATTCATCTCTCTAACAATAGACCTAAGCAGGAATACTATCGCAACCGAATCCTCATATCGAGTGCGCCAAAAAGCTGATTTGTATAGAAAATGGAATATCCCGCATACCGTGACGTTGCGCTAGTTGTTGATGTTCAATTTCCCATTGCATTGGTTTTTGATGCACTCGATACGATGACGATACGCTTACGATAGATGTTCGTGCTTATATTATTATATTATGATACATCATTAAGCTCAGTATTTAGATAATCAATTGTGAATAGTGAACACTTTACGTAGACTTTATAAAAACCCAATGTTTTATCGTAAAATTTTATCGCTCAAAGACAAATGTACGAAATTTATTGTATTGTCTACATGCAAAGTTATCCTTAGGGAAATCAGAAGCGCTTTCCGCCATTTCTTTCTGTGCTCTGCAGTGTATGTGTCATAGAAATGTTCTTGTTAATATCCGCATTCTTGTTAACGTCCAGTATCTAAGGATTCAATATTCATAAGATGTTAATAATATCGGAGCAACGACGCGAATGATCTGTCGGAGTAATTAAGTTTCATCTCCTAAGAAGAATCTAATTCATTAAATTGAACTTTGGTGTAACTCATCAAATAAAATGTATTTTTTATTGTCAAACTCGAAATTAAATGAAAAAGCTTTATTAAAAATCTTTAAAGGGCCTTTCAATTGTTTTTTTACAAATGCAAATAATCTAGGAATTCAAAGGTACAGCTTTATATATGATATTTAATCCCCCCTTGCCAGTTTGTCAAAACCAATAACCAAAATATTTTTGAGAACGTTAGTACGTATATAAGAATTTCCATATAAAAAGCTTGTGTTGCCACATAAAAAATAAAAAATTCCAACCTCGCTGCTACACGAAACTGTACAACCCGGCTAGTGCCAGGACACACGGAAAGTTTCGTTCAAAATGTATATTCCTAATAATTTCAATGCGACGAGCCATGACTGAAATGACAACTGACAGGGAAAAATGAAAGAGGACGACAAGTATCGACCCCGCTTATTTGGGATAAGGGAAAATGATGAGCAGTAGTAGTACGCCGTGTCAGACAGACGGACAATCAAACAGACAAAGTCGCACAGTAAGGGATCATTTTTACCAACTTATTATGGAACCCCAATAAGGCCCAAATCTAACAAGCCCAGAGCTGTAGGTTCCTAAATTAAAAAATAATATGATAAAAAAAATTACTTCATTTATTGATCCAATACTTTATTGTAAAATGCAGATAAACCGTATTACGAAGATATAGAGTTTATTTTTCTATAACATTAGTAGTTCGCGTATTCGAATTTTAAAATCATAGCTTACATAAAAATCAACATTATTGCTATTATAATAAAATGCATCTATTGATTCTGTATATTTCTGTTACTTTTGTGTTACAGTGATGAGTGCGCATCTTAAAATTTCACTCACATCATTTTTTCATAACGCGCCTAAAGAAGTATAACTTCAACAAAGTTCGTAGCCCATTCTAAAAATTTCATTATTTTGTTCTCCATCTTATTTTTTTATATTATCTCTTAGTCCTACTATAATGTTAATTTTGATATAACATAATAAATTTAAATAATAACTAGTAACTATGCCCTTCTAAGCCTGCAGTGGCAACCTGTAATTAAGTCAACACTCAATTCCTGTTTCTGTATTATTTATCAAATTCTGTTTCTCCTCATTTTTTTGCGTCTCGATCGTTTTGGCTAAATTTGTCTGTAGCATTATACAGGTTTTCTGGCGTGTAAGATGAGGGGCGTAAAAGATCCACCTAACTAGGAATAAAGTAAATTTTTTATGACATTTTGAAACGTCAAAACGGCCATTGTAGCGTGACGCTGGTTTATTTTGTATTTACTCTGTAAGTGATTTTGTTAATCGTATGAAGAAATAAAGTTCCTAACCGTAAATTATCATGTATAGTGTATTTATATGTGGGTAGTGACTCGTCGCTAAGACGCAGGTCGCGGGTTCGATTCACACATTTTTGTGCATGAATATGTCTGTTTATTCTGTGTCTGGGTGTAAATATTAGTTTGTAATATATTTATTAAAAAAAAGTAGTGTATGATATATATCAGTTATCTGGTTTTCAGTACAAGCTCTGCTAAGTTTGGGATCAAATGGCCGTGTCTAAAGAATGTCCCAGGATATATATACATGATTTTACAAAACTACCGCCGAAAGGAGCCGAAGGGAGGTTAAATGGGGCCTTATAAGGAGTCCATTCACAATATTTACCGTAGTAACGCTGTATAACATACCCCAAAAAATAAAAGAACTGATTTTTTTAATGAATAATACAAAAACTATTAAAGTAGACAATTATTAGGTAAAATAGGTACTTCTGTTAAATTATCTGGTTCCCTGACATGGATGTCATGTTACTAGGGTTGTTGGCTTTGATAATTAATTATATTTTTACGGGGTATTTTGTAACACGTTGTATAACCTACTTACAAGAGGTATGTACAAAAACATCCCATGTCGTGCGAGCAATGAACTAATTAATTAAGACATAAATTAGTCTTATTTGAATTTAGAACGTGTTAATTATTCTCTGTTCAGTTAATAAATGACCCGAAGAATGTTTTAAGATCTCCCATTTGTTAAGTTTTGAATAACTACAAATAAACTCACCTATTTGTTTACTTTATAGATGTCTAGCTGTTCCCTGCGGTTTTACCCGGGTTTCCGAGAGATGTCACGTTGTTCTGGAATAAAAAGTACCCTGTATGTTATTCCAGGATTTGCTCTATTTATGTGTCAAGTTGCATCTAATTCCGATTGGTAGTTTTTGCGTGAAAGAGTTACAAAAACCCATACATACAAACATTTGCATTTAAAATATTATAGACTAGCAGTCCCCCGTGGTTTTACCAGCGATCCCGAGGGATGTAACATTTTCCCGGCGCAAAAAGTATCCTATGCTACTTTTAATACCTCCAAGAATATGTGCACAAAGTTTCATAATGATCGGTTAAGTAGTTTTCGCGCGAAAGCGTAACAAACAAACTTAGATTCCCATTTATAATATTAGTGGGAATAGATGATATGCGTAGGTAAATTAAATTTGTCCGAGTATTATATGGTATTATCAACTATACTATTTTATCGCGACTTGCTTGATTTTACGCTGAGGAAAATACTTTAATTTGTTAGTTAAATACCACTTTAGCATTAATTTCTACTGTCATTTTTATTATAAAGAACAAAGAGACAGAAATAGGAATACCGGATATTATAATAAAAGCTTACTCTATTAATAATTCCACTTTATAAAACAAGACACTCTACAATTTAAATTTGTTATCCAAGATAGTATAGTGTCTTTACAATTTATAAGATTTAAATCGACTTTTAAGAGCTACAGAGAAGAAAAAAGTTTAAGTACCTTGCAAATTGGTAGGCATTGTTTTCCAGTGAGTTTCTTTTTAGGTACTAGCCGTCCCCCGCTGTTTTATCTGCGTTCCAGAGGGATGTAACATTTTACCGGTATAAATGTAGCCTATATGTTATTCCAGATAATAATCTATCTCTGTGCAAAATTCCAGCGAGATCAGTTCCACTGCGAAACTGAATAAATGGTTTTGAAAATTGTTTTTTTTAATGGTTCTAGCTCAGTTTCATATATACAGCTCCAGTTCTAGCACTATACATAGAAATTGGTTCCTTAGTAATTTGGTTTACAGCGCAGATTAGTAATTAACAAATTTAATCCAACCACAAAAGCTTCTGAACTAGTCAATCTAATAAACAGTTTCTTGTACACAATTAAATACAGTTCAAGGCGTACATTGCTAAAGGATTTACAACGTTTAGACGAATATAAAAGACTTAAATTACTTTGAAGTAAAGGGTATCTATATATGTAGGTGTGTCTAGAAAGTTTTCTTTTATGGCTCGGAGACGGCCTCATCAAAGGCGTAAGCTGTCACCTAAAAAGGAAACTGATTATCTTTGTGCGAGAAAAATGAAAAATTTTAAACAAAAATAAATTCTACTTTATGGTCATAATATTTCTTTTCTCTGTGAGATTGAAATGAGGTCGAATATAAACTGTAATCTGCCCTAAAGAGATGTATTAACACCGCCTAAATCGAATATAAATTCAAAAAAAAATTCAAAATTCAAAACCATTTATTCAGTTTAGGCCTTCGGAGGGCACTTATGAAGGTCAAATTTAAAGTTACTGAAGCTATTGCTATATATATAAGCAAAATAGGGTTCCTTTGACGCACCATCACCTCAAAACTACTGAACATATCGGAATGGTACTGCTACCATTCGGCGCGGAATTTTTGGCAGGGCTATACGCGGTTTCAACCGCGTTTATCGATGTCTAGTACTATTATACGAGCAATTCATACATACATATATATGTATACTACCACTCCCCCGCGGTTTCACCCATATTCCCGAGGGATGTAACATTTTCCCGGCTCAAAAAGTATACTATATTACTTCTAATACCTTCAAGAATATGTGTACAAAGTTTCGTGATGGTCGGTTTAGTAGTTCTCGCGTGAAAGCGTAACTCACAAACTTACATTCACATTTATAAAATTAGTAGGGATATATAATGGATTTCTCGGAAACGGTTCTAACGATTTAGATGGTCGGTTTAGTAGTTCTCGCGTGAAAGCGTAACTCACAAACTTACATTCACATTTATAAAATTAGTAGGGATATATAATGGATTTCTCGGAAACGGTTCTAACGATTTAGATGAAGTATTAAAGTTTATCTGTATACTCTGTAAATACTACCTATTGCTATCACTCTAAAAAAAAGACGATTTTAGAAACAAATTACTTACGCCGAGAAGATCTCGGTCGCCCAGCACCCGAATTGTGTAACTCTCTCAGATTAAATGTGGAAGCCTATTTCATATTATATTAGATTGATGGTCCGGCGCGCGAGCCGTGTGGTACAGCAGTCGTAGCGCCGTCAAGGCAATAAATAAATATCCCGGGACATTCTATACACACGGCTATCTGATCCCGAACTAAGCAGAGCTTGTACTGTGGAAACCAGATATCTGATATAAGTACTACATATACTACTATTTTTTTCTAAATACATACTTATTTACATATTTACAACACCCAGACACAGAACAAACAGACATGTTCATGCACACAAATGTTTGTCCTGGGTGGGAATCGAACCCGCGACCTTCGGTTTGGCAGTCTGAGTCGCTAACTACCAAGCCAACTGGCCTGTACAAAATACAAGATTGACTGCAACTGCATTACATAATTGCCTTATAGGTACTATTAAATCAAGCAATATTCCTAAGGTACTCCGCTTTTTCTCAAGCGTACTAAATTACGTTATGGAGCTTCGAAATCCAGTTCTACGGAAACAGATAAAGTAACAAGGTTCCTTATTTGCTACGAATTAAGAGCGACATTCTCGTAGCAATGCACTCAGCTTTACTTTTGCGTATTAATAAAATATTGATACAACACAAAGAAACGTTTGGGAGTAATTAAAATTTAGTTAAACTATGCTTTATTTAAGCAATAAAACTACCTTTAACTTTGCGAGTAAGATACCCTTTATTTATTGAATCATTATTATCAATGATATATAAACTATAGACGCGTTGTCCGGGCTCAGAATTGGCAACATAAAATTATGGTATTTGACCTAACGCCATTTAGTGGCGCACTAACCAGTGTCGCGGCGGCACGGGCTGCGCATGCAGCATTAAATCCTAACGTAACAAACGATGTATATTCATCTCTCTCTAACAACAGGTTCACCATAAAACGACAGCTTTAACCTGGATTTATTCAAGGCCAGAGTGAATAGGCATTTTCTGGGTAACCGTGCTACATCCTCGGCTTCGGCATAACTCCTTCGGGGTCAGTCGAAGGCAAAACGCAAGCCAGTAATTAATAAAAAAGAAATTGAATTTACTTTCTTGCCCTTCGCACGTAAAAGTAGCTGTCTTATCGATAGATTTACGCTGTTTTTGAGAGCCACGATGATTGTTGATGATGTGTCTATGTAATACATCATTGATTATTTATTGTATATTTCTATGAAATTAAATTAAAGCACATTAAGTACAAAGTTAAGTGACGTGACCAAATAAAGTTATTGCGAACCTAATATTAATTGAAGGTACTATAGTAAAGCTAAACAAATTGAAATAGCGTCTCAAAACCAAATTTTGTTAAGTTTTCTTAGAATTTCCTTATTCTATATAGTTTTGAACAAGAATTCGAAATTCACGACAACTCGGCTCTTACGCCTTATAAAGTTTACGAGAGGATTTGTAAAGCTGAGGCCTTCTTTGTTTCTGAATGACCTCATTATTTTAGTTTACGGCTTCACCACAGTATTTTTTGGGCTGTCTATACTTCGGTAAATCTATAAGGAGTTTTGAAACTTTTTAAAGAATCTTGCTTATTAGCTTAATTAATTTTATTATTAAAACTGTCAAGCTAATATTTAGGAAATATTTAACACTAGCTGTCCCTCGCGGTTTCACCCGCGTTCCTGAATGATTTAACATTTTCCCGAGATACAAAGGAGCCTATAGTAACTCCAGGGCATCTCTATCTATATGCCAAGTCTCATCCAAATCGATTCGGTAGTTTTTGCTTGAAAGAGTAACAAACATACTCACAAACTTCGCATATATAATATAGCTGACCCCCGCGGTTTCACCCGCGTTCCCGAGGGATATAACATTTTCCCGGAAAAAAAAGTATCCTATGTTACTTCTAATACTAAGATAATATTAATAGGGATTAGTAAGATAAAGAAAATATACAGGTCTCATTTACGTAGCTGAAATAAAATGATATAAGCAGGTAGCTCTCCCTGTCACTCTGGTCAAAAATTCAAAATTCAAAATTTCTTTATTACATTACAAGTACAGTAATTACATGGGTTGGGGCTCCCCTTTTTAAAAAACCTGTATTAGGAGAGACCCGCTCTTCCGATTTTTATGATTAAACTTGTATACAAGGTAAATGTTTAAAGTTAAAAATATGTAAATATAAAATGACCAAACTTTAAACAAGATGCGTAAATTAGTTAAAGTGTGAAATGGTAGGGTGTGTAATGATGAGTGAGTGTGGAGTGTATGTGTGAGTGTAGGGAGTGTATGTGTGTCTGTTGTTTTATTTATTTATGTCTTTAATCAGAACAACAATAACTTTATTTGTTTGTAATTCCAATACAATAAGTTTTGTATGGACGCTAATGCTACAAAGGGAAAGTTTGTATAGATAAAATTAAAGAAAAATATTTTCGACTACAAATAACAAAGCTACCAAATTAAGCAGTAGGTATTGTTAAAATATTATTATAATATTAGCTTTCCCCCGCGGTTTTGCTCGCGTTCCCGAGGGATGTCACATTTTCCCGGCACAAAAAGAATCCTATGTTACTTCTAAAAAATACCTCCAAGAATATGACAGTACGATAAGGGCTTAACTCAACATTTTGCGAAATGGGGTTACGATCATAGAGAGACTAAACAAAGTACGCTCTATCCGATGTATAGTAAAACATTTTGGTACATAGATATGTACCAAAAGTGATTTTTTGAGTTAAGTCCCTATCGTTCTGAGGGTGCGAGTGTACAAAGTTTCATGATGATCGGTTAAGTAGTTTTCGCGTGAAAGCGTAACAAACAAACTTACATTCACATTTATAATATTAGAAGTGATGTATCAGTATTCAAATTTTGCGACTATATAAGTCCAATAGCCTCCAGACATTCTATATGTGGAATTATTAAATTACTAGCTGTCCCCCGCGGATCCACCCGCGGTCCCAATGGATATAACATTTTCCCGGGGGAAAAAATGTGCTATCCATCCTACTAATATTATAAACCCGAAAGTTTGTATGTATGGATGTTTGTATGTATGGATGTATGTGCCTCTTTCACGCAAAAACTACCCAACGGATTTGGATGAAATTTGGCACATAGATAGAGCATATATTGGAATAACATCTAGGCTACTTTTCTGTACCCTCGGTAAAGCGGGTGAAACCGCGGAGTACAGCTATTAATCTATAAAATCGATAATCTATAACCTATATATAAACTATTTTTACGCCAAATTTCATCAAGATCCGTTAAGCCGCGGTATATTGACGTGGTGGAACAAACATCGTAACTATCTTATTTATAATACGTAATAGGTAAGATAAAGCATTCACTGATATTAAAATTTTTCATAGATTGTCAGGCGGATGGAAATAATATACATAGAAAATTTTGTTTTCAACTTAAATCTACAAGAATATAGTTTGTAGACGGAAGAAAATTGCAAAAATCGTAGCCGCTGTAGCTTGTAGCTGTTTTCGTAGAGGTGCAGTTCGTAGCACTACAGTTATTTTAACCTATAGGTCCATTGCATTTTTATATCGATTAATTTTATTTTATTTTTTTATAATTAAGTTTTTTTTTTTTTTTTTTTTATGCCACTTGGGCCGACAAACAAGCAGACGGTCCACCTGATGGTAAGTGGTAACCGCCGCCTATGGACATTTGCAACACTAGGAGCATCGCCAATGCGTTGTCGACCCTGAGACGTGAAGTTGTTAAGTCTCATGTGCCTGTAATTTCACCGGCCCCCTTACCTTTCTAACCGAAACACAGTAATACAATTGCACTACTGCTTCACGGCGGAAATGGGAAGGTGGTAGTACCTCCCCGGACGAACTCTGCACTAAGAGCTCTACTACTCTACAGTAAAGTATATTGGATGCAATGATTACTTTTTGAAAAATGAAGAATTTACCTATGTATTGGTGCTTAAAGGGCACAATAATTATTTCTACAATTATTATTCTATTATCTCTAATATAAAATAAAATAAAAAATTACGGGCACTTGGTTCGATTCCCACCTAGGACAAATTTGTATGATCATGTCTGTTTGTTTTGTGGATTTAATATGTATTTGAAGGATGGTATTAAAAAAAAATAGTATATGTAGTATATATCAATTTTCATGGAACTAGCTCTGCTTTGTTTGGGATCAAATGGCGGTGTGTAAAGAATGTCCAGGAAATTTATTTATCACTAGCTGTCCCTAAGTGTTATTCCAGGGCATTTTCTATACAACGTGCTACAAAATACCACGTAAAAAAATAATTAATTATCAAAGCCAACAACCCTAGTAAGCTGTCATGTCAGGGAACCAGATTATTTAACAGAATGGCCTACGTACCTAGTTTATCTAATAATTGTCTACTTTAATAGTTTTTCTATTTTTCGTTCATATAAATCAGCTTTTTTATTTTTTTGCGGTAGATTATACAGCGTTACTACGGTTCTTAAATATTGTATTATGGACACGTCATTAGGCCCCATTTAACCTCCTTTCGGCTTTACGGGTAGTTTTGTAACATCCTGTATATGTGCCAAGTTCCATCCAAATCCATTTGGCAGTTTTTGCGTGAAAGAACACCAAACATACATAAAAACTTTCGCATTTATAATATTAGAAGGATTACAAACACAGCGTAATTATAAATGTCATAATTTCCAGTCTGCATGGAGTTCCAAATGTATGTTTACCTCCCAACTACAGTCCACACTCCACACTAGTTACCGACCCTTTAGCGGAGTCCTTTATGGTGGAACTTCATAAGTGAGTTAAGGGCATGCAGCTGTAGCTGGCCAGTTATTACATTACCCTTGATTCTGGCCATTTCGCGAAAATTACGTGCGGCTGTAAGAATATTTAGGTCATGTAAGTATTAGTAATACTTGATTTTTAAGTATATTATTTGCTTGTTTTTAAACGACTTAAGGTGGACCTTTTAGGGATAAATAAAAAACTAAAAAACACGCATTTTTAGAAAATATAACTTTTTTTTTATATACCACATGGGTCGACAAACAAGCGTACGGTCCACCTGACGGTAAGTGGTCACCGCCGCCCATGGACATTTGCAACACTAGGGGCATCGCCAATGCGTTGTCGACCCTGAGACGTGAAGTCTCATGTGCCTGTAAACAGTAATATAAGTGCACTAATGCTTCACGGCAGAAATGGGTAAAGTACTTCTCCGGACGAACTCTGCACTAAGAGCTCTTCTACTCGTGAAATAATAGATAATAAATATGAATTAAGAGCAGTGTAAGAAAAAAATGGTTTTTTAATGTAAAAAAAAGCGTGTGGTTCTTTTTAAGATATTATCATAATGGTAATCTTTGTACTCATATCTATCAATAAAATATTTGTAACTATTGATACCACGCACCCCACGCTTTTTTTTCTTATTTACACTATTCCTAATTCAAATTTATTATCTATATTTAGTTAGATTTTCTATAAAAGCGTGTTTTTTAAACTATTATTTATTTTTAATTTCGAGTTAATCCGACCTATTGATGGGTGTCAAAATTGCGCTCAAAGGAGTCGGTTACAAACATACAGGTGAAGCTAATAAAAAGCGTGTAAAAAGTCCAATCTAGAGTACTCTTCTGCGAACCGTATCTAAACCGATTTTGTTTTTTCGCCATAAGATCTTAGCAAGCATAATGTTGTGTAGGTTTGTTACCACTCAGCTTCGTAACTTCTAAACGAATTTTAATGAAATTTGACATACAGATAGCGCAATTCTTTCTGGAAAATATTAGATACCGTGGTAGAAGCTACGAGGTAGTAATTGAGTAGTAGAGCTCTAAGTACAGAGCTCGTCCAGGGAAGTACCAATTTCTGCCGTGAAGCAGCCGGAGCCGGTGAAATAACTAACATGAGACTTAACAATTTCATGTCTCAGGGTCGATAAAGTATGTTGCTCTGGTGTTGCAAATGTCCATATGTACCACTTATCATCAAGCGGACCGTGTTGTTGGTTGTCGGCTCACGTGGTATTAAAAAAAAAGTAGAAGCTAGTATCAGAACGTCAGGATAAATGTATAATCTACAAACACATACGTAACCTTGTACCAGCTTATACCGTGTCACCCCATTAATTCCCATGAGTAGACAACAAACACGACCTACAGCCACTTAAGTACTCACACAACAATAACTAATAGTTGTGGCTAAGATGGGACTTTAAGGTTCACAATTCCGTAACACGAAATTTATAATAAGACTGATATTTAAAAATTACAGGGTGTGTCCTAAAGACACATGATAGAAGTGTAATTTTGGATTACAGGGAAATATTTTAATTATTCATCAATCACTTTTGAATAACATAGGTTGTGTTTATTTATTTATTTTTAGTTACACAAAAAGGTTGCGGATAACTTTCACATCAAAATTAAAAGCAATTTAAATATTTCTTTCTACAACATTGTTGCAAATAATATATGCCCTGGGTACATATAGTATATAATAGATATCCTGGGACGTTATTTACATACAGCATGATTCCAAACTAAGCAGAGCTTGTACTATGGAAACCAGATAACTAATACATTACACATACTACTTATCTAAATACATATTTAAATAGATATTAACATCGAGTACAAACAGACATGTTTAATTCAAGTGCACAAATGATTGTCCGGGGTGGAAATCGAACCCATATGTGGCATTAATGTCAGGTTCTCTAACCACCAAGGCAACATTAATAATAATATTGATTTTAACTGAACACCTATATTACAAAATTTTAACAGCTTTTGGTTACATCACTAGGCAAGCATTTTTGATGCATATTTTTACATTAAACTTAAAACATCAGTAGAGACATGGTTTTAAAGTAAAAATGCGAAATGAAAACTTTAAGTCCCAGTACGGCTTTAACTGCCCATCAAAAGTTATAAACAAAACTTAGTAATTACTCTAGTTAGGTACTAGGTTTTGTAAGATACAAATGTCTGGTACACATTAGACTATCTTTATGTTTTATTTTAATAATAATAACATATAGCATACATATATTTTGTTAATGAATTTTTATGATAAACTCTACCTTAACCTCTCTTATAAACTGATATCGTAAACGTTATTGTTTTTTTTTCTAATATGTTATATAAATATCAAATGGTTATAATAAGAAAAAAAATTAACAAAAAGTTTTTAACACAATTCTACATTTACTACATTTAGTATTTCAATTAAAAAAAAAGGCATTGGGATCAGTAAAGTCAGTATGGTAACTTCTTTTATCTCAATTCAGATAATTCTTTTGATAATCACCTTCATCTTACTTATTCTGTGTCTGGATGTAAATATCTATATGTATAAGTATGTATTACAAAAATTAGTATATAAGTTATCTGGTTTCCATAGTACAAGCTCTGCTTAGTTTGGGACCAGATGGCCGTGTGTAAAGAATGTCCAAGGATATTTATTTATTATTTGTCTCCTTTTATGCCGTATTGGTGTAAAAATCTGCAATTTTCAAAGCGTGTTCCATTAACTCCCATGAGTTAATAACATTCATACTAAATAAATGAACATTATTAATACATAGAATACTTTTTTCTCTGGAACTCCGGTGAGACCGCTTGTAACCTAGTAGGAAACGATTATAAATTCGAAAGTGTCTCTATCTGTCTGTCTGTTACGTTTTCGCGGCTATATCTTTATGAAATTTGTTAAGGAGTGGTAATTGTTGTCTCAAAAAATAATCTTTTTAATATAAATGAACTAAAAATTAATAAATGAAGAGGGTGAAACCACCGGACAACTATTAATGGAAACAAAAACTGACAAAAGGCCAAAAGTTACGGGTACACTAATGTGATATGGATACACGTCGCCTGTGGTTATATTTAATTTAGATTAGACCTGTCATAGAGAACTGCCCAACCATTCCCTGGGGCTCGATTCTGTAAGGAAAATGACACTAACTCGAGGATGTTTCGTCGCGGCTTCTGTACTCTGTCTCTTTCGCTAACTACGCTAATACTACTAATCACGTGAGAGGTAAGCTCTCCGAGGCCTCCGTGAAGCGCTCAATGCGGCGGAATAAGGAGGTTGTATAGTACCTACATCTAATATGTAGTAATATTTTGTTCTTTCATAAATTATTTATCAGATACTTGTAGATTATTAACATCATTATGTCCTCGTTTGTTCATATAATTTTTCTTTTATGATACATTTTCAATAAAGAAATATTTCATAATGATAATTATTATACGAGTATTAGGTCGCAGATTTTCATCTTACAGAACATTTGACATATAATAATCGTAATTATTTATTTATCTTATTTGGGGTCATCGCCCTAATAGAAACAAGTGAATAAGTTAACCTACTGTAGTGAATCTGGTAGTTAATATAGTTCTATATTTAGAGCATAGTATTAATTAATTGCCTCAGGCGTGACTTTGTGGAAATCCATTGTAAGTTATAGATTCCATCGATTTCCTATTGAGTTTCCTTGGGAATTGACAGAGAAGGGGAACCAGCGGAACTAGTTACTAGATATCTGTTTTTCTATAGGCATAATATTACATTGATTTCTATCTTTTTTACTTAATGGGTCCTTCGTTATTATGTATTATGTTCGTATCCCAATTTTTCTTTATTACATACCTTTTCCTTTTTAAAATCTTCTTATGATCTCGATAGACCCTCCAAAGTTCAATCAGATAATAATACAGTGGCCCTTTGTTCAATAGATCAATTGCCCTTTTGGGATCGAAAGTATCATAATTCAGCTTTCATAATGTCCTGTGAGTAAAAAGTTTCTTATTTTTTGTGTAAAATATTTTTCATTACACGTGTAGGGTAAGTACTCTCAAACTCATGTTTAAGTTGGGTAAATAGCTGATTACTCATTTTATAATTACAGCATGAGTTTTGAATAAATCAAATTATCAGGTTGTCTTGTCGAGCCCAAATGATGATCAAAGCTGCTAAAATTGAAAAAAATAACTTAAATAAGTAACAAAAGAAACATACTGTGTGTCAAAAGTGTCAATACTAAAGAAGTGAGCTACGATAGTACTTATTCCGCATGTGTAATGAAAAATATGTAACCTAACCTAACATAACCTGGATTGATTCAAGGCCAGAGTGAATAGGCATTTTCTGAGTAAGCGTTCTACATCCTCGGCCTCGTCATAACTCCTTTTGGGGTGAGTCGAAGGCCAAACGCAAGTCCATTAAAAAAGGCATCTACAACTCATGCTCGTTGACTCGAGTACACGAACGAAGTGGGTGCGATCATTGGCTCGAGTGCTCAAGTGACAACCTACCGCACTAGTTACACAAAATACTATAATATGACCGTCCTATCGTGCTGGCTCCGTAAAACGTTATCAGAACATTTATTATTAAACCTGCTCTGTTTAGGTAAAGTTGTCGAGATAAAAAAATTCCGCTTGACTGCTATAAAAAAACCCTATGGCGTCATCATCATAACCTTCAATTAAACATTGGAACCTTATATCATAACTAATAAAGACTATTTCTCTATGACATTATAGACGTCAAATCGGGCCTTTCAGATCTTGAACTATTAACCGCAGACAATGAACAATGAACATGGATATTGATATTAATTTAGTAGGAATTAGAGTGGGTTAAACATTGTATCATATATAGAAGTTTCTACAGCTTTAGTAGTTACTCGATTAATTAGCGTAGGTATGTTATAAGTATAAATATATTGATTTTCGAATGGTTCTCTTGTTTTGATGTTGTAACGCTTATCTCTTTTCCTCATTATAAATAACTAGGCGGTTTCACTCCCGTCTAATGTGACGCGGGAATATACAATTTTGAAATCAGTCAAGTAGTTTAGGTGATTACCTCCTATCCACACTTACAAACAGTACCCTTACCTCTTTATTATTTTAGTATATAAGTATATCTTCACGACCAATATCCACGAGTAGGGAGGAAGTAATGAGAACGACATTCCAGCATTGATAATTTAAAGTTTCAACACCATCATTCAGGGATTTTACTAAAGTTTTAACTAAGAAATATTATTATTATTATTTATATTATACCACCTAACAGTTGGGGCGCTCCCTTTTATGTTTATAAGGTTTCCGTTTATCGGCAAAACCAAAACACGATTACTTTGAAAATTACGGAGCAAAAGAGCAATCTTGCAGCCGATCCTTGTGTATTTTTCCATTAAAATATATGTACGCCTTAAACGATTTTGGATATGTCGATAAGCTACCTACAGCAGTTTAGTTTTAATTAATTATTTTCTTACATCAAGGTACATTTTTTGATCTAATGTATATAAATATGACGGGCTAGTTGACTTGGTGGTCCATAAACATGTCTGTTTGTTCTTTGTCTGGATGTAAATATATAAGTATGTATTTAAAAAGTAGTATACAGGTGTGACAAAACTACCCGTAAAGCCGAAAGGAGGTTAAATGGGGCCTTATAGCGAGTCCATTCACAATATTTTAGAAACGTAGTAACGCTGTATAACGTACCGCAAAAAATAAAATAAAACAGATTTTTATGAATGAAACTATTAAAATAGACAATTATTCGGTATAATAGGTTCGTAGGCCTTTCTGTTAAATCACCTGGTTCCTTGACATGACAGCTTACTAGGGTTGTTGGCTTTGATAATTAATTATATTTTAACGGGGTATTTTGTAACACGTTGCATATGGTATATCTATAGAGTTGACTGCTTTCCATTGTGTCTACGAGATATTTTTTTCTTATTATTATTACTTTTATTTTGTTAAAAGCCGTTCTTCAACAAAACTACAATAGAGTTCAGTTTGGTACAGAAATTCGGATTTGACCTACTGAAAATCTGACCTTCGAGATTGAACCAGTAACGTGATATTCCTCATCATAACAAACGAGAGAAACAGAATACCTTTCCGCTATTAATATCTACACCAAAAATATTTTTTTTGTTATCTGAGAAAAATGTTTTAGCTCATATTTTTCTTTAACAAATAAGTTATTTTTGGTCCCAACAATGAAGGTTTTATTATAAAAGATTCCGATAATAAATAGAAACGATGTTAAAGAATCAAAAATAGGTCAGAACCAAATATATATTAACGATTTACCTAAAATGTTATTCGTCATCAAAATCCCCACATTATTCTATATTATAAAGGACCACACGTTCTACCACATTTAGGGAACATACTCGTAATACCACTTCATCAATCAACAGCAACGGTCTCACTTCGAGAGGGGTTTGATTCTGGAAGGTAAATGTCACTAGCTTGACGATGTTTCGTCGCGGTCTCTATGTCTCTTTCGCTAACTACACAATCACGTGAGAGGTCAGCTCTCGGAGAAACCAGATAACTGATATACTACATATACAACTTTTTTTCTAAGTACATACTGAAATAGATATTTACACACAGACACAGAACGAACAGACATGTTCATGCACACAAATGTTTGTCCTGGGTGGAAATCGAACCCGCGACCTTCGGCTTGGCAGTCAGAGTCGCTAAACACCAAACCAACGGCCTGTCAAAGTATTTGAATAATCGGAATCGGATGATATGGGGCAAAACCACGATGTTATTTTACATATCCCTCCTCGTGATAAAAGCATGGAAATCTTGCGGCACGCTATGATGGCCGTTTTGACGTTTAACTATGATAAAGAAAATTAACCATTACTCCTTCAGACATAAGATGCATCTATTGATCCAACAGCTAATTGTAAAATGATGGAAATCAACCTTATTTCAAAGCAATACAGTTTCTTTTCCTATGACAATCTGAAACGTCGAAACGGCCATCATTGCATGCCGGTAGCATAGCTATTGTTATGCGTTTGATTTAAATACTACCATCAACGTCTGCCTACTCTGTTCCCTATTTGAAATGAGCGAGATACTTTATCTATGCTTAGTCATTTACCATTCAGCGTATTCATTACCTATATGAGATTTGGCAGAGATTTTATGTCAACAGTACTTTTTGGGAATGCTTTTGTGGACCATTTGGTGCAATTTAAACTGTAAGTGGTCATCTATATACCTACACTTTAGTCGTCTCTTACGACAACCAAGATATTAATTGGGGTGGTAGTATTCGTGCTCTACTACACATAACATTATCCTCAAGTTATAAGTTGAATATCTTTGAGGTGTAAAACGAACCTGAACAATATTTCTTTATTTATATGTAATTGACGGCAGAATATATCTAATTGTACTAAATCTTGTGAGTAGTAGAGCTCTTAGTGCAGAGTTCGTCCGGGGAAGTATTAACACCTTACCCATTTCTGCCGTAAGGCAGTAGTGCACTAGTGTTACCGTGTTTCGGTTAGAAATGTAAGGGAGCCGGTGAAATTACAGCACATGAAACTTAATAACTTCACGTCTTAGGGTCGACAACGCATTGGCGATGCTCTGGTGTTGAAAATGTCCATAGGCGGCGGTGACCACTTACCATCCGGTGGACCGTGTGCTTGTTTGTCAACTCATGTGGTATAAAAAATAAAAAAGGCGTAAAATTAAATACGTTGTTTTTTTCAGGTATCGCGTAGCTTTCCAAGAGACACTTCTCTGCCGCAAAGTCGCCCGCCGCGGATCCCGTACAATACAATTTGACACCATTTGCCGCGACGTCACACCCCTACCAAGCATTTCCAATGGGAACTCGAACAGTCGAAAACACGATTCGAGAATCACGTTCCTTAATAAAATTGATTATGTTAAAGATCCAACACCATTCTGCATCGGTGAAGAAGGCGAAAACGGTGTATTTCAAACTTTCTCAATAACGTGAAGTGTTTAAATTGATACGAAATTGTAAAATTACTTTTCACTTTTCCAATCTCAGGGTAATTGCTTTAGACACTAAGTTTGATGTAAAATTATTTTAAGGTCATAAATGAACTTAAGTTATATTCCATTTTTATACAATATTAACTGAACTTCTCATTGTTACATTCAAATTAGGCATATTCATAAATGGAATACCCATTTAAGTAATATTTTAATACCATTATCGGTAATAGGTACCTAAATAAGAATTTTATCATCGCTCATGTCAAATGTCAAGCAAACTATGAACTTATGACTCGCTTTGATCAAACCTACATCAACTTTTTCGTTAAAAGAAGTTATTATCTGGCTATCGAATTAATTGTATTTCTAATTAGTAAAATATTAAATAACTATAATATATTTTGTTACAAATGGAAAGTAATAACCTTCAGGGACAATATATTTTTGGGTTATTGTTTTAAGAATGTTGTAATGTATCTATTATACTACCGGCACGCTATGATGGGCGTTTTGACGTATCAGATTGTCATAGGAAAAGAAACTGTATTGCATAGAATAAGGTTGATTTTCATCATTATACAATTAGCTGTTGGATTAATAGATGCATCTTATGGCTGAAGGAATAAAGGTTATTTTTCTTTGTCGTTGTTAAACGTCTAAACGGCCATCATAGCGTTCCGCAAGTTTAGTTTACGACTTGATTAAGACAAATTAGGCCCTAACACCTCTTATAGCGATTTAACTAAACCTAAACCTATAGTCTGTCAATTATTAAAAAAAAAACAATTGAAGAATGTCATAGAAAACACTGCGTCTTATATTTGACAGACATTCGGGATGTTTCGCAGCTGCTCGGGACGATTCGAGTAGCGAGCCTAATGTGTCATTTCCAACTTCGAATAGTTTTTATTTTTAAAGTTTTCATTTCTATTTGTAATAAGGCAGTCAAACAGCACACGACTGCGATAAAATACTATAATAACCATAAACTTACCACAGAATTTACCTACATTTAAATCAATAACATTGTTCCAACCGATCAAAATGACAACCGAATATCTTTAAATAGATATATAATTCTACAGTACGTGTTTATGTCACTGAACTCCTCCTAAACGGCTAGATAGATTTTGCATGTTACAGTGGATTCGAGAATGGTTTAGATTCACAATTAGACCCAATAGGTGGCGCTGCGATCGAATTCCTGAATTTTTGTATGAACTTATTTCGACAGGACAATGGCTGTCCGGACAGCTAGTAGAGTAACATTAAATTATTTTGTCAAATTTCGCTTTCTATATGTACTTTCGGATATTCTCTGACACAAAAGCGATTTAATTAAAGCAAAGTCGAATCGTTGTAAGAGGTTGGGGTAAGGCCTAAAGAGCCTAAATAGGCCTAAGTTAGGCCTATTTGAATACTATTTATTAGTTCGCATGGCATAGCAGTATTTTGTGATTTCGTTTCTATAAGTATAGTATAGTATATTTATTGTAATTACTTAAGCTTTAGTACATTTAGTACATTTAGTCTCTTAACATAAGTTTGGTTACTTCCAAAAGAATATAGAACTATCCTGTATTCAAAATAAATGATAAAACACTAGCCAGTGTATTGAACATCCAAAAATACACGAATACATCAAATGTGATCAAAATTTTATAATTAATATGATTTTTAAGTACCAATCTAGCCAAAAAGGGTAGATCTTTTGATGCTGTACAGTTATGACGTCACAACTTGGTATTTCATACAACACTCCATACGTTCGTTCGTTTTGACATTTAATAAAAAGTTACTAATTTGACATGTCAGTCAACATCGCTATTGTTGTTTTAAACAATTGTTGTAAATAAAAAGTTGTAGCACCTAAGTAAAAGTAAAAAAAAAGGATTTTATCTCTCGCTATCTTTCATTGAATTAGCTTTAAGGTAATGTAGTTTTGACTTAATACATTTGATGTAGTTTTTGGCTTGTTTTTCATTTGTATCGTATGTACCTACGTAATCTATATCACAAGCAAGGTCTTACTGTAAGCTTAGGTCTGCGGTTCCCAAAGTTTGTAAATAGAATTAGTAATACATGATTACACGGCTTTATATTGAAGTTATACTTGAACGTAAAACCGTAATATACGAGATCTTTCTTGTTTTATTTTTTATTCTATTAATCCTCACTAAACTTTAAAAATTAAAATTCAGCTGTATGTTTGTGTCTGCAAAACTCGTGATAATAATAGTAGATGGAATGACTTCATTTTTTTACACAATATTGGGTTTTTATATAAGAGTGTTGCTATATACTTTTTATACCGAAGTTCGTAAGGAAAAGGATATAATTATCATTCAACTGAGCTACAGCAAAGTATGGCCTGGTTAAGCTAGTAATATTATAAAGTGGCAAAGTTTGCAACTTAAGATGTAAGAGATAATCTCTGGAACTACTCATCTGAGTTCTAAATTTCTTTCAGAAATATTTCTAATGGTTCTTGAAGGTGGAAATAAGGTCTATATTATCCCATAAAATAAAAGGTATTTCCGAAAGGCAACGAAAAAACGATAAATAAAAAAAAAAGCCGAGTTTAGGTCCAGTGTTGAGAAAAACTTGCAATCTCTCGTCTTTAGTATTAGGTCTTCAATAAAAGATCAAGACTGTGCTAATAATTAATAATTATACTAATTTATAAATGGAACAGAATTTTTTGTTGTTGTGTGTTGTATGTGGCCTTTAAATAAATTATGAAAAAATCAAACCCAATAATAAACCATATCATTTAAATTTCGAAAAAAAGTGTCGTTATAACTTTTCGTATGAATTTTTTCCGTCTAGGCCCCTATCACAATGCGCGAAAAAAAAAAAACAAATAAAAACTGCTTTTTCCGCAATACTGTTTGGACGAGTAGTAAGTTTTACGCACGAGTTCTTGCAAAACAAAATAAAATACACGACTCACTGAACTATGCAGCTGCGGCATTTAAAGCGAGGCTTGGCTTTTAATTTGAAGAACCAACATTTTTGTAGACTTTTTTGCAACGTTTTTGTAAAATTTTTGACCCGGGTAAAATTATTAATACATCTTTAATTAACATTTTAAATTTGCAAGTGTGATTGATGGTGGGTCATTCATTCACGCAGCAACGGCGCGACGTTATTTTTATGGGCTACAGAACAACATTTCTTTATTTATTTTTATTTACAAAATATATATGGGGGCGTCCATTAATCTCACCGAATCTCACGTGGGTGGGAGAGGGGTGCTCGGCAAATATCTCGTAATTTTTTTATTAGCACGAAACAATGTAAAATTGCAAGAAAAGGGTTATATTTAGTAAAAAAAATGTTTCCGGAAAAAATTGGTTGAATTTCAGTTTGCTAATACCATAAAGTAACAGTACCAAATCTCACGTGAGATTAGGGGCAGGGAGAGGGGGCCGAGTAAAATCTCATGACATCTCACCAAGGTGAGTATGGGGGTTGAAAAATCACTAAAATCACCTCACGTAATTAATGGATGCCCCCTATAGACTTGTTAATGTGAGTGAGACCGCGTGGGATCGCTAGTATTTTCAGAAATTCAGAGGCAAACAATTTTTGTCATAAAAGAACGGATAACAAGCTGATCTAAACTAGGCTAGACAGACATGTTCAGCCGCTCGAGGCTGGTTATAATCAGCCCATCATAAATAACTTACTATTTGTTTTTGTCTAATGAGGCTGATATTTCGATAAGTAACGTACTTAGTTTTACTAACAGCCCTACTGTAGTTTAGTGATCAGATATCAAATCCCTGCTTTTGTTATTTAGGTATTATTATCATTATAGTGTACAAAGTAATTCGAAAAAATGTTTGACAGGATATTTCTATCTTCTCTCAAATGTCCTTTGAAACGTAATCCTACCGTGATCGAGAAAACTCGGAAAATAAACAAAATTTATAAGGGATGTTGTTATTGTCACCTATATTTATATACCTATGTTTATTTATTTATTAACCATAAAACTTACGCCTATCTTTACAGGAGAAGCCTAATGCGACAGAGTAGTTTATTTCTAATGTATACTATTCCTAATATTATATTGTTTTCCTCTACAATCGAATACAACTAATTTAGGTACTGCAGAGGTAATTCAAGTTTTATATAATCTACAAGCTATCCGCGGTTTCTTCAGCGTTTCCGGGGATAATAAGTTTTTTCAGAACAAAAAGTAATTACAAAGAACATACTCGTATGTGCTAAGTTTCATTGAAATCGTTAATTATTGCGCGAAAGAGACAAAGATCCGTACATTCTCATAAATTTTCGCATTTACTATCAGTAGTAATTTCTTTTTAAATATCACATGGACCGACAAACAAGCAGACGGTCCACCTGATGGTAAGTGGTCACCGCCGCCTATGTACACTTGCAACACTGGGGAAATCGCTAATGCGTTGTTGACCCTGATAAAAATTCAAAAATTCAGTTTAGACCCTCGGAAGGCACTTACGAAGGTCAAATTTAAAGTTAATGAAGCTACTACCGATTCGGAAGTCAGCCTTCAACTGAGAAGAACCGGCAAGACACTCAGCAAGGTTACATTCTTTTTTTATTTTTAATTAAATAAATTTTATCTATTCTGAATTTTGGCTAATTTTATATATTTTTATATTTAACAATTACAAAATACTTAATATAGGTAACATTCAAAAACAAAAAAAAAAAAAATAATAATTGTGCCAGTAATTTCTAATGTGCTTATGTTACGGTTTCCTCGAAGAGCTATTTCACATAGCGTCCATAATGCAGCATTGAAATACGTCACTGATACAAGAATGTGTGGTTACTTAGAGAGCCGTGTTTGACGTCAAATAGCGGTACGGTCATTTTGAAGTAGTAGAGCTCTTAGTGCAGAGTCATCTTGGGGAAGTACTTAGGTACCCATTTCCACCGTGAAGCAATAGTGCACTTGTATTACTATGTTTCGTTTAGAAAACTTTTAAAAATAACATGAATTATCATCCTTTGAAGTACTGTTTCATATTTTTACAAGGTTTTATTTTAAAAATTGTAATATGAAATTGTATCCATTCTAAATGCGTATTACATGAAGTTTTTATAAAATTGTGTATAAAGATAATACCTTTGTATTCATAAGTTCATAAAACTATTTAAAAAAAAAGTCTCACACGATTGAAACAAACTATTCAACCATCTTGATGAGGTCATCATCACTTTTTTTTTTGTTTAAAAGTAGCCATCGTTTTTTTATTGCATCGACTTCAGCACAGAAATTTAAACAGATTTTTTAAATTACATTTTGAATCGATTTTATTTGGGTCTTTTATGTGATTTCCAAAACCACATTCATAGTCACAAAATACTATGAGTAAGTAATGAAATAAAAGCTGAAATGTAAAACCTGCAAAAATAAAATTCTATGCCACATCACCAAAGAACATTCTACCAACTATCTTAGAAACGCAAAGTCATGTAACTTAATCATGTCTTCAAAAATGATACAATGTAATTATTAGAACTCAGTTTATTCAAGATAGGTACTAAAGATTGAGAACCACAAAACTGGATCGTAGCTGTTTTTGACAGGCATCTAAGTGAGGCTGGGTGCCTAATGGACCTAAGGGTTTAAACATAATAGAATTTACAGTAAAAGTGGGTTAGTAGCCCCTAGTCAAGGTGACCAATACATAGAAAATAATGTTACTGTAGAAATTGCTTATGCGATGTCAAATGCCCATTAACTACGGCGAAATTAATTCATCGTTTTACGTTTTTAACCGACATCTAAAGAGTTCTCAATTCGGATGTTAATATTTTCCCTTGACAGTCCTATAATGTACGTAGTTAAGTTTTTAAGGATTATTAAATGGCTCCAGTTGGAAAAAAATTAAAAGGGTGTGTGTACACACGTAAGAAGTGAAACCTAATTTATAAGGACATATAATTTTAAATGTTAAGTAAGGTTTTAGAGAAAAAAAATATTTTCATTCAAATTAATTTTATTGTTATAGATATGCATACAAAAAACATCATGGCGCGTGACGGTCTAGTGTAACAGAAAAATGTGACGATTTTTAAATTTCTCCCCTACGTCGATAAAGATGTTTCACTTCAAAATGTCGTCCATTTTCTATATAAAAAAAATGTACATACGCAGTCAATAGGCACTTAACTCGATTGATAACATAAAAGAGATTTTTAGATTTTTTGTAAAATCAACAATTTTGTGAACAACTTTTGCGCAATCCCATGCTTTGACTTATATACCCACTAGCTGTCCCCCGCGGTTTTACCCGCCTTCCCGAGGGATGTCACATGTATTATACATAAAAACCTTCTTCTTCAATCACTCTATCTATTAAAAAAAACTGCATCAAAATCCATTGCGTAGTTTTAAAGAGATAAGCATACATAGGGATATAGGGACAGAGAAAGCGACTTTGTTTTATACTAGCGATTTTCAACAAGATCCATCAAATTGTCCTTGAGTTATAAAAGGATACAGACAGGCATAGTACAAAGGTCATAAAACTAATATTTATCAGAAAATTTGACAAAAAAATATGTACAGTCAGATCAAACAGATTTACATACATAATATGTAGTAGTACAGATAGCCTCAGTTATGAATAGAAAAAGTTACCTCAATAATTAATTAATATTCAAAATAGCTATAAAACAAGCTAATCGAATGGGAAATTTCTTTGAAACTAAAATAAATCAATACTCACATTCAACCTTCGATAGATTTTTTTTTTTTGATAATGATAACAATAAAAAATGGCTGTATTATACTGACGCAAGTAAATTTTATCCGTAAGTACCTCACCTTTATGTAATACACGAAAAATAAAACAACAGGAAGTGCAAACCAGAAACAATAATTACAAAAATATCGCTATTATTTTTTTTTTACTTAAAACGCGTTTTTGGCGCTGTATGCTGTAATACAGGCTTTTTGCTTATCTCAGCAACAGATGATAAGCTACTATAATTAAAACTTAGTCTAAAATATCTTTGTCAAACACTACCATGTATTAACTTAGCTATGAGTCAATAAACATTATTATTATTATGAACACTTATAATAATATATCACAATTTATACCTTTCATATACAGGTATTGTGACCGGTAGTCAAAGATAAATAGCGGTGAAATCTGTCAAGATGAATGTACCCGGCACTCGCTTCCACCCTCAAGCTCAATCTGTCGCCAAGCACCGGCGTGTTCCGAGAGCACGGGCTCGATGGAAAGGGCTGTAAGGAATATGACAATAACTCCAGGATGTTTCGTCGCGGCCTCCGTGCTCTGACTATTTCGCTAACTACGCTAAGACTACTAATCACGTGAGAGGTAAGCTCTTCGAGGCCTCCGTGAAGCGGCCCGCCGACGAGGTTTGTATTAGCTGTATAAGGGGGCTGCACTCGAGAGCCAGTTCTCTTAACACCTTCATTTGGATACATCATTACCTTGATGAGATTGTGATCAAACGCAAGCCAATACATAAGTAGTGAAAGAAAAACAAAATATTAAAATTCATAAATAAAAATATCCTGCGACATTCTTTACCATCTGATCCCAAATTAACCAGAGCTTGTACTGCTTCTACTATGAAATTTGAATTTAATAACTACCATAATACCAGATAGCTGATATAGTAGGTAGTGTACATAAACTACATTTTTTCTTCACATATAGATATTTACACCCAGACACAGAACAAACAGACATATCATGCACACAAATAGTTGTCCTAGGTGGGAATCGAAACCGCGACCTGTGGGTGAGTTAGTGACTAACTAACTAAACTTGGCCCGTCAAACATCACTGATAAATAAAAAGTAGCTTTGTTTATATCCAACGCCTGTAAAAGTTACAATATAGGGCAGATATTTGCATTAGGTCAGTAGTACCTTCGTTTATGAAGTGGCATCTGTCTTAATCAATCATGGAGAAATTATTTGGTTTATTTCTAGCAAAACATATTGTGAGTAAACATCACGGTGTAGGGGCGCCGCGGAGCAAAGATAAAGTGTTCTAGTTGAGTCACTAACTAATAAAAATATTAATTGTGGAAATAAATTGTTCAGTCGAATTATCATTATTTTATCTTCTCAGTCGAAGGCTGACTTCCGAACTCGAGGTAGCTTCAATAACATGTGCTCTTCGCGCGACAACACTGTATTCATTGTTTAGTAGCAATATTTTTGTCGTGACAATTGATGTTCAGTTAGATTATTTTTTGTATTAACGAATCGGTTACTTATCCGAGGTCTGTGTGTTGCATGTCTCGTGACGGACGGCCGCAGAGTAGGGATAAAGTGAAAGGCTTTCAAAATGACTCAACGATAATAAAAATATTGTTTTCAGTTTTTTAATATGTGTATATAATCTAAATAATTGTTAAGTATTATGTATGTCGTACTCTAAGGCACAGAGTTCAATAAAAATATTAGTTGGAGCTTTAGTCTACTTTTATCATTCCAATTTTCCAAGTGTAAAATTAAGATTGATAAAGCGATTCTTATACCCTTAATGGAATATTATTCCAAACATTTTTAGTTAAATGTCTATAATGTGAAAAAAAGTTTCACTTCTACCGTGGTTTCATAAAACCACACAATCTTTCTTTTGTTCTTATTAGGGTTTGGTGGGATAATATGTAGCCTTCTATAGCGTCCACAAGAGTGTCTTCCGGAAGGCAGCACTCCGTTAAAAATATCACGACAAGGGATAAATCGCTTTAGAAAACAAAAAACATATATTAATATTTATTATTATTGTATAAGTTTTTTATTTTAATTTTTTAATTTAGTTTAGTGTGGCTATTTTTAAACCATAATCGTTTATTATAATACTCTTATACGAGTACAGCCGTGCTATTCACAAACCAAACTCGCCGAGTGGTCGCTCAGGTGAACACGCGGATACAGCGGATCTCTCGTCTAATTGCGAAGTAGCGAGAGAGACAGGGAATATTCACTGCGTGAATTCATTGTCGAGTTTGATTGCAGAATATCATAGCTGGTCCAATGAATCTAAACAATGGCAATCCTTCTCAAACAGGTTATTGGTATCCTGAGAAATATTAAGTGCCGCTATTTCCTGTTAAGCCATTTAAGAATATTTAACTATGCAATTTAAGAAGCAAAAAAAGCTTCTGTAAAATGTATTTTGAAAAAGAGCAATGTAGAACTATTAATTTGACAAAGTGTGAGGTTTGTGTTACCACATTGTTTTCAAACCGACTTGTTTTTCGATATTGGTTAGTGTATCGTGTTAGGTGTGTGGATCAAGGACCAGATTCAGATAGCAGTGTCCCAGTGTGACCCAGTTTCTATAGTTTATGGTGGATTCGAGACCTAAGCTGCTATTATAATAAAAAAATAATATTTTATTACTTTTACGTCTAATCCCAATGTTACAATGTGTTAATACGTGTGTTTTGCTATAGTCCAACTTTGAGCGTTTTTTAAACCTTTTTATAATTATATCGGTACGTGGCGAGGGTGCTGCGCGGGCTGGTGCACCACCCAGATGTGCTGGAGGCGCTGCGGCTGCGCGTTCCAGACGGGTATGTGGGAGCGCGACGCCGCCCCACTTTGTTTGATGTGCCAAGAGCTAGGACAAATTTACTTAAGTTTTCTCCGTTGTTAAGGGCCGCACATATTATAAATAATTTGTCATTGGAAAATCCGTTTAATAGCCTGCCGAAATTTGTAACAGGAGCACAAAGGTGCATTGAAAATGGCATTCAAATTTGAAGCGATAAGGAAAGAAGAATAATAATTGTATAATTTGTATTATTTTAGTTTTAATTTGATTTTTAATATTTTATTATTACTTTATTTTTTGTTATGTCTCAGTATAGTTTATAAAAATTGGGTATAACATCATCTTGGGAAACTGTAAGATGTTGTACTTATCAATGTAAAATAAATAAATAAAAATATCTAAAAGAATTAATAATGTAATAATAATCAATTGTTTTATGTGCTAGACCATGGTGAAAAATTGTAATTTTGCATTAGGTGAAATACACAATTGACTTATTCGATTGGAAAGCTACTCATCATCAAATAAGTACTCTGTAACATCCACGCTTAGTAGGATGACGGTCTGTCTTAGTCATCTGTATAATTGGACAATACAATTGTCAGGCTACAAATCGGTGAAGCCGCTGAACTTGTACACTTTTGGCACACAATTGGCACATACTCCCTGCAAAGAATCACATTTTATGGAAGGCTGTCAGAGGACCTCTGCCATAAACCATCTGCTCATAAAAAAATGGGAAAGCTACAACTTAGTTATTAAATCATTTTCTAAGAGGTCTATTATAAATGCTGATAATAAAGGCGAATATACAAGCACTTTAACTGTGCCGTTTAAGGTGAATCGTATAGATGGTTGTGAAATAACTGGCTATGATATGATATGATTTATGACTCATCCCTAAAACGTCAAATTATGTGAACATTTACATCAATGAAATTATACTAATTATATAAAATAAATTATTATTTAACTAACTAATTAACTATAACTAATAATTATAATAAAATTATAAATCCGGAGACACAATTGTGTCTCGCGCCAAGTACACGTCCAACATATGGCGTGAGACAAACAACGTGTCTCTATTCTCTAACATATGTCAACATAACCTCGTCACATATTTTGGTCTATAATTTTTTATTATTGCCAAGACTTATACTAACTATAACACTTCACACTATTTTCAATAAGTTTCTTTTTACGAATTATCCACATACTACAAAAAATATTGGGTTTTAACAATCTTAATATATATAAATCTCGTGTCACAATGTTTGTCCTCAATGGACTCCTAAACCACTTAACCGATTATAATAAAATTCGCACACCATGTGCAGTTCGATCCAACTTGAGAGATAGGATAGTTTAAATCTCAAATTATAGTCGCAATTTTAATTTATTGCTAATTATTTGTCTGTTATTATTTGACAGTCACAATTATCTGTTAACTCCAAATGATTCTAAGAGATGTCGATACCTTTCGACTGGGTTGAGTAAGTCATCAATAGATGGCGCTGCTATGGTAAATCTACGAACGTGTCATATAAGCTACAATTCAATATCATGATTACCACGTGTTATTGAGGCTAATGTATAAATTAAATTTATTTTGTAGTAAACGAAATACCGTGAAATTCAATTATTTCTTCTTTTTTAATACGGCTGGACCGATTGGAATGTTTTTTTTTGTTTGCGTTTGGGTGGTGCCCTGGATGGTTTAGATTCACAATTGGACCCGGTAGGTGGCGCTGCGAGCGAATTCCTGCATTTTTGTATGGACTTATTTCGACAGAACGACGTCTGTCCGGGCAGCTAGTTATTTAATATATCTCAACTTTAAAAACTTTTGCTTGCGCCTATTTTCAATTCTACGAGAGATTTTACAAATTTAGGGCGAACTGTTGATTGTATGGACGCCTGCGCTAAAGTAAATAATAGCACTGAGTGAGTTAGACCGACACTGTTTCGGACGAAGTTTAAACTACACGAGCGTTGTAGCGCCGACATAAGCGTTTTTGTACATAACTCAGAATGAAAATCCAAGATGGAGGCTACAATAAATTGTCAACTGTCTTGCCATGGGTATCGTTTTCATGGTTTTCGATGGTGTTGAAGCCGATAGTGCTGCCAAAATGGCGGCTACAATAAATTATCAACCTTCTCGTCATGGGTATCGTTTTTATGGTTTTTGAGGGTGTTGAAGTATATAGTGCTGTCAAAATGGAAATCCATGATGGCGGCTGCAATCAATTATCACTTTTTTCTTCATGGGTATCGTTTTTATGGTTTTCGAGGGTGTTAAAGGGGCTAGTGCTGTCAAACTTTTATTTGTAAACTAGTTATTTCAATACGATTGAATGATCACTACAAAACTCTTTTTTTTTTATAAAAAGTCAATATAAAAAAGGTTGAAAGTGACAACCCTATAGCTTAGCAATAGAGCGTAAGTAATTGTTTTTAGGCTTAGTTTCCATACTGTTTCATATTTATACTGTCCTGCAGCCATGTTTTATTTAATCACAAAAATTATACTTTCTCGTATTATTTATAATAAGGAACTTCGTTCCTATCTGGTGCCCCACGACACCATTATTTTTCTTTTTTCATCAGGCTATGGGCCCAGCTTAGCCTGGCGTTAGAAGTTATCTTTGTCTTTTGAACAGTATATTCCTATTCTTCAATTTGGATCCTATTCTTTAATTTAGATAAATAGCATACTAGTGTTGCAAACTATTTGTAATGTGATTGGTCAAATATATAATAAGCGTAAAAATATATCTTTACAAAAAAACATAAAATCCCACAAAAACAGTTTCACTGTAAAATGTCGCGCCAATTTTATTTCATATTTTATGTAAAATCATTTTTTTTTTTTCCAAAAATGAGGTCATCATTGTCTCTGTTACAATAGTTGGATGTGTACTTGGCGCGACATGTTACAGTGAAACTCTTTTTTGTGGGATTACATTATTTTTCGGGCACCACATTCTTATCAGTTTATACTTACGTATACCTAATCACAAAGTTTAGTTTTAATGATTTCGCTGTTAACATTTCAATATTATTCTTATGACTAACTACCTGTTCTCGGCATTTGTTGATATGCGACGTATTTTTTAGTTCTGGAAATTCACTAAAGTTTCATCGAGCTCGGATAAATCGTAAAAGTAGGCTAACATACAAATATTATTTTATATACAGATGAGATTAACATTCGTGAAGCGGCTATTGAATGTATACTATACTTATTGTAGTTTTGACGTGCTTCCGGTTATACGCATTTTGAACGAGCAATAAAATTATTATATTAGTGAACGTTTTAAATTTAATTTACGTGTAATGTGGTTTAATTCTGATAATGAAAAATTAAGTATTAGTTATTAAAAAATAATTTGGCAATGGGCGGAATTTGTGAACGAGAGCAAAATGCTCTTTGTTTTACAGCCTGTTCCAAGAAACCCTTCAATACAACATTATGTGATGAATGTACCTACATAGACTGTTTTCCAAATCACATCTTATCAAACAGGTGTGCCCTAGGAGTAATATCTTTCTTTTTGATCTTAAATATCATAATTGGAGCTGTGGGTAATGTGTGTGTGTGCCTCGTTATCGTAAAGCAATCGTCGATGCGGACGCCTACAAATTATTATCTCTTCAGTTTAGCTGTCAGCGATTTGTTCATACTTTTGTGTAAGTACAAATTATAATTAATATTTTGGAGCTCTACGCCCAATCAAGGTATTCTACAGTTAGTTGAGACAGAAAATGAATATAATGCAATCTAAATTTATAACGTTTAATTTATTCAACAATTATTATAACAACAGGAAATTAATTTATGTTTTCAAAATATTAAATTAAAAAATTTACGATTGAATAACAAGATAACACAGTTTGTTTTACAGTTTTATGGACAACTATTAAAGTGACAGACTGGAGTGGAATAAACATGGGCAAAGCCCACAGGACTATTATACCGGGTGGTGAAGTTTTTTTAGGTTTTTTTTTTCGAAATTAAGTATTAAAAGTCAAGACTGAATATAATAACACTTTATTTTTAATATGAAATTTTATCAATTTTTCTCCAAAGAGTCGACGACAATTCAGAACTAACCAAATCTTATTTTTAATCAGTTCGTTTTCGTTCAATAAAATATTATTTTGCCAGGGCAGTGGCAATTTATGCCTCTCTTGAAAAAGACAGCTTGATGGTACTGCCTTTCAGGTACAACATATATTTCCGAATAAAGAAGTTGTAAACATTCGGAGAATGGCCGCCAGACATTCACTTGTTTACGTTTGCTTGCTTGACTTAATACTTCAGATTGACGACATTACAATTTAAAAGTGTCAGACGAGTATAACATCACCCTACCACGCTACGGAGCAGAGCGTGGTAGTAATAATAATATATATAAATAAAAGAAAAATATGGCTAAATCGAGATTAAATGTAATCCTTCTGAGAGGTTTGCGCGCGTTTGACAATTCGCGGATTAAGGTCTTCCGAAACACGGGTGAAACCGCGGGGGAAAGCTAGTATATTATTTTGTAACTGTATGTTATTTGCGAAAATAATTGTTATTATATTGAAAGATGTCCCCGAGGTTTTACCCGCGTTCCTGAGGGATATAAAATTTTCCCAGGATAAAAAGTAGCCTATGTGTTATTCCAGGATATGCTCTATCTATGTGCCAAGTTTCATCCATATCCGTTAAATAGTTTTTGCGTGAAAGAGTAACAAACATAATTACATACAAATCTTTCCTCTTTATAATATTAGTATAGAATATAGATAAAGATATATTTTCGCAGGTGCACCACTTGATATACACTATATTTGGTATACCCACTCCTATATATTCGGTATCACCGTGTGCCGTATTCATGTCGGTATAAATGAAATGTAAGTATTTTTTTTATGATACGACTTTGGCCGACAAACAAGCATACGGTCCATCTGATGGTAAGTGTTCACCGCCGCCTATGGACATCGCAAATGCGTTGTCGACCCTGAGACGTGAATTTGTTAAGTCTCATGTGCCTGTAATTTCACCGGCCCCCTTACCTTTCTAACCGAAACACAGTAATAAAAGTGCACTACTGTTTCACGGCGGAAACGGGTAAGGTTGTAGTTCTTCCCCGGACGAAGACTGGACTAAGAACTCTACTACTCTAAAGTATTTAGTATTTCATCATATCAGGCCACGAATGTCCACTGCTCAACATAGGCCTCCCCCTTGGATTTCCATCTCGAACGGTTTTGAACCGCCTGCATCCAGCGGCTTCCAGCGACTCTGACCAGGTCGTCGGTCCACCTGGTGGGAGGTCGTCCCACTCGGCGTTTTCCTGTACGTGGTCGCCACTCGAGAACCTTTCTTCCCCATCGGTTATCAGTTCTTCGAGCGATGTGGCCTACCCATTGCCACTTCAACTGGCTGACTCTACGAGCTACGTAGCCCGTTCCATAGCTCGCTGAGTGTGTCGCATGTTTTTTGAGATCTGCCTATTCAGTTGCCGATATTCGACCGTGTCAGCTGAAGACTGCAGTCCCATTTCACGCCGTTGCTTCATGAGTTTGAGTTTCGACAGAGAGTTTTTGGGTTCTATCTGTGCGGCGGGTTCTAAAAAGCTTAGATCCCACCGCATGGACAGTTTTCACGAACCTGTTGTTTGTATCGTCCTCTGTCGCGCAATCATCTAGGCATTGGAAACGGTTTTGGTGATCGCTGTGAGGTGGTATTACTCAGGTAGACGCTGCTGCCCGTCTCCCGGTGTATTTCTTTAGTCGCCTTTTACGACACTCATAGAATTTAGGTTTGAGTTGGTCCTATTCTAAGCCGGAAACCAAACGGCTGATTTAGTATTTATCTTTCAATAATTACAAAATTAAAATTAAAAAATAGGGCTATCCATGGATATCACCAAGACCAAACTTCTGACAAACTCTGATAACCGAGTTATAACAATAAACAACGAACCCCTCGAATACGTGGAAGTATACATATACCTGGGACAGATCATCTCGTTCGAGGACCAGACGGACAAGGATATCAAAAGGCGAATAGCTAACGGCTGGAAAAAATACTGGTCTATTAAAGATATCATGAAAGCCAACGACCTGTAGCACCAGTACAAAACGAAAAGTCTACAACTCTTGCATCCTACATAGCACCACATACGGCTATGAAACCTGGTCTCTTTCAAAACACCACCGACATAAGCTGCAATGCTGTCAAAGAGCGATGGAGAGAAGCATGATAGGCATTAAGGGGACCCGGTGGTCTAGCGGCCTAAAATTTAGCCTATTTTTAAATTTTTTTTTTGATATGACAGAAATGACTAAGGGTTTTAATTAATAATAAGTAATAAAATAAGCCTAAAAAAAAAATTTTTTTTTTTTTAATTCCAAAAGTGGCGCTGAAGTTCCCCTCTCAAAAAAAAGGACCTGGCTGCTGAAGGAGGTTTTATCTCTCCCTTTGATCTGAAATTAAAAAATAAGACGGATTTTTAATCAGTATAAGTATAGTTATGGCAGGGACTAGAATAAAAAGAAAAAAAAATTGACAAAATGGCGCGTAATTCAAAGTACGAGTCTGAAAACGACTCTTTTTTTGCAATGTTTTTTTAATAAAAAAAATAGAAATACTCAACAGAAAATATTTTTTCTAGTCCCGGCGAGAGCCAGTACTATTTAGAATGACCTGTTAAAACAAGACAGGAAACGAAACAACTTTATAAGAGCCAAGACAAGTTATGGATGTACTTACGAAGATAGACCAACTAAAATGGAGATGGACAGGGCACATGTTAAGGAGTACTCAGGAAAAGTGGAGTAAAATTTGACAGACTGGTATCCTAGAGATGGAAAAAGGAAACGGGGAAGACAAGTTAAGAGATGGGAAGAAGAGTTGAAGCTTACAGCGGGCCCTTACTGGAGAAGTGTTGCCAGAGATAGAACACAATGGAAAACGTTAGAGGAGGCCTTTGCCAAAAGGCACACTGAGCTTAGAGATATCCTTTAAAAGAGGAAAACAAACACTTCTAAACAGATGGAAGTTCAGGATAGAGGGCTTATTGATTGATTGATTGAATTACAAAATTGAATTTATTTTAAAGAATTTTAATATAAATATTTATAGAAGTGGTAGAGCTCGCAGTGCAGAGTTCGTCCAGGGAAGTAGCTTACTCATTTCCGACTCCAACCAGTATTCCACTTGTATTACTGTATTTTTGCCATGACAGTTAAGGAGGCCGGTGAAATTCCAGACACACAAGACTTAACAACTTCACATCTTATTGACAATGCATTGGCGATGTCCCTGGTGTTACAAATGTCCATAGGAGGCGGAGACCACCTACCATCAGTTGGAATGATTGCGGTTTGTCGGCCTTCTTGGCAAAAGAATAATAAGAAAAAAAAACTGAAGTTTAAAAGACTTAAGGTACTACGGGGTGATTGTGTAATGCAGTAAAATTTTTACTACATCGACGCCGCTACAAATGTTGTCCTACACTGCTCGCGTGCCAAACGATCAATCTATTATGAAACAGGCTTCAACATTGAATCCACGAAAGTTACACGATCCGGCTGATCTATCAAATCAGCTGTTAGCTTGCCAAGTCCTAACTATTAACTATCATAAATGCGAAAGTGGCTTTATTTTTATAGTAACATGTTTTATTAACGGTTATATAATAAATTATAATATGATATGATAATATATAAATGGAAATAGAAAACAGAAACTTAAAACTCTACTTGCAATCTATATATATATAAATGTTATGTTTGTTTGTGTACGCTTCAAAAACTCAAAAAGTTCTGCACCGATCGAGCTGAAATTTTAGCATGATATATAATCCGCATCAAGGATTGTTTTTACCTATATTTTGCATCAGTCACATATCCGCGACCGTCTTTGTTTTGTTTCTCATTTCTCAACCATTCAATCACAGTGGGCCACAGCGAAGCGTGGCAGGGTACAGCTACTAATCTATAAATAAAAAACTAAATTTAAATTGTTAGAGCTGTCTATGGGTAAAGTGCCCAGAAGGCTGTCTATGTTGCCTCTTTGTATGGGTAAGCTTATTCTCTGACCAAAATACGAGTCGGCCCCTGGTCACTCTCGATGAGGACTGTGACTTTTTTTGTTTGTGACTTAATTAATGTATCTTAATTCCAGCGTAACCTATGCTTCATCGTTAACCGTAATGGCATTCTCTATAGAGAGATACATCGCTATCACCAAACCCTTCCGTGCGGCATCATGTGTCGACCCTTTGAAGAGAACTGTAATCATCATAAGTGGAATATGGGTATTTAGCATAGCCTGCAGCTTCCCATTACCCTTAGACTATGCAATTGAAAACCTAATACAATATCCACCACGTAAGTTATTTGATTTGCTTATAATAAAAGTAATCGCGAAAGGTGGCTGGATTAATGGCCAGATTCAGAAGGCTCTTGGAGACGGCATATTTGAAAGTTCCATCACCAAAATAATCCTACATCAAACGATATCTAAAATTAAAAATATCGTGGGACATTCTTTACGCACACCCATCTGATCCCAAGATAAGCAGAGCTTGTACTGGTATACTACATATCTGTACTCCTGAATACATACTTATATAAAAATCAAAAGGATCAGCTGCTTATTTGATGGTACCAATTTTATTAATTATTTACAGCTCTGTTTCTCAATCTATTTTTGTCCATTGGTATTAAAACTTTGGAACACCGGTTAACTCGAATTGAATTAAAAATGAATTCAAGAAAAGTTATCTCAGTGCATTATCAATAACACATATTACTATTATTATATACATATTATTAATACTTACTATTTATCTAAAATATTTAATCATATTACTTCTTTTTATTATTTTTGTTGTCTAGAGTTTTTATAAATTATTTCGCTTAAGCTACAAACATTATTTACTGGTAAGTTAAGCACATGGTTCAAGGGCTTTGCTGTAAACCAGCACTGAGTACTTGTTCTTCCCGACAATTACTCAGCACATGCTGAAGTCCATTTCCTTACAGTAATTACCGTTATATCTGTGTCTAAAATAATTGTATTGTATTTTCATGTATCGATAAGCTGTAAGGAATAAATGTTTTTTCTTTCTTTCTATATAGATATGTACACCAAGACACAGAACAAACAGACTTGTTCATGGACACAAATGTATGTCTAAGATGTCGGACCCTCGGACCCACGACCTGCGGCTTGGCAGTCGGGGTCGCTGACCACCAAGCCAACTGGCCTGTTGGCATAAATATGTTAAATAATATTGTTAAATTTAATCTTTTACAGATTCTGGTATATATTCGGATTTATCCCCTTCTTGTGACAATCGGCGCGATCCAAAACTTTTAATATATATGAAAGTTACAACGGTAATATTCTTCTTCATACCCATGGCTATTTTGACCGTGACGTACACACAAATTGCCAGATGTCTACGGTAAGCCACATGAAAATTTTGTTTGGAAAAGTCATGGCTATTGACTTTGGATACTATGTAGTGGGAAAGTGACATGTTCAGAGCAGATTTTCTCGATTTTTCGAAGAATATTAATCAAGCAGCAGACACACAGTAAATACATTCTAACCTAAGAGCTTTTGAATACGCAATGCACCGAAGGGGTAGGAAACATACGTTTTGCGCCTACCCCAAATAATCGAGAACAGATGATGGGAGTGAGGCGTATGATATGGCCAGTGATGTAATTTGGTGCTTCTGTTGTTTCAGGAAACGGAAGAAATCTATATCGCGGCAATTTCAAGGACAATTACATGGTGTTAATATGTCAGGACAAGAAAGAACTACTGTTAGTGTATTAGGTAGGTAGATTTGAAGATGTTTTAGGACATTCCGAAAGACTTTATAAATCCGCTTAGAGAACCGAAACTTCACAATGGGTTCGTACTACCACATACTATGTATATTATAATATATATAACTCTTTGAAGTAAGTATAACCAGTGAAATGGTAATTATTCTTCAAGAAGAATTGTTTAACCGTTGTCTAAAATTATCTGTGCCCTGGGGCTCGATTCTGTAAGTAAAATGACACTAACACGAGGATGTTTCGTCGCGGCCTCCGTGCTCTTTCTCTTTCGCTAACTACGCTAATACTACTAATCACGTGAGAGATAAGCTCTCCGAGGCCTCCATCGTAAGCGTCGTAATCGTTATCGTATCGAGAGCGCCAAAAACCAATGCAATGAGAAATTGAACATCGCGCAACGTCACAGTATGCGCGATGCTATTTTACAAACTAGCATTTTGGCGCACTCGAGTCGATGATGCTACGTTTGCGATAGTTGTTCGTGCTTAGGGCTCAGTAGGCGCGTTTTGACCACTAAGAGTGGTATAGAAAAATGTACTCTATGGCATGCTGATAAAGTACATCAGTAACATCTTACTATTAACCACTGTATCAATGGATGAACCTTATTTCAAAATCAATACCTAAAGATGGAATCACCTAGGAAAATGTCTATCAGATTCTTAGCTGTAAAACGGGCCTAGATCTCGACTTCTCAAATGTTCATCGAAGCTACGAAAAGTTAACACGCCTTAATAGAAAAATATGTAGAATATAGTTGTTATTACTGTAATTTTTTCATTCTTTTTGTATAATACTCATACTTATATTTGTTGTTTGCTTCAAACTTGTGTTAATGTAAGTGAATAGTACTCGACTAGTTCCTATAGGACTTATAGGGAGTAACACAGAAAACGCAGTTATCAGCTCAAGAGATTTAATCCAACTCCCATGCAACGGACGATACATTGTTAGCACCCACATAGTTTATTATTTTCCTACCTATAAAAAACGGTAAATTTCCATTTTAGTACGGGGATAGCTGTAATTGGTCTAATTATTATAAGTTCAAATAAATAAAATAAAAATTAAAATAGATCTTACTTACTTATCAATTTTGGATCAGATGGGCGCTTGTGCAGAATGTCCTAGGATAGTATTAACGGTACCTACATACTTATTACAGAAATGAAATGAAACGTGTCTGACCCTAAGGTTGGATCGTCAACCCGTCCCGTTCGCTAACTTGTTTTAAAACTTAATTTCACTGTACGAGATAAGTCTAGACACTTTTTATAGAAAATAATTCGCTTTCATTTCACTGCAGCTGTTAAAAGTTGTTTCGTTAATTGTTTCCTATTAGGTTAGGATGTAAGTTACTTTTTCTATGGATTGTTCTGTGTTTGAAACTCACCATGGTGATGTGATAATGTGATGTGGCCAAAGGAAAGCTCATAACACCCGAAAGTGTATTAGCTTATATGTAGATGGGTAACTCAATCAAAATGCGTGAGCTGCGGTTCAGCTCACGGCTCACATTTGTGAGGCGGAGCTGCGAACCAGTTCAGCTCAAATATTGCCGACCGATCACAGAGTCTTTACGCCGCTGCCGTGCCGCAGTTTGACAACGACTATGACGAATATGACAGTATAGATCACAGATTGTATACAGACTGTAATATAATAAGTGAGCCGTGAGCTGTTTAGTTTGCTCTTGAGCCGCAGCTCGACAGTTTAAGTAGGTGTGATCTGATCTGTTGAACCGGTTTAGAGCTGAGTTACACATGCCTACTTATATGCCCGAAAGTTACCTAATTCATGGTTCTTTGTGCCAGTTCTCTTATAAATATTCCCCTAACATTAATTTTGCAAATTCGTAATTATATTTTATTTGGCAATCTCGATATCGAATTAAAACTGATCGGACCAAGAAAATCGCTCTGTAAAATAGTAATCATAATTTTTCATTGTTTTACAGGGGCTGTGGTGATATTATTCTTCATTTGCTGGTTACCATTGCATTTACAAAGGCTAATAACATGGTCTTCAGGAGACCAAGATTTATATATAACCATATATCTGACGACAGAAATCTTAATGACTTTCTCTGCCACCATTAATCCCTTACTCTATAGTGTTATGAGTAAAACGTAAGTTGTATTTTATGTTAGGTACTTAAAACTATAAGTTCCTTTGGAACCGAAGTTACCCGTCTGCCAAATTATAATTAAATCGATTCCATAATTGCGTTATATCAAATTTATGTGGCAAGGCACTAGATAGGAAAAGACTTTACCTACAAATAGAGTAATTGATAGGTTTTTAAAAACTATTCTACGTTAATCACTGATGTCTATGGACTCTAAAGAAAATCTAAGTATATTTCACGTTTCATTACATACAGTGCATGAAAACACGAAAACAAAAAATATTATTAGAAATATCTCGCAAAAACATTTCAATATTTGGGAAATAAAAGGCTATAAACTAAACTATTGATATAAACTTCTATTTTCAGATATCGTAAAGCATTCAAGGAAATGGCCGGACGCGGATCTGAAATACAGATGAGAACATTATCTCTCAATAGTAGTACTACCAATAAAAAGTAAAGAAAATAATCTCCACAAAGTTGATACAGCGTAACGTTAATTGTTCCCACTACAATATGGTAAATGGTTTAATCTAAGACAATGTTCAGTTGTCAGTTAATATCTAAAAAAGCAAGGAATTAGAATAGGTAGAAACCTTCTCTTATTCCGTTGACATTGACATATTAGATGAACAAAAAAAAATAGAACCTAAAATAAGTATTATTGAAATTTTACGAAATAAACGAAATTTTAGTATTCATGACTTAAAATAGCTAGGCATGTTTGAAGGGATTGTATTATAGAAGAGCTCTGAGTACTTCTCCGGTAAAAGTACTTACACGGAAGGAATAGTGCACTTGTATTATGTATTATCTATATAAGTATGTATTTAGAAAAGAAAATAAAAGTAGTATATGTAGTATATCAGTTATCTGGTTTCCATAGTACAAGCTCTGCTTAGTTTGGGACCAGATGGCCGTGGGTAAAGAATGTCCCTGGATATTTATTATTATGTATCGGTTAGAAAGGTAAGGGAAATTACAGACTCATGAGACTAAACAACTTCACGCCTCCGGAACGACATGCATTGACGATGCCCCTAGTGTTGCAAATGTCAAAACTTACTCAGGTGGACCGTCTGCTTATTGGTCAGCCCATGTGGTATAAAAAGTGGCTACTTACCATTTTTAACATAGTTATATTTTTCTCTCCATATTATTTAAGATATTGGATTGAGGTGATAGTACTTCTTTAATTTAATATTAGAATAGCACGTTATGATGGCCGTTTTCACGTTTCAGATTGTCATAGGAAAAGAAACTGTATTGCTTTGGAATAAGGTTGATTTCCATCATCATACAATTAGCTGTTGGATCAATAGATGCACCTTATATGTAAATGAATAAAGGTTATTTTTCTTTGTCATTGTTAAACGTCAAAACGGCCATCATAGCGAGTCAAGTTTAGTTCATAAGTTTACTATAGAAACTGCATAATTCATACCAAAAGGATAACAGTAAAACATCACAATTCAAATCAAAATAATGTGTATTTTATTTTCGAAAACATATTGCAACAAAACATGATTGTTACACAATTCAAACCATAAAATTACGAATAATGTACCAAACAGGTATACCTAGGGTATAAATTAATAAAAACAATTACATTTTAATCAGCGTTTCCAAAACGATGTCAAAATAATCACAAACTCGTAATTCTATTAGTAAATGCCTACTTTATGAAAAGTAAAATGTTATTTCTAATCAATTCTAATTAAATTAATAAAAGATAAATCTAACAAAACAATAAGTCGGTATGTAACCTCATACAACATAATAATAGAAAAGTGTAAAAATATTGAAGGTATTGCATGTATGTATATCAAGAGACATTCATTTGTTTTGAGATATTATCAAATTAGGAATAAAAAGTTGTTAAACATTGGGAAAAAAATACCAAATGTTTTAATTTTTTTTTTTTCAAATGTAACCCTACTTTTTCTTGGCGATTCTTTTCAGTAGAAGGTTGACTTCCGAACCGGTTTAAACCTTCAAAAGTGCCCTTCCAAGTCCTACTTTGAATAAATGGTTTTGTATTGTATTTAATTGATTTTGGAATACCCAATGGATTGTAAAAGGCTGATTGTATGACACTTGAAAGATTATTTTTTAAACTTCGCTTTTGGCCCTTAAATTTCAGCCATTTATTCAGTTTAGGCCTTTAGACAGCATATATGAAGGTCCAGGTGATATTTCTCACAAATAAGTAACCAAAAAAAAAAAATATAATGCACATACACATCCTTAGATCTAACCGTTACTCCATAATATCGCTTGTTATATCTAAACTTAGCTTATTAAAGTCCAGTGTTACAACCTCACAAAATAATATTAAGAAAATTATTCATTTTTTTTCCATTTTTTGACCATTTGGGGAAACTATCACAGAATCACAGAAACTATGGCGCCTCATATCAAAACCACTTATAGATACATACTCCTACGTTACATAGAAACCACTATTATATTAACAAAATACATATAAGCAGAACACATATTAAACAACAAATTTAAGTAATTGTATATATTTTGTAAGGTTGTAACACTGAACAGCTGTATTATATGACCTTAACTACCACTGGGATTAGATGACTCTAATGCTATTAAAATACATATATAGGGTTATTTGTAATTCTCCCGCTTTATTTGCAGGGGATGCCTTCAATATTTTTCGTATGGAAAAGCTGAAATAGCAAAAAATATATTGAGTTGTTCAATATATTTGATAGAGTAATACTGTAGGTTCATTACAAATAACCCTGTAGAATTATCTGATAGTATTTTATAACTGATATTACAGTAATAATACAGTTAAATATAGATACTGCGTCACTACCATACGGTCCATTAAACTGTATATATGTATTTTGGCGGTAAATATTATGCCAAAACTACCACAGATACATACGTTATTCTAATTAATATAGATTATGTAACATATAAATAATTAAAAAAATGGATATCAAGATTTGACAGAATCGATACAAATTAAAATGAATAGTAAATTTTAGCAAAATATAATGTTGTTTTATTTATTTTTGTGTTTTTGAGCAGAAAGAAACTGAAGTATGGTGCTACCGAAAATTACAGTTTTTTTAACAGATAGTAGTTTAAATTCTTAATTTAAAAAATTACAGAAAAATTCAAAATTGTCTGAACAGGGTCGGAAAACTATTTAAAATGTAACGTATCTTTCTATAAATTAACAACTAAAACTATAAACAAGTGCAGAAAATCCAATTTTACCGACCAAGTAATGTTTCACAATTCACTTGTCGTTTTTCACCTAAATAAAGCTTTTCAACTAAAAATGTTCATCAAATCGAATAGGACACTAAATAAAGAAACGGTTTTACACTTACCGTACAAATATTATATCAATAATTGATACTCAATTGATGAGCAATAATAATTAATACATTCTAATATATTATACATTTTGTATTCTTTGTTACTAATTACTAAAGTTTAATTAACACTAGTCGACTAAACGACTATCTATCCTAAAGTAGGCATATTAATATAAATATAATTGCTTAAAATAGAAAATACAAATAATTATGAAAAAACTACTGAATGTAATTCGAAACCTCACGATATATATTATTAATCCCCGCGGTTTCACCCGCGTTCCCGGGGGATGTTACATTTTCCCGGGATAAAATGGAGGCTATGTGCTATTCCAGACTATAATCTTAATATATATAAATCTCGTGTCACAATGTTTGTCCTCAATGGACTCCTAAACCACTTAACCGATTATAATAAAATTCGCACACCATGTGCAGTTCGATCCAACTTGAGAGATAGGATAGTTTAAATCTCAAATTATAGTCGCAATTTTAATTTATTGCTAATTATTTGTCTGTTATTATTTGACAGTCACAATTATCTGTTAACTCCAAATGATTCTAAGAGATGTCGATACCTTTCGACTGGGTTGAGTAAGTCATCAATAGATGGCGCTGCTATGGTAAATCTACGAACGTGTCATATAAGCTACAATTCAATATCATGATTACCACGTGTTATTGAGGCTAATGTATAAATTAAATTTATTTTGTAGTAAACGAAATACCGTGAAATTCAATTATTTCTTCTTTTTTAATACGGCTGGACCGATTGGAATGTTTTTTTTTGTTTGCGTTTGGGTGGTGCCCTGGATGGTTTAGATTCACAATTGGACCCGGTAGGTGGCGCTGCGAGCGAATTCCTGCATTTTTGTATGGACTTATTTCGACAGAACGACGTCTGTCCGGGCAGCTAGTATCTATATAATATATTAACTGTTTACGCAGCGCACGAAGCGAAAACTCTCAAAAGTAAAAAAAAAAACCGATTTTGAAACATTCTTCATTGGTGCTCCGCTCCTATTGGTCTTAGCGTGATGGTATATAGCCTATAGCCTTTCTCCATAAATGCACTATCCAACACTGAAAGAATTTTTCAAATCGTCCAAACCCCGCTGGTTTGGTGGTCTTGAGATTAGCGCGTTCAAACAAACAAACTCTTCAGCTTTATAATATTAGTATAGATAATACCTTCAGTGCGCAAGTTGAATTGCTGAAGGATTGATAACTGTAAATTGTATCAGGAACCATGGATGGGGCGTAATTTTAACATCGGTTATTAGATCCAAATTAAGCAGAGCTTGGACTAAAGTGACAAACATAGGACTATAGTAACTTTTACAGTTTAAGTAGATACAATGAATAGGCAAAAGATTGTCTCGATAAATAATGTAAATTTATATTACAAAGATTACATATATTCTAGTAAACATTTAACATATTCGCTGATTAATCGAGCGTTTTTAATATCTACTTGATAAGTGGTCTCCAGCATACACAATTTTTAAGAAATGAAAGTTTTATTATTTACAAATAAATGAGACGGTCGGTGCAATAAGAGAGCTGTGCGGGAGAGCTGTCATCCGCTCCCGCACTGCGCCGTACCCGCAGCGACCGCCCCTGAACCAAAAACTTACAGCTAAATATCATAATTAACCCCCTACAGCACATTTAGTGCTAATAATGATAGGGTACATATCTTTATTAAATATAATAATTCTTCCAATTCACGCCTTTGTTTACATAGTTACACTAATTAATTATAGTTGAATAATTTATTATTGAACGCAAATTGGAATCATTTAAAACGATATGCATATTTTTTAATTGGTAACTAATCAAATGCCGAAAATTGCTGATAGAATCGAAACTTTATTCAAAACCAAGCTTTAATTTTCATGAATTTTTGATTGTTTTAATTGATTTTAGTGTAAAATACAATTTAAAAACTAAAATCAATGTATTAAAGAACTTGATAATAATACATCTACCGAATTAAATAACCGACTATTATAAATGGTTTTCAATTTATTAAATACATTACATTTTATAGCTAAATATAATATATTAAATAAACATTCAACATATTCGTTGAATGCACACATAAATGAGACGGTCGGTGCAATAAGAGAGCTGTGCGGGAGAGCTGTCACCCGCTCCCGCACAGCGCCGTACCCGCAGCGACCGCCCTTGAACCAAAAACTTACAGCTAAATATCATAATTAACCCCCTACAGCACACCATCATAATTATAGGTGCACATATGTTTATTAAATATTATAATTCTTCCATTTCACGCCTTTGTTTACATAGTTACACATTAATTATAGTTCAATAATTTATTATTAAACGCAAATTGAAATCATTTAAAAGGTTTGCATATTTTTTGATTGGTAATTAATCAAATGCCGAAAATTGCTAACGGAATCTAAACTTTATTTAAAACTAAACTTTAATTTTTATGAATTTTAGGATGTTTTAATTGATTTTTGTGAAAATACAACTTAAAAAGAAAAAAATATAATTAAGAGAACTTGGAAATAGTACATCTGCCGAATTCACTGGGGAATAATATAAATAGTTTTATAATTTATTACATTACATTTTATAGCTAAGTACAATATATAAGAGAAAACATTCAACATATTAGTTGAATGATTAAAAGTATTTAAATAGTAATGTGTGGTCACTTGCATTCTCAAATTGTAAAAAACGAAAATTTTATTATTTACACATAAATGTGACGGTCGGTGCAATAAGGGAGCTGTGCGGGTGAGCTGTTACCCGCTCGCACTGCACCGTACCCGCCTCTGAACCAAAAAACTTACAGCTAAGTATCATAATTAAACATACAGCTGAAGATCATAATCCCCATAACCCTTCCTAGCACAATTAGTGCTAATAAAGATATACTCGGTATACTTAGTGCTATTACAAATTAGGGAACGTACCCATACTACGTGACCCATTCTTTTACAATTTTACCCCCCTCTCCCCCTTGGTGACCACGCGTACGTAGTATATGCCAAGACTAATTTTTACATATTAATTTATAAATACGGCTTTCAACGATATTTTGCAAATAGAATGACAAAAAAAAATTGCTTAATAAAGCACGCCATATTTGAATACAGTTAAAAGGCGCGAGATTTCCTTAGAGGTTATTGACTACATGACTCCCCTGTGACTAAGTGTGGTATTCTAAAGACCTCCCTCACCCCCCTGAATGGGTCACGTAGTATGGTTACGTTCCCTTATGTAAATTATTGAACGCAAATTTTCCTCACCCTCCACAGAACACCTAGCGCTAAAAAAGGTAGGTATTCTATTTGATTTCGATTTAAAAGCATTTTCCCGCCATAGCACACCTGGTGCTAATATAACTTTGACGGTCAAAAAATATTTTGACGCTTGGTTCGGGAAAGGGTAAAGTTAATTAAAAGGAAATGTTATCATTTAAAATGTTATAAATATTACTAAGTTAGTCATTTATGCTTTGTTTTTTGGTAATGTGTTTTAATTAATATGAGTGTAAAATACGACTTGAAAAAAGCAATGTATTAAAGATCTCGGGATTAATACATCTGCCAAACTCGTGGGGGTTTATAATAGATAGAACTTTTTTTTTATTACTTATTATTCTATTCCTAAGGACTATAATTATATATTATAATAAACACTCAACATGTTAGTTGAATGAACTATTTTACATACTAATTTACGGTCTCTTGTGAAAACGCCCTTAAAAAATGAAAATGTCATTATTTACACATAAATAAAACGGTCGGTTAAATTCTTATTGAACGTGGTTGTGCAGGGCGGGAGAGCTACTACCCGCCCGCACAGCACATTACCCGCAGCGACCGTCTCAGAACGAAAACCTTATAGCTATTCATTATAATTACCCCACCGCAGCACACCTTATGATAACTTATGTAAAATATTTAATCCAATTTTAGCGCTTTTTAAACAATACAAATATTATTTAGTTAGTAATTTGTTTAAATGACTTTTCGAGGACAAATGATGCGAGTAACTGATAGATACGAAACGTTATAATATTTGATAACAAGAATTTAAAAAAATATATTATAATGTGACTTTATTTTAAATATACAAAAAAAGGAATTAAATAAAAAAAAACTCAGGATTAATAAATCTCCCAAATCGTCGGGACTATTATAGATTGAAATAATATTATACCTCAATAAGACATAGGTTTTCTATAGCTAAGCACAATATATCAAAGAAAATATTCAACACATTCGTTGAATGATCTATCAATATTACTATATGCTAATATCAGTTGTTCCTATGCACAAATTTTAAGAAATGTAAGTTTTATTATTTACACATAAATGAGACGGTCGGTACAATAAGAGAGCTGTGCGGGAGAGCTGTCACCCGCTCCCGCACAGCGCCGTACCCGCAGCGACCACCCCTGAACCAAAAACTTACAGCTAAATATCATAATTAACCCTCTACAGCACATCTAGTGCTAATGTAACTAATGTAAATTAATTAACGCATATGGTCGCTTATTTTACCAACTAAAATATTACAAATATTTGTAATATTATGTACCAAGTAATTTGGTTAACAAATTGTCCTTTTAATTTACTTTCTGTCCGGCGGTCGGCGTCAGTGGTGTTAGTGCGTCGAGCCAGTGACGCGGGTCTAATATGTCCCGAAGATGCTTCGTGTAGAAGCGAAACACGTGTCGATTTCCTGTTGAGTTTCCTTATACTAAATATTTGGTTTTAAGTCTTAAATTGTTCTTCTCAAGTGATGGATGCAGCAGATATATAAGGTTACGTTGTTTGAAATCGAACTTTATCAACAGGTAATAAGATTCTAATAGAATTTGTGAAAAACACGTTGCGTAGTAGCTTCAGTAACTTTAAATTTGACCTTCATAAGTGTCTTCCGAGGGCCTAAACTGAATAAGTGGTTTTGAATTTTGTAAAGGTCTCGGAATCTAAGTTAAGGTGGATTTCCTACTAGATTGACCGTAGGGTGATAGCTATCTCATTCAAACACCAACGCGCAGATATATATAGCAATAGTCGGACTGTCAACATATCGGCTTCGATTTCGATTAAAAAAACACAATCGCCCTGTCATACTAATTTCAAGGGTTGCGTTAATTAATTTACACGACTTTGTATAATAACTACTTAAAACTAGATTAGATCAAATCTTACAAACTAGTTGAGGTGGTTTCCCTTTAGGTTGTATGTAGTATTTTGAATTTTTTGCTCATCATCAGACGCAGTACAACGACGACATCTACTACAAAATTAAAAACTAAGATTAGAGTGAGAACGGAAAGGTAAAACGAAGCACCCATAGCAAAGATATAGGACAATGATCTTAAAACAAAAGCAGTATAAATTTTTATGCAGTGTTTAATTTTTCACAATTTCAGAGATTTCATAGTCACAAACTCAATATACTTTTGCGCCTCTTTTGTCTGTTTTCTATAAGGTATAGTGAAGCCGAGGTTTTCGAGACGACCAAACATATATGATTCGATAATAATTATATTTATATTAAAACGTTAAGAATTGTGTATAGCCACAATCAAACTTGGAAACAGTTCCAGTCGATCGATTCGAAAACCTATATTCAAATAAACAAAAAGTTTTAGTCGACAAGCGTGTAGACGATCCACCAGATGGTAAGTGGTCACCCAAAGGACAATTGCAATAGCAAGGGCTTCGCCAATACGCTGTCGACCTTGAGACATGAAGTTGATACGTCTCGTGTGCTTGTAATTTCACCGGCCCCCTTACCTTTCCAACCGAAACACAGTAATGCAAGTGCACTACTGGCTCACAGCGGAAATTGGTAAAGTGGTAGTACTTCCCCGGGCGAGCTCTGCACTATGAGCCCTACTACTCGAAATGTACTGGTACTGGAGGCTGGCCTAATTGAGTTTGTTACTACGTCACTCTAAAATTACTTTTAAACAATTTAGTGAGTATGAAGTCTTGAAAAGAAATTGTCGAGTTTATCGCCGGTTCTACTAAGCAAAGGCAAATTTCCGAACCGATATTGGTGACTATTATTATCTATATATATAAAAATGAATTTTTGTAAACTATGTAACGGATTTTAATGCAGTTTTCAACAATAGATAGGGTAATTCAACAGCAGCGGGCAAAGCAGGGTGCGGCTTGTTTTATTATAAAACTAAAATTAAAAAAACAGTTCTAATTTTTTTCCTCATTAACTAGATACGTCGCGGTGCTACGACTGAGACAATATTGGAGCAAACTAACACTACAATTAAATGGTAAGTGTAGAAATACCTAAAATAATTAGAACATTTCTAAACTCTCCTTGTAATTTTTTTTTTATTTTATACTTTTTGCTAACCTAGCTAGTATTCACTACGCAAATATAATTGCGCAACGGTGTCGTATTAACTTAATTATAAGTATCCGTTTAAAATACAAATTGAGGCTCAAAATGCGATATCAAAATTACGTAGTGAATATTTGAAATCAACTTCAACGTTGTAATATTTTCTAAATGTGGACCTATAAATATGGTCGCCCTTCAATCACGAAAACAAATAAAATACATTTTACTCTGGTTTTAGGTTTAGAAGTTGTAGCTTCAGTAACTTAAATTTGACCTTCATAAGTGCCTTCCGAGGGCCTAAACTGAATAAATGGTTTTGAATTTTGAAGCACTTCCAAAATACATTTATTTATTTGGTAAGTCCACATTTAGTTAACAAAAAGTATTAAATCAGTTATTCCAAATGGAAATATAAGAATAAGGCTTCCATTGAAAAATCGGTCGATATTTCTGAAAAAAAGTATCACTGTAAACGTAACTTGTACCTAAACATATTTAAATAAAAATAAAATAATTAAAATGAAACCTATTTGAAAGGCGGATTGCCGACATTGAATAGAATTGATATTATTAATATATTAAAGAAAGAACAGTTAATCACGAGCAGACAAAAAAATATGTTTCAGTTCTTAAACTCAATATGTAAAATTCAATGAAAATATTTAAACCAACAAAAATACATATAAATCTAAGACTAATTAAAATCACTTAAAGAGAAAAAAAACTTATATGTTAATTAAAACTAATAATTGAACGCAGGAAGTTATGAATAAAAAAAAAATCAAAAAAATAATAAGCATTAACGATATCATTAACAGTAAAAATAAAAACTTGATTACAACTTATTTGTGGTATTTGCAAACCAATGGATAAAGAACATAGAGCATAATACTTAAAAAAGAAAAAAAAAACAGAATCATTTCATATGAAATATCATTCGATTATAAAAATAAAGAATTCAATAACTTAAAACCGTTTTTGGTAAAAGAAAATAATTTATAATATTAAAAAAAAAAACACTACGATTTTATCACTTAGTTGACGAGTAGTTTCGCCAATTCATTTTTTAATCTCAATTTAAGCTATAAAATAATGCATAATTTAAAATTCTGATCTGGCAAACCAAAAAATATATTTTACACAATTCTATAAAGTAAATAATTATTGAATGTATTTAAACTATACCGAACAGAACTGACACGTCAGTTAGACATCATAAAATATGCGGAATAAATTTGAAAATGGTCAGTTGATAATAAGCCATAGATAATAAGGGCTCTATGGCCAAACACGCCTAAAATAAATGTAAAAAAAAGTTTCTGATTGTATTGCTTCTTAAAGATTGCTTATTACATAACTTAATTTAACATATATTTTTAAAAACCATTTCTTTATTTAGTGTATTAAGTTGTATACCATAAACTAAAGTTTTTTTTTTATAGTGCGTCGATTTTCATAAATATATCTACGACATAGAAACAAATTATTTTATAACTCTTCTGCTCTCAACACACACTCAATAAACACATTATTAAAAGTAAAATAAAACAATTACTTAAAGGATATCAATTAATTCCACATTGTACGACTTTAAAAGTAAATATGAACATATATTTTATATAACGCATAACCCATTTATCACGATATCTTAAATCTAATGTCATATTAGAAACTAAAAAAAAACTAAAACAACTATTTAAATGACAGCTTAACAATAACCATTCACTCATCAATAAAAAGAATTCAAATTAAAAATAAATACGTGGTCATCAAATGACAGAAATTTTATATAGTATTTTAGAATTAATTCAAAAAGCTCCTCTAGAACGCGCATCATATGACGTTGAACAGAAACAAATTCTTTTCAAGATTTTTAATAAAATATTAGGTATATAGCCATACAAAAATAGGGACACCGTTTTGTAATTAACTCTTAATAAGCACTGCTTATTGATGCTTTGCCGATAATTTTAAAACAACTTTTATAAAAAAATATTTGACATTACATGTCCTTTTAAATTCGATTCAAAATACATTCTAATATCCCAATTTTTTTAAAAGTAATGATTATGATGAATTAATTCGAAATAAAAAAATGTTAGAAAAATGTTCGACGATAATTTTAACATGGTGAAAAAAAAAGTTGTTCTGAGGGTTCTATTTTGTCATATGTAAGGGGAGAACCCATTTTTGTTTAGTCACAAATATAATACATATTATATTTTTAATTAGATCTCCAAACAATGCCAAAGTTGTTATCTTTTTAATTTATCACATTTTTTACATCTGGCCACAACTAGGTATTCAAATATATATTTGTTAGTGTTCTAGTTGCAAATTATTAAAAAATAAACAATTTCCGTTCCATACATACTACCTATAAAATTCCATAGTTTGCCGATCTTCATACTGCTCATTAGACGGAGGACACAATAGTTGGGAACATTATTAAAATGGTTTTGGCGCCTCCTCCTGTTTGACAACACCTAAATCCTGGAGCATCGCGTCCAGACCTTCAGGCACTCGACCCTGATCCAATTCAAGATTCCATTTGTAATACTGGAAAAAGGAAAGCAGTTCTTCAATGACTTGCTGGAATAACCACTAGCAATAGAAGAGAAGCGAGATTGATTTATTTTTAACGTCTATATCAAGTATTTTGATATTATTAAACGACTTACAAACCGTTGGTAGCTTCTTTACCTCTAACGTTTATAAGAAGTCTAAAAGTTTATATAGAGCCTAATAAACTAATAAATGATTGGAACTTCGCAATATTTTCCATTACAGAAACCTCAAGTTTGTTATCGCCAAAAATAAATATTCGATATCAAAACAAGAATCCTAGATAGATGTAGATTTTTAACAATTTCTGTGTAACGACATCTATCAACACACATCTTGACGACTGCACAATCAATGGATAGATGGCACCACTTGCTTCTAAAGCTGCATCACGTTAGCGAAGTTCATTTATGACTTGAGTATTTATCTACAATCTTCCAAGATCTACGTCAGTCTGCGGTCCCCAGACACGATCACATAGTCTGGCGGAAGATCTTCCCATGGATGAGTTTGACTCATCGCTTTTTTCCGCCGTTTTGGTTTGGGATAAAAAATAAAGTTTGGTCGTAGGAACAATCTGTCGTCAATACCACTGCATTGATCTACCATCACCCTAGAAGTTAATTAATAGACAGCGACTGTACCTTATCAAGTTCCTTCCTAAGTGTCATCACGGCGCGCTCCCTGTCAGCAACCAGCTCCTCCAAATATTGGTACCTGAGCTTCTTGCGCGCGCGGCACTCACGCGCTGATTGCCGACTGCGTTCTGATCAAGAAAACATCAATTAATAAATACACCAACAAATATAAATATTGGTATGGACGACACAGGCAGATAGATGATGATGATGAAATGCTGCAGGTCATTGTGTCTTGGGATATTTTTAAGGTTTATTTTTTAGGTTAGGTTAGATTAGGTTTTCCAGCAGGATATATGGTACCTAATCTGATGTGCCCCTGTATCTTAGTCTGTAAAGAAAGTAGAGCATTTGAACAAATTCTTTAGTAACCTTAGCCTACTTACCGAGCTTGGCCTTCATATCCTGTTTGTCGAGCTGTGCCTTCCTGCCAGGTCTGCGTCCACGCTTGCCTCCCTCGCGTCTCTCCCCTCCCTCCGGGCCCGACCCCCCCACTGAGCCGTACACCCCACCGCCCAGAGACTCCTGGAAATTAAGAATATAAAATTACTTTTCAAATTTTAATGGTGGAAAGAAATGTGACTAGTCTGGGTGCACGGAAGTGTAGCATGCCAAGTACCGATACTTCAAGTAGTCCTTAATTTAACTCTATGCTATTTAACTGTATATATGTCAGGTCTCAGGTCTTCACTTAAGTCGGACTAACTCTTGCGTAAGTAAATACTTTTAACTAACACAGGTACATGTATTCGTAGATAGTAAAACAATTGAAAACCCACAGTGTATTGTAACTTAAAGTATCTCAGCCTTGTCATAAATACCGAGAATATGCTAAATGACCCCATTCTCGTGAAATGGCAAACACAATAACAAATATGGCGTGAAATTACTCTTAAGCTATTGTTTAATTTAAACATTATGATGTGTTTGCAACAAGAGTTACGATTCAGATAAAAAAAAAACTTTAAAAAAATATTTAATATAGTCACAGTCCAAGCAAAAGTAGAAAGTCAAATGGAAATTACGTGAAGTGAAAATTAAATTATTTTCATATCTACTGGGGATTAGAGGACAGTTTTATCACAAACTATAGTATGTGTGGGCACTTTATGGAAAGTATTGTTTATGAGCCACGATGACTACTAAAGGGGCATTCATACACCACTAACAAACACATTGAAAAAAAAAAGTGCCATAATTCAGCCAAAGGCATCACATGCTTTTTGGATTAATGTTTTTCTGATGACCATAAACTGAATCAATGCTCAGTGCTCAGAAGCGAAAATTATATGTACATCAATGGTACATGGAAAGCCTTGATAAGGTCCGAATTCTACTATTATCTCGAGCAATCTAAAATAAAACGAAAGGGAAATAATAGCACGGTTGTAGAGTACTATGTACTTAGTACCCAAGTGTCAAGTCCTCAAGTTATAAGTTAAAGCTAAGAACCTACTGATGTATCCGGCAGCTAATCATGAAAGTCAGTTCTCTTCAAGGCTATGTGTCCTTTCAACCTCAAGCCATCATCTCTGAAGTGAGATTAATGTCAAAATCAAGCTTACACCTACGTATTAAGACAAACAATTGGATAGGGTTTAATAACCCGTGTACATTATCCTTATTCACTCCCAAGGACAAGATACGTCAAAACGATCAATAATAAAAACCATAAGAGTCCACCATGACAGCCATGTGTGCGCATTGACTACAAAACGTAAATAAAAATGTCTTTACACAAACATCGAGTACAATCCAACTGCGACATGACTCGGTTCATTGACTCAAACCTCATTGGAAACACATACTTGAAGTATTGCGTCTTGGATATATCTCGAATCTACTGTGGCGAAGAGATCTCATCCTTATATCGAGAGACGTAAGATTTAAACTCAGAATACATGGTTACAAAATGCATTGTAGTGTCAGACAATTGGGTTGCTGTTTTAACCAACAACTGTTTGGCATCGTGAATATTTCACAATAGTACTTAAACTTAAAAAATTTAAAACAAATTGAAGTAACAGTTGCTTAACCAGTTACTTAAGGACACTTAGGACTTACTTCTTCATAAGTAGTATTAAACGTTACCAATGCATGAGCGTGAAAGAAGAAAGTTGATAAAGATATGGGTGTTCAGAGAACTTGTTTATATAAGATACCATATTTAGGTATACTTTGATTATGCAATAAATATAAGATAAATGAATGAAAACAAGCCACTAGTTTAAGGCACATAATCTACTTGCTTTTACGTTTATTTCTCATAGTTTATTTTCTTTGCGTATTCTTACAGACTATATTCCCTTTCATTTTAACCATAAAATCTATCAAATGGCCTTTGGAAAATATATAATTATATAAAATATATATAAAAGGAGAGAACCCTTATTCAAGGCATACGCTGAAGCTGTGTTGCAGTATTATTAAACTGCGATCGTGCACTGAGCGACTGCCTCATTCCAAATGGAAAGTACAAAACAGAACCCATTCAATTCTGTAGATTACCTAATCGGTTCGTTCCTATTCGAGAGCGCACCCGAACAATCCCGAATCCGTTAAAATATTTTAAGAAGCTTGACTGGTGTCGCAAGCGCAATGTCACTGCCCTGCGCAACGAATCAAATGTCATACAACTGAACGACTCGATGATGTCAGCTGATCCAAAAACTAAGACACAACTGCGTAGAAACAAACTGCGAAATGATAATACTATAGGCTAATATACGTGGAATGGGCTGCACTTTAGAGCCACTTACCATTTTACCTACCTTCAAGAGATTTTGTTCAAAGAAAAGTTAAGCTTGGGTATTGTATAAGACAAATATTTTGTGGTAGGTACCTTATGTTTAGGCCGTCATCAGTTTTTTTGGCATCATTAAATTCTGAAATAGAGCCTTCTTTCTCGAACTTTATCGGTGTTGGGTATCAAGAAAACCCTACAAATAGATACGCCAGTTTACACTGTCGTTTATTAAAATTCTAGTTTAATATAATGTAATAAACTTCACAAATAATCATTTAGCATTAAGCACATTACACAAAAGTCCATTAATTTTTTTTCTTAAATTATGAAATAAAAATAATGCAGAGGGTGGCACGCCAAGTTCATCAAATCAACTAAGTTGTACATAAAACAAATATGATTAACCTTACCAATTCATATAACATAACAATGAACGCGACTTATTCTATCAGCTTATCAGACCAAACGTTTTTTGATAAAAAGTTGCTAGGGGGGGTCTGTGGAACGCAGGGGTGACCGCGCGACTTGGCTAATAATATCATAAATTAAAACTTTTATATAATCGGCCATTCAAATGACTCGAGTGACATCTGCTCAGTGGCTGAAAGAAGCTATTCACGAATGTAAAACTAGTTAGAATTGGTCAGTACTTCACTGGGATTAAGGGGATGCTAAAAACGAACCTTGAAAATATAAAAAAGGTTCTAAAATTTTATGTATGTAATGTTCAATAATTGAAGAAGTAGTCGAAATGCACCGCTTCAGTTTAATTTATTTCGTACTAACTGTCCCCCGCGGTTTCACCCGCGTTCCCGAGGGATGTAACATTTTCCCGGCACAAAAAGTATCCTATGTTACTTCTAATACCTCCAAGAATATGTGTACAAAGTTTCATGATAATCGGTTAAGTAGTTTTTGCGTGAAAGCGTAACAAATAAACTTACATTCATATATAATATTAGTAGGTGAAATATTATTACAAAGGCACATGTATTATGTTTATTTAGGTATGTTTCTGAAGAAACACCGGCACAAATGGCGTATCAGTATATATCTATGTTGATAAATATGTCAAAAGAATGCGTTAACAATAAACATATTTAAACCCAAAAACATTGGGTTCTCGGATGCTTTTTTTAAACAATTTTGGCACAAAAGGTATTTAGAATTTAAAATGCGTTATATAAATACGCAGTAACTACATAATATTCACCTTGCACTAGTGTAGGTAAGAAAGCCATGACCTATCACATCACAGTAGAACTAGAAACAACATAGACATGAACGTGTTATATTTATCTGCAACAATGTAATATTAATGCATTTACTAAAGCATAACAAACAAATACGCAGTTAGTTGGTTAGCAACAAAAGGCCGGCCGATACCAATGGAACTGCGTCGTATGTACGCGTCAAACGATGTACATTTTGTGCGGCGTAGTAACTGTCAACTCCTAACTTTAAATAAATTTACCTTCAAACTGAATTAGTGCTCCATATACACGAATAGACCCACCGGCAGGTTCACGATATGTATTGATGCACGTTTTCTCACAAGTTTCTAATAAGATATAGATAATTACTTACGATTTAATGAGACTATCGTCGTGCGGTGACCGCCCTAGCGACTGCCTCAACGCAAACTGTCTGCCTGCGCCGCGCCCGCGCCCGCTTTGCGCAGTAGGAATGACCGAGCGCTCGCTCTTTATTTTTTTGAAACTTTTTTTTAAGGCTCTCCCACACAGGTGCGATTTTATCGTGCAATAATAGTATAGTGGTTTAATTGTATGTAACTCCAATGCACAAGGATGCACTATAGAGCGCATAGGTACTATAAAGATACTGAACTGGCTGGGCAATACCGTATTATCGTAGTGCTCCCCACCTTTTACAATGTGACCTTATCGATTCACTGCACTCGGTAACAGTGAGTGCAAAGTAAAGACGCACATAGACTACGTTGCAAAACTTGCAAAAAGAAACGCAATTTGGTATTTTATATAAAGACTAGTTTATCATCCGTTTTATCCTATCCTACTAATATTATAAATAGATGTATGGATGTATGGACGTTTGGATGTATGAATGTTTGTTACTCTTTCACGCAAAGTTTCATCCAAATTCGTACGGTAGTTGTACGAATTTGGATGAAAATTGGAACATAGATAGAGTATGCCCTAGAATAAGTTATACTCTTTTATCCCGGAAAAATGTAACATCCCTTGGGAACGCGGGTGAACCCGCGGGGGACAGCTAGTTGCTTATAGTAATCATAATAAGCATTGCGATTACACAGAGAAATATTTTTTTACCAAACCTTTTAGATACATAGTAATTTACCCAACTGGCTCGAATGAACATTGTTTACACGTATTATCTAATCTTGCTTTTCATTTTTGACTATGATAATGATTGCAGTGGGCTGGTCACATATGTCGTAGAACCGATAACCGTTGGGGTAGACGTGTTCTAGAGTGGAGACCACGGCTCGGTTAACGTAGTGTAGGGCGCCCTCCAGCTAGATGGAGCGATGATATACGCAAGCTGGCTGGCAGCGGTTGGAAAGAAAGAGCTGAAGATCGAGCCCAGTGGCGTGCCCTAGGTGAGCACTGGCCTATGTTCAGCAGTGGACGGAGATAGGCATCAACTGATGATGAATGTATGACGCACGAAGAGGAGCTCCCTGAAATATCTTTACCTATATTTTCAGAGTCTACGTACCTGCGTGTAGCTTCAACCATCAAGTTTTTTCATTGTACAGAACTCACAATCAAAATCAACACATAAACTGAATGAAACAAACTAAAATAATGACCTTTTAAAGCACATCTAACGGAACATTCTTCTTGCAACCGTCCTCCATTTTAACTGCAACATCGATTAATGTGCTAGTCATAAAACGGAGCTACGCATGCCCTGTTGCGCAGTAAACATCTGCGCAGCACCCTTGGATCGTTAACTGCGTCGTTACTACCCTAGGTCATGTAGTTGATACCTGTATATTGTCCGGCCTTCGTCAATAGCGTAATAAATAGGTATGTGATGATTCGACATATTCGTATGATGTATTAATAAATTTTAGGTGCACAATTGAATTTTGGCTACATCCTACTTGGAGATTTTATTTTTGAATAAGAATATGGATTTCAATTAAATTTAAATTTTACTAAACTTCTACCCAAAAATTCAATCATAAGTGAAGTATTATTTATTTTATCATTATTTTGTGCTAGAGAGGGTTTAAAAAATTATATAAGCACCAACCAACTGATTCGATCAATATTGTAAAAAAAAAGAAAACCGCTAAAACCAATAACAGCTTAAATGTTGGTCAAATGTAGCCTCTTCAATACTAGATTATCTCATACAGTTATTTCATAATTAAAGCTCTTTTAATAGGTATAACATCGGAATAGTAGATAAGTTTGTAAGTACCTAATTATTGTTATTTTCTATTTTGTAGTCTTGTCATATTTTTTTTTTTGTTTTGTTTTTATTAATGTTACCTATAATAAGTATTTTGTAATTGTTAAATATAAAATTATGTAAAATTGAAATTATAAAATAGCCAAAAAGTCAGAATAGATAAAAATTTATATAACAAATAAAAAAGAATGTAACCTTGCTGAGTTTCTTGCCGGTTCTTCTCAGTTGAAGGCTAACTTCCGAACCGGTTGTAGCTTCAGTAACTTTAAATTTGACCTTCATAAGTGCCCTCCGAAGGCCTAAACTGAATAAATGGTTTAGAATTTTGAATTTTTGAATTTTTGAATAATTTTGTACCTATTGTAATCCAGGATCCAAAGATAAAACATTTTTTTTTATACAAATATCATACAATGTTACAAACGAGGTACTTACTTATGACTAGTTAAACCATTTTTCTGCCATTCGAAAGTCAACCTTATTTGTCCATTATATGATGGATTTTATATTTACACATGTACGAGCGTATGTAATTTGAAATAATCAATAACACGTCTAGCAGATTACCTTGGCATCATAGTGAAGTTGTCTAGAAGTCTTGATTACTATAGACAAGCACTGGGTGATCACTTATAAAATCAATCACAAGACAATAATGTTAACAGGTGAACTTAATTCTTTGGTAGTATTTTCTTGGTTACATAAATATCCTAGTTAATGAGAGATAATTTAATTTTAATTAATTCAGTGATATAATATGACAATATTTATATATTAAAAACTGTAGAGCCCTTGCGTCTGAACATTGTTTTCTTTTACTAAAAACTGATTGCGGATTATGTAAGAAGGTGTAACAGAACATAATGAGACCATTTTTTTATTGTCTGACGAAATAATATACTAAAATTTTTTATCACGCGTACGAAGTTGCGGGCACAGCAAGTATTCAACATTTTGATTAATTTCTTTACAAAATACCATTTAATCCAAAACAAACTAGAATTAAAACTACTACATTAGTTTACATATAATATAGGAAGTACTACCTAATTACCTAAAACAAGTAAATCAATTTCCAACAACGACTTACAACACCACGCAAGATCATAAATATTACCTTACATCTATACTAGTATTATAATGATGTAAAGTTTATCCGATTTCAATACTTTTAAAAAAAATATAAAGCTACACTATTCCCAAGTGACAATGGCGATGTTAAATACCGGGATACGTTCGTTCTCTCAGGAAAACGGGTGAAACCGCGGACGGTAGCTAGTATAAATTAAATATGCATTCTAGGACACTGGCATACTGTGATGCAATTACACATCACTATCTTATCTTAAACCACGAAACCTTGTGCAGTGTGCACTGAGCGTACTCAAGTTTAAAGGCAGATTTTGATTAACTGAAAGGTATTTTTAATTCGCTTTTATTAGCTTCAGACGTATGTTATTATAGTAAGTATGTTAGTATGTAACGGAATCTTTGAACATGATTTTGACCCCCTTCAAGACGTCGGATTAACTCGAAATTTGGCATACTTGTTAAGGACCGATGACAATTCAATATTCTAAATAGTTTAACTCGTTATCCTTACTAGGACGGTCAGGTATAGCGGTTTAACTAAAAAAAATAAAATAAACAATAGTTTAAAAAAACTAAAATACACGCCCTTTTTTTACAATAAAATATTTTTTTTCTTCTTTACACTATTCTTAATTCAAATTTATTTTCTATTTTTAGTTAGATTTTCTATAAAAGCGTGTTTTTTAGTTTTTTTAAACTATTGATTATTTTTTATAACTTGATTAGTTTAGTAGGAATTATTATATTAATATTAATAACTAATTTCATTGATAACTTCTTGTCCGTTAGACATGTTTTAATAGGAAGAATTAAATTTTACTGATTAAATACTGTTAATATCACAGACTCTATATTCCCGCCATAGTGTTTTTATTTCTACAGTTACCTTCCTGGAAGTCTGGACAACCACACCCCAAAGTTTCATCAGAATCGTATGAAAGTAGGAATACATAGAAGACCAACAAACAAAAATTAATTTTAAATTATGAGAAAATAAATAATTTATTTATATCCTGGGAAATTTCTACACACACTATTAGATCTCAAAATAATCATATTTGAGCTTTGAACATCAGATAGTGAGCCACTTATGCTATGAATTTTAATAAGATGTCCACTGACAAATATTTCAAAAAGGGACATGAAAATGTTCTCTAGATATGCTGTATAATACAAGTAATTGTTTTCTCATAATTCAAATAATAATACTGGCAATTTCTATATAAAAAAAAGAAAAAAAAAATTATGTAACATCACATAACTAGTGTGAACACAACCTAACTCATCACCCACAATGATGACTCATCCTAGCATGTAGCTTAAAAAACCAAACATGTAGTTAAAGTGATGATGCATTGGTGTACTTTTCATCTTTTTAATTCTTTATTTTTAACTGTCTGAAGTTTTAGTAGAATAATTTGTATTAAAATAAAAAAAAATCTGTACTTGTCTATAATTTAAGAAATTTCTTAATTTCCGCTTTTTTTTCTTCTTTTTCAAATAATTTTTTCGTGTCCTTCAAAATAAAATCTGTCAAACTCAATTCTGGATATAAGGATCCTTTTATTTTTATCATTCAATATTAATCATGTTTAAGAAACCAGAGTACCAGAGTACATATTTAGCACAAAAATCTCATGTTCATAAGATAGCGCCATCTAGGTATGAAGTGGAACATCAAATTGCTTGTTACACAACAAAACTGTAGCTATAGTGGGTAGGTAGGTGGATATTAATAATTAAACAAAGTTATATGCCATCAGCACTAGGTGACACTACCTACATGTGATTTAAAATAGTTCAGCAACTTTACAAGTGTTTCCATGTAGGATAGTAAGTAAAAAACGAATTCAAACAATTTAAACAACAACAAATCTATTAAACATATTTGTTGAGATGTTTTATAATCTTGGTTTAAAAAAAAACTGAAAAATAAATTGTAGATATTGAAGGTATTTTATGCATACAGATATGGATCCTGAGGAATCAGTGATTGTTTTCCATCTAACTTTAAATTGTTTAGAAACCAGCTACTATTCCTCAGTTTTTTCCATGTTCGAGAGTGCTCTAAAGTATTCCAGATTTATAAATAGCCTATGCCACTTGCATAGTGTAGCAATCTATCAGTGAAAAAAATTGTGATAGTGGGTAAGTTGTTTTGTAGATTATTTCCAATGTACCTAAAACAAATATACATGTAGCTTGATATTCTTTTACAGTCTGAAAATAATATAGAGGCTATAGTTACTCTACATTTTATAATGATAATTTTTCTGCTGCATCACAGAATTTTTATTTATATTTGTTGAGAAAACCCCAGCGATTCCTAATTTTTAAAAATTATGTTTGATAAGAAAACAGCATTTATTTATATTAAAATAATAAAGAAAAACAATATCCCCGAGTCAATCATCATGGCTGTTCATTACCTTACCGTTACCTACCAAAACAGTGCCACAAAAAGACACCTCAGAGTAACTGAAGATAGAAAATATACAAAATTTATAGTTTCTAGATTACTCTAGGCAGATTTCAATTTAAATAATCTAAACACAAATTAGTATTGGTATTGTATTGATAATAAAAAGATATTTGTGGCATCCATTTTCTTTGTTATCTAATGAACAAATAGTCACATGGTAATTACATACAACAGCTGACAGACATGAAAACATTGTTAAAGTTGTTGTGTATCATACATACATACTTTTTATAGTAGTTATTTTTTACATAGAATTACTCCTAAATGTACCATGATTATAATGGTATCAGTAGTATGATGAAACTCTACACTTTGTTGTGCAATGGAATCATGAATAGATTATTAAAACTATGTCATGATAATTTATTACTCAAAACAGGAAATAAACTTTTTGTTTTCATTATTTTCAATTGCTTTCAGTTTGCTAGGAAACCATTGTTCCTCGTGTTAGTGTCACTGGCAGCCGTAAATAGATTTGAATATCGTAGTAAACAAGCGTAACAAAGGATATTAATAAAACTTACACTCTGGGACTCTTCCTCCAACACAGCCATCGTCTCAAAATCGATATTCATTTTATAATCACTCACACTCAAATTGTAACTCAGATTATAATGCAAATATCAAAGTACGAATTGAAAAACAATAAGGAAATGATATTAGTTAATTTGTATCAAAAGCAATTCTTCAAGGTATTGTTTACAAACTGGCAAGGTCACTTGACATATTTTGGTAAACAAGTTGGATGCGTTCACAAATTACTCGAACTGATGTTTCCATAATTTATGACACAACTGACATGTTAGTCGATTATTAAAGCTTGGACTTGTATGCACTCTCACAGACTATGCATAGATAGCTGATCTACACCCATAGACACAACTTTATTCAATGTTGCCAGTAAAATATAAGAAACGTCAATTATTTTCGACCTCGCTTGATTTTTCTTTCTGTGATAAAAAATTGTAGTTTGTATGTTTTTTGATCGAACTTGTGATGTGGCCTTAAAAACTGAACGATTTATTTAGACTTTTATTTTAGAATGAGTATTGTGTATAGTGTACGGGCAGTGGTATTGTTTTACGTGCGGTTTATATATTAGTGTCATTGAAAGATCACGATGCGTATCGGTTTCGTATTTTATTGGTGCGTATTTGTTCATCTGTGTAAAGCCAATGATGTTGAGAGGACAGAGTCCAGAGATGGACCCCGAAGGGCACAGTGGGGGCCTGTAGTGAGAAGTAATTCTTTTGTGGGCGACTCTGCAGTCACAGCATCCAATGAACACAGTAAGTTCTCATGACCATGAATCCGATCTTTTTTTTCTGTCTTCTCATGACACCTGTCGGTGTCCTTCACGCGATTTAAAACTTGTAACAACTGATAATTACATGTAGTAATTTTTATTTGTTCTTGTTGCATTTTCTACTTGTCATACAAACTCACTACCCTTTCTTTGCTTATCTTTCCAACTTTACGAAAAATAAATATAAATTTATTATCACTATGAAATGAAGTCATTGTAAATCTTTATCTTTTGGAACTAGTAAATGTTACTTATTTACTAAAAGGTAAAGCAATTGCTATTTCTGAGAATTTCTAGGAACTTTACTAGCACAAGGTATTTTAATTGGGTTACAATGAACACATGATTATATAAAAAGCAAGGGAATAAAAAAAATAAAAAAAATTATACATCCAAAGAGTTTTTTCTTAGATATGACGACAACCTACAGGTAAAATTTATTCATAATGGTATATATAGGTAGATATTGATATATTTAAACTAATTAGTACTTAGATGTGATACCTTGTGGTTATTATAATATAGTTCACTTTTAATTTAGATTTATCAGAAATTGACCCAATATCTGCCAGATGTTGTATCCATGAGACATGGAAATACTAGTTTTATTACTCAGCATAATGTATTACCACATGTTTGTAATATGTTAAAATTATGGGAATATTAAAAGAACAAGACTAATAACATGACATCATGGATCCTCTACCATTGGCTTCTCAATTTTATTAAAAAAACAATTAAGTAAACATTCTACAACATTATGCACAGATGGTTATCTGATCCATGATGAAAACTAGCACAAAGTTTATTATTAAAACCAGATAACTTACATCCTGACTATATTTATAGAAATTACCTTTGTGCTTAAATATAGATATTTATTAATAATATGATATTTATTTATAAAAAACATGACCACATTGAGGAAATAAAATAAATACTGAAAGAGACTAAAAGGTGAGCTCTTCCTTTTTGTCTCTGTGCCTGTGAATAAGCACATTACACATCTACTGATTGTTTATAGATTCTTACATGAAAAATAAAAAAAAATCATTTTATGCACTTAAACAGAAAATTAATTTAAATATGATTTTCCACAAATTTATACGTTAAATTCAAAAGTAATATTAACAATTAATTTGGTGAATTCAATGCATTGTTTGATATATTCACTGGTTTTTAGTTTATGAGTTAGTGTTTGACTAATTGATGTATCCATAATCTATTCCTAAGATAACAATGAACTTGACATCACAAACAAGTTTACACGAGTGAACAATAACAGAAGCTATTGCTAATAGTGTCTCAGGCTCACCATATTACAAAATATTACTTGGCCATGTTTCAAGATGTTACATGTCAACTAAGTAGCAACAAGGAATTGTTTGGATTGTAATAAAATTGGCAATTTTATGTTGGTTCCTTCATTTGACAATAACAAAATGGTATTTTGTGCTGCAGTACTCTTATGGTGGGTGTACATACAACAGAGTTGATGAATTTAATCAGCTGACTAACAAAAATGTTTAAAATGGTTGATGGGAATATAATAATATACATATAGATTTTGAAACAGAGGGATGTAGAAACTATTGGACTATTTGCACTATCATTTGAAATATATAACGATTAAAATACAAGGTCATGATGTACAAAAATTATTATTTTGTAGTATTAAACATTATTGGGATGTAATATTAGTTTTAATCGAATTTTGCACAATATAAGTGCATTTCAGTGATTAGTTGACCTTCAGCGGCTCTTATCACCGCATTGTTCCGATTCCGTCGTTTTCCGACAAGCTACGGATTGCGAGCTCACAGAATGGCATAATTCTCGCTTTCCAAATCATATACCAGCCCTATTCCTATTTTTATTACTCCAGCTTGTCTGTTAGTTCGGTCACTTCAGTTTGTATTTCAGGTTGTAGATACAGTAGCGACATAGTCCACAAACAGAACGCCTCGCTCTACTCGCTCGATCTACCTCGCCAGAGTAGAAGAGTTCTACTCTTCTTCATCGTCGCCTAGATATTTTCTTGTACTAAACATATCCATCCATCATCCAGGTAAAATTAACAGTTGACTATTCATTAATAATAATAGCAAACTCTGCTACGCCATTCGGCGATCTATTAACATAAAACACACACATTTTCAGCGGTTACGAAAACAGTACAAGGCAGCTTATAGGTATATGAAAAAGCGATTAGTGGCTACTTTTGTGTAGCTTGTACCTTGTAGATAATGTACAAAGGCTTATTCTTTTGTTTACAAAACATTATTCTTATGTATTTTTACATTGTACCTTGGATAAAGTCTTCGTGTTATGTATTCAGCGCAAATTTTACAGCCTTAACGGTTCGTTTGCATATCCGATCGTATCGAAGCACGAGCGCTCACTGTATTTGCAATGACCCGCCTGAACTCTAAAGATATATATGGAAAATTGGGTATTAAAAAAACAATACCACTAATCGTTCGTCGAGATAATATAAAGGCATTTGTTCTATTCAATTACGAAAATGACAATATATATTATATTTAATATTCAGAGATTGGAGGAAATCACTGCTCGTTAGAGATTTAGGTTGAGTAGATAAAGACTAGACGAGGTGTAGACAATGTAAACCTTAAACAAATTAGACTTGTAACTATTCTAAAATATAAATAAAGGTGTTAAGATTAAAAGTCAACAATATACACCGATGACGCAAACTTTAACTGAAATGGAAGCGATCAAAGGAGGTGAAGACCATAAACTATTTAACTTTAAAGATTGGTATCCGATATATCTTACCTTGCCCGAAGATACATCGCGATAAACCAGTGCATGTTCAAATTCGACATATAAATCGATCACCAAGACATATATACAAACAATACGTCCTCAGAACCATTAGTTCCGAATTTTGGATCGTTTCAACCAGACCTAAGTATCTCTACTTCGGTAGACAGTGCAATGACTCATCAAAATACTCAGATATCAATGGCAGACATACGAGCGTTGCCGAGATGTGTTTTCATCTTATTTTAGAACACGTTTGCCGTGCACTGTGCCATCGACATCTAGTACATAAGACGGCACTTAAACGTATAACTGTTGCTACGAAACAATATCTGCTGATACATGATAATTGTATACATATTGTTTTCTGTTTCTAACCGATAGTGATGACGTAACAAGGATAATACACGACTCTCTGAATTAATCGTGACGGTACGATCATGTGGTATCTATTTGCGACTGTGATACACTAATACGTTTTCTCATTTCATTAGGAAGCTCTGGTGAGAATCCATTATTTGATAGGGGCGTCGACTATCTATCATAAACGCGAGCGGTACTTGGCACGCGGCGACCAATTGCCTGATTAATTCTACGGCTAAATTAGTAACAAGTGCCGCCGGATCGTGTACTCACGTGCTTTATCAATGCTCGAAGAATAGAAGTTTCGTAATTATGCAATGAAACCGTTTACTGACTGTAATTGGAAACTGTATCTCTGAATACCTCTGATTGTGTTTTGAATAAGCGTTGCTACTGCTTCTTTAAAAATGAATGTAGGTTGCTTTTTTGTTATAGAATGTCCCTGTCCATGGGTATCAGTGAATAGAAAATTATTTCAGTATTAAACAGCTTTTCTTATGGATCCTACTAATTCTTCTAATATTATAAATGCAAAGTTTTGTCAGGATGGATGTTGGTTACTTTTCACGCAAAAACTACTAACCGAATTTCGATGAAACTTGGCACATAGAAAGTTTTTATAATGGAATAATTCATAGGGTACTCATCTACTTTACTATTCATCCCGGGAAATGTAATATCCCCCGGATGCTAGTAGGGAGTAGGTCAGATAGTAGACATATTTTGTGACAGCTTTCTCTACGCATTCCTAGAACTACTTTCGTTCAGAGATCATGTTAAAGAGAGCAGTCGCATCCATCACTGCTTTCAATAACTATTTTGGATTCGGTCGGTGAGATCCATCTAATTAACAACTATTGTTTCTTTTTACCATCCTTAGATGTCTAATGATGATAATATAAGAATTGTCCGTGTCTTTTTCGATTCTGGCACCCACCGGAGGTCTCTTTAGATCTAGTTTTCTCTACTTTTTCCTGTTTTTCGCAATGATCCTCATGTCTTGCGAGGTAAAATACAAAATTTAAATATTTGCAACTGGAATTTTCTAAAGGTATTTGATCAATAATGGCCTATGTATTTGACTCATAAATAAACGTAATTAGGGTATTTGTTTGTTAATCGCTAATAAATGCTAGAAATAATAACGGGTCTTTTGATTAATAATCCTTTTTGTTGTAATGCGTACCTATATTTAATTTCGCGCATAAGTTCGTTACACGCCTACATAGAAGTTTTGTATAGTTTACGACAGGTACAAATGGCTCATTATAGCTTGGTTTTGTGCTTCTTATCGAATCGAAATCTCAAATGGCAAATAGTATTGCCAAAAACAGTCCGGATGCTGCCAATGTGATCATTTTATTTTTGATATAGATTCTATATCTTTTCACTGAACTATTAAGTGAAGTAACTAACTGATAAGTGGCTATATCCTGTTGTTCTCTGTTAGTATAACAATCCATTTAATTACACAAAGTTTTAAGTATAATTTTTAGAGTATGTACATCTACATCCAATCTGTCTTTATTTCGTCTCTGTACGTTGAAAATATTTCCAAAAAAATGCAGTTGATGTAGAGACTGTAACAGGACACAATGAGGCCATTTTTAAAAAGGTTGTCTGTTTGAATCTTCGAAACTACTCGACGAATTTTAATAGGGTTTCACAGGTAGCTGGAATGTAGCTTAGAGCAATTATTTAAGCTTTATATCAAAATAAGTCTGAGAAAAACAATGATACCTTAATTCAAAGTTAATTATCATAACCACGAAGTCGCGGGCACAGCTAATTCTGAAATATGTTTTTTTATTTCGGCACCAACCTTTTTCTTAGCCCCACTTTTGTGTTCATTCCCGCTCAATTCACTATTATAATTGATGCTACGAACAGCAGCTATAACAATTTAGATTACATTTAAAATAATAATAATAAAATGTAGATACGCGAGTAGGTTAAATTCATGTAATGGTGCTTGTTAAAATCGCCATATAAATCCGATGTATTCAAGGTTGTGACGAGTTTTGGCTATTTTATACGTATTTTCCTCATTTATATGTTGAAACCCAATGTTAACTACAAATTGGTGCTAAGTACCTTTAATATGTACCTATACTATGAAGATCTCAAGTCTATTATGTTACTTAGTAGGGGCCACCGATAAATACTTTAAAAGAAATTCAAAATTTCTAACTAGTTATTCAGTTTAGGCCCTCGGAGGGCACTTATGAAGGTCAAATTTAAAGTTACTGAAGCTACTACCGGTTTGGAAGTAAGCCTTCAACTGAGAAGAAGCGACAAGAAAGTCAGCAAGATAACTTTTTTTAAATATTTTTTATTGGTGAATTTTATTTATTCTGACATTTTGGTTATTTTATTAGCTGAGTTTTATGTTTTTATATGGAAAAATAAAAATTTCGAATGGATGGAGAAATGGAGAGCGTGGAAAATAACTAAACAGACGCATAACTTTCATTATCAAAATAATATTTTTTAATCTTATTACTAACACGATCTACGAGCGTGGAAAATACTTACAGCTATCTGTCAATAACAAAATTAATTAGTAATTGTACTGGCTTTGTTTTGAGTGTTCGATGATTGCTCATTGGCTCTGGCATGCCGTCTGTTACACCATTACATAATGCCAGTAGCGTATACGTTAATTGTAACAATTGTACATATTCGTATATAACACTATTTAACATTAATCATTGTGAAGACGTGTCTAGAAAAATTCCTCGACTTTTTCAAGCTTAATTTAACTTCCACTGTATGTTTGGGAAAAATCGAGCTGAAATTCTACACGCTCAATTGTTTTTTGTTGACAATGCACGATTGGCTAAGTGACGTCATTCTAAATCCAATATGGCGGATGTTATAAGATGCTCATTGCTTAATTATATTACCTTCCATGTCATGGGTATCTAATGAAAGGGTTTGCTAAGCAGCATACGTGCCGTCAGTTTTATTTGTTTTAAAGAACTTTTTTTTAACTGATATTGTATTACGAGAGTCGTTATTATTAGTCGCTCTTGATTCCATTTATAAAGAGGTTTGTAAAATAATATTTTCTAAATGTATCTCGTTTGCTTTAACTTTGGAATTAAATGTCTTACGTATCATTTGCTGTCTGAAAAATTTCCTAATCACGTTTAATTTCACAATGAGATTTAATAAGATCCCAAACAGGAAAGTTCATGTTTGTGTTCGGGTATTTCATTGGGATTCTTATCGTCCTCTTTAAGGAGGTAAATCAGGATAGATTTCTTCGTAAACTATTTGCGTACATCTACATTCCACAGCAGTTTTGCAGACATTACAATTGCATTGGTTTTGTGAGTTCCACTTTCAGTGATGGACTCGAGGAGTAATCTCTGACAATTCAACATAAATACTAGTTCCGATGTTCACTTTCACCGAGTCAGTACTTGAGTGCGATCTATTGATAAACAGCTAGTCATTCAGCTGTCCGATAAACGTTTTAGATGCATCATAGCTTCGTAGTAATTCATTATCTTTATTCACCTACAACACCAACGCATGTCTTTCAAACACAACATTAATTATCCGCGATATTAATCAAAATTACTTGGGTCTTTTCAAATTCAAATGTTTAAAGTATATACAGTGTAAACTCTTTATAACGTTATCCTTTATAACGATAAACTCCCTATAACGTTGAAGTGAGCCCAAGTTGGTTGGTTTGTTCACTTTGTTTTGTTTTTTTTTGTTCACTCCATATAACGATAACTCTCTATAACGACAAAAAATGCTCAGTCCCTTGAGTTTCGTTATAAAGAGTTTACACTGTATATATAGTGTGTTGTACCTTGTTAAATCTAGAGGACCAATCTTTCGCTGGACGATACGTTTATCCAGCCCATTTGGTGAACAGAAGACTTCAACTAACAATCTAGAGGCTCTCAGCGACTGGCCATGTGTAAGTCTACCTGTGGTCGTCTTATAAGTATACTAGTAAACATAATTGTTCCAGCTTGATATAAGACTTAATTGACACCATGCCATCGCTTAGCCAACTATACTCGTTGCTCGTCTGTAGAAGACACGCGATATGTAACCTCCTGGAAATTGCAAGATGGTTGATTTGACACCGTCAACAAACTGGAAACAAATCCCCGTAATCAGGCCCACGCTTAGTTATGTCATTCCGCTTTAGGCAAGTCTTGAACGAGCTTATTCATAGCTAAATAAAGTATACATTCAGAAAAGCTGCATTGGCCAATGACTCACGGATTGTATTCAGGCTTGCATTGTCACAAATGCACACTTACAACCTAGATTCTCGTTAAGGGCTTACCGATGCAGTTATATGTATGTCAATGCTATTATTAGCACTGGGTGTATTGTATTTATAGAAAGTTGAAAAGCTCTATAAATATATCTGACTTCCTCAACTGAGATTGCAAGATTCAATCATTACAAAGCTTCCAGTATATCAATCAAAATCAAATATTCTTGCAACATTGATTTGGGCTGTTCGACATTAGACAATGATATCTCTCATTTGATTTCGGGCATACTTTAGCGTGTCGAAACAAATTAGATCGTTGATTGTTGCTTTTAACAAGTTGTATGCTTACAAATTGTTTGCGACAACAAACTACAATTGCTCCTAATAAAAGGGGAGTTGAGTGGTTGTATCTGTTGTCCGGAGGCGGGATTTGATTCAGTTGTTGATTCATTCATAGCTTGTTGTACATTGAACATTTATGCACCGTTTGTCATGTCGCAAGTCGTAACAGTTTGTAGAACGTCTGTTGAACTTCTAATGTTTTCAAATGTTTTATATAATGTTTACTCATTTTGCTAGAAATTTCTCTCTTCTTTTTATAAAAAAAATATTAAAATTAAACGATTTCGGCTGTTTAACATTTAATCTTGTACTATTTATCGCATATTTGGCTAACTATATATTTCCCCATATATTTTTTTCATTTATTTTTTTAATCTGAACTAGTTTGTCATTGCTTATCTGCATGCTGTTACCGTTTCTTAATTCAGTAACTCGTTAGTTGCTCTGTTTTTTTTATAATGGAAGTTTTTTTAAATTTCTTATTTGTAAAAAGAAATATTGAACTTGAAAGTTTAACACTTATTATTTTAAAAACAGTTCACTGATCATTGACTGCATGACATAAAATTACTCTTGATGTTTTATTTCTGTATTTAATAATAGGTTATAATACCCTTGTCAGTGCCATAAAAAAAAATAAAAAAAAAATCTTTTTAATAATTTTCGATTACAAAGTAGTCTTGTTACCCTGAATTGGCAATGCCAACATGTGCTGTGATTCACTGGCATAAACTTATGGCCAATTGTTGGAGGCCAAATCTGTACCGGTCTTGAAACTCGATGGTAAAATTATTACATGCGCGCGAGCATCTGTCTTTTGTTTTTGTGATTTGGCAGTGGGTATCACTTTCCTGTTTATTTACTTGTTTCTTAGGGCCAATTTACCAACCAGTATTCAAAGAGGTTTAGTAACTGTACTGTAATTCTTAATTTTTTTTATAACTAACTTCTACTAATGCCGGGTTACTATATACGATCCCGATCTAAAATCGCAAGATTGAAGTAGAATTTTGACATTACGTGTATTAAAATTACTGTGAAAAGTTCATCAATCCATGGATTTTCGATCGAGATCGTATATAGTTACCTGCCTTAAGTGGACTATTTCTTCTTACTAAAACTTTGGTTAGATGCTAGAAAACCCATTTGACACTATTAGATAATTTGGTATTCCCCCATCAAAACAAATACGGTTAGAAGCGTTGAAATTGTTCTTCTGACAATTTGCACGGCTGCTGAACACAATCTTAGTAAAACGTGATTGTCATCATTAGATGACGCATCAATGTACAGTAAAAACTAATTAACATACGAATTGATGGAGCAATGTCCACGCTCGGTACGTCTTGATTGAGGAACGATACTTCTTCAATGATATATCAATTTATTATGACTAGAGTTTGAATTGAATTAGAGGGAATCGGAATCGCGTTATGCATAATGTCGCCATTTCATTATCATTCGTATTTTTATAAGAATTGTTATAGTTTGTACAACATCCTTCTCCTCTTGAAGTTTAAGTATGCAAATGAAAAATGAATCTTTTTGGCTTTATCATTAGGTTAATTTACGTCATTATATAACCATTGGATCAATAATAAACCTTATTTAAAAATCAAAAAAGTACATCAATAACATTCATGTCACAAGGGATTTCTTGTATTGGGCAGCCTTAAATTTTGGTTCTACACATCGATTTTATCATATGTAACATTACACCATATTTGTACACCACGTAGTTTTAGGCCACCCGAGGCGTTCCTTATTCAGTTCTGCCTTTTGAAGAATTCTATTGGTTGATACAATAATTTAACAATTCTTTTCGATCATTTTGTCTAAACAAATTGTTTGTTTGATGACCTAGCTGTCTTCGCGGTTACACTCGCTTTGTTCAGGAACGTTACATTTACCGGCTGTAAAAAGTGTGTTAATTTAGGTTGTAAACTGTCGGCTTGCCAAATTTTATCGAAGTCCGGTTAGTATATTTTGCGTGAAGGTGTAACAAACATCCATACATCGACTAAAAAATTTTGTTTGTGCTGCTCAAAATGTATTATTCTGGTATTACCTAAGAGATGTATTCCTGCAATAGTTCAAAGCTTTAGTCTAGTTCCGGCTTAGCATGACGTCATACCAACTTTAAACACTTTGCCTTGGTGAATGCCCAATTACAAGCTTATCCCTATCAAATTATAGCTCATAATCTATTTGACAAATGTATTCCTGTTACGAAATCTTTATTTCGATTCAACCTGACGTAATATCAAAGCAGTGGTAATTTGTGCTCTCGGGTTTTGTCCATTGTTGTGTCTAATGGAACAATATCTATAAATAATATCGCTGCTTAACTTTCCTGTTTTCCATTGTTTTTTCATATAATTGTAGTTGTATTTAACAGATTCTTTCGATAAGGTATTAGAGGTTATTAGAGTAGTAGACCTCTTAGTGCAGAGTTCGTCCGGGGAAGTACTACCACCTTACCCATTTCTGCCGTGAAGTAGTAATGCACTTGTATTACTGTTTCGGTTAGAAAGGTAAGGGGGCCGGTGAAATTACAGGCACATGAGACTTATTAACACGTCACAGGGTCGACAACGCATTGGCGATGCCCCTAGTGTTGCAAATGTCCATAGGGGGCGGCGACCACTTACCATCAGGTGGACCGTCTGCTTGTTTGACGGCCCAAGTGTTATAAAAAAAATGGTATCCATGGTGGATTGTATTTTTAGCTACCTGTTCCCCGTGGTTTTACCCGTGTTCCCAAGAGATGTTATGTTCCCCTGGCATAAGGAATTTTTAAACAGTTTTTTTAAAAGTCTGTTTGTTCTGTGTCTGGGTGTAAATATCTATGTATGTATTTAGAAAAAAAGTAGTATATGTAGTTTATCAGTTATCTGGTTTCCATAGTACAAGCTCTGCTTAGTTTGGGATCAGATGGCCGCGTGTAAAGAATGTCCCAGGATATTTAAAAAAAAGTTCATAATTTGGATACAACTGAATACATAATACATTTGAACACATACGATGCTTTTTACGCCGGGAAAATGTTACATCCCTCGGGGAAAAGGGTGAAACCGCGCGAAATATCCAGATGACCGAGATGCAGCTTTTCCGCCGTAAAAAAGAAAAACTAAAGATACATTTCAGGGGCTCCCAATTACACTAACCAAGTCGTTCTTCCCTCTGATTAGAATCAATGGGTATTTCCGACAATTTTAAACACAACAAAAGTAATTTGCATTCACACAGAAAAACTGAATATTTTTAATTTTATATTGCCACTTTTTTTGTGTAAAAATACAAAATAATATTATTAGCTCAAATGGTACGTATTTAAACATATTAGCATTATTTTCATGCTATTTTTTATGTTATACTCTACCATAAAGTTTTAAGTGAACGTTAACACTTTTTGTTGTGTGTATGTAATTCTCGGTTTTTAAGTATAGACATCGTGTTTAGTTACGAAGGTAAATAAACGCTAATACTATAATCTTAAACGGTAATGGTTAAATATTTAGATAGGAATAACCGAACAATGTGGATGGCCACCTTGAGTATAACTTGCCTGGTTTATGCAATAACAATTACAATTAGTTGATCCTATCGAAAACCTGGGGCTCGATTCTGTAAGGAAAATGACACTAACTCGAGGATGTTTCGTCGCAGCCTCTATGCTCTGTCTCTGTCGTTTACTACGCTTATACTACTAATCACGTGAGAGACAAGCTCTCCGAGGCCTCCGTGAAGCGGCTCGCCGACGAATTTGTATTAACTGAATAAGGGGGCTGTCCTCTACGAGCTCACCCTCGTTCTCTAACGATATTACGTTTTCTCGGGATAAAATGTATTCTGTGTTAATCCAGGTTATAAACGGTGAGTTTCATCAGCATCATCGTACCATTTACCATTGGATCAATAGATCGACCCTATTCCGAAAGCAATAAAGTTAATTTTTCTGTGAAATTCTTAATTGTCAAAACGGCCCTTTTAGATCTTGACAACTTTAGTAAGAAAGCTATTGATTAGGATTCGCATGTACATGTTTACTAATAATCTACGAATGAGTACTAAGTACAAATTACTTTTGTCGCTGGAGCTATGGTGTGAATTTATTAACTGTCAGCCGGTAGGTTAATGCGAAGTTAATATGTCATTTATTATTGATATTCAAGGCAGAAGATGAAGCTAAAGGTTACGTCCAAAAAGGTTGTACATGCAGTTCCAGTTTAGAAATAAGCAGAAACTTCCAACTTCTTTCTGTTAAGAATTAACGTCTACTAACGAATATAACAACGGTTCGACCAACTTTGTATTCAATTGTCCAGTGCGGTCGCATGCCCTTCGATAGAGCGGCCGCCGGTCAGGCCAATGTCAGTGGAAGTCATACGATATGTCTAACGTAACGATAGGCTCTTCCGTATTCCTTGCATTTATATAAATGCGTGGTTTCACTCGCGTTCCTGGAGGATATAACATTTTTCCGGGATCAAAAATATTCTGTTCTAATTAGTATTAGTAGTAGTAGTAGTAGTAGTATTTTGGTTATAAACTATCTAAATGGCAAGTTTGTGGGTGCGGACAATGTGACTGAAAGCGAGGACAGCTAGGTATCTCGTAGTTATGAATGATACCTTCACCTAAAATGGTGGACTCTCGGTGAGACCTGATGCGGATTTTAATGCTGTCATGGTTACCTGGGGAGTCTTTAAAGAAGGTTTTGGCTGTACCGTAGCTGGTGGCAGTAGTTTAAGTGAAACAATCCTGATTTTTCAAGGGCTCGGTAGCTGGCGGATATTAAGTCATTGGCGGACTTGACCACTGACCCCCAGTTGATACTCGAAGCTAGTACTATTTCTAGAAACATCCTGTTGGTTTCTAAAGGTCATACGTATTTTATAGTTCTTTATTACATTCACGTAAACGTTAGCTACTTTCCGCATGGAAAATCCTTGTTGTCTCTAACGTGAGAAAATTTAGCTTTAAGGTAGATTTCATTGCTTAATTTAGCTTGTGTACACGCGCGTGTTTTATCGAAATTGTAACATTACTTAGTGACTAAGTGGTGTCGTGACATTCCAACGTGTAAGCTATTTATTGCTAGATAAATATATTACCTCCATTACCGTGTAATAAAATACAACCTGCAATGATGAATAATAAATATTTTTAACTATTATTATACAGAGAAATTGTGAATATTGCGAGTTTGTGAGCTTGTGGAGGATAATATCCAGGAACCTTTTATAAAAATTATTTCTCTGATTGAAAGTTGCCCAATTCCGGAGGGACCTTGGCTATGTTATAAAATAAATAAATATCCAGGGATATTCTTTACACACGGCCATCTGATCCCAAACTAAGAGCTTGTACTGTGGAAACCAGATAACTGATATACTACATATACTACTTTTTTTTCTAAATATATACTTAAAATATAGATATTGACACCCAGACACAGAACAAATAGACATGTTAATGCACACAAATGTTTGTCTTGGGTGTGAATCGAACCCGCGACCATCGGCTTGGCAGTCAGAGTCGCAAACCACCAAGCCAACTGGTTATGATCCAGGCATACATTACATCAGTCGGCAGGTAATTCATGGCAGACCCTTTTTTTTACGAGTGAAAATGCGTTACGCATTCCACTTGTTATGTGGGACTCCCTGCCCGACTCCTTTCCCTATTATATGGGAAAGGAGCGGGGTGCGTACCCACTAAAACCCCTCGAGTTCCTTCTCCACCGCTGACGGGGCTGCATGACCAGACGAGTTAGGTGATAGTACTACCCTGGGCGATCTATACACTAGAAGCTCTACTAATGATATGATCTATAATTGAACTACTGAACAGTCCGCTTATATTCATCCAAGTAGCTCAGCTCGGGTCAAGAAGTCTTGTGTGGTTTGAATAGGTTAATGATTTTAAATCAACGATGGATCTGTTCATTAGCCTAGATGAACAATATTTTATAACGAAGTATTGGAAAATTATTCAAAGATTTATTATCTTTATTTACACTAATCTGAGCTGAAGTTAGGTGTCGAAATTAAAAAGAATATAAAATAAGTCGGCAACAGCATATCATCAGACAGGTCGTTAAACTTTGTCGACTTATCTTTATTGAATAAAGACCTTAACATACGAATGGCGTGACGTTTTTTGTGAGTTTCAACAAATGCGAGTTTTTAGTTAACTCTGGGGGCATCCCCAATCACATTTGTAAAAATCTTGCTCTACGCTTTGTACTTTGAACATTTTTTTTATTATTTCTTTTACATTTTCTACGGAATCTTAGGCCGTACTCTTTATAGATTCTATGATAAATTATTCTAAGATACATTGTATTTCATTTTTATTAATAAACATCTTTCCGCGTTTGCTCAACTCGTTGTTTTGAGCTGAAGCTTGGGATTTCTTCATATATAGTATTACATTCTTTGAACGTTATATAGATAAGTAGGTACTAATGAAGTCTAGGGATAGTTTGCTAATTAAATGACAAAAAAATCTTGATATTGAATAGTGTTTCGTTACTCAGGTCCAAGCTATTTCATGTGAACATTCTTCATTCATTCCAGAACAAACATTAGACTTCATACTTTACGTCCAATAGTAATAAATTTAAATGTTCACTGCCATCATATAGCCAAAGTAAATAGTATTTATATCTATATATATAAAAATGAATTCCTATTTTCCTTGATCACGGCATCACGCGTGAACGGCTGGACCGATTTGTGTAATTATTTTTTTGATATATTTGTTATTGTCAGGAGACAGTTCTTATGATAGAAAAAAATAAGAAAGCTGCGTGGAAAATTTGAAAATTTAAGAAACACACAACCATATTAACTTTTCTAATGTAACCTTAGCGCTTTTGACCATATAAACTTTTCTAATATATGGCGTTTGACTTAACTATCAGTTGTTGACAATATCGTTTAAAATAGAGGCATGGGTCGGAATTATAGTGATAAAATAATTAATTTATCAGTTCTTAGTGCACATTTCACAGTTAATTAAATCGGGAAATTGTATTGTAATGTGAATTTTTTAAGAAGTGTTTGTTCATCACAGTTAGTTCAGAGCAATCACGCCTCATATTAAAAATTAAATTACTTTTGTGTATCTTAAAGCATTAGATTCGTAAATACTATGTGTTTGGATTTTTTTTTTCATTAATCATACCAGTTCGAATTCAATATTCAAAGTTAAAACAGGACAACCACTGTCGGGTCAGCTATCGAATATACTAATTGTAGAATGATACATTTTTATGCATAATTCTTGTACTCTCACGATATTCTCAGTTATATTCTCTATTGTATGAAGATCTTGAAGATACAAAATCACATGTCTTGTTATGTAAAATTGTGACGTACGCTCATGCAAAAGAAACCATAAATATGTATCGGTCTATAATAAATACATTGGATTATTACCGCCATGTTGGTTTTGAATTACCATCCGTTACTTATGGACATGGTTTAATATATTTGGTACTAGCTGTCCGCCGCGGCCTATACCCGCGTTCCCGAGGGATGTCACGTTTTCCCGGGATAAAAAGTAGCCAAAATATTTTTCTAGGATATTGTCTATCTATGAGCCAAGTTGCATCAAAATTCGTTTTAAGTTTTTGCGAAAAAGAGTAACATACATCCATACATACATATATAATATTATAATATATTTGGTACGGGCGGTATATTTTAATATTTTTTCATGGACAGGAAGGTCGAAGGAAATTAGTTGCTGTTACCAATCAGCTTAAAGTTCTATACAAGGAAATATCGTAATAACAACTTCACGTCTCAGGGTCGACAACGCATTGGCGATGCCCCTCGTATTGCAGATGTCTAGGTGGTGGTGACCACTTACCATCAGGTAGAGGGTCTGCTTGTTTGTCGGCCTACCATCTACTCTGTGATAGCTGCCCTCTAGTAGAAAATCTATCTTGAAGATGTGATTTGAAAACTTCTGAACTTGCTAACCTTCCCAATTAATTATGTTTCAGTACTGTTTGAGGCGTGCCACAACGAAGCCTCTTGCCTGCAGGACCGCGCCGGGCTGGAGGCGATCACGCAGCTCCACCGACAGCTGGATGACGACGCCAACGGCAATGTTGACCTTAGCGAGAGTGACGATGTAGGTATTTTCTTTAAAACCAAAACTAAAGTAATTAAAGTTTATATAGAGCAGGTGCGCAGAAAGCTAATATTTATATATAATGTGTTACAAATACATTATTTTAATGAAATAAATTGTTTACGCATATACTGTCAATGTCAAACACATAATGATGTTTGTACACACTCGCAACTGATGTAATACAACAAAATGTTTTAATTTATATGCAATATTGTAGAAACACCTATATTCATTGTCAAAATATAACTCAATAACGTTTAAACTATTTTTTTTTATTACATTCGGCTAAAGCTTTAACCGTCATAAGTGTCAGGACTTCAACAGCGTAAATGGCTTTGAATTTGAACCCTAGACTAATTTATTTTAAAGTTCATAATTGTAGGTTGGTTAAAGTTTGACGCGATTTTATCTTTAAAAAAAAAAGCTATAATTTCGCACGTCGCGTTTCGAGAGTGAAGGTATGGAACAACCTTTATCGTGAATTTTTCTGTCGACCTACATATGTATGTGATATTCCTAGAACGAAATTACACGTGGAATATAAAATGGTTTCTGTAACACGAATTCTGATATCTCGAGACTAAGAAAAGGTCATCGTGTAAGGAGACGAGACAGAAGTATCTCATTTTTTCCCGCTCTTTATAAGATATCGGAATACGAAATGAGAGTAGTCGATTAATTTTAGATAACAGTTTAGTGGTTGTGATGTCGGGATACGAGCGAAGGTCGCTGTTCCGAATTCTACAATGTATTTAACATTTCGGTAAAGGCAACACTAAAGACCTATGGTATGATATTCTGTTGCCAACAACATACTTATTTACCATATTTCGTTTGTGTATGCTTATCAATGCAGATCAATATACCACATAGCTCCATGATGAAACTTGTATTCCTTTTAAATTGAAAAATAAGCGGAGAAACAGGCAGACGGACCACCAAACCGTAAATGGTCACCGCCGTCTATGACACCAGACGCATTGCCAAGGCGTTGTCGACCGTGAGACGTGAAGCTGTTAAGTCTCATCTGCTTGTAATTTCACCGGCCCCCTTACCTTTCCAATCAAAACAAAGCAATACAAATGGAAAATTGCTTTGCGGCGGAAGTGGGTCGTTTGGTAGCCCATCCCCGAACTCTGCACTAAGAGCTCTGTTCTTCAAACAAACGCAACATAAAATATATGACGTGCTGGTAGATATACAAAACTTTATTAGTTATCTTTGTTTCCAGTTCCTCCGTGAGGAGTTGCAGTATGACAGCGGGTATGAGAAGAGGCAGAGAGCGTTCCACCACAATGATGACATGCACATCTCCGTCAAGGAGCTGTGGGAAGCGTGGTTACGCTCTGAGGTAAGATTTAAATTTTAACTTCATGAACTAGCTGTCCCTTCGTTCTTGGGTTGAAAATTATACCATACACAAAGTAACAAACATAAATTCAAACTTTCGCATTTATAATATTAGTACAATTTATTGATCAAATCATCAGCTACCTTATTCAGCTAATACAAACTTCGTTCGCGAGCCGCCGCACGGAGGCCTCCGATAGCTCACCTCTCACGTGATTGCCTAGTTAACGACAGAGACAGAGCATAGACGCCGCGACGAAACATCCTCGAGCTAGAGTCATTTTACATACAGAATCGAGCTCCAGTTCATTGAACCAAGCTATCACTGTGATGAACATTATCAAAATAGATTTATCAGAAACTAGTTTTAAGTCAGATTCAATTTATGATAAGGAACAACTTTGCATTCTGTTTTGCCATTTTTTTAGTTGAATATGTATGTATGGATTTATAATGCAGAATTTTTAATCCCGGAAGTAAATTATCATCATCTAATTGTGCGCCGTCGAGTAAACCTTTCCCTTATCACAAACATCGTAAAATGTATGTTTGGAATAATGAAAATGTATGCAAATCATTTGTTTGGCAATTTAGGTGTATTTCACAGATTAGGTATTAATGAAATATGGCTTATCATTCGTATTTTTGATTAAATTTATCCGAACTGAACCATTAAATAATAGTATCTCAAAATATAAATGAAGTAAAAATCTTTCCCCTTAGTGTCTTGACTGTTGCACTTGAGAGCCTTCCCAGGCTTTGAGTTACCACCAACTTATAATATACTAGCTGTCCCCCGCGGTTTCACCCGCGTTTCTGAATTAATATTTTCCCGGGATAAAAAGTAGCCTATGTGTTATTCGAATATATGCTTATCTATGTGCCAAATTTCATCCAAATCCTTTTGGTAGTTTTTGCGTGAAAGAGTAACAAACATCTATACATACAAACTTTCGCGTTTATAATTTTATTTGTAGGATTACCAACACTTGAATCTACCATCTCTTTCTCTCCTCACGCCATCGCAGTCGGTTTAATTCTAATAGTAAAACAAAAGCGGGTCGTAGATTTTACTTCTTCAGCTGAGAGCCATCTGCGCTCACCGAAATTGATCGCGTAAGATGTAAGGGCCACCAGAGGCCACCTTCGTCCCTTCCAAAATAAAAAATAAGATATTAAAATACAATATACTTTATTTGTACAACACATAACAGGAGAAGAGGAAACATAAACAAGTGGATTACAGAATAAGTGTTTACAAATAGGCGGTCTTATCTAGCTAAAGCGATTTCTTCCAGATACTAGATTTTATTGACTTTAATAATAATGGTCAAAATGGTACCAGCTCCAAACTGAGATAAAAGAAAAAGATAAATAATTAATAATAATAGAATTCTATAAATAACAAATGACAACCCTGCCCCTTAAACTAGTGTAACCTGTATCTTAAGAGACAGTGTTCGGTTAAGTGGTTCTTGTCTAGTCTACTTTCTTTTAATTATCACGACAAATTATAATATTCTAAGTATTATAGACAACATCTAAATCGTGTAATAATTTGAGGTGTAAAATCGTCGGGTTCAAGAAGGCAATCCCGTCTGAAAAAAAAAAAAAAAAAGGTATTTATACCTCAAATTATTACACGATTTAGACCCGTTGTCTATAATAGTTAGAATGTATACGAATCTTGAGACCTTAAAAACAAAAACTATAATATCAATTTCGTTTATCACCAGGTACACAACTGGACGGTGGAGCAGACGGTGGAATGGCTCTCGCAGTCAGTCGATCTACCGCAATACAAGACACAGTTCCTCCAGCATAAAGTGGTCGGCGCTACACTCCCTAGGTAATTAATTCGATCAAGAGACATGCAGACTTTCGACTAACACACACGATTACTTAAATCGAAAAGTGTGATCTGCTATGTAATTCTTTCAGCCTTAGTGATAATTGTTAATAACCACCTTTTCCAGTTCCTTTTTAATTAAAAACAGCGCTTTATTGCGGTTGTTAGTTGCACTTACATAATAATACAAATCTTTGGCTAAGACTGAGTACTACATTTCTACGCACATCTATACTTAAAAGCTGAAGAATTTGTTTATTTGTTTGAACGCGCTAATCTCAGAAACCGCTGGTTCGATTTGAAACATTATTTCAGTGTTGAATAGTCCATTTATCGAGGCTATAGGCTATATACCATCACGCTACGACCAATAGGAGCGGAGAGTCAAAAAAATATAGTAAAAGCGGGAAAAAAATATTTATTTGAGGGCTTTCGATGCGTGCGCTGCGTTAACGATTAATATATTATATATAGATACGAGATCTGGAATAGCACATAGCCTTTTTTTGTCCCGGGTATATGTAAAATCCCCCTGGAACGCGGGTGAAACCGCGGGGGACAGCTAGTCGGTCATAAAATCATTACTAAAATATTGGTATTATTACGCATGTAAAAGTGTGACTGAGAGAGATAATATACAAACTTTTTGGTGAACTAAAAATTAAATCATTGTAACAACCCTAGACTGTTCTCGGCTCCGACGCGCTTATCATTTATCAAACCGACCATCGAAATAGAGCCAGACATGTTTCCCAGAGATAAAGTTCTAATTCCAATCACTGATAAGCAGTACAAGGAAATTATCAATTACCTTTCCTTATGCTGAGTAATTGTTCTTGTGATTGTATTACTCATACATATTGCTATGAGAGAAATGGTCTACCTGATTAAAGATAACCGTCGTTTCAAATAAAAAGCGAACTTATCATTATAATATTAGATATCAAAATCAGACATTGAGCTTTTTTATATTGACCGCGGAACACCGCGGCTAAGTTCAAAGTCGTCGAGCAAATAAAATGTTTTATTATAGGTACAATGGAAAATATCTTTAGTAAAGATTAGATTAGTGTTGAGCGGTATTATTTATACTGCATTCAAGTACCTTAGGACTTACACTTTGGAATAGTGTAGATTTCAAAATTTTGTTTAATAGGTACAGACTGGTTCTGGAAATCACCCTCTACATTCACTCGAACTAACACAATTCTCACACTCTCTTTTTAATATTTAGTGTTTAAAAATTGAAATGTAATAAAAGCTAAATACTTAGTATTCCGCTCAAAACATAGATAAATTACATATTACGGTCAATAAAAAAAACGGAAACTTCAGATCTTGGCTGGCTCGATTCTTCCAAGTTTCCTACCTCCACATTTTAACTTACCGTGATAAGACTTCCGAAAATTAGTATACAGACCATGGCCTAAAAAAAACAGGCATGTGAAAATCAAACAAATGTCTATTTGACAGTCAAGGTGAAGTGTAAAGGAAAAAATTGTAATGTAATACAGAATGTGATTGCCAAAACCAGTCTTTTTGGCCATTGGGCATGGTTTATGATGCACACTATATTCAGTTTTAGAAGTGTCAATAAATCCAATTCCCTATAAAGTTATAGGAAAAGGGCTCATAATATGGCCGACAGGCCAGTTGGCTTGGTGGTTAGCGACTCTGACTGCCAAACCAAAGGTCGCGGGTTCGATTCTCACCTAGGATAAACATTTGTGAGCATGAACATATCTATTTGATCTATTGTCTGGGTGTAATTATCTGTATAATAATTATATAGAAAGTTACTTAGATAGTTGTGTTTAGAAAAAAAGTATACTCGTATTGTATGGCCGTGTGTAAAAAAAAAAAAGATTGAATATAAAATTTACTTATTAAAATGCATAATTTAACATCAAATTTTGTTTGTGAAATACATAGTAACATGAGCGGAATGTTAACAATCGTAAGATTTTTTAACCCCCAAGCGAAAATTACTAGGGATGTTATATGTTTGGAGGATTTACTGTCATAAATTTAAATGTGTGAACCGATATTAATTTCAAATTGTCATATAATCGTACTGAAGTTATCACTGGCTAGCAATTTAGATGTGGAACTAAAAAAAAATATGCTTTCTTAAATTTATGTTTCCTATTTTGTAATTTCTAACATAAATAATAGGCCGGAAAATTTAAATTGCAGCACATGAGACTTAACATCACGTCTCAGGGTCGACAACGCATTGGCGATGCCCCTGGTGTTGCAAATGTCCTTAGGCGGCGGTGGACCGTTTGCCTGATTGTCGGGTTTTTAGACATTATAAGGCAGTTTCTTTTTTTACTTATTTTGTTAATTTTTTACCCTTTGGTACAGATTGGCCGTCAACAATATGCAGTACCTGAGCAATGTCCTGGGAATCAAGGACCCCATACACAAGCAGAAGCTCGCTCTCAAGGCCATGGACGTCGTTCTCTTTGGACCCCCAAAAGGTGAAGTACTTATTATTTTATGCTAACCTCTAACCCGGGGTTTCTCTTGCGTTTCAGAGATAAAAATGACTTTATATGACATAATTACGAAGTCTCTGACATTATTGCATTGATGGAATCAAGAATATGAGCAACTCGGTCGGCTCACGTAGTATAAAAAAAATATTGTAAAGTTATTTACTTTAAGCCCCGATTGACGAGCGTATTAAGCTAAGATAGAGCTATTAGGTTCGAGTCCCAAATCGGGCAAGGTACGTTTATGTGTCAAAAATTGTAATTATGTACACGAGAGAGCGGCTATAACCACCACATCCCACCTTGGGCCGTGAAGGCAGTATTTGTTTTATATTAATTTATTTATAAAAATACATTACGAAGAATATGTATTTATAAACATGATATAAAATGTAGGTACAAATTAATTGGCATGTTAAATCAATATAGGTTCGTACATTCATTTGTTTAATTAAAAAATGTAGACGACATTATCATCAACCAGTTTCGAATTTATGCCACTTCAGAAATATTATTAGTCAGTTTAAATTTTATCAGATCTTATTATTGCAATTCTTTGTGGCAACGGTTGTGTGTAAGCAATTATTGTGAGTAATTAAGTAATTATTTTGATAACAATAGAGATGTGTTACAAAGTATTAGTTAAAATGCGTGTGTTGTAAATATTTATATCATTATCGTGCTCATACTCAAACCCGATTTTTCTTTTTCGAAAGAATTCCGTTATCTCTCACTAGATGGCGTTAAATATGTTTTTAAAGTTTGGTGGGTGATAGCTTAATTTGTAGTGGCACTGATTACTGTGCTGAAGGTTTGTCTCTATAATGAGTTTAAGTAGAATTCTTATAGTTTATTATTATTTATAACATATCGGTGTTGCGAGAGTTGTCCTTGAGAGCCAGTTGCCTCTATCATCTATAAAGGTGAGATAGTGGCTATATAAACTCAGGCCTATACAATGTAAAATACTATTATATTTTTAGGGTTCCCTATGTCCCAATCAAAAATCGGAGCCCTTATAAGATCACTTGTGTGTCTGCCTGTCCATATGTCACAGCCAATTTGCTTCGAATCTACTGGACCAATTAAGTTGGGTACGCAAATGAATTTTGGTTATCCAAACTCAGACTTGTAACGTACACAAATTAATTTTGAATATGAAAGTAACTTTTGTTAATAAAAAAAAATATTTTATGATCAATCATATTGGCACATCAATAAATGGGCCTTTTGAGAGATATTTAAGAAAATTAATGCAATTTGAACATTCTCTCCTGAAACTACTGAGCCATAAATATACTGAAAATAGTTCGTTGCTTATTGATTACAGGGAAAGCTATACGAAGTCTATGGTCTTAAAATAACGTGAACGTTAAATAAAATTATAGGTACCAATGTACCTAATTTTGTTTCTTTACATCGCAATTTACAATCGTAGAACAAAAATTTGAGTGCATAAATTACATTGTAATTTGAATGCGTATTATAATTCCATCTAGCTACTGTTTTTTGTTAAAAATAATAACAATTTAGATGTTTCAAAGTACTACGTAATACTTAAATAATAAGTAGGAGCGCAATGAGTTTGGTGGAAACGGCTTCTTTTGATATTTATTATGTTTTAAAATATTTATAGGACTTTACCTGTCTATCTGACAGGCCAGTTGGCTTGGTGGTTAGCGCTCTGACTGCTAAACCGAAGGTCGCGGGTTCGATTCCCACCCAGGACAAACATTTGTGTGCATGAACATCACTGTTTGTTCTGTGTCTGGGTGTAAATATCTATATAAGTATGTATTTAGAAAAAAAAAAAAGTATATGTAGTATATCAGTTATCAGGTTTCCATAGTACAAGCTCTGCTTAGTTTGGGACCAGATGGCCGTGTGTAAAGAATGTCTCAGGATATTTAGTATGCAATCAAATAAGGTACTGATTCCATTGTGCAAGTTTTTTATTTTATGTACATCTCTGTCAATTTTAATAAAATGAAAAGAGAAATATGCTCATAGAAGCGCGCACGCAACTCAAGCTCATCTCATGAGTGAAAATGAATGTAGACAGTGAGAGCGTCTGGTCCATTACGCTTGTATTCTCAAACACGGCATAACAAAATTTGTTACATACCGTCTACTGTTTCGCTCTAACATACAAGCAACATCACGTGTTTGATAGAGACATCTGAGATTTAACTGTCCTTTATGCCCGCCTTGGTCATAAACTGTATAAATGCTTTTCATATTAGGTTTTTTTTATACTTCAAGCTTCATAATTTTTTACGGTTACCGTATCCTAAAGGTTGCCTTGTTAGGTACTAAAGGTCCGTCTAATCCCCCTCGTTAACGGTAAAACCGTGGGGACAGCTAGTACATTTATTAATTTCAAATTGTTATAATAGAGCAGACAACTGTTATGATTCAATCTACAACCGAGTGTAACATGTTTGAAGGCCGCGGCCGCTGAGCCACCATTAAGTGCCGTCAATAAACACCAACAAAAAATACGTTTTACACTGTGTTGGATATCCAACGATCGACCTTAGCTCGTCTCCTATTGTTAAGAGTACTTATGCTTAGGTAACGTTGTATTGTAAAGCGAGTTTATTTATTTGAAGCTATTATTTGGTTTCACCTGTACCTGTAATATAATATTGCAAATTTTATCCACTTCCCGGTTTCTGATTGAGCTGAATTTTGCGCATACGTTTAGTTGTTGTGACTACCCAAGATTAGCTCACAATCCAATATGGCAGACGTAGTAAGATGTTCATTGATTTATCCACCACCTCCATGTCATTGGTATCTTAAGAAAGGGTTGGGAAAGCAGAATATGTGACGCATATTTTTATTATTTTATAGCTTAAAAAGAATATTTTTTATATTTATTAAAGGAGTTTAACTGACTTTTATTTTATGAAAATTATATTTTAGTGCTGACAACCTATGCAAAGTCACTGATTTAGCTATAGAAAGAGGACATGCTGGCAATTTCATTATACGGCTATTCGAAGAACAATAATTGAAATGGCCATAACTAGGCGAAGAAATGGTCACCAGGCTAGGGTCGCTGGAAACAGCTGATGCAAACGGTTCAGGGCCGTGCCTTGTAGAAATCTTTAGATAAGGATAACGACTTGCTTGTTGTCAAGTTGAATGAGAGTCTGGGTTGATTGTCTAATCTATTTTAAATTTTCACAGTTCTAATTAGTTTCATTAAAGTTTATTTAAAAACTGGGTATTCTGAAAATGGCACGATGCTGCTAATGTATTTAGCAAATGAAGAGTGTTAAGATTTTGACACACATATTATTACATCATAGCAACTAAAATAGCATTACTTCCGTATGGAAAATATCGCATGGTGTGACCTGCACCTAATGAATCGTACCACGTGTAGGTGTATCTGACAATCATACTTTATTCGATTCATACATCCAAGTATTAGGTCATTATATATATTTTTTAATACATAATGTTTAACTTATATTTTACGACTATTTAGTTTTCGTTAGGGAAATACCCTAAAATGGATAAACAATTTTTTCATTACAATCTTTTTGTTGTACTGTTTTTTTTTCGTAAGTCTAAAGAAAACAAAAGACCTAATGGTGGTTTGTATCACGTTGGTATTTAGGATGAAAAAATTAAAAGCACTACTTGGGATTTTTATAATTTCCACATATACTCGTATAGTTCCGATGAGTTAAATAGATAAAATTTGACGAGATTTGTATTAAAAAATATATATATGCCTTTATCCAAGTCAGTGATGTACAAGATAATCAGAACGCAATGTCACGCTACAAGTTATTACTACTTGTAACACGTTATTAAACAATTTTATGTAGAGTCACCATTAATTTTTCGATCTGTAAGACTATCTTAGCCCAATTGAAATGACTGACAAAATAACGGTAGACACTCATTTGATTTTCCATTTTTTTCCCGACAGACGTTGGTATGAGAAAAAGTAACTTAACTACACCGCCACCTAGCGGATCAAAAAAAAATCTGGAAAATTATAAAGAAAAATCCTAAAACTAAACGCACCGCCATCTACCGGGTCCAATTGTGAATCAAAACCATTCTTGAATCAACTTAATCACACGCACATAAATTCATAAAAATCAGTCCAGCAGTTTTAGAGTTTAATCACATACACAAGGACAGAAGAAATATATACACAAAGATAATTTTAGACATTCCGACATATATATACTGCAGTGAGCTTTGAGAAATTTCTCCTCCATGAAACCATCCTCTGAAGTCTTACTAAACGTTTCTAATCCTCTTTGAAAGCATAATTTTTGTACATGGTAACACAAACTTCAACCATCTTTAGTGGATAAAGAGGACCTCAAAAGTACCGCATACAGAGGCCGCACCACCATTTTAAACTCAGCCCTCATAAGGAAATAGCATGATAGCCGATAACCACTTGTTTGAAATTTACAAATTGATGAATCCATTGTCCATTCTCATAATAGTATGTTAATGTGCCATTGCTACATATCCATGTCGGATTCGATTTGTCACGGTCTCTTACAATTGTCCAACTTGTGCGTACAGTATGTGATGTGTGGTCATTGTTTTTTTTTACCCGGCTAACTATTTTGCGTCAGTTCCTGAAATATTTCTGTTTTTCCTCTCAATGTATTGTTATTCTTTTGAAGTGAATTAATTTATGGCTTTAAATGTGTAATTTACTTAAAAGAGCATCATGTAAGGTGTGTCTTTTAGATTGAATTATTAAATAACCTTAATAACCTTCTAATTAAGATCGACATTCGTACATTAAAATTTTTGTCAATACAATTGAAACAGAAGTAATATTTAGGCCTTAAATTGTTAAAAAAATCGTAAAACTACGACAACGACGCGTCGTACGGTTTTAAAAAGACACTCAATTAAATTGAGATGTCAATTTTATTACAAAAAAAACGTTATCGAAAACGTGAATGGTGATTATGAGTGTTCACGGAAAACCCATCAAGACAATTAGTAAATATAACGACACTACATTGTGGCAGCGTCTGTTTATCACTACCGCCATAACCTGTCCCACGGAATAATGAAGATATGGTGTCAACATAATTACATCACGGTCCACAAGTGTGATTTAGCAACATTCAAACATGAGTTTATCCGCAGTCCGTCTGCGATAGTGACACCACGTATACTTTTTTGACTTTACACGTTAAAAGTGCAGTGTTCTAATGACAATGTTATGATTTTTAAATGGTTTTTGAGACTTGGCTCGCAGTGACCGCGTCTTATTGTGTTTATATAGTGTTCAACGGACGCTATGTGGATTTAACAGATGATGGTAGTTTTGCATTTTTTTTTATAACACCCAATGGTACATGCTTAATTGTGTGTCAAGACGAATTATATTTGACCTTGTTACCGAAGTTTGGGTGTCGGTCGAGATTTTGCAGACATTATAATTGTTGCTTAAATTCATAAATCGCAATCAACCAATACCACCTGTTATTATAATGATTAACAAAAAACAGAACGAGTTATATCGATAGGAGACACCGGTCCATTGTATTTTTTCGCCGTGTAAAATACCTACATACATAAATGCAAATTTTACTCACGATACGTTTAAAATTTGTATCGAAAACGGAATAGAAATTCGCTGTTATAATTTATTTATATTTTGTCGTAGATTGAAGATATTATCTTTTAATCCATGAAGGTAAATAAGGAAATGTGTTCGCTTCGCTTACCTGCGTTATCAAGGGTGGATTTTGACCATCACATTTAAATGGATAATGATTAATGAACAGTATGCTTGGACATAATAGGTCCTATTGAAGTAAAAAGAGGTGTTCGCGGCCGCATGTCATTACGAAATAATTTTATGTCATTAATATTTTCATGGCACAGTGTGACGAGGAAAACGTGAACTGTACTGCTATAAGTTAACAGATAAAATTTATATTTAGCATTGCAAGATATATTATATTTCCCGTATAGACAATTTGATCATAATATCGCTTTCCAACGTATATGGTTTTGAAACGATTTATCCTTTTTAGATAGAGTAAAATATTAATATCCTGGAACATTCATTCATTTACACTGCCATCTGACTCCAGACCAACCAGATAACCGATATACTACATACTCGTAAGCTGGTTTCTATATACATATATATTGATATTTACACCTTGAGATAGAACAAACAGACATGTTCATACACACAAATGTTTGTCCTGGGTCTGTGCTGTCGAACCTACAACCTGCGGCGTGGCAGTCAGTGTCTCTAACCGCAAAGCCAACTGGCCCGTAAATTTTTATAAATCTAAAAAATACAACGTGTTACAAAAGACCCCGTAAAAATATTTTTTTTAACAAAGCCTAGTAAGCTGCTATTTTGCTTATCGTAATATTATAAACGCGAAGGTTTGTATGTATGGATGTTTGTTCCTACTAAAACCTAAAAAACTACCCAACGGTTATGGATTAAATCTGGCACATAGAGCATATATTGGAATAACATATAGGCTACTTTTTCCCGGGAAAATGTTATATTCCTCGGGAACGCGGGTGACAGCTAGTATATACAACGTGTTACAAAATACACCGTAAAAATATAAATAATTATCAAAGCCAACCCTAGTAACCAGTAACCAACAATAGTGTCATGTCAGGGATCCAGATTATTTAACAGAAAGGCCTACGTACCTATTTTACCTAATAATTGTCTACTCTAATAGTTTTTCAATTTTTCATTCATAAAAATTAGTTAATTCAATTTTTTTGGGGTGTGTTATACAGCATTACTACGGTTCTTAAATATTATTGTGAAAGGACTCGTTATAAGGCCCCATTTAACCTCATTTCGGCTTTACGGGCAGTTTTGTAACACCCTGTATAAATATGTGTAAAAAGTATTTGAAACGCAAGGCAAAAGTAAATTGTATTTTCTATTCAAAAATAAATGTGACAAAATGAGATGAGGTACCTATATAAGAAAGTGCCACCACAATTGTATTTTCTGCCAAGGCTATTGTTTTCATCATCATCATATCAGCCCAGGCATATCCACTGATGAACATAGGCCTCCACCTTGGATTTCCACCTCGAACGGTCTTGAGCCGCCCATTGTTTTACTAGGCTAAAATCTTCGTTCAAGAATGAATGTAGTACTCCATAAATGTGAACTATTAGTAAATCTGTCAGCATCAATTAAAATCATTAATCTACAGCTAATTGGTTTCATACTAGTTGTACCAAGCAGGAATTTATTGGCTTACATTGTGTATTATTCTATATACAGAATACAGTTAATATTGCTCCATTTCAATTTATGAATTACGAAAATTGACAAATATTATCATATCTATGGGTGTATAACAAAGGTACATTTGTCAAATATTTAAAATTTATGCGTGCGCAAAAAAGTATGCATTACCTATGTCCTATTTTTTACTCAGTTATGAAAAATTTGCTTGTTTTAAAATGTTATTGAAACCACAGGTACTTGCTATAGGTTATTCTACTGTAATATTTTATGAACAAGTCTGCAGCTGCAGGTTCAGCAGATGAAAAGACTCGTTGGTCTTAAAGTAATACACGCGGATACGGTGTGGTGCAACACATAACTTTCCCTGACTCCGTTTATCGGGTTGCTATGTATCTTTTCTAGAACCCTATAAAACCCCTGTTTTCCAGAAAGCAGGAAATAGTTTAATAGAAACTGGTTGCATTTATAACTATCTCAGAAAATTACCCTTATTCAGACGTTTCCTCGTTTGCCATTGCGATCGATAGAGATCATTTTCCTGTATGAAATTGATGTTGATGTCTTGGTATGATTAATTTAAAAATGACCGTGACCGAAAAGGTTTGTCCCCGGAATAGCTCATACCCTTAGAACATTTTTAAAGGCGATATAAACCCTGTGTTCTAGAAGGTAGCAGATGGAAGGACTGGCTGCTCGCGTCGCTGCTGCTGGGGGCCGTGGTGGGCGGGTGGGCGGCGCTGCGCGCGGGCCGCGCTAGCCGCTCCCAGGTGCAGCGCATGTTGCGCGACATGGAACAGCTGCGGAAAGCCGAGATGGCACTAGACGATATGCAGAAGGAGCTTGAGAAAGCGCGCTTGGAACAGGTGGGTGTTCGGGCTTTTTAGGATTCAGATTTCTGTCAACGAGGAATCCCCATAGTTTTGCTATGTCCATGGTTTAATCTCGGAGACTCTAGGTACAAAAATACTGTAATTTGCCATGGTTATTTATATTAATCAAGGAGACAAAGAAGTGACGAAATTTGAAGATTTAAAGCAGTCAGTTATGTTAAAAGTCAAGGCGCGTGGAACGTGGCCCTCATTAATATCCGGCTAGGATTGAATTTATTAGATATTACCTGTCTCCCGCGGTTTCATACCCGTTTATATACTAAGCGATATTACATTTCAATAGGCCTATATCCGGGCCCTATCTATGAGCTCGTCGTAGAGTACTACCTTATACATGTGCACATGTATTACTGTGTTTCGGTTAGAAAGGTAAGGGGGCCGGTGAAATGACAGGCACACGAGACTTAACAACTTCACGTCTCAGGGTCTACAACGCACTGGCGATGCCCCTAGTGTTGGAAATTTGCATAGGCTGCGGTGACCACTTACCATCAGGAAGTATGCTTGTTTGTTAGCCAATGTACAAAACAATTGGGTCACTTTTCATTCGTCACTTAGTTTTGCATGAAATATAACAAACGTATGTATACATCGTACATACTAGTATACGTCCATCACAACAAACTCTCGCATTTATAATATTAGTATGATTAAAACACGCCCTAATCGTTTAAAAATAAATATGTGATATGAGGTCTCATTTGGAGGTAAAATTAGTTCAAATGACATACATCTATATACACTTATTTATACATCGTTCATGAAATTACAGGAAAGCGTTACTACAGAAAAGAGAAACTTGGAGAAGAAACTAAGAGAGGCAGGCGACACGCCTTACTTGAACTCTGCCTCGTCAGACTTGGAGGTTACACAACTTAAAGCTGAAATTGAGGTAATTTGATTATTGTTTATAAACCAATTGAATTATCTAAATATATTTCTGTGGCCTGGTGTTAAAAGGGCCAAAGTACGGTTTTGTATGAAACCAGATTGTAATGCCAGTTTATTGTAATAAAGCTCATTACTGAAAATAATGATTATTGATATTGGCCCTATTAGCACCAGGCCACAGATTTTATGCAACCAATTTCCCATTCAATTATTTTCAAACACATTTTACGTCCATCAGATGTTACGAGGCGAGCTACGTCGCGCTGAAGGTGAACTGGAGGACAGGTATTGACAGTTTTATATACTAATGTAATAAACCTGCAGAGTATTAACTCACTCGAACTTAATTGATTTAAAAAAAAAACAATGAGGACCCCATACAAGGAACGTATTTACTTCGACGTGAGAGTCGGAAATGTCTCACTAGCCCTGCACTTTTTTTGAAAGATTTCAATTTTTTCCAGGTGCTGGGCACCCCCACCAGGCCTTCAGCAGTGGTTGCAGCTGACTCACGAAGTGGAGAACCGTTCGTATCTACGCAAGAAGCAGCAGGCAGACATGCAGCTGCAACAGGCTAGGGAAGCGGTTAGTTCATTGTGGTCCTTCGAGCTAGATTGTTTTATATTCTATTCCTTCTAGCCGGATGAAAAATTCGAAGATGGATAAAAATATTGGTCAATTGTTAACAATATTATTTGAGTATTTTGTAGTTCGAATCGACTGACTCAATTTTTCATATTAATTTTATTAAATACAAAACTCAATAGCACATTTTTATTGATATTATTATAATAATTAATTAAAATTATGTAGGCTTGAAGGTTGGAGATCTTGACTGCTACGCCACTGGTCGTGGATTTGATTCCCATCCAGGATAAACATTTGTGTCCATTAAAATGTCTGTTTGTTCTGTGTTTGTTTGTAAATATAAAAAAAAAGTATTTATTAAAAAATGTTGTAAATGTAATGTATCAATAATCTGGTATCCATAGTACAAGCTGCTTAGTTCTAGATCAGATGGCTGTGTCTAAAGAATGTCCCAGCATTTATATTTTTTTTATACTGTAATAAACCTTTGAGTATTTAATATCGGTTCATAACATAAATTTTGTTAACCTTCCAGTGTGAGAAACTGCGCAAGAAACGTTCGAGTTTAGTTGGCGCGTTCGTGTCTACTCACGGCAAGTCCATAGACGACGTCGACAGATCTATCGTTGAAGCGCGCACCGCGCTCAATGAAGTCACTCAAGAATTACAGGTAAATTTATTTATGAACACTAAATAATAATAATTTTTTTATCGGAAAACAAGGATCTTCTTATTTGTTACGAATACTTAAAAAGTTGGGGTTAACTCTAATATTAATGATATATCTACTTATTAGAACTAAGAAAATAAAAACATGAATTCTACCTAACTGGGACTTGCATGAAGTGATTTAGTATAGTAGGAGACTACTAAAGTATTGTAAGAACTCATTATTTATGCGCAATAACTTTGTTGTAATCTGCTGACACCAAAGGTGTATGCAGTAGTGTATGTATGACACGAGGAGAGTACGACTCATTACCGACCAGGAGCGATATGTAGACAAAATATGTAAAAATGTATATAAAAAAAATTAGTGCTTAAGAAAAACTTATTAATAAACACTACAATAATAGGGATGTGTCCTGAAATTCTTTATGAAATGTCAAAACGATCGATTGTATGGAGTTTTATATGAAATAGCAAGTTTTGACGTCATAATTGTACAGCATCAAATAACATACTCTTTATGATTAGATCGGTACTGAAAAATCACATTAATGATTTAATTTTGACCATATTTTATGTTTTCGTATATTTTTGGATGTTCAATACACTGGTTAGTGCTTGATCATTTATCTTTAATACAGGACACATCCCAATTGGTTAATGCCTCTGTTCTATTCTGTCTTTAAGAGTCTCCCCCTTAGTCGTAATGTTACGTGAAAATAAACCAAAATACTGGATCAGGGCGTTACTTGTCAATATTGTCGACAGCTCATAGTTTTGTCAATACAAAGCTGTTAGTTCCTTATTTCGCCGCAATATGGGCGGCTCATGTATCAACCAGGTTTAAATGAGTAACGGGCCAGTTGCCTTGGTTGTTAGAGAGACTGACTGCCACAGCGAAGGGCGTGGGTTCGATTCCCACCCAGGACAAACATTTATGGGCATGAATGTAGTAATTGTAATATATCAGTTATCTGGTTTCATAGTACAAACTCTGCATGGTTTGTAAACAGATGGCTGCATAAAAGGAATGTCCTGCGAAATGTATTTATTTAATAACAATCCATTAAATAGTATATTGTTACATCTACAGGAGCGCATGCACCGATGGAAGCAAATCGAGAGGCTGTGCGGCTTTAACATTATCAACAACAACGGCCTGCAATACTTAGAGACAACGCTGTACAGAAACGCTAACGGCAGGCCTAGCGGAAGAGGTATTTAAAAAACATTAATATGTTATAAAATAATTAACATATGACGCTTTACCTTCCAAATGGTAATTGCTTGATTGATCTTGTGTTCCTTATGATAGGTCTTTCTTGCTTTGTAAATAAGTGACTAGTCCATTTACTAATATTATAAAGAATATATATAATATTATCAGAGATGTGCAAAATTGTTTACGAAAAGTATTTAAATACAAAATGCAAATACTTTTTTGTTAAATATTTCAAATGCAAATGATTAAATTAAAATGGTTTTGTATTTTCAATACTAAATGCAAAATAGGTATTTTCAAAATACTTTATTTAAATAAATACTTTTTGTTGACATAAATTTTGCTCAAAATTCTTTCTACTGGTCTTGAGGTTGGTAAGCGAGTTGTATTTTTAGAAGTAAGGAATTAGAATTCTGGGGTCAGTAGAAGCCCAATTAAATCTATTATAACAAAACCAGAATGAAAAAAAATTAATAGATTTATTTGCAGCGCTTCTCATGACTTTCCACTATCGAACTACTCAAATCTTTGGTTGCATTCACTTCTATTAAGTATTATAGATACAAGGCCTAAGAATTTTTATTTAATTTAAATAAAGCACATACAATTTTGTTTCTGAAGGACTATGTTGAAATAAAGACAGATATTAAATATGATGGTATCTTGTTTTAATTTAGTGAGAGAATTTAGTGACACGATAGTAATGGCTAGACAGTCAATGACAGAGACAGCGATACATATGATAGGGATGGGCATTAATATTATTGCGTTCCATTTCTTACAGTTTCCCTTTGTGATCTCTGCGTTTAACAATAAACTTATTAATTTCCATTGCAGTACGTATAAGCAGCTCGCAAGATGATCTAAGTATGGGTGACGACGCGTCTCTCTGCGGTTCAGGTAAGACCCTCGAAGAGTCTGTGTTCCACGAGCATACAGAGTGAAACCATAGAATTGCTAGACCCGGCGTGATGTTGATGCATTCATTTTAAAAGTAGAAATCAATTTTGAATTTCGTATTCCTTTATGTGGTTATTAAAATCGATTCTGGCTTTAGTCGATTTTTAAAAAAACGTAGCCCACTCAAAATTTTACTCGAAATGAATGCATTTGCTAAGTAATTGTAAATTGACTTAGAATTGATAAAAGACAGTAGCTGTATATTTACTTAGATTTTTGCAGATTTGTGTTTTTTTTTCTAGTTCGCAATTTTAATAACATTTCTCAATTTTAATGTAAAATCATAACATGCATCAAGTGTTTATAGATTTGAGTTTAAAACTCTAGCTAAAGCATAGAATATTATTTTATAAGAGTTTCCTAAAGATTCAGGGGCAGTAGGAATAATATAGGTTTAAATAAATATACGGATATCACAGACCTATGCATATGTGGTGAATCTATGAATATGTTTATGTCAATTCCTATTTAAGTCAGCAGTACAAACATAGGTCAGTTTAGATTGCTTATACACTTCTAATGTCTGACGAAATTAATATAAAATATATTTACAAAGATACTGTTAAAATTGGTGATTGATTGATTAAATTATATTACTAACTGACACAATGATGTCATGTTATATGAAGGTTAAAAAAAACTAACATTCAAATTCAATTTATTATAATAGTTAAGTAATAAATTATTCTACCATAGACAAAATAGCTAAATAGTTTTCAAGATTAGCAAAAATAGACCTTGCGTCGTATTGAAGATTTTTTTTTAATATTTGCATTTATATAAATTATTTCAATTGCTTATGTTATGTATTTCCAATTTTGCAGCTGATTTCGTAGGATATACGTATAATGTTAAAATTGAACATTTTGAATGTTTAAAAACTCCAAATGCTATATAAATTGTGATATATCTTTGAAATAAATAATAAAATATTATAATTTGAAAGAAATAGCATTACATATAGTGCTCGCTCAAAGTTCTTATCAGTTACCTATCTATGACTAGTAAATAAAACAATTTTAGTAAAGTTATAGCTAATTATATTATTATACTAAATAAAAATAACACTTATGCTTAAAAGGATTTGGATTTAAATAATAAAGGGAGATAGAAACAACTGCTGTCATATAAAATGTTGTAAATACTGCTCTACGTAAAAATACAAAATGTATTGTTGTTTGTGTAAAAAGTTAAATATAAAATCGAAATAAATCTAATATATGACAAAAACAAACAACTGCAAAATATTATGTAATTTAAAAGTATTGAAGGTAAAAAATATATGACCAAGTAAAATTTCAGACTTCCCAGTACTTAATTTAATTTTAATGTTGCCATAACAATAACATTTTAATATTTAGTTGATTTTAAAACATCATTGTCACCTCTAATCACGATTCATGTATTGTTCTAACTCAGAATCTATATTTATTATTTGTATTTACCATTATAGTAATTAATGCTTTCTAAGTTCGCCTAGATAGTTACAATATATTCACATTATAGAGTTCCTGTTAAAGATCTAATCAAATCGAACTTAAGTTAACGTTGTCTCTATTTATTAAGTTACAAATTGTTATTTATTTCTCTAGTACGTAGTTTTTTCATTCATGTAACATTAGGTTTTATTTGAATTTTAATAAATATTTTTTAATCACTTATTCGTCACAATCGGTAGGAAGCTTTCAGGCCATAAAAAACAAATTTACACGGTTATTGTTACCATCGAATAAAGCATGTATGAAATAATATTAATAATTATGTAATATTTCTTTTTTTTTATTGGTTGGTGTGGGTTTTTTTTTATTTTTTATCTCCTTATGCATGTATGTAATCTAATTCCATCTTTAAATCTAATCAACACCTTTTTTTTATATTTTTTAAGCTTCAACACAGACACGCTATTTTCATTTAATATTTATTTCGCAAAGATTTTCCCTTTTAATATTATATTTTGGCTTTTATTTTTTTATTGAATTAATAAATGCTTATAAAACGCAGTGGTATAAGTCTTCACTTTGGTGTCCTTGGTAATTTTAATTGACTGATTTTTGGTTTCTGGTCATACCATAATATAAAGTGGATTTTAGTAGATTTTCAGATTGTATGAGGATACGAAAAACAATCGAATATTTTTACTATGCACGTTTGAAAGCTTTTGACGATTGTGATTTTGTTTTATTTTTGCCGCCGCCCCACTTTCGGCTTTTATCAGTGTTGCAAGGATTTTCACAATAGACAATAGATTTGCTTTATATCAGTGTTTTTTTGAGGCAACATATTTACTGCATCGCACTTTTCAGGTAAGATTATGTTATGTACCTAAAATACGCTTTCTTGCTTATTCTCATACAATATTTATTTATGATTCTTATTTCATACATGCTTTAATGAAAAAATACATTTCACTTTTACGCTGTCGTCTGATTTAATAATTTCATTCACCTTATACATACTTAGTCGTAATATTACGTCCTCTGAGGATATAAAACCGTTTTGTAAAGGGCATAATATTGCGGCAGCGGAAAGGAAATATTCTGATTCATAAAAATCTTCTGTTCGATTTTATTTTGTATTATCCTGTAAAACGACGTTCAAAGTGGCACTAAACATAGATTTCAGATTCTAATTTAATTTATTGCTCTATCTTATTGACAAATTGGGTATAATGGTGTACAAATTATATAGATTATTTCATAAATTATGGTGTGTGCACAGTGGCGGATAACTTCGGATGGCGTGAAGATTCGTCAGGCAGTGAGGCCGATGCTCCCCACTATCCACTAGATTTGAGACTCGCTGAGGCCAGGTGAGATCACATTTTGAAATCTCATACTTCTAACTTATTCTTTATGGTCTGGCACAGTCGGTAAATAACATATTATATATTACATACATTACATATTTATAATATACTCGTATCCTGTCTAATTTGCTAATACTTAAAATAATTATGCAGTTAATTTCTTAATACCTTGGCCGCTTGGGGTACTGGTTAGACATGTCAGTTTGTAAAAGCCTTATATATTTTTAAAAGCTGTATTATGATACATAATTTTTATGAAGAACAAAGTATAGAACAAAAGCTTTTCAGTTCGGAATCAGATAGCCATCTCCTAGGATGTTAATTCTTAATTAAAAATTATTGTGAACCTTGAAACGTCGACGAAAATCTCATTTTAATTAAGAATCTAATGTTTATAAATTTAAAAGGTTGCAGCTAGAAGAGCGGCTGGCACAGGAGGCGCGGGAGAGGCGACAAGAGGACAGACGACTCGACAGTCGGCTATCTTCGGAAGAGCTTCGTGGCAAGGGCTCGTACAACGACGTGCGCAAGAGTCCGGTGGACGACCGGCGAAGGGACCAGGTGCACTTCGTCCTCGGGGGGGACAAGTCAGTGTTATACGATATACTAGGTTGGGGGTTCGCATGCGATCAAAATAACCTGACTTTGTAGAGCTTCATAACAACTCATTTGATTATATGGTCCGAAGGATCTATGGCCCATTTTGAAGAACTAAAATTTTAATCTAAAATAATACCAAGCGGAAATAAATTCCTTTGTAATGTTCCTTGGATTGAAATTGTAGTATTGTAAATTCTACCCTTCATGTTTTGATTCACGTTCTATCACGCGGGCCTGACACTAAAATAATAGGTGCAAAAGAGGAGCTATCTCTTACCTATTTTTGTATGCCACCGATGACAACTTTTTGTTTCTATCTTTTCGGTATCTTGAGAATTGGGACTGTCTTTAAATTCGAATTGGTGATGTTATTAGCGATTAGGTGTACACTACAGTGTATATAGCAAATATGCTTTTCGAATCAATGCAATTTTTGTGGTGGACACATTAATATAATCAGTTGTTCTGCACCCTATTTCTTCGCCTTCATATTTTATAGGTGAATGGTGTGATTTTTCCTAAATATCTATATGTCTTTGATGATATCTTACATAATATTATGTTGGACATTACTTTGAGCGATTATTCAGTGAATTTGTACCTAATATTTTTTTATCATTTAAGTAAACTTCGTCGGTCACTTAGACTCATCAAAGTATGGGTGGAGCTAAATAGCTTTCATCATACTGTGAAAATTTTGGTGTTTAGTGGGACCCATAACTATTCTCAAAATTATGATTCTTTTTTATGCCTTAATATTTTATTCCTTTCTGTCTAAAGTTGCGTTGGTCCTGGTACCAACCTGTTTTCCTCGAATGTTCCAACTTGCCGAGAAACTTCAAATTCAAATTTAAGCTTATTCGGATTATTGAGGAAAAAACGAAATAGCCAAATCAGCCCAGTCGTGCTCTAATGATGTGCCGACGAGCAGCATTTATACATAGATTATCATCATTGAAAATATTACAAATCATGATACTAAGATCTCGACCTAAAACATCAAAGTGGAAAAATCACTGGTATGAAGTGACCGGCGGCTTAAAATTGTAAATAAACGCAATATATTCTGCTTAAGTGGTAACTTATTACATACTTCTAATAATCCGGGAAATACACAAACAAATTAACCATGCATTTAGTTAGTAACTAACACAGGGTAATTGTAAGACTTTAGTCTGCACATTAGGAAATGCTTTGATGAAATATAAACCCAGGCCAGGATTTAGTCAATCTAGAAGTACATCAATGAAATAATTTAAATTTGTCCTGATTTTAAGTACATATTCAATTCCAGAGATGACAATATTAAATTTTTATTTAGGAGTTCTACTGCCAGTGTTATAGGCTGTTAAAATTGTGGTGGGATATCACCAGATATATCGAGCTTAGAAAAAGCAATACAAGTATAGATCTGGGGCATTCTTTTAAATTATGTTAACTAATGCGATAATTCCGGGGCAAGGTTTTATTATCGGTATTGAATTCCGCCTTTGGGCTGGTTTTAACCGCTATCGACATGCGAATCAAATGACTAACATAGTGTTTCGTATTCAGCGTGAACTGGACGGGCGAGGATCTAACAGCAGCGCCGCGTGGCACCATTGGAAGCGTGCACGCGCACTCTGCATCGCAGCCGCAGCTGCGCGCCGCGCCGCGAGCCGCCGCGGGCCAGCCGCAGCCGCCGCCGCGCCGCCCGGGCCCAGCCCCGGCCCCGGGCCCGGCGTCGACCCCGGGCCCGCCGTCGGCGTCGATCGTGCGCTCGCGCAGCACCGACGTAGTGACGAGTATGACCGATGACCCCCGACCGCCGCCGAGGAACCCCTTCTCGAGGCAGAAGCCGCTAGTTGAAGGTGACTACTCATTTTGGTATTTTTGAAATTTCTATAGCGACGTTGTGATTTGAGTAATGTCGCTTTTTAGTTTCATCGATAGTATTTAACCTGTGAGAGAATGAGATAATTTTCAGAAGGTTCCACTTCTACCCGTGTGAAATGCACACATTTAACTTCTGTTTGTTTATGTTACAGACGTACAGACGCCCTCGAGCACCACACCCCCGGAGGAGGAGTCGACGGACTCGTCCCTGATGGACGACGAGGGCGTACCGAAGCCGAGAAAGAGACGAATCCACCTACCCTTCGGCAGGAAGTCGAAGACCCCCGCGTGACGACCCGAGCGATCGGCGCGAGGCGAAGGTCGCCGAAGCTAGCAGCGTCCGCGTCCGTTGTATCCAGGACTATCGAGGTTGTCGCAGTGAGGGATGTCGAGATCGGTCCATGGGACTTCATCCAGGTCAGTAGGTAATTAGTTGAAATGTGAATATACAAGGTATCGTAGTAATGTAATAGTTTTTTTCTATGCCTAGTTCACGATGTTTGCTATTCGGAATTTGAATCATCAGTTTTGGAATGCAATTTTTTTTTACCGATCGTATTTTCTTTTAATGCAGATAAACTATCACTATTGTACTTAATTACTTCGTAACAATACAAACAGTAGGTATATAAATCCAATATATAAATGTCGTGAACTAAAGGCCAATATATAATAAAAAACCAATAATAAACTTGTGATAATTTTCTTGAGGTGTTTAACGGAATGCTATGTACTACTTATTTCAAATTCAATGTGTTGAACACAGCTGTTAATTTTAATATATAAATAAATTAATGAAACATCTGTGATAAAACGATGATGTCAATTTGAACTTTCTTTACACTTGGTTAAATATCGCAAGAATAAACTTTAATAATTTATACTGGAATTAATTGTAACTTTATTTTAATTTATTATATATGACCTTGATGTTAAGTCCTATGAGATACGAAAATGGACTTCATTTAGCTGTAAAAGACGTAGGTTTTGTTTTTGTGTGAAAAGACCACTTAATATATATATAATAAGGGTTATCTTACCTTGAAATATTTTTTTACTAAATACTATGAACTCCATATAATAAACTATTTAACGCAAGACAACTTTCAACGTAGAATTTGTTGTTACATCCTATGTAATAATACATAATTATTAAAAAGGGAATTAAAAAATATTGTTGGTTTAAAAACGCGTTTGTAACATTTCGTTATATTTATTTTTATTTCATTACTGGGTAATAATGTTTTTAATTTATCGAATAAAAATACTGGTAATGCGAAATCGTTTCAAAGTTTTAGCGTGTGTCCAATGGACAATTATTTTCTAACTTTAACTCAACACTGTAGTTGGACTCAAAACTAAAATTTATTTCCTTGATGTTTGGGTGTCTCCTCAAAGACACATACAATTTAACCCTTCACTCTTATAAAGCATTTCGGAAGATAGAGAAGCGATCTATCAGTATGGTAAATAGTATTCTCATAACCTGCATTATGTACCAATTTAAGTTTGTGTCGTCCCACGTCTTACCGTCAATATATTTCAATATCATGAAAACAAAACCAATTTTTATAAACGACTAAATGTTGACTATGATGTATCTAATAACGTTTTGAAATAGACGATCACTTCATCGCGGCTCTTTTCTAATAAAAGTACAAATCATAAACCAGTTTTTTGAAAAAAATTACATTTCCACACTAACTCAGAATTGAAGGAATAGCCAAATTTTATGTCTTGCTATTTTTCTTCGAGGTTGTTGAAGTGATCACCTTTTTCATAATCGAATATCACGATTCTACTATTTTATGTTTATTGACTGAAAGTTGTGAAGTTCAATGTGTTTTTCGCCCCGTTAGTTGCATAAAATTATTTTCGCACGTTTGTTACGTTTTTATTTTAACACACCTCATTGATATAGAAGACATGTGTTGTAATTGAGATCAATTTAGTTTAATTAGTTACTACACAGTGTTAAATAGACATCTGCGGTATTGTCGCACTGTCTTGGTTAGGTATTTGGAGTAAAAAAATTGTACGAAAATGTCAGAAGTGCATAGCGAATCCGTATTTATGATACGGATTCTGATTTGTACGGTCGATCCTAATAATTATTATCAATTTGTTGCTAAGATCATATTTGGTATACAATGTTTTATCCGTGGATTTGACCAAAAATGGGAAATCACTACTAATAAGATTATTTGGGTCGACCGCTACTTGTCTGCGTGTCTACCATTAGACATGACAGCAGTATTATAATAGTACCAACAAATTAGTTACTTTCTCGCAACTGTCAAATTACAAATGCGTGACAGTGATTGGAATATCGTTTTGTCAAAACACGGGCTAACTCGAACCGAATCTAAAATCTGTTCGAGGTGACTTTAAAACTTGCGTAGGTTAATTAATTCATACATATGGTAGGAGGAAATACCTGATGATGTTTTGTGCGAATTTGCAATTTTTTTTTACACTTGGAATGTTTTATTTTGCGATCCATTCACCCTAAAATATTTGTTTTGTATAGCCGTAGCGTATGACCATGAATTCTTTGGATATTGTTTTTTGGGTAAATAGTTTTTTGTAATTATATTACATAATATACATATTCGAGGGAAAAATCTGTCCATTGTTTTGTTGTGATCATAAAAAACCATATGACGAGCACGAGCGATAGATATGTACCCAATTATACGAGTATATACATTTCAAGGTGCATGCGACATAATGCTGGTTACAAAAGAACGCGGGCACTCGGTTGTCGTAAGACTTTAATAGGCTATGAATTTTCATCCTCTAAAATATTAATTGTTATTACTTTGACTAAGTTAAATGTGAATCGGCGCGCGCTCAGTTGATATTGTGATTATGATTAATTTATTAGTGTTAATATATCAGAGATGTTATTAAATGTATGCCTTTTTACAGCTCGACTAGATCTGCAATGTTGTCTACATAATTCAAATTTATTTGCATAATAAATTTGTATTTATACAAATTATTTTAATGTTATTTTCTTAGAGAATTTTTACTTAAGTTTATGGACATCTGATGTATAAAAAGCTTAATTTTATCTGTAATTGTAATGATTATGTAAACTTAATGTCATATACTGACGTCGCAATAAATAAAAATTGTATCAATATAAATAACGAAATATAACTGAACTAGTTATTAAAACCTATCATATCGCATCATTCCTTTTTGTTTGCGTAGTTATGGAAGCGATATTATTTGTAGCCCTTAGCGTATTGAGGGTTTGGTTCTCTATCGCCTCGTATTTTACCATCAAATTGGCGTTTTGTTTGATTTTCTATGGAGATACTGTCAAATCGCCATTTTTATTAAATTTTGGCACGTTGTGCCTTTATCATGAGTTTTTAACGTACGTACTCGCTAGCGACGGCGTAAAACATTTCATGACAACTGTGTACATCGCCTCTAGCGGTCACCTAAAGAACTAAAATCGGTAGTATGAGTCGATCGGGTTTGATTGTCGTTTACTCGCCAGTGACTAAAGTAGAAACGTCGGAAAGTAAGTTTCGATAGCAACTCATGGTAGAGGTACTGGTCACGGAAGCGTAGCTGTAATGACAAGTAGACATTTTAGGCTATAAGCGAGTTTGTTAATAGTTGCGAGCGTCATAACGCCAGTGGTCTTGCGTTTGAAAAAATCATTCGCATGACCTCAAAATAATGAATAATAATACTAATAGGAAATATAAGCTTTTCTCGTACCTCTTTTACGCGAAGCACAGCCAGCATGATTTTCTAAAGCGTCTATGATCTGTGGTAAGCGGCGATTGTGAAACAGCCCTCGAGTAGTATAATTTTTAAGGCGTATTCTATTGGTGCTAAATTAACAAATTACAGACTGAACCACGCATGGCTCAAATTTTGTATGGATATTACTGATCGTTTTTTATACATTGTTTAGCCCTTACCACATTGATGTTAAAAGTAGTGTCTACAACTTTTGATATTACCTATTATAAGCAATAATGTAAATACGTAGTAACTCTGTAATGTAGGCGATACCTTATTAAATCACTATAATTATGATATGGTGACTCTTTTTGTATAAGTTAATTTGTTTTGATTATAGTATAATAGGTGAACATACACTTCCATCTTACAACAATGAGTTATTTTCTCAAATCACCCACATGATAATATACAACGTATTCGTTGTTTCTTAAGGCCTAAGAAATTATAAACGAAATATATTAAAGTATTTCCTTGCTACGTAGATTGGTCAATTCCTACTTATACTTGCATATTGCGCCAAATATCCCAGTTGTGTCAAAAGCAAAAAGCTACCGTACTTAAATAAAATTAATAATGATTATTTCATAATGCTACTGCAGTGGTAGTGCAAAGGATTTGTATTAGACAAGTTAAATGGCACAATAAATATCACATGTTGTAATTGAACTATTTTTGTTTGTATAATTAAGGTAATCAAATTTTTGATATTTTAACTAAGTTGATATTTCGATTTGGATCTACTTTATGAGAGTAACAGATTTTTATTTATAATCAGATCTAATAATTTGAGATATTTAAAAGAATGTACCAGCCTAGATTTGTGCGGTAATAATATTGTCTATTGCAAATATCTCTTCGTATTGAAATCCCTCACTGAAATAAATACAGAAAATTTTGACATAGATCATATTATCTATCTATAGATAACAATAAAGAATGTGTTTTATAGCGCTTATGGCAGCTTACCTTTCCAATTATGTTATAATATAACTCGCATGTTGTCGGTTCTCTTGTTACTGTCACGAAAGTAGATCCTTTATATTTTATTTCACGGAATGTATATTTTGTAGACCCCAGATCTGAATGTGTTGTAATAAAAAGACAAATCGTGATAAATACATTGTTACATCATTGAATGTTAAATAAATTGACTTAATCGATTTTGAATGTTTTATTCAGTATTGACTTGAGAGAAAATTTCACAGTAATATTTTCATCTTACATCTCACTAAACCATCTTTTCCCATTGGGTTTTATACTTTAGTTTTATTGGTTGTACTTACAAATATTTACAATGAACAAAATTACGGCCTTTTGGTCTGTTTTAATATATCCGAATAATGATTATATCGTCGATGCGACTGCAATAGCGCGTAAGAGCAATTTGCAATACCGCGTATTTACAAAAATCCCAAAAAATCGTTATTGCGCCATCGACTTTCTATTGACCAAGATAATCAATTATTTCTTCCTCCTGTAAAATTGATAAAATACTGATACGCGGTATTGCAAATTGCTCTTACGCGCTATTGCAGTCGCGTCGACTATATAACAAACACAAATTATCATTTAAAAATTGGGGGGGGGGAAGGTCGACTGGGAATATAGAAATAAAATACACAAGCTAGTTTATTATTGAATTTATTTTAAAAATTATCGTGTACAAATATCCTATTTGCTCGTGTATGCAATACAGTAATAACCAATGCTATTATTATAAAAAGCATTGGTGTCCTTATAGCCGTTACATGCTGAAGTTTTGATTAACAAATTTAGCAATTACACCTATTGACATGCTATGGATTAAAGATTACATTTGCATGATCGTAAAAGTTTTACTAGAAATAGTCCTATTCCTGATTAACTGGCGCTAATGCTTCAGACTTATAATAAAGTATAAAATAAGTTCATTAATAATTATACCATCTTACAGACAGTTAATTCACACAGTTGTTGACTATCGGGCAGTGTAACTACATCACATGTAAGACTCGAGATTTCATCTAGCAGCTATCTGTGTACCACAAGCACCGAACCCTTCATTTTTATTTATAATACATACAATGATAATTCTAACGGAAAAGATATTTGACGGAGAAAAAAAAAGGCGGATAACTTAAAATATTACCATAATTCCACTCACTAGTTTTAAACGTCAACATTGATGATAGGAATGTGAAGGATTTACGAACGCAAATAACTGCGAAGTTTCCTCAGTCTAACAAATCAATTTCCTTTTAAGTCCTAACAGAGACCTTGCTAAAATACTTGCCAGTCTTTGTTCTCTCTAAAATAGAGCATTTTCTACATCAATGTAGTTCGTTAGACTGAGCATAACTGTATGGCATATTCAGTTTTGCAGTTAGCATTGAATATGTATGTGTTTAAAAGGTCTATTTCAGTTAAAATATAACTTCCTTACATTGGCTGAAATTACATTACCGCCCACTAACAAACTAATAAATTAAAGATTCTAATACTGTATTTGACACCTGACGCGTAATAAAATGAGTTTTTGGCAATGGCCATTGGAGCAACTTAACTGCTCAACACCTGATACGCGATAAGACATTATTTTTGAAAAATACAGTTTGTGTCGGACTTAGTGAACGAAATCCAATATTTCAGCACTTTTAAACGAATAGACCCAAATATGACAGATAACCGTTACCAGCACAGCACAGCGCAGCGGGTGCCCGTACGCGTGTGGGCGATAGTGATGGGTTAAGTAGCTTTACTGTTGCTTGCACTCTGCGGGGTTGTCCTGCTGCTGAGCGCTCTTGTGGGGCTTCTTGGCTCGCCTCCTTGGGGCCGGCTCCTCGTCCTCGCTCTCTTCGGTGGAGCACTCCTCCTCCTCCTGACAAGCCGCAACACATCAACCACACATTAATACACCTGCACCACATCACAACGACACCACTCGCAGCCACAACAACGTAAACGACGAACGTGAATTCTGCAACCATTTGCATTCTCGACATACTCTCCACGATAGTAGCATGCAAATAAGGATAAAATAAATAAAACACACTCTGGTAAAAAGCATACAATTTTAATGTCATCGTTAAGACATCATGCCAAAAACATAAAAGCCATTACCGGTATATAAACTACTCGACGAGCTGCTTTACGTTGACGTTATTATGCTAACTTCAATAGAAAAGTTTCATAAATAAAAATATACATCTATCCACCGACCTAGCTATTGTCAGTTTACATTAAAATATATATCCGAAAGATCACAGTTAGCGATACTCGAGAGTGAATTATATAAAAATGCATTTTGGCACTACGCGAGATTCGTTAAGATCAATTCCTTCGCCGACCGAATAGCGGCGCCCGCTGGCGGCGCAGTGGAATGACAACACTTACAATTTCATTCAGTAGGAAACATCGAATAGCCTTAGAAATTAATAATATCACATGAAATTTCAAAGTACACAAACGAATATGTAAAATTCGTAAACAATAAATATACACTACAATCATAACTGTATAATAATAAATAAAAACGCGAAATTGTATAACTAAACTAGAAATGCAATATAGGTATCGTAACAGACATCTAACAAGATAACATGCATTATTTATACATTACAAGAAGGCACCTCACACTCCTCGCTTTAGTCTAAAATAAAATTAGCTCTTCGAGAGCGATATTTATTAAAAATAGATATCTAAAACATATTTATCTAATCAGAGGATAAATCATGCATAGAACGACATATTGCGAGAAGTCAATAACAATAAACACATCTAGCGTAAAAATACTACCAATTTATAAGAACAACCTGGCACGACACAGGAGTATTCGTAATCACTTCGCTTGGCGAACAGTTTTTTTTTGGTACACAAAATTCTAGATATGGGGAGATATGGTCGCGGTATTCAATAAAGCACAGCTGCGATCGTGTGCACTCCCTACAGGGCGAGGTCGGACGGGTTAAGCTTTTCGTCCTGATGACTGTAAGGGACTGCCTTACAAAGCTATCGTTTAACGCTAAAGGGGAGGTCGGAAAATAGTCTTGCATCAATCCTCAGCGTCGGACACTTCTTCCGTGCCAGAGTCTTCGTCAGAGTACGAATCCTCCTGAAAACAAATATACCCGTTGGTGGTTGTGCTGCCATCCGCCAATCTTCTCCCCACCAGACGTAGATACCGTATACCGTGCCCGTGGAGCATTTAAACAGACCGTTCAACAAAAAAAAATAGAAGGATCAGGATTCAAAACAAAATATACCGTACCTTCGTCTGATCTGAGGGATTTAGGAAAGGCAAAATAAAAAACATTACTCACGTTCGATACTACAACTAAGCAAGCATCGAAACAGTTCTACCATGCAATAGGTTCAAGCTAAAACCTCGTGGGAATACTAGATGGCTGTAGAATTCACAGTTCTCGAAGTATGCTGACAGAAAGCGCGTGACATCGTATTCAATCACTTAACATTACTCAGATGAGAAAATTATAGTTCTACTGCAATTCGAAAGTTAGCATCTTTCAGAATGGCATAGATGGGACAGAAGATGCTCAGAAATAATGCAGAGCTAAAAATGCACTCGAAATAATATTATTTCAAGGTAAACAGATTCGCATTATTAGCTTCGCATCGGGTAGCTACAGGATGTACTGACCTCCTCCTCGTAGTCGTCATCGTCCTCATCGTCGAGCCCTTCGCCCGTGTACAGCAGCACGGCGCGAGACACGACGCGCTCGCGGATGTAGTGGCCAATCTCGAAGTCAGCCGTCAGGAGGGCCTGGCGAGTCAATAAAACTTTGATGTTAGTTTCAATCGAGTAACGTGACTAGATAAGGCCCAGGGAATTTACCTTTGCTACACCACTAAAACCGCGTGATGGTAATATAGTGGTTACCCTAAAGTTAATACTACTTGCATCCTCTGCTCATCATAATCTCATTATCTACCACTATTATATATAGAGCTATAAAGGTATTATATAGATGTCTGCATAGACCAAAATTCTATGAAATTTCTATATCATGGATTAGTGTGAGAGTACAAGTATTTGGGAAATTAGAATCTATAAAGCTACTAATGTTGCTATTGTTGCTGTCTGTACCTGGATATCAGAGACGAGAGTAGAGTTGGGGTCCTCAGGCATGGTGGGGGGCGAGAAGAAGTTGAAGAAGGAATCAGCCTGGACAGACTTGGTGACTGTGCGCACGGAGCCGCGAGACTTGTGCTTCTGCTTCTTCTTTATGGTCTTCACTGTCACATTCTTTCCCTTCTTCCAGTTTATTTCGCAGCCCTGTGCAAAGAATAATTTATGATTATCAGGAATTAGTGCAGCTTGCTTGTTTAAGTTTTATGCACACTTTATTGTCATATTCTGTCATTGGCTCTAGATAACTTAAAAAATACTATGGAAATGCAGTTGGATGTTCCAGCAAATAAATATGGAGTGTGATGAAGTAAGATATCCAAAACTACTCATTCCATTCAATTCTTTCTGCTTCTCAATTCTCTAATGACCAAGGGTATGTTATAATCCAATGATACATTATATCCAACAGAACCTTCGGTGAAACCACAAGATGGTAGCCTATACAATATAAACAGCTTATTTACCTTGCAAGAATAGATCTCAGGCCCCTCAAACTCCAGAGGGTTTTCCTCATCAGGATTGCATTTCATTGAGTACTCCTTAGTCAGGATGGTGTTGGTGAAGTAGTCATTGGGTGCGAAGTGGAATTCCAGAGTGAATCCAATAGGGTCCTCGTGCATTTGCACTGAAAGTTTACGAGCTTGTTTTAATTTTTGTTGATTATATGATGAGTGATGGATCGATGAGGTGATTCATCAGTTGGTGATGCATGTTAGACAAATCAATCATGACTGTTCAGTAATAGGTGTTAAGTTTGTCATCATAAAAAATTGGATTTATTTATATTAGAACTAGTTATGGGTGCTATAAAATATATGATTAGAATTCTAGTAAATTTGGTAACAACGACAATGCTAATCCAATAGCGTCTTTGATAATTCGGGGTAGGTGATACCTCTGCTTACCTCTTGGGGCATAATAATTGTGCAATGCATAAATGATTTAAAGTAAATATTTACCTTTAATGTCCTGCAAAGTCTTGAGAATAGGCTCATCATGCTCTTGCATCATCTCGCACAGCATCGATACATTCCTGAATATTGTGTACCAGAAGTCTGGGATGCCCTTCACATTCGGGTCCATTGGGGGCCTGTAACAGACTTTGTATTAGTCTTGTTTGATGACGCGTCGAATAGTGATGATGTTGTAATGTCATCAGTTGGTGATGCATGTTAAACAAATCAATCATGATTGCTCAGTTATTAGGTGTTGGATTGTCATCATAGTAATTTAAAATTATTTTATTGTATGTTGTCCCATTATATTATTATAAGCAAAGATTATATTGAAACTAGTACTGTTGCTGTGACAAATAATTAAGCCTTCAGGAAACCAAAGAATGATGGTAGAGAATTTAACTCTTGCCGAGCACCTGCCCATGTGTTCTGACAGCTGCAAGTTTCCTTTCAATATTCCGAACTGTTCATGTTATATGATATAAATGCTAAGGTTACTCACTCCACAGGCTTGATCTCGATAGCAGGCTGCTTAAGTTTGTCATCAACTTCGGTGATAGCAGTCCCTTGTACGGCGCGCGCAAGTTCCTCCTCCTCATTCTCATCACGCCAGGGGTTGAGGCACTCCTCATCAGTGGGCTCGTATACGGCGTTCACTATTAGAGCGCGCTTAAATAAAATAAACAAGTTCATTATTTTATTATGCCTTCAAAGCTCAATTGTGTAAAATGATCTCAAAATCTGAATTTTTAACATTATTTAAACGGTAGTAGATTATGGAAAATTTTGATAATTATATTATCTACCAAAGGGATCTCGACCTTTGAAAAATTATTACTTGACGAGTCCACTAAGGAGTATATGAAAACTATCTATGAAAAATATGCATATTTCAAATTCTAAAACCGCACCTTTTCAAAGAGTGGCTTGTAAAGCCTCTCATATTTGCACTCGAGCGCGTGCACTTCGCTGTAGAACTTGGCCTCGATGTCGACGAACTCCTTCTGCAGCGTGCGAAGAGCTCGGATGCGGCGGCGTACATTCGGCGGTAGCGACGCCATCGCCTCCGCGTGGATGCGGTTGGAGATCGCTGCCAGCATCTCAGTGCGGGTAATGCCGCTGTTGATAACAAGGTACTCACGTTAGATCTTAGGTTGCCATACCTAAAGGGACCATATTACTAAACCTCGGGAGTACGTCTGCCTGACAGTCAGCATATAGTATATCAAAAACCGTAATAGGTTGAATTTTTCAGTGTGTACATACTATTATGGCAACTGCAACAAGAAACAATAAAAAAAAAATAAAGAAAAAATTTAAGGACGTTTTCTTAAAGTACGGAGGATACGGAACCCGTCGTCCGACACACACTATATTTTCGAACTAAATTCAAAAAAAATAATATATTTATAATTGATTTGCGATTTAAATAAATAAAAGTGCGAATAGAGCTTCTAGGTTTTTCTTCAACGTATGAACTAACCATTAATGTCTAAGTCATGGTCAATCCTTATAAAAATGTTACCTTTGGCTATTAATAGCCATGGACACTACAAATGCTTATGACAATGAAATCACATTTTTTTTAATCTATCATACGAAATAACCAACCTAGCTACACTTTAATCTACTATTTCAAGCTAACACAAGCCAATATCAGCCGTGAGTTTATATATATAAATGTAATATTACATTACAAAAGTAAACTAGACATCACGCTAGACTAAAAAGCAAGTCGCGGACCAATCGGCCGGTTAATACGACGAGACGAACGCAAAAAGCGGCAATGGGTCATTGAACTAAATAAAAAGAGAAGAGAACTAGACTAAATCAATATCACATTTAAAGGATCCGTATTGATAAACCAAAAATACAGGCAACATTAAAAACTCGAAATATATGCATAACGTAAATCCAGATTTGGTTTTCTCGAAACATTCCAATTTCAAATTCATTACATCATGATTCTTTGTTATGAAGTAGTCAGCCCAGTATCCCTACAAAATCCGTTGAACCCTTTTTATCTGAATAGGGCTGGACGCAAGGGCGACTTCCCTAATGTCAGTTAAAGATGGGTGGTATTATTAACACAAGGTCACCTGGAAAAAACCTGATACCCTATACCAATAAATAATAAAAATAAAATTTAAGAGGGTACTAGTTCTATGTATCAAATATTGTAGTAGTATGGAACCCATTGTGTGCGACTCGGCTCGCACTTGGCCGCTTTATTTTCCTTCAGTTGTGTCAATTAAAACTGACATTCCTATCATATTCTGATATTCGTCAAATATTACTGCTATAACATCTTGATTAGCATTTCAGTAAAGTACATTAAAATTCTCCAGAATTCGGTGACGGCAACATGTAAGCAATTACATCATCAAAGCATGGCCTATTTCTTTCAGTGCCACGAAGATTAACTGTAACGTCCCGATTCCCCAAGAATAGCTCTCTTGCCTCACGAAATTCATAAACAACGTAAACCTTGTTAACTATGCTGCTATGGTTTTAAATATGCTGTAATTCATATGTCTATATAGATACATGGGTACTTAAGTATTAACACTATAAAACAGTGTAGATATTATTTAAGGCGCAAACCAACCAATATTACATGCATACTGTAATATATTCTACTAATATTATAAATGCGAAGTTTGTAGGGATAGATGGGCGTTTCTTACAAAGAATCTTCCACACAAAAAATATTTAACAGATTTGAATGAAGTTTGGCAGATAGAGCTCTGGAAATATATATGTATAGGTATACACTTTTTATCTCCAATGTAAGAAGCCTTAAGATGGAAGCTTGTAGTATTATAAAAAGAAAGAATAATTATTGTAAGGTCAGGATATTTGAAAGGTGGATTATTCAAAATTAGATTCAGGATAGGCTATGTTATAAACATACGGTACCTAGGGAACGCGAGTTAAACCGCGCGATAACAGCTAGTTTAGAAATAAGTAGAAAACGTAGTATAATAAAATATCCTACATAGCCACATATAGATATTTAATTTTGTTTCTAAATAAAGAACACATTTCAAAAGTTTATTGTAGAAAACAAAAAAACGTTAGCATGAGTTATAAACTGAAACAATTTTCAATCTATCTAGTCAACATGGTATGCACTAAATTCAAACAAGTAAAATAAGAATTGGCTTTGGTATTGTATCCCATTCTGTTTTTTTGCTAAGACTGCGGGTTTGTAAAAAGAGGGCCAAGGCTATCAATGTAAGGAAACTAGCTGCTATGATTAATCATGTCACTTATAGAATCGAAGTGAATGTACATATCCTGTCTATTTTCTTAGTAATATTTTTATTACAATATGGAAAATAGTTTTGTAGAAAATTTATTATATTGTTTATTTTATACTAACGGTTTCAATGATGTTCCAGAGGGATATCATATTTTCCCGAGAGAAAAGTAATGATCAACTATCAGCATGGTTGATTTTCAATAAAAACTAAGTGGCATATTTGGAGCATTCCTCAAGCTAAGCTGAGCATTATTGATCAAGTAGAGCATGAAATGACTCATTAGTTCAATGACCCATAATCTACATTCGGCACAATTGTATTTCGATAAAAAACGGTAATGTATTTGATTACATACCTGAGATTTAGGAATATTACCAAATGGATACTGCTACATGTTAGTTTTAAAATATAGTTGGCTAAACAGAAGAGAAATGTTCTCTAACAACCAACAATATGGCTTTAAAATCTGTTATAAGAAGCCCCTTTTTAACCTTCAAGGAAAGTCGGAGAAAACTAACTCCTTCTTTATAAGGTTAATCAGCATTCAATGAATAGCTGAACCGAATTATTAAAGAAAAAAAAATTATGACATTCTAAATGTAAAAAGAACAACTAATTATGGATGAGATTACATCAGTGCTAATCCAATAAAAATAAAAATAATTTCACTAATAAGTTTAAATGAATTTGTGGCTTTTTGTCATATTCTTAAATTTTTACCTATTTATTGTGGCAGACCTGTTGAGCCTTCAAATGATTATAGATTAAGTTAACGGCCATGGTGATTCAGTCATCTATCATGGATTAAATAAGGGCATTGTGACTAGGATACATAGCCACCGGTACATTTAATTTATATTGAGTGGTAATGCAATTGTAGGATTCAAGTGCTTATCTGAATTTGTCATGTATCCTTTTGTTTACTATAGTGAATTTGACCACAATCTGCTTGTTATTACAGCAAGATGTTGTTTTTTTGGAAACTTTTATGTTTGAATTATAAATCTATAATGAGTTTTGTAATATTTTCTGTGTAACTCATAAGTAGATAAATAAAAGTATTACAATCATTGATGGTCTCATGCAAAAATGAGGGACTCAATATTAAGTTTTTTTAACACGTTGAACGCCGCTTAAATTTTTCAGTTTTTCTGTTTGGGCCGTGGGGGACACCGTGTGGTCGACATACAATAGTTCCGTTGGGGCCGCGGGGGACAACATATGACCGCGAGTTAGAGGCGATTTTAAGTATCGCTATTGGGCCGTCGAGCACAGATTTGAAGTTAATTTGTATTTGACGTGACCCCCACGGCCCTGCAGATAAATAGATTGTATTTGGTTTTTAGTAAAAAATATGACTTAGAAAAATATGACAGATTATGTCAGGACAAGACTTTTTTGAAAGTTCTAATGGAAAAAGTGTGTATGATAATGTTTTATTTTATATTTTTCCATAAAATTACTATTTATAATGTGTTGTGAAATACTGTATACTGTTACGATTTAATTAACTTGTTAGAGTCTGGTTAAAGTTGTACTACACAACTGATTTTTCGGGGATAGTTTGATGAATTAAACTACATGTTTGCAAATCAGAAATATAATTATTTAAAGTTACTATTTATTAAATGAAACAAAATTAAATCAGACTTTAGGTTGAGATCAATATCAACGTTACTACTACATTATTTTTAATGAATTTTATGAAAACATTCAAAACAAAGAAATGGTTTGTTAGGGCAGGTTTCACAAAAAGTTACAACTTTTTTCGTCTTGTTTTTGGCTAATACTCGTCCCATTACTTTTGTATTGTCTCTGTAGCACTGCTGACATGTTCGTCGACAATTTTTACTGGTGCCGTCTTTCTTCGCAAGCTTATGCCTCATTCTGATTGGTCTTGAAACTTGACTTGAGGCTTCACTTCTTATTAACAGGCCCTTCAACACCTGTTTCCTAAATTCAACAATTTGGATTTTCGTCCCGGTTACTGCTTGATATAATACTAGTGCATTGATAACTGCAGTATTCAACAGCAAGTTAATGGCAACTTTTTTGTACCATTTGACTGATTTCCTTAATGGCGTGGAATAAGCCCCCATTTGGTCGGACAAATCGACAGCTCCTTTTGCCCTATTATAATCGAGCACGATTTTGGGCTTCAATACCGCTTTTCCTCGCTTTATAATTGTCTGGAAACGGTCGGAATGTTTTGTCGAAAGAACAAGTACGTCTCTTTTATCTTTCCACTTCATGATAGTAATTCCATCTTCACTCTCTCTAGCTATATATTCACCTGTCTTCAGTTTAGCATTAGCGACATCTTTAGGAATATTCCTTCTATTTTTTCTAATAGTACCGACAAGATGTGTTTCATTTTTCAACAGAGTCCTTGCTAAATCAATACTCGTATACCAATTGTCAGTATATAACGTGTGACCCTTGTTCAACAAGCCACTGCAAAGAGACATAACAACGTTTGCCGGCGTAGTATTCACTTGATCGTTTTCTTTTCCCGCATAAATATTGATTTTGTATGTATACCCAGGTAGAGTGCATAATTTAAACTCTTTTATGCCATATTTATGGCGTTTTTGTTTGTTATATTGACGGAAAATGATTCTGCCGCGGAATGGCACAACGCTTTCGTCAATGCATATATCTTCGGCAGGAGTATAATGCCTTGAAAAATTTGTGTTCATGACCTCCAGTAAGTGTCTGACGCGATGTAACCTATCAGACTTGTGAGCATTATCAAGCTGGGAAAAATGAAGCATTTGAAGAAGCAGTTCAAATCGATTACGGGACATAATTGTTGCTGCAAATGAATGACCTGTTATTTCATCTTTAGACCAATAATCAGAAAGCTTTGGAAGTTTTACCAATCCCATAAAAATAATCAATGCAAAAAAGCCTTTCATTTCATGCACGTTAGAAGGAGACCAGTTACGGATTCTTGCTGCTTTTGAAGCCACGCGCCCGGAGATTTTGTCGATAGCAAACTGATTTGTATCTTCTACTATCTGCATAAAAACATCATCGGGAACTAAAAGAGAGTAAAAATCTGCAGGCGATTTGTTAGTCATTGCTAAGCGGAGATTAGTAGGCAAACCAGGATTTCCTGTGAAAGGTATAATTCGACGCTGGTTACCTGTTGGTAGTGTCCATGTACGTGTAAACGGCGTTGTGTTTCCTGAGGTATCTGGAACTGCATGATCTTCCGCATCACTCTCTTCACTGTCTATCACCATGATACGACGACGTTTACGCGTAACTGGATGAAAATTTACATCTTCTTCTTCAGAGCTTACATGGAAACTATTATTCAGCAAGGTGATTTCTAATTCTTCTATTTGTGATAAATCTTCCTGATTTATTTCGAAATATTCGAACTCATCCATTATATTATATTAAACAATTAATGAAATGCAATAAAAAACCATTTATTTTACGTAAACAAATAAACAGAAAATTCGCGAGTCGAAACGTAATCAATATAGGTAGTTCAAACGGTCACTGCGCGGGTGCGCGGGAATCGCGTATCGCGACGGCCGGCAGGGCATGCGCGGGGATGACCGACACTCCGACCCCCGCGGCCCCCGCCAACGAACAACACGATTTATTTCCGCGTGGGCCATGGGGGGCAACTGTTGAGTGACAGTAGTATTTTGGTAAAATAAAGTCAAAATTAACTTTTCTTCGATTTACATAATGTGATTTGGCACATTTTCTAGCCCCTAAAGCAATAAAAACTTATATGTAAAACGTAGCAATCAAGCATTTTTAACCTGGCTCCTTTTACTAAACAAGTGAGGCCCATATGTTGTCCCCCATGGCGTTTAACGTGTTAAGTATGTAATTAAAAATAATAGCTCATTAATAAGATAAAAACCTATTTATTTCTATAATCTCCAATGCATATTTTATTTATTTATATAGTTTATTCTGTCAAATAATATATACTTACATCAGATATTTGATTAAATGTAATTAAGTCCAGAAGTTCATACTTTTAGTAATTGGACATGAATGGAGATTAAAAGTTTTTAAGCCTTAAACATTATGTACCATGTGGTAGATGAGTCATCGAAGATATTTTTAGTCAGTTGACTACTGCTTAAGAAGAATTGCGCTGCCAAAATTGCGCGCAACAAAGCCGGTTAAGACTTATTTAGATGAATAAAAAAATAATTAAAAAAGTTGTTTGCGATAGCTGCGAAGTAACCTATAATATTTCAAGGTTACCTGTTCATGAGATGTTGGGCCAGCTCTCCACCACCGACAATCTCCTCCTCTCCTGACTCCACCTCAGAAGTATGGTCATCACCAGCACGCTCCACTGTACCCATTTTGTTATCTACAACAAAAAGAACATGTTAGGGCTGCGGCATTAGCGCCACGTTGGGAACCATACCGGCTTCCGAAAAATACCATTAAAATTGAATAACTAACACAACAAAACAATACAAAGCAACAAAAAAACTTATGGAATATCAATAATAACACACAAATTTCGTGAATTTACAGGTAAAACATAATGCGTAGTTGATTGAAAAATCAATCGGCCTCCCAACCACATGGCCGACTTGTCTCCTACTCATACTACTTAATTATAATCCACTCACGATGATTTGATAGACCCATAAATTAAGTAAGGATTCAACTACAATATTTATATATCTCTATTACGCTTAAATTACTGAAATATATCAAAAATGTAACGTACCTCACTGCCGACAATAGTAGTGAAAAGAAAGATGGCGATGAAATACGGCGACCGAATGACTTTTGACAAAGAAAATGAACTGATCTGACTGACTGAATGAAAACGATGGATTGATTCGAATAATTAATGATGGCGGGGATGGCATTTCCGGTGTGTTTTTTCTCTATAGCTTCTGTTAAACGAGATATACATATTGGCGGGAACTTATTAATGATGGATAGGAATAAGCCACACGCATAAAAATATTGTTTAATATTTATTGGTTCCTCAACAAAATATTTGGAATTTTCTCCATAATACAGTGTGGTGCGGCAGCGTTACGAACAAAAAGCGCGGCTGTTGCGCGCCGTGCAACTATGCTTAATTTTATTTTATTCAATTTTAGTTTAATTTATTTTGGAAGGTGCCATTAAAATATATATTTTTCGCTCGAAATCGTATTTCACATTTAGGATTTTGGCGCCTATTGCTACAAAAGGCCTAGAGCGACCGCAACTCTCACTCATGAGAGTAAAAATGTTCTATGCCTCTCACTTACGCCTTGAACACGAGTACCGAATAAACGGGCGACTGGCGGGACAGTAAAATGTCTACGGCCGAGACAGTGATGTAAGCGAGGAGCTGTGACACATGTTTTAAAATTAACAGTTCAGTTAATACGACGGGTAAAATACAATAGCACATAACATTTAATTGGTTACTATTTTCATTCATACATCAAAGACATCAACGTGTAGAAATATCGGGACTTGACTCAAACCTCACCGAAATATTCTATAAATCTACAATAAAAACAAATAATGTATGTGTTCCGCAAGGAGTATATTAGGACCTTTACTATTCCTAATATATATAAATGATCTACCGGATATTATTGATTATAACTGTACACAGTTTGCGGATGACATTTCCGTTGTTATTCCATGTCATGATACTAGTACATAATATAATGATGATATAAATAATACAGTTAGGTCTATAATTTTATGGCTGCGACAAAACAATCTTAAGGTAAACTTAAAGAAGTCTAAATATATACAATTTGTAAACAAAAATGGTAAAAAGCAGAATTTAAACATACATTTCGAAAACCAATAATTTTTTTTTTTTTACCACATGGGCCGTCAAACAAGCGAACGGTCCACCTGATGGTAAGTGATCACCACCGCCTATGGACATTTATAATTAATAGAAGGGTCTACTCAGACCACATTTCTTGGCATCCTCCTTGATGAAAAATGCACATGGTCTGAGCACTTTAATAATACATATCTGTAAAAGACTGAACCCATTTGTATATGCACTATGGAAGCTGGCAAAAATTACCAATATTGATACTGCAATCAAAGCCTATCATGGTTACGTGTGTTCATTGCTCAGGTACGGTATTATTCTATGGGGTAACTCATATCACATAAAGAAAGCTTTCTTGGTCCAAAAACAGTGTGTTCCTGCGTTATGTGATGTCGACAGTTTCACTTCATGCCGACCTCTTTTTCTTAAGCATAATCTGCTCACAGTCCCTTCTTTATTCATTCTCGAGATATGCAATTTTGTAAGGTCGCATCCACATTTATTTACAAAAATGACGGATAGGTGACTTGAATTCTAGATATCCTAACAAACTTATATTGCCAAAAATGAGAACGACGTTATACTACAGAAATAGCTATCCAATGGCTGTATAAATTTATAATAAGCTCCCAGAGGCATTAAAATGTTTACCCCTAAGCCTATTAAAAAAAAACTCAATAAATGGCTTGTAAAGGAATGCTTTATTCTGTGGACGATTTTTAAAATAGGACTAGGAAATAAAATTTGTCATAATATTATGAATGTACGGTAATTAATTAAATTTTTTGTAATGACTATCAATATTTTATAAATGTAGAATTATGTGTAATTTTTTTGTTTCTGTTTGTGACTAATAATTTATCAGTTCTTGTAGTTATGTAAGTTAGATAGAATACACATGATTATTTTGCATGCCAGTTTCTGGAATGGCGAGGAAGACCTCATTGTACCACAATTTCTCGCAAATAAATTATTATTACACTATTTAAAATAACCGAATCGTTAAACAAAGAAAATATCCTCTAATTGTTATATGGTAGCCATCTATGATACAAGAGTAACGCGTGGACGTTGCGCCGTTGAATAGTTATAATAGATAGTTTTGGGGCTCTGGCTCTCATGTCCCCAGAGGCTTGTCCTCCAACTTGAAATGTAGATTTTTTCAGTAGTACAGCACTCAGTGCAGAGTTCGTCCGGGGAAGTAACCTTACCTATTTCCGCTGTGAAGCAGTAGTAAACTTGTCTCGGTTAGAAACGTAAGGGGGCCGATGACATTACAGGCTAATGAGCCTTAGCATCTTCACGTCTCAGGGTCGACAACGCATTGACGATGCCCGTAGTGTTGCAAATGTATATAGGCGGCGGTGACCACTTACCATCAGGTGGACCGTCCGCCTGTCTGTCGGCCCTAGCGGAATAAAAAAAAGACCTAGATATCAGTGTCAACAAAATATTTTTGTGGTGTTACCAACAAAAATAAAACTTCCAGAGGTATTAAAAAATTATTTTTTCTGCCATTACAATAATTGTTGACAATTTGACATTATTTTGTTTTCCTTTGAGAATTTGAATAAATTAAATTAATTATTTTATGTGAAACTGGGAAATACTGGTATGATATAGATAAACATTGCTAAATAATCAAAATGCCTCCCACGGTGCAAACAAACGAAACTGAGCGTGAAAAACGACCTCAACGAACTGGCGAAAGGAGGTTAGTGGCTTCGACTTTCTACTTAAAATTTTGTTTCCTTGTTGTATTCACTGTAAATGTTTAATAATTCGTGGTTTTATATACAGGTCAGAACTAGTTACTCGTGTCAAATACTGTAACACTCTCCCAGATATACCATTTGATCTGAAATTTATCACTTACCCGTTTCCATCAACTCGCTTCATACAATACAATCCAACCTCTTTAGAGAAGAATTACCGATATGAAGTGCTTACCGAACATGACTTGGGAGTCCACATAGACTTGATAAATCGTGACATATACCAGGGAGACGGAAATGCATTACTTGATCCAGCTGATGAGAAGCTGTTGGAAGACGATGTTCTTACGCCACAGGATTCAAAGAGATCTCGACATCATGCCAAAAACGTGTCATGGCTGCGTCGCTCAGAGTACATTTCTACTGAACAGACTAGATTTCAACCTCAGACTATGGAGAAGGTACATATTTTTAAACACATATTTTATACAGGTTACGGGAATGCATAGTAAGGATCATACTTTTTTTGTTGATGTTTGTTCTGTAATTGGAAAAAATATTTGCCTTAACTCTTTATCTTAGTAGTTAGTGTAACTAAACACCTTTTTCAGACATTTTAAATTTAAAACAGTGCTTTCTTTAGGTTGTTGGTTGCACTTACACAATAATTTACATCTTCTTTGACAATGACCAAGTACTACATTTCTCCACACATCGGTCATAAAGTTGTTACTAAAATATTATTATGTAGGTAAAAATGTGACTGTAAGAGTTAAAAGTGACTATCAGAAATTATATTATGCAGAAACAAAATTATAATGACCAAAAACAGCATTATGTTCTAGTATATTATTCAATATTAATAAATAAATAACATCAACAATGACAACCCATCTAATTAATCTGTGTCTTTAAGAGTCTTTGCATATTAAAATAAAAAACTAAAATAATGGGTGTAGAACCTGCCTTAATGTATATCATGTAGTCTTCACCCATAGTAGAAATTATTCAAATTTTTTTATTGAATGCAGTTTTGGATATATTTTTATTTTACGGTTACAGAGCTCCATAACATCCCTGATAATATCCACATAACATCTTATTATAATAGAATTCTTTGATAATTTCTACTGGCAGTAAATTATAATTGCTCGAATACTGCCATAAATGTTTCTCTCAATTCCAGGTTGAAGCCAAAGTTGGTTACAATGTCAAGAAGATATTCAGTGAAGAAACACTATACATGGACCGTGAGAGTCAGATTAAGGCTATTGAAAAGACATTTGAAGACAATATGAAACCTATTGAGAAGCACTACAGTAAACCAGGAGTAACTCCAGTGGAGATTATGGAGATGTTCCCTGACTTTGAGATGTGGAAGTACCCATGTGCCCAGGTTATATTTGACACAGACCCAGCGCCAGCTGATAAGAATATTGCAGGACAGATTGAGGCTATGTCCCAGGCTATGATTCGGTATGATTATTATCTTATTTCAAGAGTCATAACTAATATTTTAAATGCGAATGTTAGTGTTGTTTCTTGTTAACTCTTCACGTAATGCTTGTTTCCAATATTATAGAGTGGATAGGATTCTTTTTATGGCAGAGTAACATTAGATATGTTTGAAGTTCATATAAAACTCCAAGCAGAAGCGAATATTTATTTATTTATTGCATGAGACACATCAACAGTATAACATATTAAACACTTACAAAATAAAATTTATGTTTTACAATCTGATATGTACACCAGTGACAGCATTTATTATTATTAATTAGTAATATTATTTATTTAGCAGTAATAGTTAATCTTTCTACTATTATATGGGTCTTATCACACTGGTGATTTGCGATCGAGTTCAAAGCGAAGTGAGTTTGCAGCGAGCATGTTAAATGCCAAAATTTTTATGGTTGGATGTTTTTTACTCAATCATGCTAGAAATGCAGAATGGACTTGGCTGAATTTTGGCACAGATATATATTATTATCTGGAATAGCATATAGGCTACTTTTTATACTGGCAATATGCAAATTCCCTCAGGAATGTAGGTGATACTGTGGGGAACAGCAAGTAATACTTTTATTCTTAGAACATTTTGAATACTAAAGGCATAAGTTCAATGTAATGTAAATAAAATCAGGATGCCTATTTATTTAGAAATATTTCATTCTATGGGTCACCAGAATCCTGCAGCCAACATTATTTATGTGGGCTTTCTGTAGTTTCTATATATCTGCTCCTGTCTTGGTCTATCTATTCAACTAAAGTAATAAATAAAGAGACAATATCCTTCTTCACACATGGTTATCTGATCCCAAATTTACCACCAACTGGCCTGTCATATACATGATGTACATTGATTCTCATCTAGTGACCTCTAAAATTTATGGTTCATTTCAGAGGTGTGATGGATGAGAGTGGAGAACAGTTTGTTGCCTACTGTCTACCTACTGAGGATACTATACAGAAGCGTCGTCGGGATGTTACTGAGAATGTTCCATACATGGATGAAGACACATATGAGTACAAAATGGCGAGAGAGTACAACTGGAACGTCAAGAGTAAAGCCTCTAAGGGTTACGAGGAGAATTACTTTTTGGTTAGTTTTTTTTCTTTTATATAGTATAAATATTTTTAATGAATGGCTACAATGTCCTGTCACAATTCTATTACTGTGTAATACTATGTAAGCTTATAACGTATCTTCACGCCCATTATCCCGAAGAGGTGGCTAAATGTCTTCATAAATTAGACTCATATTCCGATGAAGATATTTTCAAGTCCAAATGTGACATTGTTACTGTGTCTTAGGGATTCTAATATTAATATTACCTTGCCCGACCTGGAAATCGATCCCAGGTCCTCCAGGTCTAAACATCGCCGATTCAGCTGATTCATCGGTGGTCTCCGATTTTACTCACAAATCAATGTATGACTGAGTTATATAGATACATAGAGTAGATTAGCTTTTTGCCTCGAGGTTTCCCAGGAAAGTGTATTTTATGTGTCCCGCTGGAGCGAGCGATACACCCAAGGATTTTTAAAATTAAATTTACAGTGATACGCGAAATATTGTTGTTTCCAGGTGGTGCGCAACCACTGCGTGTACTACAACGAGCTGGAGACGCGCGTGCGGCTGTCCAAGCGGCGCGCGCGGGCCGGCGTGGCGGCGCAGGCGCTGACGCGGCTCGTGGTCACGCACCGCCCGCTCAGCGGCCCCGAGCACCGCATGCTGCGCCTGCGCGAGAAGCAGCTGGAGCCCGCGCAGGTCCCGTGCACTACTCTGCTACATTATACCCGTGTCACGCGTGATAGGTAGCTCGATAACTTCCCTAGCATATATATTTCCAATCAAATTAATCATATTCATGTAAAAAAGTAATTAAATAACATAAAAATAGAATTTACATATAAAACGTAAACCTAAAAATGTCTGCTCTGAAAAGTGTGCATTTTCGACTTATACCTATTCACGCCTGGTACGGATATATGCTTCACTTGTAACATACAAAGTTAGAAGTGAAATTTTCTGCATCGCTGTGATATGAAACTCGATGAAACAAAAAAGCCACGACAAGAAGAGAAACAAATACCAAATAACACCAAAATCTTTAGGATTTAGTTTGCGAGAGAATGAGATAGATAGTTTTCTGAAGGTTTCACTTTTAGTACGTGTAAACTGCAGACGGGTTTTTATTCAAGATGTCCCCATCTTGCAAGCTAACTCGAATTATTTATGTAATTTCTTGCCTGTTGATTGAATCCTACATCTATTGTCATATTGATTTTAAACTTTGCAAAGATGTCCAGATGACCAAAGGTGGATCCGGATGAGAATATAATAATTTGATGCCATCGAGCTGATCTGATGATGGAGCTAGGTGGATAGTGGAATCCAACCACTAACCTAACTAGTGGAATGCTTCAGTGGCTACTAGTTTAACAGTCGCCATTAAGTTCATTTGAGCGTGTTTCTAGTATTTTAAACTATGGAATCGTAATTCAATGTGGCTCATTTGGAACGTTGTTAAATAATTCATGATATAACTAATTTTGCCCATGGCTTATTTGAATCTTTACTGAAAGGATTCATCCCAGGTTATAACGGAATTATTTCGCAGGAGGAGGATGAAGAGGAGGAGGAAGATGATGACGACGAGGAGGAGAAACAAGAAGAACCAACCGGACAGAAAGACAGGTATGGTAGATATACTATAGTGCAAGACTACTGTAGTTATTATAAGTTTCCTTTTGCTAAGAAGAGCTGATAATAAGCGCTCCTGTACACGCGCTGCTGGCGCTTGATTAAAGCATATTTACCACATACCACAATCCAGAGGCCTAAGCACAAAAAAGTGCAGCAAAAAACAATGCAATGGGAAATTTTACATCGCACAACATCACTGAATACGCGATGTTCCATTTTCCATACAACCTAGCTTTTTGGCGCACTCGATACGATAAATGCTAGGGGCACAGTCGTAGACGGCCGGCAATGGAATAACTGAATGAAATGAACGGCGGCGGCATCGGGATGGACGTTTTGTATTTTCATGAGTTAATTTATTTCCAGATCTCGTTCCCGTTCCAAATCCGCTTCTAAGTCACCAGTCTCGAAGTCGAGGTCAGCGTCGCGAGAGAAGTCACGCTCCAAGTCGAAGTCGAGAAGTCGCTCCCGGTCTAAGTCGGGATCTAGGAAGTCACGCTCTAGGTCGCGTTCTGTTAGATCTGGTTCGGCCAGGTTAGTTGTAACACTTTAATTTTATATGTATAAAGGAATGGTTACCTATAGCTAGATTTCATGTTCATTTCTGCCAGTTTCAAAAAAAATCTGTTAGGGCGATTTGAAGCGAAAACAAAGGATATGTTTGTTATTGACCGGTTTAGATATTAACTGTAATCATAATATTTTGTTTTTGGGTTAGTCTCAAATATTGCACCCTCAGTACGATAAGGGCTTAACTCAAAATTTGCGAAATGGAGTTACGATCATAAAGAGACTAAACAAAGTACGCTCTATTCGATTAATAGTAAAACATAGTCAATATAATGATAGAATAAGCATACCGATACTTCAGCCTCTTTAACACCGGGACCCACCCTCCCCGCTCAGTGCAAAGGTGACCCAATCAGAGATGTGCCAAAAGTGATTTTTTAAGTTAAGCCCCTATCGTTCGGAGGGTGCAATATGGTTCACTATATTGGAGCAAAAGAGGAATCAAAAGTTAACAAAGCAGTAGATGTTCAGTTGCAACTTTTAAGATCGTAACAATAATATTATTAATATCAAATTGACTTTCACGCTAAGCCATTGAACTGATCCTGCTAAAATTAAGCACACAACCTATGGTATGGAGAGGCTATATGGTACGGAGGTCATAGCCTAATGACTCCATGAGGATAATTCTTGGGCAACCGAGTGAAACCGCGGGAAACTGGTAGTATTAGAATAAATGTTATTTGTCTTGTTCATCAGGTCCGCCTCGGGCCGGTCGCGGTCTGGGTCCCGCGCGTCGTCGCGAGCCTCGTCCCGCGCCAGTTCCAAGAGCGGGAAGGGTTCTCGGGCGAGCTCTCGCAGCGGACGCGGCTCGAGGGCTAGCTCTAAGGTTTGTGTTTCAATCATTTTTATAGTACAGTGTTTTTATTAGTTTCAGAAATTTTAAATTCACAGCTTCTTTGATATGAACTCAATGAAACGAAAAGGAGACAAACGTATAAATCTTTAGGATTTAGCCTCCTAGAGAATGAGACAGATCGTTTTCTGAAGGTTCCATTTCTACCATGTGTGAAATGTACATTTTTTGCTTTTTATTTTTTCAAGTTTGAGAAACGATGATGCCTTGATATTGCGTCAATATCCTGTTACTAAACAGAAATATAAATTCTCTAAAAAATATGCCCTAGAGGGTTGGCAGAAGTCCTAGTAATGGAATCTACATTACATCAACCTGGAAAACTCAACCAAAATGCATGAGCTGCGAACCGGTTCACAGATCAGCTCAAGTATTGCAGAACGATCAGAGAGTCTACGCCGCTACCGCACCGCAGTTCGACAACGACTGAATATGACAAAATAGATCACAGATTATATACAGACTGTAAAATAATAAGTGAGCGGTGAGCTGTTTATTTTGCTCTTGAGCCGCAGCTCGACAGTTCAAGTAGGTGTGATCTGATCTGTTGAACCGGTTCAGAGCTGAGTTACACATGCCTGATCAAGGATATTTTAACTCCCAATATGACATTTAGCAAACATTGTGGCCGTCGCTAGGGCACATGGCTTATGCTGGGCTATATGTAATAATTTCTAATCTACTTTATATCACTACTAGAGCCAATTTTATTCTCAAAATGATGTCTTTAATAAATTAGACGAATTGTGCTCATAGGGTACTTTAGGACTTGTTATCTGTATGAGTATATTGAAAGCAATGTATGGCTAGTGATTGCGAGCTTTTTATTAAGTTTCGAAACATAGAGTTAAGCAATTTGAAAAGAATATGTCTCTTTCTTTCTATATGAAATGTCTACTACACACAGGCCAGTTGGCTTGGTGGTTAGCGACTCTGACTGCCAAGCCGAAGGTCGCAGGTTCGATTCCCACCCAGGACAAACATTTGTGCGCATGAACATGTCTGTTCTGTGTTTGGGTGTAAATATATATACTCGTATAAGTATGCATTTAGAAAAAAAATGTAGTATATGTAGTATATCAGTTATCTGGTTTCCATAGTACAAGCTCTGCTCGGTTGTAGCTTCAGTAACTTTAAATTTGACCTTCATAAGTGCCCTCCGAAGGCCTAAACTGAATAAATGGTTTTGAATTTTGAATTTTGGGATCAGATGGCCGTGTGTAAAAGAATGTCCCAGGATATTTATTTATTTATTTATAATGTTCGTATGGAACGTGTTCTCTTGGCCTGGTCAATATCAAACTTGGCATTTATATTCTCTTCAAAGATTTATTTAAACACCTTTTCATCATATTGTAATAGTAGTATATCAGTTATCTGGATTCCACAGTACAAGCTCTGCTTAGTTTCGGATCAGAAAGCCGTGTGTAAAGAACGTCCAGGGATATTTAATATTGTTTTTCTCTAGGCTTCAAAAGCAAGTTCAAAAGCGAGTTCACGTGCGTCGTCCCGAGTCAGCAAGCGGTCGTCACGAGCGTCGTCGAGAGCCTCTCGAGCCTCATCTAAAGCATCTGGCTCAAAGGCCTCATCTAAAGCAAGTTCTAGAAAGAATTCCGCATCTGGCAGCGGTTCTGAAAGGTCTAGGAGTAGATCTGGTAGCGGTTCTAGAAAGGTAACTTTGAAACACAAATAAAATCTGTAAAATAAATTGAGGTAGTAAGGCTCTTAGTACAGTTTGGTTGGGGAATTACTACCACCGTACCCATTTCCGCCGTGAAGCAGTAGAGCACTTGTATTACTCAGTTTCGGTTAGAATGGTAATAGGGCCGGTGAAATTACAGGTACATCAGATTTAAAAACTTCACGTCAGTTCTTCTTGACAATAAAAAAGTTGGGTTTTTATAATTTTTTGTAACAATAATACATAACTGATTCAAATAACAATTTTAAGTTTGACATGACCACAAATTCAACGCTCCAATTTTCTATTAACTTTCAGGGTTCCCGCAGCGGTTCAGCTTCTAGCGCATCGTCACGACATAGCGGCTCGGATTAAATCTTACAAAATGACATGTTGGTTGCTTTATAAGTATACAGTTTATATTGTGTGATGATATAACGCGACCAGAGTAAAGAATAATTTTATTGTAATTAAAAAATAATGATTTCATACATTTGTTTTATTAAAAAAGTAGTCCGTGTTCGTATCGTCGGTCTTTACCTATTTATTTATTTATTGAGAAACAAACAGCGACAATAATACATGTAGATATAATCACAACATATAACACAGAAGCCAATAATGTTTCTACATTCAGCTATGTACAACTTATTATATCCTAATACATACAAGTTACATACATACAGGGTTTAAGTAATAGTTTAGATATTGCTTATTAGATATTTAAAACAGTTAAACTTTTCATGAAATATATCCGCCTGTTGAAAACAGCTATTGTGTGCTTAACAAGTTCTGATTATGAATCTATTTTGAGCTATTGTCTATTTTTGTCTTATAAAAATGAGTCAGTTGAAGCAATTTTTCCCGAATTTTCCAATATATCTTTAACTAAAAACCCTTTGGGGCGTAATGTAACGTGTTACACCGCAAGCGTTCGTGCAGTCAGTACGAGGAAACAAGGCGGTCGGAGCGAGCAACGAACGGATTTACACGGACTTAAGCGCAACGTAACATGCTCACTGCTTTAGACTAATACGAACATTAAAAATCAGTCCATCCTCTACATGGGTTCAATTCTCTTGTCATGCCCAGCTAATACCATTATATATATATATATATATACCATATTTAGATAAGATAGATTATTTCTAAGAAAGTGTAACAGCTAACTTAAAAATATTGTAGAAAAAGAAAAGCACCTATCCCTAACCGTATCTTTCTTTTCCCTTCACTAGGATAAAATATAAATTTGTTATATGTGAAGAGTACTCCACTAGTTAAATACACATACACTACAATATGCTATTCATTCCATCTAGTTTTCCATATTATTCTCCATCTAATATCACTATGGAATTGTAAAAAGAAAAAACCAAATCATAATAACACTTTTATTTGTGCTCCATTCACACTGATTACACAAAAAAAAAACAATTCAAGTTGCATTTCAATAAAACAAATTGTTCCCATATTATTAATTTATACATAATTAATTTCATTTAAAAATTGAGTAAAATTGATAATATTCATTAATAAAATTTACTTTTCTCATATTTTAATATGTTGGTCATAAGGTACGACAAATGTTAATAAATTATAAAAAAAAAACACATTGGCAAAACTACAATTTATTTCAGATATAATGTTTCCAGATCTGCTTATTTTTACAGAATTAATATTTATTCTAATTTAATCTAACTTTTTTATTAATGGTTATTTATATAAAAGATTTATTTTTTATAATAAGTATATTTCAAAATAGTAATTAAAACTCTCGTTTAATATCTCTTCAACACAGCCCATATTTTTCAATCATTCTTGTTAGTTATTGCTTGTTAGTAAAATTGTTATTATCTTTATATTTCAAGATTATCAACATAATAGTTAACATGCTAAATGCATAGTTTGTTAATAAATAGAGTACTTATATTTATAACATGTCATGTCTTGTAAATGTAGACTGGAAATAATCAATGTCCCTATGATTGGATAATGGGAAAACTTAATGTTACTGGTAGGTATAATAAATAAAAACTTTTTCTAGTATTTTGCAAACAAATGGCTATAGTATATATACCTCAAGAGCCCATGGCTCCCAGACAAACCTTATTCACTGAAAGACAAAAGGTAGAAGCATTACAGTGTCTGGTGGATGTTATGGCCAGTAAAAAATGCCTTCATTATTATTTTAAGCAATATCATATAAAAATGAGTCATCAGATGCCTTTTCAACCTTTCTCACCCGGAACCTGTAAATCGGCTGTCTCTCCAACTTAGCAGGTATGCTGGCAATCAGTGAACACTACTGGAGGCCCCACATTTTGTCTATCAGAACATAAGTTATATCTGGGAGCCCTGGGCTCTTGATCTAATGGAATGGATTTAAAACTAAGATTTTAAACACAAAGTATTCATAGAATTGTTCCGATAGGAGTGCCTTTCCACCAGAGATGTGCAAGTTACCTAAGGCCAGCCAATAGAATCGCTTTATAAAAGCTATGAAGCGATCCTATTGGCATATCTTCTGCTCAGCTACCACACGTCTCGCGTAGAAAGGCAGCCTTATATTTCAGTATTATTTTTAATAAAGGAAGTTGTCTATAAGGCGAGTAAGGTTGTTTACATTTTCTATTGAAAAAATAGTTGCATTGAACAAAATTAAAGTAATAAATTTGATTGATCGACATTTGAATGAAGTTAACATAGCACCTTTGACTTTTCAATATCAGGCGTCGAGCCTCTATTTATTAAGGAATAAAGTCTAAAATTGCATATTTTATTGCCATCTGTATTCTCTTTAAACACCAATATTTTTGCCCACAGTCATTACAAAGGAGGCATCACAATTCCATTATAAAAAGGCAGAATAGACGGTAGTTTGAAATATTAAATGCTAAATTATAACTTAACTTCTACTCAATTCTTCTTCGATTATATCCATGTAGTGTTTTGTGAATACTGCTTTGTTGTGCATTACGTATCGTAGGAGAGTGCCGGATACGGATGTCAAATCGCGAGAGAGGGCCGAGAGCCCTACCGGTATCTGCCTAGAGCCGCCCGCGCATACTAGGATCACTTTTAGGAACTCCAACACTCTTTGCCCTGAAAATTAAATGTATTACAGAATGATACATGAAGCACAACAAAATAAACTCTGTCTTAAAACCTTATGGGTTTTAGTTTCTGAGATTAAGTCTTTCAATGCAGTAAAATTTAAATTATAAGAATTTTATTGATATTTTGTTGGAAAAATATGTTGTAATCAATTCCTTAAAATAATTGATTTAAGATATGTATTAAAGTCACTGAAATATGAACCTTATTACTTGAATGTAAGGTTTATTTATTTAATCTGAACTAAAATCGTATATGAATCCAATCAAGATATTTTAGATCGGAATCGAATATAAATAGTACCCAAAGGGACCAACGGGACCTTATTGCAAAGTTCGCTCCATCCGTCCCTCGGTCAGTTGAAACTGTCGCAATAAAAATTATTGTAAAAAATTCAAGGAGTTTTCTATAAAATTTTAAATGGAGAAGGGATCTAAATAGAAATACTGCATCACATAAATTACATATTCCACGAATACTCACGAACAATCTCCCTGACCCTATGATCGGGGTCGCCAATAGAAACGATCTGAGTCATGATCAATTCTTTAGTGTCAGCAGTCAGCGCTGCTTGATTCATGTTCTCTAAGAGCTGTTCTGTTACTAGGATCACTTCTTCGGCAACAGATGGCAGCACTGCTTTTAGTTCACTGAAAAGAATAATATAATATCTTGATAAATTTGTTTACACATGGCCATTTGATCCTAAAGTAAGCTGAGCTTGTACTATGGAAATCAGATAACTACTACTATGCTATACAAACTACCTACTATATAAACTATTTTTTTATACCCTAAACATATAGATATTTATAATCAGACTAGTTCATGCAAAGAAATATTTGTCCTGGATGGGAATTGAACCCACGAACTGTAGCGTGGCAGTTAGTGTCCGTCAATCTATAAAGTTTACTTAGTTAGACTTAACTTTCGAGTTAGGGCAAGTATTTATAACGGAATAAAGTCTGAGCAAAGCCTAAATACTCATTATAGATATCAGTCTAAGTATGTAGATATATTAATTCAAACTTTGCTCCTATACAAGGCTCGATACCATTTACAAGGATGTCATATTTTTCCGGGACATTTTTTTTTTTTTTTTTTATTTGTCCAAAATTTTTTAAACACTAAAATTATACATGAAATCTGCCAAACTGCATAGCAGTTTGTCGGCAGTAAAATAAATTAATATAGTAATAAAGTACCCTATTTGTTATTCCAAGGCATGTTATATAGATGTGCTAAGTTTAATCCAAATCCGTTCAGTAATTTTTGTAGTAATACATCCATCATCACAAACTTCCGCATTTATAACATTAGTAGTATTTATTTAGGATAGACAATACAAATTACAACCAAAAGATATCCACATAATAAGTAATAATACATAAAGAGCTGGGTTGTAACTCAAAACATATGTATACAGAAAAACAAAACTAGAAATACCAAGACAAATGCGATGAAAGTGCAAGTGAGCACTCCCAAATGACAATATAGATAAAAATCTTATTATTTAGAAACTATAAATAAATATTATTTATTTAGACTTCATTTATCTGCTTCGATTTGGAGATATCTTTTATGTTATAAATGTAAGTATAAATACTCACATATCATTAGAGGCATTATCAATGATGATGATGATTCTTTCCTTGAGCGTTTGCTTGTGTTGCGCGGCGCTGGCGTCGGTCCCGCATGACGGGCTCACCAGCAGCAGCGACGCGACGCACACGAGCCGGTACACTTGGGTGCCTAGCTCAGCGAAACGAGGCGCGTCTAGAGCTAGAGTCTACATAAAAAACACCAAAAAGGTTAACCTTTTGAACGACAATGTCGACAATAAACAGGTCAAATAAAAATACAAAATAAACATATTAAATCTTTACTTTTCTGTGTTTTGTTAATTTTATATCGATTCTCGACATGGCGATGCCGTTATGGCATGGCGTCCAAAAGGTGATTCATGATTATTTGTCCTGTTCACATTGGGTGCAATAAATGAGATAGCAGTTTTGGCAGATCTTTTTGCTGTGCATGAATGTAACAATCAAATAAAATAATGTATTTATCATCTTACTTATGAATGGTGGCTGGTGTGCCATTTATAAAGTCACTAAGATATAAGACTTACATATTGTCAAAACGACTGACTGAGTGTATGTAATAAATCTAAGGTATTTGTTTTAATCACAGAGTTAATTGCTGGCTTCCGGTATTAGAGTCAGTCTATTCATAATAGCTTGAAAAGGACTATTTGAGTTTACAATATTTTACAGAAAGTGATACATAAAAATAAACTGGCAGGGCGCTTATGTAAAGCTCTCTAAATCGTCTTTGTAGTCAATTTAGTACTACATTAGACGGTGATACGACTGTCCCGCACCGCTCGCGTTTCGGAATATCAAGCGATTATGAAATAGGCTTCTTTGAATCCGAGAGAGTTAAACAATTCTGGTGCAGGCGATGATATAGAAAGAAAAGTTTAGTGTACCTCAGGATAGTTCTTGGATCCATCCCACTCAAGCAACTCGAGGTACGCCTTTGCCAGGGTCTGGGCTGTTACATTCCTGATAATGTTCACATCTGTGATGGGCAGACTCAGATCTGACTTATCAATGTTACGTTGAAGCCACTCCTTTGTGTATTTGAGACCATCTGCAAATTATTATCAATATATAGGATGTCATATTTTGACGGGCCAGTTGGCTTGGTGGTTAGAGACCCTGACTGCCAAACCGAAGGTCGCGGGTTCCATTCCCAACCAGGACAAACATTTGTGTGCATGAACATGTCTGTTTGTTCTGTGTGTTCGGTGTAAATATCTATATAAGTATGTATTTAAAAAGTAGTATATGTAGTATATCAGTTACCTGGTAGCCATACTACAAGCAGTACACTCTGCTTAACTTGGGATCAGGTAACCATGTGTGAAGAATGTCTTGGGATATTTATATGATATAAAGAGAACTGAACACTGATAGTGTATTCAATAATGTTCTTTATGAGGCAGAAATATCTTACTGTTAAATATATAATAGTGTGAGACAATATTTATTAAAATATACTTTTACAAGCATTGTGTTACATGATGCTTGCATAAAAATCTATGAGGTTAAATCTTTATTTTCCTTTAGAGTAGAACTTAAAAACAATAAGTTATTTATTTGATTTTACTATCGACTCGGTGGTTTAGCGGTAAAGCTCGGTTAAATACCACTGGTCTTAGCATAGGTACTATTTCCAGCTTGCTCAATGGTTTATGATTAAAGTTTCTTTGTTTTTAAAAATTACTTTTAGTCATGTGCCTGAGAGAGTGGCAATGCGTGGACCAGATATAATATATTTCGAAATGTACTAAAGTATCCGTCTACCTCTTCGGGAATAATGGGCGAGTAGTTATATAGGTACCTTCAGAAACTTGGAGCATCTCATCAAATTTGGCCCTTTCGTACTGCACACTCTCTTGTTGCACGTGGGGTCGTATCATCGCTATCAATGTGTTCGCCAAGTCAAGCTTCAATACTTCTAGAGTTTCCAGAATCGATCGGAATATTTCCACCTGAAAAGAAAAAGGTAAATGTACTGTAAACTTTTTGAGATTTAATTAGCCTATTGCATACAATATGTTATAACACATATGTTATAGAAAAATGAACTATATACCATTCTGATAGGGTTCATCAACATCATCATACAATTAACCATTTGTAGCGACATCAATGAACATGCAAGCAAGAATCCTACATCAGACTATTGAAGTTTTGTTAAGATTTGACCATAATTTAGAGCTATCAACAGTTAGACCTTGGTCTCCAGGCATAATAAAAAAAATATATATGTATTCAGAAATTCAAAACCATTTATTCAGTTTAGGCCCGTGGAGGGTACTAATGAAGGTGAAATTTAAAGTTGGTAAATGGAGTAGTCTCACACCTCATTTCACCATTAGATCAATAGATAAACCTTGTCTCAAAAGCAATGAAAATGCATTAGGTACAGATTTAAGAAATATTAGTTAATAATTATAATGGATAGGTGAGCTAAGAATAAATAAATAACAACTTACAGTATCAGTCAATGTTGTGATGTTCTGTATCATATCATCCCTGGCCGGTGCAGCAAGCTTGGCCATCAGGTCTATAACAAACTTGGCATACTTTTGAAAGTCAAGGCTGTTGTTCTCAGCCTGTTGCTGGATGAAGTCTGAATCTAGGACTTCTTCAATCATCTCCCTGATGCGAGTATGGCGAGGGAGCAGGATTGCGAAGAGACCCTTAAAATGGAAGATTTATATTAGATCAAATTGTGGTAGCAAGGTTGTTTGACAATTTGACTATAACACTACAGTGAATTCCATTCCCACTGAGGAAAAATCATTTGTGTGTATAAATATGTGTTTGTTCAGTGTCTGGGTGTGAATTTATTTAATAAAATTAAGTATGTTTTTAGAAGAAAACAGTAGTATATCTGGTTTCCATAGTTCAAGTTTCTGCTTAGTTTGTTTATTGAGAGTATATTATAGTACTACCTATCCCCCACGATTTCACCTGTGTTTATTGATATCATATATAACCTATAACCATATACGAAAAATTCCGTGTCAAATGGTAGCAGTCCCATCCCAATATGTTCAGTAGTTTAGAAATGATGGTGTGTGAAAGGAAAGTCATTAAATACAGCATCCAGTGAATTCCACCTTTTAATCAAAAGCAGTAAGTACATTGTGTAATGACTGTGGAGTGTATGTTAATTAATGTTATAAAGTGTCTGTCATATGAGTTCATGAAATAGATACATTTTATTATATTAAAAAAAAATCTTACCTGCTTTACATCCTCCAATAGAACAATTGCTTGTTTGTACTCTGGAGGGTCAGAATTCAATTGTTCCCTTAAAATATCGAAGTAGGCTTTGTGCATAGTTTCCTTGACTAGTTTTTGATAGCTAAAATGAAAAACAATTTTCAAATGGTTTGTTATATCAACAGGTTTTATAACCATAAATGAAGATAAGTAGGTTTGGTTCTCAAATTAATTCTGTATAAAACCAGTAATGTTGTTTTCAGTTATTTAATAAACAGCATTATTGATCTGTTGAGCTGACACATAATTAAAGCCAAAATACAAAACCATTTATAAAGTTTACGCCGGTGGAGAGCATTAATGAAGGTCAAATTTAACGTTACAGAAGCTGAACACTTATACAAGTCAGTTAATCAAAGCAGTAATATATTTAAGAGAAACCTTTTAAATTAATTTACCTGTTATCTGGAGGTTCAAAAGGCTCCAACTTAAAGTCCTTATCAACAGCTATCTCATGAGCCAGAGCCATGTTCTGCATCCCGTGTGCTGCTTTCATGATGTCCTCCAGGGTGACAAACTTAGGAGGTGATGCACCGGTAATTGTGGAGCCACGGACTCTAAACTGGATTGGTTCACTAGCATAGTAGCTATGGGCGCTGAAAAAGAAGGTATTTTATTTTATTGGTCAATTTATATCATCATTTTTCATTTTATATTACTTAATATTAACATAGAATATCCAATTTTGGAGTAGCTAGAAAAGCATATTCCTTGGCCTTATTCATTTATTATTCTTGTTAGAATTTTGCAGGAGGAAACTAATAAAGAAACACTTTAACACTCATAGTAGACTGCATAGGGCCCACGTTATTTAATATTGCATGAAACCAAAATGAAAAGGAACATTCTAGATCAATGTACAGATGATGCAATGAATAGTCCTTTGTTAATAAACTACAATGAAATGAGATGGCATTTGACCTCAGTCTCACCCCTTACAATTTCGAATTAGTTTCTAATTACAACAATTATATTCTAACCTCGATCCAGTAGGCATAGGCTGAGAAGGAGTCCTGTTTGGCCTCTCGCCATTGTCAGAACCTTGGGAGTCAGACTTGCTTGGGACGTCGCGTTCACTCATTGCGAAAACTTTATAAACACTGATCCGAGGTAAACCAAGTATTTCTTTCAACCCATATAAGGCAGACTACTTATAACTACGGTATCGAAAAACTCATATCATCTCCTTGAGTCACGATTGTAAAATGCACATAACCTAACTTTTATAACAAAGAAATTGAATTTATCATAGATTTTCACAGAAAATGGATTTATCTGATATCGTTTTTTGTATATCAAGTTTGTTTATTGCTGTTCTCTCTGAAGTCTTCTCTGATTTACGTTTATTTTGTGTAAAAATATACAGCTGTTTTCATTTACTTGTCAATTTAGTTGTCATTTGGTTGTCAAGCCAATTGTCAAAATAAATCTTGATATTTTTTTGTCACTATGAGACCAGTGGACCACCGTAATAAAAATGTACAGCCTATATAAACAATTTAAATGAGAGTATACAGAAGACTATGCGTTTTATTAATTTTTTTTCAGTTTGTACCTTCCTTAATGTAGGCATTGTAAAAGTACACTATATTATAATTTTAATATGTATAGAAAACTATTTGAATATTTATTCTAATATTGATAGAGAAAATCGGTATGAATACGATAAGATGCTTTTGCTTAGGTAAGCCCTAATTATACTGATTTCTATTTGTAGTAGAACAAGGGGTGACTAGTAATTGGTGTCAAATAGAATTATAATATTACGGACTTCTTTAGCGCATATCACACACTTAGAGCAATAAAACTGATTCACGAGCAAGGCACCCGGTGTACTTACCTTTTTGTAAGTTCGGCTGCATTTGCTGTTAGGAAAATTAAACAATTGACGAATGTTGAGACGGCCAAATTAGTTTATTTTGCATATTTTCATAGCCTCTTGTCCTATGGCATTTTGTTTTGGGGAGCAGCAGCGGATATAGAATCAATATTTATTATACAAAAAAGAGCAATTCGTGCAATTTACAGTATGGGTCCCCGTGAATCATTAAGAGATTTATTTAGGGAAATAAATATAATGACATTACCTTCACTATATATTTATGAAAATATAATGTTTATACGTAGAAACATAGGAATGTTTGAGTCAAAATTAGATACTCATAGTATAAATACAAGACAAAGGGAGAAAAGTTAGTTGTTCCATACTTTAGACTAACTAAAGTAAACAAGTCATTTCATGGTAATTGTGTTAGATTTTATAATAAGATACCGCTGTCAGTAACCAAAATGTCTGATCATAAATTAAAAAATTATATTAGGAAAGTTTTGAAAGAGAAAGCGTATTACAAGGTAGTTCATTATATTGATATAATGAATTATATAAAATTATGTAAAATTGAAATTATAAAATAGCCAAAAAGTCAGAATAGATAAAAAATTATATAACAAATAAAAAAGAATGTAACCTTGCTGAGTTTCTTGCCGGTTCTTCTCAGTTGAAGGCTGACTTCCGAACCGGTTGTAGCTTCAGTAACTTTAAATTTGACCTTCATAAGTGCCCTCCGAAGGCCTAAACTGAATAAATGGTTTTGAATTTTGAATTTTGTACCTGCCACGTTTCGGCCTTGTTAGAGACATTTAGTGTTTTTTTCACGATGTTTTGCATCACCGCTATAAGCAACATAAGGTCTCTGCGGACCCACCATTTTTTATAATGAGCTCTGGTCTTTAGCAGGGCTTATTTTTATGTGATGAATTACTTGAAATAGGCCTCGGATAAAAAAAAAGTGGAACGCAAAGCAATAGTATTTCAAAGAACATTCATTTTTAAATAAAGTACCCACCTAAGTTATTATTTTACTACGAGAAAGCAAACAACGTAAGTACCTAGCCAGACGACAACATAACAGTATTGCAGAGAAAAATTAAAGAAGCGTAGAGAGTCAAGGAGGCAATCTAACTTGCTCACAGACAGAACTAGCAACTAATTTACCTACGCAAACGTAGTGCCTTGCCGTTTGCCGTTGGCGAGGCGGATTGCTTTTTCTCAACTATTCCATTTTAAACTTGAGAGAATTTACCTTCGTTCCTTTGCTTTAGCATCTGCCACGTTAATGCAAAAGGTTTGATAAAGATTGTTCAAAAGTTCTTTTAGTAGAATTTAAATATAACATTAAGTACAGTTAATCTGAATAGATTATACTTGTAGCAATGACATAAAAAGTTTTAAATACATATATAAATTTATCAATAGTTAATTATTCAACACTGGCAGTTGATGTGGAAGAAACATATTTTTTCTTAAAATAGTTGTATAGTTTGTTTAAACTTTATAAGCCAGTTAGTGGCTTATTATTTATCAGCAGAATAAGGTTTCTTCATCATAAATTTATCAGGTTAATGGGATTATTTTTTATTAAACGAAATACGACAAGACAGTACTGAAGAAATTATTTATTAACTCTACATTAAAACTTCAGATTAAAAAAAATACGCTTTAATCATTACAAATAACCATATATGTTTTCGTTATACCTAAGTAACCATACCATAACAGTATCACATCTTGTGGAACTTTAAACGGGAAAAGGGAGCTAATTTTCTGAGTGAACTTCTTCAAACTGTGTTCTAAAGTAAACAGGCAGTCCCATTCAACATTTTCGCAAGTATTCCACGGCGCGCCGTGTCATAGTTTAAATTAAAAGTTCTTAATATTTCTCTTTGTAACTTACTTCGAAGAGTTTTAATGTCAGGGCCAAATGTCAGTTATGTAAATACCTACCTATAACCTGTATTGTTGGGTAGTTTATTACTTGCAGTGAAAGGTTTATACAAAGTGTTACAAAATACTCCGTAAAAATATAATTAATTATCAAAGCCAATAACCCTAGTAAGCTGTCATGTCAGGGAACCAGATTATTTAACAGAAAGGCCTACGTACCCATTTTACCTAATAATTGTCTACTTTAATAGTTTTTCTATTTTTCATTCATACAAATCAGTTTTCTTATTTTTTTGGGGTATTTTATACAGTGTTACTACGGTTCTTAAATATTGTGAATGGACATATGTATGGCACATAGATAAGGCTTGCCCTGAAATATCTCCAACATATAATCCAAATAGAATAGCTAAATTTTATCCTGGGAAAGTGTACTATATAATAATTTAAAAAATGGGCCTAAATATTTGTTTATTTTTAAATCATTTATTCAAAACTAATACAAAAATACAATTTATGATTTAACTCCCACGGAAGCCTCTCGGGCTTCTCTGGGGAAGCGGTCGCCTTCTTATAATATGACTGTGATTTCATGTACTAAATGAAATGGTTTTTTAGTTTTTGCTTATACTTATTTCTGTTTGTTTCAAGTGATTGGTCTGAGAGCCACTAGAGGCTAACACATTAGTCTAATAAGAAAATAGAACTCCAAAATAAGTAGAGAGAGACCACCTCCTCACTTTTTCGGGCATTGCCATAAAGAGAGAGAAAATTAATTTTCTGCGCTGGACTGGCAGGTTACTTAAAAATTAATTTAATAATCGCATCTCGACTGCTTTCATGCATATCTATTTGAATTAATTAGCGCTTTGGGAGCGCAGGCGATTAGAAATTTAGATTGTCTCATGGCGCAGCAAAAACTATACTCGAACGGGCTCAGAGATGGGGTTGCGTTTAGCATAGTAATTAAGTGTTTTGGCTCATGAAAGATTGCTTTGAGGGTAGATTTGCAATAAGGTCTAATTTCGTATATTCTGTATAACTACTTTAATATGCATGTGGGTTGATCTAGCATTTAACTCCATATTCATAGAGTTATAGAGCCTTTAAAGGTTAACATTTTGAAGTGCTATAATCACGTGGCCGTTAGTAAATTTGAACTTTATTCATATGGTGTTATAAGTGTTATTTTACATTAAAGTATTCTAGTTATGAGCACGCAAATTCTCCACCGTTTTTAAGGACTTGTTAGATTTTTTTCTCTAACTTACTGAGCAAGCCCTCAATATATTGAAGGTGCAATACTGTAAATAACTAACAACACGCCGAAGCTCAAAGCTGCCGACTTTATATTAAGTGAGCTAAGTCCGTAAGTCAGAGGAAAGTTGCAGCTTTAGTTAAGCCCGCCAATACACAACCGTTTGCGGGGAATTCTGCTTCATTTTTAATGAACGCTGCTTCCAAGTCTGAAAGGCTTCAAAGCTAAGAAATTGTTTCTCAAACGCTCTATCAAGACTTTAGTTTTATATTTTAAAGTTCTTTTCCAACTGTTTATAGAGAATACGACCAAATATTCAGGATTGCTGAGAGAACGATTTCAAAGTTAACTCTTTAAAAAAATCTAATTATTAGTTTATTAGCACATTTTTATATTGAGTCATTAAATGCAGGGCAGTACTCACTGATATATGAACAAACAACTTATGAATTAAAGTTCAAATTCAAGAATAAAAATATTTCTGCTCTAAACACAATAATGCCTGTTTATTTATTATGCTGTCCCCCGCGGTTTCACCCCCGTTCCCGGGGGTTGTAACGTTTTCCCGGCACAAAAAGGGCATATTCTATATATGTGCCAAAGCTCATCCAAATCTGTTTGGTAGTTTTTGCGTGAAAGAGTAACAAACATCCATACATACAAATACATTTCGCATTTATAATATTAGTAGGATTTGCAGATCACAGAGTCGGTATTTAATTAAAAAATTATATTAATGTGTACTTTACAACGGTCAGATTATGTTTATCACAAGTCTATAGACAGAAAAAAAAATCCCAAAGTAAACAGCTACAATATGTTTACACTATAAACTCCGTTTGTCCAATCTCAAAAACGGGATTTAAAGTTAAATTAACATCGGACCCGAAGTGCCGACAATATCGCGTTATATCGTACGCTTTAATCTGTTTCATATAATTTAAACTTTTAAGCCGTGTATGTGTGGGAATGGATAGTATTTCGCTCGGTGCCCCATTTGTGGGTATCTGTGGTAATTATTCATCTCCCGATATGTCAGCGACGTAATAATATAATTAAGATTTTGTTATATATTTTGTTGAATGTTATGTCATGTTATATTGTATTGTTATCTAATTGTATAACTAGCCTTCCAATATTATTATTAAGACTAGTTTTAAGGCCTAGAAAGGCAACAAATAAAGATATTTCGGGTTTTGTAGTTTAAATTAGCCCCAAAAATGGACCTCAAAACGAGGCATTACCAAAACGAGAGCCGTTTTACATTTTTGTCAATATTTATCAAACTAATTGTCATATTGTAATAATTGTTTTTGTAAAACGTTATTGTATATAAAGGCTAACGTAAGAAAATGAAAATTGTGAAGGAAAGTCAAAACCCAAGGAAGTAAAAAGGGAAATCTACTTCACCCTAAAATGGGCGGAGCTTAACAACGTAAACATGGACTGATCCATTTTAAGTAGGCCTTTTCATTGGCTGACTCAAATTAATTCCGCGCCTGTGATTGGTCGCAATACATAAAAAAAATGAATAAAAAAGAGGCAACTTCCTTGGGATTGGCACTCCTACCAGAACAGCTCTACCAGTGTACAACAAATTAGAAGAAAAGAAATAAAAGAACATATAGTGAAAGTAGTGAGTTTTCTTCGCCAAAAAGTGTGGTTCCTGAGTATCCCGAGTTCCAGAGTATCCCGAGTTCCAGAGTATCCAGAGTATCCCGAGTTGCCGAGTTGCCGAGTTCCCGAGTTCCCGAGTTCCCGAGATCCAGAGTATCCCGAGTTCCCGAGTTCCCGGATAAGGATCAACGAGGCACGGTGCCAGAGTTAGGCTTCGTAATCCCCCTCCCCCCCTTCTCCCCCCAGACGCCGTCGTCTATCCCCGCCGTGACCGTCGCTTCGTTCACCGAAGTCTTCGGCACGTGTGCGCACGCCCCTCCTCTTCTCCCCTCCAGCCGGCGCGAGAGAAGATTCGAAAAATACAGTCCACGGAAGTTCGCCACATCAATTGGTCCTTCGAGCCGGATCTTGGATTTCGAAGATAAGAAGAATGGATCGTGCGCCGAGAACCAGAGCAGAAAAAACACGTTCTCAAACAACCGAAGAGACGGCAACCACTTCAGATTGGAGCATGAACACCCCCGTCGAGACATCGAGTTCGTCAGAGAGTCAGGCGACACTGACGAACGTCACCCCCCCGCACCCCGTCGGTCAAGATCGTACCCCCGCACACCCCGCGGGGAAAAGTACCATCGAAGGAGGAGTCGCCCCCGCACGTCTTACCGGAGTCGACACCGTACCTACCGTCGAGCGCGTCAAGACTGGAAACCCTTCATGCACCGTTCCTGAAGAAGTCAGGAGAAACCAAGGACAGGATGGATATACGTTCGCAGTTCCCGCCGCACCGCGCCAGATAAAAGAAGCGTCATCAAGAGGGATGGATACTCGCTCAGTCCGTTCATCTAAACGCCGTGCCGAAGCACAAGCCAGAATGACTGTAGCCAAGAGAGAACTAGAAATGGCAGAGGCAAGATCAAGAGTGGCCCTGGCCGAACTCGAAATACTGCAGATCGAGTCGGACGAAGAGGCCGAGATCATGGAAGAAGAAATGGACCGATCACACCACGTGGAACAGTGGCTCACGCAGTCGAGACCACAACAGACTCAAGAACCGGTATCCACTCAAGAAAAGAAGAGTGATATCCAAGAGTTGGCTCTGGCAATATCCAAGCTGTCCGGGAAGAGTCAAATGCCGAAACATATGATAGAGTTACCTTGCTTCAACGGTTCCAGCGAAGAGTGGCTCGCGTTCAAGAGAACCTTCAAAGACACAGCCAAGGGATTCACCCACGCTCAGAACCTGGCAAGATTAAGGCGAGCACTGCAAGGAAAGGCAAAGGAAGCAGTCAAAAGTTTGCTGTTCACCGCAGAAGAACCATCCGAAGTTCTCAAAGGATTGGAAGCGCGCTTCGGAAGACCTGGTGCTTTAGCCCTGTCAGAACTCGAGAAATTGAAAAACCTATCGAAAGTCAGCGAGAACCCCAATGAAGTCTGTGTATTCGCAAGTAGAGTGAAGAATGCGGTTGCCACTATCAAGGCTCTCGGCAAACCGCATTACTTGAGCTCATCGGAAACATTGAAAGTCATCATCGAAAAGATGTCACCTCAAATGAAGTACAGATGGTTCGCGTACCACCGAAGTCGTCGAGACGAAGAACGACCCGAACTGGTCCTCATCGACGACTTCTTGGAGATAGAAGCTGACATGTGTGGGGACTTTGCTTCACCTGAAGTGTTACCAGAAGCAAAGAAAACCCGTCAACAGTATGCTCCACCTGAAGCGTCGCGGGAGCAAAGATGGAACGGACCACGCAGAGCCGTCCATACCGTTCAAGAAAGTGAACCGTTCATCAAGAAAGAAAAAATTATTTGTCCAGGATGTCAAGAAGAACATTGGATGTACGAATGTCCAAAATATAAAGAAGCTGACATCGACCACAGGTGGGAAATGGCCAAGAATGCGAAGATTTGTTTCAAGTGTCTACGTTACCGGCACTCGAGATTAAACTGCAAAGCCTTAACCTGCAAGAAGTGCAAGAGATGGCACCACTCTTCCCTCCATTCTGATGGACCGCTGTCACCAGTCAAGGATCTACCCCGCCGCAACACTGCAAGCACGAGTGAAGACGATTGTGAATCTACAAGCAAGATTAGCTCCGTGCACACCTCTGCCACCGAAGGTCACGCATACCTGAAGATGCTGCCTGTGAACCTTTACGGACCGAGAGGCTCTATTTAAGTACTAGCACTTCTGGATGAAGGATCCACTATAACTTTACTGGACTCTTCCGTCGCAAAGAAGATTGGGGCAAGAGGCAGAGAAGAAGCGATCACCATCGAGACAGTGGGGGGACAAGGCATCAGGAAGAATAATTCTCGACGAGTTCAGTTGAAAATAAAAGGGGCCCATCGTAAGGACAAGAGGGCAATTGAAGTCAGAACGATTGACAACCTGAAGCTATCCAAGCAAGGTGTCAAAAAAGAAGTCGTCGACAGATGCGAGCACCTGATACCGATACAGGATCAACTCATCTACGACAAGGAAGAACCGCAACTCCTAATCGGTCAAGACAATTGGGGATTGATCGTCACAAGGAGTTTGAAGAAAGGAAAGAAAGCAGATCCGGTAGCCTCTCTCACGAGCCTCGGTTGGGTTCTTCACGGGTGCGACGCAAGACATAAGACTCCAGTGCAGTTCGTCAACCACAGCAGACACATCGAAGAAGAAGGCGCTGGGGAACGACTGAACGACGGGACACTGGAACTCAACAAGGAAGAGAAAACACTTGGACTCAGATGGCTAATGAACGAAGATACATTAGCATTCAACGTAGGACTTCGCAACACACCAAAGGAACTTCTCGACGGCAAGAAGACACCTACAAAAAGAGAAGTGACAAGTGCGGTAATGTCAATGTTCGACCCGCTGGGATTCGCCACACCAATCCTCATTCAAGGAAAGAAGCTCATCCAGAATATCTGGAGAACGAAGATTGGTTGGGATGAAGAAATTCCAGAAGAACAAAAGGCGGCCTGGTTGACATACTTAGAAGAAGTGGCCTCATTAAGAGAATTAAAGATAGCGAGATGCCTATCGCCAAACCAGAAAGAAGGTCAACTCCATACATTCAGCGACGCAAGCGAAGAGGCTTACGCCGCAGCGGTCTACTGGAGAACCATCGAACCAGATGGTAGAATACACGTGTCACTCATCGCCGGAAAAGCAAGAGTGGCGCCGACAAAGCCGGTCTCAATTCCCCGGCTTGAGTTACAAGCGGCTCTACTTGGGAGCAGATTGGCTTCCGCGATTCAGAAGGAAATGGATTTAAAAATAACGAAGAGAGTATTCTGGACCGATTCAAGCACGGTGCTCCAATGGATCAAGGCCGATCCAAGGAAGTTCAAAACGTTTGTGGCTCACCGACTCGCAGAGATTGAAGATCTGACGAAACCGCGAGATTGGAGGTGGGTCCCTACGAAAGAAAATCCAGCCGACGACGCCACGCGAGGAACACCCAAGGAATTCGACCACACCGCCAGGTGGTTCAACGGTCCTTATTTCTTGCGAAGTGACGAAGAAGACTGGCCCTCCAAGAGATTCGATCATGAAACCGAAATCACGGGAGAGGAGAAGAATACCCAGACGGTAACTACACTGAAGATCGTCAAAGAAGAAACGCCAAACGTAGAAAAGTTCTCCAACTGGGTACGCTTGCTACGAACCATGGCACGCGTCTTCCACTTCATCGATCTCCTGAAAGAAAAGGTCCAGTCCAGAAAACAAGTCAACACCACTCGTAAAAGGAAAGACGAATGGAAACCACAGAAGTACTCTCCGAAGAAGAAAACGAAACCAATCCAGCCAAGCCGTGAAAAGGTCGACAAGACATTCATCCCACTGGATGATAGTCACTTGAGAAGAGCCAAAGAATCTTTGATAAAGAAGAGTCAAGGAGAAAGTTTTACCAGGGAAATAATCTGTTTGAAAAATGAGAAACCTCTGGAAAACACGAGTCGAATAAAGAAGATTGATATCTATCTGAATCAACAGGGTATTGTCAAACTGAGGAGTCGCACTCAGAAGATCGACATACAAGGAAGAAAAAATCCTGTGATATTAGACGCCAAACATAAAATCACCCAACTCATCGTCGAACATTATCACCGAAGATTTCTCCATGGTAACACAGCAACAGTGATAAATGAAATTCGACAGAAGTATTGGGTTCTGGGTCTACGTACGCTAGTGAAAAAGGTCATTCACCAGTGCCAATGGTGCAAAGTAAAGAAGAGTACGCCGCAAATACCACCCACTGGAGATCTGCCCATTGAACGTCTGCACCATCATCAGCATCCGTTCACATGCGCCGCAGTGGATTACTTCGGGCCAATGCAAGTCACCGTGGGAAGAAGAACAGAAAAGCGCTGGGGAGTTCTCTTCACATGTCTCACAACAAGGGCTGTTCACTTAGAGCTGGCAAACTCACTCAATACCAGCTCTATGATAATGGCATTGCGAAGAATGGCAGCCCGAAGAGGAACTCCGAAGATAATCTTCAGCGACAACGGTACAAACTTCGTGGGGGCCAATCGAGAATTGGAAGCTGCTGCCGTACACAAAGGCATAAGGTGGAAGTTCATCCCCCCTGGGTGCCCAAACATGGGTGGCGCCTGGGAGAGACTAGTCCGATCGGTGAAAACGGCGCTGGCAGCGGTCCTGAACGAAAAGAACCCACCGGAGGAAGTCCTTCACACGCTCCTGACCGAAGTGGAACACATCGTCAACTCTCGTCCACTTACTGACATCAGCATGGACCCGAACGATGAAGAAAGCTTGACACCAAACCACTTCTTACTTGGACGTTCCTGTGGAGCGATGGCGCCGGGAGAGTTCAACGACCGAGGCCTCGTCGGACGGGCGAATTGGAGAACAACACAAAGAATGGCGGACCACTTCTGGCAGAGATGGATCAGAGAATACTTACCAACTCTGATGCCAAGAAAGATCACAGGAAGAGACACGACAGATCCGAAAATCGGCGACGTCGTGACAATAGTCGACGCAACGCTACCTCGAAATTCATGGCCCCGAGGGCAAATAGAGAAGATCTACCCGGGACCAGACGGAAGAACAAGAATAGTCGACGTGCGCACTCCGGGCGGCGTGCTACGACGACCTACGCGCCGAGTCATCGTGCTGGTTCCTGCAGCGTCGCTCCCACAGGATGGAGTGCTTCGCACTGCGGGGGAGAATGTCAGCGACATAATAATATAATTAAGATTTTGTTATATATTTTGTTGAATGTTATGTCATGTTATATTGTATTGTTATCTAATTGTATAACTAGCCTTCCAATATTATTATTAAGACTAGTTTTAAGGCCTAGAAAGGCAACAAATAAAGATATTTCGGGTTTTGTAGTTTAAATTAGCCCCAAAAATGGACCTCAAAACGAGGCATTACCAAAACGAGAGCCGTTTTACATTTTTGTCAATATTTATCAAACTAATTGTCATATTGTAATAATTGTTTTTGTAAAACGTTATTGTATATAAAGGCTAACGTAAGAAAATGAAAATTGTGAAGGAAAGTCAAAACCCAAGGAAGTAAAAAGGGAAATCTACTTCACCCTAAAATGGGCGGAGCTTAACAACGTAAACATGGACTGATCCATTTTAAGTAGGCCTTTTCATTGGCTGACTCAAATTAATTCCGCGCCTGTGATTGGTCGCAATACATAGAAAAAAATGAATAAAAAAGAGGCAACTTCCTTGGGATTGGCACTCCTACCAGAACAGCTCTACCAGTGTACAACAAATTAGAAGAAAAGAAATAAAAGAACATATAGTGAAAGTAGTGAGTTTTCTTCGCCAAAAAGTGTGGTTCCTGAGTATCCCGAGTTCCAGAGTATCCCGAGTTCCAGAGTATCCAGAGTATCCCGAGTTGCCGAGTTCCCGAGTTCCCGAGTTCCCGAGATCCAGAGTATCCCGAGTTCCCGAGTTCCCGGATAAGGATCAACGAGGCACGGTGCCAGAGTTAGGCTTCGTAATCCCCCTTCTCCCCCCAGACGCCGTCGTCTATCCCCGCCGTGACCGTCGCTTCGTTCACCGAAGTCTTCGGCACGTGTGCGCACGCCCCTCCTCTTCTCCCCTCCAGCCGGCGCGAGAGAAGATTCGAAAAATACAGTCCACGGAAGTTCGCCACACGATATATGTATTGTTATAAAAATCCTTTAATAAATTCCCTTGATATTTGCCGGGAACTTGTTTTTGGTCGTTTGTGGTTGATAATATAAATGATGCTGATAATCATGATATAACAATAACAGGGCAACACCGCTAGTATCATGGGTACCATGGAACATTTAAAGGACCTTTTATTTTAGATATATTTTCGGTTTTGTTTTATTAGTGTTATGTAACTAGTCGACAGGCCAGTTGGCTTGGTGGTTAGCGCTCCGACTGCCAAACCGAAGGTTGCGGGTTCGATTCCCACCCAGGACAAATATCGGTGAGCATGAGCATGTCTGTTTGTTCTGTGTCTGGTTGTAAATATCTATTTATGTATGTATTTAGAAAAAAAATAGTATTTGTAGTATATCAGTTATCTGGTTTCCATAGAACAAGGTCTGCTTAGTTTGGGAACAGATGGCCGTGTGTAAAAATGTTCCGGGATATTTATTATTTATTAACTTAATTTTAAGTAATTTTGTATTTTTCATTGTATACAATAATTTATTACAATTTATGATTATGAATATTTCATCAATACTCGCGGAATGACAGGGTTTGTAACGGTAACAATGTAACAATCAAATCAATTTATTTCACATGCTGTTGTAGTGAATTCTGGAAAATAATAATATTAACAAAACATTTTCGAATATACAACAATAGAGCAACCACGTTATATTTGAAAAACCAAACGTCAATTTAGTCATTAATCAAATCGATACTGTTTTAAGAAACAGCTTTTAAAATTAATTACCTTCCGAAAAAATTTGCATTATTAATATCATAAATTCCGATTCACCGAATACTTTATCTTCTAGAATTATTTATCAAATATTTGTTAACTATAAAATAAAATACTTTTTGAATAAACTGCACTCTTCCGTGAAATAGGGATGCCACCAATTCCTAAAATTTGCGTAGCGAATGTTCTGCATCAACCATAATGGGTTATTCAAAGCTTCGCAGAGGACGCACGCGTCTAGGCCCTTGGACTCCCTGATCATATAATGGTTCTTCCACCGAAAGTAGTCAAAGTATTTCTGCCGGCTTAAAATCACCTCACTCATAGTCTTCGCTAGGTTCTTTTCTCCAAGTTGGTAGCCGTTGATGAATGAATGTGGCGGTAGAAATCTGCAGAAGATTGATCTTAATTATGTATCGTAAAGGCTTCAAAAGTATGAGTGTACCATAGGAAACGGGTATATGAATCATTATCTAAATGCTTACTGTCCGTTTGGTGCATTATAAATTAAAAGAGCAGCAGAATTAGAAACGAAGGTAAATAAATAGTAATTCGTTATTGGAAGAAACCCTGATGTTGTTGGGGTGTGGTGATTGTGAACTGTATATTGCTGGCCAGTTAGGTCTCGGAACAATTGCAGTCTACACAATACTGCACGCATATACGATTAGGACGGTCGCGCGAGAATTAAAAAAATAACCAACATTGGCAATACATGTTGGTGTTGCCAATTTTTTCCTGTTAATCCGTCCCTGACATATAAGAATGTGTTACAACATGAGACCTTTATAATCAGGGGCTCGATTCTGTAAGGAAAATGACACTAACTCGAAGATGTTTCGTCGCGGCCTCAGTGGTCTGTCTCCTTCGCTAACTACACTAATACTACTAATCAGGTGAGAGATAAGGTCTACGAGGCCTCCGTGAAGCTGACTTACTTCTCGTAATAAGCTCCTCCATAAACGATTGGTACAGCATTATACTTATAGCCATACAAAACTGAATCAGTCAAGTAATCAGCGGCAATCGAATCTTCAAAAGCCAGGTAAAAATAATACATCTTCCTTAACTTCCAATAGCAAGGTCTCATGCTTTTCTTCTTGCATTGCAAATCCCCACAGGTTCCATACACGTCAATACTTAAATTATATCTGATCAATTCATTTTTTAATTTGTGCAAGAATTCTTCCCTTTTGCTTTTCGAATTGCATTTGTCTAAAAATATTGCTGCTGCTTTTGACTTGGAAAGTAGTTGGTTTTTGACTGTGCCGTCGATGGGTGACATGTTTTTGTTCCATCTGATAGTTGTGTCGAGCTTTTCGTCTTCTATGTTGTAGATGGAGATGGTTTCGTAGCTTATTGAAGAGTCTGTCCTGGTCCAATCAGAATTAAAATTAATAATTAAAGCTTGAATACTAACTTGGTAGGCATTTCCAACCTTTTTTTTAAGGATTTTTAAATAGTACTTTATATATATTATATAAAAAAGTTATATAATATATATTAGCGGTACCCAGCGATTTTACCCGCGTTCCCGAGGGATGTGACACTTTTAATTGTGCTTAAAAAGTGCCTTCCGAGGGCCTAAACTGAATAAATGGTTTTGAATTTTTACCGGGATAAATAGTAGCCTATATGTTATTTCAGGATATGCTCTATCTATGTGCCAAGTTTCAGCCAAGGGTAGCAAACATCCAAACATACAAACAATCGCATTATTAATAGTATAAGTAGAATTAGTACGATATACATGTTTTGTACTTGTACATGTTTTTGTTTTGTACGAAGTATAAATAAATAAATAGATATAGGTATAAGCTAAGTCTATCTGTCCAGACAAATGCCGCTATACCAGTGATATAATAATAATAAAAAAAATACTTTGATCGGCGACACTAAATGGCTTGTAAACAAAGAATGAATTGACAGATTGAAATGAAACTTCACATACGTTCATATGAAGAGTGTACTAACAAAACAAAAAAAAAAATTGGGCTAGTGGCAACGCCCTCTCTTATCGAACGACAAAACGTATTGAACAACCGTTAAACCGCTTTTATGAATAATTACATTATTCGGGGTAAAAGGCGACTTGACTCAACTGCCATTTTTGACGAAATTTAAATTTTTCTCAATGAATTATACTACTATGATGATGGCCCATGAACAAATTCGTTGAAGCTTGCATTTCGTTTTAATATTCAACAGCTTCGATGTGGAATGTTAAGAAGTTAAGATGCAGTAGGGGAGGGTGGGGTGATTACGGACAGCGGGTAATTGCGGACACTGCCTTACCGGCTGATACAGCCCTTCCCGCGTCCCGCAACACGACTCGCGCTATTGTATCCGCCATCTTTAGTGTCCGGAAAGTTGTCAACACGGGAGCCCGCGCACGCGATTCGAGGTAAGATCAATTAATTATTTTTATGTATTTTCTTGTAATTTTCGATGATTTTCAGTAGCGTGCATACGCTATGATATTTGTTTTGAGTAAAAACTGTATTCGTTACGTGTTAAGGTGTCTTTCACCTATATTAATGTGTAATTATAACCTACAAAAGTTATTACCTAACCTAAAATTGTTTTGCTATAAAATGTCGAAAGGCAGATGGGGTAATTGCAGACATTATTTTGGGATAAATACGGACGTCCGTATTTACCCCAAAGGGGTTGGGGAGAATACGGAGACATGATGCACAGTGACATGGAACCACAATCGGGCTCCAACATCAGATCTAGTGCCTTAAATTTGAATGACTCTTGTACTCACAATGAACCAGAAGTCCCCAATTTAAATGAGCAGACAAATGCCAGTACAACCAAAGCACAATGGCCAAATAATTCCGAAGCCCAACCCCGAATCACAAATCAAGTTGTAATTCAATCTGTTGCACATGCTAATATTGATGATTCTATCAATGACACCAGTCATCCCGATGTTTCAACAGAGCAACATGGTAACCCACCACCTTCTGTACCATTACAGGACATAGTTAATATACCGACCATAAAGCGTTTAAGCAAGAAAACAAATCGGAAAAAGAAACATTCCATAATTGTTACTGATACTCCAGAAAAAATTGAATTAGAGAAGAAAGAACTGAAGAAGGTAGAAAAAAGAATCAAACAAGAAGCAGGAGTAAGAAAAGGAAAGAAGACGATAACTAAACAGAAAAAAGCTACTAAACCGAAGAAAAAGTCGCAGAGGGGTGTGAGAAATCTTAGAAATTTTGAAGATAATGCAGATGACACAGAATATTTCTGTATATTTTGTAATGAAAAATATTATTCACCCCCCACTGAAGATTGGGTAATGTGCATAGTGTGTCAGAATTGGGCACATGAAAATTGCACAAGCGGAAGCTCAAGCCGAGGCTATATTTGCGACTTGTGTAAGGAGAAATAGACTGACCGCAATTACCCCACCCGCTGTCCGTATTTACCTGGAAGGCGTCGGGTAAATGCGGACAGCAAGGGTTTTGTTTTTTTGAGAAAAAATATAAATGTTGATTTGATACTAAAAATTTTATATGTTAATTTTGTAAGGTAATAAGCAAAGTTTATTAATTAATAAAAACGAACTGATTAGCTTTAAAAGTTTATGTTTTATTAAAGTATTCCCTTAAGTGTCCGCAATATCCCCACTCTCCCCTATCTGTTTTTGGGTTTTTAATATTTGCAAATAGCTCTCCTGTAAAGTTTTCAAAATGGCGCTTGAATCAAGTCGCCTTTTAACCATCAATATAGTTTTATACATACCTGTAAGTCCATGTCCAGTTAAAAAAATTATCGTAAACCGGATCGCACACAGGGTAGTTATCAGCAGAATCGTTCGCAGCGAAAATATATTTCTGCTTCAACGACCTCATATCAGGAAGGTCGATATTAGGTCCACTCACATCTTGCAGATTGAATATTATAGCATCAAAGTACCTTATATCTCTGAATAAGGTTCTGTTTGTGGTAAAGTAGCAGTTAATATGGTAACAACGTTTGTTTACAAAATGTGCTTGCCCGTATTCTTCAATACCGTAGACTTTAGTCCAGATCAAAATGTGTTTTAGATCAGGCAGGAATCTATTAAGTCTCTTTATTATTACAAATTTTGGATATCTCTGTGAGATAAAATAACTCACTAAGACAAGGAAAAAGAAATGTAAAAGAATCTTTATCTTTAACTTAGTAAGACGCGCCATGGAGAATAAAAAAAGTTGGCTTAAACTCGCGAGGTGCAGTGTCGCAAACTGACCAAGTTTTGAACTCTCAGCTGAAGGTGATGTTACTTTGTGACGTTATCTTCACTTGAGGTGAATAGCGGAGTATATTTACAAACAAACTCTTTGTACTGATTTTCAGAAGTATTCATTGTGTCATTTTTAAGATGAAAGATGTAATGTAGTAATGTAGGTAGCATTCCGAGTTGATTGTAGTTTTTTCTGTAGGGCAATTTTAAGGTTAGTCGATAAAAAAATTGTAGTAAGGTGGGCTATCTAAAAAGAAACTAATAAATACGTATATTCGCACACAATTTACCGTTACCTAAACCATTAAATATAGTGTGTTTAAACTATTCCGCAGAGTAATTAAGTACGGCAAATGTCAAAAGCTCAACGATGAATCGGCGTGGCCTTTATGCTCTGTCTCTCTCGTTAACAATTCAATCATGTAAAAAGTTCACTTTCCGCGAAGTAGTACGGGCGGAATAGTCGCCGACTTTTGTAAAATTTAAATCTTTTTATGTACCCTCTATTTCTACAAAGTCGAATAAAAAAAAGTGAACAATAATAAAATAAATTTGATTTGTTACAATGAGATTTGGCGCATATTTTTTCAAGATGGCGACAAAGCTTTGCGTGACTATTGTGCACATGATGTGGGTCGGTCGGACAGGGTCCAGACAGAACCCGGACAAAATTGTCCGCTTTTTTTGAATGGTTGCGCGATTAATGTTGTTACACGGAAATCATTTTGATGGACGCTTTAGAAAAAATATATTTCTGGTTACGAATGTGATGTATGAATCTTCGCGGAGGGAAAAATCAGAAAGTATGTTTATATAAAAAAGAGAGTACTTGTTACTTTATGTATAAAGAACTCAATAAATATTAAATAATAAGTAAGTGCATTACAAATAACTAAGTCTCTATAACAGCAAAAAGTTTTGAACTTATTTACATTAATAATGTACACGAATTAGGATTAAAAGGACATATAACTCTGTATGCCGATGACACTTGTCTGTTTTACTTTGGCCATTCTGCAGAAACTGTTATACAAGACGCTCAACATGACCTACTCATCCTCGAAAGGTGGTTCTTAGACAACTTATTAACTATAAATACGTCTAAAACCAACTATATAATTTTTTCAGCTAAAAATAAGAAAATTCATCATCACAAACATTTGTTAATAAATGGAACGGTACTAAATAAAGTAAACACCGAAAAATACTTGGGCCTTACGCTCGACAGCCATGTATCATGGCAGCCACATATAGACAAAATTTGTTCGAAGCTGTCAAGTCTCACAGGTTCAATACGTGGAATGGCTAGATGTCTACCATTGAGCGTGCGGTATACTGTGTACAATTCCTTAGTTAAACCACATATCGAATATTTAATTGAAGTTTGGGGATCGACTACCAAAACCAGTCTAAACAAAATACAAATAGCCCAGAATAAAATTATTAAAGCTTTGTTTCAATATCATTACCTAACACCCACAAATAAAATTTATCTCGATACCAAATTATTTAATATTATCCAAATATATCAATATAACACATGCATATTAATTCACAAAATTTTATCTAAAAACATACATACACAAACCAGATTTACATTAAAACATGAAGTACAAACACGTTCTTCACGGCGTGCACACAACCTACAATTACACAAACCGAGAACCAATCACGGAATAAAGAACATTAAATATGAGGGAGCACAATTATACAACTCACTACCAAAATGTATAAAAGAAGTAAAAAATTCCATTAAATTTAAAAAATTACTAAAGAAACACATCTTCAATGGCCTAACTCTAGATAAATAAAAAAAATTTTAAAAATATTTATATATAAATATATTTCTAATCCGACAGTGCGCACGGTGCTTTATAATAATCGCGATAAGAATACGAAGCGCTCGGAGACCGCATGATCCGAACCGGCCGATGAGTATACTAAATATTTTAAACGTACCCGCATTATAGATATATAACATTTAATTTTAATTGTACTTTTGCAACTCTGGACTTAATTTATATTCAGTTTGTAACGTTTGTTTCTCGTTTAAGTGATTTATGTAATCTTTGAGAAATAAATAAATTTTGAACCGTAACTTCTTGTCTATGGCTCTAATAATTTTACTACTCTACAAATTAACTTGTCTATGGTTAATACAGTCTACGACTATGAATGAATGATTACGACGCTTACACTGGCAGCGAGCTTCTGCGAGAACAAATTAACATGTCTACGGCAATTAAGACTCTACGACTACGAAAATAAGAATACTCCAGGAGTCAATTTTTCCCGATTCATACAATCTCGGAGTCTTTAAGGCAAGAGTGAATAGGCATTACTTGAGTTCGCGTGTACCATCCTCGACTGCATCGTCACTTTCCATCAGGTGAGATCTAGTCAAATGCGTTCAAGTTTTTATATAAAAAAAGTCTACGGGCTCATATTAATATGCTTAAGGTTAACCACAGTCTGAATGCCAATAAATTACGTGTCTACGAATGACTACGAAGCTACGACTGCAAATAAAGGTGTAGCACTTTTATTATTCTTAATATCTTTTATTGTACTGTAATTTGTGCGAATTAAAAAATAATTCATTCATTAATTCATTTTCAATAGTTTAGAAATATGAATGGTTACAATACACCTTACGAAAACACTAAATGTATACTACTAGCTGTCCCCCGCGGTTTCACTCACGTTCCCGAGGGATATCACATTTTCCGGGATAAAAAGTAGCCTATATGTTATTCCAGGATATGCTCTATCTATGTGCCAAGTGTCATCCATATCCGTTTAGTAGTTTTTGCTTGAAAGAGTAACAAACATACTTACATACAAATCTTTCCTCTTTATAATATTAGTATAGATATAAACTAGCTGACTGCCGAGGGTTCAGTCGCGTTCCCGAGGATTTTTCATATTTTTATAAAATAGCCTATCTGCTATTCCAGACTATTATCTATCTCCGTCCTAAATTTAATCCAGATCCGTTCAGCCGTGCTAGCGTGATTGAGTAACAAACATCCATTCGGACTTTCCCATTTATAGTAGTAAGATTCTGGTGATGCAAGGCCCATAATACTTATACTATTATTATTCACAAACTTGAGCGATCAGTCCACAAGTTTGTCTAGTATCGCACCCTCAGAACGATAGGGGCTTAACTCAAAAAATCACTTTTGGCACAGATTTTGGCTGCCTTTGCACTGAGCGGGGAGGGTGGGTCCCGGTGTTAAAGAGGCTGAAGTATCGGTATGCTTATTCTATCATTAAATTGACTATGTTTTACTATTCATCGGATAGAGCGTACTTTGTTTAGTCTCTCTATGATCGTAACTCCATTTCGCAAAATTTTCAATTAAGCCCTTATAGGCGTACACATACTTATTTCGTACTTTAAAAAAAACCTTACAAACAAACAGTATTGCTGTTCAGGATTGAATATAGATAGAGACAGTACTGGAGGTTGTTCAGTATTCAGTGGGCGGGAGTGATTTTCCAATGAGCGGGCTGGTACGAATGCAAAGACGCAATGTCTTCACTGCCGCGGACAATGTGGCTGTATTCTGGATACTGATAAAACAGCTGTATTGTAATTTTAGCTTATTGTAATCTCTTCTCTAAATATAATAATATAAAATAAAGTTACTACATATTTTTATCTGTATTTTTGTACGCTTGTTTTTTAAAGTAACAATTAGATTTGATGCGGTTTTTACCTTAATTTAGGGAATTTTACCCGGTTTGTTTCTGTGTATAATACATTTATATAATCTCAACCAAGCAAACCAGGGAGGGCCGCTAGTATATGTAAGTTATTTGGGACCAAATAAATTGTTTTATAAATAGTAGATTTTTGTCCGGGTTTAAGTATTAGAAGTCGTTTGGTAATGAGGTTAGAACGGGAATTTACAAATAATATCGTAGACAAACTTTTTTTTGATTTCATCTTCTGTATTCATATGATGTAGAAATTACTCCTACCTACTCGATACTACTTGGATCACTTTCATTCTGTTGGGCCGCCTATGAACATTTATAATATTAGGGATGCCTCTAGTATTGTTAACCCTGAGATAAAAAGTTATTAAGTCGTTATAGGCACATGATGCCGTTAATTTCACTGGCAATATCTAACTGAAACACAGTAATGCAAGTCTTAATGTATCGCAGTATGTCAGCTCGTAGGGATGTACTACAATTTTTTTCTTTTATTATTAATTACCTTAAGTATACGTATTAGAAAATGTAACAAGTAGGGTGACCAATTTGAATTTTTAATTCTCATTTGGAAATACTCATAGTGCACCAGAATAGTGCCACCGGCTTAGGTAACAGGGGGTCTCGTCTCGCTAATGAGATTCTTTGGCTCGCGGTTTGCATTTCAGATCAGAATCGCTCTGTCTCACCGCCCCGCTTCTCGCCGCGATTAGGGCTACCACATTATAAGAAATAAAAAACAGGACAGATACCTTTGTAATAATTGATATAAATATATATTACATAGCTATCCCCTCTAGTTTTAACCGCGTTCCCGAGGGATATCACATTTTCCTGGGATAAAAAGTAGCCTTTGTGTTATTCCAGGATATGCTCTATTTATGTATCAAGCTTCATCCATATCCGTTTAGTAGTTTTTGCGTGAACGAGTAACAAACATACTTACATACAAATGTTTCCTCTTTATAATATTATTAGTACTAGTATAGATATTGAGTGCCCTTTATAATTTAGTAGTAGAGCTCTTAGTTTAGAGTCCATCCACAGATATTTCCGGGATAAAAAGCCTATGTGCTATTCCAGACTCTATATCTCTGTGCCAAATTTCGTCCAGTGCTTCTATTCTGTATGGAAAATGACACTAGCTCGAGGATGTTTCGTCGCGGCCTCTATGTTCTGTCTCTTTTCTAACTATGCGATCACGTGAGAGGCAAGCTCTTCGAGGCCTCCTTGCACCAGCCCGCCGACAAAGATTCTATTAGCTAAATAAGGGGGCTGATCCGTTCTGGCGTATTTTTGTACCTGATATCCATCCATCAAAACGTTAGCATTTATAATAGTAATAACATTAGAACTGTCAGCCAATAGTTGATCTGATGTAAAAAGTTCTCGACATTAGTATAAAGCTTTTCGAATTCCAGCAGCTCTACGTCTTAATGCTATTCTATTCACGCTCAATTCAATTGTTTGGTCTGTCACACTTTGGGATCCTGTCAAGTCCTGATGTACGTGTGGTAAGCCTAGTGACGGCGTGTGCTAACTCTACGCTACTGAACTCATTCCCTAATAATGACATTTTACAGATACGTTTTGAGGCATAAATGTTATGGGTTCTTTGCTGTTGGTTTTCATTTGTGTTTATTATTATTAACTAGCTGTCCCCCGCGGTTTTACCCGCGTTCCCGTGCGATGTCACATGTATTGTACATAAAAACTTTCCTCTTCAATCACTCTATCTATTAAAGAAACCGCATCAAAATCCGTTGCGTAGTTTTAAAGATTTAAGCATACATACTATGTAGTGATAGTGAGGCTTTGACAGTTTATCAGCCCCCTTATTCAGCTAATACAAACTTTGTCGGCGAGCCGCTTCACGGAGGCCTCGGAGAGTTTATCTCTCAAGTAAATAGTAGTATTCGCGTAGTTAGCCAGAGAGACAGAGCGCGGAGGCCGCGACGGAACATCCTCGAGTTATCATTTCCTTACAGAATCGAGCAAAATGCAAAGTAGTTTGTTCAGTGACGCGGAGGTTAATTAAGAAGGTCAGAGTTACTGATGCTACCGGTTTCAAAGTCAGGCTTTAACTAAGAATACTAAGCTTTCTCCGAAATTTGAATATTTTCCATGCAGCCATCATACTAATATTATATTTGCGAAGGTTAATTTGTTTTTTCTTACGCTTTCACGACTAAACGGCTGAAGCGATCTTGCTGAAATTTGCTACACATATAGCCTACGGTATGGAGAGGGACATTATCTCGTCAACGCGGATAAAACCGTAAGGGACAGCTAGTAATTTTTAAAACTTGGATAGAACTAAACCAATACATATTTATTCGACATCTCATAAAATGTAAAAACAATTGGAAATATTCCACTTCATTACACGAATGTCGTTTAGAATATGATTTGTGTAAAAACGGATATATATTTGGAGTTGCGAACGATGTTACAATATCGTCGAGTGTGTCAAGCATGCAAAAAATCCTTTTATTGAAACTAGCCCGGCCGTTATCCATTATGTATTAGGCACTTGGGATCATGTGCCCATTGTAACACGATTCAGGAATGTTGAGTGTGAATTTTGAAATAAAAAAAAACAAAAATACCCTCTCCGTGGTTTTTGAACGTTTAAATTAGCTTGACTATGTGTGTACTAAAACATCTTTAATATTTTCTTTCACATATCAAATTAAATAATATATAATTTTTACGATTACAAATATACTGACGTATAGCAATGTACGGGTGAACATTATTACAACTGCAAAGTTTCATTTGTTTTTTATTCAGGCTATAATAAATAGAACAATGTTTCTTGCTTTCATAGACACTCGATTATCTTTGTTTATGCTTTATTGATATAACTAGCTGCCCCCCGCGTCTTACCCGCGTTCCGGAGGTCTGTTAAACGCGTGCAGTTAAAATAGTTGTAGTTCTTAAAAATTCTCGCATTTCTCAATAATAATATGCATGTATTATAGATAAAAACCATCCTCTTGAATCACCCTATCTATAAAAAAACCGCATTAAAATCCGTTGCGTAGTTTTAAAGATCTGAGCACACATAGGGACAGACAAACAGCGGGAAGCGACATTGTTTTGTACTATGTAGTGATATTGTTTAGGTAAAAGTATCTTCACAGCCAGTCTTTGTCTGGTATCGTACCGTCATATTTGTCAAATGGAAACGCGTAGCAATAATGTGAACATATCTGCAATATTCAGTTTTTGCCGTACACCTAGTCCCCTGAGGGCCACTCCATATGACACATGTGTGGGACAGAATCTAAAATGGGCCCCTTGAATACATTTGCTCATCCGATATGAGATGTTAGTTTTTCACATATATGATAGTTTTTTTCGCAAGTCATAAAGTCAGTGGCTATTTGTTTTTGTTACGTCCGCAATGCATGATAAATAGGACTTTATTTGCTCTGCTTTATTCTTTTGTTCTATGTAAAATTTATACCAATCAATTACAGGTTCTGTAAATATGAAATTTTATGTGAACACCGTTTTTTAGATGATGCCTAGTAAAAAAATGTTTTCTGATTTTTGTTCGTCAGCCTGAAGCTTGTCTCGAGATTCCGAAACTGCTGATCGGATTTCTATGAAATTTGGCCCACGGATAAAATATTTTATGGAATAATACTGGAAAATATAAGAGTCCTTCGAAAACGGGGGTGAACATGGTGGAAGTTGGCTTAGTAGATATTTACGGAAATCATATTATATTAATAATAATAATAATAATTTTATTTAATAATAAATTTACACAGACTTATAGATATTAAACAGACCAAGTATTGAACTTAAAGTACCAGGCGATTATAAAAGCTAGAAGCAAACTAGAATAACAGTGGCATTCAGTACTTACACAAACTAAAAGTACCAGGCTCCCATAACAACGGGGACATCGATCAAGCGGCTCGAACTGGTAGCCGGCGCGCGGACAGGGTGACCACGCGTCTCGTCCCGGCGCGATCTATCTTCATCTCTGAGCACTGCCTTGTATGCCTGTAGTCCTGGTCCATTGTTTGCACGTCATTGTTGATTTATCACGCGATTTGTTCGTTTTTTATACGTTGATTGCTTTTACTACCAATACGTCCGGTGCAACCTGAGTAGGTTCTTTATAATCCATATATATACTGAATTGGAAATGTCATTTTATATTTATGTTTGTACTCACTCTTCATAAACTGTTATTCCGATGGAGATAAAACTAGGTGAGTTGTTCGGCCTAAGCCTGCGAAAGTTCCTGACAAACAACTACAATTACTCGCATAGTAACGCATGCTGGAGCTAGTAAATCATAAAATAATATATATATTAGTACTAGCTGTCCCCCGCGTTCCCGAGGGATGTAACATTTTCCCGGCACAAAAAGTATCGTATGTTAATTCTAATACCTACAAGAATATGTGTACAATGTTTCATGATGATCGGTTAAGTAGTTTTCACGTGAAAGCGTAACAAACAAACTTAGATTCACATTTATAATATTAGTAGGAATGTTACCTTATATATGCCTTCTCATATCTTTTATCCGATAGCGACGTAACTTTAGTGAAAAGTTAGTGACACAAAAAATGGCCCATAGCAACACTTCAAATTACTACATATACTTTTACCTACTCATTTAAATTAAATGATTGGATTAAAAGTACTATTGTTTACTATTTCTAATTTAAACGATAGCTTCCCGACTAATATCGTGCCGTACCCAACAATGGAAACAATATCCACATTGACTGATAGTCTCCGTGTAATGGGGGGATTGAGTGATCACGCTCCAATCTGACAAGTTAGTTCTACTCTTTCACTCTAATGGATGGGCCTGAACATGTCGATGCCCGAACTAATACGTGCCTCGTACGTTATTGATTGACTTTATGCCTACTTGTTATTAACATTGTTTTCATAGTGTTAAAACAGATTAATCGATTCGTAACAATCGATGTAGAATAATCGGAGTAAATATCTGTGTAAGTATGCATTTAAAAGAAAAAAAAATTGTATATGTAATTCATATATCAGCTATCTAGTTTCCATAGTACAAGCTCTGTTTAGTCTGGAATCAAATTGCCAAACCAGAGTGCAAGGAAAGTCCCAGATTTAATGTTTTTCTTACGTTAATAATGTATGGTATTCTCATAATTTTAAATTGTAGGATCTAACTATTCATATTATAGTCAATATTTAATACGAAAATGGTCGTCTCGGATAACACAAATTAGAACCTTATGAGTAATAATATACTGAAAACTACAATAAATCTATATATATAATAATTTATCCCTATTTCCCTTGGTCACGGCATCACGCATGGACGGCTGGACTGATTTCGCTAATTCTTTTTTTGTTGTGTTCGTTATTGTCAGGAGAAGCTTCTTATGAAAGAAAAAATTAAGAAAGTTGCGTGGAATATTAGAAAATTTAAGAAAACATAACAAACATATTAACTTTTCTAATATAACCTTACCGATTTTAACAATATGAACTATTATAATGTAACCTTATGGTGTTTGAAATAAATGTCAGTCGTAGATCTTATATCGTTTAAAACAGAGGCATGGGTCGGAATAATATTGGTAAATAATTAATTTATAATACTTATTGCACATTTCACGGTTGATGAAGTCGGAAGAATCGAATTCAATTCATAGTTAAGACAGGACAACGTCTGCCGGGTCAGCTAGTAATAAATAAATATCCTATGACATTTTTTTACACACGGCCATCTGATCCCAAGCTGAGCAGAGCTTGTACTATGGAAACCAGATAATTGAGACATACGAGTATATACACTACTTATTATTTTTATAAGTACATACATATACAGATAATTACACCCAGACACAGAACAAACAGATATGTTCATGCACACAAATGTTTGTCCTGGGTGGGAATCGAACCCGCGACCTTCGAATTGGCAGTCAGGGTCGCTAACCACTAAGCCAATTAGCCTGTGACAATAGTTTGTTTAATACCAATAGGGTACCGGACTGGATTGTCAAATCAGTTACTTTTTATCATCTGTCAAAACGCAAATTTTAATAACCTACTAGGTACCATTCCGCTTTACCTGAAGTAGCAGTAGAGCTTAGTGCAGACTTCGTACGGGGAAGTACTACCACCTTACCCATTACCGCCGTGAAGCAGTAGTGCACTTGTATTACTATGTTTCGGTTAGAAAGGTATGGGGCCGGTGAAATTACAGGCGCATGAGACTTAACATCTTGACGTATCTCGTGTTCCACATGTTCATAGGTGGTGGTGACCACTTTCCATCGGTTACGATAAGTGGACCATCTGCTTTTTTGTGGCCATAATAAAAAACGGAGTAAAAATGTTGCCTGTATCATTCAATTATTATTATAAAGTATAGTATAAGTATTAATGTCAGGACTATTCTAAAATGCTTGTAATGCGTATTTGAATGAAAACTTGTTAATTTCATTTCAAATATAAATAATTCGATAAGCCTAAGACGAAGCTAAGAATATTTTATACCAAAATTATCTTCAATATAATTCCTCAAAATATGTTGAACAGTTTCTATAGGCTACAGTAAATGTAGATATAACGCAGGCGGGATGTAGCGACGAAGTATGCAATATCGCGAGCTTTCTCCTAACCCTTGACTCGGCTATCCACGTTATTTCAGAGTTATATCCAGTTATTGCCATGGTATAATTTTCTCACATAGTTTCTGCGCAATATTGCCAACTATTTAATGTTGCGTTTCGTAATTGATTTACGTAGGTATGGCGTGCGGGATGCACTGGAATCTCTACGATGGGTAATCGATTTTATTACAAACGAGAACCCCTGGTATTTCATCGCTGTTTCGGCTTGGCTTTTTGTATGTTATATTTTGGTTTATAAATGGCTATCCCCGTGGTTTCACGCGTTTGTGGGTGTTACTTCTTCTTGGATAAAAAATAGCCTATTGTATGTTTTTCTAGGGCATGGTCTTTCTATGTGCTAAATTTCATCATAATCCGTTCTGTATATTTTGCGGAGAGGGTAACAAACATCCATAAATTCATCATCGTAGGTTTTCGCATTTATAATACGTAGGATACGATAAAATAGGATGCTAGCTAGTTGGCGTTCTGGTAAGAGCTCCTAACTGTCACGCCAAAGACAGGCCAGTTGTCTAAGTGGTTAGCGCCTCTGATTACCGAGTCGCAGGTCGGGGGTTCGATTCCCATCCAGGACAAACTTTTGTGTGCATGAACATGTCTGTTTCTCGGTGTAAATATCTATGTAAGTATGTGTAGTATATCAGTTATCTGGTTTCCATAGTACAAGCTCTACTTAGTTTGGGATTATATGGCCGTGTGCAAAGAAAAAAAAACGGCGGGTTCGATTTCTACCCACGTTGTTCTGTGTCTGGGTGTAAGTAGAATAAGTTGATAATTAGATCATTTTTTAGAAAAAATGTATTTTTGTTAGTTATCTGGTTTCCGTAGTATAAGAACTTAGATTGAGTTAACACAGAATATGGCCATGGGTAAAGAATGTCCTATATAGTTATTTCTTTTATTTTTTAAATTGAGCTTTCCATGCTGGGTTCCCAGGGGATCCAATGTATCCCGGAATAGCCAATGTTCACCCGGAAAAAAGAATCTTAAAAATGGTGAAAGAATTTTTTGTTGGAGGCCATATGCATTTGTGTTCTAGTGTCTTTACAACAAGCAATAAATGTTCCTGGCAAATAACCACTGTTTTATTTAATATTTAAATATTTTTATAATAAATGTTTATAATAGCAAGAGGCAGAATAGGCGACCATTTAAGTCCATGCTTCTGAAGCAAAAAAAATATAATTTATCTTATATTATATTATCTTTTTAAAACAACAATAAATAAAAAAATATCTATTTACAGTAACTTATCTAATAGTAACTCTATATTTCGCTGAAAAAAACAAAGTCTTGCAAATCCAAACAAACGTTAAGCCTATTATTATTAAATTCATCGCTAAATAGGCGTTCATTAAAACTAATTAATACACTCGCGTTAACTATTATGATATTCACCTAAAATTCCCTCCAACTGTGCAACTAACTTTAAAGACTGGATGGGTGCTGCAACAACCAACAAATTAGATGCATAGCGATCCGCAAGCTCGGAATATTTCACATATTCCGCAACGATTATTGTAATATAGCCACAATGGAATAATACTATAACGTTGCAATTGCTTTATTCTCGGCATAATGTCCTATTTGATATTGTAAGTTATCTACCTTCTAATTAAAACCTAACTGAAATTATAAATGTGAAAGCGAGTTTGTTTGTTACATTTTTGTGGGTAAACGACTATACCGATTTTGCTGAAATTTGGTACACATATAGTCTGGAGAAGGATATAGGTTTATCCCGGGAACGTGAGAATCATGGGGAAGAGCTAGTTTATTATGAAATGTGTTTATCGACTAGCTGGGTCATCTCCCGCCTGAGGGTCCACACAATTTTTGAAAATCTATCATATCTTTGGTATTTTGAGATTGTAGTCAAAACATAAGTATATCGATAATAAAAAAAAATGTCATGAGTATGAAAAACTTCAATCATTAGACTTTGGAGCTAGAATAGCAAAAAATAAATATTTTTAACCAAACTAACCACAAAAAAATAAAGAAACGTTTCTTTTTATGACTTATTAAAATAATTACTTAATATCTAATTTACAAATGTGAATAATATACACAATAACAATATATTGTTAAAGGTTATATTGTACAAAATCGTGGAACTTTATTTGGTATGCTGGAAGCGGACACCTCATGCCTCACCATTTTTCCTCATAAAACATAAATTCCTCTTACAAGTTTGAGTGATCTTCGTGAGGTTATACCTAATTTTACGGCGAAAGTTTTGCACTTATCGTGTTCCAATTTGGCTATACTATGTTACGGTTAATTTTCTATAAATCTATCTTATAACTTGTCTTTGGTCAGCCAAAAATAATAACTGCTAAAGCTGGTTTTTATCTATACTAATATTATAAAGAGGAAAGATTTGTATGTATGAATGTTTGTTACTCTTTTGCGCAAAAACTACTAAACGGATTTGAATGAAACTTGGCACATATATAGAGCATATCCTAGAATAGCATATAGGCTATTTTTTATCACGGGAAAAATGTGATATCCCTCGGGAACGGGGGTAAAACCGCAGGGGACTGCTATCGTCCAATAACCAAAAACTGTTTTAAGCACATTAAACCCCTACTAATATTAAATGTGAATGTAAGTTTGTTTGTTACGCTTTAAAGCGAAAACTACTTAACCGATCATCGTGAAACTTTGTACACATATTCTTGGAGGTATTAGAAGTAACATAGGACTTTTTGTGCCGGGAAAATGTTACATTCCTCGGGAACGCGGGTGAAACCGCGGAGGACAGCTAGTAATACATATATAATTTATCAATTCAGTATAGGTCAAGAGAAACTGGAGGCTTCGATTCCTAAGGATTTATAAGGGTATTATTGAAAATGTTAACCTGCAGCCGGGATTGGTTTGTCCCGAAAGACGACGAGGGTCCTCACCACATCATTCCTAAGATATCTGCGTACCTCTTCGAGGATAATGGACGTGAATATATGTAGCGATTAGTTATAGACTTATACAATTTGTTGATGAATACCAGCATATATCTACGAACCAAAATTTCAAAAATGTTCTTTTTATAATTTACTTTTCCTTTCGACATGCACTACTAGTTTAGGCTGATGAAAGATACAACGTAATCAACCTTATAGTCTAGAAATCAATACTACAACAGTATATTCATCATTTAGTAACATCGTTTTTAAATATACGAACTTATTATACTTAAAGCTATTATCATTTTTATTTATAACATACTAGCTGTCCCCCGCGATTTCACTCGCGTTCCCTAGGGATGTAACATTTTCCCGGCACAAAAAGTCTCCTATGTTACTTTTAATACCTCCAAGAATATGTGTACAAAGTTCCATGATGATCGGTTAAGTAGTTTTTGCGTGAAAGCGTAACAAACAAACATACATTCACATTTATAATATTAAAAATATCCCCCGCGGTTTCACCCGCGTTCCTGGGGGATGTAATATTTCCCGGCACAAAAAGTATCCTATGTTACTTTTAATACCTCCAAGAATATGGGTACAAAGTTTCATGATGATCGGTTAAGTAGTTTTTGCGTGAAAGCGTAACAAACAAACTTACATTCACATTTATAATATTAGTAGGGAAGTAGGGATTTAATTCAACATTACCACTAATCAGACCAACACTTAGTAGGTACCTATTTCTACCATAGCGGGTCAAATGTGACTTTATGTTTCCTGCTTGAAAGTATGAAATATGGTTGTTAGGAAGGGAAATAAATAGTATAACTGTATTAATTAGTAATAAAAAGTCATGAAGTCAAATGTGCAAAAGCAATAAGATGGTACGTGTATTTTCAATGCAAAGTTCAAAATGGGTCATTTGACCCGTTTAAGGTATGTTTAGTTTTAAAAAAGTGTGGTACGCAGAATATGAACAGGGCAGAAGGCATCGCCCGGTGCGTTAATATAGCATACTTATTAGGGTTCCGATGGGTTACTTCATAACTCGTGATTTGGTTCCGTTAATGGAGTAAGTTCAATGTGCTTTAGTCATATACATCGCGTTAACAGCGCTGAGTGACGTTCAGAATTCTGTTATAAAGCACTTTGGTATCACCTCGGTGGTCGAGTGGTTAAAGCTCGGGTGACCAGCTCTAGGTTCGATTTCCGGGTCGGACAAGGTAATATATGCGTGACACGTAATATAGAAGTTTATTTCCATAATATTTCAGGTATTAATTTATGTAATCCCTACTAATATTATAAATGTGAATGAAAGTTTGTTTGTTACGCTTTCACGCGAAAACTACTTAACCGATCATCATGGAAATTTGTACACATATTCTTGGAGGTATTAGAAGTAACATAGGATACGTTTTATCCCAGAAAAATGTCACATCCCTAGGGAACGAGTGGTCTATAAATAACATACAACTATTATATTTCAAAAGATTTGGTATCTATCATTTAACTAGCTGTCACCCGCGGTTTCACCCGCGTTTATCGATATCAGATTTAGCCTATAACAATCTACGAAAAATTCCGCGTCAAATGGTAGCAGTCCCATCCCGATATGGTCAGTAGTTTTGGAGTGATGGTGCGTCAAAGGAACCATATTTTCCTATTACATATATAGATTTAGAAATAATTATGTAGTATAAATATTTATATTTTACCCATTATATAAAATAGATACAAATTCACAACATAGTACTAAAACATTTGTTGTAAAAAAACTGTAATAAAAACAAAATAAACGTCCCAAAAAAAGTTGATTAATGTTCAGTAGTATTGAGGTGATGGTGCATCACAGGAACCCTCATCTACTTCACGGCAGAAATGGGTAAGGTAGTACTTCCCCGGACGAAGTCTGCACTACGAGCGAACTTAGTATTAAATACCTAAGGAAATACTATACAAAAATATATCGGTGTAACAGAAACCCTGTTCCCGGTACACGGATAAGGCTGCCTGTTTAAACGTGGCGTATTGACTCAACTATGTAACCAAAACCAGATCGATCTGGAACAACTGTCGTATACTAAGCAGACACGAACAACAGAGGAACTCATTGTGAAGGCATCTCAATAAGTCGATTATACAGTAATTTGCATCGGCACGCGGCCGACTCCATTTCCATGTCAAAACGCAGAAACTCTGAGATGTTTGTTTACTGAGGGGCTGGTAATGTCGTTGTGTTGGGATTTAGGTCTGCTTGCTAAAGGTGATATGAAAATAAGTATTATTGTACAAATCCTACCAATAAATATTATAAACTCGAAAGTTTGCGTTGGATTTGGGAATACCTAGATTAACACCTATGATAGGATGCCAGGGAAAAGTTACATCCCTCGGGTGAAAACGTACGAAAACCCCTAGTATTATAAACGCGAAAGTTTGTACACTTTCTTATTATTTCACGTTCGCGTGTACCATCCTCGACTGCATCGTCACTTTCCATCAGGTGAGATCTAGTCAAATGCGCTCAAGTTTTTATAAAAAAAAAAAAAAATTGATTTAGATGCACTTTGACACAGAGATAGAACGTAGAATGTTAGCATGCAATATGTTTATTGCATACTTTTTATTGCCGAAAAATTTAAGGTCACGTGACGTCATTCGTGAACGCGGGCGAAACTGCGGCTGGAAACAAGTTTCGGTTGAAAAACGCTGTTGTATTTAAAAGATTATCAGGCTTATAAGTAATACTGAAACTTTACTAAACTCTCTTTAAACAGTTCTTACTAACTGAGCTAAGAAAGATTTTGGCTTTATAGGCATTAAGAATATTTTATTAACTTATCAGTTTCTTAATAGCAGAACTTTGTAATCGTCAAACTTTTATTGCCCTCAAAGAGTGATTTGTTACAACTACATATTACTTGCGAATTACTTATAAACGTTGCAGAGCTGTAACTTTAAACCTCCGCAAAATCCCTATCACATTAAGTCTTCGACGGAGCGATTTAAAAAATAAAAATGTTTAAAAAATTCTAAAAGTTTCGCGGTGGATTTGAAGTCGGCGCCAACTTTTGTACTGAGAGGGGCTTAGTGGGAAAACTTTGAGAACGTTTGGAAAAATAAACTTTATTCAATAGTCTACTTTTAGGGCTATTAGGTATTTATCTGAGAATAAATACCTATCTTCACGCCATTTATTAACGAAGCGGGTGTTTTAGCAATGAGTATCATACTCTCACTTATCATTAAAACTTTACTGTAAGCACGTCTAAACAGCTCGTGTTTTTTTACATCAACCACGAAATGCACTATAGCGGCCCAAAGAGTGGGTATTGAGAAAAACAGTTCACTGCGAAAAGTTTGGCCGAACTACTCCTAAAAATATGCGCAACCAATGGGAAATAGTTTTTTCTTCTTGTTTAGCATCCAATGCTGTCGTTTACGACTGTGACAGCCACTATCTGGACCTATTCCAGTCCATAGGCACGCGACAGTTTTGCTAACTTGTCATTTTACACTGGAAACGTTCGCTTGTTAAATTTACAAGTTGCGGAAAAATTCGTTGACTTATACAATACTTTTCAGTTTTTTAACTTCTTTTCGGAAACACGTCTCTTCTGAATGATCTTTAACAAAATTTGCTGAAAATGTATAGATGCTGCTCAAACAAGATTGTCCGTTGGGATACCTATGTGTAGGGGTGAAATTAGCTTAATCGTAGATATAATGATGATAATTATTTTTAGGGCCAATGGAATTTTTTAAGTTTGTATCGGCTGATGCTACTAGCAGCCCGTCCTGACTTTGCCTGTGTGGAATAATACAATTAAACAGATTAACTTTTGTTAAGAAATGTTCTAAATTACGGTAAATACCGCATCAAAATCTATTGTATAGCTTAAAAGAACTAAGTATAATATATAAACAGACAGAACAGTAATAATTACTCTTTATTAAACTATTTAGAGAAGTTTCAATGGCATAATTTTAAATACCTACTGATCCTGCTCCTTATTCAACTAATATAAATTTCTGCCTGGCGCAACAAGATCTCCGAGATCGGATCGCTCACGGGACTATGTATATCGCGGAGAGACGAAACATCTTCGAACTATATACGAGTATACCATATTCATCTGTTTACTATAAGTCCCTTTTGACGTTTAAGAACGTCACTGAAAAATCAACTTCATTAGTTTAGAAATAAGGTTCACTTATTTGACCCTACGGTTAAATGTATGGTGATCTAAATGCACCATATCTCAAAGCAAAAAGGTACATTTCTCTATAACAGTCTCATACGTCAAAGGGGATTTCCTATATTGGACAGATTATAGTGTTATTTATACCTTACCTTACAGAATCACACCCCTGCCCTTAAAAGATATTTAACTTTTCATGTTTGGTTGAAATCTTCTATAATCGTATAAGCTTCCAACTAACCAGTTACACTCGGCGTAATTACCGTGTGATCACAGTTAATCCAATACCATACATAAGACATGGGCAGTTCTCTGACAGTATTTACTGTGCATGGAATAGGCCTCGATAGCGGCAATTACAATAATTCAAACGACAATGCCTGACCTATCTCTGCGAATCCATTAGCTAATACCAGCGATGTTAATGCCGCCGTTCACTGTGACGAATGTGCGACGAACGTGTGTACGTGCTATGGGAATAATCGTATTTTGATCAGAGAATAAGCTTAGCCATACAAAGAGGCAACTTTGAACTACAATTTGGCCACTTTAGTCATAGCTCTAGCAATCTAAATTCAGATTTTATTTAAAGATTATAAATAAATATCCTGGGACATTCTTTTACACACGGCCATCTGATCCCAAACTAAGCAGAGCTTGTACTATGGCAACCAGATAACTGATATACTACATATACAACTTTTTTTTCTTTTAATTGATATAAGAGACAGACTATTTGAATAAAATATTTTCATTTCATTTCAACAATATTTTCATTTCATTTCACTTCAATAATATTTTCATTTCATTTCACTTCAACAATATTTTCATTTCATTTCACTTCAATAATATTTTCATTACTTTTAATTTCAATAATATTTTTATTACTTTCTACTTCAATAATATTTTCATTACTTTTCATTTCAATAATATCTTCATTACATTTCATTTCAATAATACTAGTTTAGTACCGTGTAAGGCAGCACTGTGATATCCTGTCTACCACGAATGTAAATGCAAATATTGATTTTAAAGGCTGTTGCCATATTTAGGTTTCTATGTTTATTGGTACAGGGAGATGTTGGGACAATAGATGAAACCATCGAAACGTATTTTTATTTGCGTCTATTTTGAAAGCGTTGTTTTAATTAAAATGCAGAGTGATTTATTTATTCTGTTCAAATCAAAATGCATTTGATGATTTTGAAAAGCCTATTGTTTTTAGTTCGATGACTGATGTAGTAACTAGTATGATGATTTAGTTTGGTGATTAGAGATCCTGATTGTGAAGTCACAGGTTGTGGATTCGATGCCCATTCAGTACAAACATTTGTGTGCATGAACATGTCCTGGGTTAAAGTTTGTATTTAGAATAAAAAGGTACAGTATGTAGTAGGTACCCATATCAGTTATCTGGTTTCCATAGTACAAGCTCTGCTTAGTTTGGAATCAGATGACTGTGAGCAAAGAATGTCCCAGGATATTTATTTCTATGCGTCAAAGATCTACGAAGTTAGTAGCAGATAGTGCTACGTCGTAGACCACAAGTTCACGCCCTATTCATTATATTCTAATGGACTTAAAAATACTTCGCAAAATGCTTTGAATATAAATATACCATGTTAAGATCCTGGATGGAAGGGGTGAAGTTCAGTGTACAAAGCACAGTATTGTAGTTGTAACCCGTTACAGCCCTCTCTCTAGTAGAACTTCTATCGCCAAACTGATTTTTATAAGTTGGCAACACATTGGAAATCACCCTGATGTTATATGAATGTATTTAGGCGACCATAATTACTTACCTTCCATCAGGTGGACCGTCAGCTGACTTACAGCATTCTTGCTGAAAGATTCTCAAATAAATCCAAAAAATAAATTGAGGCCTGTATGTGGTATAAAATTTTTTTTTTTTTGGTAAATCTGGTATTTATACGCTGTCTTATCATAAATTACCGTTAAAAAGTCTGTTTATCTGAATGTTTTTCTTATAGTCTCCTAAACGGTTAATTTATCAGTCATTCATAAAATATTTTCTGGATAAAATATAGCATACATTCAAGATCATAACATCATTCGGGGAACGCGGAAAAAGCCGCGGTATGGAAGCTAGTCCTTAATATAAATATACAACATAACTACAACACAAGTAGGTAGTGCCCCTTACGAAATTCGAAGGCTGCATGATTATTTATCTTAAAAGCATGTCACTCCGACACTATTTGTCATATGCTAAGTGATTTCCCTAGTACGTGCTTACACGCGTCGGATTTTGTTGAATCACTGTCGTCATACATTTAATACGGCCTTCAGAAGGTTTTTGGTGAGACGAGAAAAAATAAGAATTATATTGCCTGCCAGTGTCTGCGTTGTAAGCTTTGTCTACAACTTTTACAATGTAATTTTAAAGCGTTTTTATTTTGAAGTCTGTTTGTAATAATGTTAATTTATAAAAATATTCTTATGTGCTGGTTGTACGGTCGCTTTTTGATTGTCCGACATATGTTTCTAACCCAAATATAGCTATTCGAATAAGGATGCAAAATATTGTGTAACCGAGAAAATATCTTAGTTTTAATCCGAGCGCAGACCACAAAAGCCTACTAATATTATGCGAAAGTTTCTGAGGAGGGATGTAAGGATGTTTGTTAATCTTTCACGCAAAAACTACTTAACGGATTTGGATGAAACTTCGTGCATGGATAGAGCATGCCGCAGAATAACATATAGGCTACATTTTATCTCGGGAAAATGTATCACCACTCGGGTAAAACCGCAGAAGACAGCTAGTCATTTATAAATTGAAAATTTTATCATCCGAGATCTCGAATAGATTACTCAATCAATTTTCGAGAAACAAAACGAGTTCTAAAGTAGGATATGGGGGTAGATCAGGCAGGGTAGTGATCGATAGACTTAGCTGAACTCGGCACGATCCGAAAAGTTCATTCATTTTGTCCGCGCCTGTTTGCCTCGCTGACCCTCCTGCCCGACAGATTAAGCTAAGCACACAATAAAAAGCTATAGAGGCTACGTAGAGGTTGGTAGAGTATGGAAACTGCTTTATATCGGCTCGAAAATAAACAAATGAAAAGCTAAAAGGTGTATAACAAATATTGTCTATCTTTTAATTTGAATTAACGTTCCATTCAAAAAATAAGTTAAAATAGAAATTTTGTTTATTCATGTAGGCCTTCACAGGCTCTAAAATTGTCTTTACATGGTTTCTTAAAAATATAACAAACAAAGATATTAAGACTTTATAAATTCACAATAAAAACACTTATACCTATGGATAGCGCGTCAGGCGAGCAATTCGTTGTCAAAGATTATTATCTTCTAAATAATCAGATATACTATAAAAAACCCTTTTGATATAAAGTATTCTTAACAACCATTTTAAATTTATGCACGTGTAATACTTGTATGTCTGTAGGTAGTTTATGAAAGAAACGTATACATTGCCATCGTTGATAAGTAAATAATGGTGAATGCGCAAATGTACAAATTTACATATAATAGTTATTAATAGGTTCATAATTTTTCTATAGTTGTATTATTGTAACCATTTTAAACCTGGGATAAAGGTAGGGTAGTGCGAAATTGAAATACGATAAAGATTTTTACAATTTAAAATTATTTCCCGCATTTAAAAAGATTAAAAATACCAACCAGTAATAAAAAAATTATGTGTCAAAACCATGAACTCAATTTCAGATATTGATTATAATGTACGAGTATATAATATCATAGACACCAAAACTGACCCCAAACCAACCAACAAAGGGAACTTTCAGTAAAAGTACAAAAGAAAATAAACAGGAATAGACAGGAGTTCTGTGAGAAGTTAGCTAGTTAGCACGCGGTGGTTTTACCGAAATAGGGGTCCGCGGGTGCCGACCCAACTAATATAACAAACTTTCCTACCAACTTGTTATTTATCTAATTCCGTTCGTGAGGGACAATGGACAATGTAAATGTGACTATTGTAAGTCTAGTATATTAATTTGTTCTGATTAATGCCACGGAAAAATAAAACTCATTTATAATAAACTTAATAATAAATTTATTTCAAGTTTTTTGCATCTCATTTAATGTTTGTAATGACTTAAAACAATATTTGTTTATTGAACATTTATTCAATTAGTTGTTACAACTCCGTCTCCGGAATACCATTTTAGCCTAAACTCTGCTGCAGTGATTCATGAGTGCACAGTCTAGTCTGCTGGCAATCATCAGTTATTATAAATGCCTAATAAAAAATATAGAAAACAAAATAAATGACTACTATTCTTCTGAGTCGACTTTTTCTCATCGCAAAAGAAAAAGGTATAGTCTAAGAATAAATATATAACTAAGGACAGTTCTACAATATCTGATTTCATGAATCATTCACCCTTTGCAGACTCAACTATTACAACAACTCTGGCGCTGTAAGTAGTAACAATGCTGTTGAAGTATGTGAAAGGTCGGATATTATTTCTGAAGTCTCCATGGTTACATTGATGCTTGTGACTGTTCTAGTCTATGGTAAAGAAATCCTTTTATTAGATCTTATTTTTCGCCAGTATCGAGTCATATTTATAACACAATAGGGATGTGTACTGACACGTCAAATCAGCAACTCTTTATGAAATGTCAAAACGGCAGAAAGTATGGAGTTTAGTATGAAATAGCAAGTTGTGATGTAATAATTGTACAACATCAAATAATGTACTCTTTGTGATTAGATCGGTAATTAAAAATCATGTTATTTATAAAATTTTCATCATATTTAATGTATCCATGTATTTTAAGGTGTTCATTACACTCGTTAGTATTTGATCATTTATCTTGAATACAGGATACTTTCCTATTGTAAAATACTATACAGCCTTCACATGTCGATTTCATCAACTAAACTTGCGGCACGCTATGATGATCATTTTGACGTTTAACAATGACAAAGAAAAATAACCTTTATTCCTTCAGACATAAGGTGTATCTATTGATCCAACAGCTAATTGTATGATGATGGAAATCAACCTTATTCCAAAGCAATACATATTTTCCTATGACAATCTGAAACGTCAAAACGGCCATCAGTTAGTTCATCATGTTAGTTGTATTTATACATAGATGCTACTTAGTTTAGCTTAGTTTTATTTCAGTCCACGCAACAATCCAAGCGAATGCATTGCCAAGTTATTTCTAACATTATTACGTCAGTCAGTCAGTGCAAATCTCATTGCAGATATGCATCTAGATCACCAGACTGTTCTATTTGATACGTCATTCGTTGCAATGAATTTGTAATCATATATGTCCCACTGTTCGGAATAACGTCGCCTCGCCTCGTGTGGCGGCGGCTTTAAAACTTTAGTGTGTGGATTGCCTAAGCTTATATCTAGTTCAGACCGGATTAAACTGGATTAGACACTCGTTCGGTATTAATTGCCTTGTAATACTAGTGAAGTGTTATTTTGTTGCATCGTTTTTTTGTTAAAGTAGTTTTTTTGAATGATTTTGTAATTGAACAAAACTGGCGTTAATATCCTTAATGATTTGTAACATGAGCTCCACTTTTTCTTTAATACCACACGGTCTGACTAACAATCACACGGTCCACCTGATGATAAGTGGTTACCGCCGCCTATAGACATTTGCAACACCAGGGCATCGCCAATGCGTTGTCGAACCTGAGACGTGAAGTTGTTAAGTCTCATGTGCCTGTTATTTCACTGGCTACCTTACCTTTCTTCGCATCCATTTACTCGGTAAGTACAGTTGTGATCCAAGATTATAAGAAAAATCTTTTAAAGTACCGAGGAATTTGGTGACCATAGTTGGCGTCTCTTGGCCCTTTTACCAATTTCGGACTACAAAATTTCGGTTCGATAAAACTCCATTACAATTTGCCTGACCCAGTAATCATATCCAATATCTCCAGTCTCTAGCAGAACTGTTACTCGACAACCGATAGGAACTGAAGTAAACATGAAGACAAATTTTAAGCGATTTAGGTTTTAGTACTGGAACTATGGAATAATGAAACTAGCGGATACCTGGCTGTGTGCTACTACGCTAAAAAAAGGAATAAATTTGTTTATTTGTTGGAAACATTTATAAAATTCCAGATGCTACAGCTAGTGCAATTTCGAATTTCGATCGAATTTCAGCGAGTATCAAATTTTGCAAGTTATTTAAAACTATTTTTTTTATTAAATTGTTTTAAACCATTTTCGTTTTATTTATTGCCTTTCCAATTAAAAGCGGTTTGGGGTACATTGGTAGGATGGTTTCAAAGTCTATAACGGCCATAGGTAGAAACACTTTTTGTGCTTTATATAGATTAATAAAATTAACTGAAAATTCTCATGTCTCTTCCAAGTAACTCTCGTTTATTAACATAGTTAACAGAGCTGCTGGTAAGTTGAAATAAAGACTGTCTCTGCACCGCTATATGTATGTAATAACTTTAAGAGTCCTGGCTCTCAAAGGCTGTTTGCTTTTAAGTAATTAAGCGCGTCCGAGATGAAACATACTAAATAGATGTGGAGATATGAACTTTGTTATTTTTGTCCTTTTTGTACATGTGAACAGTTTTGCAAATAACTTTAATTAATAATTATGGATGCTGGAATGTTTGGTACTTTTCTAAAAGAACTACTTTTTTAAAAGATTTCTGTTCCTAAATTAAATAGAGTTCAATTTTGTGAGATTTCTTTTAAATATTTGGAGAAGGGTTCAAATATATTTTGACTAGCGACGGGCCCCGATTTCACAGGAGTTTCAGTGGGATAATATAAATATAATACACACACAAACCATTCGGAAGACATTCTTAAATATATATATATAGTGAAATCCTCATAAAAATCTAGAGCATAGTTTGGCGGGCGCCCAGGGGTCGATATTCAACCTAAATCAGTTTTAAAAATTTACGAAAATATTAATGTATTTGTTAAAAAAACATCGTCAGTTTTTTTATTGATAACATTAAATCTACTATGTAAACAGAAGCGAAAATGGCAATATTTTTTGTTTGCCTATTGATATACCTACAGATATAAGTGGACAAAAATGGTGGCTTCGATTCCGTAAGGAAAATTACACTGGCTCAAGGATGTTTCGTCGCTGCTTCTGTGCTCTCTCTTTCCCTAACTACGCAAACACGTGAGAGGTGAACTGTCGGAGGACTCTTTAGGCCAGCTCGCCGACGAAGTTTGTATTAGCTGAATAAGGGGGCACAAAGAATGAAATAGTGACATTGTTTTAAACAATTGAGAGATTAGGCACCAAACAGTACAAACATGTTAGTTGTTATAGATAAATTAATTCACGTACCTATGGATTATTTAACAATCTAAACCACAAATAATTTGTTTAGCAGTAAAATTAACACAGTAATATATAGGTAATATAAAATTAAATAGACAATTACTGCTCATTACACAATATGGGCGTGCCCAACCAACAATTGGTTCTATTGTAAACTTCACTTGAATTTGGTGTAGCCTGCCCGAAACAAGAATGATAGTGCTTAACTCTCTATTCGTCGATTATCGAGTAATCGATACTTTATTGCAATCGACATGGGACGAAAATAACTGTCAATTTCATACCTTTCGCCATGTCCTTTGAAAAGCTGGGACTCGATTCTGTAAGGAAAATGGCACTAATTCGAGGATGTTTCGTCGCGGCCTCTATACTCTGTCTTTGTCGCTTACAACGCTAATACTACTAGTCACGTGAGAGGTACTCTCTCCGAGGCCTCCGTGAAGCGGGAGCCCGACGAAGTTTGTATTAGCTGAATAAGGGGTGATGTCAAGCGTGACATTACCGAATTAACATAAAAATGTCTATATACAAGAACTCAATCAATCGCAACCCGTCTCGCTCTTTCTTACACAGAACTGCATGAGACGGATAGAGAGATTACACAATGTTATTACTATCATATTACTTCACTATCCAGTCCACTCAGGTGCCGGGTTAAGCCACTTTTAAACCAATAACATATGGAGTATGAATAGCTACAAAACAATGGAAAAATAATATAGCAATATTATATATTTTTTAATCTACATATATCTATATGTCTGATGTCTTCTTTATAATGTATTTATTTAGTTTTGTATTTTCGTTTTTATATTATATTGATTTTTCCTGTACTATCACATAATAGTCATACTATATAATATACTAGCTATCCCCCACGGTTTCCTTTCCACATACCATTAACCAGGTAACATTTTCCCGGCACAAAAGTATCCTATGTGTTATTCCACAGCATTTTCCATATATGTGCCAAGTTTCGTCCAAGCCCGTTTGATAGGTTTTGCGTGAAAGAGTAACAAACAAACTTTCGCATTTATAATTTTAGTAGGACTATAGAGGTCCAACATAAATCGGATGAGCTGGTACCTTATAACAGCACACCATCCATTGACAACGAGCGTTTTTTTTAAATTTTAGTTGTATTTTTTATTGTAAGTTTTTCTAGTTTTATGCTACTCACTTTCTCTCTTGCAACTATCTCGTCTGTAAATATATCTTACTTTGTATTGTTATACTATGTTTACGACTTATAATAAAGTCTTATTCTATTCTTTCTACCAACTCATTTTAGGTATTTCATTTGTAATATCGTAGCAATATTGGAACTGCATTTGCAAGATGATTCTGCCAGTCGTTAGGAGGTACTTGGCAGCTTGGCACCGTGCCAGGAGATAGTGCCAGCTTATGAGCCAACACTTTCAAATATTTAGACAATCTGGATAATATTATTCAATAGTGCTTGATTGCGTTTACTTTGCAAATGATAGGTATTTCATAAGACTTGGTATTCAAATATTGGTATAGGACGGACTATTTTGTATTTGTATTTCGGCTTTATTAATATAAGTCTGGATTCTGTTAAGCTTATATTTCGATAGACTTGTAATGTCAATGAAGTATCAAGACAGAATTTTAATTGGGAGTTCTTTATTGTTATGGTAATAAGGTCGCTAATATTATAAATAAGTAAATATCCTGGGACATTCTTTACACACGGCCATCTGGTCCCAAACTAAGCAGAGCTTGTACTATGGAAACCAGGCAACTGATATACTACATATACTACTTTTTTTTTCTAGATACATGCTTATATACTAGCTGTTTACACCCGGACACAGAACAAACAGACATGTTCATGCACACACATGTTTGTCCTGGGTGGGAATTATAAATGCGAAAAAGAAATTTGTGATGTAGGATTTCAATGTAAGTTTGCACACAGGTAGAATGTGCTGTATGTAAATATATAACAGTAAAGATATTGTTTCCTTTAGGAACAAGGATAATGAAAATTGGAGCTAGCAGCTATACTGGCATGACATATATTCTAATCCATTTACTCACACATGAATGCACACACCTCAGTTAGAAAATACCCTCCAAACTTTCTTTTCACGCTACAACCAACTATATATTTGTCTTGTTAATAATAACAATTAAATGTTTTAATTGTAAATAATTTGCTTTTACTTCTATATAAAATGATAGTTATAAGTTTTATTTATTTAACTTCTATTTTACTCTGTACGTCTGTAAAAAAAAAAGAATATTTTTAATTTTATATGGTTACACAGGTCGCTATAAATTTATGATGATTTAATTCAGAACTTGATATTTTTGATCCAAAGTTTAGCAATTTAAAAAAAACCATAAAAAATATCCTCCAAATCAAACCGGTTCATACCCAGCAGATAAATTAAGTCTAAATAAATAATATTTATTTATAGTTTTTAAATAATAAGATTTTTAGCTATATTGCCATTTGGGAGTGCTCATCTGCACTTTCATCGCATTTGTCTTCATTGGTATTCATTTCTAGTTTTGTTTTTCTGTATACATATGTTTTGAGTTACAACCCAGCTCTATATGTGTTATTACTTATTATGTGGTTACCTTTTGGTTGTAATTTGTATTGTGTATCCTAAATAAATAAATAAATTATAGTGTGATTCTTATTGGCAGTAAATTTAGAAAAAATATAAATAAAAAAAAAGGTCATCGCATCACAAACAAATCAACAACATTTTTAAACGTATTATATAAAAACACTCATAAACATTGATATGGTTGCGTATTTTTGAGAATAGCTTTGTTATGACAGCCAAGAATGAAGAGATGCTGCTGGCAGCTGCTCCAGAATGGCGGTCGCGATAAGATAGCGGGGTGTTAAGCGAAAAATAACCGTTCGCGATAAAACATCACAACATTTCAGCTTACTACATGTAAATAGATAAACATAGTTTCTATAGGTTTCTTTTGTATGGTGATCTAACAGCTAGAGATTGGGGGATTCATTATTTCTTATCTCTTTTTTAATCTCTAAATTGTGTAAGTCTCTTTCTGTTTCTGTTGTAAAAGGTACCTACATATGCTTGGGCGTTACAAATATTTTTTTTCTCGGTACCAGGTTCAAACGTTTCGTTGAGATTTTTTTTTTAAACGCCGTACTACATACATATTCTACTTTGTGTTATAATATAAACAAGTCGTCGCGTAGCGATCGAAATTCAACCTTAAATCTTAATTTTTTAAGTTGGAACTCTATTCAGGTTTTTGCCAGACAATAAAGTCTATATGAATGATTTTTTATGAATTTAATTTATCTCTAATGCTAATGGATATAATAATATTATGCAATTCCCTATTACAATTTAATACTCCTTCGTTCGCGTATTTGCAACACCAGGCCTTCGATTCCGTAAGGAAAATGACACTAGCTCGGGGATGTTTCGTCGCGTCTGTGCTCTGCCCCTTTCGCTAACAACGCAATCACATGAGAGGTAAGCTCTCCGAGGCCTCCGTGCGCCAGCTCACCGACGAAGTTTGTATTAGCTGAATAAGGGGGCTGGGGCCAAGGCATTGTCGACCCTGAGACGTGCATTTGTTAAGTTTCATGTGCCTGTAATTTCACCGGCCTTTACCTTTCTAACCGAAACAGCAATACAAGTGCGGTAGTACTTCACGTAAGAGTAAGGTAGTACTTCCCCGGAGGATCTCGCACAAATAGCTATACTACTTCTAAAATGGATTGAGAAGGAACAACTTTTCACTTATCCGATTTAAAATTCCATCACAGATATTATGATCATCATTAGCAAGACACATAATAATATCTTTAGTGTAAATCCCACATAATGGATTCACATTGCAATTAGAAGTGCGAAGCGGCGCTTGTGCCAAACCTAAAGTTTTTGACTCGATTATGCAGGAGTGAGACAAACTCTCTTTACATAATTAAAGTAATTAGAATATTGCGTGTGAAATTAGTATTTGTGGTAAACTTTTAAATTGTTAACGTGTATAATGTTTTACAGAAAAAAAATTATTTGCATTAATAATAATGTTAATAATATTTAGATTTAAGAATTTAAAAACCATAATAATTTGTTTAGTAGTTGATGTTTCACAGTTAAAAGATTGGACTAATTATTATCATCTTTGTGTACTACTAATTTTATTTCATGAATAAATAATTATGTAATTATATTTTATTTAAAGAATTTAAAAAGCAATATTTTTTTTAATAATTCATGTTTAACTGTAAAAATAGTGTACCAATTAACATCTATATGTACAATTAATCTTAATTAATTAAAAATAATTTCTGAAAATAAAAAAAAAAAAAAAAAAAATTAAAATAAAATTAAAAACAATATTAACATAATATTAAATAGGTTGCTTCTCATGTTTAAAATAATTAATAAAAGGTAGGAAAGTTAAGAGTTTCCGTTTCAATAATTGCGTTGAATAACGAAGGCGGGAGCGGCTGCTAGAGGCCGTGTTACGTGTAATTAAAATCTTGATTTAACACAGACTTTCTCTGTTGCAATTATTTAGATGGGCTTACGTGGATGTGTTGTTGTAATAATAATCTTAAAAGCCCTAAAGTACCTTTAAACGTGGATGTATTAATTTTATGATTAGGTTCCGCTTTTCGGTGTTCATGGACGATTTAGAATTACCTGTATGTATATATATTATTACTGTTCTAAATTACAAAATTTTGTAATCGAAACGCGGTGAAATTATTAATTATTAAAAACTACCTGTGCACGGTTTAACGAGTTTCCGAGTGATATTGCATTTCCCGGGATGAAAAGTTTTCTATGAGTAAATGTAATCCCGGTTATGAAGTACAAATGGCATGTTTATTTCAAATCTGTGTAGTAGTTTTTGCGTGAAAAAGTAACAAACATCCAAACTATCTGATTGACCGGCCAGCTGGCTTGATGGTTAGCGATGACTGCCAAGCCGAAGGTCGTGGGTTCGATTCCCACCCAGGACAAACATTTGTGTGCATGAACATGTCTGTTTGTTCTATGTCTGGGTGTAAATATCAACATAGGTATGTATTTAGAAATAAAAATGTAGTATATCAGTTATCTGGTTGCCATAGTACAAGGTCTGCTTAGTTTGGGACCAAATGGCCGTGTGTAAAGAATGTCACAAAATATTTATTTATTTATTTATTATTAATGATAGAACAATAATCATATCATTAATATACTCAATCAGAGTTACTTTCGCATTTATAATATTAGTATGGCCTATCTTTTAAGATGATGATTTTTTTTTGGCTATGATAAAAAAAAACTAATCATTTTGGCTTCATATTGTATTATACATTCCAAATGGTAGGCGATTGCAGTTGTATAATGAGACTGTGTTCAAATTGGCATTGTTATTTCTTTAACGATTAGGCTTGGATAAGTGTATTTGTTTTGTGTATAGTTTGTTAAAAAAATAAAATAATAATTTATATCTATACTAATACTAGCTGACCCGACAGACGTTGTCCTGTCTTAACAATGAATATCGAATTCTAATCTTCCGATTGAATCGACTGTGAAATGTAAACTAAGTAATGATAAATTAATTAGTTTATCAATATGATTCCGACACATGACTCTGTTTAAAACGACATTGTTAAACGACTAACACTTGTATCAAAAATCATAAGGTTACATTATAAGAGTTTATATTGTCAAAAGTGTAAGGAGGTTACATTAGAAAAGTAAATATGGTCGATATGTTTTCTTAAATTTTCTAATTTTCCGCGCAACTTTCTTATTTTTTTTCTTTCATAAGAACCTTTTCCTGACAATAACAAATACAACAAAAAAAGAATTAACGAAATCGGTCCAGCCCTCCATGCGTGATGCCGTGATCAAGGGAAATAGGGATTCATTTTTATATATATAGATTATAAAGAGGATAGATTTGTATGTAAGTATGTTCTTTACTCTCTCACGCAAAAACTACTAAACGGATATGGATGAAACTTGGCACATAGATAGAGCATATCCTGGAATAACATATAAGCTTTAACTTTTTATCCTGGGAGAATGTGATATCCCTCACGAACGCGGGTAAACCGCGGGAGACAGCTAGTATATTGTAAATGTGACTGTAAGTTTGTTTGTTACGCTTTCACGCGTAAACTACTCGAACGCTCATCATGAAACTTTGTACACATATTTTTGGAGGTATTAGAAGTAACATAGGATACTTTTTGTGCCGGGAAAATGTTATATCCCTCGGGAACGCGGTTGAAACCGCGGGGACAGCTAGTAAATAATAATTGGGTTGACTTGACACGGTCCCCTTATTCAGCTAATAGAAACTTCAATGTCGACCAAGCCCAACGAGGTCTCTGAAAGCGGACATCTTACGTGATTACGTTGAAAGCGACAGAGACAGAGCAAAGAGACAAAATCATCGTCAAGGTGCCATTAACCTTATCGAATCAAACCCCAGAATGGAACACCAGTATTCGTAACTCAACTCCTTCAACAACCTTTGTGACTTGTGTAAGGAATAGTTCTTTAAATGTAGAAATAACAAACATCAATATATTATTTTAAAATACACTGTTAAAAACTGTTTAATGTTATAAGAGTATCAAATTAAAAAAATCCTTGGCCTATATTTTGAGCACTGTTAATAAACAAGTCCATAAAGCCATCAGCTGCATTGTATGAAGCTCTGCCGACCTTCTGAAGCCCTTGTCTACTTTCAGACACACCGTTGTTCAGGGTGGAACCTGCTTCTGCAATCATAAGGAGACGCCTCAGTTATCTTACTACTTATTTAAATGGAAAAGTACGGCTGAATGGAATTGGATGAAATTTGGCACAGAGATTAATTGTTGTCAAGAATAGCCGGTATTGTTTTCCTGGGGAAATGTAACATCCCTCCGGAACGACGCTGAAACCTCGGGGGAAAGCAATAGTAAAACGAAAATTTACAAAACAAAATGTCGCACCCTCAGAACGATAGGGGCTTAACTTAAAAATCACTTTTGGCACATATCTGATTGGGTCACTTTCGCGCTTAGCGGGGAGGGTGGGTCCCGGTGTTAAAGAGGCTTATCGGTATGCTTATTCTATCATTAAATTGATTATTTTTTACTATTTATCGGATAAAGCGTACTTTGTTTAGTCTCCCTATGATCGTAACTCCATTTCGCAAAATTTTAAGTTAAGCCCTTATCGTACTGAGGGTGCGATATGTTTGACCGATGGCGCCAATGGGTTATTTGAGACGCTGCGTGCATGTTGCGGTGGTTTGCCACGACCTCGATTCTCAGGTATTTGGTATCAAAATCAATACCTGATGTTTATCAAAAACACCTGCCATTATTGGCAATGTATTTCGATAATTGACTGTTGATGTTAATATTTAAAGTCTGCGAATCATACCCAAGTCTCTCACATGATTGCGTAGTTAACGAAAGAGAAAGAAAAGACGCCGCGACGAAAAATCGTCGATCTAGTGTCATCAGCAGAATCATAACCCAGGGGCCTTAATATCAACTCTTATTGTAAGACGATTCAGAACTGAATTAGTTTTAACCGACTTCCATAAATGGAAGAGGGTCTCAATTTGACAAATTTAAATATATTTTTTTTTACTTTGGAAATAAGTTGATACTCAATAAAAAGGGGATAGTAGGACTCCTACCCTGCTGCCTGTCTTCCGTCATTCTGTCATCATTATGAATACAATAGGCATGGAAATGATTGTTACTTTATTTAATTTTCTTTTAATGAAATTAATAATTTTTCACAGTGATTTCACATGTGAAATTTCATAGCCAATGATTTTTTTCGCAATGCTCTTATGTCACTCTTGGCCGTGCGACCCGTTCGTTGCGACGATCAGTATATATTTTGCTCTTTCTAACACGACTGGGTTAGAAAGACGCTCTTTCTTTCTGACGTCGTTGTTAGTCGTCGGTGAAATACGACGATATACGAATGATCTGCGGTGTGCAATGTATCATGTAGGCAAGGTAGCTGAGTGATTTTTAACAGACGACGTCAAGGCAGACCAGGTGCAGGTGTGACATATGAAAAAGTATTTCATTGTTCAAAGTTTTTCATATGATTTTAGAGTAGTAGAGCTCTTAGTGCAGAGTTCGTCCGGGGAAGTACTACCACCTTACCCATTTCCGCCGTGAAACAGTAGTGCAATTGTATTACTGTGTTTCGGTTAGAAAGGTAAGGGGGCCGGTGAAATTACAGGCACATGAGACTTAACAACTTCACGTCTCAGGGTCGACAACGCATTGGCGATGCTCCTAGTGTTGCAAATGTCCATAGGCGGCGGTGACCACTTACCATCAGGTGGACCGTCTGCTTGTTTGACGGCCCAAGTGGCATAAAAAAAAAAAAAGATTTTTCACAAGCTACTTGTGAATGCATATGCATATGCATAGGCACATGCCTAGAATGCAATAAACAGTTATAAGTAAACTTACTAAGCAGAGGTACCATCATTACAGACAGGCGTCCATGGTTTGCTGTGGGAGATTCTAAAACATTGAAAAAATTATTTTGTGGTTATTCAGAAACTTACTTCCATTATAAATGCGAAGATTTTGAATGGACGGCTGACAGGATTTGGATGAAATTTGCCACAGATATTGACTATAGTGTGGAATAGAACATATGCTTCTTCTTTATACCGGGAAACTATACTAAAATACTAATACTATTATAAAGACGAAATATTTGTATGTAAGTATGTTGGTTACTTTCACACAAAAACTACTAAACGAATATGGGTGAAACTTGGCACATAGAGAATAACCTGGAATAACATTTATGCTACTTTTTATCTCGGGAAAATGTGACATCCCTCGGGAACGCGGGTAAAACCGCGGGGGACAGCTATATATTATAATAAATCTGAAATTTTGGATAGGTGGACGTGTGTTACTCCTTCACGCCAGAACGGCTGAAGGAATCTGAATGAAACTAAGCACAGATATTGATTATGGTCTGGATTAGTAAATATGGTTTTTATTCCGGGAATATATCCCTTGGAAATAGGGAGACAGCCAGTTTCTAATAACATATATATAACTATCCTATAACTTACTTGCTAGTTTATTAGGGTCATTAAGAGGTGTTCTTTCAGTCTTATTGGCATCTAATTTAGCTGGTGTTAATCCATTAACAGTATTGGCTTCAACTATACCTGATGCTGTAGAGTCATTGGCAACTGTGTTGTTTTTGAGATCATGTTTATCATCTGTGTTACCTCTTGTTATATTTAGTGGTTCCGTATGCATGCTTGTCGTGGAGTCCAAAACTGATGTAGTGGAAATTTCAGGTGATGCTAATATGGCATCGACGAATATCTAATAAGAGATCAAAATATTATCATTTGATAGTACTTAATGAGATTCAGAAAAAGCACAAAGGTCTGACAGTTTACTCCGGCAGTTTTAAGAGCTACAGGTCCTTAAGTCTGAAGGGCCGTTTTTTCAAGATCCCACTGACTAATGAACGCGCTGTCAAATCGAACAAAAAACGACCGTGTTTTTTTTTACAGTTTTGGTACGCTGTAGGCTTTGTATACGTTGGCAACACATTGATTAATCTAGCAGCATATATGATGACCGTTTAAATATTTGAGAAGGTCATGGAAAAAAATATCCTATTGCTAGATGATAAGGTGCATTATTACACTCAACGATGTTTCGTCGCGGCTTCTGTGCTTCATCTCTTTCGTTACTACGCCATCGCGTGAAAAGTCCGCTCTGGGAGGCTTTCTTACGCCGACGAAGTTTCCAAGAGAATACAGGAGCAGGACTTTCTTGTTTGTCAGTCATTATAGAAAATACTCGCCCAAGTGAAAATATATTCAATAAACTTGGTAGCTAAGTTATTTGTTCAATAGAGAGGATGAATCTTACCTTTAAAATAAATATAATACAAAATGCACGATTCATTGTACGGCATTTATTTTCATAGTTTTCAATAACTACAGTGGTGTATTATACCTGTTTGAAGTATAATAATGAGATATTGTTTGTGCTAGCAATTGCGGTGTTTGTTGCATTTTATTACCATTGTAAATTAAATTGAATTGTTACATTCATGATAAAATATTGTTATTCAATTCCATTAATAGCTTGTACCTAATCATACTTCTGATTTTCCAATTAGATTAATTGTTTATTGTTATATGCCATTGCATCTACCTATTTAGACTTTTAGCTATTTTCGTTATTTTTTCTGTTCTATTAAGGTGTGCCCCCTTATTCAGCTAATACAAACTTCGTCGGCGAGCCGCTTCACGGAGGCCTCGGAGTGTTTACCTCTCACGTGATTAGCGTAGTAAGCGACAGAGATAGAGCATAGAGGCCGCGACGAAACATCCTCGTGTTCGTGTCATTTTCCTTACAAAATTGAGCCCCTGTTCGGGGAGGTTATTTATTTATTATCTATGTGCCAAGTTTCATCTAAATCGGTCTAGTAGTTGCGTGGACCAGTAAGAAACATCCATATATCTATCCACTCTAGCAAATTTTCGCATTTATAATATTACTAGAGTTCTAGAGTAGTAGAGCTCTTAGGGTAGAGTTCGTCCGGAGAAGTACCTTATCCATTTCCGTTGTGAAGCAGTGCACTTGTATTACTATGTTTCGGTTAGAAAGGTGAGGGGGACGATGAAATTACAGGCAAATGGGACAACAATTTCACGTCTCAGGGTCCACAACGCATTGGCGATGCCCTTGGTGTTACAAATGTTCATAGTCGGATCACTTACCATCAAGTGGATCGCGTGTTTGTCGGCCCAAATGTTATAAAAAAAAAATTGGATAACATTTGATAGGAGGAATTAAAGGTTTGTTATTTTTAAATATTATTCAGACAAATACAGTGATTTGGGTCTTTATAAATTCTCATCTACGTATTTTGCAGAACAAAGGGTGTGGGTCCGAACAAACCCATCGATTTCAAACTAATATTTTACACATTCACGTTTAAACAAAAACGTATACTGCACGGAATTCATAACTGTGTGTAAACAAAACTTGGTATCTTGCAATAAATGAGAAATTTATGGTTGGCTGAACTAAAAACTCATCGGAACAAAAAAAGAAAACCAAAATATTTCGAAGCTTAAAATGAAAACCTTTTGAAAATACTTTGTGTACTCGATCTCCTCAAAAATAGTGGAAACGTAGATGGAGCACGCCGTACACATCTTAAAAATATTTATATATACCCATAGATTACATCCTGTTGCTTGCAGTCGTTTTTCTCAATATATAATATAAACTACTTAATAAGAGCCAAAATTCCGATCAAAAACTTTAGATTTTTGACATTAACAGACTGAAATATCTGTAAAAAAAAAAATATCTGTACAGGACCTTAGCGATGGAATTGCCAAATTATTGTCCTAAAAGACAACTTGCGATGGTTTATTGTTGCCAATCATTATGTGCTACCTAAAGATGATGAAAAAGTTAAATGAATGCGGCCATCTTAAAGAGCGAAAAGGTGTGCAATAAAGACCGTATCTGGCTATGCATACATTTCCAAATGTATGAAACATGAGATAGTTTATTTTATCTTTTACTAGCGACCCGCCCCGGCTTCGCACGGGTACAATTGACAGGCCAGTTGGCTTGGTGGTTAGCGCTCTGACTGCCAAACCGAAGGTCGCGGGTTCGATTCCCACCCAGGACAAACATTTGTGTGCATGAATATGTCTGTTTGTTCTGTGTCTGGGTGTAAATATCTATATAAGTATGTATTTAGAAAAAAAAGTATTATATGTAGTATATCACTTATCTGGTTTCCATAGTACAAGCTCTGCTTAGTTTGGGACCAGATGGCCGTGTGTAAAGAAAGTCCCGGGATATTATTATTAATTTAGCTACTGATGCTTAAAAACCTTCTTCTTCGATTGAAGAGGATTACTCTATCTATTAAAAAAAATGCGATTTTGTTTTATACTATGTAGTGATATTTTAAATGAATTTTTGATACGTAACATTATCTATGACCGCAGATAGTTTATTTTATCTGTGGTTTGTTTTATCTTTTACATTTTAAATGAATGTTTGATACCAGGTTTCATTTCAACACAACACGACGGCGAAGCGGCGAGGTCGGCGCTCAAATGTAAATTAAATGATGAATAGATACGCGGCCGAATGCGCTTTGCGGGTATACAGCAAAAAAACACCAACTCGACCATTAATTCGAGATGTGTCTGTGTTGTTTACCCGGTTTTTGTTGTTCACTCTCATAGCCGGTTTTATATTTGGGGATTCATAGATATGTATTCATATATTGGAGCTTTTACCTCGCGGTTTTATTCCTATTCCCGAGGGAACTAATGATTTCCTGGGACTAAAAGTCTTGTGTTCATCCGGACCATAATCCATCATTGTCTTAATTCGAAACAGATCAGCAGTTTGGGAGATAGCTTTACGGCCATAAGATTGTTTTTTGTCTCTTTATGATCTTGAGAAAGCATTTGACATGTCAAGCGGCTCGTCGACGAAGTTTGTATTAGCTGAATAAGGGGGCATATTATTGCGTTTTACGTATAAACAACCATGACTCCGACTTTGAAGTCCATCTCTACTTAGACTCACAGAGTAGATAGCTGCATAGTAACTTGTAGTTACCCCCAAGATGCATTGTATAGTTTACTGAAAACCTCATTGCAAATATAGTAGCGTAGATGGAAATAGCACATTTGAATTGTTTTGAAGAGGAAGCATTGCGCACTGGGGAGTGATGAGATTATCGTACCACTGACCTACCTGTCGGGGTATTCAGCGGGTGAACGCGGATATCGGACCTCTCATCGGATTGTGTAGTTCGTAACAGAGACATGGAATAGTCGCTTCTGTGAATTCAGGTTTTTGAGCTTAACTGAATATTATTGCTTAACATAACGCTAGGGAGATCTTAGGAGTCCTCAATGATTAATGATTTTCCTACTAGCTAGTTGACAATTAAATCCTAATAGTGGAAATATGACCGTTTGTGTGTGCCCATATCTGATGGAACTCAGCTCTATAATGGCTGAACGGATTTGAATTAAATTTGGCCAACAGATAGTATATGTTCCGTATGTTTGTTGACAGGCCAGTTAACTTGGTGCTAAGCCGAAGGTCCCGGGTTTGATTGCATTTGTGTGCTTGGTCTGTGTAAAAATCTATATGGTATTTATTTAGAAAAAAACGTAGCATAACTGGTTTCCATAGTACAAGCTCTGCTTAGTTTGGGACCAGATGGCCGTGTGTAAAGAATGTCCCAGGATATTTATTATTATTTATATTTACAGCTCACGTGAATTATATCTAAGTCACGAGCTCCATCTTCGGCCTCATCTTCACTTACCATCAGGTGAGATTGAGGTCTAACGTAATCCAGTCACAAAAAAGGCGAGTAAGGGCGCCGGTAAAATTGTAGGCACATGAGGCTTAACAACTTCACTACGCTTCTGTAAACTTATTGGCGATACCCTTGGTATATGAATGTATATAGGCGGCGTTGACCACTTACTAGGTGGACCGTCTTGCTGGTATTAAAAAGTAGGACATAGAGCATGTACTCCTAGAAGCGCGGGAGAAACCGCGTGCCAAAAGCAAATTTTTATTCATATTAATAACTGTAATTTGTGTAAAACCAAAATAATTTACAAAACTCGAAAAACAATTCAATTTATTTATGAAATGAGTCTGTTCTCCAGATTTTAATAACCGAATGTAAGTCGCACCCACATCAGGGTAAACGTCAACTGAATAATCCACGGTTTACGTTTGTATTTATTGCATAACACCTGCCTGGCTTCCGCACGCTTTACTGCTCTGACAAAGGTGGATGAATTTCTTAATGACTGATACATGCGGCTCTATTACTTAAGGTTGTTGCAATAAGTTTTAATATGCAACCGCATTTTTATTTTTTATTTTGTGTGGAGACTTCTTAGGCTTTGCCATTCAGATCCGCGACCTTTTTGTTGCGAAAAATAAGTGAATGATAAACACAATCTATGCCATTCAAAAGTGATTGATGAATAATTTAAATGTGTAAATTGTAGGTATGTGTAATGTGTTTAAATAATGTCATACAAAAGATTCACTTCTATCGTCTTTTTACGACACACCCTGTTTTTTAAATCATTCTTACAAACATATTTATAATCTGTAACCTAAAAAAAATAATATATGATATATAATGAAAATATATACTGTTTGACATAATGTTGTACAAAAGGTCGACGTAAGACATAATGAACAGTCGATTATTACAGTAGGTAAAATTAAACCTGTTTCGTTTAGCGGTTTTGATTGTTATAGCTTTTACAAATAGTGCTTGTCAAATTCCACAAATTTCGACATTGCATAACTTCTATCCATAGAACGGCTGTTTCCAATTGAAAGTGATTGCAATTAACTTACGCAATCCACACACCTGCTTTTTATTAAAATGTAAGTATTTTTTTCACTGAGTACGGTTCTATAATTTAAGTTTCTATTTGACTTAATCGTGGTATATGGTGGATTGGCTGTTCTCGGAGTTACAATTATTCAAACTTAATAAATGAGTACTCAATCATATGCCGTTATAAAAAAAAGAAAGAGTAGCATTTGAAATTGGAACCTTTAAAACGATTAAGCGTGACATTTATTTTGTTGTCAATGTTTAAACTTAGAATGGCTCTGGACTATTCCTAATTTAAATAAAACAAACCGCCACTATAGTTTTTGGTACAAAATCCGTATCAAAAAGTAATCGTTAGGATCGGATCCACTTTAGAATCGACACGGAATGGGCGGTACCACTGAACCGATGACTCAGTGGTATTGGGACCGACCTCGTCTAATAAAAGTGATACCATTTGAGACGGCTTTAAAAGAGAGAAATAAAATAGATTTATTTATGTGATAAGTGCGGCGCAATTTGTTCAGCGCTCACCGAATTCGACGATTGAATTATTTTTTTTATACGGCTTATATACGGCCAGTCGTTTAAGAAATTATCAGTTTGAAAATAGAACATTAAATAGAAAATGTAGGAAAATAGGTTGTATAATATATAATTTATTTATAATTAACGAATGAAAACAATATCGTAAGAGAGATTTTGTATTTTATTAAAGGCAGCAGTGGCAGCGATTAGGTTCGCGTGAACTTAGATACTATTAGCGTCCAACCCCCAGTTTCTCCTGTTTTCTCGAGATAAAAAGTCCACATTCAATTTGTATGGCAAATTTCATGCGTTGCGGAGCCGGATGGTGATGAATAAGTACACAAACTTCAAACAATTCTAATATTACTAACGACCGCAGTTCATGGATTCGATTCCCACCCAGGACATGTGTGCATGAACATCTCTATTTGTTTTATATCTCGATGTATGTAAATAACTAACTAAGTATTTGGAAACAAGAACAAAGTAGTTTATGTAGTATGTGGTACCTATATCAGTTTTCTGGTTTCCATTGTACAAGGTGTGCTTAGTTCGGGATCAGATGGCCATTTGTAAAGAAGTTCCGAGTGTTATGTATTATTATTTTATACTAACTGTCCCCCGCGGTTTTACCTGCGTTCCCGTGGGATGTCACATGTACTATACATAAAAACTTTTCTCTTCACTCTATCTATTAAAAAAACCGCATCAAAATCCGTTGCGTAGTTTTAAAGATTTAAGCATACATAGGGATACAGGGACAGAGAAAGCGACTTTGTTTTATACTATGTAGTGATTATGTATGTACACACATTTAATGTTCAGAAATAGAGTTTGAGTTTATAACAATAATATATATGTTATTAAGGTATAAATTGGTTCATTTTTGTCTCAATAAGTCATTTTAGTGATGGTTGCATGCATAACATAAGTTACGATACAGTAGAATAAGTGCCTTAAGCAAGTAGTTCTAGCCTATTGCAACTATGATCGATATAGTCATACGTCTGTAGCTTTACTTGTGTTATTTTATTTCCAAGTATCAAAGCTCAAATGGCTTTAGATATTAAGATAAACGACCTGTCACAGGTCAATGCAGACGAAAATCTCTGTAAGAATCTCGTAAATAAATAAATATCCCGGGACATTCTTTACATACGGCCATCTGATCCAAAACTAAGCAGAGCTTGTACTATGGAAACCAGATAACTGATATACTATTGTTGTTTTTTTTTCTAAATATATGCTTATATAGATGTTTACACCCAGACACAGAACAAGTGTTCATGCACACAAATGTTTGTCCTGGGTGGGAATCGAACCCGCGACCTTCGGCTTGGCAGTCAGATTCTCTAACCACCAAGCCAACTGGCCTATCAAAGAGAAATTGGATAGAACGGTTTTAGACAATCACATGAGTCAGCGCCATCTTTGCGTTTTAAACCCTCCTAAATTCTCTACTTACCCTATTAATATTATAAATGCAAAGCAGGGCCCAGTCCATGTGAGGGTGTAAGAGCAATAAGAGTCTAATACCTTCGTCCATTAAAAAAGAACACTTAATCTTATACTACTAATATAATTAATGCCAATGTTTGTAAGAATGGACCATTCCTATACTGATAAAACATATGTATGATCGAAGATGTGTTTTTGTATTTGGGACATTCTTTACACTCGGCCATTAGATCCCAAACTAAGCAAAGCTTTTATGGAAACCATATAATTGATATATTACATATACTTTTTTCTAAATACATACTTATATAGATATTTACACTCAGACACAGAACAAGACATGTTCATGCACACAAATGTTTGTCCTGGGTGGGAATCGAACCTGCGACCTTAGGCTTGGCAGTCAGAGACGCTAACCAAGCCAACTGGCTTGTCCAATCTATGCACGTATCCAGCTATCTGGTTTTCGTAGCACAAGTTCTTCTCAATTTCGTATCAAATAGTGAGAGAGCCTAGAACACGATTTGTTTATGATAAAAACAAGATAAAAAAAAATGTCCTTCTAATCCTACTTCCTACTAATATTATAAATGCGAAAGCTTGTAAGTCTGGATGTTTGGTAATTTTTATGCAAAAACTACCGAACGGATTTGGATGAAACTTGCCACACAAATAGAGCCTGCGTTGAAATAACATATAGGCTACTTTATACCGGGAATATTTAACATCCCTCAGGAATTCGAGTGAAACCGTGGGGGACAGCTAGTATGTTATAAATCCCAATCATTGTGAGGATCAATTTATGGATGTTTGTTACTCTTTCACCCAAAAACTACCGAACGGATTTGAGTGAAACTTGGCACACAGTTATAGTATGACTAGCCCCCTTATTCAAACTTGGATCGAGAGCCGACCAAGGAGGCCTCCGAGACACGGACAATATTGTGTCTGGATTTAAATATCTATTTAAGTATGTATTTTAAAAAGTAATACCTATCAGTTATCTAGTTTCCATAGTACAAGCTCTGCTTAGTTTGGGATCAGATGACCGTGTGTAAAGAATGTCCCCGGATATTTATTTATTCATGTATTTATAATTCTTGTGTAAGTCATAAAATAATGGTTATTACAATAATTCTATAACCACCATCTAATTGGTTGGAACAACAACCTACTGCATTTTACCGGATTATCTATACGAAGCTTATTAAAGAAGCTACGTCTGGCTTTGTAACAAAGAAAACCGACGAAACAGGTTTAAAATACTAACAAGGAGTATCCTTTGGAAAATATAAAATACATTTCGAATGTGAAGATAATATTTGAAACGATATTGCTGTTGAAGTATTGAACAGGTAAGGGAAACCATTTATTTGTTGAGGTAGGTTATGTGCTCATATTTAACCTATGTAGGTACTTGGTACATTGGTACTTACTATATACAACGTGTTAAAAATACCCCGTAAAAATATAATTAATTATCAAAGTCAACAACCCTAGTAAGCTGTCATGTCAGGGAACCAGATTATTTAACAGAAAGGCCTACGTACCCATTTTACCTAATAATTGTCTACTTTAATAGTTTTTCTATTTTTCATTCAAACAAATCAGTTACAGTGTTACTACGGTTCTTAAATATTGTGAATGGACTCGTTATAAAGCCCCATTTAACCTCCTTTCGGCTTTACGGGTAGTTTTGTAACATTCTGTATATTATCCATGTGATTTCATGTAACTAAAGAACTGCTAACAATTTCCGAAGTAGAAGGAGATCCCCAGTGCTGAGTACATTTCATCAATTTCACTTATAAATATCGTGACTTGAGAAAACCATGGCCGTCTATCGGGCACATTACTAAACCCGGACTATAAAAAAAAAAAAAAAAATATCCTGGGTCATTCTTTACACACGGCCACCTAATCCCACACTAAGCAGAGCTTGTACTGATAACAGATATACTACATATACTACCTTCCTTTTTTTTTGTTTTATTTCTAAATATGTACTTATATAGATATTTAGTCCTAATATTATTTATTAGTATATTATTTATTATTAGTTATTAGTATTTATTCCTAATAGACACCCAGACACAGAACAAACAGACATGTTCATGCACACAAATGTTTGACCTGGGTGGGAATCGAACCCGTGACCTTCGGCTTGGCAGTCAAAGTCGCTAGCCACCAAGCCAACTGGCCTGTCTATGAAATGAAATGAATGAAATGAAAATTAAACTGCTTGGTAGCCGAGGAGATTATATTGAGTTCGTTAAATGGTTTTATATCAACGCGAGCTTACTTCCGGATTTTCACCTCTACACAAACCGATGCACGCAGAGTTCAAATTCACATGACAGTAAATAAATATGTGTTAAATGTTCCATCATTCATAGAACAAGTACAGTATTTCACTCCACAACAAGTTAAGCGATATAGAGGCTTATCTCCTTATCAACTCATCGCAACTCATTGCCAACTTGTTCGGGCTATAGTTTGGGACTTTGTACAGAGTATGGCTACCTTTGTACTACACTTTAAGGTTTAATTTGGCTTACGATTGAATTTATAAGGACCTTGGTGTTTAAATGGAATGTCAAGGTCTTTATCATATAACTAGCTGCGCCCCGCTTTTCGTCACGCGATCTCGAAGGGCTGCATTTACCTGGAATAAAGAATCGGATTTTTTTCTCGCTTTCATGGGCTTTAATATTTTTGCATGGAACCCTAAGTTACTCCTTATAACATCAGCTATCTGCCAATGAAAGTCACTTACAAATCGGTCCAGCCGTTTCGGAGATTAGCCAGAACAAAAAGAAAGACGGGACCAATTTTAAAAATAGATTTATTGTTATAATTACTTTCAAATGGATTGAGTAAAAAGCTGTCATTTTGACGTAACAAACGCTTCAAGTTAATTAATTTTGTTAAATTTTTTTTTTTTTTTTATATAAAAACTTGAGCGCATTTGACTAGATCTCACCTGATGGAAAGTGACGATGTGGTCGAGGATGGTACACGCGAACTCAAGTAATGCCTATTCACTTAAATAGGGAAATGAACTCATAGATAGAATAGGTAAAGTGACGAATATTACTCGCCTAATCTGTAACAAGCCTGTGTATTCTGTAAAACAAACTTAGCGAGGCATCGGAGTGCGGATTTCTCGCATAATTGTGTAGTTGATGAAAGAGACAGAGGCGGCGCTGAAGCATTGTGGAGCTAGTATATTTTATTTTATAGAATGGCATCCTTGAAGTGGCAATGGGCTGACCTCATCGCTCGAAGAGGCGGTAAGCGATCGAGGAGAAAGGTTCCGAGTAGCGATAATGCACCGCAAGGCGCTAATCGGACCGACTTTCCAAGGTCCTAGTGGATCAACAATGGACTGTTTCGCGGCTATCGCCCATTTTTTCTGGACATCTATATTCCTGATCAATTATAATAAAAGTGTATTAAAATTATTTTTACTTTGTAGCTTGAGTCAAGAAGGACGTTTCTATCGAGAAATATTGTCTAACATTGATCCTTATGTGACAAAAAAGTGTTATGTATAAATTGTATGAAATAATAAATAAATAAAACAGTCTTAATGGAATGAGATTTTCCATTCGCAACCAGCGAATGGAAATTAAGTAATCATGGAAGAGTTTATTACCGCCCTTCAAGATATACTGAAGTTTCGCGAAAAGGCATATCGTTAGCTTTAAATTAAAATTAATACTGTTATAACAGTTACCTTCACATTGTGACGCTGAAAAGATTTAAATAAGATTTTTACTGTTAGATAACTTGACTCTTTGGTAAGGTTGTAAAGAAAAATCTTAAAAAAAAGGTAAAAAAAGTATCATAGAAAGTACACGTAGAAAGTAGTGGCATCGAAACTAATTAACAAGTTGAGCGCGCCGCGTTCGCCGGAGATTTCGTTAACTAAATAGCTATTTTTACCACAACTTCGCTAACAGCTACGCACTTTATTATGTATCTACACGCAGTGGTATTTATTGAGTTTCCTGTAAATAAATAAAATATTATACTTTTTGTATGTGAATGGAATCTAAAACTAATAAAGATAAAGATTGTATCACTGGTTTCTAACTTAAACATCATATCACATCACATCTATACTTATATTATTAAAGGGGAAAGATTTGTATGAAAGTATGTTTTTACTCTTTCACGCAAAAACTACTAAGCGGATATGGATGAAACTTGGCACATAGATAGAGCATATCCTGGAATAACATATAAGCTACTTTTTATCCCAGGAAAATGTGATATCCCTCGGGAACGCGGGTAAAACTGCGGGGGCTACAACAAACAGCTAGTAAGGTATAACCTTCTTTTAAAAATGTAGAAAAGGTGGAATAAAGAAAGATTTTAATATGAAAAGCCTTAAAAAACTCGCAATCAAATAGATAGATAAAAATAACGTTTGTTTAATCAAGCTTCAAGCCATAAAACAAATAAATCGGACGACAAGTATTATGGTATGCAAACTCTCCCATTAGATATCTATGACATAGAGGTGGCTAATAAGTCAATAGATGACCATCTTATCATGTCCACCATCTTGGATTAAGGATGACATTACTTAGCTAATCGTGCAATGTCAACAAAAATAATTGAGTGCGAAAAACCTTTATTGGATGAAGGAACCAACCACGAAAATCGTTCGCAGGCTTATCATCATTATCAGTATCGAGTGCGCCAAAAACCAATACAATAGGAAATTGAAAATCGCGCAACGTAACGGTATGCGCGACGTTAAATTTTTCATATAAATCAGCTTTTTGGCGCTCTCGATACGATGACGCTTCACTTGCAATAGCTATTCGTGCTTGGGCCTCTGGTCTGTTACATGATTTATTCAAAACATAATAATTTCTAAAGTAAAACAAAAACTTGTAAAAAGAAACACACACTCCCTCATATACACCAACACACTCACATACACATACACACACACACACTCACACACACTTATCATTGCACTTTCGTACAACACTCAACAGACTACAATTTCTTTTCTTAAATATTAACATAAGAAATAATTTTGTATATTACACAAATATGTCACATATTAATATTATGTTGTATATGTTCAATTAATTCTAAAGGCATGGGCCTGCTCTTCATAAATACAGGCTATTTTTTCCTAGTAATGAGAGTAGTCGCAACTGCAGTATCTTTATTTTAATTTTATTAACAACTTACATAGCATTACATTTCTGCACCCTTGTGTAATTATTTTGAGAAATAAAGATATATTATTATTATTATTATTAAGTATTAAACACTATTTCATACATCAATTATTATATGCGTGAAATGTAACAGAAGATATTTCTTTTTCACAATTTCATAATGCTCTAATAATGAAGTATTGTATTTAACAAACAAATTGATTTTATAATGATTTTTTTTAAAGTAATTGTTTAAGATTAATTTATAATGGAAGTTATTATTCAAAGTGAATATTATTAACCTAAATTGTAATACTTACCCAAGGAAATGTTTCGAAATTAAATTCATGTAGTTTGTTCAACTAGGAGTTTATTTTAGCGAGTTGCAGCGGAAAGTATGTTTAACTTATGATTGGAAGATCCGTACCTCTTTAGAGGCAGTACGATGGAAATGTGAGGATATGCTACTTGTTTGTAAAAACACATACTTAGCTGGAAATTATTCTGATTAATAACATTGGTTCAACTGGCATTACAAATAACTCGTCAGGTATTTGGTGCTTGACTATTCCTTACAGTTTTTATTTTACTAAAACTGTTCTGTCCAAATTTGCGTTTAAAGTTGTACCAAATTTTCCAATTTTTCAGCCACCCTATGAATATTATTTACAACATATATTTTTTATTTTTTTAATAGTCTAATTGGTTCAGTTATTTTCAAGTGACAAACAGCATATATTTTTCATTTATATTAATTGATTATTATTATTTATATTTTTGCAGATAAAGACGGTGCCACAATCAATGCCCAGTTCTTTCATGTCTTCACACAAAACGTAGGCATTGAGATATCGGTGAGCACAAACAGAATTTTGGTGTATTACAGCTATGCACGAGATATCCAAGCTTTAGTTGAAATACATCAAAAGCATAATATAGTCAGTATTTTTTGCACCTAAAGCTGAATTTTACTAAAATATTAGAAAACAAATCTCAGGATACGATCAGTCGATTCTGTAAGGAAAGTGGCACTAGCTCGAGGATGTTTCGTCGCGCTCTCTATGCTCTATCTGTTTTGCTAACTACGCATTCACGCGAGAGGTAAGCTCTCCGAGGCCTCGTTGAGTCGTCTCGCCGGCGAAGTTTGCATTAGTTAAATAAGGGGGCTGCTTTTAAAGTTGTAGAAAAGGTTGAAATAAAATTCACTCACTCTTTCTTATATTAAGCCTTAAAAGGTTATTTAAAATAAGACTAATAAACCTGAAGTCAATTATGATGCTATTATATGAATAAGGGGGCAGGAAACATTAAATAGAAAATGTAGGCAACATTGTCTTTTGGTTGTATCCGCAAGTTACGTCCATAAATTCATCCGGTAGCACTCGTTTCGAGAACCGAGTTAAAGTTTGTCGCTGAGACGCACATGTAGTGTGTTGTATGTGTTTGTTTTTGTGTGTGTGTTTGCAACTTTCTCTGCTCCCGACTAATGATGTATAACATCACCGGACTTGCTTATTTAAATTTGAATTTTAAGCACACCTCGCAAATGCAAAACTTTGAATTAAGTTTCGTAGTTTGATGAAGTTTGCCAAGTTCGTTTACTTTGATATAATATTTCTTAAGTTTTCTCGGTAATAAGATGGGTAACCTCGTTGGTGGTTGGTCCTAGATCATATTTACTATTCAGTGGAAATCATTATTTGAAATTGCCATTTAAACTTAAAAAAAATTGTAAATAATAAATAAATATTCCAAGACATTCTTCACACATGGTTACCTGATCCCAAGTTAAGCAGAGTGTACTTGTAGTATGGCTACCAGGTAACTGACATATTACATATACTACTTTTTAAATACATACTTATATAGATATTTACACCCAGACACAGAACAAACAGACATGTTCATGCACACAAATGTTTGTCCTGGGTGGGAATCGAACCCGCGACTTTCGCTTTGGCAGTCAGGGTCTCTAACCACCAAGCCAACTGGCCCATATATATTATATATCATAAATCGTAATAAGTCAGTACGGAGAAGTATCATACCCATTTCCGTCCTAAAGCAGTAGTGTACTAGTATCGCTGTGTTTCGGTTAAAAAGTTAAGGGGCCGGTGAAATTACAAGCATATGAGACTTGACAACTTCACGTTTCAGGGACAACGACACATTGGGGATGCCCCTGGTGTTGCAAATGTCCATAAGCGGCTGTGACTATTTACCATCAGATGAACAGTTGCCAGTTTATCAGCCTGATTGACATAAAAAATAAATTTAACAAGTCCTAATCACACGAACATAATTCGTCCAGATAATTAATTCCCATGGTTTTCAGTCATCAAAACGTAATAGCTTTAATCTTTGCAAGGTGTCAGCGAAATTTTTTAATTATATTGCACGAAAAAAGCCAAAATGGCGCTGATGACTACCGCCTAATTGAAATTATCTCGGGGAAAATTTGAGGCTTTGAATAATGAGTCCCTTAAAATAGGGATAAGGATTGCTGCCCTTAAATGTATTTATTACGTGAATTGTTTTATGGTTGGGTCTAGTGTAGGTTTCATGTAATTGATATTTGAACAAGTTCTCGTTAGAAAAAAGGTTGAAGAGAAAGCATTGAAAACAGCGTATCTTTATTCTTATAATCCAGTTTATTACTACATAGTATAAAACAAAGTCGCTTTCTCTGTCCCTATATCCCTATGTATGCTTAAATCTTCAAAACTACGCAACGGATTTTGATGCGGTTTTTTTAATAGATAGAATGATTGAAGAGGAATGTTTTTATGTAAAATACATGTGACATCCCACGGGAACGCGGGTAAAACCGCGGGGGACAGCTATTACTAATAAAGAAGACCTTAGAAATTCAAAAGGGGAGAAAGAGTTCTAAATTTAAAACTTATCAATAAGAAATGAAACGCTGATTTGATCAAGATTATAAAAAAACTTTACATGAAAAAAAAAACATTCGTAATTTGAATTTAGAAAACGTTTGGAGCGTTCTTGAGTATTTTACATTCTTTTTCGTAATCTATATTCCACCAACTCCTGAAGTTTGTGACCACTGAGTAGTTACTTTTTGGGTTATTCAGCAACTCACATAATCTGCAGATGTCTGGTACGTCAGGAGAATCTCTATAAGAGTAGTAATTATGCCATCTGTGGAAATGAAAATAATTTGTTTTTAATACTGCCTGTCTCCCGCGGTATGACTCGCGTTCCCGAAGGATGTTACTTTTTCTATGGATAATATGCCTATGTGCTATTCCAGATTGTAATCTATCTAAGTGCCAAATTTCATCCAGATCCGTTCAGCCGTTCTGATGGGATTGAGTAACAAACATACTTACATACAAATCTTTAGTCTTTATAATATAAGTATAGATATAGATTTGAAAAGTCTGTATTTCGAAGATTAAAATAAAACAAATATACCTTACCTGAAATAATTTTGATAAACTGTAGGGTTTTTGATTGCCGTATGCATTTCAGCTGCTAGTTTTTCTGCATCTAATATTCCTGCATTAATATAAGAGCCCGGTGGGAGAAACCTGAAAGACATTGATTAAATTTAGGGGGTAATTCGGCCAAAATTCGACGAGGTATAGTCACCTTTGGCATAAACATTAGGGGTAATAGTAGTTCACATCCGTGGAGCTGCCAATACTAGCACAAAATCTTAAAACAAAGTTCCCAACTATGGGAATAAGGCAGTAGATAATAATATTAGTAGAATTAGATTATTTTTTTGCATATTGATATATGGTGCCTGCTTGGCTGATAACGTGTCTCATAAAAACATCTCTCTTCATATATTGAATAATAAGAATCCGTAGCACGGTAGAGTATTTTTATTTTTTATTTTTTTATGCCACTTGGGCCGACAAACAAGCAGACGGTCCACCTGATGGTAAGTGGTCACCGCCGCCTATGGACATTTGCAACACTAGGAGCATCGCCAATGCGTTGTCGACCCTGAGACGTGAAGTTGTTAAGTCTCATGTGCCTGTAATTACCCCCCCTTACCTTTCTAGCCGAAACACAGTAATACAATTGCACTACTGCTTCACGGCGGAAATGGGTAAGGTGGTAGTACCCCGGACGAACTCTGCACTAAGAGCTCTACTACTCAAAACTACTACTTTGTAATACCCAACTGCCTGGTTGGCAAGTTGAAAATCTTTCTCCAAGCACCTGTCAGTCTGATCCGACAACTGGACTTAAAAGCTAGTTTCCTTCTAGGATTTATGAGCTGAGCACCTTCATGTACTGCATCAGTTACCATGTTCAGGTTGTGGCCAAAATCAAGCCTATACAAATTAAAAAAGAAAAAAATTAACTTACCTGGAGTAATCAGCTCCGCCATAAACAATAGGAACTGTATAATGTCGTAACGGGTAAAGTATCTTTTCCGTAACATAATCTTCGCATAAAGAATTCTCAAAAGCCAAATAGAAATAATATTCAGTCTCTAAAAGATCCAAACAGTCTGCCATACGTTCCCTCCCACATGTCAGCTTCCCACACCAACCGTAAACGTCGATTTCAAGATTGTACTTCTTCAAAGCGTTAATTAATTGCCCTGTAACTTTTTCTCTCTTGCTCTTTGTCTCGCAGTTTGAAACGAACCACGCTGCTGCTTTCTTCTTAGTCAACAGCTTCGCTCTTACATCTTCAGGAGCTGGTTCCATTGGATCTATCCAAGTCATATTTATTTTAGGACCTACAACCTTACCTTCTTTGTTAAGAATAATAAGGAAGGTCCAGCTGATAGTAGAATCCAGCTTATAAGTCCACGTCCAATTGTAATGTGTATCGAAGTCCTCGTGGCATATCGGATAGTTGTCAGCGGATTCCGATGCAGTGAATATATACCTCTGATAAGGCGCTCTCAAGAACGGATGGAAATCCCAGTTGTTCTCCACGTCAAACAGAATAGCGTCGAAGTTCCGTACATCCGACAGTAGATATTTATTATTAGTCATAAAGCAATTTATATATTCACAATTGTAATCTACAAATGCTCCCTGTCCGTTTTTGAACACTGAAGACGAATAGTGGGAGAATGCTTCTGTCCATTTCAATATGTACTTTAAATCTGTTGGTAATCTTGTGGATTTATTAAAACGAAATGTGTTCTGTATATCCAACACTGTCAAATTTCTACGCAGTTTTTTGAGTGCTTTCATTTTATATTTCCATTCTTTTGGAGTCTTAAAAATGTAGTTTAAGTCGACAATCTCTTCTGAATTTTCACTTAGTAATTTATTTAAGAGTTGAATTAAAAGAGCCGCGTAAAGACTTATTAGTATTGTCTTCAATAACTTCGACATGATTGAGGTATCAGAAATGAAACGATGTTACGTGTATTGTTTACAGACAGCTCGGAAAACGACATTCAGTACATATTCATTGTCTTTTGATAACAGTTCCTCGAACTACTTACGCAAATGCTTTTGAATTTTTGCATGCAATGCGTTTTGTTTTTGATAAAACCGCCATAGAATAAACGAGAGAGTAGTTGGGTAGTAGAATCCTCATATGCAAATGGAGCCAAAAACGCTGGACAGAAAAGGAAATATGTTGGCAATTATACTAAACAGAAAATTAAATATGAAAATCTCTTTGTCCCGGGCGGTTGCGTGCTCGACGCGCGGCTCGCTCGGCAGTCGGTATGCAAATGACAACAAATAGACGAGTGGCGCCCCCACTTGTGGTGGCCGAAACGAGATTTATTTTAATTTTGTAATGCGATGCTTGCGTACATGGCACTGCTTTATTAAATCAAATGTTTGCTTTGATAGTTTTATTATTTAAGAATATTTTTATATATTACCCAGCTTTTTTATAAACGCTAAATTTTAGCATACATCCAAATAGGGATGTTGACTGACAAGTCAAATTAGCAACTTTTTATTAAATGTCAAAACGAACGAATGTATAGAGTTTTGTATGAAATAGCAAGTTGTGACGTCATAATTGAACAGCATCGAAAGTTCTACTCTTTTGGGTTCGATTGCTACTTAAAAATCTGTTAACGCAAATGTAACCAAGCGACGGCGAGCGCGGGGACGGCAAGGGACGGCGGCTGAGGGGGGGCTTCGGTGCTAAGTACATTTTTAACGGCCATTGCGTTGTTGGCATCGACATATGCAACATTGTCAGTATCAAAATTATTGTACCTACTTACGCAATATCAAAGAAATATAGTTTTCATATTATATAATAAAACATACTCATTGAAGAGCATCCTATTTTCCTGATCATCATAAATCCAAAGCATCAACATTGTTGGACCATCGAACCGGATCATCATCGGAGGATCAGCGCATCACAATTTAACGGTCAGGTCAATCAATCCTTATTTATAACCTTTTCCCAGTGCTCATTTGTGTTAACGTTGTTAATTGATTTGTCATAAAACTTGTTCTCGTTTGCTATCTACATCTATCGCGACGCGCATCGTAAGTCCGTTACAAAAAATTGTACGTACTACCTGCATATTTGCTTGATTCCCACATAACACACAAAAATGACGAAAAAGAGGCAATCAATCATAGATATAGAAAGTCATGATGATATTATCCGAGATTTAATTAAAAAAAGAGGCGTTGTTAAGAGTAAACTCACGTTATTCACAAAATATGTTACATCTTTGGATATTTCGCAGTTATCTGAATTGGGAAAAGTTGAAATACAAGAACGTTTTGAAAATGCGCAAAAATTATTAGATCAATTTTCTAAAATTCAAGATGAGCTAGATTTAATTGTATCTGAAAGTCAGTTAGAAAAGGAACTAAGCGAGAGAGAGACGTTTGAAAATCAATATTATGCAACAGTGTCCAAATGTAAATATGTTTTTAACGAACCTTCTAAATCGGAAACGTCATCGGGTCGGAAATCTACGGTTAAATTACCCACTATTAACTTGCCTAACTTTAACGGTAGCTACGATCAATGGCTCGAGTTCCGCGATACTTATTTATCCGTTATTAACAATTGTAAAGATTTAGACAACATACAGAAATTTCATTATTTACGGTCAGTGTTAACGGGTAACGCACTACAAGTAATAAAATCTTTGGAATTTTCTTCTGATAATTATTTAACAGCTTGGGATTTACTTGAGAATAGATATAACAATAATCGTTTATTAGTACATAACCATTGTAAAGCTTTGTTTTGTGCGCAGTCAGTCAGTAAGGAATCGGCTTCTCAAATTCGTAAATTAATTGACTCAATCTTGAGAAATATTCGTGCACTCAAAACATTAGGCGAACCTACCGATACATGGGATACTTTAATTATCTACATAATCGTCACAAAATTAGATTCGTCTACTGAAAAAGAGTGGGAACTTCATAAAAGTACAATCACACAAAATAATGAAAAGTTATCATTATCCGATTTAATAAAGTTTCTCAAAGACAGAGCCGATGTACTAGAGACAATTCAAGTATCCCATGTTAAACATGTAGATACAAACAATAAAAATGCGCCGTCGAGCCAACAAAAATACACACACAGTCACTTTACTACAAAAAGGGCTACTAACAATAAACCCTCAAATTCGTCACAATCAATTTCCTCCAAGCGTTATTCATGCACTTTGTGCCAAGCGAATCACCCACTTTTTGCATGTGATAACTTTTTAAATTTATCTATCACTGATAGAATTAAATATATTACCGAAAAAAACCTTTGCAGTAACTGTTTGCGCGCCGGGCACGCAGTCGCCGATTGTTGGTTCGGGCCGTGCAAGCAGTGTAATCGTAAACACAATACTTTAATTCACGAGAGTAATGATACTGGGGCATTAACAACCTCAGCTGTCACACACACTCACACATCACAAGCATCACCACAGCACGAGATAAGCGGAGACTTCACAAATTCACACATAACACATACCGCATCCCACCAAACTAGTACAATTCATTACGATGAACACGTATTATTGTCTACTGCATTAGTGGAGATAGCGGACCGAAGCAATAATTATTTAACAATTCGAGCGCTTTTAGATAATGGAAGTCAACACAGTTTTATATCAGATTCATTGTGCAAAAAACTTAACATTCCATTGATACAGTCCACTGTGCAAATCACAGGTGTAGGGAATTGCGTTACACAATCTACACAATCATGCGAAATTCGTTTAAAATCTAAAACTAATTGTTATAACACACGCGTCCACTGTTTAGTTTTACCACGCATAACGGCTCAGTTGCCGTCATTAGGAAATAATCATAACATTTGTATACCTGATAATGTTCAACTTGCCGACCCGCATTTTTATTCATCAAGTCAAATAGATTTATTAATAGGAGCAGATATATTCTGGGAACTCTTAAATGAGGGTCTTATTCGTTTACCAAATGGTCCTTATTTACAAAACACGAAATTAGGTTGGGTTATTTCGGGATCTGTCAATACACTAATGTCCCACGTTAAACGAGTTCAATGCAACTTCACACTTGAAACACAACTTAGACAGTTTTGGGAACTCGAAGAAATTACCCCAATAAAAAAGTTAACTAAATCAGAAAATGTATGCGAAACTTTATTTAACGAAACGACCTTACGCGATGATAATACGGGCCGTTTTTCCGTGCGCATTCCATTAAACGAGTCAACTGATACACTAGGCGACTCATATGATATAGCAAAAAACCGGTTTCATGCGCTCGAGCGCAAATTACTTCGATGCTCAGCTGATTACAAACAATTGTATAGCGATTTTATGAGCGAATATTTAAGCTTGGGACACATGAGTCGCATCTATGATTATGATTCAACTTGTTATTTTTTACCCCACCACGGTGTTTTCAGAGAACACAGTACGACCACGAAACTAAGGGTGGTATTCGACGCGAGCGCTAAAACAACGTCGGGTAAATCATTAAATGACATACAGTTAATTGGCCCTGCATTACAGAATGATTTAATGTCAATTTTATTACGATTTCGTCAATATAAATATGTAGCATGCGCAGACATCGAAAAGATGTATAGGCAAATATTAATACAACCTGATCAACGAAAACTACAGCTAATTCTTTGGAGGGACAGTCAAGCCAATCCCCTCGATGTATATCAGCTTAACACCGTAACGTACGGTACGGCGTCCGCACCTTATTTAAGCATTCGATGTCTTAGACAACTTGCATTGGAATGCACTGATGACGTAATCGCTCGGGTCATTAGTAGCGATTTCTACGTCGATGACCTAATAACCGGCCACGACGATCTAAATACGTTAATTAACATATGTGACAAGGTTACTCAGGTATTAAAAAAGGGTTGTTTTAATTTAAGAAAATGGGTATTTAATTCTCCAGATTTACAGTCACAGTCTCCATTTAAAGAATTATCACTAGGCGAAAATTGTTACACAAAAACATTAGGGTTAGGTTGGTTTGTCGATTCTGATGAGTTGTACTACACCACAAAATGTGGTCAGGATGTGACTGGTGTGACCAAGCGCGCTATTCTGTCTACCATATCACAAATTTATGACCCGTTAGGACTTTTAGCGCCAACCACTATCATTGCAAAAATGTTATTACAGAAATTATGGCTTTCTAAAGTAGGCTGGGATGATTCTGTGCCTAATAATATTTTAATCGAATGGCAAAATTTTCTTACCAAATTACATTATTTACAGAGTTTACGAATTCAACGACATACTATAGGCGAAAACGCACAGCAAACGGAACTACATATATTTACGGACGCGTCACAAGACGCATATGGCGCTTGCGCATATGTACGAACCGTTACAAATAGTTCAGCGACATCAGTACGATTGTTATGTGCCAAAAGTAAAGTAGCTCCATTGAAACCGATAACCGTGCCTCGATTGGAACTATGTGGTGCTCTTTTAGGCGCGAAGTTATACGCGAAAATAATAAATTCATTAAGAATAAAATTCGATAGGGTTTATTTCTGGTCCGACTCAACTATAGTTCTAGCGTGGCTACGGATGTCTCCAGCATTATTGAAGACGTTTGTACAAACTAGAATTGTGGAAATAAATGAACTGACGAGTGACTCATCGTGGTTACATGTAGCAGGTAAACAAAACCCGGCGGATCTGCTGTCGCGCGGGGTGCATCTCGATTCACTGCACTGTTCCGACGTATGGTGGCACGGACCGACGTTCTTACGCGAACCTACCTTACATTGCGAAATTAATGATAATATTCGTTGGGGTTACGATGACCTGCCGGAGCTAAAACCGATTAAGGTCGCAATGATAATTCAAAGGCAGTCGATGTATTTCCCATTCGAGCATTTTTCCAATTACAATCGATTAATACGTACAACTTCATATATTTTACGCTTTATTTACAACTGTCGTAATAAAATTAAATCACAACGTAATACTGGTTCACTAACGGTTGATGAATTAAATAAATCTACTAACCTATTAACACGTATATCACAACAACAGTCGTTCCCACAAATCTATGATGATTTAAAAAATAATAGATTAGTCAAATATTCGCGTAATATATCTGGTTTAAATATATTTTTAGATCAATATGGTTTAATTAGAATCGGTGGTCGATTAACGAATTCTATCTCATTTTCATACGAAAAGAAACATCCGTTATTATTGTGTACGAAACATGTATTCACTCGTCTTCTATTTCGTTATAAGCATCAAGTTTTGTTACATGCCGGTCCTCAGCTATTACTAGCTACGATCAGAGAGACTTGGTGGCCTCTTAGGGGACGTAATTTAGCCAGACAAACAGTACGCACTTGTGTAAAATGCGAACGTATGAAAGCTAAATCTTTACAAATCCAAATGGGTGACCTACCTAATGAGAGAATTGAACAGGGGTATCCATTTTTACGCTGCGGTGTAGATTATGGCGGGCCATTGTTCATTTTGAACCGTAAAGGAAGAGGCGCGAAACTTGAAAAATGTTATATATGTTTGTTCGTATGTTTCACTACACGCGCAATACATTTAGAATTGGTCACAAGTCTTACATCTCAAGCATATTTATTGGCATTCAAACGGTTCATCTCTAGACGTGGTAAACCTGCAGAAGTATTTTCTGATAACGGGAAGACTTTTGTGGGAGCTGCCAAAGAATTTTCAATTTTTCTAAATGATAGTAAAGAAGATATCGTTAATTTTTCCTCTGATCATTCCATTAAATTCACTTTTATTCCACCCTATTCGCCACATTTTGGTGGTTTGTGGGAAGCAGGAATCAAATCGTGCAAGTACCATTTGCGTCGTGTCGTAGGCAACGCTAATCTCACATACGAAGAGTTAAGTACAGCGTTAGCACAAATTGAAGCAATCCTTAATTCTCGTCCTATAACCCCTTTGTCTACAGACCCTAATGACTTGCTTCCACTCACTCCTGCTCATTTCCTGATTGGCCGGCCGCTCACCGCACCTGCCTGCCAAGACATAACTGCAACGGCTACACCACGCCTTCCTCGCTACGATCGTGTTGAACAAATGCGACAGCATTTTTGGAAACGATGGTCCAAGGAGTATGTGTCCGAGCTTCAAAAGAGGACAAAGTGGCAGACTAACAAGGATACGATTGCTCCGAACAGTCTTATCTTAATAAAGGAAGATCATCTGCCACCTTTAAAATGGCGCCTGGGACGGGTGCTACAAACTTACATGGGCAAAGACGGTATTTCACGCGTTGCAAGAATCAAGACAGAATCCGGCGAGATCCTGAGGACATTCCCACGCATATGTCCACTCCCTCTACCTACCGAAGATTAAAAAGAAATAAAAATAAAGGAAGAACCCAGCTGACGCTAAACTCTGCTACATCATTCTACGTGCCATCGTTGGAACCAGGTGCTTCCAAGGCCGGGAGTATGTTAACGCAAATGTAACCAAGCGACGGCGAGCGCGGGGACGGCAAGGGACGGCGGCTGAGGGGGGGCTTCGGTGCTAAGTACATTTTTAACGGCCATTGCGTTGTTGGCATCGACATATGCAACATTGTCAGTATCAAAATTATTGTACCTACTTACGCAATATCAAAGAAATATAGTTTTCATATTATATAATAAAACATACTCATTGAAGAGCATCCTATTTTCCTGATCATCATAAATCCAAAGCATCAACAAAATCATATTAATTATAAAATTTTGATCACATTTGAAGAACCCCTGTATATGTGTATGTTCAATACACTGGCCAGTGTTTGATTATTTATCAGAATCGCTGAGCTAATTATTATACAGTATGCTTAACAAACTAATAGTGCAACTACGATGATCTCCAAACTATGTACACCTAATACATAGATAAGTATCTTGAGTCGACTGTTGTGATATGATCACGCATCTATTGAGAGTAATCCGGGATCAGGTGTCTACTTGTCCGGTATTTGCTTACCTGTCTATTACATCCTTAGTTACAGTGTACACATATGTAACACCATGTTGTAGGGCAGATATATAAACAAAAAAATTTATGCTGTTCGTTGGTAAGGGAGCCATATGAGAATGGATAGTCCGATTTGCGTTTTATTATATGTTTAAAATGTTCTTTATAGTATGAGTAAGATTCATATGGAGAGATTTTTTTTAATGTTTCCTGGAAATTTCGGGAAATGTTGAAAGTGTGTTTTTTGGCGTTTTTTGTATGTCTTTAAGACTATAACTGATATACATGATACGAACACGCAATGCAACGCGTGGTTGAAACAGTTAATTGTAGAGTAAAAAAAAGTTATATTATTATAATCTTTTAATTATATACAATTAAATATATAGGAAAGAATGTCCCAGTATATCTATTTTTAGTTATTGTTAATATTATTAAATTATAAGTAGACTTATTTGTTTGTTTGTTTTCGATTTTATTTTTTAATCGGAATCGGAAGGGCGATAAAGTGTAGCGCTTTAAATATGATAGATATGCTATGCAGGGAAGATAGTTTCAATATACATACTTATATGGAATATATTTTTTTCATAACTCATATTGATATACATTGGTTCTAATTCTGTTGTGGTTTTCGAGTAATAGAGCTCTTAGTGCAGAGTTCGTCCGGGGAAGTACTACCACCTTACCCATTTCTGCCGTGAAGTAGTAGTGCACTTGTGTTACTGTATTTCGGTTAGAAAGGTAAGGGGGCCGGCAAAATTACAGGCACATGAGACTTAACAACTTCACGTCTCAGGGTCGACAACGCATTGGCGATGCCCTTAGTGTTGCAAATGTCCATAGGCGGCGGTAATCACTTACCATCAGGTGGACCGTTCGCTTGTTTGTCGGCCCAAGTGGTATAAAAAAAAAAACCTACAGCGCGAAATTTAAATAAATCTATGAACATTTAATTCTATTTTAATAAGATGAAAAGAGAAAGTATGATTTAATTTAGTTTTTTTTTAACTAGTTGAGCTCGTGAGTTCTAGAGAGCTACTGAGTTCGTCCAGAGAAGAACTACCACCTTACCCATTTTCACAGTAGTTCACTGCACTTGTATTATTGTGTTTTGGTTAGAAAGGTAAGGGGGCCGGTGAAATTACAGGCACATGAGACTTACCAACTTGTTACTGAGGGATGACAACGCATTGGCGATGTTGTTGGTCTAGTGTTGCATTTGTCTTAACAAACTCGATTTTGCCATAATGCTATCAATAAGGTGTTGTGTACTGGTGTGCATTTAAATAAGTTAAAACAAATTCCCTGAAAATCGCCTTTACTCTTTTAAATTTAAGAAAAATAAATAAATATAACCCAGTTATGTTTAGTTTAATACTCAACAGAAAAGAAGCCGTCGTGTATCGAGATCCCGTATGTTACAATATTTTATTACGCAACAATATTACCCCAAAGTAAACTAAACTCAAAGCCTTAAAGTAAAAATCGAAACCACAAAATTCACGGTTTCCCAAACTTTTTTCTACGCCCCCAAAAGCGAAGCGCTGAATATTAGCAAAAAGTCATTAAAAGTAAGGGCGCTGTTCATCATGCCGGCGAAACCTCAAAGTCGGTATTAAAACGCCAAGTTGGTAGGACCTTAAGTTATAAAAGTTCATTCATTTAACGGTTGCACGCGTCCGAGCCGAGCGACGACAGAATTTCAAATTATATCGTGAACCAGCGTATAAATGTTGTCATAGAATATTCATCTTTTTAAGAGACCGCTTATGTGTGTGATAGCGTTTTATTTAACTGTGTTTGATAGTGTTGCACCTTCAAGTTCGTGAGTAAGGAACTCCGTGGAAGGGAATGAAAATATACAGTACTTGAGGCTTGTAAAATGCATCGTAGCTTTGGGGCGTCCCTATTTTATTATTTATTCAATTTTTAATTTGGAATTTTTTTAAAACGAATTCTGTTCTAAAATCATGTACAAAAAAATGTTACTAGTAAAGTTATCACCCAAACTTAGCACTTATACATTATTCTATAAGGATTCAAATTCCTTAAACGTTAAGGTTCATTGACCATTGAACAACATTAAAACCCCGTTTCAGAAAGTAATCTTATCGCATACAATTGTCGGGTTTCATGAAAACTCTTTAATTTGTTCAACTTTTGTTTCAGTCGGTTTCCGCGCCATCGGCTGGCTTTATCCTATTAGTGATAATTAAATCGAACTCTGGTTTTGTGTTGGGTATAAATTTCATTTTCGCGTTAACCCCCACTAAACTTTGCAATGTTTTAATCCCCGCTCAGTTCTGTTTTACCATTATTTCCATTAAACATCATACTGTGTGATTAATGTTAATTTTGATTATAATAGATTAACATAAATGGCTTACAGGTTCATGTTTTCATATGATTTTTGTTTCGTTGATTTGTGTCAGTGGAAATTATTGAAAAATAATTTTCAGTTTTCAGAACTCGAAATAGGAAGTGTACATAATGTGTTCTCGCGAATAATCCTGTTATATACACGGATAGAGTTATATGAATCTGGATACTCATTTATTTCTATACAATCCAAAAGATTCATAATACAGCAATGTTCTTCAACAACTTTCTAAAATTTCAAATTAGGATTATTTTAACTTGAATTCAAATTAGAATCTATGATTTGATTCTCAAATATTATGTCAGTCAGCCCCTCTGGTATCTCGTGAATATAAAATTATCACCTCACCCCTGAGTCAGCGGGTTTAACTTCATTTTAATAAAAAAAGTCGAGAGAGCAAAAAATTACTGGACTTGCCAATGGCGACACGATGAATGCTGACAACGCTTTCTCTGTCGCTGCAAATCTTATTCGTTTTATTGAATCGATGTCTTGTTATGAAATTGCTGCGTCTTATAATAAACTTTATTTGAAAAACGACTTAGATAACACTGGCATGTTTATTTAAGTGGCATTTAATAAAAACGAAGAAAAAAATAAATAAAGACTAAATATATTTTGATCCTTTCATTCCATTATAACTCTTGATATAGTGTAAATAAATCTTATTGTTCTGTAGCGTGTGGTAGTTATCTCCTATGTTTGAAATTGTTCTTTTATATCTTGTTAATGAATTTCCTTATATCATAAATTCATAACCGTGGATTTTCATCACTATAAAACTTATCTGAGAAATCGCCAACTTTCTTAAACTTTAGCACTCCATTTGGCTTTAATCCAAAAAATTAATTGGCGACAAGCGGTGCTTACGTTCTAGCACAGAAAGAGCGTTCGAGCGCTTGAGCGCTTTAAGCGACGCGCTTCGTGTCGAGTGTAATTAGTGCAATCAGTGTGAATCACGTTTTAGTCAAGTGTAGGCTGTTATTTCGAGTAGTTCCACCTTACTATGGTGTCAAAATTTTACTTGTAGAAAGTGAGTTTGTTTCGAGAATTATGAAGGTAGTATTTTCGTCATCAAACTTCAAAATTCAAAACCATTTATTCAGTTTAGGCCCTCGGAAGGCACTTATGAAGGTCAAATTTAAAGTTACTGAAGCTTCTAACTACTTCTTCTATACTACAGTCGATGTTATACAATAAGCATACATATGGTTTCTGCCCATTCAAAGAGATTTGGGGATGTTTCGGCTGGCTCCGTCAGACGTCACTTGGTGTAAAGTATAATGTGCAGATGATCATCGGTATACTCTTTAGTCATCGCTTAAGACTTCCTAGATATATGTTGGGTGGTGGTGGTATTCATCACCGCTACCACGAAGAAAGAAGAACGATTGTTTTTTAACAACGAGTAGGTACGGTAGTGATTAAATATATTACGAAACTATATCGCTGTTAAGAAGTGCAAAACTGCTAAATACTTACCCCAGTTACACTTAGTCAGGTAATGAATAATTAATAGAATCTAACTCAAAACTTAGACCTGAGAACGTGCTTGGTGTCAAAGTAACTTTGTGTGCATTCAAAACTTGCCCATTAGTAGCAAGTAAAATTTTTCTTTTTGGTCTAGACAAACCAATAGTAATGTCTCTTTAACACATTCCACAAACGACATTCTAGTGGCTGTTGCGCTTTTAACATTCGCACGAAATTCTGTGACATTTAAAAAAGTTTGAGCATTTATTTAAAAAAGGAACAGAGGAATAAAATTATAAAACTACATGTTTATTTAAATATAAATACATACTAGTTACTAAAAAGTATGCGACAAAATACGTCTGAAAGTATCAAATACAGTTTTGAAAGTCCTCACTCTCGTTGCTGGAAAAAGCAAATCAAGTACACCTCTTTGTGGATTCGATTTCATCGGTATTGCTCTATATGTACTGGTCTCTTCTTGTTCCGTGGTGGTAGTTGTGGTGCTAGTGGTAGAGGTAGTAGTCGTAGCTTTGGTTATTTCATTTTGTTCTTTCTCAAGATATGACGAGTTGAGGATGTATTTTGGTGGTGGTGTACGGGGCGGTGATGAGGAAGCATGATCGGTGGTCGTCGGGAGGCGGAACTCCACGAACTGCGTGGGGAGGTTCAGGTGGAAATCTTTATCTTCCTTAGACGATGTGGTCAGTATAGGTTCCTCAGCTAACATAGCGATGCTGTTTGTGTAAATGTCGTTGAAGTTCAGCGTAGACGGTGCGTAGAAGTGGTTGTACGTGAAGGCTGGTTGTTCTTCAGATGATTGGCCATTTGTGCGTGTCTGGAAAAAAAATTTTTTTCTTTAATATTAAGCATCCATTGCATTTCGATGGCTTCGCGCTGATGATGGAGCCCGCCCCCTATTCAGCTAATATAAACTTCGTCGGTGACCCAGCGCAATAAGGCCTCGGAGAGCTTACCTCTCACGTGATTGCGTAGTTAAAGAAAGAGACATAGAGGAGCATAGCGGCTGCGACGAAACATCCTCGAGTTGGTGTAATTTCACATTACAGAATGTCAACCCACGCGGCGATTTGTCGATTCCAGAGTCGAATACACACATCAGTGGCTAGTTAATCCCTTAAATTTGGGCTCATTTGTTTTTTGTTTTTCTATACATAGCTTTACCAAAATAAAAAAAAATGCATTTGGTGACTAGGATCTATAGCCTATTAATTTATAAGATTTTTAAACTGTAATAATTTACTAGATTAATTGCATCAGGTCTGCTATCTCTTTCTGACCGCCGAAATATTGATCTAGTGTGAAATTTGCTGCAACTTTGAATACAAGAGAGTTATATAAATCGGTTGCGGCTGTTGTAGTGATTAGATCAGCTGACTGTTATCAATTCCGTGAATCGCGTCTCGTCCAGGACAAATATATGTGTTCATGAACATGGCTGTGTGTGTTATGTTTGGGGCATACATATATTATGTATAATATTAACACATTGTATTTTTATCATCTCGGATAAACAAAGGTTATGTTTCCACATTTATGAACTAAAGTATACAGTAGCGACGAAAAAGTATACGACGTTATCAGTGAACAAATCAAGACATCAGCATAATTACAATTGCTTAGTTTCTTAATGAATATTGAAGGTGTTTTGTTGAGATGATAGTTTGCATTTATATAATTATTTTATTTAAAAGAAAAATGTTGTATTACGACATGACAATGTGTAATTTTGTTTTCAACCCTCTCAAGCAAAAGTTCTGATCTGGGGCTCGATTCTGTAAGGAAAATGACACTAACTCGAGGATATTTCGTCGCGGCCTCTGTGCTCTGTCTCTGTCGCTTACTACGCTAATTCTACTAATCACGTGAAAGGTAAGCTCTCCGAGGCCTCCGTGAAGCGGCTCGCCGACGAAGTTTGTATTAGCTGAATAAGGGTCTGACCTCGTGCAAAGATATTCTAATCAGGAATTATATTCGCATTTAGTAATTGTAATTTATTGTAACTATGATGAATTATTTTTATGTTCCTTAGAAACATAAATTTTAAGAAATAGCCTGTCTCACTGTTGTCACAAATTATATATTTGCATCTGGCTGATTAAATAAAAAGATATATATGGATAAAACCGCCGGGCGGAAGCTCTCAAACTTCGGGTGCGAAGGGTACAAAATCTTAATTGGAAGGTCAGTTCTTGCAGCGTTGCCTTAATTGATTGATGATGACCCCCAAGCAGGCCCTAAGGGACAGTAAAACCTACATTGAAACAATATAATGTACTTACGGTAATTAAAAGTAATAATAACACTTTTAAACTATGACACATCTCGATATGCGATCTTACTGGCCTCAGATCTAATACTGAAACACAATGTCATTGTTCACAAGACGGCGGCGTACTGTGTGAACTGATTGTATTAAAATACTACAATGATGTTTATGAGAATAAGATTTATTAGATGTAAACATGTCATTGTGATCGATACATTATTTAATGTTAACAATATAATGTGTGGAATCATGTTAAATGTTTGAAATACTCGCACGACGATAGAATTCTGGATGTAAGTTTGAGAAACTCAGACATCAAAAGTTGGACTTGCCCGTTTTTACAGCCTGTTATAATTTGGTAAAGTGCATGGATTTCATTATGTTGTAAAATGGACTCTATTCTTTATATATTAAAGTTTACTAGATTTCCAGTAGCAATGGGTAATTCAAGTCCTCTTTGGCGTTTAATCAAATCAAATTCATGTAAGAGAGGACCTGGGGCTCGTTTCTGTATGGAAAATGACCCTATCTCGAGGATGTTTCGTCGCGGCCTCCGTGCCGTCTCTTTCACTTACTACGCTAATACTACTAATCACGTGAGAGGTAAGCTGTCCGAGGCCTTTGTGAAGCGGCTCGCCGACGAAGTTTGTATTAACTGAATAAGGGCTGTTTGTGGACTAACGAATGTGAAACTGAAGTACATAATCCTGGCTCTATAATTCTATATACCTACATCTAAACATAAACACGATTTTAGTAGAAAAACATTTGAATACTAAAGAATATTATAGAAAGCTAGTATATAGCTTTCTCGACAGACGTTGTTCTGTCGAAATAACTCCATACCCATACTCCATAGAAGTTATATAGAAAAAAGTACTTAATTTTTATTTTCCGGCCACCTTTTCCAAATTTCTATGCCTAAAAAACCGGGAAATCAATTACAGCGCCTCTTACTGGGTCCGATTGTAAATTCAAACCTTTCTTTGAATCTATTTGAACATACAAAAAGATATCAAAATCGGTTCAGCCGTTTAGGAGGAGTTCAGTCACATACACACGCACAGAATTATATAAATAAATATTAAAGTATAACTTCATTTACAGCTTAAAATCAAACAGCTAAAGATAGTGTACCTATCTAACATAAAAAGCATAAATAACTTACTTAAAATTACATAAAAATCAACAAGAACAAAGAACAATAAATGGATATAGAATAGGTATACCTCCACAGTAGGATCTAAATCTAAAGAGATTGGTACTTTCAATCTAAAGGTCAAGAGCCTTGATTTTTTCAGCTCTCCTGTATGTAGAGTATATTCAAAACAGGGTAGCCGCAGGCAACGTAAGGTAAAATCGCATTTGCCTGCAAATAAAAGGAGCTGGCGAAACCGCGAGTAGCATCCGTACATTGCGATATGAAATGTGGGAGTTCATTATCTGAGACGACACGTCGTGGGGTCGAATACTAAAGGTCTAGTTGGAATCCGTGAAGGATGTAAGGAAAAGAAAGTTTGGTGGAAATTTTTATTACTGCCCTCGAAATAAAACGTTACATTAGTATATGACCATTGAGTATCAATTGTCTGCACTCGAGGGGTAGTTCGTCTGAGCTTTGTGGGCTTGCCTAATTTTTTATCTTATTTTTATTTTATTTTTTTATTTATTTATTGAATTGATTTGTATCTTTTTCCTACCATAGTGAGATTGCACTCGAAATCAACAAACCTATTTTACTATGATTAAGCATTGACCGTGAAGAAAACGTTTGTTTGTACCTAGATAAGTAGATCAATACTTAAAACTGGCATTAGTATTAATTTCTAACGGAGAATAAGAATCATATGTGTGCCGTAGTTTTACTCGAGTATCTCTTCTTTGATCTTTAAATAGTATAAACTTCCAACGTGTATGTCTCTCAAACCACGCAATAGATTTTGAAGAAGCTGAAAAAAAAATTCTGAACGTTTATGTGTATAATACGTTATCATTACCCCACTTAGGTGGAGTCAGGGCGGGTCGCTAGTGAAATATATTTAGCCGTGACGCCTCAAAGCGTGGACCCGCACTCAAGTTTAGCGTGCGCCGGTAAGGATGCTTATGATGCGGTGTTGCAGTTTATTTAATTTCCTCAAAGGCATTACGTGGAAAAAGCATGTTTTCGAGTGGCTCCCTGTTGTGCGCTTTCGAGAAGGCTTTGAAGCGGTGAGCACGGTTTTTGTATGGCCTTTCATGTGTTGCGAATTTATTTTGTCAGATGCGTTGTTTGATACATTTTTAGCGATCTGTAAGGCTAATAAAATTTGATTAGCGCGTATTAGATTCACCAGTCCGTCTGTTGCAGTCCTTTTTAGCGTCCGACTTTGGTCGGTGAATGATCTTTACAGTTATTCTTTTAGTGTTAATATGAGCGGGGAATTCGACACAATATAATTTGATACTACCTATTTATTTTGTCGGGCCAGTTGGCTTGGTGGTTGCCGCAGGGTGTGGGTTCGATTCCCACTCAGAACAAACATCATAAACATGTCCATTTGTTGTTTCAGGCTGGGTGTAAATATCTTTATATTAAGTATGCATTTATAAAGTCGCATATGTATTATATCAGTTACCTGGGAGCCTTAGTACAAGCAGTACACTCTGCTTAATTTGGGATCAGGTAACCATGTGTGAAGAATGTCCTGGGATATTTATTTATTATTTATTTAATTACAAGTCGGACTATATACCTGATAAAAACTAGCTTAGGTTCATTAAATATTTTTCTCTGAGATATAAATTTTTCAGTCATGTCTCTAATAAAATTGAGCTTCTTTTTCTTTTACAATTTCCAACGTCTGAAAATATTAGTGCCACTGGATAGCTGCTCTGCTTATGTAAGAACAGGCGGAACACTTTAATAAAAAGACGTCCCTGCAGAGATGTCACAGGGCTTTTAAACAGTCTCTTAGGACTCTGAGCGTGACGTGTGTATGTCGGCACCTTTTGAGATGTCGAGGGATATCAGGGCTTAATTTATTTCACTGTTTGAAAGACTTTTTTTTGAATAAACACTGACAAATTGTTAAGGCCGTAAGTTTGAATGACAACTCTTTTAAGATTTTTACCGTATTTATTTTAAATGGAGATTTTATTTTTATTTTAATGGAATAATTTATTAAATTATAGATCGTATGCCAAAATTAATATTAATTAATTACCATCTACCGTATTTTAAACCTCTTTTGCCAACATTTTAAAGGGGCTTGTAAAATTGCAGGTACATGAGACTTAACAACATCAAGTCTCAGGGTCGATATCGCACTGACCATGCTCCTGGTGTTGCATCGTGGTGGGGCGATGGTGACCACTTACCATCAGGTGGACTTTCAAACGGTTTGTCAGCCCATTTGCCAAAAAAATATACAGTGTACCTGGGCAGTCGGATTAAAAATACTGCCAAGAAGTCTTCTTATAGCATGTGACATGTGGTGATTGTTCGAAATAATATAACGTACCGATATTAAGGTTTTAAATAGTGTACATAACACCGTACTTGACCCAAGATCGCATCCAAGACCCACCTTTATCTATTTCTTCTATCCAAATTACACCACAAGACAAACCAGTTTGCATCTCATTCACTTAACATATTTAACGTACGTAGAGCTAAGCTAGCACGATGTTTTGTCAGCGACACGTATAGTATATAATTCAGGCTGAAACCCCTTTAGACGTGAATAATGCAGTTGTCAATAGACAGATTGATGTGCTCCGTATATCGCCAACGTCTTCGGAGAAGGAGCTTCCTTCACTATGGCGACATAAGTGAGGAACTTGCATCCAGCGTACTATCAAGCTTTTTTGGATTACTGTTATTAATTCCTAAATTATGGCTTACTAACTTCCGCACTGTTGTTTCACGCGCGTTAGACATGCCCATGCCTTGCTCCGTACCATTGGCTACACGTCTGCTAAATTTTAGCAAGATCTGTAGAGTCATTGAGCCGAGAAAGCGTAACAAAGGAATAAAAAAAAAATCAAGCTCACTTTTGCATTAATAATATTAGTTTTCATTTAAATCAAACAAGTCTCCTCAGTATATAAACTGGAAACATATCTTCACGCCTATTATCTTCGACTAGGTAGGCAGATGTTTCTGTAATGTCATTATTCCACCGTTGATATTTTAAATCACAACGCTATGACAAATCCCGGCCAACATGTATGTACTCATCCCTAAGCAAAGAAACGTTAATATTAGTTTACCCGACCTTCGAATTGAACCCAGGGCCTCTCCGATATATAACCTTACTCTATATCGATCGACCACCAATTAAAATAATGTGTGTATTTATATAAGTAACTAGCTGTACCCTGCCACGCTTCGCTGTGGCACATTTTGATTGAATGGTTAAGAAATGAGAAACAAAACAAAGACGGTCGCGGATATGTGACTGATGCAAAAAATTATAAAAACTATCCTTGATGCGGAATATCATGCTCAAATTTCAGCTCGATCGGTGCAGAACTTTTTGAGTTTTGAAGCGTACACAAACCAACATAACATTTATTTATATATATGTAGAGCAATGGAGAGCAATGCTCGGGATTTCTTACTAACATGACTTCTACCGTATTCTCTTTTTTAAAACACTGTCATATATACCTAGATACGAATTAGATGCGATAATAAAGGGCTCCCAATAACAGTATTTCTCACAAAATATGTAAATTGAAAACCTTACCTTCTAATGACATTGTAGCAGTTTTCATTGCCTAAAAACACGGTTAAATGACATTTTCTGAAAATGAATCCTAGCTAGATCGATTTAACGCCCCCGAAACCCTGTATACTAAATTTCATGAAAATCGTTGGAGCCGTTTCCGAGATCCTAATTATATATATATTTATAAATAAATAAATATCCCGGGACATTCTTTACACACGGCCATCTGGTCCCAAACTAAGCAGAGCTTGTACTATGGAAACCAGATAACTGATATACTACATATACTACTTTTTTTTTCTAAATACATACTTACATAGATATTTACACCCAGACACAGAACAAACAGACATGTTCATGCACAAAAATATTTGTCCTGGGTTGGGAAGCGAACCCGCGACCTTCGGTTTGGCAGTCAGAGCGCTAACCACCTAGCCAACTGGCCTGTCAAGAATTGCTCGTTTACAGGTATTAGCTAGATATATAGATTAGATTAGATAAGTTGAGACATAAAGGCTTAAGTTTAATTATTTTAGCTTTCTAAACACTAAACTGTTAGAACAGGGCCATTAGAACTGGACAAATTTACTTTCTAGTTGATAACTTAAAAAAAAATGTATCAAGGTACTAAACTACCAATATGCTCGACGCAATCCGCACCCATACGTCCACACGGCAACAGACAATCACAAGTAGGTTTAGGCCACGCTGCGTAATCTATGCTCAGGCAAGACACCTTTGTTCCGTGACCAGCTACCACGCCAATTCATGGTCCAGTACAATGGAGGCAATGCATCAAACTGATAGCTTGTGACCTAATCCTTGTATTTAGTGTACGGCCCGTGCTTGCTGTGTATTGAAGATTTGTGGTGATCAGAACGAAACTGAGAGTGGGGATGTGACTTTGAGATCACTGTATTGTAACGACACTCATCAGTGGTAAACTCTGAATAGCATAAAACAATATCTGTATTTCTGACAGCCTGTTTGTGCTGTTATATCTTTTAATCTATTCAATAGATTGTTATGTGTTTTTAATCATCATTTACAGGATAGATTTCGTAAGGTTATAATATGGTGCTTTCCCCGCGGTTTTACCCGTGTTTATCCATATCATATATAGCCTATAACCATCTACGAAAAATCTGCGTCGAATGGTAGCAGTCCCATCCCGATATGTTCAGTAGTTTTGGGGTGATAGTACGTCAAAGGAATCCTATTTTCCTTATTAATATATACTGGCTGTCCCCCGCGGTTTCAACCGTTTATCGATATCATATATAGCCTATAACCATCTACGAAAAATCTGCGTCGAATGGTAGCAGACCCATCCCGATATGTTCAGTAGTTTTGGGGTGATAGTGCGTCAAAGGAATCCTATTTTCCTTATTAATATATACTGGCTGTCCCCCGCGGTTTCAACCGTTTATCGATATCATATATGGCCTATAATCACCTTGGCAAAATTCCGCATCGAATGGTAGCAGTCCCATCCCGATATGTTCAGTAGTTTGGGGTGATAGTGCGTCAAAGCAACCCTATTTTCCTTATTAATATATACTGGCTGTCCTACGCGGTTTCACCGTTTATCGATATCATATATAGCCTATAACCATCTACGAAAAAATCCGCGTCGAATGGTAGCAGTCCCATCCCGATATGTTCAGTAGTTCTGGGGTGATGGTGCGTCAAAGGAACCCTATTTTCATTTTACATATTTAGACTTATTGTAACATGTAAGGTTGAAGGGTCTACCCTTTCCAGAATAACGTAATTGTTGTTGGATCTACTATTTCATCTACAAGCATCATTTCCATTGTCAATCTACAATCAATTCATTAAAAAAACATTATTTAAAGTAACTTGTATAAGATCAAAACACTTTCGTTTTTCACAGATCTTTAAATCATATTAATTACTGTAAAAGTAATTAACGCTTTCACGGTATTCGTTAAAAACTAGTCTCGCCGCGATGCCAGCCTGAAGGATAGGTTTGAGCACCTAAAGAACCAGCCAGTCAATAAACAATATTTTCATTAATCCTTATAATAAATTTAACATACTACAACGGAGATAAATAAGTAATAATAATAATATATATTTCAGCAAAACAGACAGTTATTACAAAATTCAACAGTAATATAATGATAATTAAGAGTTTTGCAGATCTAAACTATCAGAAAGGTTTTTTTTTGTTTCCTCACTAGGCAAGCCTGTATCGAGGAAACCTAATACTCCGATTATTTATTAAAATTAGACTAAACCGCTCAGAAGACATAGACATATTAACTTATACCTATTACAATACATACATATTCTTTGGGTCCACAAAGAGCACCATATTAGCCTTGTATGTGTGTATGTATAAAAATAAATAAAATCCCGGGACATTCTTGACACACGGCCATCTGGTCCCAAACTAAGCAGAGCTTGTACTACGGAAACCAGATAACTGATATACTAAATATACTACTTTTTTTTCTAAATACATACTTATATATAATAGGTTGGGGAAAAAGTTCCTTCGCATTTTTTAAGAAAATTCAAAACATTTTTAATATAGTTTATTTAAATTTAACTAAAGTATGTAGGTACCATTTTGTTCGATAAATTTTTGCCATCTTGTAGGTAGGGACATGATCCCATTGCTATAGAAATTTTGGGACTTCTGATCAAAATACTGCGACAAGTGGTTTTGACAGTGGTTTTAACCTGACACTGCCTAAAGAATTCTGAAGAAACCGAAACAGATGGAAATCTGAAGGTCAGGACTATACGGCGGATGCATTAATACCTCCCAGCCAAACTCTCTTAATTTTTACTGAGTGGCTAAAGATGTGTGAGGTCTAGCGTTATCATGATGAAAAACCACACCCCTTCTGTTGATTAATTCCGGCCGCTTTCTCTCAACTTCTTGCTTTAATCTCATCAGTTGTTCGCAGTAGAGTTCAGAATCGATGGTCCTGCCTGGTGGTAACAGCTCATAATGAATAATGCCCTTCCGATCCTACCACACACACAGCATCACCTTGTTGCGAGTTAACCTGGGTTTCGCCACAGTCTGTGAAGCCTGACCGGCCTTTGACCACGACCTTTTTCGCACGTTCTTGTCGTACGTGATCCACTTTTCATCACCAGTTATCAGCTTCTTCAAAAATGGTTCGGTTTCATGACGTCGTAATAAAGAATCACAAATGAGTACACGGTTCATTAGGTTTCTTTCAGTGAGCTCGTGAGGTACCCAAATATCTAGCTTTTTTGTGTACCCAGTTCTTGTCAAATGCGCCAAAACTGTTTTGTGGTCAATTCCCAGTTCTTCAGCTACGTCGTAACTACTGATATGCCGATCTTGCTCCACTTTTTCAAAAATGGCATTCATTTTATCCGTAATGGGACGACCAGAGCGACGTGCATCTTTGACATCAAAATTTCCGGATTGAAAACGCTTAAACCAAATTTGTGCTACTCTCACAGACACTGCACTAGGTCCATAAACATCGCAAATTTTTTTCGCGGCTTTTTTGTAGTAACATTTTAAAATGAATCGAATTTCTTCATTAGATTCACTCATCTCGGCGGTACGAAAAACAAATGCAAATCACACATTTTCCTAATTTGAATTTGGAATTATGTTCTTTAAAATATTAACTTTCAACGATACCAAAACCAGCCAGATACAAATAGTATAGCCAAAGAGATTTTATTACAAGTTCATACATACTATAATACGAAAAGACTTTTTCCCCAACCTTATATATTTACACCCAGACACAAAACAAACAGACATGTTCATCCACACAAATGTTTGTCCTGGGTGGGAATCGAACCCGCGACCTTCGGTTTGGCAGTCAGAGTGTTAACCACCAAGCCAATTGGCCTATATACATATGTATGTGCATGTTGTGTGTACAAGTATGTAAGTGTGTATTTAAAATGTATGATATTAAAAGCTGCTAGTTAATGAAATGAAAAAAATGAAGACACACTTTCTTTCAATAAAATATATCACTTATAGTTGGAATTTTGTAAAATTAACTGTCATACCTACTTAGAATGATTAATGACCTAGCTCTGTCTTTTTCTGTTTAAGTAATTTAAATGCAAAGATGAAGCTGTTCTTATAAATCATATAATTCAAATAGTCTCTGAGTGCACCTGTATAATATGTCTCTGATAAATTAGTATTCAGTAGAGTTTCTGTCAGTTCTTTGAACTCAGCTGCCTCCCTTGTCGTTGAAACAACATCTTCAGGGACAGGTAAATCTACAAGTTTAAAAATATAAAGTTTCTTAACAATAGCAATTTTAAGTTAGTTTTTTTTACTTATTCTCATTTCTTTAACTCACAATGTAAAACGCTTTAAACCTTTTAAATTAACCTTTTACTTTTATTAAAAAAAAAAATCTTACCAAAATTACTACTTACATTTATGAGTAGTAAAGCTCTTAGTGCAGAGTTCGTCCGGGGAAGTACTAGCACCTTACCCATTTCGGCCGTGAAGCTGTAGCGCACTTGTATTACTGTGTTTCGGTTAGAAAGGTAAGGGGGCCGCAGCCGGTGAAATTACAGGTATATAAGACGTAACAACTTCGCGTCTTAGGGTCGACATCGCATTGGTGATGCCATGGTGTTGCAAATGTCTATAAACGGCGGTGACCTGTTGTATATATAAAAAAAACCTTTCTTTTTTTCCACCATTTAAATAGTATTTACAAACGAAATAAAGTATTCTTGTGTTGAATATTTAGAGGTGGGGGCAGATAGGTTTTTGTCCCATCCGACCACATCCAATTGCAGTTGCATGGACTTGAAAGTATTTTGGATTCCCATATATTTTTCCCACGTGGGGGTCAAAGTCATGGAGTCCATTGGTATAAATAAAATAGATCTGTTTAACGGGTGGTTCCATTAAACTGCAAAAAAAGATTTACAATACTGGTTCCCTTTCGTTTAATACTAGGTCGCGGGCGCTGCGCGGCGCCATCTTGTACTAATTGGTCCGCGATGCGAAGATGTTCCGACGATTTATTGCACGCCTCAGCACCTTACCTTTAGCTGTGTGCATTTAATGCCTTCTACATTATATTAAACTAGCTACCGACCCGCAGTTTCACACACGTTCCCGGGGAATCGAATGTTTTCCAAGCCAGCCATTGACAATCGGGAGTAGACTTTCTATAAGTCAAATATTTTTTTAATAAAATGTTTGTTCCGATGATTATTCTCTACATACACATAAAATCGCAAAATTTGCACTCTCTCTTTCTAATATTAAATTAAGACTAGTTTCTGCTGCAGTTATAGCCAAATCCTGGAGTTAATGTATTTCAGGAATACAATATAGCCCATTTCCACCTGGAATAATGTACCATTGGAATACATATTGTTTTTATCAAATGACCTGTTTCTGACATAACCTATTTATAATATTATAGTAAGTATAGATTTTATAAAAAACGCTTGCAATATTGACTTGTTGAATAGAAACTTACACTTTCTTAACTAGATTGAACTAGCTTTCATTATTTTATTTATGCCGGGATTGTGATTGACTTTAATCTCACCTGATGGTAAGTGAAGATGAGACCGAAGATGGTGCTCGCTTTCCCGTTAGTACCCTATTCACGCTTCTTAAAGAGCCCATAGTTGTAAGTTTTAGGGAACACAGGGATCTTATGATTGGATGGGATAAGAAATACTAAGTCTAGTCTTAGCCTAGTTATAATATACAACGTCAAAATTCAGTGCGCTATTGAGGTGTCAAGGTTGGAGATTCTCATGACTGTACCTTTTCAATTTTATTTTTAACTTGCTGTCCCCTGCGGTTTTACCCGGGTTCCCAAAGATCAAGTTTCTATTTAATAAAAAGTAACCCATATTTTATTCCAGGATATGCTCTATCTATGTGCCAAGTTGCATCTAAATCTGTTTGGTAGCTTTTGCATGAAAGAGTAACAATCATCTATATGTATATTTTCTCCAGGCCAATTGGCTTGGTGGTTAGCGACCCCGACTGCCAAGTCGAAGGTCGCGGGTTCGATGCCCACCCGGGACAAACATTTGTGTGCATGAACATGTCTGTTTGTTCTGTATCTGTGTGTAAATATCTATATATGTAGGTATTTAGAAAAATAAAAAAGTAGTATATGTAGTATATCAGTTATCTGGTTTCCATAGTACAAGCTCTGACAATACATATACAGTTTTGATAAAATTTAATATTTAATTTATTATTATTATATATACAAACTTTCTCATTTATAACATTACTAATTATTTAACATAATTATCATTTTACGATCACAAAAATACAGTAAATCTTGAGCTTCATCGTACCAAAAAAGTGGTTCGAATCACTTATTGTTTTATTTTCATGCAAAACCAGCAGCTAAACAATTCTGATGCTCGCTTCATTGAATAAACAAACGCTCAAAATAAGATACGAGCTTCTATGTTATCTCTGAAATATTAGATGCAATTCCACGTAACATTTCCTTTTTCTGTGAAAGTTATGATTGGGAGAAAATCTCACTAGTGAGATCGCCAACTTTGCCTTACTATGCCATAGTCTGGTGTTGCTCGCTGTACATTCCTGGAGGTAATGTGGATGTGACTTTTATTCATATCAGTGCCATCATAATTAATATTATAAAGAGAAACGATTTGTATTTTTATATGTAATGAATTATTTCTAAACAATTGAATTGATTTTAATATAATAATAATTTCGATATTGTAAAGCTTCATTAACCAATGACCAATTAACAGAGGCTATGTTATAACCAGGATATAATAGACCTTTCGGAAACATCGGGTGATGTGACAGCCAGATGTCGCTAGTTAAAAATTAAGAGTGTCTGTCTGTCTCTTCCGTTTTCTCTGCCATACTAGTTATCGAACTATCAATATTAGTTTAATGTGTAGGTCTCCAGTCTCAGTGGTATATGTACTACTATGTCAAATAACGTATGTTTTTATTTCACTTTGTGGAATTAATGAAGTAATCCTATTAAAATATTTTTTAAATTGACTTCTTATCCGGTTCGAAGGATCAAATTAAATTAGTTTGAGAACTGTTTTATTTCATGTTATTTATGTCCACCGAACATGCTAAATAATGTGTTTAAATATTTCAACCAGAAATATATAAAAATATAATTTAATCTTAAGATGAAAATAATAATATAAGATTAACATAATTGTAGTTCACTTCGTGGTACCATGTCCATGCTATTCTCACGTGGCTCGGCTCCAGACCGTTGCCTCCTGTACTCCAGTCGCGTATGAAGGAAAATTAGACTTTTTAAACTTCCTTCCAGAACTTCGATTTTACCTCATTTCTTCCAACTTTGGAGTTATTTCGCTCGGCTCAGGTGGGCTGCATGCTTATTACCCACATTTTATAAAGTGCCTACTGAGACTCGACTTTCTCATTGGATTAAGTATTTATGTTACTTTTGTGAAAATTTCGAAAAAGTATCAAGTATTAATTGTTCTCAGTTAGCAGAGAAACAGTAAAATGTATTATCAAAAAACGGATATAAAAAAATCTAGAGAACAAATAAAAGCCGTTGATAAAACAATTGGCAATTTATTACGGCCGCAAACCGTCAACGAATTAAAAATAAAACTCGAAACAAAATGTATGAGTCCGAATCGTCATTTATAACTTCCTATCGGTTGTTTCCGAAACAATGTACGCGAATGAAAAACGGTGGAGCGCCGACGGGCCGGTGCGTTGCGTCGCCGCTCGCCGCCCCCGACGCGCTCATGAATTAAATTTTATCTTGTAATGTTAAAAGGTAGTTGTCAAGTATGCCGGAAAATATCTTTATACTGCCAATTTTATTCATAAATCAATATAACACAGAACAGTAAGGTAGCTTCAGTAACTTTAAATTGTACCTTCATAAGTGCCTTCGGAGGACCTAAGCTGAATAAATGGTTTTGAATTTTGAATGTAATTTTTCTATTGTAAGCATTTTTTTCTCGTGAACTGTTTGTTCTATGTTTTATTATTGGACTTGATCAGGGCCGTCTTAGAGCCTAAGGCAGGTGCCATTGAAGCCCTTTAAGTAATAAATAAATAAAGGTAAAAGATCTTGTACTGCAAAGTAACCGACCACCGTGCTATGTTCTTCACACTAAGTTTGTTGTTATATATGTATAGTTATATATGTGTAGAAAACCAGTCGTTTTATTAAATTACCAAAAATGATAGATACTGGGTTTTACCATTTTGGGGCCTTAGTCAAATCGGAGGACTTGGAGTCGTGCCCGTATGATAAAGATGGAATGGGGTACTTCATCTATGAATAGAGTTTAATTCAACTCCAAAGCACCGACATCTTTTTCAATAATCTATTCGTTTAATCAAAGCAAATTCCAAACATTCAATCCCAGATTAAAATAGCTGTGTGTAAATAGCGTAGTCAATAATACAGACCTCAGATAGGCCGGCATACTCTCAAGCGTCAACCTATGGAATGCTGCATTCTCAGTCGAATGCCCCGGATACCGCTGAAGCGCTGAATGCCTTCTGCGGTCGCCGTTCTCAAATATTTACGATAATACACCTTAATCAATAGACTCTAATTCCTTGCTCTTTTCATTGCTATAAACGCTGTTTTACATATTGGTAGTGTTTGCCGATAATACACACGAGAAAACAAATAATGCGTTCACTTGGAAAGCAATATTTTATGGTTGTTTTAAGACATTTAAGAAAAGGTATTTTTTTAATACGTACAATTTTAGCACAATATTTTTAAATTCTTCCTAGTGAATGCAATTTCTGTTTTGTGTGAAAATTGGTAGTGATACGTACCAATGGTTAAATTATTATTAGATATTAAGGAAAACTTTTACTTGTCTTTTATATATTGCATAGTGTTATGCATTACTGAAATAATATAAGCGAGTGCATTTTACGCCCATTTTAAGCTTTTACTTTACGTCATTTATTTAGAATTTTTTTGAATTTCCTTTACTCTGTTAAAACAACATTCGGTGGTCAGACTATTCATAACTGCTTGTGATGGCCTCTTAGAACAAAATCATTAACACATGTCTTTTTAATTAAATTACCTCATAGTGCAGATTATATGTAGGTTTCTAAACTGTAACCATATATTAGATTGTATTAACTAAGTAATATTACTCGAGTAATACTAATGCAGTGGAGTGGCCACAATTCTGCTTTGGGACATAGCTAAGAACTTGTTAGTCGCAGGTGCATTCTTGACACTAATTATGTCACTTGATTAATTAATTTCGTATTTTGGGTCAAATGGACTTGCATCAAGATTAATTAATAAGTGTCTTACTGTCTTACAAATCTTACTAATATTTTTATGAAGAATATGTGTTGGTGTGTTGTGTGTATGTTTTTTACACTTAGATCATTACAATACTATTTTAATTTGGATTTTAATGAAATTTCGTACATATTTTTATTTAATTAATACATGAACAATTTTACAATTAATCTGAATCTACACTAATATTATAAAGTGGAAAGATTTGTATTTTTGTATGTAACGAATAAACTCAAAAAGTACTGGACCGATTTTAATCATTCTTTTTTCATTAGAAAGCTACATTATCACTGAGTAACATAGGCTATTTTTTTTAATGTTAGGGATCCATACTAAAACTCCAATAATGTAACACAAGGTGTGAAAAAATTATCAAAAAACTTTCTTACATCGCGTGCGCTGCGAAAACTATTGATGAGAGAATGAACCAACTAATGTAGAATCCCTCGGGAACGCGTGTGAAACCGCGGGGGACAGCTAGTACTTTATATGTGTGCAATTGTCTTTGGATAGCAGATTTACCTTTTTTTTTCCTTACTTTATGTTTTTGTGTAAGTGCAATCTGTTATCTGTTACTGTACCGTTCAAAATAATAAAAATAAAACTAAAATCATAAATTTAAATTTATCAAGCGACAATAGAACAAAGACAAAAGCCAAAGCTACAAATGTAAATTTAATATTTTGAAATTATTTCAGAGATAATATAGAGAAGGAGCAAGACGTTATTTAGATCTTTTTTAGGAGCTTTTATATTTAGAAGATAAGTATTCGTAAATTATTACGCGGTATCTACACGATAATTTTTTTTTAACATAGCAAAGGAAAAGCGTAATTGAGGTTGATCCGTTAAGTAAATGTCTTTGTGGAAACTTACCTTTGTTTATTCTTTATTTATGTACCTGTACTAGATTCCCAGTTCCTGAGGAATCTAATATATCCAGGGTTTTAACATAGCCTGTATTCATCTGGATTACTGTGCATTTCAAATGGGGATTTTTTTTATTACGTGCTGTTTCGAATATTTCCCCTTCGCCTTTCCCACTTTCTTTATAATATATTTTACTCACGTTCCTGAGGGATATCACATTTTTCCAGGATGTGCTTTATCTATGTGCCAAGTTTCATCCATATCCGTTTAGTAGTTTTTGCGTGAATGAGTAACGAACTTACTTACATACAAATCTTTCCTCTTTATAATAATTAGTATAGATAGATATATTACTACTAGACTATTTACCGGACTAGCGTAACTGTAATTTTTTTTCAAATCGAGCGAAAAAAATTTTGCGCATCGAAATTTCACAAAATTTCAACTTCGCGTTCAAGAATGATGTAAAGGAATTCTGTTGATGTAAAAATAACTACAGATATGCCTCATACCGGCACGTTCCCGTTGTCACGTGCGCGAAAAGGGGTATATTTTTATGGAATACGTAATTCTGTTTGACTTCATACGCGATGTCCATATTTGCCGAAGACTCGACGTCCTACATGCAAAGAGCGATGCCTGTTTCCATTGTCATACGTCACGGGAATTGTGCAAGTGGGGAGGTAGACTTATGAAAAAAAAAATCTTAAAACATTCTTTCCACATGGCCATCTGATCGTAAACTAAGCAGAGCTTGTTCTACGGGAACCAGGTAACTGATATACTTCTTTTAAAATACATACTTTTATTGATACTAGTTGTCGCGCCAGACGTTGGCCTGTCGAAATAAATCCATACAAAAATACAGGAATTCGATCACAGCGCCATCTATTGGGGCCAAATGTGAATCTAAATCACCCAGGGCGCCACTCAAACGCATACAAAAAAAATCATTCAAATCGGTCCAGCCGTTTAGGAGTTCACTGTCAACACGTGCAGAAGATATAAAATTAAATATATAAAGACTAGCTGTCCCCCGTGGTCTTACCCGCGTTCGCGTGGGATGTCACATGTATTATACATAAAAATCTTCCCCTTCAATCGCTCTATCTATTAAAAAAAACAGCATCAAAATCCGTTGCGAAGTTTTAAAGATTTAAGCATACATAAGGATATAGGGACAGAGAAAGCGACTTTGTTTTATACTATGTAGTGATGATACATAAAATACAGAAGAAACAGACTTGTTCGTATACACAGATGTTTGTCCTAGGTGGAAACCGAACCCACGATCCCCGGTCAAACTTAAAAACGAAATCCAGTATTTAATTGGTTCATTTAACATTGTTATGTTTTTTCTTTGCTTACGCTACACTTTTAGTATAATTAAATGAAGATGAGGTGGGAAGGATGTTGATACCATGCTTACCTAGAAAATTACCACAATTTATCTCGAACGCTTCCATAAATCATAAATCGTTTATTGCGAGAATGTAGTTTACATGGTGTTCTTAATATAATTTCAAGCTCTTACATTCTACCATGTCCGTGGTGTGCAACATTAATCTTAAGCTATTATAATTTTTTAAATTATAAAATGTAAATAAAAAAAAAAAGTTTTTGTACTAAATACACTACTATTGCGAGTTACATGAATAGTTTACTACAGATAATAGCAATTGTTTTTTTTTATCTGGTATTATTTGGAATTACCGCCCGCGGTTTCATCTGTATTTTTGGATGGCAGTTTCCTATATTCTATTCAATGACCGAAAGTAAATAATATGCAATTTTATATAAGAAATTACAGGCACAAGAGACTTAACGACTCCATGTCTCAGATGCCCCTAGTGTTGCAAATGTCCATAGACGGCGGTGACCACTTACCATCAGGTGGACCGTCTGCTTGTGTGTCGGCCCAAGTGGTATAAAAAAAATACTATTACAAAATAATAATGAAGGCATTTCCTGCCGGCCATAACTTCCACCAGACGCTCTAACGCTTCCACATTTTGTCTTTTAGTAAATAAGTTTGTCTGCGAGAATATAAAAAAAGAATGCTTAATTTTATCAAGATCGCGTCAGCCTCAATATACTTGCTTTTATAATATTACTGTGAATAGTGTCAAACTTTAATTCAAATCCCTACTAATATTATAATTGTGAATGTAAGTCTGTTTGTTACGCTTTCACGCCAAAACTACTTAACCCATCATCATGAAATAATAATGATAAGAAAAATGATGAAAAGAAAGAATAATAATCCTGTCCGGTCCTTACTGTATTTGCCAGGCGTCAATATAACACCCAATCAACGTACATTTTGAATAAATTGAACCACACTTTGAATACTTGCCCTATGCTGCGGTATGAATGCAAAAATACTCTATTGGAATGGCTAAAATCACAAACATACGATGAAATTGAATTATTATTGACAAGAATATGCTAAACTAGAACCTGTATCCAATCGTAATATGCATCAACCGACCAATCATCAACACATACATCTATTCACACCTATTTTTATTCATTTTAGTTTAGTTATGTCTCAACATTGTAAATTGTAACCCATGGGAAGTTGCGAGGTAACCCCATCACAAGTATCCCTATAACTTACCGGGGTTGCCTCAATTTTGCGCTGTAAACATTTGTATGAAAAACAATAAAAACTTTTTATTTTATTTTATGAAACTTTGTACACATATTCTTGGAGGTATTAAAAGTAACAGAGGATACTTTTTGTGCCGGGAAAATGTTAAATCCCTCGGGAACGTGGGTGAAACCGTGGGGGACAGCTTAATAATAATTGGCAAGCATCAAAATTGAAATAACAATCGTGTTTAACGTTTATTAATTCATTTTCTCGTTAATTAATTCCAAATTGATGTGAAATATCATGTATGTGTCGTAATCATATGAATAGGATTTTCATAGCTTTTAATATAAACACTCTAATAGAAAACTGGTAGTTATGTAGATTTAATTGAATATGTTGTATCCGCATAAATAATTTTGATGAATCAAATCTAAATTTAATAATTTGATTAATGTTACGTTAAATAACATTAATGAACAATTTCTCTGCAAAAATAATTCTATGTCAATATTATCTATGAACATAACAATACACTCGCAATTTTCATTCCGAATATAAAGTTATTGAATACACATTTTTCTGTGATTGATCGTCATTGACAGTTGGCTGGAATGTTAGAGACTTTGACTGCCACGCCGCAGATCGTGGGTTCCATTCCAACTTAGAAAAAACATTAATGTGCACATGAACTTGTGCGGCGTTTTAGTTTTTCAGTTATCTGGTTTCCATAGTACAAGAACAGCTTAGCTTGGGATCAGATGGCCGTGTGCAAAGAATGTCTTAGAAAATGTATTTATTTAAAAAAAATACTTTTATTACTAAATGTCGTATAGATAACAATGGAACCACGCGGCGCCTTTAACGAAACAGGTCTTAGCAAATAGAGGGAGACATCGGCTGATAGAAAAATTTTCTCGAGAGCTTTTTGGCTGTGAATAGACAGACAGACAGATCTCCTTTGAGAGGTCTTGGAGACGGAAACTTCGATGTATGGGGTATATTAACTGTTCTGAAAAAGCATGGGTGGGTAGGCTTTTACGCTAAATATATACATTTTGTGAGTAAAGAACCGACTGGCGCGAATTCTTGTAAGATATTTATTCATAGGGTTGAGTCCATTGACCTTTGACAGATCAGCCCCCTTATTCAGCTAATACAAACCTCGTCGACGAACCGCCGCACGGAGGCCTTGGACCTCTCACGTGATTGCTTAGTTAGCGAAAGAGACAGAGCATAGAGGCCGCGATGAAACATCCTCGAGCTAGAGTCACTTTCCTTACAGAATCGAGCCTCTAGCTTTAACAGAATTAACATTGAAAAAAGTATTAAGTTATTATTTTCTTGTAATTCACATAAATTGGGACATTTTATGAAAACTAGTATTCGCGCACTGATCGAAATTTTATCATAATAATCATTGAAAATTTGGGAATACATATTGGAATTTACATGTTAAAAAAAATTGGGTTCCAAATTTTGAGCGTCAATAGCTACAAAATAAAATATAAAACTATTCACAAACAGAACGAAACTAAACTATTTTACCTTTAACAATTTATTAATATTGTTTTTGCGACAAAACCCCTAGAAATCATGGTAATCGTAAAGTTCGAGAAAATACACATCTGGAAAATCTGTCAACATGACAGATTCAGCGAGCTGCATTGTCGGTGATTGTTAGCCTATTCGTAGAACTGTTTTGCACTTCTTTGTTTATTTATAACAAGAAGAATTTTTCTGTTTACCTTCGTCAGCTAATGACACATCTGAGACACTTATTATCGTGATGAAGCTGTCACTCCTCTCCATTGTCCCTCATACCGCACTGAACAGCAATCGTTTGAATTATGTATTTCATTTCAAAGAAAGGGGCCGTCGCAAAGCTATTTTTCACGCTTAGTTTCACTGGTCTTGTCATTTACACAATTCTTGCTTTCTATACAATACACACGGCGCTTACTAGCGGTTCCAAATTGATTTCGATTCCTGAGCGGATGAAAAGAATATATACCAACCATTATTTTAGTGAAGATATTGAAACAAAATATATATTGATTTGGACTTTGAACAGCAGTAATGTCAACCCGTTCGGAGAAGGCGTCGATCCATTTTTCCTAGCTGAATGCTCGATCAAAAATTGTTTTATTACAACAAACAAAAAGCTATTAAATGGAGATTACACGCTTTTCCACGCTGTCATATTCAACAACAACAATCAAAGGATACTGAGATCCTTCAACCTGACAAAAAGATCACCGCACCAGAAATATGTGTACCACAGTATGCAACCATCCCAAACTTATCCCATATGTTCGGTTAAAACGGAAAACTTTTATAATTGGACTTGGACCTACAGATTGAAATCGGATATAACCACTCCGTTCATTCATGTAAAAGATAAGAAAGGAAATATTGTTGCTCCAAATTCACAAATCAAATGGTACTCAGATGTGGCAGTGGTCAATGAAGGTGTACCGTTACTTAAGGAGACATCTAAATCTGTATCGTGGGTCATCGATAATTGTTACGGAACTCCCAGAAGTATTATCACTTATGTAAAGCGTCTTAAAGCGGCTTTAGCGGTTAATAATTTATCCTTAGATATTTATGGATGTGGATTTCATGATTGTCCCAAAGAAGGGTGCTTAAACGTTATAGAAAAATATAATTTTTATTTAGCGCATGAAATGAGTCTTTCGGAAGACTATGTTTCAAAAGAAGTTTTGAAAGCTTATGATCATCATGCTGTTCCAATTGTGAGGGGAGGGGCCGATTATAGAAAGTAAGTACATTATAATTATATAGGGTTATAGTGTATTGATTTAGCCCCCTTATTCAGCTAATAAGCTTCGGCGAGCCGGCGCGTCGAGGCCTCAGAGAAAGGACCTCTAACGTGACAATGTAGTTAGCAAAACAGACAGAGCATAGAGGCTTATTTTTAGGAACCAACCAGGTCTTGTAGTGAAAATGATATTCATTAATATTCATGAAATAGTATAAAGACAAGCTAATTTCGATTATTGAAAAGATATATATGAAACTAGCTGTCCCCCTTCCTCTTCAATCACTCTATCTATTAAAAAAAAACCGCATCAAAATCCGTTGCGTAGTTTTAAAGATTTAAGCATACATAGGGATATAGGGACAGAGAAAGCGACTTTGTTTTATACTACGTACATATAATAACATAACTTACGTGCATTTATAACCTATACTTGATACCTATATATAACAAACCTATATACACGAATACATATGTGTAGTTCATTTAGTTATTATGTGCATATTAATATACCGGCACGCTAAGATGGCCATTTTGACGTTTCAGATTGTCATAGGAAAAGAAACTGTATTGCTATGGAATAAGGTTGATATCTATCATCATACAATTAGCTGTTGGATCAATAGATGCACCTTATGTGTGAAGGAATAAAGGTTATATTTCTTTGTCATTTTTAAACGTCAAAATGGCCAGCATAGCTTGCCGCAAATCTTCTAAATTATGAAAACCGGATCAAAATATATAAGGTCCCTTAAATGATCTACCTAAGTGGACAAGCAGACCGACAGAAAGTGTGTCTTTGCTTGATATTATTTCGAGTCCTTCAAAACATTTTTGTTTCCAGGTTCTTACCAGAAGGCTCCTACATCAATGCTTTCAATATGACCATTGAAACCCTGGCTTCTGTCATTGACTACACCCTCAGGAATCCTGATGTCTACAACAATTACTTCGCCTGGAAGAATTACTACACTATCGAAGAATATGATATTAAAAAAGGCCTCTGCACACTCTGCAGCCACCTCCATGATAAAAATAAATATAGTACTCACACTTCTTACGATAACTTCAGGACATGGTGGTATGATGGACCATTAAAGGACAAGTGTTTACCAAAAGGTTCTGAAAGTTTTGCTGATATGCTGTCTAACTTAAAGGTTCATTGAAAATAAGGGTAATTTTATGAACTTAAGAACAATGGTTTGTTACTCTTTTATGTTCAGCCAAAGGTTGTGATGTCACCTTCTTCGGCGTATTATTTTGTAGAAAAATCAGTGACATTAACGCTATTGTTAAAGGTATTCTAGATTTTTTGTCAACACCTACACGGCTTAAGAGGTTATTTAATAAAAAAATGTATAACGTAATACTCTTTTCTAACTTGTAGGTATATGCTTACGGTAGTCTCGAACGGTCTTGAGCCGCCTGCATCCAGCGGCTGCCAGCGACTCTGACCAGGTCGTCGGTTCACCTGTACCTCTACCATGAGTTGCTATCGAAACTTACTTTAGTCACTAGCGAGTAAACTACTATCGATACAGTACTTCTCGATAGCAACTGTCAAATTTATGACTCATGGTACCGAATTTCTATAGCAAAGGCTAAAAAACGTTACTCGCTAGTGTCTACATTTCGATAGGTTTTTTTACCTATCGACTCGTACTATCGATTTTAGTTCTTTACGTGACCGCTAGTGGCGCTGTACACATTTGCCATAGAAATGTTTTACGCCGTCGCTATCGAGTACGTACGTTAAAAACTCATGGTAAAGGCACTGGTGGGAGGTCGATCTACTCGGCGTTTTCCTGTACGTGGTCGCCACTCGAGAACCTTTCTTCCCCATTTAACTATCTACTGGTTTGAAAATGTCACATTTTTAATAGAAAGAACAAATGTTTGTCGTTAATTTGTCTTACGTAAACGTTCGGCTTCTATCGTGACTGTCAGAATATCTAGCCCCAAAATCACTCCGACCCTCAATCAATTTGCTTAAAATTTACCATCAATAGTCATTTTTTTTAACAAAAGACTTGACCATATTGTCATCATCCATACTTAAGACTAACTAAAGTAAACAAGTCATTTCTTGGTAATTGTGTTAGATTTTATAATAAGATACCGCTGTCAGTAACCAAAATGTCTGATCATAAATTTAAAAATTATATTAGGAAAGTTTTGAAAGAAAAAGCGTATTACAAGGTAATTCATTACATTGAAGATAAAAATGTATGGAATTAGCTACTCTCTGCACAGTGCACCTCTTATTTTCTTGTTTAACTTGTAAGTAATATTGTTGTTTTCTATTTTGTAGTCTTGTTAATTCTTTTTTTTTGTTTTGTTTTTTAATGTTACCTATTTATTATATATAAGTATTTTGTAATTGTTCAATATAAAATTGATATTCCAAAATAGCCAAAAAGTCAGAATTGATAAAATTTATATAAAAAATATTTTATAAAACATAAAAAAGAATGTAACTTTGCTGAGTTTCTTGCCGGCTCTTCTCAGTTGTAGGCTGACTTCCGAACCGGTTGTAGCTTCAGTAACTTTAAACTTGATCTTCATAAGTGCCCTCCGAGGGCCTAAACTGAATAAATGGTTTTGAATTCTGAATTCTGAATGCCCGTCTCAGCCCGACAACGCATTGCGTCACTGGTGTTGCAAATGTCCATAGGCGGCGGTGACCACTTACCACCAGGTGATACTTATGTTTGTATGTCGGCACAACAAGCCGTAAAAAAAAACTACATTTTATGTTGTCAGTTGTCTGTGGATCCACAGATAAAACTCCACTTGGTTCAAGATTAAAAGAGCGGCTTTAAAGAAATTTCCCTCGATTTTTTGTCACTGAAATCAATTTGTCTCTCCTGTAACCCTATATTCTAATTATCACCTCACCAACTACTCAAGGACCTGACCAGGCATAATTCAAATTGCGAGCGAGCTCAGTGGCGCCCTCCCGGCTTCTAGCGGTGAGAAGTGTCGTCGAGCCTTCTCGAATATTCATCAGGGAGACTTCATTACAATATGGAAGTACCTATCTAGAAAGTGTTAAACTTATATAATATCATTGGTTTTGTTAGACCTATGTTAAAAGTTTATTAGTAACAGAGATGTTAACGAAAACACTTTAAAGCAATAGAAATAAAGAAAAACTTACATACATTTTTAAATGACTCAATGGGAAATTGTTTTCTTTACGATTATGAGGGTGTCAATTAGGTTTTGAGGCAATTAAGTGATTCTGGTTTTTTGGGTCATTAATTTTGAACATTCAATAAATGTCATTGGAATATTATTATTATTTTTAGAATTATTTTTCGTTCATATCCCTACTTATATTATAAATGTGAATGTAAATTTGTTTGTTAAGCTTTCACGCGAAAACTACTTAACCGATCATCATGAAAATTTGTACACATATTCTTGGAGGTATTAGAAGTAACATAGGATACTTTTTACGCCGGGAAAATGTTACATCCCTCGGGAACGCGAGTGAAACCGCGGGGGACAGATGGTATATAATTAATTCTTGTCATAAACTTTGTAATTATTATGAGTAATCTCAAAATTCTCTTTTTACGTAGTGGGTAAGGAGAACTTATGGTTAGGAGAATTATATATATATAAAACTGTTTTCAGTTCTTGAAAAATTATGAACACGCATTAGATATATTGCCATCTTTATATATACATATATATCTTCTGTACGTGTGTTGACAGTGAACTCCTTCTAAACGGCTGGACCGATTTGAATGATTTTTTTTGTATGCGCCCTGGATGGTTTAGATTCACAATTGGACCCGGCTAGTGGCGCTGCGATCGAATTCCTGCATTTTTGTATGGACTTATTTCGACAGGAGGACGTCTGTCCGTACAACTATGTAGTATAGATATAAATTCAACGTTTAGTGACATTTTTAACACTGCATATATTCAGTTAAAAGTGTAAATATGAAGTTAAGACTTGCGAAACCAACCTCCTTAGTATCCACTATTAAAACGATAATTCATAATGACGTCTGCTCGACTGCACGAAAAAAAAAAAAAACCATTTTACTCTCGTCATCGCAAATACAAACTGCTTTGAGAAAAATAATACTTTTTCAGATTTCACAAGTAAGGTCGACAACTGAAGTGGAGTCCGTCGCTTAGCATATCGCCGAGATCGTTGCATGCTAGAATATTCATCAGCTCTTTGTTTCTGACCCTACTTAGGTACCCCTACAGTATGCTAATGCCTGACGTCAGTTTGTTTGTGTTTTCAACGATACCTTTGATTTTGTCAAAGGTTTTTGGACGCCTACTTAATTAATGAGGCCTCTGAAATACGGACAATCAGTTTCAAAACTGACTTTGTTACTTCTGAATATAAAGGCCTTTATACAAGTGGGTCAAATATGAATATATAGTTTGTCTACCGTTGACCACGTGGACTTTACCACTAAGTGGTCGACAAAAGCATTTCTAAGGTGGTTTGAGTAATATGTTTTGCACCGAATGGGCGGACAGCAGATGTATAGGGCAAACTCCAAAAAAAAATTAATGTTGAAAAAGCGTGTGGTGCTTTTTAAGATATTATCAAAAAGATAATCCTTCTACTCATATCTGTCAATAAAATATTCATAACTATTCACACAATGCACCCCACGCTATTTTTACAATAAAATACATTTTTTTTCTAATTCACACTATTCTTAATTCAAATTGTTTTTCTATTTTTTTGTTGATTTTTTTATAAATGCGTGTTTTTTAGTTTTTTAAATTTTTTCAGAGTAGTAGAGCTGGCACAGAGTTCGTTCGGAGACGGGTAGCACCATATCTATTTCGACCACGAAACTAACGATTGATGACACTGCATTGTATGTTTTGACAAAAATATTAATTACAAAAGATAGTAATTTCAAATTTGGTGTAATTTGTAATTTGTGTTTCATGCTGCAAGGTTGATAACGCATTGGCGATGACTCTGGTATTGCAAATAGTGTATACTTAGGCAGCAGCGACCAATTAACCGTGGACCGTGTGTCTGTGTATGTATCTATACTAATATTATAATAAATATTCCAAGAATATCCCAATATCCCAAGGCATTCTTCACACATGTTTACCTGATCCCAAGTTAAGCAGAGTGTACTGCTTGTAGTATGGCTACCAGGTAACTGATATACTACCTATACTTATTTTTAAATACATATTTATATAGATATTTACACCCAGACACAGAACAAACAGACATGTTCATGCACACAAATGTTTGTCCTGGGTGGGAATCGAACCCGCGACCTTCGGTTTGGCAGTCAGGGTCTCTAACTACCAAGCCAACTGCCCCGTCAAATAATAAGAGAGTGCGAATTTTGTAAGTTTGTACCTATGCGGAGGATAAACTGCAGCCATATGAAAAACTCATTTACCGTTTGAAATGAACATTATTCTGCTAGGCTATGGTATAGTACCGGGATACATTTGATCCTTCGGGAAAGCAGGTAAAACCGCGCCACGAAATGCTAGCTAGTATAGATTGGCAGGACATTCAATATGACGTCATATTATTCGATCGCGCCTAAACAACGTGTTACAAAATACCCCGTAAAAATACAATTAATTATCAAAGCCAACAACCCTGGTAAGCTGTCATGTCAGGGAACCAGATTATTTAACAGAAAAGCCTACGTACCTATTTTACCTAATAATTGTCTACTTTAATAGTTATTCTATATAATTTTTGGGGTATGTTGTACAGCGTTACTACGGTTCTTAAATATTGTGAATGGACTCGTTATAAGGCCCCATTTAACCTCCTTTCGGCTTTACGGGTAGTTTTGTAACCTCTGTATAGTAGCCAGCTGATGACGTCATGCTTTAACTATATTTAACGAGTAGCAGTATCAATGCAAATTCACTTCGTATGGGTACAATCGTATTGTAATTGTTTTCGAATGAGATTTGGCAATATATCGAAGTCTGTAGGTGTTAACCAACGTACACACACCTGGTGCTAACTGCATTGTTTAAAACCACTAACAATTGAACTCGAAATAGTATCGCGAAAGAAGTCGAAAGAACGAGGAAAAGTGGTAACAATTTTTTATTTTTAGGTGTTGCCAAGGTACAGGGTATGCCTAGTTGGGGACTCATTGTGAACATTTACATTTATTACAAAAAAACAGTGTTTAATGCTAATAAATTTTTTTTAATCAAAATTAAAAAACATCTCATCTGGAACAGATAATGTTCTCGGCAGACAATACTCACCTCATGTTGCTTGACTTTAAAAATCTTCTGTTATGTTTTTCTGTAACTTTTATACCGGGATCCCTGCCTACTTCTCCGGGGATCAAGGATCCTTTACTCACTTTATCAGCTATCAAGAAAGTGGAGTATTTTTTAAATCTTTTTATTAAATATTGTCGCTACAGACGTACAAGAATTACTCGTGCATTATTAAAAAAGGTAGTTAATAGTATTTTGTATCAAAAGGACTTTTATGAATCTGTTTGTTTAGAGGTAAGCCGTGGCAACGAATTGCTCGTCATACAAGCTATCTATTTAACTATTTTATTGCGAAATTATTTATTACTTACTGTTCCCTGTGGTTTAACCCGCGTTCCCGTGGGATGTTACCTATTCCCGAGGGAAAAGCCTCTTTGCTATTCCAGACTGTAATCTATTTCTGATTCAAATTTCATCCAGATCAACAATCAACCAAACTTTCGTATTTATAAAAGACTAGATTGCCCGGCAGACGTTGTCCTGTCTTCGATGAATATTTAATTGGAATTGGTATCATTAATAAACTTTTTTAACAAATACCGTGAATCTTTTAATATTAGGTGTGATGGCGATGAGTTTATGTTGCCAAAAGCGGTAAGGTTACATTAGAAAAGTTAATATGGTCGTTATGTTTTCTTAAATTTTCTAAATTTCCACGGTATTTTCTAAATTTTTTATTTCATAAGAACCTTCTCCTGAAAATAACAAAAACAACAAAAAAATATTAGCGAAATCGGTCCAGCCGTTCACACGTGATGCCGTGACCAAGGGAAATAGGGATTCATTTTTATATATGTAATGGTTATAAGATTTATATATTCAACGATTTTCTGTTGTTTTCTGGGCTTTATTGGTTCGATTTTTATTAGCTTCCGGGAACGTGGTAGCGGCCATATGCACAGTTTGGATTTCCTATTAACCAAACGTTGTTCGTTTACGACCACGCATCTGGGCCCTCTATTTAGGCCATTTAAGCTGATAAAGGTGAAATTTAATTAGATTCTCTAACGTTTATAGGTAAATGTCAAGTATTTGGTTGATCCATAAGATATTTGTGGTCTCTAATTATTGGATGGAATTTATGTCAACTATAATATTAATTAGCGGTTTTGTTATTTAGCAATAAGGTTGTATTTCAACTAGTATATTCCTAAAGGAGGGATTGGTGAGCATGAGGCAAATGTGTCCTCTGTACTCTATTTCTGATGTACTTAGATTTTTTGCTTAGTAAATATTTTTAAGGTTAAAAAACGATATGCTCTTTTTGACTGAAACTCTTCAATAGTGCTCGCAGAGGTGGTATTCCCTATCGCAAAACATAACGTATTTTCTTAGAGCCTCTTTGTGTTGTATCTGTCCCCACACATAAAAGGACCGGTCCTCGGGCCATGAGATCCAAAAGTAAAGATACAAATGACTTTAAAACCTATCTGATTTTTAAGGTTCCAAACCCAATGTAGCTTCAGTAACTTTAAATTTGACCTTCATAAGTGCCTTCCGCTGGCTTAAACTGAATAAATGATTTTGAATTTTGAAAAGAAAAAAAATTGAATGCGTGCCAAAAATTACCAAAGTTCTGCTATTCGTCTGTCTTTCATAGGGCTGTATCTTTTAAAGTATAACCTGTGTAATGTGATTTTTTCACGAATTATGGCACAACCCATATATGGTATGAAAACAAATAATAAAATGTTAAAAAAATATTATTATTACAAAAAATGCTTTTTTCGCCGTTTTGTTAAATATTGGACCCACACCATACCATTTTGTACCCTTTATTTGTTCTTTCAACTCCCACTTGGCTATTTTTTATTTACAATATTTCATGAGTTTATGCACGTAGATACATTACTTGGATACTGTTGACAATGTTAAATAACAGATAGTCCCTCGCGACCAATCAGGTTTATCTCCCTGTGAGTGTGTGCGTTATAAGTTAATACTATAGTTATCAATGTGTGTGTGCTGCGGTTGTTATGGATGGGCTATTTGAGGTTTGTTCGCACTGTTAACTTTATTAGCTTATTAATATTTTATTTATACTGTATTCTGTAGTGGATGCTGAAATCTATCGCTTTATTTATTACTAGCTGTTTCTCGCGGTTTTTCCAGCGTTCCCAAGAGATGTGACATTTTCCCGGGATAAAATATACGTTATATGTTATTCCAGGGCATGTTTTATCTATGTGCCAAGTTTCACCCAAATTCATTCGATCGTTTTTGCATAAAAAAGTAATCCAGTCGCACAACATTTCGCGTTTATTATCTTAGTAAGAGTTAGTTTCACTCACGTTCCTGAGAGAGTTAATATTTCTTGGAGTAAAATTCATAGCTATTCATCATCCTCTGTCTGCCCTGTTTCCAATCATTTGAGATCGGCGTATTACATAAGCATTCTGGCCAACTGGTGCCTAGTGCCTCTGTGAAGGCCCTGTGTGGGAGGCAGTGCTTTTGTTGATAACTTGGTGCAAGGCGTAAGTGCACGTGGTCAATGGCCTCTTAATTCGCCTCTTATGATACCCCAGAGTTGAGTTGGAGTGGTGGTATTTGTCACGGCTAGCAAATTACACCGCCACCATGTCGTTTTAAAATATTGTAGGTTTGTATCATGTAAAATATTTTTTTCAAGTCAAATATTTTTTTAAATTGAATCAATACATTCAGAGGTTACCTAACACTTCCTCATATCAACTGATAAAAAAGTAATATTTGTATTTTGATTTATTATTATTTAACTAAGTGCAACCACGGCTATAATTTAAAATCAGATTGAGTCAAATTGAGATTTATTTTACTACTAGCTGTCCCCCGCGGTTTCATCCGCGTTCCCGAGGGATGGATCATTTTCCCAACACAAAAACTATCCTATGTTACTTCTAATACCTCCAAGAATATGTGTACAAAGTTTCACGATGATCGGTTAAGTAGTTTTCGCGTGAAAGCGTAACAAACAAACTTACATTCACATTTATAATATTAGTAGAGATTAACACTAATCATACCAACACTTACTAGGTACCGATTTCTACCATAGCAGGTCAAATGTGACTTTATATTTCCTGCTTGTATGTATGAAATATGGTTGTTAGGAAGGGAAATAAATAGTATAACTGTATATTAATTAGTAAGAAAAAGTCGTGAAGTCAAATGTGCAAAAGCAATAAGATGATACGTGCATTTTAAATACAAAGTTCAAAATGGGTCATTTGACCCGGTTATGGTATGTTTAGTGTTAATGAAAGCTTAAGTCTGACTTAATTCAGCTAACATCCATAACCTGATAATAGAAAAACTATCTTTAATAAAGCGATTTGCATTGATTTACTATATGACATCACAAAGAACAGATAAGTCTAAATACAAAGGTCCTTGCTCCTCCAAAAAATACAATCCACACAAAACGAAATAAGATATCCGAAAAACAGCATTGAAATGTAAAGAAGATGGATAGGCGATCGTCACATTGTCAGAGAATAGAGAGGGGATAAAAAAGTATTCAATAATAAATCCGAGTCGGGGGACGTCGATCACAGATGCGTCCCAAGGGAGTGATAGATACTGGCAGCCCTTTTAATGCAAAAAGGGAATTTCTAACAGTAGGTTACATATTAATAACGTTACCAAGTGAATTTTTGTTTTATTACAAAAATTATATGAATACCCATGCTGCGGTATACGAGAATAGATTCCACGGGACACCTTTGTTTTGATCTGAATATGCAATAATAATAACCGTTCTAACTTATAATGTCCTAGTCATTTTAGTGGTGATTTTTTATCATGATATTTTTATATTATTTCCATAACACTTCTAGGCATCAGAGTCCTAAGCACAAACATCTATCGAAAGCGTATCGTCATCGAATCCAGTGCGTCAAAAGCCAATACAATGGGAAAGTGACGCCCGCAACGTCACGGTATGCGCGGTGTTCCGTTTTATATACAAACCGGCAATAAAATAATTTTTTTGGCGCACTCGATACGATGACGATGCGATTACGATATATGTTTGTGCTCAGGGCACTGGTATAATAAAGTTGTCGAGACTAAATAGGTCCGTTTTGACAGCTAAGAGTGCATAGAACAATGAACCCTATATCATTAAATGTTAGGTTCATCAGGATCATCATACAGTTAACCATTGACCAATAAAGATGATTTTTCTATGACATTCACCATTACCCACTTTTACCACTGTACTAAAATTGTAAAAAAACACTATAGTTTTTTGTTCGATTTGACAACGGGTCATAGCGCCGCATTAAAATAAATATATTGAATTCATAAATATGCTGTGGGCCCGCGGGCTTATAAAAACGGTCCTGCCGATCTAAGGACCCGCAAGGTGACGCACAGTTCAATAATATCTGATTTCATGAAACATTAATTCATATGGAGTACTGCTGCCATCTGTGGGCGGGGGCACCTGGATACCAGCTTGGGCCTTTTGACTCGGTTCAGAAACGTGCCGTCCGAATTGTCAACGATCCCGAGCTCACAAGCGGTTTAGAGCCCGTAACTATAAGGAGAGGCATTTCCTCCTTATGTGTTTTTTACCGCTTGTACAACGGAATGTGTTCTAAGGAATTGCTTGATTTGATGCCCACGGCTACTTTTTACCATCGCACCTCTCGCCATCGACGGGGAGTTCATCCTCACCCATTGGAACCAAACTGGTCTCGCACTGTGCGATTCCAAAGGAGCTTTCTGCCGCGCACGGTTAAGCTGTGGAATGAGCTCCCCGCCGTGGTTTTCCCAAGGGAGTACAGCATGGGGTCCTTCAAGAAGGGTGTGAAGAGATTTTTGCAGGGTCGGCAACGCGCGAGTGATACCCACGGTGTTGAAAGCGTCCATAGGCTGCGGTGACCGTTTACCATCAGACGGGCCGTCAGCTTGTTTGTTACCTTAGTAGTATAAAAAAAAAATTATAGGCCGCTCAACTATTACAACAACTCTATCTCTGTAAATAGTAACAGTGCTGTCGAATTATATGAATGGTCTCAGATATTAATTTCCAACTGTCCATGGTTCTATATTTATGCTCGTGGCTGTACAATTTATTATTTTACTTCATAACAATATTAATTAAATTAATCAGAACCATTAAAATAATCTGGTAATGGTTATATAAATTTGGTTTACTAAAACTGTGTAGCAAAATCGTTTAAGATCAATAAATAGTTAAGAATTCGAAAATAAAGACTATAAATTAAAGACAAACAATTTAGTCTGGGTAAGGTAAGTGGTGGGGGTAGTGGGTACTGGGTTTGGGTTGTAGGATAGTGAGTAGTTCTCCCTTCTTCTATGGCTAGTTTAATTCATTACACAAGGTACAATATTTGATTCTTACTTCGATACAATTTTACGTTTGATATCGAGTCATAGAATTATAAAGATTTTTAATGGCGGAAGTGTATAATAAATACCGAGTGTAATATTTATATCGAAAACCTGAGGATCGTGCTCCTTTGAACACATTTCTAGATTCTACAAAGAATGGACCAATTTACATAAAACGACATTTATTAAACAGTTACATTCAATCAATGATGATTATCAAACAATCCCAAAAGTTGTGTTCTCTGACATGCATCATTGTAATCATAATTCCACCATTGCCTAAACTTATTATAGGTTTTCATGACTGTATTATTATTTTCATTAAGTTTACTGCACAAGTTACAAACATAAGACTGTGGTTTCTCTTTGTAGTAGTAGTGGTTCTTCCAGTCGAAGAAAAATTCGTACATTTGACGGTTTTTTATCAGGTAGTCTATGAGGGCACCCAATTTTTTCAGGTCGAAAGCTTGGGCGTTGATGTACGAGCCAGGTGGTAAGAAACTGTAAAGTAATAATGATAAGGTTTATTTTTAAATAGCTGGGTAAATAATAATAAATATACTGGGACATTCTTTACACGGCCATCTGATCCCAGACTAAGCAGAGCTTGTACCATGGTAACCAGATAACTGATATACATTAAATTTAACAACCTACTTATTTTTTTTATTTTTTTTTTTTATATAAAAACTTGAGCGCATTTGACTAGATCTCACCTGATGGAAAGTGACGATGTGGTCGAGGATATATAGATATTTTCACTCAGCCAGAGAACAAACAATGTTTGTCCTTGGTGACCAACTAAGCCAACTGGCCCGTCCAAACTCGGATATATTTTCCGGTGATTTGCCTACTATACGTACTATAGCAATTGAGCTTAATTTTTAAATAAGTTTTGGTGCATCTCTACCCATGCAGTTAAAATAATAATTCTTTCCGAATGCAAATACGAATACGTTGGGTGGATGTAATTTTTTTACAGAAGCGAAACTAATGTCATAAATCTACAGGAATACGGCGGTTTTGGAACTGGAGACTGAAAAATCGAGAGAAGGAATGGCGTTTTATTTATTGATAGTTATCGCGACAATTCGTATGTATGGTACAGGGGTATGTTATACAGCGTTACTACGGTTCTTAAATATTGTGAATGGAATCGTTGTAAGGCCCCATTTAACCTCCTTTCGGCTTTACGGGTAGTTTTGTAACTCCCTGTATTATAGATTAAAGGTAATATTACAGTATTAAAATTTCACGCCCATTACCCTCAAAGGGGTTGACAGTCTCAGTGCTGAGACTTACATTCCATCAAATATATATAATCTAAACGTGATTGAGCATTGTCACTGTTTCTCTGGCAATAACATGGAAACAACAAACATTGAACATTGAACGCGGGAGCTACATACTATTCGACCACCGAGGAAAGTCTATAGAAACTTTAGTATTTAAACAAATACCACTTACTTTTTAAAGTCAGCACCGCCAAGAACAATAGGTATAGTAACACGCGACATGGCCTTAACAAGTTTGTCTGTGACATAATCATCAACATAAAATCCATCTTCCAAAACTAGAAGGAAGAAATAACGCTTCTCTATCATTCTATAGCACTCGTTGATATTTCCATCCGGACATTTATTTGTTCCGCATGGTCCATAAGTATCCACGCTGTAATTGTAGCCTTTTAGCTCCCCTTGCAGTTCTCTGATGAACTCATGGTGCGCGTTTTTCGTTTTGCACTTTGTAGCAATCCAAGCAACAGCTTTATTCTTCTTCCCAACCATTTCCAAATATTGTGCGGTGCGTTTCATTTTAATAACCCAATTGATATCTTTCTTTGGTCCAATTAGTTTTTTACTCTCATCGTAGATATGGAACAAGGGTTCTGGAATATCAGAATTTAGTTTGTAAGTCCACGTCCAATTGAAGAACTCATCGAACGATGGATTGCAGATAGGATGTTTCTCTGATGACTCGAAGGATTTGAAGATGTATTTCTGATGAGGAGATCTCGTCAGATTGAAATCACGTCTATCCAGCTTTCTAACATCGTTGACATCAAAGACGATGGCGTCGTAGTGTTCGTCTTCTGTTAAAAAGCTTCTATTGTATGTTATGTAGCAGTTAATGTATTTACAATTCTGCTTGATAAACAAACTTTGTCCTGGAGCGTACGTTTCGCCTTTATTGAAGAAGAACTTGGTCTTCCTAGGTTTCGTTTTCCAGAACAGAATGTATTTCAAGTCTGTTGGGAATCTGGGTTGGTGTGATATGCATTTTTTAGTTCCTATCAATTGTGGTAGTAAGATTAATACTAGAGCGAGAAAGAGGAGTACAGTTAATAAAATTAGCTTCAAAACAGAGGTTTTACATGTCGATACGTATAACATTTCTTTGATATGGTAGGTGTACATTTTTTTATATTTTCTTAGTCTCATCACTACTTAACCGCGTTCATTGTTAACGTTCACTATACTACAGAATCTTGGTCAATAGTTTGTTATTTGCAAGTGTTGTCATTTGTTTTCTCCCTGATTACAAAGTAGTTTACAAATTTTGTACATTTCATTGAAGGAATGCGTGTTTGCATTTGTGCAAACAACAGCATCTTCACTGTGGGAAGACAATTAGCATTTTAGAATCGATTTGTTTACTACTTTGTGTTTTATCTTTTTAGGGTTTCGTAGTGAACTAGGAACCCTTATAGTTTCTTATGGTTATATATATTACTCGCACCGACAAAGTTTTATATAAAATTTTGAAAAAAAAACTTTTAACTTTAAAAAAAAAATAACGGAATACGTGTCATATGCCGACAATATATTTTTATTAACACGAGATTTTAATTTAAAAGTAATAAATAGTATAATTTAAAATATTTGTCGCGAAAACGTTTTCTTTGAAAAGACTCACGTGACAAATTTAAAGTTTGAAAATTTGAATTTGACAGACTATGCAATTACATAACGGTGAAGATATATTCCAATAATACATTAAAACCTTACATTAAAACAATGGTTATTAATAAAAACCCCTCACATAGAGGGTGTACATTGGCGACTAAAGTTTGTGGGGTGTATCGCGCTTCATTTGTAATTTATGCGTTTAATTTCGTGAAATAAAGTAGCGAGTTAACCTACAGCTATGAAAAACTCGTTTCTGTACCCAACACTTAATTTATGGGTAAAAAATATTTCTCTAAATGTGTAATATTGTAGCATGTGTCGCTTTATACCGGCTATTGTGCCTTTAATGGCTTTTGTATGATTTACTGAATTCCTTCGTTGCTATTTACATAAGATCGCTATGAAGGGAAAGCTTTTGAAAGACGTTAAAAGCAAATTAAGTCAGTTTCGGATTACTAAGTCCTATTTTATTCATTCTAATCATCTTCTATAATTCTATAAATACTAGCTGACCCGGCAAACGTTGTTTTGCCGTATTGACTTTATTATAAACTATACATGAAAATTTAATTATAAAAATCTCGATTTAAAAACAGCGGTTGATCGTTGAAGGGTAAAAATTTGAAGTTGTATGTATTTATCAATTCTAAATAATATTTTTTTTGTCCAATAATTTGTGACACGAGAATTTTATATTTAAGATTATATTATAGGTTCAAATGACGAACTATCACCTCAAAACTACTGAACATATCGGGATGGGACTGTTACTATTCGACGCGGATTTTTTCCTAGATTGCTATAGGCTATGTATGATATCGATAAACGCGGGTAAAACCGCAGGGCTTGCTAGTATATATGTATGTAAGGAAAATAGGGTTCCTTTGATGCACCATTACCTCATAATTACTGAACATATCGGGTTGGGACTGCTACCATTTTCCGTGGTTTTTTTCCTAGATGGCTATAGGCTGTATATGATATCGATAAACGCAGTTTCCGCGGGGGACAGCTAGTAATATTATAAATGCGATAGTTTGTGAAGATGGATGTATGTCTGTTACTCTATCAGTGAAATACTTCTAAAGGGATTGCGATGGCACATAAATGGAGCATGCTTTGGAATAATATAAAGCACTTGTTTATCGGGAACGCGGGTGAAACAGCGGGCAGATACTAGTCTTGTATATTATTGGATTATTGGACAGGATAAGTTTAATTTCAAATTTTAGGCATAAAGAATGAAAGAACTATTAAAAATAATACTGTTACTAATATTTGTTAAGTGGATTAGACAGTAAGTTATGGTTTTTTTCTGTCAGTATAATAACTGGTAATAAATAAACAAATTAATGTCCTGGGACATTCAATACACTCGGCCATCTGATCCCAAAACAAGTAAAGCTTATACTATGGAAACTTGATAACTGATGTAATGAAAATACTAGTAAACATACTCTTTTTCATACTTGTATAGTATTTGCACTCAGACACAGAACAATCAGGCAAGTTCAAGGACATTAATGTTTGACTAGGTTGGAAATTGAACCCACGACCCGTGGTTTGGCAGACACAGTCTCCAACCACCAAGCCAATAGACCCGTCAAATAACAATAGCTAGTACAATAACTGTTCCAAATATATTTACAGGTAAAAGTTTATGAAAAAGCATTTACCTAATACAAAAGTCTATTCTCAATTACAGAAATGTACACAAAGTTTGTGAAAATCGCGATCATTACGCGAATCGCAGCTAAGGTCTATTTATATTGTGGATTAAGTTAACATAGGGCGGTTAAGTCTTGCTTATTTTCTGTTGTTACGCCTCAAATTGTCGACACTTGAGTACAGATTAGCTTCGTTACCCCGCGGCGGAGCGCGTACCTGCCGTAGTGAAGTGGGGACAGCGGGCTGGATAACTATCGATAGATTTGCTTTTAATATTTTCTTTAGTTCTTAATAAAGGGTTTCTTATTTTCCTATAGATTCTTGGATATGGTCATCAATAGATACCTTATTTTATGCATTAACATGCTTAGCCTTTGTTCACAGGTTATTGTATATTTTAACTTATAAGCTAGTTTCATGCAATGATGATAATATTTAACTAATTTTGACGGGCGGGCTTAAAAGCAGGATCTCGTTTTGATGTCTCATTAAGTGGCTAGTTAATGAAAAAATTAAAATATTTTTATTCAAATAGGCCTCAACAAGCACTTTACAATAGTCTGACCCTAATACCAGTTCGGAAGGTTGTTTTTTACTGAGAAGAGCCGGCAATAAACTCAGCAATTACTCTTTTAAAAAACGAACATAGATTTATTACATAAAAATTATTTAGTCTCACTGACAATACCTGTGTGTTATGGCAAAAGTGCAGAATTATTTAACAATAATATAATATTATAAATATCTTATAAAAAAAAATACAAACAAACTAAAGCTGACCAGCCCCCACAAGCAGCACCTATTCACAAGTATGACGCATGTGGTAGCCATCGCCCTCCTCGCCATATTGTAGGGAAGTGAGCGACCCGCCACACGACGCCGCCGCAAGCAAAGGCGTTAAAGCGAGCATGATTAACTTAAGTTTGATGCACATAAAAAAAAAATTATGAATTTTAGAATACACACAAACATGTTCAAAGTTATAGATAAATTCACATTGCAATAAAATAAAAAAATGAATCATAACATACAACAATACATTTACAACCAGGCACTAGTTAGCTCAGTTGATCTTGAGATTACGTTTTGAGCGATCGACACTAGATAAAATTTTACTACGTTTAAGTTTACACACGTATGTATAGTAACTTAATGTGTAAACAATACATTTGTGTAAGATATAAGTAATAGGTTGGGGAAAAAGTTCCTTCGCATTTTTTAAGAAAATTCAAAACATTTTTAATATACTTAGTTTATTTACATTTAACTAAAGTATGTAGGTACCATTTTGTTCGATAACTTTTTGCCATCATGTAGGTAGGGACATGATCCCATTGCTATAGAAATTTTGGGACTTCTGATCAAAATACTGCGACAAGTGGTTTTGACAGTCCTCTCGTGATGTTAACCTGACACTGCCTATAGAATTCTGAAGAGACCGAAACAGGTGGAAATCTGAAGGTGCAAGGTCAGGACTATATGGCGGATGCATTAATACCTCCCAGCCAAGCTCTCTTAATTTTTGCCGAGTGGCTAAAGATGTGTGAGGTCTAGCGTTATCATGATGAAAAACCACACCCCTTCTGTTGATTAATTCCGGCCGCTTTCTCTCAACTTCTTGCTTTAATCTCATCAGTTGTTCGCAGTAGAGTTCAGAGTCGATGGTCCCGCCTGGTGGTAACAGCTCATAATGAATAATGCCCTTCCAATGCCACTACACACACAGCATCACCTTGTTGCGAGTTAACCCGGGTTTCGCCACAGTCTGTGAAGCCTGTCCGGCCTTTGACCAAGACCTTTTTCGCACGTTTTTGTCGTACGTGATCCACTTTTCATCACCAGTTATCAGCTTCTTCAAAAATGGTTCGGTTTCATGACGTCGTATTAAAGAATCACAAATGAGTACTTACACGGTTCATTAGGTTTCTTTCAGTCAGCTCGTGAGGTACCCAAATATCTAGCTTTTTGTGTACTCAGTTTTTTTCAAATGCGCCAAAACTGTTTTGTGGTCAATTCCCAGTTCTTCAGCTACGTCGTAACTACTGATATGCCGATCTTGCTCCACTTTTTCAAAAATGGCATCCATTTTATCCGTAATGGGGCGACCAGAGCGACGTGCATCTTTGACATCAAAATTTCCGGAAGAAAACGCTTAATCCAAATTTGTGCTACTCTCACAGACACTGCACTAGGTCCATAAACATCGCAAATTTTTTTCGCGGCTTGCGTTGCATTTTTACCTTTTATGTAGTAAAATTTTAAAATGAATCGAATTTCTTCATTAGATTCACTCATCTTGGCGGTACGAAAAACAAATGCAAATCACACATTTTTCTAATTTGAATTTGGAATTATGTTCTTTAAAATTTTAACTGAAAGTTTGATGATACCAAAACCAGCCAGATACAAATAGTATAACCAAAGAGATTTTATAACAAGTTCATACATACTATAATGCGAAAAGACTTTTTCCCCAACCTAATATATAAAAATCTTGCTGATTATATTTGGATATTGAAATCAAATAACTTTTTTCAATATTGCATATGTTTACACCAAACATGCATATTTTATGCATTTTCAGGCATCTTATATTAAGTTTTTTTTTTACACCACGTGGGCCGACAAATAAGCGGACGGTCCACTTGATGGTAAGTGGTCACCACCGCTTATGGACATTTGCAACACTAGGGGCATCGCCAATGCGTTGTCGACCCTGAGAGGTGAAGTTGTTAAGTCTCATGTGCCTGTAATTTCACCGGCCCCCTTACCTTTCTAACCGAAACACAGTAATACAATTGCACTACTGCTTCACGGCGGAAATGGGTAAGGTGGTAGTACTTCCCCGGACGAACTCTGCACTAAGAGCTCTACTACTCTACAAATAACAGTTACATAATATATTTTTTAAACAAATAGAACCAAGTAGGTATCAAGTATTTGTTAGTACTATAAGCATTAAATACAATTTTTTTTATATAATTTTATAAAAAAACGGTGTAGGGTTTCTTTTATTTTTTTAACAGTTCACCGTAGTAAATTATAATGAACTGAATGTTACAAGTACATAAAGTCTAAAATAGCAATGCAAAATATCGTGTGGTTAGAAAACTTCATTGTCATTTCCATCGATAGTATTTGCCTTCTCGCCCACCCCTATATTTCCAAGTGGTCGCGCGAGGAAGTTCGTGGAATAATGATTTCTTTGAGTCCCCCACTGTTTGAAGTGCACGCCATTACTGGCTCTCAGATACGTTTGTGCTCTGTACTTAATAGCGGATCTCAATGCCAACTCTAATTGTTTTCCTTACCTTTGTACGGTATAAATCATGTTTACGTCATTCAAAGCGCCATTTCTAAAGACTTTTTGTGGATGTTGGTCTAAATTTTGTGTAAAGATATGTGTGTTATGTTATCTGAGATAGTCATACTTTTAACTAACGTTGTTGACATAATTTTAACTACATTATGTGATTTATTTAACAATGCTTTATATTAAAAATAAAATGTGGGAATAATCCCTTCAATGAGCAGGTTTTAGACTGAAGATATGACGAATTTTCTTAACGATAAACGATAGGAGTATCTCGATATTCACTATCTATAAAGATAACCTAATTACAACCCTTAGACTATAAGTAAGTACCTAGTTTAGTATCATAATGATTTAATACATCGCAAATCTATCCACTTTTATTCACACTACCCACACACTGTTTATTATAATTATATTTTATCAATATGGTACGTGATGAAGTAGGTACTTAAGTACGGTACTTAGGTACGGTAGTCAATGAAATTTGTAGGAAATTTAGTAATTTAAGGATTAAATGTTGAATAAGTCATTCCTCTTATAAACCTATGTGGTTTTTTGTGAATGATTTTATGTTTTATTTTCCATGTATCTATGTTTGTTCAATAATAAAATAAAATATTATACATAGATGTGTACATCTACGACCGTGTATATCTTTGTTAAAGTTCAACTAAACACTCTTAATGTAATACTGAAATATAATTAGTAATATTTCTACACACCCATATACCCGAATAAACGTATTTTCTTTCTTTCTTCTTCTTTCTTATCCTCTAAGAGGAAGACCCTTATTTCATCGAAAATATTTTAATTCCCAAAGCGACGTGTGGTTAGCATTGATGACCACAATCTCTCGAGCACATTACCAATCTCGAGCTACGAGTAATAATTACTGAACAAAAATACGTTAATATTTCTTTACCCGACCCGGGAATCGAACCCCGGAGCTCTAAGTCTCTAGCCGGACTATAAACCACTCGACCACAGGCGATTATATACAGGCTGTTAAAAAACTACCCGTAAAGCCAAAAGGAGGTTAAATGTGGCCTTATAACGAGTCTATTCACAATATTTGAGAACCCCAATAACACACCCCAAAAAATAAAAAAACTGATTTTTATGAATGAAAAATAGAAAAACTATTAAAGTAGACAATTATGAGGTAAAATCGGTACGTAGGCCTTTCTGTTAAATAATCTGGTTCCCTGACATGACAGCTTACTAGGGTTGTTGGCTGTGATAATTAATTATATTTTTACGGGGTATTTTGTATCACGCTGTATATGTATTTCAATTCCAACTCTACAGCACTAGTTCAAAACCACGTTTTTATTTCCACAGATATAATCTAACAAGTCCAACCACACCGATACAACGAGATGAGTTCTCCCATTCAGAGACAATCTCTTTGATCACGAACTCGAGGGACCTCTGTCAGCATAAAAGTGCGGACTGACTCAATCAAACCCAGATAGTGTTGGGAAGAAAAAGTGCACTTCGCAAACTGGATTGTCACAGTTTCAATTCCATTTGGGTGGCCGGCGACCGCGGCCCGGCGGCGTCTGCGGGCCACACCAGTATTTGTAACACTATGGTTTTATTGTAAGAATGTAGCGGGGAATAGTTGGAGTTTTTGCATAGTTTTATAAGCCAAATAAATAACATATAAATAAAATATATTAAAATGACTTCTAAATATAGCATAGTATTAATAAAGTACTAGTAGTAGTTAATAGTAGAAAAAGTACGTTAGAACATGAGTTTTAGACAGATATTGAATTGTAGCAACAATTAATTTTTGCGTTTATTGAAGTATTAAATAGACTTGAACGTAATTAGAATTACTACTACTAAATAAAGCATAGTATTAATACAGAACTTGTAGTAGATAGTAGTAGAAGTAGTACGTTAGACCATGTGTTTTAGATTGATTATTGGCCAATTGGCTTGGTGGTTAGCGACCCTGACTGCCAAGTCGAAGGTCGCGGGTTCGATTCCCACCCAGGAGAAACATTTGTGTGCATGAACATGTCTGTGTGTTCTGTGTCTGGGTGTAAATATCTATATATTTAGAAATATAAAAATAGTATATGTAGTATATCAGTTATCTGTTCTCCATAGTACAAGTCTGCTTAGTTTGGGACCAGATGGCCGTGTGTAAAAATGTTCCGGGATATTTATTATTTATTGAATTGAAGCAACAATTCAGTTTTGCGTTTTATTGAAGTATTAAATAGACTTGAACGAAATTAGAATTACTACTACTAAATAAAGCATAGTATTAATACATTACTAGTAGTAGTTAATAGTAGAAAATTAGTTTTTGCGTATATTGAAGCAATACATAGGCTGGGACGAAATTAGAATTACTACTATTAAATAAAGCATAGTATTAATACAGTACTAGTAGGAGTTAATAGTAGAAAATTAGTTTTTGCGTATATTGAAACAATACATAGACTGGGACGAAATTAGAATTACTACTACTAAATAAAACATAGTATTAATACATTACTAGTAGTAGTTAATAGTAGAAAATTATTTTTTGCGTATATTGAAGCAATACATAGACTGGGACGAAATTAGAATTACTACTACTAAATAAAGCATAGTATTAATAAAGTACTTGTAGTAGTTAGTAGTAGAAGAAGTACGTTAGAACAAGAATTTTAGAGTATTATAGTAGTATTATAATAATGTATCACGGATCGATCTTAAGTCGACTGCTTTTTAATTTAGGTAGGAACCCACTTGACATATATTATTTTAATTGGATTCGTGATGTAAGTAGTTTCATTGGGACTACTTATTACAAATGTTCTAATTGGTGATATTTAAATTGTGTTAACAATTTTATTTTCATGAATTTTAGGCATAACCTTATTCTCAATAATAATTTTAATTTATTTATGTTAAAATTTATGTAGGTATGTTAACCCTATTTGCAACAAATAAATTAATTAAGATTATGAACTATTTATAAGAAAACTAGATTAGTTTTGGTGTGATTTAGAAGTACCTTTAAATAGTATAGATTAATATCTCAAGCAGACTGTTCACCTGATGGTAAGTGGTCACCACCCCCTATAGACATTTTCAACACTAGGGGCATCGCCAATGCCTTTTCGACCCTGAGACGTAATGTTGTAAAGTAGTTTTCACTTCTGTCGGCTGTCCCTGTGACTCACTTTTTTTAATGTAACCGCTTACTCTCTCCCTCTAAGCCCACACCCGATTATATGTTAGACTATTCACAAGTGTAAATCACTGCAAACAGTAAAGCCCACTGTTTCCACGTCGGGTTTCAGTCGTTTTTAGTGATTTAACACCTAATTAGTGGTATGTGTGGCGGGCGAACGATACCATGAGTATTCTTGTGAGATGTAGTGTGTGTGTACCTTTATTCTGGTTTAGTTCTCACACTTTTCAAATTAATGTTTATTTATTTATTTATTATAGCTGTCCCCCTTTCACCCGCGTTCCCGAAGGAATAAGCTATAATATGATAAAAAATATTTTGCAATCCCTTTTTATGATTTTAGGGGTTGAATATTAAAAAATGCTGTAAAAGATGTTTAAATAAATCATTAAGAGAATATAAATGCCAAGATATTGATCTGGCCAAGAAAACACGTTGTTCCATAAACATTATAAATAAATAAATATCCTGGGACACTCTTTTACACACGGCCATCTGATCCCAAACTAAGCAGAGCTTGTACTATGGAAACCAGATAACTGATATACTACATATACTTCTTTTTATTTTTCTAAATACATACATATATAGATATTTACACCCAGACACAGAACAAACAGACATGTTCATACACACAAATGTTTGTCCTGGGTGGGAATCGAACCCGCGACCTTCGACTTGGCAGTCAGGGTCGCTATCCACCAAGCCAATTGGCCTGTCTACACATATCTAACATTGCAACCCCTTAGGGGTTGAATTTTCAAAAATCCTTTCTCAGTGCTTCCCTACGTTATAAAAGGTAACCCTGTGCAAAATTTCAAGTTTTTAAACTAATAATAGCACCTGACATCATTCCATTTCCATTAGAGCTATTAGCATAAAGATATTTATGTACTGTTTACTATATTCTATCTTCTATATATGAAATAAGGGTTTCTTTTACGCACCACCACCTCAAAACTTCTAAACACATACGGATGGGACCGCTACAATTCGACGCTGAATTTTTGCTATATATGATATTGATAAACGCGGGTGAAACCGCCGGGGGCAGCTAATATTAAATATTACTACGGTATATTATGACGTGATCAAAATTTTAAATACAGTCATCGTTCTAGCCAATTATATTATCATATCTCTTATAATTAATACAGAATCATACTCGTATGACTATATTAAACTTAACTTGTTTTTTTAATTATAACAAAATAATAATATTAAATAGCTAATCATTATGTCGGTGGTTACTTAAGTAGCTTTGACCTTGGTTAGTGAACCCTCGCAGGTCTAAACTGAATAAATTGGTTGTCTGGTAGAGAATACCTTTGGCATTAAGACCGCCTTTGTACACTACTATACATAAAGTATTCAATAAATAAGTAAATTGCTTAGGTATTAAATATTTTAAAATTTCTTCCTCCAGGTCATTTTAAAAACAAAAGCAGAAATAAATAAGCTGTCCATACATCGCAAAAATGTCCATTCCAGGGTGCAAGTAAATTTTCTAAGCGCATCAGAGACCTTTAAGTGCAAACTTAAATTTAAAATGGTTATAATAATTATTCAATTAGGTATAAGATATAATAAGGAAAAGTGAAAAATAAAAACGTAAAACAAAATAACTTAAATTTGTATCTAAGTAATATATCTAATACCTTTAAACGAGCAATAATATAATTAGGATCTCGGCAACGGCTCCAGCGATTTTCATGAAATTTAGGTTGCAGGGGTTTCGGGAGTGTTAAATCGATCTAGCTAGGATTCATTTTCAGAAAATGTTGTTTTATTCGTGTTTTTAAGCAATGAAAACTGCTACAATGTCATTAGAAGGTAAGGTTTTCAAGTTATATCTTTTGTAAGAATTATTGGGGGCTCTTTATTATCGCATCTAATTCGTATCCAGGTATATATGACAGTACTTTAAAAAAGAAAATACGGTAGAAGTCACGTTAGTAAAGAAATCCCGAGCAATGCTCGACCATCCAGGTACTATATTTTTAACTTAGAAACAAACCCTGCCAGTATTTAACTGATATATAGCAAATCAGTTTGATAGCACAGCCCTGAAGACAAACAGATAGGAGCATAATTTTAGCCAGTTTCCTAGTAGGGGTCACGCTTTTGTGACATGTAGTAATACCAGCCAGAATAACGAAGAGTGAAACTTAGTTATAAGGCCGTGTACAGCACTAAGTGAGTTGTTTGAGAGTAATGAGTGTGCACCATGCATTACGTTGTCAATAGGCGGTAACTCAGTTGCGTACCGCTCTGTGCTCGCCTATGTAGGTACTGCTAGCGAAAAAGTCATTTTTTATAGTTACAATTTTTGTTACTAGTAAAGGATGAAAGTAATTTGGCGTTTTTGCGTATTGATTGCAGTTGCTTTAACAAAGCGCATAAAAATATTATAATTCTTTGGTGGTATTTAGTGCAATATATTTTTTGTAGATATTTTATTAAAAATAAAAAGGTGGAAAAAGAGGAACTTACCCTTGTAGTGAATTTTAGGTGTCCGTTTGTTTATCAACAATTTGATACAGGTATAGATCTTGAACAGTTTGTTAAATATAAAATTTGTTTGTTTTTTAATTATATTTGTACGAAATCCGCTATGCGCGAGTCTAAGTCGCTCTTGTTTTTTAAATGCCAGCAGCAAGAAAATCAAGGAATTAACAGAACTTTACTTATTTATGCAATTTTATATATTTATATACAACATCAAAAAGTTTTCGTTCATCTGAAAAATGGGAAAAATAAAAAAAATAATTTGAGATTGGTCTTTCTTTAATAATTCTAAATGATTTACATTATTTTTTTTTAATTTTAAATCGTATGTATTTAAACAAGATAGCTTTATTAAAACGCTTAATTTTTTATTTATTTAATCATTACCATGAAATATTTTAAGTTTATCAAGTAAACGCAAACCTTTTTTGTTACGTGTATTACCTTAATTCTTGAATATTATTATCAATTTGTAGTGTCTCTTTGAAATATTAAATGTCTTCCTTATTCCATTACTCACGATGTAGGGCTTTCACTGACCCTTCGGAAAATTGGCAATACTTTTTTTTACATAAATTTTGTCATGTCAACGCTACCTCCCCCTGAAAACCACTTCGGCGCATCGCCAAGATACAATGAAATTACTGAGACGGCTTTTTAGTGTTGCAATTCGTAAATGGATCACTTACGATATTTTGTGTACGAAAAATGTATCAACTCGTAAATATACAAATATTATAAAGAGGAGTGCAATTTGTAGTTTTGTTTGAAAGTGGAGGGAATGTTAGGGCCCTCTGCATCTTTTTGAAAAATTCTATCACTATTTGAAAGGTACTTTATTACCGATGGAAATAGGCTATTTAATAATCTTGGGAAACAAAAAAATCCTTGGAAACTTAAATAAAACCGCGGGACGGAAATTAATTTCATAGAGATTTTAGTATCTATACGAGTATACTTGTTTTTATTATCCTACTAGCTGTCCCCCGCGGTTTTACCCGAGTTTCCGTGAGATGTCATATGTATTATGTTGTATGTGTTATGTAAACCTTCCTCTTCAATCACTCTATCTATTAAAAAAAAACCGCATCAACATCCGTTGCGTAGTTTTAAAGATTTAAGCATACATAGGGATATAGGGGCAGAGAAAGCGACTTTGTTTTATACTATGTAGTGATATGTTTGAGATGATCCCCCTGCTGGGCAAAGGATTTTTTATTATACCCATTGTTTATATACTTACTACTAAAAATGTATGTCTAAACTTCACTTTCAAAAATCTTTCTGAAACTCCGAAGTAAAAGTTTCACCAAAACAATTGAAAACCCCTTAAAAACACGTTAAAGTGTTTATATGCAGCCGGCAAGTTGCAGTTGAGAGTGCACCGGAAGAGCGCCCGCAAACAATATGGCCGCCGGCCACTTCCGGCCGAGAAGTTCCTGTTTCAATGTGCTTTACATGGACATTAATAACTTTTTAAAATGGAAAAATGGCTGTCAGTGTCTTTTGAACAGGAAAAAGGAAGCCTCCTTTGCTATGCTACACCTTTTTTCTTGTGAATTTGCGTTTATTATTTTCTTGCTTGTACTTGTAAGGATAATTCAATTCTTTAGTAACTAGATTTTATTCACACTAGCTGCCCCGTGGGTTTCACCCGCGTTCCCGAGGGATATTGCATTTTCCCGGGAAAATGTACTCTATGTGTTAATCCTGATTATAAACTATCTATGTACCAAATTTCATCCTCACAAACTTTCGCATTTATAATATTATTATGATTCATTATTGCCCTTTAAAAATAACTATCAACATTTACATTACGCTCTAATATTTAAATTTTTGACATTTTGTGAATCTCTATCCTTCATAATGCAATGAATAATTTTATTTAAACAATTTCTCCACATGCTATTCCAACAATGCAGTCAAAACTAAAAATATATGAGAAACAAAAAACGATACCGCATATCCCAGTCCCTGCTACAGCTATGTCGTAGCGCTACGTCGTAGTACAGCTACGGCGTAGCAACCGTGGTTCCGGAGGAAACGGGGGTCGCAGACAACATGGCCGCCCGGACACATCCGGCGTCGCTAACATACGCTGCACTAGCGTTTCCCTCCTGAATGTTTTATTGCTAATCTACTGTATGATAGTTCTTGTTATAATTTAGCGACTTGTATGTACGCTTGGGTCCAGTTGGTGAAGATTTTGTAGTCTCCAACTCATATTAGAAGTTATTGTGTTTTGGTGTTGTTATAGTTAGTAATTTTATATAAGTCAGAGTAACATTTGGCTTAATTTAGTCCAAGAGTTGAATATGTTACAGGTACTTAGAAAAAAGAAAAAAAAAACTATTTTTATTTCATATGTTCTTTCCAGTATCTTTTTGTTTTTTTTTTTAGGAATTACCTTGTATATTTCAATTCGGCCTAATTCAATGGATCAAGCACCCATCTCCTTCCGTTAATGGAAAGTGTGGTGAGAGATATACCGACAGACAAATAGAGATCGGAGATTGAATCGGAGCTTTAACTACTCCACTCAGCATTATTTTTCAAAATGGTGTTCGATTGCAAACCTATTTGCGAACAAATAAAATCTTAAAATATAAAAATTATAACTCGATACTAAAACTTATTTTAAGAGCAACTAATATTTTAATAAAACATCCACCTTCTCATGTCTTTTTTGGAAAATCAAAGAATTCGCAGCATCATACGCGCTCTATCGTAGATGGAAAGTGAGGTGACAGATAGAGTGAGATACCTCGGATCTTTAACTAACACGCGGACTTTTTTTGGTGTACGATTTCAGCACCTATTTGCGACTAATATAAAGTTTAAAATATTATATTTAAATTAATTTTAAGATCAAGTTCTCCGATATTAAAATAAAGGTCGACTCTTATACATGTGGCATGAAATAAAACATAGAATTTTCATAAACATTTAATTACACTTTTAAACTAATAAAGACAACACAGGCTCCTACAAACTACGACATTAAATTCCTTAGGTACATTACAGTTTTAGCTATCGGATTACATAACATTTTGAACATAGCTTAAATTTATTTACCAATTTGTTAATCATTAGTTAAAATGCTTTTTTATTAACCGGAGTTTTGATATAAATAGTGTTTTTATGTATATTTTTTATCAATATAATCTAGTATCTAACAACGAATAGGTAAGATTAATATTATAGTACATACAATCTTAATATTTGTATATATAAATATAGTTCTACTTGCAAGCTTTTATACTGTTTATATATATAAGTATATATACAATATACAAGTGGAGCGCATAGAAAATAGAATATAATTTATATTTTCATTTTTTTTCAAAATAAGATTTTCATAGCGATATTGCATAAAATTTTCAATATACATATATGTGAGTGCTAATAAGATCCCGCGCTTAATTTTAAAGATTAAATCAAATTATTTGCTTCACAGTATTTTATGAATTTCAAAGGTTTAAAATTACTTTTACGCTTAATTTCAGCAATATTACACTTTACAGTGTGGACGAATTATGATATTATATTTAAAAGAAAAAAAAATACAGATTTATATACAAGTATATTTTAATATACAGTCACAGTATGACTTATATACAGCTACAGTATGACATGTATTTATAAAATCTTATATTAAGGTATACATTTTAATTGCGTTCAAGTTAATGTTAGAAGCATGTTTTATATTAGACTTTACTTAGACTTTTTAATAGTTTTAAGAGGATATATTGTCTACTCAATTGACGATTTACTCTAGTGATCTAAGCCGGTATATAAATAGTTTTTTTTAAATATATGACTCCTAAAAGTATAGTGTTGTAATTGAAACCTTCAGGACCTAAGCGCAAGATTGTTTCTTCTATAACTGGGTATTTGTTGAACAATATTAACTCTAGTGTCTAGTTTTATACAAATACATCTTTATGTTTAATTAGTTAAGGTACAGTATCGCTCTATTTTGTGTTTTTCTTGTTATTTTTATAATTTATTTACATGACCGTGTGCACTGAAATTTAACTTACAAATAAGATTAAAATGAAAATTAATGATTTTCGTAATTTTGAAAAAATATCTCGATCAAATTGAGATTGCAAAAGTTTTTCTGAAATTCTATCCGATATTATATTATATAGCATATTTGTTATTTTCTATATTAAGGCTTATAATATCATAGCTATATATATATATATATATATATAGTTTTATAAATAATGTAAATTAGAAATTATTGCACATAACTTTCATAATATATACATTTTAGAGCCTATATTATGTCTTACAAGTAAATCCTTGGATAAACCGAACTAAAGTCCAAGCAATGCATCGGAAGGAATCCAATTGCAAGAAATATAATTTTACAATGATCAGCTTGAAAGTATTTATTTATTTCAATAAGCCTATTAATAAATATTATAATTTATACTTTTACCTTACCTATGTATGTCCTCGACCAAAACCCCTTAATATAATTTAAATTTTTCGTAGACTTACATAATACAATAATTTAACTTCAAAAATTAAATAGTTTTATTAAATATTGTTATTAATTCGTCGCATGTGCCAAGTCATCAGCGCTGCGGTACCGCAAACTGTGTTCTCTTGGCCATTGAGTAGCTGTAGGAAAACGTACTTTATTACTGATAAATACAATCTGGATTTCAATACAAAAATAAAACCAATAAAACCTTTTTTTATAATGTATATACAAAGTAAAATAATTACCTTAATAATTAAATGGAATCGTCAAGAATGATGCTGTGCAAAACCAAGAATACTGACATAATTATCACTAAGAAAAGAAAACAAAAATAAATAAAATAGTTACTTAGAAAACACTTATTACAAAAATAAGCTAACTAGAAAAAATCATAAATCGTGAATACCGTAAACAGAAACTCCATTAAATCACGTTATTTTTAACCGACTTCCAAAAAAGAGGTGGTTCCTTATTCGTCGATGTTATATACTACTTTCCACCTCCCGGTTTTACCCACTTTCCCTGGCAATACTTTTGACCTCCGCCATGTCAACTATTCTTGTGCAATTAAAGTTAATGTGTTTTTGAGTTACGTCGGAGGGGAAAGACAACGAAATTACTTTTGCATCTATAAATCTAGGAAGGCGGGCAAAACAAGGATTATGAAAATGAATAGAAGAGTAAGAACTTATATTATTATTTACAGTTATTTTTTTTCTATACCACATGGGCCGACAAACAAGCAGACGGTCCACCTGATGGTAAGTGGTCACCGCCGCCTATGGACATTTACGTCACCAGAGCATCGCCAATGCGTTGTCGACCCTGAGACGTGAAGTTATTAAGTCTCATGTGCCTGTAATTTTACCAGCCCCCTTACCTTTCTAACCGAAACACAGTAAGTGCACTACTGCTGCACAGCGGAAATGGGTAAGTTTGTAGTACTTCCCCGGACGAACTGGACTAGGAGCTCTACTCAAGACTTGTAGATTTTATTTAAACTGTTAGAATATCGTTTCTGTTTCGGCTTTTTCTAACTACAATACAGTAGTTGCAAGGCAATACTTTATTACATAGTGTTGCAATAGCTATATAAGTGCATGCTCATACAATACCTATTTCTTGTGACATTTCTTTGTTACACTATTGTGTCGTTTACATGCAACACTTTTTTTGGATCGTGCTTTGCGAGTGTATCGTGCTGAAATTGTGACAAAGGAGAATTAAAAAACATAAAGAACATATTGGAATGCATTCGGGTTGATTTTCCATTGAAGGGTACACACATTTAGGGGGACTAGATTGTCTAAGATTTGAAACTACATTCCATGCTTACAAATAATTTCCTTCTAGGTTTATGTGTTCACCATTTTAAATAACTAGATCTGTGAGAATGTGGTCCATAACATTAGAAACAGAGAAATTATTAATTTATTAGTTTCAAATGAAAAAATGACATGCATATAACATGCTTGGACATCTAAATTTCCATATAAAATAATTGTTCATTAAAATTTTGTGTGGAATAGAAAAAAATACCTGTATAGTGCATATTGCGATACATATCTGGGCAGTTGCTTGTAGTCTGTAAGAAAAAAAAGAAATGTTATCATAATAATTTGACATAATTAGTATTTTGTTTACAAGATAATATTTAAATTAGCGGTGTTGGTGCCTTGGTGGTTAAAGTCCCTAAGTGCTGCGCTGTAGGTCATAGGCACTATTCCCACCCACGTCAAACCTTTGTGTACGACAAATATCTGTTAGTTCTGTACCTGAGTGTATATATACAACGTGTTACAAAATACCCCGTAAAATATGTTTAATTATCAAAGCCAACAACCCTAGTAAGCTGTCATGTCAGGGAACCAAATTATTTAACAGAAAGGCTTACGTATATATTTTACCTAATAATTGTCTACTGTAATAGTTTTCCTATTTCTCATTTATAAAAATCAGTTTTTTTATATTTTTTTGGGGTACCTCCTTTCGACTTTACGGGTACTTTTCTAACAGCCTGTATACCTACCTATGTATTTAAAAAGAAGTATATGTCAGTTAACTGATAGCCATAATAAAAGCTTAAATTAATTTGGGATTAAAAACCATGTGTCTAGAATATCTTAGGATATTTTTTGTTTGATGTAAAATACCATAAATATACAGGTTTAAATAATCAGTGACAAATTATATTTACATTTAAATTTAAATTTGGATTAAATCTCGGTTAATAGTACAGCCCTTTGTCAAGTTTAAATCAGAAATTTAACTAGAAATCATTAATAATTCATAAATAATATAACGTTTGCATTTCAATACAGTTTCTACAACTATTGTAGCACTGTGATATATTTTAGTCTGTGGCTAGACGAGACGTAAATTATACTTTCTGATTATTCGAACCGAACAAAGCTGGTCTGAGACAGAATTTGTTGACAGTTTATAGCTAACTGCCATGCACTTCGGTTCACTTGACTAATTAGCATGTAACAGACAACTTAGATATAAATTTACTGAATATATTCTACGGAATATTTGTTGAATAAATTACTGAAATACCCGTAGCGTAGATATTATGAAAATTATATATTGTTTATCGTATCATTTCAAATGGAGATGTTAATAATAGAACAAAATATGTGAGGAGGTTATGTTGACATATGTTAGAGAATAGAGACACGTTGTTGTCTCACACCATGTGTTGGACGTGTACTTGGCGCAAGACACGAATGTGTCTCCGGATTCAATCAAAACGATATTTTTATAAATCTTGTCACATTTTTAATCTGGATTTACACATAGGATTTTTTTATTTTTGGGAAATGTCACTTCCCTGGGGATCTCGGAAACTGCGGGGGACAGCTAGTAGTTGGAATATTCAAAGGATCTGTTTATTCTGGTTGTAATTTATTATTATCCATACATGGTTTTATTACACAAGTTTACAAAATTTTACTTTTTATTTATACCCCGAACCGAATGTATGTCAATATGTTAATCTACCTTCCCTAAACCTAAAAGTGTTAGCAGAAATATTTTATCACATCGGAATTTTTTTCTGCAGTCAAATGTTTTTTTTTAACTACCCGACGTGGTGGTGATATTTTATTGTTTATTCGTTCGCTTCAAACGACAGTTACTTTGCTTTGGATTAATTTAAAATGGCTAGCAGAAAGTGCAAACAAAGTTCTGACCGTTTTTGTTATGTTTGTGGACAGTTTATATTTTCAAAAAAGAGAAGACCTATTGTAGTTTCGTTAAAAACTGCATATCTTCATTATTTTGGATTTCCTGTTGCAAATCAAGATAAAAAGTGGGTGCCTCACGTGTTTTGCGAAAGCTGTAGAATCATCTTACTCCAGTGGTCATCAGGAGAAAAAGTTTACCTTCCATTTGGTTCGCCAATGCTATGGAGAGAACCTAGTAATCATGAAAATGATTGTTACTTTTGTGTTACGAAGACATTGGGATATAACAAAAAAAATAAGGCAAGTATTATGTATGCCGATGTTCCGTCTGTTACTAAGCCGATTTTACATTCAAAAGATCTACCCCATCCAGTTTGTCCCGGTAGTTCGAGTGCAAATATATTAGATGACAATAACAGTGATGTTGAATTCAAGTCGATTTCTAGTGATTCTGACGAATTTTCACCTCAAGAAAACACTCCACATTTAATGAATCAGGCCGAATTAAATGATCTTATACGAGACTTACAGTTATCAAGATCTAAAGCAGAGCTTCTTGGCTCCCGCTTACAACAATGGAACTTGTTACTACCAGACACAAAAGTTACGTTTTTCAGAAACAGAAGCAAAGTTTTCTCAGAATTTTTCAAAAGAGAATGTGGATATTGTTATTGCACAGATATCCCGGGACTTTTCGAAGCAATGAATCAAAACTATGATAAAACAGAGTGGCGCCTATTCATAGATTCTTCGAAATATAGTCTCAAAGCTGTTTTATTACATAACGGAAATAAGAAACCTTCCATACCAATAGGACACGCAGTGAATTGTAAAGAGAACTATGAAACGATGCGTACTTTGATTAATTTAATAAAGTATAAAGAACATCAATGGAAAGTGTGCGGCGACCTGAAAGTCATCGGTATGTTAGTGGGATTGCAGGGTGGTTACACGAAGTACTGTTGTTTCCTTTGTTTGTGGGACAGTAGAGCGAAACAACATCATTATGTAAGGAAAGAATGGCCTGTTCGAAATGAGTATATTCCGGGCAAAATGAACATTAAACACGAGCTGTTGGTCGATCCAAATAACGTCACATTACCCCCTTTACACATCAAACTGGGGCTCATGAAAAACTTTGTAAAGGCGCTTGACAAAAACAGTGATGCTTTCCGGTATTTGCAAAAAATATTTCCAAACATTACAGAGGGAAAACTGAAGGAGGGTATATTTGTTGGTCCACAAATCCGTAAAATTATGAAAGATTCTCAGTTTGAAAACCTTTTATCGGTTAAAGAAAAGTCTGCTTGGCACTCATTTAAAATGCTTGTAGAAAATTTGAAAATTATGAAGAAATTGTCAACAATTTATTGAAAAACTTTCATGATATGGGAGTAAACATGTCATTAAAGATTCACTTTCTACACTCTCATCTGAATTTTTTTCCTGAAAACTTAGGAAGTATGAGTGACGAACAGGGTGAACGTTTCCACCAAAATTTAAGGACTTTCGAAGAACGACATCAAGGATTTTGGGATGAAAATATGTTAGGGGATTACTGTTGGTCTATCATAAGAGAAACTGATTCAAATAACTATAAAAAGAAAGCAAAAATTAGTCATTTTTAATTTATTTTTGTATTAATCCTAAAATTTTTGTATTTCCCTTCAAGATAATAAATATTTTTTAAACCAGACGTGACAGAATTTTTTTATTATTTTTTCTGGATAGTTCTACCTGAACACAAAATAAAATAACAACTTTCAGCTGGGGTAAGAAAACCGTGTAAACTAGTGTTATTGTATCCTATGTTACTCAAATGTTTAATTAATAATTATTTAGAATTTTATTTATTTATTTTTGTTATTGTTGTATTTATTATTTTTATTTTTTGCTATGTTGTGCTTTCTGTAATGTCCTATATATGAAGAAGCACTAGGTGTATAAACGCTGTTATTATAGTTTTAAATGTCAGGTGTATTTTTTGTTGGACATCCAAATTAAATAAATAAATAAATGTTTTTAATCTTCGCCAAAGAAGCTTCGTTTTATATTGTAAGCTGTTGAACTCAAACAGAAACATAAATTACTTACTAAATTAATTTTTATAATATTTAAGAAAATATTTGTCACTAAAATAAAAATATTTGTTACGATGTTTGTGGGGTGGAGACCTGGTGTCCTGAAATACAGGCTCTGCCTAACTTAGGCACCAGTCTCCCGCAATTTAAGTGCTATTGTAAAAATTTTTGAAGTTGTTCATATTTTTTTGTAACTTGTTATGGGAGATAAATAAATAAATTATTATTATTATTTATTATTAAATAAAAAAATAAATTTGGTATCAGATAAAGTGAAGAAAAATATCACAGAGAATTTTAATATTTATTAATATTCATACAAATGGGATTTTATTTGCTTTTCTTTGCGGAAATAGTAAGCAGGTAACACACACAATTTAGGGTAAATCAGGAAGCGTAATTTAGTCTAGACCTAGATAAAATATTTACTGACAAGAAACTAGGTATTCATGAATAAAATCGCATCATATCCTGTTATTATTAGCATTCCCACGATAAAACATAAATCCTAACCGTGCATAATTCACCAAAACCACAAACTCTTATCTAGTTAATGAATGCTTCAACTAAGAGCAGTAAATAAACACAATACTACTGTGGGTACCTAGGTTAAAACTGTTTACTTTACTTCGAGTTTATTGTACAGTTAAACCTCTACACACGTTGATAAAGAGTTTTTGCGTGAATCATTTGTTTCCTTTTGTTATAAAGTTATTAGTGACACCGAAGTGTTATTGTAACGGAAAAGTTTGAGAGATTAGTCGGTTGTTTTATAAAGCGAAGTTACTGTTTTAGTGATCGTAAGGTTACTGTTTATATCAGCCGCAAATCCAATTTAGATGCAATCTTTTAAGGCGTTATAGGAATTTTATTGCTTAGGTCTGGTTTTAAGATTTGTAAATGAATGTTTGGGAAGTGATAGTCATGCTAGAATACACTGCAATCACCTTAAATTGTTACTTTTTATCCTCTTCTGCCACATCATAGTTAACAAAATCTACTTAAATATTTTGATCTTTAGATTTACTAGATACTCCCTAAGTCTAATATCTGTCATTAATAACATGACATTATGACAATGCCTAAACAAATTTAGCCAAAACGATCGACACGCAAAAAAAAAAAATGACAATGTCTAAAAGAGTTCAACAAATAATAATAAAAAGTATATTTACATCCATAAGCCGCAGTACTAAAATCAACATTCTACCGAATATATATATTTTTTTATATTTGGGACTAACTGTCCCCAATGGAATCACCAAAGTGCCAGATGGATGCTAAATTTCCGCGGGGTAACAATAGACTATATATTATTAAGCTATTGCATAGCTTCTATCGCGGGCCTTGAGCGTGGGGACCAAATCCAGAAATTCCGTAACGAAAAAAACCTACCCCCCACTCCGACCGGCACAGCGGTAATACTTTTTAGTTTTTCCATCTATCGATAAATACCAGAACTTTTAATGACTTTTTGAAATATCACGCAATTAAATTGGTAAAAAAAATACTGCATTAATAAAATAAATAAATAATTATAATTGCATAAGTTGATAAAAAATGCTATGCAATAGCTTTACCGCGGCAGTCTCCAAGTGCCACACGTCTTTATTTTTAAGGCATGCCCTATATATGTGCCAAGTTCCATCTAAATCCGTTCAGAAGATTTTAAAGAAAAATTTTAACAAATATTCATTCAATTATCCTCAAATATTTGCATTTATAATAAACGTAAGAGAAGATAGTTTTGTTAAAATTACCGGAAGTCCTTGCTTGTTGAAGTTGATGTTAGTTCTAACGGTGCGGTGATGCAGAGGCTGTACCGGCCTCGCATTGTTGCCGAGAGGCGCCTTTGGAGTCAGCTGGGATCCTTGCATCAGTCGACGTAGGGCGTACATCTAATTCATTAAAAAATCGTTTTTACTAACTCGGGCTGCTATACCGCAAGTCATGGGTACGATTCCAATGCAGAAAAAAACATGTGTGTGGAAGAACATGTCTGTTGTGTCTTTATTAAAAAGTCTTGTATAATAGGGATGTGTCCTGACATATCAAATCAGCAATTCATTATGAAATGTCAAAACGATCGTATGTATGGAGTTTTGTATGAAATAGCAAGTTATGACGTCATAATTGTACAGCATCAAATAACATACTCTTTATGATTAGATCGGTACTGAAAAATCACATTAATGATTTAATTTTGATCATATTTAATATTTTCGTATATTTTTGGATGTTCAATACACTGGTTAGTGTTTGATCATTTATCTTTAATACTAATAATAGGACACATCCTAATTTGTCAGTTATTAACTTTCATGGTACAGGCCTTAGTTTGGGTCTAGTAGGTCATTTGTGAATAATGTCCAATGAAATTCATTTATTTTTATTTTTTGTTTAAATGTTCATGTTTTGAGGTTTGACTAAATACTGAGCCTATTCGGAAGAGCAGGAAAAATTACAAACATAATAAGAAATAACGTAATTGAACTAAATAATAATAATTCTAGTTTTCTAGGTTGAATTTGTGAATTTAAATCAAGACTCAGTTCTCAAATCATTGTCAGGGTTGTCGGAAAGTTTTTATGAATTACTTGTACTGAGATATTTTGAGCTACATTTTGGAGCATGCATATTGGAATCAGCAATGTAATGTTCACCTCCTGCTTAGAAATATAAATAGGTTTGTTGAAGATGATCCAGACAGCCGTCTCCCAGCACCCAGGATGCGTCGTAGAACCCTCGTAAGTGAGGTACTGCTGAGTAGTAGGTAGTAGGGAACTCAAAGGCAAGTGCTTGATGGGGAACGAACTACCTGCAAGGGAAAATCAATCTTAGAACAAGCTGCAAAGATCAAGTTGTCGATTAAAGATATGGTTTTGAATTATTTCGATGGCTTACCCCGAAACATAACTTTATTGAAGGCGCTGGTAATCAACCTGAGTTCTTTATTGGTTGGCTCACCGATCTAAAAAATAAATATAGATTAAATATACATACTAACGTACCTTAAAAATTGAGTAAAATGCCGAGTTTAGGATTCCATAGAAATCTGTGGGTAGTAAAGTGTTAGTAAAGTTTTGGTGCAGAGTTCGTCCGGGGAAGTACTACCACCTCACCTATTTCACCCGTGAAGCAGTAGTGCACTTGTATTACTGTGTTTTGGTTAGAAAGGTAAGGGGGCCGGTGAAATTACAGGCACATGAGACTTAACAACTTCACGTCTCAGGGTCGACAACGCATTGATGATGCACTTAGTGTTGCAAATGTTCATAACCGGGGGTGACCTCTTACCATCAGGAACGTCTGCTTGTTTGTCGGCCAATGTGGTATATATTTACCTGAACCATGAGGGAGATTCCGACGACCCCCTGCGACTTGTGCTGAGCTTCCGACATGTTGTGATACAGTTCCTTGTTGAATCCGTACAGCTGGATCTGTTGACAATTATTAATGGCTGTAATTTACTTGTAACACCTACATCCCTCCGATAGGGGACTGAAATATTCAACAGAAGACATCCCTGGGCTAATATGATGATAACTGAAGCATAGATAATACAACATGTTACAAAATAGCCCGTAAAAATATAATTAATTATCAAAGCCAACAACTCTAGTAAGCTGTCATGTCAGGGAACCAGATTATTTAACAGAAAGGCCTATGTACCTGTTTTACCTAATAATTGTCTATTTTAATAGTTTTTCTATTTAAAATTCATAAAAATTTGGGGTATGTTATACAGCGTTACTACGGTTCTTAAATATTGTGAATTGACTCGTTATAAGGCCCCGTTTAACCTCCTTTCAGCTTTACGGGTAGTTTTGTAGCACCTGTATACAATATTGGACTGAAGGACTCAAGTAGACCTTCGATCAAACTTACAACTAACAATCAAAATTAAAAATTATATTATTATATTTTGAAATTATGTTGATTTTTACATCCATTGACATTTCTGTCTTAAAATCATAAATCCCGAAATTTAAGATCGAGATCGAATATTTGCCGTAAATACAGGTAATACAATAATCAGAAGCCATTTGTTGTACTTCTTAAAGTCAGTGAACAATACAATACAATATACGTTATTTGTACAACACATAACAAGAGAAGGAGAATCATATAGAGGTGGATAACAGAATAAGTGTTTAAAAAATAGGCGGTCTTATATCTAAAGCGATGTCTTCCAGACACGTTCAGATATATGAAATAAAAAAGGTAAAGAAAAACCTACATCAATGTTAATAAATACTAAAATTTTATACTTAAAAATTAATATTTATAGGATACATAAAGTAATACATAAAAATAATATAGTAATATAAGTATTATATATATTTATCATGTTAAAATAAATAAAAAGATTACATAAAATAACCATTCTTATAAAGGAGAAAACATTTAGTCGTTATGACATCAAGTTATCGTGAAATTGAAAATAAACCATGAGTTGGATGTACGTGGAAGAGAGCCTAACAAACTAACCTAAAAAGACCATACCGCCTCATTATTGAAATCGAATTCCAAGAAAAACTATGAAAGCGTAAGTTATGGATATTGTAAGCGAGTTCCACTTAGTAAATAACTTGTCGTACGACTTCTATGAATATGAGTGTTACAATCCCACTAAAAGAGAAATGTGAAAACTTGGAAAGTTAAGTACTCTAATAACGGCTTTACTAATAAAAGGAGTGACATCTAACTGGATACCAAGTACTCTGGAAGTTCCTTAATCATAGCTTTCATGTATAACTTTATGTTTATTATTCAGTGGCTTTAAAAAAATGTTGTTCTTTGCCACCCAATAGTGAGACCTGGCAAGTCGCCCTGCTTTGAGAACTTGGCTAACAAACTGCCGTGCGTCTAGATATAATTAGTACATTGGAAAAGAAATGCAATTAAAAATACCTCTGATTATAATTTTAAACCATGAAATCACATGTTATTGACTCATATATAGTCCAGTAGCCGTACGAAGCATAAATATTTTTCGAAGCAAAATGGCGATAAAATTTACTAACTCACTAAACATCAAATTACTTAGGTCTCCTTCAAAGAAGTCCTGAATACCTGAAACAACTTCGCAAAAATGACCTCAATAAATCGTTTCCATTGAAGGAATTCCAATGAAAGTTCACAAGAATCTTGCACGTACTTGAAGTCCGTGTAACAAGCAGTCAGTGACTTTTACTTAGACATAGTTTGTAGGGAAGTCATATAGTTATTGGATTTAATTCCGTTTTATTATATGAAATAAATAAATATCCTTTGACATTCTTTACACACGGCCATCTGATTCCAAACTAAGCAGAGCTTGTACAATAGAAACCAGATAAGGGAACGTACCCATACTACGTGTGACTAAGCGTAGTGTTCTGAAGACCTGCCTCCCCCCCCCTAAATGGGTCACGTAGTATGGGTACGTTCCCTAACTGATATACTACTTTCTTTATATTAACCATGCACACAAATGTTCGTTCTGGGTAGGAATCGAACCCACGACCTCTGTTGTGGCCCTCAGACTCTCTAACCATCAAGCCAACAGGACTGTCAAATGTATTTTATTTATTCAAAATAAAGCTAAGTTTTGTTGTGACATAATTTAGGCTGAGCTGAGTTGTTGATGTACTCACTCCATCAATACTAGAAATAAGGATAAACTTGTCACTTCTGCATATAGACTGCAAAAAGTGCAAAGCTCATTTTTAGGACTTAGTGCACGCATCTATAATAAAATCCCTGCTGAAATTTTAAATTTGCCTTTACAAAAATTTTAGGAAAGAATTAAGACTGTTTTAGTACAAAAGCCTTTCTACAACACAAATGATTATTTTAATGACGACAATGCTTGGGTGTAGCGCTCGCTTCAGCAAGACACATCTTTATGTACAAAATTTTATTTTGAAAAGAGTAATTGCTGAGTTTATTGCCGGCTCTTCTCAGTAAAAGCAACCTTCCGAACCAGTGGTAGAGTCTGACCATTCATAGGTGCCTGTGAAGGCCTATTTGAATAAATATTTCATTTCATTTCATTTCATTACTCAAAGACGTCAGAATGTATGGGAAAAGTGGCATTCAAAACCAAAGCTTTAGACAGATGTTTGTTACTCTTTCACTTAAAAACTGCTAAACGGATTAGGATGAAACTTGGCACATAGATAGAAAATATACTGGAATAACGTAAATTACTCTTTTAACCCGGGAAAATGTAACATCCCTCGGGAAAGCGGGTAAAACCGAGGGAACAGCAAGTAATCCATAAATCCGTAAAAAAATGATCTCTTTAATTAACCTACTTTCGATTTCAAACAGAATGAATTTTAAAAAATCATGAAAAAACTTTAAATAAAAGTTAATTTCAAAAAGGGGTAAGATAGAGCATTACGGGAACATAAAACTTAAAAATTGAAACGGCCATTTACAGTTGCCTAAACATCAAAAAGTCATTAAGAGAAAACCTGCAAAAGTAACCTCGGGGGATCGCCGCGTTGCTAATAATCAGCTGATTGAAATGTGAGTTCCGAGGTCGTTAGTTCGGCAAGTTCAAACGTTTTCATCAATTAATGACGACAAAGAGTCAGGTAACATCACTTTGTTAATTGGTAAAAGTATTTCGTTTTGCGGTCGGTGTGTAAATGTATGTCAGATCAAATCTACTAATTAAATTTTATGTAAACAAGGTGTTTGTTATGAGAAAAAAAACATGACTTAAAAATTAAACAGTTGATGCTTAAGGCTCGAGATTTAGCCATTATCCTATTAAATAACCTTTTATTTATTTAAAAAATAATTAAAGAAAAACAACTTTATCGATAACTAGTGACATGCCCCGGCTCTGCCTGAGTGGGTTAATATAATTCAATTATATACATAAACCTTCCAAAAGCTATATGATAATGAAAACCGCATCAAAATCTTTTACGTACATTATAAGTTGCGAACAAATAAAGAGACAGCAGAAGCGACTTTATTTATACTATCACAAGATAATAATTCAATAATCACCGTAAAACCGAACGGTTTATAATAATGAATACTCTGTAAATTAGTACTTGGAACAACATAGCATTGAAACAAAGTTAAAGAGCGAAGTTTCCAAGTTCGTTCAGAGACCAATAATGACTGTTCGATAACAGCTGAACTTCAAGGTGTTGATTTGTGAAACCAATATTAATTTAACAAGTAAATCCACGTTTATTGCAACATTTAGTCTTAATGGTAGCCTACTCATATATCTCTTCTTTTCTCTTATCCCATTACAGTAATTATATTTTCATCCCCTCATCGCGGAAAGAGTATTTTTGCTCTTCGATAACTGAGTGCAAAAGCCGTTTTTATCCTCCAGAGAGGTAAAGTAATTTGAATTTAGAACATCGTGTCACGTGTGTTTGTGAATTCAAAACATCATTAACACTAAACAAACCATAATCGGGTCAAATTATTACTTTTGCACATTTACTTCATGAATTTTTTTTACTAATTAATATACAGTTATACTATTTATTTCCCTTCCTAACAACCATATTTCATATATTCAAGCAGGAAACATAGGGTCACATTTGTCCCGCTATGGTAGAAATAGGTGCCTAGTAAGTGTTGGTATGATTAGTGTTAAACCATTACTTCTACCTCCATGGTGCCGAATTTATCAACATATTTAATTTGTTATAAACTCAGACTCGGAACCTTCTAGGTGTACTTTAATTTTATTTTCGTTGCGCGCGGAATTGTTTTTTTTGCACATCGTCATTTCCTCGCTGAGGTGGGATGAAAAGTTACGTGTTGCACTCGAGTGCAAAGATTTTTCACATTGTGCTCTTTTGATTCCCTCGCTGACGCTCAGAATTAAAATTTTTGAATCATTCGCTTGCTCGGTCATCAAAATTGAGCACGCGGTTAAAAAGCAACTTTGCACTCTTGTATAAAAAATAACTATTGCAAAAAGATTCACAATCTTACTGTTATAAATGCGAAAGTCTGATGAATTGATGTTTCGTTACTGAATTACACCTGAATGCCTGAATGGATCTGAATGAAACTTGCACAAAAATGGATTATAGTTTTGTATAACAGATAAGTAATTTTATATCTAGTAAAATGTAATATCTGTAAGGAACGCGGGTGAAACGAAAGGGGCTCTAGTTTAGAAATAAACAAGACTGCACTACTATAAAGGTGTATTTGTATTAACAAACTGAAACTAAAAAGAAATAATCACTGCATAGTTTAAAACAAAATCGCTTTCTCTGTCCCTATATCCCTATGTATGCTTTAATCTTTAAAACTACGCAACGGATTTTGATGCGGTTTTTAATAGATAGAGTGATTGAAGAGGATGGTTTTTATGTATAATACATGTGACATCCCACGGGAACGCAGGGGACAGCTAGCTAACTATAATTAAGGAATCCAAAAAGATATCTAAAATAAAGCTCATTAAAATGATCCGTGGTACCCAGGATATTTAGTATCTCTAGTATAAAACAATGTAACAATTTCTGGTTGTTTATCCGCTTTTACCTTACATTCTACTCAATTCAAATTCAAATTTCAAATTCAAATTCAAAACAATGGTTTTGAATTTATTCAGTTTAGGCCCTCGGAGGGCACTTATGAAGGTCAAATTTAAAGTTACTGAAGCTACCACCTTAGATTATTATTTAATTATAATAGATTTTGATGCGATTTTGTCTATCATTTAAAAAGTTTATTTATGTATTTAAAACATATATCTATTATTATTCTAAGCATGCAAAACCGGGGTGGATCGCTTGTAGTTATAAAATACTACCTTATACAAATATTACAAGATATTTTCCAATATCAATTAAAGAGATTATGTAATGAACTGACCAATTTATGTAGAAATCAATTAGCGTTGGAAGATGCCATCTGACCTGGCTTCGAGCTAAAGGTATGCGGTCGCATAGTTAGCGGGACCGTGGTTGAACCGAGCATAGTTCCAATTGTCCGACCAAGTCGTCTTGAGATAGGGTTTATTAGCATTCGAATTATTTTCAATATAGTAAAGTGCTTACGGAATATATCGCTTAGGGCTTAGGTAAGAAGCACTAATGATTTGAAGTTCTTCTAATAAATTCCCAGAAGGTTTATAAAGTGGTGTGTGATGTGTATTGAGAACATGAATGAATGTACCTAATATAAATAGATTTTTGTAAATTAGTGTATAGTGTATTATAGTAGTATTTGTAAGGATTTTTAATTATGTTATTGTAATTTTGTTAGTGTCGAATTGGTGTAAACTGTAAGGATATTATAACTTAAGTAAATAAATAAAAAGGTAACTATTTAAAAACTGAACAGCAATAGCAAGCCATATTGCTGTGGTGTTTTACGAATGATGATTTGGACAGTAGTGGTCAAATTATTTTTTTTTACTGTAAGAAGGGAATCTAAACAGTGTATTGTTTATTTCAACCCTTTTTCATAATTGGCCAATTGAAAGAGAGACATTATACTGCCTGGCCAAAAAAGATATTAGAATAGAACAAAAAAATAAATGCTACAATCTAATAGGCTCGTTTTGACAGCTAAGAATGTCAGAGAATTATGAACCCTATTGCTTATAATCATAAGGTTTATGCAACATCCATCATATGATCAACCATTTGATCAATGGATAAGAAACCTTATTCCAATAGCAATAATGTTAATTTTCCAATGACATTCTTTGTTGTCAAAATGAGTGTCAAATATTTTGACGAATTTAAAACATGCATACAAGCTATACTCTGCGGTTTCACCCACGTTCTCGGGATAAGAGTAATTTAGTATGCAGTTCATTCGGTCATTTGTATGTAAGTATGTTTGTTACTCTTTCACGCAAAAACTACTTAACGGATATGGATGAAACTTGGCACATAGATAGAGCGTACCCTGGAATAACATATAGGCTACTTTTTATTCCGGGAAAATGTAACATCCCTCGGGGACGCGTGTAAAACCGCGAGCTAGTATTACATATAATATTAGTTAGAATTATTTCAAAGTACTTACTTCACCAGGAAAAGTGTGATGATCAATTTGATGCTCAGATCCCCTGTTATCCTCCATGCCGTAGTGGAAGTATATCTCTTCGAACTGGTACCGGTAGGACAGCGGCCCTCCGCTGATGTTCACTTGGTGCTTCGAGTCCTTCTCCACACGGAAGACCAGAGATTGGCCTGTATTTTGGAGCATTCCGCTAACCTGTGGCCAGAGGTTTAGTCGTAAATATACATGAAATGTGATCTGTTTGCGGACGGATGCCAGCCGATAGTTGTGGAATGCATGAGGTATTGTGAGTCGTATGAGTGTCAGGTTAGTTTTTGTTCATTTATTGATCTCATTTATTGTTTTTTAGTAGATATCTGTAACTAGTGTTATTGGTGAAATCCGCTCTAACAGTTAAAATAAATTAATATAAAGTAAGTAAGTATTTAGGAAAAGGCGTAAATGTTGTAACATTTAAGATTGGTAATGGTCATGCTACAGAGTTTTGTTCGATTCCCACCCATGACAAATATTTGTGTGGATGAATATCGGGTTAGGGTATAAATATCTATATGTAAATACTTAAAAAATGAAAATCTTTTATATCAGTGATTTGGTTTCCATAGTATAAGCTTTGCTTAGTTTGTGATCAAATAGCCGAGTGTAGAATATCCCATATTTATTTTATAGTATACTACTATAGGACAATGGCTTTCCATTCCCATTTCCTCACTTTTTGTAGAACTACCTCGTCTCCTCATTTTTGGCTAGGTCTTAAACGTATCTTCTTCTGACAGGCGGCAGACCAGCCCCCTTATTCAGCTAATACAAACTTCGACGGCGAGCCGCTTCACGGAGGCCTCGGAGAGCTTATCTCTCACGTGATATCCTAGTAGTATTAGCGTAGTAAGCGACAGAGACAGAGCATAGAGGCCGGGATAAAACATTCTCAAGTTAGTGTAATTTTCCTTACAGAATCGAGCCCCTGGCCACCACTTAAAAATTAACCGATACTTATTCTATTTTTTTTTCTTGTAACGGTATTCATCATTCAACATGCACAATTCCATGGAATTTAAATTGAAAATATTTTTAAATCAAATATGAAACGTCAAAAAAATAACAATACCTACATTTTATGAAAGCTTTCGTAATTATTCGAAATATAACAATAATGACCAATAATTAAATACCATCACCAGCTGGAAACACATAAAAGCAATGGCATACCCAATTTAATTTAATCTAAATCAATACTCAACAATCACGATAAAAATGAAATAAAAAATTGTTTACTATCAGACAATGTGGTGTCAATTCACACTATTGTATCATTATACACAAATATTATTGACTTTTTAAAAGATGTTGATTTATAAAAACATATTTATTCTATTATTTATTTATATTTATTTATTTATTTATAATCCATGTATTCAGCAATAGAAAAATTCAATGTAACACTATTTATTAAGGAACCACAAGCCTCAGCACAAAACAACGAGTTGAGCAATAATTTTAAAATTAATCTTAAAATTATTTATCATAGAATCTTTAAAGAGTACGGACTAAGAGTCCGTAGAAAATGTAAAAAGAAAAAATAACATTATTGTTTTCTGCCTTATCGAGAATATTCTGCGTTTTAGTAGCATCAACCACATATGGGTGGGTTACTACTGACAAATTCAAATTCAGTTTAGGTCCGAATCGAGCGGGAGCTCCTATCAAGGTCAAAGTTACTAAAGATACCATCAAACTCTAGAGATGGGTATCATAAGAAGCAATGAAGTGTTCATCGACACAGTGAGATGCTAGGTACAGTCACTTCACCAAGTGGTTAACAAAATCATTCTTGGAACAGGGTTAGCGGTAACCCCCCCTGCAGTCTGGCGGCCCTCCGGCCGACCCCCGGCCTAGGGATGGTGCGGAGGGGATGGATTGCGCATAACGGCGCAATACCATTTCCTCCAGGGCAATATCAACCACTCTGCCAGAGCTCAGGATCTCTTGCTCCAGAGCATGGCAGAGTGGTCGATTCGTGCGGCGGTGGTCGCCGAGCCGTATTTTGTCCCCCCCAGGGACAACTGGGTGGGAGACCTTGACGGTTTGGTGGCCATCATCGGTGGGGCTCTGGTCGGTCCGTCCCGAGGTCACGGCTGGGTGGCCGCCCTTGTGGATGGGATCGGCACAGTTGGGGCGTATTTCTCGCCCAACAAGAGCCTCGCCGACTTCGAGGTGTTCCTTGTCGAGTTGGGTGCCGTCGTGGGCCGACTCCACCCTCGCCCCGTGCTGTTGCTGGGTGATCTCAACGCCAAATCTTCGGCGTGGGGATCCCCAGTGACCGATGCTAAGGGTGAGGCGCTGGAGGAGTGGGCGGTCGCGACAGGCTTGATCGTCCTCAACCGGGGTTCGGTACACACATGCGTGCGGCAGCGGGGCGGGTCTATAGTGGACGTTTCGTTCGCTAGCCCCGCTGTCGCGAGCCGTGTCTCGGGCTGGCGTGTCGCCGTGGAGGTGGAGACGTTGTCGGATCACAGATATATCCGCTTCGACGTCTCCGCCCAGACCGCGGGCGGCCGCCGTCCGCCGACCCGGTTATCGGGCGGTCCGCGCTGGTCGCGCAAGCAAATTGACAAGGAACTACTCGAGGAGGCCGCCATTGTCCAGGCCTGGGTCCGGGGGTCGAACGGACCCGTCGACGTCGAGCGGGAGGCGCTGTGGTTTCGCGGGGCGATGACGCAAATCAGCGACGCGTCCATGCCCCGCGTCCACGCTCAGTCCGCAAAGCGCCAGGTGTACTGGTGGACCGCCGAGATCGCGCAGTTGCGCGTCGAGTGCGTGGCGGTCAGGCGCCAGTACACCCGATACCGGAGGAGACGTCGACGGGTCCCGGAGGAGGAGGCCGCGCTGTATGAGGTGTACAGCGCGGCGAAGGGGACTCTGTGGCTGGCCATCTGCGAGTCGAAGACGCGTGCCAGGGAGGAGATGTTGGAGACTCTAGACGGAGATCCGTGGGGGCGGCCCTATCGCACGGTCCGAAATCAACTTCGGGCCGCGGCGCCCCCGCTCACCGAGAGTCTCCAACCCGAGCTGCTGGAGGAGGTGGTAGCAGCCCTCTTCCCGGCACGAGGCGAGCATACTCCGCCGCAGATGGCATTGCCCTCAGGCCGCAGAGTCCACGGAGGAGAACGCCATCAGCGTCCCTGAGGTGACACACCCAGAGTTGGGGGCTGCCGTGATCCGGCTCCGGGCCAAGAATGTGGCTCCGGGGCCCGATGGGATCCACGGCTGCGTGTTAGCCCTCGCTCTGAAGGAGCTAGAGCCCCAACTGAGAGGGCTCTTCACAGCGTGCCTCGAGCGAGGCCAGTTTCCCACATTGTGGAAGTCTGGTCGACTGGTCCTGCTCGGAAAGGCGGGGCGCCCTGCGGACTCACCGTCCGCGTACCGGCCCATAGTGCTGCTGGACGAGGTGGGCAAGTTGTTCGAGCGAGTCCTCGCTGCCCGCCTCGTCAGCCACTTGTGCCAGGAAGGGCCGGACCTGGACGGGAGTCAGTTCGGGTTTCGGCAAGGGCGCTCCACCGTGCACGCTGTGTCGCGAGTAAGGGCCCTGGCGGAGGAAGCGGTGTCCCGGGGCGGGGTGATGTTGGCGGTCTCTCTAGACATCGCCAACGCGTTTAACACCCTGCCCTGGAGTTGCATTCGGGAGGCACTGAGGTATCATAGAGTGCCTCCCTACCTCCGCCGCATCGTTGGGGCTTATCTCTCCGAGAGGTGTGTCACATACACGGGACGTGATGGCATTCACCAGCGCCCGATGTCGTGCGGTGTTCCACAGGGTTCGGTTCTTGGGCCGCTCCTGTGGAACATCGGCTACGACTGGGTGCTGAGAGGCGAGCTCGGCCCGGGGGTGGACCTGACGTGTTACGCGGACGACACGCTGGTCACCGCCCGGGGGAGCTCGCACAGGGAGGCAGCGTTGCTGGCGACGGCTGCGGCGTCACAGGTGGTGAGCCGCATCCGTCGCCTAGGCCTGGAGGTGGCCCTCAGCAAGTCGGAGGCCATGGTGTTTCATGGCCCCCGGCGGGCGCCGCCGCCCGGCTCACACATCGTGGTCGGGGGGGTCCGAATCGCTGTCGAGCCCACCATGAAATATCTGGGATTGGTGCTCGACAGCCGGTGGGACTTCGGGCCCCACTTTCGGCGGCTGGCGCCCAAGCTGTTGGGCGCGGCTGGCGCGCTCGCAACGCTGCTTCCCAATCTGGGGGGCCCGAGCTCCGCCTGTAGGCGGCTCTACATGGGGATCGTGCGATCCATGGCCCTGTACGGGGCCCCGATCTGGGCCCTCGACCTGACGGCCGGCGCGATCGCTGTTCTGCGAAAACCGCAGAGAGCGATGGCCGTCAGAGTCATACGGGGGTATCGCACGATCTCCTACGAGGGGGCTTGTGCACTGGCCGGATCCCCGCCCTGGGACCTAGAGGCGAAAGTCCTCGCGTCACTGTATCGGTGGCGCGAGGAAGAGGCGGAGCGGGGCGAACGACCGATGCAGCGTCACGTCGAGCTGCGTCGGTCTCAGCTCCGCGAGGTCCTGGTGGCGGAATGGCGGGACAGGCTTTCACGCCCTACCGCCGGCCTCGACATAGTCGGGGCGGTCCGGCCGGTGCTCGAGCGCTGGCTCGGGAGGAGGCACGGCTCCCTGTCGTTTCGGGCGACGCAGGTACTCTCGGGGCACGGTTGCTTCGGGAAGTACCTGTGTCGCATAAACAGGGAGCTGGACGCCCGGTGCCACCACTGCGTCCATTGCCGGGAGGACACGGCGCGGCACACGCTGGCAGAGTGTGCCGCTTGGGAGGAGCCGCGTCGTGCCCTCATCGCCGGAGTAGGCCCGGACCTCTCGCTGCCGGCCGTGGTCGAGTCGATGGTCGACAGCGAGGAGGCCTGGGACGCAGTGGTAACCTTCTGCGATACTGTTATCGCGCAGAAGGAGGCTGCGGAAAGGGAGAGGGAGATCTCAACCCCTCACCCGATCCGCAGCAGACGCACCGGGCGTCGGCGGAGGGCGGACAACGCCCTCTTCCAGCCCCCCTAAATGGGTCCAGGGGCGACTGACTCGGGGACGTCCGTCGCCCCCCTACAACATCAGGACCCGAGGTGGCGGCGCGTGTGGTGTTCCACGTGCGCCCCTCAGAGAAGTCGGGGGGGGAGGAGTTAACACCTCACTCCCCCCCCCTCGACCAGACGGGGCCCGCGGCGGCGGGCCAGCACCAGCCGGGGGTTGCGGAAGCTGAATTCGTGCCCGCGACCCTCGGCGCTTAGGTGTGTGAAGGAACACCGGAGGGGTTTTAGTGGGTATACCTCTCGGGCCCCTTCTCATTTTTATTGAGAAGGGAGGGCAGGAAATATGTAGGATCTATTAGTACGTCTAAAGTTCTAAAATTTTTGTCTCTGACTTTCCTTCAGGTGGGATCCAGTCAAATGCGCTCAAGTTTTTATTAAAAACAAAAAAAAACTTCCGCCCGATTTTGATAAAAAATGGTATATATTCAGGAAATCATAATAATAAATTTATTTCAAAATCTTAGCTTAGGTTACATATGTTTTTTGGGATCTCCTTTTAAGCAGTATATAATAATATAATAATAATTAGTTATGATGTTAAAATGTGAATAAACTATAACTAAAGTATTTGACGATTGATTTTGTATTCTAGAAGTTTACATCGTGTTATCATCACGAAGGGAGCAGATGTGTGTAGTTTTTTGCTCTCCCATAACCTCGTCTCCCATCGGCTTACCAAACCAAAGACTTATCTAATTTTGGCGCGAGTCTTACGTCACACTTTGTGAGGTCAAGGGGTTATTGCTAAGTTTTGTATTTCGCCTTGCCAAGTCTTAACTAGAATTAATTGTTGTTACTAGCCTATTAAGAAAACTACTAAATATTAGGTACTTTTTGATGTGACAATTAAAAAAAAACTTTGAGACGGGACATGAAAAGATTGTCCTACTAATATACAGTGAAGGTTCGTGAGGATGGATCTACCTAACGGATTTGGATGAAACTTCACACATCCATAGTTTATGACCTGGGCTTCAATTCTATAAAAGGAAAATTACATTAGATCGACTATTCCGCAGCCTCTATGCTCTATCTCTTTCTTTAACTACACAGTCATGAGAGGTAAGCTCTTATGAGGTCTTGTTGGCTGATTAACCGACAGAGACTGAAAAATGGCTACCGCGGGAACACGAGTAAAACAGCAGAGGACAGCTAGTCAAAAATAATACATTAAGGAAAAACGTGAGCGGTAAGACGACCCAGTATTTCATTATTATTTCCCACGAATTCGCCATTAATAAATACCACAAACCGACAGTGTATATTGATCACTAAAGCATTGTTCTCGGATATGAATCACAGTGTAACGAGTAGTTTGGTTCGCCAGCAGGGGGCTGATTCTATCAATCAATGGGTCACACCTTGATTAAAGCCTAGCAACTTATGCGCTTTGAGTAGAGATGACATATTGCTTGTTGACACGCAAGCGCTGCGGGGACACGGAATTTGAGGTACTGGATGGGACTTGATCGAAAAAAAATTAATGTGTCAGTGTTTTTAATAATATAAATCTCTAAATCATATTTTTTGATTTTTTTCTCAATTGGTTTATAAAAATATCTCAAAATACATGATTCAATGCTTGTTTAAATCTACTAAAGCTACCACTGGCATGGAAGTTTTTTTCAACTGAGAAGAACCGTTAAAAAACTCAAGTATTTTTTTTATCTGACTCTATACCTATAGGTTATTTTTAAGTGATGAGAAACATGAAAATACGAAAAGACTTTATGTTGACGAACAACAAAACATATATGACTTAAAGAAAATGCTTAGTAGCAATTATAAGTAAAATATGCGTAGTTCACATGCGTTAGGAGAAAAACCTTCAGAAAACGTCGTATCTTGTTATTTGCAGACTAAATCCTAAAGATGTATTGTCTTTTTTTTTGTTTCATAAAGTTTCAAATCACAACGGCGCTTTGTTTTCACTTTTTAGTTCACTAGTTTACTTCGCTTCTTATTAAATGACTATTCCACATGTTTTATATTTTTGTTTCAAAGGTAGATAATGTAGGTGTGGCCTGCCCTTGTGAAGTTCTAAAACAGTGTTTGTGAATGATTGCGTTGAACATTTTCTTAATAAATGGCTTTAAAATTGATTATTTGTAAAGATAACATTTTAATGACGTAGTTTTGTAACAAAGGTGTATTTTTGTGAAATTTCTTTTTTTTTGTGATAAATTATCGTTGATTATATAGTGTTTTATAATTACTCAACTATAATATAAAACTGTCTCACTCATGAATGATAATGACTATATGGGTAATTATTGATTTTGAGAAATTTGAGGGGCCAATTCCCGTTTCTGTGAGAATATTCCGAAGCATTTCTGCATAACGCATCGTAATTTGAACTCTATTGGGGGCTAATGGACTTAGACCTGTATTTCAGGAATAGCTCAGTATTGGATTATAGTAACCTACCAACTGTCTTACTACTATTGTAAATGCGAAAATTTTGATGGATGAATGTTTGTCAATCAATCACGCCAAAACGGCTGAACGAATTTGAATGAATATTGCCACAGGGATAGAATATAGCCTGGAATAGAACACAGGCTCAAAGGGTCATTGGTAGGTTTTGCACTTCGCCTTGCCTATTCGTCTCTAGGATAAATTGTTATCTAGGCTACTAACACCCATATTCTAAGACGTTTGCTCGAAAATTCCTCGACTACACTCATCCTCACTCGAAGGTACATTAGTATTCATACTTGCAAAAATCTCCTCCACTCGACGTTTTCCCTCAGTCGAGGTGAGGAAACAACTATCAACTTCAAGGTACGTCGGGACCAACCTTAAGGAAGTTTATTGCTTATAAACAGTTACTGAAGCTCAATATTTTATTTAATGACGTTACTAATGACACGTTACCTTGACTACACTTCGATTCGACATCAGTTGGGATTGCTCGAGTTTTGCTCAAGTTATAGCTTAGAATACCAATTTTGAGGATTTCTCGAGAAAATGCTTAAGGTATCCTCAGACGAGTTGGAGTCGAGTGACGTCTGAGGAAACGTCTTAGAATATGGGTGTAAGAAAACTATAAAATACTACTAACAGAGTACAGCTTTAAAAAATCTCTGAATAGAAACATGAAAAATATTACTAATATGAGTATACTACGAAGGTTTGTCAGGATGAAGCATAAACTAAAAATATAGAATATAGCCTGGAACTTACATGGTACATGGAACCTACGGGAACGCGGATGAATCCGCGGGCGACAGCAAGTAGTAGTATAAACAGCTAAATTTAGTAAAGCCAAGCTAACAATGTATTTTGCAAAAACGCGTCCTGATACCCGACACGATAGGATATCGCGCCTCGCATACATTTGTATATAATTACAGCATGTAATTCACCTTAAATGAATAATTCTGCATGGACTGCTCCCTGCTTACAATATTCATTAGCCGGTAGTGTGTACACGGCTTTATGGAGGGAAAATTGTGACATAGTTATGAAGCTTTACGTTGAACTGGAAAGTGATGTATTTGGTTGGGTGTGTATCGTATTTTTTACTCTGGTATCACTTAAATGTTTCTTTCATCCTTATCTATATAATGTTGGCAACACTGTTTTCTGCAGTTCCTACTATAAGCAGAAAAAAATAAAAATTCGCAATTAAGCTGCAATGCCTTGAATTTTACATATTTTTTTACTTAATTCTAGTTTCAGAAATACTGTGGTACATTTCCTTAAATTACCTGAGGTCATTGATAATGCTACAAAAACTATAATCCAATATTTGGGTCTCTCACCAGAAGTTTCCTTCATCCCAAAAATTGTCATTACGAAAATCATTTCAGCTTTTTAAAACCTTTCAGAGCTGAGTAGCCAGTATCAACTTAACTTTTCAATGTTCCAGTACAATTATTTAGACAAATATCATTAGTGGGTAAATATGCTGACACTGGCTGTTTATTTAAACTCCACGCTTCAGTATGTAGGTTTACTGTGCAAAAAGCATGTAAAACAGTGCGGACTATCGCATTTGGCTTACCATGTTTTAGCATAGGATTACCGGCCTTGCACGGCTGTGTCTGTTAATTTACTAGGTTTGTACTGTGTTGTACTGTTTCTGGGATCAGAGCTATGCTCTTCGGGTAGGTCTTTCTTATATCTTACAGCGAGTTTTCACTGCCTATCTGTCAGTTATCTTACAAAGCTCTAAATAAACAAACCAGCATATAATATCATACTACTATTTAATTCGTCTCAGCTCCGTCGTGAGTTAAAATATTTACTTCTTTAAATTGGCCTTTATTAGATACAAAGTTATGAAATACTAACAGTACCCCGGCATTACATAATAGGTTGGGGTAAAAGTTCCTTCGCATTTTTTTAAGAAAATTCACAACATTTTTAATATAGTTTATTTAAATTTAACTAAAGTATGTAGGTACCATTTTGTTCGATAACTTTTTGCCACCTTGTAGGTAGGGACATGATCCCATTGCTATAGAAATTTTGGGACTTCTGATCAAAATACTGCGACAAGTGGTTTAGACAGTCCTCTCGTGATGTTAACCTGACACTGCCTAAAGAATTCTGAAGAGACCGAAACAGGTGGAAATCTGAAGGTGCAAGGTCAGGACTATATGGCGGATGCATTAATACCTCCCAGCCAAACTCTCTTAATTTTTGCTGAGTGGCTAAAGATGTGTGAGGTCTAGCGTTATCATGATGAAAAACCACACCCCTTCTGTTGATTAATTCCGGCCGCTTTCTCTCAACTTCTTGCTTTAATCTCATCAGTTGTTCGCAGTAGAGTTCAGAATCGATGGTCCTGCCTGGTGGTAACAGCTCATAATGAATAATGCCCTTCCAATCCCATCACACACACAGCATCACCTTGTTGCGAGTTAACCCGGGTTTCGCCACAGTCTGTGAAGCCTGACCGGCCTTTGACCACGACCTTTTCGCCCGTTCTTGTCATACGTGATCCACTTTTCATCACTAGTTATCAGCTTCTTCAAAAATGGTTCGGTTTCATGACGTCGTAATAAAGAATCACAAATGTGTACACGGTTCATTAGGTTTCTTTCAGTGAGCTCGTGAGGTCTCCAAATATCTCGCTTTTTTGTGTACCCAGTTTTTTTCAAATGCGCCAAAACTGTTTTGTGGTCAATTTCCAGTTCTTCAGCTACGTCGTAACTACTGATATGCCGATCTTGCTCCACTTTTTCAAAATGGCATCCATTTTATCCGTAATGGGGCGACCAGAGCGACGTGCATCTTTGACATCAAAATTTCCGGATTGAAAACGCTTAAGGTAAACGCAGGTATTAACGACCCCCTTAAGGCAATTTTAAAATCAACCATATTTTTTAAGTATACTGGTTCCTCTAAAGATTAATAATTTAATTTTATATGCTAGTGTTATGTATAAAAAATGTATTTACTGAATCAAATACATTTAAATGAAGGATTATCTTGTAAAAAATAATTTACAATGTGACTTAGTCGATTGTTGCAATTACCGACCCATAAAAAACGGCTGTGAAGCTATTAACGATTTTTATGCACCTATTCCCGATCTTGTATGAGAGGAGGCCTTTTTCCACCAATGGAATGTATATAAGCTAGTAATGATGATGATTACCGATCTTAATAAAATAAAACAAAATAAAAATGCAAATACTTATTCGTATTTTTTTAATATCGTTATTTTTAATAAAACAAATTTTTACTTCTTAGTAATACCTATGAACTAAATAATTATAAACTTCAAAATTAATTAACATAATACTATTAATACACATATATATTATACTTTAAGGATTTCAAACTCTAGGATATATTCTTATGCTATTGAGATCATAATCATTTTTTGAAAATTATAATATTAATCATCACAGTCATTGGTTCACCTCTTTTTAGAAATTAATTGCAACTAAATAGTTACATATATGATTTGGTACAACTGGTGCTTACAAACGAAACATTAAAGTCACTTAAAAAATACGTTCATCATCAGACTCACTGCTATATAAGACTCGACGTTTAACTGTCTCTCTTGCAGAGTCTGACTCTAATAGACGTACGGTAGTTTCTGTTTCAAAAGAATTTCTATCATTAATTAAAGTACTATTAGAATGTCCTTTTTTAGATTCATTTTCTAACTCACTGTTACAAAGCACGCGACGCTTTGCTGCTTCCTTTGGAAGTAAATTAAAATCGTATTCGCTATCTGATTGATATTTACTAGGTCCTGCTATAGGAGAATCTTCTTTGTTAACCGCATTTACTTTTTTAATAGGTTTTTTCTTCTTTAAGGTCGTTGTTTTCTTCAATAATTCTTTTTGTTCCCTTTTTTCCAAGATTTCTTGTTTTCTTTTTCTTTTTTTATTTTCTTTGTCTTCTTTTTCTTTTATAATTCTCCTTTGATATTCCATAAACTCATCAGATATAGCTACTGTCGGCGTGAGTTTTTTATTTAATGTCTTCTTTTTAGTGTTATCGATATTATTCTTCGGAAAGTAAAGAGAATTTTTGAAAGGTGTCGCATAATTCTTAAATGGTGTGGGAATAGCAGAGCTATCACTTGTTTTTGGAGCGGCTTCTTTGGTTGCATTTTTGGGTGATGGTGTATACTTTTGAAGTATTTGTAGCGGCTCCGCGGTTATTTGCATTAGAGTATTATTTTCTGGTGCAAAAATCGAAGTAGACAAGGGTGTTAACTCGTTGGTAGATGGTAGAAGTATATTATCTTGTTGAGGAGTAGATGTCTGCAGAAACTGGCTGAACTCGCCTTGTACAGTTAATAAGTTACCATGAGGCGACGAGGGTAGAGGTTTTTCAATAAACAAGGATAAATTGGATGCCTCTTCTCCCAATACTTTTAAACCTTGCTCTATTGGCAGTATTAGATTACTCTCAGCAACTATATCAAAATTTAGGATAGCCTCAGATATATCTGGCGTTTCATTTACAAAATTGTTATTTAGTGTTGATTCCCCTAACTGCAGAATACTTCCACTCTCATGATTTATGGCGTTTTCGGGGGTAATTTTCTTCCAATATTCGAATAACTTTTTATAAGTTGGATCTCCCATCCATTGGCCTCCCGAATATTTGAAAGTTTCTAAGGTTATAGGTGACAATCTAGCCTCGAAATCATGTTTAAATTTTTCTGCATATTCAGATGGGGTTATATGATTGATGTCTTCAGTATGTTTTAAAATTGGCAACAGTTTACTGTAGTTTATTTTAGATGGATCAAATGGATATAATCCACAACATCGAAATCCGCTCTGTATGGTTTCAGGCTTAAGGCATTGGTCAAAACATGTTTTTACTGCCGGAGCAAAATCAGTGCGTTTAAGCTTAGCATAGTTATTTTGAATTCTGAATTCATGCACAACAGTCTTCCACGTTCCTTTGACTGGTCTGAAAACAGCTACATCAAGCGGCTGTAGTATGTGTGTAGAGTTGGGAAGTAAAGCTACCAGGATGATTGCTTTTTCTTTACAGAATGTTGATAGTGGAAGTGATATGTGAGATGTGTGACCATCCAAAAACAAAACTATGGGAAATGGTATTTCATTGGTTACAAGCCACGGATAGAAGCAGTTGGTAACATATTCATAAAATGCTTCTGTGTTCATCCAACCCGATTCCGTGTTACCAAGTCCTCATCCACGAGGTAATGTAGGCACAAGATTTTTTGGCAAACGTTTATACGGAAATTGGAGGTGCGAGATTTCCGTCAGCTGAAACGTTCACAAGCACAGTCAAACACTCTTTTTCGTCATTAGCAACACGATTATACACTCGTTTGCTACCTCTGCTGACCAAAACTTCTTTCTCTTTTGGGCATAAAAAGAAAGCAGTTTCGTCACAGTTAAACACTCGTCTAGGATCTTCTAAAACATGATGCAGATTATTTGTCATAAAATAATTGTTCACTCTGCCGAACCATGCTCGTATAGCCGCTTCTGTGACTTGATTTCGGCTAGAAGGTAGATTTTGTGCAACGCGTTTAGATACCGTTGGATGTCTCTTTATAAAATTCTCAAACCAATATCTGCCAGGCACACCATTTTTAAAAGGGTTTGGACGATTTAAGTTTTGGACTAGCTTAGCCACTGCTTCTAATAATTGTTCTTTTGTAACTGGAAATCCCATCTTGCCAAGGTAGTGAATCCAGTCTACAATCTGTTTTTCTTCACTTAAATTAAGAACCGGCTGAACTCCGCAAATTTCATTCTTATATTTCCGGTCCCGTTTGTCTCTTAATGTAGTTTTGGGAATATTAAACCTTTTTGATGCCTCATATACACTCGTACCGTCATTAATTGCTTGGATTGCTTCGGCTAGTTGTGTTTTACTGTATACTTTTCGCCGTTTTTGTGGCTCCATACTTCTGGAAAAAAATATAATTGTATGTTTTATGTTGCTTTAGCTAATAAGTAGCATTTATTAATAGGTACCTATTATGTCATAAAAGTAGGTGAGAAACTAAATAATCTATAAACGATCGATAATAGCTTCTTATAGTTGCTATTGCCGACCCTCATGGGTCGGTAATAAAGTAAGTAAGTATAAACATAAAATGTATTACCGACTCATAAAAAAAATGGTTATTTTAATTCAATTGACCTTCGGACTATAAATTAGATTATAATTGATTAATGTCACAAAAGATATGAACAAATGCACACTGTTTTAAACACAAAAATAATGATTTATTATTGTAACTATTCAATATCGATCCTCGAAAAGTATCATGACTTTGGTTAAATTGCCTACGCTAAAAGGTAAAAACTAGACAAAAAAGTTTAGTCGCTAATAGATTTTTATAAAGACTGATAGCTTACATTTAAACTGGTCCATAAAAATACTTGTGTTAGTGTGATATAATAACATAAAAGGAAAATAAAACGAAAAGTTACATTGCTGCCATTGCCGACTTATGGGTCGTTGATAACTGCCACGACTAATACTGATGAAGCTAACACCCTCCCATTTTAATTTAAAGTTTTATCGTTTCAAATTACTTTTTATCAATAAAATGTCGTAAGAAATCAAGAGTTGACACTTAAATGAATACATTTAGTAATATAAGATAAAGTATAGACGTCATTTGTTTGTATAAATGTCTTAAATAGAAAAGTCACGTACTTACTTGAAGGAACAAGGGAACAGTACGACACGTCCTGCGTCCACGCTGCCCCGCAGTAACTGACGTATTATATCTCTTTTTTGCACAGCTACTCACACTAACGTAAAAGTATACGATGCTCAAGGAATAAACGCGTGTGTAACTTTACCTACCTATAGCTAGAATAGTTCTGGAAACGTAAAGATTTCGAATTACTTTTATAGGTCGGTAATAACTACAGATTTTCGATGGGTCGTTGATAGCTGCGTTTACCTTAAACTAAATTTGTGCTACTCTCACAGGTCCATAAACATCGCAAATTTTTTTCGCGGCTTGCGTTGCATTTTTACTTTTTTGTAGTAAAATTTTAAAATGAATCGAATTTCTTCATTAGATTCACTCATCTTGGCGGTACGAAAAACAAATGCAAATCACACATTTTTACTTTTTTTGTAGTAAAATTTTAAAATGAATCGAATTTCTTCATTAGATTCACTCATCTTGGCGGTACGAAAAACAAATGCAAATCACACATTTTCCTAATTTGAATTTGAAATTATGTTCTTTAAAATTTAAACTTTCAATGATACTAAAACCAGCCAGATTTCATACATACTATAATGCGAAAAGATTTTTTCCCCAACCTAATATGTTCCCAGGAAATATTGCATTTTCCTAAGTTATAAACTATCTAAGTGGCAAGTTTTATCCAAATATGTTTAGTGGATTTTACGTGAAAATGTAATAATAATTAATAATTTATTTATCTCCCACAACAAGTTACAAAAAAATATGAACAACTTCATTAACCAAAATTTTGCAAAAGCGCTTAAATTGCGGGAAACTGGTGCCTAAGTTAGGCAGAGCCTGTATTTTAGGACACCAGTGCCCTTACCATGAGTTTTTAACGTACGCACTCGCTAGCGACGGTGTAAAACATTTCTATGGCAACTGTGTACAGCGCCTCTAGCGGTCACCTAAAGAACTAAAATCGATAGTACGAGTCGAGAGGTAAAAATACCTATCCAAATGTAAACACTAGCGAGTAACGTTTTTTAGCCTTTGCTATAGAAATTCGGTACCATGAGTCACAAATTTGACAGTTGCTATCGAGAAATACTGTATCGATAGTAGTTTACTCGTAGTGACTAAAGTAAGTTTCGATAGCAACTCATGGTAGAGGTACAGGTCTCCACCAGGTAACGAATATTCATTCATCTATTTTCACAAACTTGCCCAAGCATAAATATAAGATATTATTGTACAAGTCTTGGTATCGAGCCGTCATCCCAAAACTTCGTAGACCTACCTTTTTCTAAATACCTACTTGTAAAAAGTTTTGACTTTAGACATTAGCCTGGCTTAAGTAGTAACAAATTATCACCCCTTGCTGGTAATACAGTAGGAATAGAAAGTACCTACCGACATTCTCGTGTCGTAAAATATATCTTTGATTTAAAAAAATAAAATATTTTTAATCCTTTTTAGTGCCAATTGCAGTATTTTATCTTTAGTGTGATCACCCGCGACCATATTTTGTGGGTAGAACTAGAAGGTGTCTGATAGCTTTTACACCTATCTGGGTATCAACCGAGCTGGATATGGGGATATCTGACCTTTTTATTTTTTTTGTTTTTTTTTTACATTTTCTACGGACTCTTAGTCCTTACTCTTTGAATGTTCTACGATAAATTATTTTAAGATTAGTTGTATTGTGTTTTTATAAATGAACATCTTTCCGCGCTTGCACAGCTCGTTGTTTTGAACTGAGGCTTGTGGTTCCTTAAAATATAGTGTTACATTGAATTTTTCTATTGCTGAACATTATTTATAATCCATGTAGGATTATAAATAAATAACTTAAGATTTACTTAAATTTAGTTTAATCAAAATTTATAATTCTTAATATTAAAGTTTCAGTTATTTCGGCCTCGGATGGTTTCGCTCCCAAAAGTCTCTTCATGACAACTGCATCTCCATGTTTTATGGGCATTTTTAAGTTATATGGATATCTGACCTATAAAACTTACCTTATGTTTATCAAACTGTATGTCTCTGAGCCAAGGGTCGAATAGGAGTCTTTCTGGTTCTATGTTCACCGGGCTCTGCCTCCTGCCCTTGTTGCACATGCTCCATTGGGGGTTGATGAGACCCCAGAAGCCGGGACCTGGGCAAAGAAATAGAAAAATGTTTTATTTAGACTTAGATGAAGACATTTAGAAACTTTTGGCACAGGCTTGTTGGAATTGATAAAACAAGATAGAACAACACGAATCGGCGATTAGACAAGGGTAGGTACACGGCTGTAGGTATTGCTATTTTTATACTTGATATAAAAAAAGAAAAATAGAGCTATTAAATATGTTTCTTAATATAAATCCCTATATATATAAATCCATCGTGTGCGAGCCCAACTCGCACTTAGCCGCTTTTCTAATGATGCTCTATCATTTTCATCGTATTCCTTAATGACTCCTAAGGTCACAACAACGTGTCATGTCATGATATAGCATTACCGTTGTAACGACGGCGATAATATCACAATGATTCCAATCATTCACTAGAAATATAGTAAACAAGCTTTCCCCCGCGGTATTACCCGCGTTCCCAAGGGATATCATATTTTATGTGCCAAGTTTCATCCATATCCGTTTAGTAGCTTTTGCGTGAAAGATTAACAAACATACTTACATACAAATCTTTCCTTTTTATAATATTAATTATAGATTGTAACCTTCCTTGAATACTATACGAGAATTCCGACTCCACAACTTATCAATAATATATTTTATATACAACATGTTTCAAACCCACGTTTACATGTTACATTTTAGTAATGACTTAATGAGCGATGTGCGGAGAAACGTAGTACTCAGTCTATGTCAAAGACGTGTCTGACCCGGTAAGTTTTTATTTTTTTTTAAACCACTTTGGCCGAGAAACAAGCAGACGGACCACCTGATAAGTGGTCACCGCCGCCTATGGACATTTGCAACACTTGGGGCATCGCCAACTTCTAACCGAAACACAGTAATACAAGTGTACTACTGCTTCACGGCAGAAATGGGTAAGGTGGTAGTACTTCCCCTTACTTGCAACCAACAACGAAATGAAAGCGTTATTTTTAATTCAACATCTATAAAAGGTTAGTGTCACTAACCATTGAAACTGAAAAAGTTAACCCAAATGGTGAATACAAATTTACAACAAAAAAAGCAATATGAATAACTATCGTAGCGTAGAAATAAATCAAGGGCTCGATTCTGTATGGAAAATGACTGTAGCGAGAATGTTTTGTCGCGGCCTCTATGCTCTGTCTCTTTCAGTAAGTAGGTTATCACGTGAGAGGTAAGCTCTCCGAGGCCTCCGTGCAGCGGCTCGCTGAAGCTTGTAATAGCACAGGCTCGATTCTGTAAAGAAAATGACACTAACTCGAGGATGTTTCGTCGCGGCCTCTATGCTCCATCTCTGTCGCTTACTACGCTAATACTACTAATCACGTGAGACGTAAGCTCTCCGAGGCCTCCGTGAAGCGGCTCGCCGACGAAGTTTGTATTAGCTAAATAAGGGGGCAGGTTCTATTAAACGCTATGTAAACAAACATAATACCTTTCCAAGAAACCCTAATACGATGACGAATCAAAATGAAATTTCAAAACACCAGTGAAATGGAAAGGCTATTCAACCTAACATAGTTCAACGATATGATATTCAATGGGGATTCAGGACACCGCAAAATTTGGCCATCATAGTGTATTGAGTCGTGTGTAATGTAACGATAGGGTGTCCGTGGTGGGACAGTACCCGATAATATTGCCCGGGTAAGGTCATTACCGGAATTTACTTTTGTGTAAGAATAACCATTGAAAAGGGAACTATATTTACGTTCTATAAGTGTCTATAAGTAAGCAACGCTTCAAGAAATAAATGATTATTTGGTTACATTCGTTAAATAGGACCATATATTTTGAATACAGGTTCGTCTTTCTAAACGAATATGTGTTTTAATTCGCTATTTAAGATTTATATTTTGAATTACATTATTGGAGTTTTAGTATAGATCCCTTTTTGAAAATTTAATATAGCCTATGTTCACCAGAAATAGTGTAGCTTCCCAACAGTGAAAGAATTTTTCAAAACGGTCAAGTAGTTTCGGAGCCAATTCAATGCAAACAAACAAACAAAAAAAAACAATCAAATCTTTCCTCTTTATAATATTAGTGTAGATAATTATTATAAAATATTATATGGTTAGTTTCAACTATTATTGTTGCGGGCCTGTATGTAGGATGTTGCTAATTGCATTCGAATCAAACCGTCGTGGTATTTTAGATTGTAATAAAAAAACTGGGGGTCCTAAAGACGCTATTGAAGTGAAACTTTTGTATTACAGGGAAACATTCTAATTAGTCATCAATCACTGTTGAATAGCATAGATTGTGTTTATCATTAATTTATTTTTCTTCACACAAAAATGTTGCGGATCAGGGGCTCGATTCTGTAAGGAAAATTACACTAACTCGAGGATGTTTCGTCGTGGCCTCCGTGCTCTGTCTCTTTCGCTAACTACGCAAATACTACTAATCACGTGAGATATAAGCTCTCCGAGGCCTCCGTGAAGCGCCTCGCCGACGATGTTTGTATTAGCTGAATAAGGGGGCAGTATTTCAAACCCTAAGAAGTATCAATTTGAAAAATAGGTAGTCAAATTAAATATTAAACTTATTATTTACAAAATTCTACTGCCAACTTTTAACATCAATTTAAAACACAGGTAAAGAAGGCGATCACACTTAAAGGGTTAAAAATAGATAAGTACGCCAAATTTCGGGTCGGCCGAGCATTGACTATCCTATACAATGATACGGGTGAGCGCGCACTATCATTAAGATGGTATCTGTGATCATTACCCGGGTATCATTATACGTATACGGATATGTGACAGTCAGTCCCAATTTCTGGAATACAATTTTGATGTTAGGTATTTTTACATTTTAATAATTTAGAACGATTTCTATCTATGTTACTGATTACATTCGAGCACTCGCTAAGTATAGGGTGCTCGTGGTAGTTAGGAAATCGAATGATAGTCATCAATCTCAAGTTATATAGTAATGTTTTGTGAAGTTAATATGTTGCCAGGATATTAATAGTAATAAGAAAAAAAAAAGGAGAAAATAAGATAAAAATAACAAGAAAATTATACAAAAACTCTCCTTCTCTGTCAAGTCTCAAACAAGGAAACTCATCAGGAAATCGAATTCCTTGTTCGGCTTGACAAAGAAGGAGATTCAGCGGAATACTACTGATGTTACTAGATATTTGTTATGGAAAATTTTTACAATGGATTTCACGAAGTTCACGCCTGAGTCAATTAGTCATCTAACGAGAAAATAATAATAGATAGTAATTATGAAATATAATTTATGTCACAATATTAATTGATTAATAATTAAGTATTAACTGAACAAAAAACCAAAAATGTTAAAAACAACAACAGTAGGATGAAAAGACGAAGCAGAAAGAGACTGGGGCGTCCCACTTACGGGATGAAACGTTTGTTATGAACATCAACAGACGATCAACAAAAGAAGTGAAAGTGACTCACCTGATATTCCATCGTATGTCCACCATTCCTCCCAGCTACCTGAGATATCTGGAAGAATATACACATATTAACAGAAAAGCTTAACAAAGGGGGGGAAGAATATTTTCTATATTATTCGAATAACGATACAATGTATGACTGTGTTACCTTTCAAACTTTCACATTTATCTGATACCTTTAAACGAGCAATTCTTGTATATATATATAATATATAGTATATAGTAATTAGGATCTCGGAAACGGCTACAACGATTTTCATGTAATTTAGTATGCAGGGGATTTCGGGGGCAATAAATCGATCTAGCTAGGTTTCATTTTTAGAAAACGTTGTTTTATCCGTGTTTTTGTAATGAAAACTGCTACAATACCATTGAGGTAAAAGCACTTACACTTAAGTACGCAATTTATGATCGCATCTAATTCGTATCTAGGTATATATGACAGTTTAAAAAAGAGAATACGGCAGTAGTCACATTAGTTAAGAAAACCCGAGCAAAGCTCGGCCATCCAGAAGAAATTAGAAATGATAATAGGATATGATTTTACCTTTGACAGTGACGCAAAGCAGTGTTAATATGAAGAGCGAACATTGGTGCATCGTGGTGATGCTGCCGGTCACGCCGGACACCGCATCAGGGTCCTTGCTGAAACAAGCAATAGACAATTGTCATTTTTTTAAGAAGATTTACTGTTTGGAGGTTTTATTAATTCATGGGTTTGATGATCGATACCTATACTAATATTATAAAGAGGAAATATTTGTATGTAAAGTTTGTTTGTTACTCTTTCAAGCAAAATCTACATCTTCCAATCATCCATCCATTCCATCAATCTTTCATCCATATCCCTTTAGGATATGGATGAAACTTGGCACATAGATAGAGCATATCCTAGAATAACATGTATGCTACTTTTTACGGGAAAATGTGATATCCCTCGGGAACGCGGGTAAAACCGCGGGGAACAGCTAGTCAACTATAAAAAGGTATGACAGAAAAGCACAAAAATAATTTGAAAGTACTATCTTGTGGTTTATCCAATGATCTGGGACTAAATAGTCCATTTCACTTGAGAATAGTGTTCTTTTATATCTGTGAAAGAATTTTTGTAATGGCAAAAGTAGTTTTGGAGATTATCTCCTACACCTAAACATACAAACATTTCCGCTTTATAATATTAGTATAGACTGATAAAGAACAGTTTCTAAGATGTTACGAATTCTCAGAAATATGTTAACGCCAAAAATATTATAGTCACTCCAGTACAATTTGACGTTTAATATTGTCTTAGAAACATAAACTCTATAGCATTTAACATAAGGTACATCTAACGATCCAATAGTTAATTATATGATGATTTAAATATCCCTTATTATAAACAAAATGGGTTTCTTTATAACATTCTAAATTCAAAATTTTCTTATATTGAACAAACTATAACTTAGAGTTAAAGCAAATCATTTATCATTTGAACAATCTATTATGTTAAAGGGAGAGAACGTTGTTTTCGTCTAAAAGCAAGCGAAGTGTTACCCCCCATGTTTGCATGTCCAACACCGATTAACGCTGGCTCATATTTGTCTTGTGTAAAAACCTTCGCGAGCCCTAGCTAATTGCGACCAGTGGCGTAGCTACCGGAGTGCTAGACGGGGCAGCGCCCGGGGCCCTCCAAGTTCAGGGGGCCCCTCGGATTCTGACTTAAAAACAGTGGCGTAGCTACTGGAGGGCCAGACGGCGCAGTGCCCGGGGCCCCCCAAGCTCAGAGGGCCGCTCGGACTCTTACAAACAGTGGCGTAGCTACCGTAGGGCTAGACGGGGCAGTGCCCGGGGCCCACAAGCTCAGAGGGCCCCTCGGACTCTGATTTACAAACAGTGGCGTAGCTACCAGAGGGCTAGACGGGGCAGTGCCCGGGGCCCCCAAGCTCAGAGGGCCCCTCGGACTCTGACTTACAAACAGTGGCGTAGCTACTGAAGGCCTAGACGGGGCAGTGCCCCGGGCCCCCAAGCTCTGGAGGAGGGAGAGGACAAAGATTTTAAATAGTTTAGTTGGGGCCCTACTTAATTTTTTGCCCCAGGGCCTTTGGTTATCTGGCTACGCCACTACGACCAGCCAACTAATTTAGTGTTCAAACCTTTCACGATAGACTGCAATGTGTTTGTTACAGTTAATTATTTGGTTAGTGCTTTTGCCATCGCACTTTATAGGGTTTAAAAAAGGAGTGTTTGACAAAATTAAATACAGCTTTTTTTTATTTAGTTTAAATTTATGAAGGTACATACCAGCTAAAACCTTTTGAGAAGTAAAATGAAGGAATTTTAGCTGATTAGTTGGACAATTAAGAATTATTGATATTAAAAACAATGAAAATAAGAATAATTTAGATGTAGTAGAGCTCTTAGTGCAGAGTTCGTCCAGGGAAATAGTACCACCGTGAAGCAGTAGTGCATTTGTATTGTGTTTCGGTTAGAAAGGTAAGGGGCCGATGAAATTACAGGCACATGAGACTTAACTTAGTCTCAGTGACGACTACGCATTGGCAATAGTGTTGCAAATGCTCATGAAGGCGGTGACCGCTTACCTACCATTAAAATAAGATTATTTGTAATAAAAAAAATGTATTGTACATACATGGAAGGTGAATACTGCAAATATTCATACAGACTTTACCTTCTCTAGGAACTTATGTATGTATGTTTACATTTCAATCCTTTCGCGGGCAATACTAATAACACCTCCGATTTTGTTTTTATTTATTCAAAACATTGTCAAATAACATTTTTAAAACAATAGTAATCAATTCCCCCCCCCCCTGCTTACGCCCCCCCTTTTTATGGGCTACGGCAATATCTCTGCCAATGCCCGTTTGTGACTTCATATAATTGCCAATGTCCAGTTTGAATTACATATTATAATATGATTACAATCTCAGATCATAAATTATATCCAAAAGGGATCTAAAAGTGGTTTGGCGTTTACTTTGTCAATGTTCGCGAATGGGTTTCAAATACACTTTTCAAAATAGTTTAAATAATGTTCACTTTATACCATATTTGCTAAATATATATATATATATTTTTTAATAATATAAACTAGTACTTGACTGCGATCCCACCTGATGGTAAGCAGTGATGCAATCTTTGATGTTGAGCCGCACTAGTTTATTAAGAGCCTATTCACTCTGTAAAGTAACTGTACATTTTATTTATCTACAATTAATATAGTAGTTCAGATTCATTACCTTAAATGCGGAATAAGACGTTAAGTATGGAATAAGCCAGTAATATCCAAGAAACAATTACGTGTGTACTGTTCCGTGTAAAATTATATTGCAACTAAAATACAACCAATAATCTATTTCGTTTGATAAACTGTGTGACATAAGTGTAGCGTATCACCAGATAGCATGGCGTCTTCTTTCAATAAACTTTACACGTTACTAATAGTATAGTATACTAGCTGTCCCCCGCGGTTTCACCTCCGTTTCCGAGGGATGTAACATTTCCCCGGCACAAAAAGTATCCTATGTTACTTCTAATACCCCCAAAAATATGTGTACAAAGTTTCATGATGATCGGTTAAGTAGTTTTCACGTGAAAACGTAACAAAAATCTTACATTCTTATTTATAATTATAATATAATATTAGTAGGGATAAGCACAAATGGGACCACACGGGGAGTAGCAGATTTCAAAAAAAAAATTTCTTTAAAATCGCTTCGCCCAGTCGAAAGATATGAGGTAACAAACATAAAAAAATGAAAAAAATGAAAAAAATACAGACGAATTGAGAACCTACTCCTTTTTTTTGAAGTCGGTTAAAAAAGGGTACCTTGACGCACCATCAACTCAAAACTTCTGAACATATCGGGATGGGACTGCTACCATTATACGCAGAATTATTCCCAGATAATTGGCTATATATGACACCGAAAAACATGGATAAAACCGCGGGGGACTGCTAGTATTACACATAGATGCGGAATTTTGTGTGTGGATGTATGGGTATTTGTTACTCTTTAATACAAATACTACTAAGTGGATTTAGATGCAACTTGGCACATAGATAAAACATATCCTGGAATAACATATAGGCTACTTTTTATTCCGGGTAAACGTGACATACCTCGGTAACGCGGGTGAAACTTTGTATTTTATAAATCAATCGAATAATAAATATAATATATATATATAAAAATGAAAGACATTTTATTTATTTATAATTCACCTTCATTGTACACAAAGAGGAGGGCAGAGGTATTAAGTGAAGTACACTCATAATTCACCAATGATTATTAAAATACAAATTCCAATATTAATGTCAAACTAATAAAAATCTCAGTGATTCATAAAAAAAACAAATATTTTTTTTGACCAGAAATAGATTCACATATTAATAATGATATAATTAAAACCTCAGATTTAAAATGGAAATTAAATTATTGATCAACAATGACATACCGTATGCACCTTTTTTTTAGTTTTTTTCTAGTAACTTGACACTTTATAATAAAAGAACAGAGTGCAGAGATTCAAAGGTATCTCGTGTGGGAGAGTCTTTATGTCAACTATATAACAAGTCGATAAGGCTATCAAATTAACGATAAAGTTTGTTTGTAAAGTACAAACAACACTAATCAGTGTCAATAGGGTACCGGACTGCCTTGTCAAATTAGTTACTTTTTATCATCTGTCAAAACGCAAATTTTGTATGCGAAATGTACTGAGTACTAACTTATGACGTCATCATTATTCATACTCAAGTGCTGTACTTTTTTTGATTGTTTTATTAATATAATATTTGCTTTAATCGCAAAATTAAAATTGAAGGACATTTATAGGGGTATTTTGATAAATGATAATTCAAAATTAATTTTTGATACAGTCCGCTATCCTATTCTACAACTTAAACATGTGATTATTTGTAAACTATTTACATTTTATAAATACCAGTATCCACCTCGCGGTTTCTACCACATTCCCAAGGTATCCTACATTATTTTTAAACAAAAAGTATGCTCTATGCTTTTCTACAGTATAATCTATTTATGTGCAAAGTTTCATCCTAATCCGTTTAGTAGTTTTTGCTTGAAAGAGTAATATATATCGACACATCCTCATAAACTTTTGTAGGTATTATTAGGTTTGGAGGATAGGTAATTTGGTAGGACTACACCTTGCCTTGATTTGAACCGTGTTCCTTGGGTAATTTGTAGCCTATACACTCGTGCAATGACGACGTCAAGGAAGAACAAATATAGGGCAGATTATGAAATGATTATATGATGTATGATTAATATCGATGTGATATTAATATCAAAACCTTGACAACTAGGATCCTGCTCCCTTATTCAGCTAATACAAACTGTGTCGGCGAGCCGCTTAATGGCGGTTTCGGAGAGCTTACCTCTCACGTGATTTATAGTATTAGCGTAGTAAGCGACAGAGATAGATTAGAGAGGCCGCGATGAAACATCCTCGAGCTAGTGTCATTTTCCTTACAGAATCGAGCCCCTGGTAATCAACATCTTACATTCATAGCCGTTTATTCAGTGCAGGTCCACGGAGGGCACAAACGAAAGTCAAAGTAACAGAAACTACCACTGCAAAAACCTCAGCAAAGTAATTTGCTTTTTATAGTGACAAAATCGGTTTAGTGTGTTATATTTCTTAAAAAATCTTTAATTAATATAAAAAGTTGAAAACAAAAAGAAATTATTGAAAAAATTATAAACAAGGTTATGAACCAGCAAGTCAAAGCTAAAGACCGAGTTATTGTTTTTAATTTTGAAAGGAGGATTTAATGCAAAAAATAAATGCAAGGACATTCTCCAAACGTAACAAAGAGGTCACTATGTTTATGACAATGTTTGTCTACAATAGTTCAGATAATTACTAGGGTTGGTGTAATTTGGATGTCATTAGTGTTATCTGCACGCAGATTGCGGTCCCCAACCTCACAGATAACGTATAATTTCCTTCTGCAAAGCTGTGTCTTTTTGCAAAGCCTTTTTGTGATAAGGGGGTGGGTTAAAGGTAATTTATTTTGGTTATGTATGCTGTTAGTTTGGAGAAGAGAAAGTAGCGTAAGAGGTCTTGAATTAGACTCTCCTATACCTGCGGTTTTACCCAAGTTAGCGAAGGCCCATGATTTTTTTAGGATATAAAGTATCCTATGTATTATTGCATTATATGTAAGATCTATATACAACGTGTTACCAAATACCCCGTAAAAATATAATTAAGTATCAAAGCCTAGTATGTCATGCCAGGGAACCAGATTATTTAACAGAAAGGCCTACGTACCTATTTTACCTAATAATTGTCTACTTTAATAGTTTTTCTATTTTACTTAGTAATTATTTTTTTAGCGTATGTTATACAGCGTTACTACGGTACTTAAATATTGTGAATGGACTCGTTATAAGGCCCCATTTAACCTCATTTCGGCTTTACGGGTAGTTTTGTAACATTCTGTATGTGTCAAGTTTGATCGATATTGGTTTAGTAGTTTTTGCATGAAAGAGTTACATACATCCTCACAAACTTTGGCTTTAATAATATCACTATCTTTTCCCTGCGGTTTCACCCGCGTTTCCCATGTAACATTTTCCCAAGATAAAAGGTATCATATGCATAAAAGTAAAACTATTTGTTTACCAAGTTTCATCTAAATTTGTTTAGTAGTTTTAACGTGAGGAGTAAAACGCACCAAACCTTTCTTTCCTCGCAATCTTTCGCATTTATAATAAAAGTAAGTTTTGTAGCATAGGAATGTCAATATTGGTTCATATTTAAACATATTTTTCCTAAAAGCCGTATTTAAACTCAATTACATTTTAATTTTCAATAAGGTATTTAGGCTTTATTACTTCCCAATAAGGTTTAAGTTTCCAAGACAGTGACAAATCCTTTGTAACATATATTCTACTAAGTAAATAACCACAGAAAACCTCACTAGAATGCAAATTAGAACACAAGCACTACGATAAATTAAACGCCGAACCAAAGTGTTGATTTCAGGCTTTCACACCGAATATCTTTTAAGGTTGTCGGGGTGCAATCTTCAGTCGTTAGCCCCTCCCACTTCCGGCGTAACGCGCAGATAGCATCCACTTCCGGTACTCCAACGTTACCCTTTAACGAGGCAAGCTATCATTTGAATTCATTTATAAAAAGTTGCTAACGTGTTTATGGTGTACTTTGAATAGGTCGTTAGAAGTTCGAAAAAAGATTTATATAGAATCGTTTAGTCGGGACGTCGTATCGTAAGATTTACTGCAATCAGGTGATGGGTTTGTTTCCACTCAAACAAAAATTTCGAGCCAAATATTGTGTTTACTTATTCTGTGTAGTAGCTTCAGTTACTTTAAATTTGACCTTCATAAGTGCCTTCTGGGGGCCTAAACTTAATAAATGGTATTGAATTTTTGAATGTTGTGTTTAGTTGTAAATATATATATCTACTAACTATCCCGACAGACACAACGTCTGTAATAATAAGTTGAAACAAAAATGCAGGAATTCGTACGCCACCTACCGGGTCCAATTGTGATACACACAATTTTATCAAAATCGGTCCAGTCGTTTAGTAGGAGTATTTATAACTTTATATAAAGATAAATAGGTTTTACATTCCAAAAGATATAATAATATTTATTCAGTATATCAGGAAAATACTTAACATTTAGAAACATACACTTTAATAAATGAGAGCCTTTTCAAATTATGTGAAAATTCATTATTTTATCTTAGTTACAAACATGCTCAGTGATTAAAATAAATATTATTACAAGAAAATCTTTTTTTTCGTCTCTATGCTGATAGTTCCCCTTTCGAGAGCCAACCCTGGGTATATTATCATGTCTTGCTTACCATACAAATGCATTGTGATTGAAACTGAACCAAATAATAAAATTTCAACTCCGTAGGATAAGAGGTAGTGGTTCTAAATCAGTTGGCAAGATTTGATCTTAACAAACTAACATAACATACGTACATTTCAAGTTAAATAAAACCTTGTCAAAGTGATGAAAACAAATGTTGTATATTATTATTCTAGGCTTACTATATTTATTGTATACAGAAGCGATATTTTAACTCTAATAACAGAAATGACTGCCTACTCAGAGAATAAGATATCATGAAAATGTGGTTATTAAGAAAAATATTACTAACAATAAAATGTAATGCGCCATTCTACACTGTGTCTGGTGTGAATATGGTTCAATTCCAATTGTCTTAAGCTATTAGTATAAAAATTGTAACTCAATCGCGCTTGTGCCAAAATAGAGCGAGATAGCAAAGTTCCGTTCCACATTAATAGGGTAGACTGGGGGGAGACAGACTCTGGCGCCAGACAGTCTGGAGACGAGACAAGGGGAGACAGGGGTTATCAATAACTGCTTGCTTTTCCGCTGTGTTTGAGTTTGAGGTTAAGCGAAGTGTAATTTGTAACTTGCTTGTTTGTTTTAAGAAAACAGTTCATACTAACATAAAGCTAATAGCAATATATATATTTTACTCTTCTACATATAATATATTAATTAATATTTAAAATAAAAAAATATTTTTTAACCATTATTCGATTAGTAAAGGCCTATTTATTTATGATGCATTTGTCAATTGACAGATAAACTTTAGAAACGTTATTCCTCTAATAAGTCTATTCAATAATTATTTTTAATTCTAATTTACAGTCAGATACCGGTACGACGCCATTGAAAAATCAGTCTTTAGTAAAATATCCTTAGGTACATATTACTAAGTATTAGTTTTAAATAACGAATTTAGATTATGTGATCTTCAAGCAATATTTGAGATAGAAGCTATCACATCTTTAAGATATAGGCTCCAGAAGGTTATTGCCTTCCCCCCGTCTCCCTTCCACAGACTCAACGTAATTTACCATCCACAATAATAATAAATTAAACTAAGTAATACCAAGAAAATAGCCCGAAACAAAACAAATGGCTTATTAAAACCGACTTCTTTCTTAACACAAAAAGTATCGCGAAAATACATTTGCAAAAATCATAAATCTAAACTGGCCTCGTTGCCTCCCGTTCTTAAATACACTTTAGATGCTAAGTAATAAGATTGAGTTCACTTTGTTTGTGTGTGGGGTTGTTAAAAGTGTTTGCAGTCATGGCGGAAGTTAACAACGGTTGGTAGACAAAGCTCGTAGCGTACAGGATGTGGGTGGAACAGTTACCAGACTTGCGGTTCTAGTTAACTCTGTAGGCTTTTTATTTGGATTGATCATTAGTTTGTATGTATTTTTCTCCTTTGCGAGTTTAACCGTGGATATTTCAATAGCCGTACTTTTTTATATTTGTGCTTTTTGAGTAATTTTTTCATGTCGCTGATTTCGTTAATGATCCAATAAATCAATAGAAGAATTTAAAAAAAGATATAGGTGTAAGTTTACATTGACAAATAATACTAGTTCGACAGTAAAATACAGGTTTTGAAATTTGAATTTAAATTATTATTTATAATAGCCACCGTTACGTGGATTCAACCGTGAATAATAATAATAATGTTTATTTCCTTTCTCCATACATACTAGATAATAATAATAATAAAAATAAAAATAAAAATGTTTATTTCTGTATCCAAGGTTTACAATTTAAAATTAAGGTTGGGACCATCTTTTAAGTACAGCAATACTAGTGTCAGAAGACCCCGCTCTTCAATAGCCATAATATAAGGTTAACACATGGTACAGGTAAGTAAAATTAGATACTAAAATGTTGCTTATAATATTATCAAAAACTATTAAAACTACAAAGGTGTGTGTGTGTGCGTGTGAGTATGTGTGTGTGTGCGTGCGTGTGTGTGTGTGAATTGCGAGTTATGTATGTGTGTGTTTTGTGTGTGCTGCATAGAAATTATTAGTGTCATAGAGAGTAAATATCAAAAATATATACGAGGGTTTTATTTTTGAACAAGGCTTAAAAATGACTTATAATATTAAAGTTTGCTGGAGGAACTGGTTTCCAAGTTAAGCCGAAGCTTGTTATGGAAACCAGTCTCTTCCACCTCGGACTCTCATAAAATCTCTAAAAACAAATACAAATTACTACATGGTATGTACCTACTACTAAAGAATGAAATATTTGAGTAAGGAAAATTGTATAGAGGAGTTTGTATGTACTTGTGAATGTGTGTATGAGTGTGTGTGTATGTGAATAGAATAGAATTTTTTATTTGCCTAAGATGTGGTTTTACACTAAGGTGTTACAAGTTACAATAGGTCCAGCTAATCTAGCTTTTCATAAGCATGCAAATACAATTTATTACAATACAATTATACAATGTTATGACAAATTAAAATATATTAAAAAAATATTATCTACCCTCATGTCACATACAAAAAAAAAATAGAACAAACAAATCAAAATATGGTATTCAGTTCCATAATTCATTAACATTGTAGAACATTGTACAACGTGTTCAGAAGAAGTCAAAGAAAAACGTAGTATATAACAAATTTAATGCCTTATCAAATAAAATCATCATCATCAAAATTTCCAAGATTTTTCATTAATAATTACAAAAACACAAAATTATATATAAAACATACAATTTGATCACCAAAGCGACGCGCTAACATAATATCATAAAATTGAGATAATGCGACAACATAAATAAGGTTACTTAGCGAAATGCATCCACAGAGAAGCGCCCTATGGATGTTGATGTAGCTCTATTTCCTGGAGGGGTCGGCAAGAGACGCCAAGTCGCGACATTTTGGCGCCTAAAGTACTTGCCAAGTTGCCCGCACAAATACACTACGGTTGCCATTTGGATGGAATAATCTTGGTGCATTCTTTGTATTCATAGTCATAATGATACCTTATTTAATGTTTAAAGATGATTTTGTAATCAAAAGGATTATTGTGGGTTAGGTAATGAGTTTTAAGCCCCGACGCAAAGAAAAATGAAAGTCTATTAAACACATTACTCGAGGAGGCGGAGGCAGCCATATATAACAACGAGACCTCCAAAGTCCTTAAAGGGAAAATGACAGGGAGTTATATGGCTGCGTATAGCACAACTGGTGGCTTTGTGGAGGAAGAAGGCGAGCGAGCAGACCCACCTAAATTTAACACTCCATCGGAGGACCCCATAGTCATCACAGCCCGGTGCACAAAAATCATGCTGGACGACAGGATCCTAGAAATGGCCAAAACCATTTCAGGAGACCTTGGTCCAGGAGCAGCGTGGCAAAACTGGGCCATACCCAAATTCAACTGGGTAAATGGGGTTCCCGGATGTGGCAAAACAACTTGGGTAACTAAAAACTTCGATGCGGAAGGCGACGTCGTAGTCACCACCACAACCGAGGCAGCCAAAGACCTGCGCGAAAAGCTGGCTCCAAGTATTGGAGCTACAGCCAAAACCAAAGTGCGCACGATGGCATCCATTCTTGCGAACGGGTTTAAGGGGCCCAAAAATTGCGACCGTCTAATGGTCGACGAAGCCCTTATGAACCACTTTGGATCCGTCGTAATGGCAGCTCGGTTGTCTGGTGCCCGCGAAGTGGTCCTTATCGGAGACATAAACCAGTTACCCTACATTGACAGGGAAAATCTTTTCCCTCTAAAATACCAACACCCAAACCTGGTAACTTCCATCAGCCAGGAGTTGTTGTGCACACATCGTAACCCGATGGATGTGGCATACGCCCTAAACGAGGTATACAATGGTATATACTCGTCCAAACTTCTAATAAACTCCATGAAGCTAATGAGATATACGGATGCGCAAGTACCCAAAACACTCCCTAACACCCTATTCCTGGTCCATACCCAGGAAGAAAAGGCATTCTTGACCAGCAAGGGATATGGAGAGGGCACAGGGTCACGCGTCCTTACCATCCACGAAGCGCAAGGAGCCACGTACGAGTCGGTCCTCATCTTTAAAACAAAGGCCAAAAAACTCCAACTCCACGACAGCGTGCCGCACGCGGTAGTGGCGATATCGAGACACACCGTTGGCTGCACCTATTATGCAGACGACGGTGATGACGCGATCGGCAGGTTTATCCAGCGGGCGACGGCCGCGTCGACAAGAGCCATTTTCGAATACAACTTAAAAATGGCCATAAAACATCGAGATGCAGTTGTCATGGAAAGTCTTTTGGGAGCGAAACCATCCGAGGCTGAAATAGCTTAAACTTTAATATTTAGAATTATAAATTTTGACGAATAAGTGTAACTAAATTTAAGTAAATGCTAAGTTATTTTAATCCATGTATCGGCAATAGAAAAAATGTATGTAACACTATTATTAAGGAACCACAAGCCTCAGTTCAAAACAACGAGCTGAGCACGCGCGGAAAGATGTTAATTTTTAGAAACACAATACAATAGATCTTACAATAATTCATCGTAGAATCTCCAAAGAGTACGGACTAAGAGTCCGTAGAAAATGTAAAAAGAAATAAAAAAAAAAAAAAAAAAAAAAAAGCCCCGACGCAAAAACGATGGGGTGTATAAGTTTGGCGTGTCTCGTGTGTGTGGGTGTGTGTGTGTGTGTGTGTGTGTATGTGGCATCATAGCTCCCGGACGGATGAAACTTTTTTGATTTACTTGTTTTGTTTTTAAGCGTTTGGCGTACATATCTTCGAAGTTATAACTAAAATAATGATATAAAAACCGAACTTTTATACACGCCTGATTTGATCCCAAAATTAGCAGAGTGTGTTCTATGGGTTCTGGATAACTGAATATACTAAATTTTTTTTTGTATATACTTTTATAGATACTAGCTAACGCCCCCCAGTTTCACCCGCCTTCTTTACTATGTCAGCTAGAAACATTAAACAGGCATGCAGTATCGAATCATCGATAATTTTTTTACCCTGTAATGTTCTGTGTATATAAAAATGAATATTTTTCTGTATGTCCTTTATAGAATCGTAAACTATGCAACACATTTTAATGCAGTTTTCAGCAATAGATAGAGTAATTCAAGAGGAAGGTTTATAACCAGGATTGAAAGCGGGCAAAGCCGCAGGGCGCAGCTTGTCTATATCTTTACTAATCTATACTAATATTATAAAGAGGAAAGATTTGTATGTAAGTATGTTTGTTACTCTTTCACGCAAAAACTACGAAACGGATATGGATGAAACTTGACACATAGATAGAGCATATCCTGGAATAACATATAGGCTACTTTTTATCCCGGGAGTTATAAATTTTTATCCTTGATATCTCTCGGGAACGCGGGTAAAACCGCGGGGGACAGTTAGTATGAAATAAAAAGGAAATAAATGTGGTTTATCCTTGATAAACTTAGCCCACTGACCACTTTTCGTTACAACGTTTGTTATGGACAATACCATGAACACGAATTGGAGCTCGTAACCTAAATCAGACATCACTAATTAGAATTAATGCCACAGGCCTCTGCTGGCCTCCATTGAATATGTAAATATAAATAGATTTTAGTTGTATTCATGATTTAGTGGAATTTGATCACGGTTGTATTCGATGTGGTTTTATCGCAAAAGATTTAGGCGATTATTACGGTAGGTCGTCGGCATGACGCCAAGCCTTTGATAGCTAAGTACTGTATAGAAGGTATATGCTAGCGCACTGGCCGTTGTTACTGTTACTGGCTGACGATAATTAGAATTAATAAGTTAAAATTCGTTTTCTAAAAAAAGATATAATGACAGTGTGCGAGCACGGACAAGGATGTTTTTTTATATAAAAATCTAATGGACAAAAATATTAAATTAAATTAAATAATTAAGATTTCATAAGTTTCTTTGTAATTCTCCCTGGAGGTCAATGGAGGTCCCCGTTCACTTACACTACTCTCACTTACAGTACCTAGTACTATATTAAAATTCTACAATAAGCATTCGGTAAAGGAATGTGAAGAAATCATAGCACAGTGGTATACTTTGAAGTATCTGCTAATAATCTCAGACAAACACATGTGTGTTCCGGCAGTGACAACTAGGAGCCAGTGCTATCAAATTCGGTCACATCATCACCTACCATGTGAAATCTACAGAAAAACAGTGGTGCTGTAATTAATGTTTATTTATACCACATGGGCGGACAAACAAGCAGGAAGAAACTAACTAGGGGCGTTGTCAATGAGTTGTCGACCCTGAGACGTGAAGTTGTTAAGTCTCATGTGCCTGTAATCTGACTACATGCGCACTAATGCTTCACGGCGGAAATGTGTAAGATGGTAGTACTTCTCCGGACGAACTCTGCACTAAAAGCTCTACAACTCAAAGATTTCCTCCTCATCGCACTATCGAAGGTTTCTCAGGATTTGACCATATATTGAATCTTCCAGAATCTACACTAGTCTGGCGGAAGATCTTCCCTTTTAAATGGAGTCTCAAAACTCACTCCTACATATTGGTGACCACCGAGGTCATTCTCATCACTTCGCTTCAGGCTTAGCTCCATTCACACAACAATTCAGCTTTGCCTACATCAGTTTCAACGTTTTCAGTACAGTTTTTCCCCAATAACCATTTCAATTATTAGTCCCAAAATAATTCGTATAATCCACTGTTGGGATAAAATACGCACCCATTAAGGATTACTTGAAGTAAGCAGACGTCTTTGCTCATAAGCGAAAATACCGTTAAACGACATCACAAAGGATTTTCACAAGCAATTTTTCCGAGCGATCCAATACCATTCGTCGGTTCATAGAAGGGGCTGCGTATCGGATTCCCCCATACGAAATACAAATAAATGTGGATGTCTATCACACCGTTGCATTGTTATATACAAAATAATGTTGAAACGACGATGAAAATAATTGTTTTTGTATTAATCGAAGGTAAATTGACTTTTTTTGATCCCTCGGGTATTATCGGATGACGCAGCTACACTACATTTATATTCGGCAAAGTTAATTTCATAATGAAACCGACAATCGAACTTCATGTAAGAGATGATACTCAATAAATAATTACAAAAAGAGATTTATTTTTATCCTTTAAAACGCACGTTAACAAGTGTTATTCATTTGTATATTAGTTAGTTATAATGAAAACCTTTTATTGGCGTTAAGTTAATTTAATTTTCTTACTATCTGTTTCCGGCATGCGTTGCTGTGCGAGTTTTGTTTTTTTTTTATCAGAAAGCTAAGTGGACTCATGCACAACACCTTGCTGAAGATCATCACATGATCAAATGCATAGTTTACGTTTCTATAAAGGACATACAGACAAACACTCATTTTATTTATATAGTTTTAAAATGATGTATGTGGTGAGGAACTTAATAATTTTAAAGTGAAAGCTTCTTTAGGCGCGTTGAGGGTTTTTACAGACAGGTACATTTTGAGGTTTTGCGTCACCGACATGCTAACAGTGTATCTGTTTGCCAGGCTAGTTGGCTTGGTGGTTGGCGACTATGACTGCCAAGCCGATGGTCGCGGGGTCGATTCCCATCCAGGAAAAGCATTTGTGTGTATGAACATGTCTGTTTGTTCTGTGTCTGGGTGTAAATATCTATACAAGTATGTATTAAAAAAAAGTTGCACATGTAGTATATCAGCTATTTGGTATTTGCATAGTATAAGCTCTGCTTAGTTTGGGACTAGATGGCCGTGTGTAAAGAATGTCCCAGGATATTTATTATATTTATCTGTAGCTGAAAGTATGACGTGTTGTGCACTGTAATATCATTGTTTTTTTTTTTGTTTTTCTTATTTTTGAAGTTATACTTCTTTAGGCGCGTTATGAGAAAAATTATGAGAGTGAAATTTTAAGATGCGCGCGCATCAGTGTAACACAAAATTCTCACGGATGAAGTTAGCTGATAACGGTCTCTCAGGAACATCGCACAAATCGCAACTGTTAGTGTCAATGAGTGAGTAATGCAGCTATTGTCAATAATAACCTAACAACGTCAAAAATTTTTATTCGTTGCTACAGACAGGTGCAAAGAGTTTGGACGCTACAATTTCACGACTGATAGTAAAAATGCTTTTAGTGCAGTTTTTCTCACCTATAATTTTGTTTTATAACCGGCTGCAATTCTTCAGCAAAAATCGAACTTACCATACAATATTACGCGTCATTGTAACAGACGGTCTAATGCAGCACAAAGTATGTAGCAGTGAGTTAATTTAGTTGAGTGGATTCGCCCGTGCATTGTCACCGCTTGTTTATCGTCACCGTCAACCGACCGGGGCCAACTTAATGGTATTAAACTTGAGATATAAATGTATTTCAACTGTTAGTCTCTATTATTCTTCTTTGATTTTGCTGCCTTTTGTATCTAGCATGTGCACTTTAAAAAGTATATTTATCTATATATGGAATCAACTGATTAAAAAAAATATTTTAAATTAGTCAGCTTTAAAATATACATGGTCATACTGACGTCACGTATGCTAGAGTCCGCGAACTAAAACGTCGCTACAAAACCACGTTTGGAGATAAGAGTGTTAAGGCGGTAAAACTTAAGAATTGATCTTTTTTGATAGCTATTAGTGGCATAAACAACGTTGAAATTCGAAGAAAGCTCTTTCAATTCGCTATTTTGTTATCGAATAGTGAGATTTTTGTTTCTCTATATAATTATACTAGCTGCCCGGACAGACGTCGTTCTGTCGAAATAAGTCCATACAAAAATGCAGGAATTCGCTCGCAGCGCCACCTACCGGGTCCAATTGTGAATCTAAACCATCCAGGGCACCACCCAAACGCAAACAAAAAAAAACATTCCAATCGGTCCAGCCGTATTAAAAAAGAAGAAATAATTGAATTTCACGGTATTTCGTTTACTACAAAATAAATTTAATTTATACATTAGCCTCAATAACACGTGGTAATCATGATATTGAATTGTAGCTTATATGACACGTTCGTAGATTTACCATAGCAGCGCCATCTATTGATGACTTACTCAACCCAGTCGAAAGGTATCGACATCTCTTAGAATCATTTGGAGTTAACAGATAATTGTGACTGTCAAATAATAACAGACAAATAATTAGCAATAAATTAAAATTGCGACTATAATTTGAGATTTAAACTATCCTATCTCTCAAGTTGGATCGAACTGCACATGGTGTGCGAATTTTATTATAATCGGTTAAGTGGTTTAGGAGTCCATTGAGGACAAACATTGTGACACGAGATTTATATATATTAAGATTAATAGACCTCATATAGCGAACTTTTAGTCAACGGACGGCAGTATGCTTCTTGATTTTTTCTTTCATTAGATACCCGTGACATGAAGGTGGCTTATGAATTAATAAATTACCATATGATACGTCCGCCATATTGGATTTAGAATGACGTCACTTAGCTAATAGTGCAATGTCAACAAAAACAATTGGGATGTGTCCTGACATGTCAAATCAGCAATTCTTTATGGAATGTCAAAACCATCGAATGTATGGAGTTTTGTATGAAATAGCAAGTTGTGACGTCATAATTGTACAGCATCAAATAACATACTCTTTGTTATCAGATCGGTACTTAAAAATCACATTAAAGATTTAATTTTGATCATATTTGATGTTTTCGTAGATTTTTTAATGTTTAATACACTGGTTAGTGCTTGATCATTTATCTTTAATATAGGATAGTTCCCTATTGAGGGTGAAAAATTTCAGCTTGATCGGATGGGGGACCTTGCCTAAGAATCAGTTACAGGATTTGTCACGAACGTACTGACAGGAGAAGTAAAGTAAAAGCTTGTAAAAAACACAACGTTTTATTGCTGGGGTGTGTGGTTGCGATGTAGTATGTAAGCGCTGAATCCACCAGCTTGCTTTCAACTTGCGCCGACCCTAAATGACTGAGAGCTGGGCAGGCAAAGGAAGAATTGTAGCCTTAAATTGAGTAAATAAATAAATATTCAATGTATTTTTTTTACACATGGCCAGTCGGCCGCCTGATTCCAAACCAAGCAGAGCTTGTACTATGGAAACCAGATAACTGATATGTCAACTATACATACAATTTTTTTTTAAATACTTGCTGATATATATATTGATATGATATAGATATTTACCCAAACAGAACAAACAGACACGATCTTGCACACAATTTTTTGTCCTTGCCCAATGCGCAAAACCCTTAATACATATTGATTTATTTAAATTGATGTGTTTGTTTACTTACATTTCTTGTGAATGTATTTAACAATGTATTATTAACCGAACAGCTACATAGTTAGTCCTAATTTAATTTCTATGTACATTCTTCGAAACAAAATCATAAGCAATTTGCTACTCCGTGACATGTCATGATATGTCATTTTATTTAAAAACCGCAGACAAAAAAGGAATACGCTTAAAAGTGAATGCTCCATTTAACAATGTCGGGTAACATAAACCAACAAAAATAATGAGAGGGTAACACAACAATGGTGTATTAAGGAAATTGGACGTCGCAAACCGGAAGCCGAGCAATGTCAACGAATACCTTAATGTTTAGGAAACGTGTGAAAAGAACACATATTTTAAAATGGCTATTTCCGGGTTGTTTCTCTTTTCAAATGATATCTATATATATAAGGAAAATAGGGTTCCTTTGACGCACCATCACCTCAAAACTACTGAACATATCGGGATGAGACTGCTACAATTCGACGCGTAATTAATGTAGATGGTATGGTAGATAGGCGGGGAAACCACGGGGGACAACTAGTTTTCTTTGTATATAAAATTCAAAATAACAATTTTAAAATATATGTTATTTTTCACATGTATAAAGAAATATGTATATAATTAAATACAATAGTATTGTATGTCTTACGAATGTTGAAGATTCATAGGTATGATTATGCTGTAGTGATTGTTGGGATGAAATAAATTATTTTTATTATTACTAACTGTCCCCCGCAGTTTCACCCGCGTTCGTGGGAGATGTAAAATTTTCCCGGGGCATAAACTTTTCTATGTGTTACTCCACGTTATCGACTATCTATGTGCCAAGTTTCACCTGAGCCCGTGTAATAGTAGTGGAACAAACGTCCATCTATGTATCCATACTCACAAACTTTCGCTTTTACAATATACTAGCTCGATATCATATATAGCCTATAACCATCTAGGAAAAATGTCGCGTCGAATGGTAGCAGTCCCATCCCTATATGTTCAGTAGTTTTGAAGGGATGGTACGTCAAAGCTACCCTATTTTCCTTATATATATACTAGCTGTGCCTCGCGGTTTAACCAGCGTTCCCGAGGGACATCACATTTTCCGTGGATGAAAAGTAGCCTATATATTATTCCAGGATATGCCCTATCTATGTGCCAAGTTTCATCCATATCCGTTTACTAGTTTTTGCGTGAAAGTGTAACAAACATACTAACATACAAATCTTTCCACTTTATAATATTAGTATAGATAGTAGAATTATCTTTTATTTATTTATTTATAAGACACACCAACAGTTCTCATATTGCCTAGCCCATTAGTAATTTTACAATATAATTTTGATTCTGATACGTAAACCTACAAGAGGCGTGTACAGCATTAGCCAAATAACAATAGTTTCTAGTTAGAAAATTAAATTTATACATATCCAAAAAATTAAATAAAAAAATTACTTAAATAAACCAAGAAGTAAATAAATTAATTTACAAATCGAACCAACAAATATATATTGTACCAACAAATTATACAGACAGAAATATGGTTAACTGAATGTCTTCTTAAACTCTGATCTTAAACTAACTCATCCCAATGATATAACAAACCAACCTCATTTAGCAAATAATATAACCAAACAACCCATTCAAACAATATCATGCATAAACCAAACTTACGTGTAAGAAAGGTCATCCCTTCATCCCCTAATCTGACAGTAGGAGAAGCTAATACAATTTTATTAAATAAACAACGGTACAATCTAGGCGCAGTGCTATCCCACTGTTGTAAATAATAAATATATTGCGCTCTCCCTCTGGGGAGCAGACTTGAAGGTAATAACATCAAAACAGGTCAATTGCACTGCGTGTTTTGTTAGTGTTCCTTTTTAACCGATTTGAGGAGAATTGAAGCAGTTTTCTTTGTCCTAGATCTTCAGTACATTGTCTTTGTTTGGTGCTTATTTTAATGTATACTCATACTTTTGAAGTAGCTTTCCCTTTATTAATTTTTGCTGCAGTCAATTATGGATATTGATTTAGTTATTGTTGGGTTAGTAAGCTGGTGCCGCTGTTAGTAGAAAACTAACTTATCTTTAGTGGAAATACTTTCATACGTTCTTTGCTTTTCCATTGGTTTTATTATATTTTAATACAATTTTGTTTCTTGTAAAATTAAAAATGCAGTCATGAACTACAGAACCGACACTAATATGTGAGATATTCAAGCAACTATTAGATCACCATCATATCAGTCTGGAAATGTCGACTTCCGAAAACGGGCTTCCCCCATCGTTGTCAATAGCGAACGGTCCAGGCTCGCCTGCATTCAGCGGCTCCCAGCTACTCTATGCTCTCCTATATACTTGGTCGCCAAGAACCTTTCTTCCTCTCGGTTATCAGTTCTTCGAGCAATAAGGCCAGCCCATCTTTTGACTGTTACCTATATCCTTATTAAATAAATATGATACCGAAGTATCTCAGAAATTAGTTTTCTCATCACGTATTATTCTATTACCAGTTTCAAACCGTATTGTTTGTGCACATTTTAAATTGCAATGTAATTTCAAATGTATCTTATTAATAGAAGGTATTATTATTTTCGACATTAATTTATAATTTATTTTTAACTTAAGCTATTGTTGAGTTGCCTTGATAGAAATAAAGATAGAAGACGTTCTTAAGAACGGTACAGTGCTCTTAAATAATTTATGATACATGATTAACCTTATACTTCAAGATATAGGGTTCATTTTTCTATACACTCTTAGCTGTCAAAAAGATCCTATTACGTGTTGACAAATTTATTATATCTGTTCACAATTAAGATTTAAACTGGATAAAGTACCTAATTGACATTATATCATGATTACTATAAAATCCACCTGTGGACAACACAGCTGGTTGCACTGATAGTAATTACTTCAGAAGATTTATTATTTTACTAGCTGTCCCCTGTGGTTTCACCCACGTTCCCGAGGGATGTAACATTCTTCCGGCACAAAAAGTATCCTAAGTTACTTCTAATACCTCCAAGAATATGTGTACAATGTTTCATGATGATCAGTTTAGTAGTTTTCGCGTGAAAGCGTAACAAACAAACTTACATTCACATTTATAATATTAGTAGGCATATATAGAATATAGCTGTCCGCCGCGATTTTACTCGCGTTCCCGAGGTAAATCACATTTTCCCGGCATAAAAAGTAGCCTATACGTTATTCCAGGATATGCTCTATCTATGAGCCAAGTTTCATCCATATCCGTTTAGTAGTTTTTTTTTTTTTTTTTTTTTTTTTTATATAAAAACTTGAGCGCATTTGACTAGATCTCACCTGATGGAAAGTGACGATGTGGTCGAGGATGGTACACGCGAACTCAAGTAATGCCTATTCACTCTTGCCTTAGTTTTTGCGTGAAAGAGTAACAAACATACTTACATACAAATCTTTCCTCTTTATAATATTAGTATAGATATAGATAAACCATCTGTGTCATTTTTGACCTACAGTAAAAAACAATATCATATATTTTTTCTACCTATTTACTAAGTAATAGTTGACAGGCCAGTTGGCTTAGTGGTTAGCGACTCTGACTGCCAAATCGTTCACGGGTTCGATTCCCACCCAGCACAAACATTTGTGTGCATGAACATGTCCGTTAGTTCGGTGTCTCGGTGTATGATATCTATCTATGTATGTATTTACAAAAGTAGTATATGTAGTATATCAGTTATCTGGTTTCCATAGTACAAGCTCTGCTTAGTTTGGGATCAGATACCGTGTGCAATGAATGTCCTGGATATTTGTTATTTATTTTATTTAACAGTACTCTTAAATAATTGTTTTCTGCATCAACTAAACTTGGAACTCCATAAACGAACTGTAGCAGAAATCCTCACTACCAAGAGACGATTTTCTTCGTAGCAGTGTATCCATTGAATAATAGAGATGCTCCTCTGGAATGTGCCCGTTAATATTGCACACGTTAATTATCCGGGATTAGATGGTAGAGACGGGATACGGGCATTACACCTGTGAGCGTCTTGGAACGTAAACTTAGACGAGATTACGTTGGTGGCGCTAGTGTGCACGGATTGTGTGCTGCTCTTGCGTGTGGGAATTGTTTTTCGTGTTACCAAGGCAATGACACATTAAGTTTTAGATTAACTAATGTTAGCAAGTTAGTTGTAGTAATATTTTTGGTATGTAGAATATTTTGAACAATTTTTTGTATCTAAATCTACTAATGTATGTATATTGTTAGTGAACTCCTCCTAAACGGCTGGACCGATTTGAATGATTTTTTTTGTATGCGTTTGGGTGGCACCTTGGATGGTTTAGATTCAGAATTGGACCCGATAGGTGGCACTGCGAGTGAATTCCTGCATTTTTGTATGGACTTATTTCGACAGTACGACGTCTGTCCGGGCAGTTAGTAGTTCTGTAAAAATATAGATTGATTATTACATTTTGTATTGTATTAATGTAATTAATAATAACATATAAAATTGTAATCTATATACATATATAAAAATGAATGATTGTCTGTATGTCCTTTATAGAATCGTAAACTATGCAATGGATTTTAATGCAGTTTTCAGCAATGGATAGAGTAATGCAAGAGGTAGGTTTACAACCAGGATTGAAAGCGGGCAAAGCCGCAAGGCGCAGCCAGTACATAATAAAATTGCCAAAGTCAGATTAGACAATTATTATATAGCAATGTAAAAAAAAAATGTTAACTTGCTGAGTTTCATGCCGGTTCTTCTCAGATTAAGTTTGATTTCGGAACGGATAGCTGCGGTAACTTTGACCTTCATTCGTTGCCTCCGTGGACCTAAACTGAATTAATGGGTTTTACTTTTGATTTTCTTTATATATAATTTCTTATTACATAATAAACATTGTTTGGTAATTAAGCAATATTTTATATCAAAATCCAGATTTAAAAAATAAAACAGCTTTCAGTAAATTAAAAAAACATGATAAGAAAGTTTTGAAAGAAAGAGCTTATTACAAGGTAACTCATTACATTGAAGATTGAGACGTCTGGAATAAAGCTACACTCTGCGAAAGTGTAGCGTGGTTACTTAGGTTATTATTTCTCGTGCTATTTTTGTTTCAAATAAACCCAGGACATTCTTCACCTATAATTACCTGATCCCAAATTAAGAGAGTGTACTGCTTGTACTATGGCTACCAGGTAATAAACTACATTTACTATTCTAATAAATACTTATGTAGATATTTACACCCAGTCAGAGAACAAACAGACATGGTCATGCACAGAAATGTTTGTCCTGGGTGAAAATCGAATCCACGACCTGCGGCTTGGCAGTCAGGGTCTCTGCCACGGCCCGTCAAGTATTTAAATAAAAAAATTGTTTATTTGCAAAAAAAAAGTAGAACTTTTTACATTAAGATAAACGCAGATACATAGGTTCCATGTTAATTTTAGTTTATAGAAAATGTTCTCTCCGTAGATACAACTTTTTTTTTTTTTTTGAAAAGGACGAAGGTGTTAGCCTCAGATGGCTCTGACACTCGTACGCGGACAATAACGGTGAGCGCTTAGGGCTCTCAACCGAAATACAAAAAAAAATATTTAAGCAACAGCACACTGAGGGTGCCCCCTGTGGGGCTCGAACTTCGGGCTCAGGGCGTTGCGTGGGGGGCCTTTTTTAAATCAAAGACTTTACTTTATCTGATTATTAGTGGTTCTTTATTTTAAAAACAATAATAAAACAAAAAACTCTACAATGAACTTATTTAGGAGAGCGCGGTTTCTTGCGGCCACGCCGGCGAGGACGGTAGCGAGGCTGATGGCCTTGTGTTTGTGATGGATGAACTCTATCGCGAGCTGCAGATACGGCTGCAGCTGTCTGAGCTTTGGTTATGTAAGCTGCGGCCGTAGATACCGCAGCACTGATATTCTGTGCCTTTACCATGAGTTTTTAACGTACGTACTCGCTAGCGACGGCGTAAAACATTTAGCTATGGCAAATGTGTACAGCGCCACTAGCGGTCACGTAAAGAACTAAAATCGATAGTACGTGTCGATAGGTAAAAAACCTATCGAAATGTAAACACTAGCGAGAAACGTTTTTTAGCCTTTGCAATAGAAATTCAGTACCATGAGTCGCAAATTTGACAGTTGCTATCGAGAAATACTGTATCGATAGTAGTTTACTCGCTAGCGACTAAAGTAAGTTTCGATAGCAACTCATGGTAGAGGTACTGATAGGGCTAGCGGTGCCACGGGCAGTTGCGGCACAGGTATCAAAAAGCAAATAAAAAGTAGTTCCTCACTAAAATCCCGTCAAAAATAAAACTCTCACCAAAAATTTTATAAATTAGGGATTTTCAACCAGCTTATAGCCAAAGTATTGTTTGATCCAAATAAAAATTAATCATAATTAACGTAGTGATATAGCAAAAGCTTAAGGTATTTTGTTTCAAAATAGGTAGAAAGCCATTAATAAACCCCAGTAATTAATTCTAATTATCTTTATACAAAACGGGTGAGTAAATGAGATAGCATGACTAGCTGTTTTTGAATGCGGCTAACTTGGCTTTATTGAGGTCTATGATATGTGAAATATTATTATTATTAATCCTTTGCTATTAATATTATAAATTCGTAAGATGGACGTTTGGTTGTTTGTTAAGTTTTTTACACAAAAATCGCTTAACAGATGGATGAAATTTAGCACATAGATAAAATAAAAAAAATTCAAAACTATTTATTCAGTTTAGGCCCTTAGAAGGCGCTTATGAAGGTCAAATTTAAAGTTGGCACAACCGGTTCGGAAGTCAGCCTTCACCTGAAAAGAACCGGCACGAAAATCAGCAATGATTGTTTAAAACCTGGATTAACACAAGGGATACTAAGATGATACAAAAATAAATATCTAGTATCTAATTCCGCTGGATCTCCTCTGTCAAGTCCCAAACAAGGAAACTCAACAGGAAATCGACACTTCGCTTCTACGCGATGCATCTTCAGGACGTATTAGACTCGCTGTCACTGAGTCATCGCACTAGCACTACAGTCGTGTTACCTCGCCGACCGCCGACTTTCTGTCCAAGTTTGTACAACCTTACAATGGATTTCCGCAAGGTAACTGTTTATTCCGGGAAAATGTGACTTCCCTCGGGAACGCCGGTGAAACTTCGGGGACCAGCTTTAGATTTTGCTTTTAGAAGTAATAGAGGTATTGGTGTAGATATCGTCCGGGGAAGTACTACCACATTTCCCATTTCCGCCGTAAAGCAGTAGTGCACTTGTATTACTGTGGTTCGGTTAGAAGTAAGGGCCACTTACATTCAGGTGGACCGTTTGCCTGTTTATCGGTTTACTTACTGGTGAAGTCGCGGGCATAGCTTAATTAAAATTAAGTAACATGCAGCGGAAATGCATAACTGAAATTGGTGGTTAGGCGAAAAACCAAAGTCACCACCCGTTATATCCCTTCTAATATTATAAATGGTGGAAGGAAAGAGACCGAGAGGCCGGAGCCCCAGGCGGTGGGCAGATATCGCAGGAGCTGGAGATGCCGGTTAGTGCTGCAATGCACCAAGCAACGGATCGAAGCAACGGAGCCACGATCCTCAGCAGTGAGGGAAACGACTAGAGAGAGAGATTATAAATGTGAAAAGTTTGTTTGATAGCTTTCAAGCGAAAACTACTAAAACCGATCCTCATGAAACTATGTACACATATTCTTGGAGGTATTAGAAGTAACATAGGATACTTTATGTGCCGAAAAAATGTTACATCCCTCGGGAACGCGGGTGAAACCGCGGGGGACAGCTAGTATTAAATAAAAGAACACATGACTGTTAAAAACCTTGTAAAAATTAACAAGGCTATTAAATCTTTTACAAAAAAGCTCACCCAACGATATCATTTCCTTAAAAACATCGTCAAAAACGTAAAAACGGCTGTTTACATTGTATTAACAATACGTATTGTGACTTAACCGCGGCCGGAAGTCCTTTGTGGGGTCACCTTATATCCTTGATTAGCTGTGTGTACACCCAGGCTGTGTAATTAACTCTAATGCGCCCGTGCCACCTCCGCCGTCGACTGTACTCGTGTCAATCTTGTCTTTTTTTATTTGAAATAAGTGATGTACTTATTTAATGGCTTATGCTTTGGGATTATCCCATTTTATTTTATACTCTATAGATTAGATGCCATGTTGTAGGTATATTGCTTTCTGTTTTTTACGAAAATGTTGGTTCACTCGGAAGAATCACAGATTAACTAATATAAAACTATTAAAATAATAACCTCATTACACTTTTTTTCTATTGGATGTATTGCAATTCGCTTTAGTAATTTAAACTTATTTTTGGGCTACAATAAAAAAAAACAGAGTAAAGTATTTTTTTTTGTCTGATTTATAAAACGCAAAAAATATGTCTATCATTTAGTTGCTAAAACGGATATAGACAGTCTCATTATAATATTTATAAAAGTAAAAAAAAACTTAGCAATACCTACATACAAAATATAGAATATTTACGTGAAAATAGCCACTGTAATATATTATTAGTAAAAACATAAATTAAATTCACGAATTTGTAAAGTTCTAATACATACAAAGTAATATTTCAAATTTTTATTACAAAACTAAATTATCGTATCGTCGTATACAGACGACCCAAGTGTCAGAAGTGAGAAATTTAATCCATACGCTATAACATTTGTTAAAAAGAACACTCTTTTACAAAGAGCCTCTTTGCCGTGACTGCTTCAAAAAGTTGATCCTATCTCCGTATTCAGTGCGGATGTGAGAATGGAATGGATGTGACATTTATAATAATGTAAACGTAGAAAAAAAATTATGAAATATATATTTAAGAAATAAATAAGTAAGAATTAGAGATATTACTTTTGGAAGTGACACTTCTTGTGGAAGGGCTTTGAAATTCTAATCGCAACATTTTAGTGTGACGAAACAAAATGAATGATAAACACAATCTATGATATTCAAAAGTGATTGATTGTTTCATTTCTATCGTGTGTATTTACGAAATACCTTGCTTTTTGTACCTTTCAGTAAAGTAATTTTGTAAAGAAAATTACATTAGCTCGATGATATACTATCACGACCTCTATAAATAAATAAATAATAAATATCCCAAGACATTCTTCACACATGGTTACCTGATCCCAAGTTAAGCAGAGTGTACTGCTTGTAGTATGGCTACCAGGTAACTGATATACTACATACTCGTATACTACTTTTTAAATACATACTTGTGCACACAAATGTTTGTCCTGGGTGGGAATCGAACCTGCGACCTCCGGCTTGGCAGTCAGGGTCTCTAACCACCAAGCCAACTAGCCCGTCTATGCTTTGTCTATTACGTTATCTATGCAATCACTTAAGCTCATCAGCGAAGTCAGTATCAGCTCAGTATCAGCAGTATTTTTCTTCAAGCTTCAACAAACAAATTTTCACTTTTACAAAGTTTTTACTACCAACTAAAATTGACAAACACAATTTAATTTGCTTTTTCCATCTGTTTTTTTTTTGTACAACGTAACACTTTAGTTAACAAATAGATCCCGAACGAAGCATAGCTATAGAAACCAGATAACTGAAACTACATATACTATTTTTTATTCTAAATACATACTTAAATATTTACAGCAGATACAGATCAAATAAATATGTACATGCACACGACCTGCGGCGTGGCAGTCAGTCTCCAACCACCAAGCCAACTGCAGGGTGATTGTATAATGCTCTCAGAATCGTCATTGCAGTCAAATTGGGATTACATTAATGGCGCTACGACTGTTGTCTCACACGGCTCGGCTCGCGCGGCGAACTATCAATCAATTCTGAAATAGGCTTCAACATTCAATCCGATAGAGTTACAAAATTCGGGTGCAGCCCCCTTATTCAGCTAATACATTTTACGCTTGACGGAGGCCTCGGAGAGCTTATCTCTCACGTGATTAGCAGTATTAGCGTAGTTAGCGAAAAAGACAGAGCATGCAGGCCGCGACGAAACATCCTCGATTTAGTGTTATTTTCCTTACAGAATCGAGCCCCTGGTCCGTCATATTTATTACGCTCACCCATTATTCCTTATTCTTGTACCACATCCAATATTTCACACGTCAAAGTCACGAGGCGTTTATAAGTTTTTTCATGAAATTGAGTGCGCACCCCTGTTTTTAATATAACGTCTCATCTATTCACCTCGCCAACAATATGCCAAACTTTCACACCGCACACGTCAACTTTGCACGTTTCGAGCTGTTTTTTTTTATAATATGAGCCAACTTTTTAATTTTTTGCTATTGTGAGGTGGAATAATTTTATATACATTTAATGTTTAAAACTCAATTAGGAATCTTATTTATTTATCATCAGCATTTGTAATCGAATATGTTTCGGTGGTTATACGGACGTCGTGTAAAAAGAGTTTGCAGTCGTTATCGATAAACAACAATTTCGATTCCGAAAGAATTCAACAATTGACCCGCAGGATAATTTAATAAATATTTTTTTATTGTTATTATTTTTAATTATATTTAAATGTATTTTTTTGGAATTGTTATAAATATTTTTTTTTTTTTTTTTGTTATATTTAAAAAGAAACAACGAATAATAATTTACTGTTTTCAGAATTAATCAAATCAATTATATCAGGAACCCTAAATAAGGAATCAAAGATTTGTGATTTGATTTAATACCTATTATGTAATTTTTTTTTAATTTTACATAATAAGCAGGTAATTTAACTAAATACTCAAACATGTACTAAATAATGTCTGGAAATGATCGTTTAATTGTGAATCATAAACAGAAATGAAGTTATTGACCTTCTACGTCCCTACCTGTTGCGAAATAATTTATTTGTTTAAAATTCCGTTCTAGGCTAGTTAAAAATATCATTAGGTAACTAGCTGTCCCCCGCGGTTTCGTCCGAATTCTGGAAGGATTGTTCCGATGATAAAACGTAACCTTAGTGCTATTCCAGGCTATAATCTATCTCCGTGCCAAATTCCATCCAGATCTTCTCTTTTAAATAGGGGAGTCTTATACCTCGCTATTCCATACTATCATATTCATGTATCGACAGCCCAGTTGGCTTGGTGGTTAGCAAATCTGACTGCCATACCGATGGTCACGGGTTCGATTCCCACCCAGGACAAACATTTATGTACATGAACATGTCGGTTTGTTCTGTGTCTGGGTGTAAATATCTATATAAGTATGTATTTAGAAAAGTAGTATATCAGTTATCTGGTTTCCATAGTACAAGCTCTGCTTAGTTTGGGATCAGATGGTCGTGTGTACAGAATCAACATATTGCAATGAATTAATTACTTGAATGAATTAATTAAGGTTTGAGTCCTTGTTAATATAATTACTTTGCGTGTCCCTTCAAAACGCATGATTATTAACCATGTTTCTTTATAATTTTGAATATCCAATCAATTTGTAGTATCAATCAAAGTCTTTATAAATGATTTTGAATGCATGTTACAATGTAAGTAACAAACGAGCGAGCTCTACCAGAAAATCTTTGGCAAACCAGATATTGTGGTAGGTGTTGCCATATATCAGATATTATTTATAGTAAAATAAATAAATATTTTAAAAATAAATACCAATTAAACAGAATAATTTAGAATAAATAGAACAATTAAGAAGAATAACACATTTAATAATAAATTTAATTAAAAATAATAATATAAAATAATTAATTAATAAAGAATAAGATAAAAAATACCACCCTCGACTGCATCGTCACTTTCCATCAGGTGAGATCTAGTCAAATGCGCTCAAGTTTTTATAAAAGAAAAAAAAATTTATAATATGGCATAATATGGTTTTGTTAAATTACCTAAATCCGTTATTTACGTCGAGGTTGTGCCTCTATAAAGAAAACTATATAAAGTCGTGAACGTCAATAATACTCTAATTGTGCATATCCACTAGCGACGAGCCCTGTCTTTGCCTGACTAAGACAATAATCATATATTATACATATAAACAAAATAATAAAATTTTCTAAATGATGGTAAAACCTTTATTCAAATCTATTCCATAACCAAAAAGATATAAGCGAACACACACACATTGAAATTGTGACTTTGTTAAATCAATTTAGAGATCATTTTATTGCACACAACTAGTGCATAAGTCAATGTTAAGCGAGATAATCAATAATATAATAGCTGACCTTAACCCGATTCGATAAATAATTGGATAATATCACACAATGTTTTATCACTCGTTAGGCAATTAGTGCTTGTATTTCATAATTATTGTTTCACTAATATTCACAATAGACTTGGTACTCGTACGGTCTAATGTTCTGTTTGAGTGTGGAGGTTTTTGATTCGATTCTAAGGTCGAGTAAGACAAAGTAGAAAGTTATTACCTGTGCCTTTACCATGAGTTTTTAATGTATGTACTCGCTAGCGACGGCGTAAAACATTTCTATGGCAACTGTGTACAGCGCCACTAGCGGTCACCTAAAGAACTAAAATCGGTAGTATGAGTCGAACGGGTTCGATGGTCGTTTACTCGATAGTGACTAAAGTAAGTTTCGATAGCAACTCATGGCAGAGGTACTGTAGTGACTCTGTGGCGATAATGTTGACTAGTCACTGGGTTCTAAAATATTTTTGATGAAATGGTCTTTGGTTGGTGGACTTTATTTTGCGCCCTCTGCTAGGTTTCAGGCATAATTTGACATAAGACTTAGCTAGTGTGTATAGTTTTTTTCTGTTAACATACATAAATATGTAATTTCGTGTCTAACAGTAAAATTAGTTTCAAGTTTCGTCGAAATGATTAAATTGTATCAAAATCGTTTTAAAAAGTTTTTCCACAAGATTCTGGGGGTCGATTCTGTAAAGAAAATGACACTAACTCGAGGATGTTTCGTCGCGGCCTCCATGCCCTGTCTCTTTCGCTAACTACGCTCATACTACTAATCACGTGAGAGATAAGCTCCACGAGGCCTCCGTGAAGCGGCTCGCCGACGAAGTTTGTATTAGCTAAATAAGGGGGCTGTTCTGAATGTTAGTATTACAACTCTAAGTTATATACATATTATAAACAATAAAAAATAATAACAGAACAAACTGACCATGATTCAACATTTGAGTTTCGACTTGCCTCAACAAGTTTGTGAACAATAAAACTCTCCCTTAAATTTATTAGTTCCAAATTATCACAAAGAATACATTTTAATGAATCAACACTCCAAAAGTTGTAATCAAGATTGGGCGGTTGAGATAATTTCATGAAATTAACACCTGAAAGCGACGGAGTTCCGGAAACTTCGGGAACTCTTGCGGGATTGTGGGATTGCGGGACTGTGATCCGAGACAGGTGCCGTACTGAAATATGCTAATCTTTGTTTAAAAATTCCGGAGTTAAGGATGCGTCTCCTATCCAGAAGGAGTGTTGATAAGTCGCTCACTGTGTTTTGATAAGTTTGTCCTTGTTAAACCTTTGTTTTTGTAAAAAAAAAACGCGTTATAAAATCGTCGGCATTTTCTACATATTAATGTAATACCTTTAAACGAGCAATTCTTGTATAATTAGGATCTCGGAAACGGCTCCAACGATTTTCATGAAATTTAGTGTGCATGGGGTTTCGGGGGCGTTAAATCGATCTAGCTATTCATTATGATTCATTTTCAGAAAATTTCGTTTTATCCGTGTTTTAGCCACTAAAAACTGCTACAATGTCATTAGGAGGTAAGGTTTGCAAGTAACATCTTTTGTGAGAAATACTGTTATTGGGAGCCTTTTATTATCGCATCTAATTCGTATCTAAGTATATGTGACAGTGCTTTAAAAAAGAGAATACGGTAGAAGTCACATTAGTAAAGAAATCCCGAGCATACTCGGCCATCTAGATACTATGAATTTAAACCAAGTTTCAACTCCAACGCAACTCTGGTTGGTAGATGGATTGCATTGGTAGAAAAAAAAGATTTTTTGCATCGATGTCGGTCGATCTAAAATAAGCTTTGAACCATTTGGGTGCATTGAAAGACTTGTCCTTCTCATGTTGAACCTGGTAGGAGTAAACTGTATTTAGATTAAAAATAATAGAAACAAAATTTCAAATAAGAAGAACAAGCTTAGTGTACATTCACTTATAGGTAAACACAATATACACAAATAACTATTACTATGAATTAAATGAAAGTTAAATTACAAAAATGTTATCGATGCGAATTTTTGTATGTATGGATGTTTGTTACTCTTTCACGCATAAACTACCGAACAGATTTCGACGAAACCTGGCACATAGATAAAGCATATCCTGGAATAACATATAGGCTACTTTTCATCTCAAAAAAATGTGACATCCCTCGGGAACGCGGGTAAAACCGTAAGGGACTAGTATAAAATATAGTAAAAATATAGTTAGTTACAATTTAAATGAATAAAGGTACCTACACATACATGGAATCATTTAAAACAGAAAGATTATTTCAAAAAGAAACTTAATAACTTAATTATAATGTTGCCACAAATTACTGAACATGCAATGAACAGTGAACCATATAAAAACACGTTAGTAATTATAGCAATCATTTGTATACATAATCGTGTAAAATGAAGAAGTTTGTCTGTCTGTTCATACTTTTTATCTGTCTTTGTAAATGTGCCGATGGGTATAGTTTGGAAATTTCAAAGTATTATCAGGTTGGAGCACTGGAATATGGTAGATAATTAATAATAATAATAATGCTTTATTGATACAAGTCCTTCAAAATGCTTAAGATCTAGCTAAAGTTCACAAGGCTATTAAGGTTAAAGGCGCACAAAAGTTGAAACCCTGACTCCTAAACTAGGACTACCTGTGACTTAGGAGTCAGTGTTCTACTGCCACTTGGAAACTATAACCCTCATGTAAATTAAGAACTACATAGTAAACTGATATTATACAAAAGAGTACATTATTATGTTGCGATATAAAGAAATTTAAAAACAAAATAAAATTAAAAGTTAACATGCAAAGTTATATCTATATAATTATGTATTTAGAAAAAAAAGGAGTATATGTAATATATCAGTTATCTGGTTTCCATAGTACAAACTCTGCTTAGTTTGGGACCAGATGGCCGTGTGTAAAAGAATGTCCCAGGATACTTATTTATTATTTATAATTTTTATTAAAATTTGAATTATAAAATAAAATGACCGTATGGTTGATTCCTTATTACTATAATATTTGGTTAAAAAATTATTGAAATGTGGTAAATTGGAGTAGGCCTGACTGCCACGGCACTGGGTTTAAATACCACCCAAAATAAACATTTTTGAACGTTTCTGTTTCTTTCTTTTTTTATTTTAATGGCATCAGATGTGTTTATTTTACACAATTCCGCCAGGGCCAGGGTGTTTGAAGATAAACGATGGAGAATTGGTAGTGCTTGGTTTTTTTTTGTGCGTGAACGTTTCTGTTTCTTTCTTTTTTTTTATTTTAATGGCATCAGATGTGTTTATTTTACACAATTCCGCCAGTGTCAGGGTGTTTGAAGATAAACGATGGAGAATTGGTAGTGCTCGGTTTTTTTTTCCAAATTTGAAGATTGACCGGTGAATTATCCTAAAATAAATAAAGACAGCACTTTTACATGAACCCTCACACCATATTAGATGTTAAAATAGAATATATATGTACAAGTAAAGAGTGTAGAGTTAATTAAATTTTGATTTTGTTAGTATTAATAAAACGGGACAAAATATATACAAAGGGAAAATCCACAAGTGACAACAAACATTTTATATTAGTAGATTAAGGAATGTTGGATGGAAGGAAAGTTTCTGTTAGTTCTGGGTGTAAATATATATATTTAAGATTATATTATTAAAAACAGTAGTTATATGCAGTATATCAGTTACCTGGTTTCCACAGTACAAACTATGATATAAGTGAAGTATATCTCTAGATATTATTTTATCTAATGCAAGATTCAAGATTCTATCTTCACTACATAGTATAAAACAAAGTCGCTTTCTCTGTCCCTATATCCCTATGTCCCTATGTATGCTTAAATCTTTAAAACTACTCAACGGATTTAGATGCGGCTTTTTTTAATAGATAGAGTGATTAAAGAGGAAGGTTTATATGTATTAGTATCTACATTGCACCTGAGCGAATGCACATGATCCGGGCGGGTCGCTAGTGTATAATAATATAAATATTTTTTTAATTCTATTTAATAATTTTTGACACATGAAAAAAACCTCAGTGTAAAAAGTACCTTAAGCACTTGCTAATACAGTAGATCATCCGACCATAAATGGTTGAACGAATCAAAAAGAACACAGATTAAATAATAGCACCTGATTTCAGATCGTGAGGACAAGGGCATCTGGAGACCATGCCCCAATTACAATGTTGGATGCATCAGATATTACTTTGCGAAGAACTCGCGGTGCTTACCTGCGTACGGGAAAGTCCCTGATCCATTCTATATGTCCCATCTCGCTTTGCCATTACCAAATGCAAATTTAACACTCGTTCTCATCAATGGTCAAACATTAGGACTAAATGGAAAAGTTGTTGAGTTCTAGTAAGTTCTGTTTATTATATTACATCTATAGTTGTATGAATTATAAATTTAAGGAGAAAGTTTAAGGGCATAAATTTCATTGACCCAGGAGTATAGAATGATGTCAGATTAAACTAATATCTAGTAACTAATGCCGCTAGATCTCATTCTCTGTCAAGTTCCAAACAAGGAAACTCAGCAGGAATTTGACATTTAATTGTTTTTTTTAGTGTGAACAAAATTACCGACAACGTAGTCCTGGCAGTTGAACTACGGAATCTCACAATATTTTCGGATGAGGTTCACTACAGGTACCATCGTAAAGCCAAGGAACCTTTAGTAAAGTCAGACTATTCAGGAATAACTTACAGTGAGTATTAATATTCGAGTCTACTTGTATGTTGTACATTTATAATTTCAATACGATACAATACAATAAGTTCAATACTCCTTTTTATTTTCCAATCAAAAGTAGAATTTTAATTCTAAAAAGGTTTAATAAAATATGTACTAAACTTGCGGCACGCTATGATGGCCGTTTTGATGTTTAAGAACGACAAAGAAAAATAACCTTTATTCCTTCAGACATAAGTTGCATCTATTGATCCAAAAGCTAATTATATGATGATGGAAATCAACCTTTTCCCAAAGCAATACAGTTTCTTTTCCTATGACAATCTGAAACGTCAAAACGGCCATCATAGCGTTCCGGTAGTATAGCTACCGTCCAGCGTTTGCTCCTGCTTTTATTCATAAAGTACCAAAATAGTAAAATCATAATATGACTATTTCACTGGCAACACTGGCATCGCATCTTTATATCTTTAAAACTTACAATATTACTAATATTGTATCACATCCGATATTTCTATATAAAAAAACATGAAATTCTTTAAGTATTATATACTAGTTTAGCTTACAGATTCCATAATTTCTTCTCTCATTCAAAAATTCAATACCACTTATTCAATTGAGGCCCGCGGAGGGCACTTATGAAGGTCAAATTTCAAGTTACTGAAGCTACTACCAGTTCGAAAAGCAGCCTTCAACTGAGAAGAACCGTCAAGAAACTCAGCAAGGTTATCGATATATCATTTGACTAATCATTAATTGTCTTTACAGCTTCTGTAACCTTGACAGCAATATTGCCATACTCAAATAACCTGCAGCTAGATAAAGCAGAATTTAGCGCCTTCGTTGACGATCCTAAGCCTGTTTACATAATTGGCCCCAACCATTCAAAAGGACAAGGTAATTAAAATATTATTACTTTGATAGAATGAATTTTCTTAATAAAAACTGCACTATGTATAGCCGTCCATTTTCCTTGCTGTGGCAGCGTGCTATAGGCAGCATTTAGATTTTTTTTGTAATTAATTTCCTTAAGTTAACAAATTAATGTTCTTTTTAACAGATTTCAAAAAAGACGAGGTTATTTTACTTGCTTTTCCTTTAACAAAGCAATAATTTGTAATATTCTATTTTTAAGAGAGGTAGGGCTTAACGGGATTTCCCGTTCAAAACTTGGAGCAGCCTGACTGGGGAAGTACCTCCACCTTACAGAAGATCGTAGCCAAATAACACTACATGTAGTGTTGTGTTCCTGCGGTGAGTAAGGTCGCCAGAGCTCCGCGAGGAGGCGCTGTGCTGGCAGTATGGGGACCAGCAGTCTAGTACTGCCTTAGGGTTGTGCAGGCGTGGCGTGTTGTTGCGGTGGTTAGGGAGACCCGGCGAAACGGCTGTCCGCTGGCCGCCCGCAGGTTGTAGGGGTCCCGACCCCTGGAATCACTTAATCTCCACCCAGGGAGGCTGACCCGCCGCCTCGCGCATAATCCATGGTGCAGTCGGTCGTGCCGGAGGAGGAGACCGGAGTGGATTCGGCCGATTGTATCTGGGGGACCGGGGGCCCTTCCAGCTGCCGCACCAACAAACCACATCACCGGTGTAGCACTCTGGTGGAATAGTACTGCACCTTGTCCTTTCTGCTGCCGACACAGCGACTCTTCTAAAACCTCTACCACTCTATACACATGGCCAAAAAGAATAATAACTACAGAAGACGTTCCTCAGCGGCTTCCCCATCCACAATTATGATGGACTTTTGCAACATCAGGGGAATTCACGCAAACATCAATGCAGTCCACCAACACCTCGAGACTGCACAGCCGGCTCTGCTGTTTCTCACGGAGACGCAAATATCCTGCCCTAGCGATACATCGTATCTACACTACCCCGGGTACAAGCTGGAGCACAAGTTTGTGCGGCGTGCCGGGGTATGTATGTACGTTAGGGATGATATTTGCTGTCGCCGTCTTTACGGCCTTGAAGACCGGGACCTTTCAGAACTGTGGGCACGCATAGACCACGGTGGCCACACCCGCATTTACGCGTGCCTTTACAGGTCCCACAGCGGTGACTCGGACACAATTCGGTTATTTGAGCACCTGCAATCGACGACTGATAGAATACTAGGGCAGTACCATTCTGCGGAGTTAGTGATTTTAGGAGACTTCAACGCTCACCACGTTGAGTGGCTTAGTTCTCAGTCCACTGACTGCGCGGGTAGGACAGCTCACAACTTTGCTCTGGCCTATGGCTTCTCGCAACCGGTTCTCTGCCCTACGAGAATACCAGATATCGAGAGCCATACTAGTTCCTTACTGGACCTTCTGCTGACAACGCGTCCGGATGACTATACTGTTACAGTAGATGCACCACTTGGGTCATCGGACCACTGTCTCGTCCGAACGCAAGTGCCTTGCGCGCTGCCCGATTCGCTGCGACCACCAGGGTGGCGTCGAGTGTGGCACTACAAGTCTGCAGATTGTGATGGATTGCGTGATTTCTACGCATCGTACCCGTGGAGGCAGCTTTGCTTCGCATCAGACGATCCTGTCACCTGTGCAGCTGGAGTCGCTGAAGCGATACTGGCGGGTATGGAATGTTACATCCCTAACCCGCTAGTTGCTGTGGGGGTGAAAAAACGGCCGTGGTTTAATCGGTCCTGCAAAGAAGCTAGACGTAACAAGCAAACTTTGTATGAGGCTTGGACCACGGCCTGCACTAATCAGGACACTAACATCTCTGATGCGAAACGCAATTTTTTTTTTTTTTTTTTTTTTTTTTTTTTTTATTTCTTTTTACATTTTCTACGGACTCTTAGTCCGTACTCTTTGGAGATTCTACGATGACTTATTGTAAGATCTATTGTATTGTGTTTCTAAAAATTAACATCTTTCCGCGCGTGCTCAGCTCGTTGTTTTGAACTGAGGCTTGTGGTTCCTTAATAATAGTGTTACATAAATTTTTTCTATTGCCGATACATGGATTCAAATAACTTAGCATTTACTTAAATTTAGTTACACTTATTCGTCAAAATTTATAATTCTAAATATTAAAGTTTAAGCTACATATTTCAGCCTCGGATGGTTTGCCACCACTATGGTTGCCGAATGGGAACCTGGCCCATAGCGCTAAAGAGAAGGCTGACCTTTTAGGCTCTCTCTTTGCTTCAAACTCGACTTTGGATGACGGGAGCACCACTCCGCCTACCATCCCACGGTGTGACAGCTCCATGCCGGAAATTCGTATTTCCCAACGGGTAGTCCAGCAAGAGCTGCTCTCCCTGGACGTCCATAAGTCGAGTGGGCCAGACGGTATACCGGCAGTGGTTCTGAAGCGATGTGCTCCTGAATTGTGTCCTGTACTAACGCGCCTTTTCGCGGTTTCCTACTCCAAGGGACAAGTTCCGTCTTCGTGGAAAATTGCCCACGTGCACCCTGTGCCCAAAAAGGGCGACAGATCAGACCCGACGAATTACAGGCCGATCGCCATCACCCTTCTCTCCAAAGTGATGGAGCGGGTGATCAATACACAATTGCTGAGGTACTTGGAGGATCACGACTTGTTGAGCGACCGACAGTATGGCTTTCGCCATAGTCGCTCGACTGGTGATCTCCTAGTGTACCTCACGCATCGTTGGTCACTCGCCATAGAAACTCAAGGTGAGGCATTCGCGGTGAGCCTAGATGTGGCGAAGGCATTCGATCGGGTCTGGCACCGGGGTCTTCTATCGAAGCTACCAGCGTACGGGCTCCCCGAGGGATTATGCAAATGGGTCATCAGTTTTCTGTCCAGCAGATGCATAAAAGCCGTCGTAGTTAGTCCGATTAGGTAGTTGCCGATAGCATGGACATAAACGCCGGTGTCCCGTAAGGTTCTGTGCTATCCCCAACCTTGTTTCTTATGCTTATTACACGGGCCGTGCAAATATCCTTCGTTCCGTGGTAGAGGAAAGCCGCGAACGCCTTGTGTCTGGAATCGAGAGCACACTTACTAGTGTCTCCGATTGGGGTCGACTAAACCAAGTCAATTTCAACCCCACTAAGACACAAGCCTGCGCGTTCACCGCTAAATAACCCCATTTGCTGTGGCTCTACAATTCCAGAACACGTCCCTCAACATCACGAAGAGTATCGGAATCCTTGGCGTTGATATTTCTGACGGCGTTCAGTTCCGTAGTCACTTGGAAGACAAGGTTAAGCTGGCATCTAAAAAGCTAGGTGTGCTCAACAGAGCCAAGCGGTACTTCACATCGGGGCAAAGACTGCAACTATATAAGTCGCAAGTCCCGCCCCATATGGAGTACTGCTGTCATCTATGGGCGGGGGCACCTGGATACCAGCTTGTGCCTTTTGACTCGGTTCAAAAGCGTGCCGTCAGAATTGTCAACGATCCCGAACTCACAAGCGGTTTAGAGCCCCTAACTCTAAGGAGAGACATGTCCTCCTTATGTGATTTTTACCGCTTGTACAACGGACTGTGTTCTGAGGAATTGTTTGATTTGATGCCCACGGCTACTTTTTACCATCGCACCTCTCGCCACAGACGGGGAGTTCATCCTCACACATTGGAGCCAAACTGGTCTCGCACGGTGCGATTCCAAAGGAGCTTTCTGCCGCGCACGCTTAAGCTGTGGAATAAGCTCCCTGCCGAGGTTTTCCCAAGGGAGTACAGCATGGGGTTCTTCAAGAAGGGTGTGAAGAGATTTTTGCAGGGTCGGCAACGCGCGATTGATACCCACGGTGTTGCAAGCGTCCATAGGCTGCGGTGACCGTTTACCATCAGACGGGCCGTCAGCTTGTTTGCTACCTTAGTAGAATAAAACAAAAAAAAAATCTGCATATAATTTAAAGTAAAAGTAATTTATCTCACCCCTTACAAGTTTTACGTAATATATGAAGCGGCTGTTATTGGTTTGCGTATTTTATAATATTATTTCATATTTTACAGATCCCGTCCGGAAATCATTCACTCACTTTGTGTCTAATATGAATGAAAGTGTTAGGGAAGCATTCAATGTCCAAGCTTCAATATACATGACTTTGTTCATACAGAAAAGGATCTGCGATTTTCAATTAAAAGTGAATATCTAACTAAACTATTAATTTGGATTCCAATTAAGTTCCTTTTTGTATTTATTAAATATTGTATTATCCAAACTATTGTTTAAATTAGATTTTAAAATTTATTATCATAACCAGAAAAATTATAAATGTATAATAAAATTAAATGAAAAGTAAACATTTTAGCAAAAGGCGTTTTGTTTTTATAGAGTTCTTTCAACCCTGGAAAAATATTTGATATTTCAATATTTCAAACTTTTGTGCGAAACTGAAAAAAGTGTATAGTAAATGTAATAAAGGTACATAAGTTTTTTAAGTAAAATATATTTTGGTTATATTTTTTTTTTTATTTTGCTTACAATATATGTTAAATAGCCTGTTTAGGTCAAGTTTTGCAATCTGAATTAGAACCAGTTTCTCTTATCCTAAGGAGTTGCAATTTAGCGAATTGGCTCAATTCCAATGACAATGCATTTCTATGGCAAGCACGACCTGATTCCACATCCAGGATTGGCTTCAATCGAAGGAACTCCTCAACGGTTAACACCATGGGCACGTTTATTTTTAACAGGTTTAATTTTGATTGCATTTAAATTTCACCATCACCTGGCTGCAGTACCCAAGGTTACCTCCCGATGATGGAACTCCTTAACGGTTATCAGGGGCTCGATCCTGTAATGAAAATGACACTAACTCGAGGATGTTTCGTCGCGGCCTCTGTGCCCTGTCTTTTTCAGAAAAAATATATTTTTTTTTAATTTACTTTATTAATCATAGCTGCCCCCCGCGGTTTTACCCGCGTTCCCGAGGGATATCACATTTTCTTGGGATAAAAAGTACCCTATATGTTATTCCAGGATATGCTCTATCTATGTACCATGTTTCATGCATATCCGTTTAGTAGTTTTTGCGTGAAAGAGTAACAAACACTTTATAATATGAGTATAGATATCCTACGCTCAGAGGCCATCACGCATACTGTAGGGTTCTGAAGTTGTTAAACATATCTAGACCAAATTTATAGGACAAAGTTAATGCTGCGGCTACATCTGATTACTTTACGAACAATTTGTTTGGAGAGCGAAGTTTGTTAGCGGCGACATGTTTTGTTGATGGATAGAGTTGTTAGATTATGTCGTGAACTGGAAGACATTGTCATAATAGTATTTTTTTAAACCACATGGGCCGACCAACAAGAAGACGGTCCACCTGATGGTAAGTGGTCATCGCTGCCTATGGAGATTTGCAACGCCAGGGGCATGGCCTATATGTTGTCGATCCTGCGACGTGAAGTTGTTAAGTCTCATGTACTTGTACTGGCGCCCTTCCCTTTCTAACCGAAACACAGTAATACAAGTGCACTACTGCTTCACGGCGGAAATCAGTCAGGTTGTATTTCCTCGGACGAACTCTGCACTAAGAACTACTACTCTAAATTATTTGTAACTTCAGATTCAACCTATTAACTTTTATCTTCAACGAAAACCAATGGAAAAATCGTTCGTGAGTTTCAAACCAATTTATGGTTTTGTGATTTAAACCTATATCTTAGATAAATAATTGACTCAGACGTGGCTTTGCGGAAATCCATTGTATGATTATACAAAAAACAAATATCTAGTAACTAATACCGCTGGATCTCCTTCTCTGTCAAGTCTCAAACAAGGAAACTCAATCGAACCTATCAATCGACACCTGTTCTGCTTCTACACGAAGCATCTTCAGGACGACAGCAACTTTCTAGAACTTTCTGTCCAGCGGTTGGTAATACGACTGTGGTGCTGGTGCGTCGACTCAGTGAAAGCGGGTCTAATACTTTCTGAAGATGCTTCATGTAAAAGCGAAACACGTGTCGATTTCCTGTTGAGTTTCCATGCGTGGGACTTGATAGAGAAGGAGATCCAAATTAATTACTAGATATTTGTTTTTGTATAATCATAAAACCTATATCTTTATAATAATCGGCAGGTGCATCTGCCATCTACCAAGGCTACTTATCATTACCTTATTCAATTATAACGTACCCATTAAGTTCATGCAATGAACAACTTATAAAGACCCGTAAGTAATTACACGAATCATTTGTTAACAATAACGTTTAAAATGAAGTTTGGTTGTTTAATAATACTTTTGTTTGGTTGTTGTGTATGTGAGTATAAAGATTCTGTAGAAATTCCAGAGGGTTACTGGAGAGGAGAAGTGGAAGATGGTAAGTGTTTACTTTTGAAGTTCGCTTTAATTAAACAGATTGGGAGGAAAGATTTCCGAGTGGTGACTATGTCCGGGTGAACTATAAAACCTGGTTACCCAGGTGTCGTGGGTGGCCGTTTGATTCAAACAACCTAGGGTAACTATAAGGTGTGGATCATCATGGATAGAATTCATGTAAAAAAATAATATTACAAATGCGAAAGTGTGTATGTATATGTGTTTGTTACTATTTCACGCAAAAACTACTTAACGGATTTGGATGAAACTTGGCACATATATAGAATATGCTTTGAATTTTTTTTGTGTTGGAAAAATGTTACATCCCTCGCGAACTCGGGTGAAACCGCGGGGGTCAGCTAGTTAATAATAATATTTATTTGTCCTAAAAATTCTAATTAACAATATTTTTCTCCATTTAGAGATTCTTACAAATATTTATAAGGACAGGCAGATGGACTTGGTGTTTAGACTTTCTGAGTGCCACGCCAAAGGTCATGATCATTTGGCATATATACCATCCGATTAATATACGTCTGATTTCAGATTATGATGACAAAGGCATCACGCGGCCGTGTCCTCACAACGATTTGGAATGTATAAGATATTATTTTGCGAAAAATGCACGTTGTGTTTCTACGTACGGGAAAATACCCGATCCCCTTTATATGTCGCAATTATCTCTACCGTTGGTTAACGCAAATATAACACTTGTGCTAACCAAAGTGCATACTAAAGGTCTAAATGGAAAAGTTGTTGAGTTCTTGTAAGTCCTTCTAAATAATGTACATTCTAATTATGTTTTATGTGTAACTTATTAACTTCTTATTAACATGCCCACTGTCTTGTATGTTTGTTTGTCATGTTGTGTACATAGGGTCCTGTTCCTTTTGGGTACGGAACCCTAAAAATAAGTTATAATACTTTTTGATATTTACACAATTTTCATTTCAGTGTGAACAAATTGACTGACAAAGTAGTCCTGGCGGTAGAATTTCGGGATCTCGCAATAATTTCAGAAGAAGCGTTCTTTAGGTACCAGCGTAAAGCCAAGGAGCCTATTGTATTGTCCGATGCTGCTGACATAATATATAGTAAGTATTTACTGCATATATAGCTAGTGATATATAATTTTTTGAGTAGTAGAGGTCTTTGTGCAGAGTTCGTTCTTTCATCCCACCGTGAAGCAGTAGTGCACTCGTATTACTGTGTTTCGGTTAGAAAGGTAAAGGGGCTGGTGAAATTACAGACACCTGAGACTTAACAGTAACATGAGACTTCACGCCTCAGGGTCGACAACGCATTGGCGATGCCCTGGTGTTGCAAGTCCATAGGTGGCGTTGACCACTTACCATCAGGTGGACCGTGTGCTTATTTGCCGGCCTATGTGGTATGTAAAAAAAATTACTGGCCAATTGGCTTGGTGGTTAGAGACTTTGACTGCCACGACACAGGTCGAGATTTTGATTCCAATTCAGGACAAAGAACAAGCATATAAATGTTAGACACACGCAAATGCACTCATAGAAGAAACACACATGTTTATGTCTGTTTGTCCTTTGTCTGAGTGTACATGTGTATATACGAAGTTATATAAAAACACAAGTTTCAGGGTGTTTGCAAAATTATCCTAGAAGGGGGTAAAATAAGGTATTCAATTCTCAATACTCAAGTCGCTGTATTTTAGTTATAAGTTATTCATATTAAATCATGAGTTCTTGAGCTTATTGTGGATTTTATTAATAAATGTCGAGGGAATTAAGTAATTAGAAAAACTTGACCGCTTGATCACAGGTTAAGCTTTACACACTACTTTTGTTGGAAAATATTATACTCGGAACATTCCTACTATGATAAATAAAACGTCACGACACACAGTGAACTGACTATTTAAGAAATTAACAAAGTCAAATGATGTGGCTTCATGTCTATTGTTATCTAAACGAAAAATATTGCAACATAAATGGAAACTATATTGCATTTTAAATGAAAAGTATCACAATGTAAATTAAAAAGTTGCAATTTAAATGAAAAATATTGCATTGTAAATGAAAAATATTGCCTGGAATCCTCAAAAAAATATGCTTTTCTTTACAGCTTCTGTAACACTAACAGCTATACTGCCATACTCCAATAACCTCCAGCTGGATAAGGCAGAATTCAACGCATTCATTGACGATGCAAAGCCTCGTTACACTATTGGACCCAAAGCTTATGATAGTAAAGGTAACTAATTGACTCAGGTGTGAACTTGCGGAAATCCATTCTAAGATTATACAAAAACATTTTTAATTTTTTTTTAAATTTCCTTCTCTGTTAAGTCTCAAAGAGATTTTGGGATTGGGAGAGGGTTGAGATCTAGCGGAATTCGTTACTAGATATTTGTTTTTGTATAATCTTATAGTATATGTAATAAAACAAGCTGGCAAATCCTATCGAATAGTACACAATACTTTCTTAGCATTGACAGGCTAGTTGGCTTGGTGGTTAGGGATCCTGGCTGCCGAGCTGCAGGTCGCGGGTTCGATTCCCATCGAGGACATACATTTGTGCGCATGTACATGTCTGTTTGTTCTGTGCCTGGGTGTAAATATATTTCAAAAAGTATTATATGTAATTTTGTTATTCCAAATATTTTTTTTCTTATTTTACAGATCCCGTGGTCCAGAAATCGTTAAAACAATTAGTAACAAATATAAACGAAAATGTAAAGGAAGCTTTTATTGTCCAAGCACCTTTGTACCTCAGTTTATTCATACAAAACAGGATTTGCAATTTCGGATTGAACGTCATAAGTTATTAATTTTACTGCTGGCAATGTATCTCTGATGTGCACCAAAAATTTAAACTTATTAAAAAAAAATTGTAAAATTTTATAAGTTAATCGACTATTAAAGCCTGCTTAAACAAGTTTTCCTTTTAACTTCGTTATATATTGGGAAAAGTATTCAAGTCGGCGTGGATGGTCAAATCTGAAACTAAAGGTACGAATAGGTGATGCGAGTATATGAATCAATGATTACTTCGCAGGATTAGAATAAGAATACTTTTAAAGCACACTTTAAGAACAAAGCACTATCTGTAATACCTTCATCTTATACCAAATTTAATTGACTCTATGACTATTAAAGCATTATTATAATTTTTTTTTATTTATTACCTTCAGAACCCTATTCATTATTTAATTTAAATAACTTACTTTTTTATTTGTGGTGTGTTGTGGTGGTGCGATATCGAATAGGAATACCACCACCCCAACTCATATCTAGGGTGTCGTAAGAAGCAATTAAGGAGTATACCTAACACAAATGATTATTTTAATGACGACAATACTTGGGTGTAGCACTCGCTCCAGCAGGACACATCTTTATGTACAAAATCTTATTTTGAAAAGAGTAATTGCTGAGTTTATTACCGGCTCTTCTCAGTAAAAGCAACCTTCCGAACCGGTGTTAGAGTCTGACCATTCATAAGTGCCTGTAAAGGCCTATTTGAATAAAATATTTCATTTACCGATGACCACGTGCACTTACACCTTGCACCAAGTGGTCAACAAAAGCATTCCCAAAGAAGATTGGTGGCCGGTCGTAAAAAATCAGCAAAATATATCAAAATATTTGTAAAAAACATAGGGTTCCTTTGACGCGCCATCAACTCAAAACTACTGAATATATCGGGATGGGACTGCTACCATTCGATGCGGTTTTTTTTTCTAGATTGTTAAAAGAAACTGCGGGGGACAGCTAGTCTCTTGTAATACGCAATGGGCAGAAAGCATACAAGCAGCCAAGATGATTGAAGTCGTATATGCCTTTTACAACCTTACAGAGATAATAATAAATTACCTATTTGAATGAACCGGTAAATTGTGTACAAAAATGCGTACCTACTTTAGGTTTTCATAGACAGAACGATGTGGTAAAGTTTAATACCTGGCTGGCGCTGAATTTGATTGAGAGAAAATTTTATTGAAAATTATTTCTAGGTATTCATATTTTACATGTTAGCTGATAAAATATACTTACACTTTGAAATAGATCTTCTTATCTATATATATAAGCAAAATAGGGTTCCTTTGACGCACTCACACAACACCTCAAAACTACTGAACATCAGGACTGCTACCATTCGACGTGCATTTTTTTATATATGGTTATAGGCTATATATGATATCGATAAACGCGGCAGAAACCGCGGAGACAGTTTTCAAATAAATTAATTATATTATATGCTATATAATAAATACAATATATAAATATCTTAACAAGTTAGGTCTGGTTGAGGGCGAAATGCAGTTTTAACAAAAATGAGACAGGATACTCATATTTCCAATTATGTATTCCTTACACGTAAAAATATTTTGTTATAAGATTTTATTTATTTTTTGAAGATTTCAGCTTAAAACGCTAATGATCTGCAAATAAAATCAGATAGGTATGCTTAACTATTAGTGAAGGTTCTATTTGACTATGAAACCCTAACTGAAACAAATATTTTAAATATTTATTCATAAAAAAGGAAAAATATTTCACCACAATTGATTACCTGTCTACCATTTATAGATATTTGGCCAGTTTTCTATAGAGCTCCTAACATTATAGATATGTAACTAATAATATTTATTTACCAGGGACACTTCTTTGAAATATAGTAAAGCTGAAATATACAATGTCAACATCATTAGATATTTTGCCAAATATACATCCCTTCTAATATTATAAATGTGAATGTTAGTTTGTTTGTTACGCTTTCACGCGGAATCTACTTAATCGATCATCATGAAACTTTGTACACATATTTTTGGAGGTATTAGAAGTAACATAGGATAGTTTTTGTGCCGGAAAAATGTAACATCCCTTGGGCACGCGGGTGAAACCGCGGGGGACAGCTAGTAGGTTATAATTTTATTAGGTGTGACAGTTTTGTTGGATTAAGATTCAGCACATTTAGCTTCTGAAGCATTTTTTTTTAAATTTTTTTTTATTCTACGTGGGCCGACAAACAAGCGTACGGTCCACCTGATGGTAAGTGGTCACCGCCGCCTATGGATATTTGCAACACTGGGGGCATCGCCAATGCGTTGTCGACCCTGAGACGTGAAGTTGTTAAGTCTCATGTGCCTGTAATTTCACCGCCCCCCTTACCTTTCTAATCGAAACACAGTAATACAATTGCACTACTGATTCACGGCGGAAATGGGTAAGGTGTACTTCCCCGGACGAACTCTGCACTAAGAGCTCTTCTACTCTAATAATGTAAATACATTATTATTATAATAACGATTATACCCACTCATTATTGATATCAATATTATAACAAAAAAATGGCGGCGCTTCTCCCTCCACCGCATACGATGCGTCACAGTCCTCACTTATTGTAACGAATTCTTTGACCCTTTAGCTATCCTGTGGTGTAATTCAATTTTGGATAGATATAGACGTATAGGTAAGTACAACTGCAACAGATTTTGTTATTAAAGTTTTATTTTATTATTTATTAACCTCATTCAAGTTAATTTTCTTTTCATTTCCAATGGTTCATGTCGTTAAACATTATGTCAAAAATAAATAAATCCATCAATCTGTCATTTAACTGTAGCAAGTATGGACAACTTACATTTATATTCATTAAGCGATATAAGTACTGTAAATTCATAAAAATAAATTGTTAACTTTCATACTGCCAATGTCAAACACATAATGATGTATTTGTACACGCAGCTGACGTAATAAAACATAATTTAATTTTTTTTTATCAATGATTTGAGATAAAGACCTTAATAACCTTACTAAATATTATTCAAATTAGAATTTAAGAAACAAAGATTTTCGGTCATTTTTCGGTTGTCGCTATCACGGAACAGAAAAAGAAAATCTATTCAATGGTTGTAATGTTGTTCGATGGTGAGCGCATCACCTGGAGCAATCAAGAATGTAATTGAAAAATAGATTTATAACCATTGTAATAAGGCTCATCTTTGAATTTATTGGTTAATTGTTTAATGATACGGATGCACTTTAACATTTAGTAATTAATGAGTAAGCAAGCGGTAAATTTAAATATACTATTAACTAGCTGTCCCTCGCGGTTTCACCTGCGTTCCCGAGGGATGTAACATTTACCCGGCACAAAAACACTTTTTTTTGCATGCCACGTGGGCCGACAAACAAGCTGACGGTGCACCTGATGGTAAGTGGTCACCGGCGCCTATGGACATTTACAACACTAGGGGCATCGCCAATTTGTCGACCCTGATACGTGAAGTTATTAAGTCTCATGTGCCTGTAATTTCACCGGCCTCCTTACCTTTTTAAACGAAACACAGTAATACAAGTGCACTATTACTTCACTGCAGAAATGGGTAAGGTGGTAGTACTTCCCCGTACGAACTCTGCACTAAGAGCTCCACTACTCGAAAATGATTTTTGTATGACATTCTCAGCTTATTTCTTAACATCTTTAGGATAACATTATGCATACTAAAGTAGTACTTCGATGGAAAATATACGAACAATTAATACAATACAGAATATTCTATACCATTTTCGTATTTAAAGTATTCCCTTACTAAATCAAGAGCAATTTCCCCGGACGAACTCTGCACTAAGAGCTCTACTACTCGATAATAAATGTGTGTTATTCCAGGGCATTTTCTATATATGTGCCATGTTTCATTAAGATAAGTTTAGTAGTTTTTGCGTGGAAAAGTAACATTCATACTTACAAACCTTCGCATTTACAATATAAGTAGGATTTAGCCTTGCTCTGACAAAAATGTACGTTTTTAAGCAATTTATTTACATAATCACAGCTTACTGTAACATACAAACCACGCGATCAAAAACATATAAATGATAGGTTAGTAATTGTTTCCATTGTTGTGTTAAAAATGTACGAAATGAAGAAGTTAATTTTTGTTATACTTTTTATTGGATTTTGTGGTTGTGTTGTAGAAGCTGGAGATCTGACGAAATATTGGATTGGAGATCAGAATTATGGTAGATAAATTATTTAATATGAAAGTGGTTAGGTATCATATTTTTTAAGCCATTTAATAGTATATCCCTACTAATATTAAGTATTATTAAGTATTTTGTAATTGTTAAATATAAAAATATGTAAAATTGATATTATAAAATAGCCAAAAAGTCAGTTAAAATAGTTAATTTAATCAAAATAAAAGCAACACCTTAAAGGAACATTGTGAAAAATCAATAGGGATGTCGACTGACATGTCAAATCAGCTACTTTTTATTAAATGTCAAAACGATCGAATGTATCTAGTTTTGTATGAAATACCAAGTTGTGACGTCATAATAGTACAGCATCAAAAGAGCTACTCTTGGTGGTTAGATCTGTACTTGAAAATCATATTAATTATGGAATTTAGATCACATTTGATCTATCAGTGTATTTTTGAATGTTCAATACACTGGCTAGTGTTTGATCATTTATCTTTAATACAGAATTGTTCCCTATTGCAACAGATTTTACTTCATCCCATGTTAGACACAACACTAAAAATATTTTTTTACAAAAAATAACTTCGCAATATAATTTGAACTCAATTATTGTATAACCTTTTTAGGGTTTAAAAGTGGAAAGGAGGAAGGGGGAATTTTTTATTTTATATCTTAGACGTTTTATTCTCAATATAAATTATGCAATTTCAGATTATGAAGAGAAGTATATCAGGCGACCCTGCACTGACTATGACCTGGACTGTATCAGACACTATTTTGCAAAGAATGCACAGTGCTCCCCCACCTGCGGCAAAGTCCCCGACCCCCTTTACTTGGCCCAAAACACTTTACCATTAGCCAATTCAAACATGACATTTATACTAACAAAAGTGCTAATTAAAGGGCTGAATGGAAAAGTTGTTGAGTTCTAGTGAGTTCATATGATTTACATATATCTTCACGCCCAATAGTCCCGAAAACGTAGGCTGAAGTCTCAGTAATGAGTTCCGGAGAAGATAGTTTTAAATAAATAAATAAATATCCCGGATAACTGATATACTACTTCTTTTTCTAAATACATAATTATATAGATAATTAACTTTAGACACAGAACAAACAGACATGTTCATGCACACAAATGTTTGTCCTGGGAGGGAATCGAACCCGCGACCTTCGGCTTGTCAGTCAGAGTCGGTAACCACCAAGCCACCGGGCTTGTCAAATCCCATGATTTTTGATGGTCATTGTCGCCGTTTCTGTCACACAAATTATTACTAAACAAGGATAGGTTAATATTCCCTTGCCCGACCTGGGAATCAAACCTAGGATCTTCGAGTATCTAACCAAGCTTTATTACGCTCGACCCACCAAGATTCGTTTGATTGAAATACAGTTTAAAACATATTTTATCAAAAAATATTATTTTTTTTATACCACTTGGGTCGACAAACAAGCAGACGGTCCACCTGATGGTAAGTGATCGCCGCAGCCTATGGACATTTGCAACACTAGGGGCATCGCCAATGCGTTGTCGACCCTGAGACGTGAAGTTGTTAAGTCTCATGTGCCTGTAATTTCACCGGCCCCCTTACCTTTCTAACCGAAGCACAGTAATACAAGTGCACTACTGCTTCACGGCAGAAATCGGTAAGGTGGTAGTACTTCCCCGGACTCTGCACTCTCTAGAGCTCTACTACCCTAATTTCAAATGGTCCTTCTAATTAAAATAATTTCCGTTTTAGTGGGAACAAAGGGACTGACAGAGTAGTCCTGGCTGTTGAACTGCGTAACCTCACGTTGTTTTCACCTGCAGCTTACCTCAGGTTCCAGCGTAAGGCGAAGGAACCGGTAGTGACCTCGGATTATGCGATGGTCACTTACAGTAAGTTTCTAAGGGACTGTATCATTTTAACCTATAGCCTGTTGACAAGAAAATAAGAAAGCCTTTATTTATAAAAAAAAAACAAAAATAACCACAGACATTCTTCACACATGGTCATTTGACTCTAAATTAAGCAAAACTTGTACTGCTGGTACTTTGGTCACCAGATAATTGATATACTACTTTTTACCTGATAGTAAGTGGTCACCGCCGCTTATGGACATTTGCAACACTAGGGGCATCGCCGATACATTGTCGACCCTGAGACGTGAAGTTGTTAAGTCTCATGTGCCTGTAATTTCAAGGATATTAGGAAAATGAAAAATGAAAATTTGTTTATTTCAAGAAATAAGACAACATTAATTATTTGGCTGCGCTCCCATATTAGTTTACCCTGTGTTGTGGGAGACACGCTCTTCCCATGACTAGTTACAGTAATGGAATTATTAGTAAAAAAAGAACTTGCAAAAATTATGATTGTGAAAGTGTGTGCGGATATGTTTGAGGTAAATGCGTTATAGGAGCTGCTATATTTTCCTTATTAAACCAAAATTTACGTAATCTTCATTAAAATTAAATCCCGATTTCTTCTCTTCCAGGATCTATTACTTTAACAGCTGTAATACCACATATCGATAACCTGCAGCTGAACAACGCTGAGATTACCGCCTTCATTGACGATCCTAATCCTCGATACGCTATTGGACCTGGTGCTATCAATAATAATGGTAATTAATAATATTCTTTTATTAATAATTGTTATTTATTTCTCACATTCGACGTACAAGAGAAAGAGAAAAAAACACTGGTTAATTATGCAGCGGGAGATACAAGTCCAAACTGAGTACACCCCGTTCTGAATTTCTAGGTCTTCGCCTATCAGGATTGACATAAATTTGCTTTACCAACTTATTTAAGGGGACGATCTTATAAGAAAGCTTGTATTAGTGTAAGGGTGTGTTATAAGACTAGGAATAAGTTTGAGACTATGAGTATATGGGTGTGTGCATATGTATGTATGAGTGTGTGTTTTGTACATAGCTCCATAACACACCGATTGGGTTGATGGTGGATTCCGACTGTCACACCATCGGTTGTGGATTTGATTCCCGCCTTAGTCAAACTTTTAGTGTGCTTGAACATGTCTAGATTTCGACATTAGAATTTCTGCATGCACTCTTCTTTTATCCATCTCTTTTGCTGCCCAACACATCGATTCATATAAAACAGCACCCGAATTGTGTCACTCTCGGTTTAAATTTTTTAAACAAATTTAATAATAGATTGATGGTCCAGCACGCAAGCAGTCTTGGACATCAGTCGTAGCGCCGTCATTGGAATACAAAATTAACTGCAACGACGATACCGAGCACATTACACAATCACCTTGCCGGTCTTGTTGATATTATAAATTTGTCAGATAAGTTTATGAGGCATTAGGGGAATTATATCTCTCCATCATTTCTTAAAAGTGAATATTGAAAGTCGGTACAAACTGGTAAGGTTACATCATTAAGAATAAACGAGGTAAAAGTATGTTTATTAATAAATAAGTATGTATTTTAGAAGATGTATATTGGCGGGTAAGATGGCTTGGTGGTTAGAGACCCAGACTACCGTCTACTAGTCTTGCGTTCGATTTGCAAGCTGTTTGTTCTGTGTCTGGGTGTAAAACTAATCAATGTAATACCTTTAAACGAGCAATTCTTGAATAAACATATATATAATATGTATATAATTAGGATCTCCGAAACGGCTCCAACGATTTTCATGAAATTTAGCATGCAGGGGGTTTCGGGGGCGTTAAATCGATCTAGCTAAGATTCATTTTCAGAAAATGTCGTTTTTCCGTGTTTTTAAGCAACGAAAACTGCTACAATGTCATTAGAAGGTAAGGTTTACAAGTTACATCCTTTGTGAGAAATACTGTTATTGGGAGCCCTTTATTATCGCATCTAATTTGTATTTAGGTATATATGACAGTGCTTTAAAAATGAGAATACGGTAGAAGTCACGTTAGTAAAGAAATCCCGAGTAATGCTCGGCCATCCAGGTACATCCAGGTATATTTGAATACGTATTTTAAAAGTTGTATATGGAGTACATCACTCAGCAGGCTGTGGAAATATTTGGGAATATGATGTATCTAAATATAACACATAAAAATTTTGATGCATATTTTAAATATTCTTTACACAGTGTTACAAAATAACCCGTAAAATATAATTAATTATCAAAGCAAACAACCCTAGCTGTCATGTCAGGGAACCAGATTATTTAACAGAAAGGCCTACGTACTTATTTCACGTAATAATTGTCTACTTTAATAGGTTTTCTTCTTTTCATTCATAAAAATCAGTTTTTTTTTTTTTTTTTTTGGGGTATGTTATACAGCGTTACTACGGTTCTTAAACATTGTGAATGGAATCGTTATAAGGCCCCATTTAACCTCCTTTCGGCTTTATGGGTAGTTTTGTAACAACCTGTATATTAAGGAAAATAGGGTTCCTATGACGCACCTTCACCTCAAAACTATTGACCATATCGGGATGGGACTGCTACCATTCGATGCCGTTTTTCGTCGATGGTCATAGGCTATATATCAGGTGTGGCCAACTTTGGTGCACATAAGATCTACTTTTTATTTTAAAATTGAGTCGCGATCGACCTATTTTGAGAAGCGCAGGTAATGAACAATATGCGCACGGGACATGCAACGGCTGCGAATGTCTCTCTACTCGAACCATGAGCTGCGTACATGTTCATTCCAGTTCATTCCTGTATCAAGTACTAGAAACATTTGGCATTGAATGCGTCCCATCATGGAACTTGCGAGTGATCGACCAAAATTGGTCGCGCGATCGACTTGTTGGCCACTCCTGCTATATATGATATCGATAAACGCGGGTGAAACCGCGGGGGACAGCTAGTATAGATATATATACAGAACTCAAACATTATTAAAGTGATTGGCATAGTTATTATCGAAAAAATATTGTATGTTGTTGCTTTAGAAAATATATTAAACGTTTATTAAATTTTCTATAATATTATTAAATGATAAAACCAAAATAATCTTTCAAATATGAAAATTGTAAGTAATTCTTATTGGAACGTTTCTTTCTTTTTCAATGAATTTAGAAAAAATTTTTTTACAGACATTTAATAATCTAACTTATTTGATTTTTATATTTAATATATATATTTTTTATATCTATTATTATGATGATAATAAGCCTCTTGACCATCAAAAGTTTTAATATAAAAAGCTTTCTAGAGCTTTTGGAGTAAACAAGTAGACTTGGAATATTTTAAAAGGTTTTTCTTATTTTACAGACCCTGTTGTCCTGAGTTCCTATACTCAACTGGTGACCAATATAAATGAAAATGTTAGAGCAGCTTTAGGTGTACAAGCTCCTTTATTTTTTAATTTATTTATACAAAAGAGGATATGCGATTTTGGATTAAAAGTCAATAGTTATTAATTGATTCTTAATTACTGTATCTCACTTATAGTAATATCAGCCGCTTCTTTATAAATATCATATTGTAATGTAGAAAATAAATCTATGAAACCGGCATTGTCTTTTATATTTTGTCTTTCTTCTTCATCTTGATTTTTCCTTATAAGAAATGATTTTATATAATTTATGCACTGTCAATTGACGGTTGTGTCTAAAAATATTTAATTTTATATTTATTTTATAATGGAACTAAAATATGGCTTTCCTTCAAAAGTTAAAACAAAACTGCGAAGCAAAAATTTTCTTAGAAAAATATTTTTCAAGGAAGTTTATTTTAAAACTGGCAAAATATAAAATTTGTTCTGCATGACGTAAATAAATTATACACCTTACTATACCTTTAACTTTCTTTTTATTTTGATGGTAAAATAATATTTATTTTAATATTTTAGCATTTTTATTTTACTAATAGAAAACCAACTTATTTATAATTATAAAAAGGTAAATCGTTATTATACTTTCATTATAAAATAATGACGAATATGCAACAACATAAATGATTTAATATTCCATTAATAACTGACAGATAAGCGACATTTGATTAAAACCACAGCATAAACTAATTAAAATAAAACCTACCTTTAACTGGACCTTTGCACACAGGGTTTCACATAAAATATATTGTTTTTACACTTTAGCCCTAATTTCACTCACTCAGTAACTCACGTTACTTTTACGATAACGTAAAGTTTTCCGCAACTAGCAGGGAAAAAGCGACCTACCCCTACACACGTCAGCTCTCGCGAAGGCTCGCGGTCAACTGAATATATTCCTCGGCTGCCTGTCTCCACTTTCATGAAATGAACTGAAAGTCTCATCCCAACATTAAAGGGACGTATCGCCTTTCCACCGACCTATGGTTTTGAACCTTTTGACTATGCTTGTAAGAGTGGTAGTCAACAAACAAAAAAAATGTTTTCAAAGTACTATGCTGTTTGTTTGGGAGGGTCGCAGAGGCGGGAATGAGTGTGTCGAAAAAAAAATAAGCCAACCACGTCTCAGTGAGTTAAGGCTTCAGGGGCGGGCATCCACTGGAATATCTTTAATTAAAACGGCAACTTTCTTTAGTTTGAGCATGTAATGAATTGATGTTGGTTTGTGAAAAATCTCTGAAAAATGATAGCAGGAAGTGACTTCGAGGCTTAAAAGGAGGAGTGGTAATGAGGAAAACGTAATGCGAGTGGAAAATTAATTAACACTGAGTAGATTTTGCGGTGCAGTGCTTTGATGCTCGAGCTTTATATTGTGGAATAGCTCCATGCAGAACTAAATTTTGAAGAGGTTTGTGATGCTAACAATATTAAATTGTAATTGTAGGTATATATTTTGTTGTATGTATTATTAGTATATTAATATTTATTAGTTTATTCAAATATTTTACTATATGTATTAGGATTATCAAAATTTTCATGAACTCTATGTAAGTATTTAATAAGCAACTCCAGCCATATTATTATTTGTTTCCTATTACTCTAGGTTGCCTGGAAGAAATTGTTTCAGCAATAAGGCCGCCTAAATTGTTTGCACTTATAATGTCTGTAAAATACTTTTTATTTAATTTTCTCTGTATGTGGTGTGAACAATAAAGCATATTTGTATTGTATTGTATTGTATTGTAAATTTCATACATTTTAAATGAAACTCATGTCTGTGGATGTAATTATAATTAAAAGGGATATATAGGTATATCTACATGTTGGAAACTAGGACATAGACTAATAAGTTTATAAACAAAAAAAAATATAGTACAGATTAGTAATTTCATTTATTTTGGTAATCACTAAATGGACATTACTCCTGAGGACCTCGGCTAAAGATCCAAAGGTACTGGGTTCACTTCTCGGGTCGGGAAAGGTAATAAGCGCTTATTTATTTAAATATGATTTCTTGTAGTCGGGGATTGGTAGAGTCCCTGAAAGATAGCAACACTGCTTACACATGTCACGTTGGAACTTAGAATATCTTGGGTGGTATATGGGCCTGTACTGTGGCCTCTACCTACCTTTTCGCGTATAATGGGCGTGAAGATATTGCTGAGATTTATTTAAATGAACTGTGATAGTAAATTTAAGAAAATATTGTGTTACAATTTCAATCCATTTCCACCAAAGACATTACAAGTAATTGTACTATGTACTTTAATTTAATTGGAATAAGCTGATTTATAAAAATTATAAAAAAATCATCAAATGAATCGATGTACAAAAATAAATTGTACAAACATTTTATCGTCAAATCGTTATATCAATTTTACTATCTATTAATAAAACTACTGAGGCTTCCCAAAGCTAACCAAAAGCAGTGATCACTACCCGATAAAACTAACCAGCAAAACCCAACCTGTCTACATAATTACAAGCTGCAAAGCCAATTTGAAAATAGCCCGACTACTACTAGAAAATTGGACAAAACATTAAGAAAAGACATTGCTAAGTATCCATAAAGAATTCAATATTAGATATAATTTCAGGCGATACAAAAGCTTTTATTCTGATTACCATGGAGCTTATCTGAAATCAATCTCCACTGAATCAGATTTCAGACGGCTGAAAGACGAAATTTCAGTTATCTCTCTCTTTGTAAGGCGGGGCTTACCGGAACGCATGCGCGCACGACAAATCTTAAGAATAAGATTGAAGATTTTTTTGCGTCTCAGATAATCGACTATGTACAAAGGGATATACATTAGTAAGGTATGTATAATGTGTACTTATGGCTATGTATGGTAGGCTTCTAAAATGTAGCAAGGTTGTACAAGATAATTGAAATTCAATACTTGGTAATGGAGCCAAAATTATGATAATAATTTTATTAAATTGTTAAAAACAACACTGGTTTTCTAAGAAATATAAATAACTAGCTACCGTCTCTCGGGCTCACCTACATTCCCGAGGGATCAATTGTATCCCCGGGAAAACATAGCCTATGATACTCGGGAATAGTGTAGCTTTCTATCAGTGAAATAATTTTTTTAATCGGATAGTTAGTTTTAGAGATTGATTACTTCTTACATCCAAAGTACCTCATAACATTTGTATAGATTTATTCATAATAAGTTATAGCTCATCATCATCAGCCTATCTCCGCCCACTGCTGGACATATGCCTCACCTATGGCACGCCACTGAGCTCGATCTTCAGCAGTTTGTTTCCAACCGCTGCCAGCCAGCTTGCGTATATCATTGCTCCACCTAGCTGGGGGGTGCCCTACACTACGTTTACCAAGCCATGGTCTCGACTCTAGAACACATCTACCCAGTTATAGCTCAGTTATTCAAAATTCAAAACCAATGCAGCTTAGATTTTAAAATGACGTTACCAATGGTCAGCCTTCAACTGTAACATTTCTGATATATTTTTAATAATCTAAATTATTTGGCTATTTTTTATTAATATCAAAGAACTTAACATTAATAATTAAAACCGTGTTTTTACATAACTTGGCGTGCTGGTCGTAGTTTGAATTTTACGATTCCTTTCAGCTTTCATGAGAAATCTATAGCACGGTGATAGGATATTCAGTAGTGAGAACCCGGCTAGGAAAACAATTATCGCAAAGTATGTACTCTGACTGCCAAGCCGAAGGTCGCGGGTTCGATTCCCACCCACATTTGTGTGCATGAATATGTCTGTTTGTTCTGTGTCTGGGTGTAAATATCTATATATGTATGTATTTCGAAAAAAAAAATAGTATATACAGTATATCAGTTATCTGGTTTCCATAGTACAAGCTTTGCTTAGTTTGGAACCAGATGGCCGTGAATAAAGAATGTCCCAGGATATTATATATATATTTATATATTTATAAATATATATATTTTTTTTTATACTACTTGGGCCGACAAACAAGCAGACGGTCCACCTGATGGTAAGTGGTCACCGCCGCCTATGGACATTTGCAACACTAGGAGCATCACCAATGCGTTGTCGACCCTGAGACGTGAAGTTGTTAAGTCTCATGTGCCTGTAATTTCACCGGCCCCCTTACCTTTCTAACCGAAACACAGTAATACAATTGCACTACTGCTTCACGGCGGAAATGGGCAAGGTGGTAGTACTTCCCCGGACGAACTCTGCACTAAGAGCTCTACTACTCTAATATATTTATTTATATATTGATTTGTTCCAGTGCACTTGAGATCTAGTTATCAACTTTGGGTATATAATCACGCTAGGATGTCATCTACAGCTAAAACAATTGTTTAGATTTTCCTTAACAAATTTGTCATTGTCGCTTAAGGCTTATATTTAGGTGTTTAAATTGTAAAATATATTATTAAGTATTTGTGTGTTGAATGAATAAAAAAAAAGAAAAATCGAAACAGGTGTTAAGTTCAATGCAACTTTTAACTTAATAAATACCTGACACCTTTCTGCTCACTTGGTTAAATGATCCAACACCAGATAGGAATTATGTATACGCATATACACAAAACCACATACTCAATTCACAATTTTTTGTCCTGGGTGGGAATCAAACTTGCACATTTAGGTGGCTGCCTGAGTATCAACTCTAAACTAATCGCTCGTTAATTCAATCTCAAACAAGAGTCAACTCTTAAAAAAAATTACTATTAATATTAATTACTGATATGAGGATAATATCACGCCCATTATCCCCGAAGAGGTAGACAGACGACGCAGCAATGATAACTATATTCCACTGAAAATATTTTATGTCCCAACGTGTCAAATAGCGAGGATTGTCCCAGTCTCTCGTGCACATTATCAATTCGAAGTTTCGGGTAATAATTTCTAACAAACAAACGTTATATGTCAATTCCCTGACTTGGGAATCGAACTCAATACCTCCATAACCTAAATCGAGCTTTACACCACTCTACCGAGTCATAATCGAGACAAACGGCAAAATTTACTTTTTTCACAAAATATATATCCGATTCCAAAATTGCTTTTCACTGAAACTGTAAAATGACAAAATAATGACGCATCTAACTGCAGAAATATTGTACTGTTTTAAATGCAGCAAAAAATATTCAGCCATTCATATCAGTTTGATTAAAAAATATATATATGGACCAGTAATCTTTTTACTCTGATTCCGAAATTAGTAGTTTTGAGACCAACTTTTAAAATTATATTTATACATAAATAAATAAATAAATATCCTGGGACATTCTTTTGCACAAGGCCATCTGGTCCCAAACTAAGCAGAGCTTGTACTATGGAAACCAGATAACTGATATACTACATTTACTACTTTTTCTAAATACATACTTATATAGATATTTACACCCAGACACAGAACAAACAGACATGTTTATGCACACAAATGTTTGTCCTGGGTGGGAATCGAAGCCGCAACCTTAGGTTTGGCAGTCAGAGAGTTAACCACCAAGCCAACTGGCCTCTCAAAAACAGTAGAAGTATAAGTAAGAAGTTGTAGTAGTAGTATAAAACAGTGAACCATGGTGCTAAAGGGAGATAACTAATTTTAAATCCCTACTAATATTATAAATGTGAATGTAAGTTTGTTTGTTACGTTTTCACGAGAAACCTACTTAACCGATCATCATGAAACTTTGTACACATATTCTTGGAGATATTAAAAGTAACATAAGACACTTTATGTGCCGGAAAAATGTTACATCTCTCGGGAACGCGGGTGAAACTGCGGGGGACAGCTAGCTTGATTTCGTTTTACATTTCTTTAGATTATAGATCTTAGTAAAAATTTTATATTATATTTATTATTATTATTCTATGTTATGTAGTTATAACCTTATAGTATAATATAGATACGGTTTTTCATAACCTTATTGATAATATCAATTAGTATTTCCCATCTCCGAACCAGAGCTGACCTCAATTCAATTGCTAACATAATGGTATTTTAAGTAATATAATTCATGGATAAAAAGAAACTTAAATAACATATCTACACGCCATACATTTCACTAAAGACTTGATTAGAAGCCCCAATGTATATGTACCACATATCGCACCGTCATTACGATAAGGGCTTAACTCAAAATTTTGCGAAATGGAGTTACGATCATAGAGAGACTAAATAAAGTACGTTCTATCCGATGAATAGTAAAACACAGTCAATTTAATGATAGAATAAGCATACCGATACTTCAGCCTCTTTAACACCGGGACCCACCCTCCCCGCTCAGTGCAAAAGCGACCCAATCCTCTGATTGTGTCAAAAGTGATTTTTTGTGTTAAGTTCCAATCGTTCTGAGGGTGCGATATGCTTTGTTATTGTCGCCAATTCTCAGACACATTACAAATTCAGGTACCTTATAATTTCTAATAAAGTGACATTAATAGTACCGTACACGATCCGGGAACCGAACCCAGGAGCTTCCAGTATCTACCTGAGCTTTATACCACTCGACTATCGAAGAAAGTATAAATAAAGTCTATAGTAACATATCTAACCAAAGATATTTGAAGTCCGAAGCTGGCATATGCATCAGCATTATCGTCATCTCTCAGGCACATTATAAATTTAATTAATAATTTCTAATATGGAAACCGTACCTAACAATGTACCGTACCCAATCCGGGAACCGAATCCAATACATCTCGGTCTCAACCCGAGTTTTATACCATACAGCTATCGAAGGAATCAAAATAATATTTAAGATTGATTGGATTCCATCTTCTTTTTCCTTCATTATTAATATCTAGTATTATTCGTATATAATTTCTTAACCAACTCATAAACATTTTTCTTTTATTGTATTTTTATTTGCCATATTCTATCTAGCATTGCTATTTAAGATCTCCAACAACGTTTACCAAATCCAAAGCACGGCTCCAAACGAATCCTCGATATATTTCGTTACGTGTAAACGTGACACGTCCGCTTATTGCGAAGTTTGGTCACGCACTGCCGCGCCGATGTACAACTCAGTCGGTAGACGCAAGGTGGCGTTGTCAATTTCTACCTAGACATTTTGGCGCCCAACGTGGAACTACTAGTAAACTACTTTATTGTGCATATGTTAATATTAGGAATATTCTTATAACATACATACCGCTTATTCATATGAATAAATAATAAGCTTATACTAACAATATATTTGTATCTTCAAGAGTTAGACGAAGATTGTTAAGGGTGAAAATACAAAATAAGAGGTACGTAAAATAGCATGGTTCACCATCGCGTTATCCATCTAACAAGTAACAAAAGTACAGTATCAAAGGTCTGTAAGTATTCCATTTTCACCCCTGGGAACGGTGGTTTCCCGGCGATTAAAGCCTGCCTCTTATTTGATGTATTCATCCCCTTTCGATGCAGTCGTAGAACTGCGAACTGAGATAAAAGTGCCGGATTAAACCCGAAGGATTTTAAAGAGTCGTTAAGTTAACTCTATTCGAATTTGAGTTGATTTATTTCAGGGGATTAATAGATCAGTAATGTTTGTAAAATATAGAGGGTTATATAACCTTTAACAAGCTAGTTGGGATTTGATAACATTAAAATTGAATAATTAAAGGAACCCTGAAGCAGTATTGCAAGTATATTATTGTTTTGGTTACAAAGGTAAGGCGTTCGGTGAAATCACATGCACATGAGACTTAACATCTTGACGTCTCTGGGTCGACAACCCATTGACAATGCCTCTGGTGTTACACAGGTAGACCGACTGCATGTTTCTCGACCTACGAGACATAAAAAGAAACACGTTTTGACAAGTTTATTAACTTCTTGAAATACCAAGATTTATTTCTTCAATATTTAAGCTTACCTTGTTATTTATTTGTCAGTTACAAATATCAGACAAAACAGCCTAATTTAACGAGATTCAAGGTCTTACTTTCCAGCTAATTGAATTGAAGTCAACTTCTTGTTAAGGTGAAAGCATCTCGACGCCAGCGGCATACCGGCGCCCGGCGCGCCGTGTCGCCCGGAAACTTTGAAAAATTCCCCACTAGTTTGTTTCACTGTAACTTAATAAAAACTACGGACTGAATGGGACTCGGTAAAGTTAAAAATTAAGTTTTGAAAACATTGCCCGTGGCGCTCCATAGCAATTTTATGATGTGGGTGATGTAACATTATATATATTGTTCTTGTTATATTAAAATATGTAACTTTGTAACTAATATTACCAATCCAAAAATGAGTTTGTTGACCTCTTCATGATTTATCGACGCAACTAATAGGGTAGCGGACTGTATTAAAATTAAATTGCAAATTATCATTCATCAAAAAGATTGTTTCAAAACACCCCTATAAATGTCCTTCAATTTAAATTTTGCAATTACAGCAAATTTTATATTAAATTTTTTTTTAAAAAGTCCAGCAAATGAGTATGAAAAACGACGACGTCATAGCTTAGTACTCAGTACATTTCGCATACAAAATTTGCGTTTTGACAGATGATAAAAAAATAACGGATTTGACAAGGCAGTCCGGTACCCTATTGTGAAGAAGTTTAAACGAAGTCTATATATTAGGTTGGGGAAAAAGTCTTTTCGCATTATAGTATGTATGAACTTGTAATAAAATCTCTTTGGCTAAACTATTTGTATCTGGCTGGTTTTGGTATCATTGAAAGTTTAAATTTTAAAGAACATAAATTCAAATTAGGAAAATGTGTGATTTGCATTTGTTTTTCGTACCGCCAAGATGAGTGAATCTAATGAAGAAATTCGATTAATTTAAAATTTTTACTACAAATAAGGTAAAAATGCAACGCAAGCCGCGAAAAAAATTGCGACATGGACCTAGTGCAGTGTCTGTGAGAGTAGCACAAATTTGGTTTAAGCGTTTTCAATCCGGAAATTTTTATTAAATTTATATATAATATTATAATATAATATATTTATATTAAAAATTACGGATAAAATGGATGCCATTTTTGAAAAAGTGGAGCAAGATCGGCATATTAGTAGTTACGACGTAGCTGAAGAACTGGGAATTGACCACAAAACAGTTTTCGCGCATTTGAAAAAATCTCGGTACACAAAAAAGCTAGATATTTGGGTACCTCACGAGCTCACTGAAAGAAACCTAATGAACCGTGTACTCATTTGTGATTCTTTATTACGATATGAAACCGAACCATTTTTGAAGAAGCTGATAACTGGTGATGAAAAGTGGATCACGTACGACAAGAACGTGCGAAAAAGGTCGTGGTCAAAGGCCGCTTCACAGACTGTGGCGAAACCCGGGTTAACTCGCAACAAGGTGATGCTGTATGTGTGGTGGGATTGAAAGGGCATTATTCATTATGAGCTGTTACCACCATGCAGGACCATCGATTCTGAACTCTATTGCGAACAACTGATGAGATTAAAGCAAGAAGTTGAGAGAAAGCGGCCGGAATCAATCAACAGAAGGGGTGTGGTTTTTCATAATGATAATGCTAGACCTCACACATCTTTAGCCACTCAGCAAAAATCAAGAGAGTTTGGCTGGGAGGTATTAATGCATCCGCCGTATAGTCCTGACCTTGCACCTTCAGATTTCCACCTGTTTCGGTCTCTTCAGAATTATTTAGGCAGTGTCAGGTTAACATCACGAAAGGACTGTCAAAACCACTTGTCGCAGTATTTTGATCAGAAGTCCCAAAATTTCTATAGCAATGGGATCATGTCCCTACCTACAAGATGGCAAAAAGTTATCGAACAAAATGGTACCTACATACTTTAGTTAAATGTAAATAAACTATATTAAAAACGTTTTGAATTTTCTTAAAAAATGCGAAGGAACTTTTTCCCCAATATACGGAGTAGGGCATACTGCATCTTTGGACAACATAATATCCCTCGTAAACGCGGGAATAACCTTACGCCAGGAGGCATATCTATAAGTGGTGCGTGATAGCCAAAAGGGATACGCTAACACCAAAGATTAATAATAATAATAATAAATATCCCGGGACATTCTTTTACACTCGGCCATCTGATCCCAAACTAAGCAGAGCTTGTACTATGGAAACCAGATAACTGATATACTACATATACGACTTTTTTATCTAAATACATACACCACATATAGATATTTACATCCAGACACAGAACAAACAGACATGTTCATGCACACAAATGCCTGTCTTGGGTGTTATTATTTAAATTAAATAAGGATATAAATATCAATAAAACTATGCCATAAGAAAGTAGTATATATACAGTATTATCTTGTTTCCATAGTACAAGCTCTGCTATTAATTAATTTATTGAATTAGGCTCAGGACCTTTCGAGGTGGAAATTCAAGGGGGAGGGCTATGTTCAGCTGTGGATATCCCTGATGATGATCGTGAAGTTCAGTAGTACGCAAGGCGTCCGCTCGGTACATTGACCCAAACATCATATTTCATTGTTCACTGAGAAGACTTAAGATATTTTATTGTTAAGTTACTTTAAATTTAATACTTTTATGTAATGTTATCTTGTTTAAAAATTAATCATTTGATTTTTAGAGAAAGAACAAATTATTTTAATCAAAATAAAAAAAAATTGATTTTTCTAACTAACATAAACTAACACTAACAAATACAGGTTATTTGTTGAAACAGATTTTAGTCTGATAAATTGAGAGGGTAGAATGAGATTTTTTTCATATTTTTTATTTCTTTTTACATTTTCTACGGACTCTTAGTCCGTACTCTTTGAAGATTCTACGATTAATTATTTTACGATCTATTGTAATGTGTTTCTAAAAATTAACATCTTTCCGCGCGTGCTCAGCTCGTTGTTTTGAACTGAGGCTTGTGGTTCCTTAATAATAGTGTTACATTAAATTTTTCTATTGCCGATACATGGATTAAAATAATTTAGCATTTACATAAATTTAGTTACACTTATTCATCAAAATTTATAATTCTAAATATTAAAGTTTAAGCTATTTCAGCCTCGGATGGTTTCGCTCCCAAAAGACTTTCCATGACAACTGCATCTCGATGTTTTATGGCCATTTTTAAGTTGTATTCGAAAATGGCTCTTGTCGACGCGGCCGTCGCCCGCTGGATAAACCTGCCGATCGCGTCATCACCGTCGTCTGCATAATAGGTGCAGCCAACGGTGTGTCTCGATATCGCCACTACCGCGTGCGGCACGCTGTCGTGGAGTTGGAGTTTTTTGGCCTTTGTTTTAAAGATGAGGACCGACTCGTACGTGGCTCCTTGCGCTTCGTGGATGGTAAGGACGCGTGACCCTGTGCCCTCTCCATATCCCTTGCTGGTCAAGAATGCCTTTTCTTCCTGAGTATGGACCAGGAATAGGGTGTTAGGGAGTGTTTTGGGTACTTGCGCGTCCGTATATCTCATTAGCTTCATGGAGTTTATTAGAAGTTTGGACGAGTATATACCATTGTATACCTCGTTTAGGGCATATGCCACGTCCATCGGGTTACGATGTGTGCACAACAACTCCTGGCTGATGGAAGTTACCAGGTTTGGGTGTTGGTATTTTAGAGGGAAAAGATTTTCCCTGTCAATGTAGGGTAACTGGTTTATGTCTCCGATAAGGACCACTTCGCGGGCACCAGACAACCGAGCTGCCATTACGACGGATCCAAAGTGGTTCATAAGGGCTTCGTCGACCATTAGACGGTCGCAATTTTTGGGCCCCTTAAACCCGTTCGCAAGAATGGATGCCATCGTGCGCACTTTGGTTTTGGCTGTAGCTCCAATACTTGGAGCCAGCTTTTCGCGCAGGTCTTTGGCTGCCTCGGTTGTGGTGGTGACTACGACGTCGCTCTCCGCATCGAAGTTTTTAGTTACCCAAGTTGTTTTGCCACATCCGGGAACCCCATTTACCCAGTTGAATTTAGGTATGGCCCAGTTTTGCCACGCTGCTCCTGGACCAAGGTCTCCTGAAATGGTTTTGGCCATTTCTAGGATCCTGTCGTCCAGCATGATTTTTGTGCACCGGGCTGTGATGACTATGGGGTCCTCCGATGGAGTGTTAAATTTAGGTGGGTCTGCTCGCTCGCCTTCTTCCTCCACAAAGCCACCAGTTGTGCTATACGCAGCCATATAACTCCCTGTCATTTTCCCTTTAAGGACTTTGGAGGTCTCGTTGTTATATATGGCTGCCTCCGCCTCCTCGAGTAATGTGTTTAATAGACTTTCATTTTTCTGTTGAAAGGTTTGCATGATCTTGCTGCACGTCATGAGATTGACCTCTTTGGTCGCCCTTATGGTGCCTAGAAACTCGAGGAAGGCGTTTACTGCGTGTTCTGATGGTGTTGATGCCGGGATTTGAGTAGGCAAGCTGACCTGCCCCATGTCGGCTCTCGTCCTTGCAACTGGTGTTAGCTTGGGACCTTGGGGGGGTGTTTTTAGAAAATCCTCCACTGCGGCTGCCTGTCTTTCCGTGGCTTTAGATATTCTTGATTGAACCCCCGCTATGGCAGTTTTTATGGTTTTCATGAATTTTTTAAACCGGTCTCCTGGTTTGGTCCTCTCTTCTGGACTGCCGCTTTGGTCTACTGCGGCTTTGATGGCGGCTGCCTTTTGTTGTATGCGTTCAGAACCGCTTTGAGTGATCGGGCAAGAGCCTGGGTTGGTGTTACTTGGTCTTGGTGCTGAGACGCGTCGTGGAACTTTGAGGAAGCTCAGGTCTTCCCCTCTGTTTTCGTACACGACCACCTCATGCTTTTCTGAGGCTTTGATGCAGCCACAGAGGTCTACGACTTCACCTCTCATATACTCGATCACCATAGCGTCGACGCTTATTTTACGAGGCGTGATGGTCTGGCCTTCAATTTCTCCTATTCTGGAAAGCACTAAACTTGCAAGAGCAAATGGGGTCCGCTCCCCCCATTCCAATAGTGCGATCGTTTTGTTTCGCGATCGCACTATTCGACAAGGGCAGCCGGCTACCCTCGACTCAGGCAGCGCATTGAAAACCTTGCGCTTCATACTTGTTTTGGTGGTGCTTCCGTTTAGGAGGGCGGCTAGACCCGGCGATATGGCTACGCGCTTCGGTGATTTTGCGTTACAGAAGCTTATGCCGAGTCTCTCCGTGTTATTATCCATGAAGAGGGCTACGCCTCTTACCCTGATTCCCGGTTCCGCACACTCCCCGCATGCCATTAGTTGTGAAATGGCAATGGTGTGGACATCTATAATTGGCTGGGGAGCTGTGGGTAGTGAGGACTCGGGGACCCTGGCCATTGGCGTTTGTGATCGAGGGTCCGGTTTATTGAGGGAACTGTTCCTGCTTGTTGCTTTGCGGAAGATGGTGTCCACATAAGACAGGAAGTGTAACCTTTTATAGGGGTCTGCGAGGACGTACTGCAATTCCGACAAGACCAGTTTCATGTCAATGACGGATTCTAGGTCATGTCGGGCTGCCAGGAACCGTGGGCAGTAAAGAATTATGTGCCACACTGTCTCCCTAATTGAGTTGTCACATTCGCACCCTGGGGTGTCTTTAAGGTGAAATCTGTACAGGTACTCGGCTATTCCCCCGTGTCCTGTCAAAGCTTGCACTTGATGGGGTGTCAGTTTAGTTGTCCTTACTATCCGGTACGCCTTGTCGACGTCTGGAAGGAACGTTTTTGTGACTGTCCCAGTGCTGGAGGTGTCGTAACGGTCCTGCCATTTGCGGACTGATTCTTCTCTGATTTTCCTCTTGACAAAGGATAAGGGGATTTTGTCGTAGTCTTGGGTTGTTTTAGTGAGCGCTGCCGACTTGGCGAGCTCATCGGCTCGTTCGTTGCCAGCGGTGCCCACGTGTGCCCTTAACCAGAACAGCCGTAATTCTCTTCCTTCCGCTTTAATCTCCTCGATGCACTCTTTGATGGATTTGGCTAAGGGGTGGCTCGTTTTGGGATTTTTTAGCAGGTCGAGTGAGGATCTTGAGTCACTCAGTATGCTAACGATGGGTTCCTTGCTAAGTTTCACCATCTGAGTGGCCCTAAAGAGTGCGTAGAGTTCCGACTGGAATACTGTACACGAGGGATGCAGGCTGAATTGTTGGTTAATGGTCTCCTTTCCCCCCTCCCACCATGTGAGAGCAGCTCCTACTTTGCCCTCTATTTTGCTGCCATCTGTATAGATTTGAGGGCCAGCGACATGGTGGGATTTAAGGGTCTCGGGGTCAAAATTCTCAAGGAGCTCGAAGTCCGTGGATATGAGTCTGGACGGGTGTTTCTGGTCCAAATAGCTAACGTTGTTTTCGAGCTCCTTGCCTGCTGGTAAGTAGTCGAGAGAGAGGTTTCTTTTTGTCCTGTACAGACTTGCGGCTTCTTGCACCCTCAGGTCGAGCGGGAGAAGTCCTGACAGCGTAAGTGCTGACGTAAGTGATACTGTACGGTATGCTTTGCAGATCTCAGATCAGATCAGATCAGATTTTTTCATATTATAAAATTTTAGTTTTATTCTTACCCACAAGGTAAACAAGTTTGGATTAACTAAGAGTTCTCTAAGAATGTATTGCTTTAAGTTGACACACGAATATAAGCTACATATACAAAAAAAAATAAGGTTACAATGGCGAAATTAAATACTTAAAAATTTATACCACTAGGGCCGACAAACAAGCAGACGGTCCACCTGATGGTAAGTGGTCACCGCCGCCTATGGACATTTGCAACACTAGGGGCATCGCCAATGCGTTGTCGACCCTAAGACGTGAAGTTGTTAAGTCTCATGTGCCTGTAATTTCACCGGCCCCCTTACCTTTCTAACCGAAACACAGTAATACAAGTGCACTACTGCTTCACGGCAGAAATGGGTAAGGTGGTAGTACTTCCCCGGACGAACTCTGCACTAAGAACTCTAGTACTCTACAAAAAAAGCATTGTGTCAAGTAAATAAAAAAACTCTCCGATAGTTAATAGTATTGACACTCCTATTTATGCAACCCTGCGACATAAAACCTAAATACGTACCAAAACTCAGTAAAGCGGATACAACTCGATCGCAAATCTCCGCGAGTCAAACAGCAAACGGAAAATAAAAACCAGGAACCACTCCATTACTTCTGACTTCATTAGACGATGTGGCTAAGCCTTACAAGCAAGATTGAACCTTATTCGTGTGTGCAAAAGACAAAAAGTCGATATTAAAAGAGATACAACGTTTATCTACGGGCATCTTTAATTTGAACCATCCAGTGTGGCAAACATTAGCATTCCCACGGTAAATCTGCTTTTCCTTACTTAGCAAATAAATAAACAAGGAAAGATTACAGAATTTCTTTGTGGATTTGAGAATAAATATTCGGTTAGGTTATAAATGTAATGTACTAGCTGTCCCCCGTGGTTTTACCCGCATTCCCTTGGGATCTAACTTTTTCCCGGGATAAATAGAGCATCCATCTATGTGCCAAGTTTCATCCAAATCCGTTTAGTAGTTTTTGTGTGGAGGATTAACAAAATGCAATCTATAGGTACATTTATCTTCACAGACTATCCCATCTATTATATTATCCTTGTGCAAAGAGTGTAAAAGAAAAAAATAAAAAGTTCAAACACATTTATTAACTTAAAGAAAAAAGTTTTTAATTCGTAAGATATTTTATTTTATAGATTCTCGGGGTAATATTTAACTTCCAATAAATTTGTAGTTAAACCAGGATAAACAGATTCAGAACACCAAACATAGGTATCGCACATTTAATATGACAATATCTGATTTACCAACAACCAATAAATTATATTTAACATAATTTCGATCACTAGATTAGGATTAGATATCGAAATTCATCTAAGCAAATAATATAAATACAATGTAAATGGAATAAACTAGTAATGGCAGAAAACTATTTGACCAAAAAAACGAAAAAAAGCAACACAGTGCAACCAAGCGAACGAAATTCTAAATTCAAATCAGTTCGTGAGTTGAGTGCGAAGCGTGCGGACGTGTCACGACAACCATTTGTTCCGTTACGACTCTGTTTTAAATGCTAAATATATTGTCGAAAACGAGAATATTGCGGGGAATTGTTTGCATAATTTGGGTACGAGTCGAATTTTGAGTACCTTCCAAGATTAATTTACCTATATCCGTATTCAATTAACATTATTTGCATGACGATGTTAATTAAGAATAAGTTATGTACGAGAAAAAGTTATCACACAAAAGCATCGAAATATCACACTTTCCAAACATTTGTATTACAGTAATAAGCTTCTATGTTTTTGCTCCGTACAAGTCTCATGAAAACATAACATTTTTCAGTAACTTACATCGCTCGTTAGAGTTCAGCTGTATAATATGCAAAAATTTATAATTTGCTTTCAAGATGATGTACAACACAATTCTTAACAGATGCTCCATTAAAACGTGACCTACCTCGTCCCCCACCACTCCTGGAGCTATAGAGACTTTCAGGGGATTTGCGGAGTCAGTAGGGGGTCAACAACAAATGGTTACATTATAAATAATGATGGCAGTGCATGGCCCGCGCAATTCGTCATGTGCCGTAAACGATTCGCTCATTACCCCAACGTTTTGCGTTGTATGAAAATGTTATAATTTTGCTACGGTTTAAATGGTGTGTTAAAACTATTCAGGTTATAAATATAAAATGTAGGTGTATAGGTGCATCGCGAACTCACAAAGTTCCATGGAGGAACTCATCGAGATGTGTTTGGAACTGAGACATGTTACAGTTAGATGTTAGAAGAGGAAGAACAAGTCTGGATGTGTCTAGTAATATAGTTTTTTTATCATGATATTTTCCCTCACTAATATTATAAAGGCTATTTGTATTGAAATGAAACTTGGCGCAAAAAATACAGTAAGATAGTTTTACAAATACGACACTGGTATAACCGAGAGATAGGATGATCTGTATAAGTATATTGATAATTATGATTATTACCTTCTCATTATTATGTACTTTACAGCTATAGCTATCTTCTTTAGGGTACGCTCTTAATCAGGTGGTGGTGGGGGAAGGAACTATATGATTCCTCTTATTCATACCGGAGGCAATTTTGATACAACTAAATGATGGGCCGATTTGCGTGAATGCTAAGTTGTAAGCAGTGTATCAATTCCGATAAACAGTTGCTTAGATGAAGATTTCTCTTTGTTCTATGTTCGGTGATCAATCTCCATAAAACAGTTTTTTTAAGAAAAAGTATTCTGTATTATAAATCTGTTATCTACTTTCTATTGTAAAGACATTAATTCTAATACAGTCACAGCTTTAATGTATACTAATATGTTACATAACCCACCGTCTTCTACCAACCGACTGCCTCCCCAATAGAAATCAGAATTGCAAAACAAGACCCAGTAGAGGCGAATTCAGAATTTAAAATTATTCTCCCAAATAACGGCTAGCTTTCCATTACTTAGACATCCAAGTTGCTTGAACCCCATTCAATAGGAATCGCCTAAACTCGAGACATGTGACAGAAGTTTCCGGCGGCCCCACAGACACGGTCCGATATGCCTTCGAGTTGGACACAAGTTGGCCCAGGGTTGGTTCCAAGCGAAGCGGATACAAATTGGATATCCATTGGAAAGTTTGGAACCTTGCCGATTGTTGTATCGGTATTAGTTGTGGGCGAGGATTAAAATAGTCTAACATGTTATTATGTTACTGGATTAACTTTGTGGATTTGTTTGTTCTGGAAACTATGAAAATGGTAACCTGATGGCAAGGAATAATAGTTATTTGGAAAGTTGCTTTTTAACCGCGTGCTCAATTTTGATGACCTAGCAAGAGAAGGAATCAAAAGAGCACGAGGAGAAACTTTTTTGCCTCGAGTGCAACACATCACTCCTCAGCGAGGAAATGAGTAAATGCAAAAAAAATGGCGCGTGCAAACCAAATAAAAAAAGAAGTGCACCAAGAAGGTTCCGAGTCTGAGTTTTTAACAAATTAAAAATGGTTGTATGATAAATTCGGCACCATGGAGGTAGAAGTAAATAGGCCCAATGATGTTTTGAATAAACGGTGAAAATGAAAAGTATTTTACTTTTTTATTTTATGTAGACTATGAGTTCATGCCTCATAGGCCTTCAAGACTATTTATGCCTCAAAATAGCGTTTGTTAGGATTCCGTTCCCATTACTACGGCTCCGTCTCTGTCTATCCGTCTGTCGCAGGAATATCTTTGTACTTTACCCGTAAATGCTTTCCGCTCTGACTGCCAAACCGAAGGTCGCGGGTTCGATTCCCGCCCAGGACAAACATTTGTGTGCATGAACATGTCTGTTTGTTCTATGTCTGGTTGTAAATATCTATTTATGTATGTATTTAGAAAATAAAAAGTAGTATATGTAGTATATCAGTTATCTGGTCTCCATAGTACAAGCTCTGCTTAGTTTGGGATCAGATGGCCGTGTGTTAAGAATCTCGGGATATTTATTTTATTTATTATTCACACCGTATGTATAGCAACATATAATAAAAAAATATATTTATGGAATTTTTGAAGCAAGTGTTTTTTTTAACATTCTGTTACATTTCGTATGATGGTACGGAACTCATTGTGGCCGCTTATATTTAAAAGGGCAATCGCAATCCCGTCATAAAAAAAATTGCAGATCTATCTCAAACAGTAAACTTCCTTATAAGAGCATTCGCTTAAGTGTAGTAACCGGTATACACCGGTTGGTTGCTAAGTGACAGATTCCCAAATTAATATCATCCAATAACAGTCAAATTAACCAACTACTTCGAATATTAAACTATGTCTATCTAAATGATATCTGATCTGTAAACTATATTTGTTATTAACAGAAGTGACAACAGGTACGGGAGTCTGGAGAAGTTTGAAGCGCATAATTAAATTAGAATATTCGAGACTCGATCTCCTTTGAGACAAAGCAGAGACAATGCGGTATCTATGTACCTTTCAGTTGAAATTATATGTAGGTATTGGGATTACTGAGAATTTCGTTGGTTTCGACTGTGATGCTGTTTTGATTGTTATGTAAATTGTAGATGATATTAATTATTAGGTATTCATAATTTGCTTTAACATTTTTTTTTATGTTTTCATTGTGTACCAGACGTGAAAAGGTTAATAAATTGATTAGCACAATTCTTTTTTTACGTCATTATAGGAATTAGGATTACTTATTTTTTTATGATCTGTAATGCCTGTAAATTCAAATCAAATTATTCACTTTCAGGTAAAAAGTAATTAAGAGAAATTAAAATATCACAGAATTTTCAAATAAAACGTAAACCTAAAAATGGCTGCTCTGAAAACTGCGTTTTCGACTTATCAACCTATTTGCGCCTGGAAAATATGAATAGTCACTCTAATACAGGATCGAAATGTTGTCTTTACTGAGCCTACCAATAATAATAAAATAAATAATTATAAATATCCCATGACATTCTTTACAAGCGGCCATCTGATCCCAAACTAAGCAGAGCTTGTACTATGGAAAGCAAATAACTGATATACTACATTTATTACTTTTTTTTCTAAATACATACTTATATAGATATTGACACCCAGACACAGAACAAACACATGTTCATGCACACAAATGTTTGTCCTGAGTGGGAATCGAACCCGTGACCTTCGGCTTGGCAGTCAGAGTCGCTAACCACCAAGCGAACTGGTCTGTCACTTAGTAATTACTCTTTTCAAAACGAAATTAGATTATTGCATACAATTAAGGAAGGTAGTAAAGATATAATAAAATGATTGGCCAAAAAAACTGAAGCCAATGACCAATCTCCTCGAGGAATAACAACTATTCGATTCACAACTATAACGATTTTTTTATAGCACGTAATAATATTTAGCAAATAATTCAAATGTCGACTTTAAGAAAGATTCAGAATAAATATTAATAAGGTAACCAACGTGAACTCTTTAATCCATAAATACCAATCAAGTAATCAATTAATTAGTAAATCACTATTCAATTTCAACTAAAAACATCAACACCTAAAAGACGATAATAATCATCATTTCCTTTCAAAACCTCATCCAAGCAAAGTTACACTTCGCTCCAAAAAATAATAATCCAAGGTAAGTAGGCATAAAACATTCAGCGATGACAAATAGCCGGGCCGGACCGACAAGTGGCCTACATTCGTCTACCCCACCCTAGGAATTTGTTAAAGATGGCCCCCGTATGAAAGTCACGGTGGAAAACTGACAAGAGTACTTTCTCATCTCAGTCGGGGGCGCTTTGAAGGAATTATGTAGTTTGTTTTTGTATTGTCTGCGTGTTTGTTAGATTTCATTATTTGTAGTGAGTTTAGATTGTTACATTATTTTAAACTATTTGTTCTTTATCTATATATATAAAAATGAATCCCTATTTCCTTTGGTCACAGCATCACGCATGGACGGCTGGACCGATTTAGGTAATTCTTTTATTGTTGTGTTTGTTATTGTCAGGGGAAGGATCTTATGAAAGAAAAAATTAAGATAGTTGCGTGAAAAATTAGAAAATTTAAGAAAACTTCACGATTTTAATGAGCGCTTTTGCCAATGTAACCTGTTTGACATTATTGTCAGTTGGCGCGATTGACAGAATGCACACTGCATATATCGTTAAAAATAGAGGTGGCGGTCGGAATTATACTGATAAAGTAATTAATTTATAATTTCTTAGTGCATTGTCGATTCAATCGAAAGCTTCAAATTCAATGTTCATAGTTCAGACAGGACAACGTCTGTCGGGTCAGCTTGTTTAAAATAGTTAAAAGTAATTAAATCTTAGAACTATTATTTGTGAAAGTTTGCATGATGTGATGCATGTTAGAACGGCTGAACAGATCTGAATGAAAATTGGCACAGATATATAGATTATCCCGAGAATATGTAACATACCACGGAAACGCGAGTGAAACTGCGAGGACAGCTAGTTAAATAATCTTTGTAACGATCTTTAAATTATTGTTTTTGTATTTAGCTTAATCACTTATCATTTTTAAAATCCATCCAGAGAGTTTCTTCATGAGCGGGTAACACTTAGATAAAACTTTGATCTAAAAAAAACAAGAATTTTCCAGTTCAGACCAGCCGATTTCGCAGATTGCAACGTAATGCGAACCTCCTCCTTTTTTAAGTCTATTAAAAATAAGTAAGACATATTTAACATTTATTTTTTTATTTCTTTTTACATTTTTACGGACACTTAGTTCATACTCTTTGATGATTCTATGATAAATTATTTTAAGATTAATTGTATTGTGTTTTTATAAATTAACATCTTTCCGCGCTTGCTCAGCTCGTTCTTTTGAACTGAGGCTTGTGATTCCTTAATATATAGTGTTACATTTAATTTTTCTATTGCTGAATGCATGGATTTAGGGATATCGGGAACTTTAAGACACATTCCGTAGCAACAAAAGGGACCAGATGGGACTGAAGAATGAGGAATGGAACTACCAAACTATTGCAAACATTTGAATAAGAGAAAACTTAGGCTTAACATTTTTATCTCTGTATTAAAACAGACCTTAGGTACTTTCATTTAGAAAGGCATTTTCCACAATCATATTCAGATTAATGAACAAAACAATATAAATTCATACCTTGGGTATATACTTCCATTTAGGAGTAAGGCATTTTCCACAATTATATTCAGGTTAATGAACAAAACAATATAAATATTGGGTTGGGGAAAAAGTCTTTTCGCATTATAGTATGTATGAACTTGTAATAAAATCTCTTTGGCTATACTATTTGTATCTGGCTGGTTTTGGTATCATTGAAAGTTTAAATTTTAAAGAACATAATTCCAAATTCAAATCAGGAAAATGTGTGATTTGCATTTGTTTTTCGTACCGCCAAGATGAGTGAATCTAATGAAGAAATTCGATTCATTTTAAAATTTTACTACAAAAAAGGTAAAAATGCAACGCAAGCCGCGAAAACAATTTGCGATGTTTATGGACCTGTGAGAGTAGCACAAATTTGGTTTAAGCGTTTTCAATCCGTAAATTTCGATGTCAAAGATGCACGTCGCTCTGGTCGCCCCATTACGGATAAAACGGATGCCATTTTTGAAAAAGTGGAGCAAAATGGGCATATTAGTAGTTACGATGAAATAAGGCATTTTCCACAATCATTTTCTGATTAATGAACAAAACAATATAAATACATTCCTTATATTTTTACCTAAGTATACTTTCATTTAAAAGTGAGGCATTTACCATAATCATATTCATTTAATGAAAACAATATAAATGCGAAAGAGTACAGTTGAGCAATCGCCAGCTTCCCAACTGTGTGTGGGGATAATATCAGCATCAACACATTCGGCGGATGAATTGATGGTTGGAGTCCCGCCCGTATGTCCGAAGCTTTATAATTAAATCGCGAAATGAATGGCCAACACTACGTCTCATTTTAAAATGGAACCCTATTCATCTGGCCGCGATTAATTGTGTATGAAATTATTGAGTGTGAATTTTTTGTGTATTATTTTCTTTATTTTAACGGGATTAAAAGATTATTTCTGTTTTTAAGTGGATTATGGATTGGAACTATAGCTGTCTGTATATAAATATAATTAGCAACTGGTAGCTTATATAGTGGGTTTGTATTCATTAAATACTGTCGTATTTACCTTCTTATACAACGTGTTACAAAATACCCTGTAAAAATATAATTAATTATCAAAGCCAACAACCCTAGTAAGCTGTCATGTCAGGGAACCAGATTATTTAACAGAAAGGCCTACGTACCTATTTGACCTAATAATTGTCTACTTTAATAGTTTTCCTATTTTTCATTCATAAAAATCTGTTTTTTTTAATACAGCGTTCTTACTGTTCTTAAATATTGTGAATGGACTCCTCATAAGGCCCCATTTAACCTCCTTTCGGCGCGCGGCGCGGTTTCACTAGCTTTCTCGGGGGATCCAATGTATCTCCGTATTTCAACATAGCCTATGTCTATCCGAAATAATGTACCATTCTAATGGTGAAAGATTTCACAAAAAAAAACTGACTTTTATGAATGAAAAATAGAAAAACTATTAAAGTAGACAATCATCAGGTGAAATAGGTAGGGTACCCCTTTCTGTTAAATAACCTGGTTCCCTGACATGACAGCCTACTAGGGTTGTTGACTTTGATAATTAATTATATTTTTACAGGGTAGTTTGTAACACGTTGTATATATATTTACGAGATAAAACTAACATTAAAGATGTTATACGTACACAGGTTGCATTTTATCATAAGAGCCCCATATTTTCAACATGTATTAATATTGTGCTAGAATTCAGCAAACAAAATATCTCTGTATTTATAACTATCTTGATGTTAGTATTTTTTCTTTTTTTTTTTATATAAAAACTTGAGCGCATTTGACTAGTATTTTTCATTTCCTCCTGCAATCCACAGACATTTATATCGAAACTTTACACTTAGGTAGTCTACTAACGATCTATCGTCGTTGCACGCGATCTGTGCATCTGTTTTCTGCTAATTGACTTGTCTAGTGAAACGTGAAAACTGAATAGAAATAAGTTTTCATGTGTACTTATGTGTTTACTCCAATGAGTTTGAGTATGAAGGAAACGTGATTCCAGCATTACGTTATGCTAGTTCTTTACCTCTTGAGTGAACCAAGACAATAAATTGCTTCTTTAGTAGTATCTTTTTCTTTCTTTCACATGTGTGAACATGGCATTTCGTCATATGTAGTATATCAGTTATCTGGTTTCCATTGACCAAGCTCTGGTTAGTTTGGGAACAGAGTACAGAAATAACCAAGCTTTTTTTTATACTACTAAGGTAGCAAACTAGCTGACGGCCCGTCTGATGGTAAACGGTCACCGCAGCCTATGGACGCTTGCAACACCGTGGGTATCACTCGCGCGTTGCCGACCCTGCAAAAATCTCTTCATACCCTTCTTGAAGAACCCCATGCTGTACTACCTAGGGAAAACCAGGCTGTATCTTAATGGCACACGATAGATGTGAAACTTTTAAAACAGGGAAAAAAATAATTATTCATCAATCACTTTTATACACTTATTTACACAATAGCATAGATTGTGTTTATCATTAATATAATTTTCATCATACAAAAAGGTTGCGGATCTGAATTTCAAAGCGCTTCTCTAAGAAGTTCCACTTCAAAAAATATATATTGTCAGAGTGATTGAGAAAATGCATTCAAATTTAAGCTTTAAGAAGTCTAGCATAAAGAAGACAACTTATAGGCTGCACACCGTCGACCGTAGACCACGCAGTTACGGTTGGAAAGCGCTATTCGTTTACAAAATCAATACAACGGTGGTCCTGACAGACATCACTCATGCACCAATGGTCGTGATGCCGACAACAACGTGTTTTTATGCGAAAATAAACAAAAACAATAAAAAACCAATTGTGAAACTCAACTGGGAGGGAGATGATAAAACGCGGAATAGTTTTTCGTTTAGAAACCGTATTTTTATTTAGTTTTTACTGGTCAGCTATCTGGTCTAACGAACATTTTTTTACAATTATAAAATATCATGGAACATTCTTTCCTCACGGACATCTGATTCCAAACCAAGTCGAGCTTGTACTATGGAAACCAGATAATTGATATACTATTTTTTTTTTCAAAAACAGACTAATATTCCATATATATAATTATTCTGTCCGTGTGTTAGTGAACTCCTCCTAAACGGCTAGAATGATTTTGATGGAATTTTTTGTGTGTTCCAGTAGATATGAGAACGGTTTAGATTCACAATTAAATTCACGATTGGCACTGTGATCGAATATCTGCATTGTTTTTTTTTATGCAACTTTTGTATAGAATTATTTCAGGACAACGCCTCTTGGGACAGATATTACATATATATTTACACCCCCATTAAATCAAATTACGCTGTAAAAGTTACACAGGTAGTGCGGGTGTAATATAAAGCGGTGAAAGCTCTAGAAAGCATCAAACAGTACGTAAGAACGTGAAATATTATAAAACACATAAACCACCAATCGATTTGATCTTATAGAACTGCTAGACGAATGCAGGGGAAGGCTTTTAGCCGTGTTCCGGGTGGGAGTGCATCGTGACGTCACTTCCGCTTCGTCCGTACGACTTTACAGCGGGGCTTGACTCTCGCCTCGCCACGTCGTCGGTCCCTCAGTTAATGGTTTGTCAGCGCTCTATACAGACATTATTTATTATAGTTTAAAGAAATATTTTAACTCTAAACATACCATAACCGGGTCAAATGACCCATTGAACTTTGCATTGAAAATGCAAGTATCATCTTAATGCTTTTGCACATTAAACTTCATGACTTTTTCTTACTAATTAATATTATATACAGTTATACTATTTATTTCCCTTCCTAACAACCATATTTCATATATTCAAGCAGAAAACGTAAAGTCACATTTGACCCGCTATGGTAGAAATAGGTACCTAGTAAGTGTTGGTACGATTAGTGTTAAAGGTTATATTTTTATGAAACGACAAGATTGTCTGTTGCTTTTGAGATGAAGTTGAAGCCAATTCTACTAATATTAAAAACGAGAATGCTTGTGAGGTGTATGGATGTTTGTGACTGATGGGACAGTTGGCTTGGAGATTGGCTGACTGCCAGGCCGCAGGTCGTAGGTTCGATACCCACCTAGGACAAACATTTGCGTGAACACGTGTGTTTGTTCTGTATCTGGATGTAAATATCTATATAAGTATGTATTTAAAACTAGTTTATCAGTGGTGTCCGTAGTACAAGCTCTGCTGAGTTTGGGATCAGATGGCCGTGTGTAAAGAATGTCCCAGGATATTTATTAATTTGTTACTCTTTCATGCAAAAACTACCGAATTGATTTAGAAGAAACTGCCCACGTGAATAGAACATGCTCTGGGGCTCGATTCTCTAAGGAAAATGACACTAACTCGAGGATGTTTCGTCGCGGCCTCTATTCTCTATCTCTGTCGCTTACTACGCTAATACTACTAATCACGAGAGAGGTAAGCTCTCCGAGGCCTCCGTGAAGCGGCTCGCCGACGAAGTTTGTATTAGCTGAATAAGGGGGCTGACATAACATATTATTACTTTTTATGCCGGAAAAATCCCCTTGGAATGCGTTTGAAACCGTGGGGGAGAGCTAGTTTCTAATATACTGACGGTGCTACAACTGCCGTAACAAAATCCGACACCCGAATGTTGTAACTATCTCGGATTGAAAACTTTAACAGAGTTCATAATAGTTTGATGGTTTAGCATGTGCGTATATCGTGATAGTAGCCGTGACGCCCGTCAATGTATTGCAAATCTGTTTTAACTTCTATAGGATGAGGATTACATAATCGCGTTGTGGTTGCAGTATAAAATAATAGTTGTATTAATATTGCACGTACTCTGAAACTACAATATACTTTAAGTTTTTCCCTTAAAGCTGATTTTCGTGACTTCCGTGATATTATACTAAAGAGAAGCGTCCATTTTCTAGCTTTGGTCACCAACGGTGGGTTCCTGTAGCTGGTGGAGAAATTCGAAGACCTACAGTGGGAGCTGCATGAATTACAGGGAGTTCTCCCTTCCTTCTTTAATTCTAGTATCTTCCATTGTCGTCGGATTATAGGGTTATACTCGTATAATATATATAAAAATGAATCCCTATTTCCCTTGGTCACGGCATCACGCGTGAACGGCTGGACCGATTTCTCTAACTCTTTTTTTGTTGTGTTTGTTATTGTCAGGAGAAGGTTCTTATGAAAGAAAAAATTAAGAAAGTTGCATGGAATATTAGAAAATTTCAGAAAACTTAACCACTTTACCAACGCTTTTGACATTATAAACTTTTCGATTGTAACCTGTTTGTAATTATTGTCAGTCGTTTGACAGTTGGCGCGATTGACAGAATACGCGCTGCAAATATCGTTTAAAATAGAGTGGGTCGGAATTATATTGATAAAATAATTAATTTATAATTTCTTAGTGCACATTTCACAGTCGATTCAATCGGAAGATTTGAATGTATTATCGCATAGTTGTTCTACAAATATATTTCCCAAAGAAAGTGTAATTAAAGTAAAATTTCGATGCAATTATTTACAACAATGTTTCCTATTTTCACTGAAGCGAAAGCTTTCTTTGATTGATTTTCAAGAAAGGTGTTCAGTGTTACTTACATAAAGAACACGTTAAAGAATAAAATAAGTTGTTTTGTAGAAGTACCACGTCTCTGTCGTGATTATCAGTTTATGCCTATAGGCATAACTTTAGCTATATATTTATACTTTTAAGAGTGAATTTCTTTTGCCACCAGCTTGTTCTAGGTTTACTTTTAATATGTTTTATTTCATCCCTAAATAATATCAAATTGAATGGCTTAAAATGTTTACAAAGCTTCAATGGAAAATTTACCTGATAATGAATCAAATGTCGATGTACCAGCTGTTTTCTCGAGCTCAGTAGTACTGACAGTTTCAGTTCTGCCTGCGACTTCAGGAATAACAGGCTTGAAGATATTATTTTCAGATTGTTGATTAGAGTTCGATGTGGAATAAATATAATAACAAATAACGCGATTGATTTGAAAATGATATTTACTGAATATTTATTAAAAATAGGCATAAATCAGTTCGTAAAACAATTTTTTATTCTATGACAATTAAGCCCAAGGCGCAGCAATTATAGAGCGAGGCAACCCTAAACCATTGTACTTATGTTTTTCGCTTATTTGTGCCCGTCTGTTCTAGGGAACCCGAGTAAAGTCGACTCTGTTACTAATTGGTCCAAGACGCTTGTGAACCGATATTTTTGTTACAATTCAACATCCAAAGGGTTTTGAATTAATTTGATTAATAATGATCGGGTTTTTGGTTGCTTTGATGTATCATTGTCATTTTTGTGTAAGCTGTTTTTTTTTTGAGAATTTGTTTGTTGTGAGAGCGAAAACAATTGGTTTCCTAGCACGAAAAATAGAAAAAAAAATTGAATGTATCTAATATGATCCAGATGTTTGTGATTTATTAAAAAAAAATCAGTTAAATATTTATCAGGCCAGTTGGCTTGGTGGTGTGTGAACTCTGACTGCCAAGTCGCACGTTGCTGGTTCGATTTCCACCCAGGACAAACATTTAGCGTTCAGGGGTGTAAATATCTATATAAGTATATGTTTAGAAAAAAAAGTGGTTCATTTAGTAGGTATATCAGTTATCTGGATTCCATAGCAAGCTCTGCTTAGTTTGGAATCAGAGGGCCGTGTGTAAAGAATGTTCCTGGAATATTACTTATAGCTGTCTCCCGCGGTTTCACCCGCGTTCCCGAGGGATGTAACATATTCCCAGCACAAAAAGTATCCTATGTCACTTCTAATACCTCCAAAAATATCTGAAAAAATTTCATGATGCTCGGTTAAGTAGATTTCGCGTGGAAGCGAAACAAACAACCTTACATTTACATTTATATTATTAGTAGGGATTTGTAGCTGTAATATTGTAGGAATCTACTTTTCCTTCTTTAAGAGAGCACATAAATATCTTAACAGGTTTAGTGTATCTTAAACAAAACTAAAAAGAAAAAAACTATGAAATATGAATAGTGTTATTTTTTTCATAATATAATAATAAATGCATCGAAATAATAAATCCAAAATATTTATTATAGTTAAAAATCTTTCTCCTACATTAATTGGACATCCCTATTTCCCGTCAACCGATTGAATTACAACACTATTCCCTCACTAGTTAACCTTCATTATAGTGTCGGATTCCGTCGAGATGGCAAGAAGAAACGAATAGTTAAGCTGTGGTTAAATCGACTAGGAAATTGCTCTTAATTTAGTAAGGGAATACTTTAAATACGAAAATGGTATAGAATATTCTGTATTGTATTAATTGTTCGTATATTTTCCATCGAAGTACTACTTTAGTATGCATAATGTTATCCTAAAGATGTTAAGAAATAAGCTGTGCAGTAGTGGAGCTCGTAGTGCAGAGTTCGTACGGGGAAGTACTACCACCTTACCCATTTCTGCAGTGAAGTAATAGTGCACTTGTATTACTGTGTTTCGGTTAGAAAGGTAAGAGGGCCGGCGAAATTACAGGCACATGAGACTTAACAACTTCACGTCTCAGGATCGCAACACATCGGCGATGCCCCTAGTGTTGCAAATGTCCATAGGCGGCGGTGACCACTTATCATCAGATGGACCGTCCGCTTGTTTGTCGGACCATGTGGCATAAAAAAAAACTTTATTGCTTTTGTGAAAAGTTTTATTTTTATTCTTTTTATCGTGTTTAAGAAACAGTATCACAATTAATCATTATGCAAATACAACCCCGGTAGGTGGCACTGCGATTTAATGCTAGGATTGGACACAGGACAAATAATCATGTTCATGCACACATGTTTGTCGTGGGTGGGAACCGAACCCAGGACCTGAGTAGCAGTCAGGGTCTCTAACCACTAAGCCACCTAGCCCGTTGTCAAAACAAATCACCAGAATAGGGTACCCATTCTTTAAATAACCTCGCATGCTACCAATTTTTAATCTGTAAATTTTTTCGGAAATTTAAATGCCTGGTTTTTTTCTACATCGCATTTTCATTAAATCTGCAACAAAATATATATACATAGTAACAATATACGTAAGTATGTTACAACTGCGACAGAGTAACCAAGGTAAAGTTTAGATTGGGTTCCGGTCCTTTTGTTTGAACATACCTTGTTCTGTCGTAGGTGTGTGCTAACTCGTATGACTTCTAAGAAATTCAATTTGTGTTTTTCCTAATAATGGAACTATATTTATATCTACTTATAATTGTGCTGGTGCTCAATAGAGCTCATTTTCTTGTGTATTATTTTTCACTTTACTTGGCTTTTCGTATCCTCAATTTGTTCAACTAAGATAGTGGAAATAATTATAAATCTAAATATTGAAAATCATCTTTAGCCCTTCATGAAAGAAAAGTACACTATAGCGTAAATGTTTTCATATTTGATACTAAAATCTGTCGTCATAGGATCATACCGTAGCAGCTCTTGAAAGCCAGTTCGCTCCACACGGTCGGCAACTAATTGGCAATCTTCCTCGATGGCTATGACAATTTTACATTGGCGATGGTGACCAATTGCCATCAGGTAGACCGTCTGTCTGCTTGCCAACGGTCTCATTATTTCATAGGTTTAAGGGTTGCGTAGTCAACAAGGGTTACAAGCTTAACCGTTGGTTTTGGATATAACTAACACTGGATTAATCCAAGGATCCTAATATACAACCTGATACGAAATACCCCGTAAAAATATAATTAATTATCAAAGCCAACAACCCTTGTGAGCTGTCATGTCAGGGAACCAGATTGTTTAACAGAAAGGCACGTACCTATTTTACCTAATAATTGTCTACTTTAATAGTTGTTCTATTTTTCAATCATAAATTTTTTTGGGGTATGTTATACAGCGTTACTACGGTTCTTAAATGTTGTGAATGGACTCGTTATAAGGCCCCATTTAACCTCCTTTCGGCTTTACGGGTAGTTTTGTAACAGCCTGCATTGATATAATAGAAAAATAGGATTCCTTTGACGCATCATCACCTCAAAACTACTGAACATATCGGAATGGGATTACTACACAGGTGAAACCGCGGGGGACAGCTAGTTCATATTATAAATGAGAAATTGGGTATGCTTCTTCGCGTTCACGGCTAAGCGACAGAATCAACATAGGACATAGGACTGTATAACCCGGGAACACGGGTGAAACCACGGGTAACAGCTAGTCTCTAATAAATTAAAGCAAAACTGCATCATAACTATAACCAAGTAAACATGAATTCTAAAACAGTACCACAAAGAGAAACAAAGCATTTCAAAATACCTCGAAATGGACTAAAAAGTACAGTCCAACACATACATTATTTATACAAATTGATATTGTGTGCAATATCCGTCATTAATATTAACTTATTATACATTGTGTTATCTTTACGTGGCACGAACAATTTTGACAGATGGCATAAGTCTGTTTTGGTTAATGTACTGTCGGGAAATAAGTATTTAAACGATATGTTTAAAAATTAACAAAAAAAATCATTACAATGAGTACGTATACAATCTAATTAGGTAAATTATTATATTAATAAAGAATTACGGTTTACTTATTTCATATTATGCTATTTGAAGTAGATAAGAAGTATGAAAAAGTGGACCCTACCATTAAAGTTATTCTGCAGCTAATACAAACTTCGTCGACGAGCCGCCGCACGGAGGCCTTGGAGAGCTTACCTCTCACGTGATTGCGTACTTAGCAAAAGAGACAGAGCACGGAGGCCGCGACGAAACATCCTCGAGATTGTGTTATTTTCCTTACAGAATCGAGTCCCTGTAGGTAACTATCGGAAGGAATTACTAATATTTTTTTTTTCTTAATCTGCAAATAATTTGAGTAGTAGAGCTCTTAGCGCACAGTTCGTTCGGGGAACTACTACCACCTTACCCATTTCTGCCGTGAAGCAGTAGTGCACTTGTATTACTGTGTTTCGGTTAGAAAGGTAAGGGGGTCGGTGAAATTACAGGCACATGAGACTTAACAACTTCACGTCTCAGGGTCGACAACGCATTGGCGATGCCCCTTGTGACCACTTACCATCAGGTGGACCGTCCGCCTGTTTGTCGGCCCAAGTGGTATAAAAAAAAATACGGGAGCTATTACTAGGTAGATTTATTTGATCAGCGTCAACAAAACTTTGCCTTTAGACAAACATTTCCAGAATTTTCTTGAATCACAAATAATTAAGTTAGTGTATTATTTTAAGATCGCTACGTCCTATATCCAAGTTTGAAATATTATTTGGGCAAACAATATTAAAAAAGCGGTCACAATATTTAACAAAATGCTGAAGTAACTACTTTCTTGTACCCTCTTTAATACTAAACTTTATTTATTTTTATTATTGCAGCCATATTGGTACCCTCTGTAAAAAATTCAATTGACTATCTGAATATGCAAGATGGACTGACCGACAGTGGACCCTAGCAATAAGGTTCTGTAGGCAGAAATAAACCTTATATATACAAATAAAGTTACTTACACGTTAAAGAATGATTTACAATGCTGACTGTACCCACTACTCGCTCCGATCCAGATTACTGCATGCATCAATTATTCGAATCCGTTGTCAGTATTAAAACCGATCCGAATAGCTTGCCGATTTAATTTTACCCTCATATTTAGCTTTAATACCAATGTAGGTATCTATCATGAGCAATAAACGCACTGATTGTTACAACCGTACTCGATTATCGATGCATTAGTACGATTACGATACGCCATGTTTGTAATCGATTATTCGGTTTTAATTCATAAAATAATTGTCTTATTGAAGTGAAACTTTTTAGTGAAATTTATAGCAATGTAAAAAAAATCTAGTGTGGTACACACACATATTTTTTCTTTCCCTTTACTGTCTCTCGTGGTTTTAGTCGCGTATGTAGGAATGTTAAGTTTTCCTGGGTTAAATAATATACTATGTGTGATCCAGGTTATTAACTAGATGTGTGCCAAGTTTCATTCTAATCTGTTTCTAGTAATACGTAAAGGGTCATCCAATCATCGACACAATTTCGCATTTATAATATTACAGTAGGATGTTAGATTTCAGTATACTTTTGCTGCAAGTATTCTCTCTTTTTTATCTATTGATAATAATAGTAATTCTTATTGAAAATGAAAATGAAATGAAAATATTTTTATTCAAATAGGCCTTTACAAGCACTTATGAATAGTCTGACTCTAATACCGGTTCGGAAGGTTGTTTTTTACTGAGAAGAGCCGGCAATAAACTCAGCAATTACTCTTTTAAAAAAAAAAACAAACTTAGATTTATTACATAAAATATTATTTAGTCTCATTGACAATACCTGTGTGTTATGGCAATATTGCAGAATTATTTAACAATAATATAATATTATAAATATGTAATGAAAAAAAAAATACAAACAAACTAAAGCCGACCAGCCCCCACAAGCAGCACCTGTTCACAAGTATGACGCATGTGGCAGCCATCGCCCTCCTCGCCATATTGTAGGGAAGTGAGCGACCCGCCACACGACGCCGCCACAAGCAAAGGCATTAAAGCGATATTATAAGTAATAAATATATTAAGACATTCTTTACACACAGCCATCTACCCCTCTATTCAGCTAATACAAAGTTTGTGAACGGAGGCCTCGGAGAGCTTGCCTCTCATGTGATTGCCTAGTTAAGGAAAGAGAAAGAGAATAGAGGTCGCGGCGAAACATCCTGCATTACAGAATCGCTGCCAGATCCCAAACATTTCTGAACGTGTTCTATGAAAACTAAGTATCTAACAGCTGATATTCTACATACCTATACTACAATTTTTTAATAAATATTTAAATAGATACACAATCTAGGTTATAAGCTATTAATGTATCAAGTTTAATTAAAATCCGTTTAATTATTTGTGGGCGAGTAACTAACATCCGTCCATCTATCCATTCATACAACTATTAATCGATCACGTGTCTCATCCCTACCGGCTACGCACCGCACTAGTGATGAACTGTCAACACACCTAGATCTACCCATTTTCCGCAATGAATTTATTTTTTATTTAAATTGGCAATTATTTATTCGTACTTTGATAAAATGTATTATTGTACCCATCTAACACTATACCTACAAAGGCGCGGATCCAGCCCGTAAAAAAATTGTGGTCACAGCTATCCAAAAATTGGCTAAGTGCGAGACGGAGTATGAACTCGCTCATGATCGATATAGTGCATTCCAACAAAGGGTTTTTATGCATTAGATATTATATCATCAGCAAAGGCGGCCTTAGGGGGTGGCGAACGGGGCAATCGCCCGGGGCCTCGCTCTTGCAAGGGCCTCGCGCAACCAAGCAAATAAAAAAAAATATGGATTTCAAATTTTATTTATTTGTATAAATAACTATAGCATTTCTTGTCAAATATCAAATACCCAAACCAAACAACCAGACTTACTTTCGTATCACATACTTTTCACGAAGAGCAAAGGGCCTCGCAAAGACTTGCCGCCCGGGGCCTCGCAACGGGTAAGGCCGCCGCTGATCATCAGCCTTTCGACCTCAATAGACCGTGAAAGTGTGACATCACAAGTCTATTAAGGCTGTCATGCCTATCCTGCTCACAACAGTGGATCCGCGCTTGTACCTTCAGTACACAATATTAATAGGATAGGATTTTCATCATACCTTCGTCGATGACTGGTTTTATTTAAGTCCTTATTCATAGAAAATATTTAACGGCTAATATTTGAAGACTCATATTTGGCTAAACGCATTGTGCGAGTCGCAATTTCCAAGTATCGTGTATGAATACAGTGTACTGTCCATAGACTAAAGTACAGTTACTCAAGTCTTTAATAGGTTTAAGTTATACTATACGTGATATGAATATTGACTGAGTGAGGTCGAAACATCCCATTATGCCCCACTAACACATAACTTAGTTAAGGCGCACTTAGACTACATCGGACGATGTCGCGAGCAGTTAACCTTCCTCCGGTCACGTTTTCCTTAACATGGATAAGTTTTTTGTTTTGATAGTGTTTAGTTATTTACGAAAAATATTCGTCGATTTTTGAATACTCTAAAATCGTTTTTTTTTTTAATAATAAATATGCTTGGATACTCTTTATACACTGCCATCTCCAAAACTAAGCAGAACTTGTACTATGGAAACCAGACAACTGATATACTATTATGTGTGTACAACTTTTTAAGTACATACTTAAATTGTTATTTATAAATTTTTTCAATATTTTTTTTTATTAAATATATTGTTTCTTATAATATATTTTGGTGTAATTTAATATTAATCGATATGATATACTACCACAATCGATAACTTTGTACCTACTACGTCTAGTATTTACCTCCATGCTATGCAAAAAAAACAAAGCACGTAAAAAGATCCAAAAACATTTGTATATTGACCATTACCGCAAGACAAATCAAACAATATACCGGTTCCATTCTCGCTCTTAAATATAATGAAGTCGTTTGGATACGACTAGTCATTAGCGACGGGTTAAATCTTATCTCCATTGTAAAAAGATTCAGTTTCGCTTGAACGCCCATCTAATGTGTGTTTGTATAAATTAGTCACATTTTAGTTTCGTGCAGTAATTGCTTAGTTCATAGCAAGATACGGTCGAGGAAACAATGATTTCTATGGTGCTAGTTTTGTGTTTCATCGGTACGTGTTATTGTGAAGGTTTTAGTGAACGGCCACAGAACTTTAGCATACAACTGCTTTATCACACGCAGCAACAAACTGATGGGCATTTAGTCTTATCGCCCTTTGGAATATGGACCTTAATAACAGCAATAGCCGTCGGTGCAACAGGCAACAGTTACAACGAACTGAGCAAACTATTTGTTCTTCCAAAGAGAGAAGATTCGCTTATTAAAAGTTATCAGGACTTGACGAAAGTGGTGCTCGATTCATCAGCGACAGGAGTGTCCTTGAGTAGTAAAAACTTCGTGTTTCTAGACAAAAGATTCCGTGTGTTTACGGAGTTTAAGCGTTCGATTCAAAATGATTTTGACGCATCTGTGAGCGTTTTGGACTTCACAAGCCGTAACGCCGCCCGCATCGCTAACACGCACATACAGAAATTCAACGGGAAGGTCTCAAACGTACTGATACCCGATGATTTCAAGGGGTCGAAAATGATACTGACGAACGTGATATCATTCAAAGGCCTCTGGGCTTTGCCATTTAATAGATCCGATACAAGCATTGAGCCGTTCCACAATGAAAAAAAGTTGGTGACTGGGAGTGTCAATATGATGTACCAGAAAGGAGAATTCCCGTTTTCTAACTTACCAAGTCTTAACGCATACGTTCTGGAACTGCCTTATGGTAACGGCAAAAAATACTCCATGTTATTCGTCCTACCGTACGCGAACATCCAGATCAATGAAGTGTTCAAACATTTTTCAACGGTCACATTCAAAGATATCTTCAGTAAACTCCAGGAGGATGTCGACAATTTTGGTCTTGAAGAAATTGATGTGTGGATACCGAGGTTCCGCATTAGCACAAACGTGGTTTTGAACAAACCTTTGGAGGACATGGGTGTTCGTGATATATTTGATCCAAATTTGGCTAGATTTGAGAAGATTACGAAAAGTAATATATTTGTGTCAGCTATCGTACACTCAGCTGATATAGAGGTGACGGAGGCTGGAACGACGGCTTCAGCGTCGACGTCAGCAGCGTTCTCTGACAGAATAACAACACCTTCGTTCCACGCCAACCGTCCCTTTGCTTACTTCATTATGGAGAAATCTACGAATACTGTGATATTTGCTGGGACTTATTCAAAGCCGTCATTGTTTTAAATAAGGTTCATATTTGCTTATTGCTTGTTTGTGACCATTAAAAGTTTTTAACCTGTTTTAATTGTAATTTTATATTGATTAACCTCAGTTATGAATTAGCAAGCCGATCTTTATATTTACCAATCGCCTCGGCGGTGGAATTGAACTCATAGATGGGTTCTGACTCGGGGACGGTTATATTAACGCTACTTCAGTTACAAAAGATTACCTATACTCCAGAATGGTGATGTGTCTGAGAAATTTCGATAATCCTACCACATTGGGTCTTAAAATATGATAAACCTATTTAGGTGGAATGTGATTTCAATACTAGGACCTCTGACAACCTCTACGGAGCTAAGCGCATTAATCGACCACCTTGGTGTAATTTTAAACAAATTGACAATATTAACGTGATCATACGGTGTAAATATCTATATAAGTATGTATTTAGAAAAATAAACTAGTGTATGTAGTATCAGTTATCTGGTTTCCATAGAACACGCTCTGCTTAGTTTGGGATCAGCCCCCTTATTCAGCTAATACAAGCTTCATCGGCGAGCCGCTTCACGGAGACCTCGGAGAGCTTATCTCTCACGTGAGCATATTAGCATAGTAAGCGACAGAGACAGAGCATAGAGGGCGCGATGAAACATTCTCGAGTTAGTGTCATTTTCCTTACTGAATCGAGGTGTGTAAATCATGTCCCAAGATTATTTTGACAGTATTTTATTGATAAAGATGTTTATACTTGGTCCATACAAAACTAATCTTTATGGCATCTCATGATAAAGTAGAAAAACGACAAAGCTTATGTCAGATGCATTACGTTTCACCACAACTGACTCATGGGGCTACGTCCATGAACAATGTTATCTTCAACTCTTTACAAGTCATATTCACTGCATTTTATACAATAGAACGCTTACTTTGAATCATTTTTAGTATAGGAAAATATTAAGGATATGTTTACAATGCCGGTTAAAAACATGAGCATTTGTCAAACAATGGTTTACCTGAAGACAGAGTATTCATAATTTGCGAAGGGTTATTTGAATTTATTTTATTTTATTCATTTAGGATACCCACATTTACAATTTAAAAAAAAAATTACAAATTACAACCAAAAGGTAAACAAACTTATTAAGAAGTAATACATTTAGAGCTGGGTTGTAATTCAAAATATATGTAGGTATATAGAAAAACAAAACAAGAAAATATTTTTTTTTTAATTTATTTACGGTGGTATTATACTGCATGCAGTTTAATTTTGATTTCTTTGACAACCTACTTTGACTTTATTTGCTTTGTTTCTTAAATGATTGATTTATTTATTGTATTGCCTATAAGCAGTTGGTGTGGTAGTAAAGTAAAATAAAAATACTATTAACTAAAATGTAGCGAATTAACTAGGTAGGTCTATATTTTACAATAACATTGAACATTTACAACATTTTTAAACATTATATATAAAAGTCTAGCCGTCCCCCGCGGTTTCACTCGTGTTTCCGAGGGATATAGGTAACATTATTTTGTTCTTTCTATCATCAATAGTTTTCGCAGCACACGCGATGTAAGGATTTTTTTATACCTTGGGTTACATTATTCGAGTTTTAGTAAGGATCCCTATTGTTTTTGAAAATATAATATACCCTATATCAATCGGGGATAGTGTAGCTTCAAAACGCTGAAAGAATTTTTGAAATCGGTCCAGTAGTTTTCAAATTTATTCGTTACATACAAAAATACAAATCTTTCCACTTTATAATATTAGTAGACGTGGAGTAAATCCATGCCACGATTTTGGAACCCTACGATTTTAATACCCACAAATTTGATGCCATAGTAAGATAATTTCACCTATTTAAAATCTATCGGTGCTTAAAATACCTATTATAAAACACGACAAGAGAGGCCTTTCAAAATACACTTCCAGTAAATTCACTGTATTTTACGTTAATCTACATGAAGCATGTAAAGAATTTATCCAGCGCAGCAACGAACGAATTTATAGAGTACAAGATGAGCAATTTTTACCCAATCCCTCTGGCTTGTTAGCCTGTGAAATATGAGGGAATGTAGAGGGAAAATTGAATGCTGTTATATTAAGTACATGGGTTGGGGAATGGCGATTAAACGATGTGGTGGACGTAGTATTTTATGTACTATCCAAGTATTTAATATCAGTATTTAAATATCCGGCCCAACTGGCCTGATATGGGGGTTAGTGACTCTGACTGTCGAGCCGAAGGTCGCGGGTTCTATTTCTCCTGGGTAAAAAATTGTGTGCATGAACATGTTTGTTTGTTTTGTGTCTGGGTGTAAATATTTATATAAATTTATTTAAAAAAATGGTATATGTAGTGTATCAGTCATCTGGTCTCCATAGTACAAGCTCTGCTTAGTTTGGGATCAGATGGGCGTGTGTAAAGAATGTCCCAGGATATTTATTATTATTTTCCACTGTTCTCCATTAAACATAGACCTTCGCAAACCTTTTTTTTTATTATTTTAGTTGTTTATTAGTTTTATTAGCGTAGTAAAGCTCTTAGTGCAGAGTTCCTCCGGGGAAGTACCACCCATTTCCACCGAGAAGCAGTGATGCACTATTACTGTGTTTCAGTTAGAAAGGTTAGGGGGCCGGTGAAATTACAGGCTTACTAACATCACGTCTCAGGGTTAACACCGCATTGGTGATGTCCCTGGTGCTGCAAATCTCTACAGGCGGCGGTGACCACTTACCATCAAGCGGACCGCATGCTTGTTTGTCGGCCCATGTGGTATAAAAAAAAACAAAAGAACCCTTTCAAAGGCTTAATTTTGACAGCAATCTTCATGATATTAGGGTAAAAGATAGTCTGCTTACAATGCTTATAGCTGCCGGAATATAGTTAGTGACTATCAACTGAGGGTACGTCTTAGTACCCTACTGTACTCTGGGTACATCATGTGCATCCGTATTCTATAATGTATTTTCAATGTATAATTTTTTTCTGTATATTTCACGCCAAATTTTAAAGTAATTTATACCGTCGTCATATTCATGCTAAGGTGAATATAAAAATAAATGACAAACCTAAATATATATAGTAATAATTATTTATTTATTTCTATCTCTACAAAGGTTCTTAATATCTAGGTAAGTAGTTAAAATTAACATTACGCAGTTTATCAACGCTTCTCCTTTGTGAGAGACTGGTGCCTGTACTAGGATACCCTGTTTTACAGGTCACCAGGACCTCACACCGCGGACATATGTACTGTTTATTAAATAGTTACTTGCAAACTACGAGCAAAACTGATATATATATATATTGAAATTAACTAACTAATATACAACATACATCAAATTTTTCTACTGATGGATCCCCTTTATTAAGCAAATATAACCTTCGTCAGCAAGCCGACGCAACGAGGCCTTGGAGAGCGGACTTCTCACGTTGTTGCGTAGTCGACAAAAGAGACAAAGCATAGAGGCCACGACAAAATATCGAGATAGTACCATTTACCTTAAAGAATCGAACGGCCTATTCCATTTTTAATTTAAGTCAAATAGAGTTTCCATATACACTTACTGCATATGTATTGTGTTTGCGTAATTTATTTATTAAAAAATAATTCTTGGGATAATGTTGTTCAAATTAGTTACTATTTTTGATAAGAGATGGCAGTGTAAATATTAAATTAAATCCAGTTCGCGATGTTGAGAATCTCCTGTATAAAAGACCAATTATAGGTAAAATGTAGATTTTAATGTTGGTTATTAAAAGAAATAAAAATATAACCTTGCTGAGTTACTTGCAGGTTCTTCTCAGTTGAAGGCTGACTTCCAAGCCGGTGGTAGCTTCAGTAACTTTAAATTTGACATTCATAAGTACCCTCCGGGAGCCTAAACTGAATAAATGGTTTTGGATTTTTTTTATGCCATCGAAGGAACTTTCGTCCCTTCAAAAACATCAAAAGGCTGCGGAGAAGAAATTGAAAACCCCATAAGAAGTTACTTATTTTCTTATTCTATATAGATTTTAATATACTTTAAAAGTTGCTTCTTACGTCTTCTCTATAAGTAGTCCTGCAGGATTAAACAAGCGTAAATTCAGTTTTGTTACCACAGAAGAATCAATTCAATGTACTTTTGGATTCAGTTCAAAGTACAAACAATCTTATAAGATGGCTTCCTACGTATTTCCGGTTCAGCGAGAGATTATGCATGAGAGCGTAGCCCGTGTCACTTCACTTTCAATGACATGACATTCAATTTGAATCTTAAAATTTACATATTTTTATATTATTAAACTTTGGAACGCAAAATCAATCTTGTTTATAGGTCACTAAACGTGTTGTATTTTAATTGGAAAGGCCTTCATAACTCAGTGGCGTTTAAAATCGTAATGTGTTCGAATCTTCGCGTCATGGTCTCGATCCATCATGTGACTGCACAGCGAGGATGCTGGGACGTATCGCACTTCACCGGTACTGTCTCAGCGTCACACGTAGGCACCTCTGGTACGCGCTCTGGTCAGAGAACCTAGCCTCTCTTTACAGCGCAGATAGCGACCACCGGCAAGTATTTGGTGACTACAAAGTACCCTACCTTACCTTTATGCTTTGAGGTCATTGCATATTGGAACCGACTATGACTCACGGCATTCAACATCACATATCACATAAATAGTTCAGGTGGTGAAAGAATGTCTAGCTAAATGCATAGTTAATAGCTGAAATTATTTTTTTATACCTGAGCCGATAAACATGCAGACGGTCCACCTGATAGTAAGTGGTCACCCTACCTTTGGACTTTAGCAAAACTAGGGACATCGCCTGTGCGTTAACGACCCTGAGACGTGAATTTGTTATGGCTCATGTGCCTGTAATTTCAATTGATATAAATGGTTTTTAAGATAACTAATTGATTCAGGCGTGACCTTGTGGAAATCCATTATAAATTCAAATATCTAGTAACTTATTCCGCTGGATATCCTTCTCTCTCAAGTCCCAAACAAGGAAACTCAACAAGAAATCCGCTGCATTCCTTGTTTGGGACTTGACAGAGGTGATCCAGCGGAATTAGTTACTAGATATTTATTTTTGTGTAATCATAAATCATTGATTAAATATGATACATAAACAGTATTATGTATACTGTTATTAAGGACTTTATATTAAATTAATACAACAGTATTGATGTGTACAGTTAGTATCATAATGAAGCATATCAAAATATATGTGAATGTTACAACTATTTAAATCCAATTATCACCTGGGTAGAACGGGCTAATCTCTCTAAATTGGTCACATAACCATATTATACACATTTCATTGGTTACAAACGGCTAAAGTACTGTCGGCAACAGAAGGCATATGGAAAGCGAATAGAAATAAAAGGGCAGTTTCTCCGCCAGGCTAGGTGATCGTGACTGGGGACCGCGGTCGTAGGTACATAAGTACGTAAGAAATGAGTAATTTTGTAACTTAATGTCTGAATGTTGAATGTCATTCCTCTTATAAACCTCTGTGGTTTTTGTGAATATTATGCTTATTTTCTCCATTTATAAATCTTTGTTAAAAAAAAGTACATAATTATATTAACAAAGTTTTATTTACAAGACTGGAATTAACTTAATTATGCAAATAGCTATTCATTTTTAATTTAATTTAGTTTTAATTACCTTAACTATTAAATATCAAAATTAATGACGTTAACCTATTTAAATACCTGTAGAAAGTGATTACGCACATATGTTAATATGGTATGTTGGGTTCGATTCCATATACGAGTACACCTGAAATCGTAGGTTGGAACCACGCGGGAAGAAATGAGAAGTATCATCAATACTTTGACATTGTAGCGACATCTATAAACATATACGAGTATACAAGCATCCAACATCAACAGTCGGACCGCGGTCCCCAGGCATGATCACCTAGCCTGGCGGAAGATCTCCCTTTTAAATGGAGGTCTCATAACTCGCTCCTCCATAACTATAACTAAATGACAAATAAGTGACGAAATTATTAAGTGACGTCATGATACCGTTCGCAAATAATTATATTAATAATGACTAGTAATCGAAATTCGACCGTATAGCTTTGGTTTTAAGTTTAAACTTTATTGAAGTTTTTTTTATCAGAGTATAACCTCTTTAATCATTGCATAGAACTTTGAAAGTATGGGAAAATACGTCATTGTGTTTGACATAGGCAGTATAAACGTAATTATAAACATGTGTGTGTGTCAAACGCATTAGTGAGTCTAATGTTTTCTTTATTACACATAGGGGATAAGTACGAGTATCATAGCTCACGTTGTTAAGTTGGGTAAATAGCTGATTACTCATTTTATAATTATATCATGAGTTTTGTATAAATCCAACGGTTATTTGACTTCGCTAAGTTCAATTACCGCACGCAAATTATTTTTGGCCCATGTAAACGATCAACATGCCAATCAAAACAACTGAAATTGAAAAAAGATCGTAATTAATTACTATAAAACACAATCGGTGTGTCAAAACTAAAAAAAATATCAAAATCGATTCATAATTGGCGGAATGATCCGTTACATAGATCTTATAAGCTGATTGCCAGATTTTTTGCTCGAAAGAGCAAAACTGTGTCATCAGCGAACATAATAACAGTCCCCATTAAGATTTTGGTTACATATGCTATTGATGTATATTATAAATAGCATAGGACCCAGGTTACTACCCTGTGGAATACCGTAAGTACACAAGGAACTTTTACTATAGTGACAACCTCAATTATTTCATTTAAGTATTCAAACACACATACACACATACACACACATACATGCGCATTATACTCTCACCTAGTTTGAAATAATAAAATATGATGTAAATCACTGTTAAGTTCATACTTTAATAAAATTTTATAATAATAATTTTTTTTTGCCAGAAAAATATATAACATAACGATATGCCTTTAAAAATGTAATCTATAATTGGCTATTAAAATAGTTTTTGCTGCATTATTCACTTAGAATTTATAAGCTGTGGATTTGTTATATTATGGCAACAACTCTGAGCACGCATGTGAGAATCCTACATCACACCACAGTGATGTGGCGACATCTGTGAACGAATAGACGCACGGGAATCCTACGTCGCGATATCGATATTTTCTCAGGATTTAACATATAAACAAGCATCCAACATCAACAGTTGGACCGCGGTCCCCGTGCATGATCATTTAGCCTGGCGGATGATAAATGGAGGAGAATCATACCTCGCTCCACCATAATACAAATAGATAAAGTGGAAAAAGAAAATACTATTGTCGAATGTTGCAACTGACTGTACTTGGCGCCCAATGGTCGATACGCTTTCCATTTCCTGACTACCACACAACGGATATTATGGAAATGCACGCCGATATCATGTTCAAAGATATTATTCCGATTCCCGAATTTAAGGGATTATTTTATTTAATAAAATGTTACATGGGATTCTGAAGATGAGTCGTTGCTTAGTATGTTTTGAAAATAAGTTGATTACTAATTGAAAAAATTGTCTAATATATTCCTTTACACACCTTTATTGATCTGTACCTATATCTATATATCTCTATATATAATTCTTCTGTACGTGTGTTGACTGTGAACTTCTCCTAAACGGCTGGACCGACTTGAATGAATTTTTTTGTATGCGTTTGGGTGGCGCCCTGGATGGTTTAGATTCACAATTGGACCCGGTAGGTGGCGCTACGAGCGAATTCCTTCATTTTTTTATGGACTTATTTCGACAGAACGACGTATGTCCGGGCAGCTCGTATATTTTTCTTAGAGGGGAGTTTTGCCATAATCACCACGCTTGGCAGGCGATTTGGTGATCGCAGTGAGGTGGTATTTCTCAGGTAGACGCTGCTGCCCGTCCCCCGGTGTATTATTTTAGTCGTCTTTTACGACACCCATAGAATTCAGTTTTGAGTTGGTCCTATTGTATGTTGGAAGCCAAGCGGTATGCAGACGGCATAAGACCGCACAAAACAATTCATCAGGAACAGCTAATTTGAAATAAAAGCTAGATACCTTATGGGTACTAGATAACTAATAATATAACTTTGAAGTATATTTACGACCATCTATATACGGATATTTATATAATCTCATTTAGATTTTTTTTAATGTAAGTGACAATTGTCAAGAAGCATAGCATTAATAATAATATGTTTCATCCCGATAAAATATTAGATCGGTCGAGAACGCGAATGAAGCCACAATACAGAATCTAATCTTCGATACTATAAAACATCTAACATAATTAGGTCTAACGCCTTCCTTCCACATCACACTGTGAAATAAAACACAACCTGTCAAATCTCATTGCTACTTCAGTGCCTTTACCATGAGTTTTTAACGTACGTACTCGCTAGCGACGGCGTAAAACATTTCTATGGCAAATTTGTACAGCGCCACTAGCGATCACCTAAAGAACTAAAATCGATAGTACGAGTCGATAGGTAAAAAACCTATTGAAATGTAAACACTAGCAAGTAACGTTTTTTAACCTTTGCTATAGAAATTCGGTACCATGAGTCACAAATTTGACAGTTGCTATCGAGAAATACTGTATCGATAGTAGTTTACTCGCTAGTGACTAAAGTAAGTTTCGATAGCAACTCATCGTAGAGGTACAGACCGATACTACATGGTTTTGTCTCATGATCTAGTTAACATACCTTTTTTATCATTTATTCAAAACTAAAAGTAAAGTACAATGTATGTCTATATAGCTCCCGTGGAAGCCTCTGAGGCTTATCTGCGGAAGCGGTCACCTTCTTAGAATATGACTGTGTCACACATTTAGTACATGAAATGGTTTTTTAATTCTTTCTTATACTTATTGTTATACCTATACTGGCGTTAGAGTCTGACCATTCATAATTGCCTGTGAAGGCCTATTTGAATAGATAAACTCGTCTCTCTCGTAAGGTAAAAAAAAAAATTAAAGGGCAATGTTATACGTTTCCTTAAACAAACTACCTAAAAACATACAAGAATTACCCGTGCATACATTTAAAAAGGTGGTAAGAATACTTAATATCAAAAGGGATTTTATAGTATATCTGATTATTTAGAAGATAATAATCTCTGTCAATGAATTGCTCGCCTGACAAGCTACGCGTTTAAGTATTTTTAATGTGAATTTATATTTTTTTAATATCTTTGTAATATTTTTAAGAAACAATGTAAAGACGATTTATAAGAGCCAGTGAAGGCCTAAATGAATAAACAATATTTCTATTCTGTTATTTATTTCATTTAATTTCATAAATAAGTAGTTAGCATTTCCCCTAACTCGCTGAGATCCATATATCATTACTAGCTACTAAAGAAATCATCAGCATTAATAAAAATAAATTCCCATCAGAAACCGCGTTCCAATAATCCCAAAATCATCAATAACACCATTATAGTTATTTATTCAGGCATACAAAAATATTTCATAAATAGAAGTCGACGAAGGCTTTCATTTCCTGTGGACGAGGCACGCGGCGTGGCGATGGTGCGGCTGTGGCGCGGGCGTGGCGTCCGACGCATTATCGACACAGATAAATATTTTGTGGAGCCACTCCATAAATAACCTATAATGGATTCCCATTCCGAAACGGCTTAGGGCGAGATTTGTTGGACTAGAGAAAGTTTTGGATAGGTATTAATAGTCGGCGTGTGATGTTGAAGAAGTTAGATAGTTGCGTGGAGGTAGTACGATCATTGATGGCAAATAGCTTTTGCATTGCAAGGTTGTATTTATATAATTTGCCATAAGTAAGACTGGCTTCAAAGAGGTAAATTGCACAATTTCTATTCAGCTTTTTGTTTATAGGCTATATGTCATTATAAAAAATATAATATAATAAATAAATAAATAATAGATAATTTCAATCAAACAAGTTACTGCCATTTATTACTAATTAATATTCTATAAAAAAGTAATGAGTAAATAAAAAAATATGAATATCAATTTCTTTATCACAATTTCTACATCACCATCATCATATTAGCCTTCGGATGTCCACTGCTGAACATAGGCCTGACCCATGGATATCCACTTCAAAGGATCCTGAACCCCCTGTATCCAGCGGCTTTCATTTCTTCATAAACTTCATTACATATAGTAAAAAAAATACAAGTTAGTAACTATTGAGTATTTTAGGCATATCCATTTTTATCAAATCCATGCCTAGTTACTTGTAAAACTGATTTTGACCTTTAACGTGGCCATCCATTGTTGTCCATACTTATGATTTATTGGAAAAATGGCTCAACCGTGGAAGATTCTTAAATGTTCATTATTTGTTTGTATTATCTGCCCCCTGCTTACCTCTCAAGTGATTGCGTAGTAAACGAAAAGGACAGAGCAAAGAGGCCGCGACGAAACATCCTCGAGCTAGTGTCATTTTCCTTACAAAATCTCTCATACTCTCGCTTTTCTTACCGCATAGCACTTTCACTAACATCTTAATGCACCTTTAAAGTGAATAGGAAGTTAACTAGGGCTTACCAGAGCTTTATAGCATATTAGGTAGTCCAGATATCGATCCACATTTTCCGGGTTAACAAAATCACTATTAACTAGTAGAAAACAGCAGGTTCCTTGTAAAGCGCGGCGTCTGGAATACTAATAATGCAGTCAAAATTCTAGGTGGTCTCGTGCCAGCTCAAGGATATCAGCGTACTTTAAAACACAAAACAGACATAGAATAGGTTAATCAGTCAAGTGGTGCAGACTGTAGACTTGGGGATCTCTAAATCATTTATAAAGACGTCGCCTGCGAACGGAGGGAGAGAATTTTTCTTGTCTTAAGTAAATAAAAATCCAATCAGGGGCAAATCCAATTTTCATTCCGTCGCCCGTCGGATTCACTCGGGATTCCAGTGGGGCAATTTTTTTTCTTTTTTACACTTTCACACTATTTCGTTTCGCCCCAGTACTTCTTTAGGCCGACGAAGCAATCTCGTAGGCTCTGCGAACTGGGGATTTTAAGACTTTTTGAATTCAATTGTATTATGTGATTATCTTGAAATATATCGCTCAGGGTTTATTAAGGTCGAACATGTTTGATGGTTATTGTATATCTGTGACAGTTGTAGTTAAAAGGCTCCAGAAAATGCTCTATTTAGTTCACAGCATTCTAGCTGCGACTCCATGTAATCGAAAGCACTTCTACCCAAGCTGTTACAACTCCGATGCAATTCGTAGCACTCCTACGGAATCCACGGCACTACATAAAGCAGTATAGTATCATAGTTTTTCGCCTAACCTAACCTTACCCATTTCTGCCGTGAAGCAGTAGTGCACTTGTATTAATGTGTTTCGGTTAGAAAGGTAAGTGGGTCGGTGAAATTACAGACAAATGAGACTTAACAACTTCACGTCTCAGGGTTGACAACGCATTGGCAATGCCCCTAGTGTTGCAAATGTCTATAGGCGGCGGTGACCACTTGCCACTTTTTTAAGTCAAGGCTGAGGGTCTACCTGATGGTAAGTCTTCACCGCTGCTTATAGACATTGCAACACCAGGGGCATCACCAATGCGTTATCGTCCCTGAGACGTGATGTTACTCAGTCTCATGTGCCTGTAATATTGTCAGCCTTCTTACCTTCTAACCACTTCTTGTTGCACTCAGCCCTTTTACCAATATCGTAGCTTAATATGTTGCACTTCACAACGGTACGATTCACTTTATAACAAGGCACATGCAGTATCAAGTTGAAAATTCTGAATGTCCCAGTAATTTCATACCCAAAGGCCACAAGTTTCCCGCCACAAATTTCAATTGAACACTTCCGGGCCGAAGTGCATCGAAGTGTCGGCCCGCGGGACATTGCCTTCACTGCCCCGTGACTCGACAAATTTAATAATACATACGTATTCTAGGACTGAATTTGCATGTAAGGAAGTTCTGGTTTCTTGTACCTACATGTGGGATGTATTAGATATGTTTTTCTCGAAATTGTGCATAAATTTCTATTATACATAAATTTTTTTTTTTGTTGGACAACCAACAAAACATACACTGATACATGCAATTGATAATTACACAAAACAAAAATAAGACTAAAGAATATTTTTCAACTTAATATTCAATAAGTACGGTAAAACTAACACTGTTTATATAGTATTGAAAATAAGGTCTAAATAGGTATTAAAAAAAATTATTAATATCTTCAAGGACGGAGAACAAAATAATAAAAAAATAAATAATATGATTTAAAAAGTGTCTCGCATTTTGTTTTTGATTTTAAAATGACTGTCATGAAAAATATCTAATGATGGACTACTTATAACAATCTTGTTGTATTGCAGGAGTCTATTTAAGGTTGAATTCTGTCCTAGATTACTCCTGGACGATTTATCTATAGATAAAGGTATCTATTTAAAATAAAAAGTAGTATATCAGTTATTTAGTTTCTGTTGCAGCTAAAATAGGTTTAACTATACTTAACAGTTTTATTGATGGTCTATAAAAAGAAAGAAATTGAGTTTAACATGTGAGTTTTTATAGAATAAGCAAATAACAATGAGAATATGAAATATAAATGATTTAATATGATAAGAGAAGCCAACAGTCTCTATTACACAAGCTCTGCTTGGTTTGGGATCAGATGGCCTTTTTTATAGAATATTCCAGGATATTTATTATTATTAATTATGCTCTATAAAAATGTGGGGTACAGGGCCCCTAAATTTCTATTCCTATGTTTTAACTATTCATCAGAATTTATATTTGGAATAGTTTTATGTTGACATTTATACTGAACTAGCTGTCCCCCGCGGTTTTACCCGCGTTCCTGTGGGATGTCAGATGTATTATACACAAAAACCTTTCTCTTCGATCACTAATCAAAAACCGCATCAATATCCGTTGCGTCGTTAAAGAATTAAGCATACATGGGGATATAGGGGCATAGGGACAGAGAAAGCGACTTTGTTTTATACTATGTAGTGAAGCAAATTGACACACATTAAAAACAAAATGTCAAATAACGAAAAGGAGGTGCCGCTAAACCTTAACAAGCCTCTGAAAGCCTTATATCAATATCAGCAGATTAGCTATGTTTCAGTGACGGAACGGCGGACCGGCAGAACGGTAGAATCCGTCAAAAGAGCGGAAAAACATGCAAAAGTCGAGGGAAAATTGTCGAGAAAATTTTCCGAGCGAAGTTTCGAAGCGGTCCATGAATACATTCGGCAAACGTCGGCATGAATATAGTATGAATAAAAATGTAAAGGCGTCGAAAGGCGCGGTTAATCATAGCGTGTTTGCATACATTTTTCTGTTGGTAATAAATTTAATGTTGGTGCTGAGGAGAAAAGGTTTGAACTCTAAATATCTGTTTAAGTATGTATGTAGAAAAAAAGTTGTATATCTATTATACATATCACTTCTTCCAAGTTCGGCGTAGTTTGGGATCAGACGGCCATATTTATTTATTTAACTGAGAAAAACATTATAAAAGTAGTAGATTATATATATATTTTTATACCACTTGGGCCGACAAACAAGCAGACGGTCCACCTGATGGTAAGTGGTCACCGCCGCCTATAGACATTTGCAACACTAGGGGCATCGCCAATGCGTTGTCGACCCTGAGACGTGAAGTTGTTAAATCTTATGTGCCTGTACTACTTATAACAAGTAGTACTACCACCTTTCCCATTTCTGCCGCGAAGCAGTAGTGCACTTGTATTGCTGTGTCTCGGTTAGAAAGGTAAGGGGGCCGGTGAAATTACAGGCACATGAGACTTAATAACTTCACGTCTCAGGGTCCTTGGTATTGCAAATGTCCATAGGCGGTGACCACTTACCATCATGTGGACCGTCTGCTTGTTCAAGCAAAGTGGTATCAAAAAAAGACCTAATTTGAATATCCTGGACGAATTAAGTCAATTTGTTAACGTGAACGGCAATATTTCGGTAACACATTAAAAATTAAAATTTATTGTTTTGAAATAGCATAAATATGAATTTATCTTCTTACTTACATACTTGAGTATCTAATAAAACTAAAAAACTAAATATTAAGGAAGTTAAATAAAACCTCAGTATGTAAAATAAAAAATATTCGTCCAAATGCAAAAGTTAAAACGAAAAATCAAAATCGAATATCGGTGATACATCATTCTCGATCAGCGATCTCTTCATCATCTTTAAATCCACAAACTGGGGCTCGATCCATCATATTAGCACCACAATACACAGTTTTCGCATTAATGCAGAGCGAAAATAATATTTCTGCTCTCCGAGGGCACAGCTCGATAGGAATTTCATTACGCAATATAAGTATCTAAGGAGATATTTATTTTTGCTGGCTACATTGAGACGAAATGAAGCATAGTGAGTTCATATTGAATTATATTTTATTAGATGTCCCCTGCATTCTCGGGAATGTAACATTTCTCCGGGATAAAAGTTTTGTAAGTTGATCCAAGTTTTACTATCTATGTGGCAAGTTTCATCCAAATCCGTTTCGTAGTTTTTGCATGAAAGAGTAACAAACGTCCATCCATTCTCAGGAACTTTCGCATTTATATCTACCATAAGTAGGATTGGACCTTCGACCTTTTAGCAATTTCTTAGGGTTCCGTGACCAATGGCCGTCTAACTACCCCTGTTTTATCAGTCCAACTGTCTGTTACAAATGTACCTTTTTAACCATATTAGGTAGAAAGAAGAAATTTTACAATGATTCCTGAGTCCTGACCATTAAAAACAATGTCAAAATCCACCAGTCCATCCGTGTACCTCCTTACAATCAACCTACAGCTCTATCTCAAAGACAATAGAACTTAATTTGGGTTTCATACTAAATAAACCCATGTGTCATCTGTTCGTATACGCCTACGAGTAATATGATAGCTAAATTTCACTTGTAAGTTGAACTTACAGCCTCAAAATAAGTAGGCTGTATACAGGTGCTACAAAACTACCCGTAAAGCCGAAAAGAGGTTAAAAAGGGCCTTATAACGAATCCATTCACAATATTTAAGAACCTTAGTAGCGCTGTATAACATACTCCAAAAAATTAAAAAAAAATGTTTTTTATGAATGAAAAATAGGAAAACTATTAAAGTAGACAATTATAAGATAAAATAGGTACGTAGGCATTTCTGTTAAATATTCTGGTTCCCTGATATGACAGCTTACTTGGGTTGTTGGCTTTGATAATTAATTACCTATATGTTTACAGGGTATTTTCTAACACGTTGTATATTATTATACAGAACCACTCATGCACGCCCACCCCGCTAGTAATCGGCTATTCCTTTTATTGACGTCTATTATTTTTAATTTAATAATTACTTATACCGATCAAATCAATGCAAAACTGTGTCCGATCTGTTAGTTTCTTTATAAAAGTTATCTTCGCAGCGTTTACTTTTACAATATGTCGAGTACACCGATAAACAAGCTGATGGTCCACCTGATGGTAAGTGGTCACCGCCACCGACATTTGCAACACCAGGCCAACAACGCTTTGGCGTTGTCAATCCTGAGACGTAAAGTTGTTAAGTCTCGTGTCCTTATAATTTCACGAGCCCTTACCTTTCTAACCAAAACAGTAATAACAAGTACACATAAATAAGAAAGCCTTAAGATAATATTTTTCCCTGTCTACACGCCTCATGAATATATTTGGTTAATGCAACACGAATGGTAGAACTCAAATTAATTCACGCCGAGCAAATTGAATAGAATCGAAAAAAACACAGACCGCCTCTGTTTGAATTAAAAATTTTTGCTTCAGAGTTTCGCGACGATGAATAAATTTTACGGTTAACTTTAATCTTTTGTGAAGAGGAAATTCTCAACTTTTAACCTATAGCTTCTAGATTTACGTCACAGTCAAAACTATTGATAAGCCAAGAGAGAATGAGCGCTATAGCTTAGGTATAACATAATAGCGATGACTTTACTGGCGACCTAGTAAATCGATTTATAAAGTACACTTAGTGGCGGCAAAGCGAAAAGATTGTGAAACAAACGCTTCGTTAAACACCACTTGAAACTATAAAGCCAAAAATTCTAAATCTAAAGTGGATAGATATGAATAATTTTGGTCCGCAATGTTTTTTCTTCGTTCATTTCGGCGGAGAATTGCAATTTTACGCGGGTTGAGCGCGAATATTAAAAATTAAACTTAATAAGCAAAAGGCCAGTTGCGCTTTGTGCTTGCTACGTGAAATTATTTATTTTTAGGGTTCTTTAACTGTTATGCGGATGGGAACCATTATCAAAGGCCAGTGCTAAGAGTCCGGGTATATTGTGTGGGAGTCTTCCGAGGAATTGTTCGGACTGATACCGGCTGCTTCTTTTCGTCACCGTCCTACAAGACAGCATTTCCATCCCCATCATTTAGATGGTTGGCAGTCCACAACTGTGCGGTTCTCTAGGACTTATCTGCCTCGCACAACAAAACTGTGGAATGAGCTGTCGCCGATCGATATGACCTCCAAACCTTCAAGAAAAGGGCATACTCCTTTTTAAAAGGCCGACAACGCACGTGTGGCTCCTCTGGTCTTGAGGGTGTCCATGGGCGGCGGTAGTCGCTTACCATCAGGCGATACGTCTGCTCGTTTGCCTACCATAACATAAAAAAATAAAAAAATTGTTTATGATTAAATTGTTTGTGATTACAAAAAAAACTGAATTTTCCAGGTGATCAGTAATACAGGTTCTATCCACTGCAGCTACAAAAACTAGTGTTTGTCGTGATAAAAAAAAACAGCACAACAATCAAACTCATTTGTATTCAGTACAATTAAACACAAGAATTACTATGTTACTTCTAATGCCTTTAAGAATATGTGTACCAAGTTTCATGATGATCGGTTAAGTAGTTTTCGCGTGAAAGCGTAACTAACAAACTTACATTCACATTTATAATATTAGTATAATTAGCTATTTCAGCTTTATTTGTCAGCTGAGAATATAAGTTTTATACACGTTCACTCTATAGGCATTGCCTAGTGTGGGTATAGTCATATATAACCTTATTGTGTATCCGCTCTGCGTAGATATATTGTAACTTGTAAGGTTTATTTATAACTAAGTACTTTTTTTGATATTTATTAGTTATAAATAAATATCCTGGGGCTCCATTCTGTAAGGAAAATGACACTAACTTGGAGGATGTTTCGTCACGGCCTCTATGCTCTCTGTCGCTTACAACGCTAATACTACTACTCACGTGAGAGAAAATCTCTCCGAGGCCTCCGTGAAGCGGCTCTCCGACGAAGTTTGTATTTGCTGAATAAGGGGGCTGGTATATTCTTTACACACAGCTCCATCACGAGGTTGTACCATGGAAACTAGACAATTGATATACATTTTTTACTATATAATTTTATAGATAACTAGCTACCCCCCGCGTGGGATGTCACATGTTTTATACATAAAAACCTTCCTCTTCAATCACTCTATCTATTAAAAAAAACCGCATCAAAATCCGTTGCGTAGTTTTAAAGATTAAAGCGTACATAAAGATTTAAGCATACATAGGAATATAGGGACAGAGAAAGCGACTTTGTTTTATACTATGTAGTAATTACAACATGACTCAGAAAAAACATGCTCATGCACACAAATGTTTGTCATGGGTGGATATCGAATTCATGGCATGTGGCTTGGCAGTGATGGTTTCTATCCAAGTCTTCTAGCCGTAGGTAAGCTATATGTTGTTCATGCAGTAATGCATATCTTTATATTAGGAAAATTAGTAGATTTGTTTATTAAATACGTGCAGAACTACGACTACACAAAACAAACAAAATTGTGTTAATTGGAAATGTTATTATTTTTGACTTTTCTTTTCAATTTTCAAAATTCATAACTATTCAATGTTGAAACTCATGTTTAAAAATATGTTTTTTGTTTAATAATACAAAATAATATTATTTCGTTTTGTAGCCAGAATATAGGAATTATTATTATTAAGCGTTTTTATATACTTTATCACAACTATAAAATATCTGAAGGTTTCCAAGAGCACGCACACTTTTATGTTGTCTGATAGTGCCTCTAATTTGTACTCTCTCTCTCTCTACTCTATTTCGTATTGTGCTTTTATTTCATAATCTCTCTCTTAAACATTTGAACACCGACAAAGATATGAAACAACTATTAGTGTAATTTAACCTACATTTATGTTAACCATGCGATAAACTTTATTTCCTTTTTTAACTGTGATTTCACCCGCACTCACTTTTGTACTGTTTCTGAAATTAAATTCACTGAAAAGAACTGTTGATTTAAACTTAAGTTTTAAACGTAAGGTTTTCCATGACGTCAATTATAGAACACTAGACTTTTCTTGGTTACTTTTTTTGTTGTAGTTTTATCAAAAGTAGCTATGAAATGTTATCTATAATTTGAATTTTTGTGTGTGTGTATGTTTGTAAGGAATAAACTAAAAAACTACTGTACCGACTTCAAAAATTCTATCACCATTGGAAAGCTACTACATTCACCCTGAATAACATAGGTTAGTAGTACACACAAATATTTGTCCTGAGTGGGAATCGAACCCGCGACCTTCGGTTTAGCAGTCAGGGTCTCTAACCACTAAGCCAACTGGCCCGTCAAAAAAGTATAGTAATTTGGTAGATAATGGATCTACCAGTATTGTTGCACTTCAGCTTTGTAATTCATTACTAACCTAATCATTTAAAATTTTACTTTATTATCAGTATATGATGGTACAAAGTCACAAAGATTTTCGTGAACTCGATTCTGTAAGGAAAATGATACAACTCGAGGATTTTTCTTCGCGGCCTCTATGCTCTGTCTCTGTAACTAACTACGCTAATACTACTAATCACGGGAGAGGTAAGCTCTCCGAGGCCTCCGTGAAGCGGCTCGCCGACGAAGTTTGTATTAGCTGAATAAGGGGGCTGGATATGATGATACAAAATAACGAAGCATTTTCATAAACTCGAAATAAAAATAAATCGCCAAGTATCACGCAGAAGGAAGATAGTGTAAGTACAGTCGCACGCTCAAGTGGCGAGTGGCTATATATTTTCATTTTGAAGTGTCCTCGCGCCGCGTGTGTGTGACGCTGGGAATTATTGCACTTGAGACCGAGGTCCGATGGCGGATCCGTTTTATTGCGGGAAAAAATTGTGTGAAGTCACACTTCAGCTAAGTAACTGCGAGGGGTTTCAGGTTAAATAATATTAAGAAGTTATTAAGTTCGGTATAATCCGGTTATTAGGTAATGAATGAATGAATGAACGAATGACTTAATGAAAATATGTTTTATCAAAAATACCTTTACTAATTCTTATGAATAGTCGTGGTTGTTTTTTTTTTCACAAAAATTGATTCACCACCATTTTTTTAGTCTCACTGACAATAGTGAATGCAAAATATTGTTAATGACTGATAGAAATCTACAAACTAAATCAGATCAGCAACCATAATATATTCGACAGGCCAGTTGGCTTGGTGGTTAACGCTCTGACTGCCAAACCTAAGGTCGCGGGTTCGATTCCCACCCAGGACAAACATTTGTGTGCATGAACATGTCTGTTTGTTCTGTGTCTGGGTGTAAATATCTATATATATATTTAGAAAAAAAAAAGTAGTATATGTAGTATATCAGTTATCTGGTTTCCATAGTACAAGCTCTGCTTAATTTGTGACCAGATGGCCGTGTGTAAAAGAATGTCCCAGGATATTTATTTATTATTACTTCCTAAAGTCATACTTAATTCATAGTTAACTTTTTAATTTTATTTTTTAATTTTCTTACTAGAAACTATTGTTATTTGGCTAATGTTGTACGCGCCTCTTGTAGGTTTACGTATCAGAATCAAAATTATAATGCAAAATTACTAATGAACGAGGCAATACGTGAACTGTTGGTGTGTCTTATAAATAAATAAATGAATACTTGTATAGATATTTACACGGAACATACAGACATGTTCATGCACACAAATGTCTGTCCTGGGTGGGAAGCGAACCTGCGGTGTAATAATCAAGGTATCTAGCCACCAAGTCAACTGTTTGTCAAATCAATACCTACATAATGAGTGTGCAATTTTTATATACAAAATATTAACATATTATTAAGACATTAAAATACAATAAAATAATCCTAAATTAAAATCAGACAGTAAATTGGTTCCAAATTCAATTTTTAAAAAGGTCAAATGAAATTCCTTTTACAAAAACACTTATCATTCTCAGACATTTAAACTGAGACGCGGAGATATATTCTCAAAGCTCCATTCAGTACAAAAAGAGCTTTATATAAATGAAGGAAACGAAAGGAGCCGAGCTTATCTGTCAACTCACTGTACATTAGTGGACGGGGACGGAGTACAGACGTCGTCAATATCAATATTGGAAGTAACTTGTGGACAGACGCATAAAGGCGTGTCCAGACGTCGCGAGGACAGCGTCGTGCTTCGAAACAATATATGTGTGCTATGAAAAAAAAAATAAGCATCAATGTCAAAAAAGTTCTATCATTTCACCATATATATATGTATATTTGAGCATATTACTATGCTGGTTAAAAATATTTGGTGAAAAGATATTGCACCAAGCACGGATCCACCGTTGTGGGCACGATGGACACAACCCATGTGACGTCATACTTCCACGGTCTATTGAAGTCGATAGGCTGATGATATTTATAACCTATGCCTTTATAAAATGAAATCAACCTCTTTGTAGGAATGTACTGTATCGATCATGAGCGAGTTTATGCTCCGAATCACACTTGGCCGATTTTCAGATGGTTGTGACTACAACCTTTTTTGTGGGCTGTAGTCGCGCTTGTTGTAGCCTGTACTATTTTTCGTTTTCACACTTTACTGTGATATCCTATAATTGGCTTTAGATATTTATAAGATAAATAAGAATATGTAAAATTCATAAATATGATATTAGATATCCTTGTAAAAAAAAAAATATTTCAACCTTTTTTTTTACTCCATGAAGGCCGACAAGACAGACAGACGGTCTAGTCTAGTAATAGACGCCTCTAGACTTTTGCTAGTCCAGGGGCATCGCCGATGCGTCGTCGACCCTTAGACGCCAAGTTCTTAAGTCTCGTGTACCTGATTTATATTCATCGTCACAAACTTGCGCCTTTCTAATATTAGTAAGGATAAGATTAGCACGACAACAATCTAATTAATCAAGTGATTAATAACGTATGTTTTTAGCAACGCTTTTCTTAGTAATTACACCCGATCCTCCCAGAGAGGAGACTTGTACAATAAAAAAAGTTATCTGTGATTTTTCATCTCATTCTACGGCCCGCCTATGTTCGGCGTTATACTATGCCTGAATAGTTTTGATCCTTGATTCAAAAATAATGCACAACAATATTTTATATGTTTTTTTATAATAATTTTTTTATCGATACTACGCAGCCAGTGTTTACTGGCATTAAGTAATTATAAATAAATATCTTGCTGAAGTAATTTATGAATAATAAAGTTACTACTACTAGGACTACTACTACTCTCGGGACGACGCGGTGCCTCTCTGGAAATAAATAATAAATAAATTCTAATTGACACATTATTGGGTACATACAAAAATTACTATAAACTTCATTGTGCCAGCTGGTTTCAATAAAGTTTCCCGGTTGAGCACATAACGCCTAAAGTAGGTAAACCTGTGACATAGAGATTAGACCTCTTCCCTCCGCCAGGTAGACACGGAATGCGTTTGACTGATACTTGAAGAACTTAAACGGCGATCAGGTCTTCTCCTTAAAAGTTGAATCGAATTGAATCGAGTATTGCTTTATATAATATTATGTGAGACATGAGTACCTAGTTGTCGTATTTATCAAATTATCATTAAACTTAATTTTATTGTATCCAACTTAGTACAATAATAAGATTAACAGATGTTTTATTTGAGGGGCTCATGAATTATGAAATACTAGCTATTATGTGCAGAGTTACGGGTTGCCTATACAATTTATCACCCCCTTTTCCACCCCTATCAAGATAATTTTATGAGATTTTTGAAGTAGTAGAGCTCGTAGTGCAGAGGTCTTCCAGGGAAGTACTACCACCTTACCCATATTCACCGTGAAGCAGTATTGCACTATGTTTTGATTATAATGTTAGGGGGTCGGTAAGATTACAGGCACATGGCACTTAACATCTTCACATCTTAGGGTACAAAAAGAAGGGGTTTTCCTACACAAAATACAATCAATCTCCTTACCAAATTTCATCACGATCCATTTAAGCGTTTAGGTGTGAAGACATAACAAACAGAGACACAGACACATTAAAATTTATAATGTTTTAATATCAAGACTTTGCTATCCCAGTACATCGTATCGAAAGGCATTGGTTATCATCTCATAAATTATTGCAGGAACCATTACATAAATATTCTCCGATTGCGCCGCCCGCTGTAGTATCAGCTGAAAAAGAACAGAAAATCGTCACTTTGACATCTGGTTTTCATTAAGGATTAAAAGTAAATCATTTCAAAAGGAAATTGATTGAATTTTTATTCATTTGGTGAAGATTTTTAACTATAAATTATAAATAGGCTGCAAAATCATTTTATTTGTAAATAGATGTCAGTTGAAAACTTTTATAGTCAGGAAGTAGTAGCAGTATGGTGAGTTGGATTCCGTTTTGACAGTTTTATTCAAAAAAGTCAAAATACTGTCTACTACTTCTTGTGCTCGTCCAATAAATATTTTTTTTTTTTGTTTCATTTATATGTTATAAATATATATTTATTATTTTACATATATATTTTGTTTCAGTTTCTATATTTTTTTTTTTATTTTTTTTTTTATTTCTGATCAAAATAGCAATATACATAGTTATCGTTCTTATACTTAAAACCACAAAAGCCTTTATTGGCTTATATATGGCTAGTGAGTTCGGATAAGCAGAATTATATAAAAAAAAATTAAGTGGATTTGTAAATTTTACATTTAAAAATGTTAGTAAATTAGTAGGCTTAACTAAACTAGTTCATTCTGTAGCAGAAAATGCTTTTTTAATTTACATTTTGATTTTTTAGGTTTGCAGTAAATTAGTAAAACTTTCATCAATTTTCTAGTAGGTATTACAAATTTTGAAAGAGTATTAGATCATTACAATGCCTATGTTCTTTATATGCTTTTAGCGTGAGGGGAGCTGCGGGGCAGAAGCTAGTATAGATAAAATCTATCTTCACTTAGTACTATGTAGGGCGATCCTGGGCATTTTTACTCATGATATCCAAGACTCAAAATTTTTTTGCAACAACATAATATTATAATAAAATAATACTAGCAAAGCTAAACCCAACCATATTGTGTAATATCTAAAATTGAATACATACCCTACATTGATCTTATTCAACGAGCAACCAAGAGTTTCCTAGAATAGCCACGCATATTCTGTTACACTACTCTAGTTTTGCTTCCATTGTTTACTCTCTTTAGCACCCACGAACTTAGCTCTTGGCGTATACACTACATGTCAGAGTTTAAAAGCCCCTGATGCATGTTCGTTCCGAACCAACTTTATTGAGAAATGGCTCCAAGAATTGATTCTGACGTCTCTCTCGCCCACTTTAAAACACGTTAAAATGTCTCAAACGTACGTTCAATCAAAATTGGACCTTGAACACCGCGTGTAGGGTCGAAGGTCGATTATACATTTTCGTAAGATTTTTATGAAGAAAAACGTTCTCCTTTATATTTATTAGTTGCTCTTTTTGTGTGTAATGGATTTTTAAGTGAATAAACAACAACAAAAGTTGCTCTGAGTGGTGGTTTCTTTGATATTTCAATAGATGGTAAAGTATTGATAACGTTAATATGGTTTGAATCATTCTTGGTAAATGATAAGATATTATATTATTATACCTAATTCATAGTAAAGACATTTTTGTATTGTGAGATAGTGCGAATAGTGTCAGACATGCCGAAACTCCCAACTTAAACTATGTCGGTACGACTTTGTACAATAGATACGTGTAAGTTATAAACATTCTTGAATTAACAAAACATAATGTAGATCTAAATAAATCTAATATATGGTTTCAGTAATTGTTATTTCTTAAATATAATAAATATGCAAAAGATTTGTAAGTATATTATGCTTTGATATAACCAACTTATACCTGCCTACGTAGTCGAAAATACTATAAGAGTTTTGATAACTGATAATTTATCCACAACTCAAAAAAACAAAAAACCAACTGTGGTGTACGTACTGTGTTACAGGAGAGACGGCGCAAAATCTATGTACATTCTTACTATGTCATGTCCCACGCATTTTCATACGCGGACCTGCCTCCCTATTAACTAACTTACCTTATTCACTTATTTGCCTAATCAGTGAAAGAGACAGAGCGAAGTCGCGATGAAACATCATCGAGCTAGTGTAATTTACCTAACAGAATCAACTAAATGACTGGGTTGTGATTCTTTAAGGTAAATGACACTCGAAGATGTTAGCTCATGGTCTACTTGCTTTGTCTCTTTCGCTTACTACGTAATTACATGAAAGTTTCGCTCTCCGAAGCCGCCGACGAAGTTTGTATTAGCAGAATAAGGGGGTCAGAGTGCACAACAGATTTTCGCCTACAAAAATCTCCCTCTCACATAGATAGTCAAATGACAGCGTAATAACGTTTTTTGCTGACGATATTTCAGCAGCCCCACTGTCCAGGGACTCATCGCAGATTTACCCAGCGCTGGGCGTACCGGTGACGCCCCGAAAAAAAGTTACGACTTCGTACGTCGCTCTGGTGATTTTGATACTTTTGTCTGAATCTTTTTTCAATGAATGACAAAATTCACAAAATGTCTTTTGTGTATAGTTAGTTTGTCCAGGTACTACCAATAATAATAATGTCCACCGTGAGCTGCACTCTTCAAAACTGTGGAATTTTCTATTAAAAAGGTAAGGCAAGTAAAATTACTGGCACGTGACACTTAACAACTTCATCTCTCTTTTAAAACTGTCTTTCTATTTATGGAGAGTAGAAGTAAAGGAGGACCATCTTGAATGAGGGATCAGTCGAAAAAGTGTCAACTTGTAAACAGCAAATTAGTTTTCGAATTCTCACCGAAAGACCGCTAGTGTAGCAAGTGGGAATGATATGAACTTAGCAGCATAAGCAGTTATAAACAGAGTGAAGTGTGCTGGGTTGGATTCCGGTAATTCCTTAATATTATTTTCTATTAGCTATTTACAATTAATTGGGGTACTTAAAACACTGTATAATTTTATTCCATACTCATGTTTGTCTATATATTATAATAAATTTAAAAAATGCGCTGTATCAAAACGGAAATGTTTCTTTCTTTTTTTAATAATTTTGTATCCTACTCTAATAAATTGGTGCACTCTATTTGAAATTATTCCACTTGCTACAGTAGCGCCACCATAATTTGTTCCCTTTCAACGGACACTTTTTAGTACACTGAGATGGTCCTCCTTTACTTCTACACTCCGTATTTCCATTATAATCGTAAGGTAAGTGAAATTACAGGCACTTGACACTTAGAACTTCATGTCTCAGCGCCCGCAACGCATCGGTGTTGCCATTGATAAAAAAGTATTTATTGGGCACACATGCACACATATTACAACCTCAGCAAGCATGAGAATTGAAACTATGACATTAGTATTCAAAATGACTATAGGCATCATCATTGACGCCGTATCGCGTCTTTACTTGACATACGAAAATAGGGTGTGTCTTTAAGACACATATATATATAATACACGATAGAAATGAAATTTTTGTATTACAGAGAAACATTTAATTATTCATCAATCACTTTTGAATACCATAGATTATTGGAACGAAGTTCCTTATCGCGCGTTGTGAAAGGGGGCTAGACGGAAAAAATTCATACGAAAAGTAGTAACGACACTTTTTGTCATATTGTTACGTTCTAAATTTAAATGATATGGTTTATTATTGGGTTTGTTTTTTTCATAATTTATTTAAAGGCTACATAAAACATGTTTAAAATTCTGTTCCATTTATAAATTAGTATAATTAGTAATTATTATACGAAAAGGAATAAGTTAAAAGTAAATTTTGAATCGCACTGAATTGAAAGAAGCATGTATTATGTCAATGAAAACTTCGTTCCTAACTGGTGTCCCACGACACCATTTTTTATCATTAATTTCATCACACAAAAAGGTTGCGGATCAGAATCTCAAGCATGACAAGTTTCACTTCTAAAGCTCAAACGCATGATAATAGAAAAATTCAATTTAACGGACATAATAAAAAAATAGAAAGCCATTATTATTACAGAAAACATCGATGTTTTAAATAAAAATAAATGTAATACTCCAACTGCACTGTCACTAACTCTACAGAGCTGTTAACCCAGTAGTACCCAAGTACCCAAGTGACATAGAGTAGTCCCCAATGACTCAGCTTTCTGACTTGCACTTGAACTAAACCAATATACTCACTGGCGAGTTCGCAAGTTATAATGCAAGTCATTTTTGGACGATATACGACTTCTTTGAAATTTTATTATTGCAAAAGTCCCCCGCGGTTGTACCCGCGTTAATCGATATCATATATAGCCTATGGTAGCAGTCCCATCCCTATATGTTCAGTAGTTTTGAGGGAGCCTATTTTCCTAATATTTGAAGAAATATAAATTGTAATGTAACCACTTTTAACATATTTAAAATGTAAGTAATCTGAATGAATTACAATAGAATGGAATTAAAAAAAATGTGTTTTTTTTTCTTAAATAATACCTACCTACCCATGTATAAAATAATACATATACTGGGACATTCTTTTTTACACACGGCCATCGTATAGATCCCAAACTAAGCAGAGCTTGTACTATGGAAACCAGATAACTGATATACTAACATATGCTCCATTTTTTCTAAATACATAGTTTAGATATTTACACCCAGACACAGAACAAACAGACGTGTTAATGCACACAAATGTTTGTCCTGGATGGAAATCGAACCCGCGACCTTCGTTTCGTGCAGCCATTATATATTAAAATCTATCTAAATCTGAATAGTATTAAGTACACACATAAACATTTGCATTCATAAAGTCATTTATATTAAGTATTTATATAAGTTAATTTTTTTAACAAAAATGTCACCGATCTCTTTTATGGCTCGTTAGTTTTATGCGAAAGCTTTCTTTTCGGATTACCAACATAAAAAAATATGATAGTAAGTAACTTCCCATCTTCGAGACTGGATCGTTTCGAGAGAGATAAAAAAATATTCGACAATGCGAAATGACAAGTGGTAACCCGTTCTATGTATTCGTAGATTAGATAAGTTGGGACGACATGAGACGAGAGCTGTACGACTTTGTAGGAAAATCGTTTGACGGTATTATCGTTTGGTCGAGATGTTTTAGAGTCTTCGAAGAGACTGTTGAAGGTATAAAGGTAGTGTATATGTTATAAATGGATCTAAGGATTTTTTTTGAGACTAGCTGACCCGGAAGAAGTTGTCCTGTCTTTAATGAATATTGAATTCGAACTGGTATCATTAATAAAAATGAAATACCAAGAACATAGCGTTTATTGTTCTTGACAATTACATTTTAATATTAGGTGTGATGGCGCTCTGAACTAACTATGATGAACAAACACTTCTTAAAAAACTCACTGTACATAACAAAACAATTTTCCGATTGAATAAACTCTGAAATGTGCACTAAGTAATGATAAATTAATTATTTCATCAATATAATTCCGACCCATGCCTCTGTTTTGATATATTAAAAGATAATGTAACATTCCTTTGGATCGCAGCTAAAACCGCGTGGGTTAGCTGTATGGTATATATGTAAAACAGGGGTGGATTGTCTGTGGCATTGCAATTGCCAAGGAAAAAATATTAATCAATTATATTATTACATGAAATATTTTCGGTGGGTTATGTCTAGATGTCTAATGACTTTAGGCTCTATGGCTTTGATGATGCGACTTAAAGTCGCAACGCGGAACGTCACTCACCAGCCCCCTTATTAACCTAATACAAACTGTTGTCAAGCCAACGTTCGACGAGTGGACCTCTCAAATGATTGCGTAGACAGCGAAGGAGACAGAGCAACCGGCCGCGACTTATCCTTGATGTTTTGTAATTTACCTTACATAATCAAGCCCCAGAAGTTAAAACTCACATAAAGAGTGTAACATATTACATGTAAGTACGCGCCACCTGGCAGACTTTTATTTTATGAAGTCAATAAAATGTCCGGCGGAACTATCCCTGTGAAGTTTGTCGCCGGCAAACATAGGGTAGGGTGGGGCAAGTTCAAAAAGGTTTTATGATATTAAAGTGGCATGTCTGATATTTTATTTATTTACTAAGATCGAGTAAGTCGTACGATAGTTCAAAATAAAAATAATAATTCAAAACCATTTATTCAGTTTACCCTCGGAAGGCACTTATGAAGGTCAAGTTTAAAGTTTAAGGTTACTGAAGCTACTACCTCGTTTCGTCGTAACCTCGAATTTACAAACAATTATTATTATATTGTGTTACAGCTATCAATGCAGCAATTCAGCTAAAAAAAATCTAATTCCATTTCGAATTTAGATTTGTTTAAATGGAATTTTTACTATGTATTTATATGTGATTATTTACGCTGGTTTACCGAATGATGTATATTGTAATTATGTCATGATTATATACTTTAAAAGATGATGCAAATGTTTGTATGTATGGGTATTTGTTACTCTTTACTAAACTACCAAACGTATTTGGATAAAACTTGGCACATATATAGAAAATGCCCTGGAATAATTGGATACTTTTTGTGCCGGGAAAAGGATACATCCCTCGGGAACGCAGGCGAATCCGCGGTGGTCAGCTAGTGATTTAATAATGGCATTAGGTGCCTTGTATTCACTCAGTACCTTCTTAACTGCATCATTTAGCATCATTTTCAGTATAACGGAATATGCAACATACTATTTGATTACTCAACGATAGCATAATGAACCTTGTAACCGCTAACAAAAGCTTCAAATTCGATTACCTTTTCGACCCGAAATTGCATCAGTACAGTCCTCAGTCTACAATGACACATAAGCTATATAATCCGCACAGGATTTTGAGCTCCAGTGATCAAATTATAAAGTTGTTTTTTAAATGGGCGTGTAAATCCTTAGAGTAATTTCATTGCGGTGTGCCTGAACGTATTTGCAAGGTGTTACTTTGGGAGATCCAGGGTAGAGTTTAAGGCACGCTCGTGGTAACTTTCAACTCGGTTTAAACTAGGGGTTCACCTTAGGGGTAAGTTTAATAACTGGTGACAGTTTACTTAGTAATAATAATGTAGTGTGGTGTGACGAATACTTCTATCACAGTTCACCTCTAGGTTATCGTAAAAGGCGACTAAAGAGTTTGATGATGACCATTAGGTTGAAGGGAGAAATTAGTTGTTCCATACTTTAGACTAACTAAAGTTTTGAAGCGCTTTCAGTAACCAAAATGCCTGATCATAAATTTTTAAATTATATTAGGAAAGTTTTGAAAGAAAAAGCGTATTACAAGGTAGTTCATTAAATTGAAGATAAAAATGTATGGAAATAGCTACTCTCTGAACAGTGCACCTCTAATTTTCTTGTTTTAGTTGTAAGTAATTATTGCCATTTTCTATTTTGTAGAGTTGTTATTTCTTTTTTTTCTTTTTTAATGTTACCTATATTAAGTATTTTGTAATTGTTAAATATTGTAATAGAAATATGTAAAATTGATTTATAATATCAATTTACATAAAAAAAATAGCCAAAAAGTCAGAATAGATAAAATTTATAAAAAAAATTACTTAATAAAAATAAAAAGAATGTAACCTTGCTGAGTTTCTTGCCGGTTCTTCTCAGTTGAAGGCTGATTTCCGAACCGGTAGTAGCTTCAGTAACTTTAAATTTGACCTTCATAAGTGCCGAGGGCCTAAACTGAATAAAGGGTTTTGATTTTTTTTTTATTTTGCACTATCGTACACCTTACTCGATCTTAGTAAATAAATAAAATATCAAAGAATCTCCAAACTTATCAGACATGCCACTTTAATATCATAAAACCTTTTTGAACTTGGTTTTGAATTTTGAGTTGGTTCTTCGCCATTCAATCCATTTTTTACAACTGGTAACCTGCCTTTAGTTAACTCTCTTTGGAAAGCCGTTGGTCCACTTAGCGTATGGTGTTTTTTAAGTATCATAACAAAACCCTACCTCCACGGGATGCAAATGCCTTATCACTACATAGTATAAAACAATGTCGCTTTCTCTGTCCCTATATCCCTATGTATGCTTAAATCTTTAAAACTACGCAACGAATTTTGATGCGGTTTTTTTTATAGAGATTGAAGAGAAAGGTTTTTATGTATAATACATGTGACATCCCACGGGACCGCGGGTAAAACCGCGGGGGACAGCTAGTTATTTATAAGAGTCAAATAAAATTATAAAATCAGGAAATTAAAATAATAATGCATAGAGATTTTTCAGGTTACAAATATACAGGTTAATTAATTCTAACCACCAGTATCCTTCATTTAGATTGTCTTGGTTCTATTCCGGTCAATAGCAACAAAATTGTATATTGATGCTGGCACAGTAGTTTAAACCGCGTGTATCTGTCTTTTGCCTTATAACAGTCTAGCTGCACCCCGCGATTTCGCCCGCATTCCCGAGGGATATAAGCATAACCTTCCTTTTGAATAATTTTGTCTTTTGATGAAAACTGCATCAAAATCCGTCGCGCAGTTTAAAAGACATAAACGTACAAACAGATAATACTTAGACAAAAAAAAACGAAAAGTAAAAAAATTACAAATTAATAATAAGAAATTTAAAAGTAGAAGACATTTGGTTCATTAGTATTTAATTATTCCAATCGGGAGCATCTCTGAATAACCTCAAATACTTCCAAGTGTAAGTAAACTAGTATTCCAATACACAATTTTTTGAACCCTTTTCCAATATCTACCAACTTTAACTGATACTCGACAAAACGTTTTCCAGTTAAGTAGAAACCATTAATTCCGGATCTCGTACCGCAGCTCAAGCTCACGCACTTTGACACAAAATAAACTGGCAATCAGAGAGGAGTGGAATGTCGGAGGGAATCCTCATAAATCCGGCGTCTAGTTCACTCCGGCCTTATTCAATCTCCGGGGGAATGTGGTGCGAGGATGTGATGGTACTGGATGTGGTATTCTAGAATAAAATATACAAGTACCTATACTTCGTGAATAATTTACAGCTGTCTTTTATTTTATTAATAGTATGCTGGATGCTCAGTACTTTTCGATTCTTGAGTCTAGTTAATTATCGATAAAGTTGATCATTGAAAACACGGATAATACAACATTTTCTGAAAATGAATCCTAGCTAGATCGATTTAACGCCCCCGAAACCCCCTGTATACAAAATTTCATGAAAATCGTTGGAGCCGTTTCCGAGATCCTAATTGTATACATACAAGATACATTGCTCGTTTAAAGGTATTAGATTAATGCTGTTTATCGGACTACGCATCACTTAAGAGCGGTTGGACCGATTCGGCAATTTTTTTGAATAACTTGAAGCAGCTCGAAAAATTTTGAATTTTGGAAAAACCAAACGTGCTCTTTTCTACAACATTTTTGTATGAAACCATTAGGACCATAACTCATGATTAGATGAACCATTGCAACGTCTGCCGGAAAAAGAATCAAGCAAGCTGTCGGCGCGTCAGTTCTGATGGTAAACGGTCAACGCAGCCTATTGACACTTGCCAACTCTGCAAAAATCCCTTCACATTCTTCATGGGGGACCCCATGCTGTACTCACTTGGAAAACCCCAGAGCTCATTCCACAACCTGAGCGTCCAATGCTTTTAAGGGTGGTTTTACAGTGACGCTTTCGCCAGCGGGGTTGGTTGGATTGTTACATATAAAATAAATAACAAATAAATAAATATCCTGGGACACACACACGGCCATCTGATCCCAAACTAAGCAGAGCTTGTACTATGGAAACCAGATAACTGATATACTACATACGAGTATACTACTTTCTTATTTTTCTAAATACATATATAGATATTTACACCCAGACACAGAACAAACAGACATGTTCATGCACACAAATGTTTGTCCTGGGTGGGAATCGAACCCGCGACCTTTGACTTGGCAGTCAGGGTCGCTAACTACCAAGCCAATTGGTCTGTAAACTATGGTTAAAACCAACAGTCGCAGATGGCTTACGGGCCGCGCTTGCCACCCGCGCGGACGGTAAACGTCACTGTAAAACCACACTAATATTGAAAATGTCCTATCCAGAAACTTTATACCGCGGTAAGCAAGTATATTTTACTTGGAGAGGTCGTGTTTCGCTGGGTTCCGATATAAAAGTCCACTTTATAAAGGCTGACCGCAGACTTTTGTATGTTTGTCTTTACACAACACGCGAAGTTTTAATGTGAAAGCTGGAGACCAGACGCGGACTTTTACTACGTAACTTATATGTTATCTTAACTCTATTGCATATCAAACATTTTATTTTCTTTGAAGTTAGTAGACATGATGAATATAATATAGACATCGAGATGCAACATCGAGATGCAGTTGTCATGGAGAGTCATTTGGGAGCGAAACCATCCGAGGCCGAAATAGCTTAAACTTTAATATTTAGAATTATAAATTTGGATGAATAAGTGTAACTAAATTTATGTAAATGCTAAGTTATTTATTTATAATCCATGTATCGGCGATAGAAAAATTCAATGTAACACTATATATTATGGAACCACAAGCCTCAGTTCAAAACAACGAACTGCAAGCGCGGAAAGATGTTAATTTTTTAAGACACAATACAATTAATCTTAAAATAATTTATCGTGGAATCTTCAAAGAGTACGGACTAAGAATTCTTAGAAGTCTGTAGAAAATGGAAAAAATATTTTATATTTATAAAATGTTTATTGTATTATGTGCTCTACCATGCAACTTTATTGAAACCAGCTGGCACAATGAAGATTGATTATAGTCATAGTTGCAATTTTTGTCAATAAAGAATTATTATTATAAATTAGTATCCGGTCGTACTAATATAAAAGACGGGCAAGTTTGTTGGTTGTACTTTGAATGTTACCTATATTAAGTATTTTGTAATTGTTAAATATATAAAATTTATATTATAAAATAGCCAAAGTCATAATAGATAAAATTTAAATAAAAAAATATTTAAAAAAAACAATGTAATGTTGCTGGGACTCTTACCGATTCTTCTCAGTCTAGCTGCACCCCGCGATTTCGCCCGCATTCCCGAGGGATATAAGCATAACCTTCCTTTTGAATAATTTTGTCTTTTGATGAAAACTGCATCAAAATCCGTCGCGCAGTTTAAAAGACATAAACGTACAAACAGATAATACTTAGACAAAAAAAAACGAAAAGTAAAAAAATTACAAATTAATAATAAGAAATTTAAAAGTAGAAGACATTTGGTTCATTAGTATTTAATTATTCCAATCGGGAGCATCTCTGAATAACCTCAAATACTTCCAAGTGTAAGTAAACTAGTATTCCAATACACAATTTTTTGAACCCTTTTCCAATATCTACCAACTTTAACTGATACTCGACAAAACGTTTTCCAGTTAAGTAGAAACCATTAATTCCGGATCTCGTACCGCAGCTCAAGCTCACGCACTTTGACACAAAATAAACTGGCAATCAGAGAGGAGTGGAATGTCGGAGGGAATCCTCATAAATCCGGCGTCTAGTTCACTCCGGCCTTATTCAATCTCCGGGGGAATGTGGTGCGAGGATGTGATGGTACTGGATGTGGTATTCTAGAATAAAATATACAAGTACCTATACTTCGTGAATAATTTACAGCTGTCTTTTATTTTATTAATAGTATGCTGGATGCTCAGTACTTTTCGATTCTTGAGTCTAGTTAATTATCGATAAAGTTGATCATTGAAAACACGGATAATACAACATTTTCTGAAAATGAATCCTAGCTAGATCGATTTAACGCCCCCGAAACCCCCTGTATACAAAATTTCATGAAAATCGTTGGAGCCGTTTCCGAGATCCTAATTGTATACATACAAGATACATTGCTCGTTTAAAGGTATTAGATTAATGCTGTTTATCGGACTACGCATCACTTAAGAGCGGTTGGACCGATTCGGCAATTTTTTTGAATAACTTGAAGCAGCTCGAAAAATTTTGAATTTTGGAAAAACCAAACGTGCTCTTTTCTACAACATTTTTGTATGAAACCATTAGGACCATAACTCATGATTAGATGAACCATTGCAACGTCTGCCGGAAAAAGAATCAAGCAAGCTGTCGGCGCGTCAGTTCTGATGGTAAACGGTCAACGCAGCCTATTGACACTTGCCAACTCTGCAAAAATCCCTTCACATTCTTCATGGGGGACCCCATGCTGTACTCACTTGGAAAACCCCAGAGCTCATTCCACAACCTGAGCGTCCAATGCTTTTAAGGGTGGTTTTACAGTGACGCTTTCGCCAGCGGGGTTGGTTGGATTGTTACATATAAAATAAATAACAAATAAATAAATATCCTGGGACACACACACGGCCATCTGATCCCAAACTAAGCAGAGCTTGTACTATGGAAACCAGATAACTGATATACTACATACGAGTATACTACTTTCTTATTTTTCTAAATACATATATAGATATTTACACCCAGACACAGAACAAACAGACATGTTCATGCACACAAATGTTTGTCCTGGGTGGGAATCGAACCCGCGACCTTTGACTTGGCAGTCAGGGTCGCTAACTACCAAGCCAATTGGTCTGTAAACTATGGTTAAAACCAACAGTCGCAGATGGCTTACGGGCCGCGCTTGCCACCCGCGCGGACGGTAAACGTCACTGTAAAACCACACTAATATTGAAAATGTCCTATCCAGAAACTTTATACCGCGGTAAGCAAGTATATTTTACTTGGAGAGGTCGTGTTTCGCTGGGTTCCGATATAAAAGTCCACTTTATAAAGGCTGACCGCAGACTTTTGTATGTTTGTCTTTACACAACACGCGAAGTTTTAATGTGAAAGCTGGAGACCAGACGCGGACTTTTACTACGTAACTTATATGTTATCTTAACTCTATTGCATATCAAACATTTTATTTTCTTTGAAGTTAGTAGACATGATGAATATAATATAGACATCGAGATGCAACATCGAGATGCAGTTGTCATGGAGAGTCATTTGGGAGCGAAACCATCCGAGGCCGAAATAGCTTAAACTTTAATATTTAGAATTATAAATTTGGATGAATAAGTGTAACTAAATTTATGTAAATGCTAAGTTATTTATTTATAATCCATGTATCGGCGATAGAAAAATTCAATGTAACACTATATATTATGGAACCACAAGCCTCAGTTCAAAACAACGAACTGCAAGCGCGGAAAGATGTTAATTTTTTAAGACACAATACAATTAATCTTAAAATAATTTATCGTGGAATCTTCAAAGAGTACGGACTAAGAATTCTTAGAAGTCTGTAGAAAATGGAAAAAATATTTTATATTTATAAAATGTTTATTGTATTATGTGCTCTACCATGCAACTTTATTGAAACCAGCTGGCACAATGAAGATTGATTATAGTCATAGTTGCAATTTTTGTCAATAAAGAATTATTATTATAAATTAGTATCCGGTCGTACTAATATAAAAGACGGGCAAGTTTGTTGGTTGTACTTTGAATGTTACCTATATTAAGTATTTTGTAATTGTTAAATATATAAAATTTATATTATAAAATAGCCAAAGTCATAATAGATAAAATTTAAATAAAAAAATATTTAAAAAAAACAATGTAATGTTGCTGGGACTCTTACCGATTCTTCTCAGTCGAAGGGTGACTTCCGAACCGGTAGTAGCTTCAGTTACTTTAAATTTGACCTTCATAAATTCCTTCCGTGGGCCAAAACTGAATAAATGGTTTTGAATTTTAAATTTTGAATTTATGGATGTATAGATCTTTGTTACTCTTTTACGCAAAAACTACCGAACGGATTTGGATGAAACTTGGCAGATAAATAGAGCATGCCTCGGGAACGCGGGTGAAACAGTGGGGAACAGCTTAATACTTAAAAATGTATTAATAAATCAAAACACATCAACAGAGTGTTTGTGTTAGTAGTAGTAGAGCTCTTAGTGCAGAGTTCGTCCGGGGAAGTACTACCACCTTACCCATTTCCGCCGTGAAGCAGTAGTACAATTGTATTACTGTGTTTCGGTTAGAAAGTTAAGGGGGCCGGTGAAATTACAGGCACATGAGACTTAACAACTTCACGTCTCAGGGTCGACAACGCATTGGCGATGCTCCTAGTGTTGCAAATGTTCATAGGCGGCGGTGACCACTTACCATCAGGTGGACCGTCAGCTTGTTTGTCATCCCAAGTGGCATAAAAAAATAAAGATTCAAAATCTTTAAACACTTATACACCACGAATATCAATGAAAATATTTTGATACTTTATAATATAAAAATTCAAAACCATTTATTCATTTATCCATTTTTTCTTTCATTTTCAATTATTTAAGGCCCTCGGAAGACACTTATGAAGGTCAAATTTAAAGTTACTGAATCTACTACTTTTTTATTTTATTATTACTTCTTACAAATTTTTATATGAATTTTATCTATTCTGACTTTTTGACTGTTTAATAATATCAATGTTATGTATTTTTACATTTAATAATTACAAAAATACTTAATATAGGTAATATTCAAAAACAAAAAAGAAATTAAAAAAACTAGAAAATAAAAAATAACAATAATTATTTACAACTTAAACAAGCAAATTAGAGGTGCAAATAGGTATAGATAGTAATATAATGATGGGCTAGTTAACCTGGCCGTTAGATACTTTGACTGTTGCACCACACACCACACCACAGGCCGTGGGTTCAATTTCCACTCAGGACAACACCCACTCTGATTTTCATAGATTTATTCCTTGAATGAAGCATATCAGTTTTCACATGCGACTGACAAACACTCACAAAGTCAGCGTAGTAATAGTCCGTTAGTATATAGAAATATTACTTTACATTCATCCAAGTAAAAGATTTGAATCGAGACAGCAAGTAGAAATAAAATGTCAATGTAACAAAGCTACATTTTCCAATATCTTCGGACGTTTGGAAGGCTATCAGGAGACGCGCTGACATTTTTTATTAGATCTATAAAAAATAATGTCTCTGACACGGATCTTTGAATTGTTTCATCAAATGACCATCCTCTTGCTAGCGTCATATTTGTGAGGACAGTCTTGGTTTATGTACGTCTTTTTGTGTAGCTTATAAACTACATGTGTGTAATTTGACAGCTAGCTAACGGGTAGCTAGGTAACCAAAGGTCCTGGGCCAAAAAATTAGTAGGGCCCCAACCAAACTATTTAAAATGGTTTGTCCCCCAGCCGAAGCTTGGGGGCCCCGGGGCACTGCCCCGTCTAGCCCTCTGGTAGCTACGTCGCTGTTTGTAAGTCAGAGTTCGAGGGCCCCCCTGAGCTTGGGGGCTCTGGGGCACTGCCCCGTCTAGCCCTCCGGTAGCTACGTCGCTGTTTGTAAGTCAGAGTTCGAGAGCCCCCCTGAGCTTGGGGGCCCTGGGGCACTGCCCCGTCTAGCCCTCCGGTAGCTTCGCCACTGTCCATAACATAAATCCTGAAATCTAGAAGAAAAGTATCAAGTTATACAAAAGTTATATTTCTGCGTTTTCAGAAATAATTACTAAAGATCTGTCTATCACCTTAGTATTTTCCCAGTCCAGGGATCGTATGTTTTCCCGGGGATTAAAAACGTATGTGTCCTACGTGTTAATCCAGAACTCATATACGAGTATATCACAGTGCTCAGTTTCATCCAAATCCATTCAGCCATTTATGTGTGATTGAAACACAATCATCTAAACTTTAAGATATCAATTGAGATTACTTAAGTTATAGACCAAAAGAAGATAGTCCCACTCCCACCATTTCAAAACAATGCTTTTTAATATTTTGTTTTTTTTTCTTACAGTTGCTTTTACGTAAGTCAATCAAGTCCTCAAATTAGTTATTACCAAAAAATGCTACCTAGATTTACTAACACCTCATCGAGCTTTAGAACGAAATGAATCTAATTACCAAATCCTATAGATTTTTAATAAAGCCACCAACTAGTACGTCATTTTATAAAGGTGACATAAAGCGCTTAACAAACGACTAAGTCGTTTAAATTTAACTCATTTTCAAGCTTAGTGACCGTAAAAGATCTAGTTTAAAGTCATCCCAGGGTGTCGTGGTAGATTTACAGGGAGTTGCCAATCTCCGCCGCTAGATGGCGATACGCGACACGCTCGTAAAGCGGTTTATGGTCAGTCGTGCTTCGGATGTTGAATGATCCGGACGTCAGGAACGAGAATTGGTGGTGTATATAAAATTAACTTTGGTTTACAACATGTGACAAATTAGCTGGAAATTTTATAACAAAATTACTTCAATGTTTGCACATATTAACAATATTTCTGTAGGCACATATTAATGCTTATACACTGCCTTGATACATTGACAAAAGAGTAAAGATTTTGTTTGACACTGGAAAACTCATTGTCGATTATAATCCTTACCTTTATCTATCAACACCAATTTAATCATTGGGATTGTGTCTTCATGGCTAAATTAGAGTACCTACCTACTATGGTAGATTTATATGGATTCCTGATTGACAAAACCAAGGTTAATGCAACTAAATAATCTATTTTACGTCCAGAAAAATCGTATGATATCAAAGATCACTACCCCCACTCGGGCACAAACGCAATTTGCTCCAACAAGCGTGGCTAATAAAGTTTGTTGTTGCACCTAGCGTGTGTTCTCTTTACGACTCGCCATTGGAAGGAAATTGAATGTGGAATGCGGGCAGAATGCAAACCGGCACCTGAGTTTAACACAACCGTTACTATTTAACCGGTGTTTGGAAAGTCGATCGATTCTCGAATCGAAGGTTCTTAGGGGGCGTCTATTAATTACGTGAGGCATTTAGGGGGGGAGGGGGTCAACCAAAATTTCACCGAATCTCACGTGGAGGAGAGGGGCAAATATCACGTAATTTTTTATTAGCGAGAAACCGTGTAAAATTGCTTGAAGAGGGTTATATATAGTGGTAATATTTTTTCACATCTAAATCGTATACTTATGATAATATCAAATCTCACGTGAGATTACGGGCGGGGAAAAACACCCTACGATTACAAATTAAAATTGACGGAATTACTGTACTTACCTGCACGATTGAATTACGCGAAAATGGGCTGGTTTAATCTATTACTAAGCGCATGGAATAAATTCATGTCTAGGATAAGTAAATGATACCTTTAAATCAAATACTTTTATTCTTTAATTACTTACTAAACATTTTTTCTTTTGACTGTACTGATTTGGCTTGAACAATAGATTGTACTATTAATTTATGGGTCCCAGTCGCCGGAAGAAAAATATTTAAATTAAAAGGATCCGGCAAGTGGGACCGCGGGTCCAGTTTATTGCAGTCCCAGTCGCCGGAAGCCTCGGCCCTATGCCTGTTTGTGGGCCTACTTGACAATTAAAAAGAAAATCACTTATGAAATGTATCTAAGGAGGTATACATATCGAGATGAATACTTTTTTGTACTTCACGAGAACAAATAGTAACTAGACTGAACCAGACAGTCTGAATACTCGATTCTTGCTTCTTATAAACCAATATGCGTTTATCAATTCATAGTGCACTTTCCTAAGCAATCGGCCTTATTGTTTTTGCATTAAAGTGTATTTTCCATAACATCAATAATGATGATATAATGGAAATTGGTAAAAACTGGTTCTAAGATGAACAATAAGAACAATTTGAAGTGAAACGACCAAGTGCTCGACAACGACAGATTTATTTTCCACTTTATATAAATATAAATACAACACAAATTGTATAGATCTGAATACATTATTAATAAAATGTAACTTTAATATGAACACAGGAAATCGAACAAAATAAACCATTTTTTTGATTAAATTAAATTTCATAAATTATCAGGACGTATCTTTGTTACTATTGCACGCAAAAAATTTAAACGGATTTGGATGAAACTTGGCATATGGATAGTTCATAACCTAGATTAAGATATAGGATACTTTTTATGTCGGGAAAATGTCACATCCCTCGGGAACGCAATGAAACCCTTGGGACGGAAGCCAGTTCTTTATAAGTTGTCTCCACTGCCAATAATAAGCACCGTATTTAAGACCGCAGGCTTTATCGATAAAATGTTTGTGCTCTAAAATTATTTTAATAAGTAGATATATATAAGATCTACATTTTTTGACAGGCCAATTGGCTTGGTGGTTAGCGACCCTGACTGCCAAGTCGAAGGTCACGGGTTCGATTCCCACCCAGGACAAACATTTGTGTGCATGAACATGTCTGTTTGTTCTGTGCCTGGGTGTCAATATATATATCTGTATGTACCATATAGAAAGAAAAAAGTAGTATATCAGTTAGCTGGTTTCCATAGTGCAAGCTCTGCTAGTTTGGGATCAGATGACCGTGTGTAAAGAATGTCCCAGGATATTTATTTATTTGGGTTATTAGGAATTATCAATAAAAAGTCTTAAAGCCTTTGCGGCTTGTGCTCTCAAATTCCGTATAATACAATCCCTAAATAACTGACGTTCAATAACAGCCCAAAATACCATCCCAAGTCCCCCCCTTCCTCAGTTATCCAATTGCAATATTTTTACAGTTTAGTTCATAAAAGTATAAAGGCAATTGTATTGGAGTGGCGTTTTTATTTGTCACATTATAATGGTCGTTCGTAGCAGGGCGAGCCGTCCGAGCTTTACGAGCGGCCGGCTGGCGATATCGCAGCGTTTTATTGGCGTTTTATTGACGGAATACGACACGCGTGACTGTTACAACTAAAAACTATAAGGTGACTTACACATAGTTATATGCTCTGGCATTGCATATATATTAAAAAATATATTAGGAAAGTTTTGAAAGAAAAAGCGTATTACAAGGTAGTTCATTATATTGAAGAAAAAAATGTATGGAAATAGCTACTCTCTGCACAATGCACCTCTAATTTTCATGTTTAAGTTGTAAGTAATTATTGTTATTTTCTTTTTTGTAGTCTTGTTATTATTGTTTTTTTTTTTCTTTTTCAATGTTACCTATATCAAGTATTTTGTTACTGTTTACTGTTGAATAAAATTATAAATATATGACAACAATTTTTTTTTTTTGTGTGAATTCTCTGAAAACGGTTCTCCCTATATTTCACCAATATCGCATACCTCTACAAACAATCCTCATTACCATATGAAAATCCATTTTATTGTCTTACAAAATTAAAAAGTCTCTCACTTTACTGTTTCCCCCTATATTACAGTACAGTGATAGGTGTTTGTTATTTGTTCGTATGTCCGAGCGTATTTGTCGAGCACTCACCACTTGTGACTCGGTTACAGCTACAGCCTGTATACTGTTTACTAACATGTTTTTAACTCTATTTCACCTCTATTGTTGCATTTGTGTGATGCGAAATAAAGTTAGAATTTTTTTTTTTTGCTTAGAATTGCTTTTTAATGGACTTTTAACGTAGTTTTTATCTAAAAAAATCATTTTTTTGTTTAAATACCTTTAAACCTATTATGCCCCAGAATTAGGGCTGATCATTTGATTTTTTCCCGGACACACCTAAACAATATTTTTAAACTCATAGTTAGTATCTATCAACATTTAACTGCTTTATCTACTAATTAATCGGGATTTACCGGACACAAAAACCCTATCCGGACGCTCCCCGGACACCCTCTAAACTCGAACAAATCTGGGGAAACTCGGATGGATGGCGGCCCTCCTAGAATGATCTCTACTCAGACCTACATTCCACTATTTATATTTCAGGTCCAACGTGATATATGGTGGGCATTTAACTTAATACCGCTCAGACCTCAAGGTGAAAAGTAATCTAAATACAGTATAATAGAATCTCAAATAGATCGACAAACAGGCAGACAGTTCACATGATGGTAAGTGGTCACCCCCGCCTATAAACATTTGCAATACTAAGATCATCGCCATTGTGTTGTCGACCCTGAGATGTGAAGTTGTTAAGTCTCATGTGCCTGTAATTTCACCGACCCCCTTACCTTTCTAACCGATGCACACTAAAACAAGTGCACTTCTGCTTCACGGCGGAAATGTGTACGGTCATAGTATATCCCAGGTCGAACTCTGTACTAACTAAAAGCTCTACTACTAACTAGTTTAAACCATTATAATAAACTTGCTATGGGGGATAGCAAGCGTCCCTGTTAGGGGTAAAGAGTAGGCCAGATTTTCTCCGAATGAAAAATAGATTTCAAAGAATAGCGTCGATTCGTTGCTGCGTTGTTGCTTCAGGACAAACCGACTAACACACAGTTTTAAGTTTAGAATATTTGTAGATATTGACAGGATCTTGCCAGTTAGCTTGGAGGTTAGCGACTCTAACTGCCAAACCGAAGGTCGCGGGATCGATTCCCACACAGGACAAACATTTGTATGCAACATGTCTGTTTGTTCTGTGTGTGGGTGTAAATATCTATATAAGTATGAATTAGAAAAAAAGTAGTATATGTGGTATATCAGTTTAACATAAAATTGTTAAGTACTACATTCTCTTTGTTTAGCAGGATTACCAATAAAAAAAAGCAAATAGTTTCTTTATGCAAATTCACTCCTTAAAATTCTTCTTAAATTTTCAAAAATAATTTAGTCGGAAATTTGAACAGAGATCGAACACTAGTTTAAAGTAGATACTTAACCATTATCTGTGCAACTAACACTTACGTAATCATATTATATTGATCTTTTGGTTTGGTGTTTAGACCCCGCTATGATGTAAAAGTGGGGCTCGATCTGACCCGGGGCTAGTCGAGGAGCGATGTGTCAATATTGACTGCTCACTATCAACTAGAACTTCGAATCTAGCACAAAATAAGTAGGTGCAATTTGGGTTTTTTCCTATCTCTAAGCTTTAAATTCTGTATGTAGTTTAAATATCTCATTACAACGAGTAAGTTATGATTTAGATAAATGAATTTCAATTATTGGTCACCTTTATCACTGACTAAACAATAACCGAAGTGTAATTATATTATTTCTAGCTGTACCCGTGGTTCTACGTTTACCATAGGTGAGGCCTATGTCCAGCAGTGGACGGAGATTGTGACTATAATGATGATGATCACGTGAATACTATTTATGTCAAAATGACTGAAATGTGGATAAAATCTTTACCAAATTTAAGTATCACCAAAAAAAAAATGTTGCAATAAATTTTCAAAAATAGGCAATATTACAAAATTGCATAGTTGTTAATGCAAAATTTTATAATTTTTTTACCTAAGGATACAATCAATAGGTCCAAACACGAAAAATTGAGTCAGCACAAATAGAAATAACTATTATCGGTCTGCCTGGACTAAGTTAACCTGTATTCCAGGCTTTATCGGTTGTAATGTTTAAAGCATGTTATAATAGTACCGTACTATTAATGAAGTTTGACAACTACAATCCTTATACGAGCCCGCACTACAGTGGTGTGGCGACCTCTATGAACGAGTAGAAACACGCGAGAATCCTACATCGCACTATCAAGATTCTCTCAGGATTTGACATATATACAAGCATCCAACATCAACAGTTGGACAGCGGTCCCCAGGAAGATCTTCCCTTTTAAATGGAGGCGTCTCATACCTCGCTCCTCCATACATCAATACATTTAAATGCAAAAATAAAAACATTCACATCGAAATAAAACCTCCTTTCTCTGAAGTCGATTAAAAACAAATTGCAATTCTATAACTTGTCTATGGTTCTTTATAAAACGTATACTTAGCTATTGGAGCGTATGTACATATACATCTATATATTTAAATGCCTTGCGTAATAAAAGGTGGTTGATATTAGGATTCAGGGGCAGAGTCGGTCCTCGCTCGAGGCATTTTCTGATCTATTGGCTTCCTTCCACAGTATTATGTGGCAACTTATATATCTACGAAAGATGTTGGAAATAAAACGTTTTGTGTGATATTCTATATTGTACCTTTATACATATGTATTGAGAGGTAGAAATAGGAAAATTCGTTTGAAAATTTCCGAAGGTCGATGTACTTTCATCACCTTTTCTCTTTATCACAAAAAAGAATAAAGATTTTTGTTATTGAATATTATTCCGTATTTGTATGTTTAAGACATAAATAAATAATAAATAAATATCCTGAGACATTCTTTACACACGTCCATCTGGTCCCAAACTAAGCAGAGCTTGTACTATGCAAGCCAGATAACTGATATACTACATATACTACTTTTTTTTTCTAAATACATATGGTTCTTAAATAGATATTAACACCCAGACACAGAACAAACAGACATGTTCATACACACAAATGTTTGTCCTGGGTGTGAATCAAACCCGCGACCTTCAGTTTGGCAGTCAGAGCGCTAACCACCAAGCCAACTGGCTATCAAAAAGCATAGTAATCATTTTTGTAGAATGGAGTTCAGACTCATTGGTTCAGAGATCAGATGGCCATTTGTATTAGTATTTTTATTTACGATTGATGTGTTATTATTTTAGACGTAGTAAAGCAGCGTGCAGCTGGGGTTGTACCACCATATTACTGAGTTTCGGTTAGAATGGTAAGGACACCGGTGAAAATACAGTCACATAAAATTTTACATCTTCACGTCTCATAGTTGACAACGCATTGGCGATAACCCTGGTTTTGCAAATGTCTATTGGCGGTGGTGACCATATACCATCAGGTAGACTGTCTGCCTGCACTTCATCCAAAAATTCAAAGGTGCTTCCTACCGCAGACGTTCAGGTTGTGGAATGAGCTCCCCGCCATGGTTTTCCCAAGTGAGTACAGCATGAGGTTCTTCAAGAAGGGTGTAAAGAGATTTTTGTAGGGTCGGCAACGCGTGATTGATACCCATGGTGTTGCAGGCGTCCATAGACTGCGGTGACCGTTTACCATCAGACAGGTAGCTTGTTTTCTAGCTAAGTAATATAAAAAAAACAACCCAATCCGTTAAGCCGGACCTGCGATATTGAGTAACAAAATAGAAACATAGACACCCATTTGTAATAGGTAAGTTAGGAAATTATGAAATACTAAATAACCATAATATTAACTATTAACGAACATAGTTACATCGGTATATGTCGGTCCGGTATCGGCGGCATCGCAATCTCCAGATTGGATATTTATGACTCCCCGTGTGTACACTTCATAAATAAAACCATACACGGACGCCGGTCTTGCGTTATTGCCTATACACTCGACTGTACTTCTCCATTTCATACAATAAACATAAGTGTGGTATGGGTAAGGTAAGTATCTTTTTGGAAAAACTATTTCTTTAGAAAGACTAACTACTAATGTAAAAATGCTATAGTTTGTGATGATGGGTTTTTGTTACTCTTTCAAGGAAAAACTACTTTGTGGATTTGGATGAAACTTGACATATAGGTAGCTTGTAATTTGGATTTACAGAATCGTTACTTTTTATCCCGGGAAAATATAACATCCCTGAGGAAAACGGATGAAACAGCGAGAGAAAGCAAGTATGCTGTAATCTTTAACGATAATATTTTTGTAGTTAATAGTCTTTATTTCTTCAATCATGTAAGTGCACACATTTACAATGCACGTAAACATTTCTGTGTTGAACATATTTTTTTGTTCTGTGTCTAGTCTGGATTTTAATAAATATTTAATTATATATTCAAAAAGCTGTGTATGTGACATACATGTTTTGTTTGGTAACAGGGGCTCGAATCTGTGAGGAAATTGACATTAACTCGAGGATGTTCCGTCGCGGCCTCTATGCTCTGTCTCTGTCGCTAACTAATACTACTAATCACGTGAGAGGTAAGTTCTCTGAGGCCTCCGTGAAGCGGTTCGCCGACGAAGTTTGTATTAGCTGAATAAGGGGGCTGAAATCCGTGTATTAAAGAAATTCCATAGGATATGTTAAGTAATTAATACAATGTATACCTTCATAACTGTACATCTTCTAATAGTAAATTACCTTTAAATGCGCTAATTGTAGGCACAAAATGATATCTACCTAATATCCCACATTATAGAATACTTTGGAAATTATCAGATGGCAACCAAATAAACTACTCCACTACTTAATAAATAAGGGAGGTTGACAAACAATATACAAAATAACAAAGCAAAAGTATCAATCCCATTTGAAATGTTCTGGTATCTCCACAAAGCTCTAAAAAAGTTTATAGGGAAACTTACATAATCACTAAAGAAACTGTACAAGACTGGAGTTAAAAACTCCACGTGTACGTGTTTGGAGTATGAACAACACTTGAGGAGTAAAGTGGAGTGAACTATCTCACTTTCAACGGACCTCACCTCTCACGAAATAAAGTAGCCTAAGTTAGGAGCGTGGAGTCATGAAGTATTGGAGGTAAATAGAGGTGGATGTGGCAATATTCACACTGCTGAGTTTTGCATCATCCCGTTTAAATAATTGTTTTTATTCTGTATTGATCATCTGGCAAATTGGATTATGCTCCTGGAAATTACAATAAACAATTTTTAATTACATTTATAACTAGTTTTGTTGTGTTTGAGATCTTCTCGATATCTTCGAACTTAATGCATTACTTAGTTCCTCATTTTGATTTAACTGAATGTTACTCTGAAGGTAAATATTTTTCATAATAATAAATATCCTGGGACATTCATTACACACGGCCAACTGTTTCTAAACTTAGGCGAACTTGTACTATGGAAACCAGGTAGCTGATATACTACTTTTTACTTTTTTGTTCTAAATATGTAAACAGATATTTACACATGGACACCGGACAAACAGGCAAGTTCATGCACACAAATGATTGTCCTGGGTGGGAATCGAACCCGCGACCTTCGGTTTGGGAGTCAGAGTCGCTAACCACCAAGCCAACTGTTCTTTTTCTTTTTTTTTTATGCCACTTGCGCCGACAAACAAGCAGACGGTCCACCTGATGGTAAGTGGTCACCGCCGGCTATGGACATTTGCAACACTAGGGGCATCGCCAATGCGTTGTCGACCCTGAGACGTGATGTTGTTAAGTCTCATGTGCATGTAATTTCACTGGCCCCCTTACGTTTCTAACCGAAACACAGTAATACAATTGCACTACTGCTTCACGGCGGAAATGGGTAAGGTGGTAGTACTTCCCCGGACGAACCCTGCACTAAGAGCTCTACTACTCTAGAGACTGTACTGTCAAACGATGACGCTTACGATGGATGTTCGTGTTTACGACACCGGTCGTCGGTCCAACTGGTGAGAGATCTTCCTAATGATTTGCCACATCTAAATCCTCCACGTCTAGCTTCGACACTCGTCTGTAATGTCACATCAGTATGCGAACCGCGATTCCCAAATGCTGGACCGAGTTGCAATACTTATAGCAGTTTAGTGTTGCCCTCTACTATTGTATTACACGGGGTATTATGTGCATATGCAGAGGGTTAAAACGTGACCTTACTTCTGAATATTTAAATGTGGAACTGGTAACTTTATTTGCGATTTGAAATAAATAAATAAATATCCTGGCAGTTGCCAAACTAAGAAGTGGTCGTACTGTGGAATGTCTTTACATAGTACTTAACAAAGTCGGCCCCGCTGTTTGTACTCTTAGATCTAAAGTAATTAGTTTAAATTTGACCTTCATAAGTGCCTTCTAAGGGCCTAAACTGAATAAATGGTTTTGAATTTTGAAAAAAAATTTAAACTACGCAACGAATACGTTTTAAGTAATAGTGATTGAAGAGGAAGCTTTATATGTATCAATTTCTACATTTCACCCGTGGGAAGCCAGGCGGGACGCTAGTATTCCATAAACTACATTTTAAAATCAGAAGGCATATCGAATTATGGCTTAAAGAGAGAAGGTTACGAAATAATCGTAATTATAAATAGTTGAGAGAGAGCTAATGTAGTTCATTAAAAAGAATCAAGTAATAATTGAAGTTATTGAAATTTTTTATAGTAAATTATTGATGTTATTGTGTGTTTTTTACAGCCTATGTACAGTATCTAGAATGCTTTAAAGTATATAAGGTTTTAAAGTACTCACCTAATCTGTTAATTGACAATGAAAACTCACCACTTTCTCAATTATCCATTCCTTTGATCCGCTAGCAGACACTTTCCTTTAATTTTTTTAAAGACATAGGGTGTAAAAAAATTATCATAATACCCAATTTATGGATTTTTAAAGAACAAAGTTACATAGACTCTTTGTTATTCTAGACATAAGATATCTATAAGCTAATAACAACAAAACATACTTTCCAATTTATCAAAAGTCTAAAGTTACAGGAGCTTTCAAATCATTGATTTTACAAATAGAAGCCAAGAACGTTTGAGAATACCAGTATCGCATAACGAAGCTGCCATCCCCTAATATCTATAAGTTAATCCAGTCAACAGTCGGGGCAAGAAATGTTGCCCGCCCGGGGCTACTGCCCGGCCAAATATTTGATTACTACCCCTGTTTGCCCGGCTCCGCATGTGATCTAAATTATATTAGCTAATAGATGTTTCTCCTTATATTTTTATTCTTTCGTTTTTTATTTATTTTATTTTATTAGTGATGCTGCGTGATATGTATGAATATGTAAGTAAATCTTTATTTTTGTAAAATTTATACATGCTGTATTTGTTTTAATATTACTGTACTTTTTGTTTATATTTAGGGTAAGTGATAATATTTTTGTTTTTCTTTTGTTGAGATGAGATGAGACACCGGGAATCCTAGTGTGGAGGCTAGTTAACTACCTTTGTTCACAACATTTATTTTTGAAGAATAAAGTATTATTATTATTATAATGATTCCTCTTGCTAGCAAACCTTAATAAATTAATAAACACTAGCTGTCCCCTGTGGCAGTGCCCGCAGTCCCGAGAGAAGTCACGTTTTCCCGAGACGAAAAAGTAGCCCCAAAAGTAGTAAAATAAGTTATTGTTCAGACGCAGTTTTTACTGTAATTTTGAGATTTTCCGGAAGGTAAATTAATGGTAACGAAAGGAACTTTAGGTATATCTCTGAATATGTATAAAAAGTGACTATATTTATCGGATATATTTATCTATCTATTTACCGGATATATTTATCTATCTATATACCCGTAATATTTTTTAAATGACGCAATACATTTTTATGCGTTTTCACTATCATGTAGAGATTTTCTTCCGAAATTTTTGAGTATCATAATTTTCTTTTTTTGACACGATTGCAATTGATCTCAATCTCATCTGATGGTAAGTGAAGATATATACTATCCCACTCAGACAAAGCATGTATTTATTAATTAATTTTTTTTTAATTACTTTTATTGAGGAGCGAGGTATGAGACTTCTCCATTTATAAGGGAAGATCTTCCGCCTGGCTAGGTGATCATGCCTGGGGACCGCGGTCCAACTGTTGATATTGGATGCTTGTATATATATCAAATCCAGAGAGAATCTTGATATCGCGATGTAGGATTCTCGAGTGTTTCTACTTGTTCCTAGATGTCGCCACACTTTATATAACGGTAGAACACAAATTACAATGTACATATATAGGTCACTAGTAAATAAAAATATAGATTAATTTAATCTTAAACATACCTATACAAAAAAATCAAGTTAAACAAATGCTTGTTATGACATGCATTACCTTGACTTAAATCTTTACAGTTTATTTATAACCTTTGTTAATCAAGCTCCAATGTAATGTAAATTATTTGTAATCCTCACTTTTCGTTTACACCATCTAAGTAACTTACGTCTAAAATACTTTCCTCACGAATCGAGTCAAAGACTAATCCCGACAATATTGGGAAAGCCAATATCTTTAAAGTGCAGGATGCATGCGTTCACAACGGTATACTGTTACGGCTCTCACTTCGATCGGTAAAGGGTATGTAGACATTCAGTTTGATACACGACCGAGTCAAAATCTTATATTAAACGTATTTTTAACAAAATCTTGTAAACTATGGATTTAGCGTAAATAATTAGTATTATAAATAAATAGTTGCGCAAATACCTGCCTGTTTGTCAACATTGACAACATAAAAACCATATTTTTTATATAACAACATTAAGTTGTTCTAGAGTGGAGACCACGGCTCGTTAAACGTAGTTTAGGGCGCCCTCTAGCTAGATGAAGCGACGATATACGTACGCAAGCTGGCTGGCAGCGGTTGGAAACAAAGAGCTGAAGATCGAGCTCAGTGGCGTGCCATAAGTGAGGCCTATGTCCAGCAGTGGACGGAGATAGGCTGATGATGATGATTAAGTAGTCTTGATACTTCAAGAGACAAAATTATTAAAAGATACATTTTTTTAAATTAGTTTTGTGTCAAGTATCAAGACAACTTAAAGTAACCTGTAACTTTATTCACTTTACTAACTCGTACAGCATTGATCTGCAGGTGTGTATGGGACCCTTTAGCACGTGACACGGACCCAAATGTGCCGTTTATAGAAAAAGTCGATGAAAGGCGATCGTATAGATTGCCTAATCTAGTTTTATATTGTACGTTGTGTCGAGTCTTTATGTAAACGTGACCTTATTTAAAGGCCTACCTGGATCTAACTCTACTGTACTTCTAATAATATAATCTTATAACATTAATATTTACTAATGTTGAAGTTTGTGATGATTTAAAAATGTATGGATAATGTTAAATATAAAAAACATTAAAGTGAAATAAAAAAAACAGTCAATGGATGTATGTTTGTTACTCTTTCACACAAAAACCATTTGACGGATTTGGATGAAACTTGGCACCTGAATTGAAAAAAAATTTTGAATCTCGGGAAAAAGTAGATTCCCTCGGGCGGAAGTAACCTCGGGGAACAGTCAGTAATATTTTAAACGCTAATGTGAAAAGGATGGATGTCTGTTACTCTTTCACACAAAAACAACTGAACGAATTTGAATGAAACTTGGCATATAGATAGTGTATAATATGGATTAGCATATAGGGTGCTATTTATCCTGGGAAAATATAGCATCCCTCAGGAAAGCGCGTAAAACTGCGGAGGGCAGCTAGCAATATTTGAAATGAGAATATTTGCGACTATCGATAAATGGATGGATTATTGTTTGTTACTCTGTCATGCAAAAACTTCTAAACGGACATGGATAAAAGTTGGCAAACAGATAGTTTATAACTTGGATTAACATATAGGACATTTTTATCCCGGGATCAAGTAACATTCCTCCATGTCCCTCATCATGGTCAAAACTGTGGAATGAGCTGTCGCCTGCGGTATTTCCGGACAGATATGACCTCCAAACCTTCAAGAAAAGAGCGTACTCCTTTTTAAAAGGCCGGCAACGCACTTGTGGCTCCTCTGGTGTTGCGGGTGTCCATGAGTGGCGGTAATCGCTTACCATCACGATACTCCTGCACATTTTGGAATCAGAGAGCCGTGTTATAGAAATTTCCTGGAAGAAAGCTCCAAGTGCGTGCTACATACATACAAAACATTCTCAACTATTACTACTGAAAAGTGTTATGACAATGTTTGAGAAAAATTAATTTATACCCTAAATATTTCGCGTAGGTACATAGGGAATTCACTGATTCCCGCTAAAATAAGCGCCCCACCTTTACCCCTCGTCGGTCCGCATCACGTAATTTTGTTTAGCAGTTGTCGGACCGCTCGGTTCGTTTAGCAAATCAAACAAACAAGACTTAACGATACCATACTATTACTCTATTGTTTATTTACTTTTGTTCCGTTTCCCTCATTAACGTAGCTTTTCGCTGAGGAAAAATATTAAGAAAAATATTTAAAACAGAACAAATTTTCACGTATTTTATTACCGATAGCTGTCTCCCACGGTTTTACCCGCGTTCCCGAGGGATATCACATTTTCCCGGGATAAAAAGTAGCCTATATTTTATTCCAGGATATGCTCTACCTATGTACCAAGTTTCATCCATATCCGTTTAGTAGTTTTTGCGTGAAAGAGTAACAAACATTCATACATACAAATTTTTCGTCTTTATAATATTAGTATAGAAGAGATAGGCAGAGGTCTCAATATTGATGCCCATGTTTTTAGTTAAATTTTTAAACAAGAATAATTAATCAAAATTTATGACCCGGGCATCGAACCTAAGGCGATTATCGAAAACAAGAAAGCTATCAAGTATGCTGTGTACTAGTTCCACAAGTAGGGTACGTACATCGAAAGGGAACTCATAAGGAGTAGCTACGGTATTCTATACTAAAATTCTGTGAATTTACCTAAGCGATTATTCGTTATCTCTCTCATATAGTTGGCAATCTAATGAGAGGTGCCCTATTAGTGTATTCATCTGAGTGATCACTCGGTCTATACTGAATTAACGTATAAATAAATTGAAAAAAATTAGATAGATAGGTAGGTAATATTCGCTAGTACCCAACGCACTTGTGAACTACTGAAAACTATTGTATTTAGAAAATTCCTGGCAGATGTGATAGTGTTCTGAAGTATTGGGTGTCAACCTTGATAAACCCCCATGCCCAGCAATTTTTTTATATAAACTGATAATTTTGTGTATGTATTACTTTTTTTTTATTTTATAACAATATTTACATTATTTTATACATGTCTTGGTAGTTTTAAGATCCTTTGTTATCTGAATAAAATAATTAAACATTTTTTTTATTAGGGATTTTATAAGAAAGGAAGGATAAGAGAATTTGATATTAGCCCGATATAATAATTCCTCGCCTGGAAAGTCAGCTAGTTATATTTTTGAGTGTAGGGAGGTATTATCAATATTAAGATAATATTACCAACCTTTAAAGGGGGGATTCTTTTCCACCCATTTGTTGTACAAACATAAGATGTATTTTAGTGCGAAATAATTTATATCTTAAGCCTTTCTTCTTTTTAACCTAACAAGCAAGAAAAACAAATCATCCTCCATGAACGAAAAACTAAAATGAAACCCAAACAAACGATATGCTCTCGCAAAAGCGAAAAGATAAAAATGATCGTTACTGTCCGCACGGTCCGAAGTGCTAACGTTACGTTTTATTAGGGTCCACGATCACCGATACTCCAGGATAAGACCCAAGTCGTTGTCGCGACCAGTTATCAAGCCAACACATGTTCTGTGGATGATGACGATAGACGAATACTGTTGGGAGAAAAAATAATATCATTTCATTACATTTTAGAAGTATATAGTGCAAAGTTCGTCAGGAGAAGGACAACCACTATACACATATCCACCGTGAAGCAGTACTGGTATTACTATGTTTCGGTTGGAAAGGCAAGGGGGGTAAAATTGCAGGACTTAACAACTTCACGTTTCATGTTCAACGCATTGGTAATGTAATAGGTGGTGGTGAAAACCTACCATCAGGTGGACCGTCTTCCGATTTGTTGAACTATTTGATATTAAAAGAAAACATTGTGTGCAGTTCCCACGCAGTAGAAGTGAAACTTTCACATAACTACCTATCATATTATCTCGCTAAATCTTATTTGTCTGTCTCTTTTTCGCTTCATCGCATTTCAAATCACGGGGGTGCTAAAGACGGGCTAAAAAAAGTCTTGTCAAATTAGGAACAGATTTATTTTAGGTAGTGAGCGTACATAAATACGTTACCATTATCCCACTCCTGGCTCCATAATCACATCGATAACTTTCCGCCCAATCCGGGGGTAATGAAAATGCATAAGATCTTATTTTTCAATTATTATCTTTATTGGGATGTATAATTTGAACTAACAGTGACAACTGCGGCATTGTATGTAAACTTATCTATATGTAAAAAACAAAACCTCAAAAGTAATTTACTAGTACTACAATACTATTACATCTACTTAATTTGGGATCAGCCGTGCTATTCTCAAACCAAAACTCGCCGAGTGATCACTCAGGTGAACACGCGGATAGCGGACCTCTCGCCTAATTGCGGGCTCAGGAGTGAGACAGGAAATAGTCACTGCGTGAATTCATCGTCGAGTTTGATGCCAGAATATCATAGCTGATGACCGTGTGTAAAGAATGACCCAGGATTCATATTATTTATTAATGAGAATGATTTAAGTAAAACTCGACTAAACAGCATAGAAATTAATCAAATATAAACAATTTTAGATAAATGAATGAAAAAACAAACACAGTTTTGCAATTCAACTTGACGGTTGTCAATTCGCACGAATCTCAACAGTCAACAGAAGCAATCTAACCCTTTCAATTCAGTCGCGAAAACAAAATACGATCAAACCGGTCCGGTTACAAACGTATCGTAACCCGTAACCCTTTGTCAGTGTTTATAGAGGTGCCTTCTGTTGCAACAGTCATTCGAAACCGAAAGGAACCCTACCCGATAGCGTAATGGCCTTGATTGAAAACAACATGTGTGTCGTGTTCTTTTTATGAAAGACTAGCTGCGCTCTACAGCTTTGCCCGCTTTCAATCCTGGTTATAAACCTTCCTCTTGAATTACTCTATCTATTGCTGAAAAATGCATTAAAATCCGTTGCATAGTTTACGATTCTATAAAGGACGTACAGACAAACGTAGCGACAGAGACAGCACGGAGGCCGCGACGAAACATCCTCGAGTTAGTGTCATTTTCCTTACAGAATTGAGCCCCAGTGCTCCAATCGACACTCTCGTACTACTGCCGGCGGAGACAGTATATTGTGTTGCCATTATACAAAATTAAACGTCTTAAATATTGAATATCGATTACGATTATTGTAGTCGATATTAAATGTCTATACAATCTAATAAAACTGTTTTTTTTTTTTTTTCATTACCACGTTGGCTGACAAACAAGCGGACGGTCCACCTGATGGTAAGTGGTCACCGCCGCCTATGGACATTTGCAACACTAGGGACATCGCCAATGCCAAATTGTCGACCCTGAGACGTGAAGTTGTTAAGTCTCATAAGCCTGTAATTTCACCGGCCCCCTTACCTCTCTAACAGAAACACAGTAATACAATTGCACTACTGCTTCACGGCGGAAATGGGTAAGGTGGTAGTACTTCCCCGGACGAACTCTGCACTAAGAGCTCTACTACTCTAAAAGTCTATATATATCTACTTATACTAAATAGCAGTCCTAAATCAATTTAATCACTGCATATACTGAACAATGTTTACAATGGCGGGCCAGTTGGCTTGGTGGTTAGAGACCCTGACTGCCAAACCGAAGGTCGCGGGTTCGACTCCCACCCAGGTTGACCTGGGTGTGTAGCACATTTGTGTGCATGAACATGTCTATATAAGTATGTATTTAAAAAAGTAGTATACCAGTTACCTGGTAGCCATACTACAAGCAGTACACTCTGCTTAACTCGGGATCAGGTAACCATGTGTGAAGAATGTCTTGGGATATTATTATAATAGTAACTAGATAACTGATACACCTACTAATTTTAAATACATAATATTTATATAGATACTAGTTGTCCCGACAGACGTCCTGTCGAAATAAGTCCATACAAAAATGCAGGAATTCGATCGCAGCGCCACTTACCGGATCCAATTGTGAATCTAAACAATTCCTGAATCCACTCAAACAAAAAATGTCACCAAAATCTATTCAAATGTTTAGGAGGAGTTCACTACCATACACACACACACGGACACAAGAATTACATAATATATTAAGATTTTCACCCAGTCATAAAGCAAACAGACATGTTCATCAACACAAATGTTTGATCAGTGCCTTTACCATGACTTTTTAACGTACTTACGCTAGCGACGGCGTAAAACATTTCTATGGCAAATGTGTACAGCGCCACTAGCGGTCACCTAAAGAACTAAAATCGGTACTACCGTACGAGTCGATACATAAAAAACCTATCGAAATGTAAACACTAGCGAGTAACGTTTTTTAGCCTTTGCTATAGAAATTCGGTACCATGAGTGACAAATTTGACAGTTGCTATCGAGAAATACCGTATCGATAGTAGTTTACTCGCTAGTGACTAAAGTAAGTTTCGATAGCAAATCATGGTAGAGGTACTGGGCTTCGATTCTATAAGGAAAATGACACTAGCTTCACGATGTTTCGCCTCTATGCACTTTTTCGCTAACTAAGCAATCACGTGAGAGGTAAGCTCTCCGAGGCCGCGTTGCGCTCGCCGACGTAGTAAGTATTAGCTGGATAAGCCGGATTATAAGGATAATATGCGCACCATGCAAGCAAACACATATTAGTAAGCAAGAGATGTATTTATGTAACAATTTATTTTTCCCCTATGAATCTGCTTGGTTCGTAATTAAAATAATTAATTGAAATGAAGTAGAAAATGGAAAAGAAAATATTATACAAATAGGCCTTTATAATATCCTGGGACATTCTTTACACACGGCCATCTGATCCCAAACTAAGCATAGCTTGTACTATGGAAACCAGATAGCTGATACACTACATATACAATTTTTTTCTAAGTACATACTTTTATATTTACAATCAGACACAGAACAAACTAACATGTTCATGCACACAAATATATGTCCTGGGTGGGAATCGAACCCGTGACCTTCGGCTTGGCAGTCAGCGTCGATAACCTCGAAGCCAAGTGGCCTAACAAGCACTTATAAATAGTCTGACCCTAATAACTCTAATAAGTAGTATAAGTTAAACTATTAACTTAATTTACATTCAGTCATATGTTAAACAATATAAAGCTGATTTTCCATCTTGAACACAATGATAGCAACAAACGGGAGGGTCGATTTTACTGCGCGTCTGCCACGCAATTTTCAGATTGAATTTTTACGACACCCACGAACAGGCAGAATAGAGTGATAAACAAATGTATAAAGCCGGGAACTGTATCACTAAACTGCGTTATAAAACGGTAGAACGCGGTATTACATAAATTTATTAAATGGTAGAGAGACCCGCTGTGTCGAGTGGTTAATACTATAAAATAAACAGCCTTTTTTGAATATTGCTTGAATTTAAAGTAAACATGTACAATGATATAACATTAATGAGGAAGTAGGTGCGAAAGTTTGTATGTTTGTTACTCTTTCACGCAAAAACTACCAAACGGATCTGGATGAAACTTGGCACATATATAGAAAATATCCTGAAATAACACATATATGATACTTTTTGTGCCGGGAAAATGTTACAACCCTTGGGAACGCCGGTGAATCCGCGGGGGAAAACTAATCCTATTAATATTATGAACGCGAATGTTTGTATGTATCGATGTTTGTTACTCTACCACGCAAAAACTACCAAACCGATTTGGATGAAACTTGGGACATACATAGAGATATCCTGAAATAACATATAGCTACTTTTAATTCCGGGAAAATGTGAGATTCCTCGGGAACGCAGGTGAAACAACGGGGGACAGCTAGTATTATCGTAGATGTACGAATCATTGTTACTCTTTCTGTATTAAACAAAAAAACTTTTAAATTTCTCTCTTAAACATTTTTCAGCCTTCGGAAAAGCGGGAGACGGCTAGTATTTAAAATTGTATTAAACGTGTATTATTTGCCACAGGTAGTCGGTTCAATTCTACCCGGGACAAACATAAGTGCGCATGAACATATCTGGTTGTTCTGTGCCTGGATGTAAATATATTAAAAGTCGATTTAAAAAAAAAAACAAAGTCGAATATCTCGGAATCGCTTAAGTTTGGGGTAGGGTGTTTCATTGTGAAATAAGTCAGAAATTATGGGTACTACACGCCCTTAACGGATCTAGCACTACTTTTCCTGTAACCCTGTATAAACAGTCTATCAGTTATCTTGTAAAATAGTATATACTAGCTGTCCCCCGCGGTTTTACCCGCGTTCCCTAGGGATGTTACATTATTTTGTTCTTTCTATTTATCAATAGCTTTCGTAGCGCACACGATGTAATTTTTTAGGTCAGTTTTTACACCTTGTGTTAAATTATTGGATTTTAAGAAAGAATCCCTAATATTTTTGAAAATGTGATATAGCCTATGTTACTCAGTGGTAATGTAGCTTTCTAATGAAAAAAGAATGATTAAAATCGGTCCAGTACTTTTTGAGTTTATTCGTTACATACAAAAATACAAATCTTTCCTCTTTATAATATTAGTGTAGACAAGTATCGTTTAGCTATCTTGAGGTAGAAAATTCCTTTATCCAAAAGTTTTAAGTTGTAACTAAAAGTTTTTGAGATTGGATTAAAAGAAAATCGTCAATTGACATTAGCGCAAATTCAATCTGTTATCGCTTAACTTAATAAAATCAATATATGTCTCTTTCTATTATCATATGATAAATCGAGAGAGAAATACTTAAACGTTGATTTAGCATTATAGAGAGGTAGTGCATTTTAAATTACCGACGTAAAAAATAAGTTTTGATCAAACTGACAGATCTAAAAAGCTTACTAATTCATTTCAATATTATTAAATAAGGAGAGCTCCATAGAATTCAGTTAAGTTTAGTTTAATGTACAGTCAGTGACATAAAATGCTTAATAAATCCAAATTGACAGATTTGGACAAGGACTAATCTCAATAATGAAATGTCGATAATTTAAAGAACACTGTTTTCTTAATATTATTCTATAATGGATAGTTGAGTGTTGAAAATTTGGATCCTCTTAGCTACTAATGTTGCTGACTGTACAATAGAATGGAAGTATTAACCACAAACTAACACACGGTTTTCACGCGTTCCCGAAGAAATAATTTTTATCCCGAGGTAAAAACTTTGCCTATACCACCCGGGTATAGTGTAGCTTGCTATCAGTGATTTTTTAAATTTAAATAGGTTCATAGGTTGCAGAGATTCCCCTCCACATACATACAATCTCCTAATAAATGCACTAGCTTTTTCAAATATTATTACTAGCTTTGAGATTTAAACAAATCCCATCTCCACCTTGAATAATGTATCTTTCAAACAATGAAAGATTTTGTCAAATAGGTGCAATCGTTTTGGAGATTATCCAACACACATACCCGCTAGATTTGTACTCTCTCCTAATAATATTGATTTTTTTTTAGGTAAAATCACATCAGGAATAATGCCTATAGATATAGATGACATTTAAAGGCAAAACCTTATCCAAACATATTGTCATCTAAATCGTTAAAGCCACTTTCAAGATACAATTGTTTAAAATGTATACATACATACAAGAATTTCTCGTTTTATAATCTATATATATAAAAATGAATCCCTATTTCCCTTGGTCACGGCATCACGCATGGACGGCTGGACCGATTTTGCTAATTCTTTTTTGTTGTGTTTGTTATCGCCAGGAGAAGGTTCTTATTAAAGAAAAAATTGAGAAAGTTGTGTGGAAAATTAGAAAATTTAAGAAAACCAAACGACCATTTTAACTTTTTTAATGTAACCTTACCGCTTTTGACAACATAAACTCCTTTAATGTAACCTTACGGTGTTTGACATAAATGTCAGTCGTTTGACAATATCGTTTAAAACAGAGGCATGGGTCGGATTTATATTGAAAAAATTATTAATTTATAATTTCTTATTGCACATTTCACAGTCGATTCAATCGGAAGATTCGAATTTAATATACATTGTTAAGACAGGACAACGTATGTCAGGTCTGTTAGTTTTAGATATATTATATTACTTATGATTAAGATAATACCTCAATGGTCATATAACAGCCCTACAGCAATATTAACAAGCATGAATGCAGAGTAATTCCGCTATATTTTTCCCGGGAATCTGAATAGAGCCGCGAATGCGAGGCGCTGGGATGTGCCATTGGCAATTTAATAATGCCGTCTTGTAAGCCGTTTTACATCCAGCCCAGGCCGTGTGGAGATTTTTCTCTAATAACATTACATTCGCTATGTACCTATAGTCGCAATTGAAGAGAAAATATGCGCGTAATTTGCTATGAAAATGTTTGAGATGAAATTGGATTACTGTATGTTTTTATCTACTTGGACTTGAGAGCGCTTTCTTGTTGGCTTTGTTTTCAAGGTGTCGTCCCCTGGTATTGCTAATGTATAGCTGTTTGGTTTCTCACATAGGATTATTATAATAATAATAATATCCGGGGACATTCTTTACACACGGCCACCTGATCCCAAACTAAGCAGAGCTTGTACTATGGAAACCAGATAGCTGATACATATACAATTTTTTTACATACTTATATAGATATTTACACCCAGGCACAGAACAAACAGACATGTTCATGCACACAAATGTTTGTTCTGGGTGGAAATCGAACCCACGACAGCTTGGCAGATAGAGTCGCTAACCACCAAGCAAACTAGTTTGTCGTATTATTTGCATTATGCTGAGTTCAAACCGTTTTGTTGCTAATTTGATCGTGCCATGTTTTAAAACACCTTATATTTCATATTCCATAAAATATATTACATATTCCATTTTTTTTATAATATTTAATTCCCTATAAAAAAATTTTTTCTTCTTCTACTAAGCCCACACATCCTATCACCATCCGAGTAGTTCCATCAACATGTACATATAAACTAAAATTTAAATGAAATGTGAGAGACTTACATATAAAATTCCACTAGGAACAAAACGCCCAGTTACCCTCACCGACCTGGGTCTGAGCCTGACCTAACTAGCTCCCACTAATTTCCCTTGAGTGCGGAACGGTGGAAACGCATACATTTTTCTTATAAAAAATTTAAATTATTTTTTAAGACGGCATCGACATTTTATTTAATTTATATTCCGTATTTTACGAAGTCTCATAGTCGCAACATTAAGTAGCTACTTCCACGAAGTGTTATAATTATTTCTATTGTGATCCAGAAAAAGATTCATTTAAATACATTTATAGACAAAACCTTTATGATGGAAAAAATTTCGTAGGAGTATTTTGTTTCTTTTCTTTCGATCTCTATTGTCACAAAATCTATTTTTAATCTAAATAAATTCCACGATATTGTTATGGTCCGTGTAAGGGTGTAAGAGACCTCAAAGGCGAACACCTTCGTCCCTTAAAAAAATCGCTATTGATAAATCAATCATATAATCTTTTTACGTGTTAGCTCAGCCCCCTTATTGAAGTAATACAAACTTCGTTGGCGAGCCGCTTCACGGAGGCCTCGGACAGCTTATATCTCACGTGATAAGTAGTTTTAGCGTAGTTGCAAAAGAGACAGAGCAAGGAGACCGCGACGAAACATCCTCGAGTTAGTGTAATTTTCGTTACAGAATCGAGTCCCAGTATTACAATTAAATTATTTTTAAGAGGACACCAACAGCGATAACGATTATTTTGAAAATTGAACAAACTTCATAGTCACTTAAGGTCGAATGAATGTAACTTTATTTTTTTCTAGCTGTCCCCCGCGGTTTCACCCGCGTTCCTAAGGGATGTATTTTCCCGGAATAAAAGTAGCCTATATTTTATTCTAATATATGCTCTATTTATGTGCCAAGTTTCATCCGAATACGTTGGGTAGTTTTTGCGTGAAAGAAGAACACACATCCATTCATCCATACATACAAACTTTCGAGTGTATAATATTAGGAGGATACTGTATAGGTCTGTGCATGTGGAATATCATTTTATTACAGGGGGCAGTTTTATTATATCGAGCGTACATTGAACTGTATTAAAATCAGACAGAAAACTTGTATGGGTAATATCCAAAAAACTGATTCTGTAGCACATTTATTGTTCAATTGTCCTACTTCTTAAGATACTTCATTCAGAAATAATGAATGGCCTGGGACATTCTCTATACATGGTCAGAGCTTGTACTATGAAAACTAGAAAACTTTTTTTTTCTCCATTTTTACATTGATCTATACTAATATCATAAAGAGGAAAATTTGGATGTAAGTATGTTTGTTATTCTTTCACGCAAAAACTACAAAACGGATATGGATGAAACTTGGTACATAGATAGAGCATATCTTGGAATAACATATAGGCTACTATTTATCCCGGAAAAATGTGATATCCCTCGGGAACGAGGGTATAACCGCGGGGGACAGCTATATTATATACCCATTTCTGCCGTGAAGCAGTAGTGCACTTGTATTACTGTGTTTCGGTTAGAAAGGTAAGGGGACCGGTGACCACTTACCATCAGGAGGACCGTCTGCTTGTTTGTCGGCCTAAGTGGCATACAAAAAATAAAAAATATATATTTACACCAAGTAAATCAAATAAGTATTACAATTCAATAACTTCTATCTAATAATCTGTTAAACAACCTAAATTAATTACAGTTACAGTATAGCTGTCATGTTTTAATATTCCAAATATAAACCGATGTCGAAGGCTGGATGTTAAATATAGAGCTTAGATTATCACCGTGCAATAGTCTGTGGTTGGATGTCGCCCGCTCTGGCACCAGATTAAACAAATATTACTCGGCGATAACATTCACTGTATAATCTAGTAGACCTGTCTGAGATAAATATAAAAATGTGTGTAGCATTTCATAGCAGTAGCATATCTTAGATACAAATTTTCTTTATTACATTACAATAACAGTAATTACATTACAAGAATAGTAATGACATTACAAAAACAGTAATTCCATTACAAGAACCGTTGTTATAGAGGGAGTCCCCTTTTAAGTGCAACCCTGTATTAGCTGTAAATCATGAACTCCAAGGCATCCTGGTGCCAAGGGTAGCGCAAAATCATGATTTATGTTTTAGTGCTGTACTTTGAATTCAAGGTCTTAGCAATAAAAATCACATTCGATGACCACAAAAGCTGGCATAGCAGATAATTCTAAATTCGTGAAATTAAGTTCAAGTTGGTGATAATTTTGAACCATTATACTGATCAAGACAGTAACTTTGTACTGATACCATTTCTACTAGTAAAGATTTGAAGACATTCATAGTCTTGTCAAGTAAAAATTCTCTTTTAAAGCTTATGCTTCACACATATTTTGGTTTGCTTGACTTGGTTTATTGTTGAGCAATGCCCAAGAGAAGGTATATGTTGGAAGTATGTTAGTTACCTGGTTTCCATAGTATACGTAGTAATTACTCCTGTCCCCGCATACTTCTTTTTCCTACATGCACTGAAACGCATATAAGCATCTCGCTCACACACCCGCGAGCACACTACTAAGACCAAAAAAATTAATTATCTGTTATATTTATTATCTATTATCATTCACTATTATTGATTCAAACTTTTCGGCCGCTAAACATGAACTTTCTCGCGCGTGACTAAATCTTTAATATAAGTGTCCGCATTAAGACTATGTGAAATAAACTTTAAAATCATCTAAAAGGGTTCTCCAGTTGTAGTGCAGTGAACATTTTCAATATTTCTTCATATTTTGGAGTAGATTGCCCACGCGCCGGCCATCCGGCGCACACAAACTGTGAAATTTTTTTAAAGGTCGAAGATCGATGATATATACAAGTGCGTGTTTTTTTTTATCTGCAGCCAGTGAATCTCTTCGTCCTACTACAAAAGTCCTAGCATGGCTGCATCTCCTGCCCCTTGCGGTTTTTACAAGCGTATGACAATCACACCATTTACAAATACAGTCATTGTCAAATACTAATTAAAGCTATTGAATTTATTTATTTTCGGTCGCATTAAACGTGTGTGGTAGCTAATTTCTTCACCAGTAATATTTTTTATTTGTCATAATATATTTTTTTAATTATTCATTGGCACCTCTAAAGCATCCATGTAGCTACATAGCCAGCAGCTTTCGGCGCGTAATACCCAGCAATATCAATACTGGAAGTCGAACCTGAGAAATGAGCGTTGGATCCAACCCCCATCCCCTGCACCTCCCCCTCGTGCCAATATTATTGTAAAGCTGTAGCAAACGTTTATCAGAATGTTGTACGAATGACATATTTTGAGGTTGGTACCCTAGATATTGCCGTTCCATGAAGTATTAAATTCCTGAGCAGTATTTAAATAAGTTTACTATTTCCATTTGCCGGGTCTCTCCTAATACACGTTTTTCAAAAACTTAGAAGGGGAGTCCCTGCCCATGTAATTACTGAACTTGTAATGAAATAAAGTTTTTTTTTATTTTATCTCTTTGAGCACTTAGCTCTTTTAAATTAGGTTTTGATCTGGTAGCTTCAGTAACTTTAAATTTGACCTTCATTAGTGACCTCTACGGACCTAGACTAAATAAATGGTATTGAGTTTAGATTTTTGAAAATGTGAGAGGTTTACACATAAATAACTCAGTAAATAATTCAGTAAATAAACCATTTTTGTATGACGATAGTATATGGTTTTAGGTTATGTTGGTTTTGTTTTCGTGGATATCTTTTATTTCTTGGCTATTTATTTATTTATTTACAATAATTTAGCTATTTTAAAGAGGACACCAACATCATTAATTTGAAAACAGAACAAACTTATTAGTAACTTAAGGCCAATTAGCGCTAATTTTCAATACTGTATAAGTATTTAGAATATTAGTATGTTTCTGTGGATCCTACATGTACACACTTATAATCTACCAGTTAGTCGAAGCCGGTGCGGATTGCTAGTCATATTAAGCACTATTGTAATGTAAAAGTTTAAATATTCGTGACTGAACGAATTTGGACAAAAGTTGCCTGCATGGATGACATATGTTCTGGATTGACACATACCCCGGGACATACCTGTTACCCGTGTTCGCCCTCTGGTTTTTGGGACCGAAAATATATAAATTTACATGTTTAAAAAACGAACTGTTTCCATTTTTTTAAGTTATACTTCTTTAGGCGCGTTATGAAAAAATGACGATGATCTGTGAAAATTTCAAATGGCTAACTATCACGGTTCATGAGATACAGCCTGGTGACAGGCGGACAGACGGACAGACGGACAGACTGACAGAGAGACGGACAGCGGAGTCTCAGTAATAGAGTCCCGTTTTACCCTTTGTGTACGGAACCCAAAAAAACTATTTTTATAGGTTAAATAAACGTTTATTTACTTTAACATATTTTTTACCATTTCGGTACAGTATTTGAAACCTAAGTTTAGCCAAGCTAGTATAATTAGGATAGGTATAGCCAATAAATTCCTATTATAATAAATTATTGATAATTTCCTAATTCATTGAAAATTACATGGCGTTTCAAATTGGTCCGTAATAGATGAACCAATATCGTACCTGAGTTAATTAGAGTTCAAATTATGGAACGTACGTACCTCGTTTAATTTTCAATAATTACCAAAATTTAACAGTGGAGACCTGGCTTGATTATAATATCTATAATTTCCAGGAATTGAAACTAATCCTATTCATCTATCTATATATAATCTATATAAATATATACTAATATTATAAAGAGGAATGATTTGTATGTAAGTATGTTTGTTACTCTTTCACGCAAAAACTATTGAACGGATATGGATGAAACTTGGCACATAGATAGAGTATATCCTGGAATAACATATAGGCTTTTTATCCCGGGAACATGTGATATTCTTCAGGAATGGGGGTAAAACCGCAAGGGACAGCTATCTATAATATTTATAACTTCACAAATTTTATTTGTAACGCTTTCACGCGAAAACTATCATCATGAAACTTTGTACACATATTCTTGGAAGTATTAGAAGTAACATAGGATAATTTTTGTGCTGAGAAAATTTACATCCCTCGGCAACGCGGGTGAAACCGCGGGGGACAGCTGGTTTAATATATAATATATCTTATAATAATTTCTTTCCCGATATTTTAAATTTGTGGTACTTTTAGAAAAAAAATTCACTACTGTAGAAATGGTCCGAATTTGGGTAAAAATACGAACATAAATGCATGTAATTGGTAACCCAGAATAATCTAAAAGCGCTTGGGAACATGGATAAAACCACGGGGACAGCCACTAGTAAATATATCAAACATGCTTACGTCTGGCGGCTTTACCTGCGTTCTCGAAGGATTTCATGAATCTATAGACAGGCCAGTAGGCTTGGTTGAGCACCCTGACTTGCAAGTCGCGGGTCGCGGATTCGATTCCCACCCAGGACAACAATTGTGTCCATGAACATGTCAGTTTTTTCTGTTTCTGTAAATATCTTTATAAGTATGTAGTTAGAAAAATAATATATCAGTTATATGGTTTCTAAGTGATTGAAATGAGAACTACTCGATACTTCTTTATTTAGGATACACAATACGAATTACAACCAAAAGGTAACCACATAATAAGTAATACCACATAAAGAGCTGGGTTGTAACTCAAAACATATGTATACGGAAAACAAAACTAGAAATGAAACCAAGACAAATGCGATGAAAGTGCAAGTGAGCACTCCCAAATGACAATATAGTTACAAATATTATTATTTAGAAACTATAAATAAATATTATTTATTTAGACTTAATTTATCTGGTGTGTATACTTTTTAAATACCTAAATTATTTCTGATAAATTTATTAAAAACACATATATAGAGAGATATATTTTTACTGTTTCAAACATTCTTTATTGCTGAAAACTTTATTCAAAAGGATATTAAAATAAGCCCGCGTTAAATGGCGGCGTTTCACAGCGAAAGGAGCGGTAGACAAAAATCTAATTTCCTGAGTTAGAGTGGGTGCAGACGAACTGACACACAGATAACGAATAACGCGGTGGCTCGTTCGCGATTTAACGTTGCATATATATTTATATAAACTGTATACAGTGTAAACTCTTTATAACGTTATCCTTTATAACGATAAACTCCCTATAACGTTGAAGTGAGCCCATACATATTAAAAATTCTTGTTAATTTGGTTTTTTTTGTTCACTCCATATAACGATAACTCTCTATAACGACAAAAAATGCTCAGTCCCTTGAGTTTCGTTATAAAGAGTTTACACTGTATTTACATGGAAACGAAGTGTTAAGCGGGGGAAGGATTTTTTTATTGGAAACACAAAACAGCGTTTTAATTTAAAAAAAACTCTATAATTTTTTGTCTCATTTTTAAATATGGGATGTTCTTTTACACACATCTAATTCCATAGTAAACCGAGCTTATTCGATGCTTGTTCGATGGAAACCAAATAACTGATAATGTAGTGTACTAACTTTTTAGATTACTTTTTGTCTACTAATTACATACTTACTACCTGTTTACCCGGTTACTGGGAGATATTACATTTCCCCGGGATAAAACTATACTATGTGTTAATCTAGGTTACAAACTATCTATACTCCAAGTTTCATCTATATCCGTAAGTACGCAAAACCTGGAGATATCTCTAATATATATATTTTTTATATATACCGCTACTGTTAGTACAGGAGTGTACAACACTAGCCGCCTAGAAGGTGCTTCTTCGAATTAAAGTTTAAAAAAAAGTTATTAGCTGACAACAAAAAATCTTGCCAAGGTACTCTGATCTTTAAACAGATACAGTTAAGGTATCTTATGTCAATCCAGATAATGTTTCTAGCTATCACAATCTCAAAATCTCACCCTGTATGGCTTAAGAGTCAATAAGGCTGCGAATCCGCACGAGTCGTCCGAGCGTTGCGTGCTTGACTCCAGTTCGCGAGACAAGTGCCCAGTAATGGATATCTATTAGCCACAGACTCAGCCACATGGGTTAGGGTTGCCACTATAAAAAAAAATTTGGCGAGTTCCATTGTTTTTTTTTTTCAGTTTTTTTTTTTAATGTTACATGTTGGTATTGAGAAAGTCTACTTTAAACAAACTTTAATTATAGACAGAGTTAATTATTACTATATAATTTGGATATATATATATATCTATGTATGTAATATATCATATAATTTGGTGTCTAAAAAATTTAAAATAACAATAAATTTGAGAATTATTATAATATAGTTTTCGATTACTCAGCCCTATGTTTTTCAATACCAAAGCTTTTTTACTAGTTTTTTTAAATTATTTTAATTAAATTTCTCCTTTCCATACTGTTTCGTTTTTATACCACATGTGCCTACAAACATCCAGACGGTCCACCTGACGGTAAGTAGTCACCGCCGTTTATGGACATTTGCAACACTAGGGACATCGGCAATTCTTTCTCTTATATCTAAAATGGAGTATTTTGTGACAACCCTAAAGCGTAACCCTCCATCCATTACAGTGATTTCCGACACTCGGGGCTGACGCAGCGCTACGCGGCCACTTACACAAAGATCAAAGAATCTGCTTTCTCCACCGTAAAGCTAAAATGCCAGGTAAATATACAAAAAAAGTCTTTTATCGCACTCTGAAACTGTGTTTACTCTTCTTCTGTACCCCAGCTTATTTAATTATATAATCATACTAGTTGTTCCCCGTGGCGTCACCCGCATTCCTAGGGGATGTTATACAGGATGTTACAAAACTGTCGGCTTGCGGGTGTCAAACCGAAAGGAGGTTAAACTTACAAACAAACATACTGATGAAGCTAATAAAAAGAGTGTAAAAATTATTATAAATATCACAGGACATTATTCACACATGGTTACCTGATCCCAAATTAAGCAATGTGCTATGGCTACCAGTTAACTGATATACTACATATACTACTTTTAAATACATACTTATGTAGAAATTTGAACCCGGGGGTTTGATTCTGTAAGGAAAATGACACTAACTCGAGGATGTTTCGTCGCGATCTTCGTGCTCAGTCTCTTTCGCTAATTACGCTAATACTACTAATCACGTGAGAGATAAGCTCTCCGAGGCCTCCGTGAATCGGCTCGTCGACGAAGTTTGTATTAGCTGAATAAAGGGGCTGACACAGAACATGGCATTTTCATGCACACAAATGTTTTTCCTGAGTGGGAAACGAACCCCTGACCTACGGCTTAGCAGTCAGGGTCTCTAACCACCAAGCCAACTGGCCCGTCCATATTTATTTATTGACTTGGTTCTTCAACAATGAGTACACCTTTACAAAGATAAACAATAACAAAGCCAAAGTCATATCTAAGTGTCACATTACTTAAAGAAGAACTGCATGAAGAGCATGCACTTAAAGTCGTGCAGGTGGATAACATTTTTTTATATTGAATTATCAGCCAACTTTATAATTAACAAGAACCTTAAAACTAAGACACTAAATACACTTAATACACCTATAGTGGTAAGAACATTTTTCTACCATTTACGTACGAAAATACAAATCGACAGTAATAGAAATACACACAGCAAAAGAGTCTGGGGTGTCATTCTATTACATGAAATGACACTAGCTCGAGGATGTTTCGCCGCGGCCTCCATGCTCTCTTTCACTTACTATGCAACCAAGTGAGAGGTACGTACTCGGAGGACTCGTTGCGCTGGCAAGTTTGTACTAGCTGAATATGAGGGCTGATTAATACCTTAATAGTGATAATGAATCAACAAACAAGTGACAGCACAAATCGACAAACGAGTTAATGCTCTCAGCAAAATGCACTTCTCTTTTTGCTATTTTGATCTGTTTCTTACTATTAGAAATTTCAGGCTCACTCGTGAACTAAAGGATGATTTTGCACTAATTATGTACTTATATGTACCCAAAATGAGCAGCGTTTCTTATAAGTAAGTATATTTTGTTTTTTATGTTTAACTAACTATACGCATGATATCTATTTGTATAAAAATGAATGTTTGTCTGTATGTCCTTTAAACAAACGCTGATTTTTATGTTTGAAAAAAAGAAAACTATTAAAGTAGACAATTATTAGGTAAAAAAGGTACGTTGGTCTTTCTGTTATATAATCTGGTTCCCTGACATGACAGCTTACTAGGGTTGTTGGCTTTGATAATTAATTATATTTTTACGGGGTATTTTGTAATACGTTGTATATAGTTACTAACCGTCCGGACAGACGTTGTCCTGTCGACATAAGTCCATACAAAAATTCACAGCACCACCTACCGGGTAAAATTGTGAATCTAAACCATTCTCGAATCCACTGGAACATACACAAAAAATTTCATTAAAATCTATCCAGCCGTTTAGGAGGAGTTCAGTGACATACGAGTACACACGTACAGTACAATTATATATATATAAAGATATTAATAATGTATTTTAACCCAATCTCAACTCTCGTGTAAACTAGGCCAATATACGAAGATACGGTAACGGTGTCGCGAGTTCGATTGTTTTTTCCCATCTCAAAAAATACAACGCGCCTAAAGAAGGTTAACTTCAATAAAACACCAACCATCTTAAAAAAAACAAACCCTTACCAAAACTAAACTCAACGCATAGACCACCTAACAACACACAAAAGTACATTAATCCTGCCAAGTTTCCGGCCAAAAAGGCTGCGAGCGATGCGTGTCGATTGACCGGAAATAGTAGCGGTCTATATTTACAACTTCCGTTCTGGGGGATGGCGGGAAACCAATTAATAACTTTTATAGCTGCCGGTGCGGGCGTCCCGGTCAATTAGCACCACCATAAAAATCTTCGCGCCTGATTGGAAATGGCTTTTGCAGACCCTATACTGTACAACATGGATTAATCCCTGATACGTACTAGGTACAAGGTTGTTGGTAAAGGCTTTTGGGAAGTAAGACGATTCTTGCTTCTTTATTTGACGGGCTAGTTTGCTTAGTGGTCAGGGTTGACTGACACGCTACTGGCTCTATTCCTTCTAAAGGCAAACATTTGTGTGCATGCTTGTTAGTTCTGTGTCTTGGTGTTAATATATCGCACCCTCAGAACGATAGGGGCTTAACTCAAAAAAACACTTTTGGCACATCTCTGATTGGGTCACTTTAGCACTGAGCGGGGAGGGTGAGTCTCGGTGTAAAAGAGGCTGAAGTATCGGTATGCTTATTCTATCATTAAATTGACTTGTTTTACTATTCATCGGATAGAGCGTACTTTGTTTAGTCTCTCTATGATCGTAACTCCATTTCGCAAAATTTTTAGTTAAGCCCTTATCGTACTGAGGTTGAGATATATCTGTATAAGTAAATATCCCCAGGACATTCTTCACACGAGGTTACCTGATCCAAATAAAGCAGAGTGTACTGCTTGTACTATGGCAAGGTAACTGATATATCTACTACATATACAATCTTGAATACATACTTATATAGATATTTACACCCAGACACAGAACCAACAGACTTGTTCATGCGCACAAATGTTTGCCCTGGGTGTGAATCGAACCCACGACCTGTGGCTTGACAGTGTTTTTAAGAAAATATTTAATGTGTATTTTAACTGGTTTCCACAGCACAAGCAGTACAAACTTGGTTAATTTAGGATCTCCCCCTTATTCAGCTAATACAAACTTCATCGGCGAGTCGCTTCACGGAGGCCTCCGAGAGCTTACCTCTCATGTGATGCGTAGTAAGCGACAGAGACAGAGCATAGAGGCCGCGACGAAACATCCTCGAGTTAGTGTCACTTTCCATACAGAATCGAGCCCTAGATTGCCGTATGTAAAGAATGTCTCGGAATATTTATTTAATTGCCTTTAAGATCGAAAGATCGAATAGATTGATTGCTTGATGGTAAGCGACCCTGACTGCCAAGTCACAGGTCGCGGGTTCGATTCCTACCCAGGACAAACATTTGTGTACATGAAAATATTTGTTTGTTCCGTGTCTAGGTGTAAATATCTATATAAGTATGTATTTAGAAAAATAAAAAAGTAGTATATGTAGTATATCAGTTATCTGGTTTCCATAGTACAAGCTCTGCTTAGTTTGGGACCAGATGACTGTTGTAAAGAATGTCACAGGATATTTATATTTATTATATTATTTATACTTGTACCTTTGGCTTATAAATATGTACATGTGTCAGAAATAATAAAGGATAATATTAACATATATTTTTCATCACTCTGTAAATAAATTATTGCAATAAAGTTCAATTTACCTAAAATTATCATTTTGATAAGTACCGTAACCGGCATAGGGTTAATAGGTATAATTATAATATACTAACTGTCCCCCGCGGTTTCACCCGCGTTCCCGAGGGATGTAATATTTTCCCGGCACAAAGTATCCTATGTGTTATTCCAGTGAGATGCTCCATCTATGTGACAAGTTTCATCCTAATCCGTTCGGTAGTTTTTACGTGAAAGAGTAACAAACATCCATACATTCTCACAAACTTTCGCATTTAAAATATTAGTGGGATGAAAATATATGAATAATTAGGAATTTATTTTCATAATTATTACTATTTAGTTTTGTGCTGGGGCCTTTCGAATAAAATTAAATTAAATTAGATCTCCAAAACATTAGCTCCCAAAAACTCAAAGTAAATCTAAACAACTCAACCTCTCAGAATACTCAAAGCATACTACAAATAAGGTCTATTTTGAAGTTTGCACAGGATTATTCGTATAGAATGTGAAAAAGATGCAGTAATTGAATGAAAGGCAAGTAGCGCGGGGCCCGCGGCGCGCATTTTGCGGGAGCCCCCACAAATCTACTTACAACCTCTTTGTATTGACTATCGCGGTACAACGAGCTATGAAACTTCGAAGTCAGGAAAAATACAAACGTTACCTTTAAGCTCAGGATTCCGTACTGACTTCTTTTTTATAAACATGTGCCGATAAATAAGCAGACGGTCCACCTGATGGTAAGTGATCACCGCCGCCTATGGACATTTGCAACACCACATCGCATCGCCGATGCGTTGTCGACCCTGAGACGTGAAGTTGGTTAGTCTCATGTGCCTGTAATTTAATTATGATGTTAGGATTGTGGTTAGAACCAAGCAGGCTTGGTGGTTAGCGACCCTGACTGCTAAGTAGCAGGGGGTTCCCACAGAGTACAAATATTTGTGTCCATGAACATGTCTGTTTGTTCTGTGTCTGGGTGTACATATCTACATGAGTGTGTATTTAGAAAAGTGATTTATGTTGTATATCAATTATCTATTTTCCATAGTAAAAGCTCTGGTTAGTTTGGGATCAGATGGTCGTGTGTGAAGAATTTCCTAGGATATTTATTTAAGTCCCATTGTTGGAACTCACCGGCAGATTCTTGGTGACAGTTCCCAATTTGAAGGTCGTGCTATAGCCATTTCCATCACCAAAGGCTCATTGAACTTATTAAAAATAGATTTATAATAGCATCGTTGGATTTAATCTCATCTGAATGATCAAGATTGCCAGTAATGCTTCTAATAACGAAACCTAATCCATTTATTAGACCTGTCTGCTTACGTAAGGCTGTATACTACTACTATAGATAGCTGTTTAATTGGATAGTTGGAATCAAATAGCAAAATAAAAATATTATGGCTGTTAAAATGTTATTCCTAGATCTGAGTCGATCGCTTGTGCGCCCGGGGGGCTTCGTAATGACATCACTGAGCGATAGGCACACTCCACGCTCGTATCCGGGAGATTTTATCTAAAATACTTACTACTATATAGGTATTGACAGGCGAAAACTTCAAGTTTTACATACATTTTTTGACATCGAAAGATATGCTAATGTTGCTTTTTTATGCCAAGTAGACCGAAAAATAGGCTGACTGCCCACCTGATGGTAAGTCGTCACCGCCGCCTATAGAAATTTGCAACACCAGGGCCATCACCAATGCGTTATCGACCCCGAGACGTGATGATAAGTCTTATGTGCCAGTAATGTCATTGGCCCCTCACCTTTCTAGCCGAAACAATAATACAAGTGCACTGCTTCACGGCTTGCCTCGGTCGGACTCTTCACTATGACTTTTCTAGCTGTGGAAACGAGATTTGAAGTAGACCCAGCATCATAAAATGCTCCATACCTATAATTAGAATTTCCATGCCTACAAGTAAATATGCTTGCTACTAAAATTATTTACATTTAGTTACAGTCAGACCATTCATAAGTGCCTGTGAGGGCCTATTTGTAAAAATATTTCGTTGCAGTATTGTTTGAGTCTCAATAATGGCAGAACGGATTTAGATAACACTTTGCACACAAAAAAGAACTTTCATCAATGGCAGTTTTTAATCAATTTGTCTAGTTCAAGGAGTTTCCTAAGCTAGGAAATCCATAGGAATTGGTGTGAATATGGGCATACTTATGAGCATATTAATTTCCCAGATTGGAGCCTTTGAAGTGATTAACCTATCGGAAGCTTTATTTTTGTTATTACAAGAAGATTTAAAAACAAAAATTCAGAATACGACATTTAATACGATTCGATTCCCAGCTGCAGCTCCACGCCACAATTAATTCTGGAGAAGATCTTCCTGCGCCAATATATCAGGGGCTCGATTTTGTAAGTAAAATGACACTAACTCGAGAATGATTCGTCGCGGCCGCTGTGCTCTGCCTCTTTCGCTAACTACGCTAATACTACTAATCACGTGAGAGATAAGCTCTCCAAGGCCTCCTTGAAGCGGTTCGCTGACGAAGTTTGTATTAGCTGAATAAGGGGGCTGAAGATCGATAACTAAAACTATAACAACAAGCCTACGTTGAATGATGATATTTCTCTGACAATTAATTTACAGATACATTATGTGTCATTATATTGACCTCAGACAATAGAAAAATAAGAGGAAAAGTCCAGAGATAACATTAAAAGTATAACAAAAGCCACTCGGCTAACGCTAACGAAAAAACTTTTCCAAGTTACTTAATTAGAAAAGTTCAGTACGTTCCTTGCATTTGTACACTACTCTCTGAATGTGTCTATATATACACGTGTTTATTTTGTAACATGTATGATGTTTTCAACATGACTAGGCTGTGTTTCTGAAAAAGAAGGCGTCAGAGTAATATTAATGACTAATCATACTGAAATGAAATGAAATATTTATTCAAATAGGACTTCACAGGCAGGTCAGACTCTAACACCGGTTCGGAAGGTAGCTTTTACTGAGAAGAGCCGGCAATAAACTCAGCAATTATATAGGTACGCAAAAATATGCGTCCGACGTCATACTAAGCAGTCGTGTCGCTAAAATACAATTAAAATTTAAAAAATTCAAGTCAATCCATTTTCATACTTACGCCTTTCTAAATACGTCCTAAAGTTAACTACGCTGCATTGAGTTGTTACGACGGTCTACCTCCGAAGTGACTCATATCATCGCACACGGACCACGCACAGAGTGAGTGAAACCAAAGATCATTATGAGTTTACAACGCTCCCCAACTAGAAGTGGCTGCGGTCTAAGTGACTCGCAACCAAACTTAGCAATAGGTGATTCTCAACCGGAATTTTCGGATACATCAAAAGTCACTTTTCGTGTATTCATACAAAAACATAAATTCATACAAAAAAAGGCTGAAGACATTACTACCATAAAAGATCAAATAGTCAGTAATAAATCCACCACTGATAATCTTGCCGCTGAACTAACTGTTATTAAATCATACTTAGTAACACTACGAAATAATAACACTGTAACGGAGAAAAAAGTTCAAGAATTGAAATATGTGGTAGAAGTACTGAAGACAGAAAATGCACCTCCTTCAAATAAAGCGGAGGAAGATATCATAGCAGAAATTAACGAAAAGGAGTTCAGAAGCAAAAATTTTATAATTGCTGGTATTCCTGAGCCTATCTCGACCAACAAAGACGAACGCATAAATATGGATAAAATGGAGGTAAAAAGTGAAATCCACTCAGAATCACAATCATTTATTTGTGAAACATAGGTGTACATAATTTAGATCTTAAATTGACAGGTTGTGCCCTATGTTTTGCCATGAAAGGCATACAAATTAAAGGAATAATATTTATAAATTAAAAATTAATAACAATTATAAAAAAAGAATAAACAAATTAAATGACATATGTTATGATTAAATAAAAAACTCGTCAAATCTATAATAACATTTTTGAATTAATATTTTAGTCAATTCTTTTTGAATTTTGGTAAGGGCATACATTTTATTAAATTTGGAATATTATTATAAATTCTTGGAGCTAAACCAAAAAAACTCTTACTCATTAAAGCTGTTTTACAATTGACTTTGCACAGGTGATTTATATATTGAGTACGTATTGATTTATTCTTTACATCAGAAACTTTTTGAAATAAATGTGGATTAGTTTTTACAAACAATGCAGTTTCTAGGATATACAATGCCGGCAGTGTCAATATTTTTAGCGATTTAAAATATGAAACACAGCTGTCTGTTTTTAGACTACACATGGACCTTATACATCTTTTTTGCAACCTAAATACAAGTTCTCTATCAGTCGATTGTCCCCAAAAAATAATACCATATCTCAAAACTGAGGCTACTAGTCCGTGATACGCCGTTAGTAGTGTCTCAGTATTTACCTTTTTTGATAACTGAAATAGTAGGTATGCAGATTTACTTAATCGCTTACATGTCTCTTCAATGTGAGCCTTCCAAGTGAGCTTACTATCTATTGTGATACCTAAGAATTTAGCATTACTCGCTTCTTCGATTTTACATTCGTTATAGGCAACATTAATGCTTGAGTTTACTCGCCGTTGGTGGCATTGATGGCGTTGGTGACTCGATTGGCATTGGTTTTCCCGAACCAGAAAGAATCATGCGATTAGGAAAGTACAACACCAAAAAGACTCGCCCATTATAAGTGTGCTTTAATTCGCGAGAAACTGTAAAGTCCATTTTGTGCAACCGGGACCAAATAAAATCCGACAATATAAAAATGTATTCCAATCAGACACCCAAACAGCAAAAGTTTTAAAAAAATCTCAAAGATGAACTTAACCGCCGTTCTCAAGCTGAAACCAAAAACCTGATTATAAAATATATCAAAGGCATACCGAGGATTGTGGGATCACTGCCAAAAAACTAGAAGCTATAAAATCTACTTCATATAAATGTATTAATTCCGCAAACGAAAATATTACATACCAACTGGTCAATACTTATGACAATATTATAACTACAAAAACTACTAAAAAAATCTTTGAAATTATTTTATGCCAACATGCGTAGTATTGTGAAACCTGGTAGATTTGATGAATTTAAGTGTGTGATAAAGGCATTTCGAACTTGTTTACACGTACTGGTCCTGACGGAAACGTGGATAAAATCGGACGAAGAAGCAAAAAATTCCAGATTTTAGGATATACACATTATTACAACTTTAGAACTGATTCGAGAGGAGGTTTATCGATAATTGTTTAAGTTTTAATAATCTAAAACAAGAAAAAATATGAAGAAAATATCAAAATCATAATCACTATCTTTGGGTTCATATTGAAAATTACTCTATAGATATTGGTGCTATATATAGAAAACCAGAACAAGCAAACATTAAATCCTTTCGAGAAACATACTCTCAACAACTAAATCATCGAAAACGTGGCTTGATATTTGGTGATTTCAACTTTAATCTATTAAATACAGAGCATGTAACTGTCATGTACAAAGAACATATCAAAGAGAACGGCTATGCGTTTTTAAATAAGCTAAACGAAGACTACTGCACTCGAGAATCAGCGACATGTAAAAGTGTTATCGACCATGTATGTTCAAATCTTAAACAAAACACATTTCACCTTGCTATCGTTGGCACACCAATGTCAGATCATAAGCAAACTTACTTTGAGGTGCAGCGATACCAGGTAGAATCTTTAAAAAAAATAACTACCAAACAGTGAACTAAGAGAAACTTTATAAAACAGTCTCAGAATCTAATAATAGTAATGAAGATGTCACATTCAATGTATTGGAAAGAAAACTACTAATATATATAAAAGAAAGTAAAATAACTAAAACTAAAACTTTGAACCTGCCAAGACAGAACTGGATAAATAGTTTAATCATAAGTAAAATTAATTTCAGAAATGTACTGTGGCATCTACATAAGAAAAATTCAAAGGATAGAAATAAGGAAGAAACATGTATAAAGAAAAGAAATGAAGTATCAGAGTGTCTACAAAAAACAAAATCTAATTAGTACGTAAAGGCTTTCAATGATTGCAAGAAACAACCATTGAAAATGTGGGAACTTATTAACAGTCTCTCTTGCAATAAAGTATCAGAAAAAACTGCCTCCAAGAAACTCCAAACTCAAAACGGCTTTACGTCGGACAGATTGGAGATCTGTGAATGTTTTAACGATTTTTTCGCAAGTGTTGGTTCGATACTAGCAAATCAAATTCCAAAAAAATATCACCCATTAAATGAAGCGGTCAATTGTGCATCTGGATCTAACTCTTCTTCACTAAGTTCCCTAGCATTAACAACTACAGACGAAATTCTTCATACCGTAAATAGCTTAAACTGTAATACCAGCTCGGGTTTGGACGGCATTAATACAAAATCAATCAAATGTATTATTAACCTAATTGTAGCTGACCTTACCCGTAGTATTAATAAATGTATAACGACAGGGACGTTCCTGGACAGTCTCAAAACTGCTAAAGTGACATTTTAAAATCCGGAGTAAAATCATAGCCGGGAAATTATCGGCCCATCTCAGTTCTACCAGTGCTATCTAAAATATTTGAAAGGGTTCTGTATAATCGCCTTGAAAAGTACTTGGCTTCAATAAATTTTATTTTCCAAAAACAATTCGGATTTAGAAAAAAATCCAGCACATTATCAGCTACAATAGATCTTGTGACAAACATAAAACTTTGTATTGATAACGAAACTGATGAACATCAATCAAACATACATCTATTACAATTGTATACTTATACGAAAAATATTAAACAAAGATATACACACCAATACTACTTTCACCAAAAACTACAAAATAAATAAAAGGAAGTTGAGACGTGTAAACGACATTGTCTTGTACTTACCCCGCACTAATTATGGAATAAAAAGTATTATGTATGAAGGATCGAAATTATACAATTAAATACCTAAAAATATAAAGGACGCCAAATCTATTATTAATTTTAAAAAGTTACTGAAACAATATATTTTGAACTCGTCGCATACGCAGGGTGCCACATCCAGTTACACATGATCTTTGTTGGTGATTTGCAAGTATCGAACGAACATTGTTAATATTATAAATTACAAGACTACTTTCAACATATATTATAAAATTGTAACTTGAATTACGTCCGACAAATATATTTGTACTTAGTTTTAATATTATTATCTCATGTAAGTGAATTTAATTCTTATGAGAAATAAAGTTGTCTCAAATCTCAATTACTCTTTTCGGAATTAGATGTGTCCTGCTATAGCGAGCGCTACACCCAAGCATTGTCTTCATAAAAATAATAGTTTGTGTTGTAGAAAGCCTTAAGTATTTTAACACTCTCAGTCTTAATTCTTTCCTTAAAGTTTTGTAAAGGCAAATTAAAAATTTCAACGGGGCTTTTATTATAGATGCGCACACGAAGTCCTAAAAATGAGCCTTGCACTCTTTGCAGTCTATATGCAGAAGTGACATGTTCATCCTTATTTCTAATATTGATGGAGTGCATATCACTCTACTAGCTGTCCCCTGCGGTTTCACTCGCGTTCCCGAGCGATGTTATATTACACCGGAATAAATATGTTATGTTGTAATACTTTTTTCAAACTATCTATGTGCTAAGTGTCTAACACCCATATTCTAAGACGTTCCTCGAAAATTCCTCGACTTCACTTAAACTCACTCAAAAATATTTATAGTAACTCGTAGTTGCAAAAAATCTCCTCCACTCGACGCCTTCCCTTACTCGAGGTGAGGAAACAACTGTCAATTTCAAGGTACGTCGGGACCAACCTTAAGGAACTAAATTACTTGTAAACAGTTAGTGAAGCTCATTATTTTATTTGATTAGTATTCGTAGTACTAGTCGACTTTACTTCTACTCGACCTCAGTCGGGGTTGCTCGAGTTTTGCTTAAGTTATATTATAACTTAGAATACCAACTTTGATGATTCCTCGAGATAATGCTTAAGGTATCCTCAGTCGAGTTGAAGTTGATTGACGTATGAGGAAACGTCTTAGAATATGGGTGTTAGTTTCGTCAAGTATTTTTTGCGTAAAAGAAAAAGAAACATCCATCCTTAGAAATTTTCGCATTTTCAATATTATTAGAAAGAAAGAAAGAAAATACGGGATAGGATTAACATTAAACTACGAATGTTCAATGTTTTTCATCTGGGATGCAGTGGTTTTTTGCCGATATTGTGAATTTAAATATAAAATTAAATAAATTAATTAAATACACCACATACTTACTTCTGCTCGTACAACGGTAAAAAAATATATATTTCTTCAATACCCACGTTGAATATCGTGGTAATAGTCCCTGATTCTTAGCTTACAACCAGCTTGTGCTTTAAGAGGAACACAAAGGGAAAACTTTGTGAAGAAACCAAACACCATGATAATTTGAAGAACTGCCTGACTTCCTTCATGATCAAAATCTGTCGCCAAAAACTACCCGTATCTTTGTTTCTCAATAGCCTATTTATTGGTCGGTAAGGCACTGGTATTGCTAATGTCTACATGTATTCAAGCAATAATTACCACATATCGAGTGTCGGGTAGACTGACAGAATGCGTGTCAGTCTACTGACTAATAAAACCTTGACCTTCGTTAGGATGAGAGAAGTGAAAAATAAAAAAAAACGCATTTAAAATCATTGTACATTTTGACGTGTGATTTAGATACTTCTATTTATAGGTAATATTGATATTTTCTCTTTGTGAAACAATTTTACTATTGACGATGGGAACAGAACCACCTGTTTTCACAGGGTACTTTACAGATGGTGAAAGGCGCATAGATCTAATGCTAGTTATTCAAGATGATGGCAAAGAAGAAGGGGACAAGCTGCGTATCAAGTTCCTCATAAACATGATGAAATTGGGCCTCGAGCTAGAGCTGGAACCGGGATTATTGAAGCAACACCTTCACTTAATATTCGTGAAGGTACACGCTCCAGATTTTGTTATCGAAGAACAAGGGGAGTACTTCAGAGTCCGTAAATATTTCAAAGACAGCCACGTCGAGTTTGTCAATCCCGGTAATATAATCATCAAGTTTATAAAAAGGTTGGTGCCTCTTTTTTTCAATAACTATGAAAAAGAATGGATCAAAATAGTACGAAGACAATACCCCGGTTCTATGAACTATTCGAACTTGGAACGCAGTTTAATCGTATATCGTATGCTTCTCGTCTTGCCCTTTGGGGATCATGAGAATTTTGTCGGATTAACCAGACTGATTGAAAATAAAATTCTCCTAGACGCATTCGCACTACACGATGGCCCATACTTCTTTATTCCCGACCAAAATATATTAACACAGGTAAACGGTCGTCAAATATTATTTGCGAACTGGGTCGGTGGAGGAAATTTTCTCAAAACACATCCCGTCAGCATGATTCAAGAATATTTCGGGGAACGAATTGCATTTTACTTCGCCTTCGCAGAGTTTTATATCAAAGCGCTCGCTATACTAACAATTGCTGGCAACATAATAATTTATCAAGGATGGAATGATGCAATCGCCGTGATGACAAAACGAATACGTACCATGAAACGAACGATGTTTGACAATTATTGTTACGTTACAGGACCTCCATATAAATTTTGGCATTATGAAAGTTTGTCCATGTGTCCTAAATGTTTAAATTGGAGAATATGTCCCTTTACACCCTATAATCATCACTGCGCCGAATTTATATTGAAGAGCATATTGAACAGCCCTAAAATGATTCAGTTTTATGCATTACTCACCTTGTGGGCTCTCGTGTTTGTTTTGCTTTGGAAACGAAAAGAATATTATTTTAGGTGGCTGTGGGAAACTGATGATTTAGCCTTGAGATATACGTATAGACCTGGATACAAGATACATTTTTCAGACATAAAACGATCAAAAACAACCGGAATGTGGACCAACAACGAAGGAATTGTTAAAAAAGTTGCCAAGATAGGCTTGAACCTTATTGTCTTGGGTACCTGTATATGTGCTACGTATCCCCTGACTATAGTTTGGGCAAATTTTCAATTCCTCGTGATTGCCAAGTCCCCCATAATCGTTAATAGAGTAAATTTGTCTTTGTATTACGGCATTGCAAAAACTGCCACATTGTACTCGATCATGGTAACGATTTTCGGAAAAGCGACTGTGTTAATATCTCGTTTGCTAACACGATTTGAAAATCATAGAGACCAGGAGTCGTTAGATCGATCTATTATCGGTAAGATGTTTTTGCTTACTTTTATTGTCACGTATTGGTACGTATTTTTTCTCGGGTTCATAAAAGGACGGCTGTACACGACACCAATCGACCTGCGGAGTTTTAACTCACCGGGTGGGCTTGCCATGATGCACTGTGGCATCATGAACTGCGTCGACGAGCTGGCCGTCACAGTCGTGGTCATCGCCTTTGTCAAGTTTGTCATACCAAAAGGTATATGCTACATGCTACCGATGACCACTGACTACAGTCAAGGTATTTCAACGAACGCAAGGATACCAATATGGGAACGGGAATACAAAATGCCGCCGATCACCGAACAGGACATCAGGGAGATGCATCTGGAACTGACAATGCAATTTGCTTTCATAACGTTGTTCGGTGGTGCCTTCTCACCTATTTCGTTGATAATAATGATTGCCAATATATGGGATGTTAGATACAAGGCTCGGCTGCTGTTGACGGGGCGGAGGCGACCGTTGCTGTTCAGGTGTTCCGGAATAGGCACTTGGCTCACCTGGTGGGAGGTGATCGCTTACGTGGCAATACTGTTCAACGCATTGATGTGTGCATTGAATACCAAAGCTATTATTGAGTATATTTCGCAATTATTAAGGTACAGGATAGGAGCGCTTTTAGATCCTTATTACACTTCAGCTTTGTTAATTCGAGATTTTTTGGGGGCACCAGCTCCTATAAAGAACCACAGTGCATTATATTTATATAAAATATACACCACCCCTAATTTCTGTATATTTCCTGGAATGTACGAAGAGGAATCAGGAAAGGCCGAAGAAACAATGTTCGTGGACTATATAAAGTACTATGAGTCGATTTTTGTGATTGTGTATGAGCTATGTTTTATAGGATTCATCACGATTCTGCTATATGTTGTTCCATCTCAGCCGAAAGACATCCAAGAAACACTTAAAGTAGAAGATAGAATTAAAATTCAATGCTACATTCGTAGAAAGGTTGTTTTGTAAAGTTTTTATTAAAGATAATAATAATAAATGAAACTTATAAATTTTGATTGAATTGTTTTTTTTTTATATAAAATACAACTGGATACCTGCTGCTTCACAGTTAGTACCATTGTTGTTCTCATTAGCGGTGGAGTCTGAAGTGGATTTAAGGCGATGATACTCGGTCCCTAGTGACGTTCAAAGTCGTAACAAGAGTTAGTGGGTTCAAATCTTACAATGTGTTTGAACTATGATTCGATGAAGTAAAACATCGTAAGGAAACCAAGCATGGTGGAATGTTACTTGTAGTGACGGGTTGACAGAATAAAATCTGTAAAAAAAATTACATCCGCCTAATTAACGATGCTTAATCAGATAGTATGTCTTATATTAAGCAATTCAGATGTCAATTATTTATCGTACCAATTTTATCCTGGAAAAACGGTATTCATCTTCGTCGAATTATCCGATAACAGTAAAGTTAAAAATCATTGTATTTTCCCAACTATATCCATTACCAGTACCACCTACCAAGAGTCAGCTCAGGGTTTCGATTCTGACGTCCGTCGCCCCCCCTACAACATCAGGACCCGAGGTGGCGGCGCGTGTGGTGTTCCACGCGCACCCCTCAGAGAAGTCGGGGGGGGGAGGAGTTAACACCTCACTCCCCCCCCTCGACCAGACGGGGCCCGCGGTGGCGGGCTAGCACCAGCCGGGGGTTGCGGAAGCTGAATTCATGCCCGCGACCCCCGGCGCTCAGGTGTGTGAAGGAACACCGGAGGGGTTTTAGTGGGTATACCTCTCGGGCCCCTTCTCATTTTAATTGAGAAGGGGAGTTTGCGAGAGGGAGTCCCACCTAACCATCGCGTCTCCCCAGGCGCGGTGGTAGGCGCAAAGCAATTCCCCTCCTAAAAAAAAAAAAGGGTTTCCATTCTGTTATAAAAATTACGCGATGATTCGTCTCGGCCTCTATGCTCGGTGTCTTTCGCTAACTATACACAATCTCTTGAGAGATCTCGGAGCTTCTTAGTTGCGTTGGCTCACCGACGAAGTTAGTATTAGCTGAATAGGGGGGCTGGTAACGTAATTGATGTTCGCCAACTACAGTAGTGGTGGAAGGTTGTTTCAATCAGTTTGATCAGTTCAATATGTAGCCGATGGTGGGATATGCGGTTGAACTATTTATATTCTGCGGTCTCTAAACAATACAAGAATGCAGATTGATAAATTTATGTAATTCCATTTTTTTATTATTTAATTAAAATTTTAATTAATTTATCGTTTCAATTTAGTTATAAATAGCTGCAAATCGATATAGGGGACAAAATCAAGGGCCCGAATCTTCTAACTTTGAAGTTAAAAGCTTTTAGTGCAGAGTTCGTCCGGGGAAGTACTACCAATTTCTGCAGTGAATCAGTAGTTCACTTGTGTTACTGTATTTCGGTTAGAGAGGTAGGCGTGAATTTCAGACACATGAGACTTACCAACTTCACGTCTCAGGGTCGACAAAGCATTGTCAATTACTCTGGTGTGACGAATGTCCAGAGGCGGCGCGGCGGTGACCAGTTACCATTAAGTGGATTGTCGTTTAAGTCATTTGAACAGAACGTTTTTTTTTTAAATGGCTTTAATCTGAATGTTACGGTAGCTGCTCGTCGTAACGAACTAATCATTTTAAATTAAATAAATATCCCGGGACATTCTTTACACACGGCCATTTGATCCCAAACTAACCAGACCGCGATAGATGCTCGTGGTTAGGCCTCTGTGCAACTTGACATATAAGAATCGGTATACAGGAGTGGCGAATTTACTGACGATCTCAAAAACTGATAAGGGTTGTGTTTAAAAAAAAGCAAAACTGAACAAGACTTATATTTATTAAGGTACATGCTCACACTTAACAATAATTGTCACATTATTCAAATAGTCACCAAAGATTATATTATATATATGTATTTTAATTTAAATCAAATAGAAAAGCAATTTAAAGCTTCTGCCACTTTTCAGTAACAAGGGAAATCTGGACCCGAATACACAGATTATTTATTTTTTTATATGGAGATCTGTCCTCTTTTTATTTCTAAAACTAACTTTATCGGCGAAAAGTCACAAGCCTCGGAAATCGAACCTCTCACGTCACTGTTTAGTTAATGTAAGAGATAGAGCGTGATGACAATTCAATGTTTTGCTCGGGTGTAGACACATCCCAAGAAATTTTTAACACATTAAAATTATTAAACATTACTAAGGACATTAAAAATTCTACATGGCAGCACCGTTAAAAAAGTACCACAGACAAATTTTGATTCTATAAAGAATAGAAAGAAGATTTTTTTGTTTTAATTTTTCGTATACATATAATGTTTAGAAACCAAGAGTTACAAAAAAATTACAAGTAAAAACATTTAATCGGCAGACAAAAAGTAACTAGTAACAGTTTTATATTTTTGGTGTTATATTTTCAATATTACCTATTTACAATAGGAAACACAAATAGAGACGAAACAAATTAAGTCTATGCAAAATACTTAAAGAAATACATAATATCATTCCTTAAATAACATATTTACAATGCAAATAACTTCTCACTAATTGTAAATTGACATAACCATTTTTTTTTCACAATCCTACCTACAATTTCTCAATGCCTAAATTTAAGGCAAGATTTCAACAGAACACTTAAGCCGTCATGATATCTGCTAAAACAAAAATATTCATGATTTTATGGGCAAGGGTAAAGGGGCAAAGTGGGCAAAGGTAGGGTAAATAAAAAAAAATAAACCCATACATTTTTGTTCAAATCTTTGATTGAATTAAACTTGTTTGTTCAACAATAGGTGTCTACCTGTTTTTCTGAATACCATTATTTTAAAGAAACGCTGACGTAATGACGCGCTCGCTCTTCTTACCAATATATACCTTAAAACAACCGAACTAGGATTCAAGACGTTTTGCAGCGCATGGCACAGTGACGGACGTGTCGCTTCTCAGAGTTTGGCGTATCGAAATATGAAACATATTTTAATTATTTTACGGTATGGTTTCAATAGCGTAGAAATGACGAGTCGACATTCCCTTTGTGTGGTTTAGGTACCTACCAAATGCAACAAAGAATGGTACAAGATAGTCTTTGGAATCCTTTTGTTTTTGGTAATGTAATTAACATTTTCAAAGTAGTGCTACATTGACGTCACTTTTACGGTAATTAAAGCATTTATTTATCTTATTATTAAAATTTAAGCATTCTAAAAGATAAAGAAATCTGAACTGAAATACATAAAAAACTTGAGACTTTGGCGTCAATATTTTTCGGTTCGTTTGTTTATTTGTGCGTATGTCGTCACGGCTTTTGTTTTTAATTACAAATAATAAGACTAGAAATTTCGTGTATTGATAGAACTATAATATCCAAAGTAAAAAAAGTATAGCTATCGATTATGGTATACCCAATGGGGCTTGAAAAGTACGTGGGGTGGCCAAAAAAAAAATTCTAATCATTTTTGCTAAGGCAACACTAACATAAAAATTAAAAGATATAAACGGATTGAGAATATTTTCCTCCCCTGTTTTTATTTTTAAAAAGATTTTAGTTTAATTCTAAAACTTAACATAAAATAAGTACTAATAATTAGTCTTAGAGATTCACTGGTATTAGGTAATTATTAACTACAATTTTATAACAATCCAAAATTTCAAACTCGAAAATAATAACCTTTATAGATTGGAGTAAAGGATATTCGCATGTAGGTATACAAGCGTAGAGTACATTTCGCTTCGTACTAAAACAGTTTCTTAAAAATATTTATAATCTAATTCAATTGAAAAAAAAAAATACGTTCAAGAATTCTAAGTATAGTTTCTCTTTTGATAAATGTCCCATGATATTTTTCTTTTATGTATACAATAAACTATTATATACTAGCTGTCCCCCGCGGTTTCACCCGCGTTCCCGGGGGATGGAACATTTTCCCAGCACAAAAACTATTCTATGTTACTTCTAATACCTCCAACTATATGTGTACAAAGCTTCATGATGATCGTTAAAGAAGTTTTCGTGTGAAAGCGTGACAAACAAACGTACATTCACATTTATAATATTATTATAGTAGGGATAAATCTGTAGGATTTGTCTGTACATAGTGTCTTTTGTCAAATTTTGTGATAAATATTTGCTTTATGAGGCACGACACCATTTCTACATTTTTTTTAAATTTATGCCTGCCTTGATGAAAATTGGTATACACTCAGAACATGTGATTGCCCAAACGATATATGATATCGATAAACGCGGGGACAGCCAGTATATTTATATTTTCATTGTCCGTCCCCAAAATATAAATAATACAATTTAACAGACAAACAGGGTTTGGTTGTGTAAATACCATAGGACATTTCTACACGTCATCTCTCATCCAATTTAACATAGTTTGTACCTAATGAAACCAAGTAACTTCTAAATTGGTTAAAATGCACAACTGCACATTAAAATCATAACATTAAGACAGTATAGACCACTGTTCGTTTATCCACATTAACATTCCTTCGGGTGGCAATTATTTCTATTACAACTCAATAAAATAAAAAAAAATATGATATCTTATTTAACAATAAACTTTTTTTCTTCGAAAATTGAACATTCTTATAGACGAGTACACATAATATCCGAAAATAAATGAGAAAACTAAAATTATTTACGGAGGAAAGACTATTAAGGATTTCGTTGCTTTTTAAAAGTACCTGACGACACAGTTTTTCATACTGTTTTCAATTCGCTATCTACTTAACCCTATTCAAGAGGACGCCATCATTGGTGACATCGTCCGAGGTAATAAGAATGCCACCAGCTTCTAAAATTGTGATACACGGTGTTGGTTTCCATTTTCCGCTGATCGTTCAACGCCTCGCACAAAGCACAAACGTTGTCTACTTCGGCAGGATTATGGTAAGTGTAGTAATTCTTCCACCTGAAGTAACTGCGGTAGAGCTTCGGCGACTTGATCAGGGTGTCTATAAGTATGGCCAGCTCTTGGATACTAAGCTTAAGACCATCTATGTAGGAACCCGGTGGAACGAACCTGCAAACAATTTTAGTTTAGGTAAATTTTACAGATATTATAAATTCGAAAGTTTGTGAGGGTGGATGGATCTCATTAATGCAAAAACTTCGTAAGGGATTTAGACGATACATGGCAAATGGATAGTTAACAACCTGTATTAAAACACTGGATAGTTTTTGTCCTGGGAAATTAATGTTATAATTCAAGGGACAGCTTGTCATAAGGCAATTTATAGCGCAGTTTAAGACTTTCGAGCTTCAAAGGATAAAATCGCGAGGAAATCATAATACTACCGTGCACTATCTAGTAGGGTGTTTGGTATTAGACTACTCCCCAACTGGCTATCTATCTGGCAACTGCCCTCACTTAAAAATCTTTCGTAAACCACCAGGCTATTTTGTTCAAGACTTTATACTACATAGCTCCATAACGGTTGGATTTAATTGAAATTAGGCACAAAGAAAATATAATATGGATATCCTTTTACCTCAAAAGTCAAAACGCGGGACTTTATATTTGGTTGAAAACCGTTAAGTCAAATCATCATTATTGATCGAACGTGCAGCGTCATAGAATGTTTTGCTTGCCCAGGTATTTGGTACTAATTTACATTAGGCATGGTTTCCGATAACCGCAACCTATATACATAATCAACCCATAAGATTACACACTCAAACAATAGTAAATTTATGCTATATATATCGCACACTACATCCGAAGAATTAGTATTCTGATACTACTTTGTGTGTAAATCATATTTCACCGAATTGAATTACCAACGGGAGCTGTGGTGTTAACTTAGTTATAGTATATGTGGCAATTACTTTATTACTCAACCCAGGTTCGATGATACTTAAAGAAAAAGTCAATGGTGCCTCGCAAAATTTGACCCAACACGATGCTTCAAATTTTGCAATTTTACTAACTAACAACACTCAGCAACACCAATGACAATATAATCTCCATTCTCATTGGCAATATGGAAAACAGGTTGAACAATCATCAGAACCAGAAAAAATCGAGCAAAGTAATAATGGATTGCCAGAAAATTGCTGATATGGCTGCTGAAAGATTGTTGATTTCTATACAAAATGTAATTCTCGAAGATTTTGACCTATAACAGTCACAGTACTCATATATTCTCTCTTACCTAGTATAATTAGCTCCTCCCAAAACAATCGGCACGACGTCATGGTGCAAGGCAGTCAGCAGTTTCTCCGTCACGTAATCCTTCGAAAACGAATTCTCCAACGACAAGTAGAAATAATAATCATTCTTCAACATTGTGTTACAGTCTGACATCTTATCTTTCGGACATTTCAATGGTCCACACTTTCCGTAAATATCTACATCGTGTCCAAACAGCTTCAGCTCCTTCTGTAATTTCTTAGCAAATTCATTCCTTCCACTTCTACTCTTACAGTTTGATACGAACCAAGCAACAGCTTTGCTTTTGTTTAGCAATCTATTCGAGAAATCCTCATCTATTTCTTCCATATCTTCTATCCAAGTCATATCTAATTTTGGACCGACTGCTTCACCATCAATATTATTTATTTGTATATACGGATATGGGATATCAGAGTCTAATCTATATGTGGAAGTCCAATTAAAGAAGCCATCAAAAGTCGGGCTGCAAACAGGAAAATAGTCGGCTGATTCCATATTAAAGAAAACATATTTCTGTCTGTAAGATCGCTGTGTCGGTAGATGGGTAGTTTTCATGTTGCGGCCATTGAATGCTATGACATCAAACTTGGTCGTATCACCATCGAATAAGTCTTTATCGTTGGTGACATAACAATTTATCACCGAACAGTTATTCTTAAGAAAGGCTCGCTGGCCCTTCCCCAAATAGTAGAGCGGAGCGAAATCATCTCGCGTCCATAAGAGAATATACTTGAAGTTCTTAGGGAGCTTACTGATCTTTCTGTAGACGTCATAATATCTGTAATCACGAGCAACATTTTTGAGGGCTTCTTGAACTAAGCTCTCGTTTACCGTTGGTTGGTCACTCTTGCTGATAAGCTGTATCCAGACTAGAGAGACGACAAAACTGACGCAGCAGACTGAGAAGAAGAATTGTATGGAGAACATATGCCTCACAGCTGTGGCAAGGCATCTGGCCAAAGAAACGCTCCGTGGCATTTCGGTCGCTTCATATTCGTGATCTTTTTGGATGTCTCCTTCAGTGAATAGATCTTCGAACTGCGTATACCTGAAACAGATAGAAATTACATGATACGTTGGTAGTTTAACAATATTTTAATGGCGTGGCCTGCGTGATCCAAAGCCTTTTCACAATAGAAAGTACAGACCACTTTTGTATCCTATTGGTAACATTAGCACCTCGTCCCATTTTATCAGAAGTTGTTTAGTAGTTAATGTATTTAGAAAAATAACACTAACAATAAACACCGATGCGTATTTTCTCCCTCATTCCCAAGGTTCTTAGGTTACCCTGAATCGAATGTATCCTATGTGTTATTCCAAAACATATTCTATCCCTGTGCAAAATTCCAATCCATTCCGATCACCCGTAACGATAGTTTTTTATTTATTTTAAAGCAACACACGCACGCACGTCATTATAATAATACTACTAACGAGACGTTATTCTTTCTGCTCTCTGTTATAACCATTAATAACAAACAATTTATCAGTTGAGTAGCTTATCCAATTAAAACTCGATATGAAGGTTTTATCAAATGATTATGAAATTCTTTGCGCCAGATAAAAATGGGCTGTCCTCGACATTACATATTCGTATTTGCTCATTAGATTAGCGTACGTTATACTAGCTGTCCCTGCGGTTTCACCCGCGTTCCTGAAGAATGTTACATATTCCAGGGATAAAAAGTAGCTAATGTGCTATTCCAGATTACAATCCATCTCTGTTCCAAGTTTTATCCAGATCTGTGTAGCCGTTTTATCGTGATTGAGTTAGTATGAGATAGTATGTCCCCGCGGGATATCACATTTCCCGGGATAAAAAGTAGCCTATATGTTATTCCAGGATATGCTCTATCTATGTGCCAAGTTTCATCCATATCCGTTTCGTAGTTTTTGCGTGAAAGAGTAACAAACATACTTACATACAAATATTTCCTCTTTATAATATTAGTATAGATGATTATGTTTGCTTTGCCCACAGAGTCCATAAAGGGAGATGACAAGAGTCGAGGACAGTCGATGATATCTGTAACAACTGACTAGGCACTGGTAAATACAGCGTACGAATCATTTTTCGCGGAATGTATTAGTGCTAGTTACGAATGATCTCCGACGTTATATTGCTTAATATACAATTTAAAAATATGAAATTATGATGATACATCAAACTGTTGTGGAACTGTATATCCTGTAGAATTTTTTTATGAGCGACCGTTCGTCGATTTTTAAGCCATATCTTCAGGAAGTATTCTGCTAAGGCTGGTCTAAAGATATATATACTAAAGTATAATATTACTAGCTGTCCCCCGCGGTTTTACCCACGTTCCCGAAGGATGTAAATTTTTTCCCGGCACAAAAAGTATCCTATGTTACTTCTAATACGTCCAAGAATATGTGTACACTGTTTCATGATGATCGGTTAAGTAGTTTTCGCGTGAAAGCGTGATAAAACAAACTTACATTCACATTTATAATTAATAGGGATTTATAGTAGCGCCCAGCGGTTTCACCCGCGTAGTTCCCTTTCCCGGGAGAATATAAAAAGTTGCCTATATAATATTCCAGGATATGCTCTATCTATGTGCCAAGTTTCATCCATAACCGTTTAGTAGTTTTTGCGTGAAAGAGTAACAAACATAATTACATACAAATCTTTCCTCTTTATAATATCTGTATAGACTTACACAAAAACTGCACTAAATCATCAAATATAGTGATGCACACACATTAAACTACGTATCATTGTTTGTTTAAAATAAAATTTCAATTCTGCCGCTTTTATCACAATCAGTTTATCAATAAATAATAAAACATTATTATTTATAAGAATCGAATACTTTAGCTTTATTAATCATATTCTTATTAATAATACTGATAATTATTTCACTAGTGTGACCTTCGCGAGAGCGGATAAATAATAAAAACCGAAATTAATGATTATACATATTTCTGACATAAGACCGCACAAAGGTGTCAAACGAAGAAAAAAAATCCATAGATGCATACCACAGACAAACTTTACCTTAATTAACCTTTTTGTGATAAACTGACAACGCGTTGCAAACTGTCAAAACACTAATAAGTATTTAATTCGAATCGATAAAAACTGCTCCTTCTTTTTATTATCTGTGAATTTTAATAAATCACTTAGGTATTATTTTATAAATTCACAATACTCACATCCGAAGCACGATAATGTCGATCACTGAATACCACGATTTCTTTCAACAATAAACAAAAATTAACACGCGACGCGTACTGTTGCATGACGTCACTTGTGGTAATTAGAGAGCACACAGACTAACTGCACGCCAGAGAATGCGATGTCTGAAACTGATCTCGCATAGCTTTCATTCGTGAATATAAAGTCTATCAAAACTGGTGGGAGGTTGAAACAATAAAATTATACTTATTAATGTTTTTCTTGTTTTACGAGGCAGTTTTTCATGGTTTGGTAAATTACCAATGTCATAACTAACCGTACAGCAGTAGTGTTACTTTAAACGTTTTTTTAATCGCATAAAGAAATAAAACCTACATTAATTACCTATCTAGTGACAGTACACTGTGCTACAAACATATACAAGGTTACTTAGGGCCTCATAAAACACCATCGCATGACGGCGTGACAACGTGACATTTTCTGATGGAAAACAATAGGATGACCTCCCAAATAGATTTTTAGTTTACTGACACAATTTTTATATACCTCAATATCTATCCATTATAATTAATGCGAGAATTAACACGTTTGTATTTTCGTGATTTAATCGTGCATAATTGGCTGAGTAGATTTAAATGAAACTTTGGACAGATATAGTATTTTTTGGAGTAACCCTCAAAATACATAGTACATCCCTCGGGAATGCATGTAAAACCGCAGTAAGTAAGCTAGAACTATTAAAAAACAATTTTCGTCTAATTCAGAATCAGAATTCAGAATTAAGTTGATTGATTGATTCAATCCAACTCAATCGAGTTATTACTCAAGTGAACATATGGATAGTAGACCTCTCAACTGTGTGCGGAGTGCGGGAGAGAGACAGCTAATAGTCGATGTATGAATTTTGTGACCAGCCCCCTTATTCAGCTAAATCAAACTACGTCGGCGAGCCGCTTCACGGAGGCCTCGGAGAGCTTATCACTCACGTCATTAGTATTATTAGCGTAGTTAGCGAAAGAGCCAGAGCACGGAGGCCGCGACGAAACATCATCGAGTTAGTGTTATTTTCCTCAGAGAATCAAGCTCTAGTTTTATAATCTATTGCATATAGGATGAGTTGTGACAATTAAAGGTTTTTCACCCGTATCTTATGAAATAGCACCTGATCACTCTGAGATACTACACTCAATGCTTCATGAGACCTAGTTACGACTGTCTACTAGAGTCGCGTATACGCAGAACTCGCGTCAGCACTCTATCTTCTACACTTTCTTTCACATCGAAATGCTGAGTCGGCAAACAGATAAGCCGATCCGCTCCGCGGTGGTCTGTTGTTCAGGCCATAGATTTAAGTTAGAATTAATTTAGTCTTAGATACGATCTTGTAAGGAATAAACGTCTTAAATTAAAACATTTGTTTTTTAAAAAGCTCCTCCGTCTCGCCCAGAACTTGACTACCTTGCTCTGTTACGATAATTTATTTATTCAAAAGGAACACCTACAACATACATATGAAATATAAACGATACAATTTATTACCAGTAAGGTTCTGATATGTGTGTATGATCTCTTACAGGTGTACACAACATTCACAGAACTTAGGCTACATTTAAAAAAGAAAACACTAACACTCAGTTATATGAGAATAAAAGTAAATTAAAAATAGGAAGACAAAATAAAAAAAAAAACAAAGCTGAAATACTCTTTTTATACGCTGCCTAGGAAGATGGTAAGGAATAGCAATTGAAAAGTTGCTTAACAATTGCTCACACTTTATTGAGTTAGTAAATATTTTGTGAAGGAATGTTAAATCAAGCATCCTCCTTCGGTTCCGTAGAGTCTGCATTTCGAAAAACGACAAACGCTCGGTGTACGGGCAACGATGAGAGATACTATGGGATGCGAATGCCAAGCGTCTGGTGAATGTTCTCTGGACGTTTTCGAGTCTTTGTGAATGGACAGCGTATATGGGATTCCATACAACACTACAGGACTCTAAGTGGCTACGTACCAAAGAATTGTATAGAATGATCTTAGATCTTTGACCGAATTTTTTGGTATGCCTAAGCATAAAACCTAACATTTGCGATGATTTTTTTACAATATTGGATACATGAGGCATGAATGTTAGTTTGCTATCCATGGTAACCCTCAAGTCTCGTATCTCTGTCACCTCTTGAAGAGGAAGACCATCAATTTTATATGAGGATGGAAGTTGATTGGTTTTTCTTGTGTATCGAATAAAGGAACATTTACTTGCATTTAGTACCATATTGTTATCAGTACACCAAAGACTCAGTCTGTCCACATCACTCTGAATTAAAGCGGTATCTTCCAAGGTTTCCACGCTACGATATATTATAAGGTCATCTGCAAAAAGTTCGTATTTGCAATGGTGAATGTGTGACGTTATATCGTTTAGGTACACAATGAAGAGCAAAGGACCCAAGTGAGAACCCTGGGGAACACCAGAGTTTGCTATAAATATTCGGGAAACATACCCCTTCACCACCACTACTTGGGTTCTCTGCAACATGTATGAACGAAACCAATTTAGGAGCGGACCGTTGAAGCCAAACGTTTGGAGTTTTTTCGATAGAAGTGATTGGCTTATTTTATCAAAGGCACTACTAAAATCAGTATAAACAGTATCAACTTGGCAACCACGATCTATTTGTCTAGAGAGGTCTGAAACAAAGCTAACGAGGTTCGTTTGGACGGAACGTCCTTTTGTAAAGCCGTGCTGATGTGGCGAGATGATCTTGTCTAGAAACCTAGCAACAATTGGATATAGCAGAGTCTCAAATATTTTGAGCATGCAGGATAGAATGGCAATTGGTCTATAATTCTTTATATCACTTTGATCGCCTTTTTTAAATATTGGTGTAATGTTTGCTTTTTTCCATTCTAATGGAAAGTCTCCATCTGCAAGTGAACGATTAAAAATTGCTGTGAGAGGACCAGCTAAAGCACATGCATTACGAAGAAGAAAAACCGGGGGAATACCGTCAGGGCCAGCACCCTTCGTGGTATCAAGTTGTTTTAGTGTAGCTAGTACATTTTCATCGCTGAATCTGATGTGTGAAAGACTGTCGCGGTAATCTACAAGAGAGCAATGTGGTTCATATTGTGCATTATCAGAGTAGACTGACGAGAAGTGAGTAGCAAAAAGGTTAGCGATGTTGGTGCCATCGCTGGCTACTGAGCCGTTCAAGTGCATATTTGCAGGAAGCTCAGAGGTACTATTCCGCTTATGTTTAATGAATTGCCAGAATGCTTTTGTGTTTCTAGTGAAAGTAGCCTCAATTTTGCCAATGTAACTTTTATAGCATTTAGTAAGATATGTGCATTTTTATTAATGCGGGAGTAAACCAAACAGGAAATCGAATTCGCTTAGGTGGGGATTTAGGTACGTGCTTATCGATTAGGATTTCAAGCTCTTTGTAAAATATAAATACCATCTCATCACAATTGTCACAACAAGAGAATTTACTATGCCAATCAATGTTTTCTAACTCACTTTTAATAGATTCGTAATCCGCTTTAAAAAAATTTCGTCGTAAGCCATTATTGTTACATAGTTTCGGCATCTCAGAATTTGATATGGAAAATAATAAGTTGGGATGGTGGGGGTCTAATTTACTTAAACAATTCGAGGGACTAGAGACTTTTCCATTTGGTAGGTTACTTAACACGAGATCAAGAAAACGATTGTTACAATTGGGCACACTATTGAATTGATAGAAATTATTCACATTGATGAAGTCTACCAGTACACATTCCATACTGGTATTGCAGTTTGTAGGTCTCATGTAAGAATTAAAATTATCATTTTGCCAGTGAATATTAGTGAGATTAAAATCACCTATTATTACCATACCTTCAGTATGACTAATTACATTGAAAACATTATCTGTAAATACATTTAGTGTTTCTAACTTAGGTGGGGATGGAAGGTACATAGCACATATTGCTAATTTCAATGCGATGCCATCCAGTTTTATGTTAATGGTTACCCATACATCCTCGCAATCAGTTTCCCAGTTAAAATTTCGAGACGACTGATAATTCTTAGAAACCGTGATCAAAACCCCACCTCCATCTAATTTAGAACCCTTACAAACTATACGATCACTTCGATAAACTGTATACCTATAAATGAGTCTATAAATTCGCTGTTAAAAATATTAGAATTAAGCCAAGTCTCCGTTAGTACAATAACATCGTATGAGCATAATAGTATATTCTGATAAATTTCTAAGATTTTGGTTCTCATACCACGTATGTTTTGATAGTAGATAAGAAGCATTGTAAAATATTAAATACCGAACCGCTAAAGAAAACAATAAACATTATGCAATCAATCTTAATCTATCAGAACATCGTATAAGCAACGCTTGACTTGTCTCATTCTTACGTGCAAAAATCCGTCCACGATATCCCCATATTATGTCGAAATAAACATAAACCTTCGAATAGCAGAGCTCTTAGTGCAGAGTTCGTCCAAGCACGTACTACCACCTTACCCATTTCTGAAGTTTACGGAAGCAGCACAGATTATCGAGTATAGTGACATATTATTATGAATACCTTTTGTCATATTGTTGAATATTTAATTGTTAGTCGTTACATCATCGTATTGGATTATTTTTCTGAAGATGATATACTGTCAGTCCAGTTGGCTTGGTAGTTAGCGCTCTGATTGCGCGGGTTCGATTCCCACCCAGGACAAACATTTGTGTGCATGAACATATCTGTTTGTTCTGTGTCTGGGTGTAAATATCTATATAAGTATGTATTTAGAAAAAAAAGTAGTATATGTAGTATATCAGTTATCTGGATTCCATAGTACAAGCTCTGCTTAGTTTGGGACCAGATGGCCGTGTGTAAAGAATGTCCCAGGATATTTATTTATTTATTAATGTATGTTGAAAATAAATAGTAAAAATAATGATGGTGAATACGACCGCTACCCAAGTGTCATTCATGATCTTCAATTGGAACCAATTGGGTGATTTGTAGAGTTAATTAGAGGTTATTTGAATCATCTACAGAGACTTACAGCTTCAACTGAATAATTTATCATTGACAGTCGATGAGGATACGGTCAAAGAATGCGTAGGCTACCAAAGTATCAGTACATTAAAATTGTTCTTGCCTTGGTGGCTAAAAGCCCTACTACTACGTGTGGGTTCGATTTCCACCCAGGAGAGACATTTGTGTGCGTGAGAGTTTGTCGGTTACGTCTACATGAGTGACTAAATAATAAATAAATAAATAATATATAATGGATTCACTGCCACTGGAATGCTGGCTACAGTTGCACGCGCCCGCCTCGCGCTCCTCTAACTAGGTATATGCAAATGTGTGTAATTAGTTTGTATGTATGTGTGTTGATTTGGTTTGTGTATTATTAGTATTACTAACACTTAAATTAAGACTTTACTAACAAATATGGATCAATGTGTCTGAAATAAATGATTATTATTATTATTTAACACGGTCATCTGATGCTAAACTAAGCAAGCTTGTACTATGAACTAGATTACTGAAAAACGACATTTAGATGTTTTGTTCGGTATCGTACCCAAAGGGTAAAACGGAAGCCTATTACTAAGACTCCGCTGTCCGTCTGTCTGTCAGTCTGTCCGTCTGTCACCAGGCTGTATCTCATGAACCGTGATAGTTGGACAGTTGAAATTTTCACAGATAGTGCATTTTTATGTTACCGCTATAACAACAAATACTAAAAAACTAAATAAAAGAAATATTTAAGGGAGATTTTTTTGGCGTTTTTATAGATAATGGCACGGAACCCTTCGAGCGCGAGACCAACTCGCACTTGGTTGGTTTTTTTTTCTTTATACATACTTATAAGATACAAGCTAACCCGGCAGACGTTATACCACAGAGTATTATTGACCTTAAAATATCTTAACTTTAGCGACACCTACCGGGTTCAATTAAGAACCCAAACTATCTAGAAACCTACTCAAATACACATACAGCATTTCAAAACAATCAGTCCATTCATGAAGACTTCAGTCACATACACACATAAGAAATGTTATGTACAAGCTGTCCCCCGCCGTATGGTCATAGGTATACATTTTAAGTAGACAGTGTTAGGCATACAAAAACATTATCGTATATTTTGCCAGGTCATTTAAAAACAGGACAAAGAACTATAATTATTATTACTAACATGTTATTAAAATATTATTATACTAGCTGTCCTCTGCGGTTTAACCCGCGTTCCCGAGGGATGTAGCATTTTCCCGGCACAAAAAAGTATCCTATTTTACTTTTAATACCTCCAAGAATATGTGTACAAAGTTTCATGATGATCGGTCAAGTAGTTTTCGCGTGAAAGCGTAACAAAAAACATTTACATTCAGATTTATAATATTAGTAGGGATAAAAATTTCTGGATGTTATCCATATATATGTATTTAAAAAGCAGTATATCAGTCACCTGGTTGCCATGGTACAAGCTCTGCGTTTGGGATCAGATAACCGTGTGGTAGAAATCTTCCAGGATGTTTATTCATTTAATTTTATAAGTTAGGTGAATGTAAACTAGAAACAGCAGATTTAAAACATACATGAAGCTGTGTCTAGATTAAATTACCTCACAGCATAGTACATTGATGGAAAATAAACAATTCTAAATAAAAACCTGTGTAGAACGTGTGAACGTGCTCAACATGACGCCACAAGGCGCCTACTCAATAATCAACATCCTACTAATATTGTAAATGCGTAAGTTTATGAGGTTGTATGAATGTTTGATGGTTCACGCATAATGTACAAAACAGATTTAGATGAAACGTGGCACTTAGATAGTTTATAACCAAGATTAAACACATTAATCGGGAAAATGTTATTGGTAGTTCATTAAGTTTTGTCGTTCGATAAGAGAGGGCGTTGCCACTAGCCCAATTTTTTTTTTTTGTTTTGTTAGTACACTCTTCATACAAACGTATGTGAAGTTTCATTTCAATCTGTCAATACATTCTTTGTTTGTACAAGCCATTTAGTGTCGCCGTGTCACAGTATTTTTTACGATGGAAAAAATTTAATATCGTGCAGTGATAAAATTCTTATTTTTCGAAGGTGTAGCACCAAAAGAAATTCACGAACGAATGTTAAAAGTGTATAATAATTGTTCACCTACAATTAGAACAGTAGAAAGATGGGTTGCTGAATTTAAACGTGGTCGTACAAGCCTTGAAGACGATCCACGTGAAGGACGTCCAAAAAGCGCATCAACACCAGAAATCATAGCCAAAATACAGGATATGGTTTTGGAAAATCGTCGATTGACTGAGCAAGATTTAGTATAGGCTCTACACATTTCATTAGGCAGTGTGAGCCATATTGTAAGTGAAATTTGGGTTTTAGAAAGCTGTGTGCACACACCCATTGTCCGCATTCGCTAACAATGGAACAAAAACACATTCGAATGCGACTTTCTCAGCAACATTTGGAGCGTTTTAAAAAGGATAAAATGGATTTTGTGCGTCGATTCATCACTATGGATGAGACTTGGGTCTATCATCATGGTCCTGAATCAAAACAAAAGGCTAAAGAGTGGTGTGAACCTGGTTGTTCGGCTTCGAAACGAGTTCGTGTCCGGAAATCGGCTAAGAAGGTTATGGCATCAGTTTTTTGGGATGCGAAAGGAATTTTGTTTGTGGATTACTTGCAAACTGCTAAAACAAGTAATTCTGAATATTATTGCAACCTTTTGGACCAGTTGAAGGAAAAAATTCGTGAAAAAAGTCCCGGTTTGCAGAAAAAAAATATCCTTTTTCATCAGGACAATGCACCGTGTCACAAGAGCATTTTGACAAAGGCTAAAATCCATGAATTAAAGTTCGAATTGTTGGAGCATCCACCGTATTCACCAGATTTGGCCCCCAGCGACTTGGAGTAAGTGTATTAATATTCAGGGAGATTATACTGAATAATAAAGTGTATTTTGAACCATAAAATTGTGTTTTTCTTATCGAACGACAAAACTTATTGAACAACCTGTTACACCCATCGGAAACGTGAGTGAAACTGCGGGGGACAACTTGTCATCATCATCAGCCTATCTCGGTCCACTGCTGGACATAGGCCTCACCTATGGCACGCCACTGAGCTCGATCTTCAGCTCTTTGTTTCCAACCGCTGCCAGCCAGCTTGCGTATATCAACGCTCCATCTAGCTGGAGGGCGCACTACGTTTACCGAACCGTGGCCTCCACTCTAAAACACGTCTACCCCAACGGTTATCGGTTCTACGGCAGATGTGACCAGCCCACTGCCACTTCAGCTTGCTAATCCTTTGAGCTATGTCGATAACTTTGGTTCTCTGACGGATGACTTCATTTCGAATTCGATCCTTCAGAGAGACTCCGAGCATAGCTCTTTCCATAGCTCGCTGAGCGAATTTGAATTGGTGAACCAGTCGCACCGTCAGTGTCCACGTCTCGACTTGTATGATATCGTAAATGCGAAAGTTTGTTATGATGGACGTAAAGATATTTGTTACCCTTTCTCAAAAAAACTACTAATTGGACAGGATAACCAGGATTAACACATAGGATACTTGTTATACCGGGAAAATGCAACATCCCTCGAGAACGCGGGTAAACTACGAGGGACAACTGGTTAAATATCGTAAATGCTCTATAAATCTTTGTCACTCTTTAACGTAAAAAATACTAAAGGAATATGGGTGGAACTTGGCACATAGATAGCTTATAACCTGGATTAACAGATGGTGTACTTTTTATCTCAGTATTATGCAACATCTATTGGAAACGTGTGTGAAGCCGCAGGAGATAGATAGACTATATTCAGTCATAAATATTTCTCTACCATATTTGTACATTCACTATAGGATAGGCGGAAACGGGTGTGCAACGCCGGAGGCAAGCATACATCCGTGATCCACCAGCGTTCCCGTGGGGTGTTACCTTTTCCCAGGATAAAAACTATCCTTAATGTTATTCAAAAGTTAAAGTGGAAGAGGGCCGGTCACATAGCGAGGCTTACAGACAAAAGATGGAACTACAGCACCACCATATAGAGAGTACCTCAAGAAAGGAAGGCCCTCAACACGCTGGGAGGACGAAATAAAAAAAGTCGCTGGTCCATAGTGGTGGGAAATAACACAGGATAGAAACCTGGGGACTTGCTAACTACTAAACATAATTTTATAGACATAAAAATCAATAGCTCAAGAAGCAATGTAGCAAGATCAAATAAAATGTTTTTTTTTTATCATTATTTTAATGTTGTTCAAGGACATGCTCTGTCTATGCCAAATCGTTTTGATGATTTTTTTCGTGAAAGAGTATTTACTCTTTGCATGCATACATTTTCACAAACATTCGTATTTATAATATTAGTAGAAAGGAAGTAGGGTTATATTAAATTATGATTTTTATGTTGCTTAGCAGCAGTATGGTAAGGGCCGTGCGTCACCAATGGATAACATAATCAAAGGAAATTGATCCTTATTTAGAGGGAACAGTATCTTAAGTGGCGGAACACACCAACACATTTTAAACTTGACGATTCGCCGTTAAGTAGTGACACATACACATACAAACTATCACATTTATATTTGAGTAAGATAAGGTGATAAGTACTCGAGTAGATCTCGGTCTAATCGAGTGGCATTTTACAAGACGTGTTTGAAAAACCTAGTATTGCAACGTTCCATCCTGAGCTGCGATTCTATAAGGAAAAAAAATAGCTCGAGATGTTTCGTTGCGGCCTCTATGCTCTATCTCTATCAATAACTATACAATCAGGTGAGAGGTAAGCTCTCCGAGGCCTCCGTGCGGCGGCTCGCTACGAAGTTTGTATTAGCTGAATAAGGGGCCTACTTGTAAACGACTAACACGTGATACTTTCGACATTCTAACCGACCAACCTACGCGAAGTGCTACCAACAAAGTTGCTATACAACAAATTCATTGGGGCTACACCCACATATTCATACATAGGCAATAACGTATCATAATATAGATATGTCATTCATCAAAATCACCGTAGATACTACATGGCGACTATAAGCGCGAAGATGAAAAGATAATAGATGCCACCTTACGGTGTTTCTGTTGCTAAAGAGAGATGGATATACGTCGTTGGGTTCGTGCGCAGATAAATGGAATTAGGTCAATTACCATCATTATATGTTGCCATTTCTAGGCGCGGATAACGCATCTTTATTATATATGTCATGGTCATAGGTATACATTTTAAGTGGATAGTGTTAGGCATACAAAAACATTATCGCATTTGTTGCCAGCTCATTTAAAAACAGGACAAAGAACTATAATTATTATTATTAACATGTTATTTAAATATTATTATACTAGCTGTCCCCCGCCGTTTCACCCGTGTTCCCAAGGGATGTAACATTTTCCCGGCACAAAGAGTATCCCATGTTACTTCTAATACCTACAAGAATATGTGTACACAGTTTCATGATCATCGGTGAAGTAGTTTTCGCGTGAAAGCGTAACAAACAAACTTACATTCCCATTTATAATATTATAGCTGTCCCGACAGACGTTGTCCTGTCGAAATGAGTCCATAGAAAAGTTCCCTAAAAAATGAAACGTTGGTACTTTCAACACAGTGCCATCTGTTAGGATTGTTTGGAATTAACAGATAATTGTGACTGTCAATTAATTATAGACCAATAATTTGCAATAAAATAAAATTGCGACTATAATTAAAGATCTAAGCTACTGCTCACGGTGTGCCAATTTAATTTAAAATCGGTTAAGTAGTTTACGAGTCCATCGCGGACAAACATCGTAACAGGAGATTTATATATATTAAGATATTAGGGAAGTAGGGATTATCATGCTTATGATTCGTCAATATATCAGTTAATTATATATTGGAACGCATTGGTTTACGCTCAATAAAAAAAAAAAACCGTATAGGCACCTAAATAGCAGATTTTACAAAAAAAATACATTTATTTTATTATTATGACATCGATAAACGCGGGTAGCACCGAGATTTAAAGGGCAATTTTGACAACAAAGAATGTCATGGGAAAATCAACTTTATTACTTACAACATAAGGTCCATCTATTGATCCAATGGAGTGAACCTTATTTAAAGTTCATAGGGTTTATTTTTCTATAACACTCGAAGCTGTGAAAACTCAAAACATTAAACTATTATAAGAAATAAATTGAAAGAAGTAGCCATCAGCAGTAATGATAAAATTATTGATGGCTGAAGGATAAGTTTTGATAAGAATCGATCATATTAATATAACCTATATTATTTTAGGTAGGTATAATCAATCATCTTGAGTTGTTCAATGTAAATGTCAGCGCACACCTATACCTAACAACACGTAAACAATAACACAACTAAGTTTAATTGAATCATCGAATATATGACTCAGATTAATTTAAAAACACTTGGATATTATCATTAAATGTTACTGAATTATTCAAAATACAGGATTAACAAAATTGTTAAAATAAAATAATGTCATAATAATCAAAACACATCTTGATCAAAATATCTGTATGCAATTTTGATTCTTATACCAACGGCACAATACACACCTTTTGTTACAACGTCGCTCGCATCGCGTATTATCCAACCGAATAAAAAACACACAATAACACCACTGTCACTGTCACTACTAAGAGCATCCCTAAATGTTCGGATAGTCCCGCACATGCGCACTAAGAAAATAAGGGACTGCTTTATCCCAATGATAAAATCTGTGCATCGCGAGAACATGTAAAGCGTGCAAATTGTTAAGGGAACGCGTGCTTACGTTACATTTGTTTTTAAATACGGTAAATGGTAGTGCACTCGTGTTGTGGCGGTGAATTTTGTTTTGTTGTGGATGGATCGTTCGCTATCCCCTTCCTTCCAAGCAGGTCGCGGGGGCCGCCGGGCGGAGGCGGGCGGGTTGCGGGTAGGGCACACACTCCGCGACTGCTCTGCTCGCCTCGCCTCAGTCGGCGGACAAGGTCAATGGAATATGAATGTTACTGAGGTGACTCACCTCCTTTTTCGGAGAAAGTAGTCCAAGTTCAATGATGGAAGATGTCGCACTAGGGATATCCGCGTGATCGGCTAACGTGTTGCCGCGAGTGGCCAAAGAAGACTGAATGTAAACTTCGCACACGATGAAACGAAACGTGTTAATTACGAAATGTGGTTGCAATATACTTGTTTATATAATAACACATGAACGCTGTAGTTATTTTTAGCTATCAGTTTTGTATAATCATCTGTTACCGTCAGAGGAAATCCCTATTCCACAGACTAATTAATGGCGTCATCGCCATGGTTCTGGTTAATTTATTTTTATTTAAGTAATAGTGACCCGCTCGGCTTCGCCCGAAAGCGATAATAAAAATAGATAGGTATATTAGCTGTTCCCGGTAGGTACCTTGCTAATCAGCCGGTTTTTTTCGTGCAAACTTCCCGTTTAAAATATATTAAAACACTGTCTCATCCAAATCCGTTTAGTTGTTCCTGTGTGAAAGAATACATCCATCCACACAAAATTCGCATTTTTAATATTAGTAGAATATCGATGACCTCAGTGTTGCCAACGTTAGAACCACATTTAGAAGTCTTGTTTAAACGTTCGAATGACTTTGTTATTACAAGTTTGTTCATGTTTACATTTTGTATTTGTTCACACTAGTAGCACTATATAAGGAACGCAAGGCTGCATAATATTTGAAGTTGCTCCTACCTAATGAAAAAACGCAACGGAAAAAAACTACTGTAACAGTTTTGAATCATGGTGCCTATAACGGCCATCTTGCTTTTTCGTATACTCAATGTCGTATGATACCTAGAGACTTCTTTGTTTATTGTCATTATACGATGCGTATTTTTTTATGAATTCAGAATTATTAAAATAAAATTATCATAAATACACAGAACAAAATATGTTGGTGTTCACTTGAAAAACTTATAAAAAATATTTATGGCTATGATAAAAAAATATGAAAAAAGTTTTTAATAATACTAAATATCTTGTTTAAATACCTACCATTTCAACTACAATTAGTATCTTGTGTAAGTAGGTCGCGTGCGGTGAACTTGCCGCACCCGAATAATTTATACAAAAACAAAACTCATGCTGTAATTATAAAATGATTAATCAGTTATTTATACTATACTATTTAAGATAGTACTTATCCTGCATATATAACTTTATAGGGTACTTTTTATCCCGGGAAAATGTTACATCCCTCGGGAATGCGGGTGAAACCACGGAGGACAGCTAGTATGTTATATTTACATAACTATTAAGCTGACATTTGAGAAAGATAGCGATTCCGACGTATACAAGAATCATTAGCTCGTATACATACCTACACTTGTAAATATCCGACGCGTTATCCATTCGGATTAATTCGGCTACGTTCGGGCGCTCCCTAAATACCAGAAATAGGTACCTACCTAAATGTTTGGCACAGTTCCAAGAATTTATTTTCCAGCGTCTATTTAAATATATCAAAATAAATGTATTTATATATAATATACGTAGATATTTCTAGCTTATTTTTACCTCACCAATACCTTGTAAATTTAAAAGATATATTTTTTATACTATGGCAAATCCAGTGCTTTCCCGGTTTGTAAACTAAGACTATAACACTAGAGTCTAATATCGCTTTCTATCAGTAAATAAATTGGGTGGTTAGTTTCGAAGATTAGATACTCAAACATACAAACTTCTCTTCATAATAATAACTAGCTGTTCACCGAGGTTCCACCCTCTTTCCCGAGGCATGTTACATATTTCCGGGATAGAAATGTGCTATTCCAGGCTATAATCTAACTTTGTGCCTAATTTCATCCAGATCCGTTCAACCATAACGTGATTGAAGAAAAAACATCCATCCAAACTTTCATGGCCGTTTTAACGTTTAACAATTACAAAGAATAATAACCTTTATTCCCTCAAACATAAGGTACGTCTATTGATGCAAAAGCTAGTTGTATGATGATGGAAATCAACCTTATTCCAAAGCAATACAGTTTCTTTTCCTATAACAATCTGAAACGTGAAAACGGCCATCATTGCGTGCCGGTAGTATACTAAGATAGGAATAATATTTGTTCAGCCTTGAAGGCCAAGAAAGTAGTAAATCACTGTATTCAGACAGTCTCGACGTCTGTCTAGTCTTTTTGGCGCTTCCATAAATATTATAAGTTCGTTTTTATCAATAGAAGGTAGACTTATAACATTTCCGTCCTTCTGGGATCTAATTTTTTCCCAGGAAAAGTTATATCTTGTGTTAATTAGGAATATGTGGTGATTTGTTGGCTGAATTTCCTACAAATCTAATCTCTTGAGTCTAATGGTAACAAACACACAGTTACAAAAACTATCGAATATTTACTACTAGTAAGATGAAGTAAGACACGCTAATTGGGACCACATATTACAGAGATAGCTAGAAGAAAAGAAGAAAAAGACATTTATTTAAGGCAATTAGCAAATTATTACAATCAAAACACATAATTAAAAAAAAATATATAAAATAACTAAAAAATTAAAACATAACGATTGCCATAAAATGGTCCCAACTCAGCATGATGCTGGTTGTTAGCCAGCGCTGGTCTTCCATTAATACACATAGATTGATACACAAGATACACATTGGGTCCAATGCTGGTATGTACTTACATCTTCCACGTATCCTAACAAATCCTTCACGTACTGCACTAGGAACACCTCATAACTGATATACTGCATAAGCTACATTTCTAATACACACTTAATCTGCACTCAGACATACACAAATATTTGTCTCGGGTGGGAACTATGCCCAGGTCCTTAGCCTTTGACAGTCTATCTAACATTAATATATTATCAGACAAATGGCCAGCCGAAGATACTGGCGGATGTTCTCGACAGGAAACTGTCAAGTAGGTAGGTACTTTACTATTATTATAGCTTTTTTTATCCACACAAATTATTGTGTGAATAGACATTAGTTTATATTAGGTTGGGGAAAAAGTCTTTTCGCATTATAGTATGTATTTTTTTTTCTATGCCACTTGAGCCGACAAACAAGCAAACGGTCCACCTGATGGTAAGTGGTCACCGCCGACTATGGACATTTGCAGCACTAGGAGCATCGCCAATGCGTTGTTGACCCTGAGACGTGAAGTTGTAAAGTCTCATGTGCCTGTAATTTCACCGGCCCCCTTACCTTTCTAACCGAAACACAGTAATACAAGTGTACTACTGCTTCACGGCGGAAATGGGTAAGGTGGTAGTACTTCCCCGGACGAACTCTGCACTAAGAGCTCTACTACTCTAAAAATATATGAACTTGTAATAAAATCTCTTTGGCTATACTATTAGTATCTGGCTGGTTTTGGTATCATTGAAAATTAAAATTTTAAAGAACATAATTCCAAATTCAAATTAGGTAAATGTGTGATTTTCAATTGTTTTTCGTACCGTCAAGGTGAGTGATTCTAATGAAGAAATTCGATACATTTTAAAATTTTACTACAAAAAAGGTAAAAATGTAACGCAAGCCGCTATAAAAATTTGCGATGTTTATGAACCTAGTGCCGATCTAGTATGACATAGTACGACCATTTTGTTAAATTTCGAGCAAGATCGGCATGTCAGTAGTTACGACGTAGCTGAAGAACTGGGAAGCTTTAGCCACTCAGTAAAAATTAAGAGAGTTTGGCTAGGAGGTATTAATGCATCCGCCGTATAGTCCTGCTTCGGTCTCTTCAGAATTCTTTAGGCAATGTCAGGTTAACATCACGAGAGGACTGCCAAAACCACTTGTCGCGGTATTTTGATCAGAAGTCCCAAAATTTCTATAGCAATGGGATCATGTTATAAAAGTTATCGAACAAAATGATACCTAGATACTTTAGTTAAATGTAAATAAACTATATTAAAAAATGTTTTGAATTTTCTTAAAAAATGCGAAGAAATTTTTTCTCCAACAGAGATAGTTTATTGTTTGGCCCTTATAGAGTAACTTACACTTAGCCTCAATCCTGATAAATTAAAATAAAAGTTTCTTGGTTTTTCATTTTGGATTTCATTCGCGCATTCTTGTTGTTTTTGTGCACCGAATATTTAATATTTCTCACTTTTATTTAATTATTTGCGAAAGGGTTTGCCTTATACGTCTGACTTATAGCGCACCGGAAACGGAAATGTCCGGACAGACGGACAAGTCATCATCATCATCATCATCATCATCAGCCTATCTCCGTCCACTGCTGGACATAGGCCTCACCTATGGCAGGCTACTGAGCTCGATCTTCAGCTCTTTGTTTCCAACCGCTGCCAGCCAGTTTGCGTATATCATCGCTCCATCTAGCTGGAGGGCGCCCTACACTACGTTTACCGAGCCGTGGTCTCCACTCTAGAACACGTCTACCCCAACGGTTATCGGTTCTACGGCAGATGTGACCAGCCCTTATGAAGCATTGTTGAGCTAGTGTTATTGACTTTACAGAAACTGATTAGAGATAAATTTAGAGTAGGCAATAAATTTACTTTACGCAAAATTTTATTTTGGTTAGGTTTATCGAATAACTTGACGTGTTTGAGCATTCAGAGAAGGAAACCAGCATGGCGCCTGCCACCCTCACCTTAAATCTGTCACTAAGCACCTCCAGTGTGTTCCGGCCGGCTGGTGTACTTGAGAGTGAGAACTGCGGGCTTGCTGTGCTTATATCCTTAAGCCATATCATCACTTAACATAGTGGTCACCCAATCTCACGTGGGAACGAGGGGCGGTCTCGGAAAATATCACATAATTTTTTTATCCACAAGAAACAATGTAAAATTACGAAAAAACAGGATCAAATCCACAAAAATATGGTCAAATCATGTACAAAAATATTTATTACGTTTATACGAACGGTACAAAGTAGCAGTAACAATCCGTACGACATCTCATCAAGGGGCGAGGGGAAAATCACCTCAAGCAATTAAAAGATGCCCTAAACACCAAACATTATATCTGTCACTAACCTCGTTAAAATCTCAGCTGACAGCATATTATCAAGGAAATTTCAATTCTCTGCAGCAACATTACAAGTTAATTTCGCACAGATGTCTTCAAGCGCGCCGTATCATGTCACACACTGCATCGATGGTACCAAGTTCAATGTATAATGAACACATACAGGGTCATGGCTGTATGCTAACACAAAATGGCAATCGTAAATTATTCAGTGTGTCGTGCCGTACACTTGCTATGTCGCTGGGAATGGCTGTTAACCAAATTAGCTGTTACAATCGATATTTCACATGTTCTAGGTTGATTTGTATGGTTCTAACTGAACATGGTAAAAGGTACATTCATTTCCGGTCGATCAATCGCTTATTTTTATTTTGTATTTTTTTTATCAGTCCAACCAAAACAGTTATTAAAAAAATTGTCTTACTAAGTACTTGCCATAGACCTTACTTATATTTGAACCATATGAAGTACTGCTATAATCAGCAAGATTATCTGACGGTAGGTTAAATAAATAAATAAATATCCTGGGACATTCTTAACACACGGCCATCTGGTCCCAAACTAAGCAGAGCTTGTACTATGGAAACCAGATAATTGATATATTACATATCATAATACTACTTTGTTTTTTCTAAATACATACTTATATAGATATTTACACCCAGACACAGAACAAACAGATATGTTCATGCACACAAATGTTTGTCCTGGGTGGGAATCGAATCCTCGACCTTCAGTTTGGCAGTCAGAGCGGTAACCACCAAGCCAACTGGCCTGTCAAAAAGTAGCAAAATATTTAAGACTAGCTGTCCCCCGCGTTCTCGAGGGCTATTCCAAACTATAATATATCTGTATGCCAAATTTCATCCAGATCGTGAATTGAGTAACAGACATCCAAACATTCGCATTGATAATTATTTTTTTTTGGTATATCATATCGAGCGACAAATAAGCAGACAGTCCACCTGATGGTAAGTGGTCACCGCCGCCTATAGACGTTTGCAACACTAGGGGATCGTCAATGCGTTGTCGACCCTGAGACGTGAAGCTGTTAAGTCTCATGTGCCTGTAATTTCACCGGCCCCCTTACCTTTCTAACCGAAACACAGTAATACAAGTGTACTACTGCTTCACGGTGGAAATTAGTAAGGTGGTAGTACCTCGGTCGAACTCTGCACTAAGAGCTCTACTCAATGTTCTACTACTCAAAATGTATAATATAATGTATATAATAATAATAATAATAGATAGTAATAAAATCAGTTTAACAATAAACTACAAACTTTTATGACTAGCAACACAAAGCTAGCCGCCACCACAATATGCAATAATGCTGCGGCAACATATCATAACTTCAAATATTCGAATTTCGAAACAAACTCAAAGCCCAAACAAACAAACCACGAAACAGATTCGACCTCAATTATTCCTTAAAGGACCTAAAAGTGTGTATAACAGCGGAAGTTACGCCGTCTGTCTCCGAATATCCGCCATTGTGACGGACAATAAAAATAAAAGAAATAATAATAAAAAATAATACCTCCTTTGTACACCGAACAACGGACGGGGTGTGTACAGAAAGTGGAAAATTTAAATTCGATTGTGAATCACAATGGCGCCGCAGAAAATTGTCTTTTGTAAATGGAATGAAATGCTTTTCGTACTTTTATCAAGTTAGCAATAATAATTTAGTATCGCAAGTACCTACTACTTGAGTTTTAGTTTAAATCGACTTTAAAATATGAACTACTAGCTGTCCCCCGCGGTTTTACCCGCGTTCCCGTGGGATGTCACATGTATTATACATAAAAACCTTCCTCTTCAATCACTCTATCTATTAAAAAAAACCGCATCAAAATCCGTTGCGCAGTGTTAAAGATTTAAGCATACATAGGGACAGAGAAAGCGACTTTGTTTTATACTATGTAGTGATAGTTAAAAATGTTCCATGTCACTATTTTAAAATAGATAAGGTTGAGCATGTTAATTAAACAATAAAAGTATGTGTTTGGCTTGTGTTTGTGGCTATATTCCAAATACTGGCTTGCATTTGTGATTTGAGAATTACCTACCCACTCCCCTTGCCCCGACCGAAGTACTTTATTAACCGACTTAAAAAAAGGAGGAGGTTATCAATTCGTCTGTATTATTATTTTTTTGTTACCTCAATTTATGATCGCCACAAGGAAGAAATAACTACTTACATTTCTACTGGCAGGCCAGTTGGCTTGGTGGTTAGTTGTGATCCTGACAGGACGTGGGTTCGATTCCCTCCCACAAACATTTGAGTGCATAAACATGTCGGTTTGTTCCATATGTCTGGTTGTAAATATCTATGTTAATTTTTAAGTAGACAAAATAAAAATAATATAGTACATTACATCAGTAGTTTGAGATCACGTGTGTAAATAACGTTGTGTTAATAAAATAAATGTTGTGTACGTCAATTAAGTTACTGTACGTTGCATACTATATAGCAATATGTTTCCATAAATGTTGTTCTTTTTCAAAATATATAATTCACTAGTAATTTAAGTAAGCATACAGTCGTATGCAATAAAGACAAGTATAAGCCATTTTTTTTTTCACTTTTTCCCTGTGAAATGATAAAAATCATAATTATGAATTACTACGTAAAAACTAAAGGGGGGGGGGGTTGGCATATACTACGAGTGGTCACCGAGGGGAGGGAAGGGTCGAAAAATCTGAAAAAAATAGGTCACGTAGTATGGGCACGTTTCCAAATATCACAGTATATTTTTTATTATAACTTAAATCGATATAACTATAAATATAACGAAAATCCTTGTCTTCCACATCACTCCTCCACCAATTTTCTGTAAGAGAGGAAAATTCACTCGAAAAATATTAAATTTTTTCCTAAACTGAATTCTGGCTGTGACTAGACTTAGCATTCACATAGCCTACATGGACTTTTTATCCGCAGGTAAAGCCGCAAGGGGAAAACTTTATCAAAATTTTAACATAAATGAGTAATTAATATTCAATTTATCATTAATCATAATTAGCAATATGATTGTTATCATAATTCATCATGAATAATTTAAATCATATTTTCACTAGCTCATAAGAATCGTATAAATCATTCCGCGTAATATCGGACAGGATGTGACGAATGGCGACAGTTATGGCCGCCGGATGTGGTCGCCGTTGCGTGCCCGCTTCCGGCGCGCGCTGTCACTACACCGGAACTACCAGCATTGACGTACTGCATTCATCGATAGACATATTTTCAAAATTTCCCATTGGAGTAAGAGTTTGGGCAATCAATATATTATTTAAGTAGCCATCTTTGATACGATATATTCGGACTTTCGTACCAAATATCTCGATAATTACTTACATAATCATAAAATTATTCCGAGTTTGGTGTCCTTATCATTTTCGGGCACATCTTCACTTGTTATGTGATCTTGTGGCCAAAGTTGGTTCACAAAAGACAAATCTCAAGTAGTCCAATAGTGGTATTATGGAGATAGCGAGTCCGGGGGTACTTTGACTTACTTATGCTACGGGGTTACTTATGTTTCACCTTCACTTGAACCTCAAGCTTATTTTTTTTGTTGTAATTATTTTTTTTTACATTTTCTACGGACTCATTTAAATCATTGAATCTTTAAAGATTCAATGCTCATTTTTGGATTTGATCCCACGACATTCATCAGAGCATTCGACGTCACCACTGAACCAAAGTATTATATACTAGCTGTCTCCCGCGGTTTCACGCTCATTCCCGAAGGAATCTTAGCCTAACGTAGCTGAGCATACTTAGCTAAACCTAGATTGACTAAAACCCAGTTTATTATAAAAAAAATTGTCCAAATCGCTACCCTACTGCATATGACTCCAAAATAGTATCCTAAAAACAAACAATATTCCTCAATAACATATATATTTCGCAACAAATGGAACACTAACGATCCGCCCATTTCGCTGTTAGGAATGCTTACAAACCAGCTTAAGGTAAGTACACAGAGTGACTTCAATAAAGTCGTCATATCATCCAACGAACGACAGACAAAGCCAGTTGCGACTCAGCTCGCTCGAAGATTATCCTCACAAAGATTTATTGTGTTGCGGCCTGCAAAGTCAGCGGTCTCTGAGACCGGACTTTTGCCGATTATAGCAACCCTCTCGAATTGAGTAAGTAGAGAATGTAATCCTTAACAAATATATGAATCGAATGGTTTATTTGAACGGGTTTTATTGTCTGTGACGTTAATGATAACATTATATATTTTATTTTAAATGTTGTTGGAAAAAAGTATCAAAAGAAATGTTATTAATACGCTTTCATTAGCTTCATATGTATGTTAGTATATAACGGAAACTTTGAACATCAAAACTTCGGATTAACTTGAAATTTGGCATACAAGGACCTTAGAGTAGTAGAGCTCTTAGTGCAGACTTCGTCCGGGGAAGTACTACCACCTTACCTATTTCTGTCGTAGTACACTTGTACGGTGTTTCGGTTAGAAAGGTAAGGGGGCCGGTGAAATTACAGGCACACGAGACTTAACAACTTCACGTCTCAGGGTCGACAACGCATTGGCGATGCCCCTAGTGTTGCAAATGTCCATAGGCGGCGGTGACCAATTACCATCAGGTGGACCGTCTGCTTGTTTGTCGGCCCAAGTGGTATAAAAAAAAAACAAAAAATAGAACCGATGAGAATTCAATATTTTAAACAGTTTGCCTGTAATTTTTGATAGACCTCGAAAAAGGTTCCTATGTTTTGGTTTCTTTACTACTGCTATGATGTAGATGAGGTTTTCATTAGCTAACTGTATATTTTTCTGGAAAGGTCCTAATGTATAAAGACATTGTCCTAGACAAGCGAACAGAGCCTATATACTAAAACATAGGAGTAAGTCAGTAATAATCACCATCATTACTTACTTTAGATATAGACTTAGAATTAATAAACTTAAATAGCTATCCCTCGCGGTTTCACCCGCGTTAATTGAAATTAAATATATATAGCTTATAACCATCTCCGAAAAATTCCGCGTTAAATTGTAGCAGTCCCATCCCGGTATGTTTAGTAGTTTTGATGTGATAGTCAAAGGAGCCCTTTATATGTATGTATGTAATGTAGATAAGTTTATTTATTTTTATTTTATTTATTTATTTTATTTATTTATTTTATTTTATTTTATAAGGAAAAACTTACAGCCTCAAACAATGGTTTAAAATATAGAAAAAAAAAGACCAATTACAAGTTTTTCGCCGTTAGTAAGTAAGTTATAAGTTTGCTATTAGTACGTTATTATGGACTAAGACAGTATATTTTTTTCTTAATTAACTATGGTCTCTATGCTTTGTACCTATTGTCTATGACCTGGACTTAAGAATGTCCAACAGAAAATATTAAAATACATCTCCCTTTAAACAGTATTCTAGTTAAATACCATTTGTGGGCAAGCTGTCCAATCTCCAAACAGACATAGAACACAGTAAACTTAACAAAACAAAGGATTCCCTTTACTAAATACTAAATAAGAGATAGCTTCCAGTCTGTCATTAATCGGCTTACCAAAGGAGCCTGCCATTTCTAACCACTGACTTGCATACAAATTCCGTTAAATGAATTATTTACGTAATTTAGGTTTTATTTATGCTCAAGCGACTACCGTGCTAAGCAACTGGAGGTGTCAAATCAGCAACCGTGTATTTGGCCAAAAAAAATATATCTACCCCCAAATTTGAGTAGTAGAGTTTGACCGGAGAAGTACTACCCATTTCCGCCGTGAAGCAGTAGTCCACCTGTGTCTTAGTGGCTTAGAAAGGTAAGGGGGCCGATGAAATTACAGGCCCATGAGACTTAACAACTTCACGTCTCAGGGTCGACAACGCATGTTGTCTTATGGTTATTAGCTCTGACTGCCACGCCGTAGGTCATAGGTTCAATTCCCACCCACAACAAATATTCGAACATGTCTGTTTGTTCTGTGTTTTCTATCTTCATTGGCAGATAATTAATTATAAAGAGTAGGTAAGGTAAGGCTAGGTACAGAACCACTACGGACAGCTAATCTATACTAATTTATAAAACTGAAGAATTTTTTTGTATGAACGCGCTAGTCTCAGGAACTACTGGTACATATTGAAAAATTATTCATGTGTTGAATACTTCATTTATAGAGGAAGGCGATAGGCTATTCAAATAATCATAAAGTCGGGTGAAACCACGGCCACATCTAGTCTACATACCTATAAGCTAAATAACAATTAGAACACCAACTGCAATTTTCCAAACCCTTGTTAATACCACAATTAACTTCACCCAAGTACGTTCACTAAATACGGTGTAACTAGTATTATCTGGTTCTCGTATCTTCAGCTCACATCGTGTGGAGATAAGGGTAATTGCCTCCCTAGGGGCACAACGTCCCCTTTATCTTACACTGAACACAATAATGAGGAGCTTTTTATATACCCCCGCCGTTGAACCTTTCTTGTGCTCAGATTAACATGCCCCGCGGCGCGGATAAATTAAAAAGATTTTAAATCATGTTGTCTCTTTAACAATATGCGTGTATTCAGACAGTCTAACTTGTACATTTTAATTTGGATACATAATATTTTAGTTAGAGACTGTGTGCGTGGGTGTACCCCTATTCTAAGACGTTTCCTCAGACGTCACTCGACTCCAACTCGACTGAGGATACCTTAACCATTTTCTCGAGGAATCCTCAAAATTGGTATTCCAAGTCATAACTTGAGCAAAACTCGAGCAATCCCGACTGATGTGGAATCGAAGTGTAGTCAAGGTAACATGTCATTAGTAACGTCATTCTATTATAGATAAAATATTAATGAAATAAAATAATGAGCTTCAGTTACTGTTTAAATGCAATAAACCTCCTTAAGGTTGGTCGCGACGTACCTTGAAGTAGACAGTTATTTCCTCAACTCAAGTACGAGAAACTGATTTCGCAACATCACGCGTCGCGTCGTTACAACAGCCCCCTTATTCAGTTAATACAAACTTAGTCGGCGAGCTGCTTCACGGAGGCTTCGGAGAGCTTACCTCTCACGTGATTAGTAGTAGCGTAGTTAGCGATATAGATAAAGCAAAGAGGCCGCGTCGAAACATCCTCGAGTTAGTGTAATTTTCCTTACAGAATCGAGCCCCTGAATTGCTTTTTGCGGTGTGGTAGCGTACACCCCAAGTCTTCGTAAGAGGCGATTAAAGAGTGTAGCAATGACTACCACGCCAAAGGCCGTGGGTTCGATACCCACCCAGGACAAATATTTGGATGCATGAACATGACTGTTCTGTGTCTGGATATAACTATCTATTTAAGTATGTATTTTAACAAGTGGAATATGTAATATATCAGTCCCAATATTTGTCCTGGAATCGAAACCACGACCCGCGGCTTGGCAGTCAGGGTCTCTTACCAAACCAAATGACCTGTAAAATTTTCGATTTGAACTCAAGATTATAAGCCTCGGTAAACACTACTCTCCCTCCGTCTTCGAGCAATAAAACATGGGCAATACTAAATATAGAACGAACATCTAACCTCAATTATAGAATACACAATAAAGATTTAAAAAGAAATTATAATCAAGGTCTCTGATCGTTTCTGATGACTAGGCAGCATGGTCTCTGACCATAGCCTGTTCCACAAGGAACAAAAGGAAACAAAAAAAAAGGTCTCTAATCCTCATGTCAGAGGGACACGTAGTGGTCGCTTTTCAAAGCAGCTATAAAAAAAATAACCTCAAACCTCAAGATTATAACGGTAAAGAATCTCCCTTCAAGGCCCGTCTTCGAGCAATAAAGCAACATAGGCAATACTAAGTATACGACGAACCAAAGCTCCACCATATGTTATGATATAAATTATTGAAAAGTGTCGCAATAAAATGGGTGCGAGGGGGATAATCCTACCGATGCATGGCGGCATATTGCGAGAATGTACGAAGTTGTGAATAAACTGCTTGTAGTGATTCGTACCTACTGTGCCTTATGTAAAGGGTGGGAGCTGTTTGTGTCAGATTTAGATAGTATAGTAATGTTCCAATGATATGCTTAAGAAAGTAAGTACACGTTACTTAAACACTAACTTACTACGTTAATAAACGCTAATGCTTCACTTGTATGTTTGTAACCGACTCCTTTGGCGCGATTTTGACCCACTTTAAACGGTCAGATTTCATTCAAACTTTGTAGATTTATAGAGGACCGATGACAATTCAATATTTTAAACGGTTAGACCCGTTGTTGCGGTTTAACTAAAAAATAAAAATTAAATATACTTTAAAATTATCTATAATAAAAATCACGCTTTTATAGAAAATCCAACTAAAAATAAAAAATAAATTTGAATCAAGAATAGTGTAAATAGAAAAAAATATATTTTATTGTAAAAAAAAGCGTGGGGTGCTTATTAAGATATTATCAAAATGATAATCCTTCTACTCATATCTGTCAATAAAATATTTATAACTTGACACCATGCACCCCACGCTTTTTATACAATTATTATTACGGAATCCTACTAATGTTATAAACGCTCCCTTACGTTATAAAAGGAACCCCTGTACAATTTTCAAGTTTATAACCCCCATAGTTTAGGCCCTACGTTGATATGTCAGTCCGTCGATCAGCTTCTCCTTTTATGTATATCGATTAATTGACTTCTTCCCATATCCCCCTTATTGTATTCAAAATGACGTCACTTAGCTTATTATGTGTAGTTACCAAAACCAAATGTGTGTAAAAAAGTCCGCTGAATCGAAAACCGGGAAGGGAGTCAAATTTACAACAAACTTACAAGATTTCATTCTCTAACTAATAACTCTTTTAAATAAAGAACCACTGATAATATAAAATGAACGTTATAAACTTACGACACGACACGAGAACGATTCGGCAAAGAGGATTAAACTGTACGGGCAGTCCGTTTGATTCCGAATTCAGACCAACTCCAATTCTCACTTTTCCGGAGCAATCGGCTGCGAGCCCCTGCCGGCTTCATCCTCGGCCATAAGCTGAAGCCACACAAATACGCTCCAATAGAAGCCTACGTACAAGTATTAAAGTTTGCACTAAGCTTTCAATGCAACGTTTGTGCTTGCCACATAAATGTAAGAAATAAAAAAAACATTCACGCCTTTACTGCATTGTAATAGGGGTCAATACTGAGATCAATATTTCACAGAAGATTTCTAAGTTTAAAGGTTAGTTTGTTTATGGGAGGGGAGGCTAAACCAGCCCCCTTATTTAGCTATATTAGTTTGTCGGTGAGCCAGCGTAAGAAGGTGGAGAGCAAACCTTTCGCGTGATTGCGTAGTAAGCTAAAGGGAAAGAGCATAGAAGCCACAACGAATCTTAGTCGAGCTTGTGTCATTTACCATAAACACACACGGCTGTAAATGAATTAAGCATCTGTCCAATTTATCAAACATATTGTTTAAGTTTGTTGTCGTTTTGTGAGCTGTGGTAGAATTTTGATCAAAGATACCATACCTACAAAAAAGATCATCAAAACATTCGTAACTATCAAATTCATTTTAAGTATCGAAGACAGTTAGTCATTAACGGACTATTTTCAATTCTTTTACCTACTCAGACATTTTTTAAACAGATAAAATATATGTATTTATAAATTCCTTGCATAATGTTTTTGAAATCAATCATCTACCTGTCCTATCAACCCCTCATTTATACGTAAACTAACACACAGTAAAATAAGTAACTAACACATTACTTACACAGACTACAACAAACAATGTAATTCCAACATAACGCTATCTTAATGTAATTGTTTCGCGTAACTTTATCTTAGGACCCCGAGAGAGGCAATAAGGAGACAACAAAAGAACTGTGGTCCTCCACCAAGGTGAATAATGTACGACCGTGGAATAACACAGCGGTGCACTCAGGGCTTAGTGCTTGAGCGGAGCGGGAAGCGGGCGGAATGAAAACACAAATAATAAGCGTAGATGGGCGTTTATTTTTTACAATTATGATGTCCAAAACAGATGTAGCCGAGAGGGTACTTTTGTTCTTTTTGTAGGCCTTTTGGCCTGGACAGTGCAAGCGTTTATAACGACGAATATCCATAGTATTTTATGACTATTCTTTTTTAATTTTCAAAAGTAAATTGTATAATACGGACAAACTATCCACATACAAGATTGAAGTGATTTGTTTTTGTACTACTTGTGCCGACAACAGGCAGGCGATCCACCATGGTAAGTGGTTACCGCCACCTTTGGACATTTGTTACACCAATCGGCATCGCCAATGCGTTGTCGACCCTGAGACGTGAAGTTGTTAAGTCTCATGTGCCTGTAATTTCAACGGCTTACCTCTCTAACAAAAACACAGTAATACAAGTGCACTACTGTTTCACGGCGGAAATAGTTAAGGTTCCCCGGACGAACTCTCCACTAAAAGTTCTACTAATCAATGTAGTAAAAATGCATGTAAATATCTTTACAAATAAAATATGTATCTCAAAAATTGTATATCAGTTATTGGTTGCCATAGTACAAGCAGAACAGGCTCTGCTTCATTTCATTTCATCAGATAACCGTGTGGCAAAAATGAGACGTGAAGTTGTTAAGTCTCATGTGCCAGTAATTTCTCCGGCCCTCTTAACCTTTCTAGCCGAAACACAGTATGTGTTTGATCCTCCAAAACGCCTGGACTGATTTTTCTGATATTTTCGTTGTTTGTTTAAGTGGATTCCTAGATAGTTTTGTTGCATAATTGGACCCGGTAGGTGGCGCTGTAGTTAAGTTACTTTATGCTCATAGCGTCTCCTACTAGGCAGTATAACGTCTGCCGTAATCTGATATCTATGTAATTATGTACCAAGAAATTTAAAAAAATATAAAGTATTTCAGTTATCTGGTTTCCATAGTACAAGCTCCGCTTAGTACTTTTCTAGAACCTTTTTAACCGAAACACAGTAATGCGAGTGCACTACTGCTTCACGGCGGCAATGGGTAAGGTGGTACTTCTATCGACTCAAAAATTTTCTCCCGTCTCATACCAAGGCAATGCTTGTGCAAACCCTAATGTTTCCCATAGTTGACTATGGTGATGTGTGCTACTTTGACCTGAATGCAGATCTATTAAATAAGTTAGACCGTCTTGTCAACAATTGCATTCGATTCTTCAACCTACGGAAATATGATGATGTGTCTGCGTATAGATCACAGTTAAATTGGTTGCCCATTCGTCAGCGCAGAAACTGAGAGCACTGACTACCTAGTTTTCTATACTCTTCTCTCCCAGTTCTCCGTCTTATTTATCCTTTCACTTTCAGTATCTGTCTTCTAACCATAATAAATATCTTCGTTCCTCTCATAATCGCCTTCTTCAATGTCCCACCCATAATTCTGACTTTCTTCATTCAGTCTATTCTACTATGGAATGAGCTCCCTCTTGAAATCAGGATGGCTAACAGTCGGTGTTGTTTTAAGATTAAAGTACGGAAACACCTACTCACTACAACGTTAGCAGATTCATCTCGGCTCTAATTTTACTCCTTTGTTTAATATAAATATATATGTATGTTATTATTTATTAAGCTTATATATGTAAATAATATATTAAATAGTATGCTTAAATATATTTTTTTGTCTTCCATACTATAAATCTCTCCCATAATTTCTTAGTGCATCTACCTGTAATTATCTCTGCATCACCCAAAGTCGTCGAATTGTCTGGTAGAGAATGCCTTTGGCATTAAGACCGCCTTTGTACACTACTGTACATAAAGTATTAAATAAATAAAAACTTCCCCGGACGAACTCTGCACTAATAGTTCTACTGCTCAATGTAGTAGATATGCATGTAAATATCTATACAAATATGTATTTCTAAAGCTGTATATCAGTTATCTACCCGGTAACTACTTGCCCGTACGAATACACTAATAGCTCTACTACTATTTAGCTCTCTCTACTACTATTAGCTCTACTACATAACCCTCGGTGCGTGAGTCAGAAACGCATTTGTCCGCTACTTTCTATGTATACCCAGTTATGAATTCACAACACACAGTTACGGAATTACTAAATTTCTCGTACAATATTACAATGTTCCTTTCTGTGCTTACCAACTTTGGGCATCTCAACACTTCCGATGGTGAGATTGTGGAAATGGATGTGTCGAATACAAGCGTATAACTTCTATAATGACGTATCCTTTTACTAATTATTATTTAATTTATGTTAAAAATTATATATCAATTATAAAAGTCACTTCTGAATTTTGTTAAAAATCATGGCGCATGGCGGTCGAGCGTTACAGAAAAATGTTACGTTGATATAAAAGAAGTTTCACTGCAAGAAACGTATAGCCGCTATGCTACCCGCTCCTTCTATCACCCAAACCGCAGTTAGTGAATTCAATCAGTTTCACTGGTAAGGTGATACTCGCATCTAAGGGTGCGTGCATAAATAAAGCGGTGGCTTTCTGCGTTCGCCTTCATTTCTACCGTTGGCTCCTGGACGAATTATTGCTGGTCTTGGACCTTCGGACTTTGATGGGGTGCCTACCGAAGAAGTTATTTATGATATTAGAATAGGTATACACATCTTAAATTATCAATTCTAATTGTAATAAGTACATATTAAGTTTTGAAGGCTGATTTTGTAACGGTGGTTACTTCTGGAGCCTTGACCTTGATATAAATATCCTAGGACGTTCTTGCCACACGGTTATCTGATCCCAAATGAAGCAGAGCTTGTTCTGCATGTGCTATGGGAAACAGATAACTGATATACAATTTTTGAGATACATATTTGTATAGATATTTACATGCATATTTACTACATTGATTAGTAGAACTTTTAGTGGAGAGTTCATTCGGGGAAGTACTACCACACTACCCTAACCATTAGTGCACGTGTATGTATTAGTTTGTTTCTCTTACTGTCATAGCTGCGTTTGTGTTACAATGGTAAAGGGGGCCGGTGAAATTACATACACAACAATTTCACGTATCAGGGTCGACAACGCATTGGCGATGCCCTGGTGTTGCAAGGCGGCTTTGACCACTTACCATCAGGTGGACCGACTGCTTGTTTGCGTCTGCTGTCGGGTCATGGGTATAAAAAAAAAGACACAGAACAAACTATTTGTCCTAGGCGGGCGTTGAACCTTTGACTTGCAGCGTGATATTTAGAGCATTTAACGACCTCGCCTGTCCACCTAACAGGCCTTCAAGGGCTGGACTGAATTAATAATTTAAAACCTAAATTTTCCTTTTCTTTGCTCCACATGTTTTTCTCGGTTTTCTTTCAATTGTCACCATTGTCGTTCCCCACATTGTATCTGAAAATCACAGCCTCCCGAAAAAAATTCAGATTTCGAATACCATTTGAACACCAATATTTTTTGCCAGTTTGATGGTTTGGCAACCGAATGCAACCGATTTTTACTGATACTGATTTTTACAAGTCAAAAACGGTTTTGTACTCTCAACAAAACATATCCCAGGTATTTCACGAAAATGATGTTTAGTTATTGTTTATTATCTTAATCGCTTCTACCCTGTTTCACCCTCGTTCCCCAGGGGTCTAATATTTTCCCCGTAAATATCCTGTGTCCTTTTAAGCATTGGGCATCGTACGTGTAAAAAGCCATGATTGCCTGTTCCGTGTAGAGGTTAATAAAAACAAACTCACTCTTTAAAATTTTATATTATTTTTAAATAAGGATTTACATGCATTCCCAAGACTTTTTTCTGATTTAAAACGTAGCTAATATGTAATCAGTACAATGTACAGGGTTAAATAAAACCTTATTCTATCTATGACCCAAGATACAAACAAAGCCGTTTTTTTTTTTATTAAGAATTGGCTTGCGTTTGCCCTTCCCCTGACCCAGGAGTCATGAAGAGACCGAGGATGTTGCACGCTTACCCAGAAAATGCCTATTCACCTGTTCAGACAAAATAGCGTTAATGAGTATCAGATGCTAACTGTCTCAATTGTAATAAAATACAAGTAATAAATAAAAATAGATGGAATTTCACTGAGCCGTCACAAGGACAATAAATATGAAATAGAGCTGTCCCCCGCGGTTTTACCCGCGTTCCCGAGGGATATCACATTTTCCCGAGATAAAAAGTAGCCTATATGTTATTCCAGGATATGCTCTATCTTTGTGCCAAGTTTCATCCATATCCGATTAGTAGTTTTTGCGTGAAAGAGTAACAAACATCCTCTTTATAATATTAGTATAGATCAAATGCAGTTAGCATTTGTCTCAATTGTAATTTGAAAGTAGTAATAAATAAATAATAGTTGGAATATGACAGCCGCCACAAGGACAATAAATATAAAATATGAAATAAATCATTATAGAATTCACTTTCGAACAATTTTCTAAAAAGCAACCTTATACTCCTCTACCATAGAGTCCTTTTCACAAGGTAATACGTAATGCCAGTTTTAAGACATAGAGGCAGTAACAAATGCATTCTATCTGAACAGAGAACGTTGGCAGCAGGTAAATCAATGAGATCAGCTCGCATTACCCGCCCTAAATTGAATGTAAGGCCAGACAAATGATAGCAAGGAAACAATACACTTAGCGGGTGATCGATCGGTTACTCTGCCATTCGGTTGGTTTATTCTTCAAGACGTAGTGATTTACTTTATTATACCTACCTACTTATATTTAATCTGTCTACGAGAGACAGCTAAACGGATTCTAATTCCAAGCATTCATAAAAATGTAGGTTTATTTTTGTACACGGTTTTCAAAATCTCACTTGCAATTTTAAATTTATTTATTTACATAAACACAAGGTACAACTATAATTAAAATTTAAAAAAACGATTCAAAACCGTTTATTCAGTTTAGGCCCGCGGAGGGCACTCATGAAGGTCAAGTTTAATTTTTTAACTTTAGTTACTGCCGCTACAAGGGTAAAGTTAAGTTGTAAGCTATCACTGGTTCGAAAGTAAGCCTTCAACTGAGAAGAACCGGTAAGAAATTCAGCAAGAATTTTTTACACGTTATATCTTCACTACAGTAGTGTACGTCTACCAACCAAACTAAAATGTTATATGCATATTTTATGTGGTATTATAGCATTTTATGTTAATGATTTTCTAAATTAATTAACCGAGCATGAGAAGAAATCAATAGGATTTGTAATTTTATTAGAATACTAGCTGTCCCACGCGGTTTCACCCGCGTTCCCGAGGGATATAAGAATATTAAAAAACGATGAAGCAAGTGTTTAATTAAATTTAAAAAAAAAATGACAAGTTTGAAGTTCAGACCAAAAAAAAAAGTTGTTCCATACTAACTTTGCACCCCCGGTTTACCCCCTTAGGGGTTGAATTTTCATAGTTTAAACCCTGGTTGATACATCAGTCATCAGTCAGCTTCTTCTTTTATAGAAATATAAAAAATACGTCTGTGAGTGAATTGTATATTTTGAAGTAAAGTCAGAGGAACACATTCAATATCATATGATATTCGTTGAATGATCATACATGGTAGTATTACAGCAATAGGTTTAAATCCTACAATGAGTGCAAGCTTACAATTCAGCTGTGGAACAAAGAACCCTATCTCAATACCCAACTGCCTACTTACTCAGCGAATACAAACTTCGTGGGGAGCCGCCGCAATGAGTCCTTCGAAAGCGGACCTCTCACGTACTTATGTAGTTAGTGATAGAGAGACCATAGAAGCCGCGGAGAAACATCGTCTCGCTAGTGTTTAGGATTACAGACCCCTTATTCAGCTAAAACAAACTTCGTCGGCGAGTCGCTTCACGGAGGCCTCGAAGAGCTTATCTCTCACGTGATTAGTAGTAAGTATTAACGTAATTAGCGACAGAGATAGAGCATAGAGGCCGCGACGAAACATTCTCGAGTTAGTGTAATTTTCCTTACAGAATCGAGCCCCTGAATCAAACCCTTGATTATTTTCAATACCACGTACATCGCAAATCTGTTTTTAAACAGAAACTCAATTATCATCCAATTTTAGTACTTCCATCACATCATCCCTTACCATGACTTTATGGTCAATCAAAAGTTAATCCATTGTAAAAATATATATAACTAGTTGTCCCCTGCGGTTTTACTCAAGTTCCCGAGGGTAGTCACATTTTCCCGGAAAAGAAAGTAGCCTATATATAATTCCAGAGTATTCTCTATCTGTATTCCAAGTTTCATTCAAATCTGTATAGTAGTTTTTGTGAAAGAGTAACAAACATTACCATAATAAATACCATAAATTTATATTATTAGTAGGATATCCCGAGTCCCATCCCAATATGTTCCGTAGTTTTGAGGTGATAGTGCGTCAAAGGAACCCTATAATAGATTGGATTTCTACAAGGCCACGCCAGAGTGAATTAATTAACTTTTAACCATGCCAAATCACAGCTTTATTGTTAGTACCTGGATGGCCGAGCATTGCTCGGGATTTCTTTACTAACGTGACTTCTACCATATTTTCATTTTTAAAGCACTGTCATATATACCTATATACGAATTCGATGCGATAATAAAGGGCTCCCAATAACAATATTTCTCATAAAAGACTGTAACTTGAAAACCTTACCTTCTAATGACATTGTAGCAGTTTTCATTGCCTAAAAACACGGATAAAACGACATTTTCTGAAAATTTATCCAAGCTAGATCGATTTATCGCCCCCGAAACCCCCTGCATACTAAATTTCATGAAAATCGTTAGAGCAGTTACCGAGATCCTAATTATATATATATTTATATACAAGAATTGCTCGTTTAAAGGTATTAGATAGACAGATAAAACTCTCTGAGTAAAACCACAGACATGCCGACCTATAAGGGTTTTTCGACAGCAGAACCCTAAAAGGTAAAATTACCCGTACGAAGGTGTCAATATACCGGGTGTATTTTATTAGCCCACCTCTATAAAGTAACCTTACTTATTAGCAACACACGTGACGACCCGACCGTGTTCCGTAGGTAGGTGTTTTATTAATAAACGCCTTATCACCTATAACATTTTTTATTGTTGACCAATACTCATATATCCTCCAGTGCTTATCCTTCTAAGCTTGCTATGATGGCCGTTTCGACGTTTAACAATGACAAAGAAAAATAACCTTAATCCCTTGCGCATAAGGTGCATCTATTGATCCAACAGCTAATTGTATGATGATGGAAGTCAACCTTATTCCAAAGCAATACAGTTTAATTTCCTACGACAATCTGAAACGTCAAAACGTGGCCGTCATAGCGCGCCGGTAGTATAATCGTACTAATATCAAAATGCGAAAATTTGAATGTATGAATGTTTGTTACTCTTTCACGCAAAAACTACTACTAGATAGAGTATGCCTTGGAATGACGTAAAAGCTACTTTTTCCCGGAAAAGTAAGATCCCTCGTAACCCGGGTGAAACCGGAGTGGACAGCTAGTATTAAAAATGCGGAAGATTCTGAGGATGGATATATAGATATATAATAATAATAAATAAATTAATATCCTGGGACATTCTTTACACACGGCCATCTGATCCCAAACTTAGCAGAGCTGGTGCTATGGAAACCAGGTAACTGATATACTACATATATTATAACAACATTTTTTTTTAAATACATACTTATATAGATATTTACAACCAGACACAGAACAAACATGTTCATGCACACAAATGTTTGTCCTGAGTGGGAATCGATCCCGCGACCTTCGGTTTCGCAGTCAGAGTCGCTAACCACCAAGCCAACTGGGCTGTCACAACCATCCGTACATATATACAACACAATCTTTCGCATTCATAATATTCGTAGGTTGGGATCATAATATTTAAATAATGAATAAGTGTAATACCATAAACATGGTTAGTAGCTATGAACATGCATGAGTAGAGTTGGGATTACCGTATTAAATGAAGGAGTTGTCGATAATCCCGGAGTCCGGGATTCGCTCACGATCTTGACTTAAAGACTTATTACGGCTTAAACATGTAAACATGATTAAATTCGACATTATAACTAGGGGGCATCCATTAATTATGTGAGGTGATTATGGCGATTTTTCGACCCACCACTCCCCTTGGTGAGATGTCATGAGATTTAGCTTGACCCATTTACCCCGCCCCTAATCTCACGTGAGATTTGATATTATCATAAGTATACGATTTAGATTTAGATGTGAAAAAATATTACTACAAAATATAAACCTCTTCTAGCAATTTTACACTGTTGCTTGCTAATAAAAAAATTACGTGATATTTGCCGAGACCCCCCCTCTCCTCCACGTGAGATTCGGTGAGATTTGGCTTGACCCCCCCCCCCCTCCCTAACTGCCTCACGTAATTAATGGACGCCCCCTAAGTAAGTAGGCACATCCCTTTTGTTTAAATATATAGATACTAATACTAGCTGACTAATTCTCATCACTTCATTAATTTCTAGTAATTTTAGAGCAGCGCCATCTATCGGATTCTAAATCTAAAACTAAAAAATGATGGTGCAAGAAAACTAGATCTATACAATAGCACCACCTTCTGGGTTCAACTATAGCCATGAACCATCCAGCTGAAATAAGGAGAAAACATAAAAAAATCGTCGTCTACAATCGCAGCGCCACGGGGTCCAATTGTAAATCAAAACCATTCGTGAATCCACCTGAACCCACAAAAAGTTCATCATAATCGGTTCAGCAATTTTGGAGGAGTTCTGTCACATACACAGAAGAAATATATACCTATATATACAGGTTATTACAAAACTACCCGTAAAGCCGGAAGGAGGTTAAATGGGGCCTTATAACGAGTCCATTCACAATATTTAAGAACCGTAGTAACGCTGTATAACATACCTCAAAAGAATAAAAAAACAGAATTTTATGAATGAAAAATAGAAAAACTAATTAAGTAGACAATTATTAGGTAAAATAGGTACAAGACAGCTTACTAGGGTTGTTGGCTTTGATAAATTAATTATATTTTTACGGGGTATTTTGTAACACGTTTTATAGATTATAAACGAAGAATTTTGTGAGTTACTATGTGTTGGGTAATCTCCGGAACCACGGCATCTATCGGCCCAACCGTTTTGTATAAATATATACTATTATAACCACAAATTACCCTCTATAACCTCTTACTAATATTATAAGTTCGAAACATTATCATAGTTTGTTTTATACCACATGAGCCTACAAACAAGCACACGGTCCACCTAATGATAAGTGGTCACCGACGCCTATCACCGGACACGGAGCCGGAGACATGAAGTTGTTAAGTCTCATGTGCCTGTAATTTAATTGGCTCCTTTACCTTTGTAACCGAAACAGATAGGCTAATTGGCTTGGAGGTTCGCGACCCTGACTACCAAGACGAAGGTCGCGGGTTCGATTCCCACCCAAGATAAACATTTGTGTGCACGAACATGTCTGTTTGTTCTGTGTCTGGGTGTAAATATCTGTATATTTAGAAAAATAAAAAGTATCTAGTATATCAGTTATCTGGTTTCCATAGTACAAGCTCTGCTTACTTTGGGATCAGATGGCCGTGTGTAAAAAAATAACCCAATATTTATTATTATTTATTACATGTGCACTACTGTTTCACGGTGGAAATGGGTAAGGTAGTACTTAACGTAAGTAGTACTTCCCCGGACGAACTCTGCACTAAGAGCTCTACTACTCAAAAATCCCGGAACACATTCCATCCCGAGTGAAACCGCGGGTTGGAAGCTAGTAGTATTTGTATAAAACTGCATTTGAATATGATTCTCTGGTGAATTGTTAAGTATTCGATTTGCTTGCATTTCGCTGGAAAGTGCACTGCATTCTTACTTGGGAAATACATTTATTCGTTACTCTTCACTATTTGAAGCACGTAAGTCTAAATAGGCGAGAGTATAGTGGCACCTACCATTGAATTGAAAATGGTTTTATTGGTTAGGGTTGTCTAAAAAGGTTAATAAAAAATTGTTGTCTTTAAAGTCGGTTTACGGACGATAGTTTAACGTGACAATGTTATAACAAAACATTGATGAAATTGCATAATTTTATGAATGAAATTGCGTCGTTTTTATTGAATTAACATTATTTTGTATGGATATAAAGAAGGAGTGAAATTTATCTCTACAATTTAATTGATAAATTTACTTTTATTTGCACTCATTAATTCTAATATGTAATTACTTTAACGAACAGATTATTTTAACTAATTAATAGTAATCAGATTTTTAAAATGCAAAAAATAATTAACCTTGTACCATGAGCGTTACGGGACAATTTTTCGTCCATGCAGCCAGCGTTCATCGATTTATTAGACGTTGTCACGTCAAAAAATATATTATATCACATAGTTCCGCGGTTTTGCCCTCTATCCCGGCTTGAAACTTCGATTTTTTTCAAGCTTAACTACCTCTTTCCTTAACAAAGGAAAACATGGCTAATTTATATTTCACTAGCTTTTTTGATATCACTCAGGTTCCCGAGAGAATTGATGTTTCCCCGAGATAAAAGCTAAGCCTATATCACTCGGGAAAAATGTAGCTTTCGATCATTGAAAGAATTTTTAAAATCAGATGTATATTTTCGAAGATATCCTCCTAATAGTATAGAAAGGGTAAATAAAATAATATTCAAGTGCCAAGCGAGACTTGCCAAACTGTCTAGAACGAGAGGCATTACTTAAGACGTATTACGTATTCCGCACGTGGTAGATCCACGGTAGCTGTGGACGAAAATATACTTGTATACTGTGTAGCATTTTTGGAAATAAAGTAAACTGGTCAATCTGGTGAATGCTTTCTATCGTCCCAAATTATTGCTACACTTTACATTGAACATCGCTAAGGATAGCAACTTTTATGGTCGTTAATATCACAGTCAAAGGACGGATTCCACTACACACCTCGTGACTCATCAATTAAGGATTTTTAAATTGAGCAACATTTTAAAATGAAAATAAGCCAAAACAGATTAAAAATTATCATATCTTACTTAAATTATAATTGCGACATTATGTGAGGGCGGACGTTTGGATGTTTGTTACACTATTACACTTTATAAATGTTGAATTCTGGGTTGGGTAAAATAACGTCTTTGTTTTTTTTTATATTTTCTACGGAATCTTAGTCCGTACTCTTTGAAGATTCTACGATTAATTATTTTAAGATTAATTGTATTGTGTTTTTAAAAATTAACATCTTTCCGCGCTTTCTCAGCTCGTTGTTTTGAACTGAGGCTTGTGGTTCCTTAATATAGTGTTTCATTAAATTTTTCTATTGCCGAATATTAGGGATTATAAATAAATAACTTAAGATTTAATTAAATTTAGTTACACTTATTCATCAAAATTTATAATTAATAATATTAAAGTTTAAGCTATTTGGCCTCGGATGGTTTCGCTCCCCAATGACTCTTCATGACAACTGCATCTCGATGTTTTATGGCCATTTTAAGTTATATTCGAAAATGGCTCTTGTGACGATGTCTTTGTTTAGAAATTATTACTTACAAGCTGTCCCCCGCGGTTTCACCCGCGTTTCCGAGGGAAGTAACATTTTCCCGACATAAAATTGCAGGTCGCAAGTCGCGAGCATTGTCGCTACGTCTGTAGTACTCCTACTAATATTATAAATGTGAAAATTTCTATGTATGGATGTTTGTGACTCTTTCACGCGAAAACTACCAAACGGATTTGGATGAAACTTGGCACATATATAGAAAATGCCCTAGAATAACACATAGGATACTTTTTGTGCCGGGAAAATGTTACATCCACCGGGAAGGCGAGTGAAACCGCGGGGGACAGCTAGTATTATAATATATTTTGGTAATAATGGGAATTATATGTTTATTCTTGTTTGTACCTCACTCAATAGCATCAAGGCGGTGTGTAATCCGGCATTTTTGCAAAATGGATGGTGGCTTATCCTCAATCTCATTTGCTTGAGCCCCGTCCGAGAATTATTCAATTTAATGCATAAATCCCCTATTCCCCCCATTATTACCGGCATTAACTTAATCCCTAATAACATTATTATACTTTTTTGTTGTTTAAATTGGTATTCGAAACTGTGAGCTACTTTTAAAATGTAGATGGTATTTTGTATGTTTCATTTTATTTACATTATTCTGAAATACAGCTAGTATTTCAGAATGATGATTCTGTAGACGTTGTTCTATCGAAATAAGTCCATACAAAAGATCCATAAAAAAGCCATGCAGGAATTCGGTCGTAGAACCAATTGTTTAAATTAACAATTGGTTAACCATTCTCGAACCAAAAAAAATATCAAAATCATTCTAGCTGTTTAGGAGGAGTGCACTAACATACACACGGACAGTATTATACTCGTACATAGTACCTGGATGACCGGTATTTTTTTGTTGGTCAATTGTGTAAAGTTGGTTATTGGCTTGCTATTGCTTAACAACGCCATCTACTGGAGTAGTTTTAGTGTTGGTGTGTCGTTAAAACAGTTAATGTCAGGAAGAGTCATTTATTTCAGGTTATGTTTAAGTCAATTATCGATAAAGTTGATCATTGAAAACACGGATAAAACTACATTTTCTGAAAATTAATTCTAGCTAGATCGATTTGACGCCTCCGAAACCCCCTACTAAATTTCATGAAAATCGTTGGAGCCGTTTCCGAGATCCTAATTATATATGTATTTACAAGAATTCCTTTTTAACGGTATTAGATTAAGATAAAGAGGAGTTTTATATTCTGTTAGTTTTTCGAAACTACTGCATTCGATTCTGTACCTTGGTGAAGTAGTTGTACGGGAATTAATAAATAAAAAACCAATGCAGGAATTCGAACGCAGCACCACCTACCGGCTACCGGGTCCAATTGCAAATCTAAACCAATCTCGAATCAACTAGAACACACACAATTTCATCAAAATTATTTCAGCTGTTAAGGAGGAGTTCACTAACATACTCACGGACAGAATCCTACTACATCCCAACTAATATTATAAATGTGAATGTAAGTTTGTTTGTTACGCTTTCACGCGAAGACTACTTAACCGATCATCATGAAACTTTGTATGTATATTCTTGGAGATATTAGAAGGACATAGGATACTTTTTGTACCGGGAAAATGTTACATCCCTCGGTAACGCGAGTGAAACCGCAAGGAACAGCTAGTGATTATACATAGGTATTAGGATTTTTTCATTACGTAGCCATTTGGCCCAATTGCATATTAAGTACTAGCTGTGTCTTAACTCGCGTTCCCGAGGAATGTCACGTTTTTCAGGGATAAAAACTACCCTAAACGTTATTCTAGGATATGCTCTATCTATGTGCCAAGTGTAATCTAATTCCGTTTGGTAGTTTTTGCGTGATAATATAACAAACATCCATACATACAAACGTTCGCATTTATAATATTACTTGTATATACATTTAGAACATACAGTATTTAGTCCAACCACAGCATTATCGATTAAATTAATTACAACAATTGTTGCCAGACTCACCGGCGGCTAAATGTTAATGCGGACTACGTACCTTGATTTGCCTAATTCAGAATTTACAATTAATTACGTACAATTACGCATATGATTACAATTATAATTAGGACGTTCTTTCACTGTCTCTATCCGCTATTTGCTATTGTAATGAAAATAGATATATAATTATTTAAAGAGGCCTCTACAAGGACTTATGAATAGTCTGACTCTAATACCGATTCGAAAGATTACTGAGAAAAGTCGGAAATAAAGTCAGATATTACCCTTTTTTAAATCAAACATAGATTTATTTAGCCTAACTGGCAATACCTCTGTGATATAGAAGAAGTGAAGAATTATTAAACAATAATATTATAAATTCTAGACAGGCCAGTTGGCTTGGTGGTTAACGCTCTGACTGCCAAACCGAAGGTCGCGGGTTCGATCCCACCCAGAACAGACATTTGTGTGCATGAACATGTCTGTTTGTTCTGTGTCTGGGTGTAAATATCTATATATGTATGTATTTAGAAAAAAAAAGTAGTATATGTAGTATATCAGCTATCTGGTTTCCATAGTACAAGCTCTGCTTAGTTTGGGACCAGATGGCCGTGTGTAAAAGAATGTCCCAGGATATTTATTATATTATTATTAATTAAATTCTTAATTATTAAAAAAAATACAAACAAACTAAAGCTGATGTAGATAATGATATAGCCATATATCGTAAGGTCAGAACAGCGTAGTGGTTTTGAAAAGCAATTGATGATCACGATTTTGAGGCTTGTGTTTGATCACAATCACATCATGGTGAGTGATAATGTGGGCGAAAGTGGTGACCACACAAAGCCTGGAAAGTAACTGGCTCTCAAGTGGAGTTTCCAGAACTCTAATAGATAGGTGGCCACGTGGGGGTGGTACCCTACCTCCGGGCAAAAGCAAATTTGTTTTCATTTATCGATAACTCAAAGTCGAGTAAGTAATAACATGACATTGCTTTTAAAAATACATTTGTCGATTCTGAAAAGAAAGTGATACTATCTCGAGTATGTTTTGTCGCGGCCTCTATGCTCTGTCTCTTTCGCTAACTACGCAATCATGTGAAAGGTAAACTCTCCGAGGCCTCGTTGCACCGCCTCGCCTGAAGTTGCCTGCATGAAGTTTGTATTAGCTGAATAAGGGGGCAGAGCAGTAGGTAGGTTTTTCGAAGTGTAACTTCTTACAGGCGGGCATTGATCCGCAACCTATTTGTGTGACGAAAAAGATATTAATGATAAATACATTCTATGCTATTCAAAAGTGATTGTTGAATAATTAAAATGTTTCCCTGTAATACAAAAGTTTCACTTCTATCGTGTGTCTTTACGACACACTGTTTTTTTTTTTTTAATTTAGAACGTTCATAATAAGAATGTCATTATTCTTATTATGAATCCTGTACAATTGTATTCCGCGACATTACACCAGAGTTCAACATAAACTCGAACGGATCATTACCCTTATTGCGGATAACCACTGTAAGCAAACTCACCTCGTTATCACTTAACTGAAAAGTGATAACGAACTTTATTAGAAAATGACTCACATCGTTTTATTTTGGTTTTCAACTAATTCTTTTAACAAAAAGCTATTTAAAACATACATCTACTATTATTTTTCTTTGAGGTCCATCTCCGTGAAGGAAGAGGACGATTAGAGAACAGGAGGTCCTGTACTAGATTTACAGGTCGAACGGAAAATATTAATGATTAATTGTTTAGTAATGGTTACCTCTAGTCTAGGATTGGTTATATACCCAAGAGGGTGTCAATGCTCGCCATTCATTACGCTGGAATATAAATATATCTTCAAAACTATTTTTTTTTATGAATAAATATAATTCATTTTATTTCTTCGATTAGGTGCGTACCTCATTACTAAGACCTTGTTGGGGAATAATGGGCATTAAGATATGTTCCGTTAATCAAATCTTACAACAAATGCCCCTACCGATTTTGGCTACAATAATACATGCTGAAATTGTCTACTGTATTACAAACTAATTCTATTTCCAATAGGTATTTAAATGACTACTGTAATAAGCAGAAATCGGTTTATAAGAAATTAGACAGAATAGTGAGTATTATATTCAATCGAATAATGAGTGAGACTAAAGTGAGACAAAGTATCATCGTAGTAACTGCAGAGTCAAATAATCATGTACTAACAGCTCTCGTCGAGACTTTGTCATGTAAACGAGCGACTTTACGACTTTAATGACGACTTTGAGGCGGACACTTGATGTTACTCTCAATTTTGAGATCAAAACTAGGGTCGCTAATGACTTTGTTATACTTTATTTTAAAAGCATCTTTTAAATGTAATTTTTATGGAGTAAATTATTTTCCCTTTATAAGTTATCTCTCGTATCTAAGTTAATTTAAAATTTATGTTTAGAACCAAAATACTGACTTGATATCCATGAAACTTTAATTATATCCATACAGTTAAATACTTATAAATCCTTCTTTACATAGTAGAGAACAAAGTCCCTTCCGCTGTACGCTTAGATCTTTTAAACTACGGAACTCATTTTGATGCGGTTTTCATCAATAGACACTAGAATTATATCCCTCGGGAACGCGGGTGAAACCGTGTTCATAGCTAGTTACATATAAATGTATGTCTGTGTTAAATATAAATTTTAAATAATTACCAAATTTGGCTATGATACCAAATCTTAAATTTCCATTCATAGAATTTCTGTCTCTAAAACAGCTGATCGACACAGATAAAATATTTCCAAATGATCACAAATAACATATTGTTTATAGCAATCGATAGCATCTTACTTCAGGACTGCAGGTGAAACCACGGGCGTAGCTTAGTCTATACATAAAATCTTTATTTATTTTCTTGTTGAAGTTCAATGATTTATGTACATTTTAAAAACATTGAACAGTGTAGATTTTGCAAGAGAGTGAAACTCACTTCATCCTCGACATCATTAACATCCCTAGGGAGGCCTTTGTCATGGTAATCGATAGGCCTCTAGCACCTCTGTAATTATAATGAGCCTTTAAAACATTCCATAGTAACTGTGCAATCTATTATTAACATTTCTATATTTTATAGGCCTTTTTCAACATACAAACTATTTGTAAGTGATCACTTGTTAACATACATATATATGCGACATAAACAGTTCATAAATAACGTTTTAATTAGAAGGGTTTACAATATGAGGAATCTCACCGGTAGAACTGAGTTTTTATTTTTGTATGTTACTAGGTATTATTATTGTTCACCTTTATAATTTTTACGAATCATTTAATTTCTAAATCTATGTATAATTTCTGTTAGCATAATTAATTTCGACGTAGACAATTAAGTTCAGCCTTACTACAAACCTTTGTTGTTACCAAATGCTGTGTATAACATAATTGAACAATTAGATAAAATAAAAATAACTATTAATTTAGCAGTTAATTGATGTATGTTATTTTTTTAAATTAATAAATAAATAAAAAATAAAAACGAGTCACCTAAAATTATAATATTAAAGATTAAATAACCATAGACTATTTTAAAAGTAGATTAAAAATGTGCCGAACAGGTTGATAATAATCAACCAAGAGATCGAAAAATAACAAATATAACACTTTAATTTCACGAGCTATTTATTTTTTTCATTGCTAAGACCTCCGCTTGCCCCTTTGAGGATAATGGGCGTAAAGGTACGTAACACAACATAAACTGACCAATATATTAGTAATAATGTATTATCTAAAAACGGACACAAAATGAATCCTAATCGATAAATCCATTGTGATTTAACTTCGTAGTTAAAAATCTAAGCCAGTCGGCAACAGTCGCATAAAGGAAACATATGACCTTGAATCACTAATATTTACTGTGACAATTCAAAGCCTTTGGTTCCAACCACGTGTCCGATTTTTGTATTAGATATATAAAGGTACACCAGAATTATGATTAGATTTGACCTCCTCCTGCAATATGTTTGTCCTTTTTCATTTTTGCTGCCACATTCATGAAGCGAGCTAACGAGTGGATCACTCTTCCGGCTTCTGCTTCCTGTCACCTATAACCAAGAGGTCATCAAGACTATAGAGGTGAAAAGACATCATGTAACAGAAGACAGACTAGGCTAGACATCGACATCGCTCCTTCCTTAGAAAAACATACGTAAGAAAGAGACAAAACGAAAACTCATTTTACAAAAAAAAAGATAGTTCTCAAGAACTTCTGACAGCTTTGTACCCCACACCTACAATTTGTGGAAGCTTAATGCTGATTACTCTTGAGGTACTCCAAGTAAACGCCTATTTTGTTTCTGATGTTGTGCCTGTTAGGGGAGCTGATCTAGACAATGATAACCAGAAATACTTTTTAACTTCAACACATCGTTTTTAATATAAAGTAAATAACAACACACAAGCTTAACTTAAATTTGAACAAACAAATTAACTAAACACCGGATGCTTTGATGAGCAACACGCTATTTGGTTTCATAATATTTCGAGCTATAAATAAACTTCATTGTAATTTGCTTTAATTATATCAGCGGCGTGTTCCCCAATCATCATAGTCGGAGCATTTGTATTACCACTAGGTATTGAAGGCATGATCGAAGCATCAGCTACCCTCAGTCCTGACACTCCGTACACTCTCAGATACTCGTCAACAACTCCATAAGGTCCCATTATGCAAGTTCCAACAGGATGCAGCATAGACCCTACTGTACTCTTCGCGTAACATCTCCAATATTTATCGGAACCCCATTTAAGGCCTCTACACGCTGTTATATCCAACTGCACTAGACGCCCATCTTCGTTTCTATAATATGTTGTATTCTCTAAGCGGGACATGAACTTCAGTCCTTTTACAACTAGCTCTAAATCTTTTTCATTCCTAAAATATCCCATTTTAATGACAGGATCATCCAAAGGATTATTGCTTCTTAAAGAGACTTGACCTCTAGATAATGGATGTAAAAGAATCAAGGAAGTGATATCTATCGCGCTTATTAAGTTAGCTTTGGCCATGGATAAGCACACAGAATCCTCCAAATTCAATACAGTTTTACAGCCGTAAGCAACCAGAGGAGAAGCTGTCGCTCCTATGTTTGTATTAAAAATTTGGAACTGTGGTTTTGCTTTAAATGTATTGTCAACTCTGAAAAATCCTGATTGTATCGGTACAGGAAATGAGTCTAATTCTGTGGTTACTAGAAGATTCTGCGCAATAGTCTCTAATCCCCACTTTCCTGTGAATATCATCGGGATAAATGAATGATCATGCAAGTTTTTACCAACAGGAAGATCAGCGATCGTGGTAATACCTATTTTATCTAACTCGGCAGCCGGTCCTACGCCGGAGAGCATTAAAATTTTTGGCGTATCTATTGTACCAGCAGACAAAATAACTTCTTTTGCGTACACAAATATTCTCTTACCGTTTTCTTGGATCACTTCTACACCATATGTCTTCGATGTAACGGGATCGATCAAAACCTTCGTAACTGTTGTAAATTTTGCAATATGGAAATTAGGTCTATCTTTAGTTGGCCGTAGGTAAGCTTCCGCAGTACTAGATCTACGTCCGTTAGCAAAAGTGAAGTGAGGCCTTGATATTCCTTCAAAATCGAGACCATTATTTTCCGGCACTCTTTTAATCCCAATTTCTTGGAAGGCATTAAGTCTGATCTCGTTAATTTCTGCAAAATATGCATTAGTCTCAGGTCTTGAAACTTTAACGGGGCCATCTGTGGAGTGAAGGTAGGCGTTGTAAGGGTTTTTAAAGACTGAAGGGTCGGTCATGCATTCTAGCTTCTTAAAATAGTAAAGAGCTGTGTTCCAGTTCCACCCAGGAGCTAGTTGTTCCCATTCATCGTAGTCTTGTGGGACTCCTCTTGAATAAATCTCGTAGTTAGTAGATGAGCATCCCCCGAGCATTTTTCCTCTGCTCATAAATAGTTTGCCATCAGGATGTGCTTTTCCGACTCCTTTGTCAAGATAAGCATTGTAATCCCAATCATATTGCGTGTGTTGCAGAGTCGCAAATAGACTTGGAGCCTGGAATAATAAAGGTGTATCATGAAATCCATGAACTGGAATATTGTCATTAGTTGCTGTTGAATGAGGTTCCAGTCTAATATCAGACAAACAAATATGGTCATGCTATGGAAGCACGAAAGTAAGGATCTAAAACTCAGACTTCTTAATAAAGTGTCTTACAGCTTTATAACTACAGGAGGTTTAAAAGATAAATTACTGACCACACTTGAAGGTGGAGGATCTCCGCCAGCCTCAATGAGGAGCACCTTCCACTGCGTCACCTCGCTCAGTCTAGTTGCAACTACTGAACCAGCAGATCCTGCTCCCACGACGATGAAGTCGAATTTCTCACCATCTATGAGTAAAGTATGGACTTTAAAGGATTTGTTTTGTAAGGAGTTTGAAAGAGATCGTTAGATTAGAGAGAGTCATCTTTTCCAGTGGATTGGGTATGTAAGGTCTCTATTTAGTCTCTAGAATCGACTGTTGTACTGGTTTTGGTAACTGTAGTAACCAGTCATTCTCTTTAATATATTCATGTGGTAACCACATTAGGCCACATAGTACTTCATCTTACCACTATGACATTTTGGCCACACGCAAATCTAGATTACCTAAGAAAGTACATAAGCATAAACTTTGTATTTTCTCAAATCAACCAACCAAAAACTGATTAATTTAATTGATTTCAAACAAGCATATCTAATTACTTATGATATAAGTTACCTGTTAGTTCGTAGTTTGCAGGCCATCCAGAGGGCAGAATTGCCTGAGACAAGGCCAGGGCATGCAGCAGCCATCGCACCAGGGGCGAGGACTTCGACGCTTGCAGCACTTTCAGAAACTCGTTAGCAACCGTGTTTAACGATATCATTGTTGCAACAGTTCATATATCACTGATTAAGATTCCATTAAATCACCAACATATTTTTTGTGCATGATTATTAAACGTTCTGTAGTTTTTTATTTCTATCTAGTAATGGATAAAGTAACTTCAACTTCCAATTGATGCACTAATTAATTTTATCATTAGAGAGTAACTAAACTATAGACGCATTTAATGGCCAATTTGTCGCTTTAGAATATCATCGAAAAATATACTTTAATCCTATTGAAATAAGGTGTATATTGATTTGATACCTAGATATACCTATTTTGATGCCAATAAACCTTATCATGAGGGAATACGGTTAAATTTCCAATTACAGTCAATTATAGTCATAGCGTTCTGCAATTTTATTTATTTTAACATACTTGTATGTGTAAACTTGATTGCGTCAAGTATTTACTACCAGAACTTGTAAGTACCATCCTACCTACTAAAATACCCGTTTGTATTGCCGATTACATCGAATTAACAATTAAGGAAGTGAGTACATTAAGGCAAGTTGCAATAAAAGTGGCAGCATATACCTACTCGTGTGCGTTTTTGCAGCGTTTATTCTGTCGATACTATTTCTTCATAGAAACTATACGTAGAAAAAGTTACTTAGTTATATAAAGTATGTATTTTTAAGTGAAAACTTCTTTAGCGGCTTTGAGCACTTTTCTTGGAATGTAAAATGTTAAACTCGCGTCAGGACACGTGGCCTGATCGAAAATTCATAAGACGGTAATAATGCACAACATTAACGTTCAGGTTTCACTTCTGCCGGCACTCCCGGAGTGCAACCCGTTGTTTTTTAAATATCTTGGTACATTCACACGCGGTCATCTGTTCCAACACTAAGCTAAGCTTGTGTAATGGAAGCTAGACAGCTCATATACTAAATACTTGGCAATACATATACTTATGCATATTCTAGACTAGACTTCTCGGTATGTTCCTTGACCTAGACACAGAACAGATATGTTCATGCACACAAATGGGTGGAAATCGAACCCATGATCTGTAGCGTGGCCGTTAGTCTTTATGTTACCACCAAACCATAGTTGGTTTGGTGCCCGACAAAATGTAATAGGTACCTAGTACTAACAATTGTTTTTTTAATGAATTTATTCCAAAAAAGATATATGTTCAAAAAATGTTGATGGTTTAATTACTTGCTGTTTGAATGATCTTCAACATTTTTTATAAATTAAATATTTAAATATAACAGTAGGTACGTTCTCTGTCACCCTTGGCCAACTTATTTTTAATGTTATTTCGTAAAGGTTATCTAGGTACTTACACGGAATCGGAGAAACTAAAAAAAAAACAATTGTGGCCATGCATATAAACGACATATATTTTTGCTAAATGAATTCCACTATAAAAATAGAATAAAAAGAAAAACCGGCCAAGTGCGAGTCGGACTCACGCACAAAGAGTTCCGTACTAGGTACGTATTATCTATAAAAACGGCAAAAAAAACATGTATGTTTATTTGTTGTTATAGGCAACAAAAATACATCATCTGTGAAAATTTTAACAGTCTATCTATCACGGTTCATGAGATACAGCCCGGTGACAGACGGACAGCCGAGTCTTAGTAATAGGGTCCCGTTTTACCCTTTGGATACGGAACCCCAAAAATAACTAATTTATCTGCCAACTTTGTATGCATATCTGTTTGTTTTGTGTCTGGCGAACATGTAAACATCAAGTTTATTTAAAAAAAAAGTAATATCTCAGTATCTATAGAACACTTACTTAGGAAACGTCCTTGTGGGATAAATCATTTTTTTATTTTTTTTTTAATGATAAAAATTATACAGAAATTCGAACCTAATACAACTTCATCTAGATATAGTCTCTAACACTTTGAGTTCATTTTTAAGATTAAGAATTTCATGGAAATGTTTTTTGCTCTTGTAAGATATTTTGGTAGATTAAGAAAATCGATAAAATATGCAATTTGTTTGCTGTTAGTATCACTATGTATGCTTAAATCTTTAAAACTGCGCAACGGATTTTGATGCGGTTTTTTTAATAGATAGAGTGATTAAAGAGGAAGATTTTTATGTATAATACATGTGACATCCCACGGGAACGCGGATAAAACCGCGGAGGACAGCTAGTTTAGAATAAAATTAATTACCTGACCATACCTTCTATAACTATAAAGTTTTTTAAATGTCATTTTCATAGCAAGCCTTAAAAGGTCAACATATTTATAACACTCACGACATTTTCCAACTTTTTATTTTTACAATTTAATTGTAACTTTAAAAATAAAACAAACCTTAATTAAGCACATATTAGAATATTAACTTTACTTTACTATATATTTTATATGATTATTAACACTTTTAAAATATTGTTTTTTTTTTTAACCGCGTTAACAGTGTTACATATATCAGTTATTGTAACTCCAACAATCCGATTAAGACTGAAGACAAGCTTCGAAGTAAAAATGCTCCGTGAGTTTGGTGACCATCATTATCGTAATTCGTAGACTTTTGTGGGACTTTTAAGATTTGTTTCCGTTTTTTTTGGGAAAATACTGTAGTTGCGGTTTAGTTATTTAATACGATACCGTTTTTGCAGTGAAACTCCTTTATCGACATAGGGGAGAAATACAATATAAATATACTTTATTGTTCACAACACAAAAAAATATATAATAGAGTATTCTACAAGCATTATCAGTGCAAACAATTTAGGCCTTATTGCTGAAGCAATTTCTTCCAGGCATCCTAGGGTAATAGGAAACATTTATAATATGGCTGGCTATACATAATAAATACATATATACAGTTCTAATACATACAGTAAAATATTTTAATATTCTAATAATACATGCAAAAAAATATGTACATACAATAAATCAATATGTGAACATGAGATATTTATAAAACGTCACATTTTTCTGTCACGCTCGACCGTCACGCACCATGATGTTTTTTGTATGCATAATTATAACAATAAAATTAATTTAAAAAGAAATTTTTTTTTTCGCCAAAACTTTATTTAACATATAAAAATGATATGTCATAATGGAGTTTCACTTCTTACGTGTGTACACTATTACACCTTTTATTTTTTAAAGTAAAACTTCTTTACGCACGGTTGACTTGGGGAGTAAGCTGCTGAATGCATGACCAGAGCGTTACGAAAAGTGTGATCGGGCGAGGCGAACGGAAATTGATCGAGAGATATAAGAGACAGAGAGAGTGTTACGTTTCGTATATTACTGTAGGGGCAAGAGAGAGAGGTGCGAGCACACATTTTCTTTCTCTCATTCTCTCATAGCCAGTTACGTTTCATATACAATCAATCAATAAATGGTATTTATATTTGTTTTGTTCGATCTATATCTATCGTGGACTTACTGATACTTATGTCATCACAACACAACACAACACAATCCAATCCAATAGCGGGTAAAGATGTCGTAGAAAAATTAACCCTTAACACGCAATAGACCATCTTATTTCTAAACCAATAAAGTATATTTTTCTATGGTATACTTAGCTGTCAACACGGGTCTATTAGATTGCGGTGACGTTAGGAACATTTTGCCATAAAGACTAATAATTGTGCTAAAAAGATGACAATTAATAAACAATATTTAAAAAAAGCTAAAAAACTAATTTATTTTTTAGTTGGATTTTCTATAAAAGCATGTTTTTAGTTTTGATAAACTATTATTTATTTTTATTTTTTTAGTTAAACCGCTATACCTGATCATCCTTGTAAGGATAACGATCAAACTATTTAGAATATTGAATTGTCATCGATCCTTAACAAGTATGCCAAATTTCGAGTTAATCCGACGTCTTGAAGGGGGTCAAAATCATGTTCAAAGATTCCGTTACATACTAACATACGACTGAAGTTAATAAAAACGTATTAAAAACATTAAATTTTTCTTGCAATTCCTTTATACATACTTATTAATATTACACCTTGTGATGTGCACTAAAAACGAGCAGCTGTATATGAAGCATCAACATTTCAAGTGCAATCTAGTCTGATATAAGGCCAACGAGATAGAGAAAAAGAGAAATGAGAATGAAAATTAAAACATCTAAAGTTGGTTTGGAATACCCAGACTTTACTTTCATCACTAGTGACTGGGCTGTTTCACCTGCGTTCCCGAGGGATGTTAGGTTTTCCCAGGATAAAAGGTATCCTACGTCCAATGCAGATAACAAACTGTCTATGTACAAAGTTTCATCCAAATCCTATTAGATTGTTTTGCGTAAAAGAGTCCATCTATCCTCATACTTTTGCATTTATAATATAATACGAATAGAATTTATATAATGTTACCACATGGATACAAAATATAGAAAATATCATGTTTTTGAGGATTATACAGTAAGGTAACGGTTTTTTATTATAATAAAAAATATATATTATGTTAAGTTAAATAATACACTGAATAAAATAATACTTAAAGCTCTACATACTAAACTACTTAAAATTAACTAATAAACAAAGTAAATTCAAATTCTATAAATTAACTAGTTGTCCGGACAGACGTCGTCCTGTCGAAATAAGTCCATACAAAAATGCAGGAATTCGCTCGCACCGCCACCTAACGGGTCCAATTGTGAATCTAAACCATCCAGGGCGCTACCCAAACGCATACGAAAAAAATATTCAAATCGGCCCAGCCGTTTAGGAAATTATATAATTATGAAAATAATATATAATTTATATAATTATAATTATAATTATATAATATATATAATATAATTTTGAAAGTATATAAAAATTAAATCTATCGGTAAGACATGTCCAAATAAAATCAATATCGTGGTTAACCTACTGTTTTTTTAGTCCAAGGGTACCTTCGTTAATTAAGATTATTTATTTTGGACAGTTTTGGGTAGAACCTGATATGTGGGTGTGACCTTGGGATAACTCCACATAGACCCTTTGAGTAGGTACCTATCAATAATCCAATGACGTATTGAAGTAATTTCCAACAAAACATACGAAATTACGGAGTAATTTATACGTAGTGATGAACATTTAAACAAAAAGCATATACTTCTGATACTACGATAGGTACTTTACAAAATAATTTTGACAGTTTAAATTATAATTTTTATACAAAGAGAATATTTAATGTAGAAAAGGAAAATTGAACTAAATTATTGTCGAATGTCCAGATTCTACTCATCCGGACAGATGGACCTTGTCGTATCTCCAGTTATGTTCTATATTATTTATTAAATAAAATTAATCTTTTTTTGTTCTACACATCTTTTTATTCTTTTTCCTTTTTTATTGTCATAGACAAAAACATTATATCAATCTTTTAACAAGTTAAGTGTACAAAACTCTTTGCTACATAATGAAATAGTTCGTCATGTAACTGAACAATTATTTTCAGAAGACATATCGCTGTTGAAACGTTCAAGATGGTATAATTATAAATAAATCTAAGTTTGTTTTAATTCAATTGTTTTAAGCTTACGTTCGAATTCAGCCTGGAGACCAGGTAAAGGAAACCGTGACGTAATTTAAAAAACATGGTTTGATAAGATAAAGTAATCTGTACTACTAAAACTTTTCTGTCCCTAACACTCTATTCAACTGTTCAACCCTTAGAATTCTTTTTTTAGAATGGAAGATTTTTCACAATTAAATTTATATCTTACAAAACATATTTCGACATATTTTATCAAGCAGCCTTATTCAGCTAATACAAACTTCGTCTTCGAGCCACTTCAAGGAGGCCTCGGAGAGCTTATCTCCCACGTGATTAAACTTGCGGCACGCTATGATGGCCGTTTTCACGTTTAACAAAGACAAAGAAAAATAACCTTTATTCCTTAACCATAAGGTGCATCTTTTGATCTAACAGCGAATTGTATGATGATGGAAATCAACCTTATTGTAAAGCAATACAGTTTCTTTTCTTACAACAATCTGGAACGTCAAAATGGCCATCATAGCGTGCCGGTAGTATGGTAGTATTAGCGTAGTTAGTGAAAGAGACAGAGTATAGAGGTCGCGACGAAACATCCTCGAGCTGGTGTCATTTTCCTTACAGAATCGAGCCCTTGGATATAAAAGAAAAGTAAAATGTATATTTGAAATAAAATATTTGATTTCACAATAAACAGTGACGATGATATAACTAATAAATAAACACTAGGCCAAACTGCACCACAATACGTTTAATGAGATTACTTTAACTTATTATGTAAATAACAACGCACGAGCTTAACCTAAATTTCAACAATGATTAAATGAATTCATGATGCAATTAGCAACACGCTATGTTCATAATATGCATAATATCCAAGCTATAAATGATCTTCATTGTAATTTGCTTTAATTATATCAGCGGCGTGTTCCCCAATCATCATCGTTGGAGCATTTGTATTACCGCTAGGAATTGTTGGCATGATCGAAGCATCGGATACTCTCAGTCCTGACACTCCGTACACTCTCAGATACTCGTCAACAACTCCATTAGGTCCCATTCTGCAAGTTCCAACAGGATGCAGCATGGTACTCACCGTACTCTTCGCGTAACATCTCCAATATTTATCGGAACCCCATTTAAGACCTCTACACGATGATACATCCAACTGCACAAGCTTTCCACCTACTTTTTTATACTGTGTTGAATTTTCTAAGCGGGACATAAACTTCAGTCCTTCTATAGCTATATCTAAATCTTCATCGTTTCTAAAATATCCTAATTCAATGACAGGATCATCAAATGGGTTCTTGCTTCTTAAAGAGACTCGTCCTCTTGATAAAGGATGTAAGAGAATTAATAAAGTGATGTCCATTTCGTTCATTAAGTTAGCTTTGGCCATAGATAAGCATACAGAATCTTCCAAATTCAATATAGTATTGCAACCATATGCAACGAATGGGGAAACTGCAGGTCCTATGTTTGCGTGAAAAATTTGGAACTGTGGTTTTGCTTCATACGAATTGTCAACTCTGAAAAAACCACATTGTAATGGCACTGGAAATGTATCTAATTCTAATAGTAGGTTCTGCGCAACAGTAGCCAAGCCTCGCTTTCCTTTGAATATCATCGGAATTAACGGGTGATCTTGCAAATTTTTACCAACCGGAAGATCAGCAATCGTAGCAATACCTAATTTATCTAAGTCTTCAGCCGGTCCCACGCCAGAGAGCATTAAAATTTTTGGTGTTTCTATCGCACCAGCAGATAAAATAACTTCATTTGCATACACATTGATTTTATTTCCATTATCTTGAACAACTTCTACACCGTACGTCATTAATGTAACAGGATCGATCAAAACTTTCGTAACTCTCGAAAATTTTGCTGTTTGTAAATTAGGTCTTCCTTTAGCTGGCCGCAGGTAAGCCTCCGCAGTACTGGATCTCCTTCCGTCAGCAAGAGTGAAATGAGGTCTTGCCACTCCAGTAATATCGGGTCCATTATTTTCCAATACTCTGTTTATGCCAATTTCTTCTAAAGCATTAAGTTTGATATCATTTATATCTGCATAATATGAATTTGTTTTAGGTCTTGAAATACCTACGGGGCCATCAGTGCCATGGAGGTAGGCGTTGTAAGGGTTTTTGAAGACTGTTGGATCGGTCATGCGTTCCAGCTTCTTGAAGTATTTAAGGGCTGTGTTCCAGTTCCATCCAGGAGCCGATTTTTCCCATTCATCGTAGTCCTGTGGGACTCCTCTAGAATAAATATGGTAGTTACTGGATGAGGACCCTCCTAGCATCTTTCCTCTGCTCAAAAATATTTTGCCATCGGGATGGGCTTTTCCGACTCCTTTGTCAAGATGAGCAGCGTAATCCCAGTCATATTCCGTGTGTGGCAGAATCGTAAACAGACTTGGCGCCTGGAATAATTGAATAGCAAATTGTTTGACTTAACTTCTTAATACCAGACCATTGCATTCAAAACACAGGTGCATACTCACCACGCTTGCAAATGGCGGATCTCCACCAGCCTCGATAAGAAGGATCTTCCAATGCGTCACTTCACTCAGTCTGGTGGCAACTATTGAACCAGCAGACCCTGCTCCCACCACAATGAAGTCAAATTTCTCACCATCTGTGGATGTTTATTTTAACAGTCTTTTTAAAAACACGTCAAATTATGATTTTAAAATTTGATTAAAATTTCGGCAACAGAGACCTTCACTTTGATCTTAATTTTTGTTCGTAGAGCCTTATAAATTGGGGACCTTACAGCTAACCCCTGATGATACTAAATCAAATCGATAGCTGCATCCACTCTTTTTGTTTTCTTTTCGTGACTCAACTTTAATTAAATTAAGCCAATATCGTTGCCACAAGCTACGTTCCAGTTCCGTATCAAAACCCTGATCTAATCTAGTAATTTCGGAGATCAACTTGTTCAAACAAACAATCAGACTGAAGGATAAAGTTTCCAAAAAGGGTCGTATTGCATTAAAATACTTTCAATGTACAAACACGACGGTACTTATCTACTGCAGTTTTATTATTACCAGAAGAAGATGAAGTTTATTTATTTTATATTTAAATTATTAAGTTACCTGTTAGTTTGTAGTTTGCAGGCCATCCAGAGGGCAGAATTGCCTGAGACAAGGCCAGCGCATGGAGCAGCCATTGCACCAGGGGCGAGGACTTCGAGGCTTGCAGCACTTTCAGAAACTCATTTACAACAGCATTTAGCGATATCATTCTTGCTACAGTTCAACTAATACTTGAAATTATTTAAAACAATTTTAATTTCATTATAACAATAATTTTAATAGAACCAGAAGGAGGAAGGAATCTAGAATGGTAAGTGTTTTAATAGCTAAGTTCATTAATAAAATATCGTATTCTCTTTCTCGTAAATCGTAAGACACAGCTCCTCACTGCTTTATTTATGATTATATGACAAAGGCCCGACAAATAGACTGCCATTCCGCCTCATGGTAAGTGGTCACCGCCGCCTATGGACATTAGCAACACCTGTGGCATCGCCAACTCGTAATTTTTTCCAAACTTCTGAAGTTATAAGACTTTATTTACAATGATGATGATGATGATGATGATGATGATGATTTAGCACTACACTCAGCCAGTACAACGACCGACCCATGTCCTATACAACCATTCAAGCATCAGCCACGATACAACTGTTATAGTCTATAGCAACTGGTACCTAAATAGTTGTATCGGAGTAGCCATGGATACACCGAGGAGCGCGTGGCCTAGGGGAGTGACACGCTCTGGGATGGGAAAGGACGGCCAGCCAACCGCAACCAGCTGACCACAATCGACCGACCGTTCAGCCTGTAGCCAATATTGGATAGTAGGGAAGACGGGTATCGCTGACAAGGATGAGCGTTGATGAATGTTGTTCGGTGTTGAGTGGGCGTTAATGCCTTCGATTTTCTTTTGGTTTTCCTTTACTTAGGTTGTTTTCATTCGTTCTTCGGTAGTCGTTGTTTTTCATGAATGTCTTGCATTTTTTCATCCTGGTTTAATTTAAGATATGGTATCTCGTCTTCTTGTGTTTTCAGATTGTAATCTTGATGGATGAGGTTCTGAAAACACTTTGTAAAAGCTTTGTTTGTTCTTATAAGTAATATATCCTTAAGTACCGAGATATCAACCGTATCAAATGCTTTTTCTATATCAAGAGCTAGAACGTAGATGGGAGATCCTGTTATCCACATTTCATCCGTTATTCTTCTAAGAGAGAACCTATGGTCGTCTGTGGATCTGTTTTTCAGGAATGCCGCTTGGTAGTTTCCTAGTTCTTTCGTGATACTGTCCAGTTCAAGGAGCAGGTAGCTGGCGTATATGCGATATCCTACGTTGCACATTGTAATTCTTCTGTAATCATTTATGCTTTTCGGGTTTTTGGTTTTAGGTATTGGGACTTGGATGGTTTTTTTCCATGCTGTAGGTATTATATTTTCGGTCCAAGCCCGCTTCATGTGGTTAGTTAGTTCTTGCAGGAGTACCATTGGGGCAGCTTTGAAGAGTTCGACTACTGTTTGATCCTCTCCCAGTGCCGTTCCATTTTTCATACTTCTTATAATATCCTTGATTTGGTCTACTGATGGTCCTTCGCCTAGGTTAAGCGGTTTTACATTGGTTACTAGATCGATATGCTGGCCTGACAACATTCCAAGTTCTTCCTCCCATTTGGATATTGGAATAAAGTATTTCTTTATATTATATTTGACTGCCTGTTTATGTTTCCTGTAGAATTTAAATGTGATTTTCATTCTCTGCGATGGATGAGCTTTGCTAAGGTCTTCGAAGAAGATCCTGGATGCTTCCTGATTGCTTTATAGTTTTGAATGAATAGCTAGCCGATGTTCTTTAGATCTAGTAGGGGTTGTGGTTGAGAGGGTATAGGGGTTGTGGTTGAGAGGGTATCGGTAGCGGACTGTTTCATAATATGTAGGAGGAATTAAGTCATTTGTATCCGGTCGCTTTCTGGTAGAGATCATATCTAGAACCTTACATTGGTACTTTCTTTGGAGTGTTTATGTTTCCAAGCGGGTATATTCTAGATTTTTGTAGTTAAATTCTATAACTGTATTTGTATTTCTTTTAGTCGACGTATTGTTGTTTAAGAAGCTAGTTGGATTCTTGTTGCATTTTTTAGGTCTTATGGGATTAATTTCTCCCCAAATTAGTTTGTGGTCCGAAATGCTTATTAGAAATTCCCCTTTGATAAAAGAAAAAGAAAAGTATGGGGTATTCATGGATGTCAGTATGTGATCCAGTTGAGACGTTGCGTTGCCGGATTCCCATGTTTTCTTGCAACTTGAGCGTCCGAAAGATGTATCGAAATGAAATGAAATGAAATAAAATGAAATATTTATTCAAATAGGCCTTTACAGGCACTTATGAATGGTCAGACTCTAACACCGGTTCGGAAGGTTGTATCTAGTCTTAATTTCTCCTTCCTCATGACGTCTGTTAGTATTTCTCCATTTGTATTACATTCTGAGTGGTATAGGTTCCGTAGCGATACTTGTTTACTACCGTGCAAGTCTTGTACGTAGGTTTTTCCAATATGAGCGTTAAAGTCGAGAATTTTAGAGTGTGTAGAGTTTTTTGGTTGTTGCTCAATGAGACTGGATACTTCTGTAGATGATTTCACAGCTTTGGGTGTTTCATGAGGTATATGTGCTGTTACAATGTACCATTTGTTGTAGTTTCTGGTGGTGACTATTGAGGCGGTAATATTTGTGTCTTTGCTCTTGTTAGCGCTAGTCACTGCGAGACCATGATTTTTTCTTATAAGTATTGCTATTCCACGACGTTTGTTACAACATTAGTAAGGAACCATTTATAGTTTTTCGATTCATATGAAGCGTTCTTCATGCCAGTTTCTTGCAGACATCTTATATGTATTCGCCGTTTCTTTAATTCTGAATCTATTGCCCGTTTTGTTATGGGACTGCAGGCACCGTGAACATTCCATCTTGCAATTCTTATATTATCAATATGTGTTTGGATTTTATGTAGCGTTTCTCCTCGTAGTTCTGTATAACCCGTGTCGTCGGGGTAACTCATAGGGGAGTATTTGCTGGCTATACTGCGATTGGGTGTCAGTTCATTTGTGGATTGTGTTGGGTTGTGATATGACACTATGCTATCGTAATGGTTATTTCTGAGCGGTAGGTTCAACTTTCAACTCTCCCACGGCTTCAGCCGGGTTTTTGGTTTGGAACTTGAGCATATTTTCCTGTGGTTTCTCTTGATGTACTATGACGTTGACATGGTAGAAGTGTGCTGCTGCTTAGAGGACGTCAGTGCCTGCCCATTCTCCCGATCTGTATTGATTTTCTATATAGTTTTTTATTTCCTGTTCTTGGTCGGTCTCAGTGAGAGCAAGGTTACTAATAATGGCGTACCGAATGATCTGGACGTTTTGCATAGTGGTCAAAGGTAAGGTGAAAAAGATTGTTGATTTGATGTACTATTTGCTCTAAAGAGGCAATTTCCGTCGGCGGTCATTCTTTCGATTTCCATTTTGTTCATGTTAACGTAATCTTGGTTATCTGTTGGGGTAAGCTTAGGTCTACTGTTATGTTAGTTATTATTATTACTTCTAATGGGCAAGTGAAATCACTTCCCGGTAGCTCCCCGATGGTATTTAATGGGCATTTAAGCTGTTAGAATTTTTTGTTCTAAGAGGTCCGGCGCTTTATTGTGCAGAGAACAGATGTAGTTTCTCTTGCACAATGAAGCAATAGTATTTTATTGCCTACCTCGTCTTGCGCTAACTGGGAATGGGTTTGACCCGGCTCATCGGGTGGTTCCTTTGTTTCGATGCAATCCTTACCCAAAGGGTATTTTTTAGTCAATAGTTTTGGCACACGTGTTGTATCTTATTGTGCCGAGATTTAACTTTTTTGTCCCTGCGTCTCTTTGGGAATCGAAAGGAAACTATGGCCATCCAATTAAACCGATCCCATGAATTATAATAACTTTCTAGTCAAGAAATAAACTTCCTGTTTGGAATATTTCTAGGATGGCGTATTCGCTTAGCTTAACCTCCTCTAGGCGTAGCGTGTTCACATATGTAATCTAGTTATCTAAATCTAGTTCAAGCTTCAAGTTTTATAGAAATCGAGTTCAGTAGGGTTTTTGAAAAAACTTAACCAATTCTGTTAAATATTACCGTCTCCCGTGAAGTATATTATTGATTCAGGGCAGCACTTATCGTGATGAAACATGCACTCATGTACGTTATGTACCTACTGAGAAATTTAGGGTCACTTTGTGACGTTTGTTTTTTGTCTCCGAGATATTAATTAATTTATGAGTAACAGATGTGGGCCGGGTTCGACTATTGGCATGATGCACTTATGTATGGCGTTATCGGGTTGTTTGTAGGGTTGGGACCCAAAGGAATTTTTATTAGTATTTGTAGATTTGGTATATTGCTAATATTTGCTGCTTGCCGTAGACGGATTCGGTTTACCTATTTTGCTGAAAGGGTAGTATTATAATTCTACTAGATGTGCTGTCAGCTGTTGATCATACCTCCTCGCCTAGCCGTAGGTACCTATTAATATTATAAATGAAATTGGATTGATCTCACCGGGTTCAGCTACCTGATCTGCTTTCTAGTCACATATACACTACCACGATTATGATTTACGATTTACAGTCTGTATCTCCATCGGCACGATGCACTATTCACTTTTCACTAACACTGGTTGTAAATGCCAATGAATCACTACCGTTTTGGTTAGGGGCGCGCGGTCCCTACCAGATGTGCCGCACGACCGTTCTCGACGGCGGTCATCACTGTTCTCGTTATAAGACTTTATTTACAATATATAGTAATTAATTTAATGTTAAGTGCTCTTGTATTTTTCATTGTACTTTATCAATAACCAACCTTAAATAAAGGATCTATGAAATCTACATGAAATGAAAATATTTCTAAAAGCGTAACAAAAGCCGGACACCGTTTATTTTTGCCGGACACGCAATCAAAAAGCCTAACTATGTCCGGCTTTATCCGGCCGCCTGGCAGCGCTAGACATAATACTAGTACCAGGAATAAGCTCAAACTTGCTGTACCTTTTTGAGGGCGTCCATTAATTACGTGAGGTATTTAGGGAGGTGAGCGGGTCAAGCCGAATCTCACCGAATCTCACGTGGAGGAGAGGGAGGGTCTCGGTAAATATCACGTAATTTTTTTATTTGCAAGAAACAGTGAAAATTTCTAGAAGAGGGTTATATATAGTAGTAATATTTTTTCCCATCTAAATCTAAATCGTAAACCTATGATAATATCAAATCTCACGTGAGATTAGGGGCGGAGAGAGGGGGTCGAGAAAATCTCATGACATCTTACCAAGGGGAGTGGGGGGTCGAAAAATCGCCAAAATCACCTCACGTAATTAATGGATGCCCCCTTACTAAAGTTAATAATTATTACACTTTGGCTTCGTCCTCGAGATTAGTATATAGGTAAGACATGTAGTAACGCACAGCGATCGCCATTTTCGCACTTTATTGACTATAACTCTCATTAGCTTCCCTACTCCAATTTTTTGTGGGTATACACGCCTTACTAGACCGCTAGCTGCAATCCATCCCTCATTCGCGTTTCAGTGTTCTGCCATTAAGCACGACAATATCGTATTTTTTATTTTGAATATCCTTTATTGTTTAAACAAGTTAAAACGTGTAAGTTTATTTCCAGAAGCCAGATATTTATGACATTCAACGACCTGCAGCCACTGGCAGTCACTAACCACCAAACCAACTAGCCCGTCAATATACACTGTGTGAACTTCAACTGTTTACCTATTAGGGTTCATGAGATACAACCCACTGACAGACAGACAGACAACTGAACAAATGGACCCTACTACTAAGGCTACGTAATTTGCGTACTGAACCCTAAAAAACATACGTAAAGACTAAGTATTTATTTAAGAACTAGTTATGGCCTTCATGAATAAAGAATTTTTCTATTTATACCGTATCATGATCGCTCTAGCTGTTTAGTCGTGAAAAGATTTTAGACAGACCTTGTGATGAAGACTTACCTTCGCATTTCTAAAAAGTATCTGCCTATATTAGTAGACCAGGAAATTGAACAGGACACTTAAGATACCTAACCGTAGAGAAGTAACTTATTCAAGGTATGTGAGAACCAGGTTATTATTCAGAAATTTATCTATAATCTTAATATATATATATATAAATGAATCCCTATTTCCCTTGGTCACGGCATCACACATGGACGGCTGGACCGATTTCGCTAATTGTTTTCTTGTTGTGTTTGTTATAGTCAGTAGAAGGTTCATATGAAAGAAAAAATTAAGAAAGTTGCGGAAAATTTTAAAATTAAAAAAATCATAACGACCATATTCACTTTTCTAATGTATATTATATGGCGTTTGACTTAACTGTCAGTCGTTTGACAGTTCCAAAATTGACTGAATGCGCGCTGCAAATATCGTTTAAAAAAGTGGGATGGGTCGGAATTATATTGATAAAATAATAAATTTATAATTTCTATATTATGAAGTGCACATTTCACGGTTGATTCAACGACTGATTCGACGTCTGTCGGGTCAGCTATATAAATATACACATAAGCAAAATAGGAGGTTCTATTAACACACCATCACCTCAAAACTACTGAACATATGGGACTGTTACCATTCGACGGTGAATTTTCCATAGTTGGTTTTAGGCTATACATTATCCACTTTAAATTAAGTACTTCTCTATGGACGTCCTTCAGCTGCTATCATTCATTATAAGTGCAACATATAAGTACGCCCGGAGAAGTTTTACCATCATAACGGTGCATTAGCCCAGGTATTAAATGGCCTGGGCTGCGAGGAGAAAACCTCTATAAAAAACGCCAGAGGGGCGGCAGGCGGCGTCTGGCAATGAGGGCCGGATGCCGCCGTACGCCGTGGGCCCCCGGTTGCAGGCTGATTGACCCGGCACATGCACCGGGGGTTCCACAGAGGAGGGGGGTCTTAAGGGGCGGCTGAGGCCCGCTGCCCTGACCCCCCGGTGACTGCGGGCGGGGGATGGGAGTCCCTCGCTCGCCTTTCAACGAGTCACCAAGAGGATAGGGGATGGCCGTGCGTATTCGGCCTCCCCATCGGAGAGGGCGCCCCTAGCTTCGGCTGGGGCGAGGACCGGTGGGCACCCGCGGGTATGGCTTAGGCGGGTACCGTGGGTGCCCAACGAACCGGTAGGCGGAAATACGCCGTGGTGGGTTTTGGTGGGTATACCCTCGGGCCCCTTCTCATTTTTGATATGAGAAGGGGAGTTTGCGAGTGGGGAGCCCCACATATCCTCCCGCTTCTCCCAGGGCGGGGGTCGAACTCAGGAATGGGTTTCCCACCACGTAAATAAAAAAAAATAAAAAAAATGGTATTAAATTGGTTTACTGTTAATAATCTTGTTTTAAATGCAAGAAAAACTAAATGTATTAAATTTGCATTACCCAATGTTAAAAAACTAGGCTGTAGTATAATGTTAGACAACGAAGCTCTTAGCCTTGTTGAGTCAACAGTTTTCTTAGGAATTACTTTAGACTCAAAACTTCAATGGGGGACACAAATATCATGTCTTGCGGGAAAACTTAGTTCAGCAGCTTACGCAGTTAGAAAAATCAGGCAGATTACAGATGTCGATACGGCTAGATGAGTTTATTTTAGCTACTTTCATAGTGTTATGACCTACGGCATTTTGCTTTGGGGTAAAGCTGCTGATATAGAAACCATTTTTATATTGCAAAAAAGAGCTGTTCGAGCCATTTATAATTTGAGTTCTCGAGCTTCCCTCAGAGAAAAGTTTAAACAAATTGATATCCTCACAGTTGCATCGCAGTATATTTATGCAAACATAATATTTGTACATCAAAATATTAGTCTTTATGTCAAAAAGAGTGATATGCACTCCATCAATACTAGAAATAAGGATAAACTTGTCACTTCTGCATATAGACTGCAAAAAGTGCAAGGCTCATTTTTAGGACTTAGTGCACGCATCTATAATAAAATCCCTACTGAAATTTTAAATTTGCCTTTACAAAAATTTAAGGAAAGAATTAAGACTGTTTTAGTACAAAAGGCTTTCTACAACACAAATGATTATTTTAATGACGACAATGCTTGGGTGTAGCGCTCGCTCCAGCAAGACACATCTTTATGTACAAAATCTGATTTTGAAAAGAGTAATTGCTGAGTTTATTGCCGGCTCTTCTCAGTAAAAGCAACCTTCCGAACGGGTGGTAGAGTCTGACCTTTCATAAGTGCCTGTGAAGGCCTATTTGAATAAAATATTTCATTTCATTTCATTACCTATTTGTTTTAAGGGGCAATGTAAACGTTTTAATAATAATAAAAGTATTTCAATAATTACCAGTGCATAGCGTTCAAAAGACAGTTAATAATACTATATATACCTCTTGAGTAGCGCAGAGTTCGTCCGGGGAAGTACTACCACCGTACCCATTTCTGCCGTGAAGCAGTGGTGCACTTGTATTACTGTGTTTCGGTTAGAAAGGTAAGGGGGCCGGTGAAATTACAGGCACATGAGACTTAACATTTTCACGTCTCAGGGTGGACGACGCATTGGCAATGCCTCTAGTGTTGCAAATGTCCATCGGCAGGTGACTTACCATCAGGTGGACCGTCGCCTGCTTGTTGGCCTACTTGACAAAAAATGCGCCCGAGAGATACAATAGTTTAAACATAATTTTAAGAGGATGTTAAATATGTATTTTGAGAAGATATTTATTTATTTTAAAAGTTAAACAATACGTTAAATTCTGCATATCATTGCATTTACAGATACAATTTTTTTTTATTGATAACATGATTGATCACTTGCCTGTTTATAATGATAAATTCAACAATATTATTGTTTATTAAATTCACATTACTTTTCTCAATTCGTGACAGACGATTAACACTGCATAGTACACACACGCACGATACAACTGATAACTAAAAACTCCAAGATTCGAAATAGACTTAAGTCAGTACTATAATATAAAGGCTGTGTTTACTATTTCGTGGTCTTCAAGGTCTGACTTTTAGATTAAAATTGGGTAATAACTTAATAATTTAGCTTTATACATATTTTTGAAAGGCAGATAGTACTTTTTTTTATGTCCTACATAAAAATTGTCTTGGAACATCTTGAGAGACTCGAAAATATAATAACCTAATTCAGTTTGAATGTAGTTAGAAAAATGTAATGGTACACAATTTTATTTAAATTGACCCCTCAAGGTACTGAAGCCTAATGCTCTAGAAAGATGTGAAAATGTATGAGATAAAAAACAGGATGTGTCGTAAAGACCCACGATAGAAGTGTTTGTATTACATTGATGAATTTTGAATTATTCATCAATCACTTTTGAATAGCATAGATTGTGTTTATCATTCATTTATTTTTCATCACACAAAAAGGTTGCGGATCAGAATTTCAAAGCCCTCACATAAGAAGTATCACTTAAAAAATGGTATTGCCATGTCCTGCAAGAATTAACAACGTGGTTTACCTACTGATTTTTAGTCCAAGGATACCTACTTGATACAACGTAATTGGTTGACTCCTTACATAGTTATTATTTTATGTAAAGTACTTATTATCATTCTTTACACTTAATTTTCCTTCTTAGTTCTAATTTCAATGCGAATTGATGGGTAGATACGGTTATAAGCATAAATATATAACCTTAAGTTTATTATGTATCTCTTTGTGAATTTCTCATATTTAAATAAGTATTATTTCCGAATATGGTTATTATTATTAAGGATCATGACAGTACCGTTCTGAATTAATGTCATGCGCAACTTATTTTTGGATATTTCTATATTACCCCAAAGAGTACTTTTATCAGCCATCGGCCATTGCATCTTAGGGGTCAGCCCCCCAATGGTATGTATTCTCCACAAATCAAGCTTATGATTATTTTCATAATTTATTAACACAGCCAAAAATATGTATCTTTAAAATTATATAAAGAATAGAATGCTTCTTATCACTCCAGGGCTCCCCCATGGATTTCAATAGCGCATGGTCTTCAGGGCCGCCTGCATCCAGCGGCTTCCAGCGACTCTGACCAGGCCATCGGTCCACCTAGTGAGAGGTCGTCCCACTCGGCGCTTTCCGATACCTGGTCGCCAGTCGAGAATCTTTCTTCCCCATCGGTTGTCAGTTCTTCGAGCGTGGCCTGCACATTGCCACTTTAGCTCACATACTAGCTTTCAATATCCATAGGTTTTGTTCTTCTACGAATGTCGTAATTCCGAGCCGTAATTTCACGTACAAAAAAAAAATACTTACGCTTTACTGGGGCTCGTTTCTGTAAGGAAATGACACTAACTCGAGGATGTTTCGTCGCGGGCTCTATCTGTCCCTGACGCTTACTACACTAATACTACTACTAATCACGTGAGAGGTAAGCTCTCCGAGGCCTCCGTGAAGCGGCTCGCCAACGAAGTTTGTATTAGCTGAAGGTAGCTGTTTATTATAGTACGGTATTACAGGTTGTTCAATAAGTTTTGTCGTTCGATAAGGGAGGGCGCAATTATTTATTTATTTGCTTACTTATTTATTAATAAATTCTTTTATTATTATGATATTAAATAAATAAATAAAATAATATTTATTTATAAAATATACATATTGTATATAATAAAGTGACTAAAAAATATTTCATAATGAGAATATCATATGATTTCCATATCCTTTGACGTATATTGATGGGTGTTTACATGTGTTTAGAAAATAATATATTCGGTATTATACTCTATAATTCTTTAAATAATGTAGGTACTATTACTAATTAGCGAATAGTGCTCTCTCGCTCGTTCATCAATAGCTTATCACTCCGGCCCGCGCAAGGACACGCTACCCGAAGATCATTCGGATATCATCGTATTTCACCGATGACTCACGACGATGTCAGAAAGAAAGAGCGTCTTTCTAACCCAGTCGTGTTAGAAAGAACGAAATATATACTGATCGTCGCTACGAACGGGTCGCACGGCCACGCGTGACTTTAGAGCATTGCGAAAAAAATCATTGGCATGTGTTATGTATTCACTAAAGGTTCGCGGATTCCTGATATCAACATATAGATTCAGTGGCGTCCGACATCTCGTATATCGCCCACTCCTAGTGCTGACCTAGTGCGATAACTCTCATCTATTTATTAATATCTATACGCAACGTTTTTTTCTAAAGTTGTACTAATGTAACTCTTATTCATGACTAGCTGTGCCCGCGATTTTGTACGCGTGATAACTTTAAATTAGGGTAGATACCTATCTATTTTTCATGACAAATATTTATGAAATAAAGCTAATATGTTTTCGGTCTGCAACCGCCACATTCCTCTCATAGCCCCATTAAAATTCGTCTAGTAGCAAAGAGTCCAGTACGTACATACAAATAGACAAACAGACGGGAAAAGCTTTAAAAAATGATTGTATTATATTTTGGTTCCAACAACACACTGGAACACTCCTTGTTCTTTACATCAACCGCAACTAGATTTTGGCAAATATTTTCGATATATCTCCTGACACGACAGTTCTTTTAGTATAGCCTTTGCTCGCGACTTAGCTCGCGCCGTCTTTAGGATTTAGTAGGTACCTACAAAGAGATTCCTTTACATGCAGATTTATTAAAAACGACTCGACGTTTCATAAATAGATTAGCGCGATCAGCCAAAAACTTTCGATTTTTTTTTATTATCTGATTCGTTGATCAATCTATCTCATAACTAAAAGAAATTCTTTTTTTCTCTTCTTTTTTTAAATATCTAGTTTTGTATAAAATACAAATTAAAACTAAATAATTGTGTAATGGCCCGAGCGGTGGCGTTGTAGATAGGTGTTGTGGGAGAGACTTGATTGAGACACAATGTTGAAGATCTGAACTTTTACTGATGTCAATTTAACATTACAAGTAATATTAGGACACTTCGTAGAGTTATTACTAACAAACTCTGATGATATTACTTTAACTGACTGTGATGATATTACTTTAACTGACTGACTTGCAATTTTTTTTTTTTTTTTTTTGAATGGACGAAGGTGTTAGCCTCAGATGGCTCTGACACCCTTACGCGGACAATATCGGTGAGCGCTTAGGGCTCTCAACCGAAAACTGACTTGCAAGAGCAGTGGTGACTATTTATACATAGAATCCTTGCTGGAAGGGGTAGATAAGTACCACGACCCTTGTACATTAATTAGTTATCTAATGAACTATAATTATATCCTTATTTCTATTCGATAACAATCGTTATTTAGTGAGATACAAACATCATTAGCTTAGTGAGAACTAGAGTATACAATATTAAGATAATATAAATAAACAATAATTTCCTTGAGAAAGGTAAATAACAGTCAATCCATTACAATTGAATTGCTCGACTGCACATTAACATTGCCACTAGGTAAGTTGTTCATAGTCTATATATATGTATATAGTCTTAATATGTCCATAGCAAAAATTTGCGTCGATAAGTTGCTTCATTACTACGTGAAAGAAGGACAAATCAACAAACCGACAATTCATCGTTTCGAACCATTGAGCAATTATTACTACGTAGGTATAGAGAAGCTACCCTAAGCAAGAGAGTGAAAGAGTATGCTCCATTTTGTTCCATCAGTTTAAGAAAAAGTTCGCTGCAGCGCTGAAACAATAGTAAGTCGTCTAACCATACAGTATAAACACGCAGTGCTAGAATGCTTATAAGATGTAGTTTTGTCGCGACCAAAAGGTCGAAAGCGCCGTGATTTTCATGGCGCTTACGTGTTTCGTTCAACGTACTGCAACGACTTGTCACTACTATAGAATAAAGTACTGATTGACCACAGAATTGACATAACATACCTACATTCACACTGTTTCAAAATTTATTATAATAGGTAGTTGAAAATATTATATTGTGAATATCTAAGTTACATTATTTATTTGCATTTACCATTGCTTTATATACCATTTTTATAAAAATTACTTGTAATGTAGATAGCACAATACTAGTAATATTATTATTCAAAGCAAATTATTTCTTCTTTTCAATAATTATTTCCGTAAGTATATTGTAATAATGTCGTGCCAGGATTCGCGGATGCGGTTTCGCTCAGCATTCTTTCTAGTTTTTCTTATCTCGGCTCCTAAGAGTCATAGTGTATTGTTAAATAACCTCTTATATGCTGCTACTGTCGTCACTGCTATCATCACCTACCATAGCGTGTCTGACTGTTTCGAACAGTTCTCTGCGTACGTTCGGTCATATCGACGAAATCAACAACAAAAGGCATAAACAGAGTCCAAATTAACGAGAAAGGGTCAAATTTCTTTTTTTTTTATTTTGAATTTCTAAAAACATATATCTATAACATAACGCGAGACTATATATTCGTAATAACCTCTTAAAACTACTAAAAATTATAAAAACCCACGTAACTTCAGATATTCGCCCAAAATAAAAATGTATGGAAAGCTGGTACTACGCAACCACCTTAAGGGTCAGTCTTGTAATAATCCTCACGGAAGGCTGAATACCTAAAGTATTTAATTAAATTCATTTTCTCACCGTTTCTACTCCTATAACCAATATTATTGGACCTTTTTGTGATGTTATTGCTGTTTGCGACGCCCCTTTCTTGTTATTATGATAATTGAGCACTACTGACAGTGATATTTAAAACTAGGAACTCCAAAGCGGCGTAATTATGACGCGCCTATTTTTTATCCGGCGCCCGTTACTCAACCGTTTTGTTATACTTACACGATACGCTATTACAATGCGGCATAGTTCCATTCAGATAAATTGTTATTCATCTAGATACGAGACAGCCGTATTACAAAATAACGCCGATGGATTTTTTAATATGGCTCCGACTTATATTGGCATAATATATACCAACACAATGTTTTTGCATACATTTACCATGACCTGGTTTTTATGCATAATTTCGTAATTGCAGTGGTAAGTTTAATATTATATTTTTATTAATTATGTACCTACTATGTTGAAAGAAAGAAGTGCTAGATATGAGCCCGTGTTGCAAAAGCAAGTACGCTGGCATAAGCATCTCCAACTCTCAATTATACATATTTGTTAAATGAAGAAAAATAGAATGCAAGCATAGCAAGCCTTCTTAAACATTTGGTAAGAGGCCGGCCAGACAAACATCGTTTCGAAACTTTATACTGGCAGCACTGGTTGACAGTCAGTTAACTTGAAATTGGCAAAAATAAATCTTAGATTATAATTTGGTTGCTTTCATTCAAAATAAGAAAAGGAAACCCTATGGGTTATGTAAGTGTCAAGAAATAATCAACTATCTTGCAATTAAATGAAAAGGCAGCGTTACTAGGATTATACTTCTTAGTACGGTTTTCCTTTCTATTCAGGTCCGATCGTACCAAAATAGTACCTCGCCCTGATTTTTAAGCCAAACTTCTTTAGCTGCGTTGGCACTCCCGGAATGCAACCCGTTGTTTTTTTTTCATACCTCACGGCCAACAAACAAGCAGACGGTCCACCTGATGGTCACGTTTATGTTCCCAAAGGGAAATTAAATTCGACGTATAGATTGTCAAAAATCAATGTTCACTGCCCCTTACAGTTACACCCATGAATTTTCATTTGCCAGTGTCGAGGAACATCACTAATTGGGAGTGCTTCAAGCTACAGCAATTAGACCTGCAAACATAAATTGACTTACCTAAAAGCTATAAAATATTGTTTTTATTACGAGCAAAACTTTCCGAGAAAATTATGTGTACATGATATATTATAGTGGTGGTAATTCTACTCATATATATTATAAATCTTCTCTAGATTATCTGTACGTCTTATAAAATCAATTGTAGTTTCACATAATTTGGATTTTAGAGTCTCCTTTCTCTTTTACTCTTTTCTTTCTTTTAAAAAGAAAAACAGTATTTTATTACCTTACCACATAGTACAGATTGTGTTTATTTAATATATATTTTTTTATTAACATGATAATTGTAGAATATCAGTTATCATTGACATGTTAATCGTTAAATAAGTCAATATACTTTGTTTCAATGGAATCATTTTATACAATGCATTTCTAATGACTTGGAAATTAATTCAAAGATGACCGCGGCTATGGCCAAAGAAATTTGGTATGTAAAAGATCGTAAGAAATAATTCTATTTCAGTGTGTTTGATATAAATTAGACTGTAAGTTTATTTTGGATAAATAAATGAATTTTTTTTTCATATACCGATTTTAGTGGGCAACTCTACCGATTTCGCACTCTGATGTTCAAGGCTACTGGTCTCTACTCTACTTCTAGCCAGGGTTGCCAACCGTACGAGGTTCCTCGTACAAATACGAGATTTGTGGTCTTCCGTACGAGGTACGAGGACGCTATCAACCTCGTACAATTATGTACGAGATTTTGATAACATTATGTGGGATCGCAGTCAAGCACTAGTTTATATTATTTAAAAAATACTTCTGCAAGATCAGCTTTTTTTTTCTTCGAGTTAGCTGTCTGCGACCATAGGTTGGAAAAAAAGCGAAAGGGAATGGAACATAAAAAAACCTCATTTCAGTATTCAAAGTTTCAAAATTTAAATGCAAACTGAGCTTAGAGAATAATTTTAGATCAAATTAGCTCTGAAACTTTGGATCTAATTAGATCTCAATGATAGGATTCTATCTAATTAGATCCTTTTAGATATTTTTCATTTTTTCTAAATCTACTCTGATCTAAGTGAATTGTAGTTAATTGTAGATCTGAGTTTATCTGAATAGATTGAGATTTATTTCAACAAATGTAGATTTCTCTAAAAAACATTCATTCGATTTTACTATATATTCTTGTTGTATGTTGTTTCGTCTATTGATAAACGGTTGCGCTCCGTTTTCCATTTGGAGCAGTAAATTGCGTAGTGTTACTCCAAGCCATCGTGAATCCAGCATTTCACCATTTTTTTAATAAAACAATACTTTTTATTCCTTTAAATATAGAGAATAATATCGCTTCATATCTGAATTCCCTCATCACATTATTACTATGAAAAATTATTATCAAAATTTTTTTTAATTCACTCCATCATTGACGAATTTAATTTCATGTGTTGCAGATTTCTCGATGATAATAAAACTGTAATTTTATTTGTTTCCAAATATTTTTAATTTACGAGAATACACTAAATTATAAACTAAATAATCTATCTGAAAATTTTCGAACGATTATTTTCATTATTATGGCTGAAAACCCGTCAAACAAAATTGTCGGTAATTCTCAAGGGTAAAATAAATTTTAATGTACGAGGTTTGAAAGTCAATATACGAGATTTTCAGCTACACATGTACGAGGAATCTTTTTTTTTGGTTGGCAACCCTGCTTCTAGCTGTCAGACAGTTGCCCGCTCAACTGAAATTCGCCTCGTAGATTTTATTTTAACAAAAACAGTGATTATTATACTGTTTGACATAAACTAGGCATAAGCCACACCCACCGCTTATTTAAATGAGTTTTTAATTATTTACCTTAGATTGCAATAATACTTTTCAAATACGGACCTTCGGAAATAAAAGTCCGGTAATTTAATATCGAAGTGTCTAGGTTAAAACCATGAATTTACCGGACAGTTTTGAGAACATGGACCTCAAGTAAGTTTCAATTTATTTGGTAATTATGTAGAGTAAAGCGGAATGAGCTTTGACCCGTTTTAATGCGACTGGTGCTCTACAAAATACCTTGTTTATTTCTATATATTAGAATAAACAAGTCCTGTTGGTTTTAGCTGTAGCTCATACAGGAAATAACAAGCCTAATTTAGATCATTACTACATTTTTAACCTGTAGATTAATTTAAAAAATACTTGAATTTTATTTATTTTCAGTGACAAAAAAAGCAAAATACATAAGAAGCGGGATGGTTATTTAGACTGGCAAGAATACTTCATGGCTACAGCGGTCTTGGCTGCTAAGCGCAGTAAAGACCCAAGCTACCAAGTGGGTGCATGCATTGTTAATCAGGAAAATAAGATAGTTGGTATTGGGTAAGGATTAATTTCACAATTATCATGCAAATAATATATTTTATACAGTCAATATTAAAAACACGATTATTTACAAAGGAATAAATAGATAGTTAAAGTGTGACTTGTGTGTATTTGTTCAGACTGTTATGACTATCCCTATATCATTAAAATTAGCTTTAGCGCAGCAGTTGCAGCCAGAATACAGAATGGTTTTTCAAGGATAAATACCCTTTTTCAGCAACCCACATACTCACTAAAGGTTTGAAGGCTCTTCACATATACTGTTTTTTGTACAAATTCAATCTGTTAGGAGTCCCCTAAATTCCACATTTCTTAGTGATTTTTTTGCTGTCGATAACATTTCTCTAATGCTCCATTCCAACCATTCCTGTCCTGATGAGTGGATTTTTTATCTACACTGTTTTGTAATATTAGCAGAATTATTTATTTTCAGATATAACGGCATGCCCATAGGTTGTAATGATGATGATTTTCCATGGGGGAAGAATACAGCATCACCATTAGATAGCAAATTCCTTTATGGTAATTATAACATTAATAATAATAAAAAATTGGCTTTTAGCTTCTATTCTGTTTCCTTTGCCATTTATCACACCTGTCACCATTCAGGTAGGCAGAAACCACAGATTTCGATTAAATATAACATACAGTGTAAACTCTTTATAACGTTATCCTTTATAACGATAAACTCCCTATAACGTTGAAGTGAGCCCAAGTTGGTTGGTTTGTTCACTTTGTTTTGTTTTTTTTTGTTCACTCCATATAACGATAACTCTCTATAACGACAAAAAATGCTCAGTCCCTTGAGTTTCGTTATAAAGAGTTTACACTGTATTTATGTGTATATTTTTTTTATTTCAGTATGCCATGCAGAAATGAATGCAATTCTCAACAAAAATGCAGCAGATGTTAAGGACTGTACAATCTATGTATGTCTGTTTCCCTGCAATGAATGTGCAAAGATCATCATACAGTCTGGTATCAGAGAAGTGATTTATCTCTCAGATAAGAATGCCCACAAACCTGAATACATTGCTTCCAAAAAAATGTTGGATGCTACAGGAATAAAATATTGGTTTGTATGACAATGTTCTCTACTTCGTTTGTGCTATCACAATCAAAGAATTTATAGAAACAAATGCAATATAAACATAATATGCTTTCTGGTTAAGTTGAATTAAATTCAATTTTTCTTTTCAGGCAATACAAACCAAAGAATGACTCGATCACTATCAACTTCACAGATGTCAAATGGGACAGTCCATCAAAATAATATCTTTATTAGAAGTTAATTTTAAATCATTATCAAAAGACTATTAACCCTTTGCACTCTGTTGTCGCCATATTTGCGACATTAAAAAGCTAACAGTAAATCCACTGGAGTGCAAGGGTTAATATTACACAGCTTTTTTACTGTAACAATTGTGATATTAGTAAAATTATATACTATGGAAGGAAACAATAAATCAAGTGTATGTATAATAAAACAGACCAAATAAATTTTGTAAAATAAAATTGTATTACTTTATGTACAAAAGATGACACGGGTAACATTACTCCGATCACACAACTTGAATACAAAAAAAATCAACATGGCTATTCGCAAATAACTCAATTTTTGTTGAACATGAGTGTAAATTATACAAAGGAGTCTATTTACACTGAACAATGCACTTCAGTTAGTTTAGTAGAATAAATTAAAACTTCTACCATTATGGTTACAATATGAGCAATAGGGCACTATGCAAGCATTATGTATCAAATGTATATTTATTTAAGATATAACAAATGTCATAATCAAACGAAAACATCAACATCCCCTATGTGAGTATTGCTCTTTATATTGTTAATATTGGACAATATTATTTACATTTGTTCAGTGATAACAAATCTACGATTAGTGTGTAATTAAACATAAGTGCCTGCATTGAAATCATGACAATTTTGTAGTATTCAATTATATAATTATTGTCCAAACTTTACAAATATCTACAAAAAACGAAACGAACAAAACTAAAGGTTACTTTTGAGTCTATGTCCACTATTGGGACTTTACAAATTATATACTAACGCTCCGTACAGACAATTGGCGCCAGGTCGACGAACATCTCACTGAACACTCACGATATTGTACAGTACAAACCTAAATATAAGAATTATTTACAAAAGCGTACCTCAGTTCAGTAGTCAAGTATTGCGCGAGTCGAGGTTTACTAATTTGCCACACAACATTTTATACACAGTCAATTTATTTGAAAACATTATTATTAAATCCTAATTATATTCTGTTACTTTAATATTGTTGAACACTTGAGGCCCCATACTGTGAATTTTATATAGAAAATTTAAAATATACTAGAGTACACAGATTTAGACCAAAACGCTTATCGTAAGGAAGAGATTTAAACTAGTTTTGTTACAATATTTTATTGTACAATTTGCTGCAGAGATGCCATTACAACATGGCGGCGATAGGATAACAGGACTAGTCATAATGTTCATATTTTCATAAGATACTATGAGATGCATAGTTATAAGTTAAGAATTCAACGTTCAAACGTCAACACTTACAAATTAATTGAAGGCTAGATTGTGTGAACATTTCTACATAACATGAATCAATGTAAGTTTATTTGTCGCCTTAGATTGCATCAATCATAACCATACATCATCCAAAAATTATTTCTGTTGACCTTTTTTTTAGGGGCCGTTCATAAAATACGTTCGCATACAAGGGGAGGGGAGGGGTCTGGCTGAGTGTGACAAGGGGGGACGGGGGGTATACGGCAACGTGACGTTCGCCGTTTTTTTTTATATTTCTTGCTGGTGTAGTCCAGCTGGCCTCTATGAATATCATGTACAGCCAATGTTTGTTCGGCAATGAACCGAGTCCTCACAGTCGAAGATAATCGAAAATTAACCTGGCGCATAGCGAAAATTATCCGACCATGGTGGGACTCGAACCCATGCCTGGCCAGTACCCGTAGTTCGAAGTTAAGTACGTTAGCCGCTCGGCTACAAGTACTGGTTACGTTCGCCGTTTATATTATATGTTTAGTTTATATTTATATGTTCGTTGTGAAAGACATTTATTAATTTATTTAAATTTTATTATAATTACTAAATAAATATTTTTAATTTTCAGAATTTGTGTACTATCATTTAGAATTTATCGTACTCAGCAGGGGGGGGGGGGGGGGGGTCAAAAATAGCTGATTTTAGTGTGACTTATTTTATGAACGGCCCCTTAGTGCATTTTTAAGCATCATAATAAAAATAATGCATTTACTGTAAGTGAACACATAAAATTAGATGTGAAATGAAAACTTAAAAAACTAATTATTAAGGAACATGTTTTTCACTCTTTGATTTTAACTGCAATCTTAGATCTTTTTATAATTCGATTTCTATATATAAAACATTATTAACTTACACTTGTTAGTTTTATTTGTAAAACACGAAGGAAAGTAACAAAAAACAAAAGGGTGCATATCATACGATATTGCAAGTTTGAACGCTCTCTATATTATTCCAAGTACATGATGATTCTGCAGATTTAGATCGCGGGGTAAAGATAAGCAAGCAATCCAATCGACTTTGTGACAATAAACATCTGATATGAATATGAAACACCAATCTGTCCAAAACCATCAAATTCGTAATTCTAAAGTTAGTAGTAATAATGTAAAATTCAATTATAAATAAGTGTTTTATTTATGTGATTGAGAAATATTTTATTATTAAAATTGCGCCAGAGTTTATGGATGGACCTCGTTTCTACGGGCCTTAACCAGAGTTATTGCGCAGAGGTGCACAATCGAAAGGAAGAGAATTTGAAAACAAAAACCGTCAAATCCTCATGATTAGAAATTTGTCGTGATTTTCATCACGTATTTAATCACTTGGGAGTCCTTATATCTAGTGAACTCAGCGCAATAACAAAGGATCTAGTCACTATGAGCCGCACAGCAACTCTACACGCTTACTTTCAGAGTTGAATCGTCTGTTCAACCGGTCACAGAATAGAATAGGTCAGAAAAGTCATACAACCGTATTGTGTACTCCATTACTATTACACTCATTACGCCGACTTCCCATTCTCACGAAATAAAGGTGATTTTGTTTAAAACATGACGCCAGATGTTTCGTTATTAAATTCGACAGCAACAATTTTAAGCGCGAGCTTAATTGAGCGCTGTAGTTATTTAAAACGTAATATTATTGCTTGTAATTTGCGGCCACGTCGAACCTTCCTAACTCCTTCAACATCGTGGCTTTGACATTCGTTTTGATCAAATTCAACTCCGAAAGATAATTTTGACATAATCGTAAGGTATTTCTCAGTTGTTGACAGCTATCTCCTTGGACTGTAGGGGGGCGCTGTCGTCATTTTCAATGTTTTCTGGGAACTCTGGCTGCTCCGGTGCCGGGGGCTTGAATGCGATCGCGTAAGGGAACCTAACCAAGCATGCTTCCACGTACTGCTCTATCTCCTTCTCGCACGGTCCGAAGTCGCCGTCTCTGAGACTGTGTAGCACGTCAACGCAACCCTGGAAAACAAAAGCAAATGCAAAATAAAATATACAAGAAAAAATATTCCCACCATTTAGGTATTTATAAGGATTCCTAATGGCAAAAATCGTCCTAGGTTGATCTAGTTTTGGATAGGAATGAATTTAAACTTAAAACTAATGTTCTTAAACTAAATAGCCATTTAAACTAGTATCTGCTCCTTGGTTATCATCTCTAGATCTGTTTGCCAGTCAGCAAAGGCCTCCTCCAACCTTTTCCAATCGCTCCTTTCTTGAGCCACTCTGTTCCACATGACTCCCGCTACTTGTCTGATGTCGTCATCCCACCTTTTCTGCGGCCTACCTCTCTTCCTTTTGCCTTCTCTGGGATACCATCGTGTCACTCTTTTGCTTCATTTGTCGTGTCCTCTTATCACGTGGCCAACCCATCTCCATTTAACTCTATGATAACATTTGACTTTGATTGTTACATGTGTAGTTTTTGTTTTATTTCTGATAACAGCCATTTTATATGAAGATAATATTCGGAAGAGTAATAAGTTTTCTGTGAACCGCTTATCGACGATCTCGTGAAATTACGTGACACCCTTTTTTCTTGGGGTGTATCTGATACGAGTAACTGAGGATAAAACTATACATATTGGCAGTGTAGCGTGTTTTGAAAAATTGGTGTTGATTTGTGAGATATGCGAGTTAGAAGTAGTAAACGCGTCCTCTAACTTTAGTCCTGGAGTCTTAGAGTCCTAGACGCTTTTTATTATGATGTTATCCCATCGATACTCAATATAAATAATAATATATAATAAAAATAATATAATAAAATTAAAAAAAAAATAATAAATAGCCGATTCGAAATATGGATAATATAAAATAGTAGTAGATATTAGTCCTAGACGCTTTTTATTATGTAAGTTATCGCATCGATACTCAATATTAATAATAAGAATAAGCAGGCAATCCGAAATATTAACTAATTAGCTACCGGCCCCCGGTTTCACTCGCATTCCCCAGGGATCTTATGTATCACAGATTAACAATAACCTACATCATTCGGAAATAGTGTAGCTTATTACCAATAAAAAAACATTATCGGTGTAATCTCGGAGTTACATCAAAACTTACGAGTAGATGAGGTAGAAGGTACAAGCATTTCGTCTAATACCTATAATATGAAATGAAGTAAAAATATTTTTATTCAAATAGGGCTTTACAAGCGTTATACTAATCGGAAGGTATTTTACTGGGAAGATCCAGTAATAGGTAAGAAGGCCGGTACTTTTGACCTGCATACAATAATAGTATAGATGAGGTAATTAAGTATGAGTAATTTTTAGAGTAGTAGAGCTCCTAGTGCAGAATTTGTCCGGGGAAGTACTGCCACCTTACCCATTTCTACCGTGAAGCAGTAGTGCACTCGTACCACTGTTTCGGTTGAAAGGTAAGGGGGCCGATGAAATTACAGGCATGAGACTTAACAACTTCACGTCTCAGGGTCGACAACACATTGGCGATGCCCCTAGTGTTGCAAATGTCCATAGGCGGCGGTGACCACTTACCATCAGGTGGACCGTCTGCTTGTTTGTCGGCCCAAGTGGTAAAAAAAAATAATGTAAATACTTTTTATTCAAATAGGCTTTTACGAGCCACCTCATTTAATACCAGTTCAGAAGGTTATTCCTTATTGAGGAGCCGGCAATAGTTAGGGGTAAAAGACAGTATACCTGTATAGAGACATCGGGGTACGTGAAGGCGGTGGCGATCTGCAGACAGCGCTGGGCGAGGTCGGGCCGCAGCCGCAGCAGCGCCCGCGCGCCCCACAGCGCCGCCGCTTGCGACTTCGACGACACGAACTCCTCCGCTATCTGGAGCGCCGTACGACCTCCTACCATCTGGAAGTGCAAGGTAAAATCGATTAAATAAATAAATATCCTGGGACATTCTTTCACACCTGGCCTTCTGATCTCAGACTAAGAAGAGCTTGTACTATGGAAACCAGAGAACTGATATATCACATATGTATACTAATTTTTTAAATAGATATTTACATCTTGACACAGAACAAACGGTCATGTTCTGAGATCTGGGGCTCGATTTTGTAAGAAAAATTACACTAACTCGAGAATGTTTCGTCGCGGCCTCTATGCTCTGTCGCTTACTACGCTAATACTACTAATCACGTGAGAGCTAAGCTCTCCGAGGCCTCCGTGAAGCGGCTCGCCGACGAAGTTTGTATTAGCTGAATAAGGGGGCTGGGCGGACAGGGCAATGATGATGGTAACTTCTTCACATTTGTGAACCTTCGCAACAAATAAGGTGGTAACAACGAGTAGAGGAATGGAAATCAAATAAGGGAACGTACCTATACTACGTGACCCGATCAGGGGGGGAGGAACATATTGGAAACCGTATTTATGAAGTACTACATGAAAACTAGAGGGGGACGGTGTAAAAACTTGTAAACGCTGGATACGTTCCCTAAGTGATTCACGGCAAAGAAGCACTCACTGGCTGTATCTCTGTGTTGATGACGACGGCCAACGGCGCGGGCAGGCTGGGCAGGTGGTCTTCCAGCCAGCAGAGGAACCGCAGCAGGCAGTCGTGCAGGTGATGGTGCTCGCTGTCCAGCCGCCAAGCGCGCTTTATGCTCTGCAGCATCAGTAGCGGCCTTTCTGAAATGACATTGCAAATAGAACTGAATTTCGATGAAACTAAATATCATATAAGGGGGTTTCTTGAAAGTTTAGTTAAATTGAAAACTAAAAGAGAGAAATATGTATGTATTTTTGCAGGGTCGGCAACGCGCGAGTGATACCCACGCACGTGTTGCAAGCGTCCATGGGCTGCGGTGACCGTTTACCATCAGACGGGCCGTCAGCTTGTTTGCTACCTTAGTAGTATAAAAAAATAATAATAATGTATTTAAGAAATTTATTTTAAATGCGTTTTTCGTCAATTTGGTTACAGAGAACATCGTGAAGTAATCTGCGTATCCGAATTTACAAAACCATCATGATTGACTCAAGAGGACCATAAAGTCACACAAAATCAACACATAGCATAAGGAAGCCGGTCATAATTCGTCCTCCGAAATTAATTATTTTAAAACGTTACTGTAATACAACAATATCTACAATGTGCTTACCTTTTCTATAGTATATTTCAAAAGCCATTAAATGTGTGTCTATCCTATCAGACGCCAGCGTCCGCAAAGGTAATAGAAACTTGATTGCCTGTTCTAAGGGATCATCCGCCTGGAATGTAAAAAAATAATTTTAAATAACATTTATTTTTATGAATTGCACAATTTAGGACTTTATAATATACAAAAATAAAATGAACTTTCGTTTTTCTGATCGAGTTTGAGTCAATTTATAAAATTTATAATGCATCCTGAAATTTATAATGAAAACCTTAAAAGTGTTTTGTTTTATGATCTTGGTCTTAGTTTATTACAATACTTTCTCAGTCATTATATATTTATAAAGACAAATCATTCAAAAGTCGACAGTTAAGGAAATAAACAGGCTGTGCCGTAAAGGAACACGATAGAAGTGAAACTATGTACCTGTAACCTGTCTATTTACACATTTATTACAGGGAAACATTAAAATTTTTCATCAATCACTTTTCAAAAGCATAGCTTGTGTTGATCATACGTTTAGTTTTCGTCATGAAAAAGTTCATAGTTTCTCTTCAAAAATTTAACATAAAATTGATATACTAAAATTATCAAAAAAATGTATGTCAATTGCGTGAATGTATGTATCCATGTTGTATGAGATGTAAGCTTTGGTTTAGATACGATTCATTAGGGAACATATTTTAATTTGACAGGCCAATTGGCTTGGTGGTTAGCGACCCTGACTGCCAAGTCGAAGGTCGCGGGTTCGATTCCCATCCAGGACAAACATTTGTGTGCGTAAACATGTTTGTTTGTTCTGTGTCTGGGTGTAAATATCTGTATATATTATGTATGTATTTACAAAAAAAAAGTAGTATATCAGTTATCTGGTTTCCATAGTACAAGCTCTGCTTAGTTTGGGACCAGATGGCCGTGTCTAAAAGAATGTCTTAGGATATTTATTTATTTATTTACCTACTGGGTTAATTTTGCTGTCAATTGTAAGGTTCTGATTACTAGGTTGCTTGAAAGAAATGGCGTTAGCAATAAGGCCGCCTAAATTATTTGTACTGATAAATAAATAAATAAAATATTTTATTTCTCACCACAGACACAACAATAAAATTACAAAAGAACTAAACAATATAAAATTAACAATAAATAATTATATTCTAAGTAGTCTAGTGTGGTGGCAGCGGATAGTAGCACCAAATATGGACTCTATCCTCTGAACTAGGCAGGAGCCTGTATCTCAGAGGATAGCGTTCGACCACGATACATTCAAAAGTGCCGCTTAAAATGTTTGTAGAATACTTTTATTTTATTTCGATGTGGTGTTAACAATAAAGGATCAGTGTATTTGTAATGGCCAGTAAGTAGAAAACTATCCTATTCCATCAACCATATAGAACCTAACGTAAGATTGTCCAACAACGTTTTAGAGAATTAATCAATCATGCAAAATGCACTAACATGACACGTCAATCAGTCAACTCGTGACTTTTCAATATATAATAACTTTAACATCGAGCATACATGGAGTCCGCAACGGCGCGGGCGACAACCGCCTTCGGGTATGCTCGCAACATTATATAAATGCATTGTTATCAAACAGGTAGTGACACTTTATAGGTGTATTTTTAACATTGACATATTGTGACAGATTTCAAATAACCTATTGTCTGATAGGGTCAATCAATAATGTATTGTGGACATTGAAATTACCGCTTCCGGTATCAGGAAGTGTTTTGACCTTTGTTCATAATAGTGACAGTAATTAGATAGACGTTTACTCTCTCTTCGTGATTAGATTTGTGATCGAATAATTCTATTGATTTTTTAAGGTAGTATGTTCGCATGTTCTATACACACACGCAAACAACGTACTCTTAAATGATTCCTTGTTCTAGGTATAGTTTGTTCCATCTGATGTTTGAGAAAAAGTCATAGAAAAATCACTAGATTATTTTAAAAATAACGTTCATCTAATGGTTCATCGAATAATGAGGCGAATGAGCATATTTTGATACAATTTTTCTTCTATGAAATTCTCAATTTGAATTCTGAATTTGTGCCATTGAAGAAGTATACCGATTATAATTCTTCCCCACAATAGAATTAGACAATTATTTATATTATAGCAAGACTGTCCGTTTACAGTTTAGTAGATTTTAAAATTGACTAAGAAGCAGCGAAAAAGGTGAAACTCATGTTTGTGATAAAAAGTCACAACTTTGACCTACATGAATCCCCTCCGCAGGCCTAAATGGTATAGATTATTTTATGGAATAAGAAAGAAGAAGATTCATACTTTTCGATATTTCTCAAGTATATTCGCGAATAAATAATTAACAAAATATTATTTTGTTAGACGTTTTGGATTAAGATGCCAGTTCACTTATTAAGGACTGCTGTGATGACTGGGAAAAGAGGTAATATAACATAGCGCCGAAAGTATGTTTGGGAACAGAGCAGGTAAATGAGGGTACAGATGAGAATTACAAAAACTTTCTTCCATTTAGATTAGTAGGGGTAAAAACTCATGAGAAGCTTACCCTCGCTAATTTGTCGGGTATTAATTCATCGAGTTGAGGTGCCTCAGGGTCTCCTTGCTCCTGCTGCTGGCGTGCTTTGTGGTGTTGTTCACGTTTAACCTGCAGACATTACATAACATCAAACATGTTTCATCCAATTGACTATGATTATGCACGACAGTAGGTTGAAGGCGTGAAGGAATGAAAAGTCATATATATGACATTTTTAAACTCAAAAAAAAAAATGATTTGGTACTGAATTTCATTAAAATTAGAGAACACACAAACTTTCGGATTTATTTACTTATTTTTATTTTATTTATTTGGCAAACAAAACAGAACACAATCAAATCATTGATTTATATTAGTTAGACGCAAAGGTTAAGAGATATAAAAAACTACTATTTTATTATGTTAAAATAACATGCTAGGACATATTGTAATGGTTTTCTAAAATTACCAGTACCTACATAGTATTCAGGGATATAAATAATAAAGATCGACCTCAATTATCAGATACGTTAGTGACTAAAATATCGGTGAACAAAACACAGCTAGATATGCATGCCTGAAAATCGAACTGAAACCTCTACTGATAATAAAGTGTATGTGTGTACATTTCACCTCGATATAGAGCATGATCCATATTTTCAGCATACGCTGAGGGAATCTAATGAGAAAGAAATTGATAATTGGCAAAAACCTGTACTTGTGCTGCCATTGCGCTTTCCTGTTCGGCTTTACGCTTGGCTTTCCTCTGTTTGTTTCTAAGTTTCTTCAGTTCCGACGGCGCTAGGTTTTCTGTGGATAAGGAAAGAGTAACATTTAATAATCGTAGAACAACTTTAAAAAGATTTTTTACATAATGACATTTCATGTCTAGTTTCTTTTATGAATCCTTGTAATATCTACGGCTCATAATATATGCAATTTCATGAAGAATAAATTCAAAAGTAATTATTTTGTTTAGGCCCGCAGAGCGCACTTATATAGGTCATATAAAAAGTTACTAAAGCAACCATCGGTTCGGATGTCAGCCAGCAACTGAGAAGAACCGGTAAGAAATTCAGCTTGATAACATTTTTATTTCTTTTAATCAATTTTATCTAATCTGACTTTTTGGCTATTTTATTATTTCAATTAATTACGCAAATATATGGAAACAACTAGCTGCGCCGGTTTTACTTACATTCTCCAGTGTTCTTTAATTTCCCTGCCATAAACATCAAGTCCTATAAGTAAATCCAGAGTATATTCTATCTGTGTCTCCAATTTCATTCAAATCCGTTCAGCCGTTACAGAAGTATGTGGCAATAAACATACAAACGTTTCGCTTTTATTAAAATAGCATTATTTGTCACAACTTTTACGCACAACTTCAATCGAGCCAGGCTTTATAACATTACTTTGTGATTTGAATACCTAATCCAGAACAACACAGATGAAAAAACGGATTACAGAATCAGCGATAAATCTAGATTCGTTACGGAACACTCGCCATTGGAACGTCTTTGTATCAATATTCAGTTAATACAAGCTTCGTCGGGTCGCGGCGCAACGAGTGCTCCAAGATTACCTCTCACGTGATTGCTTAATTAGTGAAAGAGACAGAGCATGGAGGCCGCGACGAAACATGCTCGAGCTAATATCGTTTTATCTAACAGAATGACACCGCTGACTTAGATCGATGCTATCAACCGTAACGAAGTTGTCATCGTCATGCAATTACATTTAATTGGTGTGTTTTACGATTATGTAATAACTAATAATCTCACCATAGGTACACATTATCATTGATAATGACCGAGATATTAAAATGCATTATGATGCAGCCGTAGTTAGGGTCGAGAAATAGGATGCTGAGGCGGATGTTTAAATAATAAATAGCAACTCAAGAATCGTGGTTCACATTTGACAGCGCGTGTTTCTTTGAGTAGTAGCTTTATTGACAAGTTTAATTTAGTTTTATGATTGGATTATGGAGGGGAAATCACCCTTATCCATCATCCAAGCGCGGATAAAGAGGGAGGCAATGGGATGGCATTTACACCTCGCTGTATTTAAGTCACTGGCTGTCCCCCGCGGCTTCACCCGCGTTTATCGAATATTATTAATAGCCCATATCCATCAACGAAAAATTCCGCGTCGAAAGGTAGCAGTCCCATCCCGATATATTCAGTAGTTTTGAGGTCATGGTGCGTCCGAGGAACCCCATTGTACAGAATGTTACAATACTACGCGTAAAGCCGAAAGGAGGTGAAATGGGCCCTTATAACGAGTCCATTCAAGTAGTAACGCTGTACAGCATACCCGAAAAAAATTAAAAAAACTGATTTTTATTAATGAAAAATAAAAAAACTATTAAAGTAGACAATTATTAGATAAAATAGGTACGTAGGCCTTTCTGTTAAATAATCTGGTTCCCTGACATGACAGCTTACTAGGGTTGTTGGCTTTGATAGTTAATTATATTTTTACAGGGTATTTTGTAACACGTTGTATATTGTTTACCATAATCTATACTAATACGGGAGATAATTCGAATGCCGTGAGTTTGTAGTATGCGAAGGAATAATCCGTAACCACAGCAAATACAGTTCTGAGTCGCTAAAACGATTCTATGTCAACGTATGCATTATATAGTCTAATCCAGGGCTGATTGCTTCAGATCTGTCCACGGATAAGTGGTAATTGATAGGAGCGAGTGGCGGCGCATGAGTAAGCTCGATTGTGCCGGTATCATGTGCCTTACGGATCTATTACGTTAATTTGGTTACATTGCAAACAGATTTAATATTTCGAATAGAAACTTTTTGCGGTATTCTGTCTCTCTCGAAGAGCACAATCAGTCGCGCTATTCACAAACAAGTGAATAACGGACCTCTCATTTGATTACACAGAACACGAGAGAGAGACAAGTCGCTTCCATGAATGCGTCGAGTTTCAATTTAGCCTTATTCAGCTAAGACAAACATCATCGGCGAGCCGGCGCAATAAGACCTCGAAGAGCATACTTCTCACGTATTGCGTAGTTAGCGTAAGAGATAGAAAGAGGCCTCATTAAAGCCTCCTCGAGCTAGTGTAATTTTCCTTACAGAGGAGGGCTCGGAGAGCTTCCCTCTCACGTGATTAGTAGTATTAGCGTAGTAAGCGACAGAGACAGAGCATAGAGGCCGCGACGAAACATCCTCGAGTTCGGTTTAAAGAATTTATTTCCCAAAAAGAACATTACATAGTTCACTTAGTTAGTATCATTTTCCTTACAGAATCGAACCCCAGAACAGTATAGCTGTTGAGTGGTCGATGTTAGTTCGTCGAAGTGATCGCTCGAGGGAGTTATACATATATGAATAGCACGGCTAGTCATGAACTCGTGAGGTCGGTCAGAGACATTACTGAAACATACACGGTTGCATTCATGCATGTTGTTGCTACGTGCTTAATGAAATGTTGTGTTGCTTTTTACCGATTTTAAAGTAAATAAGTACATTATCTATTCAATTATACCTTCCTGAATATCAATTTTCAGATACGATTAATGTTGGTGAGTCGTGGGTATAGAATAATTTGATTGAATTCCTTTTTCTATTTCGGAAACCTTCAAATGTGCAGAAGATTGGAATTAAGTGAAGAACACACAGTTGTCAAATACTAAACTTTGTGAATTATAAAGTGGGGACCACTTATGAACCCGCCCCAGTCACAATGGGTCGTTTCATTATGGCCGATGACCATAGACCATTATTAAGACAGTTTCGCAATGTGTGTCGACATGCTGCCCGTACTGTGCTAGGTATGCCCCGTGTGTACAAGCGCTCACGTCAAATAGGGTTGTCAAAAATGTATAACAAGATATTTTCTAAAAAATATTTTATTCTTAAACAATTTTTTTTATGCCTATAACTTTTTCAATTTGACAATCAATAAATAAACCTCAAACTGTTAAAAAAGGTAATTACTTAAACTTTGAAGGCTTAATCAATCATAAAGATTATGCCGTGTCAGTATAAAATAAAATACCGAAGTAATAGAATTTAATCAAACAGTTTTTATCACAATATTTGATATTTAAATTATACTTAAACTTTATACGTATAATTGTAAGAAAAAGCCAAGAGTCCAATGTAATGATTTTTTGTACGTACATCAAGTATTTATTTTAACAATCACCAGTGACATCACCATTACAGGAACTTAATAAAATAAATTGAATTAAAATGGCAATTTTTTTCTCACTTGACAACACATGACAGAAATCCAAATGTGAAAATGTATGAGGTATATTAACCCGAATACGGCGAAGCGAAAAATATACCACTATTTTAATCTCTTATACATAGTGTTACAAAACTACCCGTAAAGGCGAAAGAAGGTTAAATGGAGCCTTATAACGAGTCCATTCACAATATTTAAGAACCGTAGTAACGCTGTATAACATACCCCAAAAAACAGATTTTTATGAATGAAAAATATAAAAACTATTAAAGTAGACAATTATTAGATAAATAGGTAATCCTTTCCGTTAAATAATCTGGTTTCCTGACATGACAGCTTACTAGGGTTGTTGGCTTTGATAATTAATTATATTTTAACTGGGTGTTTTGTAGCACGCTGTATACTTATTTAATTATTATTACTGTGTAAACATGTCACTTTATAGGAAAATATATTTCGCAATGATAAAGTTTACAGAATCATGTTCTTCAAATAAAATAAAACATATTATATAAAATCATACAAAGTTAAAAGTGAAATTTAAATATGCGATGAATAAATGATATCTCTTACTACTACTGATAGATGTAGGTAATGTTTTGTTACGTTATCCTCTGAACACCACTTTGAATATTATGTATTAAAACATCAAAATAAATTACGTGTAAGTTGTTTATTTAAAAGATGATAAATATTTAATAGTTAGTCAAATCGTGAGGGCGCCGGAGCAGCTTTTAAAAAACACCATTTTAATTAATTATAAATTTAATGCGTGCATACACGACAGTTATGGATCTAAGACTAACTTAAATTCTACCTTGAATCTATGGCCTGTACCTCTACCATGAGTTGCTATCGAAACTTACTTTAGTCACTGGCGAGTAAACGACCATCGAACCCGATCGACTCATACTACCGATTTTAGTTCTTTAGGTGACCGCTAGTGGCGCTGTACACAGTTGCCATAGAAATGTTTTACGCCGTCGCTAGCGAGTACGTACGTTAAAAACTCATGGTAAAGGCACTGGACATCAGACCACCGCGGAGCGGATGGGCTTATCTTTCCGTCTACCGACTCAGCTATTCAAGGTGGTTTCTAGAATATAGTATATAGACGTAATAGTTTGTAAATTTCAGATGACAATATTTTCTTGGTTCTTGTTGGGTTTTAGTTTTTGAACTTACTTTTTTTTTTGTCGTTTGACTTCATGCCAACCCTACGATCCACTGGACAACAATCTATGGTTATTACGTATTAGATCTATGGTGATCGAGCCTTGTTGTGCATAAAATTGTTCTAATAATCAAGTCACGTATTTACATAAAAAGTTGAAACTTTTATGGAGTCTACATTTCCCTTAGCTTTATTGAGTATAATGTTCAAATGCATAAGAGAAACTCATAGAAAAAAAATAATGAAAATAATATATCGCCTCGCTGGTAGAGTTGTATAAAGCTCGGTTAAAGGCGGGAGGTCTTAGGTTCGAATCCCTGGCTAGGCGAGGTAATATTAACGTTTGTTGTTTGGAAATGAATGCCTATAGCTCGGGATTATTAAAGTGCCTGAGAGGCGGCGACTATACTCAGAACAAGTCACGATGATACTTAATATATCTTTGAAGGAATGTGGGTCTCATTGCTGAGAGTTTTGGTTACCTCTTCGGAGATAATAAGCGTGATGATACGTATGTGTGCAATTAATAAAAAACAACTTATAGGCTTGTATAGTAGATACATAGTCGAAATTTGCGATTTCTCCTTGTTTAATACCATTATTAGTTCTCTATGGTTTAGCTACCCATTGGCTATAGACAAAGATATTGCTAATGTATATATAGGAAACAATCCTACCCTCATAAGATTTAGTATAGCGCTATAGGAGACTGCAGTTTCCCAAGGGAAGTTTCCAGGACATGATCTATCTATGTGTACTTTTATCTAAATCCGTGAGCCTCACAAACTTTCGCATTGTAGCACACAGCAGTAACAAAAGCCTATTCAAACCTTAAACTAAACTGTTTAGTTAGTTTGGTTAGCCTGTTAAACGCTTCGTTAAAAGCTAAATGCTATTTACATCTGGCACACCCTGTCACCTTACCCTGTCTTGTAAATTGTCAGCCAGTTAGAATATTGGGTCAATGCAATATTCAAACTAGATTTAAATGTAAATATCACATGATAGATGCGTGTCATCGTGATATGCAAGTTATTCTACGTTTCCGACAGACGGTACTTCAGATTTCCTCTTTGCTCGCTCGCATGAGGAAATTATCTTTTTGACGGGCCTGTTTGCTCGCAATATCAGCTCTGCTTATTTCGGATCACAGCACAGACTCAATTAGATCTATTATTCTTCAAACAAATTAAGTGTCAGTTAAAAAAAAAAACATTATTTCCGTTAATAAGTGAAAGTAATAAGATGTCTAACAATCAAGATTGAGACTAACAAACATAGCTCCCTTTCGAACCCCTAACAATAGTTAAATGCAACCTCACGAGTAGCGCAATATCATATCGTATGCACAAAGTACCAGCACGTTCCGTTAGTGCCAACTCGGACGCGTAATTATGTAACTGTATTGTGCCTTAATCCGTCTAGGACACGTCGCACACACAAATTGCTGCTCTAATTCACTCGAGTTTCGTAAATCTAATGAAATAGCGGCCGTGGAGCCGGCTCTGTCGCCGCACCGGGTCGGGGAGGTCATTTCTATAATTAAAAAGGCTAAAATAGGCACTACGCTCTGAATCAAGGTATACAATGTTAAGGTATGTACTAATTTATCATAGGCATTGTGAATTCAATTAAGAAATGTAATTTGGTTCATTTCGAAACGATACGAACAGTGCATTGCATATATTTGGTGCGCACTATTCGATCTTAGTCAATAAAACCTTTATCTACGCTTAGCGTTTTAGCGCACGAACTACTTTTAGTTGTCGAAAGCTTTGTATCAATAGGAGTACAACTCATTATTCTTTGTGAAAAGGTTAGTTACTAAAATTAAAAAAAACAAGTCTGCAGTTTACTTGCGGAACTTCAGAAAACTCTGTCTTCCTATCCCATTCTCTCGCAGGCTAAGTCCTATAGATGTAAATGTTTATTCCTTTTTAGTTTCATTGAGTCTCAAATCGTCATGCTGCTACAGAAGATTTCACTTCAATAAATTGCTTAAGAAAAAGACATAAAACTCAATTCTATCGAACAGCCTTTTTACAGATAACATATGACTACACAACAATTGAGTCCTGAACAATCCCCGATTAATGAGACCTGTTTATGTAGTTGCATAATCTAATCACACGGTAACGTGAGCGACCAGTTAATATGCATTGACCCTTATCATTGATCTATGATCACACGCAGCGCGAGCCCAGGGCGTGTCGAGCGCGACAGACTGGTAGCCCTGACGCAGCCCTGCCGGCTGCCTCCACTCAATGTTGCAACAACCGGCATGGACGTGCTCGCATTACTCGCTGGCCGATAGTTGAGCATACCTCTATACAGTATATAGCTTACTTGCGACAATATTGTCTAGATATTTTGTTGCATATCTATGAGCAGGTCGACGAACCAACTGATAGTATGTGATAGCTTCTTAAGGCATTAAAAATACTAAGGGACTATTGCCGATCTAAATAAACCCTAGAACACACTTATTGTTGTTAGGTAGTTCTTTTTTAATATGAGGGTGGCAGCCAGCCAGTCGGCTACCACAATGTGCCATTCACACCGATCTAAATGATGTTGTACTAGCTTTCCCCCGTGGTTTTACCCGCGTTCCCGAGGGATGTAACATTTTACGGGCACAAAAAGTATCCTAAGTTACTTCTAATAAAACGTTTCATGATGATCGGTTAAGTAGTTATCGCATTAAAGCATAACAAACAATCTTACATTGACATTTTTAATGTTGGTAGGGATTTATTTACTGCTGTCCCCCTTGGATTCACCCGCCTTCCCGAGGGATGTTACATATTCCCGGGATAACAAGTAGCCTATGTTCTATTCCAAACTATAATCTATCTCTGTGCCAAAATTCATCCAGATCCGTTCAGACGTTCTGGCGCGATTGAGTAACAAACATCCATCAACTTTCACATTTATAATAGTAGTATGATTTACTGTACAATAATCACAGCAGAGCCAATAAGAATCACAAAACAAAAGAAAAAAAAATACAGTTAGAATATTTAATTTATTAGTGAAAAATTTAATTGTTAATAAGACAATTAAGAGGAACATGTACATGGTCATAAAAAATAAGGACTACAAATTTCATGAGATATCTTAAAACATATTTATGTGGAGGAAGTAGACTAGATATCATAAACAATGAATGTCAACATTAATACCAAACCGTAACACTCAATAAGGAAGTCAACGAATCAATCACAAATGAGTTAAATGTAGCAACAATTAAACAACTATACAATCAAATGGATTTTATAATCAGTGTAGAAATTGAACAAATTATCGTCGGAAACACAATCGCAACGAGAGCAGCCATGTTGTATAACGGGCGTCTTTGGTCACGGTTGGGATGTAATGCAACAACGGCCGCACTCGCGCCGCATCATTGTCAAATTGATTACTCACATTACTGAGAGCAATGAGTTGATCAACACATGTGGTGAGAGGCACGAGTTTTAGGTGATTAATTAATCATCATCACACGCTGGGTGGATCACCTGTTCCACTTCCTAACGGTGGACGTCAAACTAGATCAAATGTTACGTAGAGTGTTATTTTATGTAATTGATAGAACATTAATATCTGTTAGGTATTTAATAGTATCGATGCTTTTGTAAGATAGAATCAATGTATTGTAGCAGACGATCCATCTGATGGTACGTGGTCACCACCGCCTATAGACATTTGCAACGCCAGGGGCATCGCCAATGCGTTGTCGACCCGAGACATAGCCTTCACTCGGAATAATGTAGTTTTCTACCAGTGAAAGAACTTTTGAAGATTACGCCCACCGAACCCCCCCCCCCCTCCCCTAATTTTGGGCCTCACGTGATTAATGGAAGATCCCTTGCCTCTTTATAATATTAGTGTAGATATGCATTACTCAGTTGACTATAAATCAAAGCTCGAGAAAAAGGAGTTTAGTTTTTATCACAAGCGCTCAAATCATTAAGTAGGTACATAACTAATTACTCTACACTAATTAGTAGATACAGACTTAACGTGATTTCCTTTTGTCACTTCCGATTTGTACAATAACTTTCGAGGTCATGATATATTTGAGTTCTTACCAGCACAAAGCGCAGAGAGGTGTCATAATATGTCAAGTTCACATTCATAGAATAACATACGAATGAATCATATTCATCATATCGTATAGATTAATATGTAAATTATCTGTGATATCTCGCTATGCCATCATCATCTGGCAACACTGCAATTTGCGGTCTACCAATTACGTATTTACTTTCTATCATTGTTCACAATACGTCTATCTCATCTCTAGTCCTTATTACGGTCTATTTTGCCATAAACTGTTACCTCTCAACTCCCTGGTGCTACATATTAATTTCACCATGAATACCCTGTTTTTATCCTTTCTAATCCGCCACGCTGAACATGAATACACCATTGAATATGTAAATTGGTCCGGTTATAGCGGATTTATTTCTTAATCAAAGATTAGTTAGCCATTTCACGAATCGCTGGTGCAATCGGTGCTCTATGGTTAAGTTAAGTAAGGTCTTTATTAGGCTAATACATATCTGAAACAACTCTCTTACTCTCTTTCATCTCGCTGTTCTACTGCAGTACACTGTGACAAGCTAGTCTTCAAATATAAATGGCTAGATTCCGTATAATAATAGAATAACATTGCCCATGTCAATCGAGAAGATATCTAATAAAATCTGATCAGTATTTTCGGCGATTACGTCCTGTATCTAACCTTACATAATTTAAATCTTTTTTATTAGCTTCATACGAACGGAATCTTTAAACATGATTTTGACCCCCTTTAAGACGTCGGATTAACTCGAAATTTGGCATACTTATTAAGGACAACTGATGACAATTCAATATTTTAAATAGTTTGACCCGTTATCCTAACTAGGATACTCAGGATTAGCGGTTTAACTAAAAAATTAAAAATAAGAAATAGTTAAAAAAAACTAAAAAACACGCTTTTATAGAAAATCAATAGTTATAAATATTTTAATGACAGATATGAGTAGAAGGATTATCATTTTGATATCTTAAAAAGCACCCCACGCTTTTTTGCAGCAAAATATTTCTTTTTCATATATACACTATTCTTAATTTAAATTTATTTTCTATTTTTTAGTTGGAATTTTACATATCACGTGGCCCACGTGCCTAATGCGGCTCCCTTTATAATCATTCAATCATTGTAACAGATTCATTAATAATCGGTTGAGATTAATGACATTTGAGCGCACTATTGTGAAAGCGTACCACCTGCTACAGAACAAAACGTTCTACGGTGAGAGGCTTGCTTTATTTGTAAACAAGATACGATTTATTGAGACCGCGATTGGAACACCAATCATATGACATCATTAATAATACGCGATATAATAATATTGATAATTTACTTTTTTTTTTAGTGTCACCCATTTTTAAACGTTTTTATTTATTTGTTTGGGTCAAATTTAATCATTAAATGTTCCAATTACGAATTCCTGATTTTAATTAATTTATATTGTTACTACCTGTCTCCCGTGGTTTCACCCGCGTTCCCAAGGGATGTAAAATTTTCCCGGCACAAAAACTATCCAATGTTACTTTTAATACCTCCAATAATATGTGTACAAAGTTTCACGATGATCGGTTAAGTAGTTTTCGCGTGAAAGCGTAACAAACAAACTTACATTCACATTTATAATTAGTAGGGATTATTAAATAGTAAAAATTATTGCTTTTTATTTGCATTCTGCATACTTATGTAAAGATGGGCTGAATATTAAATAAAATGTAGCATTTAAATGTAAAACCACATCTATAGCGAATATAAATTCTTTTATATTCAAATGTATACGGATTCGATCTCAATCAAAATCTTCCAAGAATACTTTTGATTTATTCCATGTAATCATGTATCTATTACTATATCATGGATTTTCGAATGAAACATCGACGCTATAAGCAATCTGTTTGATATAAATTCTTAGAAAACATTGAGACTTTGGATCACACGGAAACCTCGTGACAAATACAACGATGCATACAATGAATAATATGTTGTAGATTAATACGCACGGTTTTTTCTTAATAACCATCACCAAAACTCACTATATCGTATTTAAAAATAACTATAAAGACTTGATTCAAATTTATGTCACAAACATAAATATAAAACCATAAACAGTTCGGAAATAATATCTGACACCCTTCACATAATTCAACAGCACTATTGCTACTTATAACGACATAGTTGAGCCGCCCACAAATGAAAGAAGATAAATTAATGTACGAATCATGAAAACTGATACTATTGCATAACTGGCCGTGGTCATACATTTATATTAATGGCTGTATCTATTATTATTTTATTTACAAATTGTGTATGTATTTTACAAATAACCTCAAATTCTTATAGCTGTCTAAAGTCTTGATGAATATGACTCCATTTCGATTCTCTTTGGCTTAAAATAAGTACAAAATTATATAATATATAGTACAAGATGGATAAAGATAAAGTTATGAATCCTAACAAATTTTATAAAAGCGAAATTAAGATTGTTAATTTCTTACTTTTTTCACGATTAAACGGCTGAACTGATTTTGCTGAAATTTGGCACACTCATAGTCTATAGTGTGGAGAGAAACATGGGCTACTTTATATCAACTTTAAAGCGAGTGTTACCTCCGTAAGTCCTATTTATTTAAACATAATTTTGTCATGAACTTCTTGCATGTTTAATAAAGTATTGACTACAAGTTTTTACCCCAAAACATCTATGTGCTGCCTGTGCTCAATTCCAATACCCCACTTGCATAGAATCCAATAAATTATGATGTGTATTTATTACTCATCGAAAACAACATGCCTTGTGATCATTGTATTCAAATAACTTGGGCTGTCACACGACGACCCAGTTTCCATATTGCACTGCGCAAATCTACGCATTGACAACATTATTTGAATATTTCCAAGTGCATAAATTATCTGTAGTCATTCATGTCACGTCACTTTCTGTCAGTGTCAATTTTAAAAATAGTGTTTGGAGTAATTTGCTTACACTCACTTTTACTACTAAGTATTATTTTTAGAGAATTGGTTATACCAATTTTAAAAGGACAAAATGATATTTTTTTACCAGAATGGAACTGGTATTTTATCAATAAGGAAACATGACCTCTATTTTTCATCTTCGAATAGATAGAATTCTTTTGTTTTTATTGATTTCGCACATAATATAGTTATCATCTAAAGATAGAACATAATCGTTTTTTGTCTTTTATTAAGCGTCTGTTAAGACCTTAGAATGGTTTTCCTGTTGGCGATGATCCAAAGCGTCTTTGTATTATACAGTCAATTGAAAGAACGTTGGGTTCCTAGAAGGATGGACCTGACCATAGTAATCGATGCGGAAGAAGTCATTCAGAACGTTTGTACACTTGAAGATAAGTTCATTCTAAACAAGAATTATTTTATAGAAAATTCAACAAATATTATAAATGCGAGTTCGTGAGATGTTTGTTCTTCTTTCAAGGAAAAATGGTTGTAAATATCAATATAAGTATGTATAAAGAAAAAAAAAGAAGTATATGTAGTTTATCAGTTATCTGGTTTCCATAGTACAAGCTCTGCTTAGTTTGGGGTCAGATGGCCGAGTGTAAAAGAATGTCCCAGGATATTTATTATTATTAAAAAGGTACAAGTTGGCGATGCCACTGGTGATGCTAATGTTCATAGGCGGCGGTGACCACTGACCATGAGACGGAATGGCAGTCTGTTTGAGGGGCCTTTGTCATATAATCATATGACTGAATGAAACTTGACACATAAATAGAGCATTACCTGGAATAACATATAGCATACTATTTATCCCAGGAAACGTAAAATTCCTCGGTATCGTGGGTCAAACCGCGGGGGACAGCTAGTATATTATAATAACCTGGATCTAGAAGAACTAGTGCCACGAAGGCGGATTCGAAAGCCAATGGTTTATGTTCTTACTGTATGCAAAGAGGATAGAAATACGAGCGAAAGCAGAGTAGTGAAATCAAGAAGCTAAATTTATACTAACATAAACAATTGGTTATTTATATGGAGCTTAAGAAGCTGAATAAAATTATAACAATTCAAGAAAAAGGTTTTAATTTAAAATATCAAGAAAAAGTTAAATTATAATAAATAATAAATGTCCCGGGACGTTCTTTACACTCGACCATCTGGTCCCAAACTAAGCAGAGCTTGTACTATGGAAACAAGATAACTGATATACTACAAATGATTATTTTAATGACAATGCTTGGTTGTAGCCCTCGCTCCAGCAGGACACATCTTTATGCACAAAATCTTATTTTGAAATGAGTAATTGCTGAGTTTATTGTCGGCTCTTCTCAGTAAAAGCAACCTTCCGAACCGGTGTTAGAGTCTGACCATTCATGAGTGCCTGTGAAGGCCTATTTGAATAAATATTTCATTTAATTTCTACATTTATTCCTTCTTTTATTTCTAAACACATACTTATTCAGATATATATTTAGTACTTAATTCTTTGACATATGGAATGTTTTCTAATACATTTTTTTTATACGAGTTATAGGCACTAACAAGTAACCAAACGTTTTTACAAACAGCAATATAGCTAAAACGCGATTTAAGCGTTACAGAACACGAATCAGATTGTCGTTACGTACCTACTTACCCGCGTACAACTGTGAGAAAACTCACAAGTTGCAACTGATAAACTAGATATTGTTGCAATGGCCGTGTTTATTATTAAATTATTGTTCAAGAATTCGCAACATATAGAGATAACTGCGAAATGTTATTGAACATATTGAAACACTAGCTGTGCCCTGCGGTTTCACCCGCGTTCACGAGGGACGTAAAATATTCGAGTGTTATTTTATAGCATGCTCTATTTACACTCTCAGTACGATAAGGGCTTAACTCAATATTTTGCGAAATGGAGTTACGATCATAGAGAAACTAAACAAAGTACGCTCTATCCGATGAATAGTAAAACATAGTCAATTTAATGATAGAATAAGCATACCGATACTTCAGCCTCTTTAAAAACCGGGACCCACTCTCCCCGCTTAGTGCAAAAGTGACCCAATCAGAGATGTGCCAAAAGTGATTTTTTGAGTTAAGCCCCTATCGTTCTGAGGGTGCGATATGTGCCAAATTTCATTCAAATCCTGGGGTATTTTTTACACACACATCCTCACAAGTGTTCGCATCTATAATATTTGTAGGATAAAGACAAGCTTAATTTACAATTCATTGCTTGACATTGGTGAGCATCGAACTTCCCAGTCATATTGGTCAAGGGCATGACCTTTGATAAGTACAAAGAGCTGACTGGATATCATGAGGCAAATATCATAAAATATTTAACCAGTGAATAATATACAGGAGCGAAAGCGTTGAGGAAAACTAACTTTTATTTTTTCAAAGTGGAATAATACGTATAAAATTAATAAATTAAAAACCACATTGATAATATTCAAAGAAATAATCGAAACCCAGAATGGATATACTTTTTTTTAAGTGGCCATGTGCGTGTCGGATTCGCACACAAAGGGTTCCGTAAAACCGTATAATATTATGATAAAAAACCCAATTCTTATATAGGACCCCGTTAATTTGTTGTTATGGTTGCTACCTATAGTAGTGTGTTATCTTATACTGTACTTGTTCTGTTATCTACTTCTTTATTTTTCTTCTTATATTATCGCATCCTCAGATCGATAGGGGCTTAACTCAAAAAATCACTTTTGGTACATATAGATTTTGGGTGACTTTTGCACTGAGCGGGGAGGGTGGGTCCCAGTGTTAAAGAGGCTGAAGTATCGGCATGCTTATTATATCATTAAATTGACTATGTTTTACTCTTCATCGGATAGAGCATACTTTGTTTAGTCTCTCTATGATCGTAACTCCATTTAGCAAAATTTTGAGATAAGCCCTTATCGTACTGAGGGTGCGTTATGTGTTGTACAAATAAAGTATATTGTATTAGACCTACCTATCTTTCTAAAATCAACTAGCATAAGTAAACTAGTAACCCTATGGTTTAAAGCGATCCGGTTAAACCGGTGGTATCGCGACTAGATACACTATAAAGTACACCAGTCGTTCCGGGTTCCAGTCGAGCCACTCGATCATGAGAATCCTGATACCAAGCAATGGGAAATCCACTTAGTTGCTGAACTAGTTCGGCACCTGCGACATGGCCTGGCATTTGGAGTTACAGTTGTATTTAAAGCAAAGTGGTTGCTTAAAACTCTTTAAGGACATAGTTAATTAATCTTAATAAATGTATGCGTGTATGGACTGTGAAATTACTGAGTTAATTCTAGCTATATGAGATAACCATAACACTTAAATAGAATGAAACTATACTCTATGCATATTTAGTTACGACATAGAATCAAAATAACATAGTATTATTGCATTTAAAAGAAAATTGATATGGCTCCCACGTTTCGTACGGGTTTTTACAAATGCATTGGTATATTCCAAGAAAAAGAATCCTATTTGATGAACAACAAAAAATGACCACATTGACTTAGCTACCGACTTCAAGTTCAAAATACCTATTATTTTACTGACGTGAACCTCTATTCTCTTACTTATGACACAAATGTTGTGACTGACGGCCATTCTTTGATTTTTGTCAAAGTTATTTTTAACGTGTATCTTAAGGTTTGACTTTGATCGACCAAATCAATAGTCTGCTGCATGTCGCCAGTAAAATATTAACACACACATAATAACATTAACTTTATTAAATATCGATAGATGATTACTTGAGCTGTAACGAATACTACCGAAGTAACTCATCTAGTATGCCGATAACAACGTGTACTAGAAATATTAGACTAAAAGGAGTTTTAGTGCAGAGTTCAAGCGAAGAAGTGCTACTATCATACCTATTTTTGCTGTGAAGCAGTAGTGCACACGTATTTCGGTTAGAAAGGTAAGGGGGCCCGGTGAAGTAACAGGCACATGAGACAACCTCACGACTTAGGGTCGAAAATGATTTGGCGGTGGCTCTGGTGTTGCAAATGTCCATAGGCGGCGGAGAACATTTACAATCATATGGCCCGTTTATTGGACTACTTGACATAAAAATATCTTGAAAACAGATGACTGGAAACAGACGATGAGACTATCACTACATTCAACGTTTTATATTGACTCATTCAGTTATCCAATTTCGACGACTAAGATTTATTTTTCTGAAATACTTTAATATATAGTATTCGTTTATTACCTACTGTAATTACGCATCAAGTGATAAACGTTATGCGCAATTTATCGTGTACATTTAATTAATATCGTTCAAAATGCATTTCATGCAAATGCATCTCCAACAATTTTAGCTTCGGTGACACATGGGTCTATTTCCAGGCTGAATGCGATAAACAGGTGCATTTCATTTATTTATGACAATCTCAGTCATCCAGCGTATCCGTTTGACTAATGGACGAATATGAAACTCCGCTGGCAACTCATAATATATTTTATAGCTTTTCATTAATATTTTTGTACCATTTCTAATTATCTATACTAATATTATAAAGAGGAAAGATTTTTTTGTAAGTATGTTTGTTACACACGCAAAAACTACTAAACGGATGTGGATGAAACTTGGCAAATAGATAGAGCATATCCTGGAATAACATATAGGCTACTTTTTATCCCGGGAAAATGTGATATCCTTCGGGATAGCGAGTAATGCGAAAAAAAATAAAATCTCTAACTCAGAACGAAGAATTTCATAAATATGTTAGAAAATTTTCAAAGACTTTCAAGTTAGTGTGTAATCAAGCTAAATCTTACTTTATATGTAATAAAATAGGTAATGCTAATAACAAAATAAAGACAGTCTGGAATGTTATTAATACGGAAACTGGTAAAATTAGAAATAATAATGAACAGGTAACTCTTAAAATTAATGAAAAAATTCTAACAAATAATTTAGATGTAGCCTGTGCTTTTGAAAACTTCTTCACGAGTATACCTGGTAAAACTACTAAAAGCCTTAAATCATGTCCTATAGCAGCGGAATCTTTACTCAAGCAGCATATTCATAATACATTTCCAAGTTTTAAATTTGACCATATTAATGCTAGCGATATCATAATAACTTTTAATTCTCTCAATATGAAAAGTACTGAAGATTTATGGGGCTTATCAGTAACAATCGTAAAATCAATAATAACAGTGATTGCACCTGTTTTGTCAAATATTTTTAATGAATGCATTGATCAGGGTTGTTTTCCTGATTTAATGAAATATAGTAAAATAGTACCTATTTTCAAGTCCGGTTGTAGGGAGAATCCATCTGATTACAGACCAGTTTCCGTTCTGCCAGCACTTAGTAAAATCTTTGAAAAATTGCTGCTTAATCAAATGTCAAGTCACTTTACTAAGCATAAGGTATTGCATGGTCATCAGTTCGGTTTCACGAAGGGAAGATCTACATCCGATGCGGCAGCAACATTGCTGAGGCACATTTATGGCGCATGGGAGGATTCACAGGATGCGATTGGCATTTTTTGTGATCTGTCCAAGGCATTCGATTGCGTTGACCACCGTACGCTACTACTAAAACTTGACTTCTACGGAATTCGTGGAACTGCTCATGATCTTGTTTTATCTTATTTATCAAATCGCCAGCAAAAGGTAGGGATTACCGGCACAACATCCAAGGGCTCTTTAGTCGAAATGGGGGTACCCCAGGGTTCAATTTTAGGTCCATTTTTGTTTTTAGTATATATAAATGATTTGCCATATGTTTTAAATGACCTCACAGATATTGTCTTGTTTGCTGATGATACATCATTAATTTTTAAAGTTAATAGAAAAGACAAAGATCTAACTAAAGTTAATCATACTATGTCAATTGTCTGTGGGTGGTTTGCTACAAATAATCTATTACTAAATTCAAAGAAAACTAAATGCTTAAGGTTTTCTTTACCAAATGTAGCACAAGTAGATAGCCAAATAATAATAGATGGGAGCCATATTGATCTTGTAAATAAAACGGTATTTTTGGGTCTTACATTAGACAATAAATTGCAATGGGGACCTCAGGTTGATACTCTAGCTGCTAAATTAAGTTCGGCTGCTTTTGCTGTTAGGAAAATTAAACAATTGACGAATGTTGAGACGGCCAAATTAGTTTATTTTGCATATTTTCATAGCCTCTTGTCCTATGGTATTTTGTTTTGGGGAGCAGCAGCGGATATAGAATCAATATTTATTATACAAAAAAGAGCAATTCGTGCAATTTACAGTATGGGTCCCCGTGAATCATTAAGAGATTTATTTAGGGAAATAAATATAATGACATTACCTTCACTATATATTTATGAAAATATAATGTTTATACGTAGAAACATAGGAATGTTTGAGGCAAAATTAGATATTCATAGTATAAATACAAGACAAAGGGAGAAGTTAGTTGTTCCATACTTTAGACTAACTAAAGTTAACAAGTCATTTCTTGGTAATTGTGTTCGATTTTATAATAAGATACCGCTTTCAATAACCAAAATGTCTGATCATAAATTTAAAAATTATATTAGGAAAGTTTTGAAAGAAAAAGCGTATTACAAGGTAGTTCATTATATTGAAGATAAAAATGTATGGAAATAGCTGCTCTCTGCACAGTGCACCTCTAAATCTCTTGTTTAAGTTGTAAGTACCTAATTATTGTTATTTTCTATTTTGTAGTCTTGTCATATTTTTTTTGTTTTGTTTTTATTAATGTTACCTATAATAAGTATCTTGTAATTGTTAAATATAAAATTATGTAAAATTGAAATTATAAAATAGCCAAAAAGTCAGAATAGATAAAAATTTATATAACAAATAAAAAAAAATGTAACCTTGCTGAGTTTCTTGCCGGTTCTTCTCAGTTGAAGGCTGACTTCCGAACCGGTTGTAGCTTCAGTAACTTTAAATTTGACCTTCATAAGTGCCCTCCGAAGGCCTAAACTGAATAAATGGTTTTGAATTTTGAATTTTGAATTTTGAATTCTTTATCAAACTTTAATCACATACTTTATTATAATGTAGCGCATTCAAGATTTCTTGTAAGAGCTGTTATTAATTACTTCCCTTCACTGTGTAAACGTCAGTATTTTCTGCGAGTTATATTTGTAAAGTACCTTGTAGGTACTAAGTTTCACTGAGGTAATGTAGGGCATATTCAAAATAGGGTTACAAACTACAGATACCATACTGTTGCCATTATAGTAAGTATTACGGTGAAATGTTGCCAAACAACAACCACGTATACAGTAGCAACAACTGTGCAACTGAGCGACCAATTGTTAAAATATCGTATCACTGAAACATAAAGTAGGGAATGTAGAGAGCTGAATTATATAGTTACCTACATTAGTTGCAAGTGAAACGCAAAATAAATCTTGCAATATTACTACGCAGTCATTATAGAGATTGCATTGCCGAGCATGATTTTCATATACTTTCCAATGTTAAACTCAAGTATTCGATTCATTAAATGATTCAAGGTTTAAGACCTTATAAAAAGTGAGTAACCAAATATGAAAACACTAAATTCCAGGTAAAGTTTTCATTGTCAAAGTTATTTTAGGAATTTTACCACAATTGCGGATTTCCTTACTAATTTACAAATTCTTTTGTCATTATCTCCGGTATGTGTACGAGAAAGCATTGACATAGCGACAACATTTTACTATTATATTAAAACGATGATAATAAAAAAAGAAACATTAATTTTTTAGGAAGACAAAATTTTTTAAATCATGACAAAATTAAAAAATCAACCTTGAGTTCGAATAATTGGAAATATCTTTGTCCTTTGATCTAATTACAGATAGAATGATCTAATTGGCGGCACTGGTAGGCATGACACCGATTTCGTGAGACCGCGAAGGGCAACAAGCTAAAGCTATGACGAAAAATTACATCAATTATGTGCACCTGGCCGATGGCAACGCCCTTTCAAAGATCCGCTGAAATATGCATGACATAAGAAACTAATGATAAATAATATATAGATTATTTCTTGCTATATTCTATTCTAAAAAGAACGATACATTGAATACTATGAAGGCTACAAATAAGTTCATCGACAAAAATAACCAATCCCATCCTATATATAACTTTAATGACGTGAACTATCACTGAAACAAAAAATTAAACAACGAAACACGTTTCAAATTCCCCACACGGTTGGTAAACAATACACGTACCGAAAAACCAGTGCCAAGAACGGCAAGACGTCACGATCCTTACAAACATCACGATTAGCACCTGGCGAATCAGTATACATCCGTTAAGCGTCGAATTAGCAGTCCAGCGCCGTATGGGCAGCATGACGAATACACTGTAAACATTACTGAGAAAAACCCACTCGGTTCCTGGCGCTTCACAGCGGAATATAGCTGGATAACGATACGTGTAACAGGTGCCTAATGTTGACGCGACATTGGATGCGTGGGCGCACAGCACGCGTCGCGCATCGGGACGACCTCATCACGCAAATCGTTTGTAATTGTAAGCGTAGGCGTGACGTAGGTTAAAGAAAACGTTAACCTTTGCGCCTAAACGGAGGAAGAAGGCGATCCATCATTGCTTACCGTTTCGGAGACGCCCGTATTGTTTGAGCGATATGCTGTCAGGGCTTGAAAAGGCAGTATATAAGGATTTAAAGTAAAGCTCTTTGTATCATTAAAGTTAACGCATCACATTATTAAAGAAAAATATTTGTGGGATTTTCAAATGATATGGTATGATGTAATGTTAGCTAATGTAATAATGTATGACGACAGAATGCCGAGACGATGGTGATGCCTCTGCGAATCATCACAGACGAGCCTGCCAATCGGAATGACATCACTGCTAAGTCCAAAAGCTCTGTCACAGAAACGTCACATCACAGCATAGTTGAAAGATGACAAATTCAGACAAATTAAACATCATTCTAGTCTAGTAACGCTGACTCATTGTAAGGTTCATAAATTTCGCATTAAAAAAACTATGTGATCGGTGATCGTCGATGACTAATTTTGGATCCGACTTCGGAGGTATTTAACCAATGTAGATACGTACAGTCGGATAAAAGAACAGGATCTTATATGCACGTGATTGCCGACTGGCAAATGGCAATTATTTAGCAGGATATACGTATTTTATTTAATTGACATAAACAAAAAATACGGACCGAGTGCACAGATGAGATTAATCCAGTACCTGCTTCTAAGACACGATAAACTACAAAACACTCGATTAGCAATAATTGTCATTAATGATATAAATTGCATTTACATTTAAATTGATTTACATGCGCCATTACATTCATTGCCCGTTGCCAATTGTCACATTTATAGGAGACCATATTAGGTATTTTGCACAAATTGCAAGATCTAATGACTTCTAGTGAACGATGATCGAACCCTGTTCCGGGTGACGAGATAAACTGTATGACAAATTTAAATGGCCGTAAAGAGCTGAGCACGTGGCGGTTCAAATGAATGACACAAGTGATTTAGACAAACAACTAGCGAATTGGCGTTTATCATATCATCATGACAAGAAATAGGGTGCACATTTCTATGGCAAATATATTGACAGCTCACGTGTAGCATGTAAATATAAGTAGGTACATTGTCAACCCGGAATCTCTAGTGCACTTCATCAATATTAAAAAGGTTGGAAGACGCAATAGAGATCAGTTCGAGGAAACTGATAATTGTATGTACGTAAAGAATGGGACATTAGACACGGCCCGACGACTCCAGAAGTAACCGCTGACAACTACGACCAGCGAGCAACCACTGTGGGAACGAATAAATCTCATCATTGACAAGGACACGACCTGGTATTGTTAAAAACATTGAAAATATAATGGATTTTCCAACGATGCAATTGTTCATTTGCATGAGGTGTTATATAAAAAAATAATTAATATCACTTTATGCGATATAAACAATAAGTTGTATGGTATATTTAACGATAATGAATCATTAACTAGCGTAGGTTGTCCTTATTCGGAGATGGTCGCATCTCGCCCGCCCACAGCACGAAGCGGCAAATCGTCAATTCGATATGCTTATTCTTCGTTCGTTACTAATCCAAACTTGGAAGGATGCGTAGCGTGGATGATTAAGGGCTCACGATCACTTACTTTAGTTATGAATATCGTGGGCTCAAATCCTTCAAATAGCTTGAGTTTTCGATGAAGAAATATATGTCGTTAAATCCAAACACCAACCACTCCAGCACTAAAAAGATAGTCCTTTCCTCACCACCCTAAAAGTCTTAACAAATCAATGGTTTTCCTTTGTTTGACTTCTAAGCGTTCCTATATAATTCATCTAATTGAAATTGAGACTTTGAAGAGTCGTTGTCGAGCCCTGGTATGATACGATATGCTAAAGAAATAAAAAGACTCAACAATATAAAACTTTATCGGCTGTAATGAAAATTATTTGTATTAAAATATTATAGTGATTATTTACAGGACCAATCACTATTTCTTTTTAGACTAGTGGCCAGTTATTATAGGTATTATACTATTCAGGCTAATACGCCACCGTAATTATTATGTCATACACTAAGCCGTATATCGCATAATTTAAATGGCTTAATAGATTCCGATCCCATTGTTTGTCATTTAGATTTGGGTTTTACAGAGACAGGCAATACCGGAGTATCGGTCGTGTTATAAATAATTCAATTATAGATTCGTCTAGTTGTTTACCGAGTGTTATTGAGTCGTTGATCCCGGGGCAATAGCCTATATATGTTGTTATCGTTTAGAAATAGCATCAGCCCAACACGAGTAGGTTTCATTTTATAACCAATTCAATTAACAATTAAGAATTCAGATTGGAATTGTGATTAAGTAGAAATCAGCCTACCGATTATAATGAAATACGATTTAGGATTCTCGCGTCTTAATCGCAAGAAGGTAACGGTACATGAGTTAACATGAGTACAACCTTACCTATAGCCTTTCAATAAACAAAAATAAATAACATGTCTCGAAGTTAGTCAAAATTAAAAATAATGCACACAATAAAAATGATCAGAACAAAACTTTAATAAATAGAGTTTACCTTCAAATCAAATTATTACGACACATACAAGACATAGATTCTTTGACACATGGAGTGTTTTTTTGATGGTCGGATAATCCCTGCCATGATCCTATGGACACGTTTTGTCCCAAACAAATATATGTATATTGCCAATATTCCCAATGAAATGTGAGCAAATTCTCTAAGTTACATAAAACAATATTGTTATACAATTCAAACAGCAAACCACGTTTAACAGCTCAAAACAAGTGTTAAAGTATTGTTTTTTACTATAATATTCTATTAAGGCGCAGTAGTATTTACAAAAATATTTTCCCAGCGGCTAAGGCGCCATATAAGGTTTCACTTCAATTCTCGAATACCTTTACAAGTAACGTGAACCTTGCCCTAATATAGAATATTAATGACGTACAATTAATCTGTTAGACTCTAAAATATGTGAGTAATACACGGATCAATCAGGAAGCCTCTTTTCCTGACAAATTCTCCGAATCCATGAATGACTGTTATTTAAATTTATTGTGGAACTAGCTGTCCCCCACGGTTTTACCCGTGTTCCCGAGGGATGTCACGATTTTCCGGGATAAAAAGCCTATATGTTATTCCAGGATGTTCTATCTATGTGCCAAGTTCATCCAAACCTGTTTGATAGTTTCCGCTTGAAAGAGTAACAAACATACATACATACAAACATTCGCATTTATAATATTAATAGGGTAAGTTAAAAGTCGTTTATCGAGAGAAGTCTCGAGCTGTTACCTCTTGGTATTGTAAAAAAAGGAAAGGAATAATATCAGATGTAATTTTCCTTACCCATGCTGTAGTTTAATTATAATAATACTTATGTATACATGATGAGCCTCCAAGAGACTCAAGTGCAGCTGACGCGAACCTGAACTCCAGCATCAATATTTATTTTTATTTTATGCCACATGAACTAACGAACAAGAAGACGGTCCACCTGATGGCATGTGGTCACCGCCGGCTATGGACATTTGCAACACCAGGGGCATCGCCAATGCGTTGGGGATACTGAGACGTGAATTTTTAAGTCTCATTGGCCTGTAATTTCAGCGGCCACCTTGCCTACTAACTATTCAAATTCATTTATTGCAAGTCACACGACCCATAGATTAAAAACATTAAAAGCAAAATTACACATTAAAAATAAATACAGAAAAATACATAAAAACACACACACAAATATACATAATATGGCCGCTTTATTTTTAATTTATCATGAAACTATAATATGTACTAACTAAAATAATGTCACGTACAGACTGGTAGATATCAAAAATCTTCCTGAAATTTCAGAATTACAATATAACAATCATGCTGTGGATAACTTGGTAAACCAAAGACAAACAGATATTAAATCTGTAAATAATCGTTTGTTTCTAAACAATTCAACAAACTTGTACAAAACGTTTGAGGAATCCAATATAATTAATAAGTAATCTATACTAAATCAAGCTTTAAGATCTTAATCTATTGCATACAATATTGTTATATAATTTTAGTGTTCTTTGGTAAAATAAAATACCAAAAACCTTTTGAAATCCTGCACACATTGTACATTTTTACTTACACTATCGCATTAGGGAATTCTTATAATGAAAGCTGTAATTTAAGTAAAATAAATAAAAATTTCAAAACAAAAATAAAATTATGTCAGAAAAAATAAAAAGATTAAATGGAGAATAGACACTAATTAACCTTAAATTAAAGATTGCAATAAAATTAACTATAGACAAATTCACGGAACACTTCACACTATCGAGAATCAATGTTTTGTTTAGTTTTTACGTACGTCTAATAGAGTGTTGATTTATAATTATAAGCATATACTTGATTAATGTATGGTTGAAACGCGATTAGTGGTCATTAACATGTCATCTACTCAGAATTTGTATGGGATTATTCCTTCATTATTACTTGGAAATATCTTAAGGTTACAGGGCATTTTTTTCCACAGAAATGACGTAGACACAGTAAGCTAAGATAACATTGTAAAAATTCAACTATTCAATATTCATACAGCTTGAAAGAATTACAAAATCAAACAAATAAAAGTGACACTCCAGGAGTGCCGACAGAAGTGAAAACTGACATGAATATATAACTTGTAGGTACACAATATGTTTATATTATATATCGACGGGTAAAAGGCGACTTGACTCAACCGCCATTTTTGACGAATGTAACATTTTTCTCAATGAATTATACTACTATGATGATGGCCCATGAACAAATTCGTTGAAGCTTGCGTTGTCGATGTGGAATGTTAAGAAGTTGAGATGCAGTATCAGATTTTGGGTTTTAACATTTTCAAATAGCTCTCCTGTAAAGTTTTCAAAATGGCGCTTGAATCAAGTCGCCTTTTAACCATACTATCTTTTAGCTGTCTACCTGTCTTTTAGTCAAACTCAACTCTCGTAAACAGGGCCAATATCTGTAGATACTTTCATACAGAAGTGTCGGTAACGGTATCAGTGTCGCAAGTTCAATTGTTTTTCCAATCTCAAAAAATGCACAACGCGCCTAAAAACGTTTTCACTTCAAATAAGAATAACGAGTGACGTAAACTCTTTAGTAAGGAAGTTCATTGCCACTTCACAAATTAAATAAATGAACAACAATATTTTTTATTAACAAATACCGTTGGTTAGCTTTTGACGATGGTAGGTAATACAATAAAAAAAATAATGACGCCAATTAAAAACTATCAAAACGCCATAACAAGCAAATTGATCGTGAGCAAGGATTGATTTCCTATAAAAATCTGTTACTACCATGAAACGATGCAAAGTAACAATTATAAAATCACGTGTATAAACAAATTTATAATAATAGGGGTTAAATATAAAGATGGCCTTGTCACGACTATACCATGGGTATTAAAGACTTCACAGTCAATCAGCCCACACCATGGTTCATTTAGGAAAACGATTTAGTATCAACTTTTCATTGCCAATGGCATAATTTATAATGTGTGCCTGACAATGGAATGGTATGACCTAATCAATTCAGACTTTTAGTACATTACGCCTTCATGTACATGGATGTTTGGCAATACTTTGATTGCTTTTTAGAACTAGTCAGTCAATTGAGTTATTATAAACACAGGTCTGTATCTATTTGACGAATGTATTTTAGCGCTACAATTAAGAGGTAACCCGACAATTACTGCATGTTTAAACTATATCTACACTAATATTGTAAAGTTTTTGTTTGGATGGAAGAGATAATCTCGGAACTACTCATTCGATTTATAAAAATCTTTTACTAATTTTAAGCATTTTTTTTTCCGAAAGACATAGCCTATGTTCAGTGCTGGATTAAACACGCAGCAAGAGTAGCAATTCCTACGGGCCCCTCGACAGAATTTGCTACGGGCCCCGCGCTTGCTTAATCCGGCACTGCCTAAGTTATGATCCTTCGTGGGTACTGCGGGACGGTATTAGTGACTTGTAATTTACAACACAGCCAAGATACCAACCGGTGGTTCAACTCTTCTGCCTTGATAACCCCCTCAATTTGAAAATCTATCGCCAAACTCCTGCCAGTGTGTTCTGACTGTTGCAATTGAAGGATATATCTTGACTAAACTGTTTCCTTACCATCACCATTACTTATTTTGATGATTGCGGCCGGAATAATCATAAAAAAGTTATCCCTACTAATATTATAAATGTGAATTTGTTTGTTACGCTTTCACCCGAAAACTACTAAACCGATCATCATGAAACTTTGTACACATATTCTTGGAGGTATTAGAAGTAGCATAGGATACTTTTGTATAGGAACGCAGGTGAAACCGCGGAGAACAGCTAGTAATAAATAAATAAATTAATTAATAACAAATTCACGCCACAACTCCAGTTACTATGGATCCCACATAACGTGGATAATTTAAAACATCTCATTATTTATCGAACAGGATATTGAGCGACGCGAATATATAATTAAATCTGTACATAACCAACGCCAATCCATAATGTTCAAGATAATAATGGATTGCGATACTTTAATTACTCGTATTACAGTTCGGACCTTGAAAATGTTCACTATAATATCTTTATTAGATCAGATGTTTTAGTCTACTAATCTTCTTGTTTTACCATTACTTAACTAAAGTAAATTGTTGTTTTTTTTTTGTTAGATACTGTATCCAAGGCTTTCAGTCTTCCACCTTTCAATCACTCTCAGTAATTAAGAGCATGTTCAAGTCTGAAGTTACTTAAATTATATTTGCAACACTACTATTTATTGGGGATGCTGAGTCGGCATCCGAATTGTGTAACTATCGGATTCAATGCCTACTTCGTGATAGATTTGTGGTTCAGCACGGGAGCTGTATGGGACAGCAATCGTAGAGTCTTCAATGTGAAGGCTAGAGTGTATAAGCTCTTAATAAACTAGTGCGCCTCAACATCAGTGATTGCATCACTGCTTACCATCAGGTGGGATCGCAGTCAAGCACTAGTTTATATTAATTTTTAAAAAAATACAAAATTGACTGGAACGACGATTCCGAAAGTTTTACACATATTACAATTTTTTTACCAAACGTTATTTTTTATTCATTACTTTTGAAGTGAAAATTTCTTCAGCGGCATTGAGTTAAACCTCAAATGTTATACTAGCGTCAGGACACGTGACCTTATCGAAAGTTCGTAAGACGGTAAAACTGCACAACGTTAATGTTCATTTTTTCACTTCTGCCGGCACTCCCGGAGTGCAACCCGTTGTTATTTACCAGTTTAATGTGATGTAATATTGTGTCTTAACACGAATAAACCAATTTTCTTCTTTCTTTCATATTAAACAAACGAGACCAGATTACAATAGACAATTATTTATAACTAAAGTTAGATATTTAGCTAAAGGTTAACCTCACCCAACATTCCATTATAATAAGTTATTTGTCGTTTACACCCATAAGGTATTTCTGTCACAATCATAAATATAAGATTACCTAGGTAAAATACAATCGCGGAAAGATCTCTTGGCAGGTTTAACTGCCGCGTTTATAAACGGCACATCCGGCTATGTGGTACCTACACAAGTACTTTAGGTGTTTATTTATCACATCATGACGGTGCAATTGCAATTTAATAACAATAAGATGTAATTGTTGGTAATTTAAATACATAGTCGAGTCATGTTATAAATAGTATCGTACTATGTATAGGTTTACATTTACTTAGATATATAACTTAAGTATTGCACATAACTTTTTACTTTGATAAAGATTTTTTTTTAAACTGGGTACTAACACGTATTCCTATACTAATGAAGGGTACGAAGGGCGCGGTGGCTAGATATCCTGATGTTTTTTGTAGGTCGGGAAATAAATATCGAAATAAATATATAGGTATTTTTACGTGTATACGAAGAATGTACCGGGATTTCTACTCTGTTGTTAATGGACGTTCCGAGCGTCTGATTCATGGAAAAAACTCGAAATTTCAAGGGTATTTTCATATAAGAAAAACCTGTATTACCAACAATTACAATGCATAATACTCACAGGGGTGAATAAACTGGCAAGATGACGAATTGAATTTGAATTTGGTATCTTGAGAAATCACGAGTGATAAAAAATAAAACGAAAACAATAAAGAAATTACGTGAGGTAAGAGATGAAAGGCCCGTATCGTAACGATGGCCCCATACCAGGAGTGACTCTTCAACTTCAAATCAACCGAAGGTAGTTAACCTTTCATGGTGAGTTTTGAAACAGACATTCATCAAGAAATATTTAATTAAAAAAAATATGTTAAATAAGCTATTCATTTTGTAATTCCAAGTAACAACTCACAATAATTGGACCAAACTGTGTCTGTGTGTAAATACCTACATTAGTATGCATTAAGAAAAACACGTATGTATTTAGTAATCAGTTATCTAATTCCCATAGAAAAATCCTGCGCAGTCTAGGATCAGTTGGGCATGAATAAAATATTTATTTATTTATTTATTTATAGACGAGCAGCTTGGTAGCTGATGTGTCTATATCACACAGTGTTGAAAGTCACTTCGCACTTTATAGTTCACTTTTGAAGATATTTAGTTCTTGTCCAATTGTTTTTAAATGAGTCAATTGAAGTAGCAGATACTACTTCGTCCGGTAGTCGGTTCCAAATATGTCCGAAGATATTTAAAGAAAATTACCTTACAACCCCGGCAAGGTTTTCAAAATCTATTGTAAATACTAACTCACATATCTAATCTCCTTACGTGTAGAACCATATAAATAACTTTTATAGGACCAACTTGGTTCAGTATGCTCCACTTTCGCGGTGCATCAATATTATTTCCCTATTATAGGGAAATATATAACAATAAATAGAAAATAGAATATATATATATATATTGATATTTTTGACAGGCCAATTTTTATTGTTTTTTTTTTATAATGTTTATTAAAAAATGTATATTGTTTATGTATCTACTTTAGTTATAGCATCGAATAAGTACTATAGACTGTAATGGTGTTATAATCCCTACTAATATTATAAATGTGAATGTAAGTTTGTTTGTTACGCTTTAACGTGAAAGCTACTAGACCGATCATCATGAAACTTTGTACACATATTCTTGGAGGTATCAGAAGTAACATGGGATTTTTGTGCCGGGCAAATGTTACATCCCTCGAGAACGCGGGTATAACCGCGGGGCCCAGCTAGTTTACAATAAATAAATAAATATATTGACATCCATAACAATAACAAATTTCGCGGAACGGAAAACTTCTCGACAATTATAATAGTCCAGGAGGAATCGGCGCATGAGTACCGAAAACTATTCCACCTCAATTTTTTTATGCGATCCTCTTTAAATTGTCCTACTGATGATATAAATGCATGTTGCCATGGGGCAACCCCGTGCCATATTGTTTAAACTGAAATTGTTTAAACAATTGTAAGGAATTGTTGTTTTTCAACCGGACAAATTTTTTTTATATTCTTTATTGAAATACGAATAAAAAAAGTCCTATGACTTTTCACGATAAAGTTAATATTTTTAGAGATATGAATTTTTAAAGGTTCGAAAAATCTCAAATTTGGGTACTTTTGACCCATGAAAAATATATTAAAAAAAAAAATAAAATATAAATAATATTTTTTTTTTAATTCTTTATACAATAGTTAATAATATTCTTAATAGATACTTTTAAAAATGTTATTGTTTATACCTGTTTCATAATTGTTAATTTCACGCGCTCACAAGTATGCGCCGCTTACCTTTAAGTATCGCCGTCTCTCTCTGACTCATGCGCTGCATCGGCCTCTCTGTGTCCTGAATCATTATTTATCATTTATCTTAAAAACTATTAACTTTATCAAGATTGTTAAGGAGAGCAATGTTATAGAAAACAAATTGTAGACAATTTAATTATTAATAACATTGCTCTCCTTAACAATCTTGATAAAGTTAATAGTTTTTAAGATAAATGATAAATAATGATTCAGGACACAGAGAGGCCGATGCAGCGCATGAGTCAGAGAGAGACGGCGATACTTAAAGGTAAGCGGCGCATACTTGTGAGCGCGTGAAATTAACAATTATGAAACAGGTATAAACAATAACATTTTTAAAAGTATCTATTAAGAATATTATTAACTATTGTATAAAGAATTAAAAAAAAAATATTATTTATATTTTTTTTTTTTTTTTAATATATTTTTCATGGGTCAAAAGTACCCAAATTTGAGATTTTTCGAACCTTTAAAAATTCATATCTCTAAAAATATTAACTTTATCGTGAAAAGTCATAGGACTTTTTTTATTCGTATTTCAATAAAGAATATAAAAAAAATTTGTCCGGTTGAAAAACAACAATTCCTTACAATTGTTTAAACAATTTCAGTTTAAACAATATGGCACGGGGTTGCCCCATGGCAACATGCATTTATATCATCAGTAGGACAATTTAAAGAGGATCGCATAAAAAAATTGAGGTGGAATAGTTTTCGGTACTCATGCGCCGATTCCTCCTGGACTATAAGGAACGTAAACCAATCACGTACCTACTATGGTAATTGTGATTACATACAAATGTCTTAGGATCCGATATCTAAGGAATTTGTTGTAAATAGAGCAAGTAGAGTAGGCAGGTGGCTGCGGGCGCGTGACCCGGTCACGATGTGGACTTGCATGATTATAGTATACTTACGTAAATGTGGTACTTAAAAGGTCAAGGCGTAATGAAATGAAAATATTTTTATTGAAATAGGCCTTTTTTATTATTTCTTTTTACATTTTCTACGGACTCTTAGTCCGTACTCTTTAAAGATTCTATGATAAATTATTCTAAGATAAATTGTATTGCATTTATATAAAATAGGCCTTTACAAGCATTTATGAATAGTCTGAATCTAATACCGGTTCGGAAGGTTGTTTTTTACAAAAAAAAAAAGAGCCGGGGAAAATACTCTGCAATTACTCTTTTTAATAACTAACTTGAGACTTATTACATAAGACTTATTTAGTACCACTGTATACAACATTCCTTCGTATACAATAACTGAAACTTACAACTTTACGCTCATATTCCGAATTGATAGTTTTAGAATGATAAAATCCGACGATTTTTTTTATATCATTGTGCCGACTAACAGGCTCACGTTCTACCTGATGGCCCACATAAGTAGTCACCGCCACCAATGGACATTTGTAACACTAGGGGCCTCACCGATGCGTTGTCGTCCCTGAGACGTGAACTTGTAAAATCTCATGTGCCTGTAATTTCACCGACCCCCTTACCTTCCTAACCGAAACACAGTACTACAAGTGCACTGCTGCTTCACGGCGGACGAACTCAGCACTGTTCTACTACTCTATTATTGAGATTAAGAATAGATATTAAACTCTAGGACCATTTGAATACAGTCAAAATGTATGGTCCATCATTCTAGAACATTCAATAGAACTCCACACGAGGTCTCATATGTTTCATTAACCGACCTTGGTGCTAGAAGTAACCCATCTCATAATACGACACGCTAGTTAAATGATTAGAACGCATCATGCTATCTACGGGTGACCTGACCAAACACAGAGCGACCTAGTTGACATAATTTGAAGACGACACCATATTTGTAATTAACTGTCCCTGAACGAACATTAGCGTCTTAAGATATTCAAGATTCACCATAAAGATGTCAATGCGACTAAAATGCTGTTGGTACCGACCTATCGACAAAGGTATTAGTGATGTGATTCAAAAAGCTAAGCTAATACCATCCCACTATTAAAAAATTAGTTTTTTCATTATTCAATTCATTAAATCAGTAATATTTTATTATAAAAATTAAGCATGGTGTAGATCTTACACGAAATTATAAATTAGCCGTACAAATGACGTCACTATAGTTATCTGTTTTCAGAATAAAAAATATCAAGTAATGCCATGTATGTAAGTATATAAAAGACTAAGGGACAAAAAATTTGTAACTCAAGTTTCTTTTGGTTTCATCATAACTTCACAAATGTTAGTGAACGTGCAAAATCTTATGCAGTAGGTATAGAAATGAGCCAGTTTTCCAAGCCCTTTGAGTACGCCAATCGATATATCATCGATATAGTCCCATCACTGATGCTTAGCAGCAATTAATTAGACATTCCCTACGCAGGGACGCGCTGGAATGCGTATGCTGTCCGATCAAATTAAAAATACGCTAAATGCCCTTGTACGAACGGACAGACGGCAATATATGTGACAGATGATATCTGCATTCATATGCAAATACTGGTTAAAAATTTATATATTTCATTGGCAGTATTAAAGGCGTAAACAAAGGGTACATATCTCAAAATAGATACTGAGTTATTGTCAGAAGAAGATGCACTGACTTTTAATAAGGCTTTAGTTAAAAATTTACTTACGCAGAACCAAGAATTGGCCTTTGTAGTTATTATTGTGTAAATTTGTATTAGTCACTTTGAGTTTGAGAAAAGCTAAAACCATATAAGAAGAAATATAACGAAGCAGAGATTTAATCATAAAAAAACATGTAATGATTTTAAAATTCGCTTTTATAATTAAATAAATAAATATCCAGGGATATTATTTTACACACGGCCATCTGGTCCTAAACTAAGCAGAGCTTGTAATATGGAAACCAGATAACTGATATTTTTTTTTATTTATTTTTTTTTTTTTATATATATTTGAGAAAGCAGATGACTGCAGTCTACCTGATGTAAAGTAGATCTGTAGTCCAAATGCGAGAACCGCTAGTGCCAGTACAGGAGTACAACACTAGCCGCCCTCACCCTGCCGGCCCGCAAGGTGCTTCTTCACGCCTCGTTTGAAGGACCCCATGTCGTAGGTAGAAGGGAACACGTGTGCAGGGAGGGAATTCCATTTTTTTGAGGTGCGGCAAAGAAATGAGTTACCAAACTTCTTTGTCCGCGTTGGCATGGTGGCCACAGTAAAACGATGACACCGAAGCCCAGCTCGCGTGTTACGGTGAAGGAAAGGAGAAGGGGGAAAAAGAGAGAAAAGTTCCTCAGAGCACTCGCCGTGGTACATCCGGTAGAAAGCGCTAAGCGCTGCAGTATCCCGCCGTAGTTGAAGGGGTTCGAGGTTTTTAGTGACTACCCCGTCGGCAATAATGCGTACTGCTCGACGCTGCAACCGATCCAGGGCATCGAGCAGGTACTGAGCAGAGCCATCCCAAAGGTGCGAACAATACTCCACGCAAGACCGAACCTGAGTTTTGTACAGCAGGTACAGTTGTTCCGGCGTGAAAAACCTCCGCACCTTGTTCAGGACTCCGAGTTTCCGAGAGGCTGTCTTGATTACGGTCTCGATGTTATTCCTTGGATTAAGGTCACAGCGTATTTCTGTGCCAAGCAGGGTAACACTATTCTGCATTACTAGCGTAGTGCCCAGAAGAGAAGGAAGGGGAAGGAATGGCGACTTTTTCGCCGTAAACGCGCACGCTTGCGTTTTTTACTACATATACTACTTTTTATTTTTCTAAATACATAGATAGACATATATAGATATTTTACACCCAGACACAGAACAAACAGATATGTTCATGCACACATACGAGTATGGTTGTCCTGGGTGGGAATCGAACGCGCGACTTTCGACTTGGCAGTCAGGGCCGCTAACCACCAAGCCATTACAATAAAAAAAACTAGTGATTACTACGATTTGATTATACACAATAGTAAAGTAATAATCACAAAAAAAAATACTACCATTCGACTAAACGCTACCACGCTATTCTTTGTTCGGCTGAATGTGAGCAAGTGATACAATTAGGAAATAATAATGTAAATTGCAATAAAAAAACTAACACCCAGCGGAATGAATTGCGACATCCCATTCCATTGTTGTTTAATTTATACATAAACAAATTAAAACATAACTCAATTACTTTACCTCTTGCATACATCAACAATAATCCTTTTTTACTACCATTAGCAGGTAACTAACAATCAGTACGATGCAACGAGACCTCTTTGGTACGATGTTGAATAATTGTAAAGCTGCACATCGACAGGTTGGCAGATATATTCAATCTTTTATTGTTACTCATAAAACGCCAATGAACTGGGTATTTCTTTTAAATGGACCTGTACCTCTACCATGACTTGCTATCGAAACTTACTTTAGGCACTAGCAAGTAAAGTACTATCGATACAGTATTTCTCGATAGCAACTGTCAAATTTGTGACTCATGGTACCGAAATTCATTAACATCCTGTTTAGTGCAATTGCTTAGTGATTCCTCCGATTATAACCAATATGAGGGCACCAAGATGCTTGTGTTTATGGAAAATAGATCATCGCGCGTTACAATCCAGCTTTTTGACGACAAGATGATGATACGCTTGCGATAAATATTCGTGCTCAGAGCATTGGATAGAAAATAATAACCTGTAGAACGTTTACACAGACTATGGCACAATAACTATTAAATTAAGCTTAATATTCACGCTGAGAATAAAACAAAGGTATACGAAACAAAATACACTTCACTCCAACTGAAATCATTAAAAGCTTTCTTACACATATTTTTAATTGCTCCACATCATTTGTATAAAGTAGAAAACAATGTAACGCGGATATAATAGGAAAATAATCGGCGGAATCTCTCTCAATTACATACATGACGGGCGTTGCAACGAATTACACAAAGTTTGTTCTAAATGGTCCCTTATCGGACGCGTCCGATGTAACAACGTTGCATGTTGTTACAGCGAAACGTTTTTTTAATTGAATATTACATAACATCAATGTTATATCGAATAAACATCGGTTACATCATTCGATTGTTATTTTTTTTGTAATGTTATCTGAGTTTAATTAGGCAATAATGACCGTGCATATATCGATTTATTTGTTTAGAGTTATTGATTTAGCGTGAATTTGATACTTTATTTTTTTTCTCGATTATTTGATCTGTAGATCCACAACAAATAAAGACTTGATTGACTTCGTTTTCATTTATAGTATTAGTTGTGAGTTATATATATTTAATAGGTAGATACTGAGTTGACTATGAAATCAACAAATCAAGTCAAATCGCGTGACAAATTGTTACGAAGATTGGCTATTTTGTGAAAATGTAATCGATTTTATTACGGCAAATAAATATTGTTAGCATTAAATTGTTTTTAGAGTTCCGTACCAAAATCGTATTTAATTTTATAATTATTGTGACAGTTTTTGACTTATGACCAAAAATATACGAAAATAAGTAAAAAAATATACATTAATACATAATTTTGTATGATATAATTAAGTACTGAATACATTTATGGATGTGACTGCATTAAATAAAACTAGGTTAAAAAATCACAATTTAATCCATAATTGGCTGTAAATATTGGCTAAGAGCTGTGAATTTTGTTGTTGAAATAAATAAATAAATATAATATAGATAATATAATTCCTATTAAAATATTGGGTAGTTGGCTAGTCAAGAGATTGCGTACAATATTATGTCAGTTTTATTATTATTGCGGAACTCTAGTCCAACTCACTATTGCCCATATTATACTATATTATTGCACATATGTTTTTTTTTATGCCACTTGGGCCGACAAACAAGCAGACGGTCCACCTGATGGTAAGTGGTCACCGCCGCCTATGGACATTTGCGACACTATGAGCATCGCCAATGCGTTGTCGACCCTGAGACGTAAAGTTGTCAAGTCTCATGTGCCTGTAATTTCACCGGCCCCCTTACCTTTCTAACCGAAACACGGTAATACAATTGCACTACTGCTTCACGGCGAAAATGGGTAAGGTGGTAGTACTTCTTCTTCTTCTGGTTCTTTAATATACCTTCTCCAATGAGACAATGAGAAAGGATAGGTTTAATAGTTATTAGTTCAGGTATATGTGGGTGTAAAAACCAAGCAACAAGACTTTCTTAACATAAGACTATTCGAGAAAGTTGCTAAGACATAACTATTGGTGCTTTCCAGATGTAAATTTCATGTTACGAGTAAACATTACATTAGTCGTTAATTATTAAGAGAACCATTTGTGCAGATCATTTAAAATGCCACACTTACGCATACGAGAGGCACAACGAGTCGAGATTTTATACAGCTGCGCCCAGCGGCTTTGCCCGCTTTCAATCCTGGTAATAAACCTTCCTCTTGAATTACTCTATCTATTTCTGAAAACTGTATTACAATCCGTTGCATAATTTACGATTCCATAATGGACATACAGACAAACAATCATTTATATAAATATAGATAGACTAATTATACCTATAACGAGGAATAATCTATATCACTACATAGTATAAAACAAAGTCGCTTTCTCTGTCCCTATATCCCTATGTACGCTTCTTTCATGTACGCTTAAATCTTTAAAACTACGCAACGGATTTTGATGCGGTTTTTTTAATAGTTAGAGTAATTGAAGAGGAAGGTTTTTATGTATAATACATGCGACATCCCACGGGAACGCAGGTAAAACCGCGGGGGACAGCTAGTCTATCTATAAGCAAAATAGGGGTTCCTTTGACGCACCATCACCTCAAAACTACTGAACATATCGGGATGGGACTGCTACTATTTCCTACGAGGTTTTGGGCTATATACGCGGGTAAAACCGCAGGAGACAGCTAATGTTTGTTTAAAAGTTATTTGTTACTTGGAGTAGTCCTCTTTGAACCAATCTCACCTTCTCTTTAAAGCAATATCTGCAAGACGCGTACCATAAAATACCCTACAACTGGGCTTTTTTATGTGCTTCTTTACTGAATGCTCAAGCTTCACCAAGCGTTAACCCCGCGACATAAATCAGGTAAACAGTAAATGCATCACGCCGTGTCACTTTCCTTGGCACTCAACCGCGACAGTGTGTCTTAATATTCACGATAATACTCGAGGTGTCGCGAACATGGTAGGGGGAAATTTAAGAAAGTCACAACAGTAACCGTAAAGTATCGAATTGTCGATAAACGGTTCATTGGATTTATGGTTTTTAGATGCGATTTAATATATTTATTATTAGAATTATACAATCGTTATATTTTTTTATTCCAACTTAGAATCTCGTAAAAAAATATTGTGTAAATATAAACGATTAAAATAGGCTTCACTTGCTATTTTAGGGCATTGATTAATCAACAACTTCAACAACTTCAACAACAATAAATTATATGAAAAAAACCTATAAAACTGTCAACATTATAATGATTTCTAAAGCTTAGCTCTAGAGTATGATAAATATATGGAAAAAACCATAATTTGTATAATTTTGCAGTATTAAAAGATGTACCTATATATATTTTTTTTTCTTTATGTAGATCCATCGTTATAAATACACATACTTTAGTACTACATACACACATACACTACATATAACAAATCTGTGGACATGGCATTTTCCATTGACAAATTAGGAAAAAAATTATAAGGATGTTAAAGGGTCAAAAAGGGCCAACAACACCCACTTTTACCATTTTTAGATTTTTGTCTGTTTATCTAAACTTTGGTTTGTATGAGCTTATGTGCAAAGATACGTGAAAATTACTAGACAAATTTGAAAGAATTTTGTTCAGACATATTTTATGGGCGAAGAATACTTTTTACGCCTAACGGGGAACCGGAAAGCTAATGATCACTAAGAACATTTCAAAATATCAATAAACGGAAAAAAGTCATAGACAATTGTAGGTACTTACGTCACAAATTACGTCAATTTAGTGTATAATCAACAACCTGGACCTATCCCAATTGACGTTTTAACAATTGAAGGAAACCCTGTTTTTCTCTATCCATGTTTTGTTAAACGATAAACAATGTTAATTAGGCGTACTGATTAGGGTTGGCACATTAACAAAATGGGAATTATCACATCACTTAACTTCTTTATTTAAAATCGTTTAGTTTTAATAAAGCACTGCTATAATTCATAAATAATATGATTAATTAATTTAAAAAAATTGATTCAATTCTTACAGTACATCGATATCACTGTCTATCACTATTAAACACGTTCAGCGATGCTTTGATACTTACCATTAACTCTTATAGTGATTCAACTATAGATACTCGCTTTTCTGTCAGACGCTACATTTTTCCATACATTCTGACGACTTTGACACAAAAACAATTCAGTTTTTCTTAAATTATTCTATTAAATTACTTTGTAATTTATTTTTTAATCGTGATGTCATGTTATTTCATTTATTACAAATATATTTTTATACACGTTATATATTAGCTTTACCTGTATGTATGTATGTAACCGACCCCTTTGAGCTCGATTTTGTCCTACTTTGAACGATCAGATTTAATTCAAACTTTGCACACCTGTCAAAGATCGATGACAATGCAATAATCCGATCAAAGTATCCGATTATCCTAATTAGATTCGCCAGGAGTAATTAATTTATTTCCGCATCCTTTGCATGCTAGTAAGAGAGATAGAGCTAGTGCGCGAACTACGCGTGCGTGCAGTTCCAGACTTACTCTTTCGGGCACTCAAAATGCTTTTATTAAAAAATGAAAAATAAATAACAGTTTAAAAAAAACTAGAAAACACGCTTTATATAGAAAACCAAACTAAAAAACAGAAAATAAATTTTAATAAATATTAATTAAGAATAATGTAAAAAAAATCATAAATATAAGTTATAAATAGTTTGAATAAGAAAAAATATTTTATTTCAAAAAAAGCGGGGGTGCTTTTCAGGATATTATCGAAATGATAATCCTTCTCATATCTGTCAATTAAATATTTATTCATATTATGATTTGAGAAATTTTTTTAAATGATTAAAATGTTATGTTATTGTATTATACCATTAAATCTTTATATCTTGCAAGCCGAAAGGTGTACCTCTTTTTCTAGTACATTACACAAAATATTGTATCGTAAAAAAATAAGAATGAAGGTCCCAGAACGAGACAAACATTATTTTCCTGCGACCTAATTATGCATCGATGCCAACTGTCAACCCTAGTTGGCAGGCCGTGGGAACATCATACCGGTGTCCAGATGCCTGAATGCAAGAGCATTGTATGCAACATTCTTTAAACGTAGCCAATCACGATGATTGTCTGCGTGAGTGAGGATACAGCTTATATAAACGCATCTGATACCTATTTCCATCGGCAAACAAAAAGTCTATTAGCATTTTGTTATTTCTTTTGTTATTAAACGACGATTACAGACTCTTAATCAGATGGCTTGTCCGTTCTCGCAATCTTAAGTAAGGGAAACTTGTTGATTATATGTTTAACATAAAACTAAGATCTGCATTTCCGAAAACGATCGTGTTTCGAGAAAATCAACACACAGATTAAATTAAGTAACTCATTAAATTTATAAATTTAATATCCTTCCACAGGATATCACGACCTGATAGCAAAATGTTGACTACCTGCATCCTTTTCGAAATAGTCGTATGAAAAAAAAATCACTTAATCATCCACGAGTATCGATATCTCATGTCGCAAACTGCCTTCGAATATTTAACGATGCATATCATCTGTCTACTGTCAATCATATCTTGCTTAGCTGTCACAAACTGTAACACATGTTTACTGTCTACCGATAGGTTTTGAAATAAGTCCATAGTAGATTCCGAAACCAAATCTTAACTTATCCTCCTTTCCATCAAAAATAGATTAATTTATAAATAAAGGGTAAGTTGTTCGTTTATTTTTCTGCTCCATTTTTTGTATATTCCGTATACTTCTGAACTTTTTCGGTAATATTCGGATATTTCTAAATTGCACTTTTCGGCTACACCACATTACGTTTCACTGAGCGTAGTTTAAAAGCTGTTACAATGTTTTTTGTTTATACTATTACGATAATAGCTACCTTGTTTGTTTTTGAGCGGATATCACTTAACTATAATTCTAGCAATGTTTTTTTATCATTTGATCTATATACAAATTGTATTAAAATTCATATTATTAATATTGGCAGAGAAACTAAATTATATACCCTTAAAATCTTCAACGCATTTATTATGTAATTGATTTTAAATTGGAACTTTACCAAACCAAAATATACAGTTTTTCTAGCAATATTTGTATTGTAAATCTCTATAAGCGGCAGTGAATATTATCATCAGTTGACCTTAATTATAAAACAGACTTTAAAAAAGGAATTAAAGATAGTTTTAATTAAAAGATATACGTAATAGATAACCATTTCAACCAACGTCAAAACAAGGCGGAGGTTCTCAATACACCGTCTATATCTTAGTATCAATTCTTCCGTAAAGCTTAAAATGTGTACATCCAATAAATATTATTATTATTAAGACACTAAAACTATGAAGAACTAGCTGACCCGACGTTGTCCTGTCTTAATGAATATTGAATTCGAATCTTCTGATTGAATCGATTGTGAAATGTGCTATAAGAAATTATAAATTAATTATTTTATCAATATAATTTCGACCCCGATGCCTCTATTTTAAGCGCGCATTCTGTCAATCGCGCCAACTGTCAAACGACTGACAATAATTTCAAACAGGTTACATTAAAAATGTTTATAATGTCAAAAGCGCTAGTAAAGTGGTTAAGTTTGCTTAAATTTTCCGTAAACTTTCTTTATTTTTTCATTCATAAGAACCTTCTCCTGACAATAACAAACACAACAAAAAAAAGAATTAGCGATATCGGTCCAGCCGTCTATGCGTGATACCGTGACCAAGAAAAATAGGGATTCATTTTTATATATATAGATGAACTAAATTGGCACATGTTTCACGTCATAAGCATCACAAATAAAAATAATTCAACCAAGTATACTTCATTAACAAAATACATCAAAAAGTAACATTGTATCTCAACTCAAGTCACTACGATGTCCAAATATAGACAGACGCTGATAATTAATATGCACCAACTCGCGTTTATTTCGCCACAGTCTTAAAAGGCAGGTTTAATGATACGATCTGAGATTAAAGAATAATTAGGCAATAACAACTGAACACTACTACGGCTGGGTTCATTAGATAAGTATTGTTTTCCCACGGGTTTGAAAATTAAAACGTTTTCAGAATCATTGCAGAGCCAGCGCGAAAATCCACAATGGAATCCGTTAAAAAAAAAACAATAATTAAAGCTATTTCAAAGACATTGTAGTTAAATCTCAAGAAAGTCATTTAATCCTATTAATATTATAAATGTGAATGTAAGTTTGTTTGTTACGCTTTCACGCGAAAACTATTTAACCAAACATCATGAAACTTTGTACACATATTGTTGGAAGTATTAGAAGTAACATAGAATACTTTTTGTGCCGGGAAATGTTACATCCCTCGGGAACGCGGGTGGAACCGCGGGGGACAGCTAGTATAAAATAAACGAGACATATAATAATCGATATCAATCTCGATTAAATAAATCGATAACACAATGTACACAGGACGTTGCAAAATCTGAGTGCAAGCAACCCGGACACTCGACGGATGCTGTATTAGACGCTAATAGAACAGGAAGACATGGCTAATCGTAAACATGGCATTATTGAGTACATGCGTCCGTAATTACCATACATACATGTAATTGATGGTACTTGAATAATAATGAATACAACGCTCTATTACGAAGAGATAGAGCTGCATTATACATGACAAGCTTTCCAATTAACATCCAGAACAACAATTAAAATACTTTTGAAAAGTTAGGTAACGATGTCGCGCTCTAAAAAGCATGTCCCGATTCCGTAGTCATTATTTGTAATGAACACATAATGCTTTCATTGAAAAATAAAGAAAAAACCTTCGCATAACTTTTTTTTACACGTAAAAACACATACGTAATTAATTACAAACATCGCCTCGTGCAATGCATCACGCACAGTCGACCTTGCAAGGTCGTGTGCGCGCGCGCAACGGACCATCGCCATTCGTAACAAAAATTATTATGCCATCGCTAAATGGACACCGATTGGAATGTCATCGGTTGAATGTTACCTAGTTTTTTGTTAGGTTTATTTTTATCCTAAACTATAAAACTAGTAATCCTACAAACCAAATGTAATATTATAAATGCTAAAGTTCATGAGGATGGATGATGGATACTCTTAAGTACAAAAGCTACTAAACTGATTCTGTTGCAACTTGGCAAATAGATAGTTCGTAACCTGGAACACTAAGGATAAATTTTATCCTGGAATAAAGGAAACATCCCTTGGAAATGCGAGTGAATCTAGTTCTTATATAATTTTTAGTTTTTAAAGTAGAAAAACCGCAGCCGCTACTAACAAAATAAAGTTGGCTGAAAGCTCGGTCTTACGTACTGTTAGGTAAATAATTTTGCTGTATATTTTTGTCACTTTTTAAGTGAGCAATTTCTGTATTCGTGTTAACAACTGGCTATGTTACGCTTAGGTAATATTTGTAAAGAGCTTAAGTTTTTCTTTTCAGAACGTTTCTTCAATCATCATCACTATGGTGAATATTTATAGTGACACATTGAGTATTGTAAAGAAACTCAGACTAAGTTATGTTTTGTGCATTAAAATTAATTTTCGGGTATTGTACTACAATTGTTTCAAGAATTTGCGTATTAATTAAGTAAGATTGAATAGGAAGTTATCTTAAAATATTAAAATGAAATATTTAAATTATCCAATTATATTGTAACCACTTAAAATTCTAATATTATTGTATTTTATAACTTAAATGCATCGTGACCTATAAACACTTCCTGCTGTTAGAAATTACTCAATCAAACAATCATCAAAACAAAAAATACTAAGAACAAGAAATAAAGGAAACCAATTCTTTAGAAATTTATTAAAGCCACATGAACTCACAGACAATAATTAAGGCAACCTTCAGAAATTATCTTATCGCATTAGCTCTGTTACATTATTGATAGATGCATGTTTTGACAAAAATTAACAAAATTTCGGAGATTTTGGATCGGGATCAAATATTAATACTGGCTGTTCAGCAAAGATCAGTGACAAATTTCATCTTATAGAAAATGTATTCATAGGTTAGAGGTCATTGTCACAAATTAGAATTTGTATAGTGACGTATGGCTAACCAAAAACACGATGATATCCGATTTGGAATAGTCACATTACTGACGTAAATATTATTATGCATCACAAATATTTACTAAGATTGTAAACAAACGTCCAATTTCCTAGACATGACGTAAAACATCAAATCAATAAACATCATTACATAACTATGATCAAAAACAACATAGGAATACCATTCAGAACACCCCACTACAAGATAAAAGGATACAAAGTTAAAAATACATACAAGTCAAAAAAAATATAACATACAGTTCATTGAAATGACACGGAAACACACCTTGACCTTTTCAAGTATGAGGAATAAGTATCTTGCTCTATTTGACACAGGACCGGATCTCAAACCTAGCAAAACTGAACAAGCACAAAGGAATGTTAGCAAGGATAAAATTTAAAAGCACATTTAATGATAATCCATTGCAAATATAGCAAGAACTCTTTGTAAAATCGTGTACAAACATTCAGCAAAAACATATTTATCGTTGAGAACAATGACTGAATCGTGTTTTAGTATATGCCGTACGGACTGCGGAGGTGGTACAGCCACTCCCTTAACTATGTAAATGCAATGAGCACTGGTCAACGCTTTTAGAACAATGAAAGCGAGCAGTATATAAAACTGTGATCTGTTTACGAGACACGGGATTATTATGGTTGGAAAAATTCTCGAATGGTATTAACAAAAGACTTACAATGCAGTGAGACTTACTTAATATCAAATTAGGGTATTCATTCTGCATTATTTAAGTCGTTTTTAAGGTCCAAAAGCTATTGCTATATTTGACAGGTATCAGTTAAAAAAATATTCTCATTCACTTTATCATAATATAGCTAGTATTCCCCCGGTTTCACCCACATTTAAGACGGATGTTAAATTGTCCCGTGATTAAGTATAAGATAAGTATATTGTGTTAATCACTACATAGTATAACACAAAGTCGCTTTCTCTGTCCCTATATCCCTATGTATGCTTAAATCTTTAAAACTACGCAACGGATTTTGATGCGGTTTTGTTTAATAGATAGTGATTGAAGAGGAAGGTTTATATGTATTAGTATCTACAATGCACCTGAGTGAAGCCGGGGCGGGTCGCTAGTCTATTATAAACACCTGTGCCAAGTCTCATTAAAATTCGTTAAGAAATGTTGCATGCGTGAAAGAGTAACAAACGTCCATCCACACACACATTCGCATTAATAATAGATATCAAGTAGAATTATTAACAAAGATAAAAGTAAGTGGGTTCGATAATAATAGACGGAGAGCATAATGATCACGATGACAATAATGATATAAAAATGGCATACACTGCACTAGATAATACAAGTATTCATCAGGCAGCGGGGCGGGCGCCAACAAAGACAAAGGCCACGCTTTCACAACCTTGTGATCATACCTACCCACAGACTATGCTAAGAGTATGATTCATGGATTTTGTCTCGGATAAACAACTAACAGAGTACAAATTAGTTGGTAGAACTTATTTTGTAGCAAATTTTATTTTCAAAGAACATATTTCGGCGAATCAAAAAGCATCAAATTTATTTGTCGCAAATATGAATTCCGAGTAGAAGCAACAATACATTTATAAACCTGAATAATATTAACACAGCTGCGTCCATAAAAAAAGCATTCTTAGAAATATTTTTAATTATATATTGTTTCTTATTCGATTTACAATTATTTTTTATTTTAAACAGTTTGAAACATAAAAAACATAGCTCAGATCTGGGTCTGCTATAAATATTTAACTTAAGACAACCAGATACATGAAAACTTTACATTAAATCAAATTGAGTACCTGCAATAGGCACAGCGAATAGTTGACCGAATAATATCAGTCAGTCTCTGCATTATTTCATGTATGCTCCAATCTATGCCAGTTTCGCAATTTGGTCCCACCCTAATCGATTTATTGACTTGGCATTATGCGAACCTAGTTCTGATACCTATATTTATCCTCCAATAAGCATACAAGAAAATTGTTTGTAAACAAAATAAATCAAATAACTTTAAAGTTGAAATTGGCATGTTCTAAACACGCAATTTTCCTTTTATGGTTATCATCGCACCAAAAACATTACGCAAGTTAAAATGAAAAATTTTAATGACCCATTAAGTTGTCTATGAATTATGAAAAATCTAAATAAAGCTATTTTACCAAAACCAGTTTAATAAACGATCAGGCCATATTAAAAACTAATAAATGTTTTAATATCACTACTGAAAGAATCAAACAAAACTATATCGAAATCAATTACCAGTGAAACCTTGAGAAATAATGCAACGTAGAATATCGCAACGAAACAAAATCTCGAACCCAATCAGGTATTTTATAGGCCAATTTGCAGTCAAAGCACATAACTAAAAATAATTACCTACATGAAGAAAACAAAAATACCGTAATATTGCGAGCGGGGGCATGTCACGATTTTTAACGTCGCTAAGACTATGTGGGTCAACGACAGACGACTGATCTTCAAGAAGGTAAAAATGAAAACACAGTCACGTATGCGTTTCTGGCCTATTTCTCAGGTATTTGCATCATACAGAACAATCCTTATAAGGTGCGTGGATGACCTTCGAAGAAACATGTGACGAGTTAGATGCAGTCAACAGTTGATGACGCAAAACGTCCCGCAGAACCTTTAGGTACGTGCTTCGCATTATTGGCATTTACGTATTCTGATGAAAGTTTTGGCATTTGTTCAGAAACTTAATGTATTCGTATTGCTTATTTACTTTACGGTTAAATAACAATTTATGAAGACAAATCCTTCACAGCAGGACATAAAATATATAATTTGCATATGTTTATAACCTTAATTATCTACGTCTTTGTCATTAACGACCTTTGTTTTTCTAGTGTTGACCAAATCTGTATTTTTAAATATCTCAATACAAAAAATCCTATTTACCTACATTGCGTCAATAAAACAATTAATTAATGAAGAATGAAGTCATCTAGTAGTATCTAGAACAGAAAATTTTATTTGCTCTATTCTTAATATCGTCACCTGAGCAAACTCAAATGTCTGGTACAGTTTGCCTCAGGCGTATATCGACAACAATTTGACTAAGGTTGTTAACCTTTTTACCTCCATAATACCTTAATTATCCCTACCACTTATACATGACTGACATCATGATCACGTCAATCTTATTGTAGAGTAACAGCATCGACAGGTGTTACTAGTTAGCTGTCTCATGGTACATTAGCTTTACTCGCATTAAGTACTCGAACTTACGCTTGGCCAGTATTGCAAGTAGCCAAGCCAAATTACAAACATGGACGCCATCCGAATGCTACAGGCGATTTCATACACTCAAGTATGTAGAGCATACGCACATAAAATACTTTTTTGCTGCAACTTCATGTCGAAATATATATGTAAATGTTGTTTTTATGTGAGATTACCGCAATGTTGTCGGTCGATCAGATATAAGAAAAACATCTACTGCCGATTTGAAATCCAAGCCATAAGTAGATGTAAATATTCATGAGCTTCGTTTATTAAAACACTATTTTCATCAAACAGATTTTTTAAAATCAAAAATTAGTTATATTTCTTGCATCATCAGAAGCACTTGCTACTCAATATAGCAACTGACAACAATGAAATTGATTGAAATAAATACACTTCCAGTATATTACGTTAGGATCATGTAACATAACATCAAACAAACCAGAAGAGCAGTAAAGATCAAGATCATTAACGTGCCGGTGACCAGACGATGCTATTTCTAAATCGCTTGCAGAATCGCGCGCCATGTTTAGAGAAGGCTGACCGGCGGAGTGCGCGGGCGCATCCGACCAAACGGTCAAGTTCACGGCACCGGAGCACCAACAGATGGAAACCCATCATCATATATGGAACAACTTGGTTTACATATAATAATAATAATTTATGTTGAAGATAGAGTAATGTCTAACTTTGCTTTATCCAATTACTCAACTAATGGGAACTGTAGGGAGTCTTAGGCCTCTATAGTTCGACACTGCCCTGCAAAACCTTTGTTGGATTACCGGAGGTCCAATGTATTCCCAAGTATTCTATTAAAGCATAATAAACACTCCATCAATGACTTCTACCAAAGAGATGTAACCATAGGTTCTTGGGATGAACAAATAACATTAACGATATCGGAATTTCTATTGAATCGGAATACAATCGACTGGTAACGAACTAAGATTGTACATCGATACATGATACAGGTATACAGACGAACCTCATCCATGGGTCAAGTTCTTCAATGAACCTCAAGGCAGCGGCGTGCCAGATTTATAATGCAAGTTGACCGCAGTGATTGATGTAACAATGTAAGTATTACTTGTTTCTGGTAAGCCTTGGGTAATGTCTTTAATATTAATTGCTTACTCATATGAAACGTATGGATTATCGTTTGATTCCGGGTTTCTTGTATCACATAAGGTATTAGACGTGTTAATGTTGTAATTCTTGGAAGCACTTACAACATTGACTATCGTAAATCGTTGTTGTTTCATCAACTACTCCCTACATTACATGTCCTTACATATTCTCTCTAGTAATAGCAGGTCCGTCCGGGATTAAAACAAGTACTACTACCATATATTTACACTGTAAAGCAGAAGTGCACTTGTATTATTACTGTGTTTCGATTAGAAAGTGGACCGGAGAAATTACAGACTATCTCTGTCTGTGCTTTACAAAGTTACAAGCCTGGTATTGAAACAGTCCATAGGCGACGGAGAACACTTACAATCAGATGGACTGCCTCTCTGTTTGTCGGCCAAGATGACATTTAAAAGAATAAGTAACAATTTCCTAAAACAGATTTCAAAACCGCAATCATCAATAACTCCAAAATCTTGACAATGAGAAATATGTCCAAAAACAAATCGCCAAGAGGTCAAACAACGAGGAGCAGTGGGGTCAAGTTCACGGCGGATGACCCCCGGCCCCCGAGGCATCAGTGTGCCACATTCACAACACGGTCGGCTGACCGCAGCATCTATTGACCCAGTCGCGTGACCGACATAACTGGCCTAGGCCATTGAGGGGCGTTTGTACGATTGTTACGTTATTGTATTCCGTTTTTAAATTTAACAATGACGACTGGCTGCTGTTCATCAATGGTACACGTGTCAATTACGTCCGAGTACGTAAAGCCACAAGAGATAAATTACCTCTGGCCAAAGCATAATTTTTCAGAGATGACAAAGAAGTGACTTACATGAACTTGGGTTAACAAAACCTCATTCTAATATCAGTTGATTCACTTGATTAGTTATGTTATTTCGGAAAAGGTACTTTTTATTGGTTCAGAAATTATATTTGGTTTTGACGACCTTTTTTTGTAAGTCCATTCGGTTCTTTATGACGTCACACCCACGCCTCTTGATCAACGAATAAGGTCTTACCTCCGAGTACCATCGTTGAATACTTGAAAACTGTTATAGACGGATTATATCACTAAAGCAAACATTCTTGTGTTGATTCTTATTTTTATTAGACCATTTAAATAAAAATGGAGAGCTTAGAAAGATCTTGGAGACTCGTATGTTCTCGTTCAGTGCATGGTATTCCGTTAATCTTAATAAAGTATCAGATCCTGAAACTATTATCTACATAAATAATATTTTTATAGGTTTTACTTAACCTCACGTACTTTTAATGTTTCCCGGAAAATAAATCAATATTTTTTTTATATGAAGGCCATAAAGTATCACTTATTATTGTTCTTTAGAGCTCACTTACAAGACTATCAAAATCAAGCTCCTGGGTGTTATATCTCCTTCCTGACTATTTCCAATTTAGCCGTCGACAAATTCTTAATAAGGCTAACATGATCATCCTATTATGCAAACGGTATGATGCAACAATAAAAGATGCCATTCTATAAATGGTAGCGAGGCGGCATACGCTTTTATTGGAATTCCTATAAACATGTCACGATAATTGTAACAAAGGTGAATTAGGCTCCAATTTCTACCCAATTTAAGGATTGACATAATTAGCTCAATATTATGATTAACTAGCTGTCCCCCGCGGATTCACCCGCTCGAGGGATGTTAAATATTCCCGGAATAAAGTCTACATGTTATTCCAAGGCAAGCGCTATCTGTGTGCCAAGTTTCATTCAAATCCATTCGGTAGTTTTTGCGTGAAAGAGTAACATACATCCATAGTCACAAACTTTCCCATTTATAATATTAGTAGGAAGCAGGATGCAGGATTAGGAGGAAGGGCAAATTAAAAAAAGCAACTACAGCCTCGAATATACACAGAAAAAAAAACCCTGTTAAATAATATCCATTACATTTTCGATGGTGGCCTCTATATACTTCTTGACCAGAACAAATGTATTCAATAGCGCCAGTACCGACGCATCAAAATATATAAACTCCAAGATACAATGTAGAGCAATGTAGTCAAATTGAGCGTGTCATACGTACGTTTATGTATGACAATAACCTCGCATGTCTCTGTGTTAATGTATAAGATTAGATCATACATGGACAGTTCACGAGATCACAATCTCCGACCGTGAATGATTTCTTTAATGTATTTTTAATTCAATCACACGTCTCTGTTTAAGAGTAGGGTTGGTACCGGATATAACCGCATTTATCCATAATATTCTCTTATGTTTTTTTAACGTTATGATGATCGAGACTAACTGGTATTGTTTAAAAATACATTTATTTTGTTGTTAAAACTTATGGTCACTTACAGCTTAAGAATGATCGAAGGCCGAGGACGCAGGACCCAGAGATGGTCAAACGAGCCCAAAGAACAGGAGGTTTGTATCTATTCTACTAATCACAAAATAAAAAAACACAAGTAACGATTGACGGAAACGAACGACTTGACTAATTAAGGGGACCCGGTGGACTAGAATTTTCGAAAAATCGTTTTTTTTTTTTTACATATTTCGAAAGTATAGTATTTCAAAAATATACTGTTAAAATTTGGTGACAAAATTCCGAGTATTTCTATATTTAAGTCTTGACAAATCACATACAATAATTACTTTATGTTTTGCACAAAAAGTGCGTACCTAGCTCAAGATGATTATTTTCATTACGTAGTTATCGTCAGGTTTTTCATTTACCGCTTCAAGCCGGTTACAATACTGAAGTAGGTATTATATTATTATATAAACAGGAATGATAAATACAAAAAAATATATTTTATTGCGACTTAAAAGCATTTAGAATGGCTACGGTAAATTCTAATATGTTTATATCTCGTAGGTGTACAAATGATGTCAAATTTTAAAGAAGATAAGCTGGTATTATTAGACACGAGATATTAAACCTATACTTACGAGCTTTTATGAAATTAAAAGACACTAATAAAATTAAAATAAAGTATATCTAAAAATACTATAAGGCTTGCCTGCATTGCCAGGGTATCTGATTTTTTCCGGGATAAAATATATATTATCCGTGATGTCAACCATGTGCTATTCTTTAATTGAAATCAACTCAGCCACTAATACTATTTGATTGACAATCATCTCCGAAAACAAGCACACACTAACTTTGGCATCTCTTATCTAAATCGGACAAAACAAGACCTCTATTTATTTCTGTCTGTTTGTACGTTTATATCATTTAAACTACGCTATAGATTTTGATACGGCCTTCACCATAATTTAGACAATGACTGGAACGTTTATTATGACTGAGTTTTTTATCTTCAGACCAACCCGGGGCAGATCACTAGTTAATAATACAAGGAAGATATATATGACAACGTCTACAATTAGTATATAAGTACTATGATATTTAGAACTTCATACATACAGTGTAAACTCTTTATAACGTTATCCTTTATAACGATAAACTCCCTATAACGTTGAAGTGAGCCCAAGTTGGTTGGTTTGTTCACTTTGTTTTGTTTTTTTTTTGTTCACTCCATATAACGATAACTCTCTATAACGACAAAAAATGCTCAGTCCCTTGAGTTTCGTTATAAAGAGTTTACACTGTATATTATTATTATTATATTTAAAATGGTGACTTGTTGAAAGTTGAGACCAGCCCTCACACATGCTCTATATGGTAACCCTATATAAGTACCAATAGTTTCGCACATTTCCGTGCTTTAAACGATTAAATTCTTACAACCATATTATACAATATCTATTGACCTCTGGGGGTTTATTGCACACTTTTATTGAACGACATACGTTTTAAAACACTCTGTGGAAAATAAGAAACGTGCACGTGAAAATTGCATGACACCATAAAATAATAACAATTTAAATTGGGCGCGTTTTGTTTATGCGTGTTTTTTAATTAATTTTCCCAAAAAAAAATACAGTACTAGCCGCCTACTAACCGCAGGGGACGCCTGCAGTTTCACCCGCGTTCCCGAGGTTTTGTTACATTTTCCAGATATAAAAAGTATTCTCTGTGTCAATGCAGACGATTATACATATTTACTAGCTGTCCCCCGCAGTTTCACCCGCGCAATTTGAAATTGATCAGGCCAAGAAAACACGTTGTTCCATACTAACTTTGCAACCCCCGTTTTTTGTATTTCTGAATTTTCAAAATTCCTTTAGTGCTACCCTACGTTATAAAAGGAACCCCTGTGCAAAATTTCAAGTTTCTAACCCTCATAGCTTAGGCCTTAGGTATTTCTATTAACTTTTAAAATGTAAAAAGTGGTTATTGTGACATAACGATAATAGTTGGACATATGGTATCGCGAAGTTTTTTGTACATATTGATATGTTCTTTAATATTGTAGAACATACTTTTGTTCTACCATCAAAAGTTTCCGCAGCGCATGCGACGAAAGACGTTTTAAGGCACTTGTTTTACACCTTCGGTTACGTTACTTAAGTTTTAGTTAGAATCCCTAATCTTTCCTAGCAATAAATATACATTTATAATATTAGTAATTTTTTAGTAAACTATGAGTTGTAGGTATGTTTCCGGTCACTTATTAGTGTAAATTAAACTTAAAACTTTAAACCTACTTAAAACTTTGCAGAACCTCTTGCCAGCTATCATCTGACTTTAAATCAATTTTTCTAGTTCTTTTTAAAAATTATACTTGGAGTTGTTCTGATACTTCGTTGAAGTCACATACCTTCGCTTATAACATTCAAAACATTACATAACCAAAAAAGATAATGACAGCTAATACTAATGGAATAAACCACCCATGTATTTCCCCGCAAGTAGGTAACCTATATAACAAAAAATACATAATCACGAATACCAAATATATTTCATCTAAACCATGACATGAACATATCCACTATAGAGACGAAATTATTATTTTTTTGCTCATTTCAACCTGTAATTTAGTAAATGAGTCTACACATGTTTTTTATCATCAGAAACCTGATAATTAATTATAGTATAAATATACATGATTATAGTGTTTTCACAGTTTGTACCTTATAATTATGTGGCTTTAAGTAGGTATTTAAATTATAGAAAACTATTTTATTGGCACACCTCCTTTGCTACATTAGACTTCCACCGAGCTAAAGTTCCTTTACTAAAAGCTCAGGCTCATATTGGAATTCGAACTTACGACCTTTGCCACGGGAGCATTTCTAAATTACCAGTAATTTACGTTATACAAAGCTTTAGTTAGCCCGCGACTTCATCCGCGTTCCTAACGGATCTAATATACGCCTATGTCACTTGGAAATAGTGTATTTTTTATCAGATAATAATTTTGTTTTAAATTTTGATGTGTTGTTTCATACTAAAATATATCTTACTATTATTAGTAAATATTATATTGTTATGAGTGCGCCAACACATAAGACAAACCAATAAACATGTTTTCTTTGTATAAATATATTTTTTTAAGTGATTTCTTGTTTTTGTTTTCTCAATAGATACATCCGAAACAATATACGCGCTTGGAATTTCCAACCTTCTTCAAAACATTTCTTGTTTTTATCCCCTCATGACTATTGATTGATTGACTGTGTAAATGTTACCTATATACAAACGACTTATCGTTTAATTCTCTCGTACATTTTTTGTCGTACAACCGGTCAGTCAGGTGTTACATTTCAGTTTCATCATAATCGCCGGTAAATGTACGTTATCCCCGGTCAGTTGTTACGCTAATATTATGTTACACCCTAACTGTATATAATCTACATTTCTAGTAATAGTTGCAGTTTGTGCAACTGTCATTGCTCTTCCGCCGCTTACCATTTCAATATGCTAATGATTTGGTAACAAGTTATTTGCAATTTCATGGCAAGGTTTTATTTTATATTGCATTGTTTGGTCACGATGTCGTTTTGCGACTGGTCAGGGCTTAGATTGTTGGAAAATCTACGACTATTTTAAATCTATATTTATATCCTACTAGCTGACTCGACAGACGTTGTCCTGTCTTAACTATGAATATTGTATTTGAATCTTACGATTGTATCGACTGTGAAATGTGCACTTAATTACATAGAAGTTATAACCATTTTATCAATATAATTTTGGACCCATGCCTCTATTTCAAACGATATTTGCAGCGCGCATTCTGTCAATCGCGCCAACTGTCAAACGACTGACAATAATGTCAAACAGGTTACGTTAAAAATGTTGAGATTGTCAAAAGCGCCAGTAAAGTTTAAAGTTTTCGTAAATTTTCCGCGCAACTTTCTTGATTTTTTCTTTCATAGAACCTTCTCCTGACAATAACACAACAAAAAAAGAATTTGCGAAATCGGTCTAGCCGTCCATGCGTGATGCCATGACCAAGGGAAATAGGGATTCATTTTTATATATATAGAAGACTACTAATAAAAAAAATGCGAAATTTTGCGACAATGGATGTTTGTTACTCATTCACACAAAAACTACAAAGCTGTTTTAGTTGAAATTTGGCACATAGATGGTCTATAACCTAGATTAACACATAGGATACTTTTCACCCCGGAAAAATGTAACCTCCCTCAACAACGGGGGTAAACACGCTGGAGACAGCAAGTATTTCATAGTTGCATCAACAATATTCATGATTAGCCTAAAAATATCAATGTTCAATGAATTTTACAAGCTCAGTATACGTACGAAAGAATTCCTTGCTATTATACTGAATCACCTTGCCATCGGCAGGCATTACAGCTTTGTGGTGTCATTAGAATCGGTGAGGCGGTCTAAAGTTTGTTGTAATGATCGATTGTTGCCTGTGGCAATAATTATGAACAGCCTATGAATTGCTACATGTATTCATTTAATGAAGGGCCTTTGTAAAACAATTGTAAAGAAAGCTTTGTTCTATAAGAAACAACAATTTAATTTAGATTATTTATTCAAATAACCTGATTGGTCGCTTGAAATCTTCAAACTACGTGTATGCTGTATGATATCCTAAAAACCATAATTGAGGAAGTTGTCGATGATCTCAACGCGACCAATGAAAAAATTCATCCGGGACAGCTCTCCTTTCAAATCATTTGACACATTCTTAACTAGGATGATGTAGTGAAGAATTTGTGACTTCGGGGGACTTTAAATATTTCTTACACTACTAAAAAGCTATTCAGAAGTAACATAGGCTAAGTTATAATTTCGAGGATAAATTAGATGAACCGGGAATGCGGGTGTAAACGCGAGAAGGATGCTTCTTTATAATATAACTACTCCTTCTGGGAACTTCGGGGAGCTGCCCCCCGCGGCATCTCCTGTGTTTATCGATATTATATACTCGTATAGCCTATAACTATCTAGGAAAAATACCGCGTCGAATGGTAGCAGTCCCATCCCCGATATGTTCAGTAGTTTTGAGGTGATGATGCGTCAAAGGAACCCTATTTAGATAGTAGATTATTCAAGTTTCTTAGGACTTATTCAATTGTCCATACTTGAAGTCGCTTTCCTTAGACATAGGTTATTATTGAAAATGTTCATTGGTACACTTAATATTCTAACTAACAAAAACCGTTCCCAGAAAATATATGCTACTTTTACTAAAACTTATAATGGAAAATCGTGTAGGTATTTTAGAAAACACATTTAAGCAAACCAAAAGCTCACAACGGCTAAATCGCGATGTTAACAGTTAACACTAATTGGTTGTAAACCGACAGACATTCTAGACATTCTCAGCCAGTGAAAACCCATATCTAGCCTAGAATATTTCCAAGTAAAAAACCTACCGTAGGCTGTCATTCCAGTACATTGTAACCTAGTGAAAAACATTAATAAACATTAACGTAATTAATTCTATTTCGGGGTGATAATATTAAATCGTATCTATTCATAACAACTAAAAATAACACATTCCTAAAGTCATTAACTATATCTATTTTTGTGTATTGGTAAACGAGTTATATGACATTTAAATATGAAGACACGACTGTAATTCTATAATCTATTTATTAATGTATCCCTTTGAGCAAACAGAGAAAGTACCGTTCACAAAATGTATGCATAATCTATGTACCCACATACACACAACAAAATAAGTTGACATCCTCTTGGAAATACTGAAAAGCTTAAATTATATTTTTAAGCATTCGTTCTTATTAAAAATACAAAATACTATTTTGTAGCTATGATAGTGGTAGTAGCTTCAGTAACTTTAAATTTCACCATCATAAGTGCCCTCCGCGGGCCTAAACTGAAAAAATGGTTTTGGTTTTGAATTTTGAGTACGTATTTAAACAATATAGTATTACTAAAAACCTTTTGTGAAGTGAAACTTCAAATGGGAGGGTTTTGAAAAATAAATGAATGATAAACACAGATACAAAATTTAGATTGACTTAAAATTAAAATGTTTCCCTGTAAAACAAAAGTTACACTATGGTACAATCGTGTATTTCCGACACACCCTGTTTTGTAAATATCTAAGGTTATTTATACTCAGGATATAAACTAAAGTCTTAATTTCAGACATGTGAAATGGGAGTGAATTAGTTACCCCGACGTTTGTATGTAGCTATATATCATGCTCGCGCGCACGCGCTACCGGCGCGCTTTTCATGCGTCCGACATGTGGGAAGACGCGAGAAAGTGGAAAGTGTATAGGTTATCATCCTATTGTCAGTGTCTAGGCCGTTGCATTGTCTCGCGAGGCGTACTCTCTTCCCGTGGGAAAACTCGGCTACCCTCAACTTAAATTAAATAGAAGCGGCTCTATTTAACTACAACTTGCATTTTTTTTTTGCCGGACAAACAGTCAGTCAGCCTAGGATGGTAAGTGTTCACCACCGCCTTTGGACATTTGTTACCCCAAGGGCATCGCCGGAACGTGCAGTAATTAAGTTCCATGTGCCTGTAATTTCACCGGCCCCCTTACCTTTTTACTCAACACACAGTAATACAAGGGCGCTGATACCTTAAGGACGAAATGGGTAACGTGGTAGTAACTCCTCGGACGAACTCAGATCAATGAGCTCTACTACTTTTTAAAATTATAAAATATCGTAAAAAGCCATGCCTTAGCTGTACTTCGTAGGATCCGCCTTAGCTAAAGCGTGTTGTGAACCAGTTTCTTTACAGTATCCTTAATACGTAGGAATAATGGTCAAATTTATTATTCAAATGACATTGAAAAGAAAAGGCGCCAAATCTAAAGAATGTGGCAACAATATATTAATGAACAGGATCTTATCGCTCCTGGCAAAAATACCACAACAGGTGACATTAAAGATCTATATCCAAAAATGGATGGGCCGAGATTGTGATCGAAATTACAAGATTGGATTACGTATACGTAGTAATAAAATAAATTCTTAAATAGATATTAATCGTTACGTCAGATATTTATGGTGCTTTTTATCGTTCTTGAACTGTCTTACATAACAACCAGGAGAAGTATAACTTTCATAATAAAATTTAGTTCAGAGATTCTGACATTTTCAATCCAAGTCTCATCTAGTAACTAAAACACATAATTTCAGGGCATATCACAGTACATAGCATTAACTAAAATGGTAACTCAGATTTGCGGTTGAAGATAAAGCAAAACAAGACATTTTCATTATTTAAACAATGGATGCAACGAGAGTGAATTCCCTCAAGTCGCCATATTGGTTTTCTTAACTAATTAATTGCAGTCTCTTACACCGTGGAATATATTAACAAAGGGGAAACACTGTGTAATTTTGATAATACTACGATTACCATATTGTCAAGATTAGTTAGCGAGAATGATGTATTGTAAAAGCGGTTAATTTATACTTTCATACACTTGTTTTCTCAGACTTGTTAACAGTTTCTATTCTTTAGAAAAGCTTATATTTGTGTTTATTTCATAACTGTAATCGTTTCATTATTTATATTAGGTAATCAGCAATGCATTACGTAAGAAGTATAACTTTATAGCCTTTATTATGTATGAAGCTATAAAGCTGGTGTTACAATTAAAATATTTCTCACTCACACACGACAATGGCAAACAAAACTGACGAAAACACTCATCGTCCAATCAATTCGCCACAATAACAGTTTTAGTAAAATAATCTGTTTTTACCATCAACTATGATTATTGATATGCTAATACAGAAGCCAACTCCGACATTCGCCATATCCAGAATATACTAACGACTTGTTTATAGTCGGCCAACATTAATCACATTCACGGTCATAATGTCTCTGCCAAATCCGTAACAATGTCCCTGGTAGTCGAGATTCCGTTTTTTATTGGCGCCAACTTTATTAGCTTTTAAATGACCACCCTGTTACGATGTCAGAGAGTACAAATTTGGTCGTGTAGGTAGGCTTTCGCGCGACATAGTACCGCCGCTCGGTGATAGAAGTTTGTATCATTTTTCTATCGACTGAAGGTTATATTTCATTTGTCGCAGAGACAGTGTTGTTTATAGGTTTTCTGTGGAAATTCCGTAGTCGACGGCGTCGGTCGGTCGGTCGGGCGGCGTCGCGTGCGCACGTCTCCGCGTGGAATGCGGAGATGACCGCGCTTTTCGGCATGTTTTACCTTTCTGATTAGCATATCACCGGCCCGCCGCGACGCCGCCACCGCTTTAATATTACATGATTGAAGTTCACGATGAAAATAACATATTGATATACACGTCGTATAGTCGATCAATGTCAATGTCGCCAGGTTAATAACGACGTCGGTATTCGTGTCATAATTAAAATAATTATGTTTAAATTATTGATAATGAATGCAATAAACGTTCTTTAATCATAATTTTAAAACATCTATGCTTTTAACTCGTTACGGCGTTTTGGAGTGTTACACTTAAACATATTTAAGTTTTCTCTTATTTCTTTTGTAATAATATGTGAACCGTGTCACTTATGTTTAGTTTTTAGCAATAATACAGTTTTAGGCCTACATCGGTCTATTTAAGTTGACCTACTGAGACCAGCCATACTTTCCATACAAATGACGGTTAAAAAAAAATAGACTTAAAATATTACGTAAAAATACGGTACAGCGAGAAAATTATCGAACATGATACTACAGTTTCAGGTACTCATATATCCATAGGAGTCTTTATAACACATATATATGTGTCCGTAGTGGTATTGAGTACACAGCTTCATATATCAGTATACAATAAATAACAATATTGATTGTTTATTATTGAACATTCCTCGATATGCACAATTATTTCTTTGATCATGGGGTCAATAGAACAATTACGAGTAAAGACGAGCTATCAAACGCTCTTCACTATTAATAATAATAACTTACGATTTATAATATACGTTTTGAAAAAAACGTGATGCAAGAATTGAGTTTTGAGTTCCTTGTTTGGAGTTTTTTAAATATTGAAATTACATACATATTTACTTTTGACAAATAAGTATTTGTAAACATCCTTTATATATTTTAAGAACATAACGGTTGTAACGGGACTCTATTTGCCTTAACAATTATGATTCGAAGGTTTTACAGGTACTTCACAGTAAACAATTGGGATGTGTCCTGTATTAAAGATAAAGGATCCAACACTAACCAGTGTATTGAACATTCAAAAATATACGAAAACATTATATTATATACAAATATGATCAAAATTAAATCATTTAATGTGATTTTTCAGTACCGATCTAATCATAAAGAGTATGTTATTTGATGCTGTACAATGATGACGCCAAAACTTGCTATTTCATACAAAACTCCATACATTCGATCGTTTTGAAATTTCATAAAGAATTGCTGATTTGACACGTCAGGACACATACCTATTATCTTTTTCTTTTTCCATTTTGTGAAATGATTGAGGTGAAGCAACTAAGAACTTTAGCTTGAATAATATCCTATAAAAGATTTTTGCTTATATTTTGAAAGGCTATATATAATATTTATTATAAAACACTATGAAAGATAAACGATACCAACGTATATTCATGACAATGTCCAGATTTGAACCCATGACGAATCGATCGCCGTATATCATTAGCTAGATTATTGACGTTTCCAATATTTAAACTAAATAGACCTTGATTGCAAATACCGTCTCGATTGTCATCGTGACCAAAATAGATTGGCAAACCATAATTATTTCCGACAGATTTATAAGATGTAGGTTAATATAAATAATAGACATAAACTGAGGTTCGATCAGCTGGACAAGTAAATTAAGAAGGCAATTCAATGAGATAAGTTATTCATAATAGTGTAAAATCTAGTTTGGAACATCATAATTTAAAAAGTAATGCACGTTTAGTAAACACATTGAAAGGCCAGTTAGCTTGGTAGTTAGCGACCGTGACTACCAAGTTCGATTCCCAAAATGGACAAACATTTGTGTCCGTCAACAAGAATGTTTGTTCTGTGTCTGGGTGTAAATATCTATATATGTTAGTATATAAATAAATAGCTGTACCCCGCGGTTTCACCCGCGTTCGCGAGGGATATAAGCAGACCTATAATCTGCAGAATCATTCATCATTCTGTCTATTGATGAAAACAGCATCAAAGCCGTGGGTCGTAGCTGAGCCTTCTGATACCATGCGACATTTTTCAAATAACTTCCATTTTTAAACTTGTGATATCTTTCGAATGGAATGTCCAAATTAAATTATTCAAAAAGTTATATAATGGTATTGAAGCAGACTTAAATATGTTTTGCTAAGGATTAATTCCAAAGTTCCAAAGTATAAATAAAAGAGCTTATATAGCGATGGCATTTATATATATTTGTTAAAATGAAAATACACTTATTGTGACATAACTATAATAGTTAGACATATGCTGTCGTGATATTTTTTGTAGATATTTATATGTTCTGCAACGACGTAGTATATTATTTTGTTCTATAATCAATAGTTTTCGCAGCGCACGCGTTGTAAGAAACTATTTTGGTAATTTTTTCACACCTTGGGTTACATTATTGGAGTTTTAGTATGGATTCCGAACTTTTTTGAAAATTTAATATAGCCTATGTTCACCGGAGATAGTTTAGCTTCCCAACAGTGTAAGAATTTTTCAAATCTGTCACGTAGTTACGGAGCCTATTCAATGCAAACAAACAAACAAAAAAACAATCAAATCTTTCCTCTTTATAATATTATATTAGTGTAGATAAATAAATAAGTACAAGCTCTGCCTGGTTTGGGATTAGAAGGCCGTGTGTAAAGAATGTCCCTGGATATTTATTTATTATTAACATTGAAAATTTACAAAGACTACCATACTGACTATATAAACTTCCTTCCCAATAAATAAACAAGCTAAAGACAGATTTTTTAACACGGTGTTTTACTCGTAGGGATAAACCTCACGAAGGTCAATCTACCTAATAACTGTGTTTCTAAATACTTCACCGATAGTACATATCGATAAACAAATACCCGGGACCCACAACTAGCTCAAACCCGAACGTAGAACGGAATTTGTGAAATAGACAAACGCGTAATATGCCACCAATTAGAGTAAATAGGCCGCAATATATTGGCGGATGGTTGCAATAAAAGGTTTCCGCACAACTATATCACCATTGGTTTGAAAGTGAAGGAAAACAACGTCAAAATACCTGCATTATCAGGTAATGCAATAGCATTAAATTCACGAATACACTGTGAAATATATTTACATCTCTTTCTATTTTAATGAAATAAAAATAGAGATAGTCCTGTCAATTAAACTTTTGCCATAGTTGTTAGTAAAAATGTATGATTGACAAAATTACATGACTCTTCTTAACTTGGAAAGGGAAAGAGAGGTTCATATTTGTTTAGTTTGTGGCACAACAAAATGGGTGCCACAGTCGCTCGTATTCCTTTTTTGCATCTAGTTTGCAATGATGGCATTCCATATAGTGGGATTGGGTCAATCGCGTCAGTACGATATACTAGAGTGGTATATTTGATATCTTAGGGTCTGTCAGCATAATGGATAAGCTCTTGTAGAGGCGGCGGTTAACCACTTACCGTCAAGTAAGTAAAAAACCGTCAAGTGGATCGTCTGCAAGTTTGGCAGCCTACTTTAAAAAAAATGGAGTTATTCTAAATTTAAACAGATCGTCCTATAGTGTGCGTTTAGCTTAACACTAGCGATCCCTTTCCCTCCGTCACGTCAGTCAGTCTGTCTGTCGGACTTGTGTTTTCTAACGACACTTTCTACGAGTGGCATTGCGTCCGCGGGCACCGGGGACACTTGCATCCGTTGCATAACACGATCTCAAATGGACAGCTATTTTAACTATGTGAAATGAATCAGGTTATTTAAAGTACCAACCCGTTACTATGGCATTGAAATATTATGATCTTGCAGCAAGAACTGTACTTTTGGCTCATTGTTGGAAACTTTATCGTACTTTAACAATCTACGTCAGTCAATTATAAAAGTTGTGCGTACAACATATGTAGTAAAAATATGCATACGCTAAGGAGTGAAACCGTAGTAATTACGAAAATTCTTTTTTTAGCCCAAAACTGTGCTGAGATGCATTCGCAACCTACATCAGGAGACTCTCCAAGAATTCGCGTTATTTGGCGCCACAATTAAAAAAAAATAACATTTCGCGTAATACTGGCAGCTCTTGGCGACAGACGCCATAAAATTGTTGTTCGATAAAGAAAAAAAGCATTCCAAAACGGGCAGCGCGTCGCCGCCAGGCTCGGCGTCAGTCGGTCCGGGATCCGCGTACATCCCACTCGTTTACATTTATTTGTTATAGTTCTCGAATCTCGACCGACCCGGCCAAAATCCGCAATCTCGCCAGTGCGACGACCTTGCTCTTTTATGAGCCGTTATGAATAATTCGCAAGGGCACACAATTTCGACGGAGGGGTTCAAACACTACCTCGTCTTTTTTAAGATTAGCACAAGCGTAATTCCTTAATAGAATTGTATAAAAGCGGGTCAAAGCCAAGACATAAGAATTAGAAAACGGGAAATATGGAGAACGTTACGTTAACAATTACGAGATGAAAAATAATGAGTTCTAATAATTAATGTGTTAAATTAATTAAGACAACTAAAATACCTCTTTTTAAAATGAACCAAAAATAAGTATTACGATCTAATTTGAATATTCATAGATTTTTAAGAGAAAATTAATGACACAATAAGACGAGCGATGACTTGGCCTTTAGGGCTATATCATTACAGATGCCGTATCTAACTAACATAATGCTAGCTCCTGATTTTTAATGACCCATACATCATTGCTGACTTAAATGTCGCATCAAAACCTGATTCTAATATTTATCTACAATCTAAATTATTTTTGAGCTTACACAAAATAGGTAACGCTTATTTTTTAAATATGCCTTTACTGTTTCTCCTATCAATAAACTCGATGAGTTTTTATTATAAAAATAACTTAGATATTACGCGATAGTTAACTAAAACATTTTAAACAACATTGGAGCTCTTAAATATATATAATTGTTTTGTATTCCACAAGGAAAATAATCTAGACTAAAGCGAGTCTATAGATACTATTATTGTTATACTATTCTAATTTGGACATATTGAACACCACATAGATATTATGTAATAAAAATAATATCAAAAACCTACATCCTTTTTAGCACTCCTTTAATTTTTATTAGCAATTACGTAAATGTCAGAACGTCTCTTACGTAACCCTAACATCTGTTCATCTGCGATACGAGCACAAATACCTAATCCTATTTTTATTGACTTTTTTCAACATTGATTTACTTCACATTCGTCAAAGACAAATTCCTATTGCAAGTAGAAAAACGACGGCAAAAACTTGGTTAAAAAAACCCACTAAAACGTATTTTAATTACATGGTAATAAAATTTATAATGACTAGTATGCGATAGACTTGAAGAAAAAAATCGATTACATTTATTATCGTTGGCATTAAAAAAAATTACATTACACTAAAACCTTATTTGACCACAATCGTAATATTACAAAGCGGTTAATATCGTTTGTTTTTTCATATTTATTGGACGATAAATAATAAATCTAGGTAACGTGAATGAAGTTATATTTTCACATCATGAAGCAAGAAACCAACCAAGCATTTACAACTTACAACACAAATGCTGTTTGTCGTGTTGACTCGACAAAAATAAGTTTCTCAACGCTAGCATTCTACAGACATAAATCCTGAATATGGACATTTTGGTGTCGCTCGCAATAAATAAACATAATATAATATAACAAATCACTGACATACAAACGCAAAGCCAACTGGTCTTTGAGTTGTAATATAGTTTAAAAAAAAAGGATAGCCATTATAAAATTTAAACACATCCGTACGAATATTAGAACAATTTCAAAAGAAAATCTACGAAGTTTTGTAAAAAAAAAAAAGAGTCTTCTAACTTGTCACAATAATGACAAGTCAAACCATCTTCTCTTTCGATTGATATTTACAATTCATCTTCAGTACAGGCAAATACCATAAAAGCCCTAGTTTCAAACATATGTCGAGGTTGATTTTAACATATTAAAATATGTACCCAAAAAAAATTATCTCTTAGTTATAGTTACGCAGTCCGTTATAGAAATCTATACTAATATTATAAAACTGTACGGTTTGATTGTTTGGTTGAACGCGCCAATCCCAGTAGCCACTGATTCGAATTGAAAAAATAGTTACGTCTTGAATATTCCATTTATCGATATAACATCACGCTACGACACAGTGACCATAAACGCGGGTGAAACCGCGGCCACAGCTAGTCGTTGACATTTGTTTAAACAGTTGTACTCACAAAGAGTACACGCCTAAGAACAAACTTTACACAGTAAGCTTATTTCCAATCTTACTAAACTCCACAAAAATAATTAAATAAATATAAATATCCTGGGACATACTTTACACGCGGCCATCTGATCCCAAACTAAGCAGAGCTTGTACTATGGAAACCAGATAACTGATATACCACATATACTATTTTTTTCTTCTAAATACATACATATATATAGATATTAACACCCAGACACAGAACAAACATACATGTTCATGCACACAAATGTTTGTCCTGGGTGGGAATCAGACCCGCGACCTTCGGCTTGGCAGTTAAAGTCGTTATCCACCAAGCCAACTGGCCTGTCAAATTTACATTAACAAGCATCTAATGTGACTTTAAGAGTAATTAATCAAATCCATGACAATTCAACAACAGCAATATTATTAAAATCATAAGGAATACATTCCCAACACATCATAAGGGATCATATGAACTCTAACGGCGATAATTGATCTTGCATAACATAAACGTGGGTTGCATCGAGTGCTAACAAGCCGGGATGTGCTAAAATATCTGCCAAAACTAATTAGAACGAGGCCCCTTGCAACACACCATGGGAAATGATAACCGAACAATTGAATTAAATGTATCACAGTGCGAACACTAAGTAATGTTCTACAATGAATTTTATTGTTTGATTTGAATTCGCGACCAATTATTATAACTGTAGCCTTGAAATGTTTGTGTACAAGTTTTCTGAACGTCTGTGATTGAGAATTTAATGCATCTGGTCTTGAGGTTTAAAAAGTTTTATAATTAAAATAGTGTAACAAAAAACGTATCCATCCGCACAAACTTTCGTAAAACTTTGTGCGTATGGATCCTATAGTATAGATTGTTACTCACAAACACAAAAAACTACCCAACGGATTTGGGCGAAACCTGTCACATAGACAGAGCATGCCTTTAAATAACATATACTTACGCTACTTATTGAAATAAATAAAAATAGCTTTATATCAGAAATCATTTTAACAAGATTTACGCCGAGACTTCCTAGTAAGTAATCAGAGATACTTGTGTTGGGAATGACTCGCAACTTCCCAATTGGATTACAAATATTTCACTTATAATAATATATTAGATCATAATCGAATAAATTAAGATTATTAAAGGTTAGTTATTAAACCGAGAAAATGTAACATCCCTTGAGAACACGGGTCAAACCGCGGGGGACAGCTAATTCTTTATATCTAAGATTCTGTGCCTAAATATGTAACCTGACAAGAAGTGATATCTATCAAAAAAATATAAATTAAGTAAATTTTCCTTATTTATGTAGAAAGATCGACCGGCTGTGAGTTTCAAATGTACATAAGGAAAATATTTTGAAGATATGTTACTTGATAACAAATGCATTTTCTGTGTAAAAAGTCTACACATATATAAAGTACGTAATCACTTCAGTCACAACACCACATAGTGAAAAAAAAAATTGTTATTTTAAGTATCAAAATCGCTAACACGGCAAGAAATAATTATATTTTCATAGCATAAATTATTACTAATACAAAAATTGTAGATTATGGAATTTTCAATTAATTCCGATCGCTTAATACATGTCAAATAATTGGAATTTCAAATATTCCACACACCTTATTCGCTGAAATATAAAATAATGAATACAAAATACATAAAAAAAAAAATAACACTCGTCTTAAAATTAATGGAGCACGTTAGTTATAGACGTCACGGAATCATTTTATAGATTTGCCCAATCATAATCATATATTATAATTTAGGTAAATATCATGATCCGATAAACAATAACAAGATCAAATTGACGAGCCAGCTGGTTTGGTGGTTAGAGGTCCTGCCTGCCACGTTATAGATCGTGGGTTCGATTCCTACCCAGGACAAAAAATTGACAGTATTAACATCTCTATTTTTAGTAAATATGTAGTATAAGTTATTTGGTTTCAAAGTACAAGTTCAGCTTATTTAAAGATCAGCTGTCCCTGTTATTTACTATTATCATTATTAAAAACAATTATTAAATGATCAAACGAACTTCCCCGATGTGAAGTTCGATCATTATTATATGAGTCGCTTCATTCGAAGATATGATTTGATTACCAGGTAGTCCCTCTACTTACTAGGCAACATCGCACGATTTTTAAAGATTTAAAACTATAGACTAAAACTATTACCGGTTTACCCTTCCCTAGTCCGCCGTCTTGACATTTACTCATTTTTTAGAGTTCCTTGTGCAAAACTTTCATCAATGGGGAACGTCAGGGAGGGAGGGTGATCATATCTTCGAATGAAGCGACTCATATAATAATGATCGAACTTCACATCGGGGAAGTTCGTTTGATCATTTATTATATTTCGTCGCTTCATTCTTCAGATATGATTTGATTACCAGGTAGATGTTAAGAGAAGAAAGTTTTGGAATTCAATAAAAGCATACATGTTTTCTAACATTGTGGTTTTATTAACTCACATATAAGAAAGAAACATAATTAGTAAAACATATGTATTACTTCTTTAATTAAGTTAATTAACTTCTATACATGTATATGTATTATTAAATCAATCTATTGTGATTCTCTGATACCACATACAGAATTGGCAAATTCGCCTTCGTTTAGGTCTATTATAGAAATTGGAAAAGGATTTAGATGAGCTGGTCCAGCCAGCCGCTTTGCGGATGGTGTCAATGTTGACGCCGGCGGCACTGGCGGCCGACGTTGACGCGTGCCGTGTGCTATGTGCACCGAAAATACTAATATCAACACCGCTCTCTGACAGGACTTGCCTAATCCATCTACTGATAGACTGTGTTGTAGCGGCTTTGTGAGGCCGTTTGTATGTTAACAAGAGGTTACTCGTATTCTCAGGCCTTATATTTTTAGTTCTAGAAATATAGTCTGAGAAAACCGTTGCTGGGCAGATACTTAAATTTTCCCTGAAGTATGGCAGAAATAACACGGGTTGATCTCTACCGGGAGCAGACGTCTTTATGATATTAGTGATATTAATCTTAATGCCGCTGGCTAAAGAGGCAATATTTTCTAGGTTGATGAGCGAAAATGTCTGTACTCTGTGGGCGGTACAAATTGGTAATAAAATGACTAGTTTTTTAGTGATTTTTTCGAGCGATAGTTCGTTATTAGGAATCCACGTTGAAATTTGGTTTAAGATATACTGAGGATCCCAAGTGCTGGAGTACCTTGGTTTAGTGGGTTTCAGTTTGTACGCGCCCTTAAGAAGCCGAGTGCGTAAAGCCACTCGTCTGAACCAACGTTATTACCTACAAGGGCCGACAAAGCGGAACGGTGAGAATTTAAGCTGCCATACGCACAACCATTGTTAAATTGTGTTGTAAGAAAAGTAAGTATAGATGTCTTCGGTGGTTCGAATACATTGACGTTCTTAATAATACAGAATTGCCACCAAAGCTTCAGTGAGGTATCGTACTGCTTTATTGTGCTGTCAGAGAAAGATGCTAGCATTAGATTAGTGGTGTCTGCGCATGCGCCGCGACGTGTGAACGACTGCCGCAGAGCCGCGCGACACCCAGGGTAAGGTTCTTGTGCAAAGGGTGATGGTCTCTGAAATGGGATTGTAAAAGATATTTACTTGGATTTAAATATAAAACCTTGGAAACTATTAAAGTCTGTAATAATGGGAACCATGGTTGCGAAGGCCAATGGGGATAAACCAATATACCGTAGGCTTTATCGTCGATTATTTTTCGAAGACATTTCAATATTATAGAGAACGGCGGAAAAGCATAGAAATAATTCGACTGCCAGTTCAAAGTAAATGCGTCTACGGCAACTGCGTCTGGGTCTTGTTTCCAAGAAACGAATTGCGTACATTTAGCGTTATCTCGTGATGCGAATAAGTCAATTTCTGGTTGGCCAAAGTATTGCATGACCTTTTGGAATGCACCATCAGAAAGTGACCACTCGGTATCCGCATTTACAAATCTGGAGGCGGCGTCAGCGTGGTTTTGTTTGGTATTAACGTACGATGCAAATATCCAAAGGTCGCGCTGCTCGCACCATTGCCACAATGCCCTGGCTAAGTCGTTCAAATAGGGGTATTGTATACCCCCCATACGATTCACATAACTGATGGCAGTTGTGTTATCGATGCGGAGTAATATTGCACAGTTGGTTATCTCACTAGCGAATGACTTTAAACCTAAAAAAGCTGCCAATAATTCTAAGTAATTAATATGTTTTGTCTTTTCAGTATCTTTCCACTTGCCATACATCTTGTTATTTCCATGAACGGCACCCCAGCCGGTTATGGAAGCGTCAGTATAAATTTCAAGCTCGAAATTTGATTGTCTCATGAAATTGGATGTAGTGTCAATATTTGACGACCACCAGTCCAAATCCTGTAATATAATTTTAGGTAGCTTAATTCTTACTTCATAATTATTGTTATTTTTGACCAAGGTAAGATACTTTTGTCGCTCTAAAGTTTTGGTGTACAACCACCCGTACTTGGCTGCAGGGCAACTAGCAACCAATACTCCAATAAGTTGGGCAAATTCGCGGATACTACAAGTCGGTAGTTTAGTGTACTTGGTAACCAACTTTGCAATTTTATTTCGCTTGTCCAAGGGAAGACATAGGCTTAGATTTATTGTATTGAAAATAAACCCTAAAAACTTGCAAGTTTGTCGCGGCGATAGATTGCTTTTATCGTAATTTACCACGAATCCTAGGCAATGAAGTAGCTTTAACGTTTCGCTAAGGTTTTCGGCGCATTGTTGGTAGGTATCACCTATACATAAAATGTCGTCTAGGTAATAAACAGACTTATAGCCGCGACACCTTAAGTGAGTTATGACCTCTCTCATTAACTTCGTGAAAACTCGTGGAGCGATGGATAAACCGAATGGCATGCCATTAAACTCATATGTAAATGTTTTGGTCGAGTTAGGAGGCTGAAACTGAAATCGCAAATACCGACGGTCAGTGTTCCGAATAGATAAAAGAAAGTAAGCTTCTTTTAAGTCGATTGTAGCTAGGTATCCATTACTTGGAATTAATTTGCATGCGGTTCGGTAATCCTCCATCTTAAAATGATCGGTAGGAATGAATTTATTTAAGGGTTTCAAGTTTAATATGAAACGCTTGCCGCCGTTAGGCTTCGGAGTTAGAAATATTGTAGATATAAACTGGTCTTCTCTAGCTTTGCACTCCGAAATAGCTCCTATTTCCTTTAATTTATTAATAGCTTCTAACATATGTACCTTTTCAGAAGCCGAAAAGCTATTATTAGGTATATGAGACTGGGCAGCAAACGTTCGCAAGGGTATAGAATAACCGTCCCTAATCCAGTCGAGTACAACTATATTGTTTGTAATGTTTAACCAACAATTATAAAAGTGGGTAAGTCTACCCGTGTGAACCTGCGCTAGTGGTGACTCGGTGCCGAGGCACGGAGCTTGTCTTGGGTCGCCGCTCGGGGCCGCGGCACCGGTGCTGCGTGCGAGCGGCGCGCTGCTGATGGTGGCGGCTTTCTGTAGCCTGTATTGTAGCTTCCCCGCCCCCCCCTGTACGCTGGGTACCGAGGAGGCGCTGTCCAGTTTCCCTGGAAGGATGTAGGCCGAGCTGCGGACTGAGGTGCTGCAGGTGTTTGGGGTTTTACTGGTTTCTTAATCAGAAGGCCCTGCTTTTCTATGACCTTTGCGGCCTTTATCTTTTCCGATAACGATGAACCGAACAATGTTTCGTCTCTTTCGGAGTCGTGCACCATTTGGTGAAAAGCCCTGTCTAGACTGGGCGTGATAAGCTTTATACGATTTTGCGTAGCGGAATAATGTGAATCGCATAGTAATCTGCAGCCGTTGCTCAAATGTTTCATGGCCTGAATCTTATCATCGCTCTTTAATAGTATGTCAATACCTCTATTGACGGCAGTAATTCCCGAACCGAGCTGTTGTTGAGCGGCGGAGAGAGTTTTGTCTCGATTGCGAACCATGTCCGGTATCGCAGCAGATATTTCTGCATTTAGTTTTGGTGCTTGAAGAAGTCTGCAATTGTCCGGTATAAGATAATCCTTGATCATCTTGTCTTTGCTGTCTTTAGGCATTCCTTTTTTTTAAAGAAGGGAGCCATAATTTTGATAAATTATCGTGGATCTTGTCACCATATTCAGGGGTTTCGCACGTGGATTCGCCAAGAGCAGACAGTAGTTCAGGGTCCAAAGCTGGATCAGAACTGGCCGTGGCCGTGTCGTCAAGGCTGGTTCCAGCCTGATCTTCGATCTGGCTGGGGATATCCAAAGCCTCGTGCTCCACGTCTTGTATGACGTTCGGCGCCAGCTCCGGAATCACATCGTTGCCAGTATTTTTGGCTGGCTCGGAATCTTCGTTACCTATAATTACAATTTTGCAATTAAGGTTGTGAAGAAAAATATATATATTTTTTTTTTTTTTTTTAGGGTAGGTAGTAAATAAAAATCGGCAAACTTAGTTTTGCGATTGGAATTGCGCAGAGGACTGTACATCTACTTCAGATTGTACGTTTTATCTGCTGTTTGTCATCGTTGAAGACTCGCAGTCAACCCCGATGCAAAATTGGTCGTCAAGCAGAGCTTATTATCCATCAAATTGGAAGATGTCAATGTTATTGACTCGCGGTCAATCCCAGCGCATACCAAATAGATTTATGGAATATCACTGCTATGCGACCAGTAATTAAATATATTTTTAATTAGGTACATACCTTCATCGTCCGATGATGATTGCAAAGGAGATATGATTCTCCGTCGTCGTTCACATTGTTCTATTTTTCGATTTAAACGTTCAATTTCTGATTGTGCACTTCTTTTCGGCATGTTGAATGAAATGCGCGTGCGATAGTTACCGCGCACGAAAGAGGAATGAGTAAATGTCAAGACGGCGGACTAGGGAAGGGTAAACCGGTAATAGTTTTAGTCTATAGTTTTAAATCTTTAAAAATCGTGCGATGTTGCCTAGTAAGTAGAGGGACTACCTGGTAATCAAATCATATCTGAAGAATGAAGCGACGAAATATAATAATAAAATTGAGGTATCTTAAAATTTTCTGATTACTACTAATATACTAGTACAAAAACTCGCCTGTTTACTGTGCTAACTGTTGCTCTAGTAAAAAAGAAAAACACATATAAACGAACAATTCAAACAGATACATAATCTATGTAATACATGGCAACTACAAAACGAAAAATAAGCTAAAGCGAAGCTCCACAATAACAATCCCGGAAATAATATTTCACAATCAACATCTTGAAAAAAAAAATCACTACGGTAAAATATAATGGAAGGTGGTGTCGAGACAAACGTTAAACCGATTATAATATCGATAAAACTGCCACAAGTGCCGACGATCGATAACGGACTATACGATTAATGGAATCGACTAAATTGTGTGTACGTTCATATATATAATCGAAATATAAATAACATCAGTACTTTAAAGAATATTCCTTATGTGTGCACGTGTTGTTAAGTTACAGTTAATTCATATATATCTGTCTGTAAGCACTAGCTTAATCTCAAATCAAATCAATCACGAAAAAAAATGCCGCAGCTGCAAGATATTGTATCACGGAACGCGCAACGAATGTCCATTTGCTACGACTCAGCAAAAAACACGAGCAAAGTCACGAGCTAAGACTTGATGTACGTATAAAAAGCATTGCACCCACCAAAGGCGATCATGAATATTCGATTACATAATTTAAGTGGACAGACGACGCCGATTTTAGGCGCGCGCGGGCCGGCCGGCGCCTGGACGAAGGCGGTACCCCTACCAAGAAGTCAACACGTGGTATCTTTTGATATCGCATTTTTAAAACAAATACCAAAACGAACCAACCACTTTTCACGCAATACAGTCCAACAACTGTACAAGTGTAATCAGTGATATAGTGTAAATGTTAATATGCCTCTGATTAGATTTCAACGAGCTGTCGCGATCTACTTACGTTACGAGTTGTGTCACATCTCAAATTAAATGCTCAGTCAGTCTTACAGAGAATAATAAAACTTTAATGAAGTATAATTCGGTGCCAGAAAAACACTATTTAATGTTTCATTCACAAGAACGTAACGCGAACCCTAATCTACGCCAACAAATTAGTGATTCGGTCATACAATTTTCACGTGAATGAGCTCGCGTATCGAACGTGACATTAATTCTAAATTTAAGTGATGAGAACTCGATGCTAAAAATGGTTAGGTGGTAAGGTCGCCGGAGTTATGAAGTGGTCAAACGGTCAGAGCAGCCGAGCGCCTCGGTGTCGCGGAATGTGGTACGGACGCGCCGCGGCGACACCGACTAAACATGATTCCGAGAAAAAAACAACACACGACAAAAAAAAATAATAATAAATGACCATCGCATAATAGCTCCCAGCTCCACGCACCAAATTGTAGTATTTCAGAACGAATTTGTAGAAGATATTTTATAAATTAAAAGTTTTATTGTTTACACGATAACTAAAGAAAATTTTTAATTGGAAAGTCGTTCAGATTAAATAAAGAAAAATCACTATTTTTAAATTGTTTGTATCAGCGAGTTCAATAAATTAATTGTCCACTAAGTATTTTAGACCTAAATAAATAAATATCTTGTCACATTCTTCACACAGGGTTATCTACTAGTCTTACTAATATTATAAATGCGAAAGTTTGTGAGTATGGTTATTTCTTACTCTTTCAACCAAAAACTACCGAATGGATTTGGATGAAGCTTGGCATATAGATAGAGTATGCCCTGGAATAACATATAGGCTACTTTTTATCCCGGGACAATGTAACATCCTTCGGGAATGTGAGTGAAACCGCAAGGGATTCTATTCTTAAATAAAGTAGAGCTTGTAGGTACTATAGAAACCAGATAACAGATATATTTTAATACATACTTGTTTAAAAATTTACACTCATTGTAAATAGAACCTTATAATTAAATTATAAACACAGACCACTAACACACGATATAATAATTTGCTCTCTACTTGTTAATTATTTATTGTAAACATATAATAATAAGAATATCACGACTGAAACATAAATTCAAAGGAAAATCTTTTAGTTGGAAGCAAATCTGTAGATTTCTGCTAATATAGTTAATAAACATTATAAGCAGCAAATTCCAAGAAACATAGAAATATATTTCCAGAAAAATAAGATGATAAATAACTACAAACGTCTAAAAAAAACAGGACTTTACCGAACGCGCCCTCCTTGTGGAGGAATTCAGGGATTTCCCAAAAAAATAAACTGCAACACGTTAGTCAAACACGTTTGCATATTTAGACTGCATTCTATTGAGCGAGCTTTTCAAAAAAAAGTTGATCCGGGACGCTGGATGCCATAAACAAATTAAATAACACGTTGATAAAGAAAAAGATGATGAGCACAATATTATGTTAATAATGTTCGGGGTCCACAGAGCGACCTTCCGAGGACGCCGCGCCGGTGTCGATGACTCGCCTTGTCTCGACCCGTCTCTCGCATACTTGCGCAACTGATAATAACCCAGCATCATCAAATTCCGTTGGTAACTCTGTGACGTTTCACGATCACACTTCCTCACTGTTCAAAATTATTTGACGTTAATAAGATTACAATATAATCCACATAAAATACATATTTTGATGGCAAGTATTATTTCAAGTCCGCGTACAAAGTTCAAATCACGTATGACAACATGATCTATCAAATCAAAATCAATAAGTACTTTAAAATGCGGATGGTTATTAGATATGTTTTTGTTATGTTCTAGTAGCTGCATTTCATGTCTTGTTTGCATGTAGAATTACCACAAGCTTACCACTTTCGACCACATCTTCATTTACCATGGTGATATTGTATTCGAACAATAAATTAACCACAAGGTCAGCGATATTAAAATTTTAAATAAAGGGTGCTTGGTTTGGGCATGGTTTTTGGGCCCTATTTTCAATATATGCTAATAAAATAGATACGTGACAGGCCAGAATACTTGACAGTGTACTTATAGAGAATTCATCTTTAATATTAAATAAATGAAAATCTTTTAAAAATTTTCTAAGTACCTACTTTTATAGATATTTACATCTAGGCACAGAACAAGTAGACATGTTCTTGCATACAAATGTTTGTACTGGATCGAACCATAAAAGCCAACTGGCCCGTCAACTTTAACACTGAATCATGGCAAATAACGAAGGATTCTTTATTTCATAAAAAGTTCTCGCGTGAGGAGTGATCCAAGTAATGATTTACCTGGACAAGGTAAAGCCCTGAGGCTCAACATAAATACGTCAAGGAACAACATTACGGTATTTTATAAAAATCTGATCTTTGGACTGCGTATCATCATTATGGAATGGTATGATCAGTAGAATGAATAACATACCTTCTAGATGTGTCACAGTTAAATATTTCCTAGACGGTAATAGACAAAAGGGAAATCTATCAATTCCACACATAAAACAGACAGCTATTTGAAAACAATCAAATGTTCATTGTCCAGATATTATCGCACCAAAGTTATATTAACCATGTCCTGCGGTTTTACCCGCGTTCCCGAGGGATATCACATTTTCCCGGGATAAAAAGTAGCCTATATGTTCTTCCAGGATATGCTCTATCTATGTGCCAAGTTTCATCCATATCCGTTTTGTAGTTTTTGCGTGAAAGAGTAACAAACATACTTACATACAAATCTTTCCTCTTTATAATATTAGTATAGATATAGATTGACCCAAACTACTTTATCTAGCGTAAAGTATGATAGGGAAAGGTATAAGAGATCAGGCACACTACTCCAGCTACTAAAACACAGTGTGAGAGAGGTCAGATTTTTTTCCGAATTTATCCCATTATGAGAGAACTCTGAAGTAATGCTGTGTGATTGGTACAAGAAGAATGTGACACGTTTCGAATCACACTTACTCACAGCTTTAGTGTAGATGTAAAGAATAAATGATCTTTGATTCATCTCGCCTCATCCGTCTCAAATATAAAAAAGTTAAAATAACTTATTCCAACTAAACCGGAGTTCTAAGCCGAGTGGCTAACCGCACGGGGTTAGCTAAAGGGTAAAACCCAACTGACTAACTCGAGACGCTTTCTCATATTTCAGCTATTTGAACCCTAATATGGCTGCACAGATGCACTGGTTTTCATTAATTTTTAATAGTGTCTAAAACGATTTTGTGTGTATTGGGAGGCCTATGAAATGGATTGTCATGAGGATACAAAGAAAAATAAGATTTGCATTTTTAAGAGATGACATAACACCCTTATCTTCCTATTCAATTTGCATACCACTACTCGTGCAAATCAAATACTACGGTCGTCTCATATAACAGTAGTAAAGGAAAAAAAAATACATACGTTACATCATCACACAGTCACATGAATAATTCAAGTGAGTGTAATTCATCCGTTACCTAAACACGGCATCCGTCGGCACGGAGGGCTATTAGGGCCTGCAGGCCTACCATCAACTTTTACTTATCCATTCAATTCCGATGCAATTCAGTTTAGGTGCCTAAACTGAATCGCTAAGATTCGTACCATGAAGTGCCTTTTGGTGACTGGCGTTTGAATCGCTCACGGAGGAATGAACGAACGAAATTTGTCTCTGGTCCGCGGTGAGAAAGAGATAACGCTATACCGTCGTTGCATAAGTCTGTCTCTTTTACTCGAACCATATGTGTTGCGTTTCGAAACCTAGTTGATATGATTTAGCGGTTTCTATGTGTAAAAATAACAATAAATATATTTTAAAATTGCGCTATTGAGCATAAAATTAAATACCACTAAGGCTTTCTTAGTACTAAATTACTAATTTTTTACATTACAATTTAAAGGTTTGTTTAGTGTTGTCGTAAAAATAAATTGATTATGACGAGTTTAGAGCGCGCCTCCACTCATGTTGGATTTGACAGAAGGCGGTTGTTATTGTTGAGATTTTTAGAGTTTTGAATGTAGGTATCTCTAACTATTATTGAAAGAAAATTACGTGTTATTATTAGTACATATTTATTTTATTTATAAGTGTTTAAACGTTTCACTGACTTAAAATAATTGGTAATACGAATAAGGGCGCAAGTATCCTTGTGTAGTTTGTGTAATAATGTTATATTTTCATAATGTAAACTTACAAACTTCTTTATCTCAAACGCGTACCTAACTTAAGTACCAATGTATTATAAGTGGTTTTTTTTTACAGTGATGAATCGCGTCGAAGAGTAACGTTCGGTCAACTTGAGCAGCTTTGGGAATTTCTGAACCGAAATAAAGACATAGCAACGGGCTTTAATAAAAAAATCCTCAGTTCATCACACAGTTCTTATACCAATTGTTTAGACAACCGATATCTCTTTATGAATTCTGCATCTTCCAAATAAAAGGGGTGCGATTGTTACCGTGTTAGACGTCTTTTTTGTCGCCGTGTTGTGTTTATTTCATTATCATTTTCCATTAATTCAAAAAGGACTAATTCGTCAGACATCTACAATAAAAAATGCTCTACAAATCACTTGTTTACATTAACACATAAGAAACACAAAATATTCAACTGAAATACCTTGAATTACGTATATTTTCACTATTTTTTAAAAATTATTAACAAAACGATTCACTTCACGCCAAGAAAGAAGCAACTTTTATTGGATCGCTTAATTTGACACTTAAACTATCCAATTTAGGTTGATATGTCACCTCATGGTACGAAAAATGAACGAATGAAAACAGTTTGTCATCCAATTGCAGACTTGATTTGGCGTCAACCTAAACTGAATCGCGTTAATGACGTCGTGGTATGAAATAGCGGGGCAGTTTATTTTAGGTCGTCAAATGAATCGCAATAAGAGTTCATAGTAGGCCTGCTGGGCTCTAGCTGTCATTAGAGGCAATCGGTCGCATCGCACGGTACGTCACGGCGAGATGCGATGCGACAATGTGTTCGCGTCGCTGTGTGCGTAGGCGGTGCGCACGCGCCATCGCCGGCGTATTTACACCGGCTCCCCCTACCATGGCGGCCACTCATGCGCCGCGCGACCTGCCGAACACACGTGCACCCCACCACTGACCGCCGTGACCCTCGGCCCTCGGGAACAGACGCAGACCACACTCTACCGCCGATCGAATAACGCGACACTGCTTGCTCCCACTATGTGCCAGTGATACAAGTGAAAAACTAATTTAAATAAAATAACGTACACGAGTGAAGTGACAATTCAGCGTCGCCGTGTGATGTGCGACTGAAGGGTGTACCGAGAAAAGTGATTTACGCCGCAGCCTCAACCTTTTAAGCAATGTAAGATTGTGTTTGTTTACATACGACCCTAGTTTTGTAAGGTGTTAGTTCGATGTAAGCTAGGCGGTGTGTTAGGAAATGCACGACGACAATCGCATGCATCCAGCCGGGTCCCCGACCCAGATCTCACGGGCTAGAGGCGCCGGCGCACCAACAATAAGCACAACTCCAGAAACAATGCAACCAGTATCGCGACATACAAATATTAAAGTCAAAGTTTCACAGAGCTCAGCCTTCGACATAAAACTCGATGACGTAAAGAAACACCTGTGAGACCGTTTTAGACAAAAGCGACGTTTAAGTAAACCCCTGTAAGTCGAATTTTGTGTATGTAATTAATTATTGCAACATTATCTAAAAATGCTGTATGAACGTGAGTAATTTCAATTGTTATATTTGGTTCGCCTACTTGCGGTTTAAATGATTAAGTCTAAGCTTGCAAATGTTATTCACTTCACACAAAACATTTACAATACAATGACTATCTATACCCACGTGAAATTACTGCGGGTATCGTAAAATAAAGCGTAGGACTCCACGAATGGGCCATTTAGTTGAGATTAATATGATCAATTTGGAATCTGTAAGCTAAAGTCAAGCTTTGTGAAGCTACTCAGCGACCTTTATTAAAAGTGCAATAAGTTTCCCGGAGCTTAATGGCATGCACGTGAATGCACAAGAAATACAATCATCCTCGGTTAATTGAATTTCTTCACACACTCGGCAAAGATAAACATTACTCATACGGCAACTATTAGGTATATTATTCTAAAACTAACATCATGCGGAATGTTTAATATTCGGGGAATTCCAAGGACATAAGTTTAAGCGAAATAATAAGTGACAAACGCCGAATTTTTGCAGCTGAGTTTTTTTGTTGTTCAGACTCATTAACATTGATGGTTCTCGAAGATTTCCAGATAACGGAATACTAAGCCGGACCTACATGCGAATGCGAAATAGTCAATCCGTGTTTCGTAGATACACTTACGTGACTATTTTAAATTCCATTGACCAAAACCGGCTTGTAATTATTGTTGTTTGACGTTATATCACGTACTGGACGATTGACTTCTAATTGGCGTTCAAAGAAAAGCCTTAGCGTAATAAAGTTAAGGTATTCCAAACACGGTGGTATTCAAGATGAAACGAAGCGCTCTGTATTTCGATGATTCTCGTCCTAGAACTAGCGAGTCGTTCTTAATAACGTGCCCTTTTAGTAAATAAGGCCATACCGGTTTGAAACACCTGTTTATCGGCAAAACAACGCATGCAACACCGGCTTAGTGGTTTCAGCAACAAAAGCCAGTCGTTCGTGTACATTATCCGTTATATCACAACGCAGCAGACGGCAAATTGTCGTTTTCCGATCGCGTCCACCATCAAATAAAAGCGAACGAAAGTGCCGCGAGAGCCTTTGAAAGCCGAACGCGGTCTTACCATGCGACGTGACATAACTTGGGAAATATATAACATGCACGCGCAATAATACATGGATATTAAAGAATATTATCCGGAACGCGCCATTTTAGGTTAACGTATTACACGGTGTTATAAAAATATTTCATCCGTTATCAGAGTTCGTGTGAAAAAAAATCGAATTATTAAACGAGACGCGGACGTACGTAATTAACGAATAAAGTGTTTTTTTTTATATCCGTGAGTACCGAATAAGAATGCGTACAAAAAATAATATCAACACACAATAACGCTAGATAACAATCTCGAATGAATAATAAATTATAATTTGCTCTGTACGTCGTGGTCATATAAGTAAATAAATACGAACCTAAAATGAAAACGGTATTGTTTTAAATAATATAAATTTACTTTCTAGAAGAGAAAAGAATGCTAGCCCGAAAAAAAAAGCTAGTTATTACACCTACTTATCACTAGAAAGTAAAAACCAAGTTTACCGCAAATAATAATGTGGGTATCGCAGCGACTGCGATCACTTGACGTTGTGTCATTTGCTAATCATATGTTAATAGAAACACACTTGGATCTTAATATCAGAAATTAATGTATAATTTGTATGACGTGATCGGTTTACCTTGCAAAGTTCTTGTCGTATTACAAAATAGATGATTAATAATAAATTACAGCAAAATTTTGTTTTTCAAACAAAAATATTTATCAAACACACGCCCGCTGCACTTGGCCGTTGAGCCAATGTTAAGGTGAGGCTAAGTCCTTAAAGCATGCGGCAGTTCCTATTTATGGTGAATAACAGTGACACATCGCATTTTATCACATGCAGTTCACCTTCTGTAATCCCGGAATGCCATATCCATGCACCGATTGTAATCTGAACTTGCCTTGACACCACACAGACGTGAATCAGAGGTGTAAGAGCTTAATATATTCTGTCAAGTCACGATAGACGCAAAGATAATTTAATAACTTTATTGATATAATAGTGACATCAGTGAGAAATCAAAATAAATCACTGCCCCATATCGAGTACAAAATTCCGAGAACAAAGTGTCAACGGCCTACTCAACACATATTTGCAATTACAATAAAAAAAATCCCGGCGAATCAAAATGATTTACATGTGATGATAATATAAACATACAATTACGTCATTCCCATCGTCCGTCCGTCCGTCAACAAAAAACCGTATCCGGCTCGAGATGTCCAGTACACGAGTGCAGCAAAAAAGCCGCAATAACACTTAAGATGAAACGCGACGATTATCATTTCACGTACGAGCAGGGTCTATGAAACTTAGAGAGTAGAGAACAATGTACAAAGATGATTTGTTTTAGGTGTTTAGCAACACGTTTGTCGCGAGTACGATTCTGTATAAACAATAGATGTGCTCCCAGCAATTAACTGCGCCCGCGCATCGTCGGCCGCGCGGCTCTAATCGCCGTGACGTGCATCGCTCGTAATAACCGCGGCGACTACGGCTGTGTCGCAGAACGAAACGTGCACTTACATAGTAGGCGAAATTATTCACCTTCAAAATAATTGCCGTTAGCGATAAACCGATACGATAAACGATCACTGGTGCAATTGCTCGAAAAAAATTACAAAATTCGCCATTTAAAAATATGCAGCTTTTCCTCGCACGACTCCGAGCGAAGGACTCGGGCGCAATCTAAGGTTGCCTATTATCCGCCACGCTCCGAAAAACATCAAAAGGTAACACCAGAACAGCGGAAAAATTTTGAAACTCGTTGCACAAGAGACGGCTCATATTAAACAATACAAGACTAACTAATAGAGACGATTATCTATCTAAAATCAGTTAATTGATGTTTACCACATAGCGAGAAGGGGCGCGATACGCGAGCGCCGCCCATAACACTGTCGATTGGATCCAACTAATTCAGAACGTAACAATCTGACTTACCGAGATCGGCTCCATTCATTTCAGATATAAATGCTTACCTGCAACATGAAAAAGAAAAAAAAAAGGTTAATTGGTTCAAGAGATAATACGTGAAATGACGGTCGTAAGATAAATTGGAAATACAGATAGCGAGTTCAAAATGTTAACAAGGAGCACGTACTGTTCGGTTCATTAAGTAAAATACATAAACAAGTTACATGTTGGGAAGCATGAAAAAATTCATGATTCGGTAATGGCAATTATGAATGACATGAGAACGAGACACTGGGCGGTATACGCGGTATGGGCGATTACGTACAATCAAAGTGAATACGACTACTGTGTGAAATTACGAAACAAGAACAAGAAAGTTGCTAAGACAACAAAGAAATGAAAGCGCGCTCATAACAAAAGCGTATCACGAGCTAATACCGCTTTTTAAGGAATCCCCTCTACCCTTGCCCATTTGCATTTATCGACAAGAATTAAGAATTTGAAATCATGTTGAAATGTTATACGCGCTTTATATGGAACATGTTTTTGTGAGCGCTCGACTTCCTCTATCTCAAGGACTGTTTGAGATAGCTGCATATAAAGAGACATTAAATAATGTACGTAATATTACATCTATGGTTATACGGACAGATGACTTTATAGACCCACTCTGGTTTACTATGCGGAAACATCCATGTAAAGGTTATTTTTATACTCAAGGGTGAAATTGGTACATTGTCTTACTTATCGGTCGCATAAAAACATGCAGAATTGCGTAGGGCAGAAACACTTCGATTAGCTAGAAAGCTTACGCAATGTTTAGTAGTAGTTTCACCTTGGAGGTTTAAAGGTAACGTATATTAATCATAAATCGGCTAACAATAGACAATATGACAGAACACGTAGTAGAAATAGCTTGAAATATTTCACAGCGAGTAGTGGCCCCGAGACTGGCGCGTGCGCACTCTACGACTGCGGCCAGTCACGACACCGAAAATCAGATCGATTTTTTACATTTTGACCTTAAAATACCAGTAGTAACAAAAGAATATACGACCGAAGCTATTAGACTTACTGAAGCCTACATGAATGAAATACGGCAAGAACAGACCGTTACATTGTTACCGATATTGTAGATTATAAGCACAAAATAATGATCGTACAATAACTTAACACTAATGACTGAGTACATATAACTAGAAATACCCACGCAATAAGGCATAGCAGCTGATATTGCGAAACCGCAGTCAACTCTAAAAGCGACTATATTAGCACAAAATAAACACTTTATTACAGCAATATTATTTCTAAACACGACATAATCTAAATTAAAAAATGACAAGAGCCGAGGAGCTCATAAAGGAGTTCCCACATTACAATGCGAGGTCGCAATTGGAGACCTTAGGAATGAAACATCGGTATACATTGTAATAATAACGAGATACGTGTTACAATCGGAATTTACCGAGATTACAGTGGTAATCCTTGCAAAATGACATAATACAGTGGCTATGAGGTATGGTGCATAGGTTGAAAACTGGTCTTAGGATGTCACCGCCTTGACCGCGGCAGCCTGCGCGACAATAATTGCCGCTGAGCCATGACACTATTAGCATCTGTGGAGCCAATAGCTGAAATGCCAATACGAACCGTTTGACATTTAGAGCGATCAATGTAAAAATACCGACTCTAGTATTGATAAACCTAGTTCCTTTGTTACATATAACTTTTCAATTTAATCGATAGATAGATCATTAATCTCATAACGTGTTGTGTAATACATTAATATTTTAGAGCAATAATAAAGTTAAAATTGAAACAAAGCTCGCACCATTAATAATAGATACAAACAAAAGATTGGCAATTTGCGAGAGGTTAGGGAGGTGATCGAGTTAGATTCGGAATAAAGGCACGGGTAATGAGGTTGTACATCAATCAGACGGCACGCGCCTTGTTGCGTTTGGGTAATTTAGGGCTGCCACGAACGTAGTTATTATTGTTAAATCTCTTACTGAATTGTGTTTAGCTTAATTTACACTCAACAAAACCATTTAAAAAATATGTTGTTCCACTTCACAACAATTTACATGCTCTGTTCGTTAAATGATAACGTCGCTTGGTAACTAATCGATTCTTCTAGGCTTAGAATAAAATATGGAAATAGTTCAGTAATAAGCGCAACAATAAACTATGAATACTAAACATTAAGTTAAAAGTAATTATGTTACTAAAAAAACTTTAAACCTATCAACCCTAATAATTGCACTAATGATGCGCACGCGCACACCCTATTAACGTTTCGTTTTGGTTAACATCGTTGCGGTCCTTAATCGTTATGATTAATCGTGTACATCTCAATGCGCGGCCACGTGTGTTATAGATACATCACTTATGGTTTTGACTTAGACCATGTCTATGAGGACGCAGTATAATAGCATAATTAGTGCCGCTTGAGGGTTCCAATGCCACAGTTAGCTGCAATTCGCCACAGTTTCGAAACCACTCACAAATACGGTGCGACAAACTGGCTTAGCGCTAACTGCACGCCCGCCACATGTTCGCTTTATTGATTGGCGATAACGAATTTATTATTATCGATTACGCAATTTTACATATTTATGTCGAGTCACATGCATGCCGGACATTAAGGTGCGGTCAACAAACAGTTATTGCCACAGCTTGTAAATAGCTAGGTTATAGTAGACGGCAATAAATAAACGTCGGTGCGTGTAGTTAGAGTTTCCGTCGTTCCGCGAACTCAAGGAGATCAATACATGCAATTACCGAGCCGCAAACCTATACTTGATAGATCTTAATTTGCAGTGGATCTACGTGTCGAGTAATTACGTTTATTTCGATGTGTGCTTTTCAATCAATCAGTAGAGGATCCTTGCAAAAAAAAACGTAAATGTAAAAAGTATATAGTTTTGAGTCGTTTGAATAAAATTCGTAATGATAAAGTAAATATTAGTACAGTCAAATAAATTCCGTTAAGTTTTATTGGAAAGCGTGAAGCACAGTGAAACGTGGTTATAAGCATATCCTGGTGGTTGAACCGTGGTCGACGACAGACAAAGGCCGATGGAAAGTTGGCGGGACGATGCCAACGCCGAGCGTTGAATACAAATCGTCAACAATGCATCAGCCGAGAGAATTTCCCAACGCCAGCGCAGTGAAACTAGAACGAAAAGAAAGCTTTTTTACAGCTCGTGCCGATCGAGGGCCCTATAGCTGAAAAACAATTGTCGCGTAGTTTTTGCATGTAGCCGAGGGCGAGGCGAGCACGAGCGCAAGGCTGGCCGCCATTGTTGAAAACATCGAACACCGACTACCGACCACCGGCCAGCGGCCACCGTGACACTCCCCGCGGACCACTAGTTGGTTAATCATTTCACGTTTTGTGCTGACCGCAAAAAAAATCGGACACCTTGCGGCGACAAGGCCGTGTGCGCTTGTCTTAGCTCAACATCGCTCATGTCAAATAATTACAGCAATACACTTCGTATTATTTCCACGAACCGACCGCCATTTGGAACAATCGCGACATTTTTTTTTTACGAAGGCTAACGAGGTATGCCAAACGAAAGGATGCAGCCGAGATGAGCCTGAATCCGCCAAATGTCAAGCACAATATTCGCAATGAACTTTACGGTTCACCTGTCTATAGGCGACGATGCGCTGTTGCAAGATTATGTGCAGCCACATTAGGTATATTAACCGTTAATTCGATACGATTAATGTATTGTCAGATAATCGTTTATATTTTTAACGACCACCTGAGATAGTTGCATAACAGTTGCCCAACTGGGCACGTCGCGTATCCAAACGATCATAAACCAAATCAAGGTTATTCATTACGAGTCACTCGTTTAATGAGCACACAGCTTTGTTTCCCTCTTTCGCGAAAACCGCAACATGAAATGATAAAAAAATCTACATTTATGAAACAAGTTTGTATAGATATAAAAATAAGGAAAAAGGCCACGGTGACCTATTGTGGTAATATCATTTGGTTTGTAAGTGCGCCACAATCAAACCAATTAAAACGTCGATGGAGCGCAGTATTGCAATACGCGTTGGGCGCACGCCGCGGCCGCCCTGTTAGATTTATTTATCGTGGTATACTTTCGGTGCATAGCTCAGTTCAATTATATGGCAATGGCTGGTGTTTTATCGAAGGCGAAATCGAAACGAGAGCGTTAGTTGACCGTGCCTTTCACGGAACCCTATGGCGAGCAAGGCGGCACGCCCACCGGACACCACGGGCTACTTCGCCTTCACTGCCCTAACCACTATATCTAGTGCTCTAGTTATCCGTTTGATACAGCTCGCCCTCGAGCGCTTTTGGCGCTATTAATCCCGCGAACACAAACCTCGTTTTAAAATTAAAGCTGATGTGTCCCGCCCACACTATCTCTTGCAATTGGGCATAATAACAGGCGACTTAATACGGCTGTTAAATATTGTTAAAATTAATCTATTACACAATTCAATATCGCAAAACATGTTCCGCTAACAATTTAAAACGCTCTTTGTTTTGAAGAAACGTGATGATGTGCACTAAAACCCGTGAAGACGCGACGAGTTTCGTGACTAAAACAATCCTCTCGATTTCGTTTCGGAGCTCGTGCCGATTGAAATTGAAAAAATAACTAATCATGTTTCAAAACACTAGTGGATTTTAGTTAGCGGTTGCAAAGTCGGGCTGAATATTATTACTCGGTGAGGTTACGTCGACCCACTAAAAAACAATGAAACTCTATCAGATATATACTCAAAACAATACGACGATAGAGTCAAAGTAAGCATGACAGTTCATTTTTTTCGTATTTAGGCTTCGCGGCCTTCCTGTCTCGCTAGCGTTAATTCGCCATTCAATTTCCAATTAAACGCTTGATTCTCAATGCCAGCCGGGTCGGAGGTGGTCGCTCGACAAAACTTGATAAAAGGCGGGAGGTGGCGCGCGGCACGCCAGTATCCGAAACACTGGCCTACGTTTTTGTCTCCGCCGGTCCTTTCACTTCGCCCGCTCATGAACGTCGATAGAGTGCATTTAAACAACAAAGAAAATCCTACTTAGATAAGTTCATCGATCGTTACGTAGTTGTGTGATAATAACTGTGCAAAAAAACTAATAAGTGATGTTTTCCATATTTCCAGATGGTGCGAGGGGCGGCGTTAGCGCTATTAGTGGCGCTGGCATGGGCGTGCGAGGTGCGCGCGAGCGTGCTCGTGCCCACCTACGTGCTGCCGCCCGACTCGTTCGTGCGCGACCAGCGCAGTCTTGGACAACCGCCTGACACTGATCCCGCTGAATCACAGAGGATGATCAAGCGTCTCGTAGGCGGACATATGAGAATTAAACCCGACAAAGAATACGGCACCGCCAAGAACTCCATAGTTTTCGACGGCAAAAGCGAAAGTGGCAAGTTTGTCGGTGTGATCGCGCCGGACCAGTCGGGCGGCAACGTCGGCTGGAACCAAGGCATCTGGGACGATGGCATGCTCATGTCCAGCGCCGGCGAGGGCAAAGACGCCCCGAAGACGAAAGAGGTCGATGAAGACAAGAAAACGTTATCCGATCAAGTGGCCGAAGGGAAATATGGTCTAATACAAAATGAAATATTTTCAAAATCGCCAAAACGACCGGGGATCGTTAGTTACGAACCTAACTCCGAGACGAGATCGAAAGACAATCTCCAGAGCCTAGGAGGTCTCAAGAAAGATGAGATATGGCTAGCGGAGGACCATTTACTGGTTTTAAAAGGAGGTTCGTTCCCCGAGCGCACGAAAGAGGCCGAAAATAGACCATGGCCGCCGATCGATAACTACGAGGCGCCTAGAAGGCAAGTAAAGCTACCTCAGAAACCCAAAGTACCCCCGCCCTTTCCGGTACGACTATCCGACAACGGACCCCTCGTTTTTCTCACGCCAAACGGCAGTGTCCCTGCGTCCCTTTTCCCTCCCTTCTTTACGGGAGAGGGCGAAGGCCCTCTACCTCCTCCGCCATTCCCCTTCGCGCCAGGTGCGCCCTACGCCGACGGTGATTATCCGAGAAACACTTCTGCCGGGGGAGCGCCGCAGTCAGATCCTCCGTTCCCATTCCTACCCGGGAATGCGAGCGAAGGGACATTCCCCTTCCTCCCATCCATAAACGGCTCTTTTCCAGAAGGCTTTCCTCCGGGCGCAGCGTTCCTACCACCACCCAGCAACCAGACAGACCTGTACGACGAAGACGACCCTTCGATCTACTATCCGCCGCCTTACAATTTTTCTTACCGCGCTGACTACAACAATAAGGTGCCAGCGGGACCTCTAGTTCCTGGAATAGTTCTACCACCGCCGCCAGATTTCTTTGCTCCCTTAGAGGAGAAAACTACAACGGAAACAGTTAAGACAACATTGAGGCCGACCTATACAAGGCACAAGACGACCTCGAGGCCGACAACGACCCGACACAAGTACAAGACTCGACCGACGACTACAGAGTCAGCAAGAACAACTGAAGCGCCGACTACAATAACCATACCACCAACGGTGGAGGTTGTGACCACGCAGAAATCGAGAAAACCACAACGCATTACTCCGATACCACCAAGACATCCAGTGCGAGTACACAACCTACCCCAAGATATTACAACGAGGCCGAAGACAGAGAAACCTGTTTATAAATCGAGAACTAAAGTCACACAGAAGCCAATCTCAGTGTCAGTCTTATACGATTATCCAGAACCTATTTACGAAAGTAAAATACCGACGACTTCTGAAAAACCTTACATAGTTTATAACGTGCCAGAGAGAACACCCAATGTGATTCCGGAAGATATAGTGACATCAACACAGGTGCCACTCAGAGCGTATTATTCAAACAATCAAAACGATGGACCAACAACAAAATTACAACCGGTATATAACAGACAACAACAGAACAACGCTTTGGCGTCGTTCTATTTCTACGATGAACAACCCAAGTCGTCTCCAACACCCGCCACATACTTCGATGGAAGAAATTACTATAAGACTGTTCCAGTAAATCAAGCCTCTTACCAGCCACAAGATGTGAATTCGCAACAAGGGTTCAATCCAGCAGTGGACGTCGCGTATGGTGCGATTGATCAAACCGATGCACTATTCCTCTGGCCTCAGAAACAAGGACCTCGTACTCTCACGCAAGAGTATTTCAGTATACAAAAACCGAGGCCACAAGCGGTGTATGTACAACAGCAGAAACAGCGGCCAGATCAATTTTATCAACAAATTGCTGATATTCAACAGACCATAGACTTATTCACTACCAAGAGGCCGAAACCACACTCTCAGCGACCACATTCGCATAAGCCGAAAGCTATCACAGCGAGGCCCGTGTATCAATTCAGCTATCAGTCGAACCCAAGGCCCGAACAGTTGACATTCCGTGCTCCGAAGTTGGACCCCGAACCGTTCCGACCCATGGTAAGCTACAGCAAACCATTTAATGTGGCTAATGAATTCAACGCCATTACGCCGTCAGTTTCCCCAGGCTACCCACAACAATATTTGATTGAAAACGTGCAAGTCACCACAGAGTCACCGTCCTCGACGAGATACTACCCTAAGACGAAGACGCAAGATGAGGACTACGAGGATGCCATCAAAGAAGTACGAGCGAAACACAACAGGAATCATATACCAATACAGAACGATAAGCCCGCATCTGCTCCACATCACGTACAGAGGCATCCCAGCACTACACCGAATCCAATAAGCCATGGATATTATACAAAGCAGGACGAGAGGTACTTCGATGACATCACTAAAAACTCATTCGACATATTCGGTAAAAAATTAGAGGACAGCACGCAAGACATCAACGGTTTGGCTGTGACCGCTCCACTAGAAACGGTCAGGACACCGATCGACAACAACATAAACCTCCAATACGCTTACGAAATCGTCGAATCACAGAGTCCCAACCCACCTTCTCTGGACAGGGATACGCTCGTGAACCACCGCCACCCGCGACCGCCGATTAACCCAGATAGCGAGCCAATACCACAACTCAACGCCGAGCTGGTGCAGCAGAACCCACCCTCGCTAGCGGACGACACGTTAGTGAACGAGCGGCTACCCAGACCCTCGATAAATCCAGACAGCGAGTTCATCCCTATTCCTAATCCGGGCTACCGATCGCAACAATACAGAGTACAAACTCAAGTGCAGAGACCGCAATATACCGGTGAGCAGTACGATTTGAACGGGCCCTCGCTGGCCGGGGATACGGCTGTGAACTACAAGAGGCCGCTACCGGCCGTGAACCCCGATGCGGAGTGGATAGGGCCGGTGAACACAGCGGGCGAGGGCAGGCCGGGGTCGTACGTGTCGTACAGGCTACCGGGCGAGGGCGCGCACGTGTACTTCCTGACCCCGCAGGCCGCGCAGGCGGCTCAGGCGGCGCGGGAGCGGTACCGGCCGCGCGCGCCCGGCTACGGGAGGTGAAACCAAAGCTCTAGTCTGAACCGAACGCCGCCACGCCCGCCACGCCCGCGACGCGACGGCACCGTGTAAATATAAAGCGCAAATGTGATGTTTTAAGTGTCCTAAGTAGTGTAAGATACGAAAGACTAGCGGGACGCCCCGCATTGCCATAATATTTAAAAAGATAAAACGTGAGTGTTTGTTAGTAGTACGAAATACGTTTTCTGATGTAGCGATATTGTTGTGAAACATGGACGCTTTTCTACTTTTGATACGTTATTTATTAAATTATTGTTAAGAGACTGTGGTGCATGCATAAATGATAGTTAATTTATTTATATGTCAGTATTCTCGATGAACTCTCAGGAATGATGTGATAATGTGTGACGATGATTGTGACATTTTTGTTAGAACTAATAACGGCGACAATTGATATTGTAAATTGTTATTTAAACAAATATTATGACAAATCTATGTGATTTTGTATTGTATTTTTAAAACAAAGAATTGGAAAATAAAATATTAAAAATGTTTATTATATACGGTGTGTTTGATTTTATTCGGCTCTCGAGAACACGGTAACACACAAAGTGCATCGGAGATATATTTATTCAACTATAAAGCTTTCTGATATAATCAGACTCATTTCTTAATTTTGAATACTAGATTATCAATTTCTTCACCCAAAAGAGCAAGGCTAGTGATAAGATCTTGCAGAAAAAGAAACAAAAAAATGGCCTTGTCTTTTTAATAATGAAATCCTCATTAAATGCATATTAAATTATGTAGCCATGACATGTAATATAAAATAATAATGAAACAAGTTTGACTTCCTTTGTCAACAAAGTTACATAACAACAAATCTGGATTATTATAAAACGAAACATGTTTTAAGATATGTTACATTTATTGTTCTATAAACCTGATTGTCGCCTACTTACGTAAATGGCTGGCATCTCAAGTGTGTTAATAATTTTATAACGCCAATTTAATATGTAAGTTACATCGAATCACTAGATGGTATATGACCTTTATAAAATTAAAATAACTATACATAATAATTATGCAATAAAAAAGCAATAATAAATTAGCTGTCCCCCGCTGTTTCACCCGCGTTACCGAGAGATGTTTCATTTACCCGGGATAAAAAGTATTCCAGATTATAAGCTATCTATGTGCCAAGTTTCATCCAAATCCGTTGAGTAGTTTTTGCGTGAAAGATTAACAAACATTCATATATTGTAGCAAACTTTCGCATTTATAATATTGGTAGGATAATAGGATAAATCTAACAGATTTAATAGTCTATATCCACATGTCAAAGATCGCTATCTATATTAATATGGTCCTATTATAGATATATACAGTCATGTCTACCCCAGAGTCAACTGGTGCTCGACTCTGTATGGAAAATGACAATACCTCGACGATGTTTCGTCGCGGGCTCTATGCTCTGTCTCTTTCGCTAACTAGGCAACCACGTGAGAGGTAAGCTCTCCGAGACCTCCGTGCAGCGGCTGGCCGACGAAGTTTGTATTAGCTAAATAAGGGGGCTGATCTAAATAACTGTCAGAAATTCTACAAATAATAACAGATTCAACCTCATCACGATGGCACACAGAGGTTTAAATTGAGTTTCTGCGAGTGTACGTTTTTAGATGATTGTGTATTCGTTGTGGTATACGTATTAGTTATGGTATAAATATAAATAAATAGGGGCACTTAATAAGCCTCGAAAAATAATAATAAATATTAACACGGACGTCTCACATAGGGGTAGGCAGTTTGGAGTAATTTTCAAAATGCTCGCATGTGCATTTGTCGATAGAAGAGAAACGTTTCGCATTGCGACGAATTTGAATGTTACCTATATTAAGTATTTTGTAATTGTTAAATATAAAATTATGTAAAATTGATATTATAAAATAGCCAAAAAGTCAGAATAGATAAAATTTATATAAAAAAATATTTAATACAAAATAATGTAACCTTGCTGAGTTTCTTGCCGGTTCTTCTCAGTTAAAGGCTGACTTCCGAACCCGTTGTAGCTTCAGTAACTTTAAATTTGACCTTCATAAGGGCCCTCCGAGGGCCTTAACTGAATAAATGGTTTTGAATTTTGAATTTTTTGAAATTTTTGAATTGTTTGTATTGAACAGTAAATCTGCAGTTCTATCTTCTAGTAATTTCAATGTATTTAATTGGATTATCTATGTCATAAGATTCCATTGGCGCTTAACCAAGATAACCATTCGATTATCACATAAAATATTCGCAAGTCTAGCCGCACCAAACGAATTGAAATTAAGTTTTAAAACACTACTAGCTACTCCGCGGTTTCACCTGCTTTCTTAGGATGAATAGTAAACTTCCTACGTCCTTCTCTACATTCACATAATCATTCCAATACGCTGCTTTGTTCAGCCGGAAAGGTGTGACAAATACACTTAATTTCGCATCTATCTTTTATCTAATCTATGTATGATGCCTATGGACCCCAAAACGGCAGGACCTATTTTGACGGGACTATCACTAGCAGACAGCTGATTTTACAAGAAATTACTTTTTCCAGGAAAATTTTACATCTCTCGAGAACGCGGGCAAAACAGCTAGTTCATTATACTTAACATTAACTGATATGTTTATGAATGTAATCATCATCCTTTTCTAATTAACTTTTATGTTTATTTGTTTGCTTTGAGTTTAAATATTTCTACCGCACTTTTGTCTATTAGTAGAATATACAGAACCATTTACTAGTTCATCTCTCTGTACCCGATTTTTATTAATAATTTATATTATACTAGCTGACTCGGCAGACGTTTTTCTCCCCGGTAGGTGGCTATGCTGAAGCTGGAAGTAACTTACTACAGCGCCACCTACCCGATCGTAGATCCAAACAAATATTTTAAAAGTTTACGGAAAACTGGTTGTCGGCAATAGAGCCACCTACCGGGCTCAATTTCTAAAATCTAAACCATTCTTGAATCCACTTGAACACACACAAAATTTCATCTAAGTCGGTCAAGCTCTTTAGAAGTCCAGTCACATACACACGCACAGAAGAATTATATATTAGGTTGGGGAAAAAGTCTTTTCGCATTATAGTATGTATGAACTTGTAATAAAATCTCTTTGGCTATACTATTTGTATCTGGCTGGTTTTGGTATCATTGAAAGTTTAAATTTTAAAGAACATAATTCCAAATTCAAATTAGGAAAATGTGTGATTTGCATTTGTTTTTCGTACCGCCAAGATGAGTGAATCTAATGAAGAAATTCGATTAATTTTAAAATTTTACTTCAAAAAAGGTAAAAATGCAACGCAAGCCGCGAAAAAAATTTGCGATGTTTATGGACCTAGTGCAGTGTCTGTGAGAGTAGCACAAATTTGGTTTAAGCGTTTTCAATCCGGAAATTTTGATGTCAAAGATGCACGTCGCTCTGGTCGCCCCATTACGGATAAAATGGATGCCATTTTTGAAAAAGTGGAGCAAGATCGGCATATCAGTAGTTACGACGTAGCTGAAGAACTGGGAATTGACCACAAAAGAGTTTTGGCGCATTTGAAAAAAACTGGGTACACAAAAAAGCTAGATATTTGGGTACCTCACGAGCTCACTGAAAGAAACCTAATGAACCGTGTACTCATTTGTGATTCTTTATTACGATGTCATGAAACCAAATCATTTTTGAAGAAGCTGATAACTGGTGATGAAAAGTGGATCACGTACGACAAGGACGTGCGAAGAGGTCGTGGTCAAAGGCCGGTCAGGCTTCACAGACTGTGGCGAAACCCGGGTTAACTCGCAACAAGGTGATGCTGTGTGGTGGGATTGGAAGGGCATTATTCATTATGAGCTGTTACCACCAGGCAGGACCATCGATTCTGAACTCTACTGCGAACAACTGATGAGATTAAAGCAAGAAGTTGAGAGAAAGCGGCCGGAATTAATCAACAGAGGGGGTGTGGTTTTTCATCATGATAACGCTAGACCTCACACATCTTTAGCCACTCAGCAAAAATTAAGAGAGTTTGGCTGGGAGGTATGAATGCATCCGCCGTATAGTCCTGACCTTGCACCTTCAGATTTCCACCTGTTCCGGTCTCTTCAGAATTCTTTAGGCAGTGTCAGGTTAACATCACGAGAGGACTGTCAAAACCACTTGTCGCAGTATTTTGATCAGAAGTCTCAAAATTTCTATAGCAATGGGGTCATGTCCCTACCTACAAGATGGCAAAAAGTTATCGAACAAAATGGTACCTACATACTTTAGTTAAATGTAAATAAACTATATCAAAAACGTTTTGAATTTTCTTAAAAAATGCGAAGGAACTTTTTCCCCAACCTATTATATAAGGATTTGTAAAATAGTAAGGATACATACCTGTGTCGGGTTCAGCGGTCTGCGGCGCGTCCTGCAGCGGATGGGTGTACAGGTGCAGGTACACTTGTATCGCGACGCGAGCGCAGCGGAAGTAGAACGGGTGGTTGCGGAGCACGTCCTCGAGCCGCAGCAGGCCGACGTACGACCGAAGCGTCATCTTGCGCATGCAGTACGAATGGAAGTCGAACTGGTCCTCCATTATTTCTGAGAAGTGCTGGAATTCGATTTCAGAGTCGTTAATATGTGTACAGTAAATCTAAAAGTTGATAGGAATATTGAAGAACCTCCTCCTTTTTTTAAGGCAGTTAAAAAGAAATTGGGTTTCAGACCGGCTCGCAGTTTTGATGACGTGATTTGAAATTAACGCGTGTCAAGTTATCTCAAAAGCCTGTAAAAAGTTTTAGTAGATCGGCCAAAATTTTACTAACTCCTGACTTCACGTTCGTTACGTTTTCTTACGTCACAATACATACACTATAGTCTGTGGTCTGTCCAATAAAAGAAAAAATGGATAGACCGCATTCAGGAATGCAGAGTAAGTTTAAAAATGTCATACAAAGTACCCCACGCTTTTAGAACAGTGACATTCATTTCGTCAGTAATTTTATAATTATTTAAGAATATGTTTTTTCTTTTTAACTCTAAAAGCGTTTTTTTTTTCGTTTCTTAAACTATAATTTTTTTTTTTGCTTTTTAGTTCGATTTGCTTTGTAACTGTCTTAAATATATACAGATGTATTAACAGTTGCATCTCGATTTAGAAAACAGATTCAAAGATTTCAATGTTGCCAATATAAACAGCGAGACTGTAGTGTAACTTTATAACTACTATAAGGAAGTCACTACGCCGTTGTGTAAGTCTGAGAGAGTACGTATGGAACTGCACATATTCGTAGTTCGCGCACTAGCTCTACTTCTCTTACTTTCATGCAAAGGATGCGAAAAGAAATTGATGAATCCTGGCAAACCAAATCAAGAAAATCTGATATTTTAATCGAATTATTGCATTGTCATCGGTCTTTGACAGGTATGCAAGGATTAAAATAAATCTGATAGCTCAATGCAGGGCAAAATTGTAGGAAGAAAAAACGTGTTAATAAAAAAGACCCCTCTTGACATTTAAGAATGTCATATAAAAAATTGTAAGAACCCTATTATAAAGCAAATTTTTTTTTGTATAAACGACAAACTATACAAATAAGTACAGGAAAATAATTTGCTTAATGGATTTTTTCATAGTCAAAACGGAGAATAAGGAGTGTCCAGTCATGTACCCTGAGCACGAACTTGTAAATTATTATCAAAATATTGAACACTCACTCTATCTACTTCATGCGCCTTCTTGAGAGCCTCGCCCCATAGCTGCTGGCGCTGGTAAGCAGCCGCCGCCTCCGTCTGGAACCACATGCACTGCATCTCGTTCAGATTCTCTGTTGCTGGCACACCTGAAATTGCCATAAAAATAATTTAATGCTCACATTGCGTAAAAAACACAAAATTGTAATTATTTTTTTATTTATTAAAAATGGGCTTGCATTTGGCCTACGACTGACTCCAGAAGGAGTTATGACAAGGCCGAGGATGTAGCACAGTTACCCAGAAAAACCCACTCACATTAATAGGCCCAATTTGATTGACAATTTTTTTTTTTCAAAATTGAAAATATTTATTTGGGTATTTGAAAAACTATGGCACCTGCAAAAATACAAAAACTGTGTCCCAGACACCAACTCCCTCTAATGAATGAAATCACTGAAAAATTTACTTGATTATTATAATATTGAAATCATGTCCATCTATTGATCCCAACATTTATTATATGATTATGCAGATGAACGTTATCATATACAAAGCAATAAGGTTAATTTTTAGTTGGCAAAATGGCCATATCAGAAAGACTTTTGTATGCCTCAATCAGATCGCGAGCGCGCGCATTTTTTCTCGGAATCGTCGTTACCGTCAATCTGTATTACATTGACGGCGCTACGACTCTTGTAATACACTGCTCGCCTACCGACCCGTCATTCTATCACAAAGTCGACTTCAACATAGAGTCCGACAAGGTAGAGTAAATTAGGTGGTGGATAGATACCTTCCCTGGTGAACTTGGCGCACATCTCCTCAGCCCGCTTGACGTGGCCGGCACGCAGCATGTAGCGGGCGCACTTGCTGTTGACGTAGCGGTCCGCCGTGTCCATCGCCTGCGCTTCTTCCACCCACTGGTACGCGGACACCGGGTCGCCAGCATGCTGTATACATCACACAATATTTATTCTTCGATCTCGAATTATGTAACATTTTTCCGGGATAAAAATCCTCTATAAATCCAATGATGGGCAAGTTGGCTTGGTGGTTAGAGAGAAGTTAACCTGACTGCCACCCAGGAAAAACATTTGTATGTATCAACATGTATATTCCGTGCTTTTTTTTTTATACCACTTAGGCCGACAAACAAGCAGACGGTCCATCTGATGGTAAGTGGTCACCGCCGCCTATGGACATTTGCAACACTAGGGGCATCGCCAATGCGTTGTCGACCCTGAGACGCGAAGTTGTTAAGGCTCATGTGCCTGTAATTTCCCCGCCCCCTTACCTTTCTAACCGAAACACAGTAAAACAAGTGCACTACTGCTTCACGGCAGAAATAGGTAAGGTGGTAGTACTTCCCTACTACTAGAACTCGGCACTAAGAGCTCTAATACTCTATCGTCTCTACAATGTCTGGAGTTAAGTATGTATTTAAAAACGTTGTACATATATGCAGTATATCAGTTAACTGGTTGCCATAGTATGAGCAGTACACACTATCCCTGGATATTTATTAACACATAATGAACATCCAGCATATAAATTATAAATGTGCTGAATTTCATCCAAACCCAGTTAGTGGGGTTTGCATGATAGAGAAACAAACATCACAACCTTTCGCATTTACAATTTTAGTAACACTATCAGCCTATAGGACCCTTACTTTTGAACAGCTGTAGGTCATGTGCTATGTTAAGCCGTCATGTACAAATATGGCGCTCTATATGTTGTAGTTCGATGGAAAGGACTATGTTGGGAATAAAGCTCAGTGACAAAATCACTTCAACAGAGATACAACAGAAATCCAAACTCACTGACATACTTGTGGCGACATCTATGATGTATGTCGCCACATGCTCATGCGAATCGACCTTCTAAAATGGGACAGGACACATGTTAAGGTGCAGAGCAAACAACTGGAGCAAACAGGTCACGTTATGGTATCCAAGGGATGGTGCAAGAGAACGGAAACTTTCACTAAGAAGATGGGAAGACGATCTTCGCCAGACCCGGGGTCGGTATTGGACAAGAGTCCCGGCAGACAGAGAGCAATGGAAGCAGTTGGAGGAGGCCTATGTCAACCGACGCACCAAGCTAAGAGACATCTTATAACTAGCTCGGAACAGAAGGCTACATCATCATCATATGTTGTAGGCCTAATCCCTTCAGCAACCACTACTTTACCGATTTGGAACAAAATTGGCAAAGGAAGCCAGGATGAACCTTTTTTTCAGCAAATTGATTTTTTGGCTAATTTATTATTATAATGAAGCAACACCAACCTTATATATCCGTCCTTTGACGATAAACAGCTCTATAAGCGTGGGCGTATGCTCTATGGCGGCATCGATATAATGCAGAGCTTTCTCAGTCTCCTTCATAAAGTCAAAGTGTTGTGCTGCATAGTAGTATGCCCAGAGCAACGCGCTGGCGGGCTGTTTCACCTCCCCAGGGTCCGCACTATACGTACAGTTCTTTGATAAATTCTCTATATATTGTAGCACTAGTTTTTCTATGATTTCCGATTTTATTTTATGCGCGTATAACGATCTGTAATGTAAAACATTTATGATTAACAATTTGAAAATTTTTAATATAGCCTTAACATTTTGAGATCCCTAATAGTGTAGAACAGGTATGGGCAACCTATGACATGTTGAGTACGTTCGCGGACCGCGTTTATAAGTAGGTTTTTTCAAAATGTCTAGCTGGCCCAATCATATCTTACAGCGGGCCGGAGGATGCCCATATATGGTGTAATCTATAGTAGAGCCCACCATACCCATATCCAACCTGAAGCAGTAGTGCACTGTTTCGGTTAGGTGAGGGGGACATGAGACTAACAACTTCACGTCTCAGGGACTACGACATATTGGCGATGTCCCTGGTCTTGCAAATCTCCACATGCAGTGTCGACCACTTAGCATCAGGTGGATGATCGGCCTGTTTATCGGGCGATGTGGTTTAGAAAAAAAATTACTGGGACGAAATAGTTGAACCTTTTTTTATTGCTAGAATCCCTTTAAATACTAGATTAACATTCACCTCTGTAGAATCATTATCCAATCCATATTGGGTCAAACACGTAAGTTATTTAACATTCCAAATCTGCAGCTCAAAGATTGAAATGAATAAATCCTTCAGATAAAATCGATAAAACTAGATTGATATGTACCTTAAATCCACAAACAGCGGTGGGATGCCTTTGTGCAGTCCGTGCCTCAGGTAGTCGTCGACGAGCCGCTGGAACACCGGCGGCGACTGCGCCACCGTCAGCTGTAGACGCCTCGGGGCGATTGCTTTGGGGAATTCTTTCCTAAAAACATTCATAACACAAATAAATTGCATGCAGACTTTATTTTGCAAATATCATACGAAAAGCTGGTAATTATTTTAAAAGGCTTTACGCCACCTGGTGAGTGCAAATCATTTGCAATCTTGAAAATAAGTCCGTAATCTTCTCAGTTGAAGGCTGTAGGTAACTTCAGAAGCTCTGACCTTCACATTTGCCTTTCGAGGGCCTAAACTGAATAAATAAATGCCTTTGAAATTTGAAGTCATTCATGAGCTAAAAAATAATAGTATAATTGCTTAAATAACGCTTTGTCAGGTGCCAAACCAAAAAAGCCTTTATTATTAGCTTACTAGTGATACCATAAATATATTATACAATTATATATTGTTCCATTCTTGATGAAATTCTCTAAATGATGCTAAAAGAATTGTTTTAAGTAGACAGACAGACAGAAATAGTAGCTTTATTTAATACTATTTATTAACGTTATGGCTTAAGTCTGGCCATTTGCATGCCACACATGGCAAATACAGTGAAATATTGTTGTATTGCAAATAAAGATTTTGATATAAAACAGTGGCGTAGCTTGCTTCAGACGGGCCCTGTATTACATTTATGGTTGTGGGGGCGAAATAAAAGATTTAAAGGATTTATGGCTACTTCTTTTGTGTACAAATTTTTGCTTACATTCGGGGCCCCTGTAGCCTGGGGGCCCCGTATAATTGATACGCTAGATACAGCGGTAGCTACGCCCCTGATTTAAAAGATTGTAATAGAAAGCCGATTGGTTGTAAGACTGAATATAAAACTTACTTATATACATCGAAAAAGGCCACTTTTTCATCAGGTTCACTTAGTCGTCTAGCTTCTATTAATTTATGATAATACGTAACATTCTCAGGGTTTCTATTTAACAATTCTTCAAACACCGTTCCTGCTTCTAAAAACCTGAAATATTGTGATATCAAATTACAGATGGTTAGTTGGCAACTGGGTATACAATAATTATTTGTAATGACTGACAACCAATAGGGATGTTGACTGATATATCAAATCAGTAACCTATTATTTAATGTCAAAACAATCGTTTCTATGGAGTTTTGTATGAAATAGTGAGTTATGACGTCATAATTCTACTGCATCAAAACAGCTACTTGAGCTACCATGTGGTTAGATCGATACTTAAAAATCATATTAATTATGTAATTTAGATCACATTTGATATAACGGTGTATTTTTGGATGTTCAATACACTGTTTATTCTTGAATACAGGATAGTCACCTATTGTACTGTTTGTATGGTGCAAAATTTCGCCAGCAACACCCCAAAACATACATAATCCTTATTACAAAAAAGTGTATCGTTTATACCGGATTGTACCAGTACCAGTGCTCCTAGCGCGAATGTCTATCCCAAGCACAGCTTCATCGTATCGAGTGCGCCAAAAAGCTAGTAATACTAATAATAAAGCTAAAATTGCATACAGCGTATACCGTGAAGTAGCGCGATGTTTAATTTCCCATAACATTGGTTTTTAGCGCACTCGATACGATAACGATAAGCTTACGAATTGTCTAAATGTTGTCACTTGAAAAAGAAAAACGAGTTTAACATCTTTGTAAGGGCCCACCCCTTATTAAACGTTTCTTAGTCAAGCAATGAATTGACATGTGTATAAAGTTTTTCACTTGCTATTCACAGTGTAACTGTATAACTGGTTTAACAAATGTATTGGTAATTTTGATTAGGAAGGCTGTTAATGTACATAACAGAATTAAATTATACTGCAATATTAAATATTGTACAGTATAATATATAGAAGTACTAATACAATTTATATATAATCCATGCAGTTGTATAATAGGTTACAATGAACATAAGAATAAATAATTTTCAAAACATACCTGTCCATTTTCAAATAATATTCACCAGATGTTTCTTGAACAGATAACTTATCAAGTATTTGAGTTTGAAACTTCTGTAGATGTAAGAGGGCTCTGTCATACTGCCCAGACTCTGCCAGCACCATATTCTGATACAGCAGCAGTTCAGAGTGTTCATAGTCATAAGGTCCTTTCATTTGGTTTGTGCGGAACGCATCCAAAATGCTGTTAGCCATCTCATGATCTTCAAGAAGATGGTAACTCATGGCAAATCCAATCCAAGAGGCTCTTTGTGTTGGTCGTAGCATGAACAATTGGTAACGTGTATCCTGTAATTACCAAAAGTTTATATCAGCATGATGGGTATAACACTGGACATTCACCACCCTATTCCTGAGCCACAGATGAATTTACTATTTTATGGCAAGTGCTACAAATCTTACCAAATTGATACAAAGATAGATGTTTTAAAAAAAATACTTGTAGGTCTTGTAAGTGGCACAGATTAAAGTAATGGAGAATATGCTGATATGAACATGAAGTATGTAAATTATTCAAGGAATGATTATGTACTTTTTACTACAATGGATAGGAGAATATTGCATTACTCCGATCTGCTTCTTCATTGTATGCAGGTCCATTGCATTACTTCTAAACTAGCTTAGGCTGCAAAAGTGCCCATATACAGCCTAAACTGAACAAAAGGGTTGAATATGATACTTACTTTATAACCTTCCAAATCCCTCATCTGTATTTGAAGCAAAGAAAGATCCCGAAGTATCTGGATATTCTCCTTCTCCCATTTAAGGGCATTACGGTAACATTTGATCGCTTCATCATACTTTTTGTCTGAGCGTTGGAGGAGACCATACACATGCCAACACACCGGGGACTTGAGATCATTGCGGAGACCACGACGGACATACTCATAGGCTTCATCTTTACGCCCAAGGCAGTTTAATGTTAAACCCTTCATAGCCAATGTTTCTGAAAATTTATTAATTTCCATTTTATATTAGATATACAAATATACATTGATTCAAGAGGGATAATGGTATTCCCAAAAATATGTTTCAATATATTAACAGCAGGAGTTACTCTTAGTCTGGAATCAGATAACTGTGTCATCTTGGAATTACTCTAAACAAATGACACAACATCATAATCTTGTTATAAGGCTTTAGGGTTTCACATTTAGTCTAATAATTCACTCAATGTTTTTCACTTATAAGTAGCATATTTACATTTCTTATTTCTCTTAATCATTTTATGCAAACATTAAATTACCCAAAAATAAATTTCAATACAACTACAATGACAAATTTGCAGAGAAAAACCAGATATAAGCACTTATCAGTTGAATCAACTGCAAGTCTGATAATTAAATAATTCAAAATTCAAAACCATTTATTCAGTTTAGGCCCTCAGAAGGCACTTATGAAGGTCAAATTTAAAGTTACTGAAGCTACTAATAATATTAATACTAATAATAAAGTAACCCCTTTTTATGAATTATTCATTGTTTTTTTGTTTCAGTTATGCCTCTGGATCTTTAATCAACACAGTATTATAAGCCTCATACTAAACCTAATTAGATTTTCGCTCACAATCATGTCATTTGATTCAATCATCCAATAAAGTGCATCAGTCACATAATAAGACAAGGCTCTATTTTACTGGTTCACTTGTAGTGTTCATTTAAAATGAAAATAAGGTACTGTATGGATAATTAATTTTGCAATATATCAAGCCATTAAAATGGAAATTACAACATAATATTTCATACAGGCCTTCACAACCACTTATGAATGATTATAAACCAGTTGTTATCATAACTATAATCTCATAGATCTCAAAAAAAATCAGATCTTACACTGAGTAACTTACAAAACAGATAGGTACAGAGTATTTTTCTTAAACAATACCAACAGCTATTGATAACATATAATATACACAATAACATAATAATAAAGTCCTATTTTGCTGATAGCACAATGTTTAATTTAATCAATCATTGGCAGTTAACTGGTGACCCAAGATGGTTTCTGTCAATTAGTTCAAATTATTTTTATTTCAATACAATATACACTCTTACCTCCATGCTCTGCAAATTTTGGATTGGACAGAATCTGCTTGGCAAACTTCAACCCATTTTTATATTGTTTGTGCTCATAGCAGCGCTGAAAATAAACAATAAATTTATCATTGTTAACCTTTAATCATAGATGCAACCGAATGGGTACAAGCTTTAGACATTTTTGTTATTCAATTACAAATCGCAAAATGAAAACAAACGGGCAAAATACAGAGAAAATTCTATTTTAAAGAAAATCAGGTTTATAGTCAGATAATAATGAAACGATTTGAACCGGCAAAACATAATTTTACAAAATTCAAGATATTACGAGAGAATGACAAGCTAATGCTCGGACAATTTCTATGTTTACAATCGTTCTTACCAAAATTCTTTTGAAAAGCGCATTTTCTTTAGGTGGCAAAGGATTACTCGGTGGCATTTTATTCGCCGAAAATGAAGTATCTTTTTATTATTTCACTAATAAATTGAAATAATTCTAAAAACCTCGTGGCTATAAACCAGAGAAGTCGATGAAGGATACTGTCTATGGTTTACTAGACGAGATCACGTGACCACAAAGTATTGCCATTATAATATTTTCAATTATTGCATGAAAAATTGCATTGCATCAAACACTCTCTGTTGTATAGTTGAAACGTCGGGGGGAGAATATTAAGGGGCCCATTCACTATCCTGCCTTAAATTCCGCCCCGTACAGGACTACGAAGCAGGATGTAGCTCACACACTATCTTGCTTAGCTGTCCATCACAGTTCAAACTGTTTGGTCTACGAGCAATAGGCGGAGCTTACAGGCCTCTTGCAGAATGCAATGCATGCAGTTAATTCTGCACGGTATTGCCGGACACCATGCAGGTTGCAACACAATCCTGCATCAAGCGGTGGATGGGAAAGATGACTGCCGTGAATGGGCCATTTAATGAATATCTTTCGGCAAGAAAACATCTTCGGTCGTGCACAATAAAAAATATCACTAGACACTGGCTTGAAATAAGTACTAAATACCGAATCCTTTGGTTGCCATACCTAAAGTGAATAAGAGAAACAGTGTTACTGTCCAATTAAATGAATTTTTAAAACAAAAAAAGGAAAGATTGGGGAAGACAAGAAGTAATTTTGGTTATAATAATTGTTCTGGCTGGATTATTCAGCTAAACTATACGTTATTGTTGTAGAATTATTATTATGGGTATAGAAAACATGCGTCGTTGGCCCATGTATATCGTTTTTGCTGTTTGCATTTTGTTATTACTTTCACTGTTCAATAGTTGGAGTATGGAAAATGAGTTGAGAACCAGAGTCGGAGAAATAAGTACACAGCTGCAAGAATCTTCTAAGCAACAGACTTCATGCATGGAAGAGTCCCTATCACTCCTTGAGCAACGCGATGGATATGTTGTCAAACTAAATGAGCTAGACCGACAGAAGACCAAAATTGCCGGAGATTTGACTGAATACAAGCATAGGCTAACAAAATCTGAGATTCAAATCAACAACACTCGAGTTGACGTTGAACTTTGCAAGTCTGAATTGCAATCACTGAAAAACTTACAGGTGAGTAAGACAGCTATGCTAGAAACATTAAGAATAGATAAAGATACTCTCACCACACAGCTGGCAGACAGGAAGCAGAAGATTGAAGAGTTAGAAAAAGAAATTGAGCATTTAAAGAATGCCTTAGCTGCAAAAAGTGCTGTGAAACCTTCCACATCGTCGAAAGTGACTCCGGTAGTACAACCGCCTCAGATGAGCCCTGTGCTGAATGCCAACATCCCACTCAACGAGCCAGAAAATGATGCTAAAGAAGAGATTGAGGACACAAATGCTATAAATGATGGTAATGATTTTGATACACAGGTGCAATAGGAATTTATTGATTTTTAGATTTTAATTGGTGGCCTCCCTGGGGTGTGATAATGATAACTATGTGTAAATTTTGAGGTTCACATTTCAATACTTTCATAGTTTTTTATATTGTGATTTATTGATGTATATCTGTATACGGACATTGCATTTGTAGTATATATTCCATATTATATCGCAATACCAATATCAACATTTAAATTTAATCATAGATTTAAACTATCTCTAATTATACATATAAATTATTATGCTAAATATCTATGGTTTATTTGTAATTCATTTCTTTTTTTACCATGACATGTATAATTCATGGCAAGGGTGTAGAATGTGAATAACTATAGAATGTCCCCTATAGTTGAAAGATGTTTGGAATTATAGAATATAAACAAGGCAGAGAGGCAATATTCCTTTTTCTTTTTTAATAGTTTTAAAAGGTGTATTTTAAGGTGGTGGACTATCAATTCCACATTCAACGACTGTGCAATATAATAAACTACATTTTGTAGATAGTGTTGTTGTTCAATAAATGTATTCCTTTTGTAGCTACAATAATTCAATGTCATAGGCTTGTTTTTTACTTTGTAAAATATTTATATATGGAACAAACAATACCAGTTGACAACAATACAACAAGTGTTTTTGTTCTAAAGGAATTAAATAGGGCATAACATTATTTATATGTACCTAAATATTGATCTTTAACATAACAACTGCTGTAACCTGGCCAATTCAGGCTTAACTTTATAACATGATTTATGCCTATGAATTAAGGTTCAATTTTGCATACCTATCCATGATATGCCATACACATATGTAGGTATGCATGTTATATGAAATATCTGAATCACTCAGAACAAAAACAAATGTATTTTAATTCTATGATTGATTTATTAATTATATTAAGATTTGCCATGATGGTGCCACAGATGTATGATAGATCTGAAAATATCTTCTATTTTAATTATTTGCTCAACTCTTGGCTTCGGGGTTTGTACTGCATTTACTATGTTTCTATATTATAATTAAATAGTCATAATTATCTGTATCCATTATGTTGTTAGAAATTATATTTTGACCAGGTATGTCAGGGTGATTTTGGGAGCTATTCTAAATTGTTGGTACTAAGATCTAAAATCTTATGCTGTAAGAAATTGAGGAAACTGAAACAAAAGGTCAGATATAATGCCAGATAGTCAACAAAAAGTGTAAATATTGACTAAATTCAATCTTATTCTAATATGATTCCAGCCATGAATTGTAATAAGCATGACAACTTGTTTGTTTATGGATGGTGCCAATATGTTCTAAGAAAAAAAAAAGCTTAGTTCATCTTACATCACATTAAGACATAATTCATATTTTGTTTATATATTATTTAAGTTTGGGTGTGCTTATACCTGCCATTTGTAACAGTAGACTATTTATATTATTGGGAATGCATTTCTTAATGATAATCAGACCTTTAGATATATTCAACTTTGCACCAATCTGCAACATAATCTCTTTTATCTCATTATTGCCATCTTACTGTTGATAAACAGTACCTTAGGTATATAATCTCTTAGAGAATTCATAATTAAAATATTTATAGGTAGATACTGACTTTTATATTATATTCTTCACATCCTATTAGACCACAAGCCTGAAACCTTTTTTATATGCTTTCCACATATACTCGTAACTTTTTATTTATATAGTTATGCATCATAGTGGCTATTTAAAACAATATCAGTAGATATAAGTTAGTAGGAATTCAAACAAAATAAACAAAAACGTTATTTCTAAACAGCTTTTATTTATCTTATACATCTCTAGCATAATCAAAACAAAAAAATATCCCCTTAACATTACTTCACAAGTAATGATTGTTTATAACAACATAAAACTTAAGTATAAGTAAAATTAACGACCTTCAAAATCTCATTTACAATACATTGTCCAATCAAATAAAATATCACTATCTCAACTACAAAGAAATAAAACAAAAAGAAACAATTTCGAGTGATACATGTCTATTACAAATCTAAAATTAATTTAGAAAGTTAATTAATTAAGTTAGAAAATGGTAGATGTGCAAAATGTATTGTTCAAATGTATATCCAATCTAATGATTCATCATACTTCATCACCTTTTGTAACACACATCCAATCTAAACATTTTTACAAGATACATTCAACTCAAAGCCCACTAGGAATATTCCAGCGTTGCTCTGTTTTCTAAATCAAACAATTAGTCTATAGTACTTGTTGCATTGGCGATTCAGAATTTCAGCTCTGAATTAGCAATAGCAATGGCCATTGGTAAAGTAAGAGAAGTAATCAATTAGATGAGTACAAGTTTGAGCACTCCAATTTTATGTAACCCATACTTCCACTGCTGGCAACAAAGAAACTACAGAATCACTTGCAACATAACTACAACCATAGTTAATTTTATTGAAATGAACATGTTGACAAATATAAAAATCAACGTAATCTCAATCAGTATTAACCCAAAAAACTGGTGTTCAATCCTTATAATTTTAATGGCTTTAATCATGTCCTTAATTAATGAGACATTATTAAAAGAAAAATTATAACATGGTCTCAGTAAAATTACAATCCTAAAGCTAAAAACTATTAACATTTGAGACAGACATTATTTCATAATATAAACTATACCTAAGGAATACATCTAAAAGTCGGTGGTATCAAGAATTAAAATAGTGGAGTGGAGACACAATCTTATAACAAAAAGAAAATTAGACCTACCACCAAAACTATTCCTTTTTTATTGTAACATTTAGTAATCCCAGTAAAATGTTAAAATTTCAATACACAGCGCATTTAATATCAACAGCGCTATGAAAAGAAGTCTGAATATTTTGTTGAAATAACGAAACATTATTTTGAACAGCATGCAAATATGTAAAAAAGCAGTCACTGTTGCCCTATGGACATATGTGTAGTTATGAAACAGTTTTACGAAGTTCTTGTCGGTTTTAGTACTTAATTGATATTAAAAACGAAATCCAACATTAACTATTAAACAAAATGTAAAAATCTATTGCTACCATACAAATTCATAATACTCGAGGTATAGTTTGGTCACACATGTAAACATAGTAGTATCATATAGTAAAAGGTACATAAAAATAAATGCTTTATCAATTAATAATAGAAAAATACAATATCTTCATATCACATGGTTATCAAGTTATACATAACATTATTTTAATTGCAATGGAATTGCCACATTTCAACTTTACCACCATGCTGCATAAAAAAGTCGAAATATTTATTTTTATATTGCCTTTGTTCAACATGATAATAAACTAAGAGATAAATGGGTTTATGGGTTAAACTAAGCAATTAATAATTTCACTGAAACTGCCTAAATGAAAATTAAAAGAAAATAATAAAAAAAAATGTTTTACAGAATTTAGTAAATATTTGCAAATTGCTGCATTAAACAAAAAATGGTAAAATTAAAAAGAGCAAATATTCTAGATTTTCTTCAGACCTTCTTCATTAGCCACTTCTTCAAAAGCAGCCAACAGATTCCTTCGGCACTTGCTTTCATCAGTGTAACGAAGAGCCCATATTATGTATTCTCCAACGTTGAGTGGGTCTTCAGAATAACTTATTTGTACCTTACACTTTCTGTCCCATTTCATAGAATCTGCACTACTACTTTTTCTTGTCCTCGTAAATTCTATGTAGCCATTGCATTCTACTGCTAATTTTGGCAACTGGGCATTTAAAGCATCATGGGATTTATCTGAATCTGTGCTAGTAGAAGGCAGACAATCCCCTTGTCCAACTTCTTTGTTTGGTGGTGTGACCAGCACACATTTACGCTTTACTCTTCTCCCTAACATTCCATCACCATTGTGACTGATTTCCAAACTCTCTTCCTCAGGGTAACCCCTTTTTAATAAATTGCACTGATATTTGTCATCTTTGTTCCGATTATTTAAATGTTCTGTCCTCAATCTTTTATTATCTGAACAATGCAACTCATCAGGAGGCTTGCAACCCTCTGCCCATTCTGGACTATTACAATTAGATCTTAATAGCCTTCTCTTACTAGGCCTCTTAATTATTTCAGGGGAATTGAGAGGACTAGCTAATATTGGTTCATCTTGTCTGAAAAAAATTCTTTTCATTATTCTGGTGCATTAATTAATATAGAGCAGGATTAGTGAAAAAAAAACCAAGCTATCAAAACTATGTTTTATTTTATTAAAAAAGCAGTTACCATAAACATTAAATTTTAAACAACAAACCTTGCAGTTAAGTCACTTCTTGTCAATATTTTGTCTATGCTTTCAACTGAGGTGAAGTCATGTCTAGAACATTGCATATCATATTTTAGGAATGCTGTGACTTTCTTTTTAGTTTTTATTGTTCTTCCAAACCATTCTAACATGGCATCATCTGATAAGTATAGTGCAAGGTTCTGTCTTTCATTGTCTATCATGCATTTATACCAGGACATAAAGGTCCTCGCCTGTTGCCGCTCAGAAAACTTATTCTTAGTGTTGTTATTGTTTTCATGTGGAGATTTAATTGCGATCCTGGTATGATTTCTTTTGCGAGGACTAGTTGGCGATCTTGACATTTTGTATTATTGGTTCTAGAAATATGAAGAACAAAATAAATAATAAAAAAATAAAGATCAAATAAAATCTTATAAGTAAATCTTACTGGAATCACATTGAATTGTGTATATCAATATACACTGACTGGAACATTTTTCTAATTTAATTCCAAGTTGGAAATTGCTTATTTCTAACTATGTTTAGTTAAGTAAAACTTACTACATAAAGATCAAAGAAACAAACTTAAATTTCTCACATTATCAGATAATATTTGTACAACTTTGTGAGCACTATTCGCCTCGTGTGCCAGGTCCAACCGAAGCCCTGCTAAACGTTGTTTGCTCTCTTCAATATAAGCAGTAAAAGATAAGTTGATTTCTAACAACTCCTTATGCAATGATATCACGTTTTGGCTGTTAGCAAATATGTTTTCTGAAATAAATAAGAAAATTAAATGTTTTGAAACATTAAACAAATGAATATCAACTTAACTTCGAATTTTAAAACATAACCTACGCAGACACTTAGTTGCTTCCAAAGCTAAATAATCACGGGATAAATCATCAGATACTGTCGAATTCATCTTACGTTAGCCTTTTCTATATTGTCATCCGCAGATTTCACCACAAAGCATAAAATAAATTACAAACAATGAAAAAAAATATACAGTAAATCGAAAGCGTCGTTTCGTTTGACGTTTAATACAAATCAGAATGGCAACCATAAACAAAGTTGTGTTCCATTTCCATATGTGTGTATAGTAGAAACATGATATACATGGATGAAACGTAAAAGCGATCTGATTCGGATGTTTGAAGCAACCAAGGTGTAGTGTAGTCATTGTTAGGTTTAACCTTATTTTTGTATATAAATGGAGTAACAAATTACAGAATTGGATGAACATGGATCAGTTGACAACCTTACCTAACTCAGTTGATGGTTTCAAGTATAGTAATAGATAGATGAGATTAAAGATGAACAACTAGAGAGACTTTCGGTATTTCTTTCTTAAATTGTTACAAATAAAAAGACAGATATGGCTCCTAACACACTTATATCTTACTAAATTATGTTACAACCCATTATGTTACTACAACTGAATAGTCAATAGATACAATGCGATAAAGGTTAAAAATGCCGAGAACAATGAATTTTCTACCATTTAGTATGATAATATAGTCACATGAATATTAAAAATACTTTTTTTATGCTGAAGGGAAGTATTTTTTAAGTTTACTGCAGTATATGCAGTAGTTGCAACTACGTTACCTAATCTATAATGTCGTAAATAGTTCTGCTTGCAACAAGTACAGGATGAAAATACTGCTATTAAAAACGTTATAATCTAATACGCGCTATAACAGCTCAAAAATCTTAGAAAAAAAAGATCTATAATGCCATTATTTCTTTTAGATTGCAAAGATCTGACGCAATAGCCCTACTAAAAAAACAAAAATATTGTTCAGTTAGAAGATCAGTTCCATATCACAGAAAAATAAACTTTATTTTTATAAATATATGGTTCACAGATTGGATTATTCGATTGAAGGTTAAATATATCAATTATTAATTATCGTTCTTTCTTTTTCCCTCTGGTATGGAGAGACTATGATGTTTGTTTGTTTGTTTTGTTTTTAAAGTGTTTCTACCAAGGAACAGAAAAGTTTCTTCACGTGCATGTCGTCTTTTACAACCTAACTTACATTGTACGTTACATAAGTAATCAAACGGGATTATGAATATCTCAAGATTTGATAAACTTTTCTGCATTTTCGATCATTAGCCATTACCGGCATTGACAGAATTTTAATATTACATCATATCGTTCCCAAATGACTCGATCAGCGGCTACAAAATGTTTCTTTTCTTGGTAGAATCATGAAAAACACTAACAAAAAGTCTATTTAATTCTAACCATAGATAATGTTAATTAGGTGAACGATTGGATAGCCGAAGGACCGCGTTTGACACGCTTCTTTGGGAGTGGTAATGCGCCGAACCAATCTACTGCGTTCGTGTGATCATTGACTTCGGCCATTGGTCTATCTTTTGTCAACCAATCATTGAAAAACCAGTGAGGAGTTGAGGACCCAATGTAAGTTAACAATTTATTTTCACCGAATATTGCTCGACGATGGCTGTGCCGGTGTTATATTGTAATAAATGTAAAAGTTTGGCGATGGCGAACATATTTGTGATAATGTCTGTCGAAATTACTAGAGAAGCAGCCATTTTGATTACGTTGCCTTTCTTGGCCTCTATATTTGTGACGTGTTGCTTGTACTTCGAGATGGTGAAGTTACATTGGTCGATTCCATAATCTTTCTTTAATATCTTCTTTTAGAAGTATTTAGAGGTAAGTGTATTTTCATTGACAGAAAAACTACCTTAAAAGTCTACATTCACACTAAACCTGGATTATAAACACCAAGAAACATTTTCTATGGTTATGGTTTCTTGAAGGCTACGTCGGTTCAGGTATTCCAAGAGTCCTTGTCATATTTATCATAGCTTAAGACGTTAAGTTAAACTATATGTTTAACTTAAATGAAACATGAATGCTAAGCAGTGAGAAAGCTTATTTGGAAATTAATATTATAGATACTTATCACCTTATATTTATAAGTAGTTGTGTTCAATTTAATATATTTTTTTAAACATCAACAGAATTGACTCATCATGGAGCACACTCAAATCCAGAATACGGATGGGACACAGGTGGTGACAATCAATGGCCAGCAGCTGCAAGTCCTGCAGATGAACCAGAGTCCACACATGATCCAAGGTCCTAATGGACAACAGATTGTTGTACACACCATACCGTCAACTCAGGCTATTCAGGTGAGTTTTTGATGGCTTTTTTATAACTTTAGTTTATTGTCACTATTATGGTATAAGTACAAAACTTGATCAGTAAAATAGTGAGTTATTTTACTGATCCAATTAAATAGTTGATGTGTCATACTCTCTATATAATCATAAGTTAACTTTTGTTTGAATGTCAACTTAAACTTGGCATTTCATGTTTTTCAAAAATGTTTGTTAATTTAAATATTTGAGGATAGTTTGTTTATTGGGCTAAAATAGACTTCTGTGTTATTTCGATAGTGGCAGATTGTCTGTGTGATTTGCCTCGGGGGAAAGTGGCTAATGATCTCTGATGCCTATTTGTTTTAGGATAGTCAACACTTGCAATTATTTTGCATTCATTAAAATATTTTTTATTTCATTATTGATCAAATTATTTAGCTTATCCATTAACTACACACCTTTTATTTTTCGACAAAGCTAGGTTTTTGCTTTTCACCCACACTTAGTAATAAATTCCATCAGTTTTCGAAATTAAATGCAAATTCACTTAATATTATTCTCATTTCTCACATGCTATCAGATTGGAACACCACAACTCCAGGTAGTAGTATTATGCACAATTATATATAAAAGATTAATTACACTAACATAAAATCATCATGAATTCACAATATATGTTATATTAAAATAATTTATCACAGGTTGCAACACCAAATGGGCAACAGATTCAACAACTTCAGGTCCTACCAATCTCTAGCTTACAAGGTATCTTTAGAACTTTTTTTGTTATATGAAAGTTTGTGTTGTTTAAAAGTGCATTAAATGGGGAAGTATTTAAAATATATTTTTGTTATATAATGTTATAGGTGGAGGAGGCAACCTGCAACCCATGCAGTTGGTTCAGACACCTGATGGTCAGACATTCATTTACCAGCCCACAACCAGTGCACAGCAAACAATGGACCAGCATCAAATAATACATCAACCTGCTGGTATAGTTAAAAATACATTTAAGAAATCATATCCCACTAATATTAATTTGGTAGATTGTGTGTTGTGTGTGTATGTTTGTAACTAGTTAGCTCCTTAAGAACTGATTGGAATTTATTGGTATTTTGTATCTTATGTAAAATTTTGAGTAGTAGAGCTCTTAGTGTAGAGTTTGACCGGGGAAGTACTACTACCTTACCCATTTCTGCCATGAAGCAGTAGTGCACTTGTATTAATTACTATTTGGTTAGAAAGGTCTTCACATCATCTTGATGGTTCAGGGTCGACATTGCATTGGCTATGCCTCTAGTGTTGCAAATAGGCCATAGGTGGCGTAGGCATAAAGTAGACTGACAGCTTGTTGTATAATTTCTTTTTTATACTAATACAGTAAAATAATAAGAACTACCATTCTACGTCTTAACCCAAGCCCCTGAGAATGGGATGAGTAATAAATTGAAACTTATAACTTAATCTCTTTATAATATTACTTAACATAGATTTTTAAAATGTTATAATGTTTAATTCCAGTGATTAATCTAAATGGTAATCTGGTGCAAGTGGCTGGTGTCGGCAGTCCAGTGCAGCAGCAGCAAATTGTCAACCAACCTAATATTGTTATGGTAAGAGCTTTATCATACAGTAACATACAGTGTATCTCAAGCCATTCATTTCATACCCAATAGTACTTATAATAGAGAATAATTTCTACTAAATAAAAAAATATCCTGTGACATTCTTTACACACGGCCATCTGGTTCCAAACTAAGCAGAGCTTGTACTATAAATACCAGATAACTGAAATACATAGTACATTTATATGATATTTTTTTTATTTATTTATATATTTACACCTAGACCCAGAACAAACAGACATGTTCATGCTGACAAATGTTTGTTCTGGATGGGAATCGAACCCGCGACCTTCGGCTCGGCAGTCAGTGTCGCTAACCACCAAGCGAACTATCCTGTTGATGGTTTCTAAGATAGTATAATAGTGAATAATTTTACTAAAAACAGAAATGGCCTTTACAAGCACTTATGAATAGTCTGACTCTAATATAGAGTAGCATGATCTATTCAAAAGGCAGCCTTACACAAAGTGTGATAGATTGTTTTATTCAGTGGCTATTATTTATTAGTCAATATACTTTTTCAGATGGTGAACAATAATACTAATAACAATACCAACTGCAACAACAACACGTCGAACCAGGCGGAGGCGGCGGGTTCCGATGAGGAGCCATTGCTGTATGTAAACGCGCGCCAGTACAAGCGGATACTGAAGCGGCGCGCTGCCAGAGCCAAGTTGCACGAGCAGGGCAAGATACCTAAGGAGAGGCCTGTGAGTGTAACCCTACTTTTAAATACCTGTACGTAATATTTTATGAGATGAAACAAATGAATCATTTTTTATTACCAATCGACATTGTAAGGCTCAGTTGACAGACTGAGGTCTAAATTTTAAGTCCCAATATGACATTGATGATCTCTCGGACACATTACCAATTCCAGGCTACAGGTATTAAATTTATTTAAAAAAAAGCAATGTTATACCTTGACCGACACAAGACTTCCAGGTCTTTAGGTGAATTGTATAGCATTCAAACACCAAGGCGATTACAAATGCGATATTATTTATTTGATTACAGAAATACCTACACGAATCGCGACACAGGCACGCGATGAATAGAATACGCGGCGAAGGCGGTAGATTCCACTCCGGTAGCAGGAAGTAAGTATATAAAATTTGTTACTGGATTTCAATTACTAGAAAATAAATATATTTTGAAATAGTAGGACTCTTAGTACATATTATTATCTTATTTATTTCCATCGTGAAATAATGAGGTATAAGTTTCCTTAAGGGAGACTTACATGACGTCTCAAGGGAATAAAGGTCAAAAAGGCCATGTGGTAAAATATCTGTCTGTATGGCAGTCTAGTAGCGTCAAACTTTTGTTCAGTTGTTGTTGTATTTAGTACTGACATTCTCTCTGGCTCCGTTTGGAGATAAATAAATATATAACAAATATCCCGGGACATTCTTTACACACGGATATCTGGTCCCAAACTAAGCAGAGCTTGTACTGTGGAAACCAGATAACTGATATACTACATATACTACTTTTTTTTTCTAAATACATACTTACATAGATATTTACACCCAGACACAGAACAAACTACATGTTCAGGCATGTTTGTTCTGGGTGGGAATCGTACCTCGAAACCGCGACCTTCGGCTTGGCAGTCAGAGTATCTAACCACCAAGCCAACTGGCCTGTCTAAAGAGATAATGGCCGTGAAGTATTTTCGGGAATTAAATCAATTTCTTTATTAGAATAACTAGCAGTGGATACTCGCGTTTCCGAGGAAGTTTCACCCAAATCCGCATAGGGGCCGTTCATAACATAGTTTATTTAACTATTTCATTTAAATATTTTAAATTATAGGTAGGTACAATAGAATTATTATGTAGAATGTTTCCAAAAGAAAAAAAGTTTTTACAAGTACACTTATCTTGACCATCTTTTAGTGCACCTGCCTCGCTTGTTTCTGCATCACCCCAAGGTAGACAGGTAGAAAATGCCTAAGGCATTATGTTCACCTTTGTACTTTAGTGCATAAAGAATAAATAAATAACTTCTAAATAATAACCTTCGCATACAAGGGGGGGAGAGAGGGTCTTGCTGAGTGTGACAGGTCACAGAAAGTGTGACACAGTGTAACAATAGAGGAGGGGGTCAAAAAAGGCTTATTTTAGCGTGACGCATTTTATGAACGGCCCCATAGATGTTTTTCGCAATTGAGTAACAAATATGTTATCTTCACATGTACACTAATTAATTATGGATTGAAAAGATTTGTATTTTTTCAGTTACATTAAATATTTCAGGAACGCGGTTGAAACGACAGTCGTAAACTAGTTTATAGCATTACCTAGAATAATTATTTTTATGATTCACAATACATGTTATTATAAAAAGAATGTGATGGTTCTGGCGTTTTAGGAATGTGGATCTGTCGGAGGTGGCCTCGGAGGATCAGAAGATAATGGAAGATATCAAACCAGATACAGTTTCAATCACAATTATACAGGTAAATAAAGCTTTAAACATTTTGCAATCAATCAAGCAATTTTGCAACAAATTACAATCTATCCCCAAGTTCCAACTGGAGACTCTGGGGTATTTCTTTGATATTTTATTACATATTTTGCCATTTTCGAGGATATTATAATGTCATAATATGATGTTTTAGGTAACATGATTCCCTTGCCAAAAATTGCCATAAACAGTTTGATGTATAATTTGTTTTTTCTTTTTGTGTTATTATTTTTATACAATTATTTATTATTCATTGGATCAATAGATTAACCTTTTTTTTTTCACTTTCTTATACGTCAAAGAAGGGTATTGATTATTGTACAGGCTCTAATTAGTTACATTAACTTTTTAGGATGAGGAAGCAGAAGAGAGACAGCCCAACCAATGGAGAAGATTAGCACCGCATCAGAGCTTGCAGTCAACATAGCGTAAATGAGTAAAATACTTGTCATTATGAAACTTTAACAAAAAGCTCTGAGCTTTCAAGCTCAGCCGAGTTTATTTCAGTAACTGAAGTATTATTTAAATAAGGTGAAGGACAACGGAATAGTCTTGGAGTAGACTACTTTGTAAATGTTAGTCGTAAGATTAATTATGAGATTTTTGTATAGCGCGACTATGTGTTTTGTGCCCCAAACGGTGGCGAGGCTCTTCAGTCTTTGTTAAAAATAACACCTAAATCTGTTTTGATTCTGAAATATTGATCTATACTTTTAATGACACCTAAATCTGTTTTGATCCTGAATGATGTATCTGTACTTCCAATACTTTTAATGATGATAAAAATTTACTGTAAAATTTGTAGTTCAATAAGAAATACAGGAAAATTGTAGTTTATGTCATATGGATGTTTAGATGTGATTACAATAGTGTGTAAGTATGTTAAAATTTCATCATAACAATCATGATTTAGAGATAGAGAGGCTACATCAAAATTTGTTAATTATTAGAAAAAATCGCTAGTTAAGTGTATAGTTTCTTTTCAATGTTAAGTTTGTCGATTATTTATGAACTAAAAATCAATTATGGATTACAAAATACAATCTTTAAATCAAGTGCCTTGCGTTGACGAAATGAAATAGTACTGTATTTGTTCCATGAGAAATAATCTTTCAGGAGCTTAATTTGTTGGTGAGTAAATTTAAAAGGCACTTTTTATAGTCTTGAGTTGAATCGGTCATTTCAAAAACCTCATATGTCACTCAATTAGAATTTTTCAGGAATCAATTAAAACTGTTTCATATACAAACAAAGTAGTTTGAAAGGACTTTATGCTTAATTTAGTATTTGAGTGGTAAAGAATTGAATTTGCGAATAACCTTTACATTTACCCAGAATACGCATCTCTTTACCATTAAGTTAAGAGGTTGCTGAAATGACCAATTCAATTGTTCTTTAATCTGGAAGTTATTGTATATGTTGCAAAATCACAGTTAAGGTCGTAATTTGTATGTATGTAAATATTTTCAATTAAGTGTAATACTATCTAGATCTAAACTGTAGATTTTTTATAAAGCAGTTTAAGTACAAAATAAAGAACTTTTAAAATATGTACTTTTATTTAACTGAAAAATGTTGTGATAGAAAAAGAAACAAATGGTGTAAAATGGTTTATTAGAAAGTTTATTCATAAACACAATATTTAAGGAATAATCAGGTAGATTAGTTGCTTATTTATAAATAGGGCTTGGCATCTAAATAATTTTTATGTCAAATTCACTGAGAAAATTTTAATTTCACTGTATTGATACTCTAAAAAGTATCCAATACTATTTAAAAATATATCAGTTTAAAAGGGCGTAACGTAAATAAGTTAAAAAACAAGTAACAATAATATAAATAGTGATTTTAAAACTAGCACAATATATAAAAATAATACAACTAGATTTTACAAACTTATACACAATTGCATTTTTGCTTACATTTATGATAACATTAGATTACATAGCTTTTTACCAAAGAAAATGTAACTGTAAAATTATTATTATTTACTGTGATCGCAGTTCTTAGCACATATAGACGCTGATCAAGATTATAAGATGAGGAAAGTGGTACAACATGTCTTTATAACTTAACCATAATACTATTTACCAATCCTTGTAACCATCGTCATCTTTGAGGATAAACTATTCTAAATCATGGACCGAGCTATAATTCAAGGAATCAAAGACCTAACTAAGCCTAATTAATATCTGACCATGGCAAAAATACACTGTTTTACAAATTACCTAAATATGAAAACTACCTTAATAACTTCCATAGTGTGCTAACGTTTTGCTGAAGAAACTTTAGATCGGAAAAACCGGTACAACAAAAACCGTAGTGCAAATAATTTGAACACATTATTTGGCCGTCCTATAATTACTACGTAGGTTTATGCGCATGTTCCCTGACTCGTTGTATCTCGCTCTTGATCGCCGAGATGAGCGGGATAGCGGGGTCTTCCGGAGGCAGCCGACCTTCCGCGAGGATCAGCGACGGGTTCACCGTGGGTCTCGCACCTAGGGACTATCGTTAAATTATCAACGTGTTGTTGTCCCATTGCTGTGTGAAAATTGTATTTTCAATGGCTTATCACTAAATGGTTCATTAATACACACTCAGGGGTCTGCGCCGCCGAATTTGGTTGTGCAAATCCTTGGGTTTTAAAAATCAATAAAAAGCATAAGATTATTCAAAGTAGTGCCTTTTCTTGGAAGCTTCATGTCGCAGCAGTTAGGAGAAACTTTATTGTTTAATGTCAAACTTAGGAGGTGAATTAATCATCAACCAAAATAAAATACTATAAGACAAACTCTAGCTAGTGCCTAGTGATAAAAACTAATGATATACTGAAGTTAGTTGCTTAATAATAAATTAGTTACATAATCCAGTGTAAATTCCACATAATCTAAAATAATTAATGTGTGTAAGTATATAACCGTACCTGCGGTGGTGTAGGCCCCCAAGCCCTTGCCGGTGGTGGGGCCTTCCTCTCTGCCGCGGTCCTGGTGAACGAGGTGCTCGGCCGGGGCCCGTCCCCGGGCACGCTGGACCGGGCGGGGCCCGCGGACCGACCCCGCACTGTGTCTATAGCGGAGTACGGGGACCCAGGGAGGCGTACGTTGTCGTTGCGTGCTTGAGTTAACTGCTCTGGCTCTGGAGTGACTGCTGAAATAACGTGTTATTGAAGTGTAATTTGTATGTGGGTATTTATTTTTAGAAATATGGCTAAAATGACACAAAAACTGGCACTCTGAAGAAAATCCTGTATCTACTCGTCTTTTGGATTTTTTGGCTGAATTCTAATACCAAGCATTTGCAAGCAGTTGTCTTTGTAAATTCTTATTACTTCGTACATACCAGTTTTCTTCTTCTCCTTCTCTTTGTTTTCCTTCTCAATGTCGACAGTATAAGTATCGTGTGAGTTGGGACTCGAACCCGCACTGCCGAACAATGTGAACGCATCGTCCATCAGTTCGTTGAACCGCTGCCTCATGCGGGACGGCCCTGGGTCTTTACGTATTGATGCTACTGATTTAGCTGGGCTTGATGGTTTTGAAGCTGAAAATAAGCAAACTCTCAGATTTATTCATACGTATTCCCCTCTTCCTACGATCCCGGGTTTTTAAAACGGAGCGTGAAAAAGCATATCTGCAGGCTGACAAGGTGGGGATGATCTGCGTTGTGACTTCGGCACCTCGGCGATGGGTCTCAAGGTGGAGTCAATTTGTTAGGAAAAAAATTATATGAAAATATTACAGAATTAATGAGCATAAGTAAGAAATCGATAAGAAATTAATTAATTGCCAAACCATTGAGAAAGTATTCTATAACAGTCACGCCCAATAAAATCGAGTTAATAATATAAATGAGATAGTTTGAGGATGGATGGAAAGACGAAAACTACAAATAGAATTTGGATCAAACTTGGCCCATAGATAGTCTACAACCTGGATTAAGGATACCCTGGATAAGGTAAAATTTCAATCAAAATTATAAGTACATATCTTTATGCATAATTGAATACAATTTACGGTATTTTTGACTTCTATAAAAAAAATTTAAACCCCTCAGGTTCCTCACCATCTTTTATCCTCTGACAATGCAGGTCCCACACCAGCGGGCCTATAACCCCAGGATCCTTATCAATGCTGCCGAGACGCACCAATTGTGAAGGCATTTGCCTCCGAGGCACCACGTCTTTATTGCTCGGCTTCGTTCTTTTAGGAGTTGACACTGGTGAATCGATGTCAAGGTGACGAACTGACACCGGCTCTAGGATTCTTGATAGAGGTTCTACTACGTTGCCCCTGGAAGTCCAAATCTCTAATTAGATGTAGAGTACAACGTTATAAATTTACATAGGGAAAGTAGGAAGGTATGGGTAAGTCACCGATGAGAAATTAAAAGCAATGTATATGTAGCGACATCTATGTACACGCCTACAATCCTCCACCGCCCACACAACAGTGATGTGGCGATATCTATGAACGAGTAGAAACACGCGAGAATCCTACATCGCACTATCAAGATTCTCTCAGGATTTGACATATATATACAAGCATCCAACATCAACAGTTGGACCGCGGTCCCCAGGCATCATCACCTAGCCTGGTGGAAGATCTTCCCATTTAAATGGAGAAGTCTCATACCTCGCTCCTCCATATATAAGAAATCCAATAATCACAATATTTATTATTTACCTTGGAAAAGCATTCACCGATGGCATAGAGAGATAAGATGTCGGTGTTTGTGGGGCAGAAGGTTGACCACTATCTGAGCTATCCAGCCCTGCAGCTTCTAGAAGGCTGTCTGTAGTTCCCACTGAAACAAGGAAATTCCTAGATCCATCTCCTTTTGACACATCTTAGCTCTAGATACTAAATAAATTCAGCTTACCTCTCTTCTTTTGTGGCATTCTTAGGGCATGTGGCTTTTTCTGCCGACGGCGTAAAGCTGCTGCCATTTCAGATACTCCCGATGAGGTTGTAGAAGAACTACTTGAAGAAAAGAAGGTAGTTTGATATAATATTTATGACGGTCCACCTGATAATAAGTGGTTACCGTGACTTGTAGATAATCGCAATATATGGGACTGACAATGGGTTGCAAACCTATTTAAACTCGAGATGATAAGGTCCTATGCCATTCATAGGACCAAGAATTTAACATGAGGTTGGTAACCAGCCTGTCCAGTAACTACAAAATACCCAATCACGGTCCAAAGTAGAGTGCTGACGTATTTATGATTTCAAAAGAGCAGAGATGAATAAAACTTATTACCTAGAAGCACTGGCTGCTCTATAAATTGGCAATAGTGTGCTGCTTGGTCGCGTTCTGCTTGGTGATACTACACTTATCAACTGTAAAGAAAACAAATTGTGAGATTTTTTAATGAATACATTATAAATGTTATATTTTTTAAATTCAAGTACATGACGTACCCTTCCATCTTTTTCTTCATGAACTTGCTTCAGTTGATTCCTTTCAGCTTCTCTCATCAGTTCATTTCTGTATGCGCGAAGTGATGCAGCAGATTTGATAGCTTTTCTTCTGTAGATAGAATATTTATAGGTATTAGTAAAAAGCAATTTCCTGTCGAAGAAGTTTTGTATAGCTTCAAACTTACCTATGAGCAAGACACAGTAGTATCAACAAGATTAGCAGTATCAGAACAGCTATTGTGGCTCCAACAGCCAGTGCCCAGAGTTCAGTACCGTGCACACCGCTGGTACCTGCTTCCCCCTCAAGTCCTTCTGCTGCTTTCAGATACGCTGCTGGGAAAATTGTATGTGTGATATTTAGATAAAGAATATCGTATAGATCATAAGCCTTCAATATCGTTCCTATCATGTAAATATTTTTAATGCATCTCAAACTCACGTTCGGCCTTGGTAGTGACAGCAGCACCCAGCTCCCGTGCCACTTCAGCGTCCCTCACAAGCCTCATGTCTCTGGCAGCCACAGCCGCCGGTACTGCACGACCACCGACCAGCACCACGTATACTATCTGTACGCTCCCAGTTTCCGACGACTGAAGAAATAAGAGCTGCTGCTTTAGATACAGTTTTAGGATAACGCCAAATATAAATAAAGGTCATCAGAATTCATTTTAATTAAGTCTTATTTTATCAAATTGAGTATAATTATGAGCTCCGAAAAAATACTAGTCCTTTTAAGAAGCAGGAAGTTCTAGATCATTGTTTCATATGTTCATTAAGTTAACCTTACCTCAGTAATATTCTGGATGTGAACTTGGACCGGAGGTTGCTGATCAGGCTTAATGATTTCCCTTTTAAACAAGAACGTTTCATTGCCACTTTCTTCTAAAGGTATATCAATCAATTCTCCTTTACTTTCTAATTCTTCTCGATCTGTGATTTCTCTTTTACGTAATATCACTGTTGGTGTAGCTAATATCCATGACTCTACATCGATTACACTAGTTGCTTTGATCTCTGACATTCTTGATGTAAAGTTAACGTTTTCTATTGAAAACATTTCTGCATTTATTGGAAACATTTGAGCATATGGAGCATTCGAAGAATGTAATAGTATTTTAGTAGGTAAATCATTTTTAACTTCCCTAGTTATTGTGTTAGTTACCGACTCCGCTGGAGACACAATAGAACTATCAATATCATAATACTTGAAGGCACTGTTCGATCCATAGGAACCGACTGGATTGACGTTATTTTCTTTATTAACTACAAAGGAATGAACTTCATGTTTCTTTCGAGCAGTCGGTGCATCTAATGATTTGATGATTCCCAGATGTCGTTCCTGTTGTCTGGAAAGAAATAAAAAGAATATGTAGGATATAAATTTGCTAACATAAGTTAAGCAAAAGCGTAAAGATGTAAGCCCATGTACCTAATAGTGTTTACAAAAACCTTCACAAAGTAAAAAAGCTGGTTACCTCAAAAATGCTTTTTGGTATAGTCTCGCAAGTCTTAATTGGAGGCTATCGGGAGTGGAACCTTGGATAACAGTAAGGAGCCAATAGCGACGATCTTCAGGGATCTCTGGCTCAAGACTATCAGGCACTACAGGTTCCCCGCAGTTGAGAACGCATTCTCCTGAACTTCTGTCTGTCACCGCCTAAGAATATATTTAATTGACAACATTTCTTATTTTTAACATGCTTATTAAATTCTTAAATGAAACTAGATACTGACGTTGAAATAGATGTTGTCTTTGATATTTTTTCAGGTCTAAAGAAAGCTAAACCTAAGCGACGCTCGTTGCTAAAACAGAATCCTACCTCTCGTGTAAGTGCACCATCGTGTGCGCCCTCTGTACGAAATGCTGTCACATTTCGCGTTTTAAGAACAACTCCTTTTACGTAGAAACTCAGTATAGAAGATTGGATAGGATAGAAGGATACAGTTCTTAAATCTAAAGGCTTATGAATGATGAAATGTTGTCAATATTATATTCACGGACTAAAATTTATAATAAAGTCCGTGAATATAGTGGGCTCAATAAATATCAGTAGTTTTACTATTCTATCTACACCTCCAGATCTGACAGACAACCTTATCGTGTTGCTGATTGATGTACTCTTTCATAATATCCTACCTGCGGTGGATAAGAATCCAGATAGACTGTAGCGAGAACAGTAGTGGTTCTGACGATTGGTGGAGTGGGTTGCGCCGGCGTTGGTAGCGGTGGGTCCGGTGGTGGGGGAGGCCCATCTCCTGACCCCGTCCAGAAGAAGTCCTCCAGGCGAGGAGTGTGATGATGCTGGTCCGGGGACACCAGCATGTACACTGACGGATATAGAAAAAAATCTAATTAAGTATTTTGAAACATGGATCTTGATGAGGGTTTGAGGGAACGACTGGGGATAAACTTGTTTGATCACAATATTAGCTTACTAAGTGATAACTGATGAACTGGCTCTCAAGTGAAGCTTGTAGGTGGCAGCCAGCTAGACAGAACTACACTGAGACATAATAACCCTACAAGTGGAGCCCTATATTGGAAAAAATAACAAATTAAAGATCATGCTATCCACAACAAAACTGTATAAAAGATCTGCCAAATAAATATTGTAACTTGATAATGCTTGCAACTTTTTTATTAGGCTATCATATTATATCTGAATAAAAGATAATACAAGCGCTTTCTTTTAACAAATAAATTGCCAAAAAATACAAATTTTATTCGCGAAGCATTCTTACGTTAATTCGCTGTAAACGGTATATTACTCCAAAAGAATAGACAATATATCTTGGAGGAGCGCAGCTCGTGCAGTTGTTGACAACAACCCTTGGTTCGGTAACATCGCGTGATCCTTCAAATAAACCCGCTTTACAGGTTTATTGGCCCTACCTGTAAGTTTCAGTTACTTTGCTTTTGCTGTTTGGTGCAAGTATAAGAATTTAGAGTTTAACACGTCAATTTTATGGTTAAAATTAAAAATTGTAACGTTAACAGGTATTTTATGCAATGACGTCTATTTTTTGGGCTGGTTTTTTGAGTGTTTCCTTTGAGTCTTATTATGTCTTGCATGAGGTTAAAATTTGTATGCCTAAAAATCATGGACGTCCTATATTGTTTAAGACAATTGATAGGTACATACACTTTAGTTTATTTCAGCAAAAAAATATTAACATAAGTATGTCGAGTTGATTAATTAATATGTACATGATATATTGGAGGTGGTGTGGAAGATATGCCATATTTGCAATAATAGTAGATTGTTTTCTCTATTAACTAACAAATCGCTACCACTTATTAATTCCACTACAGCGTACCACAGGGATGTGTTCTTGCACCACCCCGTACCAATCGCCGGGCTTTGTACTACACAAAACGCATTTCCTCGATATTATACAACTAACACTAACTAAGCGAAGTAGATGCGTTATTGTAAACGCAGTACGATGTTTGTTACACAAATACTCGTAAATAAGTTTGAAGTGCCTTTAATGTCAAAATAACAGCTTATTACTTATATGCATATGAAATAATTTTTGGTAATGTTAACAAAAAAATAATTCTTGTGTCTGTTTGTTCCGGCTAATATCCGAAACGGCTGTACTAATTTATACGGGACTTCACTAGGAGATAGATGGTGTTACAAGAAGTAGCTTGGGCTACTTTTTTCCCGGGGAAAATAAATTTATTATAATTTGGATTATTTGATGAAATACATCTTAGTGTACATTCCAGTATGAGACGAAGTTGAACCCCAAAAAAGTTTTAGAAGTTCGCAAACCTTATATATTTCCCATGACCTTGTGCCCAGACAAACAGTTCACGGCGAAAGTCGTGAATCAAATAAGATCATGCGTTCAAGTCGAGCATCAGTGAGAGGAGGTTCGGATAGATTGGTGATCTAAACTAGTCATATCTGCACTAATATTATAATTTAAAATTGTTTGTATGTAGGTAAGGTAATCATTTATCCGATAAAAATAAATATATCACTAAAATAAGCTTCACGATTCCCGAGTGAATCGGGAATCCGGGTAAAACCGCGGGACGGAAGCTAGTTAATAATATTTTTAACCAGTTTCCTGAAACTATCATTTACTAGCTGTCCCCCGCGGCTTCAATTACATCACGCGTTCCCGAGGGATGTAACATTTTCCAGGATAAAACGTATCATATATGTTATTACATGGTATCCACTATTTACGTGCCAAGTTACATGCAGATGAATCTAGTAACGACCTAGTCTAGGGTGTTTTTTATTGTTGGCAGCATTCAGCGACGCCATTTTGTTGTTCCCACCCCATCAGTCGACGTCAGTCCCTAAGACCGCCAAGGTGCGTGTCATTCATCGAGATATGGAGAAGGTACGTAAACTGTATTTGTTAAGGATCCGAACTTACTCCTCTTCTTTACCAGCTTTATAGCATATCGTAATCATACGGCAAAGGAGTAAGACCGATGTTTCCCATATAAAGTACGATCTTTCCCTCGGTTTTGTAAACATTATTATTTATTTTTATATCACCTTCGATTATTGTTTACCTATTAAGAGATATGTCAAGAACAATGGTTTATTAATCTATGTTTTATACAAAACTCATATAGATTCGTAGTTCGGCCAAAATTTTTAAAGCCGGGAAAAAAAATATTTCACAACATTACTTTTTCTAATTTCTAAAATAACATCTGTTATTATTGTATATCGATTTTGGTATATCCCCGGTGCACTATACCAAAAATAAAGTATTATGTCGTACTTACATCGAAATTATGTATTCGATCGAACCCTGAAAAATGACGAAAGCTTTGAATTATGCGATAGACACGCGCTGCACCGCATGGCACCAAACTTTATTGAACCCGTCACGACACAAATATCAAATAAATTATTAGATACTAGCTCCCGTCTTGAGGTTTTATCCGCGCTCCCGAATTATATTGTATCCCGGGTTTGTAACATAGGTAGGCTATGCTACTTCTGTATAAAGTAGCAAAATACATCCATACAAAAATAGAAATCATTTCTCTTTTTAATATTGTAAATTAGTCTATACTCAGACTTTTAATAAGATGAAAGTCTGTTTTTGTTTTTCCGAGATAAAACTGACATTACGGGGATTGCCAGTTTTTTGATATTCCTAAATAGTGATGTGCCACTATCGGAAAACGAGGTTAATAAGTCGGGAGAATATTTTCAACCAGTTTTCGTAATTATCGGAAATCATATCCTTGTTGTAATCGTTTAGCCCCTTCGCTTCGAATACCCTTTTAATCCAATGGTTAGGCCTTCTACGAAAGCCTGATAATACGCTTTGAAGTAGAAAACTTTTAAGGTAATCGTCTCATAACCATAAAATATTACGATTCAACAAACGGGTATCGCAGGTACACAACTATACAAAAGAGTTGCCATCATTATTTGTAAATTTGGCATTTTAATGTGTCATATTTGTCTCAAACAGACTACAGACTAAGATAACAGCGAGCGTTAGTAACTTGAAGTGAGCTGACTATCGTACATTAGTATACATCGTATTCTATAATTATCGTACATGGACCGAATTTGATCAAAATGATCGTACTTATTATGATAATGTCTATTATAGATATATAAATCATATTAAACGTAATAATTTTCCACACAAAAGAATATATGAAAATATGCTATAGTTTTGTCATATTTTAAATATGGACGGATTCATAGAGAATGAGATGGAATATGTAGAAGCCGTCTGTTAGGAAAACATAGATTCTAAGTTAATATTTTGTGCAGTGAAATGTCTCACTGAAACGAAAAGGGAGTGTAGTCACTTGGCAAGATCTACGGGTAAAATGAAAAAGGGAGTGTTTTCCCTTTATATGACTGAGTGGATAATGTTAATGTTGGATATAATGAATATCAAAATTATTCTCTTATTGGCATTGGTACATGATAACCAATGACAATGCATGTACAGCAGACGCAGAATAAAGTTCCAGTCTCGGGGGTGGTGTAATTTCTCAAAACGGATCATAAGAACTAATGGAAATAGAGAATTTGTATTTCCCCAAGATTTTATAGGACAAAATAAAATATGCTCAAACTTTGAATCATGATGGAAATTATGATACAATCTGCGTACGATAATGGTGTGTTATCGTACATCATAAGAAGGCACAACATTATCGTATATGTACGATAATTATAGTATGATTCCGAATACTGACGACATCTGACATCGACCTTTTTTTTTAAATGTTGCAAGCGTAGAGCGTAGTGTTGTAGTTTGGCTCAGTATGAATGATTCATCGAATTGTTGTATTATGGTCTAAATAAATGTTTTATAAAATATAAACTTAATAACATGAGTAATAAATAAGATATGAAGAAAATAAAAAATCAATTATAAATTAAAGCGATCGATACATTTTATTTCACTTTTGTTAGGAGGTATATGTGGTTATATTGCCTGTGTAGAAAATTACTATTTTATTTATATGGTAGCACTATCAGTGATCAAGGCATCCGCCATTTTGTGCGTCATTCGTTACCTTTCTTTGCCCACGATTCGTATTTGTTATAATGTTTATTATCTCTCCTTGTTACCTTGTGTTTGTTGTTGTTCTTTTTAAAACGATAAGGAAGTCAAAGAACAGTCTTTAGAAGAAATTAAAACAGGATTCTGTTTTGGCGATAGATAATGCCCCTTACCATTCCTGAAAAAAGGTAGAAAAACTCCCACTACGGCGGGCGTGGCGTAATGTCCAAATTCAAGAGTAGCTAACTTAAAACTTTAAGACCCAATGATTAAAGTAGAATGAATTAGTATGATCGGAAAGAGGTAGTTTAAATTTTATGTTACAAGTTATAGCAATAGTAGTTTGAATATTGTAATTAATGCATACAAACTTTAATGAAACTCCCGAATGCATTTTATTTAATTAATATATAAGTAATAAAATGAAAGTAGAAACGGAATCACAATATTCGATTCTCGATTTAAATACTCGATTAATCAGGATCAACACTAGTTTTACTTTACGATAACGTGGCAACCCATTTTAGTGTATCTACATACAAATCAGAGTACAGATAGTTCAAATATATTGATTTAACTTATTTACACTGGCTGTTTGGATTCGTTGGATGAACTAGAATGTAATCTAAAATGTTCATATCCAATGAATTTTTCTTAACTACTTATTTGTACGATTGATATGAACATACGAGCATGAACACCGAACGAAAATTATGGACATGAGTGATTAATTAATTGTTTTCGAATCGAATTTGATTATAGTGAAGGAGTTTGACATTGCTTTGATGAATCGCCTTTTATTATTTTATCGATTTCACTATGCCTACTAACCTATTGACACAATGAACTGAATTTCACGCATTTTTAAATTAAAATCATTTTTATGCCGCTGTAGCACTGTTGAATGCTTCAGGATAGCTATTGACGAAGTTAATGAATGTTCTATCGTAGTAACACCATTGATGACAAGCAAGAGAGAGCTATTACTCTGCAGAGGTTATTAGAGTGGCTTTTAAAAAGGCACTAGGCAAAAACAAATTATCGCTTGCTAGCAATGAGACATGGTTAGAAGGATGTCTTAGTGGAGAGTTCGCCCAGGGAATTACAACCACCATCCCTATTTCCCTACTAATATTATAAATGTAATTGTAAGTTTGTTTGTTACGCTTTTACGTGAAAACTACTAAGGCGATCATCATGAAACTTTGTACACATATTCTTAGAGGTATTACAAGTAACATAGGATACTTTATTCGCCGAGAAAATGTTACTTCCCTTGGGAACGCGGGGGACAGCTAGTGTGTATATATTTCCGCAAATAATAGTGCACTAGTATTACTGTGTTTCGGTTATAATGGTGAGGGGGGTGTTGAAATTACAGGAGCAAGACTATGGAAATCCAAATGTCGCACTTAACAATAGGCACACTTTTGTCAGCCTATTTGATATATAAAGCTACTCGTATTTAAAAGAGAGCCCATTTTATTAACTAGGTGCTCCTAAAACCCATTATATGGTTGTCACGCATGGCTAACTGCACTCATTAGTATTTGGTCCTCTACATTACAATTCGTTTGATGATAATAACGTATTAACCCAACTTGATGAAATTGGTTATCGAACTTAAACGACGACGCTTTGAACCCTTTATATATAAATTGGCACGGTTAACCCAACCCTGGGTGGATCAGATTAATTGGAGTTGGATGTAAATGATTCAAAATAGGTAGTGAAAGCTTGTGAGGATGGATCTATTAATGTTTGTTACTCTTTCATCCAAAAACGACCCACGGGATATGGATGAAACTTGGCACTTAGATAAACCATGCCCTTGACAACGTTTAGGATACTTTTTATCCCGGGAAACTGAAAGTTCCCTCGGGGACGAGAGTGAAACCGTAGAGGACAAAGTGTTAATACAGGGTTCTGTTTATTAGGTTACCAAACGTTAGTATTGTGTACGGATATTGGGTTCATCTTTGTATATAACCCAGACACATAATATGGAACTAATACGTGTGAACCACTGCTCCAGCTTTGTACATTTAGGTTTATAGAGTTTTAGAGCACACATCCTGTCCAGTCAGATTTGGTTGTACATAAAAACGTACAAAAAGCCATATAATAGGAGTGTAATGGCGGCGGTTTACACGCGGTGCGTATGCGCATCCATTGTTGAACGGCGGATGTGTACGTACCGATGGCGCGCGCACCGGACCGTGGCGACCCCTATTGATTTATTAAAATGATTGCTTTTGTCCTTCCGTAATTATTTATTTCAATTTTTAAATGCAGTACCTTTAAAATTTAATTTATACATGTACCTTTACTAGAGCATTAGAAATTGTGATTTGAAATTCAAATAGATTTTAAATCATCTGTTTAAACTGATGTAGATTTGACGAATTATGACCAAGGAAATCGGGATTAGCCCGATCAGCCCTCTCTATCCCCCCGCTGTACCTAATCGATAAGTGTTATAAATCAAATATACCACCAAGAGATTATGTTGATAAAATTAAAAGGGCCTCATATGTTTATGGAGTACTTCCGTTCTACAAAAATAAATCAGTTCTAAAAAAAAAGTTTGCAGTCGTATATATACCTAGGAATTAGAGTTTCGAATCTGTTAGAATCTCAGACATTTTCCCCGGGATCATTTTCTTAGAGCCGTCTCGCCAAAATAATATAGGTAAAAATTTGCCGAGTGATAACTTATCTAATTACATATTTTTTTGCTTCCACCCTTTCAGTGTTCCGTTAAAGTAATAAAACACCCGAGTTTTAAATTCGCTTTGTTATATCATTGATTTTACTAGTTTACGGTAGCTAAATTTGCTTATAATTTCAAGTGTTTATTATTATTAAATATTATTTTGTAAATTGTACTTACGTTTTTCATCATTTTCGTAATCGTCGGCAAAAACACAAATAAAACTACAGAGCAAAAGAGTAGCCAAAAGAGTTCTTATTTTAAACATATCGCTAAGAATTTATTTTTAATTTTTCATACCGAAGAAACACTGTTCAAATACGTCCACTAATGAACATAAGGATAAATTAATCTATTCATGTCCGAAATCGCGCTATGATTTCATTACAAGTCTTTTTAAAATACTCCATAGTTTAACAGTATTAGCTTCCACCAAGTAGTTGATTCACTATTTTAATTACACACAATACAACGTATGCTATTAAAGCATATTGTCACGACTCTACCAGACAACCATCAAAATTATACAAAAACTGACAAAAAGCACTGTGCTTTTGGAATTGTTTAGTGTTGCTTAGCGACGAAATTAAAATAGCGCGCGCATGACCATAGACACAAGGTGGGCTCTTCACGTAGACCGATCACATTAGAAACATGACATGTTTTTAATCAAATGTGTTTCAACAAATGCTTTACAGCTCAGTTAACAAAAAAAAATTAAAATGACATCAATTTAACAATTTATATAACATTTAAAAACTTCATTTTATTCTGTTCTTAAGAACGATAGCCGTACATGCCACATTTGTCTGTGATTCTTAAAATGTTGCCATAAATAGTATTTAACTACTAATTTGGTACACCAAAACAATGTAATTTTAGTTGGCTGTGCAAAGCTTAAATTATACGTTATGATATATTTCATTAAAATTAGGATCAGAAATGATATTTATCTTTTACTTTGTTTAAATCAAAGGGCATGCCTGGTGTGCGGTGATTTTTTTATTTCTATTTTAGTAAGAAGCACCAATAATGATAGAAATTACAAAATCCTTTCTTTTGTTTATATGGCTAATTGTAGCATATTTTTTCTCGAAAGGTTTAAGGTTTATTTCCTTGGTTCCGATATATGTTCAGATATTTACACTTTCAATAAAAGAAACTTGTAACCAAATATACCTCAGAGGATAATCTTACCGCAAGTATTAAATCAAGCCGATAATATAAACGTTCCATCCAGACCTCAATATGATTTGAAAAACATGACAGCCCAAAAGCGCTTGTCAGTTAGCAAGTTAGCTTAGTGGTAGAGCTAGCTTACAGAATAGCAAGGTTTTGCATTTAATAGTGGCATTTATATTTTTTTAGAGACAACCGTGACATTTCCATTTCACTCTAATGGTAGAAAATTTTCATCAACCTGGCAACTCTATAATTTTTCCGTCGACCGCAAATCGCAGCTCACTTCGTGTGAGTTCGTTCGTCGTCCGTCGCTTCCGTCCGACACGGACTTTGTGCGACGTAAACGGGTGTGTGCGAAAGTATGAAGTGAAATCGTACAATAAAAGTGTGTGAAATGTTTAGTGTTAGTTTTCATTGTGCATAAAAACCAAAATGAGTGCGAACGGATAACCTTGTTTACTTTTTCGGTCTATGAAACTGAGCGCTGTGTACACGTAACTTTTATGAACGGTTTCAAAATGGCTGTGTTTTGAAGGACCCTTTGTCCGCTTTCGTGTGCTCCTACCAGCATGATAGTGGGGTCGTACTGTCAGAAATTTAACTTCGAGAGGTGAGCGAGACCCTTGATAAGTTGTAGCGGTTTTTGTGCAGAAGCACGCAGTGGAAAAGTACTGGTTCCCGCCGATCTGCGGTGTCGAGTCCGGTTGATTGCTTTCTACGCGGGCGATACGAAACGATCACTTGCAACGTGTGAGTTTCTAATAACCTTTTTATTTCTCGTTAGAGTACTGATAAAGCAGCTCCACGACATCACGTATCAGACGGCCACATCGCCTCAATATGCACCTAAAATAAACTGGTATTCATTTCCGTGGCTGCTCGCCTCAAGTAAACATATGACACTGCTTATTTTTAGACGAAACCGTTTATCATTCTTATTGGATCATGTGGATTGTTAATATTCTTGTTTTGTTACAAGGTAATTTTAGAAATATCAATCTTAGCTCTTTTTGGTGCTAAAATCTAAAAAAGTTGTTTACAAACTAATGTAAAACTTCAATCCATCTAGCTATGTCACATGTTTTATAAAACTAAACTTTGTTACGACATTAATAATGCAGTCTTCATCTCTGCCACTCAGGATGCTCTAATTTACTTAAAAGGATGCTGCACTTTCAAATTGCAATTATTTATCTGGATAAATCTAGTTACAGCTAGCAGAACTAGTTCTTTTATGCATATTTAAATATGTGCCCTGTTATATTGGAGCATCTAAATGTACACTTTTTAATTGCTATGATAACTTTAAATTTAGTTCAAAATACTTTTGTTAATTCATCTTTCATGAGGTTTCAAAATTTTACCATAAAACTTGATTACATATATAAAAAGTATATTTTCTGATACACCTACTTTTTGAAACCAAAACTAACAAAACAATTCTCATGACTCATTCTTAAACTCTCATTAATTCTTTATCCTTATTTTAAATATTACCTACATTGTATTAAATTTTTTTTTGGTCTTATACTAGTTTTTACATTAAATAGGTATATTGAATTAAATTTATTTGTTTAGAATACACTTGAAGATTGAAGAAACTGAAAATTCTTAGATTTTAGATTTTTTTTTGCCATTTTCATTTAATATTTTTCTTTACTTACAACTAGTACAACAACCTCTAGATTTACATGTTATTTTTTTAATAACGCCTTATAAAGTATACCCACAATACAATAATTTTAATTGATTATTATTCATAAAATGACAATAGATAAGGCTGTGGTTATTACTATTTATTTTATAATTGCTTGGAAATTCATGCATCTATGTATTGGTATTTTATAAGTAACAAAATATGAATGACTAACAAATAGACCAAAGTTTGAACACATAACTGTGTAAGTATATGTTCAAACGAAGGATATCAATACTTTAAATGCAACATTGTAAATATGTTTGAAATATATAGTCTATTTTGGTTCTTTTTAATTATTCTTCTGTATAATTATTATAACTAACTAGTGTGGTAGTTAATAGCTTAGTAAAATGATGTTGTGATGTACTGACTGACCAATAGAGTGATTCAACCTTACCATGTTATTGTAATTTGAGGAAGACTAGGCTTGCAGCAAGCTTTATGTCAATTGGGTCAGAAGTTAACTTATATTTGTTTTATTTTGAAATGAAACAGCAAACAATTAAATTAAAATGAAATACTTGGTAACTAAGATTACCTTTTTTGGATACAGGCTTTTAAAATAGACTTTTCTAGACATACTTGTATATTCTTACACTTGGCTACTAAACTTACTATATTTGTTAGGACAGACATTTATATAGGTAATAAGCCTATGCTAAAGTTTATCTTAAAGTAGGACTATCATATTTTTTATCCATTTGGTTGGTACCACCCTCAAGCTAAAAATCTGATATAGTCTTCTGCTTAAGCTATGAAATTGAACCTTATTGACGGGATCGCCGCGTAGCTGCCTCGCACGTCTTTGCCTCCTCTCACATCTTTGTAGGAAAGACAACATAATTAACTAGTCAGACTCTATTTCCATGTCAAATATGTAAATAAACTATATAATAAAGAGCAGTATGAGTACCATATTATTATATTATAAATTATCGGCTAAGGTCAACTGACTGGCAGCTAAGCTTATACCACCGATCGTGAAATGTCGCCGACACCGTTATGTGCTCAACTATTGTTGGTAGTTGGGCTGCACGAAAGCCGAAGCCGAAACGCATAACGGCAACACTAGACTCTCGACTCATTGTGCGCTCACGCACGCTCGCTCTGTCGCAAACTGTCGCATTGTTACTCAAGTTAACTTCGAGTTGGTATTCTGTTTTGGTGAAATCATGCTTTCCTATTCGAATGTAAAATTAGTTTTCGGAGAAATCTAATTTCATGTTTGTTAACAGTAAATTTTGCTACAAATTATTTTTGTTTTTGCGTTATGGGTTTTCGTTAGCATTTTACTGATTAAACTTAACAGCTTCGAATGAAATACTCGCAATCTATACTTTATTTTTCCAATAAATTGTGTCTGCCCCCTTATTTATCATCAGTCTACAGTTCAATGAGATCTCTGAGAGCGGACCACGTGACTGCATAGTCAACGAAAGAGTTCAAGAACAGATCAGAAACATAATCGATCTAATATCATTAACCCAACAGAATGTTGAATTTATCGTATATTTTGTATATAAATCGCAAACTAATTATGTACTGTTGTATTATTCTTTCCTTTAGTCGTTTAAAAGCACTTATCTTTACCTGAAAAAAGTCGATAAAAAAGAAAGTCTCAAGACCCAGCTTCAAACATGTAGAATGAGATTACAAATTGAATTTTATCGTCCAAAAAATAAAGACAAGGTTACCTCTGAAATTGTTTTGGAGTGCGCAGTATTAGGTAATGAATAAAGGAATACGTTGATATTGAGCATAGACTAGGTGTATTTATATCTTTAGGTATATTTATGTTAGGAACAAAGGTTTTACATAATTAAATGAAGTCTAGGTCCAGATAGGTTAGATCGCTAACAAAACACACGAGAACTGGCAGTTCTAAATTCAAAATAATGCACACTTATTCAAATCATACACATGGAAAATGCACACGCACACAATCAAGTCTTAACTTTATGAACAATATGCGAGGATAGGTATTGCGGAAAATGGTCGAACCAGGTATTTTTTTCCTCCAAGAGCAGACGGTATTTTTAAATTAATAAGTTTTCCGTGCAAATATTGCACACAACTACCTGATTAATTTAATATTGCACAAAACTATGTAACCTATACAAAATACAGGTAGGTGGTTAAATATAATTTTCTAGTTACAACATTGAGTCAGGTGACAAACGTTTGCGAAATGCGTTCGTGAATTATTTTCGCCCGTTTCTTTTTCTGTCTTGGCCGGATTGGCTGGTGTACTGACGGTCACCGACGAACGGTTTGCATAGCCAAGTGATCTTCATCAGATTATGTATATTGGAAAATCGTGATATTATGCAATACCATTGTTTTCGTAGCGATAACCGATTGGGTGTAAGTTCGTGAATTGGAACTTATACCACGGGTGTAATGTACCTACTTAACAATTAAGGTAGCTACTAATTTTATTGTGAGCGTGGATGTATGGGTGATTGTTACTCTTTCACGCTCATCTACTGAACGGATTGGATGAAACTCGGGACATAGACAGTTTATAAACTGGATGAACACAGGATACTTTTTGTACTGGGAAAATGTAACATCTCGAGAATGCGGGTTAACCGTGACGGCTAGTTTTTTATACATGCGAATGTTTGTGTGGCTGAATGGATGTTTGTTACTCTTTCACGCAAAAACTACTAAAAGGATTTGGATGAATTTTGGCATATGAGATTTTATAACATTGATTAAAATTTATAGAATTTTTTTTATCAAATAAAATACTTTTTATACCTCGAGTGAAACCGTCTGTGACAGCTAGTATACTATATAAATAAGAAGTATGGGCTAGTAAAAAGTACATCATCCGTGAGGTCTTCGTTAGAATCTTGCGTTACACGCCGGCAGTAAAACTTTTCTTAAAATGGAAACTTTAATTCGACGTGTCATTCGCAATGCTGCTATAAATGGTGGTTGTAACTCTTTGGATACCTATCTGTCAGTAGCTAGGGATAAGATAGTACAATAAACCTCTTTTGACCTTTATTCATTTCATAGAAAAATATACTAGATTGCTTTTGAAGAAGGTTCATCTATTTATGCAGCAGTTTAATGATTAACCTTATCATGAAGTTAGAAGATTTATTTTCTAAAACACATTGAAACGCCAAAATGGGGGTGCTTATTATACAACTGTAAATAAGTTCTTAAATATTTGTCAGATTATTTTTTGATGGTCAGGTCATCATATACCTAGTTTAAACTAGATGTAAATCAAGAAGATATTCTGCTGGTCACAACCAATTACTTGATTATCTTTCTGCCTATATAATTAATCAAAAACTACAAAAAGCAAGTCAACAGGATATTAGACCACTTTCCCTTTTTTAAGTACCTTAGATATTCATTTTAGTTCATTTCAAATTTGAAAAGGTAAACGAAGGTTTTTAATGAAACAATCAAGCCGTTGAATAAGTTGTTAAACTCACCTTTATTGCCATGAGTTTAGGTTTCCATGAAAAACTAGGTCTCGACATGCCTATTTACCTTTGATTAGGATATCTACATACCTTTGTGCCTTTGTGAAGAGCCACAGCTTATGTGACACAGCTGTGACAATTGATCAAATTGTTTTATCACGATTCACGACCAGCCTTGTGTACTATGTGTTAGTTACATAGACACAGTGTAATTTTTTTAAATGTTCAAAGACCTCTATTAGCTTTGAGTTGTTGAGAAATAAGGTCGCGTGCTTGATAGCGAAACCTATACTTAATAATATTATAAAATGGAAAGATTTGTAAGTAAGTATGTTTGTTGCTCATTTACGCAAAAACTATTAAACGGATATAGATGAAACTTGGCACATATATAGAGCATATCCTGGAATAACATATGGCTACTTTTTACCCGTGAAAATGTGATATCCCTCGGGAACGCGGGTAAAACTGCGGGGGATAGCTATTAATAATGAAATAAATTAATATCCAGGGACATCTTTACTAGCTATAAACAATGGCAGTCAGATAACTGATACACTACATTTATGACTTTTTTTCTAATTACATACTTATTTAGATACTAGCTGTTCCCCACGGTTTCACCCACGTTTATCGATATCATATATAGCCTATAAAATTCCGCGTTGAAAGGTAGCACTTCATCCCGATATGTTCAGTAGTTTTGGGGTGATGGTGCGTCAAAGGAACCCTATTTTCCTTGTATATAGTATAGATTTACACCCAGACAGTACAATCAGATATGTTCATGCACACAAATGTTTGTTCTGGGTGGGAAACGAATCTGCGACCTTCGTCAAATAATCGTTTATACTGTGTATTTTGCGCTATGGTAGACTTATTGAGGATATTTAGTGGGCTGTTTCTTTTAACCTCCTTTCTTTCACTTAGCAACAGTACTTTTTATTGATACTGCAATTTAGTTACTAATTTCGCAGTGACTGTTGAAATTCGCAGTGTGAATTTAACAACAATAGCCTTTTTTTTTAGGAAATTGCAGCGTTTAAACCAGCATCGTTGCGTCGAAATTTGGGACGACTGAATTTATAACGAAAACAACTGTTTCCGTAATATTATAGAGTGAACGCGAATTGCGATACATACTTACCTGCCTTCCATCAGGTTTTTACAATTCTGTTGTTAAATCGGGATAAGCTGTTGAAATTACATATTTTATACAGAAATCGTCGTATTTCGCAAGCTTTTTATACCGGTCTTTTGTGAATTTGGTACATTGTTACTTTCTATTCATATCTGGTTTGTTCATATGTACCTACCTAATTATGTGTATTTTACATAATGTATCAAATATTTAAAACCAGTTTATAACCAGATTACTCAGTAACATTATTAAGCCGTTTAAAAATATAATACCTCTCGGCTTCTTTAAAATTAACGCGCAAAAAAAAGATTTGATTAATTGGACAGGCAAATACAGAAACCTACATAGTGATTCGCTGTAAAGGTAGATATAGATAACCATTCGTTCGGTCTCATTTTTTTGCATTGTAACTCTTGTAAGCAAAAGACTAGAAAGCACCGTAGTGCAGTAATTTTTCACGACGTTAATAGACGTCATTAGTCATCGTGTCAGTAGTCTCATGCCGCCGTCACGTTTTCGGCATAAGGCATACGGTTTACGATTATTTTCTACGGCAATTACAGCGTATGATGTTTTGTTTTGTATTGCCCTTTGGCTCATAATCTTATTAGCGGTTACATCAAAACCATATTTCTAAAGCCATTCATTAATGTCTAATTTATTTACTATTTTCTTAGGTACAGATAATCTGTAATGAATAAGTTAAAGATGTATTTTATGTTGAAGATAATTTAATATTAACAACGAATTCAATTTGCAGTTGCTCATACGTGAAAGTACGATTAAATGTTCTGGCTTTCAGAAGTAAATGACAATCGTTAGCTTTCTTGAAAAGGCTTAAATATAAATAGAAAAACGTAGGTATTCACGAATTTCTTGAGCGTGAAATGACTGAAATCGTTTCAAAATTGTGTAGTTATTTGTTTCTGTTCTTCTCAGTTAAAGAGGATACATTTTTCAACCGGTCAAGTCATAAGCCTTGCTTACGTATCTATTAAGTTTGTAAAAACTTGGTTCCAACCAATTTGGTAGCTCAATTTACCATTTGTAGCATGTCCGGCCGTTCGCCCACGCCTCTCGGTTTAGAAAGTCGATGGGCGCAATGATAATGCTAGGTTTCGGCGCCAACTGCTCTCTTGCATTGTTCTCAATCCACAATAGGATTATAGGATGCCAGTGTGTGGTCATTCCCACTTCCGCACCACATTGCGTTTTAGGATTCGTGCAGTTATGTATGGGAGAGTTTCGAAACTCGCAGAATGCTGTAGGCTACGTCATAAGTAATTATATACATATAAAAAACTTGAAGCAAGCACGAAAACGATGATAGTACAACTAAAGTAAATGGAATATGGAAAATGCAAATAAAAATAGATTAAATAAGATAACAAGTAAACGATTCGCAAGCCATGTTCAAAGAATAAGAATAAAATGTCCTCTATTAACCTTGCTCAATATCAATCTTTGTAACATTGACGACATGTTTGAACACCAGTTTAATTAACGGACTACAAAAATCTCTTGTCACTCTATTTACCTACTTGCCAAGCTGGTGGTAAAGCTGTTTGATGCTCGGACGGCCTACAACAAGTCCTCTGAACTTAGGCCAGGGATATAGATAAGACCTCTTGTTACATGATGGAGAAACTTTGCAGCTTTCTACAAACTAGCTCCGCACTTAGACGTAAAAAATTGATGATATTTTTCCAGATTAGGTCATACAATTCTGTACGATTTCTTGTGATGGGTGTTAAACACAGTTTCATACTCATTACACGACCGAATTCTATTAATTTTTTGTAAAATAAGCTTATTAATCCGTGCTCACGATATTGCCTGACCTCAAAATGGCCTTATCTCTAGTACATTTCTGGTTTCCATTGGTTGTCGAAATATTTCTTGATATACTTTTAAGACAAGTCTGTAAATGTCTGAAAGTACAGATTTAAATGAGCGTGGGCCATTACTAGGTAGGTAAATTACTTGGTGAAACCTTGTAAGTGTTTGTCTCAGATTTTATTATAATAAGCGGATTTCACGTTCGTTCGGCTAGGGCGGCTCGGCTCTGTCTCGACTGTTCAAGGCGAATCGGGTTTCATTGTAAATCTAGATTGTTGTGCCCCACTCGGATTTCTTTGGCCTTTCCGTCTGTCCAAGTATGTAACTAATATTTCGCACAATTATTTGTTAGACAGTCACAAGACTATTGTCAAAAGGTTCCTGGAAAGCCCTTTGATGTTTAAACAAGTAAACAGGACGTTTCTTCCGAGAATTTCAATTTGCCTAGGCTTGAGTTTGGTCTTCAATTTGTTAATGAGACTTCTTGGTGTCGGCTTAGTCTTACACGGGCTTTCGTGCCCTCTTTACGGACCAAATTCACCGTCGCAGACATGCTTCACTGTAATGGCGGCTCTTAGCAAATGAAAACTCGATTTTTACGACGCTTTCTGCGAAATTACTTCGCCGTAAATGCCGAAAAATATTAAAATTGAAACGTGTCCTCTCGTGCGTCCTTCCTTAATTTAGGCGGAGGTGTCTTCGTAATTTAGTTTGATATTTGTAATTCAATAAACGTCCAAATTGAATTGCCGTAACGGTCGCGGTAAAATTAATTATACCATAAAGCAAGTGACAATATTTTGGTCCTTTTTGTTGTAGTTTAGGGTTGCCATCCGTCCGAGTTTCCCCGAATTTGTCCTAGTTTTGGCTTTAAATACTTTCTACTAAATTTTAATTATATTGTTACCAATCTCCTTTAGCATATGAATAAATAAAATCATATAAAACTTTATCTTTTTTTCTACATACTTATATAAGAAATAGAAAGATATGTCTGGGGTTTTCGCTCATAAATCCGCGGCTTTTTAATTCCTTATCGTAGGATAGGAGATTTAACAACCCTAGTGTAGTTTGACACTTGAAGACTGAAATTGAACCATATGTTGCAGGGAATGCATGTCATGTACCCGGAGCCGTCGGCGCAATATCGCAGCAGTCAGCCCCAGAGCACCCAGCCCGAGTATCAGCCGGTCCTGTCGCCGGCTCCCCATCAGCCAGCTAAGAAACGTCGCATTCTGAGCCCAGCCACACAACACCAGCACACCGGACACCAGCACACACAACCAGACAACACAGGATACAAGGTACATTATAATTTTTCTTTTATGTTATCACTGGTATTCTCGCTACAGGTGCATCATAACTCGTTTTGCCAAATAGTCGACCCGATGTTGCGCACGATTTTTTATTTATTCATACATCCAGCATCCAGAGTATAGTTACTCTATACTCGATAGGTACTATACTATATACTAGCGGTAGTGATTTTGATTTATTTAGTATTATTAGTATTGATCAATCTATGATATCGATCCTATCAATAGCTTAATCAGTATTTTTTACTAGTTTTCAAGGTCAACTATCTTTTATTTTTGCGTACACTAGTATCGAGTACTGAAACGATTCATTTTACTGATCTATTGTAACCGGTTCTTAAAAATCGATACCAAAAATACTAATCGAATGAGTAACGCAATTGTACTGTTTTAATAACTACATGATTATATTATCTAGTCTGAATTTATTGCTAATAATTATATTTTGAATAAACGTTTCACTGACAAAAGTTTAATCGTTGAATTCAAACAAGATTTATGTTTCTCTCTGAACCTGTATCATTGTTGTATGGAACATTCAGGTTTTATTAAAAGAACTTGAATGATTCCCCGACAGGTGCATCATACAACTCGTTTTGCCAAATAATTGACATCCTCAATTTTTGTTCGACTACTGCAGTATAATACCGCGCTTTCTTGGCGCATGTTTTGTGTGTTTCTTTGTGTCTTTGTGAAAATGTGAGAACACATATAACGTGACGTGACGGGAAAGCAAATAATTAACACTTTCTACAGTTGAATGCCGTTTTCGACTTCATGAGGAAAATTCCATTATATACACCAGTGTCATTATGTCAACAGCGTTTGCGATACAAAGGTTAATTTGACTTTTTCGATTTCAACATTTTGTATCGACATAACCGCCTACACGCTATTTAAGTTATTGAATTTAAAATGCGACAACAACTTATAGTAATTGATAAACAACCGGTTGAATTTGTCAGTCGCTGTCGCAAAGCATCTCAATCGTGCAACGTTATTTCTTTTGGCCATGTTACGTTCATAACGGCCCAGTTGGCTTGGCAGTTAGAGACTCTGTTTACCACGCCGCAGGTCTTAGGTTCGATCCTTATCCAGTTAATCATTCTTTGTGTCTGGGTGTAAAAGTTTATATGATGTATCCAAAAAAATATTGTTTATGTAGTATACCTGGTTTCCATAGTACAATCTCTGCTTAGTTTGAGATCAGACGGCCGTGTGTAAAGAATGCCCCAGAATATTTATTTATAAAATATTGCATACCCATAGAATAAAAACTTTTCGATAATGTTGGGACATGAAATACTGGCTGGTTTCTACAAGGTCTATATTTTACTTATCTAAAAAAAAACGTCTGGTTGAAATCTCTCAATATCAATACAGATAATAATATATGCCGACGATAAAAGGCGAATGTCGTTCCAAGGAGTTATATTTCAAGTTAATTTCGCGCGGCGTTCGGCGGAGGCCAACACACTGATGAATATGTAATCACGTCAACACTGTCGCCTTATATATTGAGGAGCGGGTTTATATCGAACTGAACATATATATGCATTTACCTACCCTATTTACAGAACAGCTCCCGGGGATCGGGAATTGATTAAGTAAAATGAATATTCAGACATTTTTTACACTGTCACATTATATACTATGCTGGTATCATTGAATATTTTTATCGATATTATAAAAATACATTGCTAATGTGTGTATGTTGAGGGTTTGACGGGCCAGTTGGCTTGGTGGTTAGAGACCCTGACTGCCAAACAAAAGGTCGCGGGTTCGATTCCCACCCAGGACAAACATATGTGTGCATGAACATGTCTGGTTGTTCTATGTCTGTAAATATCTATATAAGTATGTATTTAAAAAGTAGTAAATCAGTTACCTGGTAGCCATACTACAAGCAGTACACTCTGCTTAACTTGGGATCAGGTGATCAGGAACCGTGTGTGAAGATTGTCTTGGGATATTTATTTAAAAAAAAGATATTATAAAGGGTAATTACCGAAACCACGACATTATCAAGAAAAATCAATTCAACTAATAGAAACCTACACTATTTTTGGGTGTGGCTATGTTATGATCGCAGGATACATTTGATTCGTCGGGAACGCGGCCTAAACTGCGGGACGTTTGCTATATATACTTAATAGCTCTCCCTCGCGGTTTCACCCGCGTTTATCGATATCTTTATTTATTATAATAGGTATTTCTAAAGATTTCTATAGTAATCTAGTACTATATATAGCCTATGTTACTCAGTGATAATGTAGCTTTCTAATGAAAAAAGAATTATTAAAATCGGTCCAGTACTTTTTGAGTTTATTCGTTACATACAAAAATACAAATCGTTCCTCTTTATAACATTAGTGTAGATATAAAAATTTCCACCGAGGCACTGCAAAAGCAAACATGCACGTACGGGTGGGAATCAAACTCACAACCAGTGGCTTGGTAGCTTGAGTATCGAACCGTCCCACAGCAACCGGCCACTGTATTATTTGATCAAAGCGTAAAGCAAAGAAGTCCTTGTATCGATAAATTAAAAACGAATGTAATGAGAAACAATCAGAATTTTCTTCACCACGCAATATTGTTAAGAAAAACATTGTTGATTTCCCAAGAGTCTAAAATTACGACGATATTGTAGGTTGTATATTACCTAACTGGACAACCTCCATTATTAAATGTTAGCGAAGGTATTGTTTTCCTTGAAACTAGAATCCGTTGCGATTGACTGGCGATGTTTACTGGTAAAGTTGTTCTTTGAAGTAGTAGGTAACGAGAGAAAAATAAGTTAAATTTAATGTTGCGCAATATGAACCACGAGGGAACAAAATGTCTTTCTCTAAAGGGATTTAAATTTCGATCGAATCATTATAACGTTTTTTTTTAAATTCGGGGGTGCTTATGTTAAAAGTTAACGTACTTTTAGCAGAATTCGCGGAGTCCACAATATGCAGTGCCGCATCTGTCGCGAGATGGTCTTTTTACCGTTAACTAACATCTGGGGCACTTTTGAAAGTATCGCCTGGCATGCTGGCGCTGTACACGACGCAACCGAAATTGGATTGCAGTCCTTTATTGTGTATATTAACTTCTTGATATCGGGTTACTTCTGTGTCTGAAATTTGTGTGGGTTGGATGATTTTGGAAATGTCAACGCGACAGATGTTTTGACACTGTTGAATATATCTTTATTAGAACGCACCTTGATGCCGATTTAAAATGTTTAAAAGGAATAACAATCAAGCGGTCATTAACTTAGTTATTCGATATTCGTTAATACCTACTCGTTTCATTGGCAATGTACGTGCTTGTGAAAATAAAGCGCAAATCGCCGTTATTGATGTGCTTTGAATTTTCGCATTGTACTCGCATACACATTATTTTCTTCACAAACATCAAACAATACAACAGTTTTTGTCCTTGTATTTTTTACTCTGTAATAAACAATATTCCATTTTAAGACTTCGTGCTAAAATTGATACCCTTATGGTGAAACATTACGTTTTTTCAAGATATTGTCTGTCTGTATGTCAGCTATTTCGGGTTCTACAAAAGCTAGGTATCAATTTAACTTGATTCTCCGCATAAAAAAAATTTTTTTTTTTTTGGAGGAAATGGAGGATTACAATCTGAAAGTACATTCTAATATGAATGGCTAATGATATATCATATGAACGGGCTTTGTTTGCACGTTACAAAACCAATTTTAATTATTTTATTTTATGTCACATTATGTGACTTTTATCTCTATCTCTGAATTTCGCGTAAAAGTAAATAATCCAGTATCTGTATTTAACTATGTACCTACCATTAATTTTACCGGTTTTGAGAAGTCTAGAAGAAGAATCTATTTAAAATGTAATAAGTTAATACCTCTATTAACTTATTGCTTGGTCAGAAACTATCTTATTGCATACAACATTAAGTTGGTTCTGCTATCATTGCCTTTTTAACTTAAACTTAATAATTTTTGTTATTAGTGCAATGAAATGTAAAGTAAGATTAATAATTGCCCTGCCCACTCTCGTACAAATCTATCAGATTCGAAGAATTAATCAAATTGAAAAGTTCTCTTTAGGTGATAAATTCTTAATCAATTGTACGTCCCTAATTATATTAACGTACATCCAGGATCTCACACGCGCATTACACATCCAAATGATGCGATTTGTTTAACTAATTAAACAGCCTATTAACAAACGAATCAATTTGCGTGAGTGAAATTGCATTGATGAGTTTAGAGACTTTGTACTGTCGTTTTTGTGTTCACAATCGCAAAATGCTAGGTGGAAAATAAATGTTTGCGCAAGCAGCTGGCGGGGCAGGCAGGTGGGGCTGAGCCGGAGGCCTCGATGGCACAACGTGATCCGCCGGGAGACAGGGACGCGCGGGAATACATTACCGCACTGTGACAACCCGGAGGAAAATGTCTCATTGAATTTTCTTTAGTTACTTTTTAGTACGGATACCGATGCCGGCCGTTGCGGACATTGATTTGGGTCCACCGACAAAAAAAAAGCTGTACACAAATATAAATCAATGAGCGAACAAGGTATATTATAATTAAGTTTTTGTGTAGTGTAGCACTCTCTACGGGGTCACTGATCCAATGGCGCCCAACTAACATTAAACCATTAGCGAATATTCGTGTTGCTTTTTTACTTTATACACCGAAACATTTCTATGTTTAAATACGCAGCAGTTAAATCCAGTTCCCAAATGGTATTTATAATGGTAATCAAAAAATTCGTGAATAACAATTTAGTCGGTGCTTATATAGTTTATCCGAAATCAGACCTTATAGTTTGAACAGTTGAGTATATATTAGTACGTCTGTTCTCTACACGTGACGCAATAGTGTTTGTTTACGTGGATCAAAGTGGCTACGTGCATTTCGCGAGCGGCTGCCACGACGTTGCCAAGTCGTGCTTGTGCCAAATTTGGCATCGCGATGATGGTTGCCGTCCCGCATCGGTGTGCCCACTTTTTGCCAGTAATGAGAGCCATGGTAGGAAATCTTGTTTCTGATGTGTCAACTGGACTTTTAATCGGTCGGCCGCGGCTGTGTAGCTGGACAGATTGCCAAGTTAAATTGGGGCTAGGTGTTTTTAATCTGGAGCTTTGTTTCGTAATTTCGATCCCCGTTCAATTTACGGTGGATATGTGTTATTAAACCAATTTCGATGGTCTTTGTTTCGGATATAATCTGTTTTAAACCTTCACCCGTGTTTTGGTACTAACATAATTTATTACCATGTATAATATGTACATTTCAGGCTACTTTACTGTCTCCTTGACAGCGTTTTACTTAAATGACATAAATCCGTCCTACAAATTTGTCACGACTGTAAAGCTATTTCTTCACTAAAGACAGACATTTATTAGAGAAGGAAAATTCATACATGCGAAGTATAATGCAAGTGATAATTATTACTTCAATAGATGTCTTAGTTTCGCTGGTCGTGAGACCTAAGGCCACGTTAATGCCCACCAGTTTCCTGAACTACGCCGTTTTGCCAGATGGCTGCACAATAAAAGTGCTCTTGCGCATCAAATTTCAATTAAGGAGAAAAACTCCGAAGGACTTCTACTCCCGGATGTCGCGACAAAGTTGGACAATCTTTGCTGGCGGTAACCGAGTTGCTCGTATCGTGTTTCCTTTTCGTTCTCATATTATTGGAAAAGCCGAAACTCCGTAACGAGGACTTTTGCATAATTGACAGATGATAAAACAAGTTTTAGGTGAGGAAATTAGATTTGTTACTTAATCGATTACGCTTTTAAATTCTAAAACCTTATGCAAGTTGTTCTCAAATTCTTTGGTTTCATGAATGTAGTTATAGCCCGGTAGGTTGCAGACGAGGTCTTATTAGCGTTTTGCACGGGCGTTTATAACTCGCTACCGGTGGAGTTTGCTACGTATACTCACATTATACGCCTTGACATCATTTGCAAATGCACCGTGAAGGATTGTTTGTTTTTGTTCACAATTCAACGTTGCATCGTGTTTGTGCAATGAAGATTTCGTGATGTGATGTGATGGGCGAATTGGCACCGGCGGACCATACAGGTCAGTAACCCGGTGCTACCCCGCTCCCCGCGCCCCGCTTCCCTCACGTTACGTAACCGCGCTGTTGCCACACCGGCAACCGACAACGACGACATTGCCAAAGTCGATACCTCCATACCGATCATTCGCGCCTGGTAATCTTGTCTCATCAACACACTGGATCGTCCGACCAGTTTATCTAATATAAATATTAATGCATACCCATTAAAAACGATCTGTCATTTGTAATATAATTTGGCAGCAGTGACGCAGTAAAGTAAAAACAACCTAAAACGAACCCGCTCTATGTCACATCGATTAGTCAGTGTCACAAACTTTCACCTCAAAGCACTGTAGTATATTGTATCTCCGGGCTCTGGGTCACAAACGTTAACTTTGGTTGACTCACGGTTGTTACCGATGTAGCTTTTGTAGTTGTTTTGCGCGACCCCATCAAATGAGAGGCATCAATTTGCCAGAGTAACTTCACGGTGAGAGCTAATGTTCGTAAGGGCTCTATCTCGAGATATAGGCACCGACATTGACTCGACTCCGTTTTCATCGATGTCAATCGATACATTCACGACTTGCTCCAAAGTATGTCGCCACTAGTCGCCAGCTAGCGATTGGCCTACCTATCGAATCGACTAATATGACTTTGAGTCGTGTTACTCAGCAACGTGTCCGGCCGCTCTTGATAACTTGTACCTTTCTGCTACTTGTTATGTTAAATCTATTAATATTGATTTATTTTATTTGATTACATATCAATGTTATTATGTATTGAAATCTTTTTAATTATCTTTAATTTGTTCAACTAGGACGTCTCTAATTTACAAGTGGAATTAAATCTGACATTCCGCAGTTCCACGTCCAATTAGACGTGGTGCATAAAATTATCTTGCATTGTGATCTCATCGGCTTTGTTCTCGCTGAAATCATATTTCTCTAAGAAATCGCCGAGGAATTCTGTGCTATTTGCGAAGTGATACGTTAAATCTTCCAGGCAAACCATATAAATTGCAGCTGAATGGCAACTGTTCAACAAACTGATACTAAATCGTGAACATTTAACATGATATATACGACGGTCAGTTGGCTTGGCGGTTAGAGACACTGACTGCCACGTCTAGGTCGTGGGTTCGACTCCCACCGATGACAAACATTGGTGTGCATGAATACGTCTGTTTATTCTGTGACTGGGTGTAAATATCTATATAAGTATCTTTGTGTTTAGATTAGAATATCAGTCAGCTAGTTGTCATAGTACATACTAGCAGTAAACTTCTGCTTAATTTGTGAAGAGATGATCGTGTAAATAATGTCCCAGAACATTTAATTTTATTTCATTTCAAAATACTGTAGAAAGCACATATAGAACAACAGTTTAGTATACACAATCGCTATTCAGTCTTCTCGTTGAATACTTCACCGAGGCGACATTTAAGCGCAGACATGAATCCATTATCATAGATGATAATGCTATCCCATTAACTCCAGTTACACATGGCATATATTAAATTCTGGGGTGGCAGAATAATGAAATCGATAAATTTCAGTAGCTAAGATATCTTGATTTTAGAACAGGCACTGTTAACTGAATTTATAGAGTTTCCAACGTCCAATGTTTGTTTAGACAATAATTCCCGTGGTTCGACGCTAGGTCCAAACAAGCCACATGTGTTTGATACCTGGTCCGATCATTGCATTCCAGGATGTTTTGATGCCTGCACACACTGCACACATGCAACAGCTTCATGAGATAATTTGTAAACATACCTATTTACTGCACTACCTCTACTATACCTACCAGTTCTTCGTGTATTTCTGTAACTGTAATATTTACTCTTGTCTATTGTCATTTACACATCATTTCGAGAGACAGTATCATTGTTTGTGATTTAACACTTGAAATTCGTTGACAAATAAAAATGAGACTCATTCTGTCTCTTACACACGCAATGGTAACTAATATATCAATGGCCGAATACTGAAACGCCACTTAAATATTTAAGTACTGCTTAAACGTTTGAGCAGCTCCCAAACTTAAATTTCGTATACCTAAACGTCTTTTTTGAGTATCTGTTAAATGTAAGTGCTTCTTAAATTAAGTCGTGCTCAAACACCACTCAGTTTAAAAGTCGTATACCGAAACGCTACTCAACGTTATTTATCTGTCAAATCAACTGTCACACTGATTTGAGCAGCCCTTAAATCTGAGAGTGGTCGCGAGGTCCCTCAAATCAAAATAAATCTATTGAAACTTTTCAAATAGTGATAAAAATGTCTCTTTCGTCCTTGTCTTCACTTTCGGATCACGAAAGGCCAACTGTGAGGCGCAGAAATGAAGAAAAGCTGAATGCTTTTGAAAAGTACGACGACAGGGAGTTTTTTTCACGGTTCCGCATCTCGAAAGAAACTGTATTGTATTTGGACTCTGTATTCGGTAGCACTATTAAACCCTTGACAAAAAGAAACCGAGCCATACAGCCAGTGGACCAAATTCTTATAACTCTCCGTTATTATGCGACAGGCAGTTACCAACGCGTAATAGGGGATATTTTTGAGGTTGAACAACCCACGGTGCATCGAATAGTGCATAAAGTAACAGCCAAAATAGCCAGCTTGAAATCAAGATATATAAATATGCCAACACCAGAAGAATTTCCAGTTGTGGCAAATGAGTTCTTTGCAATAGCAGGATTTCCAAGAGTTGTGGGAGCTGTGGACTGCACTCATATTAAAATAAATTCTCCAGGTATGTACTTACCAACTCAACTGTTAATCATGTGCCCAAAAAAGTCTTATTAATCCTAATAATAAACAGTACAACAGCAATTTATAAAATTCATAAGTCTTGTTACATTAGCAATTATAACCTTATTTTGTAGAATTGTTTCTACAAAAATATGATAAAGGTACTATAATAAAGTTTATTGTCTCACTTGTTTTAGGTGGTGCGCAATCTGAAGTTTATCGGAACAGGAAAGGCTATTTTTCTCTTAATGTGCAAATGGTATGTGATGCAAGACTGCGCATAAGGAATATTATTGCAAGATGGCCAGGTTCTGTACATGACAGTACCATCTTCAATGATTCACCACTATGTGCTCAATTAGAGCACGGGGACTTTGGGACTGGTATTATACTTGGGGACAGTGGATATCCATGTCGACCTTATCTGCTGACTCCATTATTGCATACAAGGACAGCTGCTGAACAAGCTTATAATCAATCCCAAATAAGTACCAGGAATCCTGTGGAGAGGCTTTTCGGGGTTCTTAAAAGAAGATTCCCTTGCCTCCAAAACGGGATGGGCCTAAATATTAAAAACATACCACCAGTCATTGTAGCTTGTGCAGTGCTTCATAATATTGCCCTGTTGCGATTGGATGAACTCTCGGAGGAGGATTTTTCTTTACCCTATGTTGAGGAGGAACCTACAGAACAACCACCTATAGGACTTAACATCAACCAAAACTTTATTGTAAGGACCAATTTAATAAATACACATTTTGCCACTTAAAAATAGTTTTATTTCAATGTTTAGATTTCAGTTTCTGTAGTCTCAATTTCCAATATTGCATTTCTAACTTGTATTTATTCATTTCCATTTTGTTTTTATTAATGAGGTATTTGGTTTCTAATTTGGCATTTCTTAATTTTGTCCTAAAATATTGTTGTTTCAGTGTAATATGTGTAGGTTTCAATGATCCTGAAAAATGGTATTAGTAAGTACAATATTAATGAAAATTTCAAAACATTAGCACAAACAACAATAATTAGATTATTACCAGCAGAGGATGATCTTAGAGGTTTGTTTTTTCTTGCGGTTTGACCTGGTTTTGGGACCATTGCAGCTGGCTGATCATCTATGAAGTAAAGGAAATGCCTTTATAGCAAAATATCTAATTAGTTTACCATATAATACTACAATAATGAAAATGTTTACCAGCAATTATTGAATTTATTGATGTAACTGTACAAGGTTTGCTATTGCCTGCTATACTCCTGTAGGGCATAGTTTTGTCTTGATCTAAAAAAAATATCCACTTATAGTATACAATAGATAAATTGGGGAAATAAAAACAAAATTGAAACTAAAATTTACCAATGGTCTGGATTATGGCAGATGGTGATGATGAATATATTATTTCACAATCTGGTTTTTTAAAACTCTCTATGGCTTCTGGTTCTGTATCACCTATAAATTCAACAAGAACATGATTATTATTATTTTGTGATGTTAAAGTACAGATATACATTTCAATATTCCACAAACCAAAATATATTGCAGCATCATCATAGCAATTAGGTAATGGTTGAATTTGATGAGCAGCCATGGCTAAAATCTGAGCATCTTGTTCAGTGAGAATGCTTTTATAGCTTCCACCACCAGTGCGATTGATTTCTTTCTATAAAATTAAAAATTACCATCACAATCTGTAAGGTCCTTTCGAGAAATATTTAATTCATACAAACCTTATCTATTGACGCCTTCTTTTGTATGTCTCTAGTGTTTTCGTAAAACTGAAGACGCTTAAAAAATATTTAAAGAATTTAGTAAGTAGAGAAATATTATGATAAAATAGTTACTTAACAAAAAAAAAATCAGCCTACATTTGCTTTGGCTATATTCTTTTTAGACCTCTGTTTGAGGTTTTCGTAGAGGTGCCGGAGTTGTTGCCATGTCCTCGAGCCGCTCACAGCGACAGCATTATACTGTTGGCACACTGTATCCCAAGCCTCTCGCTTCTTCAAAATGATGTTGGCATTTGTCTCCTTATTTTCAATTATACTTTTATATCTGAAATATGTAACATATTATCAATATGAAATAGTTTGGACTTTGTAATGTATATTATCAAACTATACATGCACCAGGCTCTTGCGGTTAAATAAGTATAAAGTACAGTATCTCATTGTATAAAATATGTATGTACTTACTTCTTTATCACTTCCAAGAGCATATCTTTCTCAGCTGGCGTATAATTGCATCCACGTTTCTTCTTCTCCTCCATGGTGTATTAATTACTCTTATTATATTTTATTATTCTGTCCTCTGTTAAGACACGACTCAACTAAATCAAACTAAACTAAATCAACGTTCGCGTAATGATAATGGAGACAGTGGAGTAACAGTTTGTGGCGCTTAACAAAGGTGCAATAATGAAGTAGGTAACAGCATAATGGTGATATTGTTTGAAATGAGCGCGCGTAAAATATCAAGTGTTACGTTCATTTCTACGACAATTATCTCAAGAAATTTTATTTTCGTGAGACGTCATATCAATTGTATTAATGTAAATAAATACATAATTTATGTAAATAAATACATAATTTATGTAAATAAATACATAATTTCAATCGTAATTCTAACCAAACTTACATTACGCTGTTATATTTCGACTGATTAATAATAATAGAAATTATTTCTTCAAAGAAGACTGCGTAAAACGAATACCTAAATTATTTTGTAACTGAGAACGTGCTAAGAACAATTTTTGAGCAGGATGTTGCCATGATGTAAACATTTGAGCACTGCTTGGCTAATCATGGTTTCAAATTGCTTGAGTGGCGTTTGTGTATACCATTTAAATTTGAGGGATGCTTATGTTTAAGTAGCTTTTAGATGATTATGAGATTTGAGTGGCGTTTCAGTATTCGGCCGCAAGTGCCCCAATGAATTCAACTTGTGCGTCCCTCTCTCCAAGCTCGGGTTGTCGCATGTCAAATGGTTACATTGGTGCGAATAGTCATGTACAAGTATCGCATTGTGTCGAAGTATGTCGCCCGTCACATCTGTATAAAACCGTTTGTCGTTCATTTGTATGCTATGGGTAGACAGCGCGCAGTGTTATCTATTGTGTAAATGTGGACCGTAATGTCAATATATATGTATCTATACTACCACCATAGTGTTTTAACTATAATGATAGAGAAAGCCGTGTCTTTTATTCCACCGAAATTGTTATTAAAGCGTAGGATGACGACGCCTACACACAATCATATTGATTTTATTGCTTCGTACGTTTCCCTCTTTAGCCCCAAACATTAATTAAGTGTCGCTAACGGAATATAAATACACATTTCGAAATTTATATTAATTTATTTTTAATATTCTTGTTTTATGATTGCCAAGTTAGTATCTTGTGATATAATATTAACAAGTTCAAAATCACTTGGTTGGGTGGACTTGTATTTGGCTCCTGAACAAAGCCTACTAAAATTACATTATGCTTCATAAAAATAACCGTCTATGTGCTTAAGGGTCTTATATTTCAGCGACAGACTATCAACTCCGTTATTTGAAATTAAATTGCTCGACCTGGCACGTTTCACGAGAGATTGGATACTTTTCTTGATAATCTGTTTCCCGTTCAACTTGATCTATGACCAAAAGCTGCTGCGTCACTGACCCAACATGTCATGAAACTTTGTGCTAACTCGTCGAGGGATACGTTTCGAGTTGCAACACCGACAATGTAACTTTCTATTTTCTTCCTTATATGTTGCGAGTAATGTCCTTTCTTCTGCCTTGCCTTGTCGTGTCGTTAAAAGGTTTATTGTCTTCTGGTGAATGTTAACTTGCAAGTAAATAAGCTTTTTCTTTAACATCGCAAGATAATGGCGGTCAGTGGCCAAACGGAATCTGTACGCGTCTTGTACATGATCAGTAGGTGTAATTAACAAAGCGACATGTTCCATTGTACAGTGTTCTATGTTAGAAGAGGTCTTAGTTAATTCAAATAGAATATTTGAATCTTTTTAACCTGTTTGTTTTATTTTTTACATCCTCTGTTTGTGAGTTCCATTGTAAGTTCGTTGCTCTCGGTTTTGCAGTCATATCATATTTAAATCACTGCTTTCGGCAAAGTGCTTGTTGTTGATACGTGACATCGTTGCATTGGACATTCTTGCCCGTAAATGTCATGTTGATGTACTTACCTGCTACTAAATATGGGAATATAACTATATATTTTGTACTCTATACCCACGTATCTCCAAAAAATCTCTTAACTGTTTTTGCTTCAAAATATGTCTTTGGTCATATTAAATTCCCGTATTTATTCCGTGCATGGTGCATTTATTCTTAGTTGTGTTATGATTTGCTGCCCCCCGCAGTCTCGCCCACGTTCTCGAGGGATCGAGTGTATCTCCTCTTCCTCACAAAGAGATGATTGAACCCACATAGCAAAGAAATAGGTGAATTTAATTCAGGTATATGAAAAATTATAAAACACTAGAGTAAACAAAAGCGGTCCCAGATAAAACCCTGTCATAAGACCTATTACAAATTCTACTCGCGCGTTATTTGGAACGTTTTAAATAAAACTAGGTGCTTATTATGGGCCATTTCTATCTGTATTGTTGCTAACACAACGATTGTTACATGACGCACGTCGCTGAGGCCAATATGTGTGCATTCACCGAGTGCATTGCACCCTAGTATGCGAATGTTGGCTCGTCTATTTGTTTGCAGGGTCTGAGATAACAGTTGACAAGATACGCCAGTGTTTGTCCAATGTGTTGGTCACGTGGCTATGGCCTTTTTGTACCCTAGAAGATATCGATAAGGAATACCTAGAATACTTCGTTATCATTGGTGTGGTAATGGAACAAAATTGTAATGTGCAATTTAATTGTGATTGGTTCTATCCGATAATGGAATACTGTGTTCCAAAATCGTATTTTTATAGAATTTGCTTAATGAACAATGAACATGCAATTACAGCCAATGTAGTACGGGCACTACATCGAATCGTTTACTTTCTCCGACCACGTTTGCTCTAAAACTCCTGTGCTAATGCATCGATTTAATCGTGTAGAACATCGTATAATCGAATGTATTCTGATTCTTATCTGTTTTAATTAAACTCCTATTCTTTATAACACAAGGTTGTATGTCCGTTGATTCTTAGTTGGAAACATTAGTAAAAGTCAGTGATAGATGTTTCCTACTTCTACCCTATCAGGTTGTGGGATCGATAGCGTCGATATGTGCTCGTTGATAACTGGCTCGTTTAACTGGTACATTGTAACCAGATGCCTCGGCGCAGTATTACCACGTTCGAGTTATATACACTTAGATGTATCCATTTCAACATTCATTACGCGGCTACACAGAAAACTGAAGCCGTGTCGTTACTTGATAATGAAATGGTTTTCGAGTTAAAAAAATATGGAATGATTTTTAAAATATACTGTTTTTTTTAATACTTACTGCTTTGACCGACAAACAAACAGACGGTCCACCTGTTGAAGTGGTCACCCCTGCCTATGGACATTCGTAACACCAGGGGAATCGTCAACGCGTTTTCGTCTCTGAGACATAAAGTTGTTAAGTCTCATGTGCCTGTAGTTTCACCAGCCCTTACCTTTCGGTATGATGTATCCTATAGGATTAACGCATGAATCGGGATCTCGTATCCTTATAGTAATTGTAAGGAATACGGACAAGTTGGTTTAAAAACAAAGATAAGAACATTCCCGTGGTTATGTTCCAAGAAAAATGGGAATGGCACAAACAGGAAACTCGCGTGCTAAATCCAACTACATCCTGCTTTAGCGTACTGGAAAACTTACGTGTACATTGGCTATTATTTCGAATTGTAACAACGACCTAGGTTGGAGCCCTCTGATGCTCTAGTTACCCGAAAGCTTCTGATAACCGCTCGATGGAATTAAAAAGTATCCAGATTTTATGGTATGAAAAACTGAAATGATTTCCGATTTTTCTATCTATGTTTATAGGACATACTTTATTTTTACTTTTTGTAAACCAGGCTTCGACCCACGGTGAAATGGATATAAAAAAAATTCACCCTGTATGAAGGGCTGCGTACCAGCCCATCAAAATATGTGCAGCTGTTTAAAAGCAACAAAATGGCAGATACAGAGTTACTTTTACCTTTATAAGCTTACGATAGAATGATTCGTAACAATATGCGGGTTTTATTGTTGAGTTACAGATGAGAAAATAAATTCAATAGCCGGTTCAGCAGAGTATAACGATAGCCGTAACGTATCCATCAAAGTCGTGATAGCCAACGTCCCGATCCCGATTCTATTCCAGATGTAGTGTCGCGTGGCCCTCGTCCATAACTCGGCCTGCCATTCCATCGAAACCACATTATTATGCATTGGACGAATCTCGGACCCGTACCACGCGAACTCGATTATGAATTGACTCACAAGAGTACGGCTTGAATACTAACTTGTGTAATAACTGTTTCTAAACTTTCATGAATATGTTTATGAATAACAACCAATCAACCATGAATACTAAGCTTTAAGCTGCCTTTATTATGTAAATTAACATTATTTATCTTCTATACTAATATTATAAGGAGGAAAGATTTGTATGTAAGTATGTTTGTTACTCTTTCATGCGAAAACTACTTAACGGATGTGGATGAAACTTGGCACATAGATAGAGCATATCCTGGAATAACATATAGGGTAATTTTTATCCTGCGTAAATGTGATTTCCCTCGGGAACGCGGGTAAAACCGCGGGGGACAGCTAGTCTATTATATTATGAAAGTTATTTATTATTCAAAGGCATAAATAGTTATGTGAGTAGTACGGTTTTAGTTTATCTTCATATGTTTCTACATAGGTTTTAGCGACTGTCTGCGCCTAAATACAAACACAAGCTGATCAGCTTGACTGAACTCGGTCCGTCCTGCGTCTGATCGCGACGTTATACAGAGAGATATCTCTCTTCTAACATACTCAGTGATAGAATTGAAGTTGGTTATGTTCAATGTAGGTCTCTATTGGTAAAATCGCATTGCATACAACGGTATTTTACTTGTGTATAAGTCGCTTCGAGTAATTCGAATTGAAGGTTTTGCCGCAATGGAGGCGACTGTTATACAACTGCCGTCTGGATGTTCTCACTCATGCAGTTTTCTAGATGCGAGTGAGTTTGCCAGGCTGTCTGAGAAACCTTAGTACTATTGCTGACCGTTCCTATTTTCCGAGGTCGACGGCCTGTTCCAAGGCTCACAAATAAATTGTTTCACACTTGATATTTGTTTGTATGGAGCATTGGAAATTGTTTGTCTTATAGATATGAGATAGAAGTTATGCTGTGGAAATTCCTGATTAATTATTATCAATAATGAAATATATAAGCGCAAAATGCAGAGTGAAATTTATTTTATGTTTGAAATCAATATATGGTACATTTGGAAATACATTTTGTACCCTGCCAATATGAAAGATAATATCTAATATCATTTATGAAAATCTCTATACAAATAGTTAGAACAAAATCTCCTTCTAAATATTATAGACAACGGGTCTAAATCGTGTTATAATTTGAGGTGTTTTTTCTTAAAATACAAAGTCACCTTATTTTTTGAACACATCTCGTATATACCTTTTTTAACCCGACGTTTCGGCTGACTTACATCAATCCGTGGTCACGGGAAGACTAGATAGGTTAGACCCGTTGTCTATAATAATTAGAATGTATACGAATCGCGAAACCTTAAAAACATTAAAATTTCCTTGTAAGAAAAAGAAATTCTTCAGGTAACATATTTTACCCTGCTTCAGTTTTACCGTAAGCATTTTTATTTATCGTAAGTAATATCGACACACCAGAATAGATACACATTACTTTTGTGTACCGCTCGGTTTTACAGGACACAATCTCTAATATTTTGAATCTTCCATGTAAAATCAACCTACCAAACCGCCCTAAACCGACAATTCATTAGTACCTGTGAAGGTCTATTTGAATTAATTATTACATGTATGTCAATTACAGGCTTCTCTACATTCATAAATAAATATCCTGAGACATTCTTTACACACGGCCACCTGATCCCAAACTAAGCATAGCTTATATTATGATAACCAGATTTTTGACACCCAGACACAGAACAAACAGACATTATTTCACATAAAAGTTTGCCTCGACAACGTTCAGAATTCGTAACTACCTATAATGTAGTTAATATTTAACAAAACAGGTTTAATGTGTCGCAATTTGTGTCGTGAACCTACTCGTTGCCTAAACACAAATGTCCCTAATAACTTGACTATACCGACAGAGGATGTCGTGGGTCGGGCAACTACTCTAAATTAGTATGTCTATAGCTTTGACAGGCTAATGAGATTATTACGAGATATTTGTCATTTCCTTCTGTCATGTAACAAAGTTTATAAGTATACTAAAAAATGTATACTAACGGAGCGGTGGTAGTTATTCTGCTTAAGTTACTTTTTCTATAATAGTCTGCGAAGTAATTTGGTTTATATTGACGTATAATGTTTATTTTAAAAGGGAATAATGAACATCTTTTGAAGTGCAAACTTCTTTATGCGCGTAGACCGATTTTTGATCGGGGAAAATCTTTTAGGATCATAAATTGCGTCACCGATATGTTAATGTCAAAATTATATCTGTAGCTATGATTATGACGTGTTACCCGCATTGTTAATTCGTAATTTTATGTGTTCACTGCTGGCCATGCCTGCCAATGTAATTATTTTAATACTTCAAGCTCACGATGTAACGTAAACTTTTTGCCAAATATTAATTAACTTATTTTCACCGTTTCAGGTAAACAAACCTTGGATCGCACAAATATTATTTTGTTGGAATAAAACCGAGGTCAGTAAACAACGTAACGGTCGGGATATATCGTTGTATCCCGTGCTTTCAAGGTAATTGAATTAAACTTGAATGGCGTCTTAATGAAGTTACGTTGTTATTCCTTTAGTAAGCTATAATTGTGGCCTCGGTTCTGCCCGCCCGTTATTAGATGGTGCCGATCCTTTGACCCGTTTTGTTGTGGGTTTGTTTAACACTAGTTTCCGCCTACGGTTTTACCCTCGTTCCCGAGTTATCTTATGTAGCCAGGGATTATAACCTATGTCACTCGGTAATAGTGCAGTTTTCTGTCGTTTTTGTTTTGAAGATTACCTCCTACATACACACTTACAAACTTTTTGTCTTTATAATATTAGTGCATCCCGCGGTTTCACACGCGTTCCCGAGGGATCTTATGTATCCCAACCACCCCAGCTTTATCCCACCAGATAAAATAATGAAAGCGTAAGTAACAAAATCCTCAAAACAAAATATGTAAAATTAAAAAAATAGATAAAATTTATACATCGCTCACTTACACATAGTCAACTTCAATCGCAAACACACTTTTACGCACACACACACACACACACACACACACACACAAATATTTTACAAGCGTTTTATATATATTTCCAAATGAACTTTAATTTTATTTCATAATATGAATGTAAATAGGAATAGCTTGTCTCTCACGACACGCGGAATGCAGGAGAACAGACAAAAAAGCACTATATTACTTTTTGGGAATAAAATAATGTTATCTTTAGATAATAACACTATCTTTTTAATTAAGTATTTATAACTAACACGTTGATCTTTTTGTCCGATATGTAAATTAATTATTATTATATTTTAAGGTATTAATACCGGATTAGAGTACCTAATACAATAAAAAAGTGCTGGTTAGTTTTAAAGGTTTATTGTTCTTCATTTTAATAGTCCAATGATAACAGTGATTTCGAAAACAGCAAAAAATAACCTTTTTCGCCATTTAAATCAAAAAAACTGTCTCAGTGAAAGACAAACTGACATTTTATACGTTTTGAGCGTAAAAAATAATAAATAAAACTACAAGGTCGCTGCAGTGCCTACCGTCCGCTCTTTCGAAAGTTGAACTATTTAATTACCTGTGAATGTGACGAAATTGATCTCAGGACCTTTAAAAGCGTTATGCACCACGACGCGATATCATTATTATAATACTAGCTGCCCCCCGCGGTTTCCCCCGCATTCACGATATAAAGTCGCCTATATGTTATTCCAAGGCAGGTTCTATCTATGTGCCAAGTTTCATCTATATCCGTTCGGTAGTTTTTGCGTGAAAAAGTAACAAACATCCATACTCACAAACTTTCGCATTTATAATTTTAGTAAAATTATATTAAAGTGCAAATTATGAAAGCAGACTCAATTATGGTATATAAGTTTAATTTACAGGAGTCATATACTGTAACGTTTTTACCTAATTAACGTTATGTTTTGTCAGTTTTTAACATGTTTTTAATGGCAACATAGCTGCAGACAGTCTAACAACGGCCTCTGTGAAGCGTGGGAGCCGACTAACATGTGCTAGAGATATGCTTCTATTCAGTTTTTTTTATAAAGACTATAAGAGCGAAGCTTAAGCGAGATAACTCACGAACGCTGATTCTGCAAGATATTTATCTTAAAGGACTTTCTTAGAATTTGCCTTTAAATTTGACTTTTGAATTTCACTAAATATACAGTTGATTATTTCGACTCGGTTCTACATGATATCCGTCTACTAATTCTGTTTTCGAGAATTTAAACTGATCTCCTTTGAATTTATTTACATTGTAACCAGTATTTTCCTACATAAAGCAATAGTATTATACATTATCGTGTATTTTTCTATTCGCCGGCCACCTTGACGTATTTTCAGACCACACTGTTCCGCATTGTCTCGAAGAACGTCGAGATTCTTGATGTTTTCTTGTTATTCATTTCGTCACACTTATGTACAGTATTATAGTTTTATTAGCTATCCCCCGGTTTCACCTGCGTTCCTGAGAAATGTTTTATTTTCTCGGGATAAAGAGTATCCTATGTTTTGATCCAAAGTTATAAACTATCTATTTGCCAAGTTTCATCCATATCCATTTAGTCGTTTTTGCGTGAAAGAATAACAAACAACGTCACAAATTTTCATCAGATTCGTTTGGTCTGAATTCTTAGGTACCTATAGCTATTGTTTTTTTAATCTAAATACCCTTTCAACATTGAAATGAAATTCAAGTTAAGTCATTCTACTTCAACATTATGTTGTTATTATCTTGTCTCTACTCTAAGCACAATACTGGCGATATCCACTCAGACTGTTTTGAAATCATTTAGTACCTCGACATTCGCCCACACCATGTTATTAGTAGCTAATGTACTTTTTCTAACGACTTTAATTTTCTTGTCAGGGATTTCGTTTCAGTAAATATTATCCGATTTTTCATTCATTATGTTGTTGTATTCATCGGAATTCTAACAAGAAACATCTTGCCTTTGAGATTTATCGGTTTAACGCTTGGTGTACAAATCCATTAATAATTTATATTTAATGGTACATTTTGAGCCATTAATAGTGATACAGAACTAATCCAATCAAATCCGATAATAACATAACAAATAAACCGCGCAGCAACTACGCAGTAAGATACAGAATTTTCCATTCCAATGGGAAAGAGCTTAAAAAAAGAACTCAATGACATGTTTCGTCGTCAACCTCTCTAAGAATCGTGTTCGCCGACTCGCAAGTAGCTCGGCGCGAGGGGGACGAGGGCGTGACGTCCGACCCCTCCAGAGCCACCCTTGGCCCCTAAAAATAGATGCCTTCGCCCGGGAGCTGCTCAATGAAGGTCTGCGAGACACCCCCGCGACACCACGTCCTCAGCGCCCACACAACTATACCCCTTCTCTAGGCAGCACTTTTCGATCAATGAACGTTTTGTCATTGCGTCTTCGAAACTTTGTTAGTACTCGATTCGAGTACCACTGTGCTATTTGCTGAGATTGTTGTGAAATCTTAAGTATCTATTCAATGCGCCGCTAAGTGTGAACTTCTCGCTACTTGCCAGGTCATGTGTCAGCCTCGACTATTGTTAGATGTTTTATTTCTACTAAGCCGTATCGTACGCTTATTACTGTTCGTGACTCAGCTTTGCGAGAAAGCAAAACTTCCTGAGCGATAAAATAATCACTGGAAACTTGCAAGTCGGCTGCCATATGATGGTGTCAACAAAATTGAATCCTTGCAAGTCGAATAACGTTATTCGTAGCACGCATTGCAGGGATTCATGGTGAATAAAAATAATCGAGCGATCGAGCTTCATAGTCAGAATTTCTATGACTTTGTGAAGGGTGAAATTGAAACTAAATATAGCGTCTCTTGTGTGGCTTTGACTTTTATTTAAATTGATAAAGATCATTAAACATCAAGTAACTCAAACAGTTTTAACTATGTGTTTAGTGTTAATTATATGACCAAACTCCGACGAGGTTTGGGTCCAATCGAATATGAAGCAATTGTCTTGTACTGATAATTTAACCTTGCCTTCACATTTAGTGGGTGAAAGAAACTTTAAATTAACTGAGAACAAATGTCTCGTATTTGTCGACTCTGGCCTCCCTCAGGCATGCTTCGTTGCCGGCGCGTATCCCCTCCGCAACCCCGACGACTCACTATGTATATGTCTTCAGAACAATGAAGATTCTCTCGGACTCTAATGTTAATATTTTTAGGCCGCGCGGATTTACCCAGGAAAATATTCAATAAATGAATTTCGGATTATCCTTGCCAATGATATAATTCTATTAAAAGGACCCTTCTAATCCATGTTAGGTAGGTAATAACCGGCTGCTTAGGCTCTACCTTGATCTTTCAGTCAGGATTTGTTCAGTTATATAGAGCTCGAGTGATTTTTTTGTGCGAGATTTATACTTTACTAAGGAATAAGACTCTTCTCTTAAAACTGAAAATCCAATATATATCTTCAGCATTGCCTGAGTCTATAAAGTCTAGTCTAGACATAAATGCCAAAGTCGATATCGCTGATGATATGAATGTCATAGAATATATACCCTAAGTTACGATAAGTTTTTGAACACCTGTAGTAATGTTTGAAATATAAATATTTATGTCCATTTTCAATCGTTGCCCATCTTACATTTTGTATGGGACATGTAGACATCCAAAACAGTGGCGTGCACGCCAACTGAATTTAATATCAAGCCGAGCCGCTTGGCTGGAAATAAAAATGTTTCTACTGGATCCTTGGCGGGATATCTTTCCGAACTCCATGTCACAATTAATGCCATGTCTTATAATTTCTATAGAGAGAGATGAAATTGGGCGTGTTTTAGAGTTTACTTTCAAATGTTCAAACCTTACTAATATTATAAATGATATTTTTTTACTCTTTTACGCAAATACTGATCGGATTTGAATGAAACTTAGCACACAGATGAATTATAACCATGGCATACTTTTATCCCGGAAAAATGAAATATCCTTCGAGAATGGGGATGAAACCGCGAATGAGTATTTTAAATTCAAAATTAACTCCCCCTCTAGTTTTAAGGGATGCATTGTTGATGATAAAAAGGCGGCCGAATCCTTTATGTTACCTTCTAAAGAAGCCGAAATTGATTTTGCCATTTAAGAAATTTAAACCGTCGTACATTTTCTCAAGCCGACCGAAGTCGAAGGCATTGAGGCAAAGGTGAAACCTGATTGTGCGGCCTCGTCTAGATGTCTGTTGAGTAACATTTCGTGCTTCCGTTTTCAATGTACGCTTACCTTACCTCTACCGATGGAGGGCATCATGGTCTCAGAAATGTTGGTCTTCTATGAGATGTTAACCCTCGTTCAGACGAAGCAGTCTCCCTAAATTTTGACGATCTATGATTTTATGAACAGGCAGTGGTATTGGTATTGGCAAAAGCTCAAAATATTTGATAAATCCCACCAGGATTCTTAAAATTTGAGCTTTGTTTTATAACCAATTTTAAATTGGCTTTATTCCAAAGATTCAACGGTTGGCAAAATCATTGATTTAAATTCAACTATTAATTTATTTCGTGGATTATTTACTGACTTAGAGAAGCGTTGCCTTCGTATTCAGCTATTACAATTACCGTTGGTAGAGGTTGATATTGTGTTATATTATTTTATTATAGGGATGAATAACGTCGTATCATATTCATACAACCGTTCAATCAATTTAACACTGTATGTATTGATTTGTAGATACCTTTATTGTATAACGTTTTTACGTTTTGTACGTTTCATACACTTTGGAATATATTCGCGCACTGAACAGTACAAACAAAACAACTTTACCTTATTATCTCGGCTGCGATACGACCGAATAATATACACACTGATAACATTATCTTGTACATATACCGTGGGTTAAAAACCATTTGTATACCTTCTGTTCCAAAATTGCCATTTTCCAGTTCAATGCAAGATGTACTTATAATGGATTTCACCAAAATTTGGCAATGAATATTTTCCTGAAATGAGGATGAGCATGTTCCTATATAACTTATCTATGGCCAGTCTCCCTGCCTAAATATTAATAAGGCACTTGTAAACTTAGTAGAGGAAATATTTTGTTAGTGTGGGTGCGTGCTCAATGAGCGGCGTGGTATCGACTGGGCTGGGCGTCGGCGGGGTGCGAGGAAGGGGGCTGCGCAGTCAGGGAGGGGAGAGAGCTCCTCGACCGACCTTGGCCGTGACTCTCCCGGTTCCCCCCGCGGCTCACCCGGGGAACAGGAGCTACGCATAAACCCAAATTGATTTTCGCCTCCATCTATTCCCTTTCATCCCCTGAAAATATTAAGTTCTACAGCTTTTTTTAATATCTTCGATAAAGCCACCGTAATCACTACATAGGTAATCGGCACGTGCTCTTCGAAACATCACATATTTACCGCAATGCGTACGTAAGGTAGTTTACGTTTACTGGCCAATCTAAAAAGTTCGTGCTTTAGGACCTTTTGATTTTATACCATTTTTTTACTTTTTGCTGCGTAGAACTCTGCTGTCAAGGTCAAAGAAATAATTTACGCCAGTGATATTTCGTTGTAGACACACCAAAATAGGTACCTACTGAAGACACTAACTCGAGTGTACCTGAGACTCTCGTAAAACTGGTAGTAATATCTTCAAGTACATTTTATGACGTGGTCTGTCTCGAAATACGTGCTACTACTGTATCACAAAGGCAATTTCTTTTTTCTTACCTATTTAATATCATCTGTGGTACGTTTGCAGCTTACGGGAAATGGTAATAACGCTATGGAAGTGAATAAAACACAAAATTCCGTACAAGCTTACGTGCAAGCGTACACATATTTTATAGTACTTTTATGAAGGTTTTCTGAAATAAAGTAAGTTAATTTTAGTTGAATACATTCAGGAAGGTTTATAAGAGCTGAATCAAGGGTAATAATAAAATGATATCTTTCAAAATTATTTCATTCGTGACCTGAAATACTCATACTTGATTGAATCGTTTTGCTCCGTTAATGTTGTAATTAAAATGAACACGAGGCCGATTTACGTATGTGTTATCGACTTCAATGAAATATTATTACGTTTGCAGTGATCGTTGTATTTATAGAATCGCTCGTAATGTGCACAGAATAAGCATTCTCATGAAAATATATTGCATTCTTGGAAGGTAAAGTTTTGAGTGTATATTCTCTAGAATGATCTCTCTTCTATTTTCTTGAACACCTAAAGATCAGGTACTAAGACCAAATGTATACTTCTATACTACTAATATATAAAGATGAATAGTTTGTTTGTTTGTTTGCTTGAACGCGTTAATCTCAGGAACTACTGGTTCGAACTTAAAAATAACATGTATAACATCACGCTACGACCAGGAGCGGATCATCAATGAAAAATATGGCAAAAACGAAATAAAAAATATTTCTTTTGAGAGGTTTGAGCGCGTTTGATAATTCGCGGATTACAGTCTTCCGGAACGCGGATGAAACCGCAGGGGACAGCTATTAAAAATAAAAAAATAATACCTAAAACATTTTTTACGAAAATTGGTTTAATCAAACAATTTTCGTAATCAACCCTCTATACATAACATAACTACAATCCTCGGGAACTTGGGTGAGACTGCCAGGCACAGCCTGTTATAGTATAGAAGTTCTCGATAAGTTCGACACCAAAAGAACCTTTGTATGTTAAATATGTCCTCTAGCTATCTACAGATATGTTTCTGGGTAAACCACTTAGATTGGAGACATTAGTGATAAATATTTCAACGTTCACGTTTTGATCGACCTATGATTGATGGGCAATAGGAGCGTCGTTTATCAAACTGGTATATGCTAATATTTTCCATACCTTTGATATATCGATGACACGAATATTCGTCTATTCAAAAAACCACTTTAAATTTGTGATACTTTCGAACATGCATTTGGAAATTGATTTAGTAACCAACTAATAGTGGATGTATTATATCTTAACCAAATTAATTTCAAGTCATCAATCTACAGCCCCCTTATTCAGATTACCTCTCACATGATTATAGTATCAGCGTAGTAAGCGACAAAGACAGAGCATAGAGGCCGCGACGATACATCCTCGAGCTAGTGTCATTTTACCTTACAGAATGGCACCCCAGCTTCTTCTAGAGTTATCCCTACTAATATTATAAATGTGAATGTAAGTTTGTTTGCTACGCTTTCACATGAAAACTACTTAACCGATCATCATGCTACTTTGTACACATATTCTTGGAGGTATTAGAAGTAACATAGGATACTTTTTGCGCCGGGAAAATGTTACATTCCTCGGTGAAACCGCGGGGGACAGCTAGTCTTTTACACATAAGTATCCATCCTGCTATCTCTAAAACTATTTTACTTGTTATTTAACCTGTGTGTAGCTCTCCCTTTTATGTTATCGCTAGTGAGGTGATGTTAAAGTACATGCGTGGTGTCCAAACTAAAATAAATTGAGCCGTATCTTTGTTGGAGGCCGCTGGAAATACATTTTATACTAAGAATAGCTGTATAGTGTGCCTTGCGCCTCTAGTGGTCTTTACTCTTAATTTAAAACGTGCTCGAACCGCACGTGAAAATGTAGAATCTGCAATATTGAAGTGTAGTCCAGAAATACCTCGAATTGAGACCGCACGTCAAATAAATCACTAAATATAACGATCCAAATGCCCTTAGCGATTACAACATATATTGTCACGGCACAATTTTTATAAATTTGGATTTTAAATTGTTAATAATGTGTAATAAAGTTATCGGTGGTGATAAATTTAATTTTTATTGTGAAGCACCCTAAATTCGTAAAGCGGGTCTCGTAAATCGATGCGGCTACAGAATTATAGGCTTCATAAAGTTGTAGATATTCTGTATCTCTGAAGACGCTTCCTTATCGACTTCTCAATGTTGTAGATTGACTAGATGTTGGCCACAGATAGCGTTCGACAGGTAGATAAGCACTGCTGGTTCACAATTTTAAAATTACTCATTAGAAAAGAAAAAACTCAGTAATTAACCTAAATATGATAATACAAAAAACAAATATCTAGAAACTAATTCCGCTGGATCTCATTCTTTGTCAAGTCCGGTGTCCTGTTGAGTTTTCTTGTTTGGGACTTGACAGAGAAGGAGATCTTACAGAATTAGTTACTAGAGATTTGCTTTTGTATAATCTTATAATGGATTCCCGTAAGGCCACGTCTGAGTCAATTAGGTATCTTAGAAATGTAATAACTGATAGTTTTGCTATCTTCATGATTCATTAATTGATTTCTCTTATTTTTTATATACAATTATTTCCCTGTAAGTATATATTTATACTCGTGACTGTACTGTACTTCCTATTGACGGTTAGTAGGTTTACTCCCAAGGACTTCTTAGCAATAGTAAATGATTTATACCGAGATAGGCTAGAAAGATAATCTTATATTTACAAGAATACCTGGCTTTATTGGTATTCAAATAATTTAAGACTTTTAAAGAATCTCGTCTGTTACTTCAGCCGCGAAGATTATGAAATGTTATTTTGTATATTTGGTCAGATATAACAAATTATTTTAAGGTTGTAGAAGAAACTTATCTATCGCCGGTGGTATAAGTACAATTTCTTTTGACTTCTCCTGACCATATTGTGAGATGGTAGAACCTCGCAAAATAAAACATAATATCTATTATCTTAAACCATCAATATTATAAATGATAATAACTTGGTTCTTGATACCATAATAGCGCCTAAAGTCTTGATGGAACAGCCTAATCATAGTTGCGACATTATCTCAGAATACATTTTCCAGGAAGGTGCGTGACTTGTGACAGTTTTATTGATGTCTCTATCTCAAACAGTGACACGTGTCTATGATGTAATTACACAATGTTTTATAATTGGTTTTATAACGTCAATTGGAAATTCTACCTAATTGTGTTGTGATAAAAAACATACACGTCAATGCAAGTTTTAAATGTTTACGCTAATGCGAAAACTAGAGTTCAGTTCTGAATGACGAAATGTATGTGCTCAAGACAGGAAGCTTATGAATCTAGTTTTGTCTGGTTTGTAAGTGTATTCTATAATTATGTGCTTACCTTCAACCAGACAGAACTGCTTTCTACACATTTATATATACGACTTTTTTATAACCGAAGAAAAATTCCTCAAATCCATTTACCATGAATGATGGATGAACTCGCACCGCCTCATGGGTCTATAAAATTACAATCAAGTTTTCCCATCTTCAATGTATTCTGCAATTGTTACATGCGTTCTCTCGCCTAACAACAAACTTCAACAGTTTCGTATGGACACAAAATGTTATTATCACGCCATTATCGCAGCCTTGCTCAGGCCGGCTCAACTGGAACCGGTTGCACTGAGGATGATGAGCACCATTCTTGTAAGATCTTCCACCCGTCTCTCGCTTTTACATTCTCACTTGCAATATGGTAAAGTGGCCAGTTACATCGAAGCTCTATTTACTCTGGTCGTGTTAATATGTCGGAATCGACTTGGTAACACGCATGTGCGTGCGCCTGTGCAAGGCAGGGGGCGTTCGAGGAACAGGACGCTTCGTTTTTTGAAATTTTAACGTATCTTTTCGAATGCCTCGTGTGTGGGAAGCCATCGAAGGTTGCCCGTCGGGTTTTTGAACATTTTGAGTGATCAAGTGCCCTCTTAAAAAGTCACGTATGTTTATGTATAATGTCGAAAGATATTTAAATGTCATGATTTTTTTTTAAATTATTATTATAAATTATAATGGATTCGTCGATTGATTGCAAATTACGATGTTATGTTACTGATTAGTTAATATATTTTTCAAACTGCTCGGTAACTTTCCGTGTAACGATTTATTTATATAATATCTATATTTGCCTCTCAATAATACCAGTTCATAACATGACCACACAAAGGCCAGCTATTGACATATTCGGTGGTCACTAAACGTTAACCGATACTAATTTACCTAACCGGCCTTCATATTTCGAGGTCTAACCGCCAATGACGCAGCACGAAAGGCATTATGCCAACTAAGTAGCTGATGAATGATGAATGACGACCGCCGTCCGAATGATAATATCATTTTTAAATAGGTTAACCTAATATTTGTACTTTAGGTTGAATTTACAGAGGCACACACGAATTCGCCATCAGCTGATGGTATAGTCTTCCACGTTTTAGTGTTTATACAGTCACCACACACCAGTTCCACCTTTAAAATGTTCTAGAGAGAGTCTATAGTCGAATACGGTGTGGTTGACCCTTGGCGTCATTGATGTAGGCGGGATACCGCGTTGTTCCCCGTTCTGTCCGTTCATCCAGAACTGCACTTCTTCTTTACTGTTGGCGTATCAGAATCAGTTTAGGTCCTTGAATTATGTATGATTTGTCTTTCACCTTTCTATCTTTACAAATTACCAAAGAATTGCCGACTACTTGACGCCAATCTTCTTTGGGAATTCTGGCGTTGATATCTCGGTGTAAGGTGTATTCATAGCAAATAGCGGTATAGCCAAATTCATTCCCTAAAACATTGCTTGTTGCATCATTTTTCGCGTCATAAAATAGAAACAATTCAACCGTCGAACGCATACGGTTCTTACGAGTGCCGGTTAGGTCGCGTAGTGGGCGGAAATCTTAATGTTATGCGAAAATTGTTCACCGTCTAGCCTTGACGCCCTGCCTGATTGACTCATCATTGCAATTGTAACATATTGCAACCAATCAGATCGTTTGAACCAATTTTCCTAACAGTTGGCCGGCGTTCATTCCAATTTACACGATTGATTATAAACTCTAACATGGCAATAGAGACACGTTTGCGTGATAGTTTTCTCAATAGATGGTCATGTGATTGTTACAATTTTCCTCTTGACTACATTTGCAAGATGTATGTTGTTTACAACTCTAGTCCGAGTGACCAATAATGTAATCTAAACGTGATGTTGAGTAAATTTGTATGGGTATGTGTACTCTTGAATGCCGGAGACCCGCAGAAAGTTTCTGGGTAGGCCAACATCCTCGTTTCATCTAGTTATTGCTTATACTGATATTACTACTTTCACACGGGCAGGGTATTTCTAGCGACACAGGTCATTTCACATTAAGGGCTGTCAATCAATTAAGTTAGTTTTTGTAGTTGTCACAAGCGTTGGATGATTTCAGAACGAGCGTCTGATATTTTTTTTTTGGTTATGTATATCGTTATATAGTTAATCGTTTGTGTATGTTAGTGATCATTTGACTTCTGAACGAATAAATATGTCGAGATCAAATTGGTCTGTTTTGAGAAAGAGTGTTATTGAAAAGTGAACCCTATCGAGTTATGATTAAGTTCATCAGCATCATCATACAGTTAACGGTTAGATCAATAAATTAACTTAATTTAAAAACCAATAAAGATGATTTTTCCATGACAATCTTAAAACGATTAAGGTATATTCACACAATATATTTGTTTTGTTGAGACGATGTTTCGTAGGTATATCATTATCCGTTAGTAAGTCAGTTATCAACTCAACACGGCACGTACTGAAAAATTGGAGAACCGCCCCAACCGAATCAGTTAGTTTTAAGAATACATAGCCGGTATGAAAAATTTGAGGAAAATATGTGAACTTGTATGTTAAAAAAAACTATCAGGTCCCATTTATTTTTATTGATAACCTATCGGCAACTAATTTATATTATTACTTGAATATTATATATTTTAAATGTGAATTTCACCTAATTTTAATCGGGTTGGTCTAAAACTCTACAACGGTATAAAACAAATATTAATAAATTGTTCACAAACACAGGAGAAAATGGTACTCAACTATTTTTCCTTGCCTTGAACAGCTGTTCTAGGCATGCGATGGTATGGGAGTCTTTTTTCTTTATGTCGAAAGTTTCATCGCTATCCAATAAGCAGGTAGGTATTATAGCAGGCATAGCTACAAACATTCATACTACTATAAAGTTGTTTGTAACTTAATCGCACGACAACTACTGAACGGAACTGGATAAAATATGGAAAATATCGAGATTGTAGTCTGGAATAGTACATAGGCTTTTCATCCCTGGGGAACACGAGAGAAACCGCGGGAAACAGCTAGTTTTTATTATACATTGCAGTATTTGTAGCTTATCCTGTTGTCATTGGGACAGAACATGCCATGTTGACTATATAATAAATGCAATTAAAAATAACAACTGAATCACGTGTACAATAAAGATACCCGAGTTACAATTAATGTGGAATGAAGTGAGGATCTGTGGATGTGTAGATGTGGATGTGTAGGCAATTAGTGCCATTCCACTCGTATACTTCGCTACTGACGTCAGATGTATCGGGTAGGTGGGTCGGCTTGCATTCCCTACTGGTAAGTCATAGGGTCTTATTTGGCTTCCCTGTCTATATTCGATTGATCGTCTACTGACGCTTTTATGTGTACTCAGGGATATAACTTAGGTTTTGTTTTCGAGTGTCTATTGATACAATTTAATGTAGGCGAAGTTTTTAAAGTTTATTTTCGTGATTTCTCCTGCGTTCAAAGTTACCATATCGTACCGTGCACGAAATTGCATTATGATCGATTCAGTCGTGATCAGGGATTTCCCTCAGGTACAGTTAGTCAGCAACATATTGCAGTGTGCAAAACGATTGTATGTTTATTGTTATCATTCCACGTATTTATGTACTTTGAGTATGTGACATATTGTTTCTTACGAAATATACCTTTCGCCCGTCGTTGTTTACCATTTGCCTCGTTGAGAACAAATGACATTTCAATCCTTTCTCTTTATAAGTCGGTATAAATAGCAGAGGTCGTTACCGTATTCACTATTGGGTTGATCGTGAAAACAGCCGTATTGCTTATTTATGTTTTTTTATACGAAATGGGCCCACAAACGAGACAGTCACGGTTAAGTGGTCACTTGCAACTACGAGGGGCATTGTCAATGCGTTGTCGACCCTGAGTGACGTGAAATTCTTAAGTCTCATGTGCCTGTAATTTCACCGCCCCCCTTATCTTTCTAACCGAAACACAGTCATACAAGTACACTAAAGCTTCACGGCAGAAATGGGTAAGGTGGTAGTACTTCGCGGATGAACTATGCACTAAGAGCTCTACTTCTCAATTATGTTTTCATGTAAAATGCAAGTTTTACAATGTTGCAGCTGTATCTCGTACATGAGTTGTTTTGCTTCTACAGGAAAATCATGCTCGTTATGTTTCTGGTGACTGGAGCATAAAATGTGGTTGTTTTTAGCCACCTTCAATGGTGAAGCATTAGAAACCTTCATACTTATAAATACTTCATGCTTTTAACCAACCGTATTTAATTATCCTAGGAAATCTCTCGGGGCCGAAAATTTAGCAAAGCTTGCTTAATGGTAGCCAGATAACTGATATACCTACTACAATTACGAATAAATAAAAAATGATATCATATATACAATACAATAAATAAATAATAAATATCCAGGGACATTCTTACACACGGCCATCTGATACCAAAACTAACCGGAGCATGTACTATGGAAAACAGATAACTGATATACTCGTATGTACTTTTTTATAAATATATGCTTATAGGTATAGGATATACAACCAGACACAGAACAAACAGACTTGTTCATGCAGCCGGCCCGTCATTTATATAAACTGAATGAATAAGAAATCGTTCCACCGTCTAGGCAGTCTGTAACCCTACTCAAAAATACAGCGGCACCTAGATCGAAACATTAATACTGAACATGTTCTAAGTTAGTTTCCAAAATGAATACTAAGCACTTAGGCTCGATTCTCGGCTTATTGTAGTCTAGCCTTCTGTAAATAGTCGATGTAAATTTTACGGCTTAATTTTGTGATTTATGGCGATTTACATTTGGTCACCAGACTGACCTTCAGAATCATGAGGTCACATGAAGTTGAGAATTTAACTATCGGATGAAAATTACTGAGCGTAGCCAAACATGTCAAACATTCGGTGTACCTACATTTAACGCCACTAAAACTACAGTGTATCAAATATTCCTCTATCATGAATTACCTATGAATGTGACTTGGGATTTTAAAGAGTTAAGTTTGTAAGTACATAAGGTAATCTCCGAAACTAATCGTCCGATTTTAATAATTATTTTACTGATTTAAAACTAAACTATACCTGAATGGCATAGGCTATGTTACAATCTTCGGATAGATTAGTCATTAGATCCTTCAGGAAAATAGGTTAAATACCAAAAAGTTAGCTAGAATAAAAATATAATAGTATATCTAGTATAATATATATCTATAATAGTAATCTTAGTAATATTGTATTACTTTGTACGTGATTTCGACTAATATAAAAGATAATAATAATATTTATTCCAGCAAAACACACAGTTATTACAAAAATTTCAAATATAAAATAATTCAGTTTTGCAGATCTAAACTATCAGAAGGAATATCTTTTGGTTTCCTAACTATACACGCCTGTGTCGAGGAAACCTAACTCCGACTTTAAAAATGTACGTTACTTGAAACTCCTCAGTAGACATTAACATATTAACCTATACGAGTATACTGTAAAGACATCGCTAATATGGCGTATCATCAACCATGAAGATATATTTCTACATATACCGAACGAATTAAGGTCATTACAGTACAGAAGGCATACTACTCTTATACTACTTCCTACGATTATTTTAATGACGATAATGCTTAGGTGTACCGTTCGGTCTTGCAGGACATATTTTATTGTTTTAATTTTGTTTTGAAAAGCGTAATTGCTGCTCTTAGAAAAATAACCTTTAGGGCCGATTTAGAGTTACAATTTAGATATGCAAGTGCCTGTAAAAATCTTATATTACTATATACAGTGCAACCTCAATATAACAAATCGGAGGGGAACAAGTTCGTTATATCAAATAATTCGTTGAACTGAGGTTTGTTATGTTGAGGTTAGGATGGTCTAAAATTCGTTATAAAGAGGTAAAAAAATAGTTTTATTAATATAGCTGTTTACCACCGGTAAGAGTTATTAGATCCAAAGCACAATCCAATTTCGTGATGGATTATAGGATATGAGATTAAAAGTCATACATTGGTGACACTACAACTTTATATAAAGGTTTTGTTTGACAAAATTCGTTAATTAGAGGTATTTATACTTTTTCTTGATAGTTGAAAATTCGTTATAAAGAGGTTGTTCGCAAAAAATGTTCGCAATGTAAAGGTATATTTTATATTGACTCTTGTGGACAATTCAAGGGGATTACGAAGAATTTGTTAAATCGAGGAAGTCGTTATATTGAGGTACGTTTTATTAAGGTTGCACTGTATATATATAAGGAAACTAGGGTTCCTTTGACGCAACATCACCTAGAAACTACTGAATGTATTGGGATGGAACTGCTACCATTCGACGCGGATTTTTTCTTAGATGGCTATAGGCTATATATGATATCGATAAACGCGGGTGAATCTGCGGGGGACAACTAGTTACTATATAAAACAATCCATACTCTTTCGAAGATACTTAAAATATATAACGTGTTGTGACTGGCCTGTCATTCGATTTGATTTATAACAGTTAATTCATTGTGATGTACAACCTTCAACTTTAATGTGTGCCATGATAAGTTCAAGGTTTACAGCCTGGCAAACGTGTTTCGTGAAAACAGGAACGGATTTAGACCATAATTTTGTGGGCAATACCAGTTATTGGCTATAGCACGGAAAGGTAACTGAACTAACGTAGTTTTTCGTGATAAATACTTTCGTTGATAACTCTGAAGTTGATCTATCTTCGTACAACTTAAGCTCCAATCAGGAGAGACATTTGTGTGCAAGAACATGCGACGAGTATCTTCATATAAATCACAGGATGGTACTCTAGGATAAAAATCCTGCGGCTGATCGATGGCCGGCCACTCCTTAAGCTGGTCCTGTATAAACTACATATTAATGTTATCGCGATCAATGATACTTTACTGCGAATCAGTGACTGGCGCGAACAGGTATTAACGGGTACCAAAATAACTCTTTTTTAAATTGTAGTATTCCAAGTCATGCGTAGTCATTTTAAATTGTCTGGAATAGTGAGTCAGCGTCTGGCAAATATTTTAATCTTGTTAAATTTTATAAGTTTTTGAATACACTGCAAATATGATTGACATTGAAAAACACTAATAGTAACAGTTTTTTTTATTTATTTTTGACGGTATTGCGATTGGCCTCAATCTCACCTGATGGTAAGTGAAGATGAGGTTGAAGATGGCAGTATATCTTGTGTCAGTAGAATGGCTAGGTATACTTACCTAATTTGGCTACCCGACAATGAAATGATATTCATTGTATTTTAATTGGATTTAACACCTACGTGATGCAATTATAATACTTCTTCATATATGCATTTGACCCCCTTGTTGCTTTTTGCAAGAATTTACTTGTAAGGTAGTGTTGTAGTGTAAAGGCGGAAGCGGGTGCTACAGCGACATATTAGTTGCAAATAATGCACTACAACTTAACATACTAGCTGTCTTTGCGTTCCTGAGGGAGGTTACTTTACCTGGTATAAACTCTACAATACTTATACACTCCAGAACCGCAAATGCTGATTTTATTTATTAAAAAAAAAATACCCAATAGAAAAAAATATATTTTAATGTCTGGATTTCACACCCGGTAGAAGTGAAATCTTCTGAAAACTACCTATCTCATTCTCTCCCAAGTTAAATCCTATGTTTGTCTCTATTCAGTGTTGCTTTTTCGATTTATCGAGTTTTAAATTAGTTTTTCAAAGTTTTTACTTCAAAAAACGGGAACTGCATTAAGCTCTCGAGCTATCTCAGCGAGCGTGCAGAGAGCATGTGAATAGGGCCTCCGCTCTCGCTACCTCTCGGTCACCATGACCACACCGTAATACTTATACTATTACCATAACATGCGAGTAGAGTAACTTAAACGTAATAGCAGTAGGTACAGAGAATAATTTACAGAATTGTACTTTCTCCAACCACCCTTTCATTTGGCACTCTTGTGTAGGCATAGTGCCAGCTAAACGTTACAACATTTACGTACCAAAAAACGGTCTATACCATTCGTGTACGTGTCGTATAATGTATGACATTAACAAATTTTATTTTATGTTTGGTAATAAAAAATATTCTTTATATTTTTGTTGCGGGTCGAGGTGAGAGGACGTGTTGATTTTATAGGGTAGGTGATATTCCTTTCTGTTTACATATAGCTTCCATCCAAAGCTTAACCGAGTGTTCGAACGATTACAAAATATATTTTATAAAAACATACTCTATCAGTAGGTATTCGTAGGTATTGGTCCAAATTTAATTTAAATACGTTCGTACATATAATTTTTTCAACTTTTTTTATATAGAATTCAGAGAACTACTTTTTACCCCTAACGCATTGTCTCCCGTGTGGGGAACACGGGAGACAATGCGTTAAAGAAAACGCCCAAATGTAGTTATGTATAACTAGCAGTCCCCCGCGGTTTCACCCGCGTTTATCGATATCATATCAGCCTATAATAATCTAGTAAAAATTCCGCGTCAAATGTTAGCAGTCCCATCCCATCCGTTAAGTAGTTTTGAGGTGATGGTGCGACAAATGACAATTTTCCGTATATAGTATATATAAATAGAAGACGAAATTTTTGGGAGGTACTAATTTTGCACTTTCTTGTTACATTCATCTCTTAGTAGCCCAACCTATGTATAATAAATAATACATGGCTTAAGCCACAGTTAAATAAACGCACAGAAATATCATGACTATCCCCATTAGCTTAATTTATCCAATGATCATCATTTAAAGGCGGTTTGCCCTCACGTAACCGCGACATTGTGTTCAATCTAGTGGCGTCGATTGATATCGATTAAATAGTCGATTATACAGAGACTGCGCAGTTCCATCATATTTGTATCATTAATCAGACAAGCTAATGCTGTGTCGTTTAATATATCTACAATAGGATTTGCTTGACAATTATCAGATCGATGAAAAAAAAAATTGTTCAGAATTGACTTTTATAGACATTTTATAAAAATATTACATTTTACAGAATTCATGATAATAGATTGGTTAATTCAATGGTATATTTTCAATCTGTGTATTTCATTAATTTTAATCTATCTTTCATCCCGCATGTTCTTTCGGTGTTTATTGAAGGACAATAAGTACTGTTTAAACTCCTCGACTGGATCTTATTTCATGTGAACTAATAAAAAAAAAAATCAAAATTCAAAACCATTTATTCAGTTTAGGCCCTCGGAAGGCACTTATGAATCTCAAATTTAAAGTTACTGAAGCTTCTACCGGTTCGGAAGTCAGCCTTCAACTGAGAAGAACCGGCAAGAAACTCAGCAAGGTTACATTCTTTTTTATTAAATAGTTTTTTATATAAATTTTATTTATTCTGACTTGTTTATATCAATTTTATGCTCTATTTGTTATGTTATGTTTGAGCTCTTCCAAAGACCCAAATCAAAAAATCTTATACAACAAGAATGAATATCAACGGGAATTGTTTGTACTTTGAAAATTAACTTACACTTAATATTATTGCTTGTATTTAGTTATTAATGTAAAATCCTAACATTTTAAATGCAAATATTTGTATATATGGAGGTTTGTTACTCTTTCACGCAAGAACTACCAGATAGATTTAGATAAAACTTGGCACATAGATAGAGCATACCCTGGAATAACATATAGGATACTTTTTATCCCGGGAAAATGTGACATCCCTCGGGAACGCGAGTACATCCGCGGGGGACTGCCAGTAAGTAATAAACTTGAACTTCAGTATGCCAAAGTATGAGAGTAAAATTATACAAATACCAGATTATGAACGCTATGGTATTGGCCGTCTGATTAAATCGCACCCTTAGAACGATAGGGGCTTAACTCAAAAAATAACTTTTGGGCACATCTCTGATTGGGTCACTTTTGCACTGAGCGGGGAGGGTGGGTCCCGGTGTTAAAGAGGCTGATGAATCGGTATGCTTATTCTATCATTAAATTGACTATGTTTTACTATTCATCGGATAGGGCGTACTTTGTTTAGTCTCTCTATGATCGTAACTCCAATTCGCAAAATTTTGAGTTAAGTGTTTATCGTACTAAATTATGCGAAATATCAAATTAATAAACAAAATTGATCTTTATGGATAAAATATATGAGAACCCCAATATGTTTAGAATATGATATAATACAAGGTACTACGCGACTACTAATTAAGATTAGCGGCTATTTAACGTGATGATTGCGTCTGATCACGAAGTATGTAATTATCATTTTCCAGGACAATAATTACCATTACAATGTTGTCGATGATAGTAATAAGGCATGGCTGTGTACTTACATCATAAATAGGACTTGTAAAGGCAGAAAAATCAGATTGCAAAAGATTTGATGTAATTTGGTGCAATCTTTATTAAAACACTAGCTGTACGCGTGGTTTCACCCTTGTTCCAAATATAAAGTAGTCTCTGTCCCTCTCCATACCATAGGCTATGGGTGTACCAAATTTCAGCAAGATCCGTACTGTCGTTTAGGTGTGAAAGCATGACAAACAAAGTCACTTTCGGATTTACAATAATAGTAAGGATTTTGAACCGTAATAGGCTAGTTGTAGTAGCACAGTATTAGTTTTACTAAGGCATCTATCAAAGTGAATATGAACAATTCAAAACTCAAGGCAAGCCATACAAAAAATACATTATTAGTGTTTATTTAGTGTCGTAGTACTTCGTGGTAGGAACCCCTTTATGTTCGGGTCCGACTTGCACCTGGTCGATTATTTCAGGGTGTAATTCTGTAAGGTAAATTAAACCTAATTACACTAGATCGACTTTGTTTCGTCGCGGTCTCTAAGCTCTTGACTCTTTTGTTTACAACACAATCATGTGAGAGGTCCTCTCTTCAAGGCCTCGTTGGGCCGGTTCGCCGAAGTAGTTGATATTTCTGTTTCTCTCTTTTATCTTTTGCTTGAGTTATCAAAAAGTAAAATAATTCATGCAAAATCTGCATTGTCTTTAAAATATTATATAATCTACTAGATAAAATCACAAATGTATTATAGACAGAAATTCTCTAAATGGCGGTGAAAACTATGATATTGATATTAATGGGAACATCTCAAATAACCTGACGTTTAAGTATCAAAAACACTATACAAAATGTGATAACAGTAATTTCAACTAAACAACTAAGTTAACAATGCAAACTCAAACGCCATGTGTGCTAGTTACATAAAACTATTATGAAGTAATACAGTTAAGTGGTCTTCTAATAAACATGCGGGAACAGATCTGTCTGGCCGTTAATTTAATACGGTACTACCCGCATACAAATAAATATCAACAATTGTCAAACTGCTGATCTATATTGCACTAGCTGTCCTCCGCGGTTTTATCCGCGTTCCCCGGTAATGTAACATTTTCCCGGCACAAAAATCCTATGTTACTTCTTATGCCTGCAAAAATATGTGTACAAAGTTTCATGATGATCGATAAAATAGTTTTCGCGTGAAAGCGTAACAAACAAACTTACATTCACATTAATAGTATTAGTAGGGATAACGGCATAGTTAATATATGTTTTAAAATTAAGCTTTGTTAATTGTAGTGTGAGAGAATAGAGTCGGTAAGAGGGGAGTGAGTTCGCCTTCGAGCAACTGGCAACGTAATTTGAGTCAGACGAGACATGTGTTTCTGTGAGTACTGACTCACAGTCAGTATAAATATCTCATAATATGATATTCGCATGAGTTGAAGTTTTGTTGTATCCAGAGGCGTGTCTAGTGTGCGTTTCTTAAACACTCGTCTAGCTGTCCTGGGGCTCGATTCTGTAAGGAAAATGACACTAACTCGAGGATGTTTCGTCGCGGCCTCCGTGCTCTATCTCTGTCGCTAACTACGCTAAAACTATTAATCACGTTAGAGATGAGCTCTCCGAGGCCTCCGTGAAGCGGCTCGCCGACGAAGTTTGTGTTCCCAATTAGTTGTCTCATAATGTTACCTTAATTAAGTAATTTGTAATTGTTAAAATTGATATAATAAAATAGCCCCAATAAAGTCAGAATAGATAAAATTTATATTAAAAAAAAAAAAGTTTGTAACCTTGCCGAGTTTCTTCAGATGAAGTCTGACTTCCGAACCGGAAGTAGCTTCAGTAACTTTAAATTTGTCTTTCATATGTGCCTTCCGCGAGCCTAAACTGAATAAATGGTTTTTTATTTTTTTTTACATCGGCCAGTACCCACCTTTACGTATTGCAAAATTTTTCGTACATTTTTTACGGCAGCCCGCCTGCCTGATGCCAACCCTCCTTGGGAATTCTTTTGTTGAGCAATAAGTGCAAGGTGTAAGTGCACGTGGGCATCGATATACACTTTAGTTGCCTCTCACGATTCTCTAGAGACTTACGATTTTATGAACATTAAACATTATTTGGGATCAAACAAATACACACAGTAAAAGTTTAAATGTAATAGTTAATTTCGAATAACATTAATTGTGCGGACTAGTGGCAATAACTAATAAACTTTACATAAATAATTGTATAGGATATCGTATAAGTTTATTGCTTAGTTTCTGAACGTTAACAAGTTAAGCGGTGTGACTGCTCTCTAAGAACAAGAAGCCTGACTTGGAGTTAATTAGATTACTTACTTATTAGGTACATTTCTAATATTAATTTCCAATGCAGAATATTGTGACTGAATCAATTGTACATTTAAATTTGTTGCTTGCCTTCTAGTAAACACGTATTTCTGAACGAAATTGCTAATATCCAAGACGACGGTAATCAATTCGTGGAACCCGAACAGTGTTTCTATATATAATTTGTCAAATCAATAACTAGAAAGCAATTAAAAAGTCTGTACTTTTATTATTTCTACTCGAGTAATTAAAACAACCATCCCACGGAAGTGTTTCAATTAATTCTCGAACCAAATTAAAAGTTTCTTTTTTTGTTACCAGGTAATGAAGACCCTTCAACGTGTATTTTGAAACGAAGTTGGAATTTTATGAAAGGTAAATTTCCGAGCTGTGAAATTATTATAATGAGCCGTTCCATGTTTAGCTTATTAATGCGTAATTTAAGCAGTTCAAGCCATTACGTGTACTAATGGAGTGAGGTGTACATAATTGTCTACTAACCCTAGAGCTAGAAAGCTACTGCCTGCAAATCTTCATTTATTTCATCACTAACATTCCTGCGCGGTTTCACCTGCGTTCTTTTTAAGGGTAAAAAGTATTCACTATGCAAAAAATCGCGTCCACTTGGGCTATCACTTTTTCGCTTAGCGTTATTTCGAACTTTTAGTATTTTTGCAGTGTGATGCTAAAACAACCTATAACCTTCCTTAAGAATTGGGCTATCGAATGCAACAACAATTTTTCATATCCGACAGGTAGTTTCAAAGATAAAGAAAGAGAAAGAAGTGGATTCAAACAAAAATAACAAACTAACTTCAGCTTTATTATATTAGTATAGATTCCATCGAAAGTCTTCGTCATGCCTAGTTACGCGGTCTTCTTCAAATGTAAAAGTGGCAGCGCATAATATCAAATGAGTTGTATTGTCTTTTAATTCAAATGCATTACAACCGACGGCAATTGTATTTGCATAACATGTAAATAGAACATCTATTTGTGTAATGCAGTCACATCACTTTCTAATTCTTTTGTGCATTTTTTTATAACCGTATGTTTTGTTCAATAATATTTTGATGTGCGTCGATGATATCGAAGAGTTGATCGTCATCATTTTGGTTTTTCGCTAGCTTCCCCTCGCGGTTTTACACGCGTTCCCGAAAGATGTTCGTTAGATCTAACTGAGAATAAAATATAGCTTAAGTTAGTCCTTATAACATCAGTTATTTGCCAGTGGGGAAGTCCCTTCAAAACAGAAATAGAAAAAAAATATTCATTGTTATATGTAGCGTATATATTTTCATATACAAACGAACACTTAAATTTTATTGATTTGTATAGATAGTAATAGTAACAATTACCTACCCACATCTGTAAGATGTTGTAATATCACGGAACTGTGTTACCTAGCAACGAATCACGTCTTATGTTGAGTCACAGTTTATTGTTGTTTCAATTTTAACCGTGTTTCCTTTTTTAGTCATCGAGATTGTGATCCGGTGCTTTGTTGTAATGTAAAATTTACAGCCATTATCTCTAGGTGGATCTCTCATATCTATCTATATCGCTTTTATTTTTGTTACAGTCTGCAGATATCATAATATTCCTTTTATATCCACATACATACATTTTGCACTTTTTATAGTCATTATCTTGGTACTGATTGATAAAAAAATAAGTATCCACTTTATTACAAACGCTCTACGTGCTCCTTTTCAACAGTACTTTCTATTTTATTGAATATATTTACCGAATTATTGCTCTCGCAAATTGGTACCTTAGAATCCGACTTTGTTAAGGTTTAAAGTTGAACGTCTGGCTTCTTTAGTTCCATCGTTAAAGCTAAAGTATAAATTCTCATTAACCTCGCATTACATTTCCTAACGTCTACGGTATCGTACAGTTCTTGTAGTGTTACCATATGTTTTGTTTCACAAACATTAGCTCTGTTGCTTTTCTTTCTCACATCCTTATGGCCATTGTGTTCTTTTTAATTATGGACTGCCCGATAACAATGGTCTCGTTACCTATATCCTGGACGTGTTATTAATTGGAATTCATAATTAAAACCTCTAGAATTTCTATAACGGTTGATATTTGACGTCTCATTTCTTTATTTTCGTTTATTATTTTGTTAGTTTTCCTTAAATTTAATATTATTTCCCTTTTTAACGTTATTGTTTCCAAGAATATGCTTTGGTGGGTTGTGTTACGTATTTATCATTCATTGTTATTTTCCATGTGTACATTGATAACGTCGTTACTTCAGTACAACAGTCAACTAAATGACTTGTACTAACATTGAACATGTTTATACTGTTATCGTCTTTAAGAGTATGTAACATGAGCTAAATTGGCATGAAGGTTGTGCTCGCAGTTAACGACAGCTGTCGTATATTATGTACAGTCTTAAAAACAATACCCGCTCGTAGTATTCAGGTAGCCATTATTAATTTATCGCAGACACAATTAGTTGTTTATTTATTTAAAACTCCTTTCCTTAATAACACGTTATTATTCTATACTGTATATGTAATACATTTATAAGAAAAACCTTGATAACAACTGAAGGTCAATGCTTAAATTTATAAGTATCAGATAGTAATAACATTTTTGTGTGGAACTTCCCCCACGTCTATCAAACATGGGCTATCAGCGTTAGCTATTACTGTGCCAGACAGTTTCATATCGTAATGGAATTAAAATTGTTATCTTTTAGGGGCAGGTTTTTTTAAATTTTGTTTTTTAACCACATTCTCACACTAGTATGCTACCCACAATACAATATCGGTCGTTTAAGCAATTCGAAGATTACAAAAAAAAATTTTGAACACCATAAAAGATAGAGTTATTTCAAGTTTCATAGTGAAACAAATCCGTTTATTTATTACTATATAACTCTTTTAAACAACTAAATTGGTTCTTGTTTGAAGTTGCATTAAATATCCCATACCCTCCAGCCAAGACACCATGACTAATGAGCAAGTGAACTAATAAATTACTTTACCAAATAACTAATGGTCGGTTAGTGGTCAGGCGCTTTGTAATTACTCCTTTGTTATCTCGCCCCCTCCTAAATTAATCCCGAGTTGATCCCGAACAAACCCGAAAGGATTTGGACGATGATTGATTTACGCGCGAGGCAATTCCAAATTTTGTCCTTTGACAAATTGGAAATTGATCCATTTTGGGTTATTTTTCTGGACTAAAACTTTCTGAGGGTTAATCCAATTGTATAAACTCGCTCCTATAATAGTTTAGGCGCCTATTTTATTTCGACTCATATTATAAATGCAAAAGTTTGTAAGAGTACATGGATTGATGTTTGTTACGCTCTCACGCAATACTACTAGTTTACCTGGATAGGATTACCATAGGATACTTTTTATTCCTGGAAAATGTTTCGTTTTTTTATTTCTTACGGGATTGCGATTGGCCTCAATCTCTTGTAACATCTCATCATTTTTGGAACATCGTGTATATAAAGATAGAAGAAGATTTTTAGATTATCTCCATCACGCAGGATTACAAAAGAGCCAGTAACCTTACGAAATATAAATACACCATGTTACAAAACATTTTACGCCCAATATATTATTTGCGTGGTGTTGGTCTCTAATCAATCAAAGTTGGTTGGTCTCGTGACATGCCACTGTGGCATGTGGGCGGTGGACACACACGTGGAAAATCACGAAGTTTACATATTTGATTCTATATTAATCTTTACTTCACCAGTAGTTTTATATCTGTCTAAATTCTACGTATTTTTATGTTTTTTTGTTTCTTGTATCCGGGATATTTAAATTGTACCAAATGTAATTTAATCTATAACTTATGATTTAGATTAAGATTTCTAACAACAAGTACACTGTATAAAAAAACTTAATATTAGTTATAAAATGCACTAATTGCATTCTATCCTAATTCGTTGGTTTGCCCTACATGCAAAAATAACAGAAGAAATAACTAAAAGCTAAGATAACAACACAAATTGAACGTGTTATAAATAATAACAATGAATTAGAGCTAAGTGAAAATGTTAATATAGATTTTCTCATATTTTGCGTAATAAACTACAATATAAGACACGTCATTCACCAACACAATGGCTCTCAAAAACATCGCAAATATTAAATTGCTTATACGCGCGAAGAAAGTGTAAGAAAATTAATGCCACCGTACGGTGGACCTGTTGTTAGAGAGAGATGATCAGTAACGAAAAGATTGAGCGCGACACAATGGAATTAGATCAATTCCCAGCATTTTATGTAGCGATTTCTGAACGCATACAACGCATCTAATATAGTTTATATATCATTGGATATAACTATAATATTTTTCAATTTCATCCCCCGACATGATGTTTATAGGTAAGAACATATTCAAAGAGCTATTTCTAACGTCATTAGTTTCTATTACTTAGCCATTTCCAATTATTATGTTCAACTTGTGATTGTCTAGTCTATGGTACCGATGTACATTGTTATTACAGACTATATAGTATCGTATTCTTGCGTGGGTATAACAAATTATAGGGGATAGGAAAGTCTCAGGTCGGTAAACTTTGCAAAAGAAATCGCGCGTAGAAATAAAAGCTCCTATACGTGCTAGCTACTAACTCACTTTCTAAGAATTGCAAACTAGATATCGTAGAGGGTTAAAAATGAAGTTTAGTGTATTTTTAACTTGAAAGCTGATGATTATTCTTGCTTTTGGTACATAACACGGGCCAGTTGGCTTGGTGGTTAGATACCCTGACTGCCAAAACGAAGGTCGTGGATTCGATTCCCACCCAGGACAAACATTTGTCTGCATGAACATGTCTGTTTGTTCTGTGTCTGGGTGTAAATATCTATATAAGTATGTATTTAAAAAGTAGTATATGTTGTATATGAATTACCTGGTAGCCATACTACAAGCAGTAGGTACACTCTGCTTAACTTGGGATCTGGTAACCATGTGTGAAGAATGTCTTGGGATATTTATAACAACAATTTATGTCGACTCTGCTCGATTACATCGGCCATGGGATCTCAGGGGCCAGCCCCTCCCTTCATGAAAAATAACCCTAGATACGCCCATGCTTCCATTCACTCGCGTTGAAATTAATACAAAGTAATTTATATAGTTCCATAAGCTACGTGTGTGCCAAATTTCAGCACGATCGGTGCAGTCGTTTAGCTTTGAAACCCTGACAAACAAATACACTTTCGTTATAATATTAGCAAGGATTAGGATAATAAAAGTTACAATATTGTTGTTTAACTATTTACAGTAAAGAACCTTTATAAACTCTACAACAATGTACCTGTACCAGTACGTACCAGAAAGTCTACTGAAGTTTCAATTCCTAAGCTAAGCGAGGATACTTAGAGACAAATTGATCCAGACAATTGTGACCAGAGCTAGGTCTAAAATAAACATTACTTAGTTATCAACACCAGACAAGGGGGAACAGTTACTGGTGGTATCTCCGAAACTAAAGTAACAGCTGCCCCGAGCGATAGCCGTGGCTATTACCCTCCGGAACAGATAACGTCGAGCACTTGAAGTGCATTATGTGGCCAGGACTGTATGGTATTTTGGGCGTACGTCACACGGTATGTGTATGTGAAAAATTTGATGTTTTTGAAGTGAATCTTATGGATGGGCTTGGTAATTCTGATCGGCAACCTTTTTGTGTGATGAAAAATAAATTATGGTTCTGTGCTATTCAAAAGTGATTGATCATTAAAATGTTTGCCTGTAATACTAAAGTTTCATTTCTATCGTGTGTCTTTACGATACACCCTTTTTTTTGACGCTGCGTTTATTTATTATTACGACCCTTTCGCGAGTATTGGCAAAATAATTGCCAAACCACTTTTAGTAGATATAGTTTATGATCTGAGATTGAAATCATATTATAATATGTAATCCAAACGGGCATTGGCAGAGATATTGCCGTAGCCCATAAAAAAGGGTGGGCGTAAGGAAGGGGGGGGAATTGATTAGTATTGTTTTAAAAATGTTATTTCACAATGTTTTAAATAAATAAAATCATAATCGGAGGTGTAATTAGTATTGCCCGCGAAAGGGTTAACTCACTTAAAATCAAAAGCCTAGTCTTCTACATACAAAATGGAGTACATATAAATAAAATCGACCAAGTGCGAATACAACTCGCACACGTAGTTTCGTATCATCGTACAACATTTAATGCTCTCGTGAAAATTTTAACAGTCTACCTATTCCGTTGCATGAGACATCAGCCCTCTGACAGACAGGAAGTAGACAGCGAAGGGTTAGGGTTGGCACCCTTTGGGTACGGAACCCTAAGGAAAGGCCCTTAGCGAAAAAAAATCTATGGAATTTTAAATACTTTCCCTTGCAATCAATGCCTTATAGTAAAAAAGCGTTGTGAAAATTTTAAGTCGTGTCGATAACATGACGGGCATCATTAATATCGAAGCTAGTAACAATAGGCCATGTAATACTTATACAATAGATATTGCACCATTCTTTCTCAGCAAGTCGGTATCGTTATTGGCGAAAACAGTTTTAGATCTTACTGATACAACACACGGTTGGAAATTGACTGAGATTGATGTTAGTGATAACGGAATACTTTTCTAAAACTATTTCTGCTTTGCAAAGGAGTTTTATAAATGGATATTTCTTTTATGGTAGGCATTTGTCACAATAGACGAGCTAACGCGTTTCATAATAAAATTATGCGGGTATTATCAAAATATGTACATCATTGTATCGTCGAAATGGGCCATTTGTAATATATTATGGCAATGTTTTGCTTGTAATAAAGCAATGGGATATTTACTTTTATTTGTAACATAATTATAATGGTATACGCAAGAGCTACTTCAGAGATAATATAGAGAGATAGTTAGTCCAATATTACCAAGAAACTATTTTTACGATTGTGAATGTTATAGTAAAATCAAACCTTTTTGATTTGTGATAAGGTTCGTTATCATTCAATTAACTAATAAATCTGGGGGGCAATGTAGGCAGTCTTCTAGGCACTTTACTCATAGACGGCTCTAAATTATTAGTTCAGTTTCTTATTACTTAATATATTAGTAAGTCTTTTTTTATTCGGTGTATTTATTTAACTTAACGTGAATATAAAAGAAATGTAAAATAAATTGATTTATTAAACAACAACTAATAAATCTAAAATGAAACTTATTTTAAAAGCTTTAAAGTCATTTTTACATGTCATTCTTAAACATCCTTGAATTCTTATTTAGGACTATAGTTTTGATTATAGTTCCTAAAGGAAAGGTAAACCCTTTATAGTATTATTGTGTATTATATGACACATTGATCAACTAATATCAATTCTGCTTATGTCATCAATTTGAAGCGATCATTTATTTATAAGCTTATACTATGCTATTAATAAATGTATGGCTTCATTAGAATTGGATTAAATGTCTTGTCTTCAACTTGAGCTGTTAAGGCGGGGTAGTGAGATTTAAAATGCATTTTGCAGTTTGAGATATCTCGAAAAATGTCATCAGTAATTTTATTTTAAAAGAATGCTGTTGCTGATAGAATAGAAATGAAATCTGCCACCCGTCAAATTATGTTCATGTGAAATTTTTCTTGGATGCCACCATTGTAAAATCTGCTCGATTATAGTATTTTATTATAGCTACATGTTCAGGAAAAACATACATAAACGTTCGTATTTTTTTTTATTATGCGATTTTCCTAGTTATTTTTTTCTTCTTTAGACTTCCGATTTTTATTACTTTTGAATATTACGAACATTTTAATAAAAAATATTAGTCAACTTTTTCCAGCCATTACCAACGATCACTTTTCATTTTTATAAACATGCCAGCTGTCCTCCGCGGTTTCACCCGCGTTTAGTTTGAAGTTGATCAGACCAAGAAAACACTTTTTTTCATACAAATTTTGCACTCCCGTTTTACTCCCTTAGGGTGTGAATTAAAAAAAAAACCTTTCTTAGAGCTTCCCTAGGTTATAAAAGGAACTCCTGTGCAAAATTTCAAGTTTCTAACCCTTATGGTTTAGGCCCTGCGTTGATATGTCAGTTAGTCAGTCAGTCGATAAAAGTAGAAAATTTTCGATATTTTTGATTCGAGTTTATGAAAATTTAATGCAAACCGCCGATATATTTTTTTATTAAATCAAGTGAATCGATTATAGAATATTGTCAGTTGCTTAATGACAGATGACAGTAGTAATAGTTCTACGGAATCTGAAATGTTTTGCAAAATTTAAATCACAATAAGCTCAATTTATGCAATGTCGTATGTAAATTGGATTGATTGTGATTCGATTGTTAAATACAATTGCTTTTCATTCGTTGGGATGTGTTTGTGTAGCCTCGAGCTACGAATATACCGTTTTTTTATTTTATTTTATAATTTTTAAAGTCGTTTTGATGGTTTTATTGGAACTGAAATCCTACCGGTAATTTCTTTGCTAAAACAATTTGTAACCACCATTTAATAATCTTTAACAAAATTACCTTTCTTGTTTACATTTGGGAAGTTTTTTGCGTTTTCAATAAACATCATTTTGACTTTTAATTTGAAAGTCACTTTGATGGTTTAGTGGAACTGAAACCCTACCGATAATTTCTTTGCTAAAAACATTTACAAGCAAACATTAAAAACCTTTAACGAGTTTTACCTTTCTTGTTTACGTTTGCGAAGATTTTTTACGTTTTCATACAGTCGAACTTTTCCCTGTTTTTATTTCCCCATTTCGAATTGTCTTACCGAGTTAAAAGGCTCGTTTACTTTTGAGCTTTCATTTCGTAAAAATGGATTAACTTTAGTATCGTAAAAAGCTCTCGCTTTTACTTTAACGCAGTTGTTATATTATTCATTAGCATTTACAACGTCGGATCACTGTTATTTTTTTTGGGTCGACTTCGGCGTACAAGGGCCTTGTCGTAATATATTTTACTGGTTTTATATACGAAACTTTTTTATTTTCACCACCGAAACCTCTTTTAGTTTTGGGTAAACAGATGACTTACAATCTCTGTCTTTATTATCTTCTATCTATATATATATATATATATACATATACTACATATAAGGAAAATAGGGTTCCTTTGATCACTATAACCTTAAAACTACTGAACATATCGGGATGGAATTGCAACCATTCGACGCGGATTTTTCTTAGATGGTTATAGGCTATTAATAATATGATATCAATAAATGCGGGGGACATCTTTAATGTGACATGGGTAAGCACTATCGTAGTCTTTCAGGCATACTATGAATGCCGGCCTGGGAATTAAAACTAAGTCCTCCGATCTTTACACGAGCATTATATTAATTGTTTGTTAATTAATCATCATCAGTATAAGTTAATTAGACTAGACATCAAACGTGGCCGGACCTAGCTCCGCAGTTGTTGTTTTATTTGCAGACCATCACATGTGGCGGACAGGTTAATTCTGTTTGCACTACTTTCATCTCTGCCCTCTGGCGGAGCTTTGTAGGAAGCCCCTAGTAATTTGTCATCAGCACTTCTATGTAGACGTTTATGATTATTATCGGTAATGGAATTGTTCTGTTTGCTGTTAAAATTCCGGGACTTGATGAAATGTTAGGCCTTGTAAAGTTAAATGTACAGTAGACCGACAAACAGCCAGAACAGTTCGCCTGATGGTAAGAAGTCACCGTTGCTTATTGATATTTGCAATACCAAGGTCATCGCCAATATGGTGTTGATCCTGAGATATAAAATTGTTATTTCTCACGTGCCTGTAATTTGTTTATCGGTCTCCTTAAAACAGTAAAACATGGCCTGCTTTTTATACGGATTAACAAACGAACCGATTTTGATGAAAACTTGCGGAAAAACTTCGACTATAGAGAGAAATACGGGAGATCACAACTATGGTATACAATATTATTGTGGTCACGTATTTATGGACCACAAACGTGTTATTGTCATAAACGTGACGTCATTCATGTGACAATTATATTAGTGTTTTAGTCAATTTACGTTTTATGAATAGATAGGGTGTTCGTGTATTGTTCCAAAGGGCATTGTAACTTTAAAACAATTACTCAGTGTCCTATGTTGTAATTGTAATCAACCAACGTACATGCTGTTACTAATTACGCGTTTGTTCATTACGCGTTCATTTACTTTGACACAAATAAACATGTTTGTATGTTCTCATTGCTGTGTTACATATGTACTGAAAACGTTCACTCATTATCTATATGATGTGTGCAAATGTATTTACGTAATTGATATTGAAATTTTGAACGAGAAAAATATTGAAACAGGTGAATGGGTTGAAATTGTAAGAGACTGCGCAATTTGCTCTGCAAAGATGTTTTGCTGTGTTGTTTATATGTGCTCTCGCAAAATCCTTTCATTAAATATAATTAAAATTGTTAATATATACCTACCGTAAGCAAATTGCGTCACAAGTACATAGTAATGTATAGTAATTTAGTATGCGTAAAATTCTAGAAAATACATATTTATTACAAATACGTCTTCTAGTTGTCCCCCGCGGTTTCACTACAGAACACTAGGAAAATTCAAAGTGGCCCATGTCCCTCTCCATAATACCATAGGTTATGTGTGTACCAAATTTCAGCAAGATTAGTTCAATCGCTTTGCCGTGAAAGCGTCACAAACAAAATCATATTCGCAATTTTAGTATTAGGTTGGGATATTGATGGAACCATCATAATGAACCCACAAGCTATCTAGGTTGAGTCCATAGATTAATCAGTACATGTAAAATCCAGTCATAGCGATATCTATAGTAGTTCGTTCAGTAGGTACCCTGGTACCTGGCTAACACGCGCTTGAAGATATATTTATTTCTGAAACTTGAAAGAGTTTTATAGCTTTTCATTGCTCGATATATTTTACGTTCAGCAGTTCGTTACTGACGTTTCATTGCACCGTAAAGTGGTCTAATGTGATTTGGCAGCAAATCGGCGTACCGCTAAGAGGCCATGGGTTCAATATGTTATTTTTGGTATCTATTTTAACAGCAGGGGCTAATAGATATAGCGATAGGAATAAACACTGCTAAGTGTAAGTTTTTAAACATGAAATACTCTCAAGACACGTGCGCTCTCATATTGGTTGCGTAACTTTGCGTTGATAATGGTTCTATCCGTACATGGTGCACGACATTCATGGTCAGTGATTATCTATAAATATCCATGTTCTGAAGTCTATAGATTCCCGTTGTAGGAATGACGCAGAGGCGGCTGTGTTTCCCTTCGTCCTACCTACCTACCCAGTGGGCTGCCTACATAACTCAATTGGCAGGCAATCTCGCCCCGACGCCGACTCGTCCGTAATTACCGACGCCATCGGCTTCTGCTCAGCGTTGCGACACGGCAAAAATTGTTTGCCGCTCATTGCTCTTTAAGTGAAATGATTTTCAGTGAGCTGGAGTGATTTACGGAGATGTTTCATTACTTATATTACCCCCCGGTAATCCAATCAAATTTGCCCACGAATTGCGTCTGACTCTCCCTATTAGGTAACACAGACCTGCGAAAATATGCCACCGTTACCTTTGCGTATTGAAAGATCCGAAGCTTCCACATTTTTGCTTACAAAAATAAATCTTGCCTGTAATAAAATTGGAATATCGAATCGATGCATGTATTACGCCAAGCGAGAAACGTATTACTCGTTCCGCGTGTATTCCATCACCAGGGCCAAACGACGTTACCCCGCAATCGGGACGCCGTGTAATTCCGCTCCCATCGCATTTCATTAAGTTTTCACATTTACCGTCCAGGCAGGCCTGAATCACGTCTGAAGTCCGCAGAGAATAGTTATCGCGTGCAATGGAAAATTGTTGAAACATGCGTTCATTACTTTAATTCATCGTGCGGGAAGTATACACATCGTTTGTTCATTGTTATTTCAGATGTTAAACATTAATATGTCGGCGTAAAGATTCATTGTGAAACTGCTGGTGACAATGGAACGGCAGCAGACCTGTTTCCAATGTTGAGACAATACCTTTATGTGAGAACAGTTACGCTTCACCGTTACATGGTTTATGGAGACCTGCATTTCATTATATAGAAGCTTGGAGATTCGAAGCTACCAGCTCAGATTAAACATGCGTCTCACGATATACACGTTTCGATGATATGAGTTACAAAACGCATTGCAGTACCAGAGTGAGTCAACGGTACACTAGACAGCCGGCGGTAAACTTTAGTATGGGCTAGATATGTGGGGCGTTTCGAAAGTGCGCAGGCGCCTGCCAAACTTTGATATGCGTTGCCAACATTGTGTGCTACAGTCGAGACGTCTCTACTTTCACAATATGTGTTTCATTTCGGTACCATACCTTTGTTGCACTGAGCAATTTTGCAGGTACATTAAATTCTTAGTATAAAAATTGTGGTCTTATATTTAACAAACTTATACCTTAACTTTTGTCTGAAAATGTCGGAGTTATTCGCAGTTGTAAAAGTATATTAACCGCACCGCAATTTCCGCGTCCGATAGCTAAAAGCCCCCCCCCCCCCCCCCCCCCTCCTGTCCCTGTCTTCCCCCTCATTGGTCAGGTCTGCGGTCAGAACAGTTCTCAGCGCGTCAATGTGGTCACGTTCCGATCATGGTCCCACCACGCCGAGCACGATAGATTCCACAGTCTATGGCATTCTTACACTCGAATGAACATTAGATGAATTGTTCATTGCGCTCGGCGACAGTGTCGATTTCCAAGGGTAACGCTGGTTATGCGTAAAGAACAATTTCGTGCAGTGTCACAAAAACTGTCTTGACCATTTGAAGAATTTAAATTCTTAAATATCTATACCTTATCTGAGGTGATAAGATCGTGGAATAATCTTTGTATCTAAATATATCACGCTTACGGTATCTTTGAAATCATTTTGTACTGACTAGAATTCTATCAGATGATTTAGACTACATGGTTGATCCTTCACCATTTTTTTTTCTACGCAATTTTTTATGTAGTTTTGATTTGAACTCGTCCAATAAATATCCACAAATATCAAATGCAATATACTTAACCATTCCAACCGAATGATATCCACTGTTCACCCTTTTGTAAATCGCTCCACTTTACCACAACTAAAACACTTACCAATATAAGGTAAAATTCAGTAAAACAACTTACCACTGGTATGTGACGCACACCCTAGAGGTAAACATGAGGTTTTACGATTCCACCAAGACATTTGTATCGTCGCCCCGGCCAGGCAGCCGCATCGTCTTTTCTCTTCTAATTTTGGGACATAATAACGTGTACACACGCAAAGAGCACTGCTTCAATAAACACGTTGATGTTTGAACAACTCTCCACTAATATGTAAAAGGAAAATGTCTGTATGTTATTCTTTCATGTCATGCGTACAACTGGAATGAAATTGGCATTGGTGTGTTATTAACACGGCCACTTTGATCCCTAAATAAAAGTACTTTCCAATCTAATGAAATTACATGCTTCATTATGAAAGAAAGGTGATTCATTGCATATCTGATCATCATTTTGTATCTAATCAGTTATCAGTTGCATATCTAAATAACTTTATGATAAGCTAGAAATGTTTGCGATAACGGGAAAAGTTACTTGGTAAATGAAATAGCCTTTTGGCTAGTTAGAAATTCTATTACAATAATTAAAACACGCAGTACACAAGTACTAAAAAGTTTGCTTAATTGCTAACTAAAACTAATGCTTAAAACGATAGTCAGTTATAGAAAATGCTAGAAACTACACTAACCGAGGTCGATCCCCGCGCAGTCACCGATAATATTCGCTTTCACGAGTACAAAAAACTTGTTAGTTTTACGTTGTCAATGCTATAAATTATAATTAGAAACTTCTATGTTCCCTAGAACATTGTAAGTTATAGCATTATCAAGATCTCGACATTATGTACGCTCTATGTATTGTTCGTGTGTTCAATTTCTGTGTTTTATATAGGTAAATAACCGAGTCTGTAGTATAGGTACAAAACGCTCTATCACGAATAGACTTTAAAGTGTCCTTTTAACCAATCAGCAGCCAACAGATCCGCAATTCTAATCCACTCTAAACCTCGTAAGGCGTTCACGTACCCCGACATCAGACGATCAACTCGTATAAATTCAATTGAGCACGAGTATTGTTTCCATTGTGTTTCGCAAACAAGAACAAATGTCTTCACATTCGCCAATGAGTCCACGGCCGGGTAAACATACCATTTGTGTTACCATTCGATCGAGCTGGTGAGCGAGCACCGAGCTATTGACTAAAGCATCCACCCGCAACCCGCAGGCCTCGCGTGTAAACAATTTGGTTAAACGACCACGAGGTCGAGCCAATGGCGATCATAAACACAATCTTAAACCCTCAGCTTACCAAAGTATTAACAACGTACGACATAATCCAAACAGTGTCGAGGATTTCATACCTTTGTTCGTTGGAGCAAATAGAGCAGTTTAATACCCTCAATAAAAATGTAGCTTTAACCTAAGGCAGCGGGTACCACAAAAATGAATGGCATACGGGACGGGAATGGCAAAAACTATTCACCATTTAACAAGTTTGGTCGCCGTGGCGTAGTCTGAAGCGTGGAACAAATTATTTCAACATGGCGGACATATTTGGTGTCGTTTCGAAACTGCAACTTTGTTATTTTACAGCGTAGTTTCGTTTATTTTAGGTGGACAAGCAAGGGAACATTTTACGGACAACTTTCGCATCCAAACGGGAGGTCGCTAGAGATTTGCGCAGAGACAATATTAAATGGTTTTCCAAATTGGCTATTGTATCCACTTAGTGCAGTGCGTCACAATCACTCCCCAATCGAGGTAGATAGACGTGGCGGCGTCTCTAGAACAAACAAACCCGTAACGGTGATACCAACAAGGACGACAGACGTATAAAGCAATATAGACAGCTGTATTTGGAGTTTCAAGTGGCTCTACTGCGAATTATACGATCGCCTCATGTTTCGACCCATAAACTGACGGCCATATCGAGCAAGCCTCACTATGTAGACCGGTGACACCAGTACATAATGAACGTCTGTCGTCAGCCGGCGATCAGTTGAACGCGAGAATTATAATAACGTATCAAATTTAATGAATAGAAGAACTAATAGTGTTGATAGCGGTTTGGAAGGTTCAATAAATTAACTACATCCGTATTGCTCTCTCGCCTCTCCCAGTCAAAGCAATGGCTTGTCTAAAATCCAATTAACCTCATGGTAATTAAACTGTACGGTGCCGCCAAATCGGGCCGCCGCGCAGTCAACATCCAATTGATAGGTATTTGCATGGTGTGATGTGAATGCGTTACGGAAATTTACCTCGCGTTTCACGCATGTGTGGTACAGCTATATTTGTTGCCCGCTCGGTAAACTGAGAATACAGGCGGTATTTGCCAAACGAGCCCAATGTGCTGCCTTCCATACTGTGAAATGTTGGCGGTCTTCGACCAACGTGTTGTTGAGCCAACATTGAAATTTTTGTCACTCAAATTGAGCCGAAGAGCAGAATTTCTAAATTCGTATCGTATGCTCGATACAGGTGAAAAAAAGAGTTCAGTATTCAAAAATTCAAGTAGCATGCCGTACAAATTGCGTTTTAAGTTAAAAATTCAAAACGTTTTGAACAAAGTTGTCGGCTCGATTTACACTAGTTTAGCAGCAAGTGACAGTAGATAATAATTGCTTATGTTTACAAATGGCTTGTAACATGTTACGTAAACGTGGTCGAGATAAAAAAATATAAGAACGTCGTTCATTATTTCTACGATAAGCTCAAATCCATATAAATTTTCTGTTATCAGTCACCTGAGTGACTTGAGGTCATTGATTAGGACATCGATTGAACTGAGTGACCTTGAAAACATTTTTTTCATAGTTTAAATAAGTACTTCAGAATATTTTTAAACTGTTTTTTAATAATAGAATGTTGACATTATTAGTACATAAAAAGTTACTGACGGCGAAAACCTGCATTAATAATTTACAGTAAAATGTCTAGACTTCGTTAGTAAAACAGATATAGGTAAGTCCGTTAAAGATTCAACACGTTTAAATATCATATCACTAAATTACTATTCACAACAAAACCCATAACTCGAGTCAACAGTTTAAATACTATAATTTATACTTGCTGTGCATTACATAATCAAAGGGAACGCTCGTAAATGCTCATTATACGGAGTTAAAATGGATGACGTCAGCTGCGCGGGCTTTCCTCAGAATGATTCATAGAAGCGGGGGCGATTACTAATGCCTAACTTGCCTGCCCGGCTACACAAAGAGGGGATTGCTGATAATGTCACCTTATATTTTAATCCAACGGTAAACAGGATGATGTGCTGCAAGCGAGCGCAGGTAGTTGGGTCGAGAAACTGGGTTAAGGATCTGGAAAACATCTCAAGTTGTCACTTGTTCTTTGATAATGAGTTGAGATTATATCGTGTTTTTTGTCCAATGTTTGCTTTGAATCTTGATTTTGTCGTTGTCATCCAAAACAATATTTTTAAAATCGTTTATTGAAATATTGTGATCGACGAAACAACAAAGGATACCTAAAGCCTCAATACCAGCTCCATTAAAACAATTGCATTGCAATTTCGGTATTACAAGAGCATTTAGAACTGGCAGTTTACTTGTCACAAAAGCAACGAGTTTAATTGGCTGCGCGATGACAGAAGACGTCAAATAAACCAAGTCCTATACCTGCCTAAAACAATTATGTTAACAAGACTTGTATGCTTGTAATAAGGCCCTAAATCGAAGGATTTATTTGACGTGGAACTACAAATTTATGCATCCGCAGCCTACTTAAGTGACGTAAGGCAAAGTACTCCACCATTTTCGATTTCTGTGTTGTTAAAGTCGAAATGTAGTAGCAGTGAGTCAGCCATCGTCTGTAGGGAGGGGACTGGGAACGGGCGATGTCTATTAAAACGCATGTTTAAATATAACCTACAAGACCGTTTTTGGATCGGTGCCCTTAAATGTTGTAAGCACCTTACGTTATGACTAAGACTAACGACCTACGAGCATTCGTACGTTCAGAAATAGATTTTAATGTAGGAAGGCGGTATATGGTTGTAATTTTGCATATAATATATACATCTGATTAATGATACGTCCGAAAACAAATTGCTTTTTGCTTTTGTATGTGTTGTATTGAAAAAGACAATTAATTATTAGTTATACCGGATTGTGTTATCTGTTTTTAAATCTTTATCAACATCATTTAAATTACTTGTTCACCCACTCGCTTACTACACGACAAAACTTAGTCTCGAAAACCTGCCTCATGCAAACTTTACTTACACAAGGCACTGTTCAGTTTTAAGTTTAACTAAACTAGGTAAAGTTGCTATAAAAACATTAAACAACTTTCCGCAGTTGTTCTTGACTTGTTTCTTGCGACCTTTCAATTATGATTCAACTAGCTGTTCCCCGAGGTTTCATCCGCGTTCCCGAGGGATGTACCATTTTCCAGGCACCAAAAGTATCTTATGTTACTTCTAATACCTCCAAGAATATGTGTATAAAGTTTCATGATGATCGGTTAAGTAGTTTTCGCGTGAAAGCGTAACAAACAAACTTACATTCACATTTATAATATTAGTAGGGATAGTAGGGATTTCAACGAATGGGGGAATTATACAATGGTAATTTTAAAGTTAATATTATTCCTAATATTTACAAATATTAATTTATTTTGTAGTTTTTTTGCAATCATATTCAATTTATAATTGAAGTGATATTAATTCAAGGGAAATGTCATGATTTTTGTAAATATTTAGTTAAAGTTCACGGTTTGTATTGAACATTATAGTATAACGTATGATGCAATACGGCATTGACATGGTTTGGGCTTAGCTTTGATAAAAAAATGGCTGATTCATCAAGTTACACCCAAGGTTAATGCAGACGATTTTTTTGACCGTTTGCTTACTTGTTTTGGTATTTAATATTTTAAGCACAATACTTACATCTTAAAATAAGCTATGTGTACATTTGTTATATTTGAAATGATTTAATTTGTGATAATTGTAATTTCTAGTCGCTGATTTATAATCTTTGATTAAAAAAATATACTTTACTTTACCATTTATTAACAAGTTCAAAGAGACAATACGCTATTTTAAAGTAAAAATGTTAAACAAGTCTTACTTAAATAATATTTTTTTTACGGGCATCGCCAATGCGTTGTCGACCCTGAGACGTGAAGTTGTTAAGTGTCATGTGCCTGTAATTTCACCTGACCCCTTACCTTTCTAACCGAAACACAGTAACACAAGTGCACTACTGCTTCACGGCAGAAATGGGTAAGGTGTTAGTACTTCCCCGGACGAACTCTGCACTAAGAGCTCTACTACTCGAAAACTACTACTCATACATACAACATACTACTCTATGATAATACATTTTATTTCATTTTCGAACACTTATTTAAGCTGTCGTATATTCCGTGTCTTCTCTAACGATGGTCTGTCAATATTTAATGTCGCCTTCGTCTTTTCAAGTCTATTAATTTATTTATTTACTCGTTGGTACTAACTTGTTATTTTCGGCCGAACCGTATTAAAAAATTAAAAAAAATAAGCTACTGGATACCCACTGCACATAAATGTCGTAAAATTAATTAAATAAATATCCTGGGAAATTCCTTACACACAGCCATCTGATCCCAAACTAAGCAGAGCTTGTACTATGGAAACCAGATACCTGATATACTACTTTTTTTTTCTAAATGCATACTTATTTACACCCAGACACAGAACCAACAGACATGTTCATGCACCCAAATGTTTGTCCTGGGTAGAAATCAAACCCGCGACCTTTGACTTGGCAGTCAGAGTCGCTAACCACCAAGCCAACTGGCCTGCCAATTTTTTTGTTGGTACCTACATATAAACACTTATATTACTTACCTCAATCACCTTGGCCGTCAGACGAAGTGGGTCGGAGCACGTTGTACGCACGCAGTTCCATCCTAGACATAAACAATGGGCACAACATCGCGGGAGGTAGTCTCCATGTACTCGAATCCTGTCCCGCCCTGCCCTGTTTGTGACATGTTGACAAGACAACACGTTCCGTTACCTGGATATTGTATTAAATGTTTCATTGTTATGGTATTTGAAATTCAGATATTCAGTTGGGAATTTGAAGTTTTAGCTAGAAGGAATTATGTAATTACTAGCTGTCCCCCGCGTTCCCCAGAGATGTTAGATTTTCCCGGGTTAGAAGTACCCTATATGTTATTTCAGGGTATGCTTTATCTATGTGCCAAGTTTCATTCAAATCCCTTCGGTAGTTTTGCGAGAAAAGAGTAACAAATATCCCTACAATATTAGTTGGATATCATAATTAATTATAATCGACTGTCGAGATCATAAACATCTGGTCAAAAGGTACATAAAGTATCAATTTACGACTTTATCGGCTATTCATATCTGCTGTTTACTTGCCCTAAATGGTAAATTACAACCTTAAGCAGAATAGTGTTTATATCTACGGAATCCTTTACGTATGAGAAAATAGAGTTGGAAATCCTATAAAGGCCATTTGCGTTACAATATGTTGTTTAATACAGCTAAGGCTCTTATTTCCGGCGGGCTGCTGCCATTGCGTTATCTGAACGCGGATTTGTCGTCGCCCCTGCTTCGTTTCCGTTTCCGGCCCTTGAGGCGTGGAAAATAGATGAAATAAACAAAGCGACTACGAATGTACGCTTATATCAAATCGTAACTGAAAGTTCCTTGATTTTAGCGCAACAGAAATATATATAGATCAATACGAATTAGCCAATTTAAAATTCAAGTCACAATATTGCAGGTTCGTTTGGTGTTTCATAGTTTTTATTGAAGTTGTTTCATACTGATTTATTAACGAAAAACCAGTTTGTATACGACATAACACGAAATTACATTAACCAACTGCACTGCAAAGTTTTATAGCTCCAACTACACTCAAATGCTTAACGAGACCCATGCATGCAATACCCCCTAAGAAAGTTAGCCGGGCGTTGATTGCGCTTCAGTCTGTGTTGTAGATACGGGGTCAGGTAAGACTCCTTTAAAGTCAAGTCTTTCTAAACACGAGTCTGTCGTCAAGCGAGGTGGATGGCACGCTAGTGATCCTTGACACGGTTTGCTTGTGGCTCGAGTTGGAGCGTAAAGCGTCGAGATGCAGTTATGGAGCTGGAATAATTATAACCCGAGTGTATTCCAAACGTGAAGCAGAAAATCTTGTAATTTCACGGGATGAATAGCTATAATATTTCGAATTATGTAAGTCCTAACAAAAAAGTTCAGAAGCAATTAAAATTTCTAATCTTCCGAGCGCAATTCTATCTTGTGTTACTTTTTCTGAGTGACATTTGAAATACTTTAGACCGGTTTAAATGGCTCTCTAATCGCTCCTCAGATCACGAGAGTAAAATAATAATAATGATTCATTATCTGGCAACACTTAATCGCTTGCCAATCATTCGATCGAAACAATTAGTCACCTCTTTTTTTTAAATTATCCTCTGGTAATTTATCATAGTTAATTGATATCGTTTTTCTGTGCAACTTTGTAAATCAGGAAATTAGTATGGATTGCGTCATTGAATGCTGGTTTCATTATTGTCATTTCTCGGGGGACAATTTCAACTGTAATTTAACTTTATGTAAGTACCTAAACGTAATTATTTTGGTAATTTTAACATTGCGTCAACTATAATACACAATTGAATCAAGTAACTCTTATCCATTATCCTCACCATATTATGTGGGTACTCCATACAAGTTAATTATAGTAATGAGCTTATACGTTATGTGAGTGACGGTTTCATTGGCCGTTGGTGGTTGTATTCGTGACTCGCTCTCAGCGGATATGGCCCACGTACCTACATCGGGTATGACTTGGTTCACTTGCATGCACTACGCCACTAGAGTGCAGAGTTTTACGACCATCGTCTGCACTCGATATCTGTCGGTACTACGTTCTTTTACTACTTTGTAAAAAAAACATTTCAAAATGTAGTTAACCGCTACTCTACAATAATGGTGTAGAGGTAAAGTTTGTAAATGTGGATGTTGTCAGGCCCTCGGAAGGCACTTATTAAGGTCAAATTTATAGTTACTGAAGCTACAAAGATAATGTCACTGGAAGAATGTTATAGTATTCCCGAGTAACATAGGCTACGCTATAATCCCGGGACATTGCGATCCCTTCTGAAATCCCGCGGGATAAAAATCATTTTTTAACCATGCCCCTATTTTTTTTTGTGTTTGTGTGTGATATTCATTTTGTAGTTTGATTTTATGCACGCTGTGATTTTTATGTTTAGCATGCCTCCAGGTAGCATGTTTGGCCCAGTTTTGTTTCTATGCGTCATTACTAGCTGACCGTTGCGTTTATCGCTCCGGTGAGATTCCAAGACGCGAAATTAAAACTGAAAGTCATTGCGGTGCATCAATGCGTTAATTGTGCATTAATGATTTCTCAGGACATGTAAATTGCCATAGTTTTTTATGCACAGTAGCCGTAGCACGTTTGTTTTACTGATATACATTGCACGTAGCTAGCTGCATTGCTTATTTATAATTTTTATTTTATGCTGAAATTATTGAAGTTCTATTTTAAAAATATGCCAACAACCAATCATTTTTAAAATAGACTTTCTTCATTCCAAAGCAATACGGTGCGATATTAATAGGTTTCCTTCGGAATGAACCGAGGTTTTATGTCTTTATAGACAGGTGCAGGTTGCGTGATGACGCGCTAAATTCATAATGCGATCGCTTCGAGCGTTCTGTACCTTGAGGAATATAAGGCTATTCAATAAAGCACTGGGATATATTATATTTTCTCTTACTTTGAAGAGTCGTATATTAATTTCACATAAAATAAAATGAAATAACTATTGGTAGTGTCTGTACCGCCATTTCATGGAACTGGTGTTTGTAAACATTATAGAAATGTTATCAGCTGTGCCTATTAAAATCAACTATGTAGTTATATGACTGCAAAGATGAAGTCTTCTATCCCTCAAATGAGCCACTACCGCTCTGCTCATTTGATATCGTGATAAGGACTTCTCTTATAGTCTCCTATATAATAATAATATATTTATTTGCTATAAAATACACACTGGAGGACACAAACAGTAAACAGAAGACAACTTTTAAATGAAAAATTTTGTTGAACTCTGGTACCTAAAGTAAGATTCAACTTGTGTTATGGGTACCAGTTTGTATATGTATTTTTTTTTTTTTTTTTTTTTTTTTTTTTTTTTTTTTTTTTTTTTTTTTTTTTTTTTTTTTCTGGGGACATTCTTTACACACGGCCATCTGATCCCAAACTAAGCAGAGCTTGTACTATGGAAACCAGATAACTGATATACTACATATACTACTTTTGTAAATACATACATAAATAGATATCATACACCGAGACACCGAACTAACGGACATTTTCATGCACACAAATGTTTGTCCTGGGTGGGAATCGAACCCGCGACCTTCGGTTTGGCAGTCAGAGCGTTAACCACCAAGCCAACTGGCCTGTCAAAATATGTCTATATGTATATACACCAGTACCACGTATATATTTTTACTTTCGACTGCCTCTATTAACCTCAGGCGATATGATTTATTATTGTCACCATATCTCAGTCCGTACCTTTATATTCACCATTGATCAATCAATCAATTAACCGTTGGCCATGTCCTTCTTATAACCTCTAGCGTGTCCTTCGGAATGTAGTCATTTGTGGCAATTACCCTTTCATATTGCAAATGGTTGTATGCATGTTTTATGAGCAAATTATGCCTTCCAGGCCACCTGGTTTGTGTTTTTATGTTTGCTTTCTGTTTATTTTATATGAGACTAGGTGTCCCCCGCGGTTTTACCCGCGTTCCCGTGGGATGTCACATGCGTGATACATAAAAACCTTCGTCTTCAATCACTCTATCTATTAAAAAAAATCGCATCAAAATCCGTTGCGTAGTTTTAAAGATTTAAGCATACATAGGGATATAGGGGTATAGGGTCAGAGAAAGTAACTTTGTTTTATACTATGTAGTGATTTTCATGTGTGAAGTACGGTACCGTATTGGAACTTAGTAAAATATTGATGGGTTGTATGGTGCGATAAATGGAAAGATTTAATGGGAAAATAATACGTATTAGACAACTAATTATTGAGATTTGTATATGTTTTTTTAAATAACTTTATTTTTATTCACCGTGACACCTTCGCGTGAGACGTGTCTATTCTGTCATTATCCAACATTTTTTATAAATATTTTATATTCTTATCTTATTATTCGATATATGGAAGTGAAATTTCTCATGGGAGGGCTTTGAAATTCTGATCCGCAACCTGTTTGTGTGACTATAAATAAATTATAAACACAATCTATGCTATTCAAAAGTGATTGATGAATAATTAAAATGTTTCCCTGTAATAAAATATCACTTCTATCGTGTGTTTCTACGACACATCCTGTTTTTTTTTTTATTTCAAAAATGATTTTCATATTTAGTGAGATTTTGGAGACAGATGATAATAAGCACAGTGGATATGTTTCTTTTAGTTCTTTAGCTACGTACGTTTCTTCTTACCGTGTGTCTATTCTATTTTTGACTATTATTGATATTCCGATTTGAAAGATGATCTTCATACTTAGTAGAATCTGCGAATAAATATTCCCATGTGCAATCTGTTTTCGTTTAGCGTCATGACTTAGTTTACTCGGAACTCAGAGGCGGGGTATTATAGTACTAGCATGGAGAGAATACTCTGTAAATTTTATATTTTTTTAATTAAGACTGGAATGATAGCTGACATTTTTATAGTTCAATAAAATTCGCGAACATTTCTTTTGTAATTGGTGGCCAGTGTTCACCGTCACTACACTAAAGGGATTGTCAAAGTGTTGCCGAATGAATTTGTTAAAAAGTCCGTTGATCAATAGTAGGATGTTCCATTGCAAATCTATATGCTACCTTCCATCGCGGTTTCACTCGCGTCCCCGAAGGATCTAATGTATGATGCCTATAGATGTTACTTTCTAATAGTGAAATTATTATTAAAATCGTAATCCAGTAAGTTATGAGATTAGGGATTACAAAAATACAAATCTTTTCTCATTATTACATTTGTGAAGATAAATTTTATTTAAATATTTTAGGTATGCCTGGAAGCAAGGACAATATCTGTACGTACATTGAACCTATGGTCCATAATAAAAAAACGTTGACTTTGAAACTATACAAAACTCAAAAGGTAAACCGGCTCTCAAGTGTCTGTAGTAAAACGCTTATTAACGTGCTTATGCGTCGATTTTATGATAAACTAAACTAATAAAACGGACAATGTTCTCTAACAAATAAAATATATACGAACAACGTGTAGAAAAAGCAAATATAATTATAGGCAATCTTTAAATAGTGTGAAACAGATTTTTTTTTCTGTATGTCTATAGTTGTGCGCTTAGTTTTTTTAAACTGCGTAAAATATTGTAATGCGGATTTCACCATTATTTAGAGAATTTTGTCAGGAAGGTTTATGCGTATTATGGTATATTTTTTTTTATTATCCCAACCAGCACTCCACACAAAGCCGGGGACAGTCGATAGTGAAATATAGTGATTCAAATATCCCAAATTGATTAAATGACGATCTATGAATAAGTGAGACTGTTACTCTTAGATTACGTATTTTTTTTATTTCTTTTTACATTTTCTACGGACTCATAGTCCGTACTCTTTGAAGATTCTACGATAAATTATTTTAAGATTAATTGTATTGTGTTTTTAAAAATTAACAACTTTCCGCGCGTGCTCAGCTCGTTGTTTTGAACTGAGGCTTGTGGTTCCTTAATATTTATGGTGTTACATTGAATTTTCTACTGCCGATACATGGATTATAAATAAATAACTTAGCATTTACTTAAATTTAGTTACTCGTTTAGTTATTCATCAAAATTTATAATTATAAATATTAGATTATGTATTAATATATACTAGCTGTCCACCGCGGCTTCATCTGCGTTCCCGAGGGATGTAACATTTTCCCGGGATAAATCCAGGCTATAAAATATCTATGGGCCAAGTTTCATCCAAATCGGTTAGTATAGTATTTGCTTCAGAGTTAGAAACATCCGTACATTCATCATTAAAATCTTTCGCATTCATAATATTAATTATAAGTATGTACCTGGATGGCCGAGCATTGCTCGGGATTACTTTACTAACGTGACTTCTACCGTATTCTCTTTTTTTAGATCATAAAAGTAACCCAATAACAGTATTTCTCACAAAAGATGTGACTTGAAGACCTTACACACGGATAAAACGGATCATAAATTGTAAAGTGAAATCCTAATTATATATATGTACAAGAATTGCTCGTTTCAAGGTATTAGATAGATAGATATATATATATTATAGGATAACAATATAAGAAACATAATATGATATAATATATATTAATATAATTCTTAATATTGCTACCAAGTAACGATGTGTTTGTAGATTAACCAATTAAGGTTAATTAGTTTATTATAGTTGCATTGGCTGACTGAACCTTTTATGATTTGTTTGTATAAAGTACAGGAAGATTGATGATTCGTTATTACACAAGTAGCCTATGTGTTTGTTTTTTGTTGATAGGCCTAAATTACAAACTCCTCTTCGTATCGCCCACGCTCTCTTTTATATGATCTTTTGTCGGGATTAAATGAATGAAAATAATATATCAAACTAATCAGCTATAATATTCTGCAATCAAATTCGACGTTCTCGCAGTGACTATTCTATCTCTTGCGAATCAGCAATAAGATGAGAGGTCCGATATAGGTCACTCGGTCTCGGTTTGTGAATAGCACGGCAGCTCTTGTGGTAATCCTTTAACGATATGCTCAAGATATAAATGGAGACCATAATGCGGTATAAGTGGACAAATTCATAATACGATATCATTGGTCCACCCCAGGATGTGTACCGATTCGAAATTCTAGAATACCTATTTTATTGGGCGGCCAGACCAAATTTATTGTCTGTCATTACAATATTATTCTTATGTTATTGTAGATAAGTTTAATTTGTATTGCAGGTTGTAAAGCGTAGAAATTGTAATTGTATCCGCCTCTCGTTTATTAAAACGTGACTGCGGTCTCTGGTTGTTGCGCCTGCGCACTTCACAGTTGGAAACCTCCATCTTACAATTTGTTATGGTATACTCAGACGGTGACAAATATTTTATGTTAAAAATATCTTCGTTTATTGCGGTTCAAGACACATTGCAAGGGGTTTGCTCTGAAGTTACCCACCCATAAATTTTGGCAGAAAAAGTTATAACAAAATATTTGCAATTTACCCAAATTATATGTGTTCTATTACCCTAGATAGGTGGAAGAAATTGCTTCAGCAATAAGGCCGTCTAAATTGTTTGCACTGATAATAGTTAATGATATTCGAGTTGTAGTTAAAAAGGCCCATTTTGTCAGCTAAGATTGTCATGAAAGTTCATCTAATAGGTAACAATTGTTAGATGATGCTGAACTTTATCAAAAAGCCCAAGGGTTAATTTTTCTATAACACTTTTAGCTGTCAAAGGCCCCTATTCGGTCCCGACAACTTCAGGTTATTATTTATTTAGACAGTCATAAACGTAATGAATCAAAAAGTTGTCATGTTTGACACCTTACCGACCCGTTTTCGCCGTATTTTCTAATTCACGCTATTAAAATGTACATTGTATGCGTCGCGTGCGCACATTACATTAGCTTCGACGTCGGCTACAGTCGTTTATCGGCCACTAATCGGCCATGATCGGCCGATGATTGCCACTTCCGCGCAAATATGGCTTTCAATTTACCTCCACCGATACCTGCTAGTAGTTCCATCATCAGGCAGCCTTGCATCGACTTGATCTACTTTCCCTATCGCACACGGTTGGTGTGATAAGGACGGCAAGACAAAATTTCATTGTGGCTACTTGTATTCTAGGAAGGCAAGTCCTCGATACCTTGGCTGCGTTGGCTAATGGGTATTGTTATTGTGATTAAGTACAGGTCACGGCTTCCATTGTGGTTGCTTTGATGTGTTGGCTTTGCTAACATGCGCTCTTTATCACCTATAACAAAGTACATTATTATTTACTACCGTTTCGCGGCTTTATCCGCGTTCCTAAAGGATATTATGTATCCTGAAATCTTAGCATAGCCTTTGTCACTTGGGAATCGTTTAACTTTGTATCAGTGAAATTTTAAAATAGGTCCATGTTCTGGAACTTACAGAATTCGCACTTTCTCTTAGTAATATTAATAAGGCTAGAGGAAAAAGGTTAGTCCTGAAGTCACTGTCACAAAAGTTCATATCTAGAGTTACTTTGATAAAATGTCGGTATATTCTAAATACGCTTTATAATAAAGTTATTGAACAAGTTTGTACTCTAACATTCTTTTCTGCGAACAATCATGCTATTTCTATTCTAGGACGCGATATTAAATAGGCTGCGTGCCTTGAAACACTTATTTAATGAAAACATTAGCTTTTAATAGTGAATTCTAAACAGAACCAGCCATTTATTTTGCAATACGCCACCGCTTTTAAATGAGGCTTAAAACAAAACCATTCTCTACTCATACTTATCGTTCCACAAGGATTACGTAAGTGACGTGAACGTGATAGAAAATGGCAAGCAATTTTCTTCTCCATTGGGTAATTTTTGTTGTAATTCCATCATATGTGGTGGAAAATATTACCGAGTGCCGTTACTAGATAAGGTTGAATACCTATTTGTAGGTACTGCCCTATATATTAATGCTAGGAATAGTTTAGAACCGGCCTCTTTCATCGTAAGGGTCAGTAGATGTCGTGCGTGTAAAACATATACCTACGATATTTCTAACATAAGGTCGAGCGGTCACATTGAATAGCGTTCAGCGATTTGTATGGGAGGTAGCGATTTTACTTTCCTTTCGTTTTCTCGTTTAGTGTATATGATTTATAAAATTATGTTAATGTTTCGGATTATGCTTAGTACAAAAAAGTATTAATTTCTTTGTATGGCTTTTAGGTAATGGCTAGCATTGTTCTTTGATTAGCGACCCGAAGACAATTTGTCAAAACATTGCCTTAATTAACATACTTTGCATGTTGTCTAACAATGCAATTTCAACTTTGTTGATACAAGTTTTATTACATTGTTTTGACACGCCAACATTGTGTCTTTAAAACGAAAATTATTATTTAGTCTATCGTCTCAATTTAATACTAATAAAATACTTGGGCGGCGGGCGATGGTGAATATTGATTGTGGGGTGCAATTCGTAAGCTGAAGCGGTCATGACAAATTCTGTAGAGTTACACAACGTCTTTTTTGTGTAATCAAAGTACCTTAACCCATAACTTGAATCATGTTTTTTGACTTGGCAGGTAAATATGTGTGTAGAGAAAGGAATGAAAACTAATACTTGGTTGAAATTTCAGAACAAGTGGTGGTCAGGCGTAGGGCCGGGCTGCTGCGACGCGCCTGCGGTGCCAAGTCGCGCATGCGATGCGGAGCGGTCCCCGCCGCCCGCGCCCCCGCCCGCTCCGCCCGTGCATTGCGCCAGGCCTTGTTGCCGCGACGCTACCGCGACGACGTCAGTATAACATATGTACTTATTATTTTATTTTATTATTTTTGTTTCGCAAACCTACCAGCAAAATTTATAATGTGTTATTTTTCAATCAATAGTAAAATTTTAAGGGATAGATGTTACTCCTTTATGATGGTAGCTTCAGTAACCTTCATAAGTGCCCTCCGCGGGTTACCTATATAGGTAACATATGGTTTTTTTTTAATTTTTAACTCTGATTTCGAAACAAATTAACTTTAAATGTAAAAGATCGACCCGCCTCAATCAAAATGTAAAGCTTGTGTAAAAATTCGCAATGTTTTTCCCCACTAAAAGTTGTTTGTATTTTAATAATTACAAATGGCTAGTGATTGAAAAATATCAAATATGTCGTTGCGAATGTGTTAATAATGCTTCTAACTTTCCCGAAACAAACTGCCGCTTATTTTATGAAAAAAAAGTGTTTTTAATTGGCGATCTATGTAAATAAGTTCCTGCACGCTGCCCGCAACTCTACCGCTCATCGCTCTACACTTATACCACACGCTTACAATGAAAATGTAGTTGTAGACTAGAATAGTAAATATTATTGAATTCTCCTTGGACCTGAATAATTTGACCACTTTAATTATTGAGCACTGTTTCTTATGGCTTGTATCAAAAATATATCGAGACAGCTAAAAGTCTTAGTATTAGCTCTAGCTGTACTTCTAAATGCAATGCAACTTGTGTTTGTTTTTTGTATGCATAGCCATAGTTTTAGTATTGACTAGCTGTCCTCCGCGGTTTTACCCTCGTTCTTGAGGCATGTTACATTTTAACGGGATAATAAGTATCATATCCTATGTGTTAATCCAGGTTATAAACTATCTATGTGACTATTTTCATCCAAATCCGTTAAGTAGTTTTTGCATGAGAGACTAACAAATATCCATCGATCCATTCTCACATACTTATGCATGTATAATATTAGTAGGATAGGAATTAGAACTAGGTTTCACTCGCTTTCCCAGGGGATGTAACAGTTCCCCGAAATATTATAAAAATCGTATGTGTAAATTTAGGTTATAAACTGTCTAAGGCTAATACTTCATCCGAATCCGCGTGAAAGTGTTACATCCAAAGTTTTGCATTTAGTAGGATCGATTGTTGAGAGTATGAGAGTACTAGCTGTCCTTCATACATCATCAGCCTATCTCCGTGCACTGCTGGACATAGGCCTCACCTATAGCACGGCACTGAGCTCGATCTTCAGCTCTTTGTTTCCAACCGCTGCTAGCCAGCTTGCGTATATCATCGCTCCATCTAGCTGGAGGGCGCCCTACACTACGTTTACCGAGCCGTGGTCTCCACTCTAGAACATGTCTACCCCAACGGTTATCGGTTCTACGGCAGATGTGACCAGCCCACTGCCACTTTGGCTTGCTAATCCTTTGAGCTATGTCGCTAACTTAGGTTCTCTGACGGGTGACTTCATTTCGAATACGGTCATTCAGAGAGACTCCGAGCATTGCTCTCTCCATAGCTCGCTGAGCGACTCTCTATCAGTGTGGTCAGTGTCCACGTCTCGGCTCCGTAAGTAACTCTTTAACGAGTGCGTCCTACCTAAGTCCTTCATACATACATTCTCATAAATATTCGCATTTATTATATTTGTAGCATTAATGTTGTTGTGACTGCATTTAATAAGGACTATCTTATCTAAACTCTGTTAAGCTATGTTCTGTGCGTCACGTTGCAATTATGTTATTGGTGTGTTCTTTTCGTTTAGAATATGTAAAATTTAATTGTAACTTTGTTGTCGGTTTTAAAAGTTATCTTTATAAAAATAGGTGTAGACAAAATTGTTTAAAATCATTGTGTTTTGTTTGAGTTAGATTATCAATCAATCAATAAAAATAAACCGGAAACATTTAGCTTGTTTTTTAAATCTCCAAATTTTAATGATTATGTGGAATTTTGATCTGTAGACGAACACTAGTAATAATAAATAGGTATTAATAGTTTTTCTCAGAATATTAACTTCAAAGTTCTTAGTAACACATTCCCATAATTGAGTAAAATAAATCTTTCCTAAATAGTCAAGATTTTCCAGTAACGCTGTTAACTCTACCGCTGTAATTAAAAACAAACACGTATTTATTCACAACAACAGCCAACAAGAACAATTCATCGTCAACAACAATTGAAAGCATGCAAACAATCACAGTCACTTTCCCACAGGCGCAAAATAGAAATGCACGCTTTGAATAAGTCGGCGCACAATACGGGGAATTTGGGGATTTGTGCGACCCCTAGCTACCTGGTTCGTACCCCCACCACTACTCGGCAGTCACCCCTCGTCGTAGAACCCCGTCATTCTGCCCCTAACCGTCAACGATGCGTACGCGCAAAGAAAGATATAGAAGCAAGCATAAGTGCAATGTAACATATTTAAACGTGATTTTAGACTGTTTATGATATATGTTGTGTTTTGTATAGTGTATTATAGTGTGTGTGTTTTTTTATATAAGTGTGTAAAAATGGATCTCTCAATACCTAGACTTAAATTTGAAATCGAAGATTACGAAGAGTTTGATTTGGGTGAAACGTGAGTTATAAATATAGTATTAGCTAGGTAACGTCCCGCGGGTTTTTCTGCGTTCCTCTGGGATTATAACATATCCTTATATCTATGAATAGTGTAACTTTCTACTTTTTTAATGAATTTTAAGCGATGCGGATAACCGCGCCATTATAAAATGGCTTACCTAGTTAGATTGATGACCTTTAACGGCACAAATTAATATACGAAGATTGAAGTAGAATTTGGACATTACGTGTATTAAAATGACTGTCAAAAGGTTCATCACATCAATCCATAGATTTTCGATCGGTATTGCATATTAATTTTCGCCGTAAGAGTTTTCCAGACGATTCAGTTGGTCTGCCAACTGGCAAAAGAAATATAGTGGTGATGTCGCTTCATTAGACACTTCTTAAATACAAGGTCCCGTTATTATTTCAAATGAATAATACCATTATGGTACTAGAGAAGCTAATGGAGGTGCTTTGAAACATCCCAATAAAAAAATATTCAATTGAAATTTTTAAGCCAAGTTTACCTGCTTGTCTAAAAATATTCCAGAATTGTACACGACTCGTAATAATAATACAGGTGTATAGTATAGGGGACCGAGGTATTCACAGGCGCAGGCAAAAGGGATTCCGCTTTTTTTTTAAACGGGAATGTTCTGCGGCTTGGGTTTAACTATGGTACTTGTGTAAAATTGTTAACAGAACCACCAAATGGTGTATATGACTGTCTGACTTTGTTTATTTATCGTTGTAATACAAATCCTACTAATTATAAATGCGAAGGTTTGTGAGGATGGATGTATGGATGTCTGTCACGCAAAAACTACAGAACAAATTTGGATGAAACTTGGCACATACATAGACCATACCTTGGCATAACTTTCAATCCCTCGGGATGCGGATGAATCCTCGGGGGAAAGATTCTATTTCAAAATTATACCAATTTCTGTTTTTAGCTTTTCTCAATACGCGTTTTTCTATATATGTTATCGATAAACGAAAATCTACTGGAGTACTAGAAACTCTGACAGTTGTTTTTGAGACAACTGGCGTAATTATAAATGTCATCGATTAATAACACTGAAAAGTGGCTTACAAATATAGCAAACAAATTTAGGTCCTATGTTTCAAGGTGAGCTTAGGGAAGATGGGACATTACAAATGGAAATTATGAAATAAAAAATTCTTACAAAACATTGCATAATATTAGACTATCTTCAGTAGCCTTGGAATTCTGATGATTGCGTCAGTTAGGTCGACGAACTTAGATATTTATTTTTGAACTTGAAGTAATACGTACCTAATTATGTTCTTTAACTCACGTGCATATCGTTCCCACCGTACAGTTACAATTACATATTTAATTACCTATTGTCAGATATGGAATGATTGATGATGATTATGCATCATTTTTCAATCACATCCACGGAATATAACAAGTTCTTCAGAATATTTCATTGTGAGGACGGAAGATTTCTTTTTTTTCCTCTGAAATTCTTTTACACACGGCCGTCTGATCCCAAACTAAGCAGAGCTTGTTCTATGGAAACCAGATAACTGATATACTACTTTTTATTTTTCTAAATATATACATATATATAGATATTGACACCCAGACACAGAACAAACAGATATGTTCATGCACACAAATGTTTATCCTGGGCGGGAATCGAACCCGAGACCTTCGACTTGGCAGCCAGGGTCGCTAACCACCAAGCCGGTGTATTGCTGTTATGTAGCTCTAGCTTGAAGCCTCAGAATCGAATGCAGCCCATTGCCCCCTTCCAGCTTCCAGAACTTGGTATAATTTAAAATATTCCGATCAGGGCCACAATTTAAGTAGAAAGAGTCAGTTTATGAATTGTTGGGCAAAGTTGAAGATTAACTTTGTTGTGGGGGTCGACCCATTGCTGAAAGGTGGGCTGAGGCAGTATAATATAACTTTTGAACGATCCATATATTTATAACTAGTTGCCCCTCGCAGTTTCACCCGCGATCCCGAGGGATGTTATATTTCCCGGTATTAAAAGTATACTATGTGTTAATCCAGGCTATAAACTGTCTATGTGACAGGTTTCATCGAAACCCAATCAGTAGGTTTTGCGTGAAAGAGTTCCAAACTTGCTGCCTCACATTCGTATATATAATATTAGTACTTTTTTTGTATAATTCTGTCGTTACCCTGTTGCACCCTTACGCATATAGCGTAACATAAAGAGCGTGTTATATATATGTGTAATATTGTTGTACAGTGTCAGAGATAGCACCGAGCTCGGTCGCGCGCACGTCGGCAGTGTCGCTGGCGCGGGCGCGGGGCCGCGACACAAGACGGCACCGCAGGCCGCAACGACGACGGCACACAGCAAGCAGCTGGCGGCGGGCGGGGCCAACCACCCGCCCCAGCCGCAAGGTAACCACAAACGTAATGTCTTTGTTTGTTACCTTCTTTGAACACATTTACACATACACTACACACATTCATGTAGTTTTAAGATTTCTTTGAATTCAATTTAGCAAATTATTTTATTAATAAACAAATGTAATGGGACATTCTTATGCACTGCTATCTGATCCCAAACTTAGCACAGCTTTTACTATGAGAACCAGACAACTGATACACTGCCGTTTTCTAAAGATAGATATTTACACCCGGACTTTGTCTTGGATGGGTAACTAACCCGAAATTTTAATCACCTACGCAATATGGATGTGTCCTGACATGTCAAATCAGTAATTCTTTATGAAATGTCAAAACGATCGAATGTATGGAGTTTTGTATGAAATAGCAAGTTGTGACGTCATAATTGTACAGCATCAAATAACATACTCTTTATGATTAGATCGGTACTGAAAAATCACATCAATGATTTAATTTTGATCATATTTAATGTTTTCTTATATTTTTGGATGTTCAATACACTGGTTAGTGTTTGATCATTTATCTTTAATACAGGACAAATTGCGTGATTTGAATCTGCAATATAATAATCATAGATATAAATGGAATTATCCAAGATAACTTCATTTTGCAAGTTAATTATGCTCAATGATATTATTACGTACTATAACAAGACATATATACGTTTCCTGTTATTAGTTACTTTATTTAGCATCTCAAATGAGGTTTTCAAATTACCGCACTATTATATATAACATAATAATGGTCACCACAAGCAATATACACTACTTTTTTTATGCATCATCCACTGTAACTAGGTAACCAAAATGGGCATATTGGCAACACCATTAGCTTTTTTCTAACAATCCATATTCCGAAATAGACCTTAGCGCATTCATATTATGACAAAAAATTGCAAAGCGTCTATTTCTCTCTCGTTTATCGCAATGTGTGCGAATGAGAGGCAAACACTAACGCTCAATATTTTCAATTGATGTCCACCTTTCATTGTTATAAATTGGAATATTGCATGAAAAATCAAGCATTCTCACAGGTGGGTAACAAGTCTATGGGCGTTGTGGGTGGCGCCGGAATCGAGCCTGTTGTTTGTTTGAACTGTCATGCGCCTTGGTCTGGTGCACTCATGTTAAGTGTTTATTGAGGAGCCCAAAGTAAAATGTCATGCCCTTGTTGATTGGGACCTTATGTAAATTTTTAATGATTTAAAAATAGACTTATGACTCCACGTTTTATGTACATAAAGTAAATTGCACTTATTATGACAATAATCATTTTATCCAATGATTTATTTATCACGATTATGACTGTTGATGACTATAAAATTATAGTTATTATACAGTATGTTTTGTATAATTTACATCCACTATTAGATTTCGTCACTGAGAACAAGAACCAGTCTTAACCATAAACTTTAATGGCTTCTTTAAAGGCTAGTAGAGTAAATATACCTTTGACACTATCTCATTATATTCATAAATATTAATATATAATTAATTTTAATTCTTGTATGCATCTTCTGTACTCGTTATCACAATAATTATCTTTATAATATTGTATAATTTTATATGTTATTATCGAATAATGTGTATCTCTGTATATATACAACATTAAGGCTAAATTACAAACAGATTTCTCATAAATAATAATATAATTCAGATTGAACTGTGGTTTAGTTATAATTTAATTAAATGACAGCTTGCGTAACAATAAACATGTCTACTAAACATGTTGATTAAAATTATGAACAAGAGACTGGCTTTACTGTTTTGTTTTTTGTAATACCAACATAATAAAGCTAATATTCGAATTTCGAATGTGTGTACATGCGCATGCGGCCACCACGTCACGTCACCTCGCGTTACCTGTGCGTTCTCTTACCTGGTGACGTCACAGGCTCCGGCTGCGGTGGCGATGGGGATTACCAGCTGGTGCAACATGAGGTCCTCTACTCCTCGTCCAATAGGTGAGTTGTGTTAATGCGTATGCTTTTTTCTCAGCGACCAAAAGTAACGAAAATGGAACTTACAGCTTGATATTCGTAAGTGTGTATATGTACATGCGATTCTCAGTAAATTTTATAAATATTCGATAGTGGTGAGAACTGCGAAGTAATCGTCGCTTGTGTTGGTTCTCACTTTAACGTTTGAAGGGAGACTGGAATGCGAACTACTAACTCACTCATAAATCGACAAGTCCGTACCTACGTCTACCTATGTAAACAATCGACTTAATGACCACAAACGCTTCAAATTATAGAGAGTATCGAAGTCCGGACTTCAAATTACTTACTACAATGTTGGCGGGCAGGATATTATTCCTTTAACTTCAAATTACCGAGGGGACTAATTAATATTGATTTTATTCAATTTATCGAGTATTTTTCAAGGAAATTCAAATTAACGAGTGTCAATTTATCGAGAGTCGAATGTACTAATAATTAAACGACAATCCCACAGAAAACCCACCACCACTTTAAATATATGCCATGTATGGTATAAGGTACCAAATTCATCGGGTAGGTTTCATGTTATAATTTAATCTGAAACTTTGTTGGCATCGTAAAGATATGCAAAATAGCTTTAGCCTTAATGTTAGACAGACAAACGAAGAATTTATAGTCGGTTCGGGTTTTACTATCTTTAAGAACAGTTGACATTATTATGAGTAGTGATCATAATAAAGGTGGTATTTCTATCGGCTTTCTTTTCTTCAACCGATTATATATACGTTTGTATTGTACAGTCTCAATATTCAATAATATTTTGTACTCCAGGTACGAGGTGTTGGAGTTCCTCGGGCGAGGTACGTTCGGGCAGGTGGTGAAGTGCTGGAAGAAAGGCACCAACGAGATAGTCGCCATCAAGATCCTCAAGAACCACCCTAGCTATGCTCGCCAAGGGCAGATTGAGGTCAGTACCCTTGTCTAGGCTTTGTTGTAATCTTGGCTTGTCCAAACAACATGCCACCACAACAGCGCTCACCGTTATGAGATGGTTAAAGACAGGATTAATCTATCTTTCAACTGTGCTAATATAAATCTATAACCTCGTGTCTTTGCAAAATATTTGCCAGGAATTGATTGCGATTTATGTATATACAGGAAGTGAATTAATACAGTAAGACAGACTATTTTTGAAAACTGTACGTCTGTTTGAATAAGCTAATCTCAGAAAGTAAGTATTGAGTTTTCACGTGGCTGTATTACATGAAACTCGACTCACGAAGAAAAATATAAATACCTTCATTCAAAGTAAACACACAGTCAAAGTCGCGGGCACAGCCAGTCCATAACAAAAATAAATAAAAACGTAATCAAACCTGCCCTCCGAGCATGGATGTATCGATAAACAAATTTATCGATTCTTAACAATAAATCTAACATTTATCTATGAGCATGACATTTAAGATAGATAACTAATAGTTCATCAATTTAAGGCCAACTTTGCTCACTCTTATCTGGTAGACTGTTCACCCAACAGGCAGTCACAGACATCTGTCTGTAAGGGTCTTCGAGCTACATGTCTTGTTGTTTAAATATGTCAATAACATAAAGCCAGGGACATCTTTTACACACTCAAAACTACGTAGCGCTTATACTATGGCTCCCAGACCTGCTATATATAGTAGACTAGCTGTCCCCTGCGGATTTATCCGCGTTTTCTGGGGGATGTCACGGTTTCCCGGGAAAAAAGTAGCCTATATATTATTGCAGGATATGCTCTATCTATGTGCCATGTTGCATCTAAATCCGTTTGGTAGTTTCTGCGTGAAACTTTCGCATTTATAATATTTTAAGTAGGATATGCAATACTGCTAATATTTACTTTATATATTTTAGCACATAAGGCACAGAACAAATAGACAAGTTCAATGTTCATGCATACATATGTTTTTCTGAAAAAAATATAACTATGAAACAGTGTCTAATAAAGGCAAGGAGTGACTAGACTTATATTTCATATAACAGTAGACGCAACTCTAGACCCACCCCTATCTAAAGTAACACTTTGGCAAGCCTCCAGTTAGCCGCCGGCCGGTTGTTTTTGTTTACCCACTGGAGTGCTCCTCACTTCACTTCACACTATGTACTACATAGGGTAGCTATAAACTAATGTATGTACACAGTGATGTATGAAGTTCCCACGTTTGATGTTTTTATATTTCGATAAATATCGTTTGTCAATATTTGTTTTAATAATGTTTATTTATGAACTCCTTGAAATGGGCTTGTGAACAGTCGGCTTCGATTTGATATTTTTTTCACTTATCGTTGTGGTACAAAGTTGAAATAGGAATGTTTTGATGTCATTATTGAACCGTCAGTTTACCTAGTACATGTTGACGGACATGGCTTGATTGTTAGACATTGGTTTAGATTGGATTGTAGACCCAGGCCGCCATGCCACAAGCTTTTTTTTTAAATCATTTATTTCAATGTAAAAAATAACAAATTACACATACAATTTTCCTTGACAAGCTATATAGCTTGCTGGCAAGATACGCTCGTTACCAATACTATATGGGCGGGTAAAAAAAGTTGTGGGTTCGATTCCCATCCAGCACAAACATTCAAAACAGTCCGAGTTTAAATAAGTATATAACTGTCGATAGAAAAGAAGTAGAATTTTATGTACTTTTTTTAAAAATTTAATTTAAAAAAAAGAAAAGAAAAGAAGTAGTATATTATGTACAAGATCTGCTTAGTTTGGGGTCTGATGGCCGTGTGTTAAGTATGTTCGAACCGCATATAAATAATATAATAATTAGAATATTATGAGTAATAGCGTAGAATACATCTTACACTTGCCACGTCTCAGCGTGTTACTAATAACATGTGACAAAAACCATGCGGCATGTGCAACGCATTTGTATGCAAAAAATAATGAATAGCTTCCGTTACGCTCTACGGAAGTTTCTAACTATGGTTTTAAAAAAAAGTTGCAGTGTCATTGAAATGTTTTAATAGAGGCACGACTTTTTGTTTTTTTTCACTACCGCTACTGAAATGGTTGACATTTATGATTAATTTAAAAATAATCAATATAATAGGAACTTGAAAGCTGTTGATTAATCTCACGTTTTTAGAAAGAGTAAATAATTTACTAAGTAAAAACAAAAAATGTTAACTAGACGTGAAAAAAGCCACTCCTTTTGGATCGGAGAAGCGGTACAGGCTTTATTTTTATAATATAGTTTGCCTTTGACTGATGCCATATTTTTAATACTGCCTGGGACCACAGAGAAACTGACGAAATGAATTTTTAAATCTGACAAAACTACATAATGCTACGTTTCTAAATAAATCACTATGAAATACTCAGACCCAAAGCACTCCATATTGCAGCATTAGCTAAGATATCTTCATGGGCGAAAATAGCCGCACAATATCGTCTTTGTTAACGTTAAGGACGTCATGGAAAACAATACTTTATTGGCTTGTAAATAAGGTTTATTTAATGATCCAATTGTTATTTGTATGATGATGCAGATTCAGTTTATAATAAAGTGATAGGATACAATTTTCTTTGACAACCTTATATGTTTAAATAGATTGCTTATAAGTTACTATTTCTTGTTTCATTTACGATCATTTTAATGTTCATTTTACAGGTGTCCATCCTATCCCGCTTGTCGCAAGAGTCGGCAGACGAGTTCAACTTCGTCCGCGCGTACGAATGCTTCCAGCATCGCTCGCACACGTGCCTCGTGTTCGAGATGCTGGAACAGAACCTGTACGACTTCCTCAAACAGAACAAGTTCTCGCCGCTCCCGCTGAAGTACATCAGACCGATATTGCAGCAGGTTTTAACGGCGCTGCTCAAATTGAAAGTAAGACATCTTTTGTTTTCTGTTCATGCAGGACATTATTGGAAATGGTTTGTTTCAGTACAGATAGTAGCTTGCGATTTTATTTCTCATTGCAGAGTCAATAAAATATGTCCAGTCCTACATTATAGTCTGATGTGATTTATGAATATGTCATTGCTTAATAATCTTCCGTAACTTTGACTTTCCCCGGCTTTAATAATGGTTTGAATAATATGAAAAAGATTTTTTAAGTAGCGCTCTCCGCATGTCGCATTAGGACTTGGAGTATAATGAGCGTAAATATATTCTTAAATATACAGAGAGTTGACGCTTACGCCCTTCTTCTGATTTGAGAAACCTTCAATCTGTGATGACATTCAATACAAATTGATTAAATACTATGCTATGGGAAGTAATGGCGGTAATGAAACTTACAGTCAGAATAGAAAAGTTATAAGTTTCTTTCCAACTAGATTGTTAACTATAAATCATTTTTATTTCTTTCAGCAACTAGGGCTGATCCACGCCGACTTAAAACCAGAGAACATAATGCTGGTGGAGCCGGCGCGGCAACCTTACCGAGTTAAGGTCATCGACTTCGGAAGCGCGTCTCATGTCAGCAAGGCAGTTTGTAATACCTATCTGCAGAGCAGATATTATAGGTATAGATTATTCTATGGAGATAGTATTGTATCATCTAAGATATTCTAATTTAAGGTTTAAATATGGCATTACAATTCGCTGTAAAGAGGATTCTGTGTTTGTTATCTATGATATTGGTTTGGATGCTTAGATAAATTTCAAGCCTCAAAAAGATTGCATGTACTAGTCGCATACCGCTATACGCTATAATACTGATTAAGCTAAACCGTTATACCACTAGTTACATTGTGGTAAAAAAACAATTTAGAATACTAATTATGTAATTGTAAACTTACAAAGTAAAATTTGTTTGTTTGTTTGTTACCTGGTAACACAGATCCCATTATGAAAATTTTTTCACTGATTGAAATCTAGAGCATTTACCTAATGAAAATGGTTAGAGTAGTAGAGCTCTTAGTGCAGAGTTCGTCCGGGGAAGTACCATCTTACCCATTTCTCCTGTGAAGCAGTAGTGCACATGTATTACTGTGTTTCGGTTAGAAAGGTAAGGGGGCCGGTGAAATTACAGGCAAATGAGACTTAACAACTTCACGTCTCAGGGTTGACAACGCATTGGCGATGCCCCTAGTGTTGCAAATGTCCATAGGCGGCTGTGACTACTTATCATCAGGTGGACCGTCTGCTTGTTTGTCGGCCCAAGTGGTATAAAAATACATATTTAATACATTATTATTTGTCCAACAGAGCACCAGAAATAATCTTGGGGCTAGCGTTCTGCGAGGCAATAGACATGTGGTCGCTGGGCTGTGTGGTGGCAGAGCTGTTCCTCGGCTGGCCACTGTACCCTGGCTCCTCCGAGTACGATCAGATCCGTTACATCTCACAGACGCAGGGCTTGCCCACTGAGCACATGCTTAACAGGTACATCAACATGTTACAAGTTCTGTTTAGTTTCATCATTGCAATCACATGGCAATCTATAGAAAAGTAAGAAAATTAAAGATTCTGTTGACTGTTTTGAGGATGGTTTGAAATTCTAACTAATATTATAAAACTGAAAGTTAAGTGTTATGGACTAACTAACTGCTAACTTAGCAAAAGTTGTCAGAGCACTTGCAGAGAGCTTGAAGCCCAAACATGGTGAAAAAAATATTTTTAAAAGTTTTTATTATTAAAATGCTCGTGAATATGTAGGTTACTAACTTACTAACTTTCCAAAAGCTGTATTAATATAGTATTAGGCTGCTACACTATGGTTTCTGAGCACCATTCCTACCCAGGACAATGTACTTTTTGCTTTGTTTTGGTTGTAAGAAAATCCCAGAATATTTATTTATGAATTTTCTTTTGCAGCGCAAGTAAAACCGCAAAGTTCTTCTATCGCGACGTGGACAGCACATATCCGTTCTGGCGGCTGAAGACCCCCGAGGAGCACGAGCTCGAGACCGGCATCAAGAGCAAGGAGGCCAGGAAGTACATATTCAACTGCCTCGATGACATTGGACAGGTTATTCAACTTTTATTTACTTTTCGATTTAATTACCAGAACTTGAAGGTAGTTGCAATCATGGATAGAAATTAAAAGAAAATATTTTATAATACTTTATTGAACGTACTGGAGGTTTCCGATGCCAGGATGAATAAATAGGCATCTTCTCAGCAAGTCAGGTGCATCCTCACCTTTGCCATTGCTCCTTTCTGAGAGCCTTGAACTAATTGCAAACTTAGTTCTTTAATATAAAATAAAAAAAGCAATAACTGGTCCAGAAAACAAAACACATTAGAATACTTGAATTCCCAATAATAAATATCTTAATATCAATAAATGTGTTTTCTTTAATTCGAATATTTTTTATTTCAACAGGTCAACGTACCTACAGATCTTGAAGGTGGCCAACTGTTGGCAGAGAAAGCAGACAGAAGGGAATTTATTGATTTATTGAAGAGAATGCTTACTATGGATCAGGTACATAAACATTCATAATTTCCATTATAAATTGTTACCATAGTATTTTCATTGTGGTGTAAATTACTTTAGGTACTTAGAGTGAAACAGGGGTGGTAGCTAGATAAATTAATAAATAATAAAAAGTAGTAAATCATTTTTTACTATATATTTGCAGGAAAGAAGAATAACGCCCGGCGAAGCGTTGAACCATGCGTTCGTGACGCTCGCTCATCTCGTCGACTACGCGCATTGTAACAACGTGAAAGCTTCGGTTCAGATGATGGAGGTAAGCGCTTTGTAAGCTTTTTAACAAAAATCGGAATTGAAATTCTTTACCTCTCGCGGTAACATGTGATTCGAAACTTACCTTTTATACATACAGGTGTGCCGCCGATCAGGATCCACCGTGGGCGGTGTCGGTGTCGGCGTGGGCGGCGTGGGTGTGGGTGTGGGAGTGGGCGTGGGAGTGGGGGTCGGCGCGGGTGCGGAGTACGTGGGCGGAGTGGTGGCACCCGCCGCACCGCCGGCGCACCACCTCGCACTTACTATCAACCAGCAGAGGCTGCGGGCTGCTCCTTATGATAACCTGGTTAGTAAATACAACTATACAACATTGACTTGACTTTCGTATGCAACAAGTTGAGGAAGTCGAGGGTGAAACAAGCAAGTCCATTTGCAATTATTTAAGGCTCCATTTCAAGGATTTCGAGTTTGTCAAGAAATTACAGTCGCCAGTTCCTATGTACTGTTTACAAGATGCTACGTTTTGTAAACCAGCAGCAGTAACTTGAATGGATGAGAAAGAAAAGTTATACATTAGAAGAAATTATACTTACACAGTTTTTATATTTTTTTTATTTTAATTTAATTCGGGGATCCAACACCTTTCTATATTTATAATACGACCTCATGTAAACTCAAATATAAATTTTATTCAAATATGTGACTGTAATGTTCCAGTACCAGCTATATCAAGGTGGTCGCGTGGCAGTGAGCGGCGCCCGACAGTATGCAACGCGGGCAGCAGAACCTTTCCCGCATCAGTTCGTGTCCTCCATACTTTGCCAACCGGCTTATCAGGTACGTCACATATTCCCTCTCTTACTAACAAATAATTTTATGTACTAGGCCATATAAGCAAGCATTCCTTGGCGTGATTTTTTCAATTATATTTTGATTATCTCATATGTCACATACATCATTGAAGGATAATACACTTATTTCTGTAACAAATGATGTATTCTACAACCGTTATGTATGGCACATAGTACCATCCACGCTTCGATCGTATAATTGACGTGATTAGGTTCAGCAGCTCGCAGCGGCCGCGGCTGCAGCGGCAGCGGCGCACCACCAGCACGGCGTCGCCGGCGTGGCCGGGGTCGCGGGGGTCGCCGGGGTCACCGACGTGGCCGGGGTCGGGGTCGGGGTCGGCGAGTGGCGCGCCCCGCTCATCGTCGAGCCGGCGCCGCTACCGGAGCCCGAAGTCTGGGATCCCTTCCATCCACATCACCCTCAACATCTTCAACCTCACAAGAGGTATATGTATGTTGATTTAGTGGAATTTTAATTATTATTGTCTTATTAGGAGGGTTCACAGTTAACTTATAAACTAATTTTGGACGTAATATTGTATTTAGTACGTCCGTCATGATCGCTTTCAGAGATAACTAACGCAGGTGTTAAATCCTTCAAATTTGAAGAAAATGGCTATTGGATAATATTATTTTATAAATAAAAAAGTAATACCAGAAAAAAAATTGAGTATCTAGGCTTATATTTGGTAAATCACCCAAAATAATTTTAATCCAAAATATCTCCGAGACACCCCTATTCCAATTTTAGAAAGTACACAGTTGATATAAAATGTGGGGTTGTCAACAGATCGACAAAGCAGCAGACGAGTGCGGTGCCGCACTATCAACCGCACCACCAAACACATCAATACAGGTGCTTTATAATTATATGTAATAGATGTAACAATCATTACTTCTCTATTAAATATTTAACAAGTCATCCTTTCATTAAAGGTAAAAAATTTGCGAGATCATTAGCAATTCATTTGTAGACCGAATTATGATATCACACTCATCTAATCAAGTTATGTTGGCTATTCCTACATCTACATGTTTGGAATAAAATCAGACAAATCACTACAAAGTTTAAGTGACCTAATCAACTTTAGAGTTGGAGAGTAGCTATCATTTTATTTTTGATACCTGATTCATTATATATATATATCGGTTTAAAGAATTTATTTCCCAAAAGAACATTATATAGTTCACTTAATATGAGAAACTTAAAATTATAATATAATGTGAGTTTTATCTACCATATTGTGTCAGTTATTAACGAGGTACACCATCAGTCTCTTTTTAAAAGTATTAGCCGAGTGACAGTCCTTTATATTTTTTGGTAATTTATTATATAGCTGTGCTCCCTCATACTGTATATTGTTCTTTACGTGCACGTATGCATGGTTCTAATCACAGGTAGTTCTATATTATCTCTGTTTCTAGTGTAGTGATTATATATTATTTATATAATAAATTATGTAGTGTGTTATATATCTCACGTGTACTACGAATATACTTACTTAATCAAAAACGTTTATTTTACAGTATGGCAGGCAGCGGCGGCAAGAAGGAACCGACTCAACTATCTCCAGTTAAGAAGAGGGTGAAGGAAGGAACGCCTCCATCGAGGCATCGGCATCACCATCATGATCACACGTGAGTTTATAGATACATATTGTTGACCCTTTAGTAAGTTGTCGCTTATGGTCATTGATAACATTAGGATATCATAAGAGTATCTTAGGTCTAGACCTAATGTGAAGGTTAGAGTTTAGAGTCTGACTACTCATAAGTGCTTGTACATAATAAAAATATTTCATTTAATTTCATCATAATTACTGAAAATTAAAATATATATTAAAATATTGTTATTTACTTTATTTTTATTTATTTTTAAAATATTGTTTATTATACAGGAACAGCAGACCAGCAGCGACGTGGGACAACGGCCCCTGTGCGGTCGGCGTCATGACCAATGGCACGGCGGTGGGCACGGTGGGAGCGGTCGGAGCGGTGGGAGCAGCCGGGGCGGTGGGAGCGGTGGGGGCGGTGGGTACGGCGCACACGATCACTATCCGCGACACGCCCTCCCCCGCCGTCTCCGTCATCACCATCTCGGACTCTGACGACGACGACCAGCCGCGCCGCAACCGACAACCGCACAATAACCACCCGCACAACAATAGAGGTAATCTTTTCCACTCTTTTTCATTTCCTCCATATTCTTATCTTGTCATTGAAATTGTCATATTATTACAAATGTATTGTAAGGTATTATTTCCCCGGACGAACTCTGCACGAAGTGCATTATTATTCCATATATATCAATGTTTGAAGCTTAATTAAAAACAGCTTACGGCGTGATTGTGAAGCGAACATTAAAAAACACAACAAATCTATCAATCGATTTGTTCAATATCTATTTAATGAAGGATAATTTATTTTATACATGATAAATTAATAAGAAAACCCAAAATAAAATATATGGTGGAAACTTCACAGGCGGCAGCGGCGAGTGCGTACCAACGTCGGCGGCGTACGGCACGACCAACCCCGGCAACAACACCAACCAGGGCAACTCCGGTCACCTCGCCAACCACAGCGGTGGCGTCATCTGCAGCGCGCGCTCCCCAAGGGACGACAAGCATGTCAAACACGAGCCACACAACCACCACTCCCACCAGCCGTGTCACCACCATCACACGGTTAGTACCACTACCATTACATAAATGTATTATATGCATAAACCTTCTGGAAGAAATTTTCCCAATGATGGTAAAATCCGCATCTTAATCTATTGCATAGTTTAAAAGAATTAAAACCACAATCTGGCTATATAAAGCTATATAAAGGTTTCTATATTAAGTGATTACAAAACAATAATTTCTGACAAGCAAAGTTCTGTTACGTCCGGTTCTAGATTTAAGTCGTGAGATTATTTTGTCAAACTAAAACGTACATGTTTTAATGCACAGCAACAGGCACAGCCGCAACAACAGCAGCAGCAGCAGCAGCAACAACAACTACAACAGCAGCAGCAACAACAACAACAACAGCAACAAGCCCAACAACAGCGACAGGCACAACCGCAGGCGCAGCCGCCCGCACAGGCGACGCCTCAGAGCCAGAAGAAGCGGCTGCTGGCGCTCGCCCAGCAGGAAGCCCAGGCGAAGAGAGAGCCGGCGATCGAACACACGCATCCACATTATGCACCAGTAAGTTTACTTTACTACTGATAATACTTTCTACGTCAGCTACCGGCTATCTAAAGTTGTTAAAAACATCTTCAATATTAAACGCATCTTTAATTTTATTTTACAATAATTGAGATCGGCATGATGTCATTCATCATGGTCACGCCTCCTTATTCAAATTATTATGGTAGCATGTATTGTAGCATGACGTTGTGAATATACTAAATGTACACTTACATACAGGTCGTCACCTGTCAATGGGGTATAATAATTTTTTTTATGTGTGTGTCATAATATCTGTCAAATAAATAAAAAAATCATTAATTGATCGATTTGATTATTTCTTTCAAATAAAATTTAGTATTTAATTGTTTGTTTATAAATGGGCATCTCGGTAGTTTAAATATTATAATAACACTGTTGGTACGTTCTTCCTATCACAGATCAAATTTGAAGATGATATCAATAAAATTGTGTATTGTTACAGAGCGGTTCGACGGTGCGACAATCGAACGACTATCAATGCAATCAATACGTTCCCATCCAACACAATAAGAGGGACAGTGTAAGTATAATTGGCAACCTCCAATAGATTATCCTCCATAAATTAAAAAGAAATACGATGCACTCTTTTCCGTGAAGAGGTAGACTAGTGAGATCTACATTCCATCAAAGTCTTTTAAAGTTCGAACGTGACGTGTGATCAGAATTTTCTCGCCATTTCGCAATTATTCCGGGCTACGGGAAGTAATTTCTGAACAAAGAATTGTTAATGTTACCCCTTGCTCGACCCGGTCGCATTCAAGACTTTCGGTTTCTCCCCGCCATTTATACACCTCGATAAACTCTGAGGTCGTAGGGATGATTCTTAAATTATACATCTACACTAATTTTTAAAGAAGTTATGTTTGAGACGTAGGAGGTGATCTTCGAAAATACTCATCGAATTTATAAAACTGCTAAAAACCTACGTTATTCTCGAGTGACTTAGAGTATTTTATAATCCCTGGATATATTAGATCTCATGAGAACGCGCGTAGAACCACAGAGCGGAAACCTAGTTGATGATAAACTTCATCATGATTTGATGAAGTATTTCCAAAGATAAATAATCCCGATAACGATTTATAGTTTCAAGATATGTCGTGATGTTTAATTAATGAGTATTGTTACAGAGCGGTGGGTGTCGAGAGTACTTACCGACGACGAGCGGCGTGAGTGGCGTGACCGGAGTGAGCGGGGTGACCGGTATGAGCGGCATGAGCGGAGTGAGCGTGAGTGTGAGCGGCCCGCCCGCAGCGCACAAACACGTGGCACCGCACGCGTGGCATCACCATCCACATTATAAGTGAGTTACATTTACAATTTTTTAAGCGATTGTACTTTGTACAGTCAGCAACATAAGTAGCTGAACAGATACTTTACAATTTAATTATTAAGTCTAATTAAAATATTTTGTATTTGCCTTGTTGAGTTTCTTACCGGTCCTTCTCAGTTGAAGACTGGTCTCTGAACCAGTCGTAAATTCGTCCTTCATAATAAGCCTCCACAGGCTGAAATTAAATTAAGTACTAACTATTTAAATTATAGAATGATAATATGTACCTACATAAAATGCCTAAAAAGAATAATAAAACCTAAAAATTAAATTTCTACTCAATGGGTTAATGGTACAGGTTTTGGAACGATTTGTTCAGCTAAGTATGTTGCTAACCGCATTGTGAACTGATAAAAAAAAATGTTTCAGAACTAGTAGCGGTGGCGTCCTCTCACCAGGCGGGGGTGTGTCACCCGGGTACCTGCCGCCGCCTCTGTACGTGCCCACCTACCATTATCATGCGTAAGTGTTCATTTATTTAATAATAATACATGTATAAAAGAAATCGAGAATTTTGACTCGTAAGGTCATAAAAATATTTTGGTAAAATGTCTGCACAAAGCCAAAAAGAAAATCCACTAAATACATATATACCTAAAATATGCGCTGCATAAATATGATTTGTATCTAACGTATGTAGCTGCCGCTCTGCGTTTGCGTTAAATTCCACTAAAGCGTTTTTGTTTGCCTATTTATATGTTTAAATGATATAGCCCCGTCTACCGGTGCGTTCCGAGAGCAAAGTTTGATAGATTTATTAAGCGAAAAATCTCGGGTCGTTTTATCTCTATCCATGAAATACGCGAGTAATTTTTTTGGAGACTATCACAAGCAGTCGTTTATACCAAAAGCTCACGTTACAGGGGCGGCGTCGGCGGAGTGGGCGGCGTGGGCGGCGTGGCGGCCCCGCCCCCCGCGCACCACGGCAGCGGCGCGCGCCTGCCGGGCTACCTGCAGCCCTACTCGCCCACGTACCTGGTGCAGCAGCACCCGCACCCGCACGCGCACCCGCACGCGCACGCGCACGCGCACGCGCACCCGCACGCGCACGCGCATCCGCAACACCACCAGCAGCACCTCTGGTACACCGACTGAGACCTACCAGGCGACGATCATATCTACGTGACTCACTTACCGGCGCCGTCTCTATGACGGTGTAGCGACAGTACACGATCGACATGCATGACGTGTCGATGTCTAGTTGATCGTGACCCCCACACTTTTATTGAACGATTTACGCGAGGATCTACCGAAGTCTAGGAGGAGCCGAGCGGAAGAATTTCTCGGATTAACGATTTTGAAGTATTCAGTTCGAGTATTAGATTTAGTTTGGCTTTATTGATGGGTGTCCTATAGTTGTCATTGGCGAAAAGTATTTACTATTGTATCTATGTTAACGATGAAATTAATGATTAATAGATTATATGCGTGCGTAGCTTTCGATTTGAATTTTACGTTGATTAGCTAAATTTATTCTTCAAAATTAAAATATTTACAGTATTTTGATGTAGGCCTAGCTTTTCAATGGCCGGGTAGACGGTATTTGTTAATTTGAAGTAGCAGTAGTTGTTCTATGTATTATTTAACGAATATTAGAACTTATTAGAAAATGAGTAGCGAGGTTTATCCGACGATTGAAAAATAGGCTCTAACTAAATTAATATTTCCGCCGTTTACTTTGTAATTTATGTGTAATATGTGGTAATGTTTTCTATTTATAACTAGTGAATCCATAAGCACCTCAAAAACACAAACTAAATGTTATATAAACACAAATTGTCCGCTTTATTACGTAGGTCAGCTTAGTCGCTGTGAGTGGTCGTCAAATGAGATTGGTCGGTCGTCGGGTGTCACGCAAGTATTACTTTACTATGACTACGATACACTCAGTGTCCCTTATAGGTTAACGCGTAACGTTACGTCTATGGTTGGGTAACTTATTTCTCGTATTCGATCTCTAAGGGCGTCTTTGAGTGTCACATTTATAAAAGGAACCAAATAAATATTCGATCCGATTTAATATAATCACACTGCGATTTTTTATTAAAACTATGACATGTGTGGATATTGTGCGCTATAATAATATAATAAAAGTTCCTTATTTGAGTAATAGGATCGTAATCGAATACGGTCCGATGTCTATTTTATCTTATCATTATAAATATTTAATCGATTCTTGTACAAATTGTGATTCCCTTTATTTAAGAGATGGGTTTTTAATTTTAATCTACATGTGTGGAATGCTTAATTAAAAGTAATAATCCCACGGGATGTTTTAGTATTCAGTAATTTATTATATGAGGACGTTTATATAGACTCGTAATTACTGATTATTTAGGTTAATTGTTTTATTAATTAATTTACTATCACGCCGCATACGCGTAAGCTGTAGGATGTAGCGGCTCATTATGTTGAACTTGTATATTATGGATTGTAAATTTCGAAGTTAATTATTATTATTTTTGCTGCAAAAGCAAAGCGAGTAGATTGCATTTACTAATATTTTATCTTAGACATTAGTGTTTGTACCAAATCTTTATAATGGGGGATGTTTAGTGAATATGATTATAATATCGATGATCGATTGAACTGATGCGCTACGTCTCTACGCAGACCGTAGCGCTAGGAACTATGAGTATAATTTTTTAAGGTGTTTTTAGTTTTACGTGACGGTGATTTTGTCAATTATCATTTTTTCTCGATTTTTATCTTGTAGGAAGTAACCGTTTGTTTTAGATATTTGAGATTTATAAATGTATGTTTGTTACGTTCCATATCACGTAGTAGTTAGTAGTTTGGGTGTGCTCACTCGTGTTTAATACATACGAACATGTAAGCTGTGTTTTCTACCTAATATTATATTCATATTAACGGGAGTTCTTTTTTTTATATTAATGTAGTATAAAGTACCTACGTGTGTAGCAAATGGTGACGGTCTATCAGTATAGACATAGATTCAACTATATTTAACAAAATAAACCTATCTAAGAATTTTTAGTACACACTAAATAGATAAGAATGTAATGCATGTATATTCACATTAGATAGAACAAAATTTGTTAATTAAAAATCATAATTATATTCTTTATCGAGCGAAAGTAAAAAAAAAAAACAAATAAAATAATATAAAAACAAATTCTAATAATGCAATTTTGTATAACGACTCAGGGTCGTTTTAAGATTTATTTGTATAGTTTAGGTGATTGTGAGAGCTTATTGTTTGCAGTTTAATATGCGCCGAGTATTTTTTAGTTTGTAGCAGTCTAATCTATATTCACTATGCCGTTTGACAGGCCCAGCTTAACATATAAATATCGTTTTATTCGCACCGTTAATTAAAAAAAGGTATACATTTATCATTATAATTTTGTCGCACGTATAGTACCACGGCTGTAATGTAAATAAAAAGTATTTAATTAAGTCATATCGTACAACCTTAATAGTCATTTTTAAAAACAATTATTTCTTATATTGATTCCATTTTTTTTTGATGCAGCGGAATTTGTGTCGCTCATTAATAGAAACTTTTATTAACTTGGGGTGTATTTTTTACTCGTATGAGACTATTGGTTTCTTATCTCATACTTTATATCTATTTGGTAATTAATTGCTATTGGATTGGCTTTATTCGAGTTAAAATGCACCCTAGGTCTCAGTTCTAACGAAATGTAAAATAATATTTTCTTTTACATCCAAAACATTAATTAAATATTTTACGTTTACGACAATACTATGTTATAATATTGTTTTATAATTATTATTATTATAAATATATAGTACATTAGCTTTGCTGCCTGACAATAAATCTTATAATTTAAATTATCTCTTACGGTTGTAGTTGTTTATGGTCAAACATTGTATTTTACTTAATCATTTTATTTTTTCTTCTTTAACATTATATTTTGCTAGCGAATATTATACAGAATATGGTGACTTTCTTAATAAATACACCACTTATAACAATTTTATATCAAACTTATAATTAATTTACAATATTCTTTCTTTTACTCAAATATCTTACTGTCAAAGTAACAAAACAAAAGTCAGCCTAATCTGTGTAATAATCGACTTTAAAAGACTTCATGGGATTTGGGCCTTAGTTATTATTGTTAACCATTGTTGAAAAATCATATTGTTATGACTTCTATATTATAATCGAATGTATCCCAATATAATTCATAATTGATCAGTTAGCTCAAAATAACTTATTATGTTCCTTAACTTAACCTTAATCTTTTATTATTGATTATCAGAAAACTTTCTTTATGTAATGTATTAATTATATAAAATTAATAATTTCAAGTTCCTACAATAACAAGCTTAGAATCTAAGTTAATGTTTGCCAGAAAGGACTTGCTTTTTTATACTGTATCTAAAATAACCAACGATCGAGATCATAAATAAAAAGGTGAAATTACACTGCTACGTACCGTCAAATTGCCCTTTACGTATTTAATATTATTAAGTATTATACATTTGTATTCCATTTCCGATGTGAAGTATATGCTCTTATCAGCATCTCAACCCTTAATTTGGCAAAGTATAAAATTCAGTAAAAACTGTTTTTTTTTGTAATTGTAATTGATACACATAAAACTATTATAGAAAAATAATAAAAAAATCTGAAAAGCTTAGTTTTCCTGAAAACTTATGTATGTCACAGCATACATTGCCAAAGCAAATATTTTTTCAAATTTCATGTATGTCAGGGCATACATTGTCAAATTAAGGGTTAAAGCTTGCTTGTGCAAAATAACGTGTGGTTTCACCTTATAGAATGTTTCGTCGAAGTACTAAGGCCCGTCCTATCATGAATAAAAAAATATGTATTTTATCTAGGAAAGAGCGAGATTGCCTTACATTAGAGGTTAGGCGTTAGTCAATGATCTCTGTTCAAACGTGCACATATTACTATTCAACTTTAATTTGTATTTAATCATTACGTAGCGAGCACCGCATTGCCTCGAAATTCGTTCATATTAGTGATTTTAGTATTCAATAAGGTTTTTGTAGGAGCTTTGGGGTTTAATTTTAAGTGTATTAACCGATGGAGTGTTATCATAATGTTTTTATTATTTCTCCCCACTCCCATTTTTTAGTTATTACTGCTTACTGATTTATTTCAAGTTGAAATTTGCCTTATTATTATTACTTAGTATTTGTGTATATGGGGCACAATGCCGCGACGCATTATTTACATCAGTATACATACAAAGGTATAATTTATCTGTGATTTATAACACATTATAATAATTATTAGTTAAAAGAAATGGAAACTTGATTATTGTAAATTTGTTTGGGTTGTTGCAATAAAAAGAAAAATACATTTGTATAAAATTGCAATTTGCGAAGCAGCTGGATTTAACGATGCCCCGTGTATGTGTATATTTAGTTTTATATTATTGTTTATTTCTATAGTTTCACCACGGCACTGTACCGATGAGAATCGAAAACTCCCCAATTCTATTACGGATAATGTTAGAGTTTGATAATTAATTTATTCTATAACAATGGATTGAATGTACAAATACTCCTAATAAGTTGTTTTATGAACGCTGCAAACGCTGACAGTTCGCTCGAGGGCGAGCCTCGCCCGGATTGGAGCGCGCGAGAGCCTCCAACTATTCCACTGTGATTGCTATTATGTTATACATTTAATGATTGTGTCGGTGAAACTGTTATGTAGGCTTAACGTTTGATTTTTAATGATTTCATGTAACATTTAACTGTAAGTACCTGTCGGTACTAGCCGAGAGCTAACTCTACGATAATGGGTATGTTTTATGTTTTAATTTTAGCATTATGGGTGACGTTGTGCCCCGAGTTGATATCATTAACATGGATTAAAAATATTCGATATAACGTGGGTAATGTAATCAGGGGATTATAGCACTGATGTTGCTTAAGTTTTTCTTCAATAATAATCGTATAGTTTATTATTAGAGAGCAAATTGTAAATAAACATCCAAATATCCCTTTTTATTTGCTTTTATTTTTTTTTTACTCCCGTTCCCTGTTTTTATTATTTTTATTTTATTTAGAATGTGTGGGCCTGTCTACGTGTACGCATCGCAACTAGAATAACTGTTATGAGCCGAAGCTGTGTCTAGAGCTGGTTGCTACCAATAAGTGTTTGACGGCGCTGTAGCGAAGAGCTGGTAGGTACTGTTGGTAGCGAGCAGTGTCCCAGCGAAGCATACTATAGTCAATAGCGTGGCGGTATCGCCGTAAGCTGCTGTCTCGACAATAACCCAGTGTCAGACAATAATCATTCTTATTATTTGCATATTAGTAGACAATTTTAATTTTGCCCCTTTTTAGTGACTATAGTTACGTGAGTACTTATAAAATCTCTCATAAAATACATATGTAGTTTGTAGAGTAGCATGTGTGTTGTTGCTCCGTAAGAAATTACTTCATTGCCTATCAAAAATATCATATACATAGTTCAACATAAATGATCTCAAACTTTACTACATTTGTACCTTTTTATTAAATATAAAATAAGTTATTTGTATACAGTGGTAAGTAGTTAGCTGTCTGCTAGATTACAATTAACCGTAAAAATTAGCTGTATGCATGTAATGTAGATTTTGAATTTATTTCAGAAAGTAGTCTTTATAAGTGTACCTAGAATGGTCATTAGGTTTGCCTCTGAATTTGGTATTAGCCTTTTGAACGCCGTGCCATAACGCCATCTTCATGTCCTGTACGCCAAGCCCGAATTGTGATGAATGAATATGTTCATTTTGTATTTGTGGCCGGTTTATTGTCGAGTATAGACGACAGTGGCGCACAGGGCACGCTGCGCATGTCGAGCATAGCCGACATTGGCGTTCAAAAGGTTAAATGACAGGGCAGCAGTATTTTAGCTTTTTTGGGGTATTAAACTGCATGGGTTAATATTTTGAATCGAGTAGGTTAAATATGTGCCTCTATAGATGGTACAATACACAGTCAGTATACATTCTAAATATTATATAACTCATAGCCTAAATTCAAGGAGACAAGCTTATGGTGAATTAAATTTTAGCATGGTAATGTAGAAATCAGTTCAAAGTAAATTTAACCAGAAATCTACTTTAGGTGTATCGAAATACGATTCTAAATTTATATTTATTACTAATAACAAGTTAATCAACAATATATAAAGTATATATTCAGTGCTGCATGAATTTTGGATGTAGAGAGTTCAATATGATAGTATCTAATATTTTAAATAGATTCTTTGCTAACGTACTATAAAGTCTGGTTACCGAGCCATCAAGATGAGAACAAAATCGTTCCAAAGTAGTAAAACCTAAGCCTTTTCTGTCTAAAATAGATGCTAGTGTATTTCATCTTCAAAGTTCAGTTTATTTTTGTCTAAAAGAAGGTAAAAGACTTGATAAAGCCCATGTTTTATTTTGTTCTTTTTTTTTATTAATTGAAAGTAGTAAATATTTGGCATCGTATAATGAATGACGGGAAAGAATTTATGCCAGTGTAAATCACAAAATCATCATGTTATTTAATTAATTATTAAAAACCTAATTGAACTCTCTAGTAATCATAGTGAAGTTGTTTAATAAATTAATTATTTTGTAATCTTACATTGACTGACTGTTAATCGTTTAGCTAATATAATAAATAAGTACAATAACATGATCTACCCTTGCTTACGTTATAGTTGGCAGCTTATGTCTGTAGTAGATAGATATGCACTTATTTGTAATGTGTATGGCACGGATATTTAAAAAAGCATCGCCAGTTTATTAACAAAATGTACAATTTAAATGTCTCAATGTTGCAAACTTGTTATTGATAGACTTTTTTCATCCATTTATTCGAATTTATTGAATTGACAGGCGACACAAAGATGACTGCGCGCCTGCATATTTCATAATAGCAATTCCTCAATATGATGTATCGGAGTAAGGATTGGGAACAAGGCACTTCATATACTCTGGAATATGTAAGATTTAAACTAACATTAACCAAGTCTGATAGCTCCCGTTTGTTGTTACTAGTTCGATAGTTAGGTCGCTGCTACTCCTAGCCACTACTGTTTAGTATTAAATTTTGTATATTCAACCTTTAAATATCTACCTAATAGGTAACTATATGTGTGATAATAACAAATAAGCTTTTCAACTAGATGAAGTACAATGAATTCTAACTCATAGGCCAATGTTTATAAACATTATTTTTACACTGTCTGTATTATATAATAAATGTGATTTTGTCTGTAGCATGTAAAGTTTTAGATTACTATGCAGTCCAGTGAAGTGCGTCGCGAACTATTCGTTTAAAAGATATGGGAAGTACCTTTTCTACGATATTTTACGCTTAGTGTTCACGTATATCGTGCCACATCAATTGTTCGAGATAATGCCGACAAGACAGCTTCATGTGTTAACTGTTGTTTAGTGATATGTCTGTCTGCAGCACAACGTTCTAACCAGAAATATTTTGCCGTCCAAAGTTCCGTGCGACAGTACGATACACAGCTGGACTGTTCTTATAAAAATAACAAAATTCCATTTTATATAATCGCATACTTCGACACCAAACCGACTTATTAAAATTAAATATAGATGTCTAAAATATTTTATATTTATCTAGAGCTTATAGAGTGTTTAGGGCTGTAGGAGTTTTAAGATACGACTACGTTTTGGATGTAGGGATTTGTCGGTTTGCAACGAACCCGACGCATTCAAATCGGTATCCCCAGAAACAATATCAGGGATGTAATAGCGTAGCATCGGCTTTTTAAACATAGAAAATTTATCAAAGATTTATACAAGCTATGGGTGTAGTGTAGGTAATGTTATCTGTGTAGGGTATCTAGATATATTTACGCATTTTATCAGTGATTTAAACCGAACCAATGGAGATATTATCAAAGTAACGATTGGCTCTTCGCACCGAATACGTTTTCGGAATAGATTTCGCTAGGATTGTTGTTTTCATTAGGAAAAAATAGCAGGCACACGTGATTTATCTTTGTTAAAAAAATTACTATTTTAGTATTCTCCAATGGTGGCGGTAGCGAACGAAAAAATATTGTCTTAGAGAATGTAATTTCCTAGAATAATCTAAAATTTTTTTCATAATTGTGATTTCAATGTCCAAAATATTCCAAGATTTTAACTGTCTTCTTATCTATTTAACTATATTTCAAATAAAGCGTCCTGCATGTGAGTATATTATCGTAAATGCGCGGGTAGTCTGGTATGCAAGTGTAATGAACTAGTGTAGGTTTTTTAATGATCACGATAGTGTTTACAGCTAACAGAAAAACGAATGGACATGTACCTACAATCTTCCAATATGATAACTTTATATAAATTGATACTAACTATGTAATTTTTTGAAGAACTGCGTCGCTGGGAAATATGTATTGCCAGAATACAAAAAAACAAGTCTTACCTATTTTACGCTAGAATAGTTTCAGTAACGTAGGAGGATTATGACCAAAATAGAGTGTAACTTATAAAATATATCCTAAAACACAAATATAGGTACTTAATGTTGTATATTATGCTACGGTCTAGCATTAATTGCGTGACGAAGGGGGAAATTTAAAGTACAAATTTATCAAACACCCCCCAGTCTTTGACGGCTTTAAAGCTCTTTCCTTATATACATAGAATTTATATTTGAGAAAGACGTTGCATTAAAATCGTTTCTATAATGTTTAAAGAAATAAATGTTGTAGTAGATAAATTACGCGGTTATTTGCATTATCTTTTGGATTATACCTACCTACTTAAAATTCATATAAAATTTTCTTTAGAACTTAATATCTCCATGTGTAATTTGTTTATTAATCTCTTACTTACATGTATTAATTAGATTCGTGGTAGTATAGCTAATACCTATCGGTGACAGGAGCACGTTTTCGAATTAAACAATCGTAATTTTATAACAATTGATGTGCCTAAGTGTAATACTCTATTATTGTATAATATAATAATTGAATAGTTATTATCGTATTTATTATAAATGTCAGGATCGAGTTGCGTTACGTACCCCGGTACCCCATGTACCGTTCAAATATCACCTCATTAAATCACTGTTTTTCGTGATTAAGAACTCCAACAAAATGTATTTTGAGACAATAACCTCTTTTTGCAGATTTTCTTAGTTACCTTTGTATGCTCTTAATTTAGTTCTAACTTTTGAATGTACTTGATGTAAAATTATAACAATTTGCCAATATTTAATTGTTGCCTACTTTAAAAAATCTGTATGTCATATTTAATCAGTGAAATTTAACTCTCTAGTATTGTATGTCACCAATCAAAATAGTGTTGTACTGACTAGCGTGTAATTTACTATTCGACTAGATGTTTTTAATTTTCTCGAATCAATAATTATTATTAAAATTTGTGAACACCTAGTACGAACATTGTACTTTCACTAGTGTTTTAGAAGTTATTTAAAAAATTATAGCACGCCATAAATTACCTTTTTGCATTTAATCCTGAAGTTATAGTCACTGTTTCATTGGGTAAAAAGTACTTACAACATTAAAAATGGTATATTAGATTTGTAACAATTAATGGTAGCGGCGCGTCGCAAATATCGGCGCTTGGGTGTTAATAATTGGTAACGTGTATCTTTGTGTAAATTCATCCATACTCGCCGTGTACACGAATATGATGGGTAATTATTGGGTAGTTGTGTAGACTTGATTGTGATATCAATAAACATTTTCATACGAGCATCAATACTTGTTTCATTTAACTATTTACACCTATTTTTATATCATTAGTAATCTCCTTGACTTTTGTCTTTTTAATATCTAAGGGTTGAGGGTAAATAAAAACAGAGTAATCGATTGAAAGCTTTTTTAAACTAAATTAAGTTTTATACATAGACCATATTATAAATGTAGTATGGGACACTATAAAATAACAAATTGTGGTTGCCAATTATTTACAACATATAATCAAGTTGGACTAATAACAGTCATAGTACGTTTAAGTTGTATGACTTCAAATCGGAATATGGAGTCATACATATTCCTTAGTCCGTTATATAACTGTTATTTGGCACAGACTGTTTGCCTCTGCAGCTTCAATGAATACAATAATTACACAAACAATATATAATATTCCTTTTTTTTTTGTGTATCCCTCACAAGGACTCTCAGACGTATACAGACAGAACCTTCCCGCTTCCAATAAATACATTTCAGTGCACATTATTTACAGTGCTGCGGACATTGGTGAAATTATTTACACTTTTTAAGGTTTGAAAATTTCTACAATTTGTCAAAAGATTCATTTCACATTAACAAAATTAATTAAAAAAATCGGATGTATTAAATTTATTCTCATTAAACCTGTTAACAGACACTCGACAGGGATACGATTTTTGTAGTCACTAATGCGACGCATTCAGCAACTATCAACACTATTTTTTAAACAAAACATAATTATTATACATGACAATTGAATATAGTAAAATTATGTTCTGAGATCATATTTAATACATCACAGGTATTAAAAGAAGAGAAAAAATAGTAAAATGATTAAGGTTGAAGTGCGTACGTGTCCGCCACTTGTACCACATAAAATTTGAGTTGGTACAATTCATAATGGCGTATGTACTCAGACGCAGTGGTCGCTCGGCACAACACAACTGAATAAACTTCAGTTTAAACAACATAATTATATCCATAATATAGTGTGTAATCTCAAAAACAGACTTGGTAATTTGCAACTGAAAGAATATGTTTCCAACATTCAAATTTCGTTGTATGGTATTCACAGAGGGTGTTTTAAAAACACATGTTATTCATTAATTTTCGACAAATTTTATACTTTATACTTAGAGTAACTAATTGACTACTCCAAATAAAAGGTATGCTCTGTCAAATTATAAACAAACAATAGATTTTTCAGAAAACTACAAAAAAAATATATACATTACGTAAGTAATTATTTCTGTCAGTTTGAGAGATCACACGAAAACACAATTCATATAAAAACAACGTCAAAATTTCTAAATAAACAAGTCATAAAGTAAACAGCTACTTTTTCGTAGTCATAATTTACAACATAGTAAAAATATTGTCCTTTATTAAATTATCATATCAATCTGTCAAATTGTTTTAATTCATTTTTTTTTTATTTCATTTTGAAATTTTGTCGGACTTATCGGAACAAACTTTGGTTAGAATTGTATAAAACCGTACAACAATCGTTGTACAAAAAAATAACGCATACAAAATGTATAACCCACATTACAAGTATACCAACGTATGTGTGTGACAGAGTTCACCGAGGCCTTCTGTCACCTCTAAAATTGCGTTTATTCATATTTAAAGCTAATTTGGTGGAGACCAAACGAATTTATAGTGCAATTTATAACTGAGGCCTTCAAGCTCTCGATTAAATCACTTTATAGAAATAAAGAAGTATGAACGATGAAGATGATAGTTGATGTGTCTTTTTTTGTGATGACCGCAACCCTTCGACCTAAAACTGATGAGAGAATAATTTGTACTTTAATAAAGGGTTGCAGTTAGGAAAAAAATCCAAATCTATTGTAGAGTAAATAATTATGGCTAAATTATTGCTCAACTTTACAAAAGAAGCCTTTAGAAATCCAATATTTAAAAAAAACAATCATCAATATAATCATAAAGATATAATCCATTTAAATACAACAACAAAACAAATATGTATTCTAAGATATTTGAAAGGGAGTAAACTTATTCAAAACACAAATACTCAAAGTCGCAATGTGTTATTGTACTACTTAAAATTCTCTATTTATTTTAATTATTATTAATTGGCAAATTAAATTATTCTGTTACAATTAAGGTAACAAAATTGTCTTTTATTGAGTATTTGTATTTAACTTACACTAAATTAATATTGTTTTGCCGTTCGTTTATTTATTGTAATGGACACGGTTGTTTGTTGTATTTGTGATCTCTTGCATCTTTCTCGCACTATGGCGCAGCAAAGAAACAAAAAATATTTATTTAAATAATCTCGATGCCAATATTGAATCGAAAATACTGAGACGCTTTTAGCAGAAATCTCATTTCCATGAAAGCATCCCAGCATTTTCAAGACTGTTTGTAAATTGTGACCTGTAACGAAATAATATATCCTGACAAAATTTAAACTTTTCGATCCCTAACGTTATTCCATATCCTTAACTTACACTACATCTACACTTATTTAATTTAACTTAATTGAAAGAGATCATAATAAACTTATAATTAATTGTCACAATATAAATATTTCCCCAGATGTGAGTTTAGAAAAAAATGTGAAAATTCTGGTAAATCGGTATTGCTATGTTGAAAGCGTTTGAGCAAAATTGGTGCTGTGATGCGTTAAGTGACATGTCGGAAAAATATTAGAATAATATATTAATTATGTTATAATAAGCTATTCATAAAATATATCAAACTATCTTACAAATTACTTAACATTATTATATTGTGTACGACAACGCCGACGCAGTCGACATTCAAAAATAAATTAAGGCATAAAAAAATAATTTGCACACTGACACCCTCTATCGCAAGATTGAACAGTCGTAAGTTGCTTGTGAATTTATCAGTGACATGTTTCCAAAGTTTAATTTTGTGTGTTGCAGCTGCCAGATGGATATTTTTACGAAGGTGCTTGTGTGTTAACTGTTCAATATTGGCAGGGTTGGTTGTGGCCGGTGCAGCAGGGCCTAGCTGGGCCGTTTGAAATGCGTCTGCGCAAGCCTGGCCACCTTCGGCGGACGAATGTGCGCGCCGTGGCCGCACTCGTGTTTGTGCGAGTGCGCCGGCGACTTCTTCCCGGTGCCCGATAACCGCTTGCGGGGCTTCAGGAAATCTGGAAAAAAACAAACGAAACATATAAAGGCGCTGCTTTGATCGAAAATCACAATCGACGTTCGGGAGAAAGCGTTTTACGACTCTTGTTAACATAATGCGAGGAAGGGTGTTGCAATGTATGCAGCCACTCGCTACGATGCATAAAATCAGTCGTAAAATCTACATCGAAGGCGTGGCTGGCTTGAAAATCGGTAATTTTTTACGATGTTAAAACTGAAGGTCCACCGATACACGAATGCCAGCGCCGAACCATATGCGACCTAGCGTCACTTATATTATATTTTTACGACTTTATCCATGAGGATGGGGCAGTAAAAATAGTTCTAGCGCACTTAATGCACCGGAATCTTTTCTTAAACATAAATCCCCATAGTCGGCGACGCCTTTTGAGACCATTTCTAATTTTGAACAAAATATGGCCTTAATAACTATAAACTTTTTATGAGCATTTTACTACTGTTTAATCTGTATTATAATGGTCTCAGGCTGTGAGTTACTGGTATCTGTCGTCGTGGAACCCATAACGTTTCAGAGCGCATCTTTGTTAGTGTTGCGATCGACGTAAGTAGCATGTATGAATTACAAATGGGAGTGACTTGATAGTATATTATGTACAATAACATGATAACGTATCATTACTATTGTTCTGTCGGTTATGTGAATATTATAATAATTGCCGTTGATAATGAAGACGGTATCAATACGATAGCTACAGACGACATTGAGGAAGCTCTACGCATTATTATGTAATCATTTATAATCAGATCTGATGTGATTCGTATGTGAGTTAATAAATAAAATTAAATTGCTCTAAGAAATAACACTGAGACACAAACACCCGCCCGAAACAAGTTTAGATCTGGTGAATGAACAATTTTCTGTGCCTCTAGAATACAAAGTGAAATTCTACAACGATGGTATTACAGTAGCTAACAAAAACTATCGGTCAGTGCAAGAAATCATAGCGTCCTAATGAAAAAATGACATAGCAACACGCGATGAGCTCAAGGTTACAATACTTTGGTGTCTTGTTCGATCGTAGCCCAAATATAACCTACCTAGTGATACGGTGACGTTAACAGACTCAATTTATTAGGAGACGAGTTCTGATTTCGATTTTTGCTCTAATGATCTACCAACTGATTCGTAGCTAGTAGTTTCAGAATGACTACTGATTTTTTTAATCGGACAGTTTTTTACATTTCTATGCAGCTCAATATGTCTGTCATAACATTTTAAGATCAAAATCTTGACGATTTGGCCCAAATTTGCATCGATTATATAAAAATAGAATTTAGAACAGTTCAAAACTTCCTCATGATTTAAATTTGAATGAGTTTCCAGCTGCAAAAGAGCTTGTATTTAAGTTATCGCATAAGAAACAAAAAGTAAAAATAGATGGTTCAAATGAAGTGTTGCTAAGTGTTCAAAAAGTAATAAGAATTCTGAATCATGTCCCAAAGAAAAAACACCGGAGCGTCGGTTTCTGCAGTCGGGAACTACAGACGTCAATGACGTCACGAGAGCCAAGGTCGACTGGTACACCACGCCAAAGAGATTTCCCGCCAATATTTTCAACGAACAAACACGTGGAAATTTGAATACTACAAACTGGCATGACATTTGATAAATAATACGACGTGATGTCGATACTAATGTAAGGAATTCAGGTGTTGACCCTGAGATAACAAATTTGAAGGTTATGTAACTAAAACGTGGTATATTCTAACCAAAATTTTATAAACATAATTAGTAATTATAATAATCTCAAAGTCTAACGTTATGAGATTTCTACAAATAACCTTTGTCGTAGACAAGGCTGTGTGGGGAGAAATACTTTCACGTGGTAATGCAACCAGCTTCCCGCCAAATGCTCAATGAAGCGTTTCGCGCCATTTTCTTGCCACTATAACCTGGCTTATTTCCGTGGTGTGTCCGAATCCTGTTTGTGTGTTTAGAGAGGCAGCCTATACGTTTCTGTCGTGTAGCACACAGACGCGTAAACATGCGGGGTGTATGCGTAAACAAAATGGCCTTGGATATCTTGCGCGTGCGCCGCGACGCGGACGGGCACGGCCGCAACGCCTGTGCAGGGCAAACAACAACCACACTACAATATTATCGTTGCCATTATCAATCTTTTATCGTCTAACAGCTAACTCCGCGTAACTACACGTCTCCAATTTGGGTAATGTTTTGAAGCAATTTTGTACCGTTATATCGCTCATAGGCTCAGAACCTTGACACGATAATGTTAATAATCGGGCGCACAATTTTATTATTAACTTTTACAAAATAAGTGATTCTTGTTTTAGTCAGTTCAATTAAAACGCTTGTCTGTCGCAACGTCACGAAATATTGCCCTTGGGCCTTGTACGTGCGACGCGATGTACATATTGCTTATTTTTTCAATTAATATTAGAGCTACCAGCACTAGCATTACAGATTCTGCAATTGAATAAGTCAACACGAGCATGGCAGGTCACGTCATATTCCCTGTGCCTTATGTGAGTGAGTGAGTTTAACGACAATACTTTGAGCTGAGGTTTTAATGGGCAGCTGGAGTGCGGTTATTTCGGTCGACCTAAATAGCAGCGCGGGCGCACGACTCGCCACCTCATTGGATGTAGCTATAATTCTGTTGTTTACACAGATACACTTCACAATACCTACTAAACCTGTATCTCAAACCGTCGTTTGTAATCATTTAAACAAATTGTGATCCATGTATTTGTTGAAATAGTCTCATTAGCATATTTCAAAGGCCGTTAATAAGTAGCTGGGCAAATTGGCGCCAGTTAAAGAAATCATGGTTTTAATAGCCGACGCGAAGACGTTATTTTTCCCGCCAACGCTCTGCATCAACAAGTGTGCCAAGTGTCGGCTAGCAACAGCAGCTCTCCGTAAAATGCAGTCCACGTGCGTCGAAGGCCGCGTCCGACGGGCATGCATCCGTCTCGCCTCCATTACTCCTCGAGAATGTTTTATTATAAAAAATGTTAAAAGGACGAAATTGGAAAAGGAGAAAAAATACAGAGTATCCTTCCTAAGACGCTTCAAATTAGGTTTTTTGAGCGACGCCACGCTACTAGTGGTGTGAGCGTCACGCGACTCCGTCGAGCTATCGGGGTGTTTGTCACCGCCCTTTGATCCTGCCGCTTGCGCAGGAGTGCCAGGAAACACGACGCGCACCATGAATAGATAATCGTAAGCGTGTCATCACGGGAACATGACAAACAAAAGATATGTTTACCCTTTTTTCATCGCCTGCTGTGGAATTACGTGTTCATTATAGAAACCACCCGAAATTATATCTGTTGTGAGGCAAATTGCACTCGCATTTACAGCATCGCTTTATGTGCAATGTTGGCGTACGTGGCACACAAAAGATCTGGAGAAACGGAAATTTTCTTGTGGTTTTGGTGCAGCTGTCCAAATGTTGCCTGCCTCGGGCTCGTGGGAATGATGCGAGGACTACGTACGGGTCACGATGCAGGCTCCTCTCAAATCGTGGAAATCATTACCATCAATGCATCGCCAACCCGAACGGGGCCAGAGGAAAGAGCCTTCCTTTTGTTCGGACTCCGGGAAGGGAACGTAATTACAGGGACAGAACTTTTGAGAACTCGTATGCTGTATACTTGTTGTGTGCATTTCGGAGCGCGGTGAAGAGTAGAAACGAAATCGTCGAATAAAATTAGCGTAGTGCTTGCACGTGATTCAGACGAAACGATAGACAGTGCCTACGCATCGCTCGACCTCGAAACTCGTAAAATTTCTGAAAAGAAGCGTAAGCCGTATCGTTGACTCTTCAAAAAATATGAACACATCTCTAACAGGAACTCGTTCCTTGGCATCCACTATGCTCTGACGCCGCGCGCCGTGATGACGTTTAGTCATTTTTAAACAAGTCTTAACTCGCTCGCTTGGCTCTGAACCTGGCGACTATACGGCGTGATCTGTGTACATATAGATATCGGTATAAACGAGCGCGGATTTGTCAGGCGTGGGCGGTGCGCCCGCGCCCCGCGACCAAACAGGTTGCCTCGCTGCCCTAGCGCACGCTCCTACCTTTTTATTTTATTCATTTACGACATAGGGCTGCTATACTTATATAAAGACTTCCCTTGAAAGTTGACTACGACATTATTTTTTCCACAGCTGCATCGCACAGGAAATGTATTGTTGTTACAGCAATGGCAACTCGATTGTCGAGAATGGCCGCTTGCTTGCATTGTGATTACGAACCAGTTCCCAAATATCTAGGCCAAGTGAAAGGCGATTCGATGTCAAAACTGCGCGCTCGCTGCGTATTCGAGTTTTGTAATTGTTCATCATCTTGCATTAACATTATTGATCATTCGACAGCCCTAGAGAAGAAGTTCTAGTACAACTGGACGCTGATGATAAAAAAGCAACAAAAACTAATCCCGTGCAGCTTCGGGTATATCTCTGTATATGTATAGTTGTTTGGGCTCTCGGCTACTGGTTTTGAGACGTGGCAGCCTAAACAAATAAGTGACATGCAGCCAGGTAGCGCTCATTGTATTCACCTCTTAACATCTGTTAAATATTATCTGATATCGTTTATTATTGCGGTCGATCATTGTTTTTTTATAACTACTAAAAATACCATTATTTCTCACAAGAACGTTTTTATTTACAACTTCACTTGTATTCTCAATTGTTTCTTTTATAATATTGACTGTATGTTTATTTGTTTTGCAGTTTGTTGAGAATCATTGCTTGTCTTGCAATATTTTATATTATAATAATGCATGGTCAAAACAGGAAATACCTAACATAGCACGTTATTTATCATGCATAGCTGACTCACCGGTGCTTCCAGGTTAATTCATTAGCCTATTTACTCTGGCGATGACGATTGTATTGCAGACACTGACCGTTACTTGAAGCTTTCGTTTTCTGTCGTCCAATGTCACAATGGCACTAGACGTCTATTTCATTTATATTAGATTTCGTTCCGTTTACCGATGCAACAACGCAATTTAAAATAACATACCTACATTTTAGATTACAGACTTTAGGTTCAGTCTGGTCTAGACCACAGATCTCGGCAGTACATTACAATTATCCAGATTAAATCTCCAAAACAGGATGTCGTAAATTGGATGTTTTGCACAGCATTCGATTCAGGGTTTAACCACCGAATTAGGACCTTCGCTTTTTGCTCGAAAGCACACAGGTCCACGTTTGAAATGACCGTGTGCTCATACAATTAGCAGATATTTTACTAGTCGTCTTCTATTTGGACTTTGGGAGGAATAAAGCTGAGTTTCCTGTGAATAAGGTCGCAACAAATACTTGTAGAAGTCGTGTGAAACTTGTAAGTTAACAGTGAATTGTCAATGTTAGCATTGCATGCAGTTGAAATGTTTGCATAGAAATAGTGGTTTCGCGTGCACTTGACATGTTTAGCGTACCCTGTACAGTAACGTTTGACGTTTCGACTGATAATGGGGATAGTTTCGAATGTTTTCTAGATAAAAATTAAGTGCTTCTACCTATTTTGACGATCGACAATGTCACTACAAGTTTAAAAGAATGATAATGGACAGGTTGCAGTGATAATATCTGATTAATAATAAAATCTGCAATTTGCATCTGAATTAATTATCGCGTGACATTTTGAAATGCCAGCCGGGTGATTATAGTTATATTTCTTGACATTTATGTTGGCACCTCTAAAAATGTCTCCATGACTGCTGGTATACCTCATATGCGACTGTGTGGAAATTAAGAACTCACGAAAGTGGTCTTCTGAAGTGGGACTATTAAGATGCAAAGTCTTAGCAGCAGCAAGCGTCAAAGAAACGTTAGAAAACGTAGGTGGGCGGTCCGCACTACGTAATTGTGAAAGTAAGCGAAATGGAAGGCGAGGTATTGTTGCGTGTCAAACTGCTGGCATGCTGTAACTTAATCGTACTTGTGTACATGCAACTCACATTATAGGAAGCCTGCAGCCTGAAGCATGTAGGAAATGCTGGGAAACACACAAGTTGCATCTACCTAGACGATGTCGTTATCTTTATTTGATCAGCGAAAACATGGAACTGCTAAAAAGATTGCAACACTTCAATCGAAATATAATCTCCGAAAGATATTTCTAACATTTCTAACTTTCTGTTCTCTGTTACCGTAAATTTTTAGAAGGTGCTATTAATAATGAACCAAGATATGTATCTTGATATATCTAGAAATTATTTAATGAATACCATGTTGGTAATGTTGTGGCGATTTGTCAAAAACACAATCTGACAAGACTGTTGGCTCGTTCAGAAGTGCACGGACAAAGTTCAACGTACGACGTCCATTTTGAAATTATTCATGCGACCCCGGACTTGATGCATTGTGCCAGACCGTCGGCTGAATTTGAGCAAAAATTTGTGAAACATTTACCTAAATGGAAACATATATATATACCTATCTCATGTAACTGTTCTAATCGCCACGTCTCGATTGATAATGAGAATGAATCTGAAATAACCTAGATTTATTTAGCACTAGCTGTCTCTGCCTTTCACCGCATTCCCGAGAGATGTAACATTTTCTCGGTATAAAAAGTATCCTGTATGTTAATTCAAGTTTAAACCCTGTTTACGTGCCAAGTTTCATCCAAATTCGTTTGGTAGTTTTTGAGTGAAAGAGTAACAAACTTTCGCATTTATTTCAGAAACATAATGGTTAAGGACTTTTTAAATCAGCATGGAAACATCTGCAACGGAAAGCTAAGATCAACAAAAACCTTGCATGGTTGTCTTATGGTTTTTCCTATATTGGCAATAACTCTCAATCTGGTTTAAAGACAGGGAGCTAGGCCAGTAACCCTTGCGACCAGCACGTTGACTTATCTAGTCTAGGAGCAAGTGCTATTAAGTAACACGTTACGATATGCCAACTTGAGAGTAAATTGCAATTCCCGGGACATAAGTAGCCTAGCTGCATTGTAATTGCAGCATATTACTTTGTTTTATACACTTTCTGTCATTAAAATGTATGTTTCTTGTGTTTGTTAAGGAAGGTAATGGAAATCTGTGTAGGTAGAGGCATGCGTTCTTCTAATTATAGATCGCGGTGTTTGACGTTTGAAATTATAGTGTGGCTGTATCCGATACGTTTTTGCTTTGCTTCAGTACGCATGTGATGCTACATTTTAGTTAGAATTCCTTAGGGACTAAAAAATATCAATTTATATACGAACACTTTGAGTATACCTAATGACTGACGCACAATATGAAAAATGGTCATTTCCAAGATGTATTCTCACGAACTACTGCATAATCCTGTAAGGTGTTCTGCCGCCGAATAATGAGCCCTAATGAATGTATAATAAAGTGCACCCCGCGGTGGGGCGGCAAGATCAAAGAATGCGCCAGCGCACATCCCAGCCACAGGCGATCAAAGCGCCGACATTATCGACCACTTGAGCTATCCGAATGGATCGCACTCATTTACAGACATTGCTACTGAAATACACGCTGTATTTAATAGCTTCAGATACGAATCGATGTGCACCTGCCACCTAAAAAGTGGGAGTAAAGATGATCGTGAATTTTAAAAGAACACAGAGATGCATTTTAAAATGGAAACTATTAACATTGAGTCGAACGAAGAGCGAATAAAGATGAGCAATTTGAAAACAAACAATGTATTTCTGTAACGCACATGTAAACCGAGCTCGAGGTATTTTTGCAGAACAGAGAGCAATCAATGCGCGCGCGACCGCATCTTCACAATTTATGTCAACCATAAACGTAAATCATAAGGTCTGGTCGTGACCGCACCACATACCGACAGCACCCGAGAGCTACCGAACTACGCGCACGAAATTGCGCAACAATTGTAGCAACTATCCGATAATCGTTTCACTTCCCAAAAATAACAGTCTATCCCGAATTCAACACTAGGATCGACATCAGACACACAATTGCCGTTCCCATGGTCGTTAATATTCAAATTTAAGACAGAAACAGGAGTCGCAACGACAGGATACACAATGAGATCGATAATACCTATAATAAAGGAGAGTAACGGCCGGAACGGTAGCTAAATATCGTAAAAGAACAATGTCTCTTTTGTGCGCGACGTATTGTTCGGAGATGTCTTCCATTGTTGATAGCGATCAAACGAAGATGCTTCTTGTGAGAGTTAGGCTTAAACATCGGTTTTACAAAGGTAAACACGATCGAGCGTATTGTGCGACGTGACCTAAGGTCATTCTAAATAGTCTGACCTTTGCGCTTTGAACAGAATTTGGGAGCGCATCTCAGACGCTCCTCTCGCATTGTCCCGGACAATGGATAGAAAGGATGAGATTACCACGAGGGGTGATGCTGCTAAGTATTACTCTAACAATAGACACAAAGAGCGGTGTGTGTTTACCCATGAATATGTGGAATATAATACACAATAGTCGGTGCTATGCTAATATGATGCACAACAGGTTCCGAAGCGTTTCTTTCTCAAGATAAGTCTACGTGTAAAACGAATTCGCGTTTGGTGTTAAATCGTGCATGTTTGGGGTCTGAATTACGGTACGGTGTAATCCCATACTTTAAATGTTCTATTTAGATGTTTCTGCTAACTGTAAGCGCTGTATTGTTAGGTAAATTAATGAAATTAACATTCGGAACGTTTTTAAATTGTATGCGGCGCGGCCATTCGGGTCAAGACAATAAACTGGGGGTAATTGGTTTTTAGGATTTGACCCTGTTTTCTTGTAAGACGGTGTTATGCGTATAGAAACGCAAATTCTGAATAAAGAATATTTTCACCAGTAGAGATAAGTTCTTTTCTTTTAAGAAATGTTTTGAATTTTTTTAGTCGCTTTAAAACTACGTGTGAAAAAATAAAAGCAGGGCTTTATCGAGGCTTGAAAGTCCTTGTTTGTGTGACATGACGGCAATACAGTTTACTTCACGGTGCACTAAGGTGTACTCAGCGACATTTGGCAGATGAGCCTATTTGGGTAATTATAATCGGTGTAATGGTTTAGAAGTCCGGCCCCCGACGCCATATGCGGTCACAGCTGGCCTGGATTAGCCAATGACTCTCTCTCGACCTATTGGGTTGCAAGCTCGCGTTACCCACTCGAATTACTAGTTACAGTTTCCTGATACAGTTTCTAACTGGAAAGGAAAGTGCAGGCCCTAATGGAACTCTTGACATTGGATTTAAAATGCATAAAAGCGCTAAAGATTACGCTTTATCTTAAGTGTTTTGCGGTAAAAGCAATGCCAGTACTGTAAGTAGGATGCGGCCGATTTTTAAAGGCGTGCTTTATGTTTCTATTAGAGTTCGGTCACGATGCACCCGAGCGTGAACAAAAAAAAATGAACAGATACAATCGTGTGTCGAGCCATCAACGGACCACCCATGCCGCCGAGTGATCTATTTCCCAAACACTCTCATAAAAACCTTATCAGACTACACGCTGTATAACGTCACGATATACGAGTTATCACCACTACTATGTGACTACTTTAGATCGTAAATCATAACTTTAAGATGTCAATAAAATTGTGAAAAAAAAATCGGAACGAAAGCTCGGCGCGACGGAATTACTTTTTCACATAAATATATTTTTTACGACATTATTATGCAGGGCTCGTTCAACGCGTAAATATATTTTACTAACGAACGTTTATGAGCTGACCGCTCGTTCGGTTTCGACAAATTCCACATTTTAAAACGTGTGAAAGTAAAACATTGAAGGGGTTTTGACACTAGTAATAAAAGTGTGTAATAATGGGTCGAAAGTGCCCGGCCGGGGTCGCCTCGTAAAAACGATTGGTCAAGCATTGACGTATCAAATATAATAATTATATTCTTAGAAATCTGTGAATATGGGTCAGATACGGTCTTGGGAAAGGAAATGCATACAGGATAGTTTGCCGGTTACTTTTATGTATGTATTTTTTACGACATTTCAAATTGTTGAAATGAATCCGTATTTATGCATTTTTAACACGTTTCGGAATCGTTAGTTGTAAATGTCAACGAGTTTTTTAATGCAGCTGAATTTATGAACGTGAAAAAATTAAAAAGAAATTAACTGGTTTTCTCATAATGTTTGTGCTTTCTTTAATATTTGACATAAATACGATATGAAATTAAATGAACTGTCACGTAGCACTCCTTCGTAACAGTAACAGCACAGTATGCAAAAGACGTGGGTAAAATTAATGAGCAACGGTTTAAGACAAGCAAATTCATTACTGTAAATACCTAAGCATTTTATTAGCTTATTACTACTTTATTAATATATCGACTGATTGTAGATTATACAGCATAATTATCGTGCCCCGAAGGAACTGTATCCAGGAATAAAACATAGCCATAGTCACTTGGGAATAATGTAGCTTATTATTTAATAATCAATGAAATATGTAATTAAATTTATTCCAGAAATTTACCCCGATACAGACAAAAATAAGTAAATTCACTATCTTTATAATATTGGTTAATAAAATATAGTGAGAAACCAAAAAAAAAATTGTAAAAATTCAATTTATTTCTGGTGATCTGTACTACAGGCTTACTTACACCTATAATAGACACCAGCTCCGCACATACACTAGACTGTAAACTGGGAAACCAAAATAGATATTTTAAATTTTTTGTACCTAGCCTTATGTCTTGTCATTGTGAGGAGAAATAAATAAATATTATTATTGATATTTTTTTTAACTTATTTTTTTTAATAATGCAGGTGTAATGCAATGTGCATTCAATCATATCACATGGTCCGTGGGAAACCGAAAACTGTGCAGACCAGTTTATCGGTTCAATCTATGCAAATTTTACGAATTTATATTAGCGCCAACAAACTGGATTGTGACAGAATAATTTTGACACACTTTCTTTCATGTGAAACATTACACTGTTCTAAACATTTGAATATATCATATTTCTATCATGCTTTATGACTACCTGTCCCCTGGGGTTTCACCCGGATTCCGGGGGAAGTTACATTTTCCCGGGACAAAACGTGTCTTATGCATTTATTAAGGTTAAAAACTATCCATTTACAATTATTATTAATTAACGAAAATCTTTTACGATAAAAATTAATTATGCATTTTATACTTTCCCCAAACACAGCAGCAAAAACAAAGGGCCATTCCCACGCGTGAGATTGCAACCAGATTGGTGTAACGGGCATTTCGACTAGCTTTGCATAAATTATGCAAACGTTTATAACAATCAAAACATTCAACATTATAACAAAAATGAAAAGAAATCATTCCGCCTCGATAACCTCCCAACAGGTCCCTAAATAATTAAAGCTCAAGACCTGGTAATTGTTTCTTTATTTGCATTACAATACATAAAACCCTTTCAGTTTAAAAGACAAAAGAATTATTTATCTATTGTTTTGTTTGAGAAATTAATGCAACTTTTACTATGTTATGTTGCGAGCCAATAGTTTCCATTCCAAGGTTGTTCATATTTGATAACAGTTACTAGGCATAGTTACACGTTGTTAGAATTATAGATAGATTATAGTTTTCAATGCGATTATATTTGATGCGGTTTGCACACGTTTATTTGTTATACACGTTTATATTGAATAATAAAATATTAAACCTTTTTTATTCGAGTAGTATAAAAAGTAGGGGTAGTATAAAAAAATCAAATAAAGAACTCACTTTACCGTATCGATACGGTAGGTATGATTTTAGAAAAAAAAAACCTAATTAAAATTTTATTCTAATTTTTTAAACAATAAATAGTAAGGGATTGACGGTTACAGGTTATGATTTAAAATCAATTAAGCGTTAGAAAAATAAATCGCTCCGATGAACTCCGATATAAAATAAACAAGGACAAAAATCAGGAGTCAACGTTGCGTGTCCTAAAGTGGTTCTCACAAATTAAATCCCCAAAAAATCCCTTTATGGCGAACCCTATGGAACAAGGGGAGTGGCGGACTCCATTAATTAGAATAAACAAAATAATGAAATAAATTATTGTATGGGAACTGATTTTACTACAGCTAATTCATCATGTATTTGTTCGCTTAATTTTATTACCGCTGTAATCGATATGTAAAAGGAATCTTAAGGCTTTTGCAATAAGATCACAGTTTAACCAACATACTATATTTAACTAGGTAATCAATTTAAGTAGGTCATCTATCCTATCATTGACGTATCGAGAAACGTTCAATACAAATAACCAATGCTAAATCAATTATCATCTATAAAGAAAACGTTGCATCGAATCTCTCTTACAGCAAAACGGCATACAAACCATAATTAGCATAAAGTTCGCATGCATCAAACGTAAAACAATTACAATGAATAACAAAGAATTAGCGTGCGATTGTTAGACAGTATGGCTGCGGTGCACAACTGCTGTTACACAGATATCTGTAAATAACTGTTTGTATTGCAACTGATAACGTGCCTAAAATAGTTTTTGCGAAGCGATTGTAATGTATCTTTCGTGCTTGGTGATAAAGTATGAAATGAATTTGTTGTTGAAAGTGTTTTTATATTACATCTGTGTCCGTAAAAAATGCATAACATAACGCAATTAATAAATCCTTTTTTGTGTCTATGTAAAAACCATAGATTTAGTCAAAAATGGCCTGTAATTGGTCTATGGTATATGGTCTGTAATTATTAAAAAACAGCATCAGTATTTTTTTATTTTCCCTCCATTATTTTGACAGTCACACAGAACTGAATTTATCAATCTTTTCAGAGTTATTCTCATACACCGCCATTGTGCTTTATTCGTTATTGTTAAAAACATGTTAAGGGCTGATACAATAGGCTGGTCTTTGACCCCTTGCCCCAATTAAACTGGCTCGACGTTGCAAAATCACTGCGCATACGCAGCGCTGTTCGCATTATTAGATAGCGTATCAGTTTGATTGTAAATAGCTGGCGTGTAGACAGTTTGTCTGTGGAATCAATTTATGTTGAAGTATTTAATATTTTTATTCTGTATTTATGGTTTAGTTTTGACCATAATGTAGACGTAAGCACACGCCTAGATGGCACTTTATTAAATATTATTCAATTCAAAATACACAATTATTGGCACTCTCGCTGTTCAGGGATATTATTCGATAAATCTAGATGCCGGATTTTTACCTTTCGAGTTATAACGTATGCACTTGCAGGTAAAATGCAGGTTAAAGTAAAATATTAACTACATGGTTATGGAGTTCCGTAACAGTAATTATTATTCCTACAGTAAAACAGTATCATTGTCGGTGTAGCTCAGACAAGCACGTGCCGGTTGTTTACAAAGATCCTGCAGCATAGACCTACCGCACTCTATCCGAGTTTGGGGCACAGGCGTACCGCTAAACAGATCTTTGTTCTAAAAATATTCTTACCTCACCCCACATTTACTTTGTGATAATGCTAGACAGACATCATTGTTTCGTGTTTGATTTATAATTTACAACGGTTTATTTAGGTTTTATTATCACCTGTGATGTGGTGGTGGATGTGTCAATAGCGCCCGAGTTTTTTCGATATGGGAACAATGAATTTATGTGATGCCGCGTTTGATTGATGTGGAATGGCAGGAATGAAAAAAAAATGGAGGACGTGATGTTTATTGCTAAGGGTCATAGCCATGAGTGATGAATGTGATGGTTGGTAGATGGACAAACACAAAAACATAAAAGGTAAATTGCGTGAAAGATGGTACATATTGCAATCTAATGGAAAAAAACTTCTCCCTAGATATTTTGAGGAGTAAAAACAGTAATACTTAATAATGTTGAGTCACCGCAATTTTCGCGCCTATAGCCAACCCTCTAGCTAGATCATGGTAATACATCATTCTGCCTATTATAAACTCAATTAAATCTCATTACCATAACGTTATATTCGGAATAATGCTCCCCATTCTCTCTTCTTAGATATGTCACCACCTTTGTCCCTTAGTAACCTACTCCTATTGAGAAGGACAACTTAGGGCAACAATGGTAACAGTTTGACCCTCAATGACCATGGGACCGGCGCTATTTGTGTATTTTGAGCAATAAACAGTGCATTTTATGCGATTATGAGCTGTTTTTTTCTTTCTAAATTTGAATTTGAAAGGCTGAATGCACATTGTCCGTTGCCAGCTCGTGGACTGCAGCTACAGGTACCGTTGATGCATAATTATTAGAAATTATCGAAGCGAGCGAGAGTAACTTGATTTGCTCTCGCATCGCATGGGAATCAAACTCGCGGATCGTGTTTGGCGGGAAAAGTGACGTTTACATGTGACAGGTGATGTGACATTTAGTTTTTTTTATTGAACAGGTATTATGTTGAATGATTGTTTTATAACGGATATTATAATGATCAATGCAATGCTTTTTATGAAATATGATTAAAAAAAGCCGTGCCTGCTCGCTGGGAACTCGAATAAGCGACAAAACTGTTCTAATGCCGGCACAATACCTAATCCTCTTTGGAATTGACTCAATGCATTGTGAAGTTTGAAAAGACGTGGACCAAAGACGGCGACATAAAATTCGTTTAGACCTTTTGTTGGATGATGGCTGTGGACGTACATAAATACAAGCCGTGTGGAGGAACACGTCTCGAAAAAAAAAAAAACCTCAGCCCTTGATATTCCTTGAGCATATTTCAAAGCATGTAACGTGAAGGCTAAACTAAACAATAACAAAACGCATCGGGATTCAGGATTAGACGCACACCTCCACGTCAGGACATGGTGCCCACACGAAAAAGGATAACAAACAGTAATACAATAATTTTCATTCCATTTCTGTGCGTACGCGCATCCTATCTGTTGCAGTTGCGCGCGTTGTGCTGTCTCGCTCGCACGGTCATTGACCGCGCATCTCCGACGAGATTGCATGTAGTGGCCATGCAGCTTCCCCCGATAGATGCATCACAATTTCTGACCAATTAAAAGATAAAACTTGTAATCAGAAGCTGATCAGAAGTACCTAATAGCAGAAGTTTTAGTTCAATAATTGTATTTTTGTTTCCAGTGCGAATAAAATTGCCACTTTACCGCTCGAAACGTAGGTAAATTAGATTAAGGCTGACCCAGTTAGCACAGATAAGAAAAAAAATACAGCGCAATTCAAAGCGCTAAGCGTGAAACAATACAGGCTTATCCTAAACCGCCGTAGCGTGGTGTAATTGACCGTTGGATCAACAAATTTGAATTTCGACTCCAAAAAGAAAAATCTGATAAACCGAGTAGTAGTTTATTTATGACATAGTACAAAATCTCCAATAAGACGAGCGACGTTTTTTTCCTACGAGTCTCGTGACGCGTTGAAAAAACCAAAACAATTTTTTGTGTCGGTTCCAAAATCGTTTTACGAGCGCCCTCGAATAGTAAACGAGCGGGACGGGTTCACCAGCCGTCTCCCTCTGTCTCTGGAGTGGAAGGGAACCTGACACTTTAGTAGATGATAATAAGTCCTTTGTAAGGATTCTAAGAACACGCGGCTTTAGAGTGATAGCCCGTCTAATAAGACACCTCGATAAAGACAGCAGTAATTGCACTTCTCGGTAGCGAGACAAAGTAATTGTTCACTTTTCATGTTGCAATGCTAACTCCACTCAATGTTACATCAATTTGTTCTAATAAACTCAATTTATGCTCGAAACAGAGTGGTTCACTCTCGCATTGCATTAATTGGATTGTTCTAACTGCCCGTCTGAATGTTGTGAGTGGTCCGGGTTACGTTTACCGCTTTTGAGGAAAGAAGCGTTTTAATTGAGATTATTATCATGTTATTACACATTCTAATCCTTACGTAATAAAGGCGAGTTTTCTTATCGCTCTACATTTGTTTTTTAAACGAGGTTAGTGGAGTAAAAAAAATATCGTGAAGGCCTCTCAAAGTTATAGTAACCCACTTGGATGGGATGACGATACCCCTTGAACTGTTTATCAGAACGATAAGAATAAAACTAAAGTTTATTGTAAAAAAATATTTATAAAAAGTCCTTAGGCTAAATCCTTGTTTAAGATATAAAACTCTTAACCACTTATGAATAAAAAATATTTTAAAATGTTTTTGCATGTGCACGTGTTATTTCGCTATGCAAAGTGTTGTCAGAAGTCGATACGTGAATTATCGATATTTTTAAGTATATTACGATATAATTTTTAGGGTGAATTATTAAAGGTCAGTTGGGTTTTTTCAGCACTTTTTTTCAATGTACGCTACTACCTATTTATGTATATGTATGTATAGGAGCGATTATTTTCAGGAGTAATTTGCTTCCTCCATTCCGAGCGCGCTTAATTAATATATCAGTTCGATCGATAACATATTATGTTATTTACACGAACGATAGGCGATTAATGTTGCAAGTATCGATCAAACAGTTCCATGGCGTCGCCGTTATTTGAACACCAAACTAATAGATTCAATTGCCTCTTGACTTATAGCACTTGACCGAAAAAACCCAAGGTTCTAAATGAGCCCTTCACGACTTTTGCTTTCACACACTCTGATATTTGAACAGTCGAATGAAACAAAAACTCTCTAATTAGAACGCAGTCCGTGAAAAAAGTCAGTTCTTACCATAATGTGGTTATTAAATAAATGTAACAATTTGTATTGGTAATGTAAACTGTGAAATACTTAGTAGCTATTCAGTAAAAGAATAACGTTGATGAGCAAATAGCCGTGGTGGTCTAAACGATCCTTTTTTGGACCCCTTTTTTAGGTCCCGCCTCGTGAGAGTACAATTGAAAAAGAAAACTAAGAACCTTTTGTTCCAAAAATAATACACAATTCCAAAATGATATAATTTCAAAATTATACCCCCGGAGAAAAGCTTGTCTATTATCTGTCAAATTACGCCTAAAAAGAATTGTATGACGTTATAAATTATAGTGAAAGATAGTTAAGAAAATTGTTTTATTACCACTGATTTATTCAGATTCATAAAATTACAGCTTTGGATTTAATGGATTATGCTTTGGGATTTGGAATAATCAATTTTAAATTGTGGTCGGAATGATCTATTGAAATTGCTTCGGATTACTTGATTATTTGATAGATTGCCAAGTCAATACCTAAGAAACTGACAGCTATTTGGTACTAGTGTTGCCAACACATTTTTACTGCGTAATAAATTATTTACCTAAAAGGAACAACTCAAAATTCAAAACCATTTATTCAGTTTAGGCCCGCAGAGGGCACTTATGAAGGTCCAATTTAAAGTTACTGAAGCTTCTATTGAATGTAGGTATATAGTTTACCTTACAGATATATCTGCCAAGAATAGACCAAAGTATGTCTTACCTGGAAATAAAGAAAAAAATGTTAACTTTCATAAAATATTCATAAAAAACACTGAAAAAAAAAATTCATTTATATTTTAAATAGACCAATTTTGTCTATGAAATATTCCACCAAAATTCCAGAACAATTACAGGCGTAGGACAAAATGACCACGTATTAAAATAATCGCCCACGGCAGTTACAACGGCGACGAGGTAGATGCAATCAAGAATAGTTAGATTTCTAATCCCCAACTGGTTTTGTGTGGGCAATGGGACACTATAAACGGTGGACTGGCTTTTGTAGGCCGTGGTCCGCGCGTGACGTCATACTTCGACCATTTCAATGTTGGTAGTACTGTCTTTTACCTTAAAAACTTTTTTATGACTTCTGTATTAGATATTACAATAGGGCGTCGCAAACATGACATTAGTAACATGACGTCACAGGGACGACAGAAAAATAACGCTCAAAAAAAGAACATGTAATTACTGTCTTATGTAATTATAGTCTTGCAAGGAATACTAATCCTACACTTTAAGAAAATAAAGTCTAGATTACCATGCAGTGATAAGATTGATTTGTATAAAACAAAGACGATTCTAAATGACTAGGACATAGTCGATGCAATGCATAAGGACACAATTATGATTTACATTGACGTTTTTACAGTTGGGGCGCGGGATGTTTATTACAGCAAAAACGCCATGCAAGCGCTGCCAGGAAAGATTAAAGCATAGTGTAATCATAGCTCGTATGTTTTTATTGGTTGTCGTCATCTATCAAGTTGAATATGTTAACGACGGTTTTTGAGCCTTATTAGCCTTAAAGGGTATTTTGTAAAAATAGTCCTCTAGTAGTCTGTAGGTACAGCTACCCGGACTGCCAAGCCACGGGTCGATGGTTCGATCCCATCTATGACAAACATTTGTGTGCATGGACACAGTGACGTAGCTAGGTAACCAAAGGCCCGGGGGCAAAAAAAATGTAGGGCCCCAACTAAACTATTTAAAATCGTTTGTCCCCCAGCCGAAGCTTGGGGGCCCCGAGGCACTGCCCCGTCTAGCCTTTCGGTAGCTACGCCACTATTTGTAAGTCAGAATTCGAGGGGCCCCCTGAACATGGGGGCCCCTGAGGCACTGCCCCGTCTAGCCCTCCAGTAGCTATCCCACTGCATGGACATGTCTCTTTGTTCTATGTCTGGGTGTAAATAACTATGTAAATACATAAATAGAAGAAAAAAGTGTATATGGTAGGTATATCAGTTATCTGATTGCCATAGTTCATGCTCTGCTTTGTTTGGGATCAGATGGCCGTGTGTAAGGGATGTCCCAAGATATTTATTTATCAAAGCGAAATTTACGCAACTGAGAATCCTAACAGGAAATATCAGAAGTTTTTTTTCTGTAAATTACTGTTATTTGAACCACGCAATATTTGTTTTTATATTAATTAAAGAACATGTTTATTTGAGAGAAAGCTTGTTAAAAATAATGCGCAATTACTCAATTTACGTAATTTATTAAACAATAATTAGCACTTTTAGTTGTTTTTATTTCGCAATTGCAAGTTATGGTACAGAAGTGAATTGCTTTTAAAAAATTTTTGTTAAAAAAAAAAATATATAATTAAAATCAGATCTGCAAACACCGCACCGTGAGGACCGCTTAAACATTCAAATCAATTTTGAAAGACACATGGAGTGTTTTTTAAGCAGACGAATAATGGCCAGAAAGGTCTATTCAGTTTTTTTCCATGCAATGAATGAAAATATAAGGTAAGTTTTCATTTAAAAAATCATAGCGACAATTATCTCTCAAATGAGGATTAGACAAAGACAAAGCCATTGCATTTAATTCTGCAATAATTACTTTGACTGTGTCTTAATGAAAGGTGTTTGAACTTATAAAGCGTTAATTGAACTAACATTCCAAAGCCTTGCAATTGTCTTGAAAACTACGCAAATTTACAGCAAATAAATTTAGCTGTAATTTTAATTCCTTTGTTTTACAGATGGTAAAAACTGATGACGGCAGCTGGGATTGCAGGATTTATTATTTGAATCATTTAGTTAGGCATTAAACATATTATACCTAAATATTTGGGGCTAGCGCGTGCCATAGATAAGCCAAAAATTTACCAAAGTTTATTAACAAGTAGCAAATTACAGCATACGCAATTATCTAATGTAAGCTCATTACTTCTCAAAAGAGTTTTAGTCATAGTTCTATTTCTTTTTTTGGGCAATTACGAGAATAAAACCGTTAAAACCGTATTGTTTGCGTTTGATGATCTTAGAAAATTGCAGTACGCCAATTTCCTCGGTGTATCTACAAAAAATTGGGTTCATCGACCCGAATCGGCCGTCCTTTACGTGCGTTTAGGTATTGCTGGCTCTTTCACCCGTAACTGCGTAGAGTGCGGTGAACTCATTGTTTGTAAACTTTTCTATTGCGAGCTTTTGGGGATGACCTGTGACTTTTCCGGAAAATTAAAAAAATTGCCAGTCGAAATAATTTGTACTTTAAGTGGGGAAGAATATCGAATGTTTGGTATGGATTATAGCGTTAATCTCAAGAAGTTAACTTAAGAATAAATTTTAATCTAAAGTGAAAAATATATGCCTTTATTGCTACTTATAATACATATATTTTAAACCCTCGAGTTTTTGCTACTATGGACAGAATTCTCTCAAAGTAAAGCCTACGGAAATAGCAGAGTTAACTGATAAAGCCATTGGAAAATGATGGTAAAGACGCCGCACGTGCGTGTCTGGTTAAATGTTTAATTTACATAGGTGCATGTTTGTACTAAATTGATAAGTAACGACGTTACTTGTATAATAAAAATATGTTAATTTACCCTCTACTTGTGTGCGATGTGGCAACATTTAACCATAAAGAAAAATAAAACGTAATTCTATTTTTTCGTAAAATGTTTTAGTCAATTTATAAAAAGAACAGCAGTGTTACCAAACAATCGATATATCGAATGCGTACGTAGGTACCTTCAGCTGTCGATTATCGAGCGCGTATTCTTACCAGCCAATGCATTACGCACCTATTTTTGCATTAACGCAATTAGCTTAGTAAAAACTTTGCTCTCAAGTGGAATTAAACACAACATAAGCTGAGTTCAAACACCTCCGCCTACGATGTTTTGGTGTATTTAACAGGCGTTCTAAATTGCTGTTTTAGTCAAGTTTCCGGTCTAAAATTTCGTGTTCGCACGCATTTTCATAAGTATTTTGAATTTTAAATAGACTTGATGCTATGTACATAGGTAGTGTATTTTAAATACCTTATTTAAGATCTAGTTGGCAACTCCAGACGTTTACAGAGTATAATTTATTCGGTTTAGTGTAACAAACAAAATATTTACGTAACGTTCCAGTAAAAAAAATATAAAAAAGATATATTGTTAAATGTCACTGGCGGGAAGTCGATGCCAAATAAAAAACAAAAACAAATCAGCCATCAAAACTGTTTGTTGACAATATGCGTACGCGCAGCATTATTTGAATTTAGAATGAGCGTTCGCGAAGGCGTTGTTGTCATAGGTACCGTTAATTGAGCTACCGCGGTCGAACACATTAGGCCGCGGCCACACGTTGCGTGTGTTTCGACGAATATTCTGTAACTTTATTTTATATAACGTTTTTGTTATGCAAATCCTATGTAGGTCACTCGAAAGACTGCTAGTTTGTGACTTTCACCACAATTACTGCCTAGGTACAGTACAGTTGGTGCTGTTACTATTTTCCCTTAACCACAACAGTTATGTACAGTCAAAGCTTATAATACTTCTATAACCGTTAATCTAAACTTTCCCTTTAACCGCGTTTGTTCTCATTGAGCTTAATGCCAAATTAATGGTTACGGTTATGTAGGCCTAACTTAAAGTTCAGTAGTCACTTAATATCTATTCAACACATGGACTTGGCGTGTATACACGCATGTGTCAATGTGTGAGTGTTGTTATGGTACGTTCAATAACATCGCCGTGGCGTCGGGTCAATGAACTCGATGCGCCGGCGCCGCTTGCAGATATTGAGATGCGGAAAAACGCGAATCCAACATGCTTGATGGTTATGGTTGCCGAAATATTTAATTAAAATAAAAAAAAAAAACATTTGTTAAGAAAAATTCATAGATGTGTAACTAGTTGTTTTAATAATTATAGTGATTAAAAATAAGACAAGAAAAAATTGAGTGAGTTTTAGAAAGTCAATTTACTCGAATCAAAAAACTTAGTTCTTTTGCATTCCGTTACATTACTTCTACTTCAATGTTGTTACATAAGTTAAAAAAATTGCAAATAAATAAAACATCTACCTAAAACATAAATATATGGGTACACTAGCTCAATAACTTAATAACTGTACTATGACGCCACTAACTTACGTGTAACCATTGTATGAAAATAAAACCTATCACATACCGTGTACACATTGAAATCAATGAATGGATTCTTTGACACATGGAGTGTAATGCCCACAAATGCCTATCCAGTACACATTTTCGCGTTAAATCACGCAGATGGCATTAAAGAATAGGTACCTACTTAAATTCGTCAAGGTTTGACCTCAGGCCCTCCGGTCGGTATGGTCACCGCAGCACCGTTATAAAATGTTAGAAGGCCAGCGCAATCCCTCCAGGGCCTCAGAAATAACGGCACCAATTGACTGCCATTGAAGCCAGCGTTGCTATTTCCAAGACGTTTTTTCTTTTTACAAGCCTAGTTAGGAATGCTGAACTAGTGTAGGTAGTTGGACTTATCGATCTTGTTTCTTCGGCGGATGTTTTAGCTAAGAAAAACTGTAGTTAGTTCTAGAATGGAATATGGCCATAAAAGTACTGCTTTAAATTTAAGATATTTTGACAAGTAGGTTAAGAAGTATTAGAGCTCCTTATGGAGTTTGTCGGGGGAAGTACTACCCATTTCCGACGTGAAGCAGTAGTGCTCTTGTATTACTGTGTTTCGGTTAGAAAGGTAAGAGGGCCAGTGAAATTACAGGCACATGACATAACAACTTCACGTTTTAGGGTCGTCAAATTAGCAATGCCCTTAGTGTTGTTACCAACATTAGACATTAGGTCTATAAATGGCGGTGACCACTTACCATCAGGAAGACAGTCAGCCTTCAAGACATAAATAAATAAATTGCGTAACTTAGGAAGAATTTTAAATGTTAAATCTGAAAGTAGGATACTATTAAGTTTAATTATAGCAAATCTTGAGAGGGGGGGACCAGGAGATCCATAGTACGGGGTCTACTCAGTTTGCACTCCTGTCTCCCGCTACAAATTTCACTCGTACCATAGCATAGTTTCTCTTATTTCTTATAATGTAATTAGTATGTATTCTGGGAGAAAAATAAATAAATTTATTATTATTATTAAATGAAATCCAACGGTCAAATATTATATTCTATAATCAAATGCATTTGTAGATTAGCTGTCAATCACAATACTGTTTGACGGTCAGTTCTATATGATTACCATAAATATTCATATTTGCTCTCGAGTGCCGTTCACACACAATTAGCTCCATTATACAATTCTATTCACGCATCAAAATACAAACAAATCTAAAATTTAAATTGTAACTCTATATCACTAATTCTTATCTATGAGAGAAGCATGAAATATGTATTTTAACAATATAATATTTTTATTGTAGTGGCTTCTTAAAAGATACGGATGAAAAGACTGCATGTTCTATTCAATATTTTTTTAATGGGATATTTTAAAGGCGCGTTCGTTTTCTTTTTCAAATAGTTACGTCTTATGACATGCTTTATGACAAAGTTATCAATCAAATGAGGTTCAAAAATTGTCAAGAGGAAGATGGACAGGTCAAAAGATTTTTTAGATTAGCTTTTGCTTTTATTGGTTTAAAATTAGGTGCTGCTGTCTGCTTAGGAGGCGAAAAGGTAATTGTGCCGCGGTTTCACCCGTTCCAGAGGTACCTGATGTATTCCAGCCCAAGTCCATCCAGAATTAAATACCTATCAAATGGTGAATGATTTTATAAAATTAGTGCCGTGGTTCAATTCACAAAATTCACGCTCACACTTTATAACTTTTCTTTTCCGTGTATTAGTAGTAGATAGTATAGAAGACTAAGCTGAACAAACGCATGGCAAGGTTTCCGTATTCTTTGTTTTTGTAATAAAATTAAAACATTTATCGGTTCCAATAAAATAACCGGATATCAGAAATTATTATTATACAATAACAAACCGCCTCGAAGCGGAAATAACAAACGTAAATTAAAATTTTAAGAAACTCAGCAAATATTTTTGCCCTACATTTATACGTCTGCTCAAATACAGATTGACATACATTTTAACACACACTTATTGTTTATTTGTAGACTAAATGTTTTATAAAATAATCCATCCTTGAAAAAAATAAAAATATTCAAAAAACGAATTACAACAACTGTGAGAAAACATGAAATGAACATCACATTTACTATTTATTCAGATGTACTCAACACAGCTCAATAATTATGACGTATTAACATTTCAATCTTGAATTATCATAATTTCTCATTCATCGAGATACATCCATCACTTCGGGTTACGAATCCTCTTGATGGATGCAATCTTACGGGACATTTGTGACAGTTGAATTGTCGCAAAGAATGAAGTGTTAGATTAGAATAGAATAATCAAATTGTATCCAGAGTTAAAGTTCACACGTGTTCTTTGCCGTTGGTGTCAACAAAAGGGGTCAATGTTACCCCAAATCTTGACCCGAGCGACTTGAAACTTTAAGTGTCTGTTCCAGCTAACAGGGGAGAATATTTTCCTAGCCTCCTACGCTTTTAGTGAAATCGTAACCTATTCATGGACACGACAAGTTTTAAAGCACCCAGTGGTGGGTTCTTGGTCAAACAGACTAAGGCAAACATTTTGAAATTCAAGAGCTTGTACATATTTTGAAGATCTGCTTTCCTTGTTTGCTTAGAATTAATTTGACTTGTCAACGATTTGACAGTTAAAGATTTGTTTAAGCTAGAGTGACTGTTTTTTGATGATTTTGTGACCGAGAGACTGGTTTGTGAACAAAACAAAACAGAATTTCTATTGACGTGCCTCCCTCAGGTTTTGTTTGAATAATAACAATATGTGGATGCATTAAAATGTAAGACGAATCGACACGACTAATCCGACCGCGTCTCGAGTGTTTCGATTGTGTTCATTCAAATTCCGAGTTATCACCGAGAATAACTAATGTGTTAATGTTGCTTGATTTATTTATCTGTGGAGATTTTGTATCGGTCGAATAATGGAATGATGTATCAAACTTTTTCACGCCTCTCTTATGTTTGGTGACAATCGTTCGAGATTAACATAATTATTTTTGGTTCGTCATTTTAGTTCCCACGAACTATGGAAGCCCCGTGACCCATTACTGTTATCAATTGGTCCAAGGCGACACTCTATCTACAATGGTGCATTTGCCGATGTTTCGATTATGTGTTATCACTTCCTGATGTTATCAATAACAGCAATACTTGTTAAGTTCCTTCTGGTAGATTGTATATCATGACTGAAAATATTTAGATTGGATCCCTAGAATTTGGAAGGAAGCTGCATTAAAAAACAACAATAGAAAAAAGATGACCTGTCATCAGAGAGGGATCATTAGACAGACAAAATATTATTTTCACTCCATTATCAAGTCTCGAGCCACTCAAAAGGCGGCCTTGTGACATGTATATTCTCGTATAATTACGCAGGCGGGTTCCCACGTAAAATGTAGTGTGGACAAGTGCATAACACTGTTCGACATTCCAAATATAATTATTTAACCACCAGTTTTAACGGTTATTTTCAAATGTTTAAATTAGATTCTGGAACCCAACCAGCTGTCCATGTCAACCGATCCACTGTGCGGAACAATATCTTTTCTATTTAAATTAAGAACACAACTTTTTAAAACAAACAGTTTATTCTTTGCGTTCATCATTCGACTGCTTAATATTTTTTTTATACCAGTGCATTATATCTCAGCGGACAGCTGTCTGACGGCGAAAAAATAAATTCCGTCGCGTTCCCAAATTGAAATTGACGCGTTCCATTAAAAACAATAATAAACTGCGGTACCAAATTGAAAATAATGAAATTCGATTGAGAGCCTTTGTTGTTATAGTGAAATCGCTTGTTATTCGATGGCGTGAAATCATTTTATACGATTATGTACCTACGTCTGTTAAGAAATGAAAGTTAAACGTAAGCCTTGACAAGACCACTCAAACATATTTTCGTGTTTCTTTCAATATGGTTAAATAACTACATAGTATTGCAAGCGTAAGGTCACATTCACACGAGTTGATAATAAATTATTTATGGATCCGGTGCAAAATGTTAATTGGTATGGAAAAAACAACCCTCCCATATCATATTGTTTTAACGGACTCCTGAGATACCGAGGGGCATTAAGTCTCACATGATTGGTTGAGTGGCCAGTACTATGATCTGACAGATGGAAATATTGGAATGCTTATTAATTATAGCTTTTATTCTGTACAAATAGGATTCCAATCCAATGAATTTATTGGCAAAACAGCAGCTGCATACCGATATGAATTTAATATGACAACATACTGACAAATAGAACTTTCTATATCTCCCTGCACTACACGCGATGTCAGTTGAATAAGACATAATCTTGCTCATTTCTTACTTAAAGAAAAACACAATTTTCAGTTGTTTTTATGTCCAAAGGCAGCAGATTAGCATGCTTACGGATTATCTGTTGGTAAGTGGATAAATGCAATACCAGAGGGATTGTAGATTGGTGACTTTTGCAAAGCGTACTGCAACTGGCTCTCAAGTGCAATGGCCTTAACTCATCGGGGTGACAGGTTTTTAATCTTGAGGGTTACAAAGCAGTTTCCTCAATCATTGAGCTCTTTGTTGGCTTTGAACTTGAGTTTCGTCTCATTGCATGTCATCGTTTCTCAATTTTTCAAAAATTCTTCGTTCCCATAACTTCCATATCAGCACTTATCAAATAGTTTTCAATTGATGATGATAATGTGATTACAAATAGGGGACTTTTCGGGTAGATAATTGATACTATCGACAGTATATCACCCCTGTTAAACGGTTTCCCATGGTCAGCCAATGAGAAGGAACACGTGCTATGGGAAATGTGATCGATTGTAACCGTTCTATTGTTAGATGTAATTATTTTACATATAATAATAGGTGTTGTACACCCGTTCGATAATTAATAAGGACGTGAAATAAATGATTCAAATACTCTGTTCGAACTCGTTAATAGTCTATATTTTTTTATTTTCCATAATTTAAAAACTAGAATATCATACACTAGCTGTCCCCCGCGGTTTTACCCGCGTTCCCGAGGGATATCACATTTTCCCGGGATAAAAAGTAGCGTATTTTTTATTCCAGGATATGCTCTATCTATGTGCCAAGGTTCATCTATATCCGCTTAGTAGTTTTTGCGTGAAAGAGTAACAAACATACTTACATACAAATATTTCCTCCTTATAATATTAGTATTAGTATAGATTGTATAGGATACTAATTAAAGAAACAAAAGTGTAATCTAATAAAGAATGAGATAATGAGCGAGCTCTCCGTCAAAGTTGCTCAACTTAGCTCAGATGCGGCACAGACACAGACGAAAGCAAAAGTTCAAAATGCCACTTTCACTTGAATTCCTAACAGGAGTGAGTGACGGATTTTACGGTCAGTGGAGTGCGTTCCCATAGAAAAACCCTTGGGCTTCCTCGGCCGGAACTGAGCAGATTTATCAGCTGATTTTATGGGCACCGGACTTCAAGTAATTGCTGAGAACGAAGGGTGGTAATGATGCTCGTGAGAAATACTCGGACGAAAGGAAATTACGGCAAGAAACCTTCTGTATTAATGAAGGATACTGTTGTATTACGAATCAAATCTTCATGAACTATTCAAACGGGTAAATTATAACTAGATTTAAACTATTAATAGTATCTTAAAGGTCACGTTCCGTGGTTTTACCATAGCTATTAAATCGCATACATTTATCATGGATTGTATTAGTAATTCCGTTGTCACTTGGGGAAACTTGTTACATGATGTCACAATTATATTAATTTTATTGTAATGTTCCTGCTTTGTTTTGATTTTATATGAATATATCCTTGTGCAGTCTTTGTGATTTGCGATGCAATGCATTTATTAGTTAACTAAGTTAATATAACGAACGCAGGAATCCTTGGGCAATCTCTTAATCAGTCTCTCGGTGCTTGGAGTCTACTTCTTGGATAGGGAATACTTATAGGAGAGAGATAGTACCTTTAGTTTAAAAATGGTATAAACTATAGTAAAAGCACTTATCTGTAACTATTAAGAATTATTGTTATTGAATACGTGTTAAAATGGTTTGCTATTGGTTCGATGGAGGTGAACTGCATAGTGATAGCCAGAATGAGAACAAAATGCAACTACACAAAAACTGTATACAATGCACAAAATGGCAATGATGAACTGTTCGGTTGTGGAACTCCGAACTCAAGAGAAAATGTTAATTTACCTACCGCTAAAATTCGCCACTCTCAGACACTAACAAAAACCATTTCAGTTGGTTGGTAATTGTTTTTTCTCTCGTGCAACACGCCAATTAGAAAGTATGCCGGTGCTATCGTCGCCTAACTGTACTTTTTCGCCAAAGACCTTTCGCGATGTTGCCTAAGCGTCTAAAACTGAGCTACTTATTTCGCACAAAAAAATATTACCATTTTTTTATGGGGAGCTCCTTTAGCGGTCATCTACCTGATACGTTTAACATTATTTTAAAATGCCCTGTCATTTTATGTTCGAGATTAAGTGATTATGTAAAGGATATTCTGTGAGCAGACGAGAGGGTCATCATCGCAACGTGTACGCATATCTATTAATAAAGACGCGACAGTGTTTGAAACAATTCTTGATTATGAAAGACAATCTGTTTTTTGGCCTTGATCTAAATTTGTGTAGGTAATTAACGGGCTCTGAATGTTATATTCCACTTTTCTGATGAGTTAAGTGTAAATAAACATTAATTGAGCGTTTGACATCGTGAATTTGTGACGAGAAGTCTACTTGTTAGTTCTATAAATGGGTGCGTTGCGTAGGGATTTAAGCCGGTATCCTTAATCCTGTGTAAGCTTTCAAAAGGACAGATCATCGTAGAAGGAACAGAAAAATATCTAGCTGGGAACTAATAGGGAAAAGAATTCGCAAATAAGGGAAAAAAGGATGTTCTAGACGGGTGAACCTATGAAATCCTTGTGAAAAGTGACTTTTTATCCTAGTTCAGCACGTTAACCGTCGTTGGGCGCATTGAACCATATCTTACACGGCGTTTCCTTAGGGTCGGCTCACACGTGAGGTGAGCAAGCCCAACCCAGGCGTGAGAACTATAACGTACTCCCGCGCATTAGTTTCGAGCTGGCGACTCGACCAATTACATTTCTGCATTAGCAAGTGCATGTTGTACTTGCTCGATTGCGGTCAAGTGTAGGCGTTTTTTTTTAATTACCGCTAAAGGTTATTGCTTATTGGTATTTTAGGTTTATACCGTGTCCATTTGCAATTAAAGCTTAGGTAATCTTATTTTATGGGAGTAAATTTGGAGTTGCTATTTTGCAATTTAATTTGGGTCGTTGGAACTACTAACAGTAAACTACGCATATTAATGAAGTCAAACATTCAATTAATTCACAAAATTGCATGCGCACGCAACGTTATCCCACATGAAAACGATCTGTTTGTAACAGATGATACCATTCCCTGGGGCCATTCGACCCGGAATGTAATGTATTGCGCTTGCGCAGAGTAGGGGGTGCGATATTGCGCGGGGGTAGTGACGACAGATGCCGCTATCGAAGCGACCGTTATATTCCCCTATCTGCCGAATATTTTCAAACTTCGAACGAACACGTGTGTTGACAACTTTTTTTAGTAATCACCCGCATCGTTTATGTTTCGCAATTTCAGTTCGTAACACTTGATAGGGTTTTTGTGAACGCTTTTATTGTGTTCTCAATCGATGACATACTTTTGAGTTAACTACTCACTACGGTGAATACAAAGCATTTTTTGCCATCTGCCAGTATCGCTGGTGTATCTGTGGGTATATTATGAAATTATGTTGGTTGGGAATGGTGGCCAGATTATAAAGTTTCATTTATTGAATGATTGAAACTAGACGTATTCTTTTACATTAATTACAATTTTATATCAGTTGAGATTTTTTGTCGTACCTCCATCGAGTTGATCAGGGGCATTTTAACATCGAGTCACGTTTTCGACAGGAAACGAAAACATGAGGGAAAGTGACAGTTAAAAAATCAATATTGCCGTTAGAAGTCAGTGTCCGCGAGGGTGCGACACAAAGGGTGCGGTGTGCTGCGCACGCGCCGCGCCGGCCGCTTCGTTTGTGCCGCCATTATGACAATCACAACACAATGCAGATTTATGCCGAGCGATTTATAGGGGTGACAGCTTTGTCAGCTTTAATTCAATAAAATTCATTAGAGAAATGTTCGCTAATGGATTGAATACATGGAATTATTATTATTATAGAAATAAGTGTATTATCAAATTGATAATCGGAAAAATATTTAGTTAAATGTAAAAAAAAAGTTACCAATTTTCATATATGTTAACTCCGTAGGCAATGTAAACAAATATGGTATAGAATTTTTTAATAAATTCTTTGGTTGAGAAAATCCATAGTGACATTAAATTCCTATTACAAATATGTATATCATTAAATACAAATCAAAAACCGTTAGTAACTTAATACAAATTCTTGACCGCATAATAAATATGCACGGCGTAGAACCGTGGCACACTGTCAGACCCCTACAATTGCAACAGTTTCTAATGGCAAATCAAAATAGCATACAATTATTAGAAACCCCGTAGCTCAGTCCACTTACTTTCCCATAAGCGAAAACATGAGTTCAATGACACTAGTAAAGGCGTAATTACAGTCATAGGAAGGGATGCAAGAAATTGGGTGACCGGGTTTGTTTCTTAGACCCCCTGGGCGGAACTTACAGTTGGTCAGTTCCAAACAATAGCTATCGTGACCCTTGAAAAACGAGAGCTCTTAGAAGGTTCTCAATATACATCTGCTGAAATCTAATGCAGTTTTGAGGGCATTAGAAATGCATTTGGTTGTCAAATATTTAGGGCAACCCACGGCATTGCATAAATATAAATCTACTGAAAATTATACTCGTTAAATATTATAAAACGAGTTCTCACATACAATTTAACAAACGTACTTTTCTCATTTGTAAACGTCGTGCTCGAACGTATGTAACTACTTTTCAAATTAATGAAGCAATAAGATACGTGTCGAATTAATAAATCAATCAGCAACGCCACAGCTACTGCTCATTAGGCATTATTGAGGCAATAGAAAAAGCACATTGTTACGAAGTAGTTTGGCCACTTAGAAGACGAGCAAAAAATGCAATAAGTTAACCAACAGCCCCATTCAGTTAACAACTTTTATGTTCTTGAAGATTGTATTGTCAAAAAACATTGAGTTGTGTGAATAGCCGGCGTAAACACTGAATTGAGGCTCAGGTTGAAAAAAAAAAACTACAATGCATTTAAATTGCAGGCTATTCATAAGAAAAACTCAATGGCAAGATTTATTTCAATAAAGGCACACTTTGTTAATCCTTTGGGCCGAGGTACCTGCTTTTGGGCCCGATACATTTAATAAATTTAAATTAGTACTACTCGTCTCGATATTCCACATTGCACAACCCATAGCAGAATAAATTAAGTGATGACAAAATAAGATGCTCATTTTGATCGGATAACAGCGGCCATTTTGCATTCAACGCGTGCGCATGTGTGCGTGTGTTTGGATATGCGATGCGACGCGACCGCGGCGTGGACCGTCATCGCAGACTGCGTGTGGGTGCGACAAGGACGTATTTGCTGTGCTGTTAATGTATTGGCTAATGATGGTAAACGCCGTGACACAGGAAAATCTTTATAGATAACACGGTTTATACAAGGTAGTAAGAATGACAATCAAGCGGCGGACATTGCTACACTAGCGCAATTAGCGCTCAAATGGCTCTTCCTGTATCACCTACTTCGCTGCTAAGTTATACTACGCAATTTGCTGAGCATTTTCACATTGGCCGATACTGAAACCGACATTTACGGCGCGTTGGAATCGTCGTTTCAATCTGTGTTTATTCCCGTGTCGGCTGATGTAAAAACACCCGTTGGTAAATAGTTAGTCATAGCAACGATACTACAAAGTATTAGTAAGTTGCCTTCTAAGTTTCTTAATCTGAAAATCTGGTATCAAACTATTATGATCTATGAAAGGTTCTTATAAAAGAATAGTTAAAAACGAAATGCCTTTGGTTTGGTCATGAGATGAGGAGAAGGACCAACGGTAACCAAAAAGGCACAGCGCTAACGCTGTGAGAATGATAGGTAACAGGGAAACTCCAAAGAAAGTATAATAGATTTGCATAAATTAAGCAAATGGAAGGATATGGCGAACTTACAAACGAGACCTAAAGAAGATATTGCAAAAAGAATAATGACATATCGTAGGTAAAACTTCCTTTTAATATCAGACCGAACAAATATCGATCGAGATATTATTTGATGAATTATCACGTAGGTATTATGTAAAAATACGGTTGCACATAATAAAACCGAAGTGGCAATGAATTACAATTAATTACACTGCAATATTAATTTAGTTTTTATTATTTGCTGTGTCTGTTTTTAGATTGTCGTTTGTAGTAGCTTTGTGTAGTAAATATTATAGTAAAACACGTTTTTGTCATTGGGCGTAGCGCCCGCGCATCCCTAAGTAGGTACGTTCGTATGCCTAACTTCGTGTTTACCAGTTTTGCCACATGTGAGAACTAAAATAGGACATGTGTGGGAGGCTCAGCGTAGTAGATTTCAGCGTGGAACGATGTATCCAAACAAACTGTATCTAGGTCAACGCACATGTATTGTATTGTTAGATAGGTACGCCTAATTGTGTTACGCTATCATTGTTAAACTTTATTCATCATTGTTTCGACCGCTTTCATTCTCTACATATATTTAAAACGAGAGAATGTAATGCCAGTTGTTATTTAATGGTAATGCTATACGTATTCACGAGGTTTTTACGATCTAGCACCTTTTTGTGTTTTTTTGTAACAAAATACGATACTTTATAATCAGAAAGAGTAGACGTGTGACGAAAAAACAAACCCTCGTTAGAATAAACACAGCTAGTCTTTACTTTCACTATGGTTACAGTTTCCGCTTACACAAAAAATATTTAATAAATAGTTTAACACTTCTCAATTCCCTTTAGATAAAAAACGTCTATTAAAAACTCACTAAGAAAACGACTATTAAATCTTAATTTTTAATTATGGCGCAGTAAATTATTTAATTAAGGCCCCAATTTGACCCTTTATGAAGTTCTTGACACCTCGGTCAGCAAAAAATTTGGCGCGTTTTCGCTTTTGACATTTAGAAGGCGTGATTCTTCAATGTTTAATTATAAGGGTGTCAAAAGAAAAGGGTTCCACGTTTCAAAATAGGATCTTACGAAAAAAACGTCGCGTGCGCCTGTACATAATTATTTTTACGACCTATTTTTAGTTTGTCTTTTAGCAAAATTACCTAAAGTTAAGCACGATAGTACAATGACGCGGTCATATTATGACTAATGTTTCATGGAATAAAAAAAACCATATAAACATACAGTTTGTTTATGGCTTGACGTAGGGTTGCTACCTATATCGAATTATTTATCAAGTTTTTATCACTGCTCCAGGTGGCATAATCGTTCATTTAGTGTCGTATTCACAACACTAACGTACCTATTTGGTTACATGAATATGATGCCTAGTGTTGAGTTGACACAATTATTAAAAGGTACATTGGTATTGTTATTAGTTTAGTGGCAAGACGGAAAAGTATAGAGAATAAAATTAAATAAGTACCTATTGATTATGATTATTATAGTATAACCGCTACATAAAATTACTTAGTAAAAACTCGAAAAGAACGAACAACCCAAGATTTTAGAATACTGTCCATCTGGTTGCCAGCACTGTTTTTTCTCATTTTATTTTATTTGTAATGATGTGCAAATAAATCCAAGATGCAAATATTGTTTTTGTATGCATCATACCTAGGTTACCTTCCTAAAATAGTGGTGTCAAACCAAAGTGACCTTGTATTTTGTTTGTTATTGTGACGACATAAAAACACGACTTATGTGTGATGGATGTGATTAAAAGAACATCTCGTTACAGCGAACCGCATCGAATTGCCAATAACGGGCTGTTTACCAGCGTAATTAGCTCGACGTTCACTCGTTGCGATTAATTGCATAGTTCAAACAGAGTTCACCGTTGAAATAAACATTATTTCATCAGCACGACGAATACACCGAGGTAATTCATTTAAAGCGCAGAACTTGGTGGTCATTTTAAAATAATGCAATTGTTCTATCTAGACGAGTAATACTCGTGACTGCGATATAAAAACGTAAATAAACAATATGACAGACACTAACCTGTTATTCTCTTCTGTGTTTTGCTATTCTCTGGACTCTGTACTTTTGTTTCCTGTGATGGCGTATTAGGTTTTGGAGTGGATATTGTGATCGGTGCCCTTCTCAACGCGGCGGGAACGGTGGAGGCGGGAACCAATTGCCAGGCGAATCTCTGTGTACCAGGCAGCGGCTGCTCGTTTGCGAAGTCGAAACCCCATTTCTGGCTATCCAACTCCAATTGCCGAGCCAACTCTCTCTCGACCTGACGCCTGTTCTCCTCTCGGTCCGTACACCCGAACAAGTTCCTCCTTACGCCGTCGAGGGTGGTGACACCACGCACTCGAAGCGATCTAGTGTCCAACATTGTGGCCTGGAAGCCGGGAGCTCTCACACTCAAAGCCGACATCTCAATAATAGAGTCCGAAACAGTTAAACTGCACTACACTTCTAGCATCCGCAAACGATGTCTTCACCTAGCGCAAACAAGGTCAATTCAGTACGAGTAACGATGCAGAATCAATAAGCAGATAAATAGTTGGTTTATCACGCACCAATAAGAAATTGTTTTGTTGTTAGTTTTAGTGAGTAAACAAATCGTAAGTGACGCGGCGCGACGCGATCGTGACGTAAAACGACCGCACGCCCGAAGTACGTTCGCCGACTGACTGAGCGTGCGTGGCGCGGCGGCGGAGTTGTGCAACCGCGGCGCAAGCGACTCTCAATAATTCCACTTTTTGCCACTGTGTGGCGTTGTGATCGCACTCGAGTCGAGAGTGACTCGCTATGTTATCTGTGTTTCCAACTTCCCCATGATATGTGATTCCCGATTTGTGGGTAATATTTACGATTTGATGTGTTTCACGTGTTATGTTTTAGTAAGTATTTGTTATGATGAAAAAGTGTGCATTCAATTGGTGAAATGTTTGCCAGAAATATTATTAGTTAATTGATGAAAGTCGGAGTATCTAGTAAGTATGCATGCTGTTTCTCATACAATTATTTCTAATAACTTATTCTCAATTATTAATTTAATGCTAAGCACAATATTATATGTACACTAGCTGTCCGGACAGACGTTGTCCTGCAAGTCCATACAAAAATTCAGGGTTTCGATCGCAGCGCCCCCTACCGGGTCCAATTGTAAATCTAAACCATTCTCGAATCTCCACGAACACACACAAAAAATTTCATCAAAATCGGTCCAGTCATTTAGGAGGAGTTCAGTCACATACACACGCACACAAGAAATATATATATTAAGATAGTTAAATAGAGAAAGGATATTTAAGATAAAAAAACAGTGAATCATTTTCGTTGCAAAAATGAATATTTTAATAAAAAAATTCATAGGTTATGCTTTATTTTTAAACTACTCATTAAATTTTATAAGTTTAAATACTACTCCTAAAATGGGACAAGTAATATTTAAGCGCTGGCATCACAAGAACCGACTTGTTTACGAAGAACGAAGACGTGTCTAGTTACGTGTGCAGCATAATTCAAGACAGCTTATCAGAAATATAGCTATCTCATTTACACTCATGTGTTGTGAGGCGGCTCAAAAAGGAGGGAAAATATATTAATAGCACAGAGCATCGCCGCCATTTTGCCGAAACACGACTGACTAGATTTTGTGTTGGGATTGTTAGTATGAGTCTTAGAGATTAATATTACGAGCTTAATGTGTTTTTTGTAACAATTGTAAAAAGAAATATGATAATTAATACTTTTATGTTACATCATATTTATGTCCCACATTCCACTGATTAGTAATTTGTCGCTCACGGTTAAATAATGGCAATAAATTGCGAAATATTTATGGTCAATATAAAAAACTAAGTGACAAAACGTGTTAAAAAGCAAAAAAAAAAACATTGTTAGACAGTAAAACCATGTGTAAACACTCACCTTTGTGTATTTATTTATAATTTCACGGAAAATTCTTCGATTTGCGGACGGGATTCATTCAGTGCACTGCCGCCGTACTAATTTTCGAGATATGACAATGACGCGATGGCGAGAGCGCGGGCTCGATGCCGATTGGTTGAAAATGGCGGCCATTTGTTTCATTGGCTAGGAGGATTTTAGGCGCCAAATTTCGGTTGGTCGAGACGCCGGATGGCGGGAAATAAACGAGGCACTTTCCGGCGCGCATGACTTTTGTTACGGAAAATTGTGTTTGGCGCGTTTTGCTTCCGTTTGTCTGGTGTTTCGAACAATTAACCTATAGTTTTTCTTCATGCAACATGAGAGTTTATATTGTTCACTGAGTAAATACAGCAGTTCTATCTATCTTGATTGTAGTTTACTTGCTTGTATTTAATGTAGTAAAGTCTAATTGTATTTTATTGTTTTACTTTCATGCAGCAATATTTTTTTTCGTATTCCTATGTTTTGAAATGTGTTTTGGTTGCTATATTTTAACAGTTATTCGACAAAATGAGAACAGAAGATTTATTTGCCTTTATTTTTGGCTGAAAGGCGTAAATAGTTTTAGAATTTTATTTTTAGTATAGAAGTGACATCTTTATATACATAGTTTGAAAGAAACAAACGATTTTCTGGCTGATAAGTATTTACTTATAAATGTTATTATAAACTTAAAGTAAAGCATGTTGGAATCGGAATCAGAATGACCTTGCGTTGGCATTCCAAATTAACCTGTATGTGAGTATGTAACTGGTCTCAATTTATTTTATTAAAAAATGTATTTTATGAAAGGCTTCATTGACAACTTTCGATTTCGCTTGGCTCCTAAACTTTTTGGTACTTACACGGATTATGTAGAAGTCCTTCTGTTATTCCATTTGGAGACTTTCTAGCGGCATTTTTACATTTTTAGATTATTATATTAGCTAGCTCCTTACATACTTTTCGTTTTATAAAGTACTAGCTGTACCTCGCGGTTTCACCCGTGTTATGGGGGAATGGTTTCCGGGGTAAAAAACTATCCGATGTGTTAATCCAGGTTACAAACGATTTATATGCGAAGTACCGATAATCCAGATCAGTTTGAAGTTGTTTTTTGTGTGAAAGAGTAACACCCATAAATTCATAGTCATACATCCATCTTCACAATCTTTTTCATTTATTTTATTTGTAGGATATAGCGCATCTCCGCCTCAAGGGACCCCACTTATAAAATTATAAAAATTAAGAAAATTATCTTTGTTTGCTAACAATTTTTATATTAAACCTACATAATTTAGTATTATTTCATAGGTAATCTCTTCTCTTCGTCTCTTCTTTATATAGTACAAATCAAGGTCACTATTTCTGTCTGTCTGTTGGTTCGCTTATATATATTATACTCCGTAATATCCTAATAATCCTAAATCCTATAATCCTAATAAGTTTTGATGAGGTTTTCACTATTATTCAGATATCGTCCTGAAGATGCTCCGTGTAAAATCGAAACACATGTCGATTTCCTGCTGAGTTTCCTTCGTTGAGTTTGAGAGAGGGTTACTAGATATTTGTTTTTTGTATGATCTTATAATGGATTTCCGCAAGATTTTTACCTCAATAGAATTGAAATAAGAAAAGAAACTAAATAAGAAATTCTCTGAATGATAAATAATTGACTCAACGCCAGAGTCATCCAGAGAATTTCTTTCGGAAGGTTTATAAGGGGAAGTAGGGGGGAGTTGCTACTTCAAAATAAACAAATTTGTATATACGACTTAAGTTAGTCACTGAAGATATTTTGTCCTTAAGAACAATATTAATTATGATGGTTCTAAGGTAATCTTTCAGATTTAGTTTCTTATCTTATTTCAGTTCTATTGGGGTAAAAATAAAATCCCGTAGTGGCTTAGAGGAGTATACATATTAGGCTCCTTTACTAAGTAATATTATTCTAGCTTACATGTGGAATAACTCTGTCATTTGGTTTTCTGGTACCCTGGATTCCAGAAAACGAAACTCAAACACAATGTACTTCACTAATCCTTACTGGGGCCACGTTGTGGATTAAGCCCCCAATTCCCTACTTGGTAGGAGTGGATTAATAACGTGTTATATTATGGTAAACAAATAAATAAATATCCTAAGACATCCTTCACTTGTGTATGACAACAAGATAGCTTTTATACTATTATACAAATACTATTAAAAGTATTTACACCGACACAGAGAGCCCATATTTTTTTTTTATTTACCTAAGGCTGACGGCCATCAGTGCCTTTACCATGAGTTTTTAACGTACGTACTCGTTAGCGACGGCGTAAAACATTTCTATGGCAAATCTGTACAGCGCCACTAGCGGTCACCTAAAGAACTAAAATCGATAGTACGAGTCGATAGGTAAAAAACCTATCGAAATGTAAACACTAGCGAGTAACGTTTGCTATAGAAATTCGGTACCATGAGTCACAAATTTGACAGTTGCTATCGAGAAATACTGTATCGATAGTAGTTTACTTGCTAGTGACTAAAGTAAGTTTCGATAGCAACTCATGGTAGAGGTACTGCGCTCGCCGAATTTGTCCGCGTAAGAGTGTAAGACCTACCAGAGGTAAAACACCTTCGTAGAAAAAAAATTATTCGCATAAATGTTTGCCCTGAGTAAAAATCGAACCCACGATCTGTGGCTTCAAAATCCCTTTACATCAACCGGTTGTAATTAGTAGTTGTCATTTTTTTATGATATTTTTTGTAATTTAATTATTTGTAGTGTCGGATTTAAAACAAATAGATTAGTAAAGTAACAGTTAGTGACACATTGACCTATTTATAACGGAAATCTGTAGGTTTGCGGTGCTCACAAAAAGCTGTTTCCGTTTGAAACAGATGTTGCGTGAACGCTAGTGGTTTTTCAAATTGTACAACCTATTTTATTATTAGATATACAATAATCACCTGCCTGCTAATGTATTTGTCGGAGCTATCGAAAGTTTTGATTGATCTACTTTACAAGTGTGACTTGGATAATTTTGGAGAAAATTTGGGCTCATTTAAGAATGGCATACTTATTTCATAAAATGTATTTTTTTTAATAGAGTTATTTCTATGCAAATGTCTAAGTTATAGTATACATATAATTTGTTTAATGTATAAGTTCGTACTTTAAAAAAAAAAAAATGCTGTGCTTTCCATTAATTTAGATGCATGCGAGAATAGAAACTGTAATAGTATTATATGATAATGTTATGTGTGTTTAGTTGGTGAGCCAATATTGAAATAAATAATAAATAAATTGAAGGTTTTAATTTTATTATTAACGGTTTAAAACTGTTAAAGGTACTATTAATACATGTATTTTGGGTAATAATACGTGATAATAATAATAATGTCTTTATTTCTGTAAATGTCAGTCTCTAAAACATAAATGTTGCTAGCTCATAAAGTTAAGGATTTAATATAAAAATTGGAATCAAAGTATTATACAGTAATAATAATTTGATACTTATCTTTGCACAGGTAGGCAGTTCGTGATAATATTCTGTTTAAAAATACATAAGGATGGTAAAAAATAACAACCTAAAATACAAAAAAAACAACCGACCTAAAATAGTTTCTTACTATTTTCCTTATTAATCAATTAACTTTCTAGTAACTTATATACGTATCTTATTTAACTTACTTAAATACGTATCTTATTTAACTTACATTTACAATTGCCCTTACTTTAACTTTTTAACTTTAACGTAAAACCATGTGATACGCTTAAAAAATTAATAACTGATAATCAATTGTTCAATTTGTAAATTAAGTTATTTGCTTCTTTGTTTATTTTAGTTAACACTTTTATTTTATTTTTTGGATATGTATAAATTTAATTTTCTAACTAGAAACTATTGTTATTTGGCTAATGCTGTACACGCCTCTTGTAGGTTTACGTATCAGAATCAAAATTATATTGTAAAATTACTAATTAACGAGGCAATATGAGAACTGTTGGTGTGTCTTATAAATAAATAAATCATTATTATGACACTAGCTGTCTCCTGGGGTTTCACCCGCGTTTCTGAGGGATGATATATATCCCGGGATAAAAAGTAGCCTATAATCAATATCTGTGCCTAAATTCGTCCAGATCCCTTTAGCCCTTCTGGCGTGATGGACTAACAAACATCCACCCTTCTTTCCCATTTATAATAGAAGTAAGATTGATATCTGGGCTTCCCAATTATTATTAACGCTTAATATATAGCAAATTGTTGTTATTACTGTAATTTTTTCTCTCTTTTTTGTATAATACTCATACTCAAAGAAAAATAAAACGTCAGTCCAAATAGTAATTATTGACATAAGCCAATACCCCAGGAAGCATGGACTCCATAACCTCTCGCCCTCATCCTCGCAGCTGATTGATTGTAAACACATTGAAACTGCACTCCGACTTTCTTGCTCACAAAAACACTAGCGACCACCTGGCAACCACAGATTGCGTGCATTTCCGATTTAGGGAACGTATTTTTTTTTAAATAACACGTGCTTTCAGTTAGTGAAAAGTTTGGTTATGGTTTTTTTTTATTTTAAGACTAACTGGATTTTGGCTATGCACGTGCGAAAGTATCGTATGTTGCCGTTAGAATATTTCTAAAATATTATGAGAACATCGGAATTTAGTCCAAAGCTTCGTTCTCTTATAGAGATCTTTATATTGAGTACCTAGTAGAGCTCTTAGTGCAGAGTTCGTCTGGGGAAGTACGACCACCTTACCCATTTCGCAGCGTAAAATGTTATTGGAATAAGCAACTAAAGTCGTGTAAAAAAAAACTACTTTACATGTGGGAATCGAATTTATAACCTGTGGCGTGGTTGTTAGGGTTTTAATCCTCTCAAGAGCTCTTAGTGCTGAGTTTGTCTAGGGAAGTACTACCACCTTACCCATTTCCGCCGTGAAGCAGTAGTGCGTTTGGATTACTGTGTTTCGGTTAGAAAGGTAAGAGGCATGTGAAATTACTGACACATGAGACGTAACAACTTCACGTCTCAGGGTCGATTACGTATTGGCGATGCCCTGGTGTTGCAAATGTCCATAGGCGGCGGTGACCACTTACCATCAAGTGTACCTACTTGTCGCCCCGTGTGGTATAAAAAAATATACCTAAATGTGTATATGTATGCTAATATCGTATATAGATTCACATATGTCAATATCATGTCATCACAATTTCGCACAATATTTTGCATTAACAAAAAAAAAGTCATGGCACACACCTATGACTGTCATTTTCGTTACTAGAATCCACCGTAAAAAAGAAACAAATCCGTTGCCAGTATTTAATCTATGGTAAGATTACCAAACCAAGTAACCCACTTTTCTGACGTCATACAATCTAAATGGAAAGTAAAACAGAGAAAGTAAAAGACACTTTAGTAATTGCCATAAAACTCGGTACTCTGCAAGTTTTTGTCCGATGAAAGTTGTTGAAAAAACCCAAGGCCACGCGTGAAATGAATTACGTCGCTTCAAAGATTGTAGGTACCTACGCACCAAGCAGGCCGAGCAGCCAATCAATTCGTCCTGTCAGATCCTTGGAAGGAATTCCCTATTAGTTGCTTAGCCATGCCAAATCACCGTGTAATTACAACTTGGACGATGTACAATCGACGATAGAAGGATTTGGAAAACCACATTTTATAAATAGGGATACTGACTTTACTGATATGTTAAATCAGCAACTTTTTATTAAATGTCAAAAATATTTTTGACAATAAAAAAAAACCATGTATATCTATTTTTATCTCAACGTTAAATTAAAGGATACAGGGTCCCAATTAATACACTAAGAAATACACCTGTGTCGTGACAATCACGGTATCTAACCATTACCGTATTTTTTGTCTAATTCTTTAGATCTAAGCCTTATAAGCTCTGGAATTGGGCTGTGACATTTGCCAGTGTTTGTCATTGACTGAAGTATTTATAACTTTTACTGGTCCAGACCACAGTTTAAAAAAAGGTTTAAATTTTCTAGATCAACCTTTGTGTAGAAACATATCATCTGTCAAAGAAAGAATATTATCTTTACTTCTGTAAATAATTGATTTGATTGTGTACAGAGTTATTATGGTAATGTTTGTAAATGTTCTAAGTTTGAATGTAAAGCGATATCGAAACTCCTTGGTCACAAACAATTTAATCACACAATTGTTATGACGACTATTAGATACAATATCACAACAATACAGAGTTCGATTAAAAAAAAATATATTACGAAACATTATCAAATTACTCTAATGTTGTTGAACTCAAGTTGGCCTAATTTGACACGGAAATGATATTCATACAAATTGAATGGCTCTATCTGTCTATCCGGTGTTTTATTGATATAATTTTTTTATCAACTTTTTTAAAAAAAATATTAAAATTTACTGAACGATGTAATATAGATATGTATGTTAATTTTATGGTTTATATTAGCTATTTTAGGGGCAAGTGATTTGTTTATGGATGTCGTTAGGACATCTCGTTGTGTACATAGACAAAAAAAACGTCACGCTACATTTAAAAAAAAAATGATAAAAATATTGTTGATTTGGTATGATTTGACAAAATCTTACATGAGCCTTGTAGTGTTGGTCACAGTACTGAGTGACACCTCTGTCTCGTATTCGAGCATCATGATATTTTCTTTAGCATTGGCATAGTATAATATAATCTTGGCACAAAGTTAGAATAGCAGGCCATTCATAAATTCCCCAGAACATCGTGAGATTATAACAATAACATGAAAAAAAACTAAAAATATATAGAAAAACAAATCTATAAAAAGCATTTCAAATTTATAAGATAAAATTGTAGTGAAGATAAAGCGATCAGTATATACATTCCTTAATCTTTATTATAATTAACAGTGCTAAAAATATTTGATACTTAGCCAATAAATCTAAATGTGTATATGTCTTAAACACAATATTCATGATGGCCCTTATATTGATGTGACTAGCGGTGCCCGCGGTTTCACCCGCGTATATAGTTACTGTGTCGTAGCGTGATGTTATAGCCTTACTCGATAAATGGACTATTCAACACAATCATTTTTTTTAATTCGACCCAGTAGTTAATGAGGTTAGCGCGTTCTACCAAACAAACTCTTCATCTTTATATTATGTTAAGTATAGGAGTATAGATTTAATAATTACTTTAAAGGGAAGACCTGTGTTCGTGACTGTATCGAAGGACCACTGATGCGTTCAAGGATAGATCAATTTTACCGGAAAGGGGTTTGAAGTGTCGAATCTCAAGGATTTTTATTAAAAAAAATACTTTCGTCCCGCACAAGTGCCATGGTGTCTGGGTGTATCTATGTATCTATATTATACTCGAATTAAGCATAAAAAATAGACTAATTTGAACGCATCGCTTTAAATAACGCCTTCAGGGTAGTTTGTTAATGATTCTAGTAAATGCATGGTTCGTGGTAGATGATGAGGGTGTGATCTTAGCGTGGTGGAGTCACGATTTATTTAAAATAAAAAGTTTATTAGCTTATCACCATCCTTTTGACGTGTGACTGCCGATAAACAAAAATAGTGCTAATGCATTAAAAGATTCTTGTTATTTTAGCATGAGATATGCGTCCACAAAAACGAAAAACAAACAAAAAAGCAGTGTTTTTTAGCTGAAAAACAAGAGTTGATTAATTGATCTAAAGGCTAGATCGTAGTTTATATAACAAAGATAATCTTTCTTTGAAATTGGTTTTTGGGATACAACGCAGGAGGGGAAAATAAAAGAGGATTATTAAATTTGACATGATTGCCTTTGACCACAATCCCACTGTGGTAGGACATGATGTGGTCGAGGGTTAGGTCCACAGGTAGCTGGAAGTAGTTTGGCGTTAAAAGGAAATAAAAAAATATCAAAGGGTATCGATTTAACTCAGACTTTGAAGGACAAAACTAAAAATACCGGCGGTTCAGTAATCAGTTTTCAACTGAGAAGAACCGGCAAGAAATTTAGCAAAGTTATATTATTTGAAATTCTAATTATAGACAACGGGTCTAAATCGTGTAATAATTTGGGGTATTTGAGGCTTTTTTAACCCGACGTTTCGACTGACTTACATGAAGCCGTGGTCACGGGAAGGCTGACAAATCCATTAATTATTTTAAATGTTTTATACCATAGAAATGATTTTCATAAATTTTTGAGTAAACATAAAGTATGTCTGTACATACTAACATAATAGGCAACTAACTAGTGTTCTACCTACATGATACCTTGCCCTGGATTAACGTATCCACGACAGACAACGTAACTGTAGTAACATTGACATACAAGTAAGTGCCCGTTGTGGGCCTAAACTGAATAATTGTTTTTGCATTTGGATAATTCGCAATATAAAATAAAATCTGAAAATAGTCAACGAAAACCACAGACTCGTGTTTCGGAGGGCACGATACCTTTGAAAATGCAAGCTGAAATGTTCTATGTGTAGGTTCTTCCTCTAACTTGCGTTCCAGAGGAAACGAAAAAACCTTTTTGATATTACCTTTGAAATAGATCAAAAACCACTGCCCACCGAACCATATTTTAATGGTAAAGAAATAATTGAAAAAGGTCCTTGATCTCCGTGAGTCGAGGCAGACAGGTAATTTATAATATTACTGTGTGGTACAGTACATGTTATAGTTCCAACGAGGCAATAATGTCGTGGTCGCGCAGCGTGGCGGAGGTTGACAGGTGCCAATCTTGTACGTGCGCCGGCGCACACACGGTGTCGGCACACACTATGCGATCATTTTCTCGTGCGTACTGTTTTACCTCAGGTCACTGAGAACCTGGCGGTGTGTTCTAGTAGCTACATAAGTCAATAGGATACATAGAGTCTGATGTGTCCCAATATGTTTTACTATAAATAACCGGAGACACGCAAATCTGTATAAACAGTCTCCAAAACTCTGAAGTTGTTTGAAAAATTGTTACAGGCTATTATGTTTCGTCCTCATCATCTATTCAGTAGCAAGTTACAGCCCATCTTTAATAATCTAATAAGTATGCGGTAATTGTTGTGTAACAAAACCTTATTGTCATTAAGTGTTAAGAAGCCTTTACGAAAATGCTTGTTTCTGCAATTAATATAATGAATAAGATTAATTTAAATATGAGCTAGTTGGTGTGGTAGTGTCTTGCTGCTGCTCTACCAGTCGTGGGTTCCACTCTCATACAATACAATTCATTAATTGTCTTTTATGTCCCAGTACATTAATATAGGATCAAATAGGACATCCTCTGAAAATTTCGCCCCCTATGGTCAGACCTTCACAAATCAGTTCACGCGTCACAGACTCCTGCGCAGTGATTGCGGGAGGATGCCGCCTATTACAGGACCCCTCACCACACACCTCCTAACTTATCCTCACTTTATGACTGCATTCAATGAACGTTCCCTACTGACATTCAACAGTTATTTAGAATAAAACCGGAGATGTATTGTGAAGTCTTGTGCAAGGACAGGTCGTTACATTTGTGGCGTATAGGTATGGATTTACTGATGGTCTGGCTGTAGGTTATTATTCGGTGAAAAGGATTTCAAATCAAGTTTAAACACATGTTATTTGAAAATTCTTTTCTGTTATTGCTTTATTATGGGAGACAGTTTTATGTGGAAAAGTTTCAGCCAGTGAATGAATGTTGTTGAAAATGGTATCTGTATTATTGAAATTTTATTGCTAGTTAGGCTAATTAGTGGATTCAACGGATCATTATAGTTGACAAGCTGTCCTCCGCGGTTTTACCCGCGTTCCCGTGGGATGTCACATGTATTATATATAAAAACCTTCCTCTTCAATCACTCTATCTATTAAAAACCGCATCAAAATCTGTTGCGTAGTTTTAAAGATTTAAGCATAACATACATAGGGATATAGGGACAGAGAAAGCGACTTTGTTTTATACTATGTAGTGATGATTTCTCCCTATGAATGTTTATAAATAACGTATTTTAAGTATTTAGTAATTATGTTGTCTTTAGTCAGGATATTTATTTTATTAAGCCTGTTCTGAATTAATAAATATCTTGTATGTATGATAATAAATCAGTAGTATGTAGTACATTTGTATAAATATAAAGATTAAGATAGACAGATACACAACTATATATATTATTTTAAAATAATTACAAAGCGGAAAGAACACAAAAGAGTAACAGCAATTATATTTGAAGCTTAATTACGATGAATAGACGAACTGTCATCAAAATGTCATACAGAAATGTCATACGTAAATACGAACATTATCATGTCGTGAACAATACTGGCAACATTCATTGTATTAAGTAATTGCTACTAATTGTCCATGTATCTTCATGCAACGATGGCAGTAATTTAAAAAGAAAACCTTTATGTTTTTTCTAAGTGTAGTTGAAATATCAAAGCACAGACCTATTTTAGTATTCAAATAAGGTTATTTGTAATTGGTCTTATATTACTTTTTTTTTGAGTATTGAAATGAGGTTGGTTACCTATAATTGGCCTTAATTTATTTTTAAGTTTGTTCTATTTTTAAATAAATTATTTACGTTCTTAGTTTTCTCTTACAAATAAATACTTAATAAGGCATTCTGGATATTGTTTATGATCCAAAGTCTATTATGTCGCTAATATTCCAAGTACAGAAGAGTGGAGTGGAGATGGATGCCGCTAAACGACTGGTTTTGTTAATCCGCTTTTACAAGCGTCAGGAATGATAGCTTTTGGCTAGAATGTCAGTACTTGGGCTCTGAGTATTTGGTTTTTAATTTTTATTTATATTTACAGTTTCACAAATATTTAATGTTAACTTTTTAGGATGGCTATGGCTGGAAAATAATAGGCATTATACGTAGTTAGGTCTCTGAGGAATTATTAAAAACAAACGATAGAGACGAACGATTTCTGAGTTGTAGAAAACGCATGCCCACATATCATCACCTACTTGCCGCATATTAAAAGATATTTAGCAAAATTATTTATCGTGATTATTTTTTGTGACAATTGAATGAAAAAATAAATGGTTTAGGAATAATTTGATGTGAAAATGTATGTATAATATGTAATGAAAGAGAGGTCAAGTTTGATTCAATCACATACTGTATTCTATATTCTTACAATACTATAGGTAGGTACAACCGGTTCGTATGTATTATATTATCTAAACCCGGTCAATGCCCATAAAATCTTTTCATTCAAAAGTTCAATAGGACTCAGTATGTCACACTTGAGTGAATGAAATAATATCGGAGGGTTATATTGTGAACTGTTTAACAAGTGCAGAGTTTAAGGAAGGGTTCAAGTTAAGAAATATTCACAGCGGGATAAATGGAGTCGGATTGGATCTATAATATTTTGTTACATAAAGTAGATGTAATTTTTTGGTTCGTAGATTTAAAAACCAAATATAATGGTCTACTAATATTTATTAATATTAAATAATAGTGATATAGTATACACTGATCCCTGTGGTAGCGGCATAATTTGTCATTAATCTATTATATGGTCTAACTTAATAAGACAGGGGGGGGGGGGGGGGACGTTTATAAGATCCTAAGACTGCATGTAGTATCTTACTACTATTGTAATCCTACTATACTATTATAAATGTGAAAATTTGAATGAATGGATGTTTGTTACTCGATCACGTCGAAACGCCTGAATGTTTGAAATTTGGTAGATACAGATATATATTATAGTCTGGAATAGTGCTAAGGCATTACCTGTATCACGGGAAATGTTAACATCCCTCGGGAACGCGGATGTAACCGGGTGGTAGAGCTTCGCGTGTCATGAAATAACTAAGGCTTTTGACAAAACGTACTGATAAGAAGTTATATATAATATAGCTGTCCCCCGCGGTTTTACCCGGGTTCCCGAGGGATATCACATTTTCCCGGGATAAAAAGTAGCCTATATGTTATGCCAGGATATCCTCTATCTATGTGCCAAGTTTCATCCATATCCGTTCAGTAGTTTTTGCGTGAAAGAGTAACAAACATACTTACATACAAATCTTTCCTCTTTATAATATTAGTATAGAAGAAGTTCGATGAACAGATGTCTTAAATACTTCCAATTTATTAAAACTGTTAAAGTTATTATAAAAATCATTAAAAATCAATGCACAAGACGACTCCACAGATTTCTATGATCAAATAATTTTGGAGCCCTCCTCACAAAATTTTGAGCTTAGAAACTTTAAGAAAAGATTCATCGGACAAAGATACGGACAAAGGAGTGTTCACACGTGGGTCCACACGTGGTTTTACTTGGGGTCAACGTACGCACATAACATTAAAAACAATACCTCATCATTAGGAGTACAATGCTTTCTTTAAAGGGATTTTACTTTTGCAGCTGCATCAACCGGATGTATCGCAAGTTAATGGTCAATAGCGCAATGGACAGGAAGTTAATCTGGTTTCGTTATTTTTGGGTTGAATAGTTAATCTAAAAAATATTAGAAAAATAATTTACTATAACTACGCAATACTGTACGGTTAGCAACGATCTGTAATAATCAAAAATCTACTTTACATGTAGGAATCGAATTTACAAACCTATGGTGTGAATGTTAGGGTATCAAGCCACACCACTAACTTGCCCCCTAAGTAAGAGATGTTTTAGAAGTAGTAAAGCTCTTAGTGCAGTGCTCGTCCGGGGAAGTATTACCTAACCTATTTCGGACGTGAAGCAGTAGTGCACCTGGATTACTGTGTTTTAGTTAGAAGGGTAAGGGCACCGGTGGAATTACAGGCACATGAGACTTAACAGCTGTGGAAAACTTTTTTGGTGTCACTATTATTAAGTCATGTTCCGAAATTTTTATTGTAATATTTATTATGCCACTGTTTGTTTCCACAAATAAATAAAAAAAAAAACTTTGAATGTCCATAGGCGGCGGTGATCACTTACCATTAGGTGGACTGCCTGTTTATCGACCCTACTACTATAAAACAAAAAAGAAAATATATTAAATATCGATATGAAGTAATGGTCCAATATTACAGAAATAATATTTAACTGTAATGTTAATTTTATCCTAGTTTTCAAGAATCATATAACAACCAACAGGTTTCGAGCTAAACACGCACAGGCGAGCAGACATTTATTAGGTATTTGTAAGATTGTGAAGTCAGTGAAGCAAAACGGATCACTGAAATAAGAAGAAACTTGTTTTAGAATCTGTATGAAAACGAAAGTCCTGACGTTTGTATTTTGTGGATAGAATTGAGTAAAGTATTGTTACTTATTTTGACAATTTACGTCTCTAGATTAGATGAGTCTACGGCCGGTAGTTGCAAGTCATTGTCGGTATCTATCTGTAGCTTGATTCAAGATTTTATATGTATTAAAAAAGGATATAATATTGTATCCTGATATTCTAGCCGATTCTTCTCAAGCGAAAACGGTAGTAGCTTCAGTAACTTTAAATTTGACCTTCATAAGTGCCTTCCGAGGGCCTAAACTGAATAAATGGTTTTGAAGTTTGAAATTTTTTTTAAGGCTAACTTTCCAACCGGAAATCAGTCGTAAATTCTATGGTTTTGACCCTGATAAGTGAGGTTCTAGGGTATAATCTGAAAAAATGACTTTGAACTTCCTTTCGTTTTTAAATGTAGGTATATACACCAGTAGTCATATTATATAGTGATCAATAAATTAATATCACAAAAGATTTGATAGATTTTTTACGGCCCGGTCTGACGCGACTTTTGCTTTTGTTAACCACTTGGTGCAAGGAGTATAGTGCACGTGGTCATCAGTATATTCTTTAGCGCTTCTTACTTGCTGTACGTACACACAGCTGACGAGCATATATATAGATTCCCCACTTCAGTACTTTTTTCTAGGCCTGCATTTTTAAGATCTCATTTAAAATTTTCTCCATACAATTTCTTAATTAAAATTGTACTAGTTCTCCCCCGAGGTTTCAACAGCATTCCGAGGGATATTGCATATTCTCGAGATAAAAAAATATTCCAAACGATAATCTATCGTTATGCCAAATTTCATTCAGATCCGTTCAGCAGATCTAGCGTAATTAAATAAATAATAAATAAATAAATATCCTGGGACATTCTTTACACACGGCCATCTGGTCCCAAACTAAGCAGAGCTTGTACTATGGAAACCAGATAACTGATATACTACATTTTTTTTTTCTAAATACATACTTATATAGATATTTACACCCAGACACAGAACAAACAGACATGTTCATGCACACAAATGTTCAGAGGTTCGTCAACAAACGAGAAGTAAATTCTTTAGTAGTTACCTACGTATAAAGGACTTAAAGGAAGCAATCCCTCGCTCCCAAAACACATTGCGTGACTAAAAAAAAATACAATCATTACGTTACAATAAAAAGGATACAAGAAGAGATAAAAAAATGCGGCGAGGCGGACTATCTTTTGAGTAGAGATGTAATGTGGTGATGGAAATATCCGTAACGACTGATTTATTTTAGACAGAGAAAACAGATTTTATTGAGAGTAATTTGAGACACAAATGTGTATCTAATTCATGGAGTCCGTTTAATAATTATTATATTCTTAGAGTAGTAGAGCTCTTAGTGCAGAGTTGGTCCGGTGATGTGCCCCTTACCCATTTCCGCCGTGAACCAGTAGTGCACTTGTATTACTGTGTTTCAGTTAGAAAGGTAAAGGGGCCGGTGAAATGACAGGCACATGAGACTTAACAACTTCACGTCTCAGGGTCGACAACGAATTTGCGATGCCCTTCAGTGTTGCAAATGTCCAAAGGCGGCGGTGACCTCTTACCGTCTGTGTGTACTGTAATACTGTATAATACTGTATGTGAGTTAATCATAATCACATATCCAATATATGTCAAACACACCCCACAGCTACATACAGGGGAAAGAGGATTTTGTGAAATAGGCAAGATATTCATGACAGTATTTCACTAGATTTCTTCATAGTCTATAGAATGTAAGCTCTAAATCCGGGCAGATTAAGAGCTATTCTTACCAAACGCAAGCCAAAGCCTGCCAGTAAAGAATGAAGCATAATATCCGCACATATCTGCCGACACATCCCTATTAACATCAGTACCTTCAAGTATGTTAAGTTATACAAACCCTTGATACTCTCACGATGATCTCAACAATTCAAAACACGTTTCATAGAGACGGGAGTGTTCTGTTCCCAAAAGTGAGGGTCAGCCCTTAGGGCAATGCCCCTCAAATCATCTGTTATTATTTTTAGTTCCCCTGATTCCCCCCATATGGTTTTTGTTTTAAGAGGGAAGTGTTTCGTTCGGAAATTAACTGTGGAAATAGTAATGTGGTATTTTTAGATTTAGTGCCGGGAGCTGGTTTTTACATTGCTTATATTATTGGGGGAAGAGAAAAAACGTACCTACCGTATATTTTATATACTTGATAATTTCAATCTTTTGCGAATACATAGAGCAAGCATAATAATTTTGATTATAGGTGACTTCGATACATAAATAAGCTCAATGATAGGGTATGGTTTAATCAACCGCAAGATATGTCTATAAGAACGGATTTATTACCTATGTAAGATAGCTTAGCTAATACGATAGCTTAGTTGGCAGTGACATTGAATGCCGCGAACATCGGAGGTACGGTAGTAGGGTAATATGTAGTACCTACCCGCATGGCCCGCAAGTGTAGTACACTTATGTTGAAAATCTGTCGCCAAGCACTTCCCCTGTAATAACTAGCCGCTACTAGTAGCCGTCTAGGGTTGGTATGGTTACTACTTTTGTATACATCGTCCGTATATTTTTTATTTTATAAATATATTTCTTTATTATATTTTTTAAATATACCACTAAGGTTACTAATTGAATGTGCGTTACCTTTTGGAAATCCATTGCAAGATTATACAAAAAACAAATATCTAGTAACTAATTCCGCTGGATAACTACCTCCTTCTTCTATCAACGATGTAATAGGCTACAAAATTTGAATATACATTTTTCAAACAATCAAATACTAGAAACAGATGTTACGAAGTTTTCAGGTACTTATATAGATAAAAAAAATTACTTGGAAACAGCACGTTGAATATGTATGTAAAAAGCTTAGTCGATTCTCATACGCACTAAGCAAACTGACACCAGTCACCAATCGATCAGCATTGCTCACAGTGTATCACGGTTATGTAGCTTCTACTATCAGATATGGAATCATATTCTGGAGCAACTCAACGGATAAGGAATTAGTATTTAAGTCCCAAAAGAAATGTGTTAGGGCTATACTCCAGTTACGACAAACGGATATTTGCAGACCACACTTCAAATTACTCAAGCTTCTAACATGTCCAAGCATCTATATTTATGAAAGCGCTGTATTTGTTAAATGCAATCAACACTTGTTCGACCATCGCAATAGATCTCGCCACCGGGATGATTTGTGTCTTACCATCAAAAACAGCCCTAATGCACAAAAGTTTTTTCTGTATGGCACCTGTAATAAAATACCGATCGCTTTGGGCAAAGAGGGCCTTACAAAATTTAAAAAACGTCTCAATGACTTTTTAATTAGCAAAGCATATTATGACGTGAATGAGTTTTTGAATGACACCATCATACTGTGAATAGAATAAAATTGTTATATAGGTACTCGAATATTGATTGACATTTTAAATATCGTTGGTTCGATGATAATTATGACATTTTGTTTTGATTATTTTGTATTGATTGTTTTGTGTTGATTATTTTAGTTTTGATATATTTTGTGTTAATTATTTTGTATTGATTATTTTGTTTAGATTACTAATGTATTTTGCACGCCAACCTAGGCAGACTTATGTCGATCAAATAATTATTATTATAACACCTCACTGTACACATAAGTCAGCAAATAAATGAATTTGAATTTTTTATCAAGTCCCAAACAAGGAAACTCAACAGTGACTCGACACGTGTTTCGCTTCTACACGAAGCATCTTCAGGACGTATTAGACTCACTGTCACACTGAGTCAACGCACTAGCACCAGAGAAAGGACCTTCTTCAAGGAAAGGACTTTTCTCATCCAAGTCTTTTTGATTATCACATCTGTATCACATAAGTAAGGTTCAAATTCAAATAGGTAACCCAAAGACATAGGTGGTATACAACGTGTTACAAAATACCCCGTAAAAATATAATTAATTTTATCAAAGCCTACAACCCTATTAAGCTGTCATGTCAGGAAACCAGATTATTTAACGGAAAGGCCTACGTACCTATTTTACCTAATAATTGTCTACTTTAATAGTTTATCTATTTTTCATTCATAAAAAAACAGCTTTTACTACGGTTCTTAAATATTGTGAATGAACTCGTTATAAGGCTTCATTTAACCTCTTTTCGGCTTTACGGGTAGTTTGGTAACACCCTGTATAACTAATTGCTCATTACATTCTCGATTTAAAACCCTCAAATAGCTCTGTAGATTAAGATATTTGTAAAACCATTCCACAAGTATAAACGTGTATCCGTATTCAAATCTTTCCAGCCTCCACCCACGAAACCTTTCATTAGTGAAATGTACTTTACAGATGTTATCTGGTATTTAAATGTACCGCAATTATACATACGAATGATTACCGTGATGAGATATATGGTATAGTGGAATGTTGCAGGCTAGAATAGTGTTAAATGCCCTCTTTTTGGCTAAAGTACTAGACTAGTCTTGAAGGCTAACAATAAAATTAAAATTACAGATGAATATTATTTGACGGGCCAGTTGGCTTGGTGGTTAAAGACCCTGACTGCCACGCCGCAAGGTTCGATTCCCACCCAGGACAAATATTTGTGTGTATCACACATCATGTAAATATCTATATAAGTATCTATTTAAAAAAGTAGTATATCAGTTTCCATAGTACAAGCTCTGCTTAGTTTGGTATCAGATGGCCGCGTATAAGGAATGCCCAGGATATTTATTTATTTAACGTTACAATGATAATTATGCTGACAAACAGGTAGACGGTTCACCTGGTGGTAAGCGGTCATCGCCGTGTATGGACATTTTCAACACCAGGGCATCGCCAATGCGTTGTCGACCCTGAGACGTGAAGTTGTTAAGTATCACATATCTGTAGTATTTATCCCCCTTTTAGGTATTTAGCCCCTTTATCATTCTAACCGAAATACAGTTATACAAGTACACTACTGCTTCACGGCGGAAATAGGTTCTAAAAATATTTCGTATTCCCCTCATATTAAAATCGGATTATTGGAGATTCATAACAGACTTTTAAAGTAATATAATTGTATTGTTTTTTCTCATTTCTTACTCGTCTAAGCTTACGAGATGGTCTCTTAGCCTTAAGAGGGCGAAGGAGAATTTTGCAACAATACTTTATAGAAGGAAGTTCTTTCAAGACACGCCCAAACTCGGTTTTTAAGTTTATAAATTGACCTCCATCAAGACAAGAAGACAAGGTCAAAGAAATCGGCCACGCTTAGGTTTTCACACATTATTTTTTAAAACGTACAGTTTTTTATGAAGATATGACTATATAAGTACACTCAATGGCATTGATTTATGATCATAGTTTACTGCCTCCCCAAATAGTCATTTGTCAGTCAATGATAAATACCCTGTGACATTCTTTACACACAGCCAACTGATTCTAAACTAAGCGGGGCTTGTACTATGGAAACCAGATAACTGATATACTACATACTTATATATATATTAACATCCAGACAAAGAACAAACAGACAAGTTCATGCACACAAATGTTTGTCCTGGGTGGGAAGCCAACTGGCCTTTCAATGTTAATTATGTACGTCAATCAAATGAACAGCTTTGCTTCGCACAAAAAGTTAAAAAAGTGGCTCATTTCTTTCTCCCCATTGTACCTCCGTACGAAACCATACGTCTAGTATTTTATTTAGAAAACCAACATTTATTTACAGAACATATTAACAATTAAGTAATACAACTTAACATTAGCCATTTATTAGTTTTCATAGGTTAACTAATACAAAGAAAAGTAAGGAGTTGATGTAAAACATACATAGGAACAGTAAGTAAGTATAACAGTACATGTAAAGTGATATTTCCTTTTTGAAGCAGGCAAGTACTGTAATCGTTTTGTGATCCCCAGTCAGTATTGTTAGTGTGTTTGTTGACAGTGTTGTTTATTTGTGACTGGGGAGTGCGAGTGAGTATTTTGATAAATAATAAAGGCAATTGTACAAGCACGACAGCACGAAATGGTTACCATTCCGCCTTGCACCAGGATCAGTTCCCAGAGAGAGCATTGTTGTCGCGCAGTCACCGTGACGGACGGCCGACCGGACGGCCGGACACCGCCTGCAAGGAGATCATTGCGAAACTGTCTATATGCACTGTACATGGTTTGTTTTAATTGGCATTCAACTGCTAGATATATAATTTGGTGAAAGGAGTATCTAATATAGTTGTTGAGTATTTTAGAATTGAAAATATATAAAACTAGTTGTCCCCCGCGGTTTCACTCGCGTTTGTCGATATCATATATATATAGGCTATATATGATATCCATCTAGAAAGGATTCCGCGTCGAATGGTAGCCGTCCCATCCCGATATGTTCAGTAGCTTTGAGGTGATGGTGGGTCAAAGGCTAACCTATTTTGCTTATTTGTATATAGAAGATAGATAGACAATATAAGTATAAAAAACGTAACGTTTTTTTAATTGAATTATTAATCGGAAAACAGTGGAAAGAACCTCCTTCTTACAAGCGAACTCTTTAGTGTAACTGGACGAAAGGTGGCGATGAATGAAGAAGTGTCCGGATTCCGGTCGTCATGAAGCCTTATATGAGCTGTATGACAGATAGGCCCTAACAATAATTTAAACACATGAGATACTTTCAGAAAAAATGATGTGCTAGTGTGTGTTAACGTGTGCAACATATCTGTTTGTTTTGTCTCTATGTAAATATCCATAATTATTAGGTATTTAGATGAAATATAAATATATATTATATAAATATCTATAATTATTAGGTATTTAGATGAAAAAAATTGTATACTGAGATATCAATTATCTGGTTTCCATATAATAGTTTGAGTAGTAGAGCTCTTAATGCAGAGTTCGTCCGGGGAAGCACCACCCTACCCATATCCGCCGAGAAGCAGTAGTGCACTTTATAACTGTGTTTCGGTGAGAAAGGTTAGAGAGCCGGTGAAATTATAGGAACATGAGACTTAACAACTTCACGTCTCAGGGACGACAACCCATTGGCGATGCACTGGTGTTGCAATGTCAATAACGGTGACCACCTACCATCACGTGGACGTGCTTGTTTGTCGGCCCATGTGGTATAAAAATCTTATGTCCTTTTCTACCTATCAAGTATCCCAGTTCATTTCGTTACTCACATTTACAGTACTAACAAGAAGTATAATAATTTCCCATTGAAACGTATCAACACCAAGACTTATAATACTGTATTCTCGAAATTCCAGTTCCGTGAGTCAATTTGTGGTTATAACAAGTACCTTTATATTATTACATCGATGTATATCTGTTAGATACCGCCAGGAAAGGTGATTTGTTAAGGTATGATTGGAATGCTCTCGTTTTATAGCAATTGTGCAAGTATATCCAACGATATGATTCTAAGAATCCAATATCCTTGGAGCATGATGGAATGCATGTTCTTGTATACATGATGTCCTATCTATTACAAATGATAGTGTGGGGGTTGTTTGTTATCTGTTAACGAAGAAAACCTATATCCCAGATAAGTCAATAAATAATTAAGCTTACCTATATTAAGTATTTTGTAATTTTTAAATATAAAATTGCCAAAAAGTCAGAATATATAAAATTTATATCAAAATTGTATTTTAATAAAAAAAAAAAATTAACTTTGCTGACTTTCTTCTCAGTTGAAGACTTCCTAACCGGTAGCAGCTTCAGTAACTTTAAATTTGACCTTCATAATTGCCTTACGAGGGCCTAAACTGAATAAACGGCTTTGAATTACGTCATTTCCTTTCTAGCAATCAATCGACGCAATGAAATGTAGACAACATTCTTAATGCAACAAACAACTCATTGATCCGAGCATTTGCATCTATTTCTAAACAAGGAATCTATACAAGCCTTATACCAACAGTCACAATCTAATAGGCACGAATTAGCGTTGATTCACACTAGCGGATATATGTAAGTTCAGCAAAGTCTGTCAGTTAGGTAGATATATCTAGAAGTAGCTAATTATATTCAGTTATGAAAACATGGAAGGAAATCCAAGAGGGGGGCCTATGTTCAGTAATGGACATCCCTGAGCTGTTATGATGGAGAAAACAAGCGTTTAGTAGCCAAAATTAAAAGAACGTCACATATTCTGCTTGGCAAAACCTTTCATTAGATACACATGATAAAGAGGTGGTTTATCTATATCTATAATTATCTATTACTACAAAATAAATCTGTAGGATGTCTGTACATTTTGTTTATCAAATTTTGTGATAAATATTAGTTTTAAAAGTCATTGACGCCAAATCTATCTATTTTCCAAATTGGTCTATCTGTCTGTATGTTCTTTTATAACTCAAGTACGATATGACCGATCTTGATGAAAATTGGTAGTTTGTCAGAATAAGTGATTGCGCTAATGATATACTACTTTTGATATTGATAAACGCGGGTGAAACCGCGGCGGACAGCCAGTTTATAAATAAAGTACCTTCTTGTCACGTCCTCTATATTGGATTTAGAATGACGTTACTTACTTAATCGTGCAATGTCAACAAAAACAATTGCATATGCTGAATTTTAGCTCGATTGTATGGTTTAAAATTCAGTTACAAGATTTGACCCTAACAGACGTGAAGTTAAATAAAGGCAAGTAATAGAAATTGAATTCAAAATTCAAAACCATTTATTCGGTTCAGGCCCCCGGAGGGCACTTATGAAGGTCAAATTTAAAGTGACTGAAGCTATCACCGGTTCGGAAGTCAGCTTTCAGTTGAGAAGAACCGGCTAGTAAAATAATCTAATCATGATTTTATTTGTGACGTGGCTAAAGGGAACTGGCTGTCCAAGTGCATCTGGCGGTCGATGCTGTCGAAATATTTTTTTTTCCACTTGAGAGTGGCAACCCTGAGAAGTAGTACCTTTACCATGGTTTTCACTGCTAACGATTTTTCTCATTGTCTCCATTCCCTAACAGTTCAAACTATTGTAGGTACTGATCCAACGACTATCACATAATCCCACTACTAAGACATCATTACCATATCCTGACCCCATTAAATGTCAATATTATAAATGGGAAAGTGACTTTGTTCGTTACACTTTCATGGCTAAACGACTTAACCGATCGTGCTGAAATTTGGCACCCACGTAGCCTTGTGGTGCGGAGAGAGGCATGGGCTTATATCAATTTTAATACGAGTGAAACCACAAGGCGGAATCTTGTAGATAACAATTAGCAAGCGTGATGAAAACATGCGCAAAGTGACCCAATAGTGAGAATTGACCCAAACCTTCTCAACATGACACCCAAGCTAAAAGGTCGCGCTCTGACCACACTACACTGACAAACGCTAACTTATTAAAACACACTTAATAACATTATACAAGCCTATTTAAAAAGCTTTGAGAGGAAGGTCTCAAATTAACCATAAACAATGGCTATTAAAGGCCGGGAGAGATGATTTGTGTGCTTCATTATGGTTTATAAGTCACTAGCTGGCCTTCACGTTTTGACCCATGTTCCGCGGGATTTTTTATATTCCCGGGGTAGTGTAATAATAATAAATAAATATCCTGGGACATTCTTTACACACGGCCATCTGATACCAAACTAACTACTTTTACTATGGAAACCAGATAACAGATATACTATATCATATTCAACTTTTTTATTTTTCTAAATACATACTTATATAGATATTTACACACAGACACAGAAAAGACAGACATGTTCATGCACACAAATGTTTGTCCTGGGTGGGAATCGAACCCGTGACCTGCGACTTGGCAGTCAGGGTTGCTAACCACCAAGCCAACTGGCCTGTCAATGTGTTCCAGACTAAAATCTATTTCTGTGCCAAATTTCATACATATCAGCTTTTCTGGCATGATAAAGTAATAAATATCAACACATGTACACCCTCGCCATTAAAATAAAAAAAAATAATACAAGAAAAAAAAAAGATATACAACCTATTTACTTGTATATCTATATAATTTTATTGATTGACTGACTGACACGTTGTAATATTTGGAGGGAAGCAAATTTCTTAGTTGGGGACTCAAACAATATTGTCCAAAATTAAATCCCTAAGGGGGTAGAAATATCCAGAAAGTGTAAGGTTGTATGGTATTTTCGCTGGAATGTAAATAAATACTGGGGTGGAAATTATGTGATAATTTTTTTTTATTCGTAAATAAGTTAATTTGTGTCTTCTTCTTTTTATATAAGACTAGCTGTCCCCCGCGGTTTTACCCGTGTTCCCGAGGATGTTATATTTACCGGGAAAAAAAGCCTATGTGCAGACTACAATCTGTCTCTGTGTCTCATCCTGAACCGATGAACTGTTCTGGCGAGATTGTATTTCGCATTTCCATCACTACATAGTATAAAACAAAGTCGTTTGCTCTGTCCCTATATCCCTATGTATGCTTAAATCTTTAAAGTTACGCAACAGATTTTGATGCGGTTTTTTTAATAGATAGAGTGATTGAAGAGGAAGGTTTTTATGTATAATACATGTGACATCCCACGGGAACGCGGGTAAAACCGCGGGGGACAGCTAGTTAGTAATAAGATTAAAATACCAAGTCAGGTGTATTTAAATATTTTAATCGTTTAAATCTTTCTTCTGCTTTGGTTTTCTCATGATGTTTTCTTTCAGCGAACGCTCAAAATTTCTTCGTAGCTCATAATTCCATGGCCTTAAGCTATTAACACACAGTTTTGACACCAAGTAGGTTCACCTTTTGCATTCTGAAATAAAAATCTACTGGCAAATTTAGGCACCAGAATTTCAGTTTTAGGTGCCTGACTAATTTCTCAAATTATGCATACATTTTCACTGACTGATAAGTGTAATCTATACTTTCTTCACATTGTAGTTAGGTACATATATCATCGATTTGTGGCACATCTTATCAAAAGTAATAGCACATTTGATAAATTCATTTATATCCACTCAACAAGTATCGCAAATGAATAGTTTACATCATACCTAGGTGCATTTGATTGCGTTGCATCGAGCGTCCCATGTATCGATTTTCGTCCTCCGAGGAAAATTGAGCTTTAATGAGTATGAAACAAAGGTTTAAATTTGTTTGTCTTTGGGTGAAGTTCATCAAATCAGCTGCTGCATTGCGCGCGCATCTGTCAGTGGTCGTTGCGCGAACGTAGCGCGCGCTTGGTGGGCTCACGGTGCACAGTGCACAGATTTCCCGCCCTTTAGTTGCACGCGCGTTTTATTACGTGAATTCGAAAATCAAATTAACAATATTGCTGCCAGCAAAAAGGTTTATTTGGAGCGAGAATCCTTTTTTGGTGAGTACCAAAATTAATGTATGATTTTGATATTGAAAGTTGTATGCGATGTTTTGAAGTTCGATGCATCGTAGTATGTTCTAGAATATTTTATCAGTAATAGAAGAAGTAACAATCAATATTTCGTATATAAAACAGTTAAGAAATAGCATAAAAAGTGTTTAAGGTCGCCAAAAAATAATTATAGGTTATGAAAAGCTTATCTAAAATGCAAACAATTCCTTTGTTCTACATTAAAGGTGATTACTCACGTCACGATTATAACAAATAAATGTCTTGTCTTTGAAAACCAAGTATACAACCTTTAAAAGAGCAAGTCACTTTTACACTTTGATTTCCCTTATATTTTTTTCAATTTTCTATATCAATATTATTCTCGGCTCTATGGTTACTATTATTCTATTTTCAAATAGTTTAAAATTAAAATAAGATCCTCTTTAGTTAAACACAACCTTCTCGGTAACTTCTTCGTTTTTATTCTTTTCAAATAACAGTTTGAAGGCATGGGTACACTCTCATAACCTGATGCTTTAACTTCTATTCAGTCTATTTTTTATTTATCTGTATAGTGTAATATATAACGTATTGATAAAAAAGTGATAAGTACCTAGTAGGCTATTACAATTAAAAAGTAATTAAACAAATCCATTTACATGTTATTGAAGGAATTTAAAAAATTTTAACTGTTTGATCCGGCTAATCTCTCGAAGGGCTAGACCAATTTTAACAGGAATTTCACTGGCAGATAGATCTTATAAAGAGTTTATTCCTGGAAAATGTAATATCCCTCGGGAATGCGAGAAGAACCGCAGGGGACAACTACATAGTTAAGAATAACTGAGATGATTGTGCTCATTTTGATTTGATATCGTTATACACAATTAGGCACGGAGACATTTTATTATTTAGCTACTTTTATTTATTTTTAGAGCAAGAGACTCGATGACGACATGTTGAAGCGACATGTTGCGACTAGTTTTATTACAAGTAATACGTCAGTGCACTTGCATAAGTCAATACAAATCATATTCTTCTTTCAATTATGACACTTAGGATACTTAAAACAAGTGCAAGATTTTTTGATAAAAAATAACCTTGTTTACCCGACTACCGCTAAGCCAAGAAGAAGGGTTGTAATTTTAACAGTAGTATGCTTGTATTGAAATTAAATGTATTATTTTTTATTTAAAAAGGCCTTTACAAGTACTTACTTATGAATAATTTGACTCTAATACCGGCTCGGAAGGTATGTTTCACTGTAGCGCCAAAAGCTAAGCCGATTTCGATGAATGAGGTGTTAATCGATTCGCTATTATAGTCCAAATGACAATTTCTGGGAATAAAACCATTATTACCCCAAAAATAGTGGGGTCCTAAAAAAATAATATTTTGTTAGCGTGTTGAATGTCATTTTAATTCCAATTAATAGGAACCTACGTGATGAAAATATATCAATCTTGCTCTTTTAAATTACATTCATAAAACTAAATTTCTGTAAAAAATTAGTTAAACCTTAAGTTTCAAGTCATCACAACAGAACATGGTCCGTTTTGACAGCTTTTCATGTTAAAGAAAAATAAACTTATTTGCCTTCAAGTAAGAGTCATCTATTAATTCAATGGTTAACTGTATGAGGATGCAGTTGAATCTTATCGTAGAGGTATACGGTTTATTTTTCAGTGACATAATTTACTGTAAAAACAGACCTATTATATTTACGGTTCACAATTTATTTATTTCTCAAAGATTACATAAATCACTTAAACGAGAAACAAACGTTGCAAACTGAATATAAGTACATTAAGTCCAGAGTTGCAAAAGTACAATTAAAATTAAATGTTATATAATAATAAAAAATATTTTGTATACTCATCGGCCGGTTCGTGTCATTTGAATGACTATATCATAAAGTTTGGATAATTATAATAAAAGAAACCCTTTAATGAAAGCAAGATAAGGCAACAATTTCCTACAAATATTTTAAATGCGAAAGTTTGTGAATATGGATGTTTGTTACTCTTTCACGGAATATCTACTAAACGGATTTGGATGAAACTTGGCATATATATAGAGCATGCCCTAGAATAACATATAGGATACTTTTATCCCTGGAAAAGGGAACATCCCTTGGGAAAGCGCGTGAAACAGCTAGCAGAAAACAAACCTAGAATACTCAATATGTTAAAAAAAAATATTATTGTGTTAAGCACTGGACCTCTGTTTTTCGCCATTTTTCTGTCTAGTCCTCAATCTACTCCTTCTGATGATCAAATCCTCATCCACACCCCATTGTCTCATATTCTCATTTAAGTACATCATAAGAATCCATAACAAGTGTAGTGTAAGTTTTACGATTAGATCAATAACAAACGATAAGAAGTAAACGCAATGCATTTGTGATAGCTCGATTATCAGTTAGTGAGTGAAAGTGGGAAACCCTACTAATATTATAAATGCGAAAGTTTGTATGTATGTTTGTTACTTTTTCACGCAAAAACCATCCAACGGATTTGGCTGAAACTTGGCTTATACTTTTTGTGCGCGGGCGAAACCGCGGGGGACAGCTAGTTATTTATAACATTTTGGTGAAGGAATAAATCTACTGACAAATAAGTCAAAGTCATAACCCTATCGGCAGTGATTTAGATCAGCTGTTAATACTACTGTGCAACTGATCTACTTATTTCGTTTCTATTATTTTTTTATTGAATATATTTTTAAGTAAATTCAAAAGTCACTGAAATAAATGTAAGTTTAGTTACCGCCAGCTCAGTAACGTTAAATAAATGTAAGTTTAGTTACCGCCAGCTCAGTAACGTTAAATAAATGTCAGTTTAGTTACCGCCAGCTCAGTAACGTTAAATAAATGTAAGTTTAGTTACCGCCAGCTCAGACTTTTTTTTCTAGATCCCGCGGGTCATACACCTGAATGAATTTAATTTTAATGGGGCGCTACCCGCTCTCAAATACACCAAAAACCATAGCGTTTGTTTTACAGCTTTGATATTGATAGAAAAGTGTTAGATGGAATTTTTGTTGTTTCTTAAAATTTAATTTAATTTCATTATTTGTTGCGAAAAATATTAATAGTAGAACATACTCTGTGAACATTTCAAGAATATTACTTTCGCGTGTATCCTTAAAGCTCGACAATATGTCTTTGTCTCTATCGATAAATTCGCAACTTGAGAGGTTCCCTGTCTCTTTCTTACAATGTATAATGTTTTAATACACTAACACCATAGTTAGTGATGGCGTGTCCAATAATGAACAACATAGACTGCTATTAAAATTTATTGATTCAGACATAGCTAAGCCCTCTCTGAGAGCCCTCTGCGCCTCCCCTCTCACCAAATTATCCACGAAAGGGTGACAAACCCATCAGAGGGAACTTCAAATCAATAAAAGCCATTGCCAACCAATAATCAATTCTATTCATAACAAACAAAAGTATATATTTGTCTGCTAGTTTCTATACATTTAATCGATTGCGATGAAATTTTAGTGCATTCGGAATAATACCAGTTAGTATTAATTCAGACTGTACAAGCTTAAATAAGGTAGATGATATAGCAAAGTGTAGTATTCCTCTAAGCTCAATCATCCATAGCAGAATGCGGTCCAAGGTCAGGTTTTCTTCATGCCTCGCTACCTTTAGCATTCTGTTGGTCGGTCTACTTATATACACCGTAACACTGTATTTTGCTGTTTTATTATAAATCCCGGGACAATAATAAATAAATAAATATCCCGGGACATTCTTTACACACGGCCATCTAGTCCCAAACTAAGCAGAGCTTGTACTATGGAAACCAGATAACTGATATACTACATATACTAATTTTTTTTTCTAAATACATACTTATATAGATATTTACACCCAGACACAGAACAAACAGACATGTTCATGCACACAAATGTTTGTCCTGGGTGGGAATCGAACCCGCGACCTTCGGTTTGGCAGTCAGGGCGTTAACCACCAAGCCAAGTGGCCTGTCAATCGTACTAATATTATAAATGCGAAACTTTCCGATGGATATATGGATGTTTGTTATTCTTTGGACAGAAAATCGACTTTTTGAGTTGGTTTTACTGAATCATACTTTATAACCAGGACTAAACATGCGGCACGCTATGACTTTTTGACGTTTAACAGTGACAAAGAAAAATAACCTTTATTCCTTCAGACATGAGGAGCATCTATTGATCCAACAGGTAATTGTATGATGATGGAAATCAACCTTATTCCAAAGCAATACAGTTTCTTTTCCTATGACAATCTGAAACGTCAAAACGGCCATCATAGCGTGCCTGTAGTATAACGTATAGGATACTTTTTATAACAGGAAAATTAATAAAAATTGGCACAGAGAGAGTTTATTCACAAACTAGCTGCGCCCTGCGGCTTTGTCCGCTTTCAATCCTGGTTATAAACCTTCCTCCTGAATTACTATATCTATTGCTAAAAACTGCATTAAAATCTGTTGCATAGTTTACGATTCTATACAGACAAACATTCATATATAGATAATAACCTTCACTAACACATAGGATTCTTTTTATTTTGGGAAAATGAAACTGCACTATATTTCTAGATATTTTTTATACATAAAATTTTCTGACAAATATTAGTTATTACATACTTAATGACCCCGCGTGAAAGAAATCTTGGAAACGCTCTTATCTGGAGATGAACATACATAGGATTCTTTTGCAAAATACGAAAGTGAGTACGTTTGTTACATTTTCACTTCTAAACAACTAAACCGATCTTGCTGAAATTTGGCACACACGTAGCCTTGTGGTACGGAGAGAGACATGGGCTTATATCGATTTTAATACGAGTGAAACCACAAGGCGAAATCTTGTAGATAACAATTAGCAAGCGTGATGAAAACATGCGCAAAGTGTACACCTATAGCTATAGTATATATACCTATAGTGTACCTATACTATGTAGAGGTACATAGGCTAAACTTATTATGCGGGGAACGTGGGTTACAGCTTTTATGGAATATAATTCATTTATGTTTTAAATCGTTTACATAATACCTAATCAATTTTCTGCGCGGTATTGATTAACAGATTTATTCATATTATTATCATTGCATATTTTTTCTTCAAGTCTTATCTTTGTAGGTCAATGCGTGGGATATATGTACAGTTATACTGTTAATCAAGTAACTGAAGTCTTGGGATTTCGTCCACATTCCCGGAATATTCTGTAGAGTAGTATAGCTCTTAGTGCAGAGTTCGTCCGGGGAAGTAACCACCTAACCCATTTCAGCCGTGAAGCAGTAGTGCACTTGTATTACTGTTTCGGTTAGAAAGGTTTAAATTGTATGCTTAGTATATCATTTATCTGGTTTCCATAGTTTCAGTAGTAGAGCTCTTTGTGTAGAATTCGTCCGGGGAAGTATGCCTTACCCATTTCCGCAGTGAAGCAGTAGTGATTGTAGTTTTAGTAACTTTAAATTTGACCTTCATAAGTGGCTTCCGAGGGCCTAAACTGAATAAATGGTTTTGAATGTTGAATTACTGTTTCGATTAGAAAGGTAAGGGGGCCAGTGAAATTACAGGCACATTAGACTTAATAACTTCACGTCTCAGGGTCGACAATGGATTGGCGATTGCAAATGTCCATAGGCGGCGGTGACCACTTACCATCAGGGGGACCGTCCGGTTGTTTGTCGGACCATGTGGTATAAAAACAATAAAAAGCTACTGAACAACGCGAAATTTTTCGTAGATAGGATATCGATATCGCGAGTGAAACCGTGGGGGACAGCTAGTATTTATACAAGTCTGTATTAAAAAAAGTTGTATGGGTATATAATGTATCTACCAGTTATGTGTGTTTCATAATAACTCTGCTAAGTTTGGAATCTGATGGCCGTGTGTAAAAAATGTCGCAGGATATTAATTTATTTATTTAATTAAATGATTGCCATTAAGGCTATAGTTCTGTGACAACATTTCTCATGTATGGAAGTAAGAACGTGACTATGCCATGGTGTAATTAGCTGGCAATGATCTCCAAATAATTCCCATAACTCATAATTTCCATACCAAGTTCATGGGAAACAAGGAGTACCGGAAACCATGGGACATATCATGTGGTAAACGATGGGGGTTCAACAACCTTATTCGGGTTAGAACATTACCGAGATGCGCTTGCGCAACCATGTAAACAAGTTTTCTTATAAGACAGATGTGTGGAGCATAATGATCTTACGATTTGGGTTCAACGGATCTTATAATGCGTTCCTTTATTACTTAACTGTGATATTGTGGTTAAATAACTTACAAATTTTTGAATAGGATTTTTTTTTCTGTAGTAACAATATAAATTTTACTAAACATAACCTAATTATATTCCGCAGTTTTACCCGCGTTCCCGAGAGTTGTCACATTTTCCCACTTTCTTTACCCACTTCATTTTCACAATTTAGCCTATATATTATTCCTGGATATGCTCTATCTATGTACCAAGTTTCATCCAAATCTGTCAGGCAGCTTTTGCGTGAAAGAGTAACACACATCCATACATACAAACATTCGCATTTATAATATTAGTAGGAAAGTTCTGAGATTATTTCTCCCTTATTTAGCTAATACAACCTTCATCGGTTCGCGGCGCAACGAGGCCTTGGAGAGCTTACTTCTCACTTGGTTCCATAGTTAGCGAAAGAGACAGGGCATAGAGGCCGCGACGAAACATCCTCCAGCTAGTGACATTTTCCATACATAATCGTAGTGGTGGTGACTACCGCTGTCAGCGTTCTGGGCACGCTTCTGGCAGCGATTTAGACCAGCTATTCCTACTGTACAGCCGATCTATCTTTCCTTTCCCATCTTCATTTTATTGTCTAGCTGTCTAACTGTCCCTCGCGGTTTAACCCGCGTTTATCGATATCATATATAGCCTATAACTATCTAGGAAAAATCCGCATCGAATGGTAGCAGTCCCATCCCGATATGTTCAGTAGTTTTGAGGTGATGGTGCGTCAAAGGAACCCTATTTCCTTTATATATATGTAGATTAAAAAGTTAGTTTTAAAGTTAGAAAATGAATATCCTGGGACGATCTTTACACACGGCCATATGATCTCAAACTAAGCAGAGCTTGTACTATGGAAACCAGATAACTGATATACTATTTAAAATTAATTTTGATATTTTTATACATCCATATACGGATTTACAAACGGATTTTGAGCATTGATTAATCTTTAACATCCATTTTGGTTTTATAATCGTAAAAAATAAACAAAAAAAGTTATTTTATGCGTTAATACTAAATCACTGGACCAAAAACTACTTAAAGCCTTGTCACCCACTCAGCTTTTAAACTAATTTGTTTCTACTCAAATAACAAACGCATTTAGATAAAGACATTTGTAAAACAAGTCTAATCGAGTAGTCAATGGACATCAACATTCCTTTGTACAGTTTTTACCTTTATCTCAGAAGCACTTTTGATTTCAACAGGTAAAAAACTTAATGTCTACAGTTTTTGTAGCATCTTGTAGTTCAGACACTTGAGAGTGAGACGTTGGTTGGAATGCAAAGTATTTTGGTGAAAAGAAAACGAGAACATTCATTTCTGTTTCATTTATTTATAAACAGTTTGCTTTAATTTGCTGAAAGATTATTTTGGGAAATATTTTGTAATGGTATGATGTCAATGGCGATTAACAGGGCCTCGATTCTGTAAAGAAAATGATATTAACTCGAGGATGATTCGTCGCGGCCCCCGTGCTCTATCTCTTTCGCTAACTACGCTAATACTACTAATCACATGAGATATAAAATCTCCGAGGCCTGCGTAAAGCGGCTCGCGGACGAAGTTTGAATTAGCTGAATGAGGGGGCTGGTAATTTACAACAAAGCTAATCTTGCACTGGGAATCGAATCCATGACATAAGTAGCAGGCAGGGTCTCTATCTACCAAGCCATCTGGGCCGTCGCCGCATCTTATAATAGCTCATAAAAGCTTTATACATATGTTAATTCTTAGAAACATTTTATCTATCCCTGAACACATTCTGTCGCATAAACTGAGTTCTAACAACATGCTGTAATAATTTATAAATTTACAGTATTTAAAGCAACGAAACCTATGTTTTATAATAATAATATCTGCCCCCGCGGTTTCGCCCGCGTTCCCGAGGGATTTTACTTTTTCCCGAGATAAAAATTATACCGTATATTAATCCAGGTTAAAAACTATCTATGTGCCAAGTTTCATCCAAATCCGTTGGATAGTTTTTTTTTTACATACATCTTGATACTTATCTTATCCGAATCACTATATATAAGCCCATAAAGGCTTTTGTGGTTTTTAGCATAAGAACGATAATTATTGCTATTTTGATCATAAATAAAAAAAAGAAAACTGAAGCTTAAACAACTACGTCTTTAACCTGTTCCACGCGATTTAACCCGAATTCCCGAGGGAAGGTTTATTTTCTAGGGATAAAAAATAGCCTATGTACTATTCCAGATTACAATTTATCTCTGTTCCAAATTTCATCCAAATCCGTTCGGCAGTTTTTGTGTAATAGAGCAAAAACATCACACGTCCTCACAAACTTTCTAACATAATGTTAGTAGGTTTTTCAGAATGTCAAATGAATTTCTCGATAATTGTTGATGCAAAGCGTAAGGCCGTGCATGCCTTATCGATTTTAACCAAGGTCGGTGCAAGTGCACGGGCTCGGCCGTTGCGCATGTTAGGCTGGCAACACACTATCGACTTGGTATTACTCATTCGTTTCATCGACTACTCTTGTTACCAAGAATTTCAGTTCAGTGGAAGGTTAATCCAATCATAACTTCACGCTCATTATCTCCGAAGAGTCATATGGAGATTCACATTTCCTTGTGGTATTGTCGCTGTTGTAAAAATGTTGATATCGAAAGAAAAATTCTCGATACTACAATGTATCGATTCATTTTCGTGTCCCTAGCTACAGGTGATCATTTCTGACAAAGAAAACTTGCGGCACGCTATGATGGCCATTTTGACGTTTAACAATGACAAATAAAAATAACCTTTATTCCTTCAGCCATAAGGTGCATTTATTGATCCAACAGTTAATTATATGAGGAAGGAAATCAACCTTATTCCAAAGCAATACTGTTTCTTTTCCCACGACAATCTGAAATGTCTGAAACGGCCATCATAGCGTGCCGGTAGTAGAAATCAAATCCAGCACCTCTGATCTCCAAGCCGAGTACACTGGTTGACTACAGAGGTGACTCCACGGGATATATACTGCTAATATTATAAATTCGAATGTCAGTTTGTTTGTGTTTCACGGCTCAATTGAGCAACGCCTAGTAGGAGAAGGCGGGTAAACGGGCATAGGACTATGCGTTATTAGAGGTTAGAACTGCCGAGTGGGTAGTTTCCAATATATGAGGATAAATACCAGATATCTGCCAGTAGCATTTTTAGTAATGTATTCTCCAAAATATTGGCCTTTTCCTTTTATTTGCTGCAATTGATTTGAAAGCTTGAGACAAAACCTAATTACATCTGAGGACTTTTTGTTGACTATCAAACCCACCTGTGTCGACGCAGTCAGGGTTGCCGTCCTTCAATAATCGACCGGGGGCTCGATTCTGTAAGGAAAATGACACTAACTCGAGGATGTTTCGTGGCGGCCTCCGTGCTCTGTCTCTGTCGCTTACTACGCTAATACTACTAATCAGGTGAGAGTTAAGCTCTCCGAGGCCTCCGTGAAGCGGCTCGACGACGAAGTTTGTATCAGCTGAATAACGGGGGCAGTAAAACTCGAGTCGTCAATGTGCTCTCAGCCTAAGAATTATGTTTATAAACCCGCGTCCTTGTCCATTGTTACGTTAATAGCAACAAATGGAACGTATTACTTGTAATGTATTTGTAACAGCCACTTTAGATTTGAAATCATCTGTTTGTGAATTCTAACTAAAATCGATTGAAAAGTTTGTTACTAATTTATTTGGCTAACTAAATACATACATACAATACAGGAATAGTTTGCGTACTAATTGGAAAACATTAATATCCCACTTCAGGGTGTTGGCTAGGTATCCTGCTAAATTAAGACGTCTTTCGTGGAGACCATCCATCAGGTCTGCATTATGCCGTACATTCCAGTCAGAATAGGACTATTTATTATAATACCAACAGTTAATATTCAAGTACTAACTTGAATTGATATTCAGAACGAGATTCATAATGCTAGTGGCTTTATCTATCATCAAACGAAACGATATGATTATTAAACCGATTGGTTCGGCCTTGCTATTGTTTATAAATATTATAAGCAGTAACGTTCTATTTCATTATATTGAGTTACTAGTTGTCCTCCGCGGTTTTACCCGCGTTCCCGAGGCATATCTCATTTCCCCGGGATAATAAGTAGCATATATGTTATTCCAGGATATGCTCTATCTATGTGCCATCCGTTTCATCCATATCCGTTTAGTAGTTTTTGCGTGAAAGAGTAACAAACATACTTACATACAAATCTTCCCTCTTTATAATATTAGTATAGATAGTATAGATGATTTGGTTTGGAATGTTATTTGATTAGATATTAACTTACAAGCTTAAAAAAATCCTTGTGTCGGAGTAGCTTCCACCTTCATAAGGGCCCTCTGGGGTCAAAATTGATGGGGTCCAACTTTTAAGGATGCCATAAAAAATCTGGTACCAATACTGTTGGCACACTCACACATAAACTAGCTAATTGTCAGGCATAAGTTACTTTAAATCTTAAGAAACGATCAAAAGAGATTTTATTCAAAAATATCTGCTTATTTATTTGGTGGTTCCAATTTTTTTTAATTCCATCCTATTTTTCCATATCTAGAACTGTAACACTCAGATAGTAATCTGTAAAAAAATATTAATATTGTCATTAATACATATTAACCTACTATTTACTATATTTTTCTCTTTACTTAAGAGCTTTTATAGAATGTATTGTTTATTATTTAAACACTTTAGTTTCATTGGTAAGTCTTGCACATGAAGACTTGCAACACTGAAAAGCGCTGAGTTTTTATTTGTCTCAGCCATTACTCAGCAAGAAAGGTCAATTTTCTTACAGTAATTTGCGTTATATCTCAAGTGTCTAAAATATTTTTATTTTTTTTATAAATATGATAAAGTAAATATATTTTTCTATAATTTTTTTTTTCTTATTTTTTTTTATTTGCTGGCAATATTACATAACCTTATCATATCTTATGGCAACAGCATAGCCGAGTAGTTATTAGTATAGAGCAGACTACTTGTTGTACTAATGACAAAACTTATTCATACAAAGATACGAAGGCAAAACTATGAGTTATCTACAAAATGCAACAAAACAATAGTGCGGTTATCTTTCCTACGTAAACCTTGTCATGTAGTACCTATTGAACGCATACAAGTTTTGATAAACGGTCGTTAACATCGCAATGATAATACAACATCGTGCCAAGAGCGGGGTCAATTATTATTTGACTTATTTAGTCGCAGTTAAGCAGGCGTGGCTTGAGGTGGTAATAGTGTAGTATTTTGACTAATATAACTAATTGACTTAGGCGGCCTTGCGGAAATCCATTGTAAGGGTATACAGAAAACAAATATCTAATAACTAATTCTCTTCTCTATCAAGTCCCAAACAAGTAAACTCAAAAGAAAATCGACAATGTTTCGCTTCTACACGAAGCATCGTCATAGGGACATGAGTTTCGTAGGGGGTTAAATGGGGATGTTAAATTGATTCTCCTGGAACTCGCTCAAGGCTGAAGCGGTCTGAGCTTGGGTGATTTCTTCGCCAAACTAGGCAATGTGCCTCGGTCTGCGTACGCGGCAAATTTGAGACCGAATGTAGGCCTTTTGTAGATTTTTGATTAGGTAATTGCAGAATCGATATGGTGGCAGGAAGCCTAAGGTCCTAGGTCCATTTGTAGATTGATATTATGCATATACAGGCTCTGTGGCTCTGCGCATGAACCTGTTTTGGAGGACTTGAAATTTATGAATCAGCTGGGGATTGGCATGCGCAAAAAGTACACTGGGTAGGTTTGGCTCGCGAGTTTATAAAAGTGCAGTCTGCCCAAAACAAGGGGGCGTGAACACATAGTCTCTTTATAGGGACCCCACACAAGTATGGCCACAAGTGTCGATGGTACATCCTTGGTACCTTATAAATTGAGCCGTCGTGCCACACTTGTCGAATGCTTTCGCTACGTTGAAAAAAACGGATACGTCTCATTAAAACTGATTGGAAATGTAATGATGTGTCTTCTACGATTCTATTCACTCGTTGCACATACCGGTGTTTGGCCAAATTCCTCATCAGGAATGAGTTTAAAAGCATCGGCAAATACTTCGATGAAATGATTTATTCAGTGCTCGATGCACAGGGACGAAATGCTCGTCCACTTGCCCGTGTCCTGGGGTGTTAAGGTAATTGTGTAAAGGTATGATACTAGCTCAAGGATGTTTCGTCGCAGGCTCCATGCTCTGTCTCTTTCGCTAACTTCTCAAACACGCGAGAGGTCCGCTATCGGAGGACTTGTTGCGCGTGTGGGTGGAGGCGGCCAAGGAGGTTCTCTGGCTAGACAGGGTGGGCTGGGGTTCATCGGGGTAGGCGCGTATGGCGACGGGGGCGGAGAGGGGAAGGGTACAAAACTATTGATTTTGTCTACCGCACCCCAGATTCTATACTGTCGGACTATCAACCACGCATGCGCGTCATCCTTCACCCTCGCGAATTTACCTTACTCATTTGAAAAGGCCATAGCCTGTCTCTTTCTAAGCCTATAACATCGATGTTCTTGCTACATGACTGTGTGAATTTAATTTTGTCGTTTAGCTTTCGATGGTCGTCAATTTTGTCAGTTCAGCAGCCATTTCGATAAAATTTACTGCTTCTTTATTAAAATTTACTGTGCTTTTCCTGTTTCTTGGATTTGATATTTCATTCGTGGTGAGTGATTTCTTGATTTATAATAGCTACATAATCCAACAGTTTAGGTTTTCTTTTATCAGTAGGTAAATGCTTGTAATGCTTGTAAATGCTATAAAATATATAATATATACATGATTTATTTGAAACAGTTTTATATTAAACAATGCCATTATCACAATAGCTATAAATAAATGTGATTTATACATATGTTTTTAAAACAATTAAAATACATTTTTCATACAACGTTCTGCACATTAACAATTATGCTATTTTTCAACATGCGCTTGGAAATCCTGGACAATGTTTATGCACACGGCTATCTGATCCCGAACTAAGCAGAGCTTACACTATGGTATCAAGATAATTGAAGTATAAAAAATGGCTTTCTCCCGCGGTTTCACCCGCGCTCCCGAAGGATGTAACATTTTTCCGGGATGAAACACTATTTATTCCAGACTATAATCTATCTCTTTGGCAAATTGCATCCAGATCAGATCAGCTGTTGTGGCGGGGTTGAGTAACAACATCCTTCCATCCAAACTTTCTCATTACACATAATAGTAGTAAGATGGTACTTTTTATATACAAACAGACATCTAGATTCTAGACATAAGTGGGAAAGCTATTAATCTAGAATTCCATCAACACTGACTAATCCTGTTCATCATTGCGATTACCCAAAATCGATTTATTATTGCATTCGAATGATACAAAACCACATCTACCAGATTGCAATTTGATTACATTTCCACCGTGACAAAGGGCTCACAAATTGATTAGAATGTCTTACGATCCGTATCTTGATGTTAATGTTGGTAACATAAACATTAGCACCAGTTCATCATGGTAACAGATAAGTGAAGTCATTTCCCAAATAGGCCAATCATAATTAGTAAATATTATTATTATTCCAAAGCAGTGTTTATTTACCAGCCTTGTTTGTTTGTAATGGGACAGGCAGTTACAGGCACGAGACTTCTTTATGTCTCAGGGTTTACAATACATTGGCGATGTCCTTGGTGTTGCAAATGTGCTAGGCGGTTACCACTTACCTGGACTGTAAGCCTGATTGTTTGACTTCACGTAAAACAAAATTGAGTAGATAACAATCCCTTTGCTCAAAGAGATGAGAAATCTTTGTAACTGGCTGATTGCCTTTCTATGTTTAGGTGGAATACATTTTCTAATAGGGGCAGTGGTTCCGGAGTTATCGTATTTGCTTTATTAGCTTTCTATATAGTACTAGCTGTACCCTGCAACGCTTCGCTGTGGCACATTGTGATTGAATGGTTGCGAAATGAGAAACAAAACAAAGACGGTCGCGGATATGTTATGTAAAATATAGATAAAAACAATCCTTGATGCGGATTATATATCATGTTAGAATTTCAGTTCGATCGGTGCAGAACTTTTTGAGTTTTTGAAGCGTAGACAAACCAACATAAAATTTATCTATATATATAAAAATGAATCTCTTTTTCCCTTGGTCACGGCATCACTCGTGAACGGCTGGACCGATTTCACTAATTCTTTTTTTGTTGTGTTTGTTATTGTCAGGAGAGGGTTCTTATGAAAGAAAAAATTAAGAAAATTGCGCGGAAAATTAGAAAATTTAAGAAAACTTAAACACTTTACTAGCGCTTTTGACAATATAAACTTTTACTATTGTCAGTCGTTTGACAGCTGCAGCGATTGACAGAATGCGCGCTGCAAATATCGTTTAAAATAGAGATAGCTAGCATATATATAGATTAGTATAGATTCTATCTTTTAATATCGATATATAAAAACATTTCTTTTTAAATATAGTTCCTCTAGCTTCTAAATATATAACTGCTCAATTCCTGTAGAATTACTCCGATACAAATATTGAAAATTATTAACACAAGGTCTATTTTTTTACCATTAGCTGTAACCTTCCACTTGAGATGTTAAAGTATCTAGGCGACAGCGTTGTTGAGTGCCCAGATATCCAGGATTAGATGTAGACAGAAGGCAAGAGCGGTCTTTCCTCTTACATTCCTTATCTGTAAAGCTATGATACTGATAACAGTATTATATTAACATTCCTCTTAGGCAATGAAAGTATTTAGTACATTTACTTACCACATTACTTGGTCATAATTTGAAGGGGTAATTGAATTTATTTTTTTACTATTTTATAAAGAGTATTGTAAAGGCGTTCAGAATCTCTCTTTGGCAGTTTAACTCGCTGTTTTTAAATTTAATCTATTTAAAATTACATTTCTTTTGCTGAAATTTGGTTGAATTTTGTATGGGTGATAACAATATTTTCGAATTATCTTGAAATTCATTATTCGTGTATAAAACAAGCATTTTAGACTAGGTGTCACCCGCGTTCCCGAGGGATGTAACATTATGCCGGCACAAAAAGTATCCTATGTGCTGTTCCAGGGCATTTTCTATATGTGTGGCAAGTTTCATCCAACTGGTAGTTTTTGTATTAAAGGATAACAAACATCCATACATACAAACTTTCGCATTTATAATATTTGTAGGATTTTTCATTATAACAAGGTTTTTTGGTAATTTTTTCACACCTTGGGTTACATTATTGGAGTTTTAGTATGGATCCCTAACTTTAAAAAATTTAATAGCCTATGTTACTCAGTGATAATGTAGCTTTCTAATGAAAAAAGAATTATTAAAATCGGTCCAGTACTTTTTGAGTTTATTCGTTACATACAAAAATACAAATCTTTCCTCTTTATAATATTAGTGTAGATTAGCGGTTTTGCTTCGTAGTTCTATTAATGTAGTTAAACTCTTTCCAATAGTTGGACCTTTCAAGACATTCATATATTTTCAACAGATAATTACAAGGCTAGACTTAAATGTATAATTGTTTTTAAGATGGAGTACTTAGTTAATGCAATAGAAAAAACATAGTGCCCTCAAAATGTAGTGGTGTTATAATTTACAAAATAAAAAACATTTTACCAGACAGTTGGTCACAATAAACTGTCCGTAACATCCTTCTAATATTATAAATGCGAATGTTTGTATGTATGGATGTTTGTTACTCTCTCACGCAAAAACTACCAAACGGATTTGGATTAAACTTGGCACATATAGAAAATGACCTGGAATAACACATATTATACTTTTTGTGCCGGGAAAATATAACATCCCTCGGGAACGCGGGTGAAACTGGGACAGCTAGTTAAAATAAAACGTAGAACCACCGCCTTATCAAATTTTGAACTACCATTGTTTTGTTTGTTAAGAGTTGAATGGCCGATTAGAAAGTTTGGGATAAAGCTATCTGAGAGCAAACTTGGCAGTTTACACAAGTGACATGAAAAGTTGAGCCGCATCCGGGCCGTACGTCCCCAGTCTACCCGACATCAACCTTTATAACAGGCATGGTGATATGATTTATTGAGTTGAAGACGAGAAGTGTCATGAGTAGTTAGTGAAATACAGAAGGCGTGAATAGGTATTTTTGATTAACAATTTTATTCTCAAGTAATAGAAGAAGTTTTAGGAACTAGACTTAAAAAAAGCTATACATTACTTACAATGTTGACTGACATATTAGCAACTTTTATTAAATGTCAAAACGACTGTTGTCTGAAATAGCAATTTGTGACGTCATAAATGTACTGCATCAAAATATCTACTCTTTTTAGTAAGGTTGATACTTAAAAGACAAATTAATTATAAAATTGTGCTCACATTTGATGTAGGTATTAGTGTATTTTTGGTTGTTCATTACACTGGATAGTGTTTTATCATTTATTTTAAATACTGAATAGTTCCATATTATGAATTCTCAAGTTTAAAAGCTGATTTCACAATCAATATTGGAAGTCTTGTAACACTGTAATTGAATCATATAAACAGCCAGATATCATGTATCTGTTCATTGTCAGGCCAGTTGGCTTGGTGGTTAACGCTCTGACTGCCAAACCGAAGGTCGCGGGTTCGATTCCCACCCAGGACAAACATGTTGTGTGCATGAACATGTCTGTTTGTTCTGTGTCTGGGTGTAAATATCTATATAAGTATGTATTTAGAAAAAAAAAAGTAGTATATGTAGTATATCAGTTATCTGGTTTCCATAGTACAAGCTCTGCTTAGTTTGGGATCAGATGGCCGTGTGTAAAGAATGTCCCATGATATTTATTTTATTTTATTGTAAAATAAGGCCTAAGTATTCGAGTCTTTGGTTTCAAATTACCAAATTGGTTTGCTTCTGCCTACATACTTAATTCATATATTTTACAAAACTAATAGCAAATAAAAATAGATGTAGCAGACCTTCTAGGGCATTGTAACGACCATACCTTTTTCCACCGTAAAGTAGTGCATTTGTATTGGTTAGAAAGTTAAAATGGCATGTGAAATTGCAGGCACATGAGACTTAACAACTTCAGGTGTCAGGGTCGACATTGCATTTGTGATGTCCCTGGCATTGTAAATGTCTATAGATGGCGGTCAGCATCGGCACCATCAGCACAGGCTGCTTGTTAGTAGACCTATTTGTTGTTTAAAAAAACGCGTGTGTACATGTACGCACGTAAGAAGTTATACTCCAAATTATTGATGAGAAAAACTGCACTAAAAGCATTTGTCTTTAGTATTCAGTCGTGAAATTGATTTTTGTAGTGTCATAACTCTTTGCACCTGTCTATAGCAACGAATAACAATTTTTGACGTTGTGAGGTTATTATTGACAATATTATCATTATTCATTCATTGATACTGACAGTTTCGATTTGTGCGATGTTCCAGAAAGAACGTTATCAGCTAACTTCAGGGTGTAGGTTTTTCGTGACGTGTCGCGCGTCTTAAAAATGTACTCTCATTATTCCCTAATGTGCCAAAAGAAGTAGGTTCAAAAGCAGACTTTAGATCTTAGGAAAACATTATAGTTAGTATGTTGCCTGACAATTCTTGATCCTTGTGAAAATGTCTACAGCTTGCAATCAGTATTTGTACAAGAGTGGAATGTTGCTTTTTAACCGCGTGCTCAATTTTGATGACGGAGCAAGCGATGGATTCTAAAATTGATCCAAAATACTTTTTCCGAGATGGGTGAAAATTGTGTTTGTTATTTCATAATGATTCTTGTGGCACCATAATAAGAACATAATTAAGTCGTGTCATGAAACAGCAATAAAGAAAGCATATTCAAATAAACAGGTGACACAGGCTGTGTAATTAATGAAATAAACAAACCTACACCTGCCGTGGTGAAAGTAGACACTACTAGTTGTATGTTAACAACTTGAAACGTGTGTTGTTGCATTCAAACACCTGCCATTTACATTTCATCATCATCGTCTGCTTGCTCGCGTCCCAATCATTTAGGGTCGGCGCGTTTGTACGCTGTATGTTCTATTGGCGTTATATTTTACTAGCGGTTCCCGACATGCGTTGCTACACTATTCTTTTTGACAAGAACCTTCGCAGGCGTACGTATAACAACTCACAAAAGTTTCATCGCTATCGGGTGACTAACCAAGCAAACATTGAGGTCAATCGCAATACTTACAGTCATAAAAAAAAACCTACAGACATCATTTTTATATTCAGCGTTCTCTAGTATTGTAGTTTCTGTCCTCAGATATAGCGATTACGAAAATAGTGAAAACCAATTGCGTTATTCTACTATTCAGGACGGAGATAAATCTAACAAATCAAAGAGCATTGAAATCTGTGCCGCCGTTCTTGTTCAAACACGAAATTAAATGTTTAGATAGAGAAGAGATTTGACAGATCCTTCTATAGCCTATAATATAATATTTTTGACCTCTTGGTCCAAGGTGTAAAATGTAAATGATCGTATTGATGGTCTCTAGAGATTAGTTGAAGTTACTTGATAAATATCAAAGCATTAAAACGAAGAAAAAGGAAAAAAAAACATTCACATTTCAATTATAATTATAATGAGTCCATAGATGTTAATGTCGTGAATGTTACTTGTGTAGAATCTTTTTTAACTTAAACAAGTTAAAAAAGACTTACTTATAACCAAAGTCTCATCATGATGTGGCTAAATAGTGAGGATAGTGTCTTTGTCATTAAAGACCTTCAAATCTGTCTCTCTATTTCTCATCTCTACTCTTATTCCAAGTTACTGAAGCTATATCAGAACGCTGCTCCTACAGAGTCGGTCTAATTGTTTTTATTGTTAAAAATGAGCTTATGGCCTACGACTGAACCCAGAGTTATGACCAGGCATAGGATGTGGCACACTTCTCCAGCAAATGCCTATTCACTCTGGCCTCCAATATACCCAGGTTAAAGGTGTCGGGAAACACTTACCCCGGAAGAGAGTTCCACTCCTTTGCAGTTCGTATGAGGAATGAAGAAGCGAAACGTTGTGTCCGTATAAGCGGGATGTCGACAACGTGTGAATGGAAATTCTACGATTTCATTTGTATTATTTGACTTGAAACAGTTAGAGTGGGGATTATGTAGAGCTCATACCATATACAAATACCAAGCTCAGCTCAATATCCAATTCTAATCCACCTTGAGCAGGTTGTAATACGACTTGTAAATTGGGATGCAAATGCGGACTGCGTTCATTGGTAACATTATCCACCCACAGCATTCTTGATGTGAAGAATTGATATACAGTAATTTGTTTTATTGATTGCGACAGATTAGATTTGCGTCCAAAATTTATATTCAATCCGGATCCTTTCCGATCTAGAATTTGATATAGCTTGTATTGTAATTGTTGGGAAATTGCCTTAATCCAATGGTTTTGGTATACATTTTGGGAGCCTGTATATATTTAGTAAAGAAAAGGATTAATACATAGAGGACAGACTTCACAACAAAAGAACTGTAAAAAGGATAGTTGGAATAAGAGGCCTATGTAAAATACATGGCTATTTCTAGATGCATGTCCTGTGGGACATCTAAGTTGGGTTTATAAATTATTTTTCAGAAGTTATGAAGGAGCCAAAGATAGCACTTTTTGAGCATGAATAACCGCTAAGAAGAGATATTTTGATATACTATCTCTAATAGGGTTAAATAGGATACGAAAGATTATATGGACAATAATAATAAAAAACCAGAACTTAATTTATCGTGTATTCAGGCAATTTTCAAAATTATACCTCTAAGGAGAGAAAAAGGGCCAAAGTTTGTATTGATAAAGTTACTTCAAACTTTTGATTATTCATGTCATTAGACATGTCTTTGTTTTGGCTTTTAATCTTGAGAACACTGTCCCCCGCGGTTTTACCCGCGTTCCCGTGGGATGGCACATATATTATACATAAAAACCTTCCTCTTCAATCACTTTATCTATTAAAAAAAACCGCATCAAAATCCGTTGCGTAGTTTTAAAGATTTAAGCATACATAGGGATATAGGGACAGAGAAAGCGACTTTGTTTTATACTATGTAGTGGTGAGTTCATTATATTTATTTGACGTAGAATTTTTCACTTGCACATTTTTTTTGAAATTAATGCACTTCTTGCAATTCTGTTATTTTGAAGTACCAGCTGTCTTCATGATAATGTATGTTATATTTTGACATACTTAGTCAAACTTAAGACTTACTCATTTCATAATTTCTCATTCAACATACATTTTCAACATACAAGTGTAATTTTCTGCCTAATCTGTATGTAAGTAATTTTAATCTATACTAAAATTATATAGAGGAAAGATTTGTATGTAAGTATGTTCGTTACTCTTTCACGCAAAATCTTAACGGATATGGATGAAACTTGGCACATAGATAGAGCATATCCTGGAATAACATATAGGCTACTTTTTATCCCGGAAAAGTGTGATATCCCTCGGGTACGCGGGTGAAACCGCGGGGGACGGCTAGTCACTTATGTATTCAAATTTTCCGTCAAGAACATGGCTGTTTACTAAAATATTCAAAGAAATGTAACGGAAGTCACGACACGTTAACAATCTGACAGTACTGTCACGTATAAAAACAAACTGCTCCAAACATTTTCCCTACCCCTAAGACTTGAACGCCCTCTCCCTATAAATCCGAAAATAGATGAATAATAATAACCATAATCTATTTTGAACTCTATACCATTAACATAAAAACTATCTAAAATCTAAATAGTACAAACAGATGTACGTACTATGAAATAATATCGCGTTCCATTCGCAAATGGGTCTATACACTGCTCTTAAACTTTAAATTCGGAATGAAAGAATTATTACTAAGCTAGCAATGGTTGTGGTGGTTTAGAATAGAGTAGGGTGAGACTTCAGTGCGCAGGATTAGATCGCTGCAACAGATGTGCATGCAGGGGCGAAATAAAGACAATATCGATCTCTCAACGGTGCGCGTGCGCTTGTATTGATTTTAGCTATAATTTAAGTGTGGGGTTACTGTACTGAGGGGACGGATTTTATTTGTTCTATGCTTTGAATCATGATCGTTGCTATGGCGCATTGATGACCCCAGTGGGGGACCCTTTAGAGCGTTGAGGGGGAGTAAGGATAAGGTACGTCAACGCCAAAGAGTTCCAAGCGAGGATTTGAGTAGTTTTAAATTTCGAGCATTTTTACTCTACAAGCTAAAATTGATTTCGTTATCCAGCGAAGGGTTTTGAATTGACGATGAGGCCAACTATTAGGGATTGAAAAGGTGTGAAAGAGACGCCAAAGATGGTCACCACATCTCACTTTGGGGCTTCCGTAAAATGTCGTGTACTGTACTTGAGTTTAGTTTGGCTTGAGTTTGAATGGCAAAGTAAACATAACGAGCAATATTTTTCATCCTAATAAGTCCTAAAATTTGTGATTTATTGACCAATAAGCATTACAAGTCCTAAACAACACATTGGATGTAAACAGTCGCTGTTCCTAGGATGATAGCCAAGCAAATGTGAACCTTGCGTACTAAGCAAGATTCTTACATAAGCGATAGATTTTAATGAAAAATAACATGAAAAACTAAAGAATAACACACCTATTACGTAAAGAATAAATTTATTCACGGTTGCACCATAAAAGCAACACAAAATTTTATTGGCATTCAAGAATATATATCTTGAGAAGTAGGCCATTGCCGTGACTACCTTCAGAGTTATTTATAACATATTTGCTTCAAGTAAAGTTACATTATTACCAATAGATAATGAGTTAACCATTAAGTTCTTTGTTTGTTCTCCAGGCAGATTATTACTAGGTAGTGATTAAAATGAAATCTTAGCTTAGGGAAATCTCAGATGTATAACAAATGTCTCAATCACGCATAAACTGAACGGATTTGACAACACATAGGATCTTTTTACCCCTGGAAATTAATAGCCTCGGAAACGCGGGTAAAATAGGACAAAGATAGTCGAGAATATAATTTTAGTGAATCATTGACTCCTCATTAGGTTCCTCTGGTGTGGTCTGTACTTAATTTTGGGGGTAAAGGATTGCGGGTTGGTTATTGTTGGACCATTTTTTTTGCTACGTTCCGTAAGACATTCAAATAATAATTAGCCTTTCATCATAATATTAGGGGCCCGAAAACTGAGGCTTGAGCACGAACAACTATAGCTAACGTAGCGTCAACGTATTTAGAGCCAAAAAGCAATGCATTGGAAAATTGAATATATCTTCACGGTATACGCGATGATAAATATTCTTTTTTTATATACCACATTGGCCGACATACAAGCGGACGGTCTACCTGATGGAAAATGGTCACTGCCGCCTATGGATATTTGCAACACTAGGGGCATCGCCAATGCGTTGTCAACCCTGAGACGTGAAGTTGTTAAGTCTCATGTGCCTGTAATTTCACCGGCCCCCTTGCCTTTCTAACCGAAACACAGTAACACAAGTGCACTACTGCTTCACGGCAGAAATGGGTAAGGTGGTAGTACTTCCCCGGACGAACTCTGCACTATGAGCTGTACTACTCGAATATCAACAATATAAAGCAGCTTTTTGGCGCGCTGGATACGATGACTATACGCTTACGATGGGTAATCATATTTAGGGCACTACTGGTACGTCAACGAAGACAAAAAGCGGTCAATTATTCTCTCTGAAACCTAAAGCTAGAATATTATTCACCCACAAGACTCATGAGAACTGCATACTCTTAAACGGCCAATTTATTCTCGCTTTATAACCATAGAAGCGCCATTTCCTAACCTTGAACTGTCATTTCCACGTCAAAGTCCTCGTCCGGTAGCATGGGCTTGCGCTCGTTTAAATGACATCTCACTCAGTGAATGCACTAATGACTGCAATGCATCTACGTGTGACGTCACAGTATCTGACTCTAATAACTGACGATTTGATGACATCACGGTGGGAAAGTAGAGATAAGTGTAACCATTTGTGTGGAATTGCATGCGTTTTTGAATACCATTGTTCAGGTATGCAAACAAAGAACGTTGCTAATGTTGATAAAGTTTTGTTTAGTTTGTAATCGCAATTAAAGAAGAGCGTTGGATCAAAATGATAATAGTGTGTACACGATCAGCGCTCCATGGTATTTGGGAATCAAAATACTAAGTAACACAGGGAATATGGGCTCAAAAACTCACCACGCTAGCATTAACAGGCCAGTTGGCTTGGTGGTTAGTGACTCTGACTGCCAAACAGAAGGTTGCGGGTTCGATTACCACCTAGAATAAATTTGTGTGCATGAACATATCCGCTTGTTCTGTGTCTGGGTGTAAATATCTATATAAGTATTTATTTAGGAAAAAGTAGTATATCAGTTATCTGGTTTCCATAGTACCTACAAGCTCTGCTTAGTTTGGGACCAGATGGCCGTGTGTAAAAGAATGTCCCAGGATATTTATTATCTATGGTTATTTTAACGTAATAATGGCCGCCACATTAAATGATATGTGACCACAATTACAGAATGCATTCCTATACCTTTTAATATTTTTAATTTCTAACTCTGCCATATCTACACTAATATTATAGACAGGTAAAGTTTCTAAGTTTGGAAGTAGGTAGAAGGTAGGTAATCACTACTCGTTCGATTTGAAAAATCTCTCACTGATTAACAACATTATACCCGTTACAATCTTGGGTAGTTTAATCTAAAGAGGCAAAGGGTTATGCGCATCACATATATCCATATATATAAAAATGAATCCCTATTTCCCTTGGTCACGGCATCACGCATGGACGGCTGGACCGATTTCGCTAATTCTTTTTTTGTTGTGTTTGTCATTCTCAGGAGATGGTTCTTATGAACGAACAAATTAAGAAAGTTGCGCGGGAAATTAGAAAATTTAAGAAAACATAACGACCATATTAACTTTTCTAATGTAACCTTACCGCTTTTGACAATATAAACTCTTATAATGTAACCTAATCGTGTTTGATATAAATGTCAGTCGTTTGACAATATCGTTTAAAACAGAGGCATGGGTCGGAATTATATTGATTAAATAGTTAACCTTAGTGTTACACTTCACGGTTGATTCAATCGGGAGATTCGAATTCAATATTCATAGTTCAGACAGGACAACGTATGTCGGGTCAGCTAGTAGAACAATACATTTGTCACAAACAAATTTATCAAAGAACGGAATGGTTCGTGTCGTCCCTCTGCCTTCTGTAACTAGATACCGGAGCCGCATGACCACTGCCCAGTGTCCAATACAGTAATTGTCACATCAAATTGCCTATTACATTACATACGTGCGCGTGCCCTGGCATTACGTTACCGAGCTAAAGCCATTTCTTTGTCGCCCGTACCTTTGGAATGCGTGCAAGATCCATTATACCCAGCTCTGGTATAGATTGTGCAGTAATTTCCGCCACAACCCGTCTCGCATCTGTTTCTCTATATGTTCTATGTAATGCAACGTAATGCTTATTACATGTAATGTGGTGCAATTTACAATGTTCAGGCATCAATGCTGTCTTTTATAGAGTGCATTGGCTCGGTGTGCTTGTAATAGTTTTGTGGGAGATAGCTTCTGGGTTATGTTTAGGGTTGTTAACGGATATTGCTTTTTGGTCTGGTTTAATTTTATGTTTTTCTTTAGCTTTTTATAAAGAGTTTTGTTCATTTGAATGTACGTCTGCTTCAGGTTTTCTTTCTGAGGATAGAGCTTTTAAATTTCAATTGTTTTAACTTTTTGACTATTAATTCTTCCGGCTTAAAATTCCAGACGCTTGAAATTCGAGATAAATGAACCGTGATTGTCTCATAACAATGTCAAATCAAAACATCATTAGCCGTCACGAGCCATTGTTTCGCCCGAACCCATTGTGTAGCATCCTGACGATTGTTCTGAGCTATTCGAGCGTTAACTGGGAATCGAATCTGCTATAGGTCGATAGTCACTCAGGATGTGACATGTCATAGTGTAAGTGTCGAGGTGGATGACTGTGGCAAGTTAGTTGATTCATCCTTGTAACTTAATTTAACATTTTCAAGAGACAGATAGAAATGTTGTTTACATTTAGTTTTGTACTAACTGTCCCCGCGGTTTCGCCCGCATTCCCGAAAGATGTAACATTTTCCCGGCATAAAAAGTATCCTATGTATTATTCCAGGGTTTTTTTATATATGTGCCAAGTTTCATCCAATTCCCTTTGGTAATTTTTGCGTGAAAGAGTAACAAACATCCATGCCAACAAACTTTTGCATTTATAATATTAGTGGGATAAGAAATACATTTGTATGTATGATCATGCTGGTTCTGCGTCTGCTCGAATGTTTACTTATATATACAAGTATCTATGTACTTGAAAAGTAATTTATGTAGTAATATCATTCTTCTGGTTACCACAGAACAATCTTGGCTTAGTTCGGAATCAGATAACCGTGTGTAATATGTCCCAGGATATTTATACGGTTCGGGGTTGTGCAGAACTGCTCGGGTGCGCCCGATCTCTACCGAATCGAATCAGTTTCTATTTCAGTCTACCAGTTAATATGAAGCAGTCAATCTGTACACGACCGGGACTGGCGCGACTTATTAAGTCTGCGATAAACACTAATTTATTATTAACTAGCTATGCCCCGCGGTTTTACCTGCATTCCCATGAGATGTCACATGTATTATACATAAAAACCTTCCTCTTCAATCACTCTATCTATTAAAAAAATACCGCATCAAAATTCGTAGCGTAGTTTTCAAGATTTAAACATACATAGGGATATAGTGACAGAGAAAACGACTTAATTTTGACAGGACAGTTGGCTAGGTGGTTAATGACTCTGACTGCCAAGTCGCAGGTCGCGGGTTTGATTCCCACCCTGGACAAACATTTGTGTGCATGAACATGTCTGTTGGTTCTGTGTCTGGGTGTAAATATCTATTATAAGTATGTATTTAGAAAAATAAAAAAGTAGTATATGTAGTATATCAGTTATCTGGTTTCCATAGTACAAGCTCTGCTTAGTTTGGGACCAGATGGCCGCGTGTAAAGAATGTCCCATGATATTTATTTATTTACTTAGTGAGTCTATTGTTATTGAAATTGCTAGTCTTGTAAAACATAGATGCTTTTGGTTAAACGTAACAGAACTGAAGGTTACCATTTATAAGTAGTAGATCTCTTAATGCAGAGTTCGTCCGGGGAAGTACTAATGCACTTTTACTATTGTGTTTCGGTAAGGGGGCCAGTGAAATTACAGGCACATGAGACTTAATATCTTGACATCTTAGGATCGACAACGCATTGACAATGCCTGGTGTTGCAAATGTCCATAGACGGTGGTGATCACTTACCATCAGGTGGACCAGCTGTTTGTTACATAAAAAAGAAACCTTAAAATAAGACTTCCTTTTTGAGCTAGACTAGACTAGTCTAAAACCGACGAAGATTTTCACTTTTATAACGAGTAAGCAGTTAGGTAGAGTAAGAGTACTTTAAGTTATAAAAGTGAAAATCATCGTCAGTTCTAGACTTCCTCTATGAGATAGCACTATTAATTAATAAAGAACAACATACTTGTATTAATCACATATATCATATGAATTTATTGACGAAGGCCATAAATTTGTAGTTGACGCAAAAAACCAATAATTGATATTTCAGTGTAATACTAAATCATAAGAGAATGCAATTTCTACGTAACGCATATTAAAAATTAATAAAGCTACTAGTATTTGTGGTTCTCGATGCGTGGATTTCTCTTGTGCATATCAAATTGGTTCTAACAGCCTGGAGATAAGGGCTAAAATTGAATGGCTAGAGGTAATACTGGGGTACTCAGTTCACGGGTGGTTTGTGTGAAACAATAGAGGACAGGATGCGAGCTTGGGACAATACTGTTTTGTCATTGCCCCCATTGTCATCAGTCTCGTGTATGACACCGGATTAATTACTTTACCTTACTTAGGATAGGATTTTTATTGTTCAAATTAATTCTGGTGACAAAACAATACCGCGTAATTATATACTGTATTGTATGCTGGCAATTAAAAACTTTAGGCAGTAAACTTCCTGCTTCCTTAAAGACAAAATTATGTCATTTCAGTATTTTTTGGTGTTCTGGGTTTTGTGGTATTCTAATATCTATAGCAGTGTCTTTCAATCTGTGGGTCGCGAAGCGCTTGTTGAAGGGTTGCCGGCAGAAGGAAAAAGGCTGCGTAGACAATAAAATCACGATTTTAGTAAAAGGTTGGGCTTGTTTTATTTTCAAAAATGTGTCAAATCTTGGTGCTATGTTTGAAATGTTAACAATCAAATCATCGCGGCTTCTTGCAGACTAATAAGTAAAGGTAATATATAATAGGAATAACAGGGCAATTGGCTTGGTGGTTAGCGACCCTGACTGCCAAGTCGAAGGTCGCGGGTTTGATTCCCACCCATAAGCCAAAAGGACCCTAGTATTAAGGCTCCGGAATCCTTTGGTCCATCTGTCTCTCAACGGGCTGTATCTCATGAACCGTAATAAATACACTGTTGAAATTAACAGACTAAGAACTACTATGGTTGGTATAATAACAAATAATAAAAATTAAATAATGTGAAAAATTTATGAGGTGCGTGTTTTCTTCGGCGTTTTTATTAGATACTAGCTGTCCCCCGCGGTTTCACCCACATTCCCGAGGGATGTAACATTTTCCCGGCACAAAAAGTATCCTATGTTACTTCAAATACCTCCAAGAATAAGTGTACAAAGTTTCATGAAGATCGGTTAAGTAGTTTTAACGTGAAAGCGTAACAAACAAATTTACATTCACATTCACATTTATAATATTAGTAGGGATTGTACCTAAAGTCGCACAGAACCCTTAATGTGCGAATCCAACATACACTAGGCCGCTTTTATTTTTCAAAATATTCCATCTGACCTTGATGATACAAATTTGGGCACAATTCTCACGACGTAACTAACAAATAAACGTGATATGTGGTATGTGGTACGTATGCTAGGGGGGCGACCACTCCCATCCGGGATGCGGATGCGGATGACCCCGTCACAGCTGATCGGAGACATTCATCCGCTTTATATAAGTGGAGAGTGTACCTATAGCTTTATATTTTGGCAGTTGAATTTATGACTGTCAGCGGGGACGAATTGTCTGGTACTACAAATATCCTGGGACATTCTTTACACACGGCCATCTGATCCCAAACTAAGCAGAGCTTGTACTATGGAAACCAGATAACCGATATACTTACTAGGGTTCTTGGCTTTGATCATTAATTACACTTTTACGGGGTATTTTGTAACACCTTGTATAAGTATGTATTTAGAAAAAATAGTAGTTTATCTATTTTTGAAGTTACTCCAGTCGAAGATTCTATAAAACATAAACGAATCCTTTCGCAAAACTATGGGATACGAAACATTGTTCCCACACTACCATTACTGACGTGAGTATGTGATGCGATGCCAATACCCTGTCCCACACGTCAGTTCTGTCATACAACCGCGCTGGTAGCTCGCCGCAACAACCGCATCGCACTTCCGTGTTCTGTACCGTCAACTCACTCAATTAGAGGTTTGATGACATGTTATTACATCATTATGGGTGATTTAATGATAATATACACTAACAGAGGCTTTGGTTGCTTTATTGTGACGTTTACTAGGTTTACGGTTTACGGTCTCTTCAGTTTTGGTTGATCATGGATTATTTGTTTTGGAAATCTACGAGTCGAATTATATTCCTTGCATGTTCCCTGATTTGTTTTTTGAAGTGAAATTTCTCCTGCGGCTTTATAATTTTGATCTGCAACCTTTTTGTGTGACCAAAAATTAATCTTAATACTAATTAATAAATGAAGTTGAAGACTTTGTTTGGTTGAACGTGCTAATCTCAAGAACTACTGGTTTGAATTGAAAAATGATTTATGTGCTATATAACATCACGATACGACCAATAGGAGCGGAGCATCAATGAAATATGTGGCAAAAACGGAAAAAATATTCCTTTCGAGAGCTTCCGTTGCGTGCGCTGGGTAAACGTAAAGTCTATATCTATACTAATATTATAAAGAGGAAAGATTTGTATGTTTGTTACTCTTTCACGCAAAACCTACAAAACGGATATGGATGAAACTTGGCACATAGATAGAGCATATCCTGGAATAACATATAGGCTAATTTTTATCCCGGGAAAATGTGATATCCCTCGGGAAGGCGGGTAAAACCGCGGAGGACAGCTAGTGAATGATAAACACAATCTATGGTATTCAAAAGTGATTGATGAATAATTAAAATGTTTCCCTGTGATACAAAAGTTTCACCTCTATCGTGTTTTTACGCCCAATTTTTTTTGGAAAGTACGTTTATTAAGCTTCATATTGATTTGTTTTACTCTCTGCTTTCAAGTTATATTCAAATAGTATTGTCTTCTTTGTAAAAGCTGTTTACCGTCACATTAATCCTTATAAAAAATTAATAGTTATGCGTCATAGCTTGTTATCCCAACAGTACTGGCTTGTATAAAATCAACTGCTCTCGCTTCGAATAACCTTACTTCATAGTATAAAATATTTTGCGTCTGTGGCGGTCAGTGCTCGCCTTTATTGAATCGTTTATATGGAAGTGTATCGGGCTCGATTCTGTAAGGAAAATGACACTAACTCGAGGATGTTTCGTCGCGCCCTCTATGCTCTGTCCCTGTCGCTTACTACGCTAATACTACTAATCAGGTGAGAGGTAAGCTCTCTGAGGTCTCCGTGAAGCGGCTCGCCGACGAAGTTTGTATGAGCTGAATAAGGGGGCTGTTAGTTCTGGTATTTTAGATGGGTTTTGTTTGGAATTTTTAATACTTATATCTAGAAATAGGATATTTTGCCAGCAATTTCCGTGTTGAAGTTTGCGTTTTGTTTCGTCGTGTGTCTTTTAGGATGTCTTTAAAATGGTCTCGCTTTTTTAATCGTAAGATGGTTATATTTATCGATATTTATCAGTTTATCTTAGACGTTTTGGCGTATAGTGTATTAACGCTATCATTTATGTTTGTTATGATAATAGGACAACAATACATACAATCCCTTCTATCCCTACTAATATTATAAATGTGAATGTAAGTTTGTTTGTTGCGGTTTCACGTCAAAACTACTAAACCGATCGTCGTGAAACTTTGTACACGTATTCTTGTAGGTATTAGAAGTAATAGGATACTTTTTGTGCCGGGAAAATGTAACATCCCTCGGAAACGCGGGTGAAACCGCGGGGGACAGCTAGTAGATACATAAATATTATAAAATACCAAATTTCTTGTATTTTACATCTGAAAATAACTGGGTTAGTGATTTATGATCATTAATAGTGTATTGTTTCAAACTAATACAATTCAATCAACTTTTGTTGCTGACTTTGCGCGCTAATCGGGTATATTATATTACTAGCTGCATATAGCTAATCATTTGTGCAATCACATGTTCCGATTAAATCCTAATTTTCATCAAGATCGGTCAAATCATTATTGAGTTATAAAAGGATATACAGACAGACAGAAAAAAAATATGTTAAATTGGCGTCGTTGAAACGAATATTTATCACAACATTTTTATTGTATAGACAGACAGATTCTACAGATTATATTTATATTATACTAGCTGTCCCCCACGGTTTCACCCGCGTTCCGAAAGACTAGATATAATCCGCGAATTGTCAAACGCACGCAAACCTCTCAAAAGGAGTATTTTTTATCTCGTTTTTGCTATTTTTTTCATTCATGCTCCGCTCCTATTGGCGTAGCGTGATGCTACATACCCTATAGCTATATATTCTCGATAAATGGACTATTCAACACAATAATAGTTTTTCAATTAGAATCAGTAGTTACTGAGATTAGTGCGTTAAAGCAAACATACAAACAACTTTTCAGCCTTATATATTAGTATAGATTATAGATTATAGAAAGTGTTGATGTAAAGAAATAGGTCACCTAGGAATATATTGGCACATCAACTTTTTTCACATTTTAGGTGTTTTTAAGTTTGAATTTAATTGACGGATTCAGTTTTTATCGATTTTAATAGTTTGTTTATTAGTATAAAGCTTAGATTCATAAATTATATAAAACTAGCTGTCCCCCGCGGTTTTACCCGCGTTCCCGTGGGATGTCACATGTATTATACATAAAAACCTCCCACTTCAATCACTCCATCTATTAAAAAAAACGCATCAAAACCGTTGCGTTGTTTTAAAGATTTAAGCATACATAGGGATATAGGGACAGAGAAAGCGACTTTGTTTTATACTATGTAGTGATAATACTCTATGCACATTTGAACACTTATACCGTAGAGACTGAATTTCGCTTTTATTGCAGATGTGCCAATATAATACTAGGTGAGAGATATGCAGCCTATATAGTAAATTTATAAAGACTCCAAGTGCACAGCTGTTAACTAATAAGCTTATAATAACTAAATAATGAAGGCCAGCCCACTCTCAAGAACTATGTCAAGGTTAGGATTGATATTCAAGTTCATTGGCACCGACTTCAACAGTCAACACAAGCAGATGTACCTAATGGCAACTTTATTGCTATTAATTTAAAGGCTATAATTGTTCGTTTAATCGAAGTGCACGTGCAAAGTGGTTTTCAAGGGTTCATTGAACGCTCTCTGTAAATGGGTCTGAATATGTAGTTAGAGTTTAAACACTAGCTTAGACAGGCGCGGTCGCAGCCTGAAATTTTGGATCACTACCTGTAATTTCACCGGCCCCCTTAACTTTGTAACCGAAAGACAGTAATACAAGTGCAGTACTGATTCAAGGTGTAATTGGGTAAGGTGGTAATACTTCCCCGGACGAACTCTACACTAAGAGCACTACTATTGAAAAATATTCAGAATTTAATATGTAAATTCTTGGTAACACCAAGGATACTGTCTAACCCGGGAACAGATTCAAATCATTGTGAACGTAGGCACTCCGCCCAGGAGTGGAAACTACATAGTTGGGAAATAAATAACAAATTAAAAACCTCTTTGAAATGCAATTAGTTTCAAAACAATATTCATTTCCTACTTGAGACAATATGACTACCCCTATTCATATTTTTTTATGATCCTATCCCCTTACATCTTCAACAGTTCATTACTGATATAAAGCTGGGGACACACAGCGTCTGGGGTTACGGGGTCTTTTGATATTGTGAACTGCATGAAGGAATTTACAAGTATGCAAAAGTATTAAGATTTTTTACTAGAATATCGCAGTAATGTTTTGGTGAATGTGAAAAATCACAAATAAATTAATCAAAGTCAAAGTCATTGTCGTAGCCGCAGTTGGCGCCAATTGAAGGCACTTATGGCGGTCAAAGATGACACCACCGGTATCAGCTTTAAACTGAAAAGGACCATTAAACTCGGTAATGTTAAGTTTCGAGTATTTTTATGTGATCTAATGTACATAGCTTGCGTCCATCTGACACAATTTACCTTTTAAAATGTTGAAAGACTTTCATTTATACTTCGTAGTTGCGGAGATTATCTTACACATACATGCAAACCTTTGACATAAAAATCTTTGCCAATTTTTTTTTTAAAGCTTTTTTATCACCAGATTTATTACATTAATAATGTATATCGGGAAAACCTATTTAAACTAGAATAATAATAGCAATATTACCTAAATAGATTTCATTAGTTTATTCACATTATTTAGGATGTTTGTGCTAGTTTTAAGGCCTGATGCTGATGCAGTACCACCCTTAAACCCCTGTGCGTCTGAGGCTTAATATAGCAATAGCTCACAGTTTTTATACAAGTTCCCACGAGGATGTTTCGCTTCATATTTCACCCACAATATCCGTTCCATCTTCTTGGGGTTATAAGAAATTACTAGCTCTCCCCCGTGGTTTTACCCGCATTCTCGAAGGGTGTTGCATTTTCTTGGGATAAAGTATCTAGTTGTATTCTATATGTTGTTGCAAGGCATGCTCTATCTTTGTGCCAAGTTTCATTCAAATCTGGTTGTGCTATTTTTATAAACAGGAAACCGATAGGTTTGTTTAAACTCTTAAATTTAACGTAACAATACTTCACGCCTATCCATGAAGAGGTACAGAAGTCTCACATCCAGCGAAGATTTTTTTTTTGTCCCAATCGCCTTTTCCCATGTATATTATCAAACCGAGACAAGGGTGTTCAATTCTTAACATAAAACGTTAATATTAAATTGCCCTATCCGGGAATCGAAGTCAGGATTCGGGTATATAGCCGAACTTTATACCAATTGACCACTTATACTTAAATAATCATTGGAATGATTTTGCGTTTGTCAAGTCCAAATAAACCACATATTCCGTTGGTCCAGTCTAAGAATATAAATCCTAGGGCTGTGTATTCCGCTAAAATATTTTACTTTGTAAAAAAATATTTTGGATTACATAAATACAGTCTGTATTTAATGAATTTATTTAATAGTATAATCCTCATTAGTATTATAAATAGTAGGATAGTATAGTAGGATTAAGCAAGCGCGGGGCCCGTAGCAAATCATTCAAGGGGCCTTTGATCTGCTATGGGTTCTTAAGTATAAAGTGTTAAAAAACAATCGGTAGGGGGCGGCCTTTGACACGCGGGGCCCGTAGCAATGGCTACTCTTGCTACGTGGTTAATCCGGCACTGCACACAAGGCATTCTGATCCCAATCCAGAGTTTGTACATAATACTATAAATTCGTAAGATGACCTTCAATCGACCTTTAAAAAAAAATATGGTGCTCTGGTTGTAAAATGACTATAAGTACACTCAACAACAAAAGTAAGCGTTTCCGTGTTAAAAACTAATGACCATTATTTTGTTGTAATTTTTTCTTTGTTTAAATGAAGAGTTTTGTTTAGCTGCGATGGTAGATACGTATTTAACATCATAGCTATAAAATATTTTAAATGTTCCAGAATATTTTTGTTGTCTGTATTTAAAGGAAAAATAATACAAAAAAAGTATTACATACATAAGTAGTACAATACAAGCTCTGCTTAGTTTGGGATCAGAGGGCCGTGTGTAAAAAAGTCTCAGGATATTATTTATTATTATTTTTAAACCTTTGCTGTGGCAACCCTGAATAAATTCTCACAGGATGATGATGACGCAGCGTCAACATCGACCTAGCCTTGACATATGTAAATTAAGGACGCCACAGACAATTTATCAGAGAGGGATGTTGCCCCTACAGACAGACAGACATGCGGGCATCACTAATTCTCAGCTCCTATATATTTCGATTAAGTAATAGCCCTAAATTGGACACCAATTTATCAGTTAACCGTTATTAAAGACGAATTTGTTGCGAGTCAATCGATTTTCAGTGTTAATTTGTTAATAATGAAAGTTGCACAGGAATTTGTGGTACAAATTGGTGAACAAGATACTGGGTTGAAATGTTTGTAAATTTTCTATATTCATTGTTTTTTGATCATCAATTGCTGACTCATTTTCAAGAATAATGTATTCATTTTCATGTGTCGACCCTGTTCCCAATTTGAGGTCGTCGCAATATGTATACTAGCATACTAGCCCTCCTCCGCGGTTTTACCCGCGTTCCCGAGGGATGACAATTTTGCCTGGGACAAAAAGCGTATATTTTATTCCATGATATTCTATCTTTGTGCTAAGTTTCATCCAAATCCGTCCGGTAGTTTTTGCGTGAACGAGTAACAAACATCCATATGCTAATGCATGAAAAAAATTTCTGACTCTTCAGTCTTTATCTACCTAAAAAGATAATTTGACTTAAAAGTAACCAAATTTCCAGCAAAAAATCCTAGATACGAAGCTAAGTGTATATTAACTTTATATAACTAGTAGGTAATCACGTAACATAAATTACTCTAAACTTATTAATTATAGGAATACATAGTTTATTTGCTTAAATTAACAGATTATTTTCATTTGCTATAATATTCAAATAATTTGCATAAAATTGAAACCGTACGAAAATATAAAGTTTCAGATTACAAAAGTAACCATGTAGACCGACTCAAAACTTAAAAAAATCTTTAAAATTTGACCTTTTTAGAAGTTCAGTAACACACATTCAGACAATTACAATTCTAATAAAGAAAAAACTAAAACCGTGGTCACGAATATATCCTCAGCCGGTGAGAATCCATAATATGAATTTCTTTTTTTGTTAAACGCAGTTCTACGTTGTCTTAGGTACAACTAACTTCGCGATAAATCTTCAGAATGCATTTAACGACTTGCACCCGCAACGCAACGATGCCCACGCGCGGCTCGCACCGCCCGCGCCACCGCCGCTGAAAAACCATCTATTTCCATCATCCCCCTGCCGAGCACCGCTTTTGATCCTCAATTCACGCTGTTCCTCTGTTTACACACTAAATTTAACTGTTTACACTCCCGTGAGATGTTCTTTTTTTGGAAAGTGTAAATGCAATCATGCAAGTGGTGTTTATATTAAGAAATTGCTCTCGTTTCTTGATTTTTACTGGATTTCTCGTGCCGTTGCTGAGTTCAGATCGGAGTGATCAGTTTTCTATGGAATACGAATGAAATATTACTACTAAATACTACTGCTATACTACACTAGCTACAAGCTATATAACCCAAAAGATTTTTTTTTTTATTTATTTAATATAAATTACAACACCATTACAGCCTATAGTAGGTACTAATTCGATGCTATAACTAAAGTACATTAACATTATACATTTTTGATAAACATTATAAACAACACAGAATTAAATTTTAAACAAAATAGATATCTAATGTGTATCAATTTTGCGTCTTTGGATGTATTGCTATAGTTTGTATTAGGTATTTCTATTTGTATCTGGCTGGTTTTGGTATCATAGAAAATTAAAATTTTAAAGAACATAATTCCAAATTCAAATTAGGAAAATGTGTGATTTGCATTTGTTTTTCGTACCGCCAAGATGAGTGAATCTAATGAAGAAATTCGATTCATTTTAAAATGTTACTACAAAAAAGGTAAAAATGCAACGCAAGCCGCGAAAAAAATTTGCGATGTTTATGGACCTAGTGCAGTGTCTGTGAGAGTAGCACAAATTGGTTTAAGCGTTTTCAATCCGGAAATTTTGATGTCAAAGATGCACGTCGCTCTGGTCGCCCCATTACGGATAAAATGGATGCCATTTTTGAAAAAGTGGAGCAAGATCGGCATATCATTAGTTACAACGTAGCTGAAGAACTGGGAATTGACCACAAAACAGTTTTGGTGCATTTGAAAAAAACTGGGTACACAAAAAAGCTAGATATTTGGGTACCTCATTTGTGATTCTTTATTACGACGTCATGAAACCGAACCATTTTTGAAGAAGCTGATAACTGGTGATGAAAAGTGGATCACGTACGCCAAGAACGTGCGAAAAAGGTCGTGGTCAAAGGCCGGTCAGGCTTCACAGACTGTGGCGAAACCCGGGTTAACTCGCAACAAGGTGATGCTGTGTGTGTGGTGGAATTGGAAGGGCATTATTCATTATGAGCTGTTACCACCAGGCAGGACCATCGATTCTGAACTCTGAACAACTGATGAGATTAAAGCAAGAAGTTTAGAAAAGAAGAGAAAGCGGCCGGAATTAATCAACAGAAGGGGTGTGGTTTTTCATCATGATAACGCTAGACCTCACACAGCTTTAGCCACTCAGCAAAAATTAAGAGCGTTTGACTGGGAGGTATTAATGCATCCGCCGTATAGTCCTGACCTTGCACCTTCTGATTTCCACCTGTTTCGGTCTCTTCAGAATTCTTTAGGCAGTGTCAGGTTAACATCACGAGAGGACTGTCAAAACCACTTGTCGCAGTATTTTGATCAGAAGTCCCAAAATTTTTATAGCAATGGGATCATGTCCCTACCTACAAGATGGCAAAAAGTCATCGAACAAAATGGTACCTACATACTTTAGTTAAATGTAAATAAACTATATTAAAAATGTTTTGAATTTTCTTAAAAAATGCGAAGGAACTTTTTCCCCACCCTATTAATTGCAAATAATCTACGTATTGTCCACTAGGTATTCCCCGCGGTATCACCAGCGTTCCGGAGGGATATAACATATTCCCGGTATAAAAGTACCCTATAAGTTATTCCAGGGCATGCTTTATCGATATGCCAAGTTTCTTCTAAATTCGTTAGGTAGTTTTTGCTTGAAAGAGTAATAAACATCCATACATCTTTTAAATCCATCCTCAAAAACTTACGCATTTATAATATTAGTACAATAAAAAAAAAAAAACAAATTACCCAATATTGAACTGGTGTTTAAACTTGAAAAAGGAACATGAAGGTGGTTACGTCAACGAGTATCAATATCCGATGCACTTGTCGGAGTTCGGGATGGCTCGGGTTCGGTTCGGGCGGAAGCGGTTCGTTTAACCGTCATTTTGCATCCGCACGTTGGGCGCGTGCGCTATGCAATTGGGGCAAGCTCCTGCGCATATCGTGGGTTGTCAAACATGCAAAAGGATATGTTAAATATAAATACCTTGAAAGAAAGAATTCAAGATTTTATTTAGGGGGCGAAATTGGTGTAGGAAAAAGGAAATATTGTAATAATGTTAATAATTCTTGAAATCAAGTAGTAATGTCCAATAAAAATAATTTATTTATTTGGAGGTACTGAACTTGTGTCAAAATTGCAGTAACTTGCACAATCTTGTACCTGCAATTAATCACAATAAAAAAATAATCAATTTTTTATGAGAATTATTCCCTAGAAAAGTATTGCAATAACATTAAAACCTCATACATAATTAAATTCAAATAGACTGAACAACTGTCAAGAAAAAATACTTATAAACGGAAGAAAGAAAATACGTAAATTTTTTCCAACTGTTAAAATTGACAGATAAAAGAAACTGTATCGTAGACAACCCTATGAGTACGTAGTTACTTATTCCCGTACACCCCAAGTTTATATTTAGCTTGTACTTCCGGGCGATGCCTGATGCTTTACTGCCGGTTGACAGTTTCGTAAACTATGGCTTTCAGGAAATGTATTTCAAACCCGCACTGTACGTAAACCCTGCGTTTTACAACCAGGCTGTACTATTCTGTGGTAAATTTAGTCTTAAAATAGATCTTACTTGTTACGTGATACTTCAGAAGTTGAGCTCTTTGTGTGTACACAAAGAGCAACTGTAGTTGCCGAAGTACTACCTTACCCATTTCCGCCGTGACACAGTATTGCACTTGTATTTGTGTTGCGGTTAGAAAGGTAAGGGGGCCCGTGAAATTACAGGCACATGAGACTTAACAACTTCACGTCTCAGAGTCGACAACGCATAGGGAATAGCTCTGGTCATGCAAATGTCTATAGGCGGTGGTGACCAGTTAACATCAGGTGGACCGTCTGCCGGTTTGTTGGCCGTCAAAAAAAAAGCTTAGGTGTTTATCTCGGTCTATCACAAATCTCAATAAAAACAAAGAATAAACTAAGGATATTCTTTTTCGCCGCAATTATAAATTGGCAGATTTTAAATTCAACTCCTCAGCCCATAATGCCTTCCAAACATTTGGTTAAACGCTCTATGTCTTAATCAAACTGTTTACCATTCACTTGTGTCTTTGCCATTCAAAAACAATAAATAGACCATGTTTCTCTTTCATAATTCCTGTACATAAAGCTTAAGGCTCGTCGGCTTTCACTAATGGAATCTTAACAAGGCGAGGACCACATAATTATACGTATTCAATTCATTAGAGGCACGACTTCAATCGTTTTAACGCCGAATAGCGTATTAACAAAACGTTTTTATGCTGTAACGGAATTATTAATAGGACTATAACTTTCTAGAGCTAGGGTTGTCACAAATAGCAATTGATGAAGATAAAGGATTTACTTTGTAGTGCTATAGTTATCTGAGCTCTAGTTTCTGGTTCAGGCTAAAGTCATAAATTTTAAATTGTTAATTTTAACTGGATTTCTTCAAGGCCAGAGTGAATAGTTATTTTCTGGGTAAGTGTACTATATCCTCGGCTTCGTCATAACTCCTTCTGGGGTCAGTCGAAAGCCAAACGCAACTCCATTCATAATAAAAAAAACCCTCTATTCAGTTCTAGAAAGCAAAGTTTTGACAAGCCAGTAAAAAAATAAAAAGTAGATTATTTATGAAGTCCTAAATAGAGTTAATTGACATAAAAACTGATTCGAATATAGTTTATTAACTTTTTGGCATTAATAAAAAAATATTCCGATTCAGTTTAGAATCTAGATTGTCAAACATCACCTCGGCTAATAATACTTCTTCGTGCGCCAACATTGACTTAAAGTTAATAATAAATAAAAAATATTTAGTAAGAGGTGTCACAAAATTAATAGAAGGTACTTAAATTTACTTAATCTATTTCTATATAGCTGTTCCCCGCGGTTTTACCCGCTTTCCCGAGGGATATCACATTTTCCCGGGATAAAAAGTAGCCTATATGTTATTCCAGAATATGCTCTATCTATATGCCAAGTTTCATCCATATCAGTGTAGTAGTTTTTGCGTGAAAGAGTAACAAACATACAAATCTTTCCTGTTTATAATATTAGTATATATATAGTATATCTTAAATTGAGTACTAGAATCTAAACTAGGCCGAGCCTGTAACTCAGCTGTTTAATTTCTTCCTAAGACATAATAAATAATAATTTAGCAAAAAATTTTTTATATAAATCAGTTAAACAACAAGTGCCATCCCTAAGTTAGTCCAACCGTCAGTTTTAAGAGCAAAAGTCCGTTACTACGGATATGATAGTTGTAAACGTTGTTTTTATTTATGTGGCCAGACAAGTGATTTCCCTTCTGGATCCGCAGACTGTGACGGCACCACGTCTGATACCCTGTCCTTGAATATGATATACTCGTATATTGAAAAGGACTTTATAGTTTCATAGATTTATTATAACCCAGAGGCTTGTCGCGTAATAAATGTAATCGAATGAATTTGATTCTTATGTTTTGTAATAATAAACACTTAAATATCCTGGGGCATTCTTTACATACGGCCATCTGACCCCAAACTAAGGAGAGCTTGTACTATGGTACCAGATAACTGCCTACTACATATACTCGTATGTACTACATTCTTTTTTCTAAATACATTATTACATAGATATTTACACCCAGACACAGAACAAACAGACATGTTCATGCACACAAATGTTTGTCCCGGGTGGGAATCGAACTCGCGACCTTCGGCTTGGCAGTCAGAGACGCTAACCACCAACCCAACTGGCCTGTCTATGTATAAATACTTTTATGTTTAACTAGCGGTTTCACCCGCGCTCTCGGATATTAGCATACATATTAATCTTCCTTGAATCATTCTGTCTATTAATGAAAACTGCATCATAATCCTTTGCGTAGTTTAAAAGATCTAAACGTACAAACATATTGTTTTATACAGTATGGATATAAAAGCCCTATGAGCAGTGGATACCTAATAAAGTTGACATTGTCTAATAAGGCTGTTTATCTAGCTAAGCGTGTTATAGAAATAGAAACCCTATGGGTTAATGATAACGTTCATTAGAGTCACCGTGCAATCAACCATTGGATGAGTTGATGGACCTTATCTCTAAGTCAATAAAGGTGATTATTCTATTTATTTTATTTATTTATAAGACGCACCAATAGTTCACATATTGCCACGCTCATCATTAATTTTACAATATAATTTTGATTCTGATACGTAAACCTACAAGAGGCGTGTACAGCATTAGCCAAATATCAATAGTTTCTAGTTAGAAAATTAAATTCTATGAGAATTCAGCTGTCAAAACTGTCCTTGATCATGACAACTTCAGGTGAGTGAAGGGATGGCTTAATTTACACGGTAAAAGGATCTGTGTTGTGATTCTGCTGCGGCCTCTCTCTCTCTCTATTTTCATCATCATTTACTCTGAAACCACATAAAAGGAGCACTATTCGAGACCCCGTTGCGCCCTTCGACGAATATTACTCTTCTTTTGACATAATTTTGTTTTTTTATCTAGTAGGGCAAGAAACGGACAGGCAGTCCATCTGGTAAGTGGTCACCGCCGTCTTAGAACATTTGCAACACCAGCGGCATCGCAAGTGCGTTTTCCCTGAGACGTGAAATTGTTAAGTCTCATGTGCCTGTAATTCTACCGGTCCTCTTACCTTTCTAACCGCAACATAGTTATACAAGTGCACTACTACGTCGGCGGAAATGTATTAGGTGGTACTTCAAATTCCTAGTATCCATTGGGTTGATTGATAAATTGCTCCAATAGCTTAGTGGTAGAGCCGGCAAATCACATTTGTCACGACAGTCCTCATGACTAACACATTGGGACATAACTCTTCGGTAGAATGTGGGTCTCATTACCTCTACCTCTTTGGCGATAATGGCCGTGAAGATATGCCTTAATTAAGATTTTAAGATAAATGGAAAACGTTAAATTCAGTGAAACCCTTACCGAGTCATTATAGTGTTTGATTTAATGTTTTATTTATTTTGCGAAATACAGATTCTTACTGCGCAACCCCTTATTAGAGCCTTTAAAGATCCTGATCTTATGCATATTTAAATCAGCCAGCTTTTTCCACCCCCCTATCACCAGATAGGCATGGTGTACCTTTAACAAAATAACAATTAAGTCCTTACTTGCTACCTGGTGCACAACGCATTAAGAAGGTGTTCCTGTGCGTAAAGATCAGACGATACCGGTCCTTCTTACAGGGCCCTTCATGAATATTGATGCGTGTGCGCAAGAGACTTATTCTGGATAACGAGCAACCGTATAATTGCTTTATCGAAATAGGAATGTTTCTACTATTTCAGAATACTTATAGCATATTTAAAAATGGTCAATCTATAGATGATTCAATGATATGTGAAAATGTTATTGAATAAATAAATCCCAAGACATTCTTCACACATGGTTACCTGATCCCAAGTTAAGCAGAGTGTACTGCTTGTAGTATGGCTACCAGGTAACTGATATACTACATACCCTAACATACTTATCTAGATATTTACACCCAGACACAGAACAAACAGACATGTTCATGCACACAAATGTTTGTCCTGGGTGGGAATCGATCGCGGGACCTTCGGTTTGGCAGTCAGGGTCTCTAACCACCAAACCAACCGGAATGCAGCAGATGTATGGTTGAAATAGATATACAAATGAAAAGAGACAGCCTGCAAGGTATCCCTGATGAGATGGCATCATCTGCTTCCCTGCACTTTATAATTTGTACCTTTTTTTTTTTATGCCACTTTGGCCGACAAACAAGCAGACAGTCCACCGGATGGTAAGTGGTCACCGCCGCCTATGGACATTTGCAACACTAGGAGCATCGCCAATGCATTGTCGACCCTGAGACGTGAAGTTGTTAAGTCTCATGTGCCTGTAATTTCACCGGCCCCCTTACCTTTCTAACCGAAACACAGTAATACAATTGCACTACTGCTTCACGGCGGAAATGGGTAAGGTGGTAGTACTTCCCCGGACGAACTCTGCACTAAGAGCTCTACTACTCAAATAATTACCTATCTTATGATATAAAAAAAACTGTCCATTCGGATAGATATTACCAGAGATTCTCAGGATCTGTTTTTAATAGCAAATACTAAAATAAAATACTAAATACTTATGTAGGTAAGCGGTGAAAATACAAAAATAGAAAGAACAAAGTTCAGTGGTGAAAAGAGGGTATTTGCCAAATACGATTTCGATATGATAACCGTCTGACATTCGATTGACATCTGTGTTATCAAATCTCGATACTGTGAGATAATATGTCGATAAGATAACGATGTATCGGAATAATATCGATAAATATAATATAGATTAAAATAAGAGCTGTAATATTTTCGAGAGATGTTTACTATCGTATATTTTGATTGGCTATGGAATTTAGGGGAAGAAAGCTAAACTTTATTACGAAAATTAAAAACAAAAAAACATTCAAAATTAAAAATAATAGTTAAAAAACACGCTTTATATAGAAAACCAAACAAAAAAACAGAAAATAAATTAATAATTATTTTTAATAAATATAAGTTATTAATAGTTTGAATAAGAAAACAAATGTTTTATTGTAAAAAAAGCGTGGGGTGCATGGTGTCAATAGTTTAATTGACAGATATGAGAAGGATTATCATTTCGATAATATCTTGAAAAGCACCCCCGTTTTTTTTTAAATAAAACATTTTTTTTCTTATTCAAACTATTAATAACTTATATTTATTAAAAAAAGATACATTATTCGTAATTAATATTTATTAAAATTTATTTTCTGTTTTTTTGTTTGGTTTTCTATAAAAAGCGTGTTTTTTAGTTTTTTTTAACTTTTATTTATTTTTCATTTTTTAATTACATTTTTTTGAGTGCCCGAAAGAGTTAGTTTGGAACTGCACGCATGCGTAGTTCGCGCACTATCTCTATCTCTCTTACTCGCATGCAAAGGATGCGGAAAGAAATTAATTAATCCTGGCGAATCTAATTAGGATAATCGGATGCTTTGATCGGATTATTGCATTGTCATCGGTCTTTGACAGGTGTGCAAAGTTTGAATTAAATCTGATCGTTCAAAGTAGGACAAAATCAAGCTCAACGGGGTCGGTTACATACATACATATAGGTGAAGCTAATATAAAGCGTGTAAAAAGCATTTAATCTGTTTAGACCCGCGGAGTTCTAAAGGTCAAATTTGAAGTTACTGAAGCTGCTATATACTTTAACTAGGACATTGGTACGTTTTGTGCACAACCACATTCACACGGTTGTAGCTTATTGATTACTTCCGCCTCGCGGTTTTACCTGCGCTTTCGATATGTTAGTCGCCGCCGGAACCATCGGCTCGGTAGCTATACTACCGCCACGCTATGATGGCCGTTTTGACGTTTTAGATTGTCATAGGAAAAGAATCTGTATTGCTTTGAAAATTGATTTCCATCATCATACAATTAGCTGTTGAATCAATAGATGCACCTTATGTCAGAAGGAATAAAGGGTATTTCTTTGTCATTTTTAAACGTTAAAACGGTCATCATAGAGTGCCGAAAGTTTAGTAAGTTAGTAAAGGCTGTCTTCCGAACCGATGGTAGCTAAAGTAACTTTAAATTTGACCTTCATAAGTCTCCTCCGCGGGCCTTTGAATTTTCAATTAATAACTACGAAGCATATCCAGAATAAGGCAGTCAGTTTCGGTGTGATTTTTCTACTTCACATCCACACGTTAAGTAAATGCATATTACTATTAAATTACAAAACGAATTCTGTCGTTTCTGTTCTGTGAATGTGTTACAAGAATAAATTTTATAGTCTGCTACCAATTTGTTTTGGAGACTGGTTTAATTTATACACATTTTAATATATACAGGTACCAAAATATTTATTCTAAGTCGCGCGTATGTATATAAAAGTAAATTTTGTTTACTTACTTGGAAAACTGTAAATGAAATTACTGATCGATGATTATTTTTATTTATAAGAATTATACTGATGGTATTCCGAATAAAAAAAAACTTGAACATTGACGTTGTGCATTTTTACCGTCTTACGATATTTCGATCAGGTCACGTGTCCTGACGCGAGTTTAACATTTTATTACCATCCCAAGAAAAGTGCTCACGCCGAAAGTTTTCACTTCATAAAATACAAAGCTCCTATAGAAAATTGCAAGTAAATTGGACATTTCTTTACTCACCATCTAATTCCAAACTAAGCAGAACTTGTACTTATAACCAGATAACTGATATACTACACCTAGGCACAGAACAAACAGCTCACATTCAAATGCTTATCCTGATTGGGGATCGAAACCACGACCTGTGGCGTTGCAGTCAAGACCGTAAAACGAATTTACTTTCAATGGTTAAAATATGTGTAGACTAAAAGCAAGACTCCTGAACTAAACTGTAAACACCAAAAAACTCCTTGTTTAAATAGATGTAATAAACAGTGGCGCGGCTAGGTAACCAAAGGCCCCAACTAAACTATTTAAAATCGTTTGTTTCCCCCCAAACGAGCTGGGAATCTCGGGGCACTACCCCATCTAGTCCTTTGGTAGCTACGCCACTGTTTGTAAATCAGAGTCCGAGGGGCCTCTTGAGTTTGGGGGCCCCGGGGCACTGCCCCGTCTAGCCCTCCGGTAGCGACACCACTGGTAATAAACTTTTGAATTGCGTCTTTACTTTCAATTGAGATTATTATATGTCGAGACTAAAAACGACTATTAAGTCCTGAAGCATGCCCCTAAAGAACTCCTCGTAAATGTATGTAATGAACTCTTGAATTGTGCCTTTGCGCCTCTGCAATCCAATACAATGGTGCCTTGTTATCCATGCCCTAGATTCGTGTGTGAACTGAATTATGCAACAGATAATCTGCAATCTATTGACGCTCTGTGACTCTGGCGTATTGCATCGCCTTCAATACATCTTGAGCGTCTGTCACCATGTGGATGTGTCTATATATAGCATACCGACAAAGTGGGTCGGTTCTATTGTTTTGTTACTTCAAATAGATCTTCAGTCAGTGGTTAATTGTTCGATTGGGGTGATGCTATTTCGGGAGGATGCACTTGTTTTCAACTGAGCTCTGTAATTAAATGGCAGTTAATCTCTGATCTGGATTAATGTGTGCAGTTTCTGACCATTTGGTGGGTATTTTGGGAATGACCTTAGGGGCTAGTTGGTGAAGTTATACTCTGACTGCCGTGGTCGTGTTTAGATTCCTATCTAGGACGTACCTATGATGGTTCTTTGTTGACATCCCTCTCCATAGATAGCAAAATAAATTCAGAGAACCTAAATTTTGGGATATTGCATTCGTCGAATCGATTAATTCGTCCTCTTTATTTGAATTTTGGTCAATATTTAAGTAATTTTCTACGGTGGAAATACTCATTATTATAATATATATAGACTGCAAAAATCAGAATACCTCTTTTAGTTAGCCGTAGTCGGGTAAAAAGTTGTCTGCTATTTAATTATATATGTATGAGGCTAGCTACTTTAGTGCCCCCATTAGAATACTCAACTATGAAGGTATAATGCGGTTGTTGACTGTCCAGAATTTTCCATTTTAATTATATTATTGCATTTAAATGCAGATATATGTTCTACAGCATTCCTGCATAAGATATGGTTGCGTACATAATTATGGCAAAACCAGTAGCACAAACAGCGTCCATCTGTCAGCAGAGCCATTGGTCGTGTTAGCATCGAATTAGCGCGAGTTAGCGGGGTTAGCCGAAACAAAGGGTACAGTTAGACACGTCGAGCCTGCACGCCCATGGTTACTAATCAGTTCTTGTGCAACCTCGCAAATTGAACCAGTAGCTTAGCTATTAGGCAAGTGGTAAGTAAAGTTCAGTGATCTTTGAATTTTTGCAGTTCACGTAACAATGGATAGGGTTTTCATGGTTGGCGGACGAGATTATGTCAATTTGTCGTGTTGTAGGAATGCGAAAGTGGACTTTATCGTCTGATGTCATGATGATATGATGCGTTTTGAGTTGTAATAATAGATGTTAACCGGAGAAAAATTATAAATAGAATTTTTATTGGAGTTTCGAAATTTTAATCAAATATTTGGATTCTCGTGTATCTGAACGTTGGATTGTAAAAATCTTAGGAAAATATTTTATACACATCTGATTCTTAACTAAGCAGCGTTACTATGGAAACCAGATAACTGATATAATACTTATACCACTTTTTTACCGTTTTTCCAGGGTGGGAATGGAACCCAATTCATGTGGCAGTCGAGACTCTAACAACCAAGGTAACTAGGCCGTCCGTAATTTGTAATTAATGATATTTGAGCTTTAGCCAGTGGCGTAGCTAGGTAACCAAAGGCCCTGGGGCTAAACATTTAGTAGGGCCCCATTTAGCTATCGGAGGTACGCGTACTGTTTGTAAGTCAGAGTTTGAGGGCCCCCCTGAGGCACTGCCCCGTCTAGCCCTCCGGTAGCTACGCCACTGGCTTCAGCTAACCGTTTTTCAGGGATTTATGGGTCAGCCTGCTCCCCAGCATTCCCCACCGGATATCATACCCAGGATTGACCGTAAACGTTTCGGCCGCGCCCACGAGATTCACAAACCAAACATACGATTAATCATTCATTATCTTCGCACATAACCGGGTATTTCACCGTGTGTTTACATTCTTGGTATCGTCGCTCATCGGTGGCCGCCATTCCGCCATATTTAACCCACAGTTTATAAACTAACTGCTAAGTGACGACTGACCGGTGTTTAGTAAACATCCTATCGTTCTATTGTGTTGATTTAAATCGGATATCGATACAAGTGGCTCGTTGGCGAACGATTTACTGCTGGGAGTGGTGACACAATGGTATCGTTCAATATTGTTGCATGACAATTGTTACTGTTCGTAACTATACGAAATGAAAGAGAGGGCGCTGGATTGAACTACAGTTTATAATTTAAATTAAATTAACAACAAAAACAAGAAATCCAATGAACTTTCCTAATGTAACTAATTGTCATTACTTTTTGAATTTAGAAGACAAAATAAAATCCAAAAAGGTGTTTAAAATGAGTTCGGTTCGTAACAACAATGTTATTGGCTTTGTCAATTTTAAAACGACCTTTCTTTATCTCTATATATTCTAGTATAGCTTATCCCGAAAGTATACAGGTGTTATAAAACTACCCGTAAAGCCGAAAAGAGGTTTAATGGGGCTTATAACGAGTCCATTAACAATGTTTAAGAACCGTAGTAACGCTGTATAACATACCCCAAAAAATAAATAAACTGATTTTTATGAATGAAAAGTAGAAAAACTATTAAAGTAGACAATTATTAGGTAAAATAGGTACGTAGGCCTTTCTGTTAAATAATCTGGTTCCCTGACATGACAGCTTACTAGGGTTGATAATTAATTATATTTTCACGAGGTATTTTGTAACACGTTGTATATAAATGCACTAGCTGTCCCCCGCGGTTTCACTCGCATTCCTGTCGAATGTTATATTTCTCCGAGATAAAAAGTCTATATCTTATTCCAGGATATGTTCTATCTATGAGCCAAGTTTCATACAAATCTGTCCGGTAGTTTTTCCGTAAAAGAGTAACAAACATTCTTTATTTATGATAGCTTTCCCCCGCGGTTTTACCCGCGTTCCCGAGGGATATCATCTTTTTCCGGGATGAAAAGTAGCCTATATGTTATTCCAGGATATGCTCTATCTATATGCCAAGTTTCATCCATATCCGTTTAGTAGTATTTCCGTGAAAGAGTAACAAACATACTTACATACAAATCTTTCCTCTTTATAATATTAGTATAGATATAGATATTACGATAGTACAGTATCAAAATTGAAAATTTGCAATAATTTTTATTGCTCCAATAGTTTCAGTTATTAAATGTTAAATATTCCATTTTCAGTATATTTTCACACAAAAAAGTGAAAAACCGACATAATTACCGTATTTATTGGTTTTTCTCTTTTTTCTGTGAAAATATACTGAAAATGGGATTGATTGAAGCAATAAAAAGAAATTGCTAATTTTAAATTTCGATACTATACCTACGGACAGTCGATCAGTAGGATGTTGATTTGATATTAAAATTAACCCTTTAAATTTCCTTTACTTACAGGTATTGACCAAGAAGCAACAATGCAGAATAGAATACCCAACAGCCGGGTAAGGAGGCGCCTCTTCTCCGAGGATATAATGGATCAGGCCAAAATAGAAAACCTCGCCAACATCCTACAAGAAGCAGAATTGAAAGAAAGAGAGGACAATTCCTCAAGGTGGAATTTCGATTTCTCCAACGAAATGGCCTTAGAAGGTGACTATATATGGTTCAAAAGGGGTGGAGCCATTGATAAGTGGATTGGGATGAAACCAGCAGCGGTTGAAGAAGCAACACCTAAGATAGGTATTAATGTCGATATGCCAGTACCGTTGGTTAGAAAGAGAAGGAGGGTTCCAGACGAAGCGACAAAAGATGAAGTGAAGAGGAAGATCAATTTTGAATAATGTGCAATTTACCCCCGTATACCCTTAGGTTTGTTGCACTCGTGCCGATTAAAATGTTGCCTAGTCGAGTTTGAGGTTATTAATCATTTCTCTAGTCAGTATTTCTTACAATATGAAGTGTCTTAGTAACTATTAGCGTGGATTTGTTCATTTGATATTCAACAAAATTAAAACATTTCTGTAGTAAAGAATTTATGCCTCTGATTAACAATGAATTTGTCCAAATAATTTAGTGTATATTTATTTTTAAATGTTTTATATGGAGTGTGAAGAGTCTCTCAGGATTTTTTTAAAATTATTTAGTAAATAAAATCCAGTTTAATCCAGATGTATTACAAATTACAGTTAACTTATTTAACTATACAACGTGGTAATCGACGCGTGTAACAAGCCTAACTCTTATTTTTTAATGCAATGTGCCACGTTAGGCCATATTTATGTGTAGTAGTTTGTTTTTAATTTAGTGATACCCCCTTCGATATATTTTAATTAATTGTGGAATTGATCGATATTATTATCACTTCACGCTTATTTATCTCTTTATTTGGAAAGACTGTTTAATTTATATTCTATTTTAAGATTTTTAGATCGATATTTATGTTAATATTGTTCTTCCTGAAGTTTATTTTCATTCCACGTACTCACACAACAATCGAAAATTGCGTTTCAACATTTCATTGTCTTGTTTTTGGATTTGTGGTCTGTATATGCAAGGATTACTATGCATTATAATATCGGGCAGCGCTGATCTCAGTCATGCAATAAACGCCATTAACACGGATAGAATTGGGGCTAAGTTAGCATAACCAAATTGACCGCTGGCTTTAAAAAAATGACATTGGAAAATGTACTTTATAACTTCTGTCATAAGGTTACTTTTCAATGAGATTCTTAAATGTATAAACGGCCATAGTTGTATAACTCCTGTATTTGTTTTCTAAATACTGTGACTCACAGATGATGCAACTGTCAATTTGGTGCCTAGCATATGCAGACCACAGACAAAAAATGGCTTTAAAACTAATAATGTAAATTTTACAAATATTTTGATCTCTTTAAAAACACATTTAGGTTAAAAAAATTCTTTCGTATAGGACGAGTGTGATCACCGATTGTTAATAAAATAAAAATATTTAGTTTTTATTATTATATTTAGATAAACCTGTATATTTTCGTGTATATAATTGTATTAACTTATATTGCAATATACTTTGTATTTTTTTTTTAAGTGGCATCGATGTAGCTTTTTTTAACAAAGAACTAAGCGTTCGGAACTTTTGCATAAGGTTGTACATTTTTTATTGGCTATTTAAAAATAATAATCCACAGACTTTATTAAATTGTGTTTGGTTTAAGAAAACTAGTTCGTAAATTTTTCAAATAACAATCAGTCGTGGAACAGCCTGATGATCTAACAACAATTTCGTGTAAAAAGAAACTTCATTGTATAAGATGAAACCGTGATCTGTGGTTGATATTTATTTGGATGCATAGCATCGATATATTCAATAAGAATCTAACTTTAACATGAAGATATATTCACAATAAAAATACGACCAATTCGATATTCGACACAACGCCAAAATAACACATTTCTTGTAGGAGTCTACAACTCAACATTAAAAAAATATCTAAATTCAAAACCATATTTAGTTTAGGCCCTCGGAAGGCATTTATGAAGGTCAAATTTAAAGTAATTGAAGCTACTACCACAACAAACTGGTACGGCTCTTTCAATACATTTTACTATTGTAGACCATTTAAATGTGAGCCGTTAATGGTGATAAAGTTTTGGTACCAATTTTTCTATGCCTTTTATAAATATTAAATAAAAAAGTACCACATACTCTTCGCCAGGTTATACAGAAGACCGAGGAGTATAATCAGCCATTATGCCTGGCGTATGTCGACTATTGAGTAGTAGAGCTCTTAGTGCCTAGTTCGTCCGGGGAAGTACGTAACCTTATCCATTTCCGCCGTGAAACAGTAGTGCACATGTATTGTATTTCGGTTAGATAGGCAAGGGAGCCTGTGAAATTACAGATATATGATATGATATGATGATGATGATGGTGATGGTGATAATGAATAAAAGACTAGCGGTCCCAAAAAAAAGTGGCCTATGTATTCTCCAGCCGATAGAGAACAGGACTTTGATTCTGTAAGAAAAATGACACTATCAACCATATTTCGTGACGCCTTTATTTTCTGTCTCTTTCGCTAACCACGCAATCATATGAGAGGTAAGCTCTCCGAGGCCTCCGTGCGCCGGCTCGCTGAAGTTTGTATTAGCTGAAAAGGGGGGGCTGAAATGGGATTTGTTTTTTTTTATTGTGGACGTATCTTCGACTAATTTATGTAAACATTGAATGTAAAAACAGCTATATTCCAAAGTCCTCGTAGGAATGTCATAGTTATTTCATATAGTGAGCTACATTTTAGTAACAGCCTGTACTTATGCTAGATATAAGAAGCTGTGAATTCAGTCTTAAAATATTGTGTAATATCTCTCTCAATTGCCGTTTTAAATTTTAATCATTGAAATTAGAAAATGTATTCAAATTTTTTTGAATTAAATGACAGTCTGTAAAATTGTGGGTTTTATTTCGTTTTTTTTTCATAGAGCTTGTCGATAATAAATGTGGGAGGTTGGATGTCTGTCTCAATCAACCTGACGGCTGACGGATTTTGATGATGCTCTGCAATAAGAAATATATTTTTATTCAGGGAAAATAATATTTCCCGAGGGAATTAAACTTTTATTAAGTACTGCTCGTTCACGGATTCACCTTGACGCGTTCCCGAGGGAATCTACATTATTGGATAAGAAGTAGCTTAAATACTCCTTAACATCAGCTATTTAACAGTGACAGTACAATCAAAATCTGCCCAGCCGTTCGAGTCCACAGAGACACACACATCGATTTTAATATATAGGTTATGTATTTCTTATATAATAAAAGTAATGTATGTACAAAAAATCGAGACTAAACGGTGCTTCAACACACAGTACTTAGACAAAAGGTGTTTCGTTCAACAAACCTTGAAGGAGTACAATAAGATTGATTACTGTGTACTTATATCAGTCCATTAAAGTCATGTAACGGGTACATTCATTACTCTAACGTTAAATAACCGTTAGTAAAGACATAATTCACACCGAAAAGTTGTGTAGTGTTTTGTGGCCCGCATCTTATGTAGCGTACTTAGATCGAGAGGTGGCTGGAAGGTTTATTGCTGAGAGCTTCTGCGCTCGCCGGAATTGTCCGCGTAAGGGTGTAAGAGCCATCAGAGGTCACTTAAAAAAAAGAAGTGGCTGAAAGGGAATAAGGTTCATTTTATTTATTTATTTATTTTGATCAAATATGAGAATTACATGACAACTTCAATAGGAAGAATTGTAGGTATCATTAATTTTAGTTGATATACCCTAGTCCTTAAACAAGGTCAAATCTGTATCTTGGAGATTAGCTATATGTTGTGTACATGGTGTGTACCATGTACACAAAGAAAAGCAAGTTTCGGTTTAGAAGTCAGTATTCAACTGAGAAGAATTGGCAAGAAACAACAGGGTAACATTTTTTTGTTTTAAGATATGTACATAAACATATTATTTTTGTATAAATATAAATAATAATATAAATCCTTGATTGTCTGGAAGAAATCGCTTTAGCGATAAGACCAGCTATTTTGTAAACACTTATTCAGTTATCCACTTGTTTATGTTTCTTCTTCTCCTGTTATATGTTGTACAAATATAGTATTTTGTATTGTATTGTGTAATAATAGCTTGAAGTTGCATTGTAATGCAGCTATTATAGTATGCAATAAAAACTCATTTATTATAATTTCGATAATTAATAAGGGTGATTATCTATATGGATAAGCTTTATTGCACTTAGTGCATTTTGAAGATAACAAAAAGATGATCATGAGATATCGCACCTATTATACTAAATACCTACGCGTTTAGATCTTTCTTTGATATAAGCCTACAAATATTATAAGTGCGAAAGTTTGTGAATTTGGATGGACGGATATTAGTTTATCTTAAAAGTAATAACTTCTGGAGGGATTTCAATGAAACTTGGCTTGAAAATATGTTTTTTTGTCTATGTGTCTGCATGTCTATATTAATATTATAGAGAGGAAAGATTTGTATGTAAGTATTTAAGGTCTTTGGGGTCTGGTTCGGAGAATCTCAATAAGTAGTCCTATTAGTGTAAGGCCATATAATTTCCTTAACACATTAAAAACACAATGACAAAGTTACAAATACATTGTATGTCTGTTACTCTTTCTCGCAAAAACTACTAATCGGATATGGATGAAACTTGGCACATAGATAGAACATTGCCTGGAATAAGATAAAGGCTACTTTTTATCCCTGGAAAATGTGTTATCCCTCGGGAACGCGGGTATAGCCGCGGGGGACAGCTAGTTCTTTTATAACTCAAGTACAGTTTGACTGATTTTTATGAAAATTGCTATATACTCAGAATATGTGATTGCGTGAATGAAAGGCTGATATGATACCGATAAACGCGGGTGAAACCGCAGGGGACAGCTAGTATCTGATTAGATTTACCACAATCTACATAAAGATAACTTTCACAATGATATTTATGAGTAGAAAGACTAATAAAGGTCAACAAAATTATATCAAGTGATAGCATTCATCATTTGTTTATTTATTTTATTGTAATCATCAGTAATTTATTTGTTTTGGTAATATGTAAAACGATAACAATTGGTTTGGGGTGTCACCTATTAGCGTAGTCAATGGTTGATAATATACATTATACGAGTATATCTGGTGTACAATAACATGATCTAACTTGTTTACTTAAAAAAAAAATTATATCAAAAACTAATATAAGTACTCTATACACATCTAAAATACTACTTATAATATTAATAAGTAGCAAAAGAAAATTATAGCGAACTTAATATGCGGCACTTAAAAAATAATGGAAGAAATAATTAATAAATGGTGGGTTGCACTATAAGTAAAAAAAAATAACATAGAAAAAGAAAAGTGTGCGGTGTGCACATGGATAAAAAAAAATATGTTGCTTCAATTAATTAAAATTGATACCTACCTCAATTTAATTTTTCAGTTAATATAAATTCTATAATCTGTAAGTGGGAAACTATCCGTATCAGAATCAAAATTATATTGTAAAATTACTAATGAACGTGGCAATATGAGAACTGTTGGTGTGTCTTATAAATAAATAAATAAATAAAAACTTCAAAATAAAGAATACCAGTGAAATTTTATAAAGGTGCAATCAACTATCCAGTAGTGTTGTATAGTCCTTGTTGCGATCGTTGTAGCCATCAGAGTGTGGCGGAGGGAGCGCGCCTGCGCCCGCGCCGCGACTATCGGAAGGAACTGATTGTATGTCCTCGACGCATTCTGTATACTGTTACTACACATACTTACATTAAATAACGTGTTTAGTTTACACATAACAGTGCTGACAAAGCCTACTCGTATATTTTTATTGTTATATCATTTACTTTTGGAATTAAAACATCTTTAAACCAAAGATTGAGTCCGATAGACAAAGTTTAAATTAGGGGTGGTTACTGAAAATTGTCAAAAGAATTACTTGAATTATGATTCTAAAGATCAGATTTTAATGAAGTATGTGTAGTATTAGATCTAAATGATGATAAGAAAATCCTGACCTTTTATAATCTAAATTGACAAGCGAAAATGAAAAGTATGTTTTAGTTTGCACTATATTCTAGTATTTTTTAAATTGAAATAGTAAAAAATTGCTATTAAATATGAAAAAAAATAATTTGAAGTCCATTTTTATGAAATCATATTTACCATAAATTACAATCAAATATCAAGTTCGGGGAAGTGAGCAACCCCAAAACAATAGGATGAGGTAATGTGGAAGACTAAACACGACATCGGGGTGCATTTATTATGAGCTACCTGGAATGGTTGACCACACATGGTACACAAGATTCCTGGAATATAGGACATTCCTGCATAGTACTTTCAAGTACCCGCTAGACCAGCCACTTCTCGCAAGCATTTAACAACTGACGTTACAAAGTACCCTACGAAAAGCAATACAATATGATCTTACAACTCTTTAAATAGACTAAATAGAGTAGATTAAATAGAGTTCGTAGAAAATGTAAAAAGAATAAATTAAAAAAGTTCCCTACTGTTCTAATGTTTCTCAATAAACTCATTGTAGGCTTCGAATTGACGACCTACGTAACGAACCAACTACTAAGTTATCTCAGCTTTAGAATGCATATATTCTTTAGCTAAACGCAAGACTACTTGCTAGTGTAATTAACAATTAACAAATCATTATAATTACGCCACGACAAGGATGCGTTAATGTATGGTATACCTTAGTGCTCAGCAGCCGTAACGCACTGATTGAATCGGACCGCGTGCAGGTTCAATATCGGGTTCCCATGGGAACGGAATCAGGATACCATCATCCTTTTTTATCCTTTATTTTATAGTTTGTTTCAAGGATTTATGTCAGATAGTGGTTTGTCTATTGGGTTAGGTTTCTTAAGGATATTTTTTTGTTTGTGGTCACAGAGGCCTTAGGACGAACAGCTATCGTAAGAGTAGTAATCGAATTGAGTGCACCAAAGAGAAAATGTGTGAGCAATATATGTAGATATGAGCAAATTTAAACACCTTTGCACGATGTTCAATTTCCCATTGCATTGATTTTTGGCGCACTCGTTAGTCACCCGAAGGTCCTAGGTTCGATTCCCGGGTCAAAGTAATATTATCGTCTCATTGTTTAGAAGTGATTACCTGTACTTCAGGATTGGCGGTGTGCCTGTGATTTTGTTCCACCTTTTTGTGTGACGAAAAATAAATGAATGATAAACACAATATGCTGTTCAAAAGTGATTGATGAATAATTAAAATGTTTCCCTGTAATACAAAAGTTTCACTTCTATCGTCTTTACGGCACACCCTGTCTATTTTGACCCAAATGACACATATATATATAATTAGGATCTCGGAAACGGCTCCAACGATTTTCATGAAGTTTAGTATGCAGGGGATAAATCGATATAGCTAGAATTCATTTTCAGAAAATGTCGTTTTATCCGTGTTTTTAGGCAATGAAAACTGCTACAATGTCATTAGTTACATCTTTTGTGAGAAATACTGTTATTAAGAGCCCTTTATTATCGCATCTAATTCGTATCTAGGTACATATGCCAGTGCTTTAAAAAAGAGAATACAGTAGAAGTCACGTTAATAAAGAAATCCTAAGCAATGCTCGGCCATCCAGGTACTTCAGCGTAAAAGGTCATGCCTGTATCCAATAACTTATTAAAACACTAATACGGTTTCTAATCTATTCAACTTAAGTTTTGCACTTATAATATCTTACATCCTCCAATACAGAACTTGATATGTCGGAAGTCACGGATATTGCATCACTTTCCATTTCCAAAGAGAACTTACTTCAGTATTATAATATAAGGCTTCATTCATGACAGCTGTTTTACGTTAACAAACGTTAAAAGAAAACAGGGTTCTTTGATAGTGCATTATAAAATGGTTATAGAAATTGTTATTGACATTTTTAGAAAAATATATAATACTGCGCGTGAATGCGTAACAAAGAAACTTACATTCACATTTATAATATTAGTAGGGACGATTAACCGTATTTAGTTTAATATGGCTACACTAGCTTCACGTGTTTCAACTGCGTTCCCGAGGGATGTAACGCTTCCCCAGACAAAATTCCATTAGTCCGTGTAGTTTTTGCGTAAAAAAGATACAAAAATTAATAAATTTGGGGAGATAAAACGACAATAGATTTCCATTACCAATCCAAAATCACATTAAAACATCCATGCGTGTCAAAGAGAACTTCCTCATTTTCGGACTCGGCTAAAAACACCTGTATTGTAAAAAGCGGGTATAGTAATAACAAAGAAACATTTGTATAATTTACATATTCAAACTTCCACGCACTTCCTAAAGACGTCATACAAATGGGGGAGATAGGAAAGTGAGAATACACAATGAAATCAAAAATGGCATCTCATGCATAGTAATGGAGAGGAAATCCTGCGGTCACGGTGCCGCCTGCCACCGCACGCCGCCGCCTGCCGGCCCAGACGAATCTTTACTGAAGTTGTCAACATCTAATAGCCCCGTTTTGGCAGCTAATATCTTACAAATATTATAAACTAGATGTCCTCCGCGTTTTTACCCGCGTTCCCGTGAGATGTCACATGTATTATACATAAAAACCTTCCTCTTTAATCACTCTATCTATTAAAAAAAACGCATCAAAATCCGTGGCGTAGTTTTAAAGATTTAAGCATACATAGGGACAGAGAAAGCGACTTTGTTTTCTCGTATGTAGTGATGCGAATGTTTGTATGTTTGTACTGGACAGATTTGAAGGAAACTTGACACATGAGTAGAGCATATCCTGGAGTAGCATATAGACTACTTTTTATCTCGGGAGAATGTGACATCCCTCGGGAACGCGTGTGAATCAAAAGCCAATCTCTATTTACCTAATTATTTGAATGCATGATATAAATAATAGCTGTCCCTGCGGTTTTACCCACTTTCCCGAGGGATATCACATTTTCCCGGGATAAAAAGTAGCCTATATGTTATTCCAGGATATGCTCTATCAATGTGCCTAGTTTCATCCATATCCCTTTAATAGTTTTTGCGTGAAAGAGTAACAAACATACTTACATACAAATCTTTCCTCTTTATTTAATTATTGGCTTACCAACTAAATATACACTTAAAATTATCTAATAATACTATTACAGTTACTTTTCTCGCATGCATCTAAATTATACGAAAGCACAGCATTGATTTTTTGTTAAATTAAGAACTTATACATTAAACAATTTATAATATTAGTATAGATAACTCCGCACTTTTTCTGTAAATTACGCTCCTACAAAATACTATAAAAGAGTTATTCCAAATCGGAACCTACAACAAAAAAACGGTCAATTGAAAACCTTTTTTTTTATGTCAGTTATACCGCACGACAATCAATATAAGTCATCAATAGCTAGCAACTACACTGAACTAATTCAATTCACTCAAGAGAGATACTATAGCTCTGGGCCAATGAAAAAAGCATTAAACTTCACTTTTATTGCACATTTCACTTTCCGTAACTGTTTACTGATTAAAACGATCCGGGTAACGGTTCGAACTTATTATTTTATTGAGGAAGTTCGTTGTATAACTCATGTTACGGCCTGTTTAGATGTATGCGTTATTCGTAACGCTGTGGGTAATGATTAATGCCGCGCGGTATACGCAGTTTCGCATCTTCAGCGCTACTAGATTACAGAGACATACCGCTCAGTTGAGCTGTATTTTTTCGCTGGTTTAGCGAAACTAATACGCATACTTGTTGCGATATCCGCTTAGCTTTGGATGGTAGTACTACCATATACCTATTCGGTCTGCTCTATAGCTTGTAAGATGAGAGTATTTGTAATATAAACCTTTTTAATTCAGTATTTAGGTTTTATTTTGTGACAATATGAATTGAAGATCCTCATCTGCTTATTACATACTAAACTTGCGGCACGCTATGATGGCCGTTTAGACGTTTAACAATGACAAAGAAAAATAACCTTTATTCCTTCGGACATAAGGTACATTATTCATACAGCAAAACTATAGATAAACTATCTTCCACACCGTGGTTTCACCTGCTTTCCCGGAATAATAAATATCTATGTTTCAAATTTCATTCAAATTCCTTCAGCCATTACCTACGAAACTAAGCGGTCACAAATATACATACACATTCATAATATTAATGAGATAAAATTACCCAAAGACTAAATGTCTGAATTATAAAATGTGAAACCTTTAAAGATCTTCATAACGTAAAATCGTTCCCACTTCTTTACACAACTACATACAGACTCTCAAGCCTTAATTGTCTTCACATGGTTCAAAACTTAAACCAAAAAAATACTTGAGCATAGAATGTAGGGTACATGCCCAAACATTAGCCACGCAGCATCACGATTATCTTAACCATGTCAAATCGATTCGAAGCCGCACACAGTCGCTCTTACCCTACTGCTCTGACAATGAGAAGGTAACCTTAATTAACCATTAGGGTAAACTCACAATAGTGGACGACCGATGAAGGATTGTGCCTCTTGATTGATGAAGACGGATGGCCAGGAATATGTGAGTTTACCCTATTGTTCGATTCCTATTGAATAGTATTTAGAAAAGCTAGGTACTTACGTAGTCAGAGGTAATAATGATTTTGGAGTGTTAGTTTGTTTGAATGCGTTCAACATTTTTGTAGTGGTTTTTATGGATAAAAAATTCGAGAAATGCACTGTGTTAGTGGAAAAAAATGACTAAATAATGTTTTTTTTTATATTATATAATATACTAACTAGCTGCCTGGCAAGACGCCGTTCTGTCGAAATAAGGCCATACAAAAATGCAGGAATTCGCTCGCAACGCCATCTACCGGGTACAATTGTGAAAACCCATAGGGCGCCACCCAAACGCATAAAAAAAAACATTCAAATCAGTCCAGCCGTTTAGGAGGAGTTCACTGTCAACACACGTACAGAAGAATTATATACCAAAGAAAAAAAATGTCACACTAGCTGACCCCCGCGGTTTCGCCCGCCTTCCCGAAGAATATTACATTATCCCGGGATAAAATGCAAATAGCTATGTGCTATGCCAGACTATAATCTACTTTTGTGCCAAATTTCATTTAGATACGTTCAGCCGTTCTGGCGTGATTGAGTAACAAACATGGCATCTAAAATTTCGCATTTATAATAGATAGTAATCATAATAATAATAAATTATATGGAAACAAAATAAAGTTTATATTGTGCCCGTGGCATTGTCCACTACTGGTATTATACCAAAGCATTTACACCACAGCTTAAAATTACTAGATTTTAATGGAACTTTATATATTACTTTACAGAAAGCTGCAATACTAAATACTTGTCGTATCGCTCGAAAATTTCTGCAATCGGACGATATTATCACATAGATTGACTATAACGAAATATTTACTTGGCTGATGGCCCATAGATATTGTAAATTACCGGCTTTCTGTAGTAAGAAAGGCTTTCGAGTAGTAGAGCTCTTAGTGCAGAGTTCGTCCGGGGAAGTACTACCACCTTACCCATTTCCGCCGTGAAGCAGTAGTGCAATTGTATTACTGTGTTTCGGTTAGAAAGGTAAGGGGGCCGGTGAAATTACAGGCACATGAGACTTAACAACTTCACGTCTCAGGGTCGACAACGCATTGGCGATGCCCATAGTGTTGCAAATGTCCATAGGCGGCGGTGACCACTTACCATCAGGTGGACCGTCCGCTTGTTTGTCGGCCCACGTGGTATAAAAAAAAGTATGAAACCGAGAAAAAAAGACAACAAACATAATAAATACCTTTATAAACAAGCATAATAATAATTATAATAGTAGTATAAATTACTTATACTCACACATATCATACTCACGCAGTTCTAATCTAAGAGGCAAATCTGAATCTATATTTTTATCTTTGATTTTCTTTTTAACCTAATTTGTAATTTTTGTTGTTGAATTAATTTTATTTTGAAAAAATACTTACACATTTTGTAACACACTATACTACCGGCTACCTGTAAGCATATAAATTTATGATTTCTATATAATGTGAGAGCGCTGGTACCCATAACACAAGTTAAATCGTACTTTGGGTACCAGAGTTCAATCGAACACTTACACTTACTCTTATATGTAAAGCATTATTTTTTTTAAATGAATTGTGTTTGTAAGCTTAATATGTATGTCAATTTTTTTTAAATGAATTGTGTTTGTAAGCTTAATATGTATGTCAAATAAAGATATTATTATTATTATTATTTTTAAATAAATTAATTAAAAATGCTATTCCTTCATTCAGACAAAGACTAAGGACTGAATATTTCGTCAGTATTTTTTCGCATAGTTTTGACACAAGTTTGTTGTCATAAAATTTGAATATAGGTTAACCACTTTTTTCACAAAATGTGGTCAAAAACACAACCTGCTCATTTCAATCGACACTACCATAAATCATGGTGAAAACCAAATGGTTTGCTTACTTCATAACCTGTAAAAAAGTTGCACAAAAAATACGCCTCATGCCACAGTGTCAACTTTCAAGACATCTGGCAAACGTCTAGAAATGCTGAACTTCTTCAACATTGATGATATTTTTTGTTACTACAGCATTACCAATTTTGGAATATGTTTTTTGGTCAAAGACTTACATATTTCGATTACTTCTGCGCAGGCAATATTGTCAGTGAGTTTGGATTAATGTTATTTAATAAATCGAAGTTCATCCGCGTTATAATTGATAAGAGGTAGTCTATGTCTTACTCCGTATAATTGGCTACATGTGTGCAACATTTCAGCAAAATCGGTAAGCCGTGAATTTAACAAACAGCCAGACAAGACACTTTCGAATATACTAGCGACCCCCCCCCCCCCGGCTTCGCTCAGGTCCAATGTAGATACTAATACATATAAACCTTCCTCTTCAATCACTCTATCTATTAAATCGCATCAAAATCCGTTGCGTAGTTTTCAAGACATTGTTTTAAACTATGTAGTGAAGTATGGATGACTTGTGACCATTATAAGACTGACATACATGTATAAAAATCTTATATATTTATGCCTTCTTTATTTAATACTAGCTGTCCCCTGCGGTTTCACCCACGTGCCTGAGGGATGTTACATGTTCCCTATTCCAGGCTATAATCTATTTCTTTGCCATATTAAATCCTGATCCGTTTAGCCGTTCACTAGAACAATGCTTCGTACTAATGAATAATTAAAAAATATTCCTCAAAATTTTCATAATAATAGTAAAATGCCATAGTAATAGTATAGTAAGTTAGTTATAAAGGTATAACTTATAAATAGTTCAATAAAATAAAAAGTTTATTTGAACTGTGAATTACTTGCGTATACTTTGAGAATACCTTTAGTAACGCCATCTGTTGTTGAGTAGAGAAATCAATTTCGTAGCTACTTCGTAGCGTGCATTTTATCTACAAATTAAAACGACAATTATTAGCCCTTCTGTAAAATATTAGATAAACTATCATTAAATTGAACCATTATGGAACAATAATACCCCTATGAAAACTCCCGCTTTTTACCATCAAAACGCCACTTATCTTGAATTAATAAAAATCTCCGTTACTATAGTTCTTAATGAGTTTTACCACAATACAGGGTCCTACTACAGACCCCTTTGTGTCATACGGGTACATTTACTTCTCTTGTCTTTCCATGTGGGTACTTAAAGCACTTGATATCGAGATAGCACATGTATCACAATGCTTTATGGGGTAATGAGATAGAGAAATCAATTAACGTGACGAAATGTATAAAAGATGTTCTTAACACAATTAAATAAAATTGGGTATGTGAAGTTTTGACACCCACACATGATGTACCTAGGGGGGCGTCCATTAATTCGAAAAATCGCCAAAATCACCTCACGTAATTAATGGATGCGGAAAGTGATGTGGAAATTGAGGTGTATTGTGTTATCTGAATAAACTATTTCGGATGTAGGTGATATTTTAAAATCTGCAATAATCTTTTGAGATTAGAGCGCTTAATGCAGTCTTCACAACTTTACGTCTCAGGGACGACAACGTATTGGCGATTCCCCTAGTGTTGCACATGGGTACTTATCATCAGGTGTCTGCCTGTTTGTCGGCCCAAGTGGTACATAAAAAGAAATGAATAAGATCAATTAATGTACAAAAACGAAACCTGACACTCTAAGCGTCTTACAATACTTCATGCATTCCACAACTATCGTCTGCCATCTGTCCGCAAACCGATCACATTCGGATTCAGTAACTGCATTTGAGCAGGGCCGTCTTTAAACTATTGAAAGCCCTGGGCACTAGGATAAGGGGGCCCCTAAGACTACGCTATGGGAGCTCGAAGAGCGCGGCACACCGATCCGTACTGACGACACTATCGACGTCGAAGAGCCATTCCTTTCGGACCAGGGGGCCCCATGAATCGCGGGGCCCTGGGCAGAGTGCCCAATGGAAAAGAAGGCCCTGCATTTGAGTCAAATGTCATCTACTACATTCGTGTGCTACATTAACACCGTAGTGAATTTGCGGTCAACACACTGTTCTTTGCAATAATGCATATTATTATAATTTTTTACGATATAACTGATGATACTAAAGTTTCTCTCAATCTTCAAATAGTAAATAATAATATTATAATTGAATGAATTTATATTTTTCCATCACAATCGGTCAAGTGCATGTCGGTCACGCATTAAGTTGTATTATTTCCCCGGAGAGAACGCCAGATCAAATTATATACGGTGCTTTACTTTCATTTCAAACACTTACCTTTATAAATTGACCGTAATAATTTACGAAAGTAGTTACCTCTATCTATACTTCTATACTAATATTATAAAGAGTAAAGATTTGTATGTAAGTATGTTTGTTACTCTTTCATGCAAAAACTACTCAACGGATATGGATGAAACTTGGCACATAGATAGAGCATATCCTGAAATAACATATAGGCTACTTTTTATTCCGGGAAAATGTGATATCCCTCGGGTACACGGGTAAAGCCGCGGGGGACAGCTAGTTATTTATAAAACTCTTTGGGTTGGTTGAAGCTATCTGTTTGAATTTTGCTCGAATTCATATAGGTATATTTAATATGATACCGGGTTATTGCAGTCATGTTAGTTCTTATTGCTTACTAATAAGGGTACATTTATTTATTTGCCATACATACAGTTTATTTTTTTTACTTATTTAGGTGGCAACCAAGCTGACGCATGACGGTCCGTCTGATGGTATCTCTTGCGAGTTTCCGACCCTGCATGATTCTATGCTAAATTTATCAATAATTGAGGTAATTCGTAATCCCGTCATAAATAATAAAAAATAAATAAATAATAAAAAGGCAAAATCTATCATTCATTGGTACTTCATAACATTTTTGTTTTATAGTGAAGTTTAGTAACTTTCTCTAACAAGTCAACTATGGAACCCAATAAAACCTTTATTACATTTAAATATGCATCTGTTTTTTGTTGACAATCAACTAGGTAATAAATAAATAATAAATAAATAAATAATATCCTGGGACATTCTTTACACACGGCCATCTGGTCCCAAACTAAGCAGAGCTTGTACTATGGAAACCAGATAACTGATATACTACATATACTACTTTTTGTTTTTTTTTTTTTTTATATACATACTTATATAGATATTTACACCCAGACACAGAACAAACAGACATGTTCATGCACACAAATGTTTGTCCTGGGTGGGAATCGAAACCGCGACCTTCGGTTTGGCAGTCAGAGCGTTAACCACCAAGCCAACTGGCCTGTCAAAGACTTACTGTGTGTAAACACAGTTACCAATCTCCCACGAAATTCCCCAGACCAAAACCATAAAGCCAAAACGTTACAAAAATAATTTTAAAGCGAAAATGACTGATGGCTTTTAAAGCCGCGTCATCAATACCAATCGACAGATGTGTGCACTTCATATTGTAATAAAAAGTCCATTTGAAAGTCGGACCGACGTCACGCTGCGTTAAAAAATTGTTATAAATCGACTGTAAATTGCAGTGAGAGAAAATGTACCTACAATACAGTAACTTTGGTAAATAGGAAAGAACGTTTAAGTTTCACGTTCTTATTGGTTTGTTAAATAAATATGACGATTCGAACAGATGATCAATTTAGAGATTTCTCTTGGAGAGACTGTGTTGAAGCGATGAAATAATAATTTTTTTTTTTTTTTTTTTTTTTTTTTGAAATTGAACCGTGAACAAATACAAGTATGACTTGTCACTATTCAAGAAAATCCTTCTTTACTCAAAGAGATGTCAATTTATTCGAAGTTCGGAATCTGTCAAATGAAACCTTTTGACGTTTAATAATGTCATGGAAATAAAGACTCAATGCTCTTTTAATACGGCTCGTTTATGTATCTAATGGTTACTTTTATGATGATGTAAATTATAATCTATCCAATATAGGAAGTCCCCTTTGACGTATAACAATGTTATAGAGAAATGTACCCTTTTGCTTTGAGATAAGGTTCATTTATATCATCATACATTTAACCGTCGGGTCAATGAATGAACCTTATTTCTAAACGAATAAAGTTGATTTTACAACGACGTTCTGAAACGTAAAAGGGACTTCTTATAGTAGACAGACTACAACCCTAGCATAAAGAAAATGGTTTAATTTTCTTTAACTTTCTTAAATGTCAAATATTGAACATATTATAACTATTATAGGATTCGATCATCTAGAGAATCGAATGGAAATTTTGTGATTATAATATTGTAATTTATTATTCTGTTTATATTTTTGGGATCACGTAATAAATATCACAAAAAATCGAATGCGATTCAGTTTTGGACTGAAATCATTCCTAAGTAGACCTACGCTTTCTTCCCTGAAACTTAAAACTTAGGGATCTTTAAGAAAAGAGCGATTAGGCTACGAACGGGAAAGCGAGCTCCACCTTCCGCTTCATCTTCACTTACCATCAGGAGATCGAGGATTACAATACCGTCATAAATACTTAAATAATACAATACTGTCGATATCCCGCTTTTACGAAAACAACGTTTCGCTTCTTCGTTCCTCATACGAACAGCAAAGGAGTGAAACTCTCTTCTGGGGTCAGTGTTTCAGCTTTAACCTCAATTTATTCAAGGCCAGAGTGAATAGGCTTTTTCTGGGTAAGCGTGCTACATCCTCGGCCTCGTCATAACTCCATCTGGGGTCAGTCGAAGGCCAAAACGCAAGACCATAATTAATAAAAAAAAAAACGACCTCTATAACAAAATTAACAATTATCAGTAATTTTTTTATCAAATGTCATTTGAATAGAACAATGTAGGGTGTTGTAATGACATGCGACGCGGCAGATGCGCCCTTATGCATAGATAGTATCTGTGGCGCCCACCACACGGACACGTATGCGCACGCGCTGTAATACGACATGATAAGTGGAAGCTCTCAACAGCTACCTACTGTTTTATGAAGCCAAAAAGACAGTTGTGGCTTCGCATATGAAAGTAACCACCAGTGTCTTTACCTCCAATCAGTGGTTATTTATGAATGGAATCAAGCTTTTTGTTTCTTCTTTTTACAGTTTGTTAGTAAGTCTTATTCGGATAAATTTGGAAATTAGACGATTACGAAAGCCTTAATCTAACTTTGTTCTTTTATAAATTGTAAAATATATAACAATCAGTGAAATCTTTGTAATCTAATTGGAAAGTTGCGAGTCATTCCCAACAAAAGTATTTCTGATTAATTACTGGGAAGTCTCGGCGTAAATTTTGTTAAAATGATTTCTGTTATGAAGCTATTTTATTTTATTATAAGTATGTAAATAAAAAGAGTAGTTTATGTAGTATGTACTAGTATATCAGTTATCTGCTTTGCTTAGTTTGGGATCAGACGGCCGCGTGTAAAGAATGTCCCAGGATATTTAATTTATTTATTTATAGTGGAACTAAATAATGCTATGAATCAAAGGTCTGTGAAGTCTACCGATCAACACTGGAGATGTCTGATGATGTAACGAGCTATAATAAACATATATAATAAACTAGGTATATATTTTGAGATTATAGGTTAATTACAATAAATAAAACGTTCAAACAGAAATAAGAGAGCCAATAATATATACAAGTAAGAAAAGTGGCCCCAAATCACTGCCCTGCATAAGTCTTAAGAAACATGGCTGACATAGCCACGATGAATGACAATGTTTATCCGTAGTACATCTAGTATTTTTTTAATCTATAGTTATATTATGGAGAGAAAAAAATTGATTAATTGTAGTTTGGTTTTAATTAATAAACTCAAAATCCACCGAATCGATTTTAATAATTCTTTCATCTTAATAAATTTATATCATCAAAAAGTAACATAGGCTGTATCCAGGGATACATTAATACCATCGGGAATGTGAGTAAAGCCGCGGAATGGTGCTAGTTTTTTATAAAGAGGTACATGAGAAGCCCCTTCACTAGAGTGTGTCGACATAGCGCATAGATACAAACAAACTTTTGATCACGCTCCGCGTTGATATCCCGCAGCGTTGTTTGACGTTATGACAATGTGATTATAATTTATGCATAAACAGACACCAGTAGACATTAGATATATTGATTGGGCACGGTGTTGATGGACCGTTAAAGTCCTCTAAAGTAAACAAAACAATTAATAACATTTCTTCCTGTTTGGTATCTGATAGTCGTGTGCAAATGTCCTAAAATTATTAATTTTAAATAATAAAGAGCGAAGATAACATCAAAGAAAAAAAAGGTTTTTCCGACTATTACTTATTGATTTTAATTTAAGTTTATTTATTAACATTTGTTTCATCAAATAAAATCACCGATTACTAAACTATTTGAAAAACCTGAAGTTATACTTAACTATTTACAAGTAAACACAACATGCAATTACAGACATCTAGCTTTCCCCATCGGTTTCACCGGTTCCCGGGGAATGTTTCATTTTCCCTGGATATGACCTATGTGCTATTCCAGGCTATTATGTTCCATCCATCCAAAATTGCCCATTTACAGTCGTAGTAAGTTTTAAGAATATACATATATCGTTCCAAAATCTAGTGGCAGTCAATCGCACTTCGCAAAATCTTGAAGAGAAATAACATATCTACCTTCTAAAATCATTTGGATGGATCACAGAGTAGTTTACTACTTTAATACAGTTGTCGTACAGTTGTTGTTCCGCTTGTAACTGTATGAAAATTGTATGATTATTCGTCATTTTCATTATTATTAGTAGTCTCTTTGTCATGGAATTACAAATACTAAAATACCTTTTTAATATATAATGCCATATCCATAAATGGTTACATTGCTGTATTATTTCATATAAATCTTAACTTATCTATAAGGTTAATAAAGAAAAAATAGTACGCGCCTTTACAACTTTGAATTTTTGAGAATAATTTTTTTTATATTTTTAATGGTATTGGCTTTTGTATCATTAATAAACAAATCCTTATTTCTTTATCTTATTTTTTTTTTGTCCTGGGACATTCTTTTTACACACGGCCATCTGTTCCGAAACTAAGCAGAGCTTGTATTATGGACACTAGACTGATATACTACATATACATAAAATATATATACAACTTTTCTTAAATATATTTTTTATAGATATATTTATTATTTTTTATTAATGGGGAAAATGTCTCAGATTTTTATTTATTTACTCTGTCTTTGTGAAAATGGATATTATCTGACGTAGCTTCAAGCTTGTAATGTTTACTAAATAAATATCCTGGGACTTTCTTTTACACACGGCCATCTGGTCCCAAACTAAGCAGAGCTTGTACTATGGAAACCAGATAACTGATATACTACATATGCAATTTTTTTTTTCTATATAGGTAATAAGTTGGGGAAAAAGTTCCTGCGCATTTTTTAAGAAAATTCAAAACATTTTTAATATAGTTTATTTACATTTAACTAAAGTATGTAGGTACCATTTTGTTCGATAACTTTTTGCCATCTTGTAGGTAGGGACATGATCCCATTACTATAGAAATTTTGGGACTTCTGATCAAAATACTGCGACAAGTGGTTTTGACAGTCCTCTCGTGATGTTAACCTAACACTGCCTAAAGAATTCTGAAGAGACCGAAACAGGTGGAAATCTGAAGGTGCAAGGTCAGGACTATACGGCGGATGCATTAATACCCCCCAGCCAAACTCTCTTAATTTTTGCTGAGTGGCTAAAGATGTGTGAGGTCTAGCGTTATCATGATGAAAAACCACACCCCTTCTGTTGATTAATTCCGGCCGCTTTCTCTCAACTTCTTGCTTTAATCTCATCAGTTGTTCGCAGTAGAGTTCAGAATCGATGGTCCTGCCTGGTGGTAACAGCTCATAATGAATAATGCCCTTCCAATCCCACCACACACACAGCATCACCTTGTTGCGAGTTAACCCGGGTTTCGCCACAGTCTGTGAAGCCTGACCGGCCTTTGACCACGACCTTTTTCGCACGTTCTTGGCGTACGTGATCCACTTTTCATCACCAGTTATCAGCTTCTTCAAAAATGGTTCGGTTTCATGACGTCGTAATAAAGAATCACAAATGAGTACACGGTTCATTAGGTTTCTTTCAGTGAGCTTGTGAGGTACCCAAATATCTAGCTTTTTTGTGTACCCAGATTTTTCAAATACGCCAAAATTGTTTTGTAGTCAATTCCCAGCTCTTCAGCTACGTCGTAACTACTGATATGCCGATCTTGCTACACTTTTTCAAAAATGGCATCCATTTTATCCGTAATGGGGCGACCAGAGCGACGTGCATCTTTGACATCAAAATTTCCGGATTGAAAACGCTTAAACCAAATTTGTGCTACTCTCACAGACTCTGCACGAGGTCCATAAACATCGTAAATTTTTTTGGTTGCATTTTTACCTTTTTTGTAGTAAAATTTTAAAATGAATCGAATTTCTTCATTAGATTCACTCATCTTGGCGGTACGAAAAACAAATGCAAATCACACATTTTCCTAATTTGAATTTGGAATTAAGTTCGTTAAAATTTAAACTTTCAATGATACCAAAACCAGCCAGATACAAAAAGTATAGCCAAAGAGATTTTATTACAAGTTCATACATACTATAAAGCGAAAAGACTTTTTCCCCAACCTAATATATACTTATATAGATATTTACACCCAGACATAGAACAAACAGACATGTTCATGCACACAAATGTTTGTCCTGGGTGGGAATCGAACCCGCGACCTTCGGCTTGGCAGTCAGAGCGTTAACCACTAAGCCAGCTGGCCCATCAAGTTCATCGCACGTAATAGGTACATAAGTGTAACACAATTCGAAACGTTTTGACAGACGCGCGTCGCAGGCGCATATATTTTGTCGCGATCTAATAAATTGAACACATTGTATGCAAATGCGCTCGCGCAGTATAATTTACTTGTTAACTTGCATAGAAAATGGTAATTGCTGTTTTCATATTTTAATGTAAAGTGCTTTCATCCAGTAAACGAACTGGGCGTTTATACACGTTTACTTAGTTACACGTCATGCCATAATTCCAAGTTGATGAGGAATCCTTGAACATTATTTATAACTAGCTGTACCCTGCCACGCTTCGCTGTGGCACATTGTGATTGAATAGTTGGGAAATGAGAAACAAAACAAAGACGGTCGCGGATATGTGACTGATGCAAAAAGTAGATAAAAACATTCCTTGATGCGGATTATATATCATTCTAAAATTTCAGTTCGACGAGTGCAGAACTTTTTGACTTTTTGAAGCGTACACAAACCGACATAACATTTTTATATATATAGATAGATAGAGCAGAGTTCGTTTGGGGAAGTACTAACACGTGACCTATTTCCACCGTGAAGCAATAGTGGACTTGTATTACTGATCTCATATATTGTTGTCCTTTTCAGTAGATATAATTAGTTTTATTGATAAAAACCGTTTTAATTGTTAAAATAAATATTTGTGTTTCATTTAGAAAGGTAAAATGGTGGTGAATTGACAGGCACATGACTTAATAACTTCACGTCTCAGGGACGACAATGCATTGGCGATGCCCCTGGTGTTGCAAATGTCCATAGGCGAGGGTGGCCACTTACCATCAGGTGGACCGTCAACAGGCCGTATAAAAAAGACATCCGCAGATTTCTAGCTACCATTTTGAATATACCACAGAGATCTTTGAAGTCCACAAGTCATTAAAAAAACTAACCCATTACTTTTGACAGGGAAACGAGTAGAAAAACCCTATCTATTCGAAGTTATTACAAGAAATTTTATTTCCATCAATATTAATTTCACAGTTACTAAATGAAGGAGGGTCATACAAATGACCATAAATACTTCATTAATCTACGGCCACCATCGACATACGGTGCAATGTCATGCTAATTAAGGCCATCCTTGTTCTTTACATGACCAGTTGTAGAAGACCTCATGTCTATTATTGTTTCTATGGTAGCAAGTTCACCTGATGTTATGTGGTCACATTCTCCAGCAATACCAGGGAAATTGCTAATGAGTGATCTAATTCTGTAAATTACACTTCCACGACGAAGTTTTGTCACGCCCTCTTTGCCGTCTCTTTAATTAACTATGTAGTCACATGAGAGGTCCGATTTGAGGCCTCGTTGCGCAAGTTCGGCGATGAAGTTTGCATTATAGAATGCCTACGCTTAATGCTGATTTTTTCTATAAATAAACATAAAACACATCATCAACATAAGCATATGAACCATTATATGCTATACGTAATCAAGTTGTAATCCCTTATCCTTCCCAATTATCCTGATTCTTTCTATATGTAATCTTGGCATTTACTTCTTTCCTGTCTACAAATAATTTCTTTTTACCAATAATCTGCATGTAATTTCTAGCGCTCTTCGTTACTTTAACTTGGTAAAAGCTGGAGCGTTTTTATGTTTGCCACATTATGGCATAATTTTTATTGCCATTCTTAGCTGCCTGGAACTTGACTTCCAAAAAGTTCTAAATAGATTTGTGTTTAGGCTACAATTAAACGTATGGTATGTGATGATAAGGCTGAAGGTATGTACACAGGGATATACACAAGATTACAAGATTACTGGAACACACGAATTTGGTGCCTCAAAAGAGCTCTTCAACGTCGGCACATTCGCAATCTCCCTGTATTGCAGGCGGCATGCGGCGGTAACCACTGACCATCAGGTGGACCGCCTGCCTGTTTCTCAATACAGCGACATAAAAAAGAAAGAAAAAAAATTTACTTGAGGGTCGTATCCAGGAGATACTACAAAGTATTTAACTATCCGAATATGGTTCGACGTCTTGTTCGTTGTAGGATTTGGGATATCACTGTTCGACATCAATCTATCTTCGCATAAAAATTATTTTCAAAATTGCCCAGTAAAAAAGATTTTCCAAATCGGTCCAACCTTCTTCGAGTAGGTAATCGAGCAATATACATGAAAAAATATTTCGACGAACTGAGAACCTCCTACTTTTTGGTTTGGTTAAAGTTGACCATAATGTCACCGACAGAGTTCTTATTAAAATGGTTTCGTAATGCGCGGGCGCAGGCGCGTGCCACCATTTCGTAATTAATTCAGCGATCGCCCACCAGGTGGCGTGGCAGATGGCTCCATAGTTAATTTACATTTCTAATGTTACTTCTGCGGTTTGTACGATGACAAACTGATAGTATGATGTGGTCATTGCGTTTTATTTGGGGTTAGCGTGTTTTATGATTGTTTGCTATTGTTTCAGATGACGGCCTATGATTGGAAGATGTGCTAAAGATGAAGGTTATTGTATTTTGTGCAGTAACAACGTTTACATTGAAAACCATAATACAATAACAGTAGGTTCAAAATGCTGCGTTCAAATTGTTGGACTTGACAATTTGAGGCCTTGAAATCTTACTATGTAGGTACTTTTAAACAAGATTACAATAGATCTAATACTAACATAATAAAACAAAGTGTACATACTAAACTACTTAAAATTAACTAAGAAATAAAGCAATAATCTATAAATAAAAAACTGAATTTAAATTATTAGAGCTGTCTATGGGTAAAAATAAGGTTCTTTTATAAATGCGAAAATGTTGAATACATGGATGTTTGGTACTCAAGCACGCCAGAACAGCTGATCGGATTGGGGCTCAAGTTAATAGGGTACTAACGGGAAAGCGAGCTCCGTCTTCGGCCTCATCTTCACTTACCATCAGGTGAGATTGAGGCCAATCGCAATACGGATATAAATAAAAAAAAGTGAAAACTTGAACATTAACGTTTATTTTTACCGTCTTAGGAATTTTCGATCAGGTCACGTGTCCTGACGCGAGTTTAACATTTTAAACCCAATCCAAGAAAAATGCTCGACGACACTACGAAAGCTAGTATTCAGTAAGTCATCGACATCTATAATGCACGTTTGAAAGCTAAAAATGCCATAGAAGAATCATCTCTATTGCTTTTAACTCAAGGTGATGAACCTCCATGATTGATCCAATAAGTTAATTATATAATGATGATGATGTACATTATTATAACCGTTTAGAGTCCATTTTTCTATAACATTGTTAGCTATCAAAACGGGTCTAGTAGATGTAGTTAGTATAGTAGTTATATACAGGTACGGGTGCCATCACCTAAATTGCCAACACCGGACAAAAACTTAAAAAACGCCGGACATTTAGGTGAAATTGGGTTTTTCTCGGACACGCCTTAAAATATTTTTATGCATATAATTTACATTTTAATTGGATGCAGTTCACGATTACCAATCAATTTTTGACTGCTTATCAACAAATTTATTGCGTTCCCCAGACACAAAAAAGTGTCCGGATTTCACTCGGATTCTTTATGAAAGCCCCACCTGGACACTCCCGGACTAAACTAGGACAAATCCGGACGGATGGCAATATGTACAGGTACTTTATTTGTATGCAATCATCATCAAACTTATCAGAGACATCTCTTTAGTCTTATGATGTAAAAGTGCTAGTAACAATTAGTAAATAAAATAAATTGTTATTTAACTAGTTGATTAATTAAAATGTGATGCTTGAACAATAACGTCTTGGGTTTCGTACGGGAGCAGTATTATAATTAAATAAATGTATTTATAAAACGATTGCAAAGGAGGTTATAAATTGCATGTATTTTTTATTGTTAAAGAACTGGCAATATATTTTAATTGTATTCTTATAATGTGATTATCAATTCGAATAATCATTATTTTATTGCGTTCAGCCGCGAAAGGTCTGCTGTTATTTTGTATTGTATGCCACACACAGCCTAGACAAGACCAGCGCTTTTTTATCAAAAACCTTTAATTTGAGTTTGGACCGTGTGGCATCGGAATATGGCTTCTTTTCATTATCCTCTTTGTTCAAATTTAAGGTATGTATAATTTGCATTTTTTTTATCGCAAATATTCGTCAAAGAACCAACTCATTTAATGTCGAATTATTACTAATTTCAAGAAACCCTAAGCACTGTGACCTCATTATTCACACAACGGCTACACACATACACACATACACACACACACACACACAGCCACGCACATAAAGCCCAAGTAATTATCCAACGTTAAAAATTAAAAAAAGCACCGTTCCCCTAATAATCTTTTACACGCTTCTAAAATCAACCCTATAATTGCAGCTATCTGTTCGAATCTAAGACAATGGGGTCGCTTACACCCCCAAGTCGTCACGGCCGGCTGCCCGCAGACCATAAGACCAGGTGTATGCCTTACTGGTGCCTTGGCATCTGGTATGACTTTGGAAATTTTAGAATAGAATTTTGCAAATTTTAGTTTTATCAGGTATGATTTGATCAGTAACTTAGCTGAAGTCCAACTTTATAAGATATTAATAAGAAAAATTAATAGCTATAATAATATATAAGAATAATATCCTGGAACATTCTTTACATACTTTATTTTATTTTATTTATATAAATACAAAAACTAATAAAAATATTTACACTAAGTTCTGCATATTTATTACCTATGTACCTATCCTTACGTGATCTCTTGTAGTCTCATTTCTAAAGTAAGTATTAGATAGATATACATATAATGAAATACATAGTAATCAAAGCTTATAACTCTATATGCCAACAATTCTATCCCTTAAATTAACATTATAACTCTACAAAACCGTATCTTCATTTAGTTCGGAGGTAAGACGGCGGTCGGAGGGTTGAGTCACATTAAAATTGGCTTTTTTTCCAATTTACCGAACACCTGGGTGTGATATACCCCGCAAGATGTTTATGGAAACTAAAGACAGTATTGTTAGGGTTAATATAATTTATTAGTTAAAACGTAAACTAGGAAACCGTTATTTATTGATTTATTAGTTTTTTTAGTCTTCATGATTTAAATCGTTTTTAAAACTTAGTTAGGCAGACCTATCGTGCAAGTGGTGGACTAAAACCCTCAGCAAAGGTATTATTAGCAGTAACCACAATGTGCAGAGGTTCATTTATTTTTTAAAGTTATTACAAAGCCTAGAAGAGTGCTGGCTCTCATGTACAGCATTTTCTGCAACAGAATGAACTAGTTTAGTTAAGCCTACTTTTTTACGAACATTTTTAAATGTAAAACTTACAAATCCACTTACGGTTTAATATATTTATAATTCCACTTATGCGAACTCACTAACTTAAAAAAAAAAGGTGCTTGGCGACAGATTTTCAACTTGAGACTTTTTAAGATTTTAGGGTTCGAACCGATGACCCTCGTCACAGCATTCACGTCACTACCAACTAAGCTATCATAAACAGAATGACCACAATTCCTCACACACATTTAAACCAAAATAAGAAGTCCTATTTGACACTTAAGAATGTCATAGAAAACTTAAATATCCTGGGACATTATTTTTACACACGGCCATCTGATCCCAAACTAAGCAGAGCTTGTACTATGGAAACCAGATAACTGATATACTACATATGCTGCTTTTTTTTTTCTAAATACATACTTATATAGATATTTACACCCAGACCCAGAACAAACAGACATGTTCATGCACACAAATGTTTGTCCTGGGTGGGAATCGAACCCGCGACCTTTGGTTTGGCAGTCAAAGCGTTAACCACCAAGCCAACTGGCCTTATCTTTATTCCCCTTTTAAATGGCATGATGATGTAAATATACCTTATCATGAATCAAAAGGGTTGAGTTTACTATGACTTTTATAAACGTCAAAGGGGACTTCTTATATTTGACAAACTGTAGGAAGATTTTTTACAGGTGACAGCTTAGTCTAAACTTAACTTTGACCTATTTGAGCTGCTTATTTATTGGCGAGCTCAGAGGCGTGCCTTAGGTGAGGCCTATGTCCAGTGGACAGAGATAGGCTGGTGATAATGATTTAACTGTGGTAGTTGACCCTTTTCGAAGGTAAACCTACCACAATAATGATACCACAAAGACCCGCATTTTCGATGCGTAAAATTTATACGAAACGTTTGCAAATTAGGATAGTAAAGGATATTGCTTTACGATCCATACTGATTTGCGTAATTGCATTTAAAAAAATACATGTTTTTTTTATTAGTTCTAACTGCCACAATACTACAATACACATCCGTTGGAATTATTAAATGCGATTAAAAATAAATAACTGGCTTCAAAAAGGAGGTTATAATGTATTCGGTTGTTTTTATTAAAATATAATCTATAATATAATAGTTATTTATTAGTTAATTTTAAGTAGTTTAGTATATACCCTTATTTATTATATTAGTATTAAATCTATTGTAATCTTGTTTATAATAAATATATAATCTATTTATGGTGCCTTGACATTAATAAAGGAAAATTTATTAAAATTATAAGTTCGAGTAGTAAAGGTCTTAGTTCGTTCGTCCGGAAAAGTACTACCACCTTACCGATTTCCGCCGTGAAGCAGTAGTGCACTTGTATTACGGTATTTTAAAAAGGTAATATTGACCGGTGAAATTACAGGCAAATGAGACTTTGTAACCAGAGACGTGGGTCTCAGGGTCGACAACGCACGGCGATGCTCTGGTGTTGCACATGTCAATTGACGGCGGTGAGCACTTGCCATCAGGTGTACCGTGTGCTTGTGTCATTCATGGGGTAGTTAAAAAAATATATTACTTCGCCATTCTGTAATTATTCATGCCTTTTATAAGGTCTTTTTACTACTCACATCATAATCGAATATAAATACCTACATAAGATAATTATTTATAATGAAAAAGAATAAATTTCACTGATTAAAAATAACCTCGCATAAACTACCTAAGTCCGAGTCTTTTTTTTATTGGTCTGAGTACATAAATAAGTAAACCTAATAACATAAAAGTTAAGTATGTTCTGAATTCAAATTTGAATTTATTTACGGTTTTCGAATGTAATAAAATTGGTTACTTACGAGACCTCCTGCGGTTGTGAGTTAAAAGTGGAATTTCTTTAAAAAGTAGCGACATCTATTGTTGAGTGGCGGAGGTTTTTATGGGACGGTTTGTTTTTCTATAATTTATGAAAAAACTGTAAACGCTATTCTATTCCGTGTAAGGTGTAAAATCATCAAAAGCTAACAATTTCTAGTAATTAAAAAAAACTACGGGTTGCACTCCGGGAGTGCCGGCAGAAGTGAAAACTTGAACATTAACGATGCGCATTTTTACTTATTTTTTTTTTTATTTAAGATCAGGTCACGTGTCCTGACGCGAGTTAAACATTTTATTCCTATCCCAAGAAAAATGCTCAAAGCCGCAAAAGAAGTTTTCACTTAAAAAAAATATGGTTATCATAGACATTACCTCCATGAGGTATATCACTATAAAATTCTTATTTATAAACTAGATGAGTATAATATTACCTACGTATAAATATAATAATGTAAATCTATTTGTAGTAAACGTGATATATCAAAACACCTCCAGATGTACAATGCAAGCTGCATCACAAACAATAGCCAATCAAAACCCGGCTCCCTCGCGCATGCGCTATGCGCCATCACTCATCCTCGCATTCCAAATTCAAAATTCAAAATCTCGAATGAGGCAATCAACTTCTTGTATTTATTCAAATACGCTACAATTTTGCCCACTTTGCATATACATGTTTAATAAATGATTGCTAATTTGACAATTGTTGCGACAGTGTTGTCATTTGTGATTATTATGGCACGGGTTGAACACGTGCAGACTTGAAGTATGAAAAGAAAATGGACAATAAGTTAATGAAAAACTTGTTGTTGCGAATATTGCAAGGGCGATTTCTTTTTTAAATGGAAGACATGTAATTGCAAGGAGTTTTTAGTTGAGTAATTTTGTTAGGGCAACAATAAATGTTTTGTTAATTTTGAAAAGTGTTTTACAATACCGTAATAATTATTATAAATGTACCTTATTTTTCATTGTTATAAAATGTTTGTTATATTATAGAAAGTTGGTTTATTTCTTCTTCCCTTCGCTGGACTTTTTTTTGCATGTACACGACTAGTTGAAAAAGTAAGTACTTACTCAATTTCCGTAGGAACGCAAGTACAACCGCAAAGCAAAACTAGTAATTATAATTAATATTCTATATCTAAGAGAAAATTTAACATTAACGCTATAAGTCTATGAAACTCTTGGAATATCTAGAATATTTCAGGTCACAATTTGTTTAAGAGAAATATTTTTTTCAGATTTTAGGTAACTACTTCGTTTTTCAAATAAAATATACGTGTTACAAAATACACCGTAAAAATATAATCAATTATCAAAGCCAACAACCCTAGTAAGCTGTCATGTCAGAGAACCAGATTATTTAACAGAAAGACCTACGTACCTGTTTTACCTAATCATTATCTACTGTAATAATTTTTCTATTTAACATTCCTAAAAATCAGTTTTTTAATTTTTTTGGGGTATGTTAAACAGCGTTACTACGGTTCTTAAACATTGTGAATGGACTCGTTATAAGGCCCCATTTAACCTCCTTTCGGCTTTACGGGTAGTTTTGTAACAACCTGTATAATAGATATATACAGGATCGTACAATTGTGAGTTAATTAACCTGACAAGGTTCCAAAAATCCTATCCTAAAAAAGGCTAATTTTAGTTTTATTATTTTACATTAAGTCTCAGATATTTATTTATCTTTACTAAGTAAAACTTCTTACTTTGAACGCAACGCCTTATAAAATCCTTAACGTATGAAGACGACCGTCTACCTTGCTAAGGCAGGAAGTGTAGGCGCTTATCGATCTCCGTACAATATCTTTGAGATGTTTCTAATGGTAAGCCATTTCAAAATAATCTTAGTACGTGGTTAGTATTAATTCTTATATCTGCTTGCATATAATATAACTTTTGTCTAAAATTTGCTGAGTAATATGCAGAGTTCGCCGGGGAAGTGCTACCACCTTATCCATTTCCACCGTGAAGCAGTAATGCACTTGTCCTGTGTTTTGACTAAAAATGTAAGGGGGCCGTTGAAATTACAGGCACTTGAGACTTAACAACTTCACGTCACAGGGTCGACGACGCATTGGCGATGCACTGGTGTTGTAAATGTCTATATGCGGTAGGTACTGACCATTTACCATCAGGTGGACCGTCCGCCTATTTGTCGGCCAATGTGATATAAACGCGAAATTTTTCCGTATACTCTCTAACAAGATTGGTGTTCATCATCTGTGTACCCCGTTCTAATCATTTGGACCTGTGCCTTTACCATGAGTTTTTAACGTACGTACTCGCTAGCAACGGCGCAAAACATTTCTATGGCAAATGTGTACAGCGCCACTAGCGGTCACCTAAAGAACTAAAATCGGTAGTACGAGTCGATAGGTAAAAAACCTATCGAAATATAAACACTAGCGAGTAACGTTTTTTAGCCTTTGCTATAGAAATTCGGTACCATGAGTCACAAATTTGGCAGTTGCTATCGAGAATTACTGTATCGATAGTAGTTTACTCGCTAGTGACTAAAGTAAGTTTCGATAGCCACTCATGGTAGAGGTACTGCCGTAATAAGTAAGCTTTTTGTACATTCAGTGCATTACATATTACAATAGATTTGGCAGAGTTTAATAGGGAGGCCACCTGTCTCCAATGTTCATTGGAAATGCTCTTGTTGACAACTTGGTTCAAGGGGTATATAGTATGTAGTTGTCAGTATATCTTATTTGCCCCATAATATACATTAGAGCACTCGGAGAGCTTGTATTCCTCGCGACTACCTTTAAGCACTTACAAATGGTGTCTTCTATACGTAGTACGTATTTTTCAGTTGGGGGTGAAATTAGAAAAATCTGCTTACACAACTCAATCAATATGAGTCTATTTGTAATATCAAAATAACAGCTTTTTACTAAATGCAGATGAAAGCATATACCTTATAACAAAAACAATAGGCTTCTTGTCCCGGGGAAATGTAACATCCACCAGCGTGGCCTCAAAGTTCAGAGTATCTTGTCACCTTCTTGACCTTTTTATAGAAGCTTCCGCCCCACAGTTTCGTCGTTCACGTCGTTCCTCGTTTCACGAGGATCCGATGCTTTTGTTAGATTAGTATCCTATATTAAGTGGATACGATTTGACACTGCGTGATGTTGGTTTTATCATATATATACGAGTCCACGTATGAAATTGTGTTTTTTTTCATATAATATATTATTTTCGAGGAAAGTTTTTTTTAATTGTCTTATTTAGCTTTTGATGGCATCGAGGTGATTTCATTTTGGAGCCAGAAGGTGGTTAGAGGACCTCTTCAGTGGCTATAAGTAAATCCCTAGAGTGTGGGCTCATTTATTTTGTTTTGATGTATGCATTTATCCTAATATTTGGTATCGAGGGTACATAGTATGTTATTTTTTAACTTAATTTTTTTATGTCAATTAGAACTGCATAGAGTTAATCGAAAAGAGGTTGGTTGAAAGTTAATTAATTGTATCATGATAAGTTTATTTTTGGTTCATTGATATCTGATATATTACTCTAGAGTATGGTCTATTTATCGTGGCAAGTTTAATCAAAAACAATACGGCTTTTACCTAAGTTACATTCATATTGTTTTATATAAAGTAGGATAACATTATAGGGTAGCGTCTGACACTCCCTTTAGTTATCAATCCAGTTCCTGAACTACATAACTATAGGAATTCCTCAGGTTAGTCATTCTACGGAATTTAATAAGCTGTGACTCATAACCGAGACGTTCCTGACTCCCTTCAATGAGATGACTCACGGCTACATTGCAGTCCTCACTCTCCGACAGCGTACGTTTTTTAATTTACACTTATTAGGGTTCCTTGGGTGTTGGTTTTTATTATATTACTTTTGTGTTCATGAAATGTTGATAATTCTACTAATATTTTAGATGCGAAAGTTTTTGAGGAAGGATGCATAGATGTATGGAGGTTTCTTACTCTTAAACGTTAAAAATAATGGACGGTTTTGAATGAAACTTAGCAAGCCCTGGAATAGCACATTGGCTACTTTTTATTCCGCAAAAATATTAAATTAAACAGCACCTTCCATTTCGGGGTTTTCCCTCCTTCCCGAGGGTCCTGCTATATCCCAGTTATCCCAATGTTGTAACCCAGAACATATAGTACCTGTACGCCAAATTTGATCAAATGTGTTCCACCATTAGGGAGTTATTTGTATTATTACTAGTGACACATCCCGGCTTCGCTTGAGTGCGATAATATAAATGTACAGTAAACATTTGTGGATGATTTTTTTTTTAAAACCGCACCAAAATATTTTGCGTAGTTTTAAAGATATAAGCGGACAAACAGTCAGACAGAAATAGTGAATTTTTTAATATTATATAAGAGATAAATAAGAGTAATACCACTCATTCTTTTTTTCGCTCTCACTATAAAACTTCTGCAGTGAAAATATGTACGGAATCCAACCCAAATAAAGCACTACTTGAAACTTTTTTATTTGGAGTTCCTTTGGAACAGTAACGCGTGGGATACGAGAAAAAATTCGGGACTCATGGCTGTAGGAAGTCATTAGGGCTGGCGTCTTTTTGAAAAATTCTCTCGGGAACCTTCTTTTTGTTTATTTTTATTGTACCTATATCTATAAGGCCAGACAGGCAAATTGGCTTGGTGGTTAGCGACTCTAACTGCCAAGTCGATGGTCGCGGGTTCGATTCCCACCAAGGACAAAAATTTGTGATTACGAACATGTCTGCTTGTTCTGTGCCTGGGTGAAAATATCTATATATGTATGTATTTAGAATATTAAAAAAAAATTGTTTACATATGTAGTATATCAGTTATCTGGTTTCCATAGTACAAGCTCTGCTTAGTTTGGGATCAGATGACCGTGTGTAAAGAATGTCCCAGGATATTTATTTATTTATATTTATTATCTATGGTCAGTTGTGTTATAGCACTCGGATTGCATGGCTAATAACTGTACCGAAGTATCAACTAAAAGAAGTGTATATTTATATCCTGGGACATTCTTTACACACGGCCACCTGATCCTAAACTGAGCTTGTACTATGGAAACCAGACAGCTGATATAATAAATACTATTAAAGTACATAGCTTAGAAAAGCTTATAATTGTACCAAAGTACCTACTTACTAAACAAGTGAACATTATTAATATCCTGGAACACTTTACACACGGCCATCTGATCCTAAACTGAGCTTGTACTATGGAAACCAGATAACTGATATAATAAATACTATTAAAGTACATAGCTTAGAAAAGCTTATAATTGTACCAAAGTACCTACTTACTAAACAAGTGAACATTATTAATATCCTGGAACACTTTACACACGGCCATCTGATCCTAAACTGAGCTTGTACTATGGAAACCAGATAACTGATATTCTACTTATACTATTATTTTCTTTTTACTATTACATATTTCCACCCAGAATCAGAACAAATAGACTTATTCATGCATACAAATGTTTGTCCTTAGTGGGAATCGAACCTTTGACCTGCGTGTGGATTTGCGTAGGATGCTGATGAAACGTGGTTACTGGACTTAGAGAGGGCAAATGCACCCATTGCCTCCTCGCTCCCCCTCTATCTGTGATGATCACTATGGCCGTGGTGATAAAATACCCTGAGTTCCAAGAATATATCGTATCGGGATAGTTCTGTATCTGTTTGTTATGTTTCTTGCTCTAAAAGAAATAATGATAAATATCCTGGGACATTCTTTTTACACACGGCTATCTGATCCCAAACTAAACTGAGCTTGTACTATGGAAACCAGATAACTATACTACATATACTACCATTTTATTTTTCTAAATACATACATATATATATATATATATATATTTACACCCAGACACGGAACAAGCAGATATGTTCATGCACACAAATGTTTGTCCGGGGTGGGAATCGAACCCGCGACCTTCGACTTGTCAGTCAGGGTCCCTAACCACCGAGCCATTTGGCCTGTCATTGTTTTTATTTCAAATGTTTTACCTATTATAATGCTCTGCTTAGTTCGGGATCCTGTATGCTGGCTGTAGGAGAAATTATTTTATCCATAGACAAATTATTTAAAAAATATATTTTATGTGTTTAAAAAAAATTATAACCCGGATGTTTAAAGCACGCCAGACGCCATCTATCCGTAATGGTGATGAACTAGTTATTTTTATTTTAATGTATTTTCCACTTCATTTTATGTACCTCCTTACTCGATAATATTTTTTTTTTACTCTGTAGGTTTGTGTATGACCACAATCTCACCACAATCTATACTAATATTATAAACAGGAAAGATTTGTATGTAAGTATGTTTGTTACTCTTCCACGCAAAAACAACTAAACGGATATGGATGACACATGGCACATAGATAGAGCATACCCTGGAATAACATATAGGCTACTTTTTATCCCGGGAAAATGTGATATCCCTCGGGAACGCGGGTAAAACGGGGGACAGCTAGTAAATGATAATGTGGCAATCGGCGGTAAGCACGCAAAAGTAAGGGAACTGACTATCACACACTACGCGTGCTTTGCGATAGTTTTTCTGCTGTTAAAGCTAAATACAACGTGTTATAAAATACCCCGTAAAAATTTAATTAATTACCAAAGTCAACAACCCTAGTAAGCTCTCATGTCAGAGAACCAGATTATTTAACAGAAAGGCCTACGTACCTATTTCACCTATTAATTGTCTACTTCGATAGTTTTTCTATTTTCATTCATAAAAATCACATTTTTAATTTTTTTTTTAGGTATGTTATACAGCGTTACTACGGTTCTTAAATATTGTGAATGGACTCGTTATAAGGCCCCATTTAACCTCCTTTCGGCTTAACGGGTAGTTTTATAAAATACTAACAATCTTCCTCCGGTTCAAACTCGTTCCCTGAAACTGTAGATGTAACTTATTCCCGGGATCAAAAGTATCAAAAGTAAGATGTGTAAATCTAGGTTATAAACTATCTAATTGCAAAGTTTCAACCAAATCTGCTTGGTAGTTTTTGCGTGAACGAGTACATCCAAACTCACAAACTTTCGCATAATTGTTGAAGGAAATATGATAAACCTAAATAACTTATTAACTCCTACAGTCTTGGTGGTCAGTGTCGCTAACCACCTTTTCTAGATGTTTATAATTAACCAGCTGTTCTCCGGATGTTACATTTTCGCGGGATAAAAAGGAGGCTACGGGCTATTCCAGACTATAATATCTATACAACATATTAACTGTTTACGCAACGCACGAAGCGGAAGCTCTCAAAAGGAAAAAAAACCCGATTTTGAAACATTCTTCATTGTGGCTCCGCTCCTATTAGTCTTAGCATGATGGTATATAACCTATAACCTATAGCCTTCCTCGAAAAATGCACTATCCAACACTGAAAGAATTTTTCAAATCAGACCAGCGCGGTTCCTGAGATTAGCGCGTTCAAACAAACAAACTCTTCAGCTTTATAATATTAGTATAGATAACAGCGCTTTCTTTCGGTTGTTGGTTGCACTTACACGATAATACACATCTTCTTTGACAAAGACTGAGTACTACATTTCTCCGAGTATCGCTCATAAAGTACGAGTGACGGAAAGAGTTGACTGCATAATGCCAAAATATTGTCTACAGTGCTTCTCAGTCAGCGATCATAATATAAATATCCTGGGACATTCTTTACACACGGCCATCTGGTCCCAAACTAAGCAGAGCTTGTACTATGGAAACCAAATAACTGATATACTACATATACTACTTTTCTAAATACATACTTATATAGATATTTACACCCAGACACAGATCAAACAGACATGTTCATGCACACAAATGTTTGTCCTGGGTGGGAATCGGACCCACGGCCTCAGGTTTGGCAGTCAGAGTCGCAAACCACCAAGTCAACTGGCCTGTGAATATATAGTTTGTCTTCAAGAAATAATAATAAATAAAAAATGAAATTATTAAATAGTTATCAAAAGTATGTTTATTAACATAAATCTTTCACAAAGCGTATTTCACATAATATTTACATTGTACAAAACTTGTTAGTGACTTGTGTTTTTTGAAAACACAAAATCACTTCATTGGTAAATAAACCCTTGCAAATTTATTTTTAAAACATGATGATAAAAACAACAGAAATTATTGGTAGTTGGTATGAAATTTAAAAGGGTTTTTTTTTATTTATATTTTACAGATATTTTCTCTAGTTTGCGACATAAACATAAAGCTTTTTATCCATTTATATGGGTGCGGTGGGACTTCGGTGGAAGTCGCAAACTTCGCCGGCATACATTATGTTTTTCAAGGAAAATTTCTAAGACTTAATATTTGATAATTGATATCAAAAATATGAATTTCATATTCAATAGATAATAATATTAAAAATTTATAATATGTCTAAAAACTACTCTTCTATGTAGGAATTTGGTTTTATTTTGAATCTTAAACTGTTAAATATTGTTGTATTTATTTGATGTTCTTTTGATTTGTTCAAAATTCAAAATTCCATCCAAAAACACGCTAAGTATGAGAATCAAAATAAAACCAAGTACCAATTAACTAACTTTTAGTTTCAAATAAACTAAACAACTAAAAACTAAGGGACAGATTTATTAGGAAGCGATCACCGCTGTCGACAAGCGAGCGGGACCAAATAGAAAAATATTATTGCAGAGATCGAAGACTAGATTCTACATATTTTTTTAAATAAAATATACTTAATTTAGAAAAAGGTTTTACTATCCAAGCTTTAACTGTTTCTCTCAGTTGGTGAAGAATACGTAAAGGCGCCTAAAGAAGACCACGTACACTTTACACCAAGTGGTCGAGAAAACCATTCCCAATAAGGGATGGAATCAAGCAGGCGGCCGGCCGTGAAAAATCTGCCAAATCTGTTCTAATATAATGCACCAAAAGGACATTATAAGCATACTTATAGCGCCCAAATAATTGGGAACACACCCGAATAGTGTAACTCACTCGGATTCAATGTTGTAGCCTATATCATAAGGGGGCGTCCATTATTAACGTGAAGCATTTAGGGGGGGGGGGGGTCAAGTCGAATCTCACCGATCTCGGAATCTCGTGGAGGAGAGGGGGGGTCTCGGCAAATATCAATGGTATCTAAATGGTATACTGATGATAATATCAAATCTCACGTGAGATTAGGGGCGGGGAGTGGGGGGTCGAAATATCGCCAAAATCAGCTCACTTAATTAATGGATGCCCCCTAATAGGTTGTTGGTTCGGCGCGGGCAATGTGGGCCACTCATAGCGCCGTCAACGTAATGCAAATTGACTGCAACTACGATACCAAGAGCATGGCGATTGTGTCGCCCTACAGGACAGGCAGAGGATGATGATGTTCCATCGTTGTGTATCCAGTCTTGTAACTTATTTTCAAATTAATAATTTTGGAATCGTATATAAATTATGAATGATTTTAGCCTCTAAATTATTACAAGATCATAAAATTTTACATTATTAATTTTTTAATTCATTATCTCCAAAAATAATAAAATATAATTTTCCTAGGAACACGGTGCACTATTAAAAAGTAAGTAATTTTTATAAATAAGAAAAGAAAATCCTCTGTGATTATTTATAACATACCAATTTATACATTGAAAAACTGCAAAGTTATATCGTTTAAGGAGTCGTCAATAAATAATGTACAAAATATACAACTTCGTATTATTCCCATATTTCTTAATGGCTGGTATTAAATATAAAGTATGTAATAAAAAGGTTTCTTCCACAAAACAGCTAAGGACATTATTTATGGACGTCTCCTTAACTAATCTAGTATTAAATAGACTATTAAACTAATTTTCTTTGTCACTTGACGCAGCGTCCGAATGCTTTCGTAAGGTCCAATAATCTGAAATTAAAGAAAAGAAAGGTTAATTCAATATTTTAATTTCCAAATTCACTGAATTTTCCTACCTGATGCTCAGTTTAGATATGCCCATGAGAATAAAACAAATTTATTGAAACTAGACTTTATACAAGTTTAAATACTTTCTTATGCCTTTGTAAACTTTTAATCCGATAGGGATAACACTTTAGTGAATTACTCTACGTATGTCTGCGAAGGTTCCTATCAGAAAATAATATTATTTACATAATATATATATAAGGAAAATAAGGTTCCTTTGACGCACCATCACCTCAAAACTACTGAACATATCGGGATGGGACTGCTACCATTCGACGAGGAATTTTTCGTAGATAGTTATAGGCTATATATGATATCGATAAACGCGTGTGAAACCGCAGGGGACAGCTAGTATATATAGCAATCATAATTTCCGTTTCATTTGCGGTAAGTAGATAAGGTAAGGTTGTTAAGTACCTAAAGTTTGTTTTAAGGTAACGCTACAAAGTTCCCACGCCAAATTGTTCCATTTTATCGGATCTTTAGATCAGGGATACGGTTCCGATTAAAATACCTCCCAGAGAAGGTATTCAGGGCAATTCTGGCCATTTCCCCAACCTCGGTGGATTTTTAGAGTTTATTTTTACTATATTTTTATTTAAATACCATTTGGGCCGACAAACAAGCAGACGGTTCACCTGATGGTAAGTGGTCACCGCCGCCTATGGACATTTGCAACACTAAGGGCTTCGCCAATGCGTTGTCGACTCTGAGACGTGAAGTTGTTAAGTCTCATGTGCCTGTTCGGCAAAAATGGGTAAGGTGGTACTTCTTCCTCGGACGAACTCTAATAATATTACTGACTATTCTCCACGTTCCCGATAAATTTATATTTTTCCAGGATAAAAATATTCTATGTGTTAATCCAGTTTATAAACAAGCGGTGTGCCAAGTTATTCCTATTATTATTGGTTTAGACACTACGGGCATCGCCAATGCGTTGTCGACTCTGAGACGTGAAGTTGTCAAGCCTTCACGTGCCTGTAATTTCACCACAAGGGCACTTCTTCCCTAGACGAAGTCTGCACTAAGAGCTCTAGTACTTCCAAAGGTATATTAAAGACATTTTCATTATATGTGCCAAGTTTCATCCAAATCCGTTTCGTAGTTTTTGCGTGAAAGATTAACAAACATCCATACATAAAAAAAATCGCATTTATAATATTAGAAGGATATAAAATTTGGTAGCTCAATTTTTTCATTTTACAATTATATTTAGTGCATAGTCACAAACTTTATCTTTGCATTAAATAATAATAATAATAAAAATTAATATCCCTGGACATTCTTTTACACGCGGCCATCTGGTCCCAAACTAAGCAGAGCTTGTACTATGGAAACCAGATAACTGATATACTACATATACTACTTTTTTTTCTAAATACATACTTATTTAGATATTTACACCCAGACACAGAACAAACAGACATGTTCATGCACACAAATGTTTGTCCTGGGTGGGAATCGAACCCGCGACCTTAGGTTTGACAGTCAGAGCGTTAACCACCAAGCCAACTGGCCTGTCCAATCCCTTTAAATATCAGCCATGAATAGACTGAAAAGCTTTAAAAATACCTAAACTAAATGATTCGCAAGCGCTTTGAACCAAAGGCCGAAGTGTAGATTTCCACAGATAAAAAACACCATAAAACATGAACATGAACCTTCGACGGCATTACAAAGAAAGCTTACGCATCCCTATTGGATTACAATCCATTTGAAAACAATAAAATTTGCTGCATCTATTACGATAATAAACCTTATGTGGTTGCAATATGTACTAGTTGTCAAAAAATTTAAGTAGAAATATATTTGTGAAGCAACGCGTAATAAGATCATTGAAAGTTGCATTTAATTTTGTTATATTGTTTTTTTATCACATCACATTGTAAGCAGAATTGCAGATTGTGAAATTATTTTTACGAACACGTCTATGGTTTTTTTTCTTTTCTGTGAATGTTGCTGATGGAGGCAAGCTCATAAAGCCTAGAGAGTGAGTCAATTAGTTATGATAGAACGGTTTGATTTAACCTTATCCTTTGACCAAATTTTAACATGGAGTTTAAAGTTTCACTTTGACGTAGCTTAATTTAGATTTTTTTTTAAACTTATATTTAGATTAGCATTATGATGGACTATCTGTCCCAACGATTTCACCCGTGTTCCCGAGGAATATTAAATTTTCCCGGGATAAAAAGTATACACATGTTAATCCAGTTTTCAATGTATCTATGTGGTAAGTTTCATCTAAATCGTCGTAGTTTTTGCAAAGAGTAACAAAAATCTAAACTCACAAACTTTCGAATTTATTTGTAATATTAGTGGAATGTGTGATATTGTTCCCATTAAGTATCAAGTCATTGCACTTTTCCATTGTACCATACTAGCAATTATTCAATCTGTAAGCCAGTTGGTAATTAAATTAATTGATCTCAACCACTCTGCAGTTTTATTATCCACAGACAACCTGCTACTTTTAACACGTTTCAATCCTACAACATAAAGCTGTAGATAAATTGAATACGCCATAAAAAAAAACAAACAGAAGTACACTCGAAAAGAGATCTAACTCAAGAAAGAGACAACGTTAGTCGCAAATAAAAACAGGTTTCGAACACTACCAAGTGTGTCTGACACGGAAAAAAAAAGGAATAAGTAAAAAAAAAAGGCTTACACAGAGCGTGGCTGGCTTTGCCTTTGCTACCTGGCTTACGCAGTGCCAACATTGTAGACTATATTATATTGAACAGTTTTTACAGATCCCTGCAACAATGGTGCTATGTGGTTTACCGCCATGTTTTTTGTTTATGGCCCACTTTTATGGCGGGCTTTTCGAAACTGCGTTTACATAAAAGTAAAACAACAACAGAAGTAGCGACGGTGAATTTGGCTGGATGATCTTATGAAGTGCAGGATGGAGAAGCTGAATACAGAAGGCGGGAACAGAGCTGTAGCATATTTTGTTGGAGGTTATAAACTGAGTTAGTATTGTTGCTTGATTTGAGAGGATTATTATATCAACATGTCTTGCTATCGATAGTAGTGTAGAATTTTGTAACAGTAACAGAAATGAGAGAAAAATGTGTTTCACCACAATTGTACAATAATAAAAAGTGATCGAAGGAACTAGAATAGCATAAAACTTAAAAGGCTCCGAAAAACGGCTTCCGGGGATTTTTTCTTGACTGTGAGACTTAAGGGGGGTGGCCAAACAGACGGGTACCATAATTATCCTATTACCGTGCATAGAATTTGAACTCATAACATACGAAGTCATTAAGTCATTACATAAAAAACCTTATTGAACCATTTAAAGATAGCCACGAAAAGTGATTTTTTTTTATCTTAGAGAGGTATGAAATGAAATGAAATATTTATTCAAATAGGCCTTCACATGCACTTATGAATGGTCAGACTCTAACACCGGTTCGGAAGGTTGCTTTTACTGAGAAGAGCCGGCAATAAACTCAGCAATTACTCATTTCAAAATAAGATTTTCTACATAAAGATGTGTCCTGCTGGAGCGAGCGCTACACCCAATATGTTATTGGGGGAGGGTCGAGAACTTGCGACCATAATAAACGAATAAAATGGCACGGCAGATGGACGAATTGGGAAGGATATGGAAGCTAAACAGGAGAGATACCTTCTCTAAAATATCACGGCACTTTATTTATTTTTAGTTGAAGGACCAACTGCTTACAGAATTTTGATAAATTTATCATAAAAAATTGGTGAGGAGAGTTTCTCACTGATAAACACACAATATTGACTACTCCGTAAATCTGAAAGTTGGGGTGGATGTTCGTTACTGAATCACGGCTGAACGGATTTGGATGAAATAGATTATAGCCTGGAATATCGCATAGGCTTTATCCCGGTAATATTTAACAACATGGGACAGCTACATATAGTTTATTAATAAATTAAATAACGAATTCGTAATGCTTTTGTATGAAATGTCAATTGAAGTCAAGCTGAGTCTTACGATCTGCCCCCTTATTCAGCTAATACAAACTTCGTCGTCGATGCTTCACGGAGGCGCTCCTCAGAGAGCTTACCTCTCACGTGATTAGTAGTGAGCGTATCTTGCCAACAAGCTATATAGCTTGGCAAGGAAAATTGTATGTGTAATTTGTTATTTTTTTACTTTGAAATAAATGATTAAAAAAAAAGTATTAGCGTAGTTAGCGAAAGAGACAGAGCACGGACGCTGCGGCGAAACATCCTCGAGTCAGTGTCATTTTCCTTACAGAATCGAGCCCCTGACCTAAGTTCGAGTTCAACTTTGCAGTCGGAACAAATTCTTGGGAATTCCTAAACTCACAGTTTTACTTTTTTGGTACTAGACAACTATGATACTTCAGAGGCCAATGACCCATTTTACGTATACATGGTGAATACTAAACAGTGGATTCCGTGTGAAATATTCATATGCCCAGGTGTGTCTGTTTACAATTTGTTGTGGAATAGAAAACAATGCATTTTAAATTCTCCATAATAATGTAAGGTGAAGTTATACAGGGCGTTTTTGTATTGCGGCGATTGGTATTCTGAACAGCTTTTAACAATCACGACATAAAATATGGACTGGGAAAAAGTTACCTTTGTTTCTTTTAGGTAGTTTCATTTTGATATTGATAATGTCTACTTAATTCTAAATTGAAAATCATTTATTTAAAGTAACTGTAGCTACCAACGCTTCAGAAGGCAGCCTTAAAAGTAAATAATAATAATAATAAATATCCTGGGACATTCTTTTACACACGGCCACCTGGTCCCAAACTAAGCAGAGCTACATATACTACTTTTTTTTTCTAAATACATACTTATAAAGATATTTACACCCAGACACAGAACAAACAGACATGTTCATGCACACAAATGTTTGTCCTGAGTGGGAATCGAACCCGCGACCTTAGGTTTGGGGCAGTCAGAGCGTTAACCACCTACCCAACTGGCCTGTCAAAAGTTTGTCAAAAGTGAGAAGAACCGGGAAGAAACTAAGCCAGAATCTCAGCAAGGTATTTTTTTTATACTTGGTTTATACCGTCACGGCCAAATTTTTTTTCAGATTTTCCTGAAGTTTGATAAAATCATAGCCGATAGTGTGGAGAGGGACATAAGACTTGTATACCGGCAACACGGTTGAAACCGTAGGGAAAAGCTAGTATTTTTTTTAAAAATAATAACAGAGTGATGTAGATAAAATCATTCAATAAACAGACAACACCTGTATTTGTAGAATTCAAGCCAGAAATATAGTACCGACGCGGTGCATATCAAATGATTTTGTACAACATGGTGTCAATTGATTCCACGAATCAAATACAAGGGCATGTAAATATTTCAGTGTTGCCATAGCTTTCTGAGAAACGTGTTCGAATCCCGCGGCGTTCCTTAAATTATATTTAACAATATGATTCAGGGAGTAATGAGAATTGTGTTGTACCTTTTTTCTTGTTGTAGTCACTGATTTATTCCATGGGCAGAAGTTTGGTATTTTGGGTGGTTTAAAGTACTACCTAAGTAATTCAATTTATAATGATGGGATTGGAGTTTCCAGATATAGAGAAGACTGTAGAAAATATAACATTTCTAAAAGATTCTTGAAATTTTGATATCAAAAAATGTCATTGAAAAATTATCGGTATTGTCTTGGAGATAAGATCCATCTATGATCCAATGGTTAATTGTATGAATGCTGATGAACTTTATCACAACGACATAAGGTTCATTTCTCATTAACACTCTTAGATGTCAAAACCTAAATTAAACCAAATTAGACCTTACCAACTTTAGGTTAGGCTCTCGCTTGAGTGTGCTTATAATTACGATTTATGTAATACTAGCTGCCTCCCGCGGTTTTATCCACGTTCCCGAGGGATGTCACATTTACCGGGGATAAAAAGTAGCCTATATGTTATTCCAGGAGATGGTCTAAGTGCTAAGTTTCATAGAAATCCGTTTAGTAGTTTTTGCGTGAAAGACTAACAAACATCCATAGTCATTTCTATATTCACATTTATAATTAGTAAAATTAATATGATTGTTTGGTTGTTTGTGACTCAAGCAGAAACAGGTGAGGGGATTAAGATGTAATGTTGCACATAGTATATATACTGGAGTAACATATGAAAACATACATCCCACGGATCGGAAGCTAGTGTTTAATTCCGTACCAGGCGTGATGAGATTGATAAGTCACAATTTTCACAGCAGCCATTTTTAATTTTACGTTTTAAGGTTATACAAAATCAATATCTAGTAACTAATTCCTCTGGATCTCCTTCTCTGTCAAGTCCCAAACGAGAGAGAAGGACATCCAGCTGAATAAGTTACTAGATATTTGTTTTTTGTATAATCTTACAAGGGATTTCTACAAGGTCACGCCATAGGAATATTTTAGGAATTTCTGTATTTATCATAAAAAAAGCAATCCTAATCCCTATTATGATGTAAAAAAAAGATATATTCGACTTTTCAACTTACTTACGCCTGTTACAAAAAAAATTGTAACAATTTTTTTTTTATTTTTTTTTTCACATTTATAAATTTACCCACGGCCGTGCTACATCACTAAAAGTTGTCAAGCTACAAAAATATAATGTACCTATGTCCATTTTATAGAGAACGGAATATATAATACGTTCATGTTTTTTTTTTCCATAAGCTCAAACTTAAACGCTGGATCTTCGGCCGATGACCCCCGTCTAACGGGATGGCCGTATATCGAATAAATACATTTAAAACACAAAGTTGCTTCGTATGTTGGTAAACAAAGTTTTTGGGTAATGATCTTCCAAGAAAATGATTCAGTTTTCAACAATTTAACTTTCTCGTTTGACCTCTATTTCAGCATTGATTACTGAAGTTGTTTTCTGAGCGGTGTGAAAGTAGGTTGAATTGAATAAGTTTTTAAAAGTTCTCTTTGGCTTGTAACTTTAGTTTTGGATTTAAGGATCTTGTGCCGCTTGTGGATTTTGGCCGTTAAAGGCCAAAATTAATATACGATCCCGATCTAAAATCGCAAGATTGAAGTAGAATTTTGACATTACGTGTATTAAAATTACTGTCAAGAGGTTCAATCAATCCATGGATTTTGGATCGGGATTGCATATTATATTGGCCTTAGTACACGATTAAAAAAATAATTGAAAAATTACTATGTACCTTTAAGGTATTTTATTTATTATTGGTTTTTTATTCATCATAACCTATAGATATCATATATTTGACGCATAACGAAATTTACCACAGATAATAAAATAAAGCCACTAATCTTAATATTTTAAAATACAAAATAATGTTGCCAGTTATAATCTATTTCACATAGGATGAGTTTTAAAAGTTGAAGGATTATAACCCATATCTTGTGAAATAGCACTGGATTACTTTGAGATACTACACTAAATGCTTCATGAGATCTGGCTCTGTTACGGCATCCCCTTATTAGTATATTGTCCCCAAGGTTTCACCCGCGTTGCCGAGGGGTTCCCGGCACAAAAAGTATCCTATATTACTTCTAATACCTCTATGAATATGTGAACAAAGTTTCATGCTGATCGATTAAGTAGTTTTCCCGTGAAAGCGTAACAAACAAACTTTTCACATTTATAATATTAGAAGGGATAAATATTTTACACTATTCTCGTTCTTCTAGTAAGTTTCTGTTATATATTCCTAATTTTGTACAAAGTTAACGATTTTTTAAATGAAATTGATTAAAATTTTCAAAGCTGTTGGTCCTCCAACTTAAAAATAAATATTTAAAAAAATGATTTCGAAATAAATATAAATCATTGATAAATCTTATAAAACCTCCATGTGTCACCCAATTCATGATGTACAATATTTTTGAAAAAGGTTTTTTCTTGACAACTTTACTTCTCAACTGAACCTTAAATACTGTTATAGCTCATGTGTATATACAGGGTGTTTTCTCGGCGTGTGCCGACTCATTGTATGTTATCCGATAAGGTTCAAACAAGGAAGCTGTCCGTTATCAGGGCACCGGCGGTCGTTGAACCCTGGCCTGGACAATACCAACCGCTCACTGCCATGCGCTTACATATGCAATGGGGGTCACCGTGAACTACATGAAATGAAAAAATACGTGGTCATTTTGGTTATTTTAAATGAAATTTCGTTGGAAAGTCACACACGGTTAATAGGCAACACACTATTTATTAAATAAACCCTACTAATATTATTAATACGAATGTTTGTATGTATGGATGTCTGTTACTCTTTCACGCAACAACTACTAGCCAGATTTAGAAGGAACTTAGCATAGATAGAGCATATCCTGGAATAACTTTTTGTTGAAAATGTGACATCCCTCGCGAACGCGGGTAAAACCGCGGGGGACAGCTAGTACTTAATAGACGTTAATCGAACTTGTCGTGACTTGTGGCGTGATAGTCAGTGTGCTTAAGCGTATTCTTTTCCCGAGACAACATAAATGAGCTGGTTAATAATATAGAAAATTGCCAGTCAAATAAATTCAAAATAATCGACTGTCACTGCATCCGCCTGCCTGCATTCCATTAAAATCACCGCTTTCGCATATTAACTAAACATGTTCAAGCGAACTCGTTAATAATTCCAACATTTAACACGTCCATTACGTATTTAAGAACACGCCTGCCATACATACATCAATCATTAGCTGGTAATGTATTGTAAAACTTTAAAGTCAACGTATTATGAAAGTTTACTACTTGAGTTATTGGAGCTCATTCAAAATTCGATCTTATTGGTAGGTAATAAGGGAATGAGGGCTTTAGTGGGTGGTGGACAGGCGTGAGAAATTAGGAATGTTTGAGAAGAGTGTTTGTCATTTTGTCAGTTATATTTGGGTTGCCATCCGTCCGGGTTTCCCCAGATTTTTCCTAATTTCAAAGGTGTCCGGGGGCGTCCGGGTGGGGTTCTAATTTAGTCCGGGTTTTAAATGTTTTTAATTACCGCCACTGCAAACTGGTAACACCACCGCCAGCGCAGATATATTTTTTGTATCGTAGTAATAGCAAGAAAATGAACTGTCCGTGATGTAAGCTCCAAAATCCAGGTCTTTCACACTTCTTGTCCTGGTTGACAGATTTAAGAGATGGCAACCCTAGTTATATTGGAGGTTACGTCACAAAGACGAGGAAAATATAACCTTAATTTTACATTACAAAATGGAAAATAATTTATTCCCTCTCTAAATATTTATCTCTGGAAAGCCCAAACTAGTAACAATATTCTGTAATAATAATGATAGTGATTGGCGGGCCTCCATTCTCCCATAGGGTACGGTGAATGATTCCATGGGGAGACGCGTCACGGATCTTGCCTCCGTTCTGGTTGAGATAACAGAATTTTAATGCCTTTAGTCTTATTACTTTGGAAATGGGAGCACTTTTCAAATTGTAACGTATTTTTATTTGTTACCACAGCCACTTGCCACGAAAAATAAGTTTGTCTATGGAATAGACGAGTGCCTAAAATATTACAATCAAGCACAAATGTTTTGGAAGACATGTTTATAAGAATAACAAATTGTACCATTATAATTATTTCAGTTTATAAATTCATTGAGACATGGAGTGTTTTTACGCGAAGACATTGTCCACATAGATAGATTCTTTGGATACAACATAGGATGCATTTTTACCGGCATATTCAATTAGACGTTTAGTTTAAATGTTTCGTATGTCAGATTTTACGATAACTCTAAATTGGAATAAATAATAGTATTGTAGGTATCTACATAACTAAAAGACGGCGTATCCGTGGATTTATCTATCGATGCAACAGCAACCTAAAGACGAAAGCTTTGATATCATGCGCAAAATAAAATTCAAATACATACACTAATACGAACAAACAAGCTCGCGGTACTTAGCTAGATATCACTCATATTAAATACACCATCAAGCATTTCCTTGCATTGTTCTATTGTCTATGCCAGTGTGGTAACACGAAAAAATTCCCAGACCTGACACAAAAATAATTTACCCTATTTTGTTCACTTCCTGTCTACTGTAAAGTTTTCATGGATTTCTAATAGCAATAATAACGCCCTAACTTGTCGATTCTACCACGCCTTATTTATATACTATCCTGGGAATCGAACTCACGTCCCGTGGCGTGGCTGGCAGATAATCTAACCATCCACCAACCGGCTTATTGTTAATTTCGGTATCGACATAAGTTTGTATTTTTACCCCTTTACAATGCAATCAATAACCGGGGACATTATTTACACACAGCCAAGTGATTCTAAACATCCATGGAAACCAGATAACTAATACCTATACCTACCCATTTTTCTAAATAAATATGGCGTACTTATATTATAATCCCCTCAATACTGGAATGGTATAAAACTCGGCCACAGACCTAGAGATCCTGCTTCTCGGGTCAGGCATGGTAATATGTATTATTGATTCATTTACAAATAATTACCAGTAACCTCAGATTGGTAATGTACCCGCGAGACGGCAATACTCGCCAAATGTCACGGGACTTAAAAATCATCGGTGGAATGTGGATCTCATTATTGATCTACCTACTACTTCAGATATGATGGGCGTGAAGATATATTTGTTCTTATAAATAAACTGACCAGTTCTAGCGCGAGACGGTGAACAATAGTTGGTAAACAGTTCACTGTTTTTTGGACAACCTACAATCGCAGTGTTACAATTGGTTAACATTAAAAATACGTAAACACTTCACTCCTACGGACAGACATGAGTCATACCGTGGTCAACATGTCGAAACAGGTGTCGTTGTGGTTGAGTAATTGTGTCGATTACGTCAACAAGAGGCCAGAGGCCTTAAGGTGGGCCTCTGAGGTAATCATAGGGTAGGCATTAACGGCCTGAATTCTTTAAACAAAAGTGACGCGACCGACGCACCCTTTTTTGCGGTAAATATAATTGTATGTTTTTAAAACAATAAAAACATTCAATCATATTAAATATAACCACAAATATATATTTACCACGATGAGGTGGTTAATGTAGTTCTTAGATACCCCGGTAGCGAAAACTTACGTCGTGGTTCGATTCTGAAATCGGCATTTTAAATACATGAACATGTCTATTTGCTTTGTGCTGAGTGTAAATATCTGTCTATATAACTGTACATTAAAAATATGTCGCAGTAAATGGTTACCATAGGACATGCTCTGCTTAGATGGGGATTGTATATCCCAGGATCCACGAGTCATTGATTGTACGTGTCGAAAATAAAATCTCGCACAACACGTATGTCTCTTTTGATACATCCTTTACCGCACGGTAAACCTTTGGTAAATCCCTGTTCAGGTTTTTTATAAATTATCCTCTATCTATTTATTAATAGCAGGCATTCAGCTGTAGATAAATAATATTCTGCGAAATAACAACGATTCCAAAAGATACTTGTGTATTATTTCACAACGACAGACGTTTTTACTCGCCTTTGAAAGGTGCACTTCAAAAGATATCTAGAACCTTTGATACCTAGCGTTCATTTTCCGCTGACACCTTGTTATGGTCTTTCGGCTTTCAATTATATTAAACAGAAAGCCATAATAAGGTAAGGTGCCTATTGATAACTCACGCACAATTTCACATCAGCCACTCCATGTATGGTAGCAAAGGCTTCATGAAAATAGCGACACTATGACTTACCATTTGGTCCTTTATTCTCTTCAAGGCTTTGTGGACTTTCACAGCCACCCTTTGGCGATATCACCACATTCCATGGTCCGATTGTGAGGACAAGCGACAAGCCTATGTATTGTTAAAACATAACATTTTACAGACATCAGTGTCTTTCACGCCGCCTCAATGATATCCAAGTTTAAAGAAAATCCTTGTAAGAAATTAAAACAATTGGCGGGCTGGGTGGCTTGGTGGTTGAAGACCCAGGCTGCGACGCTGTAGGTTGTGATATAGATTCCTACCCAGGATGAACATGTTTATTTGTTCTGTGTCTGAGTGTAAATATATTTTAGTATATAATTTAGATGAAAAAAAAAAACAATGTAGTCTATTAATTATCTGGTTGCCATGGTCATGTGTAAAGAATGTTTAATATTTAATTATTTAATATTGCGATTCCGAATTCAGCATACAGGAATGGGGGGTTATCACAATTTTCAACACCACTTACTTACATAGATACAATAAAAATGCTATCTCAAAATGCAAGTAAATATTTGCTCAGTAAAATATCCACCTTCATACCTTTCGCGAGGTGATTCAGGTCAGGCCGCTCCTAAAATACTTGACTTGTTTATTTATACTGTCATACGCATAGAATTTAACCTAGTATTGCATATCTTGAGTCAATGTTTGCTTTATCGAATCGTAAATCGGAGCTTTTCAGCCCATTGTCGTAGTTTAGGGTTCCCGCGATATTAAACCATATAAATTTACGATAAAAAAATTGCTGGCAGAAAATTTAAAAGTGTGATTAGATGACTTGGAAGGAGTTTTAAACATTTAACAGCTTAAAATTATAGTTTCTGTAAATGGTAGATCAGTTTGCCGTTACTTTCGCCTCAGGCAGAAATGGGTGCAGCCAGCAATATGTTCTTAGATCTCTCAGCTCAATCTTTCCTCAAAATCTTTCTCAATAAATATTGAATTCGACTGATTCCAAATAGCTTCCTGTCACGAGATCTTTATGCAAATCTTTGGCTTCGGATGAGAATGTTGTTCTGTTCGTGTTACTTTTTGGATTGCCAGATTGTGTTTATGGGCGTCAAATCGAATCGGATCCAATTACTGCTCCTTTATTTATTGCACGAAATCAGCGTAATTGGAGACTGCACCTTTCGTGGGCTGAATAAAGTATGTTGTCGCAAAACAATGCGTTTTTGATGCTGTGAGTTCTTGCTCATTTAAACTTTCTTGCGAATCTCCTACATAGTCGGTTCAGTGAAGGACAATTATATAAGATGAGGTTCAAAAGCTTAAAATCTATTTACGAAAAAAAAAGCCGTGTAGAAATTCCTAATTACAATTCAGGGCATTGACATTTTAGAGATAATTTTAGCTGCCTCGACTGGATTATAAATAAAAAGTTTTACAAGCCATCTCGGTGAATACAAATTATTTTAATAATGAGAAGCAACAATTTGCCCTGTTTCGTTAATACGATTGGTAATTGCAATGTGGTAGCGAATGAATCATGTCTAGTTACTTTTTTAAGTTATGATACACCTCTATATTCTCACTTTGTTGTTAACAAAGACAAAGTTAACGATGCAGCTGTAAAACATGTCACACCCACGTATAATAATGGAGATAGAGCGGAATATGATAGAAATTAATTTTAACGAGCAGCAATATAAATTTTGTTAGATGTAGCTTCGGAATGAAACAAAAAATGTAATGGTGTTTGGAACTTAGATGACGTAACCGGACGATGACCCCCGACAACCATGAACCATTGGGTTGATTTACCATGACTTGAATCTTTGATCATTACATTCAGATTGGAAGCACTTTTTTTTTATAAACGAGAGAGAGATAGAAAAGGTCATAGACCTATAAGGTTATGAAATTGAAGAAAGGCAGGAAGCAAATGGTAATTTATATTTGAAATACGGTGCCTTGCCACAGAATTAGAAGTTGGTATCTTACAGGAAGTAGTTGACGAAATAGCTTTATGTGTATTAAGTAGGCAATAAACCTAATCCTAGTACAGAAAACAATTGAATTCTAATTTATGCTCGGAATAATTAGTTTTTGCTGGTTTGATAAATTAAACTTGAACTGTAATCAAATTACTCTATGAATCGACCCTACACTAATTACATTTAAGAGGAATTTTTTTTGCCAAAATTTGTTGCTATTAGATACAATTGAAAAAATAATATTAACAAAATAAGATCAACGCTTGTAATATATTGATTGATGGATTGATTAACTCAGAAGCTTTTACTGCATCTAAACATAATCTACTGATAGTGATATTGGCTTAACCAATGTTTGAACAAGTTGTGTGCATTCGATAAGCTCGCTTGCCCCACTTTCTGAAACTATTGTCATACACTTGCGCAAATAAGCAATAATAACACAAGGGATTCGTGACCCTTAAAATTATATACAAAATGTCTGGATCAATATTCTTTACTCGGATCATTATGCGTGGCGATGACTGGAATAGTAATGAGCACTACCGAGTGTATTAAACGTAGATTGTCGGACCCAGGTAAAATTACTATAAATAAACGATTCGGAACACCTAGATTGTTAACTTTTACAGCTTCTGCATTAATTCTGTCATCTTTTCATCACCTTCGTATTGATTACCGTTTATGAGTTTATAAATATTTGTACAGTACCAACCTGTCATTTGCAGCTGTCTTCTGGATGCGGGGGTGCATGGGGTGCGGGGCGTGCGCGCTGCTCGGGGGGTGCGAGGGGTGCGGGGCGTACGCGGAGAGTTACTACCGCTTCCGACACTTCGCCGCGAAGGTGACCCCAAAACCCTCAAATCCGTGTTCCCGACACACGATAATGCTTCAGCGGCGTTCCTCACGGGGCTCTGAGAATTTTCCTTATCCTCCTCGCAAAATTTCACAGGCGAATCTAATTTGGCAGCTTTGTAAGCGCACTCTGTCTCGATATCGAAATTAAACCTTCTGATGAAGCGTTTCCTCTCTCTGGCGTATTGCTCGGCGATCAGTCGCCTCGTCTCGTCCCTGTCCGGCGCGCCGAACAAGCACTTGCAGCTACCGCGCCTCCTCCTGGGCGTATTGGATACGTTCCTCAAAGTCGCCATCCCCGAAGACATGTCGAACCTCCTCTGCTTCGGTGTGCGTCCACCCGCGGCCATATCCGAGTAACTAACGCGTCAGGTGAGCTTCGACTGGTACGCGAGAAACATCTGACTAATCTCCCGAGAGAAAACAGCTGTTGTCCGCAGGTAGCGACGTGAGACAGGGATACTGCGGTTCGTCGTGAGTTAGAACGGGGGAGGCGATAACACCTGGTGCAGAGGCGCGCCAATTCTAACCTATAAGTCCGGCGTGGTATGGTTGCGTCCGCGCGCGCGCTCTTTCCGTCACAGACTGACGCTCCGTAGTTTTCCCGCGCATCGCCGCGTGCGCCGATTTTGGCAGTCACTTGGCGCGCAAACCTATAACAATGGAACCAAGGACGCTTTTTTTGCCCCGGGATACAGGTGGAGTCTAAGAAAGGGGATGATTGAATTGTATTTGGCCAACATTAACTATTCACGCGATGGTTTGGTGTCGGCCTCGGTCTATTTATAGATGTATGACGTCGTTATCTTTGGTCAGACGATAAGTGCTTGTAACAATTTGTACATGCCTATTAGATTTTTAATCTTTTTTTTCTCTAATTCATGTGTGACAGTGAACTTGTATAATATGGATTTGATATTACGATGCCGACGGCAAAATTATTTTCTGTTTAATACCGTTTTTATAGCTCTGCTACTGCATTACCTTGTTCCCGCCAATTCACTCCTTTTGTTCGACATAAGAAATATAACAAAAATAGCATCGTATGTAGATATAATAAAGTAATTTCAAATAAGTATCCTATGGGCCTATTTATAAAGTGTTGTTTACCTTACGATTTTTAGTTGAGGTTATCATTACACCAAAACCGTGTCCTGACAATAAATATACCATTTCAATATACAGTGTACTAAGGATATGTAAGTAGGTACTGTAGTCACAGATTATAGAAATATTAAACAAGGTAAACTTATTATGGAGGATAGGTAGGTATGTCCTTTTTTGGTAAGAGATGACGCATATTTGATTTTGGAACCGGTCTGTCATTTAATAAGCTCAAATTGCACAATAAAACCTGAATCAGAAATATATCGATGCATTTATGTAGTTTCGATTCTAATCGATTACAAATGTTGTTTTTATATCGATATAAAATTGCATGCATCGGTATATCCGCAATCTTTGTTTTAAAGGCCTTGAGGGTGAATTATCTTGAACGATCCAGTCTAAAACTGAGACGTATAAAAACCAGTCTTAACGAACCGATAAAATACGATTCAGTTTTCATATTTGATGGATAAAATCGTAATTGTCATCAAAATAATGATGGTGCTTCAGGAAAATAAAATGAAAACGGCAAAAAAATCACGTTTGTTTATGGGAGCCTACATAAATATTTATTTTTTGTGTTTTTTTAGTAATTGATGTTATAGCGGCAATATTAATGCATCAGTTGTGAAAATTTCAACTGACTAACTATCAAGGTTCATGAGATACAGCCCGGTGACAGACGGACAGACAGACAGATATTCGGACAGTCGAGTTTTATTAATAGGGTCCCGTTTTACCCTTTGGGTACGAAACCCTAAAAGCCAACGGCACATGGTGATCCCAGGCGGTCACCCATCCAAGTACAGCACACTTCCGACATTGCTTAACTTCGGTTATCGGACGAGAACCGGTGTATTCAACGTAACTATTAAAGAAGTTGAGATCTAAGAAGTCCGTTTTGGCATTAAAGAATATCACAGAAACAGCATCTCTTTTGCTTATAACTTAAGGTTTATCTATTGAGACAAAGGTTAATTGTATAATGATGCTAATGAACCTTAATATAACTGCACAGGGTTGATTTTTCTTTAACACTCTGAGCTATCAAAACGGGCCTAAACCAATCACAATAAAATTTTGCATAAACGTGGTCTATAGTAAGTAGATACGACCAGGGCATGTTATAGATACGATATTTCGAATCTGGATATGAATACGCCATATATCCGTTAATATATAGTATTAGTATTCACTAATATCGCTCTCGGTTACGGTTACAGATATTCAATTATTTTGTACTAGCTGTCTCCAGCGGATTTTCCCGGGTTCGAGTTATTCGAGTCTATCTATTGCAAAGGTGCATCTAAACCCGTTTGGTAGTTTTTGCGTGAAAGAGTAACAAACATTCATACATACAAACTTTCGCATTTTTAATATTAGTAAGATTATCCGATAGTTTTGCAATTATTGTTAGGAAATACAAAGTAATTATTGTACTTTATTTCCTGACGTTTGCTACCATAATTACGGAAAATATCATTAACATTAAAAGTGATCATTTTTCAGTAGAAAACTCTTTTGTATCACGACTCATATTCGAAATTATCCGAAACTTTTATATCGGATACGGTTTTTATTTCGGACATCCGATAGTTTCGGTTACGGATCTCCATAATATCCGTTACATACCCATTAAGGTCCCGTTCTATCTATACAACGTGTTACAAAAAACCCCGTAAAAATATAATTCATTATCAAAGCCAACAACCCTAGTAAGCTGTCATGTCAGGGAACCAGATTATTTAACAGAAAGGCCTACGTACCTATTTTACTTAATAATTGTCTACTTTAATAGTTTTTCTATTTTTCATTCATAAATACAGTTTTTTTGGGGTATGTTATACAGCGTTACTGCGGTTCTTAAATATTGTGTATAGACTCGTTATAAGGCCCCATTTAACCTCCTTTCGGCTGTATATTAATACTTTTGACCCATTTTTAAGCATATAAGTTCTATGCTATGATCAAAGAGGTTATATACTCTGAAAAAAAAAGACCTCAAAAAGTTCAAACTTAAATTGTATAGAATTACGGTCGAATTTCGATCGCTAGGCGACCACTAGTTATAATTAAATTCTCTTCACAATAAGTTATTTTAAATTATAAAATATTATATTATTATATATTATAAAATAGTATGTTATGTATGTGTACTTATGAAGATAAGCTTTAAACTTGCGGCACGCTATGATGGCCGTTTTGACGTTTAACAATGACAAAGAAAAATAACATTTATTCCTTCAAACTTAAGGTGTATCTATTGCTCCAACAGCTAATTATATGATGATGGAAATCAACCTTATTCCAAAGCAATACAGTTTCTTTTCCTATAACCATCAGGAACGTCAAAACGGCCAAAGCGTAAGAAAGATACAGTACGGTACAAAATAAATGATGTTCAAAAAACATTTAGCATCCATTGTTTCGACTGAAGAATATGTAGTAAAATCGCTTTAAATTACCATAAATGACACCCTTGAGTAACACAGGTAGTATTTTGGTTTGAAATGATGTGGGTACCCAAGGTGAAAAGGCAATAAATTCTACATTGAATGATTTTCAGAAGAAATGAAGATTGTGTTGAGAGGGTAATTTCAAAATTACTGGAGTTGGCAAAAAGATATACATAATACATTATATTGAAATGGTCTTGGTGGTCGAGTGGTATAAGGCTAGAAACCTGGTGGTCCCAAGTTCGATTCTCCGGTAGTACATGGTAATTTTATCGGTTCTTTTCTTAGAAATTATCTATACTAATATTATAAAGGTGAAGATTAGTATGTTTGTTACTCTTTCATGCAAAAACTACTAAACGGATGTGGATGTTACATGGCACATAGATAGAGCATATCCTGGAATAACATATAGGCAACTTTTTATTCCGGGAAAATGTGATATCCCTCGGGAACGCGGGTAAACCCGCGGGGACAGCTATTACCTATAGCCTGAGACAGGTAAAGTACCCGAGAGGCGGCAACAATACTTACCACATGTCTCTTAAAATATCTTTGGTAGAAAGTGTGTTTCATTAGTGAGACCTCTGCTTACTTCTTCTGGGATAGTTGGCGTGAAGATATTTTTATTCCGAGCAGAATTTTATACAATTTAGTATTTTATAATTCTACCTGTCAACCGCGTTCCTGGGGAATGTTAAATTTCCCGGAATAAAATAAGTTTTAACATAATATATTATAATATAAATATGCTATATGTTATTCCGGGTCATGCTCTGTGTACGTGCCAAGTTTCATCCAAATCCTTTCTATAGATTTTGCGAGAAAGAGCAACAAACAGACCAACAATCGAATTCCGTACATCCAGCCTCACAAACATTCGCATTTTGTAATATTAGTCGGATAGGATACGAAAAATGGCATCAGTAGTATGTGAACCGAAAAGACGGTTGCAAATCAAACTAACGAGATAACTCTAATAAATTATACAAACGTTAAATGATGCAATAGTCTACCGGTCAGATGGTAAAAAAGAGTTCCTGTAAATTTACTGAGAATAAACACAGTTGCGCGTCGTGTCAATGTAAGAAGCAGCTCTAAACATAGTATATTAGTACAGTTCACTAAAACTCTGCAAAATGTAAGTAGAAAAATATCGAAATTGACAAAGAACTCGTACACTATTACTATCATAACCAACTTATATTATACTAGCTGTCCCCCGCGGTTTCACCCGCGTTCCTGAGGGATTTACATTTTCCCTGGATAAAAAGTAGCCTATGTTACTCAGTGATAATGTAGCTTTCCAATAAAAAAAGAATTATTAAAATCGGTCCAGTACTTTTTGAGTTTATTCGTTACATACAAAAATACAAATCTTTCCTCTTTATATTCTAATATTAGTGTAGAAATGTGAAAGTTGAAAGAAAAGAGGATATATATATATATTTTTTTTTTGTATACCACATTGTATTACTGTGTTTCGGTTAGAAAGGTAAGGGGGCCGGTGAAATTACAGGCACATGAGACTTAACAACTTCACGTCTCAGGGTCGACAACGCATTGGCGATGCTCCTAGTGTTGCAAATATCCATAGGCGGCGGTGACCACTTACCATCAGGTGGACCGTCTGCTTGTTTGTCGTGTTTGTGGCATAAAAAAAAAAAAAAACAAGGGTCGACAAACAAGCGGACTGAGACATCTGCCTACGGGGAGTTGAAATATTAAAATGTTACTTTTATAATTATCAAAATCGGTTCAGATTTGATGAAGTGACATACACAAAAGAAAACACAGAACTGCTAGAAAACAGTCTGTATCTGATGGTAAAAGGGCCACAGATTATCCAAAGTATACCATAAGTGACGTTGATTTTCATCACTCATTGATTCATTCATTCACTTTAGCAGGTAATCATTTAAAGTCTGTCATTCCTAAGTAACTACCATTTATATTTAATTTAAATTTGCATGGCGCCAATGCACAGAATAAATTTTCTAAGCCATAAGTATTTAAATCATTATTGTTAACTAGCGACGCGCCACGGTTTTGCTCGTGTTTGATCATTTATATGGCGATGTTTAGGATTCATAAGTACTTTTGATGGTCAAAATTGTTTCGCAAATAAATTAAAAGTACCTGAATTATCGAGCTTTGCTCTGGGTTTCTTTACAAATGTAACGACGTTTTCTAAAAATGAAACCTAGCTAGATCGATTTCTCGCCTCCGAAACCCCATGTACTCGTATACTAAAATTAATGAAAATCGTTGGAGCCATTTCTAAGATTTAGATTATATTACAAGAATTGCTCATTTAAACTTATAAGATGGCTTTTTCTTGAAGTTTTATTAATTTATTGGATTCAGTGGATTTACTGTTAGCTTTTTAATGTCGCAAATACGGCGAAAACGTAGTGCAAAGGGTAGTTCGTACAGCTATACCTAACCTAACTTAGCACTATTACTGCAAGGATACTCGTAGGGTATGGCAACAGGAACACTTACTTTAACTAAGTTTTACAATTTAAATCTATTAATAACATTTAGTGTGGGAACTGTGGTGATTGTATTTTATCATCAATGAAATCTTTTATACTATAATAACATAGTTCTACTAGAATTAACTAAACTAAGTATTTTAGTTATTAATTGATATTCTTTTTAAGGATTACTCTATTTATTAAATATTTAAAGATTAAGCATATAACCTATGTATATAGGGACATAGGGATATAGGGATATAGGGACATAGGGGCAGAGAAAGCGACTTTGTTTTATACTATGTAGTGATGTTATAAACGTTTCCTTACGGAATACAGTATCAAAATGATTTTGAAGATCGCACCTAAATGTGTAGTTAATATAATTATGTGAACCTACAAATATTACAAATGCGTAAGTTTTCGACAATGGTTGTTTGTTACTCTTTCACGCAAAAACTGGTAAACGATTTGGATGAAACTTGACATATTGATAGTTCATAACCTTGATTAACACAGAATATAATGAAGCGATCCTAATACATCTTAATATATATAAATCTCGTGTCACAATGTTTGTCCTCAATGGACTCCTAAACCACTTAACCGATTATAATAAAATTCGCACACCATGTGCAGTTCGATCCAACTTGAGAGATAGGATAGTTTAAATCTCAAATTATAGTCGCAATTTTAATTTATTGCTAATTATTTGTCTGTTATTATTTGACAGTCACAATTATCTGTTAACTCCAAATGATTCTAAGAGATGTCGATACCTTTCGACTGGGTTGAGTAAGTCATCAATAGATGGCGCTGCTATGGTAAATCTACGAACGTGTCATATAAGCTACAATTCAATATCATGATTACCACGTGTTATTGAGGCTAATGTATAAATTAAATTTATTTTGTAGTAAACGAAATACCGTGAAATTCAATTATTTCTTCTTTTTTAATACGGCTGGACCGATTGGAATGTTTTTTTTTGTTTGCGTTTGGGTGGTGCCCTGGATGGTTTAGATTCACAATTGGACCCGGTAGGTGGCGCTGCGAGCGAATTCCTGCATTTTTGTATGGACTTATTTCGACAGAACGACGTCTGTCCGGGCAGCTAGTATAATATATAAATGTGAATGTTTTTGATGATGTATGCATAGATGTTTGTTACTCTTTCACGCAAGAACTGCTTAACAGATTTCGATGAAATTTGGCACATAGATAGTTCATAGCCTTGATTAACACATAAGATACTTTTTATCTTAGCAAAATGTAACATACCTCGGGAACGCGGGTGAAACTGCAGGGCATAGCTAGTAGTCTTTACTTTTCAGTCGTGAAATGGATTTTTGTAGTGTCCAAACTCTTTGCACCTGTCTGTAGCAACGAATAACAATTATTGACGTTGTGAGATTATTGACAATAACATCATTACGCACTCATTGACACTGACAGTTGTAATTTGTGCGATGTTCCGGAGAGACCGTTATCAGCTAACTTCATGGTGTCAGAATTTCATAAGGTGTGCGCGCGCATCGTAAAAATTTACTTTCATCATTTTTCCCCAACGCGCTAAAAGAAGTATAACTTCAAAAGTGGACAAACAGACAGACGTGGATAGCGTTTTGTTTAATACTATCTCGTGAATATAGTGTAATTCGTATGCAGAAAACTTAGGTCATCTCATCACACAGTCATTGTCATTGCACGAATAACATATTAATATTTTTATTGACAATCAATGCATCGAGATGTCTGCAACGACCTCTACGAATATTGGTTTTAAATTACCTATTTAATATCTGAATTGTACCTGTTATCTATACAACGTGTTACAAAATAGCCCGCAAATATAATTAATTATCAAAGCCAACAACTCTAGTAAGTTCTCGAGTAGTAGAGCTCTTAGTGCAGAGTTCGTCCGGGGAAGTACTACCACCTTACCCATTTCTGCCGTGAAGCAGTAGTGCACTTGTGTTACTGTGTTTCGGTTAGAAAGGTAAGGGGGCCGGTGAAATTACAGGCACATGAGACTTAACAACTTCACGTCTCAGGGTCGACAACGCATTGGCGATGCCCCTAGTGTTGCAAATGTCCATAGGCGGCGGTGACCACTTACCATCAGGTGGACCGTTCGCTTGTTTGTCGGCCCATGTGGTATAAAAAAAAAAAATAAATAAAGCTGTCATGTCAGGGAACTAGATTATTTAACAGAAATGCCTATTTTACCTAATAATTGTCTACTTCAATAGTTTTTCCATTTTTCATTCATATAATCCAGTTTCTTGTGGTATGTTATACAGCGTTACTACGGTTCTTAAATATTGTGAATAGACTCGTTATAAGGCCCCATTTAACCTCCTTTCGGCTTTATGGGTAGCTTTGTAACAATCTGTATAAGCAATATAGGAAACTGTTGATGCACCAACACCTCAAAACTACTGAACATATCGGGATAGGACTACTACCATTCGATGCGGATTTTTTCGTAGATGGTTATGGGCAATAATATGATTTCGATAAACGCGGGTGAAACCGCGGGGGATAGCTAGTATACATATAAAACCCAGTTATTCAGGGCTTCAAGGAAAATGCCCTGTCTCTTTCACTAACTAAGCAATTACGTGAGAGGTGAGCTCTCCGAGGCCTCGTTCTGCCGGATCGTGGACAAAGTTTGTATTAGTTGAATGAGAGGCTGTACGCAAACTTAATTTTCGATTTACACAGCAATTATCATCTGTCTCTTTCGGTAACTTTGCAATCTGGTGAGAAGTCCGCTACCCGGGTGTTCGCTTGAGTGACTCTGTCGAATTTGGTTAACAAATAGCGCAGGTAGACTGTGTTATTACGTAGTTATTAAAAATAAATAAGTGAGGTTAAGAATTTTAATAAAATTTTATTTTTGTTACAGTCTCAGTAGAACAGCTTTTATAAGTTTTTGTAATTTCAAGTTAGGGATCGTCCATTAATCACTCAAAAGAGGTTTAGAACTTCCCAAAATCACGTCTATTTTTTGGCTATTTTATAATTAACTATGTGGATAACGTGTGAGTTGCACATGTACATTTACATTTAGACACGAGTATAAGACCTACAAAGTAATTTGCATATGTAATTGTTCGTTTTCCCTGATATAATAAATAAATACAGGTATAAAGAAATTCAACGATAGCGTTCAACGAAAAAAAATACACGAAATGTCCCCCCCCCCCCTACTTTTCCGTATCCCCCCCTCTTTAGAACCTCACGCGTTCAATGGACAATCCCTTACCAATTTACCCGATGGTAATCAAGTGTAACCCGCAATTTTATTACTTATCTAGTTTACGACCCTTCAAGTTAATGTTAAGAAGGTATTTTGTTTTCTTTTGTAATTAACTTATATATGGTGTTAAGTATGAATACATTCTTAAAATTATTTTACTTTTATAGGAAAAATTGCCTTTTACAAGCACTTATGAATAGTCTGACTCTAATACCGGTTCGGAAGTTTGTTTTTTACTGAGAAGAGCTCACAAACTCAGTAATTACTTATTTGTTTACAAAGCATTTATTTTAATTAGCATGCTTTATAAATTAGATTTTTGAGTACTCAGTTTTGTAGACCAAATAAAAAAAATAAACTATCTGGGTGACCGAGTATTTGTCGGCGTTTTCTTTTCACAACATTATGTTGTGATAATATATAGGACAGGCCAGTTGGCTTGGTGGTTAGCGACCCTGACTGCCAAGTCGCAGGTCGCGTGTTCGATTCCCACCCAGAACAAAAATTTATGTGCATGAACGAACATGTATGTTTCTTCTGTGTCTGAGTGAAAAATTTCTATATGTAGTATATCAGTTATCTGGTTACATAGTACAAGCTCTGCTTAGTTTGGGATCAGATGGCCGTGTGTAAAGAATGTCCCACGATATTTATATAATGACTGCGTTGCGGGTGTGATTTGAATAAAGGAAATAATTTTAGTTTTCATCGAATTAACTTCAGAGACGTAATTCACGTTATTGTAATCATTTTATTTAAATTTTTCATTTTCCTTAAGTTTGACGTCTGATACTCCTTTGAGTATTTTTCGCTATTCCTCCTATAGCTTTTAATAAAATAGGCTTTGATCCATTCCCACTTGAAAAAATCACCTGCATAATAAATTTGAAAGTTGGAGAACGGCTGATCGGATCTGCCCCCTTATTCAGCTAATACAAACTTCGTCGGCGAGCCGCTTCACGGAAGCCCCGGAGAGCTTATCTGTCACGTGATTAGTAGTATTAGCGTAGTAAGCGAAAGAGACAGCAAGGAGGCCGCGACGAAACATCCTGACACTGAGAATGTCCTCCTTTACTTCTACACTCCATATCGCAAAGAGAATGAAAGGTTCATTCTCCTTTATAGACACTTGATCTAGGTATTTATTGGCTATTAAAATTGCTTCTTAATTAGAAGCCTCTAAAGCTCAAAATAAGAGGTAGGTGCGAAAGCTTTGACAGCTAAGCTAAGTATGTCATAAATCTTATTTATGGCTTGAGAAAAGGTTCATCTATGAATCAAATGGTTATGATGCTGATGAACCTTATCACAATCACATAGGGTTCGTTTTTATGTAACACTCTTAGCTATCAAAACGGGCCTCAATCTGGACCTTACCCACTATTACGGTATTTCAGTAACTAATTGTAATTTTAATATTGTGCATAGTTCGTCCGGGGAAGTATTACCACCATACCCATTTCCGCCGTCAAGCAAAGGAAACTTGTATTACTGTGTTTCGGTTAGAAAGGTAAGGGACTTACTTACTTGCTAACTTCACGTCTCAGGGTCGACAAAGCATTGACGCTCGTAGAGTTCCAAAAAAAGAAAAAAAAACTATATTTATATAATACTAGCTGTCCACCGCGGTTTTTCCCGAGGGATGTCACATTTTCCCGGGAAAAAAAGTAGCCTATATGTTATTCCAAGATATATGCTATCTATTATACCCATAATATATTATGGCTATTGAAGAGCGGGGTCTTCTGACACAAGTGTTTCTGTAATTAAATAAAGGTCCCAACCTTAATTTTAAATTGTAAACCTTGGATACACTAATAAAGATTTTTATTATTTATTATTTATCTATGTGCCAAGTTTCATCCAGATCTGTTCGGTAGTTTTTGCGTGAAAGAGTAACAAACATCCATACATACAAACATTCGTATTTATAATATTATTAGGAAGTATGATAAGGACACGTGTCTGCGCCATGTGTCACAAACAAAAGAGAAACCTCAAACCGGACTCTATCATTAGTATCATTATGATTATTGGAACATGCCATATTGTACCGATTGCTTATAATCACTCACCATTGGCCCCCAATTTCACGGTTGCCGAACCAAAGTATTGGTTTGCATTTTTCAATTAATAATTTTTGCCCTGTAATGATTTCCGATATAAATTATGTGTTAACCGTGGGGCTGCATTATTTTGACGTTATATTAATAGGGTGTCCCCAATTGGACCCAAACATGCACGCGACCAATATTATGATTTATAATTTTTTACTAATAATAATATATTTTTGGACTTTCTGATCCAAATAGGTTGTATATAAAATAAAGTCACTAAATGCAACGTCCGAGTAGCACGTTTGATTCGGTAATGGTATGGTTACGATTAATGTCAAATTGAAGTTTGACATTTCATAAATATGTCATTCCTACGCACTACAACCGAAACAAACATACATTTTGACGTAATCTTTCGAACGAATGTGAACCATTACCGAAACACAACCGCAGTTCGATCGTTGGTGTGTTTAGTACAAAACGATTAAACGTTAAATTTGACGTTTGGTTGTGATGTGGTAATGGTTCGGTGCATAATATGTTAGAGGAATTGATCCCCAGTATGTTTGTGCGCTAGATTTTGATGTGATTTTCACTGAATGGTTTGAAGATTCTTTTCCGGATAGTTTATGTGTATAAAACATTTATATTAGCTTACTTAGATGAAGCCGGACCCGCTGGTATTATTTTAAACACTAATAACTAAAAACACTAAACGTCCTAATAAATAACAATACGATATTCAATATATTAGTATGCTTATTGTAGACATATTGCATACGTTGCGGCTTCGATTGGGAAAAGATTAGCAAGGAGGCTGTCGGTCCATCTAATGGTAGGACCTACTTATCCAATGTCATTTGTAACACTAAGAAGGACTGTTTTGCAGATGTCCTTGAGCATCCAAAGCGTGGTAACCAGTCCGTGTACTACAAGGTACCAAACCACCAGAGAAACACGTCACTTAAAATTTTGAGGATAAGCTGGAAATGTTATTTGGTTTCCATAGCACAGGAATGTGGGATATTTTTTATTTTGGAATGGGATATTTTTGTATATTCCCAAAAACCACAATATTCTTGAAAACCACTAAACATTAAGCTTTCGTATATTCAGCCACTATCTAATATTTGATTTGAAGAAAAAAATTTAACATCTATAATATCCCACGTTTTAATTGCCAACCTATATAGCATACACTTTTATTATTATCTGTTAAAGTGATCCAGAATTGCATCCATTCAGTGAGAATTGTAAATCATTGTCCTTTTCAATTTGACGCAAAAAGGAAGTTAGGAAATGGTGTATTTTGAACTCTATTGGCAACATTCACACCCATTATTTGTGCAGAATTTATTTTCATTCATCTCTTCGAGTGGAGTCGTAAAATAGCGGAAACAGACACAATAAGCGCTGACGCCGACTTCCGGTACAGTCGGACGCAACAGTATTTTTAACACCTGTCGTAAAATCACGTAGAGATTCATTCATTCATTCACGTTTGAAGAGGTAGACGTCTGTCCATTCTGAGTTCCACATTTTGCTGAATATATTTCAAGTCTCAATGTGATATATGGGGAAAATTGTTGCTCTCGGTCATTACCAATCACTACAGCACTAGTCGATTCCTAGCCCACCAATCTCCCTCTGAGCATTATACTCCGTAACCATCGTGATTATTTTTTTGATTCATTTTACGTCTCATTCTTACCTGCAAGCGAACATTTATTATTTATTTATTTTAGGAACACCGACAGCTTTAAAAAGTAAATAAAAAAAATAAAAAAGTATAGTAAAGTAAGTAAAGTATACACAATAAAATTTAAAAAAAATCAAATTCAACAATTTATTCCGTTTAGCCCCTCGGAGGGCACTTATGAAGGTCAAATTTAAAGTTACTGAAGCTACAACTGCTATCTATGGTCGTCATGGCGGAAATTTTTACATCTCTATAGTATGCAAACCCAATACATTTTACCACACAAAATCACCACGCAATAAATTCACATCGCAACGCTTTTCTTGCCGACAGTACAGTCAACTTTACCTGTAAAACGGTCTCGGAAGTGGTGGTGTATTGTCTCACGCCCCCCGCGCTGTGTCCTGCACTTTAATGTGCCCTTTTTTTGCTGCCGTTCCATTGTTTCTTTTCGCGAATCATTTATTGTTCAAAAAAGCTTCCTGAACCGTGGTGTCGCTGAACTTTGTCACACTTGAAGGTTTGGCCGTTTGAAGAAGAATAAATAAATATCCTGGGTCATTCTTTACACACGGCCATCTGATCCCAGACTAAGCAGAGCTTGTACTATGGAAACCAGATAACTGATATACTACATATACTATTTGTTTACCAAATACATACTTTTATAGATATTTACAACCAGACACAGAACAAACACACATGTTCTTGCACACAAATGTTTGTCATGTCGTCCTGGGTGGGAATCGAACTCGCAACATTCGGCTTGGCAGTCAGAGTCGCTAACCACCAAGCCAACTAGCCTGAATACATCAGACTAGCTGTCCCCCGCTGTTTCACCCGCGTTTCATTGTTGTGATGTTACATTTTCTTGGAATAAAAATGACCTATGTTAATCCCGATTATAAACTATGTATGTGCTAAGTTTCATTCAAATCTGTTAAATAGTTTTTGCGTGATAGTTGCCTCACAAACTTTCGCACTTGAAATAGTAGTGGGATAGAAGGATGGACAACTCTGCAGCATAATTAACATTATAGTCTTATTATTCACGAATACTTGCACCTACATTAATGCTGTATGGTAGCTGCAGGGTTACTACCACTCCCACTAATCTCAGGCTCTTAATAGGTGTTCTGCGAAACCTTGACGTCCCGTGGAAGAGTCACAAATCGTATTCAACTGGTGTACTAGTGCTTTATTTTGGAAATACATTGAAAATAAATTCACAATTAAGGTCCTTACCTATTAAAATTCAAAATGAAATATTTTTCTCCTCAAGTTAAAATCATAGTTGAGGATTCAACAATAGGAGGATAATTTAGGGTTCCAAGCAACAAAAAATATTGGGAAACGCTGTTCTAGGGCAGTAAAACACACCTTGCACTCAAATCGGGCTATAAGGACCAAAGTAAACATAACGCTATATCAAAAGGTTTGTAACAGAGCAACCAATTATTACTCCGAAATTATTAGCATAAAAGATTATTTCTACGTTTGACATAAATCTAATCTAATCTATCTATCTAATACCTTTAAACGAGCAATTCTTGTATATATATAAATATATCTTGGAAACGATTTTCATGAAATTTAGTACGCAGGGGTTTTCGGGGGCGAAAACGATCTAGCTAGGATTCATTTTCAGAAAATGACGTTCTATCCGTGGTTTCAATGATCAACTTTATCGATAATTGACTTAAACATAACCTGATAAAAATGACTTCCTGATATAACTGTTTTAACGACACAAGAACATTAATGCTACTCCAGTAGATGGCGTTATTAAGCAACACTAAGCCAATAATCAACTTTACATAATTTCCCAAAAGACCGAGCAAAGCTCGGGTCCAGGTACTGATATTTATATGTTACTGTACAACCCTGAATAGTCAATTTTATGCCTTAGTACGTACTTGTAAATTTTCTAATACAACTTAGTAAATAAAATGATTGATACAAAACCAACCTTAGTACCTTGACTTAAGATTTAAAACATCATTTAGTAAATGAAATAATTGATTCAAAACTAACCTAACCTTACCTAAGATTTACCGAGTCGATGCAGTGCCTTTACCATGAGTTTTTGACGTACATACTCGTTAGCGACGGCGTAAAACATTTCTATGGCAAATCTGTACAGCGCCACTAGCGGTCACCTAAAGAACTAAAATCGATAGTACGAGTCGATAGGTAAAAAACCTATCGAAATGTAAACACTAGCGAGTAACGTTTGCTATAGAAATTCGGCACCATGAGTCACAAATTTGACAGTTGCTATCGAGAAATACTGTATCGATAGTAGTTTACTTGCTAGTGACTAAAGTAAGTTTCGATAGCAACTCATGGTAGAGGTACTGGTAACAGTCCGATACTTGTGATTATTACTGAGAAGTTCGGTTACTTGCCGTCATTACCTGGCTCATCTTTACTACTATATCAATCATCTGGCTGATACTGTAACACAAACAGATAATCATCATGCACTTATGAATTCGGCTCGGAATGTATTTTTTGAGATGAGCTGGAAAAAACTGCTATCCCTTCCATACCTTAACCTATAAACAAGGACAGATCTATAAAATTAATGAGGTTATTTCACCATACAAGTCAACAATATCTAATTAGAGTAATCTCAATGAACCTGTTGAAAAGGAAACCCCTCGCTGACATCTGTCGACTTTGACGACGATTAAGGCAAAAACTCACTCGACCGCTATATCAAGTTTAATTAGCTGTTATAACTGAAAGTATCCTACGAGCTATATCAATGCTAGTACTGTATGTCAATGAATTCTTTTGTTTGTTACATTTATTTGACGGCAGGTACCTTAGTGGTAAGATACCCTAACTATCTGGAATCGATTCCCATTGAAGGCAAACATTTCGCACCCTCAGTACGATAAGGGCTTAACTCAAAATTTTGCGAAATGAAGTTACGATCATAGAGAGACTAAACAAAGTACGTTCTATCCGAAGAAGAGTAAAACATAGACAATTTAATGATAGAATAAGCATACCGATACTTCAGCCTTTTTGACACCGGGACCCACCCTCCCCGCTCAGTGCAAAAGTGAAAAAGATGTGCCAAAAGTGATTTTTTGAGTATCCCTATCGTTCTGAGGGTGTGATTTGTGTTCAAAAATATGTCTGTTTGTTCTGTGTAGTATTACGTAGTGCTATATCAGTTATCTGGTTTCCATAGTACAAGCCTGCTTTGTTTGGGATCAGATGGCCGTGTGTAAAGAATGTCCCAGGATACTAAGGTACTACGATTCACCAATTATTGTTGTAGTAACACTAGATATTAACGAACCAATTTGAGTATTAATTTAGACTTGCAAAATAAACATTGAGCAAATTGATACAAATATTCTGTTAGAAAATGTATTTTTCATTCATTCTTGTTATTATAGCAAGAGAAACTTCGCAGCTTCAAGAAATACCAGATATAGGTGCATATTTGTGTTCATGCACACAAAATATTTGTCTTGGACGGGATTCGAACTATGACCAGTGACGGGGTAGTCATTGGGTATCCATAATATTAATACAAGACAAAGGGAGAAGTTAGTTGGTCCATACTTTAGACTAACTAAAGTAAACAAGTCATTTCTTGATAATTGTGTTCGATTTTATAATAAGATACCGCTTTCAGTAACCAAAATGTTTGATCATAAATTTAAAAATTATATTACGAAAGTTTTGAAAGAAAAAGCGTATTACAAGGTAGTTCATTATATTGAAGATAAAAATGTATGGAAATAGCTACTCTCTGCACAGTGCACCTCTAATTTTAGTTGCAAGTAATTATTGTCATTTTCTATTTTGTAGGCTTGTCATTTCTTTTTTTGTTTTTTAATGTTACCTTTATTAAGTATTTTGTAATTGTTAAATATAAAAATAGGTAAAATTGATATTATAAAATAACCAAAAAATCAGAATAGATAATTTTTGTAACCTTGCTGAGTTTCTTGCCGGTTCTTCTCAGTTGAAGGCTGACTTCCGAAGCGGTAGTAGCTTCAGTTACTTTAAATTTGACCTTCATAAGTGCCTTCCGAGGGCCTAAACTGAATAAATGGTTTTGAATATTGAATTTTTTAGGGTTCCGTAGCCAAATGGCAAAAACGGGACCCTTATAGATTCGTCATGTCTGTCTGTCTGTCTGTTAGTCTTTCAGTTTATTCCGAAACTATAAAAGCTACATTATTGAAATTTGGTGCGTAGATGTATTCTGTAAACCGCATTAAGATTTTAAAATAAAATCAGAAAAAAATCCAAAATTTTTGGGGTTCCCCATACATAGAACTGAAACTAAAAATTTTTTTTTTCATCCAACCTATACGTGAGGGGTATCTATGGATAGGTGTTTTAAAATGATGTTGAGGTAGTTTTAGCATACTTTTATTCTAAACTGAATAGTTTGCGCGAGAGACTCTTCCAAAGTGGTAAAATGTGTCCCCCCCCCCCCCCCCGTAACTTCTAAAATATGGGCATGATAAAACTGAAAAAAATATATGATGTGTATTACTATGCAAACTTCTAACGAAAATTGATTTGAATGAGATCTAGACAGTAGTTTTGTTTTTAAACGTCATAAATCAAATTACCTAACAACGAACTACAAAAACTTGTATATTACTATGTTACCTACCTGCTGCTAGTGCTGCTACGGAACCCTTTATTGGCGAGTCCGACTCGCTCTTGGCCGGTTTTGAATGTTGAAGTCATCTAACCACCAATCCGAGTGACCCGCTAATAATGTAACATCAATTATGTTACTAAAATTGACAATTCAGTTTAAGCGGGAGCTAGAGTTAAGTACCTACATTAAATATATAGTATTGTGAACGAGATCTTGACAGCAAGCTATATAGCTTGGCAAGGAAAATTGTATTTGTAATTTGTTATTTTTTACTTTGAAATAAATTATTAAAAAAATAAAAATGGCTCAGTAGTTGTGGCGTTTATTGCTGCATCGAACGTAGGAGGTTCGAAACTTACAAAGATTTCTTTTAACTTGATCACTTGGCTTACCACACTCAAGATAATCTACCAACAAGCACCAACCAATAACTATACTTGAGACCCAGCTTAATCTCAGGCTCTGTGTTCTTACCACCTTCGACCACAACACTTGGGAAGATTGTGGTATAAACATTCAAAATAAAAAAAAATATAAAAATTCTAAACCATTTATTCAGTTTTGGCTCGCGGAGGACACTTATGAAGGTCAAATTTAAAGTTACTGAAGCTACTCCAAAAATACGATTTTATTGGCCTACCTAAAGCATCTGGTTCGAATATGTACACTTATCTTTTACTTACATGAATACGTTTAGAAATCCCTTCCTTCCGATAGAAATAACAATTAAATTCATAAATGTATGTAAGCATAACAAATAGCCGAAAATGTAGGATATTTATTACTTTACGTGGCATGTCGGCTCTTGAAAGTTTTAAAGGATTGTTTGCAGATGTTTCGGGACACCTTTGCGCTTTGGACTAACGAAAGGTGCGTTTGGGATATTCAAGAGATTATAAATATGGTTAGCGGCCTGTAGAAATAGCAAGAGTTCCGATCTCTTATTATATTAATGTTTTAAATACTCTCTTTCATTTCCGCCGTGAAGTAGTAGTGCACTTGTGTTACTGTGCTTCGGTTAGGTAAGGGGGCCGGTGAAATTACATGAGACTTAACAACTTCACGTCTCAGGATCAACAACGTATTGGCGATGCTCCTGGTGTAGCAAATGTCTATTACTATTACTAAGGCGGTGCCCAATTACCATCACGTGGACCGTCTGCGTGTTTGACGGCCTTTTTAGCATAAAAAAAAAGGTATGAGCTAAATGTAATTTGGTAAGAATTGTGATAATAAAATAGAATTTGATATTTATTTGATAAAGCGCAAAATAACAAAACCGGAATTGCCCTTAGAGGTAAATAAGATCTTGGCAAGATCTATGCAACTACTAGAACGCACTGGTACTGGTACTTGTTTGGCTGACCGTCTATCTGATGGTAAGTGGTCACCGACACTGAGGTACATTGTTAAGTTTCATGTTGTGCCTTTAATTTATACAACGGATTTTTTTTCTTTGATAGATACGTTGTCAGTTTCTGTCAATTGCGGCTATTTAACTTTTTTATAAGATTTTTTTACCTTCCGACAGTTCCGACCCTTTCCCGAGAGAAATAATAAAATAATAATGTCCTCCCGGAGGAAAAACTTACTCTACGTCACTCGGGAATAATGTAGCTATATATCCGTGCAAGAATTTTGTATATCAGATATGTAGTTTTGTAGATAACCTCCTACATCTAAACTTAATAATATTAAAATGTCGAAAACTAAACGTAATGCAATAATGTTGCATTGTTAATGAAATACACATGTCATGTAATCATTACAAAATCGTTCATGCGTAAAATTATTATTAGGTAATATCTAACACGATAATTAAATATACACTTAATCGTCGGTACAAAGAATCTATTATTGTTTGACCCTAATGAAACTAATAATAACACGTGGTACGATTTTGTTCGTGCAACATAATCATTGATTGTTAGAACATTTATTAATTATTAGTTCGCCCCGCGGTTTCACTCGAGTTCACAGGACAATAAGTAGCTTATAATAATATATATTTTCAAGCCATGTCAACTACCCCAACACAATCTATATATATTTGAGCAAAATAGGATTCCTTTGACGCACCATCACCTAAAAATTACTGAACATTCGACAGGGAATTTTTCCTAGTTATAGGCTGTATATGATATTGATAACCGCGGGGGACAGCTAGTCTATATATAAGGAAAATAGGGTTCCTTTGACGCACCATCACCTCCAAAACTATTGAACTTATCGGGATGGGACTGCTACCATTCGACGCGGAATTTTTCCTAGATGGCTATAGCGTTATAGGTTATATATGATATCGATAAACGCGAGTGAAACCGCGAGAGACAGCTAGCAATATATATTTTCACGCCATCTAAACATAATAAATAAATAAAAATATAAATTTATCCGTTAAGATGTAAATAAATATTATATAATAAATGAACAAACTCAGTATGGCATTAATAATTTCAGTATAACGTTTATTTTAGAGAGTAGGTAAAGAGATTGATGGAGTGGACGGAGCCTTGAGAGAAGTAGACTAAGATATACTCGTATTAGAGTAACCAATGAAGTAAAAGTCGCTCAGCGAGCTATGGAGAGAGCTATGCTCGGAGACTCTCTGAAGGATCGAATTCGTAATGAAGTCATCCGTCAGAGAACCAAAGTTATCGACATAGCTCAAAGGATTAGCAAGCTGAAGTGGCAGTCGGATGGTCACTTCTGCTGTAGAACCGATAACCGTTGGGGTAGACGTGTTCTAGAGTGGAGACCACGGGTCGGTAAACGTAGTGTAGGGCACCCTCTAGCTAGATGGAGCGATGATATACGCAAGCTGGCTGGCAGCGGTAGGAAACAAAGAGCTGAAGATCGAGTTTAGTGGCGTGCCATAGGTGAGGCATGTCCAGCTGTGGACGGAGATAGGCTGATGGTGATGAACCAATGAAGTACTTTAATATAGACACATTCGCCAGTAGAAAATGCCACGACATCACAGAGACTTTACGTAGAATTATAGTTACATATAATTTAATGAAATTATCTTAATTATTAATGCTAAAATTAAGATATAAATGTTTCCATTTTTGAAATAATATAATACATAAAACGTTGCGTTCTGATAAAAAAAAAACCTCAAAAAACAATAAATTTCCGACTTCTGCAAATTTTCTACTTTCATAGCGTAAATTAAAAATAATTATTGCGATTTTGATGATGAAAATATTTATTTTTTCACTTCGAATTTCGCTACTTTTATGGTGCCATTTCTGAGCGCTGTCAACGCGTCTATATTTTATATATCATAGGTGTTAACGGTACCGTCAGCAACGAAAGTCGGTGGACACTTCGGTCCCTCAGCCGCATCCTCTTTTGTATTCTGCTACCCCTAGGTTGTCTGGACGAAATCGCTTCAGCTATAAGACCGCCTACTTTGTAATTACTTCTTCCGTTAATTAAGTACATACATTTTTTTTTGTTTTGATGGTGTAAAAAGTATATTAACGGGCCAGTTGGCTTAGTGGTTTGGCTCTGATCGCCACGACACAGGTTGTGGATTCGATTCCCAACCAAGAAAAACATTTGTCAATTGTTTGTTCTGGGCCTGCGTGTAAATATCCATATTAGAACTAATTTAGAAAAAAGTGCATAATAATATGTAGTTTATCCGTTATCTGGTTTCCATAGTACAAGCTCTGCTTAGTTTGGGATCAGATGGCCGTGTGTAAAAGAATGTCCCAGGAAATTTATTATTTATTATTAGTGTAGGGTATTATCATTCTAAAATAATAAGACGGTGGTGAAACAAAATTCAATTTACACAAAAAAAAAAAACGTTTTTCGACTCGTATTTTCGCTGACGGTTAAATTCTCAATTTTCAAATAGTGATGTCAAAAAATAAAAATACCACTATTTATCTTAGCAAGATATACCTATTTGGTATTTGCGAATTGTCGGCTTGGATAAGAGCAACCCTTTCTTCTATTGTAAAGGCAGGGGCAGATGTGTGGCGGGCGAACCCTGTCTGTCCGGCTTTTGAAGGAGTACATACCGTTACAAGGATTGTATGGACATCTCCTATCAATACTTATACTCTACCGATATTATATATACTAGCTGTCCAGCGTTGTCCTATCGAAATAAGTCTTTACAAAAGTCTCCTAGAAAAAAGAACTTTCCATCCCAATTTTTAAATTTTCCGGGCAACTTTTCGCCCAATATTTCTAAAAACCTGGGCACTCGATCGTGTTACCTACCGGGTCCAATTGTGAATGTAAACCATTGTAGAAGACACAAAAATGTTCATTAAAATCGGTCCAGCTGTTTATGGGGAGTTCAATCACATATACACGCCCAGAAGATATGTATATTTCTTTTAAATCCGTTTAATTTTTCACAAAACCCACAAACTAATAATGATGTAGTAAGTGATGCATCACAATAATAATAATAAATTTATTATTTTTCTCCTTACAAACTAGTATAATACTTAAAACTTAAACAACAGAGATTAGTTCAGCCTTTTATAGTTTGTAGGATGACCAGCCTCTTCCACCACAGACTATTATGAGTTTTACATGTTAGGTGTGTTAGAAAGATATTAAAATATATAAAACAATATTTATTTAGAAAAAAAAAAACGGATAGGTTAGCTAATTGCTTCAGATCGTCAGTTCCATTCGCACCTGGGATACATTTTAGTGCATGAACGTGTTTGTTTTCTGTCTGTTAATATTTATATATATTTTTATTTATTAAGCACACAAAACTGGAGTATACAGATTATATTAGCTACTAGCTGTCCCTGGCACGCATCGCTGTGGCACATTGTGATTGAGTGGTTGAGAAATGAGAAACAAAACAAAGACGGTCGCGGATATGTGACTGATGCAAAAAATATATAAAAACAATCCTTGATGCGGATTATATATCATGCTAAAATTTCAGCACGATCGGTGCAGAACTTTTTGAGTTTTTGAACTAACATAACATTTTTATATATATAGATTTGGTTATTTTTGGATCAAAAAATAGTGTGACGAATGTCCCACTTTTTTTTCTAGTCATATCCATATATTGCTTACCTACTCATGCTAGCTACGAAACAGGTGGCCTCACAATGGTCGATATTCGCTGATCGAATACCATTATAGAGTTCTATTTTATAATTGAATGGAATATTTGGCGACATTCTTGTATTGTATTTCTCGGAATCGTTATTTTTAATACAAAGGTTACGAGTAGCGACGAAAAACTTTTTGCAAATAAAAACTAATTTAGTGATAATTAAAATGAAAGGTAAAATCTACCTGATGTTCGCAGCTTGTGATCGTATTTTTTTTTAATTCTTAAAAATGTTAATAATGTAGCCGCAGTAAAAAATAATACCTGACTGATTTTCTTCTCAATTGAAGGTTAACTTCGGAACTAGTTGTGACATCTGTAGTTTTGACCTTGTCATTAGTGCCTTCATAAAGTGAATACCTTTGAAATTTCTCTCTGGTAATTCAAGTAGTTTCTGTGGGATACATACTAAAATCTGTAGGCCTTTTTCATTAAAACATACTAATACTAGCTGATCCCCGCGGTTTCACCAGCGTTTATCGATATCACATGTATTATACATAAAAACCTTCCTCTTCAATCACTCTATCTATTAAAAAAAACCGCATCAAAATCTGTTGCGTAGTTTTAAAGATTTAAGCGTACTTTAAGATATAGGCATATTGGGACAGAGAAAGCGACTTTGTTTTATACTATGTAGTGATAGTGATAACCATCTAGGAAAATTTCCGCGTCGAATTGTAGCAGTCCTATCCTGATATGTTCCGTAGTTTTGAGGTATTGTCCATCAAAGGAACTATTTTAATAATAATAATATAATCATTTATTTTACATAAAAAGTTTTAAGCACGTATATAAATTATGGTGGTCTCTGCACTAAGCACAGCTTGTATTGCAGGAGATCAATCTCTTTTTTTTTGTTTGTAGGTTTATAGATAAATAATGATACGAAGTAGCGGCACTTGATGCTAAGTCCTTTTTTCAACAGTAATTAGCGTTATATCTGTCCAAAATATTTGTAACTTTATGTATCGATAAGCTGTTAGGAATAAATAATTTTTCTTTCTTCTTTCAAGTATATCCTTATTTATGACCGTTAGCTTTACTCTTTTTAAGAACGAGCATAGCAACATATACCAAAATTTTTATTTGAGCCTAACAAGTTGACTCCACCCTGCCTGATCTGAAGCAGCAATGGAGTCCAAAAATGAGACCCATCGGCGAGGTGCCGAAGTCCCAACGCCGATCAGCCTCACCTTGTCGGCCTGCAGATATGCTTTTTTCACGCTCCGTTTGAAAAACCCGGGATCGTAGGAAGAGCGGAAGACGTGAGCCGGCATCGAGTTCCATAACTTAATGGTGCGGCATAAGTATGTGCTACCAAACCTCTTAGTGCGTGACGGTATTGGAAGTACCGACATCTAGACATTCTAAAGATATAGTATAGCTTTAGGTACAGTTTGTCCGGGAAAGTCCATATCGCTATACCCATTTCCGCTGTTAGGCAGTAGGTAGTACCTACTTGTATTACTGTGTTTCGATTAGAATGGTAAGGGAGCCGGTGAAATTGCAGGCACATGAGACTTAAGAAATTTATAGCTCAGCGTCGACAACGGATTGGCGATTCCTTGGTATTGCAATTGGTTTATAGGCGGCGGTGACCACTTACCATCAGGTGGACCGTTTATGCTTGCTTGATAACGCATCTGCCGAAGTTAGTACATTGAAATAAAACCATAATAATACAACCTTATTTTTATTTATTTATTAAAAAAAAACATTTGAACCGATATAACATTGTAATATAACTTTTATTATTTTTAAATTATGTTACATAATCACATGACACGGAGTAAAATGAGTTGACGAGGACCATAACAAGCGTGGTTAAAAATTTATTTTAACGGTTTGGGAAAAAGGGTGCCATTTTTTTTAATTTGTTTATTTACAGTGACTCTATGGTAAGTGATATAACGTAAGGAGCTTGGCACCAGATAGAAGAGAACAACTGAGCACCCTACGGTTACCTTACAATGTTTCCTTCACCGATGGAAAGGATTCGAACCCACGACCATCGTCAAGGCATTCGACGAAGTGACGTCGAATAACAACTAATGGATATAAAGTATATGCACTTAGAGATAGAGAGAGAGAGAGAATTAGTAATGACAGAAAGAGATGCACAATGGCATCGCTCACCTACCGTCTTAAAAGGGTACTATAGTTTATATTTTAATCCTCAAAAATTTTACGATAAATTCCTCAAACGGAAATTTTGAACTCGACCTCTTAGTGCAGAGTTCGTCCGGGGAAGTACTACCACCATACCCATTAACGCCTTGAAGCAGTAGTGCATTTGGATTACTGTGTTTCGGTTAGAAAGGTAAGAGGGCCGGTGAAATTATAGGCACATGAGACTTAACAACTTCACGTCTCAGGGTCGACAACGCATTGGCGATGCCGTTAGTATTGCAAATAGGCGGCGGTGACCACTTAGGCAGACCTTCTGCTTGTCTATTGGCCCATATGGTATAGAAAAAACAAGAAAAAAAAACTGTAAAATGTATTTTAATCAAATTTTTTTAATGTAGTAATTAAAATTATATATTAATATTTTAACCACGTTTATTATGATACAATTGATGTTAAGAATTAGACAGCACCGATTTGCAGTATAGGTAAGGCCAGCTGGAATGCATTCTGTATGTACTTGGAGCTGTTACCGGCCTGAAAAAAAAAACATACTTGAGCAAAATATTATCTTGATGTTCGATATAAAGCTCGGCTAGAATCCCGAAGGTACTGGGTTCAAATCCCGGATCAGGCACGGCAATATAATAAATAAATATCCCGGGACATTCTTTACACACGGCTATCTCTGATCCCAAACTAAGCATAGCTTGTACTATGGAAACCAGATAACAGATATACTATTTTTTTTTCTAATTACCTACTTATTTATATATTTACGCTCAATATAAACGTTGATTTGTTTAGAAATTATTACCCGTAGCCTGAGACTAGTAATGTGCTCGAGATGATGACAATAGCTATCACGTTGGTATTTCAAAATATATTTCCTGGAATATGGGTTTCATAAATTCGACAGGCCAGTTGGCTTGGTGGTTAGACCCTGACTGCCAAACCGAAAGTCGCGGGTTCGACTCCCAGGACAAAACATTTGTGTGCATGAGCATGTCTGTTTGTTCTGTGTCTGGGTGTAAATATCTATATAAGTATGTATTTAGAAAAAAAAGTAGTATATCAGTTATCTGGTTTCCATAGTACAAGCTCTGCTTAGTTTGGGACCAGATGGCCGTGTGTAAAGAATGTCCTGGGATATTTATTTATTTATTAATGAGACCTCTGCCTATCTTTTCGGGGATGAGGGCTTGAAAATATTTTTTTTTTCATATTTTTCAATAGTAGGTATTTATCAAGCCATAATTTTAGCGTAAATACTATATTTTAAATAATATACGAAGCATTTGGGTAAGACAGATTTAATGTTGATAAAATTATATGGCTCTATGTAATACTAGCTGTCCCCCGCGTTCCCGAGGGACGTAACATTTTCCCGGCACAAAAAGTATCCTATGTTACTTTTAATACCTCCAAAAATATGTGAACAAAGTTTCATGATGATCAGTTAAGTAGTTTTGGCGTGAAAGTGTAACAAACAAACTTATATTCACATTTATAATATTACTAGCTGTCCCCCGCGGTTTCACCCGCGTTCCCGAGGGATATCACATTTTCCCGGGATAAAAAGTAGCCCATACGTTATTTCAGGATATGCTCTATCTATGTGCTAAGTTGCATCCATATCCGTATAGTAGATTTTGCGTGAAAGAGTAACAAACATACTTACATACAAATCTTTCCCCTTTATAATATTAGTAGGGATTTTTTTTAAATAGAACAATTTTTAAGAGTACTATATTTTTACAACTCAGCTTACAAAACACTACATTTCTCATAAAGGGGTATAAAGTACCAGATTGCAAGAACATTTAGTACTTACCTCCAAAAATATATTAGTTATATAGTTGTTAATTTGTTCCTCATCATCAGTAGTGAGAGAGTTCAGCTCCTCGGTGAAGGCCGTCGCCACATCGCTTACATGCTTCGTAAGGACCACCGTCATTCTGGAACAATTAAATATCAAGTATTGAAATTTTATAAAGTTTAATGTTACTACCACATACAAATAAGTTAATATCCTATGATTGTTTCACTCATGGTCATATGTTTATTAACTTAGAGGGACTTGTGCTATGGATACCAGATAAGTGATATACGTGTAACAAAATACCCCGTAAAAATATAATTATACTACCGGCATGCAATGATGGCCGTCTTGACGTTTCAGTTTGTCATAGGAAAAGAAACTGTTTCGCTTTGGAATAAGTTTGATTTCCATCATCATACAATTAGCTGTTGGACCAATAGATGTACCTTATGTTTGAAGGAATAAAGGTTGTTTTTCTTTGTCATTGTTAAACGTCAATACGGCCATCATAGCGTGCCTTTAATTATCAAAGCCAACAACCCTAGTAAGCTGTCATGTCAGGGAACCAGATTATTTAACAGAAAGGCCTACGTACGCCTGTTTTACCAATCAATTGTCTACTTTAATAGTTTTTCTATTTTTCAATCATAAAAATCAGTTTTTAAATTTTTTTGGGGCATGTTATACAGTGTTACTACGGTTCTTAAACATTGTGAATGGAGTCGTTATAAGGCCCCATTTAACCTCATTTCGGCTTTACAGGTAGTTTTGTAACCCTGTATAATAACAATTTATATAGCTCCATATTTATAGTTTAAAAACATAACATACATAATAGAGCGATTTAATAAATTAAGACATTATTTTTTTTATTAACCAAATAAATTTTACGGTAATTTTATTAAAATCCATCTAATAAATAAATATTTATACCTTCGATGCTGAAAGCTAAAAAAAAAGCTAAGAAAGATATGGATTCATACACAAATATTTGTTGAATATATTACGAAAAACCTAAAATTTGTTTGTGAGTTTTGTTGTTCGATAGCTGGTTTCGTAACCGTAGATGGTAAGTGGTCACCGCCGCCTATGGACATTTGCAACACTAAGGGCAACGCCAATGCGTTGTCATCCCTGAGACGTGAAGTTGTTAAGTCTCATGTGCCTGTAATTTCACCGGCCCCCTTACCTTTCTAACCGAAACCCAGTAATACGAGTGCACTACTGCTTCACGGCAGAAATGGGTAAGGTGGTAGTACTTCCCCGGACGAACTCTGCACTAAGAGCTCTACTAGTCTAGAAATATTATTAGGTATTCTTCAATACTGAGTATTAATTAGCATAAGAATTTACTTACTGAGTAAGAGCATCGGCTTCATCAGCAGTGGACCTCCTAGTCTTGACCAGGAGCATTTCAGCCGCTTTATGGTACAGTTCCACGGAGAGAGCAGTCGCCTGCGCTAGTCCGCCGACAGCTTTCTTGTATATAGTCTTGTCTATGCGGTCTGGACTTGGCGTCGATAACCAGTCTAGGATGTCTGTGTATTGTCTATGGAAGGATAAATTAGATAGATTATAAAAAGTGAATATACTGTTGAATGCCAGTCTAGATCTGTTTGCTGATGTATGGGTGAAGATTTTATTGGTATGATTGCAGTGCTGGATTAACCACATAGCAAGAGTAGCAATTGCTACGGCCCCGCGCAAAAGGGGGCACCGTGTGTCTAAGTCCACCGACCACAGATTGTTTTTTTTACCACTTTATACTTAAGAACCCATAGCAGACCAAAGGCCACTCGACAGAATTTGCTACGGGCCCCACGCTTGCTTAATCCGGCACTGTATGTTTGAGATATTGTGAGATGATTAACAGAATATTTTTACACACGGCTAATTGATCTCAAAATAAGCAGCTTGTACTATGGAAACCAAATAACTGATACACTACATGTATTACTTTTTAAATGTTATTAATTAAAAAGATATTTACACTGGGTGGGAATCGAATCCACGACCTGTGGCGTCAGGGTATATCTAACGTTAAATAGGCTAATAATATTTATTCAAGTTATGCCTGTAATGTATCTATGAATTTAGACTGTAACGCCAGTTTGGCAGGTTAACTACAATGTTATTTTAACCAAAAATAATTCCAATTTGTATTGCTTAGTGATACTAAGGTCGCATATCATTGTGAAGGAATATATCGTAAGAAAAGCTTATTTGTTTGCTACATTTGCACAGTTTAACAACTAAATTAGCAGAGAGCAACTGAACTCATCAGTTGAATCAATTGCTTGCCTGATATATAAATAATAACAATAATAGCTAGAGCTAGATGGATGGTTTAAGGGCAAGATTCAGAAGGCAGAACTGGAGTACTGCTGGAGACGTCACGCATAGTGAGGAATTTCCTCTCTGGAGCCTTGGTATCTTGGACTTTGTTACCGATGCCGGTGGTGAACAATTGTTTTATATTTTCAAATGTATTATAATAATAAAAATAAATTGAATTGGTATAATTAGTTTATAATTAATAATAAGTATTGAGGGTAATATACAGGGTGTTACAAAACTACCCGTAAAGCCGAAAGGAGGTTAAATGGGGCCTTATAACGAGTCCATTTATGATATTTAAGAACCCCAAAAAAAATAAAAAAAATCATGATTGAAAAAAAGAAAATGTATTAAAGTAGACAATTATTAGGTCAAATAGGTACGAATGCCTTTCTGTTTAATAATCTGGTTCCCTGACATGACAACTTACTAGGGTTGTTGGCTTTGATAATTAATTATATTATTACGAGGTATTATGCAACACATTGTATAATACGTTAGTTAACAAAACTTACTTGACTAAAGGTTGGAACTGCAACTTGAGACCCAGGTCTTGAGTAGCGTTTTGCAGTCTCTCATGGAGCGCGTCAGTTTTGGATAAATTTTTATGAGATTCATCGTCGTCGTCATCTTCTTCTGGCATTTCACATAATTCTGGAACACATAAAAAAAATATATTTTCCATAATAAAAAAATCTGTTCACTTATTTATATTTTAACGGTTGGCTTGGTGGTTAGCGACTCTGACTGCCAAACCGAAGGTCGCGGGTTCCATTCCCACCCAGGACAAACATTTGTGTGCATGAACATATCTGTTTGGTCTGTGTCTGAGTGTAAATATCTGTATAAGTATGTATTTAGAAATGCGTAGTATATGTAGTATCAGTTATCTGGTTTCCATAGTACAAGCTCTGCTTAGATTGGTATCAGATGCCCCAGGATGTCCCAGATTTCCATTGTGATAATGAAGAAGGGATTTTCAAAGCTCTGTCTCAGTACCGAATCCTCTATTCCACAAAATAAACATGAATGCACTTAAATGTTTGTCCTGGATGGGAATCGAATCCACAACCTGTGGCGTGGCAGTGAGGATATGTAACTACAACTGTGTAGAAAAGCGCAGTAAATCTTCCGTATTCTTGGTTATGGTGAACTTACCAGCCACTTGCTGCAGCGTCTCCTTGATCTCCTGTCTCTTTTCAGGGGCCACACCCCGGAGGCGTTCCTCTATGCGCATGCTTATTTGTCGCGATAGCATTTCCAGAGCTTCAAGGTGGACTAGTCCTGGAATTTAATAAAAAGGTTGTATTTATATTCTATAAAAAGTTTTTACGCTGGAGTTACACCCCCGTACTGGATGTCTTACAAGTGTAACTCCAGCCATTTTCCTACAAAAAATGTATCCTACCTATGTGTTAATCTAGAAATTAATTTATCTGTGTGCCAAATTAAATGTACATTCGATTTTTCGTTTCGGAGCTCATTCGAGACAAACTTTCAGGCAAACTTAAATTCTAAAAACTATGATTTATAATATGGCATTTTAACACTAAACATACTATAACCGGGTCAAATGACCCATTTTAAATTTTGCATTGAAAATGCACGTATCATATTATTTGCTTTTGCACATTTGGCTTCATGACTTTTTCTTACTAATTAATATACAGTTATACTATTTATTTCCCTCCCTAACAACCATATTTCATAAATTCAAGCAGGAAACATAAAGTTACATTTGACCCGCTATGGTAGAAATAGGTAGTAGCAAGTAAGTGTTGGTATGATTAGTGTTAAAAATAGCAGATTTCGGTATACAGTAGGGCCTCGATAATACTGAATACTCAAAATGTACATGCTGTTCGGATCTATGGAGCGTTCGGATTACAGTAAGTAGATATTTTGAGAGGTATTTCTATTTAAATGAATCAACGATTTTTGTAATTAAAGTAATAGTTTTAAAGTATTTTAAATACATATGAATTATTACACTTTTTTAAATAATCTGTTATGGTACTTTGAGTTGCAACTACAGTGTATAACACAATACTGCGAAGTAATTTATACAATGAGTGATATGATAACTTGGCCAAGGGGCAGAGGTCATTCGGATTATCGAGGCCCTACTGTATATAATTGCATTAATATTTTCATTATCACAGAGAGACACGAACATTAATGAAAAAAATACAACAATTTTAAAATATATGTTAACTAAAGTTAGAGGAGGCTTTTACCCAAAAGGGACCGTTCAATAAAGAAAAATTAAAACAGAAACTAAAAGTAACAACACATATTCAAATTGCATGGGAAACAAAAAGCTTAAAAAAATAAATAAAAAAGAAATGAAAATTTACATATAAAATCATTATATAAGGCAGAAAGTTAGCTTTAATAACATTGACCTTCATAAGTGCCCTCTGTAGGCCTAAACTGAATAAGTAGCTTTAAATTTTGAATCTCCAATCGAAACATAAGTTTGTAACATTGATATGTATTAAATTAATCCTAAACTGACATAAAAAAAAAAACAATATTATTATTAGGATTCAAAAAAAACTATTCCATAAAGAACACTGGCATATAATAAACAAAAAACTATGATAAAAAAAATATACCTTCAAAATCATCAAACAAGTTTTCATAATGAACTTCCTTAGCTTCCCTTTTCTCTTCTTTGATTCTGTCTTCTTCATCAGCTCTCGTTTTCGCCTCTCTCAATACTTGAGACAGCACGATTTTGTCGTCAGAATTTAGGCCGAGCAGGGCACGTTTCTTGGCCAATCCAGGGTCCCCATCTTGAAGCACCTCCATGGTTTTCTTGCCTATAGATTCGAGGGTATCGAGACTGCCTGATATTACTTTTGTACCTGAAACCATTGAGATTTTGTATGTATAATAAGTAAATTGTATGGTATTTCGAATAATATTGGTTTATGGCAATATGTATGCTGTTAGTGTGTTTTATACAAATAAATAAATAAGTATTACTTTTACATGTGGAAAGGAATAACAGTTTAAAAAAATAAGAAATATTTCAGATTGATATAATGACCCAAATTAAATGAACTACAAACTTAGGCTTTTTAATAAAATGCTTACGAATTAATAAGTGTAATTTTTTTTAAATAATATCGTAACAACCAATATCAACGAAGAGGTTGGCATAAGTCTCAATACTATCGTGACGTGAGGTAAGGTAGACTACAGGAGACAGTTTCTAGACAAAGAAAAGTCAACTGTACATAGCTAGACCTCAGTATTAAAACTGAGCTCTATACCACTTGACCATTGAGGTGGTTTTTGCAATTATATTAAACCTATTAAAAGGTTTACAATTTTATAACAGAGTAAAATTACCTGTAGTTTCAACAAACTTTGTAACTCCTGATAAAAGATTGCCAAATGGGAAAGGTGCATCACTGGTACTGCCCTGTGTTTCTGGCATGACTGCACTATCTTTATCAGGTATTACTACATCAGCTTTGCTATCTTTGCTTTCTTTTCTTGCAGCTTCAGTTGCATTTGCATTTGCTCGTGCTAATTCTTCTGGAACTGGTGCCCCAATACCAGATTCCAGGACTGTGGAGAGGCCCTGTAATTATAGTTAAAAATTTAAGATTCAGTTGAGGTATGTCAGATGAATGTAAGAGTTAGATTGGTGATGGTTGTTCCAAATGGTGCACTTGAGAACCAGTATGCTCTTCTCGGTCATGAATAGTATCCACAAGGTACTAAAATTTCGATAAAAATTAAACATGTTATTTAATTTCAAAAGTTGTTATTTTAAGTGTTATTAAAAAAAGATATCTGTACATTAAGTTGCTTCAAAAGGGCTTTGTGTCATTTCAGTACGACTTCTAACAGTTTACAACAATTAGACTTTAGTGTTTGCGGTGACTGACGTAAGATAGTAAATTAAACATAACTTGAATTTATAATAATAGGTTGGGGAAAAATTTCCTTCGCACTTTTTAAGAAAATTCAAAACATTTTTAATATAGTTTATTTACATTTAACTAAAGTATGTAGGTACCATTTCGTTCGATAACTTTTGCCATCTTGTAGGTAGGGACATGATCCCATTGCTATAGAAATTTTGGGACTTCTGATCAAAATACTGCGACAAGTGGTTTTGACAGTCCTCTCGTGATGTTAACCTGACACTGCCTTAAGAATTCTGAAGAGACCAATTTTTTGCTGAGTGGCTAAAGATGTATGAGGTCTAGCGTTATCATGATGAAAAACCACACCCCTTCTGTTGATTAATTCTGGCCGCTTTCTCTCAACTTCTTGCTTTAATCTCATCAGTTGTTCGCAGTAGAGTTCAGAATCGATGGTCCTGCCTGGTGGTAACAGCTCATAATGAATAATGCCCTTCCAATCCCACCACACACACAGCATCACCTTGTTGCGAGTTAACCCGGGTTTTGCCACAGTCTGTGAAGCCTGACCGGCCTTTGACCACGACCTTTTTCGCACGTTCTTGTCGTACGTGATCCACCTTTCATCACCAGTTATCAGCTTCTTCAAAAATGGTTCGGTTTCATGACGTCGTAATAAAGAATCACAAATGAGTACACGGTTCATTAGGTTTCTTTCAGTGAGCTCGTGAGGTACCCAAATATCTAGCTTTTTTGTGTACCCAGATTTTTTCAAATGCGCCAAAACTGTTTTGTGGTCAATTCCCAGTTCTTCAGGTACGTCGTAACTACTGATATGCCGATCTTGCTCCACTTTTTCAAAAATGGCATCCATTTTATCCGTAATGGGGCGACCAGAGCGACGTGCATCTTTGACATCAAAATTTCCGGATTGAAAACGCTTAAACCAAATTTGTGCTACTCTCACAGACACTGCACTAGGTCCATAAACATCGCATTTTTTCGCGGCTTGCGTTGCATTTTTACCTTTTTTGTAGTAAAATTTTAAAATGAATCGAATTTCTTCATTAGATTCACTCATCTTGGCGGTACGAAAAACAAATGCAAATCACACATTTTCCTAATTTGAATTTGGAATTATGTTCTTTAAAATTTAAACTTTCAATGATACTAAAACCAGCCAGATACAAATAGTATAGCCAAAGAGATTTTATTACAAGTTCATACATACTATAATGCGAAAAGACTTTTTCCCCAACCTAATATAAACTCGACTTTGGCAAAAATAAGACATTGTAAAAGAATTTGGTTCCCATGTATAAAACTAAGATGAAGCTAAAAAATTATGACCTAAAGATGCGCAATATTAATTTATAAAGAAAAAGGTTCTGCGAAAGTCAGGCTAAGTGCAACACTGCATCCAATGAGCAAAAGCTATATATGTACCATAAATAAACATAATATAATACCTGAGAAACTTGATTGGTCAATGAATTGATACCAGCAGAAGCAGTGTTTAGGATTGAGTCCACACTCCAGCCCCATCCCCAACCACTGCTAGCCGCTGGTGGCTCAGTGGTCACTGTGGCTAGACGGTCAGCTATGGAAGCTATTTCTGGTTCAGGTTGTGATGGTATAGGCTTTGACGGTTCCTGTAACACATTGGTAACCTATTATTTTTAATTTTAACCATGAACAAGTATCCAGAGTAAAGACTTAAATTTTTTTTTTTGTCATTGTATGAAAATGGTGGAAACACTTCTTGGGCATTAAAAAAGGTATAAAAACATCTCTCCAAACTAATGTACTTTTTTAAATTTTCATGTAATATGTCAGCAGCAAGCGTGTACAAATACATCATTATGTTTTTTACATTGGCAGTGAGAATCTAAACAATATATTTAAATTAATTTTACTTTATATATCACTACATAGTATAAAACAAAGTCGCTTTCTCTGTCCCTATATCCCTATGTATGCTTAAATCTATAAAACTACACAACGGATTTTGATGCGGTGATTTTTAATAGATAGTGATTGAAGAGGAAGTTTTATATGTATTAGTATCTACATTGCACCTGAGTGAAGCCGGGGCGGGTCACTAGTAATCATATAAACCTTAACTGTGCCAAATTTCATACTCTTCGGTCTGCATAATTTTCGTAAAAAAAAGTTTTGTCTTCACATATTAAGTAATTTATAATTATCGTGATTACTCACTTTCTGCTGGCTACTTATGCCAGGGTCCTGTCCCCAATCATCAAAACCACCCCATCCAGTATCCTGAGACTTTTTATCAATTTCTGCTGGTTTTGTAACTTCCCATTTAGTGTCAGCACTATCAGCTGCAATTGTTTTTACTATGGTTTCATTTTCATCTATGTCAAAGTCATCCCAACCTTCTGTTTCCTATAAGATAAAATATGATATATTAAAAATCATTATTACATGATAAAATTCAACCAAATTAATTCAGAATTTAAACATTTGATAACCAATACCGCTATAGTCATCATATGCAAGCTTGCCCTGTGCATCAATGTCGTCCATACTCGACAATAAACAGGTCACAGAAAAATACAAAGTAAACATATAAAATCATTACTTTAATGTGTTTTATTGATACAGATATTTATTATATATATTGGTATATGGTATATTATATTTATTATCGATTTTTGGGCATGGAGATGCCATTTTGGCATGGCGTTCAAAAGATTAATAATATTATGAAGAAACATTTATTCTATTCAATTCTATAATGGCCAAGAAACACGCCAATAGGATTTTGGTATATATATATAACTGAGTTATTTTGGTGCATCACAACCTCTACATGTTTTCGTAAAGTATATGGACAAATGGGCTGCGGAATACTGTAGGACAGATGGTCTGATTGTATGTACCCATTAATAATACTGCTGTAGGATGAAATCTAAATAATTTATAGCAGGGCAAGGTCTTGATAAGATAACACATAAATATGTGGTAAAAGACTAAATTTGTAAGCCTTTTAAAACAATATTTTTACATACCACATTTTCCACGGGTTTGACAATCGCGCTAGTTTTTTTAATAGATTGCTTGGGCTCTTGAATAGATTGCTTGGGCTCTTGAATAGATTCCTTGGGCTCTGGAATAGATTCCTTGGGCTCAGGAATAGTTTCTAGTGCATTATCACTATAATTTGACGAGCTTAAACGTTTTTTTCTTTCTTGTCTCTCGGGTTTACTGTGACCTTCATCGGCACTCTCGAAGTCCTCGCTATCACTTGAAGGCATTATAAAAGTCTAATTAGCTTTAAAGAAAATTTTGATTAAAACTAAAATATTTAGAAATATGGTGTAATGAAAATTTAATTTATATTGACGTGTTGACAATGTTGACATGCAAAATCTGCCAACAAAACATGACATTGACAGTTTAATGACAGTCAGTCACATGCGTTTCAGCTCTAGCTGAAAATGGATTTTCAACATTAGGCATTCCCTTAACACAACACAGAAAATATTAAAAAGTGATTAGTTTTGTCTTTCTACAAACCTCAATTGGGCTGCCTGATCCATGACATATCAATCAATCATTATGGATTCCTTAATACTATTCACACCTTCTGATAGCTTTATCAGGAACATTTATGATAATAATATGTATATGAATGTGGCCTAATATATTAGTTATCATCTGCACTTGTCTCTATGACCAAGACCATGTTTATCTGTGCCATCATTCGTTCATTTTATCCCGTCGTTTGTTTTGAAAATAACCAATAAAATTCTCTCAGAGAAAATCTAATAAATTTAATATCAACCGATGTGACTGTGTTGAAATACTTCTCGACCAAGTATCCTATAATGGGCAAGATCTTAGGAATGCCTAAGGGTAAGATTTATCTTAAGACATAGCTATCAAATTTAAGATGTTAATCTACTTCACTATTATCGGAATATCCCCTTTGCTCGAGAGGCGATAGTTCGAACGCGGCAGTAGGTAGGTAAATGCTTACAGAAAAATGCGGTAGACATGAGAGTAGGTTAGGGACATTAGGATTAGTTGTAGACTTATTCGAGGATACTTCTAAACGATTGTATGTAATATTGTAAAAGACCAAAGTTTAAAAAACCGACCAAGTGCGAGGTGGACTCGCACTTCAAGGGTACCCTAAATTAATAAATAACTAATATTAACAAAAAAAGTACAGTTTTCAGATGGTCCCTTTATTTGTGCTATAAAATATTGCTTCTAGCCAAATTTTATGATTCTACATCAACGGGAAGTACATGTAGGTTTTGATACCATGGCGCAGCCAGAAGTCAAGTTTGTTTTTTTTCCGCATCTCCAAGGCATTTTGGACCTGAGAATTTCATATTCATTATCTAGTTACGAGCCCTTAAAAATGGTCTTACTGTATTCAGTTGTTTACACTCCATACTTCAAACTGCAATATGTTTTTGGCAAATATTTTCTAAATAGTTTTATTATAGTAAAATTCCAACGCAGCGCTCTCTAGTGATGTTGCGATGGATGTAAACTTTATCTATCTGCTCTGAAGTTAAACGCAACATTGCAGAGACCGTATTTAAAATCGGTTAGCCCGTTTTAGAGGAACAAAGAAAAACTAATTTTACCCCAAACGCATTTACCATCACCGATCCGATAATTTTCCGAGGGTAAAAATATGAAAGTATATAAGTAAGTAAATAAGAAAGTAGGTTCATATATTTGAAGTTTACATAGACGTTTGATAGGTAGAGTACTTAAGTACCTATTTATAGGAATAATAAATAATGATAAAACACATGGATAATACATACACAGTGGTTTTTTCACATAAATTGGAAGACTTACTCCCGAACGTAGTTTCTTTGACCTACATAAGTGCTTTACTAAACTGCTTTGATATCACCACAAAACTATGATTTTTAATTGTAGATAGGTATGTCTTATACCTTATAACAAAACCGTATTTTCGATAGAAGACGTTTGAACAAACGACCCTAGTTAAATAAATAAATATTCTGGAACATTCTTTACGTATTCATCATCTATTTTAATTTTAGCAGCCACTTTATAAATGCCGACAAATCTGACATGCCATGTCGTTAATTAATAAGTAGATCTCACATTATATTAATAACTCTTAGTTAATGGCTATAGATTCCGTACCTAGCTCAAAAGAATTTTAATTATCTTTGGTCTTCATATCCGTCTGCCAAGACCTTTTCTCTTAGGCATGGGTCTTAAAACTATTGGAGGCTCTGGGCACTAGGATAATAGGGCCCCTAAGACTATGCTATGAGAGCTCTAAGAGCGCGACACACCGATCCGATCTGTCGCATGCAGAGAACGCATCGGATCGGTGTGTCGCTATAACCGCTGGCCGTCCAACGGCTTCCATTCCTTCCGAACTAGGGTTCCCCATGGATTGCGGGTCCCAGAGTGCCCAATCGTGATGGTTAGATGTAATTGCTAAAATGCAAACTACTTGCACCCTCCGGCTTTGTCCGCTTTCAATCTTGGTTAACCTGCCTCTTGAGTTTCACTATCTATTGCTGAAAACTGCATCAAATCCGTTGCATAGTTTACGATTCTATAAAGGACATACAGACAAACATTCATTTTTATAAACAACGTGTTACAAAATACCCCGTAAAAATATAATTAATTATCAAAGCCAACAACTCTAGTAAGCTGTCATGTCAGTTTTTTAATATATATTTTTATATTTAACAAAAAGGCCTACGTACCTATTTTTACCTAATAATTGACTTTAATAGTTTTTTTATTTATCATTCATAATAATCAGTTTCTTTATTTTTTTTGGGGTATGTTATACAGTGTTACTCCGGTTCTTAAATATTGTGAATGGTCTCGTTATAAGGCCCCATTTAACCTCCTTTCGGGTTTACGGGTAGTTTTGTAACATCTGTATGTAGATACTGGGAGAACTTGGATAAATAACAACATGAGTGGTACAATTCATCAAATAGGTACTACAGTTTCTTGGTAGTGTAAAAATATTTAAGCCTATAAGTCAACGTAATCAAAAGATACGGCTATTTATGTCACATCTTTACCTAAGTTTGTTACACTACGATGTGTCACCGTATTTTTTCTGACCTTGTTTAAACAAAGCAAAGGCATATATTTCTATTTGAACGTAAAATGGCGTTGGAATGGAAAAGTAGCTATGTATTTTGGAATACAAATTTGTACATGAAAAAAAACATATTAACAGCTTCATTATTAATAATAAAGCCTTTATTAAAACAATAGACTTGTAGAGCTGTTAGTGCAGAGTTCGTCCGGGGAAGTACTACCACCTTACCCATTTCTGCCGTGAAGCAGTAGTGCACTTGTATTACTGTGTTTCGGTGACAAAGGTAAGGGGGCCGGTGAAATTACCGGCACATTAGACTTAACAATTTCACGTCTCAGGGTCGACAACGCATTGGCGATGGCCCTAGTGTTGCAAATGTCCATAGGCGGCGGTGACCACTTACCATCAGGTGGACCGTCTGCTTGTTTGTCGGCCCAAGTAGTATAAAAGAAAATCTTTCTTATTTACTAAGATAATTATCAAAAACACGCGAAGATCGTCTTACTCAACTTAAAGCTATTTCAAATAATGAAAAAAGTGAAAATGTTCATTAAAAATACCTAAATATTGGAAATATACCACACAATAATATAACGCAATATAATATGTAATTTACACAATAATGTAACTTAAATTTATCTATAAAATATATATAATTGTGATATTAACTTTGCGGAAATGATTTCGCTATAGGATGTGAATAACTAACTTATCGGGATACCGCAGTGATACGGCCTTTAAATAAAAGAAATGATAATTTCATGGTTTTTTATTGTTCCTTTACCAATTGACCATAATAGAGAATCGGGTCTATACAAAAAAAGATACTTTAATCACTGGTTCGGTAAGTGGTGATATGGTCAAAAGTGGTAAGCACAAAGGTAAGTAGGGAACTAGCTCTCGAATGTCGATTTTAAACATAAGAGTTGTAGTTATCTTTAACTAGGGGTAGAGGTAAGATGAGAGAGGTATGGTGATGGGGGACCCGAAGGTATTGCAATACGACTTCCACCACACCACACTCGCTCTCCGTAGACTGAATTCTACCACAGTTCTATTATTTTTATTATTGTGACCATCAACTTCACTTGCTTTATTCGGTCAGATATAATCTCCTGATCTCAAACTTAGCTGAGCCATGGTAAACAGATACTGGTATATTACTTTTTAAATACATAAGTATATTATATAGAAATTTATACCCAGACAGACTAAACGCCTGTTACTTGTTCGGTATGGGAATCGAACCCTTGACCTATAGTCACTAAGCCAACTGGCCAGCCATAACTTGACTTTTAGACTATTAGACTCCCAAAGTCCCAACTGAGACAAAATGACGAGAGTGTATTAACTGCACTGCTACTTGCATTTCCAATCTTGGTGTTCACTCTAAATGTATAAAGTAAGTACCGTAAAAAAGTATTAAAGTCTCTAATTTTGTCTGTCTGTTTGTCCGCTTATATCGTCCGAAGTACGCAACTTTGCGGACTTTGATGCAGTTTCATCATCATTTTTTTTATCTCAAAAAAGCGAAGCCGCGGGCGTGTCGTTATAATATTTATAAATGCGAAAGTATGTTTGGTTTTACCGATGTTTGTTACTCTGCCACGCAAAAAGTACTGAACTGATTTGGATGAAGCGTGGCACTTAGATAGAGCATGTCATGGAATAATACAAATCATACAATACTGTCTTAATTAATAAATTATCTGTACTTAACTTTTTTTCTTCAGATAATCTATTAATTCGTACATACCACATTTGGAAGCTTTTCAAGATTTTGTTAAAACTAACAGGATCTCACGTGTCTCCTAAGCCTAATCTGTAGAATCATAATCAACAATGCTGACTTTGATAATGTAGTAATTACTTTATATTGCTTTTCCGCGAGTATGTAGTCATTGCTTATTAGTTATCTGCTTAAATGTCACTAAGTTAAATACTATTATTATCTGTAAATATTCCTGATACTTACAGGTAAGTTTTCTACATACTTTTGGTCTTGCCGACTCCACTCATACCTACAATGTACAGCTTAGCAAAACTATTCGGAAATGATTATCTCATATTGACAAATTGATTCATTACATAGGTATTTCCTCACAAACCTGGATTTATTTATAAAATCGTTTCGCATTAATTCTCTAAATTAACAATAAACACGGATAAAGTTTATAGGTAGTTAACATACTTAGGTACCTATCTGTAATTTGTATGTACGTATATATGTACATACGCTGTGGAATGCGCACTATACATATACTCGGCCGTATACATATTTATACAGCGGAATCGTAAATAGATTGAATGGGTAGGTACGTACCTACTTTTTGCTTACATTACATTGCCACTTCGTTTCGCAGTGTTCGGCACGGCATCGGCATGAAGCATCAGTCAGTCTGTCGGTACATGCAGACCATCGTCGTGTGCCAGGCAGCGTATGTAATGTAAACATTAGGTGGTCGAGGAATGCATTTAGACAGTAGGTGCTGGTTGTGAATATTATCATGAGCGGTGATAACGTGGCGGCTACTCGGCGGGTTTCAGTCAGCGACGCGGGGTCGCGTGGTGCGGTCGCCTGTATCGATAGTGTTGGTTGGCGAAGTGACGTACGGAATCGCTCCGAGTGCTCGCGCTCGCGTACGCGCCGCATTCCATCGTGGGGGCCCTTCGCCGCCATTGGCCGATCCCACGTGACGTCACACCTCGTAATGAGGTATTCAACATGGCCGTGTAGCTAGTTCGCGAGTGTGCTTGCTTCGTTATTCGTTTGAATGGATTTAATCAGTGAAATATGCCAAGGAGACGAAACGGTGAGATACCCTTGCCCGACGGATGGGATTTTGCGAGGGACTTTGACGGCAAATTGTATTTCATCGACCACAACAGTAGGAAAACGACGTGGATCGACCCGCGAGACAGGTAAGTTTTCCAAAGAGAAGTGTTAACCCGTGAGAGCCCCATGTCAAAACTTTACATTCCAATGCAATTTAGAACGTTTTCTGATTGAGCTTCAGTGTTGTGGACTTTGTTATCGGTGGTGCGAACTGCACACTTATCCGTGATGCGGTCACAAGTGTTAAACATATTTCTGAAATAGAATAATTGGTGAAAAACAAACTGTTAGCTGCCCGCGACACAGTCGCTCTCTAGTGGAAACTATGCGCAACAGCCTCGATTTCACACGACATTCCACAATTTAGTGACAACAAATGAGCTAAACACAAATTATGGTTATCATTTGTTATCCTTCGGTATGCGTATTGTGCTGTCTTGTTTTCGTATGGGCCGTGTTTGGTGAGCGGCGGGTCGGGCCGCGACTAATGAGGCCACGGAACTGGTTCATAGCAATGTTGGTGGCTGAACTGGCGCAGAAATAATTCGATGAAGCGTTTATGTGTTAAGTATCAATGTGGCATGTTGTCTAGATGGTGCGGTCGGCGGCGCCGCGGCGGTTTCGTAAGGTGCGCGTGTGTGTACGGTGCCGCGGCCGCGGCCGATGCGTGGTGAGCGCGGTGAACGCGGTGGGAGATGGAAGGAATGCAATGCATAGGCAACTCGCGCGGTGTGAATGACAGGCCGTAGAATGCGGCCCGGGCCTGCGGCGATGGTCGCGCCTTTCTAAAGCGGCGCACACCCCCCGCACCCCTCCCGGTTCCACCGCCCGCCCCCTCACTTCACTTCACCACCTCGCCGAGCTGCAGGTGCTGCACACATCCCTATTAAATACCGATCATGTCTCTAGCCGTATCTATTTACCATGCTTAAAACGACACCTGCATTATTGTCTTAAAAAGTTGACCTTAAAACCTGCACCTGCAGTTGGAACAGCACAGTTACAGTTAAAAACGTTCAATTATCACTCTGGTGATGGTAAACAGCGTAACAATTAGCGGTGGCTGTGCTGGCCACTGAGGCTCGAAACTGAGGCATCTCACCCAATATACGTCTAAGCTTTGCAGAGTTTACAACTCTACATCCAGCAGTGTCATAACTGCATGTGAAGTGTTCATTGCCCAAATGGAATTCACGGTTAACAAAGCATTTTAAAAATACCGTTGAAATCGGCTCGTTAGATCAAGCATACCACTTTAATTGCAAATGAAGTTGCAGTGCAAATGTACAAGCGAAGTTAAATAATTTAATTTTTCCAATGACTGTTTTGTAGTTCGGTTCAGTCAGACTCAAAACAGTGAATGTAGTCGAGCAAGAATATCTTAGCCATATTGAATTTTATATTCAACTTAAGCGCGGAGCAAATATTGCATAAAAATGCGAATGTGGATTAAATTGATTCAAGTTAAGAAGGCACCGAGAATCTGGTCCCGGTACATTGACACTACAATAAAATTCGCCGCTGACACAGGAAACATAAAGTAGTATTTTTATTGAACCTTTTGGTGAACTGCATTCCATACGGACGACATTACAGCACGATATTTGAGATGTGGTCACCGAATTAGCACATCAAAATAGCAAGAGTAAGGTTTTCTGTTTGCGTTAGAGCGTTATCATGAATGTTGATATAAGTAAACGGAAAATTTCGATGCCGTATTCAGAAAATCTTGGAGCTAACAGTGTGCTGAATGGGACGACACGGAATTACCTACTTAGCGCATTGTTTTGAAAAGAATGCTAAGTGGATAGTAAAAGAGCAACGACTGTTCAAAATTGACCTAGAATTTGGCGTGTGGAACGGTAGCACCGCGGATGTCAGTCCAGTCTACCGTCCGTCGCGGCGCATCGCATCGGCCATCTACTTGTGCGAAATACTCGCACACAATAAACCGAGTCACTAAGCCAATTTATTAATGCTAAAAATAACCCGGCCGTCTCGGGCGCATACGACGCTATTAACCTTATACGTGGAACCTAAACCCACTATGAAAAATGTGCCCTCATGTCAGCTATTCAGTTATGAACTAGCATGCTTCTGGCAGCAATTATTTACCTACCGCAAGAATGTTGTCTGCTTAGTAGAACCGCTTTTTACATGGAGATGTAATCGTCTCATTTTGACGTCGAGAGATCGCCGTTTATAACGAAATATTTGCCCTTGAATTTCGATATATGGCCCCTTAACAAGATAAACATCTTTATGGTGTCGTTTGAGTCTGGAGACTACATTTACGGTAATAAGTGGCATCACATACGTTGGTAATGAGACGTTGCGTGCGAATGAGCGTTTTGCGGTTTTCGCAGATCTCAGGCAAGTGTTGTATGTAACTAGATGACGGAATAAAAACGTGTTTAGTAAAAACTCAAGTACACAGAAGCGTTCGACAGCTACGCATTGTGAATCGAGGAAAAAACCATTCATTGTGTCGCTAAGCAAGGAAGCGAGGAAGACAATGATAGCAACGATTAACTGGCGAATGGGAAATTATACCAGTGTACGCTCTGTCGGTGTTTATTACTTTAATTGTATCGGTTGAATGCAGTTTCACTGCGCCCGGTACATTGTTTTCGAATACCAGAGCGTTGGGTTCCGTTGATCATTAATGCATAATTCTATGTTACAAGTGAAATCTGCGATAAGTGTATGTCTATGCGTGCTCACATTCGCGCTGGCAATATTATATGTGAGAAACGCAAGGATGCGATGGAATGTCTCAATGCGATTTGCATGCCCTCACCCGGCCAATGCGTGTACTGATGGATAATTTAATAATAATAATTGTCCGTGTACATCACGTCTGATGAGTAACAATACTGCAATTAAGTTGAAGCACTCAGATCTAAGATTCTTTTGTCTGCATTCTTTGGATATTAGTTTCCTCAGACGGTGTGCGTTTTCAGTGTAATATCGATTGTGTATAACGAAGCTATCTTCACAAGATTGTGTAACCCAAGTATGTGCTTCCCACGCACAACACGGGCTCCTTCAAGCGTAACGTTAAAGGGGCTGGGCATTTTACTGCGTTTCTCGTCTCCAATCGAGTGGGCGCTAAATAGCTTCGTGATTTTCATTTTCTAGCTTTTGATGCTTTAAGAAAGTACGACCATTTAGTTTCTTTTAAGCCCTGCACGGTCCAAAGAATCATACAAATTCATGTGTTTAACTTTAAGCTATGCTAGTTAGAGAAAGCATAGATGCTGTTACTGTGTTATCTGAGTGCAGAGGTATCACAGTTTTGTTTACAAAGGAAGCATTGTGATATGTTTTATAGATGTGTGCTCCGCAGGGTGCGGCGCGTGGCGGTGAACAGACGCAAAATAATGTACAACATTGTTTATTCTACGCATTCCTCTCAGATAAATATGTCCTTGGCGATTTTATATACCCAGACGCGCGTCGACACCGCCGCCCGCCGCCACACCGCGCGATCTGCAGATTTATTTTAATTCCACCACTAATAAGAATTTTCGCCAAAAATTATTCAAGTCTACAAGCATTATGCAAATTTAGAAATGGATTTCCAAACACCTTTTGCCGAAATACCATGTCGGTCGCGGGAATCTGTCGTTAAAGGCCGCAATAATTCATGCCCCCAACATAATTTTAAGGCGATGTAAAATCCATTAAGTTATCTGCAAACCTTATAATGGAAATGTGTTTAAAATCACGCATGTTTGAAATTTATCTGTGTAAGTATGCGATAAAAGCGGTTGTGCTCTCGTTTCTAATCAAAATTAGCATTCCTCTCTTATCTATAATACCGTCATAAAGCAGTTGTTTACCTACTGGTAACGACTTTTTCATTGTTATGCACGTCTATATTAGCTTTTGTATCTTAACTGCACTCCTACTATTCAGTTTCACCATTTAGATCTCTTTATAAGGGCCAAATATAACATAACCGTAACATAACATCAGGTGAGACGTTAACATAGGTAATGATAAACTTGCAAAATATGGTGTGTTGACATATCGGGCTTTGGAATGGGTTAGATGGAATTTCTGCGTGTTTGTATACCCATAAAGGGAAGGTTGATAAATCGTCTATAGTCTCTGGTCATAAAATTGAATAACTATTTGCCTGATTTGCATAAGACTGTTTGATTAGCCATAGGAGGACGCTTCGTCGTCGTCCGAAGAATGTCGGCTATTTAAAGTTTCCTCTACGTGACGATATAATGAAATCCACGTTAAAATGCTCGATTCCAATCTGTAGTATGGTACGAGACCGATGCTTTACCGCTATTCGACTTAAAAACGTCTAATAAAAATTAATATCGTTATTTACTGGCGTATTCATTAAAGAAATCTCTTTTGGATGGTAAAGTAATTAACGAGGTACTAATATGGTAACCATTATTACTATTTTGTATAAGCAATACTTGTTAAGAGTTTATTCTCTTCAAAATAATTTACTATTGGATGATGACACAGAGTAACGTGCCAGACAGCTACCGTAATACGATCCTTTGATTGCTCTATAGAGTAAAGAATCATATTTCTCTGAATTTAGTACACCTACCTACGCTATGGTTAAAACTGATTCCGATAATGGTTAAATTTTGATGTGTCCATAAACGGTTGTGCTTAGAGGCGAACGGGCGCAAATCCTTGATTTTGAATAAATTGTTGACGACCTGAGGTTTGGGCGTGGGTGAAATATGCAACATGACACTATGACAAACAATTTATCATTCAAAAATCAACCTTATGCTGTTGAAATACTTTGGTATTTCGTTTTCGTTTCAATGTAAACGGTGTGGTATGCGAAATCACCTGTATTTAATAACGATTGGGTGATAGATTCCGGTCGTTTTATGTTTAATTTGTGTCAGCAGGCTTTAAGTATTTAGCTCCGTGGTATTATCGAGTACTAAATTAAACTAATGAGGATTAAAATACAAATTGGCATTAAACGTTTTAAGGCCTGATAAGCTTGTTTCGTGCTTTTGTTTTAACCTTTCATTTTATTTTGTTTTATGATCAGCTACTTCGTCCTTTATTTTCAACGGTTTCAATATTTGTGTGTGGGATACAGATTTAGTATCATTTACTCTTTTAATCCTCTATATATCTCAGGGCCTAGGAGATCATCTCAAAAAACGGAAACCAATATGCGTCACATGTCGTTTATTACACTGAAAATGGGAGGCATAATTTCAAGATCGCTTCGCCCTTCGAGTGGTCATTCATGAAACAATGGAGTAAGGAATTTGGAAACATTGGCGGAGCCTCCTATTTTTTTTTTTTTTTTTTTATACCACATGGGCCGACAAACAAGCGAACGGTCCACTTGATGGTAAGTGATTACCGCCGCCTATGGACATTTGCAACACTAAGGGCATCGCCAATGCGTTGTCGACCCTGAGACGTGAAGTTGTTAAGTCTCATGTGCCTGTAATTTCACCGGCCCTTTCTAACCGAAACACAATAACACAAGTGCACTACTGCTTCACGGCAGAAATGGGTATGGTGGTAGTACTTCCCCGGACGAACTCTGCACTAAGAGCTCTGCTACTCGAAAATTCATTCGCGATGACCCGTATGAACTGATATCGGCTTGTTTAACCACACTCTCTGGTCTTGACATGGCTCTAATCTAATAACGACTATGTGAATGGAACCGCTTTGGTGCCATTCCTAATGTTTGACTTTCTACCGCTGGGAAAGTATCATTTGTGCACTCGTGGTATAGCTGCGGGACCATTAGCAACATTTCTACCATACTTCGAGGGCGGTATTCGTCGTTGCAAAACTGAATGTACGAATATGATTACTTTCAAACATTTCGCTTCACTAACCATCACATATTTGCATAAAGTGGAGCATAGAATGCCACGGATATCGTTAACATTTTTGTCTAAGCAGAAGACCTTTCGATTTAGTATCTCAAACCGTCCAAACGATTAACGTTCAGTTACAACTCTTGTAGGATTTATATCGTCGTTAAATTCAACTAAATTATAATGACCATAAACTTTTCTCAAGGATTTAGAGAAAGGTTGCACTGATTTAGTATAATTATTCTAGTTTAAGCTCGACCGAGATTTATGGGTCTCGATATCCTTCAACAAATTGTAGTTATTACTCAAATAAGAATGGGAGTGACTGCAGCGCAATATCAATTAGAAATTCCTGAGTGGCGGCGATATTATAAAGCAAAAGTGGGCAATTCGTCATTGCTCAAACGTTACTTAGACTGGGTTTACAGTTCACTATAAGTGATTATAATTTATATATAGTATTATCGAATGTTTGTGAGCGGTTCGTGATACTCATGATAGTGTGTCGCACGCGCCGGCTGCCGGCGTGACGAAGCCGACTGGTATGCGGCGTGATTCAAACGGAAACCCTATATATTCAGTGTTTATGCAACCCGCTGGTCGTCCGTCCCTCACTTCAACAGACGGCGTGCTCGCTCGATATCACCAGACCAAACTCCTGACGGTACTTTCATGAGCCATCACATTACAGATAATGAATAAACTCACTTTAAATATGGATTTCCCAACTAGTATTTTATTATTGATGATCAGTTATTTCGAGTTTTCGTTGTAAATTATAGCCGAATGAGTTTTATTATTCAGCTCGGAGCACTAACAAATGTGTTTAAATTCTCGAATCCCAAGACGAGCATGAGACCTTGGTGGCGTGACGTGACGTGCGTCTCAACAACACGGCTCACACTTGGCGTTGGAATGTCGTTTGTCAATGATCGAATAACGCGTGACGTCATAGCGTCACATTAGATCTTTGCTCGCATACAATCACCACAAGTAATTACCACTTTCGAACGATTGCCGCGGCAATTTTGGGGGATAAATTCGGTGATCAATCGTGACGTAACATGTGGAGAATGTTTATGTGTGGTTACTTTAATGCACGGTTCGATTCAGATACGAAATTTTATATTAACGTATTGGATCATCCGGTCGGCATGCTTCGTCGAATACATTGCAAGTTTAATTTGATTATAACTGCGATGTAGCAATGTGTCAGTTATTTGGAATGCGAGAGGAAATCACGTTGACCCAACTTGGCTCCTTTTTTGGATGTTGGAAAGTTATCTTCCTGTCTGTAAGCTAATGGTATTCATACAAGTGCTGTAGTCAAATGAATACCAAGCATACATGAGATCATAATCGAAGAATTCGCTCAATACTCTGTAAGGAACAGTTTATTAATCTAACAGCATTATCCTTTACCGTGTCTACTGACACAGTTTCAGATGACAGATTATCTTACTGCGAACTAAAATCCAAGTGGAGCAATGCCCTCGTCGAGAGTAAAGGAGTAAAAAAAATATCGAGATTGTTCCGAAGCCCAAGGAATGTGCATTAAACGGGCCATCCGGATTAAAATATTTCCCTGGCGGTATTTATAGAGCATTAGTAGGTGTGCGTGTCTGTCTGTCGGTTGTTCGATATGTGTGAGACAGCGTGGCACCGCCTCCGACCAGACGTGCCCCAAGTTTGTTGTAATCCAGGATTTGGTCATCGGACTTGTGAAATTTTGGCTTGAAAGCAAGTCGGATATTATCGTCGTACTAGCTAGACTGTTGCGCAAAACTTCTACTCTAGATGTTTATGATTCTAGATTTATCAGGGGTGCAGTTACTTCAAGGATCATTAAGTTTGGCAATTGTTGAATTAAGATCTTAGTGGAATATGAACCTGAAGTATCAGGCGTGAAATCCGCAGTAGCATATAACAAAATAGTCCAAAGCGGGCAGCAACCTTCGTGTTTCTATTTGCGGATGGCGACCGACGGTACATTGGCCTTCTGGTGCGCTATTTTCCAATGAGACTGAGATGCACTGACATATCACAGTATCACACGACGCAAACGCTTGCGGATTTATTCGCCGCCATTAGAAGATCCCGATTAATGTTCTCAGTTGACGAAAAAATAATGTAACCTTCTAGCTTCAATCGAAAGAAGTACCAATAGTCATTAGTATTTTAACTTTTCAGTGCCGGGGGATGGAATTGGATTGCAAATGATTAAAATTATCCTACAGCCCTTCAGTTGAATCAAGTTCTCGAAATTAGTAAATGGCACACAGTAAACTAAACCAAACATTAATTGCAAATAATATTAAGCGATGAATAGCTTACTTATTCAACTTAAGCAATACTTTATAAAATGTATATAGGATACTTGTCCTTGAAGATCTGTTAACTACTTTCGTCTGATTTGTTCTGGTTAATATGTTAGGTTAGGTCGGTTAATATTTTCATAATAGTCTTTAACGTTTCTATAAACATGCATTATCCAAAAATATGTCAAAAAAGATGAGAAAAGTTGTGTTTATGTATATTTTCGAGTATTATTGGGGACAAGATTTGAGTCTGAGATGTGAATCAAGTTAGTAAAGGGCAATCATGCCAGCATCTCAATTCAAATGGTCACCGATAGATGGCGTTGATAAACAAAAACCGTTTTCGTTTGTTAATCGATGTGTACAATGAGAAAAATATACTAAAAATAAATATAATGGTAAATTCTGTTAAGTTTAACTTTATCTGCTTGGCGGAATGACTTTGTGTATTGTATTAGATTGTTTTATTTTCTTTTTACGCCCGTTCTAATTCTGTAGTAAAAGTAGAGCGTAACAATAACTCATTATCACTGATAACGTTTTTCTTTGCCAATACTATCTGAGGAATGCGACCTTCTTACACAAAAAACGTTATTGTATTGTTGAATAACTGAATGCCTTTTTTATTTTGGTAATGATTCAATTAGGCATGGTCAAAAAACGGTCCATACTGCCGAATCAAGATTTATTATTTAGTTTACTAAAAATATAGTATCTGAAATAAGTAATAATACTAACAGAGATGATGTTCCCATCGTGTTACACAAAAGCAGTCACTATTTACTCATAATTATTATAGCACCAATAAAAATTCTGTCATGGAGGTGTTTGGTTCGAGAGTTTTGTAGATGTAGGCGTGTGTGTACGTGTCGTTACGTTTTTATGTGTGCGGCTAGGGATTCCGTGACACGGGTCACCGTTTCCGAGAACTCGACTCGTCTTGACGTCCCGCTGACAGGACTGGTTTTGCTTGCTGTTCCACCACGCCGTAGCAACATTGTACGGACGTCTGTCTCGCTCCATCTTGCCGCATCTGTCGGCTCTATCGCCTTCGCACCGGTGCATTGGATGCGCACACGCACGCGCCCTCTATCCCCTCACCTCAATAAGAGTGATCGTGTTTTGAAATGGACGCCGCATTCGGTAGCCGTGCGGAAGGAGTAACGAATTTCCATTGAGGATTTTATCCCTTTGGTGTTTGGCGCAATTTTTTTTATGTCGCACAAATATGTAGGTTCTTCACTACTCGACTTGTTTGATTATGTTAATGACGTAATCGTTTAAGGATTATTTTATTTGCGTTTAATTAAAAGCCTATTCTAGAATGATATAGTAGAAAATAAGCGTAATTTGTGCAAAACATGGGCTTGTCAAACCGCAACCTCACATCTTACTGTAAAACAACTAACAAACGGTAAAAGAGTATCACGCAAACTTCAAAAACCGTCGATTTCAAAAGTTGCACGTACGCCAAACTGGACATAAACGTGGCCAATTAACCGAGGAATCTTATTTAATAACCAACTACCGTATAAACGCCATATTAAAAGTCACGAAAACCGTTAAGTGGGATGCGTATGAGACACGGCAGCATCGTCGGTTTCGTCACCATCGGAAATGTCCGCGAGTTGGTCCGCTTTTTGTGTTGCTGGACTGGTTGAGGTTGTACGTGAATCATGATCGAAACTTGTAGCAAGTGGAGCAGGTCGCCGGCGCCAGCGCACCACGCCCAGAGCGCGCAGCTCCCGGGCACCCGCATCGGCCATCATTAATTATTCCCATGCCACAACCTGCCTTTATTATCTGCACGCCTAGTATCAACCATCATACCTTCGTGCTCGCACCTGCTTTTTGCTCGATTGCAATTATACTTATAATGTTTTTGGTCATTACTATCTTCATGTTGAAACTCATTTTAATCAAGGAGAACCATAATTATGGACTATAATCAGGGCTAGCGCGATTATTCTCAGTTTTTTTGTTACCATGGTGGTACTTATGCGAATATTTAATTTTTCTCTATTTTACGTATTGTTATTTTGGCAATTATAATTTTACAAGATTGTACGTTATTTAATTAGAATGCTATAATGAACAATAAATCATATGAAGAACAAAATCTATACTTACAAGACCAGCGATCTACATTACCGAATCACCAGTGAAATTATCCGGTCGAAAGATTCTAAATAATAACTGGGCTTGCTTAATGATAGCTATGAGGAGTGGTCTAATGAGTCCCATATCGTGGGAATCCTTTCAGATGGAAGATTATTTATAGGAATATCTGTTTTAATGTGATGTTCACTGTATTATATTTAACTATCTGTCCCCCGCGGATTCACCCGCGTTCCAACAGATATAAGCATGTGAACCTTTCTCTTGAATTATTCTGTCTATTGATGAAAACTGCATCAAAGTCCGATGCGTACTTTTAAAGATTTAAGCGTACAAACGTGTGTGGTTAACTCATCCAAACACTTATCATCAGAACGTTCAAACAGTTTAGGAGCTTATTTTTCGGGAATAACTTAATGTAACTATGTTCTTTTTGTTTCAGATATACTAAGCCTCAGTCGTTCGCGGATTGTATCGGCAATGAATTGCCACTCGGTTGGGAGGAGGCCTACGACCCTCAGGTCGGGCCTTACTACATCAACCATGTCAATCGTGAGTATTTCTTTAGCCCTTGAACTACATCTGTGACAATTTTAGTTGTACAAGGTGTGACAGAATATATAGTGGGTCAACTAATCACTGGGCGTAAAATAGTAATTAAAAGTACATTTTTTTTATTGATGATAGATTTTTTTTACCGATTTTAAACATTCGGTAACTATTCTACTAATTTACCGTTCGAAGAATTCTCTCAAAGATCAAATTGCGTAGTACAATGAAAGCGATAAACTCGAAGAAACATAAACCATCTACAATATTGTATTTGTATCAAGTGATACCGAATGCATAAATTCTCATTAGGCAATAATTCATATTATCACAATGAATTGTTTGCACCGATCACAGACTCCGGGAGGCAATTATTTATGCCCCTTGGATTATTCAGTGCTGGCAACTCTGGCAAGTGAAAAATCTGCAACGCAGGGGGGCCTAAGCAACCTGGTACTTTAGTTATGCCGTATGAATTATGGAACAGTTTGATTCATGTCTAGCCTATGGAATGCCGGCCCCGTCTTGAATTTGATATTTGAAATCCTGATCTTTTTTTTTATGTTGCCCACATGGAAAATTGATTGGGTTATTTCGGAAAAAAGCCTGGTTGCTTAGGTTTTCATCATTCTAAAAAATAGATTATTAGGGAAAACTTTTTGTTGGCAATTTTTTTGGCCTTTAGATGACTTTTGGTAGTCTAATCCTTTCGAAAAATCCTGCATCATCGGTTTTACGATGACATCGCAATATACCTACCTCTTGATTTTGTGTGCCTTTTGTATTGATTCCAAGTGCTTCAGTAATTTCATAGCTCATTTTATTTAACCTGCTACCAAGTTATTCATGTCGTGTTTTCTAGATTGTGTTATGCGTTAAATCCTAAGAATATTCTATGGCAAATAACTAAATAAGTCGTGTTATGAATGGAATGCCTACGTATCGGTTATTTACGTAAATGCATCTTCGCGAGCCTTGCTGAATTGATTAGATGTCGATGCATGGATACTGGGTAGTTGCTACCGTCTGTTCGTGCTAGGGTTGCCACTGCCATCTTGAGATTATTCGAGAATATTTGATACTTCTGATTTACGTAGAATTTTCTTTTTAAATGTTAGTGCAAAAATATTTCTGAAAAATAAAATAGTATCGTGTCTATTACTATGTATATTTATTTAGGTTTAAATTTGATACATTTTTGATGACATTTTTAAACAAATATTTTTGTACGTTGGTAACCCTACTTACAGTCTTGCGTAAAGATAAATCTAACGAGGTGCTTTGAATTTTTATTCATTTTCTTGAAATGGTCGTGCAATTTCTTTGAGAAGTTGATCAATAAACTATAAGCAGGCGATCATAGTATGTATATTGGATATTATAGGTAGCTTCATTAGTTTTAAAAGCTAAATGTAATTAGTGGTTGGTTAAAGTAACTTCGTCTTATTAACTTTGTTAAAGTCTTGCTTTATTTCTATAAGTAATAATGAAACATGATTAACTTATTTTTGGTTGCGGATCAGAATTTCAAAGCCCTCTCATAAGAAGTTTCAACAAGGCAATTTTTTTGCATTTGTCATTCAACAGATTAAAAATTCAGACTATCAACCTTCGGAAACAAAACAAGCCTTGAACGAATAATCACCTCTTAACTCTCAACATAGGTTTCCCTATCAGATCATTCAAGAGGCCGTTATAAATTTAATTAGTCACGTTGCGGGAAGCTTCTCTATGTGATACCTTATCACGGAGTCTACAGATCCTTTACTTTAATACCATACTTGATGAACGGAGAAATTATCTAAGATAGACTTAATGGATTCAGGATTTCTTCCGGGGCTGGTCTTTATATATTGCCGTTGGTTTTAGACTATAGGATTCTCTGCCTTCTCTGTCTTGTAATAGAAGTCAGAACTCTTTAATTTGGATAGATAATGCAGTGCTTTAGTCCTGCTTGCAAACCTAAGTGTTTTGCTAACCCTAAGTAAGCTGGCATTAAGTTTATTATTTTTAAATTAATTATATTTATTCGAATTTGGTGTTTTTTATCCGCAAATCCACACAATTATGATCACTATTTATAATTATCTTTAGACACATATTTATCTGTGAATATAACGATACCCTTGCAGCGTGAAATCATCTTTTAACACGCAGTTATGAAGTACTGTCACATATAGTTACCCAATTAAGAAGTAACAGCTTAGGTCCAAGTTTTCAAAGAACTTCACTACCATTAAAAAAATATTCATAGGTACATTCCGTACACCGCCACAGTTTATTAGATGTCAGCCGTCACACAACCTATATCGGGAGCGACAATCGTTTTACTTGAAAAAGATAAAACTTAACTAGACCTTATCGCAAACTGATCTGCGTCGATCGAACGGATAGCTGGGTGGTCCTCATTTATTCGAAAAAAGCAAGAAAACGGCGGAAAAGCTGTTGGTGCTCTTATAAATAATGTAGAGGATAGAACGTGCGTGTCGTGTGAAAATGAACGCCGCACTGTCTGCCTTACACCGTTATTGCTTAGCAATGCCATGGACCTTAGATTCTATAGACTTAATGGACGGGCAACTTTAATTTACATAGAATATATATTAGTATTTATAATTTAAATCTTGTCGAAATGAGTGAAATATGTCCCAGTACAAACGTGTTTAAGAAGAATTTATATAAAGTGCATGCAAATTATTTGAAATTTTTATTAAGGCACAAAACTAAATTTTATCTAGCTCAACACACCACTGAGAACATTTCTGTTAAATATTTGATTAAAAAAGGCATTTATGAATTCTCATTCGGTGAATAGTACCACTGGAAGTCAGCCTTCAAATTCGAAGAAACCCAGTGTAGCGACATCTATGAACACGCCTACAATCCTTCACCGTCCGCACTACAGTGATGTGGCGACATCTATGAACGAGTAGAAACACACGAGAATCCTACATCGCACTATCAAGATTCTCTCAGGATTTGACATATATACAAGGATCCAACATCAACAGTTGGACCGCGGTCCCCAGGCATGATCACCTAGCCTGGCGGAAGATCTTCCCTTTTAAATGGAGGAGTCTCATACCTCGCTCCTCCATACCAGCAATGATTATTTTTGTATTTTTTTTACAATCGACTATGTTATCTATTTCATAAATAAATATTCTTATTCATAAAATAAAATAAGAAATAAATACACAATAATACATAGAAGATTATAAAATAATTAGATTATTAATTGTTACTACAATGGTTATTAAAGGTGGCTAAAGCTAAGACAGAGAGAGACCCAATGCATTTACGGCTTCAGCTACTCGCTTAATGGATTGACTTTCAACATCAATACTACATCAGTTGTATGGCCAGGCCAGTTGGCTTGGTGGTTAACGCTCTGACTGCCAAACCTAAGGTCGCGGGTTCGATTCCCACCCAAGACAAATATTTGTGTGCATGAACATGTCTGTTTGTTCTGTGTCTGGGTTTAAATATCTATATAAGTATGTATTTAGAAAAAAAAAAAGTAGTATATGTAGGATATCAGATATCTGGTTTCCATAGTACAAGCTCTGCTTAGTTTGGGACCAGATGGCCGTGTGTAAAAGAATGTCCCAGGGTATTTATTATTATTTATTATTATGCTCAAAGCTTTTGCCCCATTATGTCATCGAATCCCAATTATTGATGAATAATTCTAACATTTCATTTAATAGGAGACTGAGCTCTTAAATTCCGTTATTAACCTCACTATATTGGCTGATATATTCATACCTAGACTGTGGTTAAAAAAAATTAAATGTTAAAATTAACATGTGAATGAAAAGACGTATTAAAATAATTTTAGAAATGATTATTTCTGAGATAATAAACCCATTTCTTATACAATGAAGTTATGTAAACTATGTTGTATAATAGCCCAATATTTAAATAATAGAGAATATTAGTAATAATAGAAATATTCAAATAGGTTGTTCTGGGGTTTCCCGAACTATAAACATACGAGTATAGGATGTTGATTTTTTTTGTGAATTTCTTCGCATAATAACATAGAAATCTTTGCGCATAAAATCACGAAGAAAACCTGATTGTAATTTGTATAACTGACATCAAACCGCGATTAATTCTAATTGATGCTATCTACATAAACAGATGTACACACGCACACAAAATTACCCCCATTTAAGATACAAATAACGCATCGTACGCAAAGTAATTGTGTAATTACTTGAAATAGTCACATGAGATAATTTAATTCAAACATGTTGGGGTAAATTGTGTCTGTATTTATGGTCCAGTCGGGTTGGTGCTATACTCATAACTTTGCAGTTAACATGCGCCCGCGCAACACTATGTTGCATTCAGTACATTGGATAGGGTTGCCACTTAAAAATTTAATTGAGGCTTATTAATTAGTTTTTTTTTTCTTTTTTAAGATCTTGGGTTTAATGTTTAGATCAAAGTTGCAAATAGGAATTGTGTGGTGTTTAACTAACAGGGAAATTAAGTGAGGTTCCTTGAATGTAAAACGCTATTAAAAACCCATAGAATTAGTAGCAAGAATTTTATTTTCATGAAAATAATTCGTGTTTAATAAGTTTTTTTTGATTGTGGCAACCCTCATTGCATACGGTAGGACTGCTAGGTCCAGCATATATGGAATCAAGGCCATGTTATCAGGAACTTATGGTTCGAATTAACATCGAAACTGCTAGATGCTTCTAGGGCATTTTCATGACATTTATTATTTTTATTCCGGACATTACGTTCAGTATTTAAGTATTACAAGTTAAAAAGGACAGTAACGATTTTAACCGGTTCTTTGTACCTTAAAATAATTAATATATATCGAAGACTTTGTAAGGACATTGCCGGAGTTGGGCTTAAATTAGAATTTGATACAGCTATTACCTTACCTTCATTTGAATAAAAGTTAGTCACATATGTGATCAACTTTTGTGGTGTCCAGTAGATCTGAAGATGATGTGTCGGTTCTCACCAATTGATGAGTATTGTAGGTAAAAGGTAGTAGTGGATAGCCTACAGTGGTAACTTTTATTGCGACTAGATTGCGGGCTCATATGTCAAATTGGTAGTAAGCAAGCATTTTAGCACAGTACATGTATAGAAGTAACATTTTTTTTTAATAAATATGTATCCAGGGCCACTTCCTTTGCAGATAGCTAACCAAGCGAACAAAGTAGAGTTTGTAACCAAATAACTGATAACATAATATTACAAAAATGTAATGTTTTTTTTTATTACATTGTAACAACCGCGATGTGATTATGGTGAAACATAAGGCCATTAAATGTACAAAAGAACAAAAGCATTAAGTGTATCTTTCTCACTAGATTTTTACTGAAGGTTAATTTAACTTTACATCTTTAATGGCACTCACATTATGCGAAGGAAATTGAATTTCTTTAGCCTGTGAGGTCTTGTTGACGACGGTTTTTTACCGGATTATAATCCGTAATGTTTGCCGGATTATTTATCCGGTTACTTGTATGAATATCGCAGAGGATACACTAAGCATTTCTTTCATTTCACGTCACGCGTCTAAGAAATTACTAAACACGTTTTTCAGAAATTTTTGTTTGACTGCAATGAGTATGAACTCCTGTTAAATATATTAATAAGCATCGCCTCTACCCGTTTGTACGTCGTTTCTGAGTATTCAGATTGAATCTTGATAGCTTTCATTCAAATAATACGTCTCTTTTACTCTGAACGCTTCGCTGTGGTTTTGGATTTAGAGTCGGAAATATTTTTAATGTTATATTTGATGTGGCATCTATTAATTAAATATTTTTCATTCAAATATCACATAATAGCCTTATTATAAACACAAAAACTTAATGTATTCTTATCTTCATTTAATGACTGAAAAAATAACATACTCTATATCGGACAGTATAAAAAACAATATGGTAATATTAAGCCAAAATTAGTTTTAAATATGCATAAAAGCTTATCTAAGATACGATCGACCATAGAAAATACAATAAACCCGTACAACAAGAAACTGGAATATTTTAATGAGTTTAACAGTAAATTCCCAATATTCTTGACATTGCAGCACATAAACATTTCGCATGTTTGTGTAACTAGGCAAACCTTACATTGTTTAATACCTAGTCCATCGTACATTTTGTTTATAACCTCCAAGCACTTTATCAAAGGTATGCGATCTCCCCTATATCTATTTTCTGCATACGCCTTTATGCTTCAAGCCAACTGGATTTAACTTTACGCCATCTGTGCGAGGTTCCACTGGAAGAAGTTGATGTTTTACCCTAGAGATTATTTTTGAATAATCTGCCATTTTGCTAATTCTCATGCTATCGTAAAATGGAGGCATTTTAAGAATATTTATGATATTTTTAAAATATTTGACATTAATCAGCAGTTAATCAGATCATATAGAAATAATTTGTCTACTTGTAGTAATTTTTTTCAAATTTATTTATTTTCCACATCATTAGAGACCTGTTTCCAGTATTTCGGTTTTCTGACAACATTTCTAGTATCAATATTAATTTTTAGGTACCTAAAAATACTTTGTCTATCTTCTTTCATTCTATGTTTATTGCATTATGAATATCAATTATTAAATTTTTAACTGCGTGTGGCCTTTCTGTTTCAAAGGAAGCGGTGTCACGTGTTCTGCTTGTATTTATGGTTATGTCATGTGCCGCACGTTTAGTTAAACTTTGATATTGTTTATTATTGGTTTTCGACAAGTCTCCTTTGAATCCATAAGTGATACGTGACTCCGATCATTTGTTTACAGTTTTATCGGTTTTTGGTTTGTTTTTTACTCACTTGTTTTGTTTCCTTTTCTCTGATCTTCATTTGGTAGGTTCTTTACATCTTTTTGTTTTATCCTTATTATTGAATTGATCATACGAACAGTATCGACATGCATTTTTGTTTATTTATTTGTAATCCTTAGATCTCGTTCGAGAGTTTGTTGTGATTTCTGCTTTGCTTATTTATCCGTTTGGTATTATTGTTTTTTCCAACTCAAATTATTATAATATTCTGACTAACTTACAACTTTCTGAGAACGCTTATCTGTAGATATTATTGGGTTTTTATAATGTGTTATAGCAAATTGCGTTGCAATTTCAACGATATTGTTTCACTAATCTGATATAATAGTACCAATCAGTCTGTGGAGTCGTCTCGGCCTTGCCGGGTTCAGAATTGAGAATAATAATTGAAAGATCGCCGCTTGCGCACTTTGGCTGTCACGCGGTCTGCGAGTGATGGTGGAATGCAGCTGGCTGATGACTAGCTCTATGATTGGTTCCTGTCGCTATGGCCGCTGGTTCGTATCCAGCTAGTGCGTAGTGTAGTTTCTAATGGGGTCAAGTTTGTTTGCCGTAATTTATTATAGCTTGTTTGTCTTTTGTTACTTGGGAAGAAAGTTTTTCTGCTGTATAAGTTTACTCATCTATAATTAATTGGTCCCTTTTATGTACCCTCTCGTCTCGTAAGTATAAGGGATCTCGATAGAAAATTTTTAATGTCAGATTTTTTCGTATTTTCTAACTTCATCTTTATGATCATCTGTATTTGCACTAAATCGATTGAGACCATTGCGATCACTTGCTTACTACTTGTCTACCACTTGCTTGTAATTTAAAATGAACAATCATTTGCTGGCCTTTCGAATCCGAATCGTAGCTCGTAGATCTAAAATCACGCCTCAATACCGTTTCCTGTAAATGCCACTGTATCTTGAATCTGTAGAGGCAAGATGTATATCAGTGTTTATTGAATGCCTTCATTATCAGACGCTACGTCGCCGAAAGATATGTCGTCATTAATCGGTGTGTTATCATCAATAATATCGCATAGTTTTGTGATGACTCTTTATATTTCCACGCCCAGCTGATTGTTGAATTCCTACGCAATTTTCATACGCTGCAATGTCTTCAGTATGCTCTTTGTAAATTTTCAATACATTCCCTCGTGTAGGTATAACATAAAATAGTTTGTTTCTTAAGGTAGGTAAAGTAGGTATCTATTTTCTTTATGCTTAGTTGAATAAGAGAGGTTCAACTTCAACTTGCTCAAAAGAACGTCCAATTGTCATATCTAAGTGTATCTATTTAATCCTTTTGGAGGTTGATAAAAGTAAAGCTTGCAATGATCCTCCTAACTTGATACCTTGATACCATTATGTTATTGGTAGATATTATTTAATAGGTTTATTTTCAAAGATGTGACTCCCCTAACATTTTGCGCACTTTATAAAACCGCATTGCAAGTGTGGCGTAACCATTATGATAAAAGAATGATTGATACATTTTTTAAAGGTTTGCTCATCGTCGTACTTATGAATTGTTGCCGCAGGGTTCCTGATTAAATGATGCATCAGGGCATTAAAATTTTAAATGAAAATGATTTTATTCATAAAGGCTTTACAAGGACTTATAAATAGTCTCTTATACCAGTTCGGATTGGAAGGCTGTTCTTGAGAAGTGCCGGATAAACAAGTAAACTAAGTAATTACCTATTCCTGTAAAAAATGTTAGATTCAATATATAAAGTGGATTAGACTCTAGGTACTAACAATATTAGTGTGTTATGGCTCAATGGCCAACAATATAATATGTAAAAGATAGTGTCAAACATAAGCTGACCAGCTTTATATTATTACTAGAGATCCGCCCCCGATTTGCCTGAGTGGCATAATATAAATAAATAATCTCTGCTTATAAACCTTCTGCAAGAAGTTCTCTAAATTATGGTGAAAACCGCATCAAACTCTAATGCCCAGCTTATAAGAACTAAGCGCACACTGTTTGTAACAGTTAAAAATTGTGGCTTTTATTTTATTCTTACTAGATATATATATATATATTTTTTTTATACCACGTGGGCCGACAAACAAGCGGACGGTCCACCTGATGGTAAGTGGTCACCGCTGCCTATGGACATTTGCAACACTAGGGGCATCGCCAATGCGTTGTCGACCCTGAGACGTGAAGTTGTTAAAGTCTCATGTCGCCTGTAATTTCACCGGCCCCCTTACCTTTCTAACCGAAACACAGTAATACAATTGCACTTCACGGCGGAAATGGGTAAGGTGGTAGTACTTCCCCGGACGAACTCTGCACTAAGAGCTCTACTACTCTAAATATTTAATACTATGGTACATACGCAAGACTATAGAGAAGACAGACACTTAGCTTCAAATACAGTATATTATTGTAAAGCTACCGAGTTTGTTGATGTTTATTATCTTTTTCGAGTTATCAGCACAACTAAAGGTAACATAAACACGTGGTTATTTCGGTCCAGGAATGTAAATGTTTGTAATGATTTCAGCAAAGGTCACCTACATCAGCAAGTATTGGTACAAATCGATTTATTATATTGTTTTATTATTAGTTAAAAATAAATAACTCACTCTGTGTAAAGTAAAAGTAGGTTGTAACGATTTGTAAGTTTAGCTTGATGAAATAGTTAATTTCACTGCAAAATTTTATATCACGGTTCGTTTTGTTTTTCTCAAAATTCTTCCCTGTATGAACTCAATTTTATTATACGAGCTAATGATTATAGAAGAAAAAACTGTTTTTGTGATATAATTTTGATTTACAATTCCTTTTTTAGTTCTTTAGAAGAGGTCAGGGCCATAGTTCACATCGCAGGCCTAGTACAGTTTGTATACCATCGCTTAATTGATGCAAAGGAAGCGGAAATGAGTTATCAACGAGATTATCTTTGAGCAAGAACCATCAATGACTAACCACAGACAATGTGTGACGAAACTTTTCCTGAAACATGACCAAGTAGCTTACTAAAGCAACTAATTTCGAACGTTTTTGTAATTTTCGTTCGGTATAGAAATCTTTTTGTTTGGTTGCTGATGAGTCGTTTTTTATACCATTTGATCTTTTCAGCATTTCATGCTTCTGATTGACCACAATGAATAAAAGTGGATCACAAACTTAGTAGATAATACAAAATGAAATCTTAGGAGATACTTTTATTAACCGACTATAACGAGAACAAAAGAACAATATTATAATAAAAGTTGTAGATTATAAGGTGCCCGAAGCAATACTGAGTGCTATTCTCTGAGTTAAATGAAACATTTTTTTGTTTGCAGAGGTGACGCAGATAGAAGATCCGAGGTTAGAATGGCTCAGCATCCAGGAGGCGATGCTGAGGGACTACCTCCATACGGCGCAGGAGGCGCTAGAGGTGAGTTTTTTTCTTTTTATGAAACTTTACATTCAAAAATGATTTCTAAATGTATGATCCATAAATTCTAGAGTATTTCATATTCTAGCGAAACGATTTGGCTCATTGTTCCAATAGGTTTCATTCTGAATTTGAAGTTTTTTCTTACATTGTTTTCATCATTAGTTTTAAAGTTATTTTTATTAATTGCTCATAATGTCACATTCGTCTCATTTCAAGTCTTATCTACAACTTTATCGAACCTTTTCGATAATTCAATCCAATCGAACTACTATCGAAAGACGTTATCCGTTGAATCACCAGTTCGGTTTCCTTTCCATTAGTTCCCAGCTCCGGACATCCGATTGTTGTTCAATGTCTACTTTTATCATTGCTCCGGTATGTCAATAGAATGGTTCAACATCAGGCAAACTAGTTATTAGACGGCGATATGAAAGTGGTTTGCATGTCTTTTTGTATCTACAGTAATTAAAAAGAATTGCTGTGAATCTTGTACGTGGTGGGTGTGGTAAGTTGGTTTATAAACTCCTATTGAATTTATTGGTACTTGGGACATGTTTACACAAATTTTGTGAAGAGGCTTGGAAGTTTTGATGTAGGTAGTAATTTTCCGTAACTGTTTCAATTCAATTTAAAAAATCCTTGATAGAAAGCTCTATTCCCGAGTGACAATGTTTATGTTCAAATTCAAATTCAAATTCAAAACCATTTATTCAGTTTAGGCCTTCGGAGGGCACTTATGAAGGTCAAATTTAAAGTTACTGAAGCTACAACCGGTTCGGAAGTCAGCCTTCAACTGAGAAGAACCGGCAAGAAACTCAGCAAGGTTACATTTTTTTTTATTTGTTATATAAATTTTTATCTATTCTGACTTTTTGGCTATTTTATAATTTCAATTTTACATAATTTTATATTTAACAATTACAAGATACTTATTATAGGTAACATTAATAAAAACAAAACAAAAAAAATATGACAAGACTACAAAATAGAAAATAACAATAATTAGGTACTTACAACTTAAACAAGAGATTTAGAGGTGCACTGTGCAGAGAGCAGCTATTTCCATACATTTTTATCTTCAATATAATGAACTACCTTGTAATACGCTTTTTCTTTCAAAACTTTCCTAATATAATTTTTAAATTTATGATCAGACATTTTGGTTATTGAAAGCGGTATCTTATTATAAAATCGAACACAATTACCAAGAAATGACTTGTTAACTTTAGTTAGTCTAAAGTATGGAACAACTAACTTCTCCCTTTGTCTTGTATTTATACTATGAATATCTAATTTTGCCTCAAACATTCCTATGTTTCTACGTATAAACATTATATTTTCATAAATATATAGTGAAGGTAATGTCATTATATTTATTTCCCTAAATAAATCTCTTAATGATTCACGGGGACCCATACTGTAAATTGCACGAATTGCTCTTTTTTGTATAATAAATATTGATTCTATATCCGTTCTATATGTTATAATATATATTAGATTACTGATATAAGTTTTTTAGGTCCATAGAGCCAAATAACTTAAATAAATAATTGTCCGTTTTAATAATCAATAAGAATAAGAAACTATACTTGTACCCTTTATAATAAACCAATCTTGATACCTTGATCAAAGCTAACATTAAAATCAAAGCTGAACCTCGAGACTTCACCTTGGCTTCCAAACAGTAGCATGACTACCAAAACCTGCAGTGTTTCAATAATGTCTTATCTTTAGATCTTTGAATTAAACGCGCCACGATTACCGATACCAATACCAATTGTTATCCAATCGACCAATGATATTTTAGTAAAGATGCGGCATAAGCGAGCGGTCTTAAAATCTTAGTACTATGTAGTATAAATAAAAAGTTTGGATGGATGTCTGTTACTCAATAACAGCTGATCGGATCTGGGTGAAATGTGGCACAGACATAGATTATAGTGTGGAATAGCACATAGGCTTTTTAATCTGAAAAAAGTAACATCCTTCGGGAACGCGGGTGAAACCGCTAGAAAGATATTAACTATCTCTAACTGAGCAAAGGTGTTGCTAGCCTAATTTTCTAACTTATATATAAGTAAAATACGTTTGATGATTTGTTTTTGTATGACTATAGTTATTCGTAATTAACTACAAAGTCTCAATTTTAATTTCGCTCTGTCGTGGTCAATAATATTTTTAATATTCACAGACCTATCTATGCTATCGACCGTGTTGCCATTATGATGTAATGTTATAGCTATGCGCCAGTATCTATAGGTATCGATATCATCTGTCTTGCAGTTTTAAAAACGTTTGACGATGTTATGATAACAACATACTTTGTCTGTGTAGACATAACTGGTCTGGTTTATTATTATTGTCAGTATTAGATGTCCTTGTATGTTTAGATGTGAATGTTTAGAATTGCATTACCATTATGGTCCCCAATCTTAAACATTAATCAAACTATTATCATATTAATAAATGTAGAAATAAGGCATGATTAGCTTGTGCTTATTTTCCCCTACAAACGTATTCTTAATCAGATTTCTTAAGTCGCAATTCAGGGAGCGACTCGTGTCTCACAATTTCTCTAACTCAACAATTGATCTCTGTGAACTCCATAACGTTAAGTCACGTCTAATTTCCACTGCGAAGCCTCCGCAAATGGTTGCAGCTGGTAATTAAAATGTGATAAAATTAAATGAAACGCCCAACTATCTATAATTAATGTACTCAAATGTACATTAAGTGCTTGCTTGGGCTCTTCCATGAGATAACAATGGTATGCAATGGCGCGCTGATACACAGAGATAAGCGATAAGTGGCCGCTTGTATTGTTTCGAATTGAGCACACAGCGATGAGACTGGAATAAGGACGTCAGATGGAGCAAAGTTCAATCAGGAAATAGATTTGGCTGCCTTGCAGCTTTTCAAAAACAATGACAACGACAGCTTTTAATGTTCTGAATGACTTGCTTGTCGTAATTTAATTTGGTACTTGTATTGTTTTATGAAATGAGATGATTCGATTGTTTAGAAACGAGCACGTCCATATCTATCTATTTAAAGATAATACTGGAATACAAAACGAAAGAAAAGTAGGTACATTTTCAATACAACTATCAACAATAGTGTCAAATTCCTCAATCTATGCATTAAACCCAATTTCACTTGCGGATCAAGCAAAGCTTGGTAAGCAATCAGAACTTTTCTCTTTTACCACAACAAAATAGTAGGTTATGATAACCTTTACGAGGCTGCTCACGTCTGCCAACATTCGCACTCCGAGGCTCCGTGAGAATCCCGTTATCACAACATATCTGCATTCGTTTAGCAGTGAACACATACGTGATGAAGACTTTATATTGTACTTTTTGTAACGATCGGAACGGCTGATAGGTCGGCACATTGTCTCACATAAAGTTATTAAAATGTCGACCAGGTCTAAAGTTTGGCACTGAGATAGATTAACATTTTGAAATTCGTTACTTAAATCGAAACGTGCTATCTTAACTGAGAGCAAAACAGGAAACTCCTTATAGATATGAAGGTTTAGACTTGCTAAATTAATTGACATTGTCGATAGAGAAGATAAAACTAAGATGTAAATTTATATAGAAAAAAATACATCTGCTTTAGAATATACTAATGATAAGCAAATAGATACAGATACGGAAAACCCTCATTCCGATCTTGACACTGAGATATGTGTATGTAGAGGAAATGGTATTTAAATTAAATCAATTTCCATTGTAGCACCTTGATATTTCACACCAATTAGTGGGTGCCTGAACTGAGGCTGTCTTGTGGCCGCGACATAATTGGAATTGTTGAAATGTGCTCTCTGTTATGACATAAATATGTATATAGCAAATTGTCTTTTTCCAAAGGCACAGAAGAAGGTTTGCAGACAAGTTTATTAGAAGTAAACGGGAATATTTCTTAACAGCTGATGATCATAAATATTACAAGACTAGTAATGCGTTATTAAGTCAAATCAAAAATGATAATGAACGGAATTTTATTAGCATTGGAATTCACTGTGACCTATGTGTTAAAGATGACGTGGAGCCATCTAAGATAACCTTCGCAGTCAGCAATTGACGTCAATTGATTGATAACACCTCGGTGTATGTAAACAAATGATGTATTAGCTAGATTGATCTATTACGATCAATGGAGACCTAGGACCTATGTCGTGCGCACGTTCTCATACGGATTAGATCTTGTTTGTTTTAAGTCGGCAATCATTTTCACCCTATCCATCATTTATTTGATCTAAAACCTTCAATTGTATCTTTTTCGTACCAGTAATGTTCTTGACACTGAAATTTTACTTATTGTTGCGTAATGATGATCTATTTTAAACGGGTTCGCCATCCTGTTACTAACCATTTCTGCTATTTTCCATTTTGTGTACATACCAAAAGCTTTTCATGCATTTATAATATTGTCAGTGATCACTGGAAACATTTACCTAATTGCTCGTTCGTCCGTAAATAGATTATACAAATTCCACAGCTTATTGAATTCAGCACCGACAATAAATAACTGTATTAACACATCATATTAACAGTAGCCTTGATTCAGAAATAGCATACGTACATATTTATGTAATGTTGGTCACACCGAGATGTATTTGAAGTGTAAACAGTTGGTGTCATAACATACCATAGATGGCCTGTGGCCGGAAAAACGCCGCATACCAATGATATTATATTCTATTTTGTCGCTTTACAGTTATTAACTTAAGTTAAAGCATGAATCACACAAGTAAACATATCTTGTTGAGAATACGGTCGACTGACATCTAGGAAATTGGTGTTGGTGTCCAGGCGATTTATTACGCACTGCCTACCTACCGTAAAGTTTATGATCAGAGCCAACGTCTTAAAGGCATTCAGAATCAATTCCAACTTACATGCACTTGTGATTTAGTGACGTTAGTCGCTCCTTCTACATTTATCATTGATTGTGAATTAGCTTTTCATAGTTACGTTGATGAATTGTTGTATTGGTATTTACTTTACATGCAACTTGTAATTGACTGTTCTTGGGATTATATTAAGCTTTATTTCCTTTTGCTGGGAAGTGTTTACCTCTTGTTGCTATAACATTACTAAGGTCCACGTTGTTAGTTTATCGATCGCTTCTATCTTAATAATATTGTTAACTCGTGAAACAAATGGATCAATAAAATAAGCTATTCCATTATAAATTAATTCGCCTATCACGAAATCGCTCGTCTTACTTCACACACGTTGCGTATAAACATAATTTTGTGATCGGATATTGCGTTCCGACGCGTGAGTCAATCACTCGATAGCCGCTCCAATTCCATGTATCGAGGTTTCCGCGAATAGATACCCTGCGCCGGAGTCGATTTTGACGAGCCTATTTTAATTGAAGCAAAGAACACACTGGCTGTGTTAAGTACTAGTTAAGTTAACGGCGCATAAAAAGAGTTTCGTATAGAACTTCTCGTGGTAAATAAACAACTCTAAAGAATTTTCAATTAAGTTTTACATGATGCTCACATATTTTTCAATCAATTTGCTACTTGAAATACATTGATGGGCTAATACAAGTTCTTCAGTCGAGTATGTATATTATCCACGTTGCATTTGTATCTGCAGAATATTACACAAATAATTAGAATTATAGTTAAAGGATGAAGTAGTTCTCTACATTTTGTATTAGGTATGTATCTTTAGACGGTTCACGATATTTTTTGCCGCTTTATGATGATGGTCTGTGCATAATCCAGAGGCCTGTAATGAAAATTGTTTTTTTTTTTAAATAATGGCAGATTCGTTTCTCGATTGAAATTACATTGCCCTGTTCAATTAGCTACCATAAAAACTGAATATAATTTAAGTAAGTACGTTACGAATAAATAATGTCACTGAACTATCATTGACATTATATCGATATTTACTCATTACATTTGAAAATTGCATCCGATGCTTTCATAAACAAAGTAATTCAATTCCAACATGGCTGACATTTATGCCAGTGGCATATGAAAAATTCGCTGGGATATCTCGTGGCGGGGGTAATGGAACAGTAGCAGTGCAAGTCGCGACTATGACGACGTGCAAGCATGTGGACATAATTAGAATCGTTTATTTGCTATCGTCGAACAAGATATCAAGCAATATGGACCTTTAACATACGAGTCATAGAGTGCAGATGGTTTCGCGAAAAATGAAGTGTAATTTTGTGTACACATTCTCGTATGCAGGCTCAGATGGACGTGTCAGTGGAGTCCATGCAGTTTGCGTTAGAGACAGTGACTAGACCTTATCTTATCTGTTTGACAATACCCTCTTATACATATATATATATAAAATCATTACATACTTTTTTGCTCTAAAACCAAATTGTACCAAGAATGAGTATTTTCCTATATTTCCATAGGTTAATATATCCGCTTGGATAATCTCGCTATTTAAAGGCATCCTTCGCGGAAACATGGAATTTCACTAAATTCTGGGAAGCTTCGCTGCTCTTGTGGTTGGCAAACAAAAAATAGATTGAAGAGGCAATGTTATAGTTTAGGTCAACAATTTATAGTCTACTCACGCTACTGTTACCACACGTAAAAGTAATAGAAATGCATCAGATATATGAATGAAAACGTTAAAGTGTCATTTTGAGGTATTATGAGAAAAATATTATATATGAGATAAATATTATACCATGCTATGAGTTGCGATAATGGAGTACTTGTAATTAGAAATATACATTAATAGAAAACATTACTTAAACTACTCAATTCACTGGTATCACAACAATTTTAATACCTTAGTTTTTATGCTTGTTTAAAAAAATAAAACATTTCTTGATACCCGGATTAAATATCTAGATTTTTTCCCTTAGCTCTTCATAGAGCCTAGTCGTGAATCAGCACAGCTCCCTAATAGGTAGTAGGGTCGAAAATGTTTCGCGGAAGGGCTCAGCAGAGTCTCTGGCGGATTCCGCGAAGCGTGCGCTCGCGCCGCGATATTGCATCGCATGCCGTGCCAAGCTATCCGGTTACAAAGGACCATATGTAATTTTTTAACATTACTTCTTAAACACTTTATCTAATAGTTCTGGAGTCCAAGTTTCTAAACATGGTTCGAGTTATAATATATCTAAATTATTTACAGTATTTCTTTAAAATTTTAATCTTAAATCACATCTATTATGATTAAAAAAGATAAGAATCCGTGTAAAAATACTGAAATACCATACTGTTGAGGTGAAAGCAAATTTTAATGGAACTTTCGATTCAAACTACATCGGAATAAGCGTTAGTTTAAAACCGACGTCAGTCTCAGTTAGGGTTGCCAGGTCGCCAAACCTTGTCAGGTTAGCCGGACATTTGGGTAAAAAGACCGGAAACCACATTATTGAGGATTATAGTATCAGTAAAAATAGGTAAAAGAAAATTACCAGCTCATTTGCAAATACAAAAGCCTAAAAAAACCGGACGAGCCGGACAGCGGTTATTTTAGCCGGACACGCAATCAGAAAGCCTAACTATGTCCGGCTTTATCCGGACGCCTGGCAACGCTAGTCTCAATTATAAACTACGTAGCCTTTCATATGTTATGAACAAGAATATCCCTACATGATAATGATGACGTGAAAGCACCGTTAATAGGCTCACCACGTTATTGTGTTCATATTACGCTATAATTTCAGTAATTGGATCATCCAGAGCTCACTTTCAGTTCTATGTTGACGCAATGATGTCACCTTGTTTAGTGTAACGCTAACAATCGAGCCTATATTTACTTTTTTTTATCGTGTCACCCAGTCGTTCGTCATTTGTGATGGCTTCTATTAAAGAATCATCATCATTATGTTGGACTGATAAATCTGTAATTTTATGATTCGATCGTGTGCATCGATTAGTTCTGGTTCTTATTTTTTCCGTTAGATGGCGCTGATTTACTGTGTTGGTTTTGTTTCTTTATTCTTGTTAGCTACCTTTATTTCATTCAGTCCACTAAAGCACAATTAGAAAGTTTCCTTTATGTGATTTTTATTCAATGTAATAAAGGCATTATTTTTAAAATTAAGTTGCATTTCATGGCAATAGATGCCGCTGTGTCAGAGGTTTGTATCAAAATCTATGTCGAGATTTAAAAGGTCCGTTTTGAAAGTTAATAATGTCAAATAAAATCAACATTTATGTTTATTGAGTTAAGTTTCATCTATTGATCCAACGGTTAATTGTGTGATGATGCCGATGAACCTAATTATGACGTTATAAGGTTGATATTTCTGTAACACCTTAGTTGCCAAAACGGGCCCTTAAAATCTCTACAATTTTTTTTTCAATACAGAAGTACATATGTATAGTATGTCCCCCGTGATTTTACCCGCGTTCCCGAGGGATGTCACATTTTCCCGATAAAAAGTAGCCTATATGTTATTCCAGGATATGCTCTATCTATGTGCCAAATCCAAATCTGTCCAGTAGTTTTTGCGTGAAAGAGTAACAAATACTCGTATACACATAATAGCATTTATAATATTAATAGGATCTATGGTACCTATCGAGCCGTACTTTCAATCAAACACCTATTTATTCAAGAGCTTAATTCAACAGTTCCATTCGCGGTCACATTGTCAGCTTGTAAGTGTAAATTCAGTTTAGCATTGCATTTATTCAAATGTACACCCGTAACAACCGCTAATACATATTTAATTGCGTACCCTGCCCGTTTTATATGCTGCCTAACGCGTGGTTGTGTGCCTTACAATTTTGAAATCGAACGTTTCGAAAAATACGGCCAAGCTTGAACGCGTAATGAATGTTTTGTTCGCTTTTGAGATGAGCTATAATTTGTCTTCACAATTTTTCAAAAGACAATCAAAATTCGATATTTATTCAGTTTAGGACCCGCAGAAGTCACTTTAAAGGTTAAATTTAAAGTTACTAGAGCTACTGCAATTGATTGAGAGAATAATAATTCGATTTTTTAGTTTATATACTGTCTAGTATCTGTAAAGTGATGTTTATACCTTCAGATTTGGCGTCGCTGTTTTCCCAAGGGATATAACAGTTTTCCCGGATAAGAGTACCCTATGTTTTATTTCAGAATATACTCCATATATGTGCTTAATTTCAAATAATTCACTCTTTTAGGCGTGATTTAGTCACAAACATATAAATTTTAACATATACTCGTATATTACAAGCGTCGCGATCCGGCTTCGCTTTAATGGGATAATATTTTTGTATTACGTACAGAAAACCTTCGGGAGAAATTCTGTGCATGATAGTGAAGTCCGCATAAAATTCTATTGCTTAGTTTAGAAAATCTACGCGGACAAACAGACAGATAGAAATATTTAATATTTAGTAATAAGACATTTGTTGCAACAATAAAATTTTCCAAAAAAACTTGAACAGAAAAGTCATTCCGTTTTATTTCCAAACTACGGGACCCCAAAAAGGGATATGTAATTTGTATTATTTTGATTGTGATGGTAGGAAATTATTGGTTGTTACGAGCGATCATTATGTCTGACCCAAGGTTCCTGGAATGAAGGTCGACTGGTCCACAGCCTCAGGCGGTACAGATGAGGGGGCGTGCTCGGCTTCCAGGATTTTTTTTTGGTAAAAATATAAAATTGGAATAGGCAAGGTTGTTTGGCTTTTGAAGGCCTTTTAGTGCTTGCTTTGGCTTGGTGTTGCAGGAAATTGAATTTGGAAACATTTTCTGGGTGAGAAAGTTTTGGAAAAAAATTATAAAAAGGCACGACTCTTTAAGATTCTAGTGATAAAAATTATTCTTAGAAACTGTCTGTTGGATAGCACAATGATTGGTGCTAACTACATTTATGTCAAGTTAATCTTTAACTGCTTTACTTTTACTGCTCTTGGAACACTAGCTTATATATTTTTCTATATTTGCAGTTGTGTAATAATTTTACATTTAATATTATATGCGAAAGTTTATGAAGATGTATGAATGTTTGTTAGTCTTCCATGCACAAACTATTAAACGGATTTGTATTAAACTGAACATAGATAATTTAAAACCTGGATTAACATATATACTACTTTTTATCCCGGGAAAATGTAAACATCCGCCGGGATTGCGGGTGAAACCAGGGTACAGTTGTGTGTTATAAAAGCCGCCTTTTAAATGCACATTTCCCTCTTTGTTAGTTGCGTATAACTTTTGAGGCTCTTTTTGTTTGCCTGCCTCACCTCCGGCCACATTCTCGGAAACAATGATTACCGTCATTATCATTACAAACCGACATATGTCAACAGATGTTGTACTTGGAGTCAAGGTCGTAAAAACAATGGGTAGAATTGCCCTGTTTGATTTATGTGACCTTTTTATAAGAATAATATAATTTAGGGAGCGTTATTTCTTTGCGGTATATCTTTTATTATGTTCATTTTAAATTATTTGATTTCTGATGACGACCATTTGCTTTTATGGCCTATTGTATTAATTTCAAGAGAGCTTTCCTTCATGGCATGAAACTGATTAATTGTTATACTTTTTAATTATCCACTGATTAATTAAGTGTATGGTAAAGGTATGTTTTTATTTACTACAAGCTGTTCCCAGCATACATTGGTTTTATATGAGGTACCTTCGTAGGCGTACATAGAAAAACACACTAAAATTTCATCGGTGTCGGATAAATAATGCACAAATAAAGTACAAACATTTATTTTTGTATGCTTAGATAAATAGATATAGGGCTTTTTTTTGTAATATATTCATTTTAGATTATGTTACTCCAAGCTCTGTGATTAAAAATAATTTTCCACCATGAAATTTCTGTGGCCTTTCCCCAAAATCTCTGTTTACAACCAATATAACGACGTGATGTTATTCTGATCTCCACACGTCAGTCCCATCGGTGGGTATTCCCAACATTTGCCCACGCCATCCATTTTATTTGTAATTAAAATGACTTTAATGTGTGTTGAATATTTGGCAACGATTTTGAGGAAGCTTCGTGGTGCTTTAAACTAGGTAATTCATGTTTAAAACAGTCTGCGGTTTGCCTTTGTCATTATGAGTTTTAATTTTATTATCATTTTTGCCACAGTAACTATGTGACTTCGTTTTTCTTTATTACTACCTGTTCCCCGCGGTTTCACCCGCGTTCCCGATGGATGTTATGGCATGATCTATCATGTCTGTCTGTCTATGTTCCAAGTTTCATCTAAATTTGTTCAGTAGTTTTTTTGTGATAGAGTAACAAACATCCAAAAATTCTGCTAACTTTTCGCATTTATAATATTAGCAAGGTTTTTTGGTTCTGATTGGAATTTTGATTGATTTTTCATTGATATCTTACTATGACTTGTATCATGTATGAGCCTTCAATGATTTTTTACAACAGTTGCTATAATTTTACAATAAATCCACATGATATTTGTATTTCAATAAACTTTGTACTTTAGCCTGTAATAATCATGAGTAATAATACGATATTGAAACTATAAATTATTTCTACATTAAAATGCTCATGACTAAAATTAGAAGCCTATAATGAATTGTATTATTTTTCCAATATGATGCTGAGATCTCCCTCCCTTTTTAAGTCTACTAACTAGTCTTTTATAGGGTATTTAAGAAAAATAACTAAGACTAAACCTAACTTCACTTAAAATCTAGCTATATCACTAAATAGTATAAAACAATGTCGCTTTCTCTGTCCCTATATCCCTATGTATGCTTAAATCTTGTATGCTTAAGTCTTTAAAACTACGCAACGGATTTTGATGCGGTTTTTTTTAATAGAATAAATGTAAATAAATGAAGAGGCAGGTTTTTATGTATAATACATGTGACATCCCACGGGAACGCGGGTATAACCGCGGGGGACAGCTAATTATTATTAAAAAGCAGAAGAGAATGTTTGGTTGAACGCGTAAAGCTTTGGAACTTCCAATCGAATTTGAAAATTTTTGTATTTAATATCCCAATTCTTGAAAAAGGTTTTATTCTATTTAATATCACGCTACTATCTTTAGGAGGCGAGAAAAGAGTCTAAAAAAACGCTTAGTGAATACAAAGTAATCCGTCGTATCAAATTCTGAAGATAGCGCGAGTGAAATCGCGGGCAAAACTATATTGTTTCCAAAATATGTTGAACACTTTAAGCAAAGCCATCGTATAATCTGCAACCGACAAACTGCAATTTCAGACAATGCTCACAGTTTCTATGTATGGGTTTAAGAATCGTAAAAGTTTACAACAAAGTAACTAATAGTGGTGTAAGATGGTGGCTAGTAAATCTAATATGGACAACCACACTCTACAATGTTAAGTGTTTAACTGAGCCTTTTGGACAGGGTTGCATTGAGTGTCTGAATAAATATATACATAAATAAGCTTATCAGAAATAGTATAATAAAAATAATTAAGAATACATTATCTTTTTTTTTACTACACACTTATTGTATAACTTGTTAATACCGTTAGTGGACTTTTTATGGGATATTTTTAACGAAAATAACTTTAAGATAATTTAAATAAATCCACCTGTATAACTAAATATTTAGGTATTTTTAATTATATTATTATTAAAGTCAGACTGTTCATGAGTCTTTGTAAAGGCCTATTTGAATAATAATATTTTCTTTTCATTTCAAAAATATCAACTAAGGCACCAAAAAGACACAAATCAAGGGAGTCTGCCTTTTCTCGTCCCAAAGTTCGGTCCTGTTTCCAAGAGACGTAGAACGATTAAAGTGAAGTGTGCGCGGCCCGGCAGCCGAGACTCATCATTACACTAAATTTAAAACGAAACAAATCGTCCATAAATAATAGTTATGATCCCGCCACCAAGTTACGCTGCGAGCAAAAAGTGTGCGTGGCAAAAACTTGACCGCTCGTGAAGGCTCGTGTGCGCGAATGTGTGGATGAAGAGTAGCTTTCACTGTGTTGCCAATGGAATTTTTGAAAAGTATCTAATATTGAAATTAATCTTTTAACTACTCATACGTTAACTGATGACAGTTTTGGAAATATTTTTGTTTATGTAATAAGTATATTCTAGATACAAAATAGTTTGTGCATGTATGTATAATAGAACCAAGGAATATGGTTAGAAAAGCCTATTAGAAATAAAAAAGAACTTGTATGTACTATTATAAAAGTATTTTAAACTAGTCAATCATAATTTTAAATTTGAGGAAAACATAAAAAAATTGCGTAAAAAAATCTCACTTAAAATTTTTTTTATTGACAACACTAAAGCTCGTCAATAGCTATTGAACAAAAAAGAAAGCTAAATCTATTATATAAAGTTTTAAACTGAGAATTATTAAAAATATATGAACAAAGCATAAAAGAGTCTTAATCATGTTTTGTTTATTCTCGTCCTTACTCAAACATAATAGTGAAAGTTACATTGAAATTCGACAAGCGCGTGTAGAGCCCGTTAATAGGAACAAACATACCTAAGGACACTACCTTTTTTATTATGAAGTGCTTATGTAAGTTACGGAACACCAGACATCCTTTATGAGTTGCGTAATTTTTGACAGCATGATCGTGCTCATCAATGCCTAATTGACACTTGCCAGTTTTGACAACTTAGTGTTATGGAAGAATTAACCTTATACCGTTAGAATAAGGTGCATTTTCATCATCAAACAATTGACCATTGGATCAATAGATGATCTTTATCACTTTAGAAATAAATATGGTTTTTCTTTGATATTTTTCTGTTAAAACGTGCCTTTAAGATTTTGAAAAATGTTGTCAGTGTCTGTATTTAATTGACAGAAGAATAAATAATAAAATGGCGTCACGGTTATCCTCAGAAGTGTTACCACAATAAAAAACAAAACAGTATATTTCCAGAAATACCTACATCATTCCAACTTTCACCGCAACAGATACACATCTTAACCCCCGAAGGTTTTTTATGTTCCTGGCAACAATCTCATGATAAACGGCCCGTTGGATAATTTATCTGCAGTATTGATTTCTTCGGACGAATCTTTATAATTAGTATTTTTTGTTGGAGTTATGATTTTATCTGGAAGTTGATTTAAAATTGTTTATCTACTGGCTTGCGGTAGTAGCTGTTCCTTTTTTCTTTTGGATATTTTCCTGCTTTATAGTGTTTCAAGTTTATTTGTAATAATAATTAACTGTCACTTTTCGTAATATATTATATTTTTGGTTGTGCGCAGAGAATATATCGTTGAAGTATTAGTTAAAATATATTTTAAAATAAATTATTTGATAAGTTCGATAATAAATAGTTATCAACTCTTTAACCTAAACTACTAGATAAAAAGAGAAGCTGATCATGTCAAAATATTTTCCAGCTTCCACCCGACAGTTATATCCTAGGGTTTTAATGTTTTTCCCGAATAAAACATCCTGTCTGGTAATTCATAGTTTATTTATATTTCTAATTTTAATTTAAATACATTTCTAGTAGGTATGCGTGATGCAGTCTTAATTATTTTAACTTTTACGCGGGGACCCTCGGGTCGGAAGCCTGTTACACATAATACAAAACAAAACGACGTGTGATAGCAAACATTTGGTACATCATTGTTTTTAAAACATTACTCATTGTTTTCTGGCTAATAAAGGTTCGATCAAATATGTACAGTGGGTACACAGCCCAAGTGTTTATGAGCTAGCCTTCGACTCGTCTCAATGCTTATACGATTATAAAAAAAAATGTCCTGGGACATTCTTTACACACGGCCATCTGATCCCAAATTAAGCAGAGCTTGTACTATGGAAACCAGATAACTGATATACCTACTACATATACTACTTTTTTTTCTAAATACATAATTTTATAGAGCACACAAATATTTGTCCTGGGTGGGAATCGAATCCGCGACTTTCGGCTTGGCAGTCAGAGTCGCTAACCACCAGGCAAACTGTCGAAAAGAAAATTCTGAGTATCTCAACTGTTTATCAGTCCAACGGAATATTTACGATATCCAAATAGTTTGTACTAATTTTAGTGGTTGTTTTTTATAAAGAAACAATTTTTTTTTAATTCTGTGTAGGCTCTAGATGGCTACCAAGATTACCACCGGTTCGTAAGTCACCCTACAGCAGGATCCTAGGTCCCAAGACATTCTTCACACATGGTCATCTGATCCCAAGTTAAGCAGGTGTATTAGATAACCTTACTGCTCTCTCATAGGTCATGGGTTTGAATTCTACTTATGACGAAGATTCATGCACATTAACATAGCTGTTTGTTATATAACATGTGTTTATTTAAATAGCGGTTTTTATAGTTACTAGTTGTCCCCCGCGGTTTTACCCGCGTTCGCGAGGGATGTAACATTTTCCTGGGAAAAAAAGTAGCCTTTATGTTATTCCAATATATGCTCTATCTATGTGCCAAGTTTCATCCAAATCCGTTGGATAGTTTTTGCGTGAAAGACGAACAAACATCCATACATACAAACTATAAAGATTTTGTTTCCATAGTATACAAGCTCTGTTTAGTTTGAGATTAGATAGGCGTGTGTAGAATGTTCCAGGATATTTGCAGCTAACAATTGTAAAAGTAGGTACTCTACTATCCTATGTACCTAAATACTACAGTACTATTAAGGTAATGTAATGTAATTTAATATACAGTGTCTATCGTTAGAAACACTTGAAATAAAAAATCTATTGTTGATAAGATCGAACTTGTAAATGGCGCCTAAAGGATTAAAAATGTGAAGTGTAAGTAGTTGAAATTATCTACGTCACACATGTATGGTACAGTGCATTTCCGATAATAGAACTATGGTTAAAACAATGGCATTTATAAGTTCCGATTGTCGTCAATTTACGTCAAGCGATAAACTGATTTCAACTTACACCAATACTATAAAATTTATCACGTAATGGTGTTAGGTACGAAAGTTACATATCGTCGTTGAAGTTCTAACACCACGTAAGTCATTTTTTGGCGGTTTTGACATTTTGATGCCATTCGCTAGAGAATCGGAACACGCATCGTTTGAGCCTATCAGAAAAAAGTATTGGCCAATAGAAACTCGTGAAATGAAGAAAGTGTAACTACACGGGATCTACCAAATGGCCGTTATATTTGGAAACAGTACGTAAGTCACTTTGTGCCATAGTGTGTTATGTACTGCACGGTTGCTCCTGACGATTAGAGGAAAAAAGGTAAGAAAATATTACTGTGTTATTAAAATCTGTGCATTTTTTATTTTTAAGATATTTTTAGTATTTATATTTGATGTTTTTATATTGTTATAAGCTTAATTTAGTTAGTTAATGCTATTGAAAGTTTGGGTACTGACTTACGTTGTGTTGGTACTCTAAGGTCCGTTCGAAGTTACGTGGTGTTTTAATGTAACGGTTTTATGGTTTACCTAACGATCATATTTTAATTTTTAAGTTAAATAGTAAATTATTGACCAACATAAAAATTTTTGATAGTAATGTAGATGTTTTTTAGGCAGTGAAAGTATATTTATTCATTTAACAGGTATTATAATTGTTTTTGTTTCATTTTCAGAAAAAAGAATCAAAATGAGCAGTGACGAAGATGAAACTATACTTGAACTCTGCAAAGAATTAAAGATAAAAATACCCCCAAAAAAACCAAAATCACTTACCCACAATTCTATACACCCAATTTCAAACCTTGAAAATCTAGACCTTAATAATTTACCTATATTAATATTAGATAATAATGAAAATACAATAGCTTCTGATTTAGTTGCACAGACTTCACAGCAAATTTTAGCACACGATAATTTAAATATAACTACTGAAAATGTAATTACTACATTAGAAGAAGTTGATCAGTCTGCATTGATAATAACAGAAGAAGTAATAGAAACATCTATGATACAAGAACCAGAAGAAATGCTTGAAAAACAAACACGAGTAGTATCTTTAGAAGAAATGAGCTCCGAGAACGTACCTGATCTAACAACTGTAACGGATGGATTAATTGATAATGAACAGAATTTAATTCAAGATGTTGATAATGTAGAAGTTAATGAAAACGAAAAATCAACTAACAACGAATATTTTGGAGATCTTAATTCTAAGCGTAAAAGAAAATCTAAAGGTCAAGTAAAGTCGGATAACAAAAGGGAGTGGACCAAAAATAAATGCAAAAAACTAAGATTAGAGGGAGAGTCGTACATGGGATATCGGCGAGATAGCAAGCAAGAGAAGTTTAAAGTATTACATGATGTTATGCGGCCTGCGCGTGAAATAGGACCTCGTTGCTTTTCTGAGTTTTGTAAGAAATCCAAACTTCGTGGATGTAACAACATAGCAGAGACAGAGAGACAAGAAATTTTTATTATTTTTTGGAAACAAATGGACTGGTCTCAGAGGCAGCAGTATGTTGTTTCTAATGTTGAATGTGGAAATAGAAAACAAATAAAGAAGATCGATTCTGATTCAAGACGAAATTTGAGCAAGCAATATTTTTTAAAGACTGAGTCTCAAGGCCGTGTTCAAGTATGTATGAAAACGTTTTTAAGCACTCTAGGTATTACAGAAAATTCTGTGCGTTATTGGATTGAACATTCTGAAAAAGGCATGACAAGAAAACATGGAGGGACACCTCCACTTCAGGAGAAAAGATCAAAAGACTGCATGATCTCTCTAAATAAGTTTTTTGATGATTTACCCAAAATGCCATCCCACTATTGTCGGGTGTCAAGTACAAAACTTTATTTAGAACCAGTTGTACAGAGCAAATTGAAACTTTATAAGTTATACTGTGAGAAATGTAACGAACAGCAGGAAAAACCCGCCTCTCGATGGTTGTTCGATGAAACCTTCAATAAAAAGAATTTAAGCCTATTTTCTCCTAAGAAAGACCAATGTGATTTGTGTTGTTCTCATAATGTAGGGAATATCAGTGAAGCCAACTATCGTGAACATATATTAAAAAAGGATAGAGCTCGACAGGAAAAAGCTCAAGATAAAATAAGAGCAACGAATAAAGAAGTGCATGTCTTTACACACGATCTACAATCCGTACAGCTGTGTCCTAAACTTGAAGCCAGTGCAATATATTATAAGACAAAATTATGTGTACACAACTTCACCATCTACAATCTTGAAAACAAAGACGTTCACTGTTATTGGTTCGATGAGTGTACTGCAGGCCTGGTGGCTTCTGTGTATACTACCTGCATAATAGACTGTTTGAAAAAAACACTGTCTAAGAAGCTGCTACCTATAATTCTGTATTCCGATGGTTGCACAGCACAAAATCGTAATGCTGTTTTATCCAATGCATTGCTTGAATTAGCTATGGACTATAACATTCAGATCGAACAAAAAATCCTAGAAAAGGGTCATACTCAGATGGAGGTAGATTCTTGTCATAGTGCAATAGAATGTCAAATTAAACACAGAGACATCTACCTGCCTTCGCAGTACGCTTCAATTTCGAAGGAAGCTCGTACTTCGCAACCCTACAATGTACATTTTCTAAATTATGACTTTTTCATTGACTTTTCAAGATGTCTCATGTATGATTCGATTCGACCAGGCAGAGTAGCTAATGACCCAGTAGTTACAGATATCAGAGCACTACTTTATGAACCTGAAGGGCTTATAAAATATAAACTAAGATATGATGACGACTATGTATTGTTACCCAAAAGACCTAAACCAAGAAGCAATCTGCCAAAACCAAAGTTGTACCAAAGTAGGATACCAATTTCTCAGATTAAATATAATCACTTACAAGAGTTAAAACGTGTCATACCCAGTGATTGCCACAGCTATTACGATAGTTTGCCACATAAGTAAGACTGCTATTATTAGGTTAATGAGAAGTTTTTGAGTTATGTTTTTTTTTAATATTTGTAATGTCTTTGAGACTGTTTATTTTTAAGAAGTTTTCGATTTTTATTTTGTTTATTATAATACTTTAAAGGTTTAATAAGACTGTTACATTATAATGATTATATCAGTATTATTATGTAAGAATTTATTTGATTAAGTCAATTAATAGAGATGTCCTCAAGTACAAAGTAAATTTATGAATAATAATAATAAAAGTGCAATTACACTTAAAAGCCTTGTTCAGGGTATATTTTCAAACACTTAAATAATAGGTATATTGTTTAATAATTAAAGAAAATATATTAATTTACATAACATTATGTTTTTTAATTCCTAGAAAATGACGTATGTCATGTCAATTTGTGAAATTAAAGTGACAACACAACGTATGTCATTACCTATGGGTTAATAACTGACTTTTTATAAAAAATACTTTTTCGATATTAAATATAACTATAATTAAGTATACACAAACAATAAATTTGTATATTTATAGTATTTATACAAAAATATGCAGTTTTTTCACTCTCCTGAAAAGTTGCTATTTTTGACTTACGTGGTATTAGAACTTCAACGACGATATGCGTAGCGGATACAACACGACGCATGTTACATCTATATGTGACTAGCTGTCCCCCACGGTTTTACTCGTGCTCCCGAGGTATATCACATTTGCCCGGGATAAAAAGTAGCCTATATGTTATACCAGAATATGCTCCATCAATGTGCCAAGTTTCATCCATATCCGTTTAGTAATTTTTGCGTGAAAGAGTAACAAACATACTTACATACAATTATTTCCTATTTATAATATTAGTATAGAAAATGATTGTTTGTCCTTTATAGAATCGTAAACTATGCAACGGATTTTATTGCAGTTTTCAGCAATAGTTAGAGTAATTCAAGAGGAAGGTTTATAACCAGGATTGAACGCGAGCAAAGCCGCAGGGCGCAGCTAGTTGTTTTATATAAACACTAGATACCGTGCCGTGGTTTCACCCGTGTTCCCGAAGGACATAATCTGTCTGGGTATTATAATATAGCCTTTGTTACTCGGGAATAGTGTAGGTTTTTAATTGTGTAAGAATTTTTTAAATCGTTTACCTTCTACATCTAAACTTACAAATACTTAAAATACTAATATAGATTGTAATTTATTAATTATATAAGAATATTAGGAATAAATTGGAAGTATACCTTACTTACAACACAATATTTTTTTAATCGGTCCACATTTGGCTGAGAAATCGGTGAACGAACATACCTACATAAAAAAAAATATATATAAATTAAGTGGATCACAGACCCTCCCCCTTTTTAGAAGTCGGTTAATAATAGTTAAAAAAAGCAAAATGAAAGTTCATTAAAATACTGAAATCTGAAATGTATCCAATAGTACATAGGAAGATAATGTCAATGTATGTATTTAGATTGATGGATACTTGGAGTTCAATTACCCACTCGGATATTCCATTTGGATAAGCTCAATAAAATTAGACACATGTGGAAATAAAACACATACCACAGTAAAATTAATAAAATTTTATCGTTGATAAAGCGTTTCCTGTGCCCGAGCGGCAATAAAAATTTCATACTATTTAAATTAATAGAATCCGATACGATCTTAATCATAATTAGTTAATAATTCGAATAATTTTCTTCTTGCCGTCTCGAAAATCGATTCATTCTAACGAGATATCAGATAAGCGATTTGTGACTCGGAGATGAGTCCACGTATTCATTCCAATGTTGTTAGTAATAAACATGAGACAGAAAATGATGTACCCACTAATTGAACGAGGCTCATTTTAAGTATCCCTATCGGAAATCGTAAAAAATACGAGCGTATTAGATATGGAATCGTAAAATTGTCAGTGTCGGTCGTGATGTTGAATTGAATCGCAACTGAGATAGCTATCTTCATAAAGAGAATATTGCATACTATACAACTGCTCCTACTGTAATTGCAGAGGTGGGAAAATAAACGGTAGCTTCTATATTTATCAAAACACATCTATCTTTCCTATCAGTTTGTATAAATTTATCTGATGGTTCTTAATTTAAGGTACATGAAACGTTTCGTGAACAAGTGAAAGAGAGGCGAATAAGCCTCAAATTATTGTTTAAGCCGAAAAGCTAATAAAACCCAAACAAAGATCATTGAGATTAAAGACAATGGACGCCAAGCCATAACATTGAAACAATTCAGAGACGAAGCAATCACCTGCACACTCATCACATAGACTTCCTTAACCGTCAATTCTATTACTGCCACGCAAACGCCCCGGGCTAAAGCTATTATAATAAAATCTACCTGGTACCTGGAGTTAGAAACAGGTCGTTTGTTAACATAATACAACAGGGGCTACCGTGCGACGGCTAAGCCCGTCTCGGATAATATATTGAGTTTAGATGCTGGCTTGATTATGATATATCTGTAGCTCGTATTACACGGCGTACAGCCTGCAGGTTGTAAATCTGTGAAGGCACGTGGGATGTTATTATGTCAATTTCATGCTCTACGCTCGGAGATTCAAGTCTGTTAACAAATTGCAAAGGTTGAATACCGATGTGATAGTTAATAGGTATTATATCGTCATTATTGTCACCGTGCTGTGATTCCGAAGCGATTGGTTCTTCTCTTATTTTATCTCTTGCACGCTGATATGCGACACGTTCGTTATTCATATGAGCTCTCGCTGCTGCTCACACCTTGCACAATAATATATAGCCAAAACGAAGCAATATATTACAAGGGAGATAACTCAAAGAAATCTTAAAAGCACTACTATTCAATACATTTCATAATAAATGGACGTTCTCAGTAATACCAGTTGGAAGCGATACGTCTAGATAATATGCAAAGCGTTTCTACCATTTTTCATCGTAAATGTACAGTGCACCTAGTGGAATTGATTAAATCCATTAACATACCACAGATATAAATCGTCCGCGTCCACGCATATGTCATAAGAATCCAACGGCATGTATTCAAATCTACACGCAACTATAACTTCTTTCCAACGTGAGCAAATTTAAATATTTGATTATTATATATGGTGGTGAATATAATCCGATTTCATCTAATGCGCGCATTATACTCTCGTGTTTTGTTGATAATTCTAAAATGTTAATTTTGCCGTGTTATTTATTAATATCAATGAATACTAATGCTGCTACTTGTAGTGTAGGAACAGCAGCGATGTTACGATTTAATACAATGAACTCGTCTGTAAAGGAGATATCACCTTTCATATTTAAATTCGGATTGAATCCTTTGGATGCTATGAGGACACGTGTGGATACACTCATACAATTGGAATGTGTAGAATGGAGATCATCGTTGCATAAAAAAATAAAAAGCACCAAGTATGTACCGCTCGATGACAGGGAAAGAGCAGTTGTCTGGTTAGTCTTTTTGCTTCTGTTTTGTAGCATATTGTCAATGCATTCTTGCAATATTTTAGTTTTCAAAAAGATTTACTTATTATTATAAATTTCTTGAGTTGTAATGAAACTTTTATTTAATGTGAACTTTGAGCGACCTATACGTTAACGGGTAAAAGTATCGTTATCATGGAATTTGTTGAAATTGAGTAGCACCTCTCGGAGCCAGAGATGTCCAACTCAGTAGCTTTTTAAAAAATCACCTTGTAATCTTAAACGCATATTTCTGCTTTCAAATTTGTGGTAATGGCCTATAAGAGAAATGTGATCGATGGATTTGTGGTGAATGAAATGTGGGTGCTAATGACGTTCCTACTTATTAAGGCAGTATTATATTATTCATAATGCAGAGCCATTAATACACTTCAGAAATTTTGGACAAGAAAATATTGAGGAAGAATTCTAGATGAAATTAGACGATTCAAGTGGAAGAGACGTTGATATAAATCACAAAGTAAGAGTAGATATATAAATGAAAATATCTCGAAAAAAAATAACGTGATTATTCTTATTTTAGGGCGTCGTAAAGTCGGAATGGTTGTGTTTAATATAACCAAAACAATATCGACATTCCATCGCAATAAAACTTAAATACCGATAGTAAAACGACATCTGAGAGCGTGTTTGAAATCCGATTGTCATAAAACGTCTTGTGTAAATCTATAAAAATGTGAACAGAGGTGCGGGTCAGTGAGGTCATGCACGATTAACATCGCATTCCAACTGGACAATACTTAAAATACCTACAATGATTGTATGGTATTAGTAAGGAGATAGTTACACATGGTATTTTATGGTAAATTGTAATAAATATTTGGATTGTTAGACATAAAGATTACGTTGAATGTCGTGTTGGAAATGAAGCCAATGTTGTTGATTGTACCGCTAAGACTAGCGACGGAGAAGGGCGTTTAAATAATCAATACCTAGAAGTTTCCATAGGAACGTATTAGTCATTTAGTGTTACGGATGGTTGCCCTGTCAATGGATATAACGCTGTTTGTGGGGTTTGGTAAATAGCTTCCCAATAAGACAATATAAAATGGATAATTCAATTTAGGCTTTGACGATTAAAGCCGTTTTTTTTGAAGGAGAACATTTTAATTTTGATTGCCTGCTGCGCTATCTAGTTTTTTTGCACCGGCAATTTTTCTCGGGTTCCAAAGATGAGACCATAGAATTCTATTTGTTTTCATCAAAATAGTTTGAGCTTTTTTTGAGAAGGCTGCTGCATATTTTCAAGAATTGCTCTGGCATAGAATGAAGCTTCTATAAATGGATTGGCACTTATATAAGTGTTAGCAGAGAAAAATATATCTACTAAAGCGCAAACTGCAGTTTTGCTAAAGAGCATAATAAAATGCGAGACGACATAGTTAAACAGCATAAGTGAAGCATCGTTAAAAAATAAGAAAACCATGAGAAAATTCCGAGAAAACCATCTACCTAGCATGTGTCATTTTATTAATATTTGAAGCAACATTTACGAGTTATTCAAGTAACATTTCAACGAGTGTTTTTAAATAATTTAAATAATTATTGCTTACTTGCCAGTTGGTGTACATCGCTACTGTGGAGAGATTACAGGTTTCTGCTGTTATGACTAATTGTGGGGTGAGAATGTGAACCAAATTGTTGTTAATAATTATATGAGCGGCCTGAGCATCTGTTTCGAAGCTAATAATATGTATCTACAGTTTTGCTCAAGCCAGTCTGGCTGGCTGCAAATTGAAATAAAAAAGGTTAGCTCTTGATTCTTATCTCTTTGAGCAATGTAATACCAACTGACTAATTATTTGTGTCGAGTCGTCTAGCTAGATTCTTATTTATTTTCAACCGACGTCGAGGTAAAATCATTGTTGGTTCTTTCTTACACAACACTGTACGTACATATTCAGAAATTACCTTCGCCTGTTTTGCACGAATAAATATTCAAAGATCTCGCTTTCATATCTTTCACCGTAAACTACAGCCAAAAAGTCTGACCGTCCGTCCGGAGCACGGAATTCAAACACAAAATGTAAAGTGTAAAGCCATGTGCTTGCATGCCGTGCCACCCCAATCCGACTTCAGGTTTTAAACTTTTTACATTCCAGCGCTCGTAAACCAAAGAATTCCGTATCATAAACATTCCGGACGTCTTATTTTCAACTTGTGACATTACCACAATCTCCTGACCCGGTACATTCACGGCTCATTATAAATATAGTCGAGTTACAAACTTTTTGAAATGTTTCTTATGAACGCAGCCGTCTCTTACGCAGCTAATGACACCGTCTGTCAAAAATTTGAATTGTGAACGCTATTAAAAGTTAAGCTGTCATTTTGAATTCGTTTGACAAGATAATATTTTTAATTGTTTCAATAATATAGTTTTGTTACTTTAAAATTTTGTTTAATATTAATTGAGGTTTCAATTATTGTGCTTCCAATATTCTTCCAGATTTAGAGTCGTATCAGGCGACGTTTAAAAGACTTAAAGCTCATAAACTACAAAAACCAAATATTAAAGCCCTACAGTTTACACAAAGGCTCATTTAACACTATCTAATCTGAACGGAGCGTAACTCAGTAGCATCCAACATTGTCCTTTTAAATCTCTCTCATAAAAAACATGTTTATTATGCCGAGATTCTTAAGTTCATTAATATGCCGGCAAGCGTGGGTTGCACTAGACCCGCGTGTACAGGGTCCCGTATTTATTGTCTGAAATATATTCTTATCAACGACAAATACTTGAATCTCTAACACTACGAGATTTATGATCAAAGTGTTTCAAAGCTTTTTGTCCATTTGAATACTTATCTGAATTGTATAATTTTTGTGATGAGGAGCTTTGGACGCTGATGTACTAATACTAATGATTCTTTTGTTACTTTTGGACAAATTGTAGTCACAAAGTATTCGAAATCAAATTCATATCTAATGTCAGAAAGGATAGAGTCCAGCAAAGTAACTAAATGTATAACAGGAAGACGTTTATCATGCAGGTTCAGAGAACCCTAAAAATATTCGTTGTGTTATATCTGGGAATGGAATGCGACATTCCCTGCTTCAATCATAAGCGGATGACAGCTCAGACGGGGGCCTTTGTTGCATTTTTACACAATATACATTTGGACGTGTAGACAGACAATCTTGTTTGGTTTGTTGGTGCAAACATTGGACAAATAGTTTGATATTTATGCCCTTTTTCTTGCTACTACAGATCATCGATGGTATCTGAAACTTTTATTGAGAATTAAAATTACTTGATCAATCCGATATTTTAACATAGCCTTTCCAATTAACTGTTCAGCTCGACTCAAAAGACAGTATCATTATTTCTAATTACAGCGGTATTCTTGTAACGGTGTAATCCAATTTTGTTTTGATACTGAATGTGGTTTTCCATATTATGAATTTTGATTTTGATCATCAAATTCTCAATATTCTTCATCTTCAAAGCATCGGAGCAAAGCAAACGAACCTCAGTTGGGAGTGAAGGCCGAAGAAGGCTGCCCCAGCTCGTCCTCGACCCGAGCACGGCGACCTCCGCGCGTGCGCTGCCATTGTTCCACCGGCCGACTGGCTAATGTTACACAGTCGTAAAACCTGCGTTTGCACCGTGACCAAGACTTTGAACGCTTGTTGGATAACATTTAAGATGAAGCTGGCATTGCTGATGTAGTTTTTTATGGGAATACGTCTGGTGCTTCTCTAATATTAGTATCTTGAATGACAGCTAACAATGATGACATAAAATTACTTTTAACTTATGTACAAAATTCCAAATTTGCAGATAAATTTCGTCATAATTTTGATGCCTGTATTATAATCATGCAATCCTGGTTATGCGGTACGAGATTCTAGTATTTAGAGACTTGCAAATATTTCATAAAAGTTACTATTCCTATTCATGGTGTCCTGTGAAATTCCTTGCCATATTCACACCATCCCGGTCTCGGTCTGTAACCCGAGATTGTTTTCGCAGGAGGGACGCGTGCGGGCGACGACGCACGACCTCACAGTGGACCTTGGGGACTCACGCACTCACAATTATGTGTATGCCTTTAACCGCATTTGGGTTATGCGCCATTCGAACATGTGGGCAGTATTTTATTATCGTGCGATGCGAAATTTTAAACTCATGCATTTTTATAATTCACACTCCTTTCTCAGTTACTTACGGGTTACCTTTAGCCTCAATGCAGGTACGATCACCGTTGCCATTTTGTGGAGAATTCTAAACGTGTATTCCCTGATAGGAATCGAATTTACGACTTCTGGTTTACGCTGTTTTAAAGCCCTTTCTTATCGTCTCATCTAAATCAAACACAGACGAGCCTAACTTAACGATCTTTAATTACAGAAATTCTCTTTGCATTTGCTGATGTTTGATCAATAAGACTATTGTTTCTTATATGGACTCCATGATTCGTAATTACTTGATCGCCATCAGATTCTACCTATTCATAGCTTAAAAACATACCTAATGAAATAGCTTTCCTGTCCATGACAAGCGTATCATCATAAATTTCAGAGCAATTAACCTTTGGCCGGGTATCATTCTTGGTGATTGCACATCTTGCATGTTAATGTAATGAATTAGGTTTGGCTTTAACTATACGAACTATACAGACTTTACCTAGGGATAGTTTTGTTTTGACACTAGTAATACATTTGATACTATCATCTCTATGTATATTAACAAAAGACAAATCCCTTTAACTCGTCCCAGCTCAGATAACGGAATACACCAGCTAATCCAGAAACTCGGAAAAGTAATATTTCAATACATGATTAATTCACCTATTCATAATGCAAATCCTATCCGCTATAAACAAAGATCTTACGGCAATTTATATGACATGGAGCTGAATCGACTTGAATACTATGTATCGGCTAATGTAAGTCGTTAATCACTCCCCTATAGACAGCCACGTCATGGGTTTGTAACAACACCCTCATAAATGGATGCTTAACGTATTGCCTCAGGTACCAGCATTAGCCTGTCTTCGTGGATGCTAAACGAACTTGCGTGATTTACGAGGTCCAAGCCGCTGGTGCAATTTGCCCTTTCTAGCTGAATTGTGTTCTATTTGGTTTTCTATTCATCATGTAGGTACATACTCGTATATGACTTGAAAGAAAATATGCATTTTCGTCTATCTACTTCGTGATGATGCCAGCAATGGAACTGCTGCATTTAAGTTTTGCTGCATGGTATGCATCGAGAATTGTCATTTTGTCAAATCCTATTTGTTTCTGCAAGACAAGGGCAACATTTTTAAATCTTGTTGACTTCGTACTGTATTTCATACGATAATGGTACTATATTTTAGTCGCTTTTCCTATGATTTGGATATATCATTATACAAAACATTGATACAACATCAATAATCTATACGACTAGTTTAAATCTTCATAGAAATTTCTGAATACATTTACGTTACCTAGCAACCGGTGTGCCAGGGTTTTCATACCAGACAATGTGCCTATTCTATGAATACACAAACGCATTTATTGTATGGATGGCACGCGAATTCCAGGAACCCACGATTCCCATCGTCCACAAAGAATTCCAGCCTTTTTTTTTCATTTCTCATGAGGGTGTTCTCCGGGTGGTTTTTTTTACCGCATTCCTTAGATGTTTATATTTTGATGGTAGTGCTAGAGACGCGGTTGTTATTTTATTTCCCGTTTGATATTTAACGTATTTGTTGTTGTAGGAATACAGGATATTTTTAAGCTTATTTGTATCCAATATTAATTTTTGTGTAGTATTTTTTTAAATACCTTTCTTGTAGAGGTTTCAATACATATATTGTGGTATTTAACCTACACTTTATCATCAAAATTATAACATAATCGTTACGTTTTGGAAAACAATAAAAAACACTAGCACTTTTACATTGTGTATCTACAAATTATATAATATAACTCAAGCTACATTATTGTTCGATTCTGTATAAGGCCCACGAATTATTTAATGCGTTAGCTATGCAATTATAAAAGCTATTCAATAGCTTAAATACCTTCCCTGCTGCTGGGGAGTGATGGATGTCATTTTATAATGTTTAGAACGTGCAATTACCTAGTAAAAGCTACTCTGCCGCCGCCCCGTTTAGCGTTCCCGACTGATAGGTTGATTACTATTAAAATATTTGTGGAATTGATAATAGGCGTTCACTGAGAAATTAAGTTAATAATTATGGTTAGAGTACACCCATTTTAGTAACGATTGTGCTGTAATTGCTTGGGAAATATAACGTTCTATAGTGATGGTAATATTATGATCTAACAAGAATTGTTCCAAAAATTTTAGTTATACTTTTATAGACTTTCACAGACATATTGGTTGCAATTTCCTGATTTGAGGATAGGTAAAATTATAAATAATTTTTAAGTGCATAAGAGAATTAAATAAAATGCCATATCTGCCGCAAGAGCCGGTCTGTGGGCGCATTCCACGTCCGTAACACCGGGAGCGGTTGGGCCCAATAATAAGAATATGAACGTAAAAAACGAATACGTCAAACCGCGCGTTTCACCCGCCCGCACGTCCCGCCCGCCCCTCTTGTGCCCGGCCTTCTGTCATATATTTTTTCTCTTTTTTTTATAAACTTTTTTCTTTTCTCTCTTGAAGGATAATCGTGTGTAACGCTAGAACGCATTCGAGTCGAGTTTATTAATATGAATATTCTGTCCGTACCTACATTGTATGATGTTGTGCGTATGATAGATGAGATTTTGAAGTGTCCTTGGTTTTTTTTTTTATTGAGAGAATGTAAAATATATTTTGTGATGAGAGTTCACTTAAGAATATTTTTTATAATAATATAGGCACCCAACTTTCATATTTTTTTGTAACATTGGCCGATTCAACTCGTGAAAAAATAATGCACGTAGTTCCTGTACAAAATAAAAACAGCGTGGTTTTGGTGTCCGGTTGTCACGTACGAAGACCATTTCAGTAGTTTCGTTCCTACCTGCGTTTGTGATATTCGTGTCAAGTTTAGAATCACTTCGAAATATTCGCCATGAATCGATAACGCCAAATGGCGTATTCACGTAACTGTCCCAACTCCATCAACGGTTCGTGACGGCTGCCCTAGGTTCGAGTCCGAGCATGTTTCCACAGACTATGTACTTTTGTAGTCATATTCTTCTAAGAGCATGCAATATAAAATATTTGTACTCTCTATTGGATCGTTTCTTACATAGAAAATGATCTTAGCGGAGTATAAGTTACATTTTATTTTTATTGTTAAAAATAATTTTGAATTCTGTAAAGGTATTTTTTTATTAGTTTTTCTTTTTGGGACTTGGAAATAATAATTTTATTAAATTGTATGCAGTGTTTAGATGTGATACATTCTGCATAAAAGTTTATTTTTCAACGTGGTCTCGTCGCGTCCGCGTCGCGTCGTGGCGTCGTATTATGTTGTAATGGTAATCATTTCTGTAATATGGTAATGCCGGTGTCTGCCCGTGGGCCTGGCTTCTTGCAGGAGATTGCTCTCTGAGGGGCCCGTGGCGTGCTTGTAGGCCTAAGATTATTTGGACACGTCATTTATACATTTCACCAATAAGTTTTGGTTTCATAATTTTTTTCGATAGGTTTGTAATTTTACCGCTTTCATTTATTTATAAAAATAACCTTTTAATTGGAATTCATCTGATAGTTAATTATTATGATGTAATTATAGGAAATTGTTAAATAATATATGTTATATGCAACTTAGTAGTATGCATCGTAAACTGCACCCATAATAAATTGTTAATTATGTCAAAAATGTTAATGGCGAATAACAATAAGCCTTATGAAAGTCGATTGGCCGGTCTATGGTCATTGCAACGCCTAAGGGACGGCAGGCGTGAGGCATCTCAGGAATTTTAATCGCATCCAAGCCCCCGGCCGCCGCTCGCCATCCAAAAGCAATAAAAACAAAACGTCCTACCTCGTGCAGGTTGAATTTCGGATATGAACAGACATTATCTAGCTCGGCACGACCTTCGAGCCTTTGTTTTAATATATTTTCCACCGTTTTATTTAGTTGAACAGAAATTCGATCAATTTGAAAATTTACTTGAGACTTGAACCTTCAAAAATAGACAATATTAAGTCAGTAAATATAATTATTACATAGAACAAATCAACTGTCGAGAACGAAAAATGTAATGAATTACATAGTTATTGATTAGATCATGAAATGAGACTAAAGTAACTAAAAGTTTTTAAGAGGGAAAGAAAAGAACACTCGAATGAGCCGGTCGCTTACAGCAGATAGGCAACGAGACGAAAAAGACGTAAAATTAGTTCCGTAGGCTGCGGGAGTGAGTGAGATGCCTGTATTAAGCAGCTTGTGTGAGTTAGAAAGAGAGGGGTATATGGCAGAGGAGTCGAAATGCAACCGGTCCGGGGGCGGCACGGCAGATGCTCTCACTAGAAACCCCCACGGCAAAACTTACAGATCCCAACAATAAGAAAATAATTATTAAAAACAATTCCAGTAAAACATTTTATCCAGATTCTGGCTTTCGCATGGGAAATAAAATTGCTTCTCATGGTATTAAATTCACATAAACTTAAATTACCTTATTTTGCAATAAAAATGGAATGAATCTCTCAATAAATCAAGCTAATTTTGACAGATTGTCTTTGCCATTGACCTAAAACGAGGTTAAAACCCCGAAACGTATTTTCTTTGGCCGAAAAATTAGGTGATTAACTTTTTTGCTTCAAAATATAATATTCTAATTCCTAAATTGCATTTCTATTTCGTATTCGAGCAAAATTATGCTTTCGTGTTATAAATCTTGTATATTAATAACAAACGCAGATTCTTCGTCGGTTCGTCCTCATAGAAACCCAGTTATTGTTGATACATTCTCCGCGTTATTTTCGTCATTACCTGAAATTTTACCGGTATTTGTTAGCAAAAAACACATATGCTATTAGGCGTACATACCGCACGCTGGAATGTAGGCAACGGGCCAAATTACCTTTCTGTTCACCATCAACTCGTTAACGTTGAGTTTTATGAATTAAATTGCCTATTTGGAAGTTCTCGGTACAACGATGTGGGTACCTATTCCATTTCGTATTTGTATTAATCGAATATCAGATTCTATAGACGATAACGAGAATTCTACGACTACAGTCTTGTGGAATTCTCGTAACTTTACACATTTAACTTTGTATCCTTGTATTTTCAATGTCTTTTACTTTTTAAGCATCTTAGACTCGTCGTCACATTGCAAACAACGTGGAGTGTCCGCGTGTGCATCGAAAAATCAAATATGCGTCCACACATGTGTCGCTCAGGAATTATGCGGTTAGTTAGCCAGATAAAAAATGTCAACTATGCCGCCGTCCGGCTTGGCTTGCGTGAGAATAGGTCTAACGCAGACTGGATTTTGCTCGAACCGATGATTAAAGTGACGCAGCGATTTACGTTTTAGTGGTTTCAGCCGTCTGTAACATCCGATGTTTTACTGTTATTTTTGGGTGGGTATGGGCCACATAAAGAGTCTGCGCGGGACGAGATTGCAAATGCGTGTAAAGGAATTCCGGAACAAAAATGTGCGCGTCTACCTGCGCAGTCGCACCCGCCAGATGCGCACCTCTCCCCCCAACTCGACCCCTCACCTCGCATTCCTACATTAAACCGCGTAAATTGATTACGTGGAAAATCTGAGAAAATCGCGCGCTAACTACTTGGAGCGCGTGACCGCGGCACGACCGTCGCCACATGTGAAATTGCCAGCTTTTTTACATTCCGCGCCGCTGTTGTCGCCGCAGCCGGCTTCTTCACTCGGATTATAGTGATTACGACAATTGTTTACTGTCGCGTAGTTAACGAGCTGCCTCTAAGCAAACTCTTTGTGTGTATGTACGTTACTATTTATTGTGTTCATATTTTATGCGCTGTTGCCATTAGGTACATTCCCGTTTTCGATCCAGACATGCGAGAATTCAAAATGACTTTACCTTAGCATATCAAATGCATAAATTTCGCGTGCGGAGGACACGGGACGAGGTCACTGAAGGTCCGTTACGGCGTCGGTCCAGGCCGACACCTCGGTGGCGGGCCGCGCATTTCGTTTCGTCGAACTTATTACGACAGATGGCCGCGGCTCGGGAGGCGGGAGCGGCCGCGGACCCCGGCCCTTCGGAGAGATCGACCTCCGAAATGCGCCCGAGATTGCATTCTTTCGGCGGCGCGGGCGCATTCCACTGCGCGCCATCCGAGCTCCGCGCGCCCGCGCCAGTCGACGCGCGCCCTTTTGGGGGTTAAGATGTGTCCGTTGCGGCGGGCGCTCACTATGTGGTCCCAACCGCCTCCCCCTGAGCCCGGAACGGAGCCGACTTTCCGCGCCCGTGCGGCGTCGGCCGATGCTCACACCTGGTGCCGAGGCTGCTTCGGCACCCGCCAGCTCGCTCGCATGGTCCGTGAACCGCCCGAGTACGGCGTCCGCGTCGACCCTTCGTCCACCCGCCCCGTTGGCTTGCGCGTCCGCGACGAACCCCAGTACCAGAATCTCGAAGAGCTCCGCAAGCGTCCCGAGTACGCCAACCTCGACGAGATCAGTCGTGAGTTCGGTTACCGCTTATGTCCCGAAGGACAGAATTTAGAGGACGAGGCAATTTATGAGAACATACTGTCAGTGCGACAGATTCGTTCTGCGGAAGTGCGTTTAGTGCCGGTGTCTGAAGTGGCTTACTATGAAGGTCAAGGTTACGTCGCAACGCAGGTGCTGAGCAGGAACGGCACCTTCCCACAATGTCCACCGCACACCTGGAGACGTCTCCAGCATGCCAGCAGGCCCACGGGATCTTTGCGCCTTATCACTGTAAACTCATTTGTGTATTTTGTATAGGTATTAGGTATGCAAAATAGTGTCTGGCTAAATTTGTAGGACGTCATAAGTTTTGAATACAATGTAATGTTAAATTGTGAGTTCTTACAGAACAGGATATGAAGCTATGTATGTAGGCAGTTGCTTTTTACACGCATTCCATAACAAAAAGTCATTGCCCAACATATAATATTGTATTTAATGTTCATCGCAAAAAAGATGCTTCGGAATTTTGTTCTAATGACTTGTTAATTTTGGGAGTGACTTGATGAATTTTGAATGGACGTGTGAAACACGGTGACCTGGCTGACACGACGTGACGGCTAGTCTGTTTGTTTGTTGACTGAAAGACTATATTTTATTTTTATCATTTACCAGCATCTGCATCCATTATATCGTTATAAAGTTACTGAAAAGTTTTATCGGAATTTCGACTCCTTATTGAAATTACAACTTCGGTCAACATTATTAACTCAATAGGTTTATTTTACAAGTATTCACTGTTTTTTACGATTTTGTTAAATATTGATAGAGCTGTCGAGAGATGACTGGCGGATGTGACATTTAGTTAATGGATATTTGTGCGACCGCTCAGTTAATATGCTCTGGCAGTTTATTATTATTAACGCGATGAAAATAAGCTCTCTCACTGAAGATAGATTGAGACATTTACTAGGAGTGTTGAAAGGGTCTCATGGAATACTTTAATATTAGATATAGATTATTGGTTTGGCTGAGCTTTGTTTGACCATATTTTTTTCTTGTCTTTAGGCAAAGAAGGAGATGTACGATGTCAAGAAGCAGAGGCTGTGTTTAGCGCAGGATGAGTACAAGCATTTGAACAATGCTCTGTCCACACTCGCTGCCTCCAGAACTAGTCGTGAGTATATCTTTAACACATCTTAACATAATGCATATATTTATACTAATATTAATTATTATAGAGAGCGGATTTTGTGAGAATCTATGTATGCGGAGACTCTCAGTAACCACGGCACCTATTTGAAAAATTCTAACCCAATTTCAAAAGGACATTATTCCAAATGGACATAGGATATGTTATAATCCCCTAATACATTTGATCCGTGGGACACGCGGGACCAGTTTTCAGCATAAAGAATTCTGATTAACAAATTTTACTTTGTTTTTATTATTAGTTTTTGGGCCTCCAAACTTAATTTTGTTCCACTATGAAACTTGGCTCATCCACTACCGTGCGTTAATACACAATAGCAATTTGTTACGTAGTTGCACGTTATTATAACGAGTTTATGTTATAGTTACCTTAGTATAACTGCACTGGTTCGGATCCGCTCCTAAGAAACGAGATTATAAATTTTAATCAACTCACGGGCACTTATGGGCGAGCTCTTAATATATTACCTACGTTTGCAAATAGCCCCGATGGCTGATGGTATGTGGATAAATTGTAAATAATGGTTTACGTGTTATTGAACGAGCTCAAATCGAGCTCAGACTTGGCTTTTTTCTCTTTTGATTTATTCTTATAGGGCCGGCTCTGATATTTTTTTGTTATGGTGGTGTAGCAATAGGAAATGGTTAATTATTGATAAAACAATGTGCTAAGGTTTAATAATGAACTATCGCGCATTTTAATGTCTACTTTTCATTATATTCTCGCTATATATAATGGCGACAGGTAAAACAAGCAAAACAATGTTTTTAACCCGATTCATTTGTATTCCGCAAATTTAATAAGAAGTTGTATGATTCTAAAACGTTTGAGCCGTTATTTCCGGTCAATATAATATTATATTTATTTTTTTTAACAATTGCCGGCACAAGTCTCAAACTGTGCTAAATTTCTAGTCGATAGCGTTAGTAGTTTCTGAAAAAAAAAACCGCAACGTACGAGATAGATAGATAGAGCGACAATGCATTTCGTATTGAGTCACTGTGCTGAAACTATTCTTAATCCTATTCTATACTTGATTAAAGCCCGTATTCCCCGCAGTATGTTCATCAACAACATCGATGACAACGACCTCAACAACCTCTCGCCATGACCCTGAGCTCCTCCGATCTGAAGTATCGCAGGCGAGAGGTAGGGTCGCGCAACTTCGTAAAGAGCTGCGACAGGCTCGGGCTGAGGTTGCTAGCGCAAGGCGAGGAGTTGACACCCTTGCTGAGTAAGTGGATTAGACTTGCGAGCTTCTTCTTAAATAAACCCTCCTGAATTAGTCTTATAATTGGTTCTCTTTTCAGGGTGGAGCAGAAACTAAGCGCTCAACAAGGCTGCTACAACATCACTGAAGCTCAGGCCATCATGACCGAGTTGAAGAACATCCAGAAATCTCTCACCTCAGGAGAAAAAGAGAGAGCAGACCTCATGCAATCCCTTGCTAAGCTTAAAGATGACCTAACAAGGTTACAACTCGGGGAAGCGTCACCAGACCTTTCCACTTTAAGTATTCCCCAAGAGAAACTTAGCACTGCCTCCCAAACTGACCTTTGTGCTGACTTGGTACCGATAGGTACGAGATTAGCTGAAATGGCGAGGGTTCGCCTTCAGTACGATGAAGCAAGGAAAAGAATACAGCAAATACAGCAGCAACTAGCCGATTTAGAAGACAAGGTACAGCCAGGTCAAGCGGAATCTGATAAGGACCGCTTACTATTATTCCAAGAAAAGGAGCAGTTACTGAGAGAACTGAGAAGTATAACACCGAGGACGAGGTCGAAACAAGAAATGAGTGAGATACAAACGGAGTGCAAGAGATTAGAGCAAGATTTGAAGAATGCCTTTGAGATGTCCAACAAATGCATAGCAGATCGGTTGAGGTTACATGAGGAGAAACAGTTATTATTACAACAGTTGAAAGATGCTTTAACATCGATGACGACGTTAGAAGGTCAACTGAAGACATTATCAGCTAGTACGCTTTCTGTATCGAGTAGTTCAAGTTTAGGGTCCCTTTCTACGGCCAGTAGTAAAGGGTCTTTAAGTTCGGGAATCAGCTTCACAGATATTTACGGAGGGCCGCAGATTGCGAGCTCGTTCCAAGCTGATAAACCAATCGATATGGTAGATCTGCACCGAAGAGTTGAAAGGTAAGAAGTGGTTATTGTTATTATAATATTATTGTTATTGTAAGTTATATTCCAAAAAAAACCGTGTAGTTGAAGAAAGTTTGTATTGACATTGCACATTTTTAAGTCTTAAAATATCCACAGGCTTCTTCGTGGATCAACCTATAACCAAGACAGCGTGACTCCCGGAGCAAGTAGCTCGCCATCGCAACCCTCACTATCACCGAGAAGTAGCCTGTCTTCTGCCAGTCCGCCGCCACCGCCACCTTCATACAATCAGGTATGATAGTTTATTTAGATACTTTCTGCCTTCTAAGACGAAGCACTTCTGCCAACGGAGCACTTTTGAGGAAAACTTAATGTTTTTGATTTTCATGCAGTTCTTTTGAAATTGTAATGAACGAAGTAGATTTTCCCAATTTCTATAGAAATATGATAATAATGTTTTTGTCTAATAGCCAAAATAACGAGACCATGGCAAGCTCTATTAGAATCAAATTACAACCAAAACAGCCATTAGCAAGTACATTACTAAACTTTCTGGTTTGGTATGCAAGCTATTTTCCTCAACATAACAAGACGTAAAAAAGTCTCGAACTAATCAAGATATATCTAAGAGTTCACGACACCAGATTTTATCTGATTAGCTTTATGCAAAATCATACACGCGCCCTCTGGCGTTTGTCAGTCAAAAGAGACAAGCTTTCACTTTGAGTTCAGAGATAAACGCGCGGATAGCATTAGGTTGTATTGTATTATGGACGCTGCAAACGAGGAGAAGGTACTCGAAAGGGAACAACTAGAAAGCATTAATAAATACTGCTTTAGATCAACAAAGTAAGAAGGCTAAATGAAATCAGCTAAAGACGAAGGGCCAATTAATATGATGCGTTATGCTTTACAGGTGGAAAGACAACGACGTCAGCAGAGGGAGATAGAAGATAAATTAGCTGAGATGAGGATAGGTGTCGCCACAGGTCTGAATGAAGTCACTGGGCTTGCTACAAGTAAGTTGATTATTCAGTATTATTTATCATTAGTTATTATTATTATTAGTATTATATTAGATTATTAGTTTTAGTCTACTTAAAAGTGAATTTTATGTATAACGTTAGTTTGCTCCATCAACTACTATTGCTACTTACTTTATGGAAGTTAGGAGAGAAGTTGAAAACGAGCAATGATTGCGTTGTCTAAAGAAATCATAATTGTCGATAAAATCTATTCCAATTGTAACCCAGCGACTATATCAGCAACACAAGTCACAGTAGCAGTATTAGAAGAAATCCAGTTCTAATATGATCATTATCTTCAGTTCCAGTCCAACTGCAAGGACCAGGGCGGCCGTGTGAGCCGTTGTCCCCAATATCTGAGACTCCACCGCCACCACTCTCGCCTAGGACTCCCTCATCTAGTGGTAATTATAAAACTATATACAAATGATTTTTTTTTGACCCCAGATTATCTGTATAATTGTTTAAACTTGATCATTGATTATCTGGATTATCTCGGGTTCACATTCCAACTAATCCGGTTTATAGGTTCTTGCCCTACTTTTTATTTACGCACTATACCAAAACATTTCTTTATGTGACTACATATTTATGTTGGAATATAAAACTTTGAGGAATTTCGTGTATTTTAGTAAACTAAAGTTTTAATTAGTTTCACGCCCTAAAAGGGTACTTATTAGGGTCAAGGCTTCTTTAGTTATTATCGATTCCGAAGTCGAGTCTTGATCTAAATCGGTCGGTATTTTGGTTAATTTATTTTCTTTCAAATGTTTAACTATTTCAAAATATCAATATTTACAATGATAGTTTAAGACCGACTCTAAAAGCAATCTAGAATTCACTCTACAATGTTATACATATAGGGAGTAACCACCAGAAACCGATGTAACTTTCATTAAATTGCAGGTACAAATACTAGATCAGTGTCGGCTGCAGTAAGCGACGAGTCAGTGGCAGGTGACTCTGGAGTGTTTGAAGCGGCGCAAGCTGGTAACGATGCCTCCAACGCAGGTGAATATAGTATTTAGTTGCATAAACACTAGGGTTCAAAATGCAACGTTATTGAGTTGAGTTTGAGACTTAACAAATATGGATTTGAGATCCTGTTTTTTAAGATTTAAGTGCTTTTCTACCCACTTCAATAGACAATAATAAAAAAGAATTGATTCATATATCCGTTGTAAGTATCATCTATTTAGAAATTGTAATATATGTATGTAGTATATCAGTTATCTGGTTTCCATAGTACAAGCTCTGCTTAGTTTGGGATCAGATGGCCGTGTGTAAAAGAATATCTCAAGATATTGATTATTATTACTTATAAAGATTATTATTCTGTTTACAGTGAATAGTGCCCAAATTGAGATCAAATTGCGTTACTGTCCGGACGAGTCGGCGTTGGAGATCGCAATCTTGAGAGCTCGCAACCTTCATGCACTCTTCATTGATATTGGAACTGAAGTGTAAGTAATAGTTTATTTAATACACTAGAAGATAAATTTATTTTTCGTTTTACCTGACCTATACTAATAGCCTACATATAACAATAACCTACCTTTAAGCAAAAAAAAATAAAAAAATGAAGATGTATGTATAAAAAAAATTCTGAATGATTTATATCAATGGCCGCATATAGATCATCCCATATACAAATAATATATTAGAAGTATGTACCTACATCAAAAAGCAAAAACTATTTATTAATCAATCAATGAAAATAGAAATATCAGGACAAAATCACAAGAGTCGATCATTCACAAGTGCCTGTGAGGGCCTTTTTGTATAGATATATTTCTCATCCATTTAATAAAAAAAAAAACAATGGGTTGTACTCTGGTAGTACTTTAACATTAACGTTGTGCATTTTTTACCTTCTTACGAATTTTCGATCAGGTGACGCGAGTTTAACATTTTATACCCATCCCAAGAAAAGCGCTCAACGCCGCTAAAGAAGTTTTCACTTCAAAATATAAATATATGGCGGGGTAATTAATATTGTATCAATCAAGTTGAAGTTGTAACCGTGACGGTATGTTGTACACAGTGCCGTCCGCGGCGCCCTGGTGGTGGGCGGCGGCTGCGGCGTGGCGTTCGGCAGCGCGGCGCTGGCGTGGCGCGGCGCGGCGCTGGCGTGGCGCCACGCGCAGCGCGCCGCCGTGCCCGGCCCCCGCGGCCTGCGCGCCGCCACCCTGCAGGTCAACCTCACCACTGGCTCTGAATGCCTGGTAAGTTCACTATTGTAGCTGTACCTTATACTCCCCTTCCCTCCCCCCATTGGGTTTCTGAGAGGCATGGTACATTTTGCCGCTGGCACCAAATTTTGATGTGAAACGTCTATAGGCGGTGGGTGAACCTGATTGTTGGCGTGGCGATACAGGCCGTGGCTACGCTTCGCCACGCTATATGTTGAGGTGTCAAATTAGGATTTTCTTTTTTTTATTTAGAATTTTTGAATTTAAACGGGAAGATCTTCCGCCAAGCTCATGCCTGGGGACCGCGGTCCAACTGTTGATGTTAGATGCTTGTGTATACCTATATCGAATCCTGAGAGAATCTCGATATCGCGATGTAGGCTTCTCGCGTGTTGCCTGGTGCGGGCGGTGAAGGATTGTATGCGTGTTTATAGATGTCGCCACAGTTCGTTTCGTGACCTGTTCTTTTATACGTATATTAGGTACTTGTACAAAATAATTTCGATGTTTCACATCTGCCAGGCGTCCCGTGACGGCTCACATGTTTTTGTTTTTAGAACGTTAGACTTGATCCTGACGATTAAAATCAATTATAACATGATGAAAACTAGCCAAATTTGAGTATCTCGGCTTTTCAGTCTAGAGTGCCATGTGAATTTTCAAGGCGAGAGCGATTAACCTTCTGAAAACCACATTTGACCAAAACCAAATAGGACCATCACTACCAAGAAATAACGTTGAATTTCCCCCGCAGGGTTGTGCACAAGTGAGCCTTGCAGATTTCGACCCGGATTCGGTGTCCCAGAAGTGGTACAACGTGCTGAGTTTCCGATGTATGAGGAGGGATGAGAGTTCTGATGAGTCAACAGTCATATCGTCACAAACATCCACTCTTACTAGGAATAGAGGTAATTTTTTAAACTACTTTTTGTTACTACATAAATATGTTATGAACTTGTTTTGGTGGGTCGGGGTTTAAATATACGAGTATATCAAAGTACGTCTATAGAAAAAACAAAGTATATCAGTTATCTGGTTTCCATAGTACAAGCTCTGCTTAGTTTGGGATCAGATGGCCTTGTGTAAAGAATGTCCCATGATATTTTTTTACTAAATTATTACATAATATATATTACTAAATAATAAATAAATATTTAAATAAATATAAAGCATATAGTTGTTATTATTGTAATTTTTTCTTTCTTTTTGTATAATATTCATACTTATATTTATTGTTTGCTTCAAACTAGTGTTATGTAAGATATTGGTAAAAATTCCATTTTAGTACGTGGATAGCTGTAATTGGTCTCATAATTATAAGTTCAAACCATGTAATTTTTTATAGTTTAAGACTGTTGCTGTCCCAAATAAAAAAGAAAAAAAATACTACAATATTAGAATTATGATAGGTAATTTCAGGCAAATTTCTCTATAATATTTCTCTTACCGTCAAACTATTACTAAATTATCCAGAGTCTGAGTCTACTCCTCTTAGTTGCAATATGGATAGATAGGCTAGAAATTAATTGTCGCTGTCAAAATTAAATTTCCAATACAAGTACAAGTAACTCTGTTACTAGAAGGCCAAGAGACTGACTATAGGTAATCTCAAGCAGAATTATCTTTGATATTTCTCTTACTGTGAAGCTTATTTTAATTTAGCCAGATTATGACCATACTCCAATTAATGATAATATGGATCATATGGATCTCATTGAAAAGGATTGTCTCGCTGTCAAAATAATTTTTATTCCAATTCAATAAGTAGTACTTACTTTGTTACTAGAAGGCAGTGAAGCTCATTAAATTGAGTCTGGATGGAATTCAGGTTTTTAATAAATCTATTACTTGCAGGTCCCGAAAGCATGACGGGTGCAGAATGTAACGTAGATTGTGGAGACAATTCAGCGTCAGAAGATGAAGAGTCTAGAGAACCACTGAATCAGGTAATTTTAAATAATTTCTTACTTATATAACATCATCCATAACTATAGTAATAACCTTGTTTAATACGCTTTTATTAGCTTGGTATGTATGTATGTATCTATTTATATACAGTGTAAACTCTTTATAACGTTATCCTTTATAACGATAAACTCCCTATAACGTTGAAGTGAGCCCAAGTTGGTTGGTTTGTTCACTTTGTTTTTTTTTGTTCACTCCATATAACGATAACTCTCTATAACGACAAAAAATGCTCAGTCCCTTGAGTTTCGTTATAAAGAGTTTACACTGTATGTATGTAATTAAAAAAAAATATATATTTTGTTGTAAGAAAGTGTCGGGTCATTTTAAAGACGGTTCTCGCATTTGGACTATAGTTCTACTTCACATTAGGTAGACAGACTGACATATAAAAAAAGACATTTTCATAATGATGATAATGATTCTTTTACCAATATCTGTCAATAAAATATTTGACATCAAGTAACCCAAGCATTTTTACAACCTATTTTTTTTTCTTAATCACGCTATTTTTAATTTAATTATCATATTCTTCTGACTTCTGTCTTTTAATTGTTAAATTTTTTCAAGGATTACTTTGTAGTATTTGATTTTTTACTATTTTAAAAAACTGCTTATTCATTAGCTACATAATTTCTATCAATTCTCTTCTCAGATAGTGGAAGAGGATTCGTTTGAAGATTACATTCCTGAGGAGGACATTGCTCTTGAAGAAGAAGAATACCTTAATCCAAGCACTGCTGAGAAGGAAACCAACACTGAGTGTAACTTCTATCCCGAAGGAGCGAGACAACTGCATCGGAGGTACGTTTCTAACATGTATTATTCAGGAAGTGGTTTCGGGAAAGGGTTAAAATTGTGTCGAGTATTTTGACTTATGTAGATAATGTTCTTGGTGGCAGTGAGCGGTTCGGATTTAGAATTAATTACTATTTCAAACCTACAATAAATACCCAGATACCAAATACCTGTATTTCTCTATTGTAAAATGAGGTCTTAAAAGTTAAATCTCATATCGTTGGGTTGAAAAAAAAAAATAATAAGACCTGTCAATTCTGTTAAAATCGGTGTCCAAATTGATCATTATAGAGGCAGAATTTCTTTAGCTTCAACAAGTAATTTCGCATTGGCAATGCTCCTGGTGTTGCAATAAGCGGCGGTGACCACTTCTTTATCATATACTTGACATTGAAGATTTTATTCTTCTTGAGCTGTTAATAGCTTCTTGATGTTTCCACCAAAATCATCCATACAAACGCTTACTAACCTTACGGTGATGGATATTGAGTATATAATTGTTGTCCCACCAGATATTTGAAGTGCCTCAGACGAGTGGAGGCCGATGGCAGGCCCGACGAGGACATCATATTGCCAAAATAAAAAATAAAATAAAAAAGTCCGTCCAAATATAATTTGTACATAGTTTTGTTTATAAATAGGTATGTTTACATTGTGTCTGGGTTTTGCCTTTGTTTACAATTTAACATAACAATAATTTGACAATTAAAAATGCATGTTGTTTCATTTACATTTACTCGTGGGCTTCTACAGTTGCGGTAGTTATTGTATAGGATTATGTACCCAATGGGAGCCGAAGGGACCCTTTTGGGACACTAAGGCTCTGCTGTCCATCAGTTCGCCCGTCCGTCCGTCCAACATTCACAAGGCTGTATCTTTTGAAACGTAATAGGTAGATTGAATAGAGTGTGTACTCTAATGGCCGATATAACAACAATATAAATTAAATACCCTACTAATATTATAAATGTGAATGTAAGTTTGTTTGTTACGCTTTCATTCGAAAACTACTGAACAGATTATCATGAAACTTTGTACACATATTCTTGGAGGTATTAGAAGTAACATAGGATACTTTATGTGCCGGGAAAATGTTACATCCCTCGGGAACGCGGGTGCAACCGCGGGGGACTGCTAGTATAAAATAAAAGAAATTACAAGGTATAGGGACCTTGTAATTGAAAATGTGTACAAGGAACGTGGTATTGTCGCCCTTCGAATGCGAGTTCGACTCGTTCATGGCCGGTTATTTATTATTAACCGACATTATAAAATTTGTTGGGTAAATATTGTCCCTGGACATTAGTTATTTATTTTATCGCTCTCAACAGCACCATTGGGTACAAACTAAAATTTATTATAATTGTCGCAACTGCTAATTGATTTCAAGTGTTTGTGCATGAAAAGCATGAGACGTGGCACAATGTGAATGTATCATTATTTTGTGTATTTAATCCACATGGGTCTTATCATCGTCTCTAATTGCGATCAAATTAAGACTGATTTCTGTGTCTCACGTTAAAACTATGGAAATTAACGTTTGAGGGAAAAGCAAGTGTCTTTAGGCGTATTTGAATCGTATAATGAGATGATGGTAGGGCTCAGGCTGTTGTTTTCTTCTTACCACCTTTTTACTAACTCCCATGTCATCAGACACGGCAATCAAGTAATAACGGACGAAAACAGCAGTTGGTGTACAATTTTCGATATTTATATTCTGTTCATAAATTATTATGAGTGTTTTTCTTAAAATATATACATTTTTATAGGAAAAGTCAACAAGTAAGCGCGAACCCAGACGAGCCCCTAGCAACAATAAAGAGATCTCAAACGTTTTCACCACAACCTCAGAGTATCAGCAAGGGGCATTACATTTGCAGGTATGTACTGTAGAAGTTGTATAGGTCTTAGTGCAGAGTTTGTCCGAGGAAGTACTACTTCCTGAGACATTTCCGCCGTGGAACAGTAGTGCACTTCTTGAAATCTAAGGCGGTGGAATTACAATCACATGAGACTTAACAACTCACGTCTTAGGGTCGACATCGCATTGGCGTTGATCTGATTGTTGGCCTAATGAAGATTTTAATATATATATATATAATGCACTGTAAAACTTAATTTTTATCATTGTGTGCAATTGTTTGTCGTCCTCAATAAAGAAAAATAAAAATAAAATAAAAATGAGCTGAATTAGGTGCTATTTTAAATTCCACGTGTAATATTGGCTTTTTTGCAGGATTCCATTAGATTTTTTCCGTTACTATAGGATATGTTAATACTGAAATTACCTTGAGTGTTATTAATCTATATGTGTTTTTTTTCTTCCATAGACTAAATCGCTCGGAGTCTGATTCGTCCATGGCCCAGTACGCTCGGCGCTTGACTCTACAGCCGCCACCCACTGGCATACCCTTTGATAGGAGTGTGCGCGAACGCAGATCTTTGAGGTGAGTTAAAAAAGCGATAGTTTATTATACTTGTTTAATTCATATAGCCTTATTTAGTTTCTCTAACTATTGTGGTATACTTAAACTGTGGATCAGTATTAAACAATTAAATTCTTAAACGTTGAATAGTAAAGTAAAGTAAACAATCAACCGGCAATCGTAATTTAAAAAAGCAACATGAATTTGTATTTTTTAAGAATACCTGTAATACACGGGCTCGCTCGTGGGGCCTAAATATAGTTGATGTGCAAGCGAATCTAATTAGTTAGTCAATGCAGTAAAAGTATAAAATGCCTTGTGCCCAGCGGCGCTTGTGGAGACTTAAATGTAGTTGAAGTGCAAAGGAATCTAGTTAGCAAGTCAATGCAATTAGAGTATAAAATCCCTTGTACTATCGGCGATTGTAGACACTTAAATATGGTTTAAGTGCAGGCGAATCTTGTTACTAAGCCAATACAGTTAGAGTATAAAATGCCTTGTGCCCAGCAGTGCTTATGGAGACTAAAATGTAGTTGAAGTGCAGTCTAATCTAGTCGTCAAGTCAATGCATTTAGAGTATAAAATGGCTTGTGTACAGATGGGGCCGCACGCGGGGCGCGGCGGCGTCGGCGCGGCGCGGCGCGGCGGCGCGCGGCGGGCGCGCGGCGCGCACGTCGCTGGACCTGACGCTGGACCTGCGCGCGCAGCACGACCGCCTCGCCGACCTGCGCACCGACATCGCCAACCTCACCACGCTCAACAAGAGGTACCTACACCAAACATATCACTTATTCTTTGTTTTAAACTATGTATTTTAAAATTGAATTTGTAAACATTATTTGGATGAAAAAGTGTAAAAAATATTTGTGAACTCTGACATATCTCTTTGTTTTAAATGCCTTAATTCTGGACAATTTATTTTTTCAAATCATAAATACATATATGATATAACTATGCAATTATTTTCATGTTAACCTACATTGATAAATATATTAATACTTACTTACAAAAAATAATATTATAATTTCATATAATTTTAAACCAGAATTTTTAACCTCGCCCCATAAATATTTTTCTTACCAGGTTTTTTACCAAATCCATTCAACCATCACTGCAACTTGCTACCTTTTCAATAATGACAGCTCAAACGTGATCGTCCAATATACCCAACTAACTCAAAACTCCTCTTCCAGATTAGAAGAAGCTTGCGCTCGAGGTGATCCAGCCTTAGCCGCATGGGTAGCCGAAGACGAAAGCCTCCGAAGACTAGTGGCACCACCATCGGAACCTGGCGCTGACAGAACAGCCCGGCTGCTCAACAGGACCTGCAGGGAGATATACCGGCTGAGGAGGTCGAGGCAGGGCGGCAGGAAACCAGATCTCGTTACGTTCAAGTGAGTATTTTTAATTAGGTGACATCTGTAAATAAAGTATTGTTAACATCAACGCAAATTTTATAAATAAAGGAGAAAGTTTGTATACCTATTTGGGTTTAGGAACTAATCCCAAAACTACGTATCAAATTGGTAAAAATCCGGCAACCTTTTTGGGGACAATTTTAATTGTCTTAAGAATGTGGGTGAAACCGCGGGACAGCTGCTGGTCGTTAATAAAATATATTTTTTATTTTATTAGTAAAGATGGTCATGAAGAGTGTAATTGGATGAGACCAATGTGGTAGCATTACAATTATGGTAATTAAATTCGCCAGAGAAAATCAAGCTTTTATTTTATTAGTAAAGAATGAAGAGTGTAATTGGATGAGACCAATGTGGTAGCATTACAATTATGGTAATTAAATTCGCCAGAGAAAATCAAGCTTTTATTACTTAGATAACTCTGGTGTGCAGAAAACAGAGATAACCGCAAATTCGATGCAATACGAGTTTTGTAGTATCTGAGAGCCTCGATTTTAATTTGATTTTATTTACTACAGAGAAAAGATGGCATTCTTCACTCGCAGCAGAACAACAATCCCACTGCTACCCGGTGAAGAAGGCGACGACATTCTCTCCGAGGACGACTGGGAGGAGGATCTCGAAGAACGTAGGACACCCGACGGAAGATCATCAAAAACTTCCTACGAGCACAGACGAGAGGTTCCAACCAACTGCCAAGACCAAGCGAGATGCCCATCCGATGTGTCCAATCAAACTGAAGGTCCCAGCGAGGTAGTGGAGTGCAAGAACCCCTGCATAAACCCAGAACCGAGCTACGAGAACTTACCCGTAAAAATAACGGAAGAAACGGAAACTGAAACGGAAAACAAGACTGAAGAGGTGAGGTATGATTTTGTTGTTGATAGAGTGTTGGGTGTTCAAGTTTGAACGTGTGATTCGAGATGATTTGGTGAATCAATTCATCTCTAAGGTATGGCCTTTGCAAAATAAATATGGCACCGTTAAAAAAAATTACAAACATTATACTGTGATCACTATTGCCTATTGAGATTTCTGGAATGAAGACTGAAGCGAAAATGTTTTATTATATATTTGTATATGTTATTTGTATGTATAATATTATAATTCATCAGGACTCTAAACCGTGTACGCTTGTGCAAATAGAGTGCCATATGTGAAAAGTTCAATATGAAATCTTCTATACATATTTATATTTTTAATACAGTTTATATTACTTGTACAAAAGAATTAACAGTGCCTCAAAATATTTGGTGCCTCAATATAATGTACGAAAACCTGCGATAGTGCCATATGAAAGGCAAGAGGAAGACGGGGAAAATAAAATTAGGTACAAAATAGTTGTATGGAGAGTCACAAAATAAATGCCAAACAATTTTTTTATTGTAATAAGAACCTTACTGCTGTGGGAATACGAGCACTTGTAAATAAATACGTAACGTCTTTAAGCGGCGGCCCACCGAATAGTTGTTCTATTCTGTAGATAAATAAAAAAGAAGTAAAGTAAAATGTGTAGGGATTTTCTCCACCGAGTAAATAGGACTTGAAAGGCCAAAAAGAAAGCTTTGTAAATATGGGCTTAAAGGAGTCGTTTATTGATGGTAAGGGGTGACTATGTAGTAAACATGCCCTATCAAATTTAATTCATCAAATGACCTAAGAGTAAGAATCTGATGCCTACTGGTTGTTATTTTTGGAAACATTTCTGACATACATTGCACAAACTATAGTTAAAAGATACGCTGATGGTTTCTGTAATACAGTCAATATATGCTATCAATTTGGGAAGTTTTCTGGGTCCTTGCTTGTCACGAATTTCAGTAAAACCCGGGCTCTTGAGACGTGCAATAAATTATATATTTTCAACGTATATGTACCTATTCCATAATGTTTGTTTGTACCGAGATCTGAATTTTGTACTAATGGTTTATTTGTCTCACTTGTACGTAAAAGTTGTTTTGATAACTTAAAATAAGACAATCAATATTTTACTTGTGAATGCCGTTCGGTTTGTATCCTTTCGACTTAATTTGGTGTACAAATTGTTTGAAATGGAGTTCTTTTGTGGATTTGACGAATGACGTTTAGAAGTAAAGTTATTGAGTACTTTAGATTTAAGTTCGCATCGGTTGCTTTGAGTAAAGCTTTTTAATGCGACGAAATTGCAATTCTGCAAAATTTTAGCAGTGTCCAAATAATCATGACGCCGTTTTGCAGTTTTATTTGTTTTGTTGTCGCTCTTAAAGTTCTTGTATTCAAAGCAAATAATGTGGTATTTCTGTAGATACGCTATTTTAAAATGTACATTTTGTAACATACTATATTATTTTTTAGCATAACGCCTCTTGTACATAATCTGAAAGGTAAATAATTAACTATGAAAAAGAATTTGCATATCTGTATTCTGTTTTTTTTTTTGACTATCAATTACAATTAGTATAATTAATTATTAGCAATATTACTGGACTTTAAGTATTTTTTTATAACAAAATGATAGTCTCGTAGTTGTACTAGTGTAATGTTACATTTTTGTAAAAAATGTATATTTTTTAATATAATTATTTACGTGGAGTTTTATACGTTGTAATTTGTTATAAAAGGTGAATTTGGATTTGCCAAATTAATATAAGCCTTGTTTTTAATTCTTCCATTAAAAGAATGGGATTTATTATATTTTGTAAAGATGCCAATACTGACGATAGCAGGTTGATATGAATAAAAATTGAAAATAAAAACTATAAATTAATATATTTATTGTTTGATTTGAACCCCACAAAGTAACAAATTTTATTTATTGCAAGGAATTTGTCAAACCACAAGAAAGTCGCAAACAGTTGTGAACTTATACCAAAGTATCATGAGAGAGGAATGAAGATGTGTGCTAAGTTTAGCGCTTAACCTAAGCAAGCTATTATGAAACCCCTGAAACTTTTGATAACACGCTACAAAATACCCACAGAGCTAAACTTACACAAACAAATATCTGTTTATGACCAGAAGTTGGTGAATATTACTCTGTAATTACGTCGAATGCCGTAACGAGAGTCGTGGATTTGAATCCTACAATAAAGTTAGCTTTTCATTATAGAAAACATTGTGAGGAAACTTTAACATTGCAGTAAGGTCTTATTAGCCGACTGACGAACTGAAAACCAGTCGCCAAACAGCTGCACATTAGTCAGTTCCCTTCTGGACTATGTGTGCTTATCACATTCAATCACATCATCATAGGGAGTCCAACATATAGATAATTAAAAAAATAAATAGTCAACTAATTTGCAATCGTAGCGTATTATAGCAAAAGGCAGACGCTCCATCTGATGGTTAGTTGTCACCGCGTCTCGGGGTCGACGGTCTACACCGTCGACCCCGAGACGCAAAGTTGCTAAGTCTCATGTGCTTGTAATTTACCTTTCTAACCGAAACACACTTATATCAGTACCTACACTGCTTTGCGGCGGTAATGGGGAAGGTGGTAGTACTTCCCTGGATGAACTCTGCACAACGGCACACAAGATCTCTTCTATTTTTAAGTTATCCACCAGATGGTATGTGGTCACCACTGCCTATAAAATTAGCAATACCACGATCGTCAATGTATTGCCAACCTTCTGAAACAAACTGGCTCAAGTGTGGCTGTACTACAAACAGATTTTTAATTTGAGGGTGGTAGATATATATATTTTTAATGACACCAAACAACACATAATTAAATAAGAATTGCATCATATAACCATTATAAAAAGCGTTATTTAACACACAGTAGCCGTTGTTTGTGGGTACATGGAGCATATTTATTTATACGTACACGCAAAGGGCCAATCCAGTAATCTCCACGTACAATCGCTTAGATTACACCCCAAACTAACGACGTGCTCAACATACGCTGAATTATACTGCGGTACTATTAGATTTTAGTAATTCTACTGTTATAAATAGGCACGTCATTGAGGATGGAAGTATAGATGTTTGTTACTCATTCACGCAAAAACTACTTACGGATTTGGATGATATTTGGCGCATAGATAGATTATAATCTGGATTAATTTATTGGATACTTTTTATCTCGGGAAAATGTAATATCCCTCGGGAACCGATGTAAAACTGCAGGAAGCAGCTAGTGTAAAATAAATTGATTTTTTTTTACATAAAACTTCATGCCCATTAATCCCGAAGAGGTATGCAGATACGTATCCCAGTACAGAGACACACATTACGCCGTAGATATTTCAAGTCCCGACGTAACATGTGATGAGCATTATTTTTATAACTTTAATTCCGGGCTGAAAGTATCATTCCTACCAAAGAAACATAATTTGTTCCTTGTCCGTGAGAATCAAACTCAGGACCTCCGATCATTAAGCCGAGCTTAAACCGCTCGACAACCGAGGCGACATGTAATTAACAAAAAAAAAATCGATTTAGCTGTATAATTTATCATGTAGAATAGAAATAGTCAAAATTGTCCAAAGAAACTAACTAATGTGTACGATTTATCATAATTAACCATACTTTTTCCTCAGGCAATGTTAATGATGAAATATTGTTAGCAAATCAGATTTACTGGAAAGACTTAGTTCTTTGTCTAATCTGCCCACGCGATCCATAGAATTAAGTAAATGCCATATAGTTATCATAAATAAATAAATTGAAATATATTAAAATACGCCTTCACAGGCACTTATGAATGATCAGACGCTACCGCCGCACCGCGCCGGTTCGGAAGGTTGCTTTTACTGAGAAGAGCAGGTATTACTATTTTCGAAATAAGATTGTGTACATAAAGATGTGTCCTGCAGGAGCGAGCGCTACACTCAAGCATTGTCGTCTTAAAATAATCGTTTATGTTGTAGAAAGCCTTCTGTACTAAATAAGTCTTAATTTAAAAAAAAAAAAATTGTGAAGGAAAATAAAAATCAGCAGGGATTTTATTTATATAATGCTATTAAAGCGTCACCCCATTTTATTAGATGCTTCATACAGCGTGATGTTTCACATCAAAGAAAGTATTAGAATTTTTTTATCTGTGTACCTACCAATTGTTTGTAAATGTTGCAATTACTCATTTTTTAAAGAAAAGTATTATCTCAAAATCTTACAAAGTTAAAATTTTCACACAAATCAACCAATACTAGGTTTTTTGTGTTTAAACTCTGATTCGACTCTGCTATGATGAGGCCAAGAATGCAGCTCGCACTGACACCCTGACTGTCACGCCATAGGTTGTGGATTCTGTCTATTTGTTGTGTGTCTAGGTGTGAATATCTATATATGTATTTCGATGAAAAAAGAATAGTCAAAGTATATGAGTTATCTGTTTTCCATAGTAAAAGCTCCGGTTAGTTTAGGATCAGATTGCCTTCTGTCAAGAATGTCCGAGGATTTGAATGATTTATTATTATTTATTTAGTTATTAAAAAGTTTCCCTTCTCCATCATTATGTAAGTTTCTTGCCAATTTACGATTGGCTCATTAAGGTTGTTTTCGATGAATTTATTTGAATGGCAATAAAAAACATTGGAAGCACATTTTTTTTAAAATGAAATTTTGCATTTCTGCCAGTGTCATGAAATAATTCAACAAATAAAACTTTTTTTTATATTTGACATATCATCATCATCATCATCATCATCAGCCTATCTCCGTCCACTGCTGGACATAGGCCTCACCTATGGCACGCCACTGAGCTCGATCTTCAGCTCTTTGTTTCCATATTTGACATATGGAACAGACTATATAAAGACGCACCTACTCACAGAGTATAAATTGTAGTGAACGAATAAGTGCCCTCACGCACTCACCCAGCCACAGGATACGTCCAAATAACTCTGATTGTAAATCCACTACCGACGGAATTTTTTTTTACAACCCGCTGACCGTGGGGTGAAACTAATTTGGAATTTTTGGAACCCAAAATTCGTTGTCGCGCCGGAGCAATTTCTTGTTATTAATGGTATTTTAATTTTAAGTTAATTATGGGTTAAATATTTTGAGATCTTTTAATAGCTTGTTTTGTTCGTTAATAATATTTTTAGGGAATTTTCCGATGGTGAAAAGTTAATAAATACACTTATACTACACTGCTTTTATTAAAGGTACAGTTTGTAAGCTTGGATATAGGAGGTAACTTACAAAAGTACACATCGGATTTCAAAAAGCTTTTCACTGATAGATAGCTACAAAATTTTCGAGTAATATAGGCTAAGATTTTTTTTGACTATACTTTCATTCTCTCTGGAACGTGGGTGAACCCACGGGACGGATGCTAGCCCAAGCTAGTTTCATATCAAATGACTATTCTATACCGAGCTAGGCATAGATGAACTTGTGAAAAATTCGAAACTGAATATCAATAATTCTCAATTTGTAACATCTTACAAGAAATGGAAAAGTATCAAGATAACGTAACTATAGATTGAATAAATTTCATGACGTCTAAGTGTGAAAATCAGATCATTAGTTTTCAAGTGACGAGCGAACAGACAGGAATACCAGTTTAAACACCTAATGCATTGATAGATAGATGGATATACGGTACGATAATATCTTGATTTATTAGAAAACGTGTAAAAGTAAATATTGTCACACTTTAATTAAGTTAAAGTGCAGTGTTTATTGTTTACTTGGTTATTTGTTTACGGCTTAACTACCGAATTGATTTAGTTGAATATTAGCAGAGGGGACGGACTATGAACATTTATTATTGGAAACGTTTTATTGAACATACTTACGTTATAAAATTCTTATTATGTTGGACCGATACAAACTTTTTGATTTCCAGAGGTTGTAGAAATGTTGCTTTGCTGAAATAGACGGCTCAAACTAGCTAATTTCATGTTATATGTATATGTAAGTATGTGGTATTTGCGAGTCCAAATACATTATATTCTTTCTCGTAAAATAAATACCCTGGGACATTCTATACAAACGGCCATTTCATCCCACACTAACCAGAGCGTGTACTATGAAAACCAGATAATTGATACACCTAATACATTATTTTTCTATACGTTCTTAATATAGACATTTACAACCAGACACAGAACAAACAGACATATCATGGACACAAAGGTTTGCCCTGGTAAGGAATCTAACCCGCGACCTGTGGCGTCGGTCAGGGTCTCTAACAACGAAGTCAATTAGCCCGTCAAATTATATAACATTATTGTAAGTGACAAACTGAAAGCGAGATCCTAAACCTTATAACTTAGACCACATTCTTGCGTGACCAAAGCCGTCACGCGCCGCTTCGCCCGGATATGTCCAGGGGTAGACCTAGCAAGGTGGAGTTGGGGTATGAGAGGCAGGGGAGAGAGGGGAGGGGACTAACCGTGCAGTCAACGTTAATGTTACACAAAATTATGGAAATTTCGTAACATTACTGTACTGGCCACTCGATTTTACTGTCACACTAATGACGTCTTGATTGTGGTGATTATATTTGATATTATATACATACTAGCTGTCCCTCGCGGTTTCACCCGCGTTTATCGATATCATATATAGCCTATAACCATTAAGAAAAATTCGGCGTCGAATGGTAGCAGTCCTATCCCGATATGTTCAGTAGTTTTGAGGTGATGGTCTATGTCTATATAATATGGTCTAGGGTGCGTCAAAGGAACCCTATTTTCCTTATATACCTACATATATATAGAAATAATATGATATACAACACTATGATATATGTTAGGTATGTATTTATGTATTGGGAATGTGTTACTGTCTTTCTTATTGCGACTGATTGTGCGTGTATATAGTTTATTTTATAAATATTCTGAGACATTTTGACATACCGCCATGCGCCATTCAGAATTCAAATATCTGGACAGCATAGCACGCCAGTAACCTACCTTCAATTGCCATGACGTGGGTTCAAATCCTATAATGATCTTTATTCTTTAGCTTTCGGCGAAGGAGAACGTTATGAGGTAACCATAGCACGATGGAAGATTTTAGTACCCTGGCTGTATACCTTAAGTTACAAATATGTCGCCAAGTACCTGTCGTTTAGTTCCAACAGCTGCATTTGATAGTCTTCTACAGTTTTGGGGGTCACCTTCGGGTACATCATTGATGAAATTTTGGTCGAATACCAATTAAATTTAAAATCAAAATTATTAGACACATTCGATTACACTAGTTCAAAACAAAATAAGTTTTGGTACACATGACATATTTCAGTAAATAATAACAATAATTTCAAACACAGACAAATAAAAATTTCAAAAGAAGCAAAGAAAAAAGTAAATCATAATTTTGGATACAGAAAATCATTAATATAATAGGTTGGGGAAAAAGTTCCTTCACATTTTTTAAGAAAGTTCAAAACGTTTTTAATATAGTTTATTTACATTTAACTAAAGTATGTAGGTACCATTTTGTTCGATAACTTTTTGCCATCTTGTAGGTAGGGACATGATCCCATTGCTATAGAAATTTTGGGACTTCTGATCAAAATACTGCGACAAGTGGTTTTGACAGTCCTCTCGGGATGTTAACCTGACACTGCCTAAAGAATTCTGAAGAGACCGAAACATGTGGAAATCTGAAGGTGCAAGTTCAGGACTATACGGCGGATGCATTAATATCTCCCAGCCACACTCTCTTAATTTGAGTGGCGAAAGATGTGTGAGGTCTAGCGTTATCATGATGAAAAACCACACCCCTTCTGTTGATTAATTCCGGCCGCTTTCTCTCAACTTCTTGCTTTAATCTCATCAGTTGTTCGCAGTAGAGCTCAGAATCGATGGTCCTGCCTGGTGGTAACAGCTCATAATGAATAATGCCCTTCCAATCCCACCACACACACAGCATCACCTTGTTGCGAGTTAACCCAGGTTTCGCCACAGTCTGTGAAGCCTGACCGGCCTTTGACCACGACCTTTTTCGCACGTTATTGTCGTACGTGATCCACTTTTCATCACCAGTTATCAGCTTCTTCAAAAATGGTTCGGTTTCATAACGTCGTAATAAAGAATCACAAATGAGTACACGGTTCATTAGGTTTCTTTCAGTGAGCTCGTGAGGTACCCAAATATCTAGCTTTTTTGAGTACCCAGTTTTTTTCAAATGCGCCAAAACTGTTTTGTGGTCAATTCCCAGTTCTTCAGCTACGTAGTAACTACTGATATGCCGATCTTGCTCCACTTTTTCAAAAATGGCATCCATTTTATCCGTAATGGGGCGACCAGAGCGACGTGCATCTTTGACATCAAAATTTCCGGATTGAAAACGCTTAAACCAAATTTGTGCTACTCTCACAGACACTGCACTAGGTTCGCGGCTTGCGTTGCATTTTTACCTTTTTTGTAGTAAAATTTTAAAATGAATCGAATTTCTTCATTAGATTCACTCATCTTGGCGGTACGAAAAACAAATGCAAATCACACATTTTCCTCACGACAAAAAACCATACGACCACATACGCGCTCGCATGCGTTATTTACAGCGGGCCATTAAGGTCCGCGTAAAGGAGGCACGCAACGCTCAATGGGAACGTACTATCGAGGAGATCGAACCCTCTCATACTGCATTTTGGCAACTCTCCCGTAAATTCACTAAAGATACGGTAGCTCCCATGCCCCCCCTTAACAGACCTAACCTCCCACCCGCTTTCGAGGATAGCGAAAAGTCCGAATGCCTAGCCGACAGCCTGGCGCTTCAATGTACACCCAGCTCCCTTCATGTTGACCCGAGTCACGTGGAGGCAGTCGTTTCCGAAGTGGAACGGAGAAGTTCTCTCCCGTTACCATCTTCTCCTTCCTCCATCGCCCCAACCCCCCCCAGCCCCACTGCCACTGAGGAAGTGGAGGACCCCATCCCCTTAGTTACACCTGACCATCATCAGGAATCTACATCCGAGGAAAGCTCCAGGCTCGGATCGTATCACAAATCGAGTAGTTAAACTCTTCCCCCCGACCCTTATCACCCTTCTGGTGGCCATTTACAACGCCCCCTTGGCGTGTAACTACTTTCCGCAACAGTGGAAGGAGGCGCACGTCATTGGCATTTTCAAACCCGGCAAACCTAGATCCGAGCCCACCAGTTATCGTCCCATAAGTCTACTCAATGTCATGGGTAAGATTTATGAGAGACTCATCTATATTCGATTAAAAGCATATGCCGATGCTAATAAACTCATTCCCGACGAGCAGTTTGGTTTTCGAACCAAACACTCGTGTGTTCAACAAGTCCATAGAATCGTTGAACACATCTCTAGTAACTTCCAATCCGGTGCACTGACGGGCGCGCTCTTCTTCGACGTGGCGAAAGCGTTCGACAAAGTGTGGCACGACGGCTTAATTTATAAGCTTTACACTATGGGTGTGCCACCGAGGCTCGTTGCCATCTTACGAGACTACCTGTCGAATCGCTACTTTCGCTACCGAGTCGAAGGGCGCGTACTTTCATCGCCTCATCCCATTCGCGCCGGAGTCCCGCAGGGCTCGGTGTTGTCTCCCCTGTTATTCTCGCTCTTCACGAGTGACATGCCCAGGACCAGAGACACACACTTGGCCCTGTTTGCGGATGACACGGCAATCTACTCCTCAAGTAGAAGCGTTCCCCTCATTTTGAAACGTCTCCAATGCGCAGCCAACGCCCTAGGCGAGTGGTTCCGCAAATGGAGAATCGAAATTAATCCCACTAAGAGTCAAGCCATTCTCTTTTTTAGAGCTTTTCGCGCAACTTACCGAGCTTTCTCCGACACATCCATCTCTATGTTTGGCGTGCCCATCCCTTGGGAGAGGCAAGGCAAATATTTAGGCGTCATTCTGGATGAAAGACTTTCCTTCGGCCCTCATATAGACACGGTGCGTAAGCGTGCCAACTTTGTGTTAGGCAGGCTTCACTTCCTCATCAACTCACGTTCTAAACTCGCCCTAAAAAGCAAGCTTAGACTGTTTACCGCGTGTATACGGCCCATCATGACGTACGCGTGTGTAACTTTTGCACACGCCGCCCCCAAGCGGATCCATTCACTTCAAGTCCTCCAAAATAAATTCATGCGCAGAGCCACGGGCGCCCCGTGGTACATGCGAAATCTCCAACTCCACATGGATTTACGATTGCCGACCATCAGGCAATTTATCAAAGGGGCTTCTCGCCGCCATTTCGATTCTGCAATAAACCACAGTAATCCCCTAATAATAAAGGCCGCGTCCTACACTCCGTCCCGTATCAGTCGCGTTCGCAGACCGAGGCACGCCCTCGCCGAGTCTGACGACGAAATCACCAAAGCTCAAACAGCTGCAGCCAAATCTTCAGCTCGCGATACTACACACCCACAAGGCCATCAGCCTAGATACCGTCCTCGCCGGCGTGGACGTTAGCCGCGCTCCCTCTAAAAATTCATTGTTGTTGTTTTTTGTATTGAAATAAAGAACCACTAATAAATAAATCAGATAATGTAAAGTCTTTTGACCCCCCACGCAACGCCCTGAGCCCGAGGTCCGAGCCCCACAGGGGGCACCCTCAGTGTGTTTGTTGCTTAAAATCTAAATGTACTTTCGGCTGAGAGCCCCTAGCGCTCGCCGGAATTGTCCGCGTAAGGGTGTAAGAGCCATCTGAGGCTAACACCTTCGTCCCTTCAAAAAAAAAAAAAAAACACATTTTCCTAATTTGATTTTGGAATTATGTTCTTTAAAATTTAAAATGATACCAAAACCAGCCAGATACAAATAGTATAGCCAAAGAGATTTTATTACAAGTTCATACATACTATAATGCGAAAAGACTTTTTCTCCAACCTAATATATATATTATATTATAATTACAAATACAGTATATTATTAATTCTGTAGTGGAGGTATCTCTGTCTGTTTGTTACATTTATATGGCTGACTGCTACACGGATTTCGATGAAATTTGCTAAGCATATAGACATTGATATACGCAAGCTGGCTGGCAGCAGTTGGAAACAAAGAGCTGAAGATCGAGCTCAGTGGCGTGCCATAGGTGAGGCCTGTGTCCAGCAGTGGACGAAGATAGGCTGATGATAATGATAGACTAAATCTTGATAAATGATATAGGCTACTTTATGGCGCAAAAAACTACTGATAATTTGAGAATAAACATACATCTTTTTGCAATCTTTTTTTTAACTTGCAATGCATGTTGGTTTGTTCAGGTCAAATCTTACAAGTTGAATTAAAATCACTTCCTCTTAAGTAGTTGATATTTAACGAGAAAGTTAAGTTCCAATGACAATGCTAATTCCACACTCAGAAATTCCACTTCAGATGGAACTCCTAAACGGTCAATTACATAGACACGAAATTTTGTAGACACATTTAATTTTGATTGCCCCTTTTAAATTGCACCTTTACTTGGCTGCACCCGGCCAGGGAACTCTTTAATGGTGAACAGCATAGACAAGAAAAGGGTCTGTTTTTTTATGATCTATTATTTTACTTTACCATATTAGGTTTATAACGCGGGTAAAACCACGGAGCGGAAGCTAGTTATGATATAATGCCGTGTGTGGCTAACAACAATGGCCTAGTGTCGCACAATGGCCATGCGATAGAAAACGGGACGTCATGTCGGCGACAGGGGCTGCATATCGATGAGGGCGGCGCGGTTTGACGGCGCCTTGGGGTCGGGCTATAACGCAAGCGAGTATAGGTAGCGTTTTGATTACTTTAACTATTGCTCTAAGCAAACTTTTGTTCTTTCGAGACCACAAAAAGCTTAGAAGGAAAGTGACTCTGTAAGAGAACTGCGGTACAAAATATTTCAACTTTTTAAAATATATATCTTGGTATATTTATCTCTATGCATGATCTTCTGATCCAAAACTATGCATAGATTTATCATACGCTACAAATACTAGTTTTCAAATATACACTTATATACATATTTACGCTGAGACACAGAAAAAACAGGCAGTGGATTAACAAACACAAATGTTTGTCGTTGGTGGGAATCGATCCATGACCAGCTTGGCAGTCTGACCAAAACCGAAAAAGAGCGTAAACATAGCAGAGTATAGAAGTACTAGAGCTCTTAGTACAGAGTTCGTCCGGAAAAGTACTACCTTACTCATTTCCACCATAAAGGAGTGCTGTATTACTGTGTTTGGGTTAGAGAGGTAAGGGGGCCGGTGAGATTACAAGCGCAAAATACTTTACAACATCACGACTCGGGGTTGACAATGTTTAGCATTGCCCCTGGTCTTGCAAATATCAATAATCGGCGGTTACCACTCACCATTAGGTGGGCCGTCTGCCTGTTTGTCCAAATACTCCACATAAAAATACTATTTTATAACTATAAAAATAAACATAATTTTTTTTTTAAGTTCAATGTTTTTAATTTTATTTCGTTTAGTAACATTGTTTTGTTTATATACCAGCGGTGTCCGTGGTTTCAACCGCGTTCCAGAGGAATGTAAAATTTTCTCAAAATAGAAAGTAATCTATATGTTATCCCAGGGCAAGCTCTATCTATGTGCCGAATTTCATCCAAGTCTGTTAGCTCGCTTTTGAGTGAAAAAGTAACAAAATATACATCAGTGGTCGCAAACATTCGCATTTATAATGCTAGCTGTCGCCCGCTGTTTCACCTGCGTTCCTGCAGGATGTTACATTTTACCGGGACCTATCTGCTATTCCAGACTATAATCTATATCTGTGCCAAATTTAATTCAAATCTTTTCAGCCGTTCTGGCGTGATTGTATAACAAAATTCGTTCCTCACAAACTTTTGCATTTATAGTACCTACTAGTAGGATAAAATTTCATTTTCTTACACCCTCGCTAATAGTGTGACCACACAACAAGTAGGTATTTAGTCAAAAACGTTAGGCAAATCTCATTTTTATGCGCTTCACTGCGCCCGCGCATCGTGTCGGCCAGTTATCGATAACGTACAGCACCATTGTATGTTTATTGGTGTCTCTAGTTTTATGTGTTAAGTCGTGTTGGGCTTAGATTGGTATTGTCTTTCTTTACCGTGTGACTTCCCGGCTTAAATGTTAATTTATCTCTTACTCGTAAAAACTTATGATATATTGTTTTGGATATTTATCGATGCACACTTACAAACTAAACGCCTGGCATAACATATTTATTTAACAAGTGTCCATGATCGGCTCTCTCTCTATATATACAGCGTGTTACAAAATACACCGTAAAAATATAATTAATTATCAAAGCCAACAATCCTAGTAAGCTGTCATGTCAGAGAACCAGATTATTTAACAGAAAGGCCTACGTACCTATTTTACGTAATAATTGTCTACTTTAATATTTTTCTATTTTTCATAAAAAATATTTATTTTTTATTTTTTTGAGGTATGTTATACAGCGTTACTACAGTTCTTAAATATTGTGAATGCACTCGTTATAAGGCCCCATTTAACCTCCTTTCGGCTTTACGGGTGTTTTTGTAGCTAGCTGCCCAGTAGGTGGCGGGATAAACTAAAAGTAATTTAATTACAGCATTTGTCGGATCTTAGTAGATTATCAAAATAGAATATTAAAATAAAATAATCTTCGGAAATTAAAATGAAACCCTTGAACTTGATCGCAGCGCCACCTAACATATCCAATTCTGAATCTAAACCATTCAAGGACCTACACACACACACTTGAATTAAAATCAGGCCAGCCGTTTTAGAGGAGTTGAGTCATATACAGAATGCATATAGGCACAGAAGAAATATATTATATATATTATATAAATACATTTTTATAATAGATTCATTCATACATACCGAATAATCAGGGCAAATCCCTACTTAATATACTCGTATATTATAAATGTGATTGTAAGTTTGTTTGTTACGTTTTCACGCGAAAACTACTCAACCGATCATCCTGAAATTTTGTACACATATTCTTGGAGGTATAAGAAGTAACTTTTTGTGCCGGGAAAATGTTACATGCCTCGGGAACGCGGGTGAAACCGCGAAGGGCAGCTAGTAATAAATGGAAGCCTAGAAATGTCTGCTTTATTTATGAATGAATGAATGAATAGACATTATACTCGTGTAGAGTAGATTCTAGAGTTGTGGTAGAAGTGAGGACCTGGGTTTGATTGCCGCATCAGGAAAGGTAATGTTAATGTTAATTAGTCTAGAATTTATTACCTGTAAGTCGAGTTGGGTAAAGCATCAATACATGTTACGCTGTTACTTAACATAAAATATCTTTGGTAAAATGTGGATCTCACTTCTGAGATCACTGCCTACTTCTTCAGGGTTAATGAGCGCGAAGATATGCGTGACATGTATGTATAAAGGTGCTATAAATCACGCAATAGGTCATGGGTGTGTCGTGTGAAAAATTATCTAGGACATTTATTTATTTTAAAATTGGACAAATGCGAGTTGAGTCGTGCACGATAAGTTATATCGTATGCAGTAAGGTTTGAAATTCGCAAAAAAACTAGAAAATTACTTATTTTTATTTATATTTCTTTTGGTTCATTAAAAAATATTATTTGGGTACAATTTTTTTTTTACTACCAATACCGTTCTTTTTGAAAATGCCTACTCTCTTTATAATTAAATAGGCTGACCGACTGATCAACGCAAGCACTAAACTACTCCACATTCGAATATGCAGTTTGGTAAGTAACTTCTCTTTTTAGCTAAAAGTGTTAAGTACTGAGAAAAACAATAGGGGGTGCAGAATTTAGAATTATTTTTTAACAAATCAATTAAGTTAATAAAAAGAAAATGTTAATATTTTTATCAAAAAAATCTTTTTTTTGTTACTAATAAATTAATTGAAATAATATATTAAACAATGTATATTTGTCTCATGTGCCTATAAACGTGCTCTTATCCCTAACATAACTTGGGATAACTTGGTAGGGATAAGTGGTATGTACCATTCGGTAATGGGCAGTGCACCTATCTCTACCGGTCGAAATAAATCTACAAAACGTGCACTTATCCCTACCAGTAGGGATAGCTCGGTAGGGATAAGTGTACCACCCGGATCAGATAGCAAATTCTGATGCTTCTGACTCTGAAATTCAGTTGCAAGATTTGTCCTAAACTAATAACAGGTAAAGTTTGAAAAAATGCAGCTCTATCGCGTTAATAACGATAGCAATCGCTTTTTCTATTAATTACTAGCTCAGCGTCTTTGCCAGTAAATAATTAAATGTTCTAGTTTTTCCCATTCGACCTACATTTCAACCGTAAAGTAAATTGCCTAGCTGTATCTTGTTTTCATTACCATGATAATGTATAGTAAAGTCTTAGTTTGAATTAAGAAACGATTGAAGCTAATTTATAAATTCTATATACAGCCTAAAGGTACTCGTATTAGAATAAACTTCATGTTAGTCTAAGCAATTTCGAGTAATCGATTTTGGTGTAAATAATGTTTAATTTATTTGTCATTACGTATATTTATATTATTAGAGTAGTAGACCTCTAAGTGCAGAGTTCGTCCGGGGAAGTACTACCACTTTACCCATTTCTGCCGTGAAGCAGTACCTAGTGCACTTGTATTACTGTGTTTCGGTTAGAAAGGTAAGGGGGCCGGTGAAATTACAGGCACTTGAGACTTAACAACTTCACGTCTCAGGGTCGACAACGCATTGGCGATGCCCCTAGTGTTGCAAATGTCTATAGGCGGCGGTGACCACTTACCATCAGGTGGACCGTCTGCTTGTTTGTAGGCGCAAGTGGTATAAAAAAAAATATATACTGGGGCCCAATTTCACTAAATGCAACGTTCGAGTAGCACGTTTGGTTCGGCAATGGTATGGTTACGATTAATGTCAAATTGAAGTTTGACATTTCATAAATATGGCATTCCTACGCACTACAACCGAAACAAACATACATTTTGACGTAATCTTTCGAACGAATGTGAACCATTACCGAAACACAACCGCAGTTCGATCATTGGTGTGTTTAGTACAATATGATTAAACGTAAAATTGGACGTGTGGTCGTAATATGGTAATGGTTCGGTGCATAATATGTTAGTGGAATTGCCCCCCCTGATTTGAAAAGGCTGTTGATGAAACTAACGTTTTAACTGTTAATAATAAAACCTTTTACTATATTAAGAATTTACAGTAAAATGTAACATACATATTTATTTAAAACCATTAATTCAATCTAGGAAGTTAATGAAGGTCAAAGTAACTGAAGTAACCAGTTGGGAAGCCAGTCTTCAGCTGAGAAGAACCGGTAAGAAACTCAGCATTTTTAAAATCTTTATTAGCTATGTTGAAATTTCTCAAATGTTTTGCATCTTACTTTTAAATACTTATGAACATTAAAAATAAATAATAACCTATCTAACTTACACTCTAATACCTAATTTATAGTCATAATTTAAATAACGACAAAGCCTACTTTAATCTAGTAATAATTCTGGCCCTACATCAGTAGAAAAGCTCAACAAAAGCTACCGGAAGCTCAATTGTTACCACCACATTCAAGAAAATTAAATTTTACCGTGTTAAATACAGCCCCCTTATTCAGCTAATACAAACTTCGTTGGCGAGTTGCTTCGCGGAGGCCTCGGAGAGTTTACCTCTCACGTGATTAGTAGTATTAGCGTAGTAAGTAACAGAGACAGAGCACGGAGGCCGCGCCGAAACATCCTCGAGATAGTGTCATTTTCCTTACAGAATCGAGCGGTTCTAATATGGAAAGCTTATAGTCATTAGGGTGACCCCATTTCATCGAGTCATTGAGAATATCCTCACGTGTAGTGTATATATATTGAAAGGGAAAATGTGTTCAATGGTACCAACTAACACTGATTGAAAAAGCTTTAGAATAAAAAAATACTTTAAATATTAACGTGTTTGTAATGCTCATATAATTATAGGTAGTGTACTTGTACCATGTGTTCGTAAAAGCATCGAGTTGATTAATTATATTTGCTTTTACGACAAAGGTAGTAATAATTATTATATAATGATATAGGAATGTTGGTTTATGTTTTGTAACAAAACCTTATTTTGATGTTTTTGTATTTAAGGTTATTTTTAGTAATAATCTATAATTCGAGTAGTAGAGCTCTTAGTCCAAAGTTCGTCCGGGGAAGTACTACCACCTTACCGATTTCTGCCGTGAAGCAGTGCTCTTGTATTACTGTGTTTCGGTTTGAAAGGTAAGGCCGGTGAAATTACAGGCACATGGGACTTAACAACTTCACGTCTCAGGGTCGACAACGCATTGGCGATGCCCCTAGTATTGCAAATGTCCATAGGCGGCGGTGACCACTTACCATCAGGTGGACTGCCTGCTTGTTTATCGGCCCAAGTGGTATAAAAGAAATAAAAATATTGAGGAGCAAATTGTTTTCAAATTCTATTTTTACGTATTTTGGAAACTAGATAAAAAAAAGATATTAATCAAAAAATACCTTCAATGTATGTATCTAAATCGAATTCAATGGTGTTGTTTGTGAGTGCATCTCCCGATGACGGTTTAAACAATTCGTCAATTTTAAAAAAAGTTAGTAATAGTCCAAATAAGGTTATTAGGCGAAAAAATAGTGAAAATTGGGATATTCGGGAAGAAATTAAGAAGCGATTCATTTTTATTTTTATTTTGACAGAACGTCTTTCGGGTTGCTACGTAAGTTCTGCAATTCTTCCTTTTTGTTAGGATAAGTGTATAAACCTAACAGATTTAAATGTCCTTATTGTTGTATGGCAGCAGCCACTAGGCGGCGCCACTTTTGTCTGTGCATGTACAATACTATATGGCAGATTATTTTCCCTTATTATAAATGTCACTGACTGTAACAGACATTTTAACAGTAAATCTTCTTTTATTAATTCAATCCTGGTTTATTTTGCTCAAGATCCTTCAGGTTATGGGCCCAGCACGCTTCCACTGCGCCACTCTGCATATCGGTTGCAGAGCTTATCTTGTGTTACTAATAATAATGCCATCTTTACTTTTAAGATATTGTGGTAAGTCTAGATCGACTAAAATGTTACATAAAAAGAAAGGAGAAATCATTAAAACAGTTTTTGCTTTAAATTATAAATTCAACCTCCAAATCGTGTCACGGTTGGGTACAGACATACAGACAGACAGAGCGGATAATGATCACGATCATTACGTTTCTGTTGTATCATCAGATAGGGTATAGTGAGCACCATTTTGTGTATTGTTATTTTTTTACTTTCTAGTAATTTAAAAATAAGAAGTTGTTGAACTCCTTACTACGAGAAAAAATTGATCCTGAATTATCCAAAGAGGTTACATTCTAGAGTTGACAGATCGGCAAAAACAAAATGGCGCCAATTGTATTTACAGCTCGATTCTGTTAGGAAAATGACACTAACTCGAGGATGTTTCGTCGCGGCCTCCGTGCTCTGTCTCTTTCGCTAACTACGCTAATACTACCAATCACGTGAGAGGCTGAAGCGGCTCGCCGAAGTTTGTATCAGCTGAATAAGGGGGCTGATTATGTAGATCTATAGAAACTGAGTGACAAGTTAGTAAAGCTACGTTTTGTGTAATTATTTACATTTTTACTGAATGAAATCAATATTAATTATAATTATATTCTGAGTTCGAACATTATATTGTATACATAAATGCATAAGTTATATAACTTGATAAAGCCATCCAAGTCAAAAACCAATTAATTATAATTGAAGAAATGGCAAAAATGTCTTTTTCATAATAAAAAAATAACCAACCATTATTTCACCGAAAAGATCAAGTAATAATAATAAAAACACAGAAACTGAGGTCATCATTTTTAGAAGTCAGTTAAAAAACATATATACAAAATCGAGTAACTTTTATTCTACAAATTATAAATGGGAATATTATTTAGGATTGTTGGATGGTAGGATGAATCACTCCATTTATACCTTTCTTTACTCTTTCACGCAATAACTACATAACGGATTGAATGTAGCTCAGAACATGTAGTTGATATACATAGGGTCCGTTTTATAGCAGGAAAATGTAACACCCCTACGTAGGTATACAGCTAGTATTTCATAAATAAAAAAAAAATACATTTGTCTTTAAAACTCACACCTGTCACTAACATTTCAAATGACAGTATGTTCCCCAACAAGTCCCCTTTAGGCCTACAGTAGGATCTACGCAAGAGCACGCGCGCGACAGGTGCGCGTGCGCAGCTGGTACCCAGTCCGTCACTATCGATTCAGGTAATGTTAAACTGTTCTAGTTTTGTTGCACACTTGTCGATACTGTGTTAGGAGGCTACACACAACATAGTTCATTTAATAAAAGTGAGTTTGTTGTATAAACATTGTCTTTTTAATTTGATTCTGAACGTTACTGGTCGAAATTCGTTCGTTATTGAAAATTTGAGATGTTTTTTTGCATTTGGTAGCTAAGCTCTTGAGGAGGGTTATAAGGTATTTAATATTACGGTATGACCCTTAGGATACGAGTAAACATAAACAATGTCGGAGAGAACGATCCACCAAAACGAGACATGACGAGAATTAGTGTTGACAATACAAAAAATATGTAATATGTTTTTTTTTATTTTTGATCTATTCTACTTTTAGTACTAATTAGTATGAATTCTCGCCATCCACTATCGCCAGCTACTTACTAAAAATAATAAATCAATAAAAAAAAATGAAAACAGTTCGATTTTACAAGCAAACTCATAGTACCTAAGTTTTCATCAAATTATCAATAATGATTTTGGATATTACACCAGTGAGCAAAGACAAATCACTACATAGTATAAAACAAAGTCGCTTTCTCTGTCCCTATATCCCTATGTACGCTTAAATCTTTAAAACTACGCAACGGATTTTGATTCGGTTTTTTTAATAGATAGAGTGATTGAAGAGGAAGGTTTTTATGTATAATACATGTGTCACACGGGAACGCGGGTAAAACCGCGGGGGACAGCTAGTAATAAATAAAAGCCAAAGAAATTAAGAAGAAAGTCTTTAAATATATTCTATTGCATTAGTAATAAAGTAAAGACTAGCTTTCTGATATTATCTGGCATTAAATGACCATTTTGTGTCATTATCAATTGTCCCCACAGCCGATATCGGGGTGTGTTTAAATGCGCATTAGCCTGCTTTCATGGTTTACTTGATTCAACCCAACCTAACGTTAGGCTTCTAGTGTTATTGTTCCTATAAATAGTTAATTCAATATTATTTATTTATTGTTTAGTCAATTATAGTTTCGTAAGCACAATACTATGGAAATCAGATATATGCATAAAAATTTTAACCCTGTTTTTTATACCACATTGGCCGACATACAAGCAGATGGTCCACCTGATGGTACGTGGTCACCGATGCCTATGGATATTTGCAACACCAGGGCATCGCCAATGCGTTGTCAACCCTGAGACGTGAAGTTAGTAAGTCTCATGTGCCTGTAATTTCACCGGCTCCCTGACTATTCTAAGCGAAACAGTAATACAAGTGCACTACAGCTAAAATATAAGTCTCTTTCTTGCTTTCCCCTTTTTTATTCAAAATGCATTGCAATATCGCAGTATAAGTTACAAACACTGTAAGCAGGTAGCTATCAGTATAAATGCTTACAAAACCACTCGCATCTTCCGATTATCATAAAATTACTCAATATAAGAGCTGCATCTTCACGCTATGACGTTAACAGGTTGATTAGAGAAGTAAAAACAGCGGGACATGTATTCTAGGTTGTAAAATAGCATGATTCATATAAACCCAGCCTTATCCACGAGTATGGATATGATGTGCACCTGTTAGTCCACTTGTGTGGGCTAATCTCGAAAACAACTTAACGGTTTTTGATGCGGTTTTCACTGTAAGTTAGGACTTTAATTATCATTTGACATAATTTATGTAGGGAGGCTGATGTAATGTATTGGGTACTGGAAATTCAACCAAAAAATATTTGATAAAAGCTGTCCCTGGGGTTTCATTCGCGTTCCCAAAGGATTTTACATTTTCCAGGAATCAAAAGTATTCAAGGTGTCAATCCAGGTTATAAACTATCTATGTGAAATATTCATCTTAATTATATCAATAGTTATTGCGTGAAAGAGTAGCCTACAGAACACCCATACATCAATCGTCGTATAATTTTAATTTGCATTTATTATATACTAGCTCTCCCTAGCGGTTTCACCCGAAAAATAAATGAATGATAAACATCTTTCCTATTCAAAATTGATTGATGAATAATTAAGTAGTAGTAGAGCTCTTAGTGCAGAGTTCGTCCGGGGAAGTACTACCACCTTACCCATTTCTGCCGTGAAGCAGTAGTGCACTTGTATTACCCTGTTTCGGTTAGAAAGGTAAGGGGTTAGGTGAAATTACCGGCACATGAGACTTAACAACTTCACGTCTCAGGGTCGACAACGCATTGGCGATGCCCCTAGTGTTGCAAATATCCATAGGCGGCGGCGACCACTGACCATCAGGTGGACCGTCTGCTTGTTTGTCGGCCCAAGTGGTATAAAAAAATAATAATAAAAATAAAAATGTAATACAAAACTTTCACTTCTATCGTGTGTCTTCACGACACACCCTGCTTTTTTTTATTGACAAAGGTCATAACTCTAGTTGAGTGTGGAAACTAGTCAAAACCCCTGGCTGCATTTATTATTTAACGTATCATATCTACACGCCTATTATCCCTAGAAGTAAGCAGAAGACATACCCCACCAAAGATATTTTAGGACCCAACGTGACATGATTTGAGTATTATCACCGTCTCTCAGGCACATTACTAATGGGCTACAGTTGTATTAATTTGTCAAACCTGGGAATAGAATCCAGGACTGCAGGATCTCTAGCCAAACTTTATACAACTCGACCACCAAGGCGATAATTATTGAATTATCAAAAATACGACAAAAGTTTCACATGTAATATTTAAACTCCTATCTGAAGATCTCTGTTCAAGCAATTTTCAACTTTAATTGTTGCAGTAGTAAAACATTCATGCATAAAATTCCCGTTCTTAATTTATGGCTACAATAGCCACTGTTACATATAGCTAGGGTTGTCAAGCTTATAGTTTAGTTATATATACACATAAAAAATTACACTATAAATAGCCTCTATGGTCCTGTCTTTAAATTCCATTTCCATTTGCAGCACGGTTTTTAAACCAAGTAAATTGCAGTACTGATACCAATACTTTTACAATATTTAATTATAGGTGATGTTACAATGTTGCATGTGTAACATGTGGCAAGTGTTTGTTTATTATTGACGTCCTTTTTAAGTGACTTCAAAAAAGGAGGTTTACAATTCAAGGTATATGTATTGTTTTCAAATGAATTGTATTCTGTTGCTTTCAATTTGGTTTATTTTCCTTTACGCTGTCGTGTTTTTTTGTAAAGCGTTATTAATATTATGCTTTATTATCCTACTAATTTGAATCGTATTTCACGCGCCAACTATGGGATAGTATAAATAATAACACATATTCCTACTAGAAGAAATTCTCTAAATGTTGTTAAAAATTTCATTATATAAATATCATGGGACATTCTTTTACACACGGCCATCTGATCCCAAACTAAGGAGAGCTTGTACTATGGAAACCAGATACTACTTTTTTTTCTAAATAAATACAATATAGATATTTATACCCAGACACCGAACAAACAGACATGTTCATACACACAAATGTTGTCCTGGGTGGGAATCGAACCCAGGACCTTCGACTTGGCAGTCAGGGTCGCTAACCACTAAGCCAATTGGCCTGTCAAAAATCTATTGTACAAACATACAGCAAAAAATTGTGACTTTGGTTTATATTTTTTGGGGACTGTGCCAACCCTGCGTAAAACATAGTTGCTTGCATCAATGTCATTAAAAATAATATTCCCATTAAAGGTCAAAATAATTTGATATTAATTTAAATAACAGATTGCTTTATTAAAAAAAAAATGTATTTCATTATTTATTTTATCAATGATATTAAATTTATTTCTATAATACGTTTTTAAATTTGCATACGTTCGATAAACATCATTAAAATAAAATTTTAATTGAAAATTTCATAAAAATTGGTAGTTTTATTTACAAACGGCCACTTGTTTTTTATCACCTTGTGATTCACTTTATAATTTAAATAAAATATTCAAAAAAACGTTATCATATTTTTGCAGCTATGATATTTTTTAGATAGACTAGCCTTTTGCCTATAGGCCTCGGTGGTTTGGAAAATGATAGCAAATTTTATTTAGGCTAATACCCATCGCAAGCGGTCTAGCCATTTTAAAATCGGTCTAGCGAAACCCCGCTCTAACCATTAAGCTTACTGGTCCATCAGTGTCTTATGTGTTTGTCTCATAGCAATTGTAATATAAGCTCTTTTATTAAGGTCTTAAGGCTTTATTTGCAGCCTTAAGACACTGATGGACCAGTAAGCTTAATGGTTAGAGACCCTGACTCCAACGCCACGGGTCGTGGGTTCGATTCCCATTCAGGACAAACATTTGACTGCCTTTACATGTTTGTTTATTCTGTTACTGGGTGTAAATATCTTTATCCCACTAATATTATAAATGTGAATGTAAGTTTGTTTCTTACGCTTCCACGCGAAAAATACTTAACCGATCATCATGAAACTTTGTACACATATTCTTGAAGGTATTAGAAGTAACATATGATATGATTATGATTTTTGTAGGGAATAGTACAAGCTTTATCACTACAAAGTATAAAACAAAGTAGCTTTCTCTGTCCCTATATCCCTATGTATCATTAAATCTTTAAAACTACCCACCGGATTTTGATGCGGTTTTAATAGATAGAGTGATTGAAGAGGAAGGTTTTTATGTATAATACATGTGACATTCCACGGGAACGCGGGTAAAATCGCGGGGGGCAGCTAGTATCATCTATTAGTTTTCTGGTTTCCATAATATAAGTTCTGCTTAGTTTAGGCTGTGTGCAAAAAATGTCCTGGGATATTTATTTATTTAGTAAAGTGCATATATTTCACACATGTATCGATAGGTATTTACTCTTTTATCTTATCCCAAAAATCAATAAATATTAACGTCATAAAAAGTATTCAAACAAATAGGTACATAATTTTGTCTCAAAAAACATGTTCAAACCAGATGTAAGGTCATTAAAAAATGCATAAAACAGTGTCTCAAACATAATAAATTCCTATCAAAAAATGGACAAAAAAAGCTTTGTAATTATAATTTAGAATTGACATATTTCACACTAATGATTATAAAACATATTGATCTAATTCGGACGACACCCAACTGTTTATGCAGAAATATTTAAATTTTATTCTGTATTTAGTCTCATTAGCATTTATTTATTGTAGAGAATGAAAAATGATATAAAATTGATCTGCAATATTTTCGGATCAATAACTTTTTAGTTATCAAAAAAATTATTAAATCTCAGAACCTTTTCTCCCCTCTCTTTTGGAGGTCAAATCTCCTTAAGTTACCTCCTGCCCCCTTATTCAGCTAATACAAACTGCGTCGGCGAGCCGCTTCAAGGAGGCCTCGGAGAGCTTAGCTCTCACGTGATTAGTAGTATTGGCGTAGTAAGCGAAAGAGACAGAGCACGGAGGTCGCGACGAAACATCCTCGAGTTAGTGTGATTTCCTTACAGAATCGAGCCCCTGTTTAGAAGTCTTCGAACCTCCCTCGTACTTTTAGGAGCTCGAATCAGCAACCAGCATTTTAAATTTAAGACTGATCATCATCATCATCGAAGCCAACAAACAGGTAGAAGTTACACCTGATGGTAAGTGGTCACCGCCGCCTATGGACACAAGACCACGGCATCGGCAATGCATTATCCACCCTGAGATATAAAGCTGTTAAATGTCATGTACCTATAATTTCACCGGCCCCCTTACCTTTCTAACCAAAACACACTACAAGTGCACTTCTACTTCACGATGGAAATGGGTAAGGTGGTAGTACTTCCCAGAAAGAGCTTTGCACTAAGAGCTCTGGTACTACTAAAATATATGCTATATAGATATAAGATATGCCAACGAGAAGCTCACACTGTAGTTATATAGTGATATCATGACTGTATTACCTAACGCTTAACTCTACTGGCAATAATTCATTGTTTTGTCACTCAATGTTTAAAGAAACTTGTTAAACGCAACACAGCCTACTGTACAGCCTAAAAGGCTTTGTAAACCATAAACGTGTCTATGGTACTATGAATTTATTGTTTGCTATTGTTTTTTAGTGGAAGGAAGACAGGTGTGAAGGCGTACGGTGAGGTAAACGTAAACGCATGAGCCAGTCTCTTACCTACCGGCGCAGGAGTCGATCGCGCTGTCGCTCTACAAACGAGTCACGTGAAACCGCGTTCGATTTTCGAAAAAAATAATTGACGATTGTGCGAATAGTGGCCAGTGTTCTGCCCTGGATTTTGGGCTTTTCGAACGAGTGTTGGTTTTTGAATCGGTGTTTTTTTTTATGTGGATTTTCTTTTTTTTGGATACTTTTTTCGTTTTGCACCCTCTTTGGAGCGTTTATTTGGAATCATTTTCGGTAAGTTTTTTTTTTTCGGCTAAGCTAGTTTTAATTTTAGGCGTGCTTTATTGGTATGCCGATGTGGTCACGACGTGAATCAAGAACGGTGTTATACTAGTAATTGTATAGTGTATTTTTTGTTCATAGAGGTATAATTACTAAGGCAAAGATGCTTCGTGTGTTTGCGTAGAACAATAGTTTAAAGTTTTTTGACCTTTGAATTTGTTAAGTGATTTATTAAACTTACATATTATTTTGTTATAAATCTGCAATAAGAGTTCTATCGTATCCTATTGTAAAGAATCGTGTCTCAATTGCTGTTTAACTTATAAAATAATCAAAGTCTAATTTGTTCTTACTTAAAAACTTGAAATTTTAAATTATATAATAGTTTCTTTATCTAAGTGTACCCTTTAATATCTGAACCTTAGTTGTTCATTGATTAAATAGAAAATTTATCATACAAAATTAAAAGCTCTATTAAGTGCTAATTCTAACGTGTGCCAACCCTACGCTAAGGACAATGATGATTGTTCTTACCTGAGATAATTGTACCGTAATTATTGTTATTTTTCCAACAAAACAATGGTATAATAATTGGTTTTATTACTACGGTATTGTACTTTAGATGAAAATTATCACTATATTTACAATTGGATAATTATTTACGTACTTACGTCATAATTATGTTTGTAAGAAACAAAAAGTTTATTGAATAATTTTGATTACGCATTGAGTACCTACAGTCTATTTGAACCACATAAAAAGGTATATTTTAAAGACTAAGAATGTCAAAGTAAAATGAGCTCTATGGCTTTTGAAACAAGGTTCATCTATTGGTAGAGTGGTTATTATATCACTATGCGGATAAACCTTGTCTCGAAGCATAAATATAAGAAAGTAATTAAGAATCTGGGTTAGAAACTAGACTCAGAGCCATCTGATGCCAAACTAAGCCATTTAACCTTTTACTCTATAATGAGTATATTACGACTCATTTTGTATAATATAAAGTCTAAAATCATAATCAAAATCAGTATAACAACTAAATTATATAGATAGACTAGCTGTCCCCCGCAGTTTCACCCGCTATCGATATCATATATAGCCTACATCTAGGAAAAATTCCGTGTCGAATGGAACAGCTTAGTAGTAGTAGAGCTCTTAGTGCAGAGTTTGTCCGGGGAAGTACGGTAAGGTAGTAAGGTGGTAACCTTACCCATTTCCGCCGTGAAGCAGTAATGCAATTGTATTACTGTGTTTCGGTTAGAAAGGTAAGGGGGCCGGTGAAATTACAGGCACATGAGACTTAACAACTTCACGTCTCAGGGTCGACAACGCATTGGCGATGCTCCTAGTGTTGCAAATGTTCATAGGCGGCGGTGACCACTTACTGGACCGTCTGCTTGTTTGTCGGCCCAAGTGGCATAAAAAAAAAGTCCCATCCCGATTTGTTCAGTAGTTTTGAAGTGATGGTGCGACAAAGGAACGCTATTTTCCTTATAAATATATAGAAATCTAACAATCTTTATCAAACATCTTCTGTCAGTGTTTCACCCAGTTGTTTATGAGCAGTGACATATATATATATAAGATACTTTCTATCCATTTAATGATATATTACAAGAAATTGTAATCTGTATAATGCTACAGACGACACAGTACGTCTGGCAGAATTCTGGCCTAAACAAATTTAGCCAAAACGATAGACACGCAAAAAAAAACATTTTGCACAATTTTTGCCTGCCCAAAGAAGATTGGCTCTTTGGAACTACTTCTGTTGTGCCACCACGAATTCATTGGTATATCCTTTACTTGCCTAGAATTATTCACCTTTATATTCATTGATGGTAGAATTCGTCACCGCCACCACAGAGAATAGCTACTATATCAATCCACGCCCTAGGTTACACCCATACCAAACATTCTAATCTGGAGGTTTAAGCATGATTCAAATTGAAATAGCTAAACATACAGAGTGTTACAAAACTACCCGTAAAGCTGAAAGGAGGTTAAATGGGGCCTTATAACGAGTCCATTCACAATATTTAAGAACCATAGTAGCGCTGTATAACATACCCCCAAAAAACTGGTTTAATGAATGAAAAAATAGAAAAACTATTAAAATTGTCAATTATTTGATAAAATATTTTTTAACGGCTTTTCTGTTCAATTATCTGGTTCCCTGACATGACAGCTTACTAAGGTTCTTGGTTTTGATTATTAATTATATTTTTACGGTGTATTTTGTAACACGTTGTATAGTTGTCATAATTTTGTAACTTTCATAAACATATTGTCCAAGGCGTCTATAAGATAAGGGCTAGTATTCCTTTTGTGTAATGTCCTAGTTTCCCTTTAGTTGAAAGCCCTCTGAAGGATCCAATGATTTCTCGGACTCAAAAGTGTTTCGTAACAACACTTAGTTATCTATCGAATAGGTACTCTAAAGTGAGCTCTTGTATTCTCATACATTACTATCTCGGAAACGGCTCTAACGATTGGATGTAAATTTGTACTTAAAAATTTTGATTTAGAACTTTATTATAGTTTAGTATATATGTGTCTTCCCAAAATTTACAATACTTATTAAAACTAGAAAGATTTCAAATAGAATCTCTGGAATTCCAGTCTTGAATCTATAAACCTTTCCAATGATTTTAAAGAGTAAACTTCTTTATCTGCGTTGGGCATTTTTTGAGATGGGAAAAAACAATTGAACACGCAACGACTGATACGGATACCTCTGTTTTAAGTATCTACAGAGAGAGTTGAGTTTAGTTTGAGAACATAATATAAACATTTATTGTGTATTACATACAACATAGATATATTCTTGACAGTTTTGACTTCTGTCGACACTCCCGGAGTGTCAAACTTTTTTTTTAAACTCTTGAGCCACTGGTAAATAGCAACACTGTTCCTAAGTGATATAATACATCTTTATATTCATGAAAAAAAAAAACAACCACAGAATGGACGCTAGTAACAAATAAAATCATAATGTTGATTCATGATTATGTTTAATATCCATATAGATTTTGCTCTCAAAGATGACTTGTCTGATTTCAATGACGCTTCAGACTTCCCGCAATTATTTTGCGTATGTCCTAAGAGAATACGAATAGTGGTGTATTATTTGAATTGGTGCAGAGAATATTTTATTAAAGAAATAACACTGTTTGTGTTCCAGTGTGTCGTAGCTTAAGTAACTTTAAATTTGACCTTCATAAGCGGGCCTAAACTGAATAAATGGTTTTAAATTTTGTTTGAATAGGGCCCGTGGCGATTGAAATTGAAAATAAACTATGCGACAATCAAAAACATAATCTATTTTTACAGCAAATTTCATCTAAATCGGTTCAGCCATTCAAGCTTTATTAAGCCACAAACCATAATTTAAACTAAACTTATTTAATGACTTATTTTTTTAATAGAATCGTAAAGCTGATTTTTTAGGTGCTAGAAATGTAAACAAAAATACCTGAATTGGAAGGAGCCCCTATTACCCTATATAAAAAACACTCGTATTATTTGCCAATTAAATAGCAAATTTAAATATTAATATACCATAACCGTTAACAATATGTAATAAGGCTTCATATTTAATGATAGAACAAACTCCAGGGGCTCGATTCTATAAAGAAAATGATACTAACTCGAGGATGTTTCGTCGCGGCCTCTATGCTCTGTCTCTATCGTTTACTACACTAATACGTGAGAGGTTAGGTCTCCGAGGCCTCCATGAAGCGGCTCGCCGACAAAGTTTGTGTTAGCTGAATAGCTGATCGCGTTGAATCGTTTAATTGTATGTACATACGGTTTAATATACATACAAATAGTTGGACGTGTGTTCGTGCGTGTGCGCATACAAATACAGCATATTGCGACCTTCGTAAGTGCCCTATTAGGGCCTAGACTGAATAATTATGGCAATGTTTTTCATAGATCTAGTGAGCTGGAGTAAGACTATAATAAACAGCTGTTCCGAGCGGTTCCACTCGCGTTTTTGGTGGTATGTGGACTTTCCCCGGGATAAAAAGTATTCTAAATGCTAAATCTGATTATAAACTATCCATGTTATGAATGTCTAAGTTTTAACTCAAATGGTAGTAACTTTCAATTTGACGCTCATAAGTGCCTATAATTCACCGCCCCCCTTACCTTTCTAACTAAAACACATTAATACAAGTGCACTACTGCTTCACGTCGGAAATGAGTAAGGAACTCTGAACTAAGAGCTCGACTATTACTATCTATATATATAAAAATGAATCCCTATTTCCCTTGGTCACGGCATCACGCATGGACGGGTGGACTGATTTCGCTAATTCTGTTTTTGTTGTGTTTGTTATTGTCAGAAGAAGGTTCTTATGAAAGAAAAAAATAAAAAAGTTGCGTGGAAAATAAGAAAACTTAACCATTTTACTAGCGCTTTTGACAATATAAAGTTTTATTATTGTCAGTCGTTTGACAGCTGGAACGATTGACAGAACGCGCGCTGCATATATCGTTTAAAATAGAGGCATGGGCCGGAATTATATTGATAGAATAATTAATTTATTATGTTCTTATTGCACATTTCACAGTCGATTCAATCCGAAGATTTGAATTAAATATTCATTGTTAAGACAGGACAACGTCTGTCGGGTCAGCTAGTTTAATATAAAATAATTTATTGACTCAGGCGTGGCCTTACGGAAATCTATTATATGATTATACGAAAAACAAATGTCTAAAAACTAATATATATTTTTTTTTTATACGACTTGCGCCGACAAACAAGCATACGGTCCACCTGATGGTAAGTGGTCACCGCCGCCTATGGACATTTGCCACACCAGGGGTATCGAAATGCGTTGTCGACCCTGAGAAGTGAAGTTGTTAAGTCTCATGTGCCTGTAATTTCACCGGCTCCCTTACCTTTCCAACCGATATACAATAATACAAGTGCACTACTGCTTCACGGCGGAAATGGGCAAGGCGGTAGTACTTCCCCGGACGAACTCTGCACTAAGAGCTCTACTACTACTATTAATTACTAAGTTAGTAAGTAGATTTATTCATTAGGTATTTAAGTAGTTGTACATTCACATTCATATGTTCTAGAATTGTAATATTATTGAAAATCCTTGACATTGTTTTTACCATACTATATAACCTGCAGCTGTCATGTTGACACTGCATGGCAAGTGTATATGTATCAAGTTAGTTATTTAGCTAACCATAATAAAGTTAGATTTATTGTACATAAGCTACATTATTTTGTACAGTCCCTTTATTCATCTAATACAAACTTCGTTCAACCGGTGCACGGCGGCCTTACCTCTCATGTGATTGTGTAGTTAGCGAAAGAGACAGAGCATACCGCGACGAAACATCCTCGAACTAGTGTCATTTTCCGCACAGAATCGAGCCCCAGAACTCAATTCCAAATATTTCTGTATTCACAAATAAATTTGAGATGCCAAATTCAAGCACTCAAGGTTCGATTGGAAAAAGGTCTACCTGAGATTTGCGTACCTGCTTGATACAGGGTAAGGTCAAAATACCTATTTGTCTCATAATTTAAGCTTTTACGGTTTTGGGCTTTGTATGTCAGTGTTGAATTAAAACACAGCTTTGTATTGTTGTTTATTGTATGAAATCGATATACCCCATGTTGGGAATTGAATATCCCCCAGGAATGGTTATAAGCATGTTTTATGTATATCTTGCTGTATCCCTGGTTACACCTGCGTTCCCGAGGGATTTCATATTTTCCCGGCATCAAAAATATCCTATGTATTAATCAAGATTATGAACTATAGAAGTACCATCTTTCATCCAAATCCGTATAGTAGTTTTGGTGTGAAAGTGTAACAAACAGCAATTAATTCTCATAGATATCCACATTTTTTTATATTAGTATGATTTTCTTTTTAATTAGGCGATGTCGGATGGTTATTCGTAATGCGAAAAATAAATATACTGGGACATTCTTTACATACAACCATTTGATCCCAAACTAAGCAAACTTGTACTATGGAAACCAGATAACTGAAATACTACCTCTTTTTGTATACTGATCTGGATCATAATACAGTTAACAATTTCGGCAATAGATGTTCCTTATTACAAAAGCAATAGAATTGATTTTCCTATGACATTTTTGCTGTCAAAACGAACTTATTAGATTAGACATTACCTCTGCATTATTTCGATTATGTTTAGAACCTATTACGTTTGACGTAATCACAAATTATCCACTGCAATGATATTTTCAATGAGCTTTACGCAACTTAAGAATTGTTTGATTATATTAGTAATTTTCTCGAAGATTGCTATTGTCTATTGTTCTGTTGCGTACATAGAAGTAAGAGAAGTTAATGGGAAGTTTTTGTTGATGATTTATATAGGAATGTCATGGCTTAGGTACGGTTAGGTGAATATGCCAAAGCTTTTGTCTTAGACCTATTAATATTATATGTAAATACGAAAGTTTATGGAGGTGTATGTTACTTCTCTCACACTAAAACTACTTAACGGATTTGAATGAAACTTGCCACATATATAATTTATAGCCTTGATTAATATATAGGGTACTTTTTATCCCGGGAAAATGTAACAGCCCTTGGAAATGCGAGTGAAACCGCGGGGGACAGTTAGTAAATAATATGGGTTGCATTATGGAGAAGAGAAAAAGTAATTATTGCTGTACATCACATAACTTAATTAAGTCTCTACACCTCTCTTTCTTATTTAATAAGTTGAAAAGAGAAGGTAAGTTAATCTTTTAGGTTCCCTAGTTAGAATTACGTATGGTTATGTAGGAATGTATTCTGTTCATCAAACAGGTCAGGTCTCATATGAAAGGCAAAAGCCTTTTAATAAATTAAAAATAAACTACGGGTAGTGCATTATTTCAAAATTAAAACTAAACAACACAAATCGTTCTATAACATCACACCTACAGTGATTTTTTTTAAACAAGTAGGGGAAGGTGGGCATGAAATGTAGTTTTATTGTGTTTTAGATATTAAAACAAGTTGGTTTCTAAAACTGGCTCTTTCGCGCCTACCTTCCCCTACACCTCAACTAAAAATCAATAAATAAAGACATTAAATAGACACCTAAGGAGTTTTTTATACAAACCGATAATGGCCACAAAAAGCCGATGTTTTTCATTCAAGGAGGTATTTTATACGCTTGTGTTAAAAACTAATGTTTGTGAGGATAGTTGGGTGAATGTTGGTTCCTCTGTCACGCAAAAACTACAAAACGGATTTTGGTGAAACTTGTGACTAAGATAGCTTAAAACCTGGATTAACACATAAGGTACTTTTTATTGCGGGAAAATGTTTCGTCTTTTAGGAACACGGGTGAAACCGCGCGGAGCTAGTAAACAATAAAAACTACTTATTTATCTTACCAACTGGGCCATAAAATTAAATTAACTCTTCAAAAGTGGCTTATGGCTCTAATAACATTGGGTATAAAAATTGTAGAATCTCGATTAAATTCTAATCGATTTTAATCACTATACAATTCGCGGTCCATAAACAAATTAAATGTCTAGACGGAGTAAAAAAATTGTCTATGATAGCTCGTTGATGTCTTTTGTATGTCATTGGCTGTTATCTAATCATCTTATTTGTTATTAAAATTAACACTTATATGCGTATTTGTTTTGTTTATTGTAGTTATGGTAATAGTGGCTATTTTGTATGAAAATGGATTTTCCCAATAGCATTTTTTTTTGGAGGATAACCATTTACTAAGGTTTTCGATCGAGTAGCCTTAATAGGCCCGTTTTGAGGGATAAGAGTGTTAAAGGAAAATCAACCCTAAGTTATCATGACAAGGTTCATCAGCAACATAATATAATTAGCCATTGGATCGAAAGATGATCCTTAGCCTAATGACTATAAAAATGATTTTCCTGTGACATTATTGGCTATCAAAACGGGCTACGTAGATAAATAAATAAATAACCAGGACATTGTTTACACACGGCCATCTGATCCCAAACTAAGCAGAGCTTGTACTATTCTCTAAATGCATTTATAGATATTTACAGCCAGATACAGAACAAACACGCACATGCACACAAATGTTTGTCCTGGATGGGAATCGAACCCGTGACCTGCGACTTGGTTAGGGTCGCTAGCCACCAACTGCCTGTAGAGTTGTAGAACTTGTGGACGTTAACAATTAAATTAGTTTTTTAAACTAGTTGTTTTTTTTTTATTTTAAGATGTCACAGGCAACGTCTTCAAACGGCTTATTCCTCGTAAACCTGGACTATAATATTCTGGTACAATTTGGGAATTCCATTGTACGTAGGTATGTCTGTATAGAACGGTCGGTGTGTTTGACTTATTCTATTTTACGGCTTCAATTCACTGCTATAGCGATGCGATAAAATATATTATTGTATTTTTTTTTATATCCGAGCACGTTCTTTACACACGGCCAACGATCGCAAACTAAGCAGACCTTGTACATTGGAAACTACAGATTTTGGAGTTTTTTTTTTATTATTTTTGTTTATACATTAACATAAAAATTAATGTTGGTTTGTTTGTATCCTATGCCGTTTTGTACTATTTAACTGATAGCGATGAAACTTTTGTGAGTTGTTCGACGTAAATCTGCGAAGATAACTAACAAAAAAAAAAAGTCGCATGGCAACGTATGTCCGAAACAGCTACTATACAAACTATTACAGCCATTTATAAAATGATATGCCATTTTCGGGAGTCTTAAGAATAGTTGTATTTGTAATATTTTATACAACAATTTGTGCGAATAATGCGAATTAGGGTTACCTGTAACGTTTTCACGGCTGAGGGATAGCTTGAGCCATTGAGATACACTACACATAGAAACCTGATACTTTCTATTCTAGTAATGCGACAAAACCGCTGGCTTAAAATTATTATTGCCCATTTGTAAGAATTGTTACCAACATAAATTTACAAATGAACCCTAATTAAAATTATACATGATTTCGTTTGCTTATTTGCTCGCTTGTTATACTGGCACATATAGCCTGTTTCGGAATAAGCTCACTAAACCTGACTCCTTGGGCTATATATATTTCTTTTTAATTAAAAAGTAACAAGCTATCACACCCAAGCGTACATATTTAATACATTTTGTTAGGTTAATGTGTAATACTATAGTATAGTTAGTATTATACAACGGGCTTTACTAGCCATGAGCTGCGGGCCGTGGGCACTGGGAGGGGAAGGAGGGACAAGGGAGGGAGTGACGCCGGTGTATGCGCGTGCGCAGAATGTTAATGCGCCGCCATTCAACGTGCTCTATGACTCGATATGACTGTTTGTTTCTTTGTATAATTATCACTAGTTTTAAACCGTGACTCTACCTTTTATGTGGAACTCTTAAAGTCGAAGAGATTATTTACTATGTATGTAAGATTATTTTGTTAAATTGAGCCTTAGGTGGTGATAGCTTTAGGTTTAAGTTCTAATACAATAATTTAATTTGTGTATCGGTGTTGGAAAATAGTGTATACTGGCTGCTTTACCTTTAAGCTATTATCTCTTTTAAACATTTTCTAAAATTTTTCACCTCTTTTTTTTCTTGAGAGATAGTTCTCTTGGTACCATAGCGCAAACTTTCGAACTGAAATAATAAAACCAAATACACAGATTAGGCATTTTTAACCAACTTCAAAAAAAGGAGGAGGTTCTCAAATCGTCTGTATTTTTTTTTATGTTTGTTATCTCATAACTTTCGACTGGGCGAAGCGATTTTTAACAAATAAATAGCTTTTACTCTGAGGTTCCCGAATTCTTAAGAAAAATAATGTATCCTGTAATGCCATGTTATATGGCCTATATTAGTCTGTAATAATGCACCTTCTAATTATTGTATTTTTTTAAGTAATGGCAGTGGTTCCGGCGATTGCCCGCCGCATATAAACAAACATACAAAATCCGATCTCTCTTTATTATATATATTTACCCGTGTTCCTGAGGGATATCACTTTTTCCCTGGATAAAGAGTAGCCTGTATATTATTCAAGGATATATTCTATCTATGTGCCAAGTTTCAGCCATATCTGTTTAGTAGTTTTTGCGTGAAAGAGGAACAAACATACTTACATACAAATATTTCCTCTTTATAATATTAGTATAGACATACATTGTATATGGTGGTAACATATTATTACCTTTTTTATCTGACTTGTTAATGTATGCATAACATTTGCTACTGTAATACTCAGATCATTAGTCTTATTTTTGTTTGTATGATGTATCGATAAACTTGTAGGTTATTTTATATGACGTAAATGCTATAGGCTATGAATAAATATAGCTTAGAATCTATCTACAATGTCTTGGCAACGAGTGATAAATAAATATCCCGGGACATTCTTTGGACACGGCCATCTGCCCCCTTATTCGGCTAATACAAACTTCGTCGGCGAGCCGCTTCACGGAGGCCTCGGAGAGTTTACCTCTCACGTGATTAGTAGTATTAGCGTACGGAGGCCGCGACGAAACATCCTCGAGTTAGTGTCATTTTCCTTACAGAATCGAGCCCCTGATCCAAACTAAGCAGAGCTTGTACTATGGAAACCAAATAAATGATTTATAACACATTTTTAATTCCAAACGATACTCTATCTCTGTCCCGGCCAGCTTGCTTGGTGGTTAGCGACTCTGACTGCCAAGCCGAAGGTCGCGGGTTCAATTCCCATCCAGGACAAACATTTGTATGCATGAACATGTCTGTTTGTGCTGTGGCTGGGTGTAAATATCTATATAAGTATATATTTAGAAAAAAGTAGTATATCAGTTATCTGGTTTCCATAGTACAAGCTCTGCTTAGTTTGGGATCAGATGGCCCTGTGTAAATATCATAGAATATTTATTTATTATTATTATTATGCAAAATTTCATTCAAACACGTTCTAGCGTGAGTGAATAACCAAAACATTCATCCGAGATTTCGCATTTGTTTTAAGCGTTTAGATTCTATGGTACTTTTATCGGACATAAGACATATCTATTGTGGGTGTTCAAATTGACATTAAGATTAATAATAGGATAAAACATTAGGGGCCATCCATAAACTACGTCACACGTTAATGAGTGGGTCAACAAAGTGTGACATTGTGTGACAAGGGGAGGTAGGAGTCACACATTTCGACGTAACATGTCAACTTTGATTTTAATATAAAGATGTAGGTTCAAAGATCATGGATGATTAAATTGTATCTATCATTGATATCTCTTCTTATTAGATTAATTGAAACTAGCTGTCCCCCGCGGTTTTACCCGCGTTTAATTTGAAGTTGCTCAGACCAACAAACACGTTGTTCCATACAAGCTTTGCACCCCTGTTTTACTCCCTCAGGGGGTGAATTCTCAAAAATCCTTTCTTTAGCTCCCCTACGTTATAAAAGAAACCCCAGTGCAAAACCCTTATAGTTTAGGCCCTGCGTTGATATGTCAGCCAGTCAGTAAGCTTCTCCTTTTATATATATAGATAAAATAAACTTAATGGCTGTTTTAATTTAACTATTCCCAGATATAAAATATGTGATATCAAACTGTTGGCAAGGGGGTATAACAAATGTGACAATCTGAGACAGGGACAAATGATCATAGAATTCGTGTGACGTATTTTATAGATCGCCCTTAAGTACCACCAACGTCTAGCCTTGGTTAAGTCTGTTGGCTTTTGTTATCAAATTCAAACAATAGATAACAATGATTAAATATACATGAACTTATTATAAAGTCGCCGATACTTCAATACCGCGTAAGTATCATTGTCAATTTTTATACCACTTGGGCCGTCAAACAGCCAGACGGTCTACGTGATGGTAATCGGTCACCTCCGCGTATGGACAATTGAAACACCAGGGGCATCGCCAATGAGTTGTCAACCCTGAGACGTGAAGTTAAGTGTCATGTACCTGTAATTTCACCGGCCCCCTTACCTTTCTAACCGAAACACAGTAATACAAGTGCACTACTGCTTCACGGCGGAAATGAGTAAAGTGGTAGTATTTCCCGGACGAATTCAGCACTTTGAGCTTTACTATATCAAAAATCGGCATACAACGTGAGGTGGTCAAGTCAAATAGGTGTACTTGTAATTTCACCGGCCCCCTTACCTTTCTAACCGAGACACAGTAATACAAGAGCACTACTGCTTCACGGCGGAAATGGGTAATGTAGGTACTTCCCGGACGATCTCTGCACTAAGAGCTCTACTACTTTGAAATACCTTATACTACTAAGTTATTATTAGAATCGTTTGCAATGCACCAGCGCGATATCGATTTGGCTACTTACGTGGAACTTGCCAGTCGTAGTAACGCATGTTGAAGTCATTCCTAAAGTTATCATAAAATTAACTTAAATTAACTTGTATTTGAATTAAATTTTATACCAATGAGGTGAGTATATTTTGACTGGTATATAGGATGTACTGAATTTGGATAGGTTTCTATGATATGAGCTTTTTTCATAGTGATTTTTTTTTTATTATTTTTATTTATGTAAAGATATAAACGGTCAGAATACAAATTATGTGTTAAAACATATAACTAATAAGCCTGGAAATGTTATTAAAAAATTAATAAAAATATATAATTTTCACAACTCAAAACTTTCACAGAATTTTTTATTTTACAAATATACATTTGTGACTTCAGTTCTATCAGTCTATTCATTGTGATTCAAGGCTTAAATCTTGATGAAGTGGTACCTTGAAGTAATGAGGAGTTTATATCTTAATATAAAATCTATTTTTTTAAGCCGTACCTACCTATTAGTGGTTAGCGAAACATTCCCTAATATAACTCTCATCTTCGGAATACGATTAACGCGTACAATATCCGTACTTCATACTGCACAAAGTAGTCAACAAAAGCCTTCCAAATGAGGATTGGACGTGTTACTGTTTTTTGGTTAGAAAGGAAAGGGAGCCGACGAAATTACAGGCACATAAGACTTAACATTTTCATGATTCAGGGTTGACAACACATTGGCGATGCTCTGGTGTTGCAAATGTCCATAGACGGCGATGACCACTTACCATCAGGTGGACCGTGTGCTTATTTATCGGCCGTAGTGGTATAAAAAAAAGCTATACATATTGCGCTAAATAATCTGTTGGAGAAGGACTGGTAGATGATGTATTATACCACATGGGCCGACAAGCAACGACGGTCCACCTGATGGTAAGTGGTCACTGCCGCCTATAGACATTTGCAGCACCAGGGGCAATGCCAATGCGTTGTCGTCCCTATGAATCTTAGTCCTGAAGTTCTTAAGTCTACTGATGGTAATAATGTGGAAAATTGAAGTCATTTATGGGTTTAAAAGATGAGTTTCTTGCAACGGTATATGGCTGTAATATTCGACCCATATTTGGTGCTGGAAACTACTGCTTTCTAAAGAATATTTGGTTTTCTATGCTCTTTTTAACATCATTCATACGTACACGCGAGTTCACATGTGCACACAATTTAGTATTAGGGTTCTGTAGTATTGAAAATGTTTGTTAGTAACCAGTATAGATAATGTTCGTTTTTTACAAAATTATTTTTTTTTAAAGTTTTAAAATTAAGACAGTTTGTTTATGCTTTGAGCTCACAGCGCCCTGCGCGTTCAATATAGTAATGCGTTCAGGGTGCTATTTGGGCTGCCACGATTATGTAGTGCATCGGCGATATTTGCAGAAGCGAGCACTGACTGCTTTTACACAATTATAAGAAAAAAAGTGCGCATCGCTCTTGTCCCGCTTGCGTGGTAGCCCAAATGGCATTATCCTGATGCTAGCCGAGCGGTGGGATTCACTGCTGCTGGAATGCTGGCTACAGCTGCATGCGCCCGCCGCACGCTCATCTAACTAGGTATACGCAAATGTGTGTAATTGGTTTGTATTTGTGTGCTGATTATTAGGTTTGTGTATTATTAGTATAACTAACACTTAAATTAAGGCTTTACTAACAAATATGGATCCATGTGTCTGAAATAAATGATTTTGATGATGAGCTTTAAATTTTGAACGCACTGCAAAAACAGCATACCGTGACCTGAGCGCCAAGCCCGAAAATCGATATAAATACTTGTATTAATAAAGCACATAAAAGTAATGATTGTTGATGAAATATGTTCAGCTTGTATTTTTCTGTGAGCTGTTTATTATCGAGTATAGACTACAATGGCGCACAGGGCACGCTGCACATGTCGAGTATAGCCGAAATTGGCGGTCAAAAGGTTAACGATCGCTATCGCATTGTTTTGTTATTTTGATAATAAATAAAAAAAAAATAAAAAAATCTACATCTTTGCATAAATATCTTTACCTCGTTACTTGCTTTACTTTGTATCTATTTTTTCTTACCACTGAGTGATGATGGGACCCAGACGCGGCCTTAGGGGGTGGCGAACGGGGCATCGCCCGGGACCTCGCGCAACCCAAGCAAATAAAAAAAAAATGGATTTCAAATTTTATTTATAAACCAAACAACCAGACTTACTTTCGCATCACATACTTTTTACGAAGGACTAAGGGCCTCGCAATGACCTGCCGCCCGGAGCCTCGCAATGGGCCGCCGCTGATAAGACCAAAGTCCCGCAAAGCCTAGAAACAAAACCGTGACGAAAATATATACGGAATCTCGATCTATCTACAATAATTTGACCTCTTCACAGCTAATGTCGCGCGTGCTCGCCCGTTATATGGCATGAGGGATCGCAGAGCAATCGATCCGACGTGCTAACTGTTCGGTAAACAATTCCAATATTTAATGTTGTCGTTAGGCTGTTTGACATACGGGTGATATATGGCTTGTTTACTGTACTATTTTTATTTTGTATATTTTTGACTAAAACTTTCAGTAATGTTATGACAGAAACTTCGTATCTGTCTGTAATTTGAAAGTATTTCTGAATATTTTAATTGTATTACCACTGAAATTGTTCGGATATCTAAAAAAAACATAACATATCAGTCTGTAATCTTGTTGACTTGGTGGTTAGCGACTCTGACTGCCAAGTCGAAAGTCACGGGTTCGATTCCCACCCAGGACAAACATTTGCGAGCATGTGTGTCTGTTTGTTCTGTGTCTGGGTGTAAATATCTATATATGTATTGTATTTAGAAAAATAAAAAGTAATATATGTATTATATCAGTTATCTGGTTTCCATAGTACAAGCATATGGCCGTGTGTAAAAAAACTTTCCCAGGATATTTATTTATTTATTGCTAATGCAATTAGATCCGATATCTGATAGATTTTACTACTTATAAATGCCAAGGTTTGGATGGGTGGATGTTGACGCCAGAACGGCTGAACGGATCTGAATGAAATTTGGCACAGAGATTATAGTCAAGAATAGCACGTAAGCTACTTTTTATCACGGGAGTGTGTAACATTCCTGGGGAACGCGGGTGAAACCCCGGAGGAGAGCTAGTTGGATGATAATATTCTATACCCATAGTGAATGAAATGTCATTTTCGCCAACTTCACAATGCTTTAACAAAATAGGTAAATTTTATTCAAAATCTACTGTAAATTATATACTGCATCTCGACATATTTAATTTGGTCCAACAACCGCAGGCTTGAGAATAAACTGACTAATTAGTGAGTCGTTAAATGTTTGAGACAGCTCAACAACTCGAATACTATTTCTGAAGTTGTTCGTTTAGGTTTTTTCGCCAACTCTACGTAAGTCGCGTAATGGTTGTGCTATTTTTGTAACAAGGTTGTAGTGTTTACTAAAATTGGAAAACTTGTCCGTGAACGTAATGTAGAATTATTTTTTACTAGCTGTCCCCCGCGGTTTCCCCGCGTTTCCGAGGGATGAACATTTTCCCGACACAAAAAGTATCTAATGTTACTTCTTTTACCTCCAAGAATATGTGTACAAAGTTTGATGATTATCGGTTAAGTAGTTTTCGCGTGAAAGCGTAACAAACAAACTTACATTTACATTTATAATATTAGTAGGTATATAATATTCTTAATATTTGAAAAATCCTACTAATATTATAAATGTGGAAGGTTGTGAGGAGAATTGTAACTCTTTGACGCAAAAACTACCAAATGGATTTGGTCGAAACTTTGCAATGAAATATAGGATACTCTGGAATAATATTTAGAATACTTTGTTTCTCGGGGAAACGTAATATACTTCGGGAACGCGCGTGAATCCGCACAGGGGCTCGATTCTGTAAGGAAAATGACACTAACTCGAGGATGTTTCGTCGCGGCCTCCGTGCTCTGTCTCTTTCCCTTTCTACGTTAATACTACTAATCACGTGAGAGATAAGCTCTCCGAGGCCTCCGTGAAGCGGCTCGCCGACAAAGCTTGTATTAGCTGAATAAGGGGGACAGCTACTTGGTTAATATTTATTCAATCCGAAAATAACCAAATAGGTATTGTTATTCAAATGGGCGTTTTGACCCAAAAGACTGGAGGCGACTGTCATGTTAAAAATCTGTCTCATGCAACTGCTGTACGCACTTGAGAGCATGTACTAACATTTGAGGAAACAAGCCTATACATCCATCGTATAAACCAAATGTGTTAAATTTTTTGGACTATAAAAAACTTTAACAAACCCTTTAAGTAAAAAAAAACATACGTTAAATATCCAACCCACAAACTAGCTCAGACTACTTACACATTCATGTACATCAAGATAGGTACAGCAATTTGCATTACTATCACCCAATGAATTGTAATAGGAAAATTAAATAGAAAACCAAATGTTTTTGAAAATATTATCTATCAAGTGACGTAAGAGGCGATAATATTTACCAGAAGGCACGATGTAGTGGTCTCAGAAGATCACCATGTTGTGACGGGCCAGTTGGTTTTGTGACCCTGACTGCCACGTTGCAGGTTCGATTCTTACCCAGGACTATCATTTGTGTGCATGAACATGTCTATTTGTTGTGGCTGGGTCTAAATATCTATATAAGTATGCAAAAAAAAAGATGTAGTAATGTAGTATATCTGTTATCTGGCTTCCACAGTACAAGCTCTGCTTAGTTTGGGATCAGATGGCGGTGTGTAAAGAATGTCACAGGGTATTTATTTATCCCTGCGATACTACTTAAGCATAATAGATTAACTTTTCAATCAAACGTCACTTTTTTCGATCCTTCAGTATTTTGACCCGTTTACACCATTGGTGTCCACTTACCATCAGATGGACTGTCAGCCTGTTTGTCGACCCAAGTGGTATAAAAAGAAAAGAAGAATATCAGTTACCTGCTTAAGCTCTATTTTTTGTTTCATTTGTTTAGTGAGTGAGGGTTCTTGAATACTATGGTACAATGTTAGGCGGCAAGCGTGGGCGGGAAATGAGTCAGCTGCTCAGTATGGCAAGGCAAGCTTAGTTGAAGTGAAAGTTGAAGAGTTTCTGTTTTCTTAATTTGATTGTTGTTAGCACGTTTATGATCATTATTGATTCATGAGTTTTGGTTGTGTTTTGAAGAGCGCTTTCTAGTACTAATCTTAGGGCCTGTTTACATTAAAATAGGATGTGTCGTAAACACACGATAGAAGTGAAACTTTTGTATTACAGAGAAACATTTTAATTATTCATCAATCACTTTTGAATAGCATAGATTGTTTTTATTATTCATTTATTTTTCGTCATACAAAAAGGTTGCAGATCAGAATTTTAAAGCCCTTCCATAAGGAGTTTCTCTTCAATTCCACCGCTGGTAGCGAAAGTATTTATTTGATTATAGTATAGCGACATGAGCGATACGGCGTCATACCGTCCAGGTAAGCGGTATTTCGCATCTTTGCTAAACGAATTCCCATAGTGGTATTAGCTTAGGTATGAACAGGAAGATTACCATACCATACCATATCATACCATACCATACTATACCAGGGACTATATCACTAACTAGAGAATTCAAGCGTCTTAACTTCAAAGTTATTTTTCAACTCGCAAAGATGTGAACAAAAGATAAAAAAGTAAAGCGTGTTTAAAAAGCAATCACAGTTTGTTTAAGCCTAGGGAACATGAAACAGTTATAATTCTAGAACAATTATATGACTACAGCACAACCAAAAGCTTATTTATGAGTCGTAAAAAAGTGCCTGAAGCGGCATCGGCGGCTTTCATCACAACGAGTCAAATATGTATGTGTTAACGATAAATTTCTTAAAGAAACGTTTCAAAAAGTATCCAGGTATTCGCCCCCGGGCTGATCGTGGGCGAGGCGGGGTCCAGGGGGCATGGGCGCCCCCACGTGAGCGATGAGGAAAACGTAGAGATGTGTCAGTTGTTTGATGTTGATGAACAGTACCGTACGGCAATTTATTTGCAGAGCCCGTCAATTATCAGCCTATAGTATTCCCTTGTACAGAAAAGGTCGCCTCCTCTTTCTTTTATTTTTTATATATCACTTGGGCCGCCAAAAACAGATATGGTTATACAAGTGCAGTACTGCTTCACGGTGGAAATAGGTAGTACTTACTCGGACGAACACTGCACTAAGAGTCACTACTCTAGTTTTCTGAACTCCCTCTAACTCATCTCGATTCATGAACTACGTAAAAAAAGAATGTCTTGCTTATAATAAATAAAATTAATTAAGTTCACAAAAATGTATATCTATAAACCTAGTCATTCATCTCACTTGATCTGTCTTCACCTACGCGAGAAAACATAACTTTTCACACTCCCATATCAGCGGCACATAATTAACAAGTCCCATAAAAGGCGACACGCGTGTAGGCACAAATCAAACATTACTTCATTATTCTTTGACCGTAAGGTTAGTAGGCCACTGTATGTATGTACCTACAAAGCCTCGCTTGCCATATGTTACAGGGTTTTCGTGTGCGATATCACTTCCTTTAAATCTTGATTGTTGGTACTTATACGGTGAGAATCTCGATCGGCTCTCCACTATTGTTTAAAGCCGTTTGTTACACTACATAGCCTTTTTAATCGACTTGAAAAACGGAGAGGAATGGCTGTTAATTGATGTTGTCAGTTTTTAATTTTTATTAACTCTGAGGTTATGTAAAATGCACCTAAAGACTATCTACTCTAAAGTGCACTATACATTGCCCCGAATGGTCAACAAAAATATTAGCAATTCCCATTCTGCCAAATTTCTTGTAATTCTGTTATGAACCAGATAGATGTTATGTCAGTTAGGTCAATAATAAATCAGGCAGACGGTCATCTTGATGGTAAGTAGTCACCACCACCTATGAACATTTGCAATACCAGGGGCATTGCCAATGAATTGTCGACTCTGAGACGTGAAGTTATGTTCTCATGTTCCTGTCATTTCACCGGCCGCCTTGCTTTGACCGAAACACAGTAATACATATTGCGATGACCTTATTAGACATTATTAGGAACAGATTGATTATTAGACTGATTATAACATAATTTAGAGTGGTGTTTATAGGTTTTCGATAGGCTAGACTAGAATGACGAGAAAGTAAGGATTTGTCAGAGGTAAGTGATGAGCTTAGGCCTGTGTTTAGATTCAGATATTTTAGGACTTGGAAAATCAAAGATTTATACAATTTGAAAATAGGTTTCTACTTTACCCACCCGTTGATAAATACAAATAATACTAAACTGTTGCTTTTCGCTATTTAATTTATCGACTCAATCAGTAGTGTATTATCTCTCTCGCTCTTTCGTACGTCATCGTCATGTGCCAAATAGAGACTATGGAGTTTTGGAAAATCTACGCTGCAAGCAAAGCCGATATTCCAACGGTATTAAGGCAACTCACTCGACCCACGCTGCATGCATTTGTACTCGTGTTCTATTGTAAGGCTTTAACATTATTCAAGGCCTCACAACACATAACATTAAAAACACACATTTATGCATAGAGATAAATCATTCCGCGTGTGTACCACGTGACCGGCGCACGCGCACGCGAGGTCATAGATCCATTGACCCCTGAGTCATGTCCAGCTACCGGCACGTAGTGCTTGTCTGACATAACTTAGCACTTAGCTAGATACTTATTCAGCATGTTATTACTTCCGTGAACATGAAAAATTGTCTCGAAAAGCTTCTGGGAACAAGCTTGGACAAGAGTTTTCAATTCTCTATGAAATGAATATGATCAATCATGTCCGGATGGTACGCTCGTTATGATTAAGAACCGGTACTAATGGTCGATTGGAAAATATCATAAATAGAAAGAAACATAAAATAAGGAAAGTATTATTGATGTAGCTCTAAATGATTATATAACGAAATTCTCTGCGATCCTAATAAAACCTTTCACGGACAAAACACTGAAATCAGGCTGTGTCGTAAAGACATACCAAAGAAGTGAAACTTCTGCATTACAAGGAAATATTTTAATTATTCATCAATCACTTGAATACCATAGATTGCGTTTATCAGTAATTTATTTTTGGTATCGCCAATTAGAAGACTCACTTAAAAAAAAATGACAATAGATAAATCTTCTGTCAGGTCTATAAGTCTCATGTTATTTTTTAGACATGAATATTAGGTACGCACGGACCTTGTGTAATTTTATTATTATCCACGAAACCCCGTGAGAACCTATGTTTGTTGGACAGTGTGTTTTGTATGAGGTATGCATCGCTCAGTTAGCTTATTGACATTGGTTAGAAGGTGTAGGAACGAATATTTGATTTGTATACCTATCCGTGGTAGCGACGAATCCTACCACCCTAGGTAAACTCTACCACTTTACACTTATAACCAACCGAGTGATCAAAAAAATCCTTCCTAATAAGGGATGGGCGTAAAAAAATCGACAAATCTTACTATAATATCACTACATAGTATAAAACAAAGTCGCTTTCTCTGTCCCTATATCCCTATGTATGCTTAAATCTTTAAAACTACGCAACGGATTTTGATGCGATTTTTTTAATAGATAGAGTGATTGAAGAGGACGGTTTTTATGTATAATACATGTGACATCCCACAAGAGCGCTAAAAAGCGAGGTAAAACCGCGGGAGACAGCTAGTTATTAATAAAAAAGTTTGTTAGGTTAGCTGAATGGATGTTTGTTTGTTACTCATTCACGCAAAAAGAACTAAATGGATTTAGATGAAAGCTCTCCGAGGCCTCCGTGAAGCGGCTCGCCGACGAAGTATATATTAGCTGAATAAGGGGGCTGGTATCCATAGTACAAGCAGTACAGGCTGTTGTTGATTTGAGATTAGATCATGACCACCAGGGCGTGTGTACTATAAATTGTTAAAATTCATTCTTAAATAGATATTTACACCCAGATACAATACAGACAATATCCGTTGCGTTACGATTTTCATTTCATAATGAATCCAAATTGATTAGCAAGTAAGAATATTAAATAATTCAGGTATTATCTTGGACAGACTTGATAATGTATGTAAGCAGTTCAGAGATGTACTTTTTATGAGTAAAAAAAAAATAAAAGAAGAAAATTTATAAAAAAAAATTACCATAAACAATATTTAGTTTATTTGGAACAAAAAGTATTTTAACTCATTGGTTAAGTTGTAGTAAAAATGCAATATGGCCAATAATATTGTTAAGCATATTTATGACCCAAATGTGTTTGTAAAAAAAACAGTAGGTTATTGGCACTAATGCTTTTAGCATCTAAAGTTTTGTATGTTTGGATATAGAAGGTACTCCAGAACTACACACTACACTGATTCTATAATTTATTTTACTAATAGTAAGTTACTCTATTCCCGAGACTATCTTTTTATTCCGGGACGAAAAAAAATCTTTAAAGAACGCAGAACAAACCACAGGACGGAAGCTAGTATAAATTAAAACAATAAAAACACAAAATGTTTTTAAATTAAAAGATAATTTTTTTAAGTCATGATCTCAATGAATAATAATGGCAAATTCTTGGACAATATTTTATTCTGCCATTTCAAATACCGGAGTTTAATTTATGAATGTTCACTATTTATTAATAGACCATCAAAAAGTTTACCAATAAAATAAATAAGGATTTGCAAGCATAATAAGCATTCTGATTTGCGTGGGAGTATTTTACGTCCATTGTTTTTTAATTCTAACAATATAAGTTTTGCTCACGGCTTTAATCGTGAAGAGTGATTTATTTCCTTATCATCTATATTCTATACTAATATTATAAAGAGGAAAGATTTGTATGTAAGTATGTTTGTTACTCTTTCACGCATAAACTACTAAACGGATATGGATGAAAGTTGGAACATAGGTAGAGCATATCCTGAAATAACAAATAGGCTACTTTTTATCCCGGGAAAATGTGATATTCCTCGGGAACGCGAGGGACAGCTAGTTATTTATAAAATATAAAGAGGAGAAGGAGAAGGAGAAGAGATGATTTGTTTGTATTTTTTTTGCATTTAATAGGCTTCGAAACTACTGGACCGATTTGAAAAATGATTTCACCGTTTAGAAGCTACACTATCCCCAAGTCATATAGGCTATATTATATATTTTTTTTTAAATTGGGATCCTTAAAAGTAACGATAATCCAATAATGTAACAAAATGTGTAAAAAACAACCTAAAAAATTCCGTACCATTTTTTTTGTTATAATTGTAATTGGCTACTTAAGCTTTACTTAATACATGCATATTATTATTAAAATTTTAATATCTCGGTGCTCGATTAGTGACCGCCGATTTTGGGTTCGATTCCCAGATCGGGCAAGGTAATATTAACGTTTCTTTGTTGTGAAATGGTAAACTAAAGCCTGGGACATGGACAGGCACATGCCTGAGAGACAGCGACTATGTTCGCGACAAGTCATGTCCGAAATATCTTCGGTAGAATATGGGTACAATTACTGAAACCTCTGCTTTACTCTTCGGGGGTGAAAATATGCATTTATTAAATTATTATTTGCCTAAATCTATTTTTTACACCAATCTTATAAAATATGTGGTTTTTAATTCCTTCTTGTTACCCACATAAAATAATTAATAATAATATTTTATGTGTGTAATAAAGATAATTTTTATGGCAGGATTAGTTTTGCGTTTTAATTTTTAAAGGCTTTTTTAATTTATGGGGTACATAAATGCAGGTCCGGTGTTAGAATTTAACTTAAGGGGCCTAAAAACATGATACTTTCATATATATATTATACATGTATGTATATGTACATAAATAAATTATTATATCAAATTATTAATTATTTTTATTGATTTCTATAAAGTCAAATTTAACTTATTGGATAATTCTAACCAAACTGCTATCTGATCCCGAACTAAGTGGAGGTAGTACAATGGAGACCAGATAACAGATATAATACATGTTTTTTTCTTAAATATATACTTATAACTACATTTTTAATTTGCGGAACAAATACACTGTATCCTTAATTGCTATCTTCTGTATTATAATAACATTTCAACCATATATAAAAAAAACAGACCATTTCAAGTGTAACAAAAAAATGAATGACAAAATAGATTTTTAGTTAAAGTATGATTGTGACGTCATCATAATCCCAGCCTAAAACAGGTTTTGAAAATGCTTTGATTTGATTTAAAATTCTAGATTACTAGAATTCATGGGAAGTAATGCGTCCCACGCATTTATTACAATCAGCTTTTGGTCCGACAATATGGAATGTAAATAAATTGAAATCTTTAAAAACGGTGACTCAATTTCCAAATTTAGGCGTGGACCTTTTTTAAAGATGCCTGTGGTGTCAGCACGAACAAATACAATTAGCATGTGAAATACGCTTGATGAATGAAATTGCATTTATTCTGCACTAGCTGTCACCCGCGGTTTCACCCGCGTTTATCGATTTCATATATAGCCTATAACCATCTAGGAAAAATTCCGCGTCGAATGGTAGCAGTCCTATCGCGATATATTCAGTAGTTTTGAGGTAATGATTGTCAATGGAACCCTATTTTGCTCATATATGTATATATAACTAGCTGTCCCCGTGGTTTCACCCGCGTATATCGATATCATATATAGCCTATAATTTAGGAAAAATTCCGCGTCGAATGGTAGCAGTCATATCCCGATATGTTCAGTAGATTTGAGGTGATGGTGCGACAAAGAAACCTTTTTTGCTTATAAATATATAGATGGAAGATTGCATTGCTGAAATTAAAATTCCTACACTCGGTAAACGTAGTGTAGGCCGCACTCCAGCTAGATGGAGCGATGATATACGCAAGCTGGCAGGCAGCGGTTGGAAACAAAGAGCTGAAGATCGAGCTCAGTGGCGTGCCATAGGTGAGGCCTATGTCCAGCAGTGGACGGAGATGGGCTGATGATGATGATGATTGTTGAAATTAATTATTACTTTATTTATAGGTTAGATTGGGAATATTTTACTCGAGGTTTTGTCTTTATATGCAATAGTCGTAAAAGCGAAACATTGAGTATGCAGTCTTTTATGTTTTATCTTTTTAAGGTAAACAAAGTTTACATACGGGTTAAGGTGCTATTGGAAGATTTGGTCTGATTGAAAAATCTTAATATCTACAATCAAATTTTATTTTAATTAATTTACAAACTACATCCAAAGTAAGCTTCCGTGAATAAAACGAGTGTTGCATACTTTTGTAATCGTACACATCTTGTAGTTTATATCGTCATCAGTGTTAAATTTATAAACGCAATCGATTTTCATACAGTTTTCTCTATCATTAAGAAAATTACTTCGAGAAGAATCGTATATTTATACTACCATAGCTGTCCGAACGGACGTTGTTTTGTCGAAATAAGTCCATACAAAAATGCAGGAGTTCGATCGAAACCCGGTCCAATTGTAAATCTAAACCATTCTTGAATCCCCAACACACACAAACAATTTCATCAAAATCTATACAGCCGTTTAGTAGGAGTTTAATGAAAAACACACCCACAGAAGATCTACATATCATATCACTACATAGTATAATCTGTCCCTATACCCCTATGTATGCTTAAATCTTTAAAACTACGCAACGGATTTTGATGCGGTTTTTTTTAATAGGTAGAGTGATTGAAGAGGAAGGTTTTCATGTATAATACATGTGACATCCCACGGGAACACGGGTAAAACCGCGGGGGACAGCTAGTATAAAGATATATTGATGAGTGAAATACTCAGGCAAAGTCGGGGCAGCTCACTAGTTCTATAATAATAATAGATGCTTTCAAATCCATTCCTGTCTACTGTGAAGTGAGATCAGTCACATAGACACAATTTGTATAAAAAAATCAAATTCTAATAATTCTCGCGCGCGCATTAACATTTTATTGTAAAACCATTTTGTTTTAAACTTTGCAAATTTAAAATCATTCACGTCGTTAATTTTCAATTAGCATAAATGATTTAAACGATGGTAATGAAGCGTTATGTATATTTGTTATGGTAATCAATATATTTTACATTGATGGAGTGTTTTGCTGTGAATGAAAAATGTTCAATAGACATTTCGAAATGACTATTTATGTCGTGTTTGTCATTTGTCTTTCAATGTTACTGCTCTTTTTGTTTGCTATGCTAAAATGCTACCAATCCGCCGATAACTGAAGTTTGATTAATTATAGCAAAACAGGAAAGAACGAAAAACTATCTACTGTATTTTTATTTTAATAAACATGATGGAGTGGTAAGAATTAGGAGTTGATAGGAGAATAAAAATCCGTCTTGGATCACTGACCAGTTGGCACAATGATTGGATGCTGTGACTATCAAGCTGTAGGTTGGAGCAATTCCCAGCCAGGACAAGTATTGGCGTAATTTAATAGGTCTGATTTTCTGCGTCTGACTTTAGAATATTGATAAAGGAAATATGTATTCTATGCTTGTGTACACCTTTGGCCACATTATCTCTTACCATAATAAGATTGTGGTCAACAACAAGACATTTTTTTTTCTTTGGGTATTCTTTTTCTTTATGCCTGTTCCTACTCAGTTGGGTCCAATGCGTATGGTTTCTCAATCCAGCCTTAATATCGCTCATCTTGGCCTTAGTTCCTTACTTAGTCTGTACTTAGATCCCTCACACAATCTCTCTTCTTCTTCAGTATTCTTCTTCCCATATGTCCTTCCACTTTCATATTCATCACTTAATTTTAGTTACATTCTTTCATCTCTCCTCATAACATGTCCATACCACAAAGTGAGTGGTTCCCTGTCATCTTTTCTGTCAGTCCATACCAAACACTTTCAAACTTATTTATATAGTACACTATCACACAGTATATAATCTTTTGTAAATCTAACATATTTATATTGACACACGCATCACAAGATAAGTAGTTAATGCTCTTGTTCCCATCGAGCCAATTCATAGAACATATAAATTCCTGGCAAGTTATGTGCGAATGACTTGTTACCGAGTGTCGCCAAGTTTCCATTGCTATGCGGAGTCTGTGGTCATTTATTATGGTCTCGACATTTAGTTATTGTGTCTGAAATTATAAGCATTCTGTTAAACTGACTAGAAAGACCCTGTTGTTGTCTGATATGGCCCGTTTTGGGGGCTGCCGAGTCATGCGCAGCGAATTTCTGTTGACAGAAAGTTTTAGTTAAATTATGGTTTTGAATTAGTAATAGTTTGTTTGCATTAAACGGTACTAAATTAACATCGCGAGTTACGGTATTGGTGAAATGATTAACTCTGACCTGTGTCAGTTCGGCTTCAATTCTGTAGGAAAAATGACACTAACTGATGAATGTTTCGATGCGGTCTCTATGCTTTGTCTCTTTCGCTAACTGCGCAATGCCGTGAGAGGTACGCTTTCTGGGGTCGTTGGGCTTACCGACGAATCTTGTATTAGCTGATTATGGGGCCACGTGGATTCGATATTACTAAAATTTCTTGAGCATTCGTTCAGTCTAAGCCTTGGAAAGGCATTAAGGGTTTAGAAGGCAGCTTTTAATCTAAAAGGTTTTTGTTTCACCGCTAACAAAAACTTTTTAGATTAAAAGCTGCCTTCTAAACCCTTAATGCCTTTCCAAGGCTAGTGCATAACACTACCATATAACTGAAGAGACCATGTACTGAAAAAAGGTGTACTTTTAAAAAGATCAGATACCCTAAGTCCTGAAACATTTTGTATACTTACCTAACTGTATCCTCTATCTAACTTTATCGTTTGCAAAAGACCATATTAAGATGGTTTTTTTGACGCATTGCCTAATGCGCAAACAAAGGCAAGCTGCCTTTGTTTGTGCATAGGGCGAGTTCCTCAATCCAATTAAAACATACCTTCCTACATCTCTGCAGATAAATTAATAATCATTTACCTAATTGACTCAGACTTGTGGAAATCCATTGTTAGATTATACAAAAACAAATATCTAGTAACTAATTCAGCTAGATCTCTTTCTCTGTCAAGCTCCAAGCAAGGAAACTCAACAGGAAATCGACAGGTGTTTCGCTTCTACACGAAGCATCTTCAGGACGATTAGACCCGCTGTCACTGAGTCGAAGCACTAGCACCAGAGACGTGTTACTTCGCCGACCGCCGGACAGAAAACCTTACCTTTAAACTGAAGCATATCTAATAACCAACTTTTTTTTAAACAGAACTGTTACGTCATCATGAGCACACATAAAACAGGCACTTAAGCGGTTACTTTACGGAGATTTATGGTTCTATAGACATCATACTTCTTATGGTTGTAGATTTTAAGTGCGTACTTAGATAAATACTTACATTAGGACTATACTACCGGCACGCTATAATGGCCGTTTTGACGTTTCAGACTGTCATTGGAAAAGGAACTGTATCGCTTTAGAATAAGGTTGATTTCAATCATCATACAATTAGCTGTTGAATTGATGCACCTTATGAGTGAAGGAATAAAAGTTATTTTTCTTTGTCATTGTTAAACGTCAAAACGGCCATCATGGCGTGCCGTAACTTTAGTCACTTGTGTGTGATATATGAGGGAAATGACAAGTAATACTATTGTTTGAATACAGTTATCTCAGTGTGGTAATGTGGTTGAATGTGGTAAGCACGTAAAACTAAGGAGAAGTGGCAATTAAGTGTACGCTTTTACGGTGATAAATTTTTGTTTAGAAATAGATACTGGGACATTTGTCACACACGGTTAACTGATTTCAAATTAAGCATAGCTTATACAGATTTACTACTTTAAAAAAATACTTGTATGGATATTTACATCCAAACAAACAAACATGTTCATGCACACAAATTTTTGTCCAGAGTGGGAGTCGAACCTACGTCCTATGTCCTGGTTGTCAGGGTATCTAATTACCAGGTTAACTGGTCCGTAATTTGCGATATTTAAGATATTATTGGTTCCAGTATTCAATCACTGATACTGTCTGTCTGTTTTATTTATCCACGCAAAATTTTATGTTAACACAGTTTTCCGCTCTTCTACTGTAGGTACTCTTGTTTTCGGTAGATCTAATTTTCCCGGGGTAAATGTGTTATGTGTTAATCCAGAATATAATCTATCTGAGTGCTTAGTTTCATTTAAATCTGTAGAACCATTACGGAACCGATTGATAACAAAGACATACAATACTTAGGCTGCCTTTCTACCATCGATATACGATGTAGCTATGCGGTGAGTCCGCCAAAAGGATCCCTTCATTTTCATAGATTAGCGCGTCATAGCATTGGTAATTTTTGGAAAAGCAACATTACATACAAACTTTCGCATTTATGATAATTCAAAAATTATAAGTAAAAGGTAGGTAAGATAAGTAGATTGTTGTCTCATGTAGAAGAAAGGGTCATGGTATGGGTAAGGCGTATTTGAGTTTAATACGTCGCAATACCACAGCAAGGTCGTAGTAACATCATACTGCGTAGAACGCAATAAATGCATTAATTATAATTTGGTATGCATTTCGAATTTAAGAGCATCGATTCTTTTAGGAAAATTAACTTTTAGCTCAACGATGTTTCGTCGCGGCCTCTATGCTCTATCTCTTTTGCTAACAATGCAATCACATGAGAGGTAAGCTCCGAAGCCCCGCGCGCCGGCTCGCCGGCGACGTTTGTATCAGCTGAATAGGCCCCCCTATATAGCTTCTATTAGAACAAAAGTGAACGCTTTCTCTTCCGAATTAAAAAAAGATTAAATTATATAATGAATAATTTATTTCAATTTTTTTTTAGAAATACGTCATACAGTCTTACGCCCTAAAATTTTATACGCAATTTAAATAAATCTTTGTTTTTGTTATATATTTAAAATGTGACATTATTTATATTATTAAAGGTACTCATACGGTTCTATATCCTAACTTTAAACATTAAATTTGACCTTCACAACTGCCTTCCGAGGGCCTAAACTGAATAAATGGTTTTGAATTTTTATCCTTTTGATGTTATAAATGCAAAAGTACGTCACTATTAAATTAGTATTTTGTGTGGTTGATATTTAGGGTGATAATATTAAAGCTACACAAAATGCTAATACATATATAAATATGATAATATGCAGTCTTTTATATCATATTGTACTAATAAATGCGAATGTTTGTGAAGATGTATGTATAGATGTTTGTAACTCTTTCACGCAAAAACTACTCGACAGATTTGGATGAAAATCTGCATATATATAGTTCATACCCTGGATTAACACATAGGGTACTTTTTATCCCGGGAAAATGGAACATCCCTAGGGAACACGGGGGACAGCTGGTTTTAATGAATGCAGCTTACAATATTTCCGTAACACAATATAACAAAAATATTCTACGATATAAAAATAGTCAAAATAAAAGGCAATTGGCGTGCGACAAGTACCGTATCATGCACCGTTTATTGTCTGGTTGTCAATACACCTTATGACGGGGTATTAAAGTACATAATCGATGGGTTTAGATGGTCTCTTCAAGACGTCTCGATTGATTTGCAAGAAGTTGATAGTAGTAGTAAAGGTGTTCACTAACCAAAGCGGTTTATTGTCTTTTTTTCTTTCTTTTTTGTATTTTAACAAAAGCTTTTATGCCAGTTTTGATCATTTAGATATATTAGTGAATTAAGTGTTTAATTGAAAATTTATTGTTACATTTTAAGAAAGATACTATGAGTTATTATAATAATATATGTAATTAATTCTCCCTAAGAATTACTGATAAATATAAAGAAATAAAATTAAAATGCAATTTAAAAAGGCTTCCAAACTTTTTCGACATAGCACCTTATATGTACACTAACCCTTAAGTTTTGAATTTAGAATTGTCATAAAATATTCAAAATAAATATTATGGTATTTTAGAAAAAAACCTTTTTTTGACATAGGTCTATTTCGTCCTAAAAATTCTCATTAATAGGTATTTTTTTGGCATCCCCTATTCTATTCTATCAAAAATGAATTTAAAAATAACTCTCTCTCTCTCTTGGTTAACCTGTACTAAACGTCTGAGCCAATTATGATGAAATTTAGTCAAACTTTAGGTCACAAAATAGGACATAGTACTTTTAGGAGCTAGCTATTTGAACAGTAATGATCGACAATTCCCAAGGATGGCAACACCTGTATATTATTTATTTATTCTATGATCAATTTAAAATCAAACGATTCTACACACACCTTAACACAAGAACCATCGTAAACCCGCGACTCACACGTGTGTAATACTGTATGCTGTATCACTTCAGATTTTACTGTTACGAGCTATGAATACTACTTACTATTGACACTAAAACTCATGAAATGTTTGCCATCTTTATGACACTGTGATTTGTTACTACCCTTACTGTAAGCAGCCAATTCTAAGTTGCCAATTCTATGTTGCCAATCCTATGTAGCCAATTCAAAGTGGCCAATTCAAAGTGGCCAATTCTAAGTGGCCAATTCTATACAACCTAAAAATCACCATAAAACATCGAGATGCAGTTGTATGCATCTGATTGATAATGCAATCTGTGCTATCCAATTGATGAATAATTAAAATGTTTCCCTGTAATATAAAAGTTTCACTTCTATCGTGTGTCGTAAAGACATGAAAAGATAGAAGTGATACCATAAGATGCTAACACCTTCGCACAAAAAGTGTGTTATTTGGTTGACTTTAGAAAGACCTGACTTTGATTTTGGAGCTAGTGAGAGCTAGAGAGCTTTTGAGTTCTCTTGCCCATGAAGTAATTAATACTTTAGGATCGCAAAAAAATTCTTCGTTTTATAATTTTTTAGAGCTACCTCAATAATACTTTCCATATTTTGTGTATATTTTTAAGTCACGTAGAGCCTCCTTTACTGTACCATTACAGTCCTGAATTATTCATACCGGATTTATTTCGTCCGGAAGTAGGTAGCTGCCGGAAAAGGCGACCATTCCATCATAATTTAAATACCCACCCCAATGTCCGATAAGGGGTCATTGTACTATTTCGGGGGAATGTTTATTCAACGTTTTGCTATACTTTTTACATTTTACGGTCTATTTTTTATTGACATGAAAGTGTTGGCCACTGATGCCTTTTACGTCGAATATGTTAATAATATGCGGTCTTTGTTAATAAAATTAGTTCTCGTAATATTTATGTTGTTTTCCCTTTTTGAGTGATCTATCTTTACTTTTCTTTTTTTTTGTATATTTTAAGTTCTAGAGTGGAGACCACGGCTTGGTAAACGTAGTGTAGGGCGCCCTCCAGCTAGATGGAGCGATGATATACGCAAGCTGGCTGGCAGCGGTTGGAAACAAAGAGCTGAAGATCGAGCTCAGAGCTATAGGTGAGGATATGTCCAGCAGTGGACGGAGATATGCTGAAGATGATGATGATGAAGTAGATATATAACTTATTCTCAATAAAGACTTCAATACTGAAGAAATTATCATATAACACAGACAACTTGGAGAGAAATATAAATATCTAAAATTAAATCTTCAGTTACTTTTTTAAGGTACAAAATCAAATGAAAACAAAGCTATAGTTCCAGTTTTTACAAAAACAAATGCATTGATTTTCGCAAAATGATGTTTGTGCATAAGTAACGTTGTTATTTTCAAACAAGCGTCCATTTAAACGGGGCACGGTGATAATCTGAATGTGGGACAATACTTGCAAAGCTAGGGCTGCCAATTCATTTTAAAATATTTACCAAATTTATAAAATCAACAAAAAATTTTAACGTAAGCCAAAAAAAAATAAAAATCGTAAAATATTGCCATTTCTCTAGTAGTATGTAATGCGCCGAATGGACTGTAAGGGTAATAATTGTTCTTACCACAAATGTGGAACAGTGCAAGCATTTCATTTGTGGCATTTTTGACAAATTGATTCTACAGCCAATGAAAGTGTTTAAATAAATCGTACATAGAATAAAGATTAATTTTTCATCTGATTACTTTGGTCAGCTTGGTAGAGTAACCTGTAAAGAAAAAGTGGTCCTAAGGTTAAAAAGACTTAAGTTTAATTGCACATGGTAACCCTAACGATACTTTACCTTGGACACTTGAACAAATGGACAAAAACTAGTATCTCCCTGACACATGAACATAAATATATTTAGCACCTTCGGTTACATTGTAAGTAATGAAGTTGTCGACTGTTATGAAGTGTTGGAATCATATCCATACTTTGAGTGCAACTGATAGGATGTCAAGCAATTTTGAGCTTTATAGTTTGGGAGAATGTTACAGTTTTGTGTGTCAATCGAGAAATTGCAAAAATCATAACGAAATACGTTTATAATCCTTTCATTGCATTGTACTTGAGGTTTATATAACAAATAAATAAACCAGGATTCCGTTTACACATGGCCATCTGATTCCAAACTAAGCAGAGCTTGTACTATGATAAATAGCTAATTAGTTATATATGATGTTACAAAACTACCCATAAAGCCGAAAAGAGGTTAAATGGGGCCTTATAACGAGTCCATTCACAATATTTAAGAACCGTAGTAACGCTGTATAACATACCCCAAAAAAATTAAAAAAAAATGATTTTTATAAATGAAAAATAGAAAGACTATTAAACTAGACAATTATTACGTAAAATAGGTACGTAGGCATTTCTGTTAAATAATCTGGTTCCCTGACATGACAGCTTACTTGGGTTTGCTTTGATAATTATTTATATTTTTACACGTTGTATATTTGCATCCAGATACATCAACGTAGGCTTCACCATCACGTGAACGCCGAGGCAATACGACTCCTCGACCTCACAAACATAGAGACAAGACCCAAAAGAACCAAACCGTTCGAATTAGTGTAGTGTTAGTGTACAGATCACCCTAGTGAAATATAGTGTAAGTGCAGTGTATAAAGAACACGATAACAATATGTCTTAATAATAGAGACAATAAGAAAAGTGCCAATGGGCACATTGAATTTATAAGTTTATGATAGATTAAAATTACTTATTAGCTAACTAGGCTAGATTATAGTATAGTTAGGCGATATAATACTTTATTGTATATTCTAAAGTATAAAAAATAAAAAAAACAGACAGCACAAACTGACATCTATTTAGATTAGGTTCTTGCATCAAACCAACAACCAGCGGCGAGGCAGCCAGGGTACCACGAAGCCAACTTGTGAGTTTAGTTGTGAAGTGAAGCAACGGTAACTCTAATTACAAAGTTTTATGTCGCTCAACAAGCTATGGTAAAAGCTATGTCTCTTATGGACATGGCCCGTAATGAGGAAATCCGGTGGAGAACTAAAGACTCCATACAGTTCAGATCAGCTTATATTCTGTGGACTTGACAAACCGTATTTAAAAAGGAACCACGAAAAGTCGAACGCCTTAGTAAAATCTAAAATCACATTTTCAATAAATATCACTAATAAACCTATGATTTAGTTCATTTTCTTTCAGCAAATAAATAGTGAATAATGCTGACTAAGGCCAGAGTAATGCAACAGATCATGCTATAATAAAATTACGATTACGAACACATCTTAATTACAGCAATCGTAATGTCATTGGCGATGTTGTAATGTATGTCATAAACACATCTATCGACAGACGTATAAGGTTATTTATAATTATTATCTATCAAGATTATTTTAGTTTATTTATAGTATGGGATGACATCGTTTTATTTTTTATATTTTTAAATATTTTTTATTCTTTTTTTCATTGTTTCAAATATATTTAATTGTTTTTGAAAGTACCTTTTGTAAGTAAGTATAATTTACATAATTTAACCAGGAATATTGTAATTGGCTTAATTTAAGGAATAATTCATTTTGTATTTAATTGTTATTTTTTAAAAAAAAGCTGTAATGTTCCTTATTTAATAAAAAATAAAAATAAAATATATAGATTGTTTGGCATAGCTTAAAAAGCTATTTAAAACGTGCTATTATTTTATTAATAAACTAAATAGATTCCCAAAGGGCGTCCATTTCAATTATTGTTTAATTTGAAATTACCAAGATTTTAATATCATATTACCGTATCGTACCTCTACGTCGATAATATAAACGATTATTTTATTTGTGTTTTATTTAAACAAGGAAAATAATGCCAGTAATTGTGGCGCCAACATTATGTGTTGCCAACTTATGAAAATTCCGTGTTGTAAAATCTGCATAAAACAAAATCATTCTAGCACTTCGGTGCAATATGCAACGGTGTTCAACAAAATGTCACAAGCGGTAACGATGCTAAATACTTATACCGTATCATTCTCATGACTACAGATGCAAGTTTCGTTTGACATATTTAAACAATGTATTACGCGTGCTGCGAGATTTGTATTTTCAAATTCTAATTTCTTCATTACCTTAAGTCAAACAGACTTAAGGTCCATTTTATACAAAAAGTTTGGTTCCAATTATGCCCCCTCCCCCCCCTCATATTTTTTTTCAAGGTCAGGTTTGATGGTTATAGGTCATTACCGTGATTATAGACAATCCCTTTGGTAAATTAAACAGAACAATAATAAGAGAGATATATTTTTTTGTTGTTCTGTTTTCTCCATGCTTCGCCATTGCTGCACGTAAATAAATTTAATATTATAAAGAGGTAAAGTTTGTATGTCGGGATTGGTAATTAAAAAAATCTTCCAGTGATAGAAATATAGATTCCTGTGTGATATAGGCTAACTTTACTGAAAATGAAAAACTTCGAGAAAGCTTTAATTCTCTTGGGAACTTAGAACGGAAGCTAGTATAAGATAAATAAGAAGAACTAGAGTTTATAGTGGAAATTTCTACCGGGGAAGTAGCTACACCACCTTTGCTTGATGATGACAACTGGTATTCAATATTTTAATGTTTTGGTTTAAAAGTAACAATCCCATGACTCAGCTAACAAAACATCGTCGGCAAGCCAGCATTAGTAAACGAAAGAGACAGAGCAATCTCGACGGAACATCCTCGAACTAGTATCATTTTACCTTACAAAATGGCATCCCAGGACCGACGAAACTGATGATTGATGAGACTTAACCACAGCAAATCTCAGGGTCGAAAACGTATTAATGATACTCCAGGTATTGCAAATGTCCATTGGTGGCGGTGACCACTTATCATCTGCCTGTTTGTCATAAAAATACCTACACTTACATGATGCCCTAAAGCAGAATAGCCCGCTTCATCTCCTCATTTACACCACCCGCTCATGACGCCAATCCGTTGCAAATATACAATAACTAAAACAGGATCAACAAGTTCCAGTGCAAAATGTTGCAGATTCACATCAGATAGGACTTAACATCTAGATAATTGTTATTGCTGATGCGCCAGCACTTTGCTGCCAGGAGGTCTCGCTTCATCATACTGCGTTAATGGATACTAGCTTTATATCAGTAGGTTTGTAGTGTAGAATTTGAAATAGATTCCTTGGTTCTTCTTTTTCTATATCAGGCTGTGTTTGACCTGCTTTAAAGGATGGTTTTCTAGGCTAATCGTGATTATTACTTGAAGCCATTTCGTCACTTACTACAGTATGGTTGTGGTCAAGCCCAAAGTAATTCGATGCTCTATAAAATTGATGTTGTGAGCAAGAAAACATAGATAGGAGAATATATACACTGTAGACTCACGCTTACACACATATTCTCATATCTAACGTGTACTTGTCGCGAAGAACTACTGTGCCTCCTGATTGAAATAGTAAAATTGTGTTACTATTTCAAATTAGGTTGTATATAGATGGTGCCAAAACTGATGGCATATTTTCTCCAGGAGTAGTGAGGAATAAGGATATTGGAGATTATAACGATAATATGGAAACTTGTTATTTTTCCCTCTGTATTTAAATATATGACATCTTAATTAGGTGCTCATGTGTCACAATTGGGATTCATTTGGCCTTTGACGTGCTTTGGTAGGAATTATGATGCTGAAGGCACACTTGCCCAGAAAAAACCTCTTTCAGTTAGCCTTGGAGACATCGTGGTAATGCGTCAGACGAAACTGACGGGAGAGAACAGTCTTTTGCTGTAGAAACTAAAAGAAAACTGTTAAAATGATGAACCAGAAGCGCTTGTCAACAACGCGTGGGTGGAAATTCTCCCGGCATCTTGTAGTTAAGTGAAGGATAATGTATAAAATAAGAATCAAAATCGATGTATGGTATAGCCCAACTCGATCGGACAAGTACTGACGCCAAAGCTATTGGAGTTAATTCACAATTTTATTATAAAGACGATCTGTACCGTTACAAACAATTCGTATTGAAATTAAGTAGGCAACTTATGACCACAACATTGTATTTTGCAAGAGATGTAGTTAGGTCAGTGGTGAAGAAATATTCCGTAATCTAAGCTTAAAGAAACCTAACGGAATATTCTCTAGAATTACGAATATTTCTCACTATAATGGTGCAAGGACGATGAAGGCTATCTCGGGAATTGTCTACGAATTGACCATTACATTCAATCTTTGATGCAGTAGGCAGGAAACTTATGGTAATGGTGTGAGGGAAATACGAAGACGTAACAGGTTTCAGTCTTGTATTATAAGAGTGATTTTTCTTGAAAACTGCATTCTGAGTCGGTTGCTCTTCTTTTGCGTCTCCGTCGATATTTTTTTCAGGAGCTGTTGGAATGTGATCTTCAACGGCTATGGATGAAAGCAATATTATGGGACTGCCAATGTTTTGCGGCTATCGAGGTGATACCGTAAATTTACCCTTTTTATTGTATATTGTATCCATCACGCTGCCAACTCAGCTTTCTACTACTCTCTCTTTCTAGATGACCACTTAATAATAATCAATAGAAACAACATACAATCTTAAGCTCTACGCGGTCTCACTAAAGCCTACCCAATATTTAAATATTTGTTTTAACTAACCTGTAATTGTTCCTTTCAAAACAACTACGTAAAATAAATTGCTATGGGCTTATGATTATTTTCCGGTTTTAATTAAAAACAAATTCTACGGTTCGTTATCTAACTTTTACTTAAATTCGCGTGACTGTTTGCCTACCTTACAATTATTAGTGACACTGATTCACGAATTATTTTAGGTTGCTGTACAAATGATTTTTGGAGAGAAAACGATGACATCTTCTGGTTAATCCAAGAGTCTTCTGGTATTTATTTGTTAATGATATGAGATTCTTGAGAGAGTATTTTGAAATGTTTCAAAATTTTAAGGTTGCCTATTTTTCACAAGTAATTTAACATTAACCGGTTTCAGTTACAGTACTAAAATATATTTTATTACGCATAAACATTCTCAGCAAACCTTATGGTTAAAAAAAAAAGATGTTCGGAGGCGCCACATTGTTCCAAGTTTATTAAAATATTTTTTATTTGTTTCTTGAAGGTCATTAAATTACCTGCATCGAAATATAACAAATCGCTGTTTTGATTTTGCATACATTTTAGCAACGGCTTCGAAATAATCAAATCGCTGGAAAAACTTTTGAGGATACTGATTCTTCTTTATCGAGGCGAAACATGATTTGCATTTTTTTACAACAGATTGTGTTTGACCACTACATGCCTATGGTATATGATAATTTGGCCGAAGGTGTTAAAACGAAATAGGTTGATGGCTTTTGAACATGAGCGAATTAAAAGTTACTCTACCAACGAGCAATAGTTTCTTCATGATATTGTTCTTCACCGACTGGCTAAGATCTTTGTAGAATTTGATCCTGCGACTTTTACCATGGTTTGACGTCGTTACCACGGGACACCCTAAAATGAGTTTCCAGAAGTCTAATTAGCCTTTTTTAAATAGGTCTAATTCCGTAGTACCAAATATTTATTAAAAAAACTCATAAAATTAGATCCAGCTCCTAATGAACTGGTTGAGTGGCATCACAAATGATTCTCCAAGAAATCCACCCAACAATAATCCTTATGCATATTTCTACCATATAATATACATATAATTGATAGGCCACGCTGTCGGTTACAAGATGTAATTGTCCAGAATTAGCGATTCGTTCCTTTTTAGAAACGCTAGTGATGGTTCGGAACTGTAGATGTTCTGTCTCACGCAACGCTACGCAATGAGCTGTGTGGGATTATGGAACTGCCAAAATTGAAGGCTAACGACCCATTATCAGCTCGATTACCTTGGAAATATAACATGATGTGATTTTTTTATACCATCTAGGTCGGCAAACAGGCTGATGGTTTTCCTGATGGTAAATGATCACCGCCGCCGACATTTACTACACCAAGTGCATTGCCATTGCGTTGTCGACCCTGAGACGTAGAGTTGCTAAGTCTCATGCCCCCGTTATTACTTTGAAGCTTGCCGCCTGGCTACCCTTTGAGGTGTAAATCTGTCATCGAATGCTTATCAGTATGTTCCTGCAGTTGTGGGCCAGCTGCTTTCTAAGCTTTGATAATTCAACAACACGTAATGGTATCGCTAATGTCTTTAGACGTTGGCGGCTGTCAACTGTTTCAAACAGTTTATCTCTAATCTATATGAAAAGAAAAGTTTTGAGTCTAAAGTAATTCCTAAGAAAACTGTTGACTCAACAAGACTAAGATCTTTATTATCTAACAAAAGCTGTCCCCCGGTGTTTCGCCCGCGTTCCCGTAGATGTTCTCATTAATTTCTTCTTTCTATCATCTATATTTTCGCAACGCACGCGTTCTTTTTTACACCTTGTGTTACATTATTGGAGTTTTAGTGTGGTCCCATTTTTTTTTGAAAATTTAATGTAGCACATGTCATTTGGAGATAGTGTACCTTGCCAATGGTGGAAGAATTTTTCAAATCCGTCCAGAAGTTTCAGAGCCTATTCAATGCAAACAAACAATCAAATCTTTCCTCTTTATATACACGGTTAGTATTAAAGAAGTATGGATAAAATACACAACATACTCGTAACATGTTATTATTAATATGTAATATATCCTGTGCTGAATATTTTGTTCTGTAGTTGTTTCGCAGTAGCTATATGAAGGCAGTACACGCCATAAAAGGCACGTAATCTCTTTTCGAACAAAATATTCATTTGTCGGTAAACATTTAGTAATGGTAATGTATTCCAGTAGCAGATAAAAGAGAAATACATAGTTGGATGAACTAGTTTAAAAAATATCTATATCTAGGCATGCTAGTGTAGTGGTAATATTATGTATACATTTTTGTAAAGTAATATTGTATGGTTATAAATTTTTTTTTTTTTTATTTTCGATTGATTTATTTGTCATATGTCGTGTGGCGGATATTTTGAAAAGCATTCATCATTATCTATTTGCCGTGCTGCTAAATATTTGGGGTCGAGGCAATATGAATGATTTTTGTTAATTCGGTGTATTGCATAAAACAAGAGAATTGGCACCATTTTTATAGCTGCAAGCTTTCTTTACACCTCTTCTCTTATGACTCCCAAGAGATAAATTGAGATAAATAATATTCGTTGCTACCGGACAAAATTAAGTACCATAAGGCGAGTATAAAGAACTGTAATAAAGAAGGAGGAACTTTAAAAATTATAACGTGTATTAGAGGTTAGAGAATTTCATCAGACATCCTTTTCTCTACTAATACTGAACTGGTCTTGCTGAAATTTCGCACACAGAAAGCTTATAGTATGGAGAGGGATGTAGGCTAATACTATCTACTTAATCTGGGAAAAGTGAGTGAAACTTTGGGGTACAGCTAGTGTTACATCAATGGTAGCAATGACTTGTTATTAGTGGCTCACTTCACGACAATACCATCTTCATTTTATTTATCTGCGGCTTTCTTTTTTTGTTATTTTTTGAAGGGACGAAAGTGTTAGACTCTGATGGCTCTTACAGCCTTACACGAACTTATTCGGCGAGCGCAGAGGGCTCTCAGCCAAATATGTTTTCTTCAGTGATAGTACCACTGTTACAGACCACATAGTGACCCAAATTAAAACGTTACCAACTATATAATCTGCACTCTTGTTGATAATAGAGACTCCTTACTACAGGACGTCGATTTGTTCACAATACCATTGCACATACATGGACAATAGTATTCAGCTCTCCACAATCATTATAATGTAAATTTACCGGCAGACAACTATGACGGTTTGCCATTATGCCCCGCCGGAAGCGGGCGGGGGGCGGAAGTGACGTCACATGCGCGTGCGCTCGCCCGTGAAGCCCCGCTGCCAACATGGCGATATGATTATCAATTTATCATTGTGTAACGGTTTTTAGGACTTCGTGTGGTGGCAGATGTTTTTGTAATTGGTATGTGTTCTGATGGGTATTGATTGAATGCCCCCAAAAACTGACCTATATGTCCAGCTGTCCCTCGCGGTTTCTCCCACGTTCCCGAGGGATGTCAGCCTGCTTTAAAAAAATACCTTAAGGTTTCATTGTTAGAATATCATTCACATCAACGCTTTTTTTTTTTACATTTTCTACGTGATAAATTGTATTGCGTTTTTATAAATGAACATCATTCCGCGCTTGCTTAGCTCGTTGTTTTGAGCTGAGGCTTGTGATTCCTTAATGTATATTATTACATATTTTTTTTTCTATTGTTGAATTGTATGGATTATAAAAAAAAAATAACTTAAAATATACTTAAATTTAGTTACAGTTTTCATTATCAAAATGTTTACATTATTAATATTATATTTATTTAAGACAATGCATCTCAATGTTCACTTCATGTTCACTTCTACCCTTTTATATTACGACGTCCATAGCATATTTTGGTATTCCATAACCGGAAAGTTCTCTTAATACCCGGCTTTCTCTCAACCTAAACCCCGGAGCTATCTAATTGTTGTTGTTCCGCAGCTGAATCCCGTAATGGCCCCGGGATTCGAACCCCAGTGCATTCTGTCACGGCACTTCGACACGGTAATTATACGTTACCGTACTGGGATATGATAAAGAGATGCTGATTGTTATCTTTGCTTACTATTAAATCATTATATGTGAACTTTGGGAAAAGAGACAAGAGTTCAAAAATCAAATTTGTAATATAACATATCTTCACGCCCATTACCCTCGATAAGGTAGTCTTAGTAATGAGAACCAATTCCACTGCAAATATTTGGAAGTCCCAACGTCATGTTGTCTCTCGGGTACATTTCAAATCTCGAGCAATAGTGTTATAATTTTAAGACAGCAGTATTAATATTACCTTGCCCGACTTGGAAATCAAAGCCGTTCCGATACTGCAGTGATTACTACAAGGGCACCAAATATTAAATCAATAAAAATAATAAATATAGCTGTCCCCCGCGTTCCCGGGGGATATCACATTTTCCCGGAATAAAAAGTAGCATATATATTATTCCAAGATATGCTCTATCTATGTGCCAAGTTACATCCATATCCGTTTAGTAGTTTTTGCGTGAAAGAGTAACAAACATACTTACATACAAATCTTTCCTCTTTATAATATTATTAAAGATGTAGATCAAAATCATAACTATTTATTACGTTGATGTTTTAGAAGGGCTAAACCTACTAAAGTTACCATAACCTTCAGCTGAGAAAAACCGGAAGAAACTTAGTAAGGTAATTTTTAAATAATTTGTTTTGTATCTAACAATATCAAAACACTAAATATTATATAAACAGTTAATTTAATGATCAAAGTATCTAACTTTGGAAGAAAGAGAGCATCCATAAATGCTTTATTAGAATCTTCAATCAATATAAATCAGGTTCTTAAAATACCGTGTTTGTAATACATAGTACCTGGATGGCTCGGGATTTCTTTACTAACGTGACTTCTACCGTATTCTCTTTTTCAAAGCACTGTCATATATACCTAGATACGAATTAGATGCGATAATAAAGGGCTCCCAAATACAGTACTTCTCACAAAAGATGTAACTTGAGAACCTTACCTTCTAATGACGTTGTAGCAGTTTTCATTGCCTAAAAACACGGATAAAACAACATTTTCTAAAAAGGAATTCTAGCTAGATCGATTTAACGCACCCGAAACCCCATGCATACTAAATTTCATGAAAATCTTATGACGAAAAATAATAAATATTATACAAGAATTACTCGTTTAAAGTTATTAGGTTACAAATGATTGTAGCAAAATATGAAACGTAGTCAAGAAAATTGTATGAGATGAAGTACACGCAACAAAAAAGTTTGCGTTCACTTCGAAAACTTAATTTTATGGTTTTGTATGTACTCGTATAATTATAATTATCGTATCTTGTTTAAATACTTATCATCGAACATATTTAATACGCCATAAAATAAATTAACATTTTTTTTACCTTCTCTGAAATAAATTAAAAATAATAGTTTTTTTTTTAATTGGACATAAACCTTTTTTTTTTGTTGTGTAAAAATTAACATTATATTGTTCTTCTGAAACAAATGATTAAAAAGAAATTGAGAAAATAATAAGTTTTTGTAAATTGTACACATACTTTTTTCTACATGTTTTGTATAATATATTTATTACGTAACATATTAACACTAAACATACCAACACTTACTAGGTACCTATTTCTACCATAGCGGGTCAAATGTGACTTTATGTTTCCTGCTTGGATGTATGAAATATGGTTGTTAGGAAGGGAAATAAATAGTATAACTGTATATTAATTAATGAGAAAAAGTCATGAAGTCGAATGTGCAAAAGCAATAAGATGATACGTGCATTTTCAATGGAAAGTCAAAATGGGTCATTTGACCCGGGTATCGTATGTTTAGTGTTAATCTTCATAAGTCACGTGAAGCGTACATAGATACAGCATGATATTTAAATATAAAATTACATAATTCTATGTCAGTATTACTCAACATTCATATAATCGTTAAAAAAAAGTCAGGTAATGCTCAAAACTCTGAAATATATACGAGTATATCTAAATAGATATGGACACTTCGTGCTCTAAAAACTCAATCATTCAAATTAATCATTGATCTGTCTTGTCTTATCTCTTCGTATAATAGTGTGTTTGTTTCCTACAACATAGCTCCGTAACTCCTCAAAGAAATTTGTAGGAAATTTAGTAATTTAAGGATTGAATGTCGAATAAGTCATTCCTCTTATAAACCTCTGTGGTTTTTTGTGAATGATTTTAAGTTTTATTTTCCATGTATTTATGTTTGTTCAATAATAAATAAAAAAAAAAAAAAAAAAAAAAACATAATCTGATTTGGTCGAAAAGAGATGGACCACATTATCCGCAAGGTGTTTGCAAATAAATGTACTGTAAATATTTTGAACAATTACTTACAAATTAAAGTACAGACTTCCAGATTTTATGTGCTTACCATATTTGACTCATCATAACTCAGCATGGTGCTAATATGGTCAGTAAAAGCTCATACAGAGTTAAAAAAAACGTGTCTCTGTACTTATGTACGCACGTAAGTTATACTCGTACTTCATTAAAGGAAAAAAATTGGCGCATGATAATATCCCGGGACATTCTTTACACACGGCCATCTGGTCCCAAACTAAGCAGAGCTTGTACTATGGAAACCAGATAACTGATATATTACATATACTACTTTTTTTTGTTTTTTTCTAAATACATACTTATATAGATATTTACACCCAGACACAGAACAAACAGACATGTTCATGCACACAAATGTTTGTCCTGGGTGGGAATCGAACCCGCGACCTTCGGTTTGGCAGTCAGAGCGTTAACCACCAAGCCAACTGGCCTATAATGGCAATAGAGGATTCAGGCATGGAAAATTGCAGCTACAAACTTTTGAGTAGAAGAGCTCTTAGTGCCAAGTTCGTCCGGGGAAGTACTACCACCTCACCCATTTCCGCCATGAAGCAGTAGTGCATTTCTACTACTGTGTTTCGGTTAGAAAGGTAACGGGGCCGGTGAAATTACAGGCACATGAGACTTAAGAACTTCACGTCTCTGGGTCGACAACGCATTGGCGATACCCTGGTGTTGAAAATATCCATCGGCGGCGGTAACCAATTACCATCAGATGGACCGTCTGCTTGTATGTCGGCCCATGTTATCATAATTGTCCATAATAACCTCAAAATACAGATGGAAAGACTTTTTAAATTAATAACGCCCCGCAGTTATACCTTCGTTTCAAAGTGATTTATTCTAATATTCATATTGCAACAATACAGCCATTCTAATTGCAATTAAAGATCATTACAAATGCCGCTTGTGGTATGATGTGGTACAAATGTACAATGGTAGCTAACAATAGAACACGAGGGAGATGCTTTAACAATCTTATTCAAATTAGTTTTCACTCCAGCGACCCGACAAATGGCCGTCCACAGACCGCAACCAGCCTGTGGTTAATACCTTTGGTCATAGAGTAAAGAAAAATGTGAGTCATAATGAAAATTAAAGGGTCTACGTTTGAGAACCCATTATGTTGTACTCTAGGACCCTAATATTTATTGAAATAGTTCAAGGTAGAGTTATTTTATCCTGTCTTAAGGTACTATTGTTCCTACTTATAGTAAAAGCGAATGTTTGTGGTGAGGGATGGGTGTATGGAAGTTTTTTTTTTATACCACAAGGGCCGAGAAACTAGCGGACCTGAGCCACCTGATGGTAAGTGGTCACCGCCGCCTATGGGCATTTGCAACACCAGGGGCATCGCCAATGCGTTGCCAACCCTGAGACGTGAAGTTGTTAAGTCTCATGTGCCTGTAATTCACCGGCCCCCTTACCTTTCTAACCGAAACACAGTAATACAAGTGCACTACTGCTTCATGGCAGAAATGAGTAAGGTGGTAGTACTTCCGCGGACAAACTCTACACTAAGAGCTCTACTACTCAAAAAAATGTATGATGTTTGTTACTCTTTCACGTAAAACCTACTGAACAGATTTGAATAAATATTAACATAAATCTCATCAAATCTCCCAAGTGGCAAAAAAATGGTTAGTATTTATATGATTAAAATGTAAAATAGTGGCACTGTAAAAAATATGTAACTACGTAAGCTTCTTTTATTTTGTTGCTGGTTCCTTCTCAGCTGTAGACATAATTCTAAACATAACCTAAAAAGTTTGCCCTTCATCACTGTCGGCCCTCCAAAGGCCTAAGCTGAAAACTTACTGTGACTTTAACCATGAATGGCCAGCTATCGTTAATCAGAAGATTTGGAATGAACAAGAAGAATTCAACGAAAATTATTCGTGATTTAGAATGTATCGACATCTATGAACTTGTACGCGAGAATCCTGCACCACATTATCAAAGTTTTCTTAGAATTTGTGCTTATATAGAAGATTCCAACATTAAAAGTTGGTCCGCTATCCCCAGTCACGATCGCCTATCCTAGCGGAAGATCTTCCCTTTTAAGTGAATCTCATACCTCACTTCTCCATAAAAGTATCAATTATTATGCATCCTTGTTTAACTTGTGAAACCAGATAACTGATATACGCACATACTATCCTTTTTTATCATAAATACATAGTTAAATAGTATTTACACCGAGACACAGAACAAATAGACATATCACACCCTCAGAACGATAGAGGCTTAACTCAAAAAAATACTTTTGGCACATTTTGGGTAACTTTTGCACTGAGCGGGGAGGGTGGGTCCCGGTGTTAAAGAGGCTGAAGTATCGGTATGCTTATTCTATAATTAAATTTACTATGTTTTACTATTCATCGGATAGAGCGTACTTTGATTAGTCTCTCTATGATCGTAACTCCATTGCGCAAAATTTTTAGTTAAGCCCTTATCGTATAGGTGCGATGTGTTTGTAAAGAAACGTTTGTCCCGGGTGGAAAATAGCCCACGACCAGCGCGGCTGTCAGGGTAACTGCCACGCCAACTGGCCCCTCTCAATTAACCCTGCAATTACTCCTTACATTTCATTTGTTAATATATACAGACACCTATACAATTTTTCGTCATTCAAGGAATATAATTCGTATCCTGCCACAGAATATCCGCTAGAAGCCATATTTAGCAAGAAAGGAAACAGATGGTAGCCGTGGCTTCTTAATATTTCATGGTTGTTGCGGTTAGACCATAATGTTCGGTTAACCAATCATCATGGTCACCAACCGTGGCGCTGGGAGACAGCTGAGGCTTTATTGAATTACCAGGCACCGTCCGGCAGTTCCGCTCGCGTTTCTGAGGGAATTTATGTTAGTTTATGGGGTTATGTGTATTTAATAATAACAATAATAATAATAATCATTTATTTCCGACACATGGATCCATATTTGTTGGTAAAGCCTTAATGTAAGTGTTAGTTACACTAATAATACACAAACCTAATAATCAACACACAAATACAAACTAATTACACACATTTGTGTATACCTAGTTAGAGGAGCGTGCGGCGGACGCGTGCAGCTGTAGCCAGAATTCCAGCAGCAGTGAATCCCACCTCTCGGCTAGCATCAGGATGATGCCATTTGGGCTACCACGCATGCAGGACAAGAGCGATACGCACCTTTTTCTTATAATTGTGTAAAAGCAGTCAGTGCTCGCTTCTGCAAACATCGCCGATGCGCTACAGAATCGTGGTATAGCTTTCCCTATATCATTTGGGAATAATGTAGCTATCTGTCAGTAAAGGATTTTTTAAATTGGTAGCGTGGTTTCTGATGTTACCTAGTATATTCAATCGTACCAATTTTCCCTCTCTTAGATATAGATTTTCTGGGTTCAAATCCCAAGGTAAATTGAATTGTTTCTTTGTTTAGAAATAATAATAATAATATTTATTTCTTTTGCCACACATAAATGAAAAACATACATAGAATTAACAGAAAAAAATAAATACTCGTTTGGCTAAAAAAATACACAAGTATATGGATCTTCTGGCACCCAAGCTAGAAAAATCTGTATTATAGGTACCAGATTTGTGTAACTATATCGGATTCAATGTTGAAGCCTATATTATAATAGATTGGTCGTTTGACGCTCGAGAAGTCATCATCATCATATCAGCTCAGGGATGTCCACTGTTGAACATAGGCCTCCTAGGATTTCCATATCGAACGGTCTTGAGCCGCCTGCCTCCAGCGGCTTCCAGCGACCCTGACCAGGTCGTCGGTCCACCTGGTGGGAGGTCGTCCCACTCGGCGTTTTCCTGGTCTAGAAGTAAGGGACAATATTGGCATAGCCATTAATGTAATATAAAATTGATAAAATGAGGTATGTGATGAAGTAGGTACTTATATACCTACCTCAAAGAAATGAATGATTGCTTTGAGGTTGATCCATGACCTAACATAAAGGACTGAATGTTGAATTAGTCATTCCTCTTATAAACCTCTGTGGCTTTTTGCGAATGATATTATGCTTTGTTTTCCCCATTTATCTGTGTTTAATAATAAATTAAAAGAAACTGCATTGGCAATTCCGAGAAAATTACACAATCCCTGCTGTAGCCCGGGATAATCCCGAGAGACGGCAATAATACTGACCACATGTCATACAGAAACTCAATACCTGTCTTCGAGGATAATAGTCGTGAAGATATTTAGTAGTTTAAACAAAATAGTAGTCAGGACTAGTATATTTTATATGAGATGGGCCGACAAACAAGCTGACGGTCCACCTGATGGTAAGTGGTCACCGCCGCCTATGAACATTTGCAACAATGGGGGCCAAAGCGTTGTCGACCTTGAGACGTGAATGTATTTAGAAAAATAAAAAAGTAGTATATAGTATCTGTGTAACACAAAATTCTCACGGATGAAGTTAGTTGATAACGGTCTCTCCGGAACATCGCACAAATCGCAACTGTCAGTGTCAATGAGTGAGTAATGATGTGAATGTCAATACTTAATAACCTAACAACGTCAAAAATAGTTTTTCGTTGCTACAGACAGGAGCAAAGAGTTTGGACACTACAATTTCACGACTGAATAGTAAAAAATGCTTTTAGTGCAGTTTTTCTCACCTATAATTTCTGGTATAACTTCTTACGTGCGTACATAAGTACACACATACGTTTTTTTATTATTATTCAAGGCACAACACTTAATTTTGAACAGGCTAATGTACATGAAATATGTAATATCTTTGAATGCTCATTTGTAATTGGTAGGGGCTATTGTTGTATCCACAATAAGGCGCGTATTACGATGCGCGTGAGCACGAATACAATTCGTCAGGTCGTTGACCTCGTTAAAGTACGTATTATGGCTAACGACTCATGAATGGCCATTAAGTACATCGTACCTACTTCACAGAGGTTTCTATTCCGTGATTTTGGTAGTCAGGTTGTGATGTATCGATATGGTATGAATATCGATAAGATGTTATCGATTTCGCAATGGTGTATGACGATTTTTTGTGACATTCGCTTCGCATTTATGAGCATAGTTTATTTTTACTTTTATCTATATACTATATTAAAATTAATGTGTGTCTGTACGTCCTTTATACAATCGTAAACGATGCAACGGATTTTAGTGTAGTTTCCAGCAATAGATAGAGTAATTCAAAAGGAAGGTTTATAACCAGGATTGATAGCGGGCAAAGCCGCAGTATAAAATAGCTTTGACTTTTTCTTAGTTAATTTGGGTCACCTAGCAACTGAATTTTAGTCTAGGTCACAAATCTGACTGATCTGAAGTTTCACACACAATTTAGTGGCAAAGTGCGATTACCTATGACGTCATTCAACATTCAAAATGGCGGTCGTGACAAGGTGATAATTTATTAATTCATAAACCACTTCCAGATCATAAGTATCTAATTAAAGGGGTTGCCAAGTAGAATACGTGACGTCAAGAGTTTTTATTGTATGGCTTAAAAAATATATATATATTATTCCCCTTACATTTAGTGCGTGGATAGCTGTAATGGTCTCATAATTATAAGTTCAAACCATGTAAATTTTTATAGTTTAAGACTGTTGCTGTCCCAAATAAAGAAAAAGAAAAATAATTAATAAAAAATAAAAATCAACATAGATACTTGAATTATCTTGAACTTTAAAGCTGATAGCTCAGTTGGTATGACGTGACGCTAAATGGCATGACGTCAAACGCCATGAGGAAAGTAATCGGCTCGAATTCTAGAATGAGCTCAAGTTTACGCTGAAGGAAAACTGTGAGGAACCTATAGCACGGTGGAAGGGTACTTTGTAGTACACACTACGGTTATAAACCTAAAGTGGCACCCGTCAGCGAGTTTTGAGAACTGCTGTGCTATTCACTCACGGATAGCGGACCTCTCACCTAATTGTGAGGTCACGAGCAAGATAGGGAATAGTCATTGCGTGAATTCATCGTTGAGTTTGATTGCAGAATATCATAGCTGCACCTGATAGTCTCCTTCATCGGCTTCATATGCTTACAACCTCACTCTTACCACATGAGATTGTGGTCGCAAGCAAGCCTAGAACAACAAACTATGGTACTAATGCGCTTAATAAATAATCCCAAGACATTCTTCGCACATGGTTACCTGATCTCAAGTTAAACAGAGTGTACTGCTTGTAGTATGACTACCAGGTAACTGATATACTACATAATTATACTCCTTTTTAAATACATACTTATATAGATATTTACACCCAGACACAGAACAAACAGACATGTTCATGCACACAAATGTTTGTCCTGGGTGGGAATCGAACCCGCGACCAGTCAGGCAGTCAGGGTCTCTTATCACCAAGCCAACTGGCCCCTCAAAAGCCTTAAAGGAACAACGGAACCCTGAAATTAAAAGGCTTTCATTGTCAACAGTGAGTAACTCCGCAAACGTACCAAAATGAGTATTGTTAACATTTTCACAGAGTATTGGAGACTGTGACCAAACTGGTGACTAATAGCGTATCCAATGTTTGTGTTTGCACCTTTACATATTTGTTTTGGACATTGTTTTCTTACAAGTTCTGCTTATTTGTAAAAGTTCTTTGAGTACCACTGTTAGTTACGGGATGAAATTTAACATATTTTCCCAGGGTGATTTGTATAATAACTAGTTCCCGAGGGTTACAATGAATCCTCAGATTTTGACAGAGTCTATATGACTCAGGAATAGTGTAGTTTTCCAGAGGCACCTTAGGAGGTGGCGAACGGGGCAATCGCCCGGGGCCTCGCTCTTAAAGGGGCCTCGCGCGACCCATGCAAATAAAAAAAAAATAGATTACAAATTTTATTTATTTGTATAGCTTTAGCATCTCTTGTCAAACATGACAAATACCTAAACCAAACAACCAGACTTACTTTCGCATCACATACTTTTCACGAAGGACAAAGGGCCTCGCAATGACCTGCCACCCGGAGCCTCGCAATGGGTAAGGCCGCCGCTAAAGAACTTTTTTAATAGGTGCCGTGGTTTCATTCCCTTTAATATCATTGGTACACAGAAACTCTCAAATTCCGCATTTTCTTTTAATAATATTAGTTAAGACTAGCGACCCGCCCTGTCTTCGTCAGAGTGGTTTAACTTTGTTTAAAATATCAAACTTCCGGAAGAAATTCTCTAAATTACTGTGAGAACCGCATTTAAATCGAATCTATCTATCTATCTATCTAATATTCTCGGGAACGGCTCCAACGATTTTCATGAAATTTAGTATGCAGGGGGTTTCGGGTGCGTTAAATCGATCTAGCTAGGATTCATTTTCAGATAATGTCGTTTTATCCGTGTTTTTGGGCAATGAAAACTGCTACAATGTCATTAGAAGGTAAGGTTTTCAAGTTACATCTTTTGTGAGAAATACTGTTATTTGGACCCCTTTATTACCGCATCTAATTCGTATCTAGCTATATATGACAGTGCTATAAAAAAGAGAATACGGTAGAAGTCATGTAATAAAGAAATTTCGAGCAATGCTCGGCTATCCTATCTGGATATCTGTAAATATTAAAGCGTATAAACATAGGTACATATGGAAATACTAACTTTGTTTTATTTTTTTACAGGTAAGGGCAGAGTCATCAGTATTTACTTTCGCCAGTGAAAGTAACCAATGACGTTTTATAAAAAAAAAAACGCTTTAAGTACTAGTTTCAAAAAGTTATCATAGTAAAACGAAAAAGTAAGTCTTGCTATTGAACAAGGTAACGTTGCATACTTTTTAAGCAGCCTGTTATAAGCTATTTTATAATTGTAAGTATTTTATATTACTTACCTGTACCAAGTGTTAACCTTATATTATGGCTATTACAACACACGAGTATATATGACACAAGTATTTTTGTACTTAAAACAAGGTTGCAACGTAATGGAAAAAAAAAGTAGTTTATAAATTAGGTACAATTTTTTAATGTTTATTCGGTACTAAATGTGCTCTGTGGTTTTATTCGCGTTCCCGAGAGCCCTTTATATATTGCCGGGATAAAAGGTCACTTATGTGTTTTTTCAGACTATAATCTATCTCTGTGCCCAATTCCATTCAAATCCATTCAGCCGTTCTAGCGTAATTGAGTAACAAACATCCAGCCAAAATTTCGCTTTTATAATAGTAGTAAGGTCATGAATTTTCAAATGAACATAGGTATCTTTATTTCTACATATAACATGCATTTAATATATACTAGCTATCCCCCGCGGTTTCACCCGCGTTCCACAGGAATGTACCATTTTCCCGGCACAAAAAGTAGCCTATGTTACATCTAATACCTCCAAGAATATGTGTATAAAGTTTCATGATGATCGTTTCAGTACGTACCCTCAGAACGATTGGGGCTTAACTCAAAAAATCACTGATTAGGTCACTTTTGCACTGAGCGGGGAGGGTGGGTCCCGGTGTTAAAGAGGCTGAAGTATCGGTATACTTATTCTATCATTAAATTGACTATGTTTTACTATTTATTCATCGGATAGAGCGTACTTTATTTAGTCTTTCTATGATCGTAACTCCATTTCGCTAAATTTTGATTTAAGCCCTTATCGTACTGAGGGTGCGAGTAGTATTCGCGTGAAAGCGTAACAAACAAACTTATATTCACATTTATAATATTATTAGGGATGTTTAACTAAATCAAAAGCGTATTTAAAACCTCGAGTGATGTCTTAAAAGCTGTAGCATTATACATTATACACAGCTTTCTCCCATTCCACGATTTATCTCAGACGAGACAATTTTAAAAGCCTCAACAACCTTATCTAGAGCAGTTTGTTTGTCATGCTTTTTATTTTACGTCTAGTTAATCTTTCATGGGAAATTTTATGTTCGCTTCTACAATAATGTCACATTTTGAGCGTTACTTTGTTGTTTTTTTTATTTTTATCATTATAAAATGGTATATTTTTAAGTTATTGTATAACAAAGAAATATCTATATATCGTAAATCATTTGCTTGAATTTTTGTTATTAATAAATAAATATCCTGGGACATTATTTACACACGGCCATCTAATCCCAAACTTAGCAGAGGTTGTACTATGAAACCAGGTATTTGATTATACTAAACGTGATGGTGCGTTTTTACGCACATATAAAGAAAATAGGCTACCTTTGACGCACCATCACCTCAAAACTACTGAACATTTCGGAATGGGACTGCTACCATTCGACGCGGAATTGTTCCTAGATGGACTATATATGATATCGCTAAACGCGGATGAAGCCGCAGGGTACAGCTAGTATATATATATAAGGAATTAAGGGTTCCCTTGACGAACCATCACCTCAAAACTACTGAACATATCGGAATGGGACTGCTACCATTCGACGGGGAAGTACGTAATATATATTATTATGATATCGATAAACGCGGGTGAAACCGCAGGGGACAGCTAGTGTAATATAAAAATAAAAAGAGTAGTTTAACCATGATCTATATCTTATACCGACTGTGATCATTAATCGCTGTTATTAATATTTACAAAGTGTATAAAGAATGATTTATATCTTAATCGGTCTCGGTTGTACTCTACGGAATAGAGATGATGGGAACAGCTTACTATGTAAATAATATATCTACTTTTTTAACCTTTTGTTGAATAAACTATAAGGTATGAGTGTGTTTTTGTATATTCGTTTTAAATCATTATCACGTGGTTTATTTAAGGCACTGTAATGGCGCATATCTGAATTCTAAATTGAAAAAGTGTCCGCCATTTTGGTTTTTTGTTATTAGGCGATTGGTCTCACAATCGATATCTTAGGAAACGTAGGGGGACAAAATATAAATCTGCCCTCAAAAATAAAAAAAAACGCGTCAATTATATTACATTACTTTATGGTCAGGGGCCTCTATGCTCTGTCTCTGTCGCTTACAACGCTAATACTATAAATCACGTGAGAGGTAAGCTCTCCGAGGCTTCCGTGAAGCGGCTCGCCGACTAAGTTTATATTAGCTGAATAAGCGAGCTGGATATCTAAATAAAAAAGAGTAAAACCGAGTTTCGAAGGCCGACCAATTTAGCGTCTGTCTCATCTTTCTACATATTAAAATCACATATAACTAGAGGAATATATATATATATATATATGTTCTTCCTATATATTTAATATTACTATATATACAATTACTAGCAGGATATTAGAATATCCGATCAATAATCTATAAAATATCTATTACTGACACACATCACTACGCGGAGACCTTGTACGCTTGTCTAGTGACTAGTCAATACAAGACTAACCCGTTACGTTTGACTTATTTTTTTTTGATTTAGACCATGGTCGTGGCAGACTGTTGTCCGTCATTATCTTTGTTTCCAACACCTGTTTGATGGGAACAAGTGACAAGCTCCTATTCTGGATTGGAACTGTATTGTAATTAACTTGAAGTTGTAGATATAGTTTTTGCTACTTTACTTGTCTGGTCATTTTTGGTCATTTATTAATATTGGCGCGCAAATGTCTTCTTTTTTATCTGTGGATATTGTTAAACTGCTTGTTATGGTTGTAAAGGAGTGTTATGATAAATTATACTTTAAGTGAAATATAAACATCAAGACATTACGTATAAGGTGGCAAGCGGTAGGCAGACTGGTTTATGTTATATGGTAGGAATTTAATTCCTTGGTTTAAATAGTCTGGTATAAAATAACTGGAATTACGTATAGAAATAACTGTGGATAAATAATGAGTAGTCTTTTAAATGTACAATATTTAAAAATAAAATACAGTCTTGCTCCGTTTTTTACAGAATTCGGAATCCGTGTTAATCTTAATAATCATTTTAATGAGGAACTTCATTACGTATTTCTTAATACAATTTTTTGAAATATTCCCTGTCCTGAGGAGTAGAGCCAGCTTACCTAGTTTGGGCTCCTGTCCTCCCACAAATTAATATGTTTTCCGTAGCTTTTTTGTTATTTTCCTTTTTTTTTTACTGTACTATTTACTAACATAAAATTTAAAATTTTAAAAGTAAACAAGAGCTTAACCTAATTATAATTATTATAAATAAGAAACCTCCCCTAACTCCTCCCCTGGTGGCAGAGTACCAAGAATGCTTGCGGTATTGCCTCGCTGTGTTGCGAGGCTCATTCTTTGGGCTAAGTAGCCGCCAGCTCTGGCATCCCGCGTAGCTTTTCCTTTTTTTGTTACATTAATATGTATATTCTAGATTATAGGAAAGCATGTATCTTTGTGGGACGAAAATATAACTATAATTATTATTACTTCTTTAAAATTAATTGACAAATAGTAAGTGTCTTCAGATTTTACAATGTAAAATCTATATCTTTTTGTAACGATTGCTTGTGCTTGTATTTACAACCTTACTACAATTATAAATGCGAAGCTTTAAAAGATGGGTATTTATTAGGCATGTGTAACTGCTCTAAACCGGTTCAACAGATCAGATCACACCTACTTGAACTGTCGAGCTGCGGCTCAAGAGCAAACTACAACAGCTCACGCCTCACTTATTATTTTACAGTCTGTATACAACCTGTGATCTTTTCTGTCATATCGAGTCGTTGTCGAACTGCGGCGCGGTAGCGGCGTAGAGACTCTGTGATCGGTCGGCAATATTTGAGCTGATCTGTGAACCGGTTCGCAGCTCCGGCTCACAAACGTGAGCCGTGAGCTGAACCGCAGCTCACGTATTTTGGTTGAGTTACCCTGTCTAGTGTTTATTACTCAATCATGTCAGAACGGCTGAACGGATTTCGGTGAAATATGGCACAGAGATATATTATAGTCTGGAATAGGACCTAATGTACTTTTCATCCCGGGTATATGTCACATATATAACATCCCCTGGGGAATGCGGGTGAAACCACCTGGGACAGCTGCTATTATATATGGTGATTAAACTCTGGTTTGAGAGTCAGTCCGAAGAATCAATCTTAATAAAAAATAGCTGTCCCCCGCGGTATTACCCGCGTTCCCGTGGGATGTCACATGTATTATACATACGAACCTTCCTCTTCAATCACTCTATCTATTAAAAAAAACCGCATTAAAGTCCGTTGCGTAGTTTTAAAGGTTTAAGCATACATAGGGATATAGGGACAGAGAAAGCGACTCTGTTTTATACTATGTAGTGAAGAATACAATATGAAATATATTATTTCGGTACATTTCTGCACACACAACCCCTTGACTGGCCAATTGGCTTGGTGGTTAGCGACCCTGACTGCCAAATCGAAGGTCGCGGGTTCGATTCCCAGCCAGGACAAACATTTGTGCGCATGAACATGTCTGTTTGTTTATGTCTGGGTGTAAATATATATGTATGTATTTAGAAAAATAAAAAGTAGTATATGTAGTATATCAGTTATCTGGTTTCCATATTACAAGCTCTGCTTAGTTTGGGATCAGAGGGCTGTGTGTAAAGAATGTCGCAGGATATTTATTTATTTATTTATAACCAAAGCTTGTACCTTGGTTACCAGATAAATTCTACACATACTAATTTTTAAATACTCACTTGTGTACAAACAAAATTATTAAATAACAGAATGACTATTTAATCATTTGTATGAGGTTATCATCATCAAGAAATACATACACATACACATACAATACATACACCTACAATATAGGTACCATACAATCTAGTGAGGCGTGTTCCTAATCCTTTATAAATTCATTTATAGTCATCTATCGACATTTATAAAACAATCACGCGCACGCTCTGTCGCCCTCCCCGCATGTTATCAGTCATCATAGCCCCTACCATGAACGAGTCTATAGTCGCCAGTGAAAATGAAATGTTTATCAAAAGTAGTGGTCGCCTAGTAATCAAAAATCAACCGTAACACAGTTGATTTTAAAGTTTAAACATTATTTGTTTTTTATGTCTGTCATTGGATAGAACTTGAATTTTCTTCTATTACGTCAGTTTGGAACGTGTCACAAATACGTCATTATGTGTTTGACATTGGCTGTATGAACGTAAGCTGTTTTAAACGAAATTCGACCGTAATTATTTACTTTGAAGTTTGTACTTTATTGAGTTCTTTTGTCAGAATATATCCTTTTTCATTTATGCATAGATTATCTTTGATTTTTTCTCTATTACGTCAGCTTGGAGCATGTCACAAATATGTCAATAGGTTTTTGACATTTTCTGTATGAACGTAAGCTATACATATTTTACGTACGTATATATTTTAAAATATGTGATTTTACAAATTTCTTTTTTACTATTTCAATGTATTACTTTATAAAATTTTGCTTTCTGCACTTAACTTTACTCTCCATATAAACTTTAACTGTGCCAAATTTAATACTTTTTTTTATACCACTTGGGCCGACAAACAAGCTGCCAGTCTGCCTATTGACATTTTCAAAAAGTAAATTTCGTAAAAAGAAATAAACAATTTTGCTTCTTGTGTTAATATTATGGAGGTATAAAATATCGAGTCATGTTAATAAATAATCTAAATTTATTTATATTTTATTGAGCAAAACCTAAGACTTATCTACCAAGTGACTACAGTAAACTTTTGAATTAGGTCGCATGCTAGATAGAAATCGATTTTAATAACGGCATCGGTCTGAGTGAAATAAACAATAAAATACTAAAATGCTGTACCAACTACCGTTTTCATATAAAATCATTAGGTACTTGCCATAGAGTAATATATCTTATTACTTAAAGACAAGACTTAATTTAAAATAACACACTAGTCAGTTACAGGAATAATTTCTATGAAGCTTTCGTTTAAAGCTATGCGAAAAGTAAACTATATTTATTAAAAAATCTTTTTTTGTAATACATTAAAATGAAAAGTGATGTGCAATTATAAAAAAAGCGACATTTAATTTTTATCGATAAAATATTTAGCTGCTAATTGACACAATAATATATTTTTTAATAATTAAGTAGATGCTAATAATACTCTCTTTTTATCTCCAACTAGCTGTCCCCCGCGGTTTTACCCACGTTCCCGTGGGATGTCACATGTATTATACATAAAAACCTTCCTCTTCAATCACTCTATCTATTAAAAAAAACCGCATCAAAATCCGTTACGTAGTTTTAAAGATTTAAGCACATTTACTTGTTGTTTGTTACTCATTCACACAAAAACCACCAAACGGATTTGGATGAAACTTGGCACATATATAGAAAATGCCCTAGAATAACACATAGGATAATATTTGTATCGAATGTTACGTCCCTCGGGAACTTGGGTGAAACCCCGGGCGACAGCTAGTCTTGTATAACATTTAGAGGTAAGACAATAGGTTTTATTTTATCAATAATCGTCCATGCCATTATAATTATAACGCAATTATAAAATAGATATCATTATTTAGACATGTAATAAGAACACATTGCGAACGACAGACAATTTTTTTTATTTTTTTTTATACCACTTGGGCCGACAAACAAGCGGACGGTCCACCTGATGGTATGTGGTCACCGCCGCCTTTAGACATTTGCAACACTAGGGGCATCGCCAATGCGTTGTCGACCCTGAGACGTGAAGTTGTTAAATGTCATGTGCCTGTAATTTCACCGGCCCCCTTACCTTTCTAACCGAAGCACAGTAATACAAGTGCACTACTGCTTCACGGCAGAAATGGGTAAGGTAGTACTTCCCCGGACGAACTCTGCACTAAGAGCTCTACTACTCGAAATTTAACTAAGTTCAATCACTCGATACAATTAGGCGACACTTTAACTTATTTGCAACATCACTAAACGGTTAGCAACGTGAAGCTATGTTGCCGACGTGAGCGCAAACAAATGTCCGACTCCGTGTGAACTACTTTCGATGACAAAAAATGTCGGTAGTCCGCAAATAGAATTGATGATTTGATGACTTAAGGCTTTAAACGAAAACATTTCGTCATCAAACTATTTTATTTCGTTTTTTATTTGTGCCATTGGCCGATACATTTTTTCATGTTAACTGTAAAATTGAATCGGCGGTAATAGATCTTTTATTCAGTTCAATTTGAATTGGATATAACATCTATTGGATAGTAACAATAGTAAAAGATAGTGGTTTCCATTCTATTGTGTATTACATGTAAATCTTTGAACATCTCTTTCCTTTATTGAAAGTAAAGACGATAGTGGGGATTTTCTGAAAACCATTTGTTTTTATGCGACTTTTAACTTCACCTATAAGACAGTAAGATAAAAGCGAGTTTGACAAGGCTGATCTTACCATTTATTTCAATTATCATGATGCTATGGAAATACATACAAATAAATATCCTAAATGTCTTGGGGTATGCTTTAGATGCCGTTAAGTTTGACTAGACTGAAGTAATACTTTAGATCTATATCAATTATAATGATGCAAAAGAAGGAGATATAAATGAATATCTTAAATATCCTGGGACAAGCTTCAAAAATAGATATCTAATCCAAAAATAAGCAGAGCAAATAAGGTGATAGATAGACAATTTTTTAAATACATACTTATTTAGTTATTTACACCCAGACACAGAACAAACAGACATGTTCATGCACACAAATGTTAGTCTTAGGTAGGAATCGAAGCACCCATATAATATATATATATATATATATAATATATACATAATGCGGAAGAAAATTGACTCGTTCATTTTTATTTAAAGCCCTCTAATTCAGCTAATACAAACTTCGTCGGCGAGCCGCTTCACGGAGGCCTCGGAGAGCTTATCTCTCAGGTGATTAGTAGTATTTGCGTAGTTAGCGAAAGAGACAGAACATGGAGGCCACCATGAAATATCCTCGAGCTAGTGTCATTTTCCTTACAGAATCGAGCCCAGTATCTTGGACTGCTACGCATTTGTGTGTCAGAATATAAAGAAGTTGTTCTTATATACTAACTGTCCTTCGCGTTCCCGAGAGAAGTCACATTTTACCGGGTATGTTATTCCAGTATATCCGGTAGTTTTTGCGTGAAAGAATAACAAACATACAAACATTCGCTTTTATAATATTAGTAGGATATCAGTTGACTGGTTGCCATAGAACAAGCTCTGCTTAGTTTGGGATCAGATGGATATTTACTTACCACGACATTGATTTAAAAAAATACCTACACGCAAATAATAACACATTATCCAGAGCCCACGACCTTGTCAACCAAGTAACAAAGTTTACAACCGACAAATTGCAGCACAACGTTAACAATCGGACAGACGGACAGACAAACCAGCCATGGGAATAAGGCTACCATTTGTCATAGACTATACAATGGGCTATTGAGGCAAACCTCATGAATATTCAATGGTGTTGTACTAATGGCATGATTAAATCATACACATGTGAGATTCAGTAGAGTTATTCTTTTGTCAACTTCGAGTCCACTTTTGGAGACTGATTGAGCGACGTAATGCGCGCATGATGTTGGAGTACTAGTTTTGATTAATGCTAATCCCACTAATATTATAAACTAGCTGTCCCCCGCGGTTTTACCCGCGTTCCCGTGGGATGTCACATGTATCTATATATATAAAAATGTTATGTTGGTTTGTGTACGCTTCAAAAACTCAAAAAGTTCTGCACCGATTGAGCTGAAATTTTCGCATGATATATAATCCGCATCAAGGATTGTTTTTATCTATTTTTTGCATCAGTCACATATCCGCGACCGTCTTTGTTTTGTTTCTCATTTCTCAACCATTCAATCAACAATGTGCCACAGCGAAGCATGGCAGGGTACAGCTATTATACATAAAAACCTTCCTCTTTAATCACTCTATCTATTAAAAAAAACCGCACCGAAATCCGTTGCGTAGTTTTAAATAATTAAACATACATAGGGATATAGGGACAGAAAGCGACTTTGTTTTATACTATGTAGTGATGCGTCAGTTTTTGAGGATGTATGTAACGATGTGTGTTACTCTTTCACACTAAAACTAAAAAAAGGATTTGGATGATGCTTTGCACATATAGGCTATTTTTATTCCGAGAAAAATTTAATTTTCTTTGGAAAGGTGTTACGGGGATGTTGCATTTATCCAGATAAAAGAGTCCTCTGTGTATGTAAATAATAAATAAATAATAATAAATATCCTGGGACATTCTTTACACACGGCCATCTGGTCCCAAACTAAGCAGAGCTTGTACTATGGAAACCAGATAGCTGATATACTACATATACAATTTTTTTCTAAATACATACTTATGTAGATAATTACACCCAGACACAGAACAAACAAACATGTTTATGCACACAAATGTTTGTCCTGGGTAGGAATCGAACCCGCGACCTTCGGCTTGGCAGTCAGAGTCGCTAACAACCAAGCCAGCTGGCCTGTCAATCTATCAATCATCATTTATCATCTGCGTGCTAAGTGTCATCCGTTGAGTAGTTATGGCGTGAAAGATCTACCAACAATATATTGAAACCTTTGGGTATCTATACCGCCGCGTGAAAAACTTTTCAAGCATAATTGTTTTGTTATACTAATATCGTACTAATTTAAAGTAACTTCCTAATAAGCAGTTAATGTAAGAACCGTTATAACAATTAATAAACGCCATATTAGTTCAAAACAATTGTAGAAAAGGCTTTAAGGATTTCACTTTTAAATCATGGAATTAATTGCGTCGCATTAATCCGAGTGACATATGAATGGAGACTAGACGAAGTGAGAGCTGAGAACTGATTTTTTACCTTATTTTATTCGCTTTTGTTTCAAATGGTCCATGTTTTGTTTGGCTGCAAATACTTTGATTATCTGAGATGCGAATGACCTTAGAATAACCTATTCTATCTATATATATAAAAAAGGAGAAGCTGACTGACTGACATATCAACGCAAGCCCTAAACATTAAAGGTTATAAACTTGAAATTTTGCACAGCGGTTCCTTTTGCAACGTAGGGAAGCACTACGAAAGGATTTATTAAAATTCACCCCCTAAGGGGGTAAAACGGGAGTACAAAGATTGTATGGAACAATGTGTTTTGTTAGTCTGAGCATCTTCAAACTACTAACTTATAACTAGAATATGCGTTCCTCAGCGCATAACCAAACTTCTTGGGAAATTCGTAAACGTGTGATTTGTTAATGTGTTATTCTTTTTTAAAAATATGATAATCAAAACTGGAACTTGTCTTTCAATGCGACAGTTATAGGAAGCCTCCTATTCAGCGAGTATAGGCTTCGAAAAGCGAACCTCTCATGTGATTGCGTAGTTTGCGAGAGAGACGGAGTATAATGCGACGAAATATCGTCGAGCTAGTCTCATTCACGTAACAGAATCACCTTTATGAAATAAAACCCTAGGCGTCTATTGGGAGCGAAACCATCCGAGGCCGAAATAAGTTGATCTTTAATATTTAAAATAATAAGGTTTGATGAATAAGTGTAACTAAATTTAAGTAAATCTTAAGTTATTTATAATTCATGTATTCAGCAATAGAAAAGGTCAATGTAACACTATATATATTAATAATAATTATTTATTTATTTATTTATTTTTTGTAACTTGTTGTGGGAGCACAACAAGTTACAAAAAAAAAATATGAACAACTTCATTTACCAAAAATTAATGATAATATGATAATATTAAGGAACTACAAGCCTCAATTCAAAACAACGAGCTGAGCAAGCGCTGAAAGATGTCAATTTATAAAAACACAATACAATTAATCTTAACATAATTTATCGTAGAATCTTCTAAGAGTACGGACTAAGAGTCCGTAGAAAATGTAAAAAGAAACAAATAAAAAAAAAGAAACCCAGGCGTCAAAATATTTTTGGGGTCTAGCCGAAAGTCAGCTCACAAGTAAATGTTCCCATTATACTATAAACAGGTGCTATCTAATCTATTACATAACTTAAGGAACCACTCACACGAATAGTTAAATGCTTGTTCACCTCAATATGAATGTGCTAGGTAACAAGGCACAATCGTCGATCGCATCACGATATCGATTTCGTTCGTTACGCGAACGTTTCCCGTTGCGAATCTAAATCATAAGTAAGCGAACATTTTACTCTATCACGAGTTGCGCCGGGTTACTTCATTTACTATCATTGTGCTGGCGTGCATCGCTCGCAATTAATATGGGCGTATATTACACCGTGGCGTAACGACTAAATACATTTAATAATTAATGGTAATTTCCTTAATTCATATAAATAAAATGATGAAATATTTACGAGTATATCAGTATATATTTCATATGTCCCTGTGGTTGTCACTAAACTTCTAAACGGCCAGACTGATTTTTATGAAATGTTGTGTGTAGGTTTAAGTTGGTCCCTTGATAGGTCAAATTCTTAATTGAACCTGGTAGGCGGCGCAGCGTTTGAGTTTCCGGATTTTTGTTTTTAATTTATAGTCTGAATTGGTTTTTAGAAATTTGCTCGAAAATTTGAAAATTAAGGAAGAAATTAATTTGTTTTATTCTATGGGATTTTTGTATCGACCAAGACTAGTCGACGTCTGTCGTGACAGCCAGTACTAATATATTAAAGAGGTTAATTTTGAACGTTAGTATTAAGTTACGTTAAGTTACGTTAGTACGTTAGTAGTAGTAAGTTTGGATGTAGGAGCTCCGGAACTACCCATCAGATTTCAATAATTCTTTGACTGATAGGATGCTACACTATTTTCAAGTGAGATTTCAAAGTTAGATTGGATTCCTCGAGAACGCGGGGCCAGCTGCGGGGTACACCTAGTAATTATACAAACTACGAAAATAAACATACGTAGTAAACGTAACGGATGCTCTAATATATTTATCAATTATATTTCAACTCGTATTTCAGAAAGCTTATAATGTTATTCCAAACTTTTCTAATCTCAACTGATATTTTACCGAAAGGAAAAGGACAATATAAACTAACAGACAGGGGTTAATATTTAAGATTGGTATAAATCTGGATATCAAACAAATACCATAAATGTAATACGGAATAATATCACAGGCTTAATCAATGATGTATTATAATATAGAGACGCCATTCACCAACTTTATGGCTGTAAAAGCAGTGCAAATACTAGATAGCCTATACGCACGAAGAAAGGGAAAGAAAATAAATGTGACCTTACCTCTTGTTACAGAGAGATTAATATACGTAGTATGTTACGTTAGGATTGAGCGCGAATAAATGGAATCATGTCAATTACCAACATTTGATGTTGCCATTTCTGAGCGCGGACAACGCATCAATCACTATATAGTATAAAAAAGTCGCTTCCCGCTGTCTGCCTGTGCCTATGTATGCTTAGCTCTCTAAAACTTCGCAGCGGATTTTTTTATGCGGTTTTTTTAATAGATAGAGTGGTTCAAGAGGGAGGTTTTAATGTATTATACACGCATATTATAATTGAGCAAATGCGAGAATTTTAAAGAATTACAACTATTTTAACTGTACGCGTTTGACAGTTCGTATTACAGAGCTCCGGTACGCGGGTGAAACCGCGGGGGACAGCTAGTAGTTTGTATATCATTGAGCTTAATAGATTGTTTTTACAGGCCAGTTGGTTTGGTGGTTAGCGACTCTGACTGCCAAACCGAAGGTCGCGGGTTCAATTCCCACCCAGGACAAACATTTGTGTACATGAACATGTCTGTTTATTCTGTGTCTGGGTGCAAATATCTATATAAATATGTATTTAGAAAAAAAAGTAGTATATGTAGTATATCAGCTATCTGGTCTTACATAGTATAAGCTCTGCTTAGTTTGCGACCAGATAGCCGTTTGTAAAGAATGTCCCGGGATATTTATTTATTTCGCCAGCCACGTAGAGATTACGATCGCTACGGTGTAATAGCCACTCGTTTAGATTTGGTTGCTGAGTAAATTGAATACTCGTGTGCATCAATATTATATTTAGGTACTATTAAATCCACACTTCAGTGCTCTTGCGTCACGCTGAGACTGTTTGTTTAGTGCACGTACACTTAATATCTGTTTACCGTAACAGAACTTTGATTATTTTTTTACCGACATCCAAAAAGTCTAAAAACAAAAGAGGTTTGGAAAGCGTTCGAAATGTGGAAATAATCTTTTGCACCGAATGGAAACTTTCAGCGAAAATTATTTTAACTTTTATATTTATTGAACGCCATTTGTGACACCCGAAATAATAGCTTTACTCCTAAATATATTTATGTACCTATACATCAACCTTTGAATCATAGCTTACTCTTTAGAGTTACAATAAATAAATGAATTAATAGAAAAAAACAGAGATTGATTGCGTAGTGAAAAGGTGACAAGTTAAACTAACAAAATAGATTCACTCAAAGAAATTTGTTAAAAACATAACTACCATTATTTCGCTTTGGTTTTCGAATGGTAAATCACGGCTTAGAGTCTTGGATTCGATTTCCAGGTTGGGCAAGGTACAGTTGTTGTTTATTTGCGAGAATTGAATGATTACCCGAAGCCTGAAATTAATAATGTGCCCGAGAGACAGCGACAAAAGCTCATCACACGTCTGAAAAATATCTGAGGTTGATTGTGGCTCTTAGCACATAACCTCTGTCAGTCTCATCGGGGATAACGGACGTGATGATTTAAAAAGAAATCTCAATTTCATGTAATTATCAAGGTAAGTACTTGCGGAAAGTCAAATATTTTTTCTACCAGTCGTAAGTGGTCCCCGATGCCTATGGACATTTGCAACACTAGCGGCATCGCAAATGCGTTGTCGACCCTGAGATGTGAAGTTGCTAAGTCTCATGTGCCTGTAATTTCAACGGCCTCCTTACCTTTCTAACCGAAACACAGTACTTGTAAATTCTCTATCTCGCTACATACCACAACATAGCTAAATGAACCGATAAAACGATCTCATCAGCTAACATATATTCAGCATAATGCATGAATATTTAAATTAGTAAACGTTCCCATGCCCCGATTTGCTTATGCCGAGACTTCTTAGAAAATGGTGTCATGAGAGATTTTGGGAAATCTGCCTCGGTGTATTCAGTTGGCAAGTTCATTGATACAAGTGTACATGTTTATTTTATAATGATGTTAGTAGGTATATTAAAAAACCGGCCAAGTGCGAGTTGGTCTCGCGCACGAAAGGTTCAGCACCATCATCTATAAATAAGGCAAAAAAATCATGTCTGGTATGGGAGCCCTTTATATTATATTCATTTCATTCTGTTTTTTAGTATTTGTTGTTATAACGGCAACAGAAATACATCATCGGTGAAAATTTCAACGGTTTAACTATCATGGTTTATGAAATACAGCCTGGTGACAGACGGACAGACAGACATACAGACGAATTGCGGAATCTTAGTAATAGGGTTTTACCCTTTGGTATTAAACCATTGTTATAACTCGGTTTATACCAACTTTATAAAAATACTAGCTGTTCCCCGCGTTCCCGAGGGATGTTACATTTTCCCAGAACAAAAAGTCCCTATGCCCTATCTATGTGCCAAGTTTAATTCTAATCCATTCAGTAGTTTTTGCGTGAAAGAGTAACAAACAAACATCCTCATAAACATTGGCATTTTTAATACTACCTGTACCCGCGTTCCCGGAAGATGTTACGTTTCCCTGGGATGCATTCCTCATGCATAACATACTTTTCACTTAGTGATCGCGTAGTTCAGACTTTAATCCATTCAAAAGAGTTAGAGCCGTAAACGAGTTGAATGAAATGAAGGAGCTAATTCAATACTAGTTCTGTTAATGAGCTAAAGAGACTAATGATATAAATGAACTAAAGAGCTAAAATAGTGATATGGCTCTTTTGATCAAAAGAGCTTTATCTCTCTTTTCTTTTTAGTCAGCCATTTTTTTTATCTTTAGTGCCAAGTTTCATACAAATCCATTTAGTGGATTTTGCGTGGAAAAGTACCAAACATTTCACATTCATCCTTACAAACCATAGCATAATAGATAGCTTACAGATAAGATGTACATATAATGCCCTATTTAAGTCATGATAAAATACTATAATAATATACAATAATTAAAACGATAATAGCCACACGAATCCTCCGAATAAGGTCGTAAGTTTGATTCCCACAAAATGCGATTTCGTTCTCTAATTAGAAAGAAATAAAAACAGATACAGGCTTTTGAATTAGGTCAATTCTCATAAAATTATGCTTCAGTAAAGTAACAACACTAATGATAGCGAAGGGACCATTATTCGATCGATGGCGTTCGATGAGTGGACACGATAGCCTTTAAGTAAACAATGTTGAATATTTGAAAAGCAATCACACGGTGACTTGTAACTGATTGGTGACGGAGTTCGCCCATTTGTTGTTACTCCAGTCTTTGCTTTCTATTGAACATCAGATAATATTTATGGTAATTTGGGGGTGACCAATGAGAGAAATACCCATTATTTTTACTAGTTATAGTTACTTTTCTTTTGTTTTGACACTTTGATTTGTTTATTATGTACAACGAAACATGGTAGGAAAATGGTAATTTCATTGTTATGTCGTTATAACTGTTCCTCGCGGATTCACCCGCGTTCCCGGGGGATGTTACTTTTTCCCGGGATAAAAAGGAGGCTATGTGCTATTCCAGAGTATAATATCTTTATAATTTATTAACTGTTTACGCAGCGCACGAAGCGGAAGCTCTCAAAAGGAAAAAAAAAACCCCGATTTTGAAACATTCCTCATTGGTGCTCCGCTCCTATTGCTCTTAGCGTGATGATATATAGCCTATAGCCTTCCTCGATAAATGCACTATCCAATACTGAAATAATTTTTCAAACGTTTCGGACCAACGGTTCCTGAGATTAGCGCGTTCAAACAAACAAACTCTTTAGCTTTATAATATTAGTATAGATTAAATTTATCATTTTGTAGATATACCTACATATTAATATTTGATAAAAATACTTTTAGGGACTTTAAAAAAGTCTATAGATACCTTATTCTCTGTTATAATGAGTGGCAGTATTACTTTTATAGGTTCCCCCCGTTCCCAATATACCAGTCTAATACTCTATCTATGTGCGAAGTATCTACCAAATACGGTTTTTAGTTTTTGGATGAAAGAAAAAAACACCCACAAATCCATACTCACAAACACACTTTTTATAATATTACAGGATTCTTTACTAGCTCCCCGCTCCGATTTCCTCTAAGTAATATAAATATGTTATACACATAAACATTTATGAATAAATTTTCTAAATGATAGTGATAATCGCATTGCAATATATTTCGTAGTTTAAAAGAACTTAGCGCACAGACAGACCGATTTTATATCGGTCTGTCTGTGCGCTAAGTTCTTGCTATTAGAGATTTTCGTTACAGTTATCATTTTGTATCATTTACAAATGCACCCAAATTATTATTTCCAATGAGAAATGTTATAAACTATATGAAGCCTATAGAGGGTGTAGCAACTATTTAAACAAAGTAACGGTTTTACCTATAACGAAGAGAAAATATACATCGCAGTTATTTTACATAGCACGTTAACTTTATGAGCAGTGCAGTGGTTAATGGCAGAACTGCAATTTTCACATGTCAATAGAGTCTATAATCGTGAAACTTAAATTGAATATTAAGGTTTATTTCCTTTGGTTTTCTATACACACGCAGGAGAACATTTTGCATGAACATATTTGTTTGTTGTACTTAGCTTAGTAACGTGTGATCGAATTTGAATGTTATCGACACACTGATAGAGTTTGTTTTGAGTTAACACGTTAGGATAGGAAATTTCTGATAATAGGGAAGTATATAATTCCCGGGGAATGCAGTTAGAATCGCAGGATAGAAGCTAGTGTAGTTAATTGTTGTTTTATTTATCTAGGTAGGTATGTATCTGGTAGAAAAAACAGGGTGTGTCGTAAAGTTACTCTATAGAAGTTGAACTTTTGTACAGGGAAACATTTTAATTATTTATCAACCACTTTTGAATACCATGAAATAAAAAAATCATCTATTCAGTTTAGGCCCGCGGAGGGCTCTCTTGAAGGTCAAATTTAAGGTTACTTAAGCAACTACTCCGTCCACTGCTGGACATAGGCCTCACCTATGGCACGCCACTGAGCTCGATCTTCAGCACTTTGTTTCCAACCGCTGCCAGCGAGCTTGCGTATATCATCGCTCCATCTAGCTGGAGGGCGACCTACACTACGTTTACCGACCCGTGGTCTCCACTCTAGAACACGTCTATCCCAACGGTTATCGGCTCTGCGACAGATATGCGATCAGCCCACTGCCACTACATAGATTGTGTTTATCGTTCATTTATTTTTCGTCACAAAAAGGTTGCGTATCAGAATTTCCTTCCAGAAAAGCCCTTCCACAAGAAGTTTCAATTCAAAAATAAAAATAAATGTAGTCAATTATCTGGCTACTAGATTTGCTTAAAAAATCTTATAGGAAATTAGATTAGCGCTTCGTTGCATTTATTACAAGGCATTATTTGATCCATCGTTTTCACTAACATTACAATATTGTACGTAACAACGAAACAATGGTAATAGGACGCAATTTTATAAATTGCATTGCATTGCGTCAATGTTTGTACGCACGGTTGCGCGTACGCATCTCGCGACCGCATCTCCGCTTTTTCGCAATGAGTCACACACCGCAGCTTCGGATGACGAACTGACTTTTTTTACCTGACTACGAAGCAAAGGAGGGCTATGATTTTGACCAGCATGTATATACGTGGATTAGATCCTTATTATTATATTATGCTTACTGCCATTAAAGTCTGGTCGATGGGAAAAAGACACGTCAGATAAGATTTGTAGTAGAGCACCCAAAAAAGGGCCAAATCATATCTAACGGTGCGAGAGAAAGAGATCTCTCTCTATTACGAGACCCTAAAGACGATGAGTACCTACCGATCACCACGAGCACTTTATACCTGCCACGAAGTGTTTAACAAAAGTCTATGAGAGTTGGCATCGGCCAATTCGATTCTGACTTGCACACAAAGAGTTCCGTATCGCCGTACAATATTTAACAAAACACTGAAAAAAAAATTCAACAAAAAAATTGAAAATAATTTATTTTCTATTTTTTAGTTGGATTTTCTATAAAAGCGTGTTTTATAGTTTTTTTAAACTATTGTTTATTTTTATTTTTTTAGTTAAACCGCTATACCTGATTGATACCATCCTAGTAAGGATAACGGGTTAAACTATTTAGAATATTGAATTGTCATCGGTCCTTAACAAGTATGCCAAATTTCGAGTTAATCCGACATCTTGAAAGGGGTCAAAATCATGTTCAAAGATTCCGTTGCATACAAACATACGTCTGAAGCTAATAAAAGCGTATTAAAAACACGTTTCCAAACCTCCACCAAACATTTTTAACATTTTTTGATCTCCTATAGGTCCCGCTGGTGCGGAACCCCAAAAAACTGCAAAATGTCATATAATTCCTAACTAGCTGTCCCCCGCAGTTTTACCCGTGTCCCCGTGGGATGTCACATGTATTATACATAAAAACCTTCCTCTTCAATCACTTTACCTATTAAAAAAACCGCATCAAAATCCGTTGCGTAGTTTTAAAGATTTAAGCATACATGTGGATGGGACAGAGACAGCGACTTTGTTTTATACTATGTAGTTAGTGATGATGCAGCAGTGATCAATGGTGAACGTGGCAAGAACCATTTCCAATTTGAAACACATATTTACTAATATTGTAAATGCGAAAGTAACTCTGTCTGTCTGTCTGTATGTCGCACTTTCACGCCAAAACTACTCAACCGATTTAAATGAAATTCGGTACACAGATAGTCTAGAGCCTGAGAAACGACATAGGCTACTTTCTTTTTAATGCGAAATTAGGGTTGTAATGGGTTAAAACGGGGATGAAAAGTTGTATGGAACTATCGTCATTTTTAGAGCTAGAAGCTTGAAACTTATTTTTTAAGCTGTTGATTCGATATAAATAAATATGACATTCGAAGTTTGTAAGTATGTTTGTTACTCTTTCACACAAAAGCTACTAATCGGATATAGATAAAACTTGGCACATAGATAGAACATATCCTGGAATAACATATAGGCTACTTTTTATCCCGTCAAAATGTGATATACCATGGGAACGCGGGTAAAACCGCGGGGGACAGCTAGTACCTTATATATTAAACCTCATTATTAATGTACACCCGACAGACATACTGTCTGCCTAAGGCGTTCACCTTATGGTTTTTCCGGAATTATGAATTATTAAAGCACTTAGTTGGAACTGCGATGGCTGCCGTATCGGAAGCATTAAGCATAATTTTATATGACATTCTAGCATTTCTATTCAACAAACAACAGATCTAACAACAAAATTATTTTCTTCACCATCATCAACAAGACCTACTGTTAGGACTCGAGATATAAGAAGACGAGTATGTAATTCATATTAGAGATTTGTTTTGTTTTTAAAGAGATTAGAGTTTTAATATCAGTGTCATAAGCTAGGTTTTTCAATGTTCGGCTAATCTTCCTCTTTATATTTATTTTGTCTATAATCATAAAAAGCATTGGCTTAATATCTTGAGTTCTAAAATAACATATCACTATCATAAATTTATTTATGTCCAATTCTTGAAAAGGTCTTTTGACCATTTTATCAGTGGTTAGTGGTCATCATCCAAGGCTACCACAACTTTTTGCACTACTTGATCTGGTTAGTCAAAAAAGGTTATTATAATTATAGATGAAAAACCATTTTGATTCGCGAAAGTGTTTAGGGTTTTTTTTATATAATATAAACTAGTGCTTGACTGCGATCCCACCTGATGGTAAGCAGAGACGGAATCATTGATGTTGAGGCGCACTAGTTTATAAAGATTCTATTCACTCTAGCCCAGAGTTCCCCAAACTTTTTTGTGTCGTAGACCCCTTGCCATGTTTTTCCGTGTTGGGTAGACCCCCTACTTACCTGATGTTGATTTCCTGTAAATTTCTAACTGTTGTGAAGTTTAGTGTTAAAAACTTAAAGTAAAAACACATGTTAATTTATACATTTATTTATTGAATTTAAATTAAAACTACTCAAAATAAAATTTGTATCTGTTATGTAAAATATACGTAACATTAAATAAACATAAAATAACATAAGTCAATATTTTTAGTGAGAAGGATGAACCTGATGCTTGTCGTCAATTTTGTAAGTCCAGTCTGTTTCTTTCTTTCGTTAGGAGATTGGTAACAGCGCTGAACCCCCTTTCCCCTAGGTATGACGATGGAAAAGAAATTAAAAATTTCCTCGCTATATTCCATAATACGGGATAAGTAACGGGTATGTTGTTTTGCAGCCAGAATTGGGAATCACTGCTCTAGCCTATTATTTGTTGACCATATTTTATACCCTAAATCTTAATGCAGTTAAACGAATATAAAGCAGACGTTTAAAACGTTTACAATCACGTTCACGTTTGCTGGCACAAAAACGCTCGCTGAACCACAACCCCGTGAGTCAGAAGGATCCGTTTATTTCGTAATGCTGTCACGCGGGGTTGCCATGCGGATCGCACACGACATCGCCGTTTCCGCCGATTGTCGGCCGCACGCTGCACGCTTGCTTTTAAAGAAAGTAAAATTACAAGCAAACGAACTGTACATACATTTTCTCTGTTCTGTGTAATTTTTCTGTTTTTTAAAGAATAAAACATAAAAGAGGAAGCAATCGGATTTTGTGACTAATAAAACTGGCCAAGTTTCGCGTTATTTATTCTATAAAGTTATGGTACCCCAAAAAACGATGAGTATTTATTTTATTTGTAGGAATGAGTTGTGTAATATAAATGTAAAAGTACTTTTTCCTAGATCCCTATGAGTTGGGACGTATTTTATTTTTTTTTTGGTTTTTATTTTCTTTATAAAATTAAAAAGATTTGTAAAAATCGTTATCTCTCAAAAGAAATTAAAAAATATGGCAACCCTAAAGCTAGGTTGCGTGCGCCATAGCTAATTGGGGAATTCAGCAGTTCCATGTTTCTAAAGGTTTTACCAAGAAAACCCATTCTAGACTTCCTCAGCAAGTAGGTTGATGCTCAAACCTGGAAAATTCACAGTTAGGCAAACTGTAATTTAGTATATTTTAGAAAGCGCACCTTAAAGCATTGTGCTTAGCTGATTCGAACCTTTGCCCAGTTCGATTATAGTCTTCGACTCGAACTTCAACAATATAAGCAACAATTCAAGCATGAAAGTAATAAACCAACAAATATAAACTTTTTCTTTCTCCAAAGTACAATATGAATATTTTAACTCTGTTCTAGTCAATCTCTTGTTCTATTGAAATGCAATAGAGCAGTGTTTTGCAATCGTTAACGGGGCCGCTTTAAAATCATTTTCCACTTACCAAACGGTCGCTCTTACCAACAATACTAAAAGCATGTATCCGGCCATTTCTCCATTTTGCATCGAACGGAACGCGCCACCATTGTGCTCATTCCGCAATTCGATTTTCACAACTCGCTGATTGCAGCTGTGTTCCAGACAATGGCGTTTTTAACGCCAAACTATTTAGGTCGGCGTTAATCGCCGGCCAGTATTGAATGAGACATTATTGCGTGCGAGATGAACGATATTATTTATTTATTGTAGTTTATAGCACCATTACTGTCTATAGAACTAATTTGAGGCTATAACTAAATTAGGTACATACACAGAATAAATAAAAAAAGTACTTTTACAACATATTCGAGTGTCATAATGACTGGTCACAATAAAAAAATCAATATCTTGGGAAATAGTATTCATGCACCGTGAATATAATAAGTATGTATGAGGCTGCCTTTCCAACAGATATGTGAGAGGAAGGTATGCCGCGAGTCAATAGAATTGCTTATTTTTCATAGTTCATCGCGACACAGCTCTAATAAAGCGATTCCATTGGTGGACCACATAACTATTTCGCACATCTTTGGTGGAAAGGCAGTCTTAGGGTGCGTTTCCACCAACGTAAAGCGGGGCATAGTGTTCGTAATCTCCACTAAAGTTTCAAACTGTCAAACTGCCCAATTCACACTCCGCTCCTCTCCACTGCGCGTCAGTGGAAACGCACCTTAAGCGTAGTGTTTTACCTACAAATTATCGTGAATTTTAAACTTTGTTCTGTGTGAATTAATTACTAATGATATAGCTTTATGATTATGTTTGAGTTCGATAAAAATATCTAATTTATCGATGGTTTTAACAATCCATTTAACAGTCATGTTTGGATTTACTCCTTATATTGATCAGAGGATTTCATGCCTTGAGCAAAATCCCTAAGGTCCAATTTTCTTCTGGTCACTTTGTGATCAAATACTTATTACGTAATGTAAGCTAAATTGAGACTAGCCTATATGATATTCCAGGATATGCTTTACCTATGCGCCAAGTTAAATCCAAATCTGTCTGGTAGTTGTTGCGTGAAAGAGTGACAAACATCCATACATACAAACTTTCGCAATTATTATATTAGTAGGATTAAAACTCGTTTAAAAAAAACTATGTTTCTACTTACTTCGAAAATTATAAATTCTTATTCTAATTTATTTCCTAGTAAATTCATTTGTTCATTGTACCAGCGCATTTTTCCAACAAAATATAGTCGCGTGCCAACTATAAAATTTAGTAATTTGCAAAATATTGCTTTATGAAGCTTTCGCACGCAATACAATATACTTTTTGCATTGATGCATCCGCTTTAGGAGCACAAGAACTGAGTTATTCGTCTGTTTAGACAGAAGGTGAGAAGACGGCCACCTATCTTCCGCATTCATCTTTTTACTATATGAATATCTTGTCAATCTAAATTTCCGCATTGAAATCATTTTCATATAGAATACAAACAAAATATGTTGCATATAATTTTACCATTTGATCTACCATAATTTCAAAATAGTGGAATGGTTAACAAAACCGTATGCTTAATTTGGATGAAGTATTTCTTAGGCTCTACGTTATAAAACACAAAAAATGTAAAGCATTCAGTTTAGGTCTGCAGAGGGCACTCATGAAGGTCAACGTTATCCTTCAACTTAGTAGAACGGCAAGACATTCAGAAAAATAATATGTTTATACATTCTTTTTTAAATAATATATATACTAGTGCTTGACTGCGATCCCACCTGATGGTAAGCAGTGATGCAATAAATTATCCTGTTTTTGCCACATTTTTCATTGATGATCCGCTCCTATTGGTTGCAACGTGATGTTATATAGCCTATAGCCTTCCTCGATAAATAGACTATTGGACACAAAAATAATATATAAATTCGGACCTAGAGTTCCTAAGATTTGCGCGTTCAACCAAACAAACAAATTCTTCGGCTTTATATATTAGTATAGATATTTTTTTTTCTTTAATAATATAAACTAGTGCCTGACTGCGATCCCACCTGATGGTAAGCAGTGATGCAATCTTAGATGTTGAGGCGCACTAGTTTATTAAGAGCCTATTCACTCTAGCCTTGAAGACAACCAAATTATAGTTGCTCGGGAGGACCGCAGCTAGATATTATAGATTTAAAACAACGCAGATGACGTCAGTACTGACTTTTTTAAAGTGATTTATTAAGATTTTAACTGCAGTTTCCAAGAGTACAATCATAAACTGAGTACTCAACATAGATCTTTATAAAAATGTAACGTCAATATTGACCATAAACAAGCAGTAATGTCGGTTAGTTAGTTTTCCAGCTAACTTCACGTTGTGTGCCAAGTTAATGGGTGTTCGAGGAATGGGTTCACTTTAATAGTTCAACTGCGGAATTCGTACCTTCGATCTCATGATTGCAATTCAAGTCCTTCACTAGGTGGTCTATAAAGGCTTATAAATGTATCCGTTTAAAATGCGTTCACGGAATGACGTAAATGTAGTTGTAATGGCAGTCGGTCGTTTTTTTAAACATCATCTTAATTTAGTAACAAGATTGCTTCAACCTGTTTATATTAATTTAGGTGTATATTTATTATTTAACTAGCTGTCTCCCGCGGTTTCAGCCGCGTTCCCGAGGGAAGTAACATTCTCTCGGGATTAAAAGCCTATATATTATTTCAATATATGCTCTATGTATGTGCCAAGTTTCATCCAAATCGAAGGAACAAACATCCATACATCTATACATCCATACATCCATACATCCATACATCCATACATCCATACATCCATACATTCATACATCCATACATCCATACATCCATATATCCATACATCCATACATACAAACTTTCGCGTTTATAATATTAGTAGGATACATGATCATTAACCGGTAGCTTATGTAGCTAAAAAATCAAATCTTAATTACTAATCTATTCGAGCAGTCTTGTTTCGAACGTATTGAATATCAAATTAATTCACAGAGTAGTAACATAATTCATGCCCTACTGTGAAATTATAAATATTAAAATGTATTCATTACAACGCGATCGTCGGTACGTTAATGAATTTGTAGTAACATTGCTAGAGTAATTAAATCAGGTTAGGCTTGCAGGTGGCGAAACCGACTATTAATGTCTAAACCTTTCAAAGGTTTTGGGATTTATAATCAAATGTAACTGACACCACGTCTTCCCATTAAAGCGTTTAAGCAAATTATATTGAAGTGCTTTTCAAAACATTGTCCTTTGTTTTCTCACATTTATCTTATGAAAGCTTGTAAACGTACATAAACATTACAAACTAGAAGTCAAACAAGATTAAAAGTAGTATTACCCATCCATATTGTTTACGCCATAACTACTTCAGATAGTAGCCATTAGCTGACCCAGTGACATTGTCGTGTCCAAATTTGCACTAACAATTGATCACGAATTTTCCAATTTCCCAGGCAGCTTTTTAAATTTTTCTTTCTCTAAAAACATTATTCCGACTATAAGAAAGTTATATTTAAAAAAACATGTCAAAGAGGTCTCACCGCACTCAAGTGTTGTGCTCGTCAACGAACAGCCCCTTTATTCTGCTAATACAAACTTCGTCGGCGAGCCGCTTCACGGAGACCTCGGAGAACTTATCTCTCACGTGATTAGTAGTATTTGCGTGGGTAGCGAAAGAGACAGAGCATAGAGGCCGCGACGAAGCATCCTCGAGTTAGTGTCATTTTCCTTACAGAATCGAGCCAGCATGTTTTTTATTTAGTATTTTTTTAAACATGTAACTCGAATGGATATATAATCATTAAAAATACTTTAAAAGCTAACTAGCTAGGTGCAAAAAATATCAAAGGGCGGACATGACGCAACTCTACGGTATCCTAAAAGACCACATTTAAAACGAGGGCATATTAAAACGGAAGCCTGGGTTTTATCAGCGTGTTGGTTTAATTCAGACTTGTCAATTAATTTTGATAGACATCCGAACATTGCATGAATATTTAGAATCGATACACCGCATCGAAATATCACATTTATCTATTGAGTTGTTATGTTAATGGATAAACGTTGAAATATTATGGAAAGCACTTCTTTTTAAAACTTAAAAATTACATAGATTTATATTTGATTTTAGTTTTGAGAGAAGTGTGTTTGCCATTACCGCCAATAAACTGTTGTACAGTTTGACGATTTTTGTTGTCTATGTAAACTGCCTGATTTTTATTGTATAAATGAATAAAAAATATATATACGAGGTGTGTTCAAAAAGTAAGGTGACTTTTCAATTTTCGCGGGCAACGTACTTTTGATTATCGATTTTTTTGTTTTGTTATGTTGGTACACTCTTTCCGAACATCTGTACCAAGTTTCAAGTGTATAGCATTTTTTGTTTGGTTGTGAGAGGCGTAATTGAGATTGGCGATTTCTTGCTATCGAAAAATATGGATCAAAGGATTTGCATAAAATGTTCTGTAAAAAATAAAATAAAGTGCTCCGAAACACTTGAAATATTGACAGTGGCATACGGTGAAACTGTTCTGAGTAAAAAAAAATGTTTACAAGTGGTACAAACTCTTCCAAGATGGCCGGGAAGATGCCAATGACGAGCCTCGCTCTGGACGCCCAACCACGTCAACAACTGATGAAACCGTTCAAGCAGTGAAGAAAAATGTTTTGGAAAATCGTCGAAGCACTATCAGAGAAGTTGCTGAGGATGTTGGTATATCGCTTGGCTCGTGCCATAAAATTTTTCTAACGTTTTGGGCATGAGACGTGTGTCAGCGAAGTTTGTTCCGAAATTGCTAAATTTTGACCAAAAGAACCGTCGCGTGAGCATCGCTCAAGAACTGTTGAATGACGTCAACGACGACCCAGATTTACTCAAAAGGGTCATTTGGCCCCATGTGACTTTTTCTTGTTCCCAAAACTAAAGAGACCTATGAAAGGATGGAGATTTGCAACGATTGAAGAGATAAAGACTGCATCGCTGGAAGAGCCCAAGGCTATACCGAAAAGTGCTTATGAAAAGTGCTTTGAGGATTGAAAAACCGTTGGCATAAGTGTATTGTATCTGAGGGGAATTATTTTGAAGGGGACAACATAAATATTGATAAATAAATAAATATTTTTTATTAAAAATACAAAGTTTTTGAACACATCTTATATATATATGATGCTTAGGTATTCTTGTTAACCAACATTCTTAGTTATTATATCTACATAAAAAAAATGCCAAAAAAATATCATGAATTCCACAGGGCATCAAACTAGGACCACTTTTATTCCCATCATATGTTCTTAGTCCACGATATATGTTCAATAAACTTTAAATATCATAAACACTAGTTTTTTAAAACAATATTAATATACAATAAATATAGTTATTTAATAGGATATAAAATAAATTTCACCAATTAGTAACGTTGCAACTGTCACCTCAAACATAACTTATCAATTCCTAATAACTTAATTTTGTCGAAACCTCTGTCAAAAACTAATCATTACTTGTAACAATATTTCTCTCCACACTTTACTAACTCACTTTTAAGTGACAAGTCAAGTTGATTCGATAGGAGAATCATTAAAATTCATTAGTTTCGATTAGCATTATCTCATTAGATCATTTACTACCAGTTGGGAATAATCTCACTATATTGACAGTTTATTTGGTTGGGAACTCGTTTTGATTATACTATCGTGAAGTTTCATTATTTACACATTATAGCGAAGTATAAGCACGATAACATGTTTAATATTCTTATGTCCGAACTATGAAACTATTTAGCTTGTTTTTGTTTTCATTTTTAAAGTCCAAATGTTTTTTTTTCTTCATTTTACATTGTCTACGAACTCTTAGTCCGACTCTTTAAAGATTCTATGATAAATGATTTAAAGATCAATTGTATTGCGTTTTTTTTTATTTACATCTTCAAGTTTAGAGTTAGATCTACTGAGTTACTTGTAGGTTCTTCGTTAGTTTTTGTAGCTTTGCTAAGGTTTTTTAAATAACACTTAAGGTACGGTCGCTGCCACCTGATGGCAAGTAGTCACCGCCGCCTATTGACATTTGCGACACCAGGGGCATCACCAATGCGTTGTTGCCTGAGACGTTATTGTTAAGTCTCATGTCGTAATTTCACCGGCCGAACTTTCTAACCGAAACAGTAATACAAGTGCACTACTGCTTCACGGCAGAAATGGGTAAGGTGGTAGTACTTCTCCGGACAAACTCTGCACTAAGAACTCTACTTCTCTAATTATTTACTTAACTTCATGGGCTTCATGAAGCTTTGAGTTTGATTTTATTTATCCATATAAAAGAGACATTTTTATCTTAAACTAGCTACATCCTCGTGCGTAAGAGGAACACTAACGAGATCTAATATATCCCGGAATTATAATACAGCCTCGGAAGAAGTATATCTTTCCATCAGCGGAAGAATGTTTGATGCCCGATTACTACCTCCTACATTTAGACTTACAATCTTTACCTCTTTTTAATATTAGTGAAGATGCACCATAATTATTATCTAATCACATAAATCTCACAAATAAATTTATAGTGATATACAAATAACACGCGTCTATAAAATTAATTGGTCATTAACCTAAAGAAAGTGGATTTAATTGATTTTTTTAAATAAATATTCAAGTGTAATTTTGATTAATTTTCACAAAACATGTTTTTGATGTATCATTTCTTTTTAAATATTATTCGTTTATCAGAAAAGAACACAATGTTGGTTTCTTAAAGAAGACATCTCAATTTAAAACCTTTTTGGCAATTACACTGTTCTTAATATAAATATATTCTGTTTAAAAGAAAGTTTTTAAAAACTAAATTTAAGCCTAAAAAAATTACGGTTTCTGCTTGGCAAACATTATTACATTGGTGGCTGAATTAATAAATGACCATCTCTTCACGTCCGCCATATTGGATTTAGAATGACGTCACTTATCAAATCGTGCAATGTCAACAAAAACAATTGAGTGTGGCAAATTTTACTCCGATCGGAGTCCTGCGCCTAAGCACGAACATCGTAAGCGTAACGTCATCGTATTGAGTGGGCCAAAAACCAATGCAATGGGAAATTGAACATCGCGCCACGTCACGGTATTGAATTATCCATACAAACCAGCTATTTGGCGCACTCGATACGATGACGATACGCTTGCGATAAATGTTCGTGCTTAGGCCTCTGTTCTAAAACTCTGTTGCATAATTTCTCCCAAACATAATAAAAGGTGAAATTAAATAAATGCTTAAAAAATTAGGGTTAAGGCTGTAAAGAAAAAGTGCATACATTTATAAATCAGTTTCCATATCAGGTTCAAATTATTATAATGTTAATGTGTCTGAGTGCCCATATTAATAACCACTGAGGTAGGATACTTACCGTTCCATCAGAAAGGCATTAAAATACAAAAAAATGCTGACGATGAAGCAATTTAGTTTCATTAACCGAGTGTTATGTTTATTTAATGGTTGTTATGGCGCCTTGTTATGATTTTTTTGAGACTGGCTTCGTGCTTACAGAAAGAATTTCGGGTAGTTATAAAAATGTATAATTTTAATCATGAATTGAATATTTGTCATTGATTTCGTGGAAACAAGCATTTTATATACTTTTTATGGACAGGCCACTTGGCTTGGTGGTTAACGCTCTGCCTGCCAAACCGAAGGTCGCGGGTTCGATTCCCACCCAGGACAAACATTTGTGTGCATGAACATGTCTGTTCGTTCTGTGTCTGGGTGTAAATATCTATATAAGTATATATTTAGAAAAAAAAAGTAGTATATGTAGTATATCAGTTATCTGGTTTCCATAGTACAAGCTCTGCTTAGTTTGGGACCAGATGGCCGTGTGTAAAGAATGACCCAGGATATATTTATTTCAAACCATTTTATCTGATATAATTAACTTAAAGTTTAGTGGTAAAAAAATAATCATTTTGAAGAGCACATTTATAGAAAAATCTTTAAAAAAAAAAATCATTGAGTTCGTGGAGACAAGCAATTTATATACAATTTTTAATTCATCATTTCATGTTACATAATTCACTTTAAGTTATAAAAAAGAAAGTATAATAAAATTATATAAAAAATAATCATTTTAATGAGCATTTTATAGAAAATCTTTATTTTTGAGTCGCATGATCATGATATTTCCTGGCCAGATCTATGAAATATAATTTTTAGGGAAGTGATTATGTAAATGAGACTATTTCGATGATGTGCCATCGCAGCCTTTATGCTCTGTCTCTTTCATTAACTACACAATCACGTGAAAGGTCCGCTCTCCGAGGCCTCGTTGCGCTAGCTCGACGGCGATCGGGGCTGATCTAGTCGTCTAATAAGACTTCCAAAGATTGAAGCAACCTCGTCTACGATAATCGTAATACCATTTTATACCTTTTTTATATTTATAGTTTATATAACTAAATCACTGTAAGTAATAGCAAAATTTGATTACTAAGCTTGTTTCTGCGTCGGCTTTACCTAGATCTGGGGCTCGATTCTGTAAGGAAAATTACACTAACTTGAGGATGTTTCGACGCGGCCTCCTTGCTGTCTCTTTCGCTTACTACGCAAATACTACTAATCATGTGAGAGATAAGCTCTCCGAGGCCTCCGTGAAGCGGCTCGCCGAAGAAGTTTGTATTAGCTGAATAAGGACGCTCTTAAGCCAAGAATATTATTTTGTATAGAAACCAGACAACTAACATACTACATTTTAAAAACAAACTTATGTATAAATACATCGACATTCAGAAACAGACATACGTGTTCATGCTTACAATTTTTTGTCCTTCATGGCAATTGATCCCACGACCTATGGAGTGATAGTCAGGGTATTTAGGTACCGTACCAACTTACCTGTCGATAATAATACTTACATATACCATAATATAAGAGTTCTCCGCGGGAGGGTAAGGCAGTGTAACAGAGCCTTTAGGAAAGGGTTTCGTAATCAGTTTCATACTAAAATGATATTCGAGATTTAATGATGTCTTTAAATAAGGAATGCGTTATCAAGCGTGTATCATATTTTATTACTTGTTATCAAAAATGTGGATCCCATTTATATATATATATATATATTTTTTTACCTCCGACATGTTCGGAGCCTGTGTTGTCTACCTCTTTCATTCCAGTTCTCGCATCTATTCTTCTCGCACTTTCATTCCTCATACTGTTTCTTTCTTGCATTCATCATCTTTCACTACTTTTTGGGTGAGTTCCCATTCCAGCTTTCTATGCTCTGTCCATCCCATATATATCCCATTTATATTGGCTTCGTGGTTAGCGACCCTGACTGCCAAGTCAAAAGTCGCGGGTTCGATTCCCATCCAGGACAAACATTTGTGTGAACATGTCTGTTTGTTCTGTGTCTGGGTGTAAGTATCTATATATGTATGTAATTAGGAAAATAAAAAGTAATATATGCAGTATATCAGTTATCTGGTTTCCATAGTACAAGCTCTGCTTCAAATTCAAATTCAAATATTTTTAATCAAATAGGCCTTTAACAGCACTTATGAATAGTCAGACTCTAATACCGTTAGTTAGCTTAGTTTAGGACCAGATATCCGTGTGTAAAAGAATGTCCCAGGATATTTATTTTTTAAAAGATTCTTTAGAAATTCTAAAAGAGTATCAAATTATGTTAATGAAATTTATTTAAAAGAACTTAGAGATTAAATATTTGATTTAAGATGCTTTTTGCCTCACTGGTCAAGTGGCACAGAACTCGGTTTGAGACCCAGCCAGTCTTAAGGTTTGTTTCAGATAGAAGGTATAAACGTTTTGAAAATAATTTTAACTTTCTTTTCTCACTTGATTAGTAATGTGGGTCTTATTACTGAGACCTCTGCCTAACTCTTCGAGGATTATGGGTGTCTGAAGAGTACGTTTGTAATTGTAACTCGACGAAAATATGTGATTGAAAAAAGGAATAAGATTACCAACATTTACACGATAGTGAATTCATGAAATAAATATACGCATTTCATCTCGTGTGTACATAAGTAGTATTAGCATAGTAGGGACGTCGTTCTGTCGAAATAAGTCCATACAAAAATGCAGGAATTCGCTCACAGCGCCACCTATCGGGACCAATTGTTAATCTAAACCATTCAGGGCGCCACTCAAACGCATACAAAAAAAACAATCAAATCGGTCCAGCCGTTTAGGAGGAGTTCACTGTCAACACACGTACAGAAGAATAATATCTATAAAGATATATACTCGTAAATATACGTATATAGTAGGGTTCCTTTGATGCAACATTACTTCACAATTACTGAACATATCGGGATGGAACTGCTACTATCCGACGTGAAATTTATCGTAGATGGATATGAGCTATCATCTCGCATATCGTTAAACGCGGGTGACAGCTAGTTAAATAAACTGAGTCTAGAGAAAATTCACAATAAAATCATTCGTATAATAGTAAAATCCCACGCCAAGCCTCGTCGAATATAAAATTAAGGTAGGTATCATAAAAATGCAATTAAAAAATTTCCTCCAATCTTTTATGGGAAATAAGCAACCCCTTTTATAGCCATAGAAATTTACATATTAAAATAAGGGTGTTTCTCCACCAGAGTGTTTAACTGCTGCGTTTGAATAAACGCTTCAGTAAAGTATTAAACTGCCAGCATATAAACTTTGATGTTAAAATTGCAATGGATTAGTGGATTATTTTTTCCCAATCCTACGAAGGGAATGTTACTTTGTTTTGTTCTTACTTAAGTTTGTATTTGTGTACACAATGCTCGGTCGACTTTCACGCTTTCTTATTTATTGATTTGTTATAGAATATAAAAGATGTTTTCGCTAAATATCGACATTGCTATTAATGTTGAAAACCTGAACCTGGCTCCAAGCCTCCTCCCCTTTAATCATGCTCAATAAAAAAGTCTACTGCATAGTTAAAAAAAACAAGTTGTTTTGTACTGTTTTGAGAAGACCAAATTATGTATCATGTTTTTCTGCAAATCCACATTATTCTACTTTTTCTTATTCTTAAAGTAGCCTCGTTTTAACGGGCTAGGAATAAATAAAATCAAAATAATAAGATGTAGTAAAAACAGTTGGGGTAGACGTGTTCTAGAGTGGAGACCACGGCTCGGTAAACGTAGTAAAGGGCGCCCTCCAGCTAGATGGAGCGATGATATACGCAAGCTGGCTGGCAGCGGTTGGAAACAAAGAGCTGAAGATCGAGCTCAGTGCCGTGCTATAGGTGAGGCCTATGTCCAGCAGTGGACGGAGATAGGCTGATGATGATGGTGATGATGATGATAAAACAGTTAAATAAATATTTACATTATTCTTCTATATCTTATTTTAGATGTCGACTATTTCTTTTAATACTATAAATAAATAATACCAGAATAGTAAGTAGTATAAAATAAAACAAAAAAAAAAATACAAAAAAATTATCGTTTTTTAGCCGTTCCAAATCGAATGCAATAAACTCACCGTTAATTACATTCATTAGCGAAACCCAATGTAATTTAAATAGTAAAAAATACACCAAAAACATACATACCAAGTGTAAATCAATAATGCAATTTATGATGGACAATTATTTAAATATGCAATAATTAAAACCGTTCAGTGACTTGTTGCCAGGTGTCCAGGACATGTACGGTAGCTTGTGAGACTTGTATTCTGTTGGTAATACATTAAAAGCCCACTTCGTTTAATTGTCACCCTTTTGGTACTGTCGGCCACATAAATAAATAAATATCCCAAGACATTCTTCACACATGGTTACCTGATCCCAAGTTAAGCAGAGTGTACTGGCTGCAGTATGGCTATCAGGTAACTGATATACTACATATACTACTTTTTAAATACATACTTATATAGATATTTACAGCCAGACACAGAACAAACAGACATGTTCATGCACACAAATATTTGTCCTGGGTGGGAATCGAACCCGCGACCTTCGGTTTGGCAGTCAGGGTCTCTAACCACCAAACCAACTGGCCCGTCAAACTTATAGAAACTTTATTTTATGAGTAGTAGAGCTCTTAATGCAGAGTTCGTCCGGGGAAGTACCACCACCTTACGCATTTCCACCGTAAAGCAGTAGTGCACTTGTATTACTGTTTCGCTTAGAAAGGTAAGGGGGCCGGTGAAACGTTTATACACACTTGAGACTTACCAACTTCACGTCTTAGGCTCGACAACGCATTGGCGATGGCCCTGGTGTTGCAAATGTCCATAGGCGGCGGTGACCACTCACCATCACCTTACCATCAGCTTGTCCGTCTGTTTGTTTATTTTTTTGCGCCCCCGAGAATTGTTGTTTCAGTTCTCAGAAATGGCGTTAATAACGGGAAACGTTTTAAGAAAAAAAAATCGGAATTTTCTGTTTTTTTCTGGGTGTTACTACTGTACTAGTAACCTAGCAACCACTCCAACAAACCCGCCAAAGCAACATGACATTAGAGACGACATATCTACAGTTAACTGTAAAAAAAACATCCAAAGATGGCTTTAAGATTCTTCGAACTTTACAGGTTTACTAGCGTTCCCGAGGGACCAGAAGTTTTCAAGTTTTCAGAACGTTTCAAGAAACTTTTGGTACAGTAAATTTACGCAAAAAAAAAATTCTATTTATATTTTTTTTCTGAGTACAGTAGTCATTTTGATTATAAAATGCAATACAAATACGAATACGACTGTACAGAAGCGCATAATGCCCTTAAGTTTAAAGATCAAAGGGGCGCCGACATTAAATAAGTATAAAATGTAATTTTTTGTCAAAAGTCGGCACATATTGGTTGAAAGGATCAATGGAGATGTAAAAGGCCTTAAGCGCCAAGTAATTGTATGTTTAATTAACATTATGCCTCACAACAGATTATTTAATTAATTCGGCACGTGTTTCAGAAATCCTGACTTGTGGGTGTTTTTTGTAAGAAGCTTTTGTGTTTGCCGACACCACGGTTGATAGTATCGAGAGTTACTAAAGCTTTCATTACGCTTTAGAAGCCTTATTGTAGTATCATGTATCGCTTAAAAATAATATATATTAATAATAGCTGCCCGGACAGACGTCGTTCTGTAGAAATAAGTCCATACACAATGCAGGAATTCGCTCGCAGCGCCACCTACCGGGTCTAATTGTGAATCTAAACCATCCAGGGCACCACACAAATGCATACAAAAAGTCATTCAAATCTCAAATCAAAATAATTCTATATTTTTCAAAATCAGTTATGAAGTATAAAATCACCTGACTAGTTTAGTTTTAACGTTCTACGTTTAACTAGCTTGTCCGATCATCATGAAACTTTGTACACATATTCTTGGAGATATTAGAAGTAGCATATGATACTTTTTGTGCCGGGAAAATGTTACATCCCTCGGGAACGCGGGTGAAACCTCGGGGAGAGCTAGTATAGCATATATTTATACTGAGAAAGTGTATGATCCTTCACGAGAAAGCGGGTAAAACCGCAGGGCAGCAGTACTCCATTCCGCAGACTGTACAAATTCAGATTTAACAACTTAATTTTAACATAATCGGTAATGCATTCATAATCGTAAAGAACGGTAGTAAAGTATGGTTGGGAAATAAATTTTAGTGTGCCTTTGACCCCGATAATGCCGCAATGCGCTTTTTTGACGCGATTCCTACAGTGTTACCATGTTATAGCTATTCAGTATTTAATGTCTATCACGAACATTTGACCTGCATACATATCATGTTTCTACCAACACTTTTTTGTCTATGATTTTGTTAACACGAAAAAAAACTGTCCATAGTTTGGAGCTCTTATCATTTTTAATCTTAAGTAAGTATATAAGTCATTTAAAAGAAATACGCTACATAGGTTATATAATAAATAATAATATGATAATACATACTAAATTTACATTTACATACTTAAACTTTATAATTATATTTCTATATACAGTCGTGAAATAACCAAATAAAATATATACAATGAAAAATACAAAAGCACTTAAAATTACATTTCTTACTATATTCAAAATTCAAAACCATTTATTTAGTTTAGGCCTTCGGAGGGCACTTATGAAGGTCAAATTTAAAGTTACTGAAGCTACAACCGGTTCGGAAGTCAGCCTTCAACTGAGAAGAACCGGCAAGAAACTCAGCAAGGTTACATTCTTTTTTATTTGTTATATAAATTTTTATCTATTCTGACTTTTTGGCTATTTTATAATTTCAATTTTACATAATTTTATATTTTACAATTACATTAAGTACAGTAATAAAACAAATCCGAAAATATATCTAAAATAAAGGTCCTCTAAATGCTCCATGGTACCCATGATAGGCAATATTGATATAATAAAACTTCATGTCGCCCCTGTTCCAGAAGAATGTTAAATTCTCCCGGTATAAAAAGTATTTTATATGATACTAACTGCGCCCTGCGGCTTTACCCGCTTTCAATGGTTATAAATCTTCCTCTTGTATTACTCTATCTATTGCTGAAAACTGCATTAAAATCAGTAACATAGTTAATGATTCTATATAGGACGTTCAGACAAACATTAATTTTAATATACTCGTATAAAGATTACGAGGTTTCAAGTTATGCTATATCTAATTGACAAGTTTCAGCCAAATTCCTTAGGAAGTTTTTATTATAACTCCCTCCAATATATGTTAAGTAATACAAATTTAAGTTCCAAGATATATGAAGTTTACCAAAAATAATAATTTAGAAGTGTAGCTAAAATTAAGTTATCAAAAAGCTTTATTTATCCAAAGCTCAGGTTCTGAAAAAAAAAACCAGGTAGATTATTCACACTTCCACATGAGGAATTCAGTTTTTCCGCATAATCCTTTCGTGCTAAAGCCACTTATCAGTAAAACACACTTATGTACTACGACTTACCCATTAAGTGTTTCCATGAAGCCGTGGTGGTTTTATTGACGTACCCTCGTTCATAGTACAGCAGGTTCTAATCTCTAGCCTGTGGAATTTAACCACTGGCTTTTTGGTAAAGAATAAATAGAGATAAAACGCAACAGAACCCTATCTGCACCAAGCCCATCCCCTGGTCTTAATTTCCCTCGTTAAACCTTCTTCGGCAAGCATACAAGACCGAGCAGATCTCTCATGTAATTGTGTAGTTGGGGAAAGAGACAGTGAATAGAGGACGCGACGAAATACCGTCGATTTAATTAATCAAGTTACAGAATTACTCCCAGATGATACTGATGACATCAGGTGACGTTATTAGTTTCTTTATACCACAAGGGCCGACAAACAAGCACACGCTCCACCTAATGTTTAGTGGTCAGTGCCGCCTATGGACATTTCCAATGCGTTGTCGACCCTGAGACATGAAGTTGTTAAGTAAAGTTGTCTCATGTGCCTGTAATTTTACCGACCCCTTACCTTTATAGCCGAAATACAGTAATACAAGTGTACTACTGCTTCTCGGCGGAAATGGGTGAGGTAGTGCTTCCCCGGAAGAACTTTGCACTAAGAGCTCTACTACTCATGAAAAGCGTATTCGAATTCTACAATAAGGCTCAATTTTCTGAGAAGGAAAACTTCGCCGTCAATACTTTAAGGATACTCGTACTTGGGAGCCAGTGGCTATTAAGAGATTTCGGTCAGTGAAGCATGGTCCAATAAAAAAAGTCATGACATTTGTAGAATCAAATATTCATCTTGTAAATGGAGTGTCAGAAACTTTGACACCACACGTAATAGTCTCATATAACAAATTATAAAGGGTACCTACCTACAGGTGTGGGTGTTGGTATAAATATTATATGAAGAATAGTAAGAATAGACTATATAACGTACTATTGAACTTTATTTGGACCTAACTAATATAATTGGGGAAAACAGGTAAAAATTTTACACTAGTATTGTTTAGTGCCCACTCCAGACTGTTGGATAGATTCAAAATTCTAGAATACCTAAATAACTTTACACCAGATTAACGAAAGTTATGTTTTTTAATGGGGCCAGCCCCCTTCTTGGAAAACAACCCTAGATACGCCAATGAATAGCTATAAACGTGGGAAAATCCACGGGGGACAGCTAGTATATAATTATAAGGCTTTGCTATTGGTCGCATCCTTCGTAGGGCGAAAGGACTACGACCTCAGACTTAAATGACATAAGTCGCTGAAAATTCCTCTACCTAATGTTTTATTTATTCATGTTCAGCGATTTCATTTGCAAATTAAACTTCTACTCTAAAGCAGTTACATATATTTTCCAATAACCTTCTAATATTAGAAATGAGAAAGCATGTTTGTTACTTTTTCACGCAAAAAGTAACCAACGGATTTGGATGAAACTTGGCAAAAAAATGATTATAACATAGGATACAAATTACCCTAGGAAATGTTAATATTCCCCGGGAATGCGGCAATATCAGCTAGAGTATATTCTATATGTATTGACAGTAATTTTGAGTCAGCCAAAAAACGCTTTACCATTTCAACAAAGACTTTACACAGTCATTCCCAAACCGTGTACTGAGGTTCGATGAAGGCAATTCCAATCAATCATTCTGTACACTGCATAATTAATAGTTCGCCTTTAGCTGTTGGAATCACCACGGCGCGGCGGCGTACCACCCCATAGCAATTTGTCTGTACCATGAATAGAGCCCTTATCAGACCATCATGGAAAATAGGGGTACGCGAAATAATCAATATTTTTGCTGCCCCACCCTTGAGTACGCATGCGTGGTGGTAACCATCTGGTGGTGGTATTATACCCCAGTGGAATGGTGAAACCCATGACGATAGTCCATAGCCCATTCTAGTGTGGCAAGTCAGTCGGGCAACACCCATCAGAGCAGTACCATGTTCCTGAAAATGGCTGAATATTTTGGAGTTTGGTCTGTGGAGCCACCATGTAAGTCTTTGACATTAGGGTTAGGTAATAGGTTACATCATCGTGATACGTGATAGGTATGATAGGTTTTAGATCATTTCCTGTGATAAGTGAAATTGTGATTTGGCTGTAATCAGTATAATGGTTCTGTCTATTTCTATTAAGACTTATCAAGGGGTTTTTTTTTCTAAAAATAATAAAATCAAGAAATTTAGTACTTAGCGTAAGCCATTTTAGGTCTACTTTCATAAAATTATATTGACCCCGCACCATTTCACAATTTTCCGCAATAAATTGCGATTTCGTACGGATTTAGAACCGATTTTAGGTTATCAGTTACATAATTATTTACTTACAGACTTATTACATAATATTTTATTAACAATGAACATGTAACTAATATAATTTAATTATTTTTACAGAACTTTACCGAAGCTGATTCGATGTCAAAGGGTAAGACGTGTGCTAAGGGCGTTTTTCCACTGATGCGTATTTGCGACGCGTGTTTATGACATACCGCTAAAGGTTGTGATAATATAATCGTGTTGCAGCAAACATAACCTTTTGTCGCCCCCTTTTTGCCCAGAGCCCCTTTATGAGGGCTTTATCGAAGGGTCTTTTTTCGTACTGATTGTGCAACATTTAATTTTCTTTATTGAATTAAAATAATTAATGGCATTCGGCAAATCAGAGTTCGCAAATACGCATTTCGGATTTTCACCAGGTTTAAAAAAAAGCTTTATTCAATACTTTTTTTCACTCGTTTGAATTCAATCAGATAATGTCAAATTATCCGTCTTTAGGGATTTTCCAATTTTTACATACCCTATTTGGGTAAAAATGGAATCTCACTAATTTAAAAAGCAAAGAGAACATCCAACTCCATTACGTAATACTAACAATGAGTTTTTAATAAACAAATATTGGAATAAAAAAGAAAACCTCAAATTAAAAATTATTAAATTCAACCTTTTTGTTATTCAACTTTGATATCAAACATTTATTTAAAAAGAAAATGTAAATTATTAAATCATTTACTTAGTCTGTACCATCAACGCACACATTTGTACATTAGACTTGAATAAACATGCTTTTACAAACACATTCACGCTATTTGTTTAATGCCTCACCTTTGTATTGCACCATTAAAGCGAGGATTCTTTTCTACGTCTATCCGCAATGTCGCACGACTTTTTTCATCATCTAATCAGGTCCCCCATGTTTACTTTGAGCCCACCCTAGTTCGCGCGATCTATTTTTAGATACAACGTTGTAAAGTATAATGGAAAAGTCACTAATTATATTTAAATAATGGTAACTTCCCTTCAAAATAGGCTGGCAACATTAAAAGAATTATAAAACATTAAAACTCTTTTTTAAGAACTACTTGCGCATAAGGTCGATTTCTCGATCGATAAAATAACCTTGGATACGCTGTTCCTTTGAAACATCTATACAGAAACTGTTCTTTATTCAAATGAATAGGAAGATATCGTGTACCAGCTAAAAAAGTCAGGTGAAAACGCAGAAGGAAAATGCACCTTAACATCTTCAAAATTATTTGTAGTGTGTAATTTGATGCGACAAAGCGGAGCGCTAGGAGTTTGGTTATTGTTGACGGTTATTGAATAGTGCATTACCATAGATTAAATATTTGATCAATACGATCTTGAGTTCTAAAGGTGATTATTTATCATGAAATATCGATAGCACTGTTAGTTCTTCTTAGGAGACCAAAAATAAATCTAACTCAATAGTAGGAGTGAAACAAAATGTAAAATATTTGACAGTATTTTTTTTTAAAGTAATTTATTTAGTTATTTTATAAAGTATATCTTTAGTAGTTTGTTAAAATTTGACCTTCATAAGTGCCTTCTGAGGGCCTAAACTGAATAAATGGTTTTGAATTTTGAATTACTAGAATAGGAAAGGCTAATATTGTAGGATTGAAAATAGTAAAATCATTATGAAAATTTATTAACAAATAGGTAACTAGTAAGTACCTGGGCCTCTTTTTACACTAATTATATTAAATACTTACACTAAAAAGAAATACTTGGCCTAAATATAAATTTTCATCCAAATCGTCGAAGCCAAGATACCAATGATACAAGAACTGCTCGTTTAATAGTATTAGATTTATTTTATCTATTCCAAACACCGGCTCGGTGAAAATAGGCCAGCATTGGACTCAGTCCATATATAGCAGTCATAATGCTATCCATCATTTAATAGAACACTCTAAGTTAAGATATCTGACATAAATGATGACAAATCTGTGACTAAACATGCCTTTATATCAAAACTATTGTTCACCTCGACAATACGCGAAATACCATAAATGAATCCAAATTAAGGTCTAAACATATATGGTTAGGAGTTATTATTGCGTAAATGGTAAAGGAATAAATAGCGCCCACGCATAATAAACTAAATTGTTATTAATTAAGATTACATGGAGCTATGTTAAAATCATTGGTAGCAAGCCTAAAACTAATTTAATCTTTATCATAAATCAACGTCCGACTTGTTTTGTCACATTATATTGTTCAACATTTTACAATCTTTAATCTTTGACCCAAATACGTCAAACAATTTACTATGTCCATTAAATATTGAGCTGGAACCTCTCTCCTTACCATTGGATTTGTATGTGTTTTTAGAAGAATATGATAGGAAGAGAGCTCAAGATGTAATGGCCAGATTCATAGTAAAGATAAGATGCTGTCGCATAAGTTACTTGTGTTTATAATTAGTGCGATTAAATGTTAAAATCGCGGGCGAGATCGCGTGAGATAAATAGAGATTAAAAAAAAACCTTGACTTAGATTAAATAATTACACACAATTGTTGTAATTTATTAGAAAATCTTATTTCGCAAGTGATGAAGGTTGTCATCATAATGACTAATTGTATTTGTTTTTTGATTAGGCAGGTGTTATAAAAAACCGATGGAAATCCTAAATATATTATAAACTAGCTCTCCCCCGCGGTTCATTAACAGAGGGATGTAACATTTTCCCGGGATAAAAAGTAGCCTATATGTTATTCCAATATATGCTCTATCTTTGTGCTAAGTTTGATCCAAATGCGTTGGATAGTTTTTGCGTCAAAGAGGAAACATACATCCGATATCCATATTCCGAATAAACTGTCCAAGAACGAATAATACACAAATATTTTATATTTTAATGGTTTGATATGAAACGAAAATATTTTTATACAAATAGGCCTTAACAACCACTTCTGAATAGTCTGATATCGGTTCGGAAGGCTGTTTTTTACAGAGAAGAGCCGGCAATAAACTCAGCAATTACTATTTTTAGAAACGGACTTAGATTTAATACAAAATATTTATTTAGGCTTACTGGTAATTCCGAGATGTAGGCATTTCGCACTACCTTAAATTTTCAATTGTTCATTCATTCACCACGCATATGATCCAGCAATAGTATGAAATATAAAGTTTAACCTTTAAAGTTCTCATTATACTAACTACATAGGAATTCATTTCCCTTCCATGAAGACATGGAACACATTCACTGCGTAGCGCGAATCATGCTTATTACCTCCACTTATTTCGCAATCGATCTCAACTCGATTCTATATCGGTACATAATCGATACGAAATCGAGTTAAGCATGTCGCGGATAGAGGACCTATTTAGCGTTGATATTTCGTAATCGATATTAATTAGTTTACGAGTGGAAAAAATGGGTATGAAGTCAGTTTGCGGTATTTCTCGATTGCAAGACGGTTCACTTGATCGGTTACGCCGAGGGCTGGGTAGTGGTAGCAAAATAATCTTATATATATATTTATAATTTAGTTTAGGTTCTAGAGGAGGTTAGAGCTTCTGAAATTAACACCGTGACACTTGAATACCTAGAAATTAAGCTCAATCGACATTTACGCCTAGATTATAAAATTTACGAGAATTCATAAATAAAACAAACAAGTGTCAGAATTGAGTAACTTTTTTATTTTAATACGGTCTAGAAAATTTGTCGGGAGTTAGAAAATATGCCGATATCATCTTCCGATTATTCCTGTTTTCATGGAGAATGTAACATCACCTTTATCCTTCACAATTTTTAAAATTTAAAAACTATTAAAGAGATGCTGTCAATTGATTGTACAAAAGGAGAGTGGCAGTACAGAGAGATGAAGGAGGTAAGTGGTCACCGCCGCCTGTGGACATTTGCAACACCAGAGGCATCGCCAATGCTTTGTCGATCCTGGGGCGTGAAGTTGTTAAGTCTTATGTGCCTGTTATTTCACCGGCCCCCTGACCTTTCTAACCGAAACACAGCAATACAATTTCACAGCGGAAAAAGTATTATTTTTCTTTGTAGTTACATTTTTCTGCTAACTGTATTGAAGGTGATTAGATTGTAGTATTTAGGTTATTCCTAACATAGAGGGCCGTCGATGCTTTGACGGATATTACTCTACGAAATCAAAATGACTGCTTTATAGGTCAGTTTTTCAATAAACATCTGTCTTTACCGATTTATAGACTTACCGCAACACAATCGGCAGTTAAAATCGGTATAAATGAAACAACACCTTGATATGGGCATCTTATAGTCAGGTAATTTTTTTTTAACATATAGTCTGTCTACTGTCAGAAGTCCCTTTTGACGTTCAAGAACGTTATTGAAAAATCAACTTTATTTCTTATGGCAAAAGAGTACATTTCTCTGTAAAATTCTTATACGTCAAAGAGGACTCCTTTTATTAGACAGATTATATATTTAGTACCCAATTTTTATTTAGCTTAGTACAATTATTTTACAATTTAATAAGCCGATTGTATTTCGACATATTAGGTATTTATATATAAAAGAATTGTTTGGTAATTACCTATTACTTCTGTAAATTCATTTGCGTGGGAATCGAACGCGTGACCTGGGAATTGGCAGTCAGGGTCGCTAACCACCAAGCCAACTGGCCTGTCTATATGATATAATAAGGGACGCTAGTACCCTACATTAAGAACGTATATATCAGCTGGAAATGGAACGATATGTGCTACAAAATAGCGCATTGAAAATATTGATAAAATCACTTGACCTTTTAAAACTGGGTCATTATTTATTGTTATATTTCACAACGAAGTCAAACAAATAAATCTTTTTGACCTGAATTCGAAACAACTGGATAGTTAGTTGTTTTAAGCGTCAATTAATGAGTCGTTTAGATCTAATCGAAAGTAAAGAATATCATTGTTCATATTTATTGTTGGTAATAGCTTTTACTTTTTAAGATTGCGTACCCAAAGGATGTCAACGGTACACACGATAGAAGTGAAACTTTTGTTTTACATGTTCTGTTTACCCCCAACACTTTTCGTCTCACAAAAATTGTGTAGATTAATTACGTACTAGCTTCCGTACCGCGGTATCACTCTAATTAATATATTAATCTTATGTTTCCCCGTGAAAATCTATCTTATGTGTTAATCCAGAATATTAGCTATAAGTGTGTTCTAAGTTTCATTTAAATCCAATCTGACGCTATCCAATATTTATCAATTCAAAAAGTTTCATTTCTAAACTTTTTTATTACATGTTGTGTTTATTACTTTTCGTCCCACAAAAACGTTGCGGATAAGAATTTAAAATGAAAAGGAGTTCCGATAAAAAAAATATATATATAAAAGGGTTTTTTTTTCTGGAATGTAATTAATCATTTCAACCAAGTTGGTAGATTATTTATGAGAGCTATTAGTAATATTAGTGCCGCTGGAAAATTACTTCAGATTTAATTATTGGAATATTATGCAGTTTGTAGGAAATGTCTCATTAAGTTAAATACTTGGCCCCTGGTTCAGGTAAATGGTTTTGTGTGTAGATTAATTACATACAGGCTCCGCGCCGCGGTTTCACCCGCTTTACCGAGGAATCTTATGTTTCCGATGGAAAAGATGTGTCTCATGTGTAAACACAGATTCAGATTCAGAACATTTATTATAAGTGTGCCAATTTAAATTTAAATCCAATCTGACGCTATCCAATATTTATCAATTCAAAAAGATATACTATATTAGGTTCAGCAACACGCGAGTGATACCCACGGGGTTGCAGGCGTCAATAGACTGCGGTGACCGTTTACCATCAGACAGGCCGTCAGCTGGTTTGCTACCTTAGTATTCAAAAGAAAAAGAAAGATACAGCCTTTTAAAATTAATATTCGCTTTGATTAATAACAATTTCTTTTATTTTGTTCACAGATCACTCTTGAGAGAGCAATTGAAAATGTCACCATAGTCTCACAGCACGGGGCAAGGTTTGTACAATATTATTGCTATTTTTTATTTCATTTTAAAGCATTTATTTCAATTTAAAGCAAAAATTGTATTTAGAATGAACGACTTATAAGAGTTAGTACGGAAATCAAACTTTGTAACTGCAATTATAATTTGGGTATCTTCAAGGCTAGAGTGAATAGGCTCTTAATAAACTAGTGCGCCTAAACATCAAAGATTGCATCACTGCCCACCATCAGGTGGGATCGCAGGCAAGCACTAGCTTATATTATTTAAAAAAAATTGTTCCTGTATGATGTCACATGTATCATACATATAAACCTTCCTCTTGAATCATTCTCTTTAAAAAAAAGCGTCAAAATCGGTTGAGCAGTTTTAAAGATAAAGGGACATACTCGTACATAGAGACAGACAGACAGCGAGAAGTGAATTTATTTTGTACTATATAGTGATAATTAAAAGTTAATATCCTGGGACATTCTTTACACATGGTCATCTCAATCCCATAAGCAGAGTTTGTACTATGGAATCCAAATTAAGGTTATACGTATACTGTATTGTTTCTAAATACATACTTCAATAGATGTTTACACCCAGACACAGAACAAACAGACATGTTCATGCACAATAAATAATGAATAAATTGCTCTTGAGTAGGAATCGAAACAATGGCCTGTGATATGGCATTTAGGGTCTCTTACCGCTAAGCCACTATACCAGGTTTTTTTCCACCTAATGGTAAGTGATGACCGCCGCCTAGGACATTTGCAACACTAGGGGCATCGCCAAAGCGTTGTCGACCCTGAGACGTGAAGTTGTTAAGTCTCATGTGCCTGTAATTTCACCGGCCCCCTTACCTTTCTAACCGAAACACAGTAATACAAGTGCGCTACTGCTTCACGGCAGAAATGGGAAAGGTGGTAGTACTTCCCCGGACGGACTCTGCACTAAGAGCTCTACTACTCAAAAATTTAAATTTTAACTTTTAGGAAACATTACAGAACTCTATTAATGGAAGTTCGATTTTGAAATTCGCGTTAGACCCTATAAATGCAACATATGTAAGTATGCAAGATGAGTGTGTACAAGTTTCTGACTCCATTAAAAAAAATATATGTAAATACGCGTATCGATACTTATTCTTGAACTTACTTAAGGAAAACGAGTTATAGCGGGTAAAAAATAACAAAAAATATTTAAATTTACCTAGGTAAATACAGCATTGACCGAAAAACCTAAAATTAGTATTTACACTTTTTAAACCTGAGTAATAATTTCCTGCCCCCTTATTCAGCTAATACAAACTTCGTCGGCGATCCGCTTCACGGAGGCCTCGGAGAGCTTACCTCTCACGTGATAGGTAGTATTAGCGTAGTAAGCGACAGAGACAGAGCACGGAGGCCGCGCCGAAACATCCTGTTTTAGTGTCATTTTCCTTACAGAATCGAGCCCCTGATATCGTTTAATTAATGTTACCTACCACAAAAGAACTGACCTTAAAATAGCTACATCTATTACTTGTCCAATCTTAAGTATTCTTCGATTCTAGGGTTCAAGTCCTTGAGCCCTTCATCTATGTACAGCAGGGATGATACGGATTTGAAATTACAGATCCGGGGGTAGAACCTGCCATAACGTATCTCATTTAGTCTCCACCTATATCTGAAACTTTAATATCGGTTTCGGATATTTCTTTATTTCGGATATCCGATAGTTTCGGCTACGATTACCGAGCTCCATAACATCCCTGATAGGCACAACCCCCTTATTTTGCTAATACAAACTTTGTCGGGATGCAAAGCAACGAGACCTCGGACAGATCACCTCTCATGTGATTGCGTAGTTGGCGTAGGAGACAGAGCATAGGGGACGCGATAAAATATCTTCAAGCTGTCATCTTCCTTAAAGAATCGAAGTCCTAATTGCAATCATTTTTATTTTATTTCCTAACTACGTTTTTCAATGACCTTTAGTGTAAGCTAGAACTACTGATAAATGTCCTGTGATCAAGTCTCAATGTGTCAGCTTTTGGTAAAATCGGAACAAGTGTTCAACTCTCGTGGATTGTGGTTCCGTACGATTAATATTTATAGATTTACCGTGATATTTTAGGACTGAGGATTTCTTATAGGTTTTCCTGTATGCTTTAAGTAGCGAAATATCTTCAGTTGTTTTTTTAATATTGATGCTTGGAACATTGCGTTGGAGGTAGAGTTTTCGTCTATATCCTTAAATAAATTAAAAAATATATACTTGAGGCTCTCACAATAAGAACTATCATTTCATATGTTACAGATTCCAAAACGATATACTTAATTTTATAATCTGCCCCTAGTATGCGTACATGTTTGAGTCATAAAAATTCATATACCTAAATGTGTACCAAATCTCAACTCCAATAGATTCGAAGCAAATTGACTGTGACAGATAAAGAGACAGATTGTTTTTTACGGACGTACGGACCCCTAAAAAGGTTTATTTATATAGATTGTCGATGGTCAGGATCAGGGCAACACGCTTGAGCTTGGGGCAGGGCGGGGCACTGCGGCCACACAAAAACTCGCCTGACTGCTCCGTCACTCTGGTATACAGCGTGAGAAATATACTAGAAAATCTCATGCTATAATTTAAAAAAAAAATATGATACTTTTTTTGACGAATCCTACTAATGCTACTAAAATATAGCGTAAGAAATTTACTAGAAATTGTCATACCATCGTTTTTTATAAACTATAACTCTAATTTTAATGTTAAACACATCCTAATATTCTAAAAGCCAAAGTGTTTAAGGATAAATGTTTGGATAGGGATTTTCGTTACTCATTCACGCAAAAACTACCTAACTGATTTGGATGAAACTTGGCACATAGATAAATTATACCCTGTAATAGGGTTATGGGATACTTATTATCCCAGAAAGGTATAACATTTCTCAGCAATACATCAGAAACCGCGACGAACAGCTAGTAGATCAATAAACGTGGGCATACAAGTTTCTATGTTTTAAAAATTACTATGATTTTTATTCAGATTAAAACCTCCCACTTATAAATATCAAAGCTACTGATATTACTACCGGTCCGGAAGTCAGTCTCAACCGAGAAGAACTGGCCAGAAATTCGCAAAAAGCCAGGTTTTTGCAAATTTGTATCATACTATCTGAATTAGTTACTTGTCTATTAATATTTTTCTCGTAAAACAAATAAAAAGTTGACTAATTATATACAATACATAGATTAGATGTTGGCTTAAATATAGCATATTATATTATAATGATACTTAAGAGACTTTTTATGCTGTCATTAAGATGTCTTTATTAAATTCGGTTCTCACGTTGATTAAATAGCTTAATTAAAGTAAATAGCATTTAAATAAAAATAAAACCGACTCCAAAGTAGATGCACTGGTCCCTGGTTTTACCCGCGTTTCCGAGGGATGTTACATTTTCCTAGGATAAAAAGTAACCAATATATTATTCCAAGGCATGCTCTATCTATGTGCCAAATTTCATCCAAATCTGTAAAGTAGTTTTTGCGTGGAAGAGTAACTAGCATCCATACATCCAGATTCACTAACTTTCACATTTATAATTTTAGTAGGATAGAAAAAATAAATCAAAATACAAAACCATTTATTCAGTTTAGGCCCGCAGAGGGCACTTATGAAGGTCAAATTTATAGGTACTAAAGCTACCAGAAAAAAAAAAATATATAGGTACTTATAGGTGACTTTGTTGCACTCTGTATATCAAATTGATTGAGAGGTCGTCACGTCTCGTGAAATACGCTGCGGTAGGTGCTCGTTGCAAATTATACACCCTGTATTATCCATGTTGCTCTTTTTGTGTAAAGGGAGTTATTAATATTAACATTGTAAGTAGATGATCAAGTCACATCTCAAGCTTGGTTATCGAGATGAAGTTGTCATGGAGTCTTTTGTAAATAATATTGTTGATTCTGACAAATATTTACAACAATATATTATTAACTAGCTGTCCCCGGCGGTTTCACCCTCGTTCCCGAGGGTTGTAACATTTTCCCGGTACAAAAAGTATCCTATGGTACTTCTTTGACAGGCCAGTTGGCTTGGTGGTTAATGCTCTGACTGCCAAACCGAAGGTCGCGGGTTCGATTCCCACCCAGAACAAACATTTGTGTGCATGAACATGTCTGTTTGTTCTGTGTCTGGGTGTAAATATCTATATAAGTATGTATTTAGAAAAAAAAAAAAGTAGTATATGTAGTATATCAGTTATCTGGTTTCCATAGTACAAGCTCTGCTTAGTTTGGGACCAGATGGCCGTGTGTAAAGAATGTCCCGGGATATTTATTATTATTATTTATTATTATTATTAATTCCTCCAAGAATATGAGTACAAAGTTTCATGATCGGTTAAGTAGTTATAGAGCGTACTTTCATGCGATAACTACTTAACAAACAAACTTTCACATTTATAATATTATTAGTAGGGATGTAATTGTAAATAAACTTAAGTATTATATTATATAATAGACGCTAAACTTATTACAATACTTTTATACCACAAAAAATACAAAAGCACTTAACATTAAATTAGTTACTATATTACACTATATAATAAAATCGAAAATATATCTGAAATAAAAGGTCCTCTAAATGTTCCATGATACCCATGATACTGACGGCGTTGCCCCGTTGGATGGTAAAGCTTAGGTTTTGGGCAAGAATGTGGATCCCAAGTCCTCAGATTAAGAAAAGTTATGTACGCACATAAGAAGTTAAGCCCGAAATTATAGGTGAGAAAAACTGCACTGAAAGCATTTGTCTTTGCACCTGTCTGTAGCAACGAATAACATTTTTGACGTTGTTAGGTTATTATTGACAATAACATCATTAATCATTGACACTGACAGTTGCGATTTGTGCGATGTTCCGTAGAGACCGTTATCAGCTAACTTCAACCTGTAACTTTTGTGCTACAGTGATGCGTGCGCAATTTTGAAATTTCACAACTGATCCCAAACTAAGCAGAGCTTGTAATATGGAAACCGGATAACTGATATACTACATACTCGTATACCACTTTTTTAAATACATACTTTAATAGATATTTACATCACCAAGAAATGAATAAGCAACCACCATTTATCTACAGGAATCTAGCACTAAATACCTTTGAATTGGCGAAGGTATGAATCAATGAAAGTCGGCAATTAAATGAGTAATTGTCTGTAATTCAACACCAATTAGTGGATAATTATACCGCACGGCCATTCAGCGGTTAATGTTGGAATTGAATACCATACTGGGTTTATAAAGGGCTTAACTAGACGCAAGGTTTGCTAAATGAACTTTACTTGGATTGGAACTATTCAGTAATTAGCTATCTCCCGGGGTTTCACCTGCTTTCCCTTTAGGGGTAAAATGTCGAGGTCACAAAAATATCTGTTTGTAAAAAATCGCGTCAGTTTGCGTTATAGCTCCGTTTTGCTTATCTATCATTCAACTTTTCGTTTTCGCTCGGTTCTTCAAAAATTGAGCTGACTAATGCAAAAAGGATTTTTTCTATTTTTTGTAACACTTGGGTCGAAAAACAAGCAGGCGGTCCACCTGATGGTAAGTGGTCACCGCCGCCTATTGATATTTGCAACACTAGGGGCATCGCCAATGCGTTGTCGACCCTGAGACGTGAAGTTGTTAAGTCTCATGTGCCTGTAATTTCACCGGCCCCCTTACCTTTCTAACCGAAACACAGTAATACAAGTGCTATAGACTAGTATCTGGTTCGAGAGATTAGCGGGCACAAATAAACTCTCGAACTTCATTATTTTAGTATAGATTAGTATATAGCCGATACTAACTATATTGTTATTTTTTCGGGCTTTCTTTACACACGCCCATCCTGATCAGAAATCAAACAGTCTGAATCTTATGTTATATATTTTTTCATTTATACTTATATAGATAGACCCTAAAACAAAGAACGAACCAATTGGTTATCATCTACGGGAATCGAACCAACGACTTATGCTGTGGTATCCAGAACGCTTAACCACCTAACAAACCAGCCTGTCAAAAATATATCGCTGGTAATCGCATAAATTGCTTTATTTTCGATAAAATGACACGATTTCTATATCTCTACAACATAAAAGCAAGCTCAAACTGACACTAATAATGTCATATATCAATAAACCGTACAGAATTTACAATTCAATGTCTACGTATTGCAATATCGACCTTAAAGTCAACACATAATTTATATTATCCCATGAATGATGTCCCACTGAATAGTGATGTAGAGCTGTCCACCGCGTATTAATGCTAGGTATTTTCGTGATACGAGATCGTACATAAAGCACATAATTACAGCTTATGATAATTAAAAGTGTCAGATATATCACCATTTGTCCAAACACCCATCAATAAGTATTATAAGTAAATGGGAGCTATTTTAAAAAATCTTATTTTAAGGCCATGTCGATAAAAAGTTACGATTCGATAAAAAATATTTGTCGTAAAGGTGTCACGCTATAAAATCGCTAATTTAACACCAATGTTACATTGTATGTAAGTAAAAACAATTTTACGATGTGCAAAAGATATACGATTTGGAAGTGTGATTTCCTTTTTTTTATGCCATTACCATTTTAATATCTATACTAATATTATAAAGAGGAAAGACTTGTATGTAAGTATGTTTGTTACACTTTCACGCAAAAACTACTAAACGGATATGGATGAAACTTGACACATAGATAGAGCATATCCTGGAATAACATATAGGCTACTTTTTTACCCGGGAAAATGTGATATCCCTCGGGAACGCGGGTAAATCGCGGGGACAGTTAGTATTATTATAAAACACTACCTTACCTACACTCAGTGTAGCTCATAGGGAAGACACAACGCTTTTGAAAAATTATAATTTCAAACATAAAAAAATATTTTAAATTTTTTGGAATACATCTGCAGCGTTATACTAATTTAATCTATATATTATTACGTGAAGAGAAAACTTTAGATCCCCTTTTAATTAAATTAAAATAAACATAGTACATACTGCCATTTGAGACACACACGATGTAAAACACATAATAACGTATTTGTGACCCGCTCGCAGCTGAACGTAAAAAAAGAAAAATCATATTCTATGACAAAAATCCTCAATAAAGTTCAAACTTAAAATATATACACAATTATTGTCGAATTTCGCTAAAACTCTTTGTCTAAATATAAAATTGGAATATTTCTTCCAAATACGTATTATGAAGATAAGGAAGGCATTTTACCTACTTTTAATAAAGAAAAGCGTTGGCGAGCTACAGAACAAGTGTACATGGAAACCATCACAGCACCGGGTTGGTAAACATGCAATTATTGTTAGTAAAACCTAAATGGATAGCGGTATTAAACTATGGGACATTATTTAATTATTACCCGGTTGATATTTACATTACAGTTAGGAAATACCGCCATTCTTGGTGACACGACATTAGGTAATAAAGTTTTTTTATTACTATTAATATTACTGGTGATTTAATTATGAATTACAGCAAAATATTTAAAAGATAGATTAAAATCTTTAATTAAACTATTTTATTTTTATTTATGATCGATGTACTACTAGCTTCGACCCTGACTTCGGTTGAGTCAAAATAAATGAATAACGAATAGATAATTGTGATAACTGTGTAACCATTTATTGCGTAGATTAAAAGATTTAAGCATACACCCAGAAATAGTTTCTTTGTTTTATGCAATACAGATGTTTTCAGCGAGGACACGAAAACAACTATTAACAAAATATTGTATTGCCAAACAAAATATTCTATAATATTATGTAAAAGTACTTTTTATGTTGCAGTTTTAAAATGTACTTTGCAGGCACTGCCCTTCATGCTTTTACGTCAAACACATAACATTTAGACACACATATAAGAGAGATTCACCAAAACAAAAAATTTATTACATTACAAAAGATACTGGGTTTTAAAATACCAATGTAACTCAAAAATCTGATCGTACAACACTGTTCGAACGTTTATAATTAAGGGTAGTTTATTATTATTGACTTGCTCCTAAATTATCGATCGGATACAGACGTCTGTAGAGCTGCACCTTAAATAACAAGGCGCAAGTGCTCAGCGCGGCACTCTTCTAGGCCTGGGGGGCAATTCCACTAACATATTATGCACCGAACCATTACCATATCACAACCAAACGTCAAATTTAACGTTTAATCATATTGTACTAAACACACCAGCGATCGAACTGCGGTTGTGTTTCGGTAATGGTTCACATTCGTTCGAAATATTACGTCAAAATGTATGTTTGTTTCGGTTGAAGTGCGTAGGAATACCACATTTATGAAATGACAAACTTCAATTTGACATTAATCATAACCATACCATTGCCGAACGAAACGTGCTACTCAAATGTTACATTTAGTGGAATTGGGCCCCTGCAGGCCTACTATGAACTCTTATTGCGATTCATTTGACGACCTAAAATAAACTGCCCCGCTATTTCATACCACGATGTCATTAACGCGATTCAGTTTAGGTTGACGCCAAATCAAGTCTGCAATTGGATGGCAAACTGTTTTCATTCGTTCATTTTTCGTACCATGAGGTGACATATCAACCTAAATTGGATAGTTTAAGTGTCAAATTAAGCGATCCAATAAAAGTTGCTTCTTTCTTGGCGTGAAGTGAATCGTTTTGTTAATAACTTTTAAAAAATAGTGAAAATATACGTAATTCAAGGTATTTCAGTTGAATATTTTGTGTTTCTTATGTGTTAATGTAAACAAGTGATTTGTAGAGCATTTTTTATTGTAGATGTCTGACGAATTAGTCCTTTTTGAATTCATGGAAAATGATAATGAAATAAACACAACACGGCGACAAAAAAGACGTCTAACACGGTAACAATCGGACCCCTTTTATTTGGAAGATGCAGAATTCATAAAGAGATATCGGTTGTCTAAACAATTGGTATAAGAACTGTGTGATGAACTGAGGATTTTTTATTAAAGCCCGTTGCTATGTCTTTATTTCGGTTCAGAAATTCCCAAAGCTGCTCAAGTTGACCGAACGTTACTCTTCGACGCGATTCATCACTGTAAACAAACCACTTAAAATACATTGGTACTTAAGTTAGGTACGCGTTTGAGATAAAGAAGTTTGTAAGTTTACATTATTACACAAACAACACAAGGATACTTGCGCCCTTATTCGTATTACCAATTATTTTAAGTCAGTGAAACGTTAAAACACTTATAAATAAAATAAATATGTACTAATAATAACACGTAATTTTCTTTCAATAATAGTTAGAGATACCTACTTTCAAAACTCTAAAAATCTCAACAATAACAACCGCCTTCTGTGAAATCCAACATGAGTGGAGGCGCGCTCTAAACTCGTCATAATCAATTTATTTTTACGACAACACTAAACAAACCTTTAAATTGTCATGTAAAAAATTATATAAATTACTATTATTTATTAGTACTAATTAGTAATTTAGTACTAAGAAAGCCTTAGTGGTATTTAATTTTATGCTCAATAGCGCAATTTTAAAATATATTTGTTGTTATTTTTACACATAGAAACCGCTAAATCATATCAACTAGGTTTCGAAACGCAACCCATATGGTTCGAGTAAAAGAGACAGACTTATGCAACGACGGTATAGCGTTATCTCTTTCTCACCGCGGACCAGAGACAAATTTCGTTCGTTCATTCCTCCGTGAGCGATTCAAACGCCAGTCAGCAAAAGGCACTTCATGGTACGAATCTTAGCGATTCAGTTTAGGCACCTAAACTGAATTGCATCGGAATTGAATGGATAAGTAAAAGTTGATGGTAGGCCTGCTGGACCATGAATTTGTGTGATAAAATAAATACCATCAATTTATTACTGCTTCCATCTAGTGGTAGTGTACAGTTATTGTACAAAGTAAGTAATGTATGGTGCACAATGTAATGGTTCGACAGAGATGTATATTGTAATTGACTCGTTGGATTTGTAGCTACAAAGGTCTTGGTATTCATTTTAAGCTGAAAGCAAGATTAGAAATGTTTTCTTGGAAAGAAAAGAGCACGATAGATTGTCTGTCTCCCAATAAGTTGTTTTCACTTTGGTATAAAAATACTATGGATAGCGCGGAAAAAGTATTCTGTGTTAATTTTAAACAAAATCTATCTGAGTCTATGCTTAGATTTGGATGCATGTCCGACTGTACTTTGTCTGGGTGTTAATATGAATATAGAAATCCCTACTTCACTACATAGTATAAAACAAAATCGCTTTCTATGTCCCTATGTATGCTTAAATCTCTAAAACTACGTAACGGATTTTGATGCGGTTTTTTTTAATAGAGTGATTGAAGAGCAACGTTTCTATGTATAATACATGTGACATCCCACGGGAACGCGGGTAAAACCGCGGGGGACAGATGAGAATGTAAGTTTGTTACGCTTTCACGCGAAAACTAAATAACTGATCATCATGAAACTTTGTACACATATTCTTGGAGATATTAGAAGTAACATAGGATACTTTTTGTGCCGGGAAAATGTTGCATCCTTCGGGAACGCGGGTGAAACCGCGGTAACAGCTAGTCCATACATGAATTATATGATATCATTATGTATCAGTCTTCTTGATTTCATAGTACAAACTCTTTTTAGTCACCTTGGGAGCCCTCAGCGTGAATTGACCGCGTATGTGTGTCAAAGCTTTCCTATAAAAGGATAGATATTTTTCAAAATATTTAATACTAGCTGTCCCCCGCGTTCCCGAGGGATATCACATTTTCCCGGGATATAAAAAGTAGCCTATATGTTATTCCAGGATATACTTTATCTATGTACCAAGTTTCATCCATATCCGTTTAATAGTTTTTGCGTGAAAGAGTAACAACATACTTACATACAAATCTTTCCTCTTTATAACATTAGATGGGCTATTTATACAAAAAACTAACATGCAGTCCATATTCATTTAATTATAAATATTAATGAATTCACAATGTAAATATACCAGGAGATTTTAAACGGCAACCTCATCTATACTAGCCCATTATCCGAGGTTTATTCAACTTTTAAGAAACAAAACAACTAGCTGCCTCTCGCAGGATGTGAACAACATCCTTCTAAGTCAACTAACTCTAATTACCACGCTAACGGTCCCGCAGACCGACATTACACATAATTAATACAGAAGCTTAATATCTGATTGAAATGGTACTTTGTAACAGGATGTATATAAATTAAATAAACATTTCATTTTGTTTTGATACTAGTTTTACGAGCGGTTTTATTCGTGGGTTTAAGGTAGCTGGCGTCTCAATGAATCCCATATATATAGTCTGTGACATGAAAAAATTTCGTTAAACAGAATAAATATTCAAAGACATTCTTCATACATGGTTACCTGATCCCAAGTTAAGCAGAGTGTACTGCTTGTAGTATGGCTACCAGGTAACTGATATACTACTTTTTAAATACATACTTATATAGACACAGAACAAACAAACATGTTCATGCACACAAATGTTTGTCCTGGGTGGGAATCGAACCCGCGACCTTCGGTTTGGCAGTCAGGGTCTCTAACCACCAAGCCAACTGGCTCGCCGTTTTCAAACGCAAACTCATAAGTATTTTTATTATTTGCGAAACAAAATTAGCCTCTAGTGGCTCCCATACGCGGCCAAGGAAAAATCAGAAGCTTTCGCTCTAGAAAGCAATTATTCTAATAAAAGAAGTAATATATAAATCTTCTAATATTATAAATTTTAAATATCAAGTAGGCCGTTCAACAAATGGTAAGTGCCTATAAACACTTGCAATACCAGAGACATCGCCAATGCGTTACCGACCCCCTTACCTCCTTGATCGACACACAATACAACTGCTGCTTCACTAGGTAAAGGATTAATGAAATTGGTACAGTGGTTATTCGTAATTCGTCGGTAATCCTCGGTTATTAGAAGGGCGGTGCGGATGAATGATCAAAAGATGCTGTATGCGGGGCAGTTGGAAAATTAATACTCGTTTAGCGGAATATTTTTCTCCTTGCTTAAATTAATGCGAGGTATCCCAATTACACCATGAGGCTCATAAAATACCGTCAAAGGCAAACATATAAAGTGATAAATACTTTTTTCTAATTCTTTGTTTTACTGATTTTCATTACCTATGTGATTCTAAATATAGGAGATACATTTAGGTTTTGTACTTGCGAGACGATACCCGTTATACCTATTTGATGCATTACCAACTGCCAATTAAGGAATACCAAGGAAGGCATGGAATCTCTTCCTTTCCTAAAGTATCTAGACAATTTATTTTGTTTACGGTTTTATGAAATTGTATGTACGTACCTATTATCGCATTATTAATTTAAACTTTATCTTTGGGTATTTGTTGCAAAAAGATCTTGGATTTATGTATTAGGTTTATTACAAAATATATTTAAATGTCTTAGAGATATGTCAGATTATTATAAAACAGAAGTTTATTTGGTATTTCTGATTTCCAAACTACAAGCTCTGCTTAATTAAGGAATGATGGCCATGTGTAAAAAATGTCGCAGAATTGTGATGACAGAAGCTCTCATCTCTAAACAGAGTCACATTCCTCCCTGAAACAATAATGTGTTCCAGTATTTTATATTACTTCATCAGTACGATTCCACAAGGCCTCAGAGAATTGACCTCTCACTTGATTCCGTTGTTAACTAGAGAGACAGAGCATAGTCATCGTCGAGCTAGTGTCATTAACCATACTGCCCCCTTATTCAGCTAATACAAACTTCGTCGGCGAGCCGCTTCACGCAGGCCTCGGAGAGCTTATCTCTCACGTGATTAGTAGTATTAGCGTATTTAGCGAAAGAGACAGAGCATGGCGGCCGCGACGAAACATCCTCGAGTTAGTGTCATTGTTCTTACAGAATCGAGCCCCTGACTCGAACGCCAGGACTCAATAAACGACATCTGCTACTCGATATCGCATCAAAATATGACCTTTATACGCTAAGAAATAGTATAAAGACTAATGAGTCAAAGAGTTAAATGTTAATTGAAAGCAGGTGATGGTGACAAGCTTGTTTAATTATTTTGTTATTGTACGAATTGGTTGAAATATGCGAAGAATGCTCTTGTACATTGGATAGGGGTTTTTGAGCTACAATAGCTCGAACTTTAAAGTGGTTTTGTATCAAAATGGTAAATTAGTCCGCTGCATTTTAGAATATGGTTATTATTTTTTTGGATTTGCATAGTATATCAGATGACTAATATAAAATAGAGAAACTCCCTATATTCCTACGTATTCAACTATTTGAAAATTTCGAAAATTAATAGAACAATGTGGGAAAGCGAGCGGGATACGTAAGGGGCGATAGGTACTGTATGGGGTGTCATCGGCACACAATCTTATATCTACTAACTTCTTTAAATTTTATTTATTTGCATATCTTCAAATATTTTACACTAGCTATCCCCTGCGATTTTACCCACGTTCCCGAGGGATCATATTTTCCGGGATAAAAAGTAGCCTATATGTTATTCCAGGATATGCTCTATCTATGTACCAAGTTTCATCCATACCCGTTTAGTAGTTTTTGCGTCAAAGAGTAACAAACATACTTACATACAAATCTTTCCTCTTTATAATATTATAATTTACATATTATATCGTCCCCAGCAGTGGGATAGAAAGCCTATCAATATGGGCTATAATAATTGTTCAAATCCGGACCAATAGTCCCTGAAATTTGCGCGTTCAACCAAGCAAACAAACAAAGTCTTTAATATAGACAATGCACCTTTTAGTAAGTGAATAACATTACATCATAAACCCTGTTGGGTATTATAATCGTATTGTTTAAGTTCTAATTAAAAAAAAAGGTAATTCAAGCGTGCCATTTCCCCCTCTTTGGAGAGGCTAGTACCCTCTTTTAATGTCAGTAGGTTGACCTAAAAGGCGAACCCCTCGAGTGGGGTTATACATGTAATGATAATAAATAAATAAATAACCTGGGACATTCTTTACACACGGCCATCTGGTCCCAAACTAAGCAGAGCTTGTACTATGGAAAGCAGATAACTGATATACTACATATACTATTTTTTTTTCTTAATACATACTTATCGTCGGGGATAGTGTAAATCCGCGAATCTACCATACGTAAAGGCCGCGTATCTGCAACAGACCCAGTTTTACAGGAGAAGGTTAAAACTTAATAACTTTATTAATTCAATTAACTTTAAGCTCATTTTTACATAAAAAGTAATTAGTAATGTGTTTTATCTCTTGCTAGAAAATATATCAATTTAAGTAAATAATTAAGGCCCTACGACAATTACGCGTATTTGCTTTGACCATAAACTTATAACATTGAAACTTAAGAGGAAGGTACGCGGTTTTGAAATTAAACAAATATCATTATTTTAACAACAATATTATTTAATGTTGAAAATAAAATAATAAAATGAATGTAACAAAACTAACATAAACTTTTTCTCTTATAAACATCTGTTATAAACTAAATTACTCTCATAAACATCTCTTTCAATTACTCTTATAAATAAATTAATAGTTCTAAAGTGTTAACACTAGTTTAATTAAATCTAATATAATATATATATTAGATATTCCATATAATATTTATTCAGAGGATAAACAGCGTTTTAAGTAATTTAAATTGGAATACTCCAGAATATCACAAATCTTAAATATTAATAAAATAAAATTATACCAAAATCAAACAGTCTTATTGCTTTAAATAACGTACTTAAAATTAATAGTAGGCACTTGTAGGTAATAATTAAAATCAAATTATAAAAAATCAACAAAGGAACTAAACAAAAACTAAACATTTCAAAATAAAATAACCAAATTGTTCATTTATAAGGTGTGAACAGGTATAGATTACTATTAATTAATAATTGGTAGGTACGAATTAGGTATTTCTGTATGGCAGGTTGTCATAGAATTCATGGTAATCTGAAGGTATAACACTTTTTAATTGTTGTAAATGTTCATACTTTGATTTGGATATTGGCAACCTATCAGTAAAGGGCTGTGGTGGAATAAATGGCTCAATTCTTTTTGGCCTTTGTGGTAATAGTTGAAACTCGTAATTGTAGTTAAGTTTGTATTCAATTGAACCATTGGGATTGTATTTTAGTACTCTGATATCAACCACACATTTTGCACCAACCCCTCTCCCAGGGCGAATTGTATCGTAAATAAAGTTATTTTTAATACTATAATCTTTAAAAAATGTGTGGTCCACTGTTGCTACCTCTACATCTACATCTACAAATAGTTTTCTTGAAGCCACTCTCTGTGTTTTTTTTGTTGCCTCTTGAACATAGACACGATACAATTCACGTTTAGACTGTATTATTGGCTCTACATATAATTTCGTAATTTCTTTTCTGCAGTAGTGAGAAGGTATTTTGGGGAGACCTCTTAAAAATGCTTGGACAAATTCATTAACGTACTCGTAGGCAACGCATTATCCTCCCTTCTGCTCATTGTTGTTTCATTACTCTGTGTCTCTCCTAACCAGTACCTTACAGTCCACTCGTTTATGCCTAATGTCCCTAAGAATGTTTTTAAACATACTCTATATTTTTGGTCATTTAATTTCAGATAATACTCTTTTGTACTACTTCGTCTTGAATCAGCCCTTCCAGTGGTTTTTCTGTTAGTCGGTTTTTTATCTACTAAGGATGAAACAAATATTTTTTTCTCAATCCAGCTCATCTCCCAGAATTCTTTAAAAATATTTAAGAGTACAGTTTCAGTAAACTTTTCACAGTTAATCACCTTGCTCCTAATACAATTGCTTGACTTACAAGCCTCTCCAAGTTTCCGTGCCGGTCTAATAGTCTTGTATGAATTGATCTGTCTTCCTGAAACCTATGTATTCCCGACCTAACATTCTTAACCTCTTATTCCTAAACCTTTTTGAAGACATTTTATCTGCTTTTCGTTTCCTTATCCTAGACTCAGCTACAACTTCACGTTCTAAGTGACTTTCAGGAATCAGATCATTATTACTGTCCGCCGATGATGAAACTATCGGTGCAACATTTGTTATTTCAGACAATGGAGCATAATTTGGAACAGCCACAGAGTCATCTGATGAAAAATAAAGGATTGAAGATCCATTTAGTGGTCAATACAGGCATTCATCTCAGGAGAACTGGATAGAATGTTGTTAGTAGCAGTTATAGCAGGCTCAGAAACATTATCTGGATCCCCAAATTTCAGCAGCTTTATTGCAAAATTAAACAACAAACTCGTTGCCGGTGTCACCAAGTCACTTACGCGGTGTTGATACTTGCCCGCGAAAGATACGCAGTGTTGTTACTTGGCGAGAAATTGGCTTCCGATTGGTCGAAATGAACTCGTGTCAAAGCGGTGGCAGCCTATCAAGATTATGCGGGATTTGCCCGCGAAAACTTAAATTGGCTACATTTGTCAGATACGCGGAATTATCCAATGCTAGTTTCGCGGATTTGCACTATCCCCGACGTTATATAGATATTTACACGCAGACACAGAACAAACAAACATGTTCATGCACACAAATGTTTGTCCTGGTGGGAATCGAACCCTCATTACATGGTGGTCGATCGGTCGATATGATCCTTACAAGATTATATTCTCATGAGTCTTAATATACCTAAATACTAGCTGTCCTCCGCGGTTTCTCCCGCGTTTATCGATATAATATAAAGATATGTACGAAAAATTCCGCGTCGAATGGTAGCAGTCCCATCCCGGTATGTTCAGTTGTTTTGAGGTGATTGTGTGTCAAGGGAACCCGATTTTCCTTATAAATATACTATAATATTACTATCTATATATATAAATGTTATGTTGGTTTGTGTACGCTTCAAAAACTCAAAAAGTTGTGCACCGATCGTGCTGAAATTTTAGCATGATATATAATCCGCATCAAGGATTGTTTTTATCTATTTTTTGCATCAGTCACATATCCGCGACCGTCTTTGTTTTGTTTCTTATTTCTCAACCATTCAATCACAATGTGTCACAGCGCAGCGTGTCAGGGTACAGCTAGTACTATACAGATATTTTAGGTATATTTTACTCAGTTTGCTTCGTAAGTAATTGCGCCATAATTGTACTCTACAATTACTGAATCAGTCCGACACTTATTTGCGCCAATAATGATTGTCCCTGACATTTACAACAATAATAATATTGAAATCAATATTTTAAAACAATTAACTTGCTTCTATAATTAATTTTTATTCCTTATAATTGCAATAATTATGAGACCAAAAGAAAACTGCGATTTTAATTTAATCAGTAGATGAATTCATTTCGTAAAATCGATCAGGCAACACCGAGAACCTTGTTTATTAGGCCACGCAAAGTTGTTTCTTTTATTGACGAAATAAAGCACAAAATCCAATAGCGAAGTTTCCGAAATCGCTAACTGAAAACGTTTTCGTAAAAAAGAAAATATTACATGTGGTTTTCTTGGAAAATGTTTGAATTATAAATCATGGCTGTTATTTGTGATCACGTGACTCCAGGTGTCGTGCACATATGGCCATTTGTGAAAAAAAAGTAATAAAACAATATTTTTACGGCGTTTTGTGTTTTTTTTACGCTAATGCGGTAAATCGCGTGCTGGTTGGTCTTAGTTTTGTTTTTCCATTTGAAAAAGGAAACGTTTTATTCATGCTAGATTTTTAGAATGGTAACATTTAAAACATAGACTCAGTTGTTTAATGTTCGTTTTATTAAGGTCTGATTGTTTAATGGCTAGATTATGCGGTGTTTGAATTAAGAACGGTATTGTATGACTTTTTAAAATAAAGTGTATTCGAGGTTTGTATATCGATTGAAATATCGACACTGGCATAAATAAAATTGTTTTGTACTTTTTTTTGCGGGGGTTAGTAGAATTTTGATTAGAGAATCGTAATTAAGAGTAGGTACTTACTATCTTTCCATCACAGAATAAATTGCATTTCATCGCGTTAAGCAAGAATACATTTCTTTTTTTATAAAATTACGTAATTTTCTTTTGTCGCAGTAATAGCGATCTATAGATAATTTACACGATTTAGCTGTCGTGGTAATTTTATTTAATTAAGCTAGTGGTAACTGTGGTTATTGCCCGTGAACATGGGAATATGTAACGGACAACTTTTACGCTTGGGGGAGAAAATATTACCTGGGGTGTCACTTTCAAGGCTTTAATAAATAATAAATATAACGAGACATTCTTTACACACATCTGAGTCCAAACTAAGCAGAGCTTGCAGTATGGAAACCAGACAACTGATAAAAAACTTTATTTTTCTTGCCGCATATTCATATATATATTTATTTGGGTAACTAACAGATAGATAACTATTTCGCATTATTAGAGAATATGTCAATCGCATTTAGAAAGATATTAAATGAAGCAAAACGATTTTAAATTTCTTTGCGATAAAAATGTTTTTTAAAATGCATTTTTTTAACACAAATTAAGGGATTGCCATGTTCAAAACAACAAAATTTTAAGATATGTTTCTCTTTGGTGAAAATATATTATTTTAATTGACTATGCATAAACTACAATAAGTTTATAAAGCTCTAAGCTCATATAGATAGATAACTCTTTATTGTACTACACCAAATAAAAAAGAAAACAAACAACAATAAACCTTAAATCTATGTACAAAAGCGGTCTTATCGCTAAAAAGCGATCTCTTCCAAAAAACCTTAGGATGGAGAGAAATTTAGGGACGATAATTGACGGTGGTGCATCTCAATAATCTAAAATTGACATACCCATACATATACTATATAAAAATAAAATATATGTTATACATATAATCAAATAATCAAATAACGATAATGAAAAGAGAAAAAAAATATATATATTAAAAGCAACAAACTTGGACAATAGAAATGATATTATCAAAATAGCAGCGACAGTTAATTGGAGAGATAAAAATTTTTCACCTTCAATTTAGAATGTCATATTTTATAACACTGTCAATAAAATCTATGAATCACACTGGTTATCAAAAGTACATATGGTACAATGGCGTCCATTTTATATACAAACATAAATAATCTAATATTTTACTAGCAACACAAACTAATGAAAGCAAACCAGGTCGTCCGGAGGTCACAACAAATCCTTTCTAATAAAGCGACATTTCGGGGGTCAAATGACCCATTTTAGCCCCAAACCCCACGAACCAACCCACTCGTTATCTTTTATCCACAATGGGGTAGCTATGTGGTCACCTTTTATATTTTCTACAGTGATTTACTGCACGCAACGTGTTATTTGAAAAAAGAACTTGATGTGGGGTTGATTTGATTAATGACGGTTGAATCAAAGGTTGAGTGCTTCGTTCTTTTTCGTTAATATTTTAATCGCATGCATACGTTTTTTCCCCAACTATACCTACTTTTGTTACTTGTAATAATCGGCAACTATTTTAAATTATTCATGTTAAATTATATAGAAATAATAATAAAAAAATACAAAATTAGACAGGCTGTAAATATATATTTATGTATGTAATGTATATTGAATAAAAATCAAATCATAAGTAGTATGAGTAGTATATCAGCTATCTGGTTTCCATAGTACGAACGGTGCTTTTTTGGGAGCAGATAGCCGTGTGTAAAGAATGTACTAATATATTTATTATTATTTTTATTAATTACTCAAACATTATTATTAGAATTTCAAAAAAGCCAGTAAAATATTCACATATTTCAGTTTAAAATGTTACCTAAATAGCTGTCCCGCCCCGTGGTTTCACCCGCGTTTATCGATATCATATATAGCCTATAACCATCTAGGTAAAATTCCGCGTCGAATGGTAGCAGTTCCATCTCGATATGTTCAGTAGTTTTGAGGTGACGGTGCGTCAAAGGATGCCGATTCCTTCTACAAATAACAACGTTACGCTTTCACGCGAAAATTACTTAACCGATCATCATGAAACTTTGTACACATATTCTTGGAGGTATAAAAAGTAAAATAGTATATCTTTTGAGCCGGAAAAATGTTACATCCCTCGGGAACACGGGTAAAACCGCGGGGGACAGCTATTTTCCTTATATATATAGATACTAGCTGTCCCCCGCGGTTTTACCCGCGTTCCCGTGGGATGTCACATGTAGGTATTATACATAAAACCCTTCCTCTTCAATCACTCTATCTATTAAAAAAAACCGCATCGAAATCCGTGGCGTAGTTTTAAAGATTTAAGCATACATAGGGACATAGGGATATAGGGACAGAGTAGAGACAAAGCGACTTTGTTTTACACTTTGTAGTGATATAGAAGACTATTAGGTATTTCCATGCGCCATTTTCTAGCTACCGGAAAGTAGATATACACTACAACTGCTAAAACTTTGATAAAATAAATACAGCATTAAAGCGTTGAAATCCGAAGTAAACACGATTCACTTGATTTATATACCATGTAGTGTTTTTTAAACGCCAACCTTACGTCGCCATGGAAACGAACGTACCAACAAACTGGACTCGTATCGAAATATCAACTTTAACCTGAGCAACGAAGGTTGGTTTTAGGTTGATTCCAGTTTTTAATGAGCGAGTTTTTCATTGGAATGATAACAGTGAGTGAAGGAATGAATTGGAATAATTTATGAAGTTTTGAAATAGTATGGAAAGGTGATTAGGCAAATGGAATTTAAATTATTAATATTTCTATCGAAACCATAACATATTATTGTGAACTATGGGTTTATTCTGTATTAAATATTATGCTGGGACATTCATGTACACACGGCCTTCTGATTCCAAACTAAGCAAAGCTTGTAATATGGAAACCAGACAACTGATATACCACTTTAAATACATACTCATATAGATATTTTAGGTAGATCCAGACACAAAACACATACAACACAAATGCTTGCCCTGGATGGGAATCGAACCCACAACCTGCGTCAGGGCACGTCAGGGTCTCTAACCACTTAGCCTACTGGCCCATCATTAGAATCGAAATCTCTATAATATAATTGATTGCTTATTAAAAAACGTAGTTTTTATACTTCTCTAGTAGGTGGAAATACTCACTTAAGTTTCATCGCTATCAGATACATAGTATAAGAAAGCATAGGGTACAAACATACAAGCATTCATTTTTATTCATATAGATAAAATAGATTGGAATTTATTATTCCAATGTTTGAAGCCCACCCACCCACAAACTTCCAAATAGATTTTAAAGCAATTTGACATACACATAGAATCACTACATAGTATAAAACAAAGTCGCTTTCTCTGTCCCTATATCCCTATACATGCTTAAATCTTTAAAACTACGCAACGGATTTTGATGCGGTTTTTTTTACACTTACATATATACATGTGACACCCCACGGGAATGCGGGTAAAACCGCGGGGGACAGCTAGCATCTTATAAACAAAACCACGAAGGGGAAACTAGTTGATAATATGAAGTATATTCTTATATAATAATAATTTCATTAACTAAAAGCTTATCATACTCGATTTCCCCTTAGCCATGACACCCCATTGAATGAAATGGACAAACACTACGTCACCAAGCTTTTACACTAATGATGATGATTCTACTCCAACGAAAAGGTATCGTTATCATTATTGATGGCTGGTTCTTTGTGGCACATTTAGAATATACTGAAACATTCATGAAGGATTATATTGAAGGTTCGATTTCTGTTCGATTCTGTAAGGAAAATGACACTAACTTAATGATGTTTCGTCGCGGCCTCTATGCTCTGTCTCTGTCGCTTACTACGCTAATACTACTAATCACGTGAGAGGTAAGCTCTCCGAGGCCTCCGTGAAGCGGCTCGCCGACGAAGTTTGTATTAGCTGAATAAGAGGGCTGGTTCTAGACAGATATTTAAGTCTATAATAGCTCAGTCGTTAGTGCCCTCAACTTATTGAGCTTGAGTTTTTGGTTTAGGAAACCGGAGCATAGTGGCAGGGTGCTTTTTAATATCCACCAGGTTGACCCTTACGTAACATATCTGGTTTTTTATAAAATCTCTAAAGGGAAAGGGCGAACAGTCCTTAGAAAATGCTAAAAGAAAAAACATGTTTAATATGTGTCACCATACACTAACCAGTGTTCCGACAGCATCACTTGAGAGACAACTGTACTGTACTATGGAAATCAGATAACTATTTCTACATACATTTAATATGTTTACACTCAGACTCAAAACAATCAGACATGTTCACACACAAATGTTTGTCCCGGATGGGAATAGAGCCCACCTATATATGAAATGAAATGAAAATATTTTTATTCAAATAGGCCTTTACAAGCACTTATGAATAGTCTGACTCTAATACCGGTTCGGAAGGTTGTTTTTTACTGAGAAGAGCCGGCAATAAAATCAGCAATTACTCTTTTAAAAAAAAAAACAAACTTAGATTTATTACATAAAATATTATTTAGTCTCATTGACAATACCTGTGTGTTATGGCAATATTGCAGAATTATTTAACAATAATATAATATTATAAATATGTAATGAAAAAAAAAAATACAAACAAACTAAAGCCGACCAGCCCCCACAAGCAGCACCTGTTCACAAGTATGACGCATGTGGCAGCCATCGCCCTCCTCGCCATATTGTAGGGAAGTGAGCGACCCGCCACACGACGCCGCCACAAGCAAAGGCATTAAAGCGAGCATGACTAACTTAAGTTTGAAGCACATCAAAAAAAAAATTATGAATTTTAGAATACACACAAAGTGTTATCACTGTGACCATAACATGTTCAAAGTTATAGATAAATTTAAATTGCATTCAAATAAAAAAATAAATCATACCATACAACAATACATTTACAACCAGGCACTATTATCATTTAAATATTCATTTATGTTGTAATAAGCCTTTTTTACCAATACAGCTTTAATATGATCCTTAAATTTTTGCAAGGACAAATCTAAAGTCGATGCAGGGATTTTGTTATAGAAGCGCGCACCTAGTCCCAGAAATGAACCTTGTACTTTTTGCAGTCGATAAGCAGAGGTCACGAGTTTGTGCTTATTTCTAGTATTTATTGAGTGCATATCACATTTTTTAGCAAAATGACTAATGTTTCGATGGACAAATAATATGTTTGCATAAATGTACTGTGATGCAACTGTAAGTATTCCTATTTCTGCAAACTTATCTCTAAGGGAAGTTCGAGAACCCCAATTATACATAGCTCGCACCGCCCGCTTTTGCAAAATAAATATAGTTTCTATATCAGCAGCTTTGCCCCAGAGCAAAATGCCATAGGACATAACACTATGAAAATAACTAAAATATACTAATCGTGCTGTATCTACATCTGTTAGTTGTCTAATTTTTCTCACTGCGTAAGCTGCCGAACTGAGTTTTCCCGCAAGGGATGATATTTGGGTACCCCACTGAAGTTTTGAGTCTAAAGTAATTCCTAAAAATACTGTAGATTCAACTAGATTGAGAGCTTCATTATTTATCATTAAATTACAGCCTACTTTTCTCACATTGGGTAACGCAAATTTAATACATTTAGTCTTCTTTGCATTCAAAACTAGATTATTTACTGTAAACCAATTTAATACCTGGGCCAATGCAACGTTTACATCGTCATAGTTTGATTTCAGTCTATCAACGGTATCAGCGGTATAACTTTACTATATTTCATCAAATCCGGAAATTTACCTGAATCAACGCATCTATTGAAAATCAGAGCTAAATGGGGAGCGATAGTATCTACAATCCCCTGTAAGACCGTAACAGACATATCCCATAAATCGCCAGTGCGTTTAACTTTTAAACTTTTAAAAGCTTTAAGTATGTCGTGAGGTGTTATATGCTTAAATTTAAAACACTCATCACATACAGATACATTGCTTTTCAAGATTAATTCCGCGTCTGTTGGTGAGGATTTTAAGGAGCTCGTTGTAGCTATAGGTATATCACTAAAGAAGTTATTAAATGCATGTGCTATTTCACTATCGTCACTTATAACTTTATTATTAATGTTTAATTCAATGCGTTTATTATGGTGTTTAGACTTTCCACTTTCAGAGTTAATAATGTTCCAAGTAGTTTTTACTTTATTGGTTGATTGATTTATTTTATTTCTTAAGTAAATAGATTTAGCAGAAGCACACACTTTTTTAAAAAGTTTAGAGTAATTTTTTATATATAGTATGAAATTTTGATTTTGATTATATTTTTTCATACCATACAGCTCATACAACATAGCTCTACTTTTATAAATCCCAACGGTTGCCCAATCGTTAAACTTAATAAAATGTTTATTTTCACTAAAGGTTCTTGGCTTAAAATTATTATCATATTCTTTTCTTATAAGATCGAATAGTTCATTATAAAGACTATCTGGTTCTTCATGTGACATATCAATGGAAACAATATTTCTACTTACAGCGTTTTTGAAACGGGCCATGCGACTTGAGGTAATAGGCCTACATGTTATATTACGACGGCTAATGTAATTGTCATCTAATAAAACTACCTTTTGACCACAATGATCTGAAGTCAACTCACTGATTACAGATTTTTCAAGTACATCACAGCTGCAGAACACATTATCGAGGCAAGTGGCAGATGTTGCCGTGATTCTAGTTGGTTCACAGAATAAATTATTGAGATTAAATGATTTAAACAAATTAATTAATCTAACTGTTGTAGGCGAATCTACTAACAAATTTACATTAAAATCACCACATACTATTGTGGTCTTATTACAGGTTTGAGCTTTCTTAAGAGCATCTTCCACAACTAATTCAAACAAACTAAAGTCACCAAGAGGGGGACGGTACACGCAAACTATAACAAATCGTTCAAGTTCCACACATGACAGTTCGACAGTGCGTTCGATAGATAAATCCACAATGTCTTTGCGATCCTTACATTTAATATTACTTGAAACTAAAATTAAGCTGCCACCGTGTATAGCTGATTTTCTAACAAACGCACTCAATAATTTAAAATTAGGAATATTGAGCAATAGCTCATGGTTTTTATACCAGTGTTCAGTTACACAAAAAACATGTACATTATGATATTCCAGAAATAGTTCTATTTCTAATTCCTTGCCAGCTAGCCCTTGTATGTTCTGATGTACAATATTTAAATGATTGAGGCTAGCCTTTGTCGTTTCTGAAAACCCTCCCCAGGTACCTCGTTATCACCAATAACGATAGGCACAATATCCCCGATCAAGCTACTAGTAGCTTTGTTATAAAATGTAATATTACCGGCTAACAATGTAGCGATATGTCGCTTAAACTTAAGAGGCAGATAAAGAGTATCTTTTGTCAACTTAAAATTAGTTATAAAATTATTCATGTCAAAATAAAACATGGCGTCACTATGACGGTGAATTAAATTATAAAGTGTCATATTCAAATCATATATGTGCCTATTCTGTTCCTGAGTTAACATATTGGAATAAGGAAAGGCACACAAAACAAATTTACATTTGAACTGGCTGTGTAAGTCAAGCAACCTATTAAAAGTATTTACAATAACTTTTTTTCTAATGGTTAAACTATCTCCATGTAAAATAATAACCGTTGTATTATCGTTTAGCTCTTCTAAATTTATTTGGTTTATTAAGTGCTCATAGGAAGCCCCTGGGTAACATTTATTTGTAACACGTTCGATTGACACGTTATTTAGGATAGGCCCAAAATCTTTACCAATTTTGTCACTCATAACAATCGTTTGCCTTATGGGCTGTGATTTTAGCTTCTGATGTACAGTGTTATTCAAATATAGTTCTGGTTTTGAAGCAGAATTAAGCATTGTGCCCAAGCAGCTACAATGCTTATTTACTAATGAATCTAGACGCTCACTGTTATATTCACCTAACCTGATAATTTCGTCTGTCGCTAGGATGTGCTCGTTGATTTGTTTCTGAGCGTTACTATATAATAAGGATCTATAACCGCCAAGCCAACTGGCTTGTCAAAATTATTAGTAATGATGACCTTTTTGAAGTGAAAACTTCTTTAGCGGCGTTGAGCACTTTTCTTAGGATGAGTATAAAATGTTAAACTCTCGTCAGGACACGTGACCTGATCGAAAATTCGTAAGACGGTAAAAATGTACAACGTTAATGTTCAAGTTTTCACTTCGGCCGGCACTACCGGAGTGCAATCCGTTGCTTTTTTTTTTGGAAGAGACGAGTGTTAAGCCTCTGAAGGCTCTTACCCTTACGCAGACATTTTCAGCGAGCGCAGGTGGCTCTCAACTGAAGGTAGTAGGGTATCTAACAGTTATATCCACTTACTCACATGTAAGTAGAGTCGTTTTCGGTTTGTACTTAATTAAAGGGACTTGTAGGCGTATAAACCAGTATAAACGATTCGAAATACATATTTATTATCTAAGCTTTGCGAACTGGTTCACCGTAATAGTCTAAGTAACGGGTTGATGATTTAAATTGACACTAATCATTATGCAAATCCTTTTATCTTATTCATATTTATGTGAGAAATTACATAAATTATTCTAATATGTAGTTGTGGCTCTTATTAATTGACTGTGGATGGCAAGAATACAAGAGTAAGTTGGTTGGCTTTAATAGAGCATACCAATTAAGGTTCAATTTCACTTCAGCAGGGTTGCGTGTAATTTTGCTAAAAACTACTATGACGGCATAATAGTAGAAATTTGAAAATGTCAAGGAAAAATGGACTTTATTGGACCTATTGTCCATAAATTATATAACCTTTATGATAATAAAGGAATTGGCTACATTTTTCTTTGACACTTCCAAACAGCAGGTTCTTACATTTTGTCAATTTGAAACTTAATTGTTGTATTATAACTTACATATTCAAATGCATCCAGTGAGCAATAATAATATTTTATTTTCTGATAAAATTTAAAATTTATTTTTCTAAGCTAAAAAAGACTAAAGACAAGTAGTTAATAAAATTCAAATTAAAAAGTATTTTCTTTCTTTTTATAAAAACGATATAAAACCTCTACCTACACTGAGTGTAATAATATGTTCAATTGTCATTATCGAGTTATGGAACAAAAAAGGGGATTTTAATGTGACATGATTATGTACTTAATTACAAAGGCTATAACCTTTTTTTTAATAAACCTGCTCTAAACATATGTTATTTTTTGTTTCAGATTTTGAGACAGCAGCTTACGTATGAGGTGAGGACATGAAACCTTTTATGTAAAGTTGTTTAACCAGAAAATATTGTCAAACTCCGTGGGGTAAAAATTATATGTCCTTGTTTTTTTTCTGTCACAGACAGAGACTTCAAGAATCGGATTTTTATAAAACAGATAGATTTTTTACAAAAATGAAATGTCTCTGGAAATATTTCTAAAACAATCACATTTACAGTTTCACTGCTTTTGCATAATCTGTGGTTGAGCATAGACAATCGTTACAGTTTTGACTGAGTGTCACTTGCGGCTTTTAACTGTTAAATCTTATTCAACGGTAACGGCCGATTACACGGACATTTGAGGTTAACCACTGTCTAACCGTAACTAAGTAACTAAGTGCCGAAAGTGTCGCTGTGTACGTGGCCATACTGTAGTCGTCTATTCTCCTGCGGTTGTGTGGCAGAGGTATGATTCTGTAAGGTAAATGACACTAGCTTCATTATGTTTCGTCGCCTCTTTAGTCTGTCTCTTTTGGTAACCACGCAGTCGCGCGAGAGGTCCGCTTTCCGAGGTCTCCTAGCGATGTTTGTGTTAATTGAATAAGGGGGCAAGTCTTTGTTGGTGACTCATCGGTTCTAACGGTCATTAAATTTGTACCTTAACTAGCTGTACCTATTGTCCGTTTTGACGTAGAGTGTGTCAAAGAAAAATTAAGTTTCTAATTACATAATAAGGTTCATTTGCATTATCATAGAATTAAACCATTGGATCACTTGACGCACTAAATTTCGAAAGAAGTAAAGTTAATTCTGTGACATTCTTGAACGTCCAAATGGTCACTATAGCGTGTCGAGAAATCAATCGGAGTTATTCGGTGTTTTTCGTAGTTCGGTGCGCACCCGATTGGGTTTTCTACAGAATGATAACCATTTTGTATTTTTTTATTACAATATAGTAGAAGGCTAGGTACATGACATGATTAAAAAGTAATGGAATTTCCACAACTTGTGTATTTTTTAAGGAAGCATCTTTAGTACCTTAGTCATTTGAGCAAGAAAAGAAGAGAAAACTCAGAAGAATGAAGATGACCATGCTGTTCCTTGGCACTGGGAGAATTCACAGGAGTTGATTTGAATACCCGTGAATTTCCTGATGCCTTAGCTCAGTTTGGTTACCACTACATCAAGAAGATCACCAGTTTATGAAGGAGAATTTCAGGAAGAAAAACTTTTTTATTGTATTTTTTACAATGGCTCAAGGTTGAAATTACCCTCATATTTCGTTATACCATTTAGCATATGCCGATGAGATCTTGAAGCTGCACTTGAGAGCTAGTTTCCTTCAAGGCTTTATACTTAGCACTTTCGGCTACATCATTACTTATATATAAATGACTGTAAATAATATTTCTATATCTAGATTTTGTGTGTAAAATGCTCATATTACGTGATTAAAAGTAATTAAAAATTAATTAACAATGACATTGCTTGGAATCCGATGTCAACTCTTACTCTCACGGGGACACACTGCTGTTCAGTTTAATGAACACGGTCTTTTAATATTTTATTTTAATGGTTCTATGGAGCAAATTATTAATTAGTTTTTTATTTTTATTTATCTTTTTAAGCTTTTAAGATACTTATATAATATTAACATATAATTATAATATATAAAATATATAAAATTGAAATAATAAAATAGACAAAAAGTCAGATTAGATAAAATTTATGTATTTTTGTAACCGTTCTTTCCGGTTCTTTTCAGTTGAAGACTGACTTTAGAACCGACGGTAGCTTCAGTAACTTTAAATTTGACCTTAATAAGTGCCCTCCGCGGTCCTAAACTGAATAAATTGTCTTGAGTTTAGTTTTTTTTTATTAATTAGCAACATAAATATATTTATCTAGTTTAGGAGCTCGGGCAGAACATAGAACATTTATCTAAACTTTCAATCAATTATTATTATTATGTAATGAACCCAATTTTAATATTATATTTATTATTTCTTCATATTATTATCACCGGCCCCATCATTATTAGAAAAAAAAATTGTTGCTTTTATGTCGATATTATTAATAATAAAATTTGGTACCTATAATGATTTAAAAAAAAAATACCAACACACCAAGGTGCCCAACAGATATTAAAATAATAATATAGGAATAAAATATAAAAAAATTAGCTAAACCTATTATTTTAACAAAAAAATAATAATACCTATTAACGTAATACTTATCAACAAAAATATATATTGGTAATAAAAAAGAAATTTACATAGCTTGATAAACTGAGAAACAGTGTGTACAAAGCTTTAAGCTATAGAGCTTCGATTGTAAAAGCTTCCCGTCTTATTGTCTTCCGATAAAAAATGGATTATTGTCTATGGAACCGTTCAAATAACAGGATACAAGCGATTTATATATCACTAGCGATCCGCCCCGGTTTCGCCTAAGTGGGATATTTTAAATGTATTATACATAAAGACCTTTCGGAAGAAATTCCGAAATGATCGTGAAAACCGCATCAAAATTCATTGCGTGGTTTAAAATATATACGTGGACACACGGATTGACAGAAATGGTGACTTTTTGTATACTGTTTGGCGAAGAGAAGTGGTTTCCATATTTTTATTAGATTCAAAATAATCCTCTTCTTGCTAAAAAAAATTCCATGGTTCAGTTCCTGTCAGAGTAATTTGAATCTTAGAGTAATAATTCCAAGGCTTCTTTTTTACCACTTAAGCGAGTAGGTTTAAATTAGAGGTAGAAAACTTAAGTTATATATTTTTTTATATTAAGGATCAATTTTGATGAAACTTGGCACATCGATAAAACATTCCCTATAATATCATAGAGCATACTATACTGAGATATAACCTCTCGGAAACGGGTGAAAACGCGGAGAAAGCTAGTATTCAAATAACACTGCTTTAATATTGTAGGACAGATACACTTTCCTACAGCTTGTAACTTACAAGATCATAAGTTACAGTTACGTATTCCCTTGCTTATTGTTCCCTGATTTACAGTTTATAATCGTTGGTTACAGACTACAGACTAATCCATATGCAACGCAGCATGCAACTTAACCGTTTTATTGTTGTTTTTACTTGCTGTAGGAAGTCGTTTATCTTGTGAAGAAGAGGAAGTTACTTGACTTCGTGGAGATTTGACAACTCACAAAACCTTTGAATATCGTGTTTTAGTGTGCAGTCAGAAACCTAATATATCTACTATATTGCAGTTAAAAGAGGAAATTCAGTTTAAGACCCCCGAAAAACAATGGAAGTCCTTTTTTTTCGAACTGCGATAAATATATTTATATAAAGAAATAATTAAAAAAAAAAATATGATGGCATCTGCAGAAGTATAAAAACTGTGTCGCAGACACTAGCGCCCTCCTCCGTTACATACAATATACGTTTTATTGAGTTCCATTAATTTACTTCGTCCTGGGAAATACTACTCATTTCCACCGTGAAGCAGTAATGCTTTTTTATTACTTACTGTGTTTCGGTTAGAAAGGTAAGGGGGCTAGTGAAATTACAGGCACATGAGACTTAACAACTTCACGTATCAGGGTCGACAACGCATTGGTGATGCCACTGTTGTAAATGTCCATAGGCGGCGTTGACCACTTACCATCAGGTGAACCGTTTGTTGTAGCTGAAATCCTGTTTATCGGTATGACATTAAAACAACAATTGATATATCACCCCGTTCTTAATTCAAAACTGCATCATATTATAAAGCTTGAAAATTTGTATTATCTGTGGTAACCAAAAAAGATCCCAAAGGTACTCTTTGTACTATTGGCTTACGGCGAAAATTAATATGCAATCCCGATCGAAAATCCATGGATTGATGAAGCTTTTGACAGTAATTTTAATACACGTAATGTCAAAATTCTGCTTCAATCTTTCGATTTTAGATCGGGATCGTATATTAATTTTGGCAGTTAGTGGCGAAATTCTCTGAATGAATTGAAAACCATTAGGATTGCAAAGAGGGCAGGCAGATGATGTTAACACTAATCATACTACTACTAACTACTACTAACCATTACTAGGTACCTATTTCTACCATAGCGGGTCAAATGTGACTTTATGTTTCCTGCTTGAATGTATGTAATATGGTTGTTAGGAAGGGAAATAAATAGAATAACTGTATATTAATTAGTGAGAAAAAGTCATGAAGTCAAATGTGCAAAAGCAATAAGATGATACGTGCATTTTCTATGCAAAGTTCAAAATGGGTCATTTGACCCAGCAATGGTATGTTTAGTGTTAAACAATCCACGATAATCAATTTAATTTCATTGCAAAACGCAAACTAAATGAGGAACTACTAATGTAAGTTATCAATCACGTGTAGTTTTGACAGAGAAAGAAATGATTCACGCACACTTTTTATAACATTTTATTAACATAACACTATTCATTTCACTGCAAGAAATATAGGGTTGCCAATAATGTTTTTGACAAATAAATATTAGTTTTTTTATATGTTTTTCTGGTTTAATTAACAGCTGGAATTGTAATAAAATTTGGCACAGAAATCGATTTTTTATTGGACCCTTCAGAACCGCGCCCGCGTGTTGAAAGTTTGTTTTTCATATTGTATGGTTATAATCAACTAATAACAAAAGAGCCGTAATAACCTCACTGAGGGTGCGGGTTGAAATCAAAGGCCACACCTCACTGTTTATCCTCTGAATCATGACTACTTTTGTTAAAGAAAAACATCGAGGGAAGTAATATTGAAGGGCTGATGAAGACAGTCAATACTCAGTGATAATGATGAAGTGTCATTTAGTATTTCTATTTAAATAAAAAAAAAAATAGAAATACAAAAATATGTATATTTGAAGTAAAAAAAAAACAAGTTAGATAGTAAAGTTTTGTGGATATGGGTTTTAATTTGACTATAACATAGATACTATAATCTTTTTCAAATAGGATGAGTCGTGACAGTTGTAGATTTTCTACCCACATCTTGTGAAATAGCACTTGATTACTCTGAGATACTACACTAAATGCTTCACGAGACCATCTTCTGTTACGGTATCAAGTAATAAAGGGTTATTATGTCGAAACAAACGTAAACCATAGACGAATCTTATAAAACATCACCCAACTTATGCTATTTGAAAAATACTATAAATATATTATAGTCAAATCAATATCCATATCCATAAGCTGTGACAACCCTAGTAAAATCCCCGGTAACAATATAGGGAAGTGAAATGACATATCGATGTTCGCGTTGTCGTCGAAAAACCGGTGTCAATAACCGATGTTTAACAAGTTTTTGCGTTTGATCGCTAGACGGATGGGAGTGCGTTTTGTAGACAATGCTGGGACTTCCTCATATCATTTATACCTTGGCGTGTTGTTAACTACAGTTGGTTAATAGGGATGATAAGGGATTTAATGTCGATAAATTGGGGTTGGTAGGTGGAGTCGTCTTTTTAGGGGTGTCATGAAATGACTATAAATCTTAATTCTGACTTTTCGAGGTGAAATTGGCGCCGATGATTTTCGACACGGCAACGTCATCACATACCAAGTAGATACTGTTGTTTATGGGACAATGTATATATTTCTATAACAAACTAGCTGTATGCAAACGTAACTCTTTGTTCCGAAGCATGGACTAAACGTAAAAAAGGAGTACATTTCTCTTTGCTTTTTTAATTAAATTTATAAAACCAAATAACTAATATGTTCTGATGCACAAGTTGTCTTTTCTACGAAATTATAACTAATTAATGATGTGCAAGAATTACCCGTGCATGCATTTCAAACTGTAGTAAAGAATACTTTGTATCAAATGGATTTTTTGTAATACATCGGATTATTTGGAGAATAACCCTTGGCAATTATTTCTCGCCTGACAATCTATATTTAACTATAAATTTTGAATAAATATTAGTTCGATTTTAAAAAGAGTAATTGCTGAGTTTTATGCTCGCTCTACTCAGCAAAATCTACCTTCCGAAAAAATTTTGTCAGACTATTCATAAGACCTATTTGAATAAAAAAACGCATTTTCAATTTCATTACTTCTTGAAAATCCTACTAATATTATAAATGCGAATGTTTGTATGTATGGATGCTTGTTACTCTTTCACGCTAAAACTACAAAACGGATTTGGATGAAACTTGGCACATTAATAGAGAATGCCCTGGAATAACACATAGGATACATTTTACAAACCGCGAGGGACAGCTATTAATATTATGAAACCGTAGAAAATTTGTGAGCACCAATTAATTTAATTATCTTATTACCTTTCACTTTTGCTGTAAACAAACTCTTAATCCGACACCTCTGAAGTTATTATCGTTGTAAAACTGTAAATCTTCTTGCCAATTAGTTTATATAGCCATATTAACTTCGTACTTAAAATTTATCGATATGGTCCACAAATTAGACCACTCTTTTAGTGTCTTGTTTCAGTAAAAAAAATTTTTCTTTTATATATATTGATATTTTTTACTAAGGTAGCAAACAAGCTGAAGGCCCGTCTGATGGTAAACGGTTACCGCAGCCTATGGACGCTTGCAACACCGTGGGTATCACTCGCGCATTGCCGACCCTAAATTAATTTTTACCTTTTTACCTTTTTTTCTTTTTATACCACATGGGCTGACAAATAGGTAGGTAGACTGTCCACCTGATGGAAAGTGGTCACCGACGCTACTAGACATCTGTAACACCATCTTCGGGGCATCGGCGATGCGTTGTCGTCCTTGAAACGTGAAGTTGTTAAGTCGCGCGTGCCTGTAACTTCATGTAGTTATTGATAAAACAAAAAAAAAATTAAGTACCATAAAGTTACTAACAAGTGATTGTCTTCTTACAGATAATATATATGTAATGACAATATTACAGAATATATATTTTGATCTCATAAAATTTAAACGTCGTTCATTGTTATCATTGCTATTATTTCCATTTTTACTTCAATAATAGAGGTCGGAACAGATGTCGCAGTAATATCTGTATTGATAGAAGAACCAAGAATTGTCTACAAAATGCAAAGTTATAAACTAAGCAAAAAGACTCAGTTCGGTTATTTGAAACAACCAAAAGGAACATTATACCTCGATTACCAAGTGGTTGCAGATCAATAATTGCAGTGCAAAATACAATGTTATTAAAGCAAAAAAACTAAATAATAATTGGTAAAGTCGTTAGCATCTAAATCGATTGAGTTTCTTGGAAACATAGAGGTTATTTGGCGCGTGGCAACGAAATGGGTAATTTTGTTATGTTTGCTACTATTTCTTAGAATTCTATTAGGTACTTCGTTCAGTGTTTTCAGAAGTCGCTTTTCCTTTGTTAACATCATATGTTAATCATATGACAGTTTGAGTATTGATTCTTCCTATGTACCTTGGATAATGAACGATTTGATCTGAAAATTTAATTTTAAATGAAAATTTCTGGAATAATTTTTAAATAAAATTTATCTTTGTTTTTGAAGTTATACTTCTTTAGGCGCGTTATGAAACAATGATGAGAGTGAAATTTGAGATGCGCACGCATTACTGTAACAGAAAAGTAACAGGTTGAAGTTAGCTGATAACGATCTCTCCAGAACATCGCACAAATCGCAACTGTCAGTGTCAATGAGTGAGTAATGATGTTATTGTCAATAATAACCTAACAACGTCAAAAAAAATATTCGTTGCTACAGACACGTGCAAAGAGTTAAGACACAATTTCACGACTGAATAGTAAAGACAAATGCTTTTAGTGCAGTTTTTCTCACCAATAAATTCGGGTATAACTTCTACGTACATAAGTACACACACACGTTATTTTACTATTTCTTCAATGAAAATAATAATAGATAGAGAATAGAGAGGTCTATTGGTAGGTACAAAACCATCGACATCATCAAAGTCAATTTTGAATGATTACATATTGTTTCTTAGCGTTTCTTTTTGTTTTGTTCTGCAAACTTAAGGATGTTGAATGGCGGATGCATCTGCTACCTGTTTCTACCGTGCGGCTTATTCATGAGGATTATAAAATTTATATTTCTTTGTTTACAAGACATGCTCTTGCTATTCATTTTAATGCTACATAGTGAGGTTATGTTCAGCGAGCGGTTTGTCAGACTTTTCGTATGTTATATGTAGTGGTTTGACTCTAGAATGTGACATTGTGCTTAGGCTAATCGAAAAACTCGAAAATTTTCACTATTTTCCAAATTGAAAGAAAAATTGGTTTTCATAGTCACCTGTTTTAAATGTCCCCCGATGAGATGCGTCTTTTGATCGAGTCACCGCTGGAAGTGCTCTCCGAGCAGCATTTTTGTTTTATATTATACAAATTATTTAAAAAAATACTGAATCAGTCGTTATAAATACGATAAAATTCTTAAATTCATAATTTTATTGTTGGGAATGTGAGATTTTTGCTGTAGAATAAAACGAGCACCGTTCGTAAAAAAAATATATCTCCTTTTTATTAGTTAGGTATTTGCCATACTTAACTTTCACCAATACAAATATCACATCATGCATATGATAAAAATCATCGTCAACCAACAATTTATTTTTATAGTTATACAAAAATTTAAAGCCAATGTTGGCATCTTAAACTAGCTTATTAAGGAAACTCACAATAAAAAAACACACTTCAAATACATATTTAAATAGATCCAATATTGAGTTGTAATTAATGAAAATAAACCTTATCATACCGATATAGGGTTAATTTTACCCTGACATTCTTAATCGTAGCACGAGGTAGTTTTGTTCACCAAACACAAAAGCAGTGAGTCCACGTTAATTTTGCACGTCCTTGCACGTTGCGTGCTCGCAGCTCGGGGCGAGCGGCGCCGCTCCTGTTATTACGCGGCAACGGGCAGGGACTACCGATAATTTGCTCGTAACACTTGTAGTAATGTTGAGCGTCGATATCGATGAAATTTTGTGGGTTTTGTGACTTGAATCTCGATGAAACGAAGTGAACGACACTAGAAAGAGTCTGAAGCCTGTTGTGTGAGATCGAAAAATAGTTGTCTGAAGGTGTGAACGGCACGTTTTTTTTTTCAAAGTCCCAAACTAGGATTTAGAAAAGTATGTGCAGGATTATAGAACTAAAAAAAATGTGACACAACTTCTGATACTATTATTAAACGACTTACGATGGTTCAATGATTTATAGAGTTGGTAGTCTGAAATAATTTTATACTTACGTTTCTTTTATTGAACTAATTTGGAAGGTAATTCTGAATATTTGGAAAAAGTTTGTTTGTAATTCAATCAACGCGCTAGACGGATTTGAAGGAAACTTTGCGCACAGATAAAATACGTCCTGGATAAAAACAAAGTATTCTTTGACTCCTGGGAGAACAAACCTCTGCTTGCTAGCAAAACCACGGGCCGAAAGCTATTAAAAAAATGAAGAATAAATTAAGTTTCTAACGCAACAGATTAGTGTTAAATTTACACTTATATTTTATCACAAACACTAGCTATTCACGTTACAGTTAAAGATCAAATCACAAAACCGGTGACCGGAACATTAATTATCGATAAGTGTAACATTTATCGTGTACACCCATCACTAAACCGGCTACCGTGCATGCCGTAATCGGTAGTCGCGAACACTATTTTGCTGTAATACCGCAATTCAGTTGGCCAAGAATTATCTTAGTACTAGATTCTAATTTGTTTTACTTTGACGCTAATTAGAGTAAATACTAAAGTTTATTTAAATGGTGGAAACTAAACTGTGTTGGTACCTTCCAGCCTTGTTCCAATATAACATTAAAACAACTTAATTAAGTATGAGAGAATTTGGTTTAAGTATTACATAAGTTAGGTAGGTAGATTTCTTACTAGCTGAAAACCGTCAATCAATTCTATTCAGCATTTGATTAGCTTTTACAAATCAAATTGATATTGATATAGAAATAATTTTCTCTTTCTATCCAAGTTATTAGATATTAGGTAAATATTATAATCTAGTATAGATATAGAAAAAAATGACCAAAAACTGATTGCGGTTGATATAAGGTGTGTAACACAATACAATACGATCAATATTTTTAAACTTTTATCTTTTTCAAAACGCAAATTTCGAAATTACTAGACGACCTTTAATGGGGTTATCACAGGAACAGGTTTTTTTTATTACCACCGCACAAATTGACTCCATGCTGCCTGTTGTTAAGCAGTCAATGAAGTCCCCTAGTGATGGCCATCATCCCAGCAGCTAGCATAGCATTGTGGCATGATGGCCCTCACCTTGACGGCCAATAAAAATATAAAGGTTATCCTAAAGTTTCGTACACAGCCTTTTACCTACATAGATATTTAAGCCCAGACATAGAACAAGCATATTCAGTAAATAAAATATATTTTTTCTGTATAGAGATATTCAATATAGATTTGTAAAATGTTAATTTAATAAAGTAGATTTGATTTGAATTTGAGTAACTCATCATTGCCATATTTGTTAGACAACTGTTTATCTACATCAGCCGTTGAATGGCTGTCACTCAATTATAAACATGAACGATAGGTTCTGGTTTCGGCTGATTGAATGTTAATGAACACCAGCCCCCTTATTCAGCTTATACAAACTTCGTCGGCGAGCCGCTTCACGGAGGCCTCTGAGAGCTTACCTCTCATGTGATTAGTAGTATTAGCGTAGTAAACTGTGCCTAAACATCCTCGAGTTAGTGTCATTTTCCTTACAGAATCGAACCCCTGCCCTCAAAATAATATATTTACGATAAGACATTAAACACCTTCCATTGTGTCCATATTCTTCAATCTGAGGCTCGATTCTGTAAGGAAAATGACACTAGCTCGAGGATGTTACGTCGCGGCCTCCATGCTTCATCTCTTTCGCTAACTACGCTATCACGTGAGAGGTAAGCTCTCCGAGGGCTCCATGCGGCGGTTCGCCGACTAATTTGTATCAGCTGAATAGAGGCATGTGCTATCGAATTTTTGGAGCGAGTTTTTAATAAATAATCTGCCCACTAGTTCAAGATCCTATTCAATTGTATCACAAAAAGAGGCTTAAGTCGATACGAGCTATCATGTTTAGCTTACGATTAGATTTCGTTGATAATTTAATAACGATTGATTGTTGATGGCACTTAATTATCAATAAAAATACTAATATATATGATATTTTGAATATGGGGGCATTACAAACAATTCTAATTACTTCCTACCGAAACAAAATACGAATTCTTGTTAAAAAACTATAACAGATTATTTGAGAGATTGGTACAGATAAAAAATAAAAACGGCAAGAAATCATGTATGTTGCTCCTTAAATAATAATTTTACTCTGTTTCTTAGTATATGTTGTTATAGCGGCAACAGAAAACAAGTCATCTGTGAAAATTTCAACTATCTAACTATCACGGTTCATAAGATACAGCCTGGTGACCGACGGACAGACAGACAGCGGAGTCTTAGTTATAGGGTCTCGTTTTACCCTTTGAGTACGGAACTCTAAAAATGGTCGTTAGAGAGCTGAGGTTTATAAATAACGTTTTCTGCACTCTAACTAGACAAATAATAGCACTCATTTACTAATAACTGATAAAAATACATCTAGTTATTTAAAAAGAAAACTAAAGAGGAAATAAATAAATGATATAGTGCCTGTTTCTCGAACAACGTTCCACAGTTGCTCTCTGGTAGACTAAATAAGGTAGAATTTCATAAATACCGGGGCTTCTTTGTGAAAATTGTGCAAGCTAGATAATAAGCCATGACTAGTGACGCAAAACTAGGTACCAGACAAGCAGAGAATAGTTAGTTAAATGTGTATAATTTCGCTAAGAGATCATTAACTTATGCGAGGGGCATGCGCAGGATGTGGCTCATTTACACTTTTTGTTTAGTAATTTGCTCGAGACACTAACATTAGAATTTATGCTATAGAATTTGTATTTATAAAGATTCGACTAATGAGGATACCTACCTTTTATAATGGTCAATAAAAGCATTCCCAAAGAGACGTAGCGGTATGCCGTCGAACAGCTGTAAGTTATCTGCCAAATTTTGTTGATGCATCGAAGCGATGGACTAATAACACATATTCGACAGGCCAGTTGCCTTGGTGGTTAGCGCTCTGACTGCCAAACCGAAGGTCGCGGGTTCGATTCCCACCCAGGACAAACATTTGTGTGCATTAAAATGTCTGTTTGTTCTGCTGTGTCTGGTTGTAAATATCTATTTATTTAGAAAAAAAAATGTATATGTAGTATATCAGTTATCTGGTTTTCCATAGTACAAGCTCTGCTTAGTTTGGGATCAGATGGCCGTGTGTAAAGAATGTCCCGGGATATTTATTTATATTGCGCTGACACCGAATTGAAAACAAAGTAGACATATTATGACGAATTTTCTGATCACTTCGTTCACTTTGATGGCTTTGAAAAGTTTACGTTACTATATGTAGGTAACAGAATCCGATAGGGGTCTGACTCATACTTCTCAATAACCAAACAAGTGCAAGTAAAACTCGCGCACGAAGTGTTATTACGTAAAATGTTATTATTAATATGTACCATTATTTATAATACCCTTAAATATTTATTATAATTTATTCTGTTTTTTTATTGTTGTTATAGCGGCTACAGAAATACATTTTCTGTAAAAATTTCAACTGTCTTAACCATTTAGAATGAGATACAGCCTGGTGATAGACGGACAGACAGACGATAATGCTCACGATATATTCAGTACTTACTTCCTAAGACCCCTGCCCTACCTCTTCAGGTATCATTATCCTACAGGCCTGTATATTTACTCTTGTATATAGATACATTTCCAAGCTCTTTATTATCACTTGTCAATTAAAATGGTTTCATACCCAGCACGCTCCAAAAACAACAAACAACCTAAAACTACGCTGACATATGAAAATATTTACATACCGTACCTACATTAGCTATCGAAATAACTATGGCATATTAAGTCAGGCGAGACGTGCCTCAAATGGGGTTGCGAAATAAGGGTGTAAAGTTGGGGTGGGGCGCAAAAGGGGCCGAAATAGGGTGCGGGGGCGACGGAAATTCCTAATGGCGGCCAGTCACGAACTTCACTCAAATTACCAACGCCTGTTCGAGAAACAAGGCATGTTTATTATGGATTTTATCATTTTATTATTCTCCAGCCGTTATTATTTCTACGTGGTTTATACATTATATAGTTTTAAATCACTGTGTGATCACGTCATTTTATAATGTCGTGTTGAGTGAAAATAAATGATTTTTTAATGAGCTTTGCAGGGATTTAAAAGTTGTGTTTCAACTTCACGTATATAGTCAACATAGGTGGTTAACGGGCTTCCAGAATCCAGATTATTTCATGATTTTTCGTATGAAACTTAAATAGATTTTTTTTTGAATAAAATAAGATTTTTAATCACAAAGTATGCAGAGCTAGTACTGTGCAACTAGAAAACTGATATACCTACGTTACTTTTTAAAACCATGTCTATAGAACAGTTGCTTTGTGCAACTAGTTTAGGCATCAATGGTCAAAATGTGCTACTAACTTATGTTTACTGAATAAGAGCAAACATGTATAATTTTACTACTTTTTTGAGTCAAAATAAACGATTATTATTATTATTATTATGATTATTCCTACCTATAGGAGTTATTTTCATTAAAACTTTAGACAAAGGCACATGCTCATACACAATGTTTTTGAGACCTGAACCACGCCTTGCAGTATCCCGAATACTTAATTAGCATAATCATTATGAACCCGAATACATATTGTTTTAAATTACCAACTTCGATATCATTAGAAACTGGGGCTCGATTCTGTAAGGAAAATTACACTAACTCGAGGATGTTTCGTCGCGGTCTCTATGCTTTGTCTCTGTCGCTTACTACGCTAATACTACTAATCACGTGAGAGGTAAGCTCTCCGAAGCCTCCGTTAAGCGGCTCGCAGCTCGGTTTGTATTAGCTGAATAAGGGGGTAGAGCGGGCGATATTTTAAAACTTATATTACATGTTAAAATATAGAATTTATTAGGTTCCAGTTTAGTAGTTCAAATAATGTTGAGAAGGGAATGGTTCGTATTCTACTTTGAAATTATACTCAAAGTCATTGAATCCTACACAAAGGGCATCGAAACATTGAGGCCTTTGCATTTTTATTTATTTAATAGTCAGTTTTCTAAAAGAACCATTTATATATCTACCACACACAATGTTTCACCGATTTAAAATTAAAAGAAACAAGGATAAATTGTTCACTGTACTTACATTCGCAAAACTTTAACAAAATTTCCTTAGCTTACCTACACTGTAAATTGCAATCTTTGCATCCGCCATTACTATCCAGTTACGGGCGGCTATTTCCGGAATGAGCCAGTGTAAAGCGGTAATAGCCGGCTGTAACCACCCGCCCTCCCTCCAGAGACGTGCCAGGCGCGGCCGACCCCGAAACATTGCAGACTTATGCAAGAACTTTACGTGTTTTCAGTTAAGGAAACTTTGCCAAGTTATAGCAAGGCTTCTATCTTTTTAAGTATCTAGTCTGTACCTTTACGTACCAAGCCACGTTGTTTCATCAGTCTGGTTTGGTTATTTGTGGTAAATGTAATTTTAAAACTTATATTTGAACTCTATTTACTTTCATATTACCACTTCAACTAAATAATGGTCGTAAGAAGCGAATAGGTTAAGACCGCTGACCATGTGGAAATTACTCTTTATTTCACTGATATTAATTAAGTTTAAAAAAAGTATTATAAGGTAATGAAACTTTTGTATATCTATGTACCATCCAATATGTTTGGCCAGCAAATATAAGTAAGTGAACTATCCAAAATACCTGTATATACTATAACCATTTATAAATTATGGACACGCAATAGTAAACGTGTATTTTGTAAATACCTATGTGTCTTAAAAAGCAAATTTATGTATACCTAGAGTTGGGTTTGTTTGGCTACTTATATGGTTGGTAGCTATTTAGATAATAAACTATGAGCTAGCCATCTTTAAAATTTAATTTTTGTTAATGTACCATATGTAACATTTAGAAGATAAGCTTTAGTTTTAATTTTATTAATGTGTTATGTATTAGTAATAGAAGGTTTAAAAATAAAAGTTATTATAGTTGTTTGATTTAATTTAACAGGAGATTGTATATGTAGTATATCAGTTACCTGGTAGCCATACTACAAGCAGTACACTCTGCTTAACCTGGGATCTGTTGCTTTGCGTACCTACTTAACATGGTCGGCTTAACATCACTTAGGTACCATACCATACCAATCCAGCATCATAAATCTATAGAAGCTTTCGTATTAGCATCTGAAAGGATTATTTCCTCGCCAGGTGACAGAAATGGAGCCATCATCATCAGACTACAGCGATGAGGAGGTTGGGGTGGTGGCACGAGGTCAGAAGCTCTGGGTGCGTGGAGTGCGCCCCCACACGACCTGCGCTGACATCGTGCGAGCTCTGCAGGATGCACCTGAAGGTATGTAGGTACCTAACCTTCCATAGGACGCTACCGATGGATAAATGCTAGAATTGCCAATGAATTGCTGCATCACGTTATTGAGAATTTCTCACTATTCCTGTATATAAGCTTCTAAATTGATTACCCCTCGAAGATAGCTTGTCGAATCAAGGAAAAGTAGTAAAGCCGTCAGAGACAACACCAGAAAGTCCAGAAAAAAAATAAAAACAATTTCTGACCGCAGTTCCCTGGCACTAACTGTTCTAACTTGGCGAAAAGCTCATGCATATATATCTGTGGTCTTCAATACTTATTTTTTCTTGACTTGAAGATTGGACAATTCGATGAGTTATGCTCTGACTTCTAAGCACCCGAGTAGCTGTACTTTATCTATTTAGCAACATCTTTTATACGTGGTCACCTAATGTGATATCCCTCGGGAATGCGGGTAAAACCGCGGGAGACATCGTTTATAAAGTAGAAAGTATTTGGCGACGTCATTTTCATATTGACAGCAATTTGATTACCCCCTTTATTGTAAAGCTGATTGCCATTAGAAAAAATTCATATTTTTCTATACCAAGCTATACTAGTACCTTAATTATGTTATATAGTTTTATCTCAAATAAACATCCACTCTCCAGGTGCAGGAGGAATAAGCGACCTGAGCGAATGGGTGCTAGCGGAGAGGTGGCGCGGTGTAGAGCGGCCCTTACCTCCAGATGTACCAGTTCTTCACGTCCTCGCTGCCTGGGGCGATGCTAGACACGAGGTTTGTTAATTATTTGAACAGAAAAAAAAAAGATGCGTAGTGTACTTTTCCTCAATGAGGAATAGGATATCTTCTCACTCACTATTCCCAAAGGTAGGCAGAGGTCTCAACAGCCATATTCTACAGAAGATATTTATTTTAATGCCCAACGCGACATGCACTGAGCATAGCCGCCATCGGGTACCAAATAAACAAACCCGGGCATTACAGATAATTATTTCCTTGTCAATTGTCAACGGCATTTTACTCGACCTGGGAATCGCACCCTGGACCACCTGCGACGGTCATTAACCGAGTTTTTTACTTAATTGCTGAGACGATAGTTACTCCACCACTTTCTTACTATGTATTCAATATAGTTTAAACGATGTTTTTTAAACATATAATAAGGCTTCAATGCGACGAAACGATTCACGGAACCACCAAACAGTTTATTTATTGAATAGTCTATCTTATCCTTGGTCACCGATTCACACAGAGCACGTTCAATATCAAAAAATCTGGGTGTTGAACTTGAAATACAAAGCATTAAAAAAGTATGACTCTTTCCCCAGGTCCGCTTATCTCTTCGTCGATTATCAAGTGGTGGAGAAGATGACTCTGGTCGAGACAGCGATGGTGGCAGTCGGACGGGAGCTCGGCGAAGACGGCGGAAAGGCACGAGAGCAGCTACCCCTCCACCGAAGGCAAAGAGCGAAGATCCCGCTGCGAAGCTCGTGTCAGTCATACAGCATCAGAGCAGAACTATACATCAGCAGCTCGATAAGTTAAGGTAAGGGGATCAAGTTTTATGCACGTTATAAAGAGAATTAATAACAATTTCGTATCTATCATTACCTTAATTACATTTTCATCGTCATTTTAATCGACCTCAGCAGCAGTACACTTATTATTTTTTTTTATTTTACAGGGAGCAAGAGAAAGTAATCGATCAACTAGAAGACCAGACGCACAAAAGTCGAATGGAGAAGCACGGCACAAACTATCTCTTGGAGTCCTACCTTCGCGACCTTGGCAGGAGCAGTGAGGTGAACGACAGCCAAGCAGGGAACAGCGACAGCGGTGTCGGCGTCGGCAGCGGGACCCCACCCAGGCGGCACACCAAACACAAATCCAGAAGAGAAAGACACCTCATGCGAGAACATTACTTCACAAAAGAACTCACGGACATATGCCAAGTTAATTCAGAGAGACTAATGCAGACGCAAACCGACACAGACTCCGACGTATCAGCTGATGAACTTACAAGGATACGAGAGGAAATCGAGCTGCTGGAAAAGCTGGCCATCATCAACAAAAGATTACACCGTGAGGAGGAACTGGTCGTCCGACTAACGGCTAAAGTCAAACGATATATGGATGAAAACAAAGTAAATAGCTGCGAAAATGTGTCACAAGTTACTATGCTATTAGACAAGATCGAGGAGGAATTAGGTAAAAGCGAGAAGGAGATGCAAGACAATGCAATGGAGTTAGCAAGAACGGATAGAGAGATAGAGCATCGAATGAAGCTGTTAGACGAACTGACACTTGAGTTAGAGGAAGAAGAGTTACAGAATGCCGTTCTAGAAAGACAACTCAATGAAACCTCCAGTAGACAGCCTATACTCTTACAAGAAAATTACGTCCCTATTCTAGAACAAGCCAATGTTAATCAGATGTATCCATACGGTTCGAGTTATGTTTTGGACACGCTGGTATGACACAGGTGAAAATTTGGAAGATATGTCCCAAAGAACAATAAAATTACCATTTTAGAAATATAACCTCCAATTTGACTGAGTGATTGAATCCAAAATGAATGAAATCACCCCAAATTATGGATATAATAGTTATTACGATTATATTTTAGTATTGAAGACAATATTATTCAAGTGGTGCTAAGAATTTAAGTCGGAGGCAGACATATTTTTTTGGTTGGCGATTTGGCATTTGTGGGTCATAATCTTCTTTTGTCACTTTAATCTGTCCAATATAAGAAGTCCCCTTTGACTTTAAGAATGTTATAGAGAAATGTACCCTTTTGCTTTAAGACAAGGTTCATTTAGATCTGCATACATTTAACCATGGGTCAATTAGATGAACCTTATTTCTAAACAAACTAAGTTGGTTTTTGAATGATGTTCTTAAACGTCAACATTGACTTCTTATTTCAGACAGACTATAATCCAAATAGCTGCATTCAATTCTATTTGTTCTATGCATTGTTATTACAACTTATTTTTTTATAGCTTCTTTATTCTGAATTGATTGCCAGCTCTTCTCAGTAAAAAACAACCTTCCGTTTTATTGGAGTCAGATTTTTATTCATAAGCTTGTAAAGGTCTATTTGAATAAAAATATTTTCATTCACCTTTTTGTGTAAAGTCTAGAAATTATACTATTTGATTTTATATTACTGACTGCCACCAGAAAATGCTACATCGTCACCAGAACTCCTCGCTGTCACGACCTTTATGGTAAACATAGTTCAAACTGTGTCTACCAAATTATATTAATATAGTGTTAAAATATACAAAATATTCGATACAAATACCAAAAATGTATGACAAAACCACCAATTGCAGTATGTTATAAATTAGTTAGGCCTAGTCAATAATCAATCTATAAGTCCCATCTATGTTCTGAATACAAAATATTATTATAATTCGATAAATAACTGCAAGTGCAAGTGTTTGATGTATTGTAATTAAATAATTTACTGCCAAGTGCTCGTTGCAATGGAATTTGTTATAATTATTTTATTAATATTAAGTTTATATATAATTAGCTTCTAAGGTCTAAAGTCTAGCCCCACGATAAGATCTAAAAAAAGACCATCTATAACTGTAAAAAAAATGGTTAACCTAGTAAAAAAAATACACAAAAAAAACATACCGTCCAATTGAGAACCTCCTTTGAAGTCGGTTAATAATAAATACATACAAAATTGCAATTTTTAAGGTTTATTTACATCCGGATAAATGATGATAAATAAAGTATATATATTAAAGCTGGCAACTTTTGAAAAAAAAAACTAGACAAGACTGAGGCACAATTAAAAATGCAATAATAAATGTTAAACCTAACATATACCTTATCTCATATCTGTTAAAATGTTTATTCTATATACATGTAAATAATAAAAATATACAACGATTTATAAAGCACGTGTTTTATTCAATTGAAAAAGATAAAAGTAATTTAAGAAATGTTGTTAATTCATTATTAGTTTGCCTTGGCCAGCATTTAAGATGTGGTTTTAGTGTGAATCTACTATTATTAATAGCTTAAATATACAGGGTGTTACAAAACTACCCGTAAAGTCGAAAGGAGGTTAAATGGGGCCTTGTAACAAATTCATTAATAATATTTAAGAACCGTAGTAACGCTGTATAACATACCCCAAAAAATTAAAATATAGATTTTTATGAATAAACAATAGAAAAAACTATTGAAGTAGACAATTATTAGGTAAAATAGGTACGTAGCCCTTTCTGTTTAATAATCTGGTTCCCTGACATGACAGCTTACTAGAGTTGTTGGCTTTGATAATGAATTATATTTTTACGGGGTATTTTGTAACACCTTGTATTTACTTGATCAACTTGCCATCATACTGTTTGCTGTCCTGTAAGTAACACTACGACGATGTTTCAGCGTGGACTTCGTGCTGTCTCTTTCATTAACTACGTAATTACGTGAGAGGTCCACTATCCAAGGCCTCATTGCAACGGCTCGCCAAAGAGTAGCTTCAGTTACTTAAAATTTGACCTTCATAAATGCCCCCCGCGGGCGTAAACTGAATAAATGGTTTTGAATTTTATGTGTTTGAAAGACATTATACAACCGTTTCTCAAAGTGATACGGAAAGTACACGTCCCCTTACGCTAATATACATTAAATTATTAAACCTTATTTCTTAATGGTAAACAGTTATCTACGAACGAGAGCAGGAGTAAATTTAATAGGAGTAAGCGAGGCTATAAGTTTGAGAACCCTTAGCTATTTTTTACCAGGACAAAGAGCCAGTTAGGAAGCACATTTAACCTGACATGAAACAATATTTAAGTGCATATCGATAGGGACTGTCAGAGTATAGGACACTGATCATCCGAAAGATTCGTTCGATCTTTCAAAACTTATTTTGACATCCATACTAATTACAAATGCGAAAGTAACACGGTTTGTTTCTTTGCTACCTTTTCACGACTAAACGGCTGATGGCATCGTAATTAAATTTGGCATTGAGATCTTAAAACCTACCGAGGTATTCTTTAGATACTCATTTGTAGTCTATGGACCCTTTCAAAATTTAATTATGCTGTCACCAAGGTTAATTCTATGTTGATAATATTTTTCGTTTACTTCATACAATTTAAATGCAAATTTTGAGATAATTCAAAATTATTAACACCCTCGCGCGCTCATATGTCTCAGGAACGCGGGTGACACCGCGGGGGACAGCTAGATTATAAACTAGAGGGTTTATAGGGAGGAGTTATAGTTACTACATCATATTTTTTAACTCTATCTTTACACGGTCATCCATAAACAATGCTCTTCAAGTTTTTTTTAATATCGAGATACTTCATCTAGTTACAGCAGTGGCTGGTAAATATAAGCTTGAAGCTGTAAGTTTGTAGTTTGAAATCACATCAACAAAACATCCTAAACACTGGCCAAGGCAAATCTTTAGTGACGTAAAAAAGGAAAGGGAGAGACCAAGCGACATCCGAAGTGTTGAAATGACGACCTGAAGGTGCTTCGTCGTATTCCTGGGTTACTTCGGTCTCCTCGACCTCTGGGAGCTGGTCGGCGATTATTCTGTGTCCATCGCCACCTGGAATTGAAATAAAATATGATTTTTAGACTTGACATCTCTCATCATCAACAATATTGCTAGTATTTATTTTTATTCGCTGACTGTTAAGGTATTCCAACCTACATTCGCATAACAGTTTTTTTCTTTTTTGTTTATTTTGTGGCGACCTCTATGAACAATCCTTCATCGCCCGCACCACAGTGATGGCGACATCTATGAACGAGTAGAAACACGCGACAATCCTACATCGCGATATCGAGATACTCTCAGAATTTGACATACTCGTATATACAAGCATCCAACCTCAACAGTAGGACCGCGTTCCCCAGGCATAATCACTGATCACCTGTTTTTTCCTTATTTATTTAATATAGAACAAAAAACAGCTACAACATAAATACATCAATAAATGTACATTTAATAGAGGAAATTACATTAATGCAGTCTACAAAATTATCCGCAGATAGCTAACAAATATAAGATTTTACAATGAGCCACTAGTTAAGAAACTTTATTAAGGGTAAGGGTAAAATGGGACCCTATTACAAAGACCCAGCTGTCCGTCTGTCACCAGGCTGTATCTCATGAACCGCGATAATTAGACAGTTGATTGATTTACATTGATTACATCATTGAATTACACAGATGATGTATTTATGTTGCCGCTACAACAAATACTAGAATAGTTTTTTTTTTTTTATTAATTTATAAATTGTTCTTTTATCTTTCTATCTGTAGCGATATTTTGAGAATATTTGATGATAATTATAATTGACTACCTGTCCCCGGTGGATCCACCTGCGTTCCCGAGGGAAGTTATATTTTCCCGGGATAAAAAGTAGCTGAATTAACTCATTATAACATCACCCAGTAAAAGTCTCGTCAAAATCGATCCAGATGTTTTCAGCCATTTTTTTTTAATTTAAGTAATTTATATAGATTATATAAATAAATGTATCACAATAAAAATGTAATTTTACTTTCTCCAGATTTTTTCCACAATTAACGAAATAATATAAATCTAAGACATTTTTTTTAAATAATCCGTATTTATGAATAAAAGTTCAGGGTTTTTATTTTAATAATTTTATTATTTCACAAAAAAGCAATTGGTGATACCTACCTGAAATAGCATAAAATCAAACATAATATTCATCGGTACATAATAAAAAAAAGACTTTCGAATACCCAAATAAAAAATTACTACAGAGGCGTAGTAGAATGTTGCATGACTACGGAGGGACTAACAAAGACATCTTCGTCAGAATAATCCAGCATAGCCTTTGGTTCAGTAACTGACTTGATAATATTCAACGGTAGATCCTCAAGATCAGGTACAAACGCCCATTTCAAGTAAAGTTTTAATGCCTGACTCCTTGGATCATTATTGCCCAATGCAGATATCTCAGCGGACAAAAACGGTTCCTCTACAGAAGACCTGACGATTGCTTGAGTGTTCTTCTCATCAAAGAACTCATTTCTAACTTTAGCATCAAGTGCTGCAGACAAGAACATCGACCATCGTGGCGTGTAATAGTACTGGAACATCTCCGCCCATTGCTTGCACGCATAATCCGATATTTCACCATTAGGACCCCATAAAGTTATTTGATTGCGCGCGTTTATTTCATACTGCAAACTTTCGGTAGGATCTTTCGCGAAGGATCTCGCTTTTGAAAGCCAATTTGTGATGGTAAAGTCAGGGTTTGTAGCCAATATTGATGAGATATCCACCATACAATCGAGGAATTGACTAATGGAAGCGTTGAAAACCCAAATATTGGAGTATCGATCGTTCAATATTTTCACGTATAGTTGTTCAGCTCTGTACTGTAGCGCTTGTCGTGTGACGTCGACGAGGTCGTGTAGGAACCCATCCGTGTTGCAACTGTCATCGGACACAAGAGCGAATTTTTTAAAGGCTTGAAATAGATCGTAACTGCTGTACCACGCCCACGGTCGTATTCTAAAACTGGGCCTACGTGTAATGACATATTTCCCTCGCATTCTATTAAGTCCATTAAAGCTGTACACGCTTTTGAGAAGATATTTCCATGCGTCAGTTGTACCGTTACAGCCGTACCGTCTCTCGGCATAGTCGCCCAACCACGCTTCGAGATCGTGCAAGGGCTCCTTACGCCAAGCAGACTCCAACATCAATTCGTAGACCACGTAGTTTTGATTAATTCCTTCGGGAGTCAAACCGACACCTATCATAGTGCTGTTCGCTCGGGATCTGACCTCGTACACGTCTTTGCTGATCGGAATCATGTTTCCGAACATTCCTAATGTACCCCCGAAATTGTGCAACATACACCAGATGAACGGTTGTCCAAAATACATATCATACAAATAGTATTGTGGCCACTGCTCGGATTGTAGGTCCAGTACGAGCATTCTACCGTTGGGCACGGCCGTTAAGAATGCTTTGACTCTGTCTTTAGGCCACAAAATAGGATCATGAATAAACATCCAGTTCTGAACTAACCAAACTGCTTTATTGTCATAATCTGTTAACATCGTATGAATAGCTCTTGCTACCTCTTGAACGAAGGCCGTAGACCAGTTGTTTATTTTCAGTTCATTAAAAGGATCGACCGAATATATATGACTTCCAAATGCGCCGGCGGTTGTTTCAGTTAAAAATAATTTCCCAACAGTTTTAAACAAAGGGTCACTCGGTGCGAGATATAGACCGCAGCAGTAATTTTCGCTGAATTTATTCCATGGATCGACAGAATAAAACGTGCTATTTGGATAAATACGTGCAAAAGCTTTGGGCACGTTACCGTTGAAAGCCGGGAGCACAGGAATGATGCCCAATTGGTTCATATAATCGACGATGTGGTCTTGAATGTTCTGCTGCTCATCGTGCCACGATCTCAACAAGGGTCCGCCCCAACCGCGTATATTTCCCATTCTCAACCACGAGAGAAACGCTGGTCCCGTGAAGTGTTCGTCGATTTCGTCGTCGGTCATGCCTAAGTGACGATACACGCGAGCCCAAGCGGCTTCCTGAGCAACGGGAGCGAGCGCCAAGTTAATGCCGTTTAGCGCCATCCACTCCACATGCTGTATCCAATCAGGATCAGCTTTCCACCACGCGAAGCTGTAAGACACTGTGCACACATTCTCGTAGTAGCGGAATCTATCGTTGGCGACCACAACTTCGTCACAATAAGGCAATGGATTGGGCAAAACTACGCGTTGAACTTGCCAACCGATATGACTTTTGCAGTACTTCTTGAGGTAGTAATTGAACCCCCAAACGGCAGCGACTCCAGTGCTAGCTCTGATATGCAATTGTCCTTGCGTCAGACGCAAAGAGAAAGTATCTTTATTGCCGGTAAACATCAATGGAATGACTTCCACTGTCACTTGATCTGAATATTTAGATATGATTTGCAACGCTGCATTTTGTTGTACTGTTGGCGATGTGATCGTTTGTAATTTTGTCGGGTCTAGGTACTCGAGATTGATCGCTTCTGTTAACACTACAACGGATAAAAGCGTTAATATGTACCGGGACATAATGCGGGTGTCACCGACGGCCGCCCGATACGATATGAATGGAGTCTAATAACTGTAATAAGTTGCAGATAGCGAGTGACCTGTGACCTCTCTCGATAAAGATATACAATGCCGCCACTTAAGTTCTGTATCGAAGCGGACAATTGATATTGTTTGAGATCATAATGCATGTGCCTCCGTTCATACAAACAATGGTTAATATAGATAAACAATAACAATGAATCTGTTAAACTATGCAATCGTAAACCAATAACCAGTTTGGAACTAAATAAAGATGTCATTGCGTTGAGCGGACAAGAATAATTTTATTTAAATAAATAGATGACGAGAAGGTCGACAAAGAAGCTGAAGGTAAGTGACCACCGCCAATGAACATTTGTAATACAAGGGGCATCGTTAAAAAGTTATCGACCCTGAGACATTCAATTAGATTATAATCTATATATATAAAAATGAATCCCTATTTCCCTTGGTCACGGCATCACGCATGGACAGCTGGACCGATTTCGCTAAATCTTTTCTTGTTGTGTTTGTTTTTGTCAAGAGAAGGTTCTTGTGAAAGAAAAAAATAAGGTTTCGCGGAAAATTAGACGATATACACTTTTTTAATGTAACATTATTGTCAGTCGTTTGACAGTTGGCGCGATTGACAAAATGCGCGCTGCAAATATCATTAAATAGAGGCATGGGTCGGTATTATATTGATAAAATAATTAATTTGTTATTGCACATTTCACAGTCGGAAGATTCGAATTCAATATTCATTGTTAAGACAGGACAACGTCTGTCGGGTCAGCTTGTTTATTATAAAAACATTTGATTATGGACAAAAACAATATTTTCTCTGTGAGTGATTAACATTTCATCAAACCATTCCAGTCTAGTCTAGTCCATTAATCCATGAACAAGTCCAAATAAATACAATACTGTGTTAAAAGGTATGATTGAATTGAGAACACAAAATCATAGTAGTGTAAAAATTGTATTATACAAAAAGAAAGTAATAATATTAGTAGGGATTGATTGCTTCAATCCCTACTAATATTATAAGTGTGAATATAAGTTTGTTTGTTACGCTTTCACGCGAAAACTACTTAACCGATCATTGTGAAACTTTGTACACATATTCTTGGGAGGTATTAGAAGTAGCATAGGATACTTTTTGTGTCGGGAAATGTTACATCCCTCGGGAACGCGGGTGAAACCGCGGGGGACAGCTAGTTTCTATATAAAACTTTTTGAAGTAAATGCTTGCAAAATTTTACAGAATTCCAGTAGACGAATTCTGCACTAAGAGCTCTACTTCACTAAGATATTGTTTCTTTTACAACATTAGTCACTACCCCACTTAGTCTTATTCCTCCGTAATCAGTCCTACATCCAATCACAGAGTACCCAACCACCATAAATAATAATCATCAATAAATATCACAAAATAGAGCTGTGATTTGCAATTCAGTGGTGATCCTCTCCTACAATATACTCGCATATCCAACAATTAGACATGTGTAGCTAAGCTCTGAACCGGTTCAACAGATCAGATCACACCTACTTGAACTGTCGAGCTGCGGCTCAAAAGCAAACTAAACAGCTCACGCCTCACTTATTATTTTACAGTCTGTATGCAATCTGTGATCTATTCTGTCATATTGTGACGTAGTCGAACTGCGGCGCGGTAGCGGCGTAGAGACTCTGTGATCGGTCTGCAATGCTTGAGCTGATCTGTGAACCGGTTCGCACCTCCGGCTCACAAACGTGAGCCATGAGATGAATCGCAGCTCATATATTTTACAATATAACATTACCTTGTCCCTTTGTATAAAAGTATTATAAGACCTTTGAAAGCCTAACATTACTTCCAAAGAAAAGCGGCTAAGTGCAAGCTGGACTCGCTATCGAAGAACACCGAAAAAAAAACACGTTCTTATAATTTTAACCATTATCTGTTATTATAGCGGCCCTAGTGGAACACTGAGAAAATATCAAATATCTACCTATCATGGTTCATGAGATACAGGCCGGTGACGTACCAACAGAGAGTGATGCCTTAATAATATGGCCCAGCCACCCTTTCGACGCGGAACCCTAAAAATCATGTGTACTCACCGCAGGCTGTGGATCCCGCTCGTCCCCCGCGTCCCGCTCGGGAGCGCCGGCGTCCCCGGTGGCGCTGGCCGTGCCGCCGCGCCTCTCCTCGCCCTCCACCAGCGCCAAGTACCGAGTCAGCTCGTCCGCGTCGCTGATACGCAACGGAGTCTTCGGGCCAACTATAGCTATTGAAACGTTCTGAAAAGTATTGGTAAAGTTAGTTAGACAGGAGCTGAATGTTCATATTGACAATTAAAACGCTATGAAGACATTCAGTTAACCATATTTCTGTCTATATAATTTGTTGGTACAATATATATTTGTTGGTTCAATTTGTAAATTAATTTATTTGCTTCTTGGTTTATTTCAGTAAACATTTTTTATTTAATTTTTTGGGTATGTATAAATTTAATTTTCTTACTAGAAACTACAGTGAACCCGCGGTAATCCGACAAATGTTTTGCAGGGCAGTGTCGGACTATAGAGTACTGCTTAAGAGTCCCGAAATTTATTTATTTAAAATTACAGATAAAAATGATTAGATACTATCTAAAGATTGGCCTAAATAATGTTTGTGTACCCAAATTCAAATGCAAATACTGAATTAAACAGTGGTTATTTACCAGGAACATTTATTGCTTGTGTCAAAGACACTTGAACACTCAAAGAACAACACTCAAATATCGAATAGATTACAAACACTTTGCATTTATACTGTGCCAGTATATACCCAAATGCATATGGCCTCCAACAAATTCAACAGTGATAGGCATGTCGGATTACAGGGGGTGCCGGATTAGACAGGGGCCGTATTAGCGGGGGTCCACTGTATTGTTATTTGGCTAATGCTGTACACGCCTCTTGTAGGTTTACGTATCAGAATCAAAATTATATTGTAAAATTACTAATTAACGTGGCAATATGAGAACTGAACTGTTGGGTGTATTTTATAAATAAATAAATGACTATTTAAAAATAATCTAATTGTATTAATATACTGCCTTCAGTCCGGCGGTTTCACCCACGTTCTTGACATAATTACTATTATCCAAGGTTAAAAACTTTGCTTATAGCACATGTGAATAATATAAATGTCTGTCATTAAAACAATTTAAAATCAGAGTAGGACTTTGAGAAAGTAGTTAATAAATTATGTAAGTGTAGAAAGTATGCAATATCTGTTTTTTTATACATATTGCATATAATTTTACTCGTTTTTTTTCTAGTAATAATATAAATAATAAATATCCTGGAACATTCTTTACACATCTGCTTCCAAACTAAGCAGAGCTTGTACTATGGAAACCAGATAACTGAAATACTATCTATACTACTTTTTTTGTCTAAATACACACAAATAGGTACTTACACCCAAACACAGAACAAACAGACATGTCCATGCACACAAATGTTTGTCTGTCAGGTGGGAATCAAACCCGCGACCTGCGACTTGGCAGTCAGGGTCGCTAGCCACTATGCCAACTGGCCTGTCATTTTTGTTCACGTTATTTATCATTGCTATGAAATGACACCTAATTTATCAAACTCCTTTGTTACTCAAGACATCGACCTATTGATGGCTCCCAAGTTAATAACTTGCCAGTGTGAACCAGAGGTCTAAGCACAAACATCCATTGTAATGCGTGACATTGCGCGTTGCTCTATTTCCCATTACATTGGTTTTTGGCGCACTCGTACATATTAAACGATGACAATAGATATTCGTGCTTAAGGCACTAGTGTCTACAACTTTTTTTTTTCTTTTTTCTGCTTCATGGCAATCTGTCTTAAGACAATAAGCCACTGAGTCGACTAACTTTAAGTCTGTTGGTTTGGCTTTATTTATGGAGAGGGCTTCCTAGTTCTCTAGCTCTTTTCTCTTTATGCAAATATGTTACTGAGGCTGGCGATGTCACTTCTCTTTAGCCTCGCATGTCTACCATGTCTACAACTAACCACAAATTCTTAAAAAAATTTGTTTATGATAAAACATCTATAGAAATAGTTTATCTATACTAATATTATAAAGAGATTGATTTGTATGTAAGTATGTATGTTTGCTCTTTCATGGAAAAACGACTAAACGGATATTGATGAAACTTGCACATAGATAGAGAATATCCTAGAACAACATATAGGCTACTATTTATCCCGGGAAAATGTGATATCCCTCGGGAAAGCGGGTAAAACCAAGGCTACGTAGTATAAAATGAATATCTAATTTCTTCCAAAACTTTCTATCATGTAAAATCAAATTACCTTATTATTAAGATCAACTTCATTAGGCAGAGTATCTCTCAAAGCTCTCAAGCCATGTGCAACAAGATCCTGGAGATCACAATCCATGAATGTAGGAAGATGCTTCTCTAAGTAAGTCCTGGCTGATTGAGAGCGAGCACCAATGGCCATTGCCCGGCAGTCAAAGAAGTTGGCAGACGGACATGTTTGGTAGATATGAGGGCCTTGGTCCTGTGGAAGGTTATGGGTTTAGATTCATAAAAGGCTTTTCAGAAAAACCATGAGAATTTGTTTTTTTTATTTTTATTTTATTTAATTCAATGATTAGTATTTTTAATTAAATAAACAATACTGACACATTCCTTACACACGGAAACCAGATAACTGATATACTACCTAAATATTATTATCCACTTTTTTTTTCATACTTATTATTTACACCCAGGCACACAATTAACAAATGTTTGTTCTGGTTGTTACCTAGAAGGGGTCTGGCTTCTAAGCCTGAGGGTGGTAGCCAGCCAGGCTGGTAATACAAAGTGCCCTGCCACCATCCTATGGTTTCCCCACAATGTTTTCCTTCTAGAAGCTCCCGCTTGTTTTAGGATTTGATACTCTGACTGCACCATGCATTCAGCCACTATCAACAGAGCTGCTATCATCTCTTAAACATCTATGCAACAGTTATACACATTGAAACTTACATCATAACCTGCAACAAGTAATCCAACACCCAGAGGCCTCTTATCGTATCTCTGCGTGCAAATCTGCATTTTGTTTCCAACTAGACCAATCAGTCTGCCTACTGGCATTGGAGAATCATGTGCGTAACGGTAGTTCAGGCACTCGGTACGCATGAAACGGCTGAAAATTGTAACAATCATAGTATGGTTATTAAAAAAAACACCCGTTTCTCCGCCTAAATTGTTTGCACTTATAATGTTTGTAAAAAACTTTTATTTAATTTTCTTTGTATATGGTGTGAACAATAAAGCATACAGTGTAAACTCTTTATAACGAAACTCAAGGGACTGAGCATTTTTTGTCGTTATAGAGAGTTATCGTTATATGGAGTGAACAAAAAAAAACAAAACAAAGTGAACAAACCAACCAACTTGGGCTCACTTCAACGTTATAGGGAGTTTATCGTTATAAAGGATAACGTTATAAAGAGTTTACACTGTATTTGTATTGTATTGTGTTGTAGTTTCTCATATGACAACCCCCATAAATATGCCCGAAACAACAGAGTGGTCAAAGCGTGGAATAAGCTCCCAGAAAATGTTGTAACAGCCCAAAATGTTCATTGTCATGTCCATTCAAAAACCGACTCGACAACCATCTCAAAGAGAACAACAGGATATACTTAACAGTTGAATCAACTGCCTGCTTGATAATTAAATAATTATAATAAATTTTAATGACAAAATAAGCCATAATGATGTTCCAAAATTCAAACTAGATAGGACAACTAAATAGGTTGTTTGGTAGGTAAAATTCGAGCCCAAAATAATAACAATAATACACAAAATGCAATTAATTATAAAACAAAAATCATAAAGGAGGATATGCTATGAGAATAAAACCAAAAAGTTACCACTGAAAAGTATAAAAACATTATGAGCCAGGTACATCAATTGAAATGAAATGAAATATTTATTCAAATAGGCCTTCACAGGCACTTATGAATGGTCAGACTCTAACACCGGTTCGGAAGGTTGCTTTTACTGAGAAGAGCCAGCAATAAACTCAGCAATTACTTTTTTCAAAATAAGATTTTGTACATAAAGATGTGTCCTGCTGGAGCGAGCGCTACACCCAAGCATTGTAGTCATTAAAATAATCATTTGTGTTGTAGAAAGGCTTTTGTACTAAAACAGTCTTAATTCTTTCCTTAAATTTTTGTAAAGGCAAATTTAAAATTTCAGCAGGGATTTTATTATAGATGCGTGCTGCTCTAAGTCCTAATAATGAGCCTTGCACTTTTTGCAGTCTATATGCAGAAGTGACAAGTTTATCCTTATTTCTAGTATTGATGGAGTGCATATCACTCTTTTTGACATAAAGACTAATATTTTGATGTACAAATATTATGTTTGCATAAATATACTGCGATGCAACTGTGAGGATATCAATTTGTTTAAACTTTTCTCTGAGGGAAGCTCGAGAACTCAAATTATAAATTGCTCGAACAGCTCTTTTTTGCAATATAAAGATGGTTTCTATATCAGCAGCTTTACCCCAAAGCAAAATGCCGTAGGTCATAACACTATGAAAGTAGCTAAAATAAACGAATCTAGCCGTATCGACATCTGTAATCTGCCTGATTTTTCTAACGGCGTAAGCTGCTGAACCAAGTTTTCCCGCAAGACATGATATTTGTGTCCCCCATTGAAGTTTTGAGTCTAAAGTAATTCCTAAGAAAACTGTTGACTCAACAAGGCTAAGAGCTTCGTTGTCTAACATTAAACTACAGCCTAGTTTTTTAACATTGGGTTACAATTTGGTTTAATGACAAATTTCTATAAAAATTAGAATTATGGCAATATTGAGAAACATGTTAAAGAACATACAACCTCATTACCTAGTGTATAATACAGAAGTCAAAAGATGAGAAGCTAAGCGTCCTGTTTAATCTTCACAAGAAGCTCGAGTGCAGTGGACTTTTTAGTAGCATTTATTCTAGTTTTAATATAGACCATAGACAGTGAGATTTCTTTTCTTGTGGTAAATAAATTAAGGTCAACATACCTAAGCATACGAGCATCAGCAGTCAATCCCGAGATAGAAATACCAATATGTTCATCAATTGGAATGACCTTCTTCTGATAAGCAGATAGTTCGCTTACTGCTCTCTTCAGTGCTATTAACACCGCAAACTGTTTGTTCTTCAAGCCAACAGTCGCTGAGCCAAGCTTGACCGCCTCCATAGCATACTCCACTTGGTGGAGACGGCCCTGGGGGCTCCATACTGTGACGTCACTGTCATACTGGTTTCTGAACTGAAAATATATAAATTTTTCATGGTGAAATCAATAGACATAAGTAAAATTGGTAATAACTATTATAATGCAAGCATAATTGACTTTTCTTTGTAGTAACGCTTGTTATTACAAATCATGGACAGGTACTAAGATTTGCTTTAGAATTTATAGGTTATTAATGAAGTTAAGTAATTTAAGTCAGTTATATTAAGTGGTAATGATTTATTATACTTTTTCAAGAGTACTTGTCTTTATATTCTATTGAAATTTATGGAAATGGTATATTTGCCGTGTTTTTGTTCCGGTCATGACAATGCAACTTTCAAGTGTATTTATTGTTAATAAAAGGTCAAAATATAGTTAATACTTAATACCAAGAATACCTAGTTTACTTACCATATTGATATCAGATTTCTTACAGGTTTTGTATCGTAATAATCGTAATTTAACGAATTGGTAAATTTACGAAAGATGCAACGATGACTATGAGTATGTCAAAATTTCATAGACAAAAACAGTTGTCAACTGTCAAAGTTGTTAGTTTAGTTCCAAACCATTCTTTGTAACATAATTGGCATAAAGAATAGGAAAAAGACAACTGTAGAAGTCCCGAAGAATGGCCGAGAAAAATAAAAAAAGGAAAGAAACATTTCAGTTTTGTTACAGCGCATTGTTATTTATATTTATTTATTTATGACAGTTACAGTGATTTTAAGTACCCCAATTAAATGTTTTTTTTTTTTTTATGCCACTTGGGCCGACAAACAAGCAGACAGTCCACCTGACGGTAAAGGTCGCCTCCGCCTATGGACATTTGCAACACTAGGAGCATCGCCAATGCGTTGTCGACCCTGAGACGTGAAGTTGTTAAGTCTCATGTGTAAGGTGGTAGTACTTCCCCGGACGAACTCTGCACTAAGAGCTCTACTACTGACTTACTCCATTAAGACAGTATTATCAATAAACCCCCTAACATATTCATTTTTGGTGTAACTCATTTATCCCAAGATCCAGTTACAACGTCACAGGTATAGGGCAATGGTAATTCTTATACTTATCCCTAACATAGATATTCACAATATTTATAATAGTACTTTGTCACAACGCCAAATAATATTTTCTCAATGTGGCTATTGTGTGTCCTAAGTCATGTTATCATCAATCAATGATCAATTAATAATGTATAGATCTATGATCTTATCATAGAAAGCACACTTTCCTCTTTATAACGAAAATATATCTAAAGAACTCAACCAGACATAATATATCTCTGACATCTAAAACTCAATGTAGATAAAGCGATGAGCTAAAGCTAGACGTAAACGGACACCCATTGTCACGGGTACATTGTGCGGCGTCACATACGCCACACATCCTGAGAAATGGACTATGGGGCATGTGTACTTACAGTGTACAGACCACAGAACCAACATGTTCCGTGTGGGGAATTTTAATTTAATAAACTGTGGTGACCATGTCTCCATCAGACAAAATCTAGGGAGTCGGTCAAAAGCTTTATCTAAAGTCTAAACTAGCGCTCTATATTGTTTTATGTTTGGATGTAAGAGGTAATCTTCGACACTACTAAATAAACACCTAGGTATAAAAATAATTTCCTTGCTGAGTATCTTGCCGGTTCTTCTCAGTTAAAAGCTGACTTTTGAACCGGCGCCGCGGTGCGGTGGTAGCATTGACCTTTTTATCTGCCCTTTTATGGTCTAAATGAAAATGGCTCTGAAAGCTACACTATTCTCGAATGAAATAGGCTATTTTATAATTTCAGGATTATCTATATCCCTCAGGAAAGTAAGTGAAGTCAGTCTTTTAAAAAGTTTGGAGTAGGTACTGACATGATTTATTTTAGGCTTTATTTATATCGCAATAAGAACGACTTTTAAGTCCGTCATATTCTAAATCATATATGGGCAGCAACCGGATCAGGCCCGCTGTAAGATATGATCCGGCCCGCGAGACATTTTAATAAACCCAATTAAAAAACATTACATTAGGTACTTATACTCACTAAGTACGGTAGTAGTAAATGCACTAAGTACTTTTAAACGCGGCCGGCGAACGTATTTGCGCGCTAAAGTTGATAACCTCAACATGACAAAGGTTTTCCCATACCTGTTCTAAATGATCATTAAATTTCCTATGTTGTCCTATTTTAACCCTTACTAAAATGTGGTAACTATAAAATTTGACACAACCTGTTTGGTGAGACGTGGGGTCTACGAAATTATGATAAATTGACGAACTTATCCGAAGTTTAAGTTTTGGGTTTAATCTTTTACCATAAAGACTTCGTAGGTATGATATGAGTAATGTAGGCAGGGACCAAGTAGATACGCACCAAAAAGTTTTTAACACCACGAATTTGAGTTACGAAGTTATTAAAATGTTGGGAATGAAGGTCATTGATTGCATATCAAATCAGTAAGTATTTTATTAAAATTTGTAGGAAAAACTATGTATTTTCTGATGACCCCATCTCATCTGAGATTTGAACTTCTGGAAGAATTTTTAAATTACTCAAGGCCGAGTAAAATAATGAATGAAAACATAACACGCGGTAGCTACTTTCAAGTCAAAACTCAAAACCATTTATCAAGTTTAGGCCCGGTCCTATTAGTTTAGGTCAAATTTACTGAAGCTACCCCACGTTCAGAAGCCTTCAAGTGAGAAGAACCGGCAAGAAACTCAACATATTATATTTTTAAATGATTTTTATATAAAGTTTATCTATCTGAATTTATGGCTATTTTATTATTTCAAATTTATATTCAGTACCTAATACTTTATTTTATTATTTCAAATTTATACAAGAATATTTTTTAAGCAATGCGCAAAAAAATGTTGGTTGTTCAGTATCAGTAACGGAACACATTTCCATTATTTGTTAAAAAATTGTATTTTTTTTCGACTTCCACAAACAATGGACACTATCTATTCATAATAATATCAAAAAGCGCGCACGCCGTGCGCCGCACGCGGCGGTTGTGCGCCAGCTGTTGCCAAGGCCACGGCAGGGATGGGCGCCCGGCCCGAGCGACAGAGTAGCCATATTATTAATTTTAAAGTCTATATCTTTCGTTAACGATAACTTTATTTTTTTGTACTGAAACTTATCCAAATAAAAATTTGGTGTTTAATGAAACTAATTTCAGTTTAAATTGTCAAAATTTGCGCACTGAATAAAAAATATTGCTGTATAAAGTATTAGGTACTTTGTATAAATTTGAAATAATAAAATAGCCAGAAATTCAGATAGATAAACTTAATATAAAAATCATTAAAAAAATATCTCATTTCACAGTTCATAAATGGGATATTTTTTAAGAATTATAATTATATTGTTTAAATGTTGTATTAATTAATAAGTACTTAAGTGGATAGATATAGAACAAAGGAATGTTTTTATCTCTCGCTCCATATCGTTCTGTCAGAACGGTTCACGGATGGTGATTTTTCATTTTTTGTTCCCTACGACATAGCCTCTACCACGTGAACATTCTGTATAACCTACAAATACCGTAGCAACTTAGTTAATACACTGACAGATATGCATGAGGACACAGGTTCGAATCACAAAACTATCCGAGGCCGAAATGACTTAAACAATATGCATAATTAATAAATTTAGAATGTTATAATTGTGACAAAATTTAAGTAAATTTTTAAGTTACTCATTTTATAATTTGTGCTATAAAATAGTAGAAAAAAAAGGAAATGTTTTACTGTATATTGAGAAATCACAAGCCTCGACTCTAAACATTAAGCTGAGCAAGTGCGAAAAGATGTTAATCTATAAAAATGCAATACAATATGTATTTAATAATATGTAATATCTTACAATAATTTATTATAAAATAATTAAAGAGTTCGGCTTACTAGGCGACTAAGAGTCGAATCACTGGCTCTCAGTGAAAGAAAACATCGTGAAGAAACCATGCTAGAAAAGCTATTTTCTCGGGGATTTGAACAGGCAATTGGAACTGGGCCTACGTGGTGGTCTGGGTTTAATTTCCCTGCTTGTTAAGGAAGGATCGTATCTTTGCAGTGGGGCAGTATTAATGATCAAGGGCCCTAAATACATTTCTTATTATACTACCGCATCGAATAAATTGTTGATTGATGATGAATTGGAAATTATTTATATATGACTTAACTATAACCCATTATATTTTTGGTGACAATAATTGGAAATAAAAATAAAATTATTAAAAAATAAAGAAATCAAAATAGATTACCGACCTGTACCCTGAGCACGATCAATCTATCGTAAGCGAATCGTCACCGTATCGAGTGCGCCAAAAACCAATGCAATGGGAAATTGAATATCGGTCGTCACGGTATGCGCGGTGTTCAATTTTTATACAACTCCAAAATCTTTTTTGTCGCACTCGATACGATGACGATACGCTTGCGATAGATTTTCATGCTAAGGCCTCTGGTAACAATGGTAGTGCCTCTGAAAACATTTTCTCGATCTGCGCCTAAATCGTTTTTCTTGTGTTTCCGTTCTAACGTTTACTAGAGACATTATCTTGTTTTCTCATCGAGTTTTTACAGGAACCACTTAAGGTTCGTTCGTGTGATTGATTAATCTTTTGTCTAATGTTACATTATATGCTACTTATACGAGTGGTATTGTTACAAAAATCATTGTTAGTCGTATTATTTAGCTTGAACAATATATATTCAAGAAACAACAGAGTTAGTAAATAAATAAATAAAATAAAATACATACCTAGATATTTATCCCAATATTACACATTACTGTCATGCACATCAATATTGATTCTGAGTGTAAATAGAATCTACGACTTCTTAATAATTAATAACTAAGATCATACAAAAACTAATGTCTAGTAACTAATTCGGCTGGATCTCCTTCTCTGTCAAGTCCCAAACAAGGAAACTTAATAGTAAATCGGCATCGCCAATGCGTTTTCGACCCTGAGACGTGAAGTTTTTAAGCCTATAATTTCACCGGCCCCTTTACCTATCTTACCGAAATACAGTAGTACTAGTGCATTACCGTTAGAAAGGTAAGGGGGGTGGTGAAATTACAGGCACATGAGACTTAACAACTTCACGTCTCAGGGTCGACAACGCATTGGCGATGCCCCTAGTGTTGCGAATGTCCATAGGCGGCGGCCACTTACCGTCAGTTGGATCGTCTGCTTGTTGGTGGGCCCAAGTGTAAGGTAGTACTTTCCCGGACGAACTCTGCACTAAGAGTACTACTACTCTACATGCTTTGCTTCTACATGAAGCATCATCAGGACAAGACTTTTTTATCATTTTTATTTTTTGGACTTTGTTACTATTTGTTTTTGTATAATTGTATAATGGATTTTCGCAAGGCCACGCCTGAGTTTATTAGTTTTCTAATTACTATACACTAGTATAATAAAAGAAGGGAATTAATGACTTTTTTTTAAGTTTTAAATTACATTTAATTACTTTCATCACCTACCTGATGTGACCGAAGGCTTTTGAGAGGAAAACTGCCTCCGGATCGGTTAATACTGTAAGCTCATAGTAAAGTTGTTTGCATGTGGATACAAAGCTTGTTTACCAAAGTTAAGGTGCGAAGCGCATCTAAAAGCTTAGTTATCTACTTGAAGTCACATCCAATCTTACGTAAGTTCCAAAGAAGTTTTTAAACTTAGTGTTAAAGACAAATTGAATTTTATGCGAGAAAAGCCAAGGTAATGGCAAAGTTTGACTGTTGTAAATGTTTACCCATTAAGAATGCTTTGGTAATATCTTCATTGGAAAATCCTCTAAAAAATACAAAAAAGTATTTACTCCCATTTACCGCCAATATGTCTAAGCATAGGTATATTCATCTAATAAGTTGAGGCGTTTTGGCAGTTAAAAATGTTATGCAAAAATAAACCTTTCCTCTTTTAAGATAAGGTTCAATGGCATCATCACACTATCAACCAGTGTATAAAAAATAATAAAATAAATAGTCTTTTATTTAATGGAAATTACATTACAACAAAAAAATATTTTTTTTTGAACAAGAAATAAAATTATTTTAACATATCGATCTTAAATAATTTACACTGTACTTTTACCTTATTTTAATTCCACAAATGTTTGTCCTGGGTGGGAATCGACATCGCGACCTTAGGTTTGGCAGTCAGGGTCTCTAACCGCCAAGCCAACTGGCCCGTCGAATAACAAGTCATTAAATCAAAAATATATCCTAAAACTATATCGCATCACCACCCACCGGGTCCAATTGTAAATCTAGATTGCCACTCACCCACTCAAACATACATAAAAACTTCATCAAAATCTGTCCAGCCGTTAAGAAGTTCAGTGACAGACCCGCGCACAGAATAATTATATATATCAAGATTCACGTAGAATGTTAACTTTCCCAAGATTAAAAGTAATAAAGCCTATGTGCTTTTCCAGACTATAATCTATTTGTGTGCCAAATTTCATCCAAAACCGTTCAGCCGATCTAGAGTGATTGAGCAACAAACATAATTTCAAACTTTAAAATTTTCAGATAAGCGTTTGATAAATCAATTGTGAACAAACTAAAACTATTCGCTCAAAAAATATGATTAAATTTTTTATAATTTGTTTGAGTTAAGTACATAGTTTCGTTATTTTAATTTCTTTATTTTTGCCCTTATCTATTCATTAGATAAAAACCAATCTTAATACCTAGCCGTAGAAACTATTTTGGCAATTGTATTACTTTAGTTTATAGTTTTATAATAATATGTGAAATAACAGCTGTTTGTTTCTTTAATAAATAAAATTAAAAAAAAATTGGCAAAGACGTATATTTACGTCTCTAATCACTACGTTCCAAGATCTACAATGTCTACATGTTATCAGTAGTAGTTAGAAGAAATGAGGGGTAATTATAACAAGTAATAGTGTACGGCGCCTGCTAGTCGACACGAGACACCGGTGTCAAATGTCTACGTTAACAACAGCTATTAAGTAAACTAACGACTATTGTTGACTTTATCCAAGCCGTGGCTGGTAAATTATTGATAACTAGCTAATCCCTGCGGTTTTACCCGCTTTCCCGAGGGATGTGATATTTTCCCGGCACAAAAAATAATCCTATGTTACAAAATACCCCGTAAAAATATAATTAATTATCAAAGCCAACAACCCTAGTAAGCTGTCATGTCAGGGAACCAGATTATTTAACGGAAAGGCCTACGTACCTATTTTACCTTATAATTGTCTACTATAATAGTTTTTCTATTATTCATTCATAAAAATGACTTTTTTTTATTTTTTTGGCGTATGTTTTACAGCGTTACTACGGTTCTTAAATTTTGTGAATGGACTCGTTATAAGGCCCCATTTAACCTTTCGGATGTATTATATTTAGTAGGACTAGCTATCCCCCGCGGTTGCACCCGCGTTCCCGAGGGGTGTAATACTTTTCCGGCATAAAAAGTATCCTATGCTACTTCTAATACCCCCAAGAATATGTACAAAGTTTCATGATGATCGGTTAAGTAGTGAATCGTGAAAGCGTAACAAACGAACTTACATTCACATTTATTATATTAGTAGATTATACTATACTATACAATACAACTTTGCAGAGCTTAGGAAAGTTAGAGCACTTTTTGAAGTGAAATAGGCAGGAGGGCATTGAAATTCTGATCCGCAACCATTTTGTGTAACGAAAAATAAATGAATGATGAACAAGATATGCTATTCAAAAGTGATTGATGAATAATGAAAATGTTTCCCTGTAATACTAAAGTCTTACCTATATCGTGAGTAAAGAGATCTTTAAGAAAAGTGAATAGGCTACTAACGGGAAAGCGAGCTCCATCTTCGGCCTCATCTTCACTTACCATCAGGTGAGATTGAGGCCAATCGCAATCCCGTCTGAAAAAAAAAAAGAAGGGTTTTTATGACACATGTTTTTTTTGTTATATATAATACAGGAGTGGCCAACAAGTTGATCGCGATCGACCGGTCGATCGCGCGACCAATTTTGGTCGATCACTCGCAAGTTCCATGAGGGGACGCATTCAATGCCAAATGTTTCTAGTACTTGATACAGGAATGAATTGGAATGAACATGTACGCAGCTCATGGTTCGAGTAGGGAGACATTCGCAGCCGTTGCATGTCCCGTGCACATATTGTTCATTACCTGCGCTTCTCAAAATAGATCGATCGCGACTCAATTTTAAAATAAAAAGTAGATCTTATGTGCACAAAATTGGCCACACCTGATATAATAGATATTTGTACAAATCCCGCAATCGAATTTCCCAATGTTTATAAATGGGACGTTTTGAAGTTCCGTAGGTACCTAAAAAGGAGCTAACCGGACCATGTTACGACCGTCCGTCCGTCTGTGACAGATCTATATCTTTTGAACCGTAATATTTATTTATTTAGGATACACAATACAAATTACAACCGAAAGGTAACCACGTAATAAGTAACAATACATATAGAGCTGGGTTGTAACTCAAAACATATGTATACAGAAAAACAATAGATGAAAATGAAGGGACACTCCCATACAAAGAAGCGTGTTTATTTCGGCCCTTTGTTAAATATTGTGCGGAACCCATCGTATACGAGTCCGACTCGCACTTTGGGCTCTGTTTTATTATGCATTTCCCATTAAATGAAAAGCTTATTTAAACATTTGTTTTATTTCATTATAAATGATTATTGAAAAATAAAAATAGTTTCAATAAAAAAAAAATGGATTAAGGAGGCTTGAGCAACTGCAGTTATGTTGATACCCATGTCCTGTTAAAACATGGCTGGTTACAGAAGAAGTCCTCGCCTTTCGTTGCCTCTCAGCCATAACGTAATCCATAATTTATTCTTCAGTGTAAATCAAATTTTGCGACATCAAAATGGAATTGCGTCCATACAAAACTATGCAAAAACTTTTCCATTCAAACCTTTTATACGTAAAAACTCGCAAATGGTGAAATACTGGAGTTAGCTTCGACGTGCATTATTGTGATATAATGTTGATGTACATGTACAGTCGGCAAAACAATAAAAAAATAAAAAAATAAAACTAGTATATTTATATATTTTTACTTGTTTCTGGCATTCATAACTCCAATGGATTCACTGAATTTATTTGATTATTTAGCCGAAAATAACAAATATTGTACGAAGAAATTTAAAACATTAGATTAATACTGACAAAAGTTCGTTGATAAGCAACCCACTAGAGAACTGGGGGAAAAAATTGCCAATTCTTTCATTTTTTAAAAATATAACAAAAATAATGGAAAACCAATTTAGAAAAAAATCGGGAAAAATTTTAATATATTTTTTTTTATGAAAGCTCATATATATGCTCATGAATATAAATATCTAACCAATTTATGAACTTAAGACTAAATTTCATCCGGAGATGCATTGCAACGCAAGCTTGTTAAAAAATATATTTTTTGAAGACCATACAAACTTTTTGACGCTCTCATATTTAGAGTCTGTTTATTTTATTTTTTTCGCCACTACACTGGAAAAAAAGGCATTAGAAAGACATTCCGATAGACCAGCATGTTGTATCCATGTTCTTAGGCAGAGTAATAGTCCCCTTATTCAGCGAAAACAAACTTCGTCGGCGAGCCGAACGAGGTCTCGGAGAGCTTACCTCTCACGTGATTGCGTAGTTAGCGAAAGAGACAGAGAACGGAAACCATAAACTTCTCGTGCTAGTGAAATTTACTTACAGAATCGAAGCCCAATCTTGTCGATCCATTTCGATGATTCCTATATATTTTATAACGTTCCCACTCGCATATTACGTAGGTGTTTCCTTATTTTAGGTTAATTTTACTCTTTCTATACGCCAAGAGATATCAGTGTAAATGACGAGGTCATAAAAATGGCGACGCACCGTGGGCGGACCCATTCACGGATTACGTTGGACCCCTGCCAATGAGACAGACTAATTATTTATAGTGTATTTATTAATCCAGTCTAGTTGTTATGATGCTATGAAAAAGAGTAATAGTTATCACTCGATGAAGAGATTCGTGTATTCATTTAGGGGTGAATATCCAATGCTCCCAAATATGTATTCAATAACCCCCTTATTTTTTTTTTTACGCCACTTGAGCCGACAAACAAGCAGACGGTCCACCTGATGGTAAGTGGTCACCGCCGCCTATGAACATTTGCAACACTAGGAGCATGGCCAATGCGTTGTCGACCCTGAGACGTGAAGTTGTTAAGTCTCATGTGCCTGTAATTTCACCGGCCCCCTTACCTTTCTAACCGAAACACAGTAATACAATTGCATTACTGCTTCACGGCGGAAATGGGTAAGGTAGTACTTCCCCGGACAAACTCTGCACTAAAAGCTCTACTACTACTAATATGTATTCCGTTGTTAAGACAGACCTCTCACGTGAATGTATAGTTAGTGAAAGGGACGCATACAGTCCGCGACGAAACATTGACGAGCTAGTGTCGTTTACCTTACAAAATCAAACACTCTTACATACTTACCGTAATGTGAATTTTGTTAATTAACAGAGGCTCAAAGGGAGAAAGATATTAATAGTTGTATGGAATGGCAATTATCTTTGCTACACGCGAATCAGTTTATTTTTGCCCTTACACTAACGTTAATTGCGCACTGAGTTGTAATATGCAGTTACATAAGCGTGAGTCAGTGCGCCATGAAATGATTTCCCTATTGGGTCGCCATAAGAGACATTATCTTATTTAATACAAACCTCGTCGGCAAGGCGGCACAACGAGGCCTTAGAGAGCGTACCTTTCATGTGATTGCGTTGTTAATGAGAGTGACAGCGCATCGAGTCCGCGACGAATCATCACTGTGCTAGTCATTTACCTTACAGTGCCTTTACCATGAGTTTTTAACATACGTACTCGCTAGCGACGGCGTACAACATCTCTATGGCAAATATGTACAGCGCCACTAGCGGTCACCTAAAGAACTAAAATCGATAGTACGAGTCGATAGGTAAAAAACCTATCGAAATGTAAACACTAGCGAGTAACGTTTTTTAGCCTTTGCTATAGAAATTCGGTACCATGAGTCACACATTTGACAGTTGCTATCGAGAAATACTGTATCGATAGTAGTTTACTTGCGCAATTCGCAAAACACAATAATTTGTAATTTTTTTATAATTTATCAGTTAACCCAAAAAGCCCCAAAAAGCCACAATCGACGTTGATGTCGACCAGGATCTCGACCGAGTGGTAGGAATCCTCGGGGAGGAGGGGAAGAAATTCTGCGAGACGCGAGGTGCCGGTAAGAGGTCTAAGCTTTCAAGAGAATCTCTGCAGCTAATGCAGAAGCGACGAGAAAATCCCGCAGTCACTACGTCAGATCAACGAGCATTGAACAAAAAATTATCTCGGCTGGTAATACGTGACCTCCGGAGCTCCAACACACGCTCTATTCAAGAAGCGATTGAGCGAAACCGGGGGTCTAGAATCTTTGTTCAACGAGTAAGAGTGTGGTTGTTCTTCAAAAAAGGTGACAAACCCCTTTTCAAGAACTATCGACCCATTTAACTCTTGAGCCACGTCTATAAGCTGTTTTCGAGAGTCATCACAAATCGTCTCGCGCGTAGACTCGACGAGTTTCAGCCTCCGGAGCAGGCTGGGTTTCGAGGAGGATACGGCACCATACACCACATTCACACAGTGCGTTATACAGAAGACCGAAGAGTATAACCAGCCCCTGTGCCTTGCGTTTGGGGACTATGAGAAAGCCTTTGACTCCGTTGAAACCTGGTCTGTTCTAGAGTCTTTGCAACGGTGCCAAGTTGATTGGCGATACGTCCAAGTGCTGAGAGAACTGTATGACACTGAACTGACTGACTGAACATATCCCCTTATATAGAGGAGTGAGACAAGGGGACGTTATTTCCCCCAAATTGTTCACTAACACTCTGGAGGATATGTTCAAGTCTCTAAATTGGAAAGGACGGGGCATAAATATTAACGGCGAGTACCTCTTACACCTTAGATTTGCGGATGATATCGTCATCATGGCTGAAACCGTGCAAGATCTCCAATTTATGCTGACTACCCTGGCTGATTCTTCTGCACGCATCGGTCTCCGGATGAACTTGGATAAAACCAAGATCATGTTCAACGAGTATGTTATTCCGGAACCGGTTGCCCTTGACGGGGTTCCTCTCGAAGTTGTTCACGAATACGTCTATCTTGGGCAAATTGCATTGCAATTGGGTAGACACAACTTCGAGAAGAAAGCTCGCAGAAGAGTACAGCTAGGGTGGGCAGCATTTGGAAAACTTCGTCGAGTCTTTTCATCGCCCATACCCCAATGTCTAAAGACAAAAGTCTTTAACGAGTGCGTCCTACCTGTTATAACTTACGGAGCCGAGACGTGGACACTGACGGTGCGACTGGTTCACCAACTCAAAGTCGCTCAGCGAGCTATGGAGAGAACTATGCTCGGAGTTTCTCTGAAAGATCGAAATGAAGTCATCCTTCAAAGAACCAAAGTTATCGACATAGCTCAAAGGATTAGCAAGCTGAAGTGGCAGTGAGCGGGTCACATCTGTCGCAGAACCGATAACTGTTGGGGTAGACGTGTTCTAGAGTGGAGACCACGGCTCGGTAAACGTAGTGTAGGGCGCCCTCCGGCTAGATGGAGCGATGATATACGCTAGCTGGCTGGTAGCGGTTGGAAACAAAGAGCTGAAGATCGAGCTCAGTGGCGTGCCATAGGTGGGGCTTATGTCCAGCAGTGGACGGAGATAGGCTGATGATGATGATGATGATGATGAATCCAAAAAGCAGTATTTTTCTTATTTACCTATAATTTCCAAAGTTTTTAAGGGGTAGTAAAATGATACCATAGTTTACATAGGTATAAAGCAAAATAGTAAGTAAACGCAAAATAAAATGCATCTGCCATTAATTTTAGAACCTTTAACAATATTTAAACATTACCATTTCAAGAAAAAAGTCCCCGATAAACAAAATTACGTTCGTGCATTAAAATTGTGTAGCATGACCTCTGATATCTATAAAATGAGCTTTTAAAACTGTTTTATTTAATATTATTATCTTGTTTTGAATAGCTAAGAAGCTCTTAATTCAGCGATTCTGTAAAATATTCCGCAGACTTGATTACTAAAAGGTTTATTTCAGTTCTTCATTAAAAAATCACTAGCTGTCCCCCACGGTTTCATCTACGTTTCCGCAACTTCTTGAATGAGAATGTTCTTCTCCATTCTACAGGCAATGTGTGTGCCAAATTACAGCAAGATCGGTCTAGTCGTTTAGCATTGGCGTAACAAAGAAACGAACAAAAAAAACTACCATTAAGATTTATAATATTAGTTGGAATGATGGACGACACTGCATTATCTTAAACATGATGACCCAGCGCTACAAAGTCTCGGAGAGTGGTTCTCTCACCTGAATGTATAGCTTACGAAAGAGATAGAAGCCATTTCATTTTATAATAAGGCTTATGATTTTCAAAAGGTTTGGTTCTATATTTGAACAGTAAATATCTTTTAGTTGAAAAATTATAAATATTAAATTCTACAGGTCAAAAGTAAATAAAGAAAACATTTGTTTTAACTATATTATTCTGAATTTTGAAATCGTGTAATGTTTTTTTTCAGCCGAACGTGGGTGAAGTAAGGTAATTTTTTTTTCATGGCAAAAAATGCGAGTTCAATTGAGTTTTTCTATGTTTCTTCTTAATGTTTTCTTCCACAAGACTAATATACAAATAATAAATGGTATGTAACAGAAAAAAGGCACTAATAAAGTAGGCGCCTCTATTACGAAAATAATTTCATCCAGGCGACCCAGAACGATTCCATAACATAACTACTTAGACGAGTCGGTTGCCATGGTGATTAAATACCCTGACTACCATGCCACAGGGGCTCGATTCTGAAAGGAAAATGACACTAGCTCGAGGACGGTCCGCTGGGCCTCTTTGCTCTGTCTCTGTTGCTTACTACGCTAATACTGCTAATCACGTGAGATGTAAGCTCTCCAAGGCCTCCGTGAAGCGGCTCGCCGACGAAGTTTGTATTAGCTGAATAAGGGGGCAGGAAATGAGTTCAACAATCACCCAGCAATCGATCCCTGGACCTCAGGCTCTCTAGCCAATTCCGATTCTTATATTTATTTTATCATCATCATCATCAGCCTATCTCCGTCCACTGCTGGACATAGGCCTCACCTATGGCACGCCACTGAGCTCGATCTTCAGCTCTTTGTTTCCAACCGCTGCCAGCCAGTTTGCGTATATCATCGCTCCATCTAGCTGGAGGGCGCCCTACACTACGTTTACCGAGCCACTCTAGAACACGTCTACCCCAACGGTTATCGGTTCTACGGCAGATGTGACCAGCCCACTGCCACTTAAGCTTGCTAATCCTTTGAGCTATTTATCTATATACATGTATATAAGCAAAATAGGGTTCCTTTAACGCACAATCACTTCAAAAGTACTGAACATATCGGGATGGGAATGCTACCATTCGACGCAGAATTTTTCGTAGATGGTTATAAGCTATATATGATATGGTTAAACGCAAGTGAAACCACGGGGATAACTAGAGTACTATAAATCCGAAAGGTTGTTTGTTAATTGCGCGTCCACGGCTAAACGAGTGTACCGATCTTGCTGAAATTTGGCACACACATAACCTATGATAAGGAGAGAGATACAATCAATTTTAAAGCTAGTAAATCCGAAATGGAAGTTAATCTGGTTATACTTTCCAAATCTCTCTTTCTCCTCTATCCGCTGTTTCAATGGCTCAACTTTCCATAGTGTCTTCTCAACACAAGTGAGTGGGAGTCACAGAACGTATCCAACTTTAATCCAACCTTCAGGGTTGAGTCATGAGTCCGAATAGGTGTTACATAACAAAAGAATGGAGATAATATCAATTTTTTTTATTGCCTAGATTGAAATTATGATAGTTATATTTCATACTTGTCAGCCCCCTTATTCAGCTAATACAAACTTCGTCGGCGAGCCGCTACACGGAGGCCTCGGAGAGCTTACCTCTCACGTGATAAGTATTAGCGTCGTAAACGACAGAGACAGAGCATAGAGGCCGCGACGAAACGTCGTCGAGTTAGTGTAATTTTCCATATAGAATCGAGCCGTAGGTCTTGGTTACTTTGGTAGATTAGACCTTCATAAGTGCTCGTATAGGGTCTAAACTGAATCTTTAGGCTAATGACTTAAGTAATCTTGAGTCCGCGTGTGTCATCCTCGACACATCGTCACTTTCCATCAGGTGAGATCCAGTCAAACGCGCTCAAGTTTTTATAAAAAAAAATCTTTGAGTTTTGATTATCTTATTTTTCGAACTTTGGTAGGATTGACCTTCATAGTAGGGCCCTAAACTGAATCTTTGAATTTTGATTTTCTTTTTTGTAGCTGTAAAAAACATGAAATGTCTTCTCGTCCATTTTTCCCAAAGAGGTAGATAACTCTCAGTAATAAGAACCACGTTCCACCGAAGGTATTTAGAAACTTAACATTTTTGGGGAAAATATTCGATCCCTCGGGAACGTGGTTGAACCCACAGAGGTATATTCAAGTATTCAAATAAATATAAGCTACCTAGTTGAACGTACTATTAAGAGTAATATTTTAAATTAAAGCTATAAGTAACAAAATATTACAGTTTTCGTTAACTAACTACATTTGTTGTTCGGAATGTATATTTTTTAAATTACATTGCATAAGATAGAAAATAAATCAAAACCTCTATTTTTACGTTATATTTTATTTATTTATACACAATAAAAATTATGAATTTATATTTAATATTCAAAAATTCAATTTAACTTTGTGTTTTTTTATAAACCAATATAATTATAAAATAACATACTTAATGTCCAAAAATTAAATTTAACTTTATATTTTTGTAAACCAAAATATTTATAAATTAATATAATATTAAAATAAAAGATTTAACTTTGTATTTTTTAACTTAGATAACTGATATAGATTTTGAAATCCTTATTCCATTTAACCATCCATTTTTAAGTTCTAGTTTTATGTCTAGATTCCTTCTACATGGATATAGAGTTCATTTTCGCTAAAACCCTTTGGTTTCACATAATATTGAATAGGTGGACTATGCACCAGAAGAAAGTATATGGGTCCTTTACTGCAGACTCCTAAAAATACTTAGTTTTCTTTATACAATAATATTAGAAGTTCGTTGAAGTCTTTTATAAGGCGCTCGCTGTCAGCCTAATACATGGTCAAAAATATGTTAAGTACATAACATACATGTACAATCATATACATAAGGTTTATACTTAAATTAAACTTTGAAATATACTTACCGAACAACGCGAGACATTATTTAAAAATATTCATGGAAGGGTAAAATAAAAAATCAATTGCATTAAGTTAGTTGTTTATTATTAACGAAACAATTTTTTTTTATTATTTAACAATATCTTTTTAAGACTTTTTTTTCAGTTGTTTATATGTTATTAAATTAAGATTGTATATAAATCCTAAACAGTATTTAAATTGTAAGGTCCAATATTAGTATTATTTTTTTTTTTCATTAAACAAACAGTATCTATATATTAATATGTGAAGCGAAAACTTTTGACCCATTTTTAAGCAAATTGCACACACGGAGGCGAGATTTGGGTCAATTAAAGTTTATATGGAGAAGGAGTGCAAAAAGCTTAAATTTATAAATATTTATTTTTACAAACACATTAAATTAATTAAAATAAACATTACACACACTACCATACGTTTGATACACACACATAGTTTACAATATACAGCTTACGCTCATACAGCCAATGTCAAACAGAAAATTCTAAAAAGTTCTATGCAATGATCATAGAGGTTATATTCTGACAAAACACCTCAATAATGTTCAAACTTAAATTATATTGAATTACGGTCGAATTTCGATCGAATTCGACACTCTCTACATGCGGCCATCTGATCCCAAACTAAGCAGGGCTTGTACTATGGAAACCAGATAACTGATATACTACTTTTTTTCTTTTTCTAAATACCCAGACATGTTCATGCACACAATTTTTTCTCCTAGGTGGTAATCGAACCTGCGACCTTCAGCTTGGCAGTCAGAGTCGCTATCTACCAACGGGCCTGTAATACACTAATATAGTTAAATATGTATTTTATAAATTTACGCGCACAACTGTACAATAAACAATTGACGTAATAATAAATAACAACGACTTATGTGTGTAAGTGTACGCCCATCCCACGTCCCATGGTTTTTGATCCGTAGCCAAGTGACGTCACAGGTGGCAGGATCACATAAAACGGTACGCGCCACCGCTACGAGCACCAAATCCGTAGAGCGACCGCTACGGCGTAGACGCTACGAACCGACAGTGCAACTTTGTTCGAACTTTTTATAACTGAAGTGATTGGGTATGTAGTGAATTTAATTTTTTTTGTTTATTTGTGTTTATTAGTGAAAAGAGGTTGGTAAATAAATAATAAAATAGGTTATAGAAAATATATAAAATTGTGGGCTTACATTATTGTTAAATAAAAAATTAATTATAAACAAAAATTAAAAAAAAAAACATTATCTTTAGTGTATATTTAAAGCCTAAATTTCAATTTGGCACATTATAATTAATATTTAAGATAGATTATTTTTGCGGTTTCGGTAATCTATTCAAAGAAAGGCTAGAATCAAGCTTAAATTACAATTATTTCTTTATTATTATTTATAGGTATATTTTATTTATAAAAATTAATTAAAATTTCCAATTTTAAAGTGAATTATTTGTCATTTTAATGAGAATATAAATCTGTTTTAATATTTGTCTCTGAAATAGAACAATAGTAGCAGCTTTAACTAGATGTAGTTAATAAATAAATTATTTGATTCAAATAAAAAAAAAACCCTGTTACGAAAAATAATAACAATAATTAAGTGGTAATCTTAATTTCCAGATAATTTGATACAACTTAAACATAGGTTTAAATATAAATTAAGACCCAAAATAAGTATACCTTTTATTCCTACACAGTTATTTTACTAAATACTTTTAACCGCTTTATTAGTGAATCTAGATCTGAAGCCCGATAAAATTTTAAAATGTTCAATACTAGCGACCCTACCCGGCTTCGGTCAGGTGCAATGTAGATACTAATACATGTAAACTTTCCTCTTCAATCACTCTATCTAATAAAAAAAACCGCATCAAAATCAGTTGCTTAGTTTTAAAGATTTAAGCATACATAGGGACATAGGGATATAGGGACAGAGAAAGCGACTATGTTTTATACTATGTCACTACATAGAGGTTGTTTTTATGAATGAAAAATAGAAAAAATATTAAAGTAGACGATTATAAGGTGAAATAGGTACGTAGGCCTTTCTGTTAAATAATCTGGTTCCCTAACATGACAGCTTACTAGGGTTGTTGGCTTTGATAATTAATTATACTTTTACAGGGTATTTTGTAACACGTTGTATATTCAATAGTGTCACTAAAACTCCCAAAATAATATTTGTTACAGTCAGCTTAAAATTCTCGTTAAAAAATACATCGATTAAACGAGTTTGAAATGAGATGAAATAATAGAAATTTAACCGGAAACTGTATTTATTCAGTTTCCGGGTTACATTGCTGATTTTGCTCATCGTTAGAGTAACGTCAAAATTTAATTGCCGTCTCGACGAAAATTACCATAAATTTGATTATTCTAAATCTAAACGTTCTAAATAATAATAAAAATAAATCACAATATATTTATACATAACTAGCTGTCCCCCGCGGTTTCACCCGCGTTCATCGATATCATTTATAGCCTATAACCATATAGGCAAAATTCCGCGTCGAATGGTAGCAGTCCCATCCCGATATGTTCAGTAGTTTTGAGGGGATGGTGCGTCAAAAGAACCCTATTTTCCTTATACTCGTACATATATAGATCTTCATGATGGTACGAAGGCATTTAAGGTGGAAGCGATCCAGAGTGCGAATGTGGCGGCGGTATACACACCACGTCTCAGAGGAGTATAGGAGGTTTGGCACCACGATTGCCATATATACTGATATCTACTATACTAGGGGTCGAAGTGGTCGCCGTGGCCGAAATCGGTCGGAACCATCATCATCATCATCACATATATAGAATAAATATATGTTATATTCTAACAATAAAATGAAAACTATAGCTGTATACCATTATAAGAGAAATATAGATTATCAATTCTTTTGTAGTATTTATATTCTAATATATCGTTGTACATTTATTGTCTACTAGCTTTCCCCCGTGGGAAAAACCCATGTTCCCAAATGACGATAAAAAGAAACCTATGTGCTATTCCAGACTATAATTTATCTCTGTGCTAAATATCATTAAGGTTCGTTCACCCGTTCTGGCGTGATTAAGTAACACACATCCTTCCAAACTTTTACAATTAAAATAGGAGCAAGATATATTTTATGGAAGTATTAGCTAAACAGTAATATCTCTAATTGGAATGTAACAAAATGACTATTTCTGTCTCTATCTTTTTTTTATTTTTTTCTTTTTACTCTTTGAAGATTCTAAGATAAATTATTTTAAGATTAACTGTATTGTGTTTTTATAAATTAACATCTGTTGTCTCTATCTCTTAAACTACGTAATAGATTTTCATGCGATTTTCAAAATTATAAAGAAAATTACTTCCTGAAGGTTTATATGTATAATCTATTTAAACATAATATACCTACCACTCAGGCAAAACCGGGGCAGATTTAATTAGTTACTACAGTAACTTTAGTTAACTAATTTAATATAATCCAACAAATAAAAAAAAAAACAAAATTCAAAGCCATTTATTCAGTTTAGTAGTTCAGTAGTAGCTTCAGTAACTTTAAATTTGACCTTCATAAGTGCCTTCTGAGGGCCTAAACTGAATAAATGGTTTTGAATTTTGAATTTGAGTTTAGGCCAGTGGGGAGCACTTATGAAGGTCAAATTTAAAGTTACAGAAGTAATAATAAAATGGAAAGGAAAATGCTGCGTAAAATGTTAGTAATCAATTATATACAGATGATAGACAGGTCAGGTGGCTTGGTCGTTAGCAACTCTGACTGCCAAACCGAAGGTTGCGGGTTCGATTCCCATCCAGGGCAAGCATTGTGTGCAATAACATGTCTGTTTGTTCTATTGTCTGGGTGTAAATATATATAAGTATGTATTTAGAAAAAAGAAAGTAGTATATGTAGTATATTAGTTATCTAGTTTCCATAGTTCTGCTTAGTTTGGGATCAGATGGCCGTGTGTAAAGAATGTCCCAGGATGTCCCAGTATGTCCCAGGATATATTTATTATTTATGGCAATCTAAATTCATGTTTCTCTATTACGTTCATATCAAAAACGTTTATAGAAAAAATTACGGATACAAAGCTGTGCCAAGAAGGAAACAAGGACAGCGTTACGCATAAGCGAGCTACGAAAAATAAAACGTCATAGTTTGGACCTTTTCCAAATTGTTCGGAAAACTTTCATTAGAAATACAACCTAAAATACATAACCATACGTTATGTCTTTGATTAAGAATTCACACATTTTATTAGTAATAAAAAAATATAGTCATAAGTTAGATCGCATGTATCTGATAATCAATTTTCATATTAAATTACGATGTCCTGTCGAAATTAGTCCATACAAAGAACCATTAAAAAAATAATGCATGAATTCGATCGCAGTCGAAAAAAAAAGAAATTGAATATCTGTCTGTATTATTAATATATTAAACCTTCAAAGCACGAAGACAAAATCTCATTTCTAACCCCTTTTTGTAAATATTGGTCACGAAAAGAAACAATTTATCAAACAAAGCAGCAAAAAGCCGATGAATTTATTTGAATGGTTCATTCCCGTTGAATATATATAAAAAAATAAAAGGATAAAAAGATAAAAGAAAACCACTTAGTCCGTACATGGACTTGAAACACTCTACGTGAGAAACTTAAGTTTTCTTTAGTAGGGATATTCTATTCCATAATATATCGGGTTTGTCTCTTTCAATGAATAATAATATCAAATTTCACTTGTGTTGGAAACCGCTAGACAAGACAGTGTAAGGTACCTCAGCTTAGATCAGCTCCCTTATTCAGCTAATACAATCTACGTCAGCGAGTCGCTTCACGGAGAGCTTACCTCTCACGTGATAAGTAGTATTAGCGACAGAGACAGATTATAGAGGCCGCGACGAAACATCCTCCAGTTAGTGTAATTTTTATTACAGAATCTAGCCCCTGAGATCGTGTCTCGATACCTTACTGAACAGTAAGATTTTACATTCAATACTACTATAATATTTTCCACATAGGATGAGTTGTAACAGTTGAAGGTTTTTTTACCCATATCTTGTGAAATAGCACGTGATTACTCTGATTTTTTTTTATACCACATGGGCCGACAAACAAATGAACGGTCCACCTGATGGTAAGTGATTACCGCCGCCTATTGACATTTGCAACACTAAGGGCATTGCCAATGCGTTGTCGACCCTGAGACGTGGTTGTTAAGTCTCATGTGCCTGTAATTTCACCGGCCCCCTTACATTTCTAACCAAAACACAGTAACACAAGTGCACTACTGCTTCACGGCAGAAATGGGTAAGGTAGTAGTACTTCCCCGGACGAACTCTGCACTAAGAGCTCTACTACTCGAAAAAGTACTGATAGTACACTAAATGCTTCATGAGACCTTGGTCTGTTACGGTATCGCCTTATGATGTCGAAATAAACATACACCATTGAGGAATCTTATAGAACATCATCTGTCATCCAGCTCAAGCTATTTGAAAAATATTTTAAGAGACATGAAACTTAAATAATTGAAAAATTTAAAAAATTCCGACTTTATACGTTGTCTTGTAATGTTTAGTAACTATAAATATATAGTTGTCTGTCTGTCAATATGGGCTTTTATAACTCAAGAACTATATGACCCATATTGATGAAAATTGGTTTTTAGCCAGAAAATGTAATTACGCAAATTATAGTCTATATATGATATCGATAAAAGGGGTGAAACCGCGTGGGACAGCTAGTATTTATTTATTCACAGAAAAGAACTAAAAATATGTAAAGCGTACATAGGTAGTTAATAAAAGGTAATTGCTGAGTTTATTGCCGGACTTCTCAGTAAAAAACAACCTTCCGATCCGGTGTTAGAGTCAGACTATTCATAAATGCTTGTAAAGGCCTATTTGAATATTTTTTATTTTCAAAAGATAAATAACCTTTTATACAAATCAATATTTAGACCATTTTAATTCAAACCCTTTACTAGCGCTAGTGTTAAAAAACGTAGGCCGTTCTCAATTTTCCAACAATGTAGAAAAGGACATTTATAACATTTTCTATTAGCATTACATTACTACAAAGTCAATTCATTATGTTTCTTACCCAAGTCATTTTAGCTCAAACTAAATTAGGATTTTTTAACAAATCTGTGTTTGAATTCCCTTTTGTGACCCGTTTTATACAATTTTAATTTAGCTATAGGACAATGTTAAATATTTCGCTTTAGGGTATATAATATTTTAATGATGTGCCTTTAAAAAATATATTTTAAAATTTTGCTAACAGGTGGGCTTAATTAATTTATTTCAGACATTCCCTATACTAGCTGTGCCCCGCGGTTTCTCCGGGATATTAAATATTCCCCGGATAAAAAGTAACCTATGTTCTATTCCAGACTACAATCTATCTCTGTGCCAAATTTCATCCAGATCTGTTTGGTTTTTTACGTGGTTGAGTAACAAACATCCATTTATCCAAACTATCGCATTTATAATAGACTAGCTGCCCCCGCGGTTTTACCCGCGTTCCTGTAGGATGTCATATGTATTAAACATATAAACTTTTCTCTTGAATTAGTCTAACTTGTTTTTTACATGATTTTACATTATCATAAGATTATTTTAATTATAGCAAATCTTGAGGGGGGGGGGGACCAGGAGATCCATAGTACGGGGTCTACTCAGTTTGGACTCCTGTCTCCCGCTACAAATTTCACTCGTACCATAGCATAGTTTCTCTTATTTGTTATAATGTTATTAGTATGTATTCTGGGAGAAAATAAATAAATTTATTATTATTATTATCTATTAAACACCGCATCCGTTACGTAGTTTTAAAGATCTAATCACACATAGGGACAGACAGACAGCAGGAAGCGACTTTTTTATACTATGTAGTGATTACATAAAACACATACTTTTAAAGGGTATAACACATTATGCGTTTCAAAGCTACGTATGTGGCTAACCTTATCAAAATCGGCCCATCCCCTAAAGGGGCATCTTAACTGACCAATAAATCAAGATAATTACATACATTTACTTAAGCTCTGTTCCTATAACTAGAAAACAGTAATAAAGGGTCTATATTAGCTCTATAAATCTGTCAAGGACTAGTGGAGACATTCGGGATAAAGTTAGGTTGATGACCACGTCAGTTTACTATACTCGTATATAAGAAACTTTTTGCGTCACCTTAGATTGTTGTCTTTTATCAAAATAAAAAAAAACTGTACAACTACTAAAAGGTTTCAATTTTATATTGTGAATACATTTTTCTGAAACTATTTTATTACGCTACAATATCAGCCCCCTTATTCAGCTAATACAAACTTCGTCGGCGAGCCGCTTCACGGAGGCCTCGGAGAGCTTACCTCTCACGTGATTAGTAGTATTAGCGTAGTCAGCGATAGAGACAGAGCATAGAGGGCGCGACGAAACATCCTCGAGTTAGTGTCATAACAGTTTTTATTGGCTTTGTAAAGAAGTATGTTAAGTTTTATATAACATGGTGATATGATTATTTATAAAAAAGGCAATTATAATGACAAAAATAAATTCTTTATTATTTTTTATTTATAAGGCGTCAACAACAATATTAAAAAAGAAGTGTTTTTGTGAATATTATATAAGAATACTAGCTGTCGGAACAAATGTCCTGTCGAAATAAGTTCACGTAAAAATGCAGGAATTCGATCGCAGCACCACCTATCGGCTCCAATTGTGAATTGTGCTAAACCATTCTCAAATACACTGGAACACACACAAAAAAATTCATTTACGGCTATCCAGTTTCGGAGGGGTTCACTAATATACCTACAAACAGACAGAAGAATTATATTTAGTAAGATAATAAAAGTTACTTAATCCTATGATGCACTAAATGGTTTTGAATGAAACTTCCCGCATAGATAGACCATACCATGGATAAACCATCCTTTGAGAACACGGTTAAACTGGGTTAGATTAAACCCCATTACCCTACAATATAAGGGCATGATCATAATATTCATAAAGACGTGTTTATCCTACAAAATTAGAATCAAATAGTCTATTGTTCTCCGACACCTCTTCAACCCACAATGGGTACGTAACAAAACGGTTATTCGCGGTTAATACAGGGTTAGGTCGAAGGGTTATTTAATACATTGTTGAACTGTCCCTTGAATTTACCTTTGATTGACGATCGCATTACATTATCTTTTTAACCGACTTCAAAAAAGGAGGAGGTTCTCAATTCGTCTGTATTATTTTTATTTTTTTTATGTTTGTTACCTCGTTACTTTCGACTGGGCGAAGCGATTTTAATGAGTCTTTTTTTTTTTGAAAGCTGGTGCTTCCCGAATGGTCCCATTTCATTTGGTCCACTTCTGACAATTGCACCCATGAGAAAACCATATAAGTCTAAAATTTGCATTAAGTATGTGTCCGACAAATGAACGAGTAGCTCAATATCACGCCAACCGATTTCGAGTTATAAAAGGGTAGACTTCACAGATGGTCTCAAGATCATTGTAACATGACCTGATGATGGAATCCTGAGAAAATTGAGGAAAATCCTTAAATGTGTAGGCATAGATAATACACCATAAGTAATCACGTTTAGTAGGTCTACCCATATTAAAAAAAAAATGTGTGTACTTCAGATTCACTAAAAATCAAAAAATTAACAAAAATTTTAACAAAAAAAAAAACCGACTTCACAAAAAGAATCTAATCCAAAGCAAACTAATACGCACTAAAAAGAAAAAAATAATTGCATTATTAGACTACTTAAAAGTCAATCAAATTATTACGATAATATTTACAGTTATAGTTACAATTATTGTTATTTTTGGAGGCGGTGTCAGCCAAGGAAACACTACAATATACCTAGCAATAATAATACGAGAATACTTTAATAATTAAACACATTTAACAGCTCCCCTCTCGCCGCGGCCCCGCTCTCGCCTCTCGCCTGGTAAAGTTGCGCGTGCGACACAAGTACATCTCACCTATAACTCTATGTATGTAGTTACAAGCCTACGTTGGCTGAAACCGACTCCAAAAATAACAATTATTGTAACTACTTTATATTATCGTAATAATTTGATTGACTTTTAAGTAGTATAATAATGCAATTATTTTTTTCTTTTTAGTGCGCATTAGTTTGTTTTGGATTAGTTTATTTTTGTGAAGTCGCTTTATTGCCTATGCTTGCGGCGGCGTCGTGTGGCGGGTCGCTCACTTCCCTACAATATGGCGAGGAGGGCGATGGCTGCCACATGCGTCACACTTGTGAACAGGTGCTGCTTGTGGGGGCTGGTCGGCTTTAGTTTGTTTGTGTTTTTTTTTCATTAGATATTTATTATATAATATTATTGTTAAATAATTCTGCACTTTTGCCATAACACACAGGTATTGTCAGTGAGACTAAATAAATTTTATGTAATAAATATAAGTTCGTTTTTTAAAAGAGTAATTGCTGAGTTTATTGTCGGCTCTTCCCAGTAAAAAACAACCTTCCGAACCGGTATTAGAGTCAGACTATGCATAAGTGCTTGTAAAGGCCTATTTGAATAAAAATATTTTCATTTCAAGTCAGTTTTTTTTTGTTAAAATTTTCCACTTATTATTTTATTAGGACCAACAACACTTATTTTAAAAACAATAATAATGATAGAAATAAATTGCTAATAAAAAAAAACATCATTAGATTTACGAATTAGATGCCATAATAAAGGGCTCCAAATAACAGTATTTCTCACAAAAGATGTAACTTGAAAACTATACCGTCTAAAGACATTGTAGCAGTTTTCATTGCCTAAAACCACAGTTAAACGACATATTCTGAAAATGAATCCTAGCTAGATCGAGAGCCCCCGAAACCCCCTGCATACAAAAATTCATGAAAATCATTGGAGCCGTTTCCGAGATCCTAATTATATATACAAGAATTGCTCGTTTAAAGGTATTAGATTACAAACAATAATGCGCAAATGGATTGTGTAGAGTAGTATTAAACAGTTTCTAATAATACTAATCGTAACTATATGAAATGAAAGAGGGCGCTGGATTGTAGCCACAGTATATATTTTAAATTAATTTAGAAGATAAATAAGAAAAAAACCATAGAACTTTTATAATGTAACTAACTGTCAGTACCTTTTGAATTTAAAAGACAAAATAAAATACACAAGGTGCTGTAAATGAGTTCGGTTCGTAACATCTATGCTCAGTCTCACTCATTAACAATGTAAACAGGTGAGGTGCATAATGTTTGTTTTTGAAAATGCAGGGTCTGATCAATTGCTGTGGAAAAGTCATAGCTTTTAATCTTGCACCATAGATATAGTTGCTGCGTCAAGCGACAAAGTTAAAGGGAAACGAAATATATGAAACTAACAGGGTTCTGACTGGCTGACTTTCTGTAAAAAAAGTTAAAGTTCCTCTATCATTCCATAACGATCATCTGTTATGATATGGACCATACATACACACGCTCGTATTAATTTTTCCTTTATTTTTACGTATTTATATACGTATGTATGTAGAAAAAAAAAGTAGTATATGTAATATATCAGTTACTTGGTTTCCATAGTACAGGCTCTGCTTAGTTTGGGACCAGATGGCCGTGTGTAAAGAATGTCCTATGATATTTAATTTTTATTTATTTAATTTGAGAGGCCAGTTGGCTTAGTGGTTACCCTGTCCAGTCGCAGGTCGTGGGTTCGATTCCCACCCAGGACAAACTTTTGTGTGCATGAACATGTCTGTTTGTCCTGTGTTTGGGTGTAAAATATCTATACAAATATGTATTTAGAAAAATAAAAAATAGTATATGTAGTATATCAGTTATCTGGTTCCTATAGTACAAGCTCTGCTTAGTTTGGGATCAGATGGCCGTGTGTAAAGAATGTCCCGGGATATTTATTATTATTATATCATTATTAATAATATAAGTCAAAAAGGAAAGGATAAAAATTTTAGTTCAAGTACCAAAACACTTAATAATAACAATATTGAATACTTATAAATAGGTACGCAAGTTAAGACGACAAACTATTATATTTAAGCCTCTTTTCCAAGTCTCAGAAATAGTTTCCTCTTAAACAAAGCCGATTTTCAATAACAAGTATATTTGTACAGTTTCAAATACACAGGAACCAATATTTCGGTTTAGTGCAAAGTAATTTCCCTCAAAATTATTTTTATGAAAATATCTTCATCCAAAAATGTATTGACGACATTTGTATCAATACCCAGGGGCTCGATTCTGTAGGGAAAATGACACTAACTCGAGGATGTTTCGTCGCGGCCTCCGTGCTCTGTCTCTGTCGCTTACTATGCAAATACTACTAATCACATGAGAGATAAGCTCTCCGAGGCTTTCGTGAAGCGGCTCACCGACGAAGTTTGTATTAGCTGAATAAGGGGGCTGATATATGTACGTTATATGTTCTCTGTATATCTTTAATTAAATCTATACTACACTATAAATCTGTAGGATTGACTGTCTGTTTATATGTACTTTTATAACTCGAGATAGATTTGATAAAAATTGGTACATACATATATTGGTCAGAACATATGATTGCGCGAATGATATTGATAAACGCAAGGAAACCGTGGATTTACAAGTTTTCAATAGGGTAGTGATTCATAATTTTCACAAGAGCTTTTTTGTGACTAGAAAGAGTTGCTAGAAAGGTAACACCATCCTGTTGAGTATAGCAGCGGATAATTATGTTAAAAGGAATTACAATCAACAAGATAACATTTTAGTGATTTCTGCTGATATATTCATAAGTTTTATGTTTTCATATGTTTTTTGGGTTCCATACTTGAGTTTTCTTTCCTTGAGGAAAGACTACGGTCCTTAAAATTCCGCGGTCCGTCGGTCAGTCTGTTTGTCATTATTGTATTTTAATTTCCAAAGAGTATGTACTATGGCAGCTCTTTTGGGCTTTTTAAGGAAATAATGAATTGGCTACTAACGGGAAAGCGAGCTCCATCTTCGGCCTCATCTTCACTTACCATCAGGTTAGATTGAGGTCAATCGTAATACTGGCAGAAAAAAAAGAAAAATGCTATAACAAGAAATAAAATAAAGTAAAAATAAAGGGGGTTTTTAAATATTGTAAAGTAGTACAGAACCCTTTGTGTATTCTCTAAAACATATACACCAATATAAAGAGAAAATAATTGTATGTTTTTGGAATAAAAAAACTCTAAAACTACTGATTGATGATGTATTCGATCGATGAGATTTTAATTACCCTTTCATCATTATTTATTTATTTATAGTTGGAGGACCAACAGCTTACAAAGTTTTGATCAATTTCATAATACAAAATTGGTGAGCCATTTAGAGGTCCTCACTGATAAACACACAACAATATTAAGATAATCGTTGACTTTATACAAAAAGGCGAAAAATACAACAGAATAATAAAAAACATAGAAACTTAGCGGAAGAACAAGTATAGTGAGTTTTTAACTATGGAAGAATTTAACACTAATCATACCAACACTTACTAGGCACCAATTTCTACCATAGCGGGTCAAATGTGACTTTATATTCCCTGCTTGTATGTATGAAATATGGTTGTTAGGATGGGAAATAAATAGTATAACTGTTTATTAATTAGTAAGAAAAAGTCATGAAGTCAAATGTGCAAAAGCAATAAGATGATACGTGCATTTTCAATGCAAAGTTCAAAATGGGTTATTTGACCCGGTTATGGTATGTTTAGTGTTAAATTATACGCGAAAATTGTTGTTAACTCTGGTCTGCACTATTTTAATAAAGAATTGGCGTCAGAATAATAAAGAGTTTTTTTTTTTATTAAATAAGGAAAAAATAAATAATAATAATAATATTAATAATAATATTAATAATAATATGTTATAAAGCTACTTTATTCAGAAATAACATAGGGTATGATATAATCCCTGCATAAACAAGATTATTCGAGAATGCGAACAAAACCGCGACACCGAAGCTATTAAAGAATATTTATATCCGGGGAAATATTTGATACCCCGGGAAATCGTGTAAAACTACGGGGCATTTATAAATTCGCCAAAAATTCCAAGGAGCTCAGTTAATAAATTCCCACCAACGTTATTAGGGATAAAGGCTTTAAGAAAATCCCAACGATTTGTGGCATATCCTTTTCTTTAATTAAATACGCAACCTCAGCCCTGCACTATAAATATCAGTTAAGGCCTTATTAAAACAGCACAAGGTTCATTGTTGTACAAAGAGAGTTTTATAATCCGCCAACACTTTTCTTGACTGGATATTACACATTAAAGTTGTAAATTATCTAGTTTTATCTGGTGTTATCTGGTTTTATGTTTGTTACCTTGTAAAGTCAGTTCATTCCTTATTGTTTTAAACAGTTCCAATGCTCTTTTTATTTACCTAGATTATACATGACTTACTTGACTTAATGTCCTATGTCCCCTGGATGGGGCAGAGGGCGTCCACAGTACGTTGCCATCCCGAACGGTCTTGGGCTTCGCGCTTTACTTCGCTCCAGGTCATTCCTATCGCCTTCGCTTCTGCAGTGATCGTCCGCCGCCAGGTCTGCTTTGGGCGCCCACTTATTAGATTATACATACTGGAAACTATATCTAGACAATCTAGAATATCTAATCCATCTCTGGGGTTCCTTTGACGCACTATCACTTCAAAACTACTAAACGTATCGAGACGTGACTGCTACCATTCGAAGCGCTTTTTCATAGATAAATATAGGCTATATTATGATATCGATAAACGCGGATGAAACCGCGGGGGACAGCTAGAGATTTTATATAGAAAATGCTATTAAAAATAAAATATGTACAGTAGGCAAGGATTCATAAACTAATATGTGGTAGATCAAAAGCGATTATGTTTAAAATTACGATTTCATCATTTCTCTGTTATAAAATTAGAGACATGACAGTTTTGAATTATAAATTGCTTGTTTTTTGACACAATATCCCGATAATAGAGAATTACCATCATCATCACAAGTCCAGTTCCCAACAATTATAATAATATCAGTATCTGGCTACGACCGAGGCTGACGAGCTTACCTCTCATGTGTTTGCTTATGCCGGGTTACTAACGATCCCGATCTAAAATCGCAAGATTGAAGTAGAATTTTGACATTACTTCATCAATCCATGGATTTTCAATCGGGATCGTATATAGTAACCCGCCTTTAGTAAGCGAAAGAGACAGAACATAGAGGCCGCGACGAAACATCGTGTTAGTGTCATTTTCCTTACAGAATCGAGCCCCAGCTCAAACATTAAGTAACAAAGGCATCAAGAACTGGATAAATTAAAAATAACCAATTCAAATACTCGATATCCTGTTTTATATTCAAACCGCAATGCGGATATGAGTCATCCTCAGTTTATGATAGTTCGATTGGTGTTTGTGAGATAGCGTGTGTCATAAAATAGAACTATAAAATATTCTGGTTTTGAAGATGTTTCTGATACTTTTTTTATCGACTTGCCACTTTACTTCTGTTAAAGAGAGTTTTCTGAGAAAATCTATGAAGTCAATATGTTAACGACTTGCATCCGCCCGCGTCCTTACCCCTGTTTCTGCTTGTTCTAATATAATCCCAAAAAAAAGCACTAGCTATCCCCCGCGGTTTGACCCGCGTTCCCGAGGGATGTAACATTTTCCCGACACAAAAAGTACTCTATGTGTTATTCCAGGGCATTTTCTATATATGTGCCAAGTTTCTTCCGTTTGGTAGTTTATGCGTGAAAGAGTGACAACCATACCAACAAACATTCGCATCTACAATATTAGTAGGATTCTATGGCAGAATATGCCTGTGGGGTAATTTTAATGTTAAAAAAAATTGTCATTTACATATAGCCTTTGGCGTTTATGATACTCGTATATAAGCTGTCCCCCGCATTCCCCAGTGATGTAACATTTTCCCAAAGTATCAAATTAACAGGTATGTTTTAAACTATATATGTGCCAAGTTTCATCTAAATCCGTTTACTAGTTTCTGCGTAAAGGGTAACAAACATCTATTAAACAAACCTTTACGTTCATAATATTAGCAGGGGCTCGATTCTGTAAGGGAAATAACACTAACTAGAGGATGTTTCATCGCGGCCTCTGTGCTCTGTCTCTTTCGCTAACTACGCTAATACTACTAATCACGTGAGACGTAAGCTCTCCGAGGTCTCCGTGAAGCGGCTCACCGACGAAGTTTGTATTGGCTGAATAAGGGGGCAGGAAGTGGAATAAAATACGTAATTTAATTACTATTCTAAAGTGAATATTCATTCAATATTTAGAAAAAAACATTTTTCTCTCTCAGAATGACATTATAAAATCATTTCCCCAAATACACAAATTGTTTTTTCCGCATTTTAAATAATTTTGCCTTTAATTTATCATACTTTGAAATGATTCCAAGAACTTTTCTTGTAACATTTCGCCAAAAGCCTCTTGTTAATTCGAACTGTCTTCTTGCATTTTTGTCGCTGACTAAAGGCTCAGCAAATTACCTGACGATTTACCTAACCTTGCTGACACATAGCCATGTTAATTTCCTGACCTCTATTCTACAAGAAAATTAAGGCTAATGGACAAAATTCTGGGAAAAACAGACATAAAATAACTATTTCCTTTATCACCTAACATTACTGAGAACAGAATTACTTACCCTGAGAATCAAACTCACGACCTACGATTACAGGAACGTGCTACCGTTAGCTTTTTTGTGATTAAGGTATAAAGAATTATGCCTCAATCTGGTTGAAGGTATAAAAATAGTTATAAAAACGTCATTTGCGGGAGATGTCACGTATTTAGATGAAAATGTGTAGGTGTAGAACGCTTTTTTGTGGTTTATATTGGTAAAAAAACACTCCATGTGTAAAAAATGATGTAGGTAAGGTATGTTAGTAATTGATTTTAATTTAGATATTATGGTAATGTTTTTAAATGTTAATGTGTATATCTTTATTTTTTAATTTCATGGTATACAACGTGTTACAAAATACCCCGTAAAAATATATTTCATTATCAAAACCAACGACCTAAGTAAGCTGTAATGTCATGGAACCACATTATTTAACAGAAAGGCCTACTTATTTTACCTAATAATTGTCTACTTTAATAGTTTTTCTATTTTTCAGTCATAAAAATCAGAATTTTTTTTTTTTGGGGTACATTATACAGCGTTACTACGGTTCTGAAATATTGTGAATGGACTCGTTATAAGGCCCCATTTAACCTCCTTTTGACTGTCCGGGTAGTTTTGTAACAGCCTGTATACCTATCAAACGCATGTTTTTTTGAATTTATTGATATTACCATCTTCGGACATCACTTATATAGAAAAAAAATGTGGTATGGAAATAAAATAAAATATATGGGTAAGTTGCATAAAAACTAAAAACACAACTGTAATTAAATTTGTTAAAGTGAAACAAAAAGAGCGGTAGAAGTGAAACCTCCAGAACACTACCCATTGCAGGGTTAATCCTAAAGATATCGCTAAAATAGGGTTCCTTTGACGCACCATCACCTCAAAACTACTGACCATATCGAAATGGGACAGCTACCATTCGACGCGGAATTTTTCCTAGATAATTATAGGCTATATATAATATCGATAGACGCGGGTAAAGACGCGTGGGATAGCTAGTATAGGTATATGTTTGTCTTTTTTCAATGTTGAATTTATGTTTCATCGAGTTTCAAATCCATGATTAAAAAATTTTCACTATATTATTCAATATATATACTGACTTCACGGCTGAATACTGGCATATTATAAAAACGTGTATTTTTTTTAATGGCACATTATTCTTGTAACTTTATGTGACAATAAAGTAACATTAAGTTAGTGCTGTCTCCGGCCTGACTTATAAAAGCTATCCATCAAAACTTTTGATGACATAAAGGGTAAGCAAATCTGATAAAGATAGCTTATTTAATACATCTTTGTATTTACAGGATGTTACAAAACTACCCGTAAAGCCGAAAGGAGATTAAATGGGGCCTTATAACGAGTCCATTCGCAATATTTAAGAACCGTAGTAACGCTGTATAACGTACCCCAAAAAAAAATGATTTTTATGAATGAAAATTAAAAAAAAACTATTAAAGTAGACATTATTAGGTAAAATAGGTACGTTGGCCTTTCTGTTAAATAATCTGGTTCCCTGACATGACAGCTTACTTTGATAAATCAATTATATTTTTAAGGGGTATTTTGTAAAACGTTGTATAAAGCTGTTTTCAATTTACAACATAATATGGGTAACTACTTTAATAAAAGGCAATGTATACTAAAATTCGATTGTTCATTGATGAAAACGATATTTAATTTCAATATAATTTATGTTGGAATTTGAGTTTCAACTTAGACTTCAAAATTGTCATTGATAGACTTTTGGCGTTAAAATCACAAATCTCTACGAAAGTCTACGGCGTAGCTTCGTAGCAACTTTCGTAGACCAGTGCCGTGTTAGGGTAATTAATATAATTTTATTATGATACGAAATATTCAATTGAAGCCTATTTGTATCTCTGGATCAATAATAGAATGTACTCGAGGGAGACAGACTCGTCTCTTGTCTCTTGTCACATCAATTTTTACAACGATACACGCGTGGCCCCCTTTGATAATTGATTCCTTTGGGAATCATAGCAGTATGGGTAATGTTCTTTTATACGAAGAAGGCGTGTAGGAAGCTTAAATTTATAAAATACTAACTGTCCCCCGCGGTTTCACCCGCGTTTACCGATATAGCCTATAACCATAAACGAAAATTTCCGCGACGAATGGTAGAAGTCACATCTCGATATGTTCAGTAGTCCTGAAGTGATGCGTCAAAGGAACGCTTTTGTGCTTGTATATGTTATATATAGGCTAGCTGTCCTGTGTCCGGTGTCTGCGGTTTCACCCCCGTTCTTGAGGTCTGTTTTGCGAGAACTGTCAAACTCGTGCAGTTAATAGTCGCAATTTATTGAAATTCTCACCTTTTCTCTATTATATTCATGTATTTTTTTATTTATTTCTTTTATCATTCTCTACGGACTCTTACGTACTCTTTGCAGATTCTACGATAAATTATTTTAAGATTAATGTAGTGTGTTTTTATAAATTAACATCTTTCTGCGCTTGCTCAGCTAGTTGTTTTGAGCTGAGGCTTGTGGTTCCTTAATTAAAGTGTTACATTGAATTTTTCTATTGCCGATACATGGATGATAAATAAATACATACTTAAATTTCGTTACACTTATTCATCAAAATTTATAATTCTCAATAGTTTAAACTATTTCGGCCTCGGATGGTTTCGCCCCCAAAAGACTCTCCATGACAACTGCATCTCGATGTTTTATGGCCATTTTTAAGTTATATTCGAAAATGGCTCTTGTCAACGCGGCCATCGCCCGCTGGATAAACCTCCCAATCGCGTCATCACCGTCGTCTGCATAATAGGTATATTCATGTATTGTACATATAAACCTTCCTCTTAAATTATTCTGTATATTTGAAAACTGCTTCAAAATTTGTTGCGTAGCTTAAATGATGTAAGTGAACAAACGCGTGAAGCGACTTTGTTTCATACCATGTAATAATAATAATAAAAAAAAAATTGCTCAGGTATAATATACATATATGTAAAGGTGTATTTAAGTAAAGAATCAGTATTACAAATACATTCAAATAAAATGTTTACATTACTGATAATTTTAAAACAGTTCTATGCAATGATTCCTATAGAAGTTATACTCTGACAAAAAATGCCCCAATAACGTTCAAACTAAAAAAAAAGAATAACGGATTTCGATCACTAGGCGACCATTGGTATAAATTTATTTGTAGAAAATGAAATCAGACTGTAACTTTAACTAGTAGCTTTGATCTTCTTAATTGCCTAACCTGATTTTTATTGGTTTAAAGGCTTTGAATTTTAGAATCAATTTTAAATATTTTACTGCTACGTTTTGCAAGTAATAGTTGAGAGTACTTAGACTAAGTTAGTTTTTTAAAACATAAGAGTCGATATCTGCATTACAAAACTTAACTTAACCCATAATACACTCATTATTTGGTTTTAAGAAAACGAGAGAAAGAAAAATCGGAAAATCACATAAAAACAATCGTTCCGTTAAAACAGACTGAACTTAAAACCTCTCTCACTCTTTTTAACTTGAGGAAAAGAGAGACATGTGCATTGATTTCAGTATAGCTTAGTTTGATACTTACACAACCGAATATCGCCAATTAACTACCTATATCTTTTTAGTGACTAAGTTAGTATATTTCTCATACAGTTCCCCATATTAGTAAAAACGGGAATATGGCAAACATGCACCTGCTAATAAAAGTTCATCGATTCTGTAAGGAAAATCACACTAGCTCGAGGATGTTTCACCGCAGCCTCTATTCTCTGTCTCTTTCGCAAACTACGCAATCACGTGAGAGGTAAGCTCTCCGAGGCCTCGTTGCGCCGCGACCCGACGGAGTTTGTATTTTCTGGATAAGGGGATAGATCTTACTTTTGAAAAACATATGTAATCTACACGCCTTTGCTACACCTTGACTTACTTTATCAGTCATCAACATTATTGCTGTCGTTTAATTAATTTAATCTCTTAACGAACACAATTTATTACTGTAAAAGCACTTTATTAAATACTGAAATTTACAACCAAAAAATGTAACTAAATCTGTGTTTACAAACATAGGCCTAATTTCATGGATAAGTAGCTGTCCCCCGTGGGGTCACTCGTATTCCCTAGGCATAATATTCCCCGGATAAAATTAGCCTATGTGATATTCCAGTTTATAATCTATCTCGGTGCAAAGTTTCATCTAGATCCGTTCTGGTGTGATTGAGTTTCAAACGTCCATCCATACAATTTTTTGCCGTTATAATATGTAGTAGTAAGATAATAGATGACACATTTTCAATTGGTAATAACTATAAGAATAAAAAAAATATAGAAATGGAACATTTAATAATTGTAAATATTGTTCTCCGATAACAATAATGGATGACATATTTTCAATTGGTAATAACTAAAAGTAAAAACGAGCGTATGATTGTCTTTCTAGAAAAAATATTTAAATGGAACATTAAATAAATGTAAATATTGTTCTCCGATAATAATAATAATAGAAGAAACATTTTCAATTGGTAACAACTAAAAGTATAAAACGAGCGTATGATTGTCTTTTTAAAAATATTATTTAAATGGAACATTGAATAAATATAAATAATGTTCTTCGATAATAATAATAGATTAAACATTTCCAATTGGTCATAACTATATGTATAAAACGAGCGTATGATTGTCTTTCTAGAAATAATATATAAATGGAACATTAAATAAATGTAAATATTGTTTTCCGATAATAATAATAGAAGAAACATTTTCAATTGGTAACAACTAAAAGTATAAAACGAGCGTATGATTGTCTTTTTAAAAATATTATTTAAATGGAACATTGAATAAATATAAATAATGTTCTTCGATAATAATAATAGATTAAACATTTCCAATTGGTTATAACTATATGTATAAAACGAGCGTATGATTGTCTTTCTAGAAATAATATATAAATGGAACATTAAATAAATGTAAATATTGTTCTCCGATAATAACAATAGATGACACATTTTCAATTGGTAAATGTAAATAATGCTCTCCCATAATTATCAATCTAAGAAAACGTATGAATGTATTTCTAAAAACATTGTTTAAATGGAACATTGAGAATATAAATTGTGTTTTCACTATTAGAGGCACGAAGTACACATAATAACTATCGATTTTTTAGTATATTATTTTCATTATTTCCACGTATCTTTCCATTACCTCCATAGAGGTAGACAGAGGTCTCAGAACAGAAACACATTCCACAGATTTTTTTTAGCAAACTGACTTTAGATGTCGTTTCTTAGACACATTACGAATTTCTTTAAATATTATAACAAAGAAATATTATTACCTTCATTAACTTGCGAATTGAACCTTCTAGCTTTAGTCTAAGGCCGTTTGAACACTGAAGCGATAATGACAATCAATAATGTCACATAAACGATATTCGACTCATCGTCAAATAAAAATAACGAAGGTCTTACAACGAAAATATTGAAATAGCCTCCTACTTATTCTGCAAATTGGCTCCATGCCAAAGAAGTATCGACGATGCCCGCGGGTAACTCCTACGTATATCAATATCATTTCTTACTGTCCATTTTTCTCTTTTCCTTTATTTCAATTGTTATTTTATAAAATATTACACGATATCTTTTAATTTCCGTTTTATATTGAGTTTTAGTACCTAAATGTGTTTTTAGAAGCGTCCTATTGTATCTTTAAAATTTGTTATTTTAGTAAGCTAGTTGTGTGTGGTTGGATTCCCTAATTCCTACTCTACAGGTTTGATTCCCATCCAGGTGAAATTTGTCCACATCTTGGTGTATAATACCTCAAATTGTATATCAGTTATCCGCTTGCCATAGTGCAAGCTCCGTTTAGTTTTCAAAAAGCATCCATCAAGCATCACCTAGAAACCAATAGCTCAGTTGTGAACTCACGGTGTGATCTTGATGTAGTTTCAAATATCTGTCACACACCTCCGAGTTGAACTTATGTTCAGATTCACCACTAGCTTATTAGTGACGGAAAACTTCGTGAGGAAACATACCCAAGATGTTCTATTTAAGTTATGTAAACCCCCAATCAATTGGACCATAACTTACGAGAAGGGGTTAAGCAAGGGTCCTTTACAGTGGAGAAATTAGCTTAGAAGAGGCAGCATTTTCTAATAACCATGCAATTGTAATAGACTATCCCATTTTCGTTCTACCTTCATTCAAGAATTTTCTCTTCCTACATATACAGGATGTTACAAAACTATCCGTAAAAGCAAAAGGAGGTTAAATGGGGCCTTATAACGAGTCCATTCACAATATTTAAGAACCGTAGTAGCGCTGAATTATTACTTACAATTACTTACTTATAATTACCCAAAAAAAAAAAGATTTTTACGAATGAAAAATAGAAAAACTATTAAAGTAGACAATTATTAGGTCAAATAGGTACGTAGGCCTTTCTGTTAAATAATCTGGTTCCCTGACATGACAGCTTACTAGTGTTCTTGGCTTTGATAATTAATTATATTTTTACGGGGTATTTTGTAACACGTTGTATAAATATAAACACTACAGACAAACAGACAAGTGGTTACATTTCAGCATGTATATGATCCTAATAGATACCCAGCGAAGTGAACTTGAGTAGCAATGAAGCTTGTCTTTCATTTTACATTCCATGTCGTAGAGATGCTACGACGTAGCGAGGTCTACGATTGAAATCGTAGCACGTTGCAAACATAAACGCAAATATGAGCATGTTCGTTTCTAAGTACCTATTTAACGGTATTGAAAATAGCTTTATTTATCGATATTGGCTTCTTATAACCTTTTATTTTTATTATTATTACAGTTATGTTATAATATTTTTTATTTTTTACCAAAAGTGTGAAAATAATTTGGTTAGCAAGTACATTCAAGTTTAAGTTTATCCGCTGAATGGTCACCGACTGAAAATTGATCTCAAACGGTTATACTTACACATTAGAGGGGTTTAAGGTTTCCCTATGTTAATATAGTTTATACTTATCCAGGGTTTCATCAGTTAGTGTATTCAACTACCCCCAGTTGCCAGTCCGACGAATAGACCTACGTTTTCCAGGCAATGATTTTCGAAACCAAAATCTTATGTCAAAGTTTTACATCACGGTATACAACGTGTTACAAAATACCCCGTAAAAATATAATTAATTATCAAAGCCAACAACCCTAGTAAGCTGTCATGTCAGGAAACCAGATTATTTAACAGAAAGGCCTACGTACCTTTTTTGCCTAATAATTGTCTACTTTAATAGTTTTTATATGTTTCGTTCATAAAAATCGGCTTTAGGGGTAGTTTTGTAACAGCCTGTATAACGGTACTAGCACTAAGGTATATTTAAATAAAAACGCTAGTTGTCGTGGAATCCCCAGCCAGGACATTTGAGTGTATGTTTGTTCTGTGTCTAGGAGTGCTTTTTTAGTATGAACGAAAATAAAGTTTTACAGATTTATTTAGATATATATCATACTAGCTGTCACATGTATTATACAAAAAAAACCTTCCTCTTCAATCACTCTTTCTATTAAAAAACACCGCATCAAAATCCGTTGCGTAGTTTTAAAGATTTAAGCATACATAGGGATATAGGGACAGAGAACGCGACTTTGTTTTATACTATGTAGTGATGAGTCCATATTACTTTAAATAAATGTAAATTATAATTATTTCATTGATTTATATTTTTTCACTGTTTTTTTTAATTGAATTAATTTGATAATAGTTCCCAACCGGCATAGAAGAGTCCAAAATATTATGATTATTAAAACATCAGTTGTTTTCGATAAATATAAAGTGTGATATCAATGAAGCTCAGGATCATAAAAGAGTCACCAAGAACACAATGAATAGTCCCCCGTGTCACGGCTACATTTCCGCCACTTCCGCAACATCCGCAACATCCGCAACGGCCATTGTAAGTCCATCCAAGTTGGAAAGACACTGCATTTATATTATGCATTATAAATGTCCCGCAAACGTCTCTTGTTCGCATTTCAATATGAATATCCGATGGATTTCATTGGAAATGCTTGTAACTGTATTAATGTTTTCAATCTATATCTAAAGTGGGTAGTCTTTCGAGGAATTTCTATATTTAATAAAACATAATATATGTTAGTCTTTTAGGAAAAAGCTTCTGCATTCCTCTTATTTATAACGAGGTTTTCTAAGATTCAGATCTTTTTTACAGGGTATCTGTAAAAATGTATAGTTTTTATATATAACTAGCTGTCCCCGCGGTTTCAACCGAGTTTATCGATATCATATTATATATAGCCTATAACCATCTACGAAAAATTCCGCGTCGAATGGTAGCAGTTACATCCCGATGTTCAGTAGTTTTTATGTTATGGTGCGTCAAAAGAACCCTATTTTGCTTATACACGTACTAGCTATTCCCCGTGGTTTCACCCGCGTTCCTGAGGGATGTAAAATATTCCAGGCACAAAAAGTATCCTATGTAACTTCTAATACTTCCAAGAATGTATACAAAGTTGCATGATGATCGGTCTAGTAGTTTTCGCGTGAAAGTGTAACAAAAAAACTTACATTCACATTTACAATATTAGTAAGGATATATACCTACGTAGAGTAATAATTAAAAATGAATGTCTGGAATTACTAAATAAATATTAGTTTTAAGAATTTTTATCTTGTCTGTCTGTCTGAAAGTCTGTAACGAAGAGGCACCAAAAGGGCTGATCGGGTCTAAACGAAAATAAAATAGATACAAATAAATTTAAACAAAATGCGCTTTAACACATATTAATATTATAATTACAATTATAAAAGATACATTATGAAATTTTGGGGTCAAAATGTAGCACATTATAAAGTACCAGTTTTAAAAATATAATTAAGATTTATATTAAAAGAAGTCCTGACTGATTAGCTAACTGAGAAATCAATAAAGAACCGCATTTACTGCCTGAACATGAAGTTCGAAGATTAGCTATTTTTTTTTGGCTTTAAACTTTGAAAGACTGCAACCCATAAAGTCCATCCCTAAAATAAAATATACGATATAAGATTGTACGGAAATACCTCTGGGTTAAACCACGAGGCGAATTGCAATTTTATTAATAAGGTTGGAATTTGGGACCCTTCACTCAACTTTCATAATTAGTGATAACATAGGTTGTTTATTCAAGTTTTTATCCTATAACTATGGCTTGTAATATAGTTTCATAAAATAACTGACCCTGGTGGTAGTATTTAAAATAGTTTGACTATTCCGCTTGACCTAAGTAAGTTAGTAACCTATGAAAAGTAAATACAAGTTAACATACAACTTATATTGTAATAGGATATGTATGTAATATAGTTTACTCGCTCTCAATGGATGGGGAATTATTTTTGTTTTTTTTTTTTTTTTTTTTTTATTTAGAGAACCAATATCTTTTACAGATAAAATTTTTAACAATCCATTGGCGTGTAGTGAGTTGTATTATTTATACTTATTTATTTTATACCTATAATTGTATATAATAAATAAATAGTACGATCATTAATTATTGATGCCTGACCCAAGATAAAAACAGTAATAAATCAGCATTTTTTTAAAGCAAAATAAATATAATAATGAATCTCTAATAAATAATTATATATTATATTATTATATAGCCTCCTTATTAAGCTAATACAAACTTGAGCTTATCTCTCACGTGATTAGTAGTATTAGCGTAGTGAGCGACAGAGACAGAGCATAGAGGCTGCGGCGAAACATCCTCAAGCTAGTGTCATTTTACCTTACAGAATGGCACCCCTGTTGAGAAGATTTTTATTAAATGTATTTCATATAGGATGTTTTTTTAGGGTTCGTACCCAAAGAGTAAAACAGCCTATTACTAAGACTCAGGCTGTATTTTCAGAACCGTGATAGGTAGACAGTTGAAATTTTCACAGATGATGTATTTCTGTTGCCGCTATAACAACAAATACTTAAAAACAGAATAAAATAAATATTTAAGGGGGCTCTCATACAACAAACGCTTTTTTTGCTCGTTTTTATAGATAATGGTACGGAATCCTTCGTGTGTGAGTCCGACTCGTGCTTGGCCGGTATTTTTTACGTCTAGTAAGCCGAGAAACAGGCAAACAGCCCACCTGATAGTCAGAGGCCTACGGACATTTGCAACACCATCCATCCCTCCATGGTCAATTGGACATCGCCAATGTGTTGTCGTGAAGTTGTTAAGTCTCATGTGCCTTTAATTTCATCGACCCCCTTCTCTTTCTAACCGAAAGAGTAATACAAGTGGACCCTACACTAACTTGACATGTACTTGGCCGAATATTTATTTAAAAACAGGCTCTTTTATATTTAAAAAAAAAACGTGTGCACGTAAGAGGTTATACCCGAAATTATAGGTGAAAAAAAACTGCACGAAAAGCATTTGTCTTCACTATTCAGTCTTGAAATTGTAGTGTCCAAACTCTTTGCACCTGTCTGTAGCAACGAATGACAAGTTTTGACGTTGTTAGGTTATTATTGACAATAACATTATTACTCACTCATTGACACTGACAGTTGCGATTTGTGCGAAGTTCCGGAGAGACCGTTATCAGCTAACTTCAACCTATTACTTTTCTGTTCCAGTGATGCGCGCGCATCTTCAAATTTCGTTCTCTTTCATAACGCGCCTAAAGAAGTATAATTTCAAAAACAATTTCAAAAATAGAATTTCTAAAATCATATTCTATCTCGCTCCACGTTACAGTGTATTATGCAAAACGATTTATTTTACACCTATAATATCCCTACAATTACGCGTAAAACATTTACGACTCACCGTTACTTATACGAGAGTCTGAAATTGACATTACGACAATTTGTACGCACGAGACACTCCATTTTAGTTGTCACGTGACGCATTTCTGTGACACAAAAAGGAGGTTTAATATTTTTTTTATGCATGTCTTATTCTTAACGAGACGTCTTGAGTTATATGTCATCTCATATTTTGACAGGCTCGGTGACATTGAAGGTACACTAACTAGAATATTAGGAGATGAACCTTTACTTTCATGTAGGTAAAGACGTTTTTATGAGCATGTGACGGCCTTCATGAATAAGGAATATTGGAACGAAGTTCCTTATCCCGCGTTGTGAAAGGGGGCTAGACGGAAAAAAATTCTTACGAAAAGTTGTAACGATACTTTTTTTCGAAATTTAAATGATATGGTTTATTATTGGGTTTGTTTTTTTCATAATTTATTTAAAGGCTACATACGACATGTTTAAAATTCTGTTCCATTTATAAATTAGTAATTATTAGCATAGTCTTGATCTTTTATTGAAGACCCAATACTAAAGATGAGGAATTGCAAGCGACACTTCTCAAGTTTTTAAGAGCATGTGACGGCCTCCATGAATAATGAATATTTTATTTCTTGCCGAGCCAGTCTGGTCGTTCAGAAGGAATCTTATTATCGTGAGCCGATTTTGATAAAATAAAGCCCCAAGCTATGTTCCAGTTTATGCGAAAACTCTATTCGAAATCGTCTAGTAATTTTGATGATAGGTAAGCATGTACAGAAAATCAGACCGGCGGATTTTTCAAAAATGCCAGTATTGTATTTTGTTACAGTTATAAGCAAATATTTTCAATGCACAGACAGAAGAAGATTTAATAGGTGATGGTGACTACTTACCTTGATGGATCTGTTATTCAGCTAATCAGAAGCTCCGAGGGCAGACCTTTCACGTTATTGCGTAGTAAATGAAAGAGTCAGAGCACGAAGGCCGTGTCGAAACCTCCTCGCTAGTGTCATTTTTCCTCACAGGATAACACTGATGCTTGCTTGTCCTTTTGACAGAAGAAATAAGGGGCTCGATTCTGTAAGGAAAATTACACTAACTCGAGGATGTTTCGTCGCGCCCTCTATGCTCTGTCTCTATCGCTTCGTACGCTAATACTACTAATCCAGTGAGAGATAAGCTCTGGGAGGCCTCCATGAAGCGGCTCGCCGACGAAGATTGTATTAGCTGAATTAAAAAATAAGAGTGAATAGGCTACTAACGGGAAAGCGAGCTCCATCTTCGGCCTCATCTTCACTTACCATCAGGTGAGATTGAGGCCAATCGCAATCCCGTCTGATATAAAAAAAAATAAAAAGAAAAGAATAAAGGGACTGGTGACCTTAGAATTTATTTTGAAATTTATCAATTGGAAAATAGGGAGGAAAATTAAATAATGTTATGAATAAGCAATTAGCAAAACGGCTTCCTAATTTCAATTATCAAATATACAATGAGGATAATAATATGTAAATTATGGAATAACATACAAAAATTTAAAACCAATCTACCTACTTAATATTCTCTATTATGTTATTTCAACCAACCTACTGTTAGATTTTCTAAGTCAAATTACGTACCTTTAGACTTGGAAACGAGATTTAGGCATATAAAAAAAATAATGATGTGGAGATCTTAAAGGCCGGTTTTGAAAGCAAAGAATGTTATAGAAAAATCATCGTTATTGCTTGAAGGATAAGGTTTATTTTTTGATACAATAGTTGCGCAATGATGTTGGTGATCCTTACCTTGATATCATTACAAATATCTTACTACTATTATCAATTATAAATACGAAAGGTTAGATCCATCTTTGTTCCTGAATTACGCCAGAACTGCTAAACGGATGTGGATCAATTTGGCACAGAGATGCTCTGATACACTGATCACTACCCTGGGACCCTGGGACATTCTTTTACACTTTTACACACGGCCATCTGATCCCAAACTAAGCAGAGCTTGTACTATGGAAACTTTTTTACTTGATTACTTTTTTTCTAAATACATACTTATATAGATATTTACACACAGACACAAAACAAACAGACATGTTCATGCACACAAATGTTTGTCCTGGGTGGGAATCGAACCCGCGACCTTAGGTTTGGCAGTCAGAGCGTTAACCACCGAGCCAACTGGCCTGTCAAACTCAAATCAAACTACATAAAATGTTATAAATTTTTCTGCTGTATATTTGTTTGGGCTAAACCCAAGCTATTTTTTTACCGACATAGTATATTATTATATCTATCTATGTCCTCATCTAAATAATACCATTATCCTTTTCACCATATTATCTTAAATACTACTGAATTAATATAATTCGCCTTCAGTCATCCGGCTATAGAGAAATTAGATCCAACCGTGAAAATCCGGGGCGAGTCGCTATATTTACATAAAGTAAAAAGAGAAAGAAACTACATGATTCTAAATCACTTTTTTGTTAGGTTTTTCTAATAAATAGTAAACCTTGGAACAAAACAAACATGTCCAGCGAAAACTGGGGTAACAATGTGTCAAGATTCAAGATGGCCACAGCGATTGCTAAAGTTGATAACCAAAATAGTTTTCCAAAGTAGATTACGTTCTTCACTTATATTACAAAGAATAACCCATAATATATAATATTCATAAAAAACCACAAAATTTCTTTCATCCATGATTGAATCACTAACATCCAAATCAAGAGTTAAAACTGTTACTAGAATATATCATTAATGGAGTATTGTGATAAGCTCTTTGTTCCGTGATTGTGACTAAGTCGGTGACAGGTATGCTTTTCGAGAAACCAAAAAGCCTAGCTTTAAAGTCATTATTTTTTTTTAATTTAGAAAATAGATTTCAAGTTAGCTTTATAATACTTTTTATCTCGGGAAAAAGTAAGACCCCTCGGGAACGCTAATAAATCTTTGGGGGACAGCTAGTACAAATGTACAATATTCCGAGCATAGGCAACTGTAGGTATTCAATTCGCTGCCATATCATTCAGCTCTATGATTATGATTTCAAGTTTATTAGAGCAGCTATATTTTTGAGTCCAAATTCCTAGAACAATTTTTAAATGTACGTCAGGCTGGTGCGGTTCTTCAGAGGCTTTTAGTTCTATAATCAAAACGGTAAATCAAAAAGAAAACAGTACATTATTCTAAGGACGACTACATTCGTTTGATGTATAGTTTTATACTAATAGCCGCGAGGCCGGGCCGGCCTGACTTACATATTTTTACTAGCCATCTCCATTATTCGGCTAAAACTAACTTCGTCGTCGAGTCATTACAACGAATCCTCGGTGAGCTTGTCTCTCATGTGATTGCATGGTAAACGAAAGAGACAGAACATAGAGCCTTCAACGAAACATCCTCGAGCGTAATTTTCCTTACAGAATCAAAGCCCAGTAAGGAGACGTCTCATGCTAAGTAGATGTTTTGATATAATTATATTTAATTAATAAGTAGTAAAGACGCTATCAAATTGTAGTTAAGAAAGGTAAAAATTGTATCAGTGATTTTTTATCTTTTAATCACATAAACAACCGAATAAACAAAATCCTTTGTCTAGTAATTCAAGTAATTACATTAACGGAACAATAAATTTAATGAAAAGTGCACAAACAACATTTAAACGATTTGAGTGCTGCAAAATAAATCTTAATTACTCTGCAATTTGGAGTTTGTTTCGTGTATGCTCTTTTCCACCGGCGCCATGTCGTCTGTCTTCGTGACCTTCAACGTAGGGGATTTATCACGGCTTATAACGTATATCCAAGTTTATTATACGAGTAGGTATACTGTAAACGGCTTCAGTCGCCAATAACATTTTTCTTTTAAGGCCAAAGTTAGGACGTTTTCAGTTGAGTCATTTGATTTCCTTATAAAGGCTTTACTAAATCTCAAATATGGAACATAATTTTTGTCTGTTTGCGCGCTTAGTTGTCTTTAATTATGCGTTAGTTTTGATGCGATTTTTTGTATAATTTAGAAAATTACTTCTAAGAACTTTATATATAAAATCATTTACATTATTTTGCTCAGAGGAAGTTGGGGCGGGTCGATAGTGGTTGATAAAATTTACAATAGTACTGGTATGGTTCATTAGTTAACTAATACAAAATAAACTAGTTTCTTTTTATAAATACATATATACATATTTTTTTTTTTTTTTTTTTTTTATTTCTTTTTACATTTTCTACGGACTCTTAGTCCGTACTCTTTGAAGATTCTACGATTAATTATTTTACGATCTATTGTAATGTGTTTCTAAAAATTAACATCTTTCCGCGCGTGCTCAGCTCGTTGTTTTGAACTGAGGCTTGTGGTTCCTTAATAATAGTGTTACATTAAATTTTTCTATTGCCGATACATGGATTAAAATAATTTAGCATTTACATAGATTTAGTTACACTTATTCATCAAAATTTATAATTCTAAATATTAAAGTTTAAGCTATTTCAGCCTCGGATGGTTTCGCTCCCAAAAGACTTTCCATGACAACTGCATCTCGATGTTTTATGGCCATTTTTAAGTTGTATTCGAAAATGGCTCTTGTCGACGCGGCCGTCGCCCGCTGGATAAACCTGCCGATCGCGTCATCACCGTCGTCTGCATAATAGGTGCAGCCAACGGTGTGTCTCGATATCGCCACTACCGCGTGCGGCACGCTGTCGTGGAGTTGGAGTTTTTTGGCTTTTGTTTTAAAGATGAGGACCGACTCGTACGTGGCTCCTTGCGCTTCGTGGATGGTAAGGACGCGTGACCCTGTGCCCTCTCCATATCCCTTGCTGGTCAAGAATGCCTTTTCTTCCTGGGTATGGACCAGGAATAGGGTGTTAGGGAGTGTTTTGGGTACTTGCGCGTCCGTATATCTCATTAGCTTCATGGAGTTTATTAGAAGTTTGGACGAGTATATACCATTGTATACCTCGTTTAGGGCATATGCCACGTCCATCGGGTTACGATGTGTGCACAACAACTCCTGGCTGATGGAAGTTACCAGGTTTGGGTGTTGGTATTTTAGAGGGAAAAGATTTTCCCTGTCAATGTAGGGTAACTGGTTTATGTCTCCGATAAGGACCACTTCGCGGGCACCAGACAACCGAGCTGCCATTACGACGGATCCAAAGTGGTTCATAAGGGCTTCGTCGATTAGCTCTAGCTTAGTGGCTGGAGACCATGCGCTCGAGGCATATGTCATGATGGGCTCTATTACTGCGACGTAGATGGTTCTAGTGATCTCTCTATTCAAGCCCCACGTCACCTTTGCTGTGCGTGCCAGCTGTTTGTATATGTCAGCTGCTTTCTTGCATTGTGTGGTGACATGTGATTTGAAGGAGAGCTTGTGGTCGATGATAAGGCCTAGGAGTTTAATTTCCTGGACCAAGCTGAGTCCAACACCGGCCATGTGGATATTGGGGGGCTCGTACTTTAGCTTCCTCGTTAGCAACATCATGTTTGTTTTATGTGGTGCGAAGTTTAGCTTATTTAGTTTCCCCCATTCCACCACAGCGTCTAGGGTGGTATTGACGGTTTGCTCCATGGTGTTTGTGGTTTGGCCTGTGAAAACCAGAACCACGTCGTCGGCGAAAGCTTGGCAGTAAACCCCCTTACTTTCCAGATTATATAGCAACGAGTCTAGGATAATGTTCCAGAAGGTTGGTCCTCCAATGGACCCTTGGACACAACCCTTGGTCGTTTCCTTCCCGTATGTTGCTCTGGCATAGTTCACCTCGATTTTTCGGTCTGCGAGGTATGAGTTAACTAGCTTGAAGAGGTTTTGAGGACACTTTTTCCTCTGTAGTTGGAGTTTAAGAGCTGGCCACCACGCATTATCAAAGGCACCCTCTATGTCCAGAGATATTACAAGGACGATGCTTTTCTTCTTTTCAACTTCCTCTCGTATATACTCTATTAAGTCAAAAAGGGCGTCCTCTGTGCCTCTTTGCGGCATGAAGCCGTATTGTCTGTTGTTTAAGGTGGGGAAGATGTGCCACTGAAGTCTGCCTACCAGAAGTTTCTCAACAATTTTGCCGAGGACTGACAGGAGGCCTATTGGTCTGTAAGACTTAGGATGTGAGTAGTCTTCCTTACCCGGTTTACGGATGATGACCACGTGGGCTGTTTTCCATTGCTTAGGAAAGTGAGCTAGCGTTAAACATTTGTTTGCTATCCTCATGAACACATCCCTTTCGCTCCGGATTGCCTCTGAACAAATGTCAGAGGTCAGCCCGTCTGGTCCTGGGGCCTTTTTGGGATTAAGTGCTTGCAGCACTAACTCCAGCTCCGCTGATGTAAATTGCGGGTCATCTTCCGATAAGTCGTGGTTGTTCTCCTCCGCCAGCATCCGCAATTGTGTGTGGCTTGGAGTATCGGTTGCCACAGAGTCGTCTGGGTAGAATGTTTTGGCCAGAAGTTCCGCCGACTGTTGTGGGTTTAAGGTGTTACCGTCAGGATTCCTAAGGAGCATATCTTCTTGCCGTCTGGTAGTCCTCCTGATGACTCGGTAAATCTTGTCCCACATACTCTCTTTCTCTTGAGTCGAACAGTACTCTTTCCAACTTTCTGTTTGCGACTTCTTCACTTCTGTGACATACTCCAGCTTGGTTGTTTGGTATTCATCTATGACGAACTGTTTTCTAGAGGGGGCTGCGTTCCTGATTCTACGCTTTTTCCTCAGGACGTCTCTCTTTAGATCGTCTAGCCTCTTTGACCACCATGGTGGCTGTCTGGTGCCCTTCCATTGTCCTACGGCAGGGATGGTCGCTTTGCAGGCTTCGTGGATGGCGTCTGTATAGGCCACGATCTTGTCCTCGAGGTCCTCCGGGGTTGTAGTCTCCTCTATTGTGTCAGCGGTAATGTTTTTCGCCGCTAAAGAAGTCTTTAATGATGTTGAAAAGTCAGACCACTTTGCTTTTTTTGTGTTATACCTTCGCGTCGTGACAGGGCGAAGCGGTTCCAGGGGCTTGCCTAGACGCAAGGTAAACGTAATAGCGTTGTGATCCGACGTTGTTAGACCTCTGTCTACTCTCCATTTTTCGATCTTGCCCAGAAGTGGTGTACTACAAGCAGTAACGTCTACTATGCTTGTGCACATTTTACCTCTTCTGACAATCTCGAATGTGGGGGTGTCTCCACAGTTAAGGACATGCAGCCCGGAGTCATTCAGGAATGCGTTGTATGCAGCTCCTCTCTGATTTTCAATTCTGCTTCCCCACCAGTGGCTCCAGGCATTTATGTCTCCCCCGATAATAATGTTTGGGGTTGTTAGTTTTTTGCAGAGAGACTTTGACCTTTCTATGTATGGATCAATTTCTTGATCCCCCTCGAAGTAGACGGATATGACTCCCAGCCTCAGTCCACCTCCGACCAACAGAACTGCCGCTTCCGTTTCTGTGACCATCTGGGGGTCGTGTATGACCTCCAGGAGGTCGCCGAATATAATTATTGCGGCCTTTACAGGTTTCTGTCGGTTAAGGGTACACTGAATAACCATACACATAGTTATATGATATATATAGCTCGGTCTGCAATACTTGAGCTGATCTGTGAACCGGTTCACAGCTCCGGCTCACAAACGTTAGCCGTGAGCTGAACTGCAGCTCATGCATTTTGGTTGAGTCACCCATGTCTACATTTCAGCTGTCTTATCTATGATGCTAAAATATGGAGGAGCGAGGTATGAGACTCCTCCATTTAAAAGGAAAGATCTTCCGCCAGGCTAGGTGATGATGCCTGGGGACCGCGGTTCAACTGTTGATGTGGGATGCTTATATATATGTCAAATCCAGAGAGAATCTTGATATAGCGATGTAGGATTCTCGTGTTTCTACTCGTTGATAGATGTCGCCGCATCACTGTGTTGCGGGCGGTGAAGGATTGTAGGCGTGTACATAGATGTCGCCACAAATAATTCAATGGAAGTAATTACGAATATTATAGCAAAGGTTGAAGATTGAAATCCCACAGTTAGCTTGAAATTTCATTGAAGTAAAGACAAGTACTTTGTGATAAGAGTGAAAATCATCACAAAACAAATTTTGGCATTGTCCAAGATCCAGTTGATAAGTCGAAAATGCACTTTATATCCCTCGGGAACGCGGGTGAAACCGCGGAGGGCAGCTGGTATTATTATTATTTAATTATCAGGCTGGCAGTTGATTCAACTGTTGAGTGCCTATATCCTGTTGTTCTCTTTGAGATGGGTGTCGAGTCGGTTTTTGAACTGATTAACATTTTGAGGAGTTACAACGTCTTCTGGGGGCTTGTTCCACGCTTTGACCACTCTGTTGCTTAGGGAATATTTGTGAGGGTTGTTGTTCGAGCAACTAGTGCTCAATTTAAGACAGTGGCGTTAAACGATCATTATTGTCTCGTTTGAATAGACTTTGGATCATATAATTTATTCAGCTGTCTGTCACGCAATTGAGTCTGGAACGTCCAAACTTTTACATTTATTGGAAGGAAATTACAGGCACATGAGACTTAACAACTTCACGTCTCAGGGTCGACAACGCATTGGCGATGCCCCTAGTGTTGCAAAAGTCCATAGGCGGCGGTGACCACTTACCATCAGGTGGACCGTCCGCTTGTTTGTCGGCCCATGAGGTATAAAAAAAAAAGAATATTTACAGAACGTGTATTCTACGTTTACCTACAAGAAAATCGTGACAATACCAAATAGAGCGTAACCGCAAAATTGCCATTCGTCCGTCCATTGGGATATTCTGTCTACCATATTACATGTTTAGGCGTCCATTGCCCGTTGGATTTGTATTACGAAACCCTATAACGTTGCGGTCACGCACGGGACTCACTTTGTTTGTCTGCATTGTAATCTCGATGTTTTTTCATTTGCTATGTTTTGTCTTCGTGTTTATAGACGGACGTTTTTGTTTTTTTATTATTTAAAATTGGCTTGCATTTGGGCTTCTATTGACCCCAAGTGGGGGTATAACGAGGTCGAGGATGTAGCACGTTACCCAAAAAATGCCTATTCACTCTGCCCTTGAATATATTCAGGTTATTAGTGTCGGAAAAAACTGACCCCAAAGAGAGTTCCACTCTTTCGCTATTTGTATGAGGTACGAAGAAGAAATATGCAGATCATTATAATACACACAGCCATCTGTTCCTAAACTAAGCAGAGATTGTACTATGGAAACCAGATAACTGATATACTACATACATATTATTTTTCATTCTAAAAACATACATTTACAGATATTTCTACCGCATGCTTGTGTTTGTGACCATTATTTCTTGGCGGTGAAATATTATAGTATTTCACCTAGATAAGAACTTGCTTTCTAATTGCTAAACTGCTTTCTAAACTGCAGCTGCCAGAACATAAGAGATGGTACTTAACAACAGATTTTCAGTATTGAGACAATAATACACATGGTTAGTGATGTGGAAATCATTTTTGGGCCCACAAAACATGGAAGAAGATTTCTCTTGAAAAAAATATACTTTTACAAATTTCGAAAATAGCCAGTATCCTACCAATTTATACTTCATTCACAACTTCTTCAACCAATTACTCAGTACAACTTACACGTTTTATAATATTACGTACTTTCTATTAGTTATTGATGCGTCAAATTAGTACGGTTTGAAATCATGCTATAACCCTTCGGTTTCAAAGTCTTCAAAGCAAAACCTTGCTCAGTTGGATCGGATGGAAGTGTACTAAGAAACAGCCTACGATGGTCTATTACCTATTAGTTCCTTTTACTTAGTCAATGTAATTATTCCAGATCCTGATCAGCCATGAGTTGTTCCCGAGGCATGGCTGTGTTAGCAGCGCTCCTGGTGGTCAGTGCTGCCGCTTCTCCTGTGAGGCGCTCCCCAGACCTTGAGGCGAGGCGACGAAGCGCCATCGACCGTAGTATGATCAGGTTCGAATATTTCAGTTAATACCTTGTACCCTAATAAAAATATTATTAATTTTACCTGTTTTGCTTTTAAAATGAATTACTTGATTCCCTCGGTCTAGAGCCCTCTATACTTATCGAAAAGTTCACGTGAGGGTGTAAAAGCCATCTGATGCTGACACCTTCTAGTCCGTCACAAAAAACATTGACTTACTAGTCACTTTTTTTGACAAAAGTAGTTAGATAAGAAAAAGTACTTTCTACGCACCAAAAACAATTCCTAAGTTCTAAAGTTCTAACAAATTATTAATCTCCACAGATTTGGAAGATCTTACCCCCCAGAGCCATCAGCAGCCGACCTCCGAGAAGCCTTCCAACGTCCAACCCGGAGAGGAAATAGCTTCCTCCGCTTTGGAAGATCACAACCGCTAACCCTCACTGCCGACGACCTGGTTTCCCTCCTCAAAACCTACGAAGAAGACTACGACAGTCCTGTTTCTAAGAAATCCGCGAGTTTTGTTAGATTCGGACGCGATCCCAGCTTTATCAGATTTGGTCGATCGGCTGATGAAGAGAGAAACGCTGAGCAGAGTTCTGAATTGGTGGTCAGTGGATATCCTCAGAGGAAAGGAAGGGCTCGCGACCACTTTATAAGGCTGGGAAGAGACAGTGAAGAGCTGAACGATAACGAATTCGAGGGTGAAGAGCGCAGGAAGCGATCTACCGACTCTTGCCATGATTGCTAATCGTAATCGTGGTTCCTATAATTTCAACGCCGTTTGAAGACTAGCATGGGATTTGTTTCTTTATACTCTAATGTACAGAGTCATTGCAAGTGAGAAAGAGACCTCATGCTTTGTCAGCACTTGTCTTCAAAATTTTCATTCTCATTACCAAGACACGGCTACCGAAATTTCTAAGGCTAAGCATGTGGTGCATTGATGTTTTAACTTTTTAAATATAACATATAAAACAATGGATATTTATCTAATATTAATTACTTAGATAAATTAGAAGGATTTGAAAAATATAAAATTAAAGTTTTATTGTTCCTAATATATTTGTTTATTGTAAACTTTTAAACCAAAAGCAAAATACGCTTATTCTTTGATATGTTATGATGGTACTTTAAAGTATTTTTAGATAATAGTAGATACCAAGGATCTTCAGTTTTCTTTCTGTTTGTATAGATAGAAACTTCATCTGTGTAAAATTGAATTGTTTTCTATAAATACATAAGGAACTGACTGTACTTTTAACTTTAAATTCAACTGTTCCTATGCTGTTTAAAATTAATTTAAAAATAAGAAATATAATAAAACGTGTCAGCATCTAAAACCATATAAGGCTGGGCGTTCTTAGTTTTGGATGTTCACACAAATGTTTAAAAAATATATATATATATATGTAATTATGTACTTGAATTAAATTGTTAAATAAGTCGATGTTGATAACAGTTGTTGCAATACTTAAATAAAGGGCATTTATTGTGTACAATGTTTATTTCATAATACGTATTTTAATTGTGGAAAATAAAACCAAATTTATTTAGAAACTTTTGATTGATTCATTACCGTATAATATCATTCTCTCAGAATTGGGATGAGAGGTAATTGCTTCAATTATGAGTGGTTTAAAACTGAGGTAACTTAATTATCGGACGTGATTGCTTTTGAAAATAACAAAATTGAATAGATGCAAACAGACCGAATGCGTTTGACTTTTTATTTTGTAATACTAGATGCTTCCGCGGTTTCACCCGCGTTATTAAGGTAAATAGCACCCAATATCCTTCTCCTATTTATCAGCTATCTTTTTGCAACTTAAAATCGAGGAGACAGCAATCTCAATATATAAAAATACAGCTTCCATGTTCGTGTGCGCAAAACTCAAAAAGAAGTCAATTTATTGACTAGAAATTCTCACACAATATAACATTACTATAAAAGAGTGGTTTTATATATATATTTTTTTAAATCTATAAAGTTCTAAAGATGGGCCTATGAACAGAAGGACCAACGGACAGCGAAGCCTTAGTAAATAAGGTCCCGTTGGCACCCTAAAAACAAATGACTTTTTCATTAATTTAATAAATAAATATCCTGGGACATTCTTTACACACGGCCATCTGGTCCCAAACTAAGCAGAGCTTGTACTATGGAAACCAGATAACGGATATACTACATATACTACTTTTTTTTCTAAATACATACACTTATATAGATATTTACACCCGTACACAGAACAAACAGACATGTTCATGCACACAAATGTTTGTCCTGGGTAGGAATCGAACCCGCGACCTTCGGTTTGGCAGTCAGAGCGTTAACCCCCAAGCCAACTTTCCTGTAATAATAATAATTACCTTATATTAGACGGAGCCAAATGTGGTCGGTAGATACTATAAATAGAAGAACGTATCTACCTTTATTATCCTTCTCACTCATTTGTATAACGCTCTCTTATACTTATACTCTTATCTTTTTATACCTTGGCCGACAAACATGCAGACGGTCCACCTTATCAGAGTAAATTATCGCCTTCGCCAATACACAGGGGCATCGCCAATGCATTGTCGACCCTTAGACGTGAAGTTGATAAGTTTCATGTGCCTGTAATTTCACCGGGCCCCTTACCTTTCTAACCGAAACACAGTAAATACAAGTGCACTACTGCTCCACGGCGGAAATGGGTAAGGTTAAGCACTAAAAGCTACTACTCAATTTGCACAAATTTATTCATTCACAGTTATGAAATTGAAATACAAAACTGTGTAAAATAAACAGTAAAGATTAATAATATTGGCGTACCAAAAATGTAATAAATCCATACCCAATCTTCCACGTCATCTTTAAATAAATGTAGATAAATGTAACAATATATGTCATAGAAGTAATCAATTCGGCAAATAAGTAATGATAAATAATACATTTCAATAAAATTATTTATCTTATCTTGAATTATTTTCCGAGCCAAGAAAATCTTGACAAATCTATTTGTCGGAGCTAGGATATTCTATTGAATAATTTAGCTAAATTATTTCCATTACTCAACTTCCCTTCCGACATAAGAGTAAAGTTAGTTCTAAAGGTAGTATCTTTAGAGTAAAAGAGCTCCTAGTGCAGAGTTCGTCCGGGGAAGTACTACCACCTTACCCATTTCGACCGTGAAGCAGTAGTGCACTTGTATTACTGTGTTTCGGTTAGAAAGGTAAGGGAGCCGGTGAAATTACAGGCACGTGAGACTTAACAACTTCACGTCTCAGGGTCGGCAATACTTGGCGAAGCCCCTAGTGTTGCAAATGTCCATAGGCGGTGGTGACCACTTACCATCAGGTGGACCGTCTGCTTGTTTGTCGGCAGAAGTGGTATAAAAAAAACTACAGGAACAAACATATTCATTTAACCTTTTGAACGCCAATGTCGACTATACTCGATATGCGCGAGCGTGCCCTGTGCACCATTGTCCTCTATACTCGATAATAAACAGCTCACAGAAACAAAACAATCATTTTAAACCTTTATGTATTTCATTGATACAGGTATTTATATCGAGAGAACGAGATATTTAATCTTGGCGCACAGTATATGAAGTTACCGTTATAGCACCACAGTGGCTGCCACATGCTTCATGCTTGTGAACAGGTGCTGCTTGTGGGGGCTGGTCAGCTTTAGTTTGTTTGTATTTTTTTATTATTAGATATTCATAATATTATTGTTTAATAATTCTTAACATCCGTGATACAGCACAGGTTTTCTCAGTGAGACTAAATAAATATTTTGTAATAAATCTAAGATCGTTTTTAAAAAGAGTAATGCTGAATTTATTGCCGACTCTTCTCAGTAAAAAACAACCTTCCGAACTGGTATTAGAGTCTGACGTTTCATAAGTGCCTGTAAAGGCCTATTTGAATAAAAATATTTGAATTTGAGCATTGCGTACAAGAGATATAAAGCTGGTGCCCTAGACAGGATATCTGAATTGGTGGTCAGAGAATATCCTCAGAGGAAAAGAAAGGCTAACGACCACTTCATAAGGGCAAGAGACAGTGAAGAACTCTGTTTGTGGTAAGGTGGTAAGCGTACAAAACTTAAACCAAAACTCTCAATTGCAACTACTAGAACAAACTGATTGTAACTACGTGTATAGGTGATACTTAACAGATTATGATGAAAATTATAGGAGTTACAGCTTGAAAACCGGAGATAGGATACATTGTATTCCGGAAACGCGGGTAAGCAGCGGGTCTCAAGCAATATTAAGAGGGTTGTTACATATCCGGAGCTATCATTTCCGGTTATAAGTAGCACCAAGTTCCGAAAGCTGCCGGAACAATTTAAAGGGATCACTTTGTGAGGCCATTGTTTCTTACATTGCCATTTCGAACAATAATAATAAACTTATTTTACCAAAGCCATAATGTTTTAGCAAATTTAAAGTATTTTGAAAGATAATTGTGTGGTTGCGGCCACTACCACTCACAACTCATTTAGCATGTTGTTAGAGGAGACTAAAGTACACCTGCAGTCAAGATCTTGCATTAATTAGTCAAGAAATGCATTCCATTTATTTTATCTTGGGACATTTTTATACACAGCCATCTGTGCTTTGATTCTGTAAGAAAAATGGCACTAAGTCGAAGATGTTTCATCGAGGTCTCTATGCTTTATCTCTTTCGTCAACTACGCAACCAGGTGAGAGGTAGGTTTTCCGAGGCCTCGCCAACGTAGTTTGTTATAATTTAATAAGGGGGCCGATTCCAAACTAAGCACAGCTTGTACTATGGAAACCAAATAACTGATATACCATTAATAATGTTTTTTGTTTGTTTTTTTTTTATAAATAATAATAATAAATATCCAGGGACATTATTTACACACATCCATCTAACCCAAACTAAGCAGAGCGTATACTATGGAAACCAGACACGTGATATACTACTTTTACAACTATTTAAAAAAAAACATACTTATATAGATATTTACAGCCAGACATAGAACTAACAGACATGTTCATGCCCAAAAATGTTTGTCCTGGGTGGGAATCTAACCCACGGAGTTATAAAAACCTATCACAGCTTCAAATTAACGAGAAATAGTCGATCAAATTATTAGCTACAGAACCCTACACTGCGAGTGACCCGTCACGCAATAGTGCATTTTATGTATGATGTGTTGGGGTATCTTTTTCTACGATTTCACCATGGTAAGTGATGATATGGGCGAAATTGTACCCCTTACAACCGAGTGAACAAAAAAATTAATTACGTGATGAGATACATAATTAATAAATCCCAAGACATTCTTCACACATGGTTACCTGATCCCAAGTTAAGCAGAGTGTACTGCGTGTAGTATGGCTACCAGGTAACTGATATACTACATAATATACTACTTTTTAAATACATACTTATATAGATATTTACACCCAGACACAGAACAGACATGTTCATGCACACAAATGTTTGTCCTGGGTGTGAATCGAACCCGCGACCTTCGGTTTGGCAGTCAGGGTCTCTAACCATCAAGCCAACTGGCTCATCAATCAATATTATATTTATCTCACCGTGTAAAGTACAGTGAAAAGTTCGCTTCTCGTCCAACAAACGACAAAAGTGCCTCGTTCTCTCCCGGCTAGATTACACTGGCGCACATTCCCCTAACTCACTTTTCTTCCCGGTAACCTAGCATCAACTTGCTTATTAAAATTACAGTTTGTAACACGTACTTTTCATGTCAATGTAAGAAAAAATCCCGCGCTTTTTCGCCCTAATGCATATTATTTTAAATAAATAATGATAAATATCCTGGGACATTCTTTACACACGGCCATCTGGTCCCAAACTAAGCAGAGCTTGTACTATGGTAACCAGATAACTGATACACTACATATACAACTTTTTTTTTCTAAATACATACTGATATAGATATTTTACACCCAGACACAGAAAAAACAGACATGTTCATGCACACAAATGTTTGTCCTGGGTGGGAATTGAACCCGTGACCTCAGTGGCAGTCAGAGACGCTAACCACCAAGCTACTGGCCTGTCATTTTAATCTTTGCAGTTAATATTGATTGTTTTTTTTTTCCATATTAATTTCTCTTGTCACTGGCGTTCTGTGCTCTATTACCTATGCACTATTGTTGGAACATTGTGATTTTGTGAGGATCCTTACTCCCATAACACAAGTTCATTCTTAGCTTGGGAGTTAGTGGTTCATAGACTTACGTACTTTATTATTTTGAGCTCCACCATTCGACACCTGTCTGTGCATCATTCTAAATAGTCGCTTTATAACTATAAAACAAAGGATAACAGCCCATAAAGCTCGTTAATAAAGGTCAGATTCACGCGGCAACAGTTTATGTGTAAACCGGGCAAGTTACTCGTGGCTTATTCGCTCTTATCGGGTTTAATTGGTCATTTTGCTGAAAGGATCCAGTTCCAGTGCGTTTGTTTAGTTTAATTTAGTACGTACTGTAAAATTTTACAATGGCTAAACCATTTGTAATACATTAATTAACGTCTATATCTTAGGGTAAAAGTAGCGTATGTTTTTCTGTATTTTGCCAGGTATTAGTAAAAAATATGGATAGAAAAAAACTAATTTTGGTATAGTAACACCTCAGTTATAAGGGCTGCTGCCTAGAATACAGCCTTGTCCTAGGGAGTAGTTTGTATTAAAAATAGATTATACCAATGTATACTAGATTCCTCCCGTGGATTTTTCCAGAGGAAGTTATTGATTTCTCAGGTTCAAAGAATCGTGTGTTAATTCATAACTGACTCTAAATATAAGGCAAGCTTTATTTAAATCCTCTACGTCGTTTATAAGCTGAATTTACAAACATTTTTTCACAAAATCGCTCCGGGATTCGATTCTCTAAGAAAAATGACTCTAGCTCAACTTTGTTTTGTCGCGACCTCTATGCTGTCTCTTTCGCTAACTACGCACTCACCTGAGAGGTATGCTTTCTAGGGCTCCGTGTGCCGGCTCGCTTTTGTAGCAAATTTGTATTAGCCGAAAAAGGAGGCTAATCCAAAACTGAGTACAGCTTGTCCTATTCAAGAGCGGATCCACTGTTGTGGGCACGTTGCACGCCCACAACCCTAATAGACTTGTGTCGTCATACTTCCATGTTAGATGGCTGGTGATATCGCACCCTCAGAACGATAGAGGCTTAACTTCAGTGTATGAATTTTGAGACCGCCAGTGCAAAATGTCCTAGTAACATACCACCTGTTCGACTCGATAGTGTTCCTCTGGAAAGGGTTGAGAAATTTAACTACCTGGGGCATATTTTGACTGTCGATCTCAGAGATCACGAAGACATGGAACGGGAGCGGAGGGCGTTGTCTGTTAGAGCCAACATGATCGCTCGCAGGTTTGCGCGGTGCTCAAGAGACGTAAGGGTTACCCTCTTTAGAGCGTACTGTACATCGCTATACTCGTGCAGCCTGTGGGCGCACTACACTAATAGAAGTTACAGCGCCATCCGCGTTCAGTTTAATAACGCGTTCAGGGCGGTGATGGGGCTGCCCCGATACTGCAGTGCCTCAGGTATGTTCGCAGAAGCACGCACATACTGCTTTAACACGACAATGCGTAAGCATGCAGCGTCCTTTAGGTGCTTAGAGGTGGAGGAGTTTTGAGGTGCATAGAGTGCGGGCCAGCTCCAACACTGTGTTGGCGATAGGTTGGACTGCCCTTTTATTCGACATAGTTCCAGCAGACATGTCGCTGTACCAGTGCCGGAGAGAAGACTGTAAAGTTTATACCTTATATAATAATAATTCAGTTTAGAATTATAATTTTATCTGTATTTATGTTTGATTCTATATTTTTATTTTTATTATGATTTAATGTTTGATATGTTTTATTGTTGTTTTGTTTTAATTATTGTATTTTATTTATTTGTGCATTGATGTGTGAGATTATATTTGTTAATTAATGGGTGCAAATTACCTGACTAAATGAAATTTATTATTATTATTAACTCAAAAAATCACTTTTGGCACATCTCTGATTAGGTCACTTTAGCACTGAGCGGGGAGGGTGGGTCCCGGTGTTAAAGAGGCTGAAGTATCGGTATTCTTATTCTATCATTAAATTGACTGTGTTTTACTATACATTGGATAGAGTGTACTTTGTTTAGTCTCTCTATGATCGTAACTCCATTTCGCAAAATTTTAAGTTAAGCCCTTATCGTACTGAGGGTGCGATATTATATCCAATTCATTTATAAAATTAAAAAAAAACTCCTTTGTATGAATATACTGTATCGATCCTGGAGGAGTATACACCCCGTGTTAATACTTGGCTGATTTTTGGATAGAGGTGACTACAACTTTTTTGAGGGCTGGTTCCGCGCCTGCTCCTATTCCTAACATATTGTCTTCAAATAGCTGGTATATGGTTCTTTACACTCGGCCATCTGGTCCCAAACTAAGCAGAGCTTGTACTATGGAAACCAGATAACTGATATACTACTTTTTTTTCTAAATGCATACTTATATACATATTTACACCCAGATACAGAACAAACAGACATGTTCATGCACACAAAATGTTTGTCCTGGGTGGGAATCGAACCCGTGACCTTCGGCTTGGCAGTCAGAGTCGCTAACCACCAAGCCAACTGGCCTGTAAAAATATGCTTATGTTATACTAGCGACCCACCCCGGGCTCACCTGAGACAGAAATGACAACTATACTTTGTACTATTTGTACAAAACAAACATGTTTTTAAATACAAATGTTTGTCCTGAGTGGGAATCAAACCTACGACCTGTAATTTGGGAGGCTGGCCCACATAAACTATAAGTTTATATCACAATAAATAAACGTTTATTTCCGAAAATAAATAGCTTGGTTCTGCTAACTTATTAATATTACAATATTATTGAACAAATATTACAAGTAAAGTAGAACGCCGGATATTGTTCAAGGAAATAGAAAAGGATGTCATGCCTTTGTGTCAGATTAAAATATTTACAAAGAATGGTTCTGTTCGTTGTCATTAGCATACACAGCTTATATACCGGAGTAAATAATATTCACTCAGGCTTTATATGACAGATCTCTATGAGATTCTCTTTTTTCTTTTTGTTTTATATATTTTTAAGTAACTATCTATATATATTATGTATTCTATACAGGTTGCTACAAAACTACCCGTAAAGCCGAAAGGAGGTTAAATGGGTCCTTATAACGAGTCCATTCACAATATTTTAGAACTGTAGTAACGCTGTACCCCAAAAAAATAAAAAAAACTGATTTTTATGAATTAAAAATAGAAAAACTATTAAAGTGGACATTTATTAGGTAAAATAGGTACGTAGGCCTTTCTGTTAAATAATCTGGTTCCCTGACATGACAGCTTACTAGGGTTGTTGGCTTTGATAATTTTATTTTTGATTTAATTATATTTTTTCACGTAACACGTAACACGTTGTATGTTTTATAGCTGTCCCCTACGGTTTCACCCGCGTTTATCGATATCTATATATATCTAGGAAAAAAATAATGAAAGCATTCCCATACCGATATATTAGCCCATGTTATACTAGCTGTCCTCAATCTATTATCGATATCATATATAGGAATATATATATTCCATCTAGGAAAAAAATAATGGTAGCATTCCCATACCGATATGTTAGCCCATGTTATACTAGCTGTCCTCGATCTATTATCGATATCATATATAGCAGGAGTGGCCAACAAGTCGATCGCGATCGACCGGTCGATCGCGCGACCAATTTTGGTCGATCACTCGCAAGTTCCATGAGGGGACGCATTCAATGCCAAATGTTTCTAGTACTTGATACAGGAATGAACATGTACGCAGCTCATGGTTCGAGTAGGGAGACATTCGCAGCCGTTGCATGTCCCGTGCGCATATTGTTCATTACCTGCGCTTCTCAAAATAGGTCGATCGCGACTCAATTTTAAAATAAAAAGTAGATCTTATGTGCACAAAAGTTGGCCACACCTGATATATAGCCTATACCCATCTACGAAAAATTCCGCGTCGAATGGTAGCATTCCCATCCCGATATGTTCAGTAGTTTTGAGGTGATGGTGTGTCAAACATATGTTGCAACATAGGGTTCCTATTTATTATATAGATAGACAAGCTTTCGTCTTGCATTCTCGAAGAATCTAGGGTATCCCAAAATAATAACATAGCTTATGTTACTTCCGAAAAAGATTTTTAATAGTGAAAGTCTTATTAAATCGGTCCAGTAATTTATGAGTTTATTTATTACTAATAAAAATACAAATCTTTTCTCTTTTTAATATTATTGTAGACTAGCTGTCCCCCGCGGTTTGGCCCGAGTTCCCGAGGGATATAACATTTTCCTGGGATAAAATGTAACCTATATATTATTCCTGGATATGCTCTATCTATGTGTCACGTAACATCTAAATCCGTTCGGTAGTTATTACGTGAAAGAGTAACAAACATCCATAAATACTCACAAACATTCGCATTTATAATATTAAGTAGGACTAAATTTGCGGCACGCTATGATGGCCGTTTTGAGGTTTGACAATGACAAAGGAAAATAACCTTTATTCTTTCAGACATAAGGTGCATTTATTGGTCCAACAGCTAATTGTATGATGATGGAAATCAACCTTATTCCAAAGCAATACAGTTTCTTTTCCTATGACAATCTGAAACGTCAAAACGGCCATTATCGCGTGCCGGTAGTATATTAGGATATCCCTACTAATATTATAAATGTGAATGTAAGTTTGTTTGTTACGCTTTCACGCGAAATCTACTTAACAGTAAATCATGAAAATTGTACACATATTCTTGGGGGTATTAGAAGTAACATATGATACTTTTTGTGCCGGGAAAATGTTACATACCTCGGGAACGCGGGTGAAACCGCGGGGAACAGCTAGTGTTACTATAAAGTGTAATTATAGTAAGTAACTACACATATATACACTTCATATGGCCATGCTATGAGGTGTTTAGTGAAGCATATTTGCATTTAAGGCAAAAGCTTCACATCCAATATTTTTTTAAAACAAAAGCGTTTCAATGTTTGTCAAAGCTTCACGCTCAATGAGCTTTAAACTTAATGAATCCAGAATGACAAGGAGATGGTTATATACAGGAGTAGACTTTTAATATTCCGAAAAATTACAGGCGGTGGGTCAGTTAAATGTTGAAAATTAAGCATACTAGTGAAAATAAAATCAATTGCTATGCACATTGATATAAAATAAAAATTACCACACCGTGTACACATTCATATTTGTCGGAAGAGTCATTAGTACGGGAGTTGATTTGACAACGAGGCGACAGCGTTATGACGTCAGTGCTTTGACAGAGTCTGGACCTGTGTTCGCGCGAGCCGAGATAACGAAGACATTCGACAATCCCGAGCACACACTTCTCAACTGGCTGCCGCGCGGACAAATAGTCTAGGAACTGTCTCACGTTTCGTTGTGTTATGTGTGATAGTTTTAAAGTAAATAGAACAAGTTAACCTACCTACGACTTTTATTTTCTCATAAGAAATATCTACGCCCATATATAATAATGTCTGATGGTGATGATTCTACCTATGATCCGGCCTCCATATTCCGACATATTCATTATTATTGGCACATGGTTTTACTAACTTGCTCTCAGACACCTTTTTATTGATATTGAAATATTTATAATTTTACCTAATCTAATTATTAACAATCTTCCGTTTACAAATACTTAAAATAAGTAGATTTTTGCTATCTAAACTAAATAAAAGAATATTTTCAAACATTACTAATATTTATTAGGTACGCTCATTTAATTTTTCATTCGTATTTGTCTTTCTTTTAACTTTACAAGTAATTTTCTTTTCTTCTTATTCTTTTTTCAGAATTGCTGAAGGCTAAAAAAACCAATTGGAATGCTTAATTAAAATAAATAAATTAATGAATATTGTAATGGAGTTTTTCAACACATGGAGTGTTTTACGCGGACCCGAAATGCCGACAAAAGCCGATCCATAGTAGACACTTTTTTATTCATCCGAGCCTACAGTGGGATATATAGGAAAAATCATCTGGCAATATATAATCGTAGCAAAATATTTGTTTTACAATTTGAGCTCAGAATAAAAGTGTTTTGTTTCTTGTCTTCATTTTGTATTGATCACTTAAAAATCATATTTTAGCGACACTATGAAGACCCTTTTGACTTTTAAGTATGTCAAAGAAATGGTAATGCCTTTTGATTTGTTTCAGAAGTTTATAGTAATTAATTTGCTTTTTTAGGTTGTAATTATTGTTATTTTCTATATTGTAGTCTTGTTATTTCTTTTTTGTTTTTAAATGTTACCTATATTAAGTATTATGTAAATGTTAAATATAATCACTACATAGTATAAAATAAAGTCGCTGTCTATGTCCCTATATCACTATGTATGCTCTTTAAAATCTTACAACTACGCAACGGATTTTGATGCGGTTTTTTTTTAATAAATAGAGTGATTAAAGAGGAAGGTTTATATGTATTAGTATCTACATTGCACCTGAGCGAAGCCGGGCCGGGTCGCTAGTAACATATAAAAAAGTCAGATTTAAAAAAAAAAATATTTATTTATACAAAAACACAGCTACAGACTGTAAATTATTACACTCAAGTAAAATAAAAAGGACACTTAAACAATAATTAATTTATACTCCGATTAAAGCTGAGAACGGCATTCAAGTTATAATACTAGATCAGAGGGAATTATCTAATTACTAGAATTGCATTTAATATAAGAAAATATTTATTAAATAAAGAAAAGTGTAACCTTGCTGAGTTCTTCTCAGTTGAAGGGTGACTACCGAACTGGCGGTAGCAAAGTGTCCTCCCCGGGCTTAAACTGCATAAATGGTTTTGAATTTAGATTTTTTTAAATATTTATGATAAAATAAACCTTATTATAACAGTTTAGGGTCTATTTTCCTTTGATTTTGGGCCTCAAAGCTAAACCTCCTTTTCCGGGATAATGGCCGTACAGATACTTAATATGTAACCATACATACAAACTTTCGCATGTATAGTAGGAAATAAGATTCTATCCAAGCTGTCTAAAAATATACCCTAATATCTAACGGACAGAACTTATATTAGCAAAAATAACACAGTAATCTTCTTTGAGTTTCTCAGATGCATTATTGCCCAGCTTTTATAGGATAAAAGGTGTTATTTTATTTACAGGAAGCTACTTTTGCTTAAGGGTGAGTTTAGTTGTGTCAGATATTTGAGTTATTTATATTAGTTGTGTGATGGAAAATATATAATTGACAGGCCAGTTGGCTTGCTTAGCGACCTTAACAAAACCGCAAGTCGCGAGTATTATTCCCACCCAGGACAAACATTTGTGTGCGTGCTGGTGGTGCGTCTGGCTGTAAATATCTATATAACAGACGCAGTCCGAAGGGGCCCTCCACTCACAGGGGACATGCCCCCCCCCCCCCCCCCCCCCCCCCCAAATAGGTCTTCTAAAAGTGTACAAAATAAAAAAAAAACATTGTATTATTATTAGTGACCCCCTCGAAAATTTCAGGCTGCAACCGCACCTGCTATATAAGTATGTATTTAGTAGTATATGTAGTATATCTATTATATATCTTCCATAGTACAAGCTCTGCTTACTTTGGGATCAGATCGCTGTGTGTAAAGAATGTCCCAGGATATATAATCTGTAATACGGTCGTGACTGAAAATAGAAGAATTATGTAGTTTTTTTCATCTAGTCCGCGTGATGAACATTTACAATATCAGGGAAATTGCTATCATGGTAGTACTACCCTGAACTTTTCAATAAGAGCTCTACTAAAATAATATGGCGTTAGATTACAACTTTAATAATTCTGAGTTGAGATATAATTTAAAAGTTAATGCATTCGATGGTCAAGAACAAAAAGGGGGCTGGACAACTCCTGTGCTGCTTTTTTGAGATACTTTGTATTAAATTACAAATAACATTGATATCTAACACAAATTAATGTAATAACAAAATTAAGTATATCCAATTTGGAGACCTAAATGAGTTCTTAAATTCAGACCACGTAGACCACTTGCTTATGTTATCTAGAATTATTTAATTCAATTATCGCAATATTATATTTTCACATTGTAGAATAACTTATGTAGTACATATCGCATCCTCAGAACGATAGGGGCTTAACTCAAAAAATCACTTTTGGCACAATCAGAGGATTGGGTCACTTTCGCACTGAGCGGAGAGGGTGGGTCCCGGTGTTAAAGAGGCTGAAGTATCGGTATGCTTATTCTATCATTAAATTGACTATGTTTTACTATTCATCTGATAGAGCGTACTTTGTTTAGTCTCTCTAAGATCGTAACTCCATTTCGCAAAATTTTGAGTTACGCCCTTATCGTACTGAGGGTGCGATATGTTTAATCAGTTCAAATTGAATTACTTAATAAGTACCTATCTTCGATATAAATTAACACATTGCCCTCATTCGGCATTTAGGTAAAAATGAAATGCTGATTGGCGCACTGCCTGAGAATGGCTTTGTTTAATGACATTTTCGTAATAATCCGAAAGGTTTATAAAATTGGAAAAGATGACCGGAAAATCATAAAAATCCGCGATCATCAGTCAAAAAATTACTTCTATTTGGTATTACAAATTAAATTAGCACTTATATTATAAATAAGAAAAATAAATACCCTGAGACATTCTCTTACACACGGCCATCTGATCTCAAACTAAGCAGAGCTTGCACTATGGATCAGCTAGGTGGTAAACTAAATATACTATTTTTTTTTTCTAAATACATACTTATATAGATATTTACACCCAGACACAGAATAAGCAAACATGTTCATGCACACAAATGTCTTGGGTGGAAATCGAACCCGCGACCTTCGGCTTGGCAGTCAGAGTCGCTAACCACCAAGCCAACTGGCTTGTCATATTGAAAGTATCTATAGGACTTAGAAGTCCAAAGTATTGCCAAAGTCTTATATTAACATATTTAATTACATAAATCTTAAAAACTACCACACAAAAAATAATATATTGTAATGGAAAAAATACTGACCGGCATGATAATACACTTTCTTTTTGAACTACCATCGCCTTAAAACATTACATAACTAAAGCAAATATGGCAAAGCATCATACAGTCTGTAATTATAGAGTGCCTGAATTATTTACCGTTTGGATTAAGGAAGGAACATATAAGATACACTAGGCCGCGATGAGGTGACCTTTGTGACCTTTACGGGGATAGAACCGTGGGGGAAACCATTACTTTGTGGAACTTTGTTGTACCCAGCTACTACCACCCTCAAACTGTAGATAGTTCTAGCAGCTATTGGTAAATTTTAAGGATAGGCATATATTTTTTTTTGTACCACTTGGGCCGACAAACAAGCAGACGGTCCACCTGATGGTAAGTGTTAAGTATTTACAACACTAGGGGCATCGTCAATGCGTCGACCCTGAGACGTGAAGTTGTTAAGTCTCATGTGTCTGTAATTTCACCGGCCCTCACCTTTCTAACCGAAACACAGTACAAGATCACTACTGCTTCACGGCAGAAATGGGTAAGGTGGTAGTACTTCCCCGGACGAACTCTGCACTAAGAGCTCTATTACTCTAAATATATGTTTAAGAAGTATGAAAAGTCACTATTTCTGACAGTCTGCTTGTGTGCTTAGCTATTTAAAAGCAATAACTTTTAACGAAAAATGCTACGGAATAGTATAATCCCTTTGCGGGTCGCAACAAACTACTGTATTTTAACTAGTCGGTTTATTATCAGTAGTGGATCTTCCTCGGCTAGTTCAAAGCGATGAACATCCTTTCATGGCGTCATTTCGAGCGCAAGACAAAGCGTTAACTTCCATTTATACCAGCAGCTTATACAGCCCTCGCATTATAAGACGAACTTCTTCGGCGAGTCGGCACGACGAGAGCGCACCTCTCAGTTGATTGATCAGTTCACAAGAGAGACAGAGCATAGAGATCGCATTGATTCTTCGTCGAGATTGTCACTTACTTTAGGGAATCATCCCAGAAAGATATCGCCAGCCAGTCCGTCTTTAATGTTAAATGTTGTTGTAGAGTTAGTTTCATACTTATAAAAAAATGATAAGTGTGTGTGTAAGGGTTCCGTAGAAACTTGTATGATAGTTCGTCCATCTCGAGAATCAAATCTTGTACTATTTCCCCTTTTTTCCGATTGGTATCCCCAAAATAGATAGAAGCAAATTAAAGAAGATATTTTGATAATGAATTTCTTAATGAAATTATATCCTTTACACACGGCCATCTGATCTCAAACTAAACACAGCTTGTACTATCAAAACCGGATAACTGATATACTATATTTTTTTTCTAAATACATTTGTAGATATTTCCACCCAAACTCAGAACCAACAGACATTCTCATGCCCATAAACATTTGTCCTGGGGAGGAATCAAAATACACGAACTGTCGCGTGTCAGTCAAGGTCTAACCACCAAGCCTCAACAGCTTCAAGTGGCCTGTAAGATTGTTAGTTCCTTATTATTAAAACGAAGGATGACTTCACTTACCGTTTAAAGGAAGTAATTAACGTAGCATTGAAATCAGGCGTCATTCCATTATGCAATCATGAATGAGTGCTATCAGGTCCCTCTGCAATTATGCTGCGCAATGCATTGTGGGAAACTTTATCGGATGGTTCATGGATACGGGTGTGGTCATAGAAGCTTGGCTGATGTGGTAGCGAGTTTTGACCTGGTACCTTAGTGAAGACGTGGCTGCAGGTGTCAAGCACATAAAGCCTAAAAGGAAAGACATTTTACGATAATCTGTCATAAAATCTTTAAAGAATATTGTAGCGAATTGAATCTTCTTTTATGAATGCTTTTTCTCTGTTCTCTTTTTTGCTATTTTCCCTAAAATACCTCTTCTTTCGCTCTTTAGCTATCTTCATTTTATGGGATTTACTGGGATTCGTCTGAATAGAATAATATTGATTTATCAGATGGCCTTGTATAAAAGTGTCCCAAAATATACAGGGTGACTGGTGAGATACCTTCGATTCTTACGGAGAGTACTCGGTACTCGATTCTCGTTAAAATTATGTAATAAATTTAGGTGCTTAATTTTTCACCAAAATTTCTCTAAAAATAAGTGAAATGTGGATATTATACTCTCGAAACACGCCGCGGTGTTTGTTGTTTAGTTGATCTAGTCACGTGCGGCACGCGCTTGTCCCGCCGAAAATACCAAGGTTCTTGAACTTTTCAGTGGCTCTGTAGATTTAACCTTGTCTCAAATTCTATTGTCTACATTCTACACTTTATTTAGTCAACAAATTAGTGATTACCTAGATATTTTTGCCTGTCCTAAGCCAGGATTAAAGTATGAAAGGAAAACGGATCATGCTCATGGGGATCATACATGGGGAGAGGTCTTGATGTAGGTAGGCAACAGCTGTACAGTGTACGTACCTATGTATTCTGTGTTGATAGCGCGCTGCGCGTATCCACTTATTGCGCAGGTAAATACGGGACTCTCGGTGTACTGTTTACTAAGTTTACTAAGAAGTAATTTAACATTTATTTTTAATGTTATTTTTTTTCATCATATATGATCGCCAACTATCACATCCTCAAAAATTGAAGGTATCTCACCAGTCACCCTGTATATAGAATGTACAGCAAATTTATTTCAAAAGAACCGCACAAATAGACAGACAGAAATAGCGAATTTAATTTCTCTACTTCATCAGCGCTCGCTACTCAGTCCTACGCCTAAAACTGTTTACGCAAACGTGTATGCTTTTGTCGATCACAAAATAATCACTACGTTGGTACCGACAGCTTCTGAACAAGCATGCATTGATTATTTCCTTCATTTTCCATGGACATATTCTCATACGTTTTTAGAGTCAGACTATTCATAAATGCTTGTGAAGTTATTCAATTACTAGCTGTCCCCCGCGGTATCACCCGAATTCCCTAAGAATGTTTTAATTTCCTGGATTAAAAAGCAGCACATATGCTATTCCAGACTATTATCTATCTCTGTGTCAAATTCCATTCAGATCCGTCCAGCCGTTTAGCGTTGATTGAGTAATAAACATCCATCAATCCGAACTTTTGTATTACAATAGTAATAAGAAAAAGTAAGGAAAAAAGGCCTTTGACGCACCATCACCTCAAAACTACTGAACATATCGGGATGGGACTGCTACCATTCGACGCGGAATTTTTCTTATATGATTATAGGCTTATCGATAAACGTGAGTGAAACCGCGGGGACAGCTAGTACATGAAAAAAATAAAATGTAATTAAAACATAGCATTCCAGTCCAGTACAAGCTCTGCATTGTTTTGGATCAGATAACCGTTTCTGAAGAATGTCTCAAGATATAAATATATATTTCTTATCAAGAGTAAGTGAATGTCAAATGCCAGTACCCTTGCCATTGAGATTAGAGGGCTAGTGCAGCAAAAAGTGCACCAATAGAGAGTGATGCAGCTACTTCGTAAAGCAATACACAACCATATAATTCGTCGTTACCTACGTCCCTTACATAAAGAGGAAGACAGAGGTCTCAGTAATATAACTTATATTTTACCGAAGATATTTAAGTCCTGTTAAGTAATGATGGTCGCCGTGTCTCGGGCACTTTACCAATTCCCAAGCTTTCTATACTAATACCAGATACAGTTCGATTTTTATGAATTTTTATTACAGTAACCAAGGCTATTTGTAAAGATCTATTTGAAAGGTACATTATTCCGGATATTGGCTATGTTATGGGATACATAAGATCTTCGGACATGCGAGTGAAAATACGGCATGGAAAGATATTTCCAAATAACGAAATGTTAATATAAACTGATCGAATCCAAACCACCACTCACCCACCAATCCGACATACATCTGTCCATAATAACCTTACTAAAGACCAGTGGGAGAGCTTAACAATAATGAAAAACATGCCTGTAAGAGCGTAATAGAAATTTTAAATGCCTTCTGTTTTATTTCTTCTATTTTTATACTTCTAAGCAATACCCTGATAATAAAACTACACTTAAGCCAATTATAATAAACTAGTTACCCACCCTAAGTTCTATACATAAACATTTCGAAAAAAAATCTCTAAATGATGGTGAAAACTGCACCTATCTGCATCGATTGCATAGACTCAAAGATTTAAGCGCACAAACATACAGAGAAAAATTGTGACTTTGCCTATGTTTTTTTTTTTTTTTTTTTTTATGCCACTTGCCGACAAACAAGCAAACGGTCCACCTGATGGTAAGTGGTCACCGCCGCCTATGGACATTTGCAATACTAGGAGCATCGCCAATGCGTTGTCGACCCTGAGACGTGAAGTTGTTAAGTCTCATGTGCCTGTAATTTCACCGGCCCCCTTACCTTTCTAACCGAAACACAGTAATACAATTGCACTACTGCTTCACGGCGGAAATGGGTAAGGTGTAGTAGTTCCCCGGACGAACTCTGCACTAAGAGCTCTACTACTCTAGAAACCAGCGTTGTTCAAAAAAAGCGTAGGTAGATCGGTAGCTTCAAATCGTTAGATATATTAATTAACTTCTAGAATCACTAAATTATGACGGTAAATTAATTGCTAGCTTTATAAATGACAGGCCAAATGGCTTGGTGGTTAGCGACCCTGACTGTCAAGTCGAAGATCGCGGGTTCGATTCCCACCCAGGACAAACATTTGTTCTGTGTCTGGGTGTAAATATATATATATGTATGTATTTAGAAAAATAAATAGTAGTATATCAGTTATCTGGTTTCCATAGCACAAGCTCTGCTTAGTTTGGGATCAGATGGCCGCGTGTAAAAATAATGTCCCAGGATATTTATTCATTTATTTATAAATGTTAAAGAGCATAACTTCTCAATAAACTCACTATTGCCTCGTGTCCTTGACAACACCTAGCGTAGGTAATGACAGCAATAAATTATTATAAACTACGCTTGCTATAGTTAAGTGAGGCTGGGTACTGAGATTTATGTCTGATACCCTATACTGAATAGTGTTGTGCGTAGCGCATTCAAAATATCGATAAATTTTATCGTGGTTTACACAATTTTTACCGAATTTAAATATTAACTTGACAATTAACCTGTTTATTGAACTCATATGTAAAAATAGACGTCGTTTTATTAAATGAAACTTCTTATAGAAAAGGCTTTGTAATTATGATCCCCAACCTTTTTGTGTGAAGAAAAATAAATGAATTATAAACACAATCTATGTTATTCATGAGTGAATAATGAAAATGTTGCTTGTAATTAAAAAAAAAACAATTCTATCTTGTGTCTTTACGAAACACCTTATACTATATATATATTATATACATAACACATTAAATAAATAAATAAAACCCTTTTTTTATTTTTATTCATCTGTTTATGTCAATATATATTTGCAGGGTCGCTAACGCGCGAGTGTGATGTTTCAAACGTGCTGCGGTGACCCGTTAACATCAGGCGGCCCGTAAGCTTGTTTGTTACCTTAGTTAACAAAATTATATGTACCTATTTATAATTATTAATGTTAGTGTGTTATTAGTAATATTTGATGACCAGTTCAAAGCCATATGCTAAAGCCTGTCAAAGATACAGGTCCTAAAAGCTGCTGTAAAAGCTCCCTATAATCTCACATTAATTTCCCCAAAATATAATGTAATACACAAAGATTTGCAAATCGCGAGTACCTGCTGTCCGAACATTATCAATAATTCTAGTGTACTTCGGTGCCTTTGTAAATATTTTGAAACGTAATTTCAAATGTAGATAATGTTGCGTAGGTACCTTGATTATTTTATTCAATATGCATACTTTATGTGTTGATTTAGTCACAATATGAGCTACTGAACAAGCATTAAAAATAAATTAATAAGTGCATTTTTGAATCATGAGTTCGATATTTGAATATCACTACATATTATAAAAGAAAGTCGCTTTCTCTGTCCCTATATCCCTATGTATGCTTAAATCTTTAAAACTGCGCAACGGATTTTGATGCGGTTGTTTTTAATAGATAGAGTTATTGAAGAGTGTTTTTATGTATAATACATGTGACATCCCACGGGAACGCGGGTAAAACCGCGAGGGACAGCTAGTATAATATATATTCATTTTCGCAATCCGGCAGAAATTAAAAAAAAAGACATAAAAAAACACCACAGAAAAAAGGACAGTAAAAAATTTTTTTACACATGTAATTTGGCATTTGTTTTATTTTGCTTCTGTAGACGTAGTACGTAGTTGCGACGTAGTTTAGATAAATCCATGAATGTTACCACCCATACACAGCGTATTATGGAACCTTATAATCTAATATTCCAATACATATGATTTATTCTCAAGTCTTTGGATTGACTTGAACATTTAAAAAATTTGGTTCATCATTCATTTTTAAATAGTATAAAACACAGTCACTATATATGTTTTTCTGTTTGTCCGCTTATATATTTTAAACTACGCCATAGATTTTAATTCGGTTTTCACTATTATTTAGGCACTTTCCTCAAAAACGTGAAGTCAGGCAAAGCCGCGGCGGGTTGCTATTATTAAATAAAATATTTTTGCTTTTGGAAAATGAAGTTTCCCAATATTATAGTTGAATAAATTATCGATATATTACAAGGAACAACACTAGTGTGGAAAGTAACGTTACTGCACTACACTATTTCTACTGAACGATCAGTGGAACAAAGTGGTGGCTCTATGCAAGTATCATAAATAATTACAAGGTTACTGTAGAGCAAATTGGTTATGATGACCATTAATTTGTACTAGGTATCCAAGGTTATTATATTATAGACCAGCATCCTTCCCACACCAGAAATCCCTGATAATAAGACGAAAAAGGTTTTCAGGTTCGTTTCTTTATAATTAAGTAAGGTTTCCATTTTTTAAAAATATGTTTATCTACAACACCGTCTTTAAATCATGAGTTATGGTTTCGATTTCATCAACTCGTCAAAAATCACATCGAACAAGTACATAAAAATGTTGGCTAACTTTTCATTTCATTTATTAAAATATATATTTGAACTTTAACAAACAATAAAAAAAAAACAATGAACTTATAAATGTTGTGGGACTAAAACACGGAATGTTTTCGATACGATATTTTTTTTACAGTGTAGTCCGATTTCAATAATTATTTTTTATTAATTTTATTGCCATTAATTTTCAATAAATTAAACTTATCAAAAATATTTACGGCTTATCTTTGTGAAGCACCATTTAGCTATCACCCGACATTGCTAAACACCGAAAAGTCGGTGACCACTATCATAAAAAAAAATGTCCAGCTGCTCAGTCATTCGATATACAATTCCGACGATAATACAGTTCACTCAAGTTATTTCTATCTCTTTCTCCCTTTTAAGAGTATAATGACAAACAAATTAGGAGATCGTTTTCTTACATCAATCACTGTTCCTTTACAATGCATTACAGCTGGCGCTGACGTGACCATGGGCCGGTTGGACATCGGATTGATGACCATAGGTACATAACTAACAAAAGATCTTACGATTCTTTATACTGACTATTTTATTTATAAGTTACGGTTTCGATAACGGTTGCCGTGATTTAAAATTTAAGGGTTTCAAAAGAAGGAAAATTTGAAATTTTTATGTGACGAAAAATAAATGAATGATAAACACAATCTATGCTATTTAAAAGTGATTGATGAGTAATTAAAATGTTTTCCTGTACTACAAAAGATTCACTTCTATCGTATGTCTTTACGACGAACTGTTTTGACACAACCTCTAATTGATGGTTATGAAGTATCTATTTTACTTATTATACAAATAATACTTGGATTCTTTACATAATGCCATCTGAATGAAGACTAAGCAGACCTGTGCTATGAAGAATATAAAGAAGGCTTCTTCTAAATATACAAGTGTTACAAAATACCCCGTAAAATATAATTAATTATCAAAGTCAACAACCCTAGTAAGCTGTCATGTCAAGGAACCAGATCATTTAACAGAAAGGTACCTATTTTACCTTATAATTCTCTACTTTAATAGTTTTTCTATTCTTCATTCATAAAAATGTGTTTTTTTATTTATTTAGGTTATGTTATACAGCGTTACTACGGTTCTTAAATATTGCGAAAACTCGTTATAAGGCCCCATTTAACCTCCTTTCGGCTTTACGGGTAGTTTTGTAACTGCCTGTATACTTATATAATTACTATTTCCTCATCCATATAGATATTACTCTTTACAATATTAGTGTAGGTAAAGTTTAATTTTGCTCCTACTGAACCAAAATGATGCTATAGTAAAACAAAATATTTTTAAAGAAACTATGAAATATTAGAATAACATGATATCTGTTTGAATAGGACTTATCCCTTCTAAAGTGGCTAGGAGAGTTTCCAAAGGGCACACGCATGTCACTTGATTTTAGTTGAAGGAAATTTTAAGACTTTTCGATTGAGTTATCATATTTCGGTATCAATCAGCGGGTATACATGGTAGCAAGGGTTTTACAATAGTTCATACCCTTCGTGTTTTATCTGGGGTACAAACGTCTATGTTATTAATGTAATAAATATTAAATTTGTCCTAGACTCTTTGTGATCGATCAGCGACTCGACTTTAACAACGGATATGATTAAGAATTATATAGGCAACTTTTTAGGGTACCGTCCCTAATGGGAGCCAATGGGACCCTGTTGCTAAGATTCTGCTGTCCGTTTGTTCATCCATCTGTCACTTCTGAATCTGAACACTTGAAATTATAATACAAACTAGCTATTCCTCGCGGTTTTACCCGCGTTTATCGATGTCGTATATAGTCTGTATCCATCTACGAATTCCAATCTTATCCCGATATGTTCAGTTTCGAGTAATGGTGCATCTAAGGAAACCTATTTTTAACCGACTTCAAAAAAGGAGGAGGTTCTCAATTCGTCTGTTTTTTTTTTTATGTTTGTTACCTTATAAATTTCGACTGGGCGAAGCGATTTTAATGATTCTTTTTTATTTGAAAGCTGGTGCTTCCCGTGTGGTCTTATTATGCGTTAAAATAATGTTGAAAGTTAAAAGGGATCCCTGGAACGTATTTCTTGGTGTTCTTTTTAATATTTTACGGTGGAACGGAACCCTCGGTATGCAAGTCCGACTCGTATTTAGCTGTTTTTTTTATATAAGGAACGCTAGCAGACTACGTATCTACATGTATTTATTAATAGCTTTTCCTTACTTTACCATATAACATTGTTTACCTCAGCCTACAAATATCAATGACTATTGAAGTTTTAAATTTCAGTCTTTCTCAAACGAACTCTTGACAAATTGTGTCAGGCGGGCTGTTAGCCTCCCCTCTCTCCCCTCCCTAACTTTAATAACAAATGATTTCACTAAAGCACTTTGATCTGGAAACAAAGTGAATATTTTGGGATTAAGATGGCCGGAAATTGTTATCGGTAATGAAGGGAGACAGTGAGCATGGCAGTCGAGTTACTCCAGATATTTATTGACTTCGAAGATTCGGAGTTGCAATTATATATTTTTTAGGTAAAAATACTTTCTTATGTGTATCTTCTACCCGACTATGGCAGCTAAAAAAAAGGGCTATGTTTTTGACAGTCTATGTATGTACAAACATAATAAAAGAAAGAATACAACATATGACAGGCCAGTTGGCTTGGTGGTTAACGCTCTGACTGCCAACCCTAAGGTCGCGGGTTCGATTCCCACCAAGGACAAAAATTTGTGTGCATGAACATGTCTGTTTGTTCTGTGTCTGGGTGTAAATATCTATAAAAGTATGGATTTAGAAAAAAAAAGTAGTAATTGTAGTATATCAGCTATCTGGTTTCCATTGTACAAGCTCGGCTTAGTTTGGGATCAGATGACCGTGTGTAAAGAATGTCGCAGGATATTTATTTTATTTATTATGCACCTACGTAGGTACGTTTGTATTTTCGTATGTTTTTTTTTGGACAAACAAGCGGACAGTCCACCTGATGGTAAGTGGTCACCGCCGACTACATTTGCAACACTGTGCTAATTAACGAATGATAGACAAACAGTATCACTTTTTAATTAATAATTTTACAGAATTCATGAAATAAAAGTAAACAAAAGCTTAACCTAATTATAATTATTATAAATAGAAAACCTCCCCTAACTCCTCCCCTGGTGGCAGAGTACCAAGAATGCTTGCGGCATTGCCTTGCTGTATTGCGAGGCTTATTCTTTGGGCTAAGTAGCTGCCAGCTCTGGGATCCCGCGTAGCTTCCACCAACCGCTTAGAGATTTCTCTAAAAAGGTGGTGAGCTCGATGACCCCAGGGTCCTAAGGTTTCAACCCCAAACGGCTCAAAATTTTAATTTATACTATTAGATTAATATGAGTAATAATTATTATTAATCTAAGTCATATAAAGCCTTAATGATAGTGTACCTAATGTTGTATGTGATATTAATAAATATTACCCATTACGTACTCTGTAAATATCACCGTAACTATTAAAGATAGCTGTCCCCCGTGGTTTCACCCCCGTTCCCGAGAGATGTAACATTTTCCCGGGATAAAAAATATATATGTTATTCCAATATATGTTCTATATATGTGCCAAGTTTCATCCAAATCCGTTGGATAGCTTTTGCATGAAAGAAGAACAAACATCCATACATTCAAAATTTCGCGTTTATAATACTAGTAGGATACGCAAAACTGTGTCACACAAAACCAAAACTGGCTTTTGCTCAACTACCTGTCATAAGGTTTATTCAAATTCAAATTAATTTAAAATAATAAATAAATATCCTGGGACATCTATAGCAAGTAACATGACCCATAGATAAAAAAACATTAAAGCAAATTACACATTAATAATAAATTAAAAATAAATACAGAAAAATATATAAAAACACACACGCAAATATACATCATATAGCCGCTTTATCCGGCACTGCAAGTAGTATGCCTATCACAGCAGTGCCGGATATAGGGACAATCTAACTTAATAGCTATCATAGCCAGTACGGTGTTTGAGCTGGCCCGCACCCTGTGTATTATTGCACCGTATGGATAGAGCATACATATACGCCGATCCCAATGATTGGGAATGTGGGTAGATGATGACCCCGGAACCTCGACCCCACTGTAGCGAACATACTACCGTCGCCTTAAAGTTCAGCAGTTATTAATTAAGGATACGCATAGGTTATAGGCAAGCGTTTGGTCTTAGCCTCTGGGGACTTGAGAGCCAGGGACTTTTTTGCCCAGAGACTAAGCTTAACCATCCAACGGGGCAACGCCGCTAGTATCATGGGTACCATGGAGCATTTAGAGGACCTTTTATTTTAGCAAAATTTTCGGTTTTGTTTTATTAGTGTACATAATATAGTAACTAATGTAATTTTAAGTGCTTTTGTATTTTTCTATGTATATATTTCTTTATAGGTTATTTATTCTTAAATCTAATGGGTACTTACAGTACTTAACCCTGGCAACTATCACAAAACTTACTGAGGTCTACCTGACGGTAAGTGGTCACCGCCTACGGACATTTGCAGCACAAGGGGAAGTTGTTAACTCTCATTTACATCATACATTTGCTGGTTATCAAAAAACTAAGTTTTAGTCCGTTACGCGAAATAGCCGTTATAGCATTTATACAGTAATAAATAAACAATGGTTCTGTGTTCGAAGTTAGAAGCTATTACAACTTGACCTTTCAATGAAGGTTCGAAGGTTGTAAGTAAAACAACAAACGTAGAATAGTAACTGGATTGCGAGTAGAGTCCAGACGTGCACTTGTATAAGAGACAACGTCGCATGTCCGGTGTCTCCTAAGCTCATTATGCACGACAGTGGCTCTCAAACTGTTTACACTATTTAAAATGTTTTATTATAAGTAAAAAAAGAACAGCTAAATCAATTTCTCAGACAACCTTTGAGTAACGGGAAAATAAATGTTGCACTTAAAGAAATAAATAAATTCAGTTTTTTTATCTTTAGATTATTGCCTTATTTATTAGTTAATTTTAAGTAGTTTAGTATGTACACTTTGTTTTGTTATGTTAGTTTTAGATCTATTGTAATCTTGTTTACAATGAATAAAATTTTTAGTATTTGAAATAAATATATTTATAAAATAATAAAAATTAAATAAGTAGATTAATAATCAAATCTACTTTTATGGAGGGCAGGGTGTGTTTGTTTAAAAATATATTATACTCTACCAAATAACTAGACACTTCTGTAACTCTAACGTTAATTTTTCTAGCGCTTAAAGTGAATAAACGGATTTGCATTTACTCCTGGTTAACTCTTACAACTATTACAAAAATTACTGTTTGAAAGAAAATGTATAGACTTATTTTTAATTGCAAAAATTATAATTGGACACGTTTTCAGTTTATCAAAAACGGAGGCTAACACCCATATTCTAATACGTTTCCTCGAAAATTCCTCGATTCCACTCAACGTCACTCCAAGATATGTATTTAGTATTCATAGTTACAAAAATCTCCTCCACTCAACGCTTTCCCTTACTCCAGGTAAGGAAATAACTGTCGTCAAAATAAAGGTACGTCGCGACCAACCTTAAGGAAGTTTATTGCATGTAAACAGTTACTGAAGCTCATTTTTTTATTTGATTAAATCTATAATAGAATGACGTAACTAATGACATGCTACCTTGACTACACTTCGATTCGATATTAGTCAGGATTGCTCGAGTTTTGCTCAACTTATGACTTAGAATACCAATTTTGAGAATACCTCGAGAAAATGCTTAAGGTATCCTCAGTCGAGTTTTAGTCGAGTGACGTCTGAGGAAACGTCTTAGAATATGGGTGTTAGTCTTACGTTCTCGATATCTTCTTCAACTCATTCTCCAATTGGTAAGAATGTCAATTAATTCATAAGTTTATACAGTGACCAGTAAATCCGAAAGCAAACACAGTCCTACGCTAATATTAATCATGATTATAGAGTGGACCATGACTAACACAGATCATGAACAGATCCTATTATCTATTTGTGTGTTGTATAAACAAACGTGACAGATAAATGGATATTTTCCCAATATTTTTGGAGATTTGTTTTGACAGCCAATATTTCTCGCTTATGAGAATGATTAGCTCTATGTGCGTAAAGTGTTATATAGTTAACCTGGTTAAAATATTAAAGTACTTGCCTGAAGAGGAAGATGGAGAAAGAAAAATTGAAGAATAACTTTTTAAGGATTTGACTGAAAATAAGTTTTAATACCTAAGAGTCAAACTGAGTCGCCCTTTTTTGGCATTACACAATATTATGAAGTGCAATATCTTTTTTTGTATATTTCTGTAATGTTTCATGTAAGTCGAAATGAATGTTTTTCTTCTTCTTCTTTCTTTAATTAATAAGAATCGATTGTAAATACAGTTTTTGATACCTACGAGTAAAAATAGGAACGAATACTTTTTGGCATTACACAATATTAAGGATCACATTTTCTATGTTTTTAATTAAATTCATTGTAAAAAATCCAGTGTTTCTCTTGTACGCCCGTACAATCATCAAGGTCTACAACGCGTTGCCAATGCCCCTGGTATTGTCTATAAAGCTGTGGTGACCACTTACCATTAGGTGGACCATCTGCCTGTATATGGGCTTATAATGCCATTTTAAAATAAAAGTCTCTCTATCTCTCTCTGCATGTAAGCGAGTTGCTGCGCAAGTGATATCCACGGTGTTGCAAGCGTCCTTAGACTGCCGTGACTGTTCATTTGACCATCAGACGTGCCGTCAGCTTATTTGCTACCTTAGTAGTATAAAAAAAAATCGAATCTAATCTAAAATATTCTTTCCAGACTGAAATATTCATGTTTTCGTAGCTCTCACTTTATTAATAATTCTTGTAAATTGGAAATATTAAATATAGGAAGAGAATAAGACAAACATTTGGTAGGTACATTAATTAATTCATTTGAAATTACAAAACCGATAACCGATGGGGAAGAAAGGTTCTTGAGAGACGATCACGTACAGGAAAACGCCGAGTGGGACGACCGCCCACCAGATAGACCGACGATCTGGTCAGAGCCGCTGAAGCCGTTGGATGTAGCTCAAGACCGCTCGGGGTGGAACTTTAAGGGGGAGGCCTATGTTCAGCAGTGGATATCCCTGACCTGATATAATGATGAAATTACAATAAATCATACAAATTTAATACAATATTCTGCTAAAACAACATGCATTGACAGAAATCAATAAGAATTCCTTTTCTGTAATTCAAGCCTTGTATAGTTTGTTGTGACTTACTAAATAATCAAATACTATCATTTCAATCTGATGTGTAACTATGAGAACCAAGTAGGCTGGTTAGGACAAGGGGAAGGCTATATCAGCCCGACACGCTTCCCTTGTCTGCTGGCATTGTACTGTGTGTCTCAAACATTTTTCTATTCCTATTTTAAATATTTGTATTGTATATGAGCGTCCCCTAATTAAATAATCCGCATTTAAAAACATGTTAATTAGACTGAAAAATGGCTAGATCGATACCTGATGGTGAGTACCACCAATGGACATAATGCTACATCAGCAATGTGTTGTGAACCCCAAGACGTGAAATTTTCTCATGTGCCTTTTATTTCACCGGACCCTTACCTTTCTAACGCACAAAGCACAATAGAATATCAACATCTATATTATTATTTACTAGAAATATATATTAAAAAAAACTGTAATTACGGAAAACGCTTTAAGATAAGTTTCATGTTTATTTTATCTATTTTAAAATACAATTTATGTTGTAAATGGGCGTGGTATATTAATTAAATATGGTAAAAATATGCCTGATATACCATGAGATATATTCTTCTTGATTTGACGACACGTTTTATTTGTTGTCAGTTGCAACAATAGGCTGCAAGCGACGATCCGTAGACTGTGCGACTGTTATGTGTGGCTAAATAATACTTTAATATAATAATTTATTTTAACTATTCGAAAAGCCGCAAACCAAAATTGCTTCTCATTATCTGTCAAACTAGTTATACTCTATTATTCTTTATTGAAAAGGGATGTTTTTAAACTTGTATACCTCATTTTCCAAAGTCAGGTACAATTTTCAATGTTTTGTACATTTTTTATAAAATGATGTGTACATCGAAATAAATGTTTTTCTCCTTTCTTCCTTTAATTAATAACGTGTAACCAATTTAGTTTAAGTTGAAGGGTTGGTTGCATTGTGTGTGAAAAAAAACATTGAAAATTGTACCTGACTTTGGAAAATGAGGTATACAAGTTTAAAAACATCCCTTTTCAATAAAGAATAGAGTATACCTAGTTTGATAGATGATGAGAAGAAATTTTGGTTTGCGGCTTTTCGAATAGTTAAAATAAATTATTATATTAAAGTATTATTTAGCCACACATAACAGTCGCACAGTCTACGGATCGTCGCTTGCAGCCTATTGTTGCAACTGACAACAAATAAAACGTGTCGTCAAATCAAGAAGAATATATCTCATGGTATATCAGGCATATTTTTACCATATTTAATTAATATACCACGCCCATTTACAACATAAATTGTATTTTAAAATAGATAAAATAAACATGAAACTTATCTTAAAGCGTTTTCCGTAATTACAGTTTTTTTTTTAATATATATTTCTAGTAAATAATAATATAGATGTTGATATTCTATTGTGCTTTGTGCGTTAGAAAGGTAAGGGGGCCGGTGAAATAAAAGGCACATGAGAAAATTTCACGTCTTGGGGTTCACAACACATTGCTGATGTAGCATTATGTCCATTGATGGTACTCACCATCAGGTACCGATCTACCCATTTTTCAGTCTAATTAACATGTTTTTAAATGCGGATTATTTAATTAGGGGACGCTCATATACAATACAAATATTTAAAATAGGAATAGAAAAATGTTTGAGACACACATTACAATGCCAGCAGACAAGGGAAGCGTGTGTCGGGCTGATATAGCCTTCCCCTTGTCCTAACCAGCCTACTTGGTTCTCATAGTTACACATCAGATTGAAATGATAGTATTTGATTATTTAATAAGTCACAACAAACTATACAAGGCTTGAATTACAGAAAAGGAATTCTTATTGATTTCTGTCAATGCATGTTGTTTTAGCAGAATATTGTATTAAATTTGTATGATTTATTGTAATTTCATCATTATATCAGGTCAGGGATATCCACTGCTGAACATAGGCCTCCCCCTTAAAGTTCCACCCCGAGCGGTCTTGAGCTACATCCAACGGCTTCAGCGGCTCTGACCAGATCGTCGGTCTATCTGGTGGGCGGTCGTCCCACTCGGCGTTTTCCTGTACGTGATCGCCTCTCAAGAACCTTTCTTCCCCATCGGTTATCGGTTTTGTAATTTCAAATGAATTAATTAATGTACCTACCAAATGTTTGTCTTATATCTTCCTATATTTAATATTTCCAATTTTCAAGAATTATTAATAAAGTAAGAGCTACGAAAACATGAATATTTCAGTCTGGAAAGAATATTTTAGATTAGGCCATAGAAATGGCATTATAAGCCCATATACAGGCAGATGGTCCTCCTAATGGTAAGTGGTCACCACAGCTTTATAGACAATACCAGGGGCATTGGCAACGCGTTGTAGACCTTGATGATTGTACGGGCGTACAAGAGAAACACTGGATTTTTTACAATGAATTTAATTACTTTATCAATTATAATAATTTATAGGACACGGTGATCGTGACGAATATTTTGGAATAGATGTGTTGCTGACTCTAAGGTTGTAGTCGTAATGTTGAGTGGTCCGGTGGTCGTTACCACGCCGCCTACAACACCTTGCACGCCCTTCCGGCACCTTGTTTGCGAGCGCGAACAATGATAATACGGCAATAGCAAAATCCGCGTCGAATGTATGTAATGGGTGAATTTTAAGAATAGTAGAGCTCTTATTGGAGAGTTTGTCCGAGGAACTACTACCATCTTACCCATTTCCGCCGTGAAGCAGTAGTGCACTTGTATTACAGTGTTTACGGTGAAATTACAGGCACATGAGACTTAACAACTTCTCGTCTCAGGGTCGGCTACGCATTTGTGATACTACTGTTGTTGCAAATGTCCATAAGTGGCGGTGACCACTTACCATCAGGTGGACCGTATGCTTGTTTGACGGCCCAAGTCATGTAAAAAAAAAGAATGGCAGCTGTCACATCTCGATGTTCAGTAGTTTTGCTTATACGTATGTGACGATACGACTTCTCTCTAATATACCCAAGAACCATTTTAATAACCTTATAACCACGAAAGAACGTAGTTTAATTATTATCTATGCCAAAACTAGGTGGTACAGTTGGGTTGGTGGTTAGCGACCCTGATTGCCAAGCCGAAGGTCGCGGGTTCGACTCCCACCCAGGACAAACATTTGTATGCTTGAACATGTTTGTTAGTTCTGTGTCTGGGTGTAAATATCTGTATAAGTATGTATTTAGAAAAAAAAATACGTAGTATATCAGTCATTTGGTTTCCGTAGTACAAGCTCTGCTAAGTTTGGGATCAGATGGACATGTATAAAGAACTCCCCAGGATATTTATTTCAGGATATTTAGGTATATTAAGTAATTAGATAATGGTAAGTATTCAAGGTGAAATAAAAAAAATATGTTGCGTATTTTCATGAAAAGGCTGTGATTCAGTGTTAATATCATTGAATTAATTAAATAATACTTTGCGAGAAACAGCGAATCGTACAATTTAAACATATCGACGTATTGGCGACCGATGGACTTACATTAATGACATTAACGTGGATCGTAAACTAGTGATGGGGGAGTTATTTTACCATAATATCGATAAAATACTTAAACTATATTTTTCTGTTACAGGGGCTCGATTCTATTAAAAAAATGACACCAACTCGAGGATGTTTCGTCGTGGCCTCCGTGCTCTGTCTCTTTCGCAAACTACGCTAATACTACCAATCACGTGAGAGATAAGCTCTCCTAGGCCTCCGTGAAGCGGCTCGCCGATGAAGTTTGTATTAGCTGAATAAGGGGGCAGGTTAGAGTCCCCACTCGGGGACCACTTCCGTGAAATTTTCTGTATTTATGCACTTTGGGGCCTGCGCGCACCACTTATCGGTGACAACCACTTTTCACACATTTTATAGGCTTGACGCGTTACTTTAGTCAAATGCATGTGGCTTTTGACTGACCATTATAGGTTGTTTGTATGGCCTGTATTCGGAACCTTATCATTATAGTGATGTGGTAGAAACATATATTCATTTGTTAGTTACAAACATCAACATTTCCACATTGTAATATAAAATACGACCTTAAATATCATTCCGTAGATTTAACCACATTTCCGAAAGAATAAATGTTTTTGTTTTATCATTCAGAAATAATGTAACTTTCTAACAGTCCAAAAACCTCAAGTCTAACAACCTACATCCAAACTAAACATCATCTATAAATATTACTGTATTTATAATTGATAAAAAAAAATACCAGCCAATTTTTGTACAAAATCTAATCTGTGAACAATCTATCGATATTAAATACCGCTAATTCGCGGCCCTCTTTTAAAATTCGATTAACGCGGTATTCACTTACCATATTGTCTATCCAGTGTCCCGCAGGAGCGTACAAACAACACACATTTTGTGGTCACCACAACCTGCTGTGGACATCTGGATATTTGTGAACATGAGCTTGTGAAAGGAGAAATAAAACAGTAAGTCATTTATATATTATTAAAGACTAACCGCTGCTTATCTGTAACTTAGTATTAATAGTAGTAAATATTACGCTTCAAAAAGCGGAAGAAAACTGTTAAAAATATTTTTATTTTGTTTCATTTGACAGCGTGACATAGTTCAATACTTCAAAAAGATTAATAAGCATTTTTAGGTATATCCCGTAACCTCTGTTGATGACTCTGACTCTAATGATGACTAAAGAGCCAAAAAACCATAATTGTTTTTTAGCTGAAACATCATCTGCCTACCCTCTTCCTTATACATAGTTTGGCAGCATTTTCTCCCTCTGGGCATGAATTTGTTGACCACTTGGTGCAGATTGTAAAGCTAGCCAATCAAAGTCTTTAGTCACCCTAGAGGCACAATTCAGGCGATAATCTTCATCGCTGCCATCAGACAGTAACAACATGCATTACTATAAAAGCCAAATTATTAACATTTTAAATACAGTCACGAGCGTTAATATATAATCATGGACAGAGTTATTGTTACAGTTGAGGCTTGAAATGAAATAAGAGTAATCTATACTAATATATATATATATATCTGAAGAGTTTGTTTGGTTGAACGCGCTAATCTCAGGAACTACTGGTTTTAATTGGAAAAATATTTTAGTCTTGTATAGTCTATTTATCGAGAAAGGCAATATAAAATCTATGAATAAATCGTGAAATCAGATATTATTGCAAAATTCTCCGTTTAGCATTCAATTTTCGTTCTTAGCAGCCTTACCAGTGTCTAATTTAGGTCAAAAATATAGACATACAACCTAGGTATATCACTGATTAAGACTAATTAAACTAACACTCTCAGAAAATACTAAGTCTATCTCACTTAGACCTACAAAGAACATAATCCGACGCCAAATTCTAGCTTATCCTAGCCTCTCCTTTTAACATTGAGAATCCAAATAATCTATCGACGTAATATTTACGTCCTTTGACACACCATCATCTCAAAACTACGGAACATATCGGGAGGGGACTGCTACCATTCGACGAATACGGGGGCTGTTTTCTGAGTCTCATTATCTTGTCGTGGTGAATTTGTTGCTTAGCACCTATTTATTAGAGATCAAAATAAATTGATATTTTCAAGTTGACTCATCCATTACAATCTGACGCTAATGTGTTTGCTCACAGCTATGTATATTATGGTTAATTACTTCCCTATGGGGCGAAATATCATGTATTTTATTCGGCTATTTTTTCGTCCTACGTTACCCCTAATTCCACTTATATTAATGTGAAAATTATGAGCTGATTCGATTTTGATAAAATTTTGTACACAGATAGAATATGTTTTGGATAATTTTTATCCCGGGAAAATATTAGATCTCTCGGGAAACGCAAAAGCTAGACATTTGAAAATAATTTAAGCATTTTTGCCGTCTCTTGGACAGATTACCAATACCTACATTTGTGGCACGCTATGATGGCCGTTTTGACGTTTAACAATGACAAAGAAAAACAACCTTTATTCCTTCAAACATAAGGTGCATCTATTGATCCAACAGCTAATTGTATGATGATGACAAGGATCACAAGCGGTTTAGAGCCCCTAACTCTAAGGAGAGACATGTCCTCCTTATGTGTTTTTTACCGCTTGTACAACAGACTGTGTTCTGAGGAATTGTTTGATTTGATGCCCACGGCTACATTTTACCATCGCACCTCTCGCCATAGACGGGGAGTTCATCCTCTGGACACACATTGGAACCAAACTGGTCTCGCACCGTGCGATTCCAAAGGAGCTTTCTGCCGCGCACGCTTAAGCTGTGGAATGAGCTCCCCGCGGTGGTTTTCCCAAGGGAGTACAGCATAGGGTTCTTCAAGGAGGGTGTGAAGAGATTTTTGCAGGGTCGGCAACGCGCGAGTGATACCCACGGTGTTGCAAGCGTCCATAGGCTGCGGTGACCGTTTACCATCAGACGGGCCGTCAGCTTGTTTGCTACCTTAGTAGTATAAAAATAATACTTTATACCAATAGACCACAGACACGACAATTTATTATTTCCGTTAACGTATCTAATACATTTTTTTAAAAACCACAACAACAGTTCATTCGCCTATTTAACTAAATTGCGCTATTCCCAAAAGACAGCATTATCTAATAAAAAAGTGTGCAAAAGCTATTACCTAAATAGCTTACAGCAATATCCACGTGAAATGCATTTAAGCCAACATGGTTGCTCCCATGAGACACCATAATACATACATAACAATTACTTGTCCTAAGCAGGCCAGTCTCGTCGACATTTTTACCTAGTTACCGACTCGTTTATTTAATATAGCTTGTGGTTTCACACGCGTTCCCGAGGAATGTAACATTTTCCCGGGGTAAAAAATAGCCTTTATACTATTCCAGGATATGCTCTATCTATCTGCCAAGTTTCATCCAAATCCGTTGAGTAGTTTTTGCGTAAAAGAGGAAAAAACATCAATATATCTATACATTCATAAATACAAACTTTCGTTTATAATATTTGTAGGATATGGTTAATTAAATACTAGCTTCGGTCCTACGGTTTCACCCGTGTTCCGGATGGATCTTATGTATCCAGGGATTACAACATAGCCTATATTACTTCTGAATAAAGCAGTTTTCTGATAAAGTAAGAATTATTAGAATCGGCCCAGTAGTTTATGAGTTTATTCATTACAATCTATACTAGTCTATACTAATATTATAAAGAGGAAAGATTTGTATGTAAGTATGTTTGTTACTCTTTCACGCAAAAACTACTAAACGGATATGGATGAAACTTGGCACATAGATAGAGCATATCCTAGAATAACATATAGGCTAATTTTTATCCCGGATAAAATGTGATATTCCTCGGGAACGCGGGTAAAACCGCGGGGGACAGCAGTAATAAATAAAAATAAACAAATCTTTTCTCTTTATAAAAACAGTGCAGATAGAAAAGGACAGCTTTATTTGAACCATATTTGCAACTTCAATACACAGTGGTTGTACAACTCTACCTTCTCTTACGAGAATAATGGGGCATAAAGATATTTTTAAGGCTGAAAAGGCTCAGTCGTCTCTGTCCTAAATTATAATTAAGCCGCTGGTAAAATCATACATACAAAGCAAGAGCGGTTTCGCACTACATCCGATCCAAACCCGATCAGAATCCGTGAAAATAGAGATCTAAAAGACTAGAGAAATCGGACCTATTATTCAGCTACTACAAACTTCGTCGGCGAGCCGCTTCACGGAGGCCTAGGAGGCTCTCTCACGTAATTAGTGGTATTAGCGTAGTAAGCGACAGAGACAGAGCATAGACAGGCCAGTTGGCTTGGTGGTTAACGCTCTGACTGCCAAACCGAAGGCCGCGGGTTCGATTCCCACCCAGGACAGACATTTGTGTGCATGAACATGTCTGTTTGTTCTGTGTCTGGGTGTAAATATCTATATAAGTATGTATTTAGAAAAAAAAATGTATTATATGTAGTATATCAGTTATCTGGTTTCCATAGTACAAGCTCTGCTTAGTTTGGGACCAGATGGCCATGTGTAAAAGAATGTCCCAGGATATTTATTTATAGAGGCCGCGACGAAACAACTTCGAGTGTAATTTTTCTTATAGAATCGAGTCCCAAAGCTTAACTACCATATAAATAATAATAATAAATAGTTCTATGACTACTCCGGTTCACTGAAGCTACTTTTACGGTAAAAGCTTCCAGAATTTTCTCAGAAAAAAAAACTTTGTCCAACTTGGACGAAAATATATTAATCACGTACCTACAGGGTCGCTAATTAACTTGTAACTATAGTTTGCGCCATGTAAAGCCATACTTTATTTAGTTCTTACTAGCTGCCCCCCGCGATGTCACTCGTGTTCTTGGGGATGTTACATTTTTCCAAGATAAAAGTGTGGCGACATCTATGTACACGCCTACAATCCTTCACCGCCCGCACCAAAGTGATGCGACATCTATCAACGAGTAGAAACACACTAGAAACCTGCATCGCACTATCAAGATTCTTTCAGGATTTGATATATATACAAGCATCATAGAAACATAGGAACATTCCTATGTTATTCCCTTCAACAAACATTTGTTGAACAAGACAAAGGGAGAAGTTAGTTGTTCCATACTTTAGACTAACTAAAGTAAACAAGTCATTTCTTGGTAATTGTGTTCGATTTTATGATAAGATACCACTTTCAGTAACCAAAATGTCTGATCATAAATTTAAAAATTATATTAGGAAAGTTTTGAAAGAAAAAGCGTATTACGAGGTAGTTCGTTATATTGAAGATAAAAATGTATGGAAATAGCTACTCTCTGCGCAGTGCACCTCTAATTTTCTTGTTTTAGTTGTAAGTAATTATTGTCATTTTTTAATTTGTAGTCTTGTTATTTCTTTTTTTTTTTTGTTTTTGAATGTTACCTTTATTAAGTAATTTGTAATAGTTAAATATAAAAAATTGTAAAATTGATATTATAAAATAGCCAAAAAGTCAGAATAGATAAAAAATAATTTAATAAAATAAAAAAGAATGTAACCTTGCTGAGTTTCTTGCCGGTTCTTCTCAGTTGAAGGCTGACTTCCGAACCGGTAGTAGCTTCAGTAACTTTAAATTTGACCTTCATTCAGACTGAATAAATGGTTTTGAATTTTGAATTTTAAAAGTATTCTATATGTTGATATAGATATTAAACCATATATGTGCTGAGTTTCAATCAAATCCTTTTAGTAGCTTTTGCTTGGAAAAGTAACAAAGGTCATCCATCCTAATAAACTTACGCATTTATAACACTAGCTGTCCCCCGCGGTTTACCCGCGTTCCGTAGAGATATACTAAAATAAATAAGTAATAATAAATAAATATCCCGGGACATTCTTTTACACACGGCCATCTGATCCCTAACTAAGCAGAGCTTGTACTGTGGAAACCAGATTACTGATATACTATATATACTATTTTCTTTTGTTCTAAATATATACTTATAGACATATTTACAGCCAGATACAGAACAAACAGACACGTACATGCTCACAAATTTTTGCCCTGGGTGGGAATCGAACCCAGGACCTTCGGTTTGGCAGTCAGAGTCGCTAACCACCAAGCCAACTGGCCTGTTAATATTACATATTAACCGTGATTAAAACAGCCTTTGAGATATTCCAAACTTAATCTATCTCTGTGCCCAGTTTCATCCACATCCGTTTAGCCGGTCTGGCGTGATCGAATATAAATTTAGCATAATTTATAAATCTTTGATTTATTAACGTTTCACTCAACCAATTTGATTAAATTGGTAATTAAATTAATTTAAATAGTATTTTTTTTTTCGTGACGCTTGTAATTCATATCGTACTAAGACGCCTTACCCTACAGACAACCAGACGGCTACTTTGGCGGGGTCATATATAGGTACTTAATTTCTAAAAACAATTTGATATTACAACATACAGCTTAGTCGTTTATTTATGGTAAATGAAATTACAAAATAAAACAAGGTATCACATTCAGATCTCTCACAAATTGCTCCGAACTCAACATTATGCAGGCTTTTTATATATGTACCATTTGATATTTTATATCAGGTGAAGCTGCAAATGTAGCAAATAATCCCTCTAGTTGTCTAACACCTACGTCATAAGTACTGTACAATTTCGTAACACTTGGGGACATGAGTCCGTGAGTCCGAACTCATTGGAAATAAGATACAACGCCTATAATGTGTTATTTGGCGACTTAAGTTATAGTTATTCTTCAAATTAGGCTTTATTCAAAAGAATTTCAAGACTAGGTGTCTCCCGCATTCCCGAGAGATGTAACATTTCTCCAGGATAAAAAGTATCCAATGTGCTATTCCAGACTATGATCTATCGCTATGCTGAGTTTCATTCAGATCCGTTCAGCGGTTGTCGCGTGATTGCGTTGACAAACATCGTATAAAAGTAGTAAAATGTTAGCATATTGTTGATGTAACTGTATTTTTTTTTTGATAATACTTATTCATATTTTTTTTTCTTTACATTATGTATGCTGTTTGCTTCAAACGAGTGTTATTACATGATATTGTTATAATTCGATTTCAGGCCGTGGATAGCTGTCATTGGTCTCTTACTTATAAGCTCAAACCATGTATTTTTTTTTTAGTTTAAGACTTGCTGTCCCTAATAAAGAAAATAAAATGTACGAAATAAATAAACATGACGTCAAATCCATAACCTTTTTATAACTATGACCTCAAACATAAATACGCCATTGAATGCATTTTGTTTGACAAGAATAGTAAAGGTTAACATAATTATATCAGGGGTGGGTGTCTTATTTATGTGTATTGCCTTATGTATTTCTTATTTTTGCCAAGAGCCATCTCTTGACAAAAATACTAATACAGTAAAAATATTTAAGGTATTAGTTGGATGCTATCAAGTCTTCAAGTTCGAATTTACTCAAAATTGTGTAAATTCACTTTTTCTGTCTGTCTGTCTGTATGTTATTCCAGAGCATCCATCCTAACAAACGTTCACATTTCTAATATTAGGTCCACTGCCCCAAGAAATTTCAACCTGCTCTGAAATGTACCCTAATTCAATCTCTGAAAGTGACTTTTTATTTACTAGATATATTTTGTCCTAAAATACTTCACTTTATAAAGAAATATTATTTGAAAATTAAATAATGAAATTACGTATCACCATTTTATGGTTAAAAGCAATGCCATTGCTTTGTCTAGACTCTAAACAACTCAGAAAACTATCTAGGAACTTAGAGTAGTGAAATAAACTTAGGTAATGTTCACAAAACCATTGACGTCGCTTTACTTTAAGGATTTTGTCGAATTGAATACTTCAGAAATCTATTCTAATATTAATTTATTTATTTATTCATTTATTAGGGTTGCTAACAGATGATACACGTACACATATTTGAAACAAAAAGAGTAGACTTGGTGGACATCCACTTACAGGTAAACACAACATACACAAGTAACTATAACTAATTATTTCCTATCTATTAAAAATAACAAAAATTACAAATGAAACAAAATTCAATCAAAAGTAAAAGTAGACAAAGGTAAAATCGGAATAGAAAAATAACAAGATAAAAATCTAATTAAACAAAATCAAATTTAGAGACCGAGTTACAATAAAAATTAACAGAATTAAAATTTTTTGCCCGTAATGAACAAACACAAAAACGACTGGACCGATTTAAATAATTCTTACACTGTTAGAAAGCTACTATATGCAGAGGTAACTGACTGTAATCCATAGATATATTAGACACGAGTAAAGCTAGAAGTCCAGTAAGTTATAATAATGGATCGAACTCAGAACATACAGGCAGATGGTTCACCTGTAAGTGGTAACCCCTGCCTATAGACATTTGCAACACCAGAGGCATTGCCAATGCATTCTCGACCTTGAGACGTGAAGTTGTTAAGTCTCAATTATCTGATTTTCCACCCCCGTTAACTCTCAAACCGAAACACTTAATACAAGTGCGCTACTGCTTAACAGCGGGAATGGGAAAGGTAGTTTTCCCCGGACGAAATCCGCCCAAAGAGTTTCTACTGTCTCTAAAATAAAAAATTAAAAAGGAAGCCTTTATTTATATAATCTTCTGAAGTATCCAATTATAATTCACTATGATTGTGAGCTACGTAAACTGGATTGCGATGACATACTCGTATGAACTTATATTTAGATGCAGCACGATACGTCAGTCAGATGACGCATTTTGATAGAGATCTTATAAACTCAATGTAGCAGACAAACATTATTATAATCTATTACAGTTTTTTTTTTTGATGCCACTTGGGCCGACAAACAAGCAGACGGTCCACCTGATGGTAAGTGGTCACCGCCACCTATGAACATTTGCAACACTAGGAGCATCGCCAATGCGTTGTCGACCCTGAGACGTGAAGTTGTTAAGTCTCATGTGCCTGTAATTTCACCGGCCCCCTTACCTTTCTAACCGAAACACAGTAATACAATTGCACTACTGCTTCCCGGCGGAAATGGGTAAGGTGGTAGTACTTCCCCGGATGAACTCTGCACTAAGAGCTCTACTACTACTAACATTACAGAGTGTAATGTGGGTAATACCGCCAACGTTTATCAAGGTATTGATCGATAATTCATATCCTATTAATATTATAAATGCTTATAAAGCTTTGTTTCTCTTTCACGCAAAGAATACCGAATGGATTTGGATGAAACTTGGCACATAGATAGAATATACTGTGGAATAATATATAAGCTTTTTATTCCGAGAATATGCAATTTCCCTCGGGAATGGATGAATCACAAGGGAATGCGTGAGACTGTTAGTTTTATTCAAATTCAAATATTTTTATTCAAATAGGCCTTTACAAGCACTTATGAATAGTCAGACTCTAACACCGGTTCGGAAGGTTGTTTTTTACTAAGAAGAGCCGGCAATAATTCTGTTAATTCGATGTCTGACTGTAAATCTATATTAGAATGTATTTAGAAGAATAATAGTTTTGTAGTATGTCAGTTATCTGGTGCAAATAGTAAAATCTTTTCTTGGATTGGGATTAATTGGCCATGTCTAAAGATTACTGCATTTTTTAAAATCATCTTGCACCATAATTAATTGACTCAGGCGTGACCTTGCGGAAATCCATTGTATGATTATACAAAACCAAATATTTAGTAACTAATTCGGCTAGATCTCCTTCTCTGTCAAGTCCGAAACAAGGAAACTCAACAGGAAGTCGACACGTGTTTCGCTTCTACACGAAGCATCTTCCGGACGTAATAGACCCGCTGTCACTGTCTCGACGCGCTAGCACCACAGACGTGTTCCCTCGCCTACCGCAGAACAACCCCCTTATTCAGCTAATACAAACTTCGTTGGCGAGCCGCTTCACGAGTGAAACCAGAGACAGAAGCTAGTCATACTATAAAAGCAGCTCTAGAAAAAGAACCTAGTACGAAAAGCATCTTCAAGGTTGAAATATGAAAGCGAGTGAAGCTAACATATTCAAGCTTTACTAGATAAATACCTATACAATAGGACCTAAAGAATGTAATCTTTCAAGTAAAAACAACGATTTGGTAGACTTTATGGACCTCTGAATGTCCCCTCAAACGTACAAATTTCCTTTCATTCAAATGGTTCTCAATAGACAATCTTAAACCAAATCGCTCGTGAGTGAGCCCGATATTGAACCTACGATCCCAGAGCCACGGTTTACCGCAATACAATGATGGGATTCAACGATTTCTCAACAATACGTAATATCATAAATGTTATCATAACATATTTTAGGGGCCTTGGTTCTTTTTTGCGAAGGAAATGATGTGAGGGTTTAATAAAAAAAATAACTACAATTGTAAGTCAAAGGTGGAATAAATCGATTCGTATAAAACAACTGGAAGGGACAATTTAAAAAACCATAAAGCTACAATAAATTTACCACAGATCTATTCTAATATTATAGAGGTAATCCTCGAAACTACTCGTCCGATTTAAATAACCTTTCACTGGTAGAAACAATGTACACTGTACTATGTACTGTACTGTATTAGGTACACTATTTCTGAGTGAGATATGCTATGTTTTAGTCCTGAGGTATATAAGATCCCTTCGTAATGTAGCCTCTCTTTTTAAATATTATGTATGATGTATGTGAAGTTGTCAAATTTCTATGAAGAACTGTCATCATGACATTTAAAGTTTCAGGAGCCTCCTAAGCGTTTCGCATCACCATGCCATCCTGTTTCAATAGTATATTATTTGTGTTCATATATAGAACGTGTTACAAAACACTCCGTAAAAATATTATATAATTGATTATCAAAGCCAATTAATTATCAATTGTCAGGGAAACACATTATTAGGGCCAAGGTACCTATTTTACCTAATAACTGTCTACTTTAATAGTTTTTCTATTGATCATTCATAAAAATCATTTTATTTTTTGGGGTATGTTATGTGAATAGACTCGTTATAAGGCCCCATTTAACCTCCGTTCGGCATTACGGGTAGTTATGTAGCACCGGGTATATAGAGAGGAAGAATTTGATTGTTTGTTTTCATTGAATAGGCTCCGAAACTACTGAATCGATTGGAAGGATTATTTCAGTTTGGGAAGCTACACTATCTGCGGGTGACAAAAGGCTTTACTATATTTTCAAATAAATTGGGAATCCTTACTAAAACTCCAATAATTTAACCCAATACTAATGTATTAGCAGATTCTAAAACATGCACGCACTGGCGCATCCAGTCTAACCAATATCTTTGACACTCGATCGCTCACAGCAATTAAGTAGTCTTTGATCCAGAAGTTGCCTATGTATATTTGTTTACACAATGAAAACGTCTGCCCACCCTCTGCTGGAAAATTGCCTCGTAACAACTAATTTATAGACATTTTCTCGAAAGATATTTTATGGTCACTTAGTTTGTTATTGGAGTGTTTTCGAGTGGTTGTAGAATGATATATATAAATGTATAAATATTGTAAGTGTAAATATCATTATATTTTAGTAGTTTCGTGGTATTTTGTTTTTTAGGTCATTTTTAGATGTTGGGGCTCGATACTGTAAGAAAAAAATGCTAACTGATGTCGAGATCGTCGCGGCCTCCATGCTCTGTCTCATTCGCTAACTACGCGTGAGAGATAAGCTCTCCGAGGCCTTCGAGAAGTGGCTGGCCGACGTCGTTTATATTAGCTGAATAAGGAGGCTGTACTGATTCTATGAGACTTTAGTGTCTTCAAAATGTTTATTAATCAAAGGTAACAAATGCTTTTAATTTCGAATGGATTTGGAGCTTGCTCGTCCGCGTAAAACAAAGTTATTTAAAAAAAATATATAAGAATCAAGTCTGATATAGGGTTTCTAAATTTGATTGTGGGGCAACTAGAACAATATTCGCGGTATTAAAATCGATTTGTTGCACTTTTAGTTTTTATTAATAAACAAATAATATTAACAAAAAAAAATATGTAAAAAAATTGGCTTACAAAATTTCGTATTGCATAAAAAACTTTGTTGGTCTATTATTGTACAAAACCCCCCGTACACGAATCCAAATCGCACTTGACCAATTTATTTTTAGTGTCTCGTAGACTAATCTCTGCTTGTGTCTACTTTCCCTTATTTACTTCTTTTACCTACTTATTCCTATTGAAACAATATAAAGAAATCTTTCAAATAGATTATTCTATTATTATCCTGTAATACTCGGAATAAGGACCAATAATTTTTTTTTTTTTTTATTTATTGAGGTAAAACAAACAGTATCACAAAGAATAATTAGTTGAGTACAATGCAAATATAATTAATTGTGACACCAACACCGTTAACCACTAATTATTAATTAGGTGTACAAAGTAAAAACAAAACAAAATTATTTCACTTTAAGAAAAACGGAAAAGTAAACAATTAATAAGAAAAATGTACAACATTATACCTTTATACCATAAACACCTTACATTTGTTGTTGAGGTGCATCAGTTCTCAGGTACAAAGAACAACGCCGTAGGGAAAAAAAACACTAAATAAAAGCATACACCAAAAATACACAAACAAAGCAATAGCAAGAAAATATAGATACAAATGTCAAACTATGGTATTCTTTAAATAACAATAATAATATAAATTTGCAGAAACGAGCATACATCATTGATTCATTGTAGTTAGTTGACTTATTAACATTTTTCTAAAAGTACTAGCATTCGTTGAAAAAATGTCTATGCTACTGAAAAATTCATTATAAATGTCAACCAAACGACACAGAGGCGACCGTTTGCCTGCATTAGTGCGAGAATGTTTTGTAGTAAATAATTTTAATGCACGACAGAGTCGCATGCGTGGTCTGATCGGCACTCGATAATAAACACTGTCAATAACATCAGAACAGTCGTACTTATTATGACAAAAATCATATAGTAACATAGCTTGCAACTGTAGTCTTCTATGTTTCAAGTGCAACAAATTGTATTTATTTAATAGATCAGAGTAGGACAGGCGGCTACGAAAACACTTAAAGTGCATACATTTAAGGAACTTCTTTTGAACTCTTTCAAGGCTATCAGAATATGTATTATACAACGGATCCCATATAGAAGTAGCATATTCTAATTGTGAGCGTATTAATGATTTATACAAGTATATATATGTACTAGCGCGTCTAAAGTCATTACTGGCGCGAAAAACAAAACCGTAAATTTTATATGCTTTATGACAAATACTATCAACATGTGTATCCAGTCTCAACTTAGTATCTAATGTCACTCCAAGATCCCTGATAGTGTATACTCTATCGAGATCATTGCCGCATAAAGAATATGCAAAATTGCTAATTTGTTTTTTTTTTAGTAAAAGTTATAAATTTACATTTTTTGAGACTGAGTTTCAATTTATTAACATGACAATAACAAGAGAATCGATCCAAGTCTTCTTGTAAGTTGAGGTGATCTGAATTATCATTAATTATACGATATATTTTTAGATCATCTGCATACAATAAGAACTTAACTGCTTAAAACAACTATAAATATCATTGATAAATAAAATAAATAGAAATGGGCCAAGGATAGAACCCTGAGGCACGCCTGAAGTAATAGATACTGTGTCAGACTCAAAACCATTGATCTCAACTCTTTGTGTTCTGTTAAATATATACGACTTGAACCATCTCCAGAGACTACCACGTATCCCATTGAAGGCAATTTTTTGTAACAAGATTTTATGGTCCACTCCATCGAAAGCTTTCTGAAAATCTGTGTACACACTGTCTATCTGTTCATTGGCATCGATGCTTTCAAACAATTTAGATGCATAAACAACAAGGTTAGTAACAGTGGATCGCCTACAAACAAACCCATGCTGTTGCGGAATGATTATAGTATGAACTAGTGGATACACATAATTATGGATAAGTCTTTCGAGAAGTTTCGACAGAGTTGGAAGAATAGAAATTGGTCGATAGTTAATTACCTCCCTTTTAGAGCCGCCCTTATGTAACATAATAATGTTATTATAATTACTATATTAAAAATGTTAAAATATAAATTTGGCTTTAAGCCAGTGTATTAAACATTGAAGTAGACTCATTTTATTATATTTAGACTATCGTTCTTGCAATCACATGTTCTGACTATATACAAAATTTCTTTAAGATCGGCCAAATGTTTCTTTAGATATAAAACGACAGATAGAATAAAACGTTTTATATTTTATTTATCGCAAAATTAAAAATAAATCTCCCGACCGTTCCTACAGATTTAAATAGAAGTATAGATTTAATATTCTAATAAATCGCCAAATTACTGTAAAAACCGATTATTGTATATCGAGAGAAAAGATACATGAAAATTCCCCAAAAAAAAGTAATAACCAGAATTCCCAACTTTCATTAAAGCTTTAGATTGATAGTTGTAAAGTTTAACATAAAAAAAAACATACACAAATTTACGAGCGATAATTCGAGAGTATTTGAACATCGATTAAACCACTAATTTCATAGAAAGAGCCAGATATCTCGGAAATAATAATATTACCGTTTTCTAAATTATAGTACACATTCAATTTATTGGGTTTCTTATGAGGAATTAAGCTATTGCTTCATATTGAAGATCCTAATAAACATTCATTGAGGAAATCTTACAAACTTTAAAAATAGCTGGCAGTGCCTTCCAGTCGAGCGTTTGAGACTGCGTTCCAAATCAGTACAGTAAAGACGCTACTGACAAGTTTACAGAAGCATTTAAAAGCATAAAAAACGATACTTAACAATTCTGTTTACACTAACCGAACAGTAAAAACTGTTTATTGGTGTTAAAAGTGCTAGAAAATGTGTTGTTACAGCATTTTGTGAAACGTATGATTTAATTTAGACCAGTTTTGTGATTTGTGAATCGATTTTCGATTTGAAATCGATAAAATGTGATCTGTAAAATGTATCAAAGGGTATTTGAATTAAAAAATGATGGAAATGTCTTAGAAAAATGATTATACGAACACGTGTGTTTATAGTATGTGCTTAAATTTATTGTGATTGTGAATAATTAATTTGAAAAAATGAAGAGGCGTAAAAAGGAAAGCAAAGTTCGCGTACGGTTTAACATTTCAAATGTGGTAAGTTATTTAGTTTTTAAATTGAAAAAAAAACTCTCAGGATTTTTTTTTCTGTATGTACTTTTTTCATTCTTTATCAATTATACTCTACTCGTTATATCATCATTAGAAAACCTCTCGCTCTCTTTCTCTAGTCGTATCCCTCACTGCTAAGGATCGTGGCTCCTTCTGACTTTGTCAATTAGAAAACTTACTAGAAATATATTTCCTTAAAACATACAAACCAAAGCAAGATTTTTTATTACCAAAACAAGTAACCTTTATTGTTTCATCCTATCCGTTTGTTTGTTACTATTAACATCACAGATTATAAAGAAATTTTAATATTTCATTTAACATAGTTATAGGTACTTATTATACAAAAAAGTGAGGCAGAAACATGTACCTAAAGCGAAAGTAAGGGAGTTTTTTTAGTTTATATTCTATATGGTATGGTATACCCCCTAAATAAAACCCACATACGTTAAATATTATTACAATTAGTCTTCTTGATAATTATCAACTTATCTCCCTTCTCTCGTCATAACCAACTGAACTACTTCATTTAATTTTAATTACATTTAAAAGGCACCGCTTTGTAAGCTTTATCTACATTACCTTAGGAATAATTACTTGTACTTATTTTTCTAAATAAGCTATATAAAAATACTTTAACTAAAACCATGTTCAACTCCTAAAACGTATTTATGCACTAAAATTATTGACTACGGAATCCAACATTGCATGCATTCCAAACCGGAATTAGCCGGTTTTTGTTCTTCAATAAATTGCAAGATATATAAAATGGAAGTCACTGTTTACAATCCAATCGATTACTCGATACAAGGAGTGTATTTATAACCAGTATCGTACATTTCGTCATACTATGTGTTCCAATTCAACAGTATATAGATCTTTGTATAGTTTATTGCGTGTCTATGGCCGCAGAAAGGCATATCTCTGAATGTTTACTATAAATAAATCTCATAGCACTTACCACATAGCACTTCCACCTCTGTATTTATGTGATCTGTTAATAAATTGATTGGACCGTGAGAAATTATATAAACACTAGCTGTGGCCCGCGTTCCCGATGGGAAGTAACATTTCCCAGCACAAAAAGTATCCTATGTTACTTCTAATACCTCCAAGAATATGTGTACAACGTTTCATGATGATCGGTTAAGTAGTTTTCGCGTGATAACGTAACAAACAAACTTACATTCACATTTATAATATTATAGTAGGGATTGTGTGAATTAATTGTCATGTACGAGTATTTTAATCGATTTTTCTGTTTTAGTATCTATTTTTTTATCGATTGATTGTAGTTTATTGATTAAGTGCCACTGTAAACAATATTTAACATGATGTAAGGAGCTAATTTAAATGATTAAATTTTGAGTAGTAGAGCTCTTAGAGCAGTTTGTCTGGGGAAGTACTACCTTACCCATTTCCGCCTTGAAACAGTAGTGCACTTATATTACTATGTTTCAGTTAGAAAGGTAAGGGGGCCGGTGAAACTGCAGGCACATGAGACTTAACAACTTCACGACTTAGGGACGACCACACATTGGCGACGCCCCTAGTGTTTCAAACGTCTATTGGCGGCGGTGACTTACCATCAGGTGGACCGTCCGCTTGTTTATCGGCGCATGTGGAATAAGAAAAACAAATCTTATTTCATTTTTAGACGGTTCAACTATTAAATGTAATAATCGTTTTTTGGACTCAAAAATGTACTAAAATTATACATGTTTGCTTTTATTCAGTTTAAGATAGTAGCACATTTTTAGTGACCATTGACGCCTAACATAGTTGGACAAACCAACTGTTGTATAGGCATCAATATCCTATACCTTATGTGACAAATATGTACCTGTTATTTGATTTATTTAAGTACATTGACAGGCCAGTTGGCTTGGTGGTTAACGCTCTGACTGCCAAACCGAAGGTCGCGGGTTCGATTCCCATCCAGGACAAACATTTGTGTGCATGAATATGTCTGTTTGTTCTGTGTCTGGGTGTAAATATCTATATAAGTATGTATTTACAAAAAAAAAAAAAAAGTAGTGTATCAGTTATCTGGTTTCCATAGTACAAGCTCTGCTTAGTTTAGGATCAGATGGCCGTGTGTAAAGAATGTCCCAGGATATTTATTTATATTTATTTATTTTACATAAAAACCTACTAATATTATAAATGCGAATGTTTTTGAGTATGGATGTTTGTTACTCTTTCACGGAAAAACTACTGAGCGGATTTGTATGAAATTTGACACATATATAGAGCATGCCCTAGAGTAACATATAAGATACGTTTTCCGTCGAAAACGCGGATGAAACCGCGGGTGACAGCTAGTATACAATATATAACAACAACTCTGTGACTGTAAGTAGTAACAGTGCTGTAGAATGATGTGAAGGGTATCAGATATTATTACCAAACGTTACATGGTGATACGATTATGATGGCGACTGTACATTATATAAATACATAGTCTGTTGATCCAGAAGCGAGTTGTAAATCTAGCATATTAGAATAACTAACTTATGAATTTATTTACTAACACATTTCCACCCGCGTTCATGCAACCAAATTCTGTTTATAATAAAAATGGAAAATTACTGACAGGCCATTTGGCTTGGTGGTTAGCGACACTGACTGCCAAGTCGCAGGCCACGGGTTCGATTCCCACCCAGTATAAAGATTTTGTGCGCATGAACTAAGCATGTCTGTTTGTTCTGTATTTATGTGTAAATATCTATATATATTTTTTTTATTCATTACCAACTAGCTGTCCCCCGCGGTTTTACCCGCGCTCCCGTGGGATGTCACATATATTACACATAAAAGCCTTTCTCTTCAATCACTCTATCTATTAAAAAAAACCGCATCAAAATCCGTTGCGTAGTTTTAAAGATTTAAGCGTACAAGATTTAAGCATACATAGGGATATAGGGACAGAGAAAGCGACTTTGTTTTATACTATGTAGTGATTTAAAAAAAAGGAACATACGAGAACATCAATTAACTTTTACACAGCATTTGGAAACCGCAAAGGTTTTATATAAGTATGTATTTAGAAAAAACAAATTGTATATGTAGTATATCAGTTATCTGGTTTCCATAGCTCAGCTTTGTTTGGGATCAGATGGCCGAGTGTAAAGAATATCCTAGGATATTTATTTATTTGATGTCTGCAAAATCGTTAAATTGTCTCAACACAGCATCAGATCATAATTCATTGTATTAAACTAAAATATGCTTTGTTATCTGAAATTTAGGAGATACTTTACCTTATGTGGAAAATGTAATGTAACGAAATGAAATAACTAGAGGATACCGTGCGACAAAAATTAAAACCTTTTTCGGCGTTGGTCCGTATAAAAGTTGTTCAATTTGACGAACCCAACTTAGCCTTTATAAAAATTTGTCACTGTCGGTTCCATTTGATGTTATATCGATATATATATCCCGGGACATTCTTTACACGCGGCCATCTGGTCCCAAACTATGCAGAACTTGTACTATGGAAACCAGATAACTGATATACTACATATACTACATTTTTTTTCTAAATACGTACTTATATAGATATTTATACCCAGACACAGAACAAACAGACATGTTCATGCACACAAATGTTTGTCCTGGGTGGGAATCGAACCCGCGACCTTCAGTTTGGCAGTCAGAGTCGCTAACCACCAAGCCAACTGGCCTGTCAATAAAAAAGGTATATAAACATTAGGCTCAAGTATATAAAACATGGTTTTACTCGCATTTCATATCTGTAAGTAGCTCAAACTTTTCATTAACATCAGTAAAAAAAACTGTTTTAAATAAATATCCAGAGACATTCAAGAGATTCTTTTTCATCTCATTCTTTCTTTTCTTTAGATCTCAAACAATGATTATGTCATAACATTTCTATCTCAAATCAATGCACTAAACTTCCAGTTTTGATATGAATTAATGTACCAGCAAATTTCGAGAAATGAATCCCAAAATCTGGGAACTGAAAAATAATACAGTACCCAGCAAATACAGCCCCCTTATTCAGCTACTACAAACTTCGTCGGCGAGCCGCTTCACGGAGGCCTCGGAGAGCTTACCTCTCACGTGATTAGTAGTATTGCCCAGCAGGGTCCCAATGTTAATGAGATATTACTTACCACCTAAGATTTAATTTTAATATTGTGGAATGCAAATAAATACTATGAATATGAAAATTAGCGTAGTTAGCGAAAGAGACACGGAGGCCGCGACGAAACATCCTCGAATTAGTGTCATTTTCCTTACAGAATCGAGCTATGGGCACTAGAGAATTTAGTCGACTGAAAAATAAAAACAATATTCCTTTCCTTGTATTTTAACATTCCGATCACGTCATACCATAGAGTCTAACGTACGTCTGTGTGGGAATACGTATAAATCATAGAGGATTACCGCTTGTTTATGATGTCTTGGGATCTACTACTGTATACAAGGAGGTTAGATAGAGAAGAAGGTATCTTTGAAATTGCAACGTAATACTGACAAAACTTAAAATAAATCCGAATTAGAAATGATATAATGAATTACAACTGTATATGCTGTTTGCTTCAAACTAGCGTTATGTAAGATATTGGTAAAAAAATCTATTTTAGTACGTGGGTCGCTGTAATTGGTATCATAATTATAAGTCAAACCATGTAATTTTTTATAGTTTAAGACTGTTGCTGTCCCAAATAAATAAAATAAAATAAAATACAACACCATTCACCAAGTTGGCCAGTTGGCCGGTCGTGGTTCGATTCCCGGTCAGGAATAAAAAATTGTGTACATAAACATGTCTGTTTTTTCTGTGTTTGTGTGCAAATATCTATAAAAGTATGAATTTACAAAAAATATTACATTTATATCACTATACATAATATATATATAGTTTGAATAGAAACTTTTTATTGAAACAAAACAACATGGTGTTAATATCTACAAGTATTTATTTAGGAGAAATAAAATAGTATGTTAGCGATCTGGTTTCCATAGTACAAGCTCTGCTTAGTTTGGGATCAGATAGCCATGTGTAAAGAATGTCCCAGGATATTTATTAATTTAAGTACACATCGAAGGCCATCTCTATAATTCTGCTAATATCATAAAAGCGAAAGTCTGTGACGATTAACGTATAGATGTGTGTTACTCTTTCACGTAAATGAAACTTGGCACTTAAAGTATGCCCAAGAATATTCCTGGAACAATGGAATATCCCTCGAGAACGCGGGTATAAACACCGGGGACAGCTCATTATTATTTATTTTTGACAAACAATTGGACGGTCCACCTGATGGTAAGTAGTCACCGCCGCCTATGGACATTTGCAACACTAGGGGCATCACCAATGCGTTGTCGACCCTGAGACGTGAAGTTGTTAAGTCTTATGTACCTGTAATTTCACCGGCCCCCTTACCTTTATAACCGAAACACAGTAATACAATTACACTACTGCTTCACGGCAGAAACGGGTGAGATGGTACTTCCCCGGACGAACTCTGTACTAAGTATTAAATAAAATACATGGAGTGAATTGAAACATGGAGTTCATAAGACGAATACACCGTCAAGATATTCTTCTTATTTTGTCCACAAGTGTGTAGTTGTGAAGGTCACCTTTTGTCATCATTATCAAGAAGTTATGGTTCAGGCTATGTGATATGGGGTGAAACATTGTAGAGGTTTTTTCCATAGATTTTTTATATGCTAATTTAAGTTTCTAACGGCTTGAAAGGCTCAAGGCATTATGATAGTAGCACAAATTTTCAATAATGATTCTAAAATGATTTTTCTTATTCGTCAAAATAAATGACGTATTATAATAGGTATAGACACGTCATTCACCAATATCACGGCCCTCAAATCAACGCTCATACTTGATAGTTTATACGTGAGAAGAAAAGGAAATAAATAAATAATAAATATCAAGGGACATTCTTTACACACGGCCATCTGATCCCAAACTAAGCAGAGCTTGTACTATGGAAACCAGACAACTGATATACTACATATACTACTTTTTTTTTTCTAATTATATACTTATATAGATATTGACACCCAGACACAGAACAAACAGACATGTTCATGCACACAAATGTTTGTCCTGGGTGGGAATCGAACCCGCGACCTTCGGTTTGGCAGTCAGAGTCGCTAACCACCAAGCCAACTGGCCTGTCAATGTAAATGCCGTCTTACAGTGTACCTGCTGTTAGAGAGAGTCAAATTTGCATCGTTAGTTACGTTTTGATTGAGCGCACCTAAATGTATGTTATTAGGTCAATCACCAACTTTTTATGTTGCCATTTCTGAACGCAGATAACGCATCTATAGTTTATATATCTTTAGGCAAAATACAGATTTTATTCGATAATAGCCCTAATTAAAAAAGAAAGCAGGCTGAGTAGTAGACCTCTTAGTGCAGAGTTCGTCCGGGGAAGTACTACTACCCATTTCTTTCGTGAAGCAGTAGTGCACTTGTATTACTGTGTTTCGGTTAGGTTAGTAAGGGGGCCGGTGAAATTATAGGCACATGCGACTTAACAACTTCACGTCTCAGGGTTGAGAACGCATTGGCGATGCCCCTAGTGTTGCAAATGTCCATGGGCGGCGGTGACCACTTACCATCAGGTGGACCGTCCGCTGGTTTGTCGGCCCATGTTGTGTAAAAAAAAGGCTGTGTCGTAAAGACTCACGAAAGAAGTGAAGCTTTTGTTGAATTGTGTGTTCCCCGAAACTTGGGGCGCCTTAAGAAAAGAGTGAATAGACTACTAACGGGAAAGCGAGCTCCATCTTTGGCCTCATCTTCACTTACCATCGATCACTCGATTATGTGAAGAAAATAACACTAAATCGAAGATGTTTCGTCGCGGCCTCTATGCTGTCTCTGTCGCTTACTACGCTAATACTACTAATCACGTGAGAGGTAAGCTCTCCGAGGCCTCCGTGAAGCGGCTCGCCGACGAAGTTTGTACTAGCTGAATAAGGGACCTTTTGAGATTGAGGTTAATCACAATACCGTCATAAATAAATAAATAAAACATTTTATTATTAATCTATACTAATATTATAAAGAGGAGCTTTGTATGTAAGTATGTTTGTTAGTCTTTCACGCAAAAACTACTAAACGGATATGGATGAAACTTAACACATAGATAGAGCATATAGGAATAACATAAAGGCTAATTTTATCTCGGCAAAATCTGTTATCCCTCGGGAAAGTGGGTAAAACCGCGGGGGGCAGCTATTATTTATCATTCACTTTTGAATAGCATAGATTTTGTTTATAATTTTTTTTTTTTTTCGTCGCAAACCCATAATAATTTTCACTTCAAAAAATCAACCCAAACACAATACTAACAATAGATCTTATAACAAACACGTTTACATGAAGTACCTAACTTATTTGCATATCATTTCTTGTGTTTGTTTTACCTTTCTATACGAAATTTTGGTTTGAGGAACATTTTCCCTTTTAGTTTTCTTTTACCTTTGAAGGAAATCGGTCACTAGTATAATGGTGACGTTATAAAAAGTGTCAATTTTTTTATCATTAAATCATTTATCTGTCATAATCGAGTGCCACGAACACTAAAAGTTAATGTGTGTAAGCTGTGATAACTGTAAATGTCTGAAAAAAAGGTAATGAAATTACAAATAGAGAATTTAAAACATTTTTTAATTGGCTACATTGTTTTATTAATGTACTAGCTGCTCTGTCACCCGCGTTTATCGATATCATATATAGCCTATAACTATCTACGAAAAATTCCGCGTCGAACGGTAGCAGTCCCATCACGATATGTTCAGTAGTTTTGAGGGGATGGTGCGTCAAAGGAACTATTTACCATAAATAAATGTTCATAGATATAGAGTAGAGATTAATAAGTGTTGCCCACATATAACAGCTATATGAAAAATAATATATTTTTGATTCAAACGGGCCTTTAAAAGCACCGGTACAAACCGGTTCGAAGGGTTGTTTTTACTGAGGAAACCGGTAATAAATTCAACTAATAATCGTCTTTTAAAAATTTACTTATCGCATTACAACCAAAAAATTGTGAAAAAGACTGTAGAACGTGGTTCTAGTTCAAAAACATAATTTTAATTATATTTTTTCTAAAGCGCTATCCATGATAAGCTTTGTTTTAGATTAGACCTCATATGGTGTAACAATAAAGTGGTAAACACATTATTACTAAACTATTTATTTAAAATTTAAAATAAAGTGGTCTATAATGGTATAATTTATCTGTTTACCTCAGTTCATACAAGCAGTACAATCTCTGTTTAACTTGGGACCAGAAGATTTGTGTAAAGAATATCTCAGGTTGTGTATTTATATTTTGACAAAAATACGGAGTCAATAGCTCTTTAAGCATTTAAAAGTACAAGCCTCTGTAAACGCACGAGTGATACCCACGGTGTTGCAAGCGTCAATAGGCTGCGGTGACCGTTTACCATCAGACGGGTCGTCAAGTCGTGTGCTAATTAGTAGTATAAAAAATAACAATTTTTAACATTTTTAGGTAATTATTGACAATAACATCATTACTCACTCATTGACACTGACAGTTGCGATTTGTGCGATGTTCCGGAGAGACCGTTATCAGCTAACTTCAACCTGTTACTTTGGTGTTACAGTGAGGCGCGGGCGTCTTAAAATTTATTATGTTATTCATAACGCGCATAAATAAGTATAACTTCTAAAGTTTGAATAACACTGAGGTGTGGAGCCTAAAGAGGGGCCATGTTTCAATGAGCTATCGACGCGCCGCATAACGTTGTATAACCAAAGGGTTTGTCTTACCTCGGAGAAAGGATTAGCCTAGCTAGCAGCTAGCCAATGAAGTAATACTGCCAACCTTCTGGGCACATTAGCCACGGGTAGCGACCTAATCTCGAACCTACAATAGCGAGTTTAGGCAAATGTTTAAATAAAAAATAGAATATACTCATATAGTTATATATAGATTACTAACCGTGTCCTGCGGCTTTGCCCGCTTTCAATCTTGGTTATAAACCTTCCTCTTGAATTACTGTATATATTGCTGAAAGCTGCATTAAAATCCGTTGCATTGATGAAAGATGCACGATTCTATAAAGGACATACAAACAAACATTCATTTGTATATACATATACAGATTATATCAATAATATATCTAATACTTCTATACTACTATATAAATCTGTACGGTTTGTCTGCACATTTTTATTTTTATTTTGTGATACTTATTCGGTTGACGACAATAAAAAAAAAAATCTTTTTTAATAAAATCTGTCGTTTTTTTATAGTCTGTACGCCCCTTTTAAAATCAAGAACTAATTGGCCGATCTTAATGAAAATTGGTACATGGTCAAAAAATCTACTACTAAAAGTCTACTAGTTTTATTTAATTTTATTATAACATTTATTATCAAAGTCTGTCTTTAAAAAATCCATCGTACATTTTTACAAATCATAAAGCTTTTACAATTTTGTCAAAATATTTACAACATAATAATGCAATGCAATCGTTGAATTATCGTTGCGGGATAAATAATTAGAAAATTCAAAGTATTTTACAGTATCGAAAACAGAGCAGTCAAATCTGGGTCGAGGTAAAACATATGAGTGCAGACATTGCATTTTCGCGACCGATCGATGTGATTGGTCATATCATGTTACAACGTGACAACACGTTCATGGATTATCACAAATAACATTATTTAACTACTTGTATGGCGAGCTGTTAATTATCTTCATCTTTTCTTTTTTAAATTGGATATTCATTATATTATTGGTTAGTTATTTTTCACTTTTGCGATAACACACAGGTATTGTCAGTGAGACCAAATACATTTGATGTAATAAATCTAAGTTTGTTTTTTAAAAGGAGAAATAGTTGAGTTTATTGCCGGCTCTTTTCAGTAAAAATCAACCTTCCGAACCGGTTAATACTATTAATGAGTCAGACTATTCATAAGTACTTGTAAGGGCCTATTTGAATAAAGATATTTTCATTTTCATAGAGAGACTAAACAAAGTACGCTCTATCCGATGAATAGTAAAACATACTCAATTTAATGATAGAATAAGCATACCGATACTTCAGCCTCTTTAACACCGGGACCCACCCTCCAAGCTCAGTGCGAAAGTTATCCAATCAAAGGTGTGCCAAAAGTGATTTTTTGAGTTAAGCCCCTATCGTTCTGAAGGTGCAATATATTATAATAAAAAATATATGTTGTCAGTTGGTAAGCGCATCACTTGAATCGTAGCACTGATTTGGATTATTTCCCCAATAAAAGTAGCCATGTAAATTGGATGCAACGAGGCTCCAGAGCGCAGACCTTTCACGTAATTGCGTAGTAAACGAAAAGACAGAGCATAGAGGTTGCTGATACAACGTTTAGCTATTTCCATTTATTTTATGGAAGATTTAGAATAACAATTATAAATTATCTAGAGACATACTTTGCACATGCTATCTGATCCTAAATTAAGCAGAGCTTGTACTATGGAAACCTGATAACTGATATACTACATTTATTATTTCTTATGTCTAAATTCATGCTTATATAGCTATATTTCCACCCTGGCACAAAAAGACATGTTCATTTAGAGTCTCAAACCACCAAATGGCCGTGTGTTTAAATGATTTGTCTCAACTCCACCCTCATTTCCAGACCGGCATGAACCGCGGGTCCAGGGAGGAGCTCCTGGGCAGCTCCCAGGAAGCCCTGCGGAACAGCCAGCATGACCTTCGCCAGGTATACGAGAGACCGCTCACCAGGGAGGAGAAGACATTTCTACTGAACGCTGATCGGGGAGACTATGTGACTGTTAAGAGGTGAGCGCTCCTTAATCTATATCCTGGTCTAAATAACTGTTTGAAGTCACATTGCCCTGTTCCTCGTCATTTTGAGCTGGCACAAGAAGGGTGCCACTAATTCTCCTTTTGACTTTCATTCATATGACTTTCATTTTATTTATTTAGTGATGAACAAAACAGATAACAGACATTTAGAGTAACAAATCTAATTTATATTAAAGATCAAACTAGTTTATATTGCACCATTCGGACTTAAAAGTGGATAAGTGCGTGTTTGATTTCGTACGATCATACAGTATTTTTTTTTAAACAAGTGACTATGCTAAGTTGACTCTTTCTGACTGACTGTCACAGAAGATACAGCCCTGTGATAAACAGACACCAGAGCCTTAGCAATAGGGCCCCGTTGGCACTATTTGACTACAGAACACAAAATTTTTTAATTAATATAAGTGATAAAGATTTAAATATGAGAAATTACAGGGAATTTCTTTACATATCCTTTAGATATAAATTACAAGATGATTCATTCTTAGGCTCGAATCTTAACTGTCAGCTGATGGTATTGGAGACCACTGTAATGATGTCCAGCCTAGTCCATATGAATAATGTAAAACTCAGATTGTAGCATTGAAACTAACACTATGATAGCGAAGTGAGGAAATTCGCTGGCATTCGAACATTTGTCGCTAAGTATCAGCGATCAGCGGAATCACTACAAGAGCAGAGCTCTCGTTAATCCTATTTATTAAATCGACACGTGTATGTGTCCTAAATACGAGAAAAAACTATTCGATTTCGTGACGATAATAATAGTCCATCATATGGGACATTTTTTTACACACGGCCATCTGATCCCAAACTAAGTATATCGTAACTAGATAACTAAAATTCTACTAATATTATAATTGTATGGACTTTACGTATATACTTTATATAAACCGGTCGCTTCCAACCGGCCAATCTGGAAGTCATTGGGGGAGGCCTATGTTCAGCAGTGGACGTCCTACGGCTGAAATGATGATGATGATGATGATGATGAAGCGTATATTATATTCTATATATTTACTAGCTGACCCAACAGACGTTGTTCTTTCTTAACTATGAATATGGAATTCGAATCTTCTGATTGAATCGACTGTGAAATGTGGACTAAGAAGTTATAAATTGATTATTTTAATGTAATTCCGACCTGTGCCTCTATTTGCAGGTTACATTCAAAAAGTTAATATTGTCAAAAGCGCTATGTAAAGTTATGTTTTCTTAAATTTTCTAATTTTCCGCGCAACTTTGAATTTTTTTTTTTTCGTAAGACCCTCTACTGACAATAACACATATATATAGATATAGATTGTATTTTTACTAATAAATAATAGATATAATATGAGACTTAGATACTTCACGTCTCAGGGTCGACAACGCAATGGCGATGCCCCTGGTGTTGCAAATGTCCAGCGGCGGTGACCACAATTGTCGACCCAATAAAATAAAATATTTCAACTGAAGACGTGTTTAGCTTCATATCACTACGCCCGTTATCTTCCAAATGGTAGACCAGTCTCAATTACATGACCTACCTTCCATGAAGATATTTTAAGTCTCAATGTGACAAGTGTTGCTACGGGCAGTATACTCTTGGGTTACATGTAATCCTTTATAGCAAAGTAACATTAACATTATTGTTAAAACGGTTTTCTTTTTAGGGTACCGTACCAAAAGACGGGACCCTAGTCCCGTTTGCCCTTTTTGGTAAGGTTACTAAGACTCTGCTGTCCGTTTGTAAGTCTGTCTGACACCAGGCTGTATCTCATGAACCGTGATAGTTAGCCAATAAATATTTACACTTTATTTTTTTAAACAAACCCGCGGACCGAGTGTTCCATCTTGTAAATCGGTTAAAACCAGTTTCAACTAGGTGTAATAAATAATAAAAACACGCTTTTATAGAAAATCCAACTCAAAATATAAAATAAATTTTATTAAATTTGAATAGTGTAAATAATTTAAAGTTTGAATGAAATCTGACCGTTTAAAGTGGCTCAAAATCACGCCTACAGGAGTCGGTAACAAACATACAGGTGATACTAATAAAAATCTTATAAAAATACCGACTCACACACACAAGTGCACACACACCACACACACGCACACACATACACACACTCACTCACTTACTCACCACTCCCACACACACCACACACTTCACTTTATTTGATCTGAAATCAGTGCCATTACATTGTTATTTTACTTAATTTTTTTTTTATAAGACTATTAAGGCAACATTTTTTATTGTTAAGATGAAAGAGACTAGTCTCCCCGACACAGGGAATCCTAGTGTGGAGGCTAGTGAACTACTTTGTTGACAACATTTGTTTTTGAACGATGAAGTATTATTAATATTATTATTATTACCTAAAGACCGATATCACAATTCTGAATGCACACGCTTTACAGATCAAATCGAATAACCCAATCCCTACACTCATCCGACTCAAAAGATCCATTATAAGCACCTAAAGTGTGTATATTGAATATACATGGCATTGTTGGTCGTAAATGGAACTAGGAGCAATAGATTATGTCGTTTAAGATGGTTTCAAAAGAGCTATTTTAGGTCTAGGAGCTTTATATTTAAATGGATTGTAATCAAAAAGGAGAAATCGAGTAATTTTGGAGGAACTTGGCACATAGTTTACAGGCCAGTTGGCTTGGTGGTTAGCGAGTCTGACTGCCAAGCCGAAGGTCGCGGATTCGATTCCCACCCAGGACAAACATTTGTGTGCATGAATATGTCTGTTTGTTCTGTGTCTGGGTGTAAATATCTATGTGTATGTATTTAGAAAAATAAAAAGTAGTATATGTAGTATATCAGTCTGGTTTCCATAGTAGCTAGCTTGTTTCCACAGTACCTACTTAATTTGGGAAAGGTTAGACGTGTGTAAACAATGTCTCTGGATATATATATTATTTATATTAGGTTGGGGAAAAAGTCTTTTCGCATTATAGTATGTATGAACTTGTAATAAAATCTCTTTGGCTATACTATTTGTATCTGGCTGGTTTTGGTATCATTGAAAGTTTAAATTTTAAAGAACATAATTCCAAATTCAAATTGGGAAAGTGTGTGATTTGCATTTGTTTTTCGCACCGCCAAGATGAGTGAATCTAATGAAGAAATTCGATTCATTTTAAAATTTTACTACAAAAAAGGTAAAAATGCAACGCAAGCCGCGAAAAAAAATATTAAATATAATCTACACCAATATTATAAAGAGGAAAGATTTGATTGCTTTTTTTGTTTGTTTGTTTGCATTCAATTGGCTCCGGACTACTGGACCGATTTGAAAAATTCATTCATTGTTGGGATGCTGCATTATCCCCAAGTGACATAGGCTATTTTGCATTTTCAAAAGAATTAGAGATCCTTACTAAAACTCCAATGTAACCGAAGGTGTAAAAATACTATAAAAAATCCTTACAACGCGTGCGCTGCGAAAACTTTTGTTGATAGAAAGAACAAATTAATGTAACATCCCTCGGGAACGCGGGTGAAACCGCAGGGGACAGCTAGTATAATATAAAATAATGCAATTATCTAACTCTTAGATCTAGAGAATCTTTGTAATCTAATACCTTAAACATATATGGAGGAGCGAGGTATGAGACTCCTCCATTTAAAAGGGAAGATCTTCCGTTTTCTGTCAAACCCTAAGAGAATCTTGATAGTGCGATGTAGGATTCTCTCGGGTTTATACTCGTTCATAGATGTCGCCACACATTTATACGAGTATATACAAGAATTGCTTGGGTCTCGGAAACGGCTCTAACGATTTTCATGAAATTTTGTATGCAGGGGGTTCGGGGGCGTTAAATCGATCTAGCTAGGATTCATTTACAGAAAATGTCGTTTTATCCGTGTTTTTAAGCAATTAAAACTGCTACAATGTCATGAGAAGGTAGGGTTTTCAAGTTACATCATTTGTGAGAAATACTGTTATTGGGAGCCCTTTATTATCGCATGTAATTCGTATCTAGGTATGACAGTGCTGTAAAAAAGAGAATACGGTAGAAGTCACGTTAGTAAAGAAATCCCGAACAATGATCGGCCATCCAGGTACTATTTTTTAAGAGAGTTAACATTCCCTCTTAATCTTTATTATCATTACATAAAGCTGAATATTTGTTATTATTTACATGACCGAGTTTACATAAGTCTTTGATCTTCCGACGCTTACTTTTAGTCTACATATAGATTTTATATCATGTGCTACATTAAATTCAGGAGCTCCTCTGCATATGGAGGATGCTCGGTGAAAGGTGCCATCAACACTACTTCTATCAATGAACTAGTTTCTGTAAAAGTAATCTAAACTGTGCCTTATTACCCAAATAGCAGAGTAGTAATAAGCATGCTTCTTAAATTTTTTTTGCGGAATCTTTACTATCCCATTTCAACCCAATGGTTAATCAGTGGTATATTTATTTATTTATTTACGTCAGACAATGTCCATATTTGTTAGTATACAATTTATCTGAATCCTAATGTTAGCAGAGTATAAAGAACAACAGTATTAATAAAAGTTTTTTTTTCTTTTTTGGTATAGGAACGCAGAGAAGTAGAACAAACACTTCCCACCCGGTCTCACCGCGAGGGATTTTAATATATTTTTTATTGGGAAATTAAATTTAAAATATAATCGAGATCTGATTATTAGTTTTAACGTGAAAGAATTACAAATATTTATTCATTTATAATAAAAGTACGATCCATCATTTGCCAAGTTTTTATAAATGCAAAATTTGGTCCTCTAAGTTAATCTTCACTTCTTTAATTTGAACTTATAAAAATTTTAATTTGGTTTGAATTATTACCCGATTATTTCGGCCAGGAATATAATGAACCAGTTTCTTTTCTACCAGTTTCTGTTTTTCTTGTGCATCCACAGAACTTATTTATTTCTAAACAACATGATAACATAAATAACTCCCTATAACTTTTACTTACAATTTTTTTTTATCAAATATTACTCTGACGTTGTTCAACAAGAAGTAACTTCATCTTCTTCACCTTTACAACAACAATTTCTCCACAGCACGACACTACCTTCATCATTTTTTTTCTTCCATTTGCCCGTCGGTCAACATCTAAGCATAGTCTGTCATTACTTTGTAAAATGATCCTTAAGAACGCCTTATATAAGAGCACTAAAGGGTTAAGTTTACTTAAATTGTTACTTACTAGCTGTGCCCCGCGGTTTCACCCGCGTTCCCGAGGGATATAACATTTTCCCGACACAAAAAGTATCCTATGTGTTATTCCAGGGCATTTTCTATATATGTGCCAAGTTTCATCTAAATCCGTTTGGTAGTTTTTACGTGAAAGAGTAACAAACATCCATACGTACAAACTCTCCCATTATAGTTAGTTGCATCTGGCAGTCAGCCTTTAGCCTTTTTTTACGTTTATAACCCTACCATATAAACTTCTTCACAAAGCCTCATTTTTATTTGTTTTATTTTCAACAGAATAATAGAGCAGTTCTCATCAAACCCCGAGGTTCTGGACATCAACTGCGTGGATCCCCTCAACAGATCAGCTCTCATCGCGGCCATAGAGAATGAGAATATAGAGCTGATCAAGTTACTCCTAGGATCTGGTATTCTGGTTAAGGTGAGTGAATTCAGACCATCCATACATATATATACATATATATATAAAAAGAAAGTTATGTTGGTAATACCATTTATAACTCTAAAACGACTGCACAGATTTCAATGATCTTTGATTTGTCGGATATATCTTAAAAAAATTACTAAAAATGGTTTCCCAAACATTTTTTGTTATCAACGCTATATTTGAGGATAGAAACTATAAAACTACGCGAGTGAAACTACAGGGCACAAATAGTATTCATATATGGATTGTCATATATATGTTAAAATTCGAAAATGTGTATCTGATTTTTACGTTTTTACGCTTTGCGGCTGAACCAAACTTGCTGAAGTTTAGCAGACACGTAGCCTTCGATAGGGATGTAAAGTTAGCTAGTTTTGGGTAAATATCCGGCAGGATACAACAACTACACATTACAAACCCAAGAACAAACATGTTCAGGCACACAAATAATAAAAATCTTTATTTCTCAGCTTATTTTCATTTATATTTATCAGATAATTAGTCAGATGCAAAGACAGTTTTGGGTGTCCAAGATGAGACTTATTAAACTAAACAATCTAAACATCCGTTTACTGAAGCTAAAACTCTCTCTATTCCTCCTATTCTTATAAAGTAACTGCCCCCCGCGGTTTCACCGCTTCGCGGTTGCGTTGTCAGAAAGTACATACCATAGGCTAAGTGTGTAACAAATATCAGCAAGATCGGTCAATCGTTTTGCTATGAAAGCGTACCAAAAAAAAAGGAACTCACTTTCGCATTTATAAGATTTTTTTTTATGTTTGTGACTCAATCAAGCACACTTTGAGTAATAATGCTCTTAGTGCAGAGTTCGTCCAGGGAAGTACTACCACCTTACCCATTTCTGCCGTGAAGCAGTAGTGCACTTGTATTACTGTGTTTCGGTTAGAAAGGTAAAGGAGCCGGTGAAATTACAGACACATGCGACTTAACAACTTCACGTCTCACGACATCGCATTGGCGATGCTCTGGTGTTACAAATGCCCATAGGCGGCGGTGACCACTTACCATCAGATGGTTACTTATTTGTCGGCTCATGTGGTATAAAAAAAAACCTTCATGAAGAGTAAAACCGCAGAGCGGATGCTTGTGTTGCTAATAAAGCTTTTACAAGCTCTCATAAATCGTCTTTAGAATTGTTTTTTTCATGTCAGAATTATTACTTAAACCAGCAAATCATTGCCATCGGTTATCCAAATAATCCATTTATTTTTAAAGCCTTTTTAACAGAGCATTCTTGATAAATTATACATCTAGTATCATCTGTACTGACATCTTAGTAAGATTCGATGACAGCGCAATAATAAATGATAGAGGCCTAGAATATATCTTCAAACACCAACAATAAATAAATAAATATCCAGAGGACATTCTTTACAAACGGCTATCTGACCCCAAACTAATTCAAAATCAAATTCATTTATTTGCTGACTTATGTGTACAGTGAGGTGTTATAATAATAATAAGTAGAAACATAGGAATGTTTGAGTCAAAATTGGTAATATTAATACAAGACAAAGGGAGAAGTTAGTTGTTCCATATTTTAGACTAACTAAAGTAAACAAGTCATTTCTTGGTAATTGTGTTCGATTTTATAATAAGATACCGCTTTCAGTAACCAAAATGTCTGATCATAAATTTAAAAATTATATTAGGAAAGTTTTGAAAGAAAAATCGTATTACAAGGTGGTTCATTATATTGAAGATAAAAATGTATGGAAATAGCTGCTCTCTGCACAGTGCACCTCTAATTTTCTTGTTTAAGTTGTAAGTAATTATTGTCATTTTCTATTTTGTAGTCTTGTTATTTCTTTTTTTTTGTTTTTGAATGTTAGCTTTATTAAGTATTTTGTAATTGTTAAATATAAAAATATGTAAAATTGATATTATAAAATAGCCAAAAAGTCAGAATAGATAAAAAAGAATTTAATAAAATAAAAAGGAATGTAACCTTGCTGAGTTTTTTGCCGGTTCTTCTCAGTTGAAGGCTGACTTCCGAACCGGTAGTAGCTTCAGTAACTTTAAATTTGACCTTCATAAGCGCCTTCTGAGGGCCTAAACTGAATAAATGGTTTTGAATTTTGAATTTTTAGAATTTGATCGACATAAGTCTGCCTAAATTGGTGTGCAAAATACATTAGTAATCAAAACTAAAATAAATCAATACAAAACAATCAATACGAAATAATCAAAACAAAATGTCATAATTATCATCGAACCAACGATATTTGAAATGTCAATCAATATGCAGGGGCTCGATTCTGTAAGGACAATAACTCGAGGATGTTTCGTCGCGGCCTCTATGCTCTGTCTCTGTCGCTTACCACGCTAATACTAATCACGTGAGAGGTAAGCTCTTCGAGGCCTCCGTGAAGCGGCTCGCCGACGAAGTTTGTATTAGCTGATTAAGGGGACAGAACTTCTATTATGGAAACTAGATGATCAGAGACAATGTATCCAATATACAACGTGTTACAAAATACCCCGTAAAAATATAATTGATGATCAAAGCCCATTTTTGCTAATAATTGTCTACTTTAAAAGTTTTTCTATTTGTCATTCATAAAAATCAGTTTCTTTTTATTTTTAGGGTGTTATACAGCGTTACTACGGTTCTTAAATATTGTGACCTTGGCCCCATTTAACCTCCTTTCGGCTTTACGGCTAGTTTTGTAACAATCTGTATAAGAATTGTAACATATTACCTATCTTAAAGTATATATTTTACCATCCACGAACAGTACTGAGTAAATACCAGGAAATATATAGCTTCTGACAGTCTGGTATTGCCAAATCCTGTTAGAACGCGGCGACTGCATAATTCTCAATTCTGTTTAGAATTGCATATAGATTTGGTACACCATATCCAGTGATTTATGGCAGGAGGAAGTTGTTTTGGAATGGTGCACGACATTTGTTTGTACAGCAGAAACAGAAATAACAAATCGAATATGTACGCAAGTACCTAACGCAGGATCTGAACATTGAACATGCACGTCTGTCTATACTTCTATATATATATATCTATACTAATCTTTATATTATTTATCTATACTAATAATATTATAAAGAGGAAAGATTTATATGTAAGTATGTTTGTTACTCTTTTACGCAAAAACCACTAAACGGATATGGATGAAACTTGGTACATAGTTAGAGCATATCTTGGAGTAACATATAGGCTTCATTTTATCCCGGGAAAATGTGATACCTCTCGGGAACGCTGGTAAAACCGCGGGGGACAGCTAGTTACTGTATATAGAGGAATAATATATATTGAGGAAAAAATTGAATAGGCTTCGAAACTATAGGACCTATTTGAAAAATTCTTTCACCGTTGGGAAGCTACACTATCCCCGGGTGACATAGGCTACATTATATATTTTTTTTTATTTGGGATCCCTACTATACTCCAATAATGTGCCTAGGGAACGCGGGTGAAACCGCGGGGACAGCTAATTGATAATAATTATAAAACCAAGTTTCCATCCTTCTATGATTTTCCTCAAGCTTCTATTTAACTTCACCTGTTAGTATGTTTGGAAAAAATCTTGCAACAGAATTTCAGATCAGTGCCATAATATCTATCGTATCGAGTGCGCCAAAAACCAATGCAATGGGAAATTGAACATCGCGGCACGTAACGGCGTGCGCGACGTAAAATTTTCTATAGAAACAGCTTTTTGCGCTCTCGATACGATAACGGTATGCTTGCGATAGATGTTCGTGCTATAGCCTCTGATCGAGCTGAAATTATGCACACTCAGTTGTTTTTGTTGACACACGATTAGCTACGTGACGTCATTCTAAATCCAATGGCAGACGTGATAATATGGTATTTTAAATAAGCCGACTCCATGTCTAGGTATCTAATGAAAGAGTTTTCAAAACAGCATACATGACTTCAGTTTTATTTGTGTTATTGTTTAAAGCTTGGTTTAAAAGGTCGTTTTTTTACTGAATATTTTTAAGTATATTCTTAGGGCTTGAATTTCGAATTTTTGACTCTTCTGCTATTCTGTAAGGTAAATGACACTAGCTCGAGGATGTTTCGTCGCGGGCTCTATGTTCCGTCTCTTTCGTTATCTACGCAGTCACGTGGAAAGTCCGCTCTCGGAGGCCTCGTCGACGAAGTTTGGAATAGGCGAATAAGGGAGCTGTAGATGACGATTTTAGACGTTGTAACTGGATGCACTGGTCGATTTTATTTTTATATTTTAGTGTACTAAATTCTCCGTGATTATATATATTTTATTTTTATATTTTAGTGTACTAAATTCTCCGTGATTATATATATCCCTATAATAATATATATAATATAGACCCGGGTATATCGGGTCGTGGTTTCTTTAGTCTACGGTCAATGCACTTGATAGGAACGTCAAGGTTATTAAAAATAATATTTCGATTATAATTTCTGGGAATGCCGAATATTTCGTACAACTATATCATTCTTGGCAACCGCCACTTTTAAAACAGCTTTGAACTTTTAAAAAAGAAAGTAAATAAATATCTCTTCCTTTTGAAATATCATCAAGATACATTTTGATATCTTCATGACGGTAGTTAAATCATGAGGCAAGTACACTATCATAGTCTCTTTGTCTCACTCGATTTCCAACACCATAATAAAGGTAACAAACATATTGTACAAATAACAGAAACAAATGCATATCTTAAAATAAAAAGAACATCGGTAAAATAGAAAATATCACAGTTTTCATGTAAAAATGTACTAAAACATTGCGAAGAATGGATGCCTCGAGTCTCTCGGGAAATCACCACGCCGATAGTTTGCATGATCACATCTGCCGTATATTTTCATAACTTACTGTCTCTCTCGTCTCTAAATATCAATTGAATAAAATACGAATGACTTTTAAGCTCCTGTAGAAATATAGGTGGTATTTTCTATCTAAGTTGAGTTCTAACTTTAATCATGGGATCAAGGCATGGATAGTGAAAGAAAGAAAGAAAAAAAGAAATATAACACATACATACAAAAATAACACATGAAAAAAAAAGGTTTACAAAAAGAAACATAATTGCCACAAACCGGCCCTCCAACTCAGCATGTGGTTGGCTGTACGTGCCAATGTAGGTACGTATAGCCAACGCTGATCTGCCGTTGGGGCCGGCAAGTGAAAACACAGCAGGATCACTACAGTACACACGATTGCATTTTAAATAACAAATAAACAGCAAAAAGCAGTGACGTTCAATGCCGTGCTTGTCGTAGGTTTGCATCTCTCATTGCCCTTGAGCTTTCAGTGAAAAATACCGTGAGGAAAGCATAGGATAACATAACCTACCTCAAGGGTGTTTCGGCAGATACACTTGTTACATATAGCAAACTTTTTATCACGAAAAAGTAACATCCCTGAACATGATCGAACCACGTGGAATAGTTTATTATTAAAAAAGCAAAAGTTTGTGGATGGATGGATTTTTGTTCCTCCTTCTTGCAAAAACTACCGAGCAGATTTAGATGAAACTTAGCACATAGATTGAACATGCCCTGGTGTTAACCTTGGAATAAATACTGCTTTACGAAGGTTACTAATTATCCCGAGATAATGGAACCTCCTTCGGAAAAGCGTGAGAAACCTCGGAGGACAGCTTGATAAAAAAAAAACGAGTTGCACACCAGGAGTGCCGGCAGAAGTGAAAACTAGAACATTAACGTTGTGCATTTTACCGTCTAACGAATATTCGATCAGCCCCTTATTCAGCTAATAGAAACTACGTCGGCGAGCTGCTTCACGGAGGCCACGGAGAGCTTATCTCTCGCGTGATTAGTAGTATTAGCGTAGTTAGCGAAAGAGACAGAGCACGGAGGCCGCGACGAAACATCCTCGAGTTAGTGTCATTTTCCTTACAGAATCGCGCCCCAGGTCATGACGCAAGTTTAACTTTTTATACCCATCAGTGGCGTAGCTACCGGAGGGCTAGACGCGGCAGTGCCCCGGGGCCCCCAAGCTCAGGGGGCCCTCGGACTCTGACTTACAAACAGTGGCGTAGCTACCGGAGGCCTATACGGGGCAGAACCCCGGGGCCCCCAAGCTTCGGCTGAGGGACAAAATATTTTAAATAGCTTAGTTGGGGCCCTACTTAATTTTTTGCCCCAGGGCCTATGGTTACCTAGCTACGCCACTGATACCCATCCCAAGAAAAGTGCTCAACGCCGCTAATGAAGATTTCGCTTCAAAAATCGATAGAGCATTCTGCATTTGAGTTTATAGACTCTAAGATCTACATTATAAAGTTTAGGAACGAAATAAAACCGTGATATCATTAATCTTCTTAGTTTTCCACGTGTTTATGTTTCGTTCGTAAAGCGATGACGCGCGAGTGATTTACCTATTGCAATATTACTGGTTTTTGTCGGTGCCGCGCCGGCGGTTAGCAATAAAAGCAAATTAATATTACTTCTATACAAATGTTGTGCTAATTTTTCTTGTTCAAGCTTTAAACATATATTTTGAGACCTACTTTGTATTCTACTAATATTATAAATGTGAAAGTTTTTGGTTGGTGGATGTTTGTTACTCCTAACGCGAAAACTACATAACCGATCATCATGAAACTTTGTACACATATTCTTGGAGGTATTGGTAGTAACATAGGATACTTTATGTGTCGGGAAAATGTTACATTTCTCGGGAACGTGGGTGAAAACGCAGGGGACTGCTAGTCTATACTAATATTATAAAGAGGAAAGATTTGTATATAAGTATGTTTGTTACTCTTTCACGCAAAAACTACTAAACGGATATGGATGAAACTTGGCACATAGTTAGAGCATATCCTAGAATAACATATAGGCTACTTTTTATCCCGGGAAAATGTGATATCTTTCGGGAACGCGGGTGAAAGCGCAGGGGGCTGCTAGTAATACATATTATAAATGCGAAAGTTTGTGAGGATTTACGGATGTTTGTTACTCTTTCACACATAAACTACACAACGGATTTACATTAAACTTGGCACTTATATAAAACATGCCCTGGAATAACATATAGGTTACATTTTATCTCGGGAAAATGTGATATCCCTCGGGAACTTGGGTGAAACCACTGGGAACAGTTTGTATCTAATACTACTACTAGCTGTACCCCGCGGTTTTACCCGCGTCCCTGAGGGATATCACATTTTCCCGGGATAAAAAGAAGCCTATATGTTATTCCAGGATATGCTCTACCTATGTGCCAAGTTTCATCCATATCCGTTTAGTAGTTATTGCGTGAAAGAGTAACAAACATACTTACATACAAATCTTTCCTCTTTATAATATTAGTATAGAATAACGGTCCCCCGCATTCCCGAGGTATAGATATTCACAGGATAAAAAGTATCATAACTGCTAATTCAGGTTATAAACGACCTATGTGCCAAGTTTCATCTAAATCCGTTTTGTAGTTTTGACGGGAAAGAGTAACAAAAATCCATCCTCACACACATTCTCTTTAATAAATATTGTTGGGATTTACTATGATTTATTTTTCTTAAATTTATGTTATCTATAATTCTATATGATGATTCAAGGCGATGATAGCTCAGTTGATAGTAACGTAACCGTGAAGAAATACGTGGGTTCGAATCCTAAAGCTTTAATTTTCGGTTACTGGAAACATTTTGAGGAATCAATAAAAATAAAAAATTGGGCCAAATAAATAAAATAAAAATAAAAAAACTTACCACTTCAGCCACACCATCACTTACCACGATGAGATTGTAATCAAAAAGAAGCCTAGATCATCATAGTAATAAGATCCAAATTAGCAAAACAACTGTACTTTACAACTATCTCTAATATGAAAAGATAAAACAAATAGGTATTTTTAAATAAATGTCTTCACAAATAGCAGGGGCATGTTGTTGACCCTGAGATGTATAATTTTTTACCGATTCTAACAGAAACATAGTAATACCTATAGTAGGTACATACTGTTGTACGGAAGAATGTTAATGATACCTCCGATAGAACTGCATTATAAGCTCTATTACTATAGGTATAGGAACTCCTACGGATAAATCTATACTTCTCTTGATAAAGTCGCTTTTCGCCGTTAGAAAGCTTAGATCTTTTGAACTTCGCACCGGATTTTGATGCGGTTTCCATTAATAGACAAAATTATTCAAATGGAAAGTATGTATGGATAATACATGCATATTAAACGCGAGTGAAACCGCGGGGGATAGCTAGTAATATTATATAGAGAGAGTGCAAATTTTGTGAGTCTCCGGAGCCATCAAACCTATTTGACAAAATTTTACCATTAGGCCCCGTAGGCTGTTATAATCATAATAATAGTAAAACGGCGACAAGGAAAGATATTTCTCCTAATATTATAAATGCGAAAGTTTGTGTGGTTGGACGTATAGATGTATGAATGTTTGTTACTCTTTCACGCAAAAACTACTAAACGGATATGAAAAAAAACTTGACACATAGATAGAGCATATCCTGAAATAACATATAGGCTACCTTTTATCCCGGGAAAATGTGATATTCCTCGGGAACGCGGGTAAAACCGCACGGAACTGATATTACGAAATAAAAAGGTAATAATTGTCGTTTAATCCACCTTTCACATCAAAGCATACTTGTTCTAACCAGGTATACTGCACATGTTGCTTTCACGAGCCACGTGCCAGTGGGTAGGGGAAATAAAATTATAAACAGAGCAACATCCGAGCGATCTGAAACTCGATTAATTTTCCCAAGCAGCGCTGTGAAATATTCTTTATACGCTGTTGGTAGAGTATAAAGCTATTATAAAGTACTTGTCTTAATGACATGTTTATTTTTTATACTCTTTTTCTAGGAAAGATTATAAAAAATAAACCTGCGAGGTCTTCTCACGCTCCCTCTAGGGGGCGTGGAGGTAATTGTTCGGGGTGGTGCCCCTTTCAAAAAATAAACGGTCTTGCTTGTTGGTTATATACCGTGAGTGCCAAGCCACAGGTCGAGGGTTCGATTTCCATCTTGGGCAAGTATTTGTATACATGCTAGCTGACCCCGTAGTTTCACCCACGTTCACGAGAGATGTTATTTTTTCAGGAATAAAACGTAGCCTATATTTTATTCTATCTATGTGCCAAGATTAATCCAAATATGTTTTGTGGTTTTTGGGTGAAAGAGTAACAAACATCCATACATCCATTCGCATTTACAATACTAGTAGAATCCTAATCGTAATATTCTGATTTCCGAAATTACAAACTTTGCTTAGTTTGGGATCAGATGGCTATGTGAAAAGAAGGTCCTTGAATATTTGTCAGATAGACTGGTACCTAACCAGTATAAAAAAAAATTATGACATATTTATATTTTTTTTTACATAGGCCGAAAAACAAACTGACAGTCCACCTGATGGTGAGAGATCACCTCTGCCTATGGACATTCGCAACACTAGGGGCATCGCCAATGCGTTGTCGACCCTGAGACGTGAAGTTGTTAAGTCTCATGTGCCTGTAATTTCACTGCTCTTACCTTTCTAACCGAAACACAGTAATACAAGTGCACTACTGCTTCACGGCAGAAATGAGTAAGGTGGTAATACTTCCCCGGACGAACTCTTTCATCTAGGAAAGCGATAGACTTTCGGTTCGGATCAGATGGCCGTGTGTATACAATGTCACTGGAAATTTAGTATTTATTTATTGAAAAGTAATTTAGTCGTCAAATCATAACGGAAATTACTAAGCCCCTAAGTTTTTCATTTAACGAGCATTGCTCGGGGTCAGCCTTAACCTATCACGATTTTACGAAAGTAAATTGCCCGCTTTGAGGTTAAATTAAAAGGATATATTACTTCTTTTTAGAACACGACTTTTTGTAAACAATACAATTTATATTTTTCTCCTTTCTCTAGCGTTATTATTAAAACTGAATGCTCATTTCAATCGGACTTGGACCTTAAGACTGTGTTATTAAAGTAAAGATTACCAATTGAAGAATTTCTTTTCAGGATGCTTTGCTGCATGCCATCAAAGAAGAGTATGTGGAAGCTGTTGAACTTTTACTACAGTGGGAGGAAGAGAACCATGTATTTGGAGAGCCTTATGTAAGTAATTTCTTAATATACTAGTAGTTTATAAAGCTAGCCACTCCCTATTTTTTTTTTCGCCATATAAAATATGAGAGCCATCACCTATCTTCACGAGGACTTTATTGTATAATAAAAAAAATATTTACTCTTAATAAGTTAAAATATCCTTTGATATATTATTTGACGAACCAGTTGGCTTGGTGGCCAGGGATCTTGACAACGACGCAGGTCGTGCTTGGCAAACATTTGTGTGCATGAACATGTATGGACTATGTGTGTTCTGTGTCTGAATGTAAATATCTATAGTAAGTATTTAAAAAGTTGTATCCATACATTACCTTAAAACATGCAAAAATAAATCATGACGATGTAACAGTTGCTTGAAGGCCAAAACCACATTATATGTTAAAAAAAAAACAAACAAGGAACACAAACTTTCAAATCGATAATAAAAAAAAAATAATATAAAATATAAAAATATAATAAAGACTTTCATGTTGATGATCCAGTGAATTGCTGAGAACAGGCTTTTGTAATCCAAAATGTACCAAATTGTGTTGATTATTTTGCATAAACTATAAAATTGAGTATCGACTACATATCAATTAACATACTTCACCCCTGAACGCATCAACTATTAGTAATCATTGAATCATTATCCGACAATGATTAATAGACGTCATTAACCAAATTAATGATTTTGTCATCTATTATTTATGATCGAGATTGATGATGATTACAAAACGTTGAGTAAATAAGGAATGTTTCTCCTAAAAGCCTATGGTTTACGAACTAAGTTGAACTGACCCAACGTGGGTTCAAAAATAGTTTTGGACAACAGCTTGTTTTGAAATTTCTGATCCCTTACTTCCATAGAGTCCTCATATAAATATATCTTGGGACCATCTTCACACACGGATGTTTGATCCCAAATCAAACAGAATTTGTACTAAGGCAACCAGATAACTAGGCGGTCGTAGGACGTGTCTGATCCCGCAGCCCCATCAACGGCAGAGATTGAACTCGAGGGTTTTTTGTGGGTAGTCACCCCGTCCCTTACCCACAGGAGAAGGCGTCAGGGAGAGAGTCCATATAATATATGCGTAATGCATTTCCCCTCGTAAAAAAAGGCAACCAGATAGCTGAGAAACTATTTTTTAAAATATATACTTATAAAGATATTTACATCTAGACACAACATATAGACATGTTTATGAAGACAAATACCTGTTCTGGGTGCCAATCAAATCCTCAAGCTGTGGCCTAAATGTCAGGTTATCTTACCATCACGCCAACTAAGGTTATAAATAATAAATTCCTTTGGTGATTTTACTTGATCACCTTCAAATTATCGATATCCTTTGTCTGGTCCCAATCTATCTTTTAAGGGGACCCGGTGGTCTAGCGGCCTAAAATTTAGCCTATTTTTAAAATTTTTTTTGATATGACAGAAATGACTAAGGGTTTAAAATTTTTTTAGGCTTATTTTATTACTTATTAACAATACAAAAATGATGGTAAACACAAAAAATTTTTTTTTTTAAATTCCAAAAGTGGCGCTGAAGTTCCCCTCTCAAAAAAAAGGACCTGGCTGCTGAAGGAGGTTTTATCTCTCCCTTTGATCTGAAATTAAAAAATAAGACGGATTTTTAATCAGTATAAGTATAGTTATGGCGGGGACTAGAATAAAAAAAAAAAAAAAATTGACAAAATAGCGCGTAATTCAAAGTACGAGTCTGAAAACTACTCTTTTTTTGCAATATTTTTTTAATAAAAGAAATAGAAATACTCAACAGAAAATATTTTGTCTAGTCCCGGCGAGAGCCAGTACTATTTAGAATGACCTGTTAAAATTTCAGACGAATCGGTCGAACCGTTTTTTTTTTTTAGCTTCAGTAGACCAAAAAAAGTAGTTTCGAGATAAACGCGTTTAAAGTTTTAAGTAACTATATTCTCAAGAAATTGTATTGAAATATGCACTTACGATTAATCGGCGATCCCAGCACCATAAAGGATTCCCTCTGTTCTCTCATAGTCTTCATTTTCTTGACTCTTGGATTTTTTACGAGCAGTTCTTGCCTCTTTGGAGTCACTTGTGCTTTGACGATCAGCCTTATAGATTCTTCGCTCATCACGATCTCGGGCTAGTTGATCGGCGTATGGGCCGATTTTAATACCCATTACGTCCATCATCTTCTGCTACTAGTTTGGCCCTGCTTACGATCCATTGCTTTTATAAAATTATTTCACTCGATATCACTATAAAATTATTGATGTTATTATAAAATTATTTCTGTAATATTATTACACTCGATGTTGCTGTCGCTGAGGAACACGTTAAACTAACTGAACAACTCTTAAAACTAAAATATTTCCCGTTAAATTCATACAATAGTCTAAGTCAGGTATACGGACCCGAGCAGCTGCAATAGCGAACAATGGAGCCCAACTCACCGATCGTCTACCTGACATTGTAATGGGTTTTAAATATAGAAATACTCGGAATTTTGTCACCAAATTTTAACAGTATATTTTTGAAATACTATACTTTCGAAATATGTAAAAAAAAAAACGATTTTTCGAAAATTCTAGACCACCGGGTCCCCTTAATTGGTTTAAAAAGTAAATCTCTTATAGAATATTTATCTTGAGAGAATTCTTCACATACGACCCCGATTACAGACTATTGTAGCACTAGTGCAAAACAAGTCCACGACCAGATCCGTGACAGTCAGGATATCTCCACCAACATATTATACGTCGGTTAAAGTTTAATTAATTACCGTTAATTATTGTAATCAGAGCTGGGAGTCCGTAGACCCAGCAGCAGCTACCTTCACTCCAGACATCACGCCCCTCATCCTGGCAGCGCACAGAAACCACTACGAGATCCTGAAGATCCTCCTGGATCGAGGAGCCACGCTGCCAGTGCCTCACGACGTCAAGTAGGTACAGGTCTTTTCATCAATCATCATCATTTTTTTTAGCGATCAGGTTCATGATGGTTGTGGTGACGCTACATCCTACTAATATTATGAATGCGAATGTTTGTATGTATGGATGTTTGTTACTCTTTTACGCAAAGAACTACAAAAATATTTGTATGAAACTTGGCACATAGATAGAGCATATCTTGGAATAACATATAGGCCACTATTTATCCCAGAAAAATGTGACATCCCTCGGGAACGCGGGTAAAACCGCCCCAACTAGCCATTAATTATATTGAATCTTTTCGTAAAATCTTCTTCAATATTATATGCTTTAAAGTTGATTTAAAATACTTCACCAGAAAGAAACAAAACACAGGTGTCGGTATCTCATTACTTACCACCATGCAACTGCCAAAAGTCTTTCTGTAATTTCGAATAAAGCATTCAAAAATTCACTAACTTGACTCATTCATCAGATGCGGTTGCGACGAGTGCGTCAAGTCCTCTCAAGAGGACTCTCTCCGTCACTCACAAGCCCGCATCAACGCATACCGAGCTCTATCCTCGCCCTCCCTCATCGCGCTGTCATCAGCTGATCCGTTGCTGACTGCCTTCCAGCTCTCCTGGGAGCTGGGACGTTTGAGTCGCATGGAGACTGAGTTTAGAGTTGAATACAAGGTAATGGAATCAGCATATACTCGTGATCCAACTACAGCATAATTTAAGGCCTCCCAAAATGTAATGCCAGTCGCATTATGGCCATGACCATCGAATCATTATCTTATGTCATTTATCTACCTGGGATGTATTCTTGTTCATACCCGGCCAAAAAAGGGGTATCAGAGTGTAACGCCAGGCGCAGTATGAATACGGACAATCGACATAATTGTAAAGACAATAAAAAATATTCTGATTCACGATTTTCTTCAACAGGCACTCCGTCAACAATGCCAAGAATTCGCAACCTCCTTACTGGACCATACCCGAACCTCCAAAGAGTTGGAGATCATGCTTAACTACAACCCATGGGATCTGGACTGCTGGGAGCCGGGGGAGCGGCAGACTCTCGGACGACTGAAGCTGGCTATCAAGTATAAGCAGAAAATGGTAGGACCATCTGGCTATTTGGTTATTTAGAACTATTCGGTGGGTTTAAGGGGAGTGGTCTTCGATTGGAAGTCCTCAGCGCCCAACGTTTTGTCCGCGTAACGGTGTAAAAGCTTGAAAGAGTAGTAGAGCTCTTAGTGCAATTCGTTTGGGGAAGTACAACGCATTGGAGATATCCCTGGTTATGCAAATATCTATAGGCGGCGGTTACCACTTACTACTAAGTGGACCTGCCCGTATGTCCCCCCGGCCTGCCGGCTTTAAGTTAATTAAGAAAAAAGGTATACTTCATATTAATGAAAATTGACTTATGTATTCCCGAACCCAGGGCCGCTTCCAGCGTTTACTGCACGACCATTAGATTTAACTTGTGTTTGTTTTAACTGTAAACAAAACAATAATAACAATGGTCTCCTAGCTTCGACCCTGAATACCTCAGCGCTAGAACAACCTTCCTAGTGTGAAATCCTTGGAGTTGCGTCGTTACTTCTTGTTTCTCAGCCAGATGTAGATGGTAACTTTATGTAAGGTTAGAATATACCAAGCACATATTATATTTCGTATAAAAAACACTACTAAACTAATATGGCCGCCATATTGGATTGAGAATGGCGTCATTTAGTTTAGTCATGCGTGGTCAGTGGTCACCTAAACCAAAACTATTATACAGGAATATTTTTTAAGTAATGGGAAAAAAAATGTCGGTGGTTCAGTATCAGTAACAAAACACATTTCCATTATTTGTTTATTTTTTTTTTTGTATTTTTTGTCGACTTTAAAATCAACAAACAATGGACACTATCTATTCATAATAATATCAAAAAGCGCGCGCTCCGTTCGCCGCACGCGGCGCGCGGCGGTAGAGCCAGCTGTTGCCAAGGCCACGGCCCGGCCGGGGTGGGCGCCCGACCCGAGCGACAGAGTAGCCATAATATCAATTTTAAAATCTATATCTTTCGTTAACGATAACTCTATTTTTTTGTACTAAAACTTATCAAAATAAAAATTAGGTGTTTAATAAAACTTATTTAAGTTTTTAACTTATTTAATATTTTTATATTTAATTTTAATTTTTAATTTTAATATTAACTTTGTGCACATATTTGGCATGTAGGCAAATGAGGTTGACTTTTCCCTTTATGTTTTCTTCATCCATATTTTTTCTCCGTCAAATTGGTCGAAAAATGGGTAGCCGGTCCACTTGATGATAAATGGTTTACAAGACTAAGGACACTGCCCTGTGGACCCTAAAACGTGTATTATTTAGTCTCATCTGCCTGTAATTTCACTGGTCCTCGTACCTTTCTAACTGAAACACAGTAATACAATGAACTGCTTCTAGGTGGAAATGGGTATAGTGGTAGTACTTCCCAGGATGAACTCTGCACTAAGATCTCTACAATTTATTTTTTAAATTTCGTTTTTTTTTTAATACAACGCATACTTTTCAAACTTCATTGTTATATTTATCTAGTACTACTATCTACTTTATGTGTCCCCAACCTAACAGGTCCTGAGGGCCGATCATTTGTACCTATTTGGAGTGAAATGGTTAGTGATGTGTTGTGCTATCTTTCCGGTTATTTTTTTTATTAGATACCTTATATCTTATAGTGAACATTCGTTACATGCTCAATTTTAGTGCAAAATTTCATCTTTGTATTTTCATAATTATTTTAACAGGGTTAAAAATGTATTAATTAAGCGAATTCATAATAATACCTGTTATATATTATTTTTCAATAACATTTTTTTCTTCAATCGTTTTACAGTTTTCAGAATTATCATTTACTAGCTGTCCTTCGCGGTTTCACCCGGGTTCCCGAGGGATGTAACATTTTCCCGGCACAAAAAGTATACTATGTTACTTCTAATACCTCTAAGAATATGTGTACAAAGTTTCATGATGATCGGTTAAGTAGTTTTTGCGTGAAAGCGTAACAAACAAACTAACATTCACATTTATAATATTAGTAGGTAATAGATAGAAGAATCGTTTTTGAGTACCTATTAGCTAACATGAAGTTGTCTAACTACCAAGTAAGGTATAGTTACAAATATAGCAAAATGTGAGTTTGTATGTTTGTTCGAACGCTATTCGGATAAATTGAACCATTAAAACATGGAAGTTCTGTGTGCCCTACTTAAATAAGTTAAAAATGTCAGAAATAAAATTCCCAATATGGAAACAAACATTTTTATTTCTTTATACGCTAATGTACTTACATACTACGTCAACAAAGTAAGTTAAGTAGTTTTCGCGTGAAAGCATAACAAACAAACTTACATTCACATTTATAATATTCGAAGGGATTATATTGAGAAATTTGATAAGCCTACTATAATATAATGACTGCAGTACAAACTATTTACAAACAAACGTAAACAGTTTAGTTATAGACAATCTGTTGCAAACTGAACACGCTTCAAAAGTTTATTTCAAGTCCAGTGTTAAACATTGGAATTGCCTAAACAAATCTGTTATACAAATCGAGAAACTAAAGTAACCCATCACTGTTAATCATAAAAAATTATATTTATCTTTTTAAAATGTTTACCAAATAAAAGATAGATTAAGAAGAGTAAAGCTATCTATATTTTAGTTAGACTATAGTATACCAACATATATTATGTATTACGGTTATAGTAATATTAAACATTTATTTCAGACCATGTCTATATTTTTGTTAGTAACAATGTAACTGAAAAACTAATGTTAATTTTAGTAAAATACACTACACAACACATTACATTACATTTTTAATTACACAATATGAAGCCGTAGCCATCTTTGCAACATGGGGGACTCCCAGCGGTCTGCAAACACACCCCGCATAGTGCTGGTTATACTTGCGTTGAAATTGATAAAAACGTATGTTACACTCCATGCCATGGGCTTCGTGTTGCTGTCACTTAATTAATATTAGTATCTCTCGGTAGTAATACTATCTTCTCTCAATAGAGTTGTCTTAATCTATATATATAAAAATTTATGTTTGTCTGTGTGTCCTTTATAGAATCGTAACTATATTACATAACTATGCAACGGATTTTAATGCAGTTTTCAGAAATAGATGGAGTAATTCAAGAGAAAGGTTTATAACCAGGATTGAATACAGGCAAAGCCGCAGGGCGCAGCTATTATATAATAAATCCGTTTGTTTGTATGTGAATGTGTGTGTTTGTGTGTATATGGTTATATGAGTGAAACCGTGGGACTGAAGATTCTTATTAACATAGGAATTTTCCAAAGGACTTTAGCCTAAGCTGTCGATATAAGTTTTGTGACCATATCTGCAGGGTTCTAAGTCATTTCTGCTAATAAATATATTTTTAATATTTACATATATTTTTTTAGGTCAAGTAGCTCACAAGCTCGTAGACGGTCTACCTGGTGGTAGTTGGTCACCACCGCCTATAGACATTTACAAGAACAGGGAAATGTAATGATTTGTCGACCCTGAGACGTCAAAATGTTAAGTCTCACCAAACAAATATCCAATAATATTTGTTTACTGCCGTCTCTTTTCAAAAGCGACCATCTGAACCGTAATTAGAGTTTGAGAATAGGGTGACTGACATGTCAAATCAGCTACTTTTTATTAAATGTCAAAATTATCGCTTGTTTTATGTTTTTTTTTAAATATCCAGTTGTGACGTCATAATACAGCATCAAAAGATTTATATTCATTATGGTTAGATCGTACTTAAAAATCAAATTAATTATGAAAATTAGACCACATTTGATGTGTCATCGATTTTTAGATGTTTATTTCATTGGTTATCATTTATGTTGAATTTAGTTGTGTCCCATAAGTGTGAAGACATCTTACTATATGATACTATATATAGAACTATATGGCGAGGAGGGCGATGGCTGCCACATGCGTCATGCTTGTGAGCTGGTGCTGCTTGTAGGCTGGTCAGCTTTAGTTTGTTTGTGTTTTTTATTATTAGATATTCATATTATTATTGTTTAATACACACAGGTTTTATCAGTGTGACTAAATAAATATTTTGTAATAAATCTAAGATAATTTTTAAAAAGAGTAATTGCTGAGATTATTGCCGGCTCTTCTCAGTAAAAAACAACCTTCCGAATCGGTATTAGAGTCAGACTATTCATAAGTGCTTGTAAAGGCCTATTTGAATAAAAATATTTTCATTTTCATTACTATTATAAATGCGAAAGTTTGAATCCATGAATGCTTGTACCTCGATCACGTCAGAACGGCTGAACGGACCCAGATAAAATTTGCACATAAGCTACTTTTGAACGCGGGAATATGTTACATCTCTCGGGAATGCGGGTGAAACCACAGGGGACAGCTGATTGAGTAAATGTTTTGAAACATTTAATTGAAAGTAAAAATACAATTAGTACTGATTTCTTATTCACCGAATCGAACATCATCGCAGAATTGCTTGCCTCTCGGTATTTTATCGGTTACATTTTGGTGAGTGTGCTATGGAACTTCATGACTTTGTTCCTCCATCACCTTTTCGTCATCGGAATACTAGGCGTGGGGAGAGTTTTCACCCTTATGTTGTAGACATACCACAAATTCGCACGAAGCGCTTTGCAGCTTCCTTCCTCATACGCACAGCTAAAGATTGGAATTCTCTCCCCTCGTCTGTGTTCCCAAATACATACAACTTAGGGCTCTTTAAAAAAGAGTGAATAGCTACTAACGGGAAAGCGATCTCCATCTTCGGCCTCATCTTCACTTACCATCAGGTGAGATTGAGGCCAATCGCAATCGCGCCTGAAATAAAAAAAAATAAAAAAAAAAAACAACCCTGTCTAAATGTAATTTAAACTTTTTTTTCACAGTTCGTAGCGCATCCTAACGTGCAGCAATTACTGGGAGCTATCTGGTACGAAGGTCTACCTGGATTTAAGAGGAAAAACATCGTTGGACAATGTATACAGGTAACATTCATCATCTACCTGTCGTATGGAGGAGATTGGGCAAGTTTTGACGGATGAGGACAAATCTAACATTACCACTCTGGGTTGCTATGTCCATCCCTTTCTTTTTAATCCCATCAGAAAAGGATATCACGAAGCTATCAAATTTTTTTTTTACACCACTTGGGCCGACAAACAAGCAGACGGTCCATCTGATGATAAGTGGTCACCGCCGCCTATGGACATTTGCAACACAAGGGGCATCGCCAATGTGTTGTCGGCCCTGAGACGTGAAGTTGTTAAGTCTCATGTGCCTGTAATTTCACCGGCCCCCTTACCTTTCTAACCGCAACACAGTAATACAAGTGCACTACTGCTTCACGGCGGAAATGGGTAAGGTGGTAGTACTTCCCAGGACGAACTCTGCACTAAGAGCTCTACTACTCTAAAAAAAATGCGGTGTAACTGAAAATGTATTAAATATGTTTTTAATGTATGTATTTAATGTATTAAAATATGTAAGCAGAAGATAGAGTAGTAGAGCTCTTAGTGCAGAGTTCGTCCGGGGAAGTACTACCACCATACCCATTTCCGCCGTGAAGCAGTAGTGCACTTGTATTACTGTGTTTCGGTTAGAAAGGTAAGGGGGCCGGTGAAATTACAGGCACATGAGACTTAACAACTTCACGTCTCAGGGCCGACAACACATTGGCGATGCCCCTTGTGTTGCAAATGTCCATAGGCGGCGGTGACCGTCTGCTTGTTTGTCGGCCCACGTGGTATAAAAAAAAATAAAAAAATTCCGTGTGGTTTTGTACCAGCATTCTGGGAAGCCTAGGGGATTTTTTTTCAATAGTTATATGCAAAGATATTTTTTTTCAATTTAGGATTCTGGTTTTTAGTGACATACCTAAATCGTCATTTTGAGTTTTACACACGTCCATTTGATTCTAAAAAAGCAGAGCTTGTAATATGGAAATCACATACCTAATATACAACATATAGTACGTTTTTCTTATAAATACATACTTATTTAGAAATTTATAACCCACATTGTCGCACCTAGACATGTTCATGCACACAAATGTGACCAACATAATATATAATCGGAGACCTTGTGTAAATCTCTAGATTTATTTTGGAGGGTAGCTCGCGGTCCGGGCCACATGCGCCCGGACAGGAAAAAATAAATTGATTGGCATGGCAGTCAGGGCAGCCAACCGACCGCCAATTCTAAGTCCATTTAATACATGATATGTATCCTCTATAAATACTTCTAGGTGGCGAAATTAGGCGTGATGTTCCCACTGTACTGTACTGTATACATGCTGGCTCCTAATTCTGAATACGGAAGGTTCATGAAGAAACCATTTGTCAAGTTCATCTGCCACAGTTCTTCTTACATGTTATTTCTAAGTAAGTTTCTTTTATAATTATAATTTAACTATCTCAGCCGGCAGACGTTGTTTTGTCCTTTCGGAACCAAAATACAAAGATAAAAGGTTTGAAAATAAACAATAAAAATCTGAATCTCGACATCAGGCCATCCAGGTTATAATCATCAAAATCGCGACTTAGAAAGCGAAGTCGAACACACGAACACCAGAATTTCATATTTATAGCAAATAAATATTCTGAGAGAATATTGCAGCTTCTTGCAGGCTTGTAGGTACTTTGTAAATTACTTATAAACTACAAATACATTTTCTTGGGATTTCGTAGCTAAATGAGAAAAATTTAACCCTAATTAATTCGTTTTGTCTTATAGCTGTTTATAATTTACATACACAAAACAAACAGATACATTCATGGACACAAACGTTTAAAGGTTGGGAATCGAACCCAAGACCTGTGGTGAAGCAGTCAGGGTCTCTAACCACAAATCCAACAGCCCCATCACACATAAATATTATTTTTACTCTTTGATCTTAATACAAAAAATCACAAGAAAGCAGTTTGCCATAAATCAGGGGAACCGTCCAATGTAGACCATACATTATAATAAAAAATAATCTGATAAAACTTTCACGTAACATTGATTTATTTTACGTAACGCACGCAAATGTTACTGGCTATGATCTAGAATTTCCTGGTTTTTATTTAACTGTACTGATGAAAATTGTATTAATCCATTGATCTATCTATCTATCCCTACTAATATTATAAATATGAATGTAAGTTTGTTTGTTACGCTTTCACGTGAAAACTGGTTAACCGATCATCATGAAAATTGTACACATATTCTTGGAGGTATTAGATGTAACAAAGGATACATTTTGTGCCGGGAAAATGGTACATCTATCGGGAACGCGGGGGACAGCTAGTCTAGCTGACTGATATATCAACCAAGGGCCTAAACTATAAGGGTTAGAAACTTTAAATTTCACAGGGGTTCCTTTTATGACGTAGGGGAGAACTAAGAAAGGATTTTTGAAAATTCACCCCTTAAGGTAAAACGGGGGTGCAAAGTTTGTATGGAACAACGTGTTTTATTGGTTTGAGCAACTTCAAACTAAACGCGGGTGAAACCGCAGTGGACAGCTAGTATACCTATGATAAATGAATGAATGTTACCGAAGGGTTTAAAATGACTAAACGGAATTGAATGAAAGTTAGCACATATAGAACATACCCTGGCATAATATATGGTCTACTTTTATCCAGGGAAAGTGAGACATCCTTCTGAATGGTGAGTGAAACCGTGGGCAGCTAGTAATATTGTTAATGCAAATGTTTGTGAGGATGTACAGATGTCTGTCTCTTTGATGCAAAAGCTTTACGGATTTAGATGAAACTTGGCACATAGAAAGCTTAAGCCTGAGCTAACACAAAAATACTTTTTATTCCGGAAAAAATTTACACCTCTCGGAATGAATAATAAATTGATGACAGATTTAGATGACATTTATCTGTCAAAATAGACCTTGTCAAATTTTGTTCTTTATACCGTACGGGACCCCACATTGTGTATGACAAGGAGCCCTAAACACAGTAACGTCTGATATGCCAGTCTGTTAATTATAAACAACATTACTTAATTTAAAGTGTTTTATTATACTAGATACTAATTTTACCCGAGCTACAAATGGAAGCAACAAACTATTAATTAAACTAAATCTTTAAAATTATTTCTACTCACGTTTACTTTAAGTAATATTACTCACTCACCTTTTTCGTTTTAAAGTTTAGTAAATATTCCAATCTAGCAAATATTCGGTTATGATAACAAAGGCGAAGTGTTCTACCCTTTGATTATTTTTATATTTAAAAATATATTTTACATCTACAAATCCTATGTTGTTATTATTTAAACTATAATTTATGCGCATATAGATCTTCCGAGCTTATAATCAACTAGGTTCGGTGCCGCGGTTTCACTAACGTTCTCGAGATAATTAAGGTTCCGAGAAAAAACTTTGCAGTATCATTTTGGGAACAATGTAGCTGTGACGGTAAAAGTATATTGAAATCAGATGAATAGCTTCGACGCACTTTACCTGTATACGTATAATACTGACCGGCAGACGTTGTTCTATTGAAATAAGTTCATACAAAAGTCACATAGAAAAAAGCACTTTATTTTCTATTTTGCGGGCCACTTTTAAAATGTTTCTATTCCTAATAAACACATTCGGAATATTAAAAAAAAACCAGGAACACAATTGCAGCTCCACCTACCGGGTCTAGTTGTAAATGTAAACCATTGTCGAATCTACTTGAACATTCAAAACTCATCAAAATCGGTTCAACCGTTTAGTTGGAGTTCGGTCACAAACACGCACAGAAGAATTATTAATATAATGTTTAGTAATAAATAAATATCATGGGACATCTTTACACACGGCCATCTGGTCCCAAACTCAGCTGAGCTTGGTGTATGGAAACCAGATAACTGATAAACTACATATACTACTTTTTTTTCTTAATACATACTTATGCACACAAATGTTTGTCCTGGGTGGGAATCAAACCCGCGACCTTCGGCTTGGCCGCCAAAGTCGGTAACCGGTCAACTGGCCTGTCAAATTAGTGTAGATGAACTATGAATTATAATTCGAAATTAGGCATGGCCATTTCCCAATTAATATTTCCATAATCACAAATATTTGCATTAGTACCAAACGAATGGCTCGAAATCTATATGCACATTATATTAAACGATAATAATATTCAATTATGCTGCATAATTAAATTGATAATATCGAATTAGACATCTGTTTTATTAATCCAACAAAATGATACAATTAACTATTTCTGTCAAGTAATAGTATATATTATTCTAGCTGTCCCCCGCGGTTTCATCAGCGTTCATCTAGGAAAAAAACCGCATCGAACGGTAGCAGTCCCATCCCGATATGTTCAGTAGTTTTGAGGTGATGGTGCGTCAAAGAAACCTTATTGTCCTTTACTTTTTCTACACATCTAGATTATAGTAGGGGAGCCCACGATGCTAAATGGGGATTTACTCGAGCGTCGTAGAGACCTATTGGGTTGCAAAGCTTAGATGATAACAAGAAAAAAATGTTAAATGATATATACCTTTACATGGGTGGGGGAAGCGGCTATAAATTTTTAAATATGTAAAAAAAAACTGTTGCATGGACATCCTCGAGCACGTCAGATATTGATAGCATCAATGCCCTACGTATTTGTAATAATGTATGTATGTTAATCTGATCGTTTGCATGATGCGGGTGGTTGTATGTAAGGGTTGAAAATGAAAAAAAAAAAAATTATCGAGCGCGTCAGATTTTCTAAGGGAGTGTTAAGTGCACCAAAAAAAAGCTATCACTCACTAATCTGACGATTTCGATGGGACGCAAACTCGCGGCCATTTTCATAATGTGCAAAAAAAATTCGCCATTTTGAAATACTCAAGCGCGTCAGATTAAGATACATATGGTTCATCTTTATGTTCTAAACGAACTGTCTCATAATCTGACGATTATCTAGAGGGATTCGCCTGATCTGACAATATAAAAACGGTTCACCTTAAAGGCCATGCCTGCAACTTCCCGCTAATTCCATTCCTGGGCGCTTAAAATTGTACCTATGACATTTTTGAGCTCAAAATATAATTTATGTGATATTTTGAGCTCGCTGAGTTCAAAGAAATAATACTTCTATGCATTTGATTTTCTCTCCCAGCTCGAAAGTCTGATAGAAGTTTCATAGAACACTATTTTTGGAATTTTCAAACCGCAATAACTTTTGAATGGATCAACCAATTTTCACGCGGTTAGCCATTTTAATTGATCGAACCACAAATTTCGGAGTAATCCCGAAAAAACACTTTTTCGGGTTTCTTTCGTTCACGATATCTCTCGAACGAATCAACCGATTTTGACCAGCTTGGTGGCGATAGACGTGGTTTTTCAAGCTCCATCGACAATTCGAGGTTATCATATGTTCCTCGAGACTTTCGGATAACCGGCTTGCTCCGACGATATTCCGAAATATTTACACATTTTTTTAATGTTTCTACTGTAAATTTAATTGTTTTTGTAAGGTACTTTCACCACAAAATACACATTTTAAATGAATATCACTCATATTAAATATTTATAAACTTTCATTCACACCAATAATATTAAAATAGCAAAAAAAGCCAAAACGTTGGAAACACGTTACATGCGCACATACTGTATGCCACGAACGAGTCTTTATGATCAGCTGTGATGGCGTCATGGCAGCAGAAACCAGAGTGGGGACGGAGTGAGAGAGTAATAGATAGAGAAAGAGTGAGAGAGGAATAGAAACGCGGAGAAGGAAATGTAGGCATCACGCAGCTGCACGCATTTAACTTTATCGACGAATTTTTGTTATTTCGGCTTGCGGAAATCGTCAGATTATATATTTTTCATTATTCTTGAATTATTTCCTTCAAAATAAAAAATAAATTTGCTACGCTCGAGAATGTCGAGATGACGTTTTTTTTTACAACTTTGCTGCCCTAACGTTTCTTTACGTCACTCTCAAATTGTCAGATTAGTGGAATATACACTTTTTAGGATATAATTAACTCACCCTACCTTAATCTGACGCGCTCGAGAATTTCTGATGGTCAATTTTTTTTTACTAATCTGATCCTGTATCCTTCACGGGCGGCCTTATATATGGGCCTCATGTTTTGTGGAGGTACTTAACCGGGTACAAGGTATCCCCCTGTATATTAATCTGCCGCGCTTTAGTAAATCCCGAAATCCCCGCTTGGGCTCCCCTACTATTATACCAATAAAAAAAATATTATGAAGAAATAAACACTTTCGACTTTTTTTAATGTTTTCTTTCTCACCAGCTCTACTTTCCCTGGCTTCACAAAGAGCAGAATATCTTTTGCTGGAATGGTCTGGCATCCGATGGCTGCAGGAGCTGGTGGAGTATTGGAAAGACCACGAAAGAGGATCTTTACCAGGACTCATTGAGTTTAGCGTCATCATCTACATAGCAAGTAAAATTGAATTTGTTGGCATGCTTTTTTACTTATTTCATCTTTTTATTTACCAGATCCAATGTCTTTTATTTGGGGCTTAAAATTGCATTAAACAGAGAACATAAATTCTTTTATAAATTGAGTAAAGAATATAAATATAAACAAAAGCCTTTAGCAAGATAATGAACAAATACTTACATTAAATATCAGAAATTTAATGAATATAACCTTTAAAAAAAAGAATATTATAACCTCTTTTGTAAATTTAAAAAACAAAGGACTCCAACCTCTTTTCATCGAAGAAAATAAGAAAAATTGAGGTTGTTTTAATTGCAACTCTATTTACTGAAATCGCTATCAATTTGAAAATGTAACATTTTAATCTTCGGAACGTGTCAATATAAATTAACTTTTGGCACCAATTCAAGAATAGCAACCACTGTTTTACAAGGAAATCGTTAGTTATTTTAATAATTGGGTCACAGTGCCATTTCTAATTGATGCCGGTATTTATGTGGAAAAACAAGATATGTGTGCATTTAGCGAATAAGCACTAAATTTCTTTTGTTTATTACATTTTTAGAACTAACTTAAATAAGAAATACATCTACTTAAATGCCGATTTTGAAGTAACATTGCCGTCTTCACTACATATTATGTCGCTAATATAAATAAATCAATGAATATCCTGAGTCATTCTTTGTACTCGGCAATCTGATCCTAAACTACCCATATATTGTACTATAAAAACCAAAGATCTTGAAATATAAATAATACTTGGCTGCTAGAATGTTATAAATATGAGTGCGAATAGGAATAAATAGAAGATAACTAATTGACATATTCATTAAATGAGTAATCCCTCTGTAAAATTAATGAAGACTAAAAATAAAAGAACTTTTTTAAATAGATACCTATATAATAAGGAACTATTCTGTATTCAAGATAAATGATCAAACACTAGCCAGTGTATTGAACGTCCAAAAATACACGGATACATCGAATGCGATCAAAATGTTATAATTAATATGATTTTTAAATACCAATCTTAACAAAAAAAAGTTGATCTTTTGATGTTGTACAATTATGACGTCACAACTTGCTATTTCATACAGAACTTCACATATTCGTTTGTTTTGACGTTTAATAAAAAGTTGCTAATTTGACAGATCAGTCAACATCCCTATTACATATTGACAATTATACAAGAAATAGCAGTGTTTAGGGCAGTTGGGGTCGTAGGTTCTCCTACGAGCTATGGGTAACACTCAAGGGTGTAGCCTTCACCATCCGGTCCATCATCTAAGAGGCCATAGTCAACAAAGTGTGACATTGTGTCACAAAGGGAGGGAGGGGTCATAAGTTTTTTGACGTCACATGTAAAAATCTACTTTGATTGTATCTTTAATCTCGCTTGTATATTGGATTAGAATTTTCATTGTAACTATTTTTTTCCATCTTCTTTTAAAAATTATAAAATTTATGACGTCACATTAGAGGGGTCTTAACAATGTGACCATTTGTGAAAAGGACGGGGTAGGGGTCAGTAAACCATAAGATTCGAGTGACGTAATTTATGAAAGGTCAATTATTAAATATGTAATAAAAATTAGAATTAAGGATTAAAAACTTGGAGACTTCTGTGTCTAAAAAACAATAATTTCAGGTCTTATATGGGCTGAAATACGAGCTCTATGGACTGGAGGTATAACGGAGTATATAAGCGATCTATGGAACATTGTGGACTTCATCACAAATATGTTTTACATTGCATGGATCAGTTTAAGAATATCAGCTTGGTATATTGTTCAAGTGAGTTCAACTTTGATTATTCTAACGTTATCCTTACAAATTAGATTAGATTATACATTTTTATTTTTGTATAAAATAAATATGTTACCATTATCCTCGAAGAGGTAGGTTGCACCAATATTTGCAGTCTCAACACGTCTAATTTCGAGTTATCTTGGGTTACCAATTCCGGGCCACAGGTGATTATTACTGACAAACAAAAATCAACTGTATCCTGTTCGACCTGGAAATCGAACCCAAGGCCTTTGCTGGACATCCGAGGCTACTGTTTCTTTAATTATAATTGGTTATATTTTTTTAAATATTTATAATAATGGTCTTGAACCATCCCTTAAATAATTTCTGAGGAGTTTAGCCATCACAACGAGATTTGTTACTTTTCCTGTCCTTATCAAGATTGAAGCAATTCAGTCTAAATACAGAACCTTTAAGATAAACTATAGATAAACACAAACAATATTTTGATTCGCGAAAATAATATGATAGATATTAGCAGTTAAGTCTAAACTACCACGCACACTGACTAACTAGTGTGAAAACTCAGGTCTCTATCGAAGGCAAAAAAGTTTTAATTAATATTTCAGCTCGGTTGATCTAATTCATTGTGAAAAAGGAAGTTTTGAATGTTTTGTGATTAATATTATTAATCATATTAATTAATTAATTATTGATTAATATTTGTAATATCAGAACGTATTTCTAAAGTTTGTCAATCTCTGTTTGTGGCATGCATTGATTATTTTATTCAGAATAAGTAGATCACATCTAATCAATTAGTTCAGTGTAGTGTTAAGTTTGGATGTTTTGTTGGTTTTTTGATGGTTCGAAATTGTATAAATTAATTTTTATTTAAAGTTTTAATACTTACTTTTAACTAGGATATTTTCTTATTTGTCTGCTCTGTACAATGACCAAGTAAATCCGTAATTTGATGTAATAACTAATAGTACTAAATAATATATATTGTTTTTGAATAGATTTATGATCAGTGGTTGTTTTATGAAATAAAAAACTGAATACGAGCTCTTATTACTAATTAGTACACGATATCTATTTATTTTAATTTTATTTATTTAGGATTTACAGTACAAATTACAACCAAAAGGTAACCACATAATAAGTAATACATTACAAATACATTTTTAAAATAGGGTTGTAAATTAAAACATATGTATACAGAAAAATTAAGCTAGATTCGTATTTATAGGTATTTATCATACCTAGAAATACGAATAATATGAAAGTGCAAGTGAGCCCTCCCAAATGCTAATATAGATAAAAAAACTGTCGACGCGTCCGCTCAGTACAAGTATAATCCTCAAATAAATATCAAATCAACTGTCCAGCTATTTCAGTAATATGAGAGAATTTGTTAAATCCCTTAACCATGCGAGAAAAGGATCTAATAACAGAAACTGTCAAACCAACCAAATCCCATAAGTCTCATACCTGCCTGAAAAAAAAACTCACCAGTGTCGGCGCCATTGTTAGCGCCGACGTTGTCTATGAAGATATCTGCGGGGACTGCAGGGGGTGTGGGGTTCAACCTTCTACAACGGCCAACGGCTACCACCGCGCCCACCAAAATTTTCACTCGCCGACAGCTCGCGTTCAAAGCGTCACCAAATTATTGTATCCTATTTTTTATTTTAATATACAATTTAGTCATTTTGCGAGTCTGTTCTATGTTCCAATACTTTACAACCAGTACGCTTATAATACGGCATCTGATTCTGTTTCTTCTTACAGCGAGACTCTAAAGATGGTATGGATCCCTGGTACCCTCGCGAGCGTTGGGACTCCTACGACCCTATGTTACTTTCCGAAGGTGCCTTCGCTGCCGGCATGATCTTTTCATTCCTCAAGCTTGTTCATATATTCTCCATCAATCCGTACCTTGGACCACTCCAAGTGTCGCTTGGGCGAATGATCTTGGATATCCTGAAATTTTTCTTCGTTTATATGCTGGTCCTATTTGCTTTTGGATGCGGTAAGTGTTTAAGTGTCAAAATATTAGTGCTTTTTCAGAAGCGACACAAATAAAAACTTCTTTTGGTAAAACTACAGAAAAAATCTATTATCCATCTATACTTCTTGACGTCCTCAAGCGTCAGCAATAAAAAGCTAACAAAATCGGAGCTACCAAATTAATCCAAGTTGTCTACCAGGTCTAAACCAGCTCATGTGGTACTACGCTGAATTAGAGAAAAACAAATGCTATCACACTTCCAACGGAGTCCCTGACTTTGATGGACAAGAGAGAGCCTGCACCATTTGGAGACGATATGCAAAGTAAGATTTAAATTTAGCAAAAACCTACTTTCATGGTTTATTCAGGCAATAGACTTCGATAGAAAAAAAGCAACCTACGAGTTGATTGTACCAAAAATGGAGTTATTAGCATAAGATACAAGCTGTAAAAGACAGGAGTCATGCAAGACACGGCACAGAAGTTAATAAAATCAAACAGAATTTCGGTTTTCTCAAAATTTGTACGCCAGCTTTATGGTAAGTAGGTTAACCAAATTTCAACCATGCGGCCACAGTATTCTGACTCATATCACATTTAATAAGACAACTAAAAGTAAATACATTAAATTGTTAAGATGATTAGCAGGAAGAGAATGTTTTCAGTTGAACGCTTTAATTAATTTAAAGAATGTAGGTAATTCACAAGTTTTCTCATTAATAACAGCAGCTGAGCTAAAAGCCGAAATTAAAACTTGGAGTGATGAGTCTTTTGAACTTGTCTATGTACTTTAAATGTTGTACAATAAATAAATATCCCTCATTTTCTGATAATACATTACATCTATGCTTTAAAGAAACAAGAAAAGAACCTCCAATTTTCAGTAGCTCCACAGACAGTTATATCATCTATGTTTGCTTTAAGAATTTTTTTTTGAGATCGTGCTGCATCTGATATTGCAAATAATTGAATAACACCTATGCCATAGATAAAAAAACGGAAAGGTAAAATATAGTTACGGACACTGCCTCAAAACCATGTCCAAAATCGAACTTTAACTAAACAGAATTACACAAATTTCCACAGCCTTTTTGAAACATCTCAATCGCTTTTCTGGGCGTCTTTCGGCCTCGTCGACTTGACCACATTCGAACTCACCGGCATCAAGAGCTTCACCAGATTCTGGGCTCTCCTTACCTTCGGATCCTACTCGGTGATAAATATCATCGTGCTGCTGAACATGCTGATTGCCATGATGTCTAATTCTTATCAGATTATTTCGGTAAGACTTCTGTCTTTTACCATAATATTATTATATAAGGCTATTGTTTACCAACGAAGTGTATTGGCACTTTCTACTATTTCCAGTGCTTTATCATAGCTTTCTACTATTAGCTATGTCATAGATTGCGATTTTAGAGTTGTTCCCATACTTTTAAAGTGAAATTCGTATATGTGCCATGATATGGTATTAAGTGCAGTTTTAACTTGTATGAACAATTTGTACGCTCTGGTTTTTCTATTAAGCATAAATCAAATTATATCTCCAATTCCCTGCCATGCTCATCCGATTGCGATCAATTTTATGAAATTTTATCAACTTATTGCTTTTAAACTAATATTTAGAGAATTATACACACATGTTTAATACTAGCCTAATCAACACTTTAAATTACTATAAATTGTATACAACGTGTTCAATAACCCGTAAAAATATAATTAATTATCAAAGCCAACAACCCTAGTAAGCTGTCATGTCAGGGAACCAGATTATTGAACAGAAAGGCCTACGTACCTATTTTACCTAATAATTGTCTACTTTAAAATTTTTCCTTTTTGTCATTCATAAAAATCAGTTTTTTTTTACTTTTGGTATATGTTATACAGCGCTAGTACGGTTCTTAAATATTGTGAATGGACACGTTTTAAGGCCCCATTTAATCTCCTTTCGGCTTTACGGGTAGTTTAGTAACATGTACCTGTATAATAATTAATAAATAAGTTTAAGAATGACTTAGAAATCTTACCCTATTAAATATGATTTAGAGATTCATCTTCATCATCATCTATTGGATCAATAGACATAACGTATGTATTAAAACCAATAAAGTGATTTTTTTTAACTGCGTACTGGACGTTTTTTGAAACCGTAGGCTACAAAAGTAATGCTTACACCTCAGCGACTGTGACTTGTATAATATGGAATTTTCTTACACTTCCCCATTGCCCCTCAATTTTATAATCATCATCCTATGGAAAATTTTGCTTACAGCGATGAATTAGGTTTACAAACTCAAGCATCTCAGGCAGTGATTTAATGATAGACATAAAACTCTATTGATCGTTAATCGCAATTTGTAGTATGGGGAAACTGTATAAATGTATTTACAAAATAGTCATAAAATGCCATTAATATCTTTTGGGAGTCGAATGCTGTTCTACTAAATCACAGTGGTATAAAATGAATGATGGTGAAAACAGTGATTATTAATATTTTTGAAAGGATTACAATTAGCCACAAACTTAATCAAACTGATATTGTGGTTGAAACTTCGGTCGAGATTGAATGAATTAGGTGTAACAGTATCCGTCTCGCTCTTTCGTGCACGAAATCTGAGATAGAAATAGAATTTCCAAATTGTTATCAAATAACAGTAAGTGACTGTCAATGACACAAGATTAATATTATCTGTCCAGGAAAGAGCAGACACCGAATGGAAATTCGCTCGCAGCAACCTCTGGATGTCATACTTTGAAGACGGTGATACGGTACCTCCTCCGTTTAACATAATTCCTACTCCGAAGCAATTCGTTGGATGGATCAAGCATTGCTGCGTGAAGAGTAACCGTGGATCTATAATTGTAAATATATCTTGCACAAGCGTAAACCCTATCCTTGTCGTGTTTAATGGTCCAGTATTATTTGTTTAACCCTCATCAAACACAATTTAGTCTCTTGGGGTCCCTAAGTAATCTGTAATAAATTACATTGACTTATCTGTTATAGCGTACTGATGCCTGTGCAGTAGAATATCTATCTGCTTTTGTTTAATTAACTCTATAACTATTGACAGTGGCGTCAAAATGCAATCATCAAAATCATTCAGTGTTGGCAATGCTAGTGACAATGAGAATGTTGCTATGCTCTCGAATTCACTTATAATTAATACATTACACCTGTTTGGTATTTACTCTAAATTTATTATACTAGAATAAGTCCCGCGAGAAAGCACGTCAAGAACACGAAGCAATAATGAGGGTCCTAGTTAGGAGATATGTGACAGCAGAACAAAGAGCTAGAGATGAAGTGGGAGTAACCGAAGATGATGTCATGGAGATCAGACAGGATATATCTACACTTAGATACGAGTTGATCGATATACTGCATAATAATGGGATGAAGACACCAAGAATTAATATTCAAGATGCTACAGGTATGTTAATTTCACTTTTCTTAATTATTTGAGGTAACTTGTAGCGGTTTAATGTTTTAGGGAGTAAAAATTCGGAGATACTGTATAATGGGTGCATACACGGCCAGTGGAAGTAGACCTGTAAAAAATGCTGGGTCACTAATATTCCCTGAAAATACAGTAGGATACATGAAATTTGAAAGGTTCTAATAACATGGATCAAAAAGATCATAGCCAAATCAGGCATAATAATTTGATGAGTTCTATTAAATTACAGTGTCCGGTAAAAAAGGTAAAGTAATGGAGAGAAGGATTCTCAAGGACTTCCAAATTGGCATCGTTGAAGGAATAATAAAAGACGTGATATCTAGGGAAAATAAGAAGGATGTGTTTAGTCAGATAGCCAAAGCTATTGTAAGAAGAGGCAGTACAGACAGGTAAGTGTAAAAATAACTCTTCAATCGCTTTATTTGATTATAGCAAGGTAAATAAAAAGTTGGTTTATCTAATTTCTTGTTTCCAGTAAAAAACGCGACTGGAATGCCCTAGTAAGAACTAACACCGTTCGTCGAGATCCCATTGGAACCACAGCTGAAGCAGAGACTAGACGTAGCAGACAGTCCCTCAGAGCCCATATCTTGGAGAATGTGCATTCGAGGACCATTGATCCACAGAAGCTATTAGGTACTGTTATATGTCATCGACATAGCTGATTTTTATTTTATTTGTCCATGCAAACTGTTTAAAGCACTTGATCAATCTAAAAAGTAAAATAATTTTAATTTTGGATGCATTCAAAATCTTTTGGAAAGCCAAGATACTGGATCTTATAATCTTCAAATGAATCTTTTGTTCACAAATTAACAATCACAGTGTTCCTATCTTTAGAATCTTTACTTTAAACGAGTACCAACTGTCTAGTCATCCTCTTGAAAATCATCATCAGCTCCACTTTTATACACCTTTTTTTATTTTATTTCTTTCTTTTTACATTCTCTACGGACTCTTAGCCCGTACTCTTTGAAGATTCTACGATGAATTATTTTAAGATCAATTGTATTGTGTTTCTTAAAATTAGCATTACTTTTATACACCTTTATGTATATAGTCTTGATGTACGTTTAAAACAAATTAAAAATTTTCAGAATACAATCCAAAACTTTCCGAAGTGACCCCGACGACCAGAGTAGCGTACGCGAAATTCATGAGGAGCAAGATAAAGACAGACTTTGCTCAGAGGGAACTGAAGAGAAAGTTGTCTGAAAGCGAGTTGAGTTTGGAAGACGAGGTGTTTGAGGCTCCGAAGAGACAGGATTCTAAGAAACGTAGTGGTGAGGACGAAAACTTGATCTCCAAAAAACAGCTGTCTTCTTTAATAGCTTTTACATTATTTTACAACCTTCTTAAGTTTTTTTTATTTCCTTTTATTAAAATAAAAGGCACTTTAGTAACTTTCAACTAAAGTGAGACCTATATGCAATTTGAAGTTATCTGAAGCAGCGTATATTCCTAATATGTGCTGGTCCACGTTCGACGGATTACGTATGCATCTTGGACATGCTTACTCACGAAGTTTCGTGTGGCCACTCTGTTTGTTAAGCTTTCTATATTCAATGGCAATCATATGGCTTATAATTTTTGCTTTAAACACAGCTATCCTATCAAATGAGATGGAACATATCATTAATACTTTAGTGTCTTCCCTTAGTTCGGAGGTTGCAAAATATTATAATATATATTGATGATATAAAGGTGCTTTTAGAATTACAAAAACCTACCATACCTACTATAACTATTTATTTTGAATTTGATAGTCAAGTTACACTAAATTGATAGTGTTGTAATAATAATGTAATGTAATATTTAAGCAGGTCGTTCGTTCCGTACCAGAACACCGATCCCTGAAACGCCAGACGATGAAGGACTGAAAGATAATGAATTTCAAGTGGAAGCAGACATTGAAGATATCGATGACAGAGGTACGCATATACGTGAGCCAAAATGCTTGGTAAAAATACTGCCGAACAAAAGTAAGTGTAAGATTTTTATTTATCTATGACGTAATAAAATCAAATAACCGTAGCGATAGAATCCAAATTAGATGTCTTTTAAGATATTTATTTAACTTCACTTGTATTTTTTGCCGAAATGTGATATTTGATTTTTGGTAACAATACACTATTCGTTGGGTGACGTTATTCTGAATCCAACATGGCAAGTCAAAATGGTGATTTATGATTTCCATATCCACCCTCATAACATGGGTTTTAAATAAAAGGGTTTTACAATCAGTAGAACCTTATATTGAATTTAATATGGCAAGCTACTTATGCAGTAGGGGTAATTTTTAAGACATGAGTGTCAAAAGCGACTGAGTTGGCGCAAATAGGCGTCGTTAGTGTTATAGTCCGCAGCCAGTATAGGAGAGAGAAACATCCAATTTTTAAGCTATTATGTTTATTTTAATATAAGTTGTTATCAAATGTATTTTCATTTTTAACAGTTGCAGTTCGATTTTCTACATGTAACGTGATAAATTTGTAGTTTTTACCAGACTACGGCAAACATAAAGGTTATTTAAGTATATTTAGTATTTATGCATGTTTCTAAGCATGTGAATTTCATTAATCCACAAATTGACAATCCTCAGGCAGCGGAGGCTAATATAGAAACATTTTAATCCTACGATGATGATGCATGTTTGATTGAAAGTATCTGAGCTTTTAAATCATATTTATCAATATCATAACGCGGTAAAGTAATAATATTAATAAATGTAACTATAATCAATGATGTAGAAATTAGAACGTAATCTTTTGAAAGATTACTAATGTTGCCAATAGACCTACTTCTTCTAAAAAGCGATTTATTGTCTTATGTCTATTTTCACTGACAAATGGCAAACTAAGGGCACTCCTGACACGTGCTAAAATAATAAATTTGAATAATATACTATCATTTTGAGATGGGTCAGTAGCTGCTGAAGCTTTATAGCTATGATCATACCTCAAGCAAGGCTAGTGGAAATGGGCATAAGTAATGTAATCTTAAGTTAATTAACGCAGATATTCATACATTTTATGAAAACCCAGGTTCAGAATTCGGATCAGAACAAACACGACCCCTCAAATCATCATCTCAAGAGCCATCCGAACCGAGCACACCAGCCTTCGACCCAATAAGCGACAGACGCTTAACCCCCCCGGAACAATTTCAAACTGACCATGTCATCCAAATAGAAGAACCTGAGACTCCAACCAAAACCCTCTGCATGTCCGGAGACGAAGATTCTCATTTACAAAAACCAATAATACCAACGCCAACTATTACTTCTCAATCGGAACAAATTCTTTCAGCTGCTGCTTTAGATGATCAGTATAAGCAAATGACTGCGCCAGAACCTGATACTATTTCTAGAACTACAGATAAAGCAAGATCTTCATTATCGGTTCCGAGGTCTGCAAGAGTGAGTCCTTCACCTGCACCATCGCCAACCTTATCATTATCTGGAGACAGAGGAAGATCTAAAGTCACAGGAAAGATAGTGTCAGGTTGGCTTTAATTCTTTCAATGTAATGACCGAATCTTGACGTATTAGTGAGATAATAAGATGCAATAAATATATCGATTTAATGGATAATGTTAAATTATTAGAATAATGCACGCATTTTCAGTTTAAATTAATATTTATTAAAACACATACGCACCCTCAGAACGATAGGGGCTTAACTCAAAAAATCAGTTTTGGGACATCTCTGATTGGGTCACTTTCGCTGAGCGGGTAGGGTGGGTCCCGGTGTTAAAGAGGCTGAAGTATCGGTATGCTTATTCTGTCATTAAATTGACTATGTTTTACTATTCATCGGATAGAGCGTACTTTGTTTAGTCTCTCTATGATCGTAACTCCATTTCGCAAAATTTTGAGTTGAGCCCTTATCATACTTAGGGTGCGTAAGTAGACGTAATTTACCTAAATGCAACTCAAAGTTATGTTTGAGTACATTTTGAATACCCATTACATCAAATCTAGTCACATATTCTGCCAAAGATTTATAGTAATGTTGATATTTATTATAACTTATATTTTTATAAACGATTTCTAGTCAGTTTTAGATGTTTTGAAGTGTAACTAGCAAATTACTATTTCTTGTTTAATTTGTTACAATCTTCAATTTTGAGAGAGTCCAATAGAATATTAATTACTGGGACCGTGGTAATAATTGTACACAAAATCTACAATCAATTAATACCCATAGTTCATTTTAAACAGAATGTGGTTTTCCATTTTTGCTATATGTACCGTTTTTGTTTTGTTATGAAAAATATGTTATTTTGAGTAGTAGTCCTTTCCCATTTCCGCAGTGAAGCAATAGTGCACTTGTATAACTATTTTTCGGTTAGAAAGGTAAGGGGGCCGGTAAAATTACAGGCACATTAGACTTAACAACTTCACGACTCAGGGTCGACAACGCATTGGCAATGCCCCTGGTATTGTGATAGTCCATAGGCGGCGGTGAACACTTACCATCAGGTGGAACATCCGCTTGTTTGTCGCCCCACGTATTCCCTTATTGAATCATAAATAAAATATTTAAAAAACCATCTTTCAATTACATTATTACTTAGAAGTGGAAAACAATGTCTGAAAATTTCTTTACGACCCGAACTTTTAACATAATATGTATTTCTTTTTAATTTGTGTTTTTGAAATGACTTTATAAATATAATGAGAATGCAAAATCACAGTTTGTTGACCTTAATATTAAATATCAGATAAATGGTTTGTCCAGTTTGTTGACGTAGTATGTAAGTACATTAGCGGATAAAGAAATAAAAATGTTTGTTTCCATATTGGCAATTTTATTTCTGACCTAGACGGACCCTATATTTTAACTTATTTAAGTAGGGCACACAGAACTTCCTTGTTTTAATGGTTCAATTGATCCAAATAACGTTCGAATAAACATAGAAACTCACATTTTTTTTATTGGTTTATTTAATATCACTATATAGTATAAAAAAAAGTCGCTTTCTCTGTCCCTATGTATGCTTAAATCTTTAAAACTACGCAACGGATTTGATGCGGTTTTTTTAATAGATAGAGTAATTGAAGAGGAAGGTTTATATGTATTAGTATCTACATTTTCCTGAGCGAATCCGGGGCGGGTCGCTAGTACTGTGCAAAGCACTAAAACGTACATGTAGCCACATAACGCAAACCAGGGGTTTATCTATATGTGGCGAGGTCGTTCGTTCGCACGAAAATAAATACAAAGGAAACATTGAATATAAAAAAATTACTTACAATTTATTTTTATTTTATTTATTTTTTAATCAATTTATTCTATAATATATTAGTTGGTTTTTAAGTAAGATATTGTTTTTTTTAAATAAAACCATTTCTGTTTACGCTTTACAATGTTATGCTTATTTACTTTTGCTATATATGTAACTATACCTTACTTGGTAGTTAGACAACTTCATGTTAGCTAATAGGTACTTAAAAACGTTCTATCTATATATCCCTACTAATATTATAATTTTTTTTTTTTTTTTATGCCACTTGGGCCGACAAACAACTGCTTCACGGCAGAAATGGGTAAGGTGGTAGTACTTCCCCGGACGAACTCTGCACTAAGAGCTCTACTACTACTATAAATGTGAATGTAAGTTTGTTTATACGCTTTCACGCGAAAACTACTTAACCGATCATCAGGATACTTTGTACACATATTCTTAGAGGTATTAGAAGTAACATAGGATACTTTTTGTACCGGGAAAATGTTACATCCCCTGGGAACGCAGGTGAAACCGCAGAGAACAGCCAGTATAGAAATAAAAGTGTGTGTGCCTTCTTAAACTTTAGTGACTTGTTCTACTTTTGCGAAGACAAGAGAAGATTCCTGTAAAAAAAATTGCAAATCAACGCATGACGGAAATATTTGTTATTAAATAAAATTTTAACATTAGATTTGTTATAAAGGTTATATACATTTTCATCACCCACGCTGCAATATAGCCTTTAAGAACATCAAAATCGTTAATTTTATGAGCTATTTTAAAATAACAACCCACAAATTCAAAGAAAGTAACCCGAAGAATAGCCCAAGGCAATGTTTGCCGATAATTCACTTTTATCTTCAATTCTGGTAACATATCTCCTCTACTACATGTTTGCTATAAATAAACCATACTTCGAATTAAGGATGAAAAAGGCTTGGATGTAAGTTAGTTGATACTATTATTATACATAGAAAGCGGATTTGGTAAGTTTGTTTATATGTAGGAGAAGACGAACAAGCGGACGGTCCACCTGATGGTAAGTGGTCACCGCCGCCTATGGACATTTGCAACACTTGTTAGAAGTTGTTATGTCTCATGTGCCTGTAATTTCACCGGCCGCCTTACCTTTCTAACACAGTAATACGAGTAAAATGGGTAAGGTGGTAGTACTTCCCCGGACGAACTCTGCACTAAGAGCTCTACTACTCAAAATATTTGGGTGTACGAATCATTTTTGACATTGACCATATTCAGAATATAGAACTGAGCTTCGATTTTGTAAGGATAGTTAGATAGTTAGATAGCTCGAGAATTCCGGCCTCTATCCTCTGTCTCTTTTACTAACTATCCAATCATGTGAGAGGTAAGATCTCCAAGGCCTCGTTGCGATAACTGAAATTAGGCTTTAGAACTTGTACTATGGATACCAGATCACTGTCACCTACTACATCAATTACTATATAATATTTATAGACGTGTTCCCTGCATGCGATGCAAAGTCTCCGAACTAGGTTATGGCCTTCAGTCCATAGAAAAAGCACATTCATAATTTACCAAATTTTCAAAATTTTCAGAAAACAAAAAAATAATTATTTCTAAAAACCTTATTTAGATTAGGTATTATGAATATTTGATCTAAAATCTGTGCCATTACACTGTTATTTTATTTTTTTACTAGCGACCCGGCCCGGCTTCGCTCAGGTGCAATGTAGATACTAATTAATACATATAAACCTTCCTCTTTAATCACTCTATCTATTAAAAAAAACCGCATCCAAATCCGTTGCGTAGTTTTAAAGACTTAAGCATACATAGGGATATAGGGACAGAGAAAGCGACTTTGTTTTATACTATGTAGTGATATATTAAGACAACATTATGTTATTGTTAAAATGAAAGAGACTAGTCTCCACGACACAGGGAATCCTAGTGTGGTTAGTAAACTACCTTTGTAAACTACATTATTATTTAAATAAGATAATCACCCAAATCAATCGAGCCTCCCAAGTGGTGCGCTTACCAACATACACTATTTCATTTTTATTTATACACAAGATGGAGAAATATCGATTTTATGTGTCCCCAGTTTTATCCACATTCCCGTGGGAGGGAACATTTTCTCGGGATAAAAAGTATATGTTACCTTATCCAGGTTACAAACTATCTCTGTTCCATATAAAACCGTAGCTTTTTCGTGAAAGTGACAAACGTTCCCACAAACTTACGTATTAAAAATATTTGTGGAATTTACACACAGGCACAGAACAAACAGGCATGTTGATCAACAAATGTTTTACCTGTGTGGGAATCAAACATTGAGCTCCTGACTATTATAGCTAAAAAATTAATTGATATCCTAGGACATTCTCTACACACGGCTATCTGATCCCGAAATAAGCAGAACTTGTACTATGGGAACCAGAAAACTGATATCTATCTTCTATATCTACATTTATATACATCGTGTTACAAAATACCCCGTAAAAATATTATTAATTATCAAAGCGAACAACCCTAGTAAACTGTCATGGCAGGGAACCAGATTATTTAACAGAAAGGCCTACGTACCTTTTTTACCTAATAATTGTCTACTTTAATAGTTTTTCTATTTTTCATTCATAAAAATATTTTTGTTTTTTTTTTTTTGGGGCATGTTATACAGCGTTACTACGGTTCTTAAATATTGTGAATAGACTCGTTATAAGACCCCATTTAACCTCCTTTCGGCCTTACGGGTAGTTTTGTAACATTCTGTATATTCAAAATAGGGTTTCTTTGTCACACCATCACCTCAAAACCACTAAACATATCGGTATGGGACTCTTATCTTTCGACGCGGAATTTTTCCTAGATTGTTATAAGGTATAAATTATATCGATAAACGCGGGTACATATACCTTATATATTTACCAGAACCTAAGTTTTTCGAGGTCAAAATAAAACATTTTGTTTTAAATAAGTTTATTAAGTTTTCAATAACTTTCTATAATTTGTTCTGACGAAAAGCTTCACATGTGATGCACATACGAGAACAACAAAATTAGAAGTTTTTAATTACACTTATTGGAGCTTAAAAGGTTCAAAAAGTAGGTTACTGTTTGTTTTTAGGTACAGTCATGAGCAAAAATATGTAACCACGGAGAGGTCAATAATATCTGGGGCTCGATTCTGTAAGGATAATGACACTAACTCGAAGATGTTTCGTCGCGGCCTCCGTGCTCTGTCTCTTTCGTTAACTACGCTAATACTACTAATCACGTGAGAGATAAGCTCTCCGAGGCCTCGCCGACGAAGTTTGTATTAGCTGAATAAGGGGGCTGAATCCATGATTCATTGACAAGTCTCTTCTTTCACTTGTAGACAGCTCAACTATCACAATAACTCTGTCGCTGTAAGTAGTAACAGTTCTGTTGATTTATTTGATAGTGTCAGATATTATTTTCGACATTGATTTCGACAGGCCAGTTCCTGGTGGTTAGTGATTCTGACTGCCTGAAGGTCACTTTTCGATCCCCACTCTGGACAAACATTTGTGTCCATGAACATGTCTGATTGTTCTGCGTGTAAATATCTATATATTACAGCTATCTGTGTACTATTTCCATAGTACACGCTCTTTTTAGTTTGGGACCAGATGGCCTTGTGTGAAGAATGTCCCAGGATATTAATTATGTCCCAGGATTGATGGTTGACAATGACAATAGGGATGTTGACTGATATGTCAAATCAGCAACTTTTTAGTAAATGTCAAAACGACCGTTGTGACGTCATAATTGGACTGCATCAATAGCGCTACTCTTTGTGGTTAGATCGGTACTTAAAAATCATATTAATTATGAAATTTAGATCACATTTGATGTAACGGTGTATTTTTGGATGTTCAATACACTGGTTAGTGTTTAATCATTTATCTTGAGTACACGATAGTTACCTATTAACAACACTCTGATGGTTGATAAATAAAATGTATTTATTTCTTCTATATATTTATGTTCATGACTATATCTATACAGTAATTACAATAATACAATTTATGTCGGTAAAATATTTACTAATACCGAGCCCCAGCTTTGCCTGAGTGGAGTATAATAAATGTATTATACACATAAACCTCTTGAAAGCAAATTCAATTTTAGAAGTAGTAGGTCTTCGTGTAGAATTCATCCAGAGAAGTTCTACCACCTTACACATCCACCTTTAAGCAGCAGTGCACTTGTATTACTGTGTTTCGGTTAGAAAGGTAATGGGCGGATACAATTAGTACAGGCACATGAGACTTAACAACTACACGTCTCAGGGTCGACAATGCTTTGACAATACCCCTGGTGTTGCAAATGAGTGTAGGCGGCGGTGACCACTTACTAGCACGTGGACCATCTGATGAAAAACAGATATAAATAGTGACTTTATTTATACAATTTAAAGAAGCTGCCTTTGTAACAGTATATTGCCTATATATAACCATTTTCCACCCACATATTCAATTCTCTTTAAGTTACAAATGGAAAACAAAGATTTTTTATATAAATAACAGCGTTCAACCCTAGCGTTCTGCCCACCTCTTCGTGGATAACGATCGTTTTATCACAAATACATGTTGTGATAGATAATCAAGTAGGATTAATCATTAAAAGTCCTATTAAGTACCATTTCTATAGCTACAAAAACTTGCTGCAACAAAAATCCAAACCCTCCGAGAAAACTCAGAAAAACAAAGGCCAAAATCCCTTTCGTAACGGACAAATGCTTTGTTGACAAGGGTCCAGCTATCACACAGTTAGTTTATCTCCGACTTCTTTATATCTTGGCTAATAAGGGCGTTGTGCTAATAAGAATTCTTATTTACGAACAGCTAGCGTTATGTACCATAGTCTATTGCGGGCGGTTTATTTGAGTTATAGTAACCAATATTTAAACTTTGATGAACTAAAGTTGTCGGTATCTAATAGCCTCGTTTTTTTAAAGTGTTATAGAAAAATTAACTCTAAGGCGTTATAATAAGGTAGAAGTAAGTACCTTTAAAGATTATTTTGAAATCGTGCTTTTAATATATTAACTACTTATTTGTAAGGTCTCTGACAACTACAATTAAATCTGTGGCCTGGTGCTAATAGGGCCAATATCAATAACCATTATTTTCAGTAATGAGCTTTATTACAATAAACTGGCATTACAATCTCGTTTCATACAAAAACGTACTTTGGCCCTTTTAGCACCAGGCCACAGAAATACACTAATAAAATAAAGTCTTCTATTGATTAGGAAACCTTATGTTTCGCTGTTCCGTACGATCCATGAATGATCAACCGAAATTTTAAACTTGTATTTCTCATAGTAAGTGAATTGTATTATGTTTTTGAGAAATAAATGTCTTAAACCATATGTTTCTATTGTAAAATGTTTAACTATTAGTCACTTTTATTACAGGTTTATCAAAAAATAGGGAAAATAAAAATAAAATTCATATTTTTAATAAATATACATTTTTATTTTCGTATTACAATTTCGGTACAAAACTTTCGATTACATAACCTACCTCCAAAACTAATTTACACCTAATTATATGTATTATACATGATTAAATTGGAGGTAAGTATAATTTAAACTCTATACTTTTAAATTAAGATATATTGAATTTTCATTACATTTATAACTTAAAAATATATTAATTGAAAAGTAAAATCGTTAGTTTAATCAAAAAAAAGTTTAATCTTTCCGTTGAGAACCATTAAAATAGCTTAGATCTAGGAATGTCAAAGTTCCAATCTCATTTAGAGCTTTTAATACAAGATGGAAATAAGAAATACAAGACTTCTGGAAGGAATCCAAAGGCCGCCGCATTTATATTGCTGTCTGGTATTCTAAATAGTCTAAGTGTCCATTATCCACGAAAACAATCTTTGCTTAGAGTTGTTTATATTCACATCTCGTTAGGGGATTGGAACAAAGGCTTTTGGCTGCTAAGCAAGGTCTATGAAGTAACAAATAAGGGCAAATAACAAAACCGCGTAAAAAATAAAACATCTGGTAATCATATTCCAAATCAATAAGGAATCAAATGACAGATAAATTGTGACGACAGCGGTCTATCAGACATTCATATTAGTCATGAATTTGACGCTCTGAAACTACCGCCCGCTCACTACATTTTTCAATATACATTCGATCCTATATCGATTACACTCATCAAATTACAAAGCGTAGGGGCGGAAATTTCATAAGAAATAGCGCTACAAAAAATACTTGGAGGAAACCAATTGATTTTGATTTTTCTGGGTAAGCTACATCATCGGTTCCGTCATAAATCCTTATGAAGAAGGCCAAACGCAAACCCATTCTAAATTTTAAAAAGCAGGACAATTAGAAATCATTTGCCTATAACATAATGTAACAAACAGAACTTCAACAAAACTGCTTTTAAATAAAGAAGCTACGTAAGGACTGACACAGTATAGAAAAAGGCAGTGTTCTAAAGCCATCCTGTCTTTGGTTGCCGCTTTATAGTTTTGATTTCTTCCAGCTTCTTCACTGGTCGAAGTGGTTCTGGTGACGGGGGTGGTATCAGCTGCTCTGTGCTCGATGTCGATGTCAAGCGATTTGGGGGAGATGGAGGGGCGGCGGGACTCTGTTTGGAGTAACAATATTATTTAAGCGCTTATAAAAAAATATACTTGAAATGTGATAAAACTTCGAGAACAAATTTATCTACAAACTTACAGCAGGTACAGCAGAAGTAGAAGGCTGGGGTGAAGTTGGCCTTGAAGACGGGGCAGCTTTAGGTGGAGATGGCGGTTTAGACTTAGTTGAGTGAGTAGGAGATGCTGAAGCTGGTGTGTGCACGGGTGGCGTGCTTGGTGTCACCTCCATTGTTGGTGCTGTCGGTGCCTAAATAAACCATTTAAAATTATATTCGACCAAAATGGCGATCTTCTTGAAAATTTGAGTAAACCCAAAACCATCGTAAGTTTCATAAAAAAAAACAATATTGTAATTAAGGCAGATATGTTGTGAATTCTAATCGAGACAAATTAACGGATTGGGTCCTTCCATTTCATCTTAGGCTCGTCTCTGTTATTAAAAGAGAGGGATATATAATATATCTTGTCCTAAATCAGTATTTTTTTTATTTTTGCCACCGTAACTCTTGCCCATCTCACTGCAATCTTGTTCGCTAACCCAATATGGTCGATCGTCAAAGAATTGTGGCCTTGTTAATAAAGTCGTAAAAATGTAATTTACAATATTTTCTAATACCTTAGGTTTAACAGGTGCTGGTGGAGGCGGTATGGCCCCTTCAGAAGGTTTGATCTCAGGAGCAACGGGTCTCGCCACAGCTATGTCTTCAGGCTTGGTGTCAGAGTCCGCTGATGTTTCTGGTGCCTGTTATCAATGTTTATATCTATCTTATATTACCTTTAAACGAGCAATTCTTGTTCTGTTATTCTGAATTTCGGAAACGGCCCCATCGAGTTTCATGAAATTTAGTATGCAGGGGTTTTCGGGGCTATAAATCGATCTAGCTAGGTTTCTTTTTTAGAAAACATTGTTTTATCCGTGTTTTCAGGCAATGAAAACTGCTTCAATATCATTAGAATACGAAGGTAAAAGGTTTTCAAGTTCCTTCTTTTATGAGAAAAACTGTTAACGACTAGCAGTTTAGGGGTATCCCTTTATAAACGCATCTAATTCATATCTAGGTATATATGACAGAACATTAAAAAAAAATACGGTAGTAGTTACATTAGTAAAGAAACCCCAAGCAAAGCTCGGTCATCCAGGTACTAATATGTAATATATAAAAGGTTATTCTATTAAAATTATACAGTCTATGGTAAACAAAGTATTTTCGACAGATGATCAATTAAATTAAATCACTGTCAATGTCGAAAATGAAATAACGTTTTTATTTATTCGAGAGCCTTAGGCTCCTAAGGCTCACTTACTTGTTCATCAGAAGACTGCACTGGTGGTCCAGGCGGCTTTCTCTTGATAACCTTCGGTGGTGAATCACCAGGCACTCTCTTTGCTTTCAGCGGACTTGGCTCTGAATAAGAATATTTTTGAATAGAGTCGCTTCAAAGTCAATAAAAAAGTTAGTAAAAAAATGTAAAGTTTAATAATTACCCGGTTGTGGAGGAGTACCTTCACCAGCACCCTTCGTACTTGGTACTGGACTGGGAGCTCGAGGTGTTGGATCCTTTGATACAGCCTATTGAAAATATATTTACAATGTATTGCTTGACATCATTACATCTATTTGGTGATCGCCTCACCTCATCTTGAGAGGAGGATCTTAAGACAGAGCTGTTTTGACATTTCTAACATTTAACAAGACTTTGGGAATAAAGGGTTTTGACTCTGGTATCACCAATAAATCTTTACAGATCGCAATTTCCTCAAGGCCTCTCTTTAGGCCCTCATATTCACTTATGAAGGTCACCTTAGCTTAGTTACCTCCGATTTGGAAGATAGTCTTCACTTAAGATGAACAGGCAAGAATCTCAGTAAGGTTCCATTATTCGTCTCAGTACTCAACTAAATGATATATTTAATAAATACTTTGTATGTCTGTACTCAATGCCTTCTTATATATTACTATGTTTTTCGAGTAGTAGAGCTCTCTTAGTGCAGAGTTCGTCCGGGGAAGTACTACCATCTTACCCATTTCTGCCGTGAATCAGTAGTAAACTTGTATTACTGTGTTTCGGTTAGAAAGGTAAGGGGGCCGGTGAAATTACAGGTACATGAGACTTAACAACTTCACGTCTCAGGGTCGACAATGCTTTGGCGATGCCCCTAGTGTTGCAAATGTCCATAGGCGGCGTTGACCACTTACCATCAGGTGGACTGTCCGCTTGATTGCCAATATGGTATAGAAAAAAAAAATGTATTCGATAGCGATTAAAATTGTTGAGTTGATCTACGTTCGCCTGCGAAAGTCCTGACACAAAAATTAAAATCACAAAGCAATGCATGCTGGGAACAGCTAGTAGAATTTAAAAACATACCTTTGCCGGTTCAGGAGTAGGTGCAGGCTTAGGAGATACAGGTCTGCTGCGAGCATCAGCTGCAGTAAGCAAAGCACCAGCAACCAATCCAGCAGCACCACCGTTACTACCTACATTTCATAAATAATTGATGTAGATTAATTTGGTCTATACCAACTCATAAGAAGCATGATTTATATGTGGGATATTTATCAAAAACGGCTGTAATGATTTTGATGAAAATCTAGGAATCCATAAAACGTGAAAAAAGCTCGGTCTTATTAGTTATGAAGCATTGAATGCCAAAATTGTTGTTTCCAATAGTTTTGATCATAAAATAATGAGACAAAAAATTAATAATAGGTATGGCACCCATCAACCATAACATGAAAAATGTCGATAGAGCAAATAAAACCCAAAAATCCGATACGACCAACCCGCAAATTCTACAAGACCTCAATGTCCAGAACAAGTGACTAGTTAAAAAATTGTACAATATTATTTTACCTCCAGGGGCTCCAGGTTTCCATGGCGTTTTAGGAGGTGAAGGAATCGTTTCAGAAGGCTCCCCAACTTCAGTAGAGAAATCCTTGATCAGTTCCAACAGCGTGTGTCCTGGACTCACTGGCATTTCTATGGGAGAAGCGCCTCGGGAACCTTCTAGAAGTTTTATCAAACTTTTAGTCATTACTAACTTTGAAAGCCGTGTTGGCTCTGTTGTAAACCTATGAACAAACCCTCTGAACGATAGGGGCTTAACTCAAAAAATCACTTTTGGCACATCTCTGAATGGGTCACTTTCGCACTGAGCGGGGGGGTGGGTCCCGGAGTTAAAGATGCTGAAGTATCGGTATGCCTAATCTATCATTAAATTGACGATGTTTTACTATACATCGGATAGAGCACACTTTGTTTAGTCTCTCTATGATCGTAACTCCATGAGGGTGCGATACGGTATCAGTTTTAAGGAAACCTATGGAATCACTGGATTATACCATCAATCAAAATATCATCGATATAGTCAAGATACATGACCAAAAAATCTAAATGTCATTCTGCACGGGGCCTGCGTGTTGGACTATTGCCTAAAGCTATCGCGTTGTTAAGGAACACCCCTGCCCGTGCACAGGGAACGTATTTAAATTATTTATTTACTTAAATTACTGTTTCATCCTTATTATATATTTTAATCATTATCCAAGGATATTCTTTACATTCCATCTGATGCCAAGAAAATAGGAGGTAGGAAACCAGATAACTTTGAAACTATATCTACAGCATAATTTTCAAAATTCATAGTTATACAACGTACAAAAATACCCGGTAAAAATATAATTAATTATCAAAGCCAACAACCCTAGTAAGCTGTCATATCAGGGAACCAGAATATTTAACAGAAAGGCCTTCGTACCAATTTTACCTAACAATTGTCTAATTATAATAGTTTTTCTATATTTCATTCATAAAAATCAGTTTTTTTTTTTGGTATGTTATACAACGTTACTACGGTTCTTAAATATTGTGAATGGACTCGTTATAAGGCCCATTTAACCTCATTTCGCCTTTACAGGTAGTTTTGTAACACCCTGTATAGATATATACACCCAGACAGAAAACAAACAGACATGTTCAGGCGCACGAATGTCTGTCCTGGGCGGGAATTAGACCGCAGATTGTGCCAGGGCAGTCAGAGAGTCTAACTATCAAACTAACAACAACAAAACTTTATTAAATATGAGGTCCTTACCTACACTTATGAATATATAAGCAGACAATGATACAATTTTTAAAAAATAATACCAAGCTGTGGATTCTTAAAAAATATCTTTACCTGGTAATGGCGATCTTAAAACAAGCTTCCTAGCTTCTTCCATGGCTCTCTGTAAGTTCTGCTGGTTCTTGAATGACTCGCGGCTGCGACAACGTCCGATCTGAGATCTAAAAGAAAAACAGGATAAGAATAGGAGAAGAAAGTAAGTATATCAGAAATTCTTAGCTTGGTGGACACCCTAAATCAAAATTTTATTAACACTTATTTCTGTCAATTTGATGGAGACTTAGATGAAGTGGCTGTGTTCTTGTTTGACCTTTATGGTAAGACATCATAAAAATAATAAATATGCTGCCAAATTCTGACAAACGGTTATCTGATCCCACCTACCTTTCCTCAAAAAAAAAAATCAAAATTCAAAACCATTTATTCAGCTTAGGCTCTCGGAAGGCACTTATGAAGGTCAAATTTAAAGTTATATTTTTAACCGAATTCGGAAAAAGGAGGAGGTTCACTTAGATTATACTTTTTCTTATGTTTATAACCACAAAACTCCATCATTTCTAAACCCATTTGGAAATTTAATTTTCTTTTGGAAAAGACACAGAACAAACAGTCATGATCACTGTTTATGAATATGTATGTTTTGGACGGGAACTGAATCTATGATATGACCAAATAATAAAGGAAACTTACGAAATTCCAGTGCTGGCCAAAGTTTGATCCCATTTGGCATTTGTGGTGTTAGCCACTGCCATCTTAGCAATTCTTCGGAACCTGGACAGTCCATCCTCATTGACTGGCTTCTCTTCCTCTTCAAGGGCTACGGGAGCCACGTGGAAGTCTTTCATAAGCCGACGCTCCCATACCTTCATGCGTTTGCCGAGTACCACTATGAAATAACAAATTGTTAGTTAATTCACCAATTTTTTGAGTCGGATTTTATTATAATTGTCCGTTGATTTGAATTCTTACAGTATACAGTATGACTCACTTAGAGAAACAATTTTTTCAATCAAAATCTTACTGTTAATATACTAAAAGGAAATAAAAACAAACAAAGTTACAGGCACATGAGACTTAACAACTTCACGTCTCAGGGTCGACAACGCATTGGCGATGCCCCTTGTGTTGCAAATGTCCATAGGCGGCGGTGGCCACTTGATGGACCGTCTGCTTGTTTGTCGCCTCAAGTGGTATAAAAAAAAAGTACATGTCCGACAAGTCGTCCTTCATGTAATATTGCTGATTTATATATAAAGTACATTAAGTATAAAATTTGAAGCCTTTAAAAATGATAAATAAATATCCAAGCACATTCTTTACACACGGCCATCGATCCAAAACTAAGCAGAGCTTGTACTATGAAAACCGGATAACTGTAAAATACATACTTATATAGTCAGTTAAATCCAGATAAAGAATACATAGGTATGTTCATGGACACAAATGTTTTTCCTGGGTGGGAATGGAACCCACGACTTACGGCGTGGTAATCAAGGTTTCTAACCACCAAGCCATCTAGCCCATCCAATATACAAAGTATAAAATACATTATTCAGTTTTATGTAGACTATTCTTACCTATCAAGAGTTCTGTTTATCATTATTCCACATCATAAGAAAGCATCGGTCCCTTATTAAACCTGAAGATCTATAGATCTTAATCAACAACGAATATGTATTTGAAACTCACTCTTCTCTTTCCTATCAGTGAAGGATACATCCATGCCATTCCTCTCGAACACTTCAAGCAGTTCATATCTCAAAGCAGACACGTCTCCCTTCAGCTCGTTGATATCGTCTTCTGTGACCTCTTCATCATCCATCTTCCGGTGCATGGCTGACACGTATCGCCAGACCAGAGCGCGCATCACTGCTGTGTAGCGGACGTCGTGCTCCTTCTCTTTCTGTTCCTATAGAGAATGAGATAGAAGTAATGCTTTTGAGTATAAGTGCTTTCAGTGCAGAGTTCATTCGAGGAAGTACTACCAGCAGTAGTGCTCTTGTATTACTGTGGACCTTAGAAATTACAGGCATATGAGATAACTAATTGACTCAGGCGTGACCTTGCGGAAATCCATTGTAAGAATAGATTCCTTTCCAACTCCTTCGTGTAGAAGCGAAACACGTGTCGCTTTCCTGTTGAGTTTCCTTGTTTAGGTCTTGACAGAAAAGCAGATCCAGCAGAATTAGTTACTAGATATTTGTTTTTGTATAAGGCACATGAGACTTAACAAATTCACGTCTCAGGGTCAACAACGCATTGGCAATACCCCTAGTGTTGCAAATGACAACAAGCGGCGGTGACGACTTACCATCAGGTAGACCGTCCACTTGTTTGTCGGTCAATGTGGTATAAAAAAGGTGTTTTAGTCATTTTTGGATTGTTAATAAGAGTTACCCACCTACTTAATTTATTCCGTTATCACAAAATATTCAGTAACAATATTTACAAAATTTCAGGAGTCTAATAAAGGTCCCACCCGCTGTGATATCAAAAATATTTATGGTCACACGCTGTTCTTAGTTTTGTTTAAGGTTACCTTTATTAGGTATACTAAATTAAACTTTTAACCTAGACTTGAAGCCTCTACCCGATACCCATTGTAGGTGTCATGGATTGTGATACTGAATTATGGACGTTATTGTAAGGCTATAAAGACTATTTTCGTGACACTGACAAAAGGTACTGTGATCGAGCAATATTTTAACTGTAATTTAATAATACAAAACTATGAATTTGATCCAAATGTAAATTACCGCGTTTCTTCCCGGTTCTTCTCAGTTGAAGACTGACTATTAAACAGGTGGTAACTTCAGTAACTTTGACCTTCATTGATGCCCTACTAAGTCCTAACAGCTTATTTTTTTTTTTTCATTTTGACTTGTCCAATATATCTTACTTTCAATTTCATCTTCCTCAGCTTGTCCCTTTTCCTCAGCCCCATCATCTTGAGCAGCAGCTTGGGAGTGGGCAGGATATTGAAAGGTGGTGGTAACGTGGCACTCTCCTCGAAGTAGCTCATCCAGAGGCGGGTACGAGCAAACTTCCATTCCACGTCTGAGTGTTCCTGTAGTGAAAACCCTTGGTTAATAAAGAGTCAGGTGTTGATCTCCCTCCCCTTTTCGGAGGTCTGTCCCCACATTTCTCTGCCGATATTTTAGTACTAACGTGACATAGACACATAAGATATATATTAAAATAGCCAAAAAGTCAGATTAGATCACATTTATATAAAAATATTTAAAAAAATGTAACCTTGCAGAGGTTCTTGCCGGCTCGTCTCAGTTGAAGGCTGACTTCTGAACCGGTAGTAGCTTCAGTAACTTAAAATTTGACCTTCAGAAGTGCCCCCTCGGGCCTAAACTGAATGAATTGTGAAATGATTGACTTTAGACCTTTAAACTAGACAAAATCCTGTTTGCTAAACCAAAGTTGCTAAAAATATTTTAAACATAGTCAATCAAGGGTTCATCGCATAAAACCGTTTGAAAAAATATAACGCTACTAAAACAACCTTAAAACATGTCTAAGTCATTTTAGAGAAGGAAATTGTTAAGTTTTATTGAATATGAGTTCTTGGGTGAAGCAGGACTACCTGCACTATCAACAATAATAATGATGTCGTAAAATAATTCTCCGACCATTGAACCTACAGAATGTAGAATGAAAACACTAACAGGGGCCCAATTCGACAAAATGCAACGTTGGAGAAGCACGTTTGGTTCGGCAATGGTATGGTTACGATCAATGTCACATTGATTATTCCTACGCACTACAACCGAAACAAACAAACATTTTGACGTAATCTTTCGAACGAATGTGAACCATTACCGAAACACAACCGCAGTTTGATTGTTAGTGTGTTTAGTACAATGCGGTTAAACGTCAAATTTGACGCTTGGTTGTGATATAGTAATGGTTCGGTGCATAATATAATAATATGTTTGTGGAATTGCCCCCCTGTTCATAGGAATTTATTGTTAGGTACTGAAACAACTAGAAATGCATTTTCTTTTTACGAACGCAACGTGGAAATTGTCTGCTTTATTCTCATTGTAGTAGAATACAATTTATATTAGCTTGTGCAAACAGTAAGTCAAAGGGCGAGGAGACTGCAAGATTGTAAGAAACTATTTCACTGATGAAATGCCCATTAAAAAGCTTGCTTGAAGCAAAACATTACTGCTACAATGATAGTCTTCTTATTTAATTTTATATCCAGAGAAATGCGTAACATTTCTTTGTTCATGAACCTGCATTTTGCTGAGTTCGGACCGTTTTGTGGCAGATTTGAATGTGCCATGTTTCCTTGTTTATTTTTTTTTTGTGTTAGGTATATTTAAGTTGCCAGACTTGAATCAGAAGACAGACAGAAGTGAACTATTTTCACAGTACTTTACTTTTCTCACTTACTTTTTATTCACTTTACATTGATTAAAGTACCAATGGACCTTAGGTATATGCATAAAATATCAAGCTTCGGGTCGTAGGTTCGATACCCACATAGGACAAATCCTAATATTCTGCGTCTATTATTGATTTACGTATATTTTGTATTATTAATATATCTGTCACCAGAGTACAACAGTTCTAAAATTTATTAAAATTGTGTACATTTAAAAGTACTAAAATATTATGAAGTATTCATTTATCTTGGTTAGCATACTACAACAGTTCTAAAATATAAAATTGTGTATATATACAAGATTCACAAGAAGAACTTAAGATATATTACTTGCTGAAAAATAACATATTTCTTCTTGAAATGGGAATTTACATATATGTGAATATTTTGGCCAATATTATCGACTATTAGAGCACCATAACGTAAAATAATTCATAAAAAACCTAAGCAGAGTCCAATTATAAATTATCCAATATCGGAAAGTCAGCAAAAAATACGGTTGCAATTAAAATTGATATACTTTGCAAACGTAAAGGAAAACGTTTCATTTTAAAATAGAGGAAGTCCGTAAGGTTTTTCAGACTTAATATTCCGCCCTCCTAACGGTGCCTTTTGAGACAGTCGTCTACCGACTGACTCGGCTCATTCATTTGCAGTAATTGCTAGAACCTTTTAATTCAGCGGTAAAAATTATATCTCTCTTGATGCTCTTGTCACTAATATTAACAAAATTTTAACATTTATAATCTATTTCAAATAGGATGAGTCGTGACAGTTGAAGGTTTTTTTACCTATATGTTGTGAAATAGCACTTGATTACTCTGAGGTACCAACTACACTAAATGCTTAATGAGACCTTGCTCTGTTACGGTATCCCTTTATTACGTTGTAATAAAAACATGATTTACCACCAACATAGTCACCGAATTCATGCTATTTGAAAAATACTATAATCTGAGTTGCACAAAATTTTATAAAGATAATGAAGTCATTTCGGATTTCCGGCAATCTGATTATTGGCATCTAGATGTAACATGTACACTTGGGCTAAGTAATAATTAATTATTAACTAATGATCCGCCCCGGGTTCGCCTGAGTGGAATTTATAAATACACATAGAGCTACCGAAGGAAATCCTCAAATTTATGATTAAAAGTACAAACTGTATAAAATTCTATTTTAATAACTCATAATGATCATGTAACGAATACAAATTATGCACCTGCAACAATTATTTACAAAGGATGTAATTTTTAGTAAAATGGTAAATAATGACGGGCTTGACTTGGTGGTTAGCGACTCTGACTGCCAAGCTGAAGCCACCCAACCCAGGATAAGCATTTATGTGCTGGACATGTCTGTTTGTTCTGTGTCTGGGTGTATATATTGAAAAAAAAAGGAATATGTAGTATATCAGTTATCTGGTTTCTATAGTACAAGCTTTGCTTAGTTTGGAATCGGATGGCCGTATGTAAAGAATGTCCCGGGATATTTATTTATTTACTAGCTGTCCCCCACGGTTACTCCCGCGTTCCCGAGGGATGAATCATTTTTTCGGCACAAAAAGTATCCTATGTTACTTCTAATACCTCCTAGAATAAGTGTACAAAGTTTCATGATGATCGGTTACGTAGTTTTCGCGTGAAAGCGTAACAAACAAACTTGCATTCACATTTATAATATTAATATTTAAATACAAAATAATTACTTACATCAATCATCGCATATGAATTGGACATCATAGCGATAAGCAGGTTCAGTAATACGATGACATTGATCACCGAGTAAGACCCGAACATGAGGAGACCCCAGAACCGAGTGTAGCTCTTGATGCCGGCCAACTCGAAGTTCTCCAAGCCAACCATACCGAAGGAGGCCCAAAACAGCGACTGAGATGCTTCAAATACACTGCATTGCAAATTAAAACATATAAACTAGATATCAATGTCCAATTTTCACACCCTAACTAATGTACGCATTGTTTCATTTTATATTTACATATTTTTAACTTTAAACATTTACCTTGTTTAATCAATATCAAAATAATATAATATAATATAATAAATCTTATTAATACAGGTTTTTTAAAAAATTTAAAGGGGATCCCAACCCATGTAATTACTGTACTTGTAATGTAATAAAGAAATTTTGAATTTTAAAGTATTCAGTTTTGATACTTACTGAAATTCCCAAAAAGTTCCTAGCGGTTATTGTCTTTTTTTTTCCAAATCGATTCTACAAAATATCTACAATAAACAATCGATAAGCAAACAATTTATTAGAACAAAGGTAATAAAAGTAAAGGCATTTTGACTAAATCTAGCGACAAATTTTGCGTGCACAACAATAAGAAATGGTTTTTTTAGTACGTCACAATTTTTTTATCGATTTTCAGTAAGCATGATAGTCCATGGTAGCTCGCAACGTCATGCAGTCGACCTCATCTATCTTCAAAGTGTTCATCTTCACATTAATATCTTCTTCAAGTTGGATCTGAGTTTGCAACAGGTACCGAAGCGACGCTGTCGCCTCATGGAGCATATGCTGGAGCTGTTCAGTGCTGTGACGAAGCATTTCACATTCATAATAAAGCGATTGACCGGGAGGGTCACGAACCAACTCAGCGCCAACCCTCTGAGCTCGTCTTCCCAGCCTCGTATGCGCCAGTGCCACATTCCCCTCCTTATCACAAAGAGCCTTCTGTAACTGCAAGATATTATTCTGCATATCAGATATTTTCTGAGTTGTCTCACGATGCATATCCTCAAGTTTTGCTTTAGCTCGCTTAGTGTCTATTATACGCTCGTTAAACTCATGGTTACATTTATTATACGCTCCCCAAAGATCATCAATAACTTGCTTTAAAATTGTATCAACGAACATCCTGATTGGTCTTGCACTGGTGACTTCTCGAGCAGCCATCTGGATATTTTGAGCGGAATAAGCATTATATTCGTCAGCTGATATATTCGCGGGATCCAAGTTTGCATAGCCTTCGTAAACTGACAGGCACAAGTCAGTTGGTTTTAATGAAAGAGAGCCCTTATCCAAATCAATGGCAGCCTGTTTATACTGCAAATCACGATCAAGAAGATACCGAGTGGATCGCAAGCGCCTCATTTGTTCCTTTAATTGTTCCAATACTCTCTTTAAAAGACTCTGCCCTCCGAGGATAGTAGTAATTTCTTGTTGAAGAGCAAGCTCTACTTCATCGACAACTAAATCGATACCAACACGTCCGTCTCGCAGCATGAGACATTTCCGGCATATATTCAAGGCATTTGCTTGTAAGGAAGCTAGACAGTCTTGCAATCGTGTCTTGTAAACCCCAAGGGCCTCTAACTCAATACAGATCTCCCTTCTCTGTATTTGCAGTTCTTTTTTATTGAATTCGATATCACCGATACGTTCTTCGATGCGTCTATCAGTAGTAGCTTTCATGATCTCAGCTCTCTCGCCAGTTTCTTCTCTTATTCTTAAACTTTCGCCAAGGATTCTGTCTGCGAGCTGCTGTTGGTCTTCGGTGTTCCGGCATCGTTGGTCGTTGCTCATCTTCCATTCTTCTACCGTGAACTTGGCAGTTCGTGGTGGAATACAAACTAGAGGCTGCTCTGAAAGCCTAGTTGTGGCGATCGGAGCGCCTATTGTATGACGCACACCAAACTGTTCGTCCATTTTATTGAATCATATAAACAAAAAACTGTAATTCCAAAAAAACTACGCGAATTACATTGACTGAGTGACAATATTGAATATTGACAAAACTTTTTCGACATTCACGTTGCTATGGTAACGGTACAATATCTACATAATTCAAACAAGCAGTTTTATTATTAAATTCCACGGTGGCACGGCTTCTAATCGGATATCGATTTGAGTTTGAAACGTAATAAACATTTCAGAATAATTTTTATGTTTCCTGTTTTTATATTTAGAACATGTTTTATTATGGATAGGTATGTGTTTTTAGGATTAACTATTTAGATGTTTTTGATTTTAGATCTAATTTATCTTTTAGTTTAACATACAAGCATTTTTCCACATAAAAGTCTCCATCCCGCATTATAAATGTAATCATTATTTTTTTAGACTTATCCTTTCCCAAGAAAGAATGGTATATGTCGATACAAAATTCCATCAAGATCGATTTGTAAAAATGTGCTGCGAAGACCGTTTACCATCAGACGGCCTGTCAGCTTGTTTGTTATTATACAATAGTAGTATAAAATAAATGTAACAAACAAACTGACAGACTGAGACACAATTTAAAAAAAAAATGCTTTTTAATGCAAAATATTTTTTTAATACCCTAGCATACGACTAGCCAGACTACTTAGGGTCTACAGATGCCTACAGTCTGAACTAGGACTCACTTCCCAAAACTCCTCCATTTCATACATGAGTCTCCAGCATTATCCCAGTCCGGAAGTCCACCGGGCAGGACGTAACACTTCCGTTTCTCAAGATCCGCAAAATACCATAGCAGTTGGTTAAGACCTAGATTGTAAACCCTTTATAGTATTTATATAATACACATATATAATACATGTAAATATCCTCATATTTTACACAGACGGTTATCTAATCCCATCTAAAACAGACCTTATTTATACTACTTATAAAATATATTTTTTGTGTAGACACACATACAGACACGTTCAATGGAAATCACGACTTTGCAATGTTTCGTAAGAGCGGAAAGCGCTTTTTGAATATAATCAAAAAGAACATTATTCCAAATCTAATTTAATTCACTATATTATAAGATCACTTAATTTACAAAAATCTAAATTAATTTACTTTTCAGCTAAACCCGTGCTATGAAACAAAAATATTTCAGTTCAGCACGAATTAGCTCGCCATAATAGAAAGCAAAGCCTCGAATATAAACAATGTACTTACCACAAGCAAACGCGAACAGCACCAAGCTGTATATGAAGAAAAACTTGACAATGTCAATGACCATCCGGCCGAGAGAGATCTGCAGCGGTCCCAGGTGAGGGTTGATAGAGAACAGGTGCACCAACTTCAGCGCACTGTGATTATGACGTTATATCGTAAAAGTAATTAAAATCCTGGAGCATTCGTACAGACTTTATGATCCCAAAGTAATTAAGTAAATCAGAGTATCAAATTCAATTAAGCAGCAAGACAGATAGAGTAATTCAAGAGGAAAGTTTATAACTAGGATTGAGAGCGGGCAAAGCCGCAGGGCGCAGATAGTGGTTTATAATTAATTGTTTCAAAATTATGAACGAACTTCACACTACATAAAGCCTCAAAGAAATCATATTTCACGCAATAAACTAACCTAAAAATATTAGCCGCAGCAAACAATCCTTCAGCGATGAGCTGAGGATCGAAAGCATCCCAGTTCTCCCTCGGTATGAACTTAGTCTGTTGATCCCTCCTGATCTCCGCGGCCTGTTGCAAGTACGCGGCGAACCTGAGCAACGCCACAGCCACGTAAAGTGAGTTCCTGGTGAAGTCAATGAAGTTCCACATGTTGCGGAGGTACGACCGGATGCCTTCGATGTAGATCTCTTGAGTTTCTTCCCAGATGAAACCTTCGGTGATGAGAATTTAGGGTGAGATTTAAAATACAGTACAGTATCGGCAGTGGCAATGAAAGATTAGCTGATTGGTTTTGTAGAGCGTCATCTCTACTGCCATACAAACTTCGTCGGCGAGCCGCTTCTCGAAAGCCTCGGAGAGCTTACGTCTCACGTGATTAATAGTATTAGCGTAGTAAGCGACAAAGACAGAGCATAGAGGAAGCGACGAAACATGCTCGAGTTAGTATATTTTTTTTACAGAATCGAGCCCCTGGACGTAATGCGAGGATACGAATGATAGAGACAAAAATACTAAAAACTTACAGGTAGGTACTATTAGTATATTATATACTAAAGCACACGGCACAGATACTCTGAGACAAGAAAGCTGGAAGTTCTTTGCAATACTTATTAATTAAAAAAAATCAAATCTAAAATGCACAGCTTAATTTATGACACGAATTGACTGAACTAAGTAATACAGACTAAAAGCCACGGAACGAAAAATCATAGACATAGAAACTGAATATTAAGTCATAAACCTGATCATATGATAATGTACTGGGGCTCGATTCTGTAAGTAAAATGACACTAACTCTAGGATGTTTCGGCGCGGCCTCCGTGCTCTGTCTCTTTCGCTAACTACGCTAATACCTAACTAATCACGTGAGAGGTAAGCTCTCCGAGGCCTCCATGAAGCAGCACACCGTTGAAGTCTGTATTGGCTGAATAAGGGGGCTGAATAATATTCTTACCTAACACGTAAACAACGACAACTAACTCCAAATATGTTGGTCCATTGCCTCGTTGTTTCAGGAGCTCCTTTTCCAGTTCTTTCACCATCCACTCAGGTCCGAAAAGTTGTATGGCCTGTACCTCCGCTCTTTGTGATACCAGGATCAAAATCACTGCCAAGAAAAGAGTGGTCGGTATATGTGTGTATTGAATAAGCCACTACGGCTTTCCTTGGTTAAGAAAACGACGAGTCGGGGACGCATCAACAAAAAAAAAATTTTTTTAATCCGAAAAGAGCTCGACGTCTCTTGCACTAGTATTCAGAAAACTAGAAAGTCGGTCCATTTGCTGGATAGTGATCACCCTTACATATAGATATTGGCTATACCAGGGGATGGCTCATATAGCTCATAAATGCAACTGTATTGTAGCTTCAGTAACTTTAAATTTTACCTTCATAAATGCCCTCCGAGGGCCTAAACTGAATAAATGGTTTTGAATTTTGATTTTTTTTTTTTGAGTTGGATCACACCGGCAGGTAGCAGGTATATTTGGAAATCACAAACAAAAAAAGCACGAATACTTACACAAAAAGAACAAATAACTGGACGCATGTATCAAGAACTTCATAAATGGCTTCCTCATAAGCTTTCCAGTGGCGCAGTTCGGTGCAATCATGTACAGGGTGCAGTAAAACGGGAACAGCAAGGCAACGCGGCAGATGATCATGATCTTTTCCATGGTGGTCTTGCGACGGAACCCTGGGACGCCTTCGTACCAGATCGAGGCTAGCAGCTGTTGGATGTTGGGGTGGGCTACGAACTTGGGGGATAGAAAAGTGAGTGATTAGAAGTCATAGACTTCGCCAATATGGAATAAGTCAGTGAGAAATTGATTTCAAATCTGCAAAGACTTAATAGTGAAAGCTGGGTTATTGGTAAGCAAAACATTCCTACACATATTACGTGCTATTGTCGATATCTCTATCGTATAGTCGCCATCAGTTCAAATTCTTAAACCTACAAGTAAAATGTTTTTTTTTACATTTAGCTAACAGTAGAAGTTAATAATCTGTGGTACAAACCTTTTTCTGTTTGAAATCAATGGCCAACTCCAATCTAGCAAGCTTCATGTGTTCCCCTTCAACAAAGGCTGGTTCATCAGGGTCGTGGTTCAAGATGATAGCCAGTTCCTGAGAGCTGCGGGACTGATCCAGAAGGTCTACGGCAAAAAGTTGAGCTTGTCGACGAAGCTCTAGGTACTCTGCTTTGCTTTCCTATTAGCAAAATAAAAGGGAAAATAATCGCTTTAGGCATAAATCATCAGAATTTAATGTAGATATGTTCTTAGAAGACAGTGTACAGGTGTAGGAGGTAGATATTTCCAGTGTGTTCTAATAATGTTCGTCCAAAATCACTTGACTGAAGATTTCAAACTGGTTGATATACCAGTAACGTTTCCTACGTTCCTCAATCACTAAAGACATATATAATAGTACCTGTTCAGCAAAAGCCAGGTTCCTCAGTTCCCAAGAGAGCTGAAAGGCAGTCAGTATAGGGTCAGTCGAAGACAGGGCGATGAGTGAAGGTGAGGCCAAAGCTCTGTACTCATTGAGACGAGCGAGAGAGTGACGGAGGGAGTCCTCTGTCGACTCGCGAATGCATTCCTCACAACCGCACCTTGGAACAACGAAAAGGGAATGATATTACTATAAAATTGTTTGCTCAAATCCGTTATGTTTATAAATGGTATCGATTATACTTCTTTTTATTTTATTTTATAATTTTTTTCTTTTTGCAAATACATTTTTTTATTTACAGTAAATTTTGTTAGTACCTATATCCATTTAGAAAACAACCTTTTAATCCGAACAACCTCTTTTGGGGTTTTTTTTTTTTCATTTCTAGTTGGCGTCCCAATTTCGAAAAATTGACATCTTTAAGAGCTAGTACAGTAAAAATACCATAAATTACGAAACAGAGCTTCAAACTCCTTACTTAACATCGTGAGGGTCCGGCAGGGTGGCTCCGCGGTCGAGCAGTATCTTGATGATCTCATAATTGTTCTTGTGGGCAGCCAGCATCAACGGAGTGATGTCCGGTGTGAACATTGCTGTATTGGGATCCACTTTCTGCCAGCTCTGTACCAGAAAGCACCATATTAAGCATAAATGGATTATTGTTAGTTATAGATGCACCAATAACATTAGACCCTCTTCTTTATACTACTAGAAATCCCCAATTTCAAATATAAGCTACTTGTATATATTATGGCGTTAAAATACACCTATAGTTTTAATTATAGATTAAACCCGCTCAATCCCTTAATGAGCTACTAACGCCCAAACAGTACAATTCTACAAAAAGACGTCGTCGTCAAGTTAATGGGACTTGTTTTAGGAATTGTTTTAAATAAAATTTCCTTACGAGAATTAATGTTTCAAGCATATCATGTATGCCTTGAAGATACATACAATTATTTCGACACCGCTACAAACTTTGCTAAACATTGTCGCGGCAACTGTGTTTTGCGGATAGCATTAAAAGTTTTGAATGTATTAATGAGCAGTAAATTGTTTTACACGAATATTTAATTATCACCTACAGCCTTGATTACAGACTTTGCCTGTGCTTCCGCTTCTCTCTCTGGCTCTTGTCTCTTCTGTGTCAACTTTCATTACCCACTCGAGCAGACGTAAAGCTTATTTCGATATAAAAATTACCGTATTACCTTATTTTTTATAATAAACAATATTACACATAATAAATGCCAGGGGATTCCTTTAAAATTATATTTAATAATATAAAAGGAACTATTACAAAATGTTGTTTTTGCTTATTCTAATTTAGTTTTTTTAGTACCAAACGATAGCCAAGAAATAAAGTCAACTTGCTTTGTAATTATTTGTATGTCCCGATAAAAAAATTTTTTTAATCTAATATCCGTAACCGTAACCGAAACCGATCTAATAGTAGTAAATAATATTGATATATCCGATTCATATATCGATAAATATTATTCACATATCTATAACATCCCTAATAAATACATACGTAAGGTTCCCGCTCTTTATGAATCAGCTCTTCGTGCTCAAGCAGCAACTCGACTGCCTCCACAAACTCCGCATTAATGGCTTGCAGCAGAGCATCTTTAGTTTCCACCCCCATGATGACAAGTAGTTCCACCATCTCTAGATTTTCACCATCAATGGCGAGGGTCAAGGATCCGCGACCCAATGAGTCTACGCAGTTAATCTCTACATGCTTTTTGCGATGGGCCAACTGGAGAATTCTGAAATGGTCAATATCTTCAATAACTTATGCGTAGTTTAGAAACTTCTCATCGATCATATTTAATCTCTCTGGATCTGTTTGCTTAATGGTAACCGTAATTTAAATAAATTAGCAATATTTACCAAGGAGATTGTCTACCATTAATAAAAAGTATTTATCGGTCAAGCAGAAAAAAGAGTTGAACCGATGAAGGGTTTGATTTCATTCCACAAATGCAATTTAAGTCGCTGTGTTATCATATGCTTGGTTTAATATTTATCTTGGGTTGTGATTCCATAACGTAAAAGACACCAGCATATAATTTTCGACGCTCTTTATTTTATCTCTTTCTGTTACTACGCAATCATTTGAGAGGTCTCCTTGACCTCGAGGCACCAGTTTACCGATGAAGTATTATATAATATCTGAAGTATGTGACGAGCTCGTCAATTAAGCAGTTGGTTCACCTGATTATAAGGACACTACCATACTGGCCTGCCTCATTCAGGTAAGACAAATTTCGTCGACGAGCCGACACAACGAGGCGAAAGAACCTCTCCCGTGACTGCGCTTTTCAAAATTCAAAATTCAAAACCATTTATTCAGTTTAGGCCCTCAGAAGGCACTTATGAAGGTCAAATTTAAAGTTACTGAAGCTACTACGCTGTTAATGAAAACGGCTGACCAAAGATCCCGTGACAAAACATCCCCGAGCTAGTGTAATTTACCTTAGAGAATCGAACTCCGCAATACGCTATGGTGTGAGGAACGACGAATCAAGATTGCTATATTAATATGTATCTGAACTGTAATAACATACAACGCTTTTTCGCATGACGCCTCAGTATACGGTATTGTGTCACATCCTTAAAGGAAACTTGGATTTTATTAGCTATTAAAATATTATGGGCAAGAACTCTTTTACACTTTTTTTTCTCCTTTTTACAATTCCTGGAATCTTACACCCAATTAGACGCCGCCGACAGTATTTGTAGAACTAAAAGCTTTTATTAGTTCTTTATCTTTTCTATATTTGAAATTACTGAAATTGTCCACATTTTTTTATTACCAATGCAAGCAAAGGTAAAAAAGAAAATATCTGATAAACAGTTTTAAAATATATACGAAAATGTATATTCGATAATTTCAATTCAAATTCAGAACAAACAGAAATTTTCATGTAGTTCGACGAATGTTTGCTCTGAGTGGGACTCGAACGGACTTGTCCGTCAAATATGACCTACCTCCTGACATTGCCCATGTCCCCTCGCTCGACAGCAAGGAGGTATTTCTTCTCCTCTAGGGTGAGAGCTTTCGGGAGCGTCGGCAGATCCATCGGCTTCCGACCGCATTCTAGCTCGGGATCACCCTGTATCATTATAACAGAAAAAAAAGTATCTATTGAAATTTATAATATCATCAGCTTTCGTACACAAAAGGAGGTTTGTACCCTTTTACAAAAATAGTTTTTTTTTGGTTAAAAAGTTGACACGCAGGCATAGCGGGAAGCAGGTGATCCACGAGGGTCTCGATTCTGCAAGGAAAATGAACCTAACTCGAGGATATTTCGTCGCGGCCTTTATGCTCTGTCTCTGTCGCTTACTACGCTAGTACGACTAATCACGTGAGAGGTAAGCCCTCCTGATGGTCAGCCGTCACGACGAAATATGCGACATTTGAAAGAACATGAAATTGTCTCAACTGATCTGACTATGAAAACTATTTCACTGTTAGAAAACTACACTATTCCCGAGTTGTGTTGTAACTCTCGATTTCGCACGTGAAATTGTGAGATGCAAACTGGTCCACGTCTCGAAAATATACAAAATCTATTAATCCAGTCATTTTAGGAGTTTCACTTCGGAATGGGAGATAGTTCTTTATTTTGACAGCCTAAAACTTGTCTCAAATCCTACATAACGTATTGTAGCCGCCACTACAGTCTAAAGTCATATCTACGGTCAAAAAATCGATTTATTGGAATTTTTTGGACTTATCACATTTCCTATGTGTTTTGACTAATATGACTGGACATACGTTACATAGGCTATGTTGTAATCTGGGGTACAACATAAACCCCCGGGAACTCGGAAGAAACACCAGCATGGAAGGTAGTATAAAATAAAAGTAAACTTACACTCTCCAAGTCCTTTTTCTCGGACATGTTGAAGGTTTACCCCGGACGGGCGCCCGGACACTTCGTCGGAGAAGCGACCGCCCCCGCAGGCGAACTGTTTATCTGTTTACTGTGAATTTTACATTACCTTGTTATTGAAATTACGTTCAGATAACTGAAAAATATTGGAAAATTATTATAAAGAACTGTAGATACTCGAGTGAGACGTTATTGTTGCTTTTAGATGGCAAAATTCGATTAAGTGTAAGCATTACAGCACAGAGCCATATGATCTCAAATTTAGCAGAACTTGTACTATGAGCTGATATATATATACTATTATATATTATGTCGTAAATGCGTACATAAATAGATATTTACACCCTGACACAGAACAAACAGACATGTTTATGCACACAAATGTTTGTCCTGGGTGGGAATCGAACCTACGACCTGTGACTTGGTAGACATCTAACCAAGTCAACTAGCCAGTCATCGATTAACAGGAAAAAAATGGATAACTTATTCTTTTCTTAATAGTAGATATTCACATCCAGACCGAAAAACATACATGTTTAAGTATTGCATTCAAATTATATTGAAATGAATAGTTTTATTAAAACTGAGACAACTAAACATCTCTCTCAAACTTTACAACTTAAGAAAAAGTAATAGAAACTCAGAAACTAAAGTTACGTTAAGTCAGAACAAAACGGTACCAACATCATTATTTCCGGACGAACAAATAAACATCGTAAATTAATTTAATAACCATAAGTCTAAGCCTGCTTACACGCTGCCAACTAAATTAGTCAGCCGAAGCAATATAATATAGAATATGAACCTAATCGCCTACAGTAAAGGCTACAGACTGCCGTGAAACCCTACGACGGCCAGCGGTAGACATCTGTGTATAATAATCCCTATTGACATGCCGATTACGACCGTCACCTACTTACTTGACATAACCTTACATTATTGTAATTCAATTGACGTATGTTGCTATCGGAACTCTTTTTATTTTATTCCAAGTAGGTCGACAGACGGCCAACCTTGTGGCAAGTGGTCACCGCCGCCTATAGACATTTGCAACAGCAGGGGCATCGCCAATGCGTTGTCGACCCTAAGACGTGAAGTTGTTAAGTCTCATGTGCCTGTAATTTCACCGGCCCCCTTACCTTTCTAACAGAAATACAGTAATACTAGTGCACTACTGCGTCATGGCGGAAATGGGTAAGGTGGTAGTACTTCCCCGGACGAACTCTGCATCTCTCTATGCTGTATAAATAACTAAACGCTAAGGCTGCTAAAGCGCTGTCCACTCTCCAAAGTTTAATTGAGCCAATCGCCGTTAAAGTTTATATTGGCTGAATAAGGGTACTGTAGAAAGTCCCAAAAACACAGATTTGTACTTGATAACGACTAATTCTACATCTATCATAAATAATAAAAAAATATCTATAAAACTGATATACTACAAATACTACTTTTTTCTTCTAAATACCTACTTATATAGATATCTATACCCAGACACAGAACAAACATACATGTGCATGCACACAAATGTTTGTCTTGGGTGGGAATCGAACCCGCTACCTTCGCGGTTTGGCAGTCAGACTCGCTAACCACCAAGCCATTTGGAGTAGACGCAATACATATGATTTCTGCCCTATGATTTCTGAAATACATATTCAACTAAACACAATATTTATTTTATTAAATTTTACTTTATAAATGCGTCATGGAAAGGTGATTCTTGTACAATATTTGGGATAGTAAAGATTTATTATTATTATTATATTACAACAGATTTGGTAGATTTTTTTACGGCCGGCTGCGTAACTGTGCCAGCACTCTGTGGGAATACTTTTGTTGATCACTTGGTGCAAGGGTTAAGTGCAAATTACATATTCTTTAGACGCCTCTAACGACACCCTTGAGAAGAAATGAGGTGCTGATATTGCCGCTAGTACACTGCAGCGGCACAAAACGATACAAATGATTAAAAAAACAAATATAATGAATAAAAATTACATATTTTATGACATTCTTCTCACAATTCTGAGTAAAACATAATAACTACTTCTATTTAGAACTAACACACATAATAATGTACACAGATATTTGTCCTGGGTGTGAATCGAACCTAAGACTTATAGAGAAACAGTCTGGGTATCGACTACACCAACCAATCCGTGACATTGACCAAAATATAAAGAAAATCTACATACGATAATATCTACTCGTATATATAAATATATTTAAAGCAACTACTTACTTGACAATTTGTGACATTAGAGTTTTAGGGGCCAGGCCCCAAGTGCTAAAATACAGGCCTAGGCTTAGTTTAGACTCCAGATCTCCCACAAATTACAGATCAAATCTGTAATGTTTTCATAAATGTTAAAAATAAGTACCTACTACCCAGACATGCCAATGTAAAACACTGCTCAATTTTTGTATCCCTAATGTTGTAATTTGTGGAGATGAAATAAACGCATTTTTATTTATTTATTTATCTAAATACAAAGTGTAGGCACTGACATCGTGTACCAAAACCTCATACGACGTAAATTGGCTTCAATGGAATCTCATAACGCCTGTCAAACTAAATTCATGCCACATTCACAGCGATGTTCATTACCTCGAAGTAAACAAAGTAAAACAAGTAAAATCAACACGCGAAGGCAAAAATTGAGCTCTGAACTAGTTTGTCTTAACTTTTTTAATAAGTATGATATACGGAAATTGGAGAAAAATTGGAAAAGAAACATTGTTTTTTCATGTTGGCCTTCACAGGCTCTTATAAATCTACTTTACATGATTTTTTTAACAACAATAATATTAAAAATAAATAATTTCACAATAATATGGATAGCTTTTCAAGTGACCAATTCATTGCCAAGGGCTATTATTTTCTTTATTTTTTTTTTATGCCACTTGGGCCGACAAACAAGCAGACGGTCCACCTGATGGTAAGTGGTCACCGCCGCCTATGTACATTTGCAACACTAGGAGCATCGCCAATGCGTTGTCGACCCTGAGACGTGAAGTTGTTGAGTCTCATGTGCCTGTAATTTCACCGGCCCCCTTACCTTTCTAACCGAAACACAGTAATACAATTGCACTACTGCTTCACGGCGGAAATGGGTAAGGTGGTAGTACTTCCCCGGACGAACTCTGCACTAAAAGCTCTACTACTCCTATCCTTTAAATAATCAGATATACTATAAAATCCCTATTGATATAAAATATTCTTTACTACCTTTTTAAATATAAGTACGGGTAATAATTTAGTTGAACATAAGTTATATTTTTGTACTATTTTTCAATACTTATAACCCAACAAAACCATTAATATAGTGACTTGATGCTATGAGACTTATAAGTATAGAGCTGCAAATTACTTATCACAAATGTTCATCAAGATCCGTGAAGTCGTTCGAGTTATAATAGGAAATACAAATAGACAAACAAAATAATTGAAATAGAAGAATTGGCGTCAGTAAGTCATAAAACGAATATTTATCACATAATTTTACAAAGAATCAAATAGTAAGTACTTAGTTAAAAAAAAAGGACCTTTAGCCATAGACATTAAAAATATTGTCATTATAATTTACACACCTCTTTTAGAGTATTTGATTTGTGGTAGGTATATTATTTTTCGTCCGTTATTTTAAATAAAATCCTGGCCATTATATGAAACCTTTTTTGTTTTAGAATCTCATAGAAAAAAAAAATTATTTGCTTTTATTATAGGGTTCAACGTCTCTAATTTTATAATGATGTAATTTTACCTAAACGTAAAACAAATAGGTTATTTTTTCTTTAACACTAATCATACCAACACTTACTAGGTAGCTATTTCTGCCATAGCGGGCCAAATGTGACTTTATGTTTCCTGCTTGAATGTATGAAATATGGTTGTTAGGATGGGAAATAAATAGTATAATTGTATATGCAAAAGCAATAAGATGATACATGCATTTTCAATGCAATGTTCAAAATTGGTCATTTGACCCGCCTATGGTATGTTTAGTGTTGATATACTTACCCAAACAGATCTACTATGACAACCAGATAACTATAATACTACAAATACGAGTACTCCTTGCTGTAAGGTGTACCACAGAGACAAAACAAGCATGTTTGTTCAGCCACACAATGTTTGTCCTGAGGCTCGATTCTGTAAGGAAAATGACACTAACTCGAGGATGTTTCGTCGCGGCCTCTATGTTCTGTCTCTGTCGCTTACTACGCTTATACTACTAATCCCGTGAGAGATAAGCTCTACGAGGCCTCCGTGAAGCGGCTAGCGGCGATGAAGTTTGTATTAGCTGAATAAGGGGGCTGAGTGGGAGATGAACCTACGACTTGCGGCGTGGCAGTCAGATGGAAATATACGAATGAATAGGTACATAGTATCACGAAAATTTTTTATTTTTAATTTTCGACAGCAATCCATCAACTAATTATTTCAATCCGACTTTTACTTTTAATAAATAAAATAAAAAGTATTTTCTCACATGCAAATTACAATACAACAATGGACCATTTTTTTTTATAGCAGAATTAAAATCAATTTAAACATTTAGATCATAAATAAATTACACTGTAGTTTGTTAACTTAATGTTAACTAAAATATGTACCTATTCAATTCTTTTTCGTATTTAAACAGCTTCTGAACATAATAATAATATTTATTTATACATACTTAATTATACATAAAGAGACATTTGAAACGTTTTATTTAATAGGTTTGCCAACGTACCTACGTTTAATAAATAAATGTCCTGCGACACTCTTTACACACTGTCATCTGGTCCCAAACTAAGCAGAGCTTGTACAATGGAAACCAGATAACTGATATACTACATAAACTACTTTTTTTTTCTAAATACATACTTATATAGATATTTACACCCAGACACAGTAAAAACAGACATGTTCATGCACACAAATGTTTGTCCTGGGTGGGAATCGAGCCCACGACCTTCGACTTGGCAGTCAGAGTCGCTAACCACCAAGCCAACTGACCTGTATGTTTATCTTTATTATATCGAATACACAAGAATTTTTGCCAAAGTGAAACCGATTTTAAGGTAAACATTGAAATGGTTAACGAAGGTACAGATTAATACACGAATATCCTCCCGAGTAATGGCTTAGGTGACACACAAAAATATAAGCCGTTCCTTTGAATAAGCCAGGCTCCTTTGAAGTCAGAAATGTTTTGGGAAAATTAATTATCTCCATACATATTTGTGCGACAGGGTTAGTTTAAGTCCCTACCAGTTATTAAAGACCTGTTTTACCATTTAACTGACCTTTATGTGAATTCGCAATAAAATAAAGCTTAATTTTCCACGTCATTTTCAAAGGTGATGTTATTTCCAGTACCAAATTTTCATTTAATCTGCATACTGTACAAAATATTTGTATGTATACAAAATTCAATTTAAAGATCAACTTTTTCAAGAGAATATATATTTTATTATTATTTTTACTGACATACCTACTCGTACACAGTATTCTTTGAAGCACTCTCAGTATCTCAAAATACTTTAAAAACGATTTAATCTGTCGAGAGGTCTGTCTAAATTACTTTTACAATTAATTAACAAAAGACATTAACTAACAAATCTCAAGGTGTTGTTTAAACCAAAAAATCGACTGTCTGTATTCTATAAAATATACTTAATAATGTCGTTAAATCTCAAAGTGCAGCCTTCACGTTCTAAATAACAAACATCCTGATATTTTCAAGGATAAAACCTCCTTAAGAACTTCAATACTGACGCGCCACGTAAAGACGAGAGACAAAACACAAAAGTAAACAAAATAAAACTACTTACAAAGAAAACAATCGCCGAGGCTGGCGAGGCGCCACTCCTGCGCGGTGTTCACCACCTAGCCTTATATACCTACCCCTCTAGCATCCCCCCTGTTTATCCAATTACGCTGGCTGAATAGCCAGACCCGGTTCGAAGCAGTAATTCATATACGCTTTGACTTTGTACGCCAGTGTCACGTAAAAGGTAAAATAGGTTTATCGACCAAAACAAAATAGAATAAATTTATATAATTTTTAATAGCAGTTAGCTGATGATTAGAGACCCAGACCGCCATTACGCAGGTCGTGAGTTCTATTCCCACCCAGGACAAACATTTGTGTGTATGAATATCTGTTTGTCTGTCTGGATGTAAATATCTAAACAAGTATATATTTAAAAATGCAGTAGGTATATGGAGTACCTATATCAGCTATCTAGTTACCATAGTACAAGGTCTGCTTAGTTTGGGATCAGATGGCCTTGTGTAAAGTAATGTCCCAGGATATTTATTTATACAATTTACAAATAGCTTCCATCCTGATCACTATTTCATAGTCCATCAACTGAATTAACTTTATACAAATCATCATCTAACTGCCCTGTTCCCAATCATTTGTGATCGGCGCAGTCCGTATGATTTCTGCCCATTCATTCAACAAGAATAACAGATTTTTAAGGCCGGCCTGCCTGAGCACAAGCCTCTTTAGCAATGCTTTGGTTGACCACTTAGTGCAAGGTCACAAGGTGTAAGTTCACTTGTTCATCGGTATACCTCGGTCGCCTCTTACGACACCCTAGAGATGAGTTGAGGTGGTGGTAATCTTCGCCGCTACCACACTGCACCGCCACCATCTTCATCCATTCTTCCCTTACGGAGCTAAGTGGTATCATACCTACACACAATGTTTCAATTTATATTACGTAAGTAAAAAAACAAGAATAGTAAGATAAGATGACGTTCTACCAGTATAGATGGTAGAAAGTACACAACATGAATGCTCCTATAACCACATAAGTCGGGATCAGCCCTCCTATTCAGCTAATATTAACTTCGTCGGCGTGGCATCACAACGAGGCCTCGGAGAGCTTACCTCTCACGTGATTATGTAGTTAGCGAAAGAGACACAGCATAGAGGCCGCGGACAAATATCGTTGAGTTAGTGTAATATTCCCTAACAGAATTGAAGGCCATGTCTAACAATGCTGTTGAAAATATACTTCATAATTCTCTTGATTGCAAATTCAATACTTTACCATCTATTAACTTATAAGGTGGCTACTTATAAAGTGACTAATTTGTCGGTTCAGTTGACGGCGTCGTGAAGACTTGGCCACTTTTGAACTGTCACTTTAGTTCCAATCACCTGCATAGATGTGTTTGTTGCACTATAGGAGCACATCTGAGGTATGCTATTCAGTGAATGCTGGGGCTGCACCTTCAGTTAAAAAGTTATTCAAGAATGCCGACAAACCGACAGACGGTATACCTAATGGCAAATGGTGACCGTCGATGTTTTGATGACCGTGTAGATATTTGCAACACCAGGGCCACCGCCAATACATCATCGACCCTGAGACGTGAAGTTGTTAAGTCTCATGTGGCTGTAATTTCACCGGCCCCCTTACCTTTCTAATCAAAACACAGTAATACAAGTGCACGGAAACGGGTAATAATGTGGTGGTAATTCATCAGACGAACTCTACACTAACAGCTCTACTAGTTCGAGATGAGTTCGGATATGTACCTAAAACTAGGATCAAACTGTTAATTACCTAAATCTTATAAGAGGCGGGATATCCAATATGACATATTACTTTGAAATTTTTGTCAAACACAAGCCAATGTTAATGTGCTACTAATATTCTTAAAAGCCTTCCAGGCACTTAGAAAATGTGCAAATTTCATGACAAGCAAGTTAATGGTCCACTAAAAGCTTTTTATTGGTATCTTTATTTCGGAGATGCCATTTGTCAAGGTCTCACTGGTCACTTTACGATGCATAAACCATGCATAATAAACTGTTTTTATTCTTCATGAATAAAGGAATAATATTAACTTTTTAATCCCATCTGCATTTAGTTATTGAGATAAATATATCTATACTTACTATATTCGTTGTAGAGGTTTAATACAAGACTTTTAACTAGCTTCCGTCTCGCGGTTTCACCCGCATGTGCGAAAGATATCATGGATTTGACATAAAATATACGTGTTACAGAATACCCCGTAAAAATATAATTAATTATCAAAGCGAACAACCCTAGTAAGCTGTCATGTCAGGGAACCAGATTATTTAACAGAAAGGCCTACGTACCTATTTTACCTAATAATTGTCTACTTAAATAGTTTTGTTTTTCATTCATAAAAATCAGTCTGTTATTTTTTTGGGGTATGTTATACAGCGTTACTACGGTTCTTAAATGTTGTGAAGGGACTCGTGATAAGAACCCATTTAACCTCCTTTCGGCTTTACGGGTAGTTTTGTAACACTCTGTATACAACCTTCCAACATCAACAGTTGGATCGCTGTCCCCAGGCATTGCCTGGCGGAAGATCTTCCATTCCACAGGAGTCACATACCTCGCTCTACCATAATACATACAGAAAAAAATATTTCTGAGTTAAAACATATTTCCCAGCCCCCTTATTCAGCTAATACAAACCTCGTCGGCGAGCCGGCGCACGGAGGCCTCAGAGAGCGTTCCGCTCACGTGATTGTGTAGCTAGCGAAAGAGACAAAACATCCTCAAGCTTGTGGCATTTTACCTTACAGAATGGCCCCCTTGATAAAACAACTTACCGCAATAGAAAGTAACAACATTAGGTAAATAAAACAAAAAATAAAAATGTAAAACTTTATTACAACATGTTCACTGTTCAACATAAGATACTGAACACACCGGACTACTACTAAACTGACTAGTGCAATTCCAGATATGTCACAAAGTCACTACTACACATCAAAATATTCCCAATATCGTAACTTTATTAATATTATTAAAATATACAATCAGGGAAAGTAATTCTATTCAAATTAAATTAAAAAGGTGCTGTTTGTAATTTACCCGCAGATAGTTTTCAAATTATGAAGAAACAATAAATGTAATAAATAAATATCCTGACACATTCTTTACGCACGGCCATCTGATCCCAAACTGAGCAGAGCTGTACTATGGAAACCAGATAACTGATATACTACTTTTTTAAATACATACTTGTTTAGATATTTACATCCAGACACAGAACAAACAGACATGTTCATGTGCACAAATGTTTGTCTTGGATGGGAATCGAACCCACAACCTGCGGCGTGGTAGTCAGGTCCTCTAACAAGGGCAACTGGCCCGTCAATTTTTTTTTTCAACAGCTTTTATATATAAAATACTGGGACATTTCTCAAAGCGCGTCCACAATGAAAAGCTATAATATTTTATCATAAGACAATGAGACAACGTCATACAAGTGAAAGAGAAGGAAAGTAAAAGTAGATAGGTTCTTCTCTTTTTAAAGTATATTGCCGGCTCAACAATCTCAAGATAACAAAAGTATCCTCATTGTGACGCACAATTCAAGCCGCTATCTGGTACCAAACAAAGCAGAGCTATGTACTATGGGAACCAGAAAACATTTCTCAAAGCGCGTCCACAATGAAAAGCTATAATATTTTATCGTAAGACAATGAGACAGCGTCATATAAGAGAAAGAGAAAGAAAAGGTATACAGGTTCTTCTCTTTTTAAAGTATATTGCGATCTCAACGATCTCAAGATAAAATAGGTATCTGAATTCTGTAAGAATGCGCTATCTGGTACCAAACAAAGCAGAGCTTGTACTGTGGGAACCAGAAATATTAAAGGTTATATTTGAAATAAATAATCTCTTCAATAAAAAATACAGTTGCCGGAGGTAAATTACAAAAAACATCTCTTTACGTCTAAAATTGCACAATTTAATACATAAGCCGTACCTAAAAAATACTTAATGTAAATACAATAATAATTTTAACAATTATAATCTAAAACCCTTGTATGCAAACCAAAACATTAATAAAAACATATAATAATTTATCACGATTTGTATTCGTAATAATTATATTTACGATTTAAAAGTAAAAGTCATTATGAGTTTGCAACTCATGGAGATAATTATACTTTCTTATATACGAGTACATGATGTTACAAAACTACCCGTAAGGCCGAAAGGAGGTTAAATGGGGCGAGTCCATTCACAATATTTAAGAACTGTAGTAACGCTGTATAACATACCCCAAAAAAATAAGAAAACAGATTTTTATGAATGGAAAATAGAAAAACTATTAAAGTAGACAATTATTAGGTAAAATAGGTAGGAAGGCCTTTCTGTTAAATAATCTGGCTCCCTGACATGACAGCTTACTAGGCTTTATTGTTGGCTTATATAATTAATTATATTTTTACGGGGTATTTTGTAACACGTTGTATATATAAATATATATAATTACATAGTATTAAAAAGTCGGTGCGGTTTTCATCAAAATACAGAATGGTTAAACAGGAAGTACAGGATCTACATTAGATCCATGCGAAGCTGCGAGGCACCCACGTCTTGCTTGTATATTACGTTACATATATATTATTTGACATAATGAATTTTACCTTCAAATCGAAAAAAAACAGTTGCTGATCTAAATCAAAAAGCATTAGGAGCGTGAAATAAATTATTTCCCCGATTATAAAAATGACTATAGCTATGAATCCTTTAATTATATTATTTCATTGCTGACTACTAATTTTGTAGTTTTTAAGTAATTTAGTAATTTTTAAATATTGTAGCGTATTTTGTTTATCTTTTTAATTGTCACCTGTTTTATGTTTATTTGTGACTTATGGCAATGGGTGTAGTTTACCAAATTTATTACTAGCTGTCCCCCACATAGGCGCATATTTGGGGGAAGGGGGGGGGGGGGGGGGCGTGTCCACCCCAGTATGGTCTTGTGCCTCCCTAGTATATTTGGCGGACTTAAGCGAACAATTTCGGCTAGCGGAGATGACTCTCAGCCGAAAGTTGGAAGTTTGTATAATCAAATGTAGAGAAAACTTCGATATCGCGATGTAGGATTCTCTCGCGTATGTTCTTAGATGTCGCTACTGGAGTTTTGTTTCATTAACACTTTTATATGTACTTTTTTGTGAGTTTCATATTGAGAGCGCTAAAAGGAAACCAAATGTCAAACGAATTGTAATTTGGATTTCTCGAACTATGAAACAATTACTGCGCCATTACATACAAATCTACATTAAATTTTACCCATCTTAAGATCTGGGCAGTTCGTTGTACATTTAAATTATATATTACTACTCTTGTATTGTTATATTAGACATATTTAATGCAATATTCTGATTAAATGACAATTGTAACGTTTTAAGACCATTGTATTTACTGTTACCATCATCCCTAAAAAAATCAGCAAATCAATAGTATGAATAATTTTTGTCGTTAAATGCTTTTCTCACTAGGAAAGGTCCATAAATACATTCCTACTCACTTTTGACCCTTCGTTCTTTTCCAAGCTGCTATTTTAACCGGAAATTTCCTATAACATTTGCTTTAAAGCATCACTTTATTTATGGACAGACCCTTAGTGGACGGACGTTTTATATGCCAAATCACAAATATATATATATATATATATATATTTTAAGTAGGAATTTGTGTAGCTGATTTTAAATATACTCTTTGGAGTAATATTGTTACATAATATAATCTGTAGGTGAAACAGAGCCTATAATTAAATTTCAAATTAAAAAAAAAACTTAATTTCCTCATCAAATACATATTACATAAAATGGTATAATTTAGTATTCCTTAGAATAAAACTCTAATAATCAATAATAATCACGCCCAATAATAATAATTTGAATTTGATTCCAATATACTAAATATATATTTTTTTAGTAAAGTATACAACAGTACATAAAACTAAACAATATTGTATATACCAATTCATTAAAACGAAGTAAAAAATAAATTAAAAACTAAAATAAAAAATTGCAATAAATCTCCAAATGCTTAAATAAATGTTGTTTTAAACTTGAAAAAGTTTTATGATAAATTAACGATTTTGTAATCTACCAACCTGATAAAATAATACATGAAAATGTAAATAGCATATGAAAAAACATTTGATCCAACTTATTTATAAAATAAATAATAAATCGAGAACTTTGGATCGCCCTGTACAGTGATAAAAGTAAGCTATATTAAAAAAAAAGCTTTGCCATCAATTTCAATGTCCACTTTTGTTAAGTCCAATTATTAATACAGTTTTCAACTTGTATATTTCATTTGAAATATTTGTTATCTAATACAAAAATATTTATAAAAAAAATAATGTATATGTTATAATTATATATGTAATAATTATTTTTATAGCGTTCACATTTACCTATCAATACCTTCTCTTATAGTTTATCCAAAATAAGAAACAACTTTTGGAGTTTAAGATCGTTATGGAAAAATTTACCTTTTGACTCCATGATAAGGTTAATTTTCTTACAATTAACTATTGGATCAATAGATGATCTTTATTCTGAAAGCGATAAAGTAAATTATTGTATGACAATTTTAAACGTCAAAAGACAGCCCCGTCTTTTATTGGACAAACTATATTATATACTGTTATTATAAAAAGTCATTTTTGACGCATAAAATTTTGAAGAAATAAATACTTTAACGCTTTACAATAAGGGTCATATGTGCCCTGAGCACGAACATCTATCGTAAACATATCGTCATCGTATCGAGTGCGCCAAAAAGATGGTTTGTATAAAAATATTACCACATATCGTGACGTTGCGCGATGTTCAATTTCCCTTTGTATTGATTTTTGCCGCACTCGATACGATAACGGTATGCTTACGATAGGTGTTCGTGCTTACGGCAATGTCCATACATTTTATTGGTGGACCTGACTAACAAGTATTTTTGCTACGATTTTTTTGATTTTGATTTAAAGCGTCAAAAACCCTTAGCATAATAAAAACACAAATTTCTCTCTCACAAATAAGTACAACAGTCTCAAAAATAGCTGCCAACCGAAAATTGTGACCTAATATTGTGATGCGCAATATTCACTTAACAAGCAGATTTGATCCTTACGCAATAGCGTTAGAGTTCATAATACGCTACGATTACAATGCTAACTATATACACACAATATGTACATAATAAATATAGTAATTTCTTCACTTGAGGGAATCCTCTTCATCCTCAACGTACAGAAGGTCCTCCATCTTGGTCATGAACTTGCTGTTAAGTTCTTGTTCAATGGGTATTGGTGCGCCCTGAAAAAGGTTTGTTATGATGTTCAAGACTACGTTTAAAAACTAACAATGTAAAAAAAATACAAAACCCTTTATTTATTTTTCTACATATTAAAATTTAAAAAACCGCCATATTACAGCCCAGAATTAATTACTTATTAGCGCCAACTATGGAATGGTGTGAAAATTGTGTTTTTTTTTTATAATTCAAAAGTTTCTATTACTGGCCAGAAATATTTGATTTTTCAAAAATACAATGATGCTCTTTTCACCCGATATTTAATGTAATATCAGGTCCGAGACCCCTTTGACTTATTTTCGACTTTCCAAAATGGCCATCCACGCTCACTTGAAAAAATCAATCATATAAGAAGCCCAAATGACCTTCAAATGTGGAGAAAAATGCCCAATTAGTTACGTTGGATAAATTATTCCATGCAATACCATTAAGGATAGAAAATAATATAAATACACATGCTTTCCAATGAATTTATTAGGTAAACACATGTGAGAACACAAACAACCAAAAAGCAGTGTAAAATTTACATATACCGACAATAACATACGATCTCATAAAAATATAAACTCTATTTCTATTAATATAGAAACTAAAATCGTATTTCATTGCTAGCAACGTCAATTTCATAAATAAGCGAGTTTCTGTTCACATTTAACAAGATTTTCAATGTTATAACAATATAATTAAAGTTGATTTTGGCTTAAATAAATCCATACAAAGTTAACTTACTGCGTCACAAAAAGCACTCAGAAACATGATTACAACATGCCAAAGCAAATAATATAGTTAATTTATAAAACCCAGTTCATAATTAAATAAGCAAACAATTATAATAAGGACTTATCCGTGTTCACGTAAATATAAAAAAATCCGTTTAGATAAATGTAAGAACCAATGGTACAGAATATGAACACGGCTTTATTACGACAAACATTAAACAAAACGAAATAATATATTAATTAGATAGCGACATAGCATTAGCCAGTACCTTCGTAGTAGTAAATAGCACATATATTGTACTTCACATTCTACACACTACGTCAAATATTGTTATTCTCCAAAACGGTACAAAGTTAGACACGAAAATGGTAAAAAATATTTATTCTTCAATAACTATATGGGTGTCACAGTCAGAACTCCTTAGTGGTCGAAACTTTAGGATTATTACTTCAAACGTACGTAAAAAAAGAAATAAAACTTTCTCTGACAGCATTTAACATAGCTCACATCTTCCCGTGCCAAGGAGATAAATAAGTGAGTCGAGTTTGGTACACTACGCACTAATCGAGTGAGCTTTGCGATTGATCCGATTTAATTAAGTTGAAACTCTAATGAAATTTAATATAAGATACTAATTAAGATTAATATTGATTGTAATATTGAATTTATAATTATTCCTTCAGTCCCATGTTGTTTTGCGCGTATTTCTTTTTATTCTAAAGTAGTTTTCTCCAGTTAAAGACTTCTGACTGTAACATAAGTACTTCGAGTACGTAAAGATCTACGATTTTAGTTTTGGTCACGTATTTCCCACTAGGTACAATTTTATATTGATATCTTTGATATAAACTTTTAACACAGAATTCGTTAATGGCACGCGTCAGTCTTACCGTTGATTATATCAACATTCCATAATTTTAATCATACTTAACAATTTAAAATAGTATTTTTTAAACAATCACAGAGATACTGAAATATCTGTGTCACTTGGCTGTTATTTTTTTCTTCACATTTTTATAACAAAAGTTCAAGCCCAAATTACATATTTGGCACAAATCTCAAATTCATTTTCAAATATATATTACGAGAGATAATGTACTAATAATATTGTATTTATTCAGATAAATTAAAGGTCATCAATTAATTAACAATAGTTTGGTTCGTGTCTCCACTGGGTTATTTGCTCATGTAACTAAAGCCGAGACCTTCTAGGCCCGTTTTGGCAACTCAGAATGTTATATAAAAATCAACCTTGCGTCATGAAAAGGTATACCAGCATAATCATACAACCATTGGGTCAATAAATCAACCTTATCTCAAAAGCAATAACGGTGATTTTTCTATATTGTTAGCTGTCAAAACTTTTAAATCTGCCTGACACGCATCAAACTGTGCTTCTGTGGCGGGGGCATTTACACGCATTCTTTCCACACCATAGCTCAAAAGCTGTACATTTTGGAATACGGTACAAAAGCAATCTTCCGAATCGGCGATAATCTGCCAATAGCTACATAATTTAATTTCATTATCCGTCCATTTTAAAATACTAACACGTGATAGAACAATCTTCTCTAAAACGTTTTACTATTTTGTATTTTTTTTTTAAATCGAATTTGGAATCTTTTTAAATGAAAATAACAACCAAATTCCACAGACAAACATTATTGGGAACACAAAACGATTCACAGTTCAATTCAAGACACACATTTTTAACATTTAAAGCTTGTGCATTAGAGGATAGGTGGGGGAATACCACAGATCTGAACTAAAGAGATTAGAACGGACATCAGAGTTGCTATAACACCAATTTTATTTTTTCACTCGATCGGAGCGTGTTGAATATTAAAGTCGCGAACGCTTAAATCGCTCCAAAAATGTCGTCCAACACGACACAAACGTGTGTAACTCTGGCTTCAAATCAAAAAGGCATCCTAGGATCTAACTATTAAGGTTCATAATAGCTAAACTATTTGAAGAGAACTTCCCGGCCTAAGAGCATTAAAATGCATTGTAAACTTCTTTTCTAAACGATATTTTGGCTGTCACTGAAGGCGAGCTTTACGCAAACACCGAGTAGTTTCCAATCTACTAGTCTTTAACATACTTTCAAGTCACTCGAGTAGTTCATGTTAATTCAAAATGAACCCAACATCATTCATTCAGAGTTTAAATTTGATTGTTTGAATCTTTCAGGACTTGGCGACAACTCGACATAGAAGTTAAATAGTGTTGTAGTTTTGCACGAAACCGTATAACAGAGAAATCAAGTCTAACTATCGACCTGACTTACCAGTGTGGTGTACTTGTAATGATATTATGTTTGAAATGAATTATTATATCCAATATCCTTAATCAACTTATGCCCATATATCGTTTACAGTCCCTGACTATCTAACTTTATCCAAGAAACCAGTATTTAAATTGAAACCACATAAATATTTTTTTTATGAAGCGTTTTACAACTTTATTGGCCTTTCTAACCTCTTTCATAGTTCTGTGGTGGTAATATGAACCATAGACAATTAAGAAAACCGCCGCGACGGTGTCAGGGTCCAGTACTTGCTGGGGCGTGACGTGTCGACGCATTTGAAGGGAGACTGCGGAGTAATGGCAACATTTTAATGCCTTGCATAGGTTTGATGGTACCTGGACTTTAAACTTTATATGTATGTATAGGCGCGCGCCGCAGCTGACACTCAGTATTTTTAACGCTTAGTTCCTATCCTATAAAGCTTTGGTTCTTTCGACCGTCCCTAGGTGGCACTGTTATTTTTTAGCGTGGCACTTTGGAATTTCGCTATAGTATACATGCACAAACAAGACAAAACGCCAATCATGCACCTAGCACATGCATTTTAAAGCCAATCACTTAATTTGCGAGCAGAAATTAATTAAAATATAGTAACATACACCTATCAAGTATTTTACAGGTATTCAAACTTTTAATGTAATTTAAATATTAAAATATTGATCGCCACTTAAATCCCCAATAGTTCATAAAAAGTCGAACTTTTGTCGGTGATCGTGGGGTATTTTCTTTCATCTTACTAAAAACTCTATCCATATCATTGACCTCTGGAAACTGAATTTAAAGGCTAATCTTGCTTACCACCATTATCATATTGAGACTATTTCCAAACCCAAACCCATTTAAATCTAGGCTTTTAGGGTGCATTTTCTGTTGAGCGGAACTAAGTCACCACATGATCAATTAATATACTGGATCGAGGCGGCTCAAGTCCGTTCATTGTGGAAATTAATTAAGGTCCATATTTGGATAAAATATTACTTGATACGGACAGTTCTTAGTCACATGAAAATTAACTTTAGAGGTTCACGATAAGGTTCATTTTATGTAATTACTGGAAAACTTACCGGCGGTTCATGACGAGGGAAAGGCGCTAGGCAGATTATGACAACGGTCATGTTGTCGCAGCCGAGGCCGCCCGTGGCGCAATTAGGCGCTAAGCAGCGCTGCATCAGAGCTTCACACACTGCTGCCGGCTCCCAACCGCTAAGCAGCCGTACGCGACAAAACGATATCACCTCCTGATACGTTAATTTTTAGGTTAAAGAAAAACATAGAGATCAATCTGGATAAGTTCAAAAGACTTAGGCTCACGTCTAAAATTAATATTGGATCGTGTTCCAAAATATTTGGTTTGATGTACATTCTTGTAAAAAATTTTTTTTTTTTTATTTATTTACAGAAAAGCATTGACTAACGGCGAAAATTAATATGCAATCCCGATCGAAAATCCATGGATTGATGAACCTTTTGACAGTAATTTTAATACACGTAATGTCAAAATTCTACTTCAATCTGGCGATTTTAGATCGGGATCGTATATTAATTTTGGCCGTAAAAGTACATAAAACTAAGATCAAATCAAATCCAAAATTTGTGATCCGGTTCGAATTTTGACCGTCATTAGTGAAAGAGCTAAGCTGTGAACAGCTTCCAGATATATTACAGCCATTATCTATTGAATACACTTCATGTGATCAAATTACATTACCATCATCTGATCATCGGACTACAGAGCAAGAATCAGGCATGGACACAAGATTGTGGAGGTGTTAATAGACGTATATCACTCGCGGCTACTTTCGTATATCAAATTCGTATTCAATCATACGATGAAATATCAGAAGGTTGAGAAATTTACACATAAAAAATGAATAACTAGTAATCGCACACTTACTTCATTAGATAACACCTCCCATATACCATCGCAGGCAATAACGATGAATTCCCAGTCATCGTTCAACTGTCGAACTTGAACGTCTGGAAAAGCTGGAAACATCAAATATGCTTAATTAAAAATATGTCATCAACACTGCTTAAAATGATATTATCCCCTGTAATGTTCAAAAACATTTCAATTTTAACAATATTTAAAAAAATCGGTTTAAAATAAACAAAAATACAAAATAAACCGATTTTTTAAAAATCCGTTCGGATTTTCATGCCAGTTCTTCTCAATTGAAGCCTGGTGATACATTCAGTAGCAGTTGTTTCCACCCTAGTTTTTTTTTTTTTTTTATATTTTAGTTGATCAAGAAGCATGTCACAACAAACCCATTGCATATAATTCTATTATACTTTATTATACTTTTATTGTACACCAATAATTTACATTTAAAACTTACATAAGAAATGTCATGTACATAGGCGAGCTTAACTCAAAATTGAGTTTTCTACCAGCAAACCTTTGAGTGATAGAGATAACTACATATATTGAGGGTAAGAACCAGTGTACAATTAAAATTAATAGTGTGCATAAACCTATTTAATACAAAATAAATATAAATATACATACACAAATAAATATATTAATAAATAAATATACCTAAATAAATGTATACATAAATTCTACAATAGTATTGTTTTTTTAAATGTGGCTCGAACTGTTTTTCTTCTATGACAAGTAGGCATCGAGTGATCACCTCCGCCTACAGACATTTGCAAGAACAGAGGCATTGACAATGCGTTGTCAACCCTGAGACGTGAAACGGGTAGGGCACTTCCCCGAACAAACTCTGCACTAACTCTACTACTACTAAGACTAATAAGACTTCTTACCAGTGACAATTTGCTCCTGGGGCGAGAGCCTATAGTTCCTCTTGAAGGCGTAGTCCCCGAGGGCGCGGGACAGGGCCAGGTTGCCGTTGACCCTGTTGAGCTGCACCCAGCCGCCGCCCGCAGTGATCCTGCGCAGTTCCTCTTCGTTGTTTGGCTTGTGGTCGTATGAGAGCACCTCCACCTACACAATAAACTATGTTCTAGCCTTATTTATAATCGATTCATTTTCCGATGGTATTCCTGGAACATTTGGGCCAATTGGCTTAGTGGTTAGAAAACCTGGCGCCATCTACTGGCTGAAAATAAAACCCCCCGTTCTAAAACACTTGCACACTTCGTCTTATGCATGAAACATTATAATTTATAGGGCTGGGAGATTACAGAATGATAATTTAATAATTAAATATTATTTATTAACTATTATTGTTACGAAACTCTTTGCAGAATGTTGCAATCGCGACAAACCTTTGTGGTATTATAGATTGTACCGATTAAAGTTTTATTGTAATAAATAAATAAAAAATACTAGTTGGTGTCTCACCCCTCCTCTAACGCTAGCGATGGACCTGGAATCGCCAACATTGGCGCAGTACAGGGTGTTGTCTTTCACGAGCACCACCACCGCCGTGCTGCCGGCCACCTTCTCCTGGAGCATGTCTTCCTCTAACATCGCCTGGTCTAAATCTAGGAAGCCCTGTATAAAGACAATGTGGTCAAACCCAATGTTACAAATACAAGGGACAGTCGTTTCTTTTTAGCGGTGGAAAAACAACACAGATATCGATATACTGCATCGTTTTATTACACGGTTTATATTAGCTTCACTTGCATGTTTGTTTGCATGTTTATACCCGACTCTTTTGGGCGCGATTTTGACCTACTTTAAACGCCCAGATTTCAATCAAACTTTGTAGATTTATCGAGGACCCATGACAATTCAATATTTGAAACAGATAAACCCGTTATCATTACTGGGATAATCAGAATTAACGATTTAACTAAAAAATGAAAAATAAATTATCGTTTACGAAAACTAAAAAAACACGCAATTATAGAAAATCCATTGTGTAAATAAGAAAAAAAATATTTTATTGTATAAAAAAGCGTGGGGTGGTTTTTAAGATAGTATCTTAATGACAATCCTTCTACTCATATCTGTCAATAAAATATTTATAACTATTGACACCATGCACCCCACGCTTTTTGTTTACAATAAAATATTTTTATCTTATTTACACTATTCTTAATTTTAACTATGTTGGGCCACAATCTGATGGTGGTAGGTAAACCCCTAAACCGAATGGACTCAAACCGTGTACGAATACAAACCATTTACTTCAGACTCGACAACTATTCATTTTAGCAACATAATACTTAAAATAGTTACATAATTTACATACTACACTTCAGTTTTGCAAATCCCGACCTTGTAAGTACTTCGTGTCGGCCACACATAACGGTATTCTGTATAAAAGTAAACACTACAAGCTCCAACATCAACTTATGACATTATAAACATTATTGCTGGTATGTAGAGTCTATATTAGCATGTGTATTTGTTTTTAAAATCTACTGTAACTAGGTGTGAATCTGTGAAAACATGCGATCCGCAAATAGGTATGCAAAGCGAAAGAATTTATAAAAAATAAACTAATTATATAGGTCCTTTTTTGTCCAATATTATTTATTACAAACATATATTTTTAAAGGTACTACATGGAATTTTTTTTTTATTACTATTTTTAATGGATGGTACTTCACTAAATAGTATAAAACTAAGCCGCTTTTTATTTATGTCTGTCCGACTGTTTGTCCGCTTAGAGTATAGAGTTTTACGCGGCTTTTGCAGGCAAAGTCGGAGCGGATCGCTAGGTATAGAATAAATTTAGTTTAGTTTGTGAATCTATGGCAAAAACGCCTACACGAATTTGGTTGAATTTTGGCTCACGAATTGGATATGAAGAAAATATAACCATGCTCTTTCGCCGCGCCCTCACACTTATTTACGAGATAAAACGTTTAAAAACCGGTAGAAAGATCAAAAGCCTTGCCATTCTTTACTTAAACTGGTTAAATAGTGAGCGAAACCGTTGAATAACGGTTTTAGATATTTTCCCCTAATCTAGACAATCGATTTTGCAATTTTTAATTTCCAACTAACGTTGTTATGTTCTGAATTTACGTACAGGACACATATTATTCAGGGAAAACGTTAGATCTCTGGGGAACGCCATTAAAACCGCTGGGTGGAAGTAATGTTAAATAATGACCTGCTTTAATGCCTCTTCAATGTTACCGAGATGGTACTCTGGACGTGCCGTGATGAACTTGTGTAGATGCTTCCCTGCATACTCTGCTATGTTGGCACCTGAAAAGTAATATATTTGGGTTTAAATATTTATGTACACACAGAAATCTGATCCCATATTAGTTATATGTACTGCTTGTACCTACTGTGGCGACCAAAAAACAGATTTAGTACATAGATGTGTCAATAATATTTTTAGACATAGAACAAACAGACATGTTCATGCACTCATATGTTTGTCCTGGGTAGGAATCGAAGACAGGATTTTGCCATAACAGTCAGCTCTACCTACTAAGCCTGAAAGTTATATTTTATATAACTACAGACGCCCATCTGATCCCAAACGAACGCTTTATTGTAATACCTACTTTTGGTATTGTTGAGTTTCTCATCCATTCGCCAAATTTTTGTTACTGTTAGTTTAATAAATTGACAAATAAAATTTGTTTAACTTTTCATTTAACAAAGTGTTCCTACTGCTAATAAATTGCCTATATATGGATATGTTAGTTTTTGACCACAAATCCTGGTACTAAGCGAAGTATCCTACCATGGTGGTACTTGCTAGTCCAGATTTTTGTATGTTTCCAAAAAAAATATCCATTTTGTTATTATGCCACATGAGCCAGCAAACAAGCAGACGGTCCACCTGATGGTAAGTAGTCACCGTCGCTTATGGACATTTGCAACAATAAGGACATCGCCAATGCGTTGTCGACCCTGAGACGTGAAGTTATTAGGAGGTCTCATGTGCCCGAAATTTCACCGACCCCCTTACCTTTATAGCCGAAACACAGTAATACAAGTGCACTACTGCTTCACGGCGGAAATGGGTAAGGTGATAGGACTTCCCGGGACGAAATCTGCACTAAAAGCTCTACTACTCAAATATTCGTTTTCTTTTTCATATGAACACATCAATTGTTGTTAAAAGAAGCTTCTCCTCTAATTTCATGTCCCTCAATCCAACGGTTACACTAACATAATAAAAAACAAGGTAAAAATATGCAGAAAATCTCCGAAACTTTCAAACGATTTCAAAAATTTACTCTCATATTTACTGTTAGAATATCCTTCTATGCCGTGTGCCAATGCCTGTTATAGGACCGGGATACATAATATCCTTCGGGAACCCTAGTAGCTGGTGTTTCATGTATAGAAAAGCAATTAACATTAACTTACCACCGTGCCCATCGTAGACGGCAAAATACGCAGTGCCAGGGTCATCAGGCAGCGACAGTATGTGTGTGTGCGAGTCGTCCATAGACACGCGCCAGCCCTGCATGCACGAGGACCCGACGAGGTACCGCGAGTCCTGGCATGTCGCCGATTGCTTTTCGGTCACAGGTTCTGATAGGGTTTGACCCATTACTCTGTAATTAAGAGAGGTTATCTTACTTGTTATAACAAAAGAGGATAATTATGAAGATATTATTTGATTGGCGTCCCAATGTCCCTGTCTATGAACCTAAAAACTTTCAACCAATTGACTCAATATATACTTTTCTTCATTTTGCAAAATTGTAAGTCTGTCTTTTTTTTTCTTTTTTTATTCCACATGAGCCGATAAACTAGCACACGGTCCACCTGATAAGTGGTCACCGCCGCCTATTGACATTTGCCACACCAGAGCATCGTCAATGCGTTATCGACCCTGAGACATGAAGTTGTTAAGTCTCATGTGCCAGTAATTTCATCGGCTCCCTTACCTTTCTAACCGAAACACAGTAATACACTACTGTTTCACAGCAGAAATGGGTAAGGTTCAGTTCCTCCCCAGACAAACTGCACTAAGTCTCCCTGAGTCAGTCTTGAATAGGCTATAAAATAGTTGATTGGATTTAACACTAATCATACCAACACTTGCTACCTATTTCTGCCATAGCGGGTCAAATGTGACTTTATATTTCCTGCTTGTATGTATGAAATATTGTTGTTAGGAGGGGAAATAAATAGTATAACTGTATATTAATTAGTAAGAAAAATCATGAAGTCAAATGTGCAAAAGCAATAAGTTACGTGCATTTTCAATGCAAAGTTCAAAATGGGTCATTTGACCCGGTTATGGTATGTTTAGTGTTAAATAAAATTTGACATGAATAAAAAAAAATTAACACATAGGTTACTCTTCAACACGGAGAATATAATAATAACCTTCTGGAACATGGTTAATCACAGGTGGAATCTAGACGAAAATAGATTGTGACAATATACCTGTACATAATAATATAAATCAATGAACTGAACTACATATTCGCTCAGAGTGTGTGACTGTCATTGGCTTACAGTGTTACCCAACCCAAAGATTTCTTATCTAGTTTTACTATGTAGTTTTTCCTTACAGGAAATTGAAGCATGGCAAGCAAATTTTTAGGATGGACATGAGGAATCCCCTAATCAATACAGAATACGAAATATTATTATCAGGACTTTCAAAGTTTAGCCCTGCCAGCAACTGGAGCTACCATCGGTTTGGAAGTCAAAATTCAAAACCATTTATTCAGTTTAGGCCCTTGGAAGACACTTACGAACCGGCAGTGCCATGAAAACCCCAGATTTATGTTTACTTTGCGGTTTCTACGTCAATTACCTCAAAAAGCAACCTTCTGAATGGGAGTTAGTTCTGTTTAGGCCTTTTGCCTTTTTCATACAATCTAAAAAAAATTAAGTTACTGAAGCTAAACCCTCAACTGAGAAGAACCAACATGTACCTCAGCAAGGCAACATTTATATACTTTTTATTTTTCTTATTTCACCAAACTTTTACAATTAACATAACAAAGATATTCTTAACGAACGGTTATTTAGAGTGTATGTATTAATCAAAATAGAGTTTTATCACAATACAATTTGATTTGAAATTCAAATACTGCTCTCAATGTTCTTCAGAACAATAAAATTGTATTTCAATGAAATTATACTTAATTTAACATTTAAACTGAACATTGTAATGCAGTTATATTGGTATAGTATTATGCTACAGTAGTATTATCATGGAAGTCCAAAGGTTAAAGCTATGTGGTATATTTCCAACAGCTCATAGAAGTGAAGCTGAAAAAATGTACCAAACATTTAAAACTCGATTCCAAATATTAGAACACAGTACACAGTGCCGTAACTTAAAATGATAACAATCTTTTGTTAAGGGAATGATTATCAGTTCAATACACCAAAAACATAGTTATCTTACTAAGAAATCTTATAACACAAACATTACTAATCAGAATTTGAGACATTTTAAGTCTAGAACAAACTATAATAGAATTGTGAATCTGATCTGCTTACTCACCTTAGGAAGTAGGAACGACCTCTAAATATAAACCAGAAAAACGACACATTAATCTTATGGGATATCTTTGCATTATCCCATCATATAACGATAGAATATGACTAATGTCTGATGTCATGAACATTTTTGAAAAAACTTTTTCTTCAGTATTTATCTTGTTATATACTTTCTTATCTTATAGGACTATTAATGCAACTTACATGGCAGGATCCACAATGTATTAGTCACCTTATATCTCTAATAATTTATCAAAAATCAATGTTAACATGAAGATTATCTGCTCAAGTGTTTACATTGGAAAAAAGAGCTATTTCCCGGACACCAACACACTGTTTGTATACTCACATTTGCTGCGAAGTCTATTTAATGCGTTACACCTCACGATTGTTGTGTTTTATTTGAAAACAGTTTATTTTTAATATTTCCACAGAAATGCGTAAATAAATCCGACCAAACTCAGACACCGGAACGTCAAAGTGACAATTCAGTTTGCAATCCTTATTTCGCTATCACTCGTACTCGGCCATTGACAATATTTTTCTTATCGGGCAAGAATCAATGCTAAGTTTTCCTACATAAATAATACTATATACTTCAGTAACGTACCAATAAAATCCCAATTTAAATATTGCGCCGATATCGTAACAGCGTGTAGTACGGCCATTATTTAAAAAAAACCCGACAGCTGTTCGAACGCTGACTGTCGTGAACATGTACCTAATTTCAACAGTTTAACTCGAAGCTGGCTAGAAATAAACCTTGAAAAGTATTTTTCAGATCTTGAATATAACTAATTCTGGCGTTTTGCTTCATAATATATTTATCTATGAAAGATAGCGGAACATACACACACACGGAAAGTAGAATTATCTCACTATTGGTATGGTAGGGACTACCCTACATACTCACAGAGCACCCACGCTTTTATTCTTATAGGATTCTAAAATTCACACCTCTATTTTTTTCCTTGAAAGTGAGATACCGTGAGGTCTAAGGAGTTACAACCGGAGTAAGATAAGCAGCATCGTTTAGGTTATCCCTGTGGGGCTTGGAGCATCACTCAGCGTATTTCTAGAGGTCCGCGAGCTTGGGATTCAACAGAAAATATTATTTGGGAATGGGGTTGTAAGTCGCCTTGGGCTGCTCTTATGGGACTGGGTGTGGCCATGTAGGACTGGGTATGACGCGACGTCTCAATTCGAGACGCCTCACTGGCGAAAACAATATAAAGGTAGCCCGTTCTATGTAGTGACGTTCGGAGTAGGTACCACAAAGCTATAACGGCAGCAATCAGAACGAGGTTCTTCATTTATGCCCTGGACCTACACCACATAGATATGGGCCATTGTTTTATGTCTCGAGGATAAGCAGATACTAATATATTATCAATATATTATATATAAATAATATATTCATTATATATCATTATTTTCCATTCATAAGTACATACAACACACTTTTCATGAAAAGTGCTGGCTTAATGTGTGTGTTTCAAATTTTATTTAGGTCATCGGTCCTCATGATGGTCATCAAGTGGTCACCGCCGCCTATAGACATTTGCAACTGCAGGGGTATTGCCGATGCGATGACGAAAAACCCTGAGCCGTTAAGTTGTCTAAGTCTCCTGTCTGTAGCCTGTTGATTATTTCATTCCTCACACCTTTCTAACCGAAACAATAATACAAGTGCACTACAGCTTGACGGCGCGGCGGCGCAGCGGAAATAGATAAAGTAGAAGAACTTCCCCAGACGAACCCTGTACTAAAACCTCTTCTACTTCTGACAAAAAGAAAATGCAAACCTTATGATTTTCGAAACTGAAAGCATCACTGGTGTTACCAAAAACGTTATAACCGGCAAATCTCATTCAGTACTTGTTAGCACTTAAATTTACAAACAACAACAAAAATAAATAAAATATTGAAAGATTTATACTGACAACTTGATAAAAATGTAGGTAGTGTCAAGTTTCTCAATAAATAAAATTGTTCATGCCAACTTCTTAAAAAAAAGTGGTCTAAAGAGTATCTATGAGAGACCTCCACGTCCCTCCACATTTAGTGGCGCCAAACAACTGTCTCACAATCTTCCTTAGCTTTAAGAAAATTACTGAAAATAAAAAGATGTTATGTTCCTGCATCGCGGTCTTATGACTCGGCTTCCACCATTTTGTATTCTGAACTGCTTGGAGTAGCTTAAGTTACTGAAGTATATTAGCATTTTGAAAAAAATCTTAAAAGTCTAGCTAAGATTTGTGTGCCACTCTCGGAAAGCGTCACACACTGGAGAAATTCCAGCAATTGTACATGTTACGTAGGTAACTAAATTTGCAAGAAAACGTATTTGTTATGGTGTTACATTTCGCTACGCTTCATTTCCTTCCTTTGACCTGTCAGTTTTATTTAATACAATGGTTTTTATTCCAATACTATATTTTTTGTTTAACAGCGATATTGGCATTCCAAGGCCGCGTGACCCTGTTTCGTTGATCTTGGAAGAAAAAGAGCTGGCTAGAGTGGTCTTACAGCATTTTCTGCGACTTCTGTGAACATAAGCAACCTCTTCTCATGTTTAAAAATGAATTATACGTTCTATATAATAAAACCTTTTGCGTTTTAGAATCAATGAAAAAATAACCTTATCACTTTGTAATAAGATTGATTTGCATCAACATACTATTTACCATTGTATCGTCGTCAACTACGCACTTTTGCTCAATTAAGCTACGTACGGAAAACATACGCATAAAAAACAACAATTGTATCAATAGATGAACCTAATCTTAGTACCATTATAAATGGGAAAGTTTAGATGGATGGATGTTACTCAATCACGCTAGAACGGCTGAACGGTTACAGTCTGGAATAGCACATAAGCTCTTCCCAGGAAAATTAAACGTCGGAAACGCGGGTGGCACCGCAGGGGACAGCTAGTTTTGATATTAAGTACCTGGATGGCCGAGCATTTCTCGGGATTTCTTTACTAACGTGACTTCTACCGTATTCTCTTTTTTAAAGCACTGTAGATACGAATTAAATGCGATAATAAAGGGCTCCCAATAACAGTATTTCTCACAAAAATAACTTGAAAACCGTACCTTCTAATGACATTGTAGCAGTTTGCATTGCCTAAAAACACGAATATAACGACATTTTCTGTAAATGAATCCTTGCTAGATCGATTTAACGCCCCCGAAACCCCCTGTATACTAAATTTCATGAAAATCGTTGGAGCCGTTTCCGATATCCTAATTATACTCGTATATATGTATTTACAAGATTTGCTCGTTTAAAGGTATTAGATACAGCAAATTGTCCTACAACATTAAATAATGTTATAAAGTAGGTATCAACATACTTCATTTGTGGAACAGACTATAGTCTAGAAACGCTTACTCTTACGTGCCTACGATTCGCAGTTAAAATCCGGCCTTCTATATTAATAATTTTTTTGAAGTAAAACTTCTTTAGGCGCGACTAGGGAGTAACTCAGATTTTTTTTCTGACGGAAGTAACGTTCTGAAAAATAATGTATCGTTTATTTATGGGAGTAGTCTTACTATGCTTTGTGCATGTATAATATGTATATAATTTTCAGTCTTATATTATAATAATAGTTATTGCATTAGTTCATTTTAGTTTATATTCTGTTATTTAAAAGTAATTATATTGACATTTTAATTGTTTTCTTCTGATGTCCGTTTTTTCTCATCAAATACTCTAATGGCTATAGAAGGCAAATTTTTTTTTTTTAAATAAGGATCTAATCCACGTGTAGCTAGCTATATACATATATGTATGGGTAACACTGCGAATATACAACTGCTGTATAGTTACATTATGCATTGTTTACATGAATAACGTGCAGTTGGCCGAAAATATTAAATCCTCACATTTTGTAATAAATAATTTATTAATAAATTTTCTGACGATTGTGACATTCTATAATATTCAATAACAAGGTTATATTGACATGTACTGATCTAACCTTAAATGAAATGGCGGAGTCCCAGGAACCTTTTACTCTTTCATCAATAAATAAAAATTTGATCTATCCATGAATATTTTTCGACTTCAATCAACAACGCGTTTAGGTACAACGATAGATGCTGTAGTTTCAAGAAAAGTAGCAAATTAAGAAGTAAAATTTACGTTTCACATTACAGTTACTACAAACCTATAATTTCAATTTAAATAATAATATGACATTCAAGTATGTATTTCGAGTGAATAATATTAATATAACATTTGAATAGTCTTTGTAAAGCACATGAATAATAAATATAATTAAATTATAATATGATAAATCTTTTAATTTTATTAAGTTTTCCTTCAATCGCGCGTAAAGGTTACACGCACACACTTTTTTCTTCTATAAAAACTATTTTAGAGGATGAACGTAGTATATACGGTGTAAAACAAAAGATTTAACTACATACACAAAGCCAAATAAATAATGCGCAAAATAATGTAAAATAATTATGCAAAAATTGTTTTTTCGTCACGTAATTCAATAATAGCTGACCGTACGCAATAATGTTGTGGCATCAGATGCCATGTAGCTGAGGCAACTGTTCACGTGATTGCAAACATCCTTCTTAGACTTTATATATTTCGATTGTAGAATAATATCGTTGAAAAAGAAAAGGATTATGTCATCAGCCGTATAACAATTAACACTAATCATACCAACACTTACTAGGTACCTTTTTCTACCATAGCGGGTCAAATGTGACTTTATGTTTCCTGCTTGAATGTATGAAATATGGTTGTTAGGAAGGGAAATAAATAGAATAACTAGTAAGAATATTAATTAGTAAGAAAAAGTCATGAAGTCAAATGTGCATTTTCAATGAAAAGTTCAAAATGGGTCATTTGACCCGGTTATGGTATGTTTAGTATTAAAGCCGAATATATCTAACGGACTTCATTAGATAAATATCATTCTATTATAAATGCGAAAATTTGTGTAGATGAATGGATTTGTTACTCTTTCATTCAAAAATTACCGAACGGATTTGCATGAAACTAATCACTAGATAGTTTATATCCTGAATATACGAGTACATAGGATGGACATGGACGAAACCAGCAGAGACGTTTGGTTTTCTTAATATAGAGGAAGTGAACCAAAAAGACATTTTATATGCCTCAGTCTTATTTTCTTTATTACTGTTTTTATTTTTTATATCAAGTGAAGGAGTTTTTTTATATAAAATAAACATGGAATTCCTAATTGTATAGATATTAGACGGTAGAAAAAGATAACGCTTCTGGCTTAGACTTTTACTTGGATTTGACCTTCGAACATAATAGAAATTAATAATATGGACGGCACTCAGCCAAAAACGAGAACAATAAATAAATACAATTATCTGCAGATAGAATTAAACTTGCCAGACTTATTTTAGCCACTAAGTAGATCTTAATGAACAAAAAAAATAATTACAGATATTTTTCCTTATTTCGTGAATAATTACCGCTACTCAGAAAGCATACATTTTTCGCTCTATTTCCCGCATTTCCTAGATCAAGATTCTAGATCTACGGAATTGATTCAGAGCAACCTGGGATTAGAGACTAAGCGGCACGCTACGATGATCGTTTAGAATTTTAAGAATGTCATACAAAAATGAATCCTTTGCTTTCTGAATAAAGTTTATTTGCATTAAATTGCAATTAGATAAGTATTCGATCACAAATTACACCTTATTTCAATGGATATAAAATTAATTTTCCAATGACATTCTAAAACGTTGAAACGGCCATCACACGTTCCGATAGTTTAAATAACAGTAGCGTCAATCAATATAGAATTAGTCTTAAGTTACTTTATCAACGCAAGGGGTGACGAAACCGACACTCGTAAACGCAGTATAAAGTGACCACGCGGCGCGAAAGCGCGTGTTTATGTACACACGTTCAAAGTTGAATTTCGAATTGTTTAATTTTTATTTACCAACCTTTTTTTGTGAAAAATGGGCTGCCCTATGCGGTAAGTATTTCTTTTTTTTTATTTTTTTAAATCCAGCCATGAGAATAAAAAAATATCTGTTATCGGATACAGATTGTGATTTAATTTTTCCATTTGTAATAGAGAGACGTAAGCAATTTACCTTTACCTTTAAAAAATATTATTTCTTACAATATTTTTAATGAGTTATGCTATGCGTTATAACACTTTTAAGTCGGTTATTTCTATTTCTTTAATTAAATCAGCAACTGGCATCAAAAAAGTACAATGATTACCTACCCCCGATATTAATAACGGTACCTAACTCATTCTAATAAACGTACAAAACAACACGCAAATAATTTCCTCATAATAAGCTCATAAATTCTAAGTTGTTTACTTCAATAGGAATATGGTCTATGGACTAATTATTATCTATTATTATAATTTTTTACTAGACTATTAAATATAACATTTGTGATTTGTATTTTAAAGTCGATATGATTTTAAAAAACGAACACATACTCCGATGATAAACAATATACTCGATGCAGTTGGCGTGGTGATCAGAGACCCTGACTGCCAAGTCACAGGTTCGATTCCCACTCAAGATAAACATTTGTATGCATAAATGTCTGTTGGTTCTGGATTTAAATACCTATATAAGTACAATGTAGTTATTTAGAAAAAAGTCGTATTATGTAGGTACTATTACAGTTATCTGGTTTCCATAGCACAAGATGTGCATAGTTTGGGATCAGATGGTCGTTTGTCAAGAATGTTCTAAAATTTATTTACTTTTATTTCTATACTATAGCTTCATATGTAGTTGAATATTGTCACACTAAAAATAACAATTAAAAAATAATAATAACAGTTAAATTTTCATAATAATAATACATAACCTGTAAGCTGATTATTGCTGTTTACTTTTAATATAAAGTATCAAATCGGCCCACGGCCCTTTTAAGACTTATACAATCGCCTATTTATAAAAAAGTTCCTCGTAAAAAATCATTTATCTATTTCGCTTCCTCTCATGGCAACCCTTTTAGTACTTAATTAAAAAAAAATGTATAACTTCACTCGTAACTTTACGAGAACATAAAACGAAGAATGCTGTGTGACAAAATGATAGGAAGCAGTAATAGAGTTTAACTACTAATTAAAAAAACATTTGCGTTCACTTGAAAGACTTTAAATATTTTATGGTTATAAAATATTATTATATTATAAAATATATAAAAAAAGCTTTTTAATAATGCTATCTTATTTTAATATACCATTTGAGCTACTAAATTACAGGCACATGAGACTTAACAACTTCACGTCTCAGGGTCGACAACGCATTGGCGATGCTCCTAGTGTTGCAAATGTCCTTAGGCGGCGGTGACCACTTACCATCAGGTGGACCATCTGCTTGTTTGTCGGCCCAAGTGGCATAAAAAAAAAAAAGTACTAAATACATTAATATTATACTATCTTTATTAAAAAGAACAGATGCTTTATAAAAAAACTGTTTTTTCCAAGTAAAAGCAATCTTATTTTGACAACTGCGATTAAAAAATGAAAATATAATAACGTTCAAAGACACAACGACCACCTAAATAACTCATTTTCAATAATAAGTATTCGTAGATGCTAGGTACCTACATACTTAGTTCGTATTGTGCAGTTTCTAGATTATATTAGGTACTTACTGTATACCTACTAATAAAGTAGTAAAACTCTTAAACACTCGTTTTGACAGCAGAAAAATTAATTGAAAAATCATCTTTATTGATTTTAAAATGTAATGGTCATGATTTTTTTTAAGTCCTTAGTTGTCAAAACGGTCCTATTAGGTCTTGTCAACTTTAGGTGTGTACCCGACACCAGTGAAATAAACAATGCAAAAATAATTAAAAAATCATAGTTTTAAACAAACTGTCAGAAATAATATTTTTTTAATTAGTTCGATGTTCCTGTTTTTTTTTCTTAATAAATAGTGTATCAACATTTTATCGTGTTAAAGCATCAACTATTTTTGGCCTCACACAGCTAACCCTTTTTTTGTAATCTGCATATTTTGTTTCACCTTCTTTTGTTATTTCTTAGTAAGTTGATTGTTGTTTTTGCCTTTATTGTCTTTAACTGTGTGATTCCTTAACAAATAGTTTCTTTCTTTCTCTCTGATTGCGATCAATTTTTTTATTTAATTCTAATAATATATAATATATCATGAGCGCATGATAGTATAAAATATATTTACCATCAATAGGACAGTCGTTCTCCCTCAGTAACTTAGTTTATCCGCGGTTTCCATGTCACTGATCAGTCCCTTTCTATTGTGGTTGTAAATATCACTCGATAAATACCATGCGTATATTATGTACCTACCATCCCTACTAGCTGTCCCCACGGTTTTACCCGCGTTCCCAAGGGATGTCACGTTTTCCCGTGATAAAAAGTAGCCTATATGTAATTGCAGGATATGGTCTATCTATGTGCCAAGTTGCATCAAAATGCGTGTAAGGGTAACAAACATATATACATACAAACTTTCGCATTTATAATATTAAGTTAGACATTAAAATCGATGTGTATGCTATGGACTACAAATCACCTGAACCGATTTGGCAGGACCTTTACATTTCAGACAGTTGATGTTACAAGGTAACTAAGGCTACTTTTTACGCCGGGAAAATGTTAATCCCCCAGGTGACAGCTAGTCTGATGATAAATATAATTACTTATTTCCTCATGTCCAAGTGGGGTATCGTTGAATAGATCTTCAATGAATAATCAAAATCAGATACATATCTAACAATTTTCGTAATTATTTAACATATATTTTCTTAATATGACCAACTTACATGTTGATTTCTTTTTAATTTATCAAATTACATAATGAGACACAATATGAGCACAATTATACAGTACACCTAGGTACCTACAGCTCTGCCTATAGGCTAACATTACGAGCCATTTGACAACACAAAAAACGGTAAAAAGTTCATAAAAACTTGAACCGCTACATATGCCTGATGAATGTACAGATGATGAAATAATAACAGATGTAACACCATCTACAGAAACTGCGAAGTTACAAGGTTCCGCAAAATTTTACTTGAACTCCTTTATTTAACATTAAAAACTTTTTTGAACTCGAACTCATTTCTTTGAAGCATTAAAAACTTTTTGTACTCGAACTCTTTTAAGACCAAAACGTTATAAGGGTAATAATAAAATAATTTATAAATATTTCCTTTTTTGTGCTACTTTTATTTCTACATTCAGCTCATCGTGTAAAATGGTCTTCACCATTTTGTGCTCAATGTTGTCATATTCCTTGAAGGTATTGTACTGTCTCCCATCCCCTGTTCCCAAGGGATTCATTTTGATCCCGTGATAAAAAGTATCAACAGTATTCGAAAATAGAGTAGCTTTCGACCAGTGAAGTAATTTTCAGAATTGAATCAGTATGTCAAAAAATTATTGAATACCTACCAATAAATATCTATAAACAAACAAATATGTCATTATTATTGTAGATAAGCTGGTTGTAATATTTGCAAGGATATTAATTATTATGAGAATTAAGTTATATGAAATTATATTTAGGTTAAAATTCTTATATCGTTATTGGAGACATTGTTCATACAACTAAACTATTAACAAAGCAGAAAATATGCTATATGGAAATCAGATTACATATGTTTATCGCTGCTAAAATTAAACCTACTACTTCGACAAGATAGTCAAAAGCTAACACCAAAACCAACAGACTCATCCTTTGAAACCAACGCTAAAGTACAGGATTTGTCAAATTAAATATCAGTACAAAATATTTACCTACAGAACCCACATAGACGCCACATGTCTCCGCATATGACAACTTTTTTGTTGACTTGCTGACTGACAACAGGTATTTCGGGTTCACCGTACATCTACCACTCGTTTATACTAAGTATAATTTATTTATGAAGATATATCAGGCGTCAGTCGCGCAAAGAAATACGTTTATAATTTACTTTGTTAGTTGTGTTAATATTTATTATATATAAGTGAAATCTTCTTTAGCGGCGTTGAGCACTTTTCTTGGGATGGGTATAATACCTATGTTAAACTCGCGTCAGGACACGTAACCTGATCGAAAATTCGTAAGACGGTAAAAATGCACAACGCTAATGTTCATGTTTTCACTTCTGCTGGCTCTACCGGAGAACAACCCGTTGTGTTTTTTAAAGTATAAATTAATTTATATCCAGGAACATTTCTTAACATATGGCAATTTGATCTCAGACTAAGCAGGGCTGGTCTTTAAATGATCCTTTCTACACACATACTGAGAGACGAGTGATTGTATGAATAAGCGTAGGTAATAAACAAATCCTATTGGGATTTTTACATAAAATCCTTCATACCATCATTGGCATATCTAGGGCTATTTTCCAGGTCTTGGCCTGCCCCTCAGATTCCATGGCCGATATGTTCAAGCAGAGTCGACATAAATTGTTGTTATGTACCTAGAAGCACTTCTTAAACCATAAACAGACAAATAACACACTCACACACACACACACTCATCAGCATACATACTCACACACATACTCACATACCCACACACACGCACATACTCACATACACACACACACATACTATATAGATGTAATTCAAGCTGTTATGGAAGAGCGGAGTCTCCTAATACTCTAGGCTCTAAGGCTTATGAAGGTCAAATTTAAAGTTTCTAAAGCTACTATCGGTTCGGAAATCAGCCTTCAACTGAAAAGAACCCCCGTGCGGAACATACTATACAAAAACACCTACAATACAATTATAATATGCTACTAATATTATAATCCTACTAAAATTATAAATGCGAATGTTTGTATGTATGGGTGTTTGTTACTCTTTCACCCAAAAACTGTCAGACAGATTTGGATGAAACTTGGCACATAAATGGATGCTCCATTCTGAAATGACATATAGGCTACTTTTTATCCCGGGAAAATGTGACATCCCTCGGGAACGCGGGTAATACTGTGAGTTCTCCCCGCTGTTGTAATATAATACATAGAATTTTTATTCAATTCAATTATATTTTTTGGAAAGATAGGTACAGTATGAGCATAAATATACCTACAACAAAAACAGTTCGGAAATAATATCGGCACCCTTCACATAATTCAACAGCAATGTTACCACTGTAACAAAATTATTGTAATATTTGAGCCCAGCACCTGTCTGTAGCAACGAATAACAATGTTTGACGTTGTTAGGTTATTATTGACAATAACATCATTACTTACGTGACTCTGACAGTTGCGATTTGTGCGATGTTCCGGAGAGACCCTTGTCAGCTAACTTCATCCGTGGGAATTTTGTGTTACACTAATGCGCGCGCATCTTAAAATTTCACTCTCATCATTTTTTCTTTACCCGCCAGAAGACCAGTACCTCTACCATGAGTTGCTATCGAAACTTACTTTAGACACTAGCGAGTAAACTACTATCGATACAGTATTTCTCGATAGCAACTGTCAAATTTGTGACTCATGGTACCGAATTTCTATAGCAAAGGCTAAAAAACGTTACTCGCTAGTGTCTACATTTCGATAGGTTTTTTACCTTTCGACTCGTACTATCGATTTTAGTTCTTTACGTGACCGCTAGTGGCGCTGTACACATTTGCCATAGAAATGTTTTACGCCGTCGCTAGCGAGTACGTACGTTAAAAGCTCATGGTAAAGGCACTGTATAATACTACAGACGATACAGTACGTCTGGCAAAATTCTGGTCTAAACAAATTTAGCCAAAACTTCGACGGCCAAAAAAAAAATAATAATAAATTCCTCTTCTTTCGTTAATGAATCATGAAATTAGATATTTTAGCTATCCATGGTTATAAATATTATGCTAATTACACAAAAAGAATTAACGAAATATGATCAGGGCTTCGATTCTGTAAGGAAAATGATACTCAAGGATGTTTCGTCGCGACCCCTATGCTCTGTCCCCTTCTCTAACTATGAAACCACGTGAGAGGTAAGCTCTCCGAGGCCTTCGTGCGGTGGCTTGTCGACGAACTTTGTATTGGAATATGCTGAATAAGGGTACCGCTATTATACTATAACTTGCAATAAAAAATGTCAAGATTTCAATTTGTTAAGTCATCTTGAACCTTATTATTCACAGATCAGGGATGGACGAGATGATGGGTCAAGAGGGTGACCACCTCGGAAACGAGGCTGGGATGCTGTATGGAGAATACCTCATGCTGGATAAGCTGCTGAGTGCCCAGAGGATGCTCAGCGCTGAGTCTTCCAAGCCAGTGCATGATGAACATCTATTCATTGTCACGCATCAAGGTACATATCAATATTATCTTTTATCTTCTGTATACTTATATTAAGGAAAATAGTGTTCCTTTGACGCACCGTCAGCTCAAAACTACTGATCATATCGGATTGGGACTGCTACCATTCAACACGGAATTTTTCGTAGATGGTTATAGACTATATGATATTGATAATAAAATAATAATAAATAAAATATCCCGGGACATTCTTTACACACGGCCATCTGGTCCCAAACTAAGCAGAGCTTGTACTATGGAAACCAGATAACTGATATACTACATATACTACTTTTTTTTTGTTTTTTTCTAAATACATACTTATATAGATATTTACACCCAGACACAGAACAAACAGACATGTTCATGCACACAAATGTTTGTCCTGGGTGGGAATCGAACCCGCGACCTTCGGTTTGGCAGTCAGAGCGTTAACCACCAAGCCAACTGGCTTGACCTGTGTGACCTGTGTTGACCTGGGTGAAACAATGGGGACAGCTATTTATATATATAGGTTTATCGGTAGTGTCGTTGAATGCTATGACGGAGGAGGTACATCGTTAGGAAACCTTAGGACGGTGGAAGAGCACTTTGTTGTAGGGGGTTCAAGGGAAATTACAGGCACATTAGACTCTGTCTTGTCTAACATCTGTCAGTGTGCCCCACAAGTGCACTTGAGAGTCTGTTCCCTTCACGGCACATCTTTTACCATGGAATAATTATGGTCAAACACACTACACACACTACATAGTAATCACATTACATAGTAAACAAAATCTAATTTAGCTTCATCATTAACAGCGTGACAACAGAAGGGTCACCTGATGGTAAGTAGTCACCGCAGCCTATGGACATTGCCAATGCATTATCGACTCTAAGTCCATAAATTCTTAAGTCTCATGTGCATAAAATCAATGGCATAGATTCCGATGTAAAAACAAAAGAAATGTTAAGTACCTACTTATATTCGATATGCACGTGAAAATTCAAATAAATTATGTAAAAGCAAAACACGATTAAAAATAAATGCACGCGGCATTATGATACTAATATGTAATGCCTAATGACCTAGAAAGTTAAGTACAAACATGTTTCAATAAGGTTATCTTTCAGCTGGCAATACTATGAGCCACTGAGCCAATAATTACCATGTCCTTGAATCAATAATAATAGGTCCCTTTAGAGTAATATGATTGAATATCAATTTAATAAATCAGTCGATAATTTATTGGGTCCTTAGCTCGGAAGGCCCGTTTAACCATAATTTGATAAATCAAGTTCCAGCTTATGACGTAGTTTTTATTTATTTTCCTGCTGAATGACGTCTTATTTGTACCTACTGACGTGGACTTGTCTTGATAATAAGTGTCAGTATCAACCATTTATAGCGAGTCAAGTGACAGTTCTCAAATTTCAGCACCTAAAGTCTATGAACCATTAATTTTTTTTATTTTAACAATTAGAACGGTTTTCACCAATAACACTAATTACACATATCTACTAAAAAGGATAACAATAAATGAGATTAATAAATTTACAAAAACTAAACCTGTCACTCTAACGTCTCACAATACCTCATGCATTCCACTATATTCTGCCATCCTGTTAAATAGAGCCAAACTACGAGGTGCAGAAAGAAAGAAAGAAAATACGTTTATTCGTGGCAACACACAACATTACAATACATTAAAAAACAAAATAATATGATATGAGAAAACAAACAATAAACCTAATGTTTTAAAAATGTAGCAATGCTGAGTGATGCCAGGAATAGGTCCCGACTCAGCAAAAAGCTATGGCCATTAAAAATGGCCCTCGGGCTGGTTTTAAAGGAGACATTGACGCAGCAAAAAATGTATGACTTCGATCTGCACACATGTCCATCTTACCCTGAACTAAGCAAAGAATTCAAATTTCTTCCAGCATACGAGCTATGGTTCAAGCAGATAATCTTCGAGGTGGACTCTGTGAGGTCGCTGCTGGACGTGGAAGGCCTGGACGAATGCCACACAATGGAAATCCTGAAAAGACTTAACAGAATTGTCCTCATTTTGAAGGTGAGCTTTATAATAAAGGCGGGGAAGGCTAGATTTGCTAAAACTAGAATGGTGGTTTATACCTTCAGCTTTACCGTGCTAAAAAAAAGAATAAATATATTTTATTTTATTTCAAATCGAGGCCTATGTTCGGCAATGGGCATATAGCTTGAGCTTGAACTAATAAGATGCTACTATCATTTTTATAAATACGTTTGACTGGATCTCACCTGATGAATTCACTCTTGCCGTAATTGACGTAGAAACCGCGAAGCGAAACATAAATCTTGGGTTTTCATGGCACTGCCGGTTCTAAAGTGCTCTCCGTGGGCGTAAACTAAATAATTGTTTTTTTTTTTTTTTATTATATCTAGTACTTTTCAATTTTAAACTACCCCGCATGTATTGATTATACATTCCTGAATCTCATCTACTTCATTGAGCTCGTGCGCTCATTATGGAATTTGTTAATAATTACCATAAATGAAATTATTGGGTTTTTAAAATAAGATCTCTATTTCCCAAACATCCGCGGAATTGTATGTTTAATGTAACTATCTCAAATTACGCATCGACTCAACGATAAATACGTACGGAACCCTGACATTTGACACGCATTTTTTTTTATCTTAAACTGGATCGCACTGGTTCAAACTATGTTTACAGTTGAGAAAACAAGAACGATTGAAGTATGAGATTTTAACTTAATTAATTATTCATAATGATATTAATAAACGCTTTTGTCGTCTTTCGATTGGCATTTTTTCATCTAGCTAGATTGAGCAGTTTTATGGTAGGTATTTTTTTTTGTTTTTATAGTTGAAATTGTTCATCTGTAAGCGTGATTTGCGGAATTCATGAATAAGTAATCGAAGTCTGTCTAGAATTATTTAAATATTTACAAACGTGTTATTTCTATACCTACTAATATCACTAACAATCGCATGAAGGAATCAAACTCGAACTGACCAATTAAGCCTTGTAAATCAATTTTTTTAATTCGCTAATTGGATTTTAATCTCCAATAAACCTTTTTAACACAATTATAATTAATTAAAGTTTTTTTATCGCTTCTTCATGTCCTAACAGAACATCGGATAGGATAGCTGATAGGAAATTCCTTACACTCGGCCATCTGATAACTAAGCAGAGTATGTACTATGGAAACCAGACAAGTAATATATTAAATATAAAACGTTTTTAAATACATACTTATATAGATATTTACACCTGTGTGTCATTTGTGATGGCAATGAAATTGTCTGTTGATGCTGTACCCAGGGGCTAGATTCTGTAAGGAAAATGACACTAACTCGAGGATGTTTCGTCGCGGCCTCCGTGCTCTTTCCCTAACTACGCTTATACTACTAATCACGTGAGAGATAAGCTCTCCGAGGGCTCTGTGAAGCGGCTCGCCGGCGATGTTTGTATATCTGAATAAGGAGGCTGAATAAATGTTTTTCTTTCTTTCTTTCATCCTAGAAAGAGAGGACCTTTAGTTTTAGAAAAGCGTGGCCTATATCAAAGTTAGGTAGCTTTTGTAGGTCCTAAGATAAATAAGGCAAAAGATTTAAGTACGCACAAGCATGCCAGCTTCATTGATAGCGTATAAAATAACAATTATGATGAAATTATCAACAGTTTTGACTTACCACGCCGCGCAGTTGATAAGAAACTGCTTTCGTTTATGACATGTGTACAATTGGTCACATAATTTGAAATCAATATTAAATTCCACAATCACGCGAGTCTTTTGGCTTGGTGGATAGATACCTTTGCCACCAGTTTTTAAGTTAATCGATGGAGCTGTTTATTCTGCCTAGCTTGATGTATCTTTCTTTATTTATTTTATTTATTTATTAGCTAAATAATATCAATCCTTACAGGTTCTTATCCTAATACGATAGTGCTATACATACAAATAAACTAACAATATTAAAACAATTGTAAACAACAATAATACAACAAACAAAAAAAATTAAAGAAAAAAAATTAATATATCATTTTACAAACATAAACATTACATATCCTCACGTATGTTATCTTCGAAGAGGTAGGCAGAGGTCTCATTAGTGAGACTTACATATCACCGAAGACATATTTAAGTCTCAAATGTGACATGTGGTTACCCATCTGTATAAGTATGTATTAAAAAAATAGTACAAAGTATTTTTTTTATTTGGTTACCTACCATAGACCAGGCTCTGGTTAGCAAGACTCCGGATAAACATGTTCGAACACAGTCCTAGGATATTTTTTTATTTTTATTTATTTATTGAGTTTACCAACTATTGTTACAGTCTCACATACACAACTTATACAGAAGGTATTGTACAATTATATTATAATATAAGTAACTTAGTGCACAATTATATTTATTATTAACAATTATAAACTTTAAAGTTTGGACATATAAATAAAATAAATATACCGGGACATTCTTTACACACGGCCATCTGGTCCCAAACTAAGCAGAGCTTGTACTATGGAAACCAGATAACTGATATACCTACCACATGTGCTACTTTTTGAAATACATACTTATATAGATATTTACACCCAGACACAGCACAAACAGACATGTTCCTGCACACAAATTTTATCCTGTGTGGGAATCGAACCCACGGCCTGCGGCGTAATAGTCAAGGTCTCTAACCACTAAACCTACTGGCCCGTCAACACGTATGTACGAGTATGTGTGTCAATCACAATTAACAGCTAAACAGAGCTCAAAGACGCAGAGATAGAATATATACTGCCGAAGCTTGTACTTGCATGATTGATGGCAAATATCACTTTCTTTAATGTATCACATGTCAGGGCGACTTTCCAATTCAATGAGTTTATTAACATCTCACAATAATGTCACTTTCTCTGCATATAGTCTTTGGTTTACGTCGTACTAATCAATCAGTTTGTAGATAGGTATGTCTGCCAAAAAAATGATGCGGTGATATCTTATATATAATATATGTAGTCAATTCTATTGATCTTGTAGTAAGTATGAATTTTGCACTTATTGCAATCATAAAATCAGCTTTTAATTTTTTATTTAAAAATTTAAATAGCCAATAAACCAGTTTAGTTCATTTAAATAAATATATGATTGCTGTATTAATTTATTAAAAATGTATTCCGTTTCTAATTTGTTCCGTGGCTTATGCGGCTGGCAGCTTTTTCTAGTTGAAAAGCGGGTCCTTTTTCCGGGGAACCTAATAACACTACAATTAATCTTTTTTTCAACCCACTATAATGGCTCTAATTTCACCGTAATTAGGCACATAATGACACCTGTAATCGAACTGTAACTTTTTCATTGCTTTTATTCACAAGTGAGTTATAGGGTCTTTTTTTATATTATTGGTTGAGTTGCTTTGTTCTTTTAAAGTTTCGATACAAAAAAGATCGTACAAACAAATTAATGTACCTACCTCATTTCTTGCAAATTCGTATTTAAATAGATAATTTCAACTTGTACGTTTTTAATAAATAAGACTTTCACTCAAATATAACTTTTGTTTTCTCTGTAATAAAGAAAACTTTGAATTTCCGCCATTGTGAAAAGTTTTTCACAACTCGTTTTCACTGTTGAAAATGATTTTTTTGTATTATTTTCTTCACAAGTGTGTTGAAAAACGTCGTGTGATACACGTGTGTATTGATGATTACCGTCCTCGGCTCTTTTAAGACCCTCACCTAATACCTCGCTCGGGTTTCAATGGCGCCTCAGCGGTAATCACCAACATTACACACTTGTACCATAATGTACTTTTTTTTTTATGCCACTTGAGCCGACAAACAAGCAAACGGTCCACCTGATGGTAAGTGGTCACCGCCGCCTATGGACATTTACAACACTAGGAGCATCGCCAATGCGTTGTCGACCCTGAGACGTGAAGTTGTTAACCCTCGTGTGCCTGTAATTTCACCGGCCCCCTTACCTTTCTAACCGAAACACAGTAATACAATTGCACTACTGCTTCACGGCGGAAATGGGTAAAGTGGTAGTACTTCCCCGGACGAACTCTGCACTAAGAGCTCTACTACTCTAAAACCTATACGAATCTAACAGTAAGCTCGTAGCAACTACTATTATATGCCATATACCATTATTATATACCATTATATAATGTACTTACAATCGAGACAAACTCCGGGATTTATTAGATTGTAACGATTAAGAGTTTTACGATGCTTTGTGATAATAAAGAAAAAAAATTAAGAAATAATGCAAATCATTAACGTTACAGCTGTTGGTGGACCAAGTAATGATCTTGGAGACGATGACTCCGCTGGACTTCATGGACTTCAGGAATTACCTCCGGCCAGCTTCAGGGTTTCAGAGTCTGCAGTTCAGGCTGTTGGAAAATAAAGTAAGTAGCCAAACAGACGCAAGAAGTCTAGTCAGTTTTCTCCACTTAGTTGGATCTAGTTCCCATAATAGCATTATAGAATTGGCCATGCATACAAGTGTTTATGTATCGCGTGTAGAATTAAAGAAATTAATGGAGTTTTTGTTTATTTAAAATTCACAAAAGTCAACGCTACTTTGATAGATCTACAAGTTACTTTTAGTCAGTAACAATTTGCTTGCAAAAAAGAATTTGTAATTTGTGGAGATAAAAGTATTTTTAATACGCTTTTATTAGCTTCAGACGTATGTTACTATGTAACGGAATCTTTGTATGATTTTGACCCCCTTGAAGACGTCGGATTAACCCAAAATTTGGCATACTTATTAAGGACCGATGACAATTCAATATTTTAAATAGTTTGACCCGTCATCCTTACTAGGATAATCAGGATTATCGGATTAACTAAAAAATGAAAAATAAATAATAGTTTAAATAATAAGAGCGTATTAAAAAAACAAAAAACACGCTTTTATAAAAAATCCATTTAAAAAATTGAAAATAAATTTGAATTAAGAACAGTGTAATTAAGAAAAAATGTATTTTAATGTAAAAAAGCGTGGGATCCTTTTCAAGATATTATCAAAATGATAATCCTTCTACTCATATCTGTCAATGAAATATTTATAACTATTGACACCAAGCACCCCACACTTTTTTACAATAAATTTTTTTTTTCTTATGTACACTGTTCTTTATTCAAATTTATTTTCTATTTTTTAAATGGATTTTTTATAATTTTTATTGCGTACCTACTTAATAATTACAAAAATTCAAAACGGTTCAAAAGATGGGCACTTATGAAGGTCAAATTTAAAAATACTGTAGCTACCACTTTAGTCCACACCATCATATCCCACGTTGAGATCATATTGAAATGGTGAACCGTGTGGTGGACTCAAAAGTATTATTCACCCCAATAGGGTAACGGACTGTATTAAAATTAAATTGCAAATTAACATTCATCAAAAAGATTGTCTCAAAACACATAAATGTCCTTCAATTTTAATCTTGCGATTATAGCAAATTTTATATTAAAAAAACATTAAAAAGAAGTACAGCAATCGAGTATGAACAATGATGATGTCATAAGTTAGTACTCAGTATATTTTGCATACAAAATTTGCGTTTTGACAGATGATAAAAAGTAACTGATTTGAAAAGGCAGTCCGGTACCCAATTAAAGTGGGGTGTGGGGTGGCTCATCCCCTCCAACTCCCCCTTCTTTCCTTATTTTATATTTGAATAAGGAATTATATTGTAATATTTCAGCTGGGTCTCAAACAAGCTCTACGCGTGAAATACAACCAGAACTACCAGACAGTGTTCGGAGACGATCCTGAGGCTATCGAGGCACTTAATAAGTAAGTTCATTTGTTTTAAAAGTTCTGTACCTAAAGGTCAAGGGACCCTTATAATACTAACACCCATATTCTGAGACGTTTCCTCGAAAATTCCTAGACTCCACTCAACCTCACTCCAAGAAAACGCTTTCCCTTACTCGAGGTGAGGAAACAACTGTCAACTTCAAGGTACGTCGGGACCAACCTCAAGGAAGTTTATTGCTTATAAACAGTTACTGAAGCTCGTTATTTTATTTGATTAATAATAATTTATCTATAATAGAATGATGTTACTAATGACATGTTACCTTGACTACACTTCGATTCGACATACGTCGGGATTGCTCGAGTTTTACTCAAGGTATAACTAAGAATGCCAATTTTAAGGATTTCTCGAAAGAATGCTTAAGGTTTCCTCAGTCAAGTTGGTGTCGAGTGACGTATGAGAAAACGTATTAGAATACGGGTAAGTCTACACCGTTTCCCTTTAAAGGGCTGTATGTTATGAAGCGTAATAGATAAAAAAATTAAATGTAGTTGACTTAAGTCTCAGGTTCCTATAGTTTGAAATGTCTGTGTCCTAGGTCAGAACAGGAGCCCGCACTCTTGGCCCTCATAGAGCGGTGGCTAGAACGCACTCCCGGACTGAACACCCACGGGTTCAATTTCTGGGGCAAGTTCCAGGCGGTTGTCAACAAGATGCTTAAAGAAGATATTGATGTTGCTTCGGTAATATGCTTTCATCTATTATTCAGTTATTAATACCTTAATAACCATATTTTTTTATTTATTCCGTTAACTTACTGGCTAGTTGACTTGGTGGTTAGATGTCTACTAAGTCACAGGACAAACATTTGTGTGAATGAACAATTCTGTTTGTTCTGTGTCTAGGTGTAAATCTGTATAAGTATGTATTTATGAAAAAAGTGTTTTTTGTAGAATTACAGTTATCTGGTTTCCATAGTACAGGATCTGCTTAGTTTGGGATCAGATGGCCGTGTGTGAAGAATGTCCCATATTTAAAAAAAATCTAGATTTTAATTACGAATATGTTCATTATGATTTGACAGCGTGAACCAAATGAAGGAGTTCGCCGCCATCGTCTCCAGGACGCGGAAAACCGTCGTGAGATCTATAGGTCTATCTTCGACCCCGCAGTCCATGACGCTTTAAGGTCACGAGGAGAAAGGAGGTAACAGTTCTGGCTTTACCTATATTAGACCTTAACATCATGGCATATGGAGCAAATTAACAAGGAAGAAAATGTATTCATACATCCCGATCAATTTTAATTTAATCGGACATTCCTGACAATGCTCTCAAATTGATATTTTCAATGATAACCTTAATGTTTTTAAGAGTTATTTGCGTAGAATACAGATTTTTATGTACACAAGAGCTCATGTTAAATGTAGCTGGAGTACACTAGCAAGGAATATAAAAAAAAAAAAACGGCGACCGTCACGTTGCCGTATACCCAACGTCCCCCCTTGTCACATCTTGTCACACTCAGCCAGACCCCTCCCCTCCCCTTGTATGCGAACGTATTTTATGAACGGCCCCATATTGTTAATTGTCGTGATTCATATTAGTACTTACTACTCGATCTGTTTCTGTGCCCATAAAATAAAATATGTTTTCCCATATTAATATTGATTCTGTAGATACTTTATTTAATGTTTAATTTGACAATTGCTTTTCCAGGCTATCATACAAAGCTTTGCAAGGCGCCATCATGATCACGTTCTACAGAGACGAGCCGCGGTTCTCGCAGCCTCACCAGCTGCTGACACTCCTCATGGACATCGACAGTCTCATCACCAAGTGGCGTTGTGGGTTACTCTCCTATTCCTATATTAATCACTGAACATGACTGGAACATCTTTATTTCCATATTAATGAATTAATTACGGGCCAGTCAGCTTGGTTGTTAGACTGACTCCAGGATGTGGGTTCGATTCCTACACAAGACACACATTTGTGGTCTGTTTGTTCTGTATCTAGATGTAAATATCTATAGGTACTAAGTTTGTATTTTAAAAGTAGTATATCAGTTACCTAAGTAGCCATAGTACAAGCAGTACTTACACTGTTCAATTTGGGATCAGGTAACCATATGTAAAAGAATGTCCTGGGGATATTTATTTATTTATCATTAATGACTAGCTATCCACTGCGGTTTCGCCCGCGTTTATCGATATCATATCCATATGTCTATCATTCGCGCAATCACATGTTCTTGGGTGTCATTCTATAAGGTAAAAAGACACTAGCTGGAGAATGTTTCGTCGCGGCCTCCATGCTTTCTTTTTTGCTAACTACCCAATCACGTGAAACGTAAGCTCTTGGAGACCTCATTGTACCGGCTCGTTGACGAAGCTTGTATTAGCTGAATAAAGGGGGTTAATATACCAATTTTCATCAAGATCAAAATGAGATTAAACATAAAGCAGATATCTAGTAACTAATTCGCCTGGATCTCCTTCTCTGTCAAGTCGCAAACAAGGAAACTCAACAGGAATTCAACACGTGTTTCGCTTCTACACGAAGCATTTCCAGGACGTATTAGACCCGCTGTCACTGACTCGACGCACTAGCACCACAGACGTGTTACCTCGCCGACCGCCGGACAGAAAGTCACTTTCTATTTGTTTTTTGCATTATAAGATATATAATGGATTTCCACCTGTGTCAATTAGTTTTCTAAGATAAAGATGTATAAATATAAATACTCCTACACGCGGGGAAACGTTTATAACATACCATTGCCAACTGACAGGGATACTGAGTGCGTTCGGTAGCAATAGTGGGTAAAATAATAAATAAAATTGGTAATATTTACTATTTCTTATACGGTTAGCGACTCTGACTGTCAAACCGAAGGGGTGCGATTCCCACCCCGGACGGGCATTTGTGTGCATGAACATTTATGTTTGTTCTGTGTCTGGGTGTTGTTATGCCTGTGCCGCGACTGTCCGTGGCACCGCTAGCCCTATCAGAATATCAGCGCTGCGGTATCTAATAAACTACAAACAGTGCGCTACAAAAATATGAGTAGGTATTTAAATAGGCATCTAAAAAATAAATTCGTATCAACTAACTATACCTTTTTGGGCAAGATTTTTTCGTTTCGCAAGTGGAACAAAGAGAAACAAATATCTCAATTGCTTGTTTCGGAATGTAAAATCTTGATTTAATAGCATGAATCATTTTGTCTCGTCCACCATGACCGCAAGATTTATGAATTTCATCTAATATACTGAAATATTCATCCCTAGGTATAATACGCACCGTGTCTTTGGGGAATTTTCTTTTAAATATTAAAGGCTGAGTCTATTAGTCGGCCTAGTTTTTGTTTTAAATCGAATAAAAATTGGATAAATAGCTACCTGCCTATTCAATTATATATATCTTCTCAGTTGAAGGCTGACTTTCGAACCGGTAGTAGCTTCAGTAACTTTAAATTTGACCTTCATAAGTGCCTTCCGAAGGCCTAAACTGAATAAATGGTTTTGAATTTTGAATTTAATTTTGAATTTATAAATTATTAATACTGGTACAGTGCGACCTACATATAAAAATTATAAATATAAAAACCTATACCTTATTTTTTTCACTTAATTGAATAGGCAGGTAGCTATTTATCCAATTTTTAGTCGATTTAAAACATAAACTAGGCCTGCAAAAACTGTATTAATACGGGTACTGTACGAATAATTTATAATTATTAATACGGATACAGTGCGACCAACTTAGATAAATTATAAATATAAAAAGTGTATCTAGGGGAATAAAGGAATTAAAAAAATAACATAAAAAATCCAATCTATCCAATTCATTCTTAAAATAAAAAAAATTTAATTTAATTGTAACAACAAATATAATTTATTCGTCCAGTACCCGTACTAATGGTCACTCCGAATATTAAATGCTCTTCATTCCCAACCACCATGACATCATACTTGTGCGTCCAATAATATTCCATTGCAGACTTTTTTTCGTTGTCATTCACGTTTATATAGATTTTTATCTAGCATTTTGTATAGAATTTATAACCTCAAAAACTTTTTCTGCAGTCCAACGTTTTCTTTGAGCTCCTGTAAGAAATAAAACCAAATTGAATGTGATTGCAGTCATGTTCAATATCAAAAGATAATCCAATACCAACTTTGAAAACTCCAAAAATAAAAATGTACTAACCTTGATTTTGTTGTTCATATTCAGTAAGTTTACTTTCAAAATTGTCGCGAAAATTGCTATTGTCAGCTAGGGCTGGTGTATTTATTGAAATTTCCATGATTGAACACTTTTTTAAACAGTTATTCCATAATTTTTAACAGAAAAATAATGTAACTTTAACTGCACGGTCGTATTGTTCCGCCATATTTGTTGTTGTTGACACTAGCGCTGCAGGTGAAAGATAAAAGTACTAAATTAAAATCACCCGCCTGAATTAACGTCAGCCCAAACCAACGGGCTAACCATTCAATCAGCCGGGTGATTGGACGTTCAGTGACGACAATTCATTTTACAAGCGGGCTAGCCTTTTAACTAGGAGCCGGCGTTTAATTAAGCGGCTAGCTGCTTAATTAGCTGACTGATTTAACCAGTTGGCTGCGACATATATACTGTATGATTGTGTTGTTTGTTATTGCTATATTGTATCTATGTGTAATCTATGATGGCAATGAAATTGTCTTTGTTGATGCTGTGTGAGTCCCAAATAAATGTTTCTTTCTTTCTTTCTTAGCTGTCCCCCGCGGTTTTACCCGCGTTCCCAAACTATGTTGCATTATTTTGTTCCTTCTACCATCAATAGTATTCGCAGCGAACGCGATGTAAGAAAGTTTTTTGGTAGTTTTTTCACACCTTGGGTTACATTATTGTAGTTTTAGTATGGATCCTTAACGTTTTTGAAAATTGAATATAGCCTATGTCCACCGAAGATAGTGTAGCTTCCCAACAGTGAAAGAATTTTTCAAATCGGTCAAGTAGTCTCGGAGCCTATTCAATGCAAACAAACAAACAAAAAAAACAATCAAATCCTTCCTCTTTAAAATATTAGTGTAGACAATCGGTTCCTTTACTTCCAGATAACCACGTGATTATGGTGCAGCGCATGATAGGGTCGCAGCAGCTAGGTACCGGGGGTTCCTCCGGGTACCAATATCTACGCTCAACGCTCAGGTAATTCAAACTAACAATTTACCCTTTCTATTTTCTTTTTTTTTTACAGGTCGGAGGCCTAAGCACTAACATCTACCGAAAGCGTATCGAATGCGCCAAAAAGTTGGTTTGTATAGAAAATTGTACACCGCGCATACCGTGATGTTGCGTGATGTTGCGTGATGTTCAATTTCCCTTTGCATTGGTTTTTGATGCACTCGATACGATGACGATAGCTTACGATAGATGTTCGTGCTTAGGGCACAGTTGGTTTGGTGGTTAGCGACGAAGAAAAGAAAAGAATAGAAGCCACCTTAGGGTGTAGCTAGCTGCTGGTAGAGAGAGATGAACATACATCGTTAGCTGCGTTAAGATTGAGTGCTGCATGCGCCGCGCGTAACGTCCCGACAGTAGTTGGAACCCGACTAAATAGAATTAGGGCATTTACCATAATTTTATGTTGCCACTTCTGAGGGCGGATAACGCATCTATAGTATATATTTTTTTACTAGTAGAGCTCTGAGTGCAGCGTTCGTCCAGGGAAGCACTACCACCTTACCCATTTCTGCCGTGAAGCAGTAGTACTTATATTACTGTGTTTCGGTTAGAAAGGTAAGGGGGCCGGTGAAATTACAGGCACATGAGACTTAACAACTTCACGTCTCAGGGTCGACAACAGTGACCACTTACTATCATGTGGAAAGTCAGCGTTTTTGTTGGATTATATGGTATAAAAGAAAGATCATTGAATTGATGTTAAAACCTATACTTATTAACTCCTCAGCGACCGTTACAAAGTGTTCCTGGATCTATTCAACTTGTCCACGTTCTTGCTGCCTCGCTCCCTCATCCCACCACTTGACGAGGGCATGAAGAGGAGCCTCAATCTCACTTGGGGTGAACACATCAGGGAAAATGGTGATAACGGACAAACCAGCCGAAATGGTGATAACGGACAAACCAGCCGAAATGGTGATAACGGTCAAACAAGCCGAAACGGCCTTGAAGCCTCTTTATAGGGTAAATTTAGGTTTTATTTTGCTTTAGTCTAATACAGATGATACTAGGTCTCCTGAATCGAATTTGCTCAGTTTTACTCGAATTTGTGGTGTAGCTATGGCAATGCAGCCAATGGGGTCACATGGGGCCCCGGCGGGCCACAGATGATTCTTTTATTACAAAATACTTTTTCGATGACTTTCATAAAAGTAAAAAAATAACCGCAAGTAAAAAAGTGTCCTTAAATCCCGCAAATGCGTTTGAAAGTGCATTATTTTTACGAGGACCCCGACTCGACCACACCTGCGATGTAAAGAATTATGAAAGGTATCTGGGCTCGTCTTTTTTTTTACTAAATTTACTGTACTGTGTATCTTGGTCCTTCCGTGAGAGTGAAATGTTCGTTTTCATAATAAGTAAAGGGGTAGAAAAGGCTAGTTACACCACTGACTCGAATGATAATAATTTCACGTGAAATCTACTTTATTTCTAGTGATATAACGTTCTGAATTATTGTTTACCCAAGTTAGACATTAAAAATAAAATTGTCCCACCCCAAACTATATTAACTGCCCAGTAATTTAAAGTTTTAATCTGTTTTAAATAAGGCTTAGATTGGTAATTACATTGTTCATTTTAGAGAATAAATAAAAACATTTTATTAAATTAATTTATATTTGTTTAATAAATAAAAAAAATTATAAATCTTTTGAAAATAATATATAGGTTTCATTGGTAAAAAAATATATAAGGCTTGAAATTATGGTTTTCAGATTTGATATTATGGCACTAATGTTGGACAAAGCCTTATGGATCTGAAAATAGCGTGAATATATGTATAGAGGTCTCTTTAAAATGACCCTTATTTCAATGTCCTTTAAGCAGATAATACAACGGGATCTCTCCTCTCCAACCCGCTAAAATGATAAGACACGCGGTGCCTATAAATTTCCCCTGGACTCAGCACAGCTTTAGGGAAGTTAGCGTGGTGGATGGCATCAGGGTAGTTCTGAGTTTCAAGGCAGAAGGCACCACGGCGTCTGTAGCCTACTCCGCCCTTTCCAATAAGGGCTGGAGAAGCAGGGTCTGGGAGGAAGTTTGCTGTGTAAAACTGTACTCCAGGCTGGTCACTGTATACCTCGAGGGAGCGGCCTGAAGGCGGGTGTGATACTCTTGAAACGAAAGTCAGTTCCTGAAAAAAATTTACGAAATTTCTTTACACTTATTCTGTTGTACAAAAATGTAATAAGAAAAATCCAAATATATAAAAATTAAGTGTCTGTTTGTAGATAAAGAGCATTTTACAAAGAGCATATAAAAGAACCGATATACCTATTTTAACAAATTATGTCTGTATGTTTGTTTGTTCCGGATAAACTGACAGATAGGTGATGTAATAAGGAGTAACTTAAGCATTTTATTCCGGGAAAAGTTACTGTAAAAGTTACTTAGTCTAGAACTTAGTGTCGAACAAGTCACTAAAATTTCTTCGCTATCAGATAAATAGTCTAAACTCTAAGAAGACATAGGGGGCAATATATTATGCCATATTGGCACGTGGTAAACCAATAAACACATTATCAATGAACCTTATTTCCATAAGTAGACACGCAGAAATTATCATCAAACAGGTTCTCAGCTTTGTCGATGACGTCACCCAGCTTAGTGGCTGATCGAAGGTCAAACGGAGTCCCAGCTACTGGTGTAAAACGACCTGTTGGAATCGAGTCGCTGTCGGTCTCAGTGATTCTGAGGAGTAAAAAAACAGGGGATTCCCGGGATAAAAAGTAGCCTATATGTTATTCCAGGATATGCTCCAGCTATGTGCTATGTTTCATCTATATCCGTTTAGTAGTTTTTGCGTGAAAGAGTAACAAACTTACTTACATACAAATCTTTCATCTTTATAACATTACTAGCTGACCCGGCAGACGTTGTCCTGTCTTCAATGAATATTGAATTCGAATTAGTATAATTAAAAAAATAAAATAGCAAGATCAGTGTTTATTATTCTAGACAGTTAAACTTTTAATATTAAGCGTGATGGCGCTCTTAACTAACCGTGATGAACAAACTCTTCTTAAAAAGTCGCTGTACATTACAATTCTGAAATGTGCACTGAGAAAAGAACTAAGAATTGTCACTAAGAAGTCAAACTTGCAAGTGTCAAACACCATAAGGTTACATTAGAAAAGTTTATATTGTCAAAAGCGCTAAGATTACAATAGAAAAGTTAATATGATCATTAAGATTTCTAAAATTTTCCACGCAACTTTCTTTATTTTTTCTCTCATAAGAACCTCCTGACAATAACAAATACAACAAAAAAGGAATTAGCGAAATCGGTCCAGCCGTTCACGCGTGTAGCCGTGACCAAGGGAAACAGGGATTCATTTATATTTATATTATATAGATAGAAGATAATAGTATAGATGTAATTCAACTTCACCTAAACTGATTTGGTTCTATAACCAAAGCACAAAATCTTTGACAAAACAATTCATTTCAAAGTTGAACCGAAGTAAGAGCAAAAAGAAGAGCACCACATCACAGGTAACTCAGTAATTACTCTTTTGAAGAAATTTATCTGTAGTGTACAGTAAATTCAACACTATTCTACTAGCTATAAAGATTAACTTACTTATCAGCATTAATGACCACGACATGCTTGTACAACTCTTCAGCCCCACCATCGTCTCCAGCAAGGTTGAAATACGAATGGTTTGTCAGATTCACCACAGTTTTCTTCGTCGTCGAAACGATAAACTCAACAAGAAGACTATCGTCATCCTTTACTTCATATATTACGTTGGTGATGACGTCACCAGGATAGTGCTCTTCGTCGTCGTGAGACAAGTAACTGAATATTACCTTTTTATCTTCAATAATAGAGCTCCATCTAACCTGAGAAAAGTTGTTAATACATTTTGAGAAAGTACAGAAATGAAGACTAAAATGAATCGGCTTGCTTTACTGCCATGTTTTGTCTCTCTTGTTTACTACAAAACATGAGAGTTCCAATCTCTAGAGCCTAAATCGCCGGCTCGCCGATGACGCTTGTATTAATGATTTGTTGAAATGCTGGGTTGGCTCAAACTTTTAATATTACGTATGAATTCACCACTGGATTTTCCGTGAAAGAAAACATCGGAGGGTCTTAATTTGCTTTATGTCATTCCGAACGACTGTAATACAAGTGCACTAACTGCTTCACGGCGAAAATGGTTATGATGGTAGTACCGTCTCGGACTAACTGAGCACTGGCTCTGAACAAAAGGTAGTAACTATTAAGTAATCTGTGCTAATAGTTCTACTACTTCTTGCATGAAAGAGAAGGCACAGTAAAGGCACTTGAAGTCCACTAGTCCGCACTGGACCTGCATATGGCCTCAATTCTCTTCATTGTTAGCAGTTTCCCACTGACGTTGCAGTGGCCAATTACCTGACGATGATGATGATATGACCCAAAATATTCACCTTATCAAAGCCAACAATTCCTCCATGAAGGTGATTCTCTCCAATGTTCTTGTTCAAGTTATATGTGACGTCATCAATCTCGAAGGATGCTCCACCGATCCTGTTGGCGCACCTGCCTATAGTAGCACCCAAGTAGGGGGTGTTCCGGTCTATGTAGCTGGTGAGGTCATCGAACCCAAGGACCACGTCCTTGACGACTCCATTTCTGTCTGGAACCTAAAAAGGGTTTTTTAGATTAGACATTTAAGCAAAATAGGTTACCTTTGTTGCACCATCACCTCAAAACTACTGAACATATCGGGATGGGACTGCTACCATTCGACGCGGATTTTTTGTAGATGGTTATAGGCTATATATGATCGATAAATGCGGGTGAAACCGCGGGGCACTGCTAGTATGTATATATCTAATAAACACCAGTAACAAAGTTATGACATGTAGGGATGTAACTATTTTGGAGCCTTATGATGACTCAGAAAGTAATCAGTGATCACTGAAAATCGAGAAACACCGTCAGATTATATACAGCAACATGCTATCTCTGATACCACTGGACACAGAACATTTTGGTCGGAAAATAAATTATACCTAAGTGAATACCAGGAACAGTTTTTAGAATAGGTATTAAATAAATTGAACATGAAAGAAAAATTGCAACTCTGTAAGCCTACCTTCTTTGTAGGGCCCCGCGATTAATGGGGCCCCTAATTTGGAAGGAATGGAAGCCGTTGAACGGCTTGAGGTTACAGAGAACGCATGCGACAGATCGGATCAGTGTGTGGCGCTCTTAGAGCTCTCCCAGCATAGACTTAAGGGCACCATTATCCTAGTGCCCAGGGCAACCAATAGTTTAAAGACGACCCTGCCTTAATGGAGGTAAATTGAAAGCTTCTGACAGAAGATATTCACTTGTTCCACTCAGTATCCATATCAGCCAATTGATAGGAGGTTTACTTTTTTTGTCAATACTTACCCGTTACAGATATATCTTATGCTGTTATCATAGCCAATATAATAATAAATTTAATCAACCTCATTGTAAACATGTAGAATATCTTTTAAAAACATAACATTTAGGTTTAAAATGTGTTGAAGATGATAATTAAGACAGAAAATCTTATACAGTATACTTACATGTTTAAAATGTTTGGAATGTAAGACTACATTTTTTTTTGTACTAATACCGCAGAGGACCTCTAGTATTTCATATTATTATTGTTATGGGAATCTGTTGGTGTTAAATATTATAAGCTGCAAGAGACATTTAGTTGTGAACATGTCATGTTGTAATATTAGAATTGGGATGTGTCCTGTATTAAAGATAAATGATCAAACACTAACCAGTGTATTGAACATCCTAAAATATACGAAAATATTAAATATGATCAAAATTAAATCATTAATTTGATTTTTCAGTACCGATCTAATCATAAAGAGTATGTTATTTGATGCTGTACAATTATGTCGTCACAGCGTGGTATTTCATACAAAACTCCATACATTCGATCGTTTTGACATTTCATAAAGAATTGCTGATTTGACATATCAGGACACATTCCTATTGTTCTCTGATTCTTGACAAACTAGGTGTTCCCCACGTTTCCGAGGGATGTTACATATTCCCGGGTGCTATTCCAGACTCTAATATATTCTGTAACAAATTGCATGCAGAACCGTAACCGTAACAAACTGCTATCCATCTAAACTGTCACATTTATAAAATTCAGTTAATAAGAAACCAGCACATAATCAGTTTTTGAAAAATGCCGTGGCACTGATCTTGAGCTCGAATCCTATATTGAATTTCAGTATGGAAAGTAAACATCGCCTCACATACTTGGAAACCAGTCGCCATTAATCTACCGGTTTATTTCGTTTATTTAGTTAAAAGTCTTAAAGGCTTCAAATAGTCAACACAGGAAATCCACAGATAACCTGGGCCCACCTGGGCAAGAATTGAGGATTAACCACAACAACTACCCTGTCAATATTTGGGGACAAATTCCCACACTATCTTTCAGTATCATGCCATCTGAAGGTCAAAAACAAACGATGCTATCTTGGTTACACACCACAATGCTACCGCTATCACTACGTTACAGCAGGCAGTTTATTGCCCTTTTCGCTGCCACTATCGAAACCGCTTCCTTTCCTATATAAAGTTTGGTTAAAAGACAGACAAGCATGACTGTAAATGGGACAAGGAACATCGCCGATGCGTTATCTTAGAGTTGAGAAGTTCTTCAGCCTCAAGTGCCTGTAATTTTACCGGCCTCCTTTCCATTCTAACTCGAGCAAAATACAAGTGCACTACAGCTTCGCGGACTAAGTAAAGCGGTAGTACATTCTCGGATTAACTCTAGACTTACTATGCCCCCCCCCCCCCCCTAAAGGTAACCTAAATACAGATATTTGCAATAACAGGGGATTGTCCTCGTGTTGTTGACCACTAAAGAAGATTCTTGTTCAAAAGGCGGCTGTCTCTAAGAGCTGAAGCACACCGATACGAACTTCCATAAACTTACTAACCCACAGTATGTAATTCATAGACCGTGATTGGAAAACTACTGGAGTTGAAGAACTGATCACGGCTCTAAAAAACAGCATGAATACTAGATACGTGCGAGGAAAGGGAATGAAAATAAATGCCACGTCATGTGTACCTGTTGTTAGAGGGAAATGAATATCTTACATTTATTAGTTATGTTAATATTGAGTGCTGCACCGCGCGTGCTACCTCTAACGTGGTTGGAGCGCGACTATCTAGAATTAGGTCAATTGCCATAATTGTATGTTGCTATTTCTGAGCGTGGACAACGCATCTATAGTTTATATACCATTGCGTGTACCTTAATACTTTGAATCGTAGCGCCCATTGATATAACAGACACCGAGAACCCACTCGACGTTCTCCAGGTGTATTTCTTAACATCTCCGTACGTTCCGAAGTCTTCCACGTTTAATGTTACCATTGTTTATGGTGATTATTAACAATATTCTGAAAAAAAAAATTTTTTTTAATGATGACCAGGTAGTGCAGTTTAAAGAGCAGAGAGTAAGAGGATCAGTTAAAAACCTGCAATGAATCAAATGCAAATGTTTTAGTAGACTAATTCAATAGTATGTTTTGACAGGCCAGTTGGCTTGGTGGTTAGCGACTCTGACTGCCAAACCGAAGGTCGTGGGTTCGATTCCCATTCAGGTCAAACATTTTTGTGCATGAACATGTCTGTTTATTCTGTGTCTGGGTGTAAATATAATATTAATTATAAGTATAAAAAAGTAGTCTAAGTAATAAGTATATCAGTTATCTGGTTTCCATAGTACAAGCTCTGCTTAATTTGGAATCAGATGGCCGTGTGTAAAGAATGTCTCAGGATATTTATTTATTTAATTAACTAAGATAAAAGTTGTGTTGAAGAGAGTTATTTCCGCTTCTTCTGAGTGATAACAACCTTCGGAACTGGTATAAGAGTCAAAATTATACCAGTTCCGAAGGTTGAATTATTCATCAAAAGGTTCTCATTCATTTGATATCATTCATTCATCATTCCAGCTCATATCAGTTATTTTTAGGAAACGGCTGGCCAGTTTTTGGCTTGGTGGTTAGAGCCCATACCACAACGCCTCAGGTCTCAAGTTTGATTCCCACCGAGGACAAACATTTGTGTACATGAACATGTCTAGTTGTCCTGTGTCGGGGTGTAAATATCTATACAGGGTGACTGGTGAGATACCTTCAATATTTGAGGACGTGATAGTTGCCGATCATATATGTTGAAAAAAAATAACATTTATAATAAATATTAAATTACTTCTTAGTAAACTTAGTAAACAGTACACCGAGAGTCCCGTATTTACCTGCGCAATACATGGATACGCGCAGCGCGCTATCAACACAGAATACATATGTACCTACACTGTACAGCTGTTGCCTACCTACATCAAGTCCTCTCCCCATGTATGATCCGTTTTCCATTCATACTTTAATCCTGGCTTAGGACAGGCAAAAATACCTAGGTAATCACTAATTTGTTGACTGAATAAAGTGTAGATTGTAGACAATAGAATTTGTGACAAGGTTAAATCTACAGAGCCAATAAAAAGTTCAATAACCTTGGTATTTTCGGCGTATTTAAAAAATGGAATCATACCTATGTTCAACGATTGAATTTAATAAAACTACCTACCTACCTTCAAGTTGTTCAAAATGTGTACCGCCTCGTGTGATGCATAGTTCGGCACGTTTACACATATTGTCTTTAACGCGATTTAAAACGAACGGATCACCTTGCAAACTATCATTAGCACGCGTATACGCACGAACCATGTCCAGGTACTCTGCGTTTGTGTATTGATGAGCCATACTTAACTACCTAGCCTAGATACTTATCACGGGTCACGGGTCATGGGTCACACACACACACACTCACACGGCGCGTAAATATCAACGTTCGCAGGGCGTGGAGGCAGGAAGCGGGAGCACGGACATGTGAACCTGTCGGCGTTTGCGCTTACACTAATGAGTCGGTGCGGTGATGCAACAGGAAGTGGGGTTGTGGGCGGGTATGAGGGCGGTGAGACTAGCTCGTGCCGCTCGTGACTAGATCAACTTAAACAACAAACACCGCGGCGTGTTGAGAGAGTATAATATCCACATTTCACTTATTTTTAGAAAAAATGTAGTAAAAAATTAAGCACCTAATTTTATTATATCATTTTAACGAGAATCGAATACCGAGTACTCTCCATAAGTATCGAGGGTAACTCACCAGTCACCCTGTATAAGTAAATATTTAGGAAAATTAAAGAAAAAAAAATTACATCTGTTATCGTTTCCATAGTACAAGCTCTGCTTAGCTTGGCTGTATGTAAAGTATGTCCCAGGATATTTATTATTATTATGTAGGTATTTATCTTCTAGAGAACACGCTACGCAAGAATGTAGGATCTGTATATCCCTTTATACACAAGATCGATTTCATTTTAGTTGTTCCATACTTTAGACTAACTAAAGTAAACAAGTAATTTCTTGATAATTGTGTGCGATTTTATAATAAGATACCGCTTTCAGTAACCAAAATGTCTGATCATAAATTTAAAAATTATATTAAGAATGTATAATGAAGATAAAAATGTATAAAATAAATTTTATAAATTGTAATAAAAAAAAACACAATGTAACATTGCTTAGTTTCTTGCCGGTTCTTCTCATTTTAAGGCTGACTTCCGAACCGGTTGTAGCTCCAGTAACTTTAAATGTTACCTTCATAAGTGCCTTCCGAACTGTATAAATGGTTTTAAGTTTTGAATTTTGATTTTTTTGAATTAATCTTGAAATTGCTATATCATAGACAAAAAGTCCACTGAGATCTATGGTAATATTTTTCTGCGATGTCTTATAGCAGTAAGTAAATTACTGCACCTTACTACAATTTTTTATACACCTAATTTATTAGACCAATAAGTGTTTACATGATAAGGATTACAATCGGGTACTGTAAATGTCAGTAACCTGTTTTGTCCATCTACACTAGTTTTGTATGTAACGAATAAGCTTAAAAACAACTGGCCGATTTCAAAAAATCTTCAGCGTTGTGAAGGTACACTATCCCTGGGTGACATAGGCTAGATTATATTTTCAAAGAAATTAGGGATCCTTACTAAAACACCAATAATGTAACCCAAGGTGTATAAAAAGTCCATACATCGCGAGCCCTGGGAAAACTATTGATGATAGAAAGATCAATACAATGTAATGTTACATCCCTCGCGGTTTCACCCGCATTTAACCCGGGTAGTCAATAAATAAACAGTCAGAGAAAACTGAGCAACTCGAAGACCTTTTTATTTATTTTATTTCTGACGGGATCACGATTGACCTCAATCACACCTGATGTTAAGAGAAGATGAGGCCGAAGATGGAGCTCGTTTTCCCGTTAGAAGCCAATTCACTCTCCTCTTAAAGAGCCCCGAGTTGTGAATTTATATTTATAAATACACATATTAATTTATAACCATGAAATTTAAAATCGAAATATCATAAAATAATCTTAATAAGCAAATTTTTACCCCGGGAATAAGTAACATCCCTCGGGAACGCGGGTGAGACCGCGGGGAACAGCTAGTAGGTATATAAATAGAGCATTATTATAACCACTTGAAGATTGTCCACTATTAACGAAGTACTTAAACTTATCTCTCGAAATATTCGTAAACAAAACCAGTATGTACTTCATATAGTATTAATTACCAGAAACACAACATGCCCCAAGTATTTGGTATTTACTAGCAAATCATATAACTTTATAATGAAATAAACATAAAACTTACTGAATCGACGTCCTTGCCGGAGCACTTTGCGCTAAAACTGACATGAAGTTATTATCAGTATTCGCAATTTATAAAGAGAACGCGACTCGCGCCAACTTCACTGTAGTGTGGTAGATAACAAAACAAACTACATTCAAGACTAGCAGTCTACCGCATCTCTCGCGTGATAAAAATGGTATCGTTTTATATCGTGAACCGATTTTGATGATAACAGATATACGAGTATATAGCCGAATATCAAACTAAAACTCCATTAAAATTCGTCGTTCGAAAATAGTAGTTTCAGGGAGTTCTGACAGACATATACATTATTTTTTTTTTTTATTTTAATGACCTACATTAACTTTTAAAATATGGTCTGCGGTACCATTCTGTAAGGTAAAATGACGCTAGCTCGAAGATGTTTCGTTCCGGCCTCCATGCTTTGTCTTTTTCGCTAAATATGCAATTACGTGAGAAGAACGATCTCGGAGGCCTCCGTGCGCCGGCTCGCCGACGAAGTCTGAATAAGGAGGCAGATTCTATTCTGTTACAGTCCCGATAACTGCAATCGATATTTGGGACAAATATCAATATGCAGATACGACTGCCCTACAGTTTTATAATTGGGTTATCTTAATATACATAAATAATTCTTCTTCCGTGTGTATGTTAGTGAACTCCTCCTAAACGGCTGGAATGTTTTTTTTTAGTGTTCCAGTGGATTCTAGAATGGTTAAGATTCACAATTGGACCCGGTAGGTGGCGCTGCGGTTGAATTCTTGCATTGTTTTATTTTTAATGGAACTTTTCTATGGAGTTATTTCGATAGAACAATGTCGGGCGGGACAGCCAGTATCTATATAAGTAAGTAGTTGTTGTAGTATTTCAGTTATCTGGTTTCCATAGTACAACCTCTGCATAGTTTAGGATTAGATAGCCGTGTAAAGAATGTTCCAGGATATTATTTATGTATACAAACAACAAGTTTAAATTTAAACTTGTCGTCACCGATTGACTGAGAATCTCTTCACACCCTTCTTGAAGCACCCCATGCTGTACTTACTTGGGAAAACAACGGGAAAACCATCTACTTAATGCTTGTCAATGGCTGACATCCGAACTACAATGATTTTGACCTTCACAAGTAAAAATCGATTATCGGCTCAAAAAAGGAGAAAAATTAAACATGTTTGGTTAGCAAGTCTTGACCATTGATGCCTTAACTAGTTGCAGAAAGCAACTGTTCTATAGACATTAATATCCCATATCTTCTGTGACAAATATGTACCTGTTATCTTATAACTTGAGGGTGTACATTCTTACAAAGTGCCCTGTGACCGTACTAATACACAATACGACTAGGCACGCTATGATGGCCGTTTTGACGTTTCAGATTGTCATAGGAAAAGAAACTGTATTGCTTTGGAATAAGGATTTTCAACATCCTACAGCTGTTGGGTCAATAGATGCAGCTTATGAAGGAATAAAGGTTATTTTTCTTTGTCATCGTTAAACGTCAAAACGGCCATCATCTTGCGTCCCGCAAATTTAGTACTACCACCATACCCATTTCCGCCGTAAAGAGAAGAAGAGAGAACAGTGGATATTTTTGAAGTGACTAAGGCTTTACGGGCCAGTTGACTTGCTGACTACCAAGCCGCAGGTCGTGGGTTCGATTCCCACCCAGGACAAACATTTTGTGTACATGTCTGTTTGTTCTGTGTAAATAATAGTGTAAATATCTATATGAGTATATTTTTAAAAAGCAATATATCAGTTATCTAGTAGCCATAGTATAAGCAGTACGCTCTGCTTGATTTGGGATCAGGTTTTTATATGTCTTCGGCCGACAAACAAGCATACGGTCCACCTGATGGTAAGTGGTCACCGCCGCCTATAGACATTTGCAACACCAGCATCGCAAATGCGTTGTCGACCCTAAGACGTGAAGTTGTTAAGTCACATGTGCCTGTAATTTCACCGGCCCTGCACTACTGCTTCACGGCAGAAATGGCTAAGGTGGTAGTACTTCCCCGGACGAACTCTACACTAAGAGCTCTACATCTATCACTATTTATATTCCATCATACTTTTTTAGCCTCAGTTATCTCTTACACCCTTATGCGGGCACCTCGGGTTGCAAATGATCATAGGCGGTGACCACTTACCATCACATGGACCGTCAACTTATTTGTCGGCGTACATGGTATAAACAATTAATAAATAAAATACAGTTCAGTTTTGAAGCTTCAAAATAAATCAATGTCAAAAAGTCTGACTCTGACTGCCAAGCGGTCGCGGGTTCGAATCCCACCCAGGACAAACATTTGTGTGCATGAACATGTCTGTTTGTTCTGTGTCTGGGTGTAAATATGTATAAAGTATGTATTTTTTTTTAAAACTGGTTCTGCTTAGTTTGGGATCAGATGGCCGTGTGTAAAGAATGTCCCAGGATATTTATTTGTTTTATTAATTGACGGTTACATTAAGGAACAGAATTTGATCGGCAATACCGCATACGTTGTTATCCATGGCTATATGTACATATCCATTGATGCCAAAATTATCACCCCAAGAGTTCTTCACTATGTAATAGGATATGTCGCCGGATCTGTCAAACCCAACAATTTGAATGGCATGAGCCATTGTATTTGGACTGCCACTGAAAAAAAACAAACACATTTTAGGTATACACAACAATTATATATATCTTCCTGTGCAATTAATTAATAAACTAGTGCGCCTCAACATCAATGATTGCATCACTGCTTACCATCAGGTGGGATCTCAGTCAAGCACTAGTTTATATTATTTTATAAAATCGCTTCGCCCAGTCGAAAGTTTAACATAAAATAGTGTAAGATATTTAGACGAATTGAGAACCTCCTCCTTTTTTGAAGTCGGTTAAAAGAAAAAACAAAGGTATAACAGAAAAGATTGCGTCGACTTAAAATAATACCGGCCAAGTGCGAATCGGCCTCTCGCACGAAGGGTTCCGCACCATTATCTATAAAAACGAGCAAAATCAACTTACCATTAGGTGGCAAGTCTGCTGCTTTTCGATCTACTTGTCGTAGGAAACACAGTAACCAGAACATTTCTATAGATATATATTATGTCCAACGCGGTTTTACGCGTTGCCGAGGGATATCACATTTTGCCGGGATAAAATAGCGTATATTTAATTCCAGGATATGCTCTATCTAGGTGCTGTTTCATCCATATCCGTTTAGTAGTTTTTGCGTGATAGAGTAACAAACGTACTTACATACAAATCTTTCCTATTTAAAATATTAGTCTACGAGTAGACTAGCATCCGTGGCGCGGTCCACCCGTGTTCCGGGTGATCTAATAGATTGTAACATACCTTATGTCCAACCGGAACAATGTCATAAGGAATTGCAATCCCGTCATAAATAAAAAATACCTAGATGATGATTTCTTTTTCTATAGATGCCGTGTTTGCATTCATTACTACATAGTACATTCTCTTTTTATAACAGCTTCGATTTTATCCTACGGCGAACATACGGTATCTAGAAAGTGATTAACTTACTGGCAGGAAAATCTTATAATACCCCCAATGTAAGACTTTAATGGTTCTCCATTAATAACAGCAGCGACGGGTCCCAAATTTGCAATTTGAGCGGCTATAGCGTCTTCATTCATATCACTGAAAAATTGATTTTTGTTACATTACATACCATTAATAAATAATAATAATAAATATCCTGGGACATTCTTTACACACGGCCATCTGCCAAACTAAGCAGAGCTTGTACTATGGAAACCAGATAACTGATATACTACATATACTACTTTTTTTTTTCTAAATACACAATGTACATACTTATATAAATATTTTCACCGTGACCCAGAACAAACAGACATGTCCATGCATACAAACGTTTGTCCTGGGTGGGAATCGAACCCACGAATTTCTGTTTGGAAGGCAGAGCGTTAACCACCAAGCCAATCATTGGCCTGTCATTAACCACTAGCACAGCTGATGAGAAATGACCACATAAAATTATTGTAATTGACCTAATTCCATTTAGTCGCGCACCAACCACTGTCGGGCCGGCCCGCGCGGCGCATGGAGCACTCAATCTTAAAGTAATCACGATGTATATATGTACATCTCTCTCTAACAACATTTAGGAAGCATTTATTTGCTTTCCCTTTCTTCACACGTATGAGTAGCTAGCTATCTAGTATGTACGCTGTTTTTGAGAGCCGTGATGTTCGTCGATGACGTATCTATAAAACGTCATTCAAAAATTGTCTATAAATTGATGCCAAGTTAGTATTAGCTCCTGCGGTTTCACCCGCAAATTTAAAGTAGTCCTATTTGCTTGTTTGCGAAATGAAAGAAATAAACACAAACAAACTTGTATCTAAACTTTGTGGTGGCGGTGCAGGATGGTAGCGACGGGGAATACCACCACTCCGTCTCATCTCTAGGGTGTCGTGAGAGGCGAAAGAGCGTGCACTTACACCTTAGACCGACAAAAAAGACCGGTCAACAAAAGCACTCTCAAAGAGGATTGGTGGCAGGCAGGCGGCAGAACGTAATAAAATGCACTGAATCTGTAGAATGCATACTTATTGCGTTGACCCCAAAAATAGGGGTAATAAGGGGGCGGGTGGGGCGTGCCGCAGTATGATCTATTCCCCACCCCGGGTACACTGGGTTTCGAATCTGCTTCATCGCATCGACCATGACAACTTACCTATTACCCCAAATGACAGGGACATGGGGACAGGGCAGGGAGATGATGATGGCTTCTATACGAAATTAACACCAAAAATACTTAAAAAAATGAAAATAAAACTAACAAAACCAATGAATATCATTACAACATACCACACATTTTTAAACCATTGTAGACCTATTTTAGGTCCAGTCTTAGGCCGGGCGCATTTCCCTTGGACCATTGTTAACGGGCGGTAATTGTCTTCAGTGGTGATGCTGGTGAATCGCCTGCATATTTTTTTGAGAGCTGTAACCATGTTTCCTCCGCTGCACCCATTTCTATCCGAGCAGTCAAGCATTTCCTACGGCACAAGACATATTTTTATTTGACGTGCCTTTTAAAGTAATCCTTTCAGATAATACAAAAGACAAATATCAAGTAACTAATTCCGCTGGATCTCCTCTGTCAAGTCCCAAACAAGGAAACTCAACAGGGAAACGACACTCTTTCACTTCTACACGAAGCATCTTCAGGACTTATTAGACCCGGTGTCACTGACCGTTGGAAAAAAGTCATCCTGAAGATGCTTCGTGTAGAAGCGAAACACGTGTCGATTTCATGTTGAGTTTTTATGTTTGGGACTTGACAGAGAAGGAGCGGAATTAGTTACTAGATATTGTGCTAAGTGACTTTCAACACTATGTGATATAGACACATCAGCTACCAAGCACCTCGTCTATAAATAAATATAAAATCGCAGTCAAGGACTAGTTTATATTATTAAAAAAAAAAATAATAATAATAATAAATATTTGTTTTTGTTATATCTTACAATGGATATCCGAAAAGCTACGCCTGAGACAATTAGTTATCTGGTAATCCTTTCGAAAACAAAACCAATTATGGCAGGACAGTTGGCTTAGTGGTTATAGAGCCTGACTGCCACGCCACAGTGTCCGGTCGTGGATTTGATTCCCGCCCAGGACAAAAATTTATGTGCATGTATAATTTTAGAATTTTTACTAGCTTTCTTCTCCCACGGATTGTCAAACACGAGTTTATGCCAGATGGTCTGACGGTCCAGCTAATGGTATGTGGTCAACGCCGCCTACGGACATTTGCAACCCCAGTGCGTTGCCGTCCATGAGCCGTGAAGTTGTGAAGCTTCATGTGCCTGTAATATCACCGGCCCCCTTACCTTTCTAAATGAAACACAGTAATGCAAGTGCACTATTGCTTCACGGCGGAAATGGGTAAGGTAGTAGTAGTTATCTGTAGTTACCTGAACACTCAGGCCCACTCTGTGTTTAGTGTTGATGGCCAGCATGGCTTCCATGAGTCCCACGGAACTGATGGCCCAACACGATGAGCACATTTTCTGATCGAGGACTGGGCCAATGACATTTTTTTGGCGCCTGAAATAATTTACTAATTTATATTTCTTTTTTGTGGATGGTGTTAGACTTTTATGCCTCTTATATTTAAAGGTTTTCGGCCATTGTACCATTAAAAAAATGTGTAAGTGAGAATAATGATTCTTACTGCAAATCATGTTTATTATAAGAATATTATATATGACAATAATAATAATAAATATCCTGGGACATTCTTTACACACGGCCCTCTGGTCCCAAACTAAGCAGAGCTTGTACTATGGAAACCAGATAACTGAAATAAGTACTACATATTCTTATTTCATACTTATTCTGGATATTTCATTTAATAATTACATGGGTTGACAAACAAGCACACGGTCCACCTGATGGGAAGTGGTCACCGCAGGCTATGGACATTTGCAACACCAGGGGCATCGCCAATACGTTGTCGACCCTGAGAAGTTGTTAAGTCTCATGTGCCTGTAATTTCACCGGCCCCCTTACCTTTCTAACCGAAACACAGTAATACAAGTGCACTTCTGCTTCACGTCACGGCGGAAATGGGTAAGGTGGTAGTACTTCTCCGGATGAACTTTGCACTAAGGGAGCGTTCAAGTATTACTTAACGAAATTTTTGAAGATATGAAGAACGTTTTTCTGTATCCCCCCCACCCCCTCTCTAAACGTTACGTAACACTCAAGTGATCATTTTTACCCTAAAGTCGTAAATGTACTTGTCGTTATATAAGTTTTTACATTGGGTATAGTTTTAATCTACTAAAAAAACAAGAGAATTTTAATTCTCAACACCTGCATATTTTGTTTATTTTTTATAAATTTTTGGCTTTACCTACACACAATTGTTTTTCTCATTCATTCTCCTAAGTATTTTAGCTTTTTTACTGATAAACTCTTAAAATAAAATCGCATATTTATTTTAACCTTTGGCAATGCAATTATAAACAGAAACCCAACTGAAATTAAACATTTTACTCGAAATAAAATCGTATTCTTAACAAAATAAGAAAATTATCAACTATTAGTAACCAAGTATGTATGTAAGTAGTTATAAAAAATAATTCGATTAAAATGACTGCTCCTCTGTCCAGGGGTTTGCTAGCCACTCAGATTCCTTCATCACTGGCACCTGGAGTGCAGACGAATACGGCTATGGAATAGGGAATATGCAGGTTTTTTTTTAAACGTTTCTACTAGTTATTACATTACGAAAGATAAATATAACACATCCAAAAGCAATTTTTTTTTTATTAAAATCACTGTCATTTACGGGCAACTTAAACGGGACCATTTTGGCGCGTTTATTCTGTGACGTCAGGTTACACTTGGACAATGTCAACAACGAAGTGTTTGGTTCATAAAATTACTGAGAATTAAAAAAGTGAGTGATAAAATCAACTTAGTACCATGGAAAAGCACACAAAAGGTTATTATAAATATTGTGTCGTTCCTATATGTGAAAATAATATCAAAACTGCACCTTACAAAGTATATTTCCTTATGCCGAAAGATGCAAGTTTAAGGAAAAAGTGGTGCAAGGCGATAAGAAGAGACAATGTATCGTGTTTAAGCTGATTATACTGTTGTGAAGATCATTTTAATGTAAGTAAGGACATCAGAAAAGTGATAAAATATATTTAAGAATAATTTTTACATAATTACCTGCACATACATGTTTTGTTTACAAACCTCGACGAACACATAACCTAGTTTAAGAAAAGTGCTTGAAGATATCCTCAATATCTAAAACATTAAAATTACTCACCCAGGCCAAACATTTGTGGGCATGAACATGTCTGTTTATGCCCAGAATGTAATATCTTTCTATCTATATAAATATAAATTTAGAAAAACAGTAGAATATGTACTATATCAGTTATCTGGTTTCCATAGCACTCGCTCTGCTTACTTTAGGATCGGATGGCCGTGTGTAAAGAATAACCCAGGATATTTGTTTTTATTATTTATTTACCTAGAAGATAAATACTGTACATATATAAATCAGTTTTATATTAATAGATTATTGCTTTATTTATCAATAAATTTTAAGTTGTTTAGTAAGTAGAGTTTTAAGTTTCTTTTTTCTATTTCTATAAAAATAAAATATGTACATAAAAATATTTACCAATCAACTCTGATCGGTAACTCGTCTGTTACATAGGTTTCATCAACGTTCACTTCTTCTTTAGGGGTAACACAACTCTGAAAACTCCGGGGTGTGCAACGATATCGATAATCGTTCATCGACATCAGTTTTGCAAACTCTTCCCTGGACATATCAGAGAATTTTGTAAGGCCATGTGTTGCGGTTGGGTCCAACTTATTTAATCTTGATATATCTTCTAGTGAATCCTGCAATTAGTAATACGTTTCATCTATATATATAAAAATGTTATGTTGGTTTGTGTACGCTTCAAAAACTCAAAAAGTTCTGCACCAATCGAGCTGAAATTTTAGCATGATATATAATCCGAATCAAGGATTGTTTTTATCTATGTTTTGCATCAGTCACATATCCGCGAGCGTCTTTGTTTTGTTTCTCATTTCTCAACCATTCAATCACAATGTGCCACAGCGAAGCGTGACAAGGTACAGCTATTATCTATAAATTAATACGTGATGCGAAAACTTAAGATACATGGAGTCGAGTGAGATTAGGCATAGCTAAAGTATTATGGAGGAGTGCAGTAAGCTTAAATTTATAAATATTTATTGTTACAAACACATTAAATGCGGTCGACACATACAATTTACAATAACGTGCCGTGTTTTCTTTTACGGTAGCTTCCCCATACACATCATTAACCCTTCGAGCTGTTTCTGCGGCGCTGGCGCTGGTGCCACGGTGGAACTCGATTATTTATTTTTTTTGTGAACTTAACGATGTCAAAATAATTGACAGCCCTAACTAAATGCAATTTGAACCCACTTACGTTATGTATGCCTCATTCACGTCAGTACTTTTCTACAACTTCCTTACGACTAACAACTTACCATTAACTTGACAGTCTGCTGTTTGTCGGTATACTTGTTATAAGAAACACAGTAACCAGAACATTTCTATAGATTCATATTATGTCCACCGCTGTTTTACCCGCGTTCTCGAGGGATTTCCCGGAATAAAATACCCTATATGTTATTCTAGGATATGCTCTATCTATGTGCAAAGTTTAATCCATATCCGTTTAGTAGTTTTTGCGTGAACGAGTAACAAACATACTTACATACAATTCCTCTTTATAATATTAGTATAGATATATTTAAAAAATGATAAAAACAATAACATTACTCACTCTAAAATTCTGCAGTCGTGTAAAATATTCATCGTCCTTGTAACTTTTATTAAATTGCACCAGGTACGTGTTGAATTTCGTGTATTGTTCAATATTCAAGACATTGGTTGTACTTTTTAATTGTTTATTTTTTAGGTTTTTAGTTTCAATATACACATTTACAAGAAGAAACAATAGAAAAGTTAATAGTAATGAAACTGTACAAACTATATGGTAGTTCAACATTATGAACTGTATTGTTGAGTGGTTAGAAACAGAGTTAACAATGATCATTGCATCGGGACATGGAGTACATGTTTATTTGTGTTTTTCCTATACCTATTTAAACCAGGCTCTTTCCCTCCCCTCTCCGACCCCCTCGCCTGGCCGATGATAGTCACTAACGTTTTCCTGAACAATTTGTTCACACATTAAAATTTTATACAAAAATTACACTTTTGAAAGGTGTAAAAAACTTATGGTAATAATAAAACATATATGGTAGAATTGTCTTTTTTATTATGTTTTATTATAAAATGTTGTATGGCATACAAAAATAATTCGACATGTTTTCGTAAATTTTACAATCAGGTCAGGATTAAAACTATGAGAACTTATACTATTTATTGCCAATACATATTATTCAATAGAATGTAGAAAATTAACAGTAATCGGCATATACTTTTGGATATTAACTTGTGGCTAATTAAGAAATTGATTTGACATAACTCTGCCTGTGGTTTGGTCTTAGGCGGTCGGAGAAAGCTTTGTCTGTGGCGATATTTATTTATTTATTTCAACAACAAAATCCACAGCTCTTAGTCACTAAAATTTTGACATATATACTTACATAATACTTACAGCCAATTATGGATTTAAATTTTGATTTTTTAACCTAGTTTTATTTAATGCAGTCACATCCATACTGTATTCAGTACTTAATTATATCATATAAAATTATATAAATACAATACTTGGTGTATATATTGACCGCCTAAGCCCGTAAGCCCTTAAAAAAAATGCGCGCGCGTTTGCCGGTCGCCGAAGTCGGGTGCTAGCTGCCGCGTCCATGTCGTTTTGTATCTTATATACGTATTATATAACTATTTGGAGCACTACTACTTATCGACATAAAGCGAGTAGTGTCGCCGTTTCCGTGTCGATATATATGGGAAGACTTATTAAATAGAAATAAAATCAAAAATATATTTCTTCTTCAACCTTAGACTATTGTAATAGCGACTAAATTCGTCTGTACTTAAGATAACATATGATAACATTTTTTAAAGAACTAAGTCCGCATGACATAATCGAATTTAATAAAAAAACATTTTATATTTAGACCATTTCATATGCAGTTGCCATTCCGATTGGTTGTCACTATTTTATTGTGTAGAAACGTTGTAAATATCTATTAATGAAGCATTTGAAAAAAAAGTATTTTACGGGATGTTTATTGGTATGAAATATATAAATAAATATCCCGGGACATTTTTTACACACGCTCATCTGATCCCAAACTAAGCAGAGCTTGTACTATGGAAACCAGTTAACTGATATACTACATATACTACTTTTTTTATATACATATAAAGATTTTTAACACCCAATTTAATAAGATTTTTATATACAGGCTGCTACAAAACTAACCGTAAAGCTGAAAGGAGGTTAAATGGGGCCTTATAACGAGTCCATTCACAATACATATTTAAGAACCGTAAATACGAACGCTGTATAACATACCCCAACAAAATAAAAAATATATTTTTATGAATGAAAAATAGAAAAACTATTAAAGTAGGCAATTATTAGGTAAAATAGGTACGTAGGCCTTTCTGTTAAATAATCTGGTTCCCTGACATGACAGCTTACTAGGGTTGTTGGCTTTGAATATGAATTATATTATTACAGGGTATTTGTAACACGTTGTAATTGTTTTTTTTTCCGTTTGCCTATAATCTTTGCATTTTATGGATCTCCTCTAATTAAACGAACTAAATATATAAATAATAATAAATATGGTGCAATTATTAAAGTATGTATTTAGAAAAATAAATCGAGTTTATATAGTGTTGGGTTCTTATTTAATCTGTGGCTAGATATAAAACTCCCGCCTAAACTTCCGGAACCTGCAACGAACGTTGTTTACGCGCGCCGCCACATCAACCCATGGCGCTGCTGTAGTCAAAACTCAAGAAGCCGCGCGTACGCGTCTCCACTGTAATATTCAATAAAAATATAAACCATCCAAATAAACACTATCAACTGTGCTGTTCCGTATGGTCTAAGTGACAGTGAACGTTTGTGATAAGAATTCCGTCCCGGGACACGTTCGGTTCCTGGATAACATTGGTGAGTTGTATTTCATTAAGTATCTAGCCACACTGTTTTCAAATAACGAAATTTTAAAGCTATCGAAGCGCACATTTTGGTCCTTCGAGCCGGATTAACCAGTTACGAAATCTATGCAACTAAATATCTATTTATTTACATAATTAATGGTTTCGGAAATGAAATACACATTGGATTAGGAGAATGGACACAAAAGAATAAGATCTGAATGTGATTCAGAATTCTAAGTAGTATACTTTTAGAGATATAAGCAAATTAGTACACAAAGTTATGAGTGTACCTAACCTACTCCCGACACTGAATAGTACTTTATTAAGTGTGAATTATACCAATAATTATGTAAATAAATAGATATTTAGTTGCATAGATTTCGTAACTGGTTAATCCCGGCACGATAGACCAAAATGTGCGCTTCGATAGCTTTAAAATTTCGTTATTTGAAAACAGTGTGGCTAGATACTTAATGAAATACAACTCACCAATGTTATCCAGGAACCGAACGTGTCCCGGGACGGAATTCTTATCACAAACGTTCACTGTCACTTAGACCATACGGAACAGCACAGTTGATAGTGTTTATTTGGATGGTTTATATTTTTATTGAATATTACAGTGGAGACGCGTACGCGCGGCTTCTTGAGTTTTGACTACAGCAGCGCCATGGGTTGATGTGGCGGCGCGCGTAAACAACGTTCGTTGCAGGTTCCGGAAGTTTAGGCGGGAGTTTTATATCTAGCCACAGATTAAATAAGAACCCAACATTGGCTCTCTCTTTCTTTCAATAAAGTTTTGTATGCGCTGTTGCAGTTCGTCGTTTGAAACATTTATTTGTATTAAGTTCTGGTCTATGGGCTCGATGGGCTTTGATGGGGTTACTTTGTTAGTACATTCGACATTCTCCTTCCAGACTGGGGCATCGCCCTCATACACCTCCTTCTTCCATATAGGCACGGAGGCTTTGAGGTGTTCTATGCAATGCGAGACCGCGTCGAGGGACTCGCGCCTGTGGGGGCTGCTCACTGCGATCACCACTGAGGCTTCGCGACAGGGGACGTTGCCTAATCTGTGGTATATGGCAATACTATGTATAACCGGCCATTTATTTCTGACGTCTTCACATATGGTCTTCATGGATTTAAGCGCCATTGATTCGTATGCCTCATATTCTAGTCTTAGCACCAATGTTATCCAGGAACCGAACGTGTCCCGGGACGGAATTCTTATCACAAACGTTCACTGTCACTTAGACCATACGGAACAGCACAGTTGATACTAAAACTGGCTTAGTACACTTGAGTTCAGGAGGATTGCTGTCACGGAATTCAGCCATGACCATGGTTCAACGGACCTGGTTGGATCGATCGGGATCAATCTAAGTGGCCAATTAAAACCATGGCTGAATTCCGTGACAGCAATCCTCCTGAACTCAAGTGTACTAAGCCAGTTTTAGTGTCAACTGAGTCTGACACGTATGAAATAGTGTATAGCTTAACGAAAACATATTCTAGCTACAATAAATTGCTCAACGTCGTTGCTCGATGCTATCAGTTTATACATAATTGCAAGTCAGCTGCTGAGGAGCGTAGATCTCTCGCTGTTTCGGACCTCAGGAAGGCACATGATATTTTAGTGAAATCTGTTCAAAAACAACATTTTTCGAGCGATATAGTATCTTTATCAAAGGATAGTTGCTGCAGTAATTCCTTGCGAAAGCTCAACCCTTTCATAGATTCCAACGGTTTCCTCAGGGTGGGGGGTCGCCTTTCACAGTCAGATTTAACGTATGAAAAGAAGCATCCTCTGTTACTTCCTAAGAAATGTAATTTCACTAATATATTAATTGATCATTTTCATAAAGCTTATTTGCACGTAGGTCCACGAACTCTTCAAAGCATAATAACACAAAAATATTGGATCATTTCAGCGCGTGATGCTATTCGATCACGTACCATGAAATGCATTGCCTGCTTTAGGGTATCTCCCATAAATCGACAACCAATAATGGGGGAACTTCCTAAATATCGTACGCAAGACATTCATGTTTTTCATACCGTAGGCGTTGACATAGGCGGACCCTTTTCTACGAAGGAGTCAACTCGTAGAAATGCTCACGTATCCAAATCTTATTTGTGCGTGTTCGTGTGTTGTGCCACACGAGCGGTACACTTAGAGGTCTTGTCCTCTCTGAGTACCGAGTGCTTTCTCGCATGTTTCGACCGTTTCACGGCAAGGATTGTGTCCGATAATGGCACCAATTTTGTGTCAGCTGGTAAACAGCTGACTGAGGTAGTAAAATTCCTAAATTCGGATTTAGAAAATATATCGCATGGCTTCGTTTCTCGCGGAGTAATTTGGAGACATAATCCACCGACAGGCAGTAATTTTGGTGGACTTTACGAAGCTGTTGTCAAATCTGCGAAACTACACCTAAAACGTAGTATCGGTACACGTGCTCTATCGTTTGAAGAGCTAGGGACACTCTTTGCTCGCGTCGAAGCTGTACTTAATTCAAGGCCATTGTGTGCTTTATCCAGCGATCCAAACGAGTTTGAGGTTCTAACTCCCTCACATTTCCTCATAGGTAGAGAACTCTTATCGGTACCGGAATACAGTTTAACTGATTTGACCAGTTCTAGATTGAATCGTTGGCAATGCGTCCAACAAATATCACAACATTTTTGGAAACTTTGGAGGCAAGATTATTTACATACTTTACAGCAACGTCAAAAATGGTTTACTAATTGTCGTAGTCTTAATGTCGGTGATCTTGTATTAATTAATACTGATGCTCCACCTCTCAAGTGGGGGTTAGCTAGAATTACAAAATTACACGGTGGTCCGGACGGTGTGGTCCGTGTCATTGTTTTAAAAAATTCAAACGGAAACGAATTTACACGTCCCGTTTCAAAAGTGAGTCCTCTACCGTTGGATCAGGACTCAGAATGTTTATAAATAATTTCAGGCTTTATTTGTATCTAAAATTGTATCTACCTATACATAATGTATTAACTATTATATAATTCAACTATTCAATTTATATTCTATTATACAGTCCACTAACACTTTAATTATATTTCAATTTATATTCAAGTACACATTATCTATACCTTAAGTTTTATCTATTTCAACTTTGCCATGGTATCGTAACTGGGAAATCCTTGCGGATTTCGGTGGGGGGAAATGTTGGGTTCTTATTTAATCTGTGGCTAGATATAAAACTCCCGCCTAAACTTCCGGAACCTGCAACGAACGTTGTTTACGCGCGCCGCCACATCAACCCATGGCGCTGCTGTAGTCAAAACTCAAGAAGCCGCGCGTACGCGTCTCCACTGTAATATTCAATAAAAATATAAACCATCCAAATAAACACTATCAACTGTGCTGTTCCGTATGGTCTAAGTGACAGTGAACGTTTGTGATAAGAATTCCGTCCCGGGACACGTTCGGTTCCTGGATAACATTGGTGAGTTGTATTTCATTAAGTATCTAGCCACACTGTTTTCAAATAACGAAATTTTAAAGCTATCGAAGCGCACATATAGTATATCAGTTATCTGGTCCCCATAGTACAAGGTTTGCTTAGTTTGGGATCAGATGACCGTGTGTAAAGAATGTCCAAGGATATTTATTTTTTATATTAATGCACAGCGCAGTACTTTTTCCTCGAACAGGCGTATAGGTTTTAATTGTTCATAATATTTATGCAAGTCGTTATTATGTACTTTTATTAATTATGCTAGCTGGCCTTAATACTACAATATATAATTAAAACAATTGATACATCATCTTTACATCCCATCACCGTAACGTCACATTAGATAGTCGGCTTTAAAAAGAATTTCATGGAAAAATAACCTTTATTTCTTCTACTATAAAGTTCTTTTGATAATCGTAAATTGTATAATGTTACATATAAACCTTATTACCAAGCAATAGAATTATTTTTCCAATGACATATTTTAACTTTAAAAAGGTTAGTCCTAACAAAGCCGAGCTGTGAGTTTCAATAGGGAATACCAATAATTACTTGATAATATTCACTTCTTACTCGTATAATGAAATAGTGAAAACAATCACTTAGTTGAATGAAATAATCAAATTAGACATTTATGTAAATAAGTGGTTTTATATACATGTACATTATATTTGGAGAATAATCCAACATAATAATTCGACCGTTTCAACGTGTACTATGACCTTGCGCGATTCATACATCTTATAAGCATGGAATAGAATATCTACGCCAATACGAGATAGCTTATACGCGCGATGAAAGGGAAAGAAGATAAATGCCACCCAGTGCCTGATTAACTACGTAGCTAAACTTACGGCACGCTGTGATGGCCGTTTTGACGTTTAACAATGACAAAGAAAAATAACCTTTATTCCTTTAAACATGAGGTGCATCTATTAATCCAACCGCTAATTCTATGATGATGGAAATCAACCTTATTCCAATGCAATACAGTTTCTTTTCCTATGACAATCTGAAACGTCAAAACGGCCATCATAGCGTGCCGGTAGCATAGAGTAGCAGTTGCTCGAGCAAAAGGGCCGCGTGTCTATGGCCGCCCACCTCCGCCTGACCGTATTTTTTTTAATAAAGCTTATAAGCACGTTATATTGAACTTAGCCTTGCACAAGTTCTACACAAAGTCATATATAGGCGCAATAGTCTTACGTATATTTTTTTACCGCTTTATGCTAAAAAAAAACCATTACAGACTAAAGGCGCCTCGAAAGAGTTTGCTACGGGCCCCACAGTTGCTCAATCCGGCACTGCTATCTGTGGAATCCATATTTAGTGTTCGTTATCGCGTATAAAATAGAGTTTTGGGTCATTGAAAAAAGGTACACTTTACACTAACCGCGTTAGGACGGCTCTCATTATCATTTAACAAAAAAGTCAAATGTAAAAATAAACCTTATTTCAATGATTCAAATTTCAATTTTAAACAATTTCTAAACGCTCTCCTCTCTAAGGCGGTCTGTGAACGAACTTAACACTAAACATACCATAACCGGGTCAAATGACCCATTTTGAAGTTTGCATTGAAAATCCACGTATCATCTTATTGCTGTTGCTCATTTGACTTCATGACTCTTTCTTACTAATTAATATACAGTTATACTATTTGTTTACCTTCCCAACAACCATATTTCATACATACAAGCAGGAAATATAAAGTCACATTTGACCCGCTATGGTAGAAATTGGTACCTAGTAAGTGTTGGTATGATTATAGTTAAGTCTTCAACATAAGATCTGTTCTAACTCACCATAACATATATTTTTACCCGTATACATCTTTATTCTATAAACAACATAATACTTAAAAACTAATTTATTCTCAGTTGGTGTAATAAAAATTACTTCGCAAATTTGCTCCGTTATATCAAAATACATACTTAGAGATTACTTCCATATGTAAAAATACCTTATGATAAAATTATTATTTAAAATTACCACCGTTATTGACGCATTATTCACTTTTATAGTAAACTAGCTGTCCCCCGCGGTTTCACCCGCCTTCCCAAGGGATACCTTCCTCATGAATTATTTTGTCCATTAATGAAAACTGCATCAAAATCCGTTGCGTACTTTAAAAGGCATACAGACGGCGGAAGCGAATTTGTTTTATACTATGTAAGGATTATATGAGTATAAAGTTGTAAATGCGAAACTACGCTTAAATCGAACATTCAATACTAACAAAATATTAACTGAACACATTATTTGGCAAGGACACTTATTACTTAGAAAATATAAATTCCATGAAAAACCTAAATGTAAATATTTCTAAATGTACCAGGTTCCAAGATGCTATTCTCGATGGTTTTAATTTTGGCACATTTCTTCACGCCCGTTAATCCCGAAAAGGTGGGCAGAGGTCACTTTATCACATGTGACATGTGGTGAGCAATGTTTCCGGCACTTTAACAATCTCAACCAACAAATATTTGTAAACAAACATTAATATTACTTTGCACGACCCGGGGAACCCTGGTCCTCCACCACTCGACCACCCAGGCAAGACACATTATGCAATTAGATATAATCGGGTGTGAATAGCATTTGGAACCACTGCTTTTCTATTTACTATATATACTTATTATTAATTATTGCTAAACATTTCCTAAAGGCACTTTTCAGTCTCAGTGAAGTAAATATACGGCAATTATTTGACGTTGACTGTCGCGACTTCGTTTGCCAGACCGCAGATATTGAGGCCAATTGCCAGATTCAAGTAACCGCCGTTGCCAAATTCTTTTCCCCACGAATTCTTGGCGATGTAGTAGGGCACGTCAGCGCTCAGATCGTAGCCGACGAGCTGGACGGCGTGGTTCAGATCAGCTGGAGATTCACTGAAAATAAAATTTTAAAAGTTTTATTGGCATTTTACAGGCGGCAAAAGTGAAACTATTACAAAACTACCGACTAATTCTCTCGCAGGCCAATGTTTTTTTTTGTTTTATCGAGTATTAGATCACAACGGCGCGGCGCTTCAATAACGAACACATGATCAATAAAGTAAGTTACTCAAAAAAAATACTATCAAATTTTGAATAAATATTGGATGGTCGGATTGGTAGTGCAGTGGTAAACCCTGGAACCCAACCAGGGCAAACAGTTGTGTGTATGATATTTCTGTTTGTTCTGCATCTGTGTTTGTATCTATGCTATAACTTGAAATTCTAATCCGGAACCTTTTTGTGTGATGAAAAATTTTATGAATGATAATCACAATCTATACAATTCAAAAGTGATTGATGATTAATTAAAATATTTCCTTTTTTTTTTATGCCACAAACAAGCCGACGGTCCACCTGACGGTAAGTGGTCACCGCCGCCTATGAACATTTGCAACACTAGGAGCATCGCCAATGCGTTGTCAACCCTGAGACGTGAAGTTATTAAGTCTCATGTGCCTGTAATTTCACCGGCCCCCTTACCTTTCTAACCGAAACACAGTAATACAATTGCACTACTGCTTCACGGCGGAAATGGGTAAGGTGGTAGTAGTTCCCCGGACGAACTCTGCACTAAGAGCTCTACTACTACCCTGTAATACAAAAGTTTCACTTCTATCGTGTCTTTACGACACACCGAATATTATTACCCCCATGCTATAAAGGCATCTCCAAGTCCTGGACGCTAAGCTCGAAAATCGATATTTATACCTGTATCAATAGATGACATAAAAGTAATGATTTGATATGTTTATTTTGTATTTTTCTGGGACCTGTTCATTGTCGAGTATAGACGACAATGGTGCACAGGGCACGCTTGCGCATGTCGAGTATAGCTGACATTGGCGTTGTTAAAAGTGAATTCGTCTTTAACATACCTGCAATGATATTGTATAACGCCCCCAAGGTAGTTCTGCCAGGTGAGGGCGTTAACAGCTACAGTCACCGGCCCGTGGGTCGCCAACGCGTCCAGTATCATCTCTTCTTTGTTCACAAAACTGGAATAAATAAATAAATAAATATCCTGAGACATTCTTTTACACACGGCCATCTGGTCCCAAACTAAGCAGAGTTCATGCACACAAATGTTTGTCCTGGGTGGAAATCGAACCCGCGACCTTCGGCTTGGCAGTCAGAGCGTTAACCACCAAGCCAACTGGCCTGAATAAAAGTAGAGTTTTAGACGCAACCGCCTCAACTCATATCTAGTGTTGTAGGCGACTAATGAGTAAACCGAAGACCACTGACACTTCACACATAGTGGTCAACAAATGCATTGCTACTATTCTCAACAAAATGTCACCAAATAACGTGTACGATACAATATTATAAATGCGAACGTTTGTGAAGACGTATTAGGTTGGGGAAAAAGTCTTTTCGCATTTTAGTATGTATGAACTTGTAATAAAATCTCTTCGGCTATACTATTTGTATCTGGCTGGTTTTGGTATCATTGAAAGTTTCAATTTTAAAGAACATAATTTCAAATTCAAATTAGGAAAATGTGTGATTTGCATTTGTTTTTCCTACCGCCAAGATGAGTGAATCTAATGAAGAAATTCGATTCATTTTAAAATTTTACTACAAAAAAGGTAAAAATGCAACGCAAGCCGCGAAAAAAATTTGCGATGTGTATGGACCTAGTGCAGTATCTGTGAGAGTAGCACAAATTTGGTTTAAGCGTTTTCAATCCGGAAATTTTGATGTCAAAGATGCACGTCGCTCTGGTCGTCCTATTACGGATAAAATGGATGCCATTTTTGAAAAAGTGGAGCAAGGTCGGCATATCAGTAGTTACGACGTAGCTGAAGAACTGGGAATTGACCACAAAACAGTTTTGGCGCATTTGAAAAAAACTGGGTACACAAAAATGCTAGATATTTGGGTACCTCTCGAGCTCACTGAAAGAAACCTAATGAACCGTGTACTCATTTGTGATTGTTTATTACGACGTCATGAAACTGAACCATTTGTGAAGAAGCTGATATCTGGTGATGAAAAGTGGATCACGTACGACAAGAACGTGCGACAAAGGTCGTGGTCAAAGGCCGGTCAGGCTTCACAGACTGTGGTGAAACCCGAGTTAACTCGCAACAAGGTGATGCTGTGTGTGTGGTGGGATTGGAAGGGCATTATTCATTATGAGCTGTTACCACCAGGCAGGACCACCGATTCTGAACTCTACTGCGAACAACTGATGAGATTAAAGCAAGAAGTTGAGAGATAGCGGCCGGAATTAATCAACAGAAGGGTTGTGGTTTTTCATCATGATAACGCTAGACCTCACACATCTTTAGACACTCAGCAAAAATTAAGAGAGTTTGGCTGGGAGGTATTAATGCATCCACCGTATAGTCCTGACCTTGCACCTTTAGATTTCCACCTGTTTCGGTCTCTTCAGAATTCTTTAGGCAGTGTCTGGTTAACATCACGAGAGGACTGTCAAAACCACTTGTCGCAGTATTTTGATCAGAAGTCCCAACATTTCTATAGCAATGGGATCATGTCCCTACCTACAAGATGGCAAAAAGTTATCGAACAAAATGGTACCTACATACTTTAGTTAAATGTAAATAAACTATATTAAAAATGTTTTGAATTTTCTTAAAAAATGCAAAAGGAACTTTTTCCCCAACCTATTATGAATTTATATAACTCTTTCAAGAAAAAAATCTATACAGCTAGGCGATTGTGTTATGGTCTTGGAATCGAAGTTGCGGCGGATTCGTTACTAGATTGACCGTTGGGTGATTGCTATCTCATTCACGTACTTACGCGCAGAGGGAGATAACAATAGTGTGGCCGTCAATGTATCGGCAAACTGGCTTCGATTTCGATAGCGAGAACATTACACAATAGCCCTGCCGATTTGGATGAAACTCGGTAGTATATAGTTTATAATCTGGATTGACATATAGAATACTTTTTGTCCAGACGAAGCCGTCCTCCGAGGGTGTCATTCTGCCCTCTTATTCAGCTAATACAAACTTCGTCGGCGAGTCGCTTGACGGTGGCCTCGGAGAGCTTACCTCTCACGTGATTAGTAGTATTAGTGTAGTTAGCGAAAGAGAGAGAGCACGGAGGCCGCGACGAAACATCCTCGAGTTAGTGTAATTTTCCTTACACAATCGAGCTACTGTAAGGTATGATCGTAGCTAGAGGATGTTTCGTCGCGGCATCCATGCTCTGTCTCTTTCGCTCACTACGCACCCCGACGAAGTTTGTATTAGGTGAATAAAGCGCGTCACACACGATGAAGATACCATAATATTTTATATTAAGATTGATGAGACAACGTCATACAAGTGAAAGAGAAGGAAATTACAGATAGATAGTTTCTTCTCTTTTTAGCGTATATTGCTGTATCATTGATCTTAAGAAAAACTATTATAGTATCGTAAATTAATAATAAATAAATAAAATGTTTCTTATAAAATTATTAAAACCTATTAAAACTATACATAGGCTATAAAATGTGTGTGTGTGTGTATTAGTGTGAGTTAATAATCGTGTGTGACGCGCTTAAATGGACAGAGAGGCGAGCTACACAAACTGAACTTCTTTGATACAAAGTGAGAACCGCCTGAGCGATTCTAAGATACTTACTCGTCGCACGTGAAAGTGCTGATTCGCACTCCGGTAGCGTTTTTAGTCGCCTTACAAGCGCCATCTGTCAACTTAAGCGGGTACTCCGAGTCCTTCTCTATTGGCATATCGGTGAGCGCGAGCCAGTCGAGTAGGAGACAGATATCGCCGCCTGCGCAGCCGCTGTTGCCTAGACCTGCGCAGTCGATGATTTCCTAAAAAAAATTAAGAATTTACGTCTAAATGACAGTTTTTTTAAATGACAAATATACCGACACACTGGCAGACTGTCACTGATGGTAAGTGGTCACCGCCGCCTATAGACATTTGCAACACCAGGCATCGCCAATGCGTTTTCGAACCTGAGATGTTAAGTTGTTTAGTCTATAGTGTCCATAATATCACCAGCCCTATAGTAATACAAGTACACTGCCTCACGGTGGAAATGGATACGGCCATAGTACTTTCCCGAACAAACTGCACTAACAGCTCTACCACTTAACTTTTATTTAAATTTGCTCTGTTTTTGCTTCATGAAATCGTAACAACGTGTGTAAAACCGTATTACATAATAAGGTCAAAAATTTATTTTGGCTTACAATGGCACTGAAGGCTAAAGCTAATGAAGCTACCACAGTTTCGGAACTCAACCTCATATTGAGAAGAACCTGCAGAATATTCGATGAGGTAACATTTTAATAATCAGACATTTTTTGTTATTATTACAAGCACATACCTGAACGCTAAGCGGTACCAAGTTGCCAGTCTTAATCGCCGCCATAGTTTCGATGGTGCCGACAGTGCTGAATGCCCAGCACGCTCCGCATAGACCCTGGTCTTTCACCGAGCCAACCACACCTTTTGCTCTCCTGTAATCATACAAAAGAACACCTTTTTTATATCAATTACACCGACAAACAGGCAAACGGCCAAGCTGATGGTAAGTGATCACCGCCATTTGCAACACCAGGGGCTTTGTCAATACGTTGTCGACCCTGTGACGTCAATATGTTAAGTCTTATGTGCCTGTAATTTCATCGGCCTGTACCACTGTATCACTGAAGCGGACTTATACTATGTTGTCCTCGGTTTCACCCGCGTTGCCGAGGGATGTTTCATTTCCCCGGGATAAAAAGTAGCCTATCCTACTACCCAGGTTGTAAACTATTTATGTACCAAGTTTCTTTTAAAGCCGTTTAGTAGCTTTTGCGTGAAAAAGTAACAAACATCCATGGATCCAATCTTTCCCATTTATAGCATTAGTAGGATAGTAGAAATTAATAAGAATAATAGAAATCATAGGAATAGTAGAAATTAGTAGAAATTTGTAGGAAAAGTAGAAATTATGGAATAGTAGGATTAGTAGAAATAGTATGATGAATTGGCACGTGTTTGACCACAATCTCATCGTAAGTGATGATGTGGCCGACGGTGGTAAGCACACAAAGCCTAAGGGAAACTGGCTCACAAATTTAGCTGGCCGAATACACCCGGAGGTCCTTTCTGATAGATTTTCAACCTGACGTTGATACCCAGGGTGCTATAGTAAGAGCACGTCTACACGTAACTAAGTTATTTTCATCAGAAAAATGCCTTCTAGAACACGGACGAAGCCGCAGGGCGGTAACTAGCACTTAATAAGTAGTTTTATAACCAGTAGTAGGTATACTTGAATAAGTTATCATTTTAATGACAAATATTTAATATTAATATGGATGTGATATAAAAAAAATCTTTACGATTTTGCCCTTTTAAAAAACCCTTATTTTAAAGTGGATTAAAACAGTTGATATTCGGTAACAAACTGTGATTTTTTTATAGGTCTGTGATTTAATTACGCATAAACGGCTGAAAGGATTTGAATGAAATTTAGACACTAGTTGTCCACCGCGGTTCTACCCGTTCTCGGGGGCTGTTACATTTTCCAAGGATAAAAAGTACCCTTTGTAATAAGATTATTTTCCATGATGTAATACTTGTTCTAATTTTTACACTATTTTTTATATTATATACTCATTGAATAGCTATATCTTCTAAGTTTTTGAACCAAAAGCAATGCTGCAACCCTAATGTCGCTTTTAATTGTGATTGTTAAAAAAGCGAAGTAAAACAAAAACAAATTAATATTTAGGGAAAATTTAATAAAAAATTGACAATTTTTTTTTTATTTTTACCCGATCGGACTTCGAATTAACAGGATCATCCATGGCTAATCTGAAGATTGCTTGAAAATGTTACCAAAACCGGACCAGCCTGCTGATCCCTAACGTAGCAGAGCTTGTACTATGGAAACCAGAAAACTGATATACAACCTTTTGTTTTCTTAATACACATTACACCCAAACCAAAACAAACAGACATGCACCCAAATGTTTGTCCTGGGTGGGAATCGAACCCAAGACCTGCAATACATTAAAAAAATTGCAAAACCTCTATGGCTCATCATTATATAATCTATTGTCGAACATTTTTTGTCCTATCATTAATACTCTTCGCAGCGTATGCGATGAAAGACATTTTATGGCAAATTTTTTTTACACCTTCGGTTGGTTTTAATAGGAATTTCTAAAGATTTCTAGAGTAATCTAGTACTAAATATAGCCTATGTTACTCAGTTATAATGTAGCTTTCTAATGAAAAAATAATTATTAAAATCGGTCCAGTACTTTTTGAGTTTATTCGTTACATACAAAAATACAAATCTTTCCTCTTTATAATATTAGTGTAGATAATATATTCATGTATATTATTTAAAGGTATCATCGGTATATGATTTAGAAAAGAGCATTTAAGTTCAAGGCCAGCAAAACTAGTTTCATTGAAGTACCTTATACTTAGACATTAAGATTCAATAATATTACTTCTGAGATGGGAAGTAAACGTTTACTAAAAAATCTGGTGGTCATAGACGGTAGCAGGGGCTCGATTCTGTAAGGAAAGTGACACTTACTCCAAGATGTTTCGACACGGCCTCTATGCTCTGTCTCTGTCGCTAACTACGCTAATACTACTAATCACGTGAGAGGTAAGCTCTCCGAGGCCTCCGTGAAGCGGCTCACCGACAAAGCTTGTATTAGCTGAATTAGTTTTATTTGAATTATTTGATGTTACATTTTGCCCGGCAAAAAATATCTCTAAGTAAAAGTAGTGTTTTTTCAGATTATAAATTATCCATATGTTTAGAATCATCCAAATCGGTTTGAAGTTATTCCATGAAAGACTAACAAACATCCATCCGTCGATTGATCATCACTGATTTTCGCATTCATAATATCCCACTAATATTATAAACGTGAATGTAAGTTTGTTTGTTACGCTTTCACGCAAATACTACTTAAGCGATCATCATGAAACATTGTACACATATTCTTGAAGGTATTAGAAGTAACAAAGGATATTTTTTGTGTCGGGAAATGTTACATTCCTTGGGAACGCGGGTGAAACCGCGTGGGTCAGCCAGTAGTAATAAAAATGAATTACAAAAACTACTTACGAGCTGACACCAATGGTAACCAAAATAGCTCTTATTCCATTGACATAGATATAAAAATCCATAATAGTATTTAGAGTGACGGGCAATACTGCTTAATTTGGGATCAGAAAGTCGTTAAAACCAGGTTCCAGGGTATCTATTAGCTTTTTATTTAATACCCACATTACTTAGGTCTGTACCTCTACCATGAGTTGCTATCGAAACTTACTTTAGTCACTAGCAAGTAAACTACTATCGATACAGTATTTCTCTATAGCAACTGTCAAATTTGTGACTCATGGTACCGAATTTCTATAGCAAAGGCTAAAAAACGTTACTCGCTAGTGTTTACATTTCGATAGGTTTTTTGCCTATCGACTCGTACTGTCGATTTTAGTTCTTTAGGTGACCGCTAGTGGCGCTGTACAGATTTGTCATAGAAATGTTTGACGCCGTCGCTAACGAGTAAGTACGTTAAAAACTCATGGTAAAGGCACTGCTGGCATAAGTCCCGGCGGCATTTTCAAAACAACAACTTACAGTTAGACAAATTAAAAAAAATTATAAAGAGCGAGGCGGACTCGTACACGGTTCTGTATCGCACAATATTTTACAAAATGCTGAAAGAACCTTTTTTAACTTTATAATATTTTTATTACTATTATACCATAGCACCTACACACTGTGAATTCAAGTCTTTATCTATTATATTCAAAAGGACAGCGGAGCCTTAGTAATATGGTCCCGTTAGAACCTTTTTGGTATGGAACCCTAAAAAACAAGATATATGTTGCCATTTGTACGATACTTCGCTATTAAAAAAAATAATATACCCGTAAATATTACCGACCAAACCGGTTTCGCCTAAAACTAGTATAATAAGTCGCGATAGAAAAATACTATCATAACTCGAATCTAAAGAATGGCCAAAATAGGAAGTACATGACGCAATCTAGAGTGGTAGAAATCTTAGTGCTGAGTTCGTCCGGGGAAGCACTATCTTACCCATTTCCGCCGTGAAGCAGTGGTGCACTTGTATTACTGTGTTTCGGTTAGTAAGGTAAGGCCGGTAAAATTATAGGCACATGTGACTTAACAACTTTACGTCCCAGGGTCGACAACGCATTGACATTGCTTGTTTGTCGGGCCATGTGGTATAAAAAAAAACTATGTCGATATTAAATAACTAGCTGTCCCCCGCGGATTCACCCGCGTTCCCGAGGGATGTCACATATTCCCATGATAAAAAGTAGCCTATGTACTATTCCAGTCTATAATCTATCCCAGTGCCAAATTTCATGCAGATGTAAGCAGAGTTTTAATCATTATGACTAATGATGTTAAAAGTGACAAAAATTCTGCGAATTCTTGTCAGCAAAAGTAGGCAGATCTCTGACCAACCCCCAAATGAGATGCTTTAGCTTAGAATAGAATAGGCCACACGACATTCAGGTAAGAACTTGAAATATTAATTCTTCTAGCACACTTGTAAAATCACTACATAGTATAAAACAAAGTCGCTTTCTCTGTCCCTATATCCCTATGTACCTACGCTTAAATCTTTAAAACTACGCAACGGTTTTTGATGCGGTTTTTTTTAATAGATAGTGTGATTGAAGAGGAAGGTTTTTATGTATAATACATGTGACATCCCACGTGAACGCGGGTAAAACCGCGGGGGACAGCTAGTTAATATATAAAATAAAATAAATAAATCTGCAACAAAAGCTATCATAAAATAAGTATGTAAATACCTATCACATATTTTACATATCAATGTCAGACTGCACCGCTGGTTATATTTTACGTTATCATATCACGTGTGATTCATATTTGTATACTACCAACTTATCACTCATATACATGGGTTCACAAACTCAACAGTCAAGGGTAGAGAAAAGGAAAAATAGCGCGAGCATATGAATTAAATGAAAAATATTGGCTCAAACTATAATCATGTCAATCACAACAAATGTTTGTCCAAGATAGGAATCCAGCCAGACCTGAGGCCTAAGCACAATCATATATCGCAAGCGTAACGTCATCGTATCGAAAGCGCCAAAAAGCTGGTTTGTATGTAAAATTCCACACCTCGCATGCCGTGACGTTGCCCGATGTTCAAACTTCCATCGGATTGGTTTTTGGCGCACGCGATACGATAACGCTACGCATGCGATAGATGTTAGTGCTTGGGCCTGCCCCCTTATTCACGTAATACAAACTTGAACCGAACTGGAATTGAGCCCCTGGACACAGTAGTGTAGCCGTCAGGGTAAACTAACCACAACACATTAATGTTTTTTCTGGCCTATAGAACTTAATCTCTCACATTTGCAAATATTATACAACTACAAAGTCGGCTTGGTGGTTAACGCTCTGACTGCCAAACCGAAGGTCGCGGGTTCGATTCCCGCCCAGGACAAACATTAGTGTGCATGAGCATCATCAACAGAAAAAGTAGTAAATGTAGTATATCAGTTATCTGGTTTCCATTGTACAAGCTCTGCTTAGTTTGGGATCAGATGGCCGTGTGTAAAGAATATCCCAGGATATTTTTTTTTGAAAGTGGTATATTTCAGCCTACATATCCTTGGCAATTCTAGCATTCGAATTCGAAAATTGATCTAATATACACCTGCAGAGTATCTTTTAAAAAAATAGCAACGCCACATGGCGAAACCAGCAAGTTAATTATAAAATCTTGATTATATTAGATACATGATATATAAAAAGCATATTGATTCGCTATCAATCAATGTCCCTGCATTATCTAAGGGGCTGTCCATTGATCACGTGATGTTTTTTATAGCATTTTGTAACCCCTCTCCCCCCCCTCCCTTGGTGGTACGTGGTAGGGTTTTTAAGACACCCCCCCCCCCCCCTTCATGTTTCTAAGCATCTTGCAACTCTTGCAAGTCAATTGTTGGCACTGTGCTTTGTTCAAGATCACAATTTTGACAACGTGATATCTTACTACACCCCCCTCCCCCCGTGTGATATTTCGTGATTTTTGCCGAACCCCCTCCCACCCCATTCGAACCTCACGTGATTAATGGTCGGCCCCTAACACAAGCCTGAGCGGACCGCTTGCTTGATTGCCTATTTAGCGATAGAGACAGAGTATGTATCAACATCTTCGAGCTAGTTGTCGAGATGTAATAGAATCGTTTTTAAATTGAAGAAATTACGCAACATTTATTTAAATTATGAAATACTTATTTATTAAATTATGTTTTATATCTTTGTTGTTGTAAAAAATAAAAGAGGAAGATTAAATATGCAAATAAAAAATACATGTGAATTGATTTTATTTGCATCAATCTATTGTTTATAAATACATTCCACCTACAATATACAATATTGTATAGTCATTAGTTTTCGAATATCATTAATTTCAAATTACACAACATTTAATTGCTATTGATCAATTCGTAATGTGATAACTTTTTTTAACTGGTTTTTGGTATATGAAATGGCAAATTAAATTTTTATTGAATACCATACCAACGGAAAGTTCTGAAAAGATAATTACTTGTTCATCTATGTATCTGTTTATTTGTCTGTCACAGGATTTGTTAAAAATTTTATGAAGAGATAGCGGTAGGACTTGATTAGTTTCCAAGATAATTTACTATGATAGAGAACCAATTTTGTTATGGGTGGAACGTGGATGGAACTGTAAAATCTACTTTTGATTAATATTATGCAAAAATCATGCAGACCAAATAAATTACAAGCAAACCTGTTTAATAAATGAAATATAAGCAAGTATTTTTATTTCCAGCCAATCAAGAAAAAAAAAATACTTAGATTGTGTTTTTGATAAGTATTCAAAATCAGACTATTAAATTTAATCATTGTCGTCATTGTAGATGACATTAAAAAAAATTAAACAGTGTCACTGTGGGACGGCCGACAATAGTGTTCCGACATGAATAAATATCTATGTTGTACGTATTTACACAATATATCTTTATATTAAATATATAGTTAATTATATTGAAACCAATGTATCACAATCCAAACTAAAATCTCGTGTAAACGGAGCCAATATATCGCACCCTCAGTATGATAAAGGCTTAACTAAAAATTTTGCGAAATGGAATTACGAACATAGAGAGACTAAACAAAGTACGTTCTATCCTATGAATAGTAAAAAATAGTCAATTTAATGATAGAATAAGTATACCGATACTTCAGCCTCTTTAACACCGGGACCCACTCTCCACGCTCAGTGCGAAAGTGACCCAATCAGAGATGTGCCAAAAGTGATTTTTTGAGTTAAGCCCCTATCGTTCTGAGGGTTCGATATGAAGATACTTCTATACAGAGGTGTCGGTAACAGTAACAGTGTCGCGAGTTCAATTCTTTATGTCTCAAAAAATGCCCAACGTTCCTAAGAAGTTTTTACTTAAAATAAAATACTGCCCATTATCATTGCAGGTGTAGGCAGATGTACCTACAAATGTACACCAAGATTTTAAAATGTAGGAAATATGTACCTAATTATATTATTAATGTAATTAATACATATTGATAAGAATATGCTCAAAATCTCACAGTAATTAAATCAAAGTATTTGAACCTAGAAAGGAACAGTTAGAACCAGTTTAAGTCTACCCATCAATATTACTATACATTTAAAAAAATATATATTTCAACTAACTTACCAATCCACTTGCATAGGTAGTGTTGCCCTCTTTTTCCTAATTATAATATAGATATTATCATGGGGTTCATTTCCACAAGACCTGTTCCTCTGGTGACTGCTATGTGGCTCGTCAACAGTATACTCAGTATTGTCTGGTAATGTGTTAAACTTGTTCCAGCTCTTCCCATATTTATTTGGTGGCTTCTGTAACCTCTCATCCGACAGGTGGATTTCTTTATATTCCGTTTCTGACATATCTGATAGCTTTGTGAGGCCATATCTGGCACGATGTTCTTCTGGACCTCTGGCTTCACTGTTTAGTCTGTTGATTTCTCGTACCGAAGCCTATTTGAATTAATTTGTAAGTTTTAACTTTACTTTAGATATGCATAAATTGTTTATGGGCCAATTTAAACAATGTTTGTTTATTGAACCAAATTTTTCTTTAAATATTTAAATTTGTGTAAATTTTTTGAGTGATTTTAAGAAAAGTATCAAGATTATCATAAAGCTTGGTAACTTCAGAGATTATTATTGGCAAAGAAAATTAATATCAATATCAAGAAATGAACATGACCCATTGACTTCAAATAGAAAGTCGATAACAGAATCAACACTGCTTGATCAACCAACCGTAATAAAAAAATATATATATATGTACACAAATAAACATATGTGCGTTTATGAAAGTTGACAAAGTATTTGCACATTTCATAATATAAAATACATACCACGAAATGTTGGAATCTAGTTTCGTATTCATTAGTATTGTTTTTATAAGTTTTATTAAACTTTTCGATATATTCATCAAACATAGGTTTTAATTCCTCCTTGGTGTCGTTAGAGTACGAGAGAGGTATGGCGACAAATAACAGACAAAATAATGCAAATGCAACGACATAATTCCACCACTTTTGCATTTTATCGAATTATTTTTACTCAAACAACAAAAACACATCCATTAACTAGCACCGCACTCACTAAACTTTTCGTAGTGAGCGAACTGCGAAGCGAACGAGTGACAGGTGACAACTGACTGACAAACAAAAGATAATGTTGTCACATACAAAAATACTCCGAGGAAAATGTCTTCAGTGACTTCACCTCGTCTTAGAAATTTAATTAAAGAATGAGCAAATAGGTTTTGGCGTCAGTTTAATTAACTCTATGCCTATAAAGAAATAATGATTACACCTAAATGTTTTCAGTCACAGTCAGTAATCTAAAAGGTCAATAATAATAATTTATTTGCACTAAGACACTACAGTGTAACATTGATATCATCTCTTTTTTGTGAAAAACTACTACCTAACCTAGGACAAGCCTGTATTCTAAGCAGCAGCCATTATAGCTATATAATAATAACACATATGCAAAAAAAACGTATTTGTTTTATCTTAGTCTCTCAAATTCTTTATTTAGTACATAGCTTTTAAAAGTTCACAATTATTTCACAAATTATTTTAGTTTTCACTTAATTCACCCTTGATTACATCAAATGTAGTGAAACACCATTTATGTTCAATAGTTGCGCCAACACCTGAAGTCTTACACTGGAAGACATCATTATACTTCTGTAAGACCTGTTGTACGGTAGCTTGAGTGACTTGGGGTACCATAGACCTCACATACGACACTAGATAGTCAACAGAAGCTCCTAAAGGATGAACCATAAGAAATGCGGTTAATATGCTGATGAGTTTAGCTTCAGAGGGTGGAACTAATGGTCCGGATGTGATGATTTTGCTGTCGTCAGGAGTCGGCGGCGGAGGTTTTGGTTTAGAGACCGCAACAATAGGAAGCGGAGGGTCTACCGTCAGAATCATGGGCATCGGTGGCGGCGGCAATGGTGGGAAGGCCTGAAATTTGAATTTTAAATTAAGTATCCGGCTCGAAAGACCTTTCTACAAAAATACTATCTTCATGATATTTTTTATGTCCACAAACAAACAGGAGGTCCACCTGATGATAAGCGGTCACCGCCGCTTTCCATAGGCGGTGGTGCATTTGCAACAGGGGCATCGCCAATACGTTGTCGACCCTGAGACGGGAAGTTGTTAAGTCCCCCTTGACCTTTCTTACCGAAACACAGTAATACTACGACACTACTGCTTCACAACAGAAATGGGTAAGGTAAGTAGTACTTCCCCGGATGAACTCAGGAAAAAAAGCTCTACTATTTAATAAGTAGTACTCATAAAAATTATAAAGCTAATTAAATAACAGTATGAAATATGTACTTGATTATTCTGTAGTGCCTGTTGAGCTACATAATGGGCTTTGAACTTCTCAAATTTCCTCTCAGCCTCATCCTTAGCAAGGTAGGCCTCGTTTTTATAACCTTCGAGCTCATACATCAAATTTTCATTTTCGGTCTGAAAAAAAAACATTTCTATCAGGATTACATCGGATGACGATCTTTCAAAAACAACAAAATTTAATTATTGACAATTAAAAAAATCGCCTAGTCGTCTATTTACCCTAAGCTCCTCGTATTTCTCCTGTGTCACCATGTTCTTTCCGACTTTCTCGGTTTCTTCATCGTCGAAGATTGTGTTGAATTCTTCTTTTATATTATCCACCTCCTGTAAATTAAAACTGATTAACATATCATGTTCCAAATCATGATTCAAGAATAACATTTAAAATCTATTTTGAATTAATTTATTCGACTTGTTTATAATATTTATTGAAAGACCACAACAAAGTAATTGCGCTGAAAGCACAGATCCATTTCTTTGCTTCATTCTTCTCTATATAAATTAAGATAAGATTTTTACAATCTGTCAAATAAATAATTACGAGTTTTCTAAAGAGTTAATAAAACCAATGCGGCCCTAAAATTTATCCGTTAACAAACTCCACTTAAGATTTGCAGCTTGATCTTGTATCAGAATTTGGTGGCAGCATTGTAGCACAGCATCCCGTAGAGGAGTCACCTTCACCATTTTCTGAAGCAGCATCCGACGGCAATGTGGCTGATAAAGATCAAGATGCTGTAAGTTCTAATTAAAACGTAGACTGTCACACGTATATGTTCAAGGAGTAAAATTCAGCAAATAGTATAAAGAGAACATAACCAGCAAACACATTATGTGGACGCTTACGACAGTATACGTATTAATACGAAGTTTGTAAACGGACAATAAAATATGGCACTTTGACAGATTGTAGATGTCAACTTACTGAATTGTAGCAGCTGGTTATTTTGCCATTGCAGTTTCTTAGTCGAATATTGGTAGACCAGGAAAATGATGTTTTCAGATTTGTAGATGCAACTTACTTTGGCATAACTAAGCATCTGGATAGTTCGGCTTACCGAAGTCCAGAACAAAAGCGTCGCGCGCCAACTGGATGACTTCGTGTGGCTAAACTCGCATTTTGGAGGCACCTTTCGTTACCTTTTGAATGTTATGCCTTCGATTTACTGAATAATTACCATCAAGTGTACCGTGCTAAATCCTCGGCCGTGTCATTACTCCTTCTGGGGTCAGACGAAGGCCATAACCAACCCTAATTAAAAAAAAACAATTTCTTCCTCGGAATCTTCATACTTCTCTTCCATCTTAAAAAAAAGAAACTACACATTTTCTTGTATGAACCGGAATCAGCAGAACACCCTGAACTCCATTGTTATTAAATGTTATTTCGGCGATGTCGTGACATCTATCTTGATGATATAACCATCAGCAGAGATGGTTTTACTTACCAAATACTTAATTTACATATAACTAACATAAAACTATATTCTGCAGTCTTCGTTCACTAGTATAATTATAAAAATTTGAGTATTATTCCCAAAGAGTCATGGCACCTGGCAATACATACCTCGGTCATTTTCAGCCACATCTCAATGTTTCGCCGCTGCTGCTTGTTGAAGTGATCCGAAGCCCGTTGGTGTTTCGCCGCACACAGAATTTTCGCTACCTGCTCGACTGTTGTTAACATTTGTTGGTTTTACAATAGCGTGGATATTGCATATGCTATCTAAATCTAAGCCTTATTTAACACAACTCAATTTAACCAATAAGGTAATTAGCATTTTATCTTTCAAAATATATAATATCACGTTTAATTCAAAAAAATTAAAATTCAAAACCATTTATTCAGTTTAGGCCCTCGGAGGGTACATATGAAGGTCAAATTTAAAGTTACTGAAGCTACAACCGGTTCGGAAGTCAGCCTACAACTGAGAAGAACCGACAAGAAACTCAGCAAGGTTATATTCTTTTTTATTAAATAATTTTTTATATAAATTTTATCTATACTGACTTTTTGGCTATTTTATAATATAAATTTTACATAATTTTATATTTAACAATTACAAAATACTTAATATAGGTAACGTTCAAAAACAAAACAAAAAAAAAAGAAATGACAAAACTACAAAATAAAAAATAACAATAATTACTTACAACTTAAACAAGAAAATAAGAGGTGCACTGTGCAGAGAGTAGCTAATTCCATACATTTTTATCTTCAATATAATGAACTACCTTGCAATACGCATTTTCTTTAATGACTATTGTTTCTATTTATACCAACTAGCATTTGTTTGTCCTGGGTGGGATAGTATGTAGTTAGATTGACATTCTTGATTTGCATGGCTTCTCACCCTAATTAGAACGCCTAAGAAAATATATCTTTGTTCTAGCTGACATGACTAAAAACCTGCTTACTCTTTTCAATTATAGGAAAAGGAAGAGAGGTTCATAGAATTAAACTAAGTTTAGTTTGATGCACATGGAGGAGGCCTATGTCAAGCGACACACCGAGCTAAGATACATCTAATAAACCACAAAACCATACAAAGAGTAACTAGCTCGGTACAAAAGGCTACATCATCAACATCATCATAGTTTGATGCACAACTTAATCCGGATCACCATTACCTTTTGGACCATTATTTTAAGACAAGTACTCTAATTAAGCGTACATTGTCGACTGATCTATCGACAGCATAGCTCTGCAAACTACCTGAAGACTTGTTAATGCAGGTCGAAACCAAGAACTCACGGAAAATATGCAGTACGGTGAAGAAAAATATACAGATGATCATTGAGATACTACCATGAAGAACAAATCAAACTCTGCAACCTGTTGTAAGCAATCCATCTAATTCTTCCAGCTGGAGTGTGAGATACAATGAGAGTTAGACTCCACTCGATCTCCAGAGCATGATGTGGCACCAATTTCCTCTTCAGCTATAAAATGTACTTACTGTTCCTCTACAATGGATTATCTTGGTTGACTTGGTGCTCCAAAGACAATCAGAAATGGGACGATAGATCATCGTCATCCTGATGGCCTGATTGAAAAGCAACCCAGCCATCCATTAGCTGGTAAGGTACACCAAGGCTGCTTGAAGAGTGCTGTCCTGACTGTTCAGTTCTCTCTGCTGCCGTGGAGATTAGCTTACCAACAAAATTAAGACTATTTCTGTTACTCCTCGTAGTTTTGTAGATGTTTCTATACCAAGTTTCGTGTTCTTGTATGTTATTGTTGTTGTTTGCTGCACCGATGACACCTTGTAGCTAGATAAAGTACCTCCTTAAGGATATATTCGAAAACTCCTTTCTGGAAGATATAATTAAGTACTTACATTGCAATATGATATGTGCGAATTTGTCCTTGATTGTTGTCTTCATGGTCTGGAACTCATCATCAATCTGCATTTTCTCGTTGAATAATCGACGTATTTGATTGTTTGAGGCTTGGATCAGCGAGTAGAAGGTGTTTGAGTTCTTTTTGTTGCATTCGCCGTGCTCCAGCCAGAATGCTAATGTCTGGGAAATAAATTTAATAGAATTCAATTAATATTGTACCAATTATCTGCCGGATTTTGTAACTTTTAGACGATGGCCCCATACATAGATAGTAAATGCCTCTTTGGGTTCGGAGACAACAGTCATGGTGCCGTCAGTGTATAACAAAAACGGTTCAAAGTACTTTAAAATATGTTATAGGATAATCTAATGTCTCACACCGACATTTATAATATTAACAACACAAAAATGAACTGAAGGCACAACTAGTTTATAAAATTTGTTAATCTACTTTCTTCAAAGTAGACTTACAGGGGCGGCCTCGGCAAATTCATTATCACTCTTTATTTTCTCACTAATGGTGTTGAGAGCTGCAGCCGTGAAGTTCTCTACGCGTGGCGGCGTCGGCATGCGTCTGCGCTTTTGCTTTTCATACTCATTTTGATCATCACGGTTCTGTAAAATAATGGAATTACAGCTTTAATTGGGTCTTCTATGGAGGAAGCAAGCTCGCGGCTCAATATGACAATCATCTTGTATTAATCAATTTCGATGAATGGTCTCTTTTTAGTATTTGTCGAACTGGATATGAAGTGAAGGAAAGAAAGTTTATTGGACCGCTCTATCCACAGAACTAAGAAGCCCACCACATCTGCTGAGAGTATGGGAACTGAGGCCTTAGCTAGAACGTCTATGGCAAGCATAGCGTCATCGTATCGAGTACGCCAAAAGCTGGTGTGTATGAATTATTGAACATCTCGTAACGTCGTGGTTTGCGCGGTCACGGTTACGATAGATAGTCGTGCTCAGGTCGCTGATCGAGAACAAAAGAAAAACAAAATGGACCCTTGAAAGCATCTTATGTAGAACTGAATCTTCATATCATTATTTAACGACATTTAAATCATTCCAATTAAGTAACAATTTAAAAAAATATTGACTTACAGGCTTAATAAATAAATGAACAAGAAAATTTGGTAGATTAAACTTACCAAAGCAAAATCAATAAACATTGTTGTAGCTTCATTCTCCATCTGTTCATGATACTTGAACCTATAGCCAGAGATAGCAAAAGCTAGATCAACACACTCCTGTCTTTCAAACCGAACATGGCAGACACCTTGCTTATGTAATTTCACTATATCAATTGTACCAAAACGTAGAAATATCTCATTCACCACATCATCTGTGATTCCATGAGGCAAACCACCAACAAATATTGTTCTGCAGCCTGGAGGGCGTTCTCTTCGAGATGGAGTAGTTACTCCATGAATGGGAGGTAACAATACACCTTTGGTAAAGAATAGCTGATTGCCGGTCATGGAAATCTGCCCGTGTTGATTCATCATCATCAAATTCGGATCTATCATGTTTGACATCATCTGCATGCCTGGTATCATATTGGCCATGCTTTGCATGTTGGCCATAGTGCCCACATGGCTCATGTTGGACATGTCTATATTTTGCTGGCCGACCATACCCGGCAACATATTACCATATGGCATAATTGTACCTAAAAATAATAACAACTAAACACCAAAGCTTATATAGCTTTTTCTGTTGCTATAGTCAAGTGTGGTAGACATAAAGTGTCCTTACAATAATGTAATTTGAATACCAAACACTAGCTTCTGTCCGGGTTTCACGTGGGATTTAAATGTATCCCAGGATAATATTAATATAGCCAAGTTCCTCTGGAATAATGAACCATTCAAACAATAAAGGAATCTTTTTAATAGACACAGGGGTTTTTAAAAAATTAATATTATGTTCCAACACAAGGGCTTGTGACAGTCTACAACCCTAAATAAATAAATAATATTTCTATTTATAATATAACCCAGGTATGTCATAAATTCATAGAAACTTCATTAGTATGGCATCGCCTTTGTACACTGCTGTACATAACTAAATAAATAAATAAATTAGTAAACTTAGGAATTTATTTCTTAAAATATAAATTTTATTCCTAGCATCATAAAATATACTTACAGTAATTTTAAATATAAAGTTTATTTAAGCTTGAGTTATTATGTTTATACAATTTGGTATAATAATAATACATAGAATAAATTTTACTAACCTGGCATCATCATGGACAGTTGTTGGGTCCCTAAGTTGGTAGCTTCATTGCTATCCCACTTAGAACGGCGATCACGACGGTCATTGCGTCGGTCATACCTTTCTGGTCTATCGACTCTTTCAGGTCTATCTGGTCTATCATGTCTGTCAAAACGGTTGCGATCATGAGACCTTGTTCGTCTACGCTTGTCCCCTTAAATAAAAAATTGTACATCTTACACTTAAATAAAGAATGTACATCATTCTTAGAATTAAATAATGAGTGTGTTTATTTAAATATTTCCATCAAGGACCAATAATGACTTAAGCACAGTCAAATTTAAAGCAAAAACAAATATAAAAAAAAATATATATATCCTTAAGTACTAAACAGGAACCTAGATAAATATTTTGTGCAGTCCATCTGCAAGCTGTTGGAGATCTGCATATCCAGGTTAGAAAAATATTGAACCAGTATCCATTTATTTACTTAAACATGGTCTGTCTGAAAACTTCTGGATGTGTGTCTTATTAACCGTTCAGGCTTTTGACTAACTGTGATACTAAGGATGTGAGTGTGTCAGTGTGAGTTACGAACAGACAATTATTTTTACTCCTAAAGATATGAATAGCATAAATTGATAGCTTATATCCAAACAAAAAAAGACAAACATAGTGAGACAAACAAAAATACTCAAAAATAGCTTTCTAGATTTAAAATAAATTTAATACAAAACTCATTATAATACATAACTCATGCATAATACATATATGATCTCTTTTGATGATAAAAATGCTGCAGTGTACTAAATATGTAGTAGGTACATTGACACCACATGCTTTTGTTTGGACTGAAGTGAAAAGAAACATTTGCTGTATTACTCTGTATTACCGGTTGTAGCTTCAGTAACTTTAAATTTGACCTTCATAAGTGCCCTCCGAAGGCCTAAACTGAATAAATGGTTTTGAATTTTGATTTTTTTTGAATTTTTGTTACTCAAATTCTTTCATAAGTGCTTTTAGTGAACAGCCCATTTTATACATTAAGGCTAAATGGACTCCATATGTTTTGCTTAATCTGTGTCTGGATGTAAATATCTATATATATATGTATATTTACAGATACTTATTTAATAACTAGCTGTTTCCCGAAGTTACACTCACATTCCCAAAGGATGTAACATTTTCCTGACAGAAAAAGAATCCTTTATTTCTTCTTATACCTCCAAGAATATGTGTACAAAGTTTCATGATGATCAGTTAAGTAGTTATCATGTGAAAGTGTAACAAACAAACTTACATTCACAATTATAATATTAGTAGGGATAACAAATCTGTTCAAAATACATAATGGAGTTAGAAATCAATTATGTTGCCAATACAGTCCATAACAAAAGTAGCTGAACTAATGAGATATTGCTCACAATGATCATCACTTTAATTTTAAACACACTCACACATACATACATACCTACACCACATCTACACTGATACATATACACATTTATAAAGTAGTTTATATGTCTGTACTCAGATTACTAATTATTTATATTCCTTTTTTTATTATTTAATAGCTGTCCCCTGCGGTTTCACCCACATTTCCATGGGATGTCACATGTATTGATACATAAAAACCTTCCTCTTCAATCACTCTATCTATTAAAAAACACTGCATCAAAATCTGTTGCATAGTTTTAACGATTTAAGCATACATAGGGATATAGGGACAGAGAAACCGACTTTGTTTTATACTATGTAGTGATTTTAAATTGTAAACTAATGAAGCAACAATAATGATTGTGCACGGACTGGGGCACTGGTGACCTATACTACTTTTTTTTTAAACAATTAAATACAAATTACAGCTTATTCAGATCATAAGAAACCTATTGTGAGAGAGAATAAATAAATATATATATTAAATATATTGTGGAAATATAAAGCAAACAGTGCTTTGTAAATGAGTCTCTACAAAAACCATCACTATTATGTTCCTATGTACACATGGATTGATTTTAGTGTACAGATGTTTTGCAAATTTGAATCTGCACCCAAATTGTGTAACTTTGATGGATTAAGAAGCCTATTTCATATTAGATTGATGGTTCAGTGCACATGCAGTGTGGGGCAACAGTCGTAGCGCCGTCAATGTATTACAAAATTTACTGCAACTTCGATTCCGAGAGCTTTACACAATCACCCTGCTGTTCAGATTAAAAATCAGGGTAGCAACAGGTATTCAACATATTTTCCTTCTTATAAGTTAATACATACCTCGATCGCGTTCACGATCCCGTTCGCGGTCGCGACGTGATTCATTCCTATCTCTTCCGTTGCGATTACTTTTACCCTGGTTGCCCGTATTGTTATCATTCCCGCTTATTTGCATATCAACAGTTTCAATAGTATCATCATTAATATTGTGACCTTCAGGGATAGTTGGTCCTATCATTGGGCCAGGATTCGGATTCTGAGCTTCGACTGTGGGAAATTCAGCCGGTATATCCGGAATTGCATGCATCATAGGATTCGGTACAGTGTTTTGCATCATTGGCGACATATTAACCATGTTGTGCATCATAAATTGTTCGTTTGCCCACGAATTCATGTTTATTTTAATAAACACACGCGTCCACACGGCAACTGGATAAACCACAAAATAATTAAATTCACATCAACCAATGATAAATTTATAGAAAGTATCGCACGGCCCCGAACTCTGTGTCATTGTCAACTGTCAATCAGTCTGACTCTCGTGAGTATAATGTTCTGTGGTCTGACTGAGTCAGAAAAATAGAGAAAGAATGAAGGACTAGGGATGGCTAAGTTTATTTCAATAGTACTTGAAAATCGGATTTTCACTTGAAATAATCGATTATTGAGAGTCGAATCTTACTTTTCTATGTCCATCGAGAATCGACTCTTAGCATTCGCCTTTTCGGTTTAACTTCACTTTCACTATAACTAAACAACAACACGATATTTACATTCGATGGCGTGCATTGGAGACACGCTGCGCCTCCGGTTAAAACCAGTTCGATCATATGTAAAGCGCTCGCGCAGCCCGTTTACTGCGCCGCGTCAGGCGGCCACTACCATCGCGCGCGATTATCAGCTGTGCTTACTCTTCCTGTTTCTTGTAGCTTCCTATCTTCTATCTACTCCTTCTATTTCTATAGTTTTGCTTACGCTATAAGACTGTGTGTATGTGAACTATCTGTGTGTGTGGTTGAACAATATATAACTTAAAGTGAAGGTATCTGGCCTCTTTATTTACCCGGACTTATAACTACATCATACAACCATCACATCCTCCATCACCTTACCATAAAACTATCGCGTAATGATACCATTAATGAGTGTTGAAGTAGGTACTCTATGGTTTTTGCATTGTCTTAATTTTAAATATAGAAGAATATGTAAACTGTCAATTACTACATCTAATAATCAATACACGTCTTACGGAGAGAAAATTGCCTTTTTATTATCCATGATTAAAATTTCCTCTCAACATGGTAGCAGAGCGTGGTTCATCATCAGTAGTTAATGAACTAAATTCAATTTGGTAGCAGTTATGAACTAAATCGATATATTATTTAAATCGATAAAGGTGTAAAGATGCAGTTGCAGTTAAGATGACGTATAATAATCGGAAGTTTCGACTTAACGGAGTCGGAATCGAAGCTCAGTCACATCCCTGATTCAAAACCATCCAAAAGTTTTGCATGAAATAGTCTATTCATCCTCGCAAACATTCATATGTATAATTTTACTTACCGTTGAGTCGCAATTTCTCGTGACGAAGCTTCGATTCCGACTCCGTTAAGTCGAAACTTCCGATTATTATTACACCTTCGGTTCCAACATTGGCTCCGAAACTTTTAAATCGGAGGTTTTAATCGGAGGTCGAAGCAAAGCAAATATCAGCGGCGGCCAGCGTCGACCGACCGCTTCGCACAGGTTCATACAAGTCGCGGGAAGAATTCCCCCGCCCCCGCTACGTGCGCTCTATCGTCGATTGTTTTTTTACTTGTTGTTAGTTTGTTACCCACATGACGTATTTATACGTTATATTCATTTGTTTTGTATTTTCCGGCTTAATATCCCAATCTGTTTTTGTGTTGGACAATGAAATCAAAATCAAGTTGTATTTGGAATTTTACTTTGATTGTCTGTGTAAATTTATTATTTTATAAATAATACGAATAAAGGTTGATATTTTGTTTTATTTGTCCTTTAATAAAAAAGGAGAGTGCTCCTGCCACCACTTTTGACCCTGCTTCCGCCTCCGACTCCGACTTCGGTTCCGACTCCGATAAATCGAATTTAAAAACTACGACTTCGGTTCCGATAAAATTACCTCTGTTACATCCCTGATTTGAATGAAACATAGCACATAGGTAGTTAATAACCTGGGTAAGTGTACTATTAAATCCGGGAAAATGTATTTTCCATAGACAGAGTAACTTCTACTGAAATCACTGGGGAATGCTAGTAATAAATAAAGTATGTTAGGTACCTACCTACTCGCTCCGTGTATGAAACTATTTCAATTTTACTGGCGGCTAGTTGTTCTTTTCAGTGTCAAGTACTTTCAAGTAAAATTTTGTTAATTTCAATCACAGATGTGTTTATTTTACCATTCCGCTCCGCGTCATTCCATATCAGGTGATTGAAGATAAACGATTGTAGGTCTATCAAAAAATACCTAAAATTCAAGTTAGTCTCCGACTGCTCTTGGTGCCTTCCCTTTGAATAAGGAACCCTAAAAAGCATCGGCAGTTTGATCGTTCATACATTGACAATTTTTTTCTACTTCTACTAAATGTATATGTGGCAGACAAATATTTGGAGTCATTCACATTCAGAGTTGCTCGGCCAACACCAATTCGGTTTGACAAACCGCCCAATTGGTCATTCCATTCATTTATGGAATCGAATGGCATCCATTTTGTAACTTCTAATTAGAGTCTCATAGATTCAAGAATTCCATGATTCTTTCGTATCCTACTGGCACTGCTTTGACTGATTAATTCTACTTCACCTTTCTAGTTGTCTTATGCATTTTCTGTTATACCCACCCAAGGAAGTTGGATTTCCTCCCCTTGAGTCATCATCCATCTGTGAGTGATCCGTTCATTCATTAATATTTTTATGTGTCTTTGTGTCAAGCAAAAGTAGTAATATTTTTTGTTGTACAAGCCTGTTGTTGTAAGTATTGAATTAAAAATTCTTGGAAGTTATTATAAGTAAGATTCTTAAAAAAGTCACACATTATGTGGTAAGTAATTTTCGTGAATGAATTTTGACTGAAAAGCCCAAAGGTGCACACTTACTTAAACATTAAAGAATTATATTTATTTGCTGTTTGTCTTTTTCTTAGTTCCGAATCACTACCAAAAGAGTTCGAGAAGACTACAGAAGTGTTACCCTTCACAAAATATGGGTTGTCGTCAATCAATGAGTTTAGAAAAGTTGAAGGTAATCTTAATCATCAGGAGTGGTTGAAAAAGGCAGGCTTGTGTGCTGAAGAGATCAAATTGTACCAGGAAAATGAGGCAGGCCTCTTGGAACATTTTAATAAGATTGAATCTAGTATTTTGAAGGAAAAGTTACAAGCTATTTATAGCAAAATCAATCATTGTAGTGAGGGTGAAAGGTACCTACTTGTTTTCTCTAATTAGGTTTTTATCTAAAAATATCCCACAATTTTAATTGTTTCAATATTATCTGATATGGAATATTAAGTGCTGAATTTAACCTTAATTCTAACTTTGTTATTGCTGAACTCCTGATCTCATAAATATTAATGTCTAATTAATGAATATCAGTTTCATTGCTTATGATGTATTGAACTTCTTAAAATTTCAGCTCTAATCATGATAAACCATCATCATCAAATAACCCACATTTATTGAAACAATTGCAAAAGAAAACTATTACCTTCTATCCAGAAGGTCATCCCATACACCATTTGAAGGAAATTGAAGAAGACCTATTTGGACATTTGAATAATGGTGATATTTTGCCATTGACTAAAAGACGTAAGGCTCTGAGACGAATTGAAAGAAACAAAGAGAGGATACTCACTCAGGAAAATCAACTTATTGAAGCTAAGCCTCAAGCTGGAACAGTGAGACCTGGTAGCTTATGGGATGTCAAAGAGCTACCACCAAAGAAAAAACATTTAGTGGGAGAAACACAAAATAATAAGAGAGAAAATATTATTGGTCCAAAGAAACTGACAATGTATTCTATTAAGGATAATAAAATAGTGCGGTTGGAACCTGCAAATGAGCAAAGTGATGATGATGAATACAGAGCTGTTGATATTGTAATGCCGGTGAATGAAGCTGAAGCAGAACTGCTGGAAGGCACCAAGATGAGTGTTGATGATATTAAGAAGATTGATAGGTTCAAAGATTATGAACCAGGGATCCCTTCTAAGGTACTATAACTATTTATGTCTTATGCCAGAGGAAATGGTTCCCTTAACAAGTATTCTATATACATTTAATTCTGCATTTCCAGTATGTGTTCTTCATGGCCTTAAGCCTCAACTTAGTTAAATCGCCTCTCGAGCTGACCCACTTCTTGGACGTATTGACGCACCGCTGCTACAGAATGTAAGCCTCTGCTTGCACTGTAAATCAATTCTACATAAGTTCACCTCTGAATACAGATCGTTTCGATCTACGTCAATCCTCCACTACCATAACATACTGGGACAGACTTGGCGAAAAGCTAAAGACGACCACCACATCTGTTCACCTCGATAGTATCCCCAATAACATCGTCACTGCTAACGGCGCGTCTAACGCTGTCGACTCCCCTACCAATCACGTGCAATCGTTAATTAACCATTGCTAATTGTCAGTGCGATGGTCGATGGGTACTGCCCGAAGACATGCGTGCATTGATTAGGGAGAAGAACGCAGTAACGTGAATTTATGACAAACGTCCCGATGAAAAGAATTGAGCTCGCTTACGTTTTCAACAGCGTACCATAAAGGTCCGCGTAGATACGCCGGGCTCGATGGGATCGTACTATTGAGGAACTCGAAGATTTTCACTTTGCATTTTGAGAAACTATCTCGTACCCTTACAAAGGGTTCTTCCCATGTAGAAGAACCATCAGAACTCTCCCAGAGACATCCATCTCCATGTCTAATATTTGGGGTCACCCTGGATCATAAAATTAACTTCGGCCCGGCCATAGACTGTGCATTCGCGTGCTAACTTTGTGTTAGGCAGGCTTCACTTCCTTCTCACCTCTCGGTCTAAACTCGCCGTAAAATGCAAGATTAGACTGTATACCGCGTGTATACGGCCCACCATAACGTACGCTCGTTCGGTTAGAAAAGTAAGGGGGCCGGTGAAATTACAGTCACATGAGACTTAACAACTTCACGTCTCAGGGACGACAACGCTTTGGCGATGCCCCAGGTGTCGCAAATGTCCATAGGCGGCGGTGACCACTTACCATCAGTTGGACCGTCTGCTTGTTTGTCGGCCTTGTGGTATAAAAAAAAAATAAAAAACGGACGTGTAACTTTTGCATATGCCGACCACAAGAAGATTCATAAACTTCAAATCCTCCAAAATAAGTTTATGCCCAGAGACATGTGCGCCTTGTGGTACATGTGGACTCAATCTCTATATGGACTTACAATTGTCGACTACCAAGCTATATTGAAAAGGGCTTAGTGCCGGAAAATTAGTATTAACGTAAGAAAAAAAAATTGTACTCATCACAAAACCTGCATACCTGTGATACTAAGATATTTTATTTGATTAATTGCATTTCAATTTCTTTTATATTGCATTAGTTACAAATGTTTAAGCCATGGTTATGGTTTTAATATATACTTTTCATTGTGCTATTCCAGGTACTGTACCTTAAGAACATATCCACAACAGTGACTCAAGAACAGCTATCCCTGCTCTTCAACCAGTTCTTGTTGGACAATGGCGGCCCAGTGGACTTGCGGCTGATGAGCGGCCGAATGAGGGGGCAGGCATTCGTGGCATTCCAGAGTAAGTTATTTATCTACCTCCAATTTTCTTTTTTTTTTACCATTCAATTTTCAGAGGAAAACATTGAGTGAACCTACATGTCTTTGTGATATAAATAATAAAAAGTTACATGTAAGGTTTGCCAACCCGAATATGACCTGTGTAGTAGACTATGGCCATAATCCGTTTTGTTGGGGCATGATGATGGATGATGTTGATCAAGGCAGGTGATGCCAGGGGTAAAATAAAGCAAGAAACAGAATAAAATTTAGAGAAAATTGCATTCAATGAATTAAAATATATTCTCCAATAAAAAATGGCTAAATCATACAATAATACTAGCTGACAATAATACTGGCAGACGTTGTTCTGCCCGGTAGGTGGCGTAACGAGCTGAAAGTCACTAGTAAGTAAATAATTATAATGAAAAAAAAAAATAGAAAATAAAAAACAATTACTGGATGTCGATAATAGCGCCATCTACCGGCACCTACTATAGCTGAATACTATCCAGACCCTCCCTAATTTGCATACTGATTGTGTTCAGCAATATTCTATAGGTGTCTATAGGTATTCTATAGAAACTGTCGAAAGATGAAAAATTTATTTCAGTGGTGATTTTTGTGACTAATAAAACAACGATGTATTACAAACTATTTATTCCCTTTAGACGAGGATGTAGCTATTCAAGCGCTAGAGGAGGTTAACGGCACTATACTGAGCGGACAGCCGATTATCGCGCAGTTCGGCAGAAACACCAACCGTGTACAAATCGACGATGATAGATAAAACTAAAATTAAAAAATCATAAGTCACATGCCTATTTTCACTAACCAACCAATGCAATGTAAAATTTGATTAATTTGCATAAAAAGATGTCGTTTTTACATGCGTACAGGTGTCCTCCAACAATATGTTAGTGAAAATTGGTATTTTTTTCTTAACCTAGTTCACCTAGCTATAATTAGATTGAGACTTAAATTATTTGACCATTGTTCATACTGTGTGTGTTGAAGGCAAATAGTTACTCTCGTTTGTATTATTTACTAAACCCGGGCAAGCTGCACTAAGAAAAGCGCAAGATTGTTTTGTTTGCCCGAATTCGGTTTTTAAAAAGTATTGGCACCATTTCTGTGACCTCCTGTGTAGTATTTTAATTGTATTTAATGTAAAAATTATTCAATACTTATAATATACACTAGTCATTCAAAGTATGCAGTTAAAGTTAGAGTAAAACTAGTTACAATTCTACTAAACAATCTTTATCTGGAAGAGGTAGAAAGAGCATACACCATGTTTATTTTTGAATACAAACAAAGGCAACCAGCCTAATTAAATTAGTTTTACTGTTAATGAATTACCAACCTTATTGTACATATACACTTGAACTAAGTTTGTGTCTAATTAAGATGCATTAATAATAAAATCTGTATTTACCCATAGTATTATAAAGTGTTGTAGTGCTCATTCATGTAACATCTCATAAATAATGTAAGTACATAAAATGTACATGTTTTATTATATTATATTCCATCACTAAATAAGACTTATTATTACTTTGACTATCTAATCATTCTATCTAGAAACCCTTAATCTATTTTTTTTAATGCAACTATAATTTCTATAACAAAACAGATTTAATACATTGTTTCATACCTAGTCACCCGTTAGGGTTTTTAAAAATGTGTGTGTATCACAAGTAATATTAAGATTGAGTTTACCACAGTCTTATTTCAAACAAGATGTAATCAGGGTTTTTCACTTCATAACTGTCACTATAATTAGATTATCTCTAAAAACTGAGAAAAGCACAACAACAATTGTCACCCCCACTTAGTTCAACTTTGACCGAGATATTACCAAAATATGCAAGCCACGGAAATCATTTATGCAATGTCATATTCAAAGTCTTTCACTGGATGTCCTTCGAGGGGGTTTTGCGCCGTCTCTTGACGACGCGTTTTGGTGACGATCATTCAACCTCTTTCTTCGGTTGTGGCTCCTCCTCTGAAATAACAGATTGCATTGATATATAAACATAACTTGAATCTTTTCACCAAATGTAAGTTATTAGGTATCGAATTAACTAATAATTTTATAAATAGACCATTGTATCTGCTATTCTATGGCCTAAGTTATCTATTATTTTTTTCAGTCATAACTGTACATTTTTGTAGTTTGAATGAGTTTATAGACCATAGCTTTTGAGGGATCCTATCATAGTGGTTCAACTATCAATTCAACTCACGCTTAACATCATGGTGCGAGTGCGGGTGCGGGTGGGAGAGCGGCGGCTGGTGCGGATGTGTATGCGGCTGGTGCGGGTGGTGCGGATGCGGGTGCTGGTAGTGGTCGGGCGCGGGCGCGGATCCGGGTGCGGGAGCGGCTGCGGGCGGCGCGGGCGGGTAGTAGTGCGCGTAACCGGCCGCCGTCGCGCCCGTAGCGCCGAACCCGCCCGCGTACCCGCCGTAGTACCGCCCGCCGTATGGAGCTCCGTACGCACCTACTACCATATATTAGTCATTGTGATACCTGGGTGACTAATTGAGTTACTACTGCGTGAGGTTGAGGCTAACCGGCCGTACTACGAGCAACATAGTAAATGACTTAAACGACAAACAGGTATAGCACTTGGTTTATTCATATATCGTAATGAGACCCATGTGACGTTAGTTATGAAATATGATAGTAGTCTTTATCTCTATTAATAAAAGCTTCCATTCATTTTTTAAATATTTTTGTTTCAGTCATAGAATCAATCCCGTAATATGTAATCATTGACAGATAGAATTATCGACTGATCAGTAAATGTGATTTTTTTTACAGTAAGTATGCTACCTGGTGGTCCAGGCGGCGGCGGGCCGGCGTGAGGTGGTCCGGGATGCGGCGGAGTGTTGGGGTTGGGCGGCATCATCAAAGCTGAAAAATATCCATTACAAACGACTCATCAATCCGGAGAAACAAGTGTGTTCCAAACATGTAGAATTCAAACTGATTGTTTTTGACGTGATAACGTCCTAAAAATCGATGCACACCGACTGCACGCACGATAAAGTGTCCCGTTCCGTCCCGTTTGAGCCTGAGCGTGCAAGCGAGAGCGCGAAAAAAGCGAGAGACACGATCGGCCCAAACGTTGGCTTGTTATAAATTTATCTCTTCTCGCGTGACGTCAGAGCTAGCAGTTCGAATAGTTCTGCAACTGGAACCTTAATATTTGGTTAAACGAGTGTAAATAAATGTTAATTTATCGAAATAAACAAAATTTTCAATTAACTCCTACTTTGTATTACACAAAATAACGATAATGCAGTGATAATAATCCAATTCATAAAAGTATACAATTATTCATCAATGTATATGTAATCTATATGACGTTATCACGTAAAACTATCGTCTGATAATCAGACAACCAATTTTTTTTTCTGTGGTTGGTTGCACTTATTTTTGAGATGGATAATTTTAAATAATTGTGGTGCGGGTGCCGCCTGTGGGGTTAGGTTCTCGGCTCAGGGCAAGCCTGGGAGAGCGTGGGACTCACTGGGTGAGAAATGATCATTAGGGGGTTCGGTTTAAGACGCGGCTCTGGCTACACTTACAAGAGGAAATTCGCGGCGGTCCCTCCCGTAGAGGACGTTAAACTGACGGTTTTTATTTCACCACAATACCACTATACTACCGGCACGCTATGATGGCCGTTTTGACGTTTCATTTTGTCATAGGAAAAGAAACTGTATTGCTTTGGAATAAGGTTGATTTCCATCATCATACAATTAGCTGTTGGAACAATAGATGCACCTAATGTCTGAAAAGAAATAAAGGTTATTTTTCTTTGTCATTGTTAAACATCAAAACGGACATCATAGCGTGCCGCAAGTTTAATAATAATATTGACATCATTGTTAAGCGTTCAAGCATGAGCAAGTGTAGTATTAGTATCAATTTGTAGTAACTTCGAGTTAATTGCAAAGCAGCATATTGTCGACGTACCATACATGTGTTAGTGGTCTGATTTATATTTTGAATGATTTAATATCACTAGAAATTCAATAAACGAAAGAAGCACAAGGTTGCGCCGATATCGAAATGTAGTTATGTACAAATATATCTATGCACATGTGCACTTTTTTATATAAATATCTATATATCTTAAAAAATATTTGATGATTTAAATGAATGAAAAATAAATGAATATAATTTTATTTAAATAGGCCTTTATAAGAACTTATAAATAGTCTAATACATGATTATATATTATTAATTTGTAAATGTTATACATTCGCAAAAAATTAGAACTTCTAAAAATAACAAAACCATTATGCAAGTACTCATTGATTAATTTTACTCTTTCCTATCCGTTACGTATACAAATACTTTTCGACAGAAATCAGGTATCGATAACCTTTTAAATATCTGTATATATGTTACAGTTAAAACCAGTTTTTAGTTAGAACGCGTTTTTTTTTTATGGTTAGAACTAGTTTTTACTATATTATATGGCTTTGTTATAACTGGAATTAAATTCGTTTACGTTACAAAAAAAGAACCAAAACCTATATTTAGGCTTTTGCGTTTAGGTAAGTGATAAATTGGTAAGTACGTCCCGTATTCATTTCTCTTGAGAGTTTAACTGTGACATATACACGACGAATAAAATATTACAATAATTAATTAATAAAAATAAAATTTTTGTTAATTATTGAGTTCACTATGAATAATGCCATCTGGCCCAGTAGCGAGCGGTATATATCAGTTAATCAATTAGATTGTTAAAAGATTACAAAATGTCGAATTAAACTATATTATCAAACTACCTGAGTGAGTTGAGTTAGTTTTGAGTAATATAAAAACGTCCAATCAAATAAATAATTTATTAGTGAGTATTATTAGTTAATCCATTAATTGTGAGTTTGGCGACATTGGTTAGTCTATGACATTACGCACCTAAACCATGATTTTTCTTTTTCCTGCCTATACTTATTATTATACGTACCATGGTGTGGTGGTGAAGTGATGTGTGGTGGGTGATGAGGAGCTGGAGCTGGAGCCGGAGCCGCGGGCGCGGGCGCGGGGGCGGGAGGTTCTTCCTTCTCTACTTTCATTACCGGTTTCTCTTCTTTACGCTCACCTAGTCAATTAATTAAATTTAAGCCATCAATCTAACGTCGCCGTTGATACAGAGACAACAGGATATAGATTTGTGATACACAAAATAGAGATAATATAAAAATACTTTACACAACCATCTGATCCCAAACTGACCAGATATGGAGCTGAGCTGATATTCCACATAAACTCTAAAATATTTACTTACATGTAAAAATATATAAATATTTTGAATCCAGATACAAATTGTAGCAATCAAACAAAAACCTTTTTGCGAAATAGAGTTGCTTGTATTCATGGGTGCCGGGAGGAGGATGCACGGGGGTGCGTGCAACTCCCTGATATGGAAAATCCTTTATACCCTTTTCCTATGAACTTGATGACCTGGCCATTCAGTCTCGCGATTCCCGTCGTTGACAGACTGATTTCATATTAATAAAGGCGTGCGTGCCAAAGTATTATGAATAAATTAATAATTAATATCAATTATTTAATTTTAATAGCAGCTGGGCTTGCCGGCGCCCATGCTTGTCATAATAATTTTATAGCATTTTATGAGATTAGATCGTTGCCTATAAATAAAATATATTATTATTTATTAATCAAGCAGGATTGATTGTGTATTTGTCCTGTTGCTCTCTACTAGTTCTTCTATTTGAGGTGCTTGTCGAATCAGTCTTTGAATTGATTAACATTATGGGCTGTTACAATGTCTTCTGGAAGCTTATTCCACGCTCTGGGAATATTTGTGAGGGTTGCTTGAGAAGCTAGTGCTCAATTTAACATGGTGGCCCTTTAGACGGTAATTGTTTTCGTTTAAAAATACTTTGGAAGTCCTGTAGGATATAATCTCCATTTAAGATCTTGTATTTATCTTGAAATCATAACTTTTCATCATTCATCAATTGACTTTCCTTTATTCTCATTAACTATATCACTTAAATCAACTCTCAAGCATTTCTTCTTATTTGACGGCCCATTTCCGAAACGGTGGCAACATCACTAGCTTTGATCCTCAAAAGCGTCCTTCTATGGACTAAATACATACCCTCACTATCTTGAGTGTTGTTGCTATCATCTGACTCCTTGTCCTTCGCATCCGGCTGGTCTGGCTTGTTCAGCTCAGTGGTGACATTCCCATCTGGCTTCACCTCCGTTGTGGACACCTTGTCCACCTGTGTGGGAGGGTTAGGACCATTGCTCTCCGGCTTTATTGGGTTCTGGTCCTGTTCCATTGGCTGTGAACAGTTAATCTTTATAATTAGGTTAAACTACACACAATATATACAAGTTTATTTATTTTTCATCCTCATCATCGTCTACACCCAATTTAGGTTTCCACTGCAGGGCTACAAGCCTGTTCTAACGCCAAACATTTACATTAATTTATTTATCAAAATTCATTAGGAACACCAATATTTATATCCCAAGACATTCTTCAAACATAGTTACCTTATCCCAAGTTAAGCAGAGTGTAAGAGAGCTTGTAGTATGGCTACAAGGTAACTGATATACTACTTTTTTAAATACATTCTTATATAGATGCATCCTGTACATCTTGTATAGATGTTCATGCACACAAATGTTTGTCCTGGGTGGGAATCGAACCCGCGATCTTCGGTTTGGCAGTCTGGGGCCTAAACACCAAGCCAACTGGCCCGTCGTGTATTTATATTTGACAATGTAGTACATTATTTACTATATGTATCGGCTTTTATGGAGGAGCGAGATCCTCCTTAAGTTAAAAGGAAAAATCTCCGCCATGCTACGTGATCATGTCTGGGGAACGCACACAGCGTGGAAAACGACGAGGTCAGCACACAAAGCCTAGATGTGCAGCTACCGGAACACACCGGCAGATCCTTGGCTGATTCTAAAAAGTACCTTACCACTGTGTTATTGGCTAAATGCAACTTCTGTAGGATTCGAACCTACGGCTCTATCACGACATTTGAGTTCACTATCAACTAATGAACTAGTCTCAATTTAGTGTAGTGTTACCTCATCCTTTCTCTCAGCGACATTGAGAGACAGCGGCTGTGTGATCGGATTCACTCCACGTCGCATCTGTTCTAATGCTCTCTCCACCATACGGGCGAATGTGTCATCGTCTACAGCCGGTTTGCAGTGCTGGAAACAGATATATGAGGTTTATATCACTGCATAGTTTCCCTTTAATTGTGGTCCAGCTATGAGAATTCGGGGTGGAATAGGTATAATGCTGTGTCAAGACTCGCAAGAGCTCAATTCGTGAGACAACGAGATTTTACATTCCTTTGATTGATTACTCCTCTAAATTTACGGCAATTTTTTTATTTAAATAAAAAAAATGTTATGATTACTAAGATGTATTATTTAAATAAATACAGAGATCATTGTTAATAATACTAAAGAAATGCTCAGCAAGTAACTAAAGTAACCTAACTCTTGTTTAAGCAGCGGCATGGCTAAGGAACAATAGCAATATGAGAAAAAAATGAAATGCTGTAACAACATGGGAGGAAAATAAGAAATACGATTGTAAGAGAGGGAGAGATATCGCTGAGCAATCAGTGTCATTAAAGAGGGAAAGAGAGGGTTTAATTAACCAATTTCAATGACCATAGAAATGTATTGTCAAGTAATACAGTGATAAATGATATCTTACCTTTTTCAACTCCTCCTGGAAAGCTTCGCTGCTTTCAATGAACTTGCGTTTCTTGGCTTCGAACTTCTCTTCGATCTGCTGCAGTTCATCTTCCAACTTCTTCTGGTGCATCGTCAGCGACTGCACTTGTTTCTTTAAGATCTGACAACATTAAGTAGTAGCGCTTTTAGTGCACAGTACGCCTGGGGAAGTAACACACAACTTCGTCTCAGGGTCGATAACGCATTGCGATGCACCTGGTATTGTACGGATATGTCCATAAGCAGCGGTGCCTAATTACCTTCCTTGTAGATCATACAAACATCTACACCAGTGTTTTTCAATCTTATTGATTTTGCGACCCCATTACAGGTTGAAAAATTCTAGCGACCCCCTTGTCAGACAGATGAAGAATTTAAAAGGCTAATGATTGTCTTTCTTTGATACCTTTATTTATTAGCTCGCAAGAAGCCGCGAGAGGTTTGCAAGTAAGTACGAGGTAAATTGGACGCCAGTTTGCGCGCGCTAATCTGAGACTGCCTACATTTTCCCTTCTGTCGGCGACCCTGACTAAGACACTGATCTACAGAATGTGATATTATAGATTGATTGATTTCCTAGTAAGTAACGTTTGTATAGGCTCACCTGCATCCTCGCCGTGGTGACGACAGACCTAACGTCAGGGACCACCGTATCGGAGAATATCTCGTTGATCAGTCGGTGGTTGCGAAGGTACCGCGCGTAGGCTACATGCTTCACCGATAGGCCTTCATCTTGGTCTGTGATTCATAAAGTGTATGTGTTACTATAATATGATTCACTTTTAATATTTGTCTATGAAATACATATCTTCACGACTAATATCCGCGAAGAGGTAGACAGAGGTCTCAGTTACCTACATTCCACCGAGGATATTTTAAGTCCCAATGCGACGTCCGGGACTCAGCCCAGCTTTATACCACTAGACCACAGAGACGATTAACATTGTTTTAGTATTGAATACACAACCTCACTATATTAGACAAGTGGTATGGTCGAAGGTAACCAAATTATGGATAAAAAGCTTTCATTCAAGTCTATTTAACTTTAAAGTGGGATTAAACATAACTTGTAAAGATATTGGATGTATATAAAAAAAATTCTACCTTCTTCATCCTCAGCAGGTTGTATATCAATCCTTCTGTCTTGCTGCTGCTGCTCCTTCTGAGTTCCCTTCTTGCTGGAATTCTCCTCTTCCAAGTTACCTACTGCTGACACAAATCGTGTGAGATATACATTGAATTAAAAATAGGTGAAAAACCTGTTACTGCCCAGTAATTTTACTATACCTATGGATACAAATTTTTCAAACATGATGGAAATCCTCCATGATAAGTGATCATAAATAAATAAATAAATATCCCAAGACATTTTTCACACATGGTTAATAAATAAATATAAAAAAAGCCTTTTATTTCACACCTAATAATTAATTATTACATTTTTTTTCTTTAAGTTATAGGATACAAATAATTATAATTAATCAATATATTTACTTAAATGTGGAAATGAAAATAATTATGCATTGTCCATCGATCACACATGGTTACCTGATCCCAAGTTAAGCAGTGTACTGCTTGTAGTATGGCTACCAGGTAACTGATATACTACGTTTGAAATACATACTTATATAGATATATACACCCAGACACAGAACAAACAGACATGTTCATGCACACAAATGTTTGTCCTGGGTGGGATTCGAACCCGCGACCTTCGGTTTGGCAGTCAGGATCTCTAACCACTAAGCCAACTGGCCTGTCATCATATAGTCAAAGATGCTAAATGCAGTCTTCACTGAAACTTACAACCAAGTGTAGGTGCTTCAAACACACTGAGAGTGTAGGTATTGTCATACAACATTGTCAATAGTCAGAATAAAACGTTATGATAAATAATATCCTGGGACATTCATTCTTCACAGTTATCTAACGTAGAAAAGTAGAACTTGTACTATGACAACTGGTATAGTATATAATTTTTTTTATACCACATAGGCCGACAAACAAGCGGACGGTCCACCTGATGATAAGTGGTCACCGCCGCCTATGGACATTTGCAACACTAGGGGCATCGCCAATGCGTTGTCGACCCTGAGACGTCAAGTTGTTGAGTCTCATGTGCCTGTAATTTGACCTTTCTAACCGAAACAGTAATACAAGTGCACTACTGCTTCACGGCAGCAATGGATACTGATATAAACATACCCAAACAGAACAAACAACACATATCATTTATGCATACAAATGCTTGTCCTGGGTGGTAATTGAAGTAACTACCTGTGCGGTAGCAGTTGGGGCATTTAACCACGGTCAATTATCTCCACTAATATTATATAGACAAATGATTTGTATTTCTGTTTGGTATAAATTAAGAACTACTGGACCAATATTAATAATTTTGTCACTATTACAAAGCTAGTTTATTAACCGAAAAGAAGTAACATAAGCTATGTTATAATCTCGAAAAAAAAATATTGTATCCTAACTTTGTCAACCAAGATGTGGCCAAGATTTCTAAGTTGACAATCTTTCAGATTGAAGATATTGACAGCAAATAAACATGCATGCAAATCCCTTACCTACGGCTTTATTCTTGGCGGCCATATATGCCAGATAGGCGGGTGAATTGTGGTAAGTCTTCAAACTCTTTTCGTACTCCGACTTTAGATCATAAATCCATATAAGACAGGTCCATTTGTGACGGTCCCATGTGTGACGGTTCCATTTGTGACAGACCCGTGTGTGGTGTGTCGTGCGAACGTGATGTTCCCATACGTGCATTATTTTACATGAGGTGACGGTGCATGTGGAGGACAAAATTAGCGTTACTTAATAGTGCGGGTTAGTCACAATAACTTTTACATGGTGTGAGGATGATGGAATGAATGTATATTTAATTGTGCTGTATATAATACCGGTGTTAGAGTTTGACCACTCATATATTATGACTGTGATATTTTTAGTGAATTATAATTTAATTAAGGCTGACATCCGAGACGATGGTTACTTATATAGCCTATAGCCCTTATAGGACTTAAACTGAATGGCTTTGACTTTTATTGATAATTTCTTTTGTCAAAGAAAGTCACAGTTTCTATATGTTTGTGTCTGTTTAGTTCGTACTCACGATCTGTGGACAAGGTGTCAGGGTTACCTAGCACCAAGGCAAAGGGCTTGTAAACTTATATCTTAGTATTGGACCTGACGGGTCAACGCAGAATATGGGTCAAAAATGGCTATAAAAAAATATAATTTTCCCATTCATTCCTACATCCTTTTAAAGGGACATGATGCTTCCACCATGAATTGAACCAGTTTTAATCGTTATAAGCTATAGAGCTGTATTTATATTCATAAGTTCACTCGAAGTGCTCACTAATGACATATTAAATGATGAAATGGGTTGTCCCAATGGATAAAAACATGGATACAAATAATGATATATATCTTATTGTTTTCATGGCTGTTAATTTATATTGAACATTAGTCTGTAAAGCTAGATTTTACCTATATCAGGTTATAAGTAACATTCAAAATGGTATATCTAGCAAAATTAAAAAGATTACTGAGGAAAAACTCAAGCAACCTATTATTGAGCTAAAGAACATTCAATTAAATAACAAACATAAAACAAAATAAGACTCAAAATAAAATACACCTCAAAAACCCCATGTTAAAACAAGCCAGTGATGTGGATGGCGTGGTATTAAACACATATAGACCCAATATAACTGGCATAGGGTTCAAATTGCATTGTACCTCGAGTCTTGTGAGCCAGCCACTGAATATATGCGGGCGACGATTGATAAGCTTTCAACATTTCTGTGTACTGCGCCTGAGCCCAAAATTAATCTTTATTGTTATTTGGACATGTGATTTTGTATTTTATTACTATAGATTTTAAGACTGATCTATTTTATCTCATTTATAAAAATAAAATGTAGACAAAAGGCTTTAGAATCAGGACATAATAATAATATCTAAATATAGAATCACTAATTTGGCAGTTTGTAGGGTTTGATCCTCTATTTTCACACACTATCTTGAATAAGTGAGACTCACCAATGTTTTTCTTTTCTCTCACACATAATCTTAATGTAAAGTAAAAATATCACACATTACCTTCTCAGCCTCGTATTCATCGACGAAACCAGCCTTTTCAGTCTCAGGGAGGTCTCTCCACATGCCCCCAATGATTCTCCCGATCTCCCATAGCTTTAGGTCAGGGTGGGCTGCTTTCACGCTGTCCCAAACGCGGCGGGAGTAACGCATGTATGGCATAAGCGGCTTTTCTGGAGGTTTCGGGGGCTTCGGTAGACCTGCGCCCTACAATTAGTGGATTGGTTAATGGTGGGGTCTCTAATCAAAATCAATTGAAAGTGGTACCAGTCATCTATTTATATCATGAAGGAAGTCTATTAGGATTCCTTAACATAAAGACCAATATGGGGAGTAAGGGATGGCGAAGTAGTATCTGTCAGTGTATGAGTGCCCTTGTTTTGTAAAGAATCTACTACATTCCTTTAGAAGTTGAGAGATAGGAGGATTTTTGTAAATTTTTTTTTAGTCAGCAGAATTACACCTACCACTCCAGCCCCCTTGCCAATCTTCTGTGGTGTGAAGCCCGGATGCGAGTGCACGGTCGAGACGAAGGGGCTCGTCTTATCATCCTTGGCCTGCGTCGCCGCCGGAGCCGCCGCCGAGGCAGCGCGCCGAGCGCTCTCTGCACCGAAACGTGCCTGTTGCTGCTGAGCCCACCCGTACCCACCCGGGTGACCCATCGGCCCACCTTGGTATTGCGGGTGGTACTGGTATTGGTTATGGTGCGGCGGTGCATTCATACCGCCTTCAAGCCAAGCAGCGGGGCGGCAATACAATGAAAGAAAAAAAAACAAAAAAGCATAAGGGACAGGAGAGGAGAGGGCTGGGTGAACGAAATTAAATATGCACTAATACTATGTTAAGTGGAAGTTTAGTCAGCAAGCAGTACTAGCGAGTTTACATTTAGTAAGCTTAGCATAGTTCTTAGATAAGAGGCAGAGATGGCTTGTGATGTGGAAACGAGAGTTGGTGCTTATAACATTTTTAATTACCCCAAAGAATACCTAGATCCAACACAGATGAGTGTGAAAACAAAATTTTGAATAAAACTGAACATAATGTATAAAAGAAAAATCAGATTGTAGCATTACCTTTCATCATACCGAAACTCATTGGGGGCCCCGCAATCATGTAGTCTGTTTCGACATAACAAAACATGAAACAAAACCAACAAAAGATAACGATAAGTCTAAAATGCAAGGAAATCAAACAAAATAAAAAGAGAAACAAAGTATTATGTCACTGACGCAAATACTTGGGAATATAAAAAGCATAGAATCGCAGCCATGCTTCTGAGGATCATTCAGCAGTTAGATACGCAATACCAGTAGTTCTCAGCCCTGCTAAGCTTGCATAGGCATCAACTTTAGGTACAACTGTTATGATTAGTTAGTATCTAACAACATTCAACATCTATTAATCTTTATGTAAAATCTATGCTTTAAACACAAGACAAATACTTGCACATGTCAAAGTTTAGTATCAATTAGAAAATAAACAGAAATATGGAATACAAACGCGGATTGTTCTGGGGGCTTGGCATCGACATTGATGTGTTCTGTTTGTAGGCATTCGGGGTAGCCATTGCTCAAGGGTTTTCTGAAATTATAATATGACTTACTGAAGAATAAATACAAAATATGGTATTTAATCAACTTTGGATATCTGCAAAAACAAAGTTAAGGCACATTTTAACCCTTACTTCTCTTCAATTTATTGTCTAGGACAGCCAGTCTTGACCAGGGGTTGGCAGAACTCCAAATTGCCAGCTAGAGATAAATAATAATTTATTAAGACCATTTTATCCCTTGTTGATTATCTAGGTGTAGGCAGGTTCTAATAGTAAAACATAAACAACAATGAAACAAAGTGTTTGCAGATAAGGGCTATAATACTTTGCCAGCCTGTCTAACTGAGCCTATTATGAAAATATTTTTTTAATTTAGAATGTAGGGCTGTAAGAACAAAAGAGAGAGTATGCCTACCATCCAGCATCAGAAGTTTTACATGACCTGATAATAATATTCTAGTGAATTATGTCGATTACGTTAGTAGGGAATTTGATGCAATATAAAAATATACTCTAAATTACTACTAATAACGTTTCCAACTTAGGTGTTTACTTTACGAATTTAGATTTTCTCAGAAAAATGTGAAACAGTCAGCGTAATCTGCCCATAGAACATTTATACTCACGAGAATCTGCCGGCCAAACTTCGAAATATGTCAAACAAACTATTGCTACAGTTCTGTCTAATGAAACACAAGCATTTTATTGCTTACCTGCTCTCTTTAAAATTGTTAACCTCGTATCGATATATACCTTATATACCTGAAAAAATTGCGACTTTTTGGGTTTAATTCATAAATTTGCGTCAGTCATAATTATGAAAGAGACGCCATATTAGAACGCCATTTTATTTTAACTTGACTGATTATCTGTCTGCTCTGTGGTCTGTATGAAATGAATGACAGCCAGTGCTGCCATTGGAACAGAGATTTAATTTTTTTCATGCAATATTTTTTTATTATACGACTAGGCCATTCCAGGTAGTTCGCCAAACTACCTTATTCATTAATTTATTTATAAACATTTTTTATAAATACACACGAAGTTAATTCTGTTTCAACGATTTATGTATTTCAGAGCTCTGCGATATATAGATTTCAGTTTGTTCTTCTCGAGTTCGCACCGGGTGATAATTTGATAGCATGTAAAGTGCCAAATGGCTACTATTTAGTATTTTATAACTTACATTTTGTGTTCGGAAGTCATCAGTACACGACTGCGGTTCAAAATACCTCAGTATCAACATAAAATGTCATATATTATTTTGCCTAAAATAAACGTTATCATTAGCTATATCCACCATAAATTGCAAGGTGAAACCTGCTCGGTATTGCCGAACACCATGCAGGTTGCGAGAACATCCTGCATAAAGTGGTTGACGGACATAGAACATTTATACTCACGAGTTGACGGATGACCCCCATGGAACTGTCTGGGGGGGGTGGGGGTTGACCCTTAGTGAAATTTCAACTACTTTCTCCCTGTGAATGCGGTTTTGACGAAGGAACCACAGATCACATATTCTATCAGTGCTTCAAATTACAGTTATCTCTTTATGACATTCTACTGAGTGCAATTTCTGAGAATTTTGGCCGTAAGTCGATTTATGACAGCCCGACAAACAGTAGAAGGTTTTTAAAATTATATTATAACTACATACCAATGAGCTCGCCTTTTCACCTGCCACGTTTGCTGCGAGTCTAGTTTGCGTCTTAGACGTCATACAATCTACACTAATATTTTAAAGAGGTAAAGTTTGTATGGTTGGGTGTTTGAGGTGATCTCCGGAACTATACATCCAATTTCAAATTTAAATTTTAATAAGGGATTTTAATTTTACTGAATAATGTATTTTTGTACCGCGATATTCTTTACATACAGCCATCTAACTCCAACTAAGCAGAGATAAACAAAAGAAAGGGAGAGACAGATATGAAAACGACATAACTGACAAACTATTCATTTTTACTAAATATTTTTTTTACACCAGAAATACATTAATTCTTGGGAACGTGGACGAAACAGAGGGACGGACACTAGTTAACAATAAAACACGTGAATTAAATACGCGATTTACGTATTTTTTTGTGACACCGTCATTTACGTTCTTTTACACAGTCTTTACGATAGACCTTTACGCTAACCTTTTGATTGATTGAAGTGTAATTAAACGATTATATACGCTGGCATACAACAATACGGAAATTGGCACGTGCTTAGCTATAATTTGTTGCTTGCCAAAGTTGGCTGACCGCGTTGAGCGAGACGAGCTGTTTTATTGTAATAATATTATTTTATCAAACTATACAAAAACCTATGCTAGTATGTATCTTTTTCCGGGAAATCGAATTTTAAAAAGAGAACTAACAATTGCAAAACAAATCAATAAATTAGCTGAGCATTTTTACCCAGCTGTTAGGGAATTTAACAGTATTTTTAAGTCTAGTTGTCAATTCTTAACCACAAGATGGCGATAGTATTTCACTAGAACTATTTTGTCAATTAAACACAAACTGTCAATAGCAATAAATAGACGCTGGCACTGGGTTGGATGATTGATTGGATAAGAATAGGCCTCTAACACGAAGATGCACCTCTTTGTAATAAACTATGTCACAGATCACTATTAAAAAGAAAAATATTAAACTTACAATTTATTTTTTCCGCATACCACGCTCTACCAATCAAGTGAATATAATGTATGTCGACACCAAATTGACAATACCCATGGTGTCGATAGGCGGCGGTGACCACGCTTACCATTAGGTGCGCTGTCTGCCTGTTTGTGGACGTACTTGACATAAAAAAGAAAAATCAGAAATCAGTTTAATTTATTTACCTTTTAGGGTTACATGCCTCTAAAAAGGAACCCTAATAGGTTCACTTCATTGTCCGTCTGTCAATAACCTTTTCTCAGTAAAACCAATACGTGGAGGTATCAAGTTAAAATTAACATAAGTACATATGCCTGCCTCTCTTGAAGCTGTAAAATAACCCAAGCAAATGATACGGCCTTTTAAAACTTTTATTTTAACACCCCGCAGCTAAATCAAAATCAAAGGGAAATGGAAAACAAGTACCTATATTTGTTTTCCATCGACCTAGAATGATGAAGCTGTCTCACAGCACAAGTAAAAGAAAGAATCTGAAGGCGTTTATTTGCTGTGTATCACTTGAGATATTATACTTGAGAACTTTATTTTGGGCTCGGGAAATTGACTGTGACTTATATATGTATGGGGGACAAAAGTAGCAAAATTGTGTGCTTTCACAGTTTATGCATTTGAGTATACAGAACCCTCGGTGTGCTTGTCAGACTCGCACCTATCCACTTTTTGACTGAAGTAAGACTTGTGTCTGACCACAATCTTATTCAATCCTAGAATAAACTGGTTCTGAAGTACCGTAGCCAATATGGCTACGGATTTTTTATTTGAGGGTTGTAGCTTTCTAGCATGGTAGTAATGTGTCTCACAGCCGTGTTCTGCCCCCCTATTCAGCTAATACAAACTTCGTCAGCGAGCCGCTTCACGGTGGCCTCGAAGAGCTTATCTCTCACGTGATTAGTAGTTAGCGAAAGAGACAGAGCACGGAGGCCGCGACGAAACCTCCTCCAGTTATTGTCATTTTCCTTACAGAATCAAGCCCCTGGTTCCCCGCGATGTTTATCGCGCCGCAATGATTTTTGTGAACTTCTTTTGTACTTAGGTAACAATGTGGAAATGCTTTGTTGTCAAATCTCCTAATGTATCAGGTTCGGGTGTGTTTTGTTATTAACGGCAACAAAAGAATTATAGTAGGTACTGGAGAATGCTAGGTAAGTTGATCTAACGTTGTCGAGATGTAAAAGATCCATTTTAACAGCAAAAAATAACCTTATGGCGTAATGATTAGGGGCATCAGCATCACCATACAATTAACCAATGGATGTACCATAGATAACAAAAAATATGTTTTATCTTCTTATCTTTATATATGATTGTTGAAGTATGAAGGTTTGTTGAGAAGCAATTCTCTTTGGATATTGGTTATGCTTGCGAATGTGATAGGACCAAGGAGTGATAGGACCAAGGAGTGATAGGGAAAGGCTATAAGTTTAAAGGCCGGTGAAGGCTTTTTTTCAGAATCGTTTATATCATACAGCATACTAGATTTTCCAGGCCTGTGATGCAATACGTATTTTGTTTCCTGGGCGAAACAAAATGTCACCGCAAAGGGATGAATTTTATTTATTTTATTTCCAACAGCTTTATATAATTATACATGCTTAATATAAATTAATAATGAGTCCAGAGCCAATAATAGGATATCACAACATGACTAAGTTAATAAAAATCATACAGAGCAGACCATGACCTGTAGACTATAAATAAAGTATAAATTGAACAAACAAAAAAAGTATAGATTAGTATGTATCAAGCTTGTTTGGTCTTGTGAGATGTGTGGGTGTGTGTAATGTATGAATGAATATGTATGTATGTAAATATGTATGCATGTACACCTGTACACACATACGTACATATAAGTATCACATACAAAACGAAAACATTAATTTTTATACATATTAGTCCAGTGCCTTTACCATGAGGTTTTAACGTAAGCACTCGCTAGCGACGGCGTAAAACATTTCTATGGCAAATATGTACAGCGCCACTAGCGGTCACGTAAAGAACTAAAATCGATAGTACGAGTCGATAGGTAAAAAACCTATCGAAATGTAAACACAAGCGAGTAACGTTTGCTATAGAAATTCGGTACCATGAGTCACAAATTTGACAGTTGCTATCGAGAAATACTGTATCGATAGTAGTTTACTCGCTAGTGACTAAAGTAAGTTTCGATAGCAACTCATGGTAGAGGTACAGTTTCCATCTTGAGGTTTCACTTGCGTTTCAGAGAGGTCTAATTAATCCCAGGGTGCCAAAGCCTATGTTGGGAATAGGATATATATCTATCAGAAAAAAAAAATTGGTACTAAAAGTATGAATATTAAAAATATTCACAATATCTGTTTATTGTACAGGAATTACATATTGATAAACAATATTTGTATTCACTTAGTAACTTATATGAGGACTAACGAGTTTCCTCTATGATTCACTGTTGCTTATTTGATTAGACAATATACAATATTAAGTTTACATAACATTGATAGCTCAGTTCCGGAGTAAGCGTGTCGAAAACAAACGATAAAATTGTAATCGCTAATGTACATTGCGTCGCGCGTGACTGTCACGTGATCACTAAAGTGACAATGACACGTCATGGATATGCTCAATTGTATTGTGACAATGATTAAAGGAAAGTGGACATTTTGGTGATGAGAGCTCAGAGTTCTGTGATATCTTTAGGACAGTTGCTATGTGCAACAAATTTAGGGATAAATGTTTAGAATCTTCTATTATCCTTGACGGGCCAGTTGGCTTGTTTTGAGAATCTGATTGCCACGCCGCAGGTCGTGTGTTCGATTCCCACCTAGGACAACATTTGTGTGCATGATGTCTGTCTGGGTCTGAATATATAAATAAGTATGTATATATCAGTTATCTGGTTTCCATAGTACAAGCTCTGGTTAGTTTGGGACCAGATGGCCGTGTGTAAAAACATGTCCTATCCTACTAATTGTAATTATATTACAAATTCGAATATATGCACGTCTGTTTGTTAATCTCTCACGCAATTCTACCTCAACTTCTAAACGAACCACGCTGGAATAACGTATTGGATTCTTTTTATCCCGCCTCAATAGTTGAGTGATGTAAAGCTCGGCTTAGAAACTTTAAGAGAGAGTTTGGTTCCTAGGTTGAGCAATGTAGAGTTGATGTTTCTTTGCCAGAATACTTGCAGCAGTTGCAGCTCGATTGGTATCGTGCCCGAGAAGGTGATAATGCGCACCGCATGTATCGTTGGGACTGAAAATATGTTTCTCTGTCTACGGAAAATATCTTCGGTGGAATGTAAGCATTATTGTACGTTAAACATCGATAGACTATCGATAGTATCGATAGTAGATGGCTAACGATACTATTGATAGTTTTTCTAAATATGTTTCTCTGTCTACGGAAAAAATCTTCGGTGGAATGTAAGCATTAGTGTAAGTTAAACATCGATAGTAGATGGCTATCGATACTATCGATAGTTTTTCTAAATATATTTCTCTGTCTACGGAAAATATCTTCGGTGGAATGTAAGCATTAGTGTACGTTAAACATCGATAGTTTTTCTAAATATATTCCTCTGTCTACGGAAAATATCTTCGGTGGAATGTAAGCATCGGTACTGGCACCTCTGCCTACATACATCATTGGGAATAATGTCAAGTAACTTTAAATTTGACCTTCATAAGTACCTTCCGAGGGCCTAAACTGAATAAATGGTTTTGAATTTAGAATTTATTATAATAAGAATAATTCAATTGAAAACATATTAGGTGGGGGAAAAAATCTTTTCGCATTATAGTATGTATGAACTTGTAATAAAATCTCTTTGGCTATACTATTTGTATCTGGCTGGTTTTGGTATCATTGAAAGTTTAAATTTTAAAGAACATAATTCCAAATTCAAATTAGGAAAATGTGTGATTTGCATTTGTTTTTCGTACCGCCAAGATGAGTAAATCTAATGAAGAAATTCGATTCATTTTAAAATTTTACTACAAAAAAGGTAAAAATGCAACGCAAGCCGCGAAAAAAATTTGCGATGTTTATGGACCTAGTGCAGTGTCTGTGAGAGTAGCACAAATTTGGTTTAAGCGTTTTCAATCCGGAAATTTTGATGTCAAAGATGCACGTCGCTCTGGTCGCCCCATTACGGATAAAATGGATGCCATTTTTGTAAAAGTGGAGCAAGATCGGCATATCAGTAGTTACGACGTAGCTGAAGAACTGGGAATTGACCACAAAACGGTTTTGGCGCATTTGAAAAAATCTGGGTACACAAAAAAGCTAGATATTTGGGTACCTCACGAGCTCACTGAAAGAAACCTAATGAACCGTGTACTCATTTGTGATTCTTTATTACGACGTCATGAAACGAACCATTTTTGAAGAAGCTGATAACTGGTGATGAAAAGTGGATCACGTACGACAAAAACGTGCGAAAAAGGTCCTGGTCAAAGGCCGGTCAGGCTTCACAGACTGTGGCGAAACCCGGGTTAACTCGCAACAAGGTGATGCTGTGTGTGTGGTGGGATTGGAAGGGCATTATTCATTATGAGCTGTTACCACCAGGCAGGACCATCGATTCTGAACTCTACTGCGTACAACTGATGAGATTAAAGCAAGAAGTTGAGAGAAAGCGGCCGGAAATAATCAATAGAAAGGGTGTGGTTTTTCATCATGATAACGCTAGACCTCACACATATTTAGCCACTCAGCAAAAATCAAGAGAGTTTGGCTGGGAGGTATTAATGCATCCGCCGTATTGTCCTGACCTTGCACCTTCAGATTTCCACCTGTTTCGGTCTCTTCAGAATTCTTTAGGCAGTGTCAGATTAACATCACGAGAGGACTGTCAAAACCACTTGTCGCAGTATTTTGATCAGAAGTCCCAAAATTTCTATAGCAATGGGATCATGTCCCTACCTACAAGATGGCAAGTTATCGAACAAAATGGTACCTACATACTTTAGTTAAATGTAAATAAACTATATTAAAAATGTTTTGAATTTTCTTAAAAAATGCGAAGGAATTTTTTCCCCAACCTATTATACAAAGAAAAGATAAAAAAAATTAGGGCTGCATTTCATGTTCTGTTAGCGGTCATTTTATAAAAGTCCTTTGGTTTTAGGGATAACTACTATTAATTTTAGGGGTAACATAACCCCCAAAGTAATGCTGATGCACGTGCGGATGGTATGCAAAAATCAGCATAACTGCTAGAAGAGCGCGTGGGAGTGGCGACAGCATTATAGAGGCCAAATTCGCAAGTTTTTTCCGTTTTAGTCTTAACATTTACTTACTAACCCTCCGTCTTTAGATTTTACTAATACAAAAGTCTTGAATTGCCTGAGTATAATAATGATAATAATGATGATTGAATAGAATAAATGATAAATAGCACAGAAAAATACTAATTCAAAAAAATTTGGACACCCTAATGCATGAATCATTCATTCATATTATATTTGAATGTGTGTATGTTATCTGTCATCAGTCTGTTTTAGGTGTTGTGACAGACAGATGCATACACTCGATGTGTCTAGAATAAACAATGACTAAACTTCTCGAGATCTAAAACGTCCGTTTTGACAGGAGAATGTCACAGAAAATCATCTTTATAGCTTTTAAAATAAGGTTTGTCCGGCGTGTAATGGTATGATGATGAAGATGGACTTTATGATGACGGTAAAAGGTTAAGTTTTTTTTAACACTCTCGGTAACGCTCAAGGTGTCAAAATGGCCAATAAATAAGTAATTAAAATCCTGAGACATTCTTTAAACACATCTGACTGAAACTACGCGCAGTTTTACTATGGAAACCAGATAACTGATATACTAAAAATAGGTTATATTACTTTTTTTATTTTATTTTTCTAAATAGATATTTACACCCAGACACAGAACAAACAGACATGTGAATGCACACAAATGCTTGTCCTGGGTTGGAATCGAACCCACGACTTGGTAGTCAGGGTATCCAAACACCGAGCAAACTGGCACGTACAAAACCGATAAATCGATTAATTATTTCATGCTAAAGAGACGTTGCAAGCTACTTATCAAAATTTCTCGGGTTTTCTTAACTGATTATAAATGCCCAAGTATTTTATTTAACTTTGTGTTTAGTAACACCATACCACACCCCATAGATGAATCGTGATTTCTTTCGGTGTTTTGTATAATATTATACAGTAGTATGGCTCCCTTCTCGTGCAAGCCCGAATCGAAATTAGCCGCTATTAAATTCTTATCTAAAAGCAAACCCAGGCCTCTTACAAACAGATGTCCATGCACGCAAATGATTGTGCCGGGTAGGAATCAAACTCGCAACCCGTAACGTTATAGTCAGGGTATCTATATGTATTATGGTGTCTGTTATTTCCAAAATTGGGTGTTGTTTTGCAAACGCCCCTACATTTGTTTCGGTGGAAGCAAATTAACTGCAAAAATCCCATGTTTTGAATGGGAAATGGGATTTCAGCACGGTTTAATGTGAATATGAAGGGCTGGTTTGGGTCTGAAATTTTATTTTAGGTCATAACCTAAAAAATTGAGGTTCGTTTGAAGAACAAGACCCAATTTGGGCAATAACAGACCCCTTAATATGTATAGATAGGTAAATGCACAAGAAATTAGGCCGCAACATTACGTTTCCGAGGAATTTATTAGTCAGCCAGAGTCTCGTCTGGAGGATCAATTAAATACTTACTGTTAATCCTGAAAGCTATTAACGGCTTAACTAGAGCGTTGCTTCCAGAATAATGTTCTTTCTCAGTGTTTTAAGGCGCTAATCTATGAGTTATTTGTGTGCCTTTTATCTTATAAACTCTATCATGTCAAGAAAGTCGACAAACAGACAGACATTCCACCTGATGGTAAGTGGTCACCGTTGCCTATGGACATATCACACTCTCTGAACGATAGGGGCTAAACTTAAAAAAATCACTTTTGGCACATCTCTGTTTGGGTCACTTTCGCACTGAGCGGGGAGGGTCCCAGTGTTAAAGAGGCTGAAGTATCGGTATGCTTATTCTTTCATTAAATTGACTGTTTTACTATTCATCGAATAGAGCGTACTTTGTTTAGTCTCTCTATGATCGTAACTCCATTTCGCAAAATTTTGAGTTAAGCCCTTATCGTACTGAGGGTGCGATATGTAACACCAGAGGTATCGCCAATGACTTTGCAACTTGAAGTTTTTAAGGCTAGTCTTTACATTTCTAATCGAAACTGCTCTACTTGTTCACGGTGGAAATGGTTATGGTGGTTTTACTTTCCCGGACGAACTCTGAACTGACAGCTCTTCTCAATATAAGGTTTGGGAATCTGACATTTTATTTTATGATTTTTAAGATCTTAATAGTAACAAATTAAAAAATTCAAAAGTTTTTATAGTAACCGGGGAAAAGCTGTAAAGAGAAAGAAAATAAAAGATATGTAAAAAAGGAACAAATAAAATCGAACATAAAAGACGAAAACAAGAAATACAGCAAATAAGGTCTCTGACCATGTCAGAGGGACACGATGCGGTCGCTTCTAGAGGTAGCAGACATATAACAAAAAAGATACAAATCATATACTCGTACATGAAATACGCATTTGATATAAATTGACTTGATACAATAAATTTTCAAAGTAGCATAATTTTTATTATTAAATTTATATTTTTCAGTGTACCTACTGCTAAATACCGCCAGATGGCGTTAAAGTAATTTTTCTAGTGTCACTGCTTTTAGCGAGGTAAGATGAAGACCCTATCATGTTTTGGTAGACTAACCCGTCTTACACCACCCCCTAACTCTATGTATCATGCAAGGCTCATACAAAAATATTTTTTTTATTCAAATTAGAAGAAAGAAAGAAAAGAAAGAAACAAATTTATTTGTGACGAAGGGAAAAATAACACATGATAAAGGTTTACAAAAAGAAACGAGGTACATATTTGCCACATATCGGTCCACCAACTTAGTTACTTACTCTTCTAAATGGTATCGAAGGGATTTTCGAAATAAAGAATTAATACATAGTTGTTTCTTAAGTAAAACACATATTATAGAATTTGATTTGGCACCTATTTTAATTTAATTTTAAGGAGTGGTTAAAAAAATATGACGCGCCGTCGCGCCATTTTCATTCGATCATTGTCAGGATTTTAGATAAGTAATATTTTGAGAATTACTTAATGTTTTTACAGGGTTTTTCTATCTATAACACTTGCTTAGATTACAACTATAGATAACTAGCTGTCCTCCGCGGTTTTACCCGCGTTCCCGAGGGATGTAACATTTTCCCAACACAAAAAGTATCATATGTTTCTTCTGATACCTCAAAAAATATGTGTACAAAGTTTCACGATGATCGGATTTGTAGTTTTCTCGTGAAAGCGCAACAAACATACTTACATTCACATTTATTATATTAAATAGGGATTTATGCAATAGGAAGGTATACTTTCTTACTTGTTCTCTTACCTATTTGAATAAAAAATATTTTAATTCATGAGAAAGTTAATATTTTACAGTTTTACACATAGAACCAATAGAAGAAAATGATTGTTGCAGCTTGTGCAGCTTGCGTGCCCTCCGCGGGCCTAAAAAAATAATTGTTTTGAATTGATTAAATTATGTAAAATCTTAAATTGTGGTGTCATTAGTTTTTTTATTTATTAATGAATAAAGATAAATACATAAAAAAAAAATATCAATCACAAAAACCCACAGAGGTTTATAAGACTTATTTAACATTCGGAACTTTTTGTTAGTAAAGTAGTTTATATAATGTATTAAATTAAATCACTACATAGTATAAAACAAAGTCGCTTTCTCTGTCCCTATATCCCTATGTATGCTTAAATCTTTAAAACTACGCAACGGATTTTGATGCGGTTTTTTTTTAATAGATAGAGTGATTGAAGAGGAAGGTTTTTATGTATTAGTATCTACATTGCACCTGAGCGAAGCCAGGGCGCGTCGCTAGTAGTTAATAATTTAGTAATCTGCTTTGGAATCAGAATAAGGTATGAATCGGAAGACGCCGCGTAGTTCTGCCTACAAAAACCTTTAGCCAATCATTTTTTTTTCTCATCTGAGTAACGACTATATAGGTACCTGCCGATGTATGCTTTTTTTGAGTAGTAGAGCTCCACCTTATCAATTTCCGCCGAGCAGTAGTGCACTTGTATTACTGTGTTTCGGTTAGAAAGGTAAGGGAGGCGGTGAAATTACAGGCACATAAGATTTAACCACTTCACATCGGGGACGAGAACGCATTGGCGATGCCCCTGGTGTACCAAATGTCCATAGGCGGCGGTGACCACTTACCATCAGGTGGACCGTCAGCTAGTTAGTCGGGCCATGTGGCAAAAAAAGAATACGAAGAATATCTAAAAAAGATCTTGACGTAGAGAGAGACTATGAAAAGCCTTTTACTAAACAAAATGCTTGTTTATTTAGTTATCTCTAACACTTTTATCAATACGTCAGTCGTGGAATTTTACATAAAAGTATATCAATTGACCAAGCGCCATGGAAAGTTACGTGCACTGATTTTCTGACGTGATAACCTACAAATGTTTATTTGTTATTGCCATGAACTGATTGTCACGAAGGCTTGTTTTTATTTGAACCTCAAACCTTTAATAGATAGAGAACTATACCTGTATTAAAGATAGATGATCAATCACACATCAAATATGTTTTTATATACCTAATACAACCACAGAGTATACACACGTATAAATTTGTTATTTCATACAAAACTCCATAAAAGCGATTGTTTTGAAATTTTATTAAAAGAAGCTGATTTGACTTGAAGGGTGAAAAACCCACAGCGGTGAGCTATGTCCGATTAGCGCGGACTAAAACCCCTCGAGTTCCTTCTGCGCCGTTGACGGGGCTGCGGGACCAGACGTGTCCTACGACCGCCTGTCCCGCCGGCGTCGCTCGCCTTATTCAGACGAGTCCTTCTCTGGGCGGGGCTAACTGACTGCCCTGCCCCATCGTTTAGGTGCCCAGGATCTATGGGTGCCTCCAGCATGGCACACTTAGTGCAGGCAGCGGATCCGGGGGGACCCCCCACAGTGCTTGCGTCCACGTCGCGTGGCCGTGTCATTCGCCATAGCCATTGCCTTTAACTCTGTCCCCCACTCGACGATGAGCGCCACTGGGTCGTTTAGTGGGTATCCAATGGAGGGGAATGCGGAAAGCATTTTTCCCAGCGAAAAAAAAAAGGCAGCGGATCTACTCCGATCCGCCACCCGCAGTCCCCAGCTAACGGCGGCATCCGGGCCGCATAGGCAAGACGCCGCCTGCCGCAGGATATTTTTTCATTGAGGTTTTCTTCCTCACGGTCCAGGTCTCAATAAGCCAGAGCCCCGGTCCTGTACTCAGAGCTACGGGGTGGCCGACGGCTGGGCAGAACTAACCACCGCCCTGGCATCCTCTGGCTACCGCCGGATGCCGGACAGATGCAGCCGGGGTTTGCACGCCCTCCACCACCCACATTCCGTGGTTGCAGCGGCGCGAACCGCTCCTCCTCAGTTTACGCCAACTCACCTCCCTCTGTAGGCAGAGTGGGAATAGACGTATGACGATTTGTAGCCCGGTTCCCATTAACTTCCCGGAACCGTGACCCTTGCCCGTTTGTTGAGAATCTCCGCCAGCTTCAAGTGTCCACCAAAACTTGGTGGGCAGTTAGAGCTGAAGTTGCCCAAGGTGCGCCACGAGGAGGCTTCTCTACATGCACCCCAGACTCGACGAGCCTAGCAAAAGCTAAGTACATAAAGAAGGTTTTGTTATTATTAAGAAACTCTCTCCATGAAATCATTGTTTATGGTTGGCAGTGACGTAGCGTTCGCTGAATAATCGACTAATTTATTTCAACTACTAGAAGACTTGTTAGTTCGAATATTGGCAGCGATCGTAATGTTGTGTTAATTACAATTAGATCAAGTTTGCGGCCTCTAATATGGGCGATGATAGCTCAGTGATAACCAAGTAATGACATGGTATGTCGATATGTCATGGGTTTGAATTCTATTGTAGGTAGGTAAGTATTCCGTAGACTCGCCTCAGACTACCAGCATTCTTAATTATTTATTAATATACGGAGTGAAATGAAAGAGTATCTGACAAACATCATCACAAACTATTGGTTGACATACAAGCAGACGGTCCACCTGATGGTAATTGGTCACCGCCGCCTATGGACATGTGCAACACCAGGGCATCGCCAATGCGCTGTCGACCCTGAGACGTGAAGTTGTTAAATCTCATGTGCCTGTAATTTCACCGGCCCCTTCACCTTTCTAACCAAAACACAGTAATACAAGTGCACTGGTGCTTAACGGCGGAAATGGGTAAGGTACTTCCCTGGTCGAACTCTGCACTAAGAGCTCTACTACTCACATTTATACTTTTTATATACAAATACAAGCAGGGGCAACTTTAGCTTATTGAAGGCCCCGGCGACTCTAACGATACAATCCATCGCTCGGAATTAATTTATTAACCTTGTTAATTTGATTTTAATATCTTTATTTTACTATTTTAATTTTATCTTTGTTTACCGTTGTTTGTCTGATTGAATTTTAATTATAATTTATTTTTATTTAATATTTAATTATTGATTCTTTTTCATTTCATGCATCGGAAATATAGTTTAATAATATAATATAGTAATAGTTATTTGTGTATGTGGTGTTTGCCTGTAAGTGGATGTGCACCAAGGTTGCTCTTGTTATTTGAAATTTTGTATCTTTGTTGTTTATATATGTATTGACAGGCCAGCATTAGCGACTCTGACTGCAAGATCGCGGGTTCGATTCCCACCCAGGACAAACATTTGTGTGCATGAACATGCCTGTTTGTTCTGTGTCTGGGTGTCAATATATATATAAGTATGTATTTAGGAGAAGAAAAAAAAGTAGTATATCAGTTATCTGGTTTCCATAATACAAGCTCTGCTTAGTTTGGGATCAGATGACCGTGTGTAAGGAATGTCCCTAGATATTTATTTATTTATCTTATGTTTTATTTTCATCTGTTGGCAACACTGATAAAAAAATTAATAAACATCAATTTATCGATAAAATCTAGGGGACTCCATGGATCACGGGGCTTTGAATAGTTTCCCAGAGGAGCCAATGGAAAAGAAGGCCCTGAAAATCAATACACTTCCTGCAGTTAAATAAAACTAAAATGTACGTTATACCTAGCTACTCATTCATTGGGGATAACCTACTTTTAGTCAATTAACGTAGAAAATAGGTTTGTAAGCGCCCTTAGAAGTGCAGTAAGCCTATGGAAGTGTGAAAAATAGTATATGCAAAAACGAAAGATTAAATTAATCCTTAGAAACACCTTAGTGGGCTTATGTAACTATTACGTGGCATTCTTGAGGTATCAAGAAAGTATACTATGTGTGATATTCCATCTGTGTCAAGAATTTTATTGAAATAATAATAATAATATCCCGGGACATTCTTTACACACGCCCACCTGGTCCCAAACTAAGCAGAGCTTGTACTATGGAAACCAGATAACTGATATACTACATATACAATTACTTTTTTAAATACATACTTATTTAGATATTAATATAGAAATATTAAAAGTATCATAAATTTTAATATACCAAAGGCTGATGGTGGGAGTTTCAAGGTCTTCGTCGTAAGAGACTTTTAGGCTTTGGGGATATGCTTACCACAAACAATAAATAACTATCTGCCAGAGGTCATATGTTAGATAAGTCAGACGATAACTAGACATAAGATTCTGCGCACACTGATCCGCCAACTCTATCAATTCAATTTATTTATTTGTAAACATTATAAATTACGTAATTAGTTTGTCTATCAAGAAAAATTGCATTAAAAAATAGACAAACAAATAATTTCGTGTTAAAAACAACATCACAAAATACAGCTTATTTTAAGCCAATGTTTTTGTTACTTGAAAGTAACCTTCAGTAGTAAAATACATAAGGTACCAAATATATCGGAAGTTCGTATTCTGAACACCTATAAAAACAAACATTTCTGATTTTAATAGATCAATACATTGTGATCCAATGTGATCTTTATAGAGCGGAACACTTTTGGCTCTGCATGCAATTAACAATGCCCTATCGAAAACCTCGTTTGTTTTCATGCTAGTGGACTACTTCTAAATATAATTAAAATAACACAATCGCCGCTGCGTGCGTTTCGCATTCAGTCAGTCAGTCAGTTCACAGAACCCACTGAGAACGCATGTGTGTCAATAACGCGGCAAAATGTTAGTGAAGCTTGCATTCTCTGTATTCTCAACCGACAACGACATGTCGAGGTGTAAAGAACTCAACTATTTTTCAACCGAATGTGTCCTTCCGAGGGGACCAAAGAGGTCATTACCTCCGCTGCCCGAAGACAAAGAATGCAGCAGCGTAGAGCTAAAGAAGTGCATCAAAACTATGCCGAGGCGCCGAAAACACAGGCGTCAGTGTTTGAAGCTGCCAGCACTGCCAGAGGACGATGAGTTTTGAGCTATTTTTAATGCAACAATAATCAAGGTTTTTTCCGTTGCAAAACAGCAGGATTTTTTTTTTCTTCTGAGCAGCCATGACTTTTGGAGCCAGTATCATTGATGGACACCATCGTTATTTGTGAATATGTATAAGTACAATGAAAAAAATTATGTTCTAATTTTAAATAGTGCATTTTATTATGTTGGTAGTGCAAGAGTTATGTGAAAAGTGTTGTGTTTTATTAGCTTAAGCTTATTAGGGAAATTGTTTAGTTATTTCCTATTGTCATGATTGTAACCTAGTCACAGAATAACTGATAACACGTTATCTAAATAACTGTGCATTATAGATAATGTAAGTACCTAACATAAATCTTTATGTTGAAATTCGATAATTATAATAAGTCTTAATTTTAATTAGCTGCGACGTATTTGGATTAAGATAAAATTCTTATCTTTATTAGTTACTGCGCGTATTGTTCCTTTGTGTTATTTAATTTTAAATAAGTTGGGATTTAACTCTGTCGAACTGCCATGAAACTGGTATGTTTTTTGTTTAACTGAATATTGTTAAGTAGGAAGTAGGGTCGTAGTTTAGTTATGGTTTCTAAGTGTCGTAATTCCCTATATTTATCAATTTTATAATTAAATAAAGCAGATAGCACTTAGATGCAGTTATTTTGTAGATTGAATGTAATTAATATATATCTTTTAATTTAATTAAGTTTCATACGCCGATAACGGCGATCTGTGATATAAATAAAATGTTACTGTAGATAACTAATTACTAAAAAGCTATCTATTAATTTTTAAGGTTTATAGAATAAAGTGATTATGAATACACTGACGTTTCATTGATTTTTTTAAAAGTTTTTTTTCAGTAAACACTGGCTGTAAACTACGCCATAGTTTGTAAACAACTTTTGTTTTCAGATTATTTAAACAGGTTTCAGTCACCTTGAAGACTGTAAGGAATGAAAATAATGTTCGTAACCTACATATCTCTAATTTACCTTAGCGTTTTCAAACGAAAACCGCTCGTAATAACTTAGGTACTTATTTAGGTCAAGGAAAAACAAAACAGTAAAGAAAAACTTTATTTACACGATAAATTTGATGAAATCAAATATATTTTTCAAGCAAGGCTTTCACGAGCACTTATATGTTATCAGTCTACAAAAAAAGAGAATAAAATGAAAGATTTTTCATGTTTTGTTTGGATACAATTTGTATTTTTGATAGTAATTAATAAAAGTAAAAACTACTAAACAGATTTGAATAATTCTTTCGCTATTAGAAAGCTAGTTTATTAAGAAGTAACATAGACTATGTTATTATCCCAGAATTCATTAGATCCTTCGCGAACACGGGTGAAACCGCAAGATGGAAGCTAGTTCATAAAAATGTAAAGGCGTATTTTTTGTATGCTTGTAGGGGGCCAAACTAGACCTACTAATCAAAGAATCTTTCTCTAGAAAGCTACACTACTATCAAGTGGCATTTTTTACCCCGTGAAAACATTAATTCCCGCGGGAAAAAGATCGAAATGAGTCAAGATGTAACGAAGAGTTTTAGATACGCTGTGTAAGCGAAAGCGATAGTGCACTTTGCTGATTATTTTATCACGAGCAAATACTGTAGGTAATATAATGTAGGTACAATGGAGAGTTGTTTACTCTAAAATGACCCTAGATTCATTGACCACGTAAATCATCTCGACATTAAATGATTAATTTTCTACTACGACCGCGCGGTATTATGTGACATTAATTTATATTAAATGAGTTTATTATAATATATTATATTGTATTGAATATAATTTTATATGAAATGATACATAGACATTATTAATATATTTGTATTTATATTAATTAATATAATAACAATAAATAAATAATACTAAAACAGGATGTGTCGTAAAGACAGGGAATACAATATTACAGGGAAACATTTTAATTAAAAAAAATAGCTTTCTGCCGCGCACGCTTAAGCTGTGGAATGAGCTCCCCGCCGTGGTTTTCCCAAGGGAGTACAGCATGGGGTTCTTCAAGAAGGGTGTGAAGAGATATCTGCAGGGTCGGCAACGCGCGAGTGATACCCACGGTGTTGCAAGCGTCCATAGGCTGCGGTGACCGTTTACCATCAGACGGGCCGTCAGCTTGTTTACTACCTTAGTAGTATAAAAAAATTAAAAGAGTGATTGCCGAGTTTATTGCCGGCTCTTCTCAGTAAAAGCAACCTTCCGAACCGGTGTTAGAGTCTGACCTTGTCTGATATTTCATTTCATTTCATTGATTCATCAATCACTTTTGAATAGCTTAGATTGTTTTTATCATTCATTTAGTTTTCTTCACACAAAAAGTTTGGGGATCAGATTTCAAAGCCCTCGCTGACAGGAGCATCGACCAGACGTTCACCAAGGTACTGTCGCCCCCACATCCAGAGATCCAATCTTGAACGGCTCAAATGTGTAACTAGTACCTTTGTTACTATACTTTCACCCTTTGAAACCCGTCAGCTGCCCTGACGTGGCCGCACCGCCAGCCTTGTTTATCGTCTCAGGGAGATAAAGGATGCAAGGGTATCACCAAAAAGATTGTGGTCGAAAGCCAGTTGTCTAATGGTGGTTAGAGACCACGCCGTAGGTCTTGGGTTCGATTCCTACCCAACATTAGTGTGTATGAGCATGTCTGTTTGTTCTGTGACTGGGTGTAAATATTTATATAAGTATGCATTTTGTAAATAGTAATTAGTTATTAGTACAAATGTAGTATACCAACTGTCTGGTTTGCATAGGATAAGGTCTATTCGTTTGGGATCAGATGACCGTGTGTAAGGAATGTCCCAGAATACCACAATAAAAATGGCTCTCGCACTACAGCTTTGTTGTTATCTAAATAAATAAAATGTAAACAAGATAACGATGACATGTTAATAAATTGATTTGCACTTTTGTTTATGCAAATCTATCATTATTAAATACCGTAATCTCTTTAACTTAATTGATATTTAATTTGTATTTGATGTTTAAAGGAAATGACGTAAAGCTAACCCTGATATCGTTGAACAAACACATTTTTTAAGTCGGGTAAGTACGAGTTTACCTGTATGGAGGGTTTCGCTTAATAATTGTAAAACACTTTTAATTAAAAACTATTTTTTTCTGTATTTTTTGAATGATTGCTTGATTTGATGTTGCTAAATTATATAAACTCATTTTTCTTTAAAGTCTAAATGCTTACTTTTATCTTTAACTGGGAACCTTTCTTTGTTTGTCTGTTCTTTATAGGCTATTTAATATAAAAAGTAAATTCGTAATTGGATGTAAGGGCCAATACTATATATATACTCTTTTATTAGATTTAAGATCTGTGGATTTTGTGAAATAAATAAAAAAGAAAAAGTCATTGTATTGTTCATTTTTGGCAAAATGTCAAAATATCTCTTGTAATATGTAATGCATCGAATAGACAGACTATTTATTTACATACTAGCTTGCGTCCCGCGGTTTTATCCACGTTCCCGATAAAATTAATATATTCCCGGGGTAATAATGTAGCTTTATATCCATACAAGGGTTTTTAAAATCGGATGAGCAGTTGCGATATAATGTTACTAATATTAGCGCAATGATTAGTCTAGACGAAAGACTTAGAGGCATACATTCTTGACATTTGGGCAAATGTATGGCTCTGTTTACACAGATAGAAAATGTTCTGAAATACATATAATACCTTTATCTAGGAAAAGGCCGACAAACAAGCAGACGGTTCACCTGATAGTAAGTGATTATGCCCGCTATGGACATTTGGAACACCAGGGGCTTCTTCAATGCGTTGTCGATTCTGAGATGTCGAGTTGTTAAGTCTCATGTGCCTGAAATTTCACCGGCTCCCTTATCTTTCTAACCGAAACACAGTAATACAGTGCACTACTGCATCACGGTGGAAATGGCTCAGGTTACATTAGTCTACTAGACTACATTTAAGACGGACTCTGGGCTAAGAGCTCTACTACTCGTCTTTTCTCTTTTCTCTTGCTCTGTATAATATTCTAGGCTGCAGGTAAAGCCGGGAGAAAGCTAATATTTACGTAAATCTTATTGATTGTGTAGCTTTTGTTCTTATCTGCTATCAACGTAATCATTTACGTAACACATGAATGAAAAATTGTGTAGGGCTGTCACAAACGTGTTTGTGAAATAAACAGGGTTACGAGCAAACAAAGATCATAAACTATTGTATGGTTGTGTAATTTTAAGCAAGATTTTGTATCTAAAGCCAGGAAACCTTTAAAGAAAACGACTGTAGGTTTTCACGAGATTTCTTGTCAAAGTTAAAGTCTCGCTAGCATAGGTAAATTAAATCAACGTAATCTATACTAATATAACTTGTCCGTTAAGAGTGTAAGAGCCATCAGAGCCATTGTAACTCACAAAAAAAAAGAGACTGTTGGGAGTTTGCATCCGGAGATTGAACTCAGGAACCCTGGCACCTTTTAAAAAAGTATTTTACTGTTTGAAAGGTACATTTTTCCCGATGGACATGGGATAATTCCCGAGGGCGGGAGCGCGCATGAACCCGCGGCACTGAAAGTTAGTGACTAAAATAATCAACCGTTCGTAATACTTATCAACAAACTTTATTTGCTATTAACCACACTTACGGTCAGCTTAATTAGGCCAACGCATGCCCAACCATAGTCAAGAGTTTACGAACCTTTCTGTTTAACAACACCTATAAAATATTGCGTGTACCAACCTACACCCACACGTGTAATGGATCGCACCACGCGCGTTCTCGGAACGAATGCGCGTCATTGCGTGAATTGGAACGTTTTTCCCGCGTTTACTTTAGCTTTTTTTATAATGTCAACACGCAGATATTTTGTTTTTTTACGAGTTTTATATACTTGGACACTTGAGATTGCTTTTCTTTGAAATTGTGTTTTGTTTTCCTCTATTTTCTGAACGGTTTTGTGAATCATAATTTTTTATAACGGAGAGAAAACTTTCTCATTATATTCTATATACATACCTAATTCCCATTTTATATCGTACTAGCTCTCCCCCGCGGTTTTACCCGCGTTCCCGTGGGATGTCACATGTATTATACATAAAAACCTTCCTCTTCAATCACTCTATCTATTAAAAAAAACCGCATCAAAATCCGTTGCGTAGATTTAAAGATTTAAGCATACATAGGGATATAGGTACAGAGAAAGCGATATTGTTTTATACTATGTAGTGATGTTTTAACCATTATTCGCTACATCATCAGGTACATGGTGAGAATGTAGGCTGATGAACAGACAGACGGTCCATCGGATGGTTGATGACCGCCGCCTATTGACATTCGCAACACCAGGGGCATTGCCAGTACATTATCGACCCTGGACGTGAAGTTGTTAAGTCTCATCATCATCATCAGCCTATCTCCGTCCACTGCTCGACATAGGCCTCACCTATGGCACGCCACCGAGCTCGATCTTCAGCTCTTTGTTTCCAACCGCTGCCAGCCAGCTTGCGTATATCATCGCTCCATCTAGCTGGAGGGCGCCCTACACTACGTTTACCGAGCCGTGGTCTCCACTCTAGAACACGTCTACCCCAACGGTTATTAAGTCTCATGTTCCTGTAATTTCACCGGCCTTATCATTCTAACCGAAACACAGTAATTCAAGTACACTACTGTTTGACGGTGGAAGCGTAGTAGTTCACGTACGAAGTCTGAGCTAACAGCTCTGTGACTTCTAAAGCCTATTTATAGCTCATTTAATTTTGACAAAAATTTCATAAATCTTCTGACTTGACTTTTTAATTATTACTATTATTTTACTTATCTGACAGGCAATTTTTTCAACTGATAAGTGCCAGTACATTTGCTCTTTACAAATTCTTTTCTTCGAAGTGCTTGTCGAGTTTTGACTGTAGTAATAATATAAAAATTAGGTAAGTACCTATTAGTAAAGACTATCTATTAGGCAATGACTAAACCATGGCGCCATATATATTTATCCCTGATAACAGATATCAGTGCATTATTAGTTATCGGATAAAGGCATGACTGTTAACGATAAATATGCGATTTCTCACAATTATTATGTTAAATTTATATTAACTAAGCTATGAATTTCAGCTCGTTGAGATTGGATGAAATTAAATACATTTGTTGGTTACCTTACTTTGAGAACGACTGGAGCAATAAAGTCAACTTTTAAATTTGTATTCGTAATAATTAAATAAAAAATGTTGGGAAAGAAAATCGGAAATGTTGCCCTGAAATTTGGGAACCTAGGGATTTCTTTTTTGTGTTACCTACTTAGTAGTAGTTATTCTTTGTGATTTTACAGGATAATGACGGTTCGGCAAATACATCTACACTACACTAATGTATAGTTTGTATTTTTGTGAGTTTGGATGTAGGAATCTCTATAACTGTACATCCGATTTCATTAATTGGTACATAGATACACTTTTCCCGCGTTATATGAACTATGTTTCTTTTTTTTTCTTTTATCGTCCGGCCGCTATTTGGCACGCCTCGCGATTCTTCCAACATGATCGGAGACCTTGTGTGCTAATATTTTTCATACCTTTTCTCATTTTCATCTATTATTTGCTATTTGGATGCCAGCTTAACCTTGTCTTCCAAGTGACTACGGAACTGAACGCCGTCAGAAATGTGAACGCCAAGGATTCCGATGATATAAGGTACATTAAATCCTTAGAGGGTAGCTAGTATTAAATAAACATAAAGCGGTAATGTACGTAGGTATCAATGGAAACCATTACGCAGATCCATAGACAAATGTTTACACCTCGCACGTGGATAACTGGATTAAACCGGTTAATACATTGTGTTGTAAAGCCAGGTGTTTTGATATTTACATTATATAACAATAAAAGGAAAAGGAATCATATTGTCGTAGTTCATTATTTCGTCATCCATTTTGGTACATTTTACCTATCTTTATATATAGTTCTTCTGTACGTGTGTTGACAGTAAACGCCCCCTAAACGGCTGGTCTAATTTGAGTGAATTTTTTTGTTTGCGTTTGGGTGGCGCCCTGGATGGTTTAGATTCACAATTGGACCCGGTAGGTGGTGCTGCGATCGAATTCCTGCATTATTGTAGGGACTTATTTCGACAGGACAACGTCTGTCCGGACAGTTAGCCTAATATATACTTCTTCTGACCGTGTGTATGTTAGTGAACTCCTCCTTAACGGTTGGAATGATTATTATGATTTTTTGCGTGTTTCAGTGGATTTGAGAATGGTTTAGATTCACAATTGGACCCGGTAGGAGGAATTCCCGCATTGGTTTTTTTTATGAAACTTGTATGGACTTATTTCGACAGGACAAACTCTGTCTGGACAGCTAGTAGTATCATTGTAAATTTTCTTGCGCATGACAAATGATATCTTCGTGCAGTTCTGATTTGACCATTGACTACGTGGGGCACGTGCTTAGGACCCGGCTTGATTGGGGGGATATCAGGCCCGAAATGCCGAAACACAGTCGCTATTAAGTTTTTATCTAATTTATGGTTATAAACACTCATTTGCATTATAAATAAAATAGACAATTCTCAAGCAGAAATTTCCTTAAATTCGATAAAAAAAATTACTTTCAATCAAGTCACTAAACATACAGTACATTCTAATGTTTTTCTGAAAGAGGGTTTCAATTCTGGGTGACCCAAGACGACTCTGTTTGCTCTTGGATATCGCCACTGTAACTACCGTACAGCCCTATCCCTTTCTAAATCTATTCAATAAACAAGGATGGGGATACTTTCGGATTGATCTCCGTGAGAAAGAGAGGTGAATTGGTGCTACGAAGTGCTACGACTAACTACGAGCTACAGACTATCTATTTTGACAATTTAAGTTCATATAATAGATAATATCAATTAAATGCTATATTTAGCAGTGCTATTCACAAACCAAAACATTCCGAGTGATCACTCAGGTGAACACACGGATAGCGGACCACTCTCGCGAGTGAGACAGGGAATAATCACTGCATGAATAAATTTTCGCGTTTGATTGGAGAATATCATAGCTGGTCTCTTTGAGTATTCTTTGTCTTTATTTCTACTTCAAGGTGAATGGATCTCTCATCTGACTGCGTAGTGGAAAAGGGACAAAGCATGTAGACCTCGTATATCCAGCTAGTCTCATGAACTTATGAAATCACACCACAGGCATTGTAAAAGTCGGCAATACCTCTGAAAATGAAAGTATATACAAAAGTGGACCATCCAGCAGTGCTATTCACAAGCCAAACTCGACGAGTGATCGCTCAGGTGAACACACGGATAGACTTCTCGTCTAATTGCAGAGTTGCGAGACACAGACAGGGAATAATCACTGCGTGATTTCATCGTCGAGTTTGATTGCAGAATATAATAGCAGCTTCTCAACATTTATTTACCACCAATAATATTCAACACAAATCAAATCTGTTAGTCCAGTTTTAGGTAATTCATTTAATTTCATAAAAGGTGGTATTAAATATATAAAGTGCCTTAAAACTGAAAAAAATGGCGTAAGATATGACACATATTTAAACACATAAACGTACGTTATAAAATACAATAAATAATATAATAAATAAATATCCTGGGACATTCTTTACACATTTTTCTAGAGTAGTAGAGCTCTTAGGGCAGAGTTCGTCAGGGGAAGTACTACCTACCAACCTTACCCATTTCCGCCGTGAAGCAGTAGTGCAACTGTATTACTGTGTTTCGGTTAGAAAGGTAAGGGGGCCGGTGAAATTACAGGCACATGAGACTTAAAAACTTTACGTCTCAGGGTCGACAACGCATTAGCGATGCTCCTAGTGTTGCAAATGTCCATAGGCGGCGGTGACCACTTACCATCAGGTGGACCGTCTGCTTGTTTGTCGGCACAAGTAGCATAAAAAAAAAAAAAAAAAAAAAAAACATATTTAAACACATAAACGTGCGTTATACAATACAATAAATAATATAATAAACAAATATCCTGGGTCATTCTTTACACATTTTTCTAGAGTAGTAGAGCTCTTAGTGCAGAGTTCGTCCGGAGAAGTACTACCTACCAACCTACCAACCTTACCCATTTCCGCCGTGAAGCAGTAGTACAATTGTATTACTGTGTTTCGGTTAGAAAGGTAAGGGGGCCGGTGAAATTACAGGCACATGAGACTTAACAACTTCACGTCTCAGGGTCGACAACGCATTGGCGATGCTCCTAGTGTTGCAAATGTCCATAGGCGGCGGTGACCACTTACCATCAGGTAGACCGTCTGCTTGTTTGTCGCCCCAAGTGGCATAAAAAGAAAAAAAAACACGGCCATCTGATTCCAAACTAAGCCGAGCTTGAACTATGGAAAACAGATACTGATGCTACATATACTACTTTTTATTTTTCTAAATACATACTTAAATAGATATTTACACCCAGACACAAAGCAAACAGACATGTATATGCACACAAATGTTTGTCATAGATGGGAATCGAACCCGCGACCTTCGACTTGTCAGAGCGCTAACCACCAAGCAATTGCCTTGGTGGTTAGCGGCCTGTCAAACAATGACATTAACAAGTATGCTACTTGGGCCGACAGACAAGCAGACGGTCCACCTGATGGTAAGTGGTCACCGCCGCCTATGGATATTTGCAACACTAGGAGCATCGCCAATGCGTTGTCGACCCTGAGACGTGAAGTTGTTAAGTCTCATGTGCCGGTAATTTCACCGGCCCCCTTACCTTTCTAACCGAAACACAGTAATACAATGGCACTACTGCTTCACGGCGGAAATGGGTAAGGTGGTAGTACTTCCCCGGACGAACTCTGCACTAAGAGCTCTACTACTCTGAAAAGTAGGAATGTCACAGACAAAGACAATTCATTCATTCATTCATCATATATTATTTAGATATAACAATTAGTTATGTTCCTATAAAAACAAAGTTAAAACTTTAATGTTTATGATATTAGTAGGATCAATGTCATAATTAATATTCAACATAGTGAAAGACAGTCACCCAAGATTGTATTGTGTAATCATAATTCATAATCATAACAGTTACTCGTGTCATATGGCAGAGTTTTCAGTTCTCACAACAGGCAATGTTATTCAAAACAATGGTACAATTTCATACACGGCTTGTGATTACCATCTCTGTTTAACTATCTATTCAATTTATTTATCAGAAACAGGATACAATTATGATCTCACTAGCTTTTCACCGCCAGGTTTCTGTCAGATGATTCTTAATTCATACGGGTTTGAAGCTATATCCTTCCGTGGAAAACGCATGTAATGTACCTACATACAAGTGTTGTTTCACACATATTTATTAGTAAGTAGGCTTGTCAAAATCTCTAGATTATGATTTATATAAAGTGTTACAAAATACCCTAATAAGCTGTCATGTCAGGGAACAAGATTATTTAACAGAAAGGCCTACGTACCTATATTACCTAATAATTGTCTACTTTAATAGATTTACTATTTTTCATTCATAAAAATCATTTTTTTTTATTTTTTTGGGGTATGTTATACAGCGTTACTACGGTTCTTAAATATTGTGAATGTACTCGTTATAAGGCCCCTTTTAACCTCCTTTCGGCTTTACGGGTAGTTTTGTAACACTCTGTATATTATACTGCCTATAAGCTGTTGGTGTGCCAATAAAATAAAATAAAAATAAAATGAATGTATATGAAATTTTGTGGCGTTTTTTCTTGGAGTCTTTTTTGTTCCGTCACACCCCTATATAAATTAATAATAATAATTTGAAACTATAAACTAAACCAGTGTCACGCTACACTGGCCGTTTTGACGATTCAAAATGTCATACAAAAATGAACATTATTCCTTTGGTAATTAGGTGCATCTTTTGATCCAATAGTTAACTGTCTGATGATGCAGATAAAACCTTAATGTAAGGGTAGGTATAAGGTTAATTCTTCTATGAAATACTATAACGTCAAAACGGCTATTGTTGCGTGACACTAGTTTAAGTTTTAGATGATGATGAGTTGCTTAAGAAATCAAGCTGTCATTACCTGAAATCAATGGTAGAATAAATCCATTCTACGATTAAATATAAATTAAATTAGGTATTCACGTAAAAGCTCATAAAACCGAATTGTTACGAAGTCATCGTTTTGTCGAGGTTTTGTTTGGTTTCTGACTAATAGAATAGCCGCTGGAAAATAACAAGATGTTCTGTTTTTGTAAAGGCCATGCTCATGAAAATAATTATTATTCTATAACCATAACTCTGTCATTGTAATAGGAACAGATATTGCCTATTTTCGTAGGCAGAATATACAAAGTTTTTGTGTTATATCATGAAACGAATCGTTTGTCATTATGCATGATATATTATATTTAGGCAGGTAGTCATAACTTACGTTATTAGTTTGGAAATGAATGCTGAATTTTCTGAATAGAGCATGAAATATATTCAAGCCATGCTTTTGTAAAAGATTATTTTGAAATACATGAAATACAGTTCCAACAGCCAATTAGGGCTCATCTAAATATTAGCATTTCTTTTTTTGCGAGAAGTAAAACGTTTTCTATTTAACTAACGAGCTAATAAGTACTTTGGAAACTATTAACTCACAACTACACTTTCTTTAAGATTATACAAAAACAAATATCTAGTAACTAATTCGGCTGGATCTCCTTCTCTGTCAAGTCTCAAATATGGAAACTCAACAGGAAATCGACACATGTTTCGCTTCACGAAGCATCTTCTGGGGTTCGATTCTGTAAGGAAAATTACACCTCGAGGATGTTTCATCGCGGCTTCTATGCTCTATCTCTGTCGCTTACTACGCGTAATAGTAGTATTAACTACTATTTACGTGAGAGGGAAGCTCTCCGAGGCCTCCGTGAAGCGGCTCGCCGACGAAGTTTGTATTAGCTGAATAAGGGGGCAGGACGAATTAGACCCGCTGTCACTGAGTCAATGCACTAGCACCAAGACGTGTTATCTCGCCGACCGCCGGACAGAAAGATATTAGATATTTGTTTTTTTTTATAATTATATAATTTATTTATGATCGTATAGAAGTATTATTTACAGTATACCATTGCAATATTATTCTATATGTATTTAGTAATTCTTTCCATACAGTGGCTGTCTGGAAGAAATTGCTTTTAGCGATAAGACCGCCAAGTGTACCTTTATTTAAGAATCAACTTCTGTACCTGCTTCTTTCAGTGTACAATAAAGTATATTTATTATAATCTTACAATGGATTTCAGTAAGGTCATGGCAGAGTCAATTAGTTACACTTTCTTTACAAAACAGAAAGTAGAAGTAGAACATTTCTACGTCATGGAAAGAAACACGACGCAGTACATTTTATCGCAAGTTTATTATAACATATTGGAATAATTGCACTCCTATATAACTGTTACTATAATAAAAGAGTTGATGTTTTATTGCCATGATTATATTAGATTCATTGGGCGCCATTTTGATTGGTAGTCTGTAGTGGCAACACGTGTTAGTCTGGAGCAAAATATTTTACGAAGTGACTATTTGTACGGGTACTGGTCGAATGAATTATATTTATTCGTACATTTATTCAATTTCTTTTTATATTAAGAATGAATTGGATAATTTCGTATAGTACCCGTATTAATAGAGTCGGCCTAGTTTTTGTTTTAAATAGAATAAAAATTCGATAAATAGCTAGCCTATTCAATTAAGTGAAAAAAATAAGGTATAGGTTAGGGTTCTTTTTTTTTATTTATAATTTTTATATGTTGGTCGCACTGTACCAGTATAAATAATTTATAAATTGTTCGTACAGTATCCGTACAAATAGACTTAGCCAATATTTTATGTCAATTTTCTGATCATGTGAGATGTGACATTAAAATATCCACTTGACATTTGACAGTAGGGATGTGTCCTGACATGTTAAATCAGCAGTTCTTTATGAAATGTCAAAATGATAAAACGAACGTCGAATTTGAATTTTTGTTCGAATGTATGGAGTTTTGTATGAAATAGCAAGTTGTGACGTAATAATTGTACAGCATCAAATAACACTATTTATGATTAGATCGGTACAAATCACATTAATCGAATATTTTTGGATGTTTAATACACTGGTTGGTGTCTGATAATTTATCTTTGATACAGGACAGACCCCTTATTCAGCTTCACGGAGGCCTCGGAGAGCTTATCTCTCACGTGATTAGTAGTATTAACTAAGTTAGCGAAAGAGACATAGCATGGAGACCGCAAAGAAACCTCCTCGAGTAAGTGTAATTTTCCATACAGAATCAAGCCCCGGTTACATTCAAGTGTCAAGATGACAATCACTTTGTCAATAATAGAAATGCTACTGTTTTATTTGGTGATTGATAGGTGGTATTAATTGTTAATGAGCACGCGCAGCCAATATCTCTTGCATGTGATTCTGATGATCATTTGAATTGAAAATCATTGGCTTTTTTTAAACAAGTATCAACTGAGATTGTCCTTGATTATTGTTATTATTTTAAGATGGCCAGTTGGCTTGGTGGTTAGAGGCCCTAGCCACGTCGCAGGTTGAGGGTTCGACTCGTACCCAGGTCAAACATTTGTTTGCGTAAACATGTCTACTTGTTCTGTGTCTTGATGTAAATATCTATATAAGTGTGTATTTAATCAGTTTTCTGGTTTCCATAGTACAAGCTCTGCTTAGTTTGGGATCAGATCGTCGTCTGTAAAGAATGTCGTGGGATAATAATATTTGATATATTCACTCCTGAAGACTGGAGCTTTTAAAAGGCTAGGGTTGGGATTACGATTCGACATATAAATACCTCTGAGATACGTTAAAAGGATACAGCTAAAGAGAGAAACTGCATAGTGCTAGGTCAATTATTGCAGAAAATAAAGAAACTTTATTGCCACCTTATTCAATTAATATAAACTTCGTCGCGAGCCGCTTCACAGAGGCTTCGGAGAGCTTATCTCTCACGTGATTAGTAGTATTAGCGTTGTTAGCGAAAGAAACATAGCATAGAGGCCGCGAGGAAAAATCCTCGATTTAGTGTAATTTTCCTTACAGAATCAAACCCTTAGTTCTAGGAGGGAGAATCTGCCAAATAACATGTCATATTTTGATTATACTGGCAAAAGAATCACCGCTGACTTATCAGGGGTCCCAAAAAAGTATCTAGAATTCGACAAAAGATGCGGAATTCCTTGCCAGCAGCTAAGGGTGTCTAGATGTGATATCGTTTTCTAACTCCGGACTTTAGCACTTTTACCTTACAGCATATCTTTTGGCTCTTGCGCTTTTTTTTTTAATTATTTTTAGTTTATGGTTTCGAGGCCAAATATTCTTGCAACTTTTTCCATGTTATTCTCTGTCTTGTTTCTGCGAAGCCCTGAAAAGTTTTAAAGTTTTTAAAAACACAATTAAGTTACTTTCAGTTTGGTTCCTACGTACTCCTATTATTGTTAAAAATTTGAAAGAGAATTTTCCGTATGAAAAACATTTTTATGTAAGAAGTTTCAACTTTCATAGAAATGTTTGGAAATTGTGTTGTTTTATAACATTAAGATAACTGAAGGAATTTTAAGTATACAGGTGTTACAAAACTACCCGTAAAGCCGAAAGGAGGTTAAATGGGGCCTTATAACGAGTTCATTCACTATATTTAAGAACCGTACTTACGCATTATAACATACCCGAAAAAAATTATAAAACTGATTTTTATGAATGAAAAATAGAAACCTATTAAAGTAGACAATTATTAGGTAAAATAGGTACGTAGGCCTTTCTGTTAAATAATCTGGTTCCCTGACATGACAGCTTACTAGGGTTGTTGGCTTTGATAATTAATTATATTTTTAAGGGGTATTTTGTATCACGTTGTATATGAAGCCTATGGAGCACCAATGATATATAATAAACTATAGATGCGTCGTCCGCGCACAGAAATGGCAACATACTCGTATAATGCTGGTAATTGACCTTATGACTGCCGTCACCACATTCCAACGTTAGTCTTATTCTATATTTAATAAGCATAATTAACGATGTACTTCTCTAACAATAGGTACACCGTAAAGTGTCATTTATTGTATTTCCCTTTCATTGGGCGTATAAGCTATTTATTCACGCTGTGTTTGAGAGAGAAAGATACGAGAAAGGAATAAACGAAATTTATCAACCATTATACGCTCAATCGGCAAAACGTAAGGCATGTTATACAGAAAATGAAACCAAAACTCTAATAGAAGAAAGAAGACAGCTTTTAAAAAAGAGAGATAAAAATAATTTAAGAGCTATTTCAGAGGTAAGTAAAAAAAGAAGTAAAAGTATTAAGAAGGACAGAGCGAAAAGAAGATTAGACATACTCAACAATCAAATAAATAAGACAGGAGGAGTTAAAAAAGCCCTAAAAGAACTGGTGGACTCAAAACAATGGATACCAAACATCAAGAATAAAGCGGGAAAGCAGGAGACTAAAAGGAGAACTATAATCCAAATTGCAACAGACTTTTATAGGTCACTCTACGCAGCAGACCCCAATGTTCAGATTTCAACTACAAACGTAGAAGACGAGGAGATGGAGGATATCCCAGTTTTTCTACAATCAGAAATAGAAAAAGCTGTTCACAGTCTAAAGAGCGACAAGTCACCTGGACGTGATCAGATAACGAACGAGATGATAAAATCTTCAATCATGGCACCTGGGAAACTAAGAAAACTCACAGAAATATATAACAACATCCTAAGAACGGAATCTATACCAACGCAGTGGACAAAGAGTACAATTGTCCTTTTACACAAGAAAGGGGATCGGGATAACATCGAAAATTATAGACCAATTAGTCTATTGTCAGGTATATATAAAGTATTTTCGAATTTGATTCTAAATAGACTAACACAGATAATGGACGAACAACAGCCAATCGAACAAGCTGGATTCCGAAAGGGATTCTCAACCCTCGATCATATACATGTATTAAAACAGTTAATAGAAAAATTAAAAGAATACAATAAAACACTGTATATTGCATTTGTGGATTACAATAAGGCTTTCGATTCCATTGAGCACGAGTCACTCTGGAAGGCTTTAACTCAACAAGGAATTCCCAAGAAATACATACGTATAATCAAAAATATATACAAGAACAGCACGTCACAAATAAAACTGGAAACAACCGGCGAAGAGTTCCCTATAGCGAAAGGCGTAAGACAAGGTGATCCGTTGTCCCCAAAACTTTTTTCTGCAATCCTAGAAAGTATATTTAGGAACATAGGGTGGGAAAATGTAGGGATAAATATTAACGGGGAAGAACTCAACCATTTAAGGTTCGCAGATGACTTAGTATTGATCACTGACAATCCCAATACACTGCGAAATATGCTGCAACAGTTATCAGAGGCTAGTAGAATAGTAGGTCTTACCATTAATAAATCCAAAACAAACGTAATGACAAACAGAGAAGAACTAGCCATAACAATACATGGCGAAAGCATTGAATACGTGAAAAGCTACACATACCTGGGACAGTTAATATCATTCAGAGATCAAACGGACATGGAAATCGAAAGAAGAGTTGCTTGTGCATGGAAAAGATATTGGTCACTCAAGGAAATACTCAAAAGCAAATGCTTTACCATGGCAGCTAAGAGAAAAGTCCTCAACTCGTGCGTCCTACCTTGCCTGACGTATGGGAGCCAAAAGTGGGCCCTAAATCAAAAACACTTGCTTAAATTGAGATCATGTCAACGGGGAATGGAGAGAAGCATGATGGGTGTCACTAAAAAAGATCGGCTAAGAGCAGTGGAAATTCGATCCAGAACCAAATTAGAGGATATAATAATGAAAGTAAGACAGTTAAAATGGAGATGGACAGTTTACATGACGAGAGAAAGCAAGTTAAAATGGACACAAACTATAACAGAGTGGCAACCACGTGATGGCAATCGGAAAAGGGGAAGGCAGGCCAAGAGATGGATAGACGACATAAGGAAATTTGGAGGTACTACCTGGTCTAGAAAAGCTAGAGACAGAATTAAGTGGAAAGAGCTGGAAGAGGCCTATGTGTCACAGGACACGCTGATCACTAAACCGGAAAACCCAATGTGTTAGATTTATGATTTTCTTTTTTAATTACTATTAGATTATAATTATGTTTAGTTTTTCAGCAATAAAGGCTTAATAATAATAATAATAAAATTTATAGATATAGGTATTATAACGATATATCGTATGACTAGATGTAACACTACAGAAAAGGGGAAGACCAAGACGGAACAAAGAGCTTATAAGATATATCATTCATGTCACCCGGCCAGACAGCGACCGGACAGAAAAAAAAATAGTGGCTCTCCGGCCGGGAGTGCCGACAGAAGTGTAAACTGACATCAATATGTCGTACAATATAATATCTACGTTGTATCTACACAATATATGTTTATATTACTTACCGATATATAATTCGATTCAATTTTATCAATGTATTTCAACTCAAACTCAACTCTCGTGTAAACGGGGCTAATATACATAAAACATATATAACATGTTATGATACATATTTTAGATACCTATATCGGTAAAAGTAACAGTTGTATTTTCCCATCTCAAAAATGCCCAACGCGACTCTAGAACTTATTACTTAAAATAAAAAAAACGTGTGTGTGTACTTACGTACTTATGTACGTACGTAAGAAGTTATACCCGAAATTATAGGTGAGAAAAACTGCAATAAAAGCCTTTTTTATTATTCAGTCGTGAAATTGTAGTGTCCAAACTCTTTGCACCTGTCTGTAGCAACGAATAACAATTTTTGACGTTGTTAGGTTAGGATTGACAATAACATCATCACTCACTCATTGACACTGACAGTTGTGATTTGTGCGATGTTCCGAAGAGACCGTTATCAGCTAACTTCATCCGTGAGAATTTTGTGTAACTCTAATGCGCACTACGGACTTGTCTTAAACGCGCACTAATCTTAAAATTTCACTCTCATTATTTTTCCATAACGAGCCTAAAGAAGTATAACTTCAAAAATATACGTCATAGAGCAGTATATCGAAAGCTGAAGTTACAAATGCTTTACAAGTCTTGCAATTACGTTAGATGCAATCCAGTCTCCAAGCTATGACGTCCAAACCCAAGGCGTGCGTGCATCGCACACATAAAATTAACTTTAAACGCAAATATTATTATAATTAATTATATAATTATGATCGCAAACTAAGCAAAGAAGTGAATAAATATCCTGGGACATTCTTTACACACGGCCGCCTGATCCCAAACTAACCAAAGAAGTGTATAAATATCCTGGGACATTCTTTACACACGACCGCCTGATCCCAAACTAAGCAAAGAAGTGAATAAATATCCTGGGACATTCTTTACACACGGCCGCCTGATCCCAAACTAAGCAAAGAAGTGAATAAATATCCTGGGACATTCTTTACACGTCCATTAATTATATAAAATCTAATCCACTTAAATGTCTATAGGTAGGTACTTCATCTGGGCGAAGTGCAGTCTTGTGGCATAAGTATTATTGAGAATGTTATATGTTGACTAGCTGTTCTCCGCGTTTTCACCAACGTTCCCGAGGGATGTGACATTTTCTCGGGGTAAAAGGTTTCCTATGGGGTAATCTAGTTTATAAACTATCTCTTTGCCAAGTTTCATCCAAATCTATTTAGTCGTTTTTGCGTGACAGAGTAACAAATATCCATATCGCACCCTCAGTACGATAAGGGCTTAATTGAAATGGAGTCACGATTATAGAGAGACTAAACAAAGTGCATTCTATCCGATGAATAGTAAAACATAGTCAATTTAATGATAGAATAAGCATACCGATACTTCAGCCTCTTTAACACCGGGACCCACCCTCCCCGTTCAGTGCAAAAGTGACCCAATCAGAGGTATGCTAGAAGTGGTTTTTTGAGTTAAGCCGTTCTGAGGGTGCGATATATCTAGACATCCATCCTGACAATCTTTCGCATTTATGTTAATTAAAATTAGTAGGAAAAGATAGGATAGGATGGTGATATTTGGTTGTGGCAACCATATCCGCACAATGCATCTGTCTAATGTTAACCTTGCCTACATATTTAACATGTAATTCTTACAGTTAAGTCACAGATTACGTTTGGAAATTTACGTAACCTAAAGGCTGTTTGTTCTATAGTATTTCTAGTAAACAAGGTCACACTTAGATAATGTAATTCTTGTAAGAGTAAAAATAACTTCAAATTGGAACTGTATATGGATGGAGCCCTGGGGCTCGATTCTGTTAGGAAAATGACACTAGCTCGAGGATGTTTGGTCGCGGCATCCATGCTCTGTCTCTTTCTCTGATCCCAAACTAAGCAGATTTGGTACTACGGACCAGATAATTGATATCAATAATAATAAATCTATACTAGTCTATACTAATATTATAAAGAGGAAAGATTTGTATGTAAGTATGTTTCTTGCTCTTTTACGCAGATTACTACTAAACGGATTTGGATGAAACTTGGCACATAGATAGAGCATAGCCTGGAATAACATATACGCTTTTTATCCCGGGAAAATGTGATATCCCACGGGAACGCGGACAAAACCGCGGGGGACAGCTAGTACTACATATAACTAATTGACATTGCGGAAATCCATTGTACGATTATACAAAAACAAATATCTAGTAACTAATTCCGCTGGATCTCCTTCTCTGTCAAGTGATCAAGTCCCAAACAAGGAAACTCAACAGGAAATCAGATTTATTGTAATATGATATTTGTTTTTGTGTAATCATATTACAAATACACCAAATACACGCTGTCCCTCGCGGTTTCACCTGAGTTCCCAAGAGATGTAACATTTTTCCGGCAAAAAGTATCCTACGTTACATCTAATTCCTTCAATAATATGTATACAAAATTTCATGATGATCGGATAAGTGGTTTTCGTGGCAGAGCGTAACACACAAACTTACATTCACATATACCATATAATACTAAACTTGCGGCACGCTATGATGGCCGTTTAGACGTGTAACAAGGACAAAGAAAAATAGCCTTTATTCCTTCATCTATAAGGTGCATCTATTGATCCAACAGCTAATTGTATAATGATGGACCGCACTTGTGGCTCCTCTGGTGTTGCGGGTGTCCATGGGCGGTTGTAATCGCTTACCATCAGGCTATACGTCTGCTCGTTTGCCTACAAGAAACATAAAAAAAACCTTATTCCAAACCCATACAGTTTATTTACCTATGACAATCTGAAACGTCAAAACGGCCATCATAGGGATGTACATACTATAATGTTTACTCACGCACTCTCTGACTTCTACTTGGTAACAGAATATACAGGGTGACTGGTGAGTTACCTTCGATACTTATTGAGAGTACTCGGTACTCGATTCTCATTAAAATGATAAAATAAAATTAGGTGTAAGGGGGCCGGTGAAATTACAGGCACATGAGACTTAACAACTTCACGTCTCAGGGTCGACAACGCATTGGCGATGCTCCTAGTGTTGCAAATGTCCATCGGCGGCGGTGACCACTTACCATCAGGTGGACCGTCTGCTTGTTTGTCGGACCAAGTGGCATAAAAAAAAAAAAAAAAAAAAGGTGTTTAATTTTTTACCACAATTTCTCTACAAATAAGTGAAATGTGGATATTATTCTCTCTAAACACGCTGTGGTGTTTGTTGTTTAAGTTGATCTAGTCACGAGCGGCACGAGCCAGTCCAACCAAGGTTCTTGAACTTTTCAGTGGCTCTGTAGATTTAACCTTGTCTCAAATTCTATTGCCTACATTCTACACTTTATTTAGTCAACAAATTAGTGATTACCTAGGTATTTTTGCCTGTCCTAAGCCAGGTTTAAAGTATGAAGGGAAAACGGATCATACATAGGTCTTGATGTAGGTAGGCAACAGCTGTACAGTGTAGATACATATGTATTCTGTGTTGATAGCGCGCTGCGCGTGTCCATGTATTTCGCAGGTAAATACGGGACTCTCGGTGTACTGTTTACTAAGAAGTAATTTAATATTTATTTTTAATGTTATTTTTTTTCAACATATATATATGATCGCCAACTATCACGTCCTCAAATATTGAATGTATCTCACCAGTCATCCTGTATAGGTGAGAGGTAAATAGGTACTGTACTGATACATAAATTATGACTATTATGATAATACAAATGGATGGTTCATTACGCTCGCTATCTTCCCAATAGTATCCTTGAGCCAATTCTGTAAAAATAGATACAGTTCCACCGTTATTTACTACTATTGACTATGGAGTGAGAATTGAGAATAGATCTTAGTTGAAAAATAAAGTTAACATTTATTCATTTGTTTTTATGCCACATGGGCCGACAAACGGACAGCCCACCTGATGGTATGTGGCCTCCTATGGACATTTGCAACACCAGGGGCACCGCCAATGCGTTGGCGACCCTGAGAAGTGAAGTTGATAAGCCTCATGTGCTAGTCACCGGCTCAGGAGGAAATTGGGTATGGTGGTAGTACTTTCCAGGACGAACTCAGCACTAAGAGCAATTAGTACAGTATGTTGTTATAAAGGTACTCTTAATTATTATGTTAGCGCCAATAATTTGTCGGAGAATCGATGGGAGTGTAAGGTTCTTTAGTGGCGACCACGTCCGGGATGCACCGAGTTCGACGACCACTCCTGGTGGACTGAAGTCCTGGTCAGTGTCACTGGGTGCTGGATGCAAGTGATCCTGGACCGGTCGATGTAAAAATCAAAGGAGGTGCCTTTGTTCAGCAGACGATAAAACAAATTATCGTGAAATGTGTTTGTCAATTTATCAATTCTAAAATTATCATTTCATTTAAATTTCAATATTTTCGTTTCTAGACTTCCGCCATTTGTAATCTGTATCTCAAACAGAGCTAGATTGAATATTGAGGTAAACTAAATAAACTCCGTGGAATCTAGACCGGAGTGTGAGACTTATCTTGCGGAAATCCTCAACTTATCCAGAATTAATCTATGGATTTGCCAAATCCAACAAGATCCAACTGCACAGAATCACGTAGTTTTATTGAATATCTTTTTTAATCTATTGATTAATTTTCTTTAACCTATTAAAAATATTTATAATTCCCTATACAATATTTAAGACAACAAACCTTATCCGGCGGTGTTACCCGCGTTACCAAGGCACATAGTGTATTTCTTATAGTTAAAAGTTCTTAGTGTTAATCCTTTCTAGTCTGTCCCTCTTTTTCTTTGAAACGTTTTCACAACCAAACGGGTGCACGGATTTTGATGAAATGATCGACATGCAATGATGACAAGATTTTTTTTTAAACGGAAAGTATTTTTGGAATGGTAAGTATTTTTTTAAGTTTGGGATATGCAAACTCATATGAATGGTTTTGGTAAGATACGAGTATATGAGTTTCAGTGTTTATGCAAAAGCGTTCTGAAGGGGGTAAAATGGAGTAATAAATTCTCAATACTAACCGCAAATTTTTTTGAAGCATAATTTTTTTTTTATTTGTCCAAAATTTGTTAAACACTAAAACTATACATGAAATCTGCCAAACTGCATAGCAGTTTGTCGGCAGTTGTTCTCGTCCAACATTATTTACAAATTTTGATAATTTTTATTGTGCTTAAATAAAAATCGTAATTATGCTAAGTTAAGTTATAGTTAATTTAAGTTACAGTTTCAATACTAATTATGCTAAGTTGTGTAAATTTAATAATAATTATTATGCTACTTTAACTTACAGTTTAAAACCAAAATTTCAGTGTCTATGGACACAATGACAGGTAGTGTTTTTGCAGAAGTCTTCCATGTCGGTCTCCAGACTTTACCTGTGTCAATTCTTCGGGCAATTCATTCATCAGCGTTGCATTATTGTTAAATAAGCTTTTATATTTGCACTGTTCTCCGCGGTATTCCATGTTTATCAATATCATATATAGCCTGTAACCATCTAGGATTGATTCCGCGTCGAATGGTAGCAGTTCCAACCAGATATTTTCAGTAGCTTAGAGGTGATGGTGCGTCAAAGGAACCCTATTTTGTTTGGTTGTGGTCTAGTATAGTCACGCACGCGGAGGGGGTTAAAAATGGTTGTAGTTGGTAGGGGTTGGATCCCTAATTATAACGCTATCACTCTTATTAAAAGGTAATGCATATTTTTCGAGAAATTAATAGAAATGTAAACTAACCTCAAATCACAAAAAGGAAAAACGAAACGTTAAAATGGGCGATTGACAACCAAATCTGTACAAGTACGTTGTCTGTGGTGTAAAGTGTCTTGCAAATTCTATGAAACGGAACGTTAAAAAAAATTAAACATATGTCCGTGTCATTTGTTTTCGTTCATTCCGTTTCTTCCCGAGTTACGTGAATGTACTCTTGGTGTTTTTGTTGTGGTTTTCTTCGACGCCTTAGGCTTTTCATCTGGACTTTGATTGTTTGCCTTCACAATTGACCTGCACTTGTACACTGGACACCGACTTTGGTCGAATCTGTTCCAAAACCGAATCGGGGCACCCCGACTCTACGCAGTCTTTTGGCTACTACCTTTAGAGTGTATATAAAAATTCGGAGACGCGAAGGGAGGGCAGCCACCGCCCACCGTAACAAATGACAGGTACCCTTGCGAGCTGCAGCGGCTGAGGCTGGTCGCCGGAGGCGACCAGTAAGCCGAAGCTGCGGAGGGGAGCATGGGTGCCTATCCTTTGTTACGTTAGGGCAAAGGGGTTGCACTTCCCGCAGCGTCGGAGCCGTTACAGAAGCAACTTTATAGTGTTTTGAGGTTAGGTTACAAAAAAATGTATTTCTCATGAATGGTGGGTTACCTTTTCATGGGAGTGGTGCTAAGTCAGAGGAGGCATCCCCCCCTCCCCCTCCCACCCTCTCCCCCGCCGCTCCGCGTGCGTGACTATACTAGACTTTAACCTTTTGTTTATCTATATTTATAAAAATGAATCCCTATTTTCCTTGGTCACGGCATCGCGCATAGACGGCTGGACCGATTTCGCTAATTCTTTTTTTGTTGTGTTTGTTTATTGTCAGGGGTTGGATCTTATGAACGAAAAAATTAAGGAAGTAGCACGGAAAATTAGAAAATTTAAGAAAACATAACGACCATATTAACTTTTCTTATGTAACCTTATGGTGTTTGACATAAATGTCAGTCGGTTGACAATATGGTTTAAAACAGACGGAATGACAGAAGGACGGTCGGAATCATATTGATAAAATAATTAATTTATCATTACTTAGTCCACACTTCACAGTCAAATCAATCGGAATATTTATGAACATTTTTACACTATTAAAGTTGAGTATTTTAAAGCAATAGATTCATAAATACTATGTTTTTGGATTTTTTTTATTAATCAAACCAGTTCAAATTCAATATTGGAATACAATTATTGTAGTATGATACGTTTTCATGTATTGTTTATAATAAAGTAAATATGGCAAAACAACGTTTGCCGGGTCAGCTAGTACAGATGTATAAATTACACGATTATCGTCTCTCTGTCCTTTCTCTTTGGAAAATATCCTCAGTTGGGGTATTAGATATTTATGTTTCAGAAACATTTGTAAAACATCCTTTCCATTTCTTAATATCTCGATAAATTACACATTAAATAAATCGACCTTTAACTTTAATTTCATGCTGCATGACATGACCTGACTTCCGTCTTATGAACCTTGCAAGATCCATATCATAATTGCCGACAGATACTTGACAGCACCTCTCATCGCTCCCGGGGATCTGTTTCGGATCCTTCATCACCGTCTGTTGTAACCGACGTGTTGTTTATGCCAATAACCTCATCTTGTTTAATGTGTTGTTTATGTAACAATACTGTACTTTGGCTTGTTTGTTTTTGTGCATTGATTTGGATTGTTGGCGCAATTTAAAACTCCAAAAAGGTTTTATTCACTGCCATTAGATGGCGGTAAAATTTTATCCTGGCACAGAACATTTTTATTGTTTCTTTTATCCATATAACTTTTGGAGGGAAAATTACACAAAAACTATACATTGAAAAGCGAGCTAGTCGTTTTAGATTTGCCATAAAATCTGCGTCAGCACAAAAAGAAGTAACAAGGGCGATTGTATAAAGCTTTCGGAATCGCCATTGCAATAAATTTTGTATTATACAGATGGCACTGCAACTGTTCTCCTATACTGTACGCGCCAAACCATCAATCTATTACGAAATCGGCTTCAAAATTGAATCCGATAGAATTACACAATCCTGCTACGGGATTGTGTAATGGTCTCAGAATCAAAGAAGTGGATTTGCTACTAGATTGACCGTTGGGCGATTGCTATCTCATTCACACACCTACTTGCGGAGATAGATAGCAATAGTAGGACCGTCAATATCGCAAGCAATTACGAGAGCATTACACAATCGCCCTGCGGGTGCTGGACTTCTTTGTTCTGTAATTGAATAATGGAACTGATAATTAACTAGCTATCCGTGCCGCGTTTTCACTCGCCCTCTGAGCGTTCTAATGGTTCCTGGTATTATTACGTTCATACATATCCAATTTCTTACGGAATAATGTACGTTTCTAACGGTGAAAGATTTTTTCTAATAGGTACCGTGGTTGCGGAGATTTCCATCCGTATACATACAGATTAACAAAATTAATTTTAGTAAAGATTTTAATCAGTCCAAAAGGAATTGGATTTTTTTTATTTTACACAAATTACAGGTCTTCAAATGACAATTGTTGGACATGTTATTTATAGATTTATCACAGAAGTAGCTATTTTTTTTTATTAGTATTTACGGAATGTCTTTCAGTACAGTTGAACGTCCATATCTTTTGTCACCATTGTTTGAAAAGAAAATTTGAATAAAATAAACCACGAGTTGGCTATTGAATAAATACATTGAATTATTTGTATTGTTACTCAAAATAAACCTTGCAGACAGAACGTGGTCGTGTATTTTGAGCCAATGTCAAAGTCCTGATATAAATTAAACAATCCGATAAATATTTTCAAGACACGACGAGGTGATGGGAAAGTCATTTATAAAAAAAAGACACTTGTATCAATTTGTGTGACAAAATCTATTTATAATTTAAATTAAAATATTTAAAAATAAATGAAGCTATGCCGCATACATTCCGGCAGGATATGTGTAGTACTAAGGGAACGTACCCATAATACGTGACCCATTATTTTACAATTTTTACCCCATTCCCCCCCCTTGCTGACCACGCGTAGTATATGCCAAAACTAATTTGTTCATAGTAATTCATAAATATGGCTTTCAACATTTCGCAAATAGAATGACAAAAAAATATGGTATGTGGTATTCTGAAGACCTCCCTCCCCCCCCCCTGAATGGGTCACGTAGTATGGGTTCCCTAAACTGTATGATGACCAACCATTCCCGTCAACCCCACAACATCACATCCGTTTCAAGCTTAGTAACGCCTCTCATGGCACGCCTAAAGAAGTTTGACTACAAAAAGAAGTTTATTTTAACTGTAATATAATTCAGTAATTCCTATAAACATGCAGGTATAACATTCTGCGCATTTATTAAAAATTATAAATAATAATATGTAGCAATAATAAATTATTAATAATAATTATGTACGTTATTAAAAAAGGACAAAAGCACGTTCCTCTTTACTTTATTTTATTATTATTGTCATATCGGAAATAGTAGACCATACATACTTTGTGAAAATTTCAAGCGTCTACCTATTACAGTTCAATAGATACAGCCCTGAGTCAGACGGACGAACGGCTGGACCGACAGCGGAACAATAAAAATCATTAAAAAATACTTAAATCATCTTTCAAGGGCAAGTTGGCTTAGTGGTGAAACTCTGACGCTACAGATCGTGGCTCCGATTCCCACTCAGGACAAATATTTTTGTGCAGGAAAGAACATGTCTGTTTGTTGTGAGTCTGGATGTAAATATCCTATGTATGTATGTATTTCGAAATCTTCGCGTTCCCGATGATAAGGATGTTACTAATTCCCGAGATAAAAAGTAGCTATGTGCTGTTCTCGACTATAATGTATCTCAGTGCCAAATATCATCTAGATGCGTTCAGCCATTCTGGCGTGATTAAGTAATAAACGATCCAAATTTTCGCATTTATAATAGTAACTAGCTGTCCCCCGCGGTTTTACCCGCGTTATCGATATCATATATAGCCTATACTATCTAGGAAAAATTCCGCGTCGAATGGTAGCAGTCCCATCCCGATATAGTCAGTAGTTTTGAGGTGATGGTGCGCCAAAGTAACCCTATTTTCTGCGTTTAGTTTGGATTTGATCAAACCAAGAAAACATATTGTTTCATACAAATTTTTCACCCCCGTTTTATCCCCTTAGGGGATGAATTTTCAACAATCCTTTCTTAGTACCCCCCCACGTTATAAAAGGAACCCCTGTGCAAAATTTCAAGTTTCTAACCCTTATAGTTTAGGCCTTGCGTTTGATACGATGCGATTTGGCAGTCAGTCAGCTTCTCCTTTTATATATATAGATAAAACATAAGAATTACGTTTTTTTCGTCTTTCCCGTAACATATAAAGTGTCCTTAGAATGTATTTTGTTGCTAATTACAAAGCATAACACCGTTGCATGCTGTATCCAAATATTTGGTTACAGTCGCGTCAGTCGCGTCGCGTCACGCCGAACGTAACGCTCTGTTGGCAACACTTGAAAACTGATAAGAAAAAAATAATATTAGGTTATGGTAACATCATTAGACAATTCTATTAGCTGTTTTAATATCTTTATACATTAAGCTTAGTTCTAGACTCAATGGTTAATAACAAAAGTCCAGGGACTTAAATTTTTATTTATATCTTCACGCCCCTTATTCCTGAAGAGGTGAACAGACGTATTAGTGATGAGACCCACATTCCACCAAAGATTTTAAAGTCCCAACGTGACAAGTGGCCAGCACTGTCATCGTCTCTCAAGCATTTTACCTATTTCGGGTTTGATGTAATTATTTCCAAACACAGAAACATTATTACTTGGCCAGATTCAGGAATCGAATCCAGGACCACCATGCCTCTAGATGAGCTTTATACCACTATACCACCGAAGATTTTACGCTTTTTAACTTTCTATTCACCGTCAGTGACTGAAAGTGGTAACAACACAATATGTATTGGTATTACAAGTGTCTATAGCCGCCGGTGATCACTTACCATAAGGTGGACCGTCTGCTTGTTTGTAGGCAAAAGTGGTAAAAAATTTAAGAAAAAAAAACGTCTTAGGGTCGACAACGCATTGACCGTTTGCTCGACTATCGGCTTTCTAGACATTAAAAAATAGACGATAAGTTGTCAAGATCTAAATGGTTACCTAATATATTCATGCACGTGGATCCTCAGTACGTTCTGCGTCGTCGCATCATTCAATCAGGATGCGAACCAATCAACGATACGGCGTGCGGCGTGCTCTCATGATTCTAACCGGTCGCCACCAGCTTGAGTCGACATAGACTTACATTTCACGACTAATTGACAAGTCGGATGGAACTGGAATACTAATCGAGAATGACGTTTCCTGAAATTCATGGAAGACGTCATCTTTTGTTGGAGTAACACGCGGTAAATTAATGTTTTATCTTCTGTGAATTTTTCGTGAAATCATTATGAGTTGTAAGTTTCAGTACCTACTATAGTTTTAGGTGAGTTCCTTATAGAAAAAGTCCACAATCTAATCTAATCTTTACAGCCTGAACCTTTTGAGGGATTTCAACATATGAGGTGAACTGATTCATCTCAGTTGTGGGAGCGACAGAGTATGATTAAAACCGGTAAAGTAAAATGAGTTTAAAGAAGAATATATCTATACTTACACACCTATGTAATAATTTCATATAAAATCTATTCATATGCATATCAAACAAGCAGACGGTCCACCTGATGGTAAGTGGTCACCGCCGCCTATGGACATTTGCAATACCAAGGCATTGTCGACCCTGAGACGTCAAGATGTTAAGCCTCAGGGTTAAGTTTCTTAAACAGAAAGTATATTAGTCATATATAAAGTTTCAAGATACGATTAATTAGTTATCATATTCTTCAATGATTGGGACGTCAGAAAATATCCAGTGGGCCAGTGTTTCCCGACAGCTTTAACCTGGATTTATTCAAGACCAGAGTTAATAGGCATTTTCTGGGTAAGCGTGCTACATCGGCTACTCGGCCTCGTCATAACTCCTTCTGGGGTCAGTCAAAGGCCAAACGCAAGCCCATTCCTAATAAAAAAAAAATCATACATTTACGATTTTATTGGCTCACTAAACAATAAATCTAAGTTGAATGATTTGAATAAGGCAACAAAATTCCGACTTTAAGATGAATTACTCAGAGTATCTACATTAAAGCCTAGGCTCCATTATTTCATTTTTTACGGAAACCTTGAGATCACTCGGAAACACAAGCAAGCCCGCGGTGATTATAAATAGAAAAATATTAAAAAATACGTAATTTTTATTTTATGAGGCTAACAAGCAGACGGTCCTTATGGTAAGTGGTCACCGCCGCCTTTGCAATACCAGGGCATTGGCGCTAGGTTGTCGACCCTGATACGTGATGAAGGAAGATGTTAAGTCTCGTAAGCCTGTCTTTCACCTGTTATACGTTTTAAGTCTAAAAATAATCTTGTTCAAGCTATATTTTAGTACATGACAGACTATAAAATTAACACCGTGACGTAAATGAACACAATTAAATGAATTTAGCAAATGGAAAGGTGATAAGTAATAAATATTCGACGTCATACATCTCACGACACTGAAGATCAATGAGGTATTTTTATTAGTTCCACAAACTATTTTATTTAGCAATTTTATCATCTACTTGCGTAGGTGAACGGTTTCAGTTTAGGGCTGGCACTTTTACAATTAAACAGGTTCAATTTCGGCTCTAAATTTAAGATCTGTGGTCTATACGATTGTATATTTTTATCTTATTTCTTCCTACCAGCCAGAGTATAAACTATAAAGCCAATATAAAAAAGAAGTCTACCTTTAATTTACAGGTTGTTACAAAACTACCCGTAAAGGAGGTTTAATGGGGCCTTTAACAATACATATTTAAGAACCGTAGTAACGTTGTATAACATACCCCAAAAAAAATAAAAAAACTGATTTAATGAATGAAAAATAGAAAAACTATTAAAGTAGACAATTATTAGGTAAAATAAGTACGTAGGCCTTTGTGTTAAATAATCTGGTTCCCTAACATGACAGCTTACTAGGGTTGTTGGCTTTGATAATTAATTATATTTTTACGGGGTATTTTGTAACACGTTGTATATAAAAATGTTAAGTTGGTTTGTGTATGCTTCAAGAACTCAACAAGTTCTACACCGATCGCACTCAATTTTTGACACAATATACAACCCACTTCTCAAAGACGAGAAGATTATAGCGCGGTATAAGAAAAAAATACGTTTTTTGCCAATTTTTATTAGAAAATGTTAAATCCCTCAGAAACACGCGTGAAACCGCAAGGATCAGCTAATAATTTCATTTTTATTGTTATTACATCCCTAAGCCTCAATATTTTAACTGTAACCTTATATCTACTCGATCTACCTAAACTGTATAAAGGCGGCGCCAGTATTCTCTATTTAGACGGATAGATGACAGCATAGTTCAATAAATCTGGCTAGATTGCTAGATTTCTAGATTTAGGCTAGACCAAACAGTACGTGACCTTATTTACTCGTGCACTTAGATTTTCTGCTCGAATATTCAGTAGGTATCGAGTAAAATAAAATGTATAAATATATTTTGTTGACTGCGTATATTTTATCCCTACTAATATTATAAATGTGAATGTAAGTTTATTTGTTACGCCTCCACGCAAAAAATACTTATCAACTACTACCGATCATCATGAAACTTTGTACACATATTCTTGGAGGTATTAGAAGTAACATAGGAAACTTTTTTTGCGCAAAATGTTACATTCTTCGGGAACGCGGGTGAAACCGCGGGGGACAGCTAGTTTTTCTTTTAAAAGTGTTAAAAATATGCACTTTTTGATTTAGTTAATAGCATTATAAAAAGTGGATAAATGCGAGTCGGACTTACATGAAGGACTAGCTGTACCCCGTGGATTCACCCGCGTTACCGAGGATTGTAACATTTTCCCGGGATAAAAAGTAGCCTTTATGTTATTTTAGGGGATGCTCTATCTATGTGCCAAGTTTCATCAGAATCCGTTGGGTAGATTTTGCGTGAAAGAGGAACAAACATCCATACATACAAACTTTCGCGTTTATAATATTATTAGATTTCCGTATCATCATACAAATTTGACAAATCGCAATAAACACGTTTTTGTATAGGCACTTTAATTTTAAACTCTATACTAAACATTCTACCATCAGGTCGAACGCCTACCCGTTTGACGGTCCAGAAGGTATAAAAAAAAATCTTAAGATTATACAAAAAACAAATATCTAGTGACTAATTCCGCTGGATCTCCTTCTCTGTCAAGTCCCAAACAAGGAAACTCAACAGGAAATCGACACGTATTTCGCTTCTACACGAAGCAAGCCGACCGCCAGGCAGAAAGTCAGAAAGGCTGGCGGTCGCCTGAGTCAATTAGTTCATCATCAACCTATCTCCGGCCACTGCTGGACATAGGCCTCACCTATGTCAGCCGCTGAGCTCGTTCTTCAGCTCTTTGTTTCTCAAACCTAAATTCGAAGTAGAAATAAAAGTTACTTATAACTTTGTTTATATCCAGGCCAATCGATGAATAATTACCGTTACATATTCATTTTATGGCGCATGATATAACGTAATAATGGAGTAATAATATAAAACTTAATATAAAATGGCAATTTTACGACGTATTTAAGCCCGTTTAATGTCCAATGTGGCGCCGAATTGTGCGCAAATGTTAAAAATGTCTGCAATTCAATGATATTACATATCTATAAGGAATGGGTCAAGTTCTAAAGGGCTTGTTGCTCTAGTCAAATTTTCAGATAGTTTCTTTCACGTACTAAGAATACTGGACAGATTTGGATGAAAATCGCCATATAGATAGTTTATAAACTTGATTAGAACATAGGATAGTTTTTATTTCGGGAAAATGTAACATCCCGGGGAAACAATAATATTTATTAGCCGATATAGATTTTTTTTTTCAACTCCACCTATACATTGTCAAAAATGGTCTTAAGACAAACCATACAGACACACATGATGGTTTAATTTCATGTACGGATGTTCTTCTGAATCCATATTTAAAATCGACTAAAAGTCCAAAAAATATGACGAACTCCGAAATTGACCTAATTTATATCAATAATAACTACTCTACAATATCACTACATAGTATCAATAAGTCGCTTTCTCTGTCCCTATCATCCCTATGTATGCTTAAATCTTTAAAACTACGCAACGGACTATGATGCGTTTTTTTTAATAGATAGAGTGATTGAATAGGAATGTTTTTATGTATAATACATGTGACATCCCACGGGAAGGCGGGTAAAACCGCGGGGGATAACTAGTAATTAATAAACAAACAAACCCACAAATTATCGGTAAACTAAACAGTAAACCGATATCGATTATAGTAAACGCAATCACATCCTTAAACATTTATGATCAGTACGAAAGCAATCTTAATTAGATTCTCCAAACTAATGGATAGATTGATTAATAGAAGTAGGTACCTAATTAACAAACGCCAAACTAATTGTAGTCGTAATGATAGGAAATAAAGAATTTACGATCAGACTACTAATATATCGACGGGTCAGTTGGCTTGGTGGTTGATGATGGTAGATGCCCTGGCTACCAAGTCACAGGCCGTGGGTTCCATTCCCACCCATTAGACAGATATTTGTGTGCATGAACATGTCTGTTTGTTCTGTGTCTGGGTGTGAATATCTATATAAGTATGTATTTTGTTATGTAGTATATAAGTTATATGGTTTCCATAGTACAAGCTCTCCTTAGTTTGGGATCACTGGGCGTGTGTAAAGAATGCCCGGGATGTTTAATAGGACAGAGTTTATCGGACATCAAAGACAACTAATTTGCTTTTCTGCCAAACGTCACTTTTAAAGTTCCGACGTTAATAAGAAACCCTTATAGTGTCGCCCAGCGTGGTTGAATTCAGATACTAGTAAGCTGTCACTAAGGTCTGTCGTGAAAGGTTAGTCATATTCTTTTTTTGTTTTATACCACGTGGGCCGACAAACAAGCGGACGCACCTGATGGTAAGTGGTCACCGCCGCCTATGGACATTTGCAACCCTAGGGGCATCGCCAATGCGTTGTCGACCCTGAGACGTGAAGTTGTTAAGTCTCATGTGCCTGTAATTTCACCGGCCCCCTTACCTTTCTAACCGAAACACAGTAATACATTGCACTACTGCTTCACGGCGGAAATGGGTAAGGTGGTAGTACTTCCCCAGACTCTGCACTAAGAGCTATACTACTCTAAAAATAAAACAACAATAACAAAATATTCATAAAAAGATCGATTTTCGCGATTCGAATCTCTTACTACTCAGAAATACAGTTCATTATAAGTTTTTAACCACTTATAAAAAAAAACAAATTAAAGACCGCTAAAAATGGCTGCCAGTAACAGAATAGAACATTAAATGAAATACAGTATTTTTCTCCATTTAAATTAAGATCTCTTTTCTTGATTAAAAACAGGGCACTGATCGATGGTTAAGATGGAATGGATTACACGCAATTGCGTCACAGGCGAATGTTCCAGTTTATCAGAATAACATGGGGAACAGGGGAATGAACCCGCAGTTGACCAAGGATGTAGAACCGTTGTGTATTTTCGTATGTGATGTCAGTTTTACGCAGAATATTATATTGGCAAGATTGTTCAGGATCGTAAAGTATTAGTTACTAATATTAATGTCACAGTAGCTATGAAATTAATGGTGCTGAGGTATTTGTTACGGAAGACTAATGTTCTAACTGTGACTAGAGCCAGTTGCCAGCTTTTTTAGTAGAGCTCTTAGTGCAGAGTTCGTCCGGAGAAGTACTACCACCATACCTATTTCCGCCGTGAAGCAGTGAATTTGAATTACTGTGTTGAAAAGGTAAGGTCGGTGAAATTACAGGCACATGAGATGAGACTTAACAACTTTACGTCTTATGTACACATACTTATTTCGTTTTTCAGACTGAAAAAAAAGTCTAATATTAATTACTGAAAAATATAGAGTTACCGATATAGTTGGTGTATTATCGAATCACTCCCCTATTCAGGTAAGATAAACTTCGTTAGGTCTCGGCGCAACGTGGCCTCTGTGAGCTTATCTCTCACGTGTTTCCTTAATTAGCGAAAGAGACAGAGTCTATGCTCTGTCAGGCGGCGACGGATCATCGTTGAGGCAGTATTATTTTCTTTACTGAATCGAAGCCCCGGGCGTAAAAGTATTTGGGCTTATGTGATATCGAAACGTGGGTATTTATAAGTTATTATTTGCATGAACATGTCTGTTTGTTCTGTGTCTGGGTGTAAATATCTATATAAGTATGTATTTAGAAAAAAAAGGTAGTATATGTAGTACGAGGTGTGTTCAAAAAAATAAGGTGACTTTGTATTTTGAAGAAGAAATATTTATTTATTTATCAATATTTATGTTGTCCCCTTCAAAGTAATCCACCTCAGATACAATACACTTATGCCAACGGTTTTTCCAATCCTCAAAGCACTTCTCATAAGCACTTTTCGGTATAGCATTGAGCTCTTCCAGCGATGCAGTCTTTATCTCTTCAATTGTTGCAAATCTCTGTCCTTTCATAGGTATCTTTAGTTTTGGGAACAAGAAAAAGTCACATGGGGCCAAATGACCTTTTTGAGTAAATCTGGGTCGTCGTTGACGTGATTCAACAGTTCTTGAGCGATGCTCATGCGACGGTTCTTTTGGTCAAAATTTAGCAAACTTCGCTGACACACGTCTCATGCCCAAAACGTTAGAAAAAAATTCATGGCACGAGCCAAGCGATATACCAACATCCTCAGCAACTTCTCTGATAGTGATTCGACGATTTTCCAAAACAATTTTCTTCACTGCTTGAACGTTTTCATCAGTTGTTGACGTGCTTGGGCGTCCAGAGCGAGGCTCGTCATTGGCATCTTCCCGGCCATCTTGGAAGAGTTTGTACCACTTGTAAACATTTTACTCAGAATAGTTTCACCGTATGCCACTGTCAACATTTCAAGTGTTTCGGAGCACTTTATTTTATTTTTTACTCAAAATTTGATGCAAATCCTTTGATCCATACTTTTCGATAGCAAGAAATCGCCGAGCACGCAAAACACTTATAACCTTTACGCCTCTCACAACCAAACAAAAAATGCTATACACTTGAAACTTGGTACAGATGTTTGGGAAGAGAAGAAAAAAATCGGTAATCGAAAGTACGTTGCCCGCGAAATTTGAAAAGTCACTTTACTTTTTGAACATACCTCGTATATCAGTTATCTGGTTTCAATAGTACAAGCTCTGCTTAATTTGGCACCAGATGGCCGTGTATAAAAAAAATGTCCGTGGATATTTATTATTTAGGTCAGATATTAATGCTTACCCTGTATCCAATAATTTGGGGTCGGCACAGTATGTACTGATCAGTCCATACAGTCCATTCGGCGAACATCGTTCATCATCGGTATACTCTTTAGTCATGTTCGTTGACCACACTTCTTTAATAAAAAAATAAAAGAATGTGATGTATAAATAAACTGCATAAAAATTTTAAATTTTCCAGTGACCCGCTTGCTTTTAATAGGTCAAAATAACAATAACGCAATGAAATAAAATTTTAACTCACATTTGAGACAACAATGAGTTTGGTGAGAAATGAGCTGTCAAAGACTATCAGACGGACGTGCATGTAAAAGTTGTTTACACAGTTTGTTCTATTTTCCTCAGTAGAACAGTTTGACAAACAGAATATGTAGATAAAGTTTGAAATATGATTCTTGTAGTTAATTACAAAGATAATTAACGCTTTATTACTGGTAACGTACATTAATAGTGTTTGAACGAATGACAAGTGGATGAATGAAATGAATGCTGAAGTTATTAATGATGGTAAATTTATACACTGCGACTCATTCAAAGCCTGGGGGCAATTCCACTAACATATTTATGCACCGAACCTTTACCATATCACACCCAAATGTCAAATTTGACGTTTAATCGTATTGTACTAAACACACCAACGATCGAACTGCGGTTGTGTTTCGGTAATGGTTCACATCCGTTCGAAAGATTACGTCAAATGTATGTTTGTTTCGGTTGTAGTGCGTAGGAATAATCAATTTGACATTAATCGTAACCATACCATTGCGGAACCAAACGTGTTACTCGAACGTTGCATTTAGTGGAATTGGGGCCCTGATCTTTGTTATATAAATAATAAATGTTCTGGGATATTTCTTATACTAGGCCATCTGATCCCAAACTATGTAGAGCTTGCACTATTGAAACCAGATTGCTGATATACTAACAACTATATTTTTCTGTATACATATATGATATTTACACATACAGCTCCGTTGCTAAGCAACGACGTTGTTTGCTTTCTGCGTCATTTTACCTTCTAAATCTATTTTTAGCTTACTGCGCAGTGTCTTGTTGCTGTGTTCAGAAATACAAAGATCGATGGTGAGTATTGTGCTTGGCATTGTTTTAGCTATTACTAGCCGACAATCGCCATAACATCCGCAGCGGGAACTAGCGGCAAGTATAACCACAACACAACGACTTCCGCCCAATTAGATGTGTTGTCCTCACTCAGAAATGGCAACATGAAATTATGGTAATTGACTTAATTCCATTTAGTCGTGCACCAACACTGTTGCGTCGGCACGGGCGGCGCATGCAGCACTCAATCTTAACGTAGCCAACGATGTATATTCATCTCTCTCTAACAATAGGTGCACTGTAACTGGCATTAATTTTCTTTCCCTATCTTCGCGCGTATAAGCTCTCTAGTATTTACGCTGGGAGCTGTGACGCTGGTGGATGACGTGTCTATGTAATAACATGTCATTGCTTCCAACACAGTGTACGGTTTCGAACAACTCTACTGAATAACTGTTTCACAGCGTAGAGTCCGCTTCCCAATTAAAAATTTTGGGTGATGAAATATGGCTCTATGATCTGAATCAACACATGAGACAGTCATGTGAAGACAGCTCTACGCTTATTCTAATTATTATAAATTTCTCGACAGCGTTTAACATAAGGTATCTGTATTTAGATTTTGAAGCTTTATCAATATTCAAGGAAAAGATTAAATCTCCAAGAAGCACGAGACGTAAGACTTATACATTATAAATTTAACTTTATTTAGATTTCGAGCGTAGCCGGGGCGGGCTAGTATATTAAATAAACATTAATTGACAATCCATGCTTCATAATTCAAAACCATTTATTCAGTTTAGGCCCTCAGAAGGCACTTATGAAAGTCAAATTTAAAGTTACTGAAGCTACAACCGGTTCGGAAATCAGCCTTCAACTGAGAAGAACCGGCAAGAAACTCAGCAGATCTTCATCATATCAGCTCAGGGATGTCCACTGCTGAACATAGGATATCCACCTCGAACGTTCTTGAGCCGCCTGCATCCAGCGGCTTCCAGCTACCCTAGATCGTCGGTCCACCTGGTGAGAGGTCATCCTATTCGGCGTTTTCCTCTACATCCATGTTTGCACTGCCTAAAGTGTAACTTAGAGGCAATACTGTGATACTCTCTGCTTATTTACGTATCCAACCAACATTAACAAACCAAAGCAACACTATAAACATAGACCGTAGTGCAAACATGACATGGGTACGTCATTGCCTCATTTCTGAACGTTCCTGTAACCCACTTTCAGGCGTTTAGCTCTCGGATCTGGGTTATGGCTGTGTTTTTACCTATTACCCTATTAAATCATTGTTTATACAATACGTAATAGTTTTTTGTGCCGTTACGAAATTGTCTAACGATATTTGCAAGAATATACAGGTTTTGTTAGGTATACTACCTGTCCCCCGCGGTTTGCCCGCGTTTATCGATATCTTAAATGGCTTTATAATCGCCCAGTCACATGGTCTGATTATATACCGATTTTCAGAGGAAATCAATATTTGGAGGAAAATAACCTATGGCAATGAATTACTCGCCTTGCTAGGTAGGTATCCATTTAAGTATTTTGATTGTGATTTTAATAACATTGTTTGTAATATTAAAAAAAAAAAAACATATAATCACGATTTATAGGAGCCTGCGAAGGTCTACATCAATTAAACAATATTTCTATTCATCAAGATAAAAAATTGGAAAAAAAACCGACTTCACAAAAAGAAACTATTCCAAAACAAACTAATGCGCACTAAAAAGAAAAAATAATTGCATCATTAGACACTTAAAAGTCAATCAAATTATTACGATAATATAATGTAGTTACAATTATTGTTATTTTTGGAGTCGGTGTCAGCCAACGTAGGCTTGTAACTAGTTATAGATGAGCTGTGCTTGTGTCGCACGCGCGACTGTACCAAGCGAGAGGCGAGAGCGGGGCCGCGGCGGGAGGGGAGCTGTTACATGCGTTTAATAATTGAATTTAGGATATTTAAGAATGTCCTAGGATATTTTAATAATTAAACAATTCTCGTATTATTATTACTAGGTATATTGTAGTGTTTCCTTGGCTGACACCGCCTCCAAAAATAGCAATAATTGTAACTACATTATATTATCGTAATAATTTGATTGACTTTTAAGTAATAAGTAAAGTAAGTAATAAAAAGTAATAATGCAATTATTTTTTTCTTTTTAGTGTGCATTAGTTTGTTTTGGAATAGTTTCTTTTTGTAAAGTCGGTTTTTTTTTGTTAAATTTTTTGTTTATTTTTTTATTTTTAGTGAATCTGAAGTACAGTACCATTTTTTTCTGAATATGGGTAGACCTACTAAACGTGATTACTTAAGGTGTATTATGTATGCCTGCACATTTAAGGATTTTTCAAAAATTTCTCAGGATTCCATCATCAGCTCTTGTTGTAATGAACATGGAACCATCTGTGAAGTCTACCCTTTTATAAATGAATAAATCGGAATCTGTTAGCGTGATATTGAGTTACTCGTTCATTAGTCGCACACATACTTAATGATAATTTTAGACTTATATGTTTTTCTCGTGTCAGAACTGGAGCACCAGCTTTCAAATAAAAAAATAATCATTAAAATCGCTTCGCCTAGTCGAAAGGTATGAGGTAACAAACATAAAATAAAATTACAGACGAATTGAGAACCTCCACCTTTTTTTTGAAGTCGGTTAAAAAATCAGATGTTTGGATATTCGTAACACAATCACGCATTATCGGCAAAACTGATTTAGATGAATATTGGCACCCATAGAATATGTCTTAGATTTTGGGAAAGACTATACTAGCTGTCCCCCGCAGTTTAACCCGAATTTATGAATTTTACATATTGCCTATCATTCGCGCAGTCACATGTTCTGAAAATATACCAATTTCCATCAAGATCAGTTAAATTTATCTTGAGTAGTAGAGCTCTTAGTGCAGAGTTCGTCCGGGGAAGTACTACCACCTTACCCATTTCTGCCGTGAAGCAGTAGTGCACTTGTATTACTGTGTTTCGGTTAGAAAGGTAAGGGGCCTGTGAAATTAATGAAATAATTGTGGTATAATAAAAAAACACCGGGTTGCACTCCGGGAGTGCCGGCAGAAGTGAAAACTTGAACATTAACGTTGTGCATTTTTACTGTCTTACGAATTTTCGGTCAAGTCACGTGTCCTGACGCGAGTTTAACATTTTATACCCAACCCAAGAAAAGTGCTCAACGCCGCTAAAGATGTCACTTAAAAAATATATTAAGGGACAGATTTTGTACTAGTTGTATAGAAGTGGTATAATTTAAATACCGAGACCTATCAACACCTCGCGGCATTCATTCAACTCTTTTATCTATTTACACGGTATCAAAACCAGTGTAGGGTGCTATATCCAGATAAGTCCGATATTGAATTTATTATATCCGCTTTGAACCGGTTAGGAGCGGTGCGCTGATTGGTGTGCGTGGCTTATAGATTGTTTTGATATTGACATTGAAATGAGGATATCCAGGGGATTTGGTAGGCATTCTCAAGCTACATAGATAATGATATGATCGGCGTGGCTTTTGATTAGATTGATACGATGTAACAATTTAGGTATTCAACTGGTAAGTATGTATTCTTGCCAAACATTTTAGTTTTAAAATAGTTTTTTACATGGAATTGATTTTACGGCCTAGTTTGCTTGGTGCTTAAAGACCCTGACCGCCACTCTACAGGTCGTGCTTTCGATTCCTACCAAAAACAAATTTGTGTCGTGAACATGTCTGTTCTGTTCTGTGTCTGGGTCTAAAGCTGAAGAAATCCAAACTTAACAATACCTTTCTGACATGAAGTTATGCATCAGTATTTTTGCATCTTATAACGAATGTAAAACTAAAAGAAAAAAAAGTTTTTTTTTATACCGAATGTACCTAATATAATACCCTAATTGTACTTTCCAGGAAGTTTCTAGAACACAACAAACCACATAATTCATTTTACTTAGTCATTAAGTAATTAATTTTAAAACAGTTTAACTTACACTGTTTCAGGAAATACTGGAACACGTTGAAATGATATCATACTCTGAATCATGAAGTAGTTTCTAATTTTTTCTTTAACTGTACTGTAATAACTAGGATTTACAATGTTGGTTGTATGAGTAATGATTTTGGTTAAGTATTATTATAGTATAACACGTAGGTAATGTAAAGAAACTCCTACCTTAGAAGGCGTTAAGTGCTTTATATTAGACTAGCTGTCCTCCGCGCGCGATTTCACCTGCGTTTATAGGCTATATCCATCTACAAAAAATTTCGCGTCGAATGGTAGCAGTCCCATCCCGATATGTTCAGTAGTTTTAAGGTGCGTCAAAGGAACCCTATTTTGCTTTTATATACAGAGTTTTCCAAAACTACCCGTAAAGCCGAGAGGAGGTTAAATGGGGCCTTATAACGAGTCCATTCACAAGATTTAAGTACCGTAGTAACGCTGTGTAACATACCCCAAAAAATAAAAAAAAACAGATTTTTATGAATGAAAAGTAGAAAAACTATTAAAGTAGACAATTATAAGGTAAAATAGGTACGTAGGCCTTTCTGTTAAATAATCTGGTTCCCTGACATGATAGCTTACTAGGGTCGTTGGCTTTGATAAATAATTATATTTTTACGGGGTATTTTGTAACACGTTGTATACATATACTAGCTGTCCCCCGCGTTTATCGATATCGTATATAGCACTATCTATGAAAAAATTCGCGTTGGATGGTAGCAGTCCCGTCAATCCCGAAGCAGTAGTACACTTGTATTACTGTGGTACCTTGGTTAGAAAGGGGCAATTATTACTTGAGAGCAATGAGAAACCTACTTCTATCCTATTTACTTTAGAAATGCGAAAGTTTGCGAGGACGGACGTATGAATCTTTGTTAATATTTCACGCAAAAATTGCACAAGATTATAATAAAATTTCGGTAGTTAATAGCCCGGATTAACACATAGAATAGTTTGAATCCCAAGAATTTGACTTATTTCGGGAACGCGGGTAAAACCGCAGAGGACAGCTAGAAATGAATAAATTTAGCGTTAATGAATCATGACTTCATACTCGACTGACTAATAAACGTGTAGACATCTTGTGCACGACAATCACGTGGCACCCCAAAATATTCAACCAACAGCGATCAGCTGTTTGGAAGCGCCGACGCCATTGCTACAGTCACGTGGTACACAGCTGATGCAATGCGAATACAGACGGTTCTGAAATAAACGTGACCCGGACGATTATGTTGCTCTAGCTCTAGCAATCGAAATGGAAGCCGATTTTTGACGGCCCTTATTGTTATCTCTATCTACGCGTAGGTGTGTGAATGAGATAGCAATCACGCAACAGTCGATCTGGTAGCAATTCCGTTTTAACTTCGATTCCGAGACCGTTACTCAATTGCCTAGCCGACTGCTGTGACTGGAAGTAAACAATAACATTATTGTTTTACTAGTCAACTTTACCCATGGGTTACCTCGACTGAGAATCATTGGATCAACCCTAAGTCAAGATACCAGCCCCGTTTTTCCAGCCTGGGCACCGATTCTTTTCACATGATTGGGTTGATAAGGAAGAAATAGAACAAAGAGGCCGCATCATCAATCTAGTGGCATTTACAGAACACAACCTCAGCACTTATCCATACTAATAAATAAACAAAAAGGATTTATTTTTTAATATGTTTTATCACTACATAGTATAAAACAAAGTCGCTTTCTCTGTCCCTATATCCCTATGTATGCTTAAATCTTTAAAACTACGCACCGGATTTTGATGCGGTTTTTTTTAATAGATAGAGTGATTGAAGAGGAAGGTTTATATAGTATCTACATTGCACCTGAGCGAAGCCGAGGCGGGTCGCTAGTAAATGAATATAGTCAAAAACCCATTTGAATAATTCTTTCACTATTAGAAAGTTTTTTTATCCAGGAGTAACATAGGCTATGTTATAATCCCGAGATGCATTAAATTCTTCAGGAACCGTGAGATAGAAGCTAGCGTCTCATTTAAATTCATCTATCACAAGGAAGTTTAAAAGTATGTTAAACGTATGAAATTATACATAATTAAATGGTTATAATTAACAGACTATAATCAATCTATACAAGCGAAATAGGGTTCCTTTAACGCACCATCACCTCAAAACTACTGAACATATCGAAATGGTTCTGCTACCATTCGACGCGGAATTTATCGTTGATGGTTATAGGCTATATATAATATCGATAAACGCGGGTGAAACCATAGGGGACAGCTAGTCATGATATAAAATAAAACCCTAAAACATATGTGTCAACAAGTCAATAGGTACGAGTCAGAGTACTTCTCTTCATCCAAGCTACACAACAACTTTAATAATTGAAAATGCAACTAGTAATGAGGAAGTATCACTTTAACCTTCCAATCATACTTTAATACAGCCATAGACACGTTTTATGACTCATTAATATCATGTCACACGTATTGCAAGCCTAAAATAAGTATATCGCAAAGTAAACAATAGCAACACCGGCGACGAAAATAGATATCCTGATCGTACGACCTCGGAAATGATAATAATATTCTTTATATAGTAAACGCGGGCGAAAATAGACAACCCAGAAACTAATTATGTACCCGATCTAGATAATAGAGTATAATTAGCTAGTGATAAGTCCAATCTGGTAGCACAATGTTGTTACAAATGCCGGCTGCGTGTCGGGTAGGTACCACGCAGAAGTTATGTAACTGTGGTAGGCCTTCGGTGTATAGACACATTTTGTAAGTTGGTCGTATATTACTCGTTTACTTAAGGCCTTCTTAGCTGTGATAGTTTTCTTTTTAATTTCCTTATGATAGGTATACTACTAACGTGATTTTTTTCATATATTCAAATACAATGGTTTGGTTTGTAGGGAAGGGAAACTTGACTTACAAAAATTACGATTTTAAAGCTAATAATTTTGCTAACAAAACCCTGAATCTAAAAATCTTTTTAACACACCCTCACAATACCCCGTCAACTTAAAAGAGCGTACTCCTTTTTAAAAGGCCGGCAACGCACTTGTGGCTCCTCTGGTGTTGCAAGTGTCCATGGGCGGCGGTAATCGCTTACCATCAGGCGATACGTCTGCTCGTTTTCCTAAAATAACACAAAAATAAAAAAGCTTTGGAGGTACCTGAAGAATGTTCACTAACAATCCCTACTAATATTATAAATGTGAATGTAAGTTTGTTTGTTACGCTTTCACGCGAAAACTACTGAAGCGATCATCATGAAACTTTGTAAACATATTCTTGGAGGTATTAGAAGTAACATAGGATACTTTTTGTGCCGGGAAAATGTTATTTCCCTCGGGAACGTGGGTGAAACCACGGGGGACAGCTAGTATTATATAACGGTACTGTTTGTTAGTTGTCTATTTGTGACTTTAGATGTATCTACTTAAGATATATTTTTATTAATTTTTTATTTTAAAGCTCCATTATTCCCGAGTTCAATGCAAGGTTTTTTCCCCGGGAAAATATCAATTCTCTTGGGAACGTGGTTGAAACGCGACGGAAGCTATGATTATCATCAATAAAACTGATAGCGAAGTACTGAAGAGCGAGGCCGCAGCACTCGTGTAAACTCAATGGAAAAATTCTAAGCGTTTCTAATACGAATATTCATGTATTTTGAAACAATAAAGTGCAAAGGTCTGGTTTTAAATATACCTATCCCTTTTTATCACTAGTAAAGTCTGACATGAAAATATTGTCGTTAAATTTTCATCAAATCTGCTTATTCATTTAGCTGTAAAAACATTACAGACAGATAACTTTCTCTATTCTAATATTAAAAACCATCATATCGTTTAAAACGTGTCTTCTTCAAAATGCCAAAGTACTTTTTTTTTTATTCCACGTGGGCCGACATACAAGTCGACGGTCCACCTGATGGTAAGTGGTCACCGCCGCCTATGGACATTTGCAACACTAGGGGTATCGCCAATGCGTTGTCGACCCTGAGACGTGAAGTTTTTAAGTCTCATGTGCCTGTAATTTCACCGGCCTTACCTTTCTAACCGAAACAGTAATACAAGTGCACTACTACTTCACGGCAGAAATGGGTAAGGTGGTAGTACTTCCCCGGACGAACTCTGCACTAAGAGCTCTACTACTCTACATAATGAAAACCAAGTATGTAAACTTATTTTTCTCGCCCATTATCCCCCTTCAGATAGGCAGAGGTATCCGTAATGAGACCCACATTCCACCAATGACATTTCAAGTCCTAAACGTAACGTAAACTAAAACATTACAATTTATTAAAATAAATACCTATATCCAAAATTAAAGGAAAGTTCCAACGTTCAAAGAATCACCTGATCGCTTATGAAGACAATCAACATTGGTAGGATTTAGATAGAGAAGTGGCGTCATCCATTGATGGCTTTAAAATAACATTTTTATTGGCTTTGACGCCATTTCCTGATGATATGAATCGTATTTTTAAAAACAATTATAATGACAGCCTTATAATCTAAAATCGTACTAATATTATAAATTCGAAAGTTTGTATGTATGGAAGTTTGTTACTCTTTCACGTAAAAACTACTAATTGGATTTGGATGAAACTTGGAACATAGATAGAAAATGCCCTGACAATAAGAATTATATATAAGATACTTTAAATTTGATCTTCATAAGTGCCATTCGCGAGCCGAAACTGAATAAATGGTTTTGAATTTAGATTTTTTTTTAAATGTTAAGTCCCTCGGGAACGCGGGTAAAACTGCGGGTGATAGCTATTATTATAAACTAGTTTTGCCCGCAACTTTGTACACGTGATAACTTTAAATTGGGTATCTGTTTTTTTCGTGAGCCGATTTTGATGAAATATTTTCTGATGAATAAGTATTTCTGTTGTACCTATAAGCGCTGTTATATGATATTAATTAACTAATGATTCTGAGGTGGAAAGAACTGATTTTTCATAGCACCAGCTTTTTTACCATGGTTATCAGTTTCTCCGACTAACTAAATAGTATACAGAAAAAAAATAACATTATTATTATTGTCATTCCAAAAAATCATGAGAACCTTCGGGAATGCAGGTAAAGTCGTAGGGTTGAAGCTAGTTAACTAATACGTAGTTAAAGAATCAAAGTACTACTGTGTTAATGGCATTAATTATTGGAAAAAAGGTGCGGTAAGTTAATAAATAAGTAGGTACACTCTAAGGTAGTCTATAAAACAAACATAGTACTAATATAATTCGAAATAGATTAATTACTCTTTTACTAGAACAGTTAAACAACAATTTTACTTCAATTTACGGCAAGCAAATGATTCCCACAGCGGCTGTAATTATACAGTTCCAAGTATGTGAATGAAATGAATGAATGGAACCAAACCCTGTTACTTAATAAATAAAATTACGTGGAATCGAATGACATCAACTGGGTGTGAAATAATGTGAAAATGTTAACTGCGTAGTTTATAAAACAGACATGTCTGTATTGTTACCTTGGCCGACTTTGATAAAAAAACCCTATAAGATTATAGAAATATTGTAATTTATTCTAATAGTTCAGGGTCAGACTGAAGATATTTCCAAGAAGTAATTTGCATATTTTTTCAGTTTTGATGTTTTATTCGGAAGTCTGTATAGATTTTTGTTTAGTAGGGTTATGTGGATCTATCGGTATTGTTACATAACATCTTCACGGCCATTATAGGGTGTAGGTAGGGATTTCAATAATAAGACCTACTTCCACTGAAGATCTTTAATAGAATATATTATATTTAAGAGTTAATATTGTCGCAGTGTATTTGCATGTACAGTGTAAACTCTTTATAACGTTATCCTTTATAACGATAAACTCCCTATAACGTTGAAGTGAGCCCAAGTTGGTTGGTTTGTTCACTTTGTTTTGGTTTTTTTGTTCACTCCATATAACGATAACTCTCTATAACGACAAAAAATGCTCAGTCCCTTGAGTTTCGTTATAAAGAGTTTACACTGTATTTATTTAAAAAAAAAACCATGTCATTACTTAGCCTGACCCGGGAATCGAACTCTTGGTCTCTGGCCGAGTTTTATAGCTGTTGTATTGTTATATTTCAGGAGAAAAATCGATTGGTGGATTATTGAAATAAAACAAGCCTTTATGAACAAAGAATATTTTTATTTCTTGCATGATAATTATCTTTACATTTTTATCAACATTTTCGCAACTGCAACACAACAAAAAAAAGTTTGCGTTGACTTGTAAAAAACAAATTTGGACCCAATATACTAATAAGTATACAAGGATAGTTTACAAGTTCTCTGTTTAAAAATACAAACTAAAATTAATTTATTTAGTAACTCAAATGGCTCTATAACCATAAAATATTATTAAAAGTAATTAAATAAGTTTTCCACTAAAGATAGAGTACACCTATTCACTGTGTACTCGGCGCTTGACGTATTTATCGTAGATATCTTATCAAATGCAATGAACTTAGTCTCTACAGAGGTTTTACTGTTTACGCACAAACTTTTCCAGTAAAAAACGTACTTGCGATTAAAACCGTTTTTTTCCGAGTCCTATTTTCCTGTGTAACTTCTAAAGTGAAATAAATATTGTATCCTCGTCTAGACATATTTATGGCAGTTGTTGAACTATTGTATTGGTTTCCTTTGAATTCGGAGAACTATTTGTACACAATCACAATAAATATCTTGCTGTTTTTTTTTATTTATAAAGCAAAATAAACGGGTAGTCTCAGAGATGAGTTATGTTTTATACTAGTTATTAGATGGGGTCAAAATATCGTGGGGATCGTTCGACGGAAAATCCTGGATACAATCAGGGGTTCGATTCAGGTAAATGACACCAGGTCGAAGATGTTTAGCGGCCTCTTTGCTCTGTCTCTGTCGCTAACCACACTATCATGTGAGAGGTCTCATTTGCTTTCTGTCAAACGTCACTTTTTCTATAGTTTCACATAAACTATTCAGTTCAGACGTGATTTGGCTTGCAATAAGAGTTGATGGAAGGTCGAATCAGGCGCGGATCCAGCAAAAGAGGTTGAAGCGACAGCTATCCAAAAATCGGCCATGTGTGATTCGGAGTATCGACTCGCTCATGATCGATATAGTACGTTCTTGCAAAGTTTTTTTTTTATTTTATAAAGGGCTTGGATATAATATCATCAGCCAGCCTATTGACCTCAATAGACCGTGGAAGTATGACGTCACAAGTCTATTAGAGTTGTGGGCTTGCCCGTCGTGCCCACAACGATAGATTCGCGCTACAGTCTAAGTACACAATACGGGACCAAGAGGACAAATTGACAATTAGATGTAAGTACCTAAACTATTAAAAAATGAATAGTTGAAGCAGTTGCACAATAAAGCTTACAAGCTTAAATAAATCTGCGATTATTGTAAAAACAAACGCGTTGCTAATGCTTATTTGTTCAAAATCAGAAACTATTTCAGTTGATTAAAATTAAACTACAGTCAAGATATTACGCAGAATACATCAGAGAAAACCAGGAAGGAGGAAGCAAAACAGAATACACTTACGCTGCGACGTAAAAAAACGCATAACGTCTCCTAGAACTGTGTGTTGTTTGTAAATACTTTATACATTACCCGGTACGTTGGTGCGAAAATATTTATTTTGCCGGAAAATCGTAAATAAAGCCGGTTCCTCACCTTCACGACTGTCCGTCCGTGTGAAACGGAATTATGGAACGATTAACGAGTATTAAAGTAAACAATAAAGTCAAACAACATTTTATTTTTTTATTTTTATTTATTTAGAAAACCAACAGCCATATTACAGAACATGTTTACAATCAAAAATATAACTTATTATAAGCCAATTATAGGTTTTCCTAGATTTAGAACATTTACGTTAAGATAACTTTTTTTATTTATAAATGGAGTTTTGGAGCAATGTGGTTTTGTGAAGCAAAATCAGAAAAAACAATACAAAGAAAGAACCGTAAAAAAACATTATGAGTCTGTTATATTTCTTTTTTAAAGATGAAAAGTGTCATTTGCTCAGACCACAGATCCGTCCAGTTTGATACTGACAATCCACTAAAATAATGAATGAAATCTCTTTAGACATGAGAGTAACATGAATTATTCAATAATAAACAAACAATGTTTATTACATTAATTAAAACGAATGACTGAAAAGCTAAAAACAATAATAAGGAAAACAACAATACAATGCCGTAAGTGTAAAAGATGACGCATGAAAGTTGCATTACGGCTGTCAATAACCAGTTTGAATGGTTTGAAGGTGAAATTTTGATCGAGTAAGCTCAAAAGGTAATATTGAATGTCAAAATCGATGGTCTACTATTCAACGACAAATAACCAACGTAATTTAAAGAACACGGCATTCAAACCAAAATATAATTGATGAGAAACTCATTTTCATCCTTTTTTTTTAAATACATAAAGGCTTGGGTTTGATCACGATCTTACCACGGTAAGTGATCATATACCCGAAGGTAATACGCACAGGAAGTCTTTCAAGGAACTGGCTTTCATGTGTCTGAACAGTCCAATGGTATCATGAACATATTTTTAGGCAGGTAAGGGATTTGATATTTTGACAGCATCTGTCATTGGGCAGCCAATCAAATTAGTCGCTTAAGGTCACGTGACAAATAAGCTGCCAGTTTTAAATGCCCTACCACCATAATACTGCTATTCCAATGCAGTTATTATAACGTTGTCAACTGCCTGGAAATAATGCCCAATAGCCAAAAGGTCCGGTAGGTACCCTACGTCCTTGCAATGGTTTCAGCAATTGACTTCACTATTAAGCCTTAAATAATCGCCTAAGTATCCACAGTCTGTAGACATGCCCTACAAAGTGGATCCATCAAGAATTTCATTTATCGACGCCAAATTTCTCCGAATACATTCACTGGCGAAGCGTTAGAACCAATAGTGAAAATATTAATGAGCACCTAGCTTTATTTGATGTATTGCCAAACTGTATTAGCAGAGGCTAATTTCCACGAACACATTGTTGACAAAGAAGCCATGGGTGTTTAGTTAAGCGTGATTAAAACATGTCTATGCTAATGTTTGGGATCGAGAGGGCGTGCTTGTCTAGTGTCTGTCGTTAGCGCCATATTTTTGGCACTCCCGACGGTTTCAACGTATAAATATATTCGTAGAAATATTTGCAGATTACTACGTTATTTTTTTTACAATGGAGAGGTTGTATTTAACCATCGTTTCGATAGTTTGTTGTAGCCGTGGCCATAGCCATAGAAGAACTTATCACTGAATGTTTCTTCTATGGAGTAAATTGATCTAAAAAACGAGATGAGATCGGCTTTTAGGGCAATTTATATCAACTCCAAGTTCATTTATTTAAATTAGGCCCAGTGAATGGCAACCATCGGTCCTTTCAGTCAATCTAATACAAACTTCATCAGTGATCCGGCGTATCGAGGCCTCCAAGAGCGCACCTCTCACGTGATTAAGTAATTAACGAAAGCGACAGAGCATAGAGGCCGCAACGAAACATTGTCGAGCTAGTGTCATTCGACAACAGAACCTCACCTTAGGGCCAAAACTGAATTAATGGTTTTAACTTTGATCGATGTGAAAAACCATGCTTGTTTGTTTAGCAGAAGCCATTTTCAGTGTAATAGAAAATAAATATTCTATTAAACATGTTTATTATTATGCATACCATACAACAACAATTTTTTTTCTTACCACATGGGCCGACAAGCAAGCAGACGGTCCACCTGATGGTAAATGGTCACTGCCGCCTATGGACCTTTACAACACCAGGGGGATCGCCAATACGTTGTCGTGAGACGTGAAGGTCTCATGTACCTCTACATTTCACCCCCCTTGCCTTTCTAACATAAACACAGTAGTGGTAAGGTTAAATAAACACAATTTCTTGAAAATTTTGTGAGCACGCAATTGTTTAAAGTGTTGAAATCGTCACAAATGTGCTGCCATGATTTACAGCGTTTAACGTCATTTAACATTTCACGAATTATAAATTTTTAATATTCATTGCGGTAAAATAAACACAGCAGTCATAAACATGCAGTGTAAAACTAAATTTCAACTGTAATATTTTTAAACTTCTTCAGATTAAGAAATTTGACGCTTTTATGAAACTAATTTCAGAGCTAAATTTGGTTAATATAATATTAGTTATAATGTTGAAATTGGTAAAAACTGGTTAAACATTCGATTAGAATTAATATAAGATAGATTTTCATTACAATAATAACTAGTACCTAAGCCTATTAAATATTTTTAAATCATGTTAAACAATTATCTTATATTATCTTATTAGTAAAGTTATTAGCTTAAATCTTTCAACAACTTCTCAAGTCACCTTCTTCCAAATGTGTGTGTGTAAGTAGTGAATCACTGCTCAGTAGTATTCTTCTATAGTAGAAGCTATGCTTAGTTAAGGACCACATAAGTTCCACTTGTGTAAATTTTTTTTATACCACAGGCGTACTCACAAGCACACGGTCCACCTGATGGTAAATGGTCACAGCCGCCTATGGACATTTGCAACACCAGAGCATCGCCAATGCATTGTCAACCCTGAGACGTGAAGTTGTTAAGTCTCATACACCTGTAATTTCACTGGCTCCCTTAACTTCCTAACCGAAACACAGTAATACAAGTGCACTACTGCTGCACGGCGGAAATGGGTAAGGTGGTAGTACTTCCCCGGACGATCTCTGCACTAAGAGCTCTACTACTCAAGAAATGTATCCGTATATTTATCATTCAACCTCGCACAACTATACTACAGCATAATGGAAACATCAAAAGCATCGTAATTTATACCAGTGATGTAAGGGAGGTAATTTTATCGGAACCGAAGTCGGAGTCGGAGTTTTTAAATTCGATTTATCGGAGTCGGAACCGGAGTCGGAGTCGGAGGCGGAGGCAGGGTCGAAAGTGGTGGCAGGAGCCCTCTCCTTTTTTATTAAAGGACAAGTAAACAAAAAACAACCTTTTTTCGTTTTATTTATAAAATAATAAATTTAGACAGACAATCAAAGTGAAATTCCAAATACAACTTGATTTTGATTTCATTGTCCAACACAAAACTGATGAACCTGTGCGTAGCGGTCGGTCGACGCAGGCCGCCGCTGCTATTTGTTATGCTTAGACCTCCGATTAAAACCTCCGGTTTAAAAGTTTCGGAGTCGAAGTCGGAACCGAAGGTGTAATAATAATCGGAAGTTCCGACTTAACGGAGTCGGAATCGAAGCTCCGTTACATCCCTGATTTATACAATGAAATAAAATACGTTTTCAAATAATAACAACCAAGATTTATACGAAAAAATATTTATCTAAATTTTAAGCTATTACTAAAATTAAATATTTTTCTCGTCCGTTTACAAATTCAAGGAAAAATACTTTCAAATGTTTCCTTATTTACATACACTTGGAATGACCTTGTTTATTGATCATCATTCATTGCACATTGATATTTATTAATCCCTTAACCTTGTTGTAGGGAAATCGTTTATTTATTGGCAATAAATCCAAAAATAGCAGATAAGCTAGATAAACAACAGCTTTATTATGCTACGTAAAACGTGTTATCTTTAACAAAAACAAGCTTAAAGTAATCATCACACCACCAATTTTATTCATCGGTCTTCCTCCACTCAAATGCCAACCTACTTTAATTTTCATCATTTTTTTATTCACATGGCAACCCTCTGAAACGTATATAATACCATAAAAAAGGTCCATTTCAAACAATGTCAGTTATAGACAAAAGAAAATAACCTACCTTTTTTTTACCTCCATAGCGGCACAGATTTATAATATATGAATATGAACAAAACTGTTATATTTTCACATCGTTAACCTGCTTTTTCAACAAAATAATACAAAGTAGAAAATAAAAAAGAGTGTGTGAAAAGCACCAATCTAAACCGGTTACAATGTCTTAAATAGACGTGGACAAAATTAGAACTTGAATTTGAGGTTTATTTTCGCTTAATATTTTTTTTCCATAGACAACATAACTAGTGACCTTACATATGTCAACCACGATAATTGCATTATCTGTCATGATTTATTAGGAGCGTTTTGACAGATAACGCTGATATAAAAGTTTCAACTTTATTGCCTTGAGATAAGGTCCAACAGCATCATCATATAATTAACCATTGGATCAATAGATGAACCTTATCTTTAATGGAATAAAGATGCTTTTTCTATGACATTCTTAGCAGTCAAAACGGACTTTAAAAATCTTGCCAATTTAAATATAATTATTAAATGGACCGACAATTTCACTCAAATATAAATGTCAGGACATCCTTTCTACGCACTATTAACAATATTTACAACGCAAAAAAGTAGTTATTCCAATTGTTCACGGTTACAAATGAGTTTTTACGCTGTATACTATAAATCAAGACTGTCGTTTCACGGTTTCACGTATGAGATCAAAGATATCCCTGTAGAGCGTCAATTAATGCCTCTGGTGAGTGTGAGTCCGGCGAATAGGTTGGCAGCACTCCATAAACGTGATGTTATGGCAACACTGTGTCTGAGAGTTCACCGGTTATTTCATTGCCTGATTTAAGAAATATTTAAAATACTTAGTCTAGGTTTTGATCTAAGGCAAAGCCTCTTGAGGGCCAAATGATGCCAATACCTAATTTTTTTGCAATAATAAAAAAACGGTTTTTTGTATGATTTTTTTTCCAGTAACTTAATTTCGGGAATTTTCCCGCGTTAAAATATAAATTTAGCATGTTCCTTCTCCTTACCATAAACTATGTGCGTGCAAAATTTCAGGTAATTTCAAATTTCGGTTCAGCCCTTCTGCCGTGGATACGTAACAAACAGACTGAAACAAGAGCATTATATAGATATTTGTAATTATGATTTGTTAGGTTTTGAAAAGACGCTAATGGTATAACTACAATACCATGTTGATAAATAAAAGGACTTTAAACAAAAGCTGTAAACAAGTTTGTACAAACAGATCGAAATAACAACACTGATTCATGTTATTAAACAATAAACCGGTACTTGTTACTTAAAATAACAACATAACAATTTAACTTGAAATGTCTCGAATAAAAACGTAAACACATTCATATATTATTAAAATTGAACGAGTACAAAACTGCGTTCAATTTAATATGATTCATCAAATTTGCTTAAAAAATATCGGAGCAACGCACCCAATTCTTCCGGTCTTATTCCGCCCCTCTTTAGAGTTGCCATAAATAAAATGCAAATGACTTTGCGCGGGAAAGATTTTTTTATCTGTCGTCACACCTCTAGGCTATCATCACATCTGTGAATCGTTGAACTGATTTAACTGTATGTTATCGAAATGGACACGGTAATCTTAAAATAAATACTTTTTAGAGACGGCGCGGCGGCCGCTTGACCTTAGAATTTTATTTTTATTTTTTATGACGCACGAAGTCAAAACGGCTTTGGGTGTCGATTGGTGTGGCTATAACGACATCTGTCACGGTGGTCTATAAAGAGATTGAGGGTCGTGAAACAAATAAATATGAAATGTCAAAATGTATTATTTCTGAGCTACAAAGTTTTTCTACCGATATATTATTACTTATGTAGTACAGAAGTTGTTGTTTGATTTTGTTCAAATAACAAGTTACTCCTTCATATTTACTCAGTTTGCAGATGCAATCTATCTAGATTATGATATTCAGGTTTGTTTTTCATATACATAAATGAATAAATATCATAACATACTTTTTTTTGCAGATGGCTATCTGATCCCAAACTAAGCAGAGCCTGTACTACGGAAACCAGATAGTATGTACAAAAAAATCTAAAGAGCAGTGGCGTAGCTAGATATTAGATATAGGGCAAAAAATTAAGAAGGGCCCCAACTAAACTATTTAAAATCGTTTGTTCCCCCCTTCCACCAGAGCACTGCTCCGTCTAGCCCTCCTGTAGCTATGCCAGTGCTTGTATTTCAGAGTCTGAGGGGCGCCCTGAGCTTGGGGGCCCCAGGACATTGCCCCGTCTAGCCCTCCGGTAGCGACGCCACTGGTAATGAGGTATTTAATATAGGTAATTATATAGATATTTACAATCAGACGGAACAAACAGACATGCACACAACTTTTCCAGCATTAAAGTATCCCATGTGTTAGTCCTGGTTATAAACTATCGACGTGCCAGGTTTTATCCAAAACTGTTTAACAGATTTGCGTGAAACAGTAACAATCTTCCATCCATCCATGTCCACAAACTTTCGCACTTATAATATAAGTCGAATTTATTTATTTTTAAAACTGAATGGCGAAGGATCATGCCTGGATGTTGCGAGCACAAATAATGGTTATGACAAAGCCTAGTAGACACTTTCAGAACTATAAAATAGTTATATACAGCTCTATAAGGCTAGACTGCTACAAATAAGAACACAGTCTAATGAACGTAGACATGGAGGCACCATCGCATGTAAATGTGTCTGGCTGAAGTTAGTTTCTCTATTTCTCTTTAGGTTTCATCAAGATGTAGCGATTTTCATGTCTAGCTAGGAATTTCATGTTACTGAACATTAAATTGAACCCTTATAAGTGCCTTCCGAGGGCCTAAACTGAATAAACGATTTTAATTTAGTTTTTTTTTTAATTTCGTCAGTGACTAAATCCCGGGATTAAATTTCTAGCTTCAGTATCTCTACTTAAATTTGACCTTCATAAGTGTCTTCCAAGGGCCTAAACTGAATAAATGATTTTGTATATAGTTTTTTTCTTTTAAATTACGTCAGCGACTACATCTCGGGATTAAATTTGTAGCTTAAGTAACTTTAAATTTGACCTTCATAAGTGCCTTCCGAGGGCCTAAACTGAATAAATGGTTTTGACATAGAATTTTTTTAATAAAGATTTTTTTATTTTAAGGGACGAATGTTAGCCTTTGATGGGTCTTACACTCCTACACGGGTCCGCGTAAGGGTGTAAGAGCCATCTGAGGCTAACACCTTCGTCCCTTCCAAAAAAAAAAAAAAACCCCTACACGGACAATTTCGTCACGGACTTTACGTCTCAGGGTCGACAGCGTGTTGGCGATGCCCCAAGTGTTGCAAATGTCCATAGGCGGCGATGACCTCTTACCATCAGATGGACCGTCTGGCAGTTTCTTGCCCTATATATAAATAAATGTTAGTATGTTTGTACCCTATGCCTTCTTATGCTATTTATTCGATAGCGATGAAATTTTAATGAGTTGTTCTATGTACGCCAGCTTAGGTGTCAGGAGAAAAAAAAAATCGCATTATAACTCATACCGAGAAAAGCAAGTTTTTTTAAACAATTATTAATTTTTCATGTTTTAGTTAAATCGCTAATCCTGATTTCATAGCAAGGATAACGGGTCTGACTGTTTAAAATATTGTTCGGTCCTCGATAAATCTACAAAGTTTGAATGAAATCTGACCGTTTAAAGTGGGTTAAAATCGCGACTAAAGGAGTCGGTAACAAACATACAAACATACGAACAAACAAACATACAGATGAAGCTTATAAAAAGCTTGTATATAAACGATCAGTTTGTTTCAACCCTTACTCCATTTAAATAACTCGATTCCATGAAAAGTTGACACAAGTCCAACGCCCTCCAATAAAACACATTCAATTAAAATACATAGATTTCTTGGCAACAAGAACACATAAACATTATAGATTTATTTTAATGTAACTGTATTTATAAATATTTTATGTGAAATTATATCATAATGACGAAATGGTATCAAACGGAAACAACATTGTGGGAGATATAGCGACGTTGCGTTTTGGGTCATGAACACGCAGAATTCTGTGAATACACATGTATTTGTGCCATATTGAACATTTGTAAATAGAAGGAAATCGCTTTCGAGAATTGTATTTTCCTTTCGCATCAATCAAACAATTTTCTTAGTAGTTGATTTTAGTTTTAAAGGGAAATGATTTCGTTCTTGGAAGTAGCTATCAATTTTGAAGAAACGGCTATTTTTAAAACACTTTAAGTTTAGTCGTTTGTTTTTTTTCTATTGACATTTTAATTGATTGAGACGCTTCACGGAGGCCTCGGAGAGCTTACCTCTCACGTGATAAGTAGTATTAGCGTAGTCAGCGACAGAGCATAGAGGCCGCGGCGAAACATCCTCGAGTTAGTGTCATTTTCCTTACAGAATCGAGCCCCAGGAACGACTTGGGATCTAAATGGGGGCCCAGGTAGTGGGTATATAAATAATAAATAAATATCCTGGGACATTCTTTCACACACGGCCATCTGATCTCAAACTAAACAGAGCTTGTACTATGAAGACCATATAACTGATATACTACCTTTTTAAATACTTACGTATATAGATATTTACATCCCGAAACAGACTTGTACATGCACACAAATGATTATCCTGTGTGAACGGAGGCCTCAGAGAGCTTACCTGTCACGTGTTTGCATAGTTAACGAAAGAGAGATCATTGAGGCGACGAAACATCTTCAAGCTATCACTGCCTTTGAGAATCGAGTCCCTAAATAAGAGGGCAGGGAAATAATGATAAACTATCCCAAAGCAAAATAACAAAATATACATATATTTGACAGGCTAGTTGGCTTGATGTTTAGCGAACCCTGACTGCCAAGTCACAGGTCGCGGGTTCGATTCCCATCCAAGACAAACATTTGTGTGCATAAACATGTCTGTTTGTTCTGTGCCTGGGTGTAAATATCTATTATCTAAATACATGCTTAATGTATTTAGAAAAATAAAAAGTAGTATATCAGTTATCTGGTTTCCATAGTACAACCTCTGCTTAGTTTGGGATCAGATGGGCGTGTGTAAAGAATGTCCCAGGATATTTATTTATTATACGCTCTTAAAACAACTCATCTTATTTTTTATAGAAATTAGTAATTTTTGTATTTTAAGGACAGAAAGTTGAATAAGTCGTTCCTCTTATAAACCTCTTTTTTTTGTGAATAATATTATGTTTTATTTTCTCCATGTATTTTCTTGGTTCAATAATAAATTTAAAATATAAAAACAACGGGTTGCACCGGGAGTGCCGGCAGAAGTGAACACTTGAACATTAACGTTGTGCATATTTACCGTCTTATGAATTTTCGATCAGTACCATGAGTTGCTATCGAAACTTACTTTAGTCACTAGCGAGTAAACTACTATCGATACAGTGTTTTTAGATACCAACTGTCAAATTTGTGACTCATGGTACCGAATTTCTATAGCAAAGGCTAAAAAACGTTACTCGCTAGTGTCTACATTTCGATAGGTTTTTTGCCTATCGACTCGTACTATCGATTTTAGTTCTTTACGTGACCGCTAGTGGTGCTGTACACATTTGCCATAGAAATGTTTTCCGCCGTCGCTAGCGAGTACGTACGTTAAAACTCATGGTAAAGGCACAGGTCACGTGTCCTGACGCGAGTTTAACATTTTATACCCTTCCCAGGAAGCACTTTTCCAACGCCGCTAAAGAAATTTTCACTTAAAAAAAAACTGAGTGTATAATTTTAATAGATACATCTCAGTGCTTAAGTACCGCCATTTCAGTTTGATTTTACAATTCAATTGAGTCCCGTAACCCGTTATCCTTCATCAAATGTATTGATAAATAAAACATTGGATCGTTTTAGTTTGACTCGCCGACCGGTAAATAGTACCGTTATGTATAACATAATTGTATATACATGTTTATGTAACAGTGAAAAATTTGATACAGTTTTGTTTCTTTTTCCTCTCACTTGGTAATTTAAGCATTACCGTTTTGTTTAGTGTATAATTTCACTTCTTTACCTAAGTTTTTGACATATTTCAAAAGTTATGTGGTTTTTTGTAGTTATTTGGTAACTTTTTTTTTGTGAAAAGATGTTTTCGTACTATGTTCTAGCTACTCCCCGAGGTTAGAAGGTTTCTAGATAGAAGGTAGCCTAAGTTACTTCTTACAGCTTCAGCCATCTGCCAGTGAAAGTTCCATCTTTATCTATCCCTTTTTTGGAGTCCGTAGGGAACAGCGCTTGTTAACATAATGCGTGTTATGTAAACAATAGCGGATCAATAGAAGAACTGTCATTAAACAAAAAAAAAATTAAAAAAAATTAAAATGAAAATATTTTTATTTAAATAGACCTTTACAAGCACTTATGAATAGTCTGACTCTAAAATGCGATCGCTATCAAATTACACAGGATTACCCGCTAGGCCTTATAAATTTCATCGAAATCAGTCTAGCCGTATCAGAGTCTATAGGGAACATACATACATTCGTAGACTTTAATATATAATGTTTGTATTCTTGTGACTCAACATAAACAGCTGATCGGATTTAGATACAACTAGTCACACAGAATATATGTCTAGATTATCAAACAGGTTATTTCTTATCCCGGACAAAACATCAGATCTGTCAGCATTGCGGGTAAAACCGCGGAAAGATAAGCACTAACGCTTAGCAATTGGGGAATTCTGTAGATAAGCTAACGTACAATACAACTAAAATGCCGGTTTATTATAAAATTTATTATGCTCGATTATAGTTTGCTGCGGTGACGGAAAAACCTATGTTTATAAACATACGATGCTGTACCAGTTTCGAGCCACGTTGTTTTGGCGTGCGCTCTACGGTTTTACATAAATTATCCACGTTTCCTTTGTTTGATTCTCAGTCTACGTCAAAAGTACAGTTTAGCACTTTCACCACCGCGCGCCGCCTTTTATGTAATGTTTTTGAGATTGCTGTCTTTTTTAGCGTTCTGTCCCCTTATTCAGCTAATACAAACTTCGTCGGCGAGCCGCTTCACGGAGGCCTCGGAGAGCTTACCTCTCACAGAGATAGAGCATAGATGCCCCGACGAAACATCCTCGAGGTAGTATCATTTTCCTTACAGAATCGAGCCCCAGTATCCACAGGGTGCCAACAGGGTCCCATTAGGTAATAAGCCATCACTATTTGCTTGGTCTGTCACCGGGCTGTATCTCATGAACTGTAATAGGTAGACAGATGAAATTTTTGCAGCTTATATTACTATAGCTGTCCTCCGCGGTTTTACCCGCGTTCCCGAGGGATATCACATTTTCCCGGGATAAAAAGGAGCTTATATGTTATTCTACGATATGCTCTATCTATGTGCCAAGTTTCATCCATATCCGTTAAGTAGCTTTTGCGTGAAAGAGTAACAAACACACTTACATACAAATCATTTCTCTTTATAATATTAGTATAGATATAGATAGCGGCTATAACAATAAATAATAAAATTCGACTAAAATTAAATATGTATGGGGAGAAACGTGTACTTTTGGCACTTTGTTAAATATAGTATGATAGTACAGAACCCTTCGAATGGGACTCCACCTCGCACTTTTTTTATAATATTTGAGTCATCTACCATAACCAAATAGGTTTTTCATGTCTCGCTCCTTCATTACATAAAGAGACAAACGATTGTGTCTTTTTGGTTTCTTAAAAGTTTATCTACGGCTTTAGGTTATTTTTAACGAAATTTGTAGTAAGCGTTATCGGTTTCTTTGGAACCTTAGCCATCTCGGGCTACAGGCTATCATTATAATACTAGCTTTACCTGGGAGTTGAATCCAGGACTTACCCACCTGACCTGTAGCTGTGCTGTATACTTACCAATCAACCGCTGAGGCAATGTTATTTGGCTGGTTTTATTATGATTCCTTTCTCAAATAGAGTAGTAGAGCTCTTAGTGCAGAGTTCGTCCGGGGAAGTACTACCACCTTACCCATTTCTGCCGAGAAGCAGTAGTGCACTTGTATTACTGTGTTTCGGTTAGAAAGGTAAGAGGGCCGGTGGAATTACAGGCACATGAGACTTAACAACTTCACGGCTCAGGGTCGGCAACGCATTGCCCCTAGTGTTGCAAATGTCAAAATAGGCGGCGGTGACCACTTACCATCAGGTGGACCATCTGCTTGTTTATCGACCCAAGTGGTATAAAAAGAATAAATAAAATAAGTGTATATGCATACACACAACTAATCGATCTTGTTGAAATTTGGTACACCATAGCCTATGTAATACATATGGATATAGGGTATTTTTTAAAGGGCGACCACGGTGGCCAGTTAGTTTAGAAACAATAATAATAAATAATAAATAAATAAATATCCCGGGACATTCTTTTACACACGGCCATCTGATCCCAAACTAAGCAGAGCTTGTACTATGGAAACCAGATAACTGATATACTACATATACTATTTATTTTTTATTTTTCTAAATACATACATATATAGTTATTTACACCCAGACACAGAGAACAAACAGACATGTTCATGCACACAAATGTTTGTCCTGGGTGGGAATCGAACCCACGACCTTCGACTTGGCAGTCAGGGTCGCTAACCACTGAGCCAATTGGCCTGTCAATAGATTTTTCTATTTATTTACATAACACCTGTTTATTTTTGCTTTGCCTTTTTTGTTTTATTGAAGGTAGTTTCGAATCCCCCTCAGCACTTTGCGTTAGATTAGGTGATGGCTCAGCATCATCAGCTTGTGCGGTATATTCTTGTCGCTTCACTGTACATCGATCGCAAGCGTAGCGTCATCGTATCGAGTGCACCGGAAAGCAGGCTTCTATAGTAAATTGAATATCACGCACACCGTGACATTGCGCTATGTTCAATTTCCCATTGTATTAGTTTTTGGCGCGCACGATACGATTACGATACGTTTACGATAAATGTTCGTGCTCACGGCACAGTTATCTAGTATCTATAGTACAAGCTCTGCCTAATTTGGGACCAGATGGCCTTGTAAAAAATGTCCCAGGATATAAATTATTTGTATTATAATTATTGATGTATGTACCACTTGTGGGTGAAGTGGACCTTCCAGGAATGCTGTGGGTATTTCCCCTTAACTCATTATTATAAAACAAACGTTTTACCGGTTTGTTATCCGTTTACAATTTTTATCGAAGTATCTTGTATTTTCCTCTTGACTTAATGTGTACTTAATGTATTACGTATTTAATTTACCTTGTGTGTCTAATTGAATCCTTTTAATATTATAAATACGAAAATTTGTAAGGATAGACGTATGGTTATTCGTTGCTGTTTCACGCAGAAACTACTGAAGGGATTTCGATGAAACTTGGCACTACATAGAGCATATTGAATATAGAGCATTCTGGAATAACATATATGTTACTTTTTATTTTGAAACCGCGGGGATAGCTAGTGGTAGTTGGACTCAGGCACATCTTTATATAAAATAGCGACCCGCCCCGGCTCCGCTCAGGTGCGATGTAGATACTAATACATATAAACCTTCCTCTTCAATCACTCTATCTATTAAAAAGAACCGCATCAAATTCCGTGGCGTAGTTTTAAAGATTTAAGCATACATAGGGATATAGGGACAGAGAAAGCGACTTTGTTTTATACTATGTAGTGATTCTTCTGTCCGTGTGTTGACAGTGAACTCCTCCTAAACGGCGTGACCGATTTGAATGAATTTTTTGTATGCGTTTGGGTGGCGCCCTGGATGGTTTAGATTAAAAATTGGACCCTGTAGGTGGCGCTGCGATCGAATTCCTGCATTGTATGGACTTATTTCGACAGGACAACGTCTGTCCGGGCAGCTAGTAGGTATATAAAAACTGTAAACTGCTACCATCCCGTGTATTTTCCCGGATTTCCGAGGAATCTAATGTATCCTGGGACTATAACGCAGCCAATATCACTCGGGAGTAGTGTAATTTTCTATCAGTGAAATAATTTTTGGATTCGAAAGAATAGTTCCGGAGATTACCTCCTACATCCAATTTTTTTTATATATTTATTTAGGATACACAATACAAATTACAACCAAAAGGTAACCACATAATAAGTAATAATACATATAGAGCTGGGTTGTAACTCAAAACATATGTATACAGAAAAACAAAACTAGAAATGAATACCAAGACCAATGCGATGAAAGTGCAAGTGAGCACTCCCAAAGGACAATATAGATTAAAATCTTATTATTTAGAAATTATAAATAAATATTATTTATTTAGACTTAATTTATCTGCTGAGTATGAACCGGTATAAATTAACAAACTATCCTATATTTTTTTACTACTTGAGAAACCAGCTGACGGCCAGTCTGATGGTAAGCGTTCACCGCAGCGTATTGACGCTTGCAACACCAGAGATCACTCGCGCTTTGCCAACCCTGTATGTAGATCTCTTCACACTCTTCTTCTTTCGTCTACCCTCTGTATCAATATTAGCGTAGTTGTGTTGTATTTGTTCAGTTTTTTCTTCCTTTTTTATTTATGTCAGTTAGGTCGATACCGTCCACCAGCTGGTAGTGGTCACTGCCACCTACGGACATTTGCAATACTAAGGGCATTGTCAATGCGTTCTCGACCCTAAGACGCCAAGATGTTAAGTCTCATTTGCCTGTAATTTCTCCGTATTATCTTTCTAACTCAAATTCAGTAATACAAGTGTATTACTGCTTCACGGCAGAAATGGGTTAGGTTGAACTTCCCCGGACGAACTCTTGAACTAAGCGCTCTACTACTTTTCTTATTCATACCGAGAAGCCTCTAAGAGTAGAACCTCTCTCGTAATATAAAAAGAAAGACCATAGACCTATGAAATCATACACACCTCAATAGCAGATTTCTATGTTGTATAATCGTATATATTGACGTAGGTCGCTATCGATAACGACAGAGAACACATAAATTTGATTACGTAAACACAAATAATAACATTTGTTCGTCAAAAGCAATTATGAATGCGAATCGATATGAAACGCACGTCCGAACACAATTACGGAGGCACGTGTTGAATTATTACATATTTTTACGACTTTAATATCGATGTAGGAAAGTAAAGATTCATCGTATAAGTAACAGGTAGGTGCGGAAATTTCGTGTTTGACAGCTTACATAGCAAGCTTTATATAGTCAATATTATGTGACATCGTAAGAGACTATTTCGCTGGTTCCATTACAATTAGCACTCGTTGTATAACTGTATTGCTATGCGATTTCTTTGTTTGTGATGTGGTCCCGTTCAGACGAAAAAAAGTTGATAATTCGGTCTAGTGCGAATCGTGACACGAAGAGCGTATCGTATAACAAAACGCGAAAAACATACGTCACTTGTGTGGGGGCCCACCCTTAATTTAAATTGATTTGCTGTTACAGCGGCCATAGTAGTTAGTACACACTCTGTAAAAATTTCAAGTATCTACGTATTCAGTTTCAAAAGATACAGCCCTAAGCCTAGGGTGCGGTACCCTAAAAATGTCTATGGGTTATAATGTCTATAATGTTCTGAGCAGACCATTTAACTTTGTACATGGTGTCAATACTAACTCATAAGGCCAGCTGTCACATCTCGGCTATCGATGATGTATCTAGAATACTTAATATCGATGATGTTAAAGGATTTATAGTACACGTGGAAATTGTTAGCTACGCTCCACGAAACTTTGGAACTGTAATTGGCGTAGGTATTGGTAGTGTAAAGAATTTAATTGCTATATGCTCAATTGGAGAACTAGATATTATGTATTGGCCTACAAGTGTGATTGACACGTCATAATGTATTCTTATATACATAACGGGCTGGTAGGAAAGTTAGCGAAGCGGTCTAGCCAATTGTCCTTCATTGTAGGCGTGTTGTACCAAGAACTTTAAAATAATACCATGTGTGCAATTAATAACAATCACTTATTTTATTCCAATACACTTACACACAAAATATAACGTAAAACACAAGATGCAACTGGATTATGAGCCAATAGGTTAGCACGCGTGCGCCTCTTGCGCTGTCTGTCTAATGATCGAACTTCGTCACCGCGTAGGCGCAGACTTGTTACTCTATTCGGGGTTACCCGCTCATATTTTACTATTCGATAGATTGAAACATTAAACCGATTTACATAAATCACTATTTCTTCTTATTTTAAATTCAGGAAGGACTTCAATTCACAAGGAATCAATGAAATTAGTATTTTTTTATTATTATCAGTTTTACTTTCGTAATCAACTAAACTCTCAGATTAGATCCTCTTTCTAATGTGTCGCGCCGTCATACATTATAATAAATCTGTAGACCAGGCGTAACAGTAGGTATATATTTCGTTGTATGTATTATTAGTATATTAATATTTATTAGTTATCTAAATATTTTACTGTATCTATTAGGATTATAATGAACATTTTCAAGAACTGTATATTAGTGTTTAATATGCAACGCCAGCCATATTATAAATGTTTCCTACTTCCCTAGGTTGCCTGGAAGAAATTGCTTCAGCAATAAGGCAGCCTATATTGTTTGCACTGATAATGTTTGTAGAATACCTTTATTTCATTTTCTTTTTATGTGGTGTGAACAACAAAGTATATTTGTACTGTATTGTATATAGAAAATTTTAAGAACAATTTATGGGGAAGGCGAGCGAAACCGCGGGGAACACTTTTTTACTAATAGTGTAGTTTGTGTGCCTGATATTGTGTGTTTTTTAGTGTGTGTAGATACGGTGAGCAGTGGATACGTTATAAAAAATATATCATGTCTCAGATAGCACACCAACAAGCTAGCGGAACAGCGAAATAAATAGACAAATTTCGGGAGGGTCAAAAAGGATTTTAAATACTAAGGCAACGTCTACACCGATGCTAAGGTGAATTTATGGTGTCGAACAAAACGGAAGGCAACATTTTATTGGTGAAATAAAAGAAAGTTACCATTACCCATTGCAACGACTGCTGATCTGCACTATCTAAATTACAGCGAAACGGCCTACACAAATACACCACACATGCTGATGATGCTGAGCCAGCATATAATCTAACGCAGGGCTGAGAGGGGCTCATGACTAAATAAAACAATATAGTATGGCAAAATAAAAACAGGTGTTATGTAAATAAATACATAAAATATATTGTTTCTAAACTAGCTGTCCTCACGGTATCCCCCGCGTACCCGGGATAAAAGTAGCCTATGTCCATAGGCTATGTGTGTACCAATTTTCAACAAGATCGAAGTTAGCCGTAAAAGTGTAACAAATGAACTCACTTTTGAAATTTAAATAATACTTGCTGTCCCCCGCGGTTTTAACCGCGTTTATCGATATCGTATATAGCCTATAACCATCTAGGAAGAAATCTACATCTAATGATAGCAGTCCCATTCCGATATGTTCAGTAGTTTTGAGGTTATTGTGAGTCAAAGGAACCCTATTTTCCTGATTTATGGATTGATTTACCATGCTATTGAGCGAATTCAAAACTTATTCTTTACGAATCCCCGTACACGAGACCTCTCACGTAATTGCATAATTAACGAGAGAGACAAAAACATCATCTAGCTAGTATAATTTACCCGAAATCAGCTACCCACTCATATATCCGTTCGTACGTAACACCTTGCATATACAAGCAGTTCCTTATTTAGCACGTTTTTTATTTAGCATAGCAAATAATTCACAGAATTAATACGGCCATTACCAACCTTCGGGTAATTTCGCTACGTATAAAGTAACATGATATGTACACAGCCGTTATAATTATTACCTTGACAATCTAGTGTACTATATGCTAAGTAATATTTATATGAATGCATTTAACATAATATCGTTTAAATTCCGCGTTCCTTTGGAAAATTGGTTGAATGGTAATGTAGGAATCCGGATACTGTTGGGTGAGTACGTGCTTAAGAGATTGACTACGTATTTAGGAAAATATTTGTACATTTGTATGGTCTATCCTTCTAATACTATAAATGCGAAAGTTTGTGTGTATCGATGTTTTTTACTCTCACGCAAAAACAACCTAACGGATTTGGATGAAACTTGGCCAATATACAACGTGTTACAAAATACCCCGTAAATATATAATTAATTATCAAAGCCAACAACCCTAGTAAGCTGTCATGTCAGGGAACCTGATTATTTAACAGAAAGGCCTACGTACATATTTTACCTAATAATTGTCTACTTTAATAGTTTTTCTATTTTTCATTCATAAAAATCAGTATTTTTATTTTTTCGGGGTATTTTGTTATACAGCGTTACTACGGTTCTTAAATATTGTGAATGGACTCGTTATAGGGCCCATTTAACCTCCTTTCACCTTTACGGGTAGCTTTGTAACATCCTGTGTAGAAAATGCCCTAGAATACAACATAGAATACTTTTTGTGTTTCAAGGTTTTGGATGAAACTCGGCATATAGAGCAGACCTTGAAATAGCACATAGTCTACACACCAACAAGATAAAATTGGTTCCTACTTTATATTTTTTTCTCATTATAAGAAAACTGAGTACTAGGTATCAACCTATGCTGTAACGTCTATGTTTTGTACCAACCTACACCTACACCCACCCAACCTACCACAGTTCACTACCATTTATTTATGGTGATTACAGCTCATCTCTGGTGATGTCAAGGTGTGGCGAAGGTCTTGGTCGAATCCAACGAAAAACTTGACCTCTATAGAGCACACCGCCCTGCCACAGCGTTACCCTCACTGGCTACCGGCTTCTAGTTGATAGCCACAACATTTGCAGCTTTAACATAGCTTTAAGAGTAATATATTCATGCCCATTATACCCGAACAGGATGAGGTCACAATTACTACCACAGGCTGTGGTAAGATATTTTAAGTCCAAGCGACCATGTGGTGAGGATTGTCGAAGTCTCTCGGCTCAAAACCAATCTAGGACACAGGGAATCATTATTAAACAAAGAAACTTGAATATTACTTCCTCCGATCCGGGAATCGAACTCAAGACCAGCCTAAAGCCGAGTTACATACCACTCGACCGCCGAGGTAAATAAACCTATTATCTAATTTATTTAAAAAAAACAAACATTTTTAATGTTGACCACTATCGATTATGGATTTTACCACAATTGTATGTAAACATGTCTAAAAATATATTTGGAAAAGGAAAAAAACATTATTAATCGGGAATTTATTTATATATTAACAACAAAATAAGGAACTGCTGATATATTCTTGGAACTCCCGGATTTTAATTAACAGTAAGTAAATAAATATAACATAAACCCTACTAATATTATAAATGCGAATGTTTGTATTAATGTATTGCTATTTCACGCAAAAGCTACCGGACAGATTTGGATGAAGCTTGGCACATTCTGGAATAACATATAGGCCCTCGGGAAGGCGGGTAAACCGCGGGGGACAGCTAGTATTATAAAAATATGGATTAACATAATTATTATATTCATTACATTGTATAAAACGAAGTCGCTTCCCGAGGTATGTGCGGTTAGAACTTTTAAACTACGCAACGGATTTTGATGCAGTTTTCAGCAATAGACAGCATTATCCAAGAGGAAGGTTTAAATGTTACATTTCACCTACGTGAAGCCGGGGCGCGTCGCTAGTTATAAATAATACAGTTATCAATGTATTGAAACAACATGGTGGCCTTCTCAGACGGTGTTACATCATATTGCAATCAAAATACTCGTATATAGGAAAAACCTTACTATCAGATAAGTAGGCCCGTCAAAGATCTTATAGTAACACTAGCTGTCACCCGCGATGTCACCCGGGTTTATCGCTATCATATAACATTATTCGCGCAATATTTTTTTCTGAATATTGAACAAATTTTGTCAAGATCAGTCAGATAGTTCTTGAGTTGTTGAAATTGTCCATGTTGATGCTGTATGGGTCCTCAATAAATATTTTTCTTTCTCTTAAGTTGTAAAAGGACATACAGACAGACAGACGGACAGACAGACAAAAATATTAAAAATACGAATTTGCGTAGTTCTGTCATAAAACGAATATTTAAAACAAAATTTGTCAAAAAGTAATGTAAACAGATCCTACAGAATTATAAGTACAAATTAGTCGACGAGTAACTGTTACTTTATCAACAATACTTCTACAAACTTCTAAGCCATAGACAATAAATAGGCCCTTAACTTATCCACTAGGACTGAAGATATTATAAACTTCTGTACAAGGCTTTGCGGTCACATTATCTCTCATTACTAGGACTTCAGTAAACCAAAGCGAGTGAGGTTGTAACCTAACCGAAATCATGATGAGGCCTAAACTGAAAAGTACTGGCAATTTACAAGTGTCTGTGAAGCCCGAAAATAAAAAAATCTAAAATCCGACTTTATTTTTTTTATCGTTATTGAAGTTCCTTTGTCAAAGATTGCCTCTTTAATCAATGCACTTATTTTTAAGAAGCGTGTACGTCATAATGTGTTTGACATTGGCAGTATTAACGAAAACAATTCAATCTTTATTTAATTTAATTTATTTGTAACACATATTATATTATGATTTTAGCTTGCTGGATGTATCTGCATTTAACTTTAACTATGCCAAATCTCACTTTCTGTGCTCGAATTATGCTATAAAAAGGAATATGAAATTTCCTTACACGTATTTGCTCTCTAAAAGAAGCCGCTATTTGACGGGCACGTTGGTTTTCTAGCTAGATACCCTGACTGCCACCCAGGACAAACATTTGTGTGCATGAACATGTCTGTTTGTTCTATATCTGAATGTAAATATCTTTTCATTTATCAGTTGTCTGGTTTCTATAGTACAAGCTTTGCTTAGTTTGGGATCAGATGACCGTGTGTAAAGAATGTCTCAAGATGTTTATTAATATTTATTTGTGTGTGCCTTTTTCTCGCCTATTATCTTTTAAATAATACTATAGATTTTTTTATGTGGTTTTCACCATATATAAAAAAAAACTTCTGGAAGATTTATGTGTATTATACACTTTTATTATCGCATTCGGGACTCAGGAGAAGCCGAGGCGTGTAGCTGGTAGATAAATATACTTGCGAATACACACAACCTCCACTATAATCCATATTTTAAAGTCTTTTTGACACCCCACGCAACGCCCTGAGCCCAAAGTCCGAGCCCACAGGGAGCACGCTAAATGCACAGTCGCTTAAAATCTTAAACCTTCGGTTGAGAGCCATCTGCGCTCGCCGAAAATGTCCGCGTAAGGTGTGTTTGAAATCGATTAATAAGAAAAAAATCACGACCTTCCATTCCGTTACTATAAGGCTCTAAGGGTAGATGACTTGCTTTATCTGTCCATGCCCTGAAAAGCACTTGAGAATATGAGTTACCATCCAGACTGTTCATTACTTTATCAATAATGATTGATTCACTCCACGTACCACTATATCGCGATAACAATGTAGCTGATTAGATGTGTTGTTCAATTGTAACTTGTATGTTTATCACATCAAAACATTATTTCGGATACTAAACCTGAGTTTTTGACTAGCTTCCGTCGCGTGGTTTTAATGGTGATTTTATCCGAGTTCATGAGGGATTTATCGCACCCTCAGAATGATAGGGGCTTAGCTCAAAAAATCACTTTTGGCACATCTCTGATTAGGTCACTTTCGCACTGAGCGGGGAGGGTGGGTCCCGGTGTTAAAGAGGCTGAAGTATCGGTATGCTTATTCTGTCATTAAATTGACTATATTTTACTATTCATCGGATAGAGCGTACTTTGTTTTGTCTCTATGTTCGTAACTCCATTTCGCAAAATTTTAAGTTTAGCCCTTATCGTACTGAGTGTGCGTGATGTTGTGTTTATTTATGGAACTAAATTGTATCTTATATAGTATTATTATATTGTATAGTTTAGATGGAAGGATGTTACTCCATCACGACTAAACGGATCTGTATGAAACTTGGCACAAAGATAGATTATGGGCTGAAATATATAGTCTATTTTTATTCCAGGAAAATGTATTTTCTCTAGGGAACTCGGATGAAACCTCTGGGGCTAGCTCGTTTTGTATGTGGGTAAATTTTTATCAAAATCCGTTCTGCTGTTTATGCGAAAGGATGTTTATGTGAAGAACAACAATGCAAAACTTTATTAGTGGGATAAGCCATAAGTAGGGCTCCCATGTTCACGCCCGTTATCCCCAAAGAAGTACAGTCACTGAGTCTCAGAAATTAGACCCACATTGCACCGCATGCGTGCTCAACGCAAGTGGGTTACATGTAATAATTTCTAACCAACAAACAACCTTTTAACCGACTTAAAATAAGGAGGAGGCTATGTTTTACGTTTTATACGACATGAGCCGACAAAGGTCACCGCCGCCTATGGACATTTGCCAGACCAAAGCATCGCCAATGCGTTATCGACCCTGAGAGATCAAGTTGTTAAGTCTCATGTGCCTGTAATTTCACCAGCTCCCTTACCTTTCTTACCGAAACACAGTAATACATGTGCACTACTGTTTCACGGCGGAAATAGTTAAGGCGTAAGGTGGTAGTACTTACCCGGACGAACTCTGCACTAAGAGCTCTATTGGTTATTGTATTAGTTGCTTAATAAACCAAGTTTTAAAAACTTCTAAATAGCAATACATCTTTTACTTTATCTCGAATGTAACGCTTTATTTACGTCATAAACGAGATTCATGTTTATTACAAAACAAGAGAACATGTCTCATTTGTTTATGAGTTAAAAATATCCACCATGTAATTTTGACTCAATACGCTATAGATATAGGCTGATTAATTATTATTTAAAAGTCACGCGGTATGTATAAATAATTCACGGCAAAATTGCAAAAACATGCCATCGATCCGTCAATTTCCACCTTAACACTATGTTATTAAAAGCTAAATTGATAATGGTGTCTGTAAAGTTATTTTTGTCAAGGAAATGCTGCCAAGTGCCCGTCAAAACATTGGTGATGCTTTTGACGGCTGGGACCTTGGCCTGGTGCGTTAAGTGCGTAGGTGTCCGAAACTTCGAACAATATTATTTCAACCTAACTCGGTGTTGTTTGGGATGAGAATAGTCTCTTTGTTTTGTTTTAGTGTTGTCCTTTCCCGGGACTTTTCGGAATACCGGATACACGTTTTTTTTCTTAAAATTTTTCAAATGAAACTTTTTGTATTTTTGAAATTCTTATCCGCAACCTTTTTGTGTGACGAAAAATAAAAGAATAATAAAACACAATCTATTCAAAAGTGATTGATGAATAATTAAAATGTTTCCCTGTAATACAAAAGTATCATTTCTATCGTGAGTCTATACAACACATCCTGTTTTTTTTTTGACGTCCTATTTGGTTTTGCGGTTAAAGACCCTGACCATCGATTCCCAGCTAGGACAAACATTTGTGTGTTTGAACACGTCTGTTTGTTCTGTGTCTGGGTGTGGGTACAGAAATATATATACGTATGTATTTAGAAGAAAAAAATATGTTATACGTATATCAGTTATCTGATTTCCATAGTACTTCGCTTAGTATGGGATCAAATGGCCGTGTGTAAAGAATGTCCCAGGATATTTATTATTATTATTTATACTCGGATATCTGATTCCAAATTTTAACTATCGTCCGTATACATGCCGTCATATAACTAAATAACTTTTTAAATACATACTTTTACACCCAGACACAGAACAAACAGAAATGCTAATTCTAACAAATATTTATCAAAAATCTTATTAATTAACATTCACAAATGCAATATCTTTATCACTACAGATTTCTTTTACACTCAGTTCCTTAAAATAGTCCGTTTTGACAGAGCGTCATAGAAACGTCAACCTTATTGGTATTAGAATAAGGTTCATATTTAGATCCGTTGGTTTATTATATGATGATTTAGATGAACTCTATCACAAAGCAATAGAATACATTTTTGCATGACACTTTAAAAATCAAAAAGGACTTAAAAATGGAAAAGTTACAGCTCTCGATGTCGTTAGAGGCGATTTTACCGTAGTATTGCCACTATCACACAGCATATTTGCTCGCACATCTGTTAGGAGAAAATGAGTAAACATCAGTTGGCTTGCTGGTTAGTGACTGTGACTCCCAAACCGAAGGTCGCGGGTTCGATTCCCATCCAGTACAAATATTTGTGTTCATGAACATGTCTGTTTGTTCTGTGTCTGGGTGTAAATGTCTATATATTTAGAAAAAAAAAGTAGTATATGTAGTATATCAGTTATCTGGTTTCCATAGTACAAGCTCTGCTTAGTTTGGGACGAGCTGGCTGTAAAGAATGTCTTGATATTTATTTATTTATTAATCAACAAAATCACGTGTCGATGGTGCGTGGGTCAGTGACATTGTGATGAGTAGGTAAGTCGCATGGCTTAGCAATGGTAACAGGAAAATTACGCAATTGTGGTTAAATATTTGTTATTCTGCATTACGACATTTATCTTTTAAAAATAATTATATGTACGTGACGTAATGAGCGATTAAGCAGTCTGAAAGTCAATAATTTGATGACCATAGCGCACCGTCAGAACGAAACAAAAAACACTTTTGGCACATCTCTGATTGGGCACTTTAGCACTGAGCGGGCAGAGTGGGTAAAGATGCTGAAGTATCGGTATGCTTATTCTATCATTAAATTGACTATGTTTTACTATTCATCGGATAGAACGTACTTTTTTTAGTCTCTCTATGATCGTGACTCCGTTTCGCAAAATTTTGAGTTAAGCCATTATCGTACTGATGGTGCGATAGGTTGAAATGGTCATTGCAATACAAGTATTGCCAGTATATTGACGATTTCAAGGGCTTTTTCCACACTTTTTTGGCCCTATATCGTATCATAATGGAAAGGTTATCCCACATCCTAATAATCCGCAATTTTGCTGGCGGATGTAGGTAAGGGGTCTGGAAAATAGTCTTAACAACATTATGTCTTAAGGTCCACAATGCATTGGCGATGGCCCTGGGATTAGATCACTTATCATCAGATGAAGACGGCCCAACTACCAGTTTACTGACCAACTTAACATTTATACAAAAATAATACAACAGCAACAATAATCCTCCCCCCCCCCCTCTCAACTCTCTCTTGGGGATCATAAGGGGCGACTTATGAGTATACCGATGACCACATTTACTGTACCAGATATGCACCGAGTGGTCAACAAATCAATACCCAGATAGCATTGTCGTCAGACAGACAGCTTGGATAACACCTCATTCATATAATAATCTTGTCACATATAACAAGGAATGGACAGAAAGAACATCGATCCCAAAAGTTTCGTAACAGAGCAGGCAGATGAAGATGATGGATCTCCGATTGAATCTTTGCAAGGGTGACAGAGACAGAACAATATATTGTTTAATCAGATTCAATGGAAAAACTCACAACAAAATCAATAACAAAATATAATGATTATATCTATGACGTAACATGTCAATCATTACCACGCTATGTAGGCTATGCATGATAAAAAATATCAAGAAGATAACTGTAAAGTTCCATGCGTTAGCGAATCATAAAAGAAATCGTTCTCTGTCGAATGTTTATTTAGCAAATTGTAGCTCGGGCATTAGTACGCAAGAGATTTCCGTCAGCGCTTCTATTGATGATAAATAATACAAGAAGAGAGAGTTTTCTTGATTATTGTTTTGAGCGTTTAAGTCTCGGTTTTAGTCATAGTTTTGTAAAAATATAATTTCAAATTAAAATATCTCGCAATTGTACATGAAGTTTATCCCGCTTTTTTGAAAAAGGAACCCTAAGACTATGTTTTCAGTGTTTGTTTCCTTGTCTCTCCATAAAGGCTTATTTTCCCAGCAACTATTAAGTGAAATAATGACTTAAAATTTGATTTGACCTTTTTAGCTCTGATGTTTCCACACACGCGATTTTAAGTATCCCGGAAAACTAAAACGAATCCCGTAATTTTGTAAGCACTATTCAGGTCATCGCTACGCTATTGTTTTTTATCATTCAACTGTCAAAATAAGTATTTGCATTTAAACAAGCGGCCAGAAAGTTGCTGAAAAAGTTGTTTCAGCTGTGATGGCAATCATATTTGTTGCATCATATTTCTTGATTTGTTGAATGATTTGCTCCAAATTGGTACCAATATAAGCAATATACCATGATTGAAGTCTCATGGACATGTTGAAGACCTTGGAACGTAATATCTAGAACAATTTTTTTTTGTTCGCATTTTTTTTCAATACTTTAATGGCATTTATACGGACAATTATAGGATCGTAACTTATGCAAACTTTTTTATTACCCTTTTTGGTGGATTATTAAAGATAATATTTTTTTTTGTAAACTGACAGACGTCATGTCGAAATAAGTCAATTCGAAAATGCAGGAATTCTATCGCAGTTCCAATTACAGGGTCCAATTGTGAATCTAAACCATTCTCAAATCAACTTGAACACACACACAAAATTTAATCATAATCGGTCCAGCTGTTTAGGCGGAGTTTAATTACAAATACACGCACAGAAGATTTAAATAAATAAAGATTTGATTGTTCTATTAGTAATTTAATGAAAAAGTTACTTAAGTTAAGCAAATGGTGACCGTTTGCCGTATTAACGTGATTTGCAGAATTGATTCATGTCGTGACGTCAATACTCTAAAAATATGCTTAAAACCAGCCTATTCAAAATATAGAAGTTTAAAAAAAAGGTTTTAAATTGTTTATTCGTCTACTTATTATATATAACAACTTGTACTGACGTTGCGTTTTCTAACTTTTTTGTTATGACGACGGCAATGTTGCCAATTTTACTACATGTTTTAACGGAGACTTATAAATATGTCCTAGCAAAGTATTTAGTTATCAATTGGTTATCATTGCTAGAACTAAGAAGATAAGTAAATATTGATGAATATCCTTCTAATATTATAAATGCGAAATAATCATGCAAAAGCCACTCAACGGATTTGAACTAAACTTGGCACATAGTTAGTTTCTAACCTGAACCAAAATATAGGATGTTTTTTGTAGCGGGAAAATGACATTTCCCTCGGGAAGGCGAGCGAAACCACGGCGGACAGCTAGTATATCAAAACTCTTCTGATCAATTTAACAAGCCACGTTTCAAAATAACAAAACCCCTTTTAGGGTAATAAAACAATTTATTTACCCAACTCGATAAATTTTACCTTCAACGCACTCCTTGAATTAATAAGGTTAGCAAAAAGGTCGAGATTCTAACTACGTAGAAGGATTAAACATGCACTGTATCCTTGAGACGATCTGTTCAATAATTGATCGTGTATCATTTGCCTTTGACACACCCCACATTGCATCCAATTTGGACTCAGGTCAGTGTCAACACTCGTTGACTGAAATAGCTGCAGGATGTGGGTGTTAGTGATAACGCAGGGTTGTGGCACAAATAAAATGGTTTTAAAATTATTGAGTAGTAGAGCTCTTAGTGTAGAGTTCGTCCGGGGAAGTACTACCACCTTACCCATTTCTGCCGTGAACCAGTAGTGCACTTGTATTACTGTGTTTCGGCTAGAAAGGTAAGGGGACCGGTGAAATTACAGGCACATGAGACTTAACAATTGCACGTCTCAAGGTCGACAACGCATTGGCGATGCCCCCAGTGTTGCAAATGTCCATAGGCGGCGGTGGCCACTTACCATCAGGTGGACCGTCCGCTTGTTTGTCAGCCCTAGTGGTATAAAAAGAATAAATAAAATATGTTTAGTGCTATAAAAAAAAAAATTAAATAAAAAAAATGGTTGTCTGTAAAGTCCGTTTATGGACGATAGTTAAACGTGACAACGTCATAACAAAACATTGATGAAATGATTGCATGATTTTATGAATAAAATTGAATCATTTTTATTGCATTATCATTATTTTGTATGGATACAAAGGAGTGAAATGAAATCTACAAATTAATTGATAAATTTACTTTTATCTGCACTCATTAATTCAAATATGTTAATTACTTTAACGTCTGGCCGTTTGCCTACCAAAACATAAAAAAAAAATAAAAAATGAACAGATTATTTTAACTAAATAATAAAAGAATAAATACTTGAAATTATACTAGTAATCAGATTTTTAAAATGCAAGAATAATTAACCTTGTACAATAAGCGTAACGGGACAATTTTTTAAAATTGATTTATTTCGGTATAATGCACATCAATACAGATAAAACCACATTAAAATAAATAAAATAAATAAATATTGCAAACTTAGAAAATAATATGCATTATGCTGGAGGTTTTGTTCTAAGTATGAGCTTATGACCTTCACACTAGCCAAATCCTGTAACGAGAACACCGAAAGTAAATTTGAACTGACTTTAAAACCTGAAATCAAATTTGTTCCTTTTGTTTGTTGAAATAAAGGCAGAGGTATAGAGGCCCACGTTTAGCTAATGGTATTACAAATCCCAACGTGACATTTGTGATCACGTTGCGAGTAATATCGCCGTCTCACGGGCACGTTACTGATGCTGGGCTACAGGGAAAAAAAACTTAAAAAATAAATATCAATATTAGTTGTCTCTGAGTCTAGCTGATATTTTTTTTATATCGGTGTCGTGAGCGAAGGCGAATCGGTAACCAACCTGGATACATGTAATGATGTCTTGAAAATAATGACCAATAAATAAATAAATATCCTGGGACATTCTTTTACACATGGCAATCTGTACCCAAACTAATCAGAGCTTGTACTATGGAAACCAGATAACTGATATACTACATATACTACTTTTTATTTTTCTAAATATATAGATATTACCCAGAGACAGAACAAACAGACATGTGCATGCACACAAATGTTTGTCCTGGGTGGGAATCAAACCCGCGACCTTCGACTTGGCAGTCAGGGTCGGTAACCACCAAGCCAATTGGCCATTAAAGTGAGCCTCTGAGTCTCCAGCCGATATATTTTTCTTTTAACTTATTAGTATAGTTATCGAAGAAACAATACTACCACGGCTACAGTATGTCGTATGAAGCATGTCAAGAAAACATTCCCATAGTGGGTTGGTGTAATGCTCCTACAGGATGTAAAAAATCTGCCAAATTTGTATGTTTGTAATGCTCTAAATAGATTGTAACCAAAAATCCAGAAGGGAACAGCTATGACATTCTAAAAATGTAACGCGACTATAAATTCACGCACAGGCTATTCCATGTCTCGCTCGTGACCCCACAATAAGGCGAGAGGTCCGCTATCAGCGAATTCACCTGAGTGACTCGGCGACTTTTGGTTTGCGAATAGAACTGCAGGGTAGGCTGGTGATAATGATAATACATTTCAAATCAAAAGCTTGAACAGTAATTCTTGTCTCAAAGATCGTGATTTTGCATTCACAACTCTATCTATACTTACTTACATCGCAAATTCTAACTGAAAGTCTTTTAAAGATTCTTAAGCCCTAAATATGATAACTTTTCATGTTCTTTCCATCTCCAAAACATAAATAAGAGATTAATTAGGTATATATTATTTATTTGACACCCATGTTTCTATTACATTTTATTTTATGAAGTTCTCCCCCGCAATTTTACCCGCCTTCCCGAGGGATATCACATTTTCCCGGGATAACAAGCCTATATTCTATTTCACGATATGCTCTATCTATGTGCCAAGTTTCATCCATATCGGTCAAGTAGTTTTTGCGTGAAAGAGTAACAAACCAACTTAATACAAATCTTTCCACTTTATAATATAATATAGTATAGAAATGTGTTATTAATTGTCTGGGCAGACATTTTTTATGGGTAAACGAGTCTATTAAAACATAGCAGACATTGAATTATTCATTAGGCGATCGTTAGGGCAAGATGGGGTCTTTAAATGCTACGGAATTCATTAAATTCTTATTTATATCCACCCGTATACATCCACGGTCGAATAAAGGTCAGAAGTTCTGTTTAGGAAGTATAGATTACTAGCGGTACCCCGCGGTTTCACCCGCGTTCCCAAGCTTTGAATGTTATATATTTTTTTTTTTTTTTTATTTACATTTACCAAAAATTTTTACAATAGCACTTAAATTGCGGGAGACTGGTGCCTAAGTTAGGCAGAGCCTGTATTTCAGGACACCAGGTCTCCACCCCACAAACATCGTAACAAATATTTTTATTTTAGTGACAAATATTTTCTTAAATATTATAAAAATTAATTTAGTAAGTTAAATCTAACTATAAAAACTAAAAATTATAAGGAAGGAAAGATGTGTGAGTGCATGTGACTGTAGGTTGTGTTTATTTGAATGTGTGTGTGTAAGTATGGGTAATTGTGTGGGGGTGTGATGTTGAATGTGTATTTACGTGTCTTTGTATGTATGTAGTGTATGTGTGCGTGAGGTTTGTATTTGAGAGTGCGTGTTTGTGTATATGTAAGTGTGAAAGTCATTTCAAAACCACCAACAACTTTTCTGTGTCATTATAACTTTGCCCTTGTAGCCACTCTTGTAGAGCCTGTTTACAAATATTTTTGTTGAGATGATAAATAGACAATAGTTTATTGATTTAGCTGTAAAGATAACAACCCAAAAAGCAATAAAAACGCTTTGCAAATTCGGTGGAAAACGAGGTGTTAGAAAATACTTTATCTTTACGCCTTCTCAAAGTCACACTATCCGGGTCGAATTGGTGCGATGTGTGCCGTCTCATAATAATATTTAAAATAAATAGTTGACGGACAGTGAGTACCCCTGCCTTTTCGTATAGTTCAGTCGTAGGGAATCTAAAAGGAAGGGAGAACATAACTTTCAGGATCGATCGCTGGGCCCTCTCTAACCTTAATAGGTAATTTTTGTGGGTTCCATCCCAAGAGGATACACAGTACATAAGTAATGATTGGCAGAGCGCAAAGTAAATACTTTTAAGAAGTGGTACATCAGCTACATGGCGGAGATTTCCAAAAACATAAATATATTTATTTATGTATATCGAATCAACAGCCTAAAAAATAAGTAACAAGCTCTAATCTCCGACTGAAAACAAGCGCGAGGGCTATTTTTAATAGCCTTAGCTTTTTGCTGAGTCGGGACCTATTCCTGGCATCACTCAGCATTGCTACATTTTTAAAACATTTGGTTTATTATTTGTTTTTCTCATATTGTTTTGTTTTTTAATGTAATGTAATGTAATGTTGTATATTGCCACGAATAAACGTATTTTCTTTCTTTCTTTCTAATAATGATACTTCCATACAACTTTTGATCCCCCCTTTCAACCCTCTGTAACTCTTTTTTCGCATTAAAAAGTAGCCTAAGTCCTTTCACAGGGTTTAGACTATCTGTGTACCGAATTTCATTTAAATTGGTTCAGTAGTTTTGGCGTGAAAGCGCGACAGACAGAGTTACTTTCGCATTTATAATATTAGCAAGGATAGTAAGGATTTTCAAGCCAGTTCTGGCCATGTCTGGGCGAAAGGTGACCTGGGTGATGGAAAAATCATGAGGTTGTACTTTTTCCCCGATTATGAATCATCATTATGACGTCATCAGAAAACCGTCACTGCTGGGAAGGTAAACAATAACATTATATTCACTCGCTTTATCCCCGAAGAGGAACTGTGACCCACATTCCAGCAATTTTTTTGGATGTATGGAAGTTTGTTATCCTTTCACGCTAAAACCACTAAACGAATTTGGATGAAACTTTCCACATAGATAGTTTATAACCTGGATTAACACATGGGATACTTATTATCTCGGGAAAGAACAACATTCTTCGGGAAAGCGGGTGCAACCAAGGGGGACAGCTAGTATGGTATATATAACAGGATAAGGGAAAATGTTTAACACTGGGAAATACGTGATAAACGATTAACCTGATACTTGAGGTCAGATCAATTGTAATTATAGAAAAATGTACTGCATTTATCCATACTCCATTTATCATTACTTAGACCAGACGGCATTCCTATTTGGCAAGAATTCTAGACTCTAAAGTATATAGAGGAAAGTTAATTTTTCACTGGATGTCGTTAAGTATGTGGGGCTAATTCAGACTAATTGGACAGTTACAAAATTAGTGTAGTACTATAAGTTTTGTGGCTAAAGGGAACAAAAATCTACTTTTAGAAATTCCGAAAATGGAAGTGCAAAGGTTATTAGGTATCTATGGCAAATAATAATAGTTAATTTTTTTTTTTGTTATTTATGATTAATATACTCTGTAGTCAAGCGGTATAAAGTTTGGGTTATAAATCGGCGGTCCTTAGTTCAATATTCAAGTCATAGTATTGTATTCGTTTCATTTGATGATCAAAAGTTAAAAGTATTTTTTTAATATGAATGAGAAGAAATATACATAAATATCCTGGGACATTATTTTACACACGGCCATCTGATCCCAAACTAAGCAGAGCTTGTACTATGGAAACCAGATAACTGATATACTACATATACTACTTTTTATTTTTGTCAATACATACATATAGATATTTACACCCAAACACAGAACAAACAGACATGTTCACGCACACAAATGTTTGTCCTGGGTGGGAATCGAACCCGCGACCTTCGACTTGGCAGTCAGGGTCGCTAACCACCAAGCCAATTGGCCTGTCAACACATATACATCGCTGAATAGTACAAAAGAAAGACATTTCTATCTGACTCTTTTATCCATAATTTCTTCCGGAAGGTTCATGTGTATTATATTTAGATATTATAGCACTCAGGCGAAGCCAGTGCCGCTAGCATTTATATATGTAAATATACAATCGACGGTTGAAAGGCGACTTGATTCAAGCGCCATTTTGAAAACTTTACAGGAGAGCTATTTTAAAATGATAAAACCCAAAAACAGATGCTGCATCTAAACTTCTTAACATTCCACATTGAAGCTGTCGAATATTTAAACTAAATGCAAGCTTCAACGAATTTGTGCATGGGCCATCATCATAGTAGTATAATTAATTGAGAAAAATGTTACTTCCGTCAAAAATGGCGGTTGAGTCAAGTCGCCTTTTACTCGCCAACATAGATATAATAATGATTACATGTTTGTTAGCCTTCCATGCATTCCATAGTACAATTTATTGGGGATAGTTGACGAAAACCCAGCAAGGTTTCTAAAAAAAAATCAACGGATCAAATGACGAAAGTGAAAACTTGAACATTAACGTTGTGCATTGTTACTGTCTTACGAATTTTCGATCAGGTCACGTGTCCTGACGCGAGTTTAACATTTTATACCCATCCCAAGAAAAGTGCTTAACGCCGTTGATAAGTTTTCACTTCAAAAATGATCCATAAACAACATATGGCTGGAACAACAAATCAGACTAAACCAACCATTATATTAAGTACAAACTAGAAAAATATACCAAATTTAGTCGTAAATAGAAAAAAACACAGTTCTAGGTAATACAGACGTGACTAGAAACCATTTAAACAAACTAAAGATAAGTACATTCGTGCTTTGGTTACATAAAACTATTTTCGGTTTTAAATAACAGTTGATTGCCTTTAAACTTGCGGCACGCTATGATGGCCGTTTTGACGTTTAACAATGACAAAGAAAAATAACCTTTATTCCTTCAAACATAAGGTGCATCTATTGATCCAACAGCTAATTGTATGATGATGGAAATCAACCTTATTCCAAAGCAATACAGTTTCTTTTCCTATGACAATCTGAAACGTCAAAACGGCCATCATAGCGTGCCGGTAGTATAGTATTGTTTTGTTTCGTAAAATAGATGTATATCAAGTCAAATACTAACTTATGTGATGTAGATATCATATCTACGGTTTTACCTTAGATAAACTCAAATTTAAAGTGACGTTTTATATCTATACAAAATGTGGCATTGAAAATCTTATAGAAATCTCCTTGTCTGATTAAATAAGAGAATATATGAAATAAACGATAATACAATTCATGAAATTTCGTATGCTGGGGTTTTCGGGAGCGATAAATCGATCTAGCTAAGATTCATTTTCAGAAAATGTCGTTTTATTCGTGTTTTTAGGCAATGAAAACTGCTACAATGTCATTAGAAGTAAGGTTTTCAAGTTACATCTTTTGTGAGAAATACTGTTATTGGGAGCCCTTTATTATCGCATCTAATTCGTATCTAGGTATATACAGATGACAGTGCTTTAAAAAAGAGAATACGGTCGAAGTCACGTTAGTAAAGAAATCCTGAGCAATGCTCGGCCATCCGGGTACTAACCGTAATATAGCTAACTTCATCCGTGAGAATTTTGTGTTACAGTGATCGCATCTTAAAATTTCACTCTCATAATTTTTTCATAACGCGCCAAAAGAAGTATAACTTAAAAAAAAACTAAGATGAACTGACTTGACATTGGTGTTGTGTAAGCCATCGACACACGTCACACGTTGGCGTCGCGTGGGCTCCATGATCTGATGACCTAAGAAAGATGGAAACTGTTACAAGGTCAAACACTAAGTAGACACTAAATAATAGTAATTTAACAAAAGCTAATTAGGTTTGTTTGATTGCATGACAGATAGAATCAATTGTCAAATCTTTCACGGTTATATTGTTATATGAAAAGATTTGAATTGAAGGTACAGCGTATTTTTACGACCATTAGACCGAAGATGTAGGCAGAAGTCCCAGTGCGATTTGAACCGCGTTCCCGTGATAATAGTAGCTTATCATAGCCCTCGCTATACCATAGGCTGTGTTAATATCAGTAAGAAAAGGTCGGATCAGTCATTTAACCGTGAAAGAGTAAGAAACAAACTCACAAGCATTTATAATATTATAATAGCTGTCCCCCGCGGTTTCACCCTTATCATATATATAGCATATAACCATCTAGGAGAAATTCCGCGTAGAATAGTAGGAGTTCCATACCTTTATGTTCAGTAGTTTTGAGGTGATGGTGCGTTAAAGGAACCGATCTGCTGTTTAGTCGTGAAAATGTAATATTACTATGGACAGTTGGACTTGCCTCGAAAATGCAATTATTCTACGATTGTCTTAATGTCCTAGAATAGAATAAATAAACGAACTCAGAGAGAATAGGAAATAATACACTAGCCGATAAATATTTGTATTACGCCAGATCAATAGTCCATATTAATACAAACATCCTAAAATTCAGTAGAAATAAATTTATCTAAAAGTAACATTATAACAAAATTTGTGAGTTTCTATGTATGCTGGCTGTGGGTGATTTCTGAAACCACGGCTCCTATTTGTTTGTTTTTTTTTTTTTATACCACATGGGCCGACAAACAAGCGAACGGTCTACCTGATGGTAAGTGATCACCGCCGCCTATGGACATTTGCAACACTAGGGGCATCGCCAATGCGTTGCCGACACTGAGACGTGAAGTTGTTAAGTCTCATATGCCTGTAATTTCACCGGCCCCCTTACCTTTCTAACCGAAACACAGTAACGCAAGTGCACTACTGCTTCACGGCAGAAATGGGCAAGGTAGTAGTATTTCCCCGGACGAACTCTGCACTAAGAGCTCTACTACTCGATATTTAATTCACAAAATATTACAAATCACTATACATTACAAATATCTAAAAATAATGTTTACTAAAACTAATAATAATATTATGAAAAGGGAAGATTTGTATGTAAGTATGTTTGTTACTCTTTCACGCAGAAACAACTAAACAGATATGGTTGAAACTAGGCACGTAGATAGAGCATATCCTGGAATAGCATATAGGCTACTTTTTATCCCTCGGGTAACGCGTGTAAAACCGCGGGGGACAGCTATGTAGGTATAAAATTGATATTCAGCTGAAAATATTCGAATAACAAATTCATGAGTATACACTACAGACATAACAATGTATTATTAATCGATATAAATTGAAAATCATTCGAATAAGAACATCTGTGAGGCAATTACAATATCGTTCGAACAGTTATTCTATTTCGTATTCTTGACTCGATCAGATTACGTGAAGTAAAACTCATAAATATAATTAGGTATGGACATTTATTTGCTACTTATATTGTCTTTTCCTTTTAAATTTGAATCTATCAGGATTTTAGTCATGGTCATTCTTTTTAGAGTAATAGAGCTCTTAGTGCAGAGTTCGTTCGGGGAAGTACTACCACCTTACCCATTTCCACCGTGAAGCAGTAGTGCACTTGTATTCCTGTATTTCGGTTGGAAAGGGAGGCTGTGAAGTTACAGGCACATGAGACTTAACAATTCCACGTCTCAGGCCACGTAGGCCATAGGCGGCGGTGACCATTTACCATCAGCTGAACTGTCTGCTTGTTTATCGTCCCCCGTGGGTCTCATTTTTGGACTCCGTTGCTGCTTCAGATCAGGCAGGGTGGAGTTATCTTGTTAGGATCAAATAAAAAAATAAAAAAATTAAAAACTTCACAACAAGTCTCTTTTCTCTCTCATCAGCGCCTGCCTACCTTGTTCCATCATTTAGAGTAGGGGTATATAGCTTCCTTTGCATGTACCTTGCATTACAAAACTGCTGATTTAGTAAAGGTTTTTTATTGCCGTCTGCCTGACACCAACCCCCTTTGGGAAATCTTTAGGAAACCACTTGGGGGAGGTGCAAGCCAGAGGTAGGCTGAAAATCGGTGCCAGGCACAATCTAAGCCTTTCCATTTTGTCATGTCCTCTACTTAGTATCATGAAAATAAAAATTCAAAACGATTTATTCAGTTTAAAGCCGCGGCGGGCACTGAAAAGGTGTAAGTTACTGAAATTACTATATTATTGCGATACGATACTATCGTATCGGAAGTTAGCTTTGACTGAGAAGAAACGGGAAGAAACTCAGCAAGGTAACATTTCTTTAAAAAAAAAAATTTTTTTTATTTAATCTGACTTTCTGCCTTTTTTATGATTTGTGTTTTATTATTATATATATTAAAAAAATATATAATATCTTAAACAGGCATTAGAAATGTGCACCTGTGTAGAGAGCAATTATTTATTATTATTATCATAATAATATGTAAATGGTTTATTTCTTGTATTTACTTTACTTAAAAATTTAAACTCGTGGCAACCCTACCTGACTTCAAAGAGAGGGACAGTTATATTTAGCATCGACTATTTCTGTAACAATAGCTTGATGGTTGTAATCTTTTAACCGTTGACGTCACATCTTCATGATACACGACGGAAACAATACTTTATGATTGCACTAGTTGTCCCCCGTGGTTTGACTCGCCTTCCCAGCGGATGTTAAAATATCTCGGGACAAAACATATCCTTTATGTTATTCTAGGGCATGCTTTATCTATGTGCCAAGTTTTATCCGAATACGTTCAGTTGCTCCGTAAAGAGTAACAAAAATCCATACTCACAAACGAGGACAAGCTGACCCCGCGGATTCACTCGCGTTTCCGAAGTTACCATTTTCCGGGATATAAAGTACCCTATTTATTATTCTAGGATGTCCTATCTATGTGCCAATTTTCGTTTAAATCCGTTTTGGTAGTTTTTGAGTTAAAGAATAACAAACATCGATACATATATCCTTACAAACTTCCACATATATGAAATACTAGCTGACCCCCGTGGTTTCAGTCTATATTTTCCGGTATAAAAACTAGCCTATATTTTATTCCAGGATACTTTCTATCTATGTGCTTAGTTTCATCCAAATCTATCTGATAGATTTTGCGTGAAAGAGTAACAAGAAATCATTCAGTTATTATTGTAGGCTCTGTTTTTACAAGTTACAGAGGCTCTTCTACCTCTTATTCCTAACTTTACCTTGCCTTTCTATCCACCGTCATTTGTTTCCATATTTTCTAACGTCTTTTGACATTAAAGTTGATCGTTGATGAATCGCAAAATGGTTGAAGAAAATCAAAAATGTGAAGAGGAATCTCACCTCTATAATTCTGTCAGTAACATTATATCTGGGGATATTCGTTTTGTAACAATCTTCATCCACTACATTTAGTTGTCGATTATAATACTACCCGATAATATAATAGCTCCCGAGGGATATATTGTTCTCCCGGAAATAAGTATCCTAAGGTTATCCAGATCATATTCCATTGTTTCAAATATGGACATTTATAATAATAAATACGAACGGTTGAAACAATTTCATGTAGGATTAAATAGGTAGTAGGTCTTGTCGCTTGTACTCGTCAAAATCAATGGTATTGCATCTGTCTCGCTCTTCCGTAGGTCACATGACAGATCTGCAGGCTATCGCTTTAGGAAATGATAATGAACTTCTAACTTCTGAACTCAAAATTTTGTAGAAGAGTCAGTCAACCACCACGCCAACTGGGGCTGTTCTGTAAGGAAAATGATACTATGCTACCGGCACGCTATGGTGACCGTTTTGACGTTTTAGATTGTCATAGGAAAAGAAACTGTATTGCTTTGGAATAAGGTTTCATCATCATACAATTAGCTGTTGGATTAATAGATGCACATTATGTCTGAAGGAAAAAAGGTTATTTTTCTTTGTCATTGTTGTCAGTGTCAAAACGGCCATCATAGCGTGCCGCATGTTTAACTCGAGAATGTTTCGTCGCGGCCTCCGTGCTCTATCTTTTTGGCTAACTACGATAATACTATTAATCACGTGAGAGATAAGCTCTCTGAGGACTCCGTGAGGCGGAATAAGGTTAGGTTAATAAGCTGAATATGGGGGCTGAGCCGTCACTAGCCGTACAGGTTCATTCCTTACACCATCATGGGGCAACCTTACCTTAAATTCCTTTTGCGTCGATCTTCGGTAGTCTATATAGTAATATTATAAATCTGAATTTGTGCAGATGTATGAATTGATGTTTTTACTCTTTCGCGCAAAAACTAAATTGGATTACACTTTTCGTGCTCTTGAATACACATATACAACGTGTTACAAAATACCCCGTAAAAATATAATTAATTATCAAAGCCACCAACCCTAGTAAGCTGTCATGTCAGTGAACCAGATTATTTAACAGAAAGGCCTACGTACCTATTTAACCTTATGATTGTCTACTTTAATAGTTTTTATACTTTTCATTCATAAAAATCAGTCGTTTTTATTTTTTGTGGCATGTTATACAGCTTTACTACGGTTCTTAAATATTGTGAATAGACTCGTTATAAGGCCCCATTTAACCTCCTTTCGGCTTTACGGGTAGTTTTGTAACACTCTGTATACATACAGAACATAATACACACATCCTACCAATATTATAAATGCGAAAGTTTCTATGTAGCGATGTTTGTTACTCTATCGCGCTAAAATACCAAACGGATTTACATGCAACTTGGCACATAGATAAAACATATCCTGGAATAACATAAGCTACTTTTTATCCCGGGGAAGTGTTACATCCCTCGGGAATGTGTTAAAACCGGGGACAGCTAGTATTGGATAATTTTACCCCGGAAAATGTTACATCAATAAGACCGCGTGAAACAGCTAGTTTAAAATAAATAAAATGTACCTCCAAGGTCAAAGAGACGCCAGCAGTTTGCAATATAGTAGGTATCTATCGTGCAACCTTACTGCAAGTCGGCGTGTTGCGTTACAAAAGACAATAGATATTGGAGCAGTCTTGCGCACCACCAACAATACTCGGAATATCATCACGTAATACCCACTAGGGAGTAGGCAGTGATTCAGAATGTTAACGGTTAAGTTTAACTGTTTTTTGCCAGTACGTGATGTGCATGTGTATTTGTCGCCAATTGATAGTCAATTTGCGGAATTTGAAGGTTTTTTTTAAACCATTGTTTAGTTATCTTACTGCGATTATTAATGTGAAAGCTTGTTTATTGCTATACTAGCTGTCCCCCGCGGTTTTACCCCCGTTCCCGTGGGATGTCACATGTATTATACATAAAAAGTTCCTCTTTAATCACTATATCTATTAAAAACCGCATCAAAATCCGCTGCGTAGGTTTTAAAGATACACATATAAGCATACATAGGAATATAGGGACAGAGAAAGCGACTTTGTTTTATACTATGTAGTGATTATGCCAGAGCATTCTTTTATACCATAGGAGCCGACAAAAAGGCACACGGTACACCTGATAGTAAGTGGTCATCGGCGCCTATGGACATTTGCATCACCAGAGCATCGTCAATGCGTTTTCGACCCTGAGACGTGAAGTTGTTAAGTCTCATGTGCCTGTAATTTCACCGGCCCCCTTACCTTTGTAACCGAAACAGTAATACAAGTGCGTCACTGCTTCACGGCGGAAATGGGCAAGGTGGTAGTACTTCCCCGGACGAACTCTGCACTAAGAGCTCTACTACTCAAATTGGTTGCAATTTGGCACAGAGATAGGTAGCACATAGACATGGGTAAGTCAATCAAAATGCATGAGATGCGGAGCTGCGAACCGGTTCACAGATCAGCTCAAGTATTGCACACTGATCACAGAGTCTCTACACCGCTGCTGAGTCGACAACGACACAATACGACAGAATAGATCACAGATTCTATACAGACTGTAAAATAATAAGTGAGCCGTGAGCTGTTTAGTTTGCTCTTGAGCCGCAGCTCGACAGTTCAAGTAGGTGTGATCTGATCTGTTGATCCGGTTCAGAGCTGAGTTACACATGCATAATAGCACAAAGCGGGCATTTCCCCGGCGTTCCAAAGGGATGTTACATATTACCGGGATCAAAAGCATATCTGCTATTCCTACCTATAATCTATCTATGTGCCAAATTTCATCCAGATCCGTACAGCAGTTCTGGCGTGATTGAGTAACAGACATCCTTCCATCCAAATTTCGCCTTTTTAATAGTGGTAAGATTATTTAAGACTATCAGTCTCCCGCGGTTTCACTTGCATTCCAGTGGAATGTGACATTTTCCCGGGGAAATAAGTGTTTTTTATGTTATTTCAGGTTAAATACTATCTATGTGTAGAGTTTCATAAAAATCTGTTTAGTAGTTTTTGCATGAAAGAGTAACAAACATCCATATAGCCTCACAAACATATGTAGGACTAAAACAGTAATGTTAAGTTATATTCAGATCTTTATATGGTTATATTGTTTAACCCACATTTCCGCTGCAACAAGTTGGCATATTATCAGTTTTATCGAGTGCCAGCCAGCTTGGCATTGGCACTAGCGATGCCCTTACTTGGCATTCCGCTCACAACTTAAAATGTGGGAGCGTGAATTTTGAGATTACAGCCTGTGAATATGAATTGATGTTTATTATTATGTTAGTGCTATCAGAATCATACGAGGTTTAGGTATGGCTTGCATACTCTAGTCAAATTAGCTTGGATGTAAATTTGTAATTTTCAAAATCTGTCTGTCAAAATTGTTTTTCATTAACATATTTAGGTACATAACTTTCTAAACGGCGTATATATATTTATATGTAAATACTAACTGTCCCCCGCGGTTTCCCTTGCGTTCCCGATTTTACATTTTATCGGTATTAAAAGTAGCCTACATATGTGCTGTACTATGATAATCTATCTCTGAGGTTTATCCATCAATTATGCAACTTATTAGAGAAATAATTAAATCTTCAATAGGTACCACATGGGCCGACAAACAATCACACGGTCCACCTGATGGGAAATGGTCACCGCAGCCTATCGACATTTGCAACACCAGGGGCATCGCCAAGGCGTTGTCAACCCTGAGACGTGAAGTTGTTAAGTGCCTGTAATTTCACCCTTTACCTTTCTAACCGAAATACTGTAATACACGTGTACCTACTATTGCTTCACGGCGAAAATGGGTAAGGTGGTAGTACTTCCCCGAGCTCTGCAAGAAGAGCTACTCTTTGTTCAGTTTATAGTAAATCTATACTACTATAGCTGTCCGGACAGACGTTGTCCTGCCAAAATAAGTCCATACAAAAATTCAGGGTTTCGATCGCAGCGCCCCCTACCGGGTCCAATTGTAAATCTAAACCATTCTCGAATCTCCACGAACACACACAAAAAATTTCATCAAAATCGGTCCAGTCGTTTAGGAGGAGTTCAGTCACATACACACGCACACAAGAAATATATATATTAAGATATAAGTTTGTGGAAACTGTCTTTACATTATAGTTTTTTAACAAATTTTGTGTTAAATCTGTATGTTCTTTTATAACTCATGAACGAGTAGACCGATCTTGATGAAATTGGTATATATCTAGTCAGAACATGTGATTGCGCGAATGTTAGACTGTATATGATATAAAATTTTGCAATCAGAAGATCCGATGAATTGATACACAGATACAAAATATCTCCATTACTGGGATGATGCTAGTCAAGCAATATACAGTATTGAAAAGAGACTGTTGAAATATTACCGTTTGAGCACCAAAACTGCACCATATGAGCGCTAATCAATATTAGTACTGGGTGCTAAAAAGGAAAAGTATAGTACAGGCTTCTTATGTAACGTTTCAATGCTTTCATAAAGTTACGTCAACAATAGACTACAATGATCAAGTATGAAGTTGAATGAAAAAAATATAACAATGTACATTTCACACGTGACGTCACAGCTCTACCGCTAACATCACGTGAGAGAAATTGAAAAACAATGATTTAAAAAAGATACAGGATCATCTGTCGGTTACGTAATGAAAAACACGTGCCTCATTGAAAGATCAAGCCATAGACCAGTAAAAAAAACGTTCACCATTTAAAAAAAAACAATCCATAGATGGTAAACGTTGTTAATTATTTGTATTAGCTAGCAACACCACACAATTTATTACAACATTTTTAAACTGGTAACAATTGAAACGTCAAAAAATATAAGAAAAATTGGGTTCCTTTGACGCACCATCACCTCAAAACTACTGAACATATCGGGATGGGACTGCTACCATTCGACGCCGATTTTTTCATAGATGGTTATAAGCTATACGAGTATATGATATTGATAAACGTGGATGAAATCGCGAGGGACAACTAGTCAATGATTAAAAAATAAACAAAATATTTATAGAGCCCTATGGAAAAGAGATCCCGAGGTTCTTTTTTGATACCTAAAAGTGTTACTGAAAAACTAACCCTATACCAATATACAATTAACCATTAGATTAATAGATGAACCTTATTTCCAAATGATTAACGATCATTTTTCTATAACATTTTATCTCCTTCGCCTTTTAGATTTCTAAAACTTTTACAAAACAAACTTATATTAAATTCCCAAAAGAAGGTTTAAAATAACATTAAAACTCTTTGGAAAATTACTGAATGGATCTTAATTTAACTAAACAAAATCACCAGATAACATTACAAAGACACATTGCTTTTTATAATTACAATAGATAAGGGTACGAAATACTTAATTTGACGTCAAAGGTTACCGACATTGATGGAATATCAATTCTCAGAATTTTATTATCTCATAAACAAACATAGAAACATCAGTAACCGTTAAATAGTTAAACTTTGTTGTCGTTGAGTTCTTGGTACCAAGTATCAAGGCTGGTTACCCTCAAGTTGAAAATCTACCGTCAATCTTCTATTGTTATACTATAGTTGTCAGTGCAGTTGTCTCTGGGTCTCTAGGTTCGATATGCTTAGCATCTTCAGCCCCTATATTCCTCACTCTTACCTCATACTTCACTTCTTAACTTACCAAAAGCTAAAACATAAGCTTATTAACACTAACCATACCAACACTTACTAGGTACCAATTTCTACCATAGCGGTTCAAATGTGGCTTTATATTCCCTGCTTGTATGTATGAAATATGGTTGTTAGGAAGGGAAATAAATAGTATAACTGTATATTAATTAGTAAGAAAAAGTCATGAAGTCAAATGTGCAAAAGCAATAAAATGATACGTGTATTTTCAATGCAAATTTCAAAATGGGTCATTTGACCCGGTTTTGGTATGTTTAGTGTTAAAAAAAAAACATTTTATAATTTCAAATTGAAAACCGTTCACTCATTAAGTCTAGGGCAGAAAACACTTAAAATTCAAATTCTTTATTTGTTGTATGAACTTGAACATGGTATTACAATTAGTACAAGCTGTTTTGTCCTCGGTAGCTTACAAATCCCAAAAACTAAGTATAAAAATTAAATTAAGTTCTAAAATTATTAATTATTTCACCCGCGTTCCCGAGGGATATCACATTATACCACAGGGATAGCCCATATGTTATGCCAGGATATGCTATATCTATGTGCCAAGTTTCATCCATATCCGTTTAGTAGTTATTGCGGGAAAGAGTAACAAAGATACTTACATACAGATCTTCCCTCTTTATCATATTAGTATAGACCAGTATAGATTAGATACTCAAACATTCCATCAACATACTTTAAAGATTATTGCCGGTTCTGAAGTCAGCCAAAAAGTTGTAGTATATCAGTTATTGGGTTCCATACTACAAGCTGTGCTTAGTTGAAGATAACTTACTTCAGTATAGTTACCACCAAATCTATACTTAGCCTTAAACTATTTATTATTTATTTATTTATTTATTTATTTATTTATTTATTTATTTATTTATTTATTTATTTATCCTCACTTACAACTACTTTTACAGGATACTTACCTAATACAGTAGTGTCGACAACTTATTTTCTATATTTTCAATCTTAATATATATAAATCTCGTGTCACAATGTTTGTCCTCAATGGACTCCTAAACCACTTAACCGATTATAATAAAATTCGCACACCATGTGCAGTTCGATCCAACTTGAGAGATAGGATAGTTTAAATCTCAAATTATAGTCGCAATTTTAATTTATTGCTAATTATTTGTCTGTTATTATTTGACAGTCACAATTATCTGTTAACTCCAAATGATTCTAAGAGATGTCGATACCTTTCGACTGGGTTGAGTAAGTCATCAATAGATGGCGCTGCTATGGTAAATCTACGAACGTGTCATATAAGCTACAATTCAATATCATGATTACCACGTGTTATTGAGGCTAATGTATAAATTAAATTTATTTTGTAGTAAACGAAATACCGTGAAATTCAATTATTTCTTCTTTTTTAATACGGCTGGACCGATTGGAATGTTTTTTTTTGTTTGCGTTTGGGTGGTGCCCTGGATGGTTTAGATTCACAATTGGACCCGGTAGGTGGCGCTGCGAGCGAATTCCTGCATTTTTGTATGGACTTATTTCGACAGAACGACGTCTGTCCGGGCAGCTAGTATATTATATATTTCTGTAGCATAATATTTTGGTAGCTAGGAGGAACCGGTAGGAAACTCAGCAAGGTTATTATTTAGGTACCGTTAAAAGTGAGTTGTCATGCTGTCACTCATGGAGGATGGTTAAATAACTACTTGATACATCACAACTACGTCATCGAAATCCAACGTGTCCATGACCAAATATTGGCTTTCCGGTGACGATGAATCAAATCCTTACTTGTCACTACGATATCGTAAGAGGCGACTATAGAAATGATGACCATGTGCTCTATACATTTAGCAAGTGGGCAACAAAAGCATTACCAATTTTTTTGTCAAACTTCATGTAATTTACGAAAAACAAAATTGTGCCGATATCAGATAATTTGAAACAAGGTAGCTTATAACTATATTTAAAGTAGAAAAACAGCCAAAATGTCCACCTGACGGTAAGTGGTCACCGCCGCCTATAAACATTTACATCACCAGTGGCATCGCCAATACGTGAAGTTGTTAAGTCTCATGTGCCTGTAATTTCACCGGCCTTTACTTTTTAACCGAAACACAGTATCACAAGTGCACTACTGCTTCAAAGCGGTAATGGGTAAGGTAGTACTTTCCCAACGAAGTCTGCACTAAGAGCTATACTTCTTCTAAATTCATACAAGATATGACGAAAATCGTGACATCGAAGAAAATATGGGTACGGTGGACTTCCCCGGACTACGTCAGAGTGAACTGCGCTTTTTGTTAGGTAACAAATATAAAATGTTCTCTTTTTATACCTTACAAGGTAAAATATCTATTATTAAACACTTCATTGGCGAATGACAATATTCTATTACTCATTATTCTTCAATAATTTGACATCATTGAAATTTGCCGCTTCAGTTTAGTAATAAATGCTTTAAACTGTATTTATATGTTTTTTAGAAAATTACGTAAACTGTACTATATATCCATATATGGTATGTTATATAAAATGTCGTTTAATATGTTCCGAAAGCTGAGGCAATTGGGATGTGTCCTGTATTAAAGATAAATGATCAAACACTAACCAGTGTATTGAACATCCAAAAATATACGAAAACATTGAATATGATCAAAATTAAATCATTAATGTGATTTTTCAGTACCGATCTAATCATAAAGAGTATGCTATTTGATGCTGTAGAATTATGACGTCACAACTTGCTATTTCATACAAAACCACATTCGATCGTTTTGACATTTCATAAAGAATTGCTAATTTGACATGTCAGGACACATCGCTATTCAAAGAGGCAATGTTGCCTACATATAGGCTCTGAGCTAAACTAGTAGATAGGTTATGTACGTTATGTCGCTGTTTTAATTGTAGATATAATAGAAACTTATTATTTTATTAGTTACTAGTTTTATCCCCAATTACAAAATAATAAAAGCATTTCCGATGTCAAAAATCCCATATTCCTAATCCATAACACAATCTATTTGTGTGCTAAATTCCTTTCAAATCCGGTAGCCGTTTATGCGTCACAATCGTTCAAACATTCACTTTTGTTACTATAAAAAATAATAATAAAACTTACAGTATAGTGGAAAATGTTTGATAATAGTAAACTCCGAACTAATCGTCTTATCTTATAAATTCATATTTTCAAATATTCTGACCTCCTTCGACAGAAAAGCGTTTCTGTTCAGTCAGATTGCAGTGACAATTGATTGTAAGGATCAACATAAATAATAATATTAAACACGGCCGTCTGATCCCAAACTAAGATAAGCTTGTACTATGGAAACCAGAAAACTGGTATACTACATATACTAGTTTTTTATATTTTAAACACACAGAAAAAACATACATGTTCATACACAGAAATGTTTGTCCTGGGTGGGAATCGGACCTGCGACCTGTGACTTGGCAGTCAGGGTCGCTAACCACCATGCCAACTGGCCTGTCAAACAAATAAAAAAAAAAACATTAAAATCGCTTCGCCCAGTCCAAATTTATGAGGTAACAACCATAAAAAAAAATACAGACGAATTGAGAACCTCCTCCTTTTTTGAAGTCGGTTAATAAGCCCAAGTATGTACCTACTCATCGCTTCGTACCCTGACCTTACCATGAATGGCATACGCTTGAATCGCGCTCAACGACTTTTACAAGCACTTAATACTTTCCACATTTGGTAATATTGTGCGTAATGCGAGTAAATTGAATCAGTACGGTCTAGTTGTAGTAATTCAATGAGATTTATTTTTCTGTTATTGTAACACAGGTAAGTGTTCATAAAAGAATCTATCTAATACCTTTAAACGAGCAATTCTTGTAATATTCGTAATTAGGATCTCGGAAACAACTCAAACGATTTTCATGACATTTAGTATGCAGGGGATTTCGGGGGCGTTAAATCGATCTAGCTAGGATTCATTTTCAGAAAATGACGTTTTATCTATGTTTTTAGGCAATCAAAACTGCTACAATGTCATTAAACGGTAAGGTTTTCAAGTTACATCTTTTGTGAGAAATACTGTTATTGGGAGCCCATTATTATCGCATCTAATTCGTATCTAGGTATATATGACAGTGCTTTATAAAAGAGAATTAATTATCTGTGCAATATAAATATAATAAAAAAGGTATATGCTAACTCTGCAGCCGTTTGGCCAGTAACTAATGCTGCGTATAGGATCTTAAATTATAAAAAAATAAAAAAAATCCTAGGATTCGATTCCACCATTGCCGATTCAATTGTTAACCTAAACCAGCTGTTCCCAACCTTTTAGGAACTCAATAAGGTAATACAGCAGACCAGGAGCCGATTTTATTTTAGATTCATGATAAATTTGATTTGATTTTTCACATTTGCACTCCACTCTATGATTCATGTTCAATTCGAAAATCTATCTCAGACTCTGATGAAAGAAAAGTTATTGAAAAGAAAGGTCATAATCCGTACGCGTATAAAAACTCCATGTGTCAAAAAATCCATGTCTGTTTTACTTTGATTAACGATTTTAATATACACGGTAATTATGGTAGAGTTTGCATCTTTTTAGTGATAGGTATCTACTTTAAAAGAGAATCAGATGAATCGAAGACATTATTTTAATATATGAATGAATTTATTAAAAGCGACACTTTCCTTAAGTTTGCCGTATACCATTACTTTATAGCGACACTATCATATTGGCTGCGAGACTTTGAGTATTTTTCACTATTCCACATAGCTTCAGATTCACCTGTATATATAAGTATATGGAAATATAAGGAATATATTTAGGGAAAACGGGGTTCCTTCGACGCACCATCACCTCAAAACTACTGAGCATATTAGGATGGGACTGCTACCATCCGACGCGGAATTTTTTGAAGGCTATATATGATATCGACAAACGCGAGAGCTAGTATACCAATATTGAGTATTTTCAGTTTTAATCTATGTACCTATAGCTCAACCGCGATATTTTATATTTATATATATATTTATATATATATTTATATATATATATATATATATTATATTTAATATATTGGGGCTAGATACTTACAAGTGTTTATAACCTCCGATGTAAAATTGATCTTAAAAATTTCGCTCCCGCCCCCATACACTCAAATAGCATCATGACAACAGGAAACACTGCATAAATTTTATATTTTCATTGACTTATTCATCTTTACATTCAGTGGAAGCGATTGGAAAACTAGAATTTCAAGAAATACTAGCTGTCTCCCACGGTTCACCCACGTTTCCGAGTGATGTTATATATTACTGGTATAAAAATATGTGCTATTCCAGACTCCATACCTCTGTGCCAAACTCCATCCAAATTCGTTGAGCCGTTCTGGCGTGATAGTGTGACAAAGATCCATCCATCCAAACATTGGAATTAACAATATTGTATTCCAGAGTATAACCTGGTAGGTTTGGCAAAGAGGTATCTTTGCCAAAATTTATCCAGATCCGTGCAGTCGTTCTGGCGTGATTACTTTTGAATGAACAATAGTAGTAAGATGTTGGAATGAAATCATAATTTTAGAAATACCCACTGCATAAAGCTCTCTCGTGAAGATCCAATTTCCAATTCCATGACTAATGACTAATCGCAATTTTATAGTCCACCCATAGAGTTCTCGGGTCGATTCTGTAAGGAAAATGACACTAACTCGAGGATGTTTTGCCGCGGCCTCTATGCTTTGTCTCTGTCGCTTACTAAGCTAATACTAATCACGAGAGATGTAAGTTCTCCGAGGCCTTCGTGAAGCGGCTTGCCAACATAGTTTGTATTAGCTGAATAAGGGGCCTGACTTTCTAGTGATGCTGCCGACACATACCTATAGGTTCTTGTTGACTGACTGGAGAGCCACACGGAGACTACTAAGTAAAATATTTATCATAACATGTCTTTACGCCCATCTCCGAAGAAGTAGGTAGTTACGGCCAGTTGGCAGTTGGCTAGCGACCCTGACTGCCAAGCTGCAGGTCGTTGGCTCCATTCCCACCCAAGGACAAAGGTTTCCGTGCAATAGGGTGCGGTTGCCGTTTACCATCAGACGGGCCATCAGTTTGTTTAACACCTTAGTAGTAGAAAAAATCATATATAGATATTTATACTCAGACTGGCTCATGCACACAAAGCCCTGGGAACTCAAGAATTGTTCCGTGACTATATGCCCCCTTATTCAGCTAATACAAACTTCGTCGGCTGTTCAGCCGCTTCACGGAGGCCTCGGGGAGCTTACCTCTCACGTGATTAGTAGTATTAGCGTAGCTAGCGAAAGAGACAGAGCACGAAGGCCGCGACGAAACATCCTCGAGTTAGTGTCATTTTCCTAACAGAATCGAGCCCCAGTCCACCAAGCCAGCTGGCCCGTCATAAAAATAATTTACAAAAACTAAAATATATTAATAATTTACTTTGATGAATAAATTTTGCAGAAGTATAATTAAACATTAGTAGATACGCTATCCTTAATTAAATATCATACGTTTACATGCACTCGGCACGTTGGCGCCCATGTGTTTTGACTATATTTATTCAAGCATACCTACTTAAATTATATTGATCCTCGATTCTCAGACGCTATTAAAAGTGCAAATATATCACGTTGTTACATTTATCGTGATTATAATGTCTATGTGCTACGTAATAAGAACTGATTTTAAGTATTATTAATAACTTTCATTTTTAATTCTTTATTTCACGGGCCGGTTTGTTTAGTGGTTTGAGACCGTGACTGCCACGCCGCAGGTTGTGGGTTCGATTCTCACCCGGTACAAACATTTGTGTGCATAAACATGGCTGTTTGTTCTGTGTCTGGGTGTAAATATCTAGTATTTTGAAAAAAAAAGAAAATATGTATGATGGCCGTATGTTAAGAATGTCCCAGGATATTGACTTGTAATTATTTATTTATTTGAATATTTTTTTCATAATTTCAGTAAATTTAGTATAGGTTCCCTCCACTTTATAATATACTAGCTGTCCCTCGCGGTTTCACCCGCGTTCCCGTGGGATATCACTTTTTCCCGAGATAAAAAGTAGCCTATATGTTCTTTCTATGTGCCAAATTACATCTAAATCCGATTCGTAGTAATTGCGTGAAAGGATAACAAACATCCATACATACTAACATTAGGATTTATAATATTATCAGGAAGCAAGATTATACTACAGTGTAAACTCTTTATAACGTTATCCTTTATAACGATAAACTCCCTATAACGTTGAAGTGAGCCCAAGTTGGTTGGTTTGTTCACTTTGTTTTGTTTTTTTTTTGTTCACTCCATATAACGATAACTCTCTATAACGACAAAAAATGCTCAGTCCCTTGAGTTTCGTTATAAAGAGTTTACACTGTAGATTATTTTGTTATTTTTTCCTCACAAAATTCAAACCAGCCAGATTCTCAAATCAAATTCAAACAAAACAAAAAAACATCAAGTTACAAGCGAGCTCGCGCCGTCCTCTGCCCATCCTATTTGAAAACAATCGCTTATTCAAAGCGTATTCAAATGTCAGAGCAGTACACCTGGAAACAAAGGTATGAATACAATCTCATGTTCTACAAAAACAAGTTTGTTCACGGTTGGTCTTCAAAAACAAACCCATGTTTTGTATTTTAACCACAACATTTGTAAATAGACCGAAAATCACGATAGGCGTTTGTTTTATTTCTAAAGTCGTCGGTATCTAAGGTTTTGACAGTCTCATCTGCATGATAATACAATTGACAACTGAATCAATAGATCCACCTTATAATGAAAGGCATAAAGTATATTATTGTGTGACTTTTTTGGCTGTCAAAACAAATCTATATGCTGATAATTATAGTGGTCGTAGTTAGTACATTACAAATGAAAACGCAAAATTTTGAAAATGGATGGAATTGAAACAAACTTAGCAAAGATAGATAGTTTATATCCTGGGTTAACAAAGGATACGTTTTATCCCGGGAAAAATTATATGCCCTCGGGAACGCGGGTAAAACCGTGGAGGACTATATTTTATAAGCACAATATCTCTGATAATATCAGCTGATCGACAGTCCAATTGGCTTGGTGGTTAGCGACCCTGACTGGTAAGTCGAAGGTCGCGGGTTCGATTCCCACCCAGGACAAACATTTGTGTGCATGAACATGTCTGTTTGTTCTGTGTCTGGGTGTCAATATATGTATGTATTTAGCAAAATAAATAGTATATCAGTTATCTGGCTTCCATATGGCCGTGTGTAAAAGAATGTCCCGGGATATTTACTTTGAAAATTATGTATCATTGTGACACCCGTTTATATTATGTTGTGAATGTACTATTTTGTTTAAAATTTAATTCTGTGTTGTTTATAATGTTTATCAAAAATGTATAATGTTAATGTACTTTAGTTATAGCACCGAATTAGTACCTACTATAGGCTGTAATGGTGTTGTAATTTATATTAAATAAATAAATAAATTTATTATTATTATAATCAGCATAGGTTGCGACGCTTAGTCTTACAAACAGATATTTAAATTATTTTTGCTTTGTACGAAAAAAAAAATAACCTTTCTAACCTAGAAAACGTGAGTAAACCATATTTCAAAGTTGTTAAAACTAAACAACTTATATTACAATATAAGTCAATAAGTATATTGGTTTTTGAGACAGACAATAGTCGGTATTAATAAACATAGAGTCAATGTCCTAAAGAAGGTCGAAAACCACTAGCATTCATTAACATTATGCAAATTCATGCTACGAAATAATTTTATAATAGTCCAGTACTAGATTCCGTCACGCGGTCTTACCCGCATTCCCAAGGTATTTATATTTTCCCAGGACAAAAAATAATGTTTATCTTAATTTAGGACATGAAGTACATGTGTGCCGAGTTTCGTGGAAAACTGTTCAGCCGTTTATTTGGGATTGAGACGCAAAGAACTATACAACGTGTTACAAAATACCCCGTAAAAATATAATTCTTTATCAAAGCCAACAACCCTAGTAAGCTGTCATGTCAGGGAACCAGATTATTTAACAGAAAGGCCTACGTACCTACTTTATCTAATAATTGTCTACTTTAATAGTTTTTGTATTTTTCATTCATAAAAATCAGTTCTTTTTATTTTTTTGGGGTATGTTATACAGCGTTACTACGGATCTTGAATATTGTGAATGGACTCGTTATAAAGCCCCATTTAATCTCGTTTCGGCTTTACGGGTAGTTTTGTAACACTCTGTATAGAGTAGTAGAGCTCTTAGCGCAGAGTTCGTCCGGGGAAGTTCTACCACCTTACGCATTTCCACCGTGAAGCAGTAGTGGACGTGTTTATTACTGTTTATCTGTTAGAAAGGTAAGGGGTCGGTAAAATTACAGGCACTTAACAACTTCACGACAACGCATTGGCGATGCCCCTGGTGTTGCAAATGTTCATAGGCAGTGGTGACAACTTGCCATCAGGTGGACCTGGAGGGGAGGTGCAAAAAGTACATCCAAGAACTATTTGCAGGTGATAATCCTAGGACTAATGGAAGGAAGCAATACTGTCATTAAAAAGAGTCAGTTGGGGATAGGTAAGATGCAACGACTGTTTCTCGTAACGCATGATAGATTATCATCAAGGATCCCATAGTCTGTCAAAAAGAACTTAAATATTTAATAAGGTACAGCAATATTTTCGTTTTTTTTTATAATACCTATATTTATGTATATTATATATTATTTCTTTACATTATGTATGATGTTTGCTTCAAACGAGTATTTTTTATAATCCTATTTATAACGTGGACAGCTGTAATTGGTCTCCTACTTATAAGCTCAAAACATGTATTTTGTTTAAGACTGTTGCTGTCCCAAATAAAGAAAATAAAATAAAATGAAACTGACAATAAAATCAATAATCACTTTATTCGAATACGAGCACGTCGATAAAATTAGGCGTCAATTTGCGTGCTACTACACTATTAAGCTGGTAACTTGCTATCTATGCTAAATGAATTACTGCTCATTTCACGGTCTGGAGACAATACGTTTGTAATTTAGCCGTATGGTATGACAAAACACTAATTTAACGCATGGGTACTTGGAATAATACTACCATGATAGATATATTAATGAGAAATAACTGCTTCGATGGGTAAACGATAAGTCTGTACACACGCTGGGATGAGATTGTGCGCTTAGCTGGGTCACGCTGTTTGGACGTAGCGAAAGATAGAGAAACCTGACATCCTCTGGAGGAGGCCTAGTTGAGGGTATTCAAATAAAATCACTGAACTTTTAAAAATAATTCAGTAAATATATAGGTAGTACTGTAATATTTTAGAGACATATAAGGCATTTTTTGCAAATGTTTGGAGGGAATAGTCCATTTTCATAACGTTTAAATATTTATTTTTAATTATTAAAACTATATATTTAAGATCCTCACAACAAGTCCTTACATTCCACGCAAATTGGCTGTGACAGACAAACACGAGTAATCCTATCAGGGTTCAGTTTTTCGGACGTACAAAACCCTAAATTGTCAAGAAACTTCGAATACCCTATTCCACTACAGTTGATATATAGCGGGACAACACACATGAGGCCGTTCGATCCCAAACTAGGGCGACCTTTTGCTCACTTAAATTGTGAGTCCAATGGCCCAGTCTCGTCGTGGGGCCAATGGTTTTTAGGTCGTGAGTCTTGCCCCGGCCACCTGTAGGTCAAGGCATTGACTTATAACCTCTACTATACTTCTCTACCTATATTTATTGGGGTATCTACGGTTATCCTGGACCCTGAGATGCCATGGCCGATGTGATCAAACAGAGTCGACATAAATTGTTGTTACGTAACTAGGTAGTAACGACAAACTATGCGTCACATTAAATAAAAATAAAACATAAAAAAAAACTTGAAAATATTTTTTTTATGCTAAACGCTTTTATTTGAAAACAAATATAATAATTATGTAGATAATGTACTAAAAGCTAAAAAACGACCGTTTCGTTAATCTAGTGTGAAGTTATTTAGGTATCCTAGTATTTTGAATCGGACCAACAACAACGTTCTCATACGTCTATCTCCATCTTTTTCCTAAATCTTTAATTGCTAAGGATTTAATAAAGACAGCTTAGATTACCTTTCTACGGCTTAAGATGGCAGGAGGGCTATGCTGTTAGATGGTTATATTTCCAAGCTGTTGTCCCCTTGTTTGTCCCCGCTGGGTATGTAATAAATGACAAAAGGGATCCCAAGTGCCTTTATGTCTTTATGGGATAAATATAAAAAATATCCGTCACTATCCCCCGTGGCTTCCCCCGCCTGCAAGGATGTTACATTTTCCCGGGATAAAAAGTATATTTTGGGTTTATCCAGATTATTAACTATCAAAAATATATCAAAAAATAGTATCAAAGAGTGCATGCAGCTTTAACTTTGTCTACCCGGCGGTGGGAAGAGGCCTAATGCCTATATCACAGGCTTACCTAGTTTAGGCATTAGCTGCTCAACCGTACAACTTTATTGAAACCAGCTGGCACAATGAAGGTTATAGTCAAAGTTGTAATTTTTGTATTTACGTAATAATGTGTAAATATTTTTTTTTATTATTATTTTATTTATTTATCTATTTGCCTAGTTTTATCCAAATTAATAGTTTGCGTAACAAACATCCATTCTAACAAATATCGCATTTTGTACTAATGAAATCAGAATATTCCATGTGTTAAACCCCCTATGAATGATGATGTGTTAATTCAGGTTATAAACTACATATATGCTAAGTTTTATCTAAATCCGCGTAGTAGTTTTTGGGAAGAGCAACAAATAAAAACCCATCTATCCACCACTCATCCATAACTTTGTATAATGTAGGCTTTGTGGTAGGAATATTAAAACTATTCTAACTTTCAAAACATTTATTTCATCTCTCATCTATCATCATTTACCGATGTATTTCAGATTTGCCTTTAGGAAGATTAACCGAAAGTTATGCGAACTTAAATCTAATGTTGAGGCTGCGGGACTATCGACTTCTCACTTATCCAAAATCCTAAATGCTCGAGTTAGTTAGTAAGGACGAATTTTGTCTAAAACTAATTTATAATCAACTAATTGGAGCAACGACCTCAAAAGGGTTAAAGGATAAAGATGGATCAAGGAGCAATGTACGTTGGGTTCCAAAGGCTCGTGTCCTATAGTACACAGTTTTTCAGTACCGATCTAATCATAAAGAGTATGTTATTTGCTGCTGTACAATTATGACGCCACAACTTGCTATTCTATATTCCATACGTCAAAACTACATACATTCGATCGTTTTGACATTTCATAAAGAATTGCTGATTTGACATGTCAGGACACATCCCTTTAGGGTGATTTTTTCAAGTGGTCGTGGTTGGCCAAATCCTAAACTATGAGGAAAAGCGAAAAATAGTCGAAGATCAAAATCGGATCCAAGACTCCTATGAGACTTTAAGACACATCTGTTTCAATAGTACAAGCTCTGCTATGCAATTCACAAGCCAAAACATGACCGATCTATATCACACACGCTGAATAGCGGACTTCTCCTCTAATTGTGGAGTAGCGAGAGAGAGAGAATAGTCGCTGAGTGAGTTCATCGTCGAGCTTAATTGCAGTGCTTGGTCGCCGTATGTTAAGAATATCCCAGGATATTCATTTATTCTTAATTACTAGCTGTCCCCCGCGTATTCACCCGCGTTCCCGAGGGATGTATGAATTCCCAGCGGCAAACAGTATCCTATATGTTACTCTAGTGCATGTTTTATCTATATGCGAAGTTACATCCAAATCCGATTGGTAGTTTTAGCATGAAAGAGTAAAAACATACTACCTCAAGAACTTTCACATTTATAATAATATTAAGTAAGATAACTTAACATAACACAGTCAGGAAACTCCTCAGGTTTTAAAGTGCAGCTCAAATGGCTGCAATTGTGTCGATCTCTTACTGTCTTAAACAAGTCCTTTCTGTAATAAACTCCGTCTATCAAAGCCAGTGTTGTGCCCACCACATATAAGTAAATTAAGACGTAGTTATCGAAGTGTAAACAAGTAAGAAATAATAAGAACGAGGTCATCGCACTTAGCTATTAAAGAACCTACTCGAATCTGGGATGGAGGTCCGCAACACTGTGAGTGTGCATCGGGTAACTTCGTCGTAACCCGAACATGCCCGAGTGCTTCACGGAAGGATATTGATTTATTTTCTGCCTGTAGGTTGCACATGTGTTATTTCAGCGTCACAATATTATTTTTAGCCCTAGGTAACATGGATTTATTCATAAAACGGGGTCAAATTCACTTCCACTTAGATATAAGCAATTTTCCTGGTATTTCGAATTACTATATTTGTGCACACTAATATTATAAAGAGAAAAGATTAAATTTGAAATTACGGGGCCGCTTTTAATCATTATTTCACTATTAGAATGCTACATTATCCAGAAACTTAGGTTTTTTTATTATCCCGGATGAATTAGATCCTTTGGGAACGCTGATGAAATCAAGAGACGGAAGCCAGGAAATTTCACAGGAAATTTCTTTTATTTTTTTTATTTAAAAACTACATAGTTACATATTTTAAAGGCAGTTTGTTAACCCTGCTATTTAGGTCCTGAATAAATGAACTGCCACTTCGGAACCGTAGTATTTACTATCAATAAGTAAAAAATAAATAAAGTTGGAAACTTTTTCTCATCAACTATATTCGTTAGACCTTTAGCGTTTTAATTTACTATTATAAGAAAATACATATATATGTGACTATACAATACAGTACATATGGATGCCACGAAATCGCCCCCCGTTTCCCTGTCCAGTCTCTTTTCGGCCGTAATAAACGGCCATCAACTGATACATACTTACAATTTTTAATTTTTTTTTATTCCAAATAGCCATTTATATTTACAATCTTTGTGTTGTCAGAAAGAAATGTGGCATTCCTCTGGTACCAGAAACACGCTGGTAGGTTTCCAATAGCCAATGGCATTTCAGATTGTGGGCAAGCTGTACTGTGTTTCATAGAACAACATATAGTATAGTACCAACAGAGCATTGTCGTGGAATACCACCTCATTCGTTTAAAGAGCGGTTTATTGAACTTTGTGTTTGATGTGGAGGTCACAAGGTTTTTTGCGACTTGGTCTAATTAATTACTGGCTGGTGCGCACCAGCCAGTAAAGTGAGAAGTGACTCATAGTTTAAAAGAAAATAAGACTTTTTTTTTATCTCTATAACCGACCCCTGGTCTGTAACGAAATGGGAAAAATCTAAACTTTTATAGATTATTCCTGTCCGTCTGTCTGTATGTCCCACACTTTTACTCAAAGACTATTGGCGCTATCTATTATATGTAGATATCTTATCATAAATACATTTATATGTATAGTGACAAACAAACAAAGGTTCTGATGGTAAACTGTCAATGCGATTATGAACCCTCCAAAAATCTTTTCACGCCCTTCTATGCACTTAGTATGGTATGACAGAAAACTCTGAATGCTCCTCAATCACAGGCTCTCCACCATCCAACGTGGACCTTCATTTTGTGCAGTTTTCATTGAAGAAACTTATTCAAAGTATCGGTATCATCGACGAATAAATTGTTCGATGTCTACTGCCACTAATTAAAACACTAACAAAATTCTCGGATCGATGTACTCATTGTCAAAGACCTTCACCAGTCCAGAATTTTCGATGGATAGGCATCAGATACACTATTCCTTTAAAAAGTCTAAAGTTAAATTAATAACTACTACGTATCTAGGGTGAGGTAAATGACTCTATTGACGATATTTTGTGGCGGCCTCTTTGCTCTACCTATTTCTTTAACAACGCATTCACGTGAGCGGCTAGTTTTTCGAGGCCTAGTTGCGCAGGCTCTCGACGACCATTGTAAAATGAGGCTTAATGTAACGTCATAGCTGAGAAACTCGAAAAAATCTTTAAAACCATAAAAAGACAAGCAAAAAGTCTCCTAAATGCTTCCGTCTTACGTGACAAAACGCAGTACACCTACCAATAATCAACAATGGAATTTCCGAATGCTCAACCGGACTCAATTGAATTGCAAACTTATTTTAGAAGACGGAAATTGTGTTGAGGAAGTCGTTGAGACAATACCGGTGCGAATGCATTGTGAATTTGGAAACGTTTATTTTTGTATTATGCGATTTTATTTTCTGCACGTGGTAGCTATTTTTGGATGTCACGGAAAATGCCGGCGGAGAGAAATCTTTGGTCTTAAATGAGTTCTATGCGCACGCCATACAGTTAAAAATTGAGTAGTTTTAAATGGTTTAAGTAATTCACCTCAGTGTTATAAAGCTAGGCTGGAGACCAGAAGGTTCTTGGTTCGATTCCCGGGCCATACAAGGTAATATTAACATTTCTTTATCCAGGAATTATTACCTATAGTCCGAGATAGGTGATGTGCCCGAGACCTTTGCATACCTTTTCGGAGATTATTGGTGTAAATAAATAAAGTTCTAATCATTAGAAAGTACTAGAAACCTCTGAGTGGGACCTCTCACCAGGTGGACCGACGACCTGGTTAGTTTTCCCTCTCATGTGGAAATCCATGGGGGAGGGCTATGTGATGTGATATAATGATGATAGTTAAAAAGAGTCTTTATTTCTATGTTCACAAAGTATATAAACGAAATAATAACATTAATAAACCTAAAACGTAATGTATAAAATTGCCTTAATCACTGTTTGAATGAAAAGGCCAAACCTTGTAACAGAAAATAACGGATTGCGGAGGAGTCCGTTGCAACATGTAAAAATAATGATATGCATCTTTATTTGATATTACAAATGCTTTTTTAGGGGCTGTTTGTTCGTTTTATTGTAGGGGCTTCAGTAATGGGACTCCTATTCCACTGAAGGCGTTCAAAGTTCCAACGTGACATATGTTCAGCATTGTCGCATTCACTCGGACATACCGAATTTAAAAAAAAAAGAAAAAAATAACCAAAAAAATAATTCTAAACCGATAAACAAAGCCTTGCCTAACCCGAGAATCGAACTCAGAACGTGCGGTGGTTTATGTCACTCGAACACGGAGACGAACAACATATATTTAAATACGAGACTAGCTGCCCACGCGGTTTTACCCGCGTTCCCGAGGGATATCACATTTTCCCGGGATAAAAAGTAGCCTATATATTCCAGGATATGCTCTATCAATGTGCCAAGTTTCATCCATATCCGTTTAGTAGTTTTTGCGTGAAAGAGTAACAAATATACACACAAATCTTTCCTCTTTACCGTCCAGGCTTTGTCTGAGTGGGTTTAAATACATGTGTTAACCACAAACCATTCCAAATTCAGGTTTGAATGAATTTGGAATGAATAGCATTGTTTAGAACTGAGAGAACAATTAGGTACACTGAAAAGGAGGTACTGGTTCTGGCTCTAATTAGAGAAGATAACAAAAAAAACATATACCTTATCAAAAGCTGTGTAACACCAAAGTATGACGAAACAACTCATCTAAGCATGTCATATAACTTATTTCATAATAAAATGATAATTAAAGGTAAGTCAAGGGTAAACACGCATAATTGTAGCGCGTGTCACGCGTTATTGCGTCATATGTATTGAAGCACGCCAAATTCGATATAATCGTTTGTTTGGATGACCACACATATTTACTATCAGTTTGTACAAGTGCCAAGTCACGACGAAAACAATAGAAATGTATGGTATTCGATTCGATTCAATGTTTTGTAGACATGACTGGAGTGAGAAAGACTGTCCAACGAATTTGGATTTTACACGTAATTTTTCCAAATATTTATCTTGAGGAACAAGCTGTCGCCAGTGCCGGATTAAACACGTAGCAATTCCTACGGGCCCCGCACAAAAGGTGTCTAAGGCCGCCCACCCCCGCCTGAGCGTAATTTTTGAGTGTAATTTTTATGTTTAAAATCTAAGGCCGAGAACCTCACATATGTTATTTTGAAAAAAGGACCCTCGATAGAATTTGCTACGGGCCCCGCGCTTGATTAATCCGGCACTGGCTGTCACCTGTGTTATTTAGGGCAGGTGTACCTCATAGGAGTTCTGCGGAATCCTAGGGCATTGTTGAAGGCTCCCAGGAATTCTGAGGTTTTTTCGACCCAAAAACAAATAAAGAGGTAGGTTGTATCAAAACTCATATAAGCAATGTAATACTATTATAAATGCGAAAGTTTGATGGATGCTAGTTACTCAATAACGCCAGAACAGCTGACCGGATCTGAATGAAATCTGGCACAGACATAGATTATAGTCTAGAATAGAGCATAGGTTACTATTTTTCCCTAGATAATGTAACATCTTTCGGGAACGTGGGTGAAACCGTGGGGACAGCTAGTTCGAAATACATATTTTCTTTTCAAATTCTTTCTAACGCAAACAACAACAATAAAACAAACGAGTTGGGGTTCCGCCAAACACAGGTGTATTAATTAATACTACTACTACATAGCCAAAAAATAATTTGAAATCGCTCATGGGGTCTATTTTTAGCCTAATGTCATTCCAGCACATTCTCTCTCCAAATTCCCCACTTTCTAATGGGAAGTCTACTGAACCTTTGGCTAAGGTACAAGTAATTTCCTGGTAAACTTATTATCAGCTCCGTTTTCTCATTGCTATTTAACTACATCATCCGTTAACATGGTCGTCAACAGTAATATAATAGGTGTATAGTACCTAGAAATTACCTGTACCTTAACCAAAGGTACAGTAGACTTCCCATTACACGTAACCAACTTAGGAATAACAAATTAAAATTAAATACAAGTAGACTGTCTGAATCTCTAACAGGAGTACAGTAAAAAAGAAATGTGCCCGAAAATTCGTGTCGGTACGGTGACGGTCAGAAAATGCACGTCTTTTTACATATCTCAGTTTCATGTAGGTATTTAACCCCCTTTTTTAATTTACCGTTATTCTCGATACAGCAGAAAATACACAGAAGAGATATTTGCAGGATCAGTGAGGCACTAGTGAACTCAATAGTTACAGTCTAAATAAATAAATAAATATCCCGGGACATTCTTTACACACAGCCATCTGAGCCCAAACAAAGCAGACCTTGTACTTTGGAAACCAGATAACTTATACAGTCCATATATTACTTTTTTACATACTTAAATATATATTTACACCCAGACACAGAACAAACACACATGTTCAAGCACACAAATGTATGGGTGGGAATCGAACCCACGACCTGCGGCGTGGCAGTCAGGGTCTCTAACCACCAAGCCAACTGCCCCATGTTATATATATCGTCTTCGTGGTATAAGTGCTTGTAAAGGCCTATTTGAAGAAATTTATTTTACTTAATTTCGAAAAGCTGATGTGACCTTTTACTATCATGCCGCCATGTTTGTATGTCGTCTTAGTGGCAAGTAAAACACTAAAACTGGACATGACGAATCAATAAGGCTTTGTTAAATATATTTCACTACGAATCCCTAAAGATAAAACCACAAATAAATGATTAGATATTGAAATAGAGAATTGGGAATGCCCACTGTTTAAATACATTGATGATTATTGAACTCTTATCAACCTAACAACAATATTGTAATCTCTACAACTAATCGGTATTTTATAGTTATTTTATATAGTAACGGTTATTGAATTAATTAGTTATTAGTTAGGGTTAAAGCGTAAAGTCATTAAGAACGCTTGTCAAGGAAAATTACAAATGAAAGGGGACTTTTTCAAAATTCAAAACCATTTATACAGTTGATGCCCTCGGAAGGCACTTATGAAGGTCAAATTTGAAGTTACTGAAGCTACTACCGGTTTGGAAGTCAGCCTTCAACTGAGAAGAACCGGCAAGAAACTCAGCAAGGACTATTCAGTCAGTTACAGTTAGACCTGTTCCCGGGATGCGATTCAATGCATAATCGAATCAACCTTGAGTTGATATAAAAATCCCATAAAAATCAACAAAAATAGTTTAAAATTGAAATCGAACGCGGTAGAAGAATAACCTTCTGAAAACTGCCTACGTCATTCTCACAAAGACTAATGCCGGGTTACTATATACGATCTCTATCTAAAATCGTAAGATTGAAGTAGAATTTTGACATTACGTGTATGAAAATTACTGTCAAAAGGTTCATCAATCCATGAATTTTCGATCGGGATCGTATATTGAACCCCGCCTTAAATGTGTAAGTACTCGTATACCAGTTTATAGTAGTATTATATAAAAATATGCTTGTCTCATTCCTCATTGCCAAATATAACGTATAGGACCCAAAAGGAAACAAATAAGCCCAAAGTCGAGGAGTTAACTAGTAGCTCCCAAAGAGTTCCACATCGTGGCTCCATCAGCTCGATGGCATGAAATTATTGTATTGTCATTCAAATCCAACAAACTTGCAAAGTTTCAAATCGAAAGGATGATTAGAACTACGTTAAATTCGAACAACAAGATTTTCCATAGGTAAAAGTGAAGCTAATAAAAACTTTCCCCAATTTCCAATTTTTCCGACTTAACTCGAATTTATAAGTACGGTTACTTGTGAGCTAGAATTTTCTATCATATGCCAGTCACGGGCCAGTTGGTACTGTAGTTAGATACTGACTATCAAGCCTTCACACTTGGGTTCGATTCCCACCCAGCACGCCGCGGCCGGCGTAGTAATACCAAAACTCAAAATTGTTGAATGGAAGAAATATTCATATGGCGCTGACCCCTAATTATTGGGAGATGATGATGAGGGAGAGCATGAGGTTATTGTGAACCGCTAGAGTAAGAGGTTTAGTTTTTGTAAATTTATTCATTTCCATTAATGTTATCCTTTTTCGTAAATTACTGTAATTGGTGAAAACCATTCTCATTATTAAAAATAAATAAATAAAATAAATGATGAAAAAGTAAATGGCCAACAAGTTTTAGTTAATATACTCGTATCTATCTACATGAGCAATAACATTAGCAGAAGCTATTAAATATTATAATTATATGCATCTACGCATCACACAGACAATGTAGGTTAAGAAGTGAACACACACACATACACATATACAGATACTTGTTCCTAGCTCGCTTAGGTGATGCAACATATGGCCACCGCTTGAAGTTGCATGGCAACCGTGACTTTGATTATTTCATCTATTTATCATAGGCTAGCGCTTTTTTTTATAATGTTTTTGTTTGACTATGGTATGATGGCTGGTATATAGGAACATAATGATAGCTGCTTGACGACAGATTTATTTATGACTAGCACCCCCCCCGCGGTTTCACTCTCGTTTATCGATGTCATATATACTATGATTCAGGGCACCAATGTTCCATCAAATCGATTTTTAGTTATAAAAGGACATACTGACGTGACAGAATATCATACATTTTAAAACAGTAGAATTAGAGTCACTGATTCATAAAATGAATAATAAAAAAAAATTACTTATAATACTCACGTCAATGGGGATTGGATTTTCCTTATTGTTTCTAAAAAAAATCATTAAAAATAGTATTCATAGGACAATGAACGAAAATGGTCAAAATATCCACTAACGAGCGCTTAATTTATACGAGTATATCGTATATAAAAATGAATCCCTATTTCCCTTGGTTACAGCATCACGCGTGAACGGCTGGACCGATTTCGCTAATTATTTTTTTGTGGTATTAGTTATTATCAGGAGAAGGTTCTTATAAAAGAAAAAATTAAGAAAGTTGCGCGGAAAATTAAAAAATTTAAGAAAACATAACGACCATATTAACTTTTCTAATGTAACCTTATGGTGTTTGACATAAATGTCAGTCGTTTGAAAATATCGTTTAAAACAGAGGCATGCGTCTGAACTATATTGATAAAATAATTAATTTATAATTGCTTGATGCACATTTCACAGTCGGAAGATTCGAATTCAATATAATTTGTTAAGACAGGACAACGTCTGTCGGGTCAGCTAGTAGTCCAATAAATATTGAGTCATTAACACCAGACCACAGATAAAAATATGCTATCAGGAAGAAGTTATGACCAATTGAACCTTTTTTGTTACATACAAGTCCCGAAACAGGCGTGAGTCATAACCGAAACACTTATATTTACCCATAAAAAAAAACTTCATAAATAAGGGCATCATTATCTATTTACTAGATTTTTAAAGAATATAAAAAACTATATTGTTCCTACATCAAATTGTTTTTATTTCATATTTTTTAGACAGAAAGATGGTCTCAAATGTCAAAAAACTTGTACATAAACGTTTGGTCCTATTTAGTACACATGAAAATAGAGATTTTGATCTTTGATGCCTAAACTAGCACAAAGCAACTGTTCTATATTGAAACTATAGTAAACTATACCAGACTATAGTTAATACCTATTTCATGAACCATCATTTTTTTTTAATTCTATTGTTCTGATAACTAGGTCATATAAAAATTGTCTCCAATGAACAAAATTCTGACTCCGCGCTTATGTAGGTACTCGTTTACATTTAAACCAAATTTAAAACAGACCCTCACGCAGATTGCATATAGATACATCTTAGTGCAGAGTTCGTCCGGGGATGTACTACCACCTTACCCATTTCTGCCGTGAAGCAGTAGTGCACTTGTATTACTGTGTTTCGGTTAGAAAGGTAAGGGGGCCGGTGACATCGCATTGGCGATGCCCCTAGTGTTTCAAATGTCCATAGGCGGCGGTGACCACTTACCATCAGGTGGACCGACTGCTTGTTTATCGGCCCAAGTGGTATAAAAATTGAAAAAACATTTTTGGTTCTGAAAACTCCATGTAAGGATGTAAAAACCATCTAAGCCTTTAACAGTAGTTCCACTTTAAAAAAAACTATTTAGATCATTCTCCTATAGTCATGATATACCCACGCACACTATTACTTTCCTCAACAACGCATATCGTAGAAAAGTATATATTTATAAATAAAACCTTATCAAAACAGTACTAACAATCCATGACTCTATATTTATAGCCTCTTTTTCATGGTTTATTTCAACTTCAATTATTTTAGTAACTGTGAAAAATTGTGTATTTGAAACAAAAGCGTTTCGAATATAATATATAGCTGTCCCCGCGGTTTTACCCACGTTCCCGAGGGATATCACATTTTCCCGGGATAAAACGTAGCATATATGTTATTCCAGGGTATGCTCTATCTATGTGCCAAGTTTCATCCATATCCGTTTCGTAGTGTTTGCGTGAAAGAGTAACAAACATACTTACATACAAATCTTTCCTCTTTATAATATTAGTATAGATACCTACCTAAATGAAACGAAGCTGTGAAGTAGTACTACTTCCCCAACTGATCTCTCATCGTAAGAGGCGACTTAAAATGATACTGACGCCCTAGAACTGTGTTGAAGAGGTCCCAAAGTGGTTTGACTTAAAGGATGCGGGCGTAAAAAATCAGCCTAATCTCGTGTAATCTGTAATGTACCGTATAGATACATCTATAAAAGAACTAGTGGCAGATAAATATCTATACTAATATTATAAAGAGGAAAGATTTGTATGTAAGTATGTTTGTTACACTTTCACGCAAAAATACTAAATTTGGTTTAAACTTGGCACATAGATAAAGCATATCCTGGAATAACATATATGCTACTTTTTATCCCGGGAAAATGTGATATCCCTCGGGAACGCGGGTAAAGCCGCGGGGGACAGCTAGTTGGTGATATAACTTAGCAATGTCCCACTATCCCGTTCAATACGGATTCTTAAAATTATGTCGCAGGATATCGACATTTTCAGTTGCAATCTGTCTAAATTCGCAGAAGCAGCATACAAGTGTATTGAGAACAATAATATACCGAAATGAATGTACCTAATATAAATAGATTTTTGTAAATTAGTATACTCGTATAGTGTATTATAGTATTTGTAAGGATTTTTAATTATATGTTATTGTAATTTTGTTATAGCGTCAAATTGGTGTAAACTGTAAGGATATTATAACTTAAGTGAATAAATAAATAAATAAATAACCTAATTAATACTGATATCCTACTCAAACCTACTAATATTATAAATGCGGATGTTTGTGACGATGTATGGATCTTGGCTCTATGGATGATATGTAACACGTAAAAACTATCGACCGGATTTGGTTGAAACTTAGCAAATAAATAGTGCATGTCTTTGAATAACATATAGCCTTTCTATCAGGGGAAAATGTAACATTTCGCGGAAATGCGTGTGAAACCGCGGGAAATAGCTAGTCAGTTACATGGAAAGTGTCTGAAAAAATCTACAGCCTTAAATTTGTCTTTCAACGAAATCCTGAAACTAAATCGTTGTTATATTTTTTATTCTCATGTATGATTGTTCATCTGAGAATTTCCTTTCACATCTACTATCTAATAATATAAAGTGGTAACGTATAACGTTGTAATCTCCGAAACTACCCGTCCGATATAAAAAAATGTTTCACTGATACAAAACTACATTATTCCCGGATGATACAGGCTATGTTTTTTCCCCGGGAAAACATTTAGTCCCCGGGAACGTGGGTGTAACCGCGGAACGGCAGACATCGAGTATTAAATACTTAGAAAAAAACTTTATGCACTACAAATACAAAGAAGGTATTCATTGCTATGTTTTTGCTTGTCTTGTTCGCAGAAGGCTATTGTCCGAACCGGTACAGGTGTATAACCTTCATGGAGCTCGCTAGGACCTAAAGTGATTAATATAACCTTTTTTTATTTTGTCTCCTTCATAGAGGTTAAAGTGACATGATAAATAAACAAATCTTTACACCAATAAATAATAAAAAGGTCAATCAATAATTCGATAAAATTATTTCTAAAGCTTGTTTTAAGGCAGACCTAATCTATGTAAATAAAAATAAATGAATGGCTGGTTTAAATTGTGATGTTTTTTTTTTATGTTCCTAATAGTCCGAATAAGGTTTTTTTAAAAAAAATTTGGAAAAGTGGCCAGGTTTTCTTTTTTATTTTTGTTTTTTGAACTCAAGACCACAACTTGTGATTTAAAGACGAGTTGCAACGCATGCCGGAAACAACTAGTTATAATATAAATATTACAGTTCCTTACGATGAACAAACCTATCTTAAATATATTTGATATAATAAAGATTGTGTCAATCAAAATTCGTCTACTTAGTTATGTCAGACTGTTCATTTCCCTACATTGATAAATCTGTTATCAGTGTTCCAGTTATTTCTGTTTGCAGTGACATAGTAACACCTTTTCTTCGCTGTAAATATTCTCATAATTAACATCTCGTGTTAATGATTCACTGTAAAACAGTATGTTTATTATTCAAAACAATGTCACGACAAACATGTTTGTGGAAATAAACAATGTATGCTGGTATTGTACCTTATTTGTCGAGGAAAAAGGTCTTATCATTCAGGAACTCTCCATAGACTATCAGATTTGAATTTAGATCGGAGTGTTAAAATTGATGGATAGTTTATCAACTTTTTTTTCAATTAATGCTGGTATTGTGCCTTATTTGTTAAGGAAAAAGGTTCTATCTTTTGGGAACTCTCCATAGAAAATCTGATTTGAATTAAGAATGGGGTGTTAAAATGCATTAATAATATATCAACTTTCTTTTATTTCAAATTTACTTGGATTTGGAATCTTACTAGTTCCCATTTATAAAGACTATATTGGCAATATTATATGAAACAACATTTAAGCTGCATTATTATGCAGCTGCAGTTACGACATTGAACCTTTGACATTTGCCCATGTCTGCAGGATTATTTAAAGTTTGGTACTCACACATAAGTGATGAAAGTAAAGACGTAAGTTTGTAAACACGATATTTATTCTTCAAATAGACAAATACTTATAGATAACCCTTAACAGCTATGACATTGGTATCATAATGCTTTGGCGTACAGCTTGTGGTTTCACTTCTAACACAATCAACTATTGTTCCGTCACTTGTTCCAATTAACTTTAGCATAATTAACACTGTGTCCAATATTTAAGGTCAGCTCGTCGTCTGAGACCTATATGCTAGCGGTTCTATCTTCACTATCCACTCCGAGTCCTTCGCGACTCTGAAGGCTGAAGCCGAACTGCCGGCCGCTTCGTAGCTTCATCCCGATCTGCTGGCGAGTAGATCAAGGCTCCTCGTCCTCCGACAGGGAAGGCAGTGCCAGCTGGCGGCGAAGCCTTTCGCGCCGCTGTGGGGAGATCGACTTCTGTCTTCGCAGGCCCTCAGAATGCAGGATGTAAGAACGCTTCTCGGTCTCGAAGACTTCCTCGGAGTCATCCTCCACCAGAGCAGGTAGGGACGTCTGGCGCAGCTTCTGCCTCCTCGGGCAGTCGGTGGCGATGCTGTCCATATCGCGGGCTCTCGACTTGGGCAGGGTTGGATAAACGTCGGCGTACAACGCGGTGACAGTTTCTAGTTTCACAACCATTGTGGAAAATTTGAGATTTTTCTTTTGAATTGTTTGCAAGTGTACTCTCGTCGAATGCTCGGTGCAGAGTGCGGGGCTGCGGTGGGGAGCGCGTATTTATAGGCTCGCGGCAACCGTGATAAACGCGCGTGTGTACTGTGTTGTGTGCCGACGAGAGCCGACCGACCCGCGTCACAGTTTGTTAGTATGTGTTCACTAGGGCTTGCACCCACTTGCGATGGTAAAACCGATTGCTAATTCCGGGCGCCTTTCTTGCGATTCGGACGCTTTAACGTTTTCGGGGAAATGTAAATGTGTTTAACATGTTGTCTGTTTTGTTTTGACAACAACGGACGATGTGTCGACGGCTGAATGACTTTATATCGATAGATGATTGTCTCTACGCTGTCGTTATCAGGTCTATGAGATCGTAATGCGTTGATGATGGCGTAGGTCATGTCATGGTCATCACAATTATATAATTATGGTAGAGTATATGTCAATTAATTGCAATTTGTCATACAATTATTGTTCATAACAAACAAATACAAGGTTCTGTTATTAATACAATATACACTAAGTACGTATTTTCATTTCATTGTCCTCTCTAATTTAAATATTACAAATGTGAAGGTTTGTGGTGTGTGGATCTTTGTTACTCTTTCGCAAAAACTACTAAACTAATTTGGATATACGTGGCAATTATGTAGCTTATACCATACATATAGGGTACCGGGAAAAAGTGACATCCCTCGGGAACGCGGGGAACAGCTAGTAAAGAATAATAATGGTCTATAAAATGCTTCATAAAGCTGAAAGAAAAAGATTACTCATAAACTTTTCTACCTAACAACTTATATGAACAAGTATAACAACCTCAAATTTAAACTTCATAAAACGTCCATAAACTCCAGTATGAGGAACATCTAAAATAGAAACCGTATACGTTACCATCCCATAAAAAAATTACTTTTAACTTATTCCTTTTCTTATAATAATTACTAATTTATAAATGGAACAGAATTTTAAACATGTTGTATGTAGCCTTTAAATAAATTATGAAAAAAACAAACCCAATAATAAACCATATCATTTAAATTTCGAACGTAACAATATGATTGTCGTTACAACTTTTCGTATGATTTTTTTCCGTCTAGCCCCCTTTCACAACGAGCGAAAAATCATTTTTTAATTAGACATATTTTAATATGTTCATCAAACTATCAATATACAAGCGACCTTACATAATGGTAATACATCGTCACAGAGCAGTAGCGGAGTGCATGCAGACTGCAGACTTGACCCACTAAGTATGGAAGACTGATAAGTGAGGAGCTGTATAAATAAATATGGCTTCATGACCTTCTGATAAGAATAGTCGGGTTTACCTTTTATAAAACTGCATAACAGTGTAGCGAAATTATCTGTTACAGGAAACAATTCTGAATCAAATCAATCAGTATGCAGCACTTGCGGCGCCTCCGCTCAGACAATGGCACATCTATTGTCGTGCCCTGCGTGCCCCTCATCTTGCACACCAGAAGACCTGTATAATGCTACAGACAATACAGTACGTCTAGCAAAATTCTGGTCTAAACAAATTTAGCCAAAACGATCGACACGCAAAAAAACATCGAATGCTAACTAGTGCCTATTGAACATCTAAAAATACATTTAATATCATCAAATGTTATAATTAATATTATTTATATGAATCGATTTAAACAATGAGTATATCTTTTGATTCCATTCAAACGATCGTTTTGACATTTGATAAAAAGTAGCTGATTTGACATGTCCGTCACTGTCACTTTAAAAGTGTAAAGATTTAAGAAACAATTTGAACGTAATATATCTGTACTACTTACATAATAGTTAATATTATAAATAAGGAAGTTAGGTTGTTTATTTGTTTGTTTTGCTAAACGATTGAACCGATTTTACTGAAATCTGGCAAACACATAGCTTATGATATGGAGAGGGACATAGGCTACTTTGTCCAGAGATTGGGGGTGAAACCGCGGGAGCAGCTAGTAAAATTATAAATGGCAAATTTTGCGAGGATATAGGATGTTTGGTACTCTTTCAAGCAAAAACCAAACAGAACAAACAGACATGTTCGTGCAAATTTTTGTCCTAGATGGGAATAGAATCCGCGACCTGCGACATCGCGGTCAGGGTCGCTAACCACTAAGCCAACTGGCCTGCCATATAGTTGATGCTTTTAAAAATGTCTAGATAACATTATTAAAATGCTGAATTCTATTTTGGGTCTACCTAGATTTACAGGTTTTTCCACAATGCACAAGTTTAGCACGTGGTATCAAAACATGACCTCGATTGCTCAGTATATTTGTTATTATGCAATTATGTACTGTAATCTGTAGCCTTACAGTATAAATTGCCTTTTAGTGCTTACCTCTGTATTTATTAGATAACATTTCATCAAAGTAACATCGGTTTTTGTAGTAATTTACTTTACTTAACCCATAACACTAATATCCTCTAATAAATGAACCGTAAAATAACAGGTTTTTTTCGGCACTATGCTTTTTAACCCGGGAAAATTTAACATCCCTCGGGAACGCAGGTGAAACCGACACATGAAAACAGTAAAAGATACAGGTACTTTATTCCTCTAAAATGAGAGGCAACACTACATACCAAGTACATAGAGGTATACAAAGTAATATAATATGTAATTACAAGGATGATAATTGAAAAGTTTATGGCGACATCTATGAACGAGTAGAAACACGCGATAATCCTACATCGCGATATCAAGATTCTCTCAGGATTTGACATAATAGGTTGGGGAAAAAGTTCCTTCGCATTTTTTAAGAAAACTCAAAACATTTTTAATATGGTTTATTTAACTAAAGTATGTAGGTACCATTTTGTTCGATAACTTTTTGCCATCTTGTAGGTAGGGACATGATCCCATGATGATAGAAATTTTGGGACTTCTGATCAAAATACTGCGACAAGTGGTTTTGACAGTCCTCTCGTGATGTTAACCTGACACTGCCTAAAGAATTCTGAAGAGACCGAAACAGGTGGAAATCTGAAGGTGCAAGGTCAGGACTATACGGCGGATGCATTAATACCTCCCAGCCAAACTCTCTTAATTTTTGCAGAGTGGCTAAAGATGTGTGAGGTCTAGCGTTATCATGATGAAAAACCACACCCCTTCTGTTGATTAATTCCGGTTTATTTAAAATATGTTACCTTGGTCAGTTTCTTGACGGTTCTTCTAAGTTGAAAACTGTTCAGAACCAGTAGTAACTTCAGTGCCTTCATAAGTGCCCTTTCAAGGCCTTAACTGCATAAACGACTTTGGATTTATGCCTTAAGACAATCCAGTGGGGATGTACATTATAAAAACACACACTACCCTTTCCAAATGAGTATAAGCAAAACAACAAACTCAGGAATAAGAAAGGACAACAACATGTGAGGAGTAATAAATAAAAAAGCTTGTAATGTGGAATGAAGCAAAACACACTTGTCCATAAATAAATATGTTAAGAACATACAAATAAACATGTTGGCGTGCCTTTACATGATCATTTGACAGGTATTTTCAAAGAGAAAGTTTCTGAGCAGTTTAGGAAATATGTATGTAACCAAGTGGCATTCACCTTGTGTCTCATAAAATAAATCTTATTTAGGGAAATAATGAGTTTATGTATATCTATCTAATACCTTTAAACGAGCAATTCCCTTATATACGCTCAAACAACAAAAATCTTCAGCCTTACTATAATAAGTATAGATAAAACTGATCAATAGATACATTTTTGTACTAGTAGTATAGTTCTTAGAGTGCTGAGTTCGTCCGGGGACGTAATACCAAGGTGCCCATTTCTACTGTGAAGCAGTAGTGCCTTTATATTACTGTTTAGGCTAGAAATTTAAGGGGGCCGGTGAAATTCCAGGCACGTGAGACTTAACAACTTCATGTCTCAGTTTCGACGATGCATTGGCAATGCCCATAGTGCTGCAAATGTCCCCTTTTTCTTTTTTTTTGTTTACGACTTGGGCCGACAAACAAGCAGACGGTCCACCTGGTGGTAAGTGGTCACCGCCGCCTATGAACATTTGCAAAACTAGGGGCATCGCCAATGCGTTGTCGGCCCTGAGACGTGAAGTAGTCTCATGTGCCTGTAATTTCACCGGCCTCCTTAACTTTCTAACCGAAACACAGTAATACAAGTGCACTACTGCTTTACGGCAGACATGGGTAAGGTGGTAGTACTTCCCCGGACGAACTCTGCACTAAGAGCTCTACTACTCGGATACCATGAAGCGGACCATCTGCCTGTTTGTCTGACTGAAAAACAAATCAATTTACATCAAGTTTAAAGACGGTAGGGCCTGTTATCTTTTCCTTTTCAACCCTACAATTGAAAACACTTATTTGTTTAGAATTTTGACTTAGCACCGATAAGCCGACACGTGACTTATTCACGTTTCTATTACACGTGTACAGTCAGCAATATAAGTACTGAACAGAAGTCAATTTACAAACACTTGTCCTTACACTTCAACTAGCCATATTGTGGAAAGGGGGCATCCATTAATAACGTGATGATTTTGGCGTCGACCCCCCCTGTTAATGAGATGTCGTGAGATTTTGTTAGACCTCCCCCACCCCAAATCTCACGAGTCATTTGATACTGCTACATTGGGGCTTCACATAACCGCCATAAATATTATTAAGCCATATTCTTGTGATACTTTCTCTCCCCCATGTGAGATTAGGGTGAGTTTGGTGTAAAGGGACCGGTGAAATTACAACAATGCTACACATTCGCGATGGCCCTGGTGTCGCAAATGTCCTTAGGCGATGGTGACCACTCATCATCTATGTACCGTCTACCTTTTAATTGGCATAAGTAACAAAAAAGAAACATTCGACTAAGTTATTTCTTTATGAAACTAAAAAAACATAGAAATTTATGGGTTATGTTATAACTGAAAAGTTAGGAAGTGGGTCAGAAACGATAATAAATACTTCATCAATTTAAATCAAGCCAATTCCAACCGTAACAGTTACTGTTATAGATCTAAAATGATGTGCCACTTATAAACTTCAACAAACGTAACCAATTTTTATAAGCTTTTGACGTTTTTCACTTACAGTTAAGTTGAGCTCATAGTGCAAAGTCTTTCCGGGGAAGTCCTACTTTGCCTTTTCCGCTGTGACGAAGTATTGTACTTGTATTACTGGATGACTGTTAAAAAGGGGTTGGGGCCAGTAGAATTACCGGCATATGAGACTTAACAACTTCATGTCTCAGTCTACAACGAATTGATGAGGCCCCTAGTGCTGCAAATGTCCCTAGGCAGCTGACTCCTTTTGACAAAAAGAAGAGTTTATGTGATCCCAAACTGAGCTTGTACTAAGAGAACATCCGAGATACAGTAACATACACGTTCATGCTCACAAATATCAGGTTAAATAGACCTGAGTAGAAATCGAACCCGCGACCTGTATAGTTAGGGTGTTCAGCTGAATCCCCCGAATCTGCAGTTAGTATCTCCTGAATTCTATAACCCCTGTAAAAGACAATCACTGGGTCAATTTTCGAATCAAAAAATATTGTGTTTAAAAATCGTCAAATAAGTCACTTAACTTAAATGAAAATATTCTTTGTTAATAATATTCCTTAAATAGGCATGCCTGTTAAATATATTCGAAACTCATATTACATTTCACTAATGACTAAATAAAATTACAATAAAGAATGAATACCAAAAATAGCACCTATATAATTAATCATAGAGTTACAAATAAGGAAAACAATATGATTGTCCATCATTTTCCTAATAAGGACAACGGTTAATTTTCCTTGAACGATATACTTTTACCTTATCGATAATTAACGGGGTACGGCATGTAAATAGGTTTGGGTTTTCAGTATAGATACGTTTATCCTTATTTACGCTATGTTTACGTTAAATATCCATGTATTGTATTAACAAGTGCCATATCTGATAACTTCCATTAATTATATGATTAAAGTAAGTGCAGATTACAATACAAGAGTTGAACAACTCGACGTTTCTCATTTTCCACGAAGTACACTATTCAATACTTATTAGAACATTAGCTACAAAGAATTTGACGCATAGTTTACAGTTTTTTATTGTAGTCAACACACCTTCACACTCGGTTACCTGCTATTATATTCTGGAATCAAACTCGACGATGAATTCATGATTCCCTGTCTCGCTCATGACAGTACAGGCAATAGATGTATATTAGAGGAAATAATAAACTTTGCCTTGAATATGTAATAACTGGGCGTGTGTGTGCCCACTTAAACGAGTTCTTTTTCCTTTTCTAGCTCCTTCACCAGAGTACAGATTTTTATTATTTATACCACTTGGGCCGACAAACAAGCAGACGGTCCACCTGATGGTAATTGGCCACTGCCGCCTATGGTTATTTGCAACACCAGGGGCATTGCCAATGCGTTGTCGACCCTGAGACGTGAAGTTGTTAAGTCTCATGTACCTGTAATTTCACCGGCCCCCTTACTACAAGTGCACTACTGCTTCACGGCAGAAATGGGTAAGGTGGTAGTACTTCCCCGGACGAACTCTGTACTAAGAGCTCTACTACTCTAAAATATACTTTCTACTACCCCCTTACTCATCTCTAGGGTACCTTAAGAGACCTTTACTTTGATTTAAGAATATACCAATGTCCACGTGCACTTTACACCATGCACCGAGTGGTAAATAAAACCATTTGGAGATATGTTTGGCATCATCTAATATTATAAATCGTTAAAAGAGGATAGCTTGGATCTTTAGGAAAGTTATATGCCATTTTTCGCCTGAAAAATAGAGCACTTTAAGAGGGTGAAATTGTAGATGAAAGTTTGAGTATAAAATGCGGTAATATAATAGTCGCTAACGGTTTGTTATTTTTTTACTAATAAATAGCTACACGGATCATGATGTAATTTGTCTCGCAGACGGTGTATGATACATTTTTAACGTGCGTGAAATCGCGGAGAAGAAATTAATGAACATACGTCTACCTTTAGAAGTAGCAAGACTCTTAGTGAAGAGTTCGTCCGTAAGTACCACCTTAAGGTAAGGTAAAATAAGGTAAGGGAGCCGGTGAAATCACAGGAGACTTAATAACTTCACGTCTCAAGGTCGACAATGCATCGGCAGCCCTGTTGTTGCAAATGTTCATAGGGGGCGACTGGCTGTTTTTTGGCCGAGTTGACATAAGAAAAAAATACCTACTAGAGTACTAAATATATTGCGTTGACCCCAAAATGATGGTTACTTCGGGCAGATGATTTAGTTATATTACACCCATATTTTATCATAATAATAATGTTTGTGTGAAAATAATAACAAATATATAGATAATGGTGGTCTGTGGTTGTCGCTAATTGCTATTATCAATGTAGGTATTGTTTTTGTGGAAAATTACACAAAATTTGATGCTCAGTTACTGCGCATAAGATATAGGCCACTGACATTTATGAACGTGATATAAAATAAACGTATCAATTACTCGGATTACATACGTATAGGTAATCATAATAATATATAAGAAACGAGTGAATAGGCTAACGGGAAAGCGAGATCCATCTTTGGCCTGATCTTCACTTACCATCAGGTGAGATTGAGGTCAATCGCAATACCGTCACAAATAAAAAATATAACTAAATATTAATACGTGAAGCGTAAACTTTAGACCCCATTTTAAGAAAACTGCGCCAACGTATGAACGTCAAATTTGACACAGTTAAAGTTTATATGTAGAAGAAGTGAATAAAGATATTTTTTTATGTAAAATGCGTTAGTAATACATAAAATTAGTTTTAATGAAGGGCATAATGGCGTATTCGCGTACACGCTCGCAGCTGACGTAATAGACAAATTCAAAAAGGTTCTATGCAAATATTGAAAAAAGGTTATATATTCTGAGAAACAAACCTCAATAAAGTTAAAACTTAAAATATTTGGTTGGGGAAAAAGTCTTTTCGCATTATAGTATGTATGAACTTGTAATAAAATCTCTTTGGCTATACTATTTGTATCTGGCTGGTTTTGGTATCATTGAAAGTTTAAATTTTAAAGAACATAATGCATTTGTTTTTCGTACCGCCAAGATGAGTGAATCTAATGAAGAAATTCGATTCATTTTAAATTTTTACTACAAAAAAGGTAAAACTGCAACGCAAGCCGCGAAAAAAAATTGCTATGTTTATGGACCTAGTGCAGTGTCTGTGAGAGTAGTACAAATTTGGTTTAAGCGTTTTCAATCCGGAAATTTTGATGTCAAAGATGCACGTCGCTCTGGTCGCCCCATTACGGATAAAATGGATGCCATTTTTGAAAAAGTGGAGCAAGATCGGCATATCAGTAGTTACGACGTAGCTGAAGAACTGAAAATTGACCACAAAACAGTTTTGGCGCATTTGAAAAAAACTGGGTACACAAAAAAGCTAGATATTTGGGTACCTCACGAGCTCACTGAAAGAAACCTAATGAACCGTGTACTCATTTGTGATTCTTTGTTACGACGTCATGAAACCGAACCATTTTTGAAGAAGCTGATAACTGGTGATGAAAAGTGGATCACGTACAACAAGAACGTGCGAAAAAGGTCGTGGTCAAAGGCCGGTCAGGCTTCACAGACTGTGGCGAAACCCGGGTTAACTCGCAACAAGGTGATGCTGTGTATGTGGTGGGATTGGAAGGGCATTATTCATTATGAGCTGTTACCACCAGGCAGGACCATCGATTCTGAACTCTACTGCGAACAACTGATGAGATTAAAGCAAGAAGTTGAGAGAAAGCGGCCGGAATTAATCAAAAGAAGGGGTGTGGTTTTTCATCATGATAACGCTGAACCTCACACATCTTTAGCCACACAGCAAAAATTAAGTGAGTTTGGCTGGGAGGTATTAATGCATCCGCCGTATAGTCCTGACTTTGCACCTTCAGATTTCCACCTGTTTCGGTCTCTTCAGAATTCTTTAGGCAGTGTCAGGTTAACATCACGAGAGGACTGTCAAAACCACTTGTCGCAGTATTTTGATCAGAAGTCCCAAAATTTCTATAGCAATGGGATCATGTCCCTACCTACAAGATGGCAAAAAGTTATCGAACAAAATGGTACCTACATACTTTAGTTAAATGTAAATAAAGTATATTAAAAATGTTTTGAAAAATGCGAAGGAACTTTTTCCCCAACCTATTATATATAAAATTACGGTCGAATTTCGATCGGTACGCGACCTTTAGTAACAATAAATAAATAAAATAAATGTAATGGGACATACGGCCATCTGATTCCAAACTAAGAGTTTGTTGCTAACTATGGAAACTAGATGACTGATATACTACTATTTGTTTTTCTTTTTTCATAATAAAATCTTGATATAAATAAATAATTCGTTGGTATTATTAATTATGTTCACCCCCGTCCCCGAAAGAACTAACGTTTTTCCCCAGCTAAAACTTAGCCTATCATTGTGAATGAATTTAGCTTTCTATACCTTTTGAAATCAGAAGAAGAGTACTTCATCCAAACCCTATAAAAAAAAATGAAAAGATTAATTCAAATTGACTTGACCTTGGCTCATAAAGCCAGTTTTCTTCTTAGCGTGTGCTTCCCACCTACTGTAACATCAGTGAGCATATTCACACGTCAGTACTTCGTCAGTCCAACGTCAGTATCACTCAAACGATAACTAGTCATACCAGTTCAATCCGACAACCATTCAGAGGTTATCTGAAGAATCCAAATAAAAATTTACATCAATAAACTTTACCGATAAAATTGGAACATATTGTTTGATTTAAATTCTCTAACATTCTCAACTCTATTCTATTACCCCGTACATTTTGTAAAACAACGAGACCTCGAAGAGGAAACCTCTCACCTGATTGCTTAGTGAGCGCAAGGGATGGAGCATAGATCTAGCATCATCTAGTTAATGTCATTTACATTATAGAATCACACCCAGCACTTACCTTGTCGATGAGACGCATCGAGGCCTCGGAGAGTTGTTTTCTTAGGTTTTTTTTAACAAACAGGCAGACGATCCCCCTGCATCACCAGGTGCATCTAATGCATTGTAAACCCTAAGACGTGAAGCTGTTAAGTCTCATATACTGTACAGAGCATGCCCTGGCCTTTTACGTTAAGAAGTCTTACTAGAACTCATCAGTCGTTACCAGTACTTCAGAACACAGACTTCAAATTACGTAATGTGGTGCATAAATGATGAATCATTGAGTAGGTATTGAAATTGGTCTAAATACACTAGTCATGACCCTGCCGTAAATTCTCAGTAATCGACACAGTAGTGACCTACCTGAAATGTTGATGTACCAATCTGAAAGGCCAATTTTGACTGTACGAGCTATAGGAAAACTGACCCTATTTATTGATGATAAGGTTCATCTACAATTAACCATAGGATCATAAATGAACCGTATGTCAAAAGAAACTTACACATAAATATTAACTTCAGAATAATGTTGACAATTTTCAGCAGCAAACATAAATAATATTATTGAATTTCAGAACGTTCAGTCTACGTCACAGCAACACAATAATATTTCTTCGAAACTCCTTCACCAAGAAATAAATCATTGAAAAACACGCGAGAAAAAGAAATCAAAATTTATCGTCGACAAGGCAAGACTGCGACGTCAATCAAGCAAAACGAATTTACTCGGAAAGCGTTATTTTCAAGGAAAACACGAGTTCCCAGTATACCTAAAGTGTTTGGCTCTGGCCCAAAAATACCTACTTACCTGCCCTGATAATGCACCTTACTTGCCGCTACCAAGAGTCGGCCCTTAATATAGATTATATTACCCGTTGAAGCATATTCCAAAAATAGGCATGTCCTCATTTCGGTATACTTCAAAAAAAAATTTTAATCCTCTTTTATAGGTACGTAATTATACTAATAGGTATTGTACATTAGGTCCTTTGAAAACACGGAAGAATCCGCGTCGCAGAAGTTCTGTTCCGTTTGAAAACTGGCAATTAATTCAAATATCATTTACATTTCTAATATATCCTGTGGCAACCTCTAAATAGCATACAACTTAATTCTTTTAATACTAATCATACCAACACTTACTAGGTACCTATTTCTACGATAGCGGGTCAAATGTGACTTTATGTTTCCTGCTTGAATGTATGAAATATGGTTGTTAGGAAGGGAAATAAATAGTATAACTGTATATTAATTAGTAAGAAAAAGTCATGAAGTCAAATGTGCAAAAGCAATAAGATGATACGTGCATTTTCAATGCAAAGTTCAAAATGGGTCATTTGACCCGGTTATGGTATGTTTAGTGTAACAACACAAGAGCTTAGACTCTGTATTTACCATCATATAGAGGATTTCTTCGGGAAAGTTTATGTTTCTTACTAATATTATATATTAACTAGCTGTCCACCGCGGTTTTACCCGCGTTCCCGTGGGATGTCACATGTATTATACATGAAAACCATCCTCTTCAATCACTATATCTATTAAAAAAACCGCATCAAAATCCGTTGCGTAGTTTTAATGATTTAAGCATACATAGGGATTTAGGGACAGAGAAAGCGGCTTTGTTTTAAACTCTGTAATGATATATACATTAATATATAATAATAAATATTGTATATAAATGTGAAAGGTCGCATGAATGGATGTTTTTTACTCTCGCCAGACCGGCTAAACGGATCTGGGTGAAATTTAGCACAGACATAGATTATAGCCTGGAATAGCACACAGACTAATTTTATATTGGGAAAAAGTAACATCCTTCGGGAACGCGGGTGAAACTGCAGGGGAAAGCAAGTAAAAATATATAAAGAGAAATCTCTTGACCTCTTTTTAAGCATATTGTGCGCCCGGATGAGTGAGATTTGACATAATTAATGTTTAAATGCTGAAGGAGTGCAGAACGCTTTAATTTATATATAGGTTCCAAGTATTACAAATGTACTAAATTAATGAAAAATTATTGTTTACGTCATACTGCCAATGTAAAACATTTAATGACGTACATATTTATACACGCTCGTTGCTGACGTAAGAGAAGAAAATTAAAAAAGTTTTATGCAATTATTAAGGAGGTTATATACTCTGACAAAAAAACCTCAGTAATATTCAAATTATTTAATTATCCCCCTTAGGGGAAGCCGGGCAGGTCACTAGTATTTCATACAGATAGAGTTCAATTATTTTTCAATAGGTAATTAATGAGTAATTATTTGATATCAAATTAATTTATGTTTCAATATAACAATAGCGTATTTATTAACCGCAGACATGTTAGAATGACACATGAAGATGTCATGTTTCTGCAATACTTATGTAATCCGAAATATTTTCAATATTCTGTCAATATTCATCATATTTCAAAAATAATTAACATAAAAATATTAATTGGGTTTAATAATTTTATTCATATACAACGTGTTACAAAATACCCCGTAAAATATTATTAATTTATCAAAGCCAACAACCCTAGTAAGCTGTCATGTCATGGAACCAGATTATTTAACAGTAAGGCCTACGTACCTATTTTACCTAATAATTGTCTAATTTAATAGTTTTTCTATTTTTCATTCATAAAAATCTGTTTTTTTTTTTTGGGGGGTATGTTATACAGAGCGTTACTACGGTTCTTAAATATTGTGAATGGACTCATTATAAGGCCCCATTTAACCTCCTTTCGACTTTCCGAGTAGTTTTGTCACAGCCTGTATAATAATTTTAATAATTATTAGAGCCAATGAGCCTATCGAGAATGGGAAGATTTTTAGGTCAACCTGTATAAATATACTATTAATGATATATGCCGACTTAACAACTTCACGTCTCAGGATCGACAACGCATTGGCAATGTTGTGACAGGCCAGTTGGCTTGGTGGATAGTGACCATGACTGCAAATCGCAGGTCGCTGATTAGATTCCCACCCAGGACAAACATTTGTGTGCATGGACATATCTGTTCTGTGTCTTGGTGTAAATATGACTATGTTTTAGAAAAAAAACGTTGTATACGTAGTATATCAGTTATCTGGTTCCCATTGTACAAGCTCTGCTTAATTTGGGATCAGATGGCCGTGTGTAAAGAATGTCCCAAGATAAATATTTTTTAATGTGGCGTTGCAAATGTCCATAGACATTAGTGACCACTTACCATCAGGTGGACCGTCTACCTGTCTGTCGCCCTTATTGGCATAAAAATTTAAAGGTTTAAATAATCAACCCTAAAATTCAAAGCAATAAGGTAAAATTTTCAGTGATATCTTCAATATTAAAACGGAATTTCCCACATTAGAATTGTCAATTTGTGGAAAACGAATTAAGAGTAATTATTACTAATTTAATTATTTATTATATAAATCATTTGGATGTGTTACAGTTTTAGTATTGTAATATTCCTGCTAGTGAGTCGTCATTTTAGGATATCCTTAGCAACAGTAGAAACACGTATTGACTTTACAACCACACGTCTAAGGGACGACAACACATTGGTGATGCCCCTGGTGTTGCAAATGTTTAAAGGCGGCGGTCACTACTTACCTTGTGATAAACCGTCATACCTAAATATATACTTAAAAAAAACTATATTATGCATATATCAGTTGTCTGGTTTCCATAGTACAAGCTCTGTTTAGTTTGGGAGATGGCCGTGTGTAAAGAATGTCCCAAGATAGGTCTTATTTATTTTTACCTACTCGGTATTCGCTACCCTCAGTTGTAGTTTATATAGCTTATATCTAAACAGCCTTTCACAAACATTATAACTATATTTTTTGCTTTGAAAGTATTTAATTTTATAGGGTGTTATTTAACTTGCAAAGTAGGTAGGTCTTTCAGTAATCTATATTTCCACAACCTACTGGCAGATTAAGTTGTATATATGCAATACTTATGTAAGTTTTGGTGACAAGCTATGTTTTTTTTTTTTTTTTTTTTTTTTTTATGCCACTTCGGCCGACAAACAAGCACACGGTCCACCTGATGGTAAGTGGTCACCGCCGCCTATGGACATTTGCAATACTAGGAGCATCGCCAATGCGTTGTCGACCCTGAGACGTGAAGTTGTTAAGTCTCATGTGCCTGTAATTTCACCGGCCCCCTTACCTGTCTGACCGAAACGCAGTTATACGAGTGCACTGCTTCACGGCGGAAATGGATAACGTAGTACTATCCCGGATGAACTCTGCACCAAGAGGTCTACTACTCAGAATAATTTTAGGTTTTTAATAAAAGGTTGTTACAAACAATTCTCTCCTTCTCTATCTGTAATATAAACTGTTATAGTATTGTAGTAACGTACTTGCCTGTAACATTATGTAACATTAACAGGAACTAATAGTAATTCACGTTACATAAGTACGTGTAAAATATATCTACCGGCGTAATAAAAATTACGTTACAAAAGCGTGTGAAATTTTAAAGCAGAAATTACCAGTGCACCTGTATTATCAATAGTTAGTGCGTAAAGAACAATAGATTATGTATATCAATGATTAAGGTTGATATTTGGAATCTTATCATTTCTAATACGATTTTCCTATAAGTGTATGATTGGGGGAAATCATTTGAGCGATAAGATCTTATAATTTCTTTATGACAATCGTACCATAGACACTAGGAATACAGGATATTGTTAATGTGTTGCCAACCTATGCTAAAACTTTATGGCAACTGGTTTTAAGGTACAACTGTCTAAACACACCAGTATTTGGAGCCGAATCTGCAATTTTTACATAGTAACTACTAATATGCAACAATCAGCTTGCTTGACATTTTATAATACATACCTAAATAAATCGAGTTCTTCGAGGCATTCGAGGCTCAGAACTGCTAAGGGTTAAAATCACTCTCCAGTAGATGTGCTGTGATATACTGTTTCATGTCTATTTGTTCTGTGTCTGGTGTAAATAACTATATAAGTATGTATTAGTGAAAAAGTAGTATATATATTTCAGTACAAGCTCTGCTTGGTTTGGAATCAGACGTCCCAAAATATGTAAATTTTATAATTCATATTAATATTTATTTATCATCAGCCACATAAAAGTTTTATAACTACTAGAGCAATCTAAATAAAAATAAATATTAATTAGAAAAATAATAATTACATTTGATAGCAACACTGAAAATCCCAATAACTTTAAAAAAATAAAAGAATCCCATGAAATTACCATAACCTTGTGGGGGAAACCGCTAGGTGACCATGATAATGTAACAACTGCGCAGTAATAATTAACAGCGTATGTTGATATCATAAGCCGAACAGTGATAAACAATAAAATAATGATATTTTTCGTCAAAAAACACTGTCGGTAGGTATTTACGTTTTTTCATTTGGTAACACTAACCGATTAGTTATAAGCATAGAACATTTATACCTTATAAGTCCTCCATAATGTATGCAACTGAAATATTTTGCATCTGTTGCAGCTAAAAAAGGTTTTTATTATAATAGTAAATATTTTCTTTATACAGAAGAACCAAGTGTCTGAGTTTTGTGTAAAATATATATGTTTTGTTTTTTTTGTCAATGTCTATGATCATGTTTAAAGATTATTATCTATTATAAAAAAAAATTGTAACACCTAACTTCGCGAAAGAAGAATGCACAAATAAAAATGTCTGGATTACCAAGCTAAAAAAATACTGCTTACTGCATATTCTACTTCTTGTCTAAATATCTATAAGTGTGTAATTAGAAAAAAAGTTGTATATGTATACTACATATACAACTTTCTGTCAGTTGTCTGGTCCATAGAACAAGCTCTGCTTACTTTGGGATCAGAAGGCCGTGTGTAAAGTGTCCTAGGATATTGATTTATTACTAGCTGTCCCCAGTTTTACCCACTTTGATGTCACATTTTCCCGGGATAAAAAGTAGCCTATATTTAGCAAGTATTTCCAGGATATGCTCTATTTATGTGCCAAGTTTCATCCAAATCTGTCCGGTAGTTTAAGCGTTAAATACATACAAAAATCCATACATACAAACATTCGCATTTATAATATTACTAGTATTTGCTGTTCTTTTCATAATGTTTATTTGTATAGATATTTGCACCCAGACAAAGAACAAACACAGTCCACTGAGCTGCCCCCTTATTCAGCTAATACAAACTTCGTCGGCGAGCCGCTTCACGTTGGCCTCGGAGAGCTTACCTCTCACGTGATTAGTAGTATCAGCGTAGTGAGCGAAAGAGATAGAGCACGGAGGCCGTGACGAAACATCCTCGGGTTAGTGTCATTTTCCTTAGAGAATCGATCCCCTGGAATCAACTTGTGACAAGGCAGTCGGTGCCATTATGTCAAACCGCCCGTAATTTTATTCTATTCCGTTTTTATTCTGACGAAAAACGACGTAGTTTTTTATCAAATAGTAAAATCTTTTTAATAGTCATTGCCCATTCATGATTACATAGTTCAATGACAAGTAAATAAAAATGTTACACAAACTAATTGTTAGCATGACTTCACAAAATAATGATTTTGTAAATTGATAAATTCATTATCAAAGTTATTTGAAACAATGATTGGTTAGTTAGTGGTAGTTACTTTTTAAATCCCAAGTAATCTGACAAACATCCAGATGGTCTACCTGATGGTAAGTGGTCACCTCCTATGGGCATTAGCAACACCAGGGGCATCGATAATGCGTTTTCGCTTGAGACGTGAAGTTGTTAAGTTGCATGTGCCTGTAATTACACCGACCTGACCTTTCTAACCGAGGCAAGTAATAAAAGTGCAATACTGCTTCACGGCGGAAATAGGTAAGGTGGTATTACTTCCCCAGACGATCTCAAGGTTTGTGTTCATTAAATATTTATCACATATTATCCCGCTCAAGTGAATTCGGGGCAGGTGGCTAAGTAGCACATAAAGTTTAGATTATTAGCTTCATTGGTCCATAACTATCTATATGTCGGTTTTACATGTTTTTTAAATAGCTTGCGTTATTTTTTTCGGACTGTTTCTTAGATGAACCATGAAGATGTCGAGGATGTAATAATTTATCAGTACCTACCTATACTGCAGAGGTAGTAGATAAAGAAAAAAAATTTAAAGAAAAAATTTACAAGCGAAAATCTTATTCCTTTTTTTATCCCACTTTGGCCGACAAACAAGCAGACAGTCCATCTGATGGTGAGTGGTCACCGCCGTCTGGACATTTGCAACAGCGTTGTTGAGCCTGAGACGTGAGACGTGAAGTTGTTAAATCGCATGTGCCTGTAATGTCACTGACCCCCTTACCTAGTAATACAAGTGCACTACGCTTTACGACGGAAATGGGTAAGGTAATACTTCCCCGAACAAACTCTGTACTAAGCGATCTACTACTCTATACATTATTACAAACGCCACTTTAAATATGGTACACGCATTAAAATCAATTATAACAGTCATGATTCTCTCTCTAAAACGAAGGCCGATCCAGTATATTTTAAACTAAACTTATATCCAATATACTAATTATTGTATAAGGTTCACGTTATCGCAATACGCAGTTAAAATCTCTTCACGCAACATTAAACTTTATTCCTCTTACATTACGGCCTACGTAATACCTATTTATGTATGACGATGACGATGGGCCTCCATAGGCCCCACGATATCTATGACGTCAAGATTTTTGTTACGATTTTGCGTCACGCTCATAAAAAAAACGTTTGACGTAAGTGATTAGTGTGGAGATTTGCGATAAATTTACAATAGGTTTTTACTGATTTCTTTGTTAAAATATTAAAGCTTGACAAGCCCACGTTATTGTTTACTGATTATGAACTACTATCATTTCGTCCCGTGGTTTTACCCACGTAATCATATCTGTAAACATTAGAAAAATACAAAAAGTCAGGAGCAAAGTAATCAGACAGAAAACAAAGATAACAGATGCCCTCACACAAGCCCTAAAATTGAAATGGCAATGGGCAGGTCACGTATCGAGATACACAGACAGCAGTTGGACAATCAAAACTACAAGGTGGAAAGGGCCAATCGGCAAAAGAAGGGTAGGGAGACCGATGAGACGATGGGCTGACGACCTAACCGAATTCATAGGAAAAGACTGGCAAACTACCGGAAAAGACAGAGATGAGTGGAAAGGACTGGAGGAGGCCTTCACCCGAGGAGGGGTCCATATCCAATTACAAAAACTAACATTTAGACAATAAGCAAAACATTAACTAAACACTAACAAACAAATACAAACCAACATTTAAAACAGAAATTTAATTTAATAAGGATAAGGACATACAGGCTTTTTTTAAATTTATTAATTTTTTATAATCATATCTGTTCTTATCCTATAAATGAGGATTAGGTAATAAAATATGCTTTCTTAGTTCAGACCACTGTAAAAAAATTGTTTAAATTTCATGTTCCAATGACCAGCGGTACTCTGCGTTGGTAATTTATGTACATATTATTATTTTCTACATATTATTACGTAAAGTAAAGAAATGTACCCCTTTAAAAGCATATTGCGCGTGCGGAGGTGTATGAGATTTGGTATAATATTTTTTTTTATTTAATAAGTGTTACAAATACATAAAAAAAATCAATATAAAAAAATTGTTTACGTTCATACTGCTAATGCCAAACATAATGACGTATTGCACACGCTTACAGCTACCTATGTACATATAATATTAATGTAGGTACACAATGTCACAAAAGAAAATTACAGTGTAAACTCTTTATAACGTTATCCTTTATAACGATAAACTCCCTATAACGTTGAAGTGAGCCCAAGTTGGTTGGTTTGTTCACTTTGTTTTGTTTTTTTTTGTTCACTCCATATAACGATAACTCTCTATAACGACAAAAAATGCTCAGTCCCTTGAGTTTCGTTATAAAGAGTTTACACTGTATATGTAAAATGTACTCCTGCGGTTTCACAGGTTCTCCTGAGAGATCAAATATAATCTGTAATGTGTCCCGAGCATATAACATTGTCTATGTCGTGTTTGTGAAACAAAAGTATTTTTTATTATTTTATAAAAGTGTCAGTGTTATTAAGATGTAAATATGGCGCCACAAGACGAGTCATCGCTCCGTGAAGTTTTCTCTTGGCGCCATATTATGGAATTCGATAAGTGAATCAAGTATTGTAGTCTTAAAAGTGTAACATAAAGTTATCAAGTGTTACATGCTAATAAATAAACAGTGTGCAATATTATGGTGTTTCTTTCGATTCAACAAAACGTATACCAAACTAAACGTATTCTAAAAAATTGCAAACAAACCACTCCCTAATTGCCAGTACTGACGCAAAAAACAATAGCTTCCATAAAACACAATATTACGTGTAAACAACACGATACACCGTGGCACGTTTTATCATGGCTAAATTTACAAAAAAAAAAACGCGTGGTTGTACCCGTGCTCACAGAACATCACGTGGATGGAAATGAGCGGGAACGACGACGTGTTGTAATGAAAAAAAAAGTGCCTACAATTTAGATCTTTATGAGCGATTCGAAATTCAAATATTTTAAGTATCCGACTATTTTGTAGTAATTTTTGGAATTGACAATACAATGAGTGCATTGTATTATTTTCTTACTTCCTTTTTTTTATTCGTTTTTTTTAAGTTTTTAATAAGGGTATAAGTTAGAGACCTCAACTACCACGCCTCAGGTCGTCGGTTCGATTCCCACTCAGGACAAATATTTGTGTCCATGTACATGTCTGTTTTGTTCTGTGTCTGGTTGTAAATATCAATATATAAGTATTTATTTAGAAAAAATAAGTTTAATATGTAATATATCAGTTATCTAGTTACCATAGTACAAGCTCTGCTTAGTTCGACATCCGATGGCCGCGTGTTAGAATGTCCCAGGATATTTATTTATTTATTATTTGCTTTCCTGTATAATGTATACTTGTATAGATATTTGTTATTTTTATTACTATTAATAGTTAGGTTAGAATTCTTTTTTTTTTTAATGCAGATTAAAATATATAAAAGTACCTATATTTAATAAAATCCCAAGTGACAAGTACGTCATACCCATACTAAATATTCATTATTATAAGTACTAGGTATTTCAAAAATAACCCAAAATAATGAACCGTTAAGGTATTATTTGCGCAGACTGGTAAATATTTAAATTAAAACCGTTAAATTGTGACAATTTATAAATTATTAATACCATATTAATCATATTTAAGTAAACATTAAAAAATATTTATCTGATCAATATTAAGGACTTTGTACAAATGCTTTTCGTTCAATCATTCAACTTATATTATGTTACTGAAGTTACATGGTAGATAGCATAAAATTATGAGAACTGATTTATATTTCACATAGCTGTCCCCCGCGGTTTCACCCACGTTCCGGAGTCTGTAATGCGCGAACTGACAATCGCGGGAAGTTAAAATAGTCGGGAAGAAAAATTACAGAAAACATATCGTCTGAAATTTTCCTTTTGTTTCCTACACAATATTTTGTTCTGTAAGAACCTTTTTCATTTCATTTTATTTTAACATATAGAAAAAGTTAGACAACTAAAACTTTTTTTTAATTTTAGTCTGAGCAAGGAGCATAACTCCACTGCTACGCAGTACTGCCGACGTAGAGCTATTGTAGAACCGTAGAGGATCTGTAGCCGTAGAGGAACTGTTGCCGTAGCCTCGCTACGACCCGCATAGATCGCTCTTTATGTAGCTAACGTAATATTGACACTATTCTGGGGCTCGATTCTGTAAGAAAAATTACACTAACTCGAGGATGTTTCGTCGCAGCCTCTATGCTCTGTCTCTATCACTTACTACGCTAATACTACTAATCACATGAGAGGTAAGCTCTCCGTGGCCTCCGTGAACCTGCTCGCCGACGAAGTTTGTATTAGCTAAATAAAGGGGCTGCTTATTAGAGTAGTAAAGCCCTTAGTGCAGAGTTCGTCCGGGGAAGTACTACCACCATAACGATTTCCGCTGTGAAGCGGTATTGCACTTGTATTACTGTATTACGGTTAAAAAGGTCGGGCCGGTAAAATTACAGACTTAACAATTTCACAAATAATAAAAAATAATAAAAATCTTTAAATGACAAATATATTATAATTTCGTACTCAAGAAATAACTAAATACATTTGCTGGGAAATTCTTCACACACGACCATCTGGTCCCAAACTAAGCAGAGCTTGTGCTATGGAAACCAGATAACTGATATACTACTACGTACTTATTTATTTTTTTATACCACTTTGGCCGACAAACAAGCAAACGGTCCACCTGATGGTAAGTAGTCACCGCCGCCTATAGACATTTGCAACACTAGGGGCATCGCCAATGCGTTGTCGACCCTGAGACGTGAAGTTGTTAAGTCTCATGTGCCTGTAATTTCACCGGCCTTACCTTTTCAACCGAAACACAGCAACATAAGTGCACTACTGCTTCACGACAGAAATGGGTAAGGTGGTAGTACTTCCCCGGACGAACTCTGCACTAAGAGCTCGACTACTCGAATTTACTATTTATTTATATATTCACAACCAGACAGACAGCATCATGCACACAAATGTTGGTCTGGGTGGGGATCGAACCCACCAAGCCAACTGGCCCGTCTTTCGGTACTATACTTTTATTTTTGATAATAGAACAACAAGTGACTCCACAAAGATAGTAATGTAGTAAATATAATGTTACTAAACACGATAAAAGTTTCGTATTGTTCGTCAGTTAACGAAATGTAACACATGCATGTTATTGACTGGTTATCGATCAATTTATCAAAACCGATTAGATATACGTTTATTGGAAAAATGTACGTAAAATATGTGATAAGAGCATTAATGAAATCACCTAACACTGACGTAGCCAAAAGAAGAAAATATTGGCAGATGAGTTATTAAAGAAGGCAGAAAAGAATTGTAGCACACAGCCAATGGCAAGGAATGATATTATAAGGAGAGACATTTCCTCCTTATGTGTTTTTTACCGCTTGTACAACGTTGTGTTCTGAGGAATTGTTTGATTTGATGCACACGGCTACTTTTTATCATCGCACCTCTCGCCATCGACGAAGAGTTCATCCTCACACATTGGAACCAAACTGGTCTCGCACTGTGCGATTCCAAAGGAGCTTTCTGTCGCGCACGCTTAAGTTGCGAAATGAGCTCCCCGCCGTGATTTTCCCAAGGGAGTACAGCATGGGGTCCTTCAAGAAGGATGTGAAGAGATTTTTGCAGGGTCGGCAACGCGCGAGTGATACCCACGGTGTTGCAAGCGTCCATAGGCTGCGGTGACCGTTTACCATCAGACGGGCCGTCAGCTTGTTTGCTACCTTAGTAGTACAAAAAAAAAATGGTGGTCATCCCTTATGAAGGAGGTTTACCCATGGCGTCCATAAAACATAGAAGCAATAACGTAATCAAGACTAAATATATCTCTAAATAATATAAAACAAGGTAACTATTTCTGGCTGTTTATTTTACCGGTTATGTTGTCCAAACTACAGAACATATTCACGCCTGCTTACGAACGGTGTTGTGTTAATGTCACATACTCGTATAGCACATTACAGGATGCCCAACTGAGTATCGCCGAAGCCTCCATGATGTTTTCGTGGAGGCCTCGTAGAAAAAGCGTTAGTGCGTTAGTAGATATCGATGCGACTTTCAGCATCATTTAGTGAATTTCTTTTGGACCGTTTAAGTAAAGTTTACTCAGGTGAAACCGGGTTAGTCGCTAGTATTGATATGAAACTGCTAAGTTTAATAATAGGTTAGCAATAATCCCTACATAGTATGAAAAAAAGTCACTTCCCGACGTCTGTACCTACTTTTAGATCTTTTAAACTATGCAACAGACTTTGATGCGGTTTTCATTGATAGACAGAATAATTTAAGAGGCAGGTTTATATGTATTACATATGACATCCCTCGGGAATGCAGGAGTATCCGCGGGGGACATTAATAAAAAAAAATAAAAACAAATTCAACTCTCGCGTAAGCGGCCCCAATATATCGCACCCTCAGAACGATAAGGGCTTAACTCAAAAAATCACTTTTGGCACATCTCTTATTGGGTCACTTTTGCACTGAGCGGGGAAGGTGTGTCGCGGTGTTAAAGATGCTGAAATATCGGTATGCTTATTTTATCATTAAATTGATTATGTTTTACTATTCATCGGATAGAGCGTACTTTGTCTAATCTCTATGATCGTAACTCCATTTCGCAAATTTTTGCGATATGTACCTAGATACTTATATACAGAGGTGTCGCTAACAGAGTCGCGAGTTCAATTGTTTTTCTCATTTCAAAAATGCCCAAAGCTCCTAAAGAAGTATTCGTTTCAAAAATAAACAATGACGTAAACGTACTTAAACGTTATTGTTGTAACAACAAGTCATTCTCTATTCATTAGAATAGGAGTAAAACGAATTAATATGAATGTGGATATTTTTTTAGGTCGTGACGCGCGTGCCCGCTTTAATCTGTAACTACTTTGCATAGCATTGAGGTATGTGCGTCAAAATGTCGTTGCAATGGTAAACAAGTGGCTGGCAGCCATTGATATTCATCAGATACCTACCAGGATGCAGTACTTGGAAGGGCGACGGGATTATATTAACATTGGAAAAAGAAACTTATTTTCGTTAGCATTTAGTCTCAGTTTCATATATTTATACTAGCTGTCCCCCGCGGTCTTACCCGTGTTCCCGATGGATATCACATTATCCTTACAAAAACCCGTACCTCCCAGATAAAAAGTAGCCTACATGTTATTCCAGGATATGCTCTATCTCTGTGCCAAGTTTCATCCAAATCTGTTCGGTAGTTTTTGCGTGAAACAGTAACAAACATCCATACATAAAAACATTCGCATTTATAACATTAGTAAGCTAGAGTAGTAGAGCTCTTAGTGCAGAATTCGTCCGGGGAAGTACTACCTTTCTCATTTCCACCGTGAAGTAGTAGTGCACTTGTATTACTTGAACGGTGAATTTACAGGCACATGAGACTTACCAACGTCACGTCTCAGGGTCGACAACGCATTGCCCCTGGTGTTGCAAATGTCCATAGGCGGCGGTGACCACTCACACTTGTTCACCCAGGTAGCATAAAATACAAACTTATTTTTGCTTGCGTTTAGTTTCAATTTCACATTATCGCACTATATAATGTGATATGTGTGTGATGATTGTGACTCATTAACGATAGAATTTTCATGAAATTTGGCATACAGATAGTACATGTGCTGATATTTTTAAACAAAACAGTATCTGAGTAAAAGCGCTGGGCGGTAGCTATTTTACATAAGAAATAGCTAACACAATCCTAAAGATTTTAGAAAACTATATTATGTAAGACGGCGACTTGTTCATCTTTACTAATATTATAAAGAAAGAGAGAGCAGATTTCGTCTGTTTGTTTATATGTGGAGCTGGGGGGTAATCTCCGGAACTACTGCAGTCAAAAAAATCATTTACTGTTTTTATGGCATATTATTCCTGATATATTTATTATTTCAAGGATATTTTAAATGTCTCGGAAACGCGAATGATACCGCGGAACGGATGCCAGTACTAAAGAAATATTGTGTAATTTTACGAATATACTAACTGTCCACGCGGTTTCACTCGCGTTTATCGATATCATATATAGCCTATAACCAAATTCCGCGTCGAATGGTAGCAGTCCCAGCCCGATATGTTCAGTAGTTTTGAGGTGATCGTGCGTCAAAGGAACCCTTTTTATCTTAAATATATCCACATAGTTTTTTTTACATCAAATAATTATCTTGAATATGAAAATTTACTCTATTGAACTATATAAGAAAAAGGAAAAAATAAAAAAAAAATGGTTCTCTAAATATTCTATAGTACCCATGAATATACAGAATTACCCGTAAAGCCGAAAGCAGGTTAAATGGGGCCTTATAACGATCCATTCACAATATTTATGAACCGTAGTAACGCTGTATAACATACCTCCAAAAACAGATTGTTATGAATCTAAAATAGAAAAACTATTAAAGTAGTCAATTATTAGGTAAAATAGGTACGTAGGCCTTACTGTTAAATAATCTGGTTCCCTGACATGACAGCTAACTAGGTTGTTGGCTTTGATAATTAATTATATTTTTACGGGGTATTTTGTAACACAATTATTTTAATGACGACAATGCTTTGTGTAGCGCTCGCTCCAGCAAGACACATCTTTATGTACAAAATCTTATTTTGAAAAGAGTAATTGCTGAGTTTATTGCCGGTTCTTCTCAGTAAAAGCAACCTTCCGAACCGGTGTTAGAGTCTGACCATTCATAAGTGCCTGTGAAAGCCTATTTGAATAAATATTTCATTTCACGTAGTATATATATATAGTCAGCAAAGTACTTCCTTATTTTTAAGGTATAAAAAGAATTATTATTTACATCGTTGTGTAGACTCATTTCTTAATATATTATGATGACATAATTAAAAATAGAAGTGTGTCAATAAAAATATAAAGTAACAATTGATAAAAATCTAGTTAATGCGATTGGAATCTAGATTAAGTATTCCGAAGCGTTCTTTGTATAAACTACGACACAATTACGCGTAAAATATTCCATTGAAGCCGGTGAATAAATACGTAGTATTAAAAAATATACATTTAAATATTTCAAATAGTATTCCATTTTCTCTATGCTCTAAAAATACCTACCCTAAATAATTGGTTTCACAAGGTTATAAATCGAGTTCATATATTTTTTTAATAACATTGATAATACATTAATGTTTTAAATAATATCATTGCAATACATAGATACTTAAATATTAAAAAAAAACATACATACCATAAATATAAAAACAAATAGGTAGTTGTTCATTTAGATAGGTTAATAACCTCCAAATAATTCGACATATTATAAAACTCCTTTTTATACAAACTTTTCTTTACTACCGCTTAAAATGTATGTATGGGTAATTTGTTTGTTTAAGAAAATTAGGTTTACAATGCTCCTTTAAATAAATTTTGCTCATCGAGTAACAGCTTTGTTACACTTATTTCTAGTGTTAATACTTAATGGCCAATTTGACAAAAACACATATCCTTTACCTTGTGACAGGCTAGTTGGCTTGGTGGTTAGCGACCCGACAGCCAAGTCAAAGGACAAACATTTGTATGCATGAACATGTCTGGTGTAAATATCTATAAAAGTAAGAAAAAAGTAGTAAATGTAATATATCAGTTACTAGCTGTCCCCCGTTATATGTATTACCCGCGTTCCCGAGGGATATCACATTTTACCGGGATAAAATGTAGCCTATATGTTATTCCAGGATATGCCCTATCTATGTGCCAAGTGTCATCCATATCCGTTAAGTTGTTTTTGCGTGAATAAGTAACAAACATACGAACATACAAATCTTTCCTCTTTATAATATTATTAGTATATATTTGGTTTCCATAGTACAAGCTCTGGTTAGTTTGGGATCAGATGGCCGTGTGTAAAGAGTGTCCCAGGATATTTATTTATTATCCCACTATATTTAATTTGTTATTCACGCAACTTACACAATTAAATAATGTCTCGTTTTCATTAATTAACAATTAACATTTAAAATAAACAGTACGTTTAGACATTAGTGAAGTAATTACCTACTTAAACAAGCAAAGAGTTATTATTATTTATTTTTTTTATACCACATGGGCCGACAAACAAGCGAACGGTCCACCTGATGGTAAGTGATCACCGCCGCCTATGGACATTTGCAACACTAAGGGCATCGCCGATGCGTTGTCGACCCTGAGACGTGAAGTTGTTAAGTCTCATGTGCCTGTAATTTCACCGGCCCCCTTACCTTTCTAACCGAAACACAGTAACACAAGTGCACTACTGCTTCCCGGCAGTAATGGGCAAGGTGGTAGTACTTCCCAGTAAGTGGAACTGGTGTTTATCTACACGAATAGTATAAATAGAAAAGATTTATATATTAGTACGATTCTACAAACACTTTTTTTTCTTAATTATTATAATGACTAGTAAGTGCCTAGTTATTCGTATCGTGTTCTTGTCACAATTTTTATGATGAAATAAATTTATTATTTATTCTTTCTAATTAATAAACTCAAACTACGGGACGGATTTTAATTATTCTTTCACTGTTAGAAAGCTATTTAATATTGAAGTAACATAGGCAATGTTATTTGAATAGAATATAATTTTTATTTGCTATCTATGCGTAGATATGGTTTTACATTAAGATATTACAAGTTTTTTTTATACCACAGAAGCCAACAAGCAATCACGTTAAAATAAGTGCTCACCGCTGGCATCGCCAATTCGTTGTCAACCTTGAGACGTGAAGTAGCATGCAATTTATAACAATACAAATAAACAATGTTATGCCAATAAAAACAAAAATTGATCAAAAGATTTTTTTTTGTAATAGTGGTTCTAGTCGTATACAGTCAGGTTCACAGATCTGCTGTTTTCTAATTGTTTTACAATAAAGAAACTTAGGTAAATGTCAAATTAGAACTGGATAAAAAAGAAGGAATAAGTAAAAAAAATTATAATCTTTTTATGCTGTCTCATAATAGATAGCTAGAATCAAATATGCATGATTCATAGAAAAAACAAGGTATAGTCATCATTATCAGCATAATTGACGCCCACAGTCAAATATTGGCCTTTCCCACCGGAGCTTCTTACAACATATTTGTTTATTTGTATCTGAGAATGGAAAACACTGGTTTCTTAATAACGTGTAACGGTAAAATTGTTGTACAAAACATTTACTTATTTAACGCTTTTTTGTATTATAACATTTTATTTTTCTATTAATGATATTCCGTCTACATACCTACATATCGCAATACAAACCACCTTCTCACAACTTTACTTTCTACGTTTTACTTTATCCGCACAAAAGCAATTTTTATACATACATTTACATGAGAGACAATTAATGTGTCTACAATGAAATACAACGTGTGTATAGCTGTTTCAACAACAATAATAACCTTCAGGGGAGACGTCATTGTGCTTCCATTTATTAGGTACTCTTTTAAACATTGAAATCGATTTTTAGAAAGAATCGACGAAGTAAACGTTCATTCTACACTACCGACTCTATGGTTTTAAGTTTTTTGTTTTTATTTGCGGCCAGTTCAAAATTATAATTCAAAATTCGAATTTCACAACAAACTATAAAGAATCTGGTATAATTACATATATCTGTTGCCCTTGTGAACGAATGAATGAACTAATTACAGATAATCATTATTGTTCTGTATTGTTAATTTTCAGATGTTTCTATCCTAAGTACATTAAACTATGGAAGTTTTTCCATTGACGTTGGAAATCAAATAACCTTGCTTTTTACTATCCATTTACGTTGATTGTTACCTCCATTGTGTAATATAAAAGATCATTAAAATCAAGGTGATCTATTTTACTACATTACTTGTAAAATTATGACAACGATGAGTTTAGTTTCATCATCGGTTCTCCTGCCTATCATTATATTAAAATAAAATTTTAAAAGATATTTAACAAGAAAGTGTAGGCCCGCTGTGGGCACTTGCCACTTATGAAGGGCCAAGTTCTTCAGTTTTATGCATCTTTTCGGTACAAAATGTTATATTATCTCTCTGCTTTTCGCATTACAGGAGACTTTTTATTAATGGTTTTGTTGACTCGGAGCAATATGCACCCGGATTAAGTATTGGATCATCAACACAATAATATTATTTATTATTTTAATCCATCGATCAACCCTGTTTATCTGATAGCTCGATAAGCCCCAATAATTACTCTATGACAAATAATCGATAAAAGAAACAGTTGCCACCTAAATAATACATAATGCTATTTGATTTCGCGCCGTGGTTTTACCCAATTTCCCTCGGAATAGAATATTTTCTTTGTATAAAATTATCATGTTAACATGTTAGTTTATGCGTGATTGAGTTATATTTTTATTTTACTATGCAAATATTCTGGGAATAAAAATAACGATATTTACATTTAATCTCCTTATTCATCTCTTATTGTTTTCTCTTTTACTATCTACCTATTCCTATTAATTTAATTAAAACGAAGAGTTTATTAGTTTTATTGTTTGTACACGCTTATTTCTGGAACTGTCAATTAATAAATTTTGCTTTTGAAAGCCTCCATTCTTGAGGAACGTTATAACTAAACAATGACAAAGAAAAATAACATTTATTCCTTCAAACATAAGGTGCATCTATTGATCCAACAGCTAATTGTATGATGATGGATATCAACCTTATTCCAAAGCAATACAGTTTCTTTTCCTATGACAATCTGAAACGTCAAAACGGTCCTCATAGCGTGCCGGCAGTATAAGTAACATCACGCATCATCAAGGGTGAACTTTAGGAGCCGAGCTAAAGAAAAGTCAGAGAGAACGCTAGGCGAAAACAAAGTATTAGCTCGGGCGGATGCGATTTTATCCATAGACTTTACTCCTAATACGAACACGGGTAAAACCACTGGGGACAGCAAGTATTTGAAATACATTTAAAACATTGATCTGGTTGTTGTTTGCTTTTTACAGTACATTAACACACAACACACTATGTGTTGCATAGACTTACTCATCACACCATTTCGTTATCAACTTTCCGACAAATCCGTCACTTATCTATTTTAATTACCCATTTAATTTACAAACAAACAAATGTTACTAACTAGGTTTTTGTTTTTCCGTTGTCTTCTCCTAGCTTCTATCTATATATATAAAAATGAATCCCTATTTCCCTTGGTCACGGCATCACGCATGGACAGCAGGACCGATTTCGCAATATCTTTTTTTGTTGTGTTTGTTTTTGTCAAGAGAAGGTTCTTATGAAAGAAAAAATTAAGGTTTCACGGAAAATTAGAAAATTTAAGAAAACTTAACGACTAGCGCGATTACTAGCACTTTTGACGATATAAACTTTTATGATGTAACATGTTTGACATTATTGTCAGTCGTTTGACAGTTGGCGCGATTGACAAAATGCGCGCTGCAAATATCGTTAAAACAGAGGCATAGGCCGGTATTATATTGATAAAATAATAAATTTGTTATTGAACATTTCACAGTCGGAAGATTCGAATTCAACATCCATTGTTAAGACAGGACAATGTCAGTCGGGTCAGCTAGTCTATTATATATAAGGAGAATAGGGTACTTTGACGCACCATCACTTCAAAACTACAGAACATATCGGGATCTACCATTCGACGCGGAATTTTTCGTAGATGGTTATAGGTATATATGATATCGATAAACGCGTGTGAAACCGCGAAGACAGCTAGTTTAGCATAAAATCATGACTCATGAAGTTCCATAGATGTTTTTGTAATACAATAAATGCTTTTTGTATGGATATCTGTTTTATCTGAGTAGAAAGGGAGTGAATACGGATATTCAGATTAAAAAGATAAATGCCAGAAAAAAACATGTTTCAACTACACAATATTATTGGGAGCAGGGCAGAGTGATGATAACGATGATGTTGACCTGTAATCTGTTACCAAGTGTTTGGTACTTGCTTCATCTCGTTATATGACTGGCCAGTTCCGAGATGGTAAGATGTGACTGATAAAAGAGCATTCGTGTGACATGGACATGTCTGTTTGTTCTGTGACTGAGTGTAGATTTTAATAAATAAATATAATTAGATTTATTTTTAGTAAGTCAGTTATCTAGTTACTATCAGATGGCTGTGTAAAAAAATTACCTAGCGTGTTGCGCGGTTTCACCTGCGTTCAGGTGGGATTTAATGTGTCCTGGGATTACAATATAGCCTATGTTACCTTTGAATAATGTTGCCTTCTAATAGTGAAAGAATTAATAAAATCGGTCTAGTGGGTTTTGAGTTAATCACATATGAATAAAAAAACAAATCCTTTTTCTTCATTCAAAATTCAAATTTCAAAACCATTTATTCAGTTTAGGCCTTCGGAGGGCACTTATGAAGGTCAAATTTAAAGTTACTGTAGCTACAACCGGTTCAGAAGTCAGCCTTCAACTGAGAAGAACCGGCAAGAAACTCAGCAAGGTTACATTATTTTTTATTTGTTATATAAATTTTTATGTATTCACTTTTTGGCTATTTTATAATTTCAATTTTACATAATTTTATATTTAACAATTACAAAATACTTATTATAGGTAATATTAAAAAAAATATGACAAGACTACAAAATAGAAAATAACAATAATTAGGTACTTACAACTTAAACAAGAGATTTAGAGGTGCACTGTGCAGAGAGCAGCTATTTCCATACATTTTTATCTTCAATATAATGAACTACCTTGTAATACGCTTTTTCTTTCAAAACTTTCCTAATATAATTTTTAAATTTATGATCAGTCATTTTGGTTATTGAAAGCGGTATCTTATTATAAAATCTAACACAATTACCAAGAAATGACTTGTTAACTTTAGTTAATCTAAAGTATGGAACAACTAACTATTCCCTTTGTCTTGTATTTATACTATGAATATCTAATTTTGACTCAAACATTCCTATGTTTCTACGTATAAACATAATTTTACAATAGATAGAAATAATTTTACAAATAGGCGCTGTGGTTACAAAGATTAAACATGTAAACAAACTTACAAAACGCGCTCTTTGTTTTTATAAAATTAGTTTAAATGATATTTAAGTACATTGTTTTTTTTTATACCACTTTGGCCGACACACACGGTCCACCTGATGGTAAATTGTTACCGCGCTGTCGACCCTGAGACGTGAAGTTGTTAAGTCTCATGTGCCTGTAACTTCACAGTCCCCTTACCTTTCTAACCGAAACACAGTAATAAAGTGTCCTACTGGTTCACGGCAAAAATGAATAAGGTAGTACTTCCCCGAACGAAGAGCTGCACTAAGAGCTCTACTACTTAAAAACATCCATATAGGATATGTTATCTTATGAAGGAAGGAGTCACCGCGTAGTAGTAGCTAGTTTATTAATTATTTTTCATGCGTAGAAATAGATAACTCGAAGTCAAATAGATACTAGTAATTTGATTATAATAATATCTACAAGATAAAGGCGTATCCACATTATTATCGGTAGACGATCTGCTCCACTTACTCATGTCATATATTTAGAATTATGACTGAGTTTATTGCATTTACTTAGTCAGCAAACTGTTTTATAAATAACATTACTTGTGTTATGACTAGCTAGTGACACGCCCCGGGTTTACTTGAGCGGAAAAATATAAATAATTAAATATCCTGAAACATTTTTTGCACATGGTCATCTGACCCCGAGCTAAGCAGTGCTTATACTATGGTAACCATATAACTGATATACTACATATACCATTTTTTTTTTATTTACATCCAGACACATAACAAAACAGAAATTTTCTTGCACAAAAATGTTTTTCGTGAACCTATGCGGCCTGCGGCGTGGCAGTCAGGGTCTCTAACCACTAAGCCGACTGATCCGTCAATGTTATTTATTATACAGCTTCTGGAAGAAATTTACTAAATGATAGTCTCTGACGAGACTAGGTCAAATTGTATGAATGAAATACCCAAAAGTAGGTGAGCAAGGCTGTGACTAAGTTATTTACTTGTTTTGCATTATCGTGTATCAAGGCGATGCTGAGTGGCAGTAGTGAAGGTCGTGGAATCCTGAGCTAGAGCATTGTAAGAACCCACTTCTAAGGGGGGCATAGGGGGATATAGGACACACTCGCCCTGAGTGGGGTTAATGGGTGCAGCTCCCTCCCGACTCACGACTGAAGGACTTTATTTTGACCAACATTTTATTTTGAAATCTTCACAAGGGTGTTAAACTTCGAGAATATCTGGCTGATTCTGGAAGATGGGTAACAAACCATTCAGGTTCTAGGCTGATGCGCTTAATATATTTAATAGATTGATTTCTACTTGACAATGTCGGATTTAATAAAATAACCAGTGACCTTTTTTGCACACGGCCATCTGATCCCTAGCTAAGCAGAGCTACTATGGAAACCAGACAACTGACGTACTACAACTACTTAGAACTTAGTTTTAAATATACTTACATAGTTATTTACATAGACAGAACTGATTAAGGTTCATTCACACAAACGTTTGTCCTGGGTGGAAACCGAACACACAACCTATCGCGTGACAATCTGAATCTTTAACCACCAAGACACCTGACCCGTCAAAATTCATTTGCTTTCGCCCACAAAAAGTAGTTTAACCATAGCAAAATGCTATTTCTACAATACGTGACCCTTGCAGAGCTATTTTCACTATTACCTATAATGACTCAACTTGCTGTTGTTTTGTATTGATCCAGCGTTCGGCATTGATGGCAGATTTGCGTAATGTTATGCGACGTGATAATATGTTGCCATTGGCTATTTCGTAACTTGTGCTCAGGAATGAGGATGTATCTTGTAAGGTGTTAATTATAGAGAAACGGCGATGGGTCAGAGGCTAAAGCACGAGAAACTTAGCTTTTTAGCTAGGTGATTAGACAGGGTCTCTAGGACTCAGGGTCATTGCCACACCGAAGGTCGTGGGTTCAATACCCACCTAAGACAAACATTTGTGTCCATGAACATGTCTGTTTGTTCTGTGTCTGAATGTAAATAAATATCTATATAAGTATGTATAATCAGTTATCTGGTTTCCATAGTACAAGCTCTGTTTAGTTCGGGATCAGATGTCTGTGTGTAAAGAATGTCCCGGGATATTCGTCCAAAAAGCTGATTTATATGTTATGTTGTACAGTAGTATAACAAACATATATATTTTTTTTAATTGAACTCAAACTGTACTGGACTACGCCAGAATTAAGGGTTACGATTGAAATATTTTGAGGGATAATTGCCGTGAAATGTTTTAAAAAAAATTCAAAATTCAAAACCATTTATTCAGTTTAGGCCTTCGTAGGGCACTTATGAAGGTCAAATTTAAAGTTACTGAAGCTACAATATATATAAGTAAACAGCAAAACAAATGCTTTGAAGTTGGTCGCGGTCCAGCCGGCCTTGTGATTTGGAACGCGCAGTACCTATCTACAGACAGACAGGTACACAGGACAGGTGTTTATAAACAATGAATATAACTGACCAAGGCAATAGCCTAAAATGTAAAGATATAGGTACTATTCAAGGTAGGAGCACTATAAAACATTTGTTTAGCGGCTCTTTAAAGGCGATGATGGATTAAAGAGACGATGTCTTGATGAAATATAATAATCGACTAAAATAAATCTATACCTACAAATTAAGATGAATTATCGGTTTTGTAATGTCAAATGAGAGCATATTACTAAATGCGTATAGTATTTACGGTCTCGTAATAAATAACTAATGTTTTCTTGTCAGTCTAATCTCAGAATCAGATCAACCCAGCCGGGGTCGATTTTGACAGGAAATTCAGTGACAGATAGCTGATGTTATAAAGAGAGAACTTAGACTTATTTTTATTCCAAAAAAAATGTAACACAGGAATCGCGAGAGACAGCTATGCATAAGAGAAAACTCAATTAATAAGATAATTTACACCCATTACCATAAACCACAAAAAAGATACTGTATAACAGATAACAATATAGTAAATAAATAGATAATCAAACTACACTACAATATAAGAGTATTTACTATTACTTTGTTGTTTTTAATTGACTTACCTATTAACATAATTAATACTGATATCATCAAAAGGGTATAGAAAGTAATTAAATATATTGCAATATAATTTAAAGTTTAATTTCTCTTTTTGAACTGTAATCTTAGGTGCAATCAGTAAAATTCAAAACAAAAGACTTCAACTAAGAAGTCTACTGAAAAAAAATACAGCGCCATCTAGTAAGTAACTAAGTAACTATCTAAGGTTGAATGCAGGTTGAATGGGAGAGTAAGTAGGCGTCAAAACAATACGCTTATAAGAACCACGGATAACAACGATGCTTATCGGCCTTGTTTGTTTTTATTAATGATAAAGAGTTTCACTTTAATTTTATAGTGGTAAGCACGTATTGCCTAGAAGTGACTGACTCTCAAGTGCGGCTGGTGCTTGATTGATGGATGGATGCATTTTCATGCGATATTTTGCACAAATAAAGAATTCCACCAGCTATTGGACATCATGGATAACCCTTGATGGCTTAAACAATACAGTAAAACCTTCAGTTTTTGAGACAATGGTGCTCTGGCTTTGGTAAACATTCCTAACATTCTTTAGAATGATGCCGAGTTTTTTCGAGAAGATACGAACTGGTAGTGATCTTATACTTGTGTTTCAAAAATTCAAAATTCAAAATTCAAAACCATTTATTCAGTTTAGGCCCTCAGAAGGCACTTATGAAGGTCAAATTTAAAGTTACTGAAGCTACTACCGGTTCGGAAGTCAGCCTTCAACTGAGAAGAACCGGCAAGAAACTCAGCAAGGTTACATTCTTTTTTATTTTATTAAATTCTTTTTTATCTATTCTGACTTTTTGGCTATTTTATAATATCAATTTTACATATTTTTATATTTAACAATTACAAAATACTTAATAAAGCTAACATTCAAAAACAAAAAAAAAAAAAAAAAAGAAATAACAAGACTAAAAAATAGAAAATGACAATAATTACTTACAACTTAAACAAGAAAATTAGAGGTGCACTGTTTAAAAGGGTAAAGGGGCCGGTGACATTACTGGCATACGAGACTGCAGAACTTAATGCCCCTGGTATTGCAAATGTCCATAGGCAGAGGTGACCACTTGCCTACCATCAGGTGGACCGTTCTTGTTGCTCCACCAACTAATAGCCGTATCCACTTTAAGTGTTAAATATGGATTGGAAAACTTATAGTCCCAATATTTTTTTTCTTTTATTTCACATAGGCCGACAAACAAGCGGACGGTCCATCTGATGGTAAGTGGTCACCGCCGCCCATGGACCTTTGCAACACTAGGGGCATCGCCAATGCGTTGTCGGCCCTGAGACGTGAAGTTGTTAAGTCTCATGTGCCTGTAATTTCACCGGCCCCCTTACCTTTCTAACCGAAACACAGTAATACAAATGCACTACTGCTTGAAATGAAATGAAATATTGGTCAGACTCTGACGCCGGTTCGGAAGGTTGCTTTTATTGACAAGAGCCGGCAATAAACTCAGCAATTACTCTGTTCAAAATAAGATTTTGTACATAAAGATGTGTCCTGCTGGAGCGAGCGCTACACCCAAGCATTGTCGTCAATAAAATAATCATTTGTGTTGTAGAAAGCCTTTTGTACTAAAACAGTCTTAATTGTTTCCGTAAATTTATGTAAAGGCAAATTTAAAATTTCAGCAGGCAATTTTATTATAGATGCGTGCACAAGTCCTAAAAATGAGCCTTGCACTTTTTGCAGTCTATATGCAGTTTCACGGCAGAAATGGGTAAGGTGGTAGTACTTCCCCAGACGAACTCTGCATTAAGAGCTCTACTACTCTAAATCTATAACTATAATATTATATACTATACATATATATAATATAATATATAACTGTCCGGGCATGATACAAAATATTGGTTATTTATGGACAAAGTACCTTCGGGACTATATTTAATCGGTGAATGATATAAACTCTTAGCTCCTTCCTTTTTATCGGCTTAGTTTATCACTGCTGTCAACATTAAGAATCCATTTTGCGTTTCCGCATGAATAACGTTTCAAGTAGTTTTCTCACTACAGACAACTTCTACCCACGCCCATCTCGCATTTTCCGACTCAATAAACTTTATGAGTGTATTACGACCTGACTATTAATAAAAAACATGAGTATTCTCGCTCATGAAGTCACGTCTGCTACGAATATTACGCCACAGCCACAGTTGAACCATAGCTTTGATAGTAGTTCTATAGTATGAACTCTTTCACGGACATACATTTATGCGAGCGAGTCAAAGTAAAGTAAAGGATTGGATTCTGTAAGGAAAATTACATTAACGGAACGATGTTTCGTCGCGGACTTTATGATCTGTCTCTTTCGTAAACTACGCAATCATGTAAAAAGTAAGATCTCGGAGACCTCGAAGCGCTGGCTCGCCGACGAAGTTTGTATTAGCTGAATAGGGGCGTTGGACAGAAATCCCCAGTAAAAGAAATTAAAATTGAAGAATGAAGGTAGCTACGTATGTTGATAGTTCGTGGTAGATACTGAGTGTTACCCCACAGGTCGTGGGTTCGATTTCCAGAACATTGTTGTCTTTTAGTGAATCTATTTTAAAGTAATGCATAAGATATCTGGTTACCCCTGTAAAATCTCTTCTGTGTGGAATCAGATAAACGTGAAGAATGTCCCAAGATACATATATTGTACATATAGATACTGTATATTTCTTAAATTTAGCAATCTGGCTTAACGTAAGACGAATTGATCATGATATCTCAAAGCTATGGGGAGTTTATATTCAATCTTTCTCAAACTCCACGCCGCGGCTACCCGCGTCGAGACCTCCTCCCGAGGGATCCCAGGATCAAAACATAGCTAATGTCCATCCGGAATAATGTACCTTTGAAATGGTAAAATATTTTTTTAAAGAGGTCCCATGGTTCCGGATATTACCCTCCAGATACCTGCATTAATAAACTCACAAACTTCACTTCCCTGTATATTATTGCTGTCCCCCGCGGTTTTACCCGCGTTCCCGAGGAATATCACATTGTTCCGGGATAAAAAGTAGCCTATATGTTATTCCAGGATATGTTCTATCTAGTTGAGCGTGTTTGTGAGGTGTCTCAGGCTGGTGTGGCAGAGTTGCAGAGCTATATTATTGTATGTGTTTATAGGCCACCGGCATCAAATTTTTTATTGTTTACCTCTATAATAGAAGAGATTCTTCGTAAGTTATTTAATAATTGTAACAAGTCAATAGTTCTATGTGGCGACTTTAATGTAGATACTCTTAGTTATTCATCTGAAAGTCAGAATTTAGTTGCCTTATTCAAATCATTCGACTTAGATATATTATTTAATGAGTCAACAAGATCTACAGCCACTTCGGCTACGTGTATTGATAATATATTAACTAATAGTAGTATACTAGGGAAATCGATTATTAGTGGTGTTCGCTCGGATCATAAGGCTCAATTAATAGAATTGCCATTTAAAAGACAAGTATTTAAAGTAACGAAAGTAATTAGACCTACTACTAAGGCAAGATTAGACAACTTTAAGAATAATTTAGAACTGAAACTCTGTAATACAATATATCATAGTAATGAGCATTGTATGAAGGTTTATTGTCCGGGATTTGCGATAATTTTAATAGAGCCTGTCCTACTAAAATAGTGAAGGTAAATAGTAAAATGGGATTTAGTGACTGGGCTACTAAAGGTATTCGTAAGAGCAGGGATAGGTTGTATGAACTTTATCATTTAAAATCTCTAACTCATAACGAGGAATTTCATAAATATGTTAGAAACTTTTCAAAAACATTCAAGTTAGTGTGTAATCAAGCTAAATCTTACTTTATATGTAATAAAATAGGTAATGCGAATAATAAAATAAAGACAGTCTGGAATTTTATTAATACGGAAACTGGTAAAATTAGAAATAATAATGAACAGGTAACTCTTAAAATTAATGATAAAATTTTAACCAATAATTTAGATGTAGCCTGTGCTTTCTAAAACTTCTTCACGAGTATACCTGGTAAAACTACTAAAAGCCTTAAATCATGTCCTATAGTAGCGGAATCTTTACTCAAACAGCATATTCATAATATATTTCCTTGTTTTAAATTTGAGCATATTAATGCTAGCGATATCTTAAATACTTTTGATTCGCTCAATATGAAAAGTACTGAAGATTTATGGGGCTTATCAGTAACAATCGTAAAATCAATAATAACAGTGATTGCACCGGTTTTGTCAAATATTTTTAATGAATGTATTGATCGGGGTTGTTTTCCTGATTTGATGAAATACAGTAAAATAGTACCTATTTTTAGGTCCGGTTGTAAGGAGAATCCTTCTGATTACAGACCAGTTTCCGTTCTGCCAGCACTTAGTAAAATTTTTGAAAAACTGCTGCTTAATCAAATGTTAGGTCACTTTACTAAGCATAAGATATTGCATGGTCATCAGTTCGGTTTCACGAACGGAAGATCTACATCCGATGCGGCAGCAGCATTGCTGAGACACATTTATGGCGCATGGGAGGATTCTCAGGATGCGATTGGCATTTTTTGTGATCTATCCAAGGCTTTCGATTGCGTTGACCACCGTACACTACTTCTAAAACTTGACTACTACGGAATTCGTGGAACTGCTCATGATCTTGTTTTATCTTATTTATCAAATCGTCAACAAAAGGTAGGGATTACTGGCACAACATCCAAGGGCTCTTTAGTCGAAATGGGGGTACCCCAGGGTTCAATTTTAGGTCCATTTTTGTTTTTAGTCTATATAAATGACTTGCCATATGTTGTAAATGATCTCACAGATATTGTCTTGTTTGCTGATGATACATCATTAATTTTTAAAGTTGATAGAAAAGACAAAGATCTAACTAAAGTTAATCATACTATGTCAATTGTCTGTGGGTGGTTTGCTACAAATAATCTATTACTAAATTCAAAGAAAACTAAATGCTTAAGGTTTTCTTTACCGAATGTAGCACAAGTAGATAGCCAAATAATAATAGATGGGAGCCATATTGATCTTGTTAATAAAACGGTATTTTTGGGTCTTACATTAGACAATAAATTGCAGTGGGGACCTCAGGTTGATACTCTAGCTGCTAAGTTAAGTTCGGCTGCATTTGCTGTTAGGAAAATTAAACAATTGACGAATGTTGAGACAGCCAAATTAGTTTATTTTGCATATTTTCATAGCCTCTTGTCCTATGGTATTTTATTTTGGGGAGCAGCAGCGGATATAGAATCAATATTTATTATACAAAAAAGAGCAATTCGTGCAATTTACGGTATGGGTCCCCGTGAATCATTAAGAGATTTATTTAAGGAAATAAATATAATGACATTGCCTTCATTATATATTTATGAAAATATAATGTTTATACGTAGAAACATAGGAATGTTTGAGTCAAAATTGGATATCCATAATATTAATACAAGACAAAGGGAGAAGTTAGTTGTTCCATATTTTAGACTAACTAAAGTAAACAAGTCATTTCTTGGTAATTGTGTTCGATTTTATAATAAGATACCGCTTTCAGTAACCAAAATGTCTGATCATAAATTTAAAAATTATATTAGGAAAGTTTTGAAAGAAAAAGCGTATTACAAGGTGGTTCATTATATTGAAGATAAAAATGTATGGAAATTGCTGCTCTCTGCACAGTGCACCTCTAATTTTCTTGTTTAAGTTGTAAGTAATTATTGTCATTTTCTATTTTGTAGTCTTGTTATTTCTTTTTTTTGTTTTTTTTTTTGTTTTTGAATGTTAGCTTTATTAAGTATTTTGTAATTGTTAAATATAAAAATATGTAAAATTGATGTTATAAAATAGCCAAAAAGAATAGATAAAAAATAATTTTATAAAATAAAAAAGAATGTAACCTTGCTGAGTTTCTTGCCGGTTCTTCTCAGTTGAAGGCTGACTTCCGAACCGGTAGTAGCTTCAGTAACTTTAAATTTGACCTTCATAAGTGCCTTCTGAGGGCCTAAACTGAATAAATGGTTTTGAATTTTGAATTTTGAATTATGTGCCAAGTTTCATCCATACCCGTTAAGTAGTTTTGCGTGAAAGAGTAACAAACATACTTACATACAAATCTTTCCTCTTTATAATATTAGTATACCAGTAGATTATAATTTAGATTTTCGCTAGAAAGTATCTTAATTGACACCCATTTTAGCTCACAAATCTCCGACGATTGAATGATCATATATTATTTTAAGTAGGTACAAGATATGATAGTGCCAACAAATCAGTTGGCAACAACCTATCTTCTATTCGGTACAATGAACCTTTAATCGCACGCAGAAAACTGTCAAGTTTATAATTTATAATGTAAAATGTCCGTAATCTTTCAAACTGCTTTGTGTGATTTCACTCTTATCAGCTCAATAGCACTGGGCCTGTTACTATGGAGTGAAGAGATTTTTGAGTCTGTAGCGCGCGGGTGATCTCTGGTGTTGCAAGGGTCAATAGGCTTCGGTGACCGTTTACCATCAGACGGACCGACAGCTTGTTTGCTACCTTAGTAGTATAAAAAAAAAATTATCAATACCATTCTTTAGGAGTGACTGGTGAGTTACTCTCTTAATTCGTCCAGGGAAGTATGTACTACCACCATACCCCTTTCTTAGGGAAAGCAGTAGTGCACTTGTTAATACAAGTAATACTGTTTCTCTTAGAATGATAAGGCCTCAAAGTACAGGCCCAATAGTAACCTTACAGTGTCTTGCCGATGCCCCAGGAAATACAAATGTCCATAGGCAGCGATGACCACTTACCTGATTTGAGGTAGATTGTTTACTATGTTAAGTCGATCAATGGCTTCATGGTGCGCTTTAAGAGGTTATGTTTTCTCTTATGCTACTAAATTTATCGAGGAATAAATGATCTAAAAGTTATGACATATCCGATACCTATCTAGCAAAAGTCAGTGAAAGGTCAGACAGTCTTTATAACACCTATCTACGTTACTGGAAATGGTGGTGGCATTATAATATGACCTGACTTATTGAACTGTCACCACCGCTCATCCTCTGAATTTTAATTATAGTTTAAAGAAAACAGATAAGTATTAAAAACTCGTATAATAACTTTATTAACAATAGGTATTGCACAGAGAGCCGCGCTTGTAACAAACATGAACAAATATGGCATAGCGTTGCGCCCGCGCATCGGACGCCACATCTGTATCAACGACGGATACTATACGCTGAGGACTTCGCGCGCTGGATCTTCTTCAGTAGGATCTAAAAAAGAGGAAATGTCAGTTCGAAGGACCATCTCATTATTCTCCATTTCGATATAAAACTGTTGAGTCATGAAGTCAAATTCGTGGAATCGAAAAGAAAAATCATGTCATTCTGATTCATTTTTTGTCACGTTGCCAAATACAAAAAAGTTTGAAACTGGTATCATTAAGTCATCTAAAGAATCGATTCGGTTATATTTTGGTCATTCTAATTGCCATTTTAATAAATATCCTGGGACATTCTTTACACACGGTCATCTGGTCCCAAACTAAGCAGAGCTTGTACTATGGAAACCAGATAACTGATATACTACTTTTTTTTTCTAAATACATACTTATATAGATATTTACACCCAGACACAGAACAAACAGACATGTTCATGCACACAAATGTTTGTCTTCGGTGGGAATCGAACTCGCGACCTTCGGTTTGGCAGTCAGAGCGTTAACCACCAAGTCAAGTCTAATTTTAAATAAGGTAGTCGATCTATACACGGCAGCGCGTTATAAAATAGTGCAAATGCCAAAGTAAAAGCATTTTTATCCGAATAAAAACGTTCCATATTCGCCTGCACGTATGTTATTCAAAAACTGCTGTACTCCTGAGGTGATCCGGTTTTCACAAAGTCAGTATCCATATACAATAAATATGTTCTTACTAATCGGAATGACAATCGAAGAGATCCAGGGGGGGGGTCATCTGATTTTAGAAGAGCGGTTATAAAGAGTCTTTGATAGCTAGCTCTGTTGGTATTCCGTAAAGAGTCGTCAGTACTATTAGTACTACAATGAACAGAGGTTTTCGGTGAAGGAAAACATCTTCATGAAACCCTAGCACGATGGATGAACATAGCTATATGGCTCCTCCTGGATATTCCTCAAGATCTAAGACTGTCGTAAGCACCTGCCGGTGTGATCCAACTGCTGCCCTAGAAATCTAGTTCCCTTCTTTTTGTGCTTTACCACCTTCGGCAATATATAAGTAGTTCTAAAATAAATACTAACCATATTATCATGGTCTATCTGCCGCTGCTGATTCTTCCTCGTGACAGCAGCGGATGGCACTGGTTTCCTAATGGGTTGTTCCCGCGGCGGTATGGAAGACTTCCTAATGTTTCTTGCGCTCAGTATCTTCGACAGGAGAATGTGATTGTGACGTTCAATCTCCCGTAAACGCTCGTTTGTGAAGGACATGTTGATACGACGACTGGATGGGATGGATACCGAACTGTAATTATATATTAATGAATTTATTACTTGTCTCTATATATATATAAACAAAATAGGGTTCCTTTGACGCACCATCACCTCAAAAATAATGAAAATATCGGGATGGTACTGCTACCATTCGACGCGGAATATTTTCTAGATGGCTATAGGATATATATGATATCGATAAACGCGGGTAAAATCACATGGGCCAGCTTTTTAAATGTCCAATATTACCTACTATTAATCTAGCTGCAGCGGGCTGTTTTTTACCTATTGGAAGCCCTGGTCACTTTAAGATAATGGGCCCCATAAGACTATGATTTGAAAGCTCAAAGATTTGTCAATTAAATAAAGACTTTCCAAACCTTATTTTGTCAGCACTGTGAAAAGTTAATTGTACCACTGACACCAAACATTAGCTCGTATTTATAGATCAAGCAAGCAAATTCATTCCTAGTTTTCCTCTACCACGGATGGTCTTTAAACAAAATCTTTTTTCATAATTAAAAACCCTTTTATTCAGTTTATTCGGCACCTATGAGGGTCATATTTACTGAAGCAACCAACATTTTAGAGAATGTATTGGCTCATAGTTATTACCTATCAGCCCAAAAATGATTAGTGAGCGTAGACCTCTCCCGTGGCTTCCCACTACGAGCTGTCTTGAACCGCTGTGATCCAGCGGCTCCCAGCGTCCCAACATGAATACGTCTGTCTATGCAACTGAAGATAATTTTGAAATTTATATAAGCTGCTCAACTTTAAACCCAGAATTTAATTCGAAAGGCCATAAATTGGGAACTGTTGGGGCTGTGTTTCCATAATAACGCCTGCCCAGTCGAAACTTAGTACCAGTTTATAATAAGTCCGATTTGACTTTTACTGTTACTCTACTGCTATTGAAATAAGGTTCATCATATAGATTGAATGATTAATATTTATTTATTTAGGATACACAATACAAAATAGTATGATGTTGTAGTTACATGAACCTAATTCTGAAGAAATAGAGCTCACTTTTCTATAACATTCTTCAACGCTAAAAAGGACTTCTTTAGAGAAACAGATTTTAAGTAGATTAATCAACTTACCCAAAACCTGTAGATCTTCCAGAGATAGATCCAGGTGGCTTATTACTGGAAACAGAAGACTGGCTCTTAGCCAGTTTTACAGAAGATAGAGTAGGTTCCCTGCTCAGTACACTCTTTGCCGATTTCGACTGTGATTCAACTGATCCCTCTTCACTCTTATCATCTTCAAACTCATCAGAATAATCGTCTTCCTCGTTGGAAGCTCGTGATTTCTCCGATTCTGACTCGTAGACGCAGGTTTCCACGCATATGTTAGGGGGTCTCTTCACCGCGTCAACGATACATCCCATCTCTGATAGATCCTTGGAGAGTTCATCGACCTCGTTGTTGTTTTCCTCCTGGTAAGTTTTGGATTTCATTTTGTTAGAGTCCCCGGATGAGAATTCCGTGTCAATATACCCGTTGTCTACATTGTTGTCCCTGCGTGACATTGTTACTGTGCGGTCAAGCGTGCAAAGGCTGTAGGTAGAAAAGTTTTATAGTTATATCTAATCTACTGTACTTGACTATATACTACTGTATCTACATCAAACTATATATAATTCAGATACATCGTCGATATAAATTAACTTTAAGACCCAAGGAAGCTAGTTCAGGATATTATGAATCCCTTCATCGCTGCATCAAGATTTTAAGTGAAAACGAAAAGAACTCAACTAATATCATGAATCAATATAACACAGAAATACCTATTTATTCTCGAATTAGCAAAGTACCATAATTAACAACAAAAAATACAATATTTACGAAACTAAGCAAAATGTACTTACATTGCTATACGCCTAGTAATAAATTACTTGCAATTGTATTCACTATAGTTTTGCTCGTTGTACAGTATCGACTAGGCACTACTCAAAGTTGATTATTAAATCACAATAAAATACCAAATGAATAAGATACTATGTTACAAAAAAAAATAAGAGCAATCTCCAAAAACGTCACAACAAAAAGCTTTTCGTGTCATAATAAATTTGGTTTTAGAACCTCACAATTATTTTTATTGATACAGATTTCATGCACGGCCAGTATTCTATTTCAAAATAACAGCTAACTTTATTATTCCAAAAATATCAGGAAGCAATGTGAATATTATTGTAATAAAATAGATAAGCTAGAAAATCAATAACAACTTGGTGACAGTCAAACAAATATCGCGCCGTTCTAATGTTTGTGTTCCGTTTCCATGTCAGTCAATATTCCAATTTACGCAACCCAACTGCAAAAATAAACCACAGATATATTCGGTATCATATTTATTAATCGGTATAAACCAACTAATCTACCATGAAACCTCCGAATAAGACAAGGGGCCCATGATCGTTTAGACCGTGATCAGTAGATTTACGCGGGTCTAAAAGATCGTGTATTGTTTATTGTTTTACACAATATAATAGAGATTAATACAAGTACGCCAGTGAAACGGTGAGTGATATAGTATATAGGTAATGGAATAGGTATTTAAATCGTGTATTTTTGTGTCATCTCCAAAAACCGGTGAAAATTATTAATAATTACTAATAATATATAATTATAATAATAATCCTTAAAATATTTGATACTGGCAGAACTAAGTCTTATGGAAAATCAAAGACAACAAAGGAAAAGCGGTTTGAATTTAAAACGCTTTTCTAGTGTTTTCGAACGCACCTTCAATATTCGTAACTGTTGGCAACATAAGCGAAGTTATTTAATATTTCCTAAATACGGACTGAATAACCAAAATCTTGGCAGTGTCCGAACCTAAGAGTATTTTTTTTAACCATCAGCCAAATGAAAGATGCTTTCGAAAAACAATCGCCACACAGGTGCTCATTTTATTCTTCAGTTATTCCCCAATTCTCTATGATTATGACAGCTATGGTCAGTCTATCTGTGATTCACTTTATTCAGTCTGTGCTTCACACGAAATTTATTCTTGGTCTGACTGACTGATCAGATCGGAGAATAATTCGTGATAAAATAATGATTTTTTGATAAATTACACAATATTTAGTTAGACTTAACAAATTAAATTGTGAAAATGGTGACGATAATAAAGAACCAACTGTTGAAACACTTATCGAGGTACGTCGCCCTGACTTTTTGTTTATATACGTATCTAGTTACAGTGGTCAATAAAAACACTATTTTAATTCAATTAATTTCTTAATTATTTACTTCTAAGCCATGATTTTATAAGTGAGAAATGACAGCTGCTTTTACTATTTATATAAAATAATTACTTTACGTATCATTTAGAGTTGTTTTCTAGGTGTGTTCTTTGTTTCATATAGTAACATAGTTGCTAACAATTTTATTTACGAAGTGGCTTAGTTAGAAATAATTATTCTGATAAGGAGTTCCCACTCTACTTAACTTGCTGATAAAAAGTAATTGTCCTAAAATATACATTTCAGTAAATAATTATATTAAAAAAAAATATTTTCTATTATTAATTATTAACTCAATAATGGGAAGTAAATAATTTTTTACTATTCCCAAAAAATTAAGAATATGAGTATCTTTAGTTAGTAGTTATTTATAGGAAACAATATAAAATATTCCCGTTCATACTTTATATATCATCATGTGGTCCTTAAATATAAGAGCTTCTACTTTGGTAATCAGATAACAATATAATGCATATTGTACTTATATTTAATTATATAATATACTTACCCACCTAATATTTTGTGATATGGCTATAGTTCTGTCTAGTCAAACCAACTTTAATTCAAAGACCAGTACCCTACACCACTGAACCTGGCAAGAGTAAATTTGGGTGTATTATAAATGCAGATTTTTTATTGATATTGTTGCCCTGTGAATCTCATTATCACAGCTAGAGAAAAAACATAATACTTGACCTCAAAGTTGGTGTAAAATATCATACTTGACTGTAAGTTTGTGATAAACAGTCCTAGTTCTTCCAAGAAGATCTTATTAGAGTCTAACACCCATATGCTAAGATGTTTCATCAGACGGCACTCAACTCCAACTCGACTGAGGATACCTAAAGCATTTTCTTGAGGAATTCTCAAGATTGGTATTCTAAGTAACAGTCCTAGTTCTTCCAAGAAGATCTTATTAGAGTCTAACACCCATATGCTAAGATGTTTCATCAGATGGCACTCAACTCCAACTCGACTGAGGATACCTAAAGCATTTTCTTGAGGAATTCTCAAGATTGGTATTCTAAGTAATAACTTGAGCTAAACTCGAACAATTCCAACTGATGTTGAATCAAAGTGTAGTCAAAGTAACATGTATTTAGTAACATCATTCTATTATACATAAAATAATAATGAAATAAAATAATCAGTTTCAGTAACTATTTACAAGCTTAAGGTTGGTCCCGACATACCTTGAAGCTTACAGTTATTGTTGACAGTTGACAGGCCAGTTGGCTTGGTGGTTAGCGCTCTGACTGCCAAACCGAAGGTCGCGGGTTCGATTCTCACCCAGGACAAACATTTGTGTGCATGAACATGTCTGTTTGTTCTGTGTCTGGGTGTAAATATCTATATAAGTATGTATTTAGAAAAAAAAGTATTATATGTAGTATATCAGTTATCTGGTTTCCATAGTACAAGCTCTGCTTAGTTTGGGACCAGATGGCCGTGTGTAAAGAATGTCCCAGGATATTTATTTATTTCCTCACCTCGAGTGAGAGATGTCAAGTTGAGTGGAGGAGATATTTGTAATACTAATATATTTGAGTGAGGTTGAGTGGAGTTGAGGAATTTTCGAGTAAACATCTTAGAATATGGGTGTTAGTCTTAGGAGAACCCAAATAACCAGCTTCCAAAAAACTTACTTACTTTACTGTTAGATAAATCAGACTTGGTTGCTTGTTCTAAGTATGGGAAGCCCATAGATATGAGGGTAGTAAATTGATGGGCCAGTTTGCTTGCTGGTTAGAAACCTTGACTCCCAAGGCATAGGTTGCTTTGATTCCCACATAGGTCAAACATTTGTGTCCATGAACATGTTTGATTGTTCTGTATTCTGTATCTAGGTGTAAAATTATATTAAAGAATGTATACCTAATTAAAATGGAAGAAAATAGTGTATCTACTATATAAGTTATCTGTTTACCATAGTACAAGCTCTGCTTAATTTGGGATCAGATGGTTGTATGTAAAGAATGTCCAAGATATTTATTTATATGTGTATTTAGATGTAATTTTGCTGTGCTACTTAATGTCGTATGACATTATATATATTACACATTCCTGGTGAAATGGTTATTCACTTGATTCACTCCAGATTTTAATACAAACAACAGCTCATTTACTCATTACTCTCAAATATACACCCACACATATGACATATAGGTAGTCAACACTAATTAGAATATACAATGTACAAGTTTATTTATGTGAATAAATTTATTATTATTATTAATGTGTTACAAAATACCACATAAGAATATAATTAATTATCAAAGCCAACAACCCTAGTAAGCTGTCATGTCAGGGAACCAGATTATTTAATAGAAAGGCCTATGTACCTATTTTACCTAATAATTGTCTACTTTAAAAGTTTTTCTATTTTTCATATATAAAAATCTTTTCTTTTTATTTTGGGGTGTTATACAGCGTTACTACGCTTCTTAAATATTGTAAATGGACTCGTTATAAGGCCCCATTTAACCTCCTTTCAGCTTTACGGGTAATTTTGTAATATGTTGTATAGTAAACCATTAAAGTTATCTACTTACCTTAAATGTATTACTTATCATTTATATTCTTACAGGTTCACGAAGAATCTGTCACCAGAACAGATCTCCCTCTCAGCACTGCGAGGGTCAGGTGAACTGCAGGACCTGACACTAGATGAGGACCTCCTGACGGACCTGCTGGAGCTGCCGGGATGGGTGCGACTGACTTCTGCTAAGTGCAACCGAGCTACGTTCCGGATACAATGGACCAAGCTGAAGACTGTGCCGATTGTGCTGGTAAATTATTTGTATATAACTTAAGTAAAGTAAACCTTCCAAAGAACAGAAATACTTGTACCTGATGGATTCTCTCCACATATATTCTTATTAGTTATTTTGTACTTCCCAGCAGGCCAATAAGATCAGATTCCCATTAAAAACCTATTAGATATTTTTTGTTAACAGAACAGCTGTATTTTTTCGCGCAATATTGTGTTTACTTTCTACCATTTGTTTGTTCAGTTGGTAGATTACAATTATGTTTATGAACCAGAATTCAATAGTATTGAACTACTTTTTTTTCATCGCAAACGTTCACCAAAATATCTGTTCAAATTATCTGTGACCTGAAAATTTAATATAATTTCGCGTTTATTATTCAACTGTCTACCAGAGTGCAATGACCCAAATGATTTTATCAGAGATTTCACCCTGAGGCGAAATTTCATCAGTTCGACAGCATCTGTCCAAACTTTCATTCAATTTATAACGAAAGGGAATAATTTATTACGCTCTAGAGGAGAATGTGGCGAAACGGTTCGAATTCGCGGAAAAATTCTACCTACTAGAAATTCGGGGTTGTTCTTGTTATTGGTTGGGTTTGCCTGTCTCTCTGTTGACCTGCATAATCAAATGTAAAATTAAATCAAAAATATTTAGTCTAGATTGAGACTCAAGAGCATAGTAGAGCTCTTAGTGCAGAGATCGTCCGGGGAATTACTACCACCTTACCCATTTCTGCCGTGAGGCAGTAGTGCACTTGTATTACTGTGTTTCGGTTAGAAAGGTAAGGGGGGCGGTGAAATTACAGGCACATGAGACTTAACAACTTCTCGTCTCAGGGTTGACAACGCATTGGCGATGCCCCTAGTGTTGCAAATGACCAAAGGCGGCGGTGACCACTTACCATCAAGTGGACCGTCCGCTTGTTTGTCGGCCCATGTGGTATAAAAAAAAAACACACATAATCATTCATCATATCAGCCCAGGGATGTCCACTGCTGAACATAGGCTTCCCCCTTGTATTTCCACTTCGAACGGTCTTGAGACGCCTGTATCCAGGATTTTAATTATTTCTTGCAAATAATGGACATAAAGGTCTAATAAAACATTTGACATCAACAGCCCTATCGCATGCAACCTTTCGTCATGCAAGGAACTTACATTAAAAATTCTCGAAATGAAAAATAAATTTTAAGCATAATATTTATTGCAAAAAACTGTAATTCAGCCTTCTTTTCCCATAATTACGTTGTCACAATGTAAAAGACCCGTTTTAACATTTAAGAATGCCGTTGTAAAAGCAACTTTATAGCTTTGCGATAAGGTTCAACTCCATCATCACACAAATAACTATTGGATGAATAAATGAACCTTATTTCAATGTGATACAGCTTATTTTTCTGTGACAGACAAACTGTTCTATTTAATTGTAAGGGTTTGAAAGGTAAATGCTTTCTACAATGCAAACAGGTTGTTATTGTTTTGTTTTCATATTGATCGGTCTAAACTGACCATAGTGTGGAAACTGGTGCAGTTTTTTATAGAAGTGGATGAAAAGTACAGCTCCTATTCAGCTAATACAAACTTCGTCGGCGAGCCGGTGCAACGAGGCTTTTGAGAGCTTACCTCTCACGTGATTCCGTAGTTAGGGAAAGAGACAGAGCATGGAGTCCGCGACGAAACTTCGTTGAGCTAGTGACATTTTTCAAACAGAATCTAAAGCCCTGCCCCCTTATTCACCTATTGCACCGTCGACGACTCGGCGCGATGAGGCCTCTGAGAGCGGACATCTCTCGAGATGGCATAGTTAGCGAAAGGGACACCATACCGCGACGAAACATCCTCGAGCTATTGTCATTTTTATAACAAAATCGAAACCCTGATCACAATTATAATATTTATCATACCGGACTACAATCATCATCATAATTTTCTTTTCTGCTCTTTATTAGTGAGTGTTTACCTTATTAAATAAATAAAAAAAAAATAATAGATCGAAACCTTGGCCTTATCACATTTTATTTGGGATCGACCCTCCTAATTCCTTATCGCCATGTTACAGCGCTCTGATGTAGACGATCAGAGACGTTGGCCTTTAATGCCGGGTTACTATATAATCCCGATCGAAAATCCATGGATTGATGAACCTTTTGACAGTAATTTTAATACACGTAATGTCAAAATTCTACTTCAATTTTGCGATTTTAGATCGGGATCGTATATTGTAACCCGGCATATGTCTTCACAATCTAATATGTCCGTTTTGACAGCTAAGAAATAAGGTTAATCAAATTGATCCGATAGTTCATTGTATGATGACGCAGATAAATCTTATTATTGTAGTTATAAAGTTGATCTGGTTTCCATAGTGCAAAGTCTGCTTAGTTTGGGATCAGATGACGGTGTGTAACGAATGTCCTCGGATATTTATTATTATTATTCGTAAATATTACATTCGTTAATGCATCAATAGTATGTATAACCTTGAGGTGTTGTATTAATGAAGTAAATAATATTGTGTTTTCCTATTTAAGGAATAAGAGCTGATTTTGAGTAAATATCGGTAAGATGGTTTTCCAATTAAGCGAATGCGCCGCGGTACCTTTAGAGACACAGAAGATGTTCGTGTTAAATTCATACAATCTGTTTTTATTATGTGAACGCACCGTTCCGAAGAAATGCACTATATATCTCGCGATACCTTCCAATGAACACTGCAGTATATACCTTATGTTTAAAACATTTTAGTTTGATCTATGATGACAGTACAGAACATAAATCAGATTACAGTGAGCCCTGAGCCAACTTTATATATTTAATATACAGTCCACTGTCTATTATCTATAGATTAAAAATTACTGATATAGTTCCAAACTAAAATTTTTTTTTTAAATAATATAAACTAGTGCTTGACTGCGATCTCACCTGATGGTAAGCAGTGATGCAATCTTAGATGTTGAGGCGCACTAGTTTATTAAGAGCCTATTCACTCTAGCCTTGAAATAGGAGCAAATCATATTAGTCAATGCATAAAGAACTAACTTGCGCCCTGCGATCACAGCCAGGTTCACGATACGTTATAAAAAACTATAACAACATAAACAATACATGCACATGCACAAAACAGGGACATGAGACTTAACAACTTCACGTCTCAGGGTCGACAATGCATTGGCGATGTCCCTAGTGTTGCAAATGTCCATGGGCGGCGGTGGTGATGGTAAGCACCATCAGGTGGACCGTCCGCTTGTTTGTCGGCCCATGTGGCAAAAAAAAAATAGCCTCTTAATTTCGGCAATAATGTATCTTTGTATGTAGTTTCGGAGATTACCTTAAATATCCAAACTTCCAAACTTTACCTTCAAATAATTCTAACACTCCCCTGCCATTTCAGCCATGTTCCCAAGGGAATTTACTTTTCCCGGTATAAAAAGTAACCTTTGTGTTACCAGGTTATCCCTATTAATATTATAAATGTGAATGTTAGTTTGTTTGTTACACTTTCACGCGAAAACTATTTAACCGATCATCATGAAACTTTGTACACATATTCTTGGAGGTATTAGAAGTAGTATAGGATATTTTTTGTTCCGGGAAAATGTTACACCCCTCCGGAATGCGGGTAAATAGATTTGACTAATGTTGATGATTTAAAAAATTCTAAATTCAAAACCATTTATTCAGTTTGTGCCCGCGGAGATGTCTTATGGAGGTCAGATTTAAACTTACTGAAGGTACCAATTACTCGAAAATTAGTATATAGTCAGAACACGCGATTGCGCGAATGAGAGGCTATAATAACGATAAACGTGGGTGAAACCGCGGGGGACAGCTAGTAAACTATCTAAATGCCAAGTTTTATCCATATCCGTTTGGTAGTTTTCTCGTGAACGAGTATTAAGTAGCCATCCACACAAAATTTATAATATTAGTAAGATTACTTAAAAAGTGTAGGGTATAGGGTTAGATATAAGACCTTGCAAACTGAAATCTGGTACATCAGGTTCAATATATTAGTTCCTATTTGTAGTGTACATTATATGTATTAATATCAAACTATTTATTAGGATAGTAATCAGTTGCAGCTGTGTTATCTATACGTATTGTTTGATAACAGATATATTACCAGCTTTAATAACATTCCAACTACCGATTCATATTAAAGTTAAAACATTGAATACACTTTTTTTTTTATTCCCACTTGGGCCGACAAACAAGCAGACGGTCCAACTGATGGTAAGTGGTTACCGCCGCCTATGGGCATTTGCAACACTAGGGGCATCGCCAATGCGTTGTCGACCCTGAGACGTGAAGTTGTTAAGTCTCATGTGTCTATAATTTCACCGGCCCCCTTACCTTTCTAACCGAAACACAGTAATAGTTACAAGTGCACTACTACACGGCAGAAATGAGTAAGGTACTTCCCCGGACGAACTCTGCACTAAGAGCTCTACTACTCTAAAAATATACTATCTGTATCTATAGTACCTGTCTGTAATTTTTTGTGATAAATATTCGATTTATGACTCAGTGACGCCAATTCTACAATTTTTTTTTGTATGACTGTCTAAGTATGTCTTTTTATAACTCAAGAACGATTTGACCGATCTTGATAATTGAAAAGAAATTAAAATTTCAATTGATGCCCGCGGATAGCTCTTATGGAGGTCAAAGTTAAAGTTACTGAAGCTACCAATTACTTGAAAATTGGTATATAGTCAGTAAATGTGATTGCGCGAATGATAAGCTATATACAATATCGATAAACGTGGGTGAAACCGCGGGGGATAGCTAGTCGATTTATAAGCCTCGGAGAAGCTATAGCCCAAACAAGTCTATACAATATATCGCTGTTATTAAAATTATGTTTATTTTTGGCAAACGAGAGTTGTTTGCTCACTCAAACGTAAAGATGGCCGTAAAATTAATTTCCTTTATTCTCGTGCAAGAACCGTGAAAAAATCACGTTTAATAAGTTAAAAAAAACAACATCGTTTTAATTTTTATTTTTATAAATTAATTTATACGGTACGATTTTATTAAAGCGAAGGCTGTTCGCTTATTGTTTATATTAAGGATTTTTATGGGTATTCATATTGACTTATTAACTGTCACTAGTGTTTATTGATATCATATATAGCCTATATCTAACCATCTACGAAAAATTCCTCATCGAATGGTATCAGTCATAGCCCGATATGTTCAGTAGTTTTGAAGAGATTGTGCGTCAAAAGAACCCTTGTTTTCTTATATATATTTAATGCAAATGCATGCCTTGCAAATTTTTACAAAGACTATTCTTGCTAAATAAAACAGTATTTTTTACTGATGTCTCCTAACATTTTTATAAAATTAAATATATTTCAATAAATCACAATATTAAATATATCATTATAGAAAACATCAAGTGAACACAGATATTATAAGAATGGCCGTGAATATATTATTATAATTAGGTTCGATTAGACGTCCATTTGTCATAGAAAAATAAACCTTAACGCCCTTGAAACAAGGTTCATCTAGTAATCTAATAGTTAATTGAATAATAAACCTTATCATTTAGCAATAGGATTGATTTTACCATGAAATTTTTAAACGAAATAGAAGACTTCTGATATGGAACAGCAGGACCATTGTGATGCTCTCGGAAACGTCTTTGCAGTCAATTATTATTACATTGACGGCGTTACCTCTGTTGTCTCACATTGCTCGCGCGCCAAACCATCAATCTATTGTCAAATAGGCTTCCACGTTGAATCCGAGTCAGTAACACAATTCGAGTGCAGGCTATAATAAAGTGCAAAAACATTAGGTGATACGTATATAGAAAACGTGCCAATGCCAAGCCAAAAAGATATTAAAACAAAGTAAGTACAATGTGTAGGTACATACAATATTACAAACTGACTCATAAATATATATATATATAGGTACATAGGCACACAGTATATAGGTACATAATTCAATAATTTTTTGCGTGATAGCATAATTTCATAACCTACTTATTTTCAACTCAATAATCGGCACACGTTCCCCAGAGATGTTAGATGTTCCCGGAATAAAAAGTGTTCTAGCTTATCTATTAATCCAGGATATAAACTGTCTATGCGCCAAATTTATTTCATCCAAATCATTATAGATAGGGTTGCCAGGTCGCCAAACCTAATAGCCGGACAGACCAGTCAGTTTTCAGCCGGACATTTGGGTAAAACCCGGACACCCTACATTATTGAGGATTTTGTGTCTCAGTATTAATAGTACGACAAAAAAAAACAAATTTCTTTCATTATTACCAGCTCGTAACAAAAGCCGGACGAGCCGGACACCGTTTATTTTGGCCGGACACGCAATCGAAAACCTTAACTATGTCCAGCTTTATCCGGACGCCTGGCAACGATAGTTGTAGATTTTACGGGAATGAGTAACGATCATCCATCTAAACTCACAAACTTTCTGATATATAATATAATATCAATAGAATAGGACAATACTCATAGATACACAGAACAAACAGACTTGCTCATACACAGGTGTGTATGTGTCCTGTACCTCTACCATGAGTTGCTATCGAAACTTACTTTAGTCACTAGTGAGTAAACTACAATCGATACAGTATTTCTTGATAGCAACTGTCAAATTTGTGACTCATGGTACCGAATTTTTATAGCAAAGCCTAAAAAACGTTACTCGCTAGTGTTTACATTTCGATAGGTTTTTTACCTATCGACTTGTACTATCGATTTTAGTTCTTTAGGTGACCGCTAGTGGCGCTGTACACATTTGCCATAGAAATGTTTTATGTCGCTAGCGAGTACGTACGTTAAAAACTCATGGTAAAGGCACTGGCCATCAAACCCACGACCTGCGGCGTGATAACCACTCATCTAGCTCTCTTCAGCCCCTTGGTCCAGGCCCATCTTACAGTATTTTATCTCTTACGGAACAGAACCTTGTATTCATGAATAATGCATTGTAAATGCTTCGGTCGGACGAGCACAGCCGTATGTCCTTGATCTTACGTGTCAATGGTAGTGTCTATTGTTTTATTTAGTCAGTTGCATGATGTAGTTAAGTGCGAAGAATAATTATGTTTATTTGGCTTTCTTACCCGATTTCCTTTTATTTGTTGTGGGAATTACCGGGCGTTGAGTTTGTGATGTGATTGTAGAGATGATGATTTTTGTTTGTTGATGTATTTACACAATGGGTACTTTACGGGTAACGAGCCTTTGGATGCAAGTGGGGAATTGGGGGATGCCATGGTTTAACAATGAAGATCCTATACTTGTACTTTTTATCTTGGGAAAATGTCACGTTCCTCTGGGAAACGGATGAAACTATGAAAAAGCTTTATTTGCAGTTGCCAGTTGGCTTGGTGGTTAGCGACTTTGACTGCCAATACAAAGGTCGCGGGTTCGATTCCCACCCAGGACAAACATTTCTGTGCATAAACATGTCTGTTTGTTCTGTGTCTGGGTGTAAATATGTATTTAGAAAAAAAAGTAGTATATCAGTTATGTGGTTTCCATAGTACAAGCTCTGCTTAGTTTGAGATCAGATGGCCGTGTGTAAAAGAATGTCCCGGGATATTTATTTATTATTATTATTTAGTGATTCTCGTTTTTAATTATTATATTACTAGCAGTCCCCCGCGGTTTTACCCGCGTTCCCGAGAGATGTCACATTTTCCCAGGATGAAATTAGCCTATATGTTATTACCGGATATACTCTATCTATGTGCCAAGTTTCATCCGAATCTGTCCGGTAGTTTTTGCGTGAAAGAGTAACAAGCATCCATACATACAAACATTCGCATTTATAATATTATACGCATGTTAAATATTTATGCATAAAGTGATCCAAGATTTGTTTGATCTTTCAAATGTCTCTATGTGTTTTTAACCGCCGATTGTAGTAACTTAATCTAACTTACTGGGTCACCAAACCTAACCTAGTTTGTAGTCCGCTGCCGTTTATCAGTAATTTTGTTGACAATTATGAATTTCATATTTCTTTTGTAATCATTCTTCTTTAGTTTATTTCATTTATCATCATCATCAGTCTATTTCCGTCTACTGCTGGACATAGGCCTCACCTTTGGCACGCTACTGAGCTCGATCTTCAGCTCTTTGTTTCCAACCGCTGCCAGTCAACTTGCGTATATCATCCGCTCCATATAACAGACAGATATTTCTCGGGCATCGTAAAATATGTATTAACTAGCTGTCCCCCGCGGTTTCACACGCGTTTCCGGGGTATGCTACATTTTCAAGTTATTAAAGGTATCCTATATGTTAATCCAATGCATGTTCTATATATGTGCCAAGTTTATCCAAATCCGTTTAATCGTTTTTGTGTTGAAGAGCCAACATCCATACATGCATCCTCACAAACTTTCGCATTTAAAATATTACTAGCTGTGCACCGCGGTTTCACCTGCGTTCCCGAGGGATATCACATTTTCCCGGGATTAAAAGTAGCCTATGTTATTCCAGGATATGCTCTATCTATGTGCCAAGTTTCATCCATATCCGTTTAGTAGTGTTTGCGTGAAAGAGTAACAAACAACTTTCCTCTTTATGATATTAGTATAGACTAGCTGTCCCCCGCGGTATCAGCCGCGTTCCCGAGGGATGTAACATTTTTCCGGGACATAAAATATCAATGTTACTTCTAATACCTCCAAGAATATATGTACACAGTTTCATGATGATCGGTTATGTAGATTTCGCGTGAAAGCGTAACAAACAAACATACATTCACATTTATAATATTAGTAGGGATAACCTGGTAACACAAAAGGTGCGCGGCTGAAATAACAATTGAGAGCTAGAATTGTATGAGGGTAAAGTTTGGAAATTTAGATATAGGATGTAATCTCGGAAACTATGGTCCATTTAAAAAATTACTTCATTGATAGTAAGCTACATTATTCCCGAATTTAAGGTGCTATGTTTTTGTTGTTATTGTTTTTTACATTACACTACACTACATTACATTTTTTTACATTACACTACACTACATTACTTTTTTTTTTTACGTGAACATGGGTGAAATTGTCATACGCAAGTTAGTTCTTTATGTATTGATTTACCCCCTTAGGGGGTGAGTTTTCAAAAATCCTTTCTTAGTGTCCCCTACATTATAAACGGATAGACTGCAATTTACCTTGGAAATCAACGAAGGTCGACGTTTTTTATACTAGATCGACTGGAATTCAAACAAGTGCAGTATAAAAAATTAAATAAGCACATATCCTTGTTTCATTTACTAGTTTGATTGAGGAAAAATATTTTTTATAGGTAAATGTCGCGGAAAGAATCGTGCTCATGGGTTTGTAATGATTCTCTCTAAAGAATAATAATATAAATATCCTGGGACATTCTTTACACACGGCCATCTTGATCCCAAACTAAGCAGAGCTTGTACTATGGAAACCAGACAACTGATATATCTACTACATGTAGTACTTATACATAGTACAACTTTTTTGTCATTGTATGTTACCTATATTAAGTACTAGCTGTCCCCCGCGGTTTTACCCGCGTTCCCGAGAGATATCACATTTTTCCGGGATAAAAAGTAGCCTATATGTTATGCCAGGATATGCTATATCTATGTGCCAAGTTTCATCCATATCCGTTTAGTAGATTTTGCGTGAAAGAGTAACAAACATACTTACATACAAATCATTCCTCTTTATAATACATATTATTATTTAACATTTAAATGTTAAACGTAAATGTTAAATATAAAGACATACAATATTGAAATAATCTTGCTGAGTTTCTTGGCGGTTCTTCTCAGTTGAAGGCTGACTTCGAATCGGTAGTAGTTTCAATAACTTTAAATTTTACCTTAATAAGTGCCTTCCACGACCCTAAACTGAATAAAAGGTTTTGCAATTTGAATACCTGTATATACAACGTGTTACAAAATACCCCTTAAAAATATAATTTATTATCAAAGCGAACAACCCTAGTAAGCTGTCATGTCAGGGAACCAGAAAGGCTTACGTACCTACTTTACCTAATAATTGTCTACTTTAATAGTTTTTCTATGGGGTATGTTATACAGCGTTACTACGGTTCTTAAATATTGTGAATGGACTCGTTATAAAGCCCCATTTAACCTCCTTTCGGCTTTACGGGTAGTTTTGCAACATTATGTATAATACTTATTGTTTATGAAGTACTGCGCATGTTAGTATTGAGGAAAATATAAACAACTAGCTGCCCGGACAGACGTCGTTCTGTCGAAATAAGTCCATACAAAAATGCAGGAATTCGCTCGCAGCGCCACCTACCGGGTCCAATTGTGAATCTAAACCATCCAGGGCACCACCCAAACGCAAACAAAAAAAAACATTCCAATCGGTCCAGCCGTATTAAAAAAGAAGAAATAATTGAATTTCACGGTATTTCGTTTACTACAAAATAAATTTAATTTATACATTAGCCTCAATAACACGTGGTAATCATGATATTGAATTGTAGCTTATATGACACGTTCGTAGATTTACCATAGCAGCGCCATCTATTGATGACTTACTCAACCCAGTCGAAAGGTATCGACATCTCTTAGAATCATTTGGAGTTAACAGATAATTGTGACTGTCAAATAATAACAGACAAATAATTAGCAATAAATTAAAATTGCGACTATAATTTGAGATTTAAACTATCCTATCTCTCAAGTTGGATCGAACTGCACATGGTGTGCGAATTTTATTATAATCGGTTAAGTGGTTTAGGAGTCCATTGAGGACAAACATTGTGACACGAGATTTATATATATTAAGATATTAAAAATATGGGCCTTGAGATTAATCGAAGAGTAAGCTACTATTGAAAAGCAACCTTCCGGCACAATAAATTTAATTTATTGATGACTAGGTGTCCCCCGCGGTTTCACCCGCGTTCCCTAGGGATGTTACATTATTTTGTTGTTTCTATCATCAATAGCTTTCGCAGCGCACGCGATGTAAGAAAGTTTTTTGGTAATTTTTTCACACCTTGGGTTACATTATTGGAGTTTTAGTATGGATCCCTAACTTTTTTGAAAATTTTATATAGCCTATGTTCACCGGAGATAGTGTAACTTCCCAACAGTGAAATAAGTTCTCAAATCGGTCAACTAGTTTCGGAGCCTATTCAATGCAAACAAACAAACAAAAAAACAATCAAATCTTTCCACTTTATAATATTAGTGTAGACTATAATACAATATATATATTATTGTCAATAATAACCTAACAACGTCAACGTTATTCGTTGCTACAGACAGGTGCAAAGAGTTTGGCTACTGCAAACGACTGAATAGTAAAAAAATGCTTTTAGTGCAGTTTTTCTCACCTGTAATTTTTTTATTATAATGCAGCCATAAGGTACCAAAAGCCATAATTTTAATGATTTTTTTCTCTCTTTTCCTCCCGAACATTGTAGAGATTTCTCCAATGTATTTTGTTTTATATCGGTTAATAGTTTTACAGTCCGTTGCAAGGAATGCAAGCACAGTATAAAGTAGGTTGAGCGATTATCTTTTTCTACGTGGCTATCTCATGCAGTGTTTGTTTGCATTTTTTTATATATATTTTTAACCTAACAACGCTTAAGATTTTTATCAGATTATGTACTTAATTGTAATGTGCAATTATGTACCTACGTTAGATAAAATAACTTTTTTCCTTAGTTAGAGTTACGAGAAGATCAGGAGTTTGGTTGTCAAGGGGGTTATAATTGGTAAGTGTGAATAGGTAACATATATCTCTTTTCTCTCTCGTTCGCATGCGAAACAAAATTAATAGCAGTTATTTACGGTTTAGGCCCTAGAAGTGGACTTATGAATGTCGAACTGAAGTTCCGGTTCGGAAGTCAGTCTTCAGCTGAGTATGCAGCAAGAAACTCAGCAAGGATTTTGTTTTATAATCTATTTTAACTACTGAATAATCACATAATACAATAAGTCACTATCTCTATTTAAAAAAAAAAATTGCTTCATGATCAGGTTCATCTTCATTTGCCACAAATCATCAGGGATTATAGATAACCTTATTTATGAAAAAATATGACAAATAAATGTCAAAGGTCTTCTTAAATTGGACAGCCCGTACGTACTTAGTGCATACTTAGATTATTTAACTAAAATTATGCTTGAATAGCTACGTATTCGTGGCCCTTCTTGTCATTATGTACCGTTTGAGAAGGACATAAAGATTACATTAGGATAAAGTAGCCACGACACACTTCATGAAAATTCATTAGAGATACAGCAGAAACAAGAAACTCAATAAGTTTCATACGTTAATCAAAACTTGATCTATTATTGAACGCCAATGTCGGCTACACACGACATGCGCAAGCGTGCCCTGTGCGCCATTGTCGTCTATAGTCGACAATAAACAGGTCACAGAATAATACAAAATAAACATATTAAATCATTACTTTTGTTTGTTTGATTGATCAGGTATTTCTATCGATTTTCTGGCTTAGCGTACAGGAGATGCCGTTATGGTATTGCGTTCAAAAGGTTAATCTTATTAGTACTAATAGTAAATAAAATAAATAATAAAAATAAAAAAATATCCCTAGATATTCTTCACACATGGTTACCTGATCCAAAGTTAAGCAGAGTGTACTCCTTGTAGTATGGCTACCAGGTAACTGATATACTACATATACTACTTTTTAAATAGATACTGATATAGATATTTACACCCAGACACAGAACAAACAGACATGTTCATGCACACAAATGTTTGTCTTGTGGGAATCGAACCCGCGACCTTCGGTTTCGCAGTTAGGGTCTCTAACCACCAGGGCAACTGGCCCGTCAATTATATAAAGTATATTGTTTCTTCCCATTACAGAATCTAGACGAGGTGCACATAGCACTAGAGGTGTGCTCGGAGCCTCGGGTGATGAACCCTGGCGGAGGAGGCGGCGCCATGCCCATCCCGGGCAAGTACAGCTACATACATAAGGTGAGCAAAAGGTCATTTGGCAGGGCCATTTTAGAAGTAGTAGAGCTCTTAGTGCAGAGTTCGTCCGGGGACTACTATCTTACTCACTTCCCCCGTGAAGCAGTAGTTCATTCATTAGTGTAAGGTAAAGATGCCACATGAGACTTAACATCTTCATGTCTCAGGGTCGACAACGCATTGGCGATGCCCCTGGTGTTGCAAATATCCACAGGCGGCGGTGACCACGTACCATCGCCATCGGGTCGACCGTTGGCTTGTTTGTCAGCCCATGTGATATAAAATCTAAAAATCTGGGACGTTTTAACACATGGTTATATGATCGCAAATTAAGCAAACTTTTTGTCCTGGGTAGGAATCGATCAGTGGGTTCGATTCGAGTGTGTTTGTCCACTCAGTCAACTGGCATGTGCCTGTTACAAGTACACGCTAGGAGGGGTTAAAATTATACTGATGATCAAGTGTTCATAATACCTTGCACGAAGTGGTCAATAAACAGCATTTAGAATGAGGGCTGACCATAAATGTCTGCCAAATCTTTTGCAAGGAACCGAATCGACCGAAAGCATGCATATGTCTTCTACATAATACGCCGACCCCTCATTCTGAATAGGGTCGGCAGTTGATGGTGTAGTGTCCTATAGAATATTAAACTCGTGTTTTTTTTTATTTCAAGGTTATAGACGGAATCTCTGTGGCTGTGAATCTAGTTCAAATAGACTTCAATTGTGATGCTTTTACCAGCAGTGTTCAGGTAATTTAATCAAGTACTAACTGTATCCCGTTTTCCCCGAGAGATGTTATTTAAGGTTATAAACTTTCAATGTGGCAACTTTTATTCGTCTAGTAGTTTTGACGTGAAAGATTAACAAACATCCGGCACAAACTTTCGCATTTATAATATTAATGTAAGATTTAAGAGTTTTGCTTCAATAAGTCTTTCTTCACTAATCATATTGTCATAGAAAACGTTTAATACCCTTAAAACATACAGATACTTCAAAATTCAAAATAATATAAACATATCTTTACGCCCATTATTTCCGAAGAGGTAGTCGTCTCAGTAATGAGACCCACTCTAGCGAACATATCTTTAATTCGATACATGGTAAGCATTGCTGTCACTCGGAGACATTTCCAATCCCGAGTAAAACGAAATAACTTCTAAACATAGAAACATAAATTTTACGTTGCCTCTATGCCAAAAAATAATAAATGAATCCTGCGACATTCTTTACACATCTGATCCATTACTCAGCAGAGCTTTTACTATCATTAAATAATAACAACATAAAACATTAAATATACCACATTTTTAAATATATACTTATTTAGAACTAGCTGTCCGCCGCGGTTTCACCCGCATTCCCTAGGGATGTTACAGTATTTTTTTGTTTCTATCATCAATAGTTTTCGCAGCGCATGCGATGTAAGAAAGTTTTTTTGTAAATGTTTCACACCTTGTGTTACATTATTGGAGTTTTAGTATGGATCCCTAACTTTTTTGAAAATTTAATATAGCCTATGTTCACCGGAGATTCGGTCAAGTAGTTTCGGAGCCTATTCAATGCAAACAAACAAACAAAAAAACAAACAAAACTTTCTGTTTATAATATTAGTGTAGATTACACCCATATACAGAACCGATATGTTCATACACAAATGCTTGTGGGATCGAACACACGACCGGTGGCAGTTAGGGCGTCTAACCACTAAGCCAATTGGCTTGTCAATTATCGTCGAATACTAAACTTAACATATAAATAAATAAATACATACATAAATAAATACATAAATATCCCGGGACATTCTTTACACACGGCCATCTGGTCCCAAACTAAGCAGAGTTTGTACTATGGAAACCAGATAACTGATATACTACATATACTACTTTTTTTTTCTAAATACAGTGTAAACTCTTTATAACGAAACTCAAGGGACTGAGCATTTTTTGTCGTTATAGAGAGTTATCGTTATATGGAGTGAACAAAAAAAAACAAAACAAAGTGAACAAACCAACCAACTTGGGCTCACTTCAACGTTATAGGGAGTTTATCGTTATAAAGGATAACGTTATAAAGAGTTTACACTGTATATAGATATTTACACCCAGACACAGAACAAACAGACATAAGAGTCGATAACCACCAAGCCAACTGACCTGTCGATATATTTTAACCGTCAGTCTCTTGTCCAGTTCGAGCACTTTTTATTGCATCTTTTCGTGTTTGCAGATCTCAAGAGTGACCGTGGAGTCACGGACGCCTGAAGGTCGGAAAGGAGACCTAAGACTGACCAGAATCAAATCTCCAGATACAGGACAACTGCTTATATTTAAGGTAATAATTCAATATCCATAGACATTCTTTACACACCGGAATTTGATCCCAAACTAAGCAAGCTTGTACTATGGGACCAGATAACTGATATACTACATATACTACTTAATTTTATCTAGATATATACTTGTACAGGTCATACACATCTAAATACAGAACATATAATGGTAATTTATTCTTACTTAAAAGTAACTAAGTGTCCTTTATAGATAACTAGCTGACCCGACAGACGTTGTCCTGTCTCAACAATAAATATTGAATTCGAATCTTCCGATTGAATCGACTGTGAAATGTACAATAAGAAATTATAAATTAATTATTTTACCAATATAATTCCGACCCATGCCTCTGTTCTAAACGATATTGTCAAATGTCAGATTTATGTCAAACACCATAGGGTAACATTATATGATTTTATATGTCAAAAGCGGTGAGGTTACATTACAAAAGTTAATATGGTCGTTATGTTTTCTTAAATTTTCTAATTTCCCACGCAACTTTCTTAATTTTTTCTTTCATAAGAACCTTCTCCTGACAATAACAAACACAACAAAAAAAGAATTAGCGAAATCGGTCCAGCCGTCCATGCGTGATGCCGTGACCAAGGGAAATAAGGATTCATTTTTATATATATAGATAAATTGTTAATTCCCGCTTTATATCAGCTACCAACCCTTTTTTAAATGTTGATATCTAATTCTCAACAACAATGTCGTTAAACCCTTTGAACGGTAGCCATACCGGCATCTCCTATACGCCAAGACCGACAATCGATATAAATATCTGTATCAATAAACTATATAAAACTAATGATTTAATATGTTTATTGTCTATTTTTCTATGTCCTGTGTGTTTATTGTCGAGTATAGACGACAATGGCGCACAGGACACGCTTACGCATGTCGAGTGTAGCCGACATTGGCGTCAAAGTCTTAAATGAGTATTACATTAATTTTAACAGTAACCTACTAAAGATTATACAAAAAACAAATATCTAGTAACTAATTCCGCTGGATCTCTTTCTCTTTCAAGTCCCAAACAAGGAAACTCAACAGGAAATCGTCAGTGTAACTTGCTTTACTGTATTATACAATTCAGTGCATTCCAATCACCACATCATACATAACTAAATATCACCAATTCTGTATTTTTGACACACATCACATGTTTTCAAACTCGTGTTGAAATAAATATTCTACCACTAGTGTTTGTCCTCAGGAGTTGGAATGGCAGAGCGCTCGAATAGAAGCGAAAGCCCACGGTTCGGCGGCGGCCAATCTCCCCCCTCTGAGACTGCTACTAGGCAATACGCACTGTCGTATTGTTATTAAAAAGAGGTTGTCAGGTAAATATTACGTGTAAACGGATCGCGGGTTGCCGAGTTGTAATGTGTACAGAACGTCTCTCTAAATAATCTTGCTTCACATTTCTTGGGTACTTTGCAGTAAATGGCCTGGTCCCAAACTAAACAGAGCTGGTACTATTACCGGACACAGATGACAAATTTTCTATTAAATACATACTTATGTAGATATTAGTATATTTACCTTATTATTATTAATTTATAAGTGTTATTAACATAGATGTAGGTTTCATTATTTATTTCAAATGTCTAAAGGTGCAACACCTGCTATCCTCTTCTATATCCTGCTGCCCCCTAGGTTGTCTGGAAGAAATCGCTTTAGTGACAAGACCGCCTATTTTGTAAACACTTATTCTGTTATCCACTTCTTTATGTTTCTTTTTCTCCTGTTATGTGCTGTACAAATAAAGTATATTGTATTGTATATTTACATCCAGACACAGAACAATCAGACATGTTCTAGTACATAAATATTTTTCCTGGGTGGGAATGGCCCGTGTCAAATGTATATGTCGGTTCCTCGGTGCAGACTGTGCGGTGACGGGGTCCCGGTTGGCCATCTGCCCCGAGCCGGTGGCGTGGGCGCTGACGGACGGCCAGCTGCGCGCCGCGCTGGCATGCGCCGCCGCGCTGGCCGCGCCCGTGCGCCGCGCCACCGCCGCCGCCACCCGCGCCAAGGCGCTGCGGAAGGTACAGCAAGGCTCGCTCATTTCTATAATAACAACAAAAAATCGTTTATTGAACTCAAAAAAGTAGAAAAAAATACCTGTTTGCTCTTAATCAGCCCCCTTATTCAGTTAAAACAACTTTCGGTAAGCCGCTTCACGCAGGCCTCGGGGAGCTTACCTCTCACGTGATTAGTAGTATTAGCGTAGTAAGCGACAGAGACAGAGCATAGACGCCGCGACGAAACATCCTCGAGTTAGTGTCATTTTCCTTACAGAATTGAGCCCCTGAATACATGAAAGTAGTAACACACTGACCATTGATTATAGCTTTATCTTGTTTGTAACTATGTCTTACACTGGCTAATTGTCAAAGTCACTGTCAGCTGTCAATAGACTTGCTTACAGACGTTACGTTGACGTGCCGACCAGTGTTGCCAAAGCGCTTTCAGCGCAAGATTTAACGCTTTTAAAGCTCTGCTAGCGACCAACAAAATTATTTTGTGCTTAGCGCCCATTCTAGATGCGCGCTATTTTATATAAATATCTTAGCGCTGGTACACAATAGGGACTAACTGAAACTTCGAGTATCAGATGACGTCACCGTAAGACTTGTTGTAAATACAAGTTTCCTTGAATCGTCCATCTCACAATAACAAAAGCGTATCGCCAACAGATAGAAGAACCCCTAGAGCAGATACACAGCAGGTCATCGACCGGCGACCGCGACATCCTGGCGCGAATGTTCGCGAAGCACGACGTTCGGGAGACTTCGTACCATCTGCTCGCGCCAAGGATCGACCTCCATTTGTGTGATGACCCAGGACGTAAGTACTATATTGCCATCTTTTTTTTATGTCGGCTTGCCACTTAATTTGATAAATTTATAATTTAACTTACTGTCCCCCGCGGATTCACCCATGTTCCTGAGGGATTTCCAGGGATAACAAATATCTTATATGGTAGCCGAGGTCATTTCTATATGCCTAGTTTAATCTAAAACCACCTGAAAGAGAAACAAACATACAGCTTCACAAACTTTTGCATTCATATTATCACGAGGATTAACAATTAAAAAAACATCCAAAATAGTATTAAACTTCGTTTCGTTGGAACATTATATAATTTCGCAGCTCACGCATTTTGGTTATATCTATTATAACTTGACCAAAATGCGTAACATACAAAAATAGGAACACTATTTACAACCTCCTTATTCCAACGGTAAAAAAGAATTATTACTTATCTGACAGTGGGTCGATCGGAGAAGCCCTCATTATCAAACGGTGGCGCGTTACAAGTGACCCTGGTCAGCATGCAGGCCGACCTGTTCCCGTATCACAAAGCTTCTAATGATAGGAGGCACTGGAGAGGTTACAGGTTCGTAGATTTGTGTTTAGCCTTATAACTGTATATTTTTGCCTATTGATATGGGTGTTTGATTCTCGACTTACCAGACATAGACTCAGATCATATTTTAAGACGATGATATCTCAGTGGTTAGTGTGAATAGGCTCTTAATAAACTAGTGCGCCTCAAAATCTAAGATTGCATCACTGCTTACCATCAGGAGGGATCGCAGTCAAGCACTAGATTATATTATAAAAATATATATATATATATATATATATATATATATATATATATATATATATATATATAAAAAATTACAAACCTATGAATAAATAAATACCCCAGAACATTTTTTCCACACGCCATCTGATCCCAAACTAAGCAGAGCTTGTACTGGGAAACCAGATATTTGATTTACTACATCTACAATTTTTTTTTTCTAAATGCACACTTATATATAGATACCCAGCCTATAATATAATATACTTATAATAATTATTTCTTTACTTGTAAATCTCTTGGTTTTACCATCTTGGTTTATAATATCGTAAACCTGTCTCAAGGAACTCCATATAAGGTTACCATAGCAACCATATTAACAAAATATATTTTCTCTCTACTCCAGGGAAGCAGCGACACCTCACAGTCAATGGTTGTCGCAAGCTCTCTCATCGTTCTGCACAACGTTACTCGACTCGTTGGATCCTAGACCTTTAACCCCAAGTAATAAGGTACAAATTATTTTGTATCACTACACTACAATTTATTTGCTCGCATTGAACATTTCATTTATTTTGAATCATTTTATGTACTATTTAAAAATGTATTGAACTTTACCTTAACAATACATTTTTTGAATGTGAAAATGAAAATATTTTTATTCAAATAGGCCTTTGACAAGCATTTGAAGATGAAAGGTTAATTTGTTGACTATGGATATAGATTGAAAGCTAGCTAAAGTTAACAAGTAACTTCTTGATATTTGCGTTTGTTTTTATATAAAATTCTTACACCACTTTTGGTGACCAAGATGACTCGACTATATATTAAAGAAAGTATTGAAAGGAATATTCTAGTTACTGCTTATTATCTCAACCTATCAATCTCTTTGTGCGCTAAGTTCTTTAAACTACGCAATGGATTTTGATTAGGTTTTCACCATCACTTACGGCGAAAATTAATATGCAATCCCGATCGAAAATCCATGGATTGATGAACCTTTTGACAGTAATTTTAATACATGTAATGTCAAAATTCTACTTCAATCTGGCGATTTTAAATTCAAAAAAATTCTAAATTCAAAACCATTTATTCAGTTTAGGCCTTCGGAGGGCACGTATGAAGGTCAAATTTAAAGTTACTGAAGCTACAACAAGATTTAGATCGGGGTCGTATATTAATTTTGGCCGTTAGAGAATTTCCTCCGAAAAGTTTGCATATTTTTAAATTTATAGTGTCTATGTTATATTATTGTTTCAGACTAACACAGAAAAGTGTGAAGAACCAGTGTCAAACGGTATTACTCACAAGCCGGCGCCGGCCCCGACACAGAACAGCGCTTCCAATGCTCCGTCCAACAACACTACTGCCTCACAAGGTAATCTACCTCATAGACTCATTCGTATTCTACTATATATATATAATTTAAATACATATATGGACCGATTTGGCAATTTTTTAACAAGTTAAATAATGTCAACAAATGTTACATCCCTCGGTAACGCGGGTGAAACCTGTCACCGGGAGACAGCTATTTTTTGTATATAAGTGCCAAGTTTCATCCAAATCCGTCTGCTAGTTTTTGCATCAAAGAGTAACTAACATCCATACAAACAAACTTTCGCATTTATAATATTACAAGCTGTCTCCCGCGGTTGTACCCGCGTTCCCGTGGGTCACATGTATTATACATAAAAACCATCCTCTTCAATCACTCTATCTACTAACCGCATCAAAATCCGTTGCGTAGTTTTAAAGATTTAAGCATACATAGGGATATAGGGAGAGTGAAAGCGACTTTGTTTTATACTATGTAATTATATGTAGTGATGTAGGATTCTGGTGTAACACATTGGATACATTATAAAAACTAAAACAAGTTACAATTGTTAATGGGTAAAAAAACAATGTGTTTTTTACCCATTTTCCAACAAAATCTGCTTTACAAGTACTTATCTGTGCCATTTTTTAGTATCTTCTACGTTCATACAATTACATACCTTATTAATATCGTTTTTAAAAACCAATTTCCAGGGTCACCAACGAGAACGAGGATACTTCAGCAGCTCGGGAAACTGATGACGACGTGTCTTGTACTTAGGATAGATGACTTCACTGTTTATAAGGTAATATTGTTTTATTTTATTTATTTAACACCTGTACAATATATGTGACAATTAAAAAACGTTTGTCTTGGATTATGTTCCTTATATACTACAATCTATATCAACAAATTATTTACACTAAACAAATCTAAGTAAAAGTTAGTTTTTAGGGTTCTCAAAGAGTAATACGGTACCCTATTACTAAGACTCCGCTTTCAGTCTGTCCGTCTGTCGCCAGGCTGTATCTCATGAACCGTGATAGTTATACAGTTAAAATTTTCACAGGTGATGTATTTCTGTTGCCGCTATAACAACAAATAAAAACAGATGTGATTGTTTGCCGTTTTTTATAGATAATGAAACCCTGCGTGCGCGAGTCGCGCACTTGACCGGTTTTTTATAAACTAATTACATCATCAGCCTATCTCCGTCCACTGCTGGACATAGGCCTCACCTTTGGCACGCCACTGAGCTCGATCTTCAGCTCTTTGTTTCTAACCGCTGCCAGCCAGCTTGCGTATACCATCTAGCTGGAGGGCGCGCTACACTACGTTTACCGACGCGTGGTCTCCACTCTAGAACACGTCTACCCCAACAGTTATCGGTTCTACGACAGACGTGACCACTGCCACTTCAGCTTGCTCATCCTAATGACATACCAACTAACAACTTACCTCAGTTAGAAAATGTTTTCACATAACCTATGGTATGGACAGGGACATACTCCACATTTTATCCCGGAAACACATAAAACCATGGCACGGAAAGGTAGTATCAATCACATACTAGAAACAGTAAGTCTTTCTGTTACAGGTGTCGACGGGTTCAAAGTCCCGGGAGGCCCCGCGGCCCCTCGTCAGCGCGGAGAAGGCCACGCTACCCGGCGACGCGGGGCTACTCCACGCAGAGCTCACATACTTCTACTACCCCGGAGATGTCTACTTCCCTGGTAATTGGATATAGCTTTAAGTAATTTGCCTTTTTAACTTTTAAATTATAACTTCGAATTTTGGGTTCTTCGGTGCAGACGCACTTAACAATGTTTGTTTTAACTGTGATATATTTTATTTAATCTAGGCTGGGTTAAGGCCAGGATTTTGATCTAGGCTTTAGCCTATGCGACATGTGTACGAAGCCGGGCTATTGTAGAAAGAACAGCGTATGTATGTATTCTTCACCCCTAAGTTTTGTAATTATAGAGTATGCAAGAATTTGAAAATGAACTTTTTTTTGTTCAAATAATTCTTCATAAGCACTTTGACGTTGGTTATCGTGAGTGTAAAAATGCCTAGCTGCCAAAAAACTCAGCAATAACGATTTTTAAACACCTAAATTCACCTGTACCATCTCACATTTGTAGTGCCAGCTCCAAAATTCTACGTTCAGTTGAGTCCAGTTCGGATATCAGTGGACGTGCCAAGTGTGGTGTGGCTGGGAGCCTTCTTGCCCCACGTGGCGAGGGCCCTGCAGCAGGAGGACGAGGAGGATCAGCCCCCGCCGTATATGGACGTGAGGATGGAGGCCATCATGCCTAAGGTACTGTAAACTGCTAGGTCAAAATGAGATAGTCAGTTAGTAGTGAAGTCATGGGATTGAATTCTAAAGTGAACTAAAGCTTTCTTTATGTAAAACACCGTGAGGAAATCATAATAGTGTGCAGCCTACTTCAAGATTAACTAGACATGCACCTACTAATAAATTCGAATTTAATTGAACCCAATCTGTCGGGGTCAGTTTCTCTCAACTCAAATGCAACCAATTGACCATTTTTTTATTTATTTAAACATTATTGAACACACATTCATTCAGACATATGTAAGGTCTATGCTTTATAAATAAATATCCCGAGAAAATCTAAATAATCTTTATATGATATAAATATCTTTTACACACGGCTATCTGATCCCAAACTAAGCAGAGCTTGTACTATGGAAACCAAATAACTGATATACTACTTTTTATTCTAAATACCTACTTATATAGGTATTTACACCCAGACACAGAACAAACAGACATGTTCATGCACACAAATGTTTGTCCTAGGTGGGAATTCAACCCGCGACCTTCGGCTTGGCAACAAAATGACCTAAATTGACAAAATATTTTGGTTCTATTTTCTCTTGTTTTATTGATGACTTTTTGTGTAATAAATATAAGATTGTTTTTTTTTTAACACGTAAATGCAGCTCCAAATGTTTAATGTCCCTAGAAACACTAGTAACGTTAAATAACTTTCCCACAGATAGTATTAGAAGCTGGACCTGAACACATATCCCAACAGCGAGACCGACCGAAAGAGCTCCACTTGTGCACCGCGCGGGCAACATTCACCAACGTACGGGAGTCCCCTAGAGCTAGTAAGTTTGTTTTTAAATATAAAATTCAAAACCATTTATTCAGTTTAGGGCCTCGGAAGGCACTTATGAAGGTCAAATTTAAAGTTACTAAAGCTACTACCAGTTCGGAAGTCAGCCTACAACTGAGAAGAACCGGAAGAAACTCAGCAAGGTTACATAGTTTTTTATTTATTATAAAATATATTTTTATATAAATTTTATCTATTCTGACTTTTAGGCTATTTTATAATATCAATTAATATTATACTAGCCATCCCCCTGGTTTGTCGATATCATATATAGCCTATAACCATTAACGTAAAATTCCGCGTCGAATGTTTTGAATGAAAAATGTTACAGAATTCGGCCGTCACTTCCTTTCTACCCCTCGTGTTTTATCACATTACCACATTCTCGATTACCACGGCGAGGTGTGGTCATCCGCTTATCGTTAGTGTTATCTATTTTCAGATACACCGGGTACCCGTGCTGATTTAGCATCGATACTATCGGCGTTGCGGAGAGCGGCGCCACCCAGGGGCCAGTTTCCCTGCTCCGAAGACGACATAGATCCATTGAACGAACAGTTTATACTTCATGCTGATAGTGAGTTATTTATTTACACATAATAGTGGTAATTTTAAACGACTTCAAAATAAGGAGGAGGTTCTCAATTCGGCTGTAGGTTTTTTTTTATATGGTTGTGACGCGATTACTCCGCTTATGAATTGATTTTTTATTCTTATGATTTTTTTGTCAAGTTTGGATAAGATTTTTTTAATTTTCAAAAGTATGGTATACATATACGACTTTGAGTATCCGGTGGAGGATACACTTGAGGTCGGTTTTATTTTTGTTAAATAGTTTTTACATAATAAAAATAACTTGTATTATTGAACAAAGTCGATGCATAGTATTCGTGACAGTGCGTTGATTGCTTCCATTAGCGCAAATCGCATCGATTTCCGAGGGTCTTAGCACGAACATCTGTCGCAAGCGTAACGTCATCGTATCGAGTGTGCCAAAAATAATGAGTATAGAAAATGAAACACCGCGCGTACCGTGACGTTGCGCGATGTTCAATTACCCATTGCATTGATTTTACGGTAAATGTTCGTGCTAAGAACACCGGTGCCGAAAGCGTCACCAGAGTTGTATAGTCAGCGCCCTCTCCGTTGGAGCCATCTCACTCTCATAGCGTCGCTACTTCTCGAAAGTATAACAATCTGTTTTCTCAAAGTAGAGTAAACATATTTTTTTATTACCTGGGGCTAAATTCTGTAAGGAAAACACTAACTCGAGGATGTTTCGTCGCGGCCTCCGTGCTTTGTCTCTTTCGCTAACAACGCTAATACTAATCACGTGTGAGATAAGCTATCCGAGTCCTCCGTGAAGCGGCTTGCCGACGAAATTTGTATTAGCTGATTTAGGGGGCTGTTCCCGGTATTCGTTGCTATGCGACTATTTATTGTTTTTGTGTCAGGAACTTTCGCAATAATATGTAAAACAACTTATTAAAGTTTCATTTGTCAGGCCAGTTGGCTTGGTGGTTAGGTTAGGTTATGATCCTGACTGCATTTGTTCTGTGTCTGGGTATAAAATACCTATAAGTATGTATTTAGAAAATTTTAAGTAGTGCTTGTAGTATATCAGTTATCTAGTTTCCATTGTACAAGCTCTGCGTAGTTTGGGATCAAGATGGCCGTCTGTAAAGAATGTTCCAGGATATTTATTTATTTATCATCACTACATAGTATAAAACAAAGTCGCTTTCTGTGTCCCTATATATATGTATGCTTAAATCTTTAAAACTACTCATCGGATTTTGATGCGTTTTTTTTAATAGATAGAGTGACTGAAGAGGAAGGTTTATATGTATTAGTATCTACATTGCACCTGAGCGAAGCCGGGGCGGGTCGGTAGTTATCGGGTAAATAGCAAGTAGGCATTGTGTACATTCATCCATACATACATTTCAAAATCTGTAAGCGTGGCGCTTCTGTACATTGAGAATTTTGAGAATAAACATAGTGGGGTGTTACAGGATTGAAATGAAATGAAAATATTTTTTACTCAAATAGGCCTTTACAAGCACTTATGAATAGTCTGACTTTAATAACAGAACCCATTTGTAACATTTTTGGTTTTGTGTTATTGTATCTGGATCTGCACGCATAAGTTTTTGTATTTGATAGCCCAATTCTCGAGGAAGGTTATACAGTATGTAACAAAAACGCTGTTATTCCTTTTAGGAACGTTATACATTACCTACAAGCACACCATTAATGATATTAGAATTTAACAATTATAAACATTGGCTAGTACAAAGGTCAAAATCAAATAACTATTAAAATCGACACATTCAAAAAAATGTTTAGAGTATCTGATTTTACAAATACATCTTTATTTCGCTAAATAGCCTACGAGCTCGGCGGCTTTCTTTGATGCGACAGAAGATGCCGCTAAAACGTAGGCGCGTGCCTCGTATCCCTGCCACGTGCCTTCCTACCCCTTTACCCCACCACCCGCCGCCCTGCGAATCATAAGCGAATTCCTTAGTCTCCCGCGCAACTTACTTTCGAACGGTTGTTATTGTTGACCTAGTGAGTGACTTGTGTTTTGTTTACGTAAGATCACCTGATCTGACGCCCTTCGATTGTTTGCCTCTGGGGTACTGTTAAGCAACAGGTGTTCAAAAAACCGTGTGATACGGAGGTCGAAATGCGTTCACGCATAGTAGCAGCATTTGACCACATCAAGTTCTATAGCTCCATTTTACAAAGCGTACGTGAAAATATTATTAGGCGTTGCAACAAATGTGTCGAGGTACAAGGTGGTCATATTGAACAGCACCTCCGTGGCCGTCTAGTAGACATTATAATAAATAATACATTAAAATGCAAGTAGGTACTTAAGGTTTTGTGTGACAGACGCGGGGACTTTATTTTGTTTATGTAAAAGTGTTAAATGTACTTATAACAATTATCAATTGTGCATAAAAATATCGTGTAAACCAACATTTTCAAAGATTCATTCGTTAAAGTGATAAACAACAGCTGACAAAGTCGTGAACTTGTGTAGAAAAAATAGGTAGATAACCGGCGCAGCGCGGCGCGGCGGCACCGACAAAGAGAGGCCACTCTCTTTGTCGGGTCGGGTAGAACTTCTTCCTATTATTTGTGATTTCGGGTCATCGCTTCATGCAGAGGTAAGATATCAGAATAACATTACAAATATTAATAATTAAATATTTATTTTAATTATTTGTGTTTACAGTTTATTATAAATGACTTCCTTTATTACGTATGTATACCGATTCTTAAAACGTAGGTAGAAGGAACAACAGGGTTTTTGTTACATATTGTAGGTATAGTATAATAAATATAGGTATAGTATACTGGGTGTCAGGGAAACGCTCCCGAAGCCAGGAGGTAATTAATATACTACCTAAACTTAAATGAATACAAATAAAAATTTTCTCCGCAAATGTGTTTTTAAAGATGTGATATTTCATTAACACGCAATGAAAAGCGGACAACTCTCGCGGTCAATGACACGGCACGAGCGAACACATTCAGTGGTAGGTTAGGTACGTACGTACGGCAATTAGGATGGGCGACATTTTGAATTGTGCCTACGCATTAGCTTTCAATGACAAATTATTTTCTACTTGGTTCAAAATTACGTCAAATGTTACTCGCGACTTAGTATTTAATTCAATAAAATGTTACCGAAGTATCTTCGAAAGAATCTTCTTATTGAATTAAATACTAAGTCGCGAGTAACATTTGACGTAATTTTGAACCAAGTAGAAAATAATTTGTCATTGAAAGCTAATGCGTAGGCACAATTCAAACTTATCTCTTATCAAAATTATAGTTCACACTTATCACATGCCCGGTGAAAGAGATAAAGATAGTCCTCTCTTTCATACATTGCATTCGCCCGCACTGTGACGTCACGTGAAGCTGTTCGGCCGGGGCAGTGCGCTGGAGTTCAATAACCGCCCGTCAGCTGATTAGTAATGCGTTTTTCATTGCTTTTTTTTAGAAAAAGTTTAAATTACGTGTTTAACATAAAATAATCGTTTCATTAAATTGTTCTGATACATTTTTCTGTAAATAATGCAAGAAAAAATCCAAAAATTTACAAAAAAAAAATCGGTTTTTTTTTCATGGATTTGTATTCACAATCAGCAACCTTATCACCTGTTTTCGTTTTCGGAAGCGTTTCCCTGACACCCAGTATATAGGTTAGGTATAAACTATATAAGACCTCGCTACGACCCTTAGGAGCCGGGAAAAAAGAAAAGCTAACAAGGACGCTAAGTGAAACCGATGCAATGCGATGCGACATGGTGGGTTGGTTTCTTTCACGTAGCAACAGAACAACAAATCGCGATTTTTTGCAATAGACATATTTAATGGTCTAGAGTACACATATACTACTTTTAACCTCTCAAGGGACTTTAGTTATATAAAGTAACAAAACTTCTTTTGCAAATTGAATATTGAATTAATCTTATCACATTTGTGTATTGTCATCGGTCCTCGATAAATGTGCAAAGTTTGAATTAAATCTGACCGTTTAAAGTGGGTCAAATCGCACCCAAACGAGTCGTTTACAAACATATAGGAGAAGGTTATAAAAAGCGTGTAAAAAGATACCCTATTTGTACGTTATCCACGTGTACGAACTACGATGTCGCGGGCTCTGCTAGTATAGAGCACAGTGGAGCCCCAGTAATCCGGCCCCTTTCTAATCCGTGCCCCTTGTAATCCGACTTGCCAATCTTTGTTGAATGTAAGTATACAAACATATTTTAGCAAATTTTCGCTAATGTGATTTGTAGTTCAGGTACAATATTTTAATTTTGGTCTGTACTGTGATTTGTCGGATTACAAGGTACTCTTTTTATAAAAAATACGGATATATAGGGGGTCTTAGGCAGTACTCTACTATTCCGACAAACTGATAGTCCGACACTGCCCTGCAAAACGTTTGTCGGATTACCACCGGTGGTACACTGTATGTATAAATTTATTTATGAGTGACTCCTAAAAACTAGGGTTCACTATCAAAAATTTATAATTGTGCATTATCAAGGGATATTGACACGAATTATATATGTTTTTTATTTTATAACATTGACGATAGTACCGAGGTATACCCTCACGCCCACTTGAGGGGGCGTGGCATAACTGTTCGGGGCGGTGCCCCTTTCAGTGAGTACATTCGCCGCCTACTAAAGTAGGCGGGTCCTTGGGTTGCGGCGTAATTTCATACGCCGCGGTGGTGTCGAGTCCGGGTTTGTCACGTCCGGTGTGGTGTCGCTTTGCCGGCGAGCCAGGCACCACCGGAAGTAGTTCCGGTAGGCGGCTGCGAGCCGGCGGCGACGGGGGTCAAGTCCCGCGGGAACGGTCGGTCCGGGCGGTGTCGCTCGTCAGGCGGGCGCCGATGGTACGGTGCCGGCTCCCGCAAGTGGCGGAGGCTGGACCGATCGGCGCGGCGGAACATGTTGGCGCTTAGTCGGCCGATGAAGTCGTCGAGACTCTCCATGTTGAGGTCCCTGGAGATCGTAGCATTCCTCACGTAGCGCGGGGCGCCTACAATAGCGCGCAGCGACAGCGACTGCTGTGCGCGCAGCTGCTGGCGGACACGGTCCGACGTCAACGCATACCAAGCAGGTGCGGCATACGTGAGTCGGGACCGTATATATGCCTTGTAGACGCCCAGCTTCGCTCGCGTGGGAATGCTGTGGGACGTCAGGACGGGACGCAGGAGAGCTCGAGCGGCGCGGACTTGGCCAACGATGTTCCGGACGTGGGGCTTCATGTTGAGACGACGGTCAATGGTCACACCCAGGTACTTCACCTGCGGGGACCACTCGACTTGGCAGTCGAGCAGGGTCAGGGGGGACGGGTTCCTGTTTTCCCCGAGGGAAATCGCCTGGGTTTTCACCACGCCGCCAGCCAGGGCGGGAGGGCATCCAATGCGCGCTGCATTTTGATGGCCGCGTGAGCGGCGGTGAGCGACGTGGTGATGTACGCGGCATCGTCAGCGTACAGCGCGAGTATTGCGCCTCCGGCTGTCGGGATGTCGTCCGTGTATCTGCCGTAGCAGACGGGCGACAGACAGCTGCCCTGGGGCACGCCGGCCTGGACGGGGCGCTCCGACGACAGGGTGCCTTCAACCACCACTTGAAAGCGCCTGTCTTGGAGGAAGGTGGCCACAGTCTTAACTACTCGACGAGGAGTAGTGGACGTGGACAGCTTGAGGATCAGGCCGTCGTGCCACACGCGATCGAACGCTTTCTCCATGTCGAGGAACACTGCAGTGGCCCGCTCCTTTTTGTTAAGGGCGGCCGTGAGGTGGTGCAGCGTCCTCGCGAGCTGTTGCGTCGTGGAGTGTTCGGCGCGGAAGCCGAACTGTTCGTCGCGTGGCTGGATGTGTGGTATGAGGTGCAGCAGAAGAAGCTTCTCGAAGACTTTCGAGGTCGTCGACAGCAGCGTAATGGGCCGATAGCTTTCGGGCCTCAGTAGGTATGTTTTTCCCCGGCTTAGGCAGCATGATAACTCTGCCGCGCTTCCATGGCGTGGGGAAATGGCCAGTCCGCAGAATTCCATTGAACAGCTGCGTCACTTTCGCGATAGCGCGTGGAGGTAGGTGACGCAGGGCCTCGTTGACGATAGTAAACGGTATGGTCCCGACTACACAAAATGCTTAGAACGTAACCATAGCGCGATTTAGGAATTTTACAATGCCATCTATTGAGATAAAAGAAACTACTTTTCGGTAGCAGGATATGAATCAACGGTTCTATAACAAATTTGTAAAACGAACTCTTGTAGGGGGGTGACTGGCTTATGAATTTTTATTTAGCAACTACACCTACTGCTTTAAGCCTTATCCCTGCGTAGGAACATAATGAGTAGATAATAAAACGACTACTATTGCCTATAGTATAGTATAGAGGGCGCCACCGTTGCGATGTTAACAGTTGTTTTTGCAAGCTCTGCAATAGTGTAAAAAATATAGCTTAAAGTGCTAATAAGATCTAAAAACATTCAACATCAAATACCGTGTGCTATAATTATAGTTAATATAAGTGAACTAGTGAAATTCAACATAACAATTTTGATAAAATAGAAATTAATACAATAAAAATCACTTTATAAACAGTTCAACTGTGAAATACCAGCGGTTTAAGAAACTTAATAAATCTACATATAAACAGAATAGAATAGAAATATTGTTTATTCATGTAGGCCTTCACAGGCTCTTATACTCGTTATTACATGGTTCTTTAACAACAAACAATGATATTGAAAATTTATAATTTATAACAAAAATACTTAAATGGATAATTGTCAAACGAGCAATTCATTGCTAACGGTTCAAAATAATCAGATATACTTTAAAATCCCTTTTGACATATAGTATTATTTACTATCTTTTTAAATGTATGCACGGATAGACGGATAATTCTTGTCTTTAGGTAGTTTATTCAAGAAACGTATAGGCTTTTAAAAAACTTTAACATTAGTCAGACGAGTTATAGGTACAGCGAGTTTGTGCGTTTGTGTGTTACTAGTATTAATTGTATGAGAGTCGCTATTTAATGATAAACAATTAAAGTAGTTCAACAATTGTACAAAATAGTGAGTAAAAAATAAATTTGTGCCGAGTTAGTCACTCAAGATAATATTTCAATTAACCGCTATAGCTAGCGCCATCTAGGAACGAGCAGTTAAAACACCTACCCGAACCATCATTAAAATAACATCGCTGTAGCAGAACACGGTACTACCGACATCTATCGTCGAGTAGCGAAATATGGAGGAAAAAAAATATTTTAAAGCATTACAAGTGGAGCTAGTAGAACAGAAGAGAGATGGAAACACGTTTTACGAACAGCATGCTTGGAATATCATTGACAATTTCTTTAATAATAATAATCGATCAAATGTCAATTAAACAAACGAGTACAAAATTAAAAAAATATTTTGGATCGTATGGAGAGACATCTATAGCAAAATAGGGTTCCATTGACGCACAGTCACCTCAAAATTACTAAACATATCGGGATGGGACTGATACCACTCGACGGGGATTTTTTTCCTAGATAGACTATACGAGTATATAATATCGAAGAAATCTAAATACATCAAAATAGTCACCGCTGTGGGTGGGTTCTCGCATGCGCCCTTTTATCACTCGGGAACGCGTTGAAACTACGGAGAACAGGTAATATCGAGTAAGCCAGATTTTTTTTCAATTTAACAAAACAACAAATTCATTATATTTGTAAATATAATACATACTTATATAGATATAGCCGTCCTCGGCGGTTTCATCCACGTCCGGAAGACTGTAATTCGCGAATTGTAAAACGCGCACAAACCTCTCAAAAGGAATATTTTTTAGCTCCTTTTTGCCACATTTTTCATTGATGCTCCGCTCCTATTGGTCGTAGCGTGATCTTATACAGGGTGACTGGTGAGATACCTTCAATATTTGAGGATGTGATAGTTGCCGATCATATATGATGAAAAAAAATAACATTATAAATAAATATTAAATTACTTCTTAGTAAACAGTACACCGAGAGTGCCGTATTTACCTGCGCAATTCTTAGATACGCCCAGCGCGCTATCAACACAGAATACATAAGTACGTACACTGTACAGCTATGGTGCCTACCTACATCAAGACCTCTCCCCATGTATGATCCCCATGAGCATGAACCGTTTTCCCTTCATACTTTAATCCTAGCTTAGGACAGGCCTAGGTAATCACTAATTTGTTGACTAAATAAAGTGTAGAATGTAGACAATAGAATTTGAGACAAGGTTAAATCTACAGAGCCACTGAAAAGTTCAAGAACCTTGGTATTTTCGGACTAGCGCGTGCCGCACGTGACTAGATCAACTTAAACAACAAACACCGCGGCGTGTTTAGAGAGTATAATATCCACATGTCACTTATTTTTAGAAAAAATTTGGTCAAAAATTAAGCTCCTAATTGTATTACATCATTTTAACGAGAATCGAGTACCGAGTACTCTCCATAAGTATCGAAGGTATCTCACCAGTCACCCTGTACAGCCTATAGCCTTCTTTGATAAATGGACTTTTCAACATAAAACAATTTTTCAATCCGAACCAGTAGTTCCTGAGATTAGCGCGTTCATACAAACAAACTCTTCAGCTTTGTATATTAGTATAGATTTATTTTATGGATATTACCCAGACGAGTCCCGGGTAGGTTCTCTAACCACCGACCCAACCGGTCACGATAGCAATGACGCGTCAATGTTTTGGTTATTTGTTTCCAGATTTGGACGACATAGAACGCGGTTCGGCGCTGCGGCCGTCGCTGGCGTGGCGCGCGTCGCGGGCCGTGTGGTGCGCGCGCGTGGAGCCGCTGTGGGCCGACCTGGCCGGCGCGCGAGCCTCGCCCGCCCGCCCCGCGCCGCTGCTCGACGCCACGCCGCTCACGCTCTGGGTACTGTCACCCCCCTACCTAGCTTCTGACCCACAGTTCCACCCGCGTTGTCTTATGTATATACTAACTGTCCCGACAGACTATGTCGTGTCCAAATTTAAAATTACCATAGAAAGCATTTAGATTTTTTCCCCGCGACTTTTAAATTTTTTTACTTCTAAAACCCATTCGGTATCTTAAAATCAAAGACTAAACCTATCGTCCAAAAATTATTTTTAAATAAACTGAAATTTTATTGCAGCCCGTACCACCATGTACCGGGTGGTATAGTGAATCTAAACTTTCCAGGGAGCCACTCAAACACGCGCAACATTCACTAATGAGCTAGTTTATATATCTATAATATAATATATTGGTGTAATAATCTATAGGTACATATGTATTTCGAAAAAAATAAATTGTATTATGGAGTATATCAGTTATCTGGTTTCCATAGTACGAGCTCTGCTTAGTTTGGGACCAGATGGCCGTGTGTAAAGAATGTTCCAGGATATTTATTTATTATATGATTGTCTTTTGTAAAGTCGCTTTTTCGTTTCATTGAGCTTTAACTCTGTGCCCTGAGCACGAACATATGTCGTAAGCGTATCGTCATCGTGTCGGGCGCCCCAATATCCTCAGGTGCTAAAGAAGTAGTGACTCATCAGGTATGCTTCGACGACGGCTTCTCGCGCATCTCGGTGGTGGGGCGCACGTGCGGGCTGGCGGGGCTGCAGCTCAACCACTACCAGCTGCTGTTCCTGCTGCGCCAGCTCGAGCGGCTCTCCGAGATGTGCGGCTGGCTCGCGCACGACGCCGCCCGCCAGCCCGACGCCGATGCCGGGTACGTGCTAATCTCAACTTTATACGCGATATCTTAGATTCGAAATTTGACTAACTGGATCGTGGGTTCTTCGTGAACACGCCTGTTTGTTCCGAGATTTGTTTGTTGTTTCCAACAAGCAGGTAGACGGTCCACTTGATAGTAAATCGTCACAGCCGCCTATGGACAATTACAACAACAGGGGGATCACTGCGTTGTCGACCCTGAGACGCAAAAGTCTGAGTAGAGCGCCGAGTGCATAGCTTTTGTCCGTGGAAATACTACCACCATACCCATTTCCACCGTAAAGTAGTCGGGCCGGTGAAATTACAGGCACATGAGACTTACTAGATTTACTTTTATGGGGGATAACGCATTGCGTTGCCCCTAGTGTTGTAAATGTCTGCCTGTTACCGGCTTACTTGACTATTTCATATCCACGTTACCGTCGATAATTCGAAAGTTTATGTGACGATTACTAGATACTTCATTGAGTTCATTGTATACATTTTTTGGGCCCATCCAAGGACGTTACACAAAAACCAAAGTTAACCAATTCCATGATGTTTTTTTTTTCATTTTATGTAGGTCAATAGTTATCGGCTTGGTGGTACCAGCTGTGGAGTTGACCCTGGTACTGCCCTCCACCTGTCCCGGCCAAGAGTCTTCCAGAGATCTGGATAGTGTTCCCCTTGATTCATCCAGTTTACAGGATTTGAAAATGGGTATGATAGTTTAGCTTTAGTAATTTTTAGCTTTATAAGCCCTTTGCACGCCTAAACTGAGTAAATGGTTTTTGAATTACGTACTTATTTTGCCGTCAACATCTATTTATAGTAGAAAATACAGTGACAGGCTTGGCGGTTAGCTGTATTTTCATGTAACTTTTAAATAAATGGTATGTCGCAGTGCCGGATTAGCCACGAAGCAAGAGTAGCAATTGCTACGGGCCCCGTGCAAAAGGGGGCCCCACGTGTCAAAGGCCGCCCACCACCCCGCCGCGTTCGGGTGGTACACTTATCCCTACCAAGCTATCCCTACCGGTAGGGATAAGTGCACGTTTTAGTAGACTTATTTCTACCGGTAGGGATAAGTGCACTACCCATTACCGAGTGGTACACTTATCCGGCCGCGTTTGCTTTTTTTAGTACTTTATACTTAAGAAGCCATAGCAGACCAAAGACTCCCGACAGAATTTGCTACGGGCCCCGCGCTTGCTTAATCCGGCACTGGTATGTCGTAAACACACGATAGAAGTGAAACTTTTGTATTACAGGGAAACATTTTAATCATTCATCAATCTCTTTTGAATTACATAAGAGTGTGTTTATCATTCATTTAGTTTTCGTCACACAAAAACGTTGCGGTTCTCAATTTCGTAGTGGGTTAAGAAGTTTCACTTAAAAAAAACGTGAGTGCGCTCTTAAGTTATACCCGAAATTATAGATGAGAAAAACTGCACTAAAAACATTTTTTAAACAGTCGTGAAATTGTAGTGTCCAAACTCTTTGCACCTGTCTGTAGCATCGAGGATAAATTTTTGACGTTGTTAGGTTATTATTGACAATAACATAATTACTCACTCTTTGACACTGACAGTTGCGATGTTCCGGAGAGACCGTTATCAGCTAACTTCATCCGTGAGAATTTTGTGTTAAGGTGATGTGCGCGCATCTTAAAATTACACTCTCATATTTTTTTTATAACGCGCCTAAATATACTTCATAGCTTCAATAAGTAAATTGTGGTGAGGTCACCACCTTTGCTACCACATCGGGGATGATAACTAAACCCATAGGCTTATGTACCTGCTTTCGATTTCAGGTTCCGAAGCAACAATGGCGCCGTCAATGCAAGACAGGGATAGCGGGATTCTCGCCGCAGCATCCGTAGAGCTACCCATGGTGCCGCCCCATGAGGAAGCGCCGCCGCCCAGTCCCGGCCTGAACTTTGGAGGTGAAAATCTATTTTTACGGCATAAATTAACATTTATGTTACATTTGCTAAAGAAGATGACGCTTGAAAGCTGTATCTCTGTAACCGTAGAAGGTATCTGGTTCAAGTGTAAATAGATAGTATAGGTACATGCTACTATAGACAGGAGAAACGAGCGTTGGCTATAATCTAGGCTCTTAATAAACGAGTGCGCCTCAACATCAAAGATCGCATCACTGCTTATCATCAGGTGGGATCGCAGTCAAGCACTAGTTTATATTATAAAAAAAAATCTCCGATGGGAATTCGCACCACCAGGAGCTGATGCCACTGAGGGTTGTTAAGTCTCATACGTGCCTGTAATTTCACGCCCCCCCCCCCTTAAACTGTTCACATTCCAGGCTTCTCGTCAATGCGTCGCGGTCTGACGTCTCTGGTGACGTCAATAGACAGTGCGTTGACCCGCGACGACGCCCGCAGCGACGCCGCGTCCACCGCCAGCTCCGACAGCGACCGGTACGTCGTCGTGGGGCTGGCTGCCATGTCGCCTGACGATGCTGACGTCACCTTCAGGTATGGAAACCCCTTCATTTTGTAGCTGCCAGTTCCGATAACTGAAGAGCTTGAATATTGTGTACTGTGTCTGGATGAGAACGTATATGTGCATGAATCTGTGTACTGTGTTGGGAGTGTGTCTCAAAATTCAAAACCATTTATTCAGTTTAGATCTTCGGAAGGCACTTATGAAGGTTAAATTTGACCTTCATAAGTTAATGAAGTCTATAGCCGCCATGATCTTAATAAGAAAGTGTTTAAGTGTGTTTGTTAAGTCCATAACGGCTGCAAGGATAGTCATGGTTTTTTTTTTATATTGTTATTTTTGCTCATGGAAGAGTGTATATGGTGCATACGCCGTATAAGTGAAACCTACAGAAACTACTTGTCTCACTCTCTCGCAGGCTTATAGGTATATATATTTGTCTTTTTTTAGTGCCGCGATTTCGTTTCATGAAGTTTCAAATCACAAATTTACGAAAGAATATTTCACTAAAAATAATGGCTTCTATGATATAGTAACTTAACTAAGCTTTTTAGTACAAGCTTAGTATCTACAAATACTACTTTATGTTTCCTAATACACGAAACAAATTGATATGATCGTGCTCTCATGTTTTTAAGGGGGTTGGTGAATTTACAGGCACATGAGACTTAACAACTTCACGTCTCAAGGTCAACAACACATTGGTGATGCACCTAATGTTGCAAATGTCCATAGGCGGCGTTGACCACTTATAATCAGGTGGACCGTCTGCCGGTTTGTGGACTCAAGAGGCATAAAAAATCCAATGCTCCAAAGTATCCTCGGCAGGAGTACAACCTACCTGTAGCAGTTGGTTGTCACCACCGAGCTAACCAGGCCCCTTAACTATAGTAATAATAACTAGTAGCATAAATATTATCTAAGTTAATCTCCACAGAGAATTCGAGCACGGCCGAGCATCGAGCGGCGTAGAGGTGGCCGCGGAAGTGGTCGAGAGATCTTCGTCACCCAGCGACCATTCTGTTACCAGCTCCTGTAGAAGACGCGATGTGGTATAATATGCTTTATAAACACACGACACTCAAAGAGAACAGAAAATTGAAAGCAAGATAATAATACGCGCCTAGTGCCGGCTCTTCTCAGTAAAAATCACCTTCCCTACTGGTATTAGAGTCAGACTATTCATAAGTGCTTGTAAAGGCCTTGAAAAATTTACTTTCTGATTTTGAAAGCTCCTTAATTGTTGACATTATTAATAACATAAAGTTCTAGATGGATTACTGTGTTCTCTTGTTTCTATGTTCATCTCTTAGCAGTCTGTGTAATTATCAAATTTTATCGTGATTAATATGTTTTTTTAAGTTGTATACCTAAGTTATCTGGCAACGGCAGGAATATCTAAAACACTAATCTGATTGTATAGTTACGAAGAATCTCGCTCGTAATATAAATGTCTCTTTGTTATTTAACCCCGTGGCGTCTGATCGGATTGAATGAAATTTACCAAACATATAGAATATATTCTGGATAAAACATACGATGTACTGGAAACGCGCATTGGAAGCTATTTAGAAAAAAATCTTCTCAGTTGTTGCTGAGTTTCGGTCCGACCATCGGTTCCAACAGTTCATTCAGTAACTGTAACCTTCTGAATGCCTTAAACATATTTGTTTTTATTAAATAATAATAATAATAAATAAATATCCCGGGACATTCTTTACACACGGCCATCTGGTCCCAAACTAAGCAGAGCTTGTACTATGGAAACCAGATAACTGATATACTACATATACTACATTTATTTTCTAAATGTATACTTATATATATATTTACACCCAGACACAGAACAAACAGACATGTTCATGCACACAAATGTTTGTCCTGGATAGGAATCGAACCCGCGACCTTAGGTTTGGCAGTCAGAGTCGCTAACCACCAAGCCAATTGGCCTCTTGTGTGTCAAAGTTGTGAAACTTATGGAATGGCTTTGAAATTCGGTTCCGCCAACATTTGTGTGACGAAAAATTTATTAATAATAAACACATGATTCTCTGTAAAACTTCTATCGTGTCTTTACTACGCACCCTGTTTTTTAATTGAACATTTTCTTATTCAATCATCAGATATCAACATGCACATGGCGTCTAAATAACATCCACATAGTACACCAGAGCGCAAACGGCAAGTCCTGCATGCGTTTCGCAGCCGATGACCTCCGAACAGACGAGTGTGCGGCCATACCCTGGGATGAGTTCCAGGTAAGATACCATCATGTTATTACTTATCATTTTTGTATGTTTTGTATGGGAGTCATGTTTCTAAGATTTTCTGCGGATGTGACGGTTGGATCTTGAATTCTTTTTGCGGATAAATGAAAGACAGTAATTCTGCATATATTGATGTAATTTAAAGTTATTTGCAAGCTTAGAAATGTGATTGCCCTCATAATTTCATTCATTTAATTTATTAACAGATAGTACTAGTAAATTACTTTTGATTGAATATTTTGTATTTGGTGAGTAGCGAATTGTTTTAATTCTAATTTAATATTACTGTACATTATACACATGATAGTTTCTTCTAGATAGATATATTTCAAATATCATAGAGAATATCCATATCACTTCAAGTGTAAATTACTAGTACAATTTGAATCGATATCATCTTTTTTTTAATTATTCACTCACATTTTGCCTCAACATTAATTAAAAACGATTACAGAACAAACAGACATTTATAACCAATATATTATTATATATATTTATTTATTTATTAATGAAATATGTACATTTTTCATATTCATAATATTTAATGTCCAAAGCATGAAATAATCAAGTAATTTGTGATACCTTTTGAAAACATTCATTTTTAATGCTCATAGGTTTGAAGCCTTTACCTGTTTACTCGATAATTAAAATAAATATATTTTTTTTTATTACTTTGATTTCACAAAAGCGTTACTTTATGAATTGAAGTTCCCCATGCTCACTTTTCAAAATTCAAAACCATTTATTCAGTTTAGGCCCTCGGAAGGCGTTTATGAAGTCAAATTTAAAGTTACTGAAGTACTCTCTAACTAAGGTACATTATTGTTCGACATAAAAAAACAGTAAGCTGTTTCCCTAAAGCCATTTTCACCAATTGACTCCAAAACTAAGATCATCAAAACTGGGAACTATCCTGTATTTAGATAAATGATCAAACACTAACGAGTGTATTAAACATCCAAAAATATACTAAAACATCAAATATGATCAAAATCATTAATGTGATTTTCAAGTACCCATCTAATCACAAAGAGTATGTTATTTGATGGTGTACAATAGGGATGTGTCCTGACATGTCAAATCAGCAATTCTTTATGAAATGTCAAAACGATCGAATGTATGGAGTTTTGTATGAAATAGCAAGTTGTGACGTCATAATTGTACAGCGTCAAGTAACATACTCTTTATGATTAAATCGATACTGAAAAGTCACATTAATGATTTAATTTTGATTATATTTAATGTTTTCGTTTATTTTTCGATGTTTAATACACTGTTTAGTGTTTGATCTTTAATACAGGACACATCCCAATTATGAATTATATTCGTTATTTTTTTGATATTTCATAAAGATTTGCTGATTTGACATGTTACACATCCCTTTTGTCGAGAACTAACAGGCCCTTATTTTAAAAGCAATAAAGTTGACTTTTCTTTAACATTTTTAACTGTTAAAACCCAGCCTTTATGATCTCGAAAACAAGTTACATGAAAATACAGTTTTACATCTGCTAAACTGCATTACATTTTAGAGTTTAAATACTCTTATCATATTAATATAAAGTACCTGGATGGCCGAGCATTGCTCAGGATTTCTTTACTAGCGTGACTTCTATCGTATTCTTTTTTTTAAAGCACTGTCATATATACCTAGATGCAATTATAAAGGGCTCCCAATAACTGTATTTCTCACAAAAGATGTAACTTGAAAACCTTACCTTCTAATGACATTATAGCAGTTTTCATTGCCTAATAAAACTGTAAATGAATCCTAGCTAGATTGATTTAACGCCCCCGAAACACCCTACATATTAAATATCATGAAAATCGTTGAAGCCGTTTCCGAGATCTTAATTATATATATACATATATACAGGAATTGCTCGTTTAAAGGTATTATATTAATAAATGAATACAGAAAATAAGTAATATTAAATCTGACAATACGAAAAAAAAAAAGAAAGTCGCTTATGTGAAATCCATAAACAAAACTACATACATACCCAAATCGTAGAGGCACCCATTTTGCATGACCATACTCACACTCCATCATACCTCGTACCCCGTAACGTCAAATCGCTGTTTTCAATTTTACTATATACAAAAAACTCCTCGAATATTGAATGCATCCGTTTTATCTCTAACTATATGTGTCTATGTGTGTTTTTTTTTTCCTCTATGGCATTGCCCGCCCGCTCGGCTATCGCGAACGAAAGAACCGACTCAAGGTATTTGCTCGGCGATCTGTAGATCGTTGATTGTTTATGACCCTATGTAGTGGTTATCATTTTGTTAATTGCCAATTAGTTTGTAGAGGTTTTGTGTCGTAGCCAAGGGGGTTTGTCTGTGTACGAGTGAATGAGACGAAAGATATATCCGTCACCTTGAAATTGAGTACTCTAGAATTTTTTTCGTATTTTTGTTTCTATAAAGTATACTGTAATTTATAAATGTATATGAAGTGACTGGAAATATCTTTGCATTGCTTCATTACGCTCTCTATGTTACCATTTTAATCCGCCATTTTAGCTACACTACCGCCAACTGACGTCCACACAGGTACGCCATTACGGGTCAAAATAACCGATGTGAAGTGACGGATATCCCTTTCTTGCGTCGCCACTTCAAGTCGCTTATTATTGGTCTTACACGCGCTTCACACTAACATAAAAAGCTCTATAAATTTATCTATCATCCTACATGATATGAGAAAACTATTTCAAAAATCTACTATCAAATAAAATACGTTTTAGAATATCTTAGGGCGCGTTATATGATTGATAAATATTTATTTTAATCATTAAAAATCACTGCCATTAGATTTGTGTACAGAATTATAAAATACTTTGGGATATATCTGCCGAATGGGCCAAAGCACACAATTATATTATTAATTATATATTCTATGGTCTGTTTCATAACAAGAACTCCTTTATGACATTTTCCAATGTTATAGACGAATATGTCCTATTAATTTATGATAATGTTGATCTACATCAAAATACAATTAAATATTCCATCAATATTGGAACCTTGGCGTAAAAGCAATAACGTTCATTTTTCAATGACACTAAAGACTTATTACATAGATATTTTAATGAATTTGGAATTTTGTTTCCCAAATGAAAAAAGTAAAGTCGACAGTAATCAATTAAAGTACACTTATCCATTCTCATAAAAATTGCTTTTAGATGAAAATCAAATCCCCTTTCTCTGAATGTTAGAAAGGCATGTTTTTGTCATAAAACCAAAACGTGACATGTTCTGTAGTACAATAGGTGTGATATTTAGACGTAGCGTTACATTAGTTGGCAACACTATCATGTTAAAACTTATTGAAAATATCATGCAGACACTGTCACATACCATACAAACACAATATTTAAAATCTATATGTGAATGAACACTATCTTGAATCATTATGACATTATATTGTTTACACAAACAACTCCTTTTAATCCTGAACAGCTAAAATGATGAAGGTTACAGTGGAAACTTTATTTTTAGACTCAAATGGCCTCAAATTTCAAAAAATATTCCAGGACATTCATTACAGGATTTTCAGCTCTCAGACTTAGCAGAACTAGTACTAGGAACTAGATAACTGATATACTACAAACACTTTAAAACACATCATGTATAGATATTTACACCCAGACACAGAACAAACAGACATGTTCATGCTAACACAAATGTTTGTCCTGGTCGGGCCTATCTGGTTACAAACTCATAGGCCTGTAAAAAAAATAACTATGCCATCTTTTAGCCTGGAAACCCTTTGTAAATGTTATCAATAAATGCTACTAATAAGGAAATTTTAAAACTGTGACTCGAATTAAGTTGGTATGGTTATCTCTTAAGGACAAAGATTCACCTGTAAACTACATATGCTTTGTTTAAATGTTGCATGTCCGTCCACATGATCATCTTCATCTCATCAATGTGTACTGTGTAAGATATTTTAGAGACGTGTGGAAGCTACTGTTCAGAAATCGATTCTAAGAGTTTAATCGAATTTCTTCCACTTAATGTGTCTGTCCCTGGAATCGAAACGAGATTGCATGAATCGTCTCGATTCTATAAATTCTACGTAATAGCCTATTCTAAAAGATCTAGGCTACTTTATTAAAGTCTAGGATTTAGACATCCAAGTTTGCACGCTGGTAAAAAACCCTTGTGGTATCCGCCCGCCTGGCTACCACGCTCACGTTGAAAGCTATCAGAGCCAGTTAAATTCTAAGCTCGGGCTCAACTTTGACCACATCTTCACTTTCCATGTTGAGATAATGGTTCAAGAAATACTATCCAGGGTCGATTCAACCGCCTTCCATTTCTATTGAACACTAGAAAGTTCCTTACGGGCTGCTCAAGTTAAATGCTGCACATAAGAGCTATTTCCCATCTAGCTCTGTCTGCTTTCCACCTTCGACTACATCAACCAAAGGTACACTATCTAAGGGCCTAGTTGTTACAACTGGCATGTTGTTTATCAATATAGAGCAAGTTCTCGATGCGAGCGCGCGCGTGGACGGAGCCCGCGACAGAGGAGTGCGACGAGATGTGTGCGAGGGAGACGCCGCACGTTGCCGCGAGGCTGATGCGCACGGAGCTGCCGCGGCTACTGAACGAGAAGGTAGATTTTTTTTTTTCATAACCGATGGGGAAGATATGTACAGGAAAGCACCAGGTGAATCGACAACCTGGTCAGAGTCTCTGGATGCAGGCGCCGCAGGACCGTTCGATCTGGAAATCGATGGGAGAGGCCTATGTTTAGTAGTGGACATACCTTGCCAGATACGAGGATAGTTTTAACAAAGAAAATATATTCTGGGAAATTTTTCATGCACTTTTATTTACGTCTCAAATAAGCAGAAAATGCAACTAGATAAATTGCACCATTTACATAGACTATATTTGAGCTCACAAATGTTTGTCTTGAGTGGAAATCGGACCGCCGACTTGCAATCTGTACATCCTACCTATTTCTCAGGGAGAACCAACTGGTTTGGCACCATTTGAAGAACTCCTAGAAGCAAGGATCCGGGAGGTGAGCATAGCGCTCAATATGACCACGGCGTTAGCGTTGGCTGAACTAATAGAGGACGAAGTGATCGCGCCACCAATACCCCTTGAGGTAAGTTTTTTTTTCTAAGTACAGTCTTTTATATCCTGGGGCATTCTTTTTTACACACGGCCATCAGATCCCAAACTAAGCAGAGCTTGTACTATGGACATCAGATAACTGATATACTACAAATACACCTTTTTTTTTCAAAATAAATACATATATAGACACGCACGGACGTAGAACAAACAGACATGTTCATCCACATAAATGTTTATCCTGGGTGGAAATCGAACCCGCGACCTTCGACTTGGCAGTCAGGGTCGCTAACCACCAAGCCAACTGGCCCGTCGAACCCTTCATACATATTTACACCCATTTGATTAATGTTTGATTTGATTATGGACAGGGCAATGATGTCTTTATAATATTTGTTAATTTACAATAAAAATGAGTGGTTTGTTTATTTTCATAAATTTTAATACAAAGCGTTTAAATTTCCTCTATTCAGATTCTAATAGAAAATGTGAAGCTTCATCTTATAGAGGACCGTCAGAACCGGTCTATATCATCCCCTCCACCTCAGCCCCTAGACATAGACCTTACAACCCTGAGGATGACCAGAGACACGGCTGGAGTCCTCCGTCTGGGTCCCCCAATATCCACTCCATCCACAATAGCTTCCCCGGCGACTCCGCAGCCACAGCCAGAGTTAGATGAAGCAAATGAAAAGATCGACTGGCTGAATCGTGAAAATGAAGAGTTGAAGAAGAGATTGGTCACATTGTCCAGGATAGCTGAAGATAATAGGGATTTGAGGGCGTGAGTTTATTTTTAAAAGTAATTTTATGTTAATTTTTGGAGGCAACAGTCACCATTTTACGTTAGGTGGATTGTCTGTTCCAATGTTCTGTTTTTTTTTTTTGTTTTTGAATGTTACCTATATTAAGTATTTTGTAATTGTTAAATATAAAATTTATATTATAAAATAGCCAAAAAGTCAGAATAGATAAAATTTATATAAAAATTATTTAATGAAAACAAAAAAGAATGTAACCTTGTTGAGTTTCTTGCCGGTTCTTCTCAGTTGAAGGCCGACTTCCGAACCGGTAGTAACTTTAAATTTGACCTTCATAAGTGCCCTCCGAGGGCCTAAACTGAATAAATGGTTTTGATTTTTTTTTTGAATGTACGATTTGTAAAAAAATATTTTTTAACTTTATTAATCTAATTACCCCACGATCTTACGCCGTCTCAAAAGTATTATACGTGTTAATTCAGAACATATCGGTTTGCCAAATTTCATTAAAATCCCTAAGACCGTTTATGCGTAATTGAGTCACTCCGAAATCGGGAAAACATTAATTCCTTTGGAAAGTGGGTGATACCGCGGTACGTAAGCTAGTGCCAAATAAACTCTAAATATGAATATTTATGATTCCAGTAAAGTAGAAGAGGCGTCAGTACTACGACAATGCGTACACGCAGCGCAACAGGAAGCTGCGAGTTTGTTGTCCGACAAGCAGGAGCTGTTGGACACTATAAGGGTTCTGCAGGTAATTTCTTCTTTACAACTTTAGAAAGAGACTGAGATTTGTAAATACTTAGCGTTGTAGGCTTTTAAGCTGTTTTCAAGGAAATTTGTGTAAATTAAACAAAATTCTAACCACAAGAATGAAATGTTTGCAACCGGTGCACGAGCAAGCCCTAGAGGCGACTGAGTGCACTTCCCGCAGAGGGAAACTGGGACAAAGAGTCATACAAACTATTCCCTGACTTGAGAAATTTTTTTCCTATTGTGTCGCTACAGATTTAAATTTACCCTTTAATTACCTACCATTTACAAATGCAGGCCGCATTCGACTAACTCACTTTTACTCCCGGTAACCTAGCAACGACTTATTAATTGAAATGTCCATGACAGCTTGAAATACAAACTTTGTAGCTTCAGTAACTTTAAATTTGACCTTCATATTCGGAGCCCTCCGAGGGCCTAAACTGAATTTTTTTTTTTTTTTTTTTATTCCCATGTACGGAAACCATCGTATACGCACCATGGTATGTGGTGCGTCAAGTGACATTAAGATCAATCGCAATCCCATTATAAATAAAAAGTATTAAAAAAAGTAGGGCATCCTTCCTCACCCACCATTTTGTAATATACTATTATATTATAAATTGACGGGCCAGTTGGCTTGGTGGTTAGAGACCCTGACTGCCAAACCGAAGGTCGTGGGTTCGATTCCCACCCAGGACAAACATTTGTGTGCATTAACATGTCTGTTTGTTCTGTGTCTGGGTGTATATATCTATATATGTATGTATTTAATAAGTAGTATATGTAATATATCAGTTACCTGGTAGCCATACTACAAGCAGTACACTCTGCTTAACTTGGGATCAGGTAACCATGTGTGAAGAATGTCTTAGGATTTATTATTTATTTATTATTACTTAATTTCCAGGAGCAACTAAGCGGTTTTCGGGGGAAAAGATAGCGGTCCCGAAGCGGGCAACCGCAAGGCTGCCTCGACTGTACCGCCTGCTGCGGCGATCAGCGCTCCTAAACATTGTCACACGTGGGTGATGACTGTAGTATTTCCCATAGGCTAATGCACCACCACATATTGCGATTCAGATTTAACTGCCCCCGGTTCTGTATATAAATAAGAAATGAAACGATGTTCGTTGATAAGCGATTTTATCACGGCTGGACTGATGAGTATTTTTTTTGTAGGAGTTCGAGAAAAGATTTTGGGAATGTAAAAATTAATAATGTTGCTTAGAAAATTGAGAGATAATTAATGTATGTATATTTTTTTGTGAGGAATTTGAAGTGCCGGGAATAGCTAACTCTAATATAAAACTGGTCGGCGAGCCGCCACCCGAGACCTAGGAGAGCGGACCTCTCACGTAATTGGGTAATTAACGAGAGAGACAGAGCATAGAAGCCGCGACGAAACATCGATTTCATTTGTTTTTCTGCCAAATGTCACATAGCTTCCATACAACTGTTCATCCCTTATTTTATCCCTTTAGGGGTGAAATTAGCAAAAACTCCCTTGTGGGTTCTCATTCAAGAAGAATCTGTGCAAAATGTGAAGTTTGTAGCCCCAGCTGATGAATCAGTCAGTCAGGACAAGTAATTATATATGTATAGATAGACAGAAGATAGCTAACTTTGCAGAATTATAATCTCATTTGATTGCATTATGAGAAGGTGATGAGACCCCTAAACTCTTATTCTTAGACATCTAAGTTATTGAATATTGAAACAACATGGGTGTGGTAAAGATTGTAACTGTCATGCATAAATCAGAATGTAAGAAGTTTTGATTTGTAATATATAGTGACCTTTGATTGTTTTGGAGAATACAGACATACAGGAGTAATCATATGTTTATATAGATGATAGAATATATAGATGAAGAAGATAGCCATCTCAATGTTTAAATTGGAGTTGATCGCCATATGAGGTGATGAGACCCCTAAAGTCTAATTCTTAATGACAACTAAGTGATGAACATTGAAACTAAATGGATGTGGTAAGATTGTAAATGTCACACAATTTTGAACATTGGTGCATTTAGATAAAGTTGAAGTGACGTTAATATTAGAATTATCTAAATTGTGATTAAACCGCCATGTTATCCTAAAGATAATGTAGGTAGTCTATCAATTAAACTATTTCTGTGTCCTGGTGCTAAAAGGGCCAACGTTTTAATGAAACGAGATTGTAATGCCACTTTATTGTAAAAGTATGATATATTATATATATACTATATATTACACTTAAAAACATAAATCAAATAACAGTAAAATATGTTTGCCATACTACAATATAACACCTAAATAATAACTATGTATGCTGATTCATTGTTATAACGTTCATTATTGAAAATAATGATTATTGATATTGGCCCTATTAGCACCAGGCCACAGATTTGTATTCAGATATTTTAGATTACCTCTCTCCCAGAGACGAGTTTGCTAGCCTTACAATGATTTTGTAGCAATAACCGAGAGCATCCCATACCGCGAAAGCCCCAACAAGTCGATATTTGTCAAACAATGTTACAAACTTTGTCAGTGTATAAAGGTCGGTCAATAAATAAATGTAAGTCATGTTTTTAAATCTATGCGATGTTATGTTATGGGCGTGTTTTAACTGAATGGTGTCGAAAGAAAATTGATTATATAATCTGTGGCCGTTAACAATGTTATGTAGATGAATTCATAAATAATATATAAAGGTATATAATCTAATTATTATAGTCAGTGGTTATTTGAGCCTGTAGTTTGATTAGATAACATTTTTATGTATTTTTACATTATATTTTTGATATTATAAATGCATGGCCAATATGAAAATGTTTTGCCAATTTAATTCAATGAGAATGCAAAGGTATATTGTAACAGACCTCAAATAGTGATATGGTCTACAGCCAAATATGTTTTTGATTTCTCATTAAACACTTGAAGCCAGTTTAAAAATGGACCGTTAAAAATACCTGTCTTGTATTTTTTTTTTATATAAAGCATATCGTTAAATATAATGAACCAAAAGCCAAGAGTCTAAATATTATTAATAAATTATATAAAAAAGTATATTAATTAATTATTAAATGCTATTGTGATTGTAACCAGAGTACTTATAGTATGCATTTATTATTATGAATATTGTAAGGAATATTTATCTGCTTTTTTTTTTTTTTTTTTTAATACTGGGTGTCAGGGAAACGCTCCCGAAGCCAGGAGGTAATTAATATACTACCTAAACTTAAATGAATACAAATAAAAATTTTCTCCGCAAATGTGTTTTTAAAGATGTGATATTTCATTAACACGCAATGAAAAGCGGACAACTCTCGCGGTCAATGACACGGCACGAGCGAACACATTCAGTGGTAGGTTAGGTACGTACGTACGGCAATTAGGATGGGCGACATTTTGAATTGTGCCTACGCATTAGCTTTCAATGACAAATTATTTTCTACTTGGTTCAAAATTACGTCAAATGTTACTCGCGACTTAGTATTTAATTCAATAAAATGTTACCGAAAATTTTTCGAAAGAATCTTCTTATTGAATTAAATACTAAGTCTCGAGTAACATTTACGTAATTTTGAACCAAGTAGAAAATAATTTGTCATTGAAAGCTAATGCGTAGGCACAATTCAAAACTCCAGAGAGTTGACACCTCTGTTCACACTTATCACATGCCCGGTGAAAGAGATAAAGATAGTCCTCTCTTTCATACATTGCATTCGCCCGCACTGTGACGTCAAAGCTGTTCGGCCGGGGCAGTGCGCTGGAGTTCAATAACCGCCCGTCAGCTGATTAGTAATGCGTTTTACATTGCTTTTTTTTAGAAAAAGTTTAAATTACGTGTTTAACATAAAATAATCGTTTCATTAAATTGTTCTGATACATTTTTCTGTAAATAATGCAAGAAAAAATCCAAAAATTTACAAAAAAAAATCGTTTTTTTTTTCATGGATTTGTATTCACAATCAGCAACCTTATCACCTGTTTTCGTTTTCGGAAGCGTTTCCCTGACACCCAGTATTGCTAATTAGTATAGTGATTGTACTGTTTATGGTAGGCATTGTTCCGCTATACAGATCGTGAGGATGTGCTGTACTTCACGTGATATACTCTTAAAGTACTCTTATATTTATTGTCTTCCCCGTTAATGCTAAATGACTAAAAATTTAGTCATGAATTTTCGTATTTTTTCCCAATGAAATTATTTGATCTAGATAGTAAGAAGTTGTCATTATAACACCAAGTTTGATCGTATTAGGTATAGGATTGTAGAAATTATTGTTAAAAGTATTATTTATATTTGAAAATTGTAGTTTAAAGAGAGGAAATATGTTTGGTATTTGAATTTGTAATTTAAACATACTAGTATCTGAGTTTTGACAGGTAACCTACCTAATATTGTATATTTGGGAGACTTAATATAAGGTTCAAATTTGAATGAATATGCATTGCATTTAAGCAAGCGTATTCTGATAAAAGCAGTGTAAAATTGTTCGAAATTAATCTTTAAAAGTTATAGTAATATGGATTTTGATGATATTACTCTAAACTAACTAGAATTTCATACAAACCTTCCTTACCTAAGGTGTGAATAAAAACCATTGAGATTTTTTATGGACAATGTATTGAGAACTCATTTAATATTTAAGTGGACAGTATTACTGTGCGTGGCTCATCCTTCTTGGCTCTTGAGTGTCTTTTATAAACTGTGAAGATTGCATAACGATTTAGGTATAAACCTTTTTAACACCATTGCGCTCTTTATACTGTCCTTTTAAATATTATCTTTTTGGTCACTTCAATGATGATCAAATTTAAATAAAAAATATGAGATAATAAAACCTACATGCTAGTACTTCTATATTATTCTATGTAGTGTTGAATTAATTTTATACTCAATTTAAATTACGGTGTTGATATATTATTGATAGGTTAGTATGTATTTATTCAACGTCACAGCTTTTGGTGTGATATCATATCTCTCGGAATACATATTATAATATTCTTAGACGCGTGTTTATTTGTAAATAGGAATTTTCATTATTATTTACGTGCCAAAAGTGCAGTTTGTGTTTTTTTTTACCAAGGTTGTATATTGATATGTATTTTTCTTAAATGTTTATAATTCTGAAGGTAAAAAGCAATCTTTTTGTGATTAACACTCCTAGAGATTTTTATAGCGACACATGTCTCGCTTTGTCCCGCTACGCCTTTCTCTTTCGCTCTAAACTCGACATGAACTGTCAAATGTCGCTATAAAATCTCGACGGATTAAGTATGAACTCCTCTTGACTTTCCACTAGAAACCCTATGTCAGTGTGACAAGGCTCTAGTTATCCTAGCAATATGATGTGATGAATGCTCTTTTGTAAATGTTTCGGAATTTTAGTGAGATTTTAGAAATAACGTTTTGATGGATTACATTGAGGGACATTTATTAGAAATTTAAGATTACTGCTTAATTTTTTACTCCATTTAATCTATTTAATAATGCTTAATTTGTATCCGTATATTAAACTTAATTTCTCATTTATAAATCCAGTGGTAGAAAAAAGTTTGTATGTAAATAAACATAACATGTATGGGTAGTATTGAATTACCATTGTATTATACAGTATTTTGTACCACTCGTTATATTTGCAATATATTTCTTTTGGTAGCTGTTAATAATATAAAAAATATTTATCTCTTTCTAATATGTGTTAGGATTATTAAAATAAAACGTGTGCCTATAAAACATAAGGGACATTGGTATTGCTTACTGATTGTTGCTGTATTTTATACTTTGAACTATTTAATCACATAAAATATAACATTAATCGCTTTTTTGTTTTCTATACTAACATAAAATCTTTTTTCTACATGTTTTTTGTAAGATTTTTGAGGAATTGGTTCCCGTTGTCCAAAATGTATTGTCGTTTACAATAGTTTCGATGAATTTTTGTAAATTTGACTACTTGAGTCATCATAAAATATACTGTACGATACTGTTGTTGCAAATTTGTTTAGTTACAAAGGAATTGTTATAATAAATTTCAATATTCTATACATTTGTATTTTTATTGAATATTTCATCCTTCCATAGATTTATTAAGCGTAATTAATCCCTAGGCTTGAATCTTCTGCATCGCCTATCTATTAAAATGCGTCCACATCAAAGTATTTATTTTTAAACATCGAGTAAAACGTCATATTTTGATCTGTAGTAAGTACCTAATACTATTTTAAAACTTTCACCCAACAATGAGGATGCATCTATTTATTTTATTAGGCAGACCAAAGATGCACGCACCATGTGCGTGACTACTTCACTGTCAGTGTCGTGTTCCAGACTTGTACTATAGAGTTAGTAAGTACCGCTGCACTAAACCCATGCGGCACCCCATCACGTGTTGGTGTATTTCTACTAAAATGAAAACATTTAAATTAACATGTCTGTGCACATTGTTTAGATCATTTTCTTTGGTCGGTATTCCGTATCATGTATTCGAACATGATACGATTTAAATATTTGACAATTAAAAAGCAATGTTGCAGCTTAAATTAAATTACCCTTTATGACGGGAATATGATTTGCCACTATTTCATATTTATAATTATTTGCTTAATGTATCCATAAGTTACGCTATAAGCTTAAGAAATAATTTATCAGTCATAATTATTTTGTGGTAGAGATGACAACAGTGTAAAATTGTTGTATAGACAAAGCCCACGCTACAGGACACTTATACACACACTTCAGCTGCTTGACGGTATCACCACGGATTTAAATGATGAATTGGGCATGCAAGCTCTTATGGAATACTTTATGTGAAACAAAAAAATTGCAGATCCAGTAAAAATACAAATTTTCGTTGATCGTTTCAGTCAATAAGTCTCCCTGAGTACTCACACCAGTATAAATAACATTTTGTTTACGAAGTATGGGCTTTGATGAGATTAAAAATAATGGTCACTCAGTTACACTTGTTATAACGAAAACAATATACAACCAGTATAATATGTTTGCAAAATAATATTGAGTTTTTGTAGTGTTCATTTTATTTTGACAGACACAATTATTTGAAATTAATATCTATTTGAGGTAGTTGGTAAAGAGATTCAATACCCAGAATATTAATTTATGAGCATGAATCAATATTTTTGTTCTGAGTTTAAGTGTTACTACAAATGTGTATTTGCAAACGCATTGTATTTGCGATATAGTTTTTGTAGTAAAAGCTTAGTTTAGTTAAATAATGGAAAAATAACTCGTTTAAATTTATTGCACAAAATAATAATTTAATCAAATAAGGCTATTTTGAATAAGTAATGTGGCAACAAAAATACACGTGAGCTAAGGAGAGGGAATAACGTGATACGATATGTGTGGCAACACTTTTAGTGATGGCCGATGATTCAGGTTGAATAGGATGTTAGCGACCGTTGCCGAATTTTTGTGTTGAAATAAATTAAGTTTCTCATAATTCGGTGTTTTTATGTGAATAATATTGATTCAAAATACATTAAGTGTAAATTTGTGTATTCTTTGTGACTAAATTGTTAGTGTTGGTTCGGTATAGATGTTTGTTGTGTCCTCAAAGTAATAGGATCAGTGGATAGTAAATTCTATTGGATTACCGATTGCTGTTTATTTAATTGTTGTGGAATAAAGGTGAGTTTTAAACTTATTTAATGTAAGAAATTATCAATTGGTAGATTTACTCAATGAGTTTTTTCTGCCACGAACGCTGAGAGTCGTTTGTACGGCGGGCGGTCGACGGCTGAGATAACGGCAGATTACAGCAGATTGTCAAGATTCTGATAAGATTTAAAGCCTCACGACATTGCGGTGCTCTGTGCACATTCCTCAAACAACATATTACTCTTAGTTTAACGGCCAAATATAGATAACTATCATGCAATAGCAAGTGGTGAATCTACCGTGTCATGCTCCATTTACCGCTGAAAGCTTTGATATAAAATTGAGAAATCCGAGTGAGAGGTATTTATGCAGCATTACTCATTTCGTGCAACGCATTCCACTTAGTTATGGCCCACAAACTTGTTATTAAAATGTTTAAATTGTTATGTAAAATATAGGTTAGAAATGGTACACAATTCAGTTGTTTGGCAACTATTTTTACTTTTGAATTCTGTGATTTATTACTTTATACACAAAACCACAGTTATAGTCAGTGTGAAATACTATAGCTTGCCTATTAAGGCACAATCTACAATATTAACTAGGGAGGTACCTATGTATCAATTTCCAAACAAGTGATTAAATGAAAAAGTATGTTAAGGGAGTAACTTAATACAGTATTACAAATTGTTTTTAATCCAGTCCCTAAGCTACTTTACCCCAATTGGGTATTTAAAGGGATAAACTGTGTTGTTTTGTTTATTTTAAGTAAATCTTCATTGAAAGTTATCTTTTTGTATTTGAAAACATCATTTATATAATTATTATTATTAATACAAAAAATACATAATTTATTCTTGGTCTACTCGAACTACATGAACTACTAAAAACCTTAATAAAACTCTGTCCTAATCAAAATCTAGCTTGAACACACAGACCCATGCAACACTACATGCATGTAAAAGTATCTTGTATTCACAATTTATTTTGCATTTTACACCTTTACCAAGTAGGTGTAATATTAAACTGTACACATTACTTTGACATCATAAACATACGCCACCTTCATTCAAGGCTTCATCTGTTTATTTCCTGTCATGCAAACAGATATGTGCCTAAATTATTGTAATCTATTGCAGCCTTTTTATAATATTACATAAATAATTTGCGATAATAGACATACAAGGTTAAAATTTTAATTTCAAAATCTTTGCAGTTCTGCCAGTTGCACTTGAGAGGCAGTTGTCTTCTAACATATTGGTCTTCCACTCTGATATTGCTACTATGTTCATATACAGTTGCATCAGGTAGACTATGTACTTGTTAAAAATATGGTTAATATCTTATTTATCTTTAAACACATACAAACTTTTGATTTAGTTGCACTTAATGGAGTTTGCCTAACAATATGTGTTGGTTTTTTTTTAATTATAACAAAGGTTGGTTATTAGAATCCCAAAGTTGTTTGTATGGTGGTTAAGTACCCTCATGTTGAAGAACCACAACCACTTGTTGGTGTGTTCTGATAGCTGCAGGAAAGACCTAGTTCCTTGCTTGTCTTTATGTGCTTACACCTGCAGCCACATAGTCACTTACCATGTTAAGATGGTGGACAAACAAGCTTCAAAAATTTACATGATTTATGCAAATGGTATAAAAATTTATTAAACCCATAATGGTGTAAATATTGTTTTAAATCAATATACCAATGTTAATCCTACAATATTATAAATGCCAATGTTTGTATGTATAGATGTTACTCTTTCATGCAAAAACTACCAGACAGATTTTGATTGAACTTGGCATATAGATAGAGCATATCCTGGAATAACATACTACTTTTTATCCTGGGAAAATGTGTCATCCCACAGGAACGAGACAGGACACTGCTGTAAGATAGTTTTTTCAACTGACACTTATTATTTTAAGTAAAAGTGGTGTTGTGTCTTTTGTATACAGCTATTATTAGTGCTAATGCATTGACGGCACGTTAAAGCGTTTGTAATCACCTACTTGGCACACATCCAAGCTTACCATCATAATTTTATTATACATTTTGTATCTTTTCTTGTATTAAAGTAGGTTATTCTGAATGAGAGATTAAGTCTATGTTTATAGTCTTAAAAATAGGGTCTTGCAGTGTTGTGTGGCAAATATTATATTTATAATAGCTGTCCCCCGCGGCTTTACCCGCGTTCCCGTGGGATGTCACATGTATTATACATACAAACCTTCCTCTTCAATCACTTTATCTATTAAAAAAAACCGCATCAAAATCCGCTGCGTAGTTTTACAGATTTCAAAAATTCAAAAAATTCAAAACCATTTATTCAGTTTAGGCCCTCAGAAGGCACTTATGAAGGTCAAATTTAAAGTTACTGAAGCTACTACCGGTTCGGAAGTCAGCCTTCAACTGAGAAGAACCGGCAAGAAACTCAGCAAGGTTACATTCTTTTTTATTTTATTAAATTCTTTTTTATCTATTCTGACTTTTTGGCTATTTTATAACATCAATTTTACATATTTTTATATTTAACAATTACAAAATACTTAATAAAGCTAACATTCAAAAACAAAAAACAAAAAAAAAAAGAAATAACAAGACTACAAAATAGAAAATGACAATAATTACTTACAACTTAAACAAGAAAATTAGAGGTGCACTGTGCAGAGAGCAGCTATTTCCATACACTTTTATCTTCAATATAATGAACCACCTTGTAATACGCTTTTTCTTTCAAAACTTTCCTAATATAATTTTTAAATTTATGATCAGACATTTTGGTTACTGAAAGCGGTATCTTATTATAAAATCGAACACAATTACCAAGAAATGACTTGTTTACTTTAGTTAGTCTAAAATATGGAACAACTAACTTCTCCCTTTGTCTTGTATTAATATTATGGATATCCAATTTTGACTCAAACATTCCTATATTTCTACATATAAACATTATATTTTCATAAATATATAATGAAGGCAATGTCATTATATTTATTTCCCTAAATAAATCTCTTAATGATTCACGGGGACCCATACCGTAAATTGCACGAATTGCTCTTTTTTGTATAATAAATATTGATTCTATATCGGCTGCTGCTCCCCAAAATAAAATACCATAGGACAAGAGGCTATGAAAATATGCAAAATAAACTAATTTGGCTGTCTCAACATTCGTCAATTGTTTAATTTTCCTAACAGCAAATGCAGCCGAACTTAACTTAGCAGCTAGAGTATCAACCTGAGGTCCCCACTGCAATTTATTGTCTAATGTAAGACCCAAAAATACCGTTTTATTAACAAGATCAATATGGCTCCCATCTATTATTATTTGGCTATCTACTTGTGCTACATTCGGTAAAGAAAACCTTAAGCATTTAGTTTTCTTTGAATTTAGTAATAGATTATTTGTAGCAAACCACCCACAGACAATTGACATAGTATGATTAATTTAGTTAGATCTTTGTCTTTTCTATCAACTTTAAAAATTAATGATGTATCATCAGCAAACAAGACAATATCTGTGAGATCATTTACAACATATGGCAAGTCATTTATATAGACTAAAAACAAAAATGGACCTAAAATTGAACCCTGGGGTACCCCCATTTCGACTAAAGAGCCCTTGGATGTTGTGCCAGTAATCCCTACCTTTTGTTGACGATTTGATAAATAAGATAAAACAAGATCATGAGCAGTTCCACGAATTCCGTAGTAGTCAAGTTTTAGAAGTAGCGTACGGTGGTCAACGCAATCGAAAGCCTTGGATAGATCACAAAAAATGCCAATCGCATCCTGAGAATCCTCCCATGCGCCATAAATGTGTCTCAGCAATGCTGCTGCCGCATCGGATGTAGATCTTCCCTTCGTGAAACCGAACTGATGACCATGCAATATCTTATGCTTAGTAGTTTTAAGCATACATAGGGTCATAGGGATATAGGGACAGAGAAAGCGACTTTGTTTTATACTATGTAGTGATATTGCCTCCTTAGAAGCTTATGAAAAATACTGAAGTCTTGGGGACATCAAGAAATAAACATCTAAAAGCTTCTGGCGGTAGAAGAATTTCAGAGGAACGATTTATAAGGAAAATATCATTAGATACATTATGTAACATTGCTAAAAATACGAATTTGTCATTTGTAGTTAAACCTCGGTTTATAAGCTTAGTTTTATTAATGTGTTCTTCAGATCCGACCTACAACGATCTTCACGAATGCGTTTCCGATAAGAATACCACAGCTCATACGTACCATTTGAATACTTATAAAATAATTAAAACTTTCATTTCAAAGCATCATCTGTCAGAAAACCGACGTTAAAAACTTTTAAGTAGAAAAATAAAAGTGGGTGCCCATTTAATTCTCATCACTATACATAATATGAATATTAAATCCTAATTAAAAGTAGTAGAACAGCTTTTGGCATGTAGGTTGGTTAATAACGGGACTTAACATAGTAAAATTCTCCACCTGTCTTGTATTGTGGCGCGTGTCAGTAAATAAATATTTGAATAGCTAGATTGATAGCTTGGTTTTTTGGGCCTTCGCCCACGTCTCCTGTCGGTCTCCGAATACACGATGACTGTGCAAGTACCTGTAAAAAAGAACTTCGCGGCTATTATTTACGAAGTGATAAGAAATAATAAAAGAGACAGGCTACCGATGAACACAAAAAAAACACAATAATAATTAGTACTCTATGGCATCTTAATTCGCATTTCGCAGAAACGAGACAAAATTGACCCATCTGATTAAATTTTATTTCCATGAAATGTATGTTTACAATTCTCCGAAAGTGATATCAACTTGGAGCATTCCTCAATGATTACCCAGAGGCCCTTAATTCCGTTTTATCGCTTGGTTAAATAAACAGTCCGGTACCGAGGGAGTACCCGGCACATTCATCTCACCGTCCCACTTTGTGGCACTAATGGAATTTGGGAATTGGATAACGGGTCGATTTTGCAGTTCAGTTAGTAAGTACAAGGCTGGCAAGGTCGTTGCGCCTGTCACTTGTTTACTTGCCAACACCGACGGCGTACGCCATACCTTGGTCATTTCATTTTCATACTCGCACAACGGGAGTAGAATGCACGAGAAACGTGTTTTTATTTGCATTTCTATAATAATGATGCGATGCGGTTCGTGCGTGAGAAATGCGTTGTATATTTCGATTTATTTTTACGTTATAGCCTTTTTGATAAGGTTGAATTGGTAGGTATTTTCGCATTTAAACTAAGTGGGTATGTAGTACACAAAAAACAGCTGACTGTGTCGACTGGGCGACTTCGAAGGCGTAACTTCTGCGTTTGAAACTTCTTCCCTAACAATTCAGACAGGTACTAGAAAGTTGAATTAAACAAGCTATCAGTAGGTATTAGAGCTTACTTTCAAACATTAGGCTAAGTAACTATATAATCAATGTATTCAACTGGCAATCTAATCGGGCACAGCTTAGTTAGAAATACCTCCGTCATTACATTGTATTTATTGTGCAATTGTAATCAGAAACCAGTTGCAATTATTGCAATTTTATTGTCATTACTAATAATACATGCCTAATGAGTGCATTCAGTGATTCAAGTTTTACAGACAGTATTTGACATAGATTCTTTGGCAGTTCTTCTAACCATGTCATTTGAAACTCAAATATCAACTTCAGGGCATTGTTAATTTTCCCTCATCATCATTGTCATTCCTGTTACCATCAATTGACGAGTCAGTTAAATTGGTGGTTACCCTGTCTGCCACCCAACACATCGTGGGTTTGATTTCCACCCTACCAAACATTTATGTGCACGTCTGTTTGTTCTATGTCTGCCGGAGTATAAGTGTGTAATACAGTACAAGCTCTGTCCGAGGATATTTATATATATTGGGGGTCAGTGCAACGCGTATCATGTGAACGTAATGTCCTTCGCTATTAGGAGCATTACATACTCGTATAACAAGAAATCTGGAAGATTTACCAATCACTTGGTGCAGAATTACGTCTACGATCGCATCCTAAAGATGTTAAGGTTGTCTTTTTTTATTTTTTTATACCACAAGGGCCGACAAACAAGCGGTAGGTGGTAAGTGGTCACCGCCGCCTATGGACATTTGCAACACTGGGGGCATCGCCAATGCGTTGTCGACCCTGAGACGTGAAGTTGTTAAGTCTCATGTGCCTGTAATTTCACCGGCCCCCTTACCTTTCTAACCAAAACACAGTAATACGAGTGCACTACTGCTTCACGCCATAAATGCCTAAGGTGGTAGTACTTCCCCGGACGAACTCTGCACTAAGAGCTGTACTACTCCCCACTAACACCCAACAAATTTTGTAAATTTTCCCTAATACTATACATACGAGTATATACCAATATGTACATTGAACTAATGGCCCTAAATTCAAGCTCAATAAATAATTAATTCATGACCCTCATATATCATAATCTGACGTGTGACGACGTCAACGACTCTGCACAAGGCGGAACACTCGAAATAGACTTCCTAATTAGTCTTGAGTGGAATGAATGTTCACTTGCCCATTGTGTGGTCCGTGAGTTACTGTTCTGCGGGTACAAGGATGACTGCAAAGTCTATCTTCATTATCTAATATTATAAATGCGAGGATAGTTGTTTGTTTCTCTTTCACGCGGGAATAGTTTATAACCTGACACAGGATCCTTTTAATTTCGAGAAATATTTATGTACCTCGAAAACGTAGGTGATACCGCGGCGGACAGCTAGTATAGATATAACTCAGGACACCCTGAACTTCTTCGCTTCTCAAAAGTCGCAAATTAAGCCTAAATATATCACTGGCAGTGCTAAAAAAAGATATAAAAATAGCACATTAACAAAGCACTCTGGATTATACCTACGCCCCGTAACTGTACCTGGAAACTACATTATAGTCTCATATTCGTCTCTTAATAATAAATATCCCGGGACATATCTTAACACGGACATCTGATCCCAAACTGAGCACAGCTTGTACTATGGTAACCAGATAACTAATTTACAGACTACTTTTTTTGACCCACACACAACTAATAGACATGACTGCAATCGGTGGGAATCGAACCGAAGACATTCTGCGAACTCAGGACATCTAAAAATCCACGCCAATCGACCCGTTATTAACCCCACTAACAAAAATACTAGTGAGTAACATTAGTGGCAGCAAATTTGTTGCTTTAGTTTTTATACTCGAATTTGATGGAGATTCCAGAAGGCGTCCGGAACGTTTGGCCCGAGATTACCAATGTTGGGAAAGTTTGTTTTAGCTTTGTATGAAACTAGAACTTGAAATAGTCTGAACCCCTACTGTTTTAAATCGCGTAGGGTAATATTTTAAATCTGACCAGAGCATCGACTAACCTGCCACAAATTATAACATCTAGTTTTAAAATACAGCTCAGAGATAATCCTTCTTATTTAAACATAATCGGTTGCCATCCCGATCTGAGGAACATCTTTGTGTGAAATTAATATTTTTTAACCGCTATCATGTGTATATCGTTGTTCTCACGGCAATTAGAAATTACACAATGAAGACTTCGATACTGCAGATGGCAGATCGCTTCGACACCCGAATCGGGTACCCACCCGAGCAGATCTGAATAACTCCAACCCGACAATTATTATGTAGTTGGTTTAAATCTTCGTATGTAACATGTAATGATATTCCTAAAGCACGGTTAATGCGATGTTTGAATAAGTAATAGACATCTGTTTCCTGCTTTCGCGTGCCATGTCCAATCTTAGGCAACTAAAACGTATACGCTTAATTATTTAATGGCCACGTTAGGACGTTCTTTGCATTCTAATCATTATGTAGAGACCTAGGTTATGATGGAGTACCAAATAGCCTTATTAAAATTAGACACGCTAGAATTTTGGTGAAGGCAACATGTAACTTGAGTTACATTAACCTCGGTAGAAATTAGGCAATTTGAAATGATTCTCGCGCGGAAACTAAAGGTGGAAGCACGGTCCACCGCTCATGTTGCAACTCACCCCGGTTATTTCCGGAAGCGCTTAGAAATTGGGTCATGCGCGGTTCGTCCGTCCGATCCATTGCCGCAATGAACCTTGCGTTGAACGATTTCTGAACGTTTATAAACATTTGTTTCCCGGTGCTTAGCCGGGAGAAGCGATTTCGCGGTGCACTGGCGGTGCGGAAATTGTGTATTTGCAAACATTGTCTGTAATTGCTAGACCTCGCTGTCATGTAAGGCCGGTAATAGTCATCCGGCTTGTGTTTGATTAAATCAATGACATTAGGATCTGAAAATCTAAATCCTTGTCGAAGATTCTTTCTTTACTAGTTTGTTTAGGTTATTGACCGTTGTGGCTTGAAGGTCTTATGTGTACTTTAATTTGAACTGAAATCCATGGGTCTCGCTCGACCCTTTAACTCTCTAGGATTAAAAGCAGAGTCCACATTAATCACTTAATTGCTTCAAATGTTTGAGTTGTACAATCCTTGATATGTTAGGCCAACATCAGACTAATATTATCCAATCTGTTCTTATAGATATTTACATTTTGTAAATTCCTTCATCAGATATAAAGACAATGTTTATTGCATAAAGTAACCACCGGCCATTCGGACAGCTGTTTTAAAATTAACTTCCAATAACTATGCGAATGTCATGATCAGACTTTTAAGATACGATCTCAGCCTTGACCTCCTTAATGCTGTATCTGATTATCAGACACTAGCCTAAATGTTTGGTCTCACCTAAATTCAATATTAGCAAGGGAATTAGTTCTCTAAGAGAATACACAAAAGGATTAAAATGGAAGAGATAAGTGGTTTCCCATAATCAATGTTTTCTTATAAAGTCGTAGATAGAAATTACCAATGTTATTGGTCAAGAGTTCTGATAATCAGAAACAACCAGTAGAAATATCACCCACTTTGTATAAGTAACAAAACGGTACATAAATGGAACAACAAGATCATAACACAAATAAATCAGCCTCATTGTCGAGTCTAGAGTAATGGCACTAGATAATACTGTCAGATAATTTGTGAAAACGTATGTTAAATGTAATATATTATTGTCTTCGTCAACTGACGGTGTAGCTCGGTTTGAGGGGTTTGTTTCCTAAGTCGCGTGGGCAAAAAGCCTTTGAGTGTCAGTAATCTTTTCTGTCAGGAAATTTTGGAATTGGTGTCTAAATGAGGACAATGCAGGCTCATCACCTGTCACCTTGTAATTAGTTGTGGCTTTGATATCTTCGGTGAATATCTCAAATTGCGCACGCGCACTAAATCCCCTTTGATGCTGTGCCAGTTTCGTCGGAATCAAAAGAATTTTAGCCGGAAGCGATGTTTAAATCACCATCCTCGTACTTAGTTCCCGAGAGCAAATAGTGGGTTACTTTTCAATAATGACAGGCCAGTGCTTAATTATAATATCGTTAGTGAGTTGAATGAAATAAAGAGTAATAGAAAACACTTATAAAATTTAACGGATTCTTTCACTGTTGGACCATGGAAATTAACAACATAGTGCCAAAAGTGACGTGTCCCTATTAATTTTATCGGTGTAGTCTAATTCTAAACCTTAAGATTTATTCTCGCTAATATACCATCAATAAAACAAGATAACTATTCATTGGCAAATAAGTGAACTTTATTTATATTGGCCAGAACGGATTCACCGATAGCGCAACACTATTAAAGAGCCAACATTCCTAAAGCAGCCAGTCTAACTGTAAACAGGCACTCCTAAAAGGATGACTCCAAGGCCTTTCTTACAATCAAAATAGCTCGAAGCGTAAAACCGTTCCTTTATCGATAAAATTCATACCTGTTACCGGTATCGGTTATGGACTACGATTGCGAACCAGCTCTCGAGCTGCGTATAGGGGAAATTAGCCTTTTTGTCTATTATTATAGTATCTATTTCTGGTTGTGCGGTAAACCGGTAGGCTCGGTGCGTGGGCCTAAGGTATTTTAATGGGCCTGCGGCCGGTCTGTTCTGAACACGTTATTTCAGTGTTGTTATGGACGATTCACATGTCGGTGCTTTGATATTGCTGGAGAAATCTTGTAAATTCACTATTTAAGATGCAGTACCTAAAGTCGATGCATTAATCTTTATTGGTTGAACACGGAACCCATTAGGGTTAATGAGGAAAGTGTGCATATTATGGGATAAGTGTTTTAGTAGTTACGAGTAATCTTTTTCGTTCTTAAATTTACTAAAAGCTATTTTGTTAAGTTACCTAATTGCTATTGCCCAGTTTGTTAATTTGGGCTAATCTAACAATACGTCGTCATGAAATAGTAAAATTGACGCATAGATAGATTTACATAGAAACTCGACATCAAACATTCGGCCCGAGCAAACATGGTCCCGCTTTAATCTTGAAACTCGAGAAAGCCCTTGTCAACAAATCGTAATCTTTACTTAAAGCTCGGCTTATTTATTCCATCAACTGATGGATTTCTTCGAAAGTGTCGGATAACATTTTAAACTACCTTAAAAATACTGTCAGTAAAGCTGTATGAGTCTAGTGTTCAATATTAAGTAATTCACTAGTTATATCAAAATCTATTATAGGTACGAATTAATTGTAATAAGCTAATGTATAATAAATTAATTACCCTCAGACAAATGAGAAATCATGACACATAATACAAGCATTTGCAGATTAATAGATAATTATGCTTATTTCTATTTCTACTGATTCTCCAATTAAACTTGATCGGATTCCTAAAAGACTTACTACTTAGACTTCCGCAGCAACTCTGGTGAGAAGCCAATGAAATATTTGAATGTCCATTTAACCAACAGTACGGTATAATATCTTAATGCAGGATAGTTAACAATCAACATCAATCACAGCGGGGCGTCTGATTCGTTGACCTCACAGCTTGCAGCAGAAAAAGGGCAATTCCAACCAAGAACAGATGTGTATCTAGTTAGTGATAGGAATGTTGGTAAAAGGTTCAGTGCACAGCGATTGTTTTTACTTCTGAGAGCAATGACTTGGTGCCTATTTGGACTTTAGTAGACCTTGGGGCATATCAAATTCCTCTCTCTTGCCATCAATTCCTATCAAGGCTCTAATTTGAAACTATACAAGCATTTATTTCCTTTATATGACCAACAAAATTATTTTATCAAAGATTTCTAAGGTAGTTGAAGTTTGTATAGATGTAGCAAAGGAGGAAATTGAGAATTTAAGCTCGTGTAAAGTTTACATAGTCGTAATCAAACCGATTTCTCGTTATCTTCTCATTGAACACGAAAGTAGTAAAATGCTTATGTCTGAGCTTTCGTTACAAATCCCCTACTTTATATATCTTTTTCAAACGAAATACTGGTTGAATGTACAAATTATAATGGTTATAGAACATCAATGAACAAACGCACGCACGGTTGCAAAAGATATCACAAAATTTGTATATTATGGCATTTGAAAAACAAAACATTTAACGGCATTGCACAACGCGAACCGGTAAATGATGAATGGAAATTCTCTTCCGTCAAGTTACGACGCGTTATATTTTGGACGTAATCCAGTTCCACCACAAATGGTCATTGCACCAACTCACGCGATCCCATCGCAGCTAACTATCCATTCGCTTAGAAGCCATCGCCAGTGATTTAGGAAGTATGCCTATTAAACGCCCCGGAAAATTGGCTTTTAGTTTTATGCCTCGGTTTCCTTTTGAATTTATGATTTTTATGGATATATTCTGTTGAAGCAACAGGGCTTCGATGAGTCACCGCACCAGTTTCCAAGATTGGCGTGCTGAATTGAATTTCAAATTAGCCTTAGTGTAGCTTCAAGAAGCTAAATTATATTGGCAAGAGGCGCCGACTCAATTGACTATGTAGTTTTCCTTAATAAGTTCTTAAGGTTTTTATTAAAATGTAAAGAACCGAATCCATTTACAATTTAGAACTTTCTTCCTTGTACAAATTCAAAACAGAATAAATAATTCCGTGACTTCATTTATCACTGACCAAAATCAATATTACCAATACATGAATATTTGATTGAGACACAAGTCTGTACAAGTGTACAGTGTGTTGATTACACCATCAATTCACGTACTTTCATTCAGGAGGTCATTTGTTTCTTGTCATTCAGCGCTTACATCGTCTTAACCCCTGACCTAGCCCGACCACACTTTTCCACGTCGTTCCACTGCAGCCCGTTTCATTCTCATGGCAACTGAACAAGCCACACTTGGCTACACTAATACAATTTACGGATTGCGGTCACTGGTAGATTAGGCCACCGGTCCGTCCTAGAGAAAATGTCTCCCGCAAATTTGTTTGTTGAGCCGAGGGAGCAGTAGAGAAACTATCTTTTTAATCTAGGCTATTTGTTTTCATTAGACTGCGAACGCAGTTAATGGCAATTACGAACAGGAATTTATGTATCCAATTTATTTTTCTAATAGCTGTTTGCATAATTTGTGCCTGATGTTTCTCTGCAAACTTTATACTCGTAGATCCTTGTACATTAAATTGAATAGTTTAATCTCGGATTACAAAATATTTTCTGCTGTATTAGAATGTCGGTATACAAATTTAAATAAGGGATTGGACACATCTGCAGAGAGACGGAACCGGATTTTGAACAGTCCGTTGCGGTCCAATCTTCGTAGATATCTTGACAGTTGAATTTATAAACTGATACTTTATGTTCAAAATATTACTATCAGCTCCCTGCGCAGGTATATTCTATAGCGAAATAACACGCATATCGTAAAAATCCTACCAATAAGAATCCCTTATAAGTTCTAATGTACTTTTTGTTTTATTACAACTGGACGTAAGATGGACGCCCATTCCGTTCTAGAGATTTTTATGCGCATGTTTATAATAATGCGAGCGTCTGCATGCGGAATGCGTCCAGGTTTATACGAAACCCGTCTTTGAAGCCAGTTTCTACTGTTCCAGGCTTGGAAGTCATGAATACGCCTACGTTACAACATTGTTTTTTAAACAATTAATTTATTCGATAGGGTTGCCAGGAGTCAATAACGTGGAGGTCGAATTATCATATTTAGTCATCTGCACATCGTACAATTGTTTCGTAAGATATCCTGTTAACGAGTCAAACAAAGGCTTCTAGCAAATTAATTCGTCGCATTTAAGGCCCTCTGGTCATAACGTATTTGTAATGTAGCAATACAATGACAATTAAATGTCTCACAGAACATATTTGGCGTGCAAATTGCATGCTGCTTTTTTGTGTTGCTCATCAAAATCGTCTACATAAGATTGTACAGTGTCTCTTCTCCTTCTTCAAATCTCAACTCTGAGTATTCTCAAAACAAAGTACCCATTCCTCTCCCTAATCATTAAGGGCTGACTATTTTACTCCAAACATCTGAGATGCACTGCGATTCATTTAAAAATCAACCATTCTCCCTGATTTTAAAGCAGCTTATCCCACGTCGAGAGCTTGTTACATAAATACCGTGTACATGAATGGCCGCAGAGACGAGGGTTCGCCAAGGACGTCCATTGTGGAGATCCGGCCTTACTTGCGGCTCGGATGAGCTCTGTGCACACAGCTTTACATGTAGTGTTGTAGATTAGATAGCTGCGATGTGGTTACATAGCTTTACTTATCTGTGAAGGTTTGTTGGTGTATCTCGACCTTCATTAACGGTTATAGCTTACCGCATATTTGCAGCTGGTATTCAGATGGGTGTACGATTCAGCCCTATGTTCATGCGGATTAGGGAGTGATCATCATCAATCATTCTTGCGGACAACCCGGCTATTGTTCCGACTCCTGAGTGATAAACAAAGGTTGATTGAAAAGGATCGGGGTATAATGATCACGTGTGGTATAATATTTATGGTACGGAGTGGCACATTGTATATCTACAATATATCTTTTGGAAATTCAAGTTTAGAATTGATAAGTCTTGCGTAAAACCTAATTGATTGATGAAGCTTTTGAGCAAATTCAGTAAGTGCTTATATTTGGAAGGAAATTCAAATCCAAGAAGTGAATTCCATAACATTGAGGAAGCATCTTTCTCAGCTGACACCGAGCACTTTAAGTACTAAATAATTCATCTCATTTCCAATGAAGCGGAGGTACTTAATCATTTACGTACAGGCTTTGTAAATCTCTTAAAACTTTATCCATTTCCCCTGAGCAACTGTTATTATGATGCCCTGGTTAGTTTGTCGTGTGAATCATTGGAATTGTGAGATTGTCATGTTTATGAGTTTTCTGGTTTTGATTAATTGTCAATTTTAAGGGTTTCGTGTTTTACGGATTAGATCATAGGTTTGTGCTTCAGGAATTATTTGTCAATCAAAAACTGATCTTATGCCTTTGTTCACAGGGCAAAGTGTTAAAAGTGGAGTGCATCCATGAGACGATATTAGATCTTGGAAGAGGAGGAGCGTCGCCACGCTGCTCGGTTCACTTACTTGTAAGTATTTTGACTATCTTGTTAAGTTTATCTTAAAGAACAAACCTATGGGTTATCATCGTAGGGTTTCACATTCTTATGCAGACAATTCTTTGAGCGCTGATGACTCTCGAGGTTAAGTTAAGCATCTAAGTGGAGAGTGTGCCTAGGACCTTGGCTTGGAGTATGTTTGGTGACATGGGACTCATGTCTAATTTATAATTTGGTGATCGCTTTGTATGGTGGCTCGGGCAACTCTTACGAGACGAGACTAGATCTAGAGGTTTTGTCGACTCTGCTGATAGATTGAGTACTTACTTGAACACAGTGTACTAGTAGGAAGGATTCAGAGACATCATTGTTTACTTTGATGATGTTTTGTCCGCTTGTTATCCCATGTCGTACATATATTTTTTGTGATATTACTTGTGATCTGATTTCTACTTAGCTTGTAAAAAAAACTAAAACTTCATTTGAGATTGTCTTACATTTTTGATGTAGCGGTTGTCATGTCTCAACATTGTCAAGTCTTAACATAGAGATAATCAAAACGTGCAGACGGTCATAATGTCTCATCAAGACAAAAGAATGTATTCGCATACCGCCAATTTACATTTGTATAGCTTAACCTTGAACCTGACCTTGAACTTTATAAACTGGTTTAGGTTATTAATAGTCACTTGGAAATGTACCTGGTGTAAGTGGTTACAATAATTTTACATTTTAATAAGTGGCAATATGTAGGTACTATCTGAAGATATTAATTCAATATGCTGTTTTGTTTCCTCATTGTACTGATGAGATTATAACTCAGAACTCAGTTAAGTTCACGAGGGCCAGACTCCGTGTCTAGCTTGGTCCTAGCCTTGGTTAACATCCTCGAATAAAAAACTAATATCATGACAATTTTTTTTTATATTTTTCTTGAATCCTACTTTTCCTCTTCGAATGTTGCCACTAATGAACTACCATCCAATGACAGACTAAATGCGACTTAACTTGCATACCCCTAAATCCATTGCCGTTAAGGGCTAAAACTTTAATTCGATTCCGATCCAAAATCACTAGTGATGTAGAGTTTTAGTCAGGACATCAATAAAACATCAACGTGACAAATTTGGATCCGCATGAAGTATTTATATAAGTTTTATAAGGTCGCAAGTCCATCATTCTCCTATCAAATATAGCACAATGTCGTAGCTTCAAATAATAATCAAATTAGGTGTCCATATTCATAACCGTAATGACAAAATGGCCGTTGCCAATCCGCAGATCCCCCAATCATCTAATATAACTCGGTCGTTGCACCCGGCTCTACTTGGCCGTGCCTTCGAGCATGAGTGTAACGATTTAGGATTGGTCGTATTGTCCGTGCGTCTCGGCTGGATGGAGATGCATTGAGTGGCGGATGTCGTTGTTGCGCAGCAGTTAGTTGAGGACTCGTATACCACTTTTAAAATCGGCGGAGTCATTTTGATCCCATCTTGGGGCGAGTGACAATTGGTGTTCTATTTAAACGGGCTATTTGACTCGACGGTTAGAAACCCTGACTGCCACGCCACGGGTCATTGATTCCCAAACATCTAGAATCTAAATATGGTAGTATTTAGAAGCAAAAAAGTATTAAACATGTGAAGTATGTCCCAGATTATTTCGTAAATTGTGGCTCTGATTTCCATCCAGCATTGTTATTTATGCATATGGATATGTATTTTTGATTTGTGTCTCACGATCAGTCTTTCTCTATATGTGTGTATCTAAATTTGATCATGTAGTAATCCAGTTATCTGGTTACCATAATACAAGTTCCATATAGTTTGGGATCAGATAACCGTGTCTGAAGACTGTCTCAGGATTTAAATCGTTGCCATGAATTCTGAATAAAAAAACTGTGATATAATAGTGTCTCCACAAAACTCAACCTAATTTTGCACCGGCCTATTATATTGTATGTCACGGTCACTCAATGGCTTCCGCTGAAATTCAGTGACCTTGTACACAGCTTTATATGCTAAGCTGACACAGCATTTCGCCACAAAAATAACACACACACAGCTTTATACCAGAATATTATATTCAAAACTATTCACGCGCTAAACGCCATGCAAAATGCAGTAGTTAAATAAAATCGAATGTTTATAGACAACAATAATGTGTACGTGAATAGTTGTTTATGGTCAATTAGTATGCAGAAACCATAGTGTCTGCATTAAGGAGCCATGAACGTGTGCACGATCACACACGGTCGTGAGCTGGAACCGACCGTGTGGTTCATTTCAAGCATGGAACAACACTATTCGAGATGTAAGGTATTAATGACTTCCAGAATATTAGCCCACCCTCCGTGGTTTTATTCTTTTTCCCGAGGGATCTAATGTTTTTCTGGGGTACAAACAAACATACAAACAGACCCTGTAGTTTGAACCTTAAAATCAAAGTTGTTGAATTTCGCTCAATGGTCCAATCCCCCATTGCAAACTCAACCAGTTATTTCGCCTATAAGTTTGATTCAAACAAAGATATCGCGGTGTTCATTAATGAGAAATGATTAATACCTCGACGATGCTGACCTAGTCCTAGATTCTGTCCCCAAGTTAATGCATGGGTTCAGCGTATGGATATTATATTGTATTTGGATGCGGATTTCTCGTTCAGGGACCGGTTGGCTGTGTAATGCTTCCCCCCTCCATATTGACGTATCCTAATCCATCAATATTGGATCCGAGAGTAGAACACTGGCAAGTGACTTTTATCTTAGAAGATTGACATGGAAGCCAATGATTCACCAAATGGTAATCACTGTTACCTATAGACCTTAGCAATGTGTTTCCATACTGAACAAGGCCAGAAAGGTATCATACTGCCAAGTCCATCTCCTAAACCACAGTTGTGCTTCAGTGGTAAAAGTAATTCTATCACTACTGATTGGTCTACCATCGCTGGATCTACTTCTCTGTCAACCACAGGTTAACGACACGTGTTTCACTTCTACATGAAGCATCTTCAGGACGTATTAAACCCGCTGTCACTGACTCGACGCACGAGCACCACAGACGTGTTACCTGCCGACTGCCGGACGGAAAGAACTCTGTTGACTTTCCTTGTCTAGCAGTTTGACAGAGAAGGAGATCCAGCAGAAAGAGATGATAGATTTTTGTTTTTGTATAATCTTATAATGGATTTCTTCAAGGCCACGCCTGAGTCTATTAACTACCATCTTATAGTAAAGACATTTATTTCCTCGATCGAAATATCATGTTTTGTGCAACTATGCTTATTAACTCATGTCATAATATTAAAAGCGAATGTTCGTCGAATTATTATGAAACCGTGCAACCTGTTTTTCTGAACCACCATGTACCTTGTATTGTGTAATGATATTAATTAATGAACCTGAGACGTGGACATTCTTAATTTACGACCATCAAAAAAAGATATACTTTAAGATAAATATATATACTAGACTAGCTGCGCCCTGCGGCTTTGCCCGCTTTCAATCCTGGTTATAATTACTATGGTACTATTACTGAAAACTGCATTAAAATCCGTTGCATAGTTTACGATTATATAAAGGACATACAGACAAACATTAATTTTTAGATAATAACTTGACTACAGCGCCACCTATCGGGTGTTTTCCCAATTGTTAATCCAAACTATCCTTGTACCCACTCAAAGACACAACTTTTCATGAAAATCTGTCCAGCTTAGTATATCAGTTATCTGGTTTCCATAGTACACGCGGTACAAACTCTGCTGTGATCGTGTAGTAAAGTATTATTGTACCGCTACTTGGTTCTTTGGTGTTACCGGAAAATAGTTATTAATTAGACAATCGGGCGAGCAATTCATTGCCAAGGCCTATTATTCTCCAAATAATCCGATATATTATAAAAACCCTTTTGCTACAAAGTTTTCTATAATTTTTTAAGTTTATGCGTGGTAATTCTGTTGTTGTTTTTCGGCAGTTTGTTTAATAAACGTATACATCGCCGCTTACATGATCTTCTTACTATATATAGTACAGTACATAGTCTATAACAGGGGTCACCAATTAGTTTCGCTCGGGGTCCGTTTTAAGAAATGAACTCTGAGCGAAACTAATTGACCATTGCAGCCCCACAACATTTTGTAGAAAAAAAAATAAGGAGAAAAAGGTTTTTTTTTTACATATTTTATTAAATTACACATACTCTGTAGTGCAAGTTGCTGTATTCTCGCGGTCCGCACAAAATGGGTCGGTGCGCCACCCAGAGACAGAACAAACAAACATGTTCATGAACACAAATATTTTTCCTGGGTGGGAATCGAACCCGCGACCTTCGGCTTGGCAGTCAGAGTCGCTAACCACCAAGCCAACTGGCCTGTCAACTTCAAACTACACAATTACTTGGCCTAACACCTAAGCGACCGGTTTTCCAGTTGCGTGCGGATTGTCAACCTTATCAATTGACACTACAATCACATTGATTGAAAACTTACACAATTTTCTGCGACGGCGACGCGTTTAATTATCAGCGTTTGTGCAGCTCGTCTGCTGTTTTCTAATAGGGTTGTCACCTTGCCGTTTATAAATGGGAAAATACGTTGATTTCATGCGTATTATGCTTACCAACAATTAGTATTTGGTTAAATCTAATATGCAAATATAATCTGATAGAATCAGATATATTTTTACATGTTGTTCTAAGTTGTAACAAGGAAATGAGGATGGATGTATGGGTATCGAACGGATTTGGATGAAACTTGGCACATAGACATACCATTCAGGACAGGCCAGTTGGCTTGGTGGTTAACGCGCTGACTGCCAAACCGAAGGTCGCGGGTTGGATTCCCACCCAGGACAAACATTTGTGTGCATGAAAATGTCTGTTTGTTCTGTGTCTGGGTGTAAATATCTATATAAGTATGTATTTAGAAAAAAAAATAGTATATGTAGTATATCAGTTATCTGGTTTCCATAGTACAAGCTCTGCTTAGTTTGGGACCAGATGGCCGTGTGTAAAGAATGTCCCAGGATATTTATTTATTATTATTATTATTTATTATTCCTTGGAATAGCATATAGGATATCTTTTATCCCGGGAAAATGCAACAACCCTAGGGAACGCATATAAAATTGCAGATAACAGCTAGTATTTATATTAATTAACAAATGGTTAATTTATTGAACGTTATAAGCTTAGCAGTTGTTGGGTAACATTCCAATAGGAAAATATTAGTAAAACAATAAATACATAGTTTCCGAGAAGTACTTTTTAGTACATTTTTTTATTAAAGTGGCAACCCTAACTATCACCTCAACGCGTATAGTACACCGCAGCGGTTTGTTACGCATGCGCGGTGATTACGAGACCGCGCGCGCCGCTCACGCGCACCACGCGCATTGTATTGTATTGTATCTGGGTATACACATCGATTGTTGTTAGACAATGAACTGTATTTCATTAGCATTAACGATTATATAAGCGTGCATAATAATTTTGGATAAGTAGAATTTGGAAGCATGTTCTTATGTCGAAAGTTCTGTTATAAGGTTTGTAGCCGTCCCCCGCGGTTTCACCCGCTTTCCCGAGAGATGCTACATTGTTTTCCAAGTATCAAGTTTAATTCAAGTTCGTTTGGTAGTTTTAGCGTGAAAGAGTAACAAACATCGATACATCCATCCGCATAAAAAAATCGTATTTATAATATTAGTAGATCCAAATTAGCACTAAATATTTAAAAACTTTTACGAATAAAATAAAAACTGCCATATCACAGGAGCCAACAATCAGGCAGACGTTTGTTAAGTCTCATGTGCCTGTAATTTCACCGGCCCCTTTACCTTTCTAACCAATCACAGTAATACAAGTGCACTACTGCTTCACGGCGGAAATGGGTAAGGTGGTAGTACTTCCCCGGACGAACTCTGTACTAAGAGCTCAACTACTCAAATCCATCCAGCTGTTCTCAAATGATGCGATACAATCTTCTAAATTGAATAATAAGATGATTGTCTACGTCATTGCGTATCACACATGGTGTTTGATCATTAGATCATTGAAGATGATGTAACGTGGCGTGCGAACTTCCAAAACCTTCACAGAAACACACGTAAAGCGTGACCAATATAGAAACTTCTAATAGAAATTACCGCGCCATTTTTCTCTTTTCATTCTATATTTAATTACAATTTGCCCCCCATGATTCTGTATATAGTTACATTAATCCCGGTTATAAACTATTTATCTGCTCAGTTTCGTCTTAATCCGTTTAGAAGATTTTGCGAGAGAGAGAAGCAAACATCTCAAAGTCACCTTTTGCATTTATAATATTAGTAGGACTAGCCAGTAGCTCTCTCAGCTACGCTTGAGTAGAATAATGTAAGTTTACCATACACCTTCCGGAACAAAATCTCTAAATAATTATAAAAATTGCATCATAATCTATTACGTAGTTTACAAGAACTAAGCGCACAAATTACAGGCACATGAGACTTAACAACTTCACGTCTCAGGGACGACAACGCAATGGCAATGCCCCTGGTGTTGTAAATGTCCATAGGCCGGGGACCACTTACCATCGGGTTGACCGTCTGCTTGTTTCTCGTCCAATGTGGAATAAAAAAAAACAAACATACAGACCGGCAGAAGTAGTACAGAAATAGTAAAATTATGGCTTTAGAATCTGAACGGGTCCATCAGGTAGACCATGTTCTACTTGACATACAAAGTCCCCTCTACTTTACTCTTCTTGATACAATTCATTGTGGATTTAGACAAACCGTCTACGGTTTCGGATAGCTCTCTTTGACCTCCTCAAGTACCCAAGTCAGTATTCTCTCTTTGACCTTAAGATCAGTACCCAAGTATCGTGTGCCAATATAAAGTCTAGTTAGGTAATAACTCTCATGAGTTAAGTACTTATATCGCTTCGGTCCACTTTCGTTTAATCACCCGACAATGATTGATTATATCACATATTGTGAACACGCAACTGGCTGTAATATTGACAACTAGTTACCGATCCGCGGTTTCGACCATGTTCCCCGGGGATCGAATGTGTCCCGGTATACATAGAATATGGCACACGGGAATAGTGTCGCTTTCTATCTGTAAAAGATTTTTGAAATTGTTGGTGTGGTTCCGAAGATTTCAAAATTCACGCTCTTTTTTTATAATATTAGTAGAGGTTATATGAGCTGACAAATTTATCATATATTTCTAATTATCAACAGTTTAAATGGGGCTTTTATAATTTGTATTTGAAATATGTTCTGTTAAGATATAGATTTTCTACCACAATATACGAAATCAATTACCTGATCCGGCTCGAAGGACCAATATTTTTGTTATTGTTTTAAACGCTAGTTATTGATGTTCGTATCGTCAGCTGATAAGTTTATTTATAAACACTACATCTTATCAATTAAATAACAATTTGTTTTACTAATTAAATAATTAAATTATTTACATTCAGATAAAATGATAATCATTGTGATTATTTGTTTACTTAATAATATATCGTTTTGAATGTAGTGTTCCTTTTTTCATTGAAAATAACTGATTAATTAAATAATTGCGATAATATAAAGGGGGGTGAAGGGGATATTCCTTCAGAGAATTAAATCGATTATCACGGCCCGATAACGTTCCACCATCCGTCGAAGGTTCACCAATTATCTTTTAATTAAATGATAATATTGGAAAAATAAAATTAATTCGATTTCACTGCCTTCAATGAAACTTCATACAATTATAATTGTTTTACGTAATTACTGAGTCGCGTACACGTAATTTTATGTTGTATGAATCATCACGCGATATCAATACTCGATCGAGGTAAAAGTGGATTCCAATAGTAAATAATGATGACTAATACTTACCTATTTTATTATTTATACTGTACATGTTTGTTCGTTTTTAACAGCTGTGCGATCGCATGACATCATTTTATATGTATTTGTAATATATCATCGTAGTAGAATTTATATAATAATTAATTTTGTCGGTAATTTTTTTACACGTGATCATCTCTAATCGGAGCTTGTTTGTACTATGGTATTGGTAGGTAGGATAGACTAGACCATACTTATAAAATAATAAATTAATATTTGTACTTAATTTTACTTACAAATTTCTCAATAGAAAGTTAATTAAAAAAAAATGTTCATTTTTATTCAGAGATATAAAATATACTCGTGTCTACTAATTGAAAAAACTCGGTTCTAAGCTATTGCAATAAATCACTTTCAATCATACGCCTAAAACCATAAAAAGAAGCGAGTAGTAAATAAACTGCCGAATGGTAGAAAATTTCCCACGTGGCAACATTTATATGCAAATTCTTTTATTAAATCTTCAAATAATGACAGTCACACGTGTAACCTAGCCCGTTTCCCCACTTAGCTGTTTTGCTTATGAAATCTTTTAACGAGAACAATAAAATCACATAATTGACGACTGATGACAGTGAAAGTGTGTTTGTGTGTGAATTTGTGAAGATTTGACTTATCGGAATGGAGGCATTGTTCTTGTTCTTTGGACACATACGAATTTAACCTTACGTTATACATTTTATAAGCTTGTTAGATAACGTGTGAGCTAGATGGGTCAAGAATTTTAAATCTGTTCACGCATCTCGTTTTTTTTTTTCTTTATCCCACTTGGGCCGACAAACAAGTAGACAGTCCACCTGATTGTACCTTCAGTAACTTTAAATTTGACCTTCGTAAGTGCCCTCCGGGCCTAAACTGAATAAATAGTTTAAAATTTTGATTTTTTTTTTAATTTTGAGTGGTCACCGCCGCCTATGGACTTTTACAACACTAGGGGCATCGCCAATGCGTTGTCGACCCTGAGACGTGAAGTGGTCTCATGTGCCTGTAATTTCACCGGCCCCCTTACCTTTCTAACCGAAACACAGTAATACAAGTGCACTACTGCTTCACGGCAGAAATGGGTAAGGTGGTAGTACCTACTTCCCCGGACGAACTCTGCACTAAGGGCTCTACTACTCTCGTTTTCATACTCCTAGCAAATTGGTGTTTGAACTCCTTCGAAGAGCTGTTCCTTTTCTCTTTTTATGCATTAATAACCGCATCAAGGCTGAAGGTCGGGTTATATCGGACTAGTACCGGCTTATGCAATCCACGCTGTAGCCCTAACATTCTTTTAGGTGAAACCTCGTGAAAGCTTACATCTAAAAACCAATATCACGAATAAAAACGACTCACGAACGGTAGGTCACATGCCCTTCGGCGGGCATTGGGCCGTGACGCCCAACAATGGACATCTGGGACAATGGCCGTGGACAATCCGACAAATAACCACTTAGTTCTATGAATATCTTATTGAATTATTTTAACGTTATGCGTTTGAAGCGGAAAATCTTCATGGGCCAAATACAGGGCTATGTGGCATTTGATTATTATGTCCCATTTTTAAGGTGTCATGTGAGACTAGCTACAGCCACGCGGTTCCACCCGTGTAAAAAAATTATAAAATGAAGCCTATGTCCCTTTTCGTACTACAGGTAACGTGTGCTACATTTTAAGCCAAAATCGCATAAAAACCTCTAGAATTAAACATTTTTTATTTCGTCCTAAAAGTGTGATGAGCGTAATTTTACTTGTATCAAATATTTATTAGAAGGTCTTCTATTTTCTAATTTCAATATGGGAATAGAACTTAACAACTTAAGATGAAAACTGGATCCCAACGACTGTATCATGTTCAAAGACAACAATATTTAGTCGAGTGTAACGTTGGGTGTTGGTCAGCCAGGTGAATAAATATCTTAAGACCCTCCAAGGGATGTAATTAGCCCACTAATAGTTCAATTCATGGCATATAAATATCCTGGGACATTCTTTACACACGGCCATCTGGTCCCAAAATAAACAGAGCTTGTACTATGGAAACCAGTTAACTGATATACTACATATGCTACTTTTTATTTTTCTAAATACATACATTTATAGATATTTTCACCCAGACACAGAACAAACAGACATGTTCATGCACACAAATGTTTGTCCTGGGTGGAAATCGAACCCGCGACCTTCGGTTTGGCAGTCAGAGTGCTAACCACCAAGCCAACTGGCCTGTCAATGTGTATACATTTGAGCTATGTCCCAAACTGGGAAAATAAAGCCATCCTATTCCTCAAAACACTCTAGCTACACACATCTGGTGGAACACCACCCTAAACCTAACCGTTCGAGTCGACCAACGCCAGTCTGACATTCCAACCACTCCAAAGGGAAAGCTAAATCAACATTGCAATATTTATTCACCGTTTCAGCATAAATGGGCACACCAGCTCGTGCTAACCATCGCGATGGTAAGCTGAAAGACTTAGCGAATGGTATAATCACATTAGAGTGTGAAGGTAATTCTTTTAGCGGAACGCTGGCTAGACATCAGCCCTTGTTATGCTTGGTTTGGTCTAAGTTGTGAGCACCACGTTCATTGGAATTTACTTTTATTTTAATTTATTGTAAACTGACTTTTATTTATATAGAGTTTTTCCTAAAGGTGTGGAGTGATTTTTCAGTGCTAGTGATACCCCTGGTGTTGCAAGTGTTAATTCGCTGCGTTTAATGTTTTTCTTCAGTCGAGCTGTAAGTGTTGTGTCCTTGGTGCCATAAAAATGATTATGAATGACAGATAGCTCTGACAATTCTGTACAAATATGAAATGAAATATTTATTCAAATAGGCCTTCACAGGCACTTATGAAAGGTCAGACTCTAACACCGGTTCGGAAGGTTGCTTTTACTGAGAAGAGCCGGCAATAAACTCGGCAATTACTCTTTTCAAAATTAGATTTTTTACGAAAGATGTGTCCTGCTGGAGCGAGCGCTACACCCACAACAATATAACGTTGACAATGAAGAAAAGCTATATTATTCATACTTAAAACCATACATATATTCTTAGTTTGTTGCCGGTTCCGAATAGAAAAAGTGTTAACTTCAGCCCTGGCCTTTATAACTGTCGCATGCCCTTCACGTATATTTGGTTGACCATTTGTGGCACTAAAATTGTTTTATAATTTCCCAGTTTTTGTGAATGTTCCAATCCGGCTATGACTTAAGGTGCACCCGAGTGACACAGCAAACAATAGCCGTGTAGCGGTTGCCGTGCGCACGCGACTATATCTACGCTATTACTAATACTTACATTATTCTCTATCTGTGCCGCATACCGTCGTTCTCCTTCAAATGATATCCTACCATAGGCCAGTTGGCTTGGTGGTTTGACCTTGATTGTCACCCCACAGGTTGTGGGTGCGATTCCCATCCGGGATTAACATTTCTGTGTATGGTGTTAATATCTAGGGTTTGAATGTAGAATAATAGATTCTATAATTTTATTATAATAATAAGAAACAGTAAATAAATAATAATAATAATAATTATCCTGGGACATTCTTTTACACACGGGCATCTGATCCCAAACTAAGCAGAGCTTGTACTATGGAAACCAGAACCTGCGACTACGGTAGTCAGGGTCGCTAACCACCAAGCCAACTGGCAAGGCAACAGTCATTTGTTGTTACGCCATCTTGCATTGAACACGTGGTGACAGCTGTAAAGGGTATTGGGGGAGATTCAAACTCTTGTGTTTGAATGTAGATTCTAATAAATTAGTAAATTGTTGTAACACCGCCTTTCAATTAACACGTCAATATCTCGAGGAAATAAAACATATTCCGGATTTGGAGAAAAATCCACAACTTAGAAATAATTACTTATATTACTTGCTAGCTTATTATCTTTTGGTGGTGGAAAACATCATGGGGAATCCAGTATGATGAAGGTACGTGAACATAGCCAATTCGCACTTGCCCCGCATGGTGAACATTACCCCCCTTTGATTTTAAGAGGCTTGTAGGCCAGCTATGGGGGCGTATACCCTGTTATACATGATGATAAATCTTTTCTCACCCGGACACTGTTCCGAATTTTTATTGACTCATTGATGAGTAACTTAAGTATGAATATTTATCAATATTAGGAAAAAATAAATAAATTTGAATGAGTTTCACATTCTTAGTCAGCGTTTAACATCTCCAGAGTATATTGTATACAGGTGTTTCGTTTTTTTTATTTATGAGGCTTTCATAATCTTACTAATATTATGAATGGGAAAGTTTGTGATGGATGTGTAGATGTCTTACGTAATAACTACTCATCGGATTTGGATGAAACTTGGCATATAGATAGAGCATGCCCTGGAATACTATATAGGTTACTTTTTATCTCGGGAAAATGTTTTAAGTACGTATTAATCCTAAGTAGTACTAAATTAGTAGTAGATAATAATTTTGGTTAGTTAAAATTATATTTAAATGTCAAGTAGTGTAAAATATGGATTGATAAAAAAAGACAACCATTTTTCACCATTATAATTTTATCAATTTAATATTAAATATCTATGTATGCCTCCCAGCCTGAAGTAGTGTAAAAAACAGGGTTTGTCGTAAATTCACATGACAGTGAAACTTCTGTATTACAAGGAAACATTTTAATTATTCATCAATCACTTTTGAATAGTATAGATTGTGTTTATCACTAATTTAGTTTCCGTCTCACAAATAGGTTGCGGGTCAGAATTTCAAAGCCCTCCCTTAAAAAGCAGGCATAGCCACACTACAATCGTGTATCAATAATAAATAGTTCGGTAGATCATCCAGTATGTTGTCGGTTGCATTGCGACCGCGCAGCGCCGTAACTCGTGTCTGCTCTCGAGTTACATTACGACTTGTATCGTCCCTTCCTTGAGGCAGGTCGGAGACGGCATTCCGTTCCGGCATAGATTAAAACAATTGCCGCAGATGAGACACTGTATTGAGATATTTAGTGGTAGAAATATAAATTGTTTTCGTTGGTTGGTTGTGTGGTAGTTTTATTGTGTATGTCAGTTATCTGGTTTCCATAGTGCAAGCTCGGCTTATTCTCGAATCAGATGGCCGTGTGCAAAAATCCCCAGTAAAAATGGTTTGTTAGTTTGTATTTTCGATGCATTTTACTCTATTAGAAAATATGAATAAATAAATATTCCGGAACATTCATTTACCCAAGCCCATCGGATTCCAATCTAAGCAGAGCTACTACAATTTAAATACATATTTATATCGAGATATTTACACCCAGAAACAGAACAAACCGACATGTTCATGCACACAAAGATTTGTCCTTGGGAAATGGAATGGGTGGGAATCGAAGGCACGACCTGCGACGTGATGGTCAGGGTCTCTAACCACCAAAGCAACTGACCTGAATCTTAAATGTAAATGACTAAATAGTGACCACTCTATTATTTTTCCCATTATTTTAGTCTTTGAGACAACACCTTACAAAACGTTTTACGTAGCACCAATGCATTAATTTAGATACAGTGCAGGAATATATCAACAATTGATAGTGGGTTGGAACATGCAACTTGTATCCACCGACATGTTATTACCGTATTAAAATATAGACAAGTCATGCACCAACATCATGGCTTTCAAAAACCTGTCAACTTAACTGTGCTCTAACAAAAATGATTAAAATAGCTTTTTCTCAGTCTTAGTTGGCAATTATATTTGATAATTTTATTTATTGCTATCTGTATCCCGCGGTTTCACCCGCGTTCCCGAGGGATGTAACATTTTCCCAGCACAAAAAGTATCATATGTGTAACCAAGGCATTATCTATAAATGTGCCAAGTTTCATCCAAATCCGTTTGGTAGTTTTTGCGTGAAAGAGTTCCCCTTCCTGTGAGAATACGGGGATAAAATATCGCGTAGGTTTTGAGGTGAATCGTAACAAACAAACAAAACAATCAAATCTTTCCTCTTTATAATATTAGTTTTGATTTAAGTAATCACTTAAATATATTGTCAGAGAAACCACCATTTTAAATGTTAGACATGGTTGTATGTAGGTATAAATTAAACGCATCGTTATAAACTGGCATGTCTTTAATATTATTCTTTGTGATGTTAGTGCTTAATACAAGTTGTTTTATTCATAGATGTTATAAACATTGCTCTTTCAATGCAATTATCCTCATCATGATATTCTTATACGATTCTGCTTTTTTTATTTATGTTCCACGTCCGTTCTGTATTATTTAATCTTTGTTTATTTTTTTATCATATTCTAAATTGTAGTAATTTTATTGTAATAATAAATATCATGACACATTCTTTACACACGGCCATCTGAAGCAAGAACATCTATCGTAAGCGTATCGTTGTCGTATCGACGCGCCAAAAACTGGTTGTATAGAAAATTTAATACCACGCATACGTGACGTTGCGCGATGTTCAATTTACAATTGCATTGGTTTTTGGCGCACGCGATTCGATAACGATACGCTTACGATAGATGTTCGTGCTTAGGATTATAGATTATATAGATTAGAGATAATGATGTATATAGATTTTCATAAAAATACATATCTAATTTTTTTTTTATAAAAACATACATATTCAGATATTTACACCCAGACACAGAACGTGTCATGTTCATGAATGAAAACACAGAAATGTTTGTTCTGGGTGAGAATCGAACCCACGACCTGCGGCGTGGCTGTCAGGCTCTCTAACCGTCAAGCCAACTAACTAGTCGAGTAAAGATACCGTAGTCTTTTTAGGTATTCGTATTGCAAAACCCTTTAATACAAAAACTAAACAACAAAACACTTGAGTACCTATGTTTTTTTCATTTAATTACTTTACGCAAGTATTTTTGCCGCTACTTCCAATACTGGTAGGTGAATAAAATTTTAAAAATAAAGGGTGTGTAATAGTGATGACACTATGAAACTTTCAACATCTTTATGGCGTATAATTTTTATGTGTTAAGCAAGGATTTAACGAAAAAAAAAATTTGTTTTAAATTAATTTTGTTGTTATAGGTATGCATACAAAAACATCGTGACGGTCGAGCGTAACAGAAAAATGTGATGATTTTTTAATTTCTTCCCTGCGTCGATAAAGCAGTTTCACGTCAATATATTGTTATTAATAAGATAATAATTTAAATAAGATACAATAATGTTCGTATGTTGAAATTTAAAGAGGATACGAGCGAAGTTAACGGAAATAATTCATAATTGCAATTAAAATTTCGAAATAATTTCACGTGTTGGCAGGGATTGCGTAAGTGATTTAAGCCTTTATTGCTGTTATTAATTAACGCCAGCACGCCTATTTAGTTTACCGACAATTTCGAATTATTATTACATTTGTAAATAACAGCTAATTAGCTAAAAGTTTGGTTTATGTTAATAAGTGTCGTAATATAATTTAAATTTGTAGGTACAGGTGTACTAAATGATCTAAGTAGCTATACGTAGCCATAGTATGTATATATCGACGGTTAAAAGGCGACTTAATTCAAGCGCCATTTTGAAAACTTTACAGAAGAGCTATTTGAAAATTTTTAAATCCAAAAACAGATACTGCATTTAAACTTCTTAACATTCCACATAGAAGCTGTTGAATATTAAAACTGAATATAATCTTCAACGAATTTGTGCATGGGCCATCATCATAGTAGTATAACTCATTGAGAAAAATAATGAACCACTAGAGAAAAAAGAATCAGAAAAATATCTTGGTCTCATACTTGACAGTCAGCTAAACTGGAAGCCACATTTAGAGAAACTAAGCTCAAAATTATCATCCCTAATGGGCATACTTCGAGGTAGCGTTCGTTGTTTCCCTGAATCTGTTAGATATATTATATACAATTCCCTCATCAAGTCTGGGGTCTAATTGAAGTATGGGGTTCGGCTGCTAAAACAAATTTAAAACAATTACAGATAACCCAAAGTAAAGCAATAAAACTACTATTTCATTTAAACTATTTAACGCCAACTGCAACTGTATTTCATAGAACTAAATTAATGTCACTTACCCAAATATATAGGTACCACACGTGTTTGCTAATAAGAAGAATTCTGACCAAAGATACTCACTCTCAGATAACTTTTACAAAAAAATCGCTGAGTCAAACTAGAATAATGAGAAGTGCTAACAATATCTGCTTATACACACCACGAAGCAACTATGGAACTAGGAATATCAAATTTGAAGGCGCCAAAATGTATAACAAATTACCTAATGATATAAAAGAAATACAGTCTTTACCATTATTAAAAACAAAATTGAAATTTTACATACTGAACAACAATTAAATAAATACAAAAATAAAAATACCTCAAAAAATTTCAATTTCAGTGATGATAGAAGCTGCTTTTCGACACGTAATAAGGGCCGTACAATGTTCAACGGTTGTTGGATTGTTGACAATTTTATTTGCTGTTTACCTACATTGTTAAAAAATATATATATATATATATTGTATAACATTTAGTTTTATCTAACATTATTATAATTTAACATCTATAACTTTCGCCGTTCCGTACGATCCATGAATGATCAACCGAAATTTTAAACTTGTATTTCTCATAGTAAGTGAATTGTATTCTGTTTTTGAGAAATAAATATCTTAAACCATAGAAAAATGTTACCTTCGTCAAAAATGGCGGTTGAGTCAAGTCGCCTTTTAACCGTCGGTATGTATGGTAGCTATCCCACGCGGTTTCACTCGCGTTTATTGATATCATATACGAGTATAGCCTATAACCATCTATGAAAAATTCCGCGTCGAATGGTAGCAGTACCATCCCGATATGTTTAGTAGTTTTGTGGTGATGGTGCGACAAAGGAACTCTATTTTCCTTATATACCTATGATGAGAATTTCCACCTCTGTGGGTATTATATGAAATTCTGCGGTTTGAGTGAACCTGGAATTGCATCGTACCGCTCTGGGAAGCGGTATTTACTAGTTTGATTAGCGAAACAAAAACCATGCGCTTGAGTTTAAAGAGTAAGATTTCCTTATGTCACATCTCTTATACATATCAAAAGAAACCTTTAACTATAATAGAAGAAGTCGTGACTGATGGACTGAGGGATCAACGCAATCCTCAAACCGCGTCATGTGGGTATTGAAATTGATTGGTGGATAGTTTCGTTTTTTAAGGTGGAATTTAAAAATATACTTTTTATTCGAACTGATTTTTACCCCCCTCTTGGTCCCCCGTTTACCTATTCTTCAGGCCCTTTTTGATACCTTAAAAACGGGTGTCCATGTTAGTATTTACCGTTGCTACTACAGATCATATAATACAAAAAAGTTTTTTTTTATTTATAATGGTCTTGCACAAAAGCACACAGATGTCGAATATTTGTATATAATTAGGAACAATTCGTTGTACATATTAGTTCCGGTGTGTGTGTGTGTGTTGTACTGGGAAATGGCATTAGCGCTCAAATTGGCGTGACGGTTACGATCTCTAGTTTCAATTGAACCTTTAAAAGTCATCAGTCAGTTTCCAAGTCATTGGTTGATCCCAAAACGATTAAGGGAATACTGAGTTAATTATTAATTTAACTAGAAGGTTTTTGTTACATTTATTTGGATCTATAATACTTAGTTGTTGAGAAGTAATAGGTCTGTTTCGACAGTTAAGATGATTTTTATATGATGCTGTTTGGTCAACAAGCAACATGTAATATATGAAGTCATGTTAATTTTTATATTTAACTAGCGACCCGCCTGGCTTCACTTGAGTGAGTATATGAATTAATTATGCACACAAACCTTCCAAAAGATATACTCTAAATGATAGTGAATACCGCATCAAAATCCTATGTATTATTATTATTATTTTTTTAATCCTGGTACATTCTTTTACACACGGCCATCTGGTCCCAAACTAAGCAGAGCTTGTACTATGGAAACCAGATAACTGATATACTACTTATACTACTTTTTTTCTAAATACATACATATATAGATATTTACACCCAGACACAAGACAAACAGACATGTTCATGCACACAAATGTTTGTCCAGGGTGGGAATCGAACCCGGGACCTTAGGTTTTGCATTCAGAGTGTTAACCAAGCCAACTGGCCTGTCATTGTGTGTATTGTAAAGATATAAGCGCACATACAGACATATAGATATTGTGAGTTTGTAGCTGAAAAGGCAACCTGCGGTAGCTTGTGTTTTGTTATTTAATTGTAAATGTACAAAAGCAGTAAAACCTCAATGCTCATGACCTCGAACTATGTGGTTGTTCGAACCAACCGCAAGTTGGGCTTGACGGCATTAATACATATTTGCTCTCTAACTAACAACTTATGTTGTGTAAACACTGGGACACCCGGAATCGAATTCTGGATAAAAATGTGTCTACCATCAAACACATAGGGATGATATTTCAAAAGCAGGGTAGCTTAAGGCAAGAGTGAATGGGCATTACTTGAGTTCGCGTATACCATCCTCGACTGCATCGTCACTTTCCATCAGGTGAGATCTAGTCAAATGCGCTCAAGTTTTTATATTAAAAAAAAAAAAAAAAGCCATTTTGATGTCAATTTGGAGCTTTAGGACCATTTTCGGACCATAGAACTTGTTGTTGATTAGATATGTCTGGAAGGTTTGATTTTGACATATCGGATAGCCCTAAAAATCTTAATATGAGAGATATATCTTTAAGTTTATTAACATTTTATTTTTAATTTTCAATTATTATTATACACATTATTTGACCAACATAGGTACGCTAGTAGTATGTACATTCAAAGGCAAAGAATATTGAATCGATGACGTTACATCTTAGTGAATAAATTTCAGCAAGTAGGTTACATGCTTTTGGCAACGATACGGAATCTAGACCGGTAGCCGAACAACATTTAATTTGCATGAATAAAACCCATGTCCCATAATACGGCAGTTCAATTATACGCGGATCGATGTACCGAAGTAATTGTATGTATTGTAACCAATTATATGATATTGACTATAGATGCGGTATCAGTGCACAGAAATGGCAACATAGAAGGATGGTAATTGACCTAATTCCGTTTAGTTGCGCTCCAACCTGTCGCGATGGCACGCGCGGCGCATGCAGCACTTTTTAACGTAACTGTTTCTTCTTTCTTTTCTATATTCTCTCTCTACTAACAGGTACACCGTAAGGTGACATTTATTTTCTTTTCCCTTCTGCACGCGTAGGAATTCAACATTCAAAACCGTTTATTCAGTTTAGGCCCGTGGAGGGCAGTTATGAAGGTCAAATTTAAAGTTACTGAAACTATCACCGGTTCGGAAGTCAGCCTTCAACTGGCAAGAAACTTAGCAAGGTAACATTTTTATTTATTTTAATAAATTTTATCTAATGTGGCTTTTTGGCTATTTTTTTTTAATTATATAATTAAGCTATCTAGTATTTACGCTGGTTTTGAGAGGCGTGATTTAATGACGTGTCTATTTTAAAATACGTTATTGATTGTAACCGAATTCAAATCGAACGATGTTATGCGATCTTTATGTCTATGACTATACAATCGGTTCATTGCACTACTATTGTCTATGTGGATTTGCAATATCCGTTCTAATCTAACATTGTAAAGTTAGGCCAAGATTATAAATTGAACTGTTAAGTAAAGTGGAATTACATTTGCCTTTTGACTCCGAACAATACACGTTGTAACATGTCATAATTTCAAATGACAGGCCAGTTGGCTCGGTGGTTAGAGGCCCAGACCGTCATGCCCCAGGTCGTGTGTACATGAACATGTCTGTTTGTTCTGTGTCTAGGTGGAAACCCTACTTCATACTAATATTATAAATGGGAATGTTTGTGAGTATGTATGGATGTTTGTTACTCTTTCACGGAAAAACTACCGGACGCTTTCAGTTTGATTTACTATGTTCGAATGTTACATTGAAGTTTAGTATTGCAATGCTACTGACATGATAGACGGCTTTATAGATTTTATCTGCGAGAGCGTATTTTATCAAAGTGCTTCATAATAAAAGAATAAAATTAAATAAGACATGTGCCTAATTTTACATTCCAATCGAAGTCAAAGAATAGCACATTCCTGTACAATTGATGACTTTATCGAATTTAAGAGTAGTTGATAGGTTGGTAGAATCACTATTTAACACTGATTTACATGTCACATGTTTACAATTTATCCAATAACCATTTTCTTCAATAACCTTGTTGTAAAGGGCCACCATTTTCGAGAGACACATGAAAATAATAGAGAGAGAAATATATATCTTAATATAAAACTAAACTACTTAAATATCATCATGATCATCAACCTGGGTATCAGTTGGCAGCACCAGCATAAGCAGAAATTTTCGGTCTTTTAATAAGTTTTATTGCTTTTTACTCAAAGCTTAATCTGATTCATTTTTTTTCCAATATTATCACTGTGACTCATTATATCACCATATCAATGTATGAAGTCATTTAACCTGTATACAGTTACATTATTCGATAACTTCATAGTACACACCTTTGATTCATCTATAGCAGCAAACGAGTGTAAGTAAATATTCATTATATTACTCGGCGATTCTATTACTCCATTGATATAAACTACTCATTCTCGTTAATAAATTTGCGTTGTCATAGGCAACAAACCTCTATATCTCTCTTCATCACTTGTTAAGAAAGCTGTACGTGTGAGAGAGAAGGTATTTCACCAGCGGTCCGTACACTAGTTTGTAGTCTCTTCTCGTGGGAAATGTTTTTTATGTTTTACATATGGCCGTTGCACTGTTTACGGGCTTTACAATGTGTCCTTCAGCTGTACAAACATTTACAATATTGATAGTTTCGATTCCACCGTTAGTTAGCATGTTTCCAGTTAGACGATAGTACATCCTTTCGATCGCCTTTCTTGTAAAGCGCTGATACACAATCAGCTCTTCCGTCATCAACTCACATGACATCAGATTATTCTCAGCTCTTATCTCATACAAGATACATGTACACATATCTCAACGGATCTTTGGACATAATAAGAATACGGCGATTGTACTCGTCTATTCTTATTGCGAATTTACAATTAGACACAACACTTCGTGTGAAACACCACATAATATTAACTTGTTTGAATGAATCGACTCCATACTCTACAAGGTCGTTACGTTTGTATACTTCAACAAGTTGTTTTTCAGTCGATTTGTCTCAAGCTCCGTGGTATTAGAGTTCAATTTTGCTGTTGGATATTTTTTGTCAACGGCATTGTTCCATTTTGCCTGTATAATTCTAGTTAGACTGTAGCAGATATCATTCGGTGCCTGTCGAGTTTCGAGATCGGATTACTTGTTCAACCTCGATCGTACTAAAAGTGTCTGTTGTGTTGTTTATAATCGGGTCCGAATTCAATGCATTGTGATTTTTATAACCTGCATTTTCACTGTGTCAAATTAAATGAGTCAGTTGCCGCTGGGTGATGTCAGCAGATCTCAAAATGGCTCGACTCGTGCTCAAAATGTTTTTCATTTTACGAGGTTTTACGTCAAAGCGGTCTTCTAGTGTTAACTTCTGGTGATCATCCAAAAGATTTCGATTTAGTGAGCACTTTTCAAAATGTAATCATTCAAAATTGTTTTCAATAAAATATTTTTTTATCGATATCGATCAATTCTTAAATTAACAAATCGTAAACTATAATACATTTCGAATGCTTCTCGCATGTATTCTTGCAAAACAGCTAATTCGTTTGTCGTCGGAATTGCTCAAGTCACTTGGCAAATCGAAACGAGAACGTCATCGACATAAAAAAAGGCTACTGTAAAATCTGATTGTGTGCGGTGTAAACGTTTCAATCTACGCATCCTTGTCTATGAATAGAATAGCGTTGTTTGTTTACCACTTGATATCGCATCAGAGACGACCGTGGGAGGAATCCGACCAATCTCAGCCCACGAGTGAATCACGTCGCTTGTGATTCTCCATAGAGATTGATCGTGATATTGCTTAATTAAGTGATGACAAAAGTGAAAAACAGACGGAAAAGTGGACAGTGCAAGGGGAAAGTGCATCATGTGCTGCAGTACTTTAGGTAATGTGAGGTTCCAGTTCCAGTTTTGAGATTTTGTCTGTGGAAAGTTTTTAGTGCTTGATGGTTACAGTTAGCTGCTTTTAGGTTATGTGTAACATCGCCCGATTAAAATCTGAAGATTTTTTGGTAACATTTTTAAAATTCAAGATTCTTTAATATTAAATGGAAATAATTCCGCCATCTTATCTAAGTTATATTTTTGGACGTGACTTAATGAGGCCAGAAATAAAGTTGTTTAATATTTGATGTATCGATATTTTGGAACTTTATCATTGTTCCTAACTCTAAGTAGTCGTTGTGAATTATTATTATCAATTATTCTATAAATAAGTATTTTAATTTATTGAATGCTATGAAAACCGTACGATATCTGTTAAGTGTTTTGAGATTAATGTAATTAACATTCTTGCCTTGATTGGTTAAATCAATTGAGAAGTTACGGCTATCTGGAACAATCATTTAATTAAATTCATTTAATCACGATCTAATTTCGTGGCTCTATTTTATATCTGTCTGTAGTAGTATATATGTCTGTACAACTATATCTTTCTAAATACATACTTATACATTTAGATAATTACACCCAAATTGTCTGTCTGTTATGAGACAGACATGATCTTCCAAACATTTTTCTCCTAGATGAGACTCGAACCTATTATGTGTCAGGTGGCAGTCAAGGCATGTTTCTACCACGCCACTACTGTCTGTGTTCTGTGTTTTTTTAAGCATTTTAATGTTATTCCGTCCTTGGCATTAAAGATTTTTAATGATGATCGAAAATGCGGTTCAGGTGTGTAGACTTAATCAGGTGTTAGTTTATGCTTATTAATATTAATTGATGTAGGTACTATTGCACCGCTGTTAATTCTTATTCAGGGTTAAGTTTAACTTTGATTAGTAACAGAGAAGTCTTTTAAAAATACCTCTTTGTAATTTGATTCTCGCTATTAAACTTTTGATCTTCAACATTGTACCTTTATTGCCTTACTTTATAACTTAAATTTCAATGTAGTCTGAAAAATTGCATCAATCAAGAGATTTTGGATAGGAAAATATTTTGTCCAATATAAATATACTAGCTGTCCCCCCGCGGGTTTACCCGCGTTCCCGTGGGGTGTCGCATGTATTATACATAAGAACCTTCCTCTTCAATCACTCTATCTATTAAAAAAAACCGCATCAAAATCCGTTGCGTAGTTTTAAAGATTTAAGCATACATAGGGATATAGGGACATAGGGACAGAGAAAGCGACTTTGTTTTATACTATGTAGTGAAGTTATCTTTTTTGATACTTATGAATGAAATGGGAAAATTAAACTTCTTAACTAATAATAAGGTTCACTTACCATTGGATCAATAGATGAAACAAATTTCAAAAGTAAAATGACATTCTTATGTCAAAAGGGGTTCCATAAATTGGTCAGACTACAATCCTGCGTCAGTGAGAGCGAGATAGCATGTCTTCTTCTTCCGTTTCTCCCCGTCAGCTGTCATACCTGTTATCTTCACCCCTTTCTTATACATTCTATATTTTGTCAGTTCTTCCCAGTGATATATAAACTTTAGATGCGTTGTCCGCGCTCAGAAATGGCAACATAAATGTGGTTAATTGACCTAATTCTATTCAATCGCGATCTTAATAGAATAGAATTTATATTTACTATAGTTGTGGTTTACAAGTTAATAAAGTTTCAGTTATGTCTAATGTACCCTCATGTTACATACAGAACAAATACTAAAGAACAAACAAAATATGTATATTTGTTTAGAACTAATGTAACTATCGATGTATATTCATCTCTCTCTCTAACATCAGGTAAAATGTAAGATGGCATATATTTTCTTTCCCTTTCTACGCGCGTATTAAGCTGTCTAGTATTTAGGCTTTTTGAGAGCCGTCATGTCTGTGAATGACGTAGTTCCTCTACTTTTGATAATGTCAGGAAATTGTAGTGTCTCACCAACACAATTTCTTTGCCGTATAATCACGCTGAGTTATTACTATAATAAAAAAAAAATAACAAGTATGTGACTGTCATTACGGTGAACTAGTTAAAATTTTATGCAAAAGCGTAAGTATTTTTCGGAATTTACGACCAAGTAGATTTTAATGGCCTTAAGAGACATTCTAGCTGCTTTAGTTTCAGTAAACAAAGCGAGTATTTAAGGCTTTAGACGGGGAAGCTATATATGTATATACTAGCTGTCCCCCGCGGTTTCACCGGCGTTCCCGAGGGATGTAACGTTTTCCCGGCACAAAAAGTATCCTATGTTACTTCTAATATCTCCAAGAAAATGTGTACAAAGTTTCATGATGATCGGTTAAATAATTTTCGCGTGGAGCGTAACAAAGAAAATTAGATTCACATTTACAATATTAGTACGATGTACTTGTGAATTTAACTAACTTGCTAATCCTGTGCTATGAGGTAGCGTGGACGTAACCTCCCCAACACTAATTTTTAACAATAGGGCGAACCGACAGTTTCGTTACGAGTGACGACTCTGTTTTTTTTTTTTTGGAAGGGACGAAGGTGTTTGCCTCAGATGGCTCTTACACCCTTACGCGGACAATTCCGGCGAGCGCTGGGGGCTCTCAACCGAAAATACATTTAGATTTTAAACAACAAGCACACTGAGGGTGCCCCCTGTGGGGCTCGGACCTCGGGCTCAAGGCGTTGCGTGGGGGGGTCAAAAGACTTTACATTATCTTATTTAAAACTCTGTCCATATGCTGCCCTTTCATACTGGGCGTCATGTGCGTGCATACATTTTTAATATTACTCAAAATAACAATTATTTAAAGATAATCAAATCAATGTCTTAATATTGCCTAAACTGTTTTACACGACATATATTTATTGTGTCTGGGTGTAAATATCTTTTAAAGTACGTATTTTGAAGAAAGTAGTGTATCAGCTATCTGGTTTCCATTTTTCTATATATACCACCTGGGCCTTTGACTCTGAGAAGTGAAGTTGTTGTGTCTCATGTGCCTGTAATTTCACCGACACCCTTACCTTTCTAACCGAAATACAGTAATACAAGTGAACTACTGCTTCACGGCGGAAATGGGTAAGGTGGCAGTACTTCCCCAGACGAACTCTGCACTACTATAGGATTTACGAACAGATAGCCCATGATTTATTTAGCTCAAATGTTACATTGGAATGAAATAATTAAATATCCTTGATCGAAAACAGGGAAAGCGTATACGCTAATAGGAAAATGAACCTAGCGTGCATGAATGTTACTGCTTTTGAAAAAAACATTAGCGAGTACCTAAGTTATGTAGCTAATTGTTGATGATCATACTTGAGAACACTAGGCCATCAGGTCTCGGCCATTACGTATTCACAAGACGCGATGATGTTCTCGAATACATTACCAATGGCAATATTAAACGTGGTTATGTGATAATTATAATTGCAAATGAACATTTTTATCATGTGAGACCATGTATTCACGGTGGTGACGTAACCGAGCGTTTACGATGACGCGTATGTGTTTATCGTAGGATTTATTGGTGATAAGACAGACCCAAGTGGTGATATAAGAGAGATAGTATGAGACACCGGTGATATCAATTCTCAAATATTCTTTGAGTATTCGATGAAGGACGATTAAGGAGCGAGGTGTGAGAGTTACTCCATTGTGGAGAGCCAAAGGGAAGATATACATAAGGCTAGGTGATCGTGCCTGGGGTCGGTCGAACTGTTGATGTTAGAAGCTGCGAAATATGGTCAAATCTATAGAAAACTTTGATAGTGCGATGTATGATTCTTGCATGCATGTTCATAGATGTCGCTAAATTCCTATGCTAACTATAGCGCAGGTATCTGAGGAATTTTATAGTTACCCGTGGTTATGGAACCAACTGACAACATACACATAAACTTTCGATGATAATAATTGATGTAAATTCTCAACGTTCTATTATTAGTTATTTCGACCCGTGATGGTCGCCTCTGCATTCGACGTGCCCACTAAGTTATACCTTATAGTGGCTCGATGGTCTACTGAAATCTTCGTGGATTATCTGGAACAGATACTGTAAGCTATTCTTAAGTGTCAAAATTTATTTAGATGACTCCATCTTGGTATCGTATACACTAACACTATAAAGATTTACGAATTCAGACTTGGGTAGATCCCTATCATTGTTTCGCAACTAATTTAGCACTCAGCCAATTTCACTCATATTAAATACAGGATCCTGCAGTTAGACAGTGATGGATATCCCAGAAGGCTTGCGGGCGTTTCATTGTTTAAATCCGGTTTGATAGATTGCCGTCACATTTGCGCCTCCACCACAAAGGAAGCTAATTGCTTCTGCGGAATTACACCACTGCCGCTTTTTATGTGCCGTTCTTCTACTTAACGTCACCATTCGATATTTTATTGTTAGTTGTTTAGTGGTTGCGCAGAAGCGTTTTCTATGGGATCATAAATATCTAAAGAAGTAATTCTAAATGAAGGACAATTTGTCTGTAAGAATCCACCAAAGAAAGACCAACAAAGAACTCACCAAACTTAACAGAAAATACCCGTTTTCTTGCTCTACCAATCATCAAAAGCAAATCTGTCCTTTGATTTTTGTGTAAATGAGAAGGATGGGAATATCGCCTGGTCAATCCCAATGTATCCACCCGGTGTTACTTGAATGACCTTTATTTAACCTTTGCAATTTCTTTGTTTTGTTTCAGAGGGGCGGTGTGTGAGTGTCGCACCGCCATGTCGCACCACAGCGACGAGCAAGCACTGCTCACAGTCACCTCCGACTCCTTCTGGGAGCCTGGTAACTACAAGCGAACCACAAGGCGGATCGACGATGGCCACAGGCTATGCAGCGAGCTGCAGGCGTTAGTACAGGAGAGGGCTGACATAGAGAAGACATATGCAAAGAGCTTACGAGGATGGGCGAAGAAGTGGAACGATCTTATTGAAAAAGGTATGATTGTTTTTAAAGTTTTTTAGATTCGCCTTCTTAGTCAAAAAGAATTACTTAGGGCTCTGTGTGAAAAGTTCGTCCCAGGAAGTACTACCACATTTCCGCCGTAAAGCAGCTGTGTTCTTATATTACGGCGGTTCGGTTAGTAAGGTAAGGGGGCCGGTGAAATGACAGGCACATGAAACTTAACAATTTCACGTCTCAGGGTCGACAACGCATTGGCAATGCCTCTGGTGTTGCAAATGTCTATAGCGGTGACCACTTACCATCAGGAAGACCATCTGCCTGTTAGGCATAAAAAAACGACCATAAGCATGAATACACTAAATGCGACGCGGCCAGAATGTTAATGTCAAAGGAAATACAGAAAAAGGGAGTTCCATTGTGAGAGAAATTCATTTAGAAATGCAAAATAAAAATGAATAAACACAGCCTTCAATTCTAAAGCGCTCCTTAAATTCCTTTTACGACTCCGAAGAAAAATTCTCATAACATTTTCATCAACTGTACGTGAACGCTTATATTATTACTTCAGCAATAAAACTGTACATCCATAAGCTTTTGATATCTCTCTTTAGTACCGGAAATTTATTCATACGCATTATCATTGATTGATAAAAGAACCTTTGAATTATCGGTACTGAATGCTTATTGACCAAGATGGTACAAAGGTTGTATACAAAAGAACATGGTTCAATGTAAATGTACTTCCCATAACGTCAATACATATTAAATGGTCGAACCAATGTTTCATCCCGGTTTCTAAATTGATGTCATTGGTGATCTGGTGTAACAGGTATTTTACGCCCTTCGTTTGATACTCTGATTGATAAATTAGATGAAATTAGAGCAGTAGAGCTCTTAGTGCAGAGTTCGTCCGGGAAGTACTAACACCTTACCCATTTCTGCCGTGAAGCAGTAGTACACTCGTATTACTGTGTTTCGGTTAGAAAGGTAAGGGGGCCGGTCAAAATACAGGCACATGAGACTTAACAACTTCACGTCTCAGGGCTCCTAGTGTTGCAAATGTCCATAGGCAGCGGTGACCACTTACCATCAGGTGGACCGTCTGCTTGTTTGTCGGCCCAAGTGTTATAAAAAAAAATCCCTACTAATATTATAAATGTGAATGTAAGTTCGTTTGTTACGCTTTCACACGAAAACTATTTAACCGATCATGAAGCTTGTACGCATATTCTTGGAGGTATTAGAAGTAACATAGGATACTTTTTATCCCAGAAAATAGTTACATCACTAGGGAAGATATATATTTATATTGGAAGAAATTTGTATCATTTTTGATCGTGCGTGCGCAAGTTTGATTCTCCTTAACTTGGCTCCTTTAACTCCTTATTTGACAGGCCAGTTGGCTTAGTGGTTCGCTACTCTGACTGCCAAGCCTAAGGTTGCGAATTCGATTCACACTCAGGACAAACATTTGTGTGCATGAACATGTCTTTTTGTTCTGTGTCTGAGTGTCAATATCTATATAAGTACGTATCTAGAAAAAATAAGTAGTATATCAGTTATCTGGTTTCCATAGTACAAGCTATGCTTAGTTTGGGATCAGCAGGCCTACTATGAACTCTTATTGCGATTCATTTGACGACCTAAAATAAACTGCCCCGCTATTTCATACCACGACGTCATTAACGCGATTCAGTTTAGGTTGACGCCAAATCAAGTCTGCAATTGGATGACAAACTGTTTTCATTCGTTCATTTTTCGTACCATGAGGTGACATATCAACCTAAATTGGATAGTTTAAGTGTCAAATTAAGCGATCCAATAAAAGTTGCTTCTTTCTTGGCGTGAAGTGAATCGTTTTGTTAATAACTTTTAAAAAATAGTGAAAATATACGTAATTCAAGGTATTTCAGTTGAATATTTTGTGTTTCTTATGTGTTAATGTAAACAAGTGATTTGTAGAGCATTTTTTATTGTAGATGTCTGACGAATTAGTCCTTTTTGAATTAATGGAAAATGATAATGAAATAAACACAACACGGCGACAAAAAAGACGTCTAACACGGTAACAATCGGACCCCTTTTATTTGGAAGATGCAGAATTCATAAAGAGATATCGGTTGTCTAAACAATTGGTATAAGAACTGTGTGATGAACTGAGGATTTTTTATTAAAGCCCGTTGCTATGTCTTTATTTCGGTTCAGAAATTCCCAAAGCTGCTCAAGTTGACCGAACGTTACTCTTCGACGCGATTCATCACTGTAAAAAAAAACCACTTAAAATACATTGGTACTTAAGTTAGGTACGCGTTTGAGATAAAGAAGTTTGTAAGTTTACATTATGAAAATATAACATTATTACACAAACTACACAAGGATACTTGCGCCCTTATTCGTATTACCAATTATTTTAATTCAGTGAAACGTTAAAACACTTATAAATAAAATAAATATGTACTAATAATAACACGTAATTTTCTTTCAATAATAGTTAGAGATACCTACTTTCAAAACTCAAAAAATCTCAACAATAACAACCGCCTTCTGTCAAATCCAACATGAGTGGAGGCGCGCTCTAAACTCGTCATAATCAATTTATTTTTACGACAACACTAAACAAACCTTTAAATTGTAATGTAAAAAATTATATAAATTACTATTATTTATTAGTACTAATTAGTAATTTAGTACTAAGAAAGCCTTAGTGGTATTTAATTTTATGCTCAATAGCGCAATTTTAAAATATATTTGTTGTTATATTTACACATAGAAACCGCTAAATCATATCAACTAGGTTTCGAAACGCAACACATATGGTTCGAGTAAAAGAGACAGACTTATGCAACGACGGTATAGCGTTATCTCTTTCTCACCGCGGACCAGAGACAAATTTCGTTCGTTCATTCCTCCGTGAGCGATTCAAACGCCAGTCAGCAAAAGGCACTTCATGGTACGAATCTTAGCGATTCAGTTTAGGCACCTAAACTGAATTGCATCGGAATTGAATGGATAAGTAAAAGTTGATGGTAGGCCTGCTGATGGCCGTGTGTAAAGAATGTCCCGGGATATTTAGGTATTTAACTGAAGAATAGTCCGTTCCAAGTTCAAGCGAAGATAAATTTATCACTTAACCTAACATCTAGCAGATGTATTTATTTCATTATTTAAATACTGCCTTCAAATATTTGGACAGGCTGAATGGACGTTTCCGAACCCTTTAAAACCTATTGTGAAGGGACAATGTATTTAGCCATTCATTTTTAAACCAGTTAGCTAACAAGAGCGTAGTTTGTTTGTGCTAGTCGGCCCCTTTGTAAGGTAAATGCGGCGTGATGCTTGTCTTTTATGGTGCCGACGGAGGGTCTGTCATGTCTTATTGCATTGGAAAAGTACGCAAGTTTATAGATTAAATTTGTCAGCTTCTGTGACAAATGTTTTTGATTATTTATGACTTTTCGTAGGTCGATAGATGTCGCAGCAGAATTTCGATGGGGACCAATTGTTTCAGGCTCTTTACTAACAGCTTGGTGGAAGTTTCTTATGCGGACCAAAATGTACAATAAGTGAATATCCTGGAACATTCTTTGCAATTGACCAGCTTAGCCAAGAAAAGCTTGTACTATGTATTATACCAGATAGCTGATATACCACTATTTTTCGTCTAATACCTACTTTTATAGGTATTATCTAACACAGAACAAACTGACATGTTTATTTTATTTTTATTATAAAAATAAAAATAAAAATCTGATGTTCATTCACATAATATTTTTCCTAAGCATGAATAGAAGCCACGACCAGCGGGTAGTCAGGGCTCTTTCAATGCATTTAAATTTGATCTGCCCTACATCATGTTATTCGACTGTCGACTCTAGATCAAAATAATTAAGCTATAAATTAAGAAAATGTTTATCATTATTTTTCCTATATCGAATTAAATGTAAATATAATTATCGAGTGTTACGTATAGATAATATCTTAAGTAAGGCTGGTTATCTGTACCGTGTACTTATCTAAAGAACTACTGCTTTTGATTGTAAATTGTATTGTCTATTAGTTGTAATAAGTGTTTATCAAATAATTATGTAACTTTTATCGATACAGTTTTAAATCCATTTCATTTCCGTTTCAGTTTCCATTGCAGTTGTACATTTTTGATTTCTTTATTGCTATGTACATATGAAATGAAATATGTATTCAATTAGGCCTTCACAGTCTCTAACACCGGTTCGGAAGGTTGCTTTTACTGAGAAGAGCCGGCAATAAACTCAGCAATTACTCTGTTCAAAATAAGATTATGTACATAAAGATGTGTCTTGCTGGAGCGAGCGCTACACCCAAGCACTGTCGTCATAAAAAACAAATACGTGTGTACATACAAATATATGTATGAATATTGTATAAATTTTAATGACTCAATCATACATGAATAAAATAATTAATGATTTCAACTTGTATGGGTAATTATTTACAAAATAAAACATGTTACCTGACTGAGTTTCTTCCCAGTTCTTCTCAGTTTAACCTTAGCTTTAGCATAAATGTCTGAACCGAAGGAAGGTTTTAAATGTTGAATATTAATTCAAGTTTTTCGAGACCGCGGATAAAACTTCGAGATGAAATCTAGTACATTCCATGTTCAGGTATAACTTTAGAAACACATTATGAATTTATAATGCTGCTTTACAGCAACCTAGAAAGTTCTTCTATGTGGTTCCTTCAGGAAGCCTATTAATAAACCGTAAACGTGTTTGAAGTGCAGCCATGTAGAAAGTCAGTGTAAAATATTTATAAAACTTTCATTAAAACGATTGTTAAGGCAAATTGCGGAGTTAATTTTAAATACACTTTTTCTCAATTGTGCAACCGAATGCATTTTGAATGTACAACGATTGCAACGAAATGGAAAGTCTATCGAGTATTCCAAGGATCGAATTCGGTTCGATAACGGCTAATCGAGAATTCAAATCACGGGTGAGAATTTGGGATCGCATGCGCACCTCACGTACGTAAGCGTGAGCCCGCGTTTAACGTACCTCGTTGGGCGAATTTAAAAATGGAAAGTTTCGCGATTGGCGCGTTTAAATTTCGAATGGTGCGCGAATCGGTCATCGGGTATCGGTGCAGTGCCGTTACGTCATAACAACTAATACGAGCTTGTTATGAAACACCACTTGCGAAAATGGCCCAGCCTTCGTCATGATGATACTGGTTCTGATTATGAATAAACTTGTTCACGCTGAACTGTGTCGCGTTTTTATTAAGAACTGTTAAAGAACCAAGCTACTGGTATGATATAAAATTAACAAGCGTTGCTGAAGTTAATTATTTTTGAATAAAACTTATTGATTGTCGAAATAAAATTCAAATTGCCGTATTAATAGATCGTTAAAAAGGATTAACGTATGGTTTGAACATAATTAAAATCATTAGCCTATTTGAACGTAGGCCTCCCAAAACTCGATCTAAGGAAATAAATATTAATTATCTGTTGTTAGTTAACAAATTACAAGTAGCTCATCTGGCTATCGCTATGTTTGGTATTTCCTTGATTAAAATTCATAGAGAATTTATTATCCTGAGAACTAATACGATTAAGATTTAAAAAAATATCCTATGATATGTCTACAGCCACCTGTCGGATCCCAAATTTGACTTGTAGATCAACTTTGAATATTGCGTATTTAAGGTCTTCTTTAACCTTGAAAAGGCTTATTTTTTACCACAATTTAATAGCATTAAGAGATGTGGTAACAGGAATTGAGCATAGTTCATGTGAGGGCCAGCTTATGAAGATCACACTGTCAGGTAATTGGTAATACGCGTGGTAAGGGGTACCTACCCTTTTATTTGGACTAACTTAAAAGCTCAAAATCTGTGAACTAACTTCATGCTACTTCAAGAAACTCAGAACCATGTAGAGGTTGTGGTTTACTTCCAGCCTATAGGAAAAACAGAAGCCTAAATACCGGAGGGACTCAATCATTTTTGTTCGGCACAGTATGTATAACTTTCTGTCAATGTAAGCTCCTCTCATTTCATATTACAAGAGATTTTGTAGTTTTGTTACCATCGACCTCCTGGTCGACTCAAGCCCTCTTTTGTAACCATCTGATTTTAATAACCAATAGTACAAAGCGTAAAGTTCACGTGGTGATCGATATCCTCTTTAGTCGCCTCTTGCAACACTAGAGATGAGTTGAGGTGGTGGTATTCGCCTCTACCACACAGGCCAAAGAGGCAGAACGTTTACTTCAATAACATCTTACGTCACCATGCAGTATATTATCGCATTCAACCAGTTTTTGACACGATTACGGCACCCGATGCAATTTCATGGCAACTGTAATGAAAGCTATGACTAAAATGGAGTTGTAATTTATTTATCACATGGACGGGTTACACTTGAGTTGAGCAACGTAATCGTGGACTGTATGTCGTCATAACAGCCCGGGGATGTACACTGCTGAACACGACTGCCGGCATCCAGCGGCTTCCGGAAATTCTGACTAAGTCGGTCCGTCTAATGAGAGGTCGAATCGCTCGGTGTTTTCCTGTAAATGGTCGCAACTCGAGCACCTGAATTCCTCAGCGGTTATCTGTCCTTGGAGCAATGTGGCCTGCCTTTGCCACTTTTGCATACTGTCTCTACGAACTATGTTCTTTTGATCTTCTTAGTTAGTTTTCGTTTCGATCCCTGTCGCATGGCCCCTTACGTGGCTTTGAGGTTATATTTACGGCTAGCAAAAGGCTACTTCCCTGTTCCATGTATCTTCATTATACATAAAAAAAAGTATTGCCGCCTTGGTGGTCCAAATTAGGAGTCCAAGAGATGATTCCCATCCCACATCAGTAAAGGTACAGTTAACGTTTCTTTACATACATCGACAGTACTCGCCACATGTCACGTAAGGACTTCGATGGAATTTAAGTCTCAGTAATGAAACCTTTTTGCAGATAATATACAGGAAGATTTTTATGAAGATTATTGTACTGTCATCTTTAGCAATAAATTGAACTACAGAGACAGATGACAAATAGGGACGGCTCTCTTTGTGACAATCACCTTGTGGTCTATAGCGCCGATATTCAGCCTTATTTATGTGACAGAGAGATTGTGGTATAAATATAGTGTACAAGTATATGAATGACATAAACTAAAAGTTCACAAACTCGACTTGTCAAATCTTGAGTGTAAAAGATTCCGTGTGAGAGAATTTGAAATTTTAAGATAATGCCTAACATCAATAAGCATTTACACCACTATCTACAATTAACTGCTCGTTTGCCTACCAAAACATAAAAAAAAAGAAAAAAACTTAATTTGATATTGAAAGTAGATCAATATGTTTAAGGTCTGGATTTAAGGTTTTGACGGTATTCAAAATTAAGACGAGGATAGTGCAGTGGTGGTGGCGTCGAAAACCATGACGAAGATGGGATCCAATCTAACCATTAGCTTTAGCGTTTTAAAAAGAAGCTATAGGAGGATACCAAATTAGGATACTTTCTAGTACCGGCCGGCTAGATAGTACCCATAGCAGCTGCTCCTTGTAAAGGCCCTTTGAGGCTTTCCACCATTATTCACATTATCACTTACCAAGGTGAGATGGTGGTCTAACAGACGCCTATTAAAATAAAAAAATAACCCCAAGGAAGTGCAAATAATACTAAAAGCTTTAATGAAAAATCCCGTTAGAACCATATAAATCTCTATTTATATATTTATCAACTGTCAAAGCAAATTGCTCGCTAAATGGCGAGGGATGTCCCCTTTTATAGTGCTCATTACTCATACGTAATGTTGTATTAAATACTGAGCCTTATTTATTAGTCACTAGGGTATTCATTCGCATGTAGAAGTAGTGGCGGTAGTAAATGATTTTAATAATTGCAATCTACTGCCTACCGTTACTATGTGTTTGAAATAGCCAGTTTGTTTGACAAATACTTTATTAAAAGTTTCTAGGCTCCATTCATATAACAATTTAAATAAATAACATAATCATTAAAATATAACTTAAATACAGGAAGTCCCCAGTGATTCGTTATAGATGTATTTTGATGGTCCTTCGAGCCGGATGTATTCAAAATTGCTTAATTTTCTACATCTTCTGCCGCTTTTGGCCTTATGTTAGCGCAATATATATTATAATAATTATAATTTATTTTCGTTCGGTGCATTACATATTACAAGAGGTTACGCAAATTTTTACAGCCGGTCGCCTACCTGACTTTGACATCCAATAGATGGATCAGGTAGTATTCGTCACTGCTACCACATAATCACTTAATGCCAAATTCATAGCCATTCTTTTAGTTTAGGCCCTAAAAGGGCACTTAAGAAGGCTAAACCTAAGTCAGCCTTCAACTGAGAAGAAACGGGAAGTCCTCACTATCACGTTCCCGTGGGATGTCACATGTATTATACATAAGAACCTTCCTCTTCAATCACTCTATCTATTAAAACAAACCGCATCAAAATCCGTTGCGTAGCTTTAAAGATTTAAGCATACATAGGGACAGACAAAGCGAATTTGTTTTATACTATGTAGTGATACCTTAAAAATACCATCAGCCCATCAAACGTTCCAGATTATAATTGTTCTTTCTTCATCTGCAGGGCCAGAGTACGGCACGATGGAAGCGGCGTGGAAGGGCGGCATGGTGGAAGCTGAACGGCTGTCAGACCTGCACCTGAGCGTGCGCGACCGTCTCGTCAATGACGTCATGGCCCAGATCAAGAACTGGCAAAAGGACACGTATCATAAGGTAAGTTTTATCTATTGATTTATCATATCGTGACGTCACTTTTACTAATTACTTCCAGGGTCCTGTTCGGTGACTTAAAGATATTACATAATTAATTAGTTACAGGACTAAGTCGTAAAAAGCCCATACAGACGCTTTTATAATATTAAAATAATATTCGCAAATAAATAAAATAAATAATAAATATCCCGGGACATTCTTTACACACGGCCATCTGGTCCCAAACTAAGCAGAGCTTGTACTATGGAAACCAGATAGCTGATATACTACATATACTACTTTTTTTTTCTAAATCCATACTTATACGAGTATAGATATTTACACCCAGACACAGAACAAACAGACATGTTCATGCACTCAAATGTTTGTCCTGGGTGGGAATCGAACCCGCGACCTTTGGCTTGGCAGTCAGAGTTGCTAACCACCAAGCCAAATGGCCTGTGCCAAATGACACTAATGCAGGTCAAAGTTACAGAAGCTAGCAACGGATTCTCATTATTTCCCGGGGAAATACAGGATTCTTAGCGAACATGGGAAATAAGCTAGTATGCAATCACTAAATGCTGATATACTTCAAAAATATTAATTTCATCGAATTTCTCGTGAACAGACTGAATGGAATTGAATATTCAGAATTCGGGAGGTATTTGGAACATTCCCATCGCTGAAATTCAGGGCATTTCCGAAGCAAGAATGTCTTGGAATACCAATTGAAGTACAGTAGGCAATAAGTATGTTAAAAAGTAGAAGAGATTTTGACGAATCTTTACAGGCAGATAGCTGATGTTATAAGAAGTAACTTAGGCTTACTTACCTCCTAGGACATTCTCATATTGACAAGCCAATTGGCTTGGTGGTTCGATTCCCACCCAGGACAAACATTTGTGTGCATGAACATGTCTGTTTGTTCTGTGTCTGGGTGTATATATGTATGTATTTAGAAAAATAAAAAGTAGTATATGTAGTATATCAGTTATCTGGTTTCCATAGTACAAGCTCTGCTTAGTTTGGGATCAGATGGCTGTGTGTAAAAGAATGTCCCAGGATATTTATTTATTTAATTGTTGTAGAAACCAGATAACTGATATACTACATTTACTACTTTTTTAAATAAATAAATACTCACATAGATATTTACTCCCAGACAGAACAAGCAGTTCATGCACACAAATGTTTGTCCTGGGCGGGAATCGAAACGTACAGCGTTGCAGTAAAGGTTTCTAGCCACCTTGCAAAGTAGACGACAAAACGTTGAATACCTAAGGAATGCGAGTGAAACCACGAGGAATAGCTAGTCTAGTATAAAACTACACAAAATACACCTGTCGTGATAAATATCACAGTGTGGCGCTACTGTAATACGATATTCCATCGATTTGGAACCATGCCAAGCGATACTGCCGGCGGCACTGTTTGAACGAAACACACTTGCCAGCCGCGTAGGGTTACCTTCTGGTCAGACATTTGCTGTTATTGCTTATGGAACTAAAAGAAATCGTGTGGAGGGAAATAAATAAATAAATATCCTGCGATATTCTTTACACACGGTTATGGAATCCAGATGACTGATATTCCATACATAGTTATACGATCCTTTTTCTAAATAAATAATTAGATGTTTACCTCCAGAGACAGAACAGACTACTATCGATGTGCCAAGTTTCATCAAAATTTGATTAGTTTTTGCGTAAAGGGGTACCAAACAATCATCCGTCGATCCACTCTCACAAACTTTCGCAATTATAATATCAAATAAATACTAAATACATATCCTGGGACATTCTTTACCCACGGCTATCTGATCCCAAACTAACCAGAGCTTGTACTATGGAATCCGGATAACTAGATACTGCATATTTATTTCTAAATGCATTATTATCCTGACACAGAACAAACGACATGTTCATGCACACAATTTTTTGTCCTGGGTGGGAATCGAACCCGCGACCTTCGGCAGTCAAAGTCGCTAACCACCAAGCCAACTAGCCTGTCTAACTCCTACAAGTCTTTTGCAGATTTATTTCTTGTCGGCTAACCGTACAATCAATAATCCATCTTAAGTACTATAAGATAACGTAGCGTTTCCAAAGCCTGTATAATTCCACCAGAAAACTAATTATGACGTGTGCTTACCCTACTCATATGTACGTAATTCCACTGTAACTAAGCATTAGGATGTTTTCATTGCCCGTTTATTATTATGAACAATTCGTGTTTTATGTCAGAAACAATAAATAGTGGCAGTGTATTATAATGTTCTAATTTTACTTTGTTTTCATTATGTGTTTAGTGTTAGGGAAGAGAAACGATACGAATTTAATTATTAGATCTAACATTTCGAGTTCGTTTCCTACTCTAAGCTTGTGTTGCTCCTTGTTAGTTTTTACTGATTTTTTGACACATATTTTCTTATTTTTTATTAAATCAGTTATGTTATTACAATCTATATCAAACCAGCTTTACTACAGTCCAGTCAAGGGCAGCGCCCTTGCCGCCATATTGTAGGCAAGTGAGCGCCACGAGCGCGCCACGCGATGCAGCCGTTGCAAAGGCCTTAAAGCCAGCATGACTAACCGATCACAGTCGATCTTCAGCTGAGCTACCTGCTACAGAGGTTTCCAGTAACTATCCAGGATGTTAGCCCAATTACGTGAACCATAAGCTATCCAGTACCAAATATTCGATCACCTTTCAAAATTCACTTTAGATTATTCATTTTAGGTCTCAGAAGAGCACTTAAAAAGTTAAAAAATTAAATTCAACATTCAAAACCTTTTATTCAGTTTAGGCCCTCGGAAGGCACTTATGGAAGTCAAATTTAAAGTTACTGAAGCTACAACCGGTTCGGAAGTCTGCCTTCAACTGAGAAGAACCGGCAAGAAACTCAGCAAGGTTACATTATTTTTTATTTATATCGATTTTTATATAAATTTTCACTATTCTGACTTTTTGGCTATTTTATAATATAAATTTTACATAATTTTATATTTAACATTAACGATATACTTTATATTTTGCATGGTTAGGGTTATTATTCTGAAAGATACCTCTTTCTTACCGCTACGTGTTACGTAACAAAAGTGAAATAGCTTAAACTACGACCAGATAGAAGTGTTATAAAATAGTGACAAAGTGGAAGCGTGGTTCCGCATGTTAAAAAGGTATTCGAGTCAACATTTTCCCGCAACTGCCTCTAGAATATGTACATTAATTATGTAAACGCTAACAAGCTATCTGACTATCGAATACTAAACTAAATAGAAACTAAACACCTTTCTACAGTGAATTTCAATTGTTTAACTATTTTCATGTAAACTCTGAACTGAGAGACATTCTGTAAAACATTCCAAAAATCTAGGCAACGATCTTAAAAGTTCAGGAGAAAAAGCAAAAAAGCAAAAAGGAGAAAAAAAGGATTGATTGAAGTAATGACCAGGACATACATTTCTTACTAGACTGTTCCGCGGTTTCACCCACTGTCCCAGGATAAATAGAACCCTGTCCAAAACCGAAGTTGGTAAATGTTGCACCATTATGAAGGAAGAACGTATGTGGTATCCTGTTTAGGATAGATTATTCTCTAAATAGTTGTAAGACGGACCAGTTGGCTTGGTGGTTAGAGACCCTGACTGCCACACCAATGGTCTTAGTTTCGGTTCCCACCCAGGACAAATATGTATGTGCATGAACGAACATGGCTTTTAGTTCTGTGTCTGGGATTCAATATCTATTAAATTATGTTCTAGAATAAAAAATAAAAGTTGTATGTCAGTTATCTGGTTTCCGTACATATAACTTCTGCTTTGTTTGGAATCAGATGAACGATATTAATTAATGTAATTTCAATTACATTGTCGTTTACCTATTAATCAAATTTAATCATCACAGACCACAACTGTGTGTACAATGTATTCCATCTACAGTACACTTATCCGATCTTAATTATAGTGCATAGCGTAATGGGTTTGCTTTAGTCCGTAACTTAGTGCGCATCGGATCGCGGGTCTCGCATTCCTTCCCATCCAACATGGTCACTCATGAATTATACACCACACGAGCTGGTGGCCTCTAAAGGAGTCTGGTCTCGTTGCATGTCCGTGACGGACCGACAGACGGCCGGAAATGTCCTGGCGAATGCGTCTATTGATACGAAGACAAGACACTCGTATTTGGTAGAATGAGTGAAGGTATTTCGCTATTCTTTGGGCAGTCCATTTGATTGGCAGCTTTTGGTTCGGGCCAGCTTCGGGGCAGCATGTGTACTACTCTTGGAATCGAAGTAGACAGAGATTTGAACGTCGGGTTTAGTGTCCGACCGAAACTCTACTCACCTACGTGTAGAGAGAGATAACAGTTGAGAAATTTTGATTGCGAGAGCATTACACAATCCGCCTGGTAGTTAGAATCCCTGACTGCTACACCACAAGTCCTGGTCTCTTACCATCAGGTGGACCGTCTCCCGTTTTATCGGTCCACTTGACATAAAATTATAATAGTCCTACTAATATATGAATACGAAAGTTTATAAGGATGTATCGATGTTCGTTACTCTTTCACACAAAAACTACCCAACGGATTTGGATAAAACTTGGCACGTAGATAGATCATATCCTGTACTTAAATATAGGATACTTTTTATCCCGGAAAATTGTGACATTCCCCGGGAATGTGGAATGCTAGTAATTGCATAAACATTTGACCCTCTATCGTTAATTATACCTATAACAGACACTAGTTATTGATGTTACCAAACAATGCGCAGTTTGTGACCGCACTTAACTACTTGCTTACTGTTGCTAGTTATCATAAAGTTGCATGCCAGTTGCCGCACAGCAGTGGATAAGACGCCATATTAATATTAACAGCTTGCAATAAGTATAATGTTGAGCTTTGTTTCAGAATAACTTCTTTTGAAGGACAATTTACAATGCTATTTTAAAAAGTATTTGCATAGTATGTATTCTTTGGCCAGTTGGCTTGGTGGTTAACGACTCTGACTGCTTTACTGACAGTCGCGAGTTCGATTCCCACCCAGGACAAACGTTTGTGTGCATGAACATGTCTGTTCTGAGTCTGGGTGTAAATATCTATACAAGTATATATCTATTATGTATGTATTACGAAAAAAAAAAGTTGTAAATGTAGTAGATATATCAGCTATCTGGTTCCCATAGTACAAGCTCTGCTTAGTTTGGGATCAGATGGCCGTGTGTAAAGAATGTTCCAGGATATTGCCCGTCCAGTCCAATTTCACTGGCCCCTTAAAATCTTTCTAACTGAAAATCTTCTTTAAAAATACGATCAGCTGTTGTCTTTTAAACACAGTTTGCTATTCGACAATATGCTCAAAATATATTCAAAATAGATAAATTAAATAAAGACAAGCAAAGTATCTACTAATATTACAAACTGTAAGTACTACATGTTACCCTGAACTCTCTGCAGATGATTCATAACGTCTATTGTTCGCAAATAATCGTCATTTACTACTTGTAAAGTGCCCACCATCATGCTATGTAAGAGGTACAACTATAAATATTTATGATAGGTACCTAACTTTTTAGGGTTCGGTATTAAATAAATAATAAAAAAATAAAAAATAAATTATTTCTGTATCCAAAGCTTACTATTTAAAATTAAGGTTGGGACCTTATTTTAAGTACAGAAATACTCGTGTCAGAAGACCCCGCTCTTCAATAGCCATAATATAAGGTTTACACACGGTACAGGTAAGTAATACACTAGGCACAAAAATTAAAAGATATTAAAAAAAAAGCAAATTTTTGGGTGGCTTTCAGCGAGCTGTAACTTCGAGTAAAAAAATGTTTTAGGCCCGTAGACCATTTGACCTTTTTTAGACGAGAAAAAATTTGGTTGATTTTTTTTTTCTTGGTAGTTTTCTTATAGTTTCTACATATTATTCTACATATATTTGGGTCAAACATGATAAAAACTAAAAACTAGGCACTTGGAACTACAATTTCCTCTTTTTAAGCTGTACGATCATTTTCCTCGAAGTTACAGTTCGTTGAAAACCACCCAAAAATTTGGATTTTGTACCTAGTGTATAAAATACAAAAATGTTGCTTATAAAATTATCAAAAACTATACATAGGCTACAAAATGTGTGTGTGTTATTGACATAGTATAGTAAGTGTTATTGTGGACATAATAAGGTTGATTTTTTTATGAGCACTCTGTATTGACAAGTAGGCAGACGAACCGACCGACGTATGTAATGCTATCCTTGAAGAACTTCGTCCTTTTCAATGAACCCCATATCATAGCTGTGAGGGAAAATTGAAATATGGAGCTTGTTCCACATCATTTATTAAAAGCTGAAAAAAAATCACGCTCATTTTTCCTGCTGGAGTAGGCAGAGTTCACATAATAGGGTAGCGGGAATAGAGTAGGACTGTATTAAAAATAAATTGCGAATTATCATTTATCAAAAAAATTGTCTCAAAACACCTCAATAAATGTCCTTCAATTTTAATTTTGCGATTACAACAAATTTTATATTAAAAAAAAACAATACAAAAAAGTACATCAATTGAGTATGAAAAATCTTGACGTCATAAGTTAGTACTCAGTACATTTTGCATACAACATTTGCGTTTTGACAGATGATAAAAAGTAACTGATTTGACAAGGCAGACCGGTACCCTATTTTACTAGCTTCCAACCCGCGGTTTCAATCACTCTCTGTACTCGCTATGTGTGAGTTTTTTTCAATCTATGACGGGATTGCGATTGACCTCAATCTCACCTGATGGTATGTCAGTACAATTGTTTAGGCCTGAAAGCGTAATAAAAAAATAAACACTAGCTTTTGCATTTAAAACTTTAGTTAATAGACTTAAAGTTGCATTGAATATTCTTCTATTGCCACATTCCCTCGTTATATCAAAATTATTTATTATTCAATGTGATATCATAGTTACCACATGTCATGTCACCTGCAACATAAACACACGTGTCATTTATCTACACCCAAAATGGCCCTGACCGCGTATACAATTATCCGATATACAAGTAATAATTACTGCAATTTATACCCACTTTGCTATGCATTGACTATTTTGTGTAAAATTTACTGTTATGTGTTATTTTATGTATTCGATACCGTGTTTATTACATATTGCTCACCTAGTATAACTTGGCACAATTTTTCACATTAAAGGTAATCGAGGATCAAAGATTTAAAAAAAATTTAAATTTAATTTAGGGGTTTAGTTAACGTTTTTTATTGTCGATTATGGGTTTGTATACTAGTACTAGCTGTCCCCCGCGGTTTTACCCGCGTTCCCGAGGGATATCACATTTTCCCAGGATAAAAAGTAGCCGATATGTTATTCCAGGATATGCTCTATCTATGTGCCAAGTTTCATCCATATCCGTTTAATAGTTTTGGCGTGAAAGAATATCAAACATACTTACAATAAAAATATAGAATAGATAAAAGCCCTTTTGATATAATGCGTTCTTTAAAACCTTTTTAAAATCCACTAGTAGTAAGTTATACTCAAAAACCAGACACTGCCAAAAAGGACTGAATTCAAAAGACGATCCTGCAAATACACGTGTCACCCTCGGGTATCGATCAGGGTCAACCCTGCTCTATCTGATGATCCTATCGATAGAGTACCGGTACTCAAGTACACATCAATCTTGCTTGCGTCAGCGGTATTCAATTTTTCCTTGTCGTCTTAAAATTTTGATGTGATTGCACTACTTGAATTGATGTGCTAGGGACTCCTACTCCTACCGAGTTTGTATTGTTAGCAAAAATTATACAAAAACCAAATATCTAAGAACTAATTCCGGTATTCTCCTTCTCTGTCAAGTCCCAAACAAGGAAACTCCAAAGGACATCATCCGGACGTATTTTACTGATGATGCTTTGTCTAGAAGCGAGACACGTATCGATTTTCTATTGAGTTTCCTTGTTCGGGACATAACAGAGAAGGAGATCCAGCCGAATTAGCTACTATATATTTGATTTTTTGGCAAGAACTTGAAGTATTTGTAAGTGAATTTTGGACTAGATCGTGGTCGCAATCATTTGTGTATAAGAGTAAATTAAGAAACGCTAGTATTGTCTGGTTTCCATAGTACCGGTTCTACTTAGTTTTGGATTAGATAACAGTAGTGCACTTGTATTGCCCTGTGTTTCTGTTAGAAAGGTTTAGGGGAAGACTTCCCGTTTTAGGGACGATAACGCATTGGTAATACCCCTGGTGTTGCAAATGTCCATTGTTGGCCATCGGCAGTGACCACGTACCACATTTGATCCGTCTGACCGTTATGAAACATTACCATTTGCCTCGTTAATTCCCCTTATCCACGATTTACGTTCTTTCGTTCGGCGCCCGACCGTAAATCATGCCGTCAACCGATAATTACCGGTTGTGTTTACGAAGGTAAAGAAAATTACTATGTCCATCAAGGTATCAAATAAAACTTCCATAGATTCACGATATTTTCTTATTTGTTTTTTGTTTAACGTTGAACTTTATTTTTCTTTGAGTATTTAGTTAGTTATTGACATAACTAAAACAGTGCTTTAAAGACCAATTTTAATAGTAGCATCCAATGAAATGACGCGGTGATAATGATGATGGAAGGAAACTACTAATTCATTATTCGACAGCTCTTTTACAAATCATATGGGGTTTCAGCATTTACTATTGTCCTACTAATTTTAATAAGTATTTTTATTAAATTTCAACAGACAATCCTGTCTTTGCTTCTGTCGGACGGCCTGTCTTTTATTACATAACCTATTTTCCAATTCAACACTCCTCAAGAGGCTATAGAACTCCCTTCGATTCATAATTCGGGTTAGGTAGGTTCAATAATAGATTTTTCTGTGGTCAGAAATTAACCTGAAGACTCGGATTTGTTATTTGCTCATGAGACGGCGACAAGCTCGCCATATGTTACGACGGACTTTAATATCTTAGGTGAAGTCTGTATATCATTGCTGCGACCTATGTCTACTTCTCCGCGACATAATGTACGTGTAGATATAACTTTTCTTCCGGTCAAACAATCTTCAAGTACAACCTTTCCACGACACGTGCAAGCTTAAGTGTCCTCATTTCTCAACGTGAAAATATGCAAAATTCAATTTCACCTTTTCCTTTGATGTCAAAAGGTCACATTTGGAATCCCTGAATCACTTAAAAGCCTGCTCCTGGTTATGGCAGACTTGGGTCCCTCCTACGCGTATATTATACCCAAAAATTATGAGGCACGTCCTCATACGGCCATTTTTGTTATTTATAATGATATTTTTACGGAATTCATAGCGTATTTTCTATTACAGTATATTTACGTAGGCTTTTTTAATTGGTCACATTGTTTTTTGACGTTTCTTTAAATGGAAACTTGGCACGTTGACTTTTGTATGGGTAATGGCCCGATGTTCTGTTATTCATGAGTATTTTTTTATTGTTTTCTTTAAAGGAATAGAGGGTCTTTTGGCTAATATGTTATGTAAGAATCAACTTATTAAAAGTCAGAAAATACAAAAATTTGTTTGTTATTACCATATTTTACAGATATGGACCACCTTGTTTCGCAGGCGTTTTCCACAACTTCTACAATTTAACATCATAATAATGGGCTATTCGCATTTTTTAATAGTCAATATTAATAAAATATATGTATATAAAATTTGCAAATCTTATTGTTGATTCATATTTTACTGCCAATATTTTAAACACGTGTGACAGTTTTTAACTGTAACAAATTTTATATTAAATTTTTATGACACTTTTTTAACATTATGTAAATTAAAAAAAACATAAACTGTATGTCTACTGGTAGATATTACGTGAGGTAACATTTTTTTTCTGTCTACGTCTACATTTTCATAAACATCATCATTTTATATAGGCCTCCCATTAATAAACAACACGTTTTATAGCAATCATAAAATTAAGCACGTACGTCGACGAAACCCTCAAAATAGTTAAAAGTGATAAACGAATATCGCTCATAATTATATAGTATTAAAAGCTTTTCTATGATAAGAGTTGGATGATAGCCAAACGCCGTCGAATTTCAACATTACCCTATGATAAAGGGAGAGAGGTATTGTAAAAGTGTTGCCATTTGAAGAATGATAAATTACTGATAAATTATATTTTAAACTTTTCAAAGAGGTTTTCATCTTAAACCGTTTCTTTGAAATAATCTGAAATCATTTTCACATTTCCTGTTAAGATTGGCTGATGAATTCCAAATTGATAAATATACAATACAACGGAACTGTGTCTTTCGATTGAACTAAATTTAGAAATGGTTAATCAGCCACTAAGGTTAAATGTTAAAGCTAGATATATACCGCTGATCTTGGGTTTGATTCCTCTCTCGAATCAAGCAATTAAAGTTTACTTATTAGGAATAGAAGAGAAAAACAGATGGCGACAATGTTCACCATGACTCGGGATTTTAAAATATCTTCAGTGTAAAGTAAATCTCATTAAATTTATGAAAATTCATTCAGAAACCTTTTGACAGTGAAATTATTAAAAAAAACATGCGAATATTATAATTATGTTAATATACAACGTGTTACAAAATACCCCGTAAAAATATAATTAATTATTAAAGCCAACAACCCTAGTAAGCTGTCATGTCAGGGAACCAGATTATTTAACAGAAAGGCCTACGTACCTACTTAACCTAATAATTGTCTCCTTTAATAGTTTTTCTATTTTTCATTCATAAAAGTTTTTTTATTTTTTTAGGGTATGTTATACAGCGTTACTACGGTTCTTACATATTGTGAATGGACTCGTTATACGGCCCCATTTAACCTCCTTTTGGCTTTACGGGTAGTTTTGTAACATTCTGTATATGAAATCGTTAAATGCGACTAAAACCGCGGAGGGCTGCTAGTAAGGACATACAGCAGAATCAAAACTAAAAAACAAAAATGGAACACATCCTGTTATTAAATTACTTTCCATCAAAACATACTTTTCACTTTATAATAGCTATATTACGAGCATGAGAAAGGTCGTATCGTGAAAATCTGTGAACACAAATCAACCAGCTCGCACCATATTTGTCGTAGAAACTTGACTTTTCCAATGTAATTGTACCGGTTGTTTATCTATTTAGTTTAATATTCATGCTGTGCTTATTTATTTTAATAACTTAATAATTAAATATCGATTTGTGTCATGCAACATTTTGGGCGAGTCAATACTTAATTATGGTATTTAAGTCTATATTTGGTTAATAGTATATTTTATTTGAGACCAAAAAAATCCATATTGACATTGACTGGTCTGTTGGCATGGTGGCTTAACCGGGCTGTCACGCTAGTCGGGGTTTCTATTCTTAACCATGACAAATATTAATATGTTTGTTTGTTTTCTGGGTGTCAATATATAGATTTGGGTATATTTTTTTTGGGTTCAGTTGGGTATGTGTTAATATGGAATTTGTTTGATTTTTTTTTTCTGCTATTCGGGACGGAGATAAATTCAACATCGCACCCTCAGAACGATAGTGGCTTAACTCAAAAATCACTTTTGGCACATATCGATTTTGGGTGACTTTTGCACTGAGCGGGGAGGGTGGGGTCCCGGTGTTAAAGAGGTTGAAGTATCGGTATGCTTATTCTATCATTAAATTGACTATGTTTTACTCTTCATCGGATAGAGCGTACTTTGTTTAGTCTCTCTATGATCGTAACTCCATTTCGCTAAGCTAAGCCCTTATCGTACTGAGGGGCCATATCAAAGATCGTTGAAATCTGTTCAACCGTTCTTGAGTTATAAATGGAGTAACTAACACGACTTTGTTTTATATAACATATTTAAGTATATAGGTAGATAGATTAATTCGATTTGCGTCATTAATAATAATATTAAATAAAAATTATTTTAGAACGGCGCACGGCTTGAATTTATTATAATCAGCAGTTAGGTAATTTTCACGAGGTCGACAATACATTGAAGAATGCAATTTTCGCAATCGAATTATGATGAGCTGATATTAATGTAATACATATATTATATTCGTATACGCGGTATTTTTTAATTCAATGTTACATTTATTATTATTATTTGACAGTTAAGAATCATATACAGTGTAAACTCTTTATAACGAAACTCAAGGGACTGAGCATTTTTTGTCGTTATAGAGAGTTATCGTTATATGGAGTGAACAAAAAAAAACAAAACAAAGTGAACAAACCAACCAACTTGGGCTCACTTCAACTTTATAGGGAGTTTATCGTTATAAAGGATAACGTTATAAAGAGTTTACACTGTATATAAAAAACCAAGACAAAACCATTTCGTGACGGGAAAACAACCACTAAAATATCCTGGGACATTCTTTACACACGGCCATCTAATCCCAAAATAAGCAGAGCTTCTACTATGGAAACCAGATAACTGATATACTTGTTTTTCTTTTCTAAATACATACAGACATTGTATAGACATTAACACCCTGACACGGAACAAACAGGCATGTTCATACACATAAATGTTTGTCCTGGGTAGGAATCGAATCCGCGACCTTCGGCTTGGCAGTCAAACTCGCTAACCACCAACCCAACTGGCCTGTCAAATCAAAGAATGTTATAGAAATATCATCTTTATTACTAGACATTAACAAGGTTTGTAGACAATACTTATACGCTTCGTAGGTACAATACTTACCTACAGAGAGAAGATATGCGACAAAATAGGTACCTAATATTAACGGACATTGACCCATAAGCCTGATAAACAAGCCAACAATATAAACCGCAGATTTTTCTCGTGGTCTTTATGAAACGTCATCCAAGTCTCGCTCTGGCAGGACGCCAGATATTTTTTATGCAAAGAGTGAAAATAACAAGAATGACCTTTGTTAGTTTGAAACATGTCACCTTTGCAGTCGAGGTTAGGGTATATACGCTTTAGGAACTTTTGGGATACTTAGGTATTGTTGTATATATGTTGATGAATATATTTTTTTTATTATACGTAAACGAAAAAGTTTAAAAGTCGGTAGACATTGAAGTGCTGCGGAAGGTGTCCATTCTCTCGTGAGATATGTCGGTTTGACTATTTATTTAAAACGTAATAAATCTTCAATACATAATGTATGTAAATTCCAAATGATGTTGTCATCTAAAGACGTATATAATATAAATAATCTGCATACTTTAAATAATCACACATAGCCGGTCTTGCAATAGAATTGTATGCAACAGTCCTTGAATATGTATTTTTAAATTTAAATGCAAATTTTAATGTTTACATATCGATTTCTGTATTGAAACAAGTATTACATACAAATTTAATCAAGTAGTGCTTTTTGATTATTTACCTATACTTTAATATATAAAGAGAAAAGATTTGATTGTTTGTTTCCATTGATTGGGCTCCGAAACTACTGGACCGATTTGAAAAATTCTTTCTCCCTTGGGAAGCTACATTTCCAAACTTGCAAAAAGCTTGGATTCAGTTTACGAAACAAAACAACCGAACAATTCTTGAGTGTTGTGCTATAACCTCGGTATACGTGAGATCCCTTGGGAAACGCAGGTGAAACCTCGGGAAGATGACTGTATGGCGCTTTATTAAGGTAACAAACTTAACGCGCAACGCCGTGTCCGAAAGCGGACCTCTCATTTGGTAGCTTAAATAAGGAAAGAGACAGAGCATGAAGGCCGCGACGACACATCCTCGAGCTAGTGTCATTTTTCAAACAGAATGACACCCCTGCTATAAACCAATCTGGAAACCGTCTCCCGCTAAGGACTTTACAATATATTACCCGACTCTTCGTATCTTATCGTTATTAATCATGAAATAACATAAACATGCGCTATCTGATCGTTTAGCCTAGTGCTAATAGAGCATGCGAAACTATTCTCGTGCGTAATATGCGATAACGAAGCGCAAATATGCGGAAACGCACACGGCGCGGCGGCCAGCATGCAAACACCACTAATCGTGCGTTAAATAAAAATGACGTTCCACAGATAATCTTGCCTGAAACTGTTGTCTAACGTAAATATTAATTGGTGCTTTATGGCGTTGTTTTTAAGGACCAAGGACGCTTAGCAGCGTGCAATCTGACATTTACTTTCAATGAAGGCTTTCTCGGTAAGGAGAACAAGGTTACTCCACTGTATGGTTATAACAAGTATTTACTGCGAATGACAAATATTCCATGAGGATCAGGATTGGGATTTTTAACTACTAACGGGGAAGCGAGCTCTTCGGCCTCATCTTCACTAACCATCAGGTGAGATTGAGGTCTATCGCAATGCCATCATACATTTTTTTTTATAAAAATAGCAACGCGAATGCTGTAGGAGGGAAATATTTTATGAGCGTATGTATGTCTGTTCCTCGTCAAACAAGGCAAGTGTGTGTTCGGTAGCCGCATTCGAGAATTGAGACTATCCTAGTATTGCTAATGTTTAAATAAAAGTGCCACTCACCATCAGGTGGACCATCTAACATCTTGTCATTCTTCTAACGTATTAAAAATTACCGTTAGTTAGTACCGCGAGTTCAACCATGTCCCGAGTGATATAATGTTTCCCGGGAATTATAACATAGCCTATATTACTTGGGAATACTGTAGCTTTCTACCAGTAAGAGAATTATTGAAATCTGATGGCTAGTTTTAGGGAGTACCTCATATATCCAAACTTATAAACATTTCCTCCTTATAATGTAGGTACTAGCTTCCACCTCTAAGTTTCACTCTCAATCTGTTTTGTGTCATAGCTCAAGTCTCCTCATTCCATAGGGTATGTAGACATGGGTAACTCAACCAAAATGCATGAGCTGCGGTTCAGCTCACGGCTCATGTTTGTGAGCCGGAGGTGCGAACCGCTTCACAGATCAGCTCAAGTATTGCAGACCGATCACAGAGTCTCTACGCCGCTACCGCGCTGCAGTTCGATTAAACGACACAATATGACAGAAAAGATCACACACACAATTCTTGAGCCGCAGCTCGACAGTTTAAGTAGGTGTGATCTGATCTGTTGAACCGGTTCACAGCTGAGTTACACATGCCTAAGGCTATGTGTATATCAAATTTCAGCAAGATTCCATCAGTCGTTTAGTAATAAATTTGTACGATAAATAAAAGCTATGAACTTTGCATTCTAATTAAAATTGAAATATACTGTATAGATATGGTCTAAATGAAAATCCACTAATGATTACGGCATTATTGATATTATAACTAAAACGTGGTCTGCTGGCCGACATAATAGCGATGAAAATACCTATTATACCGGAGTATCTTTGATTGTATTATCGCTTATCAGTGTGATAACGATATCAATCGGTCTGCCACCGGCAGTGACACGATTCTGCCGCTATATTTGCGTCGCAGAAGCCTACATAATTATTTACTACTGTTACTGATGACTAGCTCGATCGAATAACTTTAATTTTTACGTGAGAAGTAGGAACACACTTCTTTCCAAATCTTACCAAAGAGACGAGAGCTTCCTGGGTCGGTTGCTCATTCATATTTATTTATTTTATAAAATTTCCAGATATATAAAATATTCTTTTATTAGTCCTTACATTCAATAACAGATTGACGTTATGTATAGGGCTGTCAACGCCGGACGAAAATTTTAAAATACCCGGACTTTTAGGTGAAATTGGGTTTTTTCCCGAACATGCCTTAAAATATGTTTACACTTATAATTTAAATTTTAATTGTATGCGGTTGACGATTATTTATAAAAATTTTAACTGCTTATCTACTAATTTATTGGGATTTCCCTGACACAAGAAGTGAACTCTTTATGAAAACCCCACCCGGAGGCTCTCCGGACACCCTCTAAACTGGGACAAATCCGGGGAAACCCGGACGAATGGCAGCCTTATAAAAGCAGACAAATAAAGAAAAGTTCTCATCGACTTAAGAACCATCCAACACAACAATTTACCGAAACAACACCAATAATAATTGTTTCCACCTTATCGTAGGAACATTTTGAGTGCTTACAATCTATCCGGATTTAATATATCAGCCGACATTCCGTTTTTATGTTGCAATTTCATATGAATTTTATAAGTGTTATAAGTAATATAATTAACCTGTGATTAATATGTTGATAATGCCAACAATCACCTAGATTTTATACGCACAAGTAATAAATGTCCTCGGACATTTTTCTCACATAGTCTGATCACGAAGGAATCTTGTACTATGGGAACCAGATATATGATATTTTAACAGAGACATATTTATGAAATTACAGGCATATGAGACTCACCAACTTCACGTCTCAGGGTCGACAACGCATTGGCGATGCCCTTGATGTTACAAATGTCCATAGGCTCGGTGACCACTTGCCATCAGCTGGACCGTCTGCTTGTTAGTTGGCCCATGTGGGATAAAAAAAAATGAAATGACCTGAAACCTTGTATGAGAGTTGCATCAGGAACTTTGATCAAAAATAAAAATCATGCGAAATGATAAAAGGGTGATGAGTTAAAGATAGAAGGCAAATGGATGTTTCAAAGGGAAATGTTTGAGTTAATAATATTTAATTTTAAAAACTAACATAATTCTGCCTGCACTCCCTCATTCACCACCACGTTTCGTGGTGGACGTGCCATTGCCTATTTACATTTATATTACAGCATAAAATTAGAAGGCCTATAAATGTATTGTATATCTATATGTGAGGGGCGATTATGTTTTTTTTTTAATTTTTAATATATTTTGTTTCACATGGGTTTTTTTTGTAGTTATGATATTATTATGCACTGTTGGGTTATAGTCGAAGAGCATAAATAAGCCATTGTAGTAGGTACAAATATAATAGATAGATGGAAGAGTAGGATGCATGTATGCTCGACAGGGAGAGAAGATGGAAAAAAATCTGATTAAAAAAAAGTGAAAACTTGAACATTAACGTTGTGGATTTTTACCGTCTTACGAATTTTCAAGTCACGTGTCCTGGCCCGAGTTTCACATTTTATACCCATCCCAAGAAAAGTGCTTGTAGTTTTCACTTCAAAAAATTGTAGAACTAAAACAATTGTAAAGGAAAACTCGTTTCACCTCCCCATTTCTGAACCTTCGTACAAATTAAGCGTACAACAATTAATAAGGACGGAGCGGAACACACGACAAAGATACAAGCTCTAATTAGTTTGGGATCAGATAGCTCTGTGTAACGAACGTGCCAGATGAACGAACGAACGTTATACAGAATATAACTAGGAAATTCTAAACTGACAACAATATAACATTTTATTACCCACAAGGTTGGAAACATGAAACAGCATCGATATTTGCGTTATTAACGCTTCCCTCACGCCTTCGAATACAATATCCATATGTTAATGTAAATACCTGTGTTACATCCCACTGTACTGCTAAGCATTGGTACTGTTTCCATTGTACTTGGACGATACGATACTTAACGTAGTATTATTATTAACGTTTTACCGATTATTATATACTTTACTAGCTGTCCCCCGGAGTTTTACCCGCGTTCCCGTGGGATGTCACATGTATAATACATAAAATCCTTCCTCGTCAATTACTTCATCTATTAAAAAAAACCCACATCAAAATCCGTTGCGTAGTTTTAAAGATTTAGGGACAGAGAAAGCAACTTGTTTGTTTTATACTATGTAGTGAAGATACATAATTTTGTTTAAAATTTTGAATATAATGGACGCAAGTTTCTTCTTTTTTTATATATATATAGATAAGTAATCATTACGGTATCGTACTTTTAGTAAGAGAAAGTAAACTAAAATTTAATATTGTATTTTTCTGAAATATCGGATAAGCCTCTTTAATAATAATGATTGCCTTTTTAAACTAATGTAAATAGCTATGTTTTTGTATCGATAAGTAGCTCAGAGGAAGGAAATAATAAGAAAAATGACAGGTAATAGACTATAATATTCCTAAGGGTCGAATAGACTATAATATTCCTAAGGGTCGATTTCTCAGTCAATGGATAAACCTCGCTTACGCTATTTCATAGGTCATACAAAAACAGTTCTTAATTTAAATTACATCAAGACACTGGCCATTAATAATGCAACCTAAAGTATATTAAAAATGACGTGACGTAACAAACTTAGCAATGGAAATAATTTAGTTATGCAATTGTGCATAATTTTATATGGATGACTTCAGCGGTAAGCGGGCGTGATACCGCATACATCGCGGTAAATCATCATACAACCTGAATTAACAATCATTGGACTGACAATAACTTTTCCTTTAGTTATTATATCTATTTACGTCCATATTACGTTATTGCTTCATTTGAAATTTTCCATTATGTGCCATTTGAAGATGAAGTACCGTTTGAAAGTAATTTGAATGTGTAATTTCTTACAAAGTCTATATATAGGTAGGTATATATAATTCTTCTGTACGTGTGTTGACAATGAACTCCTCCTAAACGGCTGGACCGATTTGAATGAATTTTTTTGTATGCGTTTGGATGGTGCCCTGCATGGTTTAGATTCACAATTGGACCCGGTTGGTGGCGCTGCAAGAGAATTCCTGCATTTTTTGTATGGACTTATTTCGACAGAACGACGTCTGTATATCGATGTGTGTATTTTTCCTATGGACTCCAAGTGGGCCGTACAGATTTTGATAGGACTCACACTGGCAGATAGCTGATGTTATAAGGGATAACTTAGTTTGTTTAATTTACTTTTTATCCCGGGAGAATGTAATATTCTTTTAGGATCGCGGCTTTTTGAGTAGAAAAAAAAACAGATGATCGTAAAGCTAAGTTTCTGATCTAAGTTACTAATAAGAAATCGGTGCCATCCTATAGGGAATCATAAGAATAAAAAAAACATTTCATGAGAAATCAAGATTATGATCATCAAAGGATTAAAATTGTTCTTACGTTTCATTTCTCCTACGAAAGCTAACTCTCACAAAGAACCTGCTTCTGAACGTGTTTAACAAAACTGTCGGAATTTCGCAAAGTTGCACAGGTGTACTTGGGGAAAACCTATTAAATTTTGCCGAAACAATATAATATAAAGTTTGGTACAGCTCTGTGTACACACCGGGGTAACGAACAGTCGCACAAAAGCTAGCTGGCAGCCTTAGCTTGCAATTAACGTTGAGCATGAAAATGAGCTGGAAATTTTAGAGTTAGGTTACCTACCTTACGCTAGGAAGCTATAAATGGAAAATTCTGTTTAGTAAGTACTAATTAAATGTAAAACCGAACTATCCAGAAAGGGTTAAACAGAGTTTAGATGCTTTCTGATGGTCAGCTGGCGTGGTGGTAATATATCCTTATTATGACGCTGCACCCAGGACAAACATGTGTGTCCATGAATGTTTGTTTTTTCTCTGTCTTCATATAAACATCTGTACAAGTCTAAAATGTTATATCTTAACTATCTGGTTGCCATAGCTTAATTTAGGACCTGATGTCTATGTCTGAAGAAAGTCAGGATATTTATTATTGTCCATTCATTCTTGCTTTTAACTTTACAATTAAAATTTATATTCTATTTTTCTTTTAAAATTGGCGCGTTGATCTCATAGTTTGATGCTGTGAGCTTAAACAAGTTTAGCTTCGCTCACCTCTACCGGCGTGAAGCACCAAGTGTGTTCAAGGGTTATTTCATTATGTTAAACGGCATCGGTATACGTGCTCCTGCATCGTATGGTGCCACGTAACGTTTGTTTATTGATGATAAAACTCACAGAGAAAGTTATTGACTCTCCTCGTGCTCGAGCCTAAGTGAAATTACGCGTTGCGTTCTAATCTTTACATAAAACATTTACGTCTAACGTTTCCTGTTTTCTCAGTTGAGTTGACGTTTTAACACTTTCCTAACATACCACAGATGCTGAAATAACAACCCTCATATCCCAGTTTCCCTAACCGGAGCGCTCTGATTTGGCGACCCAAATTATCACGTAATATTTTTGCACTGTTATACCTCCTAGATTAGGACCACTCGTCGCTCCAATTGTATTTTTTGCAGTGAAAACTTCATTAGAGGCGTTGAGCACTTTTCTTGGCATGGGTATAAAATTTTAAACTCGCGTCAGGACACTTGACCCGATCGAAAATTCGTAAGACGGTAAAAATTCACAATGTTAATGTTTAAGTTTTCACACCTGCCTCCCGGAGTGCCCCCCGTTATATTTTGAACTATGTTTTGGCTTGTGCATGACCACAATTTCACCATGGTAAGTGGTGATAGAGGCGAAGGTCAAGATCGGAAATGATATTCACGTACTACTATCGGAACACACGGACAGATTTTCAACATGCAAGATGGTAGCAAGCCTGGCGGGTACTAGAACCCTACCACCGTGGTATGGTTTCTTCGCGATGGTATCCTTCACCGAAAGCTTCCTAAGATTAGCACCTACGATTCTCGTCTCGGCATTCTACGTCCCTACCAAATTATACATTAAGTATGTGATTAAGCAGATCATTATCGGTAAATAATTAAATTTCTGTGATGTTTTCTAATAAAACACTTCTCTCTTGTCCACAGTCAATGATCCAGTTAAAAGAGCGCAAAGAAATGGACGAAGCATTCAAAAAGGCACAGAAACCCTGGGCGAAATTCCTACAGAAGGTGGAACGCACCAGGTTGGAGTACCACACGGCTTGCAAACAGGAACGAACAGCCCAGAACCAGGAGAGGAACGCCAGCGGAGACAGCTCGCTCAGTCCTGACCAGGTCAGTGTAAGTTTCATTTTCTCCCTAAATTAATAGGTTAAGGCATGTTGCACTGCATGACTTAAAGAGCTGTCTGTGATTAATGTCGTCACGTTGTGGTGAAGAAGATAAAGCCTAACACGCTGATGCATGACGCAAAAGACTGAAAACACCCTGCAGTACCAGAATCTGAACTCTGGAAAAAACTAGAATAACGCTTAGTGATAGAAGAAATCGGATCAAGGCAATGTTGTTAATGTGCATGCAAATATGCCTCCTGTATTAAACCCAGTGTTCGATATTCTAAAAGCGGTTTAAAAGGTAAGAATGAATAACATTATTGATGTTAAATCACCAGATATGAAATACAATTCTAACAATAGGTACCTGTGCCTAACCACAGCGCTTGTATTGAAATCACCGCTCTAAAATTTGAAAGACACGGTTCAATGATTAAATACGCTCGCACAAAAGACCGGCAATAGGTACAAATCGTTCATTATTTCCATTTCGGTTCATACTCACAATGTACAGATAATTTAATTATACTCGTTTACAATTGCGATTCATTTTGAATCATATTTTCAACTGATATTCCCTGTTATTTTAGTTTGGCTCTTCTAGAAACTATTCGATGCGAAATATTTATAAAAAATCGTTTTTATTCTCACATAAAGATGTGTCGGTAATTTACTACAATTCTTGAAAGACTTTCGTTAGTAATTCTTGAAATTACTGTGTTTGAGAACAGCTCTTTTTTTATTTATGTATTACCAATTTATAAAAGAACATCCATCAATGAACTTATAAACAGCTTTTGGAAAGCAAACAGGATTGTAATAATGCTGAACTTAATTGTCTACATCGAAATTAATTATGCGTACTACGCAAACAAATTATAATTGTACTAGCGACCCGCCCCGGCTTCGCTCAGGTGCAATGTAGATACTAATACATATAAATCTTCCTCTTCAATCTCTCTATCTATTAAAAAAAAAACCGCATCAAAATCCGTTGCGTAGTTGTAAAGATTTAAGCATACATAGGGATATAGGGACAGAGAAAGCGACTTTGTTTTATACTATGTAGTGATTTTGACCTAACCTTAAATTTCATTTATTCTTCAACCCTAAATGTCTTAACTGAACTGAAAGGAGGCCAAAAGGCTAAAAATATTGCATTGATACGCCACTTTCTATCTGTAAATAAGCCTGACATACACATTTTCTTTCGTTTACATTTTGACACATATCTAAGTATCGGATTCGAAGAGTATTTGCTTATCTTCACGCTTATCGAATGATTGACTTATCGAATGAAAATCAAGTAACCCATAGCTGATTAGGCACAAGGTGAGGCCAGTAATAAAATGCAGCAATATTTATTATTTGAATCCTGCTATGCAGTCACGTATTGAAATTAAAGCTGCAAGAGGCACTGTGAAAGTCAAATCGTAGATTCAAATACTAGCAGTCCCGCGCGGTTTCATCCGCGTTTATCGATATCTTATATAGCCTATAGCCCGGTTACTATATACGATCCCCATCGAAAATCCATGGATTGATGAACTTTTTGACAGTAATTTTAATACACGTAATGTCAAAATTCTACTTCAATGTTGCGATTTTAGATCGGGATCGTATATAGTAACCCGGCATATATCCATCTACGAAAAATTCCGCGTCGAATGGTAACAGTCCCATCCCGATATGTTCAGTAGTTTTGATTTGACGGTGCGTCAAAGGAAACGTATTTTACTTGTAGTAAAATACTTAGGTAAGGTCTATAAGTTTGCATGTAGGAGGTAGTCTCCGAAACTACTAATCCGGTAAAACTAAGATAGAAGGCGACAATATCCTAAATGTCATCAGGCTACATTAGGTATCTCGGAACGCAGTTGAAACCGCGGTACGGTACCTAGTCTATTACTCACTACATCATCAGTTCACTACATAGTATAAAACAAAGTCGCTTTCTCTGTCCCTCTGTCCCTATATCCCTATGTATTCTTAAATCTTTAAAACTTCGCAACGGATTTTGATGCGGTTTTTTTTTTAATAGATAGAGTGATTGAAGCGGAAGGTTTTTATGTATAATACATGTGACATGCCACGGGAACGCGGGTAAAACCGCGGGGGACAGCTAGTTATGTATTTATAATTAAGATGATAACAGCAGAACAAAGTTGCTTTTCGCTGTGAAAGCAGACGGATATTCTTAATTAATCAAATTTCAAGAAACCACTCAATAAGTCAATCTTAATGATGAGCTAATGAATTCTACTAGTTTGAAAGCTATTTCTGTCATAATATCTTTTATCTCAATTAGAAATATATCTCTGATGAATATTATTAAACTATCAATGATTAATATAGTCGAATATTGATTTGATTCACTGATAAAGTGATAATAATAATGGGTCAATTCTGAGTAGAACAGTTTGCTTATTAATGATTCATCTACCACACCTGTTTCTACTTTTTTCTATTTCAAAGGGTTGACAAGTACACGGGCGGTCCACCAGGTGGTAAGCGGTCCCCGCCCATAGACCTTTGATGTACGAAGGACACAGCCAATGTATTGTCGACCTTGAAGACCTATCACGTTTTAGGTTTTAATATTTCGCGCCGCGAGAAACCGCAAAGGAACCTTTTTGTCTATAAATACTTTTGAAGTCTTACCTCTAGAACCTTCTTTGTTGTTAAGACTTTGATTTGTTTACCGGCTCTTCTCAGATGGAGCGTGACTTCTGAACTGTTGGTAGCCTTACTGGCTTTATTACGTGCTCGTTGGACCTAAACTGAAGAAGGGTCGTTTTCTTTGACAGCACCATGACGTGTTAGATTTGGGTACCTTTTAACAGAATCTGATCCAACCTTATGTAACTTTCAGTGTTTTTACAGCTGTTTGTCTCATGTCGCTTTTCCTTTCTTTAAGTTATTACCAATGATACCGTCGGCTCGCTTTAAATAATTTGAACGTATCCAGTACCTCTACCATGAGTTGCTATCGAAACTTACTTTAGTCACTAGCGAGTAAACTATTATCGATACAGTATTTCTCGTTAGCACCTGTCAAATTTGTGACTAATGGTACCGAATTTCTATAGCAAAGGCTAAAAAACGTTTCTCGCTAGTGTCTACATTTCGATAGGTTTTTTACCCATCGACTCGTACTATCGATTTTAGTTCTTTACTTGACCGCCAGTGGCGCTGTACACATTTGCCATAGAAATGTTTTACGCCGTCGCTAGCGAGTACGTACGTTAAAAACTCATGGTAAAGGCACTGGTCGATGTTTCCTATAAATGCAAAGTGGTAGTCGGATCATACTTACGCTGTCTTGCCTACATATCGATCCACCGACTGTAGGGTTCTTTGACCAGTTGCCCTAATATTTAAAGATACAATTATTATACACATATCGATTTCAGGTCGAACTTTACACTTTGAACTTGTCAATATTTGAACTACTAGATGTCCCCGTATTGTCGAGGTATGTTACATTTTACAGGGGTAAAAGTATCCTATTTGTTAATCCAAGTTATAAACTGCCTATGTGCCAAGTTTCATCCTAATTCGTTGAGTAGTTTTTGCGTGAAAGAGTATCAAACTTCAATTCATCCTTACAAACTTTCGCATTTATAATATTTACAGGAACTAGTACGGCCACTCGGATTTGCCCAACTTTCTGTGGGATTTAATATTTTCTTGGTATTTACATGTGTCTTACGAGTTCATCTAGAACATTTTCTTTCTTTGTACCAAGTTTCATCTTTATCCCTCCAGCCGATGTGTGATTTAGATTCAATAACTAACAGCAAAACATTTCACATTTTTTATGTTAGAAGTATTTTGAAACTGAATGTAAAATTACTTATACTGTTATATCAAGAAAGGATATGATGCATCAAGCATGTTGAATTAGATAATTTTTTATCGGATTATACATTTCTTACGTCATGTCACACACTCACTTGGATACTGTTATCTACTCCAAATATATCAAGATAATAACAATTCGGTCAGTAATTTATTGGGGCGTAGTAGAATATAAATAACTATATATGTAATCACTACATAGTATAAAACAAAGTCGCTTTCTCTGTCCTTATATCCCTATGTACGCTTCTTTTATGTACGCTTAAATCTTTAAATCTACGCAACGGATTTTAATGTGTTTTTAATAGATAGAGTGATTGAAGATGAAGGTTTTTATGTATAATACATGTGACATCCCACGGGAACGCGGGTAAAATAATATATATTTATACTTGCCCATTTTACCTCAAATTAAGCAGAGCTTGTACTATAGAAATCAGACAACTGATATACTACATTTGCTATACTTTTTCAAAAGAACTAACCCAGACACAGAATAAACAGACTTCAATCTCACAAATATTTGTCCTGAATGGGAATCGAACCCACGACCAATGGTATGGTAGTCTGAGTCTCCAACCACAAAGCCAACTGGCCAGTTCGTAATAATCACAATAACTTCACAATTCGATTATATATTTCTTTCAGTGTAAAACAAAATAAATATTTGTATGAATTGAATAATGTTATTAATAACATACCATTCACACTGTATCGGGTCAAGTTTGTCTCATTCAGTATCTGGGTCAAAGACTCTATTGACGACAAATTACAACACGCCAAATACCGGTGTCGAATTGTATAAAATTAACGTTTATATGCAGAATTTGATGTGATACGAAATATTGAATCATGTTAAGCAAACGCATCCATATATTGACAAAAGTGTCTTGCGAGATGCACCTGATGCTAATCTAACGGTGTTGACGATGGGACAAGACACATTTTTGTGCTTGAATTACAGTTTGTTCAGGGTCTGGGGTGAAAAATAGTAGGTATATGTAGCATTTCAGTTATCTGAAAACTGGCCTGGAAAATGGGAAAATTTTAGAAAAATAAAAAATTTCGGGTATTTTTTATATGAACTTCAGACCATGCCGGGAACGGCTAATCTATCTGTACGAGGTAAAAAAAATAAACTGTTTGTAGTAAGCGCACCACGAGTAGAGCTGGACTGATTCGACTTTTTTTTTTGTGTTTGTAATAGTTTGAATATAGTTCTTAGGGGAAGAAAAACTGATAAATAATCATGGAAAATTTTAAGTGCTCTTTTCTAAAGGATTTTTGTATGAACTCAAAATTCACTCACGATTCGAAAACGCAATGCAACGTGGAAACAGTTAGTATATAAATAACTAAGCTCCTACCGCATACTCGGCATACCCCAGCTCTGTGATGACCTAATATTTCCAAGCATTTTTCCACCCGTGTAAATATAGTTTTCATCGATACACCGGGTAAATAAATAAATCGTCCGGCGAGTCTGGTTATCTCCGCGGTCCCAAAATATAACACTCCAGAAGTAAAGCATACGATTCTGGAGTGCTTACGTCATCGCCGCCCACGCCTCGCGCCTTATTTTCGTTCTCAACTTGTCTATTGTCGATTCTGAATGATCTCCGACGTCATTTGCGTGTCCGTTTGTAACGCCACCTCCTCACCTACTACATGGGCTTGATTCTGTAAGGAAAATGACACTAACTCGAGGATGTTTCACGGCCTATGCTCTGTCTCTGTCGCTTACTAATACTACTGATCATGCGAGAGATAAGCTCTCTGAGGCCTCCGTGAAGCGTCTCGCCGACGAAGTTTGTATTAGCTGAATAAGGGGGCTGGAATGAAGAGTTTACAATCGATCTCAGAATTCGCTAAGTTCTACTGTGATTTTTCGCAGCTTTTGTGTACGCTGATTGTTTCCTGGTGATCCTTGTTTACTTGTCTTTGGTTCCTCAAGACGCTTTTAAAATATATGTTCATTAGATTATTTGGTAGCGAATGTCAGCTTTAAATATTTGTCAACGCATTGGCGCTATCCTTTAGCATGTGGCGGTATAGTGTGTCATGCAATACCTATATTCCATATTGATTTTTCACCTTCATTTTAATAATAGAATTGTTTACCTCGTGATGCATGCTGTGACATCTTGAAATGCTTTGCATTTAATTGCTATTTTTAAGTAATGTAAAATCAAAATGAAGTAATGTAACAGCTACTGATTGTCCTAAATAAATAAAATAAAGATATTTATGAAAATGTTTGTAGAAATTTACATAATACTACCTAAAACAAGCTCATAGTAATAACTTAGAAATAAGCAAAATCTCGCCACACCTGTAATTCGACTAACAAAGTAAAATTGACACTAGAAATAAATCAAAATCACTAAGCCTATAACTCGACGAACGAAAGAAAAATAATCATATAAGGACCCTTATTAATTATATTTAATTTATATGTTTTTTTACCAAATGACAAAAAGCATTCAAAAGATGATAAAGAATGGCAATGATTCATTAAACTAACTACGCTTTTTCATTGTATAATCATTTTATAAATATATTCTTTTACACACGGCTATCTGATCCCAAACTAAGCAGAGCTTGTACTATGGAAACAAGATAACTGATATACTACACTTTTTTTTACTAAATACATACTTATATAGATATTTACACCCAGACACAGAACAAACAGACATGTTCATGCACACAAAGGTTTGTCCTGGGTGGGAATCGAACCCGCGACCTTCGGTTGGCAGTCAGAGCGCTAACCACGAATCCAACTGGCCTGTCTATATTATATAGCTTGTGAAATACATAAATCTTACCAATATTATAAATGTAAAGTCTGTGAGGATTTTTGTTTCTTATACGCATAAACTGCTCAATGGATTTTAATGTAACTTGGCAAATAGATAGTTTGTAGCTTGGATATTCTTTACTAAATGTTACATCTCACGAGAACGCGGGTAAAACCGCGGGCGACAGCTTGTAAAAAATATTTATATCTCAAATGGATCGTCAAACATTTTATATTATTCAACAACCCAAGGCTATTAAAGTTAACTTTAGTTTCAATAAATACGAGAAAACATGTCAACTAATGTTACGTCTAGTAACACAAGTTACTTTAACTGGTTTGTTTGTTGATATCAAACATGCCTGTTATACCTATCAACTCGTATGATATAAACACTATAGATGCGATGTCCACGTTCAGAAATGGCAACATAAAATGATGGTACTTAATAGACTTAATTCTATGTAGTTGTACTCCACTGTCGCGACAGCATGCGCCGCGCTTGGAGCACATAATCTTCATTTAACTTAAGATATATATTCATCTCTCTCTATCGATACACTGTAAGATGGCATATAATTTTCTTTCCCTTCGCGCGTAATAGCTACCTACACTGTTTTTGAGAGCCGTGATGTTGGTGAATGACGTGTCTATATTAAAACACCTTATTGACACTGCCTACTCCATACGTTGTTAAAATGAAGTTAACGCCGAATGAAGTACATGAAATTTACGCTTTAACGCATCAGGTTTAAATTTCAATTTCAATAAAAAACGTGTGCTGAAATATACGGTATTGGAAATACTGCGCCATATATTGGACATCACGAGGCAATATTGTTTTTGTTGACAATTCGCCTACACTAGCTGTGCCCCAAGTTTCACCCGCGCTTCCGTATATCCGCATGTCACATTAGTTCACTGCCTATGTGCCAAATTTCCTCCGTTTGTTTTGTAGATTCAAACAGATAAAAAACATCCATACATACTTACAAACTTTCGCATTTATCATATAAGGCCAGTTGGCTTGGTGGTTAACGCTCTGACTGCCAAACCTAAGGTCGCGGGTTCGATTCCCACCCAGGACAAACATTTGTGTGCAATCAACATGTATGTTTGTTCTGTGTCTGGGTGTAAATATCTATATAAGTATGTATTTAGTAAAAAAAAGTGTAGTATATCAGTTATTTGGTTTCCATAGTACAAGCTCTGCTTAGTTTGGGACCAGATGGCCGTGTGTAAAAGAATGTCCCAGGGTATTTATATTAATAATATTAGTAGAACCATATCAATTATTTAAACCAAATCATGAATATTGAATACAGTGGTCATAACACTAACTTATATGACACGAAATGAAACCTGTAATCACGCAGACATCTTCAGCCTTGACATAAAGATGAATCGTCCAAGATCCGGTGTACCTATTGAGGCTACTTTGCCGTGCGTAAGTAATTGATCCTGCGGATCTTTGTTAGAGTTTCGTCTCGCAATGTCACAGGAAAATGGTCGTTAGAGGCTGAACACAATGGCCGAGTTGCGTGTGTAGGGAGCCGTGACAAATGCGTATAAAAGTGTATTTTGTAATCGTTCAATATATAACATTTATATTATAAAATAGCCAAAAAGTCAGAATAGAAAAAAAAAGACAATGTATCCTTGCTCAGTTTCTTACCGGTTCTTTTCTATAAATATATAGAATAAATTGTTTTGAATTAAGATTTTTTGAGTGGACATTCTTCCCGAACTGCGAGGCCGTTTTATTTAGTCAATTTGACAAAACAAACTAATTTCTACCAATATTATAAATGCGAAAGTTTGTGACGTTTGATGTATCAATGTTCGTTATTCTTCCACAGAAAGACTACTAAACGGATTTGAATGAAACTTGCTAATAGATAGTTTATACCTCGGTATAATCCATAGGTTTCTTTTATGACCGGAAAATGTTATTTTGATCAACGAACGCAGGTGAAACAGTGGGGGGAAGCTAGTCATGTTATATATTCATTTGTGGTCTAACGGTCAACATTTATATTCAATTCCGATCCAATCCGGATTAGTAAGTATGAATTTTTTGACAGAAATTGCAATAAAGATTAAGTCAAAAATATCCTTAAATCAGATTTCTTTTCGGATAAGTAGTTTTTGAATAAGTTTATACATATATGGTTCGTAATTCAAATTGAAAAATCAGGCCACAATGTTCCAAATTCAAAATACGTATTCCGATATATTTTCCGAAGATCAAACAAGCATACATGTCCTTTAATATTGCAGTACATTGCTCTTTAATAATGATACAATGCACGCAAGCCCTTAGGCAACGGCAATGTAGAAACTTTAATAGCGAAAATCACATTATACAAACAGAAGTTTGACGAACTTGGTACCGCTCTAAAACCACAGGGACTTTTAAAGTCAACAAGCTACGTAACACCAATTAATCGATTAATCATCTACAGCTCCCCGTTCGATTACTAATTAATAAATTGTGTCAAAAACAGAAATTAACAAGAGTAATTAACGATTGAGTGAACTGCGTACAAAAACTACTTTGCCCCGTTCTCGGAGTTTGGAAGGGGGGAATGAGTCTTTTGTCAAGCAACCGACCGTGAATATAAGTCTTTGAACCACACCCCTCCAGTTAGACTGTGAAAAGGGTGGGGGTGTCGCTGGGATAAAGTTGTTGTGTATCGTTTGAGCTAGACGCTTTGGAATCATGTCCAACAAGGGAAGGTAGAATTTCCGGATTTTAATTTGATTCTTTTTAACTTTATAATAATACTAGCTGACCCGACAGACGTTGTCCTGTCTTACAAAATACAAAATGTTTATTTTGTCTTATCAATGTTTATATCTGTCTTAACAATGAATATTGAATTCGAATCTTCGGATTGAACCGACTGTGATATGTGCAATAAGAAAATAATTATTTTATCAATATAATTACGACCCATGCCTCTATTTTAAACGATATTTGCAGCGCGCATTCTGTCAATCGCTGCAGCTGTCAAACGACTGACAATAAAAAAATGTTTATATTGTCAAAAGCGCTAGTAAAGTGGTTAAGTTTTCTTAAATTTTCTAATTTTCCGCGCAACTTTCTTAATTTTTTCGTTCATAAGAACCATCTCCTGACAATAACAAACACAACAAAAAAAGAATTAGCGAAATCGGTCCAGCCGTCCATGCGTGATGCCGTGACCAAGGGAAATAGGGATTCATTTTTATATATTATTTATTTATTTATTTATTCAGTTTACCAACGTATATTACACAATGTCTTATAGTAAAAATCACAATTGACATAAGCACGATCATAGTGCAAATACAATTAAAGGCAAACACAGCATGCTATTAAAACTAATTTAAATTAGTGCAGTGCGGGAACAAAAGGTAAGTAAACGACTTAGTAATAACAAATTTTTAACATACTAAACTTAAAAGAAATGTTTTATAATTTGTACAAGAACAAGATAATATGTCTGTTTTATGCGTCTTGTAAATTCTATTGTGCTCGTTACAAAGTCTCGTAAAAATGCTATATTATCGTAACTATATAAAATGAAAGAGGGCGCTGGATTGAAGCCACAGTTTATATTTTCAATTAATTTACAAGACCAATAAGAAAACCAGCGAACTTCTCTAGTGTAACTAACTGTCAATACCTTTTGAATTTAGAAGACAAAATAAAATCCAAAATGGTGATGTAAATGAGTTCGGTTCGTAACAATAGTATTGCAATTTTTTATCATACTAGCCTTTGTCTGTGGCTTTGCTCGTGCGAACAAGAGTTCTTTTTGCCTGTTTTTGGCTCCTAGTAGCAGAAGCGTGAAGTTAACATATATTTTGAAATCTCGCTAGCGGTTCCAAAAATTAGCAGGTTCAACAAATATTCTCGTCGTCTTTATTATATTATTACTAGCTGTTCCTCTCGACTTGGATAAAGAGCAACCTAAAAGCTCTCCATACCATAGGCTATTTGTGTGCTAATTTTAGTATAATTGGTTTAGTCATTTACCAGTGAAAGCGTAAACAAAAAAACAAATTCACTTTTGCATTAATAATATTATTTAGGTACTATAGATAGATTTTGATATGCTATTTTGCAACCTGATGTCTGCACTGCAGATAATAGACGTGTTAAAACAGGTCATAGACACGAGGTCTATCAGGTCGTCTCATATAATGGAGCAAGCGACCTCACACTTCGCTGAGGTTACGACCAATGCTGGAAGGTCATGGAAATGTGACTGTAGACTGTCTTATCCTTAGTTAATTATATTATTTAATATGTGTCGCGGTTCTAGGTACGATTCCCGGGTTGGACAGGGTAATATAATTTCAATAGTAGCTCAGGTTAGGTAATGTTCCCAAGATACGCCGATAATGCTTTCCACATGTCACGTTGGGTCATAATATGACTTCGGTGGAAAATGAGCCTCTACTTTATTTATACTCTTACTTAGACCTCCACCTACCTGCCACCATTGGGGATAATGGGCGTGAAAATATGTAATTTTGTACAATATTTTGGAATTATGGAGGATGAATTATTAGGAGCGAGGTATGAGACTCCTCCATTTAAAAGGGAAGATCTTCCGCCAGGCTAGGCGATCATGCCTGGGGACCGCGATCCAACTGTTGATGTTGGATGCTTGTATATACGAGTATATCAAATCCTGAGAGAATCTTGATAGCGCGATGCAGGATTCTCGCTTGTTTCTACTCGTTCATAGATGTCGCCGCGTGGCTGTGGTGCGGGCGGTGAAGGATTGTAGGCGTATTCATAGATGTCGCCACAGAATTTATTTAATAATAGCTATCCGCCGCGGTTTCATTCGCGTTCCCAAGGGATTTTACCCATTCCCGACATAAAAAGTATAGCCTTAGTGCTAATCCAGACTTTAATATCTGTGCCTAATTTCAGCCAGATCGGTTCAGCCGTTCTCCAACCATCCATCCAAATTTTCACATTTGTTCGCTTCCCCTATCTTTGTACGTCAAATAATTATAAAAGACAATGGCAATGCAACCCTTACTATCACCGCCTATCGCGATGTCCCATACAGATAAAATTCTCTACGCTTCGACCTTTACCCAAGCTCCGCACCGTCCCTTATGGTCCATTGTTTCATGTTCACAAAGATAATTCTTGCAATTACATACGTACCTACACTGTAATTAGCTAACGCGATTGTCAATGAGCCTATGATTGCTGGTTTTAATTACGTTGGAGTATTATAATTGAAATTCTGTAATTACTTGTCCTGTCTGTGAGTCAAGTGTGCAACGCTTGGTTCATGAAGGATGGTTCATAGTCCTAAAAGTAGTGTAGAGTTAAACTTATCTCCCTTTACCATTTCTCTCAACGAAACCGATACAACATTTTTGAACAAATTTAAACAAATACTGGTAAAAAGCAGATTATACAGTTGATGATTACATGAATGATGGAAATCTTACATAAATAATATTAAACTAAAAAATAAATATAGTCAATACGAAATAACGTCCGACAGAATAAATAAATTGCCATATATCCATGATCTCCTCTCTCCTACATGTTACTTACTATGTATTTTGCTGTGCCCGGCAGGGTCCCAATGTTAATAAGATATTCCTTACCACCTAAGATTTAATTTTAATAATGTGGAATGCAAATAAATAATATGAATATGATAGATACCGTGGTAAATCAGCTCCATATCACTTGAGGAATAACTTTATTAAGCTGAAAAGGTTTTCTGTAAATCCAATGTTCTGATATATTGGATGACATTATTGCCCGGACTACCTGCCAAGTTAGTGGCTTGCCGGATAGTGATGTTTATAAAAATAAATTACTAGTAAAAAGTTTTCGAACTTTGTTTATTGAAGTACTGACGAAAGGGACAGGACTAGAGATAGTATGGTTAGTTGCCTTATGTTTTATAAAGGATCACTTTTTCCCGGGATAAAAAGTAGCCTATATGTTATTCCAAGATATGCTCTATCTATGTGCCAAGTTTCATCCATATCCGTTTAGTAGTTTTTGCGGGAAAGAGTAACACACATACTTACACACAAATCTTTCCTCTTAATAATATTAACTTATTATTATTATTAAATTTATTATTCCACTTAACAATTCTTATAAGCTTTGTTATGTGGCCCCCCTAAGGGTAAAAGTCTCCACCATTTTTTTTCACCTTTCTCTGTCTATGGCCGTACGCATCCAGCTTTTTCCAGCTGTATTTATTAAATCATCTGCCTATCTTTTCTTATGTCTTCTAATAATAATAATAATAATAATATATATGTATATATAGTTTATCATTTCTATTATAAAATTGTGACAATTAACTTCCTATGAAGACAAAACTCAAAAAAATACATATATTTTTGTATTTTAATAGAACAATGCTAAGAAATTAAATTTAAAGATATTCCGTTTATACATTTCGCGCGCGCAGTGCAGACGGTAGCCGAACGCGACTGCACTTTTTCGTTCGTGTTCACCATTTGTTAATTATACGAATTCCTCCATACATTCGGTCAGTGGATCGTGTGTTGTAGATGGTACGTAGTGATGCAACGGTGTTATACGAGGCTTTCCAGTCCTAATAATAAATGGGAAAGTTTTTAAGGAAGGACGAACGGATTTACATGAAACTTTGTAATTTGGCTAGGTGGTTAGAGACCCTTACTGCCAAACCGAAGGTCGCGGGTTCGATTCCCACGCAGGACAAACATTTGTGTCCATGTACATGTCTGTTTGTTCTGTGTCTGGGTGTAAATGTCTATATAAGTATGTATTTAAAAAGTAGTTATGTAATATATCAGTAACCTGGTAGCCATACTACAAGCAGTACACTCTGCTTAACTTGGGATCAGGTAACCATGTGTGAAGAATCCTGCATCGACACAAAGGATACCCTTTATCCAGGGAAAATGTAACATGCCTCAGGAACGAATCTCAAAATCGAACATATCGATAAGTTTATAAATACAGCTTTTTTAACACAACTTATCATAACAACAAAATATGATAAGCATGTATATAGTTTTTCAAGTACACGGTTTTGTATCCCATCAATAAACCACTGCAGAAACTCATCGATGACGCATTCATTAAATTAATGGTCATAGCCAGTGACTAACGAGCATTTCGCTATCGGAATTTAGTATTTATCGGCAACTAGCTGTCCCCCGTGGTTTCACGCGCGTTCCTTATAAATGTCACAGTTTCCCAGAATAAAAAGTGTCCTATATGTTATTCCAGGGCTTGCTCTAAATTCGCGCAAATTTTCATCCAAATCCGTTTAGTAGTTTTTGCGTGAAAGAGTAACAAACATCCATACATACATCCTCACCAACATTCGCATTTATAATATTAATATGGTGGTTTTGTAGTTTGTATTTGTTACAAACTTGAATGAAAATAATTACATTAAAATAACAACTGCGTGCATAAAGTATTTTAGGGCCATTCGTTTTCGTCTCATCAAGCTTTTTACAAAATGCTTAATTCGTGTGATGACGTCATGATACTTGACACATGAGATATTTGTCCCCGGGAAAATGGTTCATCCCTCGGGAACGCGGATGATACCTCTAGGGACCGCTGGTATTTTCAACACACGATGGTTCCTCAGTTTTATTAAAGTAATAGATAATTGCCAAGGCTTGGTGGTTAGCGATCCTGACTGCCAAGTCGAAGGTCGCGGGTTCGATTCCCACCCAGGACAAACATTTGTGTGCATGAACATGTCTGTTTGTTCTGTGTCTGGGTGAAAATATCTATAAATGTATGTATTTAGAAAAATAAAAAGTAGCATATGTAGTATATCAGTTATCTGGTTTCCATAGTACAGGCTCTGCTTAGTTTGGGATCAGATGGCCGCGTGTAAAAGAATATCCCAGGATATTTATTTCATATATTCCAGATAAATTCAATAATTTTACAGTATTGCATTAATTCACATACTCGTATAATGCATCCAAACTCTTCAGTTCGTGTAACAGCCATCAGCGATATGATAACGAGTGTCACGTTTGTACAATCGTTACGTGCGATATGTTATTATCAAAATTTATCTATTCTCCACTGACGTGAATGAAAACTTGTAAAAAATAGCAATGTAATGCATAATGGCTGCCGTTTTGGCTTGTTAGTCTTGCACAGGGTCAAAGTTAATGAAGTAACCACCAGTTCGTAAGTCACCTGAGAAGAAACGGCAAGAAAGTCAGCAAGGTTACATTTCAATGCAAATGGTCTATACTAATCTAATCTGTCATTTATATTTGCAAAATATATTTATAAATAAATATATTTTATATATATATTTGTTTATCCTATTTATTTATTACGTGTATATGTCCCGGTATGACCCGCGATTTCGAGGGATCTAATGTAAATCCTGAAAAGTCTAGTTTTCTATTGTGAAATCTTTTTTTAAATAGCTCCAGTTTTTCGTAATCAGGACAAACATTTGTGCGCATGAACATGTCTGTTTGTTCTGTGTCTGGGTGTAAATATCTACGTAAGTATGAATTTCCAAAAAAAATGTACATATATGTAATATACTCGTATAAGTTACCTGGTTTCCATAGGGAGTACAGCATGGGGTTCTTCAAGAAGGGTAATAATAATAATAATAATAAATATCCTGGGACATTCTTTTCCATCCATCTGGTCCCAAACTAAGCAGATGTACTATGTACATCTGTACTTGTACTATGGAAACTAGATAACTGATATACTACATATAGTCTATTTTTTTTCTAAATACATATATATAGATATTTACACCCAGACACAGAACACACAGACATGTTCATGCACACTAATGTTTGTCCTGGGTGGGAATCGAACCCGCGACCTTAGGTTTGGCAGTCAGAGCGTTAACCACCAAGCCAACTGGCCCTGGTGTGAAGAGATTTTTGCTGGGTCGGCAACGCGCGTGTGATACCCACGGTGTTGTAAGCGTCTATAGGCTGCGGTGACCGTTTACCATCAGACGGGCCGTCAGCTTGTTTGCTACCTTAGTAGTATAAAAATATAACAAGCTCTGCTTAGTTTGGGATCAGATGGCCGTATGTAAAGAATGTCCCATGATATTTCTTATAGGGTCCCACTTAAGTCTTCGGCAAATCAAAGGCAAGGTCTTGACCTGGGCATGTGCTATAGTTTTTATACCACCTTTAAACGACATCAGGTTATATAATCGTGTATCTGTGTCGACCTACATAGCCACCTGCGATATCTCGACCTATTCATTGATAATTGTATAAGACGGCTCTTTTTTTATATATTTTTGTATATCGAAATACAAATAGCACTGTTTTATGTTAAAAGAATAAATAATTAATATCCAGGGACATTCTTTTTGATCCTCAACTAAGCAGCTTGTACTATAGAAACCAGATATATGTACCATATTTTTTTTCTAAATACATAATTATCATCATCAGCCTATCTCCGTCCACTGCTGGACATAGGCCTCACCTATGGCACCCCACTGGGCTCGATCTTCAGCTCTTTGTTTCCAACCGCTGCCAGCCAGCTTGCATATATCATTGCTGCATCTAGCTATCTAAATACATATATATTATATTTATTTACTCCCAGACTCGGAACAAACAGATATGTTCGGGCAAACAAACGTTTATCCTGAGTGAGAATCGAATCAACGACTTCTGGCGTATCACGGCAACTGCACCGTAGTTTATTGCAACTTTGTAAACATGTTAGATATGGGAATGTTGTGTACTGAACTAGGCTTCGATTCTGTAAGGAAAATGACACTAACTCAACTATGTTTCGTCGCGGCTTCTATGCTCTGTCCCTTTCGCTAACAATGCAAACACGTGAGAGGTAAGCCCTCCGAGGCCTCGTTGCGAGAGCTCGCCGACGAAGTTAGTATTAGCTGAATAGGGGGTTGCTCGTGAGCGCTGTTAAATACAATTGCTATAGATAAGTAATAATAACGTACTAATTCATAGACAATGTAGACTTGAAATGTATGTATGTGTGTGTATATGCGAAAGTTTTGACGGATTGATGTTTTTTTACTCTCGCTGTGGTTGAACGGATTTGAATGAGATTTGGCACAGAGACAGATTATAGTCGGGAATGCCAATGTGTTGTCGTCCATGAAACGTGAAGTTGTCAAGTCTCATGTGCCTGTAATTTCGGCCCCTCTTACCTTTGTAATCGAAACACAGTAATACAAGTGCACTACTGCTTCACGGCGGAAATGGGTAAAGTAGTAGTTCCGCAGAAGAAATCTGCACTAATAGCTTTACTACTCTAAACATCGGCTACTTTTAATCACAGGAATAAGTAATATTTCTCGGGAACGCGGGTGAAACCGCGGGGGACATATGTCTTATATTCGGGTGTAAATATTTATATAAATATTTAGAAAAAAATAGTAGTGTCTAGTAGTACTAAGTGGGTACTAGATGTCCCCCGTGGTTTTACCCGCGTTTCCTAGGGTGTTACCTTTTTTAGGGACGATAAATTAGCCTATATGTTATTCCAGGGCATGCTCTATCTATGTGCCAAGTTTCATCCAAATTCTTTTGGTAGATTTTGCGTGAAAGGATAACAAACAACCATACATCCTGACAAACTTTCGCATTTATAATATTAGTCAATAATATTATCTAACAGACTAAGTGGCAACGCCTAAAATTAAAGAGAGAGAGAGAGAGCTTGTACTATGGAAACCAGATAACTGATATACTAAATACACATTTTTTTTTTAAATACATACTTATATAAATTTTACACCCAGACACAGAACAAACAGACATGTTCATGCTCACAAATGTTTGTCCTGGGTGGGCACCGAACCCGCGAACTTGACAGTCAGGGTCGCTAGCCACCAAGCCAACTGGCCTGTCAAGATCTAACTACGTATTTTAGTTACTAAATGGTTATTGAATCTTTGGTACGTAATTAATATTGTTTATCGTAGACTTCTTGGAATACCACAGTGTACATTCCCATGGCATTGTACCAATAACATAGTTTTCTTCGGCGCACGCGGCGGCACGACGTTGCTTTCTTTTACCGCTTTAATCTTGTCTATGTTTTGAACGTTTACTATTGTGGTTTTGACGAAATTTTCTTCTTATTTGAATGAAAACTCCTTATTGTTTGTTTGTGTTATTATCAATTTAATGTTTGTTTGTATAGTTATTTGTTGAAGATTTTTGAATTTGTAAGTACATGATTTTAAGCTGAGTTTCGTAATACAATAAAAAAATGATTGTTAAAACTATATGGATAAGTCTAACGAGAGTAATTCTATTAATTTTATATAAACAAAAACTGACAAACAAGCAGACAGTCCACCTGATAACCACCTGTAAGTGGTCACTGCCGCCTATAGGCACATGAGACTCAACAACTTCACGTCTCAGGGTCGACAACGCATTGGCGATGTCCTTAGTGTTGGAAATGTCCATAGGCGGCGGTGACCACTTACCATCAGGTGGACCGTCTGCTTGTCTATCGATATCATGGGCTATAAAAAAATATAGATAATACATACAACCATAATCGTTTTCACCAGTTCACAACTCACTCATATAAATAATTGCAAATCAGCAAAGGCAACCAATTTACAAACAATCGGTTGTAATATTACAACATTATGGTAAACGGTTCATCATATAAAGGTCAGGCAGCCATCACTTTCCTAATACACATTGCGGACTACCGTAGCGTAATGTCAAGGCGAAGAGACATGGAGCGAATGCGTAATATCTGTTATATTGTTTATTATAAAAGGCACTCCTACAAAACACAAATCAAAATTACTTACATGATAATTGATGCTTTATTTTGTGTTAGATTAGGGCTGTAAGCTATTCCCCACGATTTTATCCGCATTCCCGAGGGATGTGACATTTTCCCGGGATTAAACATTCGATTCCCACCCAAGACAAACATTTCTGTGCTTTAAGAATTAAATTTAAAATAAATATCCTGGGACATTCTTTACACACGGCCACCTGATCCCAAACTAAGCAGAGCTTGTACTATGGAAACCAGATAACTGATATACTACATATAATAGTTATTTTTCAAAAACATACTAATATAGATATTTACACCCAGACACAGAACAAACAGACATGTTCATGCACACAAATGTTTGACCTGGGTGGGAATCGAACCCGCGACCGTCGGTTTGGCAGTCAGAGCGCTAACCACCAAGCCAACTGGCCTGTCAAATTAGTATGCTTTAAGAAGAAAAAAGAAGTATATCAGTTATCTGGGTCCAAAGTACAAGCTCTGCTTAGTTTAGGATCTGATAACGGTCTGTAAAAAAGTACTGAAACATTTTTACCCGACTACGGCGAAGCCAAAGGAGGGTTATGATTTTGTTTTCTATATAGTTCTGGAGTTACCCATATATGAGCAAATTTACAACGTACTCTTTATAATATTGGTATAGATTGTATCATTATTTCCATCAGTTTTCTATCAAACTACAAATTGCCTGTCGGCGTGACAGACTATATCCATTTTATCACCAATAACAGACTATATATAGATAATAAATTCAATATAGTATGATTCGTTGAAATAAATTCTCATTTGATTTTTCCGTTGGATAGATTTATTTGTATCGCGTATATACGTTACTGTATTTCTACGCCGTTGCTGCTAACGTGTCAATATGAAAAATGATTGTGGATACCGGACGAGTTATTCCGTTAATGCGTAGTGCATTTCATCGTATATGGTATATTGTTTTATACTACAGCTAATTGTTACCTTTATATTCATTTATTTAGGATACACAATACAAATTACAACCAAAAGGTTACCACATTATAAGTAATAATACATATAGAGCTGGGTTGTAACTCAAAACATATGTATACAGAAAAACAAAACTAGAAATTAATACTAGCTGTGCCTCGTGGTTTCACCCGCGTTCCCGAGGGATATAACCTATAAACTTTAATCTGAAAACCGCATCCAAATGTGGTGTATTAAAAGTTATGCGGAAAATTTTGAAATTCAAGAAAATTTTAAGAGATTTTTTCTATTGGTTTTTGCTCACAATTTGAAAACACATTACAACAGATAATATATAATGATATTTCTGCTTAATTTAGGATGATATGACCGTATGTAAAGAAAATATTCCAGAACATCATTATTGTTATTTGAACTGTAAGGTTCTACTAGGGCAACTTTTTTTTACTTTACTTCCTTGTGTTTGACCACAATCTCACCATGGTAAGTGATAATGTGATAAACACTCAAAGCAATGAATCTCTCAAGTGCCCCTATCGAAACACGATATCTATGGTATTTTTCCCTACAATTTTTCTCTTCACCAAAAGTTCGTCAGTCTCAAACGTCAGTAACAACTTAGCGATGATACGCCTTCAACTTTAATGTCAATAAATAAATCGAAATCGGTTGGCGTGATATTGAGTTACTCGTTCATTTGTCGCACACATACTTAATGCTAATTTCAGATTTATATGGTTTTCTCATGGGTGCCATTGTCAGAACTGGACCAAATTTAAATGGGACCATTCGGGAAGCACCAGCAAAAGAATCATTAAAATCGCTTCGCTCAGTCGAAAGTTATGAGGTAACAAACATAAAAAAAACAGTCGAATCGAGAACCTCCTCTCTTTTTTTGAAGTCGGTTATAAAGGTTTTTAATTAGTTTATCTTTGAGTATTATTTGTTCAGAGCCAAAATTCACTTATAGTCGAGAAATCGATTGCCCCACTTATCGAATTGCTGAGTTACCTTTGTAAACACATTTGCTCACATTCAATATTTGTGTCTCCTATGGTCTCCTTTCAACCCTCATTCGTTTGATTCAATTCTATAAGATCAATATATCATACATATTGTACTAGTTTTATCCATTTTAGTGGAACTAGTTCGTAGTAACTGTTTCGTTATTAAATTTCAGCTGTTCCCCTGGGATGTTATATTTTCCCGGGTCAAAAAGTAGCATATACAGGTAACACGTCGTATACAAATAGAAACATCATGCGGTCCAAAAATCAGTTGCATAATCGTTTTGGTGGCCGCCGCCGTCGGAAGTTGCTCGTAATCCGCTAAACTCGACCGTGATGGCGTTTTAATTGAACCAATTACTCTAGTTAATCCGATTTGGGTTTCGGACATTTTTTTATCCGTTTTATACGCCGCGTTGCCGTCCGGGATAAGGTTGCTCGACACTTTTTTGATTTATTATCCATAGGTGTATTTAAATTTGTCGATGGCAAAGAAGAGACGCCATTAATATCCTACTAATATCATTATTAATAAGTAGTATAGAAGCGAAATACCATATTTCAAATTTAATCTAATAATGTAACAAACAGACATGTTAACGCATGCAAATCCTTGTTCTGGGTGGGAAACGAACCCACGACTTGTGTCCAAACCAAACCTGTCAAATTTACAGAACAACGAAACAAAATAACCTGCAAAATAAAACCACGTAACAAGAAGTGAGCTAAGATTGAGCTTTGGCTCGCATTGACCTAGAATACAGTGGCTCGGCACTTGGCAGCCGTGTAGGAAATTGAATGTCGCCAACTGTCCTTCAGTGGCGGTGCGCCCCGGTCTGCCCCGGTGTGCCCCGTTGCGCCCCGGTGCCGTAAAATGTCGTCATTTCACCTGAAATTTCTTCAGGGACCCGTTTGTTTAGGTTCAAAAGCTACAATGTGGTTTATTTCAGCTTACTGTTGTCTCATTAGCCTTAATTGTCTTCACGAGCCTTTGTAGTGGGTTTTAACTGTGCGATTGGCAAATTACAAACTTACCCCTGTTTGAGACTTCTCAGCTCTTACCAAATTGTCCGCGTAAGGGTGTTAGGCATATGTTGCTAACACAAGTCAGTTTTCAATGGGCAAGATAATGATTCTGTGATAATAATGAACAGCACTTCTGCGCCATTGGGTTCGACCTAGCCTATTTAGTAATGGCTAATTTTCTAAGGCAGCGATAACCAAGGGTATGTGGAAATCCTACTGTTCAACCTATGCACACTATGGGTTTTTTTCCTTCTGACAAAAATGTCAATAGATACCCCTTACTTGGACGCTATGGCGTTGTATTCTAGTATCGCTGAAACCGCAGTAATTAACATAAATACTAGAAAGTACACAGATTGGTACTTTTCACGGTTATATAAGACCTTAAATCGCATATCATTCATCGTAGCGGTATCTATATGCGTCAACAAGAAGTACATTATCTTATCTAGTCTCCATAATCCATGGTACTATACCGTTAATTCAGCCTCTTATTTATATAAAGCAGATATATAACTACGTGCGTATGTTCAGAGGACACGTGAGCACGTAATACAGTCACGGAGTAAGCAATGAAGTGAAACACTTGTCGTATGATTGAATTCGTGCGGTGCGGCCCTATCAGACGAAGTGGTTCGCTTGGAGGAGTAGGGTTGCTGCGTGTAAGTTAAGGTTAGAGGAAAATTGTAAGGAAATGTAGTCTTTATTGGCTGTCATAAGCGAAGCACGAATGGTCTGATCTTTTCATGAGAGCCAATGTCAAGTGAATATGTCGTATAAAGTTGATTATTTATTTTGACTGGTGTTCTTATATAATATATAAAGTAGGATGGCCGAGCATTGCTCGTGATTTCTTTACTAACGTGACTTCTACCGTATTCTCTTTTTTAAAGCACTGTCATATATACCTAGATACGAATAAGATGCGATAATAAAGGGCTCCCAATAACAGTATTTCTCACAAAATATGTAACTTGAAAACCTTACCTTCTAATGACATTGTAGCAGTTTTCATTGCCTAAAAACATGGATAAAACGACATTTTCTGTAAATTAATCCTAGATAGATCGATTTAACGCCCCCGAAACCCCCTGCATATTAAATTTCATGAAAATCGATGGAGCCGTTTCCGAGATCCAAGAATAGACAAGTATTGCTTGTTTAAAGGTGTTAATTAGATTAGATTATTCGATATAGAGAATTCGATAGGCAAATATTGAGAAGATATGAGACTTAAGTAACCCCCGCAACATTCAACAAGCCTTAGTGCTATCAATAAAAAAAATGGCAACGCTTTTTTTACATTCAAATTTAGTTTATCCTGAAATTTTCAATTATGATTACGGTTAAATAACTTCCACCAGTGAGCGAACACTAGAATAATATCTTTCAATCAATCTCCATAAATAAAATAAAAAAGGTCGCATAAATTCCACATAACAATAGACTTAAGTATAAAGTGGCAACCCTGTGTCGTAGCCGAGTTGGCACTATGATGGATGGCTCTCAAAACCGACTGTCTCGCCGCTTCGACATAAGTTGTTCATACTATCAACGCTACATATAGCTGGTTGTATATTGACGTTTCAAAATGTCATAGGAAATGTTACTCTATGACTTTGTAATAAAGTTAACTATTGGATATATAACTGGGCTTCATTGAAACAGTAAATATTTTTTTTTTTTTATAAATCTGGACTATCATTTTTTATATGCCTGGATTTCTTAATTTGTCTACTGTTTACCTAGTTTTGACATTATTTTATGTGTTGGGTAATTGAAATCATAGATTTTTTGATAATGCCGGATGAAAAGCGCTGCTAGGCTGTTTGATTGGAAGAGTATGGTTAATAATCTTTTTTTTATGATCCGTTTATTTAAGTTTTTTTTAAAAGTGTCTTCTTTGACTAGTTGTTACTGAAAATAATATGTATGTATAGAAAAATTGCTTGTTTTTGGATTTTAACATAAATTTTTGTTACATTTGTACAACTTCAGAGAGTTTTGATGGTAAGCAATAATATTTTTTGGTTTTATTATTTTATAAAGCTAGTTTCCAACTACCCTAAATATATACTCTGTAAATCCACCCAACAATGTTGCCACACTTTGTAGAATTTTATAGTCTGTAAAACGAAAGCGCCTCGTCACCACATCTGCTCGCAGTTAAAAAGCTATTCCCAACGTCTTAGTTCGCTCCGCTAATGGTTGAAACTTGAAAACTAACACTTTGTTACTCCTGTATTTTGAATTTTATACTGGCAACTTCATAAGGTTTATAAACTTTTTTATGCGCTTCAACAAAAGTTGTTCTTTTTAATATGAAGATAGACAGTAAGAAGTATGGATTGTGATCTTGAAAAACATGGAGTGAACACTATTACAGTAACTAACTTTAATCATGTACCTAGTTCTAGTCGTTTACTAAGTTAATACGCTAATGTTGTTAGACTTAATAAATTGTATATGTACAACGTATTTGCTGAGTTTAATCGGTATTTAAGGCAGACTATTCATAAGTTCTTATGAAGGACTATACGAATAAATATAATTAATTTTTTATTTTCTTCAAAATCATCACACTTTAACATCGTAACTCTTGAAAGGGAAAATAGGGTAACATATTCTTCTAATATTTTGACACAATCATCAGCCTATCTGTCCACTACCGGACATAGGCCTCACCTATGGCCGCCACTGGGATCGATTTTCAGCTCTTTGTTTCCTACCGCTGCCAGCCAGCTTGCGTATATCATCGCTCCATCTAGCTGGAGGGCGCCCTACACTACGTTTACCGAGCCGTGGTCTCCAATCTAGAACACGTCTACCCCAACGGTTATCGGTTCTACGACAGATGTGACCAGCCCGCTGCCACTTCAGCTTGCTAACTCTTTGAGCTATGTCGATAACTATGGTTCTCTGACTTCAATTGACGCAATACAATATCTTTAATTGTTTAAAACAAGTAATTTAGGTATTTATCGTCAATAGTCAGTTGTGTTTTAATAGCTAGATGATATCCTTTACCTGATGCACTTATTTGTAGCTATATATCTAGAAAATCTGCACATAAATATACTCGTCAACTCGCTATCTGGCTACTCTGGCTACAAAAACCAATTAGTGGCAACCCTGCGAGTTAGGGCTACCACTAAAAAAAACATTATTTGTTTATTAGTGCTTTTGTGTGATTTTGTAGAATTTGTTTATAGTATGATAATAGTTTATGTATTTATTCATTAAGACGCACACTATTACATTCAAAAATACAGGTATCATAATTCTTGTCCCAATTAGAGGCAACGACTGCATGCATAAAAAAATAATGTTGTTAAAACCTTTGATAACTCTAAAGTAATTGTAATATGAACATAGCCTAAGAACTGTGTTCATCTTCTTACATTGTGGTAATAATTCTTACAGTGTGTGTATAATATAGAATATAATGTACAGTGCAATACTGTATATCCTGCAAGTGTAGCCTATTAAATAATCATAAGCTGGCAACCCTGCGAAGGGGTGTCGCGTATACTAAACCGAGTTATTAATGCGGTTATAGACGACGCGACGCCGCCGGATGTAGCAATTTGTGACGTTCCGTACAGATGCTCACATTTTTATATTCTTTTTTTACGCCACTAACAAATCTGACCGTTAAATATATTTTAAACTGAACTGTGGTTAGTTGAAGTAATAAGTTAATGGCGAAAATACTCTGTCTTGTCTGTCGATTAAATGTGTTTTATGGGAACATAATGAGGACTTTCTAAAACCGTACTTGCAACACTGTCAAAAGAGTATAGTACCACTGAAAAATCAATTATAAAAATAATAGATACTTGATCTGAAGATTTATATTTTTATACAAACAAATAGCATGTAAACATTAAATCGATACTATAGTTAAATACTGCTGAGGAAATTGGACCAGTGGAGACTCCCATGTGGTGTTCAAGGATTAATTAAAAAAAAAACATATACTCTCGCTCGCCTTTCGCGACACTGATAACTACCACTCCAAAAAACACTATTCCTTTTTCTAGAACGTCTCAAAAAAAATTCTTCTTTAATTTCTTATTTTTCTACAACGTCACGCAAACAGCCAGTCGCTAACAACTGCCTTTTGAGTTTTTAAGAGTTCAATAGTAACAATTCTTCATATTTTTCAGCTGAAAATTCTGAAGCTAAAGTATATGTAATATTTATGCCTAAAACATTTAATTCATAGACAACTAAATTTTCTCCAGGTAAAGAAAATGGCGGAGCGCGTTGCGAAATGCCGCGAGGAGGTGTCAAAGAATAGAGAAAAATACCAATCGGCACTCACCGAGATATCTGCCTACAACCCGCGGTATATTGAGGACATGACAGGCGTGTTCGAACGGTGTCAACAAATGGAGGCGCAGCGGCTCACGTTTTTCAAGGACGTACTCTTCAGCTTCCATAAGTGCCTCAATATTAGTCAGGAGCCGACGTGAGTAAAGGTTTTTTTAGGTGGTGGGCTTTATAAGTATCTTGGTGTTGATTTTATTCCGGCAAATGGCTAACAAAATGGTTATAAGATTTTAATTTCTCTCGAAAAAGCCTCTCTCTGAATGGGTCTTTAAATGATTATAGTGGAGTTCTACCAATTTTTTGGAATTCTAAACAAGATTGGTAAATAGGAAGGAGAATGTCTCGTTCGGAAAACTTGTTTCTGCGTATCAAAGTGGAGCATATTTACGTTACGACGGTTTTTTTTATGTTTTTAGCGCAGCCTTGATCTTTCATAATATTGGTAATTAACAAAGACATCATTGTATTTCAGATTACCACAAATATACGAAGAATTCCACCACACGATAAACAACGCGGACCACCAAAAGGACCTTAAATGGTGGGCCAACAACCACGGTATCAACATGGCGATGGCGTGGCCACAGTTCGAGGTAACATTGCTTGTTTCCCACCCCCTAACCTCTGTGATGCAACGCAACCCAACGCAATAATACCTACATACGTATCTGCAATACTTTAATCTATGCATACGATTAACTCTTGAATGCTTCTATGAAAGTTAGTTGTCGTAGGCAGTTATCTTGCATCTTTCTTCATAGGCCCGTAAGCATATCTGATGTTTGATCTATAGATGATACATTGCAAATTCATTTTAAAAGAATATTTATATATGAGAAGAATATATATATTTTGACTGTAATTATTAATGTTCATAGTAATTATAAAATACTACATTGTGATACTCATATTTCACTGCTTTTGCAGTTCTAAAGGGACTACATATTGACTGTCACTTAAATAGAAATGTAACCGTCATTTCATTTTGACGAACCAGTTGGCTCGGTGGTTAGACAGCCTGACTACCACGCCGCAAGTTATGGGTTCGAATCCCACCCAGAACAAACATTTGTGTGCATGAACATGTCTGTTTGTTCTGTGTCTGGATGTAATAAGAATGTATTTAAAAAAATATGTAGTATATCAGTTATCTGGTTCTCATTGTACAAGCTCTGCTTAGTTTGGGATGACCGTGTGTAAAGATTATCCCTGGATATTTATTTATATACTAGCTGCGCCCTGCGACTTTGCCCGCTTTCAATCCTGGTTAAAAGCTTTCCTCTTGAATTACTCAATCTATTGCTGAAAACTGCATTAAAATCCGTTGCATATGTTACGATTCTATAAAAGAAATACAGACTAAGATTCATTTTTATATATGTATATAGATGTAGTATGTATTTTTTTTTGTTATTGTAAATTTTCTTCATCTACAGATCAAACATAATATTAAACGGGCAGTATTTTAGAACACTATGAGCATGATTTAAATAATACTAGTTGAATCTATCTTTACCTTACATTGCGTAACAGTAGTTAGTTTATAATATGTAGAAATACGACCTTCTCTATCCCAGTTAAATGTCTTATCAAATATTTACCAAGACCGTTTGTTCGAGATTAGGTATTCAACAATTAAATAAGTGTACCTACGCTCCCCGCATACCAATTTTAGTCCGTCCTTTAGATTTGTTAATTGTATTGACTCAGAGTGACAATAATTTATTTTGCGGTTTTCCGCCCTTTATAATTTTTTATGTAGTAATTTAAAATGTTAAACAACTTTTTAAAGAGCTAGTTTAGTTTGTTGTTAATGAAATAATTTACTTTTAGTTTTTTCCGCGAATGAAGAACACGAGAGACTTATAGGCATTAGGAATTTCTACAAAAGTTTGTTCGCTTAGTTTCCATATAAGAGTTGGGAGGCTTAGAATAGAGTTGATTACAACCTAATTTACAACAAAAAGGACGAACCGGCGGAAACACCCGAACCGAACCGTTTCAAATACCTCCCGGCGGGCGCTTCGGCAATGTTCGCCAGTGTGGTGGCCACAGCTCGGCGTCCGATGGCCATCCGCAGTCGTACCGCCTCGCTGTGGACCAGGGCGACTCGTCGTCTCCGCCTCACTTTACCCTTCTGCTTCGGTGCCGATGAGAGGAGATCGACCAAAGTGGCGCCATCTGTCACCAGTAGCAACTGTTACGGGAGTAGCCGTTTCTATAGCAACCCGTTAATGGTACGCCACCACGGTGTAGGATCGGTTTTGGGCCCTTGGGGATTGCCATCAGCTCTAGTGCAAGAGCTAGTGGTAGAGCCCTTGTTCGCACTGACCTATGGTCTAGATCAATTGATCTACACTGAACACACTTTGATTGACAGATTTTGAGGGTTATGAATTATTTTTTTTACAAAATTATGGACCTTGGAGTTATGGAGCGTGTGTTCGGCCAGGGTTATTTTTGAGACTATATGTCACATTTGAAATGCTCCAAGACTAGGTGGTGTGGCGACTAGATATGCTTTTTCGATCGACCAGTCTAAAAAAATACATTAAATTTGTCGATGAATTTAGCTAGATGGAAATGGTAAGTAAATTTAATAATTTTCAAAACATATTAAATTGAATATTAAGTTTGATGATCGGACTTAATAAAAGCATTTTGCACTCCCAACTACCTAGTCTTAAGCCCGCACTAGATACTTTAAAACAATTTGATCCAATCATCAAATTGAGATCACAATTGTTTATTTTTGTGTCAAATCAGCACTGAGGGTTTTGACTTGGTGATGTGATACACGATAATACACCGTGATGGTTCGCAATAAGGTTTACGATCATTTAGTTGCACCGTTAATAGATGGTGCGCACCCATCGTCACTCTCATCCAACACCAAGCAAATGCGGCTAGTAGGGATTTCTAGGGAAGTGCAATGCAAATAAAAGTTTCAGAACGGCACGCACATCACAAATTTTACAGGATTCACTAGGTACTAGCCACGTTCCCGGGGGATCTATTTCTCCCCCTATTGAGCCTTTATCGCTCGGGAATTGTGTAGCTTTCTATCAGTGAAGGAATTATTAAAATCGGATGAGTACCTATGTACGGAAATTCTTAAACAGAAGTAACAAAATTTACCTCTTTCATTTAAAAAAGATATCGGTCATAAATATAATAAAGGAAAATTTTCTCGAAAAATATATAAATTATGTATGCCTTAAAAATTCGATTGCCACAGTTGTACAGTATATAATCAGTAGGAAAAGTATTTCTTGTAAATTAATCGCATGTTTTGCGGTACCCTGCCCTATTTAGTCAGCATTCTAGTTTCTTCACTTCCATAATGCAAAAGCAACGCTTGTAAAATTATTAACGTCACCAGCTTTGTGTCGACGTGTTATTGTTTCTATAATAAAACTTTTAATTTCATTTTTTTTTTTCATTTAATTTTGAGTTTGCATTCACGCAGCGAGACGTTGGGACAACCATAAACAATATTTGTTTAAAACTTTCAAAGGCAATTTGCGTGTGAAACTTGCGAAAATTTCCTTTTAAAGAAGCGTTTATCGTCTAGCAAAATTCAACTTTAACATGCAAGTTATAAAGTCCGAGTTCCCAACGTGTCGTTACGTCATCGCGACCGCTTGTGACTGGTGTATCGGTGAACCAGGAGTACACCGAGGAGTTCCGGGACATCGCCAAGGGCAAATCGAAGGAGAGCCTGCCCACGGGGCCGATCACGCTGCTCAACCAGCGGCCTGTCAGCGAGGATGTACGTTTACACTTTTGTTCTCCTCTGTACTGTGGCGCGGGGGCGTCATGTGTCGGTGGGTGGGGAGATGACGAGCTTAAACCATTTTTTTAATTAAAAAAAAAACAACAATAAACATTTTTGCGGTGACAACTTTCCCCGATCTACCTTCGGCCCCGTTTTTAAAAAACAACACATAATTTTATGAATCGGCTATTTTAACTGTTTGTTCTTTAAGAATTATCTGAGTTTTCACAATATTATCAAATGTCAAATTGCTTAAAAATTACTTTAAAATTATATTGTTTTGTAATTTTATTTTTGTCAGACAAATTAGATAATTTAACTATCATGTCATTTAAACTATATGTTTGTTTTTCACATTCGCGAAACAAATAAATGTTTTTCGTTTAATAATCGGATCTATTCGCGCATAAACTTCTATTGAAGTTATAATAGTTATTTTATAAACAATATTAAAGTTCTCGCCCAATTTAAGTTATGGTTTCACCACGTTCCACTCATGACGTCACCGACGCCACAGACTACACGGTACGTAAAATATACCGACATGTGACGTCACAAAGGTCCGTTCCCGACTCGTCAGTAAGTCTTCACCAGAATCGCCCAATGATATTTCACACGTTGGTCGAAATCAACGCGCCTAAACACAATTTGTACGCAATTATGGTTCTTATTTCTATTAATTAAAGATCAATTTAAATAAAATGCAGGTTGACTCGATTGCATTCTCAAAAGATAACCGAAGGTGGTGATCACAGGTCCTAGATAAGTACGGGCTATCGACTTATAAGGGTCCAGCTAGTTATGTACCCCTAAACTTTTTTATATGCATTTTTTTTGTCACAAATAAATTTTGTTTATTTTTTTCTTTCAAAATAGCCTACTACCGGTCTATGGCTCCCATACAATGTTCTCTTTTACTTAAGACTATAACAAATAGTTATTGTATACGCAAGTCTTTGAGAATGTCGCCATCAAAATATATTTATGTGGTAAATTTAATATTATAAAAATAAGTACAAACTGTGTTTATGTTGCCATCCGATAAAAATGAGAATGAATAATTCACTTCTTTTTACAAGCGGCGTTTCTTTAATGGCTTTTTATTATCTATGTTATTTTATAGCATGTTCTAAAGGTGAAATTTAGTTCGGTAGTTTAGAAATGTTGTGGTACAAGGTCATTCTCATTTCGATCTATGTTAGTTTTTAGTGTGCTTCTATAATAATATCATTTATTATTTTTATTTTTATATGATTTTTATCGATGTTGCATGACTGAATGTTGCCATATTTTTTTGCATTATTCGCATGACGATTAACAAATGAATTATCAAATAAATATAATATATATTTATATAAATATATATATAGTTAAAGATAAATATTCCTTTATATAATTAAACATATATATCCCTTAAATATATATTTATTAAAAACTTTTTATAATAAATTTTAAAAATAACCATTAATCTTCCTCAAAAAGATATTTTGTTACGTAAAATGAAACTGTAATTGTCTATGAACGACAGGAGTTGCCGCCAATAAATTCGAACCATAAGGCAAGCAAGGGTGCCAACCACACGGAGCCGGCGCCGGCGTTGACCATAGTCAACAACATGGCGGGTTCAAATAACACCATAGACAAGAAGACTATTAGTGCGCCAATCGCTGTCACGTAAGTAATTCATTCTTTGCTTAACCGTCGAAAAATGGGTACTACTTTTGTCATCAACATGATATGTGGAGAAATTAGTTCAACATTAGTAAAATCGAAGTCCTATTGAAAATTAAAGGTGATGTAATAGATTGATGGTTCGGCGCGCGTCCAGTAAGAGGTAGCAGTCCTGGCGCCATCAATGTAATCTAAAATTAGAATTTATTTAGATACCGAGAGCTTATGCTATCGCCTCGTTGTTGATCAGCTATGTAACCATCTTTAGTCATAAAATGTGTCTTACGTATGAAATGTCTTCGTGGTTTTTTATAATTTTAGGTTTTCCGAAATAGAGTGCCAAAAAAAATAGCTCCAACAATTTTGTTTTTCAATAGGTTTGTTTTCCTTTAAGAAATATTGTCGTTACCCCTTAATCCCCACCCATCCTTTATCCACTCCCAGCATAGAACGCTTGGAGATATTCGCGTGCGCGTCGTCGTGCGCTCCTGATCGCTCGGAAGACTCATTCGGCGCACACTTGCTCCGTCTCGCTTTAAGGCCCGATGTCGCCAATCACTCGCAATATACTATCACCGATATGAGCGATCGGCTTATGTCTAGTTTGCCAGAAATCATAAGCGCTAAGTACTACTTATTGTCAAATGTAACTTTGAAAGTAGTATGCTGTAATTCCTAGTTTACTTTAGTAAAAAAAATATATATTGAAGCATCTAGTTTCAGTAACGTAACCTTAATTATATGTAGTGATTATAATAATTTTTATTGTTTTCCGATTTTGGTAGATAAATATCTCAAAGGCCGTGTTCGGGTCAGAGTCCCACAATGAGATTTAGTTGATGGAAAACATAATTGTGTAGAAACGATCTGGTTTGGTCACGTTCAAATTGAAAATCAATCGCTAAATAATAAGAAGTCCGTTCCGACAACTGTTCTTTAAGGTCCTTTGGAGACTGTGGTCAAAAACAAGCCCTACAACAAGCAATACCCAGTAAAAATAGAGTCCATTTTACACGCAGTAGAAGTAAAACCTTCAGAAAATTAGCTATCTCATTCTCCTGCAGGCAAAATCCTAAATGTGTATGTGTTGTCACTTTTTAGTGTCGCTTTTTTGTTTCATCGAGTTTCAAATTACAACGGTCTTTAAGAAGTTTTCACTTTAAAAATGGGATAATAATCAGATATCATTTTAGTTTCTTTCACAGTAATATTTTGGAAATATGTCTTCTTTCCTGTCACATAAAAATCAAATTGCTAAATTACAGCAACGGGACGGCACCGGCGCCAAAATCGAGCAAATCATCCCCCGCCAAAGAGCCGGGCACCCAGGCCCGCAGCACGACGGGGGCCAACGCGCCCCCGGGGGCCGCGGGGGGTGCCGACAACCCCTTTGAGGACGAGGAATGGGACGAGGAGTCTGGGGGACTGACGGACTCGGGGGAGCCCGGCATGCCGGTGCGCGCCCTCTACGATTACACCGGCGCAGAGAGTGACGAACTTAGCTTCAGACAAGGTACTGTTCAATAGCCAGATCATTCAGACTCGTTATGTCCAATAGATAGTATGCCATATTACCTTTTATATTGTGAAAAGTAGCCTGTGTCCTTTTTCGAGGTGAGAATATTATTAGTAAAAAAAACGTAAGAAATTACCCGAAATTATAGGTGAGAAAAACTACACTAAAAACATTTTTTACTATTCAGTCGTGATTTTATAGTGTCCAAACTCTTTGCACCTGTCTGTAGCAACGAATAACAATTTCTCACTCACTCACTCATTGACACTGACAGTTGCGATTTGCGCGATGTTCCGGAGAGAACGTTATCAGCTAACTTCATCCGTGAGAATTTTGTGTTACACTGATGCGCGCGCATCATGAAATTTCACTCTCATAATTTTTTCTTAAAGATTAAATAAAGAAGTATAACTTCAAACAATATAATATGTATTTAGGAAAAAATAAGAAGTTAATGATAACTTAGCGATGCACTAATTAGTTATCAGGTTTCCATAGTTTCCACATCTGCTTCGTTTTGGATCCGACAGCTGTGCGATAAGAATTTCCCAGGTTATTTATTTATTATATCCTTGTAAAAGTTTAATAAAAATCATGCAGCATAAATATTGAATATATTAACTTTAGTTACACCACATGACATTTGACACATTGAAAAAATTAATACACTACAGGAAAAAAATTACAGGTGAAATCATCGCTATGAGACAACTATAGGGTAATATAATATCACATATGCAGCGCGATTGTAGAACATATTAAGAAATAAGAGAGAACGTATTAAGTTATAGATCAGGCAGCGAACTCTCATTCATTAATCATATTTCTCATTCCAGGTGACCTGTTCGAGAAACTAGAAGACGAGGATGAGCAGGGCTGGTGCAAGGGGCGCAAAGACGGCCGCGTGGGGCTTTACCCGGCCAACTACGTCGAGCCAGTGGGGCATTAGCCACCCCCACTTTACCCCCAAAACAACCACAGATAATTAGTTCTAATGTGGAAATAAACAATATTACGCAAATGGTCCTTCGAGCCGGATTTAAACCGCTATTAATATAACAAAAAAAATCTAAAAAGAAATTACAAATGTACAGATTATTTTTGAAATTTAATTTCTCTTTGTGAAATTGGGGTAGTAAATATACGTTTGATTTATCAAAATAAGAATTCAAATATTCGAGAAGATGAGTTATTGTTAATACCAAGTCACTATTCCTTTTGGTATTGGAAATAATTAATAGGCTCTTCTCACTATTTGCCACATCTTCCAGTCTCCCACTTGTCAAATCTCATTCAAAATTAGTCCATGTCATGGTACATTTGATTTATCTTAAACTTCCATTCCACCCCTCGTTCAGAAGTTACCTCAATTTAACCTCCATAGGGGTTGAAATTTAGAATATGCTCTTAGCATTGGAGTATCAAAAGCTACCTTCAAATTTCGAGTTCTTATGATCAGCGGCTTGATCTCAGTCTGTCAGTTCTTTTATAGATTGTAAAATCTATAATACTTATACTCCAATGGAAACATTTCAAATATTATTTGTTTCCACATTTTTTAAGAACTACCACTGCATTACAAAACATGTAATCCACACAATAACAGTATCAAATTCCACAGTTCTAGCTTGTTATGTTATTCCCGAGTGTTTTATGTATGCCTTAGAATTTGTGTTGGACGTAGAAATGACTGATCTATACGTAATATTACTATGACTGCTTACTAGAAAGTTTAATGCACTTTGAACCTTATGCCCCCATAAATATAAGATTGAAAAGTGCTTAAATGTTTACGAAACTCGATATTTACTTCAGTAGCTCAATATTTATTTTATAAATTATTTGTATATATTTGTAATCGCAAAGATTTTTAAATTTATTGTGGCCTAATTTTCAATAATTAAATTTATTAATGTATTGAGGCAATTAGCCTCTTAACATTTCTACGTCCGAACAATTAAACAGTATAAGGGTGCTTTTCTTGTCGTTTGAACTTGCGTTTTGAGTTCTATAGTGTCATACACACGGAGCAATTTCGTATGACAAGTAAAGCGTCCAAAGCTTGAGACGTATTTCCCATTAAAATTAGTTTCGTTTGTAATCGTGAGTCACCGTAGTCATTAATAATAGTAACAGACGACTTTTAAGTACATTATAAAAGTATGTAGCTAAAATAAACAAATCACGACGTACGAGCAATGTAGTAAGCTTTAAACTATTATATGACTATTTTTCGAACACCGACAAGAATACAAGCTCTTTTTGATGTATATGAAACATCTGGACAATTTTTTGACAGAACATTTTGTACTTTTACGTTTTATTGAAGTATTATAATCGCAAATATACACGATAAGCGATCAGATTACAATTGAAGGTGTGTTCAAGGATATTTTTGGATGAAATTGTTCGTAAGGTGCAACACGGAAACCAAAAATGTTTTATTATGTAACTTTTAGTGACGATTACATGAGTTTAAATTCGGTCTACGCTATTTTTGACGAAATAGAAATGAATGTTTATATCGACATAATTATTTCGTACAGAAGGATTGTCGATACAATAAAATTCGTAAAAATAGCGCAGGTCCAGCTTTAGTTTTAAATTGGACGCACTGTCCTTAAATACTGCACGAGTTAAAATCTAAAGGGAACTTAGCTAAGCCAAAAAGTGTACGCCAATATAAATATTATTATAGGCAAAATCAAACGTTTTATGTATTAATTTATCGGTTTTGTAACGCATCGCTAGAAATATCTATTACTTTTAATCCATTCCTCATTTACAACAACAAAAAAACAGAAACTTTGTGTATAGAAAATAGAATACACTTTTAACTAAGAGGCTTGGTAATATAATCAGTTCGATGTACTCCCTTACCGATAAATAAATACGCCTCCGAGTGGCAATGGGATTTATTTTGTGATATAAAATAATCATGGACGGTTGTCATGACACCACGAGTCGGTGTCCCCAATGTACATACATTTAACGTACTATTTCACATGCATATAGAATATTTATTTCCCATTGTATATAATATGTAATTATCCATATATGTGAAGTGATTTAAGTTATAACGGGGCTGGGCGCTCAGTTATAATATCGGGCCTAATATTTAAGGGTGCCACACGTTTTACTGTTTTTCTATGCCCGTCTGTGTCTCGAAGGAAACGACAGGCCGACGGTTGTAAGATGTGTGCAAGCCCTTATAAAATTATTCGTAGTAACCGCACACCGTATTTGGCGAAGTTATTGTGAAGTGTTACACATGTATATATTTACGGGTTTGATATTCGTTGTTGTAGAAGCCTGCCTTTTCGGTTATATTACAGCACTGCATATAACTTAGGTGCTATCCCGCGCCCATCACTGGCGCCCCCTCGTTGTGTAGGTTAAATAAATAATAGCTACTATAATATATTATAAAAAAAATGTTTACCTTTTTCTTTTCCCTTTTTTACCTCGTTTTAATATTGTTGTACTGTAATTATAATTGTGGGAAGTCATTACTTAAGTCGAGGCTGAGTTTTAACACTTGACATGTGAATTTGTGAATATGTATCGCTCGTAATTCACATATTAGTCGTAACTCCTTGTTTTCATTGTTATGGGTTCGTCGACCACTTGTGAAAGAAATTCTTTGTATTATATTATTATTATCAGAGAGAGGGTGGTTCTGGACCACATATGTTAATATATTATTAATATTGGTAAAATAAAATTGTTACATATGACATTATGAGTTTTATTCGGTCGCCTGAGAATATATTTTTCTTTCCAGGTAAAGTTTTTTCCTGTAATAATAATTGTATTTGTGTCAATAAATCAAAAGTTTATGTTCAAGCTCAGAGAGCACATCGAACAGATAACAAGTTGTCACTATGTTGTCCACCAATCTCATGAAATCCTACCAACTTCTTAATGTGTTGAAATAAAGAATAGAAAAGGGCATCCTTTGTATGGCTCAATAAGCAGTTAAACGTTTTTTTTTAGTGACAATCAATAGTTCAAGTACAATCATAAACACAGCATTCGAACTGCTAGAAGTAAAAGGAAAATGATGTTTTGTTATTTCTAAAATACCTTTTCGACGCCATGCTTTATTATAGTAAAAGTCCGTATTCGCGCTTACTTCATTCGCGTTTGCACTATTTGTGGATAGAAGAAATGCGACCCAATTCCTATATTTACGTATAAAGATTTCATTATTCACGGATCTAATCGGTACATACATGTGTAATTAAAAAGGAATCGGTATCCTTTTTAAACCCGTCATCAATTGGACTTATAAAAAGGGAAAAATATACCTTATTACAACTACGCCTAAAGTGTGCTGTTAAATGATATCGCCGCTATACGGCCAAAATTAATATACGATCCCGATCTAAAATCGCCAGATTGAAGTAGAATTTTGACATTACGTGTATTAAAATTACTGTCAAAAAGTTCATCAATCCATGGATTTTCGATCGGGATTGCATATTAATTGTCGCCGATATAGGTTCGGTTTTTCCTTTATCGTAAGCCGCTTTCTCCGCGGTCGGTGTTTTTCACAAAGTAAATAAATAGAATGTTTAAGTAAAGCAACCTTATTATTCAATATATACAGTATGTTACTAGTTTCTGCCACATATTAGACGCTCAATATGCTCAAAAAGTTCAATTTGCATGTACTGTATTATATTAGGTTGGGGAAAAAGTCTTTTCGCATTATAGTATGTATGAACTTGTAATAAAATCGGAAAATGTGTGATTTGCATTTGTTTTCGTACCGCCAAGATGAGTGAATCTAATGAAGAAATTCGATTCATTTTAAAATTTTACTACAAAAAAGGTAAAAATGCAACGCAAGCCGCGAAAAAAATTTGCGATGTTTATGGACCTAGTGCAGTGTCTGTGAGAGTAGCACAAATTTGGTTTAAGCGTTTTCAATCCGGAAATTTTGATGTCAAAGATGCACGTCGCTCTGGTCGCCCCATTACGGATAAAATGGATGGCATTTTTGAAAAAGTGGAGCAAGATCGGCATATCGGTAGTTACGATGTAGCTGAAGAACTGGGAATTGACCACAAAACAGTTTTAGCGCATTTGAAAAAAACTGGGTACACAAAAAAGCTACATATTTGGGTACCTCACGAGCTTACTGAAAGAAACTTAATGAACCGTGTTCTCATTTGTGATTCTTTACTACGACGTCATGAAACGAATCATTTTTGAAGAAGATGATGACTGGTGATGAAAAGTGAATCACGTACGACAAGAACGTGCGAAAAAGGTCGTGGTCAGAGGCCGGTCAGGCTGGCTACACAGACTGTGGCGAAACCCGGGTTAACTCGCAACAAGGTGATGCTGTGTGTGTGGTGGGATTGGAAGGGCATTATTCATTATGAGCTGTAACACCAGGCAGGACCATCGATTCTGAACTCTACTGCAGACAACTGATGAGATTAAAGCAAGAAGTTGAGAGAAAGCGGCCGGAATTAATCAACAGAAGGGGTGTGGTTTTTCATCATGATGACGCTAGACCTCACACATCTTTAATCACTCAGCAAAAATTAAGAGAGTTTGGCTGGGAGGTATTAATGCATCCGCCGTATAGTCCTGACCATGCACCTTCAGATTTCCACCTGTTTCGAAATCTTCAGAATTCTTTAGGCAGTGTCAGGTTAACATCACGAGAGGACTGTCAAAACCACTTGTCGCAGTATTTTGATCAGAAGTCCCAAAATTTCTATAGCTATGGGATCATGTCCCTACCTACAAGATGGCAAAAAGGTATCGAACAAAATGGTACCTACATACTTTAGTTAAATGTAAATAAACTATATTAAAAAAGTTTTGAAATTTCTTAAAAAATGCGAAGGATTGTAAAGTATTAGAAATGAATAAAAAAACAAGTATGTTAATTTCAAAAATCTTTTTAATAGATGGTACGCAGCGCTGTCCACATGTTTATTTGCATATATATATATATATATAGCCTACTGCCGTACATTTACGTCAAATTACAACAAATAACTACAATGTCTAACATTTTGATATTGCACTGAAAATTACAAATTCAAATCATAACGTACAGCAATAGGCTTTACATTCGTTCAACGGTAAATCTAAGCCAAGCTAAATGACTACAGATAGTAAAGCCTCAATGGCGGGTTCATGAATATCAATTTTGTCGAGAATCTTGTATTGAAACATTGAGAACTGCACGCAATATTGACACTTACGGAAGCGTTCGAAGCACGACACTTCTTGCAAACGATAATCCAACACATTGCTCATATTATCGTATTACATTTACAAAACATTAAAAAAGCTGATGTATTGTCTACATGGACAATTTTATTTACCTCGCTATTTTGTTTGTCGTGAGCAATTGCGATTTTTGGCACAAATAATCTCTGCGCATTCGCCTACGGTTACAATGAACATCGACCTCTCACGCACACTCGCACACAACGTTCGCTCTCGCAAACACACGTGATTAATTTAAATGTATTACGCCAAAGAATAAAAATAATTATTTACATAACAGACTAACTACATAGGTACATAATGGATAAATTATATATTTTTAATATAAAAAAAGTAATACATTAGCGCGTGTATCATGGAGCGACACCGATGCCTTGATATGTCAACATAAAATGTACTTTATTTACAAAAAATAATGAACAATGAGTATGTAACAGATAAATTGGGAGATTACCGATTTAGAATTATTATAATATCTTTGTATCGGGGTGTACATTTTAGCTAAAATACATTAGACACTAGCCTATACACGCTGAAATTGTTGAGTTTATGGCTTGTTAAATATGAAAAATTTGGCTGAAAACAATAATGCTACAAGATTACATAAAAAAATGTTCGTTACTATAAAATGAACTTGAATAACACAATCAAATATCATCGATTAACATAAAAGGAAACATTAAAGTACTTACCAATAAACACAATAATAATTTTAGCGCATATAATTTTACATTACAAAATGACGCTATGGAATCATTTAGTGATAACATTTACACAGTAACATATAAAAAAGTTATACAAAACCCGAAATACTGGTAATGGAACCAAAGTCTTTACACAACAATAATAATAATTAAACATAAAATTATTTACAAACATCCAACGTAACAATAATTACTTTATAATTAGACAGTTATTATTATATTTATTCTAAGTTATAAATAGTTGCACTGATTGTATATATCTTCAACTTCTTACAAATCTCTCAAAATCCAAAGATAAACGAGTATTTTAATCGATTGCAATATTTCTATCAAAGAGGTGAAATGTATCGATATTTTAGTTTTTAGTTTATTACAATAATATGGTAGAAAATATTTGCTAAAAACATTATTTATTTATTTATTGTGCTTTTTAAGGGGCTCAAGTAAAAGAAATATTGCAATATTTTGAATAAAATTACCCAATAGTCAAAAACGGTAGATAACCATAACATATATTTTTTTAAGTATCGAATGTTAGATAAGCCATATCATAATGATGCAATACTGACATATCGTCACCATTTCACTCAAATCGAGGTCGAATCGATTTTTAAAAAAGTCGAATTTACATTCCCAAACTCATATTTGTACCCAAAATAATTTTTTATTACCGATTACACTAAAACACTAACAAGATTAAATTTTAACAACACATCGTTAACTAAATTTTGTGACAAGTTTTGATCCTCTTTAACCGATAACCGTGAGAAAATAATCAATTATAACCTATTATAATTAATCACTTGAAGTCGTCTCCAGTCTATAATCGTAATGTATGGTAATGTTAAATAAAACGTTGTATAAACGTACACCGGTCTAAAATCTTCCACTTAAGAGGTGCGTTTTACTCAAGCGTGGGGGATACGAACTAAAATTCTTCCCCACTACACTAGAAACGCACCGTTAAGCTAATTTCTCTTCAATAACGTCAATCCTTTATTCTCTTATCTGGTAATTATAGGACAAATGCCTCAATGCGGAACATCAGTGATAAGTTATTAATACAAGTCATTTACTGGCTAAACAGCAAACCATTAGGAACCTTTTTCAGTAAAATTGCCACAGATAAGGTCCTAGTGAGCAAGTGTCGTATTCTCGTGGTCGGTCGTGAGCTGCAGTGTGTTCACTGCAGACAGGCCTGTAGTTTCTCGATCCACTCTTGCGCGGCGTTGGCGTCGCTCGCGCAGAAGTTGTACGTTCGACGACTCGTGCGCAACTGTATAATTGATATTAAAATATATTTATTATACATATATTTTCGCAAACAATATTCTACATATCTCGTAGGATCGAATGTACCTTGAGATTATAACATAGTATAGACATTCTGGAATAGTGTAGCTTCATATCAGTGAAAAAAATATTTTATTCGAATTTTTTGTTCTGGAGATTACCTCCTAATTACCTCAAAATGGTTACTAAACTGGAGTAGATGCGGTTTGCATGGATTTAAAAAGTTTAGAGATTGTCATATGTCTAGCAGTAGACGAATAAAGATGATGATATCTAAAACTTATACACATAAGAAAAACGGTACTTACATCGAAGAAGGACCTATCGTCACATTTCTTTGGCGGTCCGGGCGCGGGCGGCGCCTGCGTAACTGTTATAACTTCCGCCAGATCTGTCAGAGAAAAACATTACATGTAAAGGTTAACATCACGCTCCTCTTTCTTAAAGAGGGCTATAGAAGAGTATTTTGTTTATTAAGGTTAACCAAAGTATTATACAACAACTTAAATATAAAATTACACATCCTACTAAAATTATAAATGCGAAAGGTTTAATTTTTGGATGTTACTCCTTCACGCAAAAACTACCAAACGGATTTGGATGAAACTTTACACATATACAGAATGTTACTAAACTACCCGTAAAGCCGAAAGGAGGTTAAATGGGGCCTTATAACGAGTGAATTCACAATATTTAAGAACCGTACTAACGCTGTATAACATACCCCAAAAAAATAAAAAAAAAACTGATTTTAATTATGAATGATGGAAAAAGTATTAAAGTAGACAATTATTAGGTAAAATAGGTACGTAGGCCTTTCTGTTAAATAATCTGGTTTACTGACATGACAGCTTACTAGGGTTGTTGGCTTTGATAATTCATCATCATCATCATCATCATCAGCCTATCTCCGTCCACTGCTGGACATAGGCCTCACCTAAATAATAATACCTTTGATAATTAATTAATAAAAAATGTATGTAGAAAATGTCCTGGAATAACATAGAATATGTTTTGTGCAGGGAAAATGTTACATCCCTCGGGAATGCGGGTGAAACCGCGGGGGACAAGTTACAGATAAACATTATTATAGTGTAAACATTTAATGGCAAACACAAATTTAAATTGTATAAAGCGAATCATAAAAATAACAATTACACGCTTATATCCACATACCGCCGTAGATATCAAGTCCTAACATGACATGGAGTGAGCAGTGCCACCATCTTCCGGCACATGAGCAACTAAACTAACCTTTCTAATGGAATGGATTACGCAATAGAGTTTTTGGTTTGTTTAATAATATATAAATTATTATTTTGCAAAATCCTTTAACACCCCTACTATAGTTTTTTCTAAATTTTCAATGTACGATTACGCCACTTTAATTATATTTAAAGATTTACACCCAGACACAACAAGCAGACATGTTCATGCACACAAATGTTTTATCCTAGGTAGGAATAGAATCCACGACCTGTGGCATTTCTGTCTGGGTCTCCTAACTTATGTATCTACCTCAAAGAAATTTGTAGGAAATTTAGTAATTTAAGGATGGAATGACTTATTCGACATTCAGAATAAGTCATTCCTCTTATAAACCTCTGTGGTTTTTTGTGAATGATTTTAAGTTTTATTTTCCATGTATTTATGTTTGTTCAATAATAAAATAATAAAAAAAAAAAAAAACTATCATGCTAACAGCACCGTTAATAATAGTCAGTAGTATTATATATAAGGTTCCTTTGACGCACCATAACCTCAAAACTACTGAACATATCGGGATGGGACTGCTACCATTCGACGCGGAATTTTTCCTAGATTGATATAGGCTATGTATGATACCGATAAACGCGCCTGAAACCTCGGGGGACAGCTAATAATAATATATTATAATATCTCACCAATAAAGCCTTTGCAATGAGAGTCCTCCATGGCGTCGTAGTAGCGCAGCTGATGCTTTATAGAGTCCAAAACGAACCATCTGTTGGGGAAATTGATACATTAATAAAATATAATACATCAAACGCGTTTAGCGGTTAGGGAGTTAAGTGGTAACAAAAATACAGACTCACACACAGAAATAATATTTTAGTACACCCATTTATTAGCTTACTAATGTTATTTTTAATGTATACGTTATTGTCAACTCGTAACCGGTCAAAAGTGGTTATGGTCAATATCCTTAGTCAAACAGTTGACTGATTTTTCCAGATAAAAGTGGTTTAAACCAGTTATCAATTGGATTGTAACATATCCTGTAAACAGACATTCCTAAAGATTGAATTTTGTGTCTATCTAAACTAATATTATAAAGAGGAAAGATTTGATTGTTTCTTTCTTTGTTTATCACGATTTAACTCCAAAACTACTCGAACAATTACGAAAATTCTATCACTAAAGCTACATTATCAGCGACTAACATACTATATTTATACCCGTATTCTCACAAGAACGGGAACTAAGCGGGTGAAATTTGCTATAACTTTCGCATATTACCTCTGTTTCCATCCCTTGAGCAAAGCGCCTCGCTTGTACAGGTGCCCTTCGTGGGTTCGATTCTCAGCCACGTTCGACGAGAACTGCTCGTAATACTGTTGCGAGGATGACTGCAGTGTCGCTACACCTATAACAATAATAAAGTCAATAAATATCCTGGGACATCTGTTCCTAAGGAGAGGATGTACTATTCAACTACATCAAAACATCCCAAGACATTCTTCACATGGTTACCTGACCCAAGTAGAGTGTACTGCTTGTAGTATGGCTATCAGGTAACTGATATACTACATATACTACTTTTTTTTTTCTTAAATACATACTTATACTTGGCTACTTGTGTACTTCTTCAGGGTAAAAAATATTCCACGGCTGATGCTACTAAGCAGATCTTGTATTATGGAAACCAGATAACTGATATAATACTTTTTTTTTCTTAATATTAGTTTTTTTAAGAACTATATTTTTTCAGTTTACAGTCAGACACAAAAAGATATTTACACGGACACAAATATTCGGCCTGAGTGGGAATCGAACCCACGACCACCAGGCTAACAGGCCCATCATGTGATATCATAATGTACACATACTATTGGAGACGGTGGGGCGGTGTTCCTTGTCGCGGTCCTGGGGCGGCGCCTTGTACTTGGTGCAGGGCAGCGAGAACGTGTCCGCGCAGCGCTCGTGGCAGCCGGCGCCGCAGTCCACGCAGCGGACACCCGTCTGTCAATTTTATACAACATGTATTAAATCAGTCGCATTTATTGTACACACACAAAAATTGTGTTTCGGAAAAACTGTTTTTATTTTTTGATGTACTCATTCCATGTGATTACAAAAACATAATATTAATTTATTTCTGTCTTTAAACAGAGGCCACAGGTACTAGTGGGAGGTAGTTGTTAAAAATATATTCTTTTTAAATATAAAATGGCCTCGCGTTAGGCTTTCGACTGACCTTAGGAGTGACGAGGAAGCGATACTCAGCTTACCCAGAAGATGCCATTTCACTCTGGCCTCGAATAAATCCAGATAAAGGCGTCGGGAAACACTGACTCCAGAGAAGAGTTCCTCCTAATTGAAAATGTAGGACAGGCAGCACAAGCGGCGCACGCTGGGCACGCTGGGCACGCCGGGCACGCCGGGCACGCCGGATGAGTCAGTATGTACCTGCAGCGGTCCCCACAGCAGGTCCTGGCAGTGGTCGCAGCGCGCGGGCGCGGCGGCGGCGGCGGGCTGCCAGCGGTGCGCGGGCGCGGGCGCGGGCGCGGCGGCCAGGCGCCCGTGCACCAGCACCTCCAGCGTGCGCCGCTTGTGCCACGCCAGGCTGGCGCCGCGCACCACGCCGGACGACATCGACGAGTTGCGCTGCACGACCAAAATGTTCATTCATTTTAAATAAATATACACGGATATTTTTTACACAAGGTAATGATTGAGAGCGCAAAAAAGCTTATATTGCTTAGAAGACGGTACGCTCGCGATATACGTTCATGCTCGGAGCACCGATACCAAACTATGCAGAGCTTATTCTATGGAAAACGATGAGATAAAATAAAAATTGGATAACAGAGAAACCAAAGACTTAAAAAAATAATATCAGATAAAAAACAACGTTAACGATCGTGAAAAAGGGGAGAAAAAATAAAACGGTTTTGGAAAAAGTGCAATTAATTAAAAAAAGCTAACCAGGACTCTGTTTAGGTCAGAGGGTGAAGAGAGGTCACACCAAGGAGCCTTTAAAAAAAAGGAAACCACTCATGCCAGCTGTTTGCCTACAGCAGTGATCCCTAGCTCGACAAAGCTTTTATTTATACATAAAACATCAACTTCCGTATGTTGGTGTACGCAAAACTCGAAAAGAAGTCAATGGATGTCTTCCATTCTTGTGTTATAGCCGCTAAGGTAAGCAAGCAAAAACAAATCCTTTGCATGCCATCTTCTTAACTGGTCCTAAAGGGGTAACTTAAAAATTACATCTAATTTTAAATTTCGAGTGACGATTTCCTCACCTGTAACTCCAAGGTGTTGGGTAGCTCGAGCTGGTCCCAGCGTACTCGCCACTTCTGCGGCAAGTGGCCCAGTTCTAGCTCCAGTTGCCTGATACGTTCTAGTAAACCGGTGAACGCGTCTGGCATACTGCGGGCTATGCTGTCGTACCTGAAGGGATGTGGTTAATTATTTCGAAGAAATAGTTTTAGGAAGAACCAATTTTACTAAGATTCTTTGAAGTTTTAATTGGTTTCTATTACTTTTTTGTGACAAGTATGTTAGTTTATTCAACATTTGTTACATGTTCTACAATTTGATTTTTTTATGCCTTGGCAACACCAGGGAAAAAGTCAAGTTGTTAAGTGTCATGCCTGCAATATCACCGGCTCCTTACCATTTTAACTGAAACTCGGTAATACACAAGTAGTAATGTTGCGCTGTTCTGATAACAAATAAATTTATCCTTATTTCCTTCATAATGTGAGAGCGCGAGCCTCTTAAGGTGTTTGTCGAGAATTGGTACAATGTTGCCGTGTCAATGGCCCACGTGTCGACAACCTCATGTGCAAACTTATTGTTATTTGACTCACCCGGCAGTGACAACCCTGCGGTGCGGATGGCGCAGGTCGGGCTCGGCGGGCGGCAGCGCCTCCAGGTCGTAGGGCGCGCCGTGGGACAGCTCCTCGCTGGTGTAGTACTGCCACACCTCCAGCGCGCATACCGACGACACCGGCCGCAGTACCTACATCAACAAACATTCAAGACGTTATTTAAATATCCCATAGACAAGTTAACATTTAAGGGTGTATTCCAACAGATTGGAGAGCACCAGCTGGGCGATTGTGTAATACTAGCAGAATCGAAATTGAGGTGATTTGCTACTAGATTGACCGTTGTGTGATTGCTATCTAACTCACACACCTAAGCGTGAGAGAGATAAAAATAGTAGGGCAATTTTATATTACACAACAACGACAACTGTTGTCTTACATCGCTCGAGCGCCAAACTATCAATCTATTATGAGATAGGTGTCAAGATTGAATCCAATAGTTACATAATGCGGGTGCTGCTTATGCGTACTCGTCCAATTATACACGTTAAAATAAAAATTGTCAAAACTACAGTAACTAATGTGCCACTTTATTTACGTCCAGGAATAGAACAAACACCAATGCCGTTCACGGCTTGATATTCCAAGTATCGGACGATGTATAAACGCAAAGTACATTGTAAAGAAATGAGTATAAACTCACTGGATTATCCAAATCGGGTGTGTACAGAAAGTTGTAGAATACGGGTGACTTCTGATGGTGCTTGTCTATGTAATCGAATAGGGAGTGTCCTAGCGGAGGCGGCCGACCGGGGCCGAACGAACCCGAGCCGCATTCCTCCTCCGAGCCAGCGCCTGTCTCCACACCCTGTAGATAAGAGAAGAATAAAAAAAAGTAATAAATATCCTGGGACATTCTTTACACACTATCTGATCCCAAACTAAGCAGCGCTTGTACTATGGAAACTAGATAACTGATATACTACATTTACTACTTTTTAACATACTTATATAGATATTTACACCCAGACATGTTCATGCACACAAATATTTGTTCTGGGTTGGATTCAAACCCACGACCTGCGGCGTGACAGGGCTCCAACCACCAAGCCAACTGGCTTATCAAGTTGTGCCGAAATTACGCTTAAAATCTTAAGATATGGATCCCTCATTCTCAATATCTAAATTATTGGCATATCTTCACTGTCATCATTATCACTAGCCTGAATAATCATAATAATATTATAAATGTGAAAGTTTGTACATACGGATGAAACTTGGCACATAGAGCATATCCTGGAATAGCATATAGGCTACTTTTTATCCCGGGAAAATGTCATATCGCTCGTAATGTTACGCGGAGGAAACCGCGGGGGACAGCCAGTTCCCGAGGGACGTAACATTTTCCCCAAAAAGTATCCAATCTGTTATTCCAGGGCACTTTCTATATATGTGCCAAGATTCATCAAAATCCGTTTGGTTGTTTTTCCGTGAAAGAGTAACAAACATACTTACATACAAATCTTTCCTCTTTATAATATTAGTATAGATTATAAATGCGGTAGTCAGGTTGTTTATTATATTATCGATATTGATACAATTTGGTACACACATTCTACAAATAAAAATAACAATAATGTAGTGTGACGTACCAGCCTGGTGGTGTCGGCGCGCTTGTCGTCGGCGGCGGTGATGCCGAGGTCGGCGCGCTGGGCCTCGCTGTCGAGCAGGAACGTGCGGAAGCGGCACGACACGCTGTGGTACGCCACGAACCTTAGGTAGTACTCGTTCAGCTCGAACGCCAAGGGGAACTGCTTCTGGAGCTGAGTGTAACAAGGAAACGATTATTAACAGAACTTTAATAAATAATAAATATCCTGGGACATTCTTTACACACGGCCATTTGATCCCAAACTAAACAGAGCTTGTACTATGGAAACCAGATAACTATATATATATTATGATACATATAGACTACTTTTTATTTTTCTAAATACCAGTAGTAATCCAATTACAACAATTATAAATGTTTTATCAAACTTAAAATTTATATTTCTATTCTATATGGAGTATGTTTAAGCAACTATGAAATATGAAATTCGTAATACCTACTCTTTAATACACAAAGGTCTCTTTCATATACAGGATAATTTTTTCGAGTAGGCATGGATGTCCAAATCCGGAACTATGAGATGATACTACAAAAAAGGGAACTGTTTCTCGAATGTTTATTTTTTTTCAAAAACAAACTTGTTTGATTCCTGGCTATGAATATTGATTTTTATAAAATCCAATAATGCAGTTATAGTTTTCATATTTATCGGACCCGAAATACACTTATTTCCCCATACTTTAGATTAGGTCAACAACGTCCGCTTGAAAACTTCAATCTGTATAACTATAGAAAAAAATATGATACAGCCGATTTCCCCTGTCAAAAACACTTTCAACAACCAACCAAAATAGGCTGTATTCTTACTTGATGTACGGCATCGAGGAACATGAGGAATGTAGGCGTGAACCCTTGCTGAGGAGTAGCAGCGATGTTTGAGCGCTGCTGGAACTTGTGCCCTAACGCAAGCCACTCCTTCTCCACGAGGATCCGGAACCCTTCTAGGGTCCTGTAGTACGGGTCTAGGCATATCTGCGCTAGTGAAGATATCTGAAAGAGCAAGTAGAGTTGATTATAGTTCAGTTGGAGAAGCTAAAAAAATAAAAAAAGTGTTATTTGGACTCGCATAGTTCGTTAAACTCGTAGGGTTGCGTTTCAATGTACAAATTATTTAAAAAAAAACGCTACAAAAAAATCCGTTTTTTGTATGGGGGGATAAACTCTTTAAATCGTATCGCTTTAATTTACTTTAATTTCTTATTACAGCGGCCATAGTGTCTATCTATTACGGTTCAGTGTTTGTAACTCTTCAGAAAGTCTTCTATATTCTTTTTTAATAATAGTATCTGCCCCGGGAGTCACCCACATTACCGTTGGAATTAATGTTTTTGTAAAAACGATCCCAATATCACTGGGGAATAATGTAGCTTTTATCAGTATAAGATTTTTCTTGTTGTTGTTGTAACGATGTTACAGCTTCGGATATTACTTCTTACATCCAAACTTAAAAATGTTAATTAATAATATTAGTGAAGACATAAGATAAAACTAACCTGAGCGGTGACATCCCACCCATCCTCCAAGGATAGAAGCACGGATGACCCCTGGATATCCAGCAGGTCCACCACAGCGCCAGACAGCTGGAACAGCTGCCTCAGTTGCCACAACCATCCAGATTCCTCTATTAACCTGCATAAATGTAAATCCGAGATAAACTTTAGTACATGCAACTGTCTATCACAGACAATTTGTTTCCAATCTACTGGACAGATTAAGTTGAAATTTGGGACACTTATGAATTTATAGTTAATATTAGTAATATTTAAAGTATTAAAACACTAGTGCAGAGTTCGTCCAAGGAAGCAGAAGTATTTCGTTTAGAAAAGTAAGTGGGGCCGGCGAAATGACAGGCACAAGACTTAACAACTTGACGTCTCAGGGTCAACTAGCATGCCCCCTGGCTATTAGTCGGCCCCTGACAATCGAGAGTACCTGTAGAAGCCGGGGTCGGGCGCGTCGGGTTCGGCGGAGGGCACGGCGGCGCGCATGAGCTTCTTGAAGGCGTGCTTGGTGGCGCGGCTCTCGGGGTACTCCACGGGCACCGGCTCGCAGCCCGCCAGCGCGCCGCCGCCGCCCGCGCCCGCGCCCTTCTCCGATACCACGTACAGCGCCGCGCGGGCCCGCCCACCCTGCCCGTACCCGTACCCCGCCCCCGTCTCGCCTGACACTGTGCAATGACAAATATTTTATATTTTATTTATTTAGAAAACCAAGAGCTATTTTACAGAACATGTTCACAATCACAAAATACAACATATCATAAGCCGAGCAGAAAACAAACATACATAAGAAAGGTAAGTAAGTATAACAGTTAAATAAAGTGATATTTCCTTTTAGAAGCAGGCAAGTACAGGAATCGTTTAATAATCCCCAAATCAGTGTTTTTAGTATTTTTGTTGATAGTTTTGTATAACCTAAATGTGAGTGGGTAAATATTATTTTCATACATGTTTATGACAGGATCATTTGGATTGTGCAGGCACTGAACATTAGTCTTTCATTTTAATAATGGTGACATAAGTGTTCATGACATAATGCCATCCGCATTCCCAGAAGCTAATGTATAATTTAGATTGTGCGTAGCTTGATCGTTCTTTTACTATCTAATAATTTGTTGATTATATATTTTTTACATAAAAGAAAATCGTGTAAAAATGTATTACGATACAAATTGATTAGTATAATATCAAAGTTGACATTTATAATTGTATCTGCTTCTAATTTTCAAACCCAAAATAACAGATCTCAAAATTCTGTGATGCTATTGTAAATTGTTTGTTGAATCACTAATAATTGGTTTAAATGAATTAACTGCTTCACTACTCCCATAATCATCCGATGAAAATTTTACTTATGAAGTTTAATTGATATTTTAAAAATGTTCTAGATTAAATTTGACGGGCCAGTTGGCTTGGTGGTTAGAGACCCTGACTGCCAAACCGAAGATCGGGGGTTCGATTCCCACCCAGGAAAAACATTTGTGTGCATGAACATGTCTGTTTGTTCTGTGTCTGGGTGCAAATATCTATATAAATATGTATTTAAAAAAGTAGTATATTGTATGCCATACTACAAGCAGTACACTCTGCTTAAGTAGGGATCAGGTAACCAAATGTGAAGAATGTCTTGGGATATTTATTTATTTAAATATTATGCGTATTAAAATAAAACTCACCAGAATCAACATCGGCAGTGGACAGCCTCTGCCTAGGCTGGTACAGATCCAGATGCGAGGGCTGTCTCCGATCCTTGAGCGAGCCCCAGCGGCCGAAGTGTCTCCCGCCCCCTCCCCCGCCCCCGGCGCCGGCCCCCGCGGCCGCCCCGCCCGCGCCCGCTCCAGCGCCGCCCTTACCGCCGCTGTTACGTCCGAACAAGCTGCATATTTATTACATGTGCTTTTAAGCTTACATAAGAATCTTTTAATATTGTCTTTATTCACACAATCGGCTCGAAGACCTCAAAGGTGTATCAGAAGGGTATCTAATAATACTTAATAATACTTTTTATTTGCTTTAAGCATGATCTTGCATGAGCTGTGGGCCCCCAGAGCCATAATCGCGTTGTTCAAATGATTGCAGGTGCATACCCGAGCGTGCCCGCAGCCTTGGTGAGAAGAGGCGTGTGCGTGGCCTGCTGGTCCTCGCAGTACAGCAACAGCGAGTCCAGGCTCAGACTCGAGTCTTCCAGGTCTCCTCTAGACGCTGGAGTGCAAGCCACGAGGGTTGCTAGGTATCTTTCCTGGAAACAATCCACGTTTTGGGACATGCTTTACACAACGTTTACCATTCCACATTTGAATACTAGCGAGATTCCTTAGAGGTTATTGACTACATGACTCCCCCCCCCCTGAATGGGTCACGTAGTATGGGTACGTTCCCTAACTGATATACTTCACATACTTCTTTTTCATTGACATCCACTGGCAATGTTACCTGTTCTAAACTAGACGTTGTTTCCGTGCCGCTCTGCGTGGCGCCTGGTGTTTGATGTGTCGCTTTGAGCATACCCATCACACCTTTATGATGTGATGCCGATGATCTGCAAACGACATGGAATAACATATTTACCTATTCTATATCTATACTAATATTATAAAGAGGAAAGATTTGTATGTTTGTTACTCTTACACGCAAAACCGATTCAACGGATATGGATGAAACTTGGCACATAGATAGAGCATATCCTGGACTAACATATAGGCTACTTTTAATCCTGGGACAATGTGATATCCCTCGGGAACGCGGGTAAAACTGCGGGGGACAGCTAGTCGATTATAAATTCATCGTGCACTTGAGCGTGACGTGATTCCTCTTTATTAAGATTTCTGTGAGATATATACATTGTAAGTATGTATTGCTTGTTCTAGAAATAAGCTGTCAAGAAAATGGTTCACAAAAAAATATAATAATATGGTAAAAAAAATTATGTTGTGAAGATTGAAAAGAAATTGTCGCGAAATCGATTCCCAAATACAGCTGTGATTATAATCAACAAAATTTTGTTCAATACAATATTTACGTACACCACGCCACTGTTTCATAATTAACAAAACCTTTTCCTCGGAGCCCCTATAATTTTTTACTTTATTTTATTTTTACTTCTTGTTATAGCTAGTATAAAAATTTAAGGAAAGAATTAAGACTGTTTTAGTACAAAAGGCTTTCTACAACACAAATGATTATTTTAATAACGACAATGCTTGGGTGTAGCGCTCGCTTCTGCAGGACACATCTTTATGTACAAAATCTTATTTTGAAAAGAGTAATTGCTGAGTTTATTGCCGGCTCTTCTCAGTAAAAGCAAGCTTCCGAACCGGTGTTAAAGTCTGACCATTCAGGCCTGTGAAGGCCTATTTGAATAAATATTTCATTTCATTTCATTTCAGTATAGTAAAACACACTATGAGTTTTAATTTCAACACTCTACCTATGACAGTTCATAAAATACAGCCTGCTCGTCAACATCGGAAGCTTGATAACCTTTGGGTACAGAGTCCTAAAAACAATTGAAACTTACCTAGATAATAGTGCATGCGTCCGCGGATGTCGCCACGTAATGACGGGAAGTCGAGATTGTCTGTAGCACCGCGAGATCCGCCGCAACGACTCGTCACCGATGCTCTCGGGTACGGGTATCACTGCTGGGTAACTATGGAGAGATATTTTGATGTCATTATTTACTTGCAAGCGACAGTACCAAATTACATATACTGTTTTACGAACTTCTTCGCGTTATATAGGGAATATTATGCAAAATATTTTGTGTTTTTAATTGTTTTTTTTTTTACCTTTTAAACGCAAATGTCGCCTATTCTCGACAATAAACAGGTCACAGAAAAATTCAAAATAAACATATTAAATCATAAATAAACATATTAAATCATAAATAAACATATTAAATCATAAATAAACATATTAAATCATAAATAAACATATTAAATCATAAATAAACATATTAAATCATAAATAAACATATTAAATCATAAATAAACATATTAAATCATAAATAAACATATTAAATCATAAATAAACATATTAAATCATAAATAAACATATTAAATCATAAATAAACATATTAAATCATAAATTTTATGTGTCTTATTGATAAGGTTTAAAAACTGAATCTCTAATTATTACTTAATTGTGCACAGCAAACAAAATTGAAAATTAGTTATTCAAATATTTGATGATAAAAAAACAACATACATAAATGATAGAATTTACCGTCTTGAAAAAAATAGGGCGTGATAGGTACATAGAGTAGAAGCCTGTATATAAAAAACTTATAAAAGCTTGTAAAAAACAAAAAAAACATAGTCTCAAATAAATTTATCAATATCCACTTCTAAATAACAATCAATTTTCCATATTAAAACATTTGACAAAGGAATACATAATTAATAACGTATATACAGGATTTTGATGAAACTTGGCGCAATATCAGTAGCTTATAATCCTGGTAAAATATCCATAGGAACGCTGGGGACAGCGAGCACTTAAATAAAGAAGCTAGTTTAAGCCTAAAATATGGCGTGCGTCACCTCCTGCACAGCGTGTAGACGGCGTTAGCGTGCGCGAGGCGGAAGGGCGCGGCCGCCAGCCCCACGCGCGCCCAGTCGCGCGCGTACACGCGCTCGCGCACGCGCTCCAGCGTGCGCGCCGCCGGGCCCTCCGCCGCCTCGCCGCAGCCCAGCTCCAGCTCCTCCACTGCGGACGCAACCACCACAACCGCTAATAGATGACATGTGCATTTCACAAGTGAAACCTTAACACATCTACCTGTCTCATTCTCTCGCAGGTATATCCTAAAGATGTTTGTCAATGTTTTAGTGTCGCTTTTTGGCGTCATCGAGCTAAAGAAGTTACTTTACTTCAATAATAATATAGAATTTGAGAAAACTAAGGATTTTTTCTACATATAAATGTTAACAGCTATATTGTTACCAAATATCTATCGAAACCAATAATTAAGGAAAAAACATATAACACGTATTCGCTGGCTATAATTTAATTCTCTCTCCCCTCCTTTTTACGATAAACTTTGTGGATTCAACTTATTTTTTATTGATGAATAATAAATATACCAGTTAGTGAATCCTGAGATCCGAAACATGATTGAGTAAAATAAACTCGATAAAAAAGCAAAATATTGCTTCATATTTTAAATTTATAGTACGTATTATAAAACGTCTTACATGATAAAGTATCAGCTGATAAGGAAGACATGAGTGGCGGAGAAGTCAACGACCTGGCATCAGCTGACGGCAGCACGTACTTCTGACGTTTGGACGGTTTGGGCTTGAGGCCGGCTTTACGCGCCGTCTTCAATAAAGTTTTCTTTGCAAAACCTCTGTAAAGAATAATATTACGTTAATATGTGGACGAACCCTAATAACCAATAAAAACGAAGTAATGGAGTTCTTAGTGCAGGGTTCGTCCGGAGAAGTACCACCTTACCCATTTCCGCTGTGAAGCAGTAGAGTACTTGTATTACTGTGTTTCTGTTTGAAAGGTAAGGTGTAATTACAGGCACATAAGACTTAACAACTTCACGTGTCACGGTCGACAATGCATTGACTATTCCCTGGTGTTGCAAATGTCCATAGGCGGCGTTGGCCATATAATATCAGGTAGACCGCCTGTGGGTCTACTTGACATATAAAAAAAAATGAGTTTGGACCAGACGCCTTACCATCACTTCTTTTAGCGATCCAGTTCGGGGCAAGCTTAATAATTTTTTGTTATTTTCTTTTAATAAAATATCCTGAGACATTCTTTTAAACACGGGTATCTGATCCTAAACTAGGCAGAACTTATAGGTATTATGAAAACCAGATAACTGATATACTACATATACTACTTTTTAAGTAAATAGTTATAGATAGATATATTTACATCCAGATACAGAACAAACATACATGTTCATGCACACAAATGTTTGTCCTGGGGATCAAATTCAGGATCTGATGGTGTGTGACAGGTGCTCTAACAACCAAGCCAACCGTTTTAATTACATATTCTATGCAAACTCAAGACAGTAGGAAACTATCCTGTATAAAAGATAAATGATCAAACACTAACCAGTGTATTGAACATCCAAAAATACATGGATACATCAAATGTGATCTAAATTCCATAATTAATATGACTGTTATGTACAGATCTAACCACAGAGAGTAGCTCTTTTGATGCTGTACAATTATGACGTCATAACTTGGTATTTCATACAAAACTCTATACATTCGATCGTTTTGACATTTAATAAAAAGTTGCTGATTCGACATGTCAGTCAACATCCCTATTATCGAAATCTGGAAACAAACGTAAATAAGACGGCGGGTTCAGACCGCGACATAGAGTCAGGAAGGCGGTGTGGTGTAGGTAGTGGTGGAGTAGTTACTTGAGCGTGTGGTGCTTGGGCTGCGGCTGGTGCGGCGCGGGCGCCAGGCGCGGCGCCAGCGCGAAGTGCAGCAGCGGGTGGTCCGGGTGCCGCAGCCGCGCCAGCTGCTTGCGGAACGTCTCCGCCAGCTCGCTGCTCACCTCCTCGTCCAGCGCCACCTGGCCACACCACACAACAGTCATATTAAATACCGAAACCGAATGTTATATCGAACCTATCTATCGAATAGATCTATACAGGTATAAGCGATATTCACTACTGCTGTGGGTAGCGAAAAATATGATTTGTAAGAAATTCTGCGGTTTGAGTGAAACAAAAAGACCATGCTATAACGGTAAGGCAAGCTGTATCTTTTCGCTTCTTTTCAAAACAAATACCCATAACGGTAACGATATCCGAATAAGATTAAATGGTACGATTACCGCAAACCTACGGTAACGGTAAAAGGATCATATTTGCATTATTAAATGAATGCAATTAAATTATAAAAATGTATATGTTTACAGATTTTTTGTTTTTATCGTCATTTATTTCCACCAGCTGACGTTCTCAAGAGAGGTATAGATAAATTGCCACTGCACTGGCAAAGATGCATAGTTGCTATTTATTTGTTTTATTAATTTACCTTTAACATTTAGTTTTATTAAATTAACTTTCATTTATAGACTTAGATAAATACCCATGACATTATGTACTGGACTGCATTTTGATAGAATTATAATAATAATTTTCAAACAAATTGGGGTACCACAAGGTGCTCACTTTGCACCTCTAATTTACCTTACATTCGTTAATGCAATTATTTACATACTTGTCTGTAACAAAGTTATTCTTTACCTTTATAAGCTGAAACGTTGCTGATCTAAGCTGCAGACCCTCCTGCATAGACTGCTCTAAGTGCGGTAAGTAATGCGTTCGAATTGCTTTCTCTCTCGTCAGAGAGCAAAGTGGAAACGAACGGACCACTGTTTGTTCGCACGCTGTAAAACAAATTGAATGAATTCAGTATTCGATCGCATTATAATTTACTAGCCTATGCCCCACGGTTTTTTCCACATTTCTGAGATAAAAATGCTACATTTTTTCCCGGATCCAGGGTTGATCTATCCATGTGATCATATTGATCCATTAGTAGCCGTCGCCGGCAACCTATAGTATCGAGCTAAGTCTATTAAGACGATGATAACTCAGTGGTAGGTGCGTCGAATGCCGTGATGAACGTCGTGGGTTGGAATCTTGCAAGGTGCTCGACCTTTCGGCAAAGAAAAACTACGTGAGGACATCATAGGTCTGGTGGCAAGGTATTATGTAGCACCAGCCTGCCTGGCTTCCAAGCACCCCAACTCGAGAGCCAAGTTTATGCGACGTACCGTAGGGGTCGGTGGGCGTGCCCTTGAAGATGAGGCGGTAGTTGGTGAGGAACAGCGCGCCCTCGGCCGGCAGCAGCGCCGCGGCGCGCCCGTCCGCCACCAGCACCCCGCGCAGCGCCGGCGCCGCCGCCGCCTCGCCCGCCACCAGCGCCGGGGACACGATGCGCGGCTGGGGGGGGGTACATTACTCAATTTCTATTTGTCATTATCAATCGGGAATAGTATATAGAGTATATAGACAACGTGCTACTTAAAGTCAACACAATCAAAGTCACCAAAGAAAAACCAACCTTCTGAACTGGTGGCAACCGTCGACTTTCCCTTGCCACCGCATCAAGTGTCTCCAAGTGCATGTGAACAACTCCTGGTATCATTTGATGCAGGCAGCGAATGTGATCAGCTGTCACTCCTCCTTCAGTACAAACCTATACAATAATAAAAAGACATACGTTTTAGTAAACTCACATTAAAACCTTAAACTGAAAAGAGACATTTCCTGAGAAGAATTTCATAGAAAAATTAACTTTACTGTTTTTGAAGTCCTTTTGATCCAGATAAACCTTATCACAAAACAATAGAGTAAATTTTAGCGCATTCTTTAATAAACGTCAAATCTCCTTAAAAAATTACCTTATCTACAAATCTGGAGACCATTTTGATGACATTGTTGCCAGCTTCGCCAGGATCAGCCTCTTCAAAACCCGATTCAGCGTCAACGCTATCTGATTCTGCTACACTGTTGAACAAAAATAATTGTTTCGTAAAATTTTACTGTTATACTAGACTAAACTTTTTGAAGTTATAGTAAAAGTTTTACGATTTTTCTACGGTACAGGCGCACATAATCAGGACCATCAGCATTTACGTACGACATTTTGTGACGCGTAAATTAAGTCGAATCGCGTACAGACTCCAACGCAATTTGCTCCTCGATGTAAATCATTTAGCAATACTTATTTATGTAATAGGTATACAGTTTATATAGTTTTAGAGTAGTAGAGCTCTTAGTGCAGAGTTCGTCCGGGGAAGTACTACCACCTTACCCATTTCCGCCGTGAAGCAGTAGTGCAATTGTATTACTGTGTTTCGTTTAGAAAGGTAAGGGGGCCGGTGAAATTACAGGCACATGAGACTTAACAACTTCACGTCTCAGGGTCGACAACGCATTGGCGATGCTCCTAGTGTTGCAAAAACCATAGGCGGCGGTGAACACTTACCATCAGGTGGACCGTCTGCTTGTTTGTCGGCCCAAGTGGCATAAAAAATTAAAAAAAAAAAACCAACTACATACGTATAACATAATATGAAACGAGATTTTTCAGAATTTAATATATTTCAGGCCTCACCAAGCCAACTGGTTATTAGTTATGACTCACTTCCCAAATTCAGGAGTAGGATACTGAAACCATTTCAAAAAAACTGAATTTTACATAGCTTTGGCTTTTCCCATTGTTCTATTGTTGCTTTATATAAATAAAAAAAACAATTTGTTTAATTTTAAGATTTAAATTTAAACTTTTAGTTTTTAAATTTTTCCTATTTTATTTCCCTTAACTTTTATAGTCTTATATTTGTTCCAAATGTGGTAAATGGTGTACACATCTATAATCGGTGTGTATATCAGAATACTGTAACATTACTTTATTATAAAATGCAAATGCTTAATATGTTTTATTTTATTCTACTAAGGTAGCAAACAAGCTGACGGCCCGCCTGATGGTAAACGGTCACCGCAGCCTATGGACGCTTGCAACACCGTGGGTATCACTCGATAATATATAATAAATAAATTAGTTATTTTTACCTATTAGTAATACTATTGCTAGCTCTATCCACATCGTCTCCCCGGACGTCAGCTCTCCTGCCAGCGCCCTCCAGCGGCAGCAGTAGGTACACCATGCGGTTCGCGTAGTGGATCGCCTGGCTGTACAGCGTCGACTCTTCGCTTGCTATTATTTCGCGTTGTTTCTCTGTGAACCATAAGTTATGTGTTATATTCATAGTTGAAAAGTTATAGAGGGGGGGGGGGGGGGGGCCGCACCTTTTTACAACTCTAGAGACAAACACTCTAACTTTTGTCTCAAACAAAAGACCCATTAAGAAAGAAACCACCATTTAATTTCCTCATTTCTCATGTAATTCAATATAATAATTCAAAATTGTATAGAGTGCCAATATATGATCTTTCTCAGAGTGATATTTTTATCACACTGTACGGTATTCAAATTTCACGTAATATAGTTCCAAAAGACTACAAATAAAGTTGCAATGACAGATGTACCGAACCTAATTACAAGGCTTCCACTTTCTCCTCTGGCTAAGGAACCCTAAAACTGTTCAAACAATATACCTGGTGGTAAACTAGGCCACAGCCGCATCTGCTCAGCTGCGATCTCCAGCGCGCTCGGCTCCTGCGCTTTCAGCAACGATATGTATTCTTCATCGTCCCTCGGACTGGGTACCCGCTGGTGATGCGTCGGACTGGGCAGGTATAGTGCCTTGATATCCCTCTGAACATCTTGGTAGAACGCCGCTTCCCAGAACTGTTGGCTCGTCCAAACTTGATGTTCCTATTGCGAATACCATCAAAATGTCAGCTAAACTATATTCAAAGGTTTTGATCAAGTACCGGATAGATTCTAGTTGGTAACGTACTAGTCCCGTCCAAGAATAATAATAACAAATACAAATTCACGATGAAATTTATGGTATCATATTCCTCGCAAATTATTCATGGGGTATTATTCAGATTGCAGCATAGAAAGCAAAAACATAAGCTATTATACGAGTAATATCTATATAAGTATGTATTTAGAAAAAAAAAGTAGTATATGTAGTATATCAGTTATCTGGTCTCCATAGTACAAGCTCTGCTTAGTTTGGGACCAGATGGCCGTGTGTAAAAGAATGTCCCAGGATATTTTTATTTATTTATATGTTATAATTCCTCAATCGACATTGATCTCCCTAGAATAGAAATCTAAAATAACCCACCTGTATACACATATAAGCGTACTGTATGACGCCGGTGCAGAGTTTCCTGCAGTAAGCGGTGGCCAGCGGCAGCATGGCAGCCGCTATCGAATGTTCATCAATAGCCGTCGCTGACTGGAGGGCGCAGTTCATTAGCCTGTATAGATAAAAAACATCATTAACGTGAGATAAATAGTGTTTTAGGAAACAGGCTCATTTATAAATTAATAAAAGAAAACATTTTTTACACAAGCTTTTTCGTGTCTGTCCTGTAATAGTTATTTTCCCTCATCGGAAACCGACCCTGGGTGCCAGAAAATTAAAATAAACACCCATATTTTAATGTATTTACATATGTTCGTGTCTGTGCTGTTGACTGTTGAGGTGTTCCTTCGTCTGAGGTCCTGGTTGTAAAATCAGGTCATGCTTACCACAAAAATGCACTGCCATTGGAACTTGTTAAATTTCAACTCCGTAGGATAAGAGAAAGTGTTATAATTATTTAATTAATTAGTTTGTTTAGGTCAGACTTGACCTATAATACCTTATAAACCATGGAAAAAGCCGTCACACACTATCCTTTGATTCTAAACAAAGCAGAGCTTGTACAATGAGGACCAAATTATTAATATACTTGAAGGCTGTGTGTTTGTATGCGTACAGGCAACTAGGGAGCGCTGCAGAATACATTACACTCTGTAAAGTATTCAGCATTCGCTGTTTATTAAAGTTCCATCAGTAGGCCGACATATGCAGATGGTCTTCCTGATGAAGTGGTCAGCGCCGCCAATGGACACTTGCGACCCTGAGATGTATATCATAAATTATGTTTTTACCGTGGTCAGTGGTAAAACACAAACATGTTTTGCATAAACGTTTGTTCTGGTTTTGTTACCTGAACTTAAGGGTAGTAGCCAGCTAGGCGGGTATCTACGAAGTAACCTACCACTGTGACACAGTTTCCGAAAAGCTGTTTGTTGTTTTAGTTTTTGCGAAAATTTGTACAAAAACAATAGGTTTTGATTTCTTTTTTTAATCCTACTTGGGCTGACAAACAGGCAGATAGTCCATCTGATGATAAATAGTCACCACCGCCTTGGACATTTGCACAACTGGAGCATTGCCAAGGCGTCGTGATCCTTGGGTCATGTTATTTTTCTTTTTTTTTAATAACATTATGCAAATACTAAACAAATAAGCATTGGTGTACCAATGCTTATAGATTGCTCCATACTTTTATATGTCACAATAGATCGACAAATAAGCAGACGGTCCTCCTAATGGTAAGTGATTTTTCAATACCCTCCAGAACCATCGCTTATACTGTCGACCAGAAGTTGTTAGGCCTCCCTTTACCTTACCATTCTAACCGAAACACAATACTGCTACCATACCTAGTCCGTGGACTAGGTATGGTATCAGTACTTCCCCGTACGTACCCCTGTATTAGGAGGTATTTTGTGTTTAAATTAATCGCATATTTTGATCACAATCGCTTGCGCAGCTTTCATCACGACACTAGATATTATCATAATGACATTTACACATGGTATAACACAATTACAAACGTATTATTTATTAGCTTGAATTCAAATGATAAATTCAATGTGAATTGGGAAAAAAAGTCGGAATGACTGCTACTGTTGTGTTTTGTTTATTGTTTCTCTGTGCGGTTTGTGTGTCCGGTTTCGGAGATAATATGCTAGTAAGATTTAAGTATTTATGTATCTATATATGAATAGAAATCGAAATGAAGTCATCCGTCAGAGAACCAAAGTTATCGAGATAGCTCAAAGGATTAGCAAGCTGAAGTGGCAGTGGGCTGGTCACATCTGCCGTAGAACCGATAACCGTTGGGGTTAGCGTGTTCTAGAGTGAAGACCACGGCTCGGTAAACGTAGTGCAGGGCGCCCTCCAGCTAGATGGATTGATGATATACGCAAGCTGGCTGGCAGCGGTTGGAAACAAAGAGCTGAAGATCGAGCTCAGTGGCGTGCCATAGGTGAGGCCTATGTCCAGCAGTGGACGGAGATAGGCTGATGATGATGATGATGATGATATGAATAGGCAAAAACATAATAGTTAAGAACTTTTTTTTGTTTAGTTTGACGAGCTTTAGTGGTATGTTATGTTTATGGTATTTATAAAAATGGGAAACAGTTTCTTTTACATACACATTCATATTTATTTACTATAGCTGTCCCCCGTGGTTTCACCCGCGTTCCTGAGGGATGTTACCTTAATTTGTTCTTTCTATCAACTATAGTTTTCGCAGCGCACGCGATGTAAGAATGTTTTTTGGTAATTTTTTCACACCTTGGGTTAAATTAATTGGAGCTTTAGTATGGATCCCTAACTTTTTTGAAAATTTAATATAGCCTATGTTCACCGGAGATAGTGTAACTTCCCAACAGTGAAAGAATTTTTCAAATCGGTCAAATCGGTAGTTACGGAGCCTATTCAATGCTAACAAACAAACAAAAAAACAATCAAATCTTTCCTCTTTATAATATTTCGAACAGTGGGCGAACACTCGTTACCTTTTATATAATTGCGCGGGATCTCCCGCGATCTTCTGGTATCTAATCATATCCCGTGATAAAAACTATACTGTCCGAAACATATTCTATCTGTGTGGCAAATTTCATCCCAATTCGTTAAACCGTTGCATGACTAAAAAAGCGTGTATGTGTAACAAACATCCATACACCCATACACCCGTACACCCATACCTTCATCCACACAAACTTTTGCAATTATAATATCTATTTGTAGGATAGAATGGTAAGACTATAGATACATCGAATATCCCTTATCATCAGTTTAATGACTTTATCTTCACATTCCCAAACAATCGCATCTAATGTGTTCAAACTCCAGGGTCCCGGTAAATGGAGCGTGATCAACATAAGGAAGTGTCCCGACCGAGAAATCTCAGTCTTCGACTGCGACATTGTGATGCACAAGATCAATCGCACACACTCTGGATTCAACGCGAACATCAAGCTGCATGAGAGACTCGATGAAAGTATTGCTGTAAGGAATGCTTTTATCTTTTTGACGAGACAGTGGGCTTGGTGTTTAGAGACACTGACCTGCGGCATGGGTTCGATTCCCATCCAGGACAATCATTTGTCTGTTTGGTCTATATGTGAGTGTAATTAGGTAGGTAAGTATGCACTTACAAAAAAAGTAAATCTGGTTTCCATTGTACAAGCCCTGCTTAGTTTGGGATCAGATGGCCGTGTGTACCTAAATAAACATTTTATATTATTTTCCATATTCAGAAGTATAGTAAAGTAGTATATCAGTAATTTGGTTTCTATAGCACAAGCTCTGCTTAGTTTGGGATTAGATGGCCGTGTGTAAAAGATCCAGTATATTATTATAATGTATAATGAATAAAACATTTTTTACAGATACGCGTGGAATCGTGCAAGCGCATGGACGGTGGTTGCAAGCCATACCTGACTCTTACTGACAACAGCTTCATACACTTCGTCGACCAGTACGTCGCTATGAATGCAAAAAAATTACTGACGTTAGCTGAGGTCGATCCACCTACCTTTCCATTGGAAGCGGTGAGCGAGACAAAACATCAATTTTAAAATATTTATTTTATAAATTATAAATAAATAGCTGTCCCCCGCGGATTTACAATTCCCGAGGGATATCACATTTTCGCGGGATAAAAAGTAACCTATATGTTATTCATGGATATGCTCTATCTATGTGCGAAGTTTCATCCATATCCGTTTAGTAGTTTTTGCGCGAAAGAGTAACAAACATAGAAATCTTTCCTCTTTATAATATTATTAGTATAAATAGATTAAATATTTTGTTGTCCCTCACAGTTTGACCCGCGGTCCCGATGGATGTTTACCAGGATAAAATGTATCCTATATGTTATTATAGGAAATGCTCTTTCTAAGTGCCAAGTTTTATCCAAATCAAACTGAAACAACAAAGAAAGAACAAGGGTTTACCCGTATTCTCGAAGAATCTAATGGATTTCGATTCTGGCTGTAATTTTTCCTTAAAAAGTTTGTTATTCCGTAACTTGACTTTCTTTAAAAACTAAAATTTCTAATCTCTTTGCACTTCAGATCTACAAAAATAATACAGCATACTTTAATCCAATAGTAAGAAAGCTGGTCAATTTAACGAATTGTCTAAAAATAATTCAGAAGTTGATATTTTTGATCCTAAGTTTAGCAATTTAAAAAAAACCATAACAGATCATCTCACCTCCAAATCAAACCGGTTCATACCCAGCAGATAAATTAAGTCTAAATAAATAATATTTATTTATAGTTTCTAAATAATAAGATTTTTATCTATATTGTCATTTGGGAGTGCTCACCTGCACTTTCATCGCATTTGTCTTGGTATTCATTTCTAGTTTTGTTTTTTCTGTATACATATGGTTTGAGTTACAACCCAGCTCTATATGTATTATTACTTATTATGTGGTTACCTTTTGGTTGTAATTGTGTATCCTAAATAAATAAATAAATTTGCCCACCACCTATGTACATATTTTCAATCTAGCAATAATTCATTCTAGGTGTTATATTATTATTATTAAGGGATACTTTTGGGTATATAACGTACAATAAAATTAATAAGTAGAGGTAGTGGTAGCTACAACCGTACCCATCCGCTGTGACGCACATCTACCACCTACTTGCTACTACTACTACAGCAACTTATATTACCGTGTTTCGGTTAGAAAGGTAAGGGGGCCGGGGAAATTACAGGCACATGAGACTTAACAACTTCACGTCTCAGAATCGACAAAGCATTGCCGATACCCTTGGTATTGCAAACGTTCATAGGCGGCTGGGACAACTTACCATCTGCCTGTCTGACTTCAATATCATACTGAATTTTTATTTTATTTTCTTACAGGGTGAATACGTAGCACTTGATTTCATATTCGACTTCAATGAGTTACCGATCAATTGTTTATACGGTGAGTTCATAGCGCAATGCATTATCCTGAAGGATTTTATGGAAGTTGGATGCATAGAAACTGTTTTAGAATTTAAGGAAGAACATGACGATGACGGCGGAGAAGACTACGGAGAGTAAGAGTGGGTATAGGTTAATCTCCCCTTTTCTGGAATACAGTGTGTGCTATCCTCAAGATTGTGGTTTCATTTGCAACTTTATTCCCAGCTGTTTCATTAAAACATACATCCCTTGTTTTTATAAGCTTTTATTTAACTGGCAACATGTAATTAATTTTTTTTTTTTTTCAATTACTTGGTAGCGTTCTATTGAACCTATTATGAGCTCGTTTGATTTGTCTTGACAAAACCTATTTCCTTGTGTAGAGTCCAGAGTCTAATGTAGTCGGCAGGTGTATAGTTGTGTTTAGTATTATTAATAAAGGCTTGGTTAAAAATATACCTTAATTATTCCCTATTAGGAGTCAATTTCATATAGTTACCCTTTAAATTTCATGTTAGAACATTAACCTTTTTTAAATATTTATTTTTACATTTTCTACTGACTTTTAGCCATCGCAAATTGGGCGCGGACCTGTCGCTGGCGTCGGCGATTAGTCGTTACGAAAGACGTCGACTCAATAAAATAAACGCGTGCACCTTCCTCAGCGCTCACAGCGAGACTGACTAGGCTATACATATATGATATCGATAAACTCGGGTGAAACCGCGGGGGACAGCAAGTAGAGAAATGAAAGTGCAAATTTGGACAGAACAACGTCTTTAGTGGGTCTGTTAGAGATATACTCGTAAATGCTATTTGGTATCCAAGTTAATTCCTGCATTCGTCTGTATCCTATCCGGCAGTAACATAAACATAGGATTCCGTATCTAACATAAACTCGTATATATATATCTATACAATCACAATCTATACAAATAACCGTAAACAGACGTAGTACAACAACGACAAAGTAGTAATAAGATTTGATGGCTTTCACGCGGACAATTAGGCAAGCGCTGATGAATCAGCCGACTGAACTAGAGTAAATATAAGTTTGAACCCTTTATCTGTGTGTTATTTGATGTGAAGAAATAATGAAAGAAAAAAACTCATTTATTTTGGACTCACACAGCATTAACATAGAAAATTTCATTGACATCACAAATTACACACAGATACAATATAGAAACAACAATACAATCATACAGTATACACTGTGTGAGGCTAAAAAGGAACCTATCAGCATAAGCTGCGACCGTAGATACCGCAGCGCTGATATTCTGATAGGGCTAGCGGTACCACGGACATGACATGTGCATGACAACAGAAATGTTTCTCATGGCATTCTTTTTTAAAATTTTGTATACTAAATTAATATACTATTAAGATACACGGTAGAGTGCCAGAGTTCGGAAATAGTAGGCGAAACGAAAGTACCCGTGTGTACACCAACTTTTATTACAGTAAGGGTAGGGACATCGTGAAATAAACACGACCTGCTAAGACGTAATAAAAGATTCAAGTTTTTCAGGGCATTCAAGGCATTTATTACAAATAATACTCGCCAAATCCAAGCAAAGCTGAAATTACGAAAAAGTTTTTACTGGCCAGTTGTTTAATAAGATGTTAGGATTTTAAACCTATTTAATTCACTATATCTAGTGAAAGAATCTTTGTCTCCGAAGATTACCTCCGCATACATACGAGCTCACATAATTAGCAATTTCTCTTTATCTTAATATATATAAATCTCCTGTCACGGTGTTTGTCCGCGATGGACTCCTAAACTACTTAACCGATTTTAAATTAAATTGGCACACCGTGAGCAGTCTGGTCCAACTGAATAGATAGGATAGCTTAGATCTTTAATTATAGTCGCAATTTTATTTTATTGCAAATTATTAGTCTATAATTAATTGACAGTCACAATTATCTGTTAACTCCAACAGATGGCGCTGTGTCGAAAGTACCAACGATTAATTTTTTAGGGAACTTTTATATGGACTCATTTCGACAGGACAACGTCTGTTGAGACAGCTAGTAATATTATATAGTATAGATTATTTTAACCTACCTACACTATATTGAACGTCTATTAACATAAACACGTATATTCGTTCTGAAATACAATAAAGACAGATGCTATGCGTATTAGAATAATTATATGTGAATAAATATCATTAGTCTGTTTGTGACAACAAAATTAAGGCTTAACTATTTATACTAATATTATAAAGGGGAAAGACTTGTATGTAAGTATGGTTGTTACTCTTTGATATGGATGAAACTTGGCACGTAGATAGAGCATATCCTGGAATAACATATAGGCTACTTTTTATCCCGGGAAAATGTGATATCCCTCGGGAACGCGGGTAAAGCCGCGGAAGACTCAGACTTCGTCCACCGATGAAGCTGGCTACTACAGCAAACAAACTATTAATTCCGAAAATTATAAGGTGACATCACAAATCTCAACATTTTATTATTTCTTTCCTATGCCAAGTAGACCAACAGGCTGGCTACCTGATAAGTGGTCACCGCCGCCTATGGACATAAGCAACACCAGGGTCATCGACAATACGTTGTCGACCCTGAGACGAAGTTGCTTATGTACCTGTAACTTCACCGTACAAGTTCTGGTTCTATACGGGAATAAGTAAGGTAGTACTTCCCCGGACGAACTATGCACTAAGGGCTCTACTATGTAGACAAGCGAAGGCACGCTCGTTGGTAAACACAATTACCATCAGGGGGACCGTCCGCTTGTTTGTTGGCCCATGTGGTCTCAAAAAAATCTCACAATATTTTACCATGATTTCCGTAATAGCAAATAACAGTAACCTTATCCAGGTGATAACCTGCCAAGTTTTATCCAAATCCCGTTAGTAATTTCTGCGTGAAAGAGTAACAAACATCAATACATGCATCCTCACAATAGTAGCATTTTCGTGGTGTTCCACTTACACTTGTATCACAATATTTCCTTCTGACAGAATTATTTTACACTACCAATTAACTTTGCTGTTTTTTTTCTATCTGTGTTAAATTGGTTATCCGTGACAGTGTCAATCAGGTTTGAAAAAATCTCTGTCTGACTGTTTGTTTGTTACGTCTTCACGGTGAAACGGGCTCTACTGATCTTGATGAAATTTGGTAAGGAGATATATTGCATTTTGGGAAAGGACCTAGGCTATCTTTTGCCTTATTAAATAATCTTTATACTCTGTAACACGGGAGAAACCGCAGGATGGAAGCTAGTATGAAATTGCTCTCTATTGACATGAATTCACTTCCAATACCATCCCGGATCGCTTGTTATGCTGCAAGGTTGTCCACATAGACCTTTACTTCAGTTAAAACGCACATTAAGATCACAATCGCTTGCTCACAGACCATCACGCCACGAGATAATATCATTATGAGAGTTACACATGGTATAACGTAATTAGAACCGTATTATTTATTCGCGAAATATCAAATAACCAACTCATTGTCAATGTGCTTGCTGTATGTTTAACAGTAAATAATGACGGTACTTGTAGGGTTTTGTTGTTTGTTCTTCTGTGTCGTTTCCGTCTCGGGACTTGGTGACAATATGATCGTAAGATATATCGTATTCATTTTAATTTTCACGCCCCATATCTCTGAAGAGGTAGGTAGAAGTATCAATAATGAGCTTATATTTCACGGAACTCAGGATCTGTGACCACATGTCACTATGGACCTCAAAATATCTCCCTTGAAATGTGGGAATCATTACCGAGACATCTGCCTACGTCTTTGGGGATAATTGGCGTGAAGATATGTTGTGGTTTATTAAGTATTTTTATGGATATTTACACTCGGATAGCGATTTAACAGACCAGACCCAGCAGGCGATCTCAACCAACGTCAAAGCATTTCTCTATTTAAAGGAGATAATGATGACCGTCTTATGGGCCTCTGTCTTAAATTGGGCACATGTTTCTCATATAAAAACCCTCACAAATATGCTCTAAACAAAAAGCGTGGAATAAGATTCCAGAAGACGTTGTAACAGCCCAAAATATTAATCGCTTCAAAAGTCGACCAAAAAAGAATTAGCAGCGAACAACTGAATATAGAAACTTATCACTTGAATCAACTGTCTGATAATTAAATAATAATAATTTCGACATCAGTGAGCAAGTAGGTACAATTACTTCTTCTGTGTCCAGGGTCCAGGCATGTGGAACGTCATCAACATAAAGAAGTGTCCTCGGGAAGATAACTACCTGTTCGAATGCGATATAGAAATGCGCAAGATCAACCGCACTCACTCCGGCTTCAACTACAAAATGGTGCTGGATAGGGAGTTCGATGATTCGTATGGGGTAAGTGGAACTTAACATTATATGCGAAAATGCCAAATTACTTGATGCTCACTTGCTGCATACTTAATGCTGTAAACTGTCGGCTCTTTAAGTTAAAAACAACCTTCCGAACCGGTATTAGAGTCACAATTCTTAAGTGCTTGTAAAGGGTTATATGTTGAATAAAAATACTTTCATTTCATTTCAAATACTAACAGAGAGGATTCAGTCGGACACCATCAATGCCATAAAAAATGGTTTTTAATTTCCATTCCGAGATCATCAACCAATTAAACTAACTACAGCTGAGCGATTATGTAATGGTTTTGGAAACTCTGTCGGAGCTTGTAGATCAGAGGTGTCATTCTGTAATGTAAAATAATAGTTTAAAAAAACTAAAAAAATACGCTTTTAACAGAAAATCCAACTAAAAAATAAAAAATAAATTTTTAAAAATTTGAATTAAGAAGAGTGTAAATAAGAAAATAATATTTTTTATTGTAAAAAAAGCGTGGGGTGCATGGTGTCAATAGTTATAAATATTTTATTGACAGATATGAGTAGAAGGATTATCATTTTGATAATATCTTAAAAAGCATCCCACGCTTTTTTTACAATAATAATTTTTTTTTTTTATTTACACCATTCATAATTCAAATTTTTTAAAAATTATTTTTTATTTAAAAGTTGGATTTTCTGTTAAAAGCGTATTTTTTTAGTTTTTTTAAACTATTATTTATTTTAAATTTTTTGGTCGAATTTTTTATAAAAGCGTATTTTTTAGTTTTTTTAAACTATTATTTATTTTAAGTCTGTAATCATCCGATAAATAAGTAAATCGAGTGCCTGGTGCCTTCCTTAGATGAGATAGGCGGTTCTCAGGTTCCCTCTCCGAAAATTTTATCATAAGCACAGTCGGTAACTTATCCGAGCAATAGGTGATCGGCGCGCCTGGTAGATACCTTTATTGGTCTTGACGCAGACCTTCCGGGTGTCAGGAAAACAAAAATCGCTGATCCTGATTATCCTAGTAAGGATAACGGGTCAAAATGTTTAACATATTGAATTGTCATCGGTCCTTAATAAGTATGCCGAATTTCGAGTTAATCCGACGTTTTGAAGGGGGTCAAAATCATGTTCAAAGATTCCGTTACATACGTCTGAAGCTAATAAAAGCGTATTAATGACACTAGTTCGTGGATATTTCGTCGCGGCCTCCATGCTCTGTCTCATTCGCTAACTATGCAAACAAGTGAGAGGTCCGCTCTCGAAGGCCTCGTTACGCCGGCTCTTCGACGAAGTTTATATAATTTGAAAGAGGGAGCAGGTTCGAATCACTGACCCGTATCTTTTAAACTTGGTCAATGACTCATCACTAATATCGTAAGGAAACAAGAGAGGAGAGAATGAGAAGGAAAAGAGTATGTTACCCGAAAAGTCAAATTCAATGCGCAACGGACCCGCGTCATATTCTACGGCTTTAGTCCCCCTCGTAGTTAGGGGAGGCACTTGCCCCAGCAATGGGGAAGTTGTTAATGTTAGCAATTGTGTTTCAAAGAGTTTTTATTGATGCAGGTACGCGTAGACATATGCAAATACGTGGACGGTGGCTGCAAGCAGTACCAAGTGTTATCGGACGAGAATTTTGTCAACTTCGTCGAGAAATACGCTAAGGAGAACGTGAAGCAATGTCTTACGATGGCCGAAATTGATCCCCCATCCTTCCCCGTGGATCCGGTGAGCGAGAATGCATTAGCAACGATTCCATTGTGCATCGCTTAACTTTGTACATCTCTTTCTATTTTAATGAGATGAAAAGAGAAAGAATGGTTAAATAAGTCGTCTGAAATTACGAAATGGTTTTGATAACATTAACTGTCAGAACTTAAAATCTCCTCAAACTTATGAACTTTAGGGAAAGAATAAAAGGTTTAGCTTTATAAAATTTTGCGAAACAAGACAATTGGGACCACTTACTTTTATTGTGGTAATAGATAATGTGACCGAAGGTGGCCATTACACAAAGACTAGAAGGGTACTGGCTTTTAGGTGCAGCTGTCGGAAGAAATCCAATAGGTCCTTGGCAATAGATCATCAACTTGAAAGGGGTACCCAGCCGGGCGGGTACTACAACCCTTTCACCGTGCCATGGTTTCCTCACGATGTTTTCCATCATCGAAACCTCAACCTCATTGTCTGATTCTAATCAGACAAATGACTCTCGTCTCCATCATATACATTTATTTACAGGGTGAATACTCAGTAGCGAACTACATATTCGACTTTAATGAACTGCCAAGCGATTGTGTTTATGGTGAATACGTGGCCCAAGCCTATGCCATGAAGGGCGACACCGAAGTCGGCTGCGTCGAAGTCGCCGTCGAGTTCATAGAGAAACCAGAAGACGATAACGAGTATGATGAGGAATAATAAGGAGAATTATCTATGTATAGACGTTTATGAAGGTCGAATATATCATTTTATTAAAGCGTTAAATAAATAAAATATGTATACATTTTCTGTCACCCCTTAAATATTGTTATTTTTTTCTTTCCTGTTCCTTTTAATTTCAGTATTAAATTTAGACATTAATACATAAAAAAGAATTGACAGTTAATAAATCATAGAAAAACCATATTTATATTTCGAATTTTTAAAGAAAAGCACAAATGCTTAAAAATCAACTTCAAATCATTTCAGTTTTTCCATGTGAACGCAAACTTTTTTTGTTGTGTTGTCGAAAATAACACCATCGCAAATAAAGCATTAATTTAGAGCAAATTTTAAAATCATAGATATGGTTAAGACAATCTTAAAAGATTGACTATCGCAAACATTTTATTGAACTTTTTAAGAGGTACTTAAATTATTATAATTATTTTTTTTTTCGATTAAATTCCACCTTAAGAACATTATTTTCGTGTAACATTACCTTATTACGCAGCGCACCCTACGGGAGCTCTCAGAGCTGACAATTTTGAATTCAATGATATTATTTCGGGATCAAAGAAGTAGCCTATATCCCTTTCCATACCACAGTCTATGTATGTGCCAAATTTCATCAAGATCGGTTCAGTCGTTTAGTCATAAAAGCGTAACATAAATAAACTCACTTCCGCGTTTATAATATTAGTCAGGATGATGATGAAGGAATGCCAATAATTTGAAGATATTGGAATAAGGGATCGCAATCTTAAGATTCTAAGGGTACTTTCGGCATATGAATCGAATTTGATTGAATATTTTAATGATTCTGTTAAAAATATTATTTATAATTCTATGTGACGACATAGTTCCCCTCTTTATTATTTCTGATGCTTGCAAACCATAAAATCATTAATATGTCTGACTGGTTAGTAATATTCAGTTATTACTTTATAGACAAAACAATAGTTTAATAGCTACGGAAATTGGCAATACCAGATGTGTCGACAATGCGTTGTCGACCCTAAGACTTGATGTTGTTAAGGGGCATGTGCCTCTTATTTCACCTGCCCTCTTTTTTAACCGAAACATATAAAAGAGCACTGCTGACGTAAATCAGTACGATGCCGGTAGGTACACCCCCGGAAGAACTTTGCACTAAGAGCTTTACAATGTACTTATATTGTGCGCACGCGTACTTGTTCGTTTTTTGCAAAAAATCATAATTCAAAACCATTCATTCAGTTTAGGCCCTTGGAAGGTACATATGAAGGTCAAATTTAAAGTTACTGAAGACAGATACGAAAACCAAAATTCAAAATACATTTCTTTTATATTTCATAGCGCAAGCAAAAATATACCATTAAGTATTAAGCTATACTATTGGTCTATGTAACAACAAATACTAATATTGTATTTATAATATAGCTGTATATTCTGTTCGTGTATAACTCCTCCTTAACGACTGGACCGATTTGGACGAAATTTATTGTCTATTTAAGATTATTTATTTCACAAAATCCATAGATCTTAAAACTGTTTAAAAAAATCAAGATGTGAGTTTATACCACACAGGGGTCCCTGGATGATTTAAATTCGTTATGTATGAGTTCAAGGTTTATTAAATTTCTTGTACCTAATAAGAACCCAAAAGGTTGCGCTGAATTTAACTGCACTGGGCAGAATAAGGTCTGCCGAGTCAGCTAGTTATAAATTAACTCGCGAGATGCGGTAGGATAATTGGTTATATTTGTAAAGTAGGTTTGTTTAATTATTACCACTATGAGCCTTAGATATAGAGAGGGACATATGTTACTTTTTGTCCCGGGAAATCATTTGTTTCCTCGGGAATGCGAGGAGAAAACTAATATTTAAAAAATGTTACGATAGATACGAGTAATATCAAAGCTAAATTACATATTTGGAAATATTAAATCACAAAGTTATGTGGGTTTATTTGGATTGTACGGAATCTTCCATGCGCGAGTCCAAACCAATCTTGGCCGATTTCATTTTAAGATAGAAAATTACTCTCAAACCCCCAACAGCTATTTAAATTTTTTTAATACTAAATTTAGTTTAGTTAGAAAATATGTATTACGTTCAAATCCTTACCCGAAATCGAGAATCTTTGACATGCTTCGGGCATTCTAGATTTTCTTCCGAACTGTCGGTAACGTCAGTACCTTAGACGTTAATAGATGCCTAAACTGAATAAACTTAGAACTTTTTTCGAAAGCTTTAAGTTAAGATAAAATAAAAAAAATACTTAATAAAGTTGGCCAAACCTATCACTTTTAAAGTCGAACCAAAAAACAAATATCGCAAATTATTTGCGCAACACTGGATAGGACAGAAAAAAATAACAAAAAAACTTACGTTCCGTACACGTTGAGTAACAACAAACAATAGATAAGAACTTTTAAAAGGTACAGAATTAAACACCATGTATTATAGGTATAATGTTACCATATAATCAAAAATAATGTTAAATAAATTGTAATAATAGTTATTATTCCGACTAGGGTGTAATTATTCCATCATGATACAATCGTTAATGAGTTTTGACATGTGACAATATGTATTTGACACGATGCAAACACGTATAAATATCATTGGTTGCCAACTGGAGAGGACAGTACATGAAAATGTTAAAAATTATCATATTCAGCTTGTGTGTAGCGTGCTACTTTGTTTACGTCACTTGTTTCGGCGGCAATATTATTGTAAGTCCTTTTAATTTGTAGTCTTTTTGATTTGTAGTCTTTTTGATTTGTAGTCTTTTAGATTTGTAGACTTTTTGATTTGTAGACCTTTCAATTTGTAGTCTTTTTAATTTGTAGTCCTTTTTATTTGTAGTCCTTTTTATTTGTAGTCCTTTTTATTTGTGAACCTTTCAATTTGTAGACCTTTTAATTTGTAAACCTATAAATTTGTAGTTTTTTTTTATTTGTAGTCCTATTTTGAAGTTACCGAATGTTATTCAAAAATGATCTTTGTGATTTTAAAAATAAGGTTCATCAGTTATTCTTTCAGTCAGTCCGTTAAAGTTGTCGAGACTTAATATACCCTTTTTGACAGTTCAGAATGCTATAGGAAAAGCTACCCTATGGTGTTCAGATTAGGTTCATCAGTATCATTATAGAATGAACCATTGGATTCATAGATGAACAATATCACTGAAGCAACAAAGATGATTTTGCTGTGACATTCTTAGCTTTCCAAACGGGCCTTAGACCTCGACAACTCGTCTGTAAATAGCGTTGAAATTCTAACTTCTATTTTTTTTTTTTTTTTATTTATGATGTGATTGCGATTGACCTCGATCTCACCTGATGGTAAGTGAAGATGAGGCCGAAGATGGAGCTCGCTTTCCCGTTAGTAGCCTATTCACTTTTTTCTCTTCTTCTTCTTGGGAGCTTCGATGCCATAGACAGACTTAGCTAAACACTCTATGGTTTTTCGACGTTGAAGGTTAAAAAGCGAGTAGCGATCGCTTTGGTGAAACAAGTAGATGACAAAAGCTATTAAATATTGTACCCATACAATTAAAAAAAAAATCATCTCAATTTACAATCCACACATTTAAAAAGTCATTGAGGAATTCAAATCTATTGTAGAAGAACAATACTGAGGATGAAGCAAGCTTGATAGCCAAGAACGACGCTCGGCTCGCCGACCATAAGCTCTACTTAGTTTGTGGTTGAGGATGTGTCAATGAAAGGTCCGAGGGTATTTATTATTATTTATTTATTTATACCACACAAGGCACAAGGTGAATGGCGAGTACTCAACATAAGGAAATGTCCCAACGCCGAGTCATACCGCATCAAGCATGACGTGCGCCGGAAGAAGGTGAACAGAACCACAGATGGCTTCGACATGTGGATGTACGTTGACGAGACTGTTGATGATACTTATGGTGTAAGTATATTTTATACCACACTAGCTGTCCCCCGCGGTTTTACCCGCGTTCCCGTGGGATGTCACATGTATTATACATAAAAACCTTCCTCTTCAATCACTCTAACTATTAAGAAAACCGCATCAAAATCCGTTGCGTAGTTTTAAAGATTTAAGCATGCATAGGGATATTGGGACAGAGAAAGCGACTTTGTTTTGCACTATGTAGTGATGAGCCGAGGAACAGGCTGGAGGTCCAACCACCGTTTATGGACATTTGCAACACCAGGGGCATCGCCAATGCGTTGTCGTCCCCTAAGAGCTGAAGTTTCATGTGCCAGTAATTTCTTTGTAATATTTATAAATGTTAAAGAGAGTTTGAGATGAAATTATGTTTTATTTCGACAATAACTATACTATGAACTATGGTTTGGTCTGTCAGGTCAAAATCCTATTATCGCTTTAGAATATTACTATAACAGCAACCGGCACCGCCTGAGTGGTGTAAAACAGAAACGATATTCTGTAACTGATGGAGTAAACCACTTGATAATCTATTTTGTAGTCTAAAAGAACTAAACGCGAACAAATAGTGACTTTATTTAATACTAAGAACATATTTAATTAAAACCACTATAGAATCAAATAAAAATAATGATACAATGCTTGGTAAATGCAGTCTTTTGAACTGACTTCATAGACTTTACTAATAGTAGGGGAGCCCACGATGCTAAATGGGGATTTACTCGAGCGTCGTAGAGACCTATTGGGTTGCAAAGCTTAGATGATAACAAGAAAAAAATGTTAAATGATATATACCTTTACATGGGTGGGGGAAGCGGCTATAAATTTTTAAATATGTAAAAAAAAACTGTTGCATGGACATCCTCGAGCACGTCAGATATTGATAGCATCAATGCCCTACGTATTTGTAATAATGTATGTATGTTAATCTGATCGTTTGCATGATGCGGGTGGTTGTACGTAAGGGTTGAAAATGAAAAAAAAAAAAAAAATTATCGAGCGCGTCTGATTTTCTAAGGGAGTGTTAAGTGCACCAAAAAAAAGCTATCACTCACTAATCTGACGATTTCGATGGGACGCAAACTCGCGGCCATTTTCATAATGTGCAAAAAAAATTCGCCATTTTGAAATACTCAAGCGCGTCAGATTAAGATATATATGGTTCATCTTTATGTTCTAAACGAACTGTCTCATAATCTGACGATTATCTAGAGGGATTCGCCTGATCTGACAAAAAAAAATATAAAAACGGTTCACCTTAAAGGCCATCCCTGCAACTTCCCGCTAATTCCATTCCTGGGCGCTTAAAATTGTACCTATGACATTTTTGAGCTCAAAATATAATTTATGTGATATTTTGAGCTCGCTGAGTTCAAAGAAATAATACTTCTATGCATTTGATTTTCTCTCCCAGCTCGAAAGTCTGATAGAAGTTTCATAGAACACTATTTTTGGAATTTTCAAACCGCAATAACTTTTGAATGGATCAACCAATTTTCACGCGGTTAGCCATTTTAATTGATCGAACCACAAATTTCGGAGTAATCCCGAAAAAACACTTTTTCGGGTTTCTTTCGTTCACGATATCTCTCGAACGAATCAACCGATTTTGACCAGCTTGGTGGCGAAAGACGTGGTTTTTCAAGCTCCATCGACAATTCGAGGTTATCATATGTTCCTCGAGACTTTCGGATAACCGGCTTGCTCCGACGATATTCCGAAATATTTACACATTTTTTTAATGTTTCTACTGTAAATTTAATTGTTTTTGTAAGGTACTTTCACCACAAAATACACATTTTAAATTAATATCACTCATATTAAATATTTATATACTTTCATTCACACCAATAATATTAAAATAGCAAAAAAAGCCAAAACGTTGGAAACACGTTACATGCGCACATACTGTATGCCACGAACGAGTCTTTATGATCAGCTGTGATGGCGTCATGGCAGCAGAAACCAGAGTGGGGACGGAGTGAGAGAGTAATAGATAGAGAAAGAGTGAGAGAGGAATAGAAACGCGGAGAAGGAAATGTAGGCATCACGCAGCTGCACGCATTTAACTTTATCGACGAATTTTTGTTATTTCGGCTTGCGGAAATCGTCAGATTATATATTTTTCATTATTCTTGAATTATTTCCTTCAAAATAAAAAAAAAATTTGCTACGCTCGAGAATGTCGAGATGACGTTTTTTTTACAACTTTGCTGCCCTAACGTTTCTTTACGTCACTCTCAAATTGTCAGATTATTATATATATTATATAGTGGAATATACACTTTTTAGGATGTAATTAACTCACCCTACCTTAATCTGACGCGCTCGAGAATTTCTGATGGTCAATTTTTTTTTACTAATCTGATCCTGTATCCTCCACGGGCGGCCTTATATATGGGCCTCATGTTTTGTGGAGGTACTTAACCGGGTACAAGGTATCCCCCTGTATATTAATCTGCCGCGCTTTAGTAAATCCCGAAATCCCCGCTTGGGCTCCCCTACTATAAGCCATATAGTAAAAATAGCTAGATTTGCAAAACGCACACACTAGTGTAACTATTTAAGGAACTTTGCTTCAGGTGTCATGTCTTACAATCAGTCGACATCTCTGAAGGCTCATCGGATTGTTCACGCATGAGTTGAAACCTTCAGTAACTATAAATTTCCCCTTCAGTACCCTCCTCGGGCCTGAACTGAATAAATGGTTTTGAATTTTGAAAGCCATCTGACGTGATCACATTCAATTCCCTCTGTGCTCGCCGAAATTGTCCACGTAAGGGTGTGAGAGCCACCAGAGGGTAAAACATTCCAGAAAAAAAAACAATAAAAATAATTGTCTATTACGTCCTGAAGAATATTCCCTTCATGTCCCGTTGGTCACACACGAGATGGGGGGGGGGGGGTAAGATATTAACGCTTTTCATAAGGGTTTCGATATTTTTATTTGCAGGTATTTGTGGAAGTGTGCGTGTACGTGGACGGGGGATGCAAGCCGTACCAAGTGCTTGCCGACAACAGTTTCGAAGGTTTCCTGAAGAGGCACGCAAGGAATAACTTAGATAGGGCGTTGAAGCAGTTTGGATTGGAACCGCCTGACTTTCCCGTTAAACCGGTAGGCGAGGATAGTGGCTATAAAACACATGCCTCTTAGAGATTGAGTTAGGTGCCTAACACATACAAGTAGCCTAAGCACGAACATCTATTGTAAGCGTATCGTCATCGTATCGAGTAAGCCAAAAACCAATGCAATAGGAAATTTAATATTGCGAAACGTCACGGTATGCACAAAGTTAAATTTTTCATTAAAACCAACTTATTGGCTCACTCGATACTAGGTTTCGAATACAGGACGTATTATTAAATCCAGTTTTGAGTTTTCTTTCTATTATCTTTATAATATTAGTGCAAATTATATAACTGTAAGAATTAATTCGCAATGGTTTACAGGGTAACTTCGGGTGCAACGAGTTCTTGTTTGACTACAGGCAGCTTCCCAAATCTGGCGTGATCGGCAAGTACGGAGCCATGGGGTTCTTGATGAAGGACGAAGAAAAGGTCGCTTGTGCTGATATTACTGTAGAATTCTTTATCAAGGAAGGCGACGATTTCTTCAATATGTAATGGTCGTCCTTTGACAATTAAATTAATATTTTAAATTCAGTCTATGGAAGGTTTTATGTTTTGCACAATTTGCGAATAAAGTATTAATAAAAATTACCGATTAAAATAATAAATGTTAATGTCTTCACGTGCATATTTCCTTGCTCTCTCTTAAACAACAGTTCTAACCCAACAACGTGTTACCGTTTTTCGGGCAGTAGGTATCAGGGGTCGATCAAAAAATTCAAAATTCAAAACCATTTATTCAGTTTAGGCCTTCGGAGGGCACTTATGAAGGTCAAATTTAAAGTTACTGAAGCTATAACCGGTTCGGAAGTCAGCCTTCAACTGAGAAGAACCGGCAAGAAACTCAGCAAGGTTACATTCTTTTTTATTTGTTATATAATTTTTTTTTCTATTTTATAATTTCAATTTTACATAATTTTATATTTAACAATTACAAAATACTTATTATAGGTAACATTAAAAAACAAAACAAAAAAAAAAATATGACAAGACTACAAAATAGAAAATAACAATAATTAGGAACTTACAACTTAAAAAAGAGATTTAGAGGTGCACTGTGCAGAGAGCAAAGATTCGACTGAAAGATTATGACTCAATTATGCATAAATGGCAGAACAGTTTTGGGTGTAATTTAACACATAGCTCAGAATATGTTCAGGATTACCTACATCGGATTTTTATCTGTGTTACTCTCGGTTTCAATGTGGAAGTCTATTAAATAATAGATTGATGGTTTGGTGCGCGAGCAGTGAGGGAAAACAGTCGTAGAGCCGTCAATGTACTACAAAAATGGAGTAGTAGAGCTCTTAGTGCAGAGTTCGTCCGGGGAAGTACTACCCCCTTACCCATTTCTGCCGTGATGCAGTTATGCACTTATATTACTGTGTTTAAGGGGGCCGGTGAAATTACAGGCACATGAGACTTAACAACTTCACGTCTCAGGGTCGACAACGCATTGGCGATGCCCCTATTGTTGCAAATGGCAATAGGCGGCGGGCGGTGACTACTTACCATCAGGTGGACCGTCAGCTTGTTTGTCGGCCCAAGTGGTGTATAAAAAAATATATATATCACTGCGATGACGTTTCCGAGAGCATTACACAATCGCCTTGCTGGGGAGAACATCAATCCTACGTCGCGTTACTTCTGCGAAAACTTCGAGTTTTCGCAGGATTTGACATAACTACAAGCATCCAACATCAACAGTTGGACCGCGTTCCCATACCTCGCTCCTCCATAATATAACTTTATTCTTCAATCATTTTTTTATCACGGATAATTTTTACTATGAATGACTAAACTTGCGGCACAGCCATCAGGCTGTTTTGACGTTTAACAATGAAAAAGAAAAATATCCTTTATTCCTTTAAAAATAAGGTGCATATATTGATCCAACAGCAAATTGTATGATGATGGTAATCAGCCTTATTCGAAAGCAATACAGTTTCTTTTCCTATGACAATCTGAAATGTTAAACCGGCCATCATAGCATGCCGGTAGTATAGTTTTGAGCTGAATTATATTGTCGGGTGGTCGTAGCTTCGGGGTATGACGATGAGTATGATCCTAGCTTTAGCTCTCTTTAGCTTATTTGCAGGGCTTAGTAGTCAAAGAACCCTTATAGCTCACCTGGTCACGTTTTAACTTTGTACTCTTGTATAACAAATAACTATTTTTATAAAATTTTCAAGCAATTATGAAAAGATGAATTTCACTCAATAAATGTATCCATTTTATATGATCAAAATATGCAATGATAATATTCTGATATCATATTATTCTGACCGGCGCAGCGTATGAAACTAAAATCTGATCAGGAAGTATCTATCTCTAGGAGTATAATCATTGTATAATCGTCAAAATCCGACGGCAGCAGTGGTAGTCCGTACCTGACGACGAGCTCGAACTGGTGGTGGTGCAGCAGGTGCTTGTTGGTGGGCAGGCGCGCGGCCAGGTCCTGCACGAGCGCGGCGCGGGCGGGCGGCGCTCGCAGCGCGCGCAGCACGGCCGGGAACGACTTGCGCGCGTCCGCGTACCGACACTCGAATATCGCCACTATGCACCCGCCTAACACCTGTCAACAGCATCTAATATAATATCACACATTCATTCATACGTTTATTGCTAGCTGTCCCCCGCAGTCCTGAGAGATGTTACATTATCCTGAGATAAAAAGTGAACTAAATAATTTAATTGAAATATATTTATATACGAGCACTAAAACATTAAAAAAGATGTTATTTATTACAGAACATGTATATTTAGCCTCACTGACAATACTAATGCATTTAAATGCAATTAAAAAAGAAAAGCTTTGTTTGTATGTACCAAGTTTCATCCACATACGTTTTTGGGTGATAGCTACACTTTTCCAAACATCCATTCATCCTCAAAAATATTCGCATGGTACTATAATAATTAGTAGTATAAAGAGTTTACTCATATGAAGGTGATCTCCATTACCTCTAATCTTCGTGCGGAGTTGGTAAGTAACAGCGGACCGCAGTCTCCCCCTGTGGGAGGGGCCGCGGGCGGCACTATGCGTGGCTGCGGGGCTCGCAGTGCTGTCAGTCTGAAAACATCATCAATATTAAACACTATCGACACCGACACATTTTAACCTCAGTATTACGAAGGTTACCAATAACGTCACCACTAACAGCTTCATATACCGAATCTGACAGGCAGCATCAAGAAGGATAGATATTAGGTTACACCTCTATTAATCGAATGTGGCAGCTCAACTAAAAAAAAGCACCTTTGAAAATCGCATGGTCTATTTCGACTCTTGCTCAAGAATATTAAAATATATTTACTTGTGATTAGTGGCGGTTCTGCTGCCTACTTCATCGATTATCTCTCGGACCCTGGACGCGTCGAGAGGAGGTAACGGCGGTTGGTGAATACGAGACGACGCACCTTCTGGCGGTCGTAATATTCTTTGTTGGAATGGCTGGAAACAGAGCATAGAGAGGAATTTAACCTCATTTCTAAATTGCGTTAGGTTTTATTTTACCTAACAATCAAAAGGCGTCAGACTTGCAGGTTTTCGATATTAAGCAAAAACAACTCTTTTCTTTCTTACTTGTTACTGTTATGTTTTTATAATTAGTAATAATTAGATAAGGGTAAGAGCTCATTGTGCAGAGTTCTTCCGGGTAAAAACTACCACTGAACCGATTTCCGTTGCAAAGTAGTTGTGTACTTGTATTACTGTTATAAGGTGATCTGATGAAATAACAGGCACATGAGACTTACCAACTTCAGGGTGTATAGCACAAAGCCATAATAATAAATATCGATCTATGCTTTATTTTTTTTATACCACTTGGGCCTACAAACAAGCAGACGGTCCGCCTGATGGTAAGTGGTCACCGCCGCCTATGGACATTTGCAACACCAGGGGCATCGCCGATGAAGTTGTTAAGTCTCATATGACTGTAATTTCACCGCCCCCCTTACCTACAAGATCACTACTGCTTCACGGCAGAAATGGGTTAGTGGTAGTACTTCCCCGGACGAACACTGCACTAAGAGCTCTACTACTCTAAAAATGATACAACTCTATTTATAAATGAGTTAAAATAAATTATTGCATACCTAGATGATGACATTTAAAACATTAAAACCATGTTCACCATATTATAAGCATGCAATTTTTCATACCTGAGGATTTGGATTTTCATTTAAATGTAGCTGCATTGCCAAGTCTTGTATATGCTGCAATTCTAATTCTGGATTCAGTGATTCTAACCTTAGTTGCTCTGGTAAATTTCTGTAAAAGATTTTTTTTTAATAGTTTATTGACCTGCAACAGCTACAACACACTCACAATGCATCACCTTCGTCACGATATCTCTTGGTGCGTATAGCCCGCTTTTGTCTAAACATTATTGTTGCATCGCAGTAGTTACATATGGATTTAGAACAACAAAAAAATAGTATTATATCATTTATCTGGTCACCATATTGCAGGCTCTGGTTAGTTCTGGGATAAGATGGCCGTGTGTAAAGAATGTCCAGAGATATTTATTTATTTATTTTAGTGGTTTTCATCTGATATTTCCATGAATAAGTTACATACACACATTATATACATTATGGAGACAGGCCAGTTGGCTTGGTTAGCGACTCTGACTGCCAAACCGATGATCACGGGTTCGATTCCCACCAGGACAAACATTTGTGTGCATGAACATGTCTGTTTGTTCTGTGTCTGGGTGTAAAAGTATAAGTATAAATATATATATCAGTTATCTGGTTCCCATAGTACAAGCTCTGCTTAGTTTGGGATCAGGTGGCCGTGTGTAAACAATGTCCCAGGATATTTATTATTATTATATACTATGTTACTTCTGCATAAAGAAGTTTAACAACAATGAAGAATTATAAAAAGCGGTCCAGGACATTTGAGAAAAAATATTTTTTCTTTATGATATTAGAGTAGATATTCAGATAGTAATATTTCAAGTAAAGCACTGACTGCACAAGCTCGTCCCATATATCGGTGGGCCTCCATGGCGGGCCCCTCTCGGCGACGAGGCCGTTGAAGAACATGGAGTCGAGCAGCCGCACCGCGAACTGGCACTGGGAGAGCCCCCGCCCGCCGAGGAAGCCCAGCTTGTGGAACGTCAGAACGGGGGATGGGTGGATGCGGATTATAGTTAGGCAGTGTCTGGAACAAACATATTTGTTGCACATTAAAAAACTGTAAGAATTTTATTATTTACTACGTACCGTTCTGCGGTTTCATCCGCGTACCCAAAGGATTAAGTGTATCCTAGGATTATTAAAAAGCCTATGTTACTATTATTACTGTTAATTTTGTAGGTTTCTAATATTAATGTTCTATAATAATTCTAAAAACCGGTCCAGTACTTCTTTAAATAGATTTATTACCAACAAAAATATTGTTATAATTGCTATTGTTCTCTCGGTATCACAGGCTACGTGTGTGCCAAATTTCAGCAAAATCAATTGTCGTTAAATGGTAAAAAACTAAGTCGTGCATTTATAATACACACAGTTACAAATCCACCTCCTGAATGGAGGAAAATGGTTACTGTAATTTGCTAAATAAAGTACATAGTCCACGGCACGCACCTGTACCCTTGCAGCAGGTTGGCCAGCGTCCTCATGAAGACGGCTCTGATCTCCTTGTCGAGGATGTGTGGCGGGGAGGCGGGCTTGGGCGGCGGCGCGAAGGCCATGTCCGCCGCGCGCACCTCGGGCTGCAGCACCAGCGCCAGCGAGCGGCCCAGCGTGGACAGCGCGCCGCCCTCGCCGCCGCCGCCCCCCTCAGCCAGGGGGATGTTCACCCCGCCCGGAATGTGGAGAGATCCTACGTCCAAGTCTGCCACTATCACGTCCAGCTGTCGACGAACAATATATTGGTTATTAATTTTTTAAAATACTTTTGAGTGTGGATTAGACAACAATGTAATATGTACTTATAGTTGTTCTTTTTAGATGTTCTATTAAAAAAAGACTTAAAATTATATTAATCGTACCAATGACCATAAGTACTCCAGTTCGCATTGGCGATATCACGTAGCGTTTGTGTTTTTTTATAAGTTAAAAATGCTATCAAAATTGTTAAATTTCATCCTTACCAGTTCGGACACCTCTTCCTTCAAGCTGGAATGTACACCGATGAGAAAAGGCGTCGGTGTTGCCAACACCTCAGCCAAGCCCGCCGGCAGAAGCGGTATGTACACGTGCGCGTATCTGTGAATAAAAATATATGTGTTTGCTATTAATACATGCAATTAACAAAACCGTAAAAAGGACCTAGTACCAAATTGTACCGATTTATGAAACAAACATTATTACTATCTTATTTAACCACAATCTGACCATGGGAAGTGATGAAATGTTCAAAGGTTATAAGCACAAAAACCCCAGGAATAAAACTAGCTTCTAAGTGAAGTTGCCAGAATACACTGGACTCTCAAGCTCATTATAGGATTCGAACCCACACCCTTAACCACGGCATTCAGAGTCACTACCACTAAGAGATGGATGTGTGTTAGCCTTGGTGGCTCTTACACTTAGGCGGACAATAATTGTAAATTCGCTATTGAAGTAATACCACTCAGAATGTAATACCATTTACAAAAAGACACACATTCATATGAAAGTAAATTGAAGCCAAGATATTGTTATGAATTAGAGAGTAAATACAAACCTAAATGGAAACATAAGGGCGGCGAGCGCCCGACACGCGGCCGCCAGCCTGGCAGCCGCCAACGAGACCAAGAGGACTTTGTGCTCGCTCATCACTGCACACCACAGCGTCACTGCGTTGTGGATGCCTGAAAATGAAATGAAATAAATATAATAATAAATATCCCAAGACATTCTTCACACATGGTTACCTGATCCCAAGTTAAGCAGAGTGTACTGCTTGTAGTATGGCTACCAGGTAACTGATGTACTACTTTTTAAATCCATACTTATATATATATTTACACCCAGACACAGAACAAACAGACATGTTCATGCACACAATTGTTTGTCCTGGGTGGGAATCGAACCCGCGACCTGCGGTTTGGCACTCAGGGTCTCTAACCACCAAGCCAACTGGCCCGTAAACTGGCAAGTATTTATTAAAATAGGCCTTCACAGGCACTTATGAATGGTCAGACTCTAACACCGGTTTGGAAGGTTGCTGTAACTGAAAAGAACCAGCAATAAACTCAGCAATTACTGGAATTGAGAATGTGAGCGATGTGAGGAATGAGAACAACATGTATCATTATTTCTGTTTTTGTAGGAAGATTGTAACCTTCAGTATACAAAATTGCGAACAACAATAATCATTAAATAGGTTAGTCACCTACATGTCCTCAATAATAATAACCTTGAATAAAAGAGTTCTATGACTTTTTAGACTAAGACTTTTTTTGCAAATTTTTAATAGTCAATCGATGCTACCTTTGGTGGTACCTGGTACCACATATAGAATTGAAGGAAACTAGATTTGAACTGAACTATCATCGCCTTAAATGTGTGATCAAATTACTGTATGATGTTATTATCAACACAAAAAAATACAAGTTTACAAATAAAAACCGATAAGCTGAGAACCAGCTTAAAGATCCGAAATAACATCCATGAAACAGACTATAATCTCTTATACCTAAACTTGCGGCACGCTATGATGGCCGTTTTGACGTTTAACAATGACAAAGAAAAATAACCTTTATTCCTTCAAACATAAGGTCGATCTATTGATCAAACAGCTAATTGTATGATGATGGAAATCAACTTTATTCCAAAGCATTACAGCTTCTTTTCCTATGACAATCTGAAACGTCAAAACAGCCATAGCGTGCCGGTAGTATAGTAACAATTGAGATTGAGACATTAAAATATTATTATATTAGGTTGGGGAAAAAGACTTTTCGCATTATAGTATGTATGAACTTGTAATAAAATCTCTTTGGCTATACTATTTGTATCTGGCTGGTTTTGGTATCATTGAAAGTTAAAATTTTAAAGAACATAATTCCAAATTCAAATTAGGAAAATGTGTGATTTGCATTTGTTTTTCGTACCGCCAAGATGAGTGAATCTAATGAAGAAATTCGATTCATTTTAAAATTTAACTACAAAAAAGGTAAAAAAGCAACGCAAGCCTCGAAAAAAATTTGCGATGTTTATGGACCTAGTGCAGTGTCTGTGAGAGTAGCACAAATTTGGTTTAAGCGTTTTCAATCCGGAAATTTTGATGTCAAAGATGACGTCGCTCTGGTCGCCCCATTACGGATAAAATGGATGCCATTTTTGAAAAAGTGGAGCAAGATCGGCATATCAGTAGTTACGACGTAGCTGAAGAACTGGGAATTGACCACAAAACAGTTTTGGCGCATTTGAAAAAAACTGGGTACACAAAAAAGCTAGATATTTGGGTACCTCACGAGCTCACTGAAAGAGACCTAATGAACCGTGTACTCATTTGTGATTCTTTATTACGACGTCTTGAAACCGAACCATTTTTGACGAAGCTGGTAACTGGTGATGAAAAGTGGATCACGTACGACAAGAACGTGCGAAAAAGGTCGTGGTGAAAGGCCGGTCAGGCTTCACAGACTCTGGCGAAACCCTCAACTCTACCAGCACCAAGTCGCAACAAGGTGATGCTGTGTGTGTGGTGGGATTGGAAGGGCATTATTCATTATGAGCTGTTACTACCAGGCAGGACCATCGATTCTCAACTCTACTACGAACAACTGATGAGATTAAAGCAAGAAGTTGAGCGGAATTAATCAACAGAAGGGGTGTGGTTTTTCATCATGATAACGCTAGCCTCACACATCTTTAGCCACTCAGAAAAAAATAAGAGAGTTTGGCTGGGAGGTATTAATGCATCCGCCGTATAGTCCTGACCTTGCACTTTCAGATTTCCACCTGTTTCGGTCTCTTCAGAATTCTTTAGGCAGTATCAGGTTAACATCACGAGAGGACTGTCAAAACCACTTGTCGCAGTATTTTGATCAGAAGTCCCAAAATTTCTATAGCAATGGGATCATGTCCCTACCTACAAGATGACAAAAAGTTATCGAACAAAATGTTATCTACATACTTTAGTTAAATGTAAATAAACTATATTAAAAATGTTTTGAATTTTCTTAAAAAATGCGAAGGAACTTTTTCCCCAACCTATACTATATACGAAACAGATGTATAAAACTCTTGTTGCAGTTTACTGACCGAGCAGCCGCAGCAGCATGTGGACGGCAGTGTGAGTAACGGGCATGGGCGGCGCGGCGGGCGGCTGCAGCGCCTGCCGGTCCCCCGCGCCGATGCTGAAGCGCACCTGCGGCCCGCCCGCCCCCGGGACCACCACGCCGCCCACCAGGTTACCGACCAGCGTCTCCAGGGGCACCCCCAGGTTCTCCACCCAAACTGTGTAGATTATGCCCAGGCAGTTCTGGAAAAGGTTTAACATTTGTGTCAGTATAACTCTATACTGTGTAAATTAGAGGCACATGAGAGTTAACATCCTGACGTCTTAGGGTCGACAACGCGTTCACAATGCCTCTGGTGTTGCAAGTGTCCATAGGCGGCAGTGACCACTTATCATCAGGTGGCCGTCTGCCAGATTTTCCCCCTACTTCAAAAAAAAGAAATACTTTTGTTGAAACGTTTTTTTCAACATATTCATTCCCTATCCCGAGGGATCCAGAATTTTCCCGAGATAACTTTTATATTTAGTAAATTTGGTCTATATGCTTTTCGACCTACTTGGTACGTATGGTATGTACTTACTCTGAAGGTATCGATGTAGTCCTGCCGCGAAACGATTACGAGACATTTTGGCGCGTACATGATGCTGTGGTGGGTGATGTTCGCTACTGGCCTCGTCGACTCCAGGGACTCTTCGTCCTGGAAACAAAATACAAAATAAACAATCTGAGACATTATTTACACCGGTGTTAGAGTCTGACAATTCATAAGTGCTTGTAAAGGCCTATTTGAATAAAAATAATTGAATTTGAATTCAGACACATTTACACATTATCTGATCTCAAACTAAGCAGAGCTTGTACTATGGTAAAACACCTAGTAGACATGTTTGCAAATATTCTATCTCTGGAATCTCACCTAGGTACGACAATATCCGTGACAATAGGTATCACGCTAACTGCCCCATATTACACCCGTAGATTATTTCTATTCTATAGAGTATTTCTTGCTAGCTGTTTCTCGGTATCTTTTTTTTTTGTATCAGGAAGCTTGGCGTAGAACAAATAAAAATTACGAAACTTTTGTGAGTTATAAAGTATTCTGAACTATAAGAAAGTTTCATCGCTATCAAATAAATAGTATTTCTTATCAGAAACATACAAACATTCATTTTTATATATATATATACATATTATAATTGAGTATTATATTAACTTTAAATTATTTTTTATCGTTATATTTTTTTAAGTTTATTTCATTTTTGTTCTGCTATTGTATGTTTTTGTTATATATTTTATATAATGTAGATATCTGTAATATTTGTGTCCCTTTCTAAAGAATCAAATTTAATCCCTACTTATATTATAAATGTGAATGTAAGTTTGTTTGTTACGCTTTCACGCGAAAACTACCTAACCAATCGGTTATCGGATCATGAAACTTTGTACACATATTCTTGGAGGTATTAGAAGTAACATAGCATACTTTTTGTGCCGGGAAAATGTTACATCCCTCGGGAACGCGGGTGAAACCGCTAGTATCTATATAAGTATGTAATTAGAAAAAAAAGTAGTATATTTAATATTTCAGTTGTTTGGTTTCCATATTATAAGCCCTACTTAGTTTGGGATCAGATGGCCGTGTGTGAAGAGAAATGACCCTGGAAACACTCCAGTTTCGGTCCCACAACCTATTTCGTTGGAATACAATGACATTTAATAACTTTAATGGTTAATCAATAGTTAATGGGTTATTGTGATAATATTATATATGTCTCTGAGTCATTTCTTGATAAATCACAAACAATGCACCCTTTATCATATGACTAGTCGGTCAGTAGGTGATTATTTCTGTCCATTTTGTCCGAGTTCAGAATAAAATACTTACATCCTCTGTTTATTAAAAACATTGAACATATTTTTTTTATTGCAAACAAATGGTTACAAATAAAAAAATTACTACCAGCTTATTGTTTAAGCTAGGTTAATTTTGTCCCGTGACTTTACGGGTAAAGTCCTGAGGGATTTAATATATACAGGGATTATTTACATTGCCTATGGCACTCGGGAATAGTGTAGCTTTCTATAAGTGGAAGATTTTTTTAAATAGCCCGGATATTAGATACCTTCCACATTTACACTCTCCATTATAATATCAGTGAAGTCAGTGCTTAGTACTTAATTATTCAATTTCAAACCATTTGTAAACTTTGAAATAAAAAAAATGATTTTTTTACTTGATCAAGTCAGTTTAATTTTGGCAATAAAATATTATCTTATACTAGCTGTTCCCTCGGTTTCACCCGCGTGCCCAAGGGATGTTCCATTTTCCGGAGATAAAAAACATCGTATATCTTATTCTAGGGCATGTGCCAAGTTTCATCCAAATCCGTTCAGTAGTTTTTCCGTAAAAGAGTAACAAACGTCCATACTCACAAACTTTCGCATTTATAATATTAATAGGATTAAAATACATTTTTAAACAATATTGACAGCTTATTAAACGTAACTGTTAAGCTTTAAGCCAATAACAAAAAGATTTGTAAACCAAAGAATTTTACAGCTGAAACACGATATTTTTTACATAGAATACAACAGCCTTTATCCAGCAATAGTACTTAAGTCGAAGTGGTGTGATATTAAAACTGGGAAATGACAAACTTTCCGACTCCCTCCTTCCCCACCCTTAGGGTTGTGGGGGGAGTGGGAGTGACGGAGTGAGAGGGCTCAGACTGCCAATAAACATTATTAGAAACGAAGTCCTTGTGAACAAGGACTTCGTTCTGAAGATTCAATTGGAACCTTTGGAGTCAAACTTTGAACTACAACTTACTTTTCAATTACCGGCTTTTTGTGTCAGGTTTTGCCACAGAACATATACAACCAGAGAGGACAATCCATGCTTATTATTATTACTAAATACTGAATCCGTTTATTATGACTCCGCCTATATTGACCGACCGCCTATTATGACGTAACTACATAACTAATTTTGGTTTTCATATAAAATTATTTGTAACAAAGTCGGTTATAATGACTTCGCTTACAGTGACATGTCGCTTATTATGACCCATTTTTTATAAATTTTGTTCGTTTATAGTGACCGACATGATTCTTTACACCTTCGGCAATGTTCATTGATCCCCGAATAGGTTCGGCACGTGGCTTGTTTTTGTTTTGAATCTCAGTATCAATGTACCATGGCAATGTCTTCTATACACAATAATATTAGAGACTGTTATTACAATAAAATGACAATACAAAAGCAGACAAAAATTACAGATTTCTTAAGTATAAAATTAAAAATATACATACATGTATTACATGCAATTTTTATAAGGATTTAATATGCAGTTATTCTCTATCAAAATAAGTATTTACCTAAAAAAAAAGGTTGTTTATTTCTCAAAAATGCTTTTTATGACGTCCGCTTAGTATGACGTGTTTGTCAATTCCCTTCGATGTCAGTATAAACGGATTCCACTGTAGTTATAGTTTGTAAATGGCCCCGATTCTGTTGTACTAAGCATAAATCTATGAACCTCACTATCAATTCGTAAAGTTGCAAAGAGAAGTGATTTTTAGTCCTGTCAATTTGAAATAAACCTTTCATTTTTACGGGTAAAAGGGAGTTTGACGGAACTAGATTCAAGACATTCTTTCTCTTTTTGTCTCATTAAAATAGAAAGAGATGAACATAGATTAAAGTACCTACATATACACCATTGAATGGGCATAAATGTTTCACATTCTTTTTACAGACAATTAATTTGATTATTCTCTTATACTTTTGCGTAACTTTAGCTTTTTTAGACTGTAATAAAGATATATTTTTATTATTATAATATGTCAAGAGCAAAACAACAGCCACTCTTTTCTTAAATAGGTACACACCATTCTGGAATTTTATCTCTTTGGGTTTTACACGCTTTGGTAGGCATTCAATAATTTATAGTAGAATATTATACTTTATGCCTATCCTAGAACCTACAAATATAAAAAAAAAATCCCAAAACCCTTACATATTTGATAAACAATTCTTCACACACGTTATCGCATAACTAGCGAAACTCTGACGACCGTTTTGACGCATAAGAATATCATTAAAAAATCAACTTTATCTATTTCAAAATAAGGTAAATCTATTGATACGATAATTAATTGTATAACCTTGAATATAAACCCTATCACATGGCAATAAGATTAAATTTCCTTTAACACAAATAAACTTCAAAACGTCCATCATATCATGTATTAACCATTACGCGGATGCAATGTATGCAAATATCACCATTGTAGTTAACAATATAACCGTGACAGATGACGTCATCGTGCTATACACTCGTTTCATTTAATGTACCACCGGTATGAAGGCATATTGTTTTAAAAATGTAGCTTTATAAATAGACCGATATTTAGACCTATCGTTTTTATTCCAAATAAATAAAGCTGTATCTTTTTATTTATACCTGATTGATATATTATGTATTTAAAATAGGTTTTCTATTAATGCAAAATTATTTTTCCAATAAATCTTAAAAAATCCAGCCTTCTGTAGTCTTCATAAATCAAAGAGATATTTGTACGTGTGGTTCACAGGAAATTTATGCAAAATGCATACAGCGATCGTATTAGTTAAGAATGGCTTTATTTATAGACATTTCGAGACAATCAGTCAGTTTCAAATTCAAACTTATTTTAAATTATAAAGGGTGAAAAATGACCCTCGAGGCGACTTAAAGAGTAAATCTCATAAAATGTCATGTACATTTTTTCTCTATCTGACATTGAATATAATATATATTACAACCTGTTTTCATATACAGAGTCCTGTATATTGAAGTAAAAATAATAATCTTCACAGCTAAATAAAAAAACAATACAATATACGAACAATATCAAATGGTAAGTAGTAACTTGTAAATCCTAAAAGTGATTAATTACGTATGATTTTGTAACAATGTATTATCTTGATTTGTCTAACGTGAGACTATTCTTGTCTCTTTCTGTCCATTAATATTCAGAAAACAGCCGATGAGTTGAAAAATGTAAGATTGATAAAAAATGTTGCATTTCATAAAACTTCTGGAAAGTTTTAAAAATAAATTACTGGACTATGGAATAAGACTAGTTCAGGGCCAAACTAATTATTTCACTTCAGCTAACAACAAACTTATCAGCCGTGTAAAAGTTTCACTCCGGGAGTGCCGGCAGAAGTGAAAACTTGAACATTAACGTTGTGCATTACCGTCTTACGAATTTTCGATCAGGTCACGTGTCCTGACGCGAGTTGAACATTTTATACCCATCCCAAGAAAAGTGCGCAGCGCTTTGGATTTTTTATTTCCGGCAAACAGACAGTTCACCTGATGGTAAGCGGTCACCGCCGCCTACAGACATTCGCAACACCAAGGGCATTGCCAATCCGTCGTTGAACCTGAGACATTAAGTTGTTAAGTCTCATGTGCCTGTAATTTCACCGGCCCCCGTATTTTATTTTTTATACCTCATGGACCGACTAACAAGCAGACGGCCCACCTGATAATAAGCAATCACCGCGCATATAGACATTTGCAACACCAAGGCCACTGCCAATGCGTCGTCGAACCTGAGACGTGAACTTGTTTAGTGTCATATATGCCTGTAATTCCACCGACTCCCTTACCTTCCTAACAGAAACACAGTGATACAAGAGCACTACTGCTTCACGGCGGAATTGGGTATGGTGGTAGTATATCCCCAGTCCGGAGTCTGCACTAAGAGCTCTACTACTTCTCAAATCGCGTAATCTGAAGTATCTACACACTACGCTCTAACACAGACGGGCTATATTCGAGAGCAGCAACTTTCGCAGATAGCAAGGTTGTGATGCAATTATAAGAATTATAATCAACTTCAGTTCAATACTATTGACTGTTAGCACACTAGTCTTGTACTTAGGCCGGACACGTTCTAAAATCTAGACTTGGTCTAAATATGTATGTATTTAAAAAGTTGTAGGTATATATTTTATTTTTTTATTTTATTTATTTGGGAAAACAAACAGTTACACATTGCATTTGAACTTAAATACCGATAAAAAGATGCACAAATGTGTGACCAACAGCATTTTCCACAGAATATAAGTAAATTTAATTATGTTAAAACTATCATGCGACTTATAAAACTATATATACTAAAACCTACAAAACTATATATTTGTGATACAATAACAAATAAAATACTTATAACTTTCTATTAAAAAAAAAATATGTGGCCAATACAGAGCATTTATCCAATTAAACTATTTAATACCATGTTTTTAAATTTACGTGCTGGATAAGCAAACATATCAATATGGTTGAAGTTTTTGTTGTAGCTATCAGTAAGCCTGCGCAATGGCGCCCGCAAGCCTACGTTGGTACGACAAGAGTTAACAGCAAAGAAAAGCCTTGCGCGGGCCCCACGGCATACCGTGGTTCTAGGCACTATGTAACTTATTCTATTGCGTATCTCCATACAGTCATAGACATTACTGCACAGATCGAACAAAAATGTTGTCTCTAAAAGAATTCGTCTTGATTTTAAATCAAGTAATTTGTTCCTTTTAAGTAAGCTGGCGTATGATAATGATGTAGACGAGTGAAAACAGCGGTAATACATAGTCTTTAAAAACTTGGTTTGTATCTTTTCAATGCGGTCTGAATATTTAGTGTAAAAGGGATTCCACACAGGCACCGCATACTCTAGTTGCGATCGTATCAATGTCTTGTACATATATAAATATGTTGAGGGGCGAACAAAATCCTTAGTAGATCTCATGACAAAACCATACATTGGATAAGCGTTATTCACTACCCTGTCCACATGGGCATCAAGATGCAGTTTCTCATCGAGTAGGATGCCGAGATCACGAACAAGAGCCGTCCTTGATAGTGTTGCGTTTTCTAAGGAGTAAGGGTATTTAATTGGATTTTAATTCTTTGTAAAACTAATACAGAAGCATTTTGATAGGCTGAGTTGAAGTTTATTAATCCTACAATAAGCAGAAAGGCGATTCAAATCTTCTTGTAGTAATAAACTATCTTGCAAATGTTTAATTGGGCGGTAAATTTTCAAGTCGTCGGCATAAAGTAAGATTTTGGAATTGTGAAAACAAGTATTAATATCATTTATAAATATAACAAATAAAAGGGGCCCTAATATTGACCCCTGTGGCACGCCAGAAGTAACATAAATAGTATTAGAATGAAACCCATTAATTACTACCCTTTGAGTCCTGTTCCTGACGTAAGAGGAAAACCATATATGTGTCTGGTTTCCATAGTACAAGCTCTGTTTAGTTCTAGATCAGATGGCCTTGTGTAAAGTCCGTTCCAGGATATTTTTTTATGTCTTATATAAAGTTACGACGGATTTTAACAGCAGTGAAATACAACGAAACATTGAAAAACATGACTTCACCAACTTTCACCCTGCGGTACCATTTCTTTTCAAGATAAAATGTAGTCCTAGTAGTACCTACCTATTATCAACTTATTTTGGTATACCATGACAAAAAAAATGTCAATCCGCTGCTACGTCAAGATGTGAAGAAAGGTCTTTTTTTAAGGGACTCGGTATGTGAAAAAATCAGAAAAAACAACGAATTCAATCGAGATGTTTGGTGCATATACCGCAGAATTTTTATTGTCGACTATTTTGGGGTATGTATTATTTTAAATATTTAAATACTGATGCTCGATAATCCTTCTGTGGCATCAGCACTATACATAGATCTACTAAGGAGGTATACAGACATAACATAACAACGCAATAATCGCGGATTCATCGCTTTCATATGTATGTAATGTATTTAAATCAAATACAAAACAAACTTCCGTACTGCGTATCCGCCATTGTTTCCTCAAATAATACGATAACAATCTTTTTAGGGTTTCGTACCCAAAAGGTTCAAACGAAACCCTATTACTAAGGTTCCACTGTCAGTCCATTCGTTTAACTCTCAACGGGCTGTATCTCATAAACAATAATAGAAAAATATTAAATAGACGGTTGAGATTTTCACCGAGTGTGATCTTCTTTGATCGCCATAACAACAAATAATAAAAATCAAGAAAAAACAATATATATTTTCAAAAAATAAATATAGGTATTTCAATTGCGTCAGAAGCATAGTTTATATGGCCTATTTTTTCTACTTGTTCTCTTTTATAACTATTTTACTTATAATCCTTAATAAAAAATAATATTACATTTGCACCTTAGAGCCGAATATTTTTTCTTTTTGATATTTTAAAATAAAACATATAATAAAATAAACGTTTTTTGGCGGCATTTTGTTAAATATTATAAGGTAGCAAGGAACCCTTCATGTGCCAATCCGACTAGCACTTGGCCCTTTTTTTCATAGCAAATAAGGCCAGACCACACATGTAGTATTTGCAGCGTTAATGTAAAACTGTTTAAACACATGTCTCATTGCCTTTACTTGAATTATACGGCTGCTAAGTATTATGTAACAGCAAACAAAACGTAGGGCGAAGTGGCATCTGAATATGCGATGGAAATTGGTAGAATTTTGAATGTAAGTTTTCTTGTTACGCTTCCACGCGAAAACTACTTCACCGATCATCATGAAACTTTGTACACATATTCTTGGAGGTACATATTAGAAGGAACATAGGATACTTTTTGTGCCGGAAAAATTTTACATCGCTCGGGAACGCGGGTGAAACCGCGGGGGACAGCTAGTAATAAATAAATATCCTGGGACATTCTTTACACACAGCCATCTGATCCTAAACTATGCAGAGCTTGTACTATGGAAACCAGATAACTGATATATTCCATATAGTAGGTAGTTACACTTTTTTACTGTTTTTTTTTTTCAAAAGATTTTTCTCAGAACGATATATCTTAACTCAAAAAATAACTTTTGGCACATCTCTGATTAGGTCACTTTCACACTGAGCGGGGAGGGTGGGTCCCGGTGTTAAAGAGGCTGAAGTATCGGTATGCTTATTCTATCATTAAATTTACTATTTTTGAAAAAATACTTTTTGATTCAAAAATATCATTTATTTATATAACATAAATAAAATAAAAAAAATATTGAATAAAAACACCCTTCGATTAATATTTAAAATTGACGGAATTACTGTACTTACCTGCACGATTGAATTACACGAAAATTGGCTGGTTTAATCTATTACTAAGCGCATGTAATTAACTCATGTCTAGGATAAGTAAATGATATATTTAAATCAAATACTTTTATTCTTTAATTACATACTAAACATTTTTTCGTTTGACTGTACTGATTTGGCTTGAACAATAGATTGTACTATTAATTTTTGGGTGGTCCCAGTCGCCGAAAGAAAAATATTTAAATTTAAAGGATCCGGCAAGTGGGACCGCGGGCTCAGTTTATTGCAGACCGAGTCGCCGGAAGCCTCCTTTGTTTAGTCTCTCTATGATCGTAACTCTATTTCGCAAAACGTTGAATTAAGCCCTTATCGTATTGAGGGTATGATATGTACACCCAGATGTTACATATTCCCGGGATTAGGTGGTGTGCTATTCCTGACTATAATCTATCTCTGTGTTATGTTTCTTCCAGATCCGTTCAGCCGCTCTGGCATGATTGAAAACAATGACCCATCAACGTTCAACTACGTAAGCGCCTATCAAAAATAGACTGAGATAGATAGAAGAGGACACAAAACAACCAAATATTTCATCAATGCTTGGGCGTAGCGCTCGCTCCAGCAAGACACATCTTTATGTACAATATCTTATTTTGAAAAGAGTAATTGCCGAGTTTATTGCCGGCTCTTCTCAGTAAAAGCAACCTTCCGAACCGGTGTTAGAGTCTGACCATTTATAAGTGCCTGTGAAGGCCTATTTGAATAAATATTTCATTTCATTTCATCGATTGAATCCTGATTTAACCAATATTCACCAGTTGATTGCAATTGTTGAATAATGCATAGAAAACGCAATGCGATTGAGTTGCAATAGCGACTGCTAATTTTCCAAGGTTCCCCTGTGTTATTAAAACCTTGACTAATAGTATCCCGTTGCAAAACAAACAACAAACTATTTATACTCTACTTATTGAGAGAGATCCTCTCGGTGGTCGTGTGGTATAAAGCTCTACGGACATCCGATGGTCCTTGGTTCGAGTCGTGGGTCGAGCAACAATACGTGACGGTGGCATTTAATGTATTTTCGTTGAAAGGTGGGTCTCATTAGTGCCTACTTCTTTGGGAATAATAGGCATGATAATATGTTGATACTAAGGACGCCTTATTTTTGACTTATAAATTCTTGCAACAGTATTTCTCATTATTCTTTTTTTAGAATATTATTATATTATTATTAATATATATTTACATATTAGAATTTTTACTGAAACTCAAAAATTTAACTTTTCTAATGATACCTTAGGCATGTCCTTATTTTCTAAATCTTTGCTTTTCGTAAGAGAAAATAGAGGCATAAACTTTTTTCTACCGATATAGACATAAAAAAAAAGAACATCGTATGCAATTTAAAAAAGGAATCGATCGAATACAAAACCTCATTTATGCTTTCACGTTCATCGCTTCACAAGTCAGCTGATATCTATTTACCTAACCTCATCGTGAAAACTCATTAATACACCCAAAGGCAATTTCCCGAAACCGAAATCACAGTTGAAATGAGATATCGGGAGAACCGAGTCGTCCCGAACGCATTTTAATCTCGAAACCAATCACGTATCGTATATCCGAACAGTTCACACACGATATCGCACGAACAACGTTCAAATGTAATCACAGGATAGTCAACTCTGCTGCATTAGTGTTAACGATAGAAATGGCATATTGAGAACGTAAGCGGCTTACGCCTGAAAGCGTTGCACCCATGGCTTTACGTAGAAACAAACCGATGTATATCTGCAGAATTCTGAATTACGGTCTTTTATGTTAATTGGTATAGACTAAGCTAGGGTTTAACGAATGATTATTTTCTACTTTTTTGAGAGGCTACCGTCAAGGCTATTTTGATATTTTGCTGAGATCCGATTTCTGAATCAAATTTTAAACCATATATTCACTTTAGGCCCGCGGAAAGTACTAATGAAGGTCAAATTTACTAAAGCTACCTGTTCGGAAGTCAGACTTTAACAGAGAAGAACCACTAAGAAACTCATTAGGGTCATTTTTTATAAAAAAAAATATCTAATTCAAGTTTTTTGACTTTTGATGAAATGGTTATTTTATTATCAAAATTTAAAGAAAATTTAATTTAATTAAAGAAAAACCAAATTATAACCTAAGCAACATATGCTATTTCTTTGATAAGCTACACATAAACAGTTCTGAAAAATCCAAATTAACAGTCAGTTACCAGGCATTAAAAAAACGGATAGAAATATAAGTAAAATCCATGATTTCCGTAATAAAACCTTCAGCATTACAAAATTACTATAATAAGGGGTATATTTACACTAGAAGCACTTATATCCAATAAACAGTCTATCGATGCGTAAAGTTTAATTAAATAAATGAATAAAAACAGTAACGGATTTACAAGCCCACATATTTTTGGAGAAGGCAAATAGACGTTCCTGTTGAACCATTAAAGATAATAGATTTGATACGTTAAATTAAGATGTACCTGGTATATCGTCCCATACAATCGGCGATTGCTTGTCAAAAGCTACTAAAATAAGCGTTTATTGATAGCACAAGCTATACGTGAAAATAGGAGATTGGGTGAAATTTGCCCTGCACTTGATACTGATCCTGTCAATTTTATTTTCGAAGAAGTAGATCTTTTGGTGCGAAGTTCATCCAGGGAAGTCCTTCCTTCACACCCATTTCCATCGTGAAATAGTAGTCCACGTGCATTACTGTGTTTCCTAACATAAGTCTCATGTGCCTGAAATTTTGCCGACCCTTTCTATCCGAAACACAAGTGCACTACTGCTTTACAGTGGAAATGGGTAAGGATAGTACATCCCACGACGAACTCTGTAAAAAAGCTCTACTACTTCTAAAGTTGCCAGTAATAAATCTACTGCGCCTACCATCAACCATAACACCGCATCCAAACTATGACAGATACGGCCGCTCCACAGTTCACGATCAATTCCGTCTCGACTCCACACAGGGCCGACGACCCGTACATAACAAAGTACACTAACATTAGAAGAGAACAGAACAGATGCGTCGACGTATATATCGCTATTTGCCCACAGCTATTAATTCTATATCTGACATGTGGGAACATTGCACTGGCGTAGACATCCGGTCTACGGTTATACCAGAACAGGTCGAAATGCGTGAATCATCAGCCTGCCCCTTTTCTAATAATTTGGAGTCGGCGGAATATGTTTGATTCTTTAATGGTAATAAATATCATAGGAAATGGTTCACATATCACAATCTCTCGCTTAGGTCTCTAGCCACCAAGCCAACTAGCCGGCAATGCTTGGTCCTTCTACATTAAGTGGAATGCATTACATATGCAATGTAGCATTGCGTCTTTTTTTTTTCAATCCCTTCCTAAGTAAGCACCACTCCCCAAAGTATTATCGCAATCGAATGACTACTATACACGCATAGATGACGAACAAACATACATTTTTATATACCAGAAAATTTGGCAGAATTATTTTTCCCGTCCGCCTACCTGACGCCTACCCTATCATTAGGATTGCGTTTATTGACCACTCAGTGCAAGGTATAGAGTGATATACTCTTTAGTCGCCTCTCACGGCACCCTAGAGATGAGATGGGGTGGTAATATTTGTCACCACTCCGGGAAAAAGTAAGCTAATGAAAAAATAATACACACTGTAGAAATTAAGATTAGAATGACGCTAGGGCCGCTTCTTGATACCGAAATTTGAAAATATAGAAATAAAAAAATAGAAAATTATAGTAATAACATAAATGACTTCATTACATTAAAGAGGCAAACATTCAATTTGTAAAGGTGACTTCGACTGCAGGTGTGTAGGTTCAATTTATGGACTACATTTTAAAACGAGTTCTTCTATTTTGGTATTACAATAATCTTGAGGACCTAAAAGTCACTGTAAATCAATCAATTTTGTTAATTCAGGTCTATGCTTATCGATAATAGGTAAGTAAGAAAGAGCAAGGTTGCACGAAGTGAAACTTAAGGAAGATAAGCTATTTGGCCCCTTGTTTAAATATTTCGCACATACATCTTAATAATCCCCGGATTAGAGGTCTAAGCACGAACATCAAACGCAAGCGTCGCATCATCGTATCGAGTGCGCCAAAATGCTGGTTTGTATGGATAATTCCACATCGCGATACCGTGACGTTGCGCGATGTTCAATTTCCCATTGCATTGGTTGTTAGCACACTCGATTCGATGACGATACGCTTACGATAGATGTTCGTGCTTAGGGCGTAGGTTAAAGTTTTCATCTAATAAGCCCTTTTAGGCACCTAAAAGTGTTACAGAAAAGATAGAGAAGACTCAAAATGGCTGCTCTCTACACAAGTGCACTTAACACATGCTTACCCTCTATCTATGTAACTATAGAGACAAAAATATAAACTGGGCTACGTAGATAGATATGTCAACAGAGGTGTAGGGGTGACAGTGTCACGAGTACAATTGTATTTTTCCATATCAAAAAATGTCCAACGCGCCTTAAGAAGTTTTCACTTTAATAAAACAGTATATAATTCTTTAGTTATAGATTGCAGGAAAATCTATTAAAAGTCTATGGATTTTATAACAGTGTTAACCTATAAATATGAATCGTACTCCTATAAACATTAAATAAATTCGCACTTGTCCGTTATTTTCCATACATTCTAGCAGCTTTTGAATTTGTGTCAAGTCAAACAGTGTTTTTTTTATACCGACCGCCGACAAACAAGCAGAACGGTCTGCTTGATGGTAAGTGATCACCGCCGCCTATGGACATTTGCAACACTAGGGGTATCGCCAATGCGTTGTCAACTTTGAAAAGTTGTTAAGTCTCATTTGTTTGTAATTTCACCGGCTCCCATACCTTTCTAACCGAAACACAGTAATACAAGTGCATTACTGCTTTACGGCGGAAATGGGTAAGGTGTTAGTTCTCCGGACGAACTTTGGACTAAAAGCTTTAATACAATGACAGCTGACAGAGAAAGTCTCAGAAAATATTGATTGTATAAATGAGTTCAACAACAAGGAGTTGGAACAACGAATTGTAAAATTTCACGTACCGGAGACACGCACCGTTTGTCCTCGGTGAATCAGTTGCTTATTAACATAAACGTCGTAGAACTGTTGCCGGTTCGGTGCTCGTACGTACATGTTATATCGTAGGTGAAAGTTGAGACCCGAATTGTGATTATGTTGATTAGATTTGACGATGTGGAAGATGTCAAATTGGTTTTTGACGCTCTAATTTTTTTATAGAAAGTTTAATGTTATACTCGTAAGATTTTTTTTATATTTCTGTTTTAATTAATTGACTCAGGCGCGACCCTGAGGAAATCCTTTGTAAGATAATACAAAAAACAATATCTAGTAACTAATTCCGCTGGATCTCCTTCTCTGTCAAGTCCCAAACAAGGAAACTCACATTTTTCGGCGAGGTAACACTTCTGTTGTGCTAGTGCGTCGACTACTTAGTCTGTTACTTAACAGCGGGTCTAATACACATGTCGATTTCCTGTCGAGTTTCCTTGTTTGGAACTTGACAGAGAAGGAGATCCAGCAGAATTAGTTACTAGATATTTGTTTTTGTTTAATCTTATTTCTGGTTTAATAACAGGTGGTTTATTAATACTCTATAGAAGAGAATTCGTATGGACTAAAGATTAATGAATAGGAAGCAAGCTGAAATATCCTGGGACATTTCGTTTTTAGCCCACAGCATTATAATAATAAGAATAATTTATTTAGTTCACAAAACAACATCACAATAACATAGTCAATAAGTACAATGTTTTCTTAGGTAGGTATAATAAAGCAAATATGCCTGAACTATGAAAAACCTGTGTTACCAGGCGAAAAAATCTAGTATCACTATCACTACATAGTATAAAACAAAGTCGCTTTCTCTGTCCCTATATCCCTATGTATGCTTAAATCTTTAAAACTACGCAACGGATTTTGATGCGGTTTTTTTAATAGATAGAGTGATTGAAGAGGAAGGTTTTTATGTATAATACATGTAACATCCAACGGGAACGCGGGTAAAACCGCGGGGGACAGCTAGTATTATCTAAAATAATCATAAATTCGACACAATAGGACAAAGCTTAAATTAGTATGTAGCAGGTAGTAAGTTTATTTTATCACAATAACTTCTCTGTATCTTCGTAGGACATACTTAGAAGCCTACTACTAAGTAAAGGTAAGTGTAACATAACTCTGTAAGTATTTAACTTTATAGACATTTTACAACAATAGCAAACAGATATGTTCATGCACACATATGTTTATTCAGGGCAGAATTCAAACCTGGAATTTAGGTGTACCTAAGTACCCAGATACCAGAGTACCTAAACACCACACCAACCGACCGTTTGAACCTTAACAGTATATCCAAGAATAACAAAAAACAATAATTGTACTGTCGTTACTAGAGTAGTTAAAGCAGCTAACAAAAACAAATGAACTTCTTTTCTAAAAAGTAAATGGAAAAGAAAAAGTGAGCAAAAAAAAACAGTTGTTAAGTCAATTACCATTGAACGGAGTTCACGATATACTCCAAGTTAACCCTTAACAAAAAACAACATTGAAGGCAAAGTCACGTAACAGTGTTATCGCTTGGCAACCTAACAAGGGGGTTGGACGGGGCGAATTAGGGTTGTCAGAGGTGTTATTTTAACCTACAAATTGTTTTGGATCCATAACACAAAATTCAAAAAAGAACATATCCTAATTTAAAACTAAAGTTTCTTAAAATAAAGTAATATATTTTTTTACGAGCTTCTCGGTATAGAAACGAAACGATTAACGGTACCTATTTATTTTGCTTTGAACTTCATCTATATTCGAATCCCTTCTTATGTGTTAGTCCAGGTTATTAATTATCTATGTGTCAAGTTACATTCGAATCCGTTTATTTATTTATAGACGAGCAGTTTGGTAGCTGATGTGTCTATATCACACAGTGTTGAAAATCACTTTATAGTTCAGTTTTGAAGATATTTAGTCCTTGTCCAATTGTATGATTTGTTAGTTTACTAGTTTTTCCGTGAAAGAGTAACAAACATCCACACATGCTCACAAACTTTCTCATCACTACATAGTATAAAACAAAGTCGCTTTCTCTGTCCCTATATCCCTATTTCTCTATGTATGCTTAAATCATTAAAACTACGCAACGGATTTTGATGCGGTTTTTTAATAGATAGAGCGATTGAAGAGGAAAGTTTTTATGTATAATACATGTGTTATCCCACGGGAACGCGGGTAAAACCGCGGGGGACAGCTAGTTTATAATATAAGTAGGATAGTTGGCAGCCCTAGCTCGCTGTCTCTACCAGCCACTGAAAAGCACAAATTCGTTATGACATACGCTGATTGGCTGCTTTGCATACCTGTGTCATTCCATCGACATAGATTTACATCAGTTTCAAATATACATCTTTTTAAATTACTGTACGAAGCACGCAATGTGTGCAAATGTATTTAGCCACATTGTTTGTCTTTACATTGACAATGGTCGATGGTGCCATTTGAAGATTCGTCGTGGAATTAATGACGTGGGTTAATAGTTTTAAATTATTCTGCAACGTTCGTTTTAAAAAGTATATTTTTAGAACGCCATATTATTTGAACTACCGGCACGCTTTGATTGCCGTTTTGTTTTAAGTATGTTATGGAAAAATATACTTTATTACTTTCAGAATACGGCACATCCAATGGTAAATTTTATTAAAATGAAAATAATCCTTATTATATAGGTATTGGGTTAATTATTGCATGACATTGACGTCCAAACGGTCATCATACCTCGCTAGTTTGGTTTAACCAGCCAGTATTTAGGATTAATTGATTTGGTTTTATTTTTAAAACTGGCTGTCCCCGCGTTTACTAGGGCAATAGGGATGTGTCCTGACATGTCAAATCAGCAATTCTTTATGAAATGTCAAAACGATCGAATGTATGTAGTTTAATATGAAATAGCAAGTTGTGACGTCATAATACTCTTTATGATTAGATCGGTACTGAAAAATCACATTAATGATTTAATTTTGATCATTCTTAATGTTTTCGTATATTTTTGGATGTTCTGGTTAGTGTTTAATCATGTATCTTTAATACAGGACACATCCCAATTACATTGATATATGGCAGATAAAAATGCTTTAATCCAGGTTATTAACTACTTATGTGCCAAGTTTCATCCAAAATCCGTTTAGTAGATTTCGCGTAAATGTTTACCAATTTATTCATCCTTACAAACGTTCGTATTTATAATATAGGTGTATTATCAAAATGATATATAAATTAATACCCTTATTATTTTGACGTCCTTAATTACTCATTCGTTTTATTTGGCCAAATCCAGTAAATATTTTCTGTTGCAAAAAAATACCCCATAACTAATTATTTTTTAATTGTAATCCTTTACTGCTTACAGTAATACGCGGTGCTCTCGAGGGTATTTCACAAGCATTTCGTATAAAATATTACGCAAAGCCAGTTTTTTAGGGTTCCGTACCCAAATAGAGATAATGTTAAAAGTGAACATGAAATAACTGTAAACATGAGACGTGATTTTTCCGGCGTTTTTTTTTTAGTATTTACGAAAAAATAATTTTATTCAACATTAGTGTACCGACGACAATTTAGTAAAAAATAGGGTAAGTAGTTAGTCTAGTAGTAAGTAAGGGTAGTCTTAAAAATGTCTAGAAAACAGTAAATTATTCCAACATATCCAAACTCAAAACGGATAAAAAAATATCGAAACCATTTTACCATTTCACCCACAACCCCACTGAAATTATGTATGCACCTGCTGTACCCACTTCCGCCCTCTTGTCGAGACTGTATAAAAAATTACATCCCCCTGGATACACGTGCAGAGAGCGTGACCAGTAATAATACGGAAGGACTACATGCGGTGTGCGGTAGAGCAATGTAAGACGGGCCTTGAATGCTCTAGACCTGTGCCTTTACCATGAGTTTTTAACGTACGTACTCGCTAGCGACGGCGTAAAACATTTCTATGGCAAATGTGTACAGCGCCACTGGCTGTTTTTGGGTCTTAACATTTTCAAATGTTTCCTGTAATGTTTTAAATGGCGCTTGAATCAAGTTGCCTTTTAACCGTCGATATGTGTTAATTCAGAAAACAATTTATATTATCTGTGTGTCCAGTTTCATATAAATACGCTCAGCCGTTCATGCGCGATTGAGTCGCAAACATACAAACACTCATACTTACCTATAATAGAATTAGTAGAGTAGATCATGACTTCATTGTGGTTTCTGTGGTCCAGCTCAGTAAGTTTTATGGTAATAATACCTTTCCTTAAGGTAGAATCGGTATATTTCGTCCATAGTAATGAATAAAAATGCATGAGAGAAACAATATCGTTTTTAATAACTAGAACTACCCCGCAGTTTCTACCGAGTTCCTGAGTGATGTAACATTAATATCCCAAGACATTCTTCACACATGGTTACCTGATCCCAAATTAAGCAGAGTGTACTGCTTGTAGTATGGCTACCAGGAAACTGATATACTACATATCCTACTTTTTATATACATACTTATATAGATATTTACACCCAGACATAGAACAAACACAAATGTTTGTCCTGGGTGGGAATCGAACCCGCGACCTTCGGTTTGGCAGTCAGGGTCGCTAACCACCAAGCCAACTGGCCCGTAAAAATTTTCCCGGTATAAAAAGTAACCTATGTATTCTGATTATAAATATAATCAATGAGCCAAGTTCGATCCAAAACCATTAAGTAGTTTTTACATTTAAGAGTAACAAGCAATATTCATGTAGCCTTTAAATAAATTATGAAAAAAACAAACCCAATAATAAACCATATCATTTAAATTGCGAAAAGAAGTGTCGTTACAACTTTTCGTATGATTTTTTTCCGTCTAGCCCCTTTTCACAACGCGCGATAAGGAACTTCGTTCCAAAATATAAAGAGAAACAAACATCTTTACAAACATTCGCATTTATAATAAGCAGGTACTAGTTGTCTGGACACGCCTAATTTCTTTCGATTGCGTCACAAACCCCCAAAACCAACGCCCCGCCTTTAATTGTCCCTCAAACATGAATTGACGTCATGTATCGAGATCACACTACAATGGTGTACCAATCCATTTGACAAATAGCTTTACATTTCTTTTTACTTTGGTTAGGTTTCGTAGTTTAATGCTGATTACTTTTAAAAATGGCCTTGTACGGAATAAATAGCTTAAATATAAGAATAGAACAAAAAATTGGAATTGATGTCACCAAGTCGGTTGAATGGATTAGAGATCCTATGTTTATTCACCACATACGGTGTGTGACCATATTTCTTAAAATATACCTTTCGTCTTCAAAATGGGGCATCACTACATAGTATAAAACTAAGTCGCTTTCTCTGTCCCTATATCCCTATGTATGCTTAAATTTTAAAAACTACGTAACGGATTTTGATGCGGTTTTTTTAATAGATAGAGTGATAGAAGAGGAAGGTTTTTATGTATAAAACATGTGACATCCCACGGGAACGCGGGTAAAATAACATATAAGAGAATGAACCGAAATTGTATTTCTATAATAATAATTACTTATACATATGTAGAAAAAAAAATTAAGTTATATTATCCTATTTTACTAATATAAATGCGAAAGTTTGAGATGACGGACTTATGTATGTTTGTTACTCTTTCATATAAGACTACTAAGTTAGGAAACAAATCAAATTGATAGAACACACTGTATACATATAGGCTATTTTTGATCCTAGAAAAATGTAACTTCCCTCGGGAACGCGGGTGAAACCGCGGAGGCAGATAATTACTTAATAAATGTAATGATAAAGTGTAACAAAATTAAATGAAAGAATTATTCTTATACAGAACCATCCGTAGTCGAGTACAGGTCGCACTAACCCGTTATATATATTATATTAATACCGACTTAACGTTTAAAATAATAAGCCATATAAAACAATGCACAGAAACAGTCCATTATGAAAAGCGCTACTATAAAAGTCGATGGGAAACGATCATCGACTCGCTTTCACGTAGGATGCGTATTATTTATAGGCAATTTTTATGATCCTGGTACGACAACGAGCAGCGGACGTTAAGTGAGCTTCTGGGAACATTCAAAATGTATTCCCGACTAACCTTACTATTGGAAACTTTTAGGTGATAATAGGGATGTGTCCTGACATGTCAAATCAGCAATTCTTTATGAAATGTCAAAACGACCGAATGTAGGGAGTTTTGTATGAAACAGCAAGTTGTGACGTCCCTATTGTACAGCGTCAAATGACATACTCTTTGTGATTAGATCCGTACTTAAAAATCACATTAATGATTTGATTTTGATCATATTTGATGTATTCGTATATTTTTGGATTTTCAATACACTGGTTAGTGTTTGATCATTTATTTTTAATACAAGACAGTTCCCTACTTCAGTGAGTCTATTTTGTTCTAGCTAGCATACAGTAATAAAGCGGTTAAGTTCTTTTACACCTTTTATTGTCACTTCAAAAGATTTGCAGAGCATGGCCCCAATTCTGTTTTGTAACAAACAAAACCTAACTTAAATATTTGAAGTCTCCTATGTATTAGCTATTGCCCGAACCTGAAGTGAAAAAGTTTACACAAAATAAAACTCGATCGAGTTGAAGAACATTAGTACGTACTCCAGACTTCATATAAACATCTCTTCTGCTAAAGCTTGGGTATAATATACTTACATCTATATATATGCTTCCGCTCTAGAATTCCATCTTTAGAATTTCGACCTCGAAATTTCTGTCCGTTTTCAGCGGAATATTATTTCTGGTCTGTAACTTTACGCTTCAAGCTATAAAGAGACCATCTGAAATCCTGGTAGCTGTACTTTTATGTTCCTTTTATAGTTTTGAGGGTGTCGCTTTGTCGCAATTTAGGCTAGGAATAATTTCGCCTTTTTTATACGTCTAAAATTCAAGACTATCTGTTCTGATATATCTTTCCATTCCTTTTATAAATTAAGATGGTAGACACATATATATAACACTAGCTGTCCCTCGCGGTTGCACCTGGGATCCCGATAGGTATAAAAATTCCCGGGAGAGAAACTATATGTTCCATGTTTTATGTGTAAAATTTTATCTAGATCCATTTAGCGATTCTGGTGTGATTGAGTAACAAATATCGATCCATCCAAACATTCCCATTTATAATAGCAGTAAGATCCTCACGCCCATTACCCCGAAGGAGTAGGCAGAGTGAACCTAGGTCGAACAACCTACTATAGTTGCTATCGTATACATAATATAAGGAGCTATAGTACACAACATACAACCATTCAATTGTGTATATTAAGATATATAGAAGATATAAATTAATAATAATTTAATTGTGATTTTATATAAAAAAGCCACAATATCCTCATTTAAAATATATACCTAGAAAGAAGTATAGGCATCATCATTAGCGATGAAATCAATAAACACAACAAACATGACACATTCGGAATTCAAACGAACATTTGATTTACAAATGAAAAACGATTTTTCTGGTAATGTTATTTACATTATCCTCTTCGGGGATATTGGGCGTAAAGATATTTTATTTTATAGATTAAGGCTTATATCTCGTTAACTCAAATCCTTTTCAAATATGACTACAATATTAAATATTTGTTGTCCTCGCGGTCCTTAGAGATGAAACATTTTCCCGGGTGAAAAAGTCCTATATGTTATTCCAGGGTATGCTCTATCTATGTGCCAAGTTTCATCCATATCTGATCAGGAGTTTTTGCGTGAAGATTATGCATTTATAATATTAGTGGAATTATTCAGTCACCGATAAACAAGCAGACGGTCCACCTGATCGTAGGTTACCATCGCCTATGGACATTTGCAATTACAGGAGCATCGTCAATGCATTGTCGACCCTGAGACATGAAGGTATAATGTCTCATGTAACTTGTAGCACTGGTTTTGATGTACTTATAGACCCTTGGAAGACGCAGTGACCGTGACGTCACACAATAGACAGGTAAAGATAACTCATAGCCCCGACATAGAGTCATTTGCCAAACGACTGCGTCATTTAATAAGAATCACAGACCATGAGATCGTGACTCTACCCCATTTAATTTTAAATCTAACGGGAACAGTAATAGAGTATGTTTTAGTTGCGATGCTGTTATGGCAATCGAAACAAATTAAGGCCAATATAAAATATGCCTTATTTATTAAGGAAGTATTCTACATTGCTTGTTAACAAAGATAATGAACACAATTTCAAACAGCGATATGGTGCCTCCAACCATCTTCAAAACTTTCGCATATATAATATTACCAACTGTTCTCCGCGGTTTCACTCGCATATTGATATCATATATATAGCCTATAACCATCTAGCAAAAAAGCGTCGAATGGTAGCAGTTGCATCCCGATATGTTCTATAGTTTTTAGGTCATGGAGCGTCGAAAGAAACCCTATTTTTCTTATATACACATATATAGAAAATACAAATGTACCTTAAAATAAGATCTACATGCTGGGGGGCCTTATTACTGAAGCAATCTAGGGTAATAGGTAATATATAACATGGCTAGTGTAGCATATTAAATATTTACAAACAGTTCTTAAATTAATTTAATTTAAGACATCATTATTAATATTAAATAGAATATTAGCAGGATAGTTATTTGTTTAATAAACGCAATACATAAGCGGTGTAGGCGGTTAGCCACAGCCTATTTGTAATTCTATACGTTACAGTATTTATATCGGTGCCTTTACACTTGGACACTGTTAGTTGTAATGGATTTTTAGGGACTAAGGTTATGACAATCAAACTCACGGTTATAGGTATCAGAAGGGTATCCTTTATTTACAAAATGGCCCTATTTATTATACAGTATATAGTACAATAGACTATACTAAAACAACGAGTAAAAAAAAATACAAGTGAAAGAGACCGACATATTTCTTCCCGCTCTGTCGCCCGAGTTGTCGTCCTCTCGCTCACTCGGTTGCGTCGCTCGCGAGGGCATAAAAAGGCGCGGGGCTTGCGCGCCACTCTCATTTCGGTTGAGAGCCCTAAGCGCTCACCGATATTGTCCGCGTAAGGGTGTCAGAGCCATCTGAGGCTAACACCTTCGTCCATTCAAAAAAAAAAAAAAAAAAAAAAAAAAAAAACGCGCCACTCTCAGTTCGCCGCAGTCGCCGATGTGAGAACAAGTACCACTCTGCGGTAACTGTTTCTATGCGTTATGTATGTGGCGCTACATGACTCCCCCCCTAGCGGAAGCGTACCGGTAGATTCACGTTGCGCCCATGACGTGTAGTCTTCAAAATCGGCTTCTGTGAGGTAACCAGGTTCGATGGTGATGATGGTATTGTATTTGAATCTTCGCTATTATTATCTTCATTAATAATGTAGGCAGGTTTCAATCTGTCAATTGAAATTGTGGCGGAACGTCTCCCAGGTAATTGAAGGACGAACGTCTTGTTATCTCGCTCTAACACCTTGTAGGGGCCATCGTAGGGTGGTTGTAGCGGCTTCTTTATGGCGTCGTTCCTTAAAAACACGTACTCGCAGGTGTGTAGGTCTTCATGAACGAAAATTGGACGTTTGTTTCCGTGCCATGTAGTTGGTGGACTGGGCTTCAGTGAGTTTATAGTTGTACGCAGCTGGGTCACGTAGTCATAGTCCATTTCGTTGTTGCTAGGCGCATCGTTGAAGAAATCGCTAGGTAGGCGCAGGCTATGACCGTATGTGAGTTCGGCGGCGCTAGTACCGGTGTCTGTGCGCGTCGCGGCACGTAGTCCCATGAGAACTGTAGGTAGCTCGTCGATCCACGTTGACTGTTCGGCTAGGCGAGATTTCAATGCAGCTTTCAATGATCTGTGCCAGCGTTCTATCATTCCGTTTGACTGTGGGTGATACGGTGTTGTGCGAGTAGTCTTGATTCCCATGATAGTCATAAGCTTGGCGAAGAGTTGGCTCTGGAACTGTCTACCTTGGTCGCTCGTAAGTACAGATGGTAGGCCGAATCGGGTAATCCAATTTTCATAGACTATCTTCGCGACGGCCTCGGCACAGATGTTGTCGGTAGGTATTGCTTCCGGCCATCTCGATACTCTGTCGATCATTGTGACGAGGTATCGATGACCTTGTGGCGATGTAGGTAGAGGTCCGACGATATCTATGTGCACGTGTTGAAATCTCTCCGTAGTAGGTGGGAATGACGATATGCTGCTCGTCGTGTGTCGTTGCACTTTGCATTGTTGACATCGAATACAGTGTTTTGCCCAGTTTCCGACATCTATGTTCATAGAAGGCCAAAAAAATCGCTGAGACATAAGCTTCCGCGTAGTTCGTACTCCCGGGTGGCTTATGTTGTGTACGGCATCAAAAGCGATCTTCCGGAATTCTTCAGGTAGGTACGGTCGAACGTGTGACGTAGAAGTTTCGCAGTAAAGGGGGGGAGTCATGTAGCACTATGGAGGAGCGAGGTATGAGACTCCTCCATTTAAAAGGGAAGATCTTCCGCCAGGCTAGGTGATCATGCCTGGGGACCGCGGTCCAACTGTTGATGTTGGATCCTTGTATATATGTCAAATCCTGAGAGAATCTTGATAGTGCGATGTAGGATTCTTGTGTATTTCTACTCGTTCATAGATGTCACCACATCACTGTAGTCATCACTGTAGTGCGGGCGGTGAAGTATTTGTAGGCGCGTTCATAGATGTCGCCACATCACTCCCTTCCTAGACCAGAGGTCGATCTGTTGTTGCTGCATCATTGCTGATAGCTTGCAAGTGCCAGTGCTGCTCGGAAGTCTACGGTGAGTCGAGACTGAGCGGGATTGCTGCGATGGGTTGAGGCTTCCCACAGTAGTCCACGTGTGCAGAAACCGCCACGCCGGAGAGTGAAGAGTCAGCTGAGGTCCGGACGTGTGCTGCAGGTGAACTGTGGTGTGGGCGTTGAGTGCTGTCGCATGAAGTATGCCTTGCAGAACCAGGAAGCACGGTGAGTCGGCTGCGATGGAACTGATAAAGGCGAAGCTGGCTTGCTGTGTGAATGCAGCTGAGCTTGAAGTGAAGTGATGGGGATCACGTCGGGGTCACCACTATGGAGGAGCGAGGTATGAGACTCCTCCATTTAAAAGGGAAGATCTTCCGCCAGGCTAGGTGATCATGCCTGGGGACCGCGGTCCAACTGTTGATGTTGGATCCTTGTATATATGTCAAATCCTGAGAGAATCTTGATAGTGCGATGTATGATTCTTGTGTATTTCTACTCGTTCATAGATGTCACCACATCACTGTAGTCATCACTGTAGTGCGGGCGGTGAAGTATTTGTAGGCGCGTTCATAGATGTCGCCACAGATTGATTGTAACGCGAGACGCAAGCTTACGTGGTGTTCTGTTATTTACAATACTTATGTAGTTAGCTACTGTACTTTGTTGGAGACTTAAAATTCTATGGTTATTTCCTCACTGTATAATTCCTTCTAATTAAACTCGATGTTTGATCAAACATATATTCATTTTCCGCATCCAACAATTTCCTATATATCCTGTTTTATAGTGTTTCAACATCTTGCTACCAAATTCTTGAGGACGTGTGACTTAAATAATATTTATATATAGTTTCTAAATAATAAGATTTTTATCTATATTGTCATTTGGGAGTGCACTTGCACTTTAATCGCATTTGTATTGTGTATCCTAAATAAATAAAAAAAATAAAAATAAATGGATGTGTGGAGTGACAAGGTGAATAAGAAACGACTTGATTCAAATAAACAGAGCTTATTGAAAGAGGAAGAAAGAAAAACCATTTATTTAGCACTCCGCTCGGAGAATTATTTTCGAATCTCAGTGAAATGCAAAGTTACAAAAAATACCACCGGTTCGTAAATCAATTTGAGAGTCAAACAAGCAAGAAACAAATCTACCAATCAGTAAACTATCATAATTTATTGAACAAAAGTTTATAGATCAACTTCACGTTAAAAATGTATCCGCTATCTAAACACATGGCAGAAATGATTAATGGACAGAGCTTAACGCGGTTCCTGGGCTTCGATTCTATAAGGAAAATTATACTAGCTCAACGATGCTCTGTCTCTTTCGCTAACGACGCAATCACGTGAGAGGAAAGCTCTCCGAGGCCTCGTTGAGCTGGCTCGCCGACGAAGTTTGTATTAGCTGAATAGGGGGCCTGCACTGTAAAAGCCGCAGACAGAATCCATCATAACAAACGCAGGAAACGCGCCATATAAAAACAAACATAGACCATATTCAAAGAAAGCGTATACTGCATGCTATCAACAACATTTATAATGATCTATAATTAAACAGTAAAACAGCTTTAGTTGTATCAAATAATAGATTTTTGATTGCAAGCTAATCATTGTGTTTATCATACCAACAACAACGTCAACAATAGGGTCGGGTCAATAACGAAAGTTGCTGATTTTAAGATCATGAGAGCACAGCCATGTTCTAAGAAGTTCGACCGCTTCCGCAGATAAGCCCGAGAGGCTTCTGTGGCGGCATTAGTTTTGAATAAATGATTAAAAAAAAAAGCATGTCAAATTAGCAACTATTTATTAATAAACAATTTTGATGGCATTCGTTGTGTTTATTTATCACAATTCCGCTAGTCAGTAAGTGTTTGAAGATAAACGATGGAGATGAATCGGTTGTTAATATATGACAAATACCTAGTTGCTGTTATAAAGCTTTGTATGAAATACCTACATAGTAAATTATAACTTCAAATGATTCACTGGTTAGTTCGGTAAATAAAAATCAGCAAATTTAGAACCTACTTATATTTTCAACCGGATTCCCGAGGGAAATGAATTTTTCCGGATAAAAAGTATCATATACTCGTACATTATTCCATATATTACTCTATCTTAAGTAGTTTTGGGTGAAAGTCTAACAAACTTTCAGATTTATAATATTAGTAGGATTAAATGTTATCTTGTATATTTAGATATTTTACAATAAATCTTGAAAACAGGAAACTACTATAATATATTCAAAGCTCTAATACAAAACGTAGGTGTACATACGTACGGCAATTTGCTCATAATCTTGTATCACAGTCATCTCCTGAAAGTGTACTGATGATCTTTCGAAATTATTATCTTTAAATCTCTTGAAATTGCAACATTTCGAGCTGATAGTATCAGTGGATACCAGACATTCTTATGAACAGCCGTAAGAGTCATTGCTTAATACAATGTCTGCACTGCAGCATGTCATGCATAAGCACAATAGTTAGCTAGTGATATTTGGGGATACTGACTACAGCTGTGGATTCCCAGTCAATACCTGTACATGAGCAAAGAGACCACAATCTTTCCAAAACTAAGATCCACATTGCTAGATCAATATTGCGATCCCAGGGAACAGGGACAGTTCGAAAGTTCCTTATAATATCTGCCTGTAAAATTCCCGTCAAAATCGGAGGATAATAAACATAAACAAATCGATTTTATTTATAATGATCATCAACAGAAAAAGTTGTTCAAAACTACAACAATACAGGGTTTGATAAGATCGCACTGCCGTATCCACCTGGTACAGGATAACGATTGTATTATTTACCATCTCGTATATCCTTTAAGGATAAACTACACGGAACTGTTCTATGACGATATGAACAACAATACCCTTCATATTTCCATTAAATTGATGTACTACAACCTAGTTTGCCTGAAACGCCAGGGTTAAACAATAACAGATACTTATTGATAGGGATAATAATACGTTGGCCCGAACAGTAAACCACTTTGCTTGGTTAACTGACTGCGATAAGCAATTTACAAATCTGGCACCAGTCCAAAATATGTAGCGTGTTGTTATAATACTTTCAGGTGAAATATTAATAGCAGTACCTGTCTCAGGGGGTAATTCGTGCTAAAATATGGAACAGTTGCCACCTAAGTAGTTTTTAGCAACCTGGGGCTAAATTCTTCAGGGTAAATGATACTAGCTCGCCCTGTGAGCTGGACGACGTATCGTATTATATCAAAACTGACAAACAGGCAGACCGTCCACCTGATCGTAAGTAGTCAACGCCGCCTATGGACATTTGCTACACCAGAGGCTTTGTCAATGCGTCGTTTGTCGACCCTGAGTTGTGAAATTTTAAGGCTGATGTGCCTGTAATTTCACCGCCCCCATAACTTTCTAACCAAAACACTGCAATACAAGTGCACTACTCAGTAGTAGAGCAGTGTAGTAAAGCAGTCTTCACGGCGGAAATAAGTAAATTAGTAGTACTTCCCCGGACGAACTTAGCACTAGAGCTCTACTACTCTGTGTGTACTGACTCTTTCGATAACTACTTTATCACGTGAGGTCTTCTTCCGCCGGTTTGGCAACGAAGTTTTTATAAGCTAAATAATAGACTGGTTTAACAGCGCAGTTTAAAGGCGTGCCGCCGAAAAAATTGGCCAAAGCAACTTTGGAATTTTCTGCTACACATAATCCGCTTGAATATAGATATATTCCTGGATAACCAAAGAGTTATCTGCGCCCTTGGGAATCATAACTACTCATGACGCCCATCCTCTGGTTATCGCACAGGAAACACTAAGCGTTGGCGTGGAGTGGACACAAGTATTCGCTCATTCCGAACTATCATTGTCTATACGGATTGGGTCAGTGTCACACAGGGTCGAAGCTTCGGGGTCGCGTTGCGTGGCAATTTAATAACTAAGTTAATTATGTTAAGTAACAATTTACCGTTCATTAAAACCTAGGGTTGCCAGGTGTTCGGTAACTAACCGTTTCGGAGTTACGCAACGGAACATCATTACCAATTTGAGCAATGTATGCAGTTTTGGCGTAGTTCACTTTGTATGCCTAATTTAAGGTTGTAGGTACGCTGTTCACCATTGAACCAATACCAAATCACTTTAACGCGTATTCAATACCAGTAATTCTTAATAGTTGGGAGATTTGTCATATTCCAATCTAAACTAGACTATCTCTCTCTATGAGTATTCCCTAACCAAGAAGTAGACTCAAAGCGCCAAGAGTAAAACTTGGTCATTCGAGCCGGACAAATTTAATTTTCATACTCGATATTCGATCTACTACCATAATTCGCGTTTTGCACTAACCACAAAATACTGTGAATAGGGCCGGCAGATGATCAAAGAACCAACCAACCACCAATCAGAGACAGAGAAAAACATAAGGTAAGATTTATTTAGTACGATGACTTATTGGTAGAATTCAGTTCTTTGGTGAGTTAATTTCCATAAAGTGCCACCTGACGTCATACGCAACACTTCTGGCAAGCCATTAGGTAGATACTAAGCTAATGACTATACATTCAATTCTGTTTTTTTTCTCGAGTAAATACCTATAAGCGTATTCGTCGTTAAAGTGTAGCAATTAGTAATAGATACGCAGAGGATTATGAAAATCCATCAAAGGTCAAAAATCAATGATATATTTTAATTATGACGACTGTACACGCTCGGCGAGACACAAATAAACACTATAGACACTATAAAACGAAGTCACTCTTTCTGTCTGTCTCTTTGTCTGCTTATATCATTTTTTAAAAACGGTTTCCACAATGTTTAAAGTATTTCTTACTAAGGGTTTATGTGTATGTTACATTTATATTACCACTCAGACGAAGCCGGGGCGGTTCGCTAATACAAATATATATATCTACAACTTCATCTGAAATCACCTGTCGATTCTGTCTACTTCAATGAAATACGGCAATCAAACTTAAATGGCCGACTTAAAACCATAAAATGTTCGTATATCAAATACTACTTGGGTATTCAGGGAACGTGACCTTTATAAATCATATAACCTTTCCAAATCAATCATCATTCCAAATGAATGGAAGACTTACTTCTCGGTGACACAGCAAGTGATGGAGCAGCATTATAAACTCTTACCTCGTCTGCTGGCTTGGTGGGTGTGATGGCCACGGTCTCGTTGAAGCACAGACACGCGCAGTAATGGCGGTTCGCATCCACGTCCGTCAGCACGGACACGTAGAACCGTGGTTCTGAGCGTTCTGTCGAGAGGGCCCATCCTTGTGGCTGGCAGAACTGGAACAAGGTATTTTTAGTTACTAGCTGTCCACGGTTACACCTGCGTTCCCGTGGGATGTCACATGTATTATACATAAAAACCTTCCTCTTCAATCACTCTATCTTTTAAAAAAACCGCATCAAAATCCGTTGCGTAGTTTTAAAGATTTAAGCATACATAGGGATATAGGGACATAAGGACAGAGAAAGCGGATGTGAGCGGAAAGTAGGATTTTAAAGTCACCAACATCGAAAACCTGATGACCACTCGACAAAGAATGAGCTAGATGATTTGTTAACTTACTGTATACTTACTAATTTTATTCATTATTCCAAAGGAGGTAACATCATTACCTTTGACCTTCCCCTTCTAGGGCCTAAACTAGGGTTTTGTTATTTTAGAAGACGTAAGCAGAAGAGGCCGAAAATGACGACCCAGCGACCTAGTTGAAAACCTGATTGCAGATAACGCTGAAGATAAGAGGGGCCGACCCTAAATGATGATGATGAAGATGGAGTTTCTAGAATGTAAAGACCGGTATTTGACCTCTCACTATCCTATCCTGTTTCCAGCTAATATTATATATGCGAAAGTTTGTTAGGATGAATGGACTATGGATGTTTGTTACTCTTTCATGTCAAATCTACTAAACGGATTTGAAAGAAAACTGGCACATACGATAGTTTTAAACCAGGATTAACACAGAATACCTTTTATCCGGGCAAACGTAACATCCCTCGGAAACGGGGGGGGGGGGGGGGGGGGATAGCTAGTGTAATATAAACAGAAATATTATTTAATTACGTAGGCTTTAGCACAAATTTCTTTAGCGATTCAGCGGATTTTCATGAAATTTAGCACACATAGAATATGCTCTGGATACAAAATAGTACAATACGAAGGATATCCTTTTTCCCCGGAATATATCAGATCCCTCGACGAAGCGGGGAAAACCGCGGAACAACAGCTAGTAATAAATAAATGGTGGTTAGTCTAAATAACACAAAAAACTTCCTATTAGAGATGATGGCAAAACAATTTACTTTTCCATGAGACAAGAACCTAAAATAGAATAATTCCTTGAAAAATATTTCCTCGTGGCTCAATTACAGTAGATTGTCAGGTCTAATTTAGGCGACAATGAATTAATTAGAACGAACACAGAATGGCATCACAAGACCGACTTATGTAACTGAGAAATGCTTGAGTTTGCCTTTTGGATTCATACCAATTGTTCTTACCTGACTCAATTTCAGAGGAATTTGTAGCTCACTCTAATTTAATTGTTACCGAAAATTCCTGCTTTCAAATTTAATCTGATTATTCAAAGCATGGCTTATAACGCTCCAGAAAGGTTTAAGGGAGAGGGACGATTGGCTTATCCAATTATTGCAAAATATGTCTTAAGGTAGTGGAAATAGGTAAGTCTTTTACTATTTTCATGAGGTTCTAAGACTGTATTAAATACGTTCCCGAGGGATGTAAAATTTTCTCGGGATAAAAAACCTATATGTTATTCCAATAAATGCTCTATCTATGTGCCAAGTTTCATCTAAATCCGTTGGGTAGTTTTTGCGTGAAAAAGGAACAAACATCCATACATACAAACATTGGGGTTAATATAATATTAGTAGGAAGTAGGATTCGCTTATTTTTAATCATCCACCTGTGCCTTTACCATGAGTTTTTAACGTACGTACTCGCTAGCGACAGCGTAAAACATTTCTATGGCAAATGTGTACAGCGCCACTAGCGGTCACCTAAAGAACTAGAATCGATAGTACGAGTCGAAAGGTAAAAAACCTATCGAAATGTAAACACTAGCGAGTAACGTTTTTTAGCCTTTGCTATAGAAATTCGGTACCATGAGTCACAAATTTGACAGTTGCTATCGAGAAATGCTGTATCGATAGTAGTTTACTCGCTAGTGACAAAAGTAAGTTTCGATAGCAACTCATGGTAGAGGTACTGGAAACAGTAGTAACAGTAGTCGAGTAATAGAGCTCTTAGTGCCGAGTTCGTCCGGGGAAGTACTACCACCTTACCCATTTCTGTCGTGATGCAGTAGTGCATTTTTATTACTGCGGCTCGGATAGAAAGGCCACACCGCCCCCCTTGGGCGGTGAAATTACAGGCACATGACACTTAACAACTTCACGTCTCAGGATCGACAACGCATTTGCGATACCCCTAGTGTTGCAAATGTCCATAGCTGGCGGTGACCACTTACCATCAGGTGGAGTCCGTCCGTTTGTTTGTCGGCCCATGTGGTATAAAAAAAAAGAAAAGAAAGTCTAATCTGCAACTTTTGAAGGTTTGATTTAGCCAAGCTACCAAAATTTATGTCACGAGACATTTTAAGTATTAATAACGTTATACAAGCGTTACACAGCGTATTCGTACACGAATATGGTAAATAATTCATGGTTGATACCGTAAGCACGGCGCGACATGGGTGCGACGGCGACTGAGACAAAAAACATGCCAAATCCAATATGTACTTGACATAATTTGACATGTATCGCTGTTGCAAAGTTATTTCACGTATTTCCATTCGTTTCTGCAGGTTGATTCAATTTTAAAAACGTAATTATTAAGATACTTTTTCAAATTCAAAACCATTTATTCAGTTTAGGCCCGCGGAGGGCACATATGAAGGTCAAATTTAAAGTTACTGATGCTATTACCGGTTCGGAAGTCACCCTTCAACTGAGAAGAACCGGCAAGAAACTCGGCAAGGTAACATTTTTTTTTTATATTTTAGAATTTTTATCTATTTTGACTTTTTGGCTATTTTTACCTTAATTCACATTAAGTTTTCTCCAGCATTAAATATTCTTGTTAGACGTTCTTTTTTTAATTCTTGCATCAATATTTAAAACGAAGATCACTTATTATGGAAGCTACCGAAGTTGCCACTTGTTTGGAAGTCAGCCTTCAACTGAAAACAGCTGGCAAGACAACAGTCAAGATTCTAAAATCTTGTTTTTTTTTTAAGTTTTGAACCCGGATGGGGATAGCGTGCCAAATAATTTCAGATAAGATTATAATCAAATGGCAAGCCCATCAAAAATGAAAAGGAACTACGAAATTTAAGCAGCGTAAATTTTCTTTTCAAGGCTGACAAGCACGCGTACAGTACACCTGATCATCACCGTTGCAAGACATTAGCAATACCAGAGGGATTAGCAATATGTTCCCGGACACATGGTTACTTGATCCCAAATTAAGCACAGTGTACTGCTTGTATTATGGATATCAAGTAACTGATATACCAACTACATATACAAATTTTTAAATAGATTTTTATATAGATATTTGCAACCAGAGACAGATCAAACAGACATGTTCATACACACAAATGTTTGTCCTGAGTGGGAATTGAAACCACGGCCTGCGGCTTGGCAGTCAGGGTCTCTAACCACTAAGCCAAGCCCAAGTGGCATCTGGTTTCTTTCGAGTGCAATTCCCGGAAAACATCAGCAACATATTTCCAACATGTTGATGGTAACCACCGAGGCGAGTAATTACAAAGTACCCAAACTGCAACGGTTTCCGCACGATGTTTCAAATCTAAAGCTATATGATTTGAGCTAATAACCACAAATTTGTCAGGATTCCAAATGCCATTTTGGTATTAATACAAAAAAATCACAGCTTACCCATCCTATGCCTTCGTGGAAAGGTGTGTCGTCCCAGTTTTTCTCTGGAAATCGCTGGAGAACTACACCACTGTTCAGCCCGCCTCCTGGAACAAGGGGTACTTAAATATACGTGAAAAGAATTATATACAGTCGACTTAAACGATTCTTACCATATCTTGTAATTAAACAGTCTTTTTATTGATTATGAAAACTTAAGATACCTGTTAGTGAATTATGGGGCTCGAAACACGATGAAATAAATTTGGCACGATAAAAAAAGAAACCAGGAAATGCAAAAGCATTTCTATTCGATGTTATATAGGACTAGTTGTCCCCCGCGGCTTCACCCGAGGGATAAGAGGATACATATGAACCTTCCTCGTGGATCATTCTGTCTATTGATAAAAACGACATCAAAATCCGTTGCGTAATTTAAAAGATCTAAGCGTACAAACGGTGAAAACGAGTTTGTTTTATACATGTATAAGGATATACAATAGGGATATTAAATACGTCAGAAGTTTATGACAGTATTTTCTGTAACAGAGTATGTACCTATAAGTTATTTTCAAAATAAATATTCCTCAATATAATTAAAAATCTAAGTTAAATAATATAATAGTAATATCAGTTGTTTATAGTCTATTCATTTATAGAAAATGTTAGGTTTTTGATTTGATGCCTTCAGTTCATATAGGTATATCCGAAAATTTGTGCATATTATATACCTTGTCACTAAAAATATAGTTGATTAAATGTAGGTTATTCATAACGGAGAATCATATAGAAAAGAAAATCAACATTATAAATTACAATTTCTTTTTATGATGAGTACCTACTGATCGGATAGTGTACATTCGGAGATTACCTCCTACATCCCAACTTACAAACCTTAATAATATTATAAATGTGAATATTTGTATGTATGGATGTTTGTTACTCTTTCACGCAAAAACTATCGAACAGATTAGAATGAAACTTGGAACATAGATAGAGCATATACTGGAATAACATATAGGCTACTTTATATCCCGGGAAAATGTGACATCCCTCGAGAACGCGGGTAAAAACGCGAGGGTATTATGGCAAATAATTAGTTGATGCCAGCTTTTTTTCGACTGAACTCTGGAGTACATTGGAGAGTAAACCCGACAAACATATGGTTATCTCTTTCTATCTTAGCGTAGCTTTAACATTTGCTCCCATAAGGCAGTAATAGCAGAGTAATTAACGCTGGTAGGCCGCTCTCATAGCTTTTTTTTGTACATAAATCAGATTGGCAAAGTCCTTGACCAGAGTCCAACAGGTACATTACGTAGCTTTGTTACTGTGTGTTTCTATTTCAAGCTGGTTGAAAAAGGTCATTTGTTATTATTTTATTCATAATGTAAGTAAACTAGATGAAAAAGAGCTTTCAAATGCATGGCGACAAATTTTCAAGCCGGGTTCACGGAGGGGTGCTACAAAGTTGCCGAGCTATCCTTCCTAACCTTCGAATCGAAAGCCTGTTTGAATAAATATATTTGATATTAACTTCAACTCAGCAGAATTCACACCTATCGTTGGCACGATACTTAACATGTTTATCCCACAAAAAACTATAATTCAAAAATCCACCTTAAACAGACGCCTGACTCCACGAGCAGGTTTTAAAGAACCTCATCACGCCCGCGCGTTTTCCAAAACAAAAACACCAGAAGACAATAGCGCCCTACATTCGTTTGGGATGAAAGGGGTTTCAAAGCGCCCTCAAGAACAATGAGGAAGCGTTCCTTGTTAATTTGCACATAACGGTTCTTTCCATGTTATACGTATAAAACACGAGGTCGACACAACTCGTACGTATACCAATTGTATGGTAATTTTTTTTGGGACTCAAACTGTTTGAGCATTCTGGTTATTTCTTTTTATCATGTATTCTTTTAAAAGCTTTGGCAATTTATAAAATAATTAAACTCATTAATAAAACTAAATTGGGCATAGTGATACCAGTATTATATTATAATGAAAATCAATCTTCGTATATATTTTATTCCATACATTACAATTACCACAAATATTTAATTTCACATAGTTTAACTTTTATTCAAATAATCAATATATTTTGTTCTTTACATTTATACTGTAAGCTTGTTGACTTCTATGGCATTATGTGTCTGTGGTTGGGCTTATTAAACTATTTAACAAAGTTTCACAATTTTAGCAATGGTTAATAAACCGCTAAAAATAGGTTTGTTCAACGCAGGTTCCCTCGGCACAAATCATGATACTTTTATAGCCTCAGTAATGTTGAATGAAGTCAATGTCTTGGCAATAAATGAGACTTGGTTAAGAGCGGGAGAGGAGGGCCGCGCCCCTGCTGTACCAGGGTACCGACTGCGGCACATTCCGCGGCCGCAGGAGGTGCGCTCGCGCGGTGGTGGAGTCGGTTTTTATATCAAGCGGAGTGTTAGTGCACGCACCTGGCCTCACCCTGTAGACCCGCGACACAGTTCAGTCGAACAAATGTGGCTCACCATGACTCTTAACGGAAGGAAGCTGGCAATTGGTACGGCATACCGTCCACCTTGGATGGATGTCGATTTATTCCTGGATGCTATTTCTGATTCTATTTGTTCAATTTCCAATCATGATAATTTGATTTTGTTAGGAGATTTTAATATAAATTTATTTAATAGTGATAATATCAATACAATAAAATTTCATACCTTCTTAACGTGTTTCAATCTTTCACAATATGTTACTGAGGCGACACATTTTACTGAAAATAGTCAGACACTCATTGATGTGGTATGTTCAGACTTGAATGTAAAAAAGGTTACAATAGAACACGTAGGGTCTCTTCTTGGTCATTGTCTGGTGAGTTGCGAATTTAATATTAAATGTGAGAAATCTAAGCCTAGTACCGTAATTTATAGACCAAAAAAATATATTTGTATGAATAATTTTAATAATGATTTGCAAAATATTTGCTGGGATCAAATATTATCACTCGGTAATGTGAACAAAATGGTTACCGCCTTTAACCACAGTGTGGTGTCTCTTTTTGACTTTCACGCACCTATGAAGTCCATAGTCATAAAGGATCGCTCTTACCCCTGGATAACGGACACGGTAAAAGTTATGATGAAGCTACGTGACAAGGCAGCGGCAGACTACCATAGAACCAAAACAGACATTAAAAAAGAATACTATAAGTCATTAAAATCTTTAGTTAACCAAGCACTGTTTCATGAGAAGTCAGCCTTTTTTAAACACAATATAAACAATAAAATACATAATCCGAAATTGCTATGGAAAAATTTAAAAAACACTATATTGCAGCCAAAAGACACTGAACTACCTTCTCACTTCAACAATCCAAACATTATAAATAATCATTTTTTAAATATACCCGGTACTTCAGAGGTTGATATTTCACTGTTATCCTATTTTGAGTTCCATAAATTTTCAGATAAAATATTTCACATTAAACCCGTTGGGCTGGATAGCATCATCAAGATAATCAGAAGTTTAAAATCAAATGCAGAAGGGTTCGATTCTGTTACGTTAGATATGTTGATTATGACTTTTCCATATACAATAGACATTATTAGAGAATTATTAAATAGATCAATTAGCACTTGCACATTTCCAGATATGTGGAAAGTTGCTATAGTGCGTCCATTGCCCAAGCACTCAAACCCCGTTGATCTCAAAGATCTTAGACCAATTAGTATTCTGCCATGTTTGTCCAAAATTGCCGAAAAAGCTGTGTGCACGCAGTTAACAGACTACATAGAAATGAATAATATCCTCCCTGATGTTCAGTCGGGTTTTAGAAAGGGACGCAGCACCGTAACGGCTTTGCTTGATGTAACCGATAATATTCTGACCTCACTGGATCAAGGAATGTGTACACTGATGGTACTATTGGACTTCTCAAGGGCATTTGATAGCTTAAATATTAATCTGCTGATGTCCAAATTAAATTACTACGGTTTTGACAGTGAGGCTTTGCATTGGTTTAACAGCTACCTTAGTAATCGATATCAGTTTGTAAGGCTGAGTCATATAAACGGCTCTTTGTCCGTGTCTGAAAAAATGGCTGTAAATAGGGGGGTACCTCAAGGGTCCATATTAGGGCCCGTGCTTTTTATATTGTACTCAGCTGATATTAAATCGCATATAAAGTATTGCAATTTCCATATTTACGCGGATGACATACAGGTGTACTTATCGTGTAAGCCTTGCGAAATTGACCGTGCAATCAGTGATCTTAATGAAGATCTCTCAGCAATAGCGAAATGGTCTTCAAATAATTGCCTTTTACTTAACCCCACTAAGACTAAGTACCTTATCTTTGGTAGCAAACACCAGCTAACTAGTCTGGAGCCGACGGTCAATGTCATGCTTATGGGGGAACCTATAGAGCGTGTGTATGAAGCGCGAAATCTGGGCTTGCACATGGACTGTGATCTTAGATTTGAGAAACATGTTGCTGCCTCAATGAGAAATTGTTTTTACAGGTTAAAGATTCTTTACAAAATGAGACCGTACATAAAAGAAGATCTACGGATCAAGTTAGTGGAGTCACTAATATTATCAAAGTTTAACTATACAGACACAGTATTTGGTCCAAGACTATTAGCTAGGACTCAAAAACTTATTCAGCGAGTACAGAATGCTTGTGCTCGCTTCTGCTTTAATATTCCGTTAAGAGCTCATGTGACACCGTACCTTAATGAACATTCGATTTTAAAAATGGCACACCGTCGAAAACTACACCTAGCATGTCTTCTTTTTGGCGTTATAAAGTATAAAACTCCCGCTTATTTATATGAAAAGTTTTCCTGGGTGAATGGTCGAAAGTCACGTGGTCCAAGGCAATGCGCGTTGCATCTCTCGACACACCGGCACTCCTCGGCCGCTTTTAAAGGTAGCTTCCGTTACGCCGCTACCAAGTGCTGGAACAATATCCCTCCGCCGATACGGAACCTGCAAAGTATTCAAAGGTTTAGAATTATGCTTAAAAATTATCTTTTTATGCACCAACTTAACCAAGAAATGCTACGCCACGACACAAGTGCTATATAGGAATACATTAAAATGTGTCGTATTGATAAATATTTAAAATAAAATACTTACCTGTATGTCTACAATGTACATTTCATGTTATTAATATGGAATACGTGGTTTTTGATGAGGATGTATATATACCTATGCCCAGCACTCTGTTTGTACCGAACATCATGAAAAATATTGTTTTTTTAGTTTTCATTTTTGAATACTTGTTTGTTTTATTTTGGAATTGCTATGATTTTTTGCTGTTTATTTGTTATTTATAATGCAATAGTGTATACTGTAGTAATCCTGCCGTGTTTTTCACTTGCCGGCCCCAACGGAAGATCAGCGTTGGCAATACGTACCTACATTGGCACGTACAGCCAACCATATGCTGAGTTGGAGGACCGATTTGTGGCAATTGTGTACCTTGCTTCTATTTGTTAATTTTTTCATGTGTTATTTTTCCCCCTGTCACAAATAAATTTGTTTCTTTCTTTCTTTCTTTCTTTCTAACAATGAATGTGGGCCGGTTATTCATCGACATGCAAATGCCAGTGCTTCTGTAACAGAGATGTCAGGATACAATTGTGCTCTATGACACGTTGTCAACCACCGTTTGCGTCTCACTGGTTAACTGGAAAGTTGCAGATATACCCATTGTGAATGAAACTCTCATAGAAAGGGTAGTAGAGCTCTTAGTCCAGTGTTCGTCCTTGGAAGTACTACAACCATACCCATTTCAGCCGTGAATCAGTAGTGCACTTGTATTACTATGTTTCGGTTACAAATGGTGCCGGTAAAATTAGAGTCACAGGAGACTTAATAAATTCACATCTCAGACTCGAGAACGCATTGGCGATACCCCCAGTGTAGCTAATAATCATAGGCGGCGTGACCACTTAACATCAGATGGACTAACCACATGTTATAATAAGTACACCAATTTTTTTTAATATGTAATGTACCGAATAGCGAAGGCACACAAATACACAGCCGACCCTAAATGATTGATAGGGCAAGCAGACGGTGATCCAAAACAACTACAGGATAAAACTCTTTAGTCATTGTGAAACTATAGTTCAAATCTGCAATAAACTTCACGACTGGGTGCACAATTATTCCTGCGAACCAGCGCAGGTTTTTTCAGCCTTTTGTGGCAAGTCCCTGCTAAAAATAGAAGTGGCAATGTCGGTTCCCGTGTCTCCACAAATAGGTCAAGAGTGGCGCTCGTTGTTATTTTGCAATTAAGTAGGGGCGTGATTAAAAGTTGAAGAGGAAAATCGAAAGTGTATCTCATTGTTACGTTTTTACAGCTAAAGAACTGAAGCGATCTTGCTGAAATTGGCTCACCATTAGCCTATGGATACCTACAGAGAGAGACATCTTCTATTAATTTTAACAGGACGTAAAACGGCGGATACTTCATCATTCAGGATTTGTTTTTACGCAGTATCAGAGTTCGCTGCTCCTCCTGACTCAGGCTACCGGCTTCATCTGATGATTGCCGATATTCAAACACCGTAATGATTGATCTTCCAACCATTTCTTCACACACGATCGACTAAACTTTTTATCAACACTTTACACCTCATTCGATACAAAAACCTACTGACATAACAGTTTCTACGTTCGTAATACCCACGCTGGACAAGCACTGGTAATGACAAAGTGCGACCTTCACGCAGATCACTGACCTAGCCAATTAGAATTGTAATAGTGATGTCATTTGTGTCGCTAAAGAGTTTTTAAGCCGATTTACATTGGTCCTTACATAAAATTCATTTATTTCTGATACTGTTGACCAAATAGGTATTGATGAACATACAATGCTTGGGTGTAGCGCTCGCTCCAGCAAGACAGATCTTTATGAACAAAATTTTATTTTGAAAAGAGTAATTTCTGAGTTTATTGCCAGCTCTTCTCAGTAAAAGCAACCTCCCGAACCGATGTTAGAATCTGACCATACTGACCATAAGTGCCTGTGAAGGCCTATTTGAATAAAAAATTAATTTCATATATGGTTAACAGTTACAAGGACATTCTTTACACACCGCTATCTGATCCCAAACTAAGCAGAGATTGTATTATATGGAAACCAGATAACTGACATACTAGTCCTTGATAACGTGTGCAAAGTTTCAAATTAATCCGACGTTTTGTAGTGAGTCAAAATCACGTTCAAAGAATCCGTTACATACATACATACCAAACTAATAAAAAGATACTAGGGCAATCCTCCCAATGCGAAATTACTGTCTAAAAAATTTGATGGCCCTAAGAATTGACATTCAAATCATGTCGTTTCTTTCACGCAAACTCATCAACACTCTGGTAGCACAACCCAACAGTATTTTCGACTTAGCGAAGTCCCAAAGGCAAATTTGGAAGCTTTCATTACGTATTCATTGGAGGCGACCACATTTCGAGGACAAAATGCATATTGCCGGTCACGTGGGCTGCCTGTATATCTAATTATCATATTACCATAGTGTTGCTGTTTTTAAATTTATTTTACACTAGCTGTCCCCCGTGGTTTTACCCGCGTTTCCGTGGGATGTCACATGTATTATACATAAAAACCTTCCTCTTCAATCACTCTATCTAAAAAAAACCGCATCAAAATCCATTGCGTAGTTTTAAAGATTTAAGCATACATAGGGATATAGGGACAGAGAAAGCGACTTTGTTTTATACTATGTAGTGATTTTTCATTTGCCTCAGTAGTCTAGTGGTATAGAGCAGGTATGGGCAACCTTTGACATATTGAGGGACAAACTGTAGAGTGCAAATACGTTCGCGGGCCGCGTTTAAAAGTACTTAGTGGATTAACTACTGCAGTACTTAGTGAGTATAAGTTCCTAATGCAATATTTTTCTAATTGGGTCGAAATGTCTCGCGGGCTGGATCATATATTACAGCGGGCCGGTCGTTGCCCATATATGGTATAAAGTCTCACCGTCGGGCATGGTATTAATGTTTCTCCATTTAGAAGAGATAACCTGTAGCCTGAGATTGATAAAGACACTGAGTGACGGTGACAATATTCGCCACAAGTCACATCATTCGTTGTAATGTGGGTCTCATTACTCGAACCTGTCTACCTCTATCGGGATAAAGGTCGTGAATGTATTTTTAAGTTCGTATAGACGTACATAACGTCAATAGTTAAAAAGCACTTGAGTAGCACTGCGTAAATGTCAAGCGCAATTTTATTGTTTTCTTTTTCAGGATGACGATTCTTATCATGATTCTCTACTCATCATATGAATCGTTGTCCGGACTCACTGGTGCGTAATCTCAATTTGGCTACTTTCATTATACGCGGATTTTACTAGTGTCTAGTTATGCTGCATTAAGCTACGATATATGTTTGTATAGTATTAAAAAACAGCTAACATTACCTACATTAGCATAAGTTGTCTCATTATTTATTTTGAGTGATTATAGACCATGTATATCGATTATAAGCACACATACTAGTTATGTATCTATGTTTAAATTATATTTTTGTAACCGTATGTGTGATGCTGACAAATTTACATAAATAATAAGTTAATACTTGGAGAAACCGTTATCCGATCCCTACGCAGAGCTTGGCTTGGACTAAGGCAACAAGAAAACTGGTATACTACTTTTTAGAGTACCGTACCTCTAAAGGAAAAATAGTAAAGTCAAATATATGTATGTGTTTCCTCGAAGGAGTAAAAAAAACTTCTAAATTAACCAAATAAAAAAATACGGCCATTTAGGCCTTAAATTTTAACACTTAGCAGGTAAACCAAAACCCATCTATAGGGTACTTCCTATTGTACTAGAATCATTTGAAATTTGAGAAGGTCTCACAGTACTTTTATTAATTTATTTATACATAAAAATAATCGGTGGTGACCACTTACCATCAGCTACCGGCTACCGGGCTACTTAACTTAAAAAATATATTTTTATAATTGTACGGTGTATGAGTCAGACTTGTCCACTTTTTTAATATAAATATTAAATACGTATTTAAAAGCACCGTTTGTGCTGGGTGAAAATCAAACCCACGACCTTTGGCAAGAATATCTATATTTGCTGTTACTATATTAGTGAACGGTCTTTGGTGTAGAGTTCGTCGATTGTCACTTTATAGGAGAAACATAAAAACAATAACGAAAGTGTTGAGAGTATGTCAGTGGAATAGCTTAATAATTTGCAAATATTAATAAATAAATATCCTGGAACATTCTTTTACACACGGCCATCTGGTCCCAAACTAAACAGAGCTTGTACCAGACAGACTGATACTACTTTAATTTTCTTAATACAAACTTATATATATAGATATTTACACCCAGACACAGAACAAACAGAAATGATCATGCACACAAATGTTTGTCCTAGGTGGGAATCGTACCCGAAATAAACATAACCAATCAATTAGAACAAGAAAGCTTCACGCTACACGGTTACACCAAGGACGACAGTCCATCCCCACAATTACAGCAAGCAATCCATCTCATAACATTTGGGTACACCTGAGGATAGGCACACACTAATGGGGCACAAAAATAGTGAATAGTCACTGAACCGGAACATAAGGGTTACTAAACTAGCACTAACTATTAAACAAGGGAGCCTGGAAACTACAGGAGAATAAATCTGAAAGTCTACTAATCGGCAGACAGCCACAATAATTTTACCAAATATAACTGTTACTTAGCGAAAGTAAAGTAAATTTGGAGTTAATACAAACGAAAAAAACTTCACTACAATCAAAACTACAAACGAATCAATTGTTAAAGTTGTGTTTCGGAAAAACCGGGATGATGGGTATTTTTCAGTCAAAAATTTTTGTAGCTACTAACTACATCGAATATTTTTTACTACAATCAACTAAGTACATACGAATATCTATAAGAATAAAAAAAAATATTTTTCAAAGTCGGGCGCCAAGTTCACACAGCCGCGAAAGTAGACTGGTGGAAACTAAAAAGCTCTTGAAAAAAATCTTTAAAAATAAAATCGCTCCCATTTTTTTATTGGTAACAGTTACTAAAGCGCACCAATAGCAACTAAGTAAATAAAATGGTCTATTTCCTCTTTGCCTATTTAGATTTTAATCCATACCAATATGTATAGATCATAAATACGAGAGAGACTCTATCTGATTGTTACAGCCAAACGGCAGAACCGAAGTTGCTGGAATTTGACACACACATAGGCTATAAAACAGAGCGGGAGATATGCTACTTTTTAATACTAACGCCAGAAAAACCGCGGCGCTGCTCCTAGTATAACTAATAACTGACTAGTAGCTCTAATACTAAATCAAAACCTTCCAGCCAGTCTCTAACAATAACAATATCATCCTAATTTTAACAGTAAACAGTGCAGACAGACACAGAGAAAGTATAAACAAGAGAAGCCTTGACACAACATAAAGGTTACGTCGATTACACTTACAAATGGCATGAAGTTGTTAGCGCCTTTTGCATCATAACCTGACGCGGAAGTCACGGTCGATGAAGTCATAATATAGTCCGATGCAATCGATGATGCTTTTTTGGGTTCCGTAAGCAAATGGCAAAAAAACAACTCCAAAATTTTTGGCACTACAAATATGTAGGAAGGTAGGTATTCTATGATCCGTTTTAGAAATAAGGATACTGTTTAGAAGTTTAATTTGAGAAAGGTCATTAACATATAGCATAAACATAATAGGACCAAGTATACCACCCTGTCGAATTCCAAAAGGACTGATCTGTGCTAGAGAAATCATAATTTTTTACAACTACAATTATTTAAGCGCTATATTCTTATATCCAATGCTTCCATTTCTTCTATAAAAGGTATACATACAAATGAACTGTAATTAATTATATAGCTAACCAACCATGTCTCTATGCGAACATATAAGAAAAAATGCTTATGTATATGATTTTTCATCAATTTGTATAATGATTGTTCAGGAATCTCATAATATATCAAACTGACTGAATATTTGTTAATTTGTTGATAGTTTTGAGTTTGGTTGCAAAACAAGTGCTGGAATATTTTATTTATTACCAAGAAAAAATATATGCAGTCTATATTTTTAAATATGATATCATTCTTAACAAATACAATCCACACATTTTTTAAATATCCACCATTTTCACTTTGACTCAACATTATCCTACAAATATTATAAACGAAAGAAAGTTTGTATGTATGGATGTTTGTTCCTCTTTGACGCAAAAACTACCCAACGGATTTGGATGAAACTTGACACATAGATAGAGATAGATAGCATATATTGGGATAACATGTAGGCTACATCTTATCCCGGGAAAATGTTACATCCCTCGGGAACGCGGGTGAAACCGCGGAGAACATCTAGTTTAAATATATTTAGCTTGTTTTAGGATGTATGTAAAATTTACATTGTCAACTATAACTTGTTTCTTAGGACATGTTACGGAACCCAACAGTGCGTCGTCTGACATACTCTTGGCCGCTTATAATCTAGCCTTTTATTTCGACTGTGTGTAGGTGTTCGCAGCTCCGAAAAATGTACTCAAAATCAAAACTTATAAAATGCAATATTTATAAAACTATATGAGAATTTAATGTTTTAAGAACGAAAGTACCTTGAACGCGTTACTGTATAGTTAGGAAATAAATAGGCCTACACCAGATTTTAGTAAGGTTATTAGCACCAGGTATGTCAAGTACATATCGCGTCAAAATCAGTAGGAAATCCTAACTGTTAAGTCAAACTTACAGACATACATGTACACTGAACCGCTTCACTGACCATCATACCGCTACACGAAAGGCGAATAGCTAAACGATAATAGAAAGATCTCGTTTCGACATTGCATAAACAGAAGGTAAACTTGCCATCGGAATTGGAGGCCGACCGGCCTGGTGCTTGTCTATCCTAAGATGCGCGTGCGCATTTAACCTGCCTGATTTGTGTTTATGCATAAAGGATACTTCAGTGTGACTATTAGAGTTTAAATTTGCGTGGTCTGATCACCCCACTCGGAGACTTATATGCAATTAGACAGATGTTCCTCAGCTTTGTCTAAAAATATTAGGTATTATCCGACTCATTCGATAGTCACTTAATCACGTTCAAAACAGAACTAACCTGTGGGTACTTTTATTGTGTTGGTTTTAGGGACAGTTATGATGGTCTAAAACATAACAACAAAATGCTTATACATTCATAAATATTTTTTATAAAATATAACTTCCGTCTCGCGGTTTCACCCGCTATCCTGAAGGATCTAATCTATCCTGGATTATAACATAGCCTATGTTACTTCAGGATAAAGTAGCTTTAAAAGTGAAAGAATTATAAAAATCGGTATATCTTCGAGTTTATTAATTACAAATCTTTTCTCTTTTTAATTTTAGTATATGATTCTATTTATATTTAAATGCAGTCTTAAGTATAGAAAAGATGCAAACAAGATAAACATCTTGACTAATTCAAGACTTTTAAAGATTTAAACAAGAATCATCTCCAAAATTAAACATACAAAGAATTACACGCTTTGATCGTATTATTAGCTGTGGCACAATATTCTCAGATGTTTTTTTGGACAATCGTAGATTCAACTAAACGTTAGTAAAATAGGTACAATGAATCTTCCATTAATTGCTTTTACAAACGACGCTACGAGTCTCGGTCATTATTAGTCACAAACGCAACTCGAACAAATGACGCAATCACTGATGTCAGATTGAACTTGGGATACGGGCAAAAAATCTTGGGCACATTCAAACAACTTTAGTCGATAAAGCTCGGACATTAGAAATATTAATCGCCTGCCATCTGTAAACGTGGAAGTTTGTATAGTATATCCATCGTATCAAGTCGTAATTTATCGTGTACGTATACTATTTCCGTTAGATCATTCACGCGATTTTTGCTTCATGTAAATTATTACGTTTACTTTTATCTTCATATCTAACTAGCTGTCCCCCGCGGGTTCTCCCGCGTTCCCTAGCGATGTAAGATTTTTCCGGCACATAAAGTATCCTATGTTACTTCTAATACCTCCAAGAATATGTGTACAAAGTTTCATGATGATCGGTTATGTAGTTTTCGCGTGAAAGCGTAACAAACAAACTTACATTCACATTTATAATATTAGTAGGGATTATTCGATTTTAAACTTACATCAGGACTGTTTAGTGTTTATACAAACAAATAAAATTGATCTGTCTGTTTGTATTGTCAAAATAACAGCTTTTACTGAATGCATATGAAAACATACGGAACAAAAAATAATAATAAAAATAATAATTTGTTCCAGCTAATCTCCGAAACAGTTCGACCGACTTTAAAGGGACTTTCACTGGCAGATAGCTGATCAAAATAGGAGTAACTCAGGCTACTTTTTATCCCGGGAATTGTAACATCCCAGGAACGTGAGTGATAGCTAGCATATCAACATCTTCAATTGCAATCTGTCTGAATTCGCAGAATCAGCATACAGGTGTATAGAGAACAATAATATACCTTAATGAATGTACCTAATATAAATAGATTTTTGTAAATTAGTATATAGTGTTTTATAGTAGTATCTGTAAAGATTTTTAATTATATGTTATTGTAATTTAGTTATAGTGTCTAATTGGTGTAAACTGTAAGGATGTTATAACTTAAGTAAATAAATAAATAAATAATCAAAAAACACATTCACAAACAATCCACTTGTTTACTCCGCAAATAGATACCAAGAGTAAATTGCGTACTTATTGATCGGTTAACATCCAAAAATAAGCAATTTAATGACCGACTAGGCTTCGGGTGATTGACCTATTTAGATGAGCGTTGGCGCCCAAACTGGGACCGAGCATATATCGAATACCTATAAACAATGACGTAGTGTAATACAGACACGTTTACCAGCAACATCACGGCTCTCAAAAACAGCGTAAATACTAGATAGCTTAAGTAACTACGCTTGAAGAAAATAAATGCCACCTTACGGTGTACCTGTTGTTAGAGAAATGAATATTATCGTTTGTTGCGTTAAGATTGAGTGCTGCATGCGCAGCGCGTACGGACGCGACAGTGGTCGGTGCGTGACGTGATGGAATTAAGTCAATTACCGTCATTTATGTTGCCATTTCTAAGCGCGGAGAACGCATCTATAGTTTAAAAATCATTGATTATAAAGTATGTTAACGTGTGTTATCTTTACACTACAGTCAGTCCTTTTTAACGCCTTAGTTATTGTTGAAAACCTACTCTTATGTCTTCACGATAGGGTTCATCTTCATCATCATCAATCACACCTTTGATCAACAAAGTTGAAACTTTCGAAATCAACAAAGAATATTTCATAGACACTTGAACGTCTAAAACGACTTCTTATACGAATGCATCTGTTTCAAACATTTAACAGGTAAATCCGAAATGTTTTTCGGACAGAACCTATAATATTTTTTGTGTCATCTACACCTTACTTCTTGAGTATACAGGCAATACATTCAGTATTCTAATATTTTGTATTGTAAAAGGAAAATCGCAATAGATGTCACAACAAACATCGCGGATGATAAAATCGATTTAATTTTAGAAACTTTTGGGCCTGGCTAGACAGCTTGGCCGAGTCACCATATACATTATACGATTAGGTATACAATACCTAATGTAATGTGTTTTTTTTAATGTTTTGTACGAGGCGAAGCTTATTCTATTATGATGGTATTAAAGTAGGTAACTGATGTTATACTGGAAACTTCGTACGCGTGACTTTAATTTTAGGTTCTTTTTAAATCGATTTAGTTCAAATAAAACCTATTTGTTAAGGATCCTTTATTCCTGTTCCTTGTTTCCTGCTGTAGTTTCGGAGATTAAGAAGAGTTCCATCAGACAAACAATGTATTCAAATATTATTGTATACTGTTACACCTCATTACACATATTTTCAATGAACAGACACGAGGCTCCTACAATTTTATTAAAGTATAGAAAGAGAGATAATGGATAAATAGATATTTATTTACGCTTTTCGATTTCGATTGATATCGAATTCGTTGTCTCTCATACTTTGTCGTAGTACCAACACATTGTCTTAGGTTGTAGTAATCGATATCGGAACATTTTGTTAACATGTTTTTTACCACGATACGTAATTTATATACTTAAGGAAAATAAAATTATAATATCTAAAGGTAATAAAGTAAAAACTACCCAATATTTTTTAATTAACTTTTTTAAGGTATTTCATTATGTTTTAAGTTGCCAGCCCTACAGATAATGAACTTCGATGAAGAATTAGGAAGTAGATACTCATTCTTAGCGTAATTCAATTCCCGCTGAGGATCCTCGGGGCTCTCGATTTGGATGGCGATCAAATTGGCTTATCTGCAGAATCAAATGGCTTTTTTTTTATTTCAAATTTTTATTGGCGAAGCGGAATTTTATCGGTACAAAAATACAACTACCTAAATCAGCATCAAATATATAACATAAAACAATTTTTTTTCTACTATTCGAAATGGCAACTCGGTAAATCTTCAATGAAAAAATGGGAAATGGGTAAGGTGGTAGTACTTCCCCGGGCGAACTCTGCTCTAAGAGTTCAAAGTAGACCTATTGATACGATAAAGATGACAAGATGTACAGAAAATCCAACAATAAGAACTATCAGTTTTAAAGATGACTATCATATCCAGTTAAACCGTTCACAGCCTCTTGACCTTGTAATTTTGTTAGCAATACAATATTATTCTACAAAACCCAAACAATTTAGGTGGTATGCAGCCTTTAACTGATGTGTGTAATATAAATAAATCATTAGAATGAGATCAGATTTAGATTCCAGTGAACTGTTTATCATGCATTGTGGCCACCAAGGCCATATGAATTAGATATCTATTCAGACAGACCACTTCCAAACTTATCTAATCAACAATCAACCTAATATAAGTGTTTGTATGGTTCATAATGGGTTTATGCGTCATTTTACTTGCATTGTTATGTGATTGAAAAATTATATAATCATCGTGCACAATGTTTTTTTTTTAAATTTATTTATATGGTAATTGTCTTTGAACAACTCTGCCAGTAACATGCGCGTGTAAGAAATCAGAGAATTAGTGACCTTGATTGTAAGACTGCTGCTTTTAAGGGACATGAAAATCATTGCTTGTTTTATGAATGAAAGGTATACACATAAAAATTGTTCGTCCAGAAGTTTTTTTAGGAAATTGATTATGGTTCCAATAATTAACGAAACTCCGCATAAAACATTTTTCATGTAAGGGGGCTACTTAATTGTTTACTTAAAAAAGACATTCTGCAAAACTCAAGTCTTCCTACTTATACGGATGGATGGACAACTTAGTAATAGAGTCCCTTCAGCACCCTTAGAGTATGTGATCCTAAAATTATGGAGTGTTATTGTTTATGTTTACATACAACTTTTCATTATGCGGACAGCAAAGGTGTGGAACTCATTGCCGGCGTCAGTTTTTCCCGATTCATACAATCTCGGAGTCTTTAAGGCAAGAGTGAATAGGCATTACTTGAGTCCGCGTGTAACATCCTCGACTGCATCGTCACTTTCCATCAGGTGAGATCCAGTCAAAGGCGCTCAAGTATTTATAAAAAAAAAAAAACTAAACTGTATGTAAATATGTAAAAACCTAGAAAAGGAGAAGTTTGAATTAAGTACAATCATACGTTTATCCTTTATTCATATTTCAAGCACAGTTTAAATGAATACAGTATGGCTAGCTAGTTGCATTGCAATATGCTAACAACTTGTTGCTCATACTAATGGCACTAATGAAATTGATAATTAACAAACAAGAGCTTAAAAACATCAGCTACACAACATATTATTATGTACATGGTAAATAGAAACAATTAGAAATTTGATTTATTGCAATAAATACTGTACTCTGTGGAAAAACCACAAGCTTTGCTCTGAGAGATCAAGAATACTGTCCTACTAGCTTAGGTAAGGGTAATGGAGAAATAATGGGTGAAATTCCCCTCCCTTTGAAACCAACATGAAAATTTTGTTGTAAATATCATATTAACACAATTTTTCTGGAACTTTATCATAATCTACAGTTTTATTTGAGATGATGCAGGAAATAAATATTTAATGTTTTTCTAGGATAAAATAAAATTCCTAAAGCATATTCTATACACATGTAAAATTTTATTCATAGCTGTTTAGCCATTTGGAACAAGATGGTGGTAATAAACACATGTCAAAAAATTATCATTTATAAAATACTAGCTGTCCCCCATGGTTTTACCCGCGTTCCCATGAGATGACACATTTTTATACATAAAAACCTTCCTCTTCAATCACTCTATTTAATAAAAAAACCAGATACCAATCCATTGCGTAGTTTTAAAGATTTAAGCATACATAGGGATATAGGGACAGAGAAAGCGACTTTGTTTTATACTATAATAATAATAAAAATGTTTATTTCTGTATCCAAGGTTTACAATTTAAAATTAAGGTTGGGAAATGACTATGTTGTGAAGTCATCAACTATACTTTTAACCATAATGACACGCAGTTTAAATATACAGGGTAATATTAAAAATAATTGTTAATAACCAGAAGTCCCCAAACCTAATTAAAACTCATATCACCATTGGTATGCGACAGTTAATGCATGCTGACTGTTAAACAGTATGAACCACACAGATAAGGAGACCCTATCTCTCTGTCAATGAACTTGATGAATCAACCACTATGGTTATCAGCTTTAATTGGTATATAGGGGTTTTGATAGGCATTAAATTCTTTAGATTTAAGTTACCATACCATAGCCTTAAGTAGTTGATTGATTAAAAATATCCTTTTACAGAATAACAATATAAAAATACTTATTTTATTAAAGGGTTAGTGTTGCCTATAGGGTACAATAGAGGACACACAATAACATTCAAATATTTTGAACGGGATACATTTTCTTTTTAAATATTTAAACAAATCATTATCATTTTGAGAATCAAAATGTTTATTAACATTGTAATTTACTTTTAATTTTATGGTGAAAATATATATTTCTAGACCTTACCAAGGCACAAATTTTATTTTTCATATTAGTATGTTTCTTTGTGAGATATAATGATGTGCCAGTGTATGTAGGTATGTTTGGATTATCTATACTAATATTATAAAGAGTAAAGATTTGTATGTAAGTATGTTTGTTACTCTTTCACGCAAAAACTACTTTACGGTTATGGGTTAAACTTGGAACATAGATAGAGCATATCCTAGATTAACATATAGGCTACTTTTTATCCCCGGAAAATCGGGAACGCAAGTAAAACCATGAGGGACAGCTAATCATAAGATTAAAAAATATGTACATAAAATGGTTACTCATGTACTCATCATTGTCTGTGGGTATCATAACCCACTAACTGTTTCCCATGCCATGCCAAAATCAATCATTAAAATTAAATTCTGAATATTGATCATCTGTATAAAAAAAATGCAGTATTTAGTTACACAAACATATTGTTTATGGTAAATATTTGTTTTGGTTTACCATATTTTTTGGACCACTTTCTTAAGTCAATATTATTATAAAAATTGGTATTAAATGAAGTTACATAATATCACCATCTTAAAAACCACCATGTTCGTTAAAGTTCATGTTGAAAAAGTTAATCAAAAATATAGTTTTACAATTTAATTGTTCACTTTATACCTGATTATTTTAAATTGTAGAAGTAATTAATAATGTTATCACTTGTTGTTATGCAGAGATTTGGTAACTTATCATAACAAAAAAATTATAAATGAATATTACTCTTATCTACATAATAAAGTAAGTGTAAACTACTTAAAGGTAGTTTAAAATCCACTAAGAAGATTCCTATTTGATATTCATGATACAAAAACAAGGATTGCTACATAACTTAGTGATATTAGATGATAAAAAGTGAGTACCTAAGCATTTTTAAGTACTGGGGATCATCATCAAGTCAGTATCATTGTGTTTCATGTCTTTTTTCTTTTTAATAAAACAATTTGGACTTTTCGCGCCACAACCGCTAACAACAAGACATGGCCAAAATCAAGACTTCAAGATAATTATGAAGGTACTTACTTTCTTTGTCGTGGTCAAATCCCACTATAACGAAGTAGTCAACAAGCCTGGACATGGCAATCCTACGGCAACATCCGATAGAGAACACCACAAAAACACTCGGTAATTAAATTAGAATGATTTACACACATTTTAAACACAAAGCGTTTTGCTTCCACATATTAATCACTTTTGAACACTTCAGAATAATAAACACAAACGATCCGAGGTATTCGCACACCATACACTTCACGGAATGTAAACAATACTTTCATTTAACGCGAGACAGGAATTTTAACAGTAATTAATTAAAGATATAAGATTGACCAGTTCTATAGGTTATACAATGTTTAAAGAAAAATAAACCAGTTTTTAATCAACTATCGTATCAAACATTAAAGTTATGACTAAATTAGACGTTGACGCTATAGAAAATTATCAATTTAGTATATTTCGGAATTAATTCAATAGTTTATCGTCACGGTCAGCGACAACCCTTCCGTCGTCCGACATTTCTAAAAAAGTCTGTGTTGCCAGACCTAGTCACTTCTCAAAACTATTTTTTTTTGCGTTAAGTAGCTGGAATGACTTATTTCTATTCCCCCTATCAATTTATAGCAGTAACTGTGATGTTTAACAACATGGTTTCAACGTTATGTAAAATTACCATGTTTTAAGAAGTTTCAAAATGCCTGGAATTTTACTTAAATCTAGCTATTGTTTGGTCTATCACTGGCTTCACTTTGCAAATGTGTAATTTATATTTTCTGAACATTAAATTTGCTCTATTTTAGTCAGAAATAAGTCTTAAGTAAGGACTCGGTTACCTATTAAGAAGAACAACAATTATATCTTGAATAGTTATTAAGAATACCAAAACGTATCTATCCGACGGTATTTAACCATTAAAATAAAAAGCAACAAGATAACTTGAAGAAGAAGAAAAACATGAAAACAAAAGTCAAAAATATGCAGACAAGAGCCCAGCCCTTAATGTAAGTTCTTTATTAGTCAAATTTTAATATCATGAACTAATGAAATAACAATCTACCTTCACACGGTTCTGTAGTCAAAAAGCCTTTATATTGAGAACGGACTATTCCCGAGATGCGTTGGAATTTGTCTTCGAAACTTGAGTTGTGGTCTTCAGTTCATATAAAAATCCTATAGAAAAAGAAATATAGACTATTAACTACAATTATTTTAAATTTAGAATGTTTTACTTTACCAACAACTAGATTAAAAAATAGTTATAGTTATAAGTTTTTTTTAATTTTTTACTTATAACAATTTATTTCTTCTAATCAAATGTTTAGGTTTAAGCTAGGGGGCATGTATTTAGTTTTGGAAAAGCTATCAGCAGGTTACCCCATTTGGCAATTGTACACCGAAACGTCGATTTAGGATTATAATCTACCGATTTGCTGCATGTGAAAATACTCTAATGCTAAAAAGATTGCTTTGTCCATAGCAGCATTAAAAATTAGTACGAAGACATTAACTGTATGAATGCCAGGAACCGCCTGATACTACAATTTTCACTATCACAACCAAGAGCAAGCATAAAAAATCTGGTACATATTTAATTATTACCAAAATTTATAGCAAGCATATTTGTATGCTCTGTGTTCTCGAAAATATTCGGAAGGATTTTCTATTTCAACCTTCCTAGACACCGTACTGACTGCGTGATTTATCTTGTATGTAGTGTGTAATTGACGTAGTTAATATCTGATAATTCAGATTCAAAAAAATAATAAATTATCCAAATCTTATAAAAAGGAATGGGAACTTTGACCCTCATATTTGGGATGGTTGAAATCAAGTCAAGAAGGTACAACTATATATTAGATTATCTTTACCTACATGTAATTATGTAAATAAGAAAATATAACAGAAAATAATGTAATTTTCATCGACTGAACAAATGAGTTTTGTCTTGAAAGTATCTACCGATTTCTACCGTTTTGGGCTGGCAAGCTAAAGATGTATAAATGTCAGTTGTAAAAGTTATTTGGCAACACAGAATGTACAAGTATATCGAGGAATGTTATCAAAATTAAATTGTTAGTTGATGTGATACAAGCTGTTTCTTCCGCCAAACAAACAAAGAATGTCGGAAATAAACAATCACCAAATACCAGGATTAACTCAAAAGAAAGTGTTTAAAATTATAGTACTAGGCGACTCAGGTGTGGGAAAAACGTGTTTAACATTTAGATTTTGTGAAGGCCAGTTTTTAGATAAATCTGAAGCCACTATCGGCGTGGACTTCAGGGAAAGGAATATTAAAATATCTAATGAAGATATCAAGGTAATATATAAGGCTTGGCAATGGTTTATGCACTCTCACCATTTCATCTTTCGAATTAAAAATACTTATTGTACATCATCATCATCATCATCAGCCTATCTCCGTCCACTGCTGGACATAGGCCTCACCTATGGCACGCCACTGAGCTCGATCTTCAGCTCTTTGTTTCCAACCGCTGCCAGCCAGCTTGCGTATATCATCGCTCCATCTAGCTGGAGGGCGCCGTGCTCTCCACTCTAGAACACGTCTACCCCAACGGTTATCGGTTCTGCGACAGATGTGACCAGCCCACTGCCACTTCAGCTTGCTAATCCTTTGAGCTATGTCGATAACTTTGGTTCTCTGACGGATGACTTCATTTCGAATTCGATCCTTCAGAGAAACTCCGAGCATAGCTCTCTCCATAGCTCGCTGAGCGACTTTGAGTTGGTGAACCAGTTAAAGTTACTCATTGTTACTTATAACACAAAGTTACTTATTGTACAGTAAAACTGATATTTATGGCTGTGAACTGTCCACCAGGCTGTTCTCCGGCCGTGTTTATTGATTTAATCTTATTCCCTCAGAATTATACTATATTCTATTCATAGGCTAATAATATTGTACCCAAGAGGCCTTACTCTCCAGATATCACTGGATAGTGTTCTTACTGTATCTTAACAATTGTATGCTTATTAATATTTATAATTAATATTAACCTTACCATAGGGAAACCCAAACTAAGCACTCATCTTGGCATATACTACGAGTGGTCACCGAGGGGAGGGAGGGGTCGAAAATTCTGAATAAATAGGTCACGTAGTATGGGTACATTCGTTAGTGTGAAGATGATGATTGGAAACTTTAAATATAGTATGAATTTAGGCTTTAAGTTTTTTCACATAATGATGAATTGTGACAGTTAAAGGCTTTTTACCCATATCTTCTGAAATAGCACTTGATTACTCTAAGATACTACACAAAATGCTTCATGAGACCTTGCTCTGCTGCAGTATCCCTTATTATGTCGAAATAAACATAAACTATTGAGAAATCTTATAAAACACAATGTGGCACCCAACTCAGGATGTATAGGATATTTGTATAGGACCTGTATTTATGATGAACATCAACTTTCAGCTGCAACTATGGGACACAGCAGGTCAGGAGAGGTTCCGCAAGTCCATGGTCCAGCATTACTACAGGAATGTACATGCTGTAGTCATTGTCTATGATGTCACCAAACCAGAAACCTTTCATGTAAGATGAACAAGAAAAAAATATTTAAAAAAATTATACAGCTCGTACTATGGAAGCCAAGTAACTGATAAACTACACTACTTAACTATACTATTTTTTATCCAAAAAATACATAATATAGATATTTACAGAAACAGTATAAACATACATTCGCGGGCAATACTAATTACACCTCCGATTTTGATTTTATTTATTCAAAACATTTTTAAAACAATACTTATCAATTTCCCCCCCTTGCTCAAGCCCCTCCTTTTTTATGGGCTACTGCAATATCTCTGCCAATGCTCGTTTGTGACTTTTTATTTGGCAAAGTAATTGCCAATGCCCAGTTTGAATTACATGTTATAATATGATTACAATATCAGATCATAAATTATATCTAAAAGGAATCTAAAAGTGGTTTGGCAATTATTTTGCCAATGCTCGCGAGAGGGTTAAATTACAAAGAATATGTTGCATTATCTCAGGTGGACAATCTCCCTGCTTGTCAGCCTACTTAATGTTATCCATTTTTTAAATGTAAGTATGGAATTTTTGTCATTGTATCTATTGAGACAAAAAATACTGGTTCATAATATTGTAATTGAGCTTCTGACAACAGAATGATAAACATTATACAATATTCCAGTCAATAGCAAGTTGGATGCAAGAAGTGGAGACTCACGGGCTAATGGGTGCTCCCCGCGTGCTCGTCGGCAACAAATGCGATCGCGGAACTCCTGAGTCACGCCTAGCCACCACATATGCGCAGCGGTTAGCTGACAAATATGGAATGCCGGTATGTAGTCTTAAGAATTGAATCCAGATTAGGCTCTAGATGGACACTTATGAAGGTCAATGCTACGGAAGTCACAAAGGATTCGCAAATCAGCCTTCAACTGAGCAGAACTGACAAGAAACTCGGCACAGGGACATATTTGATAAGTAATCTAACAATAGGAAAATTCATAATAACCACAAAATTAAATACGGTACATTTTTTATTTTGAAAAAAAAAATTGCAATGTAACTAAGCGCTACTAAGCTACTTCTTCTACCTGCATACCATCTTCACCATGGTGAGAAGATTGTGGTAAAACACAACCACGTCACTATTTTACTGTATAATATGGTTTAAGAAACATATGTTATCAAATTTCAGTTATTCGAAACCTCTGCCCTCCTGGACTCTGAATGCGACAACGTGGAGTCAATATTCATGACCCTCGCTCACAAACTGTACTCCAAACAACCGCTAAGAGTAGTTAGCGTCGCGGTAAGTACCTTTAGAATAAGTTTTTATAAATGATTAGCTGTTCCCCGCGGTTTTACCCGCGTTCCCGAGGGATATCACATTTTTCCGGGATAAAAAGAAGCCTATATGTTAAGCCGAATCTCACGTGGAGGAGATTGGGGGGTTGGGGGGTTCTTGCAATGCTCCTGGTGTTTCAAATATCCATAGGCGGTAACCACTTACCATCAAGTAGACCGTCTGTCTGTTTTTTCGGTCAATATACAGGCATGGTCGTACTTACAGTTTTAACTAACAACTTAGCCATTCACGCTGACAGAATATGGCACTGTTATTGCCTAAACAGTCTGAACTGTTCTAAAAGTTTCATTCACAACAATATAAGGGGACATCCATTAATTGCGTGAGTTGATTTTGGCGATTTTTCGACCCCCACTCCCCCTTTGGTGAGATGTCGTGAGATTTTGTACCACCCCCTCTCCCCCCCTTAATCTCACGTGAGATTTGTACTACTAATTTGACCCGTTCGGATAACCGCAATCATCATTTTTTCACGTGGGTCACGCATATTTAGTGGAATTTTTTTTACGTTTGCGCGTAATTTTACAGTTCCTTGCAGCAAAAAATATTACGTGATATTTGTCGAGACCTCCCCCTTCTCCCCCACTTGAGAATAGGTGAGGTTTTGCTCGACCCCCTCCTTCCCCTCACACACACACCTCACGTAATTAACGGACGCCCCCTAAAAACAATAATTCATCCGAATAGTCGAACTCCTTGAAGCCAGTGTTCGATACACCTTTAATATTACCTACTTTCTGTTCTCAGGGCGAGCTTGGTCGAGGAGTAGTAACTCTCCCCCGACAGAAGCGACCCACAACAACCTCAAACGACAGCTGTTTGTGTAGCTAGATCTAAACTCTCTATTGGAAATGTTATGTTCCACAAGCCAAGATTTCATGTTATTAAGTTAAGTTGTAGAATAAGGTTCTTCTAAAGAAATCCACAATGTTACTGTGGTGAGTGATTTTGTGACTATGTGGTAGGTAAAGCCAAGAAGGAAACTGACTCCCAAGATATGTATTCCATCGTTAAATGCATTAAGTATACAAAGAAATTTTGAACATTAATATAATTTTATGAAAACTAGTCCTATTTTTAAATGATGAACTCTGACAGATATAAGTTCAATTTAAGCAACTTTTTAATTTATCAATATTCTATTTACAATTATAAAATAATCTAATAGACTTTGCAAAACATTATTGTATACATTGTTATTAACAAATAGCTATGCCCCGTGGTTTCTCCAGCGTTTCCAAAGGATGTTATATGTTCCTGCGATTATAGTGTATGTGCTATTCCAGTCTATAATCTATTTTTGTGCCAAATTTCACCTCTTACATCCAACATTCACATTTACATCAGTAATAATATTGTGTCCCAAATTATAGATACCATTAGCTAAAATTTACATTTGTCAGAGCTCTCTAAGTAAAACTAACATTTGTCTGACATCAATCTGTTTGTATATTTGTTTCTTAATAAATAGAAGGACGTAAGCGCCACTTTCCGGTCGAATAGAACGATATGCCTTTGCTTTGTTTAAACAAGGTTTGAAAACTATTTATAAAATGTAAGGTCACAGACCAGTGAAATTGACTTGGACAAAGACCACAACACTGTTCCATTGTTTCAGTGAAGTAAATTGTTTTATTTCTCCTTTATAAAGCAATAAAAAAAAAAAACAAAGAAATAAGTTTTTCATGCAAGATGTCAATTGTCAAAATCCATTAAAATGAACACATGTTGTGAAGTGATAACTTTTAAAAGGGAAAAAGCTATCTTACATATTCTTGTAAACATAATAAATAAATTCCAATCTATACTATTATTAAAATAATATATAATCAAGTATTTTTGTATAAATATAAGAGATATAATATGTTTACCCAATGAAAAAAGTTTTAAACCGTTATTTAAAAAAAAAAGTATTTTATACAGTCTGTGAACTGGCTGGGTTTAAACTTAAAAAAATATATATATTGTTCAATCTTCAAAGAACGAATGTAATGAACGAGAGTGTGAAGCAAGAATCCTTCACTTGACTTGTGCCTCTTCTCTCTCAATATTATAAAACAATATATATATTGATGCGGTTTTCCCTTGAGAAAATTTGTTCCGCAAGGTATACAACGTTGATAAAAGCGATAGGCATTAAATGAAACCGCAATAGAAGCAATAGTTTAGCCCAAGGGTATTTTTAAAGATTTTTCTTAGATAAGAATAGATTAGAATACATAGGCATAGCTACCTAGACTCATTCACCTTAAAATGACAAAATTCACGCGACGATGCCGCTCTTCATCATATAGGCGCTACGCTATGCGATGTTGCCATTCCGATACGCAGGTCAGAGGACATTTTTGCAAAGATGTTTAAGTTTTACTTTGACTATTCAGCTATTTAATTTCTTTGAAAAAAGATTTTTCACGTAAACTTTTTTTTATTAGTTTTAAATTAATCGTAAGCACGTATAGTATGTGTGGTTTCATTTAATGCCTCTCGCTTTTATCAACGTTGTATGTGTATCCTCAGGCGAAGCAGGGGCGGGTTACTAGTACTGTATAATCCGTGTTCGAAGACAGTAGATTAGAAATTATATTATTATGTACGCGGATTATATGAATTCAGAAGTGATTTTAAAGATTTTATCTAGTTAAATAAGAAAATATTGTAATTTAGGTAGCTACTAGATATAATGTTAAAAATCGATTTTATAGCATTCGTGCCAATTACCTTCCGATAAAATAAGTAAATATATGTACTAAAAGCTATCCCGGTCTCTCGATTTCTGTAAAATTCCATAGAAAATAGGCCCTAAAACTTTTCCCTCCAAATTTCCGGAAAAAATTTTTTGTTCCTACGAAAATTGAAAATGTATCCAAATTGATCCAGCAGCCAGTGATGCACAACCAACGCACAGCATTTATTTTAGTATACATATAGATTTAATAAAGTTTGTTTAGAATGTCCATAATCTTGTCCCAACTGTTGCTTTTGCTTCGCGAACGATTGAATCATGTTACTTATCCAAAGAAATACTAGTAACTGTGTATATGTGACGTGCCTTTCTTAAAGTCATAAAAATTGGTAAATAAAATTCAAGAAATGACTTGAAGAATTGTGAATTGATCTCAAAACCATGTAATAAATTAAAAAGTGTGAGTGAGAACTTATAAATCTTCGGTGGCATTAAGACCTCTGCCTACTTCTTCGGGAATAATTTCCGTAAATATAAAATTCCAGCTACTCAAATAAATGCATGGACTCATAGAATATGTAAATGTGGACAACAGAGCAATCTATTTAACAATAATGTATATCTTACTGTCCATGCAGATTATTTTGATAAGAAGGAATAAAATAATAAAGATAAGAATGTATTTGAACGATTATAAATGAATTTAAAAATAAATGAATTAAACCAATTTATGTTGTTAATATGTGAAGTTTTATTTTAATTAGTAGCAACCTAATATAACGACTTCTTGAAATGAAAACTTCTTTAGCGGCGTTGAGCACTTTTATTGGGATGGGTATAAAATGTTAAACTCGCGTCAGGACACGTAACCTGATCGAAAATTCGTAAGACGGTAAAAATGCACAACGTTAATGTTCTAGTTTTCACTTCTGCCGGCACTCCCGGAGTGCAACCCGTTTTTTAACTGACTAGATGCTGTTTGCTTCAGCTGGGTATTACATCCTTACGCGAACAATTCGGTAAGCGTAAAGGGCTCTCAACCGAAGGTAAGCTATAGTCGAAGCTCTGCTCAGGGCTAGCTGGAGGCGACGGCAGCACCAAACCGAAAGTCGATTTCTGACCTAACTCAAAATACGATTAGTTAGTCGCCACAACCTTCGGTTTAACAGTCAAGTGTAAGTTGTGTGCAGTTATCTAATATACCTATTTTATGATTTTGTGTAAGCCCAATCTGTTACTGTACCGTTCAATAAAAATAAAAAAGAACCCGAAACTGAATAACACTAAGAAATTCAGTTCAAGTTTAGCCAAAAGAGTAACTAGAAACATGCACTCGCAAATTTTTTTCATAACGCGCCTAAAGAAGTATAACTTTCAAAATAAAAGTAATTAAAGTGAAATGTTGATGATAATAATATATAAATGATTTAATGAGATAACTATAAAATACCTCGCAACTTGACAAAAATGAGAATACAATAATGCCATCACGTTCGCGCGCATTTCTAATAGAACGTTCAAATTTTGGCGCTTGCCAGAAACTTTCAGCTTCGGCTAGAACTTTGGCCCATTTTTACCGAAGCCGAAGGTTCGCTCGGGAACTTCGTGGGAACCACAGTTCATAGACCACAGTTGCAGCAAAAAATACTGGTAAATCAGGTAGTAAAATGAGATGCCTCAGGCAGGACAAACATTGTGTATATGATCGAGTCTGTTTGTTTTTCGTCCTACCTATTTAACTAAAAATCGTTTATAAGTAGGTACATAGGTAATTTAAAAGTTATCTAAACTTATTTGGTTACCGCAGTTCAACTGTGCTCAATTTGGGATTAAATTTAAATTATAGGTACGTGTTTAATATTTATTATAAGGCTTTAATTTTTATCGTAAAAATTTTCAAACGCGACAAGTATTGTTTTGTGTTATCATTATGAGCCTGACATATTGATAAATATGTAGGTATATCTTTTGTTGATGGCCTCCTTCTCTTTCTATTTTAAGACTAAGAGAAGAATATTAATCATTAGAAGTTGAAGTTAATATATAGTATTTAAAATCATTGCACATAACTATTATTAGTCTTATCTAGTCGTCAATCAGTATATAGCTACTACGAGTCACGAGTCAAATGTTCTCTTTAATTTTGTCAATACTCACATCGACTCCGTGGCGCAACGGTAGCGCGTCTGACTCCAGATCAGAAGGTTGCGTGTTCAAATCACGTCGGGGTCAAAACTGTTGTTTTGCCATTTCATATTTAATTTTAGTATAGGTATTAGAAATAACATTTATATACATATATGAAATCATATCATGTTCATTCGCATGCCACACATGTTTATATGCCTGGCTATATCCATAACAGACCTAAGCTACCTCTATAAGTATACAGGTAGTCAGAAAACTACCCGTAAAGCCGAAAGGAGATTAAATGGGGGCTTATAACGAGTATATTCACAATATTTAAGAACCGTGTAAAGCTGTATAACATATTCCAAAAAAAAGAAAAAACATTTTTATGAACGAAAAATAGAAACACTATTAAAGTAGACAATTATTAGGAAAAATAGGTACGTAGGCCTTTCTGTTAAATAATCTGGTTCCCTGACATGACAGCTTACTAGGCTTGTTGGCTTTGATAATGAATTATATTTTTACGGGGTATTTTGTAACATTCAAATATCTGAAAAAAAATTCAATAAATTTTAAATAAGTTAAATTTAAAATTTAAATATTTTACTATAGGAAAGCGTAATTTTGAGTTTTTTTCTTCTACCGTTTACTTTAGTTATCTATTAAAGCATGATTTTTAGATATTTGAACGATTATTAATTTTTCTATATTTAAAATATAATATATCTGGAACTACCGTATGAACAGCCGGATAAAAAAATATTTTTTTGCACTTGATAGCTCAGGAAACAGCAATGTGGCAGAACGAGCGAAAGCGCTTAGCGAAAACGAAGCGAATGGTTATCCAGAAGGCACAGCGGGTATTGGCGTAACTAGGGTTATTTTTCAATTTTTCTGATGTCATGGCCGATGTGATAGTAACCTACTTAGGTAGTAACGACAAACTATGCGACACATTAAAAAACAAAGTTTCGTTAATACTGTGTGAATTTGTTCAGCCCCCTTATTCAGCTAATACAAAATTCGTCGACGAGCCGCCTCACGGAGGCCTCGGAGAGCTTATCTCTTACGTGATTAGTAGTAATAGCGTAGTAAGCGTAAGAGACAGAGCACGGAGGCCGCGACGAAACATCCTCGAGTTAGTGTAATTTTCCTTACAGAATCGAGCCCCAGGTATTCTAGAATTTCGAATCGGTCCAACATCCCGGTGTGGGCACTAGACCAAATTGAGCTCTTGATGAGATTCCATTTGGTTAGTATAAAAAAACAACAATAATAAGTTTTATAATCATTTATTCAATAAAGAACATTAAACGACAGCGGATCGCCAGACTTACAACCACAGGAGGTCGACTTCGCTCACTTCAAAGGCGCCTACGCGAAACATTACACACTAACAATATTAATTTATCCAAAATACATAAGAAACAGCCATATAAGTCTACCACGCGTGGTTCTCATTTTCAATATCAATCCATAAATTTTATATAAATAAAAATTTATTTACATAAGTACGAATTTATCAGCCCTAAATAAATGACGGCCTGAGCAGGTATAAGAGAGTATCCTTGCCACTGTGGGTAACGAAAAATACCGCGCCGTATAAGTATCGTCTGGTATTAGTTTGAAGTATCGCCTTGGTAAGCGGTACCTATTCTAATCCCTTGATTTGCGAAACAAAAGGTATCGCATAAGAACTCATAATTCTTTAGTATTCGCTTATATCTGAACAGGCCTTAATTGTTTATCTAATTTGAATTCGAGAGCGATTCACAAATATACTTTTTTAAATAATTTTGTAAGTTATACAAAATAACTTAGATAACTAGGGACAGACAGAACTGATTCGTTGCAGTATACCGACCAAAAGTTCTTTCGTTTGATGCTATACAAAATAATGTTCATGGAAATGATTTTTGCAATGGTCAACCGTTTGAATTCTCAAATTTTCAATATTAACTTTACAAGAAATCACGAACTTCCGTTAATTAAAAGAACTCTTAATTATTTTATGTGCGCTATAATAATTAAGATCCTATCATTATAATTATTAATTTAACCGCGATACAAATGTATATAATTTTACATGTATATTTTATAGAATCGTGATTAAAGTATTTTGTTATCACAGCAAGCTCTGTCGACTTCACACTAGTTCGCACCAGGAAGTTTCTACACCTACCATGGCTACCATGACGTATATTCTCTAAATAGAATGAAACATGAAAGAAAGTTACTTAACATTCTGCCTGTCTGTTTGTCCGCTTCTCTTTTCAACTACACAAAATATTTTTATGCTATTTTGACCATAATTTGGAAAATTCAATAGTATTGTGATAAACGATAATTTATATTTTAGGGAATATGATCGCCAATACAAAAACCATTTACATGAATACAGGATAAAAACAACAATACAGCAAGAAAATTTAAATTTGGCCGGTTATACGCAATTAATCACAAAAGTTAAATATTACTTTGTATGTATTTATTTCATAGACTCCTCACAGCGTTTCATACATTATTTTGTAGCGGAACTATAGGCAATTTATATACTATACTATCTAACAATAATATTAAATCTGTCTAGGTCATCAAGCCAGTTTTGACACCTAAAAAAGCAAGAGAAAAATAATCTTTATTGCTTTCAAGATAAAGTCTACTAATGAACCAATAATAACATTTTCTATAACACCCTTACCTGTCAAAACGGACTTGTTAGACATCCACAACTTTAAAAAAATAACACACATATGAGAAAAATAATGATAAGGTACTTATTAATTGCACAAACACAGATGTGAAAAATATAATTATATGATCCGTTATTAAGATACTATTTAAGAGCATGAATAATACTATGTCAGATTTTGAGACTAATATAAGGAAAAGCTAAAAACTGAGACATATCCATTCTTTGAAAACCTTGTAACAAACTTTATTTATAGTGTCATAACTGATCAAAAAACCTACATAGTAAATTCAGCTCTAAAACTACAGAAGCAACAATCAGTTTTGAGTTAATAAAACACAGCCATTTCTCGCAACAGACATTCCATTACATATCCTGATATTAAAACTAGAATTTAAATCACTATTAGTAAGTTAATTTCTTTGTGATATCAACCCTTCGGTACAAAGTTGGACTATATTATGGTTAATATATAGTTTTGCTGCAAGTTCGCACGGGCTATATAAATCACTATACAACATACACCATAACGTATATAGCAAGGAAAACGCGGTCACATATCGTAAAAAACAGGATGTGTCGTAAGGACAAAATAGAAGTGAAACCTTTGTATTACAGGGTTACATTATAATTATTCATCAATCACTTTTGAATAGCATAGATTGGGTTTAACATTCACTTATTTGTCGTCACACAAAAATGTTGCAGTACAGAATTTCAAAGCCCTCCCATCAGGAGTTTCACTTCAACCTGTTGATCGCAAAGAAAAAGTTTATATAATTTTTTTTCTTTTTTTCTTCAGTGTTTAGATTTGTGACCACACCTTTAACTATACTTTTTACGGTGCACTGGTATAAACTATCCTCTGGCAGCATCACTTATAACATGACCCGATATATCAGAGGCCTAAGCACCTACATCTATCGCAAGCGTATCGTCATCGTATCGTTTGCGCCAAAAAGCTGGTTAGTATAGAAATTTGAACATGGAGCATGGCGTGACGTTGCGATGTTCAATTTCCCATATCATTGGTTTATTACGATACGCTTATTATAGACGTGCATGCTTAGGGTACAGTAATCGTTTAATACCTCTTCAAATATAATACAATGAATTATCAAATTTTAAACTTTTATTGTTTTTAACCTGCCTTTTATCTATCGATATCTAGTGTCGATATCTCCCGTTAATATACGCGAAACATTAAAATTTATCAATTTGAAACATAGCTACAAAACCTGAGTAGAATAAACAATACATTTGATTAGATCTATTTTAAATAACTAGGTTAATTATTAAATTACATGAAACTTTTGTGCGGCGTACAACGGTAATTTCAATAGATAAGGCTAGATTGCGGTGACGACGTATTCTAATAAATATACCAATGAATTAGCTTAAAACCTGCATAGGTTTGTAACTTTAAAATAAGAGGCATTTTCATAACAGGTTATTAGTTATAAAAACCCTTTTGTGACTTTGATTAAGCTTATTGCTTAGGAAAAGTCTAAAAGGACTTTTAAAATGAATATACCTCAATAGTTAACACATAGGGCACCGCAATCCGACCGTTTCTAATAAATTGTCTAATATTATCTTCGGCATAAGATCTATACGACATATTTTTAGAAATTATCATCAAATTGACTCGAGAATGTTACTATAACTATACGATTTATTGGTGTTATTCGACTTGTCAGAAAAAATAATATTCATATGTAACTTATAGGGCGTTTAATCACAAGTTTTGCCATGTCGTTATGACCAGCATGTTGGTGTCGAGAGCTCGGGCGATCTTCTCGTAGAGCCCGTGGCTCAGCCATAGCATACGTAGCTTGTCGTATCGCTCCGGGCACAGCTTTAAGGGATTGCCCCTTCGGAGACCCTGAGGAGTCACAAAAAGTATCGTAAGTGTCTGGACTAGGCGATCAGTTATGATAAACATATATGGTACATGTATTTTTGTGACGGGCTAGTTGGCTTGGTGACTAGCGACACTGACTGCAGCTCGCAGTCGCGCACGCGCAGGAACACGCCGGCCCCGGCCGCACCACGATGCTGTTACCTGGTCGGTCTCCCCGTAGGAGTCGAGGTAGGGCGCGGGCAGCTTGGCCCCGCGCGCGGGCGCGGCCACCAGCAGCAGCTCGCAGTCGCGCACGCGCAGGAACACGCCGGCGCCGGCGCCGCACTGCGCCGCGTGCCACACCACCGCGCCCACGCGCTCGCCCGCCGCGCCCGTCGCCCCGCCTGCTCCGCCTGCTCCGCCTGCTCCGCCTGCTCCGCCTGCTCCGCGATGCTGGGGACGAGTAATTATCATATTTATTCATCAGACATCTTTATAGATAAACTAAGGAGCTTAATTGTAGAAATGTTAATCTAAATTGTGAAAGGCATATTCGAGACGCCAATGAATTTATAGAAGAATAAATATTTATTTAAAAATCTTAATCTAAATCGTTTCGCAGACACACAAGAAAATGAAACGAAATATATTTATCCAAATAGGCTCTCATAAGCAAGTGCCGTTCATAAGTATAAGTGGTCAGAACGTAACGCCAGTTATGAAGGCATTTACAGACAAGTGACATAGGAAGACATAGGTTACTAAGAAAGGATTTTTGAAAATTCAACCTCTACCTGGGGGTGAAAAGGGGTTGCAAATTTTGTATGGAACGACGTGTTTTCTTGGTCTGATGAACTTCAAACTGGGCACTTATATTCTTATATTTAATAGTTTCTTTAATATTCAACCCCTAAAATGATAAATGGAGGTTGCAAAATATTGTTCATCTGATTATATCCGTCAACTATCACCATTTCAAAATAATAATTCACAAAACAAAACTCACCTTAGCAATCTCCGCCTGGCAACAATAACTCTGAGAGCACAATATCCTTCCGCAGACCAAGCACATAGTTGGATTTTTGCTATCCTCCCTCTCTGAATTTGGACACGAGAATTCTGACACTATATTCATCAACTCCGAAAAGTCTTCCGGAAGCTTTATTAAACTCGGAGGTTCTTTCGGCATCTGGACCTCCTGGTGGGGTATCTCTCCGTTGAACCAATCGTTCGATAGGCCAGACCATTCGTTCGCCTTCTTCCTAGCTAAGGGCGTCTCCACCAGTTCCTTAAAAGTACTCGGTAGGTCGAGATAACTGCACATCGTCTCCCAACTGTCACCACCGAAAACAGTTAGTTCAGTAGGCGGATTTATATCGCTCAAAAAGTAGAAGAATAAACAACAACATCTCAGAAAACTGTGGCACTCCTTTTTGATACTCTCCCAAATGGCGTTGGCGCTCAAATTACTCTCTAAATGTCCCCTTCGCAACTCGTACACTATTGATATTAAATTCTCAAGATCCGGTTTTATCGTTTCTTCGGGGCCCTCCCCCATGTATCCGATATTCCGCGAGCACTGTTTCAAATCCATCGCGATGAACGCTCTCGTTAGCATCGCTCGGAAAGTCTGTAGCGTGATCTGTTTAGCGAGGTGCGTCGGTCTGGCAGGCCCGCCGACTTTGCAGAATAGACATGGAGCAGTGAGCACTAGGGACACAAGTATACTGAATGGTTCATAATTCAGCGGTGATGTGCTTTCTAAAGTATTTAGGGAGCTCAGTGCGTGGTGCGCTATGTGCTTTGGAGAGGGCCATATGGACGGTACGGCAGCAGCGAGGCGGATTAAAGCTTGTAAGGCGTCGCGATGTCTCGCGGGCAGGTCGCCAAGTAGCGGCCGGCTCTCCGCTTGCAGGACGACGTCAGTGCTTAGGATCGTGTAGGATGTGGCTCGGTATAGGGCTGCGCTCGAAGCCATGCCCCCGGTTTCTGTAGCTGGTAAAATCTGAAATTTATACATTTGATTTAAACACTTTTTCATTATTGTTTCTTAATCTGATAGGTATTTAGACACAAAATAATCATCACATACGTTTTTTTAACCACAACAAGTTTTTATACATACATATCATAACGCCTATCTCCCTTTGAGGTAGGCAAACACAACAGAACCATTTGCCATCTGACATACTTCTTTCGCTTTCTCTAACCTCTACATTCATCATTGTTTCTTTACAAACATACCCGTCGGTTTTGGGTCCCTTTTTACCAGCTTTGTAAAAGGGCATCCTTTTCTCTCTTCTACTCATACTTGTGCACTGTTTCTCACTCTCACATTAAAAAGAATAAAACAAGTGTCAAGACGATTTATAGGAGCCTGTCAAGCTCTCCATGGATTAAGAATATCACTACTAGTAATCGAAAATCGCACAGAACTCCCTGCATGGACAATAAAATACTCACATTAGTAAAATCTTCAATCAAAGTCTTCGTAATCTCATTATAAGTAGGTACATCACTTTCGAAGTGCACTAAGAAGTCAGCTGACAGTAGATTTTCCGAGTGCGTCGACACGTACACCTCCGTTTCATCTGGAAGTTCCTCCTCCATGTCAGAAGACATGGCTCCGACGCTCCTCGCTCTTGCCTGACAGAGGATTTCTTCGCAGAACTCTGTGCAAATGTGTACAGCTTCGGAGCTGACTTGGTGTTTCAATTTGAGGATCAAGTTGACGGATTCAGCGTAGGATTCTTCTGTTAGCGGTGGTGGGGCTCCACTGGGGAGGGAGGGTCCGGGTAGCAGCGGGAGGGCAGTGTTGCAGAGACGTTCGCAGAGAGGACAGAGGTACTCCTTCTTTTCAACGTCAAAGGCTGCCGGCTGTCGGACGCGGTAAGGCCTGAAACATATTTTTGTATATTGTAACGCTCGAAATAAAATATTTAAACGCTTTGATTGAACCTTATTTTCATAGTCTTAATGGGTATGAGTTGATTTATATGACTTAGACTAAATATTTGAATTTATGGAGTAATAGACGCAGGGCTTATCGCTCTAGATTAGTTCGATTGGGTTATAAAATTATATGTAAATTGTATAGTCTATCTGTCCTGCACGTCTCATTATTGCCTCAAAAGATTATAATTTTGAAACAAAAGGTTACCTATGTCCTCTCTTAGATACCATTTATCTCCTTCCCGAATTTCATTAAGATTGCTTAACGTAACATACAGAGACAGACAGACCCAATCGAATTTATAATATATGTATGGATACTTGTATATAAATGTTCCGGTTTACCTTCTGTTCTCCTTGTCGAGCACATTGTCGACGTACTTCCGCCAGCAGCGCGCGTGCAGCGCGTGGCCGCAGCTCGACACGTGCGGCTGCGTGGGCAGCGCGCGCGGGATCCAGCTGTCGCGCTCGCCGCCGCTCTCCGCCGCGTCCGCCGCGCCGGACCCGTCCCGCACCCGCCGCGTCAGCACCTGAGACTGCTGGCTGAACGCGACCAGGACTAGGGGCTCCGTTTTTAGGTCCACGCGTGCCTGTTCGAAACAAATATTATATTACAATTATTTTAACCACTTTTTATAATTTATGCAAATAGAAGGTACAAAATTTTTGTGGAAGTAATGTAGTTTATAAATACAGTCATTTAAAATAAATGTTCAAACACTTACCAATTTATAAAACATGCATGAAAATATACGGAATTTTGTGCTTATGATGATTTTTAATTACCAATTGAACCGTCTCTGATGGCTGTTTCACCGTTATGCGGAGAAAGTGTCAATCATATGATTGTCTTCAATTGTCGATTTGACATTAAGCCGATTTAACCCATGTTATTAAAATTGGTCATTATTTTGTGTGCGTTTAGAGAGTATAAGTGAAACCCTACCTCCTCCTGGCACATGATGCAGACCCGTGAGGGCTCGGGTAGGCCTCCGCCCCACACCCCGAGCGCGGCGGCACTATATAACGGACGCAGTTCTTCCTCCTCTGCCGTCACCTGAAAAAGTTATGTATTATTGAAATTATACAATTATAGGACAGCTCTAAGAGACCAGGGTTACTGTCACCATACCCACTTCCGCCGTGATGCAATAGTGCACTTGTATTATCGTAGAAAAGTAAAAGAGCCGGTGAAATTACAGGCACTGCAAATGCCATGGGCGCCGGTGGCCACTTACCATCAGGTGGACAGTCAGCCGGTTTATCGTTCAGTCTTGAAGGCCAAATATTAGTCCTTAGAAATAAGACCCCCACTCTGCATGTTAGGCGATAATTGCCGAGACGCATATTAAGTTCTATCTAAGAAACTAGGTAAGTCTTATATTAGATATATTACCTCAGTATTAGTTTCTTCGAACAAAGTAGCATTGTTTGATATGAAGTTGTGCATCTGTGTCTTCATTTGTGCCATCAGCTTCGCGCGACGTTCTGCTGCTAACTTCGCACGGCGATTCTTTTCGGCTTCTGTAAACAGTTGAAGCGGGTAATATCACTACATGTATAAAACAAATATGTACCTGTTCTTCACTACATAGTATAAAACAAAGTCGCTTTCTCTGTCCCTTTATCCCTATGTATGCTTAAATCTTTAAAACTACGCAACGGATTTTGATGCGGTGTTTTTTTTAATAGATAGAGTGATTGAAGAGGAAGGTTTTTATGTAAAACGCGAGTAAAACCGCGGGGAACAGCTAGTTAACTAATATTATAAAGAGAGAGTACGAATTTTTCGCCATTCGCCATTGTCGCTGTATTACGGGGTTCAGTAATCATTTATGACAAAGAAACTTCATCTGTACCTTGTCCAACCTGGGCATCGAACCCAAGATCTCCTGTATCTAAAGTGAGTGTTACGCCGCTCGACTACCGAGACGACAATCATACCATTTTATATATCTGTATAGACTGTATGTCCAAAAAAAACGATTATCTTACCAGCTGCCTCATCAGTTGCAGGTTTCTCTTCTTGATCTGTCTCCATGCTGTCACCATCGCCGATTTCATCATTTTGTCCCAATAGTGATCTGTAAAGAACATCAAATAAATTAATTTCATACTATAGACCTTTATCAACAGAATTCCAGACATTCAAGGAGACACATAGATGGAGCGATTTGCATGGTGGTTACACAGTGTAATCTAATATTTACCAAGACATATACTCGTATAGTAATAGACACCCACAAACGTTTGTCTTTGATGGGAATTGAACTCACAACCTACACAAGCTAACTAAATTGGTAGTCAAGGTATCTAACCTCCACGCCATGGGCCATCGAGGAGTAAGTTCAGAGAGGCAAAGTGTCACAGGAGGGGGCCGCTGAAATTACAGGCATACGAGACTTAACAACATCACTGCTTAGAGTCGAAAACGCATCGGCGATGCCCCTAGTGTTGCAAATGTCCATAGGCGGCGGTGACCACTTACCATTAGGTGGACCTGATTAGTTAGGTAGCATTCGTTGCTGCCACATAGCGGCATCTTTTACATGGAAAATACAGTGAGATTTGCAACCCTATTTCGATAGAGACACTGTCACTTTTAATCACACGTACCTTCTACGCAGCTTGGTCTACAGTACCGCCTGTGTATTTGTCCGCTTAATAATCATAAAAATAAAAACTTTCGAGTTACCGTGATAACCTTGCTTAGTTTCTTGCCCTGCTCGAGTTCTTCAGCAACATTAAATTTGCCCTTCGTAAGTGTCCTCCACGGGCCTAAACTGAATAAATGGTTTTGTATTTGTTTGATGCGCACCTCATACGCTGCAGCAGCCAGCGCGCGAGGTGGCGGTGCGCGTCGACGCGCGGGCTGGCCGCGAGGCGCTGCAGCAGCGCCGCCAGCCCGCTGCGCGCCGCGCTCTCGGCGAACGCGACGAACTCGTAGTTGCCGCTCTCCTCGTCGCGGACCGCGTAGCCCATCAGGTGCAAGGCCTATAACAATTGATATTTCATATTATATACATTTTTCACTGGAAAACCTACTATCCTATTATTATTATAAATGCGAAATTTTGTAAATGAATGTACGGATGTTTGTAACTCTTTCACACAAAAACTAACAAATGGATTTGGATGAAACTTGCCACATAGAATAAGTAAATAATAAATATCCTAGGACATTCTTTACACACGGCCATCTGATCCCAAACTAAGCAGAGCTTGTACTATGGAAACCAGATAACTGATATACTACATTTTTTTTTGTCTAAATACGTACATAAATAGATATTTACAACCAGAATGTGTTTATAACCTGGATTCATATAGATAGGATACTTCTTATCCCGGGAAACGAGACATCCTTCGGACAGCTAATAGAAATATACATGTCAAAGGATATTATGATTTATTAAGTTTAGAGGAAGGCTTACGTTCAGCAGTGGACATCCCTGGGCTAATATGATGATGATTCAGAGGGCACTTATGAAGGTATAAAGTAAAATTACCACCGGTTCTGAAGTCAGCCTTGGAGCCTTTTGCGTAGTTAAAAAGAACAAAGCGGATTTATACTATCTAACGATGTAAATACTTTATTAATATGTACTTAGACTATTGTTACAGTCTTGCAATTGCCACTCAACTATAATACAGTGACAGAAATATACAACAGAGACAAGCGTGCCCTGTGCGCCATTGTCGCCTATACTCAACAATAAACAGGTCACAGATAAATACAAAATAAACATAATAAAACATTACTTTTATGTGTTTTATTGATACAGGCATTTATATCGAATTTCGGGCTTGACGTACGGGACATAGAAATGCCGTTGTTGGCATTCAAAGGTTAAGTAAATAAAGATCAATTTCCGGGAAACAAACCTTGTGCACTTGTGTCTCGGAGAAGGACCGCGCCCTGAGATCTAGCGCGCGCTCAAGTACGCACTTGAGTACGTGTATGGCGGCGTCGCTCTGCAGCAGGCTCGCCAGCAAGCTGAACGACGTCGTCAGTTTCGGCAGGCCGGGCGGCGGGCAACATTCTGGTAGACCTATAGTACAAGATCATATTATTATGTTACTATTATCGGTTCTGTATCTCTAATATTTAAAACCATTTATTCAGTTTAGGCTCCGGAGAGCACTTATGGGGGTTAAATTTAAAGTTACTGGAGCTACCAGTCAAGCTAAGGCTTATCCCGTGTTCCTGGGGGATGGTATGTATTCCCGAAAAATATATAGTGTAATTTGTCAATTCAGGTTATTGACTATCTGTATGCCAAGTTTAGTTGAAATCCGTTTAGTAGTGTTAGCGTTAAAGAGTAACAAAGATCCTTACTTTCGCATTTACAATATTAGTAGAATGAACAGAGGCACGAACATCTAAAGCAAGCGTAGTGTCATCGTCGTATATAGTGCGCCAAAAAGCTAGTTTCATATGTGTCGACGCTCCTACGTAGCTGTCTTCAAAAATGCACCATCTCAAGTGATTGGTCGTCCTCACTATATTCTCCCCGCACTACACACTTAAATAAAAACTCGAATGCAACGCAAATTTTGTGCAAATTCATCTATAATCTAACACTGCAAATATATTAAACTCCACTGAAATCAATTATCCAGCTTTTTTACTGCAAGCCTCCTCCTCCACAACAAAATGGAAAATTGATAATTGCGGATACCGTGACGTTACGGGATGTTCAATTTCCCATTGCATTGATGGTTGGCGTACTCGATACGTAGACGTTGCCCTTGCAATAGATGTTCGTGCTCTAGCCACTGATGATAGCTTTTAATACAAAAAAAAACAAAACGAAGAACCACAATTTTACAGTAAAAAATTCCACAATTTAAAAAAATATTACATACCAGCAGCTTTCCTTCGGTTCCTCTGTTCCTCCTCACTCCTGGACAGGTCCTCGCGCGTGTAGTGGTAGAAGAACGTGTCGTATTCGTCGTATAGGTGTGGCTTCAGTTTGTACACGCCGCGGTTGTTCGCGCCTGTTGGTTTAATGAAGTCTGCCACCTCGTGTATCACCGCTTCCAGACCGGTTTCGTGGAGCTGGTCTTCCGGGAGGGACCTGTTGGATAATGGGAAACCGTTTAGAATATAAAATTTTCTCTTCAAACTACACTATGGATTTTTGTACATTAACCAGTTATTACCTGTCCACTCACGCGTAAATATAATGCGTCACGCTCGCACAGATCCAATGACCACGGACTCGACGAGAGTGACAGAGAGAGATAATAACAATTTAATATACGAAATTCTTTCTACTCTGCGACCGTTGATTAGTGATTATACTGTTTTACTTCGTTAAAATAATTTATATGTATTTTACTGACTACTATTGATAGAGCTGTTGGCATGGTAGTTAGAGACTCAGACAGAAATGCCACAGGTCGTGGATTCTATTCCTACCCAGGATAAAACATTTGTGTTCATGAACATCTATTTGTTATGTGGCTGGGTGTAAAATTACATATAATAAATCTAGACGTGGCGTATTCGTACATTAAAAATTTTGAGGAAATCTATAGTAGGGGTGTTAAAGGATAACCAACAGAACCCTTTTCTAACTTTTTTGGAATGATTGTCAGTTTGTGTGCACACATATAATGTGAAAACTGTACGTCAGATTTCAGAAATTCTTTTAGCACTTACAGTTCAATTCTTGAGTATGGTTATAGGTTATTTAACATCACCCTACGACCCTAAAAAAACAGCAGCAAAAAGAAAGTCAGAAGATCGCTAAGCAATCACGAAGAGTGTTAATGTGTATATACCTGTTTAGTTCAGAGTGCGGCATCGGTTTGACGCAAAGCATCTGTATGATCTCCTTCTTTGTTCGCTCTTCATTGGTGACCTCACCCACTCCAGGGACGTAGCGAGATCCCACGACTGTGAGCAAACATTATAACCACACGTTATTAAAGTGACTGAAATTCGCTGAAAAAGGGGTACTAATTAGAGAAAGGCATATATCTTTAGGATTAATGCTGCGAGACAATGAGATAGGGAGTTTTCTGAGGATTAAGTAGAAGAAGGGGGAAGTATGTTTCCAAAGGATGACTTTTATCTTGAGGGTGATACCCACCCCTTGGCTGACAGTATGGTATTACAAAGTACCCTACATTCTGTCAATAGAGTACTACAAAGTACCCTATTGCTGTGGGTGTCAAAGTTCAAACCTAGTAATTCAGTTTAGGCCTGCAGAGGGCACTTAGAAAGGTCAAAATCATTGAAGCTATCAACGTTTTGGTGTTATGTTACAAATGTGTCTCACTTGTGATGAGCAGGCCGAGGAACTCTTCGACCATGCTGATGGTGTGCCGCAGGGTGTCGTCCTCGATAGGACGCTGCTCGAAGTCCGGCGCGGCCCACTCCAGCAGGTTGAACTTGTTCAGCACGTGGATTATGAACTCGTTGCTCTCCATCAGGGAAGCACCGATCTGTATAAGGTATCATGAATTTCTAATTAACATTTTTACTTGACAAACTACATATTTATTAATTATAGAGAACTGACCACAGAAGCTGTGGGTTTTGGTGGTCAGATTATCACCACACAAACTTGCCATTTCATATAATAAATTTGTCATAATATTCATAATTGTAGATAATGGATACTATAGTTTTAAAATCATTATTTTCACGGTTTTAAGATTATGGCAACTGAATCCTCCTAGTTAGAGAAGCATGGACTCACTTTTATAACTTATATAAGAGGTATCTTACTGTAAAAGTTTCTTGTTTTACCCAAATTGCTGAAGGTAGGAAGGCTATAATTTTTTTTTAATTATATTATTCTCTTAGGACTTATCTTTGCCAGTGTCGAGAAATATTTCGTCAAAAGTTGTTAGTTACATCTTTCTCATCATGTGAGCCGAGATTGAGATTAAAACTAGAGACAATCGCCCAACGTGACCCTGCACATGAAGACAAATCTCAAATTGATGAGGTTCTCTGGTGACAGTACCTGCAGCATGACAACGTCGCGGTCCAGCATCTCAGTGCGGCACTTAACGTTGTGGTAGAAGTAGAGCTGGTTGAGCAGCGCGAACCCGTTGCGTCGCCACATGCCGGCGTGCACCTGGGCTATCATCGCCGTCGTCTGGAGGACCGGCTCTGTGTTACAACAGACAAGTATTTATTTTACTACATTTAGATTGTTTCACCACAATTGCACCTTGAGTGATGATAAGACGTCGGCACACTGGAAACTGTTACACTATTACGGCCAAAATTTAATACGATCCCGATCTAAAATCGCAAGATTGAAGCAGAATTTTGACATGTATTAAAATTACATGACAAAAGCTTCATCAATCCATGGATTTTCGATCGGGATTGCATATTAAATTTCGCCGTTAGTCGGATTTGGTAATTATGAAATGAAATTAAATATTTATTCAAATAGACCTTCACAGGCACTTCTGAATAGTCAGACTCTAACACCGGTTCGGAAGGTTGCTTTTACTGAGAAGATGCGGCAATAAACTCAGCAATTACTCTTATTCTGACTTAGATTGGACCCATATCAAATTGTGGTAATTCCAATAGCTAAGGATATCCCGTTATCTACAGCTTTTTTTTTTATACCACATGGGCCGACAAACAAGTGAACGGTCCACCTGATGGTAAGTGATCACCGCCGCCTATGGACATTTGCAACACTAAGGGCATCGTCGATGCGTTGTCGACCCTGAGACGTGAAGTTGTTAAGTCTCATGTGCCTGTAATTTCACCGGCCCCCTTACCTTTCTAACCGAAACACAGTAACACAAGTGCACTACTGCTTCACGGCAGAAATGGGCAAGGTGGTAGTACTTCCCCGGACGAACTCTGCACTAAGAGCCTTACTACTCGAACTGCTACTGTAAAGTATGGCTACATCCCACAACAATACTAAGTATTACACACTTTTAAATGTCGTTGGTCAAATTTACTTAACTATGCGCTCGCCGGGTTAAGGAATTCTTAGACCATATATATCTTGTTTAAACTAGTACTATATGTCTGCAATTATAATTTGGGTGTCTTCAAGGCTAGAATGAATAGGGTCTTAATAAACTAGTGCGCCTCAACATCAATGATTGCATCACTGCTTACCATTAGGTGGGATCGCAGTCAAGCACTAGTATATAATATTAAAAATTTTAGGGAGAAGGAGGTAATTTCCGAAGCAACTAATCCGACATAAAAATCACCGAATGCGAAAAACCCTATTTATTTATTTACTTAATGATGAGCCTCTGATGGCATTTAAATCCTAAACAAATAGCGGAGGGGTGAGCTGGGTAGGCGGAAGACACTGACCAATAAGTTCGTCAGGTGTAGGCTTCGGCTTGTCCTGCCGGTCGAACTCGTGGCTGTGGTACGTGAGCGCGTGCTTGTGCAGCTGCAGGTGCAGGCCGGCGATGAAGCGCGACAGCGGCCGGTGGATCGACACCGGCTCCTTCGACACGTCGTACGGGATCACCAGGGCGCTCTGGTTGCCCAGCTCTGTGACGGATACAATCGTGAATATAAACTGACAGGCCAGTTGGCTTGGTGGTTAGCGACACTGACTGTCAAGCCGAAGGTCGCGGGTTCGATTCCCACCTACGACAAACATTTCTGTGCATGAGCATGTCTGTTTGTTCTGTGTCTGGGTGTAAATATCTATATAATTGGGTTAGAAAAAAAAAGGAAAAAACGTAGTATATCAGTTATCTGTTTTCCATAGTACAATCTCTGCTTAGTTTGGGATCAGATGGCCGTGTGTAAAGAATGTCCCAGGATATTTAATTATTTAATTTACAGTTTTAAAAGTATGTATGAACATTTTATTACGACGGGCCAGTCGGTTGGTTATCGTGACTGCTACGCCAGAGGTCGTGGGTTAAATTTCCATACAGGACAAAGATTTGTATGATCTGTATGAATATGTCTGCCTGTTCTGTATCTTGATTTAAATGCCTTTTGTTCCCGCTACAACCGGTTCGGAAATCAGCCTTCAACTGAGAATAACCGGCAAGAAACTCAGCAAGGTTACATTCTTTTTTATTTTTTACTAAACTTAAAACGAATTATCAAATTAAAGGAATACCCAAAATAAATAATCAAAATGTCATACCTCTTAGCACTTTATGTGGATGCGTATATGTCTCAGCATAGCGTCGCAGTGCTAACCGGTAAGCGGCGATGGCCAACGCCTTCTCAGCGCTACACCATTCAAGGGTCAGTGTGATGCTGTGGGCCAATTTCACGTGGAGATTGAACGCCGACTCCCATTCTGGCTCGTACTCCATGTGTTGACCAACCTTGGACCAAAGAAAGATATGTTATCACTACATAGTATAAAACAAAGTCGCTTTCTCTGTCCCTATGTACGCTTAAATCTTTAAAACTACGCAACGGATTTTGATGCGGATTTTTTTAATAGATAGTGATTGAAGAGGAAGGTTTTTATGCATGTGACAACCCACGGGAACGCGGGTAAAACCGCGGGGGACAGCTAGTAGATAGATAAAGCCTTTATTCGCTGACTATGAGTATTTTGACTTGTACTACCGGCACGCTATGATGGCCGTTTTGATGTTTAAGATTGTCATAGGAAAAGAAACTCTATTGCTTTGGAATCAGGTTGATTTCTATCATCATACAATTGGCTGTTGGATCAATAGATGCAACTTATGTCTGAAGGAATAAAGGTTATTTTTCTTCATCATTGTTAAGGAATAACAAAAGAAATCTAAACTAAAGTAAGAAATGAGTTTTTTTGTCATGTTGTCCTTAGGCCTCCCCTAGTTCCTTCCACACTTTTCTATCAGGGACAAATTTTCTCCATCCCTTTGGTCCATCTTCACATCTTTTTATTTGACGTCCTTTTTGTCTTTTTCCGTTTCTGGAGTACCATTCCATAATGTCTTCAGAGGTAATTGGTACCTGCACAACAAGTCTAGAAGAAAACTGGCTTAAAACAGTTGGTGAATAGACTGGGAACTGGAAGAGTGGAAGACTGCCAGACGGGTAGTTTTAAGGTCCTCTCGTAAGGTTTGCAATTGACAAGGTTACATAATTCGTGAGTCCCAAAAAGAAAGGAAACTTTTCAAAAAAAATATGTCCAGATTTGAATGAATATTTTAGTTTTTGTACCACTTCATTTCGAGGTAAAACAAATTATTAGTTTTCACTATTGTCTGTTACTTTTAAAGCTTTCCGCTTCGTTCAAAGAAAGCGGCATTTTAGAATGAAAATACATTCTAAACAAAATATATACCTTTTGTCATACAAATACGACAAAGTATTCATTGTGTGTTCTTTCTTCCACGCAGCAACAGAGATCAGATAATACATCGACAATATTTTCCCTTAACGAGTACAAGGGTAGCACCGCAGGAGTCATAGTTAATTTCATATTTGTTTAATGTGATATAAATCCTTTAAACCCTCACCTGTCTCACAACAGAGTCCATCCCCTGCATCATGACAAGCAGATTGAGCATCAGCGAGAGGCCGTGCTGGAACCCCTTGCGGAGGTCGTCGTCGAAACTCGTCGGCACAGACCCGAGGAGGTACTTCACGTCGTATAGGATGAACTGGGCGCGTTTGAACGCCATTGACACGTGGTTACGGTCGAACTCCAGGCGGCCCTGTTGTTGAAAACATTTGGTATTTTATAAAAAAAAACAAAACAGATTAATGCGAGTCTTACAGCGAGGACTCCGTAAACTCAAGTTCATCTGTGAAATCATGGATAAGTCGGATAATAAAGACAATAAGTTTATTTGGGTTTGTAAAAGTACTGTTTTTATGGAACCCTAAAAATACAAGAAAATTAAAAGTTCCTATAGAAATTTAAGTGATCACCACAGTGAACATTTGCAACACTAGGGCACATAGCCAATGCGTTATTGACCCTGAGACGTGAAGTTTATAAGTCTCATGTGCCTGTAATTCCACTGGCCCTACTTTTCTAATCCAAACAGTAATACAAGTGCACTATTACTGCACGGCAGAAATAGGTAAGGTGGTAGTACTTCCCCAGACGAACCCTACACTAATAGCTAAAGTACTTCAATAACTTAAATGTAAATACTAACTTTACTATTGCACCGCCTGATGCACTCACTGACGAAGGTGTTCATGACGATGAAGAGCGCGTCGTGGTGCGCGACCAGGTGGTGGGCGAGCGTCGGCGTCGTGTACAGCTGCACCGACAGCGACGAGATCGAGAAAGAGTGGTCGTGGTCGTCGCGGATGAAGTCCTTGAGGATCGAACCTGGGGGTGTTCACAAAAATCTTTATAAATTACTAGCTCGCGACGGATTCGCGAGAAATCAAACATTTTCTCGAGATACAATGTGAGCCATAAGTTATCTATTATAAGTACATGTATTAATATTTAGAAGATTTTGCATTAAAGAATTACAAACATCCGCAAATGCATCCAGCCTCACAAACTTCCTGATTTATATTGTTACTGCTGTTAACCTATTCTGCATAAAAGTAACTCCTTATAATCAACTTTGTGCCAGTAAAAGTCCGTTCTAAATCGGTCCATGCGACAGACAGGCAAATATATTTTTAAATGTTTTTTGTTACAAGTACGGTACTTAGATACGCATTAGTAATAAGCTGTTATTTTTACATTACAAATAAACACTTCAATTTTATTAATAGGCATGGAAAGGTTCCTACAAAAACTTTTAAACCCTAATTATTACGGCTATATTATTATGTAAAAAAAAAGATTCCTCTAAAATCAACCTACACCGAAAAAATCACTGACCATAATTCTTAGTGAACAGCACGGCCATGCTCTTCTTGGTGGAGTAGTCCATCAGGGTTGTCGCGATGAGCAGCCGGTGCCAGGCAGTCCGGGCCGCCTTCCACATCCTGTAGTCGTTCTGCATGACTCCGACGGCGACGCCGCTGGTGCTGGCGCCGCCGCCCACGGCCGTCGCGTCTGCCCACACGTCCTCCCCGAGTGCCACCTTGCTCAGCGTCAGGCGGAATGTCGGTTCTGAGCTCACGTACTTCTGGAGCCTTTTGGGTAACAGTATATTTAATAGCCTACGTATTTTAGGGATTCAAGTTGCTAAGTTAAAATTGGACGGAAATGAGAATACGCGCTATTATAATTTTCCATTGCATTGCATCTTGATGCAATCGATAAGATGACGGTCCATTTGCGGTATAGTTATGGGGTGTTTGATTAATAACTTTTGAGACAAAAATAATCTTTTAATACTTTATTACCATGTATATTTCAAATTTTATTTCAAAGATCAGACAGCAGTATTTTTTAACTATGTGCTTGTGTTTGACAACAATGTCACCATTGTAAGTGATAAAGGCTGAAGGTGGTGGACACACAAAGTCTAGATAAGAAATATCAAGCAGCTGGCGGAACACACAAAAACAAATTTTGATCAGAGTTTTTTCTGACGTTTCTCTAGAGCTCTCTCTTTCTAAACAGTTCGATAAGCTTTAACACTAAACATACCATAACTGGGTCAAATGACCCATTTTGAACTTTGCATTGAAAATGCACGCATCATCTTATTGCTTTTGCACATTTGACTTCATGATTTTTTCTTACTAATTAATATACAGTTATACTATTTATTTCCCTTTCTAACAACCATATTTCATACATACAAGCAGGAAATATAAAGTCACATTTGACCCGCTATGGTAGAAATTGGTACCTAGTAAGTGTTGGTATGATTAGTGTTAATGATATTCTATGTAATTATAGACCTTGATGATTGACCAAACATAGTGGCAAGACAACACCTGCCTACCAGCTTCGCCAGCACATAAACATAATCCCACTCAACCAAAGCCAGAGGTTACTAGCATTTTTTGTTTTTATACGACTTGTGCCGACAAACAAGCGTACGGTCCACCTGATGGTAAGTGGTCACCGGCCTACGGACATTTGCCAGGGGAATCACAAATACGTTGTCGTCCCTGAGACGTGATGTATTAGGTGTATTACAAAGATACTTACCACTGCAGCAGCTTCATGGCGAAGGTCTGGTGCGCGATGACGTGCGCGTGCATCACCAGCACCTTGAGGCTGGGCCCGTGGCGCGACGTGAACCTTTCGAACATCGCCGTGCAGCTGAGTATACATTATAACACCACCGTCACCTTTATACCACCTTACGTTACCCAAACCGACTACATACACAAAACTACGAGTTTACAATCACTTGCTATACGTTAAGATATTTTATTGCTCTGTTGAGATACAAACTAAAATGTTTAACAAAAAACATATGCAAATTTATTTTAAAATGTACGCGCATCTTTCTGCAACCTCTTTTGTAAAATGATAAATTTTGGATCTGGCTGGTGGTTTTGCCTTATTTTTTATGGTAGAAAATATGTTTATATCCATATATCATATATCCGTATCTTAAACTTTAAATATGACCTTCATACGGGCGTGAACTGAATAAACGGTTTACACTTTATTATGATCGACACAATAGATTGCAAAAAATACGTCATTAATTGATAATATTATCAAATAAGAAAATAAAACAATACATGTAAGCGTGTACAACAATACTATCTTGCACAAATATTTTAAATAATGAAATTAAATGCTGAATAATATAATTCAAATATTCAGTTGTGTCTACATACTACACCGTGTAACAAAAATAACGTTGAAATCGGGGGCAAGATTCCGGTAATATGAACTTTAATACCTATGTAGAAACCATAACCAAAAACGTTACGTTTAGCACGTTTCGTAACACGTCAATTTTTTGTACGTATCTAAGTATAACATTCATCTGACAGGTAACGTTAGCTTTGTAATAGATCAATCTTTTTAACAGCTTTTAAAACCAATAGGTATCTGTCAAACAAAATATTACGCGATACCATTTTTGACATCGGCTAAAACAGACCAAACCAAAAACGTTAACAAAGTGACAGTTAACGAAATATGCTAAACATAACGTTAATACCAATGCAAAACCACAACCCAATACGTTCTGTTCCAAGTTACAATGGAACTCTGCTTTAATTATGTTACACGATGCATACAGAACTACAAAATATACTAAGGGGATTGGTATCGAACAATTTGGTGGTGCGACGGTCAGAGTACTGACTCACTATGAATATTTATGGGTCGACTACTGTAGTGGATCCCATCCAGCTAGGGCATACATTTGTGAGCGTGAACATGTATGTTTGTAAATATTAATAATTCTTATATTTAAAGTGTCTGTTAGAAGAACAATAGGCATTCATAGAACACAGAATTTAGTGGATACAAAAAATTATTTGAGGATCGAAAAACCTAAGTGTTAGTGCACCTTACACAGTCCAAACAAGCAAGTTAGTATTCATAGATCCTTAAAAACTTAACAATCCAAGCCAAACAACAAAACATTATTTAAAATATCGTCAATCCATACACCGCTCCTATGATAGTTGTCCGCTACGGTTTCACCCGCGTTCTCGAGAGATGTTTCTTTCCGTGATAAAAATAAGCCTATTGCTTATAATAACAGCTATCTGCCAGTGAAAGTCTTTTGAAAATCAGTAAAGCCATTTTGCATTCATAGCAAACAAAAACACAAAGATTTTCATATATAATACATATACATAGATAATATCTTAATCCATTCTAAAAGTATAAAGATCATTTGGTAGTTTGTGTAAATGTGAGGAGGGGTATTCTCCTAAACGACTGGACCTATTTAAGAAATTCTTTCACTGATAGTAAGCTATACTATTCCCCAGTAACATAGGCTATGTTAAAGCTCCGGAATAAAACGAAAAAGCGGTTAAAAGCGCAGGAGAGTAGTAGTTAGACTGAGGCATGTTAGCTTGCCTATACTAATATTAAAAAGAGAAGTTTGTAAGTAGCAAATAATTTCCGAAATTACTCACCCAATAAAAAAAAAATACTTTGTATAGCCACACTATTTCAAGCAATATAGACTATGTTATAGCCCCTAGATACATTCACACCTACGGGATCTCGACAGTGGCGTAGCTAGATAACCAAAGGCCCTGGGGCAAAAAAATTGTAGGGCCCCAACTAAATCGTTTGTCCCCCCCCTCCTTCAGAACCCGGGCCACTGCCCCGTCTAGCCCTCCAGTAGCTACGCCACCGTTTGTAAGTCAGAGTCCCCCTGAACTTGGGGGCCCCGGGGCACTGGCCCGTCTCACCCTCCGGTAGCTACGTCACTGGATCTCGGGTAAAACCGCAAGACGGTAGGACGATATCGCAGGGAAAATGTAATGCAACTTACACTTCGACGTCGGTCTTGAGTTTGTCGCACACGTGGAACAAGTTGCACTTGACTAACGCCCGCCCCTCGCGGTCTATGAGACTCGTCAGCTCTATAGAGTCGCGGTGGCTGCACTTCATTACGCGACTTAGCGTTGTTATTACCTGATGGAGTGAGAAACGGATAAATCTTATTGAACAGGCCAGTTGGCTTGGTGGTTAGCGACACTGACTGCCAAGTCACAGGTCGTGGGTTCGATCCCCAAACAAACAATTCTGACCATCGCCATATCTGTTTGTCCTGTGTCTCTCTATGTATTTAGAAATAAAGAAATAGTATACATATGTAGTATATCAGTTATCTGATTTCCATAGTACAAGCTCTGCTTAGTTTGGGATCAGGTGGCCGTGTGTAATGAATGTCGCAGGATATTTATTTATTTAAATGCAATGCTGATGAAAATTTCAAAAACTTTTAAATACCAGTCATTCCATACTTCCTAATCGCAGACAAACACTTGCATTTCATTTATTACAAGCTATTACTATGCGACTTTCATGTCATGAACGCTAGTACAACTTACTAAAGTTTCATCGTTATCGGATAATTAGTAGAGGAAGACAAACATTTCTTTCTATACCATATATACATACACTATATAGAATATTCTCTAATATGATTACCTGTTCGAATGTGTGTGTCTCATCATTGTAAAGAACTGTGCAGTAACTATCTGGCTGGTCTAATATATTGAGCAGATCTTTCTCCTCTTCTTTTAACCTGTAATGAGATACAAAAAATGTACAATCAAAATCAATCACATCAAAGTCGACTTATAATAAAGGGGTACAATATCAAAAGTAGTTTCAACCAGTATGCAATCAATTTTAACTGAAGAATCCAGACAAAAGCAGTTTCAACCAGTAAGCAGTTCTGATAGACATATTATAAGTATACCTCAGGTCATTGGGCAGGCCGGGAGCGTGGTCGTGTATTAGCAGCCTCAAGCAGTAGGACAAGGCGACAGTCGCAACGATCTTCATACGATTCACCACTGCGTCGTCAATGGCGCAGTCATTTGATTCACCGTTAGACTGAAAGATGAAATAATAATTTAATTTACGAATATCTAAATCTGTGTAAGTATACTAGCTGAACCCGCGGTGCCATCCGTGTTCCTATTAGGGGTAAAAAAAACTAGTACTCGACAACAGCGCCACCTACCGCGGCGAACTATAGTTAGGTTACCATTCAGATCACCTCGGGAGTAGAAGAATTACGAACACAAGTAGACCAGAATTTTACATTTAATATTGTTTTATTCAAATAGGCCTTCAAGCCTTTATGAATAGTCTACCGGTATAGTCAGAACCACCTATAAACTCAGCAATTACTCGTACTAACTTCCATCCAGCAGAAAACTCATGTCTGCCATACAATAGTCTGTAGCAAAATTCTTTAAGATTAGTTCTGTCATTTAGTTGTGAAAGAGTCTCAAATCAAATCACATTTGCATTTTTAACATTATAGGATTTGAAGAGTACCGTTAAAAAAAGTAATCATAGACAACTCACAGAATGTAATTCACAGAAGGGATCGCGTTTCCACGCTTCGGTGTCCCCGCAGTCGCAGCAGCCTCCGCCCCCAGACTGGCCCATCTTGTACTTGTGGTTCCTGTGCGCTGACACTTTAAAACATTCCACGCACAGCACGCACGTGTTGTCCATACCTAAAAAATAAAAAAGGTAAATGTGTGCATTTGACACGCGGTAGAAATGAAACTATCTATCTCCGTCTCACGCAGGCTAAACCCAAATAATGTATGTATATGTTTGTCTCTGTTTTTGGTGCTTTTTCGCTTTTCGAGTGTCAAATCACAATGGTGGAAAAGAATTTATCGTTTCTTAAACGTTGGGAAATTATTACTATCTTGGGCACCCTAATTTAAGAATAAGTAGAGCATAAGGAAACCTTTCAATATTAATTACTTTGTAAAATGTTTGTACTGTGGAAATAAGGACAATTTATGTGGTGTGCCCATCATAGTATTATTGATTCATCTCTCAATAGAATAAAACACAATAACTATTTAAGAGCTATATTTTAAACTACTTACCCAATACATTTTGATACGATTTCATCAAAATTCAAAAAATTCAAATTCAAAACCATTTATTCAGTTTAGGCCTTCGGAGGGCACTTATGAAGGTCAAATTTAAAGTTACTGTAGCTACAACCGGTTCGGAAGTCAGCCTTCAACTGAGAATTCATCATTTAGAGAATTTATTCCAGTCTTTTGGCCATTGTACAACTTCATATTATAACTCTCAGGAAAAACTGAGGCGGATCTTAATCCATTATACGAGTATATCGCAAATTCATTGTAAACTAGATATGCCTGGCCTATTTTACGTGTTAAAAAGTATCCTATATGATATGTATAGGTTTCATCCAAATCCATTAGGTAGTTTTTGTTTGAAAGACTAACAAAACAAACATCCATACAACCCCACAACCTTTTGCATTTATAATTATAATTTATTGTTAGATAATATGGTAATATTAAACGGCATATAATAATAATAATATATGAATAAAAAATGATTTGTGCGTTTATTCTGCAACCACAAAATGACGCATATACATATGTGTATAATAAATAATAATAATAAATAAATATCCCGGGGCGTTCTTTACACACGGCCAGTGTTATTAGGTTTACACCCAGACACAGAACAAACAGACATGTTCATGCACACAAATGTTTGTCCTGGGTGGGAATCGAACCCGCGACCTTCGGTTTGGCAGTTAGAGCGCTAACCACCAAGCCAACTGGCCTGTCGAAGTATATATTACACAATGTTTCATGTAATGACAAGTCATTTCGATAAATTATTTCAGTATAGGTGTACGTGTAATGTTGAATTTATAACACCCACATCAGCGAGTTTTGAAAAACAGTCGTTAGGGATTTAAAAGCTTATACATTCTAGACAATAGAAGATTATAATTATGAGATAATGGCAAAATTAAAATATACCGATTTCAGTAAAATATTGCTGAATAGAATTTCATATTTAATTAAAAATATTGGACTCCAATTCCGATGTTTGATAACCCAATAAATAAATAAAATTACGAGCCTTGGCTTGGTGGTTAGAGACCCTGACGGCTACACCACAGGTTGTGGGTTCGATTGCCACCCAGGTCAAACATTTGGGTGCATGAAGCTGTCTGTTCTGTGTCAGGGTGAAAATATATTTTCATAGAACAAGCTCTGCTATGTTTGGGAGCAGATGGCCGAGGGTAAAAAATATCCCAGGATAAAATAATAATGAAAAATCTACCTATACAATCCCATTGACATCCTTTAGGTCTGGAACTATAAAAGTGATACAAACAGTCCCTAAACTGCCAAGCAGTTGCACACTTGCTAAAGCTACTCGTATGTCCAAAGAACTCACCACACTCCCGACAGCTATACGCCGGCTCGCCTTGCTTGAACACACGTCCACACAGCGTGGAGCGCCGCGTCACATTCGGCCGTGTACCCGACTCCGAGCCCCATATGAACTGGTCCAAGGGTTTGATCAGCAGCTTGTTTGCTAGATCCTCGTCTGGTGACCAGTCTGAGGATAAAGATGAACTGTTAACTTTGTTATTCATGCTAATATTATAAAGATCAGCGCTGGTTAGGCATTTGTATAACCAGCTTCATGCTGAGTTGGTGGACCTTTTTGTGACACATCAGTTAATTTAACTTGTAAATTTATACATATAATATTTATTTTTTAGGTTAATTAATATTTTTTTATTTGTTTATGATTTTTTTTATGTAATACTGGTCGAAAATAAACATTTCTTTAAAGATGCGTGGAAATGCCTATTCAAGTATGTATTAAGATAAAAATAAAGACAGAAAAAGGTAGAATAGCGGGATGTCATGGCCATGAAAAGTATGTCCTTGATTTTTTAGTATGGAGGGCTTTAGAATTCTGACCCTGCAACCTTTCATGCAAGAATAATATCTGTAAAAACTGAATTTGAAATTGAAAATGTGTATATCAGGGTGTTTAGGCATTACCTTCAATAAATAAAGGCTACTTACCAAGACAAGTCCTGTTGGGCTGCGGAGAGAATATCCTCGGCACAATGACCCTCCAGTGGTCTAGGAAGTATGCCGGCGTCAGTTCGCCTTCAGCCATCTTCTTCTTCCACAGTTCCACTACAGCATCAGCGCGAGACGGCAGTGCGTATCTGTCGGCGTTTTCGTCACTGTTATCACTCATGTCAAAGCTTGGCTTTATGGCATGTTACACTAGATTCCTACACTTATGTCTATGGTTTTTTGTTTGTTTACTGTTTCGAAAGAGGATTATATTAGTAATAACTATCCTACGCGGTTTCATTTGCGTTCCCGAGGGATGTCACATTTTCCCGGGATAAAAAGTAGCCTATATGTTATTCCAGGATATGCTCTATCTATGCGCCACGTTGCATCTTAATCCGTTTGGTAGTTTATACGTGAAAGAATAACAAACATACTTATATACAAACTTTCGCATTTATATTATTATTAGGATGTACATGTACGATGAAGTCTTACTCAGGTGAAACAACAACCAATTGACATTTGCAATAAATAAAAAAATATCCCAAGACATTCTTCACACATGGTTACCTGATCCCAAGTTAAGCAGAGTGTACTGCTTGTAGTATGGCTACCGGGTAACTGATATAATACATATACTAATTTTTAAATATATACGAGTATATTTACACCCAGACACAGAACAAACAGACATGTTCATGCACACAAATGTTTGTCCTGGGTGGGAATCGAACCCGCGACCTTCGGTTTGGCAGTCAGGGTCCAAGCCAACTGGCCCGTCAATAATGGTGTAAAAAAAAAAAATAAGCTGCCATTTTCTTTTGCATACAAATTAGTATTGGGTCACCAGGATTTATTAATTAGTTTATTTTGCATATTTTCATAGCCTCTTGTCCTATGGTATTTTGTTTTGGGGAGCAGCAGCGGATATAGAATCAATATTTATTATACAAAAAAGAGCAATTCGTGCAATTTACAGTATGGGTCCCCGTGAATCATTAAGAGATTTATTTATGGAAATAAATATAATGACATTACCTTCACTATATATTTATGAAAATATAATGTTTATACGTAGAAACATAGGAATGTTTGAGTCAAAATTAGATATTCATAGTATAAATACAAGACAAAGGGAGAAGTTAGTTGTTCCATACTTTAGACTAACTAAAGTTAACAAGTCATTTCTTGGTAATTGTGTTCGGTTTTATAATAAGATACCGCTTTCAATAACCAAAATGTCTGATCATAAATTTAAAAATTATATTAGGAAAGTTTTGAAAGAAAAAGCGTATTACAAGGTAGTTCATTATATTGAAGATAAAAATGTATGGAAATAGCTGCTCTCTGCACAGTGCACCTCTAAATCTCTTGTTTAAGTTGTAAGTACCTAATTATTGTTATTTTCTATTTTGTAGTCTTGTCATATTTTTTTTTTGTTTTGTTTTTTAATGTTACCTATAATAAGTATTTTGTAATTGTTAAATATAAAATTATGTAAAATTGAAATTATAAAATAGCCAAAAAGTCAGAATAGATAAAAATTTATATAACAAATAAAAAAGAATGTAACCCTGCTGAGTTTCATGCCGGTTCTTCTCAGTTGAAGGCTGACTTCCGAACCGGTTGTAGCTTCAGTAACTTTAAATTTGACCTTCATAAGTGCCCTCTGAAGGCCTAAACTGAATAAATGGTTTTGAATTTGAATTGCGGTTGAATAAATACGAATCTTAAAAAGTTGTTTTACTTGATAATCCTTAGATAGTATAAAAAAATAGCTTCTGCCGTTTGTACGCTTAGATCTTTAAAGCTCGGTTTGTATGTGGTTTTCATCAATAGACAGAATGGGGTACTGTCCTGTATTAAACATAAATGATGAAACACTAACCAGTGTATTGAACATCCAAAAATATACGAAAACATTAAATATGATCAAAATGACATCATTAATGTGATTTTTAAGTACCGATCTAATCACAAAGAGATTTGATGCTGTACAATAATGAATTCACAGCTTGCTTATTCATACAAAACTTCATGCATTCGATCGTTTTGAAATTTCATAAAGAATTGCTGATTTGACATGTCAGGACACATCCCTATTATTCAAGAGGAAGGTTTATATATATGTTTATATCCCTAAAACGTGGGTGAATCCGCGGGGGACAACTAGTTTAAATATAAAGTCGACTTTGTGTGTCGTATGTTGTATAGAGTAAGAAGTAATTTTTTTTAATGGACTCGGTGTTATTTGGAAATGGCTTTTATACCTTATCGCAGAAAATTTATATTGACTGAGTAATCTCAAACAAGGGTACTTGGTAATGAACAAAAGATGACATGGGTGAAACTGTAGGGCGCAGCTAGTAATCTGTTTAAATATGTTTGATATCAAAATCTTGAATGAGAAATTAATTGGCAATGATTCATGTTTTATTAATAACATTATATTGACATTTTCAAGAACAATCACTGGTTCTTTTATTGAGTCAGTCATGCCTTCAAAAATAAATAATTAATCCTCTTTCTCACATAAACAACACTTTCGGAAATCTTTAGTACTTTCCCACATTCACAACATATCGACACTGTGATAATCAAAACACTGATCGGTCTGGCATAGCGCCACTGTGGAGGAGCCATCGTCTATTTATAAAAAAAAGTATACAGCTAGAACTAGAATAAAAAAAAAGATTTTATCGTTGGAATCATAATATTTGCTATCGGATGCTCGTGTTTTGGTTTGAGTTCATTCAACTTGCCTGTAATGCTGTTGAAGATTTTTTGATGGATTTTATTGAAAAATCTCACGCACTAAGACCTAAATGTGATATTACGGGTGTCACAGAAATAGAAGGCTGTTATTAATAGCTGTATAATAAAATAATTTGAACACAGCCTACGAACTTTGAAAACTACTTATCGACCTGGGAATCGAACCCAGGTACACCTGTCTCTAGTACAGCTTGACCATCGAGGCTTTAAATCAACATGACTAATAAATAAATATTCTGGGACATTCCTTACACACAGCCATCTGATCCCAAACTAAGCAGCGCTTGTACTATAGGAACCAGATAACTGTATGATTCGTATAAATACTACTGTTAGTTTCAATATGCAAAATATCATGTTATCTATATATTTATAATTTTTGAGTAAATTATTAAATTGCTTTAGATACTTATTTCATTGGCAAATTTATTTTTCAAAGTTGTGTATATGTAAAAAATAAAATATGCTTGCACTGTTCCCAATCATTTGTGGTGGCGTAATATGTAAGTCTGCAATGTATCCTTTGCTATTCTGTGAACTCATAATACAAGAGATTTGGCCGATTTTGACCTCTTGATACAAGGTGTCAAGGTATGAAGTCATCAGTTTTGGAGGACGGGTGGATATTTCATACTCTTTCACGTAAAAACTACACAAATATCGACCAAACTTGGCACGTAGATAGAGTACCTTTGAATAACGTATAGGATACTTTTTGTCCGGGGAAAATGTTACATCTCTCGGGAACGTGAGTCAAGCCGCGAGGAACAGCTAGTACAGTATAAAATCAATTGCTATCATCATTAAATCCTCAAATACAGGCGAACAGCAAACGGATATATTTTAAAGACAGCCTAGATACAGAATTAGATACATAAACTACTTAACACACGTGGACTGAAAAAATTCAATGTAGGTTTCAAAGCTGAAATTCCGACATTGTAAATTGTACTTTATCGCGTTGGAATAAGCTCTCCTTTTCAATGGCTTCGATTTGAAGGTTATTTCAGAATGACGTCACTGAGCGAAGAGTGTCACCTATGTAGCGCCTACCGACCCGAAAATAATTGGGAGGGAAAATATATAGACGACATATTTTGCGTTTTTCTTTAACGAATAACGAATCGGTCGTTACATGAGAAAAGCTGTTAGTATATTTATATTCATATGTCGTTACATTTACCTAAATACATGCGGAGTAGAAGCCATTTCGCTACTGTAGCACACATCAAAGATTTTTCGGACATATAATTAGTGTTTATACTATGTTTTTAAGGCAATTAAGCGAATATTTAAGACGAGCAATCTAAATCGCCGAATAAAAGGTACTAAAGTACATTTAGTTTTTAATCGAGATCAAATAGGACAAGGAAGGTTGTCTATTTCCCCGATTGAATTTCCAATTTTTTTTTGCAGAAACTAATGATAGCCTGTTTATAGGGTTAATGATACTTATATGAAGGTTCTAATATGATATCTCACTAGCTTTTGCCTGTGGCTTCACTCGTGCATACTCGTACACAGAAAATCCTTCACTGTCAGTTAATTTCTTCTTTTATATTTATATTCTATTCTCAATAAATAAAAAATAAAAAAAAATACCTGTGCCCCGCGGTTAACCCATCACGCCGCATCGTCCACTCGCGGCTATTACTTCGTTTTCGTTTAGCATTCCTTCTGACATTTTACATTTTTCTCCCTTAATAAAAATCTTAATGCCATTCTCAAAAATAAGCTATCGAATGCAAAAAAAAATCTTTAAAATGCGACTGTTAGAAGTGTTTATATTTATTACAATTAAAAATGTTTAACTTATAATTTTTTACACACGGCTATCTGGTACCAAACTAAGCAGATCTTGTACTATGGCAACCAGATAACTGATATACTACATATACTCCTTTTTTTTTCTAAATATATACTCATATAGATATTTACACCCATACATTTTATTTAATTATTTCTAACTAGCTTCCTGACCGCGGTTTTACTTACGTTGTAACCTATAAAGTGCATCTCCGTAGTATATGCTGTATGTGCCAAATATCAGACAGATCGTTTCAGTCGTGGAAGCGTAACAGATAAACAAACAAACTCAAGTCAGGATATGTAGTATGGATTAGTAGCTAATGTTAGTGCATTGAATCTTTAATAGAATATTGTATGGGCTTGGCGTGGGAACTAAAGGGCGACCGTGGTATAGAGGTCGTTTAAACATGTCTATATTTTTATCATATTACTTATCACTTATGTTAGAACTGTTAATGCGTACTCTCAAAAAATCTTCGGTGAAATCTGTGCTTGCTATAGTACTTCTTTTATTTTTTATTGTATTTATTGACCAATTTAAGAATTTACACGTAATTTTTGCATTTACAAGCATTTTGAAACCACAAAGGTACCAACATCAATATTATATTTAAGACCTTACTTACCCCTACTAATATTATAATTGTAAATGTAAGTTTGTATGTTGCGCTTTCACGCGAAATCTACTAAACCAATCATCATGACACTTTGTACACATATTCTTGGAGGTATGATAAGTAACATAGGATACTTTTTGTGCCGGAAAAATGTTACATCCCTCGGGAACGCGGGTGAAACCGCGTTGGACAGTTAGTCTTCTATACAATTTATAAAAATGAATGTTTATCTCTATATATGTCTTTTATAGAATCGTAAACTGTGCAACGGATTTTAATGCAGTTTTCAGCAATAGATAGAGTAATTCAAGAGGAAGGTTTATATCCAGGATTGAAAGCGGGCAAAACCGCAAGGGCGCAGCTAGTTATAAATATATTTATTTGATCCCACGGTTTAAAGAACACTTCATTTAAATCCATAATTACTTTCATTAAACAGACGGATAAAATCGCTTTTGCATTTATAATAATGAAATTAAGACAGTTAGACATGACTGATTCCATCAGAGTAATTAATTTTAGATACAGACTAAACTATCGTATTAAACACAATCGTAAAACCAGTTCTGGAGTTTTAGGTTGACAGAGAGATAAACACATTCTGGCCGAGACACGAGTATTAACTAGGTCATAATATGAAAAAGTATAGTGCGTTAAAAACTGGTGGAAATGTTCGATGCTATTTCAAATGTAGATTAAATGTGTTCCAGAACTTTTAGTACACTAGCTGTGTGCCGCGGATTTACTCGAAATCTCTGGATAAAGTATCTTAATCCCATATCTGGGTGTCAAGCTATTCTTTCGCCAAATTTCATCAATAATTATGTAATTAAGTCGTAAAAACGAATCAGAAACACAGATTTGTTCGTAAAATAATATACTCTTTGATTCTAAGTGGTTAGTGTCACTAACCACCATTTCCAGATGCTTTTAATTAAAAACAGCGCTTTCTTTCGGTTGTTGGTTGCACTTACACGATAATACACATCTTTTTAGACAAAGACTGAGTACTTCATTTCTCTGCACATAGGTCATAAAGTCATTACTAAAATATTGGTATTATTATGCATGTACACGTGTGACTGAAAGAGACAATAATCAATCATAACACAATCAAATCTTGATCTATTACAACCAATAAATAAATAATAAATAAATATCCCGGAACATTCTTTACACACGGTCATATGATCCCAAACTAAGCAGAGCTATACTATGGGAACCAAATTACTGATATATTACATATACAGTGTAAAGTCTTTATAACGTTATCCTTTATAACGATAAACTCCCTATAACGTTGAAGTGAGCCCAAGTTGGTTGGTTTGTTCACTTTGTTTTGTTTTTTTTTTGTTCACTCCATATAACGATAACTCTCTATAACGACAAAAAATGCTCAGTCCCTTGAGTTTCGTTATAAAGAGTTTACACTGTACTACTTTTGTTTTTCTAAATACATACTTATATAGATATTTTACACCCAGGCACAGAACAAACAGACGTGTTCATGCACTCAAATGTTCCTGGTGGGAATCGAACCCTGCGACTTGGCAGTCAGGTCGCTAACCACCACGCCAACCAGCCTGTCAAAGTTTAAAAACACCGTCTGCTGTAGCATACACCACATTCCCACATCATAATAGATGAACTAATTATCTATTAACTGTGATCAAATAGGATAAACAATATAATCTATTGCAAGAACAAATAAGACATCTAAATATGTAAAATCCAGATCGATTTAACCAGAACGATTTAACAGTCTGTCAGACCGCCAATCATGTAGATTAAGAACTTATATTCATGTGGTTAAGGTGCAATTTTGTTTGTAATGTGTATGTCACGGATGCTGGCACGACGCCAGTAAGTGGTGAAGAGACAAAGTGTCATCACGCTACCTGCTCCCTATACGAACCTTGGGATCGGCATTGAACTCATTGGGCGAGGCCGGCGGTCACACCGTAGCGTAACGAGAAGTATCATAGATAACGTTATTTATTTAATTCATCTTATAACGGTTCGACAGGCATTTTAACGTGGTCTGATAGTGTGACCGGCAAACAGTTAATTTATTATGTATGACCCCCGCATTTAATATGCGTTTATCATACATATTAACTTATTGATTCATTCTGTCTATTGATGAAAACCGCATCAAAATCCGATCTAAAAGATCTAAGCGTACAGACGGCGGGAAGCGACTTTGTTTTATACTTTGTAGGTACAGATTAGATACCTAATATGCGCAAGTTTGTCAGGATATATGAATAGATAGGTGTTTGTTATTCTTTCACGCAAAAACAACTAAACTAATTTGGATGAAACTTGGTAGAGGCAGGATTATTTATCCCGGGAAAATGTAACATCCGTCGGGAACACGAATGAAACCGCGGGGGACAGCTAGTCAGTCATATGGATACCATATTACAAGCTCTGCTTAGTTTGGGATTAGCTCCCTTATTCAGCTAATAGAAACATTGTCGGCGAGCCGCTTCACGGAGGCCTCGAGAGCTTACCTCTCACGTGATTCGTAGTATTAGCGTAGAAAGAGACAGAGCATAGAGGCCGCGACAAAACATCCTCGAGTTAGTGTCATTTTCCTTACAGAATCGAGCCCCAGTTCGCTTATTCAGCTAATACAAACATAGTCGGCGAGCCGCTACACGGTGGCCTCGGAGAGCTTACCTCTCACGTGATTAGTAGTATTAGCGCAGGAAGCGACAGAGACAGACCACGGAGGCCGCAACAAAACATCCTCGGGTCAGTGTCATTTTCCTTACAGAATCGAGCCACAACCCGCTTATTCAGCTAATACAAACATCGTCGGCGAGCCGCTACACGGTGGCCTCGGAGAGCTTACCTCTCACGTGATTAGTAGTATTAGCTTAGAAAGCGACAGAGACAGAGCATAGAGGCCGCGACAAAACATCCTCGAGTTAGTGTCATTTTCCTTACAGAATCGAGCCCCTGATAACCGTGTGAAAGAAAGAGTTCCAAGTTTTGTTGATAGTATATAAATGTCAATTGTTGAAACAATTCGTTTAATGTCAGCCTCCTCGTGACTAAATTAGGTACGCTAATAAACTATTGAAAAATTCGCGATAAATCGAAAATATTTGTGTCGCAATCAAAATAGATATATTTTCTAAGGGAATTTACAATAATCTGTTGACACACATATTATATTTTCGGCTTATTAACAACATTCGACAAACACAAGATTATGATTATAGAATAACAATATTATAAATCATAGTAATCCTAGTAATATTAAAATGAATGTTAGTCTTTCCTCTTTCACGAAAAAACTACCAAACGGACTTATTTGAAACATGGCACATAGATAGTGTTACTGATCGTATACTATACGAATGAAATAGGGGGCGCTGTATTGAAGCCACAGTTTATTTTTTAAATCAATTTACAGAAAATGTGAAACCAGCAAATTTTTCTAGTACCACTGACTGTCAGTACTTTTAGAATTTAAATAAAAAATAATAAATAAATATCCTGGGACATTCTCTTACACACGCCCAAGCAGAGCTTGTACTATGGAAACCAGATAACTGATATACTATTTACACAATTTTTTTTCAAATACATACTTATACAAGATATTTACACCCAGACTCGGAACAAACAGACATGTTCAGGCACACAAATGTTTATCCTGGGTGGGAATCGAACCCGCGACCTTCGGCTTGGCATTCAGAGTCGCAAACCACCAAGCCAACCGTTTAGAAGACAAAATAAAATCCAAAAAGGTGATGTAAATAAGTTCGGTTCGCAACAGATAGTATATAGCTTGAATTAAATCAAACGCTTACACAAAGGTGTAACAAGTTCGTTTCACGCAAAACAAACTACATAAGTAAGCACATATCCCTTGCCAATATCTCTAATTGCGTTAGTCGCTAAAGAATGAGTAACTGCATCATTTGCATTTCACTGATATATTTTATTTTAGAACTACACTAGACTTTGGCCGCGACTTTACACGTGTCGTCGGAAATATACAGTTTGCTGACGTTAAAATAAACCGTGCCCTGTAGCCTAATCACGAACATCTATCGCAAGCGAATCGTCAACGTATCGAGAGCGCCGAAAACCAATGCAATGGGAAATTGAACATAGAGCAACGACACGGTATACGCGGTGTAAATTTTTCTATAGAAATCAGGTTTTTGGCGCACTCGATACGATGATACGGTTTAGGCCTTTGGTCAAGTTTGTAATGTCAGATCAGCTACTTTTTATTACATATTACGATAGAATGTATGGAATTTTGTATGAAATAAATTGTGACGTCATAATTGCAGCATCCAAATATATACCTAGTAGAACGCAAGGTACTTCAAATCGCCAGCTGTTGAGGCATTACAGACCGTCTGTCCGACAAGGAAAGATTGGAAGTATGTATGTATGTTTGTTACTCTTTCACGCAAAAACTACTAAACGGGTATGGATCAAAACTGGCACATAGATAGAGCATATCCTGGAATAGCATATAGGCTACTTTTTATCCCGGGAAAATGTGATATCCCTCGGGAACGGGGGTAAAACCGCGGGGGACAGCTATTGGTTATAAAATTTTGATCATATTTGATGTACATCCGTTTATTTTTTGATGTTCAATACACAGGTTATTGTTTTAGCATTTATTTTGAATTCAGTACAGTTTCGTATTTAGTTTATTATAGCCGATAATATCTACATTATTATTCTGCTTGGGACTTTCTTTAAAAAAGCAACCTGATTACTGATATCATTCCTGTGTTTTTTTTTTATGCCACTTGGGCCGGCAAACAAGCAGACGGTCCACCTGATGGTAAGTGGTCACCGCCGCCTATGGACATTTGCAACACTAGGAGCATCACCAATGCGTTGTCGACCCTGAGACGTGAAGTTGTTAAGTCTCATGTGCCTGTAATTTCACCGGCCCCCTTTACCTTTCTAACCGAAACACAGTAACACAAGTGCACTACTGCTTCACGGCAGAAATGGGTAAGGTGGTAGTACTTCCCCGGACGAACTCTGCACTAAGAGCTCTACTACTCTAGTTTGTAAGTTTGTTCCCTATGCCTTATAGTATTCATCCTATATCAACGCCAGAAATAATTCCTACCAAAAAAAAAAAAAACAAGACGTATTGAAACATAGTCACATAAACACATTGGTCTTATATTAAAAGAAAATATAAATTTGTTTGTTCGCCTCCACGCGTTTCTATTTTATCAACACATATCAATTAAACCCATATAGAGAATATTTACAAGTTGTTGTTTTGGCCTGATTAGGATATGATTAGTTTAATTGCACTACATCAGATACTTTATCAAATGTGAGGAAACAAAGGAAATAAGGCGTTATCACAATTATTCTAAAACAACAACAAACGCATTATACGCAGAAAAAAACTATTTATCTTTACTAACAAAATTGTTTCAAAACAAGCATGTCGATGGAGTACATAGATTAGATTGGAGATCGGGTTGTCAGAGACGCAGTACAGTTGCTATGGCAACAGAAATCCGAGCCATTTTAGACTCTATAAGTAGGCATTTAAGAAACATCAACGCTACTGTAGTTACCACCTGTTCGAAAGTAAGCTTTCAACTGAGAAACCGAGCAAAATAATCGAATACGGATTTGACAATTTCGATTAAAATCGATTTAATTTTAGAGTTCAGAATAGGGAACTCCGGTATACAAGATAAATGATCAAACACTAACCAGTGTATTGAACATAAAATTAAAGTGGGTCAAAATCGCACCCAAAGAAGCCGGTCACACACATGCTTATAAAAAGCGTTTAAAAAAGGATAGAAAGAATATGATAAAAAATATATAATAAACTAACTGCCCCACGCGGTATCAATCGCGTTCCTAAGGGCTTTTACATTTCCCAAGGATAAAAAGTATCATATATGTTAATCTAGAGCATGCTACTTACATTTATGTGTCAAGTTTCCTCCAAATGCGTTCGGTACTTTTTGTACGAATGATAAAGCATTTATAATATTAATAGAATATGGTTTGATGCTATACAATTACGACGTCACAACTTCCACTTTTATACAAAACACCAAACATACGCTTTGACATTAAATAAAAAGTTGCTGATTTGACATAACAGTAGACAATTCTATTGATTAGTCAGGTGGGGTTAACATGGGGTATTGTACTCATTGCACACCGATTGGGTCATCTATAAATCTATATGTAGGTAAGGGGCCGGTGAAAATACAGGCACATGAGACTTAACTTCACGTCTTGGGTCGATGGCGCATTGGTAATGCCCCTAGTATTGCTAATGTCCATAGGCCGCGGTGACCACTTACCAGTGGACGGTCTGTCTGGTTGCCAGTAATAATAAATTAAAAAGCCTTTTATTTCTCATAGACTATATACAGTATCTAAATATATCTCTAATTAGACTATGTAATTCAAAGAAAAAAAAATAACTATTTCAAGTAATTCTTTTTTTAAGAACAGATTCTTGTTGTAATTTTATTTTCTTTTTTTTTATTTATTTAGATCACCAACATATCACACTAATACAGGTATCAAAATGTTAATCTTAAATGGTGTCCCAATCAGAGGTGACGACCGCTTGCATAAAAAAAAAGACAAACAACAGAACCAAATAATATCTTAAAAAAATATTATTTTATTTTAATCATTTACGGCGTAAATGTCACTAAAAAGAATGCTATATTGACTTCCATATTGATACTATCTATACATTGTATTGCATTTATGGCCTTGATTTACCTTTTTTTTTTATTATTGATTTTATTGTAACTTCCTTGTTTGTTTGCTCTGTCATTCCTGGCTTTGTTATAGTTATTTTTATAAACTATTGTTACGTCGTTTCCTTTGCGCGTATTATTCATTATATGCACAATACTGAGCATAAATATATAAAAAAAGGTATTTAAGAATTTTCAACATCAAAATGGCTTAATAATATATCGTTCCATTTATATATTAACCCTAATAAACTATTTTTATTACGAAATTATAAATTATTTTTGTTCGTACATATTTTTTTTTATAAAAATGTAATTTATTAAAAAAAAGGTAATGTTTAATTAGGGTAAAATTGCGAGACGGTAGATTGTCATGAATAAAATAATATTAGAACATTTACCAAATAATTACAAAGTAAACTTTCGTACCTTAAATATTTAATAGTATTTTTTTTTTATTGCTGTAATATGTATAATTATTATGTTACTTTTAAATTTATGCTCTAAGTATTATTTATAGTATATTATATGCATATCCTATTATATAAAAAAATAAAAACAAAGTCGCTTTCTCTGTCCCTATATCCCTATGTATGCTTAAATCTTTAAAACTACGCAACGGATTTTGATGCGGTTTTTTTAATAGATAGTGATTGAAGAGGAGGTTTTTATGTATAATACATATGACATCCCACGGGAATGCGGGTAAAACTGCGGGGGACAGCTAGTTAATAAATAAATGCGAAATTTTGTGAGGGTGGATGTATGGACGTATGTTAAAACTTCAAAGCAGATTATGATGAAACTTGGCACATAGATAGAGCATGACCTAGAATAACATACAGAATTTTTATCCAGGGAAAATGTAACATCCCCCGGGAATGCCGGGAACATTTTTCCCCTATAATTCTAAAGCTTCACTTACTTCAATAATTCTTCGGGACATACTGTCTGTACGCAATTATCGTCAGGTTTGATTTTCTCCCGATCACAACAGATCAATTTAATAAGCTCCTTTAGCAACATTATAATAACGTTCACTTTCAAATAGAGTCATAAGACATGCATTGTCCACTGTGATATCACTTCACATTTTACTCATTTAAAGATATATCACAGAAAGGTTGGGGCTTTGTTTAGAAACATGGTAATTTTTTAAAATTTTTAATGTCATTAATTTTTTTTTATTTGTGTGCGATACTTATGCGTTACAAATAGATACTGAATGTAAATAATGTTTCTGTGACAATCGATTGAACATGGTGTTATCAGTTTACGTGACTAACATATTAAAACATTAATTATCAGCGGGGGATAGATTACCCGTAAGAAAATATATCTGGTGAAATCTTTTTAATTAATCCTATTCAATTGAATAAAAATCTGAAAATCATGAAAATTCAAGCCCCACGTTAATCAATCAAGTCATCACCACTTGAATCACCTATTTAATCCATACTACTATTATAAATGTAATTTTGTTTGTTACGGTTTCTCGCGAAAACAACTTGACCGATCGACATGAAACTTTGTACACATATTCGTCGAGGTATTATTAACATAGGATACTTTTTGTGCAACGGGAAATTGTTACATTCCTCGGGGACGCGGGTGAAACCCCGGGGGACAGCTGGTAATATTATAAATTCGAATGTTTGCGAGTATTTATGGATGTTAGTTAGTCTGTCACGCAAAAACTACCGAAAAGATTTGGATGAAATTTGGCACATAGATAGAACATATCCTGGAATAACATATGGGCTACTATTATCCGGGGAAAATGTGACATCCCTCGGGAACGTGGGTAAAATCGCGAGGGACAGCTAGTTTTAAATAATAACCCTATTATCTTAAATAAATAGTTTTCCGTACTGCACCCCTGGATTGTAACATAGTCTATGTCCATCTGGAATAATGTACCTATTCATCCCCATCATCCCATCTCGGAAAGAGTATTTTTGATCATAAAACCTATTTACTTCTACCTCCATGGTGCCGAATTTTTCATACAATTTGGCTTGGTGGTTAGCGACTGCCAAGTCAAAGGTCGCGGGTTCGATTCCCACCCAGGACGAATATTTGTGTGCATGAACATGTCTGTTTTTTCTGTGTCTGGATGTAAATATATATTTATGTATGTATTTAGAAAAATTAAAAGTAGTTTAAGTAGTATATCAGTTATCTGGATTCCATAGTACAAGCTCTGCTTAGTTTGGGACCAGATGGCCGTGTAAAATAATGTAAGTGTTTTTTTTTTAAGTGTTAAAACCTCAGACTCGGAACCTTCTTGGTGTAGATAGATCGATAGATAGATAACTCTTTATTGTACACCCAACAAGAAAATTAATAACATAAACAACAATAAACCTTAAAACTATGTACAATGTGTACTTTTTTTTATTTGCTTTGTACGCTCCATTTTTTTTTTTTTTTTTTGCATTTAATATAGCCATTTCCTCGCTGAGGTGGGATGAAAAGTTACGTGTTGCACTCCAATGCAAAGATTTTCACCTCGTGCTCTTTTGAGCACGCGGCTAAAAAGCAACTTTGCACTCTAGTATAAAAAATAACTATTGAGATTGTAAAAGATTTTTTCAAATAGGTTCCAGAGATTACCCACCGCATACATACTCACAAAAGTGGCATGATGTCTATTATTAAATTTTATTTTATTTTTAAGATAAATGTGTATTTTATAATACTTAAAAAGGTATAGTAAAAGAGCGCCATTAACGCCAACAAATTGGACGGTTTTTGTTGTCAATGTAAACTGCATGATTTTTCTACTGAATAACTAAATAAAAATAATTGTAAGTATACATCCTTATATATAATTACTTGTACTGACTGACTGACTCATTCATCAACGTAGGACTAAGTACACCAAACATCTATTCATCTTCCTCACACACAATCGCATTTATAATATTAGTAAAGAATTAAAATCAAGAGCTGTCAAAATCGACAGCTGATGAGTCACCTGTCAGCTGGCATCATTTCTGGGGCATCGACGGGGTCTTCCTCCATAGATTCGTCACCAACCTCCACCTCCAACTGGACAGGCGGCGGGGAGCTCATCTCCGATGTTCACCAACGCCCTGGGAACAAATCATATTCATCACCATTTTGTGGCAACAATATATAAAGACTTATTACACCTTAAAAACTGTGTATCCTATGTAATCTGTCTCCAAACTAAGCAAACCATGCTATACTCAAGTACATACAGGAAGTAGGGGAGCTCTTGGTGCAGTTCGTTCGCGGATATACCACCACCTTACCCATTTCAGCCGTTAGGGGCCATTCAAGTATTACGCAAGCAGTTATTTTTACAATATTTTCCCCTACTCAATTCTAAGCGAGTACCTAAACGTGTACATTATTTGTGGGAATCACCAAAAATGCGTTTCGTTTTCAAGCACAGACAATTTGTTGGTTGCCATATATATAAAAAAGTAAATAATTACGTATGACGTAATCATCCAAAATAAGCAAAGCAAAAAACCCCCCCGCCCCCTCATAGTGCTAACGTAATACTTGAACGGCCCCTTAAGCAGTAGTAAACTTGCATTTGTATGTTTCTGTAAGAAAGTTAAGGAGGCCGGCAAAATTACTGGCACATGAGACTCAACAACTTCACGTCTCAGGGTCGACAACGCATTGGCGATGCCCCTGGTTTTGAAAATGTCCATAGAGCGTGTGGAAACTATCATCCAACTCCGCATTTATTACAGTAGTAAAATAGGATGCAGGATCGTCTAAACTAGTCTAGGCCGATTACCAAATCTTTTAGTCAAATCGAAACTTGTAGACAACAAAGATTTACAGTTATTTCATGATTTCGCATAATTATTAAAATCATTATACGTCATACCATTGTAATGTATATAAGAAGCCTGATGAAACAGATGTGTGCGATTTATTACGTAGTTAAACCATTCATATACATATATTTATATTAATGTTTACAAATCGATTATAAGCTTGTAATGACCATAGGTAACTAATTTGACACAAAACCAGCGGCAACCTTTAAAGACTATGAAAAAAATAATTTTTTTTTTCAGTATATTTGGCAGTTTTTCAGCTGGTCGCCATGACACCAATCCTTGGGAATTTTGCTAGCTACAAAACGTAAGGTGTAAAGTACAAGTGGTCATCGGTATATTACTTATTTCTCTCTCTGAAGTGAATTCCAAAATACACGTTCGGTCGGTAAATGCATAGCATGAAATGAAAATATTTTTATTCATATAGGCCTTGAGAAGCACTAAGAATAATCTGACTCTAATATCAGTTAGGAACTGTGTTTAATGAGGAAAGCAAACTCTTTTCAAAACGATTGACTATACTTGGAGTGTATAAAGAGTGAAAGTGAATTATAATTCAAAACAATTACGAATCATCAATATGTAAACCACAATACGGCGGACCAGCCCCCAGAAGCAATACCTGTTCACAAGTATGACGCGCGTGACACTCGTTGCTCTCGCAGCCATATTGTAGGGAAGAGCGACACGACGTCACAAACAAAGAACTTAACATGGCATGGGTGCGGGTAAATGCTTTGAAGATGTTGGATCCAATATTTGGCGATTGCACAACAATCTGCTCAGGGCCCCAGAGACTGATTTTCAGCGCCCGGGAGGACCGCTGGTATCCGTTCTATCCCCTTATTCAACTGACCTCTCACGTGATTGCATAGTTAGCGATAGAGACAGAGCATAGAGGCCACAATGAAGCATCGTTGAGTCAGGGACTACAGCGCAGATGGCGACCGTGAATAGTGTTTAGTTCCCCTGACTGCAATGGGTTCCCCACGAAAAAATAAAATAATATTGCAAACAAATGACTAACATGATTAACATTACAGGGGATTTTTTTTTATTAACGCGATTATTGATCCTAGGGCCACATAAGAATTGTTAGGGCATTGTACTGAACAGTGACGTGGTATCGATAATTTTGTAGCATTCATCGATAAGCAAAGATAAGAAAGAGAATTAGGGTTATCCATAGACCGTACGGGCATATCAATATCATTTAGACCTGTCACAATCTACGCGGCATGTTGCGACAGCTAACAATGTCACAGAAGAATTTACTTTAATGTTCTTAAAATAAAAGTAATAATAAATCCAATGGTAAATTTTATGATGTTGCAGATGAACGTAATTTTAAAGCAATAGAGGTCATTTTCCGTTTTAAGTGAGCACCGACGCCAATGGATTTGCAACGCTATGGGCATCGCCAATGCGTTGTCAATCCTGAGACGTGAAGTTGATAAGTCTCATGTCCCTGTTATTTCACCGGCCCCCTTACCTTTCTAACCGAAACAGTAAAACAAGTAAACTACTGCTTCACGGTGAATTCTACTACTTCTGAAAAAATAACATTACCAGCCAGGTAGTCCAGATTTCAAATTTAGGTTAATATTCCTTAGCGAACACTTTGTTAACAGATAAGCAACGCTCACTAGAAACGTCAGATGAGCGTACACGTGTTATCAAATATCCAGTTCCAACCAAGTATAATATGTAAATAGGTTCAATTTTACAATAACAATGTTTCATCACTTTGTTACGTCTGGTTACGTTCTGAATACTTTGGATGTAGTTCGTTAGCAATACGATATATTATTTAACTGTAACTCGTAAAGTTTGAGATTTGGAATGCTTGGGTAATTATTTTTTTAATGCCATAATTTGGTCCCACTCGAAAGAGATTGACAATGTATTGCTGTCTATCCATGGATCTTGAGCTTGGTAGCCAGTGAGGCTGTGGTTTCAAAAATGATTGAAGGAGAACCCACATCGGCCACAGCATTCGACAAAACTTCCACTGAGCTATTGTTGCTTTAAAAGTAAAAAGACTACTGGCCATTGTTGTTTTCATTCTAACTTAAAACTTTTAAAAACCATAATGGAATTACGTTAACATGCAAATTAAATATTATTAGTGATTATAAATGTGAGTCAAGGGTAAAATGCATTGTTTATTATAGATAGAGTTATAAAAAGCAACAAACTAATGTAGCTAGAACCTGTATTTAATTAATAACATATCTTATGAGTCATTGACCTACAATACAGAACTTTTGATAACAAGTCGACACTAGGTTAAACAATCAATATCTGGTTTCCATTTAATTATGGTATTCATACAAGAACCACAAATATTTATGCACATGTTGCAACTTGAATATTTTTGTTGTAAAACAGAAATATTCTAAATTCATGTTGACTTTTACAGTCCTTCATAACATGAATTTTAATGTTTTTAAAACAATACAGACTTTTATGACAAAAATTGGATAACCTAGATTATAAGGCGAGCTATTCATTGCCAAGGAATTACTATTATTGAATATGGGACAGGAAATGATTTTGCCAAGTATCTGGAAACCAAGTACGCGGCATGGCTAGTCCCTAATTTTATACAAAATATCATTGATACTCTTATTTTTTTTATCTGTGTGCTTAATGTTTTTTTTTTTATTTATTTCTTTTTACATTTTCTATGGACTCTTAGTCCATACTCTTTGAAGATTCTATGATAAATTATTTTAAGATTAATTGTATTGTGTTTTTAAAAATTAACATCTTTAAATTCAATATACTCATATATATATTTTATGGCACACAAATGTTTGTCCTGAGTGGGAATCAAACCCACAACCTGTGGGACAGCAGTCAGGGCAACTGGTCCGTCAATCAGCTGTTACCAAAAACATTGTAAACTCTGTGAACATGTGCTTTGGCAATGTTAGGTTGACCTGCCCACCAAGCTGACAACTACTCTCCACATGAGAGTCTGAGCTAACACCTAGACTTAAACATCTGTTTCAGGCTTTGGAAACTGATTTTCACAAAATAGACACATTTGTGGTCTATTCACAAAGGAAACATGAAAAAAAAACCAAACAAAAATTATTTTTTTTCGTTTTAAGTTAACTTTAACCAGCATTATGAATTAATTGTAATAGATCGACAGTAAAATAACGATAGTAGTTTTCATAGTCCAATAAGAATATAAAAAAAAAATTGCCGCATGATTAGGTGCAATAATTAAAATATGAATGAAACTATCACAAACATCAATGCTAAATAACAAACAATAGATCTGGCCAAAATGTGACGTTTGGTCACTATTTATACTGTGAATTCAACAAATCATTGTCTCACTTCAACATAAATTGCGTAAAAGTTGGCCTTGTCTTTAACCATAGAACCTGAAAAGAATCTACAGCTTTTCTGGTCCCGATAAGATTGGAGAACGAAATATACAGCCACGAGCAATCACTTATCATAACAAAAGAAAACAAATTCTTACCTCTACTTTCTCGAAATATGTTTAATCATGCAAGGTATTTGACACCACGGTTTCGCACAAATCCACAATGGAAACAATAAAGTTGTTATTCAATTATAATTCGAGAATTTATACAATTCTCAAATGTTCACAATTTTTATGTGCGGTATTAAATTAGGAATTACAAAAAGAAAAATAATACACGGTTGTAATAAATTTCCACGGGCACGAACGATCTGTCGTCCATCGCTTTTTTATTATCGTTGGTTTCAGTGTTGCCAAATGATACCCGAATGATAATTTGATTATAAATAATCAATAATATACATAAAAATCACTATTTTAATCTGACTTTAGATTTAAAGTTATGAATTTTATATTTAATTTGCATTCTTGACATTAAAAACAAATAAGTAGCTTTATTAGAATGAACTAGTCATCTCATTCTTAGTTGTACAAACATACATATCATATTACATAGAATGAACCACCTTTAGGTACCGATATCTGAAAATCTGACTGACGTAGTAACTCGCACTTATATTAGCGAATGATCTCATACACTCATGTACTTGATACTAGCGGTATATCAATACAAGCAAGAACAGCGGGCAAAGTATCTGGTACGCCATAAGTCGAGGGTTCGACCCAGGTCAAACATTTGTTTTAAAGCAGTAATCCGCTTTCCATAGTACAAGCTCTACCGAGTATGGCCTTCTTTGACATAACAATACAATAAGCACAGAAACCAAATGTCCATATGTCTTGGATATGATTAGGAAACAATAATTTTTATCCATAAATATGAATTAAATTCTACTATGCCATATTTTTCACTTACGATACCGTACCGTTTTTTTTAAACGAACACGAAATCAGATACAGAGTTATCTCGCTGGAGTTTCTACAACAATTAGAATATCATACGACCCTATTGTTTAATTTTGAATTCTATTATATCGTCAATATCCAAAAGAAAAACCTGACATAAGTATATCTGACTATATATAGAATAGTTGTGTAGGGTGGCGCAAGATTATACCTACAGGAAAACACAATCCGATTTCAACTTAGTAAACAGTTTTGATGAATTCAAAAGCTTTTTGTTTCATTAATGCTAATTGAGCAGACAATTTTAGAAAAACATAAACAACACACTTAAGTCTATACTTTATTGACTATTTTTTATTAAAAATAAATAACATTGTAATAATATGTGTTTTTAATGTACCTAAATTGAACACACGTTTATTTAAGATTAGCGAAGCCAAGTGGGGGATGCTTATTTAAAATCTCCTCCATTGAGGATGGATAAAACGCCATAAACTTGAATCTTTCTCCCATTTTTTTTGGGTCTATGAGCATTTCATATGCACTTTTAATTTTATCCCTATCTTCCTCAGACTTCGCGTTGTCCATTAAAACCTGGAAAAATAAAGACACTGTACAACTATGGTATTAATCTTACACCAGCCGTCTAAAGAAACCCCAATGATTAATGGTGGTATGTGAAACTGATTATGGTTCTCTGGAGCCCATTTTTCATTACATTGACGGGCATCACGACAATTGTCTCATCTGTGCGCACACCAAACCATCAATGTATTATGAAAATTAACAATTTCCTTATTGCACATTTGTGAATTTTTATTTTAGGCTCATAATGAATTTTCCTTACAACAAAGCTTGTAAAAATAATACTAACCTGTAACCTGACTTCCGCTTGGGATCTTTCTAGGAAATCTTTCTGTTTGACTGGCCCCAGGACCAGAGCATAATTCTCGTGACCTGGCGTACAGGACGCCGCTATCCTCAGCTGTGAGAAGTCCACGTCAGCAGTGAGGTCGGACTTTCCAGGATTCTCGAGGGGATCCACAACTTTATGCTTGTGGAAGGCCTAAAATTATAAAATATTTCTGGTCCAACAAAAATCCATAAACTAGACTTTATTCAGTATCAAACAATTAATTAAAGTATCAATTTTATTTCCGGACATAAAATGGATCCATGTTTGATATTGTTGTTTTGTTTTAAATGATTGTCACAAATTTGAAATAATAGCTACATAGTAATTTGTAATCTACATACAATAGTTACAAGTCAATACTAGTACTCAATAATAATAGTAGTGAATTAGGATGAAGTTGAATCTTGGTTACATCTACAGTAACAGTCTTGAGTTCTGAGTTCATACAAAAATCTCATGAATGAAAAATATTCATGGTGAAGTTTCTAAAAACCATATAATGGACTATTATGAACATTTCTCAATTGTGAGACATCACATTAAGGTAAACAATATGAGCTTAGCTTTAAATTTTCACTTATTCTTGTCATCTTGCTTCTATTTTCCTCAATAAATCAGGAGAAGTTATAAACATGCTAAGTTACAGTCGACATACCCTGAACGTATCACCCTTCTCTCCTTCATGTCCATAATCAGCAACCAATGCAATCCCTCCATACTGGTCAACTCTTTCTGCTAACTGCCTTGCTATACCAAGACTCCTCGCACTGATCTCCAGCTCTGTTCTATCACCCGCATCTAAGGGGGGTCGGACTAGCATCTTGACTGACTGTGTCTCCTTGGCTGATATCCTGTAGAATAAGTTGCCTGTCTCATCTAGATCTATAAGTAGTTCCCGCCAGCCATTTTCAGTTTTCTGAAGGAAATTAAATGGTTGGTTTATTCTATTGTTATATTTCATTTATACCATTATTTTTTCCAATGGCTGATATACAATATCTGTACTTTAATTAAGAATAGACATTATCAAAGGAATATAACAATATACAATGCTGTGTGATATATCAGCTACCAAGCTGCTTGTCTTTAAATATATAAATATCCAAGGATTACCTATTAATTGTCAAATTCAACCAATAATCTTCTAATCTAAGATAATGGGGAGAATTTCCATTGCAATATATAATTTAAATTTGTGATTTGAATTTGTGGGTCCTTATGGCATCATAATTAAAAAGTAAAACCTGGGTAAGGAAGGATTGCAGGAAACATACTTTTACCAATATCTACATAATATTTAAAATTAGTATTTGTTTTAGCTTTGAATATCCTTCCTTTAGTAGATAATTATTGATGGCTGGTGTGACTTCATCATAGTGTTGAAAGATAGTGGGCAAGTCAGTTTCACTTTAACTTTTATTATATTGAAAACTTACTTGGAATTTATGTATAGGTAGTACATCAAAGAACTCATGAGCTATGTACCATGAGAAATTGGTGGGTACTTTCTTCAAATCATTGTACCAGTACACTTTAATACCACTAACAGTTTCACCCTGGAATAAAACAAGATTTAATAACCAGGGCATACGTTAATTACCTCCTATAACTGTCTGTGCACTATATATAGTGCATTTTTGATCTAGCTGTGATGCACATGCACTATATGTAATGCAGTCACCAATATTAACTCAAAAGGACATAAAATAGAACAGGTTATCATATAATACTGACAAGCACATCACAGACCAAGCAAGAGCCCTGGACAGTCAACATCTTAATGTTAAAATAGCATTGTTACAGTCAAGTTTAAGTTGTTGTATCTTAATTGGAAATGCTAGCGCTCTAGTAGTCATCATCATTTCCCCTGACGATATTGATCAAAGTCATTACTATTTCTTTTTGATGGTAAAATCAGCCAAGCTGTGTAGACAGACTTCAAAGTCAGACTATGTAACTATTAACCCTGTTAACCATACAAAGTCAAAAGCAAAAAGTATGTGTTAAATATTTTTAAGAAATTAATACCTCATGATTGTGTGGTAACTCAATATCTACTGATCTGTGCGAGATGCAGAGTCTTGAGGCTTGGACATGTTGCATTGTTTCCGATATCTCCACCAGGTGCAAGCTTAAGTCTGAGGATTGGTAGCCAAGCCGATGGATCACCTATAAATGAATTTCTTCAATTATTAATGTTTAGTACAAATCCACTGACATATCTGAGTTTAAAAAGATTTACTTACCCTTAAAATATCTTGCAGCAGAGTCCCTTTTCCCGGCCCAAGTTCCACGATCTGGAGAGGCTTCCCAGGCCCCATCTTCTGGGTCTCAGCGTAAAACCATACGCCAAGTATTTCACCAAACAACTGACTGATCTCTGGGGAGGTTATGAAATCGCCACTTTCACCTATAACTTCTTTTTTCATGTAATAACCTTCAGTAGGATTAGTTATAACTATGTGCATGTATTCAGCGACGGTCATAGGCCCATTTAACTTAATTTTTTCCTTTAAAATCTCCATCAAACTAGGAGCCGAACCAGGCGATGGCATTTTCATAGTTTTCGGATCCGGACGTTTGATAACTTTATAAGCGTACCCCCTAGATATTGTCTGAGGTAATATTATTTTATTACACATTTTAAATATACTGCGGGTATTCATTTTTGGGCTGTTTCTAACAAATAATATTTATTTTTAAGTTTATTTCAATGTTCTGTCATTGACACTCGACATTAATGTTGCCAAGTTTCCCACAGCCAATTCTGTCTAGCATAAGGTAGCTCTCTTCATAATTTTAGTTTTTAGGCAGCCGAATCTTTTTTTATAAGTAATCATATTGCTAGTCAACGTTGAGCTACTGATATTCGTCTCCGGCATGGACTAAGAAGAATGTTGAAGGAATACAACTTCTTTTGAAATAAATGCCAATTAATTCTCGTTCGTTTATCTTCATATGTATTGACACTGGCAGAGAGTATAAATGTTCTATGCACTGGCAGTCTCATGTATTGAATGTTGGTACTTTGAAGTGGGTGAAGGAGGGGAGAAATTTGTCAGTGACAGTGACATATGATGTACCTTCAATTCAACTAAATAAATTGAAAATTTGTTTAGAAGAAACGTGAGATAATTTCCATCTAAAAACAAAATAATTTTGTTCGGTCAATATTTGGTGTACATCTTAATTTACTTAATTATGTTATAATAACTATTTTGTTACATATTTGTATGTTAACTTGATTTAACAGTGTTTACGTACATAGGTTGAGGTTATGTGCTATGTTTTGAATAACCACGTGAAATAATCTGGATATTTTCTGACTGAAACTTTTATTTGACCTTTGAAAACATGGGCCGACCGGATGGCGATGAGAATGCTGAGAATGAGAATACAAAATTCAAAGATGGTGTTAATAGAAACGCTCGACTTATTGTGAGAAATATATCTTTTAAAGCGACTGAAGATGCGCTTAAAAAACACTTTTCGAAGTATGGGACGGTAGAAGAAGTGAAGCTGCTGAAGAAACCTGATGGGAGACTGGTTGGCTGTGGATTTGTGCATTTTACACATGTACCAATGGCTAATGATGCTATTGCAGCTACAAATAAGAAACCATTTTTAGGTAAATTAATCAACTATTATTGCCATAAGACATATTTTGAATTAACTAACATATATCTGCCTGCATTTTCCCAGTCCCAGTATTTTATTAAATTAACCTTTGCAAGTAATAATAATAAATATCCTTGGACATTCTTTTACACACTGCCATCAGATCCCAAACTAAGCAGATTTTGTACTATAGAAACCAGATAACTGATATACTATATTCTTTTTATTTTTTAAATACATATATAATACAATATATAGATATTCAAGCACTTCAATGTGAATATTCTGGAGTCAAAACCAGTTTCAAATGTTCCATTTGTTGAGGAAAGCAATAAACTTATGAATAACTGTTTTAAAACTCGGAAAATATATAATAATTCTTTTTTTAGGGGTGCTAAATTTTATTCCATTTATATTTTCTATCTTTCTAGTAGTAATATGTAGTACTTTACAGATCGTCCCATAAATGTGTCATGGGCGGTACCAAAAAACAAATACAGTGAACAAATACAGGGCAATGAAACCAGAAAACGGACAGAGAGTGCATCGTCTGATAAGAAGCCTGTTGTTAAAGGTAAATTTTATTATTGATGTAAAAAGGGATGTGTCCTGAAATGTCAAATCAGCAATTCTGTATGAAATGTCAAAACAATCTAATCTATGGAATTTTGTATGAAATAGCAAGTTGTGATGTCATAATTGTACAGCATCAAATATTATTACTGATTTAAATTTGATCATATTTAATGTTTTTTTTTTATTTTATTTTATTAGGATTTCCAACAACAAGCAACATATGTTAATATTAGAAACTACTTAATGCTAAAACATAATTTAAAATAACTTTAAAAATAATAAATTTTTAAACAAGTCTCTAAACTCTTTTCATATATTTTTGGATGTTCAATACACTGGTTAGTGTTTGATCATTTATCTTTAATACAGGACACATCGCAATTATATAGCAGCAGACTTAATAGAATTTTGGAGAAATTGTGATTTAATGGTATCTTTTTTTTTATTGTTTGTTTTCATTCTGAGTATAGTATAATAGTGGTGTAGTGTCTAAATAAACAAAAACTTATTGCATTAATAACTTACAGATAACATTATTTATCTTTTAAAATAGTGTTAGTAGTTTTTTTATTTAGAATGAGTTTGCTTTTGGCCTTTGACTGACCCCAGAAGGAGGTTTTAGTCTTACACCTATACCTGTTCTGACCTATGGATTATTGAAATGAGAAGAGCCTCCCATTAATGGTGCAATTGGTCTATTAAAAACAAACAGATTTATAACACAATATTTGAGTCAATCTCTTCCAATATTCAGAGCATAACTACCATTTTATTTTTAGATCCCGAAAAAAAATTCTTTAAAAATTTTTATACTTATTTTTCATTTACAGATGATGAATCAGAAGTCGCAACAGAGACTACCAAAGAGGATAAAAACAAGATGAGAGTTAACCGCAACGCTCGTCTCATTATACGTAATGTATCCTTCAAAGCAAGTGAAGAATCTCTGAAGGAGCATTTTACACCTTATGGCAATGTGTTAGATGTGAATTTACTGAAGAAACCTGATGGTAAATTAGTGGGTTGTGCTTTTGTGCATTTCAAGAATGTACCGATGGCAAAGAAGGCTTTGTTGAACACAAATATGAAGCCATTCTTAGGTGAGAATTTGTTTTTGCTCTTTTAATGTTAGACATATATTTTTTAACATATTTTCAAATGAATCTATTAAAAAAAAAACCCCTGTATAATTTTCTTAAATTCTGGCAGGGCGTCCAATATCCGTTGATTGGGCAGTAGCCAAAAACAAATATATGCAGCATGTGGTGAACCAGCAGCTTGAGATGCAGGAAGATGTTAAGAAAGAGGAGTCCGACAGTGATGATGATGGACCCTCACTGGAAAGCAAGGCTGAGGAGTTGAAACAAGAGATCAAAAGTGAGTATTTTTTTTTAAAGCCAATTGACATAAGATATTATTGACTTGGAATGTGTTATGATCTCTTGTAGATGATAATTATTTTTCGTTTCTATTCGCCAACTAAATATTATTTTTACCGACATCGACATTTAAATCCACTTCCATTGACCGTGGTCACATGGCAGACTAGAAGATTAGTCAAATAATATTTTTATATATATCTGTACTTAATTTATAACATTATTAATGTAATTTTTTTTTAACTATTTTAATAATTTTTTTAACCTACATTAAAATACTTCATAATATTGATGATGTATAGTTTATCAAAAAAGTAAGAATATACCGGAATAGAATACTCAACTGCATTATGAAATCATAATGTACATCAGAACGTGCATTTAGTGTGCGGTAGGTAAGTAGTAAAAATCTAATTTAAGGTGAATCAGACGAAGATTCTGAGAAAGATAGTGAAGCTGGAAGTGATGATAGCGAAGATGATGCAGATCAAGATGATGATGATGATGAAGATGAAGACCAAGAGGATGATGATGAGGAAGGATCAGATGAGCAAGATGTGGATATGGATGATAATCAAAGTCTAACTAGCACACAACCAGAGAGACAAAGGTAAAGGTCCATACATTGACTATACCAGACAGACTATTTTGATATATTTATTAACACTAATCATACCAACACTTACTAGTTACCTATTTCTACCATAGCGGGGCAAATGTGACTTTATGTTTCCTGCTTGAATGTATGTAATATGGTTGTTAGGAAGGGAAATAAATAGAATAACTGTATATTAATTAGTAAGAAAAGTCAAATATGCAAAAGCAATAAGATGATATGTGGATTTTCAATGCAAAGTTCAAAATGGGTCATTTGACCCGGTTATGATATGTTTAGTGTTAAATGTACTAGATTCCGTCTCAATTTATTGTCAGTGTGGTGTTCCATAAACTAACTAGAATTATATCTATACATACACAAACAATATGAGCAAAACGTTAATTCTCAGCTCTTTTTAATTCCCCGACAATGTAATTTTTGTATTTATAGACATCGTTTTTTTATCCCTATCTTACCATTGTATGTAAAGATGAGAATTTTATACCAAGAAGGTCGACAAACAGGCAGGGGAGACCTGGTGGTAAGTGGTCACCGCCGCCTATAAACATTTCTAACACTAGGGGTATCGCCAATTTGTTGTCATCCCTGAGACGTGAAGTTGTTAAGTCTCATGTGCCTGTAATTTCACCTCTCTTAATTATTCTCATATTTTTCCATCAATGGATAAACCTTTTATACTCTATTCCTTTCTTAAATCTATACAAAAACTGGGCGGCAATTCCACTAACATATTATGCACCGAACCATTACCATATCACAACCAAACATCAAATTTGACGTTTAATCGTATTGTACTAAACACACCAACGATCGAACTGCGGTTGTGTTTCGGTAATGGTTTACATTCGTTCGAAAGATAACGTCAAAATGTATGTTTGTTTCGGTTGTAGTGCGTAGGAATACCATATTTATGATATGTCAAACTTCAATTTGACATTGATCGTAACCATACCATTGCCGAACCAAACGTGCTACTCGAACGTTGCATTTAGTGGAATTGGGCCCATCTTCTAATAGTTATAGTTGATAGAAAAATCTGTAAATAATAACTTATACTTTCAGGATCAAACTTAACGACGCCGAAGATGGGTGTACGGTGTTCATAACTAATGTACCATTTAGCATAGACAATGATCTTCTGAAAGATTTTGCTGAGAAGACGGGACCAGTCAAGTACGCTCTCATATGTGTGGATAAAATGACTGAGCATTCCAAGGGGTCAGGATTTGTTAAGTTCCAGGTACATACTACATTTATGTAGCTCGACGCAGACCTTTCGTTTCGGTAAATCCATTATTAAATATAACAGCCAGATTGAGACAGTATATTGTCCGCGTTACCGTTGCAATAACACACGCATCAGCGAGTGATCCGCAGACGGAGCGACAGATCTTCTGCGCTGTATACCTGTTATGTTCTATGCAAACTAATGTACTGGGGTTCCGCTGCGTAAGTTCGGCGTCGGAATTTTCGTCAAGTGTAGCGTAGGTCTTAAACTATTTTCTGTCTGGCGGTTCTACATGAATTCTCAAGAGATCTTATATTTTCTTGGAATCAAAATATAGCCTTTAACTTTCGGGAAAATTAGTGAAAGAAATTCAGAATGATCCAGCAGGAGATAAAAATGTTGTTATTTTCCAGAATAAAGAAGATGCAGACAAGTTTATGGCGCTACCATCGAACCAGTTGAAGCTTGAGGGTCAGACGCTGCTCATCAAACCGGCTCTCAAAAGGGAGAACCTGCAGAAAGGAAATAAGAAAGAATCCAAGGACAATAGGAATCTGTATTTAGTCAAAGAAGGAGGTATGTTACTTCAGTCTAGTTTCTTTACTATAGATTTTTCTAAATTAAATTAGCATTATCAAGTTATCAAATCTATTGTGGCGTGTAACTTTAACAGTTAGGTTGTGGGTTCAATTCCCATTTGGGACAATCATTTGTATACATTAACATGTAAATTTTCTTGCTATATAAATATTGTTAGATGGGTAAAATAATACTTTTTATCAAAGTACGAATAAATAATTGCCAGTATAAAAAAAAACAAATTAAGTGTGGGAAATGGGTTGTTCTTGTTCACCACTTGACAGGTCACCACTTGTGCGGTGCGTAGCCAGTAGAGACGTGACACATGACCGATTTACTAAAAATCGATTAATAGTATGTATTTAGAAAGTATTACAATCAGTTATCTCTTAGATTCATTCATGTAACCGTGTCCAAATTCAAATTAAAAGCCATTTGTTCAGTTTAGGCCCTAGAAAGGTTAAGGCTCTTATAAATGTCGGTTTGATGCTATCACACTAGTTCGAAATTTAGCTTTCAACTAAGAAGAAATGGCAAGAATCTCTGCAAGGGTTTCATTTTTCCATCTATTCATCTAACTTTTTTTTTATGTATTTAGTTATTTTCTGTTGTTTAACAATTACAAAATACTGAATATAGATTGTGAAGGATGATCATGTTTTTTCTTTTTTAGTGATTGTGGCTGGTACAAAGGCAGCGGTTGGTGTGTCGAGTTCGGACATGTCGAAACGACTCGCTTTAGAACGAAGCAAGACGCAAATGTTGAAGAACTTAAACAGGTATTATTATTATCTACCACCCAAACGCCATGAGAATTAATTCTTCTTTCCGTATTTTTCTTTATTTTTTTATTAGTCATGAAATCATTATTGCTACTGTGTATACGAATAGGTACTTATATAGAGTAGTATATGAACAGCCATCTTTGCCAGAGGCCTTCTGAGGGGTTCCTAACTTAACAATTCACAAGTATAATTTATTGCCGAGTTGCTAATTACAACAAACTACGAGCAACGAAATCTATATCTATACTCATATTATAAAGAGGAAATTTGTATGAAAGTATGTTTGTTACTCTTTCACGCAAAAACTACTAAACGGATATGGATGAAACTTGGCACATAGATAGACCATATCCTGGAATAACATATAGGCATGTACATTGCTGAAGTATGTTAATTTGTTACAGGTAACATGCATTTATTTAGTATGGCAAAGGATGTTTATCCTACAAATACCAGAAAAGGAAACAGATTGGTCTTGCCGCGTAAAGCCTCTACAGTATTTTTGCAAAGGAACTGTTACGCAATGTCTATTAGGATTTATAATGATCTTCCGGATTTCATCAAAGCTGTGTGTGGCTTCAGTTCTACAATTTTTATTCCATTACTGAATACTTTACACATTGCAAGAAAAATGCCTACTAGTCACAATTTTTTATAGTAGTGCGCTAAATATTGACACACTGACATATTTAATGACATACTTCTAATTAATTTATTAACATTTTATTTGACAGTTTAAACATTGTAAATTTTGCATGACTTTATTCTGGCTCATGTGACCTCTCTTAATTATTTTTTTGTAACATCTATCTGTACACATTACTGCAAATAGAAAAAATATTATTATAACGCAATCACTGAATGGATATGAGAAAGGTTATAGTGTGGAACACCATATAGCTCCTTTTTATTCCGGGAAAATGTAACATCCCTTGGAAACGCGGGTGAATCCGCGGGGATAGTTAGTTATTCAAATATATTTTTTTTAATACATAAGTTAGCAACATCTTGCATTCACCATATTTATTTGTCTAATTTTAACATAATGTAATATTTATTAAGAACTAGCTGTCCCCCGCGGTTTTACCCGCGTTCCCGTGGGATGTCACATGTATTATACATAAAAACCTTCCACTTCAATCATTTTATCTATTAAAAAAAATCGCATCAAAATCCGTTGCGTAGTTTTAAAGATTTAAGCATACATAGGGATATAGGGACAGAGAATGCGACTTTGTTTTATACTATGTAGTGATTATAAGGCTTAATATGATATTTATATATGTTCAGGTTCGTGTCTCGGTACCGCATCGTGGTGTCGAACCTGCCGGCGAACTGCGACGACGCGAGACTGCGGCGCGTGTGTTCGCAGGCGGCCGGCCGCGGCGCCACGCTCACCGAGGCCCGCGTCATGCGCGACCTCCGCTCCCCCACCGGACTAGATGGGAAGCAACCGTGAGTTACTAGCCTATGTTTTTTTTTTTTTTATACCACTTGGACCGACAAACAAGCAGACGGTCCACCTGATGGTAAGTGGCCACCGCCGCTTATGGACATTTGCATCACTAGGAGCATCGCCAATGTGTTGTCGGCCCTGAGACGTGAAGTTGTTAAGTCTCATGTTCCTGTAATTTCACCGGCCCCCTTACCTTTCTAACTGAAACACAGTAATACAAGTGCACTACTGCTTCACGGCAGAAATGGGTAAGGTGGTAGTACTTCCCTGGACTAACTCTGCACTAAGAGCTCTACTACTCTAAAATTTTTTATTCCACTAAACCAGGCAGACAGTCCACCTGATGGTAGGTGTTCACCTATAGATATTTACAGTACCAGAGCCATCACCAATGCGGTGTCGACTCTGAGACGAAGTTGTCGTTTGTCTGGACATGTCTGTCTGGTCTGTGTGTGGGTGTAAATATATATTTTAGTATGTTTAAAAAATGGTATATGGAGTATATCAGTTATCTGTTTTCCATAGTACAATAACTGGTTAGGGGATCAAATAGCCGTGCGTAAAGAATGTCCCAGGATCATGTCAGGGATGTTCACAGCTGTACATTGCCTCCCCCTTAGATTTCCACATCGAATTATGGATGACCCAGAATATTATATTTCGACAACGTTAATATTATTAGGAATAATATATGTTGGGATGTGTTTTAAATGTTATATATTCCCCAGGTCGAAAGGCTACGGTTTCGTGATGTTCATGCGGCACGAAGACGCGCTCACGTGTCTCAGGAAGCTAAACAACAATCCGGAAATCTTCGACAGAAACAATGTAAGTTGGTACACACTAACGCCCAAAAATTGTATTAAATTTCGATTCAAAATCACTAGATTTATGAAAAGAACATAAATCTAAAGATTTTATAATATATGAGAGAAAGTTCTAAGTGATTTTGTAAGCATACAGTAGATTATTTCGGCTGTTTTCGTATAAACCGAATATTTCCGAATGTAGGTACTTGTTGAATGTAATTGTACTGATCGAATAAAGAATTTGTATTATTTCAATTTCAGAGACCCATAGTCTCATTCTCTATAGAAGACAGACAAGCCCTAAACGCCAGGAAGAAACGTCTAGAAAAGTCCATAGCCAACAATCCACAGAACCAAAAAGAAGAATCAAACGCCACCGATAATAAAACCAGCAGGAATAGAAAGCGCAAGCTCAAAATGGCCCCAGACGAGAGTTATGTCAAAAAGGGACGATTCGAAAAGAAAAACAACTTCAATAGACAACAAAACTTTAATAATCCGGGGAAATTTGTTATGAGACAAAATGATGAAGAGCACAGTGATTATGCTGGGTTAACAGCTAAAGAGGGAACGCAACATAAAATGAGGAATAACCATAAACTAAGAGCTCAGGCCGACATCCATAAACAAAATGTCAAGTTAGAAAAGAAAAAGGGCAAGCGAGCTTCGAGAATCAAATTGGCGGCGAAAGAGAGAATAAAACTTCCGAAACAAATGATTAATAAAGATAAAACTGGAAAGAGGAAGAGGAACCGAGCACCTAGAGAGGTTTTTTAAACTCAAATGTTAATAATGTACTCTTGTATTGTATATATTTTGTTTGAAGTAAAATGTATTTAAAGGAAACAGTTTTATTATTTCTTAGTCATTTTAATACAAATCATCCAGTACTTGATAAAATAAGTACACAATTATTAACTTATTATGTAAAGTAAATAAAGTACATTCCAAAAAGGATTTTAGGCCTGCATTAATAAAGTTAATTTATATCCTTGATGAAGAAAATAGGGTTCATTTTCGATTATCAGAATTTTATCTGACGGGCCGGTGACTTTCACGCCACTAATTGTGGGTTGGGTTCCCATATATATATACGAGGAGAAATATTTGCAGGCGTGAACATGTCTAGGTCTTTAATAATAATAAATATCCTTGGACATTCTTTTTACACACGGCCCACCTGATTCCAAACTAAGCAAAGCTTGTACTATGGAAACCAGATGACTGATACACTATATTTTTTTTTCTAAATACATTACACCCAGACAAAGAACAAACAGACATGTTCATGCACAAAAAATGTTTGTCCTGGGTGGGAATCGGACCCGCGACCTGCGACATGGCAGTCAGGGCTAACCACCAAGCCAACTAGCCTGTCAAAGTTATATATTAAAATAGTAAGTTTATCTGGTTTCTGCTTGGTTTGGGATCAGATAATTGAAATAATAGATATCCCAGGACATCTGACATCCGAACACATGGGTATTCGGAGCACTAAAATAATGATTATCTTTCCAATACAGGCCTAAATAATATGAGTAAAAATATTAAAATGTTTTATACAACTTATCACAATTATACAACAAAACAGTTCCATACCTATTACCAAAAAATACTATTGATTGAGAAGGTCCTATAAATCTATAACTATAGTCTAAGTCTCATTTTTTCTGGGTGTTGGAGAACGCCACATGTGTTGAGGTGGTCAAACAACGCGGCGACGTACTCTTTAGGATGGTGGGTGTAGTGGAGCACGTGGGGAGATTTGTCCCAGCATTTCCAGTTACACTGTGGAAAATAAAAAATGGCGTAAGCACTAACATATCACAAGTGTAGCGGCGTCCTATCGACTGCGCCAGAACGCTGGAAAGAGAATTGAGAGACGTCAACGGTGTACGCGATGTTCAATTTCCCATTGCATTGGTTTTTGGCCTACTCGATACGATGACGATACGCTTATGAAAGATTAGCGACCCGCCCCGGATTCGCTCAGGTGCAATGTAGATACTAATACATATAAACCTTCCTCTTCAATCACTATCTATTAAAAAAAACCGCATCAAAATCCGTTGCGTAGTTTTAAAGATTTAAGCATACATATATATAGGGACAGAGAAAGCGACTTTGTTTTATACTATGTAGTGATGTTCGTGCTTAGGGCAGATTACTAGTAGGGTGCTGCTGGCTGATAGTGTCCGATGTCGAAGTAATTTTGCCGATATATCGACGGCGCTAGGACTGTCAGCTAACTATCAATCACCCATCAATCAATCTATTCGCAAATCGGTCTTTAGCTTTCGCCTCAGCATCGCCCACGATCTCATGATAAAAATAAAGCAATAAAGTCGGTCGGTAGCTTCGTTGAGTTGTGAAAAAAGGACAAACAAAAAAACTATCCCTGTTTTGCATTTCTAACATTAGAGGATTCGAAATAGAACGGATTTGTGTACCTTGGTACATGAATATACTTTTATCCCGAGCAAGCATTAGATACATTTGAAAACTATTTTATCTCGTAATCTTGTGTGGTCAATAAATGTTTTCTATTTAAAATATCGGGACGAAATGTAGAATAAAATAATTGAAGTAATACCTTAATACCCATATTGTTCCAACAATTATGAGCATGTCTACTTCTCTTTTCGGCTCCTATAGGATCAGTTTTGGAGACCAGAAACAGCGCAGGGGCTCTGCACGGCGTCTCATGGTACACCTCTGTAGCTCTTAAGTAGTGCTTAGTCGCTACTTCGTGGTACTTCTTTAGGTGATATCTGAGGTCAAATATCATACATCATTTAATTATGTTAATTTAAAATTGACTAACAGGGAGACGGTCCACCTGATAGTAAGTTGGCACCGCCGGCTATGGATTGCAACTCTGTGCGTTGCTAATTCACATGTGCCTGTTACTTCACCGGTCCCTTTAAATTTCTAACCGAATTACAGTTATGCACGTGAAATGGGTACGGTGGTAGAACTTCCCCGGACGTTGGTACACACCGACAGATGTTGGTGAATGCAGCATACTTCATGATATTTTCCTTATTCGTATTCTGGTAGTATTTGTAGTCAGTTGAAAGTGAACATAACTGTTATTTTTTTCCACAATATTAGTAAGAATAGGGATGTGTCCTGATAAGTCAAATCAGCAATTCTTTATGAAATGTCAAAACGAGCGAATGTATGGAGTTTTGAAATAGATGAAATAGCAAGTTGCGACGTCTTAATTGTACAGCATCAAATAACATACTCTCTATGATTAGATCGGTACTGAAAAACCACATTAATGATTTAATTTTGATCATATTTATTGTTTTCGTATATTTTTGGATGTTCAATACACTGGTTAGTGTTTGATCATTTATCTTTAATCTAGGACACATCCCAATACCTATGGAACCCTGAGTGAGGTAATTAGATTTTTGGTAAACTACGCTTTTAACTAATTATACTTACTTGAGGTAACTCCTGAAGGTTTCCTGCAGGAATTTGTTTTTAGGGAACACGGCAGTGGGGAAGCCCACGGGTATTTCATGTATATCCGCCGCTGAGTCCCACACCTGGGCATCTACACGATCTAACACTGGCTGGTATCTACAAAAAAAATACTACAAATTTGAAGATGTCTGTGCACTAAAATACGCAAAATCAGCTGATCCTATTTAAAATAAATTCTTCACACAAACAGGAAATATTCTGGAAAAACACATCGGATACTTTTCATCACAGAAAAATATTAAACCCCACGGGAACACCGAACACGGTTAAAACCTCGGGTTAGAAGCTAGTAAGAAGTGAGTCTCCCATCATCCGTCTGGGTATGTGACGATATGCCCTAAAGTGATCAGTATACAGAGCTTCGAATAGAGTTGCTAGCTCACCTGGTGGCTAAACAGAGGTAGCCATTTAGCAGATTCCAACAGATTACAAATACTTACTTTTCTTTATTATTAGCGGCTCGCACCAGCAGCTCAGCCCAGACATACGCACCGACTGAGAAGCCGTGCACTACCATGGGAGTGTGTTCGTTTGATTCCATGAACTTCATCAGGTCTGCGGCTATCAGCTGGAAATATCAGTAAAATGTTTCTTTTTTCATGTGGTAAAAGAAGTCAGTAAGTCGAAGACCTCAATAATACTTAAAAATTATATCCTGAACATTTCTTTGTAAAACCACGGAATGAAAGCTTTTTTACAGACCGCTAGAGGTGCTGAAGAAATATTTTTTTGTCTGCTGCCCCGCGCGATGCTTAGGATAGTGTTTTCGGGTGTAGGTATATAACTGTGTCTTTGGCACGGTCTGTATTTTAAATTATTGTAAAAAAAGCGTGGGTTGCATGGTGTCAATAGTTATAAATATTTAATTGACAGATATGAGAAGGATTATCATTTCGATAATATCTTGAAAAGCACCCCCGCTTTTTTTTAAATAAAACATTTTTTTTCTTTTTCAAACTATTAATAACTTATATAATTATAATATGCACGCATGCGTAGTTTGCGCACTAGCTCTATCTTTCTTACTCGCATGCAAAGGATGCGGAAAGAAATTAATTAATCCTGGCGAATCTAATTAGGATAATCGGATGCTTTGATCGGATTATTGCGTTGTCATCGATCTTTGACAGGTGTGCAAAGTTTGAATTAAATCTGATCGTTCAAAATAGGACAAAGTATTCAATGTAAAGAAATTCATATATTTTCACAAACATCATCCATCCAGTTATATCTACCAATAAAGTGTTGGTTGTAACTTCAGTAACTTTAAATTTGACCTTCATAAGTGCCCTCCGAAGGCCTAAACTGAAAAAATGGTTTTGAATTTTGAATTTTGAAAAAAGTTGTTTTATTATGATATTAAAGTTAAATAAGTACCTATATCTAAGTAAGTATTGCTTCCGATTTTTAGCTTGTTTCACTCTTGAGTTTTTTTACTGTATTATTTTGTATATTCCTTTTTTTTTCTATGTATATATTTGTTGGAAATTTTTATTGCGTGATATCGTAATAAACAAACTTAGATTCACATTTATAATATTAGTAGGGATAATTTACCTTTTAGGTTTTCGAATACTAATATAGTATAAAAAACAGAGTCTGATATTTTTCCAGAAACAGTGTGTGCGGATTTTCCTTGTAGGTACCTACTTCAATATGTTTTTGCGGTTAATAAAGAGATTGTTGTTGCATTTGTGCACCGAATATGGCGTAGGATCGATTAAATCGTGACAAATTTACCTATAAAGCTCTTTATTTACCCAATTCTGTTCCGGAATGGAAATACAGTAGTTATCCACGCAATAACACTGTTTGCGTCATTATCTACGCTTGTTTTTCATACGTATTCTATTTAACAAGGTCATCAACTTTCTGAGAGATTAATTAAAAGACAATTGCTAAAGTACCTATAATTATACCTTTGAGGTTCAGGTATAGATTACATAATAGTTATTACGTAGCTCAGGCCAGTTGGCTTGGTGGTTAGCGACTCCGATTGCAAACCGAAGGTCGTGGGTTCGATTCCCACCCAGGACAAACATTTATGTGCATGAACATGTCTGTTTCTTCTGTGTCTGGGTGTAAATATCTATATAAGTATGTATTTAGAAAAAAGTAATATATGTAGCATATCAGTTATCTGGTTTCCATGGTACAAGCTCTGCTTAGTTTGGGATCAGATGGCCGTGTGTAAAAGAATGTCCCATTTTTTAATTAAAAAATTTTATTACTCAGTATTACAAATAAAAACCCCGTGTCGGATCGGGCGGCACTAGCACGATTCCAAAGTAGGTAATAGGGCAGATCAAGCCCTGGCTACACAATCTAGCGAAAGCCAGAATCGTGTCTGGTGCAAGCCGAAACAGGGCCGAATTACTTACTTCATCATTGTCATCAGGCACACAAATCCACGAATTAAAAGCATTAAGTATGTCATAATTCCATAATTCATGTGACTTTAAGTTTAAATAACGCGTTTTAATTATCTTTCTGAACCGATTATACGATGTATTTTTTTTTTCTTGCCTAATTTTAGTTATAGTGTTACATAAAACCTTAAATGTGAAAATGACGCCATGTAAACGGTAGAATGGTTTTGTGATCTTTGCATTAGTCTATTCCACTGCAGTCTGTCACTTTTTTCTTTTTTTATTCTGGGGCTCGATTCTCTAAGGAAAATGACACTAACTCGAGGATGTTTCGTCGCGGCCCCTATGCTCTATCTCTGTCGCTTACTACACTAATGCTACTATTCACGTGAGAGGTAAGCTCTCCGAGGCCTCCGTGAAGTGGCTCGCCGACGAAGTTTGTATTAGCTGAATAAGGGGGCAGATCTTTATTTAGTCAAAGCAAAGGCGCGTAAATTGGTGCTTCTGTACGTTAAGAAATTAAAGAATTTCAAAATTAAAATTTCATAGTCAAAGAAAACATGTGTATCTTATTTTTTGAAGTAGTTTCATTTCTTATAATAAATGTATGTTGAAATAATCATAGACATGAAAAACTCACCTGTGAACCTTTATGGGGCCACATGAGTTGCCAAGGCGTACACGACACAGAGGCCACGTCGAACCCTTGTTCTAAGTACAAGTTGGCATACTTCAACACATGGTTGGGTTTTGCCATCATCCAGTTCATTATAATGCATAGCGGCTTGTTCCTCTGTTTGTTTAGTCTGAAAAAAGACAACCATAACTTAATAATAGACCTTCTAATGGGCAGACGGTCCACCTGATGGTAAGTGGTCACCTCCGTGTATGGGCGGAAATGGGATAGGTAGTACTTAATACTTCCCTGGATAGACCCTCAAGTGCCGCAAATACTTGGGTCTACCTGATTGTGAATATTTGGGGCTTGCGTTAAAACCATGGGTCCATAGTCGCAACAAACTCTGATCGTTGAGGATGTAGGCAAGCGTTTGGCATTACCCTCTGAGGACTTGAGAGTCAGAGACTTTTTACCCTGAGATTTGGTTTGAGCAACGCTGATAGTTTCAAGGTTAGGTACAGTCAGCAACATAAGTAGCTGAACAGATTCAAGTTTACGTACCAAATGTACACTACATCTATCCATGATATGAAAAAATAAAGTAATTAGGACTTTAGTAAATGTCTGTCTAAAAAGCCTACAATTTTACATTTCTACATCATGGATTCGTTTTTGAGTTCTGGTGTTTTGCAATTTTGGATCTGTTAAGCTCTGACCGTACCATGGACCGTTTATTTCATTTAACTCTTTCATTTCTTTTTGTATTGTAATAAAGTTGATATTTCTATAATTATTGTAAATTATACAAATCATTACCAAAATGTATAAAAGAAGTAAAAAATTCCATTAAATTTAAAAAATTACTAAAGAAACACATCTTCAATGGCCGAACTCTAGATAAATAAAAAAAATCTATATATAAATATATTTTTAATCCGACAGTGCGCACGGTGCTTTATAATAATCGCGATAAGAATACGAAGCGCTCGGAGACCGCATGATCCGAACCGGCCGATGAATATACTAAATATTTTACCCGCATTATAGATTTATAACATTTAATTTTAATTGTACTTTTGCAACTCTGGACTTAATCTATATTCAGTTGTAACGTTTGTTTCTCGTTTAAGTGATTTGTGTAATCTTTGAGAAATAAATAAATTTTGAACCGTAAATAATAACTAATATTTAACAAAAACAATATCTTGTGAAATTCTTTACACACGACTGTCTGGTCCCAAATTAAGCAGAGCTTATATTGATACTACAGCAACTGATACATACTGTACTTATTAAAAACATATAAATAAATAACCTGGGTCATTCTTTTACTCACGGCCATCTGGTCCAAACTAAGCAGAGCTTGTACTATAAAAACCAGATAACTGATATACTACATATACTACTTTTTTCTAAATACATACTTATATAGATATTTACACCCAGACACAGAACAAACAGACATGTTCATGCACACAAATATTTGTCCTGGGTGGGAATCGAACCCGCGACCTTCGGTTTGGCAGTCAGAGCGTTAACCACCAAGCCAACTGGCCTGTGAATTATATATAGATACAGAACAAGCAGACATGTTCAAGCAGACAAATTTTCCTGGGTGGAAATTGAACCCACGTTCTGGGGTGTGGCGGTCAGGCTCTCTAACCACAAAAGAACCCCAAACCGACTGGTTCTTAAAGTGAAGTCATAATTATAGCGAGGGTATTGTCTATACCTACTGTCAGAAAAACACAAACACATTTATTTATGTAAGATTTTTACAAGGTCGTTTCAATAGTCTTATTCAATAGTAGGTATTTCTTTTTAAAATTACGACTACCTAAAAATTTCACGAAAAATTACTTTTCTGTACTTCTTTTTCAATTACAACTATCATAGAACATCACGAATAATATTTTTTCTCGTGCATAGCATCACAGATAATCTATATTTATATTATAAACTTTAACTGACAGATAGCTGATTTTATAAGGAATAACTTGGCAACATTTTGTCCCAGGAAAATATATCATCCCGCTGGACCGCGGGTGAAGCCGCAGGGGAACGCTATATAATGAGAAAAACCTATGCATTAGGTATCAGCCAAATACATGACATGTATTGAGTATTTAAAAAATCTGTATTGTATTGTTGATTTCTTGCGAACTATACATAAACTTTTGAACTTTTAACACTGCATTGTTTGGTGAGGTTATTGCTATTCCTTATTGAATATTTAGCAAGTACTTAATAGTACGAGATCCGACCGCGTGATTTATACGTTCATATGTTTGATTAATAAAATATAATTTTTATCGATATTTATAACTAAACCAATGCAGATCCGCAAAGGTGGCCATCCAAATTTGGCCGCAATTAATTTTAATTAAAATGTAATTAATTATTTATTTTTGAACAATTACGTTCACTTGTAATTGTTAAAAAATATATTTCATTAGAAAGAAATATACCTGAGATACCGAGAAAGTTCAAGGTGCCATCCCTCACTTGGCCGCAACCTAATGTCAGCCAGGTGTAAACAGGTATAATTTCGTTAAATATATACGTTCATAATGTATTATCATGTTATACATACCAAATTGAAGATTAATTCTTTCCCTACATGATGAGATATAGGTGCCTATGCAAAAATGCCCGCAAATAGTGACTGCCAACGATTAAAGATAAATAAAAGCGAGAGAAACTTAAGATAAACACCCCATGTCGAATAAAGATAGAGCATCCCAGCTGCTTGTCGTTTTTATGCTACTGCGCATGCGTCCATAGATAAGGTGCTCAACTAGTAGCTCGCGTATTTGCTTGGAGTTTAAAATACTCCAAAAATTGAGCAGTAAAAATAATATGTCATAATAATTAATCTACCAAACTAGTGTTTTCAATATTTTTTTAATTATATTCAACTAAAACAATATTTTTTAACTGTGAAACGTCATTTTAAATATAAATTAATATTAATATATTTAATTTTTTTTTTTAAACAATTCATGTGATAACCAAATTCATTTGTTGATTCCACATTAAGTTTTAGGTTATGATACATAAAATTTTTGTGACGTCGAAACAATATCATTAAAAAACACTTTTTAAATGATACATCACTAAAGTTAAGCACTTCTTGCTTTTCATTACACAACAAAAAACACTTCTTCATTTTATTCTTACGTTTTAATAACGTTAAGAATGAAATATATCAATATTAATATTAACAAAGTTTTATAATTTTGGACTTGAAAAAAAACAACGTGGCGCATAAGACTGTCAAAAACATATGATTGCAATATTCAGTACGGTATTTAGTTGAGCACCTCGCCTATGGACGCATGCGCAGTAGCATAAAAACGACAAGCAGCTGGGATGCTCTATCTTTATTCGACATGGGGTGTTTATCTTAAGTTTCTCTCGCTTTTATTTATCTTTAATCGTTGGCAGTCACTATTTGCGGGCATTTTTGCATAGGCACCTATATCTCATCATGTAGGGAAAGAATTAATCTTCAATTTGGTATGTATAACATGATAATACATTATGAACGTATATATTTAACGAAATTATACCTGTTTACACCTGGCTGACATTAGGTTGCGGCCAAGTGAGGGATGGCACCTTGAACTTTCTCGGTATCTCAGGTATATTTCTTTCTAATGAAATATATTTTTTAACAATTACAAGTGAACGTAATTGTTCAAAAATAAATAATTAATTACATTTTAATTAAAATTAATTGCGGCCAAATTTGGATGGCCACCTTTGCGGATCTGCATTGGTTTAGTTATAAATATCGATAAAAATTATATTTTATTAATCAAACATATGAACGTATAAATCACGCGGTCGGATCTTAGACTATAAGTATGTACCTAGCTATCATTAAGTTTGTATTTTAGATTTTTTTTTAAAAATTCATGAGCTCGAATGTCGTCTATGTAGGGTAGTGTTTTTTTTTGTATTTTTTTTATAACTGGATTCGTCGTTTTTACCACATAGCATAAAATATAATGCAATCCTAGGTACTTCCTTCTTATGCTAATCCTACAAATTTATAAATGCAAAAGTGACTGTTACCTTTTTATAACCTTATTACAACTAACCGTTAGAGGGTATCATTACGACATTTATTTATTTATTTAAAGGATCGCCAACAAATGATACACAGCTATACATTAAAGGATGTTACAATAATACGTGCCTTGTGCTCATTCAGTTATAGGCAACCACAACTAACACAGGAAGCACCAGTACAGTTAACATATAATTATAAATGTAAAATAATAAAAATGGAAGTGAGAAAAACAAAAATAAAATTATTAATTTTTAACAAAGGTTAATAGTGTAGAGATATATTAATACTCACAGCTCTGTAATTTTGTAATATTCTAAAATGAAGTCTCTAAATTTATGCAAAGTATCACAAAAAATGTCAAACTTTAACAGATGAGCGAGATCGTTATATAACTTCGTCTTTCTAGTAATTGGCGAGTTAAGCCCTAAATTGGTCTTATATCTACCTATATTGAACAGTTTGAAGACATTTGAGCGCGGCAACCTACTTGGAGCTGAGATATGGATCTTAGTCAATAACTCAGGACAGTCAATGTTATTATTTAATATGTTATATAAGAATGAAAAATCAAGGAGCTTACGTCTATGGTTTAGTGGGACGACATTGAAGTGTTTCAGACGGGCATTGTACGAATGTAGGGATCTGTGTAGTTTTGTTTTATACGTCAGATGGCTAAGGAACCTTCTCTGAACGCGTTCGAGCCGACTTCTGTGAACTTGGTAATGCGGTGACCAAACCTGGGAGCAGTACTCTAGTATACTACGAACTAATGAGTTGAATAAGAGAATCTTAGTTTTTGGACTTTTAAATTTTTTGGTGTTTCTGATTATGAATCCACACATTTTTGAGGCATTTAGTATTTTTTTATCTAGGTGTGCATTGAATGTTAACTTGTTGTCTACTAAAACGCCCAAATCACGTATACATTCAACTTGCTTAAGAGGCTGGCTATTTATACTGTATGATGTTTGGAACTTAGTTTTATTTCTGCTAAAGGATATGTAATTACATTTATCTACATTCAAAATAATTTTATTTTTGATCACACCATTCAACCAAACGATTAATGTCATCTTGAACAAGAACACCATCATCTGCGCTATTTATAGGCTTTAACATTTTTAGGTCATCAGCAAACAGGTAAGCAATTGTGTGGTGGAAAAATTTCGTAATAGAATTTATAAGAATTAGGAACAAAAGAGGCCCCAGATGTGATCCCTGTGGTACGCCCGAAGTAACAGCAAATTCATGGGATTGGCGCCATTCACTACTACCTACGTAAAATCTAAGGTTGTAAAGATACGATTCAATCCATCTCAAGATGGGTCCGCCCACTCCGGCTTCTGCAAGCCTTGACAATAGTATAACGGTCCACTTTGTCAAAGGCTTTGCTGAAGTCCGTGTATATAGCATCCACCTGCGTATTAATAAGTAATAAAATAAGCTTAAAAAAATTTTAAACGCTTAGTCATTTCTGTCATATCAAAAAAAAATTTTTAAAATTGGCTAAATTTTAGGCCGCTAGACCACCGGGTCCCCTTAAGATGTTTTGTTTAGGTCATGACAAATGGTATAGGATAGGCACTTTTGCACTAGGATCTACTAACGGGAAAGCGAGCTCCATCTTCGACCTCATCTACACTTATCATCAGGTGAGATTGAGGTCAATTGCAAGACCCGTAATAAAAACCTTTAATAATATGCAGTGATAGCGTCTAGGTGTTCTCGACATGCGTTGCTACGCCAATTTTATTTTTTTATATCAGGATACCTCACAGGCGTACGTAGAACAACTCACTAAAGTGTTTATCGCTATTGGAAAAATAGTACATATAAGGAGGCATAGGGTTCAAACATACAAACGTTCATTTTTATATAGGTACTAGCGGTCCCCCGCGGTTTCACCCGCATTCCCGAGGGATGTTAAATTTTCCCGGGATAAAAAGTATCCTATATGTTATTCTAGGGCATGCTCTATCTATGTGCCAAGTTTCATCCAAATCCGTTCGGTCCTTTTTGCGTGAAAGAGTAACAAACATACATACATACATACTCACAAACATTCGCTTTTGTAATCATCATCAGCCTATCTCGGTCCACTGCTGGACATAGGCCTCACCTACGGAACGCCACAGAGCTTGATCCTCAGCTCTTTGTTTCCAACCGCTGCCTACACTACGTTTACCGAGTCGTGGTCTCCACTCTAGAACACGTCTACCCCAACGGTTATCGGTTCTACTGCAGATGTGACCAGCCCACAGCCACTTCCACTTGCTAATCCTTTGAGCTATGTCGAAAAATATGTCGATTGGTTCTTTGACGGATGACTTCATTTCGAATACGATCCTTCAGAGAGACACCGAGCATAGCTCTCTCCATACCTCGCTGAGCGACTTTGGTGAACCAGGCACCGTCAGTTTTAGTAGGAAATAGGTATTCTAAAGGTTAGTTAATGGATTACCTCATAGTAGTAGAGTCAACTTTGAGTTTGACATTGTCGTTAGAGATGTATCGAATGTTCTTCGTGAGGTCTTGTGAGTGGGCGTTGCGGTCGAACCTCGTGGTCGCCGGCGCGCGTGATAGTAGGGTCTGAAAAATAATGTAGGTAGAAAAAAAAAATTCAACTGTCAAACTTTTTACTAAAGTCAGACTATAGACCCGTTTTGACAGGTAAGGGTGTTATTGAAAAATGTACCATATATCGTTATAATAAGGTATATCAGTATCATACAATTAACTAAAGTCAGACTAAAGTTTTCAATATCTAATAGTCCCGATTTTGACAGGTTAAATTCAAATTCATTTATTTGCTGACTTATGTGTACAGTGAGGTGTTATAATAATAATTATTTGATCGACATAAGTCTGCCTAAGTTGGCGTGCAAAATACATTAGTAATCTAAACAAAATAATCAATACAAAATAATTAAAACAAAATAAATCAAAACTAAAATAATCAATACAAAACAATAATTACAAAATAATCAAGACAAAACAATCATTACAAAATAATCAAAAACAAAATGTCATAATTATCATCGAACCAACGATATTTAAAATGACAATCAATATATATAACAATTTTATTCTATTCACAGTATGATGGTGTCATTCAAAAACTCATTCACGTCATAATATAAGAGGTAACATGTAAGAGTGTTATTGTAAAATGTACCCTATGCTGTATAACATTAGCACGATTTTACAATTCACTAGTAGAACAAAAGATGAACCTTATCTCAAAGGAATATAGATAATACTTCTATAATATCCTTATCTGTCAAAACGGCCCTTTTACATCGCGACAAATATAGACAATCATCTTGAGCTTAAATTGAACATATCATGAATAGACACTGTCAAAAGTTAAAGTTAAAGTTCTCAAAGTTAAACTCCTACGGACCCCTAGCAAACAGGGTGCCCCATTTACTTTTTGATGGAAAAAGCTTTCGGTAAGCCGTCAAGATAATAAAGAAATAAATGACTTATCAATTTGAAAAATCCTTACGTTTATCTTTCAGTCAGTCAATTTATCTATCACAACTTTTTTCTTTTTTACATATTATATCTTAACTAGCTGTCCCCCATGGTTTCACCCACGTTTCCGAGGAATGTAACATATTCCCGGCACAAAATGTATCCTATCTGTTATTCCTATGTAAGTTTCATCGAAATCCGTTTGGTAGTTTTTGCGTGACTGAGTAACAAATATCCATACATACAAACTTTCGCATTTATAATATTAGTGGATAAGTTACCTTCTCCGTGATCCTCAATCCAATTCGTCCCTGATCCACAGCCACCAACACCACATTCCTTAATTTAAACACACCCATCTCGATGACTCGCTATTCACGACTGAAATATTAAATTAATATTAATTGTTTATAAATGAATTGTATACTTTTTGCCACTATTGTCAGATAGAAATAAAACAAAGCTTATTTTTCATGTTAGGATGCCATTAAAACTAATTGTACAGAAGAAAGAAAAAAACTTACAATATAACATACGAATAACTACATTCACACTCTTTTTTTTGTACTATTAAATATAAAAGAGAAGACCATGTCTATTGAAGTACTTATTTTATTTTTATTTCAACTAAATCCACAGCTTATAAATATTGTTATGCTAAATACTAAAAATAGCATTCTATGTTAGTATCTAATTGTAAAAGAACCTTATCCCTATTAGAAAAAGTCTCAATTCGATCAGTAAAAAAAATATTGTATCAAATCAAATATACAATATTTAAATATGTTTTTATGTTGTCACAGGTTTTTATGTTTGTACCGGACGAATGGGTTCGAAATGAAAATAAGAATAAAGAAGCTATTCGATTCCGTAAATACATAATAACCTAACACGAATATAATAGTATATATTTATATACTTAATTAACAATATCAAAATAGATCAGCAGCGTCCGTTACGCTTTTTGGGCATTGAGAAAGTAAATTGTAATTTCTGCCTTGAAATCTTGGGCAAATATTTAAAACTAAAAATGCCGGTGTTTTAACCTTAAGTTGCTTGTTTCTATCTAGTCATTATCCGTAGGCATGCGAGTTTATTTTTACATTATGACACGCACACAAAAAGGTTATTCGCTTCTCGGTCTGGAGTCTAGACTTTGTTTTGGTTGCGAAAATCCGTCAGTCAGTCAGTATACGTATAATGTACATAATATATCAGTTAATATCGATTAGTAATATAACCTTTTCAGGTGTCATTATTTCAAAATTATCGTGCACCCCTACTGATAATGACTAGTAATAAACAAGGATCTAGGTTAAAATACCGGCTATATTATATATTATACTTAACTGACTGACTCACATATTTTCGCAACCAAAACAAAATCTAGACCGAGAAGCGAATGACCTTTGTTTCTATCCTTAGCCTGTTACAATTAAGAAGTCAATTATGCATGTATGACATTTAGAATTTCTTGGAAACATTTGGTTTATTATTACTTTTGGAATACTTAGTTTATCTATTTATCCAATTGTGTAGTGACGATTGAACCAATCTTTTAATAAATTAAGTAAAATTTCGATTAAGTAATAGAAAATCCTTTTTTTATATTTGATATAGAGAGTACCTATAATAAATCTAAAACCATCGTAAATACACACGTAGGATACTTATACTGAACCTGAAAAAAAAACAGATTCACAAATAGAAGCAATCGCAGTTCGTTTTAGTACTGTCATATAAAATTTTTAAAAACATACACGTCGAATTAACAACCTCCTTTTTATAGTCGCTTATTTATTAGTGGAGTCTATAACTAAGGAATTATTTTTGTAAGAATAAGGTTTTGTATTATATATTTTATGGACAGTGTAGTCCAGGAGGAATCGGCGCATGAGTACCGAAAACTATTCCACCTCAATTTTTTTATGCGATCCTCTTTAAATTGTCCTACTGATGATATAAATGCATGTTGCCATGGGGCAACCCCGTGCCATATTGTTTAAACTGAAATTGTTTAAACAATTGTAAGGAATTGTTGTTTTTCAACCGGACAAATTTTTTTTATATTCTTTATTGAAATACGAATAAAAAAAGTCCTATGACTTTTCACGATAAAGTTAATATTTTTAGAGATATGAATTTTTAAAGGTTCGAAAAATCTCAAATTTGGGTACTTTTGACCCATGAAAAATATATTAAAAAAAAAAATAAAATATAAATAATATTTTTTTTTTAATTCTTTATACAATAGTTAATAATATTCTTAATAGATACTTTTAAAAATGTTATTGTTTATACCTGTTTCATAATTGTTAATTTCACGCGCTCACAAGTATGCGCCGCTTACCTTTAAGTATCGCCGTCTCTCTCTGACTCATGCGCTGCATCGGCCTCTCTGTGTCCTGAATCATTATTTATCATTTATCTTAAAAACTATTAACTTTATCAAGATTGTTAAGGAGAGCAATGTTATTAATAATTAAATTGTCTACAATTTGTTTTCTATAAATTTTTTTCTGGAATCAATATTACGAAAGTTATTTAAGCATGAATCGGAACATGTAATTAAAATTACTTTTTTATCAGTTTATATTATTTTTTTGTTATTATCATAGTAATTTATGAATTTTTATCAACAATAATAATATATAACAGTATTTGAAAATTTTTTGGAATCACAATTATATATAAATAATAAAAATATATTGGTACGCACTTAAATGTTCGAATTCAAAATTAATAAAATAAAAAATACTTATATGTATATGTATCATGGTGTTTATATGATTGTGTCTAAGTAAGGAAAATATTTTTTTTGTTTGTTATTTTTTCAAGGTTACTCTTTGTATAAAACCTCAAGATCTTCGTTTGTTCTTGTGACAAAATTATTGATTATATAGAGCATTTAAAATAAACAGACAAGTTAGTGCCTGTCAGTTCTCAACTGATCATTTTTTGTTTTTTGCTCATAGTTATTCAGTCTTTTTTATTTTGTTCAAGATGTAAGATTGTTAAACGTTGTTCCACTGATTCCAGTGATCTCGTGTATTATTAACATTTTTAGATGGATATATTTTCAGTTTTTGTGATTTTTCGTTACAATCAATGTGAGTGTCATGTCGTTTTTAGTTGTTCCCAAGAAAAGAAAATATAGTGATACTACTCTAACATGTATTTTTTGTGAAATTGCAAATAATGTAGTGAAGAATCCGAAGCCTGATACATATATAACTGTACAACGTGCAGCTTCTCGACGAAAAGATGATGCCGCTATCCGGTTTGAAAATTTGTTTAATTCTTCTCTTGATAAACAAACATTTTCGTGGCACAGAACATGTTATGCAAGTTATACAAGTGAAGAAAAAATTAGGCGACGAGAAATACAACTACACAAACAAGATCAAAATTTTCAGGAAGTACAGTCGACAGAACCCTCAACTTCAAGTACAATTTATACTTCTCGTCGGTCCACCAGAAATGTAGAAAACGACAGTGATCTGTGCATAATATGCGGCCAGTTAAAAAAAAATCAGGTAAAAGCGACATACGTTCTATCTGATCACGACGCAGCTGAAAATTTTTTAACTGTTGCACGTCTAAAAATGGATGATGTTTTTAAAAAAATATGTACATTCGATTCGGTTGACAATCTTCTCGCTCAGCAAGTTAAATATCACAAATTGTGTTATAGAAGCTATTTATATGTTCCTGAAAACTCTAATAATAAAGGTGGCCGACCAAGTGTCAAGATTCCTGATGATGTTATCAATAAAGCATTTGAAGATTTGTTGAAAGAGATTGAAATCCCTTTATGCAACTCGACGGCTTACGAATTAAGTTTTTTAACTAAACGTCTCAACAGCTTTATCGAGAATCAGGAATTATCTGCTAACAACGAAATAACTAAAGATCTCTTAATTAAAAAATATGGAGAAAAAATTTTATTTTCTCATCCAGTAGACAAATCTAAATCGGCAGTTGTCATTATGGTTAATATACCTTTAGAACTATTAGCTGAAAAAATTCGAGAATCGAGTGATTCCAGAAAACTAATTCGCCAATGTGCTGAACAATTGAAAACCGAAGTTATTTCTAACATTGATGTTAATGCTTCAGGGTATATTGGCGATGAAAATGTCATTCATAAAAGTTTGGAAAATATTGAAATACCACCGACATGGCTTTATTTCTTTCAAATGTTATTAACTAATAAAAAATCTTTTTCGGGCACAAAATTAAGACGTGCTAAAGTTTTATTTACAGACATTTGTTACGTTATGAAAGGAGTGCATAGTCCAAAACATATAGCTCTCGCTCAAACAATCCATCATTTAACTCGATCAAAACATATCATAAACATATTATTTAAACTAGGATACTGTGTAAGCTACACAGATTTATTAGATTTAGATGAATTGTTGATTAAAAAAATTATTTATGAACAAGATTGTAATGCTGTAAGGAGGCCTACTAATATTGTGAATGATTCGTCACTATTTCTTCATGGAGCTATTGATAATAATGATTTTTTAGAAGAAACTTTAAGCGGAAAAAATACAACACATGTAACAGCAATGATATTATACCAAGAGCAATCTACCAGATCAGAGAATCAAGTTCAGTTAGTGAGAAAACAAGAAGTCGTGAATATTAATTATGAGTCTTTATCTTCACAACCTCTTCATCATTTTGTAGTGACTAATAACAAACCCTTATGCGTTAATTATGCCGACATTAATGTACTTGATGTAACAACTACTCATTACACAGAATTAATTTGGATTCTAAGTAAATTAAAATTTGATGAAGATAACGATATCCTCCGTAGCAATGAAAATGTTGTTCCTAGCTGGTCTCCGTTCTGTCAAAATGCTCAGTGATGATTCTAATTCTGTTTCTAAGATTGGGTTTTGCGAGCTGCTACCACATGCACCAACTTCACACGATGTTGTATTTACAGCGATGAAGAATTATATTTTATTAAATGAGCAAATAGGTAAAGAATATAGTGTTTTAAGTGCAGATATGGCAATATACTTGATAGCTAAGGTTATTCAAATGCAAACTCCTGATCCTTTCCCGAAATTAATATTAAGAATTGGTACTTTTCATTTGCAAAAAACCTGGCTTCATTGTTTGGGACAGTATTTAGCTGGTTCTGGCATTGAAAATATTTTAGTCGATGGGGATGTTTATGGTGAAAATACTGTGCAATCAATCTTCAGTGGCTTACATTACAACAGAGGCGTAAGAGCACATAAACTTCTGTATGAAAGTATTAAAGTACTACAAATAATGGAGTACCTGAAGTGCTGTAATAATTCAGATCTCAAATATTTGCTAGAATTACCCTCATTTAATTTATTAAGAGAAGCCATAGTTGATCGCGATAATTGTAAAGTTCGCCAAATTTTTTCAGAAATAATTACTGCGTCTAAATGGTTTTTTGATAAGTTCATAGAATTTTTAAATACTAAAAGTTATGAAAATGAGACTTTTTTATACTTAAAAAGATATTGTGAAATGGTAGAAATCCTGTTTGATTCGATTAAAGCTGATAGAGAAGGTAATTTCCAGCTTCATTTGATATCAACGCGACAAATGCTGCCTTACTTTTTTAGCATGAATCATTATTTATATGCGCGAGGAGTATCTTTGTATCTTCAAGATATGCTTCAACTGCCCAATATTGTAATGTATGATTTAAACCGTGGAATGATGTCAGTCAAGAGAAAAGAGGGTATTTTTAACGGTGTTGGAAGTGATTTAGCATTAGAGCAATCTCAAAATAGATCATCAGCAATTAGTGGTGGTTTAATAGGCATAACACAGAATGAACATGCTATGCAAAGGTGGATTTTGCTGTACCCTTTAAAAAATTCTATTCACCAATCATTTTTATCTTTCTGTGATTTACATGATGATGATCCTGCAAATGATATTCGCGCATTCAGTCATCATGAATGGAGTCCGAGTCAAATTAAAAGAGATGATACAGATGTGGACATTATTGTAAATAATTTAAAGAGTAAAAATATATTTGATAATATTACAGGCTGCACAAGCTTATTTAATATTTCAAATGGGAAATTAGCAAGTGAAGAGACAAGCAAATATCTATTATCATTGAAAGAAAATGGTGAAAATTTATTACAATCTTTTATGGAAGAACGTATTATTCGCAAAGATAAAAGTATTTTCGATCGTATGCCTAGAGTTTTAGTAAAAAATTTTGCGTATACTGAAAAAACTAAACCTAAAAATGAAAACAGTAAAGAACTAAAAGAAACCAAAGAATTAATGGATATTCAACAACTTCTAATGTTGTGTGTTCAAAGAGAGTATAGTGTAGATTCTTTAGCAAAATACGAGTTATTAAATTATCCTAAAGCTCTTGCTGATGATGATGGTTTTTATAAAAAATCTGTGAAGTCTGTTTTAATGGAAGAGATTGAGAAAGAAACATTGTGTACTGTAACTTCGATGACTTCATTGTCTTCTTCAAATTCTAAAATACATTTGTTTGATGGAATGACAGTAGTACATCGATTGCAGCTATCTAAGCATGCAACATTTGGTGAATTTGCTACAGCATTTTTTAATTATGTTACATCATATTTTAAAAAGCCGAAAGTTACGCGTGTTGATATTGTATTTGATAGGTATGACAATCAAAGCATCAAGTATTTAGAAGCTGCATTAAGAGCCAAAAATATAAAAACATGTGAAATAGTTATTCAAGGGCCCAATACTAAAATTCCTAAAAATATTTCAACATTTCTAACAAGTCCGAAAAATAAGCTAGAGTTAGTAAGATTTCTGTGTCAAAATGTTTTACAGTACGTTTCACTTACTGATAATCAAGAATTAATTATTTCTGGTGGCTTTGATAATGTTTGTAAATGTTATAGTATTCAAGGTGGAAAAATTTCTGAGGTACCGGAATTACTAAACAATCACATTGAGGCTGATACTCGAATTTTTTGTCACGCTGCTTACAATGTTCAGTTGAATTCTGAAATAATAATTCACAGTGTAGACACTGATGTTTTTGTACTAAGTATTTATTATTGGTCACGGTTGAAAAAAAGCGGTTGTTCCGGACTATGGATGGAAATTAATAATAAAAAATCACGATTTCTTTCGTGTCACAAAGCAGCTGATTCTCTAACGTACCCGGTTTGTGAAATTTTACCTGCCTTACACGCATTTACGGGTTGTGATACGACTAGTAAAATTGGCACAAAAAAAAAATCTTTAGAAATAATAAAAATACAAGAAAATCGTAATGTTTTACTCCCTCTTGGCAATGGGTTAGAATTAAGTACTGAGGAGTTGAAAGGCTTAGAAACATTATATTTAAATATTTTGGGTAAAAAAGGTAACACCGCGGATGAAGCTAGACAAATTATTTTTTCTCGTTGTTTTGGCACTAATATTAATTTATCAAAAATTCCATGCACATCAGATGCCTTGCATTTGCATGCACTTAGAGCTTCTGCTCAGACATACATTTGGAAAAATGCATTGAATCCCCAATATAAAACATTAGATTTTACGAATTTCGGATACAAACTAGAGAATAGTACTTTGCTACCTTTATTTATGAACAAAAGCCCATTTCCAACTGATCTTAAAAAACCGTGTAATTGTAAGAAAGCCTGTAAAACCAAAGCTTGTTACTGTAACAAAAATAATATTAGTTGCATACTTCTATGTGGCTGTGATTCGGAAGACTGTAAGAATATAATATATAAAAATGATATTAATAATAAATAAATACTTTTTCTTAAATCTTGTTTCATTATTTCATACTTCTACATCCATAACCTTCGTTTGAAGAAGTTATTCAATGTAATAACTTTCTGTTTTAATAACAAAAAAATAATATAAACTGATAAAAAAGTAATTTTAATTACATGTTCCGATTCATGTTTAAATAACTTTCGTAAAATTGATTCCAGAAAAAAATTTATAGAAAACAAATTGTAGACAATTTAATTATTAATAACATTGCTCTCCTTAACAATCTTGATAAAGTTAATAGTTTTTAAGATAAATGATAAATAATGATTCAGGACACAGAGAGGCCGATGCAGCGCATGAGTCAGAGAGAGACGGCGATACTTAAAGGTAAGCGGCGCATACTTGTGAGCGCGTGAAATTAACAATTATGAAACAGGTATAAACAATAACATTTTTAAAAGTATCTATTAAGAATATTATTAACTATTGTATAAAGAATTAAAAAAAAAATATTATTTATATTTTTTTTTTTTTTTAATATATTTTTCATGGGTCAAAAGTACCCAAATTTGAGATTTTTCGAACCTTTAAAAATTCATATCTCTAAAAATATTAACTTTATCGTGAAAAGTCATAGGACTTTTTTTATTCGTATTTCAATAAAGAATATAAAAAAAATTTGTCCGGTTGAAAAACAACAATTCCTTACAATTGTTTAAACAATTTCAGTTTAAACAATATGGCACGGGGTTGCCCCATGGCAACATGCATTTATATCATCAGTAGGACAATTTAAAGAGGATCGCATAAAAAAATTGAGGTGGAATAGTTTTCGGTACTCATGCGCCGATTCCTCCTGGACTAGTGCAGCTACAAAAGTTAAGGTTTACAAAACTTAAAAATAATGAAAACGAATGTCAATGAAATATCCCAAAATAATCTATTTGAATATAGAAACAATGAATTAACATTGTAGTCGACCCCTATTCCGATTTCCGTTTCCATAACATACATAAATTGATCTAATTAAACGTCGGTTCATTGACCCGTTTTACTATTCATTTAATTGCCCTAACTCATAAATGCTATTTAACGTTACTGTTCTAGTGGTCACGTAAATAACGTCACATTGTATGACAATGTCAGAACAGTGGTCAGTAAATAATTGACCTTAGGTATTTCAGTTAAAAAGCTGTAAGTTTATGTCGTGGGGACGCGTAATTATTTTTAAATGGCAACACAGGTTATCAAATTAGAGGAAGTAAACAAACGATAAATAATAAAGCACTTCCATATTTGTATGTGTTGTGGGTGACTTAATATTGGTGGTTCAAGCAGAAATCTTAATTAAATGTTTAATATTTGGATTATTACTTACCCTCTTTTATAAAGCCTCTAGAACATCGATATTTTAGACAATAACACATTAAAAACTGGTAAATATAATGCTCAAAACCCTAGCCAGATCACAGGTTAGCATTATTACGCGATCAATAAATAATAATCAAAAAAGGACACAGAATAAAACTATTTACTGTCCATAATTCACATAAGTAATAAACAACTTTTTGTTGGTAACATAAAATTTGTTTAATCAATAACAATCACAAAATCCAAAAATATCTTCACCCGTCGGTTTTATCACGCGGGTCGGCCGTGCGCGCTGCGTGAAATGAGTGTGCACACTGAATACAAAATATTTCGAAATTAGGTTTTCGGTCGGTTTGGTTGCAAACAGGCAAAGCAGGTAAAGTTCAAGGATGAAAAGCGCTGTTTTGCGCTGCCTTTAATATGTATGCTGTATTTTATTAGTAGGGTCTCATTTTAACTCTAGGATTCCGAAAGCAGTGTAGAATTTGGGATAAGAAAATCAATAAAACCGGTAGGGGAATACTGTGTAGGTTACCTATGTTAAGTATAAAAATGTATTCCATTAATTAAATCTATACTAATATAAAAAGAGTTTCATTTTTTGATTTATTGATAGCGCTAAACACAGGAACCACTGGTTTGAATAGAAAAATTATTTATCATTTATTCATTTATCGAGGAAGGCTATATAACATCACGCTACGACTCAGTAACCATAACGCGGGTAAAAGAGCGGGCACAACTAGTAAAGAATAAATAGTTTTACAAAGAAATTATAAACTTTTTAAACATCTTATCAGACACTTATCAGTTGCTGATATTGTAAATTTGAAATCATGTGCGTTTGTGTCTAGGTATGATCGTTACCATTTAACCCCATTACGGTTTAATGGAAATGAATGATAATTGGCACACATGGTATATATTTTAGAATTACTGTCCGCGTAGGAGTGTAAAAGCTATCTGTGCTATACCATCTACTCTAATATAAAAATATTTGTAGCACTGTGAGCTTAACCCGTACTTAAGTCACGCTTATCTGTGACTTAATTATTCATTTTTAACACCGTGACTTAAGTAACTTATAAAGTACTAGAGCTCTTAGCACATGAGTAGATATATATTACTATGCAACTACTAGAATACTGAAAGTATTCAAAACCTGTATTCGAGTATTGTGTATCCAAATTCTGAAATTCTAATACACGAGTAGGGTATGTGAGTACGACCTAGGTATTCTAGTCAGCCTTAGCCCACTTCTACACATGAAACTTAACAACTTTACGTCTCAGGGTCGACAACGCATTGGCGATGCCCCTGGTGTTGCAAATGTCTATAGGTGGCGGTGACCACTTACCATCAGGTGGACCGTCTGCTTATTTGTCAGCCTATGTGGTATAGAAATTAATGTTTCTGAAAAAATATATTATATCACCATCTTTTCCACCAGACTGTTTGCGTATGACAATCCATAACGCGGATGCAGCCCCCTTATTCAACTAATACAATCTTCATCGTCGAGCCGCTTCACGGAGGCCTCGGAGAGCTTATCTCTCACGTGATTAGAAGTATTAGCGTAGTTAACGATAGAGACAGAGCACGGAGGCCGCGACGAAACATCCTCGAGTTAGTGTAATTTTCCTTACAGAATCGAGCCCCAGGAAGCCGCATGCAAGGATGTGCTTGGATTTGTTTTTATTTATTACGAGCTGTCTCCCGCGTTTCCCAGAGACGTTAGATTTTCCTGGGGTAACAGTATCCTATGTGTTATGTTAATCCTTATAAATGATGTCTGTCTAATTTCATCCAAAAGATTTTCATAGCTCTTTCGTGAAAGTGTAACAAAAATCCATCGTCACAAACTTTCGCATTTATTATAATACAGCTAGTATTATAATAAAGTCCCCCGCGGTTTTACCCGCGTTCCCGTGGAATGTCACATGTATTAAAAAACCTAAACATAAACCTTCCTCTTCAATCACTATATTAAAAAAAAACCGCATCAAAATCCGTTGCGTAGTTTTAAAGATTTAAGCATACATAGGGATATAGGGACAGAGAAAGCGTTGATGTTCTGAACAAAGTACAGAGCAGTCTCTGTACTTGTCAGAGATATTGTTCTCCAATAAATTATTTTTTTACTAAAGTAACAATATGTATGATCAGTAAAAACAACAAAGGTATATAAGATTTTTTTTATTAATAATATAACTCAACTACAGTGCACTATAATATAAACTACATTTAAAAAAACTTATAAATAAAACAAAAATCGCTTACACAACAAAACGATTTTGCACAAAAAAAAAAAAAAACAAAGTATGAAAGTAGATTTTAAACTGTATATTACTAAAACAATAGTAAGGCATTTCAACTTATGTTTCTGAATAAACTTTTATTGAATGAGTTGTTTTATAAAATTTTACTAAAATATTTGGATAATTGTCTTTTGACCGTTACAGTTGGAAATCTAGGATTGTATCTTTTTTGGACAATTGTGTACTTACAGTATTCCATTATACATTACGTTAATTACTGTAAATATAAATTATAATCATGCATATATTTTTTGATAAACAGCTGCGTCTAAAGAAATTTACTTAAAATACTCCAAAGAATTTTAAAATATCCCAATCGTCACATGACAGTAAAAAGTATGTATTATTGTACAAAAAAAAACCAAATTCATTGGGTTAAACAAATTGTCATGTTTGGTATGCCCTGTATAGTTCAAGAATATCGATTAATACATCAATATAATGCTAAGATCAAAAGGGTAACGGTAAACAGGGGTAAGTGGGGCTGTCGTGCGCGTGTCGGGCGGTATCATCATCTCTTTTGCGATTCAACTTCACCTAAGCTGATTTGCTTTTCAGTTTAACATCACTTATATAGGATATGAAGTCTTTTTACAATTCAGCTAAGCCGAAATGGTATGAGTTCGTGGTGAAGCCCTATAATGGTAAAACGCTTGAGAGTTAGGCCTGTCATCATCCGTTATAATTTCACCTACCTCAGTAACCGACTGTGTTAAGGCCTATTCAGATATAAGCGATATCGTTGTGGGTATCGAAATTTATCGCTTCGTTACGATATACGCTTAGATTGAACAGTTGGTTTACCCCATACCCACTGGGTCTTTGCTACCCCAGCTGTTATATCGCTTTTATGTGAACATAACTTTAAACTGTATATAGAAATTATTTTATTCAGAATATAGCCAATAACTCAATAGAATGTAATTGAGTATTCGAAAAGAACAATTGAATACTTCTATCGAATCGTATCTGTAAGACAGTCGTTGGAAGCAATTAGTCTATTAAGACTGTCTCAGAGCGAGACTAAAGTAAAGACAAAGGCTTCGACATACTCCCTTGAGAAAAGTTCATTGTGAAGTTTGAATAAAACTGCATCACAATATATTAATTTGTCTATCTTCGAGTTTAATTTTAACATTTATAAATAAGTGTATGATAATAAATAAATAACGTGATTAATAATTTTCTTTTCCACCAATTACCCTTTATCTATTTTACTCTTTATATAATTCATATTACCCTCAAATATATTTTTTTGTTTGCGGCAAATTCTTTTCAGGTTTTTGGTTCACATAGATTGATGAAATAATCAACATAACTGTACGGCCACAATTAGTAACGGTCAATTTTATAGCTTTAAATGTCTCTCGTACAATAAATCAGCAGTCTTTTTAACTCCGAATTGTGTTCTAGTTTCACCAATCACATGTTTTTTCTTGATAATAAAGTAATTATTTTACTAACTATATTAATACCTAATTTAGTCTAATCATTCAATCGCTGTCCATTTCCATCTTATACGGGGGTAAAATCGGGCGTGCCGTTTTACCCCCAGCAGAGATGTGGCCATACCTTTATATATATTTTTTCTATGATACTTAAGGGTTAATAGGTCGAAGGATTATAACCTCATTCTCATTTTCTCGGGTTGGGAGACGAGACCGTAAGCATCCAGATGTGCGTACAAAGCTTCTAAATACTCCTTGCGGTGGAAAGTGTAGTGTTGAACGTGGGGGGACTTGTCCCAGCATTTCCAGGTGCACTGTGGAAAAAAAGACAAATATGTGATTATTTTGGAGTAAGAGACCATTTGGACTCCACATAAAATCGATTTATAAAGCTTAGCAAAATTTTATTTAGAAATGTTATAGCCTAGTCATATGAAGTCATTTTGCTGGGAAACACGGAAATCTGATCCTAAACTAAGCAGAGTACTATTGGAAACCAGATAACTAATATACTACTTATACAACGTCTTTAGAAGAAAAAGGTTTAAAGTGTTCTCATTATCACCTTCACACCCATATTGGCCCAGCTATCGTGCACGCTGCGGTTGCTCTTCTCGGCACCAACGGGGTCACTCTTGGAGAGCAGGAACAATGCCGGAGCCCGGCACAAGGTCGTATGGAACAACTGAGAGGAGCGTATGTAATGCGATGTCGCCGCGTCGTGGAAGGTTTTCATGTGGTACCTGAAAAAGAATAATATAATAAGATTTGTGAATTTAAAATGTTATCTTCAAGTGACTTAAAGTTAAACCAAAGTAGAAGCCAAATACCTATTTGATGAGTTTAGACACCATTTTTTCTATCTGTCCGTGTATATGACTATGGATATATATCTATCCGTCAGTAACTGAGAGAAATCTAGAATTCTTCTATAAAATATTATACAATATTTCCGATTCGGAAGATTTAGGTTCGGCAGCTCTACCTGGGAGCCAGTGACTTCTAGGGACTACCACCTTCGACCACATCATCACTTATCATAGTGTCTCAAATACAAGTCTTTAATAAAAACAAGACCTTACAAAACAGGATAAAACATGTCTTTTAAACTATAATATATTATATAATCCTATTATCAGTTTATCAGATGTTAATCCAAAATACACACGTGCATGATACGCTTATCTACGATTGGCTATCGATTAGATCGCGTGCTGTAAATTACTTAATGCCGATAAAATAAGATAAATATTTGGAAAGACAATTTTTTAAGAGAAATACTTTTTTTATGCTAAAAACCGGGGAGACGATCAACCTGTTTAAGGTAAGTCAGGTCACCGCCGCCTATTGTCATTTTTTAACACCACCGACCTGAGACGTGACGTCGTTAAGTCTCCTGTGCCTGTAATTTCACCGGCCCCCTTACATTTCTTACGGAAACACAGTAATACAAGTGCACAACTGCTTCACGGCGGAAATGGGTAGTAAAAGTTCTAATACTTCTTATCAACTATATTACGATAAATAATAATACAATTTCTAAAATAAAAGAATATCTTAAAATTTCTTTTTACCCCTGATAACCCCTAGCGGCATTGCCCCGCAAGAAATAAGTTTTAAGTTGTACTTAAGTGATCCTTTAACAAAGCTGTGTTCCTTAATAAACCTTGTAAACTTTAGCTAGATATTAAGCATTTTGTAAGGACTTGTAGCAATAAAACATTATTATTATAAATATTTTAGAATAAAATCCAATTGATATGAATCTTGGGATTTTCTTTTATCTTTGCCAGACATCTTCCATTATCAGTAGAATGATTCATTCGCCCTTGGTTTCGTGTAATGTCACAACATGACTAATATAAAATTGATTTTCATCAAACACTTATCAATTGTAGTTATGTGTCAAATAAAATCAAATAAAATTATGTACTAAATAAATAATAAATAGATAAATAGTGACATAAATGAATTCCTTTTCAACAAACTTTAATAAAAGAGGGTGATGCTATTTATATCGTTAACAAAAAAAAATCTACAATTAATTTGCTTTGTCTTACTATACTCTTTTGTTTTTCGTTTTAGTTACCCATTGTAAACAATCCCCTCAAAATTCCAAACCATTTATTCAGTTTACGCTCACGGAAGGCACTTATGAAGGTCAAATATTAAGTTACTGTGCCCTGGATCAAGCGCCAAGATCGTTCGTTGTAAGGACCTCGTCCCTTATAAGTCACGAGCGAAGACTGAGGCACGTCCTCACCTAGTCTGATGAAATTACCCTTAGCTCAAATCGCAACCCTTGCAACAGCTCAACTTTATATGCTCCAAGTGCATTAGTTTGGTCCACCCATAACTAATTATTATAACATTTCTAAAAAACACTGTGTTTTATTTATTATTATCAGTACTGTAGCCCGTGTCTGTTAACATATGGAAATTAGGATCTCAAAACCTACTGAGACCTATGCTTAGCTCTTTGAGGATAATTAGCGTGACGATGCAAGTGGCGCCCTCATTCGAATATTAATAAATTATTGAGAAAAAAATTAGTACACTTTTTATAGTGAACCAATCAGGCGATTTGTAGTTATTACAATATTACGTAATAGTAATACCTAAATATTATAAATTTTACTTAATTCTTGATAATTAAATCCTTTCATAAATTACTTAATGCCTCTTTAAGAAACAATAATGATATGTCTTTAAAGATAAGAATTAAGAATCAATATATTAAGAGCAAAAACACCTTTACTGAGTGAGATGTCATTTTTAGGTCAAGCTGTCCCCCACGGTTTTACCCGCGTCCCCAAGGGATATCACATTTTCCCGGGATAAAAAGGTGCCTATATGTTATTCCAGGATATGCGCTATATATGTGCCAAGTTTCATCCATATCAGTTTAGTAGTTTTTGCGTGAAAGAGTAACAAACATACTTACTTACAAATCTTTCCTCTTTATAATATTAGTATAGATATAGATAAGAATGTTCCTACCATTGTAGGAAACTCATTAGCTTAAGTTTCCGGAAAAGTAAAACATCGTAAAGAAACATTTCCCGGGATAAAAAAGTAGCCTATATGTTATTCCAGAACATGATCTATCTACGTCCCAAGATTCATCCAAATCCGTTTTTGTGGGAGAGGGTAACAAACAAACTTTCGCCTTTATAATATTACTAACTGTCCCCTACTGTTTCACCCGCGTTTATTGATCGAGTGAAAAATCCGCGTCGAATGGATCCATCCCGATATATTCAGTAGTTTTGAGGTGATGGTGCGTCAAAGGAACCCTATTTTGCTTATATATAGATGTATTATGGTATGGATTAGGATGATTCACGGTGTTTGATAACAAATCCATGAGCGACCTTGTCAGTGTTTGATTATTAGACGGTTATCGATGCATTAGTCAGTCCGCGCGTGTACATTATATCGCTAATGTTTTGTTCTATAGATTTTTATCTTTCAGATTTTTATTGTTTATTTTTATTTTAATACCTGAATAGAAAACGCGGAAGTAAATTTATTTGATGATACATTCCATAAGCTGAACGTGTGCTCAAAGAACGCGGTAAAAAGAAATGGTTAAATGAACTCACTCCATATAAGCTCGCAACGTCTTCTGCATGATTTGATTCTTCGGGAACACGGCCGCTGGAACTCCGATCGTTATTTCGCTGATGTCCGCCGCAGAGTCCCACACTTGGGCCACCACGCGGTCCATTACCGGCTGGTACCTGAAAATAAATATTTAAAATGTTAAGACATGTTACTATTTACTAAAAGCCCATGTAAACTGTTTGATATTAAATTAATTACAAAAATCTGAGCCATTTATTCAATTAAGGCCGATTAACCGATGGTCAGAAGTCAGCCAGAAACAGTAATAATTTTGTCTTTATATTTTCAAGAACGGTAACTTTATAGCGAATGTACCAAATTCGTGAGCAATAGAAGGTGACATGCCAAAATCAGCCACCTCACCGTCTCACCCCACGTCTTCGAAGGTACAAACCATTGACTACTTGGGTAAATAGAAAATATGAATCAGAAAACATTGGGGTTGTTCCTAAATCTTTATGATTCAAGAAAAATACCCAACTAAGACATTCAATTGGTTTAGGTATTACGAGAATCATGTTATTATAATGCCTAACTAAACTTGCGGCACGCTATGATGGCCGTTTTGACGTTTAACAATTACAAAGAAAAATAACCTTTATTCCTTCACACATAACGAGCATCTATTGATCCAACACCTAATTTTATGATGATGGAAATCAACCTTATTCCAAAGCAATACAGTTTCTTTTCCTATGACAATCTGAAAGGTCAAAATGCTCATCATAGCGTGCCGGTAGTATATTCATAATATTATTCTTAACCAGGATTCGAACCAATGGATTTAGCAAAAGGCTATGTGTACCTTAATTATGTTCACACTTCACTTCTAGTCCTAGTTGTCTCTCACCGAAAACTCAAGGTCATTGTAGGATTCAAACCCACGACCCAACACGGCATTCTACATCACTACCAACTAAGCTATCATCGCCGAAAATGTCCATAGGCTGTGGCGACCAGTAACCAATGGGTAGACCAGCTACCTATTTGTGGAACTATATATAAGAAACCAGGACAAAAGTGTGTACTCACAGCTCCTTGTTCTTCATAACATGTGCGAACACCTCTCCCATAATGTAACCACCGACTGAGAACCCATGCACCACCAGCGGCGAGTCGTTCTCATTCGCAGCCATGAACTTAATCAGGTCTTCGGCTACCAACTGGAAACGAGACCGGGTTTATGAGATCTAGTTGTTTAATTGATAATTCTGGAAAACGAAATAGAGTACTGTCTCTCCAGATAAATCTATTTATATAAAACATTATGTTTGTATCCTATGCCTTCTAACACTATTGGCCCGATAGATTCCTGATAAAAATAATGTTCTTCACTCACACACGGCCCGGATTCTTCTAATCCCTACCTACAACAGAAACTACTACAACAAACCCACCCTCATAAACGATGGAAATCAAATAACTGATAATAAGACACGACATTTCAAATGAATACATCAAGAGTTATCTTTTACCATGAATACCCTTGTTTTTGGGGTTGTCCAACTTGGATATGGACATGACTGCGCGGACAAGGCAGAACATGATTAAATCAAGAGCTGCTTTAAATTAAATTATTAAATTGGAAAGCAAGTTGAAACATTTGCGTTTGACCACAGTAAGTGAAAGCCGATGTGGTAAGCTCACAAAGTCTATCAGGGAACTAGCTCTAGAGTCAGACAATACCATAATAAAATTAAAAAAGTGAGCAGTAATAGAACAGACATTAATTCAATGCTGTACGTAGAAAGCTTGTCTTAAAACTCCGAAAATAAATTAGAAATACCATAAAATTGCTTCTAAACTTCTACAAACGAAACTCCTTTAATACCTTAGAGTAAAATACCTGTTATGGATCAAAAAGGATAATCCAATTCACAACTCTCTTTAATCTTACATCCATACCTGCGAGCCCTTCTGCGGCCACATGAGTTGCCATGGGGTGCACGACACTGAGACCACGTCGAAGCCCTGCTCCAGGTACAGCGTGGCGTACTTCATCACGTGCTTCTGTCTCGCCAGGAGCCAGTTGATCATCACGCACATCGGCTTGTTCACTTGCTTGTCCAATCTGATGGACAAGGGGGTTTGTGAGAGAATTTATACTAGCTCTCGTACCCGATCTTAGAGATTGGATGACCTCCAGGAATAAATAGTATTCAGTGTAATCCTGGTCATTTTGTAATTGTGATGTGATGGTGTGATCGAAGGTGGCAATCAAAGCCCTAGCTGACAGCTGGTGGTACTCAACGGCTGAAGTTTGGCGACGGATTTACCACTGAAGGATTGTGGTCAGCTGCGTAGTTACCACAAAGTACCGTAACGCCGTGCTATGGTTTCCTAACTATAATTTCATACACTGAAAACTCAGGCTCATTGTAAGATTCGAACCCACAACTCTCGTCAGGGCATTTGAGGTCAATATTAAAAGAACTATCAACGCCACAAAAAATTTAATAAGTACAACGTTGCGCTGTTTCGCCGGGTATCCCAGAATTATTTACTATATCCAGCTGGAATTATGTCCCTTTCAGATACTGAAAGAATTTTTCGAATTGTTTCAGTGGTGGAGATTCCAAACATAAACACACATATAAACTCAGCTCTCTCTCTTTATAAAATTAGTAAGTATTGTGAATTTCATGTTATTACTGTTGTTGGCTGACGATAATTTGAATAAATAAGTTAACATTCGATTTTTTTTAAAGAAATAGAATGACAGTGTGCGAGCACGGACAAATATGTTTATATAAAATAATTTGATGGACTAAAAGTATTAAAATAAATAATTAATATTTTGTTCACTACAGTATATATTTAAATCTATTCCTAATCATTAGCATTCAAGTTTTGAATACCATTTGAATTCAAAATCTCACAATAAAACAATTTGTAACAAAAGGTCACCATAGTTTAGAAATAGGAACAGTCACCTGATTAAACAATTGAGATCGTTCTAATTGCGATGTAGTTGCGACGCACAACACTGTATCATACGATTCAGACAAATAAAGCTACACATGGCTCCACGCGGAATTTAATGGCGCTCTATTGATTTGACACAAACGATTGTTCATATATAATAGCTGACCTTCTCAAGTATACTAGACTGTATATATGAAGCTAATGGTTCTTTGATAGGCTGGGATTGCGATATTTTCCACTGCTAACCATCAAAATTAATATTGGGCCCCAATCATTAGCAATTGGACAATGGTCTCTCTGATGGCTTTTACACCATTACATGCAAAGTTTCGGCGAGCGCTGAGGGTTCTGAACCGAGGTTTCTGCGAGGCTAAGATCTCGGCCTAAGGTGCTGCTGGGGGCGGGAGACTGACCAAAAAAAATGGTGTCGTGAGACACCAGATAGGAACGAAGTTTTCATTGACATAATACATACTTCTTTGAATTCAGTGCGATTCGTAAATAATGTAAAACAAAATTTTTACTTTTAACTTCAATTACTTTTCTTATAATAATTACTAATTATACTAATTTATAAATGGAACAGAATTTTAAACATGTTATATGTAGCCTTTAAATAAATGATGAAAAAAACAAACCCTATAATAAACCATATCATTTAAATTTCGAACAAAAGAGTCGTTACAACTTTTCGTATGATTTTTTTCCGTCTAGCCCCCTTTCACAACGCGCGATAAGGAACTTCGTTCCAAAAGGATTTTTGGTGGTTCAGTTTGACAGGTGGCTTGGACCACACATACAAGACGAGACTGGATATTTGAAAGTAATGTCAAAAATCTTTATCTAGCCTATAATCTAATGACAATATTCACAGTCATTTCTACATGGATTTGATTTTTAAAGTAAAACATCTTATGGGCTTTGAAATTCTGATCCGCAACCTTTTGTGTGACGAAAAATAAATGAATGCCAAACACAATCTATGCTATTCAAAAGTGATTGATGAATAATTAAAATATTTCCCTGTCAAACAAAAAATTCACTTCTATCGTGTCTTTATTTAAAGCTATGGGGTTGGAGCTCTATGGAAGAGGAATGGGGAACGTCTATTAGACATAAATAGTTGCAAGCATCAATGCATTGTTTGTTTAACTTTGTTTACTGTGATGTTTATTATTATTACTCAGTCAAGGTCAGTTCTATTCTATACTTGTTGACGGAAGCGAATTGAAATACCGCTATGCTTTTCTTGACTGCACTTTCTGTGTAAACGTTTATTATAATATTCCTTTCGTCCTGCGGTTGCACTCGCACAATTAAAAGAACTAGCAATTTCTATGCCGTTTTTGAGTTTATTAAATACGACCAAAATACATTTTTTTCCTTTATTAGATTATTTTTGGATAATAGGTCTCCATTACGATGAAAACGTACGACAGATATACAGAGACATTTTTAAATTTAAAATATTTGTCAGCAACACAATGTTTTGATAATTTGGCGGCAAGCACGTTTTCCGACAGCTATACTTCAGAACTGCCTAGGCTTTGTTTGGTTACTATTTTCAGCAACTTTGTCACTAACCGTTTTAAAATTGTGGTCCAACAATTTTTTAGTAGTAAAAAACAACAAACACTTTTTTTCTACTGTATATTATAAAACAATTACTCACTTCATAGTTTTCGGATCAGCTTTGAGCTTCACCTTATCATTGCTGATGTACTGGATGTTCTTGGTGATGTCCTGGGAGTGAGCGTTTCGGTCGAACCCAACCATGGCCACAGGCGCGCATGATAGCAGCGGTCGGAACGGAGACTGGAAGAATATCAACTTTATTACTTAAGGGGTAAGATTGGATTTTGTGATTTATTGATATCGAGACTGGATTGAAATTGTAATTTCATCTAAATAATAAATAAACCGGGTTAACTCTAATACATTTTTAATTAAAAATAAATTATAAGGCTAGGACAATAATTATTTTATAACGTCCTTGTCCGGGAAGTGAAAGGCAAAACAGTATAACACACACTAGCTTACAAAATGGGTAGGGATTGTTTAAAAATATAAAAATTCTATAATCGGTTCTAAATAAAAATGCAAATTCATTGATAAGAACTTATTTAATCCAACCGTAATATTGAAGTATAAATTTAATTAACATTTATTATTTTGTTACGTCAATTTTTAGCTTATCTTAATTTCTAGGCCCTCCTTGCCCCACTTTGCTTACGTAAATGAGACTGGCTTTTTAACTAACAACTTAAATCCCATCATCATAAGGTAAGGCCTGGGTGGACAGAGGTTTTTATGAACATGGTGGAGATCTACATTCCGTTTCTGATAACCATCTCTAAAATTATACATAAATCTTATAATGATGCAATAAAATGATATATTTGGCACAAAGTGATTGGAAGAAAAGACCTTGGAACTCAATTGAGCACGTAATAATATGGCGTGCGAAAAGCGCTGATTCGAGTTCAAGTCCAATGCCACGCGACGAGTCAACGGCTCGGTCAATGTTACTGGCTCAATGCAAAAAGTAATTCATCGTTGCATAATACATATGTGATTTTATTGCAAGTTAAGGCAATTATTATAGACGAATGAAGGGCGCCACTAGCACATATTAATGACAGCTCAGAGGAAAATCAGTAGAAAACTATTAGTACCTTATTTGGCTGCAATATGGCCGCCTGTCATATTATTTTAATCCATCCGTTAGGTCTTTAAGGGCCGGTTCGGACCACAGGAAGGAAAAAGGTTGTAGCACACAAAAAAGGTTATACTTCTAGGTCTAATGGGTAAAACAGACTATAGAGTTTGAAAGCCCCCTAGATTCAGACGTACTCAGTAACCATTCCTATGCATAGAAACAAATAATGTGTCGGAAGTTACTCATGCTGTAGTCGTATTTTACAACCGCGGTCGTGTTCCAATCGTTTGCCTCATTCCAAATGAAAATTAGATTTTACAAAATGGAAGCCATTCGATTCTGTACATATATCGGTCCATCATCCGGGTAGTTCCGAGCAATAACGAACTTTGGAGTTTTAGTGGCCTAATTGACTTTTCTACTACACCTGATTAAAATAGGGCCGAAAACTATGCAACGTACTTATGTGTTCCGTGATACAACCGGTTCAAACAACACAATCGAGGAGGATCGACAAAAAACTTGACGAGGCTTTTTTACCGTCTCGCAGATATCAATCATGTCCTCATTTGGTACTCAGTAGTTAAAATACCTATTTAAAATGAGAAAATGAGCTGGGAAGCAAAAAGATTTGGACACTGGAATAAAGATTTTGCAGTAATAGTTTCATCTTTTATTTATGGACTAGGCTTTGCTGGACTAACATAAGGATTTGGTACGACAGCTTGGCATCGCCCGCCCTCGCTATTACTTCGTGGCATGATCGGAAGAATTGGGCTAACAAAATTCTAAACAAATTTTAATTCTAGGCTAATTTACCATCACGCCACGAAGAACGAAAAAACATTTTTTCAACAAACAAACTCTTTTACAATAGAGACTCGCCATTAGTTTTTTTTAACCATGTATAGACTTGTGTTGACCAACATCTCATCATACTACCTAATTGATGATGCTTGGTAAGCACACAACGCCTATTAGTGAGCTGGGTCTCAAGTCCATCTGTCACAACACATTTGGAGCTTGGCGTTTCGTCGGTTTTCGTAGGAAGGTTTCCTTTACCGAAAGCTCAGGCTCACGTAAGATTTGGAAGCACAACCCGTAACCAGCGGCGGCCTTACCCATTGCGAGGCTCCGGGCGGCAAGTCATTGCGAGGCCCTTTGTGCTTCGCGAAAAGTATGTGATGCGAAAGTAAGTCTGATTGTTTGGTTTAGGTACTTGTCATGTTTGACAAGAAATGCTAAAGTTATACAAATAAATAAAATTTGAAATATCCATATTTTTTTTTAATTGGTTGGGTGGCGCGAGGCCCCGGGCGATTGCCCCGTTCGCCACCCTCAAAGGCTGCCTCTGCCCGTAACAATCTTAAAAATCAAAAGGGACTAAAGGACACAATAGTCCTTGTTGAAGGTGAACACGTAAACATTCAGGCGACTAATAAATGTCACTTCATAGGTATAAGGAAACTAAATCGTAAACTAATACTAAGTCCGTACTAAATAGTCGTATATGAGTACACTATTGTTTTATTACGTCCGATTGGCGCGTGCGCAGTGGAAAATGCCGCTGGATCATGCGTTTATCAATATTTCTATTTCTCACGTACGGCGTGCGCCAATATTTTACATTGTAAGCTGTTATGCATATTATGTAAATAGGTAAGTACCTTGCCGACTCATCTTAGGAGTCATCCATAAATTATGTCATGAATTTTATGATTTTTTGACCCCTTCCCCGTCTTTGTCACATTTTTAGACCGCCTCTAGTGTGACGTCACATCTATACTTTAATATTATAAAGATGAGAGATTTGTATGTAAGTAAGTTTTTACTCTTTCACGTAAAAACTACTACGCGGATATGGATGAAACTAGATAGAGCATATCCTGGAATAACATATAGGCTACTTTTTATCCCGGGAAAATGTGATATCCCTCGGGAACGCGGGTAAAGCCGCGGGGGACTTTTTTATAATTTTTAAAACATCTAAATGTAATTTATGGTTGACCCCTTACTATCCTACTAATAATATGATATTTTTAATTCAAAGTTGTGTCGGTTCCAGAGTCAATTAAAAAAGATTCTGTTTAAGATTTTTATGCCGTATCTAATATTTAATTTACAATAAGTAAATATCTAATTCCTTCTAGCGAAACATTTTTTAATTTTTACTATAATGCGTCTAGGCATACATTGATTGGAATATAATCTAGTTCAATACCTTTAAATGTATACAATTGTCTTTTCAAGATTATATTCTGTATTGTGTGCTATAATAAATAAATAAATAAATAAATAAATAAATAAATAAATAAATAAATAAATAAATAAATAAATAAGTAAATAAATAAATAAATAAATAAATATGAATGCAAAAGTTTGTGAGGATTTATGTGTGCCTGTCTACTCTTTTACGCGTAGATTTTCGTGAAGGATCCTCACAATCTTACGCATTTATTATATATTCCTCAGTTTCACCCGCGTTCCGAAAGGATGTTGCATTTCCCCGAGGTATTTAATATCCTATGTGTTAATCCAGGTAAGTGGTTTTGTGGTAAAGAGTAACCAACATTAATAAAAGGATCTATACTTTTTTTTTTATTGCTACCGCCCAAATTGACTCCATGCTGCTTGATGTTAAGCAGTCAATGTAGTCCCCTAGTGATGGCCATCATCCCAGCAGCCAGCATAGCATTGTGGCATATGGCCCTGAGAGAAGCTTTTTCACGCCCCGCTTAAAGGACCCAGGATCATAAGTGAAGGGAAACACGTGGGCTGGTAGCGAGTTCCACATCTTAATGGTACATCCATACATTCAACTTTACAAACTTTCACATATACAATATTGGTAGAAATAATCTTATATTTACGAAAGTTTGTATGCGTATACTCGTATATTTGCTAAAAAGATTTGACTGAAATTGTACACAGATAGAGGAGAAAATTCTGGATTACTGTCTCAAGTAAATATAAAATCCGTCAAGAACGCAGGTAAAACAGCGGGGGACTGCTAGTATTTCAATGAATACAAATATGACACAATATCACACGGTAGTTGCCATTCATTAAAAACGTAAAGCGTATTTGAAACCTTGGTGTCGAATGTTTGCTGAGTTTAGTCCGATCAAATAAGCGATATTTGTTACCGCTGTGGGTAACTTTAAATACCGCACGCATTGGCGTATCTATCTAGGGTTATTTCTTAAAGGGCCCTGGTCCGATAAAAAAAACAAAAGTTTCGTTAATCTCGTGTAAAGTTATATAGGTAGTCCAGAATTTCGAATCGGCTCAACATCCTGGGTTAGGCACTAGACCATACCCCCAGTATGGTGCATGGCCTACCCGACCGGGGGGCCCCCCATATACGTCAATACCGCGCGGTAAACCGCCAGGATTTGTATGAATTTCCGTGGTTAGAGCGAAACTAGATTACAGGCCTATATTTCAACAGGCCTTTAGTCGCTACCGACTTAAGTAACGAAAAACACCGCAATTTGTTGTAGTTTCGCGGCGTGAGCCAAATGAGAGGCCTAAGCACGGACACATATCGCAAATGTAGCGTCATCGTATCAAGTGCGACAAAAAGCTGGTTTGTATAGAAAATATAACATCTCTCTTACCGTTACGTTGCGATACGATGACGATACCCTTACGATAGATATTCGTGCTCAGGGCACAGCTCATGTCCACTCCACACAACAAGCTATGTGTCCACCAAATTTTCAAGATGGGATCAATAATTTGGCCGTGAAAGCGTAACAAACAGAGTTTTGCATTTATAATATCAGTTGGGATTAGGATATCCATCTTTAAATATAATAATATACAATGCCGTGATAGCCGCTTATCATAGACGCACCAGTGCGTGAACATTAATGCAAGCCCCGTGTAACCCAAAATCAAAAATACAAATATTTTCCCTTCATTATATGTGTAGATTAAATAGCTACTTTATTCAGAAGTAAAATAGGTTGTTTTAATCTCTGGATACAATAGATCCCTTTTTTTTTTGTTTTTCGTACGAGATTGTGATTGACCTCAAACACACCTGATGGTAAGTGAAGATGAGGCCGAAGATGGAGCTCGCTTTCCCGTTAGTAGCCTATTCACTCTTTTCTTAAAGAACCCCAAGTTGTAAGTTCCGCGGAGGAAACCGCGTCTCAGAATCCAGAATTCAATAAACAAAAACACAGCCCGCGGTAGATTTCCAATGATAAATACATAGATACCCATAAATAGTTATAGACACGAAACGCATTTATACCATGGCGTGTTCTATAATATCTATGGTTGTCAGGTCAACTGCCCGTCCACGTGATTATATGACGCAGTGCATACAGTTGCCAAGTGCATAACGTTATCTGGGCGTATGTGTGTGTGAATGGATGTATAACTACGTGGGTGTGTGTGTAACCATGTACGGTACCTTATTAAGCTTCCTATAATATTTAACAATCGCGAATCGACTGCGTGTTTATTAAGTTTTTAGAATGACTTGGGTTGTGTATCTTCTATATGTTCTACTCGCGGTTTCACCCTCGTTTCTGTGGGATGTAACAGTTTCCCGCCACTAAAAGTATCCTATGTGTTATTCCAGGGAATTTTCTATATATTTGCCAAGTTTCATCCAAATCCATTGGGTATTTTTTTGGGTGATAAAGTTACAAACATACATACAAACTTTTTATAATATTAGTAGGATTACTGGATAATTTACAAGTCAGAAAAACGCATTTAAACCTTCTTGTCTAGGCAAGAGTCAGTGGACGTGAATGCATGTAAATAGTTTATTTTTACTATGGTAAACGATTTTATCTGAGGAAAGTCTCTTAATCAATCTTATTTCGCGTCCAAATTAAGGTTTCTGCATTTACATATACTGATAGAAATTGGATCTTGTCTAATGGGAAGGATTAGTAAGAGATAAAAGATTGATAAAGAATCAGAGGCGATTTTGGCTGGAATGAAATTAGAAGTTAACGCTCTGAAGAAGTTTGCTTTGAGCTGAGCGACCCTACTTTAAGCAGGTTTATGAACCGACCCGTCACGCGTAATGTGTGGTTCTAAATATACCCGTCCTTCTCTTACACATTTTTTTTCTTGCGGTTTCAACACCATTTAGGAATAGTGTAGCTTTCTGTGGGTAAAATAATATTCAGAAACTGATTTGTGGTTCCCAGTATACAACTAAACAAATACATTATAATAATAATAATTTATTGAAATCAATTTTTGTTCCTTCAACACTATTTATACAAATTTACGCAAACATAGACAGACAATACATTAACAGTAAAGCTGGGAAACTCCAAGGCAATCTGGTGCACAAAGTAAAATATTGTTGCCATATAAAAAAACAAAAGCAGACCTACTACACATAATGGAAAAAAGATATGGGCATCATCTAGAAAAGTAGGGTTCTTTTGACGCACTTCTGTTGACGTTATTTGGAACCAAATAATATGAGAAAACGTACGAGAATCCTCGAGAATTCTCGAGACCCAAGAAATTGAAAAGCTCGAGAAATCATGAACCCGAGGTATATATAACATCCCTCGGAAACGCGAGTGATACCGCGGGAGACTGCTAGTATCTTATATATAAACATCAATGTTAGTTGTCTGTTTTTATTTTATACACAGCCATACCGTTCATCCGATTGCGATAAAACTTTGGCAAAGTACAATCATTCTTTATATTGTCACTCAAAGTAAGCGTGATATTTCTATAAGTATTTTTTATGCGGCAGGAACATGCCGGGTACCAGCATAATACATAAATTATGTATACATTTAAATAAATTAGTTTTGGACAGTGAAGGTTAATGAATGGATGCGTTTCGAGTTATTTGATGGGAGTTTTGATTGTTCTTTGTTGTGGTTTCAACGCTATGCTATTTAGATAAAAATCAGACATGGCTGTCATCATTTTGTTGATAGTTGTAATTGTAATCTATACCTACGGAGTAATTTGCCTTACGGTCTGATATTCTATGCTTTTGAAACTAGCGGGACTCGATGCGGAAAGAAATTAATTAATCCTGGCGAATCTAATTAGGATAATCGGATGCTTTGATCGGATTATTGCATTGTCATCGGTCTTTGACAGGTGTGCAAAGTTTGAATTAAATCTGATCGTTCGAAGTAGGACAAAATCGAGCTCAAAGGGGTCGGTTACATACATACATACAGGTGAAGCTAATATAAAGCGTGTAAAATAGGGTTCCTTTGACGCACCATTAGCTCAAACCTACTGAAGATATCGGGATGGAATTGCTAACATTCGACGCGATGTTTTTCCCAGATGGTTATAGTTATATATGAAATAGATAAACGCAGGTGAACCGCGGGGGACAGCTAGTTAGTCAATAAAAATGAAACTTTATTCCACCGTGATAAGGTTTCTATAAAATGTTTTTTTCACTGAATAGGGATGTGTCCTGACATGTCAAATCAGCAATTCTTTATGAAATGTTAAAACGATCGAATGTATGGAGTTTTGTATGAAATAGCAAGTTGTGACGTCATAATTGTACAGCATCAAATAACATACTCTTTATGATTAGATCGGTACTGAAAAATCAAATTAATGATTTAATTTTGATCATATTTAATGTTTTCGTATATTTTTGGATGTTCAATACACTGGTTAGTGTTTGATCATTTATCTTTAATACAGGACACATCCCAATTGTTTTTAGAACGTAACGGTATGTCAGTTTACGCAGAAAATTGAAATGCAACAAAATCGATGCATGGAATTTAATTATTTTATTTTTCTTTCATCAATCATTCACTTACTAGATGCATATATCTTTGCTATTGCCGTATATAGGTTAAGTTAGTAAAACAGACAGACTGTCCACATGACGCTAAGTGGTCAATCGCCAATGCGTTGCCGTCCCTAAGACGTGAAGTTGTTAAGTCTCGTGTGCCTGTAATTTCACCGCCCCCCTTACCTTCTTAACAGTAATACAAGTGCACTGCTTCGCGGCGGAAATGGGTAAGGTGGTAGTACTTCCCTGGACGAACTGCATTAAGAGCTCTACTACTCATATGCACAGAGGTCAATGTCCCTTAGAGTCAACATATTAAAATATGATGATGTTTGACTTAATATTTCATCACGTGTATTCAACGCTCCGTTAAACGGTGGAAAGGAGGGGGGAGAGGTATCCGGATAGACTTTGATCCTTGCACTCTAAATACCTCGGTAGAAATCGATAAGCGTCGGACACAAATTCATAAAGTCCGAATTATAATACGAAATATTTATAGCATTATTAAAAGTACCTAAACATCTTAGAATGGATAGCACTGTAAAATACCGAGTTAGTCCAGGAGGAATCGGCGCATGAGTACCGAAAACTATTCCACCTCAATTTTTTTATGCGATCCTCTTTAAATTGTCCTACTGATGATATAAATGCATGTTGCCATGGGGCAACCCCGTGCCATATTGTTTAAACTGAAATTGTTTAAACAATTGTAAGGAATTGTTGTTTTTCAACCGGACAATTTTTTTTTATATTCTTTATTGAAATACGAATAAAAAAAGTCCTATGACTTTTCACGATAAAGTTAATATTTTTAGAGATATGAATTTTTAAAGGTTCGAAAAATCTCAAATTTGGGTACTTTTGACCCATGAAAAATATATTAAAAAAAAAAATAAAATATAAATAATATTTTTTTTTTAATTCTTTATACAATAGTTAATAATATTCTTAATAGATACTTTTAAAAATGTTATTGTTTATACCTGTTTCATAATTGTTAATTTCACGCGCTCACAAGTATGCGCCGCTTACCTTTAAGTATCGCCGTCTCTCTCTGACTCATGCGCTGCATCGGCCTCTCTGTGTCCTGAATCATTATTTATCATTTATCTTAAAAACTATTAACTTTATCAAGATTGTTAAGGAGAGCAATGTTATAGAAAACAAATTGTAGACAATTTAATTATTAATAACATTGCTCTCCTTAACAATCTTGATAAAGTTAATAGTTTTTAAGATAAATGATAAATAATGATTCAGGACACAGAGAGGCCGATGCAGCGCATGAGTCAGAGAGAGACGGCGATACTTAAAGGTAAGCGGCGCATACTTGTGAGCGCGTGAAATTAACAATTATGAAACAGGTATAAACAATAACATTTTTAAAAGTATCTATTAAGAATATTATTAACTATTGTATAAAGAATTAAAAAAAAAATATTATTTATATTTTATTTTTTTTTTTAATATATTTTTCATGGGTCAAAAGTACCCAAATTTGAGATTTTTCGAACCTTTAAAAATTCATATCTCTAAAAATATTAACTTTATCGTGAAAAGTCATAGGACTTTTTTTATTCGTATTTCAATAAAGAATATAAAAAAAATTTGTCCGGTTGAAAAACAACAATTCCTTACAATTGTTTAAACAATTTCAGTTTAAACAATATGGCACGGGGTTGCCCCATGGCAACATGCATTTATATCATCAGTAGGACAATTTAAAGAGGATCGCATAAAAAAATTGAGGTGGAATAGTTTTCGGTACTCATGCGCCGATTCCTCCTGGACTAAGTAGGCGTGCATTTTTTTATATCCTTTACAAAACTATTAATTTAATAATATAATGAGAACTAAGCAGGTCATAAAGTTGTTTGTAGTATTAACATACTGAGAAATTATTAAAGGAACATCCGATAAACTTAAACAGCAAATCTTAAGTTGTTTAAAAAAAAGTACTTACAAATTTTCCACTGCTCTTCATGCCAACTTTGGCATGGTTGGTGGCCAATGTTACAGCTGTCCTGTACACACCCATATTGTACCTAGAAAATATCTCTATATGAGTTATGTTTCTTTACCCAGAGACTAACCATGAAGTTAGAATGAAGAAGGCTGATATGATGATAAAATGAAATGTATTTATTCAAATCGACTTTCACAGGCACTTATGAATGGTCAGGGTCTAACACTGATGATAACAGATGATAAAATAAACAGATGAAAGTCTACAGGTGTACGGGAATCCTTCTTAAGATATGTGTTGCAGTATAATGCTGATCTGTAGACCATATAAGTCCTCAGTAATAAAAGAGAATGATAGGTATCATACCTTTGTTTACTTTCTCATCTTACCTACTTATTGGATGTAAATACCTATAAAAATATTTATTTAAATAAATATCCTGGGACATTCTTTTCACACGGCCATCTGGTCCCAAACTAAGCAGAGCTTGTATTATGGGAACCAGATAACTGATATACTACTTTTTATTTTTCTAAATACATATATACAAAGATATTTACACCCAGACACATAACAAACACACATGTTCATGCACACAAATGTTTGTCCTAGGCGGTAATCAAACCCGGGACCTTCGACTTGGCAGCAGGGTTGCTAACCACCAAACCAATTGGCGTGTTAAAAAAGTGGTATATGTATTACAGTTATTGGGTGTCCCTAGTACAAGCTCTGGTTAGTTCGTGATCAGATGGCTGTATGTAAAGCCCTGGGATGTTTATTAACATGACTAAGACATTTAAAAAAATATATTCTTATATCAAAGGTAAAACTGAAGGGCAGAAACAAATATATCTAAGGTTTATTTAAATTGAACTGATTACCATTTCTAATTGTTTAACCACCTACTTTAGAAAACAATATGCAACACATTCAATACAGTTGATCTCTGGCCTTTCTGTTGATTTGCATTCTACTTTGATGCGTTAGACTTAGAGGTATCAAAGAAGTCTATCTATATTCAGTTATATGGGCTTTTTACCTATCTACTAGCGGTTTTACTCATACATTCCAGATGATCATACTAATCTACACTAATAATAATTTACAGAAATCTTTTCTCTTTGTATTGTTATTGTTTGTAATGAATAAAGTCTAACTGCTGGACCAATTTTATTAACTCTTCACAATTAGAAAGCTTCTTTATCCAGAAGTAACATATCCTGGATTTAATTAGATCCTTCAGGAATGCAAGTTGTTGTTTCAAAATATAAAGAAAGACACTTTATTCTCATTACATTAAATTCCAGTTTGAGATTTAAGCATACATACTCGTACATTAGAGGGGACCATCTATTTTCTATTTACTTCATCATCATTATGAGTATATCAGCTCAGGGTTGTTCACTGCTGAACATAGACCTCCCCCATTTACTTATGAAGATCTTAATAATAGTTTGGTCAATTATTTCTTTCATATCTCTGCCAGAAAAGAGTTACAGTTATCCTCTAGTATCACAGGATTTCAAGATAGTACAAACTTTTTTTACTGCACACATGTTTTATTAGTGCAAACAGGTTAGTATCTAGAATAGTCATAGATTAGTCTAAGGCTTTTTGTTGACAGCCATTAAAGTTAAATCAGTCAGAGAATATTCATTTAGTTTAGAAGAGGTAATTGTTGATCAGGTATAACTTTGTGGGTGTTCAATCACTCTTAATAATTTAGTAAATAAGTTTCTTAACTAATTAAGTATAGCATTCTTGTTAAGTATTATAATAATACCGAACTGGGCTTTAATTAATTGATTACTAGCAAATTAAATAAACTAAAACTGTTCTAACAATTTCATACGAAATAAATGAATCACTATATTTGAAAAACTTTCATTATTTTCAGTTATTTTGTGTGTCAATAAAAATAATCTGATTAATACAAGTTTGAATATCTGTGAATAAATTATGCCTAAACAGATGGCCAGATTTTGGTGAAATGTGTCACATAGATATGATAATTTCTGGATATCAATATTGGATCCCAGGAAAGCCTCAGATTCCTCTGTATAAAACCGCGGGACCCTAGCTCGATACTATTATGTAATGTAAAGTATAAAAAGATTCATTAAAAAGTATTTATTTTTAAGTAAAAAATAAAGGAAATAAGTTATTAACATATTTTCAGATTGGTACTGGCCGGATATCGCTACGGACACCGAAATAATTTATGAGCGGCTGAGTAGTCTAGTTCGTTATACTACTTACAATATATACAATTTTGAAATAAAAAATATGGTAAAATCTAATAGACAACCAATAAATGATCATTTTTCTCACTGTAAACGAGACGAACAATATTCTCTTCAATTATTCTAATTACCCTAAGAACCACCATTAGAAAATATCACAACATTTCTAACTTACCCCCACAATATTATGTAGCAATTCTACAGCGGTAATCCTTACAGAAATAAGTAATGCTAATGTATTTAGTAATCGGTTTTTATCACCACACACAATTAAATAAATATAAAAATTACTAAAACACGCACAAGACGCGTGAAACTTACGTGCTACAAAAAAAAACACTAAGTGTCGGTGTTACAAGGGTTGAAAAATGGCTTTTATAGTAAATTGATCTACAAATAGATTGTTTCAAAGATTTAGGAAGTAACCGGCTTATAATAACTATACGGGTCGTCAATAATAATATGCTTTTTACAATATATATGTGTAGATGCAACCCTTAATTTTACCCTTACAACCACGAATCTTTTGATCGACCATAAAAAGCTTTAACCTGCCACATGAGGATACAGAACGAAATACTAAATGTCACATCTGATTATATACATGTCAATGTCATAAACACGTTAAAAATATTGAAACTCAGTTGTTTTTGTTGCAGGGAAATGTGCTCGCATACATAGAAAGTTTTTCTCTCAAATCAAGATTTGGAATAGCAGAAATGGACGAAAATGATGGAAAGGAATTCGCAGCACTCGGTGTTAAGCCGTGGCTTATAAAACAACTTTTTAGTCTTGGTTAGATTTGCTTATTATTTTAGACATTTTCAAGTTTATGGGCAGAATTAGATGTCTGCACCAAATCTCGTGTAAAAGTTAATATATATTTAAGTTTTATTCAGTTTGTCACTACTACTTGTACACAGAGGCAATTTAAAAAAATGGATATGTAAGGGTTAAAAGCGGAAAGAACAAGATTTATAATTCCGTGGCTTCAAAATATTGAAAATTGTAATTGATTGGCATATTAAATTTCAGGTGTAAGAAAACCTACCCCCATTCAAAAAGGTTGTATATCCAACATATTGTCGGGCGATGATTGTATTGGAGCAGCTAAAACAGGTTCGGGGAAAACTTTTGCATTTGCATTGCCCATCTTGCAGCACTTGGCTGAGGATCCATATGGGATATTTGCACTGGTTCTTACACCAACACACGAATTAGCTTATCAGGTATTTATTTTATATCCATTTTGGTCAATGGTGTTGTACTGTACTTACACAGCAAATTGGGTATAGGTTGTGGATTTGATTCCTATCCAGGACAAACAGTTGCATGCTTGTACATGTCTGTTCTGTGTCTTATTCATTTAATTATGTAAGTAGGTATTACATGTTGCATAAAATATGTAATTCTAACATATTAAATAGTTTTCTGGTATCTAGTACAATTCTGCTTAATTTGAGATCAGATAGCCAAAAATGTCCCAGGATGTTTTATTTATTTACCAGTTTCCAAAGCACAAGCTTTGCTTAGTTGGAGATCTGGTAGCTGTGTGCATAGTTTTCATGTTGCGGGATATATATTTATTTATTTACTTCTACCATTTTAGATAGCAGACCAATTCAGCATCCTTGGCCAACCCCTGAAGCTCCGAGTATGCATAGTGACTGGAGGGTCAGACCAGCTTGAGGAGTCTTTGAAGTTAGCTAAGCGACCACACATAGTTGTGGCAATGCCCGGTCGATTGGCGGACCATATCTCTGGTTGTGATACATTCACATTGAAAAAGATTAAGTATCTGGTCTTAGATGAAGCTGATAGGTAAGATGATGATCTCTTGTGTTTATTCTATTATATGGGTGTAAATATTTAAATATGTATGTATTTAGTAGTATATCAGTCATCTGGTTTCCATAGTACAAGCTCTGCTTAGTTTGGGATCCAATGGCCAGGTGTAAAAGAATGTCCCGGGATATTTATTATTTGATTCTCATTTCACTCTGTCATTTTTTTACAACAATTATTTATTTAAAAATATTCTATATTATTTATTCATAACTAAATTGTTACTTGTATACTTACATGTTTTATTATGATATAAGCAAAATTTTACTTTTAAAATAAGAATTACTTGTTAATCAATGATGAACAGAAAACTTTAAGAAATAATTTAATTTCAGATTGTTTGGTGAATCATTCCAAGAGGACTTGGAGACTGTATTTAATGCATTACCGGCAAAGCGACAGAACTTACTGTTCTCAGCCACCATTACAGAGGATGTCAAAGAGTCCAAGATTCTTGCGCTTAACAAAGAGGTAAGCAACACTTACCTATATTTCCATCATGACATCTGCATTTGGAGTCATCCATGTTAACTAAATATTATGGGAGAAAAAAAACCACTAATAAATCTGTTGTTACCTATTTCCATCCTGAAGAATTATGCTTGTATTACTGTTTCGATAAAAAAATTAGGGGGTTTGGTGAAAAGGCAAATGAGACTTAAAACCTTCATGTCTGAAGGTCGACAACGTATTGGCGATGCCCCTGGTTAGAAAGAAAAAAAAAGGTTTTTTATAAGCCAACTCTTTTATATCGCCTTCATATTGTATTTTTTTTTATAATACAGTATAATTAATAATAATAACAATACTATAATAAAAATCATACAAATAATGTGGAAATATAATATTTGCAGAAACTCAAGCTATGGACCGAGTCGGATCCCCAACTGACTGTGTCAACACTAGACCAACGCTATGTGGTCTGCCCGGCTTACGCCCGCGACGTATACCTAGTTCAGACACTGCGCAAGTATAGGGAGACCAAGCCAAGCTCCCATATTATTATCTTCACTGATACTAAGAAGTAAGTAAGATATTAAAAGTTATATCAATTTTCTACTAGCTTTCAGCCGTTTTCTAGCGTTACATATAGAGGTTATTTATCACAAATTATGTAGGACTTTGAATTAATCTCTAAAAAAATTTCAGAGAATGTCAAGTCCTATCAATGATGCTGAACGCTATATCAATGGACAATGTCTGTCTCCACGGCTTCATGCGACAGAAGGAGCGCGTGGCGGCTCTCACTCAGTTCCGAAGCAATCTCAAGTGCACGCTCGTCGCTACTAACGTGGCGGCCAGGGGGTTAGACATACCCACTGTTGACCTTGTGGTTAACCATAAACTGCCCCTGGAACCTAAGGAATATGTGCACAGGTAATTGAATATTTAATATAATTCTTGGGGTATTGGATAAACAGAGAGTATGAGAGGAAGTGCTCGGTTCTTTTATAAGATAGACGAGTGAGTGACACGAGCCTACCAGACTTTTATATGAAAATTGAATATTCACAGTTGGGTTGTAGTGTCTTTTGTCGGATACTATGTATCTTCGTTTGTGCAGCCCGTTAGGTGTTGATATCAAGTGGCACTCAGAGTCTGTTTTAGCTTTTCTATTACACAGAAAATTACTAGTTTAAGTCATAATCTGAATTTATTGCCAGATCTTCTCTCTTAACTACCTATTTGGATAAAATTATATTAATTTAATCACTCATTAATTTGTTCATCCATTCATTCATTCATGCACTCACTCATTCAGTCATTCCTTCATTCATTTAGAAATTTTATAAGTTTAAAATGTTTTAATATACAGGGTAGGTCGCACAGCCCGCGCGGGCAGGACCGGCATGGCCATATCGCTCATCACGCCATACGATATCCTGAGGCTTGGAGAGATCGAAGACCATATCAAGACTAAGCTCACAGAGTACAAGATTGACGGTGAGTTCATATTTAATTATGTTATGTACATGTTTTACTGCAGGAATGATTAATAATTAATATTAATTATTGCAGGAATATATACTAATTTAGATATTTCCACCCAGATACAGGACAAACAGACATGTTATGTTGTAAAATGTTTGTCTTAGGAGGGAATCTAATCCACGACCTGCGGCGTCGCAGTTAGGGTCTCTAACCATCAAGCGAACTGGTCTAGTAGGTTTTTTTTGTTATTTCTGGTAATCTATACGTTTCCAATGTGGTGTTGCCAGACGACGAGGCGGTGAAGGTGTTCACGACGGTGTCGGTGACGCGGCGTGAGCAGGAGGCGGCGCTGGACGATGCGCACTCCGAGCAGCGCCGCCTCGCCTACCGTCGCAAGCGCTGGCTGCAGGCCGGCGTCGACCCCGACCTCATGGAGGAGGGGTGAGTCACCATATCTACCAGCCGCAGTTCCTACCACACCTTTTTTTATTTAAATAAATATTATAAACTAGTAATTGACTGCTGACACCTGTAACCTTCGTGAGGTGGTAGCAAAATGACGATGCCTTTGATATATTAATCACTTACCATCAGATGGATAGTGTGACTTGAACAAACTTTAATATGGGAAGTCTTAAATTACACTTTTTATCCATCAACAATTTCCAGTATTTCATTGACGGACAACTTAAAAACTTAATAATAATCTAAAATTACAATATGAAGAAAATACCGATGAAAAGTAAGATCAGCTTACAGAACAGCTAATCTAAATCACTGCCGATGGGAAGCGTGCCAAGAACGATTGTGGCATTGCCACGCTGTATAGCAATGCTAATCCTCACCACACCTTTGGTAGATAATCATACCTAAGACATTTCTTGTCAAAGATTTTTTTTAATATTACAATTATATTTATCAGGTTATACCATCAGATAAACCTAAAAAAAATGCAACGTTATGCTGTGAGTAATTTGAGTCACCCCGTAAGAAAAATAATAAAGATCTGAGCCATTAAACTATATCTATATTTGTAGCATCGTTATAAGTTTTATTAAACTGAATTTTATTTTTCGATATCACAGGTTAGAAGATATGCGTCGCCAACGTGTAAAAGCTGCCAAAGCTGCAAAACTGGAAAGAATTAAACAATTACAAATCCAAATGAAGGGAGAAACGGGACAGAACGATCATCGTTTACAAGCGAATGAGACAAATGATATTGACGCAAATATCAAAGATGGATTGAAGAGAGTCAACAAAACTTTGATGAAGAGAGACGACAGATTCAAAAATGTTATTGGAAAAATTACTAAGATTAAGCGGAAAGCGGATAAAATAGAGAAGAAAACTGTAGAAGATAACAAATCTAAGAAGAAGAAAAGATTGCCAGTTAAATAAATATGTACATTAAATACTAAGTTGTTTTTTTTTCGTAATAAAGTATATATTTTTTAGGAAAGGTCATATTTAGGAGATCAATAATCTCACTAAATAAAAAAACGTAAGAGTTTTGTTGCCTGATTAGTTATTAATCACTAAGTCGCTTTGTCTGACCCTATATCCCTATGTATGCTTAAATCTTTAAAACTACGCAACGGATTTTGATGCGGTTTTTTTAATAGATAGAGTGGTTGAAGAGGGAGGTTTGTATGTATTAGTATCTACAATGCACCTGAGCGAAGCCGGGGCGTGTCGGTAGTTACGTATAAACAAACAGCTTATAATTCAATGCCCTACGAGCTACAGTGAGAGCAACACTAACAAGTTTTCATAGTAAGAGCGTGCTTAAATGGATAATCATCTGTTGAATATTAGTAACATTTATGAATCCAGCTTTTCCTGCGTTTCAGTGGGATCGAATGTTTTCTTAGCAAAAGTATGCTTTTACACTTCACACCATAGACTGCGTGTGTGTTAAATTATATCACGATTCGTTGTACCCTTGTTGAGGCGTCAAGGGGTAACAAACAATTTAAGTATGTACGGGCCATCGACTGTACATTTGCAGCGGCCACCAATGACTTGCATAGCGACGATTCATATCATCTTAAAGTCAGTTCACATTCAACATTCATACCGTGTACTCACCTCCATCTTAGCAATAATTATTGTTGAAGACATTACATAGTATCCAGTTAAAGAGGCTTTATTATTTCAAACAATCAATGTACCTCGCTGGTACAAACTAGACATACTACTTATTTAGTAGAAAAAAAAAATAGTATCTGTAGTTTATCAGTTATCTGGTTTCCATCGTAAAGGCGCTCATTTGTTTGGGATCAGATGGCCGTGTATAAAGAATGTCTCAAGATATTTATTTTTAAACAAACATACTGATAAATTATCAAACTTCGTCTCCAACTGGTAGTTGACCTGTAAGTTGTATAAAATTATGGTAAATTAAATGAAAAACCATGTAATTAAGTTAATAATTTATTATTTTACACATTGTATAATAACAAATAAATACAACGACAGTAATATATTTTGTTTAAGCATAATGTCGCGTCGATGGCAAATGATTTGGCACAAAAATTTAGCCGACAAAGCTGTTTCAATTGGGATAATACTAAATATATTGTCTATATTCAATAAAGAAGGATAAGTCTGAAGTAGTAATTGATATGAGTAAATTAGCGACAGAAAGTATTTTTTTTTACTACACCTATAGTTTTTATAATATACTTGGTGCCGAATGTATGATTAATGATTAAACAATTAGAATTATATATTTTACTAAATGGTATAAAAATGTGATAAATTATTATCAATGAAATCGTGAAACATTGACGTGTGTTTGTCGCCGTAACATCGCGTTTTGGCAAATGTAGCCGCTTCATAGAATAAATCTGGTAATTTCCCGTACAATTACTATATACGATAAGTGAATTTACAAAATCTGTCATTGCGCGGTATATACATTAACCTTTTGAACGCCAATGTCGGCCATACTCGACAATCGAAATGCGCAAGTGTGCCCTGTGCGCCATTGTCGACATACTCGACAATAAACAGGTCACAGAAAAATCCCTACTAATATTATAAATGTGAATGTAGGTTTGTTTGTTACGCTTTCAAGCGATAAATACTTAACCGATCATCATGAAAATTGTTACACAGAATCATGGAGGTATTAGAAGTAACATAGGATACTTTTTGTGCCGGAAAAATGTTACATCCCTCGGGAAAGCGGGTGAAACCGCGGGGTCAGCTAGTACTAAATAAACATATTAAATCATTACTTTTATGTATTTACAGGTATTTATATCGATCGGGCTTCGGGTACAGGACATTTACATGCCGTTATGGCGTGGCATTCAAAAGGCTAAAACAATTTTTTGGCCCCAGAATGTTAAGTTTACACAAAACTTAAGTTTTACTAGACGAAGATTTTGCGACGGCGATATAATAGGCGTGTGTACATAATTCTAACGTAACTAAACAACTTTTATAGTATTGGAATAACAACTTTGCAACTTAAAATATAAATCCAGCCAGTCTCTCTTGCACCTGTATTCTCATGGGAATATCAAAAAGAGCAGCTTTAACATCGATTTAACGATAAAAAAAGCTATCATTAAAAATAAAAACGTACAAAAACAGTGTCGCCAATTTTATAAAATTAAATAAATCCAACAAAATATTGAGCAACATAAATTTTAGCTTAGTAAAATAATAACAAACATGATACATTTTTTTCACACAATTTTACTCCGTCGTCAAGTCAAGAGTGTATTACACATTTTGCTTGTTATGTTTAATTCAATACGAGATGAATATGATTATATTCCCTCTCTTCTTTAGCTCGATTCGGCTGCCATTCTGATCGACAGGATCAATTTTATTGAATGAAATACATGCTATGATGCAGTGGTAGCCGCAGTATTAACCGCGTATATTAATTGCTGGCATCGAAAGAAAATTTGAAAATAGAAGTCATATCCTGTAGACAGATAATAAATCTAAGTTTGTTTTTAAAAAGCGTAATTGCTGAGTTTATTGCCGGCTCTCCTCAGTAAAAAACAACCTTCCGAACCGGTATTAGAGTCAGACTATTCATAAGTGCTTGTAAAAGCCTATTTGAATAAAAATATTTTCATTTCATAAACGATCCAATCGGTTTTACCGCGTATACTGATTGCTGGTACCGAATGAAAATTTGAAAATAGAAGATATTATATTCTGTAGACGACACAATCGGTTCCCGAGTATCTCCGAATAGCTCCGAATATTTATGATTTTTTAAAAATGCTTATAATAGTAGTATAGCACAATTAACATAAAAATAGTCAATATTTGACAAAGATTAAAGCTGAGATAATGATTAAAATTTTCAAATCAGCTATGAAATGGCGTCCAACTAAATATAATAACACCGGTGCCGTGATAAATGTATGAGTATGAACAATGACAATTAGACAAAAGACCTTAAGTTCGTTTTAATTACCAGAGACTAAAATTACCCATGTAAAAAGAGACAGTAGTGTGTAAGCGAGACAATAAGCATTTTATCTGACTTGCTCAAATACAGCTGTCCTTTACCACATATAATTTTAATTTCTGGTCTTAAACCAACTTTACAAAGTGACCAATATACATTATGTAATTCCAATCTTTGATATATTACAGGACATCATTATTATTTGAGAAGCCAACCAAAAAGCAACCTTCCGAATAGGTGTTAAAGTATGAATTCATAAGTGTCTGTTAAGGCATATATTGTTTAAAGGCAAACTGTACTGTACAGTTACATACATCTAAAGCTTAGAATTAAACTTCAATTAGGCGTATAAAATATGAACATTGCCGTCCTGTGAAATATCACCGATTGGCTATATACCTTGTTACAATACAAATAAAGGTGAAACTACTCTGACATCTGTAGGAGCGAGTTGATCGTTGCGTCCTTGTTACCGCGATTGGCTTCCAGCACTGATTTGATCACCTCCTTATCCATGCTTGGGAACATCTCTTCGATCTTAAAAAGAAAATACAATAAATTAATCGTAAATACATTGATTCTCAGTTAATTTGATCTTTAATCACATTGGTATAGGAATTAAATTTGTGGTGTCTATTTATTGTCGTAAAAATTTAACCAGGGTCATGTATTGACTGCCTCATTCCAAACGGAAATTATAAATTACAAAACAGAAGCCTATAGTTTTTGTAAGAGACCAAATCGGACCCGAGCAAGTCAAATTCAGGACTTCAAGGAGTGTTGCCAGTAAAGACATATGGAAAAGAGATGTAATATTTTTTGCTGACCATATAATACCTGCCGGCTGCAGACCAGGGCTGTGGACATCCCTTGGTTAATGTATGTGGTACTCAACCTGGCTGGGAGTACCACATTTCTTAGTTTCCTTGATCTGTAGTGCTTCCTATTGCCTTAACCTGAGCCATTAAGAAGTGGAACCAATAGGGATGTTGACTGACATGTCAAATTAGCAACTTTTTATTAATACGCTTTTATTAGCTTCAGACGTATGTAAATAATAGTTTAAAAAACTAAAAAAATACGCTTTTTACAGAAAATCCAACTAAAAAATAAATTTTTAAAAATTTTGTTTTTAAAAATTAAAAAAGTGTAAATACGCTTTTTTTTATTTTTTTTCTTATTTACACTATTCTTAATTAAAAATTTTAAAAATATATTTTTTACTTAAATGTCAAACGAAGGAATGTATGGAGTGTTGTATGGAATAGCAAGTTGTGACGTCATAATTGTACAGCATCAAAAGGTCTACTCTTTTTGGTTAGATTGGTACTTATAAATCATATTTATTATTAAATTTTGATCACATTATGTATGTGATGTATCCGTGTATTTTGGGATGTTCATTACACTGGCTAGTGTTTCATCATTTATTTTGAATAGAGTATAATTCCCCATTGGCCAGTGTCCTAAGACTTAGGAGCTATGTAGATGCGTCGCCTTAAAATATTGATGGTATACCTGTTGCAACTGTTCCTCGGTGACCAGTGGTTGTTGTGGCTGGGGCTGTGGCTGCATCTGAGGCTGTGGTTGCATCTGTGGTGCGGTGTACATCGGCATCGTCGCGTACCCCATCCCGGTGCTCGGGACCACGAGCATTGGGGGGAAGGTCGCAACCGCCGCGGGACCAACCTGGGATCATCATCATGTCACAACGTAACTAAAGGGCACCTATTCTCTTTTTTTCCACATCAATGTAGTTTAGACACTGGCGGATGTCGAAAACACGAGGATAGGTGCGATGTGGAATTACCTTTTGTCAGTCTATTATCCGGTGACTAAGAAGATACTTCAACTAGCCTAATAAAGGTCATTATTTATAGAATATAAAAAAATTCAGTGTAGGTATATGCTAAATCAATCCATCAAAACTTTATACAACATTTTCGAAGAAACATAAGTGAATGTATTGTAATTGTGCTGAGAAACCAAACATATAATTTATCCATTCATAAACCACCTTATTATTAAAACAAAAGACATAGCATAAAAACGGCCTACAAATATGTACCAAAAAAAAAAGCAAAATCTATTTACAATGTTATATGGGACGATTCTCGGTAGTTGTAGCCCACCAATCCGCATTGGGCCCCTGCAGTGGACTATTGGCCTAGCCGCGGTGTATGGAACTGCCCCAGATATGGGGACATCGAGTATCTGAATGAATAAATGAGTTGGTGAATTATTATGCTTTTAAAAGCTTGAGAGATGATTTATTTTGCAGTAGTGGAGAAAACAACTCAGAGTTAAAGAAATATAAGTGCTGCAATTTGTGTAGTTTTTGGATGTATTGATTTTTGTTGCTAAGAAGAAAGTAATTTAGGTATGTTTCTTTAACTTGCAGTTATTCCTTTGTTTAATGTATATTTTTGTCATTGCCTCAGTGATCAAGTGGTATACTGTTCAGCTAGAAACCCGCAGGCCCTGTGTTCGATTCCCGGATCGGGCAAGGTAATATTAACGTTTAGATTTAGAAATGTTTACTAGTTACTGCAAACGGCAAAAATGAAATATAATATGTTGGAAATTAAAATACCTTCGTTGGAATATGGGTCTGTGTCTGCCTACCTATTTGGGGGTAATATGCGTGAAGATATGATTAGAGATGTGGTATAAAGGAATTAAAGTCATTTCATATTTTTATAATTCTTCACTGGATTCCGAGCACAGCACTCAGAGGGCCAAACAATTATAATAAAACAAAGAATGATAGATCAAAAACTAAAATATCATGCAAAGAACAAAAGGTAAGATAAATATACAAAATTCTATATAATAAATTGCTTTCAGCTATACAGGATAACATATAAACACCTACACATAATTTAAACACGATCCAAATGCACACTGACTAAAACGGACTTCTTCAAATAGAATTCCATGCAACATATGATTAAAATATTATATATATTAACATGCAAGCTTACCGAGTAACTCAAGACGAGGTTGATCATGCCCTCCACGCCGTCTCCCTGTTTCCCATTAAGCGGGTACCAATCTTCATGTGTCTCTCCCTAGAACACAACAATTAATTATAGTGATAAGATGTATTAATACATCTTTCAACGATAATTCTCAAATAGAATGACAAAAAAATTGCTAAAAGGCGCGAGATTTCCTTAGAGGTTATTGACTACATGACTCCCTTGTGGCTATGCGTGGTATTCTGAAGACCTCCCCCCCCTAAATGGGTCACGTAGTATGGGTATGTTCCCTTATCATATGTATTAAATAAAAAAAAGGAATAACATTCAAGAAGTCCTTTTCATAATATGTCATATAGACATATACATTAATTTATTTACCACATATAGGCATTTACAAATTAGAGCAAAATTTTCAAAAAATTATAAAAAATAATTAAAAGTTGTAATTAAACATCGTTATAAATACTTTTATTATTATAAATTACAAGACTTTATTAAAAAATTGTAATAAAGTATTACGTCCAACAAATATATTTGTACTTAGTTTTAATATTATTTTCTCATGTAAGTGAATTTAATTCTTATGAGAAATAAAGTTGACTCAAACCTCAAAAGAAATCATTTAAAATAAACAATAATAATTTAAATGAAATAAAATGGTTTACGTGTGCTACAGCAGCAAAATGGTCTCGACTCCGCATATATCTACTGTGTGTAACAGCAGATGCTGGTATTCTGCCGAAACCGTTTCTATATGAAATGCCATTGAAGATATAACCTTAGAACTTTATGATCAATGGATGAGAAACATCGATAAAAAAAACAGTTAAATGCGAGACGGACTTGCACAAGAAGAGACCGTACCGCCGGATAACGTAGAGATAAGACGTTTCTTACTTATTTTAGCGGTCAAAGCAATACACACTGCGAAAATTTCAAGTGTCTACCTATTACGGTTCTAAAGATACATCCCTAATACAGACCCGGCACCCTTTTGGCAAAGGTACCTAAAAAGCATTCGACAACACTAAATTTGAAGGAAACTGAATAATAACTTACATTTAGAACAGCTGGTGGTATGGTGATGTGCGACCAGGCAATAAGTTCATCCATAGTGAAGGAACACTCGTCGAATATCTCCAGGTATAAGGAGTTCACGCCGGGGGGCAGCAAGCTGGAAACAGAAAAAAAAAAAGATTTATATTTGCAGTTCACACGCTAGAAGAGAAACCTTCAGTTATCTAATTATCTCATTCTTTCGCTAGCTAAATCCTATAGATGTAATTTTTTGTCTCTTTTTAGTGCCGCCTTTCGGTATTTCGTGTTTTAAATCACAAAGTGTCAAAGAAGTTTTCATCTCAAAAAAATATACCACATGAATAAAAGGGACTAGTATATTAGAAACTCCTTTGTGTTAGCCCTACCGCCCCTCGAATCACGGAGGACAAGTAACGGGCAGACAGGAAGCTTGCCATGTCCCTGATGCCACAGGTCATGGGTAAGATTCCCATGCTTATAAGTAAAATTAACAGTGCCACTAAGACAGTAGTATATCAGTTATCTGGTTACTATATTCACAGCTTTGGTTAGTTTGGGATCAGATAACTGTGAGTAAAGAAAATGTTGCAGAGGAGATTCCGTGCCTCCGATATGTATTAAAATGTGCAAAGTTATAATCACTTGAGAGAGCGAGCATGTTTTCGAACACTACGTAGGAGCAGAAATACAGAAATGAATCCCAGGATATTTTTGTATTTAGGAAATTTCTATTCTACACGTTAGCTGTCTTACGGTTTTAATTAAGACTTAAATGTCACCTGGAAAACTAGTCGAGAATTTACGAAATAATCAATATACTGATTCGAAATTTCTTGATAAAATACCACAATGAGAATTCAGTTTTAAATCGCTGGCCTTTAGGTTCAGAGTCAATAATCACATAGCGATTTACAGTATGGGTATACAGTAAAGGAAACCATAGAGGCTAACTGCCAAAAAAAACAATTTTAAGGTGATTGAAGACCGCCAATTTCATTGACCTTAATCCCCAGTGTTAGTGGAAGCTCGTGGCAATGATTACTCACCAATGGATGACCTTGTTCCATCTGGGAGTTTTCCCACCGCTGGGATCAGTGTGGGTCTCGTATATGCAGTGGCCGACGCGCAGTCGAACGTACGGGTCCATCCGAGTGAGACCTTATTACGAGAACAATAGGGTTCAAATATGAATTAGCAATTTTGGAGCATTATTTGATGTAAGCGACCATTCGTTAAGGAAATCAAATGTAGAGAATAGCCTTTACATTAGACTGAACATAAATTAATATCAAAATTAAGATTGCACTTGAGATACTATATATTAATATTATTATATATTAAGCTTTTATTTTAAGTTTATCTTCACACATGTAGTTTATTTGAGTTGAATTTACATGTTGTTGCATTAAGTATAATTGGTGCTCTGAATTATTGTCTATGTATGTGATTGAATACTTTAGGGGTTCTCATATTAAAGGGTTGTCTCATGTGTAATCAACATTGAGTTTTAATTAAACCATTAAAACAATTAACCCCGCGGCTCTGCACATATCTAGCAAATATGTGATACATGTCATTTCATTCACAAAGTCAGGCAGGTGTTAGTACTTAGTAGAGTACAGCTACATTTCACTATGGATATTTCAAATTGTCACCGGTACTCAGACATACCCAATGCCCCATACCATTGCTATACAAATATTGCATCCCTTATTAGAATCTAGGTTCTAAGAAAGCCCCACAATGTAAATTCCCAGTAAGCTTAAACTGATGCGGCTGATTGATAAAAATCTAAATTATTTATCTTACCATAATTTTTAACAAGTTTAGCTTGTGCAATTGTGATACTGAGCCTTGCTGTCAAGGGTGGACCAGCTGTCGGGACCTAAAGACAACAACATCAAATTTCATTATCAATTGAATGTTTCTATTCATCTTAATAAGCTATCATTACTTGATATTGGCAGAAATAACTGAGAAATTGTTTATTGCATTTGAAAAAACTTTTTGTTAAAACTTTAATGGGCTGTTAAACAGATAATTTAATCATAAAGATAGAATTTTATAAAAAAGAACAGGTTATTCTTCTATACCATTCTTAAGTCCCATACAGGACTCCTTATAAAGAACAGACTATTGCCATGAACTGTTGTTAAATCTGTGTTCCTGTAAACTCATTAACCTCAAGTAACAAGAATCCAAAAAAACAAAAAAGTCTATTCCAAACATCCATTTCTGAAATGAAAGTCAGAATATTTGTAAATGCTTGTGAAGGTCTAAAAAAAAGTATTACATTTTCCTTCCATTTCCATGTTTCCCAATTTTCAATCAGTTAGAATGAATTCTAACTATTATGAATAATACAAAAATAAAAACTTACAGTCGCACCACACAACTGTTGCTGTAGAGCCAATGCAGCTTGGTAGTCTGCATCAAGAGTGTCTCCTGTTGCTCCATCAGCACGGAGGAAACCAGCTGGGAGTGGCCCAAGGAGAACCTGCATAACAACAATATTATTTTTTAGAAATGTTCATAATTTTCGTAGCCTTTCACATGGACCAGACTGGCCTGTGATAGAAAGGTGGAAGAAACAAAATTGTCACAGTTGGAAAAGGACTTAGTCAAAAGAGGCACACAGTCAGAGATGACGAGGCAAAATAAGTATAATAAGAATCTTTAATTGTAAAATAGGATAAATTATTTCAATAACGGCTCTTATTATTATTCCATTTATTATAAAAATATTAAAAAATTCTATTCAGTGTTAAATACAAATAATAGAAAATAGTTACACTGACAAATAGTTTGTCTGATTAATTAATTAAAATTCTCAAGGGTTATTCTCTTCCATATGGTCCAAAATATTATAGTCCTTTTTATGGAACAGCAATTGAATGAGACCAATGTTTTTCAAGTATGTATAAATATATGTCTTAGATATGTATATTACTTTGACACACTACCTTAATTTGAAATGAAATGAAATGAAATATTTTAATCAAATAGGCCTTCACAGGCACTTATGAAAGGTCAGACTCTACCACCGGTTCGGAAGGTTGCTTTTACTGAGAAGAGCCGGCAATAAACTCAGCAATTACTCTTTTCAAAATAAGATTTTGTACATAAAGATGTGTCTTGCTGGAGCGAGCGCTACACCCAAGCATTGTCGTCATTAAAATAATCATTTGTGTTGTAGAAAGCCTTTTGTACTAAAACAGTCTTAATTCTTTCCTTAAATTTTTGTAAAGGCAAATTTAAAATTTCAGTAGGGATTTTATTATAGATGCGTGCACTAAGTCCTAAAAATGAGCCTTGCACTTTTTGCAGTCTATATGCAGAAGTGACAAGTTTATCCTTATTTCTAGTATTGATGGAGTGCATATCACTCTTTTTGACATAAAGACTAATATTTTGATGTACAAATATTATGTTTGCATAAATATACTGCGATGCAACTGTGAGGATATCAATTTGTTTAAACTTTTCTCTGAGGGAAGCTCGAGAACTCAAATTATAAATGGCTCGAACAGCTCTTTTTTGCAATATAAAAATGGTTTCTATATCAGCAGCTTTACCCCAAAGCAAAATGCCGTAGGTCATAACACTATGAAAGTAGCTAAAATAAACTAATCTAGCCGTATCGACATCTGTAATCTGCCTGATTTTTCTAACTGCGTAAGCTGCTGAACTAAGTTTTCCCGCAAGACATGATATTTGTGTCCCCCATTGAAGTTTTGAGTCTAAAGTAATTCCTAAGAAAACTGTTGACTCAACAAGGCTAAGAGCTTCGTTGTCTAACATTATACTACAGCCTAGTTTTTTAACATTGGGTAATGCAAATTTAATACATTTAGTTTTTCTTGCATTTAAAACAAGATTATTAACAGTAAACCAATTTAATACCTGGGCTAATGCACCGTTTACATCGTCATAATTGTATTTCAGTCTATCAACACCAAAAATCAGTGAGGTATCGTCAGCAAACAGTACAATTCCACAGGTATTTCTTACGTAAAATGGTAGGTCATTGATGTATACTAAAAATAGAAAAGGCCCTAGAATAGAGCCTTGGGGTACACCCATATGCACAGGAGAACCAGATGATTTAACTCCATTCACATTAACACTTTGAGTTCTCTCACTAAGGTACGATTTCATCAAATTAAGTGCTGCACCCTTAACTCCATAATGGTCTAATTTACGCGTAAGTGTCTGATGGTCAACACAATCAAAAGCTTTAGATAAATCACAGAATACTCCAATAACATTCTGCGACTTTTCCCAAGCGTTGAAAATTTGTTTTAAGAGTGCTACCCCGGCATCAATAGTGGAGCGACCTTTAGTAAAACTATCTTGATGGATTTTAAAATAATTGATGTGTCATTGGATTCACTTTAATTGTGGCAGACTTATTTAAATATGGCAACTATGAATCAAAACAGAAGGGGGATCTAAAAGGATGTTTATTTCTTTATTACCATGTCCTATAGGCATATTTGAAATGTCAATGTCTACTACACAATAAAAGGGTTGATGAGATTTAGATAAAAATTGGCATGTAGATAACTGAATCTATACTATCTACTACTATATCTACTATATATCTATACTGACTACTTAGTATCACTAAAAATATTATTATTTAGCCACCTGGGAAATACCTGATGACAAACACTTGTACCTATAAAATGTTTTGTGTTAAAATGCCAATTATAGTTATTACTTCATAACCATATGGCATGGTTTTCACATATTAAAAAATCTTTATTTGAAATAGTAAGAATCCTCGAAACTAGATTTAATGGGAAAGACTACAAAAACACAAGAAAAAAGGTATTAATCAAGATAATTTTCACCAAACCTCTTGTCTGCACACAAAGTAGTTGAAAATCGCTAAATTTGCAGCCATGGTTCAACGACCTTATCCTTTGTTGAGAAAAACAAGATTTATAACAACTGCTGATACGAAACGTCTCTGGAAAGTTCCCACGAACCGTCCAGACAATCAATACTGAGAAGCTAAAAAACGCGACAATTTCGTGGTCACAAATTAAACCGGTTCAGCAACATATTTAGGTTTTAATTAAATCACATTACAACAAATTTCCATCGGATAAACGCAATAACATTGATGATTCATAATTCTTAAGATTTGTCATTATCAGATATGATTGTTAAACTCATAATTTCAGCCAACTTACCCTACGACGACGCTCCTCGTTTCTATCTGTAGGCACAGCAGAAGTCATCTTTTGAATACCAAACAGTTTGATGAGGAATATAATTCGATATTTGATTGAATTTCACAAAATAAAAACGCAAAACAACCGCTGACCGCTGACGAATCTCGAAAACTTACTGAACTGACTGACTGACTGACTGACTGACTGACTGACTGACTGACTGACTGACTGACTGACTGACTGACTGACTGACTGACTGACTGACTGACTGACTGACTGACTGACTGACTGAAGTGAATGACTGATAGAGTTGTTGCAAGCCGAAAATTACAAAGTACTCAGCCGGTAGATCGATTCGCAGAACCATATGGGAACTTTAAAGAGAGTATATCCTATTATAATATAGGTTAAATAAAGTAACGAAATCAGTAATCAGCTCAATTAATAGAATTGCCATTTAAAAGACAAGTATTTAAAGTATCGAATATAATTAGACCTACTACTAAGGCAAGATTAAAAATAATAACCTAAAAATATAACCTTTAAAAATAATTTAGAACTGAAACTCTGTAATACAATATATCACAGTGTTGAGCCCAATGTCTTGTATGAAGGTTTATTGTCTGGGATTTGCGATAATTTTAATAGAGCCTGTCCTACTAAAATAGTGAAGGTACTCTCCCACGCTCACTACGCGACAGCTCCTCCCTGAACGTGTTCAAGAAGAGAATAAAGGACCATTTCCTCTATAAATAACATAGTAGATATTTATTTATGTATAAATTTATATAGGTATATTTAGTTATTAATATATTTATTTGTGTATGTATATTTATATTTATTTTGTATTAAATAGGTTTATGCACAGTATTCATTTAAATTGTACACTGGTTCTTACCCTCAATATATGTAGTTATCTCTATCACTCAAAGGTTTGCTGGTAGAAAACTCAATTTTGAGTTAAGCTCGCCTATGTACATGACATTGCTTATGTAAGTTTGAAATGTAAATTATTGGTGTACAATAGAGTATAATAATAATAATAATAAAAGAAGGTAAATAGTAAAATGGGATTTAGTGACTGGGCTACAAAAGGTATTCGTAAGAGCAGGGATAGGTTGTATGAACTTTATCATCTAAAATCTCTAACTCAGAACGAGGAATTTCATAAATATGTCAGAAACTTTTCAAAGATTTTCAAGTTAGTGTGTAATCAAGCTAAATCTTACTTTATATGTAATAAAATAGGTAATGCTAATAACAAAATAAAGACAGTCTGGAATGTTATTAATACGGAAACTGGTAAAATTAGAAATAATAATGAACAGGTAACTCTATAATTAATGATAAAATTATAACAAATAATTTAGATGTAGCCTGTGCTTTTGAAAACTTCTTCACGAGTATACCTGGTAAAACTACTAAAAGCCTTAAATCATGTCCTATAGCAGCGGAATCTTTACTCAAGCAGCATATTCATAATACATTTCCAAGTTTTAAATTTGACCATATTAATGCTAGCGATATCTTAATAACTTTTAATTCTCTCAATATGAAAAGTACTGAAGATTTATGGGGCTTATCGGTAACAATCGTAAAATCAATAATAACAGTGATTGCACCTGTTTTGTCAAATATTTTTAATGAATGCATTGATCAGGGTTGTTTTCCTGATTTAATGAAATAAAGTAAAATAGTACCTATTTTCAAGTCCGGTTGTAAGGAGAATCCATCTGATTACAGACCAGTTTCCGTTCTGCCAGCACTTGGTAAAATTTTTGAAAAACTGCTGCTTAATCAAATGTTAGGTCACTTTACTTAGCATAAGGTATTGCATGGTCATCAGTTCGGTTTCACGAAGGGAAGAACTACATCCGATGCGGCAGCAACATTGCTGAGGCACATTTATGGCGCATGGGAGGATTCACAGGATGCGATTGGCATTTTTGTGATCTGTCCAAGGCATTCGATTGCGTTGACCACCGTACGCTACTACTGAAACTTGACTACTACGGAATTCGTGGAACTGCTCATGATCTTGTTTTATCTTATTTATCAAATCGTCAGCAAAAGGTAGGGATTACCGGCACAACACCCAAGGGCTCTTTAGTCGAAATGGGGGTACCCCAGGGTACAATTTTAGGTCCATTTTTATTTTTAGTATATATAAATGATGGTATTTTGTTTTGGGGAGCAGCAGCGGATATAGAATCAATATTTATTATACAAAAAAGAGCAATTCGTGCAATTTACAGTATGGGTCCCCGTGAATCATTAAGAGATCATTATTTAGGGAAATAAATATAATGACATTACCTTCACTATATATTTATGAAAATATAATGTTTATACGTAGAAACATAGGAATATTTGAGTCAAAATTAGATTTTCATAGTATAAATACAAGACAAAGGGAGAAGTTAGTTGTTCCATACTTTAGACTAACTAAAGTTAACAAGTCATTTCTTGGTAATTGTGTTCGATTTTATAATAAGATACCGCTTTCAGTAACCAAAATGTCTGATCATAAATTTAAAAATTATATTACGAAAGTTTTGAAAGAAAAAGCGTATTACAAGGTGGTTCATTATATTGAAGATAAAAATGTATGGAAATAGCTGCTCTCTGCACAGTGCACCTATAAATCTCTTGTTTAAGTTGTAAGTACCTAATTATTGTTATTTTCTATTTTGTAGTTTTGTCATATTTTTTTTGTTTTGTTTTTTAATGTTACCTATAATAAGTATTTTGTAATTGTTAAATATAAAATTATGTATGTAAAATTGAAATTATAAAATAGCCAAAAAGTCAGAATAGATAAAAATGTATATAACAAATTAAAAAAGAATGTAACCTTGCTGAGTTTCTTGCCGGTTCTTCTCAGTTGAAGGCTGACTTCCAAACCGGGTGTAGCTTCAGTAACTTCGAGTAAGTGCCCTCCGAGGGCCTAAACTGAATAAATGGTTTTGAATTTTGAAGTATTCCAGTAAATCTTTTGTTTTAACCAGAAGTTAACTACTAGTATGTACGAATTTTACAACTCTCTATCACAATCTCCTATTTTCTATTTTTGCCCCTAGACGGAGTAGAGCATAAATTTTCATAATCCATGCATAATGCGTACGGTATAAATATAGGTATACGAGATGCCGGAATTTTGCCCCAAACAACTGCATTAACTTTGAACACGACACTGGCAAAGAATCCTAGGAAATTCCTACACTTGGTTGCCATACTTAAAACTTTAAGAAGTAAAAAAAAATACCCGAACCGAACGAGACGTCAAACAAAACTGAATAAAAACTTTTGCATGAAAATTCTAAATATTTCTGTTTTTGTTTGTATTTATCTCATTGGTTATGTGAGTGAAAGTGATAACTTTATGGATATCCTTTAATATATCCGATTTTGTGTTCATGAACTTGTGGACTTGTTAATTTCGTGTATTTTCAACACATATGTTGACTTGAAGTTGGTTGGTTATATTATCGATTGTTTCGTATTTTTGCAATGGATATCATCAAAACACCAAAGGTATGTACATTTAACTGATGTCTTATCTCTTAAAGTCGTAGTACATCGAGCAACTGAGTAAATGACATTGATAACTGTAGTTTTTGTTTCGAGGGCGTATTGTTTTTTTTTTGTAACGTATTCAAAGGCTTTGTGTCTATTAATAATAATAACCCTATTATATATACACAACAGTAATTATGTACACCGTTACCCTACTGTGGTACATTTTAAAATGTTGTAAAATTTTTAATCCTCTAGAACAATGCCTTTAACCAACGAAATGTTAAACAATTTAAAAATAATCTCTTCTTTCCTACCCACACTTTTGATCTTTCAAACACAGTGAATAATTCACTGTTTTTGTTCAGTAACTAATATTTAAATGGAAATGTATGCCAACATCCATACAATTTATTTGTTATTTTATTTGGAACACCTACATCACAAATTTGTTTTTATGGTTATTATTAATGGCCAGTTACAGGTTTTTAAATTGTTGCACCTATTAAAAATGTTTGGATAGTTTTGGTTGTTTAGGGCAGGTGAAATAACTATTTGTTTTAATTTTAAAATTTAGTTATTTGTCAGCCATTTAATGGCTTTGGACACTTACAATAACTCTCTGGTGATGGTGTATGATACAACCATCAGGTTAAATATTTGCCCAATTGTCGGCTCACTTGACAAACTTTTTTTTTTTTACGAACACCCGTCCCTGATAGTTTGATTAGAGACGGTTGAAGAATGCTGGGGCATGAGGGAACCTCTTGACCCTTGTTGATCGCCTGGTCAAATTTAAACTTCTTAAAGTTTACATTTAACTACATATCTGTCACTGAGGCGTAGGCAGGAAATACGATAATGCAGTAATAATACTTTGATAAAGAATTATATTAGGTACTAAATATTCATGAATCATTGTTTTCCCAATGGTTAATATTTCGTAACTGACTTCATGAAAGGAAAATCTCCATTAAATGTATATCAAATAATTGAATAATTGTAACTACTTAAATAATATTTCTTCAGTAAGCACTAATTTCTTGCTCTGTGATGTGGTTAATAATACAGAAAAATGTTATTATTATAGCAAAAAACTTGGATAATAAAGTTACAATTGAGTTCGGGTTTAACATAAAACCAAAGTTTCAAGCACTTTCTACCCTTCTGTAAGAAATATAAAAGTTCATTCAAATTTACTGTAAAACGAAATTATATTGAAAGTTCAGAGCAGTTTTTAGTACTAAAAATCTTAACAATTCCACTTTCAGTTAATAACAAAGTTAAACTTGGCACAAGAGGTTTGCATCCCTGAAAGTATTTGCCTCATTACGTCACAGTAATGGCCGTTGCGAGCAGCGCACGTGTGTTTTAAATTAGGAAATTGGAAGCAAATTGGGGAAATTGTGCTATCTCTTTTCGATTTGACGTGAATGTTTTGTTGGTGTCTCTTTTTCACGCGCATGCTCCGTGGTTCAGAGGTACTGCCCTTTGACATGTAAAAATAAACTCTAATAGAATACCGTAGAGTTTAACCTAGTTTGTTGGGTGAGTTCCTGGTTGAAAACTGCGAATCTTTTATGATAAAGCCTTGATTCCCGATTATCAGTTGGCATTCCGCCGCCACAGAGGGAGCACGCACTTTCTGTCGGGCGCTGGATACAAAGCAAGCGCTGTAGAATTCTGATTGATTGAAAAAGTTTTTCTTTTAAATTGAAAGTCCATAGAGAAGTTGAAAGAAGGGGCAAAAAGTACTTTAGATATTTTTTATAGCAATAAAATGTGATTTCTCAATAGTTTACCAAATTCAGATATTATTCTCGACAGCGACTAAGAGTCTTTGTTTTTGGCGGTTATTTTATTTCAATGACCGATTATTAGAGTTTCGGATTAATGAAAATGGCGCTCAGTTCGTTAACTCCCTCTAGCATGCTAGGTGAACTTGGTCGCCTAGCAAGTTGGCTGAAGGGTGACTGTCTCTCGGCTGAAGAGTATGCCGGACTCGCGGTTACAGAAAAGGTGAGATAAATGTTAAAATTTAAGGTCTCGACTTTTTTCGAAATAATCACCAACTTTTGCGAGTTTAATAAGTATAATTTTATAACTGGGTGGCATTATTATCGTTCTGGCACTAACGTAACATAGGTAAGACTAAAAAAAAAGAAACAAAATCGAATGCAGAATATTATTATTCCGCAAAATTGTGCATTAAGCGACATTCTGCGTGGTCCAAATGAATGTGCTTTTAGTAGATTAGCAAACATAACTATAGCTGATGGAATCTAATATCCGTGTTTGCAGGTTAGCCAAACTAATAATTTTCGACCTTGTACCAAAAACTTTTAGGTTTTCATGTCAATATTATTGGAGAATTATCAATAACCAGTTAGAGTCGCTCAATGTTTTGATGGCTCCTAGCGGAATCGATATGTCAATTTTCTAGAATTACCAATTGAACAATATTTTTATTCCATCAGGCCTCACATCATCACAAGCACTCAAAGTCTGACTTTGTAACAGTTTCGGAAGGTTGCTTTTTCTCATAAGAGCCGTCAATAAACTAAGCAATGACGCTATTCAAATAAAAAATGGATTAATCACACTAAATATATTTTATCTCACTGATAAAATTAGTTTTATGAAAATAGACCATCTAATAGTTATGGGAGTACCGAAAATTCCCGGACTTTTAGCTGATAATAAAATCCAAAAGTTTTCGAGTAAAATCTCTGTGATATCCACAGGGAGGGACGTGACGAAACCATCTGATCCCTTGAAATATAAAACCGCTTAATTCGCTCTTTAAATATGTAAGCTACTCTGCCTACTCATTTGACCCTTTTACTTTGTGCTCAAGATTTTTCCTCGGATTATTTTATTTTTTGTATTAGCCAACCTTTTTTACGGGATTTACGCCTATTTATAGTCCATACCTATTTGATATTGGGAATTCTGGACTTACAATGTTTCGTAGGTATACGACTGGCACCATAGCTTTTTTTTTTACTGTGGATAAGTTTGTATTTGGCCACAATATTACCATGGAAAGCTTGCTAATAATAATATCCATTCTTTACACGCGGCCATCTGATCCCAAACCAAACTAAGCAGAGCTTGTACTATGGAAACCAGACAACTGATATATTACTTTTTTACATACATAAATATCTTTAGATATTTACATCCAGACACAGAAACATACATGTTCATGCACACAAATGTGAATCCTGGGTGGGAATTGAATCCGCGACCTGCAACTTGGCAGTCAGGGTCGCTAACCACTAAGCCAATTGCCCTGTCAAAAGGTAAGTGATGGATCCTGTAGGTGGTATCACACAGGCTAGTTGGGCTCTTAAGAACAGCATCTGGGACATGCTGAAGACTGATAGATGCTTGGCCATAGGTTGAGGTTGGTAACCATTAAGGCAGGTACTACAAATTATTCTACTGTGCTATTGTAACTATAATGAAACGATTTACTGGAGTTTGAACTGATGTTTACATCCAATTACTACTTCAAAGTCTACGAAAAAGCGAAACAGGATGCCACTGTACCACTGTTTTTTAATTACAACCGTAATGTTATTGATCTTTTTGCCATAGTTAGATTTTTGTATCCCTATTCAGGAACTGTATAGACTCTTATACCCTAATATTACGCATTTACACTCGACAGATAGCAGATAAATGGTTTGATTGTGTTGCATCGATAAGAGCTAAGTACATTAATTGTCAATTAACTGTTCAAATCATTTGCTGTAACTATTACATTATCTCTAATGGAGTTACAATGTTGCTTTTTATAAAATGTCTGAAGTATATTTGAGGCAGTATGAGTTGGACACAATTTTTGTCTGGTCAATCTAGAGTGTTGCTGTCTGAAATCCTCATAAATATACGGCTTTACGTAGCTCCGTGGTGGCTCCTCTTCAGCCATCGCTAATAGATATATATCAGTTATCCTTGAGCCATTGGGCTGTTTATATGGCACTAAAACTTTAATAAATTATAAAGCTATAGATTAGTCATCGAAAACTAGTCAGTTAATATAGATTTGATTTATTTATTATCTGTCCCTGGCGGTTTCACGCGCATTCCCGAAGGTTGTTAAATTTTCCAGAGATTTAAAGTATCTTATGTATTATCTAGTTGGTATACTATCTATGTTTGATCCCAATCAGATTAATAGTTATTGCGTGAAAGAGTATCAAACATCCATGCATCTGTCCATAAATTATGTAATTTTGCATTCATAATATTAATAGGATTAAAACAACAGTAACATAAATCGATAGTAGGTACTTAAGAAAGTATATAAAAACATGCTTTAAATCGACTTCAAAATTTTTCACGATGAACGGAGGTTGCTAGGATTGCGCAGCGAGGGTGCTGGGGGGAGGTATCACGATCCCCCAGGATGGGCTGTCTCAGCGTCGCGCGTGGAGGGGTCAGTTAACACGCACAGTACCGGGTTCTCACCCGGCCCCCCTCTACAGCGCTGATGGCGACCACTGTGGGGTTTTAGTCAGTAAGAGTGACATAACCCGGCTGGTCCCCCCGGAGCCGCCGGGTATCCGATGGAGGATTTCTCCACATAAAAAAACTGGTTTGAACTAAGCAATATATCTTATGCGTCCCGACCTACATAAATCCTTGAAGGCAACTGGCACTCAAGTGTAACAGAAACTGGAAGTCACTGAAAGGTATTGGCGATTGATTTTTAACATGAGAGTGGCCAAACGGATATCAGTACTATGGCACCATAATATGGTTTTATAGTATTCCTTCGTAACAAGTTCAAGTTTAAACCTTCGAACCCACGACCGTGGGCGGCACCAAAACGGTACAGTCGTAAGTTCGTCACATGTATAAAAAGAAATTTGCAAATATGGTTTTTAGATTTCATTAAATTCATTGATTAAAACTTTTCTTTTTTTTATATGGTTAGAATTTATTTAGTGAATCTTTATAGGTAAGTGTAAATGCGGCAGAAGTGATCTGGAGTCCGTAATAAGTTTTTAAAACCCTTTTTTATAGGTCACCAGGTCATTTTTTTTAAAGTTAGTTACCTAACTCATTCAAATTGAATTTTAGTCTGAAATGAAAATGAAATGAAAATGAAATGAAAATGAAATGAAAATGAAATGAAAATGAAATGAAAATGAAATGAAAATGAAATGAAAATGAAATGAAAATGAAATGAAAATGAAATGAAAATGAAATGAAATGAAAATGAAATGAAAATGAAAATGAAATGAAAATGAAATGAAAATGAAATGAAATGAAATGAAAATGAAATGAAAATGAAATGAAAATGAAATGAAAATGAAATGAAAATGAAATGAAAATGAAATGAAAATAAATGAAAATGAAATGAAAATGAAATGAAAATGAAATGAAAATGAAATGAAAATGAAATGAAAATGAAATGAAAATGAAATGAAAATAAATGAAAATGAAATGAAAATGAAATGAAAATAAATGAAAATAAATGAAAATGAAATGAAAATGAAATGAAAATGAAATGAAAATGAAATGAAAATGAAATGAAAATGAAATGAAAATGAAATGAAAATGAAATGAAAATGAAATGAAAATGAAATGAAATGAAAATGAAATGAAAATGAAATGAAATGAAAATGAAATGAAATGAAAATATTTTTATTCAAATAGGCCTTTACAAGCACTTATGAATAGTCTAACTCTAATACCGGTTCGGAAGGTTGTTTTTTACTGAATAAACTCAGCAATTTCTCTTTTTAAAAAACGATTTATAGATTTATAGATTTTTTACATAAAATTTCTTTTGTCTCACTGACAATACCTGTGTGTTATGGTAAAAGTGCAGAATTATTTAACAATAATATGGTATAATATTATGAATATCTAATGAAAAAATACAAACAAACTAATGCTGACCAGCCCCCTAACCTTACCTAACTTATACAATTTGATGTTTAGTCTATTTTCAAATAACATCAAACATGTTTTCCTCAGATTTATTTTATTGATAAGATACCTACGATTACTGACCTAATTGCGAAATAGATTGCAACACAAACGATATTTCAGCAATTATAAATATTTCAACTGAAGCGAATGCGTTTGGAGACAATGTTTTGAAATGCAGCTTTTTTCTATGATTGCATAACTAGTTCATAATCTAAAATATTTCACGGACCAATTGGTTTGTATCTGAATTCTTTAGATGGTTAGAGACCCTGACTGCCACGCCACAGGTCGTGCGATCAATTCCCATTTAAGACAAACATTTGTGTTCATGAACATGTCTGTTTGTTCCGAGTCTGGGTGAACTATATAAGGATGTATTTTGATGGAAAAAAATATTTTTGTAGTAGGTATGTCACTTTTCAATCTGGTTTCCATAGTACCAGTTCTGCTTAGTTTGGGATCAGATTAGTTTGTAAATAAAGGGCCAGGATATTCAAAACTAAGCACTACAGAACTACTTTTTACAACATATTCTAGTTTTAAAATATTGATTAACTTATAAGCACATTTTTACGTAATTTACATTTAGAATTTAATCCTCTATTTTAACCCTGTCAGGGATGAGTTTGCAAAAACACTGAAACTTGTATTTCTTTATTTCTTACCAAAAAGCCTCAGTATGGATATGCATAAATCTTAACTTGAGCAATTATAAGTTGTACATACACATATTAATCCCTTTTTTTCACCCCCCGCAAGATATTTTTTTTTTGGGTAAAGGCTATATTCTAACCTCAATAAACAATCTATCGCCTTACCAAATCTCATCAAGACCCATTCAGCCATACCAATATCCTGGGACATATCCTGGGACATTCTTTACACACGGCCATCTGGTCCCAAACTAAGCAGAGCTTGTACTATGGAAACCAGATAACTGATATACTACATATAATACTTTTTTTTTTCTAAATACATACTTATATAGATATTTACACCCAGACACAGAACAAACAGACATGTTCATGCACACAAATGTTTGTCCTGGGTGGGAATCGCACCCGCGACCTTCGGTTTGGCAGTCAGAGCGCTAACCACTAAGCCAACTGGCCTGTCAATATAATACCAATGTCCAAACAGATTGAACGTCACTTACCATTGTGAGAGATAATCGATTCCATAACCCGTGTAGTTTCATGCCATCGAAAAATCCTTAGTCAGAACCAGTGATGGAAAGCGAATCGTAACAGTCAATCGTAACTTATGAGTCATTCAGTTGGAACGTACTATTCAACAATAATGCATCGTATCATACTGAGTTCTACGATAAACTACGCTTATACAAGCTAGACTACGCCTTGCCTTACGATTTATTTGTCGTAGCAGTTTGAACTTTACGTAGACCCTTACAAGTTTGGTTGTAGTTGTAGCACTAGCAGGGATATTGTAGTCAGCTGTATGTAGTTTAGGGATGTGATGGATATGAAATTATATCGGTTTCGGTTACGGATATAAAGTTTTTTCGTATTATCCGAAAGTTTCGGTTACGGATATTAATTTTTTCAGGAATTGTAATCGGGTCATACAAATAATTACAAAACAAGGATTTGATTTTATTACTAGGCTATCGTTTGGCATATTAAGAACGCATCCAATCAGCATTTTTAGAGCCATTATTATAAAGAAACATCTAAATGAACGGGCGTTAAACCTGTCATAACGTATCTTATTTAGTCTCCGCCTATATCCGAAATTATCCGAAACTTTATATCGGATTCGGTTAGGTTCGGATATTTTGTATTTCAGATATCCGATAGTTTCGGTTACGGTTACGGAGCTCCGTAACATCCCTGAGTTATACCACTTGTAGCGACTACGTAGTTAGTTGTAGCACTCGTAGTCATTCTGTTGTTTGTTGTAGCACACCGTAGTCATGTAGCTCTCGTAGTTTAGTAATTTTGAACTTTATAATGTAGCTATTAGATACCGAAATGTAGGATTACAAGATGACTTAGCTTATAGCTACCTCATCTAACATTACATGACTTTTATGACAATGACGTATTATAAAATAGACACATCATTCAAAAACATCTAGGCTCTCCATTACAACGTAAATACTACAAAGCTATTTATACGCGTGAAGAAAGGGAAAGAAAATAAATGTCACAATAAATAGTATAGAACAAAGTCGCTTCCGTCGTTTGTACGCTTAGATCTATTAAACTACGCAGCGGATTTTGATGCGGTTTTCATCAATAGACAATGATTGAAGAGAAGGGATCATATATATACTTATATTCCTCGGGAACGCAGGGAACTTCTAGTATAGAATAAGAGTTACACCGCGTACCGTTGCGACTGTGTGTATTGGACGACTAAATGGAATTAGGCCAATTACCAGAATTGTTTGTTGCCATTTCTAAGCGCTGATAACACATCCATAATTTATATATATCATTGTTGTATGTAAGTCGTTGTGTCGAAACAAAACAACGTCGTAGATAGCCGGTAATCTTAGAGTTGTGGACATGACACACCGTAGTCGGTCATTTGTGGCATTAGTTAGTGGTAGGTAGCATGAATTCTGCCAAATGGTAATAGACACTGTATTTACATAAATGATCCCTTCCCCTAATGTCTTTACTTGTAAAACTACACGTTTTAAAATATTCATAACACGCGCCGAGTCGCTTTGAATGCATGTCTCGCGAATAAATGGTGAAACATTGAGTTTTGTTGAATAATAAATATATTTTGTCGCGTAACTAGCAATGAATTTAAATTACGTTAAAGTAGGAATATATCCTAGCTTTTTCTGTTTCCATCTGAAATTTTATAGAAAGTAAATAACCCATTTTAGTTTGTTAGGTTATTTGTAAGATAACGCCTCTTTTTATACTATACACCTTTGGCTGACAAACAAGTACACGGTCCATCTGATGGTAAGTGGTCACCGTCGCCTATTGAAATTTGCAACACCAGGGGCATCGTCAATGCGTTGTCGACCCTGAGACGTGAAGTTGTTAAGTCTCCTGTGCATGTAATTTCACCGGCCCCCTTATTTTTCTAACCGAAATTCAGTAGTACAAGTGCACTATTGCTTCACGACGGAAATAGGTAAGGTGGTAGTACTTCCCCGGACGTACTATGCACAATGTACTCTTTAATTTCCAAAGCACCAGTGCTTGTTTGTACTGTTTAATCAATTATTTATTTTCATAGGATTATTTCCAACCCCGTATGTTTCAAAGCTTATGCAGTCGACTGGTTATATAATGCCGCTCCTATATTTGCACAACGCGTATAAGCAGGGTCGTATTAAACATGTCGAGGCCCCTAGGCTATGTATGTCATGGGGCCCTTTACCAACTTCCTAAAATATTTTTTCTACAACAACAGCATTGTATTCATAACTTGAAGTTTTAAATGGATGTCACATTTTCCAAAAAGAAATAACCAGGGTCTCAGGGCCCCTAGGCAGTCGGCTACACTGCCATTAGGATAATCCGGCTATGTGTGTAATAGGTATGAGAGAGTTTAAATGTTGCCCTTTTCTTTTTATTGGAAGGGACGAAGGTGTTAGCCTCTGGTGGCTCTTACGCGGACACTATGTGTTGTGCGCTTTTCACATGACCATTTTTATATTGCTCAGTAGCGCCATTACATTGGATATATCCTGGAACATTCTTTACAGACTGCCATCTAATCCCAAATTAGTTTGAACTGCTTGTTATATGGTAACCAGATTACTGGTAAACAACTTTTATTCAGTTTTTCTTCTAAATACAGAACAAACAGACATGTTCATGCACAAAAATGTTCACCCTGAGTAGAAATCAAACCCACGACCTGTGGGATGGCAGTCAGGGTCTCTAACTACCATCCTAACTGGTTCGTCATTGGAATGGTGTCCCCTTAGTATCTATCGACAGGTTTACATCAGTTAGTAAATAAATTATCACTCAGTGTAGAGCACTATGAAGGTCAAATTTTGTCCATAATTATATCCTATACTAGCTGTACCCCGCGGTTTTACCTGCGTTCACGGAATAAAAACCCATCTCCCTTTCCATACCATAAGCTATATAACGAGTAAATTAGCAAGATTGGTTCTCTGAAAGCATAAACAAATCAACATACAATTTATAATATTAGTTAGAATGTTTAACACTTTGCAATAAAAATATAACTAGAATAATGAAGCTTGAAAGCCTTGCAGACTCTGCTGCTGATTGCCACTTCAGCTTACCGAATTTACGAGCTATTCCGTAACAATTGTTCTACGTTGAATATCCTCATTATCGCACCCTTTCACGCACAATCCACGTCTCGTAATTTATTTACTCTGGTAATCTATTCGAAACTTTATTTGTATACTGGAAGAGTTTGTTTTTAAACATATTCAATGACTCTCAAATCAATTGATCTATCTCTGGTTGGCAATTGCTTCCGTAGGAGTCATTTCCTGTTTTTACTCTTTAGCAAAATCAGATTGAATGTTGTAGATGAAAGTTTTGCCGCCTTCTTAATGGGACAGAAACCATTTTGGTCTTTTTTTTTTAATACCCCTTTGGCCGACAAACAAGCAGACGGTCCACCTGATGGTAAGTAGTCACCGCCGTCTATGGACATTTGCCACACCAGGGGCATCGCCAATGCGTTGTCGACCCTGAGACGTGAAGTTGTCAAGTCTCATGTGCCTGTAATTTCACCGGCTCCCTTACCTTTCTAACCGAAACACAGTAGTACAAGTGCACTACTGCTTCACGGCAAAAATGGGTAAGGTGGTAGTACTTCCCCGGACGAACTCTGCACTAAGAGGCGACAGGCGTCCATTGGCATGTTATCATAAATTTTCTACGCAACTCTAAAAGGTACAAAATTGTAACGCAAACTTACTTGATCTACTTATCTTGTATCTTATTCCTTTTCTCTTGGGAGTTGCCTCCGTTGGAAATAGATTAATGATCAAATATCGGATATCTTAAATGGATTTTACGAGTAAGCTTCACGCAGATCTTTAATATCTCTCAACTTTTTGATCGTAGATTCCTAAACTCTTATCAATCACAACACATCACATAGAACGATGTAAACCTTTAAAATAATCTTTTTGAAGTTAAGGGACGCCATATTTATAACTACTAAATAAGTCTCTAACTAAATAAGTACTCTGTACAGCGGCACCTTTTATTTGGTTGGTTAGGTTATTACTATTATTTTCAGGTTGTATTTTTGTTTTTGATTATTATATTAAGTATTTTGTAAATGTAAAATATATAATCATATGAAATAATAAAACCAAAACGTCAGTTTAGAAAAATATTATAATATAAAAATGGTTAAAAAAAATCTAATCTTGGGGAGTTATTGCCGGTTCCTCTCATTTGAAGACAGAGTTCCGAACCGGTGGTAGCTTCAGTAACTTTGACATTTACACCTTCCGCGGGGCTTAACTTTTTTACCCGACTACGGCGAAACCAAAGGAGGGTTATGATTTTGACCGGTATGTATGTGTGTATGTATGTTCATCTGTTCCCTCATAACTTTTAAACTACTTATCGTAATTTGGCAAACGAGGTATCGTTCGAAGCGTCTTGATCGTCTGCTGGTTATAGGATATGTGACGTCACAATAAATTAGATATGGCGCTCCCTACAGGACATAAAGGCATTAACTATAACAATTCTTATAAGTGACACGATAATGTTTATTTATTGTTATAATTTGGCCATCAAACTATTGATTACTTATTAATATTATCAATTTTGTTATTGTTAACTGTAGTGACACTACAATATAACCTAAAAATCTAAGCTTTGTAAGTAAAATTATATATAATTCAATAAAATCTAAATAAAAAAATGTAAACCGAATCTGCAAATACTTTATTACGAAATTATAACCCCAAAATAATTGAAATAAAAAAAATAAGTTCAAAAACTAAAACCCGACTACGAAAAATTACGCTTTAAAAAGTATGAAACAAGAAAATATTCTCATGTGAAATTGTTATATACAAACTATCCAATATTTATTGTCTATTAAATAAAAAACTCGCACATAATATATTTTAAAGTATTTAATACCTATTCGTAGTGATGTTCAGAGGATAGCCGTGGTTGTATGCCACCTCATATATGGTCATATGGCTCATGGTTTTAGTTTTTTTTGAAGTAAAACTTCTTTAGGCGCGACTAGGGAGTAACTCAGATTTTTTTTCTGACGGAAGTAACGTTCTGAAAAATAATGTATAGTTTATTTATGGGAGTAGTCTTACTATGCTTTGTGCATGTATAATATGTATATAATTTTCAGTCTTATATTATAATAATAGTTATTGCATTAGTTCATTTTAGTTTATATTCTGTTACTTAAAAGTAATTATATTGACATTTTAATTGTTTTCTTCTGACATCCGTTTTTTCTCATCAAATACTCTAATGGCTATAGAAGGCAAACTTAAAATAAGGATCTAATCCACGTGTAGCTATATACATATATGTATGGGTAACACTGCGAATATACAACTGCTGTATAGTTACATTATGCATTCTTTACATGAATAACGTGCAGTTGGCCGAAAATATCAAAACCTCACATTTTGTAATAAATAATTTATTAATAAATTATCTGACGATTGCGACATTCTATAATATTCAATAACAAGGTTATATTGACATGTCTATCGATCTAACCTTAAATGAAATGGCGGAGTCCCAGGAACCTATTACTCTTTCTTCAATAAATTTCATTCACATAAATTCAGGTGGTAGTGCCAAGCTGTTTACAGCATGAATGGGCCGGCACGACCGGGGTAGTACCACCCTCCCACAGAAAACCGTCGTCAAATATCAGTATGTTCTGTACTGATGTGTTTCGTTCAGTGAGTGGGAGAGCCGGAGGCCCAACCATACCCTCTATATCCTCTCGTCATTTCCCATATGGGAAGGGAAGAGAGGATGTGGAGGATAAGCTGAGGGGGAGGTTATCGCAGCATACGTGGGACCAGTAGTGTATCTGTGGAGTCATTGTGGGGGTAGTGTGGGTCGACCCGCCGGCCAGGGAGACCTGTAGAAACGGTGGTGCCGCTGGCCGCCCGCGGCATAGTACAGGGGCCCAACTGGGACTAACCATCTTGGAAGGCTGCCCCACCAGGTCGCGCATAATCTCGAAGTGGCTCGTCGTGCCGGTTGGTGACCGGACGGTGGGACCCGGCGACCATTTCCGGGAGGGTACGGGAGCCCTTCCGTCCGGCGGGTCGACCACCCCTACACCTCACAGTATAGTGACAATACAATACTCTGCGCTTTGTCACGCGCTGCTGCGGTGACTGCCTCCTCTTTTTCACGCCCCCTTTTATTAAAATATGGCAGCTTCAAAAAATGGTTCCGGTCATACAGCGGCGTCATCGTTCCCCACCAACTCGCTTTTTGAGGTGGAGTCCGCTAACATCCGCGGACTCCATTCAAACCTCAACGCCGTCCACCACCATCTCGAGACGGCCCGACCGGCCATGCTTTTCTTGACCGAGACTCAAATACGCCGTCCTGACGACACGACCTATCTGCATTATCCCGGTTATGCACTAGAAGAAAACTTCCACGCAAAAGCCGGGGTATGCTTGTTCGTCAGGGCGGATATTTGCTGTCGACGTCTACGCTGCCTGGAGGACCCTTCCTTTTCTATTCTATGGGTACACTTAAGTCTGGGTTCATCGGCCCGGATTTACGTGTGCCTTTACCGTTCCCATACCGGAGATGCAGAGACAACTCGACTGTTTGACTACCTGAGTCAGGCAGCAGATAATGCGCAGGAGCAGTTTCCGACCGCCGAGTTGGTCTTTTTGGGAGATTTCAATGCCCACCATGAGACCTGGCTGGGCTCTTCCAGAACGGATCACGCGGGACGAGCTGCTCACGCATTCGCTCTCACGCACGACCTTACTCAACTGGTACTCCAGCCCACCAGGATACCAGACATATCGGATCAAGCGCCCTCGTTGTTAGACCTTGTACTGACGAGTAACCCGGCCCAGTACAGTGTGACGGTACAAGCCCCTTTGGGTTCCTCCGACCACTGTCTGGTTCGCACTACAGTGCCATTCGCTTCACCTCCACAATCAGTGAAGGCAAGGCGTCGCTTGTGGCACTACTCGTCAGCCGATTGGGATGGCCTGCGAGACTATTATGCGTCCATCCCGTGGCCTCAACGCTGCTTTGGTGGGAGGGATGTGTCGGAGAGTGCATCTGCTGTTGCTGGGGAAATCTTGTTGGGTATGGAATATTATATTCCATCCACTGACGTCACCAGCAGCAGCAGGGTACGGCCTTGGTTCGATCGCGAGTGCGCCGCTGCTGTTAATCAAAAACAGTCGGCTTACCGCGCTTGGATCAGGGCTCGGTCCCGTCGCGATCCGAATGTCCATCTCATCAAGGCAGCCTATAATAGAGCCACCAGGGCCTGCAAGAGGGCATACATCAGAGCGGATGCCCAGCGCATTGCACGGTTTGGTCAAGAACTTTTGTCGCACCCCACGGGCAGCCGGGGATACTGGCGATTGGCCAAAGCCGTGCAATCTAATTTCTGCCAGCCTTCATTGCCGCCGTTGCGATGCCCTGATGGATCACTCGCCCATGGGCCGCAAGAGAAAGCTGACCTGCTTGTCAATCTCTTTGCGGCTAACTCCCGAATCGATGATCGTAGTGCGCAACCGCCTTCGATTTCTTACTCCGGCCAGTCCATGCCTGATGTCAAAATCAGGCAATGCGATGTACGCGCGACACTGCGATCTCTCGATGTCCGGAAAGCCAGTGGACCTGACGGAATTCCAGCGGTTGTGCTTAGGAAATGCGCAGCCGAGTTGTCTCCAATGCTAACACGCCTGTATCGCCTATCTTATGCCTCAGGCATAGTGCCGCAGGCTTGGAGAGAGGCGAGCGTGCAACCGATTCCCAAAAAAGGGGATCGTTCTGATCCAGGCAATTATCGACCCATTGCTATCACCCCTATCCTCTGCAAGGTGTTTGAGCGAATAATAAACAACCAACTCGTTCGCTACCTAGAAGATCACTCCCTCATCAGCGATCGTCAATATGGCTTCAGACCGAAACGGTCTACGGGTGATCTTCTAGCGTATGTCACTCACCTCTGGGGTGAGGCGATGGACAGGCATGGGGAGTCGTTGGCTATTAGTCTCGACATCTCCAAAGCCTTCGATAGAGTCTGGCATCGTGCGCTTCTTTCCAAGCTTCCAGCCTACGGCTTGCCACCTCGACTGTGCAACTGGGTTGCCAGCTTCCTGCATGAGCGCCGTATTCGAGTTCTCTGTGACGGTCACTCATCTATGTTTCTCGAGGTGAATGCTGGTGTGCCTCAGGGGTCCGTATTATCGCCCACGCTTTTTCTTCTGCATATCAATGATATGCTCACTTTTGGGAGCATTCATTGCTATGCAGATGACAGCACTGTACATGGGCGATATCTCGGACACCCTGCGGCTAAGCAAGCCGATACTGAGGAGGATAGGCGAACACTTGTTGCTGAGCTTGATCGGGTTCTGAATTGCATCTCGCGTTGGGGTGATGTGAACCTGGTCGAGTTCAACGCCAAGAAAACACAGGTGTGTGCATTTTCAGCTAAATTATCTCCATTCCTTCCCTATCCCTCTCTTCTGGACACTCCACTACCGATTCAAGACAGCCTCAATATCCTAGGTATGGACATACGCCGCAATCTCAACCAGAAAAACTACATTGAGGGTGTCATCAAATCCGCATCCCGGAAACTCGGAGTCATGAACAGGGTGAGGAGGTTTTTCGCGCCGGAGCAGTTGTGTCTGTTATATAAAACTCAGGTTCGCTCCTGCGTGGAATACTGCTCTCACCTTTGGAATGGCTCCGCCCAGTACTTATTGGACGCCCTCGATAGGTTGCAGCGGCGTGCTGTCCGTATCATTGGGGATCCTGAGGCCACAAAGACTCTTGAGTCACTGCAATTACGCAGAGACGTGGCCTCATTGGCTGTCTTCTACCGCATTTATCACGGTGAGTGCTCCGAAGAGCTATTTCAACTAATCCCATCCTCTCCTTTCCTATCCCGAACGACACGTGCTGGGTTAAGGTGCCACTCTTACACGGTGGAACAGATTCCGTCACGCACCAAACGGTTCGGCGCCTCTTATCTCTGCCGTACCATTAAGACGTGGAACTCGCTACCAGCCCACGTGTTTCCCTTCTCTTATGATCCTGGGTCCTTTAAGCGGGGCGTGAAAAAGCTTCTCACAAGGCCGTCAAGGTGAGGGCCATCATGCCACAATGCTACGCTGGCTACTGGGATGATGGCCATCACTAGGGGACTTCATTGACTGCTTACCATCAGGCAGCATGGAGTCAATTTGGGCGGTAGCAATATAAAAAAAAAAAAAAAAAAAAAAAAAAAAAAAAAAAAAAAAAAAAAAAAAAAAAAAAAAAAAAATAATTTTTTTATCTATCCATGAATATTTTTCGACTTCAATCAACAACGCGTTTTGGTACAACGATAGATGCTGTATTTTCAAGAAAAGTAGCAAATTTTGAAAGTAAAATTTACGTTTCACATTATAGTTACTACAAACCTATAATTTCATACATAAAAAAATATTATGACATTCAAGTATCTATTTCGAGTGAATAATATCAATATAACATTTGAATAGTCTTTGTAAAGCACATGAATAATAAAAATAATTAAATTATAATATGATTAATCTTTTAATTTTATTAAGTTTTACTTCAATCGCGCGTAAAGGTTACACGCACACACTTTTTTTTTCTTCGCCCTTTATGGGCAGGCTAAGGTCTGTGACCATACCGCCTCGGGGCTTAACTAAATAAATGGTTTTGAAGTGTGATATCTTTTTAATAAACTTATTGATGGTAAAGTAATGGTAAATTGTCTTATAATGTAGATTTCTCTTCAAGCACCTTATCTAGGGTACCTTTTCCAATGACATTCTTTAATGTCAAAAGGACTTCAACGGGTCGTTTCATTTTGGTATGTTTTTTTTTTTTTAAGAAAAGGTTTTTAGGGGTGTGATGTTAAACACATGGTAATATAATCTATTGAATATTCAAATTGTTTTCTGAACGCGCAATGAGAGAGTGAGAAGGTTGACGGGTGGAGAGAGAAAGAATATCTGATTTTAGAGAGGTCGTTGTGTGGAGAAGTTACTTTGTTAAGCTAATCCTTTTTTTATATTTACCTATTCGATGATTATGGAAAAATCTTCAATGTCATTCTTTTGGCAGTACTTGATGACGCTATTGGATACATATTGATGAAAGCCGAAAACGATTCATTTTTTTTATATTACTTGGGCCGACAAACAAGCAGACGGTCCACCTGATGGTAAGTGGTCACCGCCGCCTACGGACATTTGCAACACCAGGGGCATCGCCAATGCGCTGTCGACCCTGAGACGTGAAGTTGTTAAGTCTCTTGTGCCTGTAATTTGTATGTAACCGTAACACAGTAATACAAGTGCACTACTGCTTCGCATAATCCTACGTATCTCTGGTGGAAACCCAGCCTTACCCTAGATATGAGCTGGAATGATAGTATCACACAGCATACATTGTCACAAATAGAAACAATTATATATTCGAGAACACTGAGTACGACGACCTTTAATTCACATTGTAACAGTGTCATCACACGTGAATTCATCTGGAAAAGAGCCTCTATTATAACTTGACGTGTTTACACGGATCACTGGCCCAGAAAATCGCTTAACATAATATTTCTAAGCGTACGGAACGTAGTGCTGGCGATTCGGAAACGTGACTAGGTTTTATTAAAGTACTAAGTATGATTATGTCATAGTACATCTCTCTCTCTTTCTCTAAAGTTGAGAAGAGCGATGGAGATTTTTTGTTGTGTCAATTTGATTAAAACCTCATTAATTTGAACACGCCACTACAAAGCAAAGACTAAATCTAGTTTGACAGGATTCAACACTAAGACTTTCTGTCTCTTTTCATCTTATTAAAAATGAAAGAGATGTACATAAATTTGCAATCCACTATATAATCGGTACCCTAGTTCAGAAAATAAAGATTGTGGTATTATTTGCGGGAAGATGGACGTTGAATTTTAATGACACTTCCGTCAGTAAGTCCTTGAGCCATGAAGGTTGGTAAGCGAGGTCTTGTTACAGGCACGTACCCAGTGTTTCAGAACGTGTTCTCCTTGGAATAAAGTTCGAACGTAAATGCTATTTTATTATGTTTTTTACTACTTCTGTTACAACTTGATGTATTTTACTAATGGACATAGCAGATCATTAGTAGAAAATAAATACAGAGGATATATAATCTGATACGTCTCATTATTTTGTCTACGAATGTTTGTACTCTATTCAATGTTTTGTTAAGAAGTAATTTTGTTATAGCTTTACCGTTCTTGTAGTTTTTTAATGTTACTCCCAGGGGAATAATTCTTAGTACACCTTACAAAGTTTATATATGTGACCCATTTCGTTTGTAAGTACATAATCGTTAAAATTACATCTTGTTGAATTTATGAATACTTAACCAAAATTAGCATTTTATTATCCTCTCAGGAACCAGCTTTTAATAAACAGGAGCTAGATAAAACACAATTGGCCATCTTAAGAGGCAATTACGGTTAAAGCCATGAAATAATCTCCAGAAAACATTTAAATGAAAGTTAATTAGCAACATTTGAGATATAACAGAAATGTCTTCTTGGCCTTTGTCTTTTCATCTGAGTTTTTAATTTTGCCTTCGCTAAGAGTTTTGATTTACAGTGTGACGTTTGTGAAACGAAATTACTTTTAAGGAGTGGTTGTTGTGACACGAGATTATCGAGTTTATTTACACAAATTTAATGCGCGTTGTTGTTTGATGTTTGATGTTTTATTTTGTTTTTTTTAATTATGGCTGCTGTGATTATCAGAGGGGAACCATGCTAAAATATACCATATTTTGACGTTTTTAAATAAATTCACGGTTTGACGAAAGAAAAAAGTATAGTTTATGACATGGAAACAACACATGAAATAAATCAAAATTCTAAATACACACTTAAAGAGATATTTACACCCAGACGCAGAACAAACATACATGTTCATGCACAAAAATGTAAGTCTTATGGCTTGGAAGTCAGAATCTAACCATCAAGGTGTGTGGTACATGGGTGATGGTAATGAAGGTAATTTAATGTCATGGAGAGTCTTTTGGGAGCGAAACCATCCGAGGCCGAAATAACTTAAACTTTAATATTTAAGTAAATCTTAAGTTATTTATTTTTATCCATGCATTCAGCAATAGTAAAATTAAATGTAACACTATATATTAAGGAATCACAAGCCTCAGTTCGAAACATCGAGCTGAGCAAGCGCGGAAAGATGTTAATTTACAAAAACACAATACAATGAATCTTAAAATAATTTATCGTAGAATCTTCAAAGAGTGCGGTCTAAGAGTCCGTATAAAATGTAAAATGTAAAACAAAAATGTAATTAATTATATTATTAACGGACGGGCTGTTTTGGTTGATGTATTAATATAGTTATAAAACTTTGATATTGGCTTACTTCTCCAACTACGAAACGAGTCGTTGAACCGTTCAGTTGGCCGCAAGTAATATTATCTGTCAGTCGACTTCTGAATTACAGTTTCTCGAATTTCGATATTGATTCACGATTTTTATTGCGTATATGTTACTTCACTCTTTCCGTCACACGTATTATGCATAATAATACTTATAAACAGACGGTCATGTACACAAATGTTGTCCTCATTGGGAATCGAACCCACGTCCGCGATAGTTTAACTATCAAGCCCTTCGAATTATGCTTTTAATCATACTATGTCAATTGTCTGTGGGTGGTTTGCTACAAATAATCTATTACTAAATTCAAAGAAAACTAAATGCTTAAGGTTTTCTTTACCGAATGTAGCACAAGTAGATAGCCAAATAATAATAGATGGGAGCCATATTGATCTTGTTAATAAAACGGTATTTTTGGGTCTTACATTAGACAATAAATTGCAGTGGGGACCTCAGGTTGATACTCTAGCTGCTAAGTTAAGTTAGGCTGCATTTGCTGTTAGGAAAATTAAACAATTGACGAATGTTGAGACAGCCAAATTAGTTTATTTTGCATATTTTCATAGCCTCTTGTCCTATGGTATTTTATTTTGGGGAGCAGCAGCGGATATAGAATCAATATTTATTATACAAAAAAGAGCAATTCGTGCAATTTACGGTTGGGTCCCCGTGAATCATTAAGAGATTTATTTAGGGAAATAAATATAATGACATTGCCTTCATTATATATTTATGAAAATATAATGTTTATACGTAGAAACATAGGAATGTTTGAGTCAAAATTGGATATCCATAATATTAATACAAGACAAAGGGAGAAGTTAGTTGTTCCATATTTTAGACTAACTAAAGTAAACAAGTCATTTCTTGGTAATTGTGTTCGATTTTATAATAAGATACCGCTTTCAGTAACCAAAATGTCTGATCATAAATTTAAAAATTATATTAGGAAAGTTTTGAAAGAAAAAGCGTATTACAAGGTGGTTCATTATATTGAAGATAAAAATGTATGGAAATAGCTGCTCTCTGCACAGTGCACCTCTAATTTTCTTGTTTAAGTTGTAAGTAATTATTGTCATTTTCTATTTTGTAGTCTTGTTATTTCTTTTTTTTTTTGTTTTTTTGTTTTTGACTGTTAGCTTTATTAAGTATTTTGTAATTGTTAAATATAAAAATATGTAAAATTGATGTTATAAAATAGCCAAAAAGTCAGAATAGATAAAAAAGAATTTAATAAAATAAAAAAGAATGTAACCTTGCTGAGTTTCTTGCCGGTTCTTCTCAGTTGAAGGCTGACTTCCGAACCGGTAGTAGCTTCAGTAACTTTAAATTTGACCTTCATAAGTGCCTTCTGAGGGCCTAAACTGAATAAATGGTTTTGAATTTTGAATTTGAATTTTTTGAATGTTTGCCTAGATTTGTAAGAGCAGGTTGATAATCCTCTAAAGCTTTATAATTGGTAATCACGAAAGTAATTAGTCATTGTTTCAGAGTTATTAATATTAATTATCTTCATAAAAGATTATTACGTTAAAATGTTTCTGATTTTAATAAGCTTACAATAATTCATTGAATTAATGTTTATAAAATAATTAACGCTAGTAAATATTACCCTCTATAACTTGTATTTATCTATTTATCTTAGGGCCAGCGTTACCTTATTACTATAAGGCTCCGCTGATCCGTTTGTCTGTCAGCGGGCTGTATCTCATGAACCGTAACAGCTATATTGTTGAATCACAAAGTGTGTAGTACTACTATGGCCAAAAAAATAAAATAAAGTAAAATAATTTACGCGGTCCTCCATACAAGAAACGTGTAATTTTCGGCGTTTTGTTAAATATAGTAAGGTAGTAGGGAACCCACTGTATGCAAGTCCTACTCGCACTGGCTTAATATAGCATAATATAAAAATGAATCCCTATTTCCCTACGTCACGGCATCACGCATGGACGCCTGGACCGATGTCGCTAATTCTTTTTTTGTTGCGTTTGTTATTGTCAGGAGAAAATTCTTATGAATGAAAAAATTAAGAAAGTTGCACGGAAAATTAGAAAATTTAAGAAAACATAACGACCATATTAACTTTTCTAATGTAACCTTACCGCTTTAGACAACATAAACTTTTGTAATGTAACCTTATGGTGTTTGACATAAATGTCAGTCGTTTGACAATATCGTTTAAAACAGAGGCATGGGTCGGAATTATATTGATAAAATAATCAATTTATAATTTCTTATTGCACATTTCACAGTCGATTCAATCGGAAGATTCGAATTCAATAAACTTTGTAAAAACAGGACAACGTCTGTCGGGTCAGCTAGTATAGCATAATTTATTTATGGAGCTTTAGTCATTATATCACGAAACTTAACCCGAAATCAATATAAAAGCTTCCCTATTCATCAAATGGTTTCTACCAATAGTATATTATTAGTTTTAGTGTTAGAAGTATTTTTAAACAATATCGATAATAAAATAAATAGATAAAACGTCATTTACCAGCATCACGGCTCTGACAAACATCGTATGTAAATACAAATAATTACTAACTATACGCGAAAAGAAAGGAAGGAAAATAAATGCCATCGTACGGTATACCTGTTGCCAGAGAGACATATAATCAAATATACATCGTTAGCTACGTTGAGATTCAGTATAGTGGCAACAGTGGTTGGAGCGCGACTAAATGGAATAAGGTCAATTACCATTATTATATGTCGCCTTTTCTGTGCTCGGATAACGCATCTATAGTTTTTGAAATCTAACTTCTAATGGGAGTTTTTAAATTTGGATCCGCAACCTTTTTGTGTGATGAAAAATAAATAAATGATAAACACAATCTATGCTATTCCAAAGTGATTGATGAATAATTAAAATGTTTCCCTGTAATACAAAAGTTTCACTTCTATCGTGTCTATTTAATTTTGCTTTGTTACTCAGTCTCCTTGCCAAAGAACATTCCATATTTGGTGCAGTTGTATAAAGTAAATCACAACTATGGCCTGCTGACACGATTGGCATGGCTCTTGTGAAGCGTTCGGATAAGAGCCAAATTGCCTTGGCAATCCTAACGTTTTGACTGAAATGTAGAACTTCCAGGGTAATCACATCATTAATGTATAAAAGCTTTTGTTCACTGATTTATTATCTAAAAGCTTCCGTCACAAGGTTTCGGAGAGAATTAATCTTTACCCGAGCTAAAACTTTATTTAAATTCTATCAGTGAAAAATTATTCGGAAGTGGATGAGGAGTTTCGGAGATTTCCTACGTCCCCCGTGGTTTCACCAAGAGGTGTTACATTTCCCCAGGATAAAAACTTGCCTATGTTATTCCAGGGCATGCTTTGTCTATGCTCCAAGTTTCATCTAAATCCGTTCGGAAGTTTTTGCGTTTAACCGTAACAAACACCTATACTCAACTATCCGTACTCAAAAACTTTTGCATACGAGTATCTAAAATTTATTCTACAAATTTGCTATTTTAAGACAAAACTACTGAACGGATTTGGATGAAAATTGGCACATAGATAGCTTATAACCTAGATTAACATATAGATTTTTATCCTGGGAAAACTGTAGCATCCCCCGGGAACATGGGTGAAACCGCGGCGGATTGCTAATATTAGTATGGATTTGTACATTTATACTAGAAGCCATTACAAACTCTTTTTTTCTGTTTCATTGGTCTTAAGATAAAATATTATAATGTTATCATCGTGTGTGACGTGCTTTATGAGTTGTGTCGTGATTCTTTCTGACGTCATCAAGCGTGCGAGTGAGTACGTCAGAGAGCATCAAGTCAGAGTAGTGTGCAAGCAATCATGCATGTTGCCACAATCTTGCTACTAGATACTTATAATAAATGTGAATCCGTCAGAGAACCAATGTTATCGATATAGCTCAAAGGATTAGCAAGTGGAAGTGGCAGTGGGCTGGTCACAACTGTCGTAGAACCGATAACCGTTGGGTTAGACGTGTTCTAGAGTGGAGACCACGGCTCGGTAAACGTAGTGTAGGAGCCCTCCAGCTAGATGGTGACGGTAATAGATGATATACGCAGGCTGACTGGCAGCGGTTGGAAACAAAGAGCTGAAGATCGAGCTCAGTGGCGTGCCATAGGTGAGGCCTATGTCCAGCAGTGGACGGAGATAGGCTGATTATGATGATGACGATGATGTCTGTTTGTGTAGTGACTTTGCTTCATTCAATTTGGAAATGAAACCGATGCAGATGTTAAATTTGAATGCAATAAAGGCTGTTTGTTATTTATTTTACGTATCAAATGAAAATGGAAGGCAAACAGAATTCTGAAATACGTGCACTCCATATCAACAAAGTTTCGATTCCAGAGGAAAATGTACTTGTATATCTACTAACTGTGTTTACCTGGCCAGCCACCGGATATACGATTCAATAAATCTAGTTTGTCTTTCTCTAATGCGAGCGAATGAGCAGGACGGCGAGAACAATCGACAATCATTACGCAGACACTTGTGAAAAAGTGTAATTGCTTGCGGGAAACTGGGACGTGTTTCTATTCAATTTTGGTATATGTGGAAGGGTGGCAATGGTGGAGAATGTTTTTATTCCTTCACAACACGTTAATGGACCGTGAAATATAATAATATTTGTACAAATTAACTATATTGAGGTGTAGGCTGGTTTGGTTTTAGTGTGTGAGATATTTGTTTTGCTTTGTGAAGAATATTTTTCTGTGCCATGGATCATTAGACAGGTAGTTCTATCGTCAACATAAGTATACGGACACAACGTTTCGCTTCTTCGTTCCACATAAGAACAGCAATGGAGTAGAACTCTCTTCCGGGTCAGTGTTTTCTGTATTTCTTCATCTTAACCTGGATATATTCAAAGCCAGAGTGAATACGCATTTCTGGGTAAGCGTGGTACATCCTCGGCCTCGTCATGACTCCTGGGGTCAGACGAAGAGAAATTTCAAGCCTTTCTTAAATTTAAAAAAAAAGTGATAATATAGATTGAGAATTGTTTTGTAAATGTGTAGGTACATAAACATACTTACTGTTAAACTACATAATTGATTAATTTTAGGAGTATTGGCGATTAACATAATAAAAACGGCTTGTTCAGATATCGTTGGTAGCGGTGGTGCAGTAATTCTCCGGTATTTGTATGAAAATCTACGGCTAAAGGAATATTCGCTCGCTACGGCTGTGTAACGGAAAATCGTGCAGTAATTATCCGGGTATTAAAAGTATTGCGGCTTGAGCAAAACATAATACCGCGCCATACCGCTCAGGTAGGCGGTAACTTATGCAATAGGAATATCCTGACGGTCGCAATATCCACTTAGGATTGTAAAGTATTATCGCAGCTAATATCGTGTTGTGACCGTAATAACAGCACTACATAATGAGTTTAGACAGCGTAATGTAACTTGAATCTGGTAGTCTTAACATTGTACGTGAGATGTAAGATGACTCCACGAACCTACATCGCGCCCGTTTGGTGAAATCAAGAACATTATTTTTAATGCCGACAGACAGGTAGACGGTCACAATACCTAGGGCATTGCCAATGCGTTGTCGACCCTGAGACGTGAAGTTGTTAAGTCTCATGCCGCCTTACCTTTGTTACCGAGACAGTAATACAAGTGCACAATTACTTCACTGCAATGGGTAAGGCTGTAGTGCTTTCCCGGACGAAATCTGCACTAAGAGCTCTACTACTTGTAATTATTAATTACAATACAATGTAGAGAGCACAAGCCAATGTTTTTCCAACTTTTTTCTACGAAGCACGCGTCGTAAGTGTGTAAAGTCGAATTTCGCTCGCATTTTTAGACGAGAACAACTTAATAGGATCGTGATTAATGTATAATAGTATAAAGCGAGTAATCAGATCTTAGCGATCGGGTGAAGTGAATAGAAGTTTTTTTTTTTTTATTATTTTTTTTTTTATGCTACTTGGGCCGACAAACAAGCAGACGGTCCACCTGATGGTAAGTGGTCACCGCCGCCTATGGACATTTGCAACACTAGGAGCATCGCCAATGCGTTGTCGACCCTGAGACGTGAAGTTGTTAAGTCTCATGTGCCTGTAATTTCACCGGCCCCCTTACCTTTCTAACCGAAACACAGTAATACAATAGCACTACTGCTTCACGGCGGAAATACTACGGACGAACTCTAGTGTGATTAGAAGTGATAGATTAGTTGAAGACTGTCGGAATATGAAAATACTTCTTTATTCTTAAGACCTTAAAATAAAAACCTTTACTTTTTTTTATCTCGATACAACTTTTTAATGATTAAGGAAATGATGAATATTAAAGTAATTTTGTTTAATAAATAAGCACGTATGATATTATGCCACATATTAGTGACATAATTGTTTCATAAATTTAATTTGTCTGTGGCGTGCACAGAGATGTCTATGGTTTTTATTTTAGTATTTTGATCTTATGCAGTAGCTTTTTGTTTTTTATTGTCTATGAAATTGGTTATTTCGTTTTAATTATTTATCCCGTGCTCACGAAGTTCACAAATTTCGGAGAAAATTACAAAATCCTAATTGTGAGAGTAACTTCATCAAGGCGATTGTATGGAGTTGGGAATTACTCCTTAGTTTTGAATAAACTTAAGCTACTTAAATTCCATACTGTAAAATTATGAATATCTTAGAGAAGAGCTCTTAGTGCAGAGTTCATCCGGGTAAGTACTACCACCTTACCCATTTCCGCCGTGAAGCAGTAGTGCACTTGTAGTACTGTTTCGGTTAGAAAACCAAGGGGCCCTAAGAAATTACAGGCACATGATCATTGAATTGAATCATGAATCACAAGCAACAACTTCACATCTCAGGATCGACGCATTTGAGATGCTCCTGGTGTTGCTAATGTCAATAGGCGGCGGTGACCACTTACCATCAGCTGGACCATCTGATTGTAAGTCGCCTCATGCGGTATAATAAAAATCTATAACTATTTATTTGCAGGTTACGTTATATTTTTATTTTAATGAAGCATGTTTTCATATATTGTAATTATTGTACGAGTATGTATTTTGATTGAGTATTCAACCAATAATATTTTATCGAATTTTAATACACTGTGATGTTTTTTTTGTACACCCCCGTGGCAGAATATGTTGAATATTATATAATAACGAGCTTTTCCCCGCGGGATTTTCAATTTTCCCGGAATTACAATTATATGTTATTCTAGGGTATAATAACATAGCCCCATCTATGTGCTAAGTATCATCCAAATCCGTTACTAGGATATTTTTTTCTAAATACTAAGTACATACAAAACAAAAATAGAATTGCTTTATTAGTTAATACCGTAAATCATGACGAATAGAATTCTACGGTTGGTAATTGAATTAAATATGTGCCCCCATTCTTACTGGCGTAGCGACGTGTGAAACGAGCGCTTCGTGCGCACTCATTGGCACACCCATTCTCCATACACCCACTCTTATTTACACCCTTAACTGAATATCATATTCGCTGATTAGGTTTTCCTTGTTTACTCTTAGCAACAATTGTTAGGAATCCAGGTGGATTAAATTTGAGCAATTTTCATTATTATTGTGGGCACAATAAGGTTCAATTTGCAAATTAAACTGGTGATCAAATCTTTATCATTATCAAACGTCGTTCAAAGGGACAGTCATAGTTTTATTTTTAAACAGTTTAATATTGTTTGGAATTGAAGAATTCGAAGAATAGATAGAAGATGGTTATTCAATAACAACTTATATGAGTCGCAAAATTCGAGTAGTGGTTTAACCTATATACTCGTATATCTTAATAAATAAATAAATATCCCGGACATTCTTTACACACGGCCATCTGGTCCCAAACTAAGCAGAGCTTGTACTATGGAAACCAGATAACTGATATACTACATATACTACTTTTTTTTTTCTAAATACATACTTATATAGATATTTACACCCAGACACAGAACAAACAGACATGTTCATGCACACAAATGTTTGTCCTGGGTGGGAATCGAACCCGCGACCTTCGGTTTGGCAGTCAGAGCGTTAACCACCAAGCCAACTGGCCTGTATAAATAAGAGACCTAAGTTAAATAGAGCTCAGTTTAGAGGCTCCATCACGTGTTCTTACTACCTACAGCTATTTTGTCGCTTCGTTATCATCATTATATTAGAACCAGTGGGATTATAATGAAATTCCAACGTCTTTAACAAACTAATAGCTTATATTTTTGCTCGAACCAGCGAGTTTACATAACAAGATCATAGAACGGGACGTTGATTCGTTTTGCTTCAAAGCGAAATGATTTTGTACATTTTTACAATTCAATAAATATGGTGTCAGTCGAATATCAATTACTAACAAATTGTATTATGTTGTTACAGGTAAGCTATCAAGAATGGAAGGAAAGACCTGTTTGTGGATTAAATACCTATTCCATTCCATTTTGGGCAACACTTGCAAATACACTGCGATAGCAGATACAAAGGTTCGAATCCTGAAATGAGCTCGAGCATTTAGTAAAGGAATACATTGCGGGGAAACCGGTGCGTTGCCTATAGTGGACCAGTTGGCATTGTGGTGACTACTACGCAACAGGTAGTGGGTTCGATTCCCGTCCAGGACAAACATTTGTGTGCATGAACATCTGTCAACGTCTGTTTGTTCTGTGTCTGTATGATCTAGGTATATAAGTATGTATTACAAAAAAGTATTGTATGTTGTATATGAGTTATCTGGTAATCATAGTACAAGCAGTACCTACGTTCAGCCTAATTAAGGATCAGATAACCGTGTCTGAAGAATGACCCTGGATATTTATTTACAAGCTAAACCCTTAACAAATAAAACAGGTCTAAGGTTTGCCTGTATATCCTTTATAGAATCGTAAACTATGCAACGGATTTTAATGCAGTTTTCAACAATAGATAGAGTAGTTCAAGAGGAAGGTTTATAACCAGGATTGAAAGCGGGCAAAGCCGCAGGACGCAGCTAGTTGTAGTATAATATCTCAGTCTCGTCAAATGTCTTTACCAGAGTGAGCCATAGATGTAAATCGAGGAGGATACTTCCAATTCTATTGTTAGAGACTTGTGTTATTTGTTGCGTAATTAGAATTTAGGACGGAAATTTAGGATTTAATTTTTTTGAAGTTTTGACAACTTAGAATTTTATAGAAACGAATCTTTATGGAGTTTGAGATAAGGTTCATTTTTATCTATTTATTTATTAGCATATTTGTTTATTTATTTATTTATTGATAAGGCAAACCAACGACATATTTAAAATTAATTATTAGTGACATAATATTTCATAATTTAAGTACAGTGTAAATACATCACTTACAGGTATGCACACCATTTACAGTAAACTACATCAAGATATCAAGAATACAAAAAAAAAAGTACAAAATCAACTTATAACAATTATTCATAATCAAAATTAGAGAATATTACCAAAAAATAAAAAAAATACATTATCATTATTATTATGAGCATACTAACAGTTGTTACACAATTTTCATACATAAATTACAATTAAGTATTATAAAAATCTTAATCGTTTATGTACAACTAATAAAAAGTAAGCACAGCGTGGAAATATTTAAGACAGTATAGTCTTTTTCTTTTTTTTTCAATATATTAAAAACCATTAAAAAAAAGTGTATTTAGATTAACAACCTTAAAAAATGTTTTGTTTTTTATTGCTGAATCAAAATACATAATCATATGCAGCCCTGTCTTCAAAACTAGCGCAAGCTGTGTGTCAGAAGACAGTTCCCACCCAACGCTTGCCTTATTCTAATTGATTTAACAAAAAAAAAAAAAAAAAAACTATATAATTAAAATACAATATCAATTACCATTTCATGTGTATGTGTGTGCTTGTGAGTGTGTGTGTTTACTTGCATGTGCTTGTAGGCGCGTGTGCGTGTCTGTTTGAATAATTAGTTTACAATAAGGAATAGGTTTTCTGTACTTGTATAATCTAATTGTTGTAACCATAGTTTTATTTTATCTTTTAGCTTATATCTGGACACATTACTTACGTCGTACTTATCATTTATTATATTATATAGTCTGGGTGCAAGTGAGTTATATTGCATTTGTGCAAATCTACTATTAACCTTTGGGGTAGGATACCGTTTCCGTCGCTTATTTGAATGTTCTAATAACGGTAAATTTTCATGGTATCTACGAACACACTGGTAAATAAAAAGTTTACGAACTGTAAGTACATTAGCCATTACGTACAGTTTATGCGTTGGATGACGAAATGGTAGATACAGCAACACCTTGAGTACCGTTCGTTGCGATCTCTCAAGCTCTAATATATTACTCTTAGCAGCAGCACCCCATGAACAGATACAATAAGTGATTATGCACTCAGCTAAAGCTTTGTATATCTGTATCAAAAGAGTTGGTTGCGAAACTAATCGAAGATCCTTAAAAACATATATAGTCTTGCGCAATCGACTTGACACCATAGATATGTGTTTTTTCCAATTTAATCTGTCATCAATTAGTACACCCAAATATTTAATTACCGTTACTCGATCCAGCAACGGACAAGTACACACCTTAGTTAAGTTCAGCTGACGGTTACATAGGAAAGAGTGAATTCTCAGCTGAAAATCTCCAGGTAAACCAACGCTAGTTTTACTAAAACAAAGGTATTTTGTTTTATCTGTATTGAGAGTAAGTAAGCTATCTTCAAGCCAAGCTGTCACTGAACATAGGCCATTCTCAGCTAGTTCACAGACATTATCCCACGTGGAGCTATGGAACAACAAAACTGTATCGTCAGCAAACATCTGTATATCAACACCTTGTAGTTCATATTTGCATAAATCGTTAATATAGATTAAAAACAGTGTTGGCCCTAGCGTACTACCCTGCGGCACCCCGTATGTACCAGAACTACAATAATTGCTGAAGTTATTATCGACTCTGACACATTGCCTTCTATGTGATAAGTAGTCCCGGAACCACAGAAGAGCATTTCCCCTTATTCCTACGTTCTCCAGACGAGCCAGAAGTATTGGAATGGATACAGTGTCAAATGCCTTCTGTAGATCGAGAAATACACCTAGACACTTCTCATTCCTATCAAGGTAGCTGGTAATATTAGTCGTTAGTTGTAATACAGCATCATCTGTGGATCTATTGGAACGAAATCCGTATTGGTTTGAACCTAAAAAAATATTTCTTTCGAGATAACTCATTAATCTTTTGTTTGTTATTTTTTCCATCACTTTAGAAAGAGAACTCAGCAGTGATATAGGCCTATAATTTGTAGAAAGTTTCTTATCTCCAGTTTTATGAATGGGGCAAACAATGGCAGTTTTAAATATTTTAGGAAACACTCCATATTCAAAGCTCAGATTGATTAAATATGCAATTGGTTCGGCAAGATATTCACGACAAACTTTAAGAATTGTGGAAGTTATTTTGTCACTGCCAGGAGCAGTATTTAATTTCATGCTGGATATAACATCCACTACCTCTGATGGTTCAGTCAAATACAGCGACATTGAGTTTATAGGCGACTTGTCAGATTTTGCTTTACGTGACAGTGTATGATCATCGGTGTTAAGAAGGTTAAGCGTTTTGCTGGCGAGAATAGATCCCACAGATGTAAAATATAAATTGACTTCATCTAAAGACTCCATGACAGTTGGTTTTATAGTAAGTAGTTCACATGACGATGTTCTGTTTTTATTGAAGTTACATAGTTCCTTTATTATATTCCACGTATTTTTTATATTTCCCTTGTTTTCTTCTAGCTTATTTTTATAATATTGTCTCTTTAATGCTTTTACAATTTTCTTTAATGTATTTCTATAGGCTATGTATTTATTTTTTAGCTCTTCGCTATTCATTTCTTCGACATTCATAATTTTTCTGATTTTCTTATGCATTTTATCCCTTTTTCTAATGGACTTAACAACCCCAGGAGAGATCCATGGCTTAAGGGGAAGTTTTCTTTTTGAAACTTTACTTACTACTGTATTTTCTTTTATTGCCTTTTCTAGCTTTGTTGTTAAAATCTCGGCAACCCTATTCACATCATCAGTAGAGTAGAGATCACTCCATGATTCCTCAGACAAATTTTTCTTTATGCCATCCATGTTGACTTTACTTTTTTTATATTGTATTGCTTTTCTATATATAAGATTATTATCTAGTTGTAAAAGAATCGGTGAGTGATCCGTCAGTTCGTCAAAAACGAACGTTAGAAAGCTACATGACGATTTAACCATAAAATGGTCCAAGCATGATGTACATCGGGTTGGACAGCTAATACCTTGCCGGAATAAAAATCGGTGTCAGTATATGTTACGGACAATTACAATAGAATTTTAGACCAGTACCCGAATTGTGTAACTCTCTCCGCCTCAATTGCTTATTTCATAATACATTGATGGTTTGGGGAATATTATTAAGTTTTCATCAGTAAATTTATCATTCATACGTCGATTTTATTATTTGAATACCTACTAAAAGTATTTTCGTGTTTTGAAGGTGAATTAAATACATAGTTATTCACTCCCCTAATTGCTTGTCCGTTACGACGCGCACCTAAATAATCTTATCAAAGAAACAGCGGATGGAAAATCACTGACGGCTTTTTTATTTTAAATGGAGGCGGGGTTGTTTTCTGATACGTTTTTAGTAAGATTTCGTTAAATTAAATCTTTTATAACTTTGATATTATTTGAAACCTTAGGGAGTTAAGCCGCCATTTTGAATTTAGGTAAGAGTGAAATAGGTATGAAGTTTAAAAATTTTATACAGTATTGGATTGACCTAAATAGTAGTAAAGTGAGCCTTCTAAAGGATTTGGGAACAATATAGTTTCATGTGAACGCTTTGGCAAAGCTCGCTGCAAGCCTAAAGCTGGCCACATACGATGCAGTACCTAAGGGGGCTTACACATTGCGTGACGGTGCTCGGGCCCGCGTTTTTTGATGGTATATCGAAGTATCTCAGTTTGTTTGGAAAACATTTGCGGTACAACATGCTAATTATGCCTCTTTGCGCTGGAGAGAAGCTTCGTCGGGTCGCGAGGCATTGCAATTTCAAGCTTCTGAACAGCCATTGTAAGGTTAGATATTTAAAAATATACTACATATTTCTAAATACATACTTATATAAGTAGTTATTTACACCCAGACATTCACACAATTGTCATGGGTGGGAAATTAACCAACAACCTAGGGCATGGCAGTCAGTTTCTCTAACTGCCAAGCCAACGGGCTCTTTAATTTAGTTTGGAGTTGCGACACAGCACCTTATAAAATGATTTACACTTTGCGGAATTGATGAAAACGCATTGTGTGTAGCAAGTCTAACGCCAGTCATACTGTAGTGTACGACTGTGGACCAGCCCCCTTATTCGGCTAATATAAACTTCGTCGGGACACGGCGCAACGAGACCTTGGTCCTCTCATGTGATCCCGTAGTTAGCGAAGGAGACAGAGCATAGAGGCCGCGACGAAACCTCCTCGAGTTAGTGGCATTTTCCTTACAGAATCGAAGGCCAGTTTTATTCCGATATGGCGTGCTGAACATCCATCGAATTCATTCGTATTCTATTTTGGTACACTTTATTTATTGATGCGGGGAAGTAGGTTTCGATAACGTCTCTACTCTGCCTCTAGCATTTCCTCTGCCTTTATTTTCATATTATTATTTGCGATTTGATTTGATTATATATTATATAAATAGGCAAAGGCAAACTAGTTAGAACCATTTTCTCAACTGTTTGTAAATGTATTTCTTATTTTTATTATTTGGTAACTTATGAGATTTAGTGTTGTCTATGTAATATATAATAACTAGCAGTCCCTCGCGGTTTCACTCGCGTTCCGGAGTTCTGTAATATGCCAACTGTCAAACGCGCGCTGTTAAAATAGTTGTAATTCTTTATAAATCTCGCATTATCTCAATTATAATATACATGTATTACACATTAAAACATTCCTATTGATTCACTCTATCTATTACAAAATACATCAACATCCGTTGCGTTGTTTTAAAGATCTATGCATATATAAGGACAGACAGACAGCAAGAAGCGACCTTGTTTCATACTATGTAGTGATGATGAAGTATATTTATTTAAATAGGCGTTCACAGGCATTCACGAGTGGTCAGACTCTAAGACCGGTTCGGAAGGTTGCTTTTACCTCGGAATGAAATGGAATGGAATGGAATGGAATGAATGAAATGAATGGAATGAAATGGAATGAAATATTTTTATTCAAATAGGCCTTCACAGGCACTTATGAAAGGTCAGACTCTACCACCGGTTCGGAAGGTTGCTTTTACTGAGAAGAACCGCCAATAAACTCAGCAATTACTCTTTTCAAAATAAGTTTTTTGTACATAAAGATATGTCCTGCTGAAGCGAGCGATACACCCAAGCATTTGATTAATATATAATTGTATTAATAAATAAATAATAAATAAATAAATATCCTGGGACATTCTTTACTCACGGCCATCTGATCCCAAACTAAGCAGAGCTTGTACTATGGAAACCAGATAACTGATATACTACATATAATACTTTTTTTTTTTTTCTAAATACATACATATATAGATATTTACACCCAGACACAGAACAAACAGACATGTTCATGCACACAAATGTTTGTCCTGGGTGGGAATCGAACCCGCGACCTTCGGTTTGGCAGTCAGAGCGCTAACCACCAAGCCAACTGGCCTGTCAATATGAAAACGATTTGCTGTTCGTGTTTCTGTCGTGACCTTCTAAGCTTCGAATATATGTATGTATGTATTAGAAAAGTAAAAATGTAGTATACTCGTATTTAGTATATCCAGGGGCGTAGCTACCACCATCTACCGTATCAATGATACGGGCCCCCCGGGCTACAGGGGCCCCGAACGTAAGCAAAAATCATTGTCCATAATCATTTAAATCTTTTATTTGGGCCCTCAAAGTTTATCATAGGGCCCGTCTAAGGCAAGCTACGCCACCTGACAGGCTAATTGACTTGGTGGTTAGCGACCCTGACTCCCAAGTCGAAGGTCGCGGGTTCGATTCCCACCCAGGACAAACATTTGTGTGCATGAACATGTCTGTTTGTTCTGTGTTTGGGTGTAAATATCTTTATATGTATGTATTTAGAAAAACAAAAAAAGTAGTATATGTACGAGTATGCATATATGTAAAGTATTATATCAGTTATCTCGTTTCCATAGCACAAGCTCTGCTTAGTTTGGGATCAGATGGCCGTGTGTAAAAATAATGTCTTATATTTATTTATATCAGTTATCTGGATTCCATAGTACAAGCTCTGCTTAGTTTGGGATCAGATGGCCGTGTGTAAAGAGTGTCCCAGGATATTTATTTATTTATTTATTGTTTAAGCTTATATGGATACATAAGTTATGTTAAAGCCTCAATGTTTTATGAAGAGCTCTAAGAGATGTTTATGTAATGTACGAGTATGCTGTTAATGCTTGTACAAATTTCGACATTTCTGTAATACACATAATATTCCCTAGAGGGTATTTCTGTTTTACCCTCAGGCCAGGGTTTCAAGTGGGGTATGCGTACCCTAACGTTACGTTTAAGCCTTTATACCCTGGGGGTTGTTTTTTTTTTAATTTTCTTGTAATAAACTAAGCAGAGTTTGTAGTATGGTAGCCCAGATAACAGATACAATCTTATTTATTCTTCTAAATACATACTTATATACACACATGTGTCCTGAGTGGGAATCGAACCCACGACCTGTGATTGGCAGTCAGGGTCTCTAACCACCAAGCCGACTGGAGTGGTTTTATTATATTGTAGTACGCATTTTTAGTAAATTAAATAGGAGTGCTTTTATATTTTACTAGCTTCTGCCACCTGGTTTCAGCTGCGGTTCTGGAATACCTTTACAAAATTAAAATAAAGCATACTTCAAAACCATTTATTCAGTTTAGGCCCACGGAGGGCACTTATGAAGGTCAAATATATAGTTACTAAAGCTACCACCTTTACCCATTCCTTTGTCCCATTCAAACTAAATTATTTATCGGTATATCTACTAATTGATATCAAAATCGGTTCAATCGTTTAGTCGTAAAAAGCAGGCAGATAGACAGAATTACTCTCGCGTTTATAATATTAGTATGGATGTGGATTATATAAGTACATTTTTGATGGTATTAATGTTTATTCATAAGAAAAGATCAAAGCCGTTCATTTAAGTTACAGCCTTCGAGTAAGAAGAACCGGCAAGGCTTACTAAGAAAAGAAACAACGTCGTATTTAAATATTATTTTATCTAATATTTTTGATTCAATGAATAATGTTATATATTAACTAAAATTTACTTAATAAGGGATTAGGTTTAATATTTATGTACCTAATTCTTTATAGTATTTTTTTTTTTTTTTTTTAATGCGATTGACGTCAATCTCACCTGATGGTAAGTGAAGATGAGGCCGGAGATGGAGCTTGCTTTCCCATTAGTAGTCTATACACTGTACTTTCTATCATCCTTCTAATATGATAAATGCGAAAGTTTGTATGTATGCATGTATGGATGTTTGTTACTCTTTCACGCAAAAACTACCAAACGGATTTGAATTAATCTTTCCACATAGATGAATATATACGTTATTTTTTATAACGGGAACATGTCATGTTCCTCGGGATCGCGGGTGAAATCGCGGGGGACAGCTAGTAGGGGAGACCAGGGATGAACGTAACAAAATTCAATTTTCGTATATTATCTTACAGACCTCACGGAATATCAAAATTTTAATGGGTTCACGTGATAGGTTGATCTTTCAACAATCTTTTAGGACTAACTTAAATACGACTGACATAACAAATTTTGAGAAAAACGGCTAAACAAACAAAAAAAAATCTGTTACCACCATCCCGACCCCTGGGGTTGGTTGTAACAGTGTAAAGGGATGGTTGTAACATTGCAAATAAAAACAAATATACTTTTATAATCAACGTATTTATTTCAAATCAGCCTTTTAGGTTGCACATTAATATCACAATTATTAAAAATATTATACTTTCATGGTTTCCCTAGTATATTCAAAAATTCAAAATTCAAAACCATTTATTCAGTTTAGGCCTTCGGAGGGCACTTATGAAGGTCAAATTTAAAGTTACTGAAGCTACAACCGGTTCGGAAGTCAGCCTTCAACTGAGAAGAACCGGCAAGAAACTCAGCAAGGTTACATTTTTTTTTTTATTTGTTATATAAATTTTTATCTATTCTGACTTTTTGGCTATTTTATAATTTCAATTTTACATAATTTTATATTTAACAATTACAAGATACTTATTATAGGTAACATTAATAAAAACAAAACAAAAAAAAATTGACAAGACTACAAAATAGAAAATAACAATAATTAGGTACTTACAACTTAAACAAGAGATTTAGAGGTGCACTGTGCAGAGAGCAGCTATTTCCATACATTTTTATCTTCAATATAATGAACTACCTTGTAATACGCTTTTTCTTTCAAAACTTTCCTAATATAATTTTTAAATTTATGATCAGACATTTTGGTTATTGAAAGCGGTATCTTATTATAAAATCGAACACAATTACCAAGAAATGACTTGTTAACTTTAGTTAGTCTAAAGTATGGAACAACTAACTTCTCCCTTTGTCTTGTATTTATACTATGAATATCTAATTTTGCCTCAAACATTCCTATGTTTCTACGTATAAACATTATATTTTCATAAATATATAGTGAAGGTAATGTCATTATATTTATTTCCCTAAATAAATCTCTTAATGATTCACGGGGACCCATACTGTAAATTGCACGAATTGCTCTTTTTTGTATAATAAATATTGATTCTATATCCGCTGCTGCTCCCCAAAACAAAATACCATAGGACAAGAGGCTATGAAAATATGCAAAATAAACTAATTTGGCCGTCTCAACATTCGTCAATTGTTTAATTTTCCTAACAGCAAAATTTTGTTATGTTTCATAACAATCTTCTTTAATAATCAATATAATCTAATGAGATCTTATTCAGATAAGCAATTATGGCACACATAACTAACTTCGTTGTTAGTGCAATCGACATGGGCCCACCGATGACATTCAAGGCATTGCACCCATTTTTCATTTGACTTACTGTTTGAAAAGGATTCCACACACACTAAACAAAAATAATCTTCGCTGTCTGAATTATCACTATCCTTAGTTTTTTTAGCATCCTTTTTCTTCTTCAGTGTTTTTTTAATATTTTTTTTATTAGTTTTCTTGACAACTGAAGCCTTTGGCTTTGGTGTCTCTTTAGTATTCTGCAAAATTGGTTTCTTAACTTCTTTGGCTCTAAGCTTCCTTTCTTCTTGTTCTTGAATTTCTTTCTTATTTGGAGTATCGGTCATTATTGCTGTTTTCCTGCCTTTCCTTCCCTTTCCATTATTCTTCCTGGGCCCTGCCTTTGGTAGAGGTTTAACTTCATAGGGACTAAACGATGTCATTGGGACGTCTTGGACACTGACTGAAGAGGTAGATGGAACGTGCAAATTATCAGACGATGTCGATGGAATAGATACATTTGCTTCAAAAACAGTTGTTGATGGCAAGACCATTGATGTAGGCAAAGTTGATTCAGGAGGCGTTTTTGGCAGTAATGGGGAAGCTGGTGTAGCGGATGAAGCTGCCAATGGTGGTGTCACTAATGGTGTGGGTGTCATCAAATCACGCTGGAGGGGTAGCAAATTATCATCCGATACTGCTTGCACGTTTAATGACGATGAAGAGGGAATTGTTTCAGTCTGACGTCTTGTTGGCGGAATCTGGTCTGAAGGCCTACTAGAAACTGCAATATCTTCTAACGGTCGATCAGTGACTGAGCTGGGTAAGAAGTCGACATCTGTAAATACTTGTGTATTGACTGGCCATATCCCTGTGCATGCAAAACCTGCTTGTATATTTCGCGGTGTTACAGCGATCGGAAAGGAGTCTCGGACGATACTAGGAATATCATATATTGTCATAACTTTCCCAGGGTTTGATCTCATCCAGTTGTCACAGCATGCATTCACGGTTTTTTTCAGTGGTCCAAATACACTACGATCAAGCGGCTGCATCTTATGTGTGCAGTGCGGTGGGAACGTCAACAGGACTATGCCAGAGTCTCTGCAAAAGTCAATATTCTTTAGTGCTATATGGGAGCTGTGGTTGTCTAACAGAAGAATGCATTTATTGTCTTTAGATGGTCTTGCATGAGTCTTAAAATTCAAAAAGATGGAGAAATCATCTTCCTGCATCCAACCACTTCCATTCGCACTTCCAACCGACCCATGGGGTGCGTCACGAATGAAATGATCTTTAAATCTTTGTCTCGGGAATATGAACATCGGAGGAATACTGTTTCCAATGGCGTTAACTGCAGTCGCTACTGTAACCAGCACGCCACGCTCTGCAGATGTGACTGAACTTACTTGCTTGGTCCCTCTTCCTGCTACTACTCTGTTTGGTTTCTGTACAGTAGTTATGCCAGTTTCATCCATATTCCATATAGCTGATGCAGTATAATTGTCTCGCCCTAGTATCTCAGTATAATGTTGAAAGAACAATTCAACATTGCTTCGATTAAAGCTCGTCGCTCGGGCAATACTGGTTGCTTGCGGGGCTCTTATCGATAATCTCGGATTGCGGCGCATAAACAATCTCAGCCAGTCATCGCCAGCACATTCATTGGCCCTCCACGAGCTAGGAATTTCTTTATTATATTTAATCGCTAATTGAAACGCTAGTTTTCGTACTTCTTTGGTTGTTAATCCGTAATTAATTTGGGAACAATGAAGTAAATACTCGGCCAGTATTTTTTCTTCACCGTCATTAAAAACTCTTCTTTTCGAAAGGTAGCCTACAATTGGAAGACTTGTTGAGCCTTCTTCAAGCAGTTTTTTCTTCTTTTGCACATATCGATATAAAGTTACATGGCACAGCTGATATGAATTTGCAGCATCTCTAAACGGTACTTTTCTGAGAAGAACTTCTTCTGCAGCCAAATCCATTATTTCTGCACTAGCCAAGCCTCTACTGGTCGTTCGTTTATGTATATTAGGCATTCTGGAATAAGAAAATATATCCGTAGTACTGTGTAATATTAAATAATTGATAAAACACGCTTATACATATCACAATTATAATCGGGATGAAAGTAACAAGTTGTTACTTTCATCCCTAGCTTAAAATTTTCCCGATTTCGACAAACACGTGCTTATAACCGTAAATAACCGTTAGAACGATACTGTATCGAATGCCAAAATAAAAAGGTCAATAGTTATGCTATTATACTGATACTTGACATGCAAGCTATAACTAACCATTATATAAATAAACTTACTTTAAAAAAATGGTCAAAACTTACTTTCGGTGTATTTTTGCGCCATTGACTCGCTACGTACACAACCTGACAGCACAGCACCGTCAATGCAACTGAGGTAAGAGCGGGGCTCAAAATGGGGCGTATGGGTGAAACAAACGTCAGTGTGGCCTACATAATTCGTTCAGAAACTCGTTTGTTACGTTCATCCCGTGTTACTTACATCCCTGGTCTCCCCTATTATAGATGCGAAAGTTTGTGAGAATGGATATCTGGATGTTTGTTACTCTGTTACAAAATACTTTTCCCGGAAAAATGTAGTATACCCGGGATGAAATGGGACAACTATTATAGTATGAGATAATAATGATACCAATGATTTTACTTTGATTCACAATACAGTTTATATCTATAAAACATCGCTATAAATATTAAAAACAAAACAGAAATTGAATTATGAAGTTATGTTATGCGTTAAAATGGTCAGAAGATATTTTAACAGTTAAAAGGGTACAAAATACAACCAAACTCAATAATATATTAGTAACCAAATATTCATTATTAAAACAACACTTTTAATTGATTTTTGAAAATAGGACAATTTATTTATTTCTTTATTGGTGAACAAAACAGATTACAGACATTCATAGCAACTTAGATCTTATTTACATTGCCAACTCAAGAGTCCAACAAGCACTATCTTTGTCCCTATGACATGTAACTTGTAATACAGCGTAAATACTTGAAAATGGGAGATAAATCTTTTATTCCAATAAAAAAGCTCCCGTTACTTTATAAAAAGCTGTTTTCAAATAGCATGAGATGTGTGACACATGGTTTTATAAGATTTCTCAATGGTTTATCTTTATATCGACATAATGAGGATAGCGGAAAGGGATACCGTAACAGAGTAAGGTCTTATGAAGCATTTAGTGCAGTATCTGAGAGTAATCAAGTGCTATTTCACAAGATATAGGTAAAAAATATTCAACTATCACAACTCATCCTATGTGAAGTAGATTACAGTTTTGACAAAATAGAAACATCATTGGAGGTAGAAGTAGGTTGAGGGTACAGTAGTGAAAGAAACCTTCCAAAGCGGCGTTAGAGTCTGACCATTCATAAGTGCCTGTGAAGACCTATTTGAATAAATATATTAATTCTTTACAATGAGTGATCTAAATTCATACCAATAATACCATTCTGTTGAAGCCTTAATAAAAAACTTGTTAACATTATTTATCGTGTTATTCAGTATTAACCTCCAAGTTGATGTATTATTAGAATTTGTCACTCGTCTTTTACATTTGTACGAGATATTAAATTGAATAATAGGGGATGCTTAGCGTGGGGTGCCGCCGTGGGCGATGTTTTGTCAAAAGATACCGATACGATTATAAGTACATTTAGTTTACTTATTTCTACAAATTAATATAACCGTCCCTTTTGGTTTTGCCGTAGTGGGGTAAGAAATGAATCAAATTAAAGCTTGTCTTTTTAGTTATTTTTAAACTTTGTATTTATTTTCTAGTTTTTTAGTTCGTGTAATCGTTAAAGCGTGTTTATTAGTTTTTCAAATGGCTAATCCTGATGATCCTGATAAGGATAATGGGTCTAACTAATGAAATTATTGCATTTTAATTCGACGTTTTGAAGTGCGTCAAAGCCACGTTCTAAGATTTCGTTACATACATACATGCCAAGCAAGTTTTTATTAATATTGAATATTAAGCAAGGTAATAGATTTTAGGGTTGATAACGTTTCGCCGTTAAAAATAATTGTCAGACAAACAAATTTATTTTTCTCCTTAACCCTAATAAAAATCTCCCATTTCAATTGTATGAATTCGAGTTACCAAATAGTCCGTATAAATTTTGTTTCTAATATTGTTATTAAAAATGTATTTAATGAGACTTCAATACCTACATCTACACAGTACATCTTCCCAGATATCATAACTCGAAGCGCAAAAACTTAATAATTGTGTTAAACTCAGCCGAGAAAACTTTCCGGTTTATTTTTATTCCTTAAGACGGCGAAGGTTTTATCCATCTCAGGCGCAACTTTTCTTGGGAAAATTTTATCTGTGGAAGGTAAATTACGTTTCGAATACAACTTCCACGTATGGTTCCGCAGACATGACCTTTGGGCTAGTTACATGTTTACGACCGCTTTTCCAGTAGTAAAACTTATCAGGTTAGCTTTAAACAGATATTGGTTTGCTGAAAATCATAATAGAACTTTATTAGTTTGGTACTAAGTTCCGTTCTAGCATGGCTATTACACGTTACTTGACATTTAATTGAAATAATTCGAGTGTTTTCATATTATACACAATAGGAATGTTGACTGACATGTCAAATTAGCAACTTTTTATTAAATGTCAAAACGAATTAATGTATGGAGTTTGGTAGGAAATAGCAATTTGTGACGTCATAATTGTACAGCATCAAAAGTTCTACTCTTTTTGGTTAGATTGGTACTTAAAGTTCATATTAATTATAAAATTTACGTCACATTTGATGTTTCCGTGTTTTTTTGGATGTTTAATACACTGGCTAGTGTTTTATCATTTATCTTGAATACAGAATAGTTCTCTGTTGTCGATAATATTCAACCCAATCCTACTAAAATTATAAATGCTATATAGGGATGTTTGTTTCTCTTCCTTGCAAAACCTATTCAACTGATTTGTATGAAACTTGCCGCAAAGATAGTTTATAACCTAGATTAACACACCGTGTACACACACACGTAAGTAAGTTTAACACTAAAATTATACTTTAATATCCACTAAAAAAAAATGATAAAGATTTTTTTACTAGTTCATGAACATTCGTCTGGTAGGGAATCGATCCCACAATCTGTGACGAGGCACTTGAGCAATTAATTCCCACACCAAACGGCCCATCAAACATTTAATATATCTACGTAATTACTTAGTTTAGCTAAGACGAATATTTTAATAAAACTTACCGTTTACTGGAGATAATATCTTTGAAAATCTGTCTCAAATATAGCGAGAGATTTGAGCTTTCCAGGTTCAAGCACTCCCGACCTTATAACTAATGGAAAAGGGAAAGATAAGTTTCTGAAATAACTTGCCGAAAACAAGCAGCGGAGGTTTTTCTTATTTGATTAGTTTGTGAGCTTTAGAAGTATTTGCATTCGGATTTAATATATAACAGTTGAAGTTACACTGTTGTAAATATATAACTGAACAACTAAGCTTGTGCTATGTAATCCAGATAACCAGATATTTTTCCAAACAAAAAATATTGGTTAATCAATTTTTTTCAAATGTTTAACAATTTCAAAATACTTAAAAGAAAAAGAATAAAAACAGTCAATGAATATACAAGCTAATCAAATAATCAAAGAAATGGTGCACTTGTGCAGATTACAGTTATTTCCAGACATCATTATATTTTGATATGATAAGCTTTTTTTATTATCAAAAGTGGTAGTCAATCAAATACCAGTGATTTTAATTTGAAAGGTTTATTTTTATTAGTCTCGATCTCTTTGTTTAATGAAAAAAGGAAAAAATTGTTAAAATAAAAAAAAATTATGACATGTTTTATGACATTTGAATACCTACTCAGCTAATGACTATTTATCTATTATAGCCTTGTTATTATTAATATATGAAACATTACCATGAAAAAACACAGTAGAACATCATTTTATAACGCCAAAAATATGTGTAACTGTAGTAAGAAACCAACTGTGAATCGTGTAGCGGCAGCAAGTTGCGCCGATGATGATGCTGCAGTTGCTGCACTTCCAGATCATTGGGTTCCACGGCATGGTGGTCCAGTCCTTACAAATTTTCTAAAAGAAAGGGAGCAGAATCATGGGAAAGCTCTCGAGGGTATGATGGATGGTGCAGCTCTTGTTAACAACCGTATCGATGTGAAAATACGTACTTTATCTGAAATACTGCTAGCTCACATACAACAAAATCAAACAGAAATAGATGAAATCATTAAAAAAAGTGAACCAGTTGAAGGCCATCTCTCAAAAGAAGCTCGCGATGTCGTGCTTAAAAGCATCAATGCATTGTACAATCAGCGTATAGACTATTTGGCGACATTTAGACGTGAAGCTTTAGCCTTAGAAAGAGAACGAGCTGATGGCTTAAGGATCCTCGTACGAGACCAATTTCAACAACTAATTGCCATCGGTCATCGATCGCCTACTGACCTATTGCATGATTTTGATGAGAGGACATACGAAATTAATCAACAACTTTTAAGTAACTCCAGAGCCTACACTGAATTGGAGGCCCAGTTACATGTTCAAGCAGATGAAAGAATCGTACGTGCTCGATCAGCTCTGAATCAGCTGTGTCTTGGAGTCAGTATTAATTATCGCGGACGTAGTGCTTTACCATGGTCTCGAGAAGAACAGAACCTACAAAAACGATCGCAAAGTTGTTCAGGTGATAAACACGATTCTATAGAACCCTCCTCAAAAAACCTTTTGGGAGGCGTTGAGGAGTTTGAGGAATGTGTTACACGTATTACAAATGCATACCGAACTGCAGTCATGAAGGTTTTCACCGGATTTTTTGGAAAGTTGAGTGATTTAGAAAGAGATCTCTGTAATCACACTAATATCCCAGAAGCACATATCTGCGAGACATTAGACTTGCAACAGGTGATCGAGCGTATGTTGCGTAATTTATCAACAGTTCATAAAAAGAATATAATGCCAAGAGACTTTCTTGAGATGTCTGGAACAGATAAAATTACGATGCAAAAGAGTTTATGGTCTCTAGGTGACAGCCTTCGCAATACTTACATGATTCTTCATGACGCCGGTCATCTTTGGGACGCTCATATTTTACGCTCAGCTCTTGTGCAGAAGCTTACTATGGCGGCTGTAGAAGATATGCTGACCAGTAATGACACAATAGAACTAGCTAATGAGATATCCTTCAACGTTGCCCTTGAGCAACTAAGAGCGACTTCCGACCCGGATAAACTTGAGAACCAATATGATAATTTACTGACAATGCTTAATCGCATCGCTGACTTGTATCTACAGCATAGTGAGGCAGAACTTGGTAGACTTGAAGAATTTATGAATCTACCAAAAACGATGGCTAATACATTGCTGGCAGAGTTCGATTGTTTCTTAGAAAAATACCCCAGGGCACTTCCTCAATCTGGCAGCAGCATTATAAATCCAACTGGTTTGGGTTCGCCGAGGTCTGGATCTAATCGTTCTCGGTCTCTTTTACCGCGTGCACTCTTACAGACTGATCTTCAACAGGTGGCACTACAAAATTGGAGAAACGGTTTTCTTGAATCTTTTGAAAGCAATGTATCGTTAGTACCTGATGAGCTTTATCATCAAGCTCGCTCGTGGGTTGACGAAAGAGCTGCCGCGCTCCACATGCGATATTCAATTAAAATGGTATCGCACAGTATTCGTTTGGAACGTGTAAAAGCTGCTCGGGATGCACGGCTAGCAGAGTTACATCATCATGAAACTCGTCTCTCCTCACACTTAAATGCTATCTACGACCTCGTCGACAAGCTACCTGCAGAAGCATCCGAATTTCTATCTTTAAATGATCCTCAATTGTACCCGCTTTGTAGTTGGGTGGACCGCATCAGAAATGACATGAATGTTCTGTTCACTCAGGACCCAGTCGATCCTGAATTCAAGAAAATGAAAATGAGCAGTTACGCCCCTCGTCTGGTTAAACATCGTGGACTTTTCGAGGAGTCGGTCGAGGAAGCTATAGCGATCTATAAACGGAAACTGGAACAAAGAGTTCATGAAGTTCGGATATCGAATGTTCGATTCATGTCACAGATAAAGTTGTTAAATGAGGGTGGCAGGTATTCGGCTCTCGAAGCTACTAAATCCTCTAGCTCTCTCGTGAAGGGGGCTGATGCCCTAGAAACATGTATGAACAAGGCGGTTGAAGCTATTAATCACCGCCGGGGACAGTTATTAGTTCTTGCAGACCACTATCTGATGCCTCTTCAACGTATGGTTGATGAGGTGCTTAAAACCAGTAAAGGTTGGCAGGATAAAAAAAAGCCATTGCCCGCTAAGAAAAAGTAATTCTGTTACTGTTCATACATATTACATTGTTTGTCATTCATAGCATTCATACACGTACATTTGAAGATAAACTATAAACGTATGTTGCACACGGTTGAAATTTCATTATATACGTACGCCGAGATGACCGAGTTGCCTAGCCGACTTTACTTTGTCTTCCGAGCTCTTTGTGACAGTTTAATGTTTCGTAGCTGAAAGTAGAGTCTTGTCAAATGACACCGACAGAATGGGGAAGTAATTTTCTTGAGTAGTTTTGTTTAGTATACCAGTTTTTGTGAGGTAACATGGAAAATAAATTATAATACCCAGGCAAATTTACTGTTTGCGTATGGTATGTACTATACTACCGGCACGCGATGATGGCCGTTTGGACGTGTAAGATTGTCATAGGAAAAAAACTGTATTGCTTTGGAATAAGGTTGATTTCCATCATCATACAATTAGCTGTTAGATCAAAAGGTGCACCTTATGTGTAAAGCAATAAAGGTTATTTTTCTTTGTCATTGTTAAACGTCAAAACGGCCATCATAGCGTGCCGCAAGTTTAGTTATAATTCAGTATTTAAATTTGGACATTCTAAAATGCCAGTTGACAGTGACTCATAATCCGTTTAGAAGTTTAATCGTCACGTAAGGATAAACCTTTAGATCATGTACATGTAATCTAAATTGGATATAATTTTAGATAGAAAGGCAAAATTTTTCGCAAAATCTATAGACCAAAGATCTCTCCTAAGTATAATGAAAGGGCACTTATAAACAGAAAATCCTTCAAGTCCAAGTTATCTCTTTAGTCCAGAGAGGTGTGGGTAGTAAACAGAGGGTCGTCGAGGATAAATTTTAATACGCCAACGCTATGCGTTTTATTGCAAGGGGGAACTTCATTAAACTGAGCAATTCACTTTCATTTCGCTGTACTCTTGAAGAATTCCCTGAGGCAGTCGAAGAGCGAATTAATTGATTTGCTCTATCCTATTAATATTATAAATGCGAATGTTTGTATGTGTGCATGTTTGTCACTCTTTCACGCCAAAACTACCAAACGGATTTATTTGGTTAAAACTTGGCATTTAGATAGAGCATGCTCTGGAATAACGGATTGGATATTTTTTATTCCGGGAAAACGTGATATTTATCTATTCATATATTTTCACGCCAAATATCCCCGGTTAGGTAGGTAAATAAATGAGGATCGTTAACTTTGCTTCTGAGTATTTTATTTTCACGCCTATTATACCCGAAGAGGTAGAGGGTTTAGTAATGATTGTGACCCTCATTCCACCGAAGATATGTATTTTATGTCTAACCTGACGTGTCGTGAGAATTATCGCCCTCTCTCGAGAAATTTATCAATCCCGGCTTACAGCTAGTAATTTCTATCGAAGAATAGCTAAATGTGCTTTGTCCGCGCTGAATATCGAACTCAGAAAATCCTCATCTCTAAAGGTAACTTTATAGCTCTCGACCACACAGTCAATTAATTATATTATAGTCTAGAATTAGAGCATGTTGAATTACCTGTGCAATAATTATACCTCTGTGGATAATCGCATGAGTAATTATTGTCTAACAAGCATATTAGGTAACAAACATATGGATAGATAGATATATGACTACTTAGTACTATATTGTGATATATATAAAATGTTAAATGATCTATAGTTTATCTACATATCTGCATCTAGCAAGGTCGTGTTTTGGGTTGATATTTAACATTTCATGTTTGTTGCGTTGTTGCATTTTCGTATTTATTTAGTAGCAACTAGCAACACTTTCTGTCCGGCGGTCGGCGAGGTAACACTTCTATGGTGCTCGTGCGTCGACTCAGTGATAGCGGGTCTAATACGTCCTGAAGATGCTTCGTGTAGAAGCGAAACACGTGTCGATTTCCTGTTGATTCTCCTTGTTTGGGACTTGACAGAGAAGGAGATCCAGCGGAATTAGTTATTAAATATTTGTTTTTTGTATAATATAATCTTAGTAGCAATGTTAAATTGAAATATAACGTCCTATTTCATAGCTTGTTACATTACTTTAGAAACAGTATTCTTCGTGGGTTATCTCAAAAACTGAGGAAGAAGTTTATTGGGGTCGGCAGTTGTTTCCTGTTGCAATGATTTAGTGCCCCGCCTGAGGCTATTATATTTCTATAATACTTTCCGAATTCTTTTGTTTGGATTATATAAGTTAAGCCTTTTAGGTATTATATTTACTATAGTCGTACGACAGAGGTAGTAGAGTTCTTAGTGGAGAGTTCAATCCGGGAGTACTACCGCCATAACCTGTTCCGCCATAAAGCAAAATGGACTTGTATTATATTGTCTCGGTTAGAAAGGTTAAGAGGTCCGGTGAAATTACAGGCACATGAGACTTAACAACTTCACGTCTCCTGGTCGCAAATGTCCAAAGGCGGCGGTGACCTCTTATCATCAGGTAGACCCTTTGCTTTTTACTTGACACAAGAAAAATGTCGTCTTGTGATAGATACATTTATTTACCTACATCCCGTTGTTTTAATTTAGTCAGAGACTTATAACTAAAGAGAAATAGAGAATAATTCCACAATGTAATTCACTACATAGAATAAAACAAAGTCGTTTTCTCTGTCCCTATATCCCTATGTATGCTTAAATCTTTAAAACTACGCAACGGATTTTATGCGTTTTTTTTTAATAGATAGCGTGATTGAAGAGGAAGGTTTTTGTATAATACATGTGCCATCCCACGGGAACGCGGGTAAAACCGCGGGGGACAGCTAGTGATAAATAAAATAATAACGTACAATAGTCCGTTGATGTATTCACTCTGTGTATACAGTTTCTGTGATGTCCAACAGATTATTTTAAAAGCTTTCACCGCAGCATGTTTGCGATACATTATTAAAGTGGTAGGTCTGAACCTAACCCGAAACATACTTTGCGAACGGGGGCGTGAGTGGAGAGTTAAGGTTTACAAACAATGTTTCTAAATCCCCTTAACCCGCTAACGTTTGTGGTTATATTTTTATTTTACTATCATCTCGACGTCCCTCGGAAGTTTTACGAGAGCCTGCGTTTTATTACGCGATATATATATTTTCTTCGAGTAGTATCTTCTGGAGAAGTAGAGATTACTTGTATTAAAGCGTTATTCTGGATTGTTGCTCATTTCCCTCGAAAAGCTGACAAGCTGAAAAGACAAAAGTAAGACCTCCGTGTTCCGCTAACACGGATACCATACCCCTTTATTGTCCACTACCAATTGTTACTACAATTCGGTATATTGTATGAAATTGATGCTGATGTTGTGATAGTCGCAGTATTATTTAGCCGCGGTCATGTTCATTGGCCCATAACCGCCGGTTGATCGCAACTGCCGCATTCCAAATGGAAATTAGAATTGACATAATACTATGAAGCCATTCGATTCTGTCGATGACTTAATTAATTTTTCGACCGAATCGGGAGCAGCTCTGAATAACCACTCTATGAGCAATTTCTCGTGCCATCACATCAACCCAGGAATGTCCACTGCTGAACGTAGTCCTAGCTAAACTAATCCCTATGGAAAAGAGGAAAACTTCAAAAGATGAAACTTCATTCTTCACACATGGTTAGCTGATCCCAAGTTAAGCAGAGTGTACTTCTTGTGGTATGACTACCAGGTAACTGATATACAACATATACTCCTTTTTAAATATATACTTATAAAGATATTTACACCCAAACACAGAACATACAGACATGTTCATGCACACCAATGTTTGTCCTGGGTGGGAATCGAACCCGCGACCTTCGGTTTGGCAGTCAGGGTCTCTAACCACCAAGCCAACTGGCCCGTCAAACGTATATTTCAATCCAGTGAAGCACGTCTCTGCATTACTCAGGGCTGACTAATAGATCGGGACATTTGTTTCCTTGCGACGCTCTCATATCACGTGTGTACCACTCAGACGATCCCGGAGCTTATCTTTCATTCCACGTGCCTTTACTGAGATTGCCCCAGCTATATAGATTATGCATGAGAATTTATCGACCATCTACAAATTATACGGACACAAAATCTTTTATTTATTTAGTTGATTCCGAACAGAGCTTTTCGAGGGCATACTATTTTCTTTGTTTGTATAGACGAGTTAATTAATTTTGACGCTCGGATATTTGTACATTAGGATATTAGTACACGCAGACATATTTGTATAGCTTTTGATATGAAATGCTTACCCGCAGACGTAGAATCAACATGTGGTTTGTATACGTCCGAGACTATATTGTAATGGCGGTCCCTCGTCGATTTTGCGGTTACATATCTAAATGAGAATTTCTGACGTTTCTTCATACTATATGAATTTCAATATTGGCACATCAGAGGGTTTAAACATATTTATTAATGTAATGACATTAAATGAAAATTGTTTTATAAAAACAGACACTTGTGAATAGACTCTTATACCTGTTCGGAAGGTTGTTTTTACTGTGAAGAGTCCACAATAAACTCAGCAATTACTATCAAAGGTTATAGAAAATTTACTTAGTCTCGTTGACAACATTTCTGTGTATACATAAATAATTATTATGTCTGATATTTAAACTAAATAATCAGTTCTTTTATTTGTCGTGTGTCACTAAGAGATACTTTACTGATTCTTACAATTCCTAGTCTGTTGGAACATTTTCATTCTCGAATTGTGTTTAGCTATATCAACTTAAGAGAAACCTATTCGAGACTCGTTGCTTTGGCTGGGTTTTAAATCCTAAGGTGGACAAGTCGGTGAGCGATGAGGCTTTCAACTCAAACAAGGAGTAAAATAGAAAATTATTAATCCGCTGAAAGTCAATACATTAACGGTTCAATTTATCGTTAACGGAGTTATTTATATATCTTTAAGCTCATAGAAAATCAACGATAAAGAAAGTTTGTATTCTCGCTTCAATTCAAAAATTCAAAATTCAAAATTCAAAACCATTTATTCAGTTTAGGCCTTCGGAGGGCACTTATGAAGGTCAAATTTAAAGTTACTGAAGCTACAACCGGTTCGGAAGCCAGCCTTCAACTGAGAAGAACCGGCAAGAAACTCAGCAAGGTTACATTCTTTTTTATTTGTTATATAAATTTTTATCTATTCTGACTTTTTGGCTATTTTATAATTTCAATTTTACATAATTTTATATTTAACAATTACAAAATACTTATTATAGGTAACATTAATAAAAACAAAACAAAAAAAAAAAAATATGACAAGACTACAAAATAGAAAATAACAATAATTAGGTACTTACAACTTAAACAAGAGATTTAGAGGTGCACTGTGCAGAGAGCAGCTATTTCCATACATTTTTATCTTCAATATAATGAACTACCTTGTAATACGCTTTTTCTTTCAAAACTTTCCTAATATAATTTTTAAATTTATGATCAGACATTTTGGTTATTGAAAGCGGTATCTTATTATAAAATCGAACACAATTACCAAAAAATGACTTGTTAACTTTAGTTAGTCTAAAGTATGGAACAACTAACTTCTCCCTTTGTCTTGTATTTATACTATGAATATCTAATTTTGACTCAAACATTCCTATGTTTCTACGTATAAACATTATATTTTCATAAATATATAGTGAAGGTAATGTCATTATATTTATTTCCCTAAATAAATCTCTTAATGATTCACGGGGACCCATACTGTAAATTGCACGAATTGCTCTTTTTTGTATAATAAATATTGATTCTATATCCGCTGCTGCTCCCCAAAACAAAATACCATAGGACAAGAGGCTATGAAAATATGGCTATGAATCTCAAGGTTTTCAATCAATACTTCGCTTTAATGGGTCGACCTTGAAAAGAAACAGGCGTTACAGAATAATGATGCTACTAATATTAAAAATGCCAAAGTTTCACAGGATGGATGTACACATGGATTTATGGATGTTAACAAACAATGAACAACTCTTTTACACAACAATTACAATTTATATGAAACTTAGGACATAGATAGAGAAAACTCTGCGGAATAACATATTCGGCAGAGGCTTTTTGTCCAAAAATGATTTCCTTAACATTCAGGGAAAATGTTACACCTCTCGGGAAGGTGGGTAAAACCACGGGGGACAGTCAAATGAATAAAACATTAATGTTGGTCGCTGGTACGCGCTAGTAATCACTTGAAAACAGCAGAGTTGATATCAGTATAAAAAAGTTATGTTCGCTATAGTTCGAATAAATTGTGTAATAAATAAATAAATAAAGGGTTGAAAAATTGGAAATACTTTTTTCTATATGATTTTTGTATTAACTGAAGTCTCGTTTATCTCAAGAGTCTGTTTATCTTATTTTTTTATAAATGCTTTTGTCCCTTTTCAAATGTCTCTTATAGTCTGAGTAATGGTAAGTAGGTGATAATATTTTTTTTGAAATACATAACGTGTTTATTTCAATTGTATTTTGTTTGAAACCATCAAAATTTACGTTTGGAAGTCGCTATGCTACCGCATACCGAATTATTTTTTTAATTTATAGGGTACATTTTTGTATAATTGTTTCTATGGAATTTTACTTGCAGATAAAATATACCAGTATTCAAAGCACGTTACTAATGTAATTAATTAATTATCCTAGAACATTCTTCACACATGGTTGCCCTGATGCCAAATTGAGCTGAATGTACTGATTGTACCTACTATGGGAATTGAATGGCCAGATATTTGGATTATTTAATTTTTTAAATTGGATTTGATATACTACTCATACTACTTTTTAAATCGACTAAGGTCGACCAAGATTTTAGCGTGTTTTGTCAAGAAATATTTATATGAATGTTTACGTTACACACAGAACAAACAAACATGTTCATGCACACAAATGTTTGTCCTCGGTGGTAATCGAACCCCCGACCTGCGGCTTGGCAGTCAGGGTCTCTAACCACCAATCCAACTGGCCCATCGTACTCCTTTAGATACTTTGCATTAGCCCTTTGATTGGCCTCCACCCTCGCCTTAAAAATCTCACAGGTGTGTTCAGACCAGCAGGGTAATAGTGTAATGCTCTCGGAATCGTCGTTGCAGTCAATTTTGTAGTATATTGACGGTGTTACAAGTGTTGTGCCACACTGCTCGTGCGCCGAACCATCAATCTAATATGGAAAAGGGGTCCACATTGAATGCGAGGGAGTTACACAATTAGGGTGCTGGTCCCCTAAGCTTGATGCGCTTTAGCCATCACTTACCAGGGCCAAGAATAGAAACAAATTCAATCGCGAGAAAAACCACGAGCAAAGGCCAGTTGTATGTGCCCGGGGCAAGGCGAAGGGATCTGTTATATTAAATGTTACCTTGTTTTATTCAATTTTACTTAAACGAACACTGCTTGTACTTAAAATAACAAGTGTTGAATAAGATTCTTCTCCGAACATTTAGTTATAAATTAATTCAAAAGAAAATGGTAGTACGAATGGATTTTCTACTAATATTTTGGTTTGATCTGTTTCGAGGGTTTTTTGCGAGATTCAGAATTGTAAATGTTGTGTTTGAGAGCGGCGAAAAGTTATGTAAATTATTTTTGGACCTCTGTCATACAAAATTCAAACTGTGGTGTCTGTGTTTCAACCGTGAGGGTCAATGGAAATTATGTATGTAGCAAAGCCTTTAAGGGTGGAAACACACCGGTGTAACTTGTCACTGGATTATTTTTTAGACGTAACTTAAAAAAAGCTATTTTCCCTGAATTCAAATTTATGTGTTTAGTCTAGAGTAGACCTCCTCCAGAATTTCATCAACCAGCCCCCTTATTCAGCTAATACAAACTTCGTCGACGAGCCGCTGCGCGGAGGCCTCGGAGAGCTTACCTCTCTCGTGAATGCGTAGTTAGCGAAAGAGACAGAGTATAGAGGCCGCGACGAAACATCCTCGAGCTAGTGCCATTTTCCTTACATAATCGAGCCCCACTACTGAAAACTATTTGATTTTCCCGCTGCGACATGTTTGTAAGCCAGTGTTTCTCAAACTGGGTACTCTAGGTGTTCGTCTCTTGGTGGTAGGGTGTTTGCGACAAGATTGTGAAAGGAATCCACCATAATATATTTTAAAAAAATGTGAGCCGTCACGGGACGCCTGGCAGATGTGAAACATCGAAATTATTTTGTACAAGTAATATGTATAAAATAACAGATTACGATAGAAACTGTGGTGATATCTATGAACACGCATACAATCCTTCACCGCCCGCACCACGCCACACGCGAGAAGCCTACATCGCTATATCGAGATTCTCTCAGGATTCGGCATACTCGTATATACAAGCATCCAACATCAACAGTTGGACCGCGGTCCCCAGGCATGATCTGCGGCAGCTTGGCGGAAGATCTTTCCATTTAAAAGGAGGAGTATCATACGTCGCTCCTCCGTGGAACTAAATATGGCATAATGTAACGATTTTTTCCACAAAAATAATAACTGTTTATTTAATAAACATTATTTTCATTAAACTCAAAAATCCAAAATTAAAATAAGATATTCAAATTTTGACAACTCATCATATAGCGTTGTCGCCACGGCATGCGTCGCCACGCCAGAAATCAGTTTTACGCGCGGCTATAGATATTTCACATCAAAAACGTCCTGCACTGTAGTGTGATAATATAAAACTCAATAATTTCTAGCTAGGCTTTTTTATGATGCGGTTTTATGGAATGTTTAATAGCGTATCGGACTATAAGATTGGGAACCTCTGTTTTGAGTGATTTGATACCGCACCGCGCTGGTCTGTTTTATCTTTATGTTGTCAGTGAGAACTTCTCAATCTCGGTGTGCCAGTGGCATTAATGGAAATGGGGATTAATTAGGGTACAGTACCTGGACTGACAGAAAGGGATGGTCCTTGTCACTTTGACGTATCTATGTATATTTAAATGAGGTTTATTTTGCGATTTCATTTATCTTGTCTATTTTATAACGAGATATATGAGGTAGTAGCTCATTTTTAAACCTTCAAGCACATTATTTGCCTCAATAAAAATGGGTTTTATTGATAAATACCGTGTAGGGGAGACTTACTCAATTGACCGCAATTTTTCCGTGTTAGCATCAGCGTCCGATGGCATTAGTGTCACTTCTACCCTTTAATTTCCTGGAAGAGCACGAGGAAAATCTTACGAAACCTTGTTTTTTTACGCAGAAAAATGAGTAGGGACCAAACGTCTGGAAAAGCGGACACGCGCAGTGATGGGTTCCAGAGAATTTAAGTACGTTTTATAATTTGGTCGATTATTACTCGTGTGCTAGTAAAGACTACTTAGCTATTATTATTTTCATTAATTTTTAGTTATATAAACCACTACTGTGATTTTATCGCAGATGGATCCTTGATTTCATTATTTTTAATTAGGTCATCAAAATCATTTCAAATTACACCTTTTTAGTACCAAAAGTCTCTGTATTAACCGAAGACAAACAGACAAGTCGAAACTTTAGTGGTTGTTGACTACAGAACCCTAAAAACGAGAGAGAAATGTACAAGTTTATCGTGTACGTATACATTTTTGATATCAAATTCGTACCCATGGTATTATTTTATTTACACTTTTGCGTCGCTAGTTCTGAAAGCTCTCGTGAATGAAGCTCGTTTTAATTAATGCGCCCCTTGCAAAAGCTTTTTAGACGGCTTGTTTATTCGCGAATGAAAAATAATACACATATTTTTGAAATGTTTATGATTTTTTTTTCAACAATCTGCATTCCTATGTCAAAGGTACAATGAAAAACAATAGGGCTCGTTTCAAAAATACTTCATTAAATGCTCTCGCTGTTTGAACTGAACAGTTGAACAATCCTTTTGTCCGGATTAGTCAGCTGTAATTACTGAATCCTTTGTGGATTTGGCAGACGTTTGGTTTATATTTACACTATAAATACGGGTGCTTTCAAGCCTATCGATAATCAATCAGATCCATTGATCTAAATTAAATAAAAAATCTTTTTTTACTTTTTACAATATTGTTACTAACTAAAATATTCCGGGGTCAGTGTTTCCCGACAGCTTTAACCTGGATTTATTCAAGGCCAGAGTGAATATGCATTTTTTGGGTAAGCGTGCTACATCCTCGGCCTTGTCATAACTCCTTCTGGGGTCAGTCGAAGGCCAAACGCAAGCCCATTCTTAATAAAAAATAAAACATTCACTGACGATCGGTTAAAGAAACAGCTTGTCCTTCGACAAAGGAGTCTAAAGTCTTCCATCTTTCTCTGTCATTGACTATTCTAGTCCATTCTACTACTAGGCTACTTTTTCTAGGGCGTATTCCCAGCGTTTGGTTAGTCGGCATTTACTTATTTTCCCCACTTTACCCACTGATATAACATCTATTGGCTTAAATGATTATATGTATATTATCCTGATTTTCAAGTTATTGTTACAGGTTAAGATTATTTACAGTGGACACAACTTTATTGCTGATTTGCTTCCAGTCGTCCGCATGTTTGCTAGGGTGTTTTTATCAGTAAAATAATACGTCATATTTGCATCCTTATAATCAACTAGCTCAATTCATCAAGTGTTGGTTGTCCGTTTATCGGTCATCCATCTGGGTGCCTTCTGCGTCTTGAATGTTTATTTTCCACATCGGTTTTCAACACATCGAGTGTTGCGGCCAGCTCATTGGTACTGCAAGCTATGTATTTTATTCTAACACCCATATTCTAAGACGTTTCCTCATACGACACTCGACTCCCAACTCGTCTGAGGATACCTTAAGCATTTTCTCGAGGAATCCTCAAAATTGGTATTCTAAGTCAAAGCTTGAGCAAAACTTGAGCAATCCCGCTGATGTCGAATCGAAGTGTAGTCAAGGTAACAAGTCATTAGTAACGTCATTCTATATTATTATATATAAAATATTAATGAAATAAAATTATGAGTTTCAGTAACTATTTACAGGCAATAAGCTTCCTTAAGGTTGTTCCCGACGTACCTTGAAGCTGACAGTTATTCCCTCACCTTGAGTGAGAAATGTCAAGTCGAGTGGAGGAGATTTTTGTAATTAGAATACTAATATCTTTGAGTGAGGTTGATTGGAGTCGAGGAATTTTCGAGGTAATGTCTTAGAATATGGGTGTAAGTATGTGGTGATTACGTGTGTAAATAATGTCCCTGTATATTTATTATTTTTATTTTCCGGGTCAGTTGTTTTAGACCTTGCAGGCCACGCCACACAGGTCTCGGGTTCGATTCCCATCTGGGAGAAATATTTGTGTGCATGAATATGTCTGTTTTCTCCACATCTGGGTGTAAATGTCTGTATAAGTATGTATTTAGAAGAAAAATGTATATCATGTGGTATATCAGTTATCTGGTTTCTATAGTACAAGCTCAGGTTAATTTGGGATCAGATGGCCGTATGCAAATGTCCCCGGATATTTACAGACACAGTTGTGTTCATAAATGACTAAACAGGTCGCATAGTGACATTATACTTACTCTATTATATAAACTTAAATTATTTGAGAACAATGCGTCTCTACATGTTAGTATTTATCTCAAAAGGCTTTTCGAGAGAATTCCAGAAGTTTCGAGCGCCAAGCCCCTCGAGCGCGTTCTCTACATAGATATCTCATTAACAGTTACTCTGCATTCTACATTGTGAGTGAATAGTACTTGTACGTGCTTAACTAGAAAACTATCTCCGAAAAGCATTGTTATTTCGCTCTTCATATTATTACATTATTCGTTCTTGACATTGTTTCGTTGTTCATAACTTCATTACGTAACTCCCAGCTTTCGGTGGAGGATGTTTGGTTTTCCTTCCTATAACGTGGAGGGTAATCTCCAAAACCACTAAACCTATTTTATATATTCTTACACTGTTGGAAAGCTACACTATTCCCGTGTGACACAGGATATTTTATTCTTCGTCGTGAACGCGAGTGTTACTTCGGGATGGTACCTAGTATTTTTTTATGTTTTCTCTATGTCATTGAGTTATTTTGTCAAACAAATGCTGTGGATCTGATGGTGGGGATTGGTTGGTATTGCTGACTTTAAATAACTCATTTGAATAAGTCCTGTTATGAATCATAGACTATAGCTCTGCAAGAATAGCGTGATGGGGGAGCCCATTAAACATCTTAATGCTCTGCAATTGTAATGTCTTCTAGTAACATGTCGGGAACAGGTCTTCTGCAGTCATTTAATTCGCCACAAATAATTGATATTGATAATTTCCTGCTCCGTGGTTCCAGCAGCGTTCCCGTTAGGGGCAGGCGTTTATATAAAATATATCTATGGAAAACATCAGGTCGAACGGTTTTGCGTGAATGAAGGTGAGCAATCGCTTGTGAATTATGAACTTAACTTTAAACCTTATTTCGGCCTCTTCGCGACATCCTCTTAGAGGACGGCTCTTCTATAAACAACCTACCTAAATTCTGCTACATACGTCCAGTAGTAATCAAGATTTCGTGCTAATGGAGTGAGTCAGTAACTGACCTTTTGCGACCTTTTTTCGATCTAACAGTTGTAGTTTAATGTGTTCTTTAATAAATATTATTATTTCTTTAAAAAGCGTCTTTGAAGACATCATCTTCTACGATACCTTTCTCTATCACCTTTCATAGAAGTTGATAGGTTTTCTCTTCAATAAGGTGTCGTAATCCAACTCTTCAGAAACTTTTAAAGAAACAAAGAAGAACGAAGAACAAACAAGAAAATAGCCCAGATAAAATGGTTTTTGACTTCCTTTCATGTGATATTAGCCTTTGACTCGTCAAAGGAACTCTAATGGCCTGTAGGGTAATTGACTTTTACTAGAACATGACAATAAAGATTTGAGTCGTTTTCTTACGTTTCATACTTGCGTATGAGAATAGAGTTCATTTTTATCATGAATATCACTGTTATGGAAATTTCATGTTATAATGATTGTAACGTTATACCGTGATAACTTTAATTTAATAAATTGAAAACGAACCTCAGAATAGGTACAGACAGGGCCAAAACCCCCAAATGTTCCGTCTTGAGACTGTCTTCAATATTTATATGCAATTTTGCAATGCAATTTGGGGTAGGTTCTACAACTTTATGCAAAGTCAAGGCCTTGTTTCTGCTCCGCTCGCGGCACATATAAGAATACCTTTTACTACTTTATCCAGTTCCAGTGTTATTAAATCGGCTTTGTGTTGTGGTAGGAGAATTCAAATTATAATCTTGGTTTTCTTTCAATTTGGAACTACCACTTTAATATCGTGATCCGTGGAGGGCTTACGTCACCCTACCACATTGCCTGAAATGGATAGGGCACAGTCTGTCCGTATTTTTATACCACATGGTCCGACAAACAAGCAGACGGTTCTCATCTCTGAAATTTTTGTTTACTTACTGTGTACCTATACCAAATCCCGCCTCCGCCTGTGACCTCATATAGCTCAGACTACAATAGTATCCTAGCAAAGCTCTCAACAACAATACGTCGCATGCCCACGTTCCAAGGTTTATGTCCTTAAATCCCTTTGTGCAACTGGACAATGCGGGGTTTCTCAGGTGATACTTGTACACAAGGACACTTTGTCTGTTATCAATAGAGTATCAAATATCAACGTTAAAGTGCTATTCGTATTAGTGATTAGTACTTTATATGGAGCGGTGAAAAGGTCATCTCAATAGAAGGTACATTAGGTTGATTTCCAAGTTTTGGAAGTTTATTTATTACCTCTAGATGTGGATTCGTAATGAGCTTGAAAGACGGCGACAGTGTTAATTACAAATCACGTCTGGATCTTAATAAATTTGGTAAATAAAATAGAAAATAAATAGAGCAATTTTATACATATTTTAAATACTAAGCTAATAACTTCGTTTTGTTTTGTTACTTTGTAACTTGTGTCATTGTTTTTGTCATATGGCTAAAAGTGTAGAAAATATTACTGTTCTCGTGATTTACAAAATTGGAATATAAATAAATTAAACTAAAAAACACGCTTTATATAGAAAACCAAAAAAAATTATATAACCAATTAAAATAAAACATTTGTTTTCTTATTCAAACTATTAATAACTTATATTTATTAAAAAAAATTACATTATTCTTAATTAATATTTATTAAAATTTATTTTTTGTTGTTTAGTTTGGTTTTCTATATAAAGCGTGTTTTTTTAGTTTTTTTTAACTATTATTTATTTTTCATTTTTTATTTAAAATTTTTAGAGTGCCCGAAAGAGTAAGTCTGGAACTGCACGCATGCGAAGTTCGCGCACTAGCTCTATCTCTCTTACTCGCATGCAAAGGATGCGGAAAGAAATTCATTAATCCTGGCTAATCTAATTAGGATAATCGGATGCTTTGATCGAATTATTGCATTGTCATCGGTCTTTGACAGGTGTGCAAAGTTTGAATTAAATCTGATCGTTCGAAGTAGGACAAAATCGAGCTCAAAGGGGTCGGTTACATACATACATACAGGTGAAGCTAATATAAAGCGTGTAAAAACAATCTCATATTTATAAATGAGCTATTCCCGGCATGCGTTGCGGTCTTTTCTTTTTTTGTAAATAAATAAATATCTTGGGACATTCTTTACACACAGGCATCTAATCCCAAACTAAGCAAAGCTTCTACTATGGGAAACATATAACTGATATACTACATATACTACATTTTTTACAGTCTATTAAAATAAATATATAAATTAAGTGATTTTATTATAATTGAACCTCCAGCCTAACTTGCACTTGTTCGGTTGATGTTATTTAAAGACCCCGATAGTAATAATATAAGCAACTAAGCCTACCAGCTCCCCAAATCCCCCCATTCTGTGATGTTTACCGCTCAGGCACGTCGCACAGAATATGAGACTGGTTTTACGTAAAACGAAACGTTCCAGCACTTGAGTTAAACTACAGTACTATGTCGGCTTGATGTCCCATTTTTACCTTTGTCAAATAAAACGTCTGGGCTAAGGGCTCTTTGTGCTCGAGTTCCATTTCACGGTGCCAATGGTCGTTTAGCTTTTGGATTGAGGTCTCTGTAGGTTTTACTTTTGACATTTTATTCTGAGAGATATTTCAATACTTATCCTCTTGAATTTGTGTTTGTGCCAAGGTAAGTTCTCGGGCTGTTTAATTCGAAGTTGATATCATTGTTTTATTTTTATTTAGGACAAAAATAAAGCTTATCGCCATCTTCGACCTGTCTGTCAATGTCAGTCTGTCCACAATAAAAGTGAAAATTTCTACTGGTGAGTTGGCTTGCTGGTTAGAGAACCTGACTGCCACGGCATTCAAAATTCAAAAATTCAAACCCATTTATTCAGTTTAGGCCCTCGGAGTGCACTTATAAAGGTCAAATTAAAAAGTTACTGAAGCTACAACCGGTTCCGAAGTCAGCCTTCAACTGAGAAGAACCGGCAAGAAACTCAGCAAGGTTACATTCTTTTTTATTTTTTATTAAATAATTTTTTATATAAATTTTATCTAGGTATTCTGACTTTTTGGCTATTTTATAATATCAATTTTACTTTTTTTCGGTTCGATTACCGCCTAGGACTTTTTTCTGAACATAGATACAAATATGTTGTATGTCAAACATATAATGGCGTATTTTTAAACGCTCGCAGCTGACGTAATAGAAAAAAAAATCAAAAAGGTTCTATGCTAAGTTTAAAATGATTATATTTTGACAAAAAAGAACTGAAGTTCAAACTTGAAATGTAAGTATTTCGGTCGAATTTTGATCGCTAGGCGAGCACTAGTTTACATAATTATACAATTCATTATTATATCAATAGACCATAGTTAACAAGCGAGGGAGTATAGAGGCCACGCTGTTACATCGTTGAGTTCACATTTTCTTAACAGAGTCACATTAGCTGCTTCATTTAGTCCTCGTACAAATAAAACGTTATCTATACTAATATCATAAAGAGGATAGACTTGTATGTATACTTACATGAGGCCGAAGATGGAGCTCGCTTTCCTGTTAGTAGTCTATACACTGTACTTTCTATCATTCTTCTAATATTATAAATGCGAAAGTTTGTATGTATGCATGTATGATGCTTGTTATTTTTTTACCCAAAAATTACCGAGCGGATTTTAATGAAGCTTGCCACATTGTTGAAGTATGACCTTAAAAAACATATACGTTATTTTTTATAACGGGAAATTGTCACATTCCTCGGGAACGCGGGTGAAATCGCGGGGGACAGCTAGTATTATAAATGCGAAAGTTTGTGAGAACGGATATATGGATGTTTGTTACTGTTTCACGCAAAAACTACGAAACGGATATGGATGAAACTTGGCACATAGATGGAACATATCCTGGAATAACGTATAGGCTATTTTTTATCCCGGGAAAATGTGATATCCCTCGGGAACGCTGGTAAAACTGCGGGGGACAGCTATATTTTATAGAGTACTATATAAAAATCTTCACTACTAGCTACCGTCTCTCGGTTTTACCCGCCTTCCGTGGAATTTAATGTATCCTTCGTATTATAACATAGCCTATGTCATTTAGGAATAGTGTAGGTTTCTTTCAGTGACAGAATTTTGAAAATCGGATGAACGGGTATCTCAATGCGGCGTCAAGAGGTACCAAACAAACTAAAATGTTTTAGTAGCATTTATTATTCCAGTAGTAGAGCTCTTAGTGCAGATTTCGTACGGGGATAATACTACCGTATCCATTTCCGCCGTGAAGCAGTATTGCATTTGTATTGTGTATTTGTGTGTTTCGTTGGAAAAGGTAAGGGGGTAAATTACAGTCACATGAGATTTAACATCTTGACGTCTCAGGGTCAACAACGCACTGACAATATCTCTAGTATTGCACATGACCACTTACCATCGGGTGGAAGATCGGTCTGTTTCTCAGCTATCTTATCATATAAAAAAAAATATGAGTTTCAATTAATCCTACTTCTAAAAACATGTCCGTGTATTAATGTATACATACAGAATTATATGAAACTTGGCACGCTAAAGTAAAAAAAAAAACTTTTATGTCGTCTAATGTTTCCCGGTATTGTAATATAGCCTATGTTACACGGGAATAGTGTAGCCTTTTATAATTGAAGGATATTTGTAATCGGAGGATTTCATTCGGATTTTGTCTCCTATATCCAACCTTACAAATATAGGTACCAACTTACAAAAAAAATACATATACGCACCCTCAGAACGATAGGGGCTTAACACAAAAAATCAGTTTTGGCACATCGCGATGGTGTCAGTTTCGCACTGAGTGGGGAGGGGGGTCCCGGTGTTAAAGATGCTGAAGTAACGGTATGCTTATTCTATCATTAAATTGACTATGTTTTACTATTCATCGGATAGAGCGTACTTTGTTTAGTCTCTCTATGATCGTAACTCCATTTCGCAAAAAAATTTACTTAAGCCCTTATCGTACCGAGGCGAGGGTGCGATATATAACAATATATATACAACCTTATAAAAAACAAACTTACAAAATATACATATAATCTTATAAATATACAAATTTAGAAATATACGAACTTACAAACTTTACCACTTATTAAAATTAGAATAGAGTTCATGATATTCTACATATACACACCAACCTTACGAGTTCACTTTAAAATACTAAACTTTACTGAATATTATTTCTAGCCTGATCTTTGTTTAAAAATACATATTAATTTTGTTTTGTATCTCAAATGTATGTAATTAAACAAGACAGCTATTTATATGATGATGATACTTAAAATATTTTATATTAAGTTTTCCAAGCGAACGCAAATTTTTGCTGTTACACTTAATTTTTTTAAATATAGAAATTAACTCTACCAAAAAGTCTCACATGAATATGCCACAATAATTATAAAACCTATTACAATTCAGATTTGTTTGAGGACTTTTTTATCGCAAACAAATGGAAATGACTTGCTTATCACTCCGCTGACCCTCCCTTCGCCTCACCTTGACTTTAATTGTGGTGCAAATGTGAGCGAGAGCCTCTGCAACGATATTTTACAATTACCTAAGTGTTGTGATCGATTTCTTGACCAGTTGTTCATCATCATGTAGGCCCACTCTACCTACTGCTGGGCATAGGCTCTCTTCTCGCGCTATCCTTTTAAGTCCTGAGCCAGCCATCCACAGCTCGGGACTATTGTGTTATGCTCTCGGAATCGTTGTTCCAGTCAATTTTGTATTACATTGACGGCGCTTCGACTGTTGCCGCACACTGCTCGTTCGTTGAACCATCAATCTATTACAATAATAAATTTATTTCATCATAAAAAAAGTGTGATAAGAACACGATACTTATAACTAGGCACTTACTAGTAATTTTAATAATTTAAAAAAGAATGTGAAATCGGCTTCAACATTTAAGCCCATAGGGTTACTCAATTCGGGTGGTGAACTATATCATCAGTCAATCGGGCTGGTGGTCTGCACGGCTATCGTTAGAATGAAATAATAAACTACTAAATCTCTAATACTTTAAACGAGCAATTCTTGTATATATATATAATTAGGATCTCGGAAACGGCTCCAACGATTTTCATGACATTTAGTATGCAGGGTGTTTCGGGGGCGATAAATCGATCTAGCTAGGTTTCATTTCCAGAAAATGTCGTTTTATCCGTGTTTTCAATGATCAACTTTATCGATAATTGACATAAAAGTAGACTGAAACACTTTAACATTAAATCCTTAGCTAACCGCAGATCACTAAATGATTCATTGTTCGTAAGCAAGATTTTTCAACATAAAATTGATTGCCCCCGGTTGTTGTCCCTTTTCAAGTTTCACGTTCCGTCCAGGCTTCCGCGTAGCTCTATCACACCACTTTGTCCACCATTTAGGAAGTCGGTTCTTGGCGCTCATTCTCCTTATGCGAGGTTTTGCAGAACGGTAAATTGCTGTAGCGATCATATTGATTTACATATTGACTCTTTTAATAAACAAAAATCCATCCTCAGCAATTTGCCGGATCTTGAATAATTTTGAGCACACTATTTACCAAATTAACATGTCAGTTATGGTCACTGTTCGCTTCGTTCTGTTCACTTAATTCTATGTCACTAAAAATTTTATCATTTATTCATATTCATAGCTTAATTAATAATTCTAAATGTTTGTGTATCGTATTGTGAAGATTTATCTACAGTGTAAACTCTTTATAACGAAACTCAAGGGACTGAGCATTTTTTGTCGTTATAGAGAGTTATCGTTATATGGAGTGAACAAAAAAAAACAAAACAAAGTGAACAAACCAACCAACTTGGGCTCACTTCAACGTTATAGGGAGTTTATCGTTATAAAGGATAACGTTATAAAGAGTTTACACTGTATATTGAGTTAGTTTGTTTTTAAATAATTTGTTAGCTTTTATCTTATATGTGGTGTTTACCTATAAGTGATTGTTACATAGGTATAAGGTAATTACGTTCAGCGGCAGCGATAGTTCCAAAAAAAAACCAATTTAATTAGACTTAATTTATTAATAAAAGAAAATTACAATTAGACTAAAATTACAAGGTTTTACTAGGTTCGATGTCAGAACGCAAGTGAACAATTTGAGACGCCGCTACCGGTGGTAACGCAATCTGCTGATGCGGCGCCAGGTGTCGACGATTGACGCAATAACTTCAATTCCAATAAATAATGAAGTGATGCGCCATCAGCGTATTCACCGTTGCACAATCAGCATATTCCCTGTTGCCTGGTTGTGTAACAAGGTTTTCTTGTATGCTTTGTGTATTGCATTTTATGTAAACAATTGTTGGTAAACCTTAAATAAATAAAAAAAAAAAAAAAAAAAAAAACATAACCTGAAAACAATTACTTCCTGACATTAACTGTTTTATCGACCCAACAACATTAAAGCTACTCCAGTAGATGGCGTTGTTAAGCAACACTAAGCCAATAATCAACTTTACATAATTTACCAAAAAAAAAAAAATACCCAGTATCCAGGTACTTATAAAATGGTATCATGCAAGAGATTCTGTACATCTTTTAACATAACAATTAGTATCTGTCTTTTAAGTTTCTGACAACGCGATGTTATTTAACTTATAAATGTCATGTTTTGATTAACATAGTGACAGCAGCGAAACGAAATGAACTTTCTAGGAACAACTTTTTCGAATGAACACAAGAAATTTAAGCATGTCGCATGTAATTGAGCATGTTTTTATTATATATAGATTGCTTTTAATATATTTTAAGAATCCTAGAGCGTTACATAAGAGAGAGAATGTTTTAGATTCCAACTAAATTAAGACCGAAAATAGGGTAACACGGATTGTGCTTAAACGGAGTATGATTACCGAATAAAAATCTTATTAAGAAATATATTGTTTACTAGCTGTCTCCCGTGGTTTTACCCGCGTTGCCTAGGAATGCAACATATTCCCGGGATAAATAGCCCTTGTGCTAATCGACAATATAATCAATATCTGTGTCAAATTTCATCCAAATCCGTTCAGCTATTCTGGTGTGATTAATTAACAAATATCCACCCATCCAAACTTTTGCATTTAATATAGTAGTAAGATAGTTATTCATTTTATCAGGCTCTTTTAACTTAGACCAGACCACACACTCATAGCGCAGACATTTGTCTGTGTCAAAGAAGCTTAGCACTTGAGTAGCTTTGCTTTTATAATCGCGTCCATTTTGCTTTTTGTTCAAAGCCCTTGTGACGTATTTGTTTTGAAAAGTTGTAAATAAATGCTAAAATTTTCATAATTTGCTTGTCACATTATATTTAACTTGTTCAACCTCAGTAAAACAAGTTGGCGGCGTAACTGAAACTAGAAAGAAATAAAGACAAACTATACGAAAGAAAACACAGTTTTCACACAAACAATAATAAAAAAATTACTAAATAAAGCAAAAAAAAAAATCTAATGCAAAATAAATAAAAAACAGGATGTGTCGCAAAGACATCACTAATACTCGTATACATAGTATAAAACTAAGTCGCTTTCTCTGTCCCTATATCCCTATGTATGCTTAAATCTTTAAAACTACGCTACGGATTTTGATGCGGTTTTTTTTAATAGATAGAGTGATTGAAGAGGAAAGTTTTTATGTATAATACATGTGACATCCCACGGGAACGCGGGTAAAACCGCGGGGGACAGCTAGTACGATATAAGTCAGTTAGGTGCATGCTGCAGCTCTGAAAACTCTATCTTTCACTTGAAGTAAGAGCGAGACATATGCAGTGTATCTACAATCTTTATAAATACAAGCGTAAATCGTTTTATTAAATCCTTTTCAATCTAAATAAGGTTTGCGAGAAATAGGTCAAGCGAATGTCGAATCTATCATTGTTAGTCCAGAATTCAATTTTTCCCGTTACATCGAATCGAAAGTTGTTAAGCTTTAAGACCTATTGTTCTCTTGCGACTCGTGTAAATAAAATAAAAATGTGAGCCATTATTTTCCTCGTCGGTTCTCTATGGCTCGATAATGAGGTCCGCTTCTGACCTCGTGATTGCTTGTTTAAAATGGATAATAAATTTTCAAACTTTATAGATACGTATGAATAATGTATTAGAGAGGCCAGTTGGCTTGGTGGTTAATGCTCTGACTGCCAAGCCGAAGGTCGCGGGTTCGACTCCCACCCAGGAAAAACATTTGTATGGCTGTTTGTTCTGTGTGTGAATATCAACATAAGTATTTCTTGACAAAAAACGCTAACACCTTGGTCGACCTGGGAATCGAACCCAGCACCTTTGGGTATCACTGGACAACCGAGATGATAATCTACCTAGCGTGATGTTTATTATATAATATACTAGCTGTCCCCCGCGGTTTCACCCGCGTTTATCGATATCATATATAGCCTTTAATCATCTACGAAAAATTCCGCGTCGAATGGTAGCAGTCCCATCCCGATATATTCAGTAGTTTTGAGGTGATGGTGCGTCAAAGGAATTTTGTTTATATACGTATATATATAGAAGATAGGTATATTTATGTAAATAATAACGCTCAAACATATGCTTAAAACTAGGCCAAACCATATTTTGTCAGGCAACAAAGTTTACCTAATTTATGTGCCATCTAACTGCCATAATTTAAAGGGACGGATCATTCCCTCAAATTCAACAAAGTTTATCAGTAAAATTCCTATAAATAACCAGCGTTGAACGTCAATAAATTAATAAATGATCCCAAGGAAACCGCAATGATTTATTGATGAGATTGGTTGATAAATTGGACTTTGCTTTCTTGTGTAGAACATTTATTCTTGTAAATTGGTACCGTATCAACGGCGCTTAATAATACTTCTCCTACATCTTGCGAATCGCCTTTTACATTATTGCATGCTTTTGAATGTTCAATTGTACGAACTTATTAAATATTTTTAAATGTATTAAAAATTGTTGGTTCTCACTTCGTTTACTAACAAATTGACAATCAAAACTGTAACATAACTTATTAACTCAGGCGTGGCTTAGCGGAAATACATTGTAAGATTATACAAAATCAAATATCTAGTAACTAATTCCGCTGGATCTCTGTCAAGTCCCAAACAAGGAAACTCAACAGGATATCAATTGATTTTAAGCGGAATTAGTTACTAAATATTTGTATAATCGATTAAATACTGTATTTATTTACATTCCAAAATGTTTTCGTTTTGCTTCCAATTTTAGTACTGCTAATCCAAGCTGGCGTGCCTCTATAGAAACTTGAATTGTAAATGTACCTACATAGAGTCCAAGTTTCCAATAACCTTACATTTTACTGCTCATGTTACCTTATTGAAACCTGGTAGCCTTTCCGAACAAATATGTAACAAGATATATATAAAGCGTAATATAAAAGAGTGCTCGTATGACAGGAATTCCATCGGTGCATTTGAGTGCTCTTTCAATATAATATAGTGGAGTATGTTCGTGTACTTCATATCTTATGCGACTGCAAATATAGTTGTATAGTAGAACTAGAAGTATTAAAGTAGTAGAACTGTAGTAGAAGAACTAAGTTATTTGTCTACAATATCTACTGTATCTTATTAAACTATTAGTTGGTGACTTTATGTAGTTAGTAGAAAGTAATTATATTACATATAAACCTTTAATTGGGTTTAGTAATGGACATTTTTATATTACATGTTTATACTATAGTTCTCTGCTTAGTTTGGGATCAGATGGCCGTGTGTAAGGAATGTCCCAGGTAAAAATAAATCTCAGGTCTTGTCATGTTTTTTTTTTAATTTTACAAACAAAAATAGTAATATTAAATAATTTCATCCTCTAAATCATCAGACATACTATAAAATTCCTTTTGTTAGCAAGTATTCTTTACTGCCTTTTAAAATGTATGCACGGGTAATTCTTAAATGTCTTTAAGTAGTTAATTAATGAGTATACATTGCCCTTTTAAAGTTTTTTTCACTTTACTGGGGCCCAATTCCACTAAATGCAACGTTCGAGTAGCACGTTTGGTTCGGAAATGGTATGGTTACGATTAATGTCAAATTGAAGTTTGACATTTCATAAATATGGTATTCCTACGCACTACAACCGAAACAAACATACATTTTGATGTAATCGCAGTGCGATGGTTGGTGTGTTTAGTACAATACGATTAAACGTCAAATTTGACGTTTGGTTGTGATATGGTAATGGTTCGGTGCATAATATGTTAGTGGAATTGCCCCCCATAGCTTTTGAGAGTTAAGATATAAAATCCAATGTTTCACTACCAACCCACACGTATTTAATAATTAATTGTCAGTTTACTTATATTTCATTTGTATTTTCTCTGAAAGAGATTTGGAAATGTTTTTAGAAAATGAATGTTAGTGGTAATCATAACAGTCTAGGAAATCCAATCACACGGTAACCCTGCAGCAGCAAAAGCGACTCTACCTATTAATCAGACGGCAGCAGAAAAAGGTTCAATTGAAGGTGTCTGATCTAATACACTTTAAGCTCTCGATTTGAAACTATTAGTGTTGAATTAATATGTTTTTTTCCAAAGCTTTTGCTCCAAAGAATTTAAATTTACCGTGATTGTGAATGTTTTGAATAACATTACATATATTATTATCTTAACCTCTCTTTTATTCTTGGAATATATTTTAACTGTTTCGAAGCAAAGGACGTCTGTTTATTCGTCAGAGTTTTTAGTCAGGTTACTTTTACTACGATATCATCTAACATTTATGAAATACTAGCTACTGCCGCAATTTCACCTGCATTTCCGAAGGATGCCATCTATGTGCCATGTTTCATCCTAACCCGTTGGGTAGTTTTTACGTGAAAAAGGAACAAACATCCATACATTCATGTTTGTAATATTAGTAGGACTAGCTGTCCGCCGCAGTTTTACCTGCGTTCCCGAAGGATGTAAAATTTTTTCCCGGAATTTAAAATACTGTGCTATTCCAGACTATAATCTATCTCTTTGCCTATTTTTATTAATTCTGCCTTTGTCGTGTAAGAAACATCAATCCAAATTATATTCCATTCGCATTTATAATAGTAGTATGATTGCTGTTCCCAGCGTCCGTTACGATGCGATTTTCTTTTTTGTTTTGTCCAGTACTTAATAGGGCGTACATAAAGAAACACAGTGAAGTTACATCGCTATCGGATAAATAGTATAAAAAGGCAGAATGGACAAACATACATTTTTAATATACGTAAATAAATAATATAAATATTTGAAGTACTAGAGCTCTTAGTGCAGAATACGTCCGGGGAAGTACTATCACCTTAACAATTTCCGCCGTGAAGCAGTAATTCACTTGTAATTGTGATACTGTGTTTCGGTTAGAAAGATGAGTATGAAATTACAGGCACATGAGACTAAACATCCTGGGGCTCGATTCTGTAAGTAAAATTACTCTAACTTTTTCTTTCTTCTTTTCTTTCTTTCTTTCTTTCTAACTCGAGGATGATTCGTCGCGGCCTCCGTGCTCTGTCTCTTTCGCTAACTACGCTAATACTACTAATCACGTGAGAGATAAGCTCTCCGAGGCCTCCGTGAAACGGCTCGCCGACGAAGTTTGTATTAGCTGAATAAGGGGGCTGACGTCTCAGGGTCGACAACGCAATGACAATGGTGTTGCCAATGTCAATGTGCGGCGGTGACCACTTACCACCAGGTGGACCGTCTGCATGTTTGCTGTGCTTAACATAAAACAAAAACCTTTAGATAAGAAGGCCTAATGTAACTATTTTCACCACCCTTTTCCAATAAATCTAAAAATCTTCTAGACGGCCATCTGATTGCAAACTAACCAGAGCATGTACTTTGGAAACCAGATATCTAATAATAAAAAACAAAAAAAATGCCTACTACTATTGTTCGATATTAACACCCAGACACAGAACAAACAGACATGCTCATGCACACAAATGTTTGTCCTTCGTGGGAATCGAACCCACCATCTATAGCGTTGCAGTCAAGGTCTCTAACCACCAAGCCAACTGGCCCGTCATTAGTATTCGAAAGACAGAAAGAATGGACACAAAAACTTATGAAAATATTCGTTACAAAAAGCGCACATTATGTGGGGAGTGTCTTTACTATCATCATTAAAATCATTGCAAATAAAGATATCACAAAATTACTTGCAGTAATCGTTTTTCTCGTCAGACACGTTTAGAAATAAGATAAACCAACAGCGACAGGGTTCGTTTTACATTTAATTAAAGTGTCGGATAAACTCGGGCTTGGAAAGCGTCAAAGACACGAACTTAAAGCGAAAGATCAGATAAATGACGCAAGATAGACATAGTCACCAAACATTTTACTACAATTATTTACTAATGTTAAAGTTTGAATGGATGTATTTTTGGTCAATCACGCCAGAACTGCTGAACGGATCTGGATGAAATTTGGCACAGAGATAGATTATAGTCTGTAATAGCAACTTTATCCCGGGAATATTTAATATCCCTCGGGAACGCGGGTCAAACCGCGGGGAACAGTATGACAATTTTTAATTTTTTTAAACAAGGGCCGCCAAACAAGCCGACCGTCCACCTGATGGTAAGTGGTCACCGCCGCCTATGGACATTTGCAACACTGGGGGCATCGGCAATGCGTTGACGACCCTGCGACGTGAAGTTGTTAAGTCTCATGTGCCTGTAATTTCACCGGCCCCCTTACCTTTCTAACCGAAACACTGTAATACGAGTGCACTACTGCTTCACGGTAGAAATGGGTAAGGTGGTAGTACTTCCCCGGACGAACTCTGCACTAAGAGCTCTACTACTCATAAAATACTTATAAATATAACCTAGAGACATTCCTTCCCGGAACTTCTGGCGTATTTTTGCAGTGACATTTCAGTTATAGATCGAAGAATGCGACTTTGGATTGTTGATGTCAATCCATCAATCTTGCACGTGATGAATGGAGTGAACTCTGTAATGTATCAATTTTCAGTTTTACAACTCTTATCCATTTGCCGATTACAATATTGTTATTTATAGAGTACTAGGCGTTCCCGGGGGATGTAACATTTCCCCTTGAAAAATACTATGTGTAGATTTTAGTGAAAGAGTAACAGACATTCATACATTCGATCTCACTAAGATTCAGATTCACAATACTAGCTTTCCCCCGCGGTTTCACCAGCGTTCTAGGCTTGTAACATTTACGGGATAAAATGTAGCTTATACGTTATTCCAGGGCATGCTCTATCTATTTTCCAAGTTTCACCCAAATCCATTAATGTAACCCGAGGTGTCAAAAAAATACCTAATAAACAAATAAATTAAACAATAAAATGTAAACATAAATACTAAAAGTGAGGAGTAAGAGATATGTGAAGAGTACTCTGAAGTCTGGAACCACGGCACCTATTTGAATTTTATAAGCTACGTCATATTCCCGGAATACACTGGATTCCTGGGGAATGCGAGTGAAACCGCTGGAAGGAAAGCTAGTTACTTATACCACAAAGAACAATCAGCGACCGGTACCAAACTAAACAGAAAATTAGGCACCAACCTGTGCGTAACGTTGGAGCTTGTTATAATAAATTACTTGGAAATGACTAAATTGCTCCTAGACATTGTATCTCTGTAGTGTTCAAAAAGGATGTACCTCTCGGTCCTGCTGCTCGATTCTGTAAGGAAAATTATACTAGCTCGAGGATGTTTCGTCGCGGCCTCTACGCTCTGTCCCTTTCGCTAACTACGCAATCACGTGAGAGGTAAGCTCTCCGATACCTCCGTGCGGGGGCTCGCCGGCGAAGTGTGTATTAGCTGAATAAGGGGGCTGTTTCTATTTAATAAGCAAAGATGGAGGTACTTTCTGTCATTAATAGTAATTCATGTATTTTATGTCGCCTGCTAGGCTCGTGAGAGTATAAATGTTCTAGCCGCTAGGTGATTGTTTAGTGCTCTCGGAATCGAAGTTGAGGTTGACAGCTGGATGCTATATCATTCAAACACTTAAGCGGAGAGAGAGATAACAATATGGCCGTAAATGTATCGGCAAATTAGCTTATATTCCTATTGCGAGAGCATTGCATAATCGCTCTGCGGGGTCGTAAATGAGATAATATTAGAGTTTGAAGAAAATACAATTATCTTGATTGAAAATTTGTTTTCAGAAGATAGACTGGTGAAATTTCTGGATTTTAATGTGCTGTTTCTTGTTACAGTTGGAAAATGTGCAACTATTGGACAAATATAATCTACGGAACCCATCGAAAGGCACACTGTACTTCGCGACTACGCATCTCATTTTCGTCGACCATGAGATGAGGAAAGAGACATGGGTATGCTAGCTTTTCTGTATCAATTTACATTCACAAAGTATGAAATCTATAATTATAAAAATATTCTTTTATCTATTGTTTTAGAAAAACAGAATTTCAGACGATACACATACTAATAAAATAATAAATAAATATCCTAGGACATTCTTTACACGGCCATCTGATCCCAAACTAAGTAGAGCTTATACTATGGAAACCACAAAAATGATATCTGTACTACTTTTTTAAATACATACTTAGATTTTATATAGATATTTGCATGCATATACAGAACAAACAAACATGTTCATGCACAAAAATGTTTTACCTCAATGGGAACCTACGACCTGCAGGGTAGTAGTCAGGGTCTCTACCAAACAAGCTCACTTGTCGGTCTAAATAAATTAGAAAGTGTCTCTCTTTGGTTCTTGATGAAATTTCGTAAGGAGATAGATTGTATTTTGGAGAACCATCTTTATCCCTTATAAACCGCGGTTCCGAAGATATAACGATTGTACAATATATTTAACAAAAATATCAGCTGATGTTTTATTTTTGATTTATTTGATTATCGTTTCCTCCAGATTCTACTAATGCACATATCTTCGGTGGAACGGTTGCCAATCACAACGACAGGATCCCCGCTCCTGGTGCGCACCAAGACCTTCCAGTCGGTATTCTTCGTGATACCGCGCGAGAGGGACTGCCATGAAATGCACCAGACCTTGCTGCGGTTGAGCCAACCTGGTAAGAGTTTTGATGTATTAGAAATGTACTTGCACTAGTGATGCGATTTCAGTAGGATTTTGTGACTCGAGCCACTCTAGTAGTTACCTCCTTACAACTCGAGCAAGAATTTATCACTCGAGCTGAGTTTCGATTAGTTTGATTAAGATTTTTTAAAGACCTTATTAAATTAGTAATATTTGGCAAAATTAAATAAAATACTTACCTTATTTATGTCATTATTCAACAAAAAAACAAATAAAATGACTTGTTACGAATCTACTCGGCGCGCCGAGTCTTGACTCGTTAACTCGAGTGCAAAAGAACTTGAGTCAAATTTGTTTTCACCTGAACACGAGTTTAACGAATTCACTCGAGTCGCTCCAGTAAAATATGACTCCAGTCGCATCACTAACATGCACCTACACACTGCACATGATTAAAAAAGTAATTTAATTATAAAGTCCTATCAATACAAGTAATACTGAACTCAGAACCTTTTACTGAATTTTGAATTAGTGGTGCTAATTCCGGATATGGTAGTGCTAGGAAAAGGAGCGCCGGGAAATGTCGACCATATTGATTTGAAATGAATTCCTCCTCACTGGTTTTAAGATTTACAAACTTCAATTTACAAAACACTCGATCATCGAGGCGAGGCAATATTTACAACTGTCACTTAAAATTAAAGCAACTATTAGTTTCAAAAGACTGACTAAAGTTTATGCATCTTTAAGAAGTTGAAATTATAAAATGGATCTTGAATTTCAGTTCACATCGACGAGTTATACTGCTTCCACTACAAATCAACGCCAGATGATCTGCCAAAGTCTGCCGGTTGGAATTTCTTCGACATACAAACAGAATACCAAAGAATGAACGTTCCAAACGATCAATGGGTATTATGTACAGCTAATAAAGATTATGAGGTTGGTGAATTTATACAAGTACGTTAAACGTAGCTTTTATGAAGGTCGTTATAATTTATAATACGTTTTTGAACTAATGTTGAATAGAAGTGACAGTAAGCGGTTTCAACCCCGTTCCCGAGGGATGTAATATTTTCCCGGCATAAAAAGTAGCCTATATATATTCCAGTATATGTGCGAAGTTTCATCCAAATCTGTCAAGTAGCTTTTGCGTGAAAGAGTAACAAACATCCAAACATACAAACATTCGCATTTATAATATTAGTAGGATCTATTGAGAGAACTCAAAGTGTTAATGTGAATGGAGTTAAATCATCTGGTTCTCCTGTGCATATGGGTGTACCCCAAGGCTCTATTCTAGGGCCTTTTCTATTTTTAGTATACATCAATGACCTACCATTTTACGTAAGAAATACCTGTGGAATTGTACTGTTTGCTGACGATACCTCACTGATTTTTGGTGTTGATAGACTGAAATACAATTATGACGATGTAAACGGTGCATTAGCCCAGGTATTAAATTGGTTTACTGTTAATAATCTTGTTTTAAATGCAAGAAAAACTAAATGTATTAAATTTGCATTACCCAATGTTAAAAAACTAGGCTGTAGTATAATGTTAGACAACGAAGCTCTTAGCCTTGTTGAGTCAACAGTTTTCTTAGGAATTACTTTAGACTCAAAACTTCAATGGGGGACACAAATATCATGTCTTGCGGGAAAACTTAGTTCAGCAGCTTACGCAGTTAGAAAAATCAGGCAGATTACAGATGTCGATACGGCTAGATTAGTTTATTTTAGCTACTTTCATAGTGTTATGACCTACGGCATTTTGCTTTGGGGTAAAGCTGCTGATATAGAAACCATTTTTATATTGCAAAAAAGAGCTGTTCGAGCCATTTATAATTTGAGTTCTCGAGCTTCCCTCAGAGAAAAGTTTAAACAAATTGATATCCTCACAGTTGCATCGCAGTATATTTATGTAAACATAATATTTGTACATCAAAATATTAGTCTTTATGTCAAAAAGAGTGATATGCACTCCATCAATACTAGAAATAAGGATAAACTTGTCACTTCTGCATATAGACTGCAAAAAGTGCAAGGCTCATTTTTAGGACTTAGTGCACGCATCTATAATAAAATCCCTACTGAAATTTTAAATTTGCCTTTACAAAAATTTAAGGAAAGAATTAAGACTGTTTTAGTACAAAAGGCTTTCTACAACACAAATGATCATTTTAATGACGACAATGCTTGGGTGTAGCGCTCGCTCCAGCAAGACACATCTTTATGTACAAAATCTTATTTTGAAAAGAGTAATTGCTGAGTTTATTGCCGGCTCTTCTCAGTAAAAGCAACCTTCCGAACCGGTGGTAGAGTCTGACCTTTCATAAGTGCCTGTGAAGGCCTATTTGAATAAAATATTTCATTTCATATTTCATATAGAATGAGTTGAAGGTTTTTTACCAATTTCTTGTGAAATAGCACTTGGTTACTCTGATATACTACACTAAATGCTTCATGAGATCTTGCTCTGTTACGGATTCCTTTATTATGTCGAAAAAAATTTAAACAATAGATAAATCTTATAAAACGCCATGTGTCATGAAACTCATGCTAAAAAATATATTTATAAAATAAAATATTTCACCATTAGTAAGTTACATTAGTCCGGATCGATAAATGGTGTGTTATAACGGCGGGATACATTAGATATCATGAAACGTGGGTGAAACCGCGGCACGAAATAATGTTATAAGGTGGTAACGTTTGTAATTTTGGATGTAGGAGGTAATCGATGAAACTACTCATCTGTCTTCAATTATAATTAATTCATTGTTAGGAGGCGGGTGAAACCGCATGACGGTAGCTAGTTGTAATATATTTATCGACCACCACCTTGTCATTCTCAGGCATAGTGACGTTATTAACGTGACTATTTTAATAGGTATTAAAGTTTGAAATTATTTATGAGTTAGCATGGTATTTGTTTACAACGAATGCAAAAATATGCTTACATTTGTTCGGAATCGGTATAGACCATTCCGAGAAAAGAGTATAATTTAATTTGAGTTAATTTTGTAATAATTTAATAAAATTCAACCTCAACCGACACATTTCGTCAAAGCAGTCATTGTTTTATTCGCTGAAAGTTAATTCATTTTCATTAATATTTTGTTATGACACATTTTCCACTTTTAATAACGGTTTTGTTTGTGGGCTTTTGAAAAGCCTTTGATAATGTTGATCACAATTATTTTAATTGATATTTCACCTACGTTCATGCGTCACGTAAATAAATATATGTTTTGATTGAAGCTTCATAATGATTGAAATATATTGATATATAGTCGTATATATTATTTTCGTATCAGTTACATTAAATATCCTTTAGTGATGTTATTTGTTGGTGTGCCTCTAGGGGATATATTCGGCCCGCTGTTTTAAACCAACTATAACTTTCCTACATAAATTATAAAGTTTACCAAAACAGTTTTCTAGTAAATATTAATTATTTTCAGCTATGCGATACCTATCCTAGTGAAATATACGTGCCAGCTCGGGCTTCCACCGCTGTTCTGCTGGGCAGCGCCAGTTTTAGATCAAGAGGGCGGTTGCCAGCTTTGGCATACCTCCACCACAACAAAGCAGCTATAGCTCGGTGTAGTCAGCCTCTCAGTGGTTTTTCAGCCAGGTATGTTCCAGTTTACCTTCCATAGTCATAGCCCTAGCAATTGTCAAATAATAATGCAAAATAACAATAGGGTCACTCCTTCTCAGTGTATATGTAAAACGTGTCATTGTCACATGCCAAGTGTCAGATAGATTTTGGGTTTTAGTCTATTACTGAATAGAAATTTTGGACATTTGAATGGATTACTGAATGAATAGAATACTTTCTTAAAGGAAAGCTTTATGAAATGGTTCATTGACATCATAATACAATCAACAGTTTGATCAATAAATGTACTTTATTTCAAAAGCAGTAAAGTATATTTTTTATTGACATTCTTATGGACTGACAACAGTATGATTTAAAGAGATCCAGTAATAAGGTTGCAAATGGTAGGTAAAAATTTACAACTAAGACAAAGATCAGTGACAGCTGTTGCTAACCAACATAATAATTATTAATAAATTGGCAATATAATTATAGATTGGGGAAAAAGTTCCTTCGCATTTTTTAAGAAAATTCAAAACATTTTTAATAAAGTTTATTTACATTTAACTAAAGTATGTAGGTACCATTTTGTTCGATAACTTTTTGCCATCTTGTAGGTAGGGACATGGTCCCATTGCTATAGAAATTTTGGGACTTCTGATCAAAATATTGCGACAAGTGGTTTTGGCAGTCCTCTCGTGATGTTAACCTGACACTGCCTAAAGAATTCTGAAGAGACCGAAACAGGTGGAAATCTGAATGTGCAAGGTCAGGACTATACGGCGGATGCATTAATACCTCCCAGCCAAACTCTCTTAATTTTTGCTGAGTGGCTAAAGATGTGTGAGGTCTAGCGTTATCACGATGAAAAACCACACCCCTTCTGTTGATTAATTCCGGCCGCTTTCTCTCAACTTCTTGCTTTAATCTCATCAGTTGTTCGCAGTAGAGTTCAGAATCGACGGTCCTGCCTAGTGGTAACAGCTCATAATGAATAATGCCCTTCCAATCCCACCACACACACAGCATCACCTTGTCGCGAGTTAACCCGGGTTTCGCCACAGTCTGTGAAGCCTGACCGGCCTTTGACCACGACCTTTTTCGCACGTTCTTGTCGTACATTATCCACTTTTCATCACCAGTTGTCAGCTTCTTCAAAAATGGTTCGGTTTCATGACGTCGTAATAAAGAATCACAAATGAGTACACGGTTCATTAGGTTTCTTTCAGTGAGCTCGTGAGGTACCCAAATATCTAGCTTTTTTGTGTACCCAGTTTTTTCAAATGCGCCAAAACTGTTTTGTGGTCAATTCCCAGTTCTTCAGCTACGTCGTAACTACTGATATGCCCATCTTGCTCCACTTTTTCAAAAATGGCATCCATTTTATCCGTAATGGGGCGACCAGAGCGACGTGCATCTTTGACATCAAAATTTCCGGATTGAAAACGCTTAAACCAAATTTGTGCTACTCTCACAGACACTGCACTAGGTCCATAAACATCGCAAATTTTTTTCGCGGCTTGCGTTGAATTTTTACCTTTTTTGTAGTAAAATTTTAAAATGAATCGAATTTCTTCATTAGATTCACTCATCTTGGCGGTACGAAAAACAAATGCAAATCACACATTTTCCTAATTTGAATTTGGAATTATGTTCTTTAAAATTTAAACTTTCAATGATACCAATACCAGCCAGATACAAATAGTATAGCCAAAGAGATTTTATTACAAGGTCATACATACTATAATGCGAAAAGACTTTTTCCCCAACCTAATATAATAAAATCTCTAATAATTGATTGAATTTCTGTTTTCTAGATGCATGGAAGATGAGCAGATGCTCGATATGATTAGGCGCGCGAATCCAAACTGCGGTTACATGTACGTCGTGGATACTAGGCCTCGGGTAAGGATGTTTCTTTTTTATACTCTAATAATATGATTTTCTTTATGTTAGCACGCCGACATACAGATAGACGGTCCACCTGGTAAGTGGTCGCCACTGCCTATAGACATGCAACACCATGGGCATCGCCAATGCGTTGTCGACCCTGAGACGTGAAGTAGTTAAGTCTCATGTGCCTGTAATTTCACCGGCCACCTTACCTTTCTAATCGATACACAGTAATACAAGTGTACTAGTGCTTCACTGTGTGTGCGTTAGTACTTCCCCGGACGAACTCAGCACTAAGAGCTCTAGTACTTCTATATCTAATATTGTTTTTATTTTATAGATCAATGCGATGGTCAACCGCGCTGCCGGCAAGGGGTACGAGAACGAGGCCTTCTACGAGAACATCAAGTTTCAATTCTCGGGCATCGGCAATATTCATGTTATGAGGAAAAGTCTCCAGAAGCTTGTTGAAAGTTAGTTGTTCCGTAACAAATGGGAGTGGTACCTTATTACTAAGGCTCTGCTGTCCGTCTTTCCACCTGCTGCTAGCGGGCTGTATTTCTTGAAACGTAATAGGTCAACTGTTGAAAATTTATCGGGGTGTGTTCTACTATCATAGCTATAACAACAAATATAAATGATGGGGGGGGGGGGGTTCGGTATTTTGCCTAATATTGTACGGTGGTACGGAACCATTAGGCTGCGAGTGCGACTCTTACTTTTTGTTACTTTGTATTATAATAATATTTTATTCATCTATTCATCTATTAGTAACATGTTGAGGGATGAAAAAGATACTCTGGATAGAATTTTTTAAAAATTACACAGTAAACACAATCATAACCGAAAAGCGATACGATTTATCTATTTGCAAAATCATCGATTTAAGTAATATATACGCATAGATAATTTGGCAGAAATAAAATTGTCTAGGAAATTGTTTGTCAACCACGCAATTCATTGCCTATGATAATTATTCACTTAATAATATATAGTTAAAATTAACATTATTTTTTATTATGACTCTAAAATACGTAATATTGATTTGTTAAATGTAAAACTTAATGTTTACAGCGTGTGAGCAAAACACACCTACAATGTCATCATTCCTGAGCGGGTTGGAGTCATCCGGGTGGCTGAAACATATCAAGTAAGTTTAATTCCTATATTTTACTACGGGCGGACTACCAACGTGAAGACGCTACTGTTGTGTCATATATGGTTTTTTTATTTATTTATTTATTTAATTATTGGCTTACCAACTAAATACATATACTATTACAGTTACTTTTCTCGTATGCATCAAATCTTGATTTTTTTGTTAAGCTACGAATTTATACATTAAAGAGTTAATAGGTATACTATAACTCTGACATTTGCTTGGAAAACACTATATGAAAGAAAAAGAAAAAAAAAAAAAAAATTGTTACATTTTATGAAATATGGCATTTTTAAATGAGTTTGCACTAGGGCCGAACATAATCTAAAACGTACGAATGTAATCTGATTCCTAAAGTGGGTTTGAAAAATAAAAGTAAAACAGTTTTTAAGATATATCTATTTTCTTTTATAAATCTTAACTAATATTTTAAAGTGAGAGTTCGAAATTTGTACGTTTGTGTGCAGAGCTTGTACTATGAAAACTAGACAACTGATATACTGCATATGCTACATTTTAAAATACATACTTAATTATACAGACATGTTGCATACAAATGTGTGTCCTGGGTGGGAATCGAACCGACGACCTGCGGCGTGGCAGTCATGGTCTTTAACCACCAAGCCTGGCCCGTCCTGTATGTTATATTATCCATATATATAAGCAAAATAGGGTTCCTTTGACGCACCAGCACCTCAAAACTATTGAACATATCGGGATGGGACTGCTACCATTCGATGCAGAATTGTTCGGAAATGGTTATAGGCTCTATATGATATCGATAAACGTGGGAAAAACGGGCGGGAGGGCAGCTAGTGCTATATAAACCTGGTTTACATAACCTGGTGGCCATAAAACATCGAGATGCATTTGTCATGGAGAGTCTTTTGGGATCGAAACCGTCCGAGGCCGAAATAACTTAAATTTTATATTATATATATTATAGAATTATAAATTTTGATGAACAAGTGTAACTAAATTTAAGTAAATGCTAAGTTATTTTATGTATTTACAATCCATGTATCGGCAATAGAAAAATTCAATGTAACACTATTATTAAGGAACCACAAGCCTCAGTTCAAAACAAGGAGCTGAGCACGCGCGGAAAGATGTTAATTTTTAGAAACACAATACTAAGACTAGACACAGAACTAAGAGTCCGTAGAAAATGTAAAAAGATATTTAAAAAAAAAAAAAAAACCTTGATTACATTAGATAGCAGTTATAATATAACTAATAATGGTATTATTAATATTTTTCCAGGTCGATCCTGGACACGTCGTGGTGGATAGCGGGCGCCATCGCCGGCGGCGCCAGCGTGTGCGTGCACTGCAGCGACGGCTGGGACCGCACCGCGCAGGCGTGCTCGCTGGCCGCGCTGTGCCTCGACCCGCACTACCGCACCATCAACGGGTACCAGGTCGGCCAGCCGCTGTCATCTAATACGCTCATAACAGCTGACAATGTCATGCAAAGTAGTAGTGCTCTTATTATAACAAATAATTTATTCATCCAGTTTTAAGTAATACATATGCTGCTGATATAGAAACAATTTTGATTTTGCAAAAAAGAGCACATCGAACCATTTATAATTTGAGTTCTCGAGCTACCCTCAGATAAAAGTTTAAGCAAATTGATATCCTCACAGTTACATCGCAGTATATTTATGCAAACAATTTTTGTACATCAAAATATTAGTCATAATGTAAAAAACGAGTGATATGCACTCCTTTTTAACATATGGTCTGCAAGGCTCATTTTTATGAATTTTTAATTTGCATTTACAAAAATTTAAGGAAAGAATTAAGGCTTTAGTACAAAAGGCTTTCTACAACACAAACGATTATTTTAATGACGACAATGCTTGGGTGTTGCGCTCGCTCCAGCAGGACACATCTTTATGTACAAAATCGAGTAATTGCTGAGTTTATTGCCGGCTCTACTCAGTAAAAGCAACCTTCCGAACCGGTGTTAGAGTCTGACCATTCATAAGGCCTGTGAAGGCCTATTTGAAAAATATTCCATTTCATTCATTATGGTGTTGTAATGTCGGAGTCAAATAAAAATATATCCGGACCACAAATTAATTTATCAGTTTTTGTCTCTCTTGAAAACTAAGCATGTCTTGTCGGTCTTGCGGGGTATTTTTAGCTAAACGACAATACGTAAAATTGAAAATATCTACATAAACACTACGAACGATTTACTACGTCGACAATGTCAACTTAACTCTGTCCTTCACCAACAGGCGCTGATAGAGAAGGACTGGCTATCGTTCGGGCACAAGTTCACGGCTCGGTGCGGGCACATCGCGTGCGACGGCCGCGAGAGGTCGCCGGTGTTCACTCAGCTGCTCGACTGCACGTGGCAGCTGCTGCGGCAGAGGCCCGAGGTGAGACATCACTGGAGACAACTCCACCAGAGGCGCCCCCTAAGCTAAACTTGCGGCTCGCTATGATTGCCGTTTTGGCGTTTAACAATGACAAAGAAAAATAACCTTTATTCCTTCAGACATAAGATGCATCTTTTGATCCAACAGCTAATTGTATGATGATGTAAATCGACCTTATTCCAAAGCAATACAGTTTCTTTTCTTATGACAATCTGAAACGTCAAAACGGCCATCATAACGTGCCGGTAGTATAGTTGTGTCATCATTAGGTGTAATACATTCTGATGATTTTATGCATGCTGGTGCTATGGTGTATGGTGCTAAGTCAGCCGTACTAGTGACGTCAGTTTGGCGCTTTGAATGTATCAAATGTCAAAATAATTCAACAATATTATTACGAATTAAAAGTATGTGTCTCGTATTTTTTAATGTCATGGCAAGTCAAAAATATGTATTGTTGCCAATTTAGTGATTAGAAATGTAACGGTCAATCACAACCGAGGCATCTGAAGAATGTGACAATCAAACGTGTAGGTCAGTGGACAGGGATTCCAATCTTGTTGGTTCAAACGAACGTTTTGTGCTATATTTATTTTCTTTCCTAAACTTTACTTTTATCTACATTATAAGTTATCTGTGCAAAATAATTTCGATGTTTCACATCAGCTAGGCGTCCCGCGACGGGTCACTGTTTTTTTTATTGACTGGAAATTAAACTCATGAGCTCTGCGAGGGTATTTAAGCCCCACATAAGAACAGACCATCGACTAGATCTTACAAAAATCATTAATTTCAATATATATTAATTTTCAGGCGTTCCAATTTAACGAGAGGTTCCTGCTGACGCTTCACGACCACGCTCATGCGTGTCAGTATGGCACGTTCATCGGCAACTGTCAGAAAGATCGACGGGATCTGAGGTAACAATTCATCAAGATCGGTCAATTCGTCCTCGGGTATTATTATAAAAGGAAATACAGGCAGACAAATATAAAAAAAATAAATAGAATTTGCGTCAGTGAGTCATAAAACGAATATTAAGAACAAAATTTGACTAAAGAGTTATATCTACAGTTAGATCCTACAGATATATATAACACAAGTTGGAACGGCAAACGTTGTTTTGCCAAAAAAATGTCAGGGGTAGACTACCCTTTACATTTAGGGGGATGAAAAATAGTCTTGTCCGATTCTTAGACCTACCCAATATGCACACAAAATTTCATGAGAATCGGTCAAGCCGTTTCGGAGGAGTACGGTAACTAACATTGTGACACGAGAATTTTAAGATTATAATTAAAATATATTAGTATTTTTTATTAACAGGTTGTCGGAGCGTACTTTCTCACTGTGGGGCTATATGGCGAGTCATCTGAACGAATACAAGAATCCTTTATACAATCCTAAAGCACACCCTGATGTGTTGAAGCCGGATTTGAACGCACAAAGTATAAGGTGAGATATTTTTATTCATAACATGAACAGGTGATAGAAAGGAAATCATTTATTAACAACTAAATGTCCCCCGCGGTTTCACCCGCGTTACCGAATGATATATCATATGAGCATACATATAAACCTTAATAAAATAAAAAAAGCCTTTTTTTTTCATACAGCTAATAAAACAAGAAGTTAGGTTACTTTACTTACTTATAGATACGATTATTAGTTTTTTGGTTTCAAAATTTACTTGTTCGTTTTTTCTTAATTCTATATTATTATACTACATATTATTCTTCAATCTGTAAGAACTCCTCTGTAGGTGAAGGCCTCCTCCAAAGCCGTGTTCTGAGTTCTATTTCTTGATCGTTACTATTGTGGTGTAAGCTAATTTGTTTACCCAGATATATGTAGTTGTCTGTATATTTGAGAGGCTCGCTACCAACGTGTACTGTTCTCTTTTCGCTGTTAGTCATCAACATTGTTTCGGATATAAACCTTACTCTTGTATAATTCTGTCTATTGATGTAAACAGCATCAAAATCCGATGCGTTGTTGAGATCTAAGCGTACAAATGGCGGGAGCGACTCTGTTTTATACTATGTAAGGGTATTCAAACTATAAAGTAAATTACCCTCATAACATATTAGAAGTTACCACCGGCTAAGATGTCTGTCTTCAACTGAGAAGTACTGGCAAGCTACCCAGCATGGTTATATATGCTTTATATATTTAAAAAAAAGAAAGATTCTAAGTTCTTTTTTCTTCGTATGAACTGAAGATTGTCATCTTGAATTAGCTAGTTAGATTACGGTGACATGCTGGCTATCGCGATGGTTTCCTTATGTTGTACTCTTTCACTGGCCTGTTAACTTGGTGTTTAGCGACACGACTGCCAAGTCGCAGGTCGCAGGTTCGATTCCCACCCAGAACAAATTCTTGTGTGCATGATCATGTTTGATTGTTCTGTGTCTGGATGTAAATATCTATGAGTATATATGTAAAAATAAGTAGTTTATCAGTTGGTTATCTGGTTACCATAGTACCAGCTCTGCTTTGTTTGGAATCAAATTGCCGCGTGTAAATGTCCCAGGATATTTATTGCAGGGTTTAAACCTTTTTGCAAATGATTGGTAATGTATGTTTAAACAAATTTAACGTGTGTGGTCAGGTTCTGGCGCGGCATGTACTGCCGGCACGAGGGCGGCGTGCACCCGCGCGAGCCGCTCGGCGACCTGCTGCCCGCCGCCGTCGAGCACTGCTCCGCGCTGCACCACCACATCAACTACCTCACCAAGGTGTGTCTCACTACCCCCCTACTACTGTACTGTACTGTACCGTACCGGGGAACCATTGATTCCAGCAATGATTTATTTACAAAAGTAAATTACAACTTAAAAAACACATTTAAAACAAAGATAGAGCTGAATTTCCCGAACAATTTTCTTTTAAATGTCAAATAAGTCGACTGAATGTCCACCTGATGGTAAGTGGTCATCGCTTTTTATGGTTCATTGCAACCCCAGGGGTATTTTCGACTTTGGTGGTAAGTTGTTAAGTCTCATGTGCTCGTTATGTCACCAGCCCCTTTACCTTTCTAACCGAAATACAGTTATACAAATGCACTACTGCTTCACGTTCAAAATGAAATAGTCGAATACACTATCAGGTTGTTTGGCGTTCAATCAAATAAAAACATTTCTTCCACAGAGAATCACTACGTTCAAGAATCTACTGTCCGGCAAGAAAGCAGATAGGAGCAAAGACATGACAGTAGTTAACTATCAGAACGGCAACATGAATACCGTGGAGATCGAGACAAAGACTGAAGCACTGCAGCTCGACAACAAGTAAATATTTTTGCCGTGGACCCCAAGTAATCTGGCCCCTTTCTAATCCGGCGTCTCCTATAATCCTACATGCCTATCACTGTTGAATCTACATTCAAGATTTGCTAATGTATTATATATGTTTCGACGGGCCAGTTGGCTTGCCAAACCGAAATTCGCGGGCTTGATTCCCACCCAGGACAAACATTTGTGTGCATGAACATCTCTGTTTGTTTTGTCTGGGTGTAAATATCTATATAAGTATTTATTTCAAAATTAGTATATCAGTTACCTGGTAGCCATACTACAAGCAGTCCACTCTGCTTGACTTTGGATCAGGTAACCATGTATGAAGAATGTCTTGGGATATTTATTTATTTATATATGTCCATAGTATAATCTCAGAGTTCAGATAGAATCTTGATCTGTTATTTGTCGAATTACACGGTAGTCTTTTTCAAAAAAAAAACGGACTATGCGGGTCTTAGGGACACTGCCCTGCAAAACGTTTGTCGGATTACCGGGGGTGTACTGTATTTATTTTTTACTGGGCCAAGTGGGTTGATTCTGTATTAGCAGCATTATCACAAAAGTGCACCTTGTACATGTTGTAATGCAAACTTCTTTAGCACCATCGTGATTTTAAATTAGATGAATCTAAAAAGCGACACTAAAAGAGACAAACATATACATACATCTTTAGGATATTACCTGCGAGAGAATGAGATAGGTAGTTTTTTAAAAGCTTCACTTCTACCGCGTGTAAAATGCACACATTTTTGTTTTTTTTATTAGGTTTTTATTAATTAGTGATATGAACAAAAAAAAATCCAAAATGTGAGATATGAAAAAAAAAAAACTTGCTGTCTTTCTTCCCGGTTCTTCTCAGTTGAAGGCTGACTTTGGAACCGGTGGCAACTTCAGTAACTTTGACGTTCAGAAGTTGAAGTTGACTTGACGTTGAAGAGTAGCACTTAGCCCCTACATCAATATCAATATATCTGAAGATCCTGAATGAAGTCAGAAAGCGTATTAACTGAATTACAAACTAAGTGTCTCACCGAACACTCTCCCACAGAAAAGTCTTAAGTTCCATAAGAGAATCCTGATGTATTGTCCACAGATTGTTGTACGAATCCGGCGGTACGCTCTCGGAGCTGGAGTGCGCCAACCATGACCACCCCCTCAAGGATGCACCTGGACACCACGTGAAATCTAGTAAAATACCCTTCATCACCGAGGTATATATATTAAATAAAACACCAAACGAAATTTTAAAATATGACTTTAACTTCATTTTATTCCTTACTAAAGATTGTGTTTTTGTAACTAATCAGCTTCATAGCTGCTGAATGGATTTTCATGAAATTGAGTTTAAAGAATGCAGGTTTAGGTACTTTTTGGTACACTTCCGTAATTAAGTAATTATACAAAGACGAGACCGAAAAGTTACATTTGAAAATGATTGTCTGATGATAGATTCAGGATGAGGTAGTGGAATTAGAAGAAGAAGAGAACCTCGAACATATCTTTTGGTTTGGGTCCTATACGTAACATTTAGTAACGAAGGCCTGTGGCGTGTTTTTTTTTTAATTTTTTTTACTATTTCTATTTCAGAAAGCGGACGACACGATACCGGCCAGCTTCGCGGAGTTAGAGCAGGAGGTCAACACGGTCGCTCTTGACTGGAAGAGTATCAAGAACGTCACAGAATGCAGCTGTTCGACGCCGTTAGATCATTTTAGTAGAAAAGTGAGTTTTATATTAGTATGATTTCTTATTGTTGATGTACATTTTTAACATCAGTCGTATAAAAATTTCTATCAATTCATTGACAGGCCAGATGGTTTCGCGGTTAGAGATCCTGACCACCAAGCCACAGGTCGTGTGTTCGATTCACACGGACAGACATTTGTGAGCATGCATAGCTCTGTAGGTGTAAATGTCTATATAAGTATCATAATGTAAAAACCAGGTGACATTCTTTTACATGGCTATCTGATCCCAAACTAAGCAGAGCTTGTATTTTGGAAACCAGATAACCTACATCTCCGAGGCCTCGTTGCGCCGCCTCACCGATGAAGTTTGTATAAGCTGAAATTTGCTAGAGCAGGTTCATTTGTATTTTAGTTTATTAGAAGCGTTTTACCTACCAATAAAACACATATTAATTTACTTACCTTATTCGAAGCTTATTGCTATTGAGATAGCAGTCATGTGTTCCCGCCTTTACATCTATCTCTTTCTACCCTATAGCGCTCTCCTTTTTTTTTCTACCATCTCCCGATAGTCGGGGCGAGCTGTGAGGTTGTCCGATACCTTTTCATTCTTCATTGCGTCAATATAACCAGGCAGAAGCAATAGCTATTAGCTTCGAATAACGGTGAAGTCAAATTAATGAAGTATTAATTCGGTACCCCCCCTACTCAGCACCACTGCTGGGGCTGCGGGCGCTGCGTGTGCACCCGCTGCGTGTGCGTGCGCGCCGCGCTGCCCGCGCTGTCGTCGCCGCGCGCCGCGCCGCTCTGCGCCGCCTGCGAGCCCGCCGCGCTCACGCCCCCCGCCGCGCCCGCCGCCCCCGCCGCCCCCGCCGCCCCCACCGCCGCCACGCTCGGTACGTAGCTCTGTCTCCCTCTCACACTCTACACCATTACAGGCACATAAGAGATTATACAAAAATAATATCTAGTAACTAATTCTGCTAAATCTTCTTCTCTGTCAAAACTCAACAGGAAATCAATACGGACTTGACAGAAGGAGATCCAGCGGAATTAGTTACTAGATATTTGTTTTTTGTATAATCTTATAATGGATTTCCGCAAGCCTTAGTTAGGCACAGGAGAGTTAACAACTTTACGTCTTAAAATCAACTACGCATTGCCAATGACCAGTGAAATGCAATGAATAGTGTTGCAAATCGATAGGCGGCAGTGATCGCTTACGATCAGGTGGTCGTCTGCCTGTTTGTCGGCGTAATTCTCATTTCACACGCGAAGTGAAAAGTTCAGAAAACTACCTATCTCATTCTCTCACAGGCTAAAACCTAAAGATGAACTAATTATGAACTTACTATTATAGTTTACTTTGAGGTCAATGAGACAGCGTTATACGAGTTAACGAATAGTATCCAAAGTTTCGTATCCGAAAATATTCCGTCCCTCTGAATTTAAGATGAAATACAATATTTGTAAAAAATAATCACTCTTTAAAAAAAAAAAAAAACAATATAAATATAATATATAAATAAGAAATATTCTTTTTTTTTTATTTTTATTATTGAACAAACAGATACATGGAAAATAAAACATAAAATCGTTAACAAAAACTGAAGAGAGAACTCAAAGAGGTTTATAAGAGGAATGACTTATTCAACATTCAATCCTTAAATTATTAAATTTCCTACAAATTTCTATTGATAAAATATAATTATAATAAACAGTGTACAAAATCAGTGTATCTTGATACTTTGTGTACAAAATTAAACTGTTGTTCTGAAATAAACTAGAATTTTAAGTATTCGTCAGGTGAAATACTACCACCTCACCTATTTCCGCCGTGAAGGGGTAGTGAACTTGTAATACTGTTTCGATTAGAAAGTTAAGGGACAGGTGCAATTACAGGCACATGAGACTTAACAACTTCTATCATTAGCTATGTCCTGGGTGCAAATGACAATATGATTTTAACATCAGGTGTATCGTACTTAATATTAAAAAAAAAAAACTAAAAATTATACAGAATAATTATGCAGAATATAATAATTATGACATCCTTCAACTGCGGGTGTAACAAAGCGAATTATATTAATATTTCAACGTAATGAAATGACTACATTTTTAATTTACAGTTTTCTAAGACCTTGTCAATCAAATGTTCTTTGACTAGTACTTAAAACTTTATTAAAACACAAATTACAGGGTGAAAAATTGCAGTTACGTGCGATATATACTGATACCCGCCCACTGTCAACGCTAAGGCTAGGGTTGCCATATTAAAAATATATTTCAAGATTTATTAAGATTATATTATAATATTATAATTGTGGCCATATGGTACTTTATTTTTATTTACTTTGATCTTTAACAATGAGTCCACTATTGCAGATATAAATATTAACAAAACCCAACTTATATCTTATGTCATATTACTTTAAGAAGAACACAGCATGCACTTAAAGTCGCGCAGGTGAGAAATAATTTTAAATAATGAATTAGCTTACTAATATTATAAAAAAAAGGTTAAACTACATTTTGTTACTTCACAACCTTTTAAATTACTTTTTATTTCAAATTACTTCACATGTCTACTTGAATGATCAAAGGATTGTTAGCGCTATAATTTTCTTTTCAAAGTAACTTAATAAAGGGCGTTTCACTTTCTATGCACAATTATTTCGCTCGAGATACTCGCTGAATAAGGAACTATATTTAGTTCAAGCATAAACTATATATATATACGTGTGGAAAATTAATCATGTTATACGAAGATGATCCTATTAAGTCAGTGTTGTACAGCTATACATTTTAATATATATTTAAATAAAATTGAAAACTTGTTTTTGAAACGTATCACTTCGAACATAAACCGGTTATCCTGGTGAAATTTTAATTACTACTATATTTTTCAAGCTGTGTGCTTACCACCTACGCCACCTGGTATTTATTTACCACTGACAGATCGTGGTCAAAAGTAAACCATGTAAAATAAATTAAGATTGGCAAAATATTTGCAATTCCAAATTTTCATAACCGGTGACCACTTACCATTGTGAATCAGTCTGATTGTCCACCCTTTTTACAATAAACTAGCTATTCCCCGCGGTACCACACACCTTCCCGTTAGGGGTAAAAGCCTATTTTATTATTCAACTTTCTGCCTAAGTTACTGCTTAAACATCAGCTATCTGCCAGTGAAGTTCCGTCGAAATCGATCCTGCAAATTAACACAAATGATTTCAGTACTTTAATTTTAAAGACGGCTAATAAATTATTGAATATATCAATATCATTTTCCTGAGCATAAATTAACAGTCACCGCGTATCACGTCATTAAAACTAAAGATAAAATTTGACCATTAAAAGTGAATCATTGTTTTCTCAGAGGGATCACTTCGCCTCTTGATTATCGATATATGAAGTGGCTTCGATTAGCCCTTAGGATATTAAGCGCATGGCCAGGTAAAGAGATGGGGGAGAAAACTCTCAAAATCGAAGGAAAACTCTTTGGTTACTACACTATAATTTTGGGGTCTTCATTTGTGGTCACCGGCATAGTGTTCCTAATATGTAACCAGCAGCGGTTAGATTTTTTCGAACTGGGACAAATTTATATTGTACTGCTTTTGAGCGGATTATCTACGGTAAGTAAGAGGCCATTCATAAATTACGTCACACGTTAATGGGAGGGGGTCAATAAAGTGTGACATTGTGTCAATAAATATCCTGTTAAATTCTCTTTATTCACGGTTGTCTCGTCCCAAACTATGAGCATGTACTATCGTAACCAGATAACTAATATTCCACTTTTATATACCTCTTTGTCCTTGGCGAGTCGAACTCACGTCCTGTGACGTGACATTATGTGATATATTTTACTATCACACCAACTCAAGTACAAGTTTCGTTAGTTTTTTTAGATCTAGTGTATTTTACAGTCAAGAGGATCAACATTTTGCATATCTATGAAGTATCGCGACGTTATGATGGATTTTATATTAAAATTGCATCTTTATAACCACAGAAATATATCAGCATTTTCAATGCAGGTGAGTCAGTGAAATCGATTTGTTTTCAACAGTTATATATGTTAAACTGTAAGTGAATCTGAGATTAAAGCGCCTGTACATTACTTTTATAAACAATAGCTGTCCCCCGCGGTTTCACACGCGTTCCCGTTTGTTGTAACATTAATTTGTTCTTTCTATCATCAATTGTCTTCGCAGCGCACGCGATGTAAGAAAGTTTTTTGGTAATTTTTTCACATCTTGGGTTACATTATTGGAGTTTTAGTATGGATCCCTAACTTTTTGAAAATTTAATATAGCCTATGTTACTCAGTGATAATGTAGCTTTCTAATGAAAAAAGAATTATTAAAATCGGTCCAGTACTTTTTGAGTTAATTCGTTACATACAAAAATGCAAATCTTTATAATATTAGTGTAGATTTACTTCTTTTTTTTTGACACGCAAATATATTTCATATTCTATGAAATTTATCAAGGACTTCTCGACTCCTTGTTGTAGACTCGTGCCCCTACACTGGCGTTAATAAGCTATTATTTAAACTTTCAGATACACAAAAACGTTCACAGATTCTCACACATATTCACAATATACTTGAGTTTCTTCATGTTCCTTGCTTTGTTACTTTTCAATTTAACACCCGTCTACAATAACTATTCGGCCGGGAAATACAATACTAGGGAGAAACTGGTTAACACGACGTACGAGCAAACAATATATATTTGGCTCCCATGGGATTCCGAACACAATTTTAATGGGTACATTGCTGCAACTGTTTTCCACTGGTAAGTATTAAATACCGTCCAGAGGTTTAACCCTTCCACGCTGCAAGGTTATTTAGTTCCATGTCCTTGATCTGTGAGACTGTTGTCTTGCGGATTTCCTAATTTTATGAAGATCGGTTTTGTCATCAAGTGATATAATTAATATAAAAGAGATAGAATGTGTTTACATTTGCATCTTTTATTAAAAATTTTTCTTTACACACAGATAAGCCGAGTCTTTGCATCTAGCATTTAAATAAAAAATATTCACACACGACCTGATTCACCATAATATTGAATCTAAGATTGCATCACTGCTTACCATTAGGTGGGATCGCAGTCAAGCACTAGTTAATATTATTAAAAAAAAAATAATGGTCATTTAACCATGACAACGACTGGATCATCTTATAATTCAGTATTCCATTAATAGCTACATTAATTTCCTCCAGGTACGGATCATATTTGTGTGCCAGCAGCATATGTATACTCGACTTATGTCTATCACTCATGGTATTCCATCTATACGGCCACTTCAGGATACTGATGAACAAATTGCAATCGCTCCCTAAGCCCGCATTTAATGACGAAACAGAAATGTATTCTGACAGTGAATTAATGGATGTGTCAGAGAAGTTGAAAGACTGTATTGAGCATCATTTGTTGATTGCTGGGTCTGTTGTCTTTCTATTATGTATTAATGATATTTATCTCTAAGTCGATTTGTTGAATATCGTACCAGCGTCGAGTAACATGCAATAGGCTTTTTAAGTATTTTTTATACCACTTGGGCCGACAAACAAGTAGACGGTCCACCTGATGGTAAGTGGTCACCGCCGCCTATGCACATTTGCAATACTAGAGGCATCGCCAATGCGTTGTCGACCCTGAGACATGAAGTTGTTAAGTCTCATGTGCCTGTAATTTCACCGGCCCCCTTACCTTTCTAACCGAAACACAGTAATACAAGTGCACTTCTGCTTCACGACAGAAATGGGTAAGGTGCACTAAGAGCTCTACTACTCTAAAAATATAAGTATAGAAATGAACTTCTGTAACCCGCGACTATGGTCACGAAACGTCATGTTTTTTTGGACGGAATCAGATTTCTAAAAAGGGTACTCAGTAATGAGACCACTTGCCAGACTCTACGGAGATAATAAAAGTGTAGATATCAAAATTTTATTTAAACTGTAGTAACGAAACACCAATGAAATTCATGGGACTTTGATATTAATGTTGGTCAACCAAGAGGACCATAAAAATAATCATCTTTATTAAAAATATATTAGTTCTATTAATTAAATATTTATTTTATTTATTTCATAGGCATATACAACAGATCACAATCGAATATAAATGTAAAATTGAAACAAAAATATTTAGTCTAGATTGAGACCCAAGAGCGTACACACACAGCATGATAAGCTTAACGTACTACAAAAACATAGAAATAAAAACTTTAAATCTTAACAAACAAATTAAAATCTTAACATATTAAAAAAGAAAAAAAAAACCACTAAAATATGTATTTCATATTAAATTACAAATATAAATTTGTAATTGAACTTGACTTCATAAATGTGCAGAATCTAAAAATTATTTCTTTTTTTTAGCTTCACCAACAAAATGTCAGATGTTTTTGGAATGACAATATTCCTGTACTATGTGTTTCATCAAGTCAGTGGATGTCTGTTGTTGCTCGAGTGCTCACAATTGGTTTGTATGAAGGGTGTCAGAGGATCGTGTTATGACCGAGTCATCGCCAATTTTAAAATTCTACGATTCTCGTAAGGGGCCATCCATAAATTACAACACACGTTAAGGGGTGGAGGGGGTCAACAAAATGTGACATTGTGTGACAAGGGTCGAAGATGGTTAAAAGCTATGTGACGTCACATGTTAATATCTAAAGTACTAAAACGAGAAATTTATATATAAACCAAAATCTATAAATATTACTCTCGATCTATATTTATAAGGCATTATAAATAGTGTATCGTTCTTTAATTGGTCCTTTATTTTGTCCATTATCTAAATAATTTGACGTTATTTTGATTTTAATAAAGCTTATTTTTAATTGAAATTTAAAAAAATTGGAAAAACGGCAGTTTTCATTTAATTATTTCTAAAATATAAAATTGAATAATATGTGGCGTCACACCACGGGGAGGGTGTTTCACAAGTGTGGACACCCGTGACAAGGACGGGAGGACGTCAAAAACCATAAAAAAAATGTGACATCATTTATGGATGGCCCCTAAGAGGCGTACTAAAGAGTACACCAATGACCATGTGCACTCTACATCTGCCTTATCCCAGGGTCGTCATATCCTGCAAAATATCTTGTAATAGTGTAATGCACGGAATGGACAGAGAGCATATTGTAGCGATTCCAAATAATTAGGATCATGAAGATGATTAAAAAAAAACCTTTATCGAATTTAATACGGTTGGCTTACGGCTATAGCACGTATTGTAATGTACCCATTTTTTGTTGCAATTCAAGTAGTCAGATAGCCTTAACTAGCTAAAACAAATTGCCCGCGTTTAGCGGACAATTGCCACATCGATTTCAATGTTTACAAAAACCTACAACATTGCTTAACAGTAATTGTGTGTAGGAAAGGTTGTGAATTCACTAAATTCTTTTTTTATTTATTATTGAACATAGATTACACGGAGAAAAAATATCTTTCACAAAAACTATTTATTTTGCCGACTTTAACTTTAATATTGAAACAATATCCGTTTTTTATTTTCAGAATGCACAAGCTTTAATGCGTTATTTGCCACTTACAGTGATTATGTTCCAGCAGTTAATACAATTGTCAGTGATATTTGAAACTATTGGAAGTATGGTAATAAACTAAAACTAATGAACTAATTAATTAGTTTCGAGTGAAATAGGTGTAAAGATTCAATGAATAATGGTATAACAAATGACTTTGATAGTAATGACCTCTAACCGAAGCTGTGGGATTATTGGATCAGAAAATGTTCCAGTGTGATATTTCAAAATTCAAAGCCTAAATGGCTATCTAAGCTAAGCTACCAAAGTTACCACACTATTTATATTTAATTATCTATAACACAAAAAAATCACTATACGAAAATCGGTTCATCCGTTTGGGAGCTACGATACCACAGACGGATACACAGACAGACATGTTAAACTTATAACACCCCTCTCTTTTTGCGACGGGCGTTAAAAAAAATCATTTTATAAGAATTGTTAATAATTTAATATCGTTCGATTATATAAAAATAATCTTTATTTATTTTGCAATAGAGTTCATCTATTGATCAAATAATCGTTAGTTACGTTAGTAAATACATGAGTTACGTTGCGTTCAGTCGGTCATGGCATTGGTTGCTGCCCGACTAAATGAAGTTAGGTCAATTACCAGCATATCTGTTGCTATTTCTGACAACGCATCTATAGTTAATAATATATGATTGATAACTAATAACTTCTCGAACATTTGCAGAGTGAGAAACTCAAGCATGTCGTTTATGATATTCCATGGGAGTACATGGACACAAAAAATCGTAGAACAATGTTGATATTCTTGATTAACGCACAAATACCGATCCGGTTGAAGGCAGGCGGGCTGGTTAATGTCGGAGTAACTACAATGGCATCGGTAATACTTATACGTGGCGTTGCCAGGCGTCCGGATTAAGCCGGACAGAGGGTAGAGGTTAGGCTTTTTGATTGCGTGTCCGGGCAAAAGTGTCCGGCCATATTGACTGGTCTGTCCGGCTATAAGGTTTGGTGACCTGGCAACCCTACTTATACAGATTATAAAATATTAATATTTATTATTCTAATACACCTTGCTAAAATCACATATCCGTACCAGGTGAATAGGTTGATAACTCGACTAGCATATGTACTATTTTTACATCATAATAGGCATTAGGATTGCTTAACTTTCTTTATGATAAATACAGTAATTCCTGACAATTCTAATAATTGATTAGTAATAATTACATTCAGGTAAAAGTAATTATTTAACATAAAAATATAAATTACAGATTAAACACAAACCTAAAAATTAAACATCCTTTTTAACAAAAAAGCTTTTATTTAAATGCTCTAAAAAGAAGAAAATAAAATATTCCTTTAAAATTTTTACTATCAACTAGAAATAAAAAAAAATTGAATTGAAAAGATCCCACCCGAACATACATGCAGTGCAAGTTAAATAAAAGCTTTTAAAAAGTAAGCATTTTCGACGTATCAACCTATTTACCTGCCTGGTACATATATAATAGTAATATATCTTCCAAAAGTTGTCAAAAAAATAGGTCCGTTTTGACAGCTGAGAGTGCTATAGAAAAATGAACCCGATGTCGTGAGAATAAGGTTCAACAGCATCATCACACAATTAACCCTTGGATTAACAGATGTACCTTATGTTGTAAGAAATAATGTTGAATCTCCTATGGAATTCTTGCCTGTCAATACGTGCCTTTTGAGACTCGACAAATTTAATATTATTAACCAGCTGTCTCTAAAAGTAACGTCCCCGCATTTTCCCGGGATAAAAATTCAGACGGACTGAAATTGGTGCCAGATTTTGCAATAGTGGGAATCGAACCCACAACAAACAGGGTTACCATCACGCCAATTGTCCCGTCTGTGGTTTGAAATTAATAAAAATATGCTCTAATAGGTTCTCTTTATCAATAAAACAAATATATATTTATATAACAATTTATTACACGCTTTATTTTCCAGATTATTAAGACATCATTTTCTTACTTCGCGTTTTTACGCACGGTTTCTGATTGAATTATCATATTACTACTGCAGCACCGCTGGCACATACCAACCTTACATAAATTTAACCTTCATTTTGATTCACTAAAATACACTACAAATGTTACACGTTTTTGATGAATAAATTAGTCTTTTTGTGGAATATAACACTTTAATCGAATTGTAATTATTCAATATTTTCATCAAATTGCATTATATGGTAACTAAAGACTATGAAAAATTTGTTTTTCTTCTTGCCTTACACCCTTCCTTCTTGAATCCAAATGTCAAATTTAGTTTTTTTGTTTATCCATGATTACAAAACTATTATTTTAGTGGTATTTAAAACATTACTTGCGGTCTCCGGCCCATACAATAAGTTATTTATTTACATATTTAAAAAAATAGAACTTTCGCCTGTGTTTTTACTTAGTTTTTGTTAAGCGTTATTCAACTGTTTTTTTCTTTTTCCTCGTCTACTATCTACGTTACCAAGAATTGATCTATTAAATGTAAAAATAATTTTCCAAAGGCGACGCTTCGGCTGAGAGCCCTATGCGGTCACCGAAATGTTGTCCAAAGGGAACTGTTAGTTTCAGATATAAGCGCGTTCGAACAAAAAACTAACCTGACACTGTAGCTTTACTATATTAGTAAAGATAACTATTTCTTTTTAAATTTAATACTTAAAATCAATTACTTAGGCTGAAAAACAGGACTGCCAGATGGTATGTGGTCACCCGCCGCCTATGGGTATTTGTAGCAGGGCGATTGAACAGTATCGTTGTTACAGTAATTAACTTTAATTGTATTACATTGAGCGCTACGACTCTTGTTTCACTTTCTTCGCGCGTGTTCGACGCGCGAGCTATCATGAAATAGGGCTTAACATTGAATCTGACAGAAATATACAATACGGGTGCTTTGTTTATAAATATTACCGTGTTCCCGAGGGATGTAACATTTTCCCGATAAATGGTAGCTTATATGTTATTCAAATATAATATAAATATGTGCCAAGTTTCATCCAAATCCGTTGGGTAGTTTTTGCGTGAAGGAGGAACAAACATCCATACATACAAACTTTTCCGTGTATATATTATATGTTAGCAGGATATATTATTAGGCGTGTAGGGACTCATGATATAACATTATGAATATAATATGTACCTATTATGTACCATTAGAGCTCTCTGCAGAGTTCGTCCGGGGAGGTACTACCACCTTACCCATTTCCGCCGTGAAGCAGTAGTGCAATTGTATTACTGTGTTTCGGTTATAAAGGTAAGGGGGCCGGTGTAATTACAGGCACATGGAGACTTAACAACTTCACGTCTCAGGGTCGACAACGCATTGGCGATGCTCCTAGTGTTGCAAATGTCTATAGGCGGCGGTGACCACGTACCATCAGGTGGACCGTCCGCTTGTTTGTCGGCCCACGTGGTATAAAAAAATATATATATATAGTTCAAGCGCGGTCAGCGTCATCGAACGCTGTTACGAGACTTTGTACCAGTCTGGTTTACGCACTTGTTTAAATCGGTTAATTTATTTGTTATTACATTGTCACGGTGTTTTTAATGTGTTAAAGAAATTATATGGACTTACTACACTAATAAGGCTACTTAATGAGATTCACCGAACCAGACCCCAAAACACAAAAGGCGTACATGGCTTTTTTAATAAATTTCACTGTACAATTGAATATCTTAAATGGTCCAAGTGAGTATTACACGAATATAACTTACACACACTTATTTCAACATTTACTTATTCCGTGGTCACATTAACTTAACTATAAATAGTGTTTTCGTTATACCTACCGTAAAATAATTTAATTAATTACTTAATGTTAAAATTATTTTGGAAGTATAAGGCTTTACACACACATATATAAACAATACATGGATTAATAAAATTTAATATGCGGTTACGCATATATACGATCTAGCCATATGACTAGTATTAATTTTTTTTTTATATTTACCACGTGGGCCGACAAACAAGCGGACGGTCCACCTGATGGTAAGTGGTCACCGCCGCCTATGGACATTCGCAACACTAGGGGCATCGCCAATGCGTTGTCGACCCTGTGCCATATGCCTGTAATTTCACCGACCCCTTTACCTTTCTAACCGAAACACAGTTATACAATTGCACTACTGCTTCACGGCGGAAATGGGTAAGGTGGTAGTACTTCCCCGGACGAACTCTGCACTAAGAGCTCTACTACTCTATACTAATATTTTTATTTTTTTCATTTCACAGATGTAGTGGTGCCAACAAATTAGAAGAATTGCATCGTATGAAGATCAAACCTGCACATTTCTGTATATAACTTATTTAGTTTTAAAAAATAAATCATAAAGCAGAGTTAGTCACAATAATTAAACAAAATGATTGTCTATGTAAAATAACGCTCATAAATATTTGTATAAATTATAATTATCAATTAAATGCAGTCATTGCTACCAACATCAAAAAATGCTAAAAATCTGTCGCCAAATGCCTACCAATGTATTCTTACCTTTTAGGTACTGAGAACGACTTTCGGCCACAAGATCGCATCGTGAGATTGAGGGCGAACATAAAATGTTAAAAAATATTCTATATGTCTACAACCTCGGCTGAGAGCTCTCTGCGCTCGCTCAACTTGTCCGTGTAAGGGTGTAAGAGCCATCAGCAGAATCAGCTAACTTCGTAACTTAAAAAAAACCTGTATGTCTTCATTAGTTTGTTAGAGTCTGACCATTCATAAGTGCCTGTGAAGGCCTATTTGAATAAATATTTCGTTTCGATTTTGAATTAGAAGTGACAACTTAAAAGTATTCCATTTACTATAGTGTATTTTTCAAATAGCATGAGTTGGGTCACACATGGTGTTTTATAAGGTTTCTCAATTGTTTATATTTATTTCGACAAAATAAGGGGATACCGTAACAGAGCAAGAAGCATTTAGTGTAGTATCTCAGAGTAATCAAGTGTTAATTTACAAGATATGGATAAAAAACCATCAACTGTCACAACTCATCCTATGTGAAATAAATAATAAGTGCATTTAACATCTTGCACTAAGTTAACTAAAGTATTCCCAAAAGTGGTCGGCAGGTCAGGCAGGCGGTTGTTAGAAATCTGCCAAAATTCCTTATATTGTTTGTATGTATTGCACCGAATGGTGACTGCGATACTAAAGTATTGAGAACAATCAGAGCAGCTGCCGTACTGTGTAACTCTCTGATTCTAAATGATTACTTTGTAATACATTGATGGTACGGGGTACGAGCAATGTGGGACAAGTCGTAGCGCCGTCATTGTATAACATAGTTGACTGTAACGACGATTCCGATAGCATTGCACAATCGCCTTGCATGTAGATGTTTTTAGTTGTGTTAATAAGAATATAAAATCCCTGCACAATGTTAATGAGTGTATGTATTATACAACGTGTTACAAAATACCCCGTAAAATATAATTAATAATCAAAGCCAACAACCCTAGTAAGCTGTCATGTCAGGGAACCTGATTATTTAACAGGAAGGCCTACGTGCCTATTTTACCTAATAATTGTCTACTTTAATAGTTTTCTATTTTTCATTCATAAAAACTGTTTTTTTTTGAGGTATGTTATACAGCGTTACTACGGTTCTTAAATATTGTTTCGCCTTTAAGGGTAGTTTTGTAACACCTGTATAACTATGGCTATGTAATGAAATTATGTACAAAGATATAAATGTTTGTAAAAATCTCTGTCATTGGTTATAAAACGTATTATTGTAGTTACTCTTCAATACAACAGCTACAACAAGAAATATATTAGTGCTATCTACCTACTGCGCGCAGATAGGGGGGGGGGGGGGGGGGGGGGGGGGGGGGTTATTTTAACGATCTACGCGGCCAAAAAATTGTTAATGGTTTAAATAAATAAAACAAAGTATAATGAGTTGAAAAATATTATATTACAAAAAACACATAAACATAAATACAACAAAAGCTAATTAAAGTAATTGAAGTGCTTATTCCGGGCCTCTGCGGCTGCAGACAGCTGTCCTACAGGCAACAACGCATTTTTTATGGTCACAGAACCATGCATGAGTATTTTGTGCATAGTTGGTGTCATTGCGTGCCATTCATACAACTTTACATACAAGCGAGAAGTATCCAATGCGTACTTGTCGAATATTTCATGATCAATTAAATGTCCACTCAAGATCGCTTCCAATATGACTTTAAGTCGGTATATTAGATCGTGGTCTATATTCCCGTTATGTCCGAAGCTAATTTTCTTTCTTCAAAAAATCGTCTTCAAGTTAACCGTTGCACAAGAACGCCGAGAACAGACACGTACACCTGATGGGACGATCGAATTCCGACTGCCCATACGTAGATGGCGTACTCTAAAGAAAAGTAGGACGGGATGAAAATTGTTCCCAAACTAATCACCTTTAATGTAGGTAGTCGCTTTTCTACCTGGCGAACACTTTATCAAAATGAGTTTTGGCCGCGTAGATCGCTCAGATACCCGTATGTGCTGCGCTTTAAGGGTTCCCGTACCACAAAACTAACCTTCAAAGGTACTTTGTAATCTGTCTGAAAAAACCGTACTTTTCAGAAAAATATTATTTTTATCTTGATACATAATTTTTTTTTAACCCAATATGAAAAACTAAGTTAACTTAAAGCTTTAAGTACTTATATAATTATTATTATTATAATATTCTAAATACATATGTATGTATGTATATATTCTATTGTAATTAAAAAGTATTTTTACGTAGATATTTTAAATTTTCACAAAGCGTAACACTGGCCGCTATAACAATAAAATATTAAAATCAAGTACATAAATAATAAGAGGTGTCCCCAAAGAAGAAACTTGTTTTTCGATAGTTCTTTGAATATTGTACTCCGTGGTACGAAACTCTTCGTGTGCGAGTTCGACTCGCACTTGGCCGCTTATTTTAATATCTTTTGTTGGTTTTAGGACCGATAGATGGCGCTGAAGTTAAGTTACTTTTATCTCATAGCGCCACCTACTGAGCAGACCAGCGTCTGTCGAGCCAGCTAGTATATTTATATTGCGTCCCGGCTTTGCTCGAGTGGGACATATATATGCATTATAAAAATAAACCTTCGAAAAAAAATTCCAAATGATGGAGAAAACGGTACCAAAATCAATTGCTAAGTTTAAAAGATATAAGCGGACAAACATAGCGCCTTTTTGAAATATTGACTGTTTTATACCAGCTGTCCCCCGCGGCTTCACCCGCGTTCCCGAGGGGTATAAGCATACATATAAACCTTCATCTTGAATCATTCTGTCTATTGATGAAAACCGCATCAAATTCCGTTGCGATTTTTAAACGATCGAAGTGTAAAAACAATGGATGCGACTGTTTTTGACTATATAAGGAAGAGAAGAGAGATCAGCCTGATCAGCCCAGATAAACTCTGACAGTTCTGCCATAAGCATACTTCCTATCTTACGAATATTATAAATGCGATAGTTTTTACTGTTATATGAATGATTGTCTCTTTCACGCAAAAAATACCTAACTGATTTGGATAAAAATTAGCACATTGATAGTTTATAACATAGAATAAAATATCGATATTTTATCGTCGGGAACAGGGGTTAAACCGTGGGGGCCAGCTAGTATTGACATTGATCATCTCCACATTGATTCATCTGTAGACGGCTCAACTATTACAAGAATTGTTGCTGTAAGTATATAGTCAGTGCTGTTGAATTATGCGAAGGGACTCGGATATTGTTTCTGAACTGTCCATGCTTCTGCTCGTTAACAATAGGTATCATAATTTCTACATATTAATATACATAATGTAACTATAATAATTATTGTAAATAGTTGATGTAAAGTAAAATTTATTTGATTAATGTTTTATTAATGTTATAAAACTACTTAAAATAAATGATGTAGATAACCTGATGTCTATTTTATTTCCTACATACCGAAAGACAGCTCGCTTAGTGGTTAGCGACTCCGACTGCCAAGTCGAAGGTCGCGGGTTCGATTACCACTCAGGATAAATATTTGTGTGTTAATAAACGATAAACATGTCTGTTTGTTCTGTGTCTGGGTGTCAAAATTTATATAAGTATGTATTTAGAAAAAAGTAATATATGTAGTATATCAGTTATCTGGTTTTCATAGTACAAGCTCTGCTTAGTTTGGGATCAGATGTCCGTGTGTAAAGAATTTCGCAGGATATTTTTTACTTTTATAAAATAACAAAGCTGTGTATAAAAAGTCTGGTCCTCAAATGCAGCCAGGTAGAAGCCAGCCGTCCAATTATTCTATTGATTTATTCTTTGAATCCTCCACCCATATTTTTCAACCACGTCATTTACCATTTCTAAGAAATGTAAAAGAATAAACCTTAAAAAAACATGAGGTTTATTTGACGAATGTACATTGTTAGGTAATAAAAATAATTCTGTAAAAATAATAGATTTCCAAGAACATATTTTTGTTCGTCAATAGACAACCAATTAACCAGAAATTAATTTTACAGATACAAAGTACTCATAACTTATTTATATACATTCTACACCAAAAGAGCTTTCCAGTGGTATATAGCTCTTAGCTATAGGATAATCGCGCGAAATGGTCAGGTCCCTCATTATTTCTTTTCTCATTAGAACGGCATTTTATTACAATACATAAACTTTATCGCTTCAAAACTTAAGTCCTAACAGGCTATTAAAATCGATCATTACTTCAGCTCGGTCTGAATGAATTCAGAACCGGTCCCCGTTTTACCGAAGCAGTATGTTGAGACTCGTATGTATTTTATTTTCCCTTATTTACGCTGTCACCTCTCAAGGTACTGATTTGCCTGACAAAAGGGTAATTGGCGTCGATGCCATACATGACAAGGACATGATAATTGATAAAGATACTGTAATCAATCGTAACTTCAAACTGGAGAAGCGAAGTCGTGGGAAAAGTAAGTAACAAATTTTATTTATAAAAATATCTATTTTGTTTTATACAAAATCGTGATCGCAATCTAAGCTACTAGTTAGTACCTATAACCATATACATATATGTAAATTGGTACCAACCAATTAACTGATATATCGGTACATTTTACACCCAGAAGCAAAACAAACTAATGTTTATGTGCACGGGAATCGAAAATAGAACCTAAAACTTGTGGCTTGGTCGGTCACATTCACATTTTCAACAACTTTGTTTTATTTAATATATTATATTGGTCAAAATATTTTCCATCCAACCAATATTATAAATGGAAGTGTAGGTGTCTGGATGTTAAATACCCACCCTTGTACCCAAAAGCTACTTAACGAATTAGGTTGAAATATGGGATATCGATAGTTTATAACTTGGATTAACATAGAAGATTTTATTTATCTCGGGAAAATTATATATCCTTCGGGAGCGCGCGTGATCCCGCGGGGGACAGCTAGTTAATTCATAAAAACAAAACCGTTTTATCGAATTTAAGTAAAAAAAATATTTATAACACATGGGCCGACAAACAAGCGGACGGTCCACCTGATGGTAAGTGGTCACCGCCGCCTATGGACATTTGCAACACTAGGGGCATCGCCAATGCGTTGTCGACCCTGAGACGTGAAGTTGTTAAGTCTCATGTGCCTGTAATTTCACCGGCCCCCTTACTACTGGTTCACGGCATAAATGGATAAGGTGGTAGTACTTCCCCGGACGAACTCTGCACTAAGAGCTCTACTACTCGAATTTTAGGCCCTATGTAAATGAGCAATAAATATAGTAGGAATTCGTAATAATATCTTTTATAATTATCGATTGAAGTCCCCTAAATAAAGAGTCGAATAAATCGAATCGTGAATCGTAGAAAATATAACTGTCTCGGGACGCCCGACAGAAGCGTTAACCTAATCTTAGTTGAAGAATTTAATATTGAAATGGTTTAACTTGAGAAAAGCTTAGATTATTATTAAAAATGAAATCTTTTATTACTTATAAAATAAAAACTAATAAATATGAAAAAACATGAAATGGAAAACAAAATAATAATAATAAAATATATTTTATTCTTTATGACAATTCTTGTATATGTACATTATAATTTTGTGTCTGTACATATTAGTACCATTATGTAATCCTATAAAATTAACAATTGGCTTATGGTAGCTATAATAAGCTGTTTACTCTCCCATAAGAAGTTATCACTTAAAAAAAATTAATTGACTTTTGACTGGATAGAACTTTTAATAGAATGAGAAGTGGAATAATGTTTAAATTAGTTTAAAATACAGAACGTTTAAAACGAAAGTTTAACATTTAAATGACAAATATCGTAAACACGGTCGGCTCGATACCAATGCTCTCAATCTTGTAGATTACAAATAGCGCTGGAATCTACAAAATACAGAACAGTTCGCTCTCTTCACCATCATAACCTCTGCATAACATTTTATATTCAGCAATTCACCACAAAAGGGATGACAATAGGGACCCTGATTGGTCATACAGCCCAATTCCAAACGAGGTGAGCGCTCATGTTGAACAGTTCAAGCGAAACATGACGGAGTGCCTCAAAGAAGTCCAAGCGAGTGATAAACGGCCTGTCAAGCGACTATCGCCAAAGAATGAGTCGCCAGTTCACGGAGAATGCCTAATTGCCTGTGTTTTGAAACGTAATGGCGTTATTGTAAATGGAAAAATTAATAAAGGTAATATTGATTAAAATTGTTGACTTAGGTTGACAAATTTGGTTAATTATATTAACAAAATCCATACTTATTTTATACATATTTCCATATTTTTCTAGGGAATTTAATATCACTCGTGAGTAAATTTTATGCGAAAGATACAAAATTAATGAAGAAATTGGACAAAAACGTGGATCGGTGTATTGAAATGAGTACACGTAATAGCCGAAGTGATGAATGTGCGATCGCGTCACAGCTCAACGATTGTACTAATGATCTTATGGCCAGCAATAAACATAAAATTATGGTTAACTATTAAATGAATACATAACAAATGTTGTCTTTTACTTATTTATAAATTAATCTATTAGGCCAATAAACAATCGTAAGAGAACGTAGTGTATGTATGAACATTTAGGAACATTTTAACAGATGGTCTTACATTTATCTCGAAAACCGTGATACATTCACGAATTCAATAAAACATAATTTATATATAATATTCACGGACTTGACCGTGTGGCCCTTCTATACACTTCTCTAATCCCAAACGAAACACGGATAGACGATAGTACTATAGCAACCATAACTTGGTAATCCAACCTACAAATTGACCAACAAACCAACCGAACCGATATTAATTATTGTGACCATTGTGAAACATTGTTGTGACCGGTAGGGTTTATGACAGACGGTATTAAATTTAAACAAATTACGCAATGGAGAATGTTCACTCATTTTGAATTTTAGCTTAACGTCTTATCTGTCAAAAATAAAAAATATATGTAAAAGAATTATTTTGATACCTTAATTATTTCCCAAGTTATAGAATTTAAATCCATCGAAAACACGGGTAATACCGCGATACGTAACCAAATACTATGTATAAGGAAAACTAAGGCATTTAATATAAATTAATAAGGGCATAGTTAACACTGCTACATCTTAATGCTGCAATCATGAATCGTGAAATTCACTATCGGCGCTTTAAACAATGAATAATTTTATCATCAAATACAAGCAATTCATAAACCGTATCCTTCTTGAGTAACGATAGAGCTTAGGTACTGAAATATTATTTATTATGGATCATTTATCTTGCCCGATCTAGAAGCCGAGCCCAGGATCTCGATAGTCAATGGCAATGTCACTTAGAGTATTGTGGGGCTAGAGCGCGCAGAGGGTAAGAGTGCGCAAACCCATTTATTTCAGTTCCAAAGACATGGGATTGCGGACTCTTACCCACTGCGCGCAATTGCCCCACATGGCTCTACATTAAAATTTCAGATTTATTTGAGTTTTTGAATTCTACACCATAAATTTTTGGTTAGATTTTCGCCCAGTACATTTGCGAGTATAAACATGTCTATTTTTTTTGTATCTTATAATAAAGTTGCTATTACCCGCGATATCACCCGTGTTCCCGAGGAATGTTACATTAATTTGTTCTTTCTATCATCAATAGTTTTCTCAGCTCGATGTAAGGATTTTTTTACACCTTGGGTTACATTATTGGAGTTTTAGTAAAGTGCCCAATTTTTTTGGAAAATATATTATAGCCTATATCACCGGGGATAGTGTAGCTACGCAATGATGAAATAATTCAATAATCAAATAGATCCAGTAGTTTCGTAGCTTTTTCAATGCAAACAATGAAATCTTTCCCCTTTATATATTATTACTATAGAGTATAGATACATATAGATATACATTGATACCTAAAAATTACCAAATCAAAAAAGGATTTCCCATTTTATGATCTGAGTTCGTTTCTTAAAGTGAGCTCGCGACCGTTGTCTCGCGGTCGCGCTGCATGACGTCATTATCCAACAATCGCTCAGTCCGTTCGCGCTCTTCCGTACGCTGCCGTACGTTTCCCTAGAAACCATTGAATTTCGTACGATATTTGTTGCTTTTCAGTCGCCTGCGGCTGGCAGCCCTGATTGAATAATTCATGTATATACTCTGTCTAATTTAGGATGATAATTTTGACAGCTGGTTTTTTGACAACAGAAAGGATGTGGTAGTGTATAATCGATACAGAACCTATGCGATCATCGATTTTAGTCTCATAAAACATGAAATCGATATAACTGGGTAGTCCGATTATAATACAAAACAAATTATACTTTTCTATTAAATTAACAATTTATTTATATGACTGATGATGCTTTCGTAAGCCCTCCGAGCAGTCCTCCGACGATTTTGACTCGGTCTTATTTTCCACCATTTTGGCATTCACGTTCAAAATAATCTTGCAATCGAACCACAAATTCGCAACATTCGCTGTTTAAAACATTCTTTTTGGCGTTGTGTGACCAAAAATAACAAAAAATTTTATTGAGTTGAATTTTAAACAGTAAATAGCAAAAACAGTAACTAACAAAATCTGAATGAAAGCGTATACAAGGCACTAACGGCGTCAGAACTCGTACTGATTACAAAACGGCTACTGCGTGCCAATACAGTTATTTTTTTGGAAGGGATTAAGGTGTTACCCTATGATGGCTCTTACACCCTCACGCGGACAATGGATATATAGCATAGCACCGTTTTTTTTTTCATTCATTAGGTAAATAATAGTTATTTCTACAAATAAGTAATTGTATAAAAGTGATAAGTGTATAATAAGTAATAAGTAATATCAAATAACTTAAGTACTTACCAAAAAGTATAAAATTATCTAAATATATATTTTTTTATTGTTTGATTCATTTTATTTCAAAACCGATTTTCAATACTCTGTTGTTGTTCATTATGCGTGGCACTTCAATAAGTGGGCGGTACCCACCAATGAAGTACGACATTATTTGAAGTATCATGCATGTTACCGGAAAAAATACGAAACTACATGGGCGTGATCTGTCAAAATTATCATCCTAAATTAGACAGAGCATAGTTGCTAGCAGCACAGACTGACAGTCTGTCAATTACAGTATTGCCATCCGTCAGATGTTTGACTCTGTCATGTGCAAGTACGGATATAAATTATGGAGTGTAGAAGTAAAGGAGGAACATCTTGTATTTGTATTGTGAGATTTGTCGAAAAAGTGTCCACTTGTAAATAGCAAATTAGTTTTCGAATTCTCACCGAAATAGCGCTAGTGTAGCAAGTGGAAATGATATGAACAGAGTGAAGTGTGCTGGGTGGGTTTCCGCGTAATTCTTTCATACTGTTTTCTATTTACAATTAATTGGATAATTGTATAATTTTATTCCATACTCATGTTTGTCTGTATATTATAATAAATAAAAAAAATGCGCTGTAACAAAACGGAAATGTTTCTTTCCTTTTTTATTAATTTTGTACCCTACTCTAATAATTTGTGGCGCTCTATTTAAAATTTTTCCAAATGCTACAGTAGCGCCACCTTATTTTTTCCCTTTCAAAGGACACTTTTAAGTACACTGAGATGGTCCTCCTTTACTTCTACATAAAATAAATGGCAAATCTATGGAATTTTAAACCAAATTCAATTTTTTCCTACAGATTGATTAAATTCTGTTTAAAAGTAAAATAAAAAAGTAAAACGTTTGCGTTTCACACGTGGCAGGCTAAATAATAATTATTATTTCAGACCATAAATCATCCTAATCGATGTTGGTAATAATCTGACTTAAATACTATATTAGTACGTAGAACAAAATGCTACGGTACGGACTACTAAGGTACATTAGTTTCTTATGAATGGGAGTTGCTAAGTATCTTACTGGAACCAAATGTTTACATTTCATATATTAGTTAGGTTAGGTTTTTTTATCAGATTTTAGCCCCCTTATTCAGTTAATATAAACATCGTCGGCGAACCGCATTTTTAAATGACACTAACTTGAGGATGTTTCTCCGTGCTTTGTCTCTTTTGCTAACTACGCTAATACTACTAATTACGTGAGAGCTAAGCTCTCCGCGGGCTCCGTGAAACGGCTCGCCGACGAAGTTTGTATTAGCTGAATAAGGGGACATTAACTAGTTTTGTTGAGAGTATTGAGTGATTGTTCCATCCGAATTGAAAATATCAAAATATTTAATACAATATAAACAAACATTTTTCAGTGACTGGTTTGAAGATAAGTTATCTAAAGACTGGTTAGTACGAAAAGAAGATGGATCTGGCATCGTTAGTAGTATTTAGATTTTCAAGCACATTTTATTTCTAATAAGCACATTAAAATCTATAATATTGTAACACCATCGCGCCAAAAAAAAAGACTGATTTACCCAAAAAGAATAAAGACAAAACCAAAGCTTGTGAAGCAGTTATTGACGGATAAAACATTTTTTTAACGGATTTTTGACGAAAATACACAACGAACTTAGCAGATTTAAAAAAATCTTGTTGGCAACACTGGTCTCAACCACCCGATTATCAAACGATCTACCTCTTTGGCTCTTTAATTGCTTTTGATAGCTTTCGTTGGTTGGTAATTATTAAATTATTTCCTTCTTTTTATTTTGTCTTGAGTGGGTCGAATACGTGGAGTATGTTGTTAATTTTTTTTAAATACTAAAGGTACAAACAATCTCTGCAGTCGACCTGTCTATTTGAATAAATACTGCCTAAACAAAATGGTGATCAATCAAAGACTAAGGGCTGTGTGTGGCGTGACAAATATTGTAGCTTTTTTGATACCTAGTGGTTTTCTCATAAGTATGTAGTAAAAATGGTTGCTCTTTTGTCTTACATAAAGTACTGAAAATTTACCTAGCCAATTCACTCATTGTTTTCTATGATTATTTTTCTTGTGGCGTCGTTACAGAATGAATTCAATCGCTTCTAAAATCTTATCTAATCTTATCAAACAAGCACTGTAATGTATATGTAAGATATCGTTGAAAAACGCATAATGAAGTGATTTTTGGTGCTTTTAATGTTACTTTTTACATGAATTCATGTGGGTTTATTTTTTGATTAAAATTGATTTGATTGCTATCACGGCACCTATATTTTATCGAAACAAATGGTGGTTATTGCTGGATGGTTACTGCAATATAAAAACGCAGTTCCTTACCTTCTTTCAAGGTATTTCTTATCCTATTGTTCCAGTTTTTTATTACATTGCCTTCTATGATACTATCGAGTCAGAGAAGAACTGTAACTGTTGTATCATTAAAAAATGCATAATGAAGCTTTGGTGCTTTTATTGCCATCATTTACTTAAATAGATATGGGTTTATTTTTGGTTTGAAATGGATTTGATTGCCTTCATGGCCCCTACCTGCTTGTTTTATTCTACCCAACCAATTGTTGGGTTTCGTGGATTGTTACAGTCGCAAAATAAAAACGCAGATCCTCACCTCAGCTTAGATGTAACCATTATGTATAAGTTTCTTTGATGATGGTTAGTTTCCCTAATTTGGAAATAATGCTAATCAATAGGAGAAATAGTTGAAGCAAAAGTTGCTAGTGTCATTATGTTGTTCAGTAAGTTGTGGTATTATTAAAACTGTGCATTTTATCATTGAGGCATCTAACCCCTGATTGCCTTCATGTTTTTACACAGACAAGTACAAAGACTAGGCTCTGTGCGTTTAATATACTCAAATTATTAATATATTTACAAATTTACCACAAAAGTATAAAACATTGTGGTAATTTTTTTATGTGTACCATTTGTTGTAGCATGATAAGTGGACAGATCTGTAATTTCTGATGAATTTGATGTCATTGATTTAGCATCTATTAATATATTACAATTTTTTGTATTGGATCCTTTTGGTTGATATTCCAAATATGAAATATGAATGATTTATCATTATTACCCAAGGTACAGGAGTAAGTATATTTATCTGGTGATATAATGATCTCGTTAAAGAAAAAACAAATATAAAAAGTAAATAAATAATACAAATTTGGTAATTTTACATCTGTGGTGATATTTTTTTATCTACTTACTTATTGTAGTTATTGTTCTGTTGGTTCTCTGACTGCCTTCATGGCATCAGTCATAATAACACAAATTCTGTGTTTTTGGAATAATTTCTAATCATATTTGTATCACACAAATATAATTTTAACTTGCTGACTCAACATTGTAATGAGATTTTGTTTCAAATAAATAAACTAAATACATATCGGGTGATCAATACAGTTATTGACCACTTTAGGAAAATATTTTAAAACCTCTATAAGATAAAACATTTATAAAGATACAAACACTGATATATGATATATCAATTGAAAGGAAATTTAATATGGTCACCAGGAATAAAACAGATATGACTAAAATTACATGTTTATTGAGAGAATTATAAAAAGATTCGTAAAAATCCGGAATGTGATTATTTCTTAATAATTCTTGGAGACCTTCTATTTTATTTTCTTTAACCCTTTCCACTCCAAGGCTGTTTTTGTTTTTATTCCACCAGCTCCACGCTAAAATTAGGTTTTTTTACTTTTAGTGTATTTTGTAAAAAAAAACGAATTCGTATGCCGGGCGACAATGCGCACCGAAGGCGCTGTTTGCCGCGGAAAATAGTACGCGCGCGGCAGTCCGTGTTAATATTTCAAAAATATATTTTAAAGTAACAACGTAACTTACATAGTTTTTTGTTATTATTCCATATAAATAGATACTTTAACTTTATTTCATTGTAGTTTACAACAAAAAATTATGAGTTATTTATTATTTATGAATGGTTTTTTCCGGCATGAAGAAAGTATCAAATAATAAACAGTTACAATACAATTAAATCAATTTTATTTTTTCCTTTTCTAAAGCACATGAATTATAACACATAACTTATAGAATAAGCATGGTTTTAAAATTAAAACTAACAGAAAATGTGGTTTGAAAGTAGTCATCACTATCAATTAATTGAACGTAGATATACGTTCCGGCGTAAGGATAAATAGCGCATATCTACGTTCCGGCCTATAACATACAGGATGTTTCATTTTTCGTTCCATATCAACTGTTAATTTTGACTTGACCTGTCAGACCGCACCTAACGTTGTTGTAGGCATAGGAAATAAAATTGTGTTACATTATGATATGTTTATTTTAACACGTGATATGAATCAAACAATTTTAGAATGAACATAGAGCGACGGGGACGGAATACTGGACTACTGGAGGATCGTATTTTAGGGTTTGACGCAGATTGTGCACTTCTCAAATTGAGTGTGAATTTTATCAAAATTTATCAAGATAACAACAGACTGCAAACACTATGCTTTTTATTGTTTTATAACGGTAACAGTAGTTTCTTTGTGACTGTTATAAAATTCACACACATTTTGAGAAGTTCACATTTTTCGAAATGCACAATCTGCGTCAAGTTGACAATTTGCGGAGCGCAATCTGCGTCAAGCCCGTATTTTACACATCATCTACCGTTTCATGTAGAAAGCATTTCTTGTGTATGACAATCACGCCAGCATTTACCGATACACAAAAACACTTTACATTGCTCTCTGTCCGCTTTTTATTTGGGAGAGCCAGGCATCGCACACAGCGTCTCCTTTTATAGCGAACACGACCTTTCGATATGCGATCATCAATTTCTTCGTGTTCTGGAAAGTGTTCAATTCCATCTAACCTTTCCCCCCTTGAAAGTTGTATGGCAGGTCTGATGCGGGTTGTAAGAATATGTCGCTGCGATAACGCTTTAGCTAGGGCATAGCGATATTCTCGATGTGTCAGTTTGCGCGAGTGATCTTGGGAGTTTGCGCGATATATTATAAAAGTGTTCAGAATACTAATATTTAGTAGTCTTCTGAAAACCTTAACGTACCACTTTAGGCCCCTTTTCCGTTCCAATAAGTACATGGATAGTTTCTGGTCTTTCAAGTCGACCCCACCCATGTACTTATTGTAACTATGGACTACAAGCGGTTTATTGCACGCTACACCTGCTCGCTGCCCTGGTGCCGTATCAGCATTATGAAAAGTAGATATCATAGTCACTAATTTGACGTCCTTCCACGACAAGACAGTAATTTTTGAGCAATGTCTAGCGACTATTTCATCCTTCTTTATTCGTCGTTCAACTAGAGCTTTTATGTCAGGGGGAGTGTCTTTTCGCCGCCGATTTAGCGTACCAAGTACATCAGTACCACATTGCACTTTTAAAAATCGAGTAAGAGTCACACTATTATAGAAATTATCCATAACAAGACAATGTCCTTTATGAAAATACTCATTCATTAGCTGTATAACGATCTTACTCGATGCTCCTGTAAATCCATGTATTGCTTGGTTTTCTGAGTTTGTACCTTTCCGGAATAAATGGACATTGTCAATAAATATCCTGTTCTAGCTTCGCACAGCTCGTAGCTCTTGATGCCAAATCGTGCTGCTTTGGAACGGATACATTGTATCCAGCTTAACCTCCCTTTCCAAAGCAGCAGCGATTCATCAAGGCTTAAGTGCTGCTCAGGAACATACATCTCCTTAAATTTGCGGTTGCAATGGTCGAGAATAGGAGCTATTTTAGATGTTTTACGATCATTTCCATGTAAGGTTAAATCTAAATAATCGTTATCTACGAAATGCAAAAATCGTAGTATGAGAAGGAAACGATTTTTTGACATAATTTGGCGAAATTGGGGCATTTCTAACGTATCCGTAGTCCAGTATTCGTCTATTCGTCCTCTGTGACACAAGCCCATATAAATCATTATGGAGAAAAACTTGTAGAGCTCCTCCACGGTGACTTCCACCCAGTCGTTCAATCTTGATTCCGGTTTTATCCCATCAACTTCACTAAGTCGTCCAATTGTCTGCCATCCGTACTCGTTCGTTTCGCGTACAATTAAGTCCATGATATTTTGGTCCCAGAGAGAAGAGAATAGTTCAAAAGGATCAGTTATCGTTATTGTAGGTCCTGATTGCTCAGTGTAAAATTCCTGGACACCTGTAAAAGTTTGAAAGTCACTTGACCAACTGACACCATCTGTCAATGCTGGTGGTAATTCTTCTTCTTCAATGTCATCGTCATTTGACTCCAAAATTTGACGAATTGTCTCTTCAGTATATTCTTCAACGTCGCTTTCCTCGCTACCCGAATCAATGGCCAGTGCCTCAGCAAGATTCGTGGGTAAAATGTCAGCGAAAGAGACGTCATTAGCCTAAAAATATAAGTACATTATAAATTATATAAATTATATGATTGTGCTTGATTGTAATTTTTTTTATTTTTATATAAAGATAATTAATATAAATTATGCACAAAAGTCGCACTCATCACTTGTGAAGTGATCGTAAACGGCGAAATTACAATATTTACACCAAAACCAACTGACGCTTATCAATCGTCGTATATTTTGAATACTGTCAGTATTCAGGGTAAAATGTGGTGGTGCATAAACGTTGGGCTTCATATTGCACACGAAACATTTACTTTGCTTGATAAAATGAGTTATGCTCCATGGCCATTTGCATTCATATATGCATAACGCGTAGTCATCTTTATTCAGATGATGATCAACATCCATAATAACTACCATGTTCCTATAACAAATCAACAAAGCCAATTATTTTGCAGATACGAATGTAAGTCAGTAGGTATATTGTGCTTTTTTATAAATGTTTACAGGCAGTAGTCTGCTTTAGGAGCCGAAAAAAAAGCGTTTTTTCAACAATTTTTTTTAAAGGGAAGGAAGTGATTGCGGTAAACGAAATTTTGAGACGATAGTATATTCAAGCTTTAAAAATCAATTTTTATTATTACAAATGATTGAAATTTGCCAAAGTTGTAACGATTTTTCTGGGGCGCCTGGAGTGTGCACTCTTAAATCGGTGCCGGTGATGGAGGTCGTGCGATGCATCTGAAACTGTGGAACCAATTTTTTTTTTAGTTTTTATAAGTTCCTTTTCTATATGAACTAAAAAAATACCGAAGAAATGACGAAATTCCAAATTTTTTCGAAGTTTGAAAAAAAAATTCACTTTTTCGAAAAAAAAAATTCACTTTATGTTGCAAAACAAGTAATTAAAATAGTACTTTTGTCCAACTTTTTTAGTTCAAATAGAAGATAATTCAATACTGAAGCTAGATAGATCACTTTGTTTTTTTTCGATCGGACATATATTGTTTTTACTATCGCCGGCACCGTTTTCCAAAACTTGTGAAAATGAAAACTCGAGAAAACGGGCTGTAAAGTTTTCGGTCCAAAAAAATGTAAGTTTTTGGATACTTACACTAATTAGATGTTAATCGGCTATCCCCGGGCCATACAATAATCCTTCCTCTTCTTCAAAAAACTCGTTTTGGCGGAGGCTTTCCGATCTTCGAGCTGTACGAGCCTCCTTGCTGGAAAGTGATGCGCGCCGGTTCTCCCACGTTATGCGCTCAGCATCGACGGTGTCAGCAAAATTTTTGCATTGCTGCCCGATGACAATATCCAGGAGCTGCATGGTAGAAAGCACAGCTGAATAACCTTCGTTGAAAATGCCTGTAGCCATATTTGCTGCTATTTCGACGATTTTATAGCCGGAATTGACGTGTTTCGGATTTAGGCGCCACGCAATCGAATTGAACGATTCGTTCGAATTTTGAGTGTGTCCGCCTAAGCACCGCGTCAATAAATCGTCATTTGAAAGATCATCGTAAATTGGACGAATGTGCTTCTCTACATTATCATTTATTAATCTTGCCGGGTGTTTGAAAGATGCCAGATTATTCGCCGCTTTAGCCTTGCGCCATTCGCACCAACTCTCCGGGCCTTCTGGACAATTTCTATGCCGAGGATTTTTATCGGTGGAACAATAATGGTCTAATGTTGCCATAATAGCTCTCTTCATACCTTCAACTGAGTTCACGTTTCGACGAATTGCCAGACCGTAGTAAATCGTCAATTTCTTGATGAGACTCTCCGTTAGCCCGTTCTTTTCTCCAAGTTTCTCGGTTTTTCTTTTATTCCGTAAACGAGTACCCATACGCTTTTGCACGTGTCCAACACACTCATTTTTCGTCACTGTGCACTCGTCCCCGTAAGGATTGCTTTTTAAGATTCCAGTAAAAGTTTTGGAGTCGCCATCGCCGAAATATTATTACTGTACATACAGTAGAATCCCGATTATCCGAATTAAATAAAACCAGGGGTAAATACCCCTGGTCGTATAATCGAAAATCCGGATAATTTCAAAGCAAATCAAACAAATTTAAATTAAATATGATAAAGTTTTATTATGTATGAAGTTTTACAAGTGTAGTTTAGATAATACGATATATAAAAACAGAGCTATAACGATAAACAATGAATTATATAATACCTATGTAATTTAAAATTTTGTTTGGAAATAACTTGTTATTGATCTTTGACGTAATGAATCACATCGTTTCATTGCGGCCAAGTCCCTGATGCGTTTTAGTTGTAACAACTGTATGGGATCCGATACATCCTGTCTTTCAAACCACTTAAAAGCAATATCGAGAGCTTCAAAAGCTTCTGCGTGAGATGGTACTTGACATACATCCACAGTTTCAGTGTCTTCTTCATCTTCTCTCTCATTACTGTTCAAATCCTCAATGATTTCTTCATCAGTTAATACATATTTGGAATCCAGGGTCTTCATTATCACAGTTCAGCCATTCCTTGATATTCTCTTCATCGCACCCTCCACCAATGCTAAGAATTTTCATTGCTTCTGTTATTTCTTTAAAATCGTCGTGCGGTTCAATCGAGGAATTAGATAGAGTTAATTTTAATAATTTATTCCACGCCCTTTTTAATGTTTGCAATTCCACAGAGTTCCACGCTTCTACCAGCATATAACAACAATCTTTTAAATTTGTTTCCTTAAAAAACTTTAACGTCGTTTCTATTTCACTGTCCTGTGGTCACAAAAGACGACGCAATAGTTGCTTTCTGTATAAACGTTTTAAATTTTCAATGATACTTTGGTCCATTGGTTGCAATATCGATGTTACGTTAGGGGGTCAGTTATTTTAAACGATTTCGTCGTCAATCCAATGTCCTCAGAGGTTTCAATGAGTAAAAAGCACTAGATGACATTACTGTTACGGCATAGGGTCTGCCCTTCTTCTTAGCGCATTTTATCGCTTCCAAGTAGGTACTGACAGAGTACATGAATTGGACCAGACTTCAGTCTTTTGTTTGTGGCCTGTTATTAGGTACTTATGCGTTATAAATCTTATTTTAGGGAATTCAATAGTGCAAATAAGTAAATAGAAACAATAAAGCGATTCTTATTTTGACCGCAACAGTTATCGGAGTAGAATATCAGATCTAGTCCTGGGCCATCGCCATTGCATGAGCTTCTCCTTCATGCCAAAAGAAACAAATTGTTTTATCATTAGCTTAGATTTTTAATAAAAAATAGACTTATTTCCTCGTGGAAGTTGTAGGACAGCCTGTAAGTCGTAAATTGCGACAGTATTATCTGGTACGGCGTTTGTTTTATCAGCGTCTTTCTCTTTTCTGGACAGTTCCTTCTCTTCAATGTGTTTTAAATATTCAACTTTTAAGTCATCTTTCGCGCTACTTTGGGCAATTTCATATCGTACTCATAATTCGCACCTATCTTTTATTTGGCTTAAAAATACTGATAGTTCTCCGTTAAACATCCTTGAATTCAAGGTTTTGTTTGCAAATGGCACTTTATTAGATTCGCAAAGAGATTTATAGTCTTTGTAAAGATCACTGAGTGATTTTCCTCCATCAATATATTCCCTTCATGAATCTTTATTTATTTATTTATTTATTTTCAAAAAGGTACGTCAACAACACACACATTAAAGTCATTACAAAGTAATTTTGATTAATCATAGTATACAGTCTGATGTGTGTGCCAATTACAGACATACACAACGTTAATATAGTGACAACATTATATAATATATAAAAAGAAAACCCCAACTATAATAAAATATGAAATAAAACATAAAACTATAAATAGAAAAATATCAAAAATTAAATACTAGGGTATGCAAAAGTTATCCAAAAAATCTAACTGTTATAAATTTTTACTTTATACCTAAAGAGTGTGTCGAAAAAGATATCCAAGTCCTCAATCTGTTTATTGCATTCATTATAGTCTCGCATGACTCTACTCATTGGGGAAGATACATCCAAATTCGTTTTTGCAAAGGGTAAACTAAATGTATTTGCCATACGATATCTAGGTGTGTTGTAGGGAACTGTCAGATGGATGGTACTAAGTAGTGATGAACAATTAATGTGACCGTTAATAACTTTATAAAGAAAGACCATACCAAGTCTTCTGCGACGATAATGTAAGGTGTTTAGATGGAAAAACTGTAGCCGCTGATCGTAAGGGCATCTGTGAGAAATACCTCTTGAGATGAAGGCGAGATGCCTAGTTAAGCTACGTTGTACATTTTCAATACGCTGGGAATTGACAGTGTAATGAGGACTCCATACTGTACAGGCATGTTCAAGTAGGCTGCGCACTAATGAATTGAAGAGTATTATTTTAGTCTGAGGTCGTTCGAAACCTTTCGTATTTCGCTTTATGAAGCCTATCATCTGTAATGCTTTCCTTACCACTGAGTCAATATGTGAGTTAAAATTTAGTTTATTGTCAATAACAACACCAAGATCCCGTATTTCATCTACTTCTTGCAATTCTACCCCGTCAAGATAATAATTATCATAATATCATAATTATCATATATAAATATAACTAATGTAATTCAGGTAATCTATTTACCTTTATATCTATCTAATTAAGTATTTATTTTAACGTAATTTATATTCTTACACATGTAATTAAAACCATTTAAAAGAAACCACAACATAATTCAATGTTTGGAAATAGCGTTCGGAATTTCTAGATACATATAACTAAAATAGTGAATAGGATTGGGTTTAGACTGAAAATAGCTATTTGGACACATCACAGACTGCCCATGTCCCTCGTTGAGCCTTAGATGTTCTCCTCCGGATCACGATGATAGCACCTCAGATAATTTTGTGAATATTACTCACAATTAATGTCCTTGACGATATTTAGTTTGGTTCGTGGATTTCCGGAAAACGTGTGAAAACGTACGCCGCGGGTTACTGATTCGAGTTATTCGCGACGCGGAAATCCTATCGGCTGCGCCAGTCAAGTTCTGGGCGAGACGAAGGAGCTTTTAAAAAACAAATGTTTTAATTTGAAGACGTTTATTCGTTACAAGATTGTATCTAAGACTAAATTAATTCTGACTTAAATATATGGTCTGAACAACAGATCACCTCGGAGCGGATGGGCTTATTTGTACGTTTGCCGACTCAGCATTTCGATGTGGTCCGAGTTACTAGAAGATAGAGTGCTGACGCGAGTTCTGCGTAGAGTCGACAGACGTAACCACGTAACTGAGAACGAGCTCAGATCAATTTTTGAGCAGGATGTTGCCATGATGTAAACATTTGAGGACTGCTTGGCTTATCATGGCTTGTAATTGCTTGAGTGGCGTTAAGGATTCTGTTGTCTAGGTATATTGTTCTTGCTTAATTTGTTATCTAAATACTATTGATCTTACTTTGCCTTTATTTTGTATTGTTAAGTAAAAAATAGGTATTGGTAAAAAATAACAATAATTTCTAAATATTTTTATTAAAAATAATTGTATTCACCACAATATTGAGACATGAATATTTTTTTTACTTTGTTAGTAATAACAGACTCTTCAAAAATCAGAAAAAATAATTATTAAAATCGGTCCAGTACTTTTTGAGTTTATTCGTTACATACAAAAATACAAATCTTTCCTCTTTATAATATTATTATTTTTATTAGTGTAGATTAACAGAGAAACTGGGGGTAAGCCACTATTAGCATAACGACAGAAAATACAAAAATAATACTCATAACAGTTTGAAGATACTTAACAACAGCATAATGAAAATAAAATAAAAAATGCTATCTCTGTTTCTTTAAATAGCATTACTTAATGCTAGCATCCCTTCTCCAATCTTCGCTAAGCCTTCACCCAAAGATGTTATAGCTTGTACTGCCACCGTGGAACTGCGCATTTTGGCTGATAATTCTGTCACAAAAGTCTGTCACAGTCAGAGTATGCTCTATGTCAACACGTTGCTCTTTTACACGCAAAAATCTCTCAGCTACACTTATTAAATTAGTTAGTAAATTGAGTGTGATTTTGAGATGGTGGTGAACCCATTAGTATTGTTCCTCTTCGGCGTCTTGGAGCTAGAAATAAAGAGAATGCATACAATTTTATTTTATAATAACGTATACTGCCTTGTTGATTATCTACCATATTTTTAAATTCTTTAAAATATTTAAAAGCTTCACTTTTGGCTTTAAGGAAGTAAACAAACACCATATGGATAAAGTGGTCAACAAAAATAAGGAAATACCTTGATCCTCCTATAGAACTGTACTCCATTGGTCCACAGACGTCGGCATGTATTGTATCCAGTGGCTCACTGCTCCTCGTACCCTTGTGACCAAATGTTAAGCATGATTGCTTTCCTTCACGACATACTGTGCATGTAGGGTAGAAAGGGGTAATGGGGATCACTTAAGCAAGAATTAAAATAAAAAAATAAAATGAAACGAAATCTTTATTGCAACCGCCTCATAACAAAATCTACTTAATTGACCATTATTTGAGATCAATAATCGTCATTACTAATCATCTTTGGCAAATATGAAAGTTACAAAAATTAACTGTTTTGACTCCCATTGCACAGAGGTATGGGCTATTGTGGTCACCTTGCGGGTAATGAGGATCATACAAAAATCTAACACAAATCGCAAACATAGCCCATGGCAGACTCCCACCCAGTACAATCTGCGTTAGCCCATAAACCACATGAGGTACACCTGTACCAAACCTCATTATTTCGGCCAAATTCGTCGCAGATTAAGCACCTATTTCCTGTGTCGTCAGCATCATCTAGCTCATCATCTTGGCATAAATCATCAGTTCCTATGTCTGATACAGTGGTATCGTTTGATTCCTGGAGAACCTTCCTCTTTACTCTTTCGGTCTCCTTCTTCGGCAGTTTAGTATTTTTTCCTTGGCCCTTACCTTTTTTCTTATCTTTAGCTGGGCAGACGGTTTTTTTTCCTTTCCCTTTAGCTTTGGCTGAGCAGACGATTTAATTTTTTTTGTTTTCTTTTTCTATCAGGTTTTCTTTTATTGGGGTAGACGTTAAAATCGTTGCATGCTGCTTCTTACGGCTTTGTCTTGTATTATGGGTTTTAGTTTTCTCTGGCAACTTAATTAATTTGGACACAATATCAAGACTACAGACTGGTGGATTAACTTGCTTTGATGTGACAAGGACTGGTGAATATACTGGATCAGGTGCTGGTAATATACTCTCCACAGATGAGCTGGGTCATGTATCTGGACAATCAACTGCGCTAGAAGTTCTTGGTGGCGTCGGTGGAAGCGGTGAATCAACTTGCATTGATGTGTTCGGTACAGGAGAGCGTTCTTGACGTTGTGCTGGGTAAATAATTGCAACTGATTCGTCAACATTTTGAATGGCAGTAGTTTCCGATTGGAGCAATACAGCTGGTAGAAAATCTTCTTCACAAAATACATCGGGATTCATTGGATAAATACCAGTTGCTCTAAATCCTGACTCTCCTTTACTAATGGACGCAATGTTATTAAATGCTTTCCGCAATAAGGATGCTACTTCGTAAGGAGTGATCTTCTCTGCCAGGTGACTTTTCATGTATAAGTCACACTCCTTTTTGTATGCCCCTTTAAGTGGTCCAAAAAACGAAACGTCAAGAGGTTGCATTTTGTGAGACGTATGCGGAGGCAAAGAGAGCATATGGATGTGATTTATTTTGCAAAATTCATAGATACGGAGCGAAATGTGACTTGCATGATTGTCCAGTATCAGAAGAACTGGTTCTTCAGCAGAAGGTCTAGCGTGATGCTTAAAGTGCGAGAGCCATTCAAAAAAGAGCTGCTCATTAATCCAGCCGTTGTCTGAGCACTAGTAAAGGCCCCTGCTGGCCCATCCTTCTCGAGAAGTGGATTCAGTCTTTCCGTGGAAAAATAAACATCGGTGGGATGAATCCACCGGCAGCGTTCATTGCACACATTAACGTGATATTCTTTCCTCTCTCTCAGCTTGTGATTGAACCCACTCTTTTCTGCCCTTTAGCTGCTAGAATTTTTTCAGGAGGTTGGACAGTAGTAATGCCCGTTTCATCACAATTGTACATATTTTTTGGGACAAATTTATGTTTTGCCATCAGTTCGCCCAGCAGCTGATAAAATCGCTGCACTTCTGTTTTATTGAATGCAGTGATCCGATTTATGCTGGTGGCTTCTGGTTTTCTGACTGATATATCATTTCTGGCCATAAAAAATACTAACCAGTCACGACCAGCCATTTTCGAAGACTGATTAAAGTTGTGTTTTAGGTTCAAGTTTTCAGCATACGCAAACGCCACTTTTCTTATTTCTGTACCTGTGCATCCATAAAAAATATTCGCCATCTTTTTTATCAAGTCAGCCAATTGCTTTTCTTGATCAGCGCTGAACACAGTGAGTCGCCCAAGACGTGGTGTTAAGTTGTTTTTATTATTATATCTTTTTTGTAGACTCGAAAATGGAATATTCGAAACCCTAGCAGCTTTGCGTATACAAAATCCATCTTCTTCTATAAGTTTTACTGCTTTTCGCAATGTGTCAGAAGACCAGGAAGCATTTGTGATAGTTCTGACTCGTACTCTCGCCATCTAAAACCAAAATAACAAATTATATTATACCTTTTACATTGCGGGAAATCGTTGTCACTACCGGGCAATGGGGGTCACCTGATCCTCATTACCCACAAGTATTTTATGAAGAAAAAAAAATAAACACATGGTACGTGTTAACAGGGAATTCCGTTTCCGGCATCAGCACTGTCAACATCGTAATGATAATCTCTGAGTGAAATAAGCGAAATAAAAAAAAGTAAACGCAATTTCTGGTTGTTAGTACTCGTATTAGTACGAGATCCGACCGCGTGATTTATACGTTCATATGTTTGATTAATAAAATATAATTTTTATCGATATTTATAACTAAACCAATGCAGATCCGCAAAGGTGGCCATCCAAATTTGGCCGCAATTAATTTTAATTAAAATGTAATTAATTATTTATTTTTGAACAATTACGTTCACTTGTAATTGTTAAAAAATATATTTCATTAGAAAGAAATATACCTGAGATACCGAGAAAGTTCAAGGTGCCATCCCTCACTTGGCCGCAACCTAATGTCAGCCAGGTGTAAACAGGTATAATTTCGTTAAATATATACGTTCATAATGTATTATCATGTTATACATACCAAATTGAAGATTAATTCTTTCCCTACATGATGAGATATAGGTGCCTATGCAAAAATGCCCGCAAATAGTGACTGCCAACGATTAAAGATAAATAAAAGCGAGAGAAACTTAAGATAAACACCCCATGTCGAATAAAGATAGAGCATCCCAGCTGCTTGTCGTTTTTATGCTACTGCGCATGCGTCCATAGATAAGGTGCTCAACTAGTAGCTCGCGTATTTGCTTGGAGTTTAAAATACTCCAAAAATTGAGCAGTAAAAATAATATGTCATAATAATTAATCTACCAATCTAGTGTTTTCAATATTTTTTTAATTATATTCAACTAAAACAATATTTTTTAACTGTGAAACGTCATTTTAAATATAAAATTTATCTTTTAAATAAATTTTGTTTTATTACAATTTTTAACAATATTAAGTTTCGTTTATTTTCGGTCTTCATAAAAAATGTCATAAAAATTACTATCCAAACCAGTGTTTTTAATTTTTTTTTTAATTATATCCAACTCAAACAATAACTTTGAACTGTAAGACGTTAATTTGAATCTATATTAAAATTTATCTTTATACACAAATGTTTTTTTTATTTTTATTTTCATCAATATAAAGTTTCGTTTATTTTCCTTGAATCCTTGATTAAAGAACTGAATTAAAAACAATGGTAACAGAATTAAACAGAATTGATTTTTTAATTCTGTTGAATTCTGTTTCCATTGCTTTTAATTCGGTTCTTTAATCAGGGATCTGATTAATATAAATTTTTCAGTTTTATTTTTTGAAAACAAAAAATGTTGGAATCATTTATTTAACAATTATTATTTGTTTAAAAAAATTATTTGTTAATTATATATTTTAAAAGAAAAATGCACAAACCTTTTTTTCATTTGATAGGGATAGTGACAACAAAAAGTGAATTATTTATTTTTGATTTAAAATGCAACTTTTTTTTTATTATAAAAAATGATAAAAAATACAAACACTTCTTTATTAAAAAAAAATGATAAAAATTACAAAAATGATAAAAAAGATTTTACAGTTAGATAATTATCAATACATATCGGAGTACTTGTAACGAAAAAATTTTCATTTACGTACTATCGTCACTTGAATCATCAGAACTGTCACTCTCATATGTTGAAACGTCAGAATCTTTATCGTTTGTATCTTCTGAAGATTGTTCAATTAAATCACAAATAACATCTTCTACTTGCTGTGGCATTGAATCTCCAATGAACCATGTTGGTTTTAAAGTTTCATCTAAAATCCAACCATTATTTTCAGGTTTAAATCTGATGTAATCTGGATTAGTGGCATTTTGCCACATTGAATTAACGAAGATCGTACGCAATAATTTTTGTTGCAAGGATTTCAAGCATGGTGGAATAGTGCTTGAATTGATTGTCATGGCATACATTTTATTAAACATTAAAAGTCTTGCAGCGTTTACATTTTGACAATTTTTAATCCCATACATTAGAGCTATAAACTCCTGAACTACTATCATTTTGTTATCATCAAGAATATCCTCCGGATTGCTTAATGATGCAAATGTCTCTTGAATGTTCTGGTGTTTACAAAATATCTTGAAAGGGCGGACTTTTCCTTTGTTAAAAAATGCTGCTGTATAGTCGCAACCAGTAAACGCGTGGAATGCTGGTAGTGCAAGACATAAGGTCGGACCTAATTCCACTGATAATTTTGTGCAGTTAATGCAAGCTTGATCTTGATTGGTAGTTTTTTTTGAAGTACTGTTTGCCAACCAAATTTGTAAGTTGGCAAATTTATGTATATTTCCTAATAATATTATTAAGATGTCAGTGTCAGTTGCCTTAACCAAAATTTTTGCACCGTCATGTATTTTACTGATGTGAAAAATAATCCTGGTATCAGCTTCCTCATGTAGGCATGCTAATTCAGGTTCTTCGTTCTTGAGTACGATATTTCCAACCGAAGAAAATGAAAAACATAGTTCGTCGACCGTAATGAAAACTTTTTTATTTTTTAATATTGCAGCAAAACTATTATCACTCCAGTGATCAGCTAAAAATTTTACGAGAGCTTCTTTAAAACGATAATTTTTTAAACTTGCTAAAAAATCCTTGGGTCTAGGCTGTAATGGACCGCTAATTGTATATGGAATATCAATTTCCGCTCTGTTCAATCTTTCACAATCTTTGATAGAAGGAGTAAGGTATCTATCAAATATTATGTGTATTTCTTGGCTATTTGTTGAGCATAGCTTTATCAGTATTGCTTCAGCTACTTTTCCAAAACTTTGTGGTAGAGTAGAACCTATAGAATACAAATAATAGAAACCATCTATTATTTCTACATCAATATGTCCAGGATTTGAAACTTCAATTTTTGATTTTAGATGTTTACTTAGAGTAGATTTGTCTGTCTTATACATATGACCAGTACAGTGGAACAGTGCCGGAGGTACAGGTGCAAGTGGATACGACAGGCAGTTCTCAATATCAACTTTATGTTCGATAGCAATTGCTAAAAGTCGTCCGAAAATATCGCGTTCCATTTTTAATAGAGCTTGGTTGTCTTTACTTTTATTCTTAATTGTTCTTTTTGCACAGTCAGATGCAAAGTTAGAAATAACATTACGTTTGATAGATTTCACAAACCTTGTAGGATCTTCAGAACATTCCGAAAAGAAACGTAATTTTTGTTCATGACCTAATGTCTTACAATTCAATAAAAAATCAGAAACGTGTGAAGATGCTGCTTTACCAGTTGACATATTGAATAAAATATTCTTATCCAAATTTTCGCTGAAAGGATTCGTTGTTTTTTTCATTGTTTCAATAATTCTATTCAGCGTTTTATTGTCTTTCTCTATTTGATTCTTTTGCAGTGAATGAGAAGTATCATCTGCCCGTGATAGGCCAACTTCCGCTTTTACAGCTGATAAAATTTTGGTTCTTATGCTATGGCTAAGAGCCCACCTTTGTCTTGCAGCTATAGAGTTAGTGAAGTGGCTAACACCAGTCAATGTGTTACCAGCATCTGCATTTATCGTTTGCTCCAATGTTAGGTCCACAGGTGATCTACCTAAACATGAATTGGTACGCCTAACACCAAATGCACCTTGACAAAATTCCGCAATCAAAGCTGAATCGTCCATTTTCAGCTTAATTAAATTATTTAAGTACAAAGCTGCCCATTTGGAATAATTTGGTAGATTAAATGCAAAGAAATAATCACATATTTCAAAAATGCTATTTAGGTAGAGCTCTAAGTTACTGCAACGAATACTTCTGGAAAATCGATGATAAATATTAATCATTTCCGAGTATAGCAAGTAATATTGAGCGGTCTTTCCATGGCCACCCTGAAGCGTTGTTTCTCGATACTGTTTGTAATCTTCAAGTATTTGTTGTAGTGAGTCCTGTAAAATTATACGTTCATTGTCTTCACTCGGGGTATTTATTACAGCAGCTAAATCTTCATTCAATGTATCTGGATCATATTGTTTTTCCGATAAATACTTTTCGAAATGAAGAACTTGTAAGGCACCAGATGCCAGCGGATGCAATCGCTTACACCGATTAAAATGTTTGCTGTCTAAAAAGCTAACCATTGATCCTCCCGCTAGTGCTTCAGCTTGAACCAAAATCTCCACTAATCCACTGGAGTCAATGTACTTACCAATGGCTTTGAAATATGCCATTTGCATATGGAATGCTCCTAAATTTACAAACACATTATCGAATTCAGGCTTCTCATGTAATTGTATTTGCATAGCTAATTTTGCAATTGCCAAATCATAAGTGACGATAATCTGTTCTTGATCACAATTTTTCGCAATTTCCTTAGCAGTACAGAGAGTTTGATAAACAACTGCTAATGAAGTAGGAGACGAATTAATAGGAGGTAAGTACTCGACTGTTTGAGTTTTGCTACAATCAATACAAATCTTACAATTGTATCCCAACCACATGGGGAGAGAATCAATCCGTGATAGAGACATACTCCAAATATAATCTTTATCCATAGCTATTATTTTCGCAAATTGACACGCATCGATAGTCTGTGTAATTGAATCGACATGAACAAAAGGCATACTGGTGAGAGGTTTTTTGTAGTAAGTTCGAATACTTTGTGGAATTCCTTCGTAACGCCGTCTTTTACGAGGCGGATGAGATTCAATGTTGTCATCGTTAGATTGTGATGTAGAGCAATTCAAGATTTCCATATCACCACTTTCTTCATTAATCCTATGATTGAACTGGTATATAATACCAACGGTATCATGTAAAGTGTCTTTACCAGTAGCAGTGTCGACAAAACGATCGAAATTGTCAAAAGCAACATGCGTACTTAATCCGTTAACTTTACGGATGCCGGATGGTACTAAACTTTCGTCTTTTTGCGTTGCGTATGTCATTTCCGTTTCAATTTCTTCGGCTAGATTATAGCCGATAGTATGACCATACCTATTCAATATTGAAAGAACTTTTCTGGAACTTGTTATTGACTTCATTGCTAATCCGAGAGTAAGATGCTTAGATGGTTTTACTCGACCTTTAGAAACTATATAAATAAGGTCACTGCACACTGATTTAATTTTAACTAAATCCTCGTTTGAATTTTTGCGACGAATATCCGGCCCTTGAACCAAGTCACAAACAAAGTTAAACAATTCTTCTGGAATGGTGCACTCTCCACGAATAACGTCGTCCACGCTAAGATCTGCTGGTAACTTCTTATTTTCAACAGAGGTGATGCTATTTCGTAATTCATAAGCAACGTCCCTATGGCGATTTTGCTGTTTCTCTTCTAAATTAGCAATTTCACCAGCTAATTGAGAGGTATCAATCTTAAATTGATAAACAATTTTTTTTCTGTGTGCTGCAGAAGATGGCTCTATGATCAGTCGATCGCCAAAGGAATTTATTATTTTATTTTCTAAATTTTCAGCACGGTAATCGTGAAAGTCTTCGGCTTTTACTTTATTCTCACCAAATTCTAATAATAAAGCTTTGTATTGAGAAAATAAATCACAAAGGAACATGACTCGATTTTTTTCAATTATTTCCATGGTGATAACATCTGAAATAACAGCAAATGCTGACTGGTGCAATTGCCTATTCGCATGCCAATGTCCTGGTTCTGCCTTCTCTTTATTTTGACGTTGCAAAGTTGTCTTCAAAGCTGTAAAACAGTTGGAATGGTAAGCGACAGTCGGAAAGTCCTCTAAATTTTTAATTAATGACGAATTTCGCGATGATTCAGCCATTTCTTTGATTTCGGTTACAGTTGCCTCTTTTTGTGGAATCGTTACATAAAGTCGTCGCTTACCAACTTTCTTCTCAACGTGGCCGCAAAAAACACAAGCTAATTTTTTATTTCTTGTTGTTGATTCAGATGTCGTACTTGGTTGTTCTTCCAATGTTTCCTGCTGAGTAGATGAGCTACTGATGTCGTCGTTCGGAGCAGATATACGATTGGTCTCTTGGTCAGAGACTGATGCACTCGGTTGTTGATTCGCAACAGATGTACTCGGCTCAGAACATTGCGATGAAAGATTTGGTACCTATGAATTGAAAAAAAAACTTCGTTAAAATTAAATTGTCTGTCATTGATCATTTATAAAATATCAACAATAAAAATTTTTCAGTAATGAGACTAATAGTTAAGTACTTTGAGTATTTATTCGACAATAAAAATTTAAAAACAGCTATCCCATAGACAATATCGACAGCTCGAAACTTTTATAATCAAATGAAATATTTTTATTTGTTTACTGATTTTCAATAACAAAAAAAAACAGAAAAAATTTTTTTTCCCGAATTTGAAACATACATTTTAGTACTACTGTCAGTTCAAAATCATGTACAATGTTCATCTTGGAGTAACAAAAAAAAACCTAAACGATACTCGATAGATAGTATTGTTCTTTTTAAAGAAGGTCTGGCTACCTGAGTTCGTTCTTTAAAGGTTTGCCTACCTGAGTTCGTGGAGAAATAAGTATCATTGGAATAATTTTCAATTTTAGTATTAGATGAAAAACTAGGTAGTTGAAAATTTCTGTATATATCGCTGTATTAAACATTATTTTATACATTATTAAATATAAAAAGATAGTCTACTATTATACAAGTTTTATTAGATTAAAAACATCGTACTATTAAACCTACACTCAACGCAATAATATTTATATTTAGTAGCTATAAAATTATTCATTTGTCCTGTGTGATTAAAAATTGTACTTACATTTTGGGTTTTACAAAATTCTTCAAATTCTTCCTTGTATTTACTTTTTACAGTAATAACTTTTTTTAAACAATTCATGTGATAACCTAATTCATTTGTTGATTCCACATTAAGTTTTAGGTTATGATACATAAAATTTTTGTGACGTCGAAACAATATCATTAAAAAACACTTTTTAAATGATACATCACTAAAGTTAAGCACTTCTTGCTTTTCATTACACAACAAAAAACACTTCTTCATTTTATTCTTACGTTTTAATAACGTTAAGAATGAAATATATTAATATTAACAAAGTTTTATAATTTTGGACTTGAAAAAAAACAACGTGGCGCATAAGACTGTCAAAAACATATGATTGCAATATTCAGTACGGTATTTAGTTGAGCACCTTGCCTATGGACGCATGCGCAGTAGCATAAAAACGACAAGCAGCTGGGATGCTCTATCTTTATTCGACATGGGGTGTTTATCTTAAGTTTCTCTCGCTTTTATTTATCTTTAATCGTTGGCAGTCACTATTTGCGGGCATTTTTGCATAGGCACCTATATCTCATCATGTAGGGAAAGAATTAATCTTCAATTTGGTATGTATAACATGATAATACATTATGAACGTATATATTTAACGAAATTATACCTGTTTACACCTGGCTGACATTAGGTTGCGGCCAAGTGAGGGATGGCACCTTGAACTTTCTCGGTATCTCAGGTATATTTCTTTCTAATGAAATATATTTTTTAACAATTACAAGTGAACGTAATTGTTCAAAAATAAATAATTAATTACATTTTAATTAAAATTAATTGCGGCCAAATTTGGATGGCCACCTTTGCGGATCTGCATTGGTTTAGTTATAAATATCGATAAAAATTATATTTTATTAATCAAACATATGAACGTATAAATCACGCGGTCGGATCTTAGACTATATATACAATATCGGGACATCTTGAAGTGATTAAAAACATATAGTGAAGTGCAATTACTGAAATCCGTCGTGGATCTACAACCAAAATACCAACTACCTATTGGATTGGAGGTTAGAAAACACGAAAACAACAAATTGTTCACTCAGTGACACTTGTCATAAACGTCAACAATTCTGACATATCAAGCAGTGTTGCCAATATTATATACCACAATCTAATATCGCGTTTCGTGTTACGCAGTTAAAAAATATAAAATGGAAGGTCAATTTCAAATATTATTTGATAAAATGAAATTAGAGATGCAAAGTCAAAATGCCGAATTGAAGGAGTCTATAACAAAGAGTATTATGGAAAAGATGGATGATAAACTAATCCCCATTATAGAAGAAAATAAGACCTTGAAAACTAAAGTAGAAACACTAGAAAAAGAAATAGATTATCTAAAGAGGACTGAGAGAAACAATAATATTATAGTATTCGGCTTAGAAGAAAACGAAAAATCCTCTCATGAACTAATAATAAAGCTTAAGGAAACCTTCAATCAGGATTTGAGCATTAAAATGGAAAAACATGATATCAACAAAATTTATCGCTTAGGAAATATACAGAGAAAGATCAACAAACCGAGACCGGTTTTGTGTTCGTTTATAAACAACTGGAAAAAGACCGAAATTATCAAAAGTAAAAAGAACCTAAAAACGATTTACATTTCGGAGGATTACTCGAAAGAAGTGTTAGGAAAAAGAAAAGAGCTGCAAGCAAAGTTAACTGAAGAGAGACAAAAGGGCAATTTAGCATATATAAAATATGATAAATTAATCGTGAAAGAGAACAACTACAACCAAGAGAAAAGGAAAAGGGAAATATCCGCTTCACCCTCTTCAGGTAACATTCAGCCAAAGAGACAACAAACCGTAAACGTAACCAAGACAAACAGAACAAATGCTTTTGATTTAATGCGAAATAGATCCAGCTCTCTTACGAACATACCTAATACTAATAGAAACCAATAGCAATTAAGGAACGGCGAACGGAAACCAAACCAACCAAAGAAACTGCCAATAAAGAAACAAAAAGACAACGAACTCCCCCAAGCCGACTGGTCCTCGAGGGGGAAAGCGACCACAACCCTCCAAAATCTAAAGCCAACAATCACCGAAAATCAGTAATATACATAGCATCCATCAATGTACTCACCTTGGGAAAAGAAGAAAATCTTACGGAACTGACACATGCACTAAAACAAATCAAATGGGACATAATTGGGTTGAGCGAAGTAAGAAGAATGGGCGAAAGTATTACTTGTCATCCAGACTATTTACTATATCACATAGGGGAGACGCAAGGCCAATATGGGGTAGGATTCATTATCAAACAACATTTAAAACAATATGTGGAAGAATTCATAGGAATATCAGAACGCATAGCGATTATGAATCTGAAACTACCAGGATACAAAAAACCGTGGTCAATCAGCAGACAGAGCAATCAAGTCTGGAAACAATAAACAACTTCTACCGTAATTTAAACGAAGCAATTCAAGAGCACACCCATAAAAACCTTATAGTCATGCGAGACTTCAATGGCCAAATTGGAGCAAGGCATGCAGGAGAAAACGCAATACTATAGTATTGCCTACCAGAAGCAGAAATGGGGAAAAAATTACAAACTTCGCACTAGAAAATAAACTAACAGTCCTTAATACTATGTTCAAGAAGAACCGGAAGAGCATGTGGACCTGGATCTCGCCGGATGGTAAAACAAAAAATTAAATTGATTTTATCATGACCAATAGAAACAGCTACTTCACAAACTTTACCGTCATTAAAAGATCTTCCACACCAATCATAGGCTACTTAGAACTGAGCTCAAAACAAATCAACCAAAGGCGACTAGACCGAGACTAGACTCAGGAAACAGAAAACTCAACGAACAGCAACTGGAACAAATAGCAATAGCGCTAAAAGCTGAACTTAGAGACTTCAAAGAGAAAACTAAGGAACTAGAAACTCAAGATAAATACAATTATATAGAAAATACTATCAAAACTCAAACCAAACTCAAAGCAGATACTAAAATTTGTGCAAAAGGAACACTATCAACAGCCACTATAAAACTCCTAGAAGAAAGAAACCATGAGTTGGTTAACGAAAGAAGTACTCAAAATAGAAGACAGAAATTAGCCAATATTAGCAAAGATATCAATGAAAGCATGAGAAAGGATAGAAAACAACGGAGGATGCAAACGATAGAAAATTACATACAGAAAATCGGTGGAACTAAAAAAGCACTCAAAGAATTGACTGACACGAAGACCTGTATCGTAAAAGTGAAAGACGACCGAGGAAAATTGGACCATCACAGAACTAGCATATTAAAAACAGCTACGTCATACTACAAAAAACTATATCAAAACAATACTACGCAAACTGAAATCAACCTAGCAGATACCTCGAACACCCCCAGTATTCTCCAAACTGAAATCAGCAAGGCTATCGATACACAAAAGAGTGAGAAAGCACCCGGGCCTGATGGCATAAGCAACGAAATTTTAAGATATATCAAAGAGACCCTGATACCTGTCCTCACAGACATGTTCAATGACATCATGAATACTGAAACCATCCCCCAGCAATGGACCGAGTCTCACATCATCCTACTGTATAAGAAAGGGGATAAATACATAGACATCGGAAATTATCGCCCTATTAGCCTTATGTCCAATGTATATAAGATTTTTGCTAAGATCTTATTAAAACGGGTCGAAAGAACTCTAGACGCACACCAACCCATAGAGCAAGCAGGATTCCGCAAAGACTACTCAGTGATCGACCACATCCACGTAGTGCGTCAAATCTTTGAGAAATACGACGAATACCAACTAACATACTACATTGCATTTATTGATTATCGCAAAGCATTCGATTCTCTACAACATGATAAAATATGGGAGGCATTACTAGAACAAGGAGTTGAGCTCAAATATATTAGATTAATTAGAAACATATATAGCAGCAGCCGAGCAAGAATTCAATTAGAAAAGAAAAGTGCTTTTTTCAGAGTAGAAAAAGGAGTCAGGCAGGGAGACCCACTATCCTATTATATACCCACGACTCACCACGACCCACTATTCTATTATATAGAATCAATCTTCCGAAGGCTTAACTGGGAACATCTCGGAATCAACATAGACGGTGTACTACTGTCGCATTTAAGATTTACCGATGATATAGTGCTACTGGCAAGAACAGCAGAGGACCTAACCAGAATGATAAAAGAACTAGAGTGATGACAAACGGGTACAAACATACTATAGATCTAGGAAACACTGAAATCAAATATACAGACGAGTACATATATCTAGGTCAGCTTATAACTCAAAAAGATCCGATGCAGAAGGAAGTGGCCAGAAGAATTACAAATGGCTGGAAGACATACTGGAGTTTAAGAGAGGCTATGAAAGATAAAGAGCTCCATATAAACCTAAAAAGCAAACTGTTTAATACCTGCATACTACCTGTCCTTACATATGGTTGTCAATCATGGTCCCTAAATCTGGAGACCTCAAACAAACTAGCAACTTGCCAGTATGCCATGGAAAGGAGTATGCTAAATATTAAAATGTCTGACAGAGTAAAAAAAGGCCTCATTAGAAACAAAACAAAAACTACCGATGTAATAAACAAAATCAAAAGACTCAAATGGTGATGGGCTGGTCACATGGCAAGAGGACACGAAAAATGGAGCAAAAAGGTGACATGGTGGTACCCAAGGGAAGGCAAGAGAAAGAGAGGTCGACCACAGAAAAGGTGGTACGATGATGTTAGACAAGTGGCAGGAGTCACATGGAACAGAGTGGCTCAAGAAAGAATGGAATGGAAAAGGTTGGAGGAGGCCTATGCCGACTGGCAAGCAGATCTAGGAAAGATAACGAAGCAACAACTATTAGATAAAATTGTTTATTCAATATAAGATTTCAATGTAAGTTCGTTACATAAGAATCCAATGTACCAAGTGATCTGAATAAAGGGCTATATTATTACGTGTTAACAGCACGCGAGATTTAACTATGAAATCGGTACACTTAATGCACAAGTAAAGACATAAAAAAGTCACATATAAGTACATCAATAATTATAGTACTTACCGTCTATTTTGCGTACGTTAAAATTTACATTGGCGAGCCGCAAAAACAAAGCACACCTCTTAATCCCGATGCCGTCGCCATACTGGCGCGGCGCTGTCGCAGCGCTAGCGCGGGGCCAGAGGGGGGCGGGAACGCCCGTAAACGTATTTCTAGTGTTTGTAGTTTTGGAGATGTGTGGGTGACCACCATTACCCGCTGACTCCCATTACCCGGTCTTCCCCTATTTTTGTTGATCACAGACTTGTCTGTGTATGATCTTCCCGTGACTGCGCCTTCCTTCATCTTATTCTGGTCATTCATTTTCAAATGGCCTAGCCTCCTATGCCAATTTCACCGGCCCCCTTACCTATCTAACCGAAACACAGTAACACAAGTGCACTACTGCTTCACGGCAGAAATGGGCAAGGTGGTAGTACTTCCCCGGTAGTACTTTTACTCTGCACTATGAGCTCTACTACTCGAAGCTCTACTACTCGATTGATAATATCCTGTTTGTTTACAACGATAACATGTAATGTTCGATTTATCTCTTTTCTTCGCATTCGACTCTGACGTTGACAATCCGCTATGATGACTTGAACTGTCACTTTTGACATTGCTGCCAACTTTAGAATTCATCAGCATTTTCCTCGGGTTTTTCCACCGTAAAAAACAAATTAACCATAATCATAATAATTAACTCAACTTTATTTGCTAGAATATGGTGAAAATATACATATATATTGTATATATAATATAGTGAATACATATAAAATCAGCAGCAATGATATTCAGCCAAGACCTATAAAAGTTATTGAATTTACAATAAGATTCTCATTACAAAAAAGATGTCTTATAAATTGGCCTACTTATAATAAAAAAATCTATTATATTAAATGTCAAATATAAAATACAATTTAAATAATGAATCATTAGTACACAATAGTCACAGAGCCCGTTAATTTATTCACAATAAAAAATAAAAATTGTCTTTACATTTTATTTGAGTCTAACAGTTAGAGAGTAAGTCATTTATGGAATAGAAACATTGATCCATAAGCCAGTCTTACAATTTTATTTTAAAATATTTATTGGGTAAATCACACATTATAGCAGTTTTTTCTTAATATAGTAGTTTTGGGTGGCATAGGCATTATTAGCCTATTAGGATCATCCCTTTGTCTTTTACTGAAAATGTCACTGGCTTTAAAAAACAACTCCAAATTGTTTTTAACAAATACTCCGGCGCTGCGGGATGCAACCCCTTTGCCCATACGTAACAAAGGATAGGCACCCATGCTCCCCTCCGCAGCTTCGGCTTGCTGGTCGCCTCCGGCTTCTCTTCTCCATAGATATTCATAAATTAAATTATTAATATTTGTTCAATTTGTATAATTATCTTTATAAAAGAACCGTTTGATGACACGCCACTGTGACTCAATTCTCTGAGTGTGGGTGTGAAAATGTTATAGTATCGTGGTTTTAATACTTGTTCAAAACTACTAATATTCGGGTTCAGATTAGTTCCACAAGAAATTTCGCTAACTCCCTCATCTTACGTGAGACCACAGTTGTAAAATGTTCCTCGCGATGTGTTCTGAAATACTGTGCTCCAAACATACAAATCAATTACCGTAAAACGGGGTGAATAGACACAATTTTGAACTTTGACATCATTTTTATATATGTTTTCAATAGTCAAGAGAACATTATATTGTGCTTATATCATGTCTCTTGGCTATTTTAATAGTTTTCAGTCATCTAAATATGCATTTATTCCTAAATTACAGTACAAAATGCAAAAATATGTGTCGTTTTTATTGACCCGCTCATGGGTTCAATAGACACGAGATAAGGGGTGAATAGAAAAAAAATGCTAGGGTTGGCAATTTCCAAAGCTTAAGTAGACCTACGCACCTACCTAAGTAGCTAACGTAAGTGTGAAATGTAGGTAGGTACCTAGTTCAGTAGCTAGTAAATGATACCTAATGGTAGAAATAAAACAATCAGTAAAAATTAAGAAACTATTTAATTATTTATTCTTATCTACGAGATCAATTATTTATTCTTATATTCGAGATCAATCAGTTGCATTGTTTATTTATTGCAAAAAAAACAAGTTTTAATTCTAAATTTAATTTTAAGATCAAGTCTCATTATTAGGTATTAGATAAATACGTAATTAACAGTTTGTTATCGCGTCATCTATCGGCGTGCCAACCGGTGTGAAGCTAGGCGCGTGTCGTGTGCGCTCTGAAGCAGCGAACGACAAAAGAGGACGTCACCTCGGCCATCTTTCTTTTATTACCAACTTCACTTCATTCCATACTTCCCGCCAATATCGTATACACATCTGTCATAATTTAAATAATTGTTTGTATTTGAAAAATATTACATTATTTTTTACATTGAACGAAACGCATATTATTTATAACAACCGCATCAACATTTCTTCGTAGAAGAGAAATATCCGTCAAACTAACGCATCATCACATCATAACGCAAACATTTTGGTCAGCTTCGAGCCGCATCTTCGTATCCAGGACCAGCAGAGAAACTGTCAAGCCAGTCGTTCCTGTACTTACCATCTTCATCTATCTCTATTTGTGCTGATAAGTGCCGTGAATAGTAATTCCACGCAACTTCGTTACCTATCGCCACCTGCCGTCGCTTCGTTGATTATTATAACTGTGAGTAACTTTTGTTTAAACCATCGAAATGAGTGAGAATAGTTTTAATGAGGCTGAAAATAGTATGAGTATAAGCGATTTTAAAAAGCAAAGGGGTTCCATCAAGGGAAGATTAACTTTATTTGAGAAATATGTTAGCAAATATGAAAACGTTCCTTTATCTGACAGGCAACAGGCAGAGTTACTTTTACGAATCGAGTCGGTCACAAGTTTATTTAATTTGATTCAGGATAAAATTGAACGACTCTTAGATGACAATGAATTGCTTAAACAATTGGAGTATAGGGAATCATTTGAAGATCAATACTTTAGTATTATGTCTGTTGCAAAATGTCTTATCAGCGGTGCGAAAGATAAAAATGAAAGTGACAATTCTCAGTTTTCAAGTGCGCAAAAGAGTAAATCTATTCATATTAAATTACCTGAGATCAAGCTTCCCTTATTCGACGGCTCATATGATCACTAGCTCGAGTACAAGAATTCATATTTATCTATGATTCATAAACGTAGCGATTTAGATCCAATTCAGAAATTTCACTATTTAAAGTCCTCGCTCAGTGGATCAGCACTTCAAGTCATTAGTGCATTAGAGTTCACATCCGCTTATTATACCCACGCATGGGAATTGTTAGAAAATAGGTACCACAATAATAGATTATTGATTCATAACCACGTTAAGTCGTTGTTTGCTGCACAATCTGTTAACAAGGAATCACCGTTGCAACTTAGAAAATTAATCGATGTTGTGTTACGTAATTTAAGGGCACTCAAATCCCTAGACGAGCCTACGGACGCGTGGGACACTCTTATCATCTATATTATTGTTTCTAAGTTAGATTCTTGTTCAGAGCGCGAGTGGGAAAATTATAAGGGTTCAATTGCTCTTGATTAAAAAAAGGGTAAGATAAAATTAGACGAGTTATTAACTTTCTTACGAAATCGCGCAGACATGTTAGATATGATTCAGAATAATAGTAGTTCGAAACCCGTACAAAATCAAAGGCCTAGCAATACATTTGATAACAAAAAGCAAGCTAACCCAGCGCAAATGTATAAAACACAAAGTTTTGTGTCTACGCATACTAACAATAAATTCGATAGATTGTTACGTCTTTGTCCAATGTGTGGTGATAATCATGCTTTGTATGCTTGCTTCAATTTTCTTAATCTAACAATAGCAGATAGAATTAAATTCATTGACAACAAACGTTTGTGTCGTAATTGTTTGCGGGCCGGACATACACTTGCAGAGTGTACGTACGGGACCTGCAAGCAGTGCCAGAAAAAACACAATAGTTTATTACATATCGACAGCTACGCCAATGCATCCATTCCGGCTACCTCAGCGGCGAGTGCGCATAATTCACAACCGTCTGATAAGGCACCGGTCTCGGTCGTCTCCTGTGCATTGAATGAGTCGAAAAGCGATAACACGTCTTCATTACTACCATCACAGGTATTATTATCCACTGCCCTAGTCGAGGTCATGGATAATAACAATGACTATCATACAGCCCGAGCGCTGTTAGATAGTGGTAGTCAAAATTGTTTCATAACAGAAAGTATTTCTAAGCGTTTAAACGTATCGGTAATACAGTCCACAATACATATATCCGGAGTGGGACAGTCGGTCTCACAATCAAACAAATTATGCGATATTAACTTGCGTTCAAAGGCAGGTAACTTTAGTACACAAATTCGTTGCTTTGTTTTACCGTGCATTACATCCAGTCTGCCGTCGATGCGTATTGACTGCGACACCCTCCGCATTCCAAGCGAATTATGTCTTGCCGATCACACATACAACGAACCATCAGCAATTGATTTGTTGTTAGGCGCGGATGTCTTCTGGGATTTATTAGAGGAGGGTCGCATTCGATTGTCAAATGGTCCTTACCTATTAAAATCAAAAATTGGGTGGCTTATTTCAGGTCCCATTTCTATTAACAACCCACAAGTAAACAAACATGTTCACTGTAACTTTGTTCAAATATCTCAAATAGATTTGGACAATCGAATCCTCACTCCATACTCACCGAGGACGAACGTAAATGCGAAGAATCCTTTGTAACTACTACTCAACGTGATAGTAATGGTAGGTTTTCGGTACGAATACCGTTAAAGGAATCAGCTGATTTGCTCGGTGATTCTTACGAGCAGGCAAAATCGCGATTTATGTCACTAGAACGCAAACTTGAACGATCACCTTCTTATAAAAAGATGTATAGTGACTTTATGCGTGAATATATTGACTTAGGGCATATGTCCCCGATTAATGATTACCCACGGCCGCACTACTTTCTCCCTCATCACGGAGTGATTCGCGAACATAGCACGACCACCAAATTACGTGTAGTGTTTGACGGAAGTGCTACAACTTCTTCAAATAAATCATTGAACGATATACAGCTGATAGGACCGCCTCTCCAAAACGATATATTCTCCATTTTATTAAGATTTAGACAATACAAGTATGTGGCTTGCGCTGACGTGGAAAAAATGTACCGGCAAATTTTGGTGCACCGTGATCAGCGTAGCTTGCAACTTGTATTGTGGCGAGAAAATCCATCAGATGAATTAAACGTCTTTCAACTTAATACCGTTACCTACGGAACATCGTCAGCTCCTTACCTTAGCATGCGTTGTTTACGTCAGCTCGCGCAGGAAACAGATGATAAGGTTGTCGCGAAGGTCATAAATGAAGATTTATTCGTAGACGATTTGATTACCGGCGCGGATGAACCTATTGTTTTATCAAACATATGCGAAAAGACTTCACAAGTTTTAAATTCGGCCTGTTTCCCGTTACGGAAGTGGACATTTAATCATGACGTAAACTTGAAAACATCTAAGGAATTAGCGATCGGGGAACATTGTCAAAATAAAACCCTCGGTCTAGGATGGCAGGTAAATACCGATGAACTTCATTTTACTACAAATTTACAAAATAATTTGAAGGTCACTAAGCGTGTTATGATGTCTGTGATTTCACAAATCTATGACCCTCTTGGCATTTTATCTCCGGCCATAATTATTGCAAAAATCATGCTACAAAAATTATGGTTATGCAAAATCGATTGGGATGATTTAGTTCCCACCGACATAGAATCCATGTGGCATCGATTTATTCAAACTTTGTCAGATTTAACAAATATACGTGTATCTCGTTACGTACTGAGTGAATATACACAAAATTGTGAGTTACACATTTTCACCGACGCCTCACAGAATGCGTACGGCGCCTGCGCATACATACGCACCTACAGCGATAACTCAGCTATCACAACTAACTTGTTATGTGCAAAAAGCAAAGTCGCACCCGTAAAGACAGTGTGTACCATCCCGCGACTTGAACTATGCGGTGCGTTACTGGGCGCACGATTATATTATAAAATTATTAGCTGCCTTAGATTGGTCTTTACCAAGGTATTCTTCTGGACGGACTCCACCATAGTCATGGGCTGGATAAGGATACCTCCTCGCGATTTAAAAACGTTCGTACAAAACCGTGTGTCTCAAATAAACGAACTCACAGGAGACACACCATGGTTACACGTACAAGGTAAAGACAATCCGGCTGATATCGTATCGAGAGGTCTGACTTTGAACGAACTCAAAGATAACAATATGTGGTGGCACGGGCCAGAGTTTTTACAACAACGTGTAATAGTATATTCAACTAATTCTTCAATAAATAAAAATGAATTGCCCGAATTAAAATCTCAACATATTAGTATGCTGTGCAACAGTTCAAATAATCAAATCAATTTAATAGACTTTCATAGGTATTCTTCATTTAACCGGTTGCGCCGAGCGGCAGCTTACGTATTAAGATTCGTAGGTAACGTGCGAGTAAGTAAACAGTATCGTCAGATCGGCCCGTTGTCTTGTGACGAACTTAATGCCTCAACCACATTGCTTGCACGACTCGCGCAACTTGATTCCTTTTACGACGAATATAATGAATTAATTAAGCAGTCAGTCATTAAATCTAAAAGAATAATCGGTTTGAATGTGTTCCTTGATAACAATAAATTAATACGTGTAGGTGGAAGACTGAAAGATTCTCATAATTTAAATTATAATAAAAAACATCCTATTCTTTTGTGTAGTAAACATAGATTTACCGTGTTATTATTTCGAAACGAGCATAAGCAACTATTACACGGTGGGCCTCAGGTGTTACTAGCTCATGTGCGTGAAGCGTGGTGGCCTCTCGGGGGGCGAAACCTAGCTAGAAAGACAGTTCTCATGTGTGTCATGTGCACGCGTATCAAAGGGAAAACAGTACAGCCTATAATGGGTAATCTGCCGACTGAACGTCTGGAACCTGGATTCCCTTTCATGCGCTGCGGTGTTGACTACGCCGGGCCAGTGATGATTTTAAGTCGTAGAGGTAGGGAAGCTAGTCTCATTAAATCGTATATTTGCTTATTTATATGTTTGTGCACACATTCTGTTCACTTAGAATTGGTTACGAGTCTTTCAACAAACGATTACATACTTCCATTAAAACGCTTTATATCTCGCCGCGGCAAACCAGTCGAGATCATGTCAGATAACGGAAAGAATTTCGTAGGGGCAGCGAAAGAATTTGTTTCATTTCTTAGTGATAACAGTCAGGATGTTATCAATTTCGCCTCAAATAATAGCATTCAATTTAAATTCATTCCGCCATATACTCCTCACTTTGGTGGTTTATGGGAAGCAGGAGTTAAGTCCTGTAAATACCATCTTCGATGTGTAATAGGATGCGCCAACCTTACGTACGAGGAGATCAGTACTGTCTTAGCACAAATTGAAGCCATACTAAATTCCCGGCCCCTTACCACCCTTTCCACTGACCCTCGTGACCTGCAACCACTTACCCCCGGTCACTTCCTCATCGGCCGGCCACTGACTGCCCCAGATTGCAGAGACTTGACTGCCACGCCAAGTCACCGGTTGCTACGCTATGAAGTGATCGAGCAGATGAGACAGAGCTTAAGGAAACGATGGTCGAATGAATATATAACAGAGCTGCAGACGCGAACGAAGTGGAAAACAAACCAAGGCGAAGTTGAACTTAATAAACTTGCGCTCATTAAAGATGACAATCTGCCTCCACTACAATGGAAGTTAGGCCGAATAATACGTATTTTTCCTGGTACCGATGGCGTCTCACGAGTGGCCGATTTACTGACAGCATCAGGCATCACACGCAGAGCCTTCTCTAAAATTTGCCCGCTACCAGTTACATCAACCCATTCCGAAGATGAGATGTCATGCTGCTGATCAAGTTGGAACCTGCTGCTTCCAAGGCCGGGCCCATGTTATCGCGTCATCTATCGGCGTGCCAACCGGTGTGAAGCTAGGCGCGTGTCGTGTGCGCTCTGAAGCAGCGAACGACAAAAGAGGACGTCACCTCGGCCATCTTTCTTTTATTACCAACTTCACTTCATTCCATACTTCCCGCCAATATCGTATACACATCTGTCATAATTTAAATAATTGTTTTGTATTTGAAAAATATTACATTATTTTTTACATTGAACGAAACGCATATTATTTATAACAACCGCATCAACATTTCTTCGTAGAAGAGAAATATCCGTCAAACTAACGCATCATCACATCATAACGCAAACACAGTTTAAATAATAGCTATATTATAATATAGCTTTTTACCTTTTTTACATCTCGTTCATGTGTATGTTATTTATAACAATTTCATTTTCACATACTAACATGTCTTCAAATAGAATGGGCATTGTTTCTATGGAATTGTCTGCTATAAAATCTAAGTCATTTATTGTGTCAAGTAATATTTTCTCAGTGTCTTGTCCGTTTTCTTCTTTATTTTCTTTTTCACCAATATTCTGATCTCGTGTTTTATTTTTTTTCTCTTCACGTTTTCCCTTATATTTATTCTTTTCTTTGCCATCGTAAGTATTAGTTATAGTATTTTCTTTGCTGTTTTGTGTGATTTTGCATGTTAGTCCTCTCTTTTTTGTTTTTTGTTGGCTTTGCTCTTGTTTTATTTCTATGTAGTCTTCACGTTCAGTACCAACGCTTCGTCCTGGTACTATTTCCAATTTTTTTTTCCTTTTTGGTTCGGTTATGTTCATGGTTCCATATCTCATCTCTTTTAGCAGATCTAGAACGGATTTTTCTATTTCAGTTTTATTTTCATTGTTTTGCACTTCGGGTAGTCTGCTTAAAACCTCTTCTGCATTAATCGGGTATATTCCTGTTTTCCGGAATCCTGCTATAATATTAGCCTGACTGTTGTTACGAAGCTCTTCCATCAAATTATTTAAAAGTCTGGGGAAACATCCCTTTGGAATCGTCGCTTGGGCTTTTCCGTCGGTTTTTTTCCATTTTAATACCACGCCTCGCCATGCTATCTTCATAGGCCTGAAGAATGCCACATCAAGAGGTTGTGTGAGATGTGTACTATTCGCAGGTAAAAAAACAAAAGATATATTTTGCTCGTGGCACAGTTTAATTGTCTCCATCGATAAATGCGATGACAGATTATCGCCTATTAGGCACTTTTTCCCAATTTTATCCTTGAAATGAGGTATAATGATCGATTTAATCCAATCTTCAAAAATTGTTGCATCAAACCAACCGGATTGCGTACGATTATACCTTGCTCCAGGTGGTCCGTTTTCAGTCCACGTGTTGTACAAGTTTTGAGCCTTGTATACCACATACGGTGGCAGTAAGGCGCCGTCGGCTGTAGCGGCTATCATCAATGAAACTGAAGACTTTGAGCTATTCATTACCCTCTCTGGATACTTCGTTCCTCGTTTGGTAATAATTTTCTTGCGTCCTGGGTCATCTGTTAAATTAGTTTCATCGTAGTTTATTATATTGCTCAGATTAATGCCTGCCAATGACTCTTCTAACTCCTTGAAATTATCTTTTATCGTTTCTGGAGAAACTTCTGCTCTTTTTTTCTTAATATTTTGGCTATATCTTTGGGAAATTTGATTTTTGTGACGTTTTAGGAAACTCGCGACAAAGTCGGGACCTGGTAAATTATTTTTAAAATTGAGCACTGTCCGGCCCACTTGGTCAAGATAAACCTTAACAATATACCTCAAATCTAATGCATCTAAAGGGCCATTGGACCCCCATTCCGCACATATATTGATATACTTTATCATGCACTCTTCAGTCTCGTCTGTTAAAATAGTTTGCCCTCCTTGTTTCTTCATAGTTTTGACACTGTGTCTATAAAGTACAGATTTATCGATATCATATTTCTCAGCTATGGCCTTTAAAGAGAATTTACCAGTCGCATATGCGGCAACAGCTGCATTTATAATATTTTCATCGTACTTTCTATACCTTTTCCCCCTAGGATCAGGTTTATAAACACGCGGCATAATGATTTGTAGATACCTATAACAGAAGAAAATATTTATGTAGGCGATGAAAATATTGATCAACTTACATAATTAGTAAGACTGTACGTAAAACTAGGATTTCGATTCTGATTTGGAAGTTTGTAATTTAAGAACAATAGCTCCGTTTATGTCTTGGACATTGGCCTAGATATACGTATTACAGGTACCTAGACCTAAATCTTTAAACGGTACTTATATATCATCAATATCGTCGCCGAATCATAAAACGCCCAAGATTAAAAAAAAATTCTAACAAAAAAAAAATATTTCAATAGGTAGCAGCCCTAACACATATTTTTCTAATCACCTCTTACTCGTTTCTATTGAACCATTTCACGTGTCTATTGACCCCATACTACGTTTCCATTCACCCCATACTACGTATCTATTCGCCCCTTCCCCGTGTCTATTCACCTCAATAAAAAATAAAAAATTACTTGTTTTACAATTTTGCACATATTTCGAAATTTACATCACAAACGCACTTACCTTTTTATTAATGGGGATTACAAGGAACCAACGAATAGTACATCAAGTTGTGATGGCACAAAACACATTCTTTCACAATGAAAATAATAAAGTTTTGCAGGACTCGTTAAACCTGCATTCAAGGGACTCAGTTCAAAATCTTTTTTTATTATGTTGGCCAAGCCTCACGTCAATCCAGTGTTGCTATTTCAAGAAAAAAAAATACTGCCGTTTTAAAAAAATATAAATATCGGAACTTTTTTCTTTCAAAATGTTTGGCTATAGTCTGTAGATTAACATTTTTAGATTTGTATCTATTCGATTCTATTCACCCCGTTTTACGGTAATCTTTTTTAGCTACTAATTATATTTTGTCTGGTTTCATACGAGGAAACACGTTTTTCATTAGATTGTTGTCGACTCTAACGTAACGTACAAGAAAATGTTGTGCATGAGCTTTTTACATGTCTCCACAGTTACTTCCTTAAATAAAAACCAAGACTTTTAGAGCAAGGGAAATAGTCAGTCTTTTCAGACAACCTACACAGCACACCTATACAACCACAAAAACACTTCTTCACAGGTTTGATTGTTTTTTTGACAGCTTTTTCTTAAAGCGCTAAACACTTGTATCAGCGCTTGGGGTGCAAAAATTACACGTATGCGTATTATGATTGTATGATTGCTACTTTTATTTCATTTTCATTTAATGAAATGATTTATTTTTTTCAGTGATTTCACCTGTGAAATTTCACAGCCAATGATTTTTTTTCGCAATGCTCTAATGTCACTCTTGGCCGTGCGACCCGTTCGTAGCGACGGTATATTTTGCTCTTTCTAACACGACTGGGTTAGAAAGACGCTCTTTCTTCGTCGTGAGTCATCGGTGAAATACGAATGATTTGCGGTGTGCGAAGTATCAAGTAGGCAAGGTAGCAGAAAAGTAGCAGAGTGATTTTTAACAGACGACGTCAAGGCAGGTAGCAGGTCAAGTATGTCATATGATTTTTCACAAGCTACTTGTAAGTCATGCCATGCCTACTGTTATATGAATTAGACCATTAGCTTTTTGGCGGGAACATGCAATCAAAGAGATGTTGCTTTTTTTTGCTCTTATAAATTTATGCTAATTTGAGTGTCATTTATTAATTTCAATGGCATTTTGCCCATTAAAGAACACATAAGTGAAAGAGATCGGATTTAGGGGCTAGGTAAAATTCAATCAATTTTTTTTTTAAATAATATAAACTAGTGCTTGACTGCGATCCCACCTGATGGTAAGCAGTGATGCAATCTTAGATGTTGAGGCACACTAGTTTATTAAGAGCCTATTCACTCTAGCCTTGAAGACACCCAAATTATAGTTGCTCGGGAAGACCGCAGCAGGCAACAGGATACAGGCTTGGGACTGACAATGTAAAAGTTAGATAAATCATGAAAATGAATCATGATGATACTTTATGTAGATATGAAAATATTTTACACAAAGTTTAAAGTGTGCGCAAAACACGGTATGTTTTTTTACCAAAGGCGACCGCCTTAATCATAGATGCTGCGTTATCTGTTACTACAGCCAAAACTTTATCAACGTCAATGTCCCATTCAGAACCAGGAGTGAGAAGCATCTCAGCAATATGATCCAAAGTGTTACGGTCAAATGACTGATATACTCCAAGAGTAATAGAAAAAAATTCGGTACATATACCAAAGTGACCTGTAATTCCAAGAAAGCTTTTCATACAGTATTTGTTTCTGTCCACATATCGGTTGGAAGTGTTATATTTTCTATACTTTTTAATTTATTTTTAAAAACAGCTGATAATTTTTAAATATTTGTCATCAACCCAGCGAGTCAATGTTGTTTTACTTGGAAGCTTGTAATGCGGTGCAGTTATTTTCATAATATTACGAAATCCGTAATTTTCTACAATCGTGAATGGTTGATTATCTTTGCAAATCATGTAGATGAGGGCATTATTGACTTTCAAAGTTTTATTGCCACTTTCATCAATCGACTTTTGCCGTTTTAATGGCGGAGGTACAGGATTCTCGACATGGATATATTTTGACGCAGCTGTACTTATTGATGGCAGTGGTTCAGGGCTGAGAACAGCAGGTTCAGAGTCTGCTTCATTTGTTTTTGTAATTATTTCACTGTGAATATTTAGTAAGTTCGTCGGTGCGACTGCAATAGCGCGTAAGAGCAATTTGCAATACCGCGTATCAGTATTTTATCAATTTTTTAGGAGGAAGAAATAATTGGTTATTATATTATATTATATATATATATTTATAAATATATTATATGGTCAATATAATATATTTTTTCAACTGAACTTGTTTGTGGTTCCATTGCATGATATTGCATAGGAATGTCATAAGATTTTACAAATATCTTTATTATATATTGAGATATATCACATACGCGATATTGCTGCTAAAGGTTAAGTAAAAAAATTGACAATTTTGGTAGTTCCGCGGTTTTGAAATTAAACATTTTATTAGTTTATTATAATCATTTAATGTCACATAACGAATAAAATTCTTTCAAATTTTTATAGAACAATACAATGAAAAAAATACTTACTAATGTAGTACTTAGACTTAAGCTTAACTTAAAAAAAAATCTTGAAGACCTGAATATAACAATTAGAAATAAAGCACAGTCTATAAAATGATTATAGGAACCATACATTAGTAATCATTGCTTTTAACAGAAAACAACAAAAAATAAACTTTTAACTGAACACCTAAACTGCTACTATGGTAGGTAGCTCAAAAAAATTCAATCACTTTTATATCTCGAACAAAACATTAACTTATTATAATAAAGTAGCCTTAAAAAAATTCAGTCTCCTTAGTTTTCCATTAAATCACAACACTAAAAATAAAATCATACGAGTAGTTCTTAACAACTTCCCTGTCCAGTGAGTCACATGTGACTCACACGAACGTATTACCATACGTTCATGAGTCACAGATGAACATTTTTATATGCAACTTTGGGCACATTTTTTGGTTTGAACGTGACGTAATATTTTGGAAAATGAAATAAAATTTCCTGATTTTTTTTTGTCATTATTTAATTACTCCAAGAAAATTGTTATAAAAAACTAGAATACTAAAGGCAAGTTTTTATTTATTCGTAATAATAATAACAAAATTGGAGGAAAGAATGCCTTTTCACACATTTTACATTCGGTGTGCACCTGCTTTGCTTTTCGAGCCAATAAACCTGCTGTTTTCAGTTTTGTGTAGCATCCACTGCATCTTTTTCTTATAAGTTTATTACTGGCATTTCGTGGCATTTCCTCCAGAAAATGTCCAGAATTGCTGGAAGAAGCAATTGACGAGCTACCGGAGATTATCGAAGGTCTTTGAGGTATATATCTTTCTATGGTCGTTGCTGCAGGTCCAAGGAAATGTCGGACTAGTTCTTCTTGGACTTGTAAAACTGTTAACTTGGGCCCGTCTGCGATCTCATTGTAAATGCATCTGGCATTGACAATGGCGACTTGGAATAATAAATCTACTGCTATCTTTTTGTACCATGTTAAAGATTTACGTAACGGTGAATGAAATGAAGCAAGTTGATCCGAAATGTCGATACCTTTTTTGGCCTCATTATAGTCTATTATTGCATTTGGTTTCATAACGTCACCTCGCTTGGTAGTCATTAGACATTAGACATAACATCTCCATGACAGGTCGAAATCATGAGGACGTCGCGTTTATCATACCACTTGAGAACGGTATAGATATTGTCTTTTTGTCGAACTATTTGTTCCCCCCTTCCTAGCTTTGCTTTTACCACTTCTTCTGGCAAATTTCTTTTATTTTTACGGAGAGTGCCGCACAAATCAGTATTACGACCTTTTAAATATTCAGCCAATGGTAAACTCGTGTAATAGTTGTCGGCCACGATAATACGACCTGCATCTAAAAGCGGCTCTGTGAGCTGAACCACTGTCGAACCGGGTTTATCTAGACCTTCCATTTGTTGCGAGAATCCAGAATAAATTTGGTAGGACCATGTATAATTATTTATTGTGCAGGACTTATATATTTTCATCCCATAACGATCTGTTTTAGCAGGGTTATATGTTCTTATTAGTAACCTTCCATGAAATTTGACCATTGACTCATCAACGACAATAATCTCGGACGGTACATAAAGACTACGAAAATTGGCCACCATTTTATGTATAAGTGGGTCTATTTTATGAGTTCTTTGCTCTCCTATAACACCTATTTGAATATCTGTAAAGTGTCAGCATCTTAGAATGGAGGAGAACCTATTATATGACATATTTATTCTGTGCATTAGAGGATTATAGTAAAGCACGTCCAATTTCCAGTAGTGCTCAATTGACGGCTTAGGATTGAGACCCATGTAAATTATTACTCCAAAAAATGTTTTTAACTCCTCTCTAGAAACATCTTTCCATCTAGTCATTCGACTAAATTGTGCGGTACGTAATTCTTTCAACAATTGAGCGTAATTATTTGTATGGAAGACCATTTCATCAATTAAATCATCAGGTACAAAATAAGTATAAATTTTAGTCAAACTTACTCGCCCATCTTCAGTAATTGCGTCTATGTTTTGTACGCCGTGATCGCCTATAAACGTTTCCCTCCCTAAAGGCAAAATATCACTTTTCCATGGGGTATCAGACGCATTGGATGACGTTGAAGTTGTTGGTGTTGGTAATGGATTACGAGTCGCTATAAAGCTTGCAATTTGTTCGGTGTCCTCGCTGTCACGATCTTCATCATTGGGCTGATAATCGTCATCACTTCCATCACTAAATGGTTCTTCGTCAGAATTTTCTAAATAACGCCATATTTGTTCGCTCGTATATCTACGATTAGCCATTTTTCACAATAAAATCAATTTATAACCTCAAATAAACATCAACTATCTAATCTAATTGAAGTTATGACATTAGATTGACATTTGACAAATGACTAATCGTTATTGTCACTCAAAAATGTAATTGTGTGCCTGTGTTCACCTATGACTCACTGAACTTGGTATAAAGAAATTATCGCCCTACGTTCATGAGTCACATGTGAGTAAAAAAAAAAAAACAACGGAAATGAGGTAATACGTTAAAAAAAAATAAAAAAAATATTTTTAAAGGTATAATAATGTCTATTAGCTTTATATTAAAAAAAATTGTGGACGTGGGACATTGTCAAAATGAGTTGTATGGGGACAGGGAAGTTGTTAATAATGATTATTAACAATCAGTTGAACAAAAATTAAACTACAACCTAAATAAAAATAACCACTTTGGTTTTGGAAACTTAATGAGATCTATAGGTAATAATAAATTCAGCCCTTTTTATTTGTATGGTAAATTATCATAAAAGGCATGGCAATCTTGTGGAATCACACTCTTCAATTCTTGTAAATGATCAAACTATGTTTTTGCAATTGCCTGCCTCAAGGGATAACATTAAACAATGGTAACAAACAATCTAAAGAGTGCACAAAATGCTCACTTTGTTTATTACTTAGTCAAACTTGGGAAACCCGTGAAGACGTTTTTAAAAACAATAAAAACAATTAAAGTTGAATTGAATTTAATGTGTGAACTGACTAACGACTAATTACAGACTGACTTATTCTAAAGCTTCGAGTCCCAGGGCTCGGTGATGCTACATCAGCAAAACGACCCGCCGGATGGCGCGACGTCGCGTCAGGCCGCGTGGGTGCATTGATAAGCACCTGGTGCGAATAACAATTCTAAGAAAGTCATCGGATGTTTTTAACGGTTACTTATGGTGCTAGAAATATCTGATGACTTGGTGATGTTGATAACATAACTCCTCCCTCCGTAAGTTCGAGATCACCCGAGGATTGAGGATTATCTCGAATATTCCATAAGTTACATAATTTTATAATTCTACGTTTACATGCTAACAATACTATGCAAATTATAACTAAAATGTAAAAAACTATATGTCCTATGTTAACACTGTTATTATCTAGAACACTTGAATGATTATCGCTAACTTCACTTTCACTTTTCTGTAGTAAGTAGTTCAGGAACTGAATGTCGTCGAGATCAATTCCGTTGAGGTTGACAGGTTTTCTCTGCATGTCCGATGGTCTGGTCAGTATTTTAGGCAGGTTCATAACTGGAATCTTAGCGTAAGTTATATCTTTGCCTTGATTTTGGTGTCTTTTGATCGCGAATTCTTTTATTTTAACTAGACAATCATCATCCATTGACAATATGTAAGTTCCGCAGATAGATTCTTGCGAGATCTCATTTTCACAATATTTGGTGAGTAATGTTTCACTTTCCGCGTAAACTATCCAACTATTGGGTTGTATAAGGTCAGTTTTTACGTCATCAATCGTTACAGGAACAGGATGACAACTCGAGATGTTTGTGGAAAACTTTATAAGTTCAGTAATACAGACATCTTCCATCAGAGGTAAAACGTCGTTTTCGAAACACAGGAAACGGGCTTCATCTATTTCGCTGCATGACTGGGAGAGCAACTTTGTTTTCAAACCTTTCACAAGGATGTAAGGGTATTTGGGTAGGATAAGAGTGGTAAGGGCAGTGCTACTATTATACATAGGCAAAGGAATCAATTTATAATAATTAAACATTTCGTTTCTAATTAATGGAATGTGCATAATGAATTTTATCTGATTTTGTTTCACGTATGCTTTTATCTGTATACATTGCTCTATTTGTACAATATTCTGAATTTTAGCTGGATACACTAATTTTTCTGTTTTCTCAATATCCTTTAACAATAGTAATAATTCATCTGTATCTACAATTGATTGATGCAATACTTTAATCTTAGCGAAAGCAATAGCTGTTTCAATTTCATTCAGACGAATGTAAATTGTTTGAAAATTATTTGTTATAATATTATAGATATGGATTAATTTATTACTAGTTTGAAATAACCTTGATTCGTTTAAGCTACGATTAATATCTTCAATACTTTCCTTAATATGAATGAAATTATTCTTAGTAGAGTTAGCTATGTTTGAGAAGGTACCCACCATTTCAGCGACTATTGTCTTTTGCTTAGCTATCGCGTCTTGCTTAGATTTCAAATTATTAATTAATAGTTCGTACTTGATAGCGTCGTCGTGATCAAGAGTACCAGTAACTATTTTGATCAGAGAACCAAGGGGATTAAGTAAACCACGTTTAGATCTTACTAATGATGGAACCAATTGCCTATACTTTTCTATTGTTATATTCATAGCATATTCGGATTGTAATTCAACTCCTATAAAATCTGAGTCAAACGCGTTGGTATAACAGTCTAGAATATACTGTTTAAGTTTTACATAACTATCTATATTTAACTCTAATTGATCGTAGATTCCCTTTAAATCTAGAATCTTAATAAAAGTCCATTTATCATGGCTGATGATAGCTTGACCTTCCTTTACAGGTAGTAGACCTGGGTTCTTGTCAATCAGCTGCAGATGAAGGGCCTGGCTGAGGATCACTTGGACCGCCATGAATATTAATCTGTGGAGGACGCTTGATGTCTTTAATGGGAACTTTAGTTTTTCTATTTCGTGTTGTAACTGGTACAATGTTCCTATGTATTGTTCCAGTGACCTGAGCTTTTTGGTAGCGCGGTTTATCCTTGCTACGTCTAGTATTTACTCCTTTTATAAATACCGTGTCTCCTATATTTATGTCAAATTCGGTTTCTCCTCCACGTTTACCAATTATTCCTGTCTTTTTATTAATAATTTTATCTGTCAAGTATTGATACAGATATTTTGTCTTCCTTGCGTGTTCCCTAACTAATTGTTGAGTGAACTGCTTATCAAAATCTACATTAAATGCACTATTGGATTCGGTATGACCGAAGACTACTTCAAATGGAGTAAGATTTGTGGTGGAATGAATGGTATGGTTATATGACATAACTGCAAAGCTCATAACAGACGCTGCGTCCGTTATTTTACGCTCGTATTTAGCTATTCGATAAATTTCTATTATGGTGGAATGGAACCTTTCAACTATTCCCATAGAGTTAGGGTTGTGTGGGGTTCCAATGTGTAGATCAATCTTATAAAATGATAGCATTTCTTTCATGAGTGTATTGTTAAATTCCATACCGGGGTCTGAATTAATTGTAATGGGAGTACCATACATAGAGAAGTACTTTATAAGTGCTCGTACTGCTTCCGGAGTGGATTTAGTTTTAATTTCAATAGCTTGACCTAATTTGCTGAAGGCATCGACTATTGTTAGATAATTTTTTCCTTCTATTGAAAATGTATTAATAAATAGGTCTTGGAAAGGTTTCGTTTGTGTTTGAGATAATTGTAATTGGGGCTTCAAAGGCTTGCGGTCATATTTCATCTTTTTACATAGCTCACACGCATTTATAATACTAGCTACTATTGTATCCATATTGTGCCAAAAATAGTTTCGCCTAAGGTGTACTAATGTTTCTTTAATTCCTCTGTGACAATTTTTACCTAGGTGATATTTACTAACGACATCACGTTGTTCTTTCTCATCTTCTATATAAATCACTCTCTTAGTACATTCATAAAACTTTACTGTTCCCTTTTGAAAAAGTAATATAGTAGCTTCTGAAAACTGTTTACGGTGTAATTTATCTTCGAAATAAAAGAAATGTTTGATTTTAGGTCTAATATGTTCTTTCAGAAATCTTTTTACGAGATCTAGATTGTCTATAGGCAAGTGAACTTCTAGTATCTTTTGTTTTGCTGTAGATAAATCTTTAACGGTTAATTCGTTTCTGTTCCATGTATATACAAGAATTTGATTTGGTTTAGCATCTATAGCTTCTTGTAAAATAGGTATGCCATCCGTATCTAAGTCACGGGCTGAATGTATAGTGCCTATACTATCACTATTTGATTTTTCCGATGCGGTTATGGTACTACTATTAAATGAACACGGAGATTGTCGTCCGTCAATTGATGGAATACTTAAAGTTCTTTCTGAATCTGATGAGATTACCATTGGAGATGGTGTATTTTTATTTTGAAGTCGAAGTTTTTGTTCCTTTTTATCTAAATTTACCTTCTTTGAAATATCATCGTTTTCACCCAAAGCATTAATCCTGATACGTGATAATGCATCTGCGTTACAATTTTGTTTTCCGTTTTTGTATATAATGTTATAATCAAATTCTTCCAAACGTAACTTCCATCTAGTTAGTTTACTGTTCGGTTCTTTAATCGAATTTATCCAAGCTAGTGGTCTATGATCTGTATATATAGTGAATTTCTTGCCGTACAAATAAGGTCGAAAATACTTGGTGGCCCAAACCATGGCTAAAAGTTCTTTTTCGATCGTACTGTCTCGAGTTTCAGCATCGTTTAGAGTACGACTCGCATATGCTATGGGTTTGTCGCTGCCGACGGGACCTTGAGAAAGGACAGCGCCTAATGCATAATTTGATGCATCCGTCGTGAGGACAAATGGTTTTGAAAAATCGGGGAATTGTAAAACGGGGGCGTTAGTTAAAAGCTCTTTACACTTTTCAAACGCGTCTATGTAATCCTGTTTAGTAACATCTATATTATTCTTCTTTTTTAAACACGATGTAGGTGGCTGTGTTAATTTTGCAAAGTCTTTGATAAATTTGCGGTAATATCCTACTAACCCGAGAAAACTCTTGATTTCTGTAGTTGTTCGTGGTACTGGAAAATTTAAAACTGCACGTATTTTATCACTATTGGGCATAAGGCCATTTTTGGTGATAGTGTGACCCAGATAAAGGACTTCTTTCCTTAAAAATTCACATTTATCCAATGTGACTTTTAAGTTCATTTCCCTAAGTCGGTTAAAAATTATACGGAGTTTATCGACGTGTTCTTGGAGACTTGAAGAGTATACTATAATATCATCAAGGTATACTAAGCAGTGTATACCCTGAAGGCCTCGCAGTACATTATCCATGGCACGTTGAAACGTCGCGGGTGCCGTTTTTAAGCCGAACGGCATCCTTTTAAACTCATAATGTCCTGATTGAGTTGTGATCGCGGTTTTCGATCTATCTGTTCCATTGACCTCTATTTGATGGAATCCACTTGCAAGGTCAAGTGTACTAAAATATTGGGATTTGCCCAGTTTATCAAAAAGGTCTGTTATATTAGGCAAGGGATATTTATCATCGACTGTGATTTCATTAAGACGCCTATAGTCGATTACCATTCTAAATTTCTTTTCACCGGTCGCATCCATTTTTTTTGGAACTATGTGTACGGGTGCACTCCAAGGTGAGTGAGAATTTTGTGTGACGTTATCGTCCAAAAGTTTATCTACTTGATTCTGTATCTCTAAATTAAGACAAGGTGGGTGCCTATAAGGTCGTATATAAATTGGATCTTCATTTGTTGTTCTAATATTATGTTTAACTTGGTTCGTGAAAGATAATGGTATTTTATCGGAATAAAATATATCGCGATATTCGTGACACAGTTGTTCGATAACATTACGCTCTTCCTTATTCATATGATCCATTCGTAGTTTACTCAAATTTTCTTAAAATACTTTATCTATATCAAAATCATTTTTTATAAAATTAACTTCACATTCATCATTATTGAACAATATGACCTCAAATGGTTTATTGAATGTTATGGTAGCTTTGTTTTCAGAAACATTTTGAATCACTGTTTCTGCAAAGAAATCGTTACATTTCACAAGAGCAGTAGGCATACGTACATCTTCTTTAAATTGCATAAAATCTAAAATAGCGTCACCATATTGTAAGTTTGTTGGAATTCTTACTCGCGTCTCAGATCTAGGCATGACACTTATCTCATAAGGAGGGTTATAAATTATTAAAATAGTTGCATTATGTGTTTGTAACACTTGATTATTCATATCAATGTTTGCTCTTAATTTTTTAAGAAGGTCAGATCCTATGAGTCCGTAATATCTTCCGTCAACATTATAAACATAAAATTTATGAGAAAGTGTGCTTCTAAATGTTTTTAATAATGGTATATGTATCACTTCATTGTGCATACTCTGAGCATGGGTACTAACGACTGTAAAAGGTTCGTAGTATTTATGTTCATTAAAAAATTCGTTGGCTTTAGTAGGACTAATAAAGGAACGACTGCTGCCAGTGTCGATCAAAAACTTTGAATTGATTTCAGGGATCTCAATATGGGATAATTTTAGAATACTGTCGCAATAATTTAAGTTAATTATTTCACTATGCTGTCCGAGGCTGTTTCCTGGAAATTTTCAGGATTTATAGTCTCATGCTGCGTGGAGTCACTCTGATTGTAATATTCTAGATAATTACAATCAGTAGATGGTTGTTCTACATACTCGTTATATTGTTCATTAGTATTATGGTCATAGTAATAATCATAGTTATTATCTGAGATATATTCTTGACAAGAGGGTGGTTCTTCGATATAGTATAAATCGTTTGCAATCATGTTTTGCCTAACAGGGGCTGTGCGCATTGACACGTCAGAATCTACAAGTCTAGGAGCTTGTTGTTGATTAGGGGTTGTTTGGGGTTGGTTCTGAATACCGAACTTAAAACCTTGTTGTTGAGGGATACCAAACTTATATCCGTTGTGTTGAAACGGTGCGCGAGCTTGTTGGAAAGGTAGCTGATTAAAATTTCGTTGAGGCTGATTTGGGTTTACTCCAAATCTGTAACCTTGAGGAGGTGTAAATTTATTAGATGGCACAAAATTTGGTTTAAAACCTGTATGTTGTGGGTTACCAAATTTAAAATTATTATTAGATGGTTGCAAATTAAATATGGGCTTTATACCTTGGGCTACGGGCATTGACTTAAATGAATTTTGTAATGTTGATGGTTGCGCTGAATTTTGTTTAGTTAATTTATTTTTTGCATTATATTGGAATTGAAAATTAACTTCTTCAGTTACAATGCTTAAGGCATCTTCAAGATTAGTGCAAGATTTCAACCGTACAATACGAATAAGATCTTCAGGTAAGTTAAACAGAAATATGTTCATAGCTGTATTGTTGTAAATAATTAATTTTGCCGCTTTGATTCCTTCATCGGTAAGCCTATTTACTTTCGCAACTAAGGAACTTTTAGTGTTCTGAATTCTATGACAAAATTTAATGTACGTTTCTCCTTGTTTCATTTTCATAGACTCGAGTTCAATCGCTATACATTCCTCCGATCGAGGGTCGCCGAAATGTTGCGTAAGGATTTCCTTCAAACTATCCCATGACGTTATATTTGGGTGGTCACTAATAAGTGACGCTGCTCTACCAATAAGTCGGCTGCTTAAGGCATGGAATAAATACAATTCCTGTACTACATTTCCTGCAATCCTAGATCCGCTAAGTACATATTCACATTTAGACACAAATAGGTTTAATAAGTTATCATCGCCATCATATTTAGGGACAAGCGCTAAGATTTCTTTCGGGACTTGTCGTATTCCTTCCATCTTACTTAAATAAATTTACGTTTACTTATACTAACACAAAATAATTCAAATAATGATAAAGTTGCCAATGTAAGTGCAAACAAAATCAGATATTAACACTAATGATAAAGTTGCCAATGTTAGTGCAAACAAAATCAGATACTAACTCGACGATTTATGTTCGAGGATAAAATGTGGAAAAGACTGGGAATATGAAAGACAGGAAGTGAAAATTTTTACTCACAAGCTGCTCGATCCCATGTCCTCCTGAGCTGGATCAGTCGCCACGCCACACGAAGTTTCCGCGGAGACGTATTTATTTGGTTCGGTAATTTCGCGATATCAGTCGAAGTACTATTCACGAAACCGATTTTAGGGTTAACGAAGAATAGCTTTACGATATTTCGCGAAATATCCACAAGGCTGCGCCAGTCAAACTTGGGAAACCCGTGAAGACGTTTTTAAAAACAATAAAAACAATTAAATTTGAATTGAATTTAATGTGTGAACTGACTAACGACTAATTACAGACTGACTTATTCTAAAGCTTCGAGTCCCAGGGCTCGGTGATGCTACATCAGCAAAACGACCCGCCGGATGGCGCGACGTCGCGTCAGGCCGCGTGGGTGCATTGAAAAGCACCTGGTGCGAATAACAATTCTAAGAAAGTCATCGGATACAATAATCGGATATAATAATATATATATATAAACTTACATAAACATACTATTTAATATATTATTTACATATATAAGCTTAATAAATAATTACATACATATATATTTATATTAAACAAAGGAGTAAAATTAGAGCCGAGATGAATCTGCTAACGTTGTAGTGAGTAGGTGTTTCCGTACTTTCATCTTAAAACAACACCGACTGTTAGCCATCCTGATTTCAAGAGGGAGCTCATTCCATAGTAGAATAGACTGAATGAAGAAAGTAGAATGAAGAAAGTCAGAATGATGGGTGGGACATTGAAGAAGGCGATTATGAGAGGAACGAAGATATTTATTATGGTTAGAAGACAGAAACTGAAAGTGAGAGGATAAATAAGACGGAGAACTGGGAGAGAAGAGTATAGAAAACAAGGTAGTCAGTGCTCTCATGTTTCTGCGCTGACGAATGGGCAACCAATTTAATTGTGATCTATACGCAGACACATGATCATATTTCCGTAGGTTGAAGACGAATCGAATGCAATTGTTGACAAGACGGTCTAACTTATTGAGTAGATCTGCATTCAGGTCAAAGTAGCACACATCACCATAGTCAACTATGGGAAAAATTAGGGTTTGCACAAGCATTGCCTTGGTATGAGACGGGAGAAAATTTTTGAGTCGATAGAGAGAGCGCAGGATAACAACTACTTTCTGGCTTACATTTGCGACTTGGGATCGCCAGTTAAGTAACGGGTCAAGATGCAAACCAAGATCCTTGACGTTAGAGTTGAAGGAAATTACTGATCCATTGAAGATTACGGATGGAACAGTAGTACTGCCCACCTTGCACATATTGCGATGACTCCCCAAAATAATTGCTTGGCACTTACTGGGGTTAACCGCCACGCCAAACTTGTCAGCCCAATTCTTTAATACATCAAGGTCTTGGTTCACAGCATCGACTGCATCGGCTAAATCCTCAACTTTAGCTTGAGAGTAAAGCTGCAGGTCATCGGCATATAGATGATACGAACACTGAAGGTTTTGGGTAATCATATTAATGAAGACAGAAAAAAGGAGAGGAGATAGAATTCCGCCTTGTGGAACGCCAGTTTCTAGGTTACACCATCTTGAGCATGATTCCTCAACGTGAACCGCCTGCTGACGTTCCCGAAGATATGATGAGAACCAATCCAGCGCTTCAGGAGAGATCATTAAATGGGAAAGGATGGATAGGAGGATATCGTGACTAACGGTATTAAAGGCATTGGAGAAGTCAACCAGTACTAGAACAGTAACCATAGTATTCTCCATGCCGGTCTTAATATCGCCAGTCACTTTGAGGAGGGCGGAAACAGTGCTGTGCCCGGGCCTGAACCCAGACTGTAATGGACTTAAAAGGTTATTGGTGTATATAAATTGGGAGAATTGTTTGTGAACGCAGGCCTCTAGCACTTTTGATAGAAAGGGAAGAATGGAAATAGGACGGAAGTGACTGGGGAGAGAGGGATTAGGAATCTTGGGCAAGGGTAAAACATAAGCTTTACGCCACAAGTATGGATAAATACCAGATTCAAGTGAATAATTTATGATGTGGGATATTGCGGGAAGGAGATGGTCTAGTATTGGAATGATCATGCTGCGGCTGATGTTATCACAACCAACAGCTTTTGACTTAATGGATAAGATGATCTTCTTAATTTGTCCCGAGTCGACTGGAGAAAATGTAAAAGAATTTATGTTAGGACGCGTTAGACCGGATATATAATTTAAAGTTTGATTTTTGGTCAGACGATCTAGTGAGAAAGAAGTGGAGAAATGATTGTTTAGGTCGTCTAACTCAATGGCATTAGGAAGGTCTAAATGTCGCGACCTGCCAATACCTAGGGTTCCAAGGAACTTCCAAATATCAGCAGGCGAGGAAGAAGAAATGTTATTCAGAATATGCCGGCGTTTGGCGTTACGTATCATCTGATTACACCGATTCCTAGCAACCTTGAAAAGCAACCAGTTATCCTCAATGCGATCCTTTCTATACTTGCGGAAAGCGCGATCTCTCCGCCTCATCGCCATAAGTATTCCCCTTGTCATCCAAGGCGCAGGAGGCCTTTTTAATTTTACTTTTTTGACCGGAGCGCGGGTGTCATAAAGATCGACCACGACCCGGTTAAAAATGGAGACTTTTCCATCCACCAAACTGGCTTCCATTAATGGTTTCCAGTCAATAGCGGACGCATCGTTCTGTAGTTTTTCAAGGTCCATGTGCGCAAAGCAACGCCTGTACAGCACCTTAGGTTTGGGTTTGGGAGGCTTAAGGATATACGAGAGGAAAATGAGGTCATGGTGGGAAAAGTCAGGAGCAGAAAACTGCCCATGTGAGGAAACTAGGGAAGGATTGGAGGTAAGGATTACATCGAGCCAGGTATCATCACCCACAGTATTTAGGTGGGTGGCTTGGAGTGGCAGGAGATGGAAACTCGCTGACTCGATCAGATACATTAGATTACGGGAACGAGAGGAGTTTTCAGAAAGGAGGTTGGTGTTGAGATCGCCCATGATGATATGATGTGCATACTGAGAACCCAATGATTTTAATACCGATTCGAATTCGGTGAAGTAGTCAATGCCAGGGGGGCAATAAAGAACACCAAGAATAACCTTGGGTCCCTTGACACAAACTTCTAAGAAAAGGAACTCTGCAGAAGCTGAATAATTGGAAGAGGAAGAGCAAAGTATTTTGTAAGGTAGGTTACTACGGAGGTATATACCAACACCACCCCCACCCCTACCAAGCCGATCATTCCGAATTAGGATGAATCCAGGAAGAGAGTAAGAGGTAGATAAAAGATGAGGTTTGAGCCATGTCTCAGAAATCAGGATGGCATGAACGTTAGTGCCATTGAATGCTTCATATAAGTCATTAAAGTGACTGGGAACACTTTGAGCATTAATGTGACAAACATTCAATAGCCAGTCTCGTTGTTCATCAAATTTTTTACGTAAACTGTCGCCTAGGGTGTCGGTTACGGAACAAAAACTGTCGTTATCGGTTGACGTATCAGATTCGTTAGCAAAAAAAAGATTCATTATCAGATATCATAAAATAAATAAATATATATATACTATAATAATGAGAATATAAAAAAGATAAAAATTAAGTAACAAAAATATAGTAAAAGCGCCTATTAGTTCAAATTGCAACAACAAACGTTTGCATCTCTGCACCACCCGCCAGCTTACAATAACACCCAATTAGAACCTAGAGAATAATGTAACACAGAAGAAAACAAAAAAAAAAAAAGAAAAGAATCTAAATAAAAAGAGAATTGGTTACACTGCAATACATTTCCGAACACAACATTGTTTATAGGAGGCTTCAAAATTAAATGTGTAACTACAATTCTGAACGCAACGCGACAGTCAAAGAAATGTCAACCTGACATTTGACATTTAACAAATCAAATCTAACAAACGTCAATGACTACAATAACAATGTGGAGGGTTAGATAAAAGTTATTTACACAACAAAATATATGTATACCGACTATTAACTAAAACTGCAATAAAAATTGGAAGTCTTAAAGTTGATAAGTACTTACGTATGATAACCATGGTAAGTAAATGATTGGATTATAAAGTAGAAAAAAAAAATACATCTAAATAATGCGAAATCTATCAATTATTTACGTGGTTTTTGTTTATCTCCAGCCTCGAAGCCGCCTCTCTTTGCAGGGGATACGCCTTGGACCTTGGGATGCTTCAAGATGAGACTATTGAGGTCGTCAATATGAGCAATCTTGTGCCGGCTATTATCTGGAACTTTTATGATTATAACACCATCCTGAGTCCAGCATGCACGCATTCCGAAATGCAGTCGGGCCTTGGTGAAGATGGTCTGCCTAGCCTTTGTCAAGAACTCCTTTACTGTTATGGAGGTACCTTTTAAGGCTGTCTTCGCTCTCCATACAGCAGATTTGACATCGACACTTGAAAATCTCACTAAAAGTGGCCGCTGATGTTCCTTACTAGATGACCCAAGTCTATGGCAGACTTTTATTGAAGATGCAGTGATGTTTTTGAGGGCCAGCTGGTTGTTAGCGATGCCCAGTGCAACTGTTAAGAAATCCTCCTTAGCGGCTTCATTGACTCCTAAGAAGATGAGTGTCTTCCGTCGGTGCCTGGTCTCTAACACATCTAGTTGCCTTGAACACTCACTGATTTGCTGCCGGAGTAGCCCGAGCATGGAGAACATAAGCTCCCGAAACGTACGGAACTCTTCTGCTACTTTAGCCACGGTGTCCTTGGCTGGTCCTGCACTCTGTATTTGTGCTTCAAGATCACCCATCTTTTTGATGAAGCTCTCTTCTAGACTCTTCTGTGCAATCAATATTTCAGTCAATTGCGACATTTGTAGTATTGTGAGTTGTGCAGTATAAAATAATAGTGGGTGCAAATGATCAGCTGGCAGGTGGTGTACTATTAGTGCTTGTTGTTACATTAACGCACCGCAAACGTGAGTACCGTTAAATGCAAGTAGATAAATTGATTATTTGAAAAAAACGAATTAAAAGTATTTTTAATAAATTAAATTTGTCAGAGATACGTGTATACTTTTTCGCACCTACCGCCGAAAAAAAAATTTTATCTGTTAATGCTAAGTTTGGAGGTTCAACCCATGACTCCATCATATGGGAAAATAGTGATATTAACAACTATATGAAATCTCTGCATAGGCAAAATGAAATTGTGTGGCTTTTGGGTAAATAATAATTTTTATTTTATTTTATCAACTATGCAGCCATTTTCTTGATTTATTCTTTAAAAAAAATCTTACTTTACAACAGGTGACTCTGGTTATCCTCAAAGGCCATGGTTGATGACGGCCTATTTAGACCCAGGTCAAAACTCTATTGAGGACACTTACAATTAAGCACACTGTTCTGCAAGAGTTGTAATTGAAAATACTTTTGGACGTTTGAAGAATCGGTGGCGTTGTGTACACAAAGATAGGACGTTGCATTATCAGCCAGTAAAATGTGCACGAATCATTATAGCATGTTGTGTGTTACATAACATTGCTCTACAATATAATGTTCCTGACCCTGAAGACATGTCTGATGCTAGAGAACACCAAGGTAATTAAAAGTTTGAATTTAAATAAATAAATAAAAAATATAAATCATTTATAATAATACTTTATATACTTCTTGCAGAACCACTTAATCGACGGAGGTGGTGGTGGAAAATGAAGGCGCAACTGAGTTATTAATGGGTAGAGCATTAAGAGATCAATTAGCTAGGAGAATTGCTCGAAGATAAACATAAAAATAAAAAGTACAACATTTACAAAATCTATAATTTATTTTTTTTCTAAAATATCAGCGAATCTATTTCCTAAAGCTAAAAATTGGCCAAACATGACTAGCCATCGCTGTTGCATAGCTAGTTCAGCTTCCCTTAGTCTTGTTCTCTCCCGCTCCGTTTCTTGCTGAAAAGCCCGCCATTCACAGTCAGATCTGGCAAAAGCTTGCCGTGCCAGTTCTGATTGTGTCTGTGTGCGGGTCCTTCTGTGCATTGGGGACCTTGGGTTTTCACCTCTTCGCCGCCGACGAGGCGTGCGGGGCAAGGGTGTGGGGTTCTGTAACATGCGACGTCTGGCACTAGCAGGAGGCGCGCTGTCTACCACATGCTGGGCTGCAATTTTACAAAATCACCATTTTAAATGTTTTTTGATGGTCAAAATTCAAAACCATTTATTCAGTTTAGGCCCTCGGAAGGCACTTATGAAGGTCAAATTTAAAGTTACTGAAGCTACTACCGGTTCGGAAGTCAGCCTTCAACTGAGAAGAAACAGCAAGGTTACATTCATTTTATTTTTATTAAATTATTTTATCTATTCTGACTTTCTGGCTATTTTATAATATAAAGGTAACATTCAAAAACAAAAAAGAAATAACAAGACTACAAAATTGAAAATGACAATAATTACTTACAACTAAAACAAGTAAATTAGAGGTGCACTGTGCAGAGAGTAGCTATTTCCATACATTTTTATCTCCAATATAATGAACTACCTTGTAATACGCTTTTTCTTTCAAAACTTTCCTAATATAATTTTTAAGTTATCTTATTATAAAACCGAAATCAATTACCAAGAAATGACTTGTTTTCTTTAGTTAGTCTAAAGTATGGAACAACTAACTTCTCCCTTTGTCTTCAGCAATAATAATGAAAAATAAATATCCTGAGATATTCTTTATACATGACCATCTGATCCCAAACTAAGCAGAGCTTGTGCTATGGGAACTAGATAACTGATATACTACACATAATCCTTTTTTTTCTAAATACATACTTATATAGATATTTACACCCAGACACAGAACAAACAGTCATGTTTATGCACACAAATGTTTGTCCTGGGTGGGAATCGAACCCACAACCTTCGGCTTGGCAGTAGAGTCTCTAAACACCAAGCCAACTGGCCTGTCTAAACAAATCCTGTCAGTAAGTACCAAAATTTGTTAGAACCTGTTTCTAATTGTATTGGGGTAGGAGGGCCTCTGGCTTCTGGTGCTCTGGTGCCCGCCAAGCTCAGCTCACACATAGGCACGAAGGGTGTGGATTGACTGGATGTCCCAGGTCGATTCCAGTCTTCCTCAGCTATAATAAAAAAAAAAATTCAATTCAATTTGTTATTTAAATGCCTCCCAACATGAATTAGGGCAAACATTATTTTGTTGGAACTGCAGGAAAAAGCTAGTGTGATGTGTAACAATTATAAATCTTACTGGGAAAAGTTTCCTGCATTGGGATTACATTTGAGGCTGTCGGTGGTGGCGGTACGATGATCTCCTGTAAAATAATTTTATTTAAAACTGATATTACTACTCTAATGGAAGATGAAATGAAAAATTAAGCAGAATGAATCCTTACCTCTAAACCAATCTCTGGGATCTCAAGAATCCCAGTAGCCGCTTGAGTGCCTACAATGCTAAGCGCCCTTTGCTCCAAATCACTTAATTTTAAATTACAAGCTGGACCACCACCAGTGCACTGTGCATCACGATAAATGCGACCAGCTTTCTTCTTCGCGTTATTCTTGAAGTCGCTCCAAACCTTTTCACACACGCAACAAATAAAGAAGAATGAAGCAAAAGCAGAGGATACAGGAACAAAAGAGTCAAATATGAATGAGTAGACACACCTTTCTCCATTTTTCTACTGTCTTCGTGTCACCAGTGGCATCCGCATTTAATAATGCCGCTAGTTCCGCCCAGCGCTGACTATTAGTGGCCCTTCCTTGTGGTCCTTCAGTGGGTTTGCTAAGGTCTCCATTTCTATAAAAAAAAAGATCTCTAAAGCAAAGTCTTTTTATACCGCATTCCTCAACTTGAACAATCGTTCGAAATTAAAGCACTTAACTTTTAATAAAATATGTTTATCTAAAGTAATACTTACCTTTCCATATACTCCACTAGTAACTGGAATTGCAAAGCACTTGTTCTCATTTTAAAAGAGGAAGTTTGTTACCGTTAAAACTATTCGGATCGAAAGAAATTCAAACAGTGTCACGATATTAACGCGAGCCACGACTTTGACAAAATATAACCCAATCAATTTCGAAATAACTAACGTTTCACACATATTAAGCACTCCTACATAACGCTTTCAATTAGCAGGGTTATATCAAATACTACCAACATGATAACATGAAAACTATTCGAAGTATCGAGTTAACGTTAGCGAGTACGTAAATATTCACGTAACTCATGGTACAAGCTTTATCGAAAACTATTCGATGGGCGTTTACTCGCCAGTGACTAAAGTAAGTTTCGATAGCAACTCATGGTAGAGGTACAGGTGTAATTACTTCGTAACGACATGGTTTGGTACTAGCTTCTGTAGTCATGGTGGCATATTGTGAGGGTAAAAAGATTTCCCGATTTTTTAATTTTCTTTCAATTACTGAATGAACAGAGTCTACCTCCATTTGGGTATGCCCTTTTTCCAAATATTTTTGTGTTATGACTATGTTCTTTGCCATAGCTAATCTCAGTAACGTACTTGACACAATATTGTTCCTATTTTGCGCAGTGCAACCATCTGAATAAATTATCACATCTTTTGGACTATCATTAATCAACTTGGTTACATAATCTTCTAAAAATGATGCGTATGTCGTAGATTTCAAATCACAGGCAGTCTCATCAAACCAGTAACATGTGACACTATTAATTCCCAGATTGTAGACTGAGAAATTATGTACACACACATACAAACAGACAGACAGACAGACACGTCAAACTTATAACACCCCGTTTTGCGTCGGGGGTTAAAAACTATTATAAAATATTAATACCCGTTGTATTCCCGAGTGAAATTTGGATATTAACAAAACACGCAAATGACACTATTAAAAGCATTCAATACAAATATAATAAATATACTTACACACTGGTTATTTACAATAAATAATCAATCATAAATCAGGAGCGCACACAATTCCTATCCAGACTTCCACTACAATGCCAGTAAATACGCGGCTTTGCCGCCAAATACTCCTTGAGAACTAATACGCGGTATTGATATAACGGCGAAATGGGCGTTTCTTATTGGCTAATTCAAATGGTGTGACTTCCATTAGGTGCCAATAGACACTCAGAAGTCGACGGCGCGAAAACTAATTTTTGCGACTTTTGTAAATACGCGGTATTGCAAATTGCTCTTACGCGCTATTGCAGTCGCACCGACGAGTTGACATTGCTCAACACTTGTGAATATTCTTTATTCATATCCAAAAGGCAGCCTTGTGAATATTTTTTACGTGGCTAAGCAAGTTTGATGTATTGCCACAAGATTTAATAGTTTTTTGGCAAATTTTGCATTTTACAAGGTTTCCCTCAATTTTTGTAAAAAACTTCCATACATGACTTTTCTTTGGAGGCGCCATCTTGTAATTAACTAAAAAAAGAACGAATCAATTAATGTTTATTTTTTCCCATAATTTTATTTTGTGTCTGTTGTGTCACATCACTATTGAGTTAATTTGTTTACATGTTTAAAAACTAAATGAATAATACACTAAAGAAATTATTTGATGCAATACACGTAAGTAGTGCTTCATAACATATCGAATAACTACTTTCTTCATTATAATGATATAGCATTTATAAGAATAAAATAAAAATATATTTATTATTATGAATTGTATTATAATATAAAAGATCATCATGCTATATCTTCAATATAAAACACTGTCACAAACGAGTAGAGGTTAGGTTCATAAACATAATAGAAATATAACATTACATACCTTTTCAACTTCGAACTAGCAATCAGACGATACGTCAAATCAGTTATTTTAGAGAAATTAATTGTAGTAGCAAGTAAAAGTCTTACATAAATTTGTCTTAGATAAACAATTAAAACAATGATTTATTTGCGTTAACGCCAAACAGAAGCAGACGACGCAAGAAGAGTAGAGTGAGTGTAAATAAATATAATGAACCTATAGAATCCACAGACTATATACATTGAGAGTGAATGGTCGATCGATCTGTCAGGATAGATTAGGTAATTAAGATGGTTACTCACAGATGTCACTATCTTAATGAATCTTATTTAAAATTGAAGTCATCAAGTAGTATTAAAATTATTTAGTTCTTTAATAGATTCGACAACAAAATAAAAAAAGCAAATATTCGATGTTTCTATAAATAAATATATCGAATACAATAAATATTTGTCAAAACATCGAATCAATCCGATATATCGTACGGAAAACATCGAATAAATTCTATATATCGATACTAAGTGAATATCCCTAGTTTGAAGCACTTGCCATAACGGATGAAACACCGATTGGTCTTCATATTAGCAGGACGCAGGTCCAGATATTTCTTTACAATAGTTTTGTATTCTGCTCGGATTACGAAGGATCGGTCAATTTTTGTTTTTGTGTCAGTCAGCTTCACTAACAGTAAATCATCCGAGTGATTTTCGACATCATCAACAGTTATTTTTAAAAGTTCATTGCCACGACAAGCTCCATGTACCTACTCCGAAAATTAAAGCCAGCTGTAACAAAACCGAATGTGAATAAGACAAGTATCTATCGAAGTACAGGTTACAAATTAATTGCGGGTTAGTAAATTAATTCCAAGGGATCGCATTCTGTCTCGGAATATTTTATTCTCTTATACTATCATTTTATTAAACATATTATTTTGTAATTTCAGCTTATTCTAACACAATAGTTTAATTTTATAACAATTTACATCTATTTTATTCTCTATTTTATTCTCTATTTTATTATTTAATTTATCCCGTTCTAACAATTTCTTTATTACAGTTTCTTATATTTTTAATGCCCTCTGCGTTATTTACGATGAGTCGGGTGAGTTACTACCGGGATATTGAATGATTCTCAGGTTTTAAGTATTTCACCTTTAGAGTTCATCCATTTCGAGTTATCCATGTCGCGCTCCGTCATTAATTCTGTCAGCACTTGGCTCCTACACACTGGTATATTGTATAAGTCCCTTTATTTATGCCAGTGATTTCAGCAGCTAAATCAGGATCGGCGAAGAATCTTCTAGACGTGTTGCCTGAATTGGAATTGCCGAAACCAGGTTTCGGCATATTTATTACAAGGCTAGTCTTTTCTCTATATTTCATTTGGATGTTTTCTTTTGTTTGAAAGTTCGCAGTTTTTTCTTCTGCAGTTTGGGCTTGCCACTTTTGCCATGGAAGTTTGTAAGCTATGTGTAAAATAGTTTCAAAGAAACGGATTCTAGCGTGACGAATTGGCAATCCGAATCTTAATGATTGAGGATCCTCCACATTAAAATTTTCAAAGTCATTGAAGTATTTGGACGTTTTCCCACATATGTCACATCTATCTGTAGTCGGTAGCTGCGTTGCAAACTTTTGCTTCAACCATGGTTGGGAGTAATGTATGTCGCACGAAAGTGGCTCTATTATGATTTTCTATTTCAGTTTTGAACAATTGTTTTGTTTGGTCTTTTAGATACTTTAATTCCTCATTTGTAATGTCTACTGTTTCGTGAAGAAATCGAATGCGAATTGGCCGGCAAAAACGAGTAGATACTCGTAGATGAAGGAGTCGAATTTTGCCACAAAATCTTCATTTTATCTCCAACACGACAACTTTGGAAAATGTATGAGTCATCTTGAGAGCTGTCTAGAAACTTTTGTTGGCAGTTTGATGCGAGCCATCACATCCCCATTTTGAAATGAGCTCCATATTTTCCATTATTCTTCTGTAGTACAGTTTTGGAGTACATTCTCAAGATAAAGTCTTTTAGCTATATGATCCAGTAAGTATTGGAGCACAACTTCCACACACGTCTCTGTAACTCGAACTGCCTCTGGTTTTGAATAACAGAGTCTCTTTGCTTCTTTTATAAGGGTATAACAAGGAAATACAGTGGAGCGTCGATTATCCGAACTAATTGGGGGACGTGGGTGTTCCGAAAACCGGTATTTTCGGATAATCGAACTATTTCGAAGTACATATAGATACTATAATCGAATATATGTAGAACTATAATCGAAGTACACATGTATTGATTAAGCCATATATATTTACGTACAGGTAAATGAAAACCATATTATTTGCATTTACATATATCTTTAATGAAAAACAGGAAAAAAACAGAAAAAAAGGGTAGCAAGTCGTCCTTAGAGTGTACCTTAGTAGTGATTCCATTTTTTTTTTACATCAAAATATTGAATAACCAGCGGGAATAATTTTGTGCTTCCGTGATTACTAGAATCAGTAGCCACACTTATGAATGGTACATCTTGTAAATCAGTCTTAAGTTGTTCAACCGACAAAGGGCTTAGCACTCCGGTGGCGGTCGCAGTTGCTTTTGTTCGATTGCTCGTAACTTTTTTTGCAGTATCTGGCGCAGAAAATATTTCGCGGTTGAGAGCACAAGTGCAATCCAATGAATTAAAAGACATATGATGGCTTACTGTATGATAGACGAGAGCGCCTTCCACTGCTGGAAATAAGGAGGTCCTCCGATGTCGATCTCACAAAATATGTTGCAATATTCGAAGTACTTGATTGATTCTTTTAATTTGTTTTGTGTTTCAGCGTACTTAAATGCTCATTTAGGTCTGTGACGCCTTTGTTTGCGATTGAAATACTAGAATAGAATAGAATAAAACTTTATTGTCAATTTAGTAATTAATTAACTACAGAATCTACCCATATCGGGCATACAATAGAAGTCGGACACAAATTTAAATTATGTCACAATAAAATATACAGACATTCAGTAATAATAAATACATTTTTCATAAATAATGAATATAAATATAAAATAAGAAAATTTAACAAGTCAAAAAGAAAAAAAAAATTGGATCAATTACAACTTATTCACAATTATGCCAATATTTATTATAAAAAATTCAAAATTCATTCAAGTCATAAATCACATTTTGAATAAGCCATTTCTTTAAACAATTTTTAAATTTAATGTTTGGTAAATCCTTTAGATAAATTGGCAAATGGTTATATACACGTATTGCTATAATCAGAGTACTCTTGGCATAGATCATTGATTTAATTTTTGGCAAGTACAGGTTGTCATATTGCCTCATAGGAGTCTCCCGTGTACGATAATCAGTTTTTATTAAAATAGTAACCTTGATTTTTTACAAATAAACAGAGTTTAAGTAAATATATGCATATTAGTAAGTACTCGTAGAACAAACGACACAAAACGCTTCCCAGTCATATCTTCCTTTTTTAAACATCGGGAACTTACTTTCCAAATCACTGTTAAATAGGCATTTACGCTTAGGCATTTTGGTGTCTAATCTGAAAAGAATAAAATAAGTACCTAAAAATATAGTCAATAGAGAATTTGAAATGAAATGAAATATTTATTCAAATAGGCCTTCACAGGCACTTATGAATGGTCAGACTCTAACACCGGTTCGGAAGGTTGCTTTTACTGAGAAGAGCCGGCAAGAAACTCAGCAATTACTCTTTTCAAAATAAGATTTTGTACATAAAGATGTGTCCTGCTGGAGCGAGCGCTACACCCAAGCATTGTCGTCATTAAAATAATTATTTGTATTAAAACAGTCTTAATTCTTTCCTTAAATTTTTGTAAAGGCAAATTTTAAATTTCAGCAGGGATTTTATTATAGATGCGTGCACTAAGTCCTAAAAATGAGCCTTGCCCTTTTTGCAGTCTATATGCAGAAGTGACAAGTATATCCTTATTTCTAGTATTGATGGAGTGCATATCACTCTTTTTGACATAAAGACTAATATTTTGATGTACAAATATTATGTTTGCATAAATATACTGCGATGCAACTGTGAGGATATCAATTTGTTTAAACTTTTCTCTGAGGGAAGCTCGAGAACTCAAATTATAAATTGCTCGAACTGCTCTTTTTTGCAATATAAAAATTGTTTCTATATCAACAGCTTTACCCCAAAGCAAAATGCCGTAGGTCATAACACTATGAAAGTAGCTAAAATAAACTAATCTAGCCGTATCGACATCTGTAATCTGCCTGATATTTCTAACTGCGTAAGCTGCTGAACTAAGTTTTCCCGCAAGACATGATATTTGTGTCCCCCATTGAAGTTTTGAGTCTAAAGTAATTCCTAAGAAAACTGTTGACTCAACTAGGCTAAGAGCTTCATTGTCTAACATTAAACTACAGCCTAGTTTTTTAACATTGGGTAATGCAAATTTAATACATTTAGTTTTTCTTGCATTTAAAACAAGATTATTAACAGTAAACCAATTTAATACCTGGGCTAATGCACCGTTTACATCGTCATAATTGTATTTCAGTCTATCAACACCAAAAATCAGTGAGGTATCGTCAGCAAACAGTACAATTCCACAGGTATTTCTTACGTAAAATGGAAGGTCATTGATATATACTAAAATAGAAAAGGCCCTAGAATAGAGCCCTGGGGTACACCCATATGCACAGGAGAACCAGATGATTTAACTCCATTCACATTAACACTTTGAGTTCTCTCACTAAGGTACGATTTCATCAAATTAAGTGCTGCACCCTTAACTCCATAATAGTCTAATTTACGCGTTATTGCTCAGAAAGAATTTAATCAATTGTGGGCTAATGCAAAACAAAAATATTCTACAAAAGAAGAATTTGTGAAGTGGGCGAATGATCTTCTAGCAGATTACCGCCGAAAGCACCAAGCAAAGAAGTCTTCCAATATTCTCTATTATTGTTCAAATTCTAAAAAAGTAAGTTATAACTAGTATTTGTCTGTTTAAGGGCATTGTCCTAATAAATACGACTTCATCTATAGTTTATTTGTAATATCAATGTTATTGTTAAATCTTCCAACATTTTTGATAGGTAATTTAAGGAAAAAATATAGATAAAATATGTATAGCGTACTTTAAGTATTACTTAAATCCAAAAGATATTTTTAGATTATAAAGAAGTTATTTAAATAATCTCTAGGTTTTTAATAGTTTTAGCTAGTCATTGGCGCACAGGAATGTTATATTCCATTCCATAAAAAATGCTGAATAAACATCACGTGACCCATATGCCTACATATCACCGATCGCTGAACTCTAAAAAAGTAGGTGTATTGAGCTGAACCTTGTCTATGAGGCATGGGTTTATCTAACGTAAAAAAACAAAATAAACCGTAAGTCGTGGTGGTTATAAGGTGAAGGTTATATTACTATTGTTACACATTTTGCGCTTGTTTATATATTAATATCTTGTCGCTTTGTGAAAACTTAAAACTATTTATCGATCATACTATTGAACTGAAAAATTTGCCTACTAATGAACGGTGGCAGTATGATATTGCATACCTACATATAATTACATACACATTATTCTAGTGAAAATACGAGGATTGTGCATGGTTTGTGTGCCGTTTCGAACTCTTATTTTAATAAAAGAAAAAATAAAATTACTGGAGATGGTTAATTTATAATATAATATTTATAATATAATATAATTTGCACGATATTATCTTTACTTACACGATAATAATTAAATTATTAATTTTCAGAATGCCAGCGAAAAAATTTCTGTTTTGCCAATGACATCCAATGAGCCAAATCTACCTGTAAAACTTCCTACGCCTGCGATATGCGTCTCACCGATCGGTACCGAAATTACTGACGAAGGCAATGTCACTACTAAAAGCACCTCAACAGGTAATGAAACATCCGAAATTCGCAATATCAATAATTATTTATTCCTACTAATCTTATAAATGCGAAAGTCTGTCTGTCTGGTACGCTTTCGACGTAAAAATTTTTTTTCCAATTTTTTTTAATGCGCGAAATTTTTCCAAGCGTGATATAACCTGAAGTCCACGCGAACGAAGTCGCGGGCGAAAAGCTAGTATTATTATAATTCTAAATAAGAATTAGTAATTTAGTTTTTAAAAATAATTTCAATGTTTTCTTGTTGTTTAAATGTCGGTCATTCCAGGTGCTCGGAAACGTAAAGGTGAAGATTTGGATTGTAGCGACGAGAATTCACCCGATACACCAAGTGCAAGCAGCTCTATACTGCAGCCTGTACGTGCTACTCCTGCACAGGATAAGTTGAAGAATCAGATTTCTCTTCTTCAAATGGAATTTGACTTAGCTGTTCGTCGTAGGGATTTTCTGGGCGCCACTGAAAATGAGACACGTGATGTGACGAAACTGCGCCGAGAAATTGATAAATGCACAAAAGAACTACGGAAGAAGGAGCAACATATGCGTCACATAGATTATCAATAAAATCAAAGATTAAACTTACTTGCAATCAGAGTCCGATTGTAGCTGATCTTCTTAAGGCGCGTTCTGCCCCAGGTCGCCCACGCCTAGAAGAGCAACAACCGCAATTGCTAAAATCTATCGTCGATTTGGCTATGTTTGGTGCTTCTGCGGAGGAACGGCGTCGCTCAGAAATTGTTCGCAGTTGCCGAACACTTACTGACCTCCATGAAAAGCTAAAGGAGCACGGATTTCAAATTTCGAAGAGTGGCACGTATCTTCGATTGCTCCCTAGAAATTATACCACCTTGGAGGGTAAAAGGCATGTAGTCACTGTGCCTGTCAAATTGAGTCGCCCTGAGGCAGATCACCATAAGGCTCATGTCGATCAACATTTTTGTGTCGCCACAATAAGATCCTTGGAAACGCTGGCATCTATTCTCGGGCCAAAACAAGTGTTTTTTTTGTCCCAAGATGATAAAGCCCGGGTACCTATAGGTTTGACAGCGGCAAATAAACAAGCTCCTCTCCTGATGCATGTCGAATATCGTGTCTCATTGCCTGATCATGATTGGGTGATTGCTACAAGGCACAAATTGATCCCTAGTGTATATGCTGGGTGCATCATAAAAGGAAATGATATGGGCCGTGCTGAAGCAATTACTTATTCAGGGCCAACATACGTGGCGATTAGAAGTGGCAAACATTCCTCTTCGACAGCTTCTACTCATGCTGTGGACTTCAATAAGCTTGCTACACTCAACAATTTCAAGGAAATTATGCGGGATGAAGAAGGACGCCTGAAACCAGTTGTTCTGATTTCATCTGATGGAGGACCCGATGAAAACCCGAGATATCCAAAGGTTATTTCCCATGCCATACACCACTTTGTCAAGCATGATTTAGATGCAATATTCATTTTTACGAATGCACCCGGCAGAAGCGCATTCAACCGTGTTGAGAGAAGAATGGCGCCTTTAAGCCGGGAATTATCTGGACTCATACTTCCGCATGATTCTTATGGAACTCATTTGGATGAACAAGGGAGAACAAAAGATCATGATCTCGAAAAAATGAACTTTCAGAAGGCTGGAGAAGTTCTCACAGAAGTATGGAATAGTATGGTTATCGACGGCCATGACGTCGTAGCAGAGTACCTCGAGCCAGATGACACTGCTGAAAGCTTTGTTCCAGTGGTATAGCGAGCATGTGCGAGAGAGCCAGTATTTGCTTCAGGTACATTAGTAAAATCTCATTTATTATTATTTTATCATTTACTTTTCTTATCTAATATGATTAAGATATCTTAATATTATTACCAGGTGGTGACACTTCACCATGATGACCACGCTTGCTGTGGAGATTTGCGGAGTTCTCTTCGATCTATTCTTCCTGAACGCTTCGTTATACCTCCTTACCCAATTTTGCAGTCGTCTAGTGGTCTATGTATTCCGAAGCCTCAAGAGCATGATGGCAAGACGTTTGCTACATTTCTTCTGCGTCGGTCTCTTGGAATCACCCCAACGCATGAGGGCTTTAACAAATTGCCGTATGACCTGTATTGCCCTAGGCTGCAAAAGGATCGTCGGCAACTTTTGGAAAGGACGTGCCAGTGGTGTGGATTGTACTTCTGTACAAAGAAGAAAGTTAAGGAACATGTAAATTCATGGCACAAGCAACCTAATCCGAGCAGTAATAGTCTAGAGATGCACAATGTTCGTCCGTCAGGCATCCTCACGCGACGATCAATCGGCAGATCGAAAGAAAATCTCTGCGTTGTGCGCGAAAATGATGACACCGAGTGGCTTGATGAAACCGATGTTGATTTTCAACAAAGCACAGTGCCAACAACTGACCTGCAAGATGCTTATCCAGTTGTTAGTGTTGAAGAATGTCTTGCTAATCCGTGGTCCGAGGACAATATACATTAAATATATTCATGTACTAGTACAATACATGTTTTTCCTATGATTACACTCTTCGTTTATTATTATTGTTATGGCAATAAAAAAAAACTTGCAACCTGGTGTAGACATTTTTATTATGGTCCTTAATTTCAGAATAAAATAAGATTATAGTTTATACCTGTATTTAAATTAAGATAATATTCAGAAAATTTTAAGATTCGTTGTAGGTACTAAAAATACACGTGATGTTGAGAAGGGGGAGGGGGGGTGGTCTTAAACCTCACTACGTATCACCAATGGGGGAGGGGGGGTTAAAAAATGCTAAAAAAAGATCACGTGATTAATGGACACCCCCTTTCTGAATTAATTATGTTCCAAGTAGTTTTTACTTTGTTATTTGATTGGCTTATCTTATTTCTCAGATATATAGATTTTGCCGAAGTGCAAGCTTTTTTAAACACTTTGGAATATTTTCTTACATATTCAATAAAATCGACATTTTGATTGTATTTCTTCATACCATACAGCTCATACAACATAGCTCTACTTGTGTAAATACTAACTGTTGCCCAGTCGTTAAACTTAATTTTATAATTTTCCTTGAAGGTCTTAAGTTTAAAAGCCTTATTAAATTCGGTTTTTATAAATTCAAAGAGTTCAGTATAGAGACCATCCGGCTCGTCCTGTGCCATGCTAACAGAAACTATATTTTTATTAACGTTATCTTTGAATCGAGCGATACGATTCAAAGTGATGGGCCTACAAGTTATTTTAAGCGGCATATCATTCGATTCATTTACAAAAACTACCTTCTGGCCGCAATGATCAGAAGTTAATTCCGTAATAATTGATTTCTCAAGTGCATCACAGCTGCAAAACACATTATCGAGACAAGTGGCAGAAGTTCCCGTAATTCTGGTAGGCTCACAAAATAAATTAAAAAGATTAAATGATTTAAATAAATTAATAAGTCTTATAGTTGTGGGAGAAGCTACTAATAAATTGACATTGAAATCGCCACATACTATAACATTCTTATTACAAGTTTGAGCTTTCTGTAAAGCATCTTCTACCACCATTTCAAATAAGTTATAGTCACCTAAGGGGGGACGATACAGGCAAACTATAACAAAGCGCTCAAGCTCCACACAGGACAATTCAACAGTGCGCTCGATAGATAAGTCTACAATGTCTTTACGGTCTTTACCTCTAATGTGATTTGAAACTAAAATTAGTTAAAGTATAAAGTAGTAAAATAGTTAAGTAGTAAGAGTATAAAGTTCTAAGAAATGTGAATTATTAAACTATGAATATATATGTATCTACTTTAAATTACTTAGTTATTGTTAATAAAATAAAATAAATATTTAGTACGGAAAAAGAAAAATATATAATTAATAAAAACAGAATTAATTAGTATTTGATAAAACTATAATTCCCTCTATAGCTGTGACTTGAACCGGCGTACGCTGGGCGTCTTAATATGTGGTACCGGCTCTTTTCCTACTGCGCCAAATAGTTGTATGTCCAAGCGACGAAATAATAGTTCATATATCGATACTGACTTTTATTAATTAGAAAGGAGGTACGCGAGAAAATATAATTTGTAAGTCCAACCGTAACAATTATTATTCACTTTATTTTATAATCATTTAAATGTTTTTATTCAAAATTATTTATAATAGCACTTTATCTTCAAGTCAATTAAAGCACTTGTAAGTAACACCGAGATTATTTCTTCGTTTTAATAACGCACCTTTAGAATTGAAGTGGCTTAATCCAAAATTCTTGTTTTTTGGTAAACACCAAAAATGTAATAGAAGAATTACCCGTTTTGTAGATTTTCAATTTTATTGCTCTAGGTTAAGCGTTTATTTTTAATTTTTTTGTTATTAACCGTAGGGTAGGAATTGTTTTAATGATTGGACACTAAACCTTTACGTATAACTAATTAGAACATTTGTTAATTAGTCATTAAAAAAAAAATGACTCTTATTTTCCGAAATCAATTTAATATTATTGGCATATTTGACTTTGAGTCAATTTTTTACTTAACGATACATAAAGAAATTGTGCCTATTTAAAAAAGAGGCGATTAATTTCTAATGTTATATTTGAACATGGTGACAGATTTTACAATATGCTAGTTTAATTATTGTAGACTAGTTAAATTAAAGGAAAGTGAAAAACAGACTTTGGTTTCAAAATCGTATATTTTGAAATTTTCCCTCACTAATCATCATTAAACACTAATTTACTGGTACTGCTACCAACATAACATTACCACCTGGTATTCAATTAAAGTAAGTTTATAAAAATCAATGGTTTGAAATAATCTCCAAATACTATGTAAACCTTTGATAAAATAATATAAATCAATGAAATACTTCTTATCAATAGAGTAGAAAAATAATAAAGTAAAAGTCATTTTGTTATATTTGAATAACTGGCCAAAAAATATTTATAAAAATGTCTAAGAAAGAATTTACGAAATAAAAAAGCTTTTATCAAACTCAACTAATTAACATAATCAACCATTCACTTTTTTTTTAAATAAACAGCAAAAATAACATATCTTGATTCAACACTAAAATGAGATCAAAATAGATCATTAAGTTAATTTATAAAAAATAATTATAAACGCGAGTCATAGAACCAGGCGTAGATACTAGGGATTGCTTTAGTTCTTATAAGATAATTCAGATCTTTTTTTTATTTTCTGCAAGCACCATTTTGGACTATAAGCATTCGTTATTGTAATTTCACACGCTTTTTTCATTTTATTTCTTAAAGTCTTTTTCAGCATATGTATTTTTATAGTAAAATAAAAATAGCTCGTCTTTAACTAATTTTAACACTTTTATCTCGCTAAGTCCCTCAAACCCACTGCATTTTTATCAACATCCTAAATAAAGTTATACCCCCATTCGTTCTGCAACACATTTAAGTCTATAAAAAATTGTAACCTTAACTCTTTAACTCTAATTGGGGTGCCAGTTTTTCTAGCACCTCTTAGTAAAGGCATATATTGTTGCGGTTTGTCAATAGGACCAGATCTTAGGTTTCTCTTTATTTCTTTTCAATTAAACTATGTGCATTGTCTCCCTCTTTCTGTGTATGTCCCTTAATTAGATATTTATGCGTTATTGATTGAATGTTGTCAAAATGGGCCACTGTCTTATGCAGTGGCCTAAACTGCTATAAACTGGCAATATATTTATTTTTGTTTTGACCATTACAATTTCTGAATAAAATATTAGATTTAAAGTTTTGTCTGCATTATTTTCACTGATGGGACTTTAAGTAATCAAAAACGCAGAAACCTATTTCAATAGCCCCTTTATTACCATGTCTTCTTTTCCAAAAGTAGCAATATACTTCTTCATATGCACCTAGTTCACTATCGTTTTTCTTTTTATTATAATGTTTTGATTTAGAAGCTAGTTCAACTATTGTAAAATTATAACAATTAAGTCTTGACTTATAATAAAAAGATGAAACATCGCCTTTACGACAGGTCATTGCAGCTTCGAGATCATAAACAGCACATTTAGTTTCGTTAATAATACATATTCATATATTTATATCTTGTACATTAGTCTCATAAATATTTTTTGGCCTTAAAAAAAGCTTATATTAATTTCAGTTGTAAATATTAAGTAAAAAACCCAGTACGGGCGTGAGATTTGTTTTGATTATTATTAAAGTCCCTACATATCTCTTTTATACTCTTGCTGCCATCCATATAATCTCTTGAAGTAGAAGATCTTAGTTAATGTGATTCTATGCGCGGTAGACTATTAATATGGTCCTTAATATCTTGTACAAGACTTGGGTTAATCGGGGCTCGGCTTCTAGAACGCCCTCTAAGATCTTCCACAAGGCCATTAGTTTTCAGTTTCACAGTTCTTATCTGTTTCTCTGTAATACGAGTATCTAGTGTATTGATAAAAAAAGGTTTTACAAACGCGAATTCTTTGGCAATCAGCTGTAAAATAAATGGCTGTGTTTGGTTTACGAGGATGGGCAGCATTTTTGTACTGATATTTTGGTTTCACCTCCATCGTGCATGCCTTGATAAATGATTGCTTCAAGTCAAAATTACTTAGCTGCCAATAATAGTCGTATATTTCGTTCAGGGGTTATGTTATCGGAACAACGAAGTCTACAAACACAATTACTTTGTTAGATTTAGAAAGTGATTGGTAGGCTTTTCCGGTATTTCGAAGAGATTTAACAATATTTTGTTTCCATTGAGACGGATTGCGCGGGCGCTTCCTAGATTTTTTATTCTGAGGAAACAATTGCATCGTCACCATCATGTGCCCCATCCCTGTCAGACGTGTTGGTTGATGAACTGAAAGAGCGTCGTAGCGATGAATCGTTGTAAGTCGGATCAGCGTCACACAGATCGACTTCTGATTGCAAAGAATGCACAGGTGATTGACGGTAGTTTATGTCTTTATCTAACCGTAAGTATTATGCTATTTGAGGGCTCGGCACAAATTATATTCGTGTAATCGATTTGACATGATAGAAGGTGAGCTATTTATTTTCATTTCGTCTCAGCTTTGCTTCGGTTATGTAAAAGACTTTGATGACGACGACGTTGTGCTGGAACTTGAAGATGATGACATAGAAGAAATGAAATGAAAATATTTTTATTCAAATAGGCCTTTCCAAGCACTTATGAATAGTCTGATTCTAATACCGGTTCGGAAGGTTGTTTATTTACTGAGAAGAGCCGACAATAAACTCGGCAATAACTCTTTTTTTTAAAAAACCAAGTTAGCTTTATTACATAAAATCTATTTAGTCTCACAAATAATACCTGTGTGTTATCGCAAAAGTGAAGAATTATTGAACAATAATATAATATTATGAATAACTAATAAAAAAAAAAATAATAATAATAATACAAACAAACAACAGAACTGGATGATGATGTACTACTGGATCGATCTCTCATGTTTTGTGATGTTTGTTCTTTGATAATTGGATTAACGCTATTCTCACTGCTGATTATCGACGTATTGTTAATCTCCTTTAGAATCCGTTGTTCAGTTTCCACTTGCGGTACAATTTCAATTCAATCTAGGACTTCCATCCGTCGCCTTATCCAAGGGTATTTTCTAATAGTTTTCCTTATCACGCTCTTTAGATCCATTTTAAGCACTAGTATAACCTTCTGCACTTGCTGTTCTCATCTCTTCACCCTGTTCATGCATAATATTTCATTCCGGTTTAATAGATGCAAAATAAGATCTGCACTTCTTTTCATTATTGATCTCAAACTTCAACTGAAATAAAAATAAAAAGACTCAACTCAAAATAAAGCTCACTAAGTCTCATATCATTCAGTAAAGAATAAACATATTTACCTATACGTCTCCGTAGTCACAAAATTGGTAGTAAAGTAAAGCAATAATATAAAATAAGGCTCGATCATTTAAGCAATATTTGGTAATAAAATGACGGCAGTACTAATACGACACCACAATATTATAATCATTTAGTATTGAAATGCCCAAAACCAAAATGAGTCATTACAAAAATATGTATCGAAGAAATAACTTACCTTGCGTTTAGTATTAAAACTGCAGATTACAGTTTCCGCCCTTTACGGAGCAACCGCACTACGGACAGCGTTTAGCACTGTTGACGCAACTTTGATTGAGATCCTTCAATACAGAGGGATGCGCGGTAACCGCGTGATTTTAAAGAGACGGAAATAGCACGTTTGTCCTTTTCTGGACTTAAATAATCTATTTATTTATAATAAACTGATAGAATACATGTTTATAAGTAATTCCATGTACAAAAGTCATTTTCTTAAAATTTTGAGTTATGCCACTTCAATTCTAAAGGTGCGATAAGTCACTGAATACAAAACGATTCAAACTCACTGGCACCGGGAATAAGTTCAAAAATATATGCACTTAACGATTTACGATAACAAAACTAACATTTACACGTAATGTCCAGGTAATTCACAATACAATTACAATGTTTTATTTATCTAAATACTACAACTTATTATATTAACTTAAATTTAATTACGGAGCCTATGTTGCTTGACTGACTGACAGCTGTCAATTGTTGAATTGAATTTCGAAACAAAGGGGTAAAATTAGAACTGTAACAATTACTAGCCACCCACGACTTTGTTAGTAAAATAGCATATTTGAAAATCTGTAGAAAGAATAGAAAATTCTAAGCAAATAAAAATGAAACTTTCAAAAAGAAAAATGATACTGCATCTTGACTTAATATTATTATACTTTTGGATAAAAAGTAGCTTAAGTACTTATCTGTTCATGTAAAAAGGTTACAAAAACAGATAGACAGAGCCGTCAGAAGAGTAGTGTCACACTACCTGTAAAAATTAAACTACGATATTTTAGAAAAATATTCTTTGCTTACCACATGCACTTACGTAAGTTCACCCGCTTTACTGGAACGACGCAATGTCTACATTCGTCAAACCGTCGCTGCGGAGTGCGGGACGCGGGTCGCGAATTCGAACGAACAAACGGCGGACTGTGGCAACCGTGACGGGAGGGGTGGGGGAACAGTGAATATACTTGGTTCGTCGGTTGATCGTGGTGTGCGAGCATAGTGCGTGTTTCGCGGGCGGCCCAATTTTTTTTTATTTATTTATTTTTAAAACTCGGTCTACAAATGAAACCTTCCCCGGACGCTCCCCGGATGCCCTCTAAACTAGGATAAATCCGGGGAAACCCGGACGGATGGCAACCCTTCTTTTTTTTTTTTTTTTTACGAGGGGAAATGCGTTGCGCATACCACCGCGCCGGGGCAGGCGCGGTGGTTATGTGGGACTCTCTCCCCGACCCTTTCCCCTAATGGGATGGGACCGGGGAGCCTAGCCTCGAGTTCCATCTCCGCCGTTGACGGGGCTGCGGGACCAGACGAGTCCTACGACCGCATGCCCCGTCGGCGTCGCTCGCCCTTTCGGGGCGAGCCCTTCTCTGGGCGGAGTTTGTCATATTGACTTCCCCGCCCCTTCGCCGAGGCGCCCAAGGAACTATGGGCGCCTCCAGCTTGGGACCTTTAGTGCAGGTGGCGGATCTGCCCCGATCCACCACCCGCAGTCCCCGGCTTACGGCGGCATCCGGGCCGCGAAGGCCAGACGCCGTCTGCCGCACCTCCGGCGACGGAGCGGGGCCGAGTTGATATCGTCCTCCCGCTCCCGCTCCGCCGCCTCCTTCTGTGACAGTACAGCGTCACAGAAGGACGAGGCCGCCTTCCACGACTCCTCGCTGCCGACCATGGCATTCAGCAAGGCCGGCAGCGACAAGTCCACCCCGACTGTCGCGGATAAGGCGGCGCGAGGGACCGCCCAAGCTGGGCACTCCTCGCGCGTGTGACGCGCCGTGTCCGCGACTGCCACCGAACAGTGGTGGCACGTCTCCGTGGGCTCCCTACCCGCCACCCGGCACACGGATGGCAACCCTTTTTTTTTTTTTTTTTTTTTTTTTCGGAGGGGAAATGCATTACGCATACCACCGCGCCCGGGGAGAGACGCGGTGGTTATGTGGGACTCCCACTCGCAAACTCCCCTTCTCATATCAAAAATGAGAAGGGGCCCGAGGGTATACCCACTAAAACCCCTCCGATGTTCCTTCGCACACTTGAGCGCCGAGGGTCGCGGGCACGAATTCAGCTTCCGCAACCCCCGGCTGGTGCCGGCCCGCCACCGCGGGCCCCGTCTGGTCGAGGGGGGGGAGCGAGGTGTTAACTCCTCCCCCCCCGACTTCTCTGAGGGGCGCGCGTGGAACATCACACGCGCGCCGCCACCTCGGGTCCTTATGATGTTGTGGGGCGACAGACGTATCCCCGTGTCTGACGCCCCTGGACCCATTTAGGGGGGCTGGAAGAGGGCGTTGTCCGCCCTCCGCCGACGCCTGGTGCGTCTGCTGCGGATCGGGTGAGGGGTTGAAATCTCCCTCTCCCTTTCCGCAGCCTCCTTCTGCGAGATAACCGTCTCGCAGAAGGTTACCACTGCGTCCCAGGCCTCTTCGCCGCCGACCATAGACTCGATCACGGCCGGCAGCGAGAGGTCCGGGCCTACTCCGGCGATGAGGGCACGGCGCGGCTCCTCCCAAGCGGCACACTCTGCCAGCGTGTGCCGCGCCGTGTCCTCCCGGCAATGGACGCAGTGGTGACACCGGGCGTCCGGCTCCCTGTTTATGCGACACAGGTACTTCCCGAAGCAACCGTGCCCCGAGAGCACCTGCGTCGCCCGAAACGACAGGGAGCCGTGCCTCCTCCCGAGCCAGCGCTCGAGCACCGGCCGGATCGCCCCGACTATGTCGAGGCCGGCGGTAGGGCGCGAAAGCCTGTCCCGCCATTCCGCCACTAGGACCTCGCGGAGCTGAGACCGACGCAGCTCGACTTGACGCTGCATCGGTCGTTCGCCCCGCTCCGCCTCTTCCTCGCGCCACTGATACAGCGACGCGAGTACTTTGGCCTCCAGGTCCCAGGGCGGGGATCCGGCCAGTGCACAAGCCCCCTCATACGAGATCGTGCGATACCCCCGTATGACTCTGACGGCCATGGCTCTTTGCGGTTTCCGAAGAACCGCAATCGAGCCGGCCGTCAGGTCGTGGGCCCAGATCGGGGCCCCGTACAGGGCCATGGATCGCACGATACCCGTATAGAGCCGTCTACAGAACGGATGGCAACCCTACCATAACCTAGTGCTTTAATTATTGTTCCATCCCCAATTACAACGTCTTTTGGTACCAACAACAGTTCGATAATCATTCATATTGAGCCATGTAAAGCACTATGTTGCACGATTGTAGCAGTCATTTTAGTCTACCTAATTAAAAATCAGAGTATACATGTAAATAATTCAAGAAATATCTTGGGTAAATATTTTGGATGATTGATGAAGAATTGAACATTTACTTGATTATGTATATTTCTACATAAATACCATAAGAAATTTACCTTGTGCGGAGTCCAATAGCAAATGGTCATTATCTTCTACATACTGGAACTGAACATCAGTCTGCTCAAGTAGTTCATCACCAACCAGCATGGGATCTTGTGAAGTCTGGCTTGGGATGGAATAGCCCTCCTCCTGTTCTCATGCGCTCTTTTTTTTCCTCAGCTACGATGGCATTATAAGTTGTCCCAGCACTTCTTCAGCGTATTTTAATATGGACCCCTCAACTGGTGGAGGCCATTTTTCTCCACGTTTGTCTGTCTTTTGCCTTTGTGAACCAATTTTCGCCAGCTTTTCTTATTATTTCATCGATATGATTATATCATAGGACTTGTGTTATATTAGTGGGTAAATCGATTACTTACCTTGGAATTAGACTCAATGAAGTTGTATGACAATGTATTGTTCCACTAAACATGCATACTCGATGTTACAACTCGTTGAAAACCACCCAAAAATTTGGATTATTTTTTATATTCTTAATTTTGACTAGTGTATGTAACCCGCTTTTTGTCAGGAAGCAACTCGTATGGTACAGGAACTATATTGACATATTCGTCGTTGCTGCCCACATCTGCGTGGATGGTGTACAGTTGATAAAAATACTTTGGACAAATTTTGAATGTACCATCTATAATTTTTTTAACATGTTTTTAATAATGGTCTCATGTCTTGATGCCTCGTAAACCACGATACGACGTTTATTTTTCATTTTGTAGTCAGCCAACAACAATTTCGCATATTTTTGAAGGACTACTACATCCGCAGCTTTATTAAAAACAATCTTCTTGGCAACAACAGATTTGTTTCGCTGGCTGTATATTTTTTTCTTAATATTGTTAAATTGTGGCAACGTTTCGATTAAATTTGAAACTTTATCCTCTAGATTTTGCATAATATCCTGAAATATCTGCGTAACAGGCTTATTTATATTATTTAGGACCTTCTCAGGACACAAATACATCTGATCTATTTCGATCTTCGCCTCGTTTTTAGGTGGATAGTTATGATTGGCCCCTACTGTGAGCGTCTTGTCACGGCTAACTTTAATTGTGCCTTGGCATTTTTTTGAGACCCGAAGGCAGCATCTCCACAATTCTGAGCCATTTTTATTGACACGTTTTAAGGGGGGAAATACGTGTAGATGGCCGTTTTCGAGCAGATTTTAATCAATTATTTAAAGGTATAAAAAATTAATATTATTTATTCAAACTTTTGGGTTATTTTATACATATATTGAAGAGTAAAAATTTACATTTACAAAAATAAAACTTAAAAAGTAGTAAAGATATCAGCTGATACATCTCGTAGGTTGTCGTCCGACTTCGCAACTGGTGTACATCATGGAGGCCATAATTTTTATCTGATATCAATGCATCAAAATTATTACTTTATTTAGACATGTATCTTCTATATGAACCTCATTTTAAAGAAAAAAAATTTTTTTTTTCATTTTTTTGACGGCTGTGAAAGTAAGTCATGTTTTTTTACCTTTTTTTTGTTTATTGATTAGTATAAAAAAATTAGTTAAAATGAAAAAATTGCTTCTGATTGAGGTTCATATTCAGCACAATTATGTAAAGAAATAATATACTAAATTTGAAGATGATTGGTTAAAAACTTTTAAAGCTAGAGTGTACACTAGTTCGAAAAAACTAGTTTCGAGAAAAACGCGTTTAAAAAATAAGTGATGAAAAAAGTTAACAACGAGCTTGAATCCGAGGCCTCGTATTCCACTTTCAGCAAATTTAACATTCTGTTTACAGTTTCGACATATAAGAATATCCGATAAAGCTGTGAAGACGGTAAAAAATTCTATGATTCTATAAAAATGTAATGGGTTAACAATTAGGTACATTTTCACTCATTGTATTTGATAGCTTTTTGGCACTTATACTCTCGTTATTATCACCACACTCGTTTGATTCAGTATTTGAAAACTGATTTCCGTGAAAAGATCTTTTGCGTGGTCTACTACGACGAGCACTATCACTACGTCCTGTTTTTGGATACGAAGACATTTTTTACTAATACTGCAAACACACGCTACGAAGGTCGGTTGTGAACTAATATTACACTATGGTTTGTTACAAGGACACTAATACTTCTAGTAGCTTCTATACGAATAAAATAAAAGAACATCTGCCCATTTTCCCTTTCTCTCTTAAAAATATATATGTACCTGGAAGTATATGAATGACTACCTACTCGACCCTAACCGACCGCTCCGTTCAGGTAATTATGTTCCCGGGCGCTGTACCGAGCGCACTTACTAAACCGCTTGTAACTTTTGAACGAATAATAATTTTGACCTGAAATTTTAACTGTATATTTTTCAATAGTTTTACAAGCGATTTATGAAAAAAATTTTTTTGAATATTTTCAAGCCTCTACACGTATTTCCCCCCTTAATGAATAGGAAAATCATAAATAATTTCTGCTTTTTCCAGACAGCTGGATGTGGATAGATGGCTTCTGGTTATTCATCTGTGGGTTAAGATTAATTAGATGTAATAAAATGTAATAATGTTAACAATGAAGATGGAGACGATTGACACTGCAGTTTTTGTTTTAAACAACAATGTCAAAATCTCTATAGATTGAGACATGGGAATAATAAGTACCTATATAAATGAGGTAGATTATTTTCTTTTCCGTGATAGCGAGGAAATAATATACTCGTATTTAGCAGGAACTGTCTGGAAATTGAGTGTCAAATTTATTATAAGTTATTAAAATAAATAAAGAAAGAACGGATAAACATTTTCTGATATACCCCGTCTCAAAGTAACAGCCCATTATTTTACAAACCCACCGTTGGTGAGGTAAACATATGGAATGACTGTCACGACGCAGGTAGTTCTCATTATTAATACATATTTACATAGTTCAATGATATTATTATATTTGAACCATATTTTGAATATTATATGTTACCTACTATATCATGATGATGAAGTCGATTTATTATTACATATACAGGGTGACTGGTGATACCTTCAATATTTCAGGGTGTGATGGTTGGCGGTCATATATATTATGATATTATGACACAATATAAGGGGGGGGGGGTGTACAAGCGCGTGCCGCACGTGACTTATTTATAGCAACCTCCATGCATTTATTATAAGCCTACTAACATGTTACATGTTTTCTCATTCGACCTCGACTCTTAACAATCCTTTCGCATCAAGAAAGGCGTAAGACTTATAAGCGGACTCATATTTTTAACCTTTCCATTCTTTTTCAAATCTTCAAACAACACATATTACATATCATATACAATAATGAATTTTGAATGAACATTGAAAATGGATTATCGATGAGGCATTCATTTCATTTCGAACACATTCCTTTAACATCGAAAGTAAATGAGTGTTGTTGACGCCTTTCATTCAACAATATCATCAACATTTTATATCCCTCATCCCTAGTATTCCCTATTACCGCCATTAAACAGGCATCGATAACTCTATCGATAAAGACGGAACTTCTTTTCTGACTGTTCATTTGTGATGTGGCTAGCACATAAAGCTTTGAAAGCATCTTCGCTTATAAATTTCTGGTGACGCATTATTATATCACCTATCACGTTACTTGCTATAAATAATGTTTTTTTTACAAAAGTTAGGTGAATCCCATCAATTTTCTTGATAGCAGTCATCCTCACCATGAAATATGAACCATCGATCTTCAATATAGTTTTCTTCTTGTAAAAATTAGGTTGGAATAGAATGTGCATTTTCAATCTCTTCCACTGTTTATATTTTTGAAGGACTACTACATCCGCAGCTTTATTAAAAACAATCTTCTTGGCAACAACAGATTTGTTTCGCTGGCTGTATATTTTTTTCTTAATATTGTTAAATTGTGGCAACGTTTCTATTAAATTTGAAACTTTATCCTCTAGATTTTGCATAATATCCTGAAATATCTGCGTAACAGGCTTATTTATATTATTTAGGACCTTCTCAGGACACAAATACATCTGATCTATTTCGATCTTCGCCTCGTTTTTAGGTGGATAGTTATGATTGGCCCCTACTGTGAGCGTCTTGTCACGGCTAACTTTAATTGTGCCTTGGCATTTTTTTGAGACCCGAAGGCAGCATCTCCACAATTCTGAGCCATTTTTATTGACACGTTTTAAGGGGGGAAATACGTGTAGATGGCCGTTTTCGAGCAGATTTTAATCAATTATTTAAAGGTATAAAAAATTAATATTATTTATTCAAACTTTTGGGTTATTTTATACATATATTGAAGAGTAAAAATTTACATTTACAAAAATAAAACTTAAAAAGTAGTAAAGATATCAGCTGATACATCTCGTAGGTTGTCGTCCGACTTCGCAACTGGTGTACATCATGGAGGCCATAATTTTTATCTGATATCAATGCATCAAAATTATTACTTTATTTAGACATGTATCTTCTATGTTAATGACTAAGGGGAAAAGGGGTTTTGACTAATATTAAGATAAAATAAAACATCAGCGTACTCACTTTTATCCAATATAATTTCCTTCAATTTAAACGAATACTTACAGGATTTAGAAATAGCACAATAATTGTAATTTATAAGAACACTCTTAAGAACACGACGTGTATTGTCTGATGACAGATTATAGTCCGCTATAAAATGGCGATGTAAGCCCTTTTATAGGCTGACGTTATAACTTTCACTTTTTAAAATTAACGTTTAGTGACTCTTTTAAAGGAATTGCAGCGCCATTCTGATAATATTAAATGTTAACAATAATTAGTTTTTATTTTGAACATAATACTTATAATATACTTATAACAATATAATTTATAAATAAATACCTTTAAATAGATTGATTATTAAGTTGATGACAGTCGGCCATCCAAATTATGAAGTACGACCTCGTACTAGTTACTTATAATCTAATAATGATTATGGGACCAGGGAAGTCCCTACTATTAATATATTATATAGACCAGGGATGTCTATATTATTAAATAGATCAACTTGAGGACCAAGGATGTCCCAAAATTATTATGTCTGCTGGACCAGGGATGTCCAAACAAACATTGCTAAAGTACATATAACTATTATGTAGACCAGGGATGTCTACATTATTTAATAGATCAACTTGAGGACCAGGGATGTCCCAAAATAATTATGTCTGCTGGACCAGGGATGTCCAAACAAACATTGCTAAAGTACATATATTATATAGACCAGGGATGTCTAGGTATATTATTGAATAGATCAACTTGATGACCAGGGATGTCCCATAATGATTATGTCTGCTGGACCAGGGATGTCCAAAGATACATTCCAAATTTTAATTAAGCACATTAAGCTCACTGATTATGACCTCAGAACCATCATGAGTCCTCTTCAGAGGAGTCACTAGAAGTGATTAAATCGTGTTCGTGCGGTCTGCTAAAACTGAGCCAAGGTTTCATTTTATCGATTGCTACAACTGTGGAGAATCTCTTTCCCGCTTTTTGAGTGAGTGGTGTGTCTTCCACTTGAAAACGATCATGATCAAGAATGGCAACAACTTTATAAGGACCTTGGAATTTTGGTACAAGTTTTTTGCTTTGCCCAGTAGAAGGTACCTGTCGTTCTAACCTTACTAGATCTCCAACATGATATTTTACTGGCTCACAGCGCCTTTTATCAAAAGATTCCTTCTGTTTTTGCTGACATGATTTTATATGTGCATTAGTTTCTTGACGTATATTTATTCTATCCATATTTGGCGAAACGTCTATGTTTGTATTATCTAGTTCTGACAGTATCTTATTCTCACTAGATCCCGATAGCCTTAGTCCAAAAAGTACTTCTGAAGGGGTGCGGTTGATACCTTTGTTAAACGTATTATTAATACCCCATTGAACTTCAGGTAGGTGATCATCCCATCTATTATCTGATGTACCAATGGACTTGGCTGTAAGAGCGTCAACAATCACTTTATTGTAACGTTCTACCTGCCCATTTGCCCGTGGAGTAGCAACTGCATTGAGAATATGTTTGATGCCTTTTTCTCTCATGTATTTTTGGAACGAAGAACTAGTGAATGAGGTTCCTCTGTCAGAAATAAGCCTCCGAGGTACCCCAAATATACCAAAATACTCTCTGAGTATTTTAATACTTGTATTTGTTTTGGTGTTTCGGACAGCTTTGAGGTAAATATACTTGGTGTAGGCATCGATTACCACAAGAATATGCATATTACCTCGACTGCTTCGGACAAAAGGACCAACATGGTCAATATGCAGAGTATCAAAAGGGATATCTACTTTTTCAATAGGGTGAAGAAATCCTGGTTTCCTACCCCCAGTAGCTTTAGAATAGGCACACTCGAGGCAGGAAGTGACATATTTCTTAACAAAATTCCGCATTTTAGGAAACCAGTACAAAGACTTAACCTTTTCCAAAGTTTTGTCAACTGAGAAATGACCTATATCGTCATGATTCATCTTCACGATTTGCCAACGGACTCCTTTAGGTACGACCCACCTATTTCCATCGGATGTAATCCTAAATAATCTATCACCTTTTAATATGTAATTGTTTTTTATGTCAATAACATCATTGAGATTAGGGTCATTAAGAATTTTAACGATCCTTTGAATTTCCGAATCTGCGAGCTGGACAGTTGCAAGCCAACTTTCTTCACCCACACTTCTAACATCCATAACATTACAGGAATTTTCTGTAATGGGATTTCGACTAAGCGCATCGACGTGAGCCATAGAGGTACCTGCTCTGTACTCTATATCAAAATGATACTCCTGCATTTGCTCCCACCATCTGGCCACCCGCGGCAACATATCTCTCTTTTGAAATGTCGCGCGCAACGAGTTACAGTCCGTTACAATTTTAAACTTTAAACCAACGAGGTATACTCTAAACTTTTGAAGAGATGATATAACCGCGAGTGTTTCCAGATCGTAAGATGCGTAATTTTGTTCCTCAGGGGTAGTTTGTCGGCTAAAATAAGCCACAGGCCTAAGGACACCACCCTCGTTACGCTGGAGTAGTATACCAGCTACACCGATTTTGCAAGCATCGGTGTGCAGTTCGGTATCAGCCTGTGGATCATATAACGCCAATGTGGGTTTTTCTATCAATTTCATTTGAAGATCTCTAAATGCCCTTTCTTGCTCAGACCCCCAGATCCAGGCAATATCCTTTTTCAAAAGGTGAGTGAGAGGTTTTGCAATGACGGAGAAACCGGGCACAAATCGCCGGAAGAAACTTGCTAGACCAAGGAATTGTCGCACATTGTGCTGGTTTTGTGGTACAGGGAATTTTTCAACTGCCTCTATCTTTTTTGAGCCTGGCTTTATGCCATCCTTTGACACCTCGAAGCCTAAATAGTCCACAGTATGCCCAAAAAATAAACATTTAGAAGCATTAAGCGTCAAACCCGCCACGGAAAATAATTTGAGAACATTCTCCAACCGATTTAAACCCTCTACAAAATCTTTTGCTGGAATAATTACGTCATCCAGATAAGCCAAAGCTTCTTTGTATCGTGTAGATCCCAGCACTTGGTTCATAATACGTTGGAAAGTTGCCGGGGCATTTGCGAGACCAAAAGGCATTCTCGTGAACTCATAATGCCCATCCGGAGTCACAAACGCTGTTTTGAACCTGTCGTCTGGACAAACGGGGATCTGATAGTAACCGGATGCAAGATCAAGAGTAGTGTAAAACTGATGGCCAGCTAGAACGTCTAATTGATCATCTATTAAGGGCATTGGATAGTTTTCTCTGATAGTCTTTTTATTAAGAGCGCGGTAATCGATACATAATCGGTATTCACCAGTTTTCTTACGAACAAGCACGATTGGGCTCGCATAAGAAGAAGTGGAGGGTTGAACAATCCCGTTCTCCAGCAATTCTGAAATCATATCTCTTACCACTTCTTTCTCTTTAATTGACAATCGGTATGGCCTGTAGACTACTGGAACCTCATCATGAAGAGGTATAGACATTTCACCTACAGTAGTGGTTCCAAGTTCAGATAAACTAGAAGCAAAGCAGTTTCTATATTTGTTAAGAAGTGAGAACAATTGTCGTTTCTGTGCGGGTAAAATACCATTACCGATTTTAATCTCGGCATCAGTCAGTGACCCATGACCAGATGTTTGATTTATTACCTGCATGACCTGTTTCAATGTGTTCCAATCTTCCGTAGCTTTACGCCCACGTGCTACCATATATCCCCTTTTAAATGTAACGAACTTATTGTCGGGTATGCTAACAACCATTTTTCCAACACCTTCGTTGTTTATACTAAACAAACCCGATGCTACAGAGAATGTGACATCAGAGATGAAACGAATACCCCCTTCGACATATACATCACCAGACATAACAGGTTCAGTATAAACGTCAATAATCGATTCTCCTGACAGTGTAATGTCTTCTTTAATAAACAAGAGAACTTTAGAAGCTGGTGTTATATCATAACTAGTCTGTAACATTTGCAGTGTGTCACTTGTTTTATAGACTATTATATGGGGCTGCTCCGTAAATGATTGTCCTATCATGACCGGCATACGCATAGCCTCATCCGGTACAATCAATATATCTACATCCGCGCTAACGTCATCAATTACTATGTTGACACAAAGTTTGCCTAATACTTGAACAACTGAGTTTCCAAACCCTTTAAGAGTGGGGAGCTCACCAACATCAAAGTGACTAGAAATTTTACGAAAATCTGACAATCGTACCATGCAGCATTCGCTCCCAAAATCAATAAAGGCCTCAAACGGAATCTCATTAATTTTTATTATTTTAAAATATTTATCCCCAAGTTCAAATCCATTGGAAATAGCCATTACAGACTTTTCGGAAGGTACGAGCTGTTTGGAGTAACACTGATTTGTGTCATGACCTAGTTTATTGCAGTTTCCACATTTCTTAATTGGTTGGGGACATTGAGGAGCCGTGTGACCATCTTGTTTGCAGTTGAAACAGCGGGATCCCTTAAAACTTGGTTTAGACTGTAAATCTGGATTTTTACTATTAACTTGTCCTTTTATTTGCTTTCGCTCAATAATGGGACGAATGTTTCTAGCATTTCTCAAATACGCTAACAATTTATCAGGATTATCATACTGAACTGCCTCAGCCCCTAATCGAACCGAACGGTCGTCTATTCCGTGAAGTACACACTCCACGGCACGTCGTCCCTCTATGCCACACCTATTTACTAGAGCAATTTTATCGTAGTAATATGTCTCGAGTGAATCTCCGAATCGAGCGCGCTTAGCTAACATGTCACTTAGCATTTGCCCGTAATTTTCGTCGGATGGAAAAGCTGTTAACAATTTGACCTGCCATTCTTCCCATGAAAAAAGGACAGACGACAAACCTTCATACCAACGTTGCGCCACCCCACGTAGTTTAGGCAGAGCAAAATGAATTAATTGTTTTTCGTTCCATCCATAAATTGATCTGCACTCGTTTACTTTGTGAAGCCACATTGTCATGGTTTGTTCCTTTCTCACAGGGTCAAATTCAGGGACAGTATTCTGCATGTTTCCCAGTTTATCTAATGATTCAGTGTGACTTACTGTTTTGAGGGCATTTAATAGTTTAACGAGACTAGTGGGTGTAATTGACGTACCCATTTGCTGATCCTCCTGCCTACTTGGGCTGTGTATACGGTGGTTGACTCGGCCGCGTGAGCAGCGGTCGGGTCTGCTGGGCGAGCGGTGACTGTCCGCTTGGCCGCGTGAGCGGCGGTCGGGTCTGCTGCGCAATCGGTTGCGGTCGACTCGGCTGCATGAGCGGCGGTCGGATCTGCTGCGCGAGCGGTGACGGCCGGCTGGGCCACGTGAGTGGCGGTCGGATCTGCTGCGCGAGCGGTGGCGGTCGACTCGGCTGCGTGTACGGCGGTCGGGTCTGCTGTTCGAGCGGTGGCGGTCGACGCCGCTGCGTGAGCGGCGGTCGGGTCCACCGCGCGAGCGGTGACGGTCGGCTTGACCGTGTGAGTGGCGGTCGGGTCTGATGCGCGAGCGGTGGCGGTCAACTCGGCTGCGTGAGCGGCGGTCAGATCTGCTGCTTATGTTATGGTCTACCCGGCTGCTTGACGGTCGGTCCTCTTGTCTGCACGATCTTGGACTTCGTAGACTCCTCTCCTTGCATCGTGATTGATGCTTTTGGCGATCAGATTCTTTGTTTGCACTTCGGGGACTACGCCCTGGAGATCGACTGCGGGTTTTTTGTCGCGATCGTTGAAGGTTTGACAGTATCGGCGAAAGATTGTCTTGCCTGTCACGAGAACGATGATCCATTTCGGTCGGATGGGTTGGTGAATAAAGTCCAACGCCCTGTTCAATTGTATCCACTGAAACACAAAATCTTTAACGCGTACCAAGCAGAGTCTAGACACAAATAGTAGTAACTTACCGGTATAACAAAATACCAATGAAAAATAAAACACCGATGTAGGTACTTAAATCATAAAAAAATTATAAGTGTAGTAAATTAAATTTCTATCCAAATATATAACAATCCACCAAAGCCCACCAGGGTGGCAGGTGGTTTACAAAAGTCTGGTTTAGACGGGTAATTATCAATATTAATAGTATCGCATTATTCGCTTAGTAAAAATAATTTAAAACTACTGACCACTTAAAATGTGTCACTATACAAGAATCTAGAACAACACCTTCGGTTGTTTGATGTTTGTCAGGGTGTCTTGTTAAAGGTATATTTATTAAGATAAAGGGCAAAGAAATTAAAAAAAAATAACGAAAAGAATTTAAACCATAACATTTTTAATAAACGTCACTTATGTGGGTACTATGTGAAATCTATCCCACTTCTGAGATGTTAATGACTAAGGGGAAAAGGGGTTTTGACTAATATTAAGATAAAATAAAACATCAGCGTACTCACTTTTATCCAATATAATTTCCTTCAATTTAAACGAATACTTACAGGATTTAGAAATAGCACAATAATTGTAATTTATAAGAACACTCTTAAGAACACGACGTGTATTGTCTGATGACAGATTATAGTCCGCTATAAAATGGCGATGTAAGCCCTTTTATAGGCTGACGTTATAACTTTCACTTTTTAAAATTAACGTTTAGTGACTCTTTTAAAGGAATTGCAGCGCCATTCTGATAATATTAAATGTTAACAATAATTAGTTTTTATTTTGAACATAATACTTATAATATACTTATAACAATATAATTTATAAATAAATACCTTTAAATAGATTGATTATTAAGTTGATGACATCTATATGAACCTCATTTTAAAGAAAAAAAATTTTTTTTTTCATTTTTTTGACGGCTGTGAAAGTAAGTCATGTTTTTTTACCTTTTTTTTGTTTATTGATTAGTATAAAAAAATTAGTTAAAATGAAAAAATTGCTTCTGATTGAGGTTCATATTCAGCACAATTATGTAAAGAAATAATATACTAAATTTGAAGATGATTGGTTAAAAACTTTTTAAGCTAGAGTGTACACTAGTTCGAAAAAACTAGTTTCGAGAAAAACGCGTTTAAAAAATAAGTGATGAAAAAAGTTAACAACGAGCTTGAATCCGAGGCCTCGTATTCCACTTTCAGCAAATTTAACATTCTGTTTACAGTTTCGACATATAAGAATATCCGATAAAGCTGTGAAGACGGTAAAAAATTCTATGATTCTATAAAAATGTAATGGGTTAACAATTAGGTACATTTTCACTCATTGTATTTGATAGCTTTTTGGCACTTATACTCTCGTTATTATCACCACACTCGTTTGATTCAGTATTTGAAAACTGATTTCCGTGAAAAGATCTTTTGCGTGGTCTACTACGACGAGCACTATCACTACGTCCTGTTTTTGGATACGAAGACATTTTTTACTAATACTGCAAACACACGCTACGAAGGTCGGTTGTGAACTAATATTACACTATGGTTTGTTACAAGGACACTAATACTTCTAGTAGCTTCTATACGAATAAAATAAAAGAACATCTGCCCATTTTCCCTTTCTCTCTTAAAAATATATATGTACCTGGAAGTATATGAATGACTACCTACTCGACCCTAACCGACCGCTCCGTTCAGGTAATTATGTTCCCGGGCGCTGTACCGAGCGCACTTACTAAACCGCTTGTAACTTTTGAACGAATAATAATTTTGACCTGAAATTTTAACTGTATATTTTTCAATAGTTTTACAAGCGATTTATGAAAAAAATTTTTTTGAATATTTTCAAGCCTCTACACGTATTTCCCCCCTTAATGAATAGGAAAATCATAAATAATTTCTGCTTTTTCCAGACAGCTGGATGTGGATAGATGGCTTCTGGTTATTCATCTGTGGGTTAAGATTAATTAGATGTAATAAAATGTAATAATGTTAACAATGAAGATGGAGACGATTGACACTGCAGTTTTTGTTTTAAACAACAATGTCAAAATCTCTATAGATTGAGACATGGGAATAATAAGTACCTATATAAATGAGGTAGATTATTTTCTTTTCCGTGATAGCGAGGAAATAATATACTCGTATTTAGCAGGAACTGTCTGGAAATTGAGTGTCAAATTTATTATAAGTTATTAAAATAAATAAAGAAAGAACGGATAAACATTTTCTGATATACCCCGTCTCAAAGTAACAGCCCATTATTTTACAAACCCACCGTTGGTGAGGTAAACATATGGAATGACTGTCACGACGCAGGTAGTTCTCATTATTAATACATATTTACATAGTTCAATGATATTATTATATTTGAACCATATTTTGAATATTATATGTTACCTACTATATCATGATGATGAAGTCGATTTATTATTACATATACAGGGTGACTGGTGATACCTTCAATATTTCAGGGTGTGATGGTTGGCGGTCATATATATTATGATATTATGACACAATATAAGGGGGGGGGGTGTACAAGCGCGTGCCGCACGTGACTTATTTATAGCAACCTCCATGCATTTATTATAAGCCTACTAACATGTTACATGTTTTCTCATTCGACCTCGACTCTTAACAATCCTTTCGCATCAAGAAAGGCGTAAGACTTATAAGCGGACTCATATTTTTAACCTTTCCATTCTTTTTCAAATCTTCAAACAACACATATTACATATCATATACAATAATGAATTTTGAATGAACATTGAAAATGGATTATCGATGAGGCATTCATTTCATTTCGAACACATTCCTTTAACATCGAAAGTAAATGAGTGTTGTTGACGCCTTTCATTCAACAATATCATCAACATTTTATATCCCTCATCCCTAGTATTCCCTATTACCGCCATTAAACAGGCATCGATAACTCTATCGATAAAGACGGAACTTCTTTTCTGACTGTTCATTTGTGATGTGGCTAGCACATAAAGCTTTGAAAGCATCTTCGCTTATAAATTTCTGGTGACGCATTATTATATCACCTATCACGTTACTTGCTATAAATAATGTTTTTTTTACAAAAGTTAGGTGAATCCCATCAATTTTCTTGATAGCAGTCATCCTCACCATGAAATATGAACCATCGATCTTCAATATAGTTTTCTTCTTGTAAAAATTAGGTGGAATAGAATGTGCATTTTCAATCTCTTCCACAATTAACAAATTTGATTTGTCTGTAGCTGATCTTGTGTGGTGTGGACCTCTGAATGCTATTCCTGACATGAATCTTTTTAATTCGGTGCCGTCTCTGACATTCATTCTAATAGGTATGCACGCAATCATGGAATGTGTAGTTCTTGACCCAATTGATGTGTTGTATGTTCCTGATACACGTCTGTAAAAATTACTTGTTTGATCTAGCAGCTCTCACATTTCTGGAACCCACATCCGTATAAAATTTGTTCAACCATTCACCTACATATTTGTACATGTTTAATCTGCTTTTCTCTTCAACCTCTCCCATTATGCATTCTCCTAACAAATTCTTTTTAGACAATTCTTCATATAAAGGTTCGAACTATTCTGGGTATTGTTGACTGTTTATCTTTTCACGCTCAGGCTGAGTCAGGTTCTCCAATTCAGAATTGTGCACTTTTCCCTTTTTCCCTATCATCAATGCATTTTTTATGTTCTCACTTAATTTTTCCCTCTGCCCTGCCTTATTTAAGTCAATGAAGCCGAAATGTTTATTGATGTTAGTGCTATCCATCCATTTTTCAGTTAAAGGGACCCGGTGGTCTAGCGGCCTAAAATTTAGCCTATTTTTAAATTTTTTTTTTGATATGACAGAAATGACTAAGGGTTTTAAATTTTTTTAGGCTTATTTTATTACTTATTAACAATACAAAAATAATGGTCAAAGACTCAGGACCTATTGGACAATAGGAGTGTTGCGGATTTTCGTTTGTTGAAATATTGTGATAATACCCCGCTAAAACTTCTTTCTTCATATCTTCAAGAGAATCAGGGTGCCGACGAATTGCTAAACCGTAAAATATAGAAAGTTCCTGTAATAATTTATTTGTTAATTTTTTCGTTTTGACAGCATCTTTACCGACAGAATTTTTTCGAGTTTTCTTGGGTTTTGCATCTTCACCAGCGTTCTCATCTTTACTAGCTGCTTTCGACATTTGTAATTTCGCTTTTTTCAATTGTTCATATTTTTTTTTAGCTTCGAGTCCACGTTTGTACAAACGTTTTTTAACATGTAAGACACACTCTTTCTTTTGAACAGATTTATACGTCTTGGTGTCGCCGTCTCCAATGTAATTAGCATACTTGACGCCATACAATTCCTCCGATCTTTGAAATATTTCTACTATACCGTCGACCTCCATTTTTCCTGAACTTCCCTCATGATTAGCATCGCAATCATCTTTATGATCCTCATACCACAGCGCATATTCATCAGTGTTTTTTTTTCCGACCCAATTCGAACATCCTTGACAAATCTTGCTTTTAACTACAACATCCAGAATTTTATTTGAATACTTTCCAATGATTGATACTAATCCGAGAAGAGAAGAAAAACCACGTTTTGCCCATGAACCATCGCGCGAAAGTTCATTAGCTGGATGTCCTTGCTCTTCATTCATTTTTATTTCTTCAGAGACGGCTTTTTCGAAAACAATTTTGGTAACGGCTTCTGCAGCAATTTTTATGTTATTTACTATACTATAATAAGTACTGTTACAGAGGCCGTGTCCTAAATCCACCAATCCGCAAAAATTGTTAATTCCTTGGAAACCAACTCCGAGCATCCTCATAGCAAAAACAAGCCTGCGATTGATCTCAAATGCCTTATCGATGAACGGCGAAGATGGAATTAAGCTTTCTTTGCACTGACATTGGACAGAAAGCTTGAACCCTAAACCACGTTGCGAATTTTTGCTAAAAACGATATCACCTTTGCAGTCCTTACACTTAACTATCTGCTGTAATGTTAGAAAAACAGTGGTGAATTGAATTATACAATAATTCATGCCTGGATCCATGTTATATTCTAATTCCTCAGTAGTTTTGATTTTTTTAGCTGAAGTGCTTGTATAATTAGTATCATTCTCACTTGTATAACGATTACCTTTAAAATATCTTTTTTGCCTTTTTGTCCAGGTCTTCTGCTACTAGTTTGGCCCTGCTTACGATCCATTGGTTTTATAAAATTATTTCACTCGATATCACTATAAAATTCTTGATGTTATTATAAAATTATTTCTGTAATATTATTACACTCGATGTTACTGTCGCTGAGGAACACAAGAGCAATGAGAAACTAACTGAACAACTCTTAAAACTAAAATATTTCCCGTTAAATTCATTAAAATGGAATCGTTAATAAAAATGCAAATTGATACAAAAAATTCCATTGAGAAAAATAGAACAAATTATAAAAACCCTGTCGTTCCCCGTCGTTTCGGGCGACGCAGGTACTCTCGGGGCACGGTTGCTTCGGGAAGTACCTGTGTCGCATAAACAGGGAGCCGGACGCCCGGTGCCACCACTGCGTCCATTGCCGGGAGGACACGGCGCGGCACACGCTGGCAGAGTGTGCCGCTTGGGAGGAGCCGCGTCGTGCCCTCATCGCCGGAGTAGGCCCGGACCTCTCGCTGCCGGCCGTGGTCGAGTCGATGGTCGACAGCGAGGAGGCCTGGGACGCAGTGGTAACCTTCTGCGAAACTGTTATCTCGCAAAAGGAGGCTGCGGAAAGGGAGAGGGAGATTTTGACCCTCAACCCGGCCCGCAGCCGACGCACCGGGCGTCGGCGGAGGGCTGATAACGCCCTCCTCCAGCCCCCCTAAATGGGTCCAGGGGCGTCAGACACGGGGATCCGTCTGTCGCCCCCCATCATCATCAGGACCCGAGGTGGCGGCGCGCGTGTGGTGTTCCACGCGCGCCCCTCAGAGAAGTCGGGGGGGGAGGAGTTAACACCTCGCTCCCCCCCTCGACCAGATGGGGCCCGCGATGGCGGGCCAGCACCAGCCGGGGGTTGCGGAAGCTGAATTCGTGCCCGCGACCCCCGGCGCTTAGGTGTGTGAAGGAACACCGGAGGGGTTTTAGTGGGTATACCCTCGGGCCCCTTGTCATTTTTGATATGAGAAGGGGAGTTTGCGAGTGGGAGTCCCACATAACCACCGCGTCTCTCCCCGGGCGCGGTGGTATGCGTAATGCATTTCCCCTCCGAAAAAAAAAAAAAAAAAAAAAAAAAAAAAAAGGTAGTCAGCATGAATTGGAGATCTTGCACGGTTTCAGCCATGATGACGATATCATCCGCAAATCTAAGGTGTGAGAGGTACTCGCCGTTAATATTTATGCCCCGTCCTTTCCAATTTAGGGACTTGAACATATCCTCCAGAGTGTTAGTGAACAATTTGGGGGAAATAACGTCCCCTTGTCTCACTCCTCTATGTAAGGGGATATGTTCAGTCTGCTGATTTTGTACTTGGACGGTCATAGTCGCGGTGTCATACAGTCCTCTCAGCACTTGGACGTATCGCCAATCAACTTGGCACCGTTGCAAAGACTCCAGAACAGACCAGGTTTCAACGGAGTCAAAGGCTCTCTCATAGTCCACAAACGCAAGGCACAGGGGCTGGTTATACTCTTCGGTCTTCTTTATAACCTGCCGCACTGTGTGAATGTGGTCTATGGTGCCGTATCCTACTCGAAACCCAGCCTGCTCCGGAGGCTGAAACTCGTCGAGTCTACGCGCGAAACGATTTGTGATGACTCTCGAAAACAGCTTATAGACGTGGCTCAAGAGTGAAATGGGTCGATAGTTCTTCAAAAGGGTTTTGTCACCTTTTTTGAAGAACATAACGACCACACTCTTACTCCACGCCTTCGGAGTTTTCCCCGAAAAGAGGACGGAATTAAATATACGCTGAAGCTGAAGTAGCGTTGGAGTTCCACCAGCTTTTAAGAGCTCCGTTGTAATTCCATCCTCCCCGGGGGCTTTTCCGTTTTTAAGCTGTCTGAGAGCCATCATGACCTCGTCCAGGCTGACCTCTGGCAGATCCTCAGTGTAATGGCGGGTCAGAGTGGCCCTGGGATCCTCGGGATGGGGTTGAGGACGAGACGCTTGCGAGGTATATAGTTGGCCGTAGAAGTCTTCCACCTCCCTAAGTATCTCCGGCTTAGAAGCGACGAGATTCCCGCTCGATGTGGTCAACTTCGTCAGATGGCTTCGACCGAGCTGTTGAACAAAGACTCTAGACCCCCGGTTTCGCTCAATCGCTTCTTGAATAGAGCGTGTGTTGGAGCTCCGGAGGTCACGTCTTACCAGCCGAGAGATTTTTTTGTTCAAAGCTCGTTGATCTGACGTAGTGACTGCGGGATTTTCTCGTCGCTTCTGCATTAGCTGCAGAGATTCTTTTGAAAGCTTAGACCTCTTACCGGCACCTCGCGTCTCGCAGAATTTCTTCCCCTCCTCCCCGAGGATTCCTACCACTCGGTCGAGATCCTGGTCGACATCAACGTCGATTGTGGTTTCCAAGGCAGCGAATCGGTTCTCCAGTTTCAACTGGAACGTTTCAGACCCAACCACGGATTGGAGCATATTAGGCCGGAGCGTAGATTTCATTAGACGGACTCGTTCAAGCTTACAGTTTATATCTAGAGTGCCTCGGACCAGTCGGTGATCACTTCCGGTTTTGAACCTAGTGATCACTGAGACATCTCTAAATATACGCTTTTTGTCCGTCATAATGAAATCAATCTCATTTTTGGTCACAGCGTCGGGGCTTTGCCACGTCCACTTCCGCCGGGGTTTCTTCTGAAAGAAAGAATTCATCAGAAAAAACCCTTCTTTCTCCAGGAAGTTGACGAGCATTTGCCCCCTATGGTTCCTGCTTCCAAATCCGTGTGGTCCTACTACCGATTCGCCGCTTGTTTGTACTCCCACTTTAGCGTTGAGATCCCCCATGACAACGTTGAAGTGGGCCTTTTGGGTGGTGTATAAGGCCTTGGAAATGTCTTCGTACATTTCCTCCACTTCATCATCCGAGTGTGCCGAAGTCGGTGCGTATACTTGGATAACCTTAAGGCTATACCTCTCGGTGAGTTTGATCACAAGATATGCTACCCTAGTCGACACACTGGAGATTTCTATGACGTTGTCAGAGAGGGCCTTGTGTACCAAGAACCCGACGCCGCCTTGGGATGGTTGGTCTCCCTCTCTGAAGTACATAAGATGGCCTGATTCTAGGGTTACAGTATCCTCTCCCTCTCTTCGGACTTCACATAGCCCCAAAATGTGCCATCTTATGTTCCTCAGCTCCTCTTCGAGTTGCGCCAGATGTTCGTCGAGCCGTAGAGTGCGTCCGTTGTACGTAGCCAGAGTCAGTCGGTGTTGGCGGCCTACCGTAGCCCGGGGATTCTTAGCACCCCCTACCCCGCCGTGACCATGACCGCCGCCTTGGCCAGGAATAGCGAGGCGACCGGGAACTGGAGGCCGTTGTTGTGGTGTGCTACCCATGATGGTTTATGCCCGTAATCACCACACGCTGGGCAGGCGGGTTGGGTGATCGCAGAACGTAGCTCTCGCACCGGTGACGCTGCTGCCCGTCACCGGCCTGTGCCATTTAACTACGTTGTTTAGAATGGTTATACCGCCATTAGTCGGTCGCCAGAGCCTCGTTCGCTGGTCGGCAAGATGCACCACGGGCAGGTGAGGTTGGCTGGGAGCACTAAGATGACATTGTGCTCCCTTACATCCCCCATAACAAAGAGTTAGAATAGGAAGAATAGAAAGCGAAAATACATCTATTGAATACGGAGTTCCACAAGGGACCGTTTTAGGGCCCACATTGTTTTTGACATATATTAATGACCTATGTGAGTTGAAAATCCCTGATGGCAATCTATTTTCTTACGCAGATGATACGGCAGTAGTTTTTGCAGGGTCATCGTGGGACGACGTTAAAATAAGAGCTGAAAAGGGTCTCGAGGTAATTGCTAACTGGCTAAAGCTGAACCTGCTCTCCCTCAATGTAGATAAAACAAACTATATGTGCTTTACTATGTACAATCGTAATCAACCTGCTTGTGACTACTCAGTTAAGATCCACGAATGTGGTATGAACAATTGTTTGTGCTCATGCTCAACTATCAAAAAAGTTGAGACGACTAAGTATTTGGGAGTCACTATTGACCAGCGACTATCATGGCATCCGCATCTCGAGCAACTCATGACCAGAACTAGAAAACTAATATGGATTTTTAAAAGCTTAAGACATGTAGCAACACAAGACCTTATTCACAAAATATACGTTGCTCTGGGTCAATCTATATTGACCCATTGCATACCAATTTGGGGAGGAGCGAACAAAACATATCTTATAAATCTAGAACGAGTGCAGAGATCCCTACTTAAAGTTATGTTTTTTAAACCTTATAGGTACCCGACGGAAATGTTATACTCAATACAAAATACACTATCTATTAGAAAATTATATATACTACATTCAGTTAGTAAATTACACAAATCGTTAAAATATAACCCTTATCTAATAAAGAATAAAAGAAGACCAAATACTAACATTAAGAAAAAACAATTTTTTAAATCTACTTTTGCGGCTCGTCAGTATGTAGCAAAATCTACGCACATATACAATAAGTTAAATAAAATTTTGAATATTTACTCAATGAATAATCACGAATGTAAAAGTAGCTTAGCCAAATATTTACTGCAACTTGACTATCACAAAACGGAAATAATTCTAGAAATAGTTAAATAATAATATGTGTTAAAATATTATAATATAATAATCGTATCACTGTTACCTTTACTGATATTCTTATTACTTTTATAAGTTAGTTAAATTTAAACATAATAATATACTGCAAACATATACTTAATACTAGCATGCCAACATACACAAGCATTACACTAACACACACCACTCACACACTAGGTAGCTCATGACGCCCAGGCTCTTATGAGACTGGTGTTCTCAAGGGCCCCTAACTACACACATTCACTACACTAACATCCACTTCTCAAACGCACTCTCTTTACAACTTGCACCATACATCAAAACATTAGTGAAGTTTATGTAAACCTACCCTCAAATAAATTAATAATTTTAGATTAAAGTTAGAACAAATTGTTTTAAAATAGTAAACGGTTGTTGTAATTTTATTTATTACCTACCTGATTTCTTGTAATTTTTTTTTTTATTCTTAACGTAATAACAAATTTTTATGGTTTTGTCTTTTGTAAAAATATCTAAAGTATGTTAAGGAAGAGTGATGGCTCCTAATACAGGTATTCTATACTTAAAAGGAGGCATCGAATTACTGTACCGAAAAATGTAAAACATGTTATAGAAATAAACATTTTGTATTTTGTACTTATGTAATTCTATTTTGAAGAGATTGATAGACCAAAAGAATGTATCAGAATCAGCAACCGCTATTAGGGAAAAAGTTATGGGAATCAAAGGTCAGTAAGTGTGAAGAGCTACCAACCTTTGACGAGTTCAAGGCATTTTTAGAATGAAGGTTCCATTCGTTAGAATATCTAAATATCCCATCAACTAGTAAGCAAGAATCAACGGTTAGTAAGCCAAAGGTCTTTCATGCGTTCTCGTCAAAAAATGATAGCTCTGTTGAAATAACATGTACGTTTTGTAAGCAACCTAGTTATGTTATCAACATCACCAAGTCATCAGATATTTCTAGCACCATCAGTAACCGTTAAAAACATCCGATGACTTTCTTAGAATTGTTATTCGCACCAGGTGCTTATCAATGCACCCGCGGCCTGACGCGACGTCGCGCCATCCGGCGGGTCGTTTTGCTGATGTAGCATCACCGAGCCCTGGGACTCGAAGCTTAAGAATAAGTCAGTCTGTAATTAGTCGTTAGTCAGTTCACACATTAAATTCAGTTCAACATTAATTGTTTTTATTGTTTTTAAAAACGTCTTCACGGGTTTCCCAAGTTTGACTACCTCATAAACTTAGCCACTGTAAATAGTTTTTTTTTTGTGAAAATGACTATAAAACTCGCAGTGATTTCGTCAGAACCTTTGTTTCATTTTCTTTGTTTTAATTGTTTAGGCACGAACCACACAATAAAATGTTGTCGTGTCCCCACAACTTGTCAAGTCTGCAATCGCAGACATCATTCATTGTTACACCCCAAGGTGTCCTCAAGGCCAACGTCGCCTCAAGCCCTTTCAGAGGAGACGTCAGCAGTGTCAACATTGAGCGCTGCTTGCGATGTGGTACAGGAATCGGATGTTCCAACTATACCAACTCACTTATCTAAAAGAGCTGTTCCGGATCAAGTTTTACTAACAACCGCTCTTGTCGAAGCACAGACTGAGAACGGGTACAAACAGCTGCTAAGGGCGTTATTGGAACAAGAATCCCAAGCGTCATTCATAATTGAATCAACAATTCAGTTGCTCGGACTCAAGAAAATACCTACTATTAAGTATTATTATTATAGAGTAGTAGGCGAGGATTTTCGAGTTTTTCAACCCTTTAGGCATAGACAAGTTACAAACGTTTCGTATCGATTCTGTTTCTACAATTGTTAACGACTCGCCGTAAGCGATTGTAGAAAATGCTAACTTGGTAGCCAACTTGACACGAGTCGATCGCTCATTCTACAATGAACATAGAAAAAACATATACTTTAGTCTATGGTGAGCGTTCCAACTAACGTCAAAGTCACTGTTGTGTACTTATTGCGCGGGCTGAAGTTTTGTTTTCGATTGTTTCAAAAGTAATCATTGTTTTAAGTGTTAAAAAAGTAAGCGAAAAAGGTGAGTTCTTCTTATAATTGGTTTATTATAATATCACAGAGTGCGGAATGTAATTTTAAACATTATTGTTACTCGAAATAATATGATATCGTGCATTTGAATGAAATATACCAAAAATGAAGTGATAATTTTTATAGGATGGAATCTAGATCTCGAGCAAGCCCAGAACAGTTCGCAGCTTTATTAGAATTTATGGACAGGTACGTAAATTATTCGATATTTCATAATCTTCCTGTGTTAAAATCATACAAGGCATATCATACTTGGGCACTTGAAAGTTATAAATATAAACAATGACGCGATATGCGACATGAACTTCTACTACTTACGAAACAAACAAAACAATTGTGTTTAACCATTTACTTAATCAATAGACCCTCTGTTTCTCTGAAATATTTTTAACTTATATTCTAGCCATGGCAATATATCGAGGCCCCAGCAAGGGCCTCAGAGCCGAATAAAAGCTGACCGCCTGTGGCAGGAACTGGGAGAATTACTGAACTCCATTGGCGGAGGAGTAATAGAGCCAATGGACAAATGGAAAAAAGTAAGATTCCATCTGTATTTGTCACATAATAATATTATTTTAAGGTGTTGGAATTCATATTATTATAATTTATTATTCTACAAGATGAAGTACATGGGTATAAAAATCCATCAGCTTACTTCATAGACTAGGAAATTATTATAATATATCTTAATATATATATTTCTTGTGTGCGTGTGTATGTGACTGAACTCCTCCTAAACGACTGGACCGATTTTGATGAAATTTTTTGTGTGTGTTCGTGGAGATTCGAGAATGGTTTAGATTTACAATTGGACCCGGTAGGGGGCGCTGCGATCGAAACCCTGAATTTTTGTATGGACTTATTTTGGCAGGACAACGTCTGTCCGGACAGCTAGTATTATATAAATATGTTCAGGTGTGGGCTGACTGGAAAACAAAAAGTAAAAAAAAAGCCTTGGCAATACGTGGTGAGGCTTCTGTTACTGGTGGTGGTCCAAGCAGCAGACTGACTCACACTGCTTTAGAAGAAAGGGTGTTGGGTACACGCCGCCCGGTACTGCATCTGCGCCGCTGCATATCGCGTCCACGTCACGGGGGGCTCCGCAGCGGCGGCGCCATCGGATAAGCCCGTCGCCTACCACATCCACGCCACGACGCCGCGAGCTATTTCGAGCGCGCACACGCCGTACACAAACACCCTTCGAACGAGCCACAAGTAAATTCGGGGCCGTCGAGCATCGCCGGCTGCAACCAGAGGCAGACCGGGAAAAAAACTTTCATGAGAGGAAGATCGAAAGGCGCCGATTAGAATCGAGAAGAATTGAAATGGAAGAAAAACAAAACGAAGCTTTAATTCGTTTGGCTGGTACTGTAGACAATTTTATTAAAATTTTACCACAGTTTTGACTATCATCACTACCTTTGACAGATATTATCCCTGAAAATGTCTGATGTAGTGATAGTGGTCTCGGGTGTAAGCTATGACATTTAAAATTGCCTGCAATATCAGAGTAACAACAATTATTTTTTATTTCAATTCTTTCAGTTCACTTTTCCCTTCTCCCTATCTACCCTACAGGCCACAACCAAACTATGTAGATAATAATAATTTATTTATTTCTCCCACAATAAGTTACAAAAAAATATAAACAACTTCATTTACCAAAAATTTGTTTGGCACAATAGCACTTAAATTGCGGGAGACTGGTGCCTAAGTTAGGCAGAGCCTATATTTCAGGACACCAGGTCTCCACCCCACGAACATCGTAACAAATATATATTTATATTGTTTTTTTTTTGTATTAGTGACAAATATTTTTCGTAAGTATTATAAAAATTAATTTAGTAAGTTAAATCTAAACTATAAAAACTAAAAATTATAAGAAAGGAAAGATGTGTGAGTGCGTGTGACTGTAGGTTTGTTTATTTGAATGGGTGTGTGTAAGTATGGGTAATTGTGTGGGGGGTGTAATGTTGAATGTGTATTTACGTGTCTATGTATGTATGTAGTGTATGAGTGTGTAGATATTATGAATGTCATTGTTAAAAATAATAATAAACTTGTTTGTAATAATAGAGCTGTTTAATTAATTATTTAATATCTATGTACATAATAATCAATATAAAATGAAGTGGACATTTCAAAACACTATCAATAACTTATTATTTTTATTAGATAACTTAAATATATTAAAAGTATATAACATTTAATGAGGACATATCAATTACAATCTTATTAAAGCTTAAAATAATCATACTAATACTAACCTAACCTATCCAGTAAACAACTCAGCATGGCTCTTCCTTGGATTAGTTCACTCTGGCTACCCACAGTTGTAGTGGTTGTGAGATGAGGCATGATTATATCATCCCCATCGTCATGGGCAGCATGAAGTGGTTGTGGTGGTGGCAAGCCAGCTTTCAAAGCTATGTTGCTAGCTACATGAGGATGATAGTGAAGAACCCTATTTCTAAGCAAACATCTCCACCGTGCTTTGAGTAATCCAAAACAGCGCTCAATGCAGTTACGGGCTTGCACATGCTTCCTAGTGTAGCGCTCTTCCCTAGAACCTTTAACTGCATTGAGGATAGGTGTCATAAGCCAAGGGCGTTGTGGATATCCAGAGTCACCTGAAAAATTGGTTTCTGTAGACTAACAGAAAAACTTCTATAGATTTGATATTTTAATGTCATAAATACATACCTAAAATAGCCATACTTGTTCATTATTTTGATGAAGTTCACGCATAAATGGTTCAACTCTACTTGAAGACCAAATATGTGAATCATGTGTAGCTCCACCAAACTTTGCATTTACATTTAAAATATGTAGATTTACATCACAAATCTGAAAATAAAATTATGATTAAGAAGTGATTTATCTAGCTTTAACATGTCATCCAGTATAAATAAATATAATATCTACCATTTGAACATTTAATGAATTATACCCTTTTCTATTATAAAAAAGATGCTCCTATTATTGGGCTTTCCCAAAGCTACATGCTATGTAATGCTAATGTACAATCTATGCACCCAATAACTCCAGGCATGCCAAATCTTCTTTGAAACCTGAAAAAATTAATTATTGTTAATTTGAATTTTATTTGTATGTATTACATTACAAATGGACTTCATAATTTAAATACCTATTGCTAAATCGTTTGGTACTTACTCTTGTTTTATAAATGCTCTGTCCTGCCGTGTTTTCGGAAACACAATCCATTTTGCCATGACGGCAGGGTAGTTCAAAGCATCAACAACTTGTCTGATGTACCGACTAGCTGTGCGTTGGGCAAGATGCTGAGTGACACCTACAATTCGCTGATAGGATCCGGTGGCTAGGAAACTAAGAGCGCACAACACCTACAAAAACAAACGTTCAGGAAATGAAGATAATAAAAAAGTTGATACTACTTATATTATCAGTCAGATTATTAAACACTTACTTTAACTTTTAAGGGAATCTCGTTGTTTCCCTTTAATGAAGTTTTGTGTCGGAGTTCTTGACAAAGGTCTTCGAAAGTCGATTTGTCTATTCGAAATCTCTGCACAAATAAAGTTTCTGGCATTTAGCGTATTTTTTCCATGCACTGACGATTTATATCTCTTTTTCGGCTTTTTCTTCATTATGAGCGCACCACAACATATTTAAAGTATGCATTTTAAATGGTTAATGGTCAATACAGTGCAAAAATATGTTAAAGTAACAAAACACTTCTCGGTTTCAACACAGCTGGATCATATAGACGCCATTTTTTATCGTTTTCTATTGGGTCTCGGCGAGCGCTAACTAGTCGTACAAAAACTTCGACATCATTTCGTTGACGCTTGTCAAAACTGTAATTTGGCTACGATTTATATGGGATGTAGCGATCGACATTGTCGAAACGCTTAAATTTCATTCTATCATTTTGAACGATATAAACTTGGCTACGAATTATCTATTCGTTTGTTTTGACCACGTGACTTCACGTTGAGATGACGTCATTCCCATACATTTGATTAGGTTTCTATTAGCGTTAACGATTGTAGATGGTCAACATGGCTAAGCCTACTTGTCTGCACCTGGTATGAACTGTATTGTTTCTGCTGAAGTTTGAAGTTATGACGGTGCCCAAGTATTTTATTTCATTGACTGGGACCATGTTCAAGTCTGCTAGGCATATGAAATTGCGTGATATTTTTTTTTTTTTTTATGCCACTTGGGCCGACAAACAAGCAAACAGTCCACCTGATGGTAAGTGGTCACCGCCGCCTATGGACATTTGCAACACTAGGAGCATCGCCAATGCGTTGTCGACCCTGAGACGTGAAGTTGTTAAGTCTCATGTGCCTGTAATTTCACCGGCCCCCTTAGCTTTCTAACCGAAACACAGTAATACAATTGCACTACTGCTTCACGGCGGAAATGGGTAAGGTGGTAGTACTTCCCCGGACGAACTCTGCACTAAGAGTTCTACTACTCTTTTTTGGTAGGATCGCGAATGAGTACTTTTGTCTTGGATTCATTTATGTTCAGTCCCACTGTTTTCATTAACCCTTTGATCATCGTAAATATTTCGTTTAGTTTTGTGATGTTAGAAACTATAATGACGTCGTCCGCAAAGGATAAAATTACCGGTAGTTGAATTTTTTCATCCGGGTTTAATTTAAGATATGGTATCGTCTTCTACTGTTTTCAAGACCTCATCCATCAAGATTGTAAATAAGCGCGGCGATAAGGGGCAACCTTGTTTTACTCCCTTTCCTTATTCAATCCAGTCTGTTCGTTGGTTGTACCATTTTAGGCATGTATATTCATTCAGACATGCTGTTACAACTCTATTTTAAAAGCTATTTTATATTTTTACCCGACTACGGCGAAGCCAAAGGAGGGTTATGATTTTGACCGGTATGTATGTTCATCTGTTCCCTCATAACTTTTAAACTACTTATCGTAATTTGGCAAACGAGGTATCGTTCGAAGCGTCTTGATCGTCTGCTGGTTATAGGATATGTGACGTCACAATAAATTAGATATGGCGCTCTCTACAGGACATAAAGGCATTAACTATAAAAATTCTTATAAGTGACACGATAATGTTTATTTATTGTTATAATTTGGCCATCAAACTATTGATTACTTATTAATATTATCAATTTTGTTAACTGTAGTGACACTACAATATAACCAAAAATCTAAGCTTTGTACGTGAATACATCAAATAAGCTTTGTAAGTAAAATTATATATAATTCAATAAAATTTAAATAAAAAAATGTAAACCGAATCTGCAAATACTTTATTACGAAATTATAACCCCAAAATAATTGAAATAAAAAAAATAAGTTCAAAAACTAAAACCCGACTACGAAAAATTACGCTTCAAAAAGTATGAAACAAGAAAATATTCTCATGTGAAATTGTTATATACAAACTATCCAATATTTATTGTCTATTAAATAAAAAACTCACACATAATATATTTTAAAGTATTTAATACCTGTTCATAGTGATGTTCAGAGGATAGCCGTGGTTGTATGCCACCTCATATATGGTCATATGGCTCATACGACCACGGCTATCCTCTGAACATCACTATGAACAGGTATTAAATACTTTAAAATATATTATGTGTGAGTTTTTTATAACTTATATTAACTCTTAGCGTAAAGACGCTAAGTTCAATGATTCTCTTTTTTAATATACTGGGACGACGTTGCCGCAATATCTATGGAGTTGAAATTAAGATTAAACGAGTGAATTAGTCGGTACAATGGCGATCGCTTGCCAGCATTAGTACGGCAACGGGCCGTTGCAAACAATTAGCACGGATTACGGCACTGTTTCCTAGTAGGTATCCTATAACTAAGCTTATTTATTAAATCAGTACAATCATACCTATTATGACACAAGTCATACTCGTATAGTAATAATTATTTGTTATACGAGAGTGCAAAGTTGCTTTTTAACCACGTACTCAATTTTGATGACTGAGCAAGCGAACGATTTTAAAATTAGTATCCTAAATGAAAATAAAAGTTAGTTTAATTTTTAATTAAATTACTCATACATATATTTATATATACGCATATAAACATGAGGTGACTTACCTATACGATCGAATCCCTTTATATAATATCAATGGCAATAATTATGATTTATGTAACGGTTACTGTTTATAATGAAATTTTTGCAATATATATTATTTTTTCAAAACGTATTATTTTTCAATATTACCAAACCGCTAAATACACACACAAACCTCACAATGTAAAACAAATAGTTGTTAAAATAATAATTATCATTGCTTATCAATTATAACTATTCATTTAATAAAGACAATTAAGACGTAAGACAGCGATACAACTGCGAAGAACAGCTGACTGTATCTTTCTCGCTCGGGTACACTCGCCGGTCCCGAGTTCACCCGATCGAGCGTTTCACCTCAGAGCATGATGGATCAGGCCTAACTTACTTCCCACGAAAAAATCTGTGTGCGGTGCGCCTAAAGAAGTTTTCACTTCAAAAAACAGGGACAGTAAGTAAACTTCACATTCAATTATAATTTTTTTATTACAGTATAAAACAGCCGACCGCGTAAAATTTCACTAAACCGTGATTTCATCAAGGTTAAGTCTATTCGTACGGGTACTGTACGAACAATTAATAAATTATGAATACAGGAACATTGCGATCGACTTAGAAAAATATAGACACTGGGAAGCCCACGCCTTGTTATTACTATTATTTTCACTATTTTTAAAAACACAAATTTCGTGTTTGTCACTGTTCCTTAAAAACGCAATTTTGAATAAAGAAGAAGTCGCTACTTTCTTGGCGTGCTGAAGTGACTGAAATACCTATAAAATATTTACGTATATTTTCACTCAATTTAAAAAGTTGTCGTTATCCGTTTTGTATCTCAGTTGAAGAGTTGAGTATTTTGTAGTGTTTCTTATTTGTTAATGTAAGAAAGTGATTTCTAAAGCATTTTTTTATTGTAGATGTCTGACGATACTTTCATTATTGAAATCAAATCTGATGAAAATGTATTAACCACAACACGGCGAGGAAAAAGACGGATGACACGAAAACAATCGGTCCCCTTTTATGTGGAACCAAAATCTGATATTCGTTATCGATTGGCGAAACTGTGTGTATCAGAACTGTTACACAAAGCAATGAAGCTCAGAACTCAATCGACATACATTGTGCGCTCGAGCAACGCACATAAAGACACCGCTCACGAAATAGATATCTCGGACCGGCAGGTCGATTGTGTTATGCCCTCGAAATCGTTGCAGTAGTTTTTTTTAGCAGTGTTTAATTTAGCATTGGAGAGTTTCTGGCATAAGCACCTTTGGTTAATTTTGTATGATCTTTACTAGTAATGTTGGCAAAACTCAATCGTAAAGTATTTTCATTTTGCAAATAGAAAATATGCCTCATAAAGTATTTCAAATGAAATACAAAATGCTTTTTTGAAAAATAATTAAATCGAGGATAGGTATTTTGCCTTTTAAATACAAGTATTCAAGTAAGTCTCATCTCTGTTCGTTTTAATGTAACAGATCATTTAGGTAAGTAAGTAAGCCCCCCGGCCCGGAGAATATGTTGTAAGGTGGCTATCTAAGCTCAATTTATATAATAGGTATGAGTATAGGTAGATATCCTATATTGAATTGAGTGAACATTGTCAAATGTAAAATTTAATGTTTTTGTTCCATTCACTTTTTGTATTCGAATAGTATGTCCATTGTTTTATTATAATATTGTAGAATATTTTTTTTGCTCTGTCGGCTATACTGCAGGTTTGGAGTAGCCCCCTCAGTGACTGCCGAGCGTAGGTCTGAAAAGTGTAGTACATACATGTGGTTGATTTCTGTACCTGTGTGATGAGCTGGGGCCATTGTTGAAGAATCAACTGATTTATCAGTTCCAAAATAGGTCTTTATTCCTTATATAACAGGTGAGTCTGTTATGTTACTTCTAGCTAAATAGTAATTTACAAACAGGAACTATATTTTAGGTTTGGTTAGTTTGTTATTAATTAATAATTTAGACCAGTTGAAAATAAAGAAATATATTTTTGAAAACATCATTTATTAAATGTTCAGTTGGTAATTTTTCTTAAGTTACTGTATTGTTAATATACAATACTTGTATTCGAAGCATATTAAACACTTTAAAAAATTCATGAAAACCTTAATAACTGCCATAGCGGGGGTTCAATCAAGAATATCTAAAGCCACGGAAAGACAGGCAGCCGCAGTGGACGATTTTCTAAAACACCCCCCCAGGGTCCCAAGCTAACACCAGCTGCAAGGACGAGAGCCGACATGGGGCAGGTCAGCTCGCCTACTCAAATCCCGGCATCAGCACCATCAGAACACGCAGTAAACGCCTTCCTCGAGTGTCTAGGCACCATAAGGGCGACCAAAGAGGTCAATCTCATGACGTGCAGCAAGATCATGCAAACCTTTCAACTATCGAATACAACTTAAAAATGGCCATAAAACATCGAGATGCAGTTGTCATGGAAAGTCTTTTGGGAGCGAAACCATCCGAGGCCGAAATAGCTTAAAATTTAATATTTAGAATTATAAATTTTGATGAATAAGTGTAACTAAATTTAAGTAAATGCTAAGTTTTTTATTTATAAATCATGTATCGGCAATAGAAAAATTCAATGTAACACTATTATTAAGGAACCACAAGCCTCAGTTCAAAACAACGAGTTGAGCACGCGCGGAAAGATGTTAATTTTTAGAAACACAACACAATTGATGTTAAAATAACTTATCGTAGAATCTTCAAAGAGTACGGACTAAGAGTCCGTAGAAAATGTAAAAAGTTTCAGAAAACATGCTAGTATTTGTAGTAAGTAATTACAACTGTACTATGTAATTTACCATGTTTCAAATAACAGATTTGTGATGCAGACATGCAAATCACTGGTGTATATGCTGGCAATGGTGGGGCAACACACAAATCATTCATTTAGACAATAGAAATGAATCTACATGGTTACTAGGTAAGGTTAGAAGTAAATTATTTAAGGGGGTAGATGCACATAGAATTTTTGAAAAATCGATTTTTTTCTCAAAGTATGATGTTTTAAGAATTTTCTCTGAAAATTTCAAGTCAATCCGATGAATAGTTTTCAAGATATTTAGTAATTACTGAAGCAACATTCAACCCCTCGGTTGTGACTAGAGCAGGTAGCGGACGGCAGCTGCAAGCGCCCGGTTTTGTCACCAATGTGTCAGTGACCAATATAACTCGAAAACCATTGGGTGGATATTGATGAAATTTTAATATTATCTTTTTGGCATTAAGAACTAGTCTTTAATCGAAGGATATTGATTTTTGTTAACAATTACTATATTTTTTAAACAATTAACTTGGACATTTTATCGAAAATCAGAGTCCAAAGTTTCGAATGCCACCATTTGTTAATTTTCAATTAAAAAAAGCTTCGATTAAAGACTGGATTTATTATTAAACTAAAGGTTTCACCTTGGTTTTTCGAATTCAGATGATCCAGAAGGCTGTTGTGATGGTCACCGCGAAGTACTACTCGCGGGAGAGGATCCAACCGATATGGCGATATTTTAATAAATAATATGTATTTTTTTTTTCATAAATGTTAAGTTAAAGCATTGTATAAAAACTCTGTATAATTTATTTTGTAAAATAAACTTAATTACTGAAAAAATTTTTTTTTTAAAATAGGCCTTTTTTACGCTTCTGAGTGCATCTACCCCCTTAATAAATCAAGCAAATTACAAACTTAATTACTTTAATCTTAAATTCTACAACTGTTGATTAAAAAAAAAAATCCATGGTATCAAAATACAGTGGAATCCGTTTATAATGACATCGAAGGGAATTGACAAACACGTCACACTAAGCGGACGTCATACAAAGCATTTTTGAGAAAAAAAAACAACCTTGTTTTTTTTACGTAAATACTTATTTTAATAGAGAATCATTGCATATTAAATCAATATGTATATCAATATATTATATATGCATGTAGTACATGTATGTATATTTTTAATTTTTTACTTAAGAAATCTGTAATTTTTTTCTGCTTTTGTATTGTAATTTTATTGTAATAACAGTCTGTAATATTATTGTGTATAGAAGACATTGCCATGGTACATAGTTATGTCTGTCGACTCTACCCAAAACTCGTGTCAGCATCCCATATTCTAGAAACCATCTTGAATAGCTGAGTCGGAGAAAGATAAGCACATCCGCTCCGCGGTGGTCTGATGTTTAGGCTATAGGTTTAAGGTAGAATATAAGTTAGTCTTAGACCCACAACTGTCGTGGATACACACATTAAATTTATATTAATTAAAATTGTGTTTTTTAAAAGCTCCTCCGGCGCCCTCACGATTTGACTGGCGCAGCCGGTAGGATTCCGCGTCGCGTCGTTTTTTATAAATCAGAGCGATCGACGAATGTTTTTACGCATTAAAAACGGAATTCCGCGAACCTAATAAATAAGTCAACGTGACCGAACTTCGAGGGCAGCGACAGCTAAGACTCAACGGAGGAACATGAGCAGTGCTATTCCCATTCTATTCCATTATTTGTAAGTGCTTACAGATTAATTACGTTCCTTTTCAATTATCAAAAGTACGTTATTTGATTTCTTTTAACGAAGTATTAGTTTAGTAAATTTATAAAAGTATTTTAGGTGCTTTCTTGTGGAGGATAAATGAAACGTCCAAGGATCACACATATAACGTATATTGGTAGTCTTATACCGTTACATTGCGCGGATAGCGAGCGACTGTCGCTACCGCGGATCATCATACATAATAGCTGACTATTACTACTTACATACTCTAAAAAAAAAAATATAATTCAATTACAATTTTTATAATTAGTATGTACTATACTAGTAAGTAAAGCAGAGTCAATCGAGTTCTATACATTAAAGTTTAGAGCTCGTTGAGCTTGTTGCGGTATCACACTTATCACACTAGCATTTTGCACCGCACTTAGTTCTCTACGTAATAATCGCTTTGTTTTCGTTGAACACATTTTGTACATTATTATCACAAATGCTGTACACATAATAACCGCCATCACGGTAACCATGATACCCAATACTTCTTGTTTATACTGTAATTGGTATGTCGAAGCTTGATTGGCACCGTTTTGAGCGATGATAACTTGTTCTTCCTTCTTGTCTACTGAATAAGATTTACCCATAATGTAAATTTTATATAAACTGTATACAATTAAAAATTTAAGTTACGAATATTTCCTGTAATGTAACTCGACTGATGTCTATTGACTAATAAATAGTTCATCAACGTTTATTTATAATGTTAATAAAATATATGATAATAACTACTAATAATTTCCGCTAACTCTGCATTACCCTACTTATTTCTATGCTTACATGCTAAAAATCAATAAACCTCACAGGTTTTTTGACTGACGTGCCACTACGCGTTATTTTTAAGGGAGTGTTCACCTTAATATTCTTATGCTGATTTAAATCGCTATTCATCATTATGTTAGAATCGTCTAGAATGTAAGCTGGTTTGACTCTATCAATTGAAACATTATTAATTTTATCATTTACCAAAATTTTGAAAACTTTTTCGTTCCTTTCTATTACTTTGTATGGTCCACTATAAGGCGGCGTTAAAGGTTTTCGCACTGCGTCTATTCTAAGGAAAACGTGCGAACAAGAACTTAAATCAGCATGTACAAACATATTATTATTACTACGACTAACGTCTCTACATTTAGGTCTAATCTTATCTAAAGTATCTTTTAATCTAATTATGTACGCTTGTGGATTATCTATTTTAGCGTTACTCTATACAGAATTCACCAGGTAAACGCAAACAATGCCCCAAAGTGAATTCCGCTGCACTTATAAAATCGCTATCCGCTTGACACGCAGCTCTCAACCCTAGCATTACAGTGGGTAATTCTGCGAACCAATCTAAATTATTCTTTAACCTACACGTGAGCGCGGCTTTTAATGACCTATGCCATCTCTCAACTTTGCCGTTTGTCTGAGGATGGTATGGGGTGGTACGTGTTTTAAGGATACCTAACAACCTCATAAGGTTTGTGAATATGTCACTTTCGAATTGCCGTCCTTGGTCTGACGTAATTTTCAAGGGTACACCCATCCTACAAATCCATCCCTCGTAAACTGCTCTTGCCACTGTCTCAGCCGTTATATCCTTGACGGGGCAAATTTCTGGCCATCGTGTTCGCCGATCTATCATCGTTACGCAATACCGATAACCATGCTCCGTCACAGGTAACGGTCCTATAATATCTACATGTAAATGTTCGAAACGGTCGCCTACCTCAAAATGACTAAGCCTAGACACCGTGTGACGTCCTATCTTACTCTTTTGGCATTTAATACATGTCTTTACCCAGTTACCGATATCCTTATTCATTCCTGGCCAAAAAACTTTTTTACACATTAGTGCCCGGGATGCTCTAACGCCGGGGTGTGCTAAACCATGCAAATTATCAAATATAGTTTTTCTTAATGGTAATGGAATGTAAGGTCTAATATGCTCAGTAGATGTTTCGCAATAAATCTTATCATTATTATTTAAATTCATAAGTTTCAAATGGATGTTATTATTCACCTCTGCACTCAATAATTTTGCTAACTCGGCATCGACCGCCTGCGCTAGTGCCATTTCTGAGTATTGCGTCGTCACCGGACATGTTATTGTTTCAATCCTAGATAATGCGTCAGCAACTGAATTCTCGCTACCGTTTATGTGTCGTATGTCGCTAGTAAATTCACTAATATACAACAATTGACGAGCCCTTCTAGGTAATTCCTTATTAGATCCTAATTTTGTAAACGCAAATGTGAGAGGTTTGTGATCTGTATAGACCGTAAACTTTCTTCCTTCTAATAAATCTCTAAAATAAACAATACCTGAATAAATCGCCAAGAGTTCCTTATCATAAGTACAGTACGTCTTTTGGGATTCCGTAAGCCGTTTAGAAAAATAACCAAGGGGTCTCCATGAATTATTTTCTTTTTGTTGCAAAACCGCGCCTATACTAAAGTCAGAGGCGTCCCACATTAAAGCTAATTCTGCGTCAGCGATAGGGTGAGATAACGTGGCAGCATTTTTAAAATTTTCCTTACACTTTTCGAACGCTCTGGTTGCCTCGTCTGTCCATTTATCCTACGCTTATCTCGCTTCTTTGCACCGTTTAAATACTTATCTAAAACTCCCTGAACTCTTGCTGCATTAGGTATATGATTTCTGTAGAAATTTAACATTCCTAGAAACCTGCGCAGTTGTTCGATCGTTTCTGGTTTTGGATATGTCTCTATAGCTTTGACCTTGTCGGGTAAGGGACTTATACCTGTTTCTGAAACTTCATACCCCAGAAATTCTATTTTTGACTGTCCAAAGACACATTTACTTAAATTAATAGACATCTTATATTTACTAAAACGTTCGAACAACAATCGCAAGTGTTCTCTATGTACTATAGTGTTATCTGACCCTATAATTACGTCATCTAAGTACCCGAATACAAATGACTGTCCTATGTTATTATTACAGCTACTGTTATCACTTGGACTGAGATTATTATAATTTAACTGTTCTATACCTGCTAGCACGGTATTATTTATGAACCTTTAGAAGGTTTGGGCATTACGCAGTCCGAACGTCATCCTGGGGAACTCATAAAGCCCAAAAGGGGTAATAATAGCCGTCTTTTCTACATCTTCTGGACTGATTTTGATGAAATGATAGGCCCTACAAATATCAATTTTAGAAAATATTTTTTTATTATATAATCCGTAAGTAAAATCTTGAACTCTAGGTATCGGATAGCGATCGGGTTTTGTTATTGAATTAAGCATCCTATAGTCTCCGCAAGGTCGAATATCGCCTTCTTTTTTTGGCACTACGTGTAAGGGGCTTGCCCATGCGCTCTTCGAAGGCCTACATATTCCTAACTCTTGCATCAATTCAAATTCTTTCTTAACTTTATCATACCTGTGTAGCGGCAATCTTCTTGCGCGGGCATGTACTGGGGGCCCTGTCGTCTCGATGTGGTGGTAAACGGAGTGCTCCGGAATGTCCTTGAAAATAGGTGGCCGTGTGATATCCTGGAATGATTCTAGTAAGTCTGCGTACGGTTGACTACTACTAATGCATTTTACAGATCCGTCGAATAACATGCTTTTTAATCCACAAACGTACAAATTAGTAACTAAATCTATTAATCTATTACTATATAAATCTACCGCAAGCCTAAAATTTCTTAAAAAATCAGCCCCGATTATTGGCTGCTTTACATCGCACACAATAAAAGGCCATTTAAAAACTCTTCTTAGTCCAAAACTTAATTCTAAATAGCATATTCCATACGTCCTGATTTCGCTATTATTAGCGGCATATAATTTAAAATCACATCTTTCTGTAATGTGCTTCTTAAGACAATTTTTAGGAATGACCGAGATGTTAGCACCAGTATCTATCAGAAAAGTTAACTTAGACGAACTATCTTTAATTAACAAACGATGGTTTTTAGGTACCTGACCCTGAGTACACTCGTCCACCGCTGCCGAATGTACCGCATTTAGTTTTCCTGGGTATAGTTAGACCAGGTGCATGGCTGCTCACAGCGTCTTGCGTTCTTCTTAAAACGGTAGTGGAACCTGCATAGCCAGTCTGCGTCGCCGGGTAACCTTTTCTTACGTGACACCGACCGACTCTGGTATCCTTGCCGGCTTCTGCTATGCGAGCGTCCACGACCTCTTACTTCGCCACGCAGCGATGCCACCTCCAAAGTAAGTTTATTTAATTGTGCGACCAGCTCGGTTAATGATCCCAGTGCCACCTGCGCCGAGCTGTCGGCTATAGCTGCTATGTCGTCGGAACCAGCATTCTCCACTATCTTATCTGCGATAGCAGCTAAGCTGTCCAATGACTGGTCCTGGCACACGGTGATGACTGCTCGTACTGATGAGGGCATCCTCGACAGCCATAGGCTCTTCAAAGTTTGGTCAGAGACCTGAGTTTTACGCCCTAAATCTTTCATTCTACGCAGCAGGTGTGTAGGCTTCTGAGAGCCCAGTTCCAGTTCCGAGACAAGTTTCTGAAACTGGCGCTCGGCACTCTCCTCGTACACTTGCAGTAGCCTATCCTTCAACGAGACGTATCTGTTCTCTTCCGGAGGGGATGTCAACAGGTCGCTCACCTGTTGAATGGAATCTCTTCCCAGTTTTGAGATGACCATATTGAATTTAGCTTCGTCTCCTTGTTTCTGCGGAGCCATCACTGCCTCGAATTGGGCGAACCACAAACGTGGCATATCTACCCAAAACTCAGGCAACTTCGCCGACACGCTGATGGCAGCCAGAGTCGTGTTCGCGGACTCTGATTGCTCCTCTTTCATTTTACCAGGGGTAGACACGGGCTGTGACGATGAATACATGTTGTTATGAGCCGCCCGCACGATTTCAAATAGAAGTGATATAATTTAGTCCGAACACACCAGTTTAATAATTAAGTCCAAAAGCACCAGAAAAAAAAAACGTATTACTGTCCAAATGTTCACTATCAGGTCGGGTCACCAGTTTAGGTGCTTTCTTGTGGAGGATAAATGAAACGTCCAAGGATCACACATATAACGTATATTGGTAGTGTTATACCGTTACATTGCGCGGATAGCGAGCGACTGTCGCTACCGCGGATCATCATACATAATAGCTGACTATTACTACTTACATGCGTGTGCATATATTAAGTAACCCTACAGTATAATTGTGTTTAAAGTTAAGTAATAAATTTTAAGAATGGAAAGTATTAGTAAAATACCTAAAGAAATTGCCTGTGTCATTCCAAAGTTTGATGGGGATGTAAAGTTATTAAGTTTATTTATAAGAAAATGTGAATATGTAATAGACTGTTGTAGGATTCAAGGGAATAGAAATCAAGATTTATATGTTTACCATTTAATAACATCCAAGTTAACTGGTAGGGCCGCCTCGCTAGTTAGTGAGCGGCAAGATATAGATACATGGGACGAATTAAAGTCAATTCTTGAACAACACTTTGGAGATCCTCGCTTGGAGGAAAGCATCGCAATAGGGTTAGAATCTTTAGTTATTAAGCAAGGAGAAACTTATCATGATTTTTGCCATAGGATTCAGTCTGTGCGTAGTGCTTTAATGGCTAAAGTTAACACTTTGAACGAAGTAGATCTAAAGGAATCGAAAAGGACAATTTATAACAACACATCCATGAATATTTTCTTATTTAATTTACCACAAGATTTGATTCGAATAGTAAGGTTAAGGAATTCTACCACTTTAGAAGAAGCTTTAAGTGTTGTTATGGAAGAAGTAAACTTCCAACAGCAATATAATTATAGATCTAAACGTAGGCAACCAACCTCAAGTTTTAAATTACCTCAGCCTCAAATATTTCAAACGCCTAATCCTATGCATAATTTTAAATTCGGCTTACCCCAGAATTATAGAACGCCTGTACAACAAAGATTTAGTGCTCCGGTACCATACAACTCTGGTTTTAAGGTTCAAGGGCATCCTAATCAGTCTAATTTTAAATTTGGTACGCCTAATCACCAAAATAACTTCAGATTCGGTATTAATCAGCAAGGGTGCCGCCCTCAATCAAATTTCTTTAACACATCTCCACGGCCTAATTTTAATAACGTAAACCCTAATCAAAGCATGCCATCGTTTGGCTATCGGCCTCAATTCGGTTACCGACCACAGTTCGGTTATCGACCCCCGCAACATCAGCAGCCACTCCATCAGAATACATCTACGGATGTTTCTATGCGTACTGCACCCCCTATTAAGCCTCAAATGCTTAATACAAACGAGCTTTACTACTTAAATGATACTGACAAAGACTACTACCCAACATATGACGTAGACGATTACTGTGAAGACAACCAAGACGATTGTTTCGTACTCGTAATAATAAATCTTCGCGCCGAAAGCTGAATCTGTGCTGGTTGTGTTTTGATCGCGATACAGTGTTTAAATCCAATCCGGAGGTACTTCTCTTTAGAAATACAATTGCGCTGTCTCACTACCTTATATGGATTTAAAGCCTACCGGCGAAGCAAACCCCCACTCTTTCGCTGAATGAATGGTTCAGTGTGTGTTCACCGTCACGATCGAGCTCAACTCAACGAAAACCTCAACGATTAAATTTTGAATATAAAACCCAAAACCTTTACAAATTGTGTGTGTGAACAACAACGACTATCATCAGGACTTCGCCACGGAGCATTCTACAGGTTAGTGTGGACACGTATTATTTTCTGAAAGGTTTAGATTCTGTACGTGATCATTTTATCGACCAGCATAGCACAGCGATCGGCAATTTCTCACCAGTCATTACGTATTGAACCCTTATATGTAGCATCACTTTAAACTTTAACGGATTCGTTACAACGATCATAACGTAAATTACCCTGATGAAGACATAGCCGACGACGAACAAAAAGATGTTGACGGTTCCAACAAACCAATCGAAAATTTTCACATAAGCGTTACGAACAAACATCGGAAATAATACGTTTGAATTGTGATAATAAATTACAATTACCATATATTAAAATACCAGAAATAGCTGCAATATTAATGATAGATACCGGTAGTTCCAGATCATTCATTAGCCCTAGAAAGGCAAATGAATATTTTATAGACTATAAACATAACGAACCGTTTGAGGTAATAAGTACCCATGCGTCTAGCCGACACAATGAAGTTATAGAGGTACCTCTATTCCCGACCTTTAATGACCCAGAGACACACAAATTCTATGTGTATGACGTTGACAAACGATATGACGGACTTATAGGAAGTGACCTTTTGAAACACCTAGGAGCTAAAATCGACATAAAGAACGGAACATAACAAACTAACTCAACGACAATACCTATGATTTATAACTCACAAATTCATTTAGCCGCTCGTTGCGAAACGAGAGTTAGGCTGCCGACAAATTTAGAAAACGGATACGCTATTTTAAATTATACGAAATTTCATGATGGCATAAGAATGCCAAGTGCTCTAGTTAAGTGTGTAGATGGATACGCGATGACAATAATTCAGAATACTCTGGATGACGAATCCATCTTAACAATTTCAAGTCCATTCAATGTAACTAAACATGATTGTACAGCATGTGTATTAAACAGCTTAGATAATGGAAATGAAATAGAAATAGACCAAATTTTGACAGAAAATTATAAGTAAACTAAGATTAGACCACATGAATGAAGAAGAACGCGAAAATATCCAAAAACTTTGTTTGGAATACAAATTGTTGAAATAGTGTATCAAAATTTAGTACTACTAACGCCATCTATGTAAAAATATGTAACTGATGTATTGTCAAGGTTGAATTTGAATAAATACTCTGTTGCGTATACTTGACGTGTCTTTATAGGTTATGGGCCGCTCCCACATTTATCAGTTATTTTAATAGTTTAAAGTAGATAAATAGTGCACTAGTATCGCAGAAACATGGCTACGAACTATATTACCAGTGTGCCAAAGTTAAAAGGCAGGGAAAATTACGACGAGTGGTGTTTTGCTGCTGAAAACTTGTTGGTGCTAGATGGAATGGACAAGTACATCAAACCGCCAACTGGATTTGAAGTTAAACCAGCGGAAGATGCAAAAACCAAGGCGAAGCTTATTTTGACGATAGACCCGGTATTGTACGTACATATCAGAAACACCCAGAGCTCAGCTGAATTATGGACTAAGTTGAAGACCATGTTTGACGACTCGGGATTTTCTAGAAAGATCACCTTGCTTCGACATTTAATATCCATAAGACTTGAAAACTGTGATTCAATGGTAAGTTATGTGACTCAAATTGTCGAAACAGCGCAAAGGTTGAATGGCACAGGATTTGCAATTACGGATGAATGGGTTGGGTCATTATTATTGGCTGGTTTGTCGGAACGATATTCTCCAATGATAATGGCAATAGAACATTCCGGAATTCCGATAACCGCTGATGTCATTAAGTCAAAATTACTTGACATGGAAGTTGTCAATGTCAATGACTCAGAATATAATGCAGGTGGTGCTGCATTCGCGGCTAGAGGAAAATATAACTCTGGCAACACTAAGCAGAAGAAATTTGGCGGTATGCCGACGTCAGATAAGAAAGTAACAAGTGATACAACCAAAACAAAAGAAGTCACATGTTACAAGTGTAAAAGTAATGGACATTACAGAAATCAGTGCCCAATGTTGAAGAAAAACGCTAGCAAATGCGTGTTTAATGTTGTTTTCTTCAATGGAAACTTTAACAAGGAAGATTTTTACGTGGACAGCGGGGCAAGCGCACATCTCACAGTAAACAAGGATTGGCTGAAAAACACGAGTAATAGTTTACCTGAAATTGTTGTCGCTAATGATTCAAAAGTCCCAGTTGTTTGTTCCGGAGACGTAGAAATAGTGTCAGATTTGGATTGTCACATAACTGTAAAGAATGTGCTGTGTGTTCCTAGTTTGACAACAAATTTAATATCAGTAAGTGAGCTTATCAAGAATGGCAACAACGTCATATTTGAAGAAGAATATTGTTATATACGTGACAAAAATGACGATTTAGTTGCGATAGCTGATTTAACCAACGGTGTATATAAGTTGAGGTTACAAAAACAGCATTGTTTGTTGACATCTCCAGCTGTCACAGGACATTTATGGCATCGAAGATTAGCTCACATCAACAGGCAAGATATGAACAAGATGAAAAATGGAATAGTAAATGGCATATCATATGAAGGTTCATTTGACATATCAAAGTCACAATGTAAGACATGTTGTGAGGGAAAACAAATGAGATTACCATTTACTCATAAAGGTGAAAGAAGTGCTGAACCTAGTCACAGAATACATAGTGATTTATGTGGACCTATGGAGGTGAACTCATTGAATGGCAACAGATACTTCATGCTGTTAGTTGATGATTATAGTCGGATGACTTTTATATATTTTCTTAAACAAAAGAGTGAAAATTTCAACAAATTTAAAGAATTTAAATTGCTTGTTGAAAATCAGCAAGGTAAGAAAATAAAAATATTTCACACGGATAAGGGCTTGGAATTTTGCAACCGTGAGTTTAGTAATTACCTGAAGACTTTTGGCATTATACACCAGACTACAAACAGCTACACACCCGAACAGAATGGTATTTCAGAAAGGGCTAACAGAACAGTGATAGAGAAAGCCAGATGTTTACTGTATGATGCAAAGCTAGACAAGAGATTTTGGGCAGAGGCAGCAAACACTGCAGTTTATCTAAAAAATCGGTCTATTGTGTCAGGAGCTGAGAAAACACCATTTGAGCTATGGTATGGTAAAAAACCTGATCTTAGCCATATTAGATTGTTTGGCAGTAAAGTGATGATGCATGTCCCCAAGGAAAAGCGCTTTAAGTGGGATAAAAAGGCTATGCAACATATCTTAGTGGGATATGGAGAAGATATCAAAGGATACCGATTGTATAATCCTCACAAGAAGACCATAGTTAACAGCAGAGATGTTGTTGTAATGGATGGTGAGACCATGGACGGTAACTCCGATGAAAGTTTGGCTATCTGGATACCAGATGAAGCATCATCAAGCGTCATGGAGAAGGCGAGCAACACTTCAGTGAGGGAGTTCAGTCCTGTCCATATGGAAGGTGAAGATAATGAAATATCTTCAGATTCTTCAGTTTATAGAACCTTGATAGAACCTCAGACAACCGAAGACCCCAAACAAGTCATCCAGCATACATTAGGCCAAGATGCACAGAGCAAACGACAGAGGAAGAAGCCTGAACGATATGGGTTTAACAATATATGTGTTTCTAGTACAGTTCCAGCAGCTGAGGAAATATCACTCTCAGAGGCTCTGGAGGGTCCTAAGAAGGAGCAGTGGCGACATGCCATGACTGAAGAATTCCAGTCGTTCGAGGACAATGATGCATGGGAACTAATTCAGAACCCAGGTGATGTGTCAATTGTAAAGTGTCGGTGGGTTTTTACCAAAAAGTTTGATGTGGACAATATAGTGCGTTATCGAGCAAGGCTAGTAGCTAAAGGCTTTTCTCAAAAACCGGGAATAGACTATAATGAAACTTTTTCGCCTGTTGTGCGTCATTCAACTTTAAGATTGTTATTTGCACTTAGTGTTAAGTTGAGAATGAGTATCACACATTTGGATGTTACTACAGCCTTTTTAAATGGTTTTCTGAAAGAAAATATATATATGTACTATACCTGAAGGTTTTGCAAACAAAAGTGGGGGAAATGTATTAAAATTAAAGCGGGCAATTTATGGTTTAAAGCAGTTTTCGTTAGTATGGTATGAACGGGTTAAAGATTGTCTTTGTGAATTAGGCTTTAGAAATAGTAAGTATGAACCATGTTTGTTTGCGAAAACTGATGGTAAAGTTAAAATAATAGTAGCATTGTATGTGGATGATTTTTTAATTTTTTCAAACAGTGATATTGAAACTGAAAAGTTAAAAAAGTTTTTAGGATCAAAGTTCAAATTAAAGGACTTAGGACCTGTAAGACAGTATCTAGGCATGAGAATAAATTTAGATAAAAATAAAAATGTAATAACTTTAGACAGTAAAAGCAGTATATTGAACAGTTAGCATCTAAATTTCAAATGTCTGATTGTAAGCCACAAAGTACTCCAATTGAACCAAAATTAAATGTACAGAAATCTAAAGAATGTTTACCTGATGTACCTTACCAAAAACTTATTGGAAGTTTAATGTACTTGGCAGTATTAACAAGACCTGACATTGCCTATGCAGTCAGTTATCTCAGCCAATTTAATAATTGCTATAATATTAATTGTTACAACTATGCAAAACGAATTTTGAGATATCTGATTTGTACCAAAGATTACTGTTTAAAATATAGTAATAGTGATACTGATCTACAAGGTTATGTAGATAGTGATTGGGCAAGTGATGCTCTAGATAGGAAATCTTACACCGGTTTCTGTTTTGTGATGTCCGGATCAGCCATTTCTTGGCAAAGTCGGAAACAGAGCACTGTAAGTCTTTCCAGTACAGAGTCAGAATACACAGTTTTGTCCGAAGCTTCTAGAGAAGCTGTATATTTAAGAAATTTGTTACATGAAATTACAGGAAAATTTTATGCAATTAATTTGTATTGTGATAACCAGAGTGCATTGAAACTAGCATCTAGTCATCAGAGTCATAGTAGGTTTAAACATATAGATGTGCGTCATCACTATATTAGAGATGTTGTTAAGAATAATTATGTGAAAATTGATTATGTTCCTTCTGAAGAAATGCCTGCAGATCTTTTGACCAAAGGTTTGTGTTCTGTGAAACACTATAAATTCATGCACATGTTAGGTTTATTTCTATTGTAATTTCTTATTAGTTGTTCAGTTTATTTTGACAAGTGGGGGTGTTGAAATAGTGTATCAAAATTTTGTACTACTAACGCCATCTATGTAAAAATATGTAACTGATGTATTGTCAAGGTTGAATTTGAATAAATACTCTGTTGCGTATACTTGACGTGTCTTTATACAAATATATCTTTTATTCAGACAAACTTCCTTTATCTTTTACCAATGACGATAAGCATCACATTAGGACCCGTAATGAAGATCCTATTCACGTCAGGCCGTACCGTCAACCTTTAGTAATCAATGAGGAAATAAATAGACAGGTAGATAAAATGTTAAAAGATAACATTGTACAAGAATCTTTTTCTCCTTGGAATGCACCCGTGCATCTAGTGCCTAAAAAGGCCGACGCATCTAATGAAAAGAAATTTAGACTTGTAATTAATTACAGACGACTGAATGAAATAACAATTGATGACAAATACCCTATACCAAATATAACTGATCTATTTGACCAATTAGGACGTAGTTGCTACTTCACCACTCTAGACCTCGCTAGCGGCTATCATCAAATTGAGGTCACTAAAGACGACAGACAAAAGACAGCATTCAGTACAACAACAGGACTTTACGAATTTACACGTATGCCTTTTGGCTTAAAGACCGCGCCGGCCACGTTCCAAAGAACAATCGATAATGTACTACGTGGCTTACAAGGCATCCATTGCTTAGTTTACCTTGACGACATAATTATATACTCTTCCAGTCTTCAACAGCAGCGAGACAAATTACGCAAGGTATTTGACAGACTACGACAGACAAATTTAAAAGTACAAATAGATAAATCAGAGTTCCTACGTAAGGAAGTACTTTACTTAGGACATAACATAACCAGTAATGGTCTTAAACCTAACAACGATAAGATCAAAGCTGTATTAGACTACCCCTTACCACGTACAACAACTGAGATCAAAAGTTTCTTAGGACTTGTAGGTTACTATAGACGCTTTATCAAAGACTTCTCAAAAATCACACAACCCATGACAGCTAGACTGAAAAAGAAAAAACAGGTACCTATAGATGACCACAAATACATCGAATCATTTCAGAAATGCAAATAACTTCTTGTTAATGCCCTCATACTGCAATATCCGGATCCTAGTAAACCATACTGACAACAGACGCTTCCGAATTTGCATTAGGAGCAGTCCTCTCACAAGGACCCATAGGTAGCGATAAGCCTGTAGCGTATGCTAGTAGGACTCTTGACGACCCAGAAACTCGTTACAGCGTTACCGAGAAGGAACTTCTTGCGATCGTATGGGCGGTAAAACATTTTCGTCCATACCTATATGGTAAAAGGTTCATCATCTATACTGATCATAAGCCTCTTGCATGGTTAAATACTCTCAATCAACTCGTTGGCGCTTGCGACTAGCCGAATATGATTTCGAAATTATCCATAAAAGCGGTAAACATAATAGCAACGCGGATGCTTTATCACGCATTAAATTAAATGCTATAGGTAATGAAGATAATATGTCAACTCAAGTAAACGTAGATAAAGACGAAGACATGAATAAATTAATACAACAAGTAACGAAAGATATTAAAGATCTCGGAGAAGAGCGTAAGAAACTTAGAAGGTCAATATCAGATCCAGACTCGGAAAGAACCATATCAGTTAGTGGTCGACCTGAGTCCCCATTCTCAATACCAAGTATATCTAGTAGAACCAGGACAGCATCAGAAAGATCCTCAGGTAGAACAGACACAGCCTCTGATACAGTTCACTCAGCACAGGATACGGAATCTCAGGGAATCCCAATCTTGAATGAAGCAATAGATACTAAACCTAATCAAATAATCATACATACGTGGTTCATTGATAAATTAAGCGTAAAAATATATCTAATAGCAAACAAAAAAATTTGGATGTACACTTACCTCTAAATAAACCCGAACTCGTTAAACAGTTTTTAAAGGAATTTATTAAAAATAAATTTTAGTATTTTATTTACTTTGAAGATAAGGAACATAGTAGGCAGTTTACTGATGCAATAATCGTTTTATTCAAAAAAGAGTTAGTTACGTTTTTCTGGCATAATATGGCCGAGACCATCTCCGGTATAATTAATGCCTGTGAAATCTGTAAAAAAATGAAATATGATAGGAAACCCTTGAAACCTAAACTACAGTTGACACAAACACAATCAAAACCGTTAGAAGAAATCTTTATTGATTTATTCTCTATAGAGGGGCGTTATTATCTTATAATTATAGATGCTTTTAGTAAATTAGGACAAGCCTTCCCTATTGAGAATAGATCCACACCTGAAGTTGTTAGAGCTCTTATCAAATATTTTATGGTATTCCCCGTAAAATAAGTGCAGACCCCGGATCAGAGTTTAACAATGCCCTATTAAATGAATTACTAGCTCTTTATAAAGTCGATCTTCACATCGGCACACCCAATAACCCAAATTCTATGGGACTTATAGAAATACTCCACTCTACAATTATTGAGATATATAGGATTGCTAAATACGAACAAAAATTCACTGATGCCGCGTCTGTTATGACATACGCAATAATGGCTTACAATCATAGTATACATTCAACTACCGGTCTAACTCCATTTGAAGTGTTATTAGGACATACTGATTCAAGACATGGTTTTGATTTAGAATTCGATAAGCAATACATGCAACAATTAGTGAAAGAACATGCAAAAAGAACCAAATATTTATACCAACACTTATCAGAAAAGGCAATAGGAAGGAAAGAGGAAATTATTAAGAAAAGAAAAGGCGATACAGAATTCCAAATCAAACCCGGTGATACAGTTTTTAGTAAAGTCACAAATAAAAGAAACAGTAAGGATAAAGCTCGATATGAAAAAGTTATAGTTATGGATGAAAGTTGTCGAAATGTTATTCCTATTCAGGTTAGAGGCAGAAATACTAAAGCCCCAATTAAGAATGTTAAACGCCCTCCGTAGAAAGACCCTGCTCGTCCTGGCAGTAATCATGGTGATCCAACTCCAGGCACATCAGCTACAGATATTGGATAAAAATCCAGGAATTCTGCCTGTAAAAACTGGTATCGCGGTTATCAGCAACGACAGATGGATCATGTGTGAGGTATTAGATTTTAAGCCTATAATAAATGATTTAGAATTAACTATTACTAAAACTTCCGAGATAAATAAACTATTTCGGAACTTAGATCGTAATTATACGGATACTTTTGTAGATATAAGAGCCCAAATAGATTACATTCAAAATCTAACTGTGAACAAATGCAAACAAGTCGTTCCATCTTTTAGAAATAGAAATAAGCGTGGTTTACTCAATCCAATTGGCAGTATAATAAAAATTATCACTGGAAATCTCGATAACGATGATGCTTTAAAATATGAAAAACTAATTGAAGAAATTAAATTAAAACAGGTCAGTAATAATAACAAAATAACATTAATCACTGAAACAGTACAAAACTTGATAAATGCTACGTTAAGGATAAATGTAAATGTCATGCAAATTGATAAGGAATTGAATAGAATCTTTGCAAACTTGAGTAATGTTATTCAGAAGGAACACTTAGCTCATATTGAAACCCGTATTATAAATACATATAACCTATTGATTCATAATTTTCAAGCAATTCATATCAAATTGGATGAAATAGAGACTAGCCTAGCTTTAAGTAGATTAGGAATATTACATCAATCTGTAATAGAATCTAATAATTTACTAAATCTTTTGGAACGCATTGATAAATTTGAAGGAATAATTTATCCAACTAGTTTAGAAAATTTAATTAAGATAGAGCAAGCTATTACTTTAAAAGCTTATTATAAAGGAAATCGAATAACTTACATTTTGGAAATCCCTTTAATAAGAAAAGATACTTACATTTATTATAGATTGTTTCCCTTACCTGTTCTATCCCATAATCATACCGTGGACATTCTACCTAAATATCCATACCTCCTAGCGAAAGGGTTGAAGATCAGGTTGCTTTCCCAACCTTGTAAGAAGATTGAGGAATCAAGTTTCCTGTGTTTCGAGGAAGACATATCCCAATATATACATGATTCATGTATAACCGACTTAATGACGTTTGCTTCCAACGCGACGTCCTGCATCCAGATTCCAATAATCTTAGAAGCTGTAAAGGTCCAATTAATACTGATGACTTTAGTATTAATATAAAGGAATTAAGTTAAATTATAACACTCTTTGTACCACGTTATCATTGAGAGAATTTATTCATAGACAATATAGAATACAGAGTATACAATAGTAACAGACAGAGAACGATCATGGAAAGGTGGGAAAATTTAAATATTCAACACTCCTGCCAAATTTAAGCCTTCCATGTACTAAGTTTAATTACAACACTTTAATTAACAAGTAAACACACTCAATTATGTTCAAGATTACATAGCATGTTTATGGATAACAGTCCAATTTTGTCCATTAAATATTGAAATTTGTCTCTAGGTAAAGCCTTAGTTAGAAAGTCAGCAAGTTGATTGCTTGTTGAAACATATTTAAGTTTTATAGAAATCGAGTTCAGTAGGGTTTTTGAAATATTACCGTCTCCCGTGAAGTATATTATTGATTCAGGGAAGCACTTATCGTGACGGAGCATGCACTCATGTACGTTATGTACCTGCTGAGAAATTTAGGGTTACCTTGTGACGTTTGTTTTTTGTCTCTGAGATATTAATTAATTTATGAGTAACAGATGTGGGCCGGGTTCGTATATTGACATGATGCACTTATGTATGGCGGTATCGGGTTGTTTGTGGACACAAACTAATTTTGATTAGTATTTGTAGATTAGGTATATTGCAGATATTTGCTGCTTGCCGATTCGGTTTACCTATTTAGCTGAAAGGGTAGTATTATAATTCTACTAGATGTGCTGTCAGCTGTTGATCATGCACCCTCGCCTAGCCGTAGGGACCTATTAATATTATATATATGAAATTGGATTGATCTCACCGGGTTCAGCTACCTGATCTGCTTTCTAGTCACGTATACACTACCACACTTATGATTTACGATTGACAGTCTGTATCTCCGTCGGCACGATGCACTATTTACTAACACTGGTTTTAAATGCCAATGAATCACTACCGTTTTGGTTCGGGGGGCGCGGTCCCGACCAGGTATTAGCACGACCGCTCTCGACGGCGGTCAACTCTGTTCTCTGTAAACCAATTTGTCACGTATTACCTAAAAATCAGGGATAACGTGGCTAACGGTAATCTGCGAACCATATAATAAATTTGTCATATTGGTGTGGGATTTTTTGAAGACAAGCCTAACTACAACGGAAGGATGAGAGCGAGTGTACTGTGAGTAAACCTTTCCGCATATCCATTTCTTTCTGTTTGTTAGAACAAATAATCGTTATTTGATTTTTCTTTATTACGCACCTACTTCGTCGTTATAATTTTATTAAGTATAAAACTGCGAATAATTAAGAATCTTCTTCATTTCATAATATAAGCGAAAGTCAATTCAACTTAACAATGGAGCAGATAAGGCTGGGTACCGAAAGATTTATTATATATTATTCCGAATTTCGAAGGTGATGAGGGTTTATTGAACTTATTAATTATAAAGCTCAATACATTTATAATGCATTTACAGACGGTAATAATGCTGTACAATCGACTCACCGGAAGAGCTGCGACTCTTTTAAGTGAACGTGAGGATATTAGTACTTGGAATGAACTTAAAGCTATACTAATTCAACATTTTGGCGACCCACGATCGGAAGACCGTATCGCTATAGAGCTAGAGCAAATGAAAATTACTTACTTTGATTTCTGTCATAGGATTCAACACATGCGTAGTACAATATTTGCTAAAGTCAACTTGCTTACTGACGAGGGTGTGAAAGCTGCGAAGATGATAGTATATAATAATTCGGCACAAAACGTATTTTTGTACAATTTAACTGAGGATTTAATTCGTATTGTAAGATTAAAAGGATGCACTGATTTAGAAAGTGCGCTTAAAATTGTAACAGAAGTGAATTTCTTAAACCAGTTTAACGCTAAGAATAAATTACGCCAAAATTCATAACATTCTAAATCAATATCAACACCTACCCCTGTCGCAGTGCCTAATATAATTCCTAATTCTAGACCTGGGGGTCAGTTTGGCCAACAGAATAAATTTCAAATGGCTAACCAAAATTTTAAACATGGCATTTCTCAGCAACAGCCTCAAAGTTACAAATTCGGTTTGCAGAACCAACTGAATCCTAATGGATTTAGATATAATCAGAACACGGGTCCCCAAAATTTAAAATTTGGCATCTCGAGCCAGCAACCTAATTTTCGATTTGGTGTTCCTCAACAAGGTGCAGGTTTTAGGCCCCCGATGAATAATAATTTCGTAAGACCGCCACCAGGCTATGGGCAACCTCAACATAATTTTAAATTCGGCATCCCAAATTTAAATTTCCAAGGTCATAAACCAAATGAGAATACCGATGTCTCTATGCGCACAGCTCGCCCCTTGAGACAAAATATGTTGAATGCATCGGTAGATAAAGATAATCTGTTTTATAATAATGAACTTGTGCGAGCTCTTTGTACGCTGGGTTTGCCTACTGAACAATGGGATATGTTAGTTATTTATATTGTTGCAGAAAAATTAGATTCTAGAACTTATTTTAAGTGGGAAGTAAATAGAAACTCGTTAAAGGATATTCCTAGTCTTGATGATTTTTTTAATTTTTTGAGAAAATTTTAATAACCCGTCTTCTGTTATATGCTTATTGATGCTGATCTTTTCTGAGATATGATTGAATCTAGACAGCATTCATTAGGTGATAATCTACCAGTATTACGTGGTTGTGAATTAGGTTGGCTCATCGCTGGGACTATTATTTCCGTAAGGTCGACGAATAGTCAAACTACTTGTAATTTTTATAAGAGCGATGATCTCAGTAATCTCAATGACGATTTGGAAAAATTATGGGACCTTGAGAGCATCCCCGACACCGCGACTTTATCTGAGGAAGAAAAGTTGTGCGAACAGCACTTTCTCAATAACCACTCGCTGTAGTGATGGTCGTTTTCGTGTCAAATTACCACTTCGCGAGAGTTTGGATTGCTTAGGAGACTCGTATCGTTTAGCTAAGAAAAGATTCCTAAATCTTGAGGGTCGTTTTAGACGTCAACCTTTTCTTAAGGAATTATATTTAAATTTTATAAAGGAGTATGGTGATTTAGGCCACCTATCGACCTATGAGTCCAATGATTCAAATAAGGTTCAGATTGAGGCCATCCTCAATAGTCGCCCATTATGTCCTCTCAGTCCTTCTCCTGATGACCTACAAGCCCTTACCCCGGGACACTTTTTGATTGGCAGGCCGCTTACTACATATCCAGCACCTGATGTGACGGATTACCAGACTCATCGCCTCGACCGCTACCAGCGCCTGGAGCAAGTGCGCCAGCACTTCTGGCGACGCTGGTCAAACGAATACGTCGGCGAGCTTCAACAGCGCACTAAGTGGCGCGTCAGAAGGAGAGATCTTCAGATAGACGAACTGGTCCTGCTAAAGGATGCCAGCGAACCACCGCTCTGCTGGCGCCTCGGCAAAGTAAGCGCGCTCTTCCCGGGCGCCGACGGCGTCCCCCGTGTCGCCGACGTCACCAATACACGCGGCATCGTGCGCCGCGCTCTAAACCGCATCTGCCCTCTGCCAGCTGTGGAAACTCTTGAAAACGAGCCTGGAGCTTTAAACGGCCCGGAGGATGTCCGCGCCCATCGACCGATCGAATAATCTGTCGCGCAACACACTCGCACTGCAGCCACCGATGGCATCACGCGCATGCACGCGCATCTAAAATACTTATTTGATTATACGCATTAAGTTCATAAGTTAGTTTAATTTATCAACCTTGCTCCGTAAGGAACAGCTAGTGAAAAATAAAAAAGAGGTCAATGTTTTAAAAATTATACAGCCAGAGTAGAAAACTTGCTTGAAACAAAAATCAAGATGCTACGTAGCGACAATGGTGGAGAGTTTTGTAGTAGTGAATTTAAAAATGTTCTTACCCAAAAGGTCATATTACACCAAAAGACTAATCCTTATACACCACAACAAAATTTCCCGCTAAGCTTACCAGTCGCGTCTATGTGAACCGTGTGCCACGGGGTCGTTACCTTAGGTATAGGATGCAACTCAGCCTGTACCTTTCCAGAGTGAGATTTCGCTACTTTACAAGTAACGCAGGTATCTACGAAATTCTTTACGTATTGCGACATTCCCGGGAACCAATAAAAATCAAATAGATTTTCAGTTGTCTTTTCATCTCCGAGATGAACGATAGAGTCATGAAATTTATTTACTGACCATCTGATAGTGCGTGGTAAATAAGGCAAACATTTAGACCTGCCATTACGTTGTATTTTACGATACAGAATACCCGATCGCAGAACATAAGTCTTAGCTACGCTTTCATCTAATTTATCGTGCTCTAAGTCGGTTATAATTTTAGAGATATCTACATCGCGTTGCTGTTCCGCTTGAAGCCAGTTGGGAGAAAGTTCTATAACGTCAATGTGTTTGGACTCTACACGCGGCTCTACTGGTTTTGAAGCTGACGGTATCGGGTTTCGTGAAAAGAAATCTACGTGCGACATCCGCTTTCCCTCTCTGTAAATAATGTCAAAGTCGAAAGATTGTAGAAAAGCCCACCATCTATGCGCTCGGGGAGTCAGCTCTTTCTTTGTCTGTGACGATTTTAATGAATTACAATCTGTAACCACAGAAAATTTCCTACCCTGGAGATATTGTCGAAAGTGTTTGATAGAGTTCACCACCGCAAGGGTTTCCAACTCGTAAGAGTGATATTTTCCCTCTGCCGGTGATGTTCTAACACTTCGGTTGCCCTCTGTCATAACTTGAAACAAAATTGCTCCATAGCCTAAACTACTCGCATCCGTGTGGAGCTCTACTGCTAGCTCTGGGTCATAGATCGTTAACACAGGATCATTTGTCAAAGTCGAGATGACCCTCCGACGAATTTCTTCATGCTCAGGTTCCCAGTTTAAATCGCCTTTCAACGAGGTCAGTCGATACAAAGGTGCCATTATTCTAGAAAAGTCGCGCATGAATTGACGAAAATACGAAGCCAGACCGATAAATTGTCTTAATTGTGTCACAGTCTCCGGAGGTGGTAGAGACGTGAGAGCCTCTACTTTTCTCTGGTTAGGCCTGATCTGACCGGACTCTACCTCGAACCCTAAGAACTCTATCTTGGTCTTAAGGAAGGAGCATTTCTTCAGGTTCAAAGAGAAGCCAGCCTTCGTCAGAGCTTCCAATACAGTTTTAAGTCGCTCTAAGCCTGACTCTACATCGGGAGAGACAATTAAAACATCATCGACGTATACTATTACGTAATCATGGGCAAGATCTCCTAGTGCGTTCATGATTGCTCGTTGAAAAACTGAAATTGCATTCCTGAGACTAAATGGCATTGTTAGAAACTCATATTGACCTTCGTTAGTTATGAAAGCAGTACACTCTATGGACTCTTCACTGACCGGAATTAAGTGAAAACCACTTGCGCAGTCTAGTTTAGAGAAGTGATTAGCATTGTGAAGCCGTGAGATTTGATCGGAGATCAAAGGAAGTGGGTAACGATCAGGAACAGTGTTACTATTGAGTTCGCGGTAATCAATACACATACGGTCCGAACCGTCCTGCTTCTTGACTAGTAAAGCTGGGCTCGCAAAAGGGGAGCAACTGGGTCTAATAATATTCGCATCTAAAAGTTCTTTTACGCGGTCGCGAATAACACTACGCTCGTCAGCCGACATCCTATATGGTCGCCGCTGTACCGTACGATTATTATCTAACAACCTAATTTTAAGCTCGCCTGTATTTACTCGAGTCGTAGGCAGACCTGTGATAAAAAAATCAAAGAACCGATCTAACATTTGTAAAAGTCTCGACTTGTCACTACCTACTACGTCCGTCGCAATAGCGGCTAAATCTGGTTTACGCGCTTTATCATTATTCACCGAATTTACACAAACAATTTTGAATAAAGAAAGCTTCGTAGCCGTCATGTTGATAGCAAATCCCTGATTTAAAATCTCGCGACCTATCATGACGTCAATCTGTAGGTAATTATCGGGCAAAACATGTAACAAAACCTCGAGATGGTGATCGTTAATCTCTACACAAGACAAAATCTGTTCTGTGCTGAATACTCGAGCGCGACCAATACCAGTCATAGCAACAACATTATTAAAGCGCTTGCCATTAAATTTGGCTGCAAAACTTTCTTTAACTAACGAGCATTCAGCGCCAGAATCATAAGTAAAGCGAATCAGCGCACCTTTATGTTGTAACGTGCCCGACGGCGATTGCAAGACGCAGACATCAACGCGTCGCTCGCCTCGGGACCCGCTGGCTCCGCCGTCGCTCGTACCGCCACCACCGCCGCTACTGGCGCCGCCGTTGGTGCACCGGACAGCGATGTGGCCCGGCTTGCCACATTTGTAGCACACCATCGACGGCCTTGGCGTAGGCTGCTTTTGAAATTGTAGGTCGTTTCATGTCGATCATCTTGCTCCTACATTCTGCTCCCTTATGGCCGGTTTTCCCACAATTGAAGCACTTTAGATTCGTTAGCTTCGCTCGTTTGAAATCGAGTGAATTCGATGATTCACTGGTATTTATCTTGCGTTTTAATTGCGAGAATGCGTTCAATTCTTGTTGTAATTTTTCTCGCGAAATTATGTTAGTAGTAAACGCCAAACATTGAAGTCTCGGGTCAAACTGCGATATGTGAGCGAGTACAGTGGCTACCGCGATTTCTTCTTTGTTTGCATCCTTCCAACGATTCGTCAAAGAGGCTATCAATCGACTTGCATATGCGGGTAGTGATTCTTTTTCGGTCGGTTTTTGTTCATTTAATTTAATGAGGGTACCGGTCAATGTTTCCGTCGAAATAAATCTTGCGGTGAAAAGAACCTTGAATTCGATCCATGTTATTCCTTCGTATGCAATTTGAGACAGCCATGGGGATGCTTCACCTTTGAGCGCCTTGCTGACGGCTAACACAAGTTGACCGCCACGTGGTGGATTTTCGGAGAAACACAAGTCAGCTGTTGCGCACCACGATCTTGCATCCGTATCTTGCTTATCTGGGTCGAATGTAGGTAAATTATCACGGTAGACAGGTTTCGGCGCTTGCAGGGCTTCGATCAGCGATCGCATGTTCTGGTTTTGTTGTTCGAACATAGCACGCCAAATATTTGCTTCGTTGTTCTTCTCATTTTGCACCGACATTGATCCCACTTCTGATAACGGCGGGAGAGTATGGTCACCGTTATCAGTAGGGTCCATGATGCTTAACCTTCCTATACCCGCGTATTGGTCTGTCAGACCGGCAGTTTAAGTTTGCGTCTTTTTCTTATTAACGGAAAATGTTAGCACATTGGGCTCACTGCTAGCTGCGTGAATCGTCGCCGGCGTCTGTTTAGTGTGGCGCGAGCGCTTGCGCGGGTAACACGTGTGACAGTACACGACACCGGCTGGTCCGCGAGACCGACGCGGGTATAGCCGTTACAGTTTAAGGTAAGTGCTGCGTTTCATTAGTCCTATAATTTCAATGATTTCTTATATTATTATTCGATTACTATTTTATAATATACTTTCAAACTACTTTCAGATTAAATTATTATCTCAAAATGGACGAAGAGCGAATAAGACTGATTTTAGAGGAGAACGATTCAGATTCTAACTACGATGACGAAAACGACAGTGATTTTGAGGATAATGTGGAAATAGAGGCCGAAAAAAGTGATAGTGAACAAGAGGGAGATTCTGACAGCGAAGTAGAGGAACGAAGAACTTTTAGTGACTACTATCTCGGCAAAGATAATCAAACAAAATGGAATAAAACTGCTCCGTCAATGACAGTCAGAAGACGCGCTAGAAACATTGTTACTCAATTACCAGGTGTAAAAGGCGAGGCTAAAAATTTGAAGGAACCAGGTGAGATATGGAATTTGTTTGTCTCCCAAAATGTATTAAGCCAGATTACAAAATACACCAATCAACAATTACAACGCATATTACCTCAGTTTGATAGAGAAAGAGATTGTACTCCGACTGATGAGATTGAAATTCAAGCCTTTCTAGGTCTTTTACTCTTTGCTGGTGTTAGACGCAATAGTAGATTGAATGCCAAAGATTTATTCAAGACTGATGGCTCATCACCAGAGATCTTTCGTCTAACTATGAGTTGGAACCGTTTCTATTTGCTTTTGCGGTGTCTAAGATTCGACGACAAAGATACACGGGATGCACGGATCTCTGTAGACAAATTAGCTCCCATTAGAGATTTGTTTGATGAGATTGTAGCCTCATTCAAAAAATATTACAGTGCATCGCAGTTTGTCACGATCGATGAGAAACTGGAGGCATTCAGAGGTCGTTGCGGTTTCAGGCAATATATTCCGTCCAAACCCAACAAATACGGTATAAAAATTTATGCACTGACAGATGCTAAAATGTTTTATACATTCAACTTGGAAGTTTACGTTGGAAAACAGCCTGAAGGCCCATATTCACAGGATAACTCATCGTTGGCTTTGGTTTTACGCCTTAGTGATATTATTCACAATACTGGCCGTAACATTACATGTGATAATTTTTTTACAAGTCTGCCCTTGATTGATAAACTGGTGCAAGAGTATAGGTTGACAATAATCGGCACTATTCGAAAAAATAAAAAAGAGTTGCCCAACGAATTCATTGAAATCCGAGGCCGAATGGAGAAATCCAGCTTATTTGGCTATCGAGGCAATTGTACTCTGGTTTCGTACGTGCCCAAAAAAAATAAAAATGTATTGCTTGTGTCTAGTATGCATGACAACGGAATCATTGATGAGAATACTCAAAAACCTGAAATAATCATGGACTACAATGCAACGAAAGGAGGCGTCGATACCGTGGACAAAATGTGCGAAACTTACAATGTTGCAAGGGGCACGAACAGATGGCCCATGGTGATATTTTATAGTCTAATGAATGTGGCAGGAATAAATTCGTACGTTATATATGTCCACAATAATCCCAACAAAAAAATCATTCGCAGATCATTTTTGGAAGCTCTATCATATGATCTCATAAATCCACATCTGAGGCGACGTAGTACAAACACACATTTACCAAGACTCATAAGACAAAGACTTGCTGAAATTTGTAAATTAGATGGTCCAGAGTCCACAGCAACTACAAATAATAATAAAACGGGTCGTTGCTATTATTGCAGCTCCAAAAAAAATCGCAAGACGAGATATAACTGCACTACTTGCAAGAAATATTTTTGTATGGAACATGCAATTATGGTGTGCTCTGACTGCTATGGTGGACCATCAGACGAAAATTAATCTATAGCCTTTTATTATTTATTTAGTTATTTCCAAGATTTAAGTGTTTTATTTTGTTTGATTTCAGAAGAGATATTTTTTGTTGCAATTTATGTAGTTTATAAGAATAAGTACTGTTTTTCAAAGGCTGTAATAAAAAGACTGTTAGTCAGTAATAAACATTAATATTGCCATACATTTCGTTTATATTGATTGTGTAAAAGTCCTTTTTAATCATAAATTACATTTTAGTGTGATTATAATGATAGCTATTTATTTAGTAAACGTTAGAACTATCGGTCCCGGAGACCGACGCGGGTATATGTGTTAATGTAATTGACGCGGGTACAGGAAGGTTAATCTTCCAACAGTGGGCGTCGATAGGTTATGTCGGAATAATGAAAACTATTTAGTTCACTTAATCAAAATTATAATGTTCAACTTAACTTAGACTTAACAATACACGATATAAGTAGCAACACAACTATAATGTAGGAACGCGCGATGGTTCAAAATCAAGTTCTCCGGCCGGCTGCCACACAATGAGTGTCGGTCGTGTGCTCCGCTCGGCCGGTGAATTGTTGACTCCATCGAACGCCAACAGATGGCGCTTGCGTTCCGTATCACGCCTTGATTGCGACAAATATATATATGTTTTTAACTTAACTAACTTAATTATATTTATTGTAAACATAAAACTAAAATGGAATAAAGAGCATCACTATCACTAGAAAAAAAAACCACAAAATACATATATTAGATGATATTTAAAAATAAATATATGAGATCTAAAAGAATGATTTGAAATTTATATAGGATCGAATGATTTCAGTACCTTACGCTTGAATATAGAAAGTGAATCATTAAATATATCGATTGAACTATGGTCATTGGCATTAAGAATATTATGTTCATTGCATATTCTTAAAATTGGTGAGTTGAGACCGATGTTTGTACGAACCGTTGGAGTAAAGAAGAGTTTAGTGATGGCTTTTCGGGGAATATTGCGTGGAACGTTGAGAGCAATATCCCGTCGGATCTCATCGCACTTAATGTGATTGTTAACGAGCTTGTAGAGAAAGACGGCATCATGTAACTTGCGACGATCACGTAAGCAAGTCATATTATTAAAAAAAAATTGCCGCTGATCGTAACTACATCTATGAGTAATCCCGGGAGAAACAAAGGCCAGATGCCGTGTAAACGCACGTTGGATGTTTTCTATGCGTTGGGAGTATGTGCTGTAGAAGGGATTCCAAACTATGGATCCGTATTTTAGATGACTAGCGTCCTAAAGAGTTGAACAGGATAATTCTAGTGTAGGAGTTTTTAAACTCTTTAGTATTGCGTTTTAAGAAACCCAGCATCCGTGCAGCTTTTGTTGTAATAGTATCGACATGCGCTCTAAGCCGAAGTTCCCTATCCCCTATCTATGGTAATGCCAAGATCTTTAATGACATCTACTCTCTGTAATAGGGTGCCGTTATTTATATTGTAACTAGAATCTAGGGATTGTCTCCTCCTAGTGAATCTCATATGGTAGCATTTGCTTATATTAAGCTCCATATGGTTACTGTCACACCATTGCTTAAAAGAAGATAAATCCCTCTGAATCTGATCGATGTCGTCTATACAGCTCACAGTCCGATATAACTTCAAGTCGTCGGCAAATAAGAGAACTTTACAGCTTCGAAACGTGGTCGTTATGTCGTTGATAAAGATCAAAAAAAGAATCGGTCCAAGATGAGATCCCTGAGAAACTCCAGAGATCGCGTAGTATGGATCAGAATCATATCCACAAACAGTCACCCTTTGAAGTCTTTTTGATAAATACGACTGGAACCAATTAAGCAGTGAACCCACAATGCCAAAGTGCTGTAATTTTTTTTAAAGTATCAAATGACAAACTTTATTGAAGGCACTCGAGAAGTCGGTGTAAATTGTATCAACTTCATTACCACGGTCGAGCTCCCTCGACAAGTCCGAGACAAATGTACATAGATTGGTAGATGTAGAGCGCCCGGATCGAAATCCATGTTGGTCAGAGGATATAACTGAATCAACATGACAAGTCAAAATGGGACACAGTAGAGCTTCGAAAAGCTTTGAGAAGCATGACAAAATTGCAATAGGACGATAATTCTTTGTATTTGCATGATCACCTTTTTTATATAACGGGATAATTCTCGCTATTTTCCACTCATCCGGAAAGCAGCCGTACTTGAGAGAAAAGTTAAATATTAGGGTCAAAAGTAAAGACAATGCAGCACCACAACGTTTTACAAATACCGTAGGTATGCAATCTGGACCAGCACCCTTAAAAATATCCAGTGTTTTTATCTTATTAAATACTTCTCGTTCAGTGACGGTGACGTTACTTAAGCATTTGTCCTGTACTTGATTAAGATATATATTTGAATTGTTGAACTGTGCTTGACTGTACACAGAAGAGAACTGTTGAGCAAAAAGATTACTTATCTCGTGGCCAGTTTGTGCAATCCTATTATGATCATTATGCATAGTAGCAGGAATCGTGGAATTATTGCCACTTTTGCTACTAATATACTGCCAGAACAACTTGGGATTAGCTTTGATATTATGTTCAATGCCTTGTTTGTAGCGAGAATAACATGCATAATACAGCTTTTGACAGTGAGTTCTAAGAGCTTCATAAGATAATTTATCTAATGGGTTTTTGTATGTGCGATATTTTTGTCTTAATTTTTCTTTTTCCGCAAGTCTTCTTATTAAGGAGTTAGTAAACCACGGTGGAAATTTACATTTTGCCGGATTGAGTTTGGGTACATATTTTTTTATTAATGTCCATAAAACATCGTAAAATACTGGAATCATTTCGTTAATTTATGCAAAAAGAAAATTTGTTAGTCCAATCTATTGTTTTTAATTCGCAATTGATACTCTCATAGTCAGCTTTAAAATAGTTAAATAAAATATTCTTCAACGGTTGAAGAGACTTGCACAGAGCTAGATTGGTAACCGTCACCAATAAGCCAGGGTGGTAGGCATCCAAATTACAAATGAGATTCAATGGTTCTCCAACAATTACATTTGTGAGGTTACTAAGAATGAGATCTAGAATTCTATTACCTTCATTAAAAATCTTGTTATATTGATACAGATTATTAATAGACATGAAATCGACAAATGAATACCCCAATAAGTCGTCACAGTTATTAGGTCTCATACAAGAAGTATCACTGTCTTCAGACCATTTTATTAAGGGTAGATTGAAGTCTCCTAGTATGATAATATCATCTACAAGATTCATAACCGTATTTGCATTATCAATAAATGTTCTTAGAGTTGTTAAACATAACGGTGAAGGTAGATATACAACACATATTGCTAACTTTCTTGTCTGATCATTATTAGATTTACGGTGAAGAACAACCCACAAGTCTTCACAGTCACTCTCCCATGAGTTTATTCGAGTGGATGGAATATCGCGAGAAACAGCAATAAGTACGCCTCCTCCATCTTTTTTTGAAGTACTTTTATGTACACGGCCTCTACGGTATACTAATATATATCTTGAATCACAAATTTCATTACTATTAATATTATTATTTAACCAAGTTTCTGTTAAATCCTTGACTCTGGCTATGTCTTGGCTTTCCATGTAGGATTTTTACGTCTGGCCACATAGAGCATAAATTTTCAATTATTTGATTACTAAATTCCCGACCATTATCGGAATAAAGGATGTTCGGCGCTCCAAAAGTGGTAAAAATATCCAATAGATGATATGCGACTTCAGTTGCACGTTTAGTTTGAAGCGCACGAAGGATCACGAATTTAGTGAGATGGTCATGATAGACTAAAATAAATTTATAATTTCCGTCAGGATTAGTTTGTAGATCTATGAGATCTACTTGACAACGTGAGTTCATTTCACTATGAAGTATAGGCTTAATGACAATACCCTTTTTCAAAATCTTCTGTTTCTTTTGACAAGGTTGGCATAATTTCAAATATGTCATGATAGCCTCAACCGTAATATTATTATACTTGCGGTTACATTCTTTGAGCATCCTTGTTCTTCCACCGTGTCCAACAGCAAAATGCGTATCTTCGAGAATGTTAAATAAATCGTCGTAACAAACATAATATTTGATTTCTCCATTATCTTCCTTCATCGGGGCAATAAGTTTTTCTTCGCCGCCTATAGTCAAAATATCATAGCGTTTTATACGCCTGTAATGAACAGCTTCCTTCTTTTTAATGTTCTTTGCAGTTTTTACTTCCTCTAAACACTTAGCGTATTTGTCCTTATCGAGATAAAAGTTATTATCTTTCTTGTTTGCCACAAGCTCGTCCATTATTTCATAAAATCTTTGCTTGTAACTTAACTTGTAATTAGCCTCCTTAGCTTTTTTGCGAGTGGAAGCATGCAGAGCCTTGTTAGTTGGGGTGAGATGGTCAGCGACAAAGACAGGAACGCGAGGGCCGCCTATCCCCAGATGCTGTGAGCTTAGCTTGTCATTTAAGGTCCCGGTGGTCTAGCGGCCTAAAATTTAGCCTATTTTTAAATTTTTTTTTGATATGGCAGATATGACTAAGGGTTTTAATTTTTTTAGGCTTATTTTATTACTTATTAACAATACAAAAATGATGGTAAACACAATTTTTTTTTTTTAATTCCAAAAGTGGCGCTGAAGTTCCCCTCTCAAAAAAAAAGGACCTGGCTGCTGAAGGAGGTTTTATCTCTCCCTTTGATCTGAAATTAAAAAATAAGACGGATTTTTAATCAGTATAAGTATAGTTATGGCGGGGACTAGAATAAAAAAAAAAAAAAAATTGACAAAATGGCGCGTAATTCAAAGTACGAGTCTGAAAACGACTCTTTTTTTGCAATGTTTTTTTAATAAAAAAAATAGAAATACTCAACAGAAAATATTTTTTCTAGTCCCGGCGAGAGCCAGTACTATTTAGAATGACCTGTTTCAGGCGAATCGGTCGAACCGTTTTTTTTTTTTAGCTTCAGTAGACCAAAAAAAGTAGTTTCGAGATAAACGCGTTTAAAGTTTTAAGTAACTATATTCTCAAGAAATTGTATTGAAATATGCACTTACGATTAATCGGCGATCCCAGCACCATAAAGGATTCCCTCTGCTCTCTTAGTCTTCATTTTCTTGACTCTTGGATTTTTTACGAGCAGTTCTTGCCTCTTTGGAGTCACTTGTGCTTTGACGGTCTACCTGACATTGTAATGGGTTTTAAATATAGAAATACTCGGAATTTTGTCGCCAAATTTTAACAGTGTATTTTTGAAATATGTACTATACTTTCGAAATATGTAAAAAATTTCGATTTTTCGAAAATTCTAGACCACCGGGTCCCCTTAAGTTTGATGACGGCAGCAAGAACGGAGTCCCGTTGAAGTGGACTACGCAGTTTTACTACCACTGACCTTTGTTTAGTGTTGTCTTTAGATAGTTTTGCAATTCGGGTGGCATTCAATATGTCAGATTCTCCTATTAAATTGCCACCTGTATTCGATAGCTGTACTATGGTTTTGATCAAGTTCTCAGATCGATGTTCGGGAAGCCCATTAATTTCTATGTTGCTTTCGCGCAAGTGCTGTTCTGCTATAGTAAGCCTCGTGGAGAGATCGTTTACAGTAGACGACAATGTTTCATTGTCAGACTGTAGTCTGGATATTACGGAGGATTTTTCTTCAAGACTGGACTTGAGTTCTTCATATTGTAAATTAATAAAGTTGCTGCCTCACTTTAGTTCTCATAGTTATATTACTGCAGGACGGAGTCTCATTTAATATTTGAGAAGTAGCCATATCGCTACCTCCTGATTTAGGTGACATAAGAGGGCGTTATATATAGGTAATATTAATACCCCCACTATATCAAAATGTTATACAGTAAATACAATGTACTAAGACACTAAATTAATTACATTTATGTTGCACCCCCATCAGTTCTTATCTTACTTATAATGTTTTACACAGCTTAAAGATTTTGTTAGAACATCTGCAGCCATATCAGCTGTTGGTAGGTACTCTACTTTAACAGTGTTGTTATTAATACACTCTCTTCCAAAATGATATCTAATGTCTACATGTTTTGATTTACATTGAAAAACTGTGTTTTATAATAATTTATGGGCACTTTGATTGGCATTAAATATAAGCATAGCATCAGAATTACCAGTTATTTCGTTATACAAATTTCTTAAGTAAATAGCTTCCTTACAACTTTCAGAGATACCAATATATTCTGCTTCTGTGCTAGACAGAGCTATATTATTCTGCTTTTTACTACTCCAAGAAATTACACCTCCTGATAGGTTGAAACAAAATCCGGTGTATGATTTTCTATCTAAAGTATCACTGCCCCAATCTGCATCTACATAACCAATTATATCTTTATTACCAGTACCATAATATTTAATGCAATAATCTTTAGTTCTCTTTAAATATCTCAAGACCCGCTTAGCATGAGCCCAATGCTCTCTACTATAGCAATTGTTAAACTGACTTAGGTATCCTACTGAGAATGCAATATCTGGACGTGTGAGTATGGCAAGGTACATTAAACAACCAATTAATTGCTGGTATGGTAAACTTTTATCACAATTACTATGTTTAGCCAATTTCATTCCATATTCCATAGGAGAATCATAGTTTGCAATTTTCTAACTTAAATTTTAACAATAACTGTTATATGTAATGACTTTGATCTAATGTTAACATTTTATTATCTTTATCATAACACACTGACATACCAAGGCATTGTTTTATTTGGCCTAAATCCTTAATCTTAAATCGTGACTCTAATACACACTTTAACTTATTAGTTTCTTTAGAACAATTTGAAAAAATGAAAAAATCATCAACATACAATGCAATTATAATCATATTTTTATCTTCATTCGAAATGAAATGAAATATTTATTCAAATAGGCCTTCACAGGCACTTATGAATGGTCAGACTCTAACACCGGTTCGGAAGGTTGCTTTTACTGAGAAGAGCCGGCAAGAAACTCAGCAATTACTCTTTTCAAAATAAGATTTTGTACATAAAGATGTGTCCTGCTGGAGCGAGCGCTACACCCAAGCATTGTCGTCATTAAAATAATCATTTGTATTGTAGAAAGCCTTTTGTACTAAAACAGTCTTAATTCTTTCCTTAAATTTTTGTAAAGGCAAATTTAAAATTTCAGCAGGGATTTTATTATAGATGCGTGCACTAAGTCCTAAAAATGAGCCTTGCACTTTTTGCAGTCTATATGCAGAAGTGACAAGTTTATCCTTATTTCTAGTATTGATGGAGTGCAAATCACTCTTTTTGACATAAAGACTAATATTTTGATGTACAAATATTATGTTTGCATAAATATACTGCGATGCAACTGTGAGGATATCAATTTGTTTAAACTTTTCTCTGAGGGAAGCTCGAGGACTCAAATTATAAATTGCTCGAACTGCTCTTTTTTGCAATATAAAAATTGTTTCTATATCAGCAGCTTTACCCCAAAGCAAAATGCCGTAGGTCATAACACTATGAAAGTAGCTAAAATAAACTAATCTAGCCGTATCGACATCTGTAATCTGCCTAATTTTTCTAACCGCGTAAGCTGCTGAACTAAGTTTTCCCGCAAGACATGATATTTGTGTCCCCCATTGAAGTTTTGAGTCTAAAGTAATTCCTAAGAAAACTGTTGACTCAACTAGGCTAAGAGCTTCATTGTCTAACATTAAACTACAGCCTAGTTTTTTAACATTGGGTAATGCAACTTTAATACATTTAGTTTTTCTTGCATTTAAAACAAGATTATTAACAGTAAACCAATTTAATACCTGGGCTAATGCACCGTTTACATCGTCATAATTGTATTTCAGTCTATCAACACCAAAAATCAGTGAGGTATCGTCAGCAAACAGTACAATTCCACAGGTATTTCTTACGTAAAATGGAAGGTCATTGATATATACTAAAAATAGAAAAGGCCCTAGAATAGAGCCCTGGGGTACACCCATATGCACAGGAGAACCAGATGATTTAACTCCATTCACATTAACACTTTGAGTTCTCTCACTAAGGTACGATTTCATCAAATTAAGTGCTGCACCCTTAACTCCATAATAGTCTAATTTACGCGTAAGTGTCTGATGGTCAACACAATCAAAAGCTTTAGATAAATCACAGAACACTCCAATAACATTCTGCGACTTTTCCCAAGCGTTGAAAATTTGTTTCAACCCCGGCATCAATAGTGGAACGACCTTTAGTGAAACCGTACTGCTCACTATGTAAAAGTTTATTTAAATTAAAGTGAGCAAGTAGTTGCGTTAAAATAATCTTTTCGAATACTTTGCTTAGGGCTGGCAAGATAGAAACGGGCCTATAATTGGTTGGATCACTAGGATCTCCGGCCTTGAACAAAGGTATAACTTTGCTATGTTTCATTAAATCCGGAAATTTACCAAAATCTACGCATCGGTTAAAAATTTGAGCTAAATGGGGAGCAATATTATCAATTATACCCTGCAAAACTGTTACTGATATACCCCATAAGTCGCCAGTCCGTTTAACTTTTAAACTTTTGAAAGTTTTGATGACATCGTAAGGAGTGATATGCCTAAACCTAAACAATTCATTACACTCTGATACGTTAGTTTTTAACAACGATTCAGCATCTGCTGGTGAAGAATCCAAGGAGCTGGTTGTGGCTATAGGTATGTCAGTAAAAAAAATATTAAAAGCAAGTGCAATTTGATCATCATCACAGATAATATTTCCGTTAATATTTAATTCAATGCGCTTATTATTGTTTTGAGTTTCACCTCTTTCTGAATTAATTATGTTCCAAGTAGTTTTTACTTTGTTATTTGATTGGCTTATCTTATTTCTCAGATATATAGATTTTGCCGAAGTGCAAGCTTTTTTAAACACTTTGGAATATTTTCTTACATATTCAATAAAATCGACATTTTGATTGTATTTCTTCATACCATACAGCTCATACAACATAGCTCTACTTGTGTAAATACCAACTGTTGCCCAGTCGTTAATTATAGTTGTGGGAGAAGCTACTAATAAATTGACATTGAAATCGCCACATACTATAACATTCTTATTACAAGTTTGAGCTTTCTAGCATCTTCTACCACCATTTCAAATAAGTTATAGTCACCTAAGGGGGGACGATACATGCAAACTATAACATAGCGCTCAAGCTCCACACAGGTCAATTCAACAGTGCGCTCGATAGATAAGTCTACAATGTCTTAACGGTTTTTACTTCTAATGTGATTTGAAACTAAAATTATGCTACCACCGTGTATAGCTGTCCTTCTTACGAACGCACTTAACAATTTATACTTTGGAATACTTATTAATAACTCAGAATTCTTCAACCAATGTTCAGTGACACACAATACATCAACATTATGGTATTCAACAAATAATTGCATTTCCAATTCTTTGCCAGCTAGGCCCTGAATATTCTGATGAACTATATTTAATTTATTGAGCTTAGCTTTTGTCCTAATATAAGAAAACCCTCCCCACCACTGGCATTATTATCAATAACACCAGTGTCAATATTCCCAATAATCCAGATAATCAAGCACCAGAACAAAGGACTGATATTCAACATATATTATTGCAGAATCAAACTGCCTTGATCGAAATTACAAACAACATAGTTACAAATCAAAAAAAAAATGCACAAATTGGCAAGCCTTTCAGTTCAAGTGGAAGAGTCAATTTCAAAAATTGAGAACTGTTTGTATTCTGAAGTGACAAATTTGAAAGAAGCTTCAAATACTGAAAAAGAATCATTTTGTTTGAAACAAATAAAAACTGCTCTTGATTTGGAGGAAATGGAAAAGTTACTTTCTGATAATGAATATAAAATGAATCTGATAAAACTGTGCTCAATTGTTTGTTCTGGAGGAGTTGGACGTGGGGTAAATTGTGCATATAGATTTTTGGATATATTATTTTCTAGAGAGTTTCTTTGTGAATGTTCATGGTCTGGAAGCACCCGTAAAGATGGCGTTAAAATAAGCCTTAAATGTTTCAAGAATACTGTACATTTCTTTTTTAACATGGTACACCATTGGGATAACACATATACACAGGAAGATAATGAATCATTCTTTAAAAGTGTTTTAAAAAATGCTAATAAGAGAAAATGTGCCAAGAATGAAAGAATTCCAACCAAAAGGCGTAGATCAGAACTGAATAATGCTAAGGTGCAGGAGCCTAATAGGACAAACGCAAACGAAAATATTAACCTATCAGTGCAAAACCTAGGAAGCGAAGAAGAAGAATCACTATGTTGATTTGCAATAGGTGGTTTACCTTTATTCTAGAATTGAGCATGTTTTGTTGATTTTGCAACACTAGAAGATACTAAAATAAAAAAAAATATTCAGATTAATATTCTTTTATTTTACAATAACGTATGTAATAAAGGGAAAATATGCATGTCTCCTTTAAGCCTGGGATACACTAGGGAACATTTTGTCCCGAAACACGACGCGCAACACTCAATATACGTGACGCTGAAACGTTGCATAGTGTGCCGCAAAATGACCCGAAATATTTTACGTGATGCGGGGCATGTTGCTTGCTCCTGCCTCGAGAGCGAGCGCACGTGTCCCGCGTCAGTGTCGCGCCATTTGTCACCAAGTGTAGTCGCATACGCAACGTGCCTCTTAACATGGCTTTAGTGTGGGGAAATGATACCGTGCTTTCACTTCTGGAGCTTTACGAAAGTCGTGAATTGTTGTGGGATACGTCTCACCGTGATTATAGAAATAAAATAAAGAAAAATGACGCATGGGAGGCAATTGCCAAGGAGCTTAAATTGTCTAGAAAAGATATAGAAACCAAAGTTCATACCCTGCGTTCGCAATTTGTCCGAGAAAGGAAGAAAGTGAAATCCTCAAAAACTACTGGCAGCGGAAGAGATGACGTGAAGTCCAGTGCATGGTTTGCATACGATGCAATGAAATTTTTGCTAAAGGGAGCTACAACTTCTGGAAGCTTGGACACGTTGGACACAAACGTAAGTAATATTTTGTCATTTGTAATCACAGATCTTGAAAATACCTGAATGGAATGTAATCTAATAAATTACTAAATAAAAAAGTTTGCGCTGAGTTAGCCGGTCCTTAAAATGCGCGTCCCATTCGCCCAATGCCTACCGCACCGCTGAGTCACCGTCTCAGTGTCGTTGATTGGCTGACAACGTTACGTGACTCGTGAGACGTCACATAGCCAGCGGCAAACTTAGCGCGAACGAGTTGTACACAATTCACCCACACAACTTCACTTCTAAACCACAAGCATTGTTTCGTTTTCGCGCTACGATGTTGTACAGCAAACATTTAAGGAAAAATTATAGTAGACCGTACAATACTAGTTTATTTATTTAAAAAATATTCTGCCAGGGGACACATCCTTCTTCACTCGTGAAATATTCAGCAAATTTGTTTCTTATTTCCATAGCAGATTCAGGGTAGCGTCTTCCCATAGCATTTAAATACGACATATTAACAGATCCAATTTCTCTGCGCCAAGATCCTTCTAAAATGTCGTGATCCACATTTTCAGAATCAAAGGTTCCATGTGGGTTGTACAGTGATATTGATTGACTATTTCGCCTTAAAAAATTATGAAGGTATACGCACGCCATTACAACAACTTCAGCATTAGAGGGTTGGAGGGTTATGGGAGTCCGGAATATACGAAATACAGCACCTAAGATACCGAACACATTTTCGACAATTCTTCTAGCTCTTGACAGTCGATAGTTGAAAATGCGCCCACGTTGTGATTACCGGGATATGGCTTCATCATATTTTCTGTCAGTGCAAAGGCGCTGTCTCCTACAAGAACGTAAGGCATATTTGGCCCATCTTGTCGTATTGGAGCTGGACTTGGCCAGTTGGTAAAAACTGGAGATATTTTTGTGTGGAGCAAATGGTTACTGCACAAAAAAGTGTTAAAAAATGTTCGTTTACTTCGACACTCAGTACATCCGGTAATATTACTATACTCAAATAATAAAAGAATGTACGAAATTCTGTCGCTTTCCAGTGAGCTAAAGTGTCTAGTTGTCTTACATTTCTATGAATTTATGAGGGCATTTTACTGTTGCTTAAAAACCATTTGACCGTATTTATATCTCTTGCGCACCATTTAGTAAAATACTTGCCAAAGTTTCCATCACGCCAGCCAAAAAGAAGTCTTTTCATTATTCCTAAATCTATTAAATGAAGTGAATCACTGACAGGAAACCTTGAACCATGTCAATTGGCAATTTCAACAGAGTAGAATCAATTTTATGGTGAGCCCCATACTTTTTCAGACGAAAATCATCATTTGTTCTTTCAGGACATTTAATTTGAGGAAAGGTAACTGTGTGAGATTTATGGGAGTAATCACCAATTGTAGTGCATTTCGTACATCCATGTCTACCGTTAAAATAACAAACCCCTGAAAAAAAAAAAAAAACAAAAAGTTAAAAATGATTTAGAACCATAATTCTTTAAATGAATAAATACAATAACAATACAATATAATAATAACCTTTTATGAAAGCTCTTGCAGGAGAATCGCAGATAAAACATCTTATGTTTATTTTTATCGTTTTATTTAGATGTTCAATGTGAATACCATTTTCAAGAAGTAAAAGCATCTCGTCCACAAAATCTTTGAGATAGGCATCCAGGTCTTTTGGTTTACCACTTCCATATCTTCCATACCTATTATAAATGGATCTAGTTCAGGAATTTCAAATATATTACAGAGAATCGGCCAGAACTCTTGTTTGGAACTTTTATTAATAGGAAGGCCATCAAAATTAAAATTTAAATGGATTGAATCTAAAACATTTATTGGACCCGAGGAATTAAGGATTTTTGTCAAAGGAATAATGACCCTATTATGCCAATGTTCACCACCACCTTCGATTGTCTTCAGAGTGATGTTTCTAGGTGTATGTAATATAGTACGAGGATCTTTAGGCAAAATATAAGGAATTCTTTCATTTGGGTTTTTTTTTTTCGGTGGGTAGTTGAACAGATAGAACGCAATTTTCAGTACACAGTATTTAATTTCGTTTTTAAAATACTAACAATTGTTATATTGGTATTATTTTAGTATTTTTATGACCAATTAAGTTGCAATACCGCCTGCAGTTATTAACTCAAGCAAACAATGGACGACATGGCTTCACTCTTCAATCAACGTATGGAAGAGTTTCGGCAGGACCTTGTCAAGGCTCCATCAGCAGCGGTCTCCACTTCTTCCCTGGCTGCTGAATTCAAATCATTCAGGGAGTTTGTTTTGAAGGCCTTAGACATGCTCCGTACACAAGTCGCACTTCTGGCTAAACAACAAGACCATATTGAGATGCGGGGCCGCAGGAAGATCCTTCTCATGCATGGAGTGGCTGAGCGAGAAGCTGAGGATGTGGGAACGGCTGTCATGGAAGTGGTAACTGAACATCTAAAACTATTGAATTTTAGTGATGGTGACATTAGTCGCTGTCATCGTTTAGGCATAAAGAGTTCGAAGCCAAGACCAATCCTTGTTAAATTCAAGGAATATTCATCAAGGGACAAAGTATGGTCCAGCAAAGTCATCCTCAAAGGTTCCGGTATTACTTTGTCCGAATTCCTGACCAGAGAACGTCATCTGATGTTTATCGAGGCACGCAAGCGATTCGGCATCACGAAGTGCTGGACCAGAGATGGGTACGTCCTTGTTATTGCCAACGGGGTAAGGCATCGTATCTCTGATCTTTCGGAACTCAACAACATTCCTAGCTCGCTGACTCCAGTGACGGCTACGGATCCAACTCCCCATAGCAGTAACACGGCTCCCAAAGGATCTTCCCTGGTTAAAGCCAAGAGGTCGAATCGCAAATAACTTTCATACTTTCCGTTTTGTTTACTTTGTTCTTAATATTACGTGTACCCTATTTAATTTTATGCAATGATCTTTTTTTTTTTTTTGTTAAAATAATGTCGTACTGATTGACGTAAAGTGACATTAGTCAAATTTGACATACACGTAGTGTTGCCAGACATAATTAATTTATAATTAACGTTTCGTTCTACTCGTATATACTTATTGTATAATTTCTGTTATCTTATTTTGTTTAGCCTGTTTTGTTAGCTCTTTGTGTGTTTAATATACTTTATAAAAAAAACATATTTAAGGTCTGCGGGCGGGTAATCTAGGTAATAGCTTATTTGTTGTTTATAGTATATTTTTGACTATTTGTATTTATATAAATATATTTATTTTATATATATAACTATACATTTAAAAATGACCGACGGAGACAGCAATAGCAATCTTTTCCTCTCTTTTTCATCGTCTAGTGTGAACAGTAACGACAGCTTTCATAGTATTTCCCCCCCTCTCAGTGATACTTTGAACTCTCATTTCGAACTTGTTCCTAAAAATTTTAATGTAATTCATATTAACGCCCAGAGCATTCCGGCTCATTACCCCGATATGCTGACATCATTCACTAATATTAAAAATCTCCATGCTATTCTGGTCTCGGAGTCTTGGCTGAAACCTTGTTTACCATCTACTTCTTATTCACTTCCAGGGTTTCAGCTAATTCGTAATGACCGCATTGGTAGGGGAGGAGGTGGCGTCGCTATTTATCTTCGTGCTCACATTCCTTTTACTTTGATTAGTATGTCACCACAGACTCTTTCTACCAATGCGGAACATCTTTTTATTGAAATAAGTCTTTCTGGGGTTAAAACTCTTCTTGGAGTTTTATACAGTCCCTCTTTAACTATAAACTATTTCTCTTCATTTGAATCACTTTTAGAAAATTTACTTCCTTTATATGAACACTATATTATAATGGGTGACTTCAATACATGCCTTCTCAAGTCTGATCACCGTTCGAGCCAGTTGAAAAGTATTGTAAACTCTTGCAACTTACACATTCTCCCTCTTAATGCTACGCACTTTTTTCCGAACTGTGATCCTTCTCTTCTTGACCTGATTTTTGTGACTTCTCTTGATCATGTTGCTAAGCATGGTCAGTGTGCAGCTGATGCCTTTTCCTTTCATGACCTTATTTATCTATCCTATAAAATACGTCCTCCCAAGCATAAATCAAGAATCCTTCTGCAACGCAATTTTGGTGGAATGGTTTTAGATAATCTCCTCAAAGATGCTCAGGCAATAGACTGGGCAATCATTAAAACTGCAGCTACAATTGATGAGCAAGTAGAAATCTTTAACTACCTACTAATACAGTTATACGACGTCCACGCTCCTATTCGACCAGTCAAAGTAAAGCATCTTCCTGCTCCTTGGCTCACAGATGAGATTAAATCTTTACAAGCCAGGAAAAATATAGCCAAAGCCAAATTTAAAGTCAACCCTGACAAATTTCGAGAAAAGTACAGACAGATACGGAATCACTGCAACAAGGTGTGTAGAGATGCTCAACGACGCCACATTCATAAATCTGTAGAAAACGGTGATCCAGCCAAAGTCTGGAAATTTTTAAGGTCTTTGGGAGTTGGAAAATCCAGAAATAGTTCTGTACCATCTAATTTAAATTTGGATCTCCTGAATCAACATTTCTCTTCGTCTGTTATCTTCGATGCAGTCACGAAAACTAATACGCTAAAGGATTTATCCACTTCACAAACTCCCAATTGTCCTTTATTTTATTTTAGTCAAATTACTGATTGTGATGTTAAGAGGCACATTCTCTCTATTTCCTCTAATGCTATTGGTTGTGACAACATCAGTCGTAAAATGATCCTCCCCCTCTTAGACTTTCTCTTACCAATCATAACTAACATCCTTAACAAATCCATTATTTCAGGTTCCTTTCCTTCTCTCTGGAAAGAAGCCGAAGTAATTCCTCTTCCTAAACAATCTAATCCTATCTCTTTCTCTGACTATCGACCTATCTCTATACTGCCTTTTCTTTCAAAAATATTGGAACGACTAGTACATCATCAATTAAGCACTCACCAATTTCGTCACCAGCTCAAGTGGCTCCCCATTCGCCTTCGCCGGAATATACACATTCTTACACTTCTATTTACTATCCTCTTCAATCCCAGAGCTCCTACTTATCTCAAGGAACGCTTCGATTACTTCAACTCTCATCTTCATCCTATTCGCAGTTCTCTAGGGCTACGCCTGAATATTCCTTCCCACAGCTCTAACTTCATAGCCCAATCTTTTACCGTGGAATTTGTCCGGTTATGGAACTCCCTTCCTCAGAAGATAAAACATGCGCAATCCTTGGATTCTTTTAAATCAATGTTATTTTCACACTTTCACTCTCTTTAAGCTATATCTTCCTTCTTTTCATGCACTGCTATTATAGTTATTTTATTATTTTATTTCATATATTAATTTAGGTATATATTTTGTTGTATGTATTATTAGTATATTAATATTTATTAGTTTATTAAAATATTTTACTATATGTATTAGGATTATCAAAATATTCAAGAACTCTATGTAAGTATTTAGTAAGCAACACCAGCCATATTATTATTTGTTTCCTATTACCCTAGGTTGCCTGGAAGAAATTGCTTCAGCAATAAGGCCGCCTAAATTGTTTGCACTTATAATATTTGTAAAACACTTTTTATTTAATTTTCTCTGTATGTGGTGTGAACAATAAAGCATATTTGTATTGTATTGTATTGTATTGTATTGTATTAGTATTTTTGATAGATCTCTCAATGCTACTAGTGGTATGTTGAATTCAACTGCACATTGTCTTAATCCCTCCCGAAAATTTTCATTTTGTATGAAGTCACTAGATACAGTTTCTTCATCTGTGCTGCTGAGATCAACACATTCAATATTATTTGAAATAGTGTCACTTATGACTTCCTCAATATCTGTTACAGCCTTAACTTCTTCAAGATCACTGTAACCATTGTGAGCTACAGTATTACTGACAGATGATGCACTATTATTATTTAACACAAAACTAGATACTACGGAACCCTCTTTGTACTGAACTCGCACTTGGCTGTAATTTTCTTTGGTTCTTTCACTACGACTTTCGTTCGGACAAGTTTTGAGAATATTCTGATATTCTTTTTTTATTTTACTCTTCATATTGCCACATCTTTTTTTAAATCTCCGTGACTGTTTTCTTTCCATGTTGCACTCACTAAATTCTAACACAGAATGTCAGACCAATTCATTATCGGTTAATGTAATAGTATTACGGCTTTAAATGATATAATAACGCTAGTAACGTATATTTTCCCACCATCGGCTGATTAACGCAAGTATAAATAGCTAACCTCGCGCTCTGAGCTCTAGTATTAAGTTATGTTACCTCAAGAGTTTTAATAGCATGCACTACATGCTTTTAAAACTCTTGAGGTTCTTTAACAGAATTCTGTAATCCCCATGTCTGTATAAATGTTTCGAATGATACCTTGCACATTTATTTGCCGTACAGAAGCCATATAAATATTTGATATTGCGCTCAAGGCCCTATTCTAGATCTACACAACTCTTTTATAGATTAGTAATACAATTGCCGTAAATAAATACATTATAGAACCTAGGGCATTACAAGAAGCTTCCTTACACTCTTGAGCGCTATAAACACCTCTTAAACTCCTTTACCTCCTAAAGTACACTTACCTATACATCTAACGGTGGTATAGAAGACCCCATTAACTCAATTATACTTCACTAGGCTGTCTAGCGTCGCATATTGCATGCTCTTTTATCACTATAAGTAATTATGTTGCTACTAAACGGTTACTCTACCACCTAGCTGTTAAAGGGTTTTTAAATATGCTACCATACATCTTAAGGAAAATTGTGCAGCACTTGAACGACTCTTATGTAACTACCAGGCCGTATAATGGCTGTATAAGCAGCTTGTGTGCAAGTTGGGTAGAGATTGTTTTAGCGATAAGGCCGCCTACATTGTACGGACCGCAACATAAGAAGCAACATATTCAGATAAGTTACTCATGTTGCTGACTGTACCTATATATCATATTATTTTTTTTATGTTTGTGTTAGAATGAACAATATTATATTTTCTTCTATTTATATCATACAGATTGGGATATTGACCGCAGCACTGAAGCAAGGCAACATAAAGGCGATCGGGACCGCAGTGGCGGCTATCGCACTGAAAAACAAGGACGGACGTTAAGGGGCACATGGAGAGACAGCGCAGATGAATATGTTCCAGTATCAAATTATATAGGGACATATTTTTATCCGTGTAATGATTTTTAAGGTTATATAATCTTAAATTGTATAATCATTGTAATTAAACTACGTTGGTTTAGTTTGTCTTTCAAACACCCGGCTTTACATGGCGACCCTGCCAGGATTGCTTCTGTTAAGGAAGAAAAATTTGGCGCGGAAACGATCGTGCCAAGTCGAACATCCCGCAATCACAAAACGCTTAATTGACATCTTTCGTTTATATACTATGTGGTATGTATAATTGGTCGCATCCCCGTCGGCTTGCGAGACAGTCAAACTAACGAAAAGTTCGAATATTTCTTTACCAAAATATGTAATAGTTCTAATGCTTTGTCTACAACGCTCTAACACCGATTGAATGACAGTGTAACTTTTCTGTTTCCATGTAATCATGTAATAATTCTTAGATTAAAATCTGTGTATATTCCAATTTTTTAAAGACAATATAGTCAGCATAATATAACTTAACATAGTTGGTTTCATTTGTCTCCGAAACACCCGACTTTACACCGAACAAAAAGAGATGAATAAACAGACATACTTTCTTAATTAAAATTGACTGAATGAAATATTGACAGTTCTACACTAATAACAATTATGAAGTATTATAATTATAAAGTATTATTGTACTTTAGCCAAGTTTAGAATGTAGTATGTGAATTTTGCATCCATATACTAAACATTTTGCTACAGTATAAACACTTGAAATCTCTAAAGGGGACATTATCCACCTTGGAAGCTGTAGTCTGATCATCCAACAGTTCCACGACCTTCGAAAAAAATAAGCTGTTTCTTATGTGAAAATGGTGAAATATGCTCCCACGGATATCATCTTGGTTTTTTAGACCAGCCAGGGCCTGTCGTGGGCAATAGTTCTTTTCACGTAGAAGATGAGATTTTAGGCTTAAATACTAATGGAAGCTTTTTAGAGATATAGCAAACGTTTATGTAGAACCCTGTAACAAACCACACCAGGTTCAGCAGTCAAAGCATTCAAGTAGTTTGGATGTTAATGTAAAACCAGTCATTATGATTTCGTCAACTAATGTAATCCAAATAAAGCTATAACAGTGCTTTCAGATAGAAAACTACACTATAGACCAGTGCTTTTTTAAACAACATACCGAAACTGAACACGACAGAATATCAAAAAGACTGAACATTTTGTTTCTGGTGCTAGATATCAAATAGGAAAGTTGACTGATAAAATTAGAAGACTAGTAGAGAAACTGTTAAGCAAAGCAAAATGTATGCAAGGAAAGAATGAATATGAAGATCGACACGAAATGATAATAGAAGCAAAGGATCAACAAATAGTGATTCTTCTAATGATTATAATATATTCTAAGCTCAATGCTATCATGATAATAATAATTTGAGACTGTGTAAAAGCCATGTTAACAGTACTTGCTAAGGTTGTCTGCTAGAGATTGTTGCAGCGATAAGGCCGCTTACATTGGACCGCAAACTGGCGGGGTCGTCCTAAAAAAGTTATCAGCACCAAACTCAAGAAGGGCCATAATTATAGAGAGAATTACATATAGCGGAAGAGAGTCAAGATGGAATAACGGTCATGAAATGGAAAGACAAGCGCGATGTTTTTGTTTTATCCACAAAGCACTCTGTGCGCTTCGTCGAGTTCACAAAACGCGGAAAAGTTGTAAGGAAGCCTCAAATCGTTTTTGAATTTACAACAAGGCTAAAGGAGGTGTGGATTTGGCTTCTTATTGAACCCCACTGCGCAAATCTATCCGGTGGTATAAAAATATGGCATTAGAAATGCTCCTGAATATAAGTCTGATCAATGCTCATGTTTTGTTTCAGTCTGTAAACAAAATAAAAATAACAGATTTTAGGATTGCTATGTCGAAATCTTTCTGTGCTAATCAACAAGCCGATGAACCAGCGCCAACAAGATTGAAAAGACAAATATTTGATTTCATTATGGATCGTAAACGTAAAAAATATGCTTGTACGCGAAAATAAAAATTGGTTCAAACGTAGAAGTGATGAAGAAAAATAGAATCCAAAGGTAAGTAGAATTGTTTACAGTATTCATGTATATTATGGTCCTAGCAGCTATGTCACGCGACCATGAGAGCGACGAGTGGCGATCAAATAAAATTTTCGTCATGGGTGTCCTTTTCATAGTTTTCGAGGGTGCTAAAGCCGATATTGAGGTCAAAATGTAAATCCAAGATGGCGGCTGCGAAATTTTTCGTCATGGGTGTCGTTTTTATGGTTTTCGAGGGTGCTAAAGCCGATATTGAGGTCAAAATGTAAATCCAAGATGGCGGCTGCGAAATTTTTCGTCATGGGTGTCATTTTTATGGTTTTCGAGGGTGCTAAAGCCAATACTAATGTCAAAATATACATCCAAGATGGCGGCTGCGAAAATTTAAAATTTTTTCGTCATGGGTGTTGTTTTCATAGTTTTCGAGGGTGCTAAAGCCGATACTAATGTTAAAAAGTAATTTTGTCAAAATGTGTGTAGGTGTATATGTTTGTTTTGTATTTATTTATGTATGGATCGCTAGTCTAATATACTTTGGTCACATTAATATTCTGAATGCGATTTGTGTGTGTATGTTTGTATCCTCTAAGCTCCGTTATGGCTGAATTAATAGATAACATTTTATATGGAGGTAGCCTGACCCCTGGATTACACATTGGCTATATTTTCGCAGCTGAAGAAATCGCAGGGTGCTGCTACATAATATAAGTATTATGATGATTTTACTAACACTTCTAAAAACTCTTTTCAAAATAAGACTTATTTATTTTCACAGGTCACCTGCTGGCTCTCGTCAACCATTGTCAGATATTAGCAACCTGTCAGAAGCCCAAAATAATAATCCTACCTCTACTACTACGGGAGTACCAGTGATGATTGAAAATATTGACATAACTGAAAATGTTACAAACACAAATAAGAAAATGAACCGGAAACGAATATTTGAGGAGGCTTTTCCTTTTCGCCGAATTTTAGTAAGGAAACGTCAACAACCTGTAATTATTAGTGACGACCAACAGCTACAAATTGAATATGAAACAGAAATTACCAATGATGACGAACTGTTTTGCACAGAAGGACGCAGAATCGTATCGATCAGATATTTTTTAGAAATCTTGGGGCAGATTGCTGATCATAACGAAAAATCTTTTGGGTGCAGGTATAGAAATCTAAAATGTATCGGTGAGCGACGTAAAGGTTTTATATTAAAACTGCGTTTCAAGTGTGAACTCTGTAATTCCGAATTTGACATAAATACTGAAGATCAAGAGAAGAAGGTGATTTAATCCCCTCAGTGGCAGGAGTATCACCAGAAAAAGTTAGATCTGAAGAAACAGAAAGATGAGGAGAAACAAAAACAATTGGCGGCTAGGCTTAAAAAGAGGCAAGAATGCATTACACCATTCTTTTGGTAGTCACTCTGATTGCGTTGATGCTATATGCCCCGCAACTGACAAAACTGACCGAAATACGGCACTTGACTTAGCTAACACATTCTTGTAGAGGAAAATGAGTCAAATTGTCTTGTTTTTAGCTGCAAACGCTAAAAGTCTCATTTTTGACGTTGATAGCAATCCTGCTGAAACATTCAATTCAGTGATTGCCAAATATGTGGGGGGGAAACGAATTAATTACACACTTAAAAATTCATACCAGGAAAGGTTCCGCTTCCGTTATTTCCTTTAATACCAAACGACCAATAAACGCTATCCATAAATGCATATTTGATAAACCTACTGGCAAATACACAAATGTATATGAGGCACAAAAAGCGAAAAGGGTAGTTTACAAAAGAACATTTCGAAAAAAAATCTGTAGAAATAAGGATGACCCAGATTATGGACCGAATGCTCAAAGACCAGATATGACCGATGAAGATTTTCAGATGACAAAAAATTTTTTTCTTGCACAAATGGAACTTTTTGACCAACAAAGAGACGAACTACAGAAACAGACGGTAGACCAAAGTTACAGTCAAGAATGGTTAGATAACAGAAAAAATTGATTAACCGCGTCTATATTTGGTAAAATATGTAAACGGAAACAAAACATTAGCTGCGCTCCTTTAGTAAAAGCTATTGTGAAACCGCAAAATTTGTTAAATGTCCCATCGATCACATATGGTAGAGATAATGAACAAACAGCATTGAACCAGTTATCTCTGCAAGAAAACATTACAATTGTCCGCTGCGGTCTTTATATTCATAAAACACTCCAATATTTAGGAGCCAGTCCCGATGGTATTTTTAAAGACAAAGATGGAAAAACAGGACTGGTAGAAGTAAAATGCCCATTTTCTGCAAAAAAAATTGCAAGCTGAAGAAGCTATAAAAGCAAAAAAAAAAAAAAAATGGAAATATAACACTAGGAAGAATACGTTTGTGATTGACAAAAACCACGACTATTATTTTCAAATTCAGGGCCAATTAAATATTACGGAGATAGATATGTGCTTATTTGCTATATGGACTGGAGAGGAATACTCAATGAAAATTGAATATATAAAAAGAGACCTTACGTTCTGGCACGACAAAATGGTAGGTCCATTGTCAAAATTTTATTTGCATTGTCTGCTTCCTGAGTTAATAGATTCCCGCATTGCACGTTCGATGCCAATAAAAGACCCGCCATATATCATTCAAGCTATTGAGAAAAAAATAAAAAATAATAAGAACGCGTCCACTTCTTCAGCCCCAGACCCGGTCGTACAAGAAAAATAATTCCTGCAGAGAATAATCGTTACACAGAGTTACTTATAGTTTGAGAAATAAGAAACAACCATTTTGGGTTTTGTATCTACTTCATGTAAAATAATAATAAACTTTCTTTACATAAAAGTATGGAGTATTCTTATAACCTAACGCTTCGCACTCACACTCATAGGCTCCCGCCACAATGATTTTCTATGTCGAAGATACTACGGATCACACAAAAACACGGACAACTACGAACCAGAACCAAGCCTACCCTACCATTCAAATATAAATAAATATTGAATAATTCTTAGTAGAGCAACTTTCCGACCGTGTCAAATATTGTATAATAAATTACGCTAGGTAGGATGAATGCGGGGACTGCGGGGAGCCGGAGTTCAGACGCTCGGCGCGTTGACATACCGCACGCGATTTTTAAATTGTGCTCTAGAAGACTAGGCCCTTAATGTGTCTCTGTCACTTCTAACGAATTTAAAAGCGTCCACTATCGCAGTCATTAACACGTCGCGAGTCTCATATTCTTCACGATACACCAGTCGCTTGAGCTCAGACCACAAAAGTCTAACGGGGTTAGGTCCGGGCTTCTAGGTGGCCGAGGCACTGGCCCACCGCGTCCGAGCCAGCGCTGGGGAAACACCGAGTGCAGGTGCTCTCGCACGGCGCGGTGACAATGAGCCGGGCACCCGTCATGTTGATAGTGTAGATTTTCCACGGGCACCGCTAGCGGAACGTCGTCCAATAAGTCTGGGATAACGTTCTGTAACATTTCCAGGTAGGTTCCACCTGTTGAGTGTCCTGTCACGAAATATGGTCCAATGAGGTGGCCATTAATTATGCCGGCCCACACATTAACACTAAAACGCACCTGATGTACACTCGCGAATAACGTGTGGGTTATTCAAAGCCCAAAAATGTTCATTACGCTGGTTGAAGAGTCCAACTCGCGTAAAAAGTAGCTTCATCCGTTCACAAAATGTTTGTATGCTGATTGACGATCAACCACTGACAAAAAACAATTCTGTTCTGCGCGTCGTTTTCGTGGAGAGCATGAACTCTGCGAAAATGATAAGGATGCAGTCCTTCAGTGTTCAGCAGTTTGCACACGTAGTATTGGCTTACGCCAAACCTAGCCGCAGCCTTACGCGTACTTCGACGAGGATCCCGTTCGAAGTACTCTATGATATCCTCGTCGAGCTCTGGCGAAATAACGGCCGATCGACCTCTGCCCTGTGCATGTTCTGGTATCTAGAACTGCCCATGATCGAGTAGCCGCTGTGTCGCCGCTGTTATGAGTAAGTAACGTCACTATTGTGATAGAACATCACTAGTCAAAACGACTAGAACACTGGCCGCCATGATGGCGTTTTAACCACGGCTAACCCTTTTGTCACTCTTAGATTTAATACATACTATTATTATGAACAGATAATTAAAACCAGTTTAATTGAAGTCTAGTGTTATCATTTAACACCTACTAAAACATGGTGTCAGAATTGGGTTCGTAATCTGTGTCGTATAGTCATTGTGAAAAGTCGGCGTCATGTGTGATGAAAATCAAAAGCCCAAGAAACTTTCTGGAATGTGCAGTTCGCAGCCCATGGTGATGAATGGTAACTTGGCTCAACAATGGAAAAAATGGGTGCAGGCATTTAAATTTTATTTACGTGCATACGTGGCTTGGATGAAGAGTGATGGCAGAAAAGTAGCTTTATTTCTACATGTCATTGGTGAAAAGAGCGTGGATGTATTCAATACGTTTGGAAAAGACGAGGATAACATTACATACGACGAGCTTATAGAGTTAATTCAAAATCACTTTGCCCCAAAAGCTAACCTCACTTATGAATGTCATAATTTTTTCACATACAAACAAGGTGAAAATGAAACCTTAGATGATTTTGCTTGCACATTAAAATTAAGGTCACAAAACTGTGAGCTAGGACAGCTGCAAGAACGCCTAATCAAAATAATGTTTATATGTAACATGCATCAAAAATACAACTATATCAGAGAAAAATTATTGCTTGAAGATAAGCTGGATCTTGATAAGGCCTTAGAGATGGCAAAGGCCATGCTTGCTTCCAGACATCAAACGGATGAATTGACAGCAGAACAAAGTTCAGTCTTGTATAATACAAGTCAGTCACACTCAAGATCAAAGTCTAACTCAAGGAACATCAGTCAGCAGTCAAGACAGGAAGTGTGCACAAGATGTGGTCAGGTGCATCGTTTTAAGTGTCCATTAGGTGTAAAATGCAAAAAATGTGATAAAGTCGGTCATTTTGCAGTCTGTTGTCGGTCATTTCAGTCAAAGTCAATAAGATATGTACAGTCAGATAGTAATATGCAACAGGTACAGTCAGAACAAGATGAATTATTTATAGGTCTTATTCAGTCATCCAAGTCATTGTCAAGTAAATGGACAATCTTGTTGTCTTCCTGGTGAGTGTCACATAAGTACAAATTCTGAGGTCCAGCCAAAAGTCGATGCTCCGAGGAAGGTACCATTTGCATTACATCGTAGACTTCAACAAGAACTTGAGAAGATGGAAAAAATGGATGTTATTACCAAGGTCACAGAGCCTACTGAATGGCAAATGGAATAACAGCTGATCCGGACAAAGTCAGAGCAATCAAAGAGATGCCCTCTCCTACCTGTCTAAAGGATTTACAAAGATTTCTAGGCATACTTAATTATTTAAGTCCTTTTATTAAAAATATAGCAGGTGAGACAGAAATTATACGCCAATTATTAAAAAAATCTACTGATTGGCAGTGGACTGCCAATCATGAAGCAAAATTTTCTCGTCTGAAACAATTAATATGTCAAGTTCCAGTATTGTCACATTTTAATGTTCATCATCCTATTGTCCTACAAAGTGATGCTAGTAAGAGTGCTGTCGGAGCGGTGTTGTTTCAAAATCAACATCCAGTATATTATGCTTCAAAAACTTTAACAGATACACAACAGAAAATGGCTCAGATAGAGAAAGAACTCTATTCAATAGTTTTTGCCTGCATCAAGTTTCATCAATTTATATATGGACAAACTGTAACTGTAGAAACAGGCCATGCTCCTTTAATAACATTATTTAAAAAGTCTTTAGTCGAGGTTCCAACACGTCTCCAAAGAATGATGTTGAAAATACAACCCTATAGTCTAAATGTTGTGTACAAGAAAGGTAGTCACATGTACATTGCTGATACATTGTCAAGAGCAGCACTATCTGAAACAAGTTCAGATGAATTAGATGATGATGTCATTGTTCATGTAAATTTACTAATTAAGTCATTACCAGTCTCAACAGAACGTCTACAGTGGTTAATCAGAGGCACTAATGATGATGAGTCTGCAGATTTAAAAAAATTACTGTTAAGAAGGATGACCGTCGAGTAAAACTCTTATTCACAAAGATCTGCATGAGTATTGGCAGTATAGATTTGATTTACATACAATGGAAACAATATTTCTATTTACAGCGTTTTTGAAACGGGCCATGCGACTTGAGGTAATAGGCCTACATGTTATATTACGACGGCTAATGTATGTTTCATCTAATAAAACTACCTTTTGACTACAATGATCCGAAGTCAACTGACTAATTACAGATTTTTCAAGTACATCACAGCTGCAGAACACATTATCGAGGCCAGTGGCTAATGTTGCCGTGATTCTAGTTGGTTCACAGAATAATATATTGAGATTAAATGATTTAAACAAATTAATTAATCTATAATAATAATCGTTCATTTTGACTCAAAATAGTAGTAAAATTATACATGTTTTCTCTTATTCAGTATACATAAGTAAGTAGCACATTTTGACCATTGATGCCTAAAATAGTTGCACAAAGCAACTGTTCTATAGACATCAATATCCCATACCTTTTATGACAACTATGTACCTGTTATATGATTTACAAATCAGTGGTCTTTGCGTACCTGTTCAATTTGGTTTAAGGTTAACTAGGTTATTTTCTAACGATATAATGAGTGCGAGTGTAAGATGTGTACCTAAGCGTAATATAAGTGTTGAGTGTAGTGAGTGTATGTTTCGTTATGTGCGTGTAGTGTGTGTATAGTGTGTTTAAAAGGTATAATCTTTAAGCAGATATTAAGCTCTCAATCTTAATCTAACTGTTGTAGGCGAATCTACTGACAAATTTACATTAAAATCACCACATACTATTATATTATTGTGGTCTTGTTACAGGTTTGAGCTTTCTTAAAAGCATCTTTCACAACTAATTCAAACAAACTAAAGTCACCAAGAGGGGGACGGTACACGCAAACTATAACAAATCGTTCAATTTCCACACATGACAGTTCGACAGTGCGTTCGATAGATAAATCCACAATGTCTTTGCGATCCTTATATTTAATATTACTTGAAATTAAAATTAAGTTGCCACCGTGTATAGCTGATTTTCTAACAAACGCACTCAATAATTTAAAATTAGGAATATTGAGCAATAGCTCATGGTTTTTATACCAGTGTTCAGTTACACAAAAAACATGTACATTATGATATTCCAGAAATAGTTCTATTTCTAATTCTTTGCCAGCTAGCCCTTGCATGTTCTGATGTACAATATTTAAATGATTGAGCCTAGCCTTTATAGTTTCTGAAAACCCTCCCCAGGTACCTCGTTATCACCAATAACGAAAGGCACAATATCCCCGATCAAGCTACTAGTAGCTTGGTTATAAAATGTAATATTACCGACTAACAATGTAGCGATATGTCGCTTAAACTTAAGAGGCAGATAAAGAGTATCTTTTGTCAACTTAAAATTAATTATAAAATTATTCATGTCAAAATAAAACATGGCGTTACTATGACGGTGAATTAAATTATAAAGTGTCATATTCAAATCATATATGTGCCTATTCTGTTCTTGAGTTAACAAATTGGAATAAGGAAAGGGCACACAAAACAAATTTACATTTGAACTGGCTGTGTAAGTCAAGAAACCTATTAAAAGTATTTACAATAACTTTTTTTCTAATGGTTACACTATCTCCATGTAAAGTAATAACCGTTGTATTATCGTTTAGCTCTTCTAAATTAATTTGGTTTAACTGGGTAACATTTATTTGTAACACGATCGATTGACACGTTATTTAGGCTAGGCCCAAAATCTTTACCAATTTTGTCACTCATAACAATCGTTTGCCTTATGGCCTGTGATTTTAGCTTCTGATCTACAGTGTTACTCAAATATAGTTCTGGTTTTGTAGCAGAATGAGGCATTGTGCCCAAGCAGCTGCAATGCTTATTTACTAACGAATCTAGACGCTCACTGTTATATTCACCTAACCTGATAATCTCGTCTGTCGCTAGGATGTGTTCGCTGATTTGTTTCTGAGTGTTACTATATTTTACATTAAGAGCTTCTAGGGAACACTTAAGATATTTATTTCATCATGCAAATGTTGAGTATTACTATCATACTGACCTTGTATATTAATACGTTCCTTTTTTAATAACAAATTTAAGTTGCGTGTTATTTTATGTCTATCAAAAGTATTTGTGTCTTTTTAATAATCTTTTAAATAAGAAAACAACAATTCCTTTATGTGAGGCTCGAACCGTGGGTCTTGGGTACCGTAGTCCTTTAAAATATAACTATATTAAATTGATTTTTGCTTCTAATCGATAATTGATTTGGACAACACAACAAACATCCATCCAGTTAGCACTTCTTTCCACTGAGTTCACTTATTTATATATTTAAACGGAGTCACTGGTTGCTTAAAGCGTTCAAAGTCAACGGAATTAAATTCATAAATTTTAACACTTAGAGTTTCTAGATTTTAAAACTAACAATTACACGCAAAGATTATCACTTTAGAAGTAAAATAACAATGTTTTTATATGTAAATAATACTTTAACAAATAAATATTCAATCAAGGAGCCTATGTTACTTGACTGACTGACAGCTGTCAATTATAGGTATAATTATAGAGATATGTAGGTACCTACTTATCAGTATTTATTATTAGTATAATTCTATTATTCTATTACTAGTATGTGCCTACTTATATATTTTTTTTGGACGAGGGAGATTGAAGTTGTTTCCAAAATTAGCGACACTCATAGAATTAACACTAGAAACAAGCAAAAACTCGTAGTTCCTGTAACTCGTATCAGTAAAGTAAAAAAATCTTTTAAAGGGCAATGTATACGTTTCTTTAATAAACTACCTAAAAACATACAAGAATTACCCGTGCATAAATTTAAAAAGGTGGTAAAGAATACTTTATATTAAAAGGGATTTTATAGTATATCTGATTATTTAGAAGATATGTAATATAATAATCTTTGGCAATGAATTGTTCGCCTGACAAGCTACCCATTTAAGTATTTTTATAAGTGAATTAATAAATATATAAATTTATATTCTATTGTAATGTACCTAATACGTAGGCTATTACTTTTACGAACATGTTATAGTCACAGTGATAACATTTTGTGTGTATTTTAAAATTCAATATTCCTATTTTGATGTTAACAAGCTTAAGTTAGTCATGCTCACTTAAATGCCTTTGCTTGCGGCGGCGTTGTGTGGCGTGTCGCTCACTTCCCTACAGAATGGCGAGGAGGGCGATGGCTCCCAAATGCGTCATGCTTGTGAACAGGTGCTGCTTGTGGGGGCTGGTCAGTTTTAGTTTGTTTGTATTTTTTTTATTATTAGATATTCATATTATTGTTTAATAATTCTTCACTTCTGCAATACAACACAGGTTTTGTCAGTGAGACTAAATAAATATTTTGTAATAAATCTAAGATTGTTTTTAAAAAGAGCAATTGCTGAGTTTATTGCCGGCTCTTCTCAGTAAAAAACAACCTTCCGAACCGGTATTAGAGTCTGACTATTCATAAGTGCTTGCAAAGGCTTATTTGAATAAAAATATTTGAATTTGATGAACGTTTCCCGGATCAAATTCCGTTTTTTCTTAATCTTAGATGCTATGCCCTCAAAAACTGAACGAAATGAAAAGTAAATGTAAAGTCCACATAATTCTTTAATGTTTTATCTTTAAAATTATGTTGTTGTGTTGTTAATATTTTATGCTACGAGTACATACCGTTTATATTAAGTTATAAATTCTTAGTTTATGCACTACAGTCACTTACTTTTTATTTTTCAGGTACTACTGTATCTTTAAGCAGAATACTGCAATCGAACTCAATTGATTTAAAAAAGCTACGGACGCTATTAATGATACTTTAAGTGTTTACAAAATAAAAGAGAAAATGTGGACGTAATCTACCGACAGCTTTTTGAAGAGGCTAAAGAAGTAGCTGAGCAGCTGGATGTAGAAATTAAATGCCCCAGAATAGTATCAAAACAAATACATAGGGACAATAATCAACCTGCTCAATCTGCTAAAGAGTATTTTCGCAGAGCTATATACATCCCTCTTCTAGATTCAATAATAAGTGATCTCCAGGACCGCCTGTCTCCTGATGTACTTAATTTGTTTCAGCTAAGCGTTTTCAGGCCAAAAAGCGTATAAAGTTATGAAGACATTGAAACTGTGAAACTTACTAGATAACACTCCAGTTTCTGTCATAGTAAATGAATATCGCCTGTGGATGGTGAAGTGGCAGGCGTGGCAGCGGAGCCAGGACATACCGCAGTGGATTTCTGATCTTTTTTTAAATTGTGACATCAACATGTATCCTAATATAAGACTTTTTTTATGTATTATGGCTACACTACCTGTCAGTGTAGCGATAGCAGAAAGGTCTTTCTCTACGTTGCGCAGAATTAAATCGTGGCTAAGATCTTCAATGGTTGAAGATCGCCTAACGGGACTGGCACTTCTCCACGTTCATAAAACGTATCCATTGACGTAAATGACGTAATAACGCATTTAGGGAGAAGACGTAAAAGAAAAAAATATTTTGTTATTTAAATACGTAATATCGCACCTCCAATCAAATACAGTAATAACTTGAAAAAATCCAATTACGTGTTTTTTTAATAAGAAATATCGCCATTTCTCACTTTACAATCTCAAAAAGAGTGATAACTGTAACATCACAAATTCACCAATAGATGGCAGTTAGCACAGTATTACATTGCAATGAAGTTGTATGCGAGGCGCTCGGAAGTGATCTCAGTTAGTGTGACATTACACGTTGTGACAGGCACCCGTGCATTTAGTTGTTAAGATAGTGTAATAAAACGAAATAATACTGTACAATTTGAGTGGTAAGTACACCTTTGTTACATATTTGTTATCAAATACAGTTATAATTTAAAATGTTACTGTGTTTGATATAATTTCAAATAATAATACTATCAAAATGATTTTGAATACAGCTTCATTTCAAAATATAACAGTGTTTTAGAAATATTGCTGTAGTAAAATATATTTTATTAATATAAGACAGTCGTAAGTTGAATTGTTACTGTACGAGTATATGATTTATTGAAATGTAATTTATTTATGCTCTGTTACGTTATATCGCGAAAAATTACTGTATAACAGTACAAGCTTAGCTAACGTTAATTTATATTGCAAAACTCAAGCAGGGTACTAACTCATAATGTTACTTTATATGACATTATGATAAAGATAATTTCACTAACTGTTCATAAACCATAGGTGTGATTTTAAGATGTAACATTTTTTGATAGATTGAGTAATACTTTCTGGTGTTACAAGTTAAACTTGACTGTTAAATATAGTAATATTGTGTTGGTTTTATAATTTTATTATAACATATTAATATCGCAATAGTTATATTTTTTTATTTTACATAAATTTTGTTATTATTTAAGTATGTAGATGATAAGAAGTTTCTCAGTTTTACACAGGTACTCAACTAAAATGAAGCGAAGCGAGGCTATATTGCGATTAGTCTTAAGGGATGATGATATAAATATTACATCTAATAGGGAAAGTATAACTGGTAAGTCATGAGTTTAAAGAATTTCCAAGATTCCGAATTATAGTGTAGGTATTTAATTTGTATTAATGTATTGTTTTTTTACAGAAGATCCTTGCACTTCTAATTACAACAGTAACCAATCGGATATAGTAAATACCAAAATTCAGCTTCTAGACGACAAAGGTAAGTACTTGTAGATAGATTTCATCGGCTGTTTTAATGTTTGGTCAATACAAACCAAATATTTTTACTAAATTTTTGACATTGTTGCAGAAAATTGCCGATACTTATATACACCAATTCCTGTTAATGAGCCGTATAGAAAATATGATCACGTAAATGTTACCGAATATGGCAATGTGATAGCAGAAATGGCAAATGATGTAACTCGTAATTCATCTTCCAACTCCAGTTCTTCTTCTTCCTCTTCTTCATCCTCTTCTTCAAATAATGAAGATTCCGGTGAAGATAGCGATGACTCTGTGCGAGACCCCGATTTTGTGGCTGAACAACTTCGATCGCAAACTTCAACCGATGAGTCTGACTTAGAAAATAATAGTCAAAACCCTCCTCTGGCCGAATCAACCCCATCAACCTCTGCGGCCTCAATTGCGAATTTGGTGGTCACATCCAAATTCCCATCTAGAAAAAGATTAGCTCGTCCAGCAGAATGGAAACAAAACAAATCTAAAGTTCTGAGAAATTCTGGATCCGCCTACGTAGTAACGTAGGCGTTAACAGTTGTTAAAAATGTAAAAATGAGGGGAAAGTGTATTAAACCACCGTGTCGATCCAAATGTAGGCTAAAATGCGGTGACAAGATTACTGAAGAAGAACGAATAAACTTCAAGAATATTGGGGGCTAAAAGACGTAACTCGTCAGAGAGAATTTGTCAATCAAAATATGACATCAATAAATAGAAAATATAGGTATACTACAACTGAAAGGAAGAATGCCAAATAATGCTTATTATTTTAATATTATGGACAAAAGGTAAGAGTTTGTAAAACATATTTCATGAACACCTTAGATATTAATAGTAGGGTAATCAATACAGTAATTTCTAAAAGGACTTCACTAAATACTATAGAAGAAGACAAAAGAGACAAACATCAAAACCATCACAATTTGCCTGAAAGTATAAAAGCTGTTCGCGATCACATCAATAGTATTCCCAGAATCGAGAGTCATTACTTACGCAATAAAACTAGTAGAGAATTTATTGAGGGTGGGAAGACTATATCAGATTTACATCGTGACTATAAGGAAGATTGTATTAAAAGGAATAAACCTTTTGCTAATTATGCTATATATGCGAAAATTTTCAATAGTGACTTTAATTTAGGCTTTTTCACGCCCAAAAAGGATCGTTGTCAATTATGTGTCGCCTATGAGAATGCTAAAGATGATGAGAAGCTGAAATTAGAACAGAAATATCTACTTCATCAACAACAGAAAGTACTGTCACGTCAAGAGAAACAAAGAGACAAAGATAATTGTTCCGACAAGAATATAGTGGCCGTGTATGATTTACAAGCCGTGTTACCAGTACCAATGAGAGATGTTTCTGTTTTCTATTATAAAAGTAAATTGAACTGCCTCAATTTCACGATCACGGACATAAAAAACAAAAAAACCGAATGCTACTTTTGGCACGAAGGTGCGGGTAATCGGGGATCTGACGAATTAGGTAGTTGTTTACTCAAATACATTGAAAAAGCTGTTTGTACAGCTAATGAAGATGATAATTATAACATAACATTTTATTCAGATAATTGTGTAGGGCAAAATAAGAATAAATTTATTGTTACCCTTTATGTCTACTGTGTCTTAAAATACAAAAATCTAAATTCAATAACACACAAATATTTAATACCTGGCCATACCCAAAACGAAGGGGACTCGGTCCACTCGGTTATTGAAAAAAGCATTAAACGAAACTTAAAATCGGGCCCCATCTATGTGCCATCCCAATACGCACAAATAATAAGATCAGCGAAAAAAACTGGCGAGCAGTACAACGTAAATGAACTGTCATTTCAGGATTGTATATCATTAAAAAAATTGTGGAGTGATATTCGTATGACTATGGTTGGTATAAAAATGAACGAACTTAAAGTTTTGAAATATTCAAAACAAACACCGGAAATACTTTATTATAAAAAATCTTATGACGATAACACTTTTTTGGAGGCTAAGCTTTGGCGTAAATCTCCTCAATCACTACCAGAGTTAAAAGCTGCGTATGATAGAGCTATGCAGATAAATGAAAGAAAAAGAAACGATCTGTTAAGTTTAGTGAACAATAACCACGCACCCCACTTTTATTCGCCATTTTATCAACATGTTTGTCAAGAGCTGCCATAAAATAACAATGGTTCAATTTTTTTTTTTATTATTATTTGAAAGAAACGTGAAATTTCTTTAGCTTTTTAGTTAGTCATTTAGCTTAGGAATACATAATGATGTATGTTATTATTAAAGTTAATTTTGCGTAATTTTAATAGACAGTTCTATTACATAAGTGCTTTAAGACTGCTAAGTAATTACCAGATTGATACAAATTGCCAAAAAATAAGCAATTTTTTTATATAGATGTATACAATGTAGAATTGTTATTTTTGTTTCAATTTCATGGTTTTTACAGAACATGCAACTAGTAGGTATATTATTTTAGTTAAGAGATACTATTTTGTGTTCTTATAATAATGTTGGTTGTTTTCAAAGTTGATTTTATAGTTCCTTAGTATATAAGCTTCTTAAGAATGACTAGTGTTTCCAAGATAAAGATCTCAAATATACATTTTCTAGATGAGTAAAACTTTAGATTTTTGTTTCTAGTTTTATATTTTATTGTTTATTTTGGTTAAAATAAAGAATGTTACAACATGAATAGAATATTTTATTACATATTATATTATTATCTTCAATAAAATAGTGTAACAAGTTAATAAAAATTAAAAAAAAAATATTGATATAAAATAATTAATTATTCCATTAAATAATACTTGTTATAAGCTTTTCATAAATATATAACATGTATGTATTATTTAAGAAAAATGCATGGTAATCGATTTAAAATAAAATAAGTTGGACGCTTTTGATTCTCCTGAACATTATAACTTTTCAAGTTGTTACACTATTTTATTGGAGGTGCGATATATTTAACTCGTATATCGCACCTCCAATCAAATACAATAATAACTTGAAAAAATTCAATTACGTGTTCTTATAATAAGAAATATCGCCATTTCTCACTTTGCTGCACTCTCAAAAAGAGTGATAACTGTAACATCACAAATTCACCAATAGATGGCAGTTAGCACAGTATTACATTGCAATGAAGTTGTATGCGAGGCGCTCGGAAGTGATCTCAGTTAGTGTGACATTACACCTTGTGACAGGCACCCGTGCATTTAGTTGTTAAGATAGTTTAATATAACGAAATAATACTGTACAAGTTGAGTGGTAAGTACACCTTTGTTACATATTTGTTATCAAATACCGTTATAATTTAAAATCTTACTGTGTTTGATATAATTTCATTTAATAATACTATCAAAATGATTTTGAATACAGCTACATTTCAAAATATAACAGTGTTTTAGAAATATTGCTGTAGTAAAATATATTTTATTAATATAAGACAGTCGTAAGTTGAATTGTTACTGTACGAGTATATGATTTATTGAAATGTAATTTATTTATGCTCTGTTACGTTATATCGCGAAAAATGACTGTATAATAGTACAAGCTTAGCTATTGTTAATTATATTGCAAAACTCAAGCAGGGTACTCATAATTTTACTTTATATAACATTATGATAAAGATAATTTCACTAACTGTTCATAAACCATAGGTGTGATTTTAAGATGTAACATTTTTTGATAGATTGAGTAATACTTTCTGGTGTTACAAGTTAAGTTATGACTGTTAAATATAGTAATACTGTGTTGGTTTTATAATTTTATTATAACATATCGCAATGGGTGACATTGACAGTTGCAGGTACAGAACAGCTGTTCCGTATTTTTTGATGTAATAAATATAAAAACGGTCGTTAAGTGCAGTAAAATCGTTTATTCTGATAAAGATAAGTGAAAATAACAAGTGTGAGTGTTATCTATTAAATCTTACAATAAACACAGTGCTTAATAGCTATAAAAAGATTGGTAATTTTATACAGTACTCCAAATTTTAATCCACCTACCCTCATAAGTGTTGTGAACGTTGACTTTTTGTGTAGTATTGCTAGTACACATAAATACTTCAACCTACTTCAAGTATTTATTAATAGCGCCATCTGCTACTGACTGGCTACAACTCGAGTAACCAACGCCATCTACCGTTGAAGGGCACAGCTCGTAATTACTAGCGACATCTATTGCTGACTGGCCACATACCGATCGATTATCGACACCTACGTCAACCATGGCTAAATGCGCGGGGTGCGGCCAATTTGTATCGAAAGGTGGCGCTGTATGTACTAAATGTACCATGGAACGCAAAGGCAAGTTGCCTGGTACAGTGAAAGGAATGGGCAGCGGCGAATATGTGACTGAGCAGGATGCGGTGAAGGCAGCACGCGCTCTTAACACCACCCAATCGCCCCAGGTCGACCTTGGATTAGAGATAAGGTCGTTCAGGGCTGAGTTGCGGGAAGTCCGGGACGAACTCCGTAAGTTCCGTCGAAAAATGGCCGACCTTCACGTATCAGTTACGGAATGCAATAAACGAGTGGACGGACTCGAGAGTAGAATCGAGGCGCTCGAGGGCAGGCCGATCAGCAGAATTGAGCAGCATGTAATACTACCATCAGTACAGTCAGGATTCCGTCAAAGTCAACCTTATTACAATAGCAGATGGTCGAAATCGAGCCGGATTACCAGTGCATACGGAGCGATCGAGTCCGAGCGGCGAGAACAATAGGGAACCGCATACCTTAGATAAGAAACTCGCACGGATCGTCACCAACAGCTAATCACTTTGGAAGTTTATTTGCAAGTTTTTTACAACTTTATAATTTAAGAATATACTTCGTAATATAGTTGTTTCTGAAGAAACTTATAATACGGAACATTGAATAAATTAACAAGTGAATTCAGAAAGTGATTAGTGGGTGGAAAAATGACATCGAAACCAGAACAATTGCTTGTAGTGTTAGAAGAAATCGCAAATTTTTTGTGATCTATCCAAGGCTTTCGATTGCGTTGACCACCGTACACTACTTCTAAAACTTGACTACTACGGAATTCGTGCTCATGATCTTGTTTTATCTTATTTATCAAATCGTCAACAAAAGGTAGGGATTACTGGCACAACATCCAAGGGCTCTTTAGTCGAAATGGGGGTACCCCAGGGTTCAATTTTAGGTCCATTATGTTTTTAGTCTATATAAATGATTTGCCATATGTTGTAAATGATCTCACAGGTATTGTCTTGTTTGCTGATGATACATCATTAATTTTTAAAGTTGATAGAAAAGACAAAGATCTAACAAAAGTTAATCATACTATGTCAATTGTCTGTGGGTGGTTTGCTACAAATAATCTATTGTTAAATTCAAAGAAAACTAAATGCTTAAGGTTTTCTTAACCGAATGTAGCACAAGTAGATAGCCAAATAATAATAGATGGGAGCCATATTGATCTTGTTAATAAAACGGTATTTTTGGGTATTACATTAGACAATAAATTGCAGTGGGGACCTCAGGTTGATACTCTAGCTGCTAAGTTAAGTTCGGCTGCGTTTACTGTTAGGAAAATTAAACAATTGACGAATGTTGAGACAGCCAAATTAGCTATTTTGCATATTTTCATAGCCTCTTGTCCTATGGTATTTTATTTTAGGGAGCAGCAGCGGATATAGAATCAATATTTATTATACAAAAAAGAGCAATTCGTGCAATTTACAGTATGGGTCCCCGTGAATCATTAAGAGATTTATTTAGGGAAATAAATATAATGACATTGCCTTCATTATATATTTATGAAAATATAATGTTTATACGTAGAAACATAGGAATGTTCGAGTCAAAATTGGATATCCATAATATTAATACAAGACAAAGGGAGAAGTTAGTTGTTCCATACTTTAGACTAACTAAAGTAAACAAGTCATTTCTTGGTAATTGTGTTCGATTTTATAATAAGATACCGCTTTCAGTAACCAAAATGTCTGATCATAAATTTAAAAATTATATTAGGAAAGTTTTGAAAGAAAAAGCGTATTACAAGGTAGTTCATTATATTGAAGATAAAAATGTATGGAAATAGCTACTCTCTGCACAGTGCACCTCTAGTTTTCTTGTTTTAGTTGTAAGTAATTATTGTCATTTTCTATTTTGTAGTCTTGTTATTTCTTTTTTTTGTTTTTTTTTTGTTTTTGAATGTTACCTTTATTAAGTATTTTGCAATTGTTAAATATAAAAATATGTAAAATTGATATTATAAAATAGCCAAAAAGTCAGAATAGATAAAAAAGAATTTAATAAAATAAAAATGAATGTAACCTTGCTGAGTTTCTTGCCGGTTCTTCTCAGTTGAAGGCTGACTTCCGAACCGGTAGTAGCTTCAGTAACTTTAAATTTGACCTTCATAAGTGCCTTCTGAGGGCCTAAACTGAATAAATGGTTTTGGGAGCGTTCAAGTATTACGTAACGCAATTTGGGGGGGCGGGGGGGTCTCGTAAAACGTTACGATGCGTTACACGGGCGGGAGGGGGTCCTTCTTACAACACGTTACGTAACATTATTTCTTTTTTTATATAAAAAAATAGGGAAATAAAACTCCCAAATTGGCAACCCTTTTCGTTTACGTTTTACGGGGAATCTCTCGATTGTATTAGTCTGGTCGCCATTTTTAACTTGTTCTCGCATGTTGGTAAACCTTTTCGTTTATATTTCACGGGGAATCCCTAGATTGTATTGTACGTCATTTAATGTTGTTTTTGTTGTCAGTATTCGTTAGTGTTTATGCAGAAGCAAATTGCTGTAGTCGCTGTTATTAAAGTGAGTTCATAGTGTTCATACTGTAATGTCCTCAAAAGAAGGAGATTTGTATCATCAGCTGTTCTTGGCCTATAAAGGCTCTCATGCTGACTTGCCAGCGCAAGTATGTCAAAAAAATGCCAATGAAATTTGGAAAACGGCTAAAGAAAAACTAAAAAACAAAGAAAAGTTTATAGAACATATAAATGATGTTATACGAGAGTTGAAGGTGAAGGCCACGAAGAAGAAAGCAACAATGCTTAGTTATTTTACACAAGTAAGTTTACTACTAAAATGTAATAATGACATAAGTATTATATTTAGTCCAAACCTTGATTTTTCATAAAAGAACTGGTCATAAGTATTTTATATTTCTAGCTACCTATGCAAACATCAAGCACGCCAGCAACACTATGGCCCAATGCACCCTCGACTTCGCGTGCTCCGCAACAAAAACAGGTGCATCTGCTTATATGTGTTGTATATTATGTTCTTTTTTATCGCATGTGTCAATAATACCTATTCTTAATTAATTTTCTCTTGGTCTATAGGATTCGAATGTTGTAGCTTCATCCACGTGTTCATCTCTCATGGAATCGATTGTCGCAGTCGCTGGACATGAAAGCACTGCCGTCAAACGAAAGATGAGCGATATCCACGAGGAGCAAAGTCAGAATACTGATGGGGAAACTGTGGAGACATCGTGTACGGAACCAGACAAGACTTTGGTTGATTCGGTCATCACTAAAAATGTTCCAAGCAAACCGGCTCAAGAAACTCTTATGAAGAAAATTGGTCTACTGCAACAAAAAATAAATGTTCTCACTGAAGCAAGGGACACTGGTATAGCCAAAGATGATGTTCATGACGAAATAAAAAAGCTACGCAAAGAGTTGAAAGAAGAAGAGAAATGTTTGAAGAAAAAAAGAGACTCTGCTAAGCGTGCAAAAAAATTTCGAGCCAAAGAAAAACTGGAGAAAACTGAACGTCAGAGAAACAATCCTGCTGCAGCACAACCTCGAACTGGCCCTGGACAGCCCTCTTTAGTTGACTCGCAACCTGCTCTCCTAGAGACCATAATTAATATTGCCATTCATGGCAGCGCTGCTGATGAACGCCGCCGAACAGAGATGATTAGGAGTTGTCTCACTCTGTCCGACCTGCATGAAAGGCTGTTGTTAATGGGATTCCAAATTTCTCGAAGCGGCACATATCTTCATTTACTCCCACGCGTTTCTAACACACAAGAGGGAAGAAGACACGTACGTACTGTACCCGTAAAGTTAGCAAGACCACAGACCGAGATGCACAAAAAACACGAGGACGGGGAATTTTGCACTGCTACAATCAGGTCATTGGAATCTCTCGCTTCGCTTCTGGGACCGCAGCAAGTATTCGTTCTCTCACAAGACGATAAGGCACGTGTACCGATAGGTTTACCGGCAGTAAAAAGTCAGAGCCCTCTTTTAATGCATATGGAATACAGAATACTTTTACCTGATCATGACTGGGTCGTGGCAGAGCGGCACAAACTTATTCCTTCTGTATACGCCGGCGTCAACGTAGAACCTAACAATTTCGGTAGGGAAGAAGCTGTTGGGTACAGCGGGCCGACACACATATCCATAAGGAGCGGGAAACACTCATCCTCCACAGCGAACACCCACGCTTATGATTTCGAATCACTTTTATCAATACCTTCATTCAAATCCTTAATGATGACAGAATCGAACACCGTGAAGCCAGTAATCATCATCTTTGTAGATGGTGGGCCGGACGAAAACCCGCGTTATCGCAAAGTCAAGAACTTTGCGATTGAACACTTTAAAAAATACAACCTGGACGCCCTGTTTATAGCGACTAATGCTCCTGGGCGGAGCGCATATAACGGAGTTGAGCGTCGCATGGATCCCCTCAGCAAACGACTGGCAGGCGTCATTTTGCCTCATGAACATTTTGGTTCTCATCTCGACGACAAAGGAATGACTACGGATGATGATTTGGAAAAACGCAATTTTCAGCACGCTGGGGAAACACTTGCAGAAGTGTGGAGAGAAATGAAAATTGATAATTATGACGTTTCGGCGGAGTATAGACAGCCCGAAGATAGCATGCAGGATCCAGCAGAACCAAATCTGGCGTGGTATAGCGTTCACGTCCGTGAATCGCAATATTTCTTACAGGTTATAAAATGCGCAGATGAATCCTGCTGTTCACCACCGAGAAGTGCATTGAAATCTGTGTTTACGGATACTTTCATGCCGCCACCTTGCCCAATACTTCAAACCCCAAGCAAGCTCGTAGTACCCAGTTTGTTAGACAAAGGAAAATCCAAGTTTTCGCCACTTCTTGTAAGGTTGTCCGTTAATCTGTCACCTCCTCTAGAAGGGTTTAAGCAGATGCCTTACGATTTCTTTTGTCCATCTGTACAATCCGACCTAAAGAAAAAAGTATGTCCAACCTGTGGGATCTATTTCACATCTCACAGGAGTGTTCAAAAGCACTGTCGTTACGTGCATGGCAAGACTGTCCAAGACCATTGTGAAACTAGAGTACGGCCACAGCGCCTTGCTGCCAGAAGGGCAAATGAGCTTCTCTGCATTGTGCGTCGTTATGAAACATCGTCTGAGGATGCTGACTGGCTCGACGAAGACGAAGTTGATGCAAGTGGCTTAACAATTCCAGAACCGTCTTCGTCTGCACTCCAGGTGCCAGTGATGAAAGAATCTGAGTGGCTAGCAAACCCGTGGACAGAGGAGCAGTAATTTCAATCGAATTGTTTTTATAGACCTACTTAGATACTTGGTTAATAGTTGATTATTTTTTAATTTTGTTAAGAATACGATTTTATTTCGAGTAAAATGTTTAATTTCAGTTGGGTTTCTGTTTATAATTGCATTGCCAAAGGTTAAAATAAATATGTTATTTTATTTGAAGAATTTATTAGTAAAAAAGCTAAAATACTTAGGAGAATGAAGGAGAAAAACAATTGTGTTTTGTAAAGCCAAAAAATTATAAAAAAATAAACAAAATACGCAGGTGTTGCGAATTAAAAATCTCTTGTTTTATTATAAGGCAATTAAAACTATGTCCAGCAGTGGACGGAGATAGGCTGATGATGATGATGATGATGATGATGAAAACTATACGAAGGATAAAAACTATAACAACTTTTTGCGACTTCAGGGTAAAAATGATGACTTGAGTGTTACGTAACCTTTAGAGAGGGGGGTGGGGGGGGTACAGAAAAACGTTACGGAGCGTTACAGTGGGGGGAGGAGGTTTCAAAAATCTTCAAAAATTGCGTTACGTAATACTTGAACGCTCCCTTTGAATTTTGATTTTTTTTTGAAAATTACTTTCTTGGTGAGTTCTACTGCTTCAGGTGGTCTATCACACCTAGAAACTCCATATCAATGTTTTAACCATTTTATCACTGAAGATTTAATCAAAACATTAGTAGAGGAGACAAATTTATATATAATACAGAGTAATCCCAGCTCATCTATAACATTTACAGAATATGATTTGTATAAGTTCTTTGGTATATTATTATACATGTCAGTAATCAAATTTCCGAGCACAAGATCATACTGGTCGCCAAAGTTTGGATATGAGCCCATTTCTTCAACAATGCCACTGAACAAGTTTGAGAAAATAAAGTTATCGTTACATTTTAATAACAATGATCTTCACAAACCTATAGGTCATCCAGAACATGACATGCTTTATAAAATCCGCCCTGTTATCAAGCATCTCAATGAGATGTTTGGCGCAGTGCCAATGAATCAAAGACTTTCTGTGGATGAACAGATGTGTTCTACCAAAATAGGGCATTTTTTTAAACAGTATCTGCCTAAGAAGCCCCATAAATTGGGTTTCAAATTATATGTTCTCTGTGATTCGATGGGATATGCCCACAAGTTTGAGGTATATTCTGAACAAGAGAATACAGAGAAACTCTCAGATGAACCAGATCTTGGTGCAACAGGAAATGTTGTAGTTCGTTTGCTTCGAGGAGTGCCAAGAAAGCAAAACCACATCATATACTTTGATAATTTTTATACCTCTTTGCCATTGGTAGTTTTCTTAGCTAAATCAGGAATTCACACAGTGGGAACTGTGCAACAAAACAGGATACCAAATAATAAACTTCCAGAGAAGAAAAAAATCAATAAAAAAATCTGTGCCCAGAGGGAGTTTTGAGGAAAGAGTGTCTGTGCATGATGGTATAGATTTGAGTTGTGTGGCTTGGAAAGATAATAAGATAGTAACCCTGTTATCTTCTTATTCTGGAGCATTGCATGTAACTAAAGTCGATAGATTTGACAGGATAACAAAAGGAAAAATAAATATATGGGAGGAGTAGATCTCATGGATAGCTTTTTGGGCAAAAATCATATAAAAATGAGGTCAAAAAGTGGTATTTGCGTATTTTTTTTCATCTATTTGATCTAGCTATTATAAACTCTTGGATTGTTTATAAAAAAAATGCTCAAGAAAGAGGTGAACCTAAAAAGAGTCTGCTTACAATGGGCCAATTCATTTCTGAATTGGCCTTTGTGCTATGCAACAGAGGAACCGTCGCGTCCTAGTACCAGTGTACTAGAAGAAGAATTACAATAAAAAAAAAGAAAAGGTTCTCCAGCTCTACCACCTCCAAAAGACATAAGAAAAGATGGTGCTGAACATTGGCCAAAAGTAGGTGGGTCACTCCGGTGCAAATTTCCCAAATGTAAAGGCTATTCCACAATTGTAGATGCCAAAGAGAAGGTTATGGGATCCTGAAGCAATGAAACAAGCTATTGAAGCTGTACGAACTAAAGAAATGGGGTATAAAAAGCCAGTTAAATTATTTAATGTGCCAAGAGCTACTTTGAAAGATTATGTAAAAAAGTCTGACAAGCCTATAGAAGATATAGTTTCTGGAAAAATGGGAAGAAAACCAGTTTTGTCACCTGCATTAGAAGAAGAGTTGGTGAACTATTGCTTGCAAATGGAAAATAATTACTATGGTGTGACCGCTTCTGATTTAAAACGAATGGCTTTTCAATTGTTTATCAGAAATAATATTCCACACCCATTTTCACGAACCAAAAATAAAGCAGGTAAGAAATGGATGAAGTTATTTATGGCTCGTCATCCTAACTTGTCTTTTTGCAAACCAGAATCGCTATCACGAGCTCGCATAGAAGGTTTTACTGCAGACAATGTTAAATCCTTTTTTTGACATATTAAAACCTGAATTAAAAAAGATTAATTTCAACCCCAATAAAATATTTAATGTAGACGAAACAGGGATCACAAGGGTTCAGCATAAAGCGAGAAAAATCCTTACGATGAAAGGCAAGAAAGCAGTTCACAAATTAGTCTGCTGAAAGGGGAGCCTTAATGACTATTGTGACTTGTATGTCAGCTTTAGGTCAATTCATTCCTCCATTAATGGTGTTTCCAAGAAAAAATATGAAAGCCGAACTACTTGATGGAGCACCTCCAGGCACCATTGGTGGTTGTCATCCGTCGGGGTGGATTCAGCCTGAGTTATTCAGTATTCCATAGTAAAACCATCAAAAGAGGACCCTGTTTTGCTGGTGTTGGATGGTCATTACAGTCACACAAGAAATTTAGACGTGATTGACATTGCACGTGACAATGGAGTGTCTATAGTATGCCTACCACCTCATTCAACTGATCGTATGCAACCTTTGGATGTTTCATTCATGTTTCCGTTGAAAACTTTTTATGCCCAAGAAATAGAACGTTGGTTAACAAACCATCCAGGACGGGTAGTTACTCATTACCAACTTGGGGAAATATTTGGGAGAGCTTATGCAAAAGCATGTAAAATTGATACAGCTGTGAGATTGAGCGTCTCGCGCTGAAGCTCGACGAACACACTCGTGCGAACAATCGCCCGAACCATCGTTCCAGACCCCAGCGACGCCTGCGCTCCACCTCACGCAGCAGAAACAGATCGGATTCCAGTTACCGCAAGTACCCTATCTGCTGGTATCATACTAAGTTTGGTTCACAGGCACATAGTTGCATCAAACCATGCGACTACCAAAAGTCGGGAAACTCCATGGGCAGTCGCTAATGGCGGCAGACGATTGCCTAGCCTCTTCTGGTCGCCTTTTCGTCTCCGACCGCAGCTCGAATACCCAGTTTCTAGTGGATGCCGGTAGCGACTTATGTGTCTACCCCCGAGCAGCGCTTCGTGATCGACGGTCTAAGACTGAATTTCAGTTATGTGCAGCCAATGGGACTAGTATAGACACATTTGGTTACTTAGAATTAAATTTAAACTTAGGTTTAAGGCGTAATTTTCCCTGGCGTTTTGTTGTTGCCAATGTTACAAAAGCAATTATAGGCGTTGACTTTTTATCTCATTATAATTTAATAGTAGATTGTAGGAATCAACGCCTAATTGATAATACTACTACATTGTCTTCAAATGCTTGTCTTGCTTTAACTGATGTGTGTTCTGTAAAGGTATTAACGAGGGACACAAGGTATCACGAATTACTGAACGAATTCCCCGAAATTACTCGCCCTTCATTCACCTCATCGTTTCCAAAGCACAACACTATTCACTACATACGCACAACACCGGGTCCCTCAATTTTTTGCACTCCCCGTAGACTGGCGCCGGATAAATTGAAAATTGCTAGAGCAGAATTTAACCTCATGCTGAGTTACGGTACAGCTCGTCCTTCCCAAAGCCCCTGGGCTTCACCCCTTCACCTCGCTCCTAAAAGGATAACGGCTGGCGACCCTGTGGGGATTACAGGATGCTTAACGCAAGGACTATCCCGGATCGATACCCAATAAAACACATCCACGACTTCGCGCATAGCATTGCTGGTTGTAAAGTTTTCTCCACCATCGATCTCGTCAAGGCATACAACCAGATCCCTGTGTTTAAAGATGACATTCCGAAGACGGCGATCACAACCCCTTTCGGACTTTACGAATTCCCAATGATGACATTTGGTTTACGAAATGCTGGCCAAACATTCCAAAGGTTTGTTGACGAGATGACGAGAGGCCTCGATTTTACTTATTGTTACCTAGACGATTTTTTGGTATTTTCAAAATCACATCAAAGTGCGTCTTCGGCGCTAGTGAGCTAACATTTTTGGGTTACCATATCTCCGAAGCCGGCACTAAACCTCTGAATTCCAAGGTTCAGGCCATCATCGATTTTCCCTCTCCGAGGACGGTCAAGGAACTTAGACGTTTCTTAGGGATGATCAATTTTTACCGGCGTTTTCTCCCATTCGCCGCAAAAATCCAAGCCCCTTTGAACGCCTTACTTACTGGTTCTGTTAAAGCATCCCATCCCGTTAACTTAACGAGCGATGCACTCCTGGCCTTTAACCAGACAAAAGAAAGCTTGTCCAATGCTGCACTACTCACACACCCAGATTGTGAAGCCAAACTCACTCTGGTGACAGACGCGTCTGATTTAGCTATGGGTGCAGTTTTGCAACAATTAAAATATAACGCTTGGGAACCTCTCGCGTTCTTATGACCGAGAACTCTTGGCCATATACGAAAGCATAAAGTACTTTCGCCACATGCTTGAGGCGAGATACTTCGTGGTGTATACTGACCATAAGCCGCTCAGTTACGCTTTTCACGAGCGAAAAGCCAACTGCTCACCGCGTCAGTATCGCCACCTCGACTATATCTCTCAGTTCACGACCGATATACGACACATTTCTGGCAAAGACAACGTCGTCGCTGATACATTGTCGCGGGTCGAAGAACTAGAGATACCTATCAACATCGAGGATCTCGCTAAGTCTCAAGCCTCCGACCAAGAGCTCACTCAACTTCTGAGCGGAATGGAGTTTCAGCAAACTTCGCTCCGCTTGCAAAAGTTATAGCTCCCGAACAGTACCACAGAACTGTACTGTGACGTCAGCACACCGTCGCCTAGACCTTTCGTAACAAAGCCGTTTCGGAAACAACTCTTCGACAATCTTCATAGCTTCAGCCACCCAGGCGCCAACGCAACTGCAAAACTCGTTGCAGAGCGATTCGTTTGGCCAGGTGTGCGTAAAGATTGCCGAGAGTGGTCACGAAAGTGTTTAGCTTGCCAACGCGCCAAGGTAAACCGTCACGTGTCCGCTCCGTTTGGCACGTTCGATTTTCCCCGCGCGCGCTTTGCTTTTATACACGTGGATATAGTTGGTCCCCTACCACCATCTCAAGGTCACCGGTATTGTCTTACCGTTGTGGATCGCTTCACGCGTTGGCCGGAAGCAACACCGATGGCAGACATGACCGCTGAAACCGTTGGCAAGACGTTGATATCGTAGATATCCAGGTTTGGATGTCCTACGGATATCGTAACTGATCGCGGACGACAGTTTGAATCCACACTTTTCCAATACCTTGGAAAAATGATCGGATTCAAACACCGTAGAACAACCGCGTATCATCCAGCATGCAACGGCTTAGTAGAGCGATTCCACCGCCAGCTTAAGGCTGCCTTCATGTGCCACGCTGACTGCAACTGGGTAGACACCTTGCCCTTGGTGCTTCTAGGTATCAGGTCGTCCTATAAGGACAATCTAAAAGCATCATCTGCCGAGTTGGTCTCTGGGGAACCATTGCGTCTACCTGGAGAATTTTTCCAGGCAAACTTACCAGACGCATCCGATTTCTCGGAATTTACAACTCGCTTGCGGCACCATATGGCGAAATTGCAACCATCGCCAGCCGCGCGCCATAACAAAGATAAAATCTTTATTTATAAAGATTTGGCTTCATCAAGCCATGTATTTTTAAGGGACGACGCACTACGAGGCGCCCTACAGCCTCCTTACTCCGGTCCCTATGAAGTACTCGAGAGAGGGGATAAAACATTTAAAATCAATTTTAAAAATAAGAATGTCACAGTATCCATAGACCGCCTTAAACCAGCCTACATACTCGTTGACCCATCCCCAACACTTGATTCCACTTCCTTCATCCTTACCCGATCCTCACCCAGCACGACAAGATGTACCGACTCAGAATGACGTCAAAAGAACTCGTGCAGGACGCAAAGTAAGATTTCCAGATTTCTATCGCCCGTAGTGACGGTCTCTGGGGGGGAGTGATGTGGGAACCTGACATATTTATACTCATTTACACTCATATATAACTTTTATGTATTTATTTTACAACATTTTCATTTATATATATATATATAATACTTATAACTCTTATATATTTATAATAAATGAACATAATAACAAAGCACACAAACACACGGCACATATTTTTATGATCAATTAAACTTATAATATTTATTTATTTCAACGTGCATTGGAAACGGACCATTTATTAATTGTGTGGCGGTAGTTCGTGCCACCGCCGCACGCTATGATGCGCGTGCACACATTCCTCAGCGCGCTACGGTTCGCCCTCAGTCGGCCCGCAACCTTTCGACGCGAACCCTGTGTCGCCCGCTATCCCACCGCTTACGCGAGTTACCTACACCTCTCAATTTATGTTTGCTGTGATCTGTTTTTCCGTTTCCTTACTTTTGCTTGTGCTTTCATTTCATCTCGCACTCCTTCCGAACTGTTCTTCTGTATTGTGTTACCTGTGCCTAATAAACGTTAAGTGCTTATATCATCTGGACTATTCATTTGGACTTACCGAGGTACCCACTATTTATATTTATAACACTCGAAGAACCCATACAGCTGTAAATGGTTTCCGGAAAACGGGAATATTTCCACTCAATGAAAACATTTTCTTTGACTCACCAAACGCTCCTCTTTCTACCAATTCAAACAGCGTGGCATCTGCAGTAAATGATCTCCCCGTTCCTTTAGATTCCACAATCTCAAGAACTTCAACTGCATCACCACGATTAAGCAATTCTTCATCTCCATTTATAGTTCCAGCTGACATTCGACCAATTCCAGTGGTTGAACCTTCAACATCAACGTCAACTAGGCGAGGTACAGCCATGGTAGTCACAGCTACACCACATAAACAAGAAATAATAGATGCAGAAAACAAAAAAAAAGGAAAAAAAAGACATAGAAATGTAAAAAAAAAATACGACAGGAAAAAACAAAAACAAAACCAAAAAACAACGTAAGAATTTTTCTTCTGATGAGGACACGTCTGATGATGTTGACCCAATTTTAGTTTCTACTGATGAAGAAGATAGTGACGATAATGACGCTGAATGCCCAGTTTGTCATAAAAGTTTTTCTCAAGATAAAAAGGGAGAAAAATGGATAAGGTGCACAAAATGTTTAGAATGGATGCATGAGGATTGCGTTGATAATCCAAGAGCTAATTTTATTTGTGCGATTTGTTTTGAGACTTAAAATTACTTAAAATAAACCAAGGATTAATTAAAGTCTGATTAGATTATTATAATAATAATGATTACGAATAATTACTGTTAGAAATACAATTTAAGTTTACGTACTGATTATTGTGATCTCAATATCGTCCCCGAGACGTAATTAGGAGCCCAAAAAAAAAATTTTATATTATAAATTTTTGTAAAAGCTGTTTTTGTAGGAAAAGTAAATATGTAGTTGATTTAGTTATTGATTATGTCAAATAATAAAGCAATGTTTACGTAAAGTTTGATGTTTTATTTATTAATCTACTCGTCATATATTTTTTATTTTTCAAAAAGGGGACGAAATTTGGCGACTATACCCTATTTTACAACCAATGGATCAGAGTGTAATTAAAAGCCTAAAGGGCCACTATAGACGGAAAATGTTGATGACGGCAAGGTCTCGATCAACATGCTACAAGCAGTGAACTTCTTATCAAAAGCCTGGCAAGAGGAAACAGCAACCACTATCCAACATTCTTTTCGACATGCTGGATTATGTAGTAGCCAAGGAACGAACCAATTTGACAGTGAAGACAATCTACCACTGAGTGAATGGATAAGCCAGTTCAACATACCAAACAATTTTAACGAAGATCTACAATCTTACGAAAATATAGATGAGGATGTAGCCACAACTGGTACACTTACAGATGAACAAATTGTTGATTTAGTGTCAAAAAGTCAGGAAACACCCGATAATCAAGATGAAGGAGATGATCAAGTAGACAAAGCCGAACCACCACCAACAATTCAACAAGCCCTAGATGCCGCTAAGTTGGTAGATTTTTTTTTGTTGTTTAATCAAGACGATTCCACCACATATCATATGAATAGAATACATAAAATAATACAAAACAAGTACTGGCATAGCAAAAAACGTCAGACAAAGTTGTCAGACTAATTGTGTAAACAATAATTTATAAGCATTTATTATCTAAGACATACATATTAAAAATTCTTGTTAATTTGGTTGCTTTTTGTTCACTCCATATATTATTACATTATACGATAACTCTATAACGACAAAAAATGCTCAGTCCCTTGAGTTTCGTTATAAAGAGTTTACACAGTATATTATAAAACATGCATGATAACAGATAAATATGTTCAGGTGTGGGCAGACTGGAAAACAAAAAGTAAAAAAAAAGCCTTGGCAATACGTGGTGAGGCTTCTGGTACTGGTGGTGGTCCAAGCAGCAGACTGACTCACACTGCTTTAGAAGAAAGGGTGTTGGGCATAATGGGTTTGACGGCTGTCACCGGTCAAGCTGGAATTGAGGAGAGAGGCTTTGATGTTAGTTTTGTTCTTTGCTTATTACTATATTTTCTTTTATAAACAAGAGTAATTTTTCTAATTTATATTCTTCTTTTTTTTTAGGCCCCACCATCAGATAGAAACTCTCTACCATCCCCGACCAGAGATTCTGCACACACTGGCTGTCCATCCCAAATTCCTGCCACAGATATTATGTTGGATTTTATTCCTTGTAATTTTTCTAGACAAGGTACCTTTTTTTATGATGCAATGTTTCTGTTAAATTATTAATGAAGGCACAATTTAATATATTAAATTATTTATTCTCAGCAACAACAGCATCCACCGCCACTCCTTCACTGCCACCTCTCGAACTTCCATGCCATTCTCCACCACCAGTGCCAACGCCGCCGCCCGGCACTGCATCTGCGCCGCTGCAAATCGCGTCTACGTCACGGGGGGCTCCGCAGCGGCGGCGCCATCGGGTAAGCCCGTCGCCTACCACATCCACGCCGCGACGCCGCGGGCTATTTCGAGCGCGCACACGCCGTATACAAACACCCTTCGAACGAGCCACGAGTAAGTTCGTGGCTGTCGAGCATCGCCGGCTGCAACTAGAGGCAGACCGGGAAAAAAACTTTCACGAGAGGGAGATCGAATGGCTCCGATTAGAATCAAGAAGAATTGAAATGGAAGAAAAACAAAACGAAACTTTAATTCGTTTGGCTGGTACTGTACACAATTTAATTCAAATTTTACCACAGTTGAGACTATCATCACTACCTTTGACAGATATTATTCCTGAAAATGTCTGATGTAGTGATAGTGGTCTCAGCTGTGAGCTGTGACATTTAAAATTGCCTGCAATATCAGAGTAACAACAATTATTTTTTATTTCAGTTTACTTCTACCTACCTACCGTACAGGCCACAACCAAACAATGTAGATATTATGAATGTCATTGTTAAAAATAATAATAAACTGTCACGATCTATGTGAGCAATTATGAATGGTACTACATGCCATCTTCAGTTCACAAAATGTTGATTCATAAAGCATTTTGCAGTACTTCATATTGGTCAAGTTTCGGAAGATGCACAAGAATCTCGTAATAAAAAATTTCGTCTACATCATGCTCAAGATCCGCTACAACCGAGGATGTATTTCATACTCTTCTTTATACTTCAGATCCTTACATAACCAGCATTAGAAAACTGTATACTAAAAATGTGAAGGAACTTGATGAAGACACCTTAGATGTTTTAAAAGTGAACGAATACATTTTAGATACCGAAGTTCATCAAGTATAACTAACATAACTTTTAGAAAACATTACAATTAATTAATAAATCTGTGTTAGATTTTGATCACAATTTTTTTTTTCAACAGAAAATGTTTTGATCATTTAAATTGATTTGTATTTTGATGTACTATATGATTTTTGTAAACATTAAAATAATAGTATTCATTGTAAAAAAATAAATCATCATCATCATCATCATCATCAGCCTATCTCCGTCCACTGCTGGACATAGGCCTCACCTATGGCACGCCACTGAGCTCGATCTTCAGCTCTTTGTTTCAATAATAAATATTGGACATTTTTGCTAATTTTCAATTTGTTTTATTGTTTAATGTATGGTTTTAAATTTAATCATAACAAATTACGGGGGGGGGGGGGGGGCTGAAATATAATATATATAACGTTTGCTTGTTTACGTTGTTGTATGTTGTTTTTGCAACTGTGTTTTTTTTAGCTAGTATACAACTTCACAATGGATTTTAATAGAAGACACTTAGTCGGAATGAGTGATTTGGCGTAGTACTTTCACGTATATGTATTCCAATATTGATTTGTTGTTAGAATATAGAAATTTCATATTTTTAAGTAAGAACTTGTTATTGTTTTCAAGTAATACATTCGTTTGTTTTGAGATTTCGTTCGGAAATCAATTAAATTGATTTTTTTACTACAATAGATCTGGAAACACTACAATATTTAAAAGATGAAGACAATACCTTAGAATCCTTGAACAGGTATCCTACTGTAAAAAAACTCTTCCTTAAATATAATACCTGCTTACCGAGTTCTGCCCCTGTAGAACGACTATTTTCATTTGGTGGAATGATTATGAGGCCCCATAGGCGGAACATGAAAGATGAACTCTTTGAACAAATACTAGTTTTAAAATCAGTTCAATAAATAAAAGTGGTTATGCTTAACAATGTATTTTATTTTCTAAACCTATTTTAAAAATACGTATTTTGCATTTTGTATTTAAATACTTTTATTCAAAACTATTTTGTATTTCTATTTGAAATAGTGCTAGCAACTATGCATTTGCATTTTGTATTTAAATACTTTTACTAAACTATTTTTCACATCTCTGGGTATCATACCCCCTGAGCTAGCGACTCCACCACCTATCTGTAAAAACCACTAGTGTGCGGATAGGTGTAACAACGTACCGTACCAGTTTAAGCACCTACCTGTTTGCAATAGCGAGTTTGGGCTGTTTATAGCTAGTTTATAGAAAAGTTGAAGATAAAAATAGACAGTTTTCGCCGAAATGGACCGACGCTCAATGACTGAGCTGGAAAAATGTTATTGAAAACGCAGTAATATCGAAACGGCAGTTAAATAATGCAAACTATTACGCCTTGGCTATGGATGAATCATGCGATGTCACTGATACGGCACAGTTAATTATTTTGTACGCTACCTGGACAAAACGAGAGAAACTTTTGTTGAGGAGAAGACATGAGCAAAGCAGTGATGGATTATTTTGTAAAAGATGAGTTACACTTGTAGAAGCTCTTATCGGTAACTAATGACGGTGTGCCAGCAATAGTTGGGAGGGAAAAAGGACTAGTTCAAGAAGAAATGGGAGATGTAATAAAAAATTGATTTCCTACCACTGTATTATTCATCAAACTGTGCTTTGCTGCATACTCAATCATAATTTTGAGCGTATTATGCAAGAAGTGATGAAAATAGTAAATTTTCTTCGTGCTAAATCATCATTGCAACATCGAGAATTGAAATCATTTCTTAAAGAAGTTGATGCACAATATGACGATCTACTGTTGCACAATAATGTAAGATGGTTGAGTAAAGGCGGCGTTTTAGAAATATTCTTCAGCATTTTAGAGCACTTGAAGACATATCATTTTAACAGTGATCAGACTTCAGCAAACGCTTACTTAACCCCTTACCGCATACAAAGCCATTCATGGCTTCTAATATTTAGAATTTTTTTACTATTTAATTTATAAATAAAACTAAAAAATTCAATCTGTACCGTCTTTCATATCTTATTGTGAAACGAAACGTATTTTTTTTGTCTATGGTAAGTCATTATTTTTAAAATTATTTGAAAGTAAACAGATCGCGGCCGACAAGTAGAAGGCGACAGAATTTGTGAAACTTTTACCAGTGAATATTTATATGTTATTCTGCGACTTACATCTTCAGTAAAATATATTATACTCGTTGAAGTATCAACAACAACATAGGTAAGTTGTTTTTGAATTTATTTCCAGTTTGATTGGATTTTTGACCGTTTTTTTTTCAAATCCATATATGGCTTCATATGCGTTATCGGCAATATAGTGGTTTATCATATATGGCTCCGTATGCAGTAAAGGCTTTTTTTTTCTTTTCAGAAATGGACCCTTCACGCTTTTATGGTACTTCCAAGCATGTAAATCCTATTCCTGGTGATGGCTTTTTGAGTGAAGATGAGCTTGTTTCCGATTCTGACCTGGAATATGAACCTACCCCATTACGCTCCCCAAAGAAAAAGCATGTTATTATACCCCAGTCTGATTCCGACAGCTCCGATGATGACACACCGTTATGTAACTTACAGGTTGTAAAAAAAGGCGATAAAAAACCTAAAAAAGATGTAGTAGTATGGAAAAACGAAAAAATGGAGCCTTATGTCAAGGAAAATTATACGTTCAGAGGAAACACTGATTTACCAGAGGAGATAAAACAATTGGAATCACCAGCTGATTATTTCAAGTTTTTGCTTACGGAAGATATTATAAATTCAATAGTTGATCAATCAAATCTAAAATCCGTTCAAGATAACATCAACAAACCGGCAGGTATTACATATGAAGAACTGGAGAAATTTATAGGAATTGTTATTTTTATGTCGTGTGTGAAGTTGCCAGCGACAAGGATGTATTGGTCAAAATCCGTTGGCCAGCCACAAGTTTTTGAAAGTATGACGTGCAACAGGTTTGAAGCTATAAAAAAGTTTTTGCATTTTAATAATAATGATAATTACAAAGCCATTGGTACCGAAGGACATGACAAGCTCTTCAAGATCAGACCACTTCTAGACAGCATTCGTGAACGTCTTTTATTAGTTCCGAAAGAAGAATTTTTAGCTGTTGATGAACAAATTATTCCTACAAAGTGTCGTCACGAGCTGAAACAATACAATCCAGCAAAACCACATAAGTGGGGTTATAAAAATCAGGTTTTGAGCGGAGTTTCAGGATTTAGTTACGACTTCGATATATTTGCTGGAGACCAAAGCAACACTCATCCTACAGACGCACCTGATCTCGGCGTTAGTTCAAATGTCGTTACGAGACTCACTGCCACAGTTCCACGACATGTCAACCATAAAATTTGTTTCGATAATTGGTTTACTAGCCCTAACCTCCAAGTCTATTTATTCAAGAACGGTTTATTGCCTCTAGGTACTGTAAGACTTAATCGTGTGCCAAACTCGAATATGCCTACTGAAAAGGAATTGAAAAAACGGGGACGAGGTAGTTTTGAAGAAAAGACAACAGTTATAGATAATGTTAAACTAAGTTTGATTTCGTGGTATGATAATAAGAATGTCAATATCCTCTCAGCATATGTGGGCAGTGAACCAACAACAACTAAACGGCGTTATTCTCGAAAAGAAAAACAATACAAAGAAGTAACATCTCCGCAAGCCATTGACGTATATAACCAGCATATGGGAGGCGTCGATTTGCTAGATTCAATGCTCGGATATTACAGAATTCAATTACGATCACGCAAATGGTATAAAAGGATCTTTTTTCACATGATTGATTTGTGCATGGTAAACGCATGGCTTCTTTGGCGCCGAGTCAATAACGATATGTACATGCCATTGTTTGATTTTAAACTTGCTGTTTCTGAACATATGCGTAAAGCTGGAAAACTGCTATCAAAACCAAGGAAAAGAGGTCGCCCTTCCAGTCTTTTTGGGACACCAACATCTTCGCGAGCTAATACACCGTCAAGCCGTGCTGGAACTCCATCGAGTATGCCAGCTTCTCCGATTCCGGCCAAAAAGCCAAGAAAAGCCCCAGCCAGGCATCAGGATATTCCACTGTCGTCAGTACGAACAGATAGCATCGACCACTTTCCTATTTGGATGAAGAATCGCCAACTATGACAAAATTGTTCAAAACTGCGCTCTTTCTCAAAATGTGAAAAATGTGACGTCTTCTTATGCTACAATGAGAAGCGTAACTGTTTCAAAGATTTTCACAAAGTGTAAAATTACGCTATTCGTTGTGCATACGAAGCCATATTTGATTTTAATGTTTTATAGCGTTAATGTATACGAAGCCATATCCTTGTCTGACAGTCCTAAAGAATTTTGGAATTTTGTTAGTAGCAAGAAGAGAACTAATGCGATTCCACAAACTATGAACTATGGCAATATTGTAACCTCTTTTTTGGAAGTGTGTGCATTATTTTCTAGTTATGTTGGCTCTGTTTTCGATTCGGACACGGTGACTGGGAACAATAGGCGTGACGACAGTATCAAATAATCAAAGTTTTAATGATTTTAAGGGAAAACACATATTAAAAGAATTTAAAACATTAATTTAGTTTTATTTAAAGTTTTCAGTATAATAAGATTTTCAATAAAATAAAAACTTAAAATTCTGCAATCGGCCATTTCGACTGAAACACCAATCACAGCACATGACGTCACGCCTAGGTAAACATTCCTCTGTTTTGTTGTGTCTACTTGTGATTACGCATTCGGATTGATTTTCTATTAGTTAAAGTGCAATTTATCGACTCTACAACACGAATCTTTAACCATGGAACCAGGCTTTTTTAAGGCAAACACCTCAAATTTACCCAGGATTGACTTTTGATGTTGGGCGATTTCCTCGCATCAAATAAAGAATTTTGCGCGTCTGAGTTTAGAAACGTGAAAACCTCCTTGTAAGTCAATTTTATATTTATTTTTAGCACTCTTTACTTACTCTTTAGCACTAGATACAAATATAGCCGGCTAATCAAACTCGTTTTGAACTCGTAGGAGTTAAGTTTTTTTACTTTTATAGGTTATTTTTACAATGAACTTGTCATTGTTTATTTTTGAGATTAGCTTCCTCGAAGCTGACAACTTTGCTACTTTACGAGGTAAAACCCGGCAAATCGAGTAAATTACTATAAATACAAAGCTACTAGTATTTTCTCTCATAGTAAACACCTAATATCTGATAATCTCCAAGCTAGCTATGCAGGTCTGAAGTGGCGGTAGCTTTAGAGTTAGGTTGACAGACAGAAAGGCCAACATTTGTGGCTTTCAAATACATAATGCTAAACTATATTCTAATTATTTTTCAGGTCTTCAAGACCATCATATGGGGATGATGCAATTAGTTATGTGCAGCTAAAACGGGAAGGAAATGTGTGCACAGTAAAATGCAAGATTTGCCCGGAGCATAAAGTCCATGCAAAACTATATGCTATTACATTGATAGTTGATGAAGATAAAGAGAAGGTAACATCAATTGAATGTCACGATTGTGTTGCTGCCCAGGGCGGATGTAAGCATGCCATAGCACTGCTTATGTGGGTCCATAGACGAAGCGAAGAACCGTCATGCACAGAAGTCCAATGTTACTGGCAGAAATCTAAACTATCAAGAGTTGGCACTACCTTGAAATTTATAACAGCAAAAGATTTATCAAAAGGTAGTCCTATGTTGCCTTCTAACTCTACAGTACTTTTAAAATTTTTAGAAGAAGGAAAAAAGAGAAAACTCAACGACTGCGAGCTACTAAAGTATCATCAGGATTATAAATGTGATATACTACATAGCGTTTCAATGCACCAACTTGTGCTTACATATAAAGAAGAGTGCTGTGACTTATTTTTAAGTAAAGTAAATTTGACAACCGATCTTATTAACAAAATTGAAGAAAAAACAAGGGACCAGTTCAAAAATAACTTGTGGTACGAATTGAGATATGGCAGGGTAACAGCTTCCAAAGCTTATGAAGTGAGTCGGTACCAGACAGCTGATGGGTCTTTGATTTCTAACATCATGGGGGGGAAGATACCAGACACACCAGCAATGAAATGGGGTAGACACTTAGAGAATGAAGTGCGAGAAATAGTGAGCAAGAAACTTGGGAAAAGAATCAGGAATAGTGGACTGTTCATTTCTCAGAATTATCCAATGCTAGCAGGTTCCCCTGATGGAATATGTCAAAATAGCATTGTGGAGATAAAATGTCATGTAAGCATTAAAACTTATAGCAATTACCTAAAAAATGGGAAACCCAGCAAGAAATGCTTTGCTCAGATTCAAACACAAATTTATCTAAGTGGATTAAAAACATGTTACTTTTGTGTCGCAGACCCTAATTTTTCCACTAATAAAAATGTAGAAATTATATGTATAAGCTTTGACAATGACTATATGTCAGGATTCCTTGAAAGGGTTATTACATTTTGGAAATCCCATGTGTATCCATTGTTATATAAAAGTATAGAATAGAAAATAAAAATGCAAAAATTACATGTGTGTTTTATTTAATAAGAGAATCTTGTATATTAATCAAAGCACAAGCTATAGTTATCACATCATCAAGTACCTTAACCAAACTTAACTTAAGACAGGCATGTGGTTTTAACATGTTGAACTCACGTAACCGTCTTATCACCCTCTCAACATGAATCCGTAAGCTAGCTATCTGTTTAGTTTCTTTGGCTTCAGTTTTAGTTAACTTAGCTCCAGATACAACACTTGGAGGCCGTACTAATAGCACACCCATTTTTCTTAAATACACTTCCACATGTTTAAATCCTCTATCTGCCATGACCCACATATTGGGTTGCAAACATTTTGAGAAGTCAGAAGATTCAACAATGCATGTGTCTGTTATTCGGCCTCCATAACCATTTGATATATAATTTACCAAACCATTAGGTGTACAAGATACTAGATACTTAATGGTTTTGGCTTTCTTGTAATCAGACCAGGAAAGAGCTTGATTTAAGGCCTTAGAAGGCTTTTGTACTTCAATCTCTAAATCTATTATACAAGTCACCTTATTGTATTTATGCCTAAAAGCCATAGGTAATCTTTTTTTAATCAATTCTTTATCTAATGATACAATAAAAGAACGCATTACACTTGCTATAATAGGTACACTTTTAAAAAAAAATTTGCTTGGATAAGTTCTATCAATGCCAAAGTCATCAGCAAGTTCACGGAATGGATTATTTAACCTAATTTTTTTTAGACATAATAAAATATGGTTTAAAGGTATATTTTTTGGTTCTTGAATTACGAATATAAGAACGAGGGCTTTTTTCAATTTTCTTCAAGGTGCACTCAGAAGCGTTTAAATCTTCTCTCCTTTTGTCATCCTCTAGCATCTCACTACAGTCAGATGTAGACTTCATTTGAAGAGATTTTACAGATATTGATGATTCTGTGTGAGTTACAGAGGGAGTATAAGAAGTATCACTATCTGATTGTTCTCTTTGTTTAGCTTTTTTACTCAAGATGTGTGAACACGTATACTTGGTCTTGATGGGTTCCTTTTAACACCATGCTTGATTTTAAATGGTGATGTAGAGACAGAATGTTGAAATGGCTTCAATGGTGATGTCATCTGATTTACCAAACTGACTTCTGTTTGGTTAGCTTTACTCCTGAATGTTTTATATATATTAGAGCTGTAGCAAACCGTATGTATTCGTTACTGAGTAACGGGTGCGCTGTTAAGTACAGAGTAACGGAACGTTACTGGCGAATATATTTCGTTACTCGCATTTTTCGTAGTATCGACGACACTGTTTTAGTTCACGTATGTACCATGCATTGATGCGTGTATTGAAACGTTTGCTGATCGTTTGTTTTACGCATGTGCGCGCTTATATTCGGTGAATTTAAAAACGTACGTTACAAAAGAAAGGAAACATCGTTGTTTGTTTATAAAGTATAATTTCTAAATTAAAATTAGTCGTTCATGTTTTTCAAAGTTTATTAAAGGTATTGTGTGTGTAGACAACGTTTAATTGAGAATTTAAAGTTGAAATTGGAACAGAAACAAGGTAAGAAAGTATTTGTTTACAAATAGAAATGTACGTATAATGTACCTATGTTTTTGTTTTATATTATAGCCTATTTTCACGTTAATTTTTGTTCTTATCTTAAAAGAGATATAAAATAAAGCCGCTCTAATGAGGTTTTATTGTTTCTTCGTTAACAAAAGCTGTTATTTATGAAATGTTGTTAATTGTTTATATTCGATTTATTGTTATTTACCCTTATTATTTTTTATTTTACAGTTTTACACTTCAATTTACTTGCTACAGCAGGTAGCTACAATGGATAAGAAAAGAAGTAAGCTATGGGCTATAAAAAGTAACTGTTTCAATGGTCCTGGCTTCGACAGAAAGTATGATGAGAATTTTTTACAATTTAGATACAAATATTATTACAGATACAGGAAAGAAACTGGCAAATAAAATAATAACGGAATTTAAGAGTAGATTCAAGAATTGTTACAGGCACCCAGTATTATCTAAAGCAGCACTGTTAGACCCGCGTTTTAAGAAATTGGCATTTAGCTTTGATGCATCAAGCTACGAGTCTGCCAAAGATGCATTGAAAACTGAACTGCAAAACGAGTTTAACTTTCATAAGCAGTCAATAGAACCTAACGAGAATGAATTGACGTTAGCTCTAGCTACTGGCGACACCGACACTGACAACGACTCAATATGGAAAGATTTTGACGCTTTGGCAACGTCAGCGTCTGCTTCGAATTCTACAGTTAGCAGCAGCATAATTACCTTGAGGCAATATCTAGAAGAACGCATTATTCCTCGAAATGAGTGTCCTTTGAAATGGTGGCAGGCGCGGGCAATTCTATACCCCGAACTCTCAAACTTAGCTGAGAAATATTTATCAGTGATAGCTACCTCGGTACCTTCTGAAAGGACTTTTTCCAAATCGGGCCAAATATTGAGTGATAAACGCAGCTGTATTCAACCAAAGCGAATGGAAAAGATTTTATTTTTAAATATGAACCAGAGATTCCTGCTATAAAATGTTTTTATTTAATACTTTTCTTTTTTACTGAAATGGTGCGACGAGCAAGTCGGAGATGATGAATGTTAACGTTTGCCCATAACAATTTTGGTACTATTGGTTCAATTTCTTTGTCTTTTGTCTTCAATTTGTTTGTTCTTCAAAAAAATGTTTTCTTCGTTGTTTTAGTTTTGTTTTAAATGTCTTTATTATTACGTTTAATTTCGTTCTAAGAACAAAAGATTTTTGTTGTTGTTTTCGTTATGTTTAAAAAACATATTTTATTTTATTTTTTGTTTAATTTCATTCTAAGAAAAACGATTTGTATGTTGATTTATTGTTAGAATGTTGTTTGGATTGTTTTGTCAATACATCAATTTCAACACCTATTTGTTGCTTTTTCATTATAATCAATGCATAACGGATTGCGATGTAATTGTGAGCTTGGAATGTAATGTATAAGTATGTTTTTTGTTTTCTACAAATTACCGATGTTGCTATGCGACGCCGCGACGCCATACTGGACGCATAAGCAATACGATACGATTTGATTCGTTGCTCTAACATGTTATTATGAGGCATCAAGGAACGAGTAACGTAACGATACGATAGTAACGAGTACTAATTGTTAAAGTAACAAGTACATACGGGTACGCTTTTTTTCGTTACTTTTACAGCTCTAATATATATACAGTACAATCTCACTAATCCGGCACTTCGATAGATCGGCACGTCCAATAATCCGGCACCCTCCGCCCACGCCTCCCTCACCCCTCTATACCTGTGCGCTTGGTCGCTGCGTCGTCGACTATCAGTCTAACCTCAAAACTTATCACGTGCACGTGCTAACGTATTTGTTTTTTTCAAGTGAGAATAGTTTATAGTTAAAAATGACAAATAAACGCAAACACAAGACACTAGATTTGAATAATAAAATGGAGATTTTAAGAAAGTTAGATACTGGACAAAACATGTGCAAATTGGCAAAAGAATATGGTGTTGGGCGTGCTACTATACACGATCTTAAGAAGAAAAGGCAAAAGATAGTAGACCACGTCAAGACAATGGAATCAGGGCCAGGAAAGCGTAAAACACTAAAAGTTGGCGATTGTCCAAAGATGGAAAACGCTCTTTACTTGTGGTTCATACAGCGGCGTTCTAAACACACTCCTATATCTGGAGAAATTCTGAAAGCCAAAGCAATCGAATTTTATAAAAAAATTACCCACAAAGATGATTTCGTGCCAGCGATGGATGGCTGGATAAATTTAAAAAACGATTTGGTATCCGTCTATTAACCATATCGGGTGAGAAATTATCAAGCAACGAATCTGCAGTACAGCCATTTATCGAGCATTTCAAAAACAAAGTAGAAGAACTGGGTCTTCTTCCTGACCAAATCTATAACGCAGACGAGAGTGGTCTGTTCTGGAGACTGTTGCCCAATAAAACATTTGTATCTTCTGAAGAAGCAAGTGCACCAGGTCGTAAAGTGAGTAAAGATAGAATCACATTCATGCCGTGTTCAAATGTTACTGGAACGCACAAATTGGATTTGTTAGTGATTGGCAAAGCAAAAAATCCCAGAGCTTTCAAGAATATTTGTCTGCCAGTCTGCTACAAGAATCAAAGTAAAAGTTGGGTCACGAGAGAGGTATTTAGCGAATGGTTTCATAAAGACTTTGTCCCAGAAGTCAAGAAGTTTATGAAAAGATCAAACTTGCCCATAAAAGCTTTACTCGTACTTGACAATGCTCCAGGCCACCCAAATGAACAAGAACTTAAATCAAGTGATGGGAATATCCAAACCATCTTCCTACCTCCAAACTGCACACCTTTACTGCAGCCGATGGATCAAAATGTTAACCAAAAAATAAAGTCTTTGTATAAAAATAAATTGCTGATCCATATTATATCTCAGGATGGTGATATAACGCAGAGCCTTAAAGGATTGAATTTGAAGGATGTTGTATTCTCTCTCGCTCATGCTTGGAAGTCTGTTTCTCCTAACTTAATCCAATCTTCATGGAAAAAGTTGTGGCCTACAATGAATGATGTATCAGAAACAGAAGAAACAGATGAATGGGATCTTGAGGATAATGTGCCAATTGCCGATTGGTTACAAAATCTATCAGAAAAAGGATTGGAGACAAGTGAAGAAAATTTAAATTCTTGGTTTGAAGGAATCGAAGAAACAGAGCAAATTATGACCGATGAAGAAATTGTATGTGAAGCAGTACAAGAAGAAAGCTCTGTAGAAATATTGGAGCCACCAACTACTACAACTGCTGTAAAAGTTAAACCAGATGATGCATTGATTTGTTTCAATACCTGCATAACATGGGCAGAAGAAAACGGCATATCTGGCAAAGATATTATAATTCTTCGCAACATGCGAGAAAAGGTTTTTAAGCAAGGACTACAAGTTGCACAAAAGCAGACCTCAATTAAGGATTATTTCAAAACTAGTTAATTACATATCCACCTACATGTTAATTTAATATACATTTATTCTCTCTATGAAATGCTTTATTTTATTTATTACCTATGATTTTTTCAGTATAATCCAGTAATCCGAACATTCCAATAATCCGGCACCCTCTGGTTTTTAATAGTGCCGGATTAGTGAGATTGTACTGTATACTTGAACTGATTTATCCAACATTCTTGGTGTTGATTGGGGATCATCTTCAATAATCTGCTGAACTGTAAAACAAATGTTTTGTTATTTATGTGCATTGTTATAATTATGAACAGAAATAGGAGATTACTAGGGCATATAAAAATCCATGTAGTTTTGAGAGTACCAACAATGTATGTAGTAGTAATACTGAGAATAAAATTAACTTTTTAATGGTGTATTCTAATAAATAAGTTAATAAGATATGTACCTGAATTACCAGATGCTATTTCTTCAGTACTTGATTGTTCTGTAACCATACTTTTTTCTTTTAATTGCTTTTCACACTCTTCCAGAATTATCATCCTTCGTTTCTTAGCTACAAAGGGTCGCTCTGTTGTGTCAGATGTTCGCGTTGTCCTGTCTGGTTGGCAAAAAAAATTTTTGGGCATACATCCTGGTATCATACGTACTTGTGATACCGACCCCATCACATGATACTGCATGTAATTTTCCATATCATTTGGCAACTGAAAGACCAAAAGAAACATAACCTCAATAAATTAATTACTAGCCATAGCCTCAATATTTCGACGATTTCACGTCAAGCAAACATTTTAAGTTAAAAACCTATCAATACATGATAATATACTTACATCAAAGTGGTCTTCACAGAAATAAAGTGGCGAATTCGTGACTACGTCGTTCGGGTTTCGCCGTGCGAGCTTTAACCATTTATCTCTTATTATTTTCTTGTTTGGGACATGTATGAACACCTTATTAGGTGTTGTAATTGACGTGTTTTTACACTGAGGTACTGCGCACCACTTATAAACTTTAGAATTCATTTTTATCACACAAAATAGGCAATGTTTGTTTACTTTCTTTGACTGCGCGTTGACAGATTTTGATGTTTACCTAGGCGTGACGTCAGACCCGACGCCATGACACTGTGAGCTGTTTTCGCGCACTATTGAAAAAATATTAGAAAAATTGCTTCAAACATCGTTAAACTTTAGTTTATTACCGAAATAAAGGTTTTTTCGTAAATAGTATATGTATCCCCACATTATGAAAGAGTATTTCAAAATCTTTCGTCATGCCTATTGTGATTCTTTCATCAATCATAATAGCATAGTCCGGGAGGCAGCGTTGCAAATGACACAGTCATTTCAGGTCAATTAAATTATGTCACAATCTGTTCTTTATAAGTAGTAATTCAGTCATCTACACGTCAGCAGGTCCAGGAGGGGTGGACCAGGTAGTGAGGAAATTACGATTGTGTACAAATAAAGATTTCCACAAGTATTTTCAGGTCGCTTGAAATTTTTATCAATGATTATTTAAATAATAATAAAACTAAAAAAGATATTCCGCAGTCAAGATAACGGTGGATTATCCGTCAGCAGCCTCTGTAAACGTGTATCAAAAACATTTAATTCAATTTTATATCAGGTCGGATGAAACTAACATATGTTTTTGTTAATACTATTACAAATAATAATATCAAAGTCAGCAGGTATTCTCATGGGGGGAAGATCGTCAGCAGGGGGTTTAAAGTTGTCGAGCGTGCAGTTAATGCTAGTTAAATGAAATATTTCGTATTGATCTGCTGACAATTTTTACCCCTTTCGATAGTATGCTGATCCTTTTTTTCATGAAATATATTGTTTCAACAATCCTTACCCTTCATATCAAGCCACCTGAAAATAATTTATTCAAAAAAACTATCGTTTCTATTACTTTCTGCATTTGCATATGATTTGAAGGAATGAGGATGTGTCTTGTTCCTGAATAAAACAAATATTTGTCGTAGAATTTTTGTGTAAGGTTAATTTGCAGAGACCTTCACAATCTTTGTGCTCCATACCTGCGCGTTCCTATAAAAATTACCTGCGCCCTTACCTACGAACATTAGGGTCTTTTATTGTACTTTGGAGTCTAAGAATTGGAGTCTGCAGTGGTGCAGCTGGCGTGTTTTTCAGTAGTGGCTTTTATTTAGTTTCTCAGTTCGATTTTAGCTTTTGACGCGTTAGCTTGTGGAACGATCAAAATGTCGAAAGAAATTAAACCATTTTGTGTGTTTTGTTTTAAGAAAAGTGAACCTTTAAAAATTTTTCCGGATGATATTTTAAAAAAGTGTAATGAAATTTTGGTTATTCGAAAAGAATACAAACTATCAATGAGTGATGCTAAAGTTCCTAAAGAATGTAACGATTATCAAAAATATCATTCTAAGTGTTATAAAACATTTTCTGCGTTACCGCCAAATCATAGGGGTCTTCTTCTATCGAAGTTATCATCAACATCAAGGTATGTTGCACTTATTCTAATAATTGTTGCTCATAAACAAACGTTTCAATTAAACATATATAAATTGATGTGTCGCATTTTGTATTGCTACGTCTATGGTGTTAGAAACTAGTATGGCCTTGAGTTTTGGAGCAGATGAACGCTTTTTCTTTCATTGAATACGGCAGAATCTAATGGTGGTGGGAACATCGACCTGATTTGAAATGTGCGCATGCGTTTATAGTTTTCTGAAAAATTCAAAGATAAATGACAGAAGAATATTGTTTAGATTTTAAACTTTCGAATACAACTTTCGCTGCTCCGCCTACAATCCAGGTAGTTGACTACGAAAACCCCAATATAACACCGAGTGAAAGAGACAAGCACTGAATGCATGTTCAATGAGTCCTTTTCTTTTTACTCCAAAAAATTACAGTTTGCTTATCCCTTATTAAAATCATAGAGAAAAAAGAAGCTATATACTTTTATGATGCTCAAAAGAAATTCTTGAAGTTAAGTGGAATTAATAGACAGTATTTTTAATTTATTAGCTACAAAGTCGCACGAGTTAATCTTTTTCATGAATGCATGTCCTATAACAATTAACACGGAACTTCTTTATTTTAAATAAGTATTGTTTACTAACTTTCATTTCTTTTTTTTCTCTTTCACTTTGTCATTTGTTGTATAATGTTGCATAAATGCAAAATATTTTTCAATATAACCATATTTTTGTAGCTTGCAAGAAGAACCAGGACCAAGTGATTCATGTCTAGTTACTCCAAGTACTAGCGCATGTAACGAAGGAGATGCTGATTCTGATGCAAGCTATCATAGTGTTGGAGAAAAATCGATTGCGAATGATGAAGAAGGTAATGGAGCCACTGTTATGAATACTTCTGCGGAAGAAATAGAAGTATCAGGTACAGAAGGTACTGTAGAAGAAAGCTCTAGCACAAAGAAGGATTCGGTTTGTATATTTTGTAATAAGAAACGAAAGAAATTTCGCAATCGTGAACAAAATTTACAAACGTGTTTAATGAACGATGCTGTTAATTCGCTTAAAAGCGATGCAAAGGAAATGGGTGACGACAAATTATATCAAAAAATTGTAGAAGTATGTGACAATAACGAGATTATTTTTTACCATAAAATATGTCGAAATAACTATATGAATGCAGCACAATCACATATTACTGCCTCAAAAGATATTAAAACCGATTGGCATGTATCTCGTGACATGCATAAGAAGGCTTTTGAAGAATTATGTCAATTTGTAACTAATAACATAATAAGAAAGAATCAATGTTACTTCCTATCATTTTTAAAAAAATTATTTATAGATTTTGCAAAAAGCCAAGATATTAATTCATCAACGAACTTAGAGCCATATAATTTAGAATCAAGATTACTCGAAGCATTCCCGAAAAAAATCAGCATAATTAAATGTAATAATCATAAAGTTGTAAAACCGTATCACGGTCATTTCATACAAAATGATTTGGATACATTAGAAAAACAAGACATTTTGGATCGAGCTGCTTTGATTTTGAGATCAGAAATAAGACAAATAGAACGGAAACCCTTAACTGATGAACCCACCGCGAATGACCTTATTAACGGAGAATGCGATATTCCACCTGTGCTTATGGATTTTTATTCCAAATTAATCTGTTCCAGTTTTCGTCGAAAAAATAATGTTAATGTTCACAGATTAGCTCAATCTTTCTCTGCAGATATAATTTACGCAGTGACTAAAGCCAAAATAAAGCCGTCAAAGCACATTGCTTTAGGAATGGCACTAAAAGGTTTAACAAATAGCAAAAAAATTATCAATATTATCAATAAGTATGGACACAGCTGTAGCTATACCGTTTTAGAAGAACTGGAAACGGAAGCGACATTTGGTTCAGCACAACAGAATTTTGTTTGCCCTGAAGGTATTATCCGCTCAAAAAACTTATGCACAGGCGTGGCATATGATAATTTCGATAGGTTTGTAGATACCTCAAGCGGCAAAGACACATTGCATGATACCGTGGGTATAATATTTCAAGATATTAGCGATTTCAATGAAAGTAATTCTAATAATGTAATAATGAATGTGGCTGAAGAATCCGACAATACACCTCAAGAATTGAATGAAATACACGAAGAAATTAATGAAGCTCCACAACAACATCAGCAAGAATTAAATGAAACAACTGAAGAAATTAATGAAGCTCCACAACATCATCAACCGTTAGGAATAACACGAAGAAGGCGACGCACTTTTGATGCCGTGACTTTTGAAATTGAATCATACAACAAAAGGCCAAAATTACGCGAAACTCTTGAACCAATAACAAGCTCATTACGTTTACAGATTCCTACTTATATTTCAAAGTTTGAGAATATTGATCTTGCTTGGATACTTTGCCACTTTATCGACAAACCCCGTATACCGTCATGGGTAGGATTCAATAGCATCTTCCACGAAAGTACAAGTTGTAAGCAAAAAATTCGACGAAAGCGAAAAAGACGCATATCTGACAACAATTAACTCATCACCTACCAACTCTTCCGTAGTCCTGGAAACAATGAAGCAGGCTCAACAAATCGCACTTGAATGTAAAGAACCTTATATGGAGATAACATATGATTTAGCAATTGCTAAGGTCGCTTTACAGATCAAAAGTACAGAAAAACCACGATTTGATAATTTGTTTATCCACTTCGGGTCTTTCCATATTATGATGGCATATTTCAAAGCAGTAGGTAAGTTTATCGATAATTGTGGCATCTCAGATTTGATGGTTAACTGTGGTTTACTTGCAAGCGGCTCAGTCAACAGTTTTATAACGGGAAAACATTTCAATCGCTGTAAAAGATTACATCCTCTACTATCACTTTCTCTTCAAATATTACATTTCGAAAGATTTATTGACGAGAAAAGAATCCAAATATCTGACAATATAAAGGAAACATTACTAGATTTCGTTACAAAGAAAACTGCTGATCCAACAATTGTTGATGAAAAATTAAATGCATTGTTAGAGGAATATAAAATATACCAACAAGCGACGCTGAATGGCGAACACGGGAAAACAGCACAGTTCTACATGATTTATATCCAATTAATCAATTATTATTTTCTATTGAGCCGAAGCATTCGAAAACCAGATTTGCAATTGTTTCAATACATATTGCCTAAAATAACGAATATTTTCTTCAGTTTCAATCACCAAAATTACTCGCGGTATACGGTACTATATCATGAAAATTTATTGAAAGTAAGCATAACTCATCCTGGATTAGAATTACAGTTTCAAAAAGGATCCTATGGAATAAAAAGAACTGATAAGCCATTCTCGAGACAGCCAGTTGACCTAACATTAGAGCAAACAATAAAGGCTGATGCAGCAAATAAATTAACAGGCATCGTTCATTCGACCAATTCCATTTCTGCTCGTCAACGCTGGTGTAAAAGTCATAGTATTCGTACAACAATCATCAGTCATGTAATGGAAAAAGCAGGGTTGAGAAAAAAACAAGACGTTACTGCTGATCTCGAAAAGAAAAGAATTAAGAAACATTCGATACAAAGACAAAGTTTGGTTGAGCTCATAAGACAAAATAATCCATTTTCGAAAGATTTAGACGCGGAATTTTTATTCAATATATCAACGGGACAAGCTGCATCAGATGATATCACAAGATTTTTGCTTAATGTATGATTTATGCTTAGGAAATAAACAGCGTGAGACTTTCATTAATGAGTGTAGCATAAGCTTAGATATATTTGAAAAAACAATTAAAAAAAATAAAGTTCTGACATTTACAAATATGACCCAAAAGAAAAAAAAATCTCTTGCTGGAAAAATTGTAGAAGTACGGATGCAACGTGACTTGTTTGGTCATTTGCTATTGTTATCATTGCAAAAAACACTCAATATTGATGCAGTCTTCACGTACCCATTAACACCAGTTCCCCTTGCTATGTGTCACTTAGACGGCATGATTTGTAAAACGAGCAAATCAGTATTATTGAAATGCTTGGAGAAAAATATAGAAATGAATGCACCTGAAGCATGTGATGTAATAATTTATGATGGATTTTTCATATTACACTCAATGACTGACATTCCAGCAACATTTGGCAATATTTCACAAAAATTACTTACAACTGTAACTAGCACTACAGCTCGTACGATTATAATAACGTTTGATCGCTATTTTTGTCCATCAATTAAAGATAACGAAAATGCAGTAAGAGGTACGATTTTTGGTGAACATTTCAATATTAAAAGTCGAGATCAAGTACGACCATCAAATTTTACAAATGAATTGAAGAACATCAACTTCAAAGATGCACTCATCAAGTTTCTCTGTGAAGACTGGGAAAATAATTATATGGTTCCATTCATTGGTGTAAAGACAATTTATAAAAACTATAAATCCTGTCACATGTACCAAGTACAGAATGAAAAAATGATAAGAAGCATAGTACCAGAATTAGTCTGCTCAGCTCACGAAGAAGCTGATACAAAAATGGTCTTTCATGTTTGTAAAATAGATTTTGATGCACATGTCACCATAAGATGCTCTGACACTGATGTTTTAATAATATTGTTGAGCAATATGCAACATATTAGAAAGAATGTAGAAATAAACATTTTACATGGAAGTGGTAATACAAAGAGGTACATAAATGTAACTAGATTATACGAAGTTCTAGGAAGAGACTTATGCTCAGCATTACCTGGATTTCATGCGTTTACAGGATGCGATTTTAATCCAGCATTATACCAACGAGGCAAAATATTTCCATACAAAATATTGTCAAGTTCAGAAAAATACATAAAAGCTTTTTCAAATCTTTCGGACTTCACCAATTGTGATAGACAAGAAGTTCTGAAAATAATTGAAGAATTCGTTTGCAAAATATACAGCTTTAAAAGCATCAATGATGTAAATGTTGCACGAGTTGCTACATTTACAAAAGTTTATCAAATGAATTTAAAAACAGATTTATTTACATTCAAAAATACAATCGATGGAGCGACATTTCCGCCATGTAAAACGGAATTATATCAACAAGTTCTGCGTGCAGCATACATAGCTCATCTTTGGAGTCACGCTCATTTAACAGTTCCAACAGCATTTTCACCGACAGACTATGGATGGGAACAAAAAGATGGGAAATACGAGTTCAAATGGTTTGATGGTGATCAACTTCCACCAAGTATCCAAAGTGTCACAGGAGGTGTCAACACTACAGGTATTTATAAATTTCTGCAAATTTCAATAGGAATCTAATCAACAGCTTATAAAATAAGCAGAAAAAAATAATTAATTTTATTTGTGTTCAGATGAAGCAGAACGAGAAACAGCAGCTGAAAACATCGAAATTGAAGAAACTGAGGAACAGGAAGAAAAAGAAAATGAATCAGTTTTTGATTCTTCTGATGATAACAGTGAAGAAACTGAGTATGAATCAGTCTCTTCAGTGGATAGTAGTAGTGAAGATATTAATGATTAAACTTTTTTGTAACTGTAGTATAGTCATCAAATAAAAAATATGTAAATCAAAATATATTTTATACTATATTAACACATTTACATCATATCCTTTATCCTATGCACGTTCCTCTGATAGCAGATATATGTTAGATATGGAAAGTGATAGAAACGATAGTTTTTTTGAATAAATTATTTTCAGGTGGCTTGATATGAAGGGTAAGGATTGTTGAAACAATATATTTCATGAAAAAAAGGATCAGCATACTATCGAAAGGGGTAAAAATTGTCAGCAGATCAATACGAAATATTTCATTTAACTAGCATTAACTGCACGCTCGACAACTTTAAACCCCCTGCTGACGATCTTCCCCCCATGAGAATACCTGCTGACTTTGATATTATTATTTGTAATAGTATTAACAAAAACATATGTTAGTTTCATCCGACCTGATATAAAATTGAATTAAATGTTTTTGATACACGTTTACAGAGGCTGCTGACGGATAATCCACCGTTATCTTGACTGCGGAATATCTTTTTTAGTTTTATTATTATTTAAATAATCATTGATAAAAATTTCAAGCGACCTGAAAATACTTGTGGGAATTTTTATTTGTACACCATTGTAATTTTCTCATTACCCGCTCCCCTCTAAGTGTGCCTGCTGACTCTTTATTCAGTTGTTATCTATATTTCAACTGTTCATTACACTAAAAATTAGCTGACCTGAAATCACTAGCATAAATGCAACGCTGCCTCCCGGACTAGCACATTATATAATGTCTCAGTCGATGAATGGGATATTCTCAACAAAATAAGGAAACTGGAGTCTACCAAGGGCGCTGGACCCGATGGTATACCGCCGTTCTTTATAAAAATGTGTGCTAAAGAGTTGAGTGTCCCTCTTTGCATTCTATTTAATAAATCTGTTCGTTGGGGCGTGTTCCCATCTCTTTGGAAAACGGCCCATATAGTGCCTATTCATAAATCTGGCGATAAATCCCGATGTGAAAATTATAGACCTATCAGTATCTTGTCTTGCTTCGGCAAAATATTTGAATCTATTATTTATGATTCATTATATCATCACCTCCAGCCACTACTTTCATCAAAGCAACTTGGTTTTGTCGACTCTTTCTAACCTACTTGTTTACAAAAACTACCTGTGTTGTGCGTTTTCCAAAAGAACGCAAGTCGATTCCATTTACACTGACTTTTCCAAAGCTTTTGATAAAGTAAACCACTCGGCATTATGCCATAAATTATCTTGTTATGGCATTCATGGCAATTTACTTCGCTGGATCGAATCGTACCTTAACAGAAGAAGTCAGTTAGTGACCATTAGGGGATACCTGTCCTTACCAGTTCCTGTCACATCAGGTGTGCCGCAGGGTTCGCATTTGGGTCCTTTATTATTTACAGCATTTATTAACGATTTGGTACCACGACTTTATTGTCCATGTTTACTATACGCCGACGATCTAAAGATTTATACGACTGTTCAATGCCCAAGTGACGCTATATTACTACAGCGGGATTTGAACGAAGTACGAGACTGGTGTGCTACCAATCATATGTTTTTAAATGTTAACAAATGTTCTGTAATGTCATTCACATATAAATCCAACAAACTCTTATATGATTACGTATTGAATGGCCAAACTTTGAAGAGGAAAAATATTGCTAGGGATCTCGGTGTTCTCTTCGATGAAAAGTTGACATTTCGCCCTCATTATGAACACATCATTAATAAGGGTAATCAGATGGTTGGGTTCATCTCGAGGTTTACGAAAGACTTCAAAAATCCGTCTAGCTTTTTGTACCTATATTTTTCTCTAGTAAGGAGTATCTTGGAGTTTAATTCCGTGGTCTGGTCACCTTATTACGTAACTCACAGCCATCATTTAGAGCGTGTACAGAGGAAATGTTTAAATATCCTCGGATATAGATTTGGGTTTAACCGCACACACCAGACATATAGCGAAAAGTTAAAAAAAATTAATATGTTGACCCTTGAAGCTCGTCGCAAATATTTAGATTTTATTTGCCTACATAAAATCATTCACTTCGAAATTGATACATCGTCCCTATTGTTCTTGATAAATTTCAATATCAGATACAGAGTTCGGCAACCTCACCTAAACCCTTTCTCACTGCAGGTCCACGTTAATAACACCTCCTTCTAACAACCCCATTGTTAGAATATATCGTCAATACAATGATATCATGGTATGCCACAATAAAACTGTTCATGTATAATATATAATACAAATATGTACCATCCTCGACCACATCGTCACTTTCCATCAGGTGAGATCTAGTCAAATGCGCTCAAGTTTTTATATAAAAAAAAAAAAAAAAAAAAAAAAAAAAATATATAAATCAATTTAAAAAAGCTATATTTCGAATTATTCACAATAGTCATTAGTCTGTAGGGACACATGTAGGTATGCAAGTCAGAGTGCAAGGTAAGCGTTTACGTATGTGAACGGAATGTATGAACGGCGGACAGTTACTGCGCACTGGTCCGATTGTTGTCGCTAAGGGATTTAATCAATATACTTACCAGTTGAATTCTTAAACTTGAGCTTCATTCAATATCCCGGTAGTAACTCATCCAACTCATCATAAATAACGTAGGTACGTTAAATTGGTGACCCCGACGTGATTTTCGTGATAATTGTGAAACATTACGCAACATCAGTGAACAAAGGAAATGAGTTGGGAACAACCATCAGTGACACAACACACCGCGTCGCTAGCAGTCAAAAACGAAGGTATGATTTCGTATGGTGATCTCGATCAAATCACCGTACCGTCACGCATCCCAGAGTTCTGGACGGATCAACCACGACTATGGTTCGCAAAGTTCGACGCCATTTTGGCGAAGCAAAAATGCAGAGAAGACACAAAATACAGCCTAGTAGTTACTAAGTTGAATAAAGAAACGATTCAACAAGTGACCGACTTGATTCTACAGCAACCACCCAGAAGCCCTATAGCGTCTTGAAAGAACGTCTACTGTCAGTGTACGAAGAGTCCGAAATTCTAAAAGTGCAGAAATTGCTTAACGAAATCGAGCTCGGAGAGCAAAAACCGTCCCAATTGCTACGGCGGATGAGAAACCTAGCTCGAGAGAACTTTCCAGAAGACACCTTACGCATCCTGTGGTTAGGTCATTTGCCACACTCCGTGAAAGCGATCTTAACAGTCAGCGAAGTGAGTGATCTCGAAAAACTGGCGCAAATGGCGGACAAGGTCCTAGAGACCGCGCAGCGCTCGGATAGTTGCAGAAGTTGCCTGCAGTTCAACGGCAGTAGGCAACAACTTGCTGATCGCAGAAATAGCAAAATTGGCAGACCAAGACTTCCCTATACACAATGTTCTCGGAGTAGATCGACGAGCCGGCACCGTGGACACTCAACACAAAGGCGCTATCCCCAGAGTGAAGACTGGCTATGCTTCTACCATTTTCGCTTCGGGAAGAAGGCTAACAAATGCCTTCAGCCATGCAGTTGTAAGCGCGAGCGGGAAAACTAGAATTGGTGCGGGAAGCGGCGGTCAACTGCATCAACACATCGAGTCACCGCCTATGCGTCACGGACATCAATAATGGTACTAGATTTTTGGTAGATACAGGCGCGAACGTTTCGGTCTTACCTGTGACAAAACGTCAAAAACATGTGAGTAAACCCTCAGAATTTAAGCTATATGCAGCAAATGGCTCTGTTATTCATACACATGGAACAAAAAATTTTGAATTAAATTTGAAATTAAGAAGACCTTTTAGGTGGAAATTTATCTTAGCCGATGTAAAGCAACCTATCATTGGCGCAGACTCTCTATGTTTCCATAAGTTATTAGTAGATTTAAGCTCACAAAAGTTAATTGATAGTAATACGAATTTATTGACGCTTGGCAGCATAGTCATTTATAGAGAACTGTCAGTAAACACAATAGATCTTAGTCACCCACAGTATAAATTATTATCTGAATTCTCCGATGTTACGAAACCTGTGCCATTCAAAGACCGAGATTCGGATAAAGACAGTAATACGATATTCCATCACATCGAAACGTCTGGTCTACCGGTACATGCACGTGCGCGTCCTCTTCCCCCAAATAGGTATCATATGGTTAAAGAGGAGTTTAGGTTAATGCAGGAGATGGGTATATGCCGGCCGTCCAAGAGTGCGTGGGCCAGCCCGCTACACGTAGTCGCAAAGAAGAACGGGGATATCCGACCATGTGGCGATTATAGGAGGCTGAACGCTATCACAAAGCCGGACAGATACCCAGTTCCACGTCTGCACGATTTTACATACATATTGGCAGGTAAGAAAATATTTAGTAAGATGGACATTAACAAATCTTATCATTATATTAGAGTAACTAGCGAAGATATAGAAAAAACCGCCATAATCACTCCGTTTGGTTTGTTCGAATTCCCGCGTATGACCTTTGGCCTAAGAAACGCGAGTCAAACATTCCAACGGTTTATGAACAACAACGTACTACAAGGGTTCGACTTTCTATTCAGTTTTGTTGATGACGTTATTATCGCGAGTGACAGCGTAGAACAAAACAAAATTCATCTACGAAAAGTTTTTGAACGTTTTAGGAAGTTCGGTATAACTATAAACATATCGAAATGTGAATTTTGTAAGCCAAATATTGAATTTTTAGGATATAACGTCGCATCCGACGGTATTCGGCCCCTCGACCATAAAGTCAAGGCTATCATAGAATATCCTCAGCCGGAGACCGTAGATCAACTTAGGCGATTTTTAGGCATGGTAATCTTTTATAGAGCAGGTATACCACACGCTGCCAGTCATCAAGCGAGATTAAATAATTTTTTAAAAGGTTCTAAACGTAAAGATAAAACTATCATACAGTGGGACAACGAATCCATACAGGCATTCGAATCTTGCAAACTTAGTTTAAAAAATGCTGTTTTGCTATCACATCCGGTATCTAGTGTGCCTCTAGCTCTCATGACCGACGCATCAGACACGTGTGCGGGAGCTGTATTACAGCAAAAAATTAATGACACATGGCAGCCTATGGGATACTTTTCTAAGAAGTTTACCAAAACTCAACAAAAGTATTCCACATACGATAGAGAACTTCTAGCTATCTATATGGCCATTAAGCATTTTCGTTACATTTTCGAAGGAAATCAGCTAACAATATACACTGATCACAAACCATTAACATTCGCATTTAGTAATATTTTTTTTTTTATGCCACTTAGGCCGACAAACAAGCAGACGGTCCACCTGATGGTAAGTGGTCACCGCCGCCTATGAACATTTGCAACACTAGGAGCATCGCCAATGCGTTGTCGACCCTGAGACGTGAAGTTGTTAAGTCTCATGTGCCTGTAATTTCACCGGCCCCCTTACCTTTCTAACCGAAACACAGTAATACAATTGCATTACTGCTTCACGGCGGAAATGGGTAAGGTGGTAGTACTTCCCCGGACGAACTCTGCACTAAGAGCTCTACTACTACTAAATTACATAGTAGTAACTGTGAAACGCCAAAACGCACAAGGCAATTACTGTTTATAAGTGAATTTTCAACAGACATAAGATACATTAAAGGCGATAGCAATGCAGTGGCTGATGCGTTATCGCGAATTGAAACTATACACTGCCCAACTGCAATTGACTTCTCGGAACTCGCCGTAGCGCAAGAATGCGATGACGAACTAGCGATGTTGTTAAGTCAAATAAATAATAATTTCAATTTACAGAAACTTTTCGTTCCCTATTGCAAAAAACCTATTTATTGTGAAAATTCAACCAACAGATGTAGACCTTACGTTACAGAAGCTTATAGGAGAATAGCATTTGAATCTGTGCACAACTCTAGTCACCCAGGTATTCGTGTAACGCGTAGAGGTGGCACAACGTTTCTTTTGGCCAGGTTTGAACCGCGATGTAGGACTGTGGGCTAAATCTTGCTTACAGTGTCAAAAATCGGTCAAAAATAAAAAAAAAGTCTTTAAGAAAAACAATACATAACTTGCAACCAGTATTACGTAGTACCAGAGACTCACGCACATTATTCGTGCACAAAGACCTTAATAAATGTGAACATATATTTATTCGTAATGACGCTATACGCAGACCTTTAACACCAACGTACGACGGTCCATATCGCGTCATAGAGAGAAATAGTAAAACATTTTTAATTCAGTTACCTAATAGGAAAGTCAGAATATCCATAGACAGACTAAAACCGGCATATCTTTTAAATGAACAAAATAACAGCGAGGTAATACAGACTAAGACTACTGCTGATAACTCTACTGGTGACTCACATGCCCATAGAAATAACGATATCACACCTGTCGCCAAACTTGTACTAATAAGTAAAATAGGTCTAGCGAATAGCTGATAAATATAGGAACTATTAATGATATTTGAAAGTAAGTAAATGTACCTATAGATAGTAAATAACTCCAGCCTGGTTTCCAAAGAATCTATATATCTAACAACACAGATGCAGTAGACATCAATTCCTTATTTTATACAGGAATTGATGCATCATATACTCAATAATATGCATGTAGCTGATCTGAGTGGTGATAGTCTGAGAGCAAACTGTGTTGAGGGTTTATACTCTTCATTTTACTATACTGAGACACTTCTGAGCAATAGCCTGAGTCAATAGTTCATGGACTATTTTTAAGTCGCCTCCGCCACCCCTTATAGCGACCCCTTTCCTCTCACGTCCATCTCAGTTTACCTGAGTAATATGACTGGCTGAGTATCGAGCATGATCCAAAGATCACCTCCTTCTCCATACCAATGTATGTCTAAGCATCGGAGCATAATCCAACGATCATCTCTTTCTCCATACCAACGTATGTCTGAGCATCGAGTATGATCCAACGATCACCTCCTTCTCCATACCAATGTATGTCTAAGCATCGGAGCATAATCCAACGATCATCTCCTTCTCCATACCAACGTATGTCTGAGCCCACCCAAATGATATGTCTGTCTGTGTAATATGAATAGCTGAGTCTCTGAGCATCATCCAACGATCACGTCCCTACTAATATCCATCCGAGGCAAGCAGGCACATCCTACTATAGCAAGTAACAACAACCGTAAGTACAAAGTTTCTGAACCGCACGCTCGAATGTCAACTAGGTACTTGGTATTACAATCAACTAAATCTAAAGCGCTCACCTAGGCCTCCCGCAACACGCGCACCCAGGTTGCCACACTCACATCTCTCCATCTCTGCCTGGATAGTTAGTTATTTGCTTTGTTCACACTTTATTATTGATTTTTTATTTATGTGGGTAGCAGTCGCGGGAAAATGTGTCAATGCCGGTGACAGGACTTTTTGGGTTGCCAGTCTTTAATATTAACAAGGTTTGATGTTTTAGTTATTTACAATTTATGGTACATTTCGCGACGTAGTTCGCGACAACACCCAATACCAATGATAAGGATGTTATTGTTAAGCGAAGTAAAAGTGGTCGTATTATAAAGCCCCCAGTACCGTTTAATTTGTGAAATTATTTATTCAATAATTTTATTATTGTGTAATTAAAAGTATAATTTGTGTAAAAGGACTAATAAAAATAAACGGATTTTACATGCCTTTTAAAGCATCTGTAAGAATATCTAACAGGAATATTTTTATTTGTTATTTTTCGTTTTCTACATTTATTTTACTTACGTATATATTTAGTATTTACAATTGTTGTTACATATTTGTGTCAATTATCTAAAGTGAAACACAAGCTTTTTTTACCTAGTGTGCAATAGGAAATTGCGAAATGTATTAGAATATCGAACTACAAATTTTATTAATTTCGCATTTTAGTTTTGCTGACAAGCTGTATTAATTGAAGGTCACATTGCAACAAGCATCACATCTTGTACATTTAGTTTCATTCACTTCATTCATTGATTGTCTCCGTCAGAAGTAATACAGTATCAATAGCAAGTGAAAATGGGCAAGTATTATAGCAAAGAGGATACGAAAACAAGTAACCAAGGCAGACACAGTCAAAATGGTGCTGCCAGGACCGATAGGCACGCGCACGGTTCTGCAGCAGCCACCGGGCAGCGTAATTTGATACATCAATACGAATGTGATGCTTAGTGCAGTGACTTGTGTGTATATATATATTAACTATATATTGTGTTAGAATAGTATGCATTTTATAATGAAATTATGTATTTATATAATATAAGATTTTCAATTTTAAATTTTGTTTCAAAATTTTGGGGGGATGTAGCGTAGGGACACATGTAGGTATGCAAGTCAGAGTGCAAGGTAAGCGTTTATGTATGTGTGAACGGAATGTATGAACGGCGGACAGTTACTGCACACTGGTCCGATTGAGTGGTTGTCGCTAAGGGATTTAATCAATATACTTACCAGTTGAATTCTTAAGCCTGAGCTTCATTCAATATCCCGGTAGTAACTCATCCAACTCATCATAAATAACGTAGGTACGTTAAAAGTCACTATCAATTTGTAATTTGTAATTATTAACTATACTAACACACTAATCAGTACTTGTTATTTTTTTCTTTTTTTAAATCTTAGGTTTATATATTAATTGTAATAGATTATGTTTTATGTATAACTTACTAACTTCTTACTAACATGACCACTGTCTTGTTGTATATTTATTAGTCATGTTGTGTACACATGCTTGGGAATGCAGTCCTGTACTAAGCCTTTGTTTCTGTAACCTCATTATCATAATTTGATTGTATTCTGTTTTGTGTGCCAAATAAATTAAAAAAAAAAAAAATGAACGCTGGTATGCGAGCTCATGTCAGATGTCAAAAGTTTTTCTCGAAAACTTGATCTCTTTATTAATGATCTTGGAAATGAATGCTTACACTTCCCCAATTTAAATAAAATTCAAGACGTTTATTACGGAAATTAAATCGGAATTTCAAAAAAGGTTCGCAGATTTTAAGAAAATTGAGAATGTTGTAGAAATCTTCAGCAACATTTACTCTCTGCATCCTGATGGTAAATGGAGCAATGAAGCTGCAATGGTTTTCGGAAGTGATAAAGCTACTCTGCAGATGTAAATGATCGATTTCCAAGAAAACACAGTTTTAAAACACAAACATATGGAAGTTTTTAGTGAAGAGTTCTGGATAAAATTTGTGTGTGGTAATAAATATCCAGAATTAGAAAAAATAGCTTTGAAACTTCTTACTTTGTTTGGATCAACATATATTTGTGAAGATAGATGTATATATATATATATAGATAGAGATATATGTATAGATAGATGTATAGATGAAGTTTCTTTAAGAATAAATTTCGATCTCGACTTTAATGTCAATTGCTTGCACCAATTTTACTCCAAACTTCAGATAGACATAATTCGCAACAAAAATGACATTTTTCGCATTGATACCTATGTAACAAAATACCTTTGTTTTTTCCTTAATTACATTGGTTTAATAAATATTTGTTGGACCACGATGTTCATTTCATTTCTTAAAACGGACCCCGAGCGTAACTAATTGATTGGAGACCCCTGGCTTACACCATATCCCTACTAACGTAAGTACGTACGTACGTAAGGAAGCGTTGTACAGTTCCTACACCGGTAGGAACTGCACAACGGGTCAGACAGTTATTAGTTGTCTGATATGTGATACAAGGCTATGTCACACAGAAAAACGTAATTGTTTTAGAGAATTTCATACCAACTAGTCTATCACGGCCAAATAATTTTATTTTATTTACTTTTAACCTTTGATGTCACAGAACAGTTCCTATTTAAGTTAACAATTTTTTTTTGTTTAGAGCTAATCGTTGTCTATAGTTTATAAACCCCAGAGTCATTTTGTGTATTTTTAGAATCAAAGTTCGCAATAACCTATTTTGTATAATTGTGTTTTTGTATCTAAAACTCTTCAACCTGAAAACTCAGTATATTATTTCTGAAAAAATTAAATTTGTTTAACGTATTAAAAAAAACTGTTTTTATATAGTATTTTTCTTATTTAACCATCCCAATAATGTTTTGCTCCATAAAGGGTTAATCGCAAGTGCGCTATTTGCAAAGAGAAGGCGGTACAGTATAAATAATTTAAAAATGATCAAGAAATACAATACATGGAATGGGAAAGAGATACAAAGAAAGCAGATACGAAGGAAATAAAATTTATCAAGAAAAAGCTAAATAGGTCTGATCCACGTAACTTAATTATTAAACTGCAGAATATGCTACCAAAGTTTTCTCTCAATAATAACGAATCATTAATCCATATGGTTTTTTCAGAAAATTATGCCTCTAAATATGTGGAAGAAGTTCAGAGCATGCACTTTGGTGGCAGCCGTGGTCAAGTATGCCTTCACACAGCAGTTGTTTATTTAAAAATGAGCTGCGTGCAATCGAATCCTACTCCATTTGTGCAGTGAATGCACCCGTCACGATGCAGCGGCGGTGTGGGCTCATCTAAATAATTTGTTAAAATTTGTTTATAATAAATCACCACTAGTCATTATATCAGCATTAGTGTCCAGTGTGACAAACAACTTATTAAAAAAAATCTACTGAACTAGTTTAGAGAAAAATACGTGAGATTTTGATTTCAGTGTGTTGGTAATAAAATTCAAAACCATTTATTCAGTGTAGGCCCTCGGAAGGCACTTATGAAGGTCAAATTTAAAGTTAATATAAAAGATTTAGTAGAAAATATAATTTTGATAATGGCAACACTCAAAATGGCGTCGACGCCGAAAGCCGATTCCGCTATAGATGATTTCCGACATGGTTTTTTCAATCACGCTATTAGTTGTTTTTTTTTTTGTTATTAGTGCAAAGAAGAAAGTCTAAATATAATGATCAATTTATTTTTATTTGATTTTATACCGTATCTTCTTTTTTGGTGCGTTTGAAAATATTACCATCCGAAGAATTGGTATAAACTGTAAAATCATAACTAGCAACACTGGCGCGAAACAGTTGTTGTTGACATTGTTATAACTTCTTACGTTAATAAAGTACCAAAGAAAATTACCAAAAATTCAGAATCATCCAAAAAAATTAATAGTCGAACCTACGTTTTGACCATTGATAATGTACGTCACCAAGTCTGTAAAAAAATGTTCTTAGCCACTGACAAAAACAGACTGCCATGCCTCCCGATTTGCCTACTTCAACCAGTAATCGCAGAAATCCAAAGAAAATTGAAGACCAAAAATATGTTGAAATGTTTTAACAGGTCTTCCAAAGATGCCGTCGCATTACTGTCGTGCTAAAACATCACGAGAATATTTAGAACCAATTTTCTCGAACATGACACAGCTCCATCGCACATATAAAGATAATTGTGAGTAAGGCCTAGAGGGTAGAGAATGCCTTGGCCGTAAATTATTGGTCAATTTTGTTTTTGAAATTCAATCTGAGCCTATTCCACCCAAAGAAAGATCAGTGTGACGTTTGTTGCAGTCATAAAACTGGAAACATTACGGATAATGAATACGCTCATCATGTTTTGAAGAAAGATCGAGCCAGGAAAGAGAAAGATACTGACAAAGGTCCGGAGTATGTCACGTATTCATACAGGATGTTGAATCGGTAAAATTGGCCCCGTATCTTCAAGCCAGTGCTATTTATTATAAAACTAAATTATACGTTCATAATTTTACATTATACAATTTAGCAACTGAGGAAGTAATGTGCTATTGGTTCGATGAGTCAAATAACACGCTTCAAGCCTCTGTTTTTGCTTCATGCTTAGTAGACCATCTAGAGAAGATTTTGAGTCAGAAATTATTGCCTGTGATTTTATATTCCGATGGCTGTTGTGCTCAAAATCGCAATGTTACCTTAAGCCTTAAGCAATGCTTTATTACATTTGGCGTTTGAAAAAAATATTGTGATTACTCAAAAGTACCTGGAAAAAGGCCATACCCAAATGGAACGTGATTCCGTACACAGTGCAATAGAGTGTAAATTAAAAGGTAAAGAAATTTACCTTCCACAACAATACATGGCTATAACTAAAACTGCTAGAAGTGATCCTATGCCTTATGAAGCTCGTTATATGGACTATACCTTTTTTACCGACTTTTCGAAAGAATTAATTTATAAATCTTTACTGACTGGAAAAAAGACAGGTGACCCAGTCGTCACAGATGTATGTACATGCTAGAATACAGACCTAATGGCATAATTTGGTATAAAATTGGTTTTGATGACGAGCTTCAGCCGTTACCATATCGTCCCACGCCAATAAACAGAATTAAACAAATAAATCACCTGCCGAAATTGTATGCATATAGAATACCAATTACAAAGCGGAAGTATGAAGATTTGCAAGACCTAAAACGTGTATTATCATCTAGTTGCCTGTCTTTTTATGATGACCTTCCGCACAGTAATCGCTAAAGACTGCAACTAACTATTAGACTAGAGATTTCAAGTATTATTTTTTATTTTTATAATTTAATTACTATCATATCTTGTTTCATTGGAGTTTATTAAAGACTATGTTTAAAATATTTACCTATTGAAATAAAAAATAATAATTGCACTTACGCTCTAAAGGTTCGTGTATCACCAAATAACTTTAAGCAATTGATCTCAACAATGTGATTCTTAAGATTTAAGTTATAGATACCTATGTTATAAGGATTGTTAATTATTCTTGAAATATTTCTTAATAAAAACTTTTCTTTGTAAATCATCTATTAATACCTTATTCCCTAACATTTCCGCAAACAACACCGCCTAAATCTAATAAAATATCAGTCAATGCAGCTCAAGTCATAAAATAAAGTAAATCATCAAAATAAGTATAAATAATTATTTCTTAGCCGCTAACTAGAGTATTTATTAAGGAACAACAGAAAAATTCCACCGATTTTTTAAAATAGACAGTTTTTTTCGTCTTCTTTAAAGTTGGTAAAAATGATTTATGCGGTGTTGTAAGCTAATGGAGGCCATACACGCTAGGTTTTGCATGATGGTTTTAGCCGTGCATGCATAACCGACAGGCAAGCCCTAGCGTGTATGTGATTAAACTGTACAGTTATCGGTGCATGTACATGCAACCGAGCAAATATCAAAATTGATATTTTATGCCGCTCGGTTATGTTTGCGCGCGAGCATAACCGAGCGTGTGTGGCGTCCGGCGAGCTTGCCTGCCACAGTTCTCAGTTTTTAATTGTTTGTGACGGCGGAAGGTCGCGCGCGCTCATCCTCGCGAAAATGGCGAGCCGCAAGCGCAATGCCACATTAGAAGAATTCATTGAAATTTATAAGTCGGAACCTTGTCTTTGGCGCGTAAAGTGCAAAGAATATCACGACAGAGACAAACGATCGACAGCATACGAGAAATTGATAACTAAGCTCAAGGAATTGGAGCCAACTGCTACAAAAGATGATGTGATTAAAAAAATTAATACGTTACGCAGTAACGTTAGACGAGAGAAAAAAAATACGATGAATCTGTGAAGTCTGGAGCATCATCTGATGACATTTATAAACCAACACTGTGGTACTTTGAATAATTCAATTTTATTGGAGATCAAGATGTTCCTCGCAGCTCGCGATCTAACATTTCGGACTTTGACGAGAATGATTCGAATGTAAGTATAAATTAGTGAATTATTTATTTTGGAATTTATAGATTAGGTACGGCCGACCACAAACAATGTAGTAAATTTTTTTCACACACATTTTCTCGATAAAAACATCTTGGAGGTGCATATGAATTAGGAGTGTGCTCCATTAGAAAGTTGTGCAAAACACATGTAGCCATCACCACTTTTTCTATATTGTTTGGTTCTAAATTGATCTGAGTATGGTAAATGCGAAATCTTGATGCTAGTATGCCAAAAGCGTTTTCAACTATTCTTCTTGCGCGAGATAATCTATAATTAAACATTTTTTTTTCGTAGCTGCTCAAATCCGCTTGACGATATGGTTTCATCATGTCAGGTCTCAACGGGAATGCGTCATCAGCAACAAATACATATGGCAAACACCTTGAACTGTGTTGAATCGGTTCGGAGTTTGGAAGATTTAAATGTTTCATTTGTAACTTTTCAAAAAACGTTGTATTCTGCAAAACACCTCCGTCGGAAACTCTTCCATTTGTACCAAAATCTGCTAATAGAAATCGGTATTTGGCATCAACTATTGCCATAAGAACCATGCTATGTCGTCCTTTGTAGTTGTAGAAATAAGATCCACTATCAGCAGGTGGCACTATGTCTATGTGTTTTCCATCTATGGCACCCAAGCAGTGAGGAAAATTCCATCTCTCTTCAAAAAGTTGTGCGGTTTCCTTCCATTTATCCGATGAATCTGGAAACTAAAATAAATATTATTTTGTTGTGTTATAGGATGCTGACAACTCGACTGAAAATACAATAGATACAACGGATAATGCTGCTACAAATGTTAGTACAGGGAATACAGACGATATTACGACACCTAAGAATACTCCATTACCTGCTACTAGACCGGGAAGAAAGAAAATGACAGAGCAAGATCACTTAACTACTGACATATTACTATCTGTGAAAGACCATTTTAAGCGTCCTGCTTCTGCTCCAGCAACAGAAGATCGTTACGATCTTTTGGGAAGATCTATCGCAATGAAATTAAGATCATTAGACAAGCGTCAACGCTTGATTGCGGAGAAGTTAATTAACGACACCCTGTTCGATGCCGAGATGGGCAATCTGAATACCGAAGCAATTCAGAATCGTCGAAGTTTAGCTTTTGTTTCTTCACCAACTCCTAGTCTCTCACGAACTCCAAGTCCTTCGCCCTCACTAGTTCAACAATATTATACACAACCGTATACTCATACCGCTTCTGTTGCGCCTCAAATTCAACCCTGCGTATCTCCGATACAACAGTACAACACCCAACAACAAAGGTACACGATTTCTCCTGCACCGCAAAGTCAGCCCTGCGCATCTCCAATTCAACAATATAACACTCAACAACAAACTACTTCTCCTGCACCACAACGTCAGCCCTCACCAGCACTACAAGAAGAATTTGACACACAAATAACAACAGCAACATTTTATTCAAATTTTAATTAACAAATGATTTAAATAATATATGTACATACATATGTAATTGGTTAATTAAAATATGTACCTACCTATTAAACTTGTTTAACGATTTGAATTTGGTTTTAATTATTTACTCACCTGTAAATAGTCGTCTTTCAGTGCTTCATAAATAGCATCGCATGTTTCTGGTATTATTCGGCCCAAAGCCTGAGGTGATATAATAGCAGAATATTTAAGACACTCGAATGTTCTTCCTGTTGCAAGAAATCTTAATGTTACTGATAGTCTCTCATGTGCTGATATTGCTTTCCTCATAACAGTATCTTGTCTTTGTATTAACGGAGTAATCAATGATAATAGTTTCAAATAATTTTTTTCATCCATTCGTAAATAATTTTTGTAATCTGTTAGTGTAAATCTCAATTCATTTATCAAATTTACGTGGGAGAATTGCTTTCTTTTCAATAACCAGCGTTTAGACCATTCAGTGCGCTCTCTTTTTCTTTTTCTGTTCTGCAGAACAAGTGTTAGGCCAAGTACAGCTATCACATCGTCGTCGTCCATTGCGTCCTACACACCATCACGTACTACGTAGCTCAACTCAGAGTTCATGTCAAGACGGTGCATGCAAAACCTAACGTGTATGTGTAGTATGAAACTCGGTTATGCTTGTCGGTTTTGCATGCACGGCTAAAACCATCATGCAAAACCTAGCGTGTATGGCCTCCATAAGGGAGGATAAGTAACATTGTACGCAACAATGTCCAGCTAGGGTGGGCAGCATTTGGAAAACTTCGTCGAGTCTTTTCATCGCCCATACCCCAATGTCTGAAGACGAACGTCCGGTAGGACGCACTCGTTTAACAGCCGAATACTGAAACTCCACTTAAATATTTAAGTACTGCTTAAACGTTTGAGCAGCTCCCATACTTAAATTTCGTATACCTAAACGTCTTTTTTGAGTATCTGTTAAATATAAGTGCTTCTTAAATTAAGTCCTGCTCAAATAGCACTCAGTTTAAAAGTCTTATACCGAAACGCTACTCAACGTTATTTATCTGTCAAATCAACTGTCACACTGATTTGAGCAGCCCTTAAATCTGAGAGTGGTCGCGAGCTCCCTCAAATCAAGATAAATCTATTGAAACTTTTCAAATAGTGATAAAAATGTCTCTATCGTCCTTGTCTTCACTTTCGGATCACGAAAGGCCAACTGTGAGGCGCAGAAATGAAGAAAGGCTGAATGCTTTTGAAAAGTACGACGACATGGAGTTTGTTTCACGGTTCCCGCATCTCGAAACAAATTGTATTGTACAGGGTGCGCCAGAGAAACTTACTTATTTGAAAAAATTCCCGCGTGGTGAGTTGGGCGGGTAGAGGGGCAAGAGGGGGCGCATCTGGAGGAGGAAGTTCCCAAGTTTGTTTCTCCCTCCAGTCAGTTGCCATCATGCTCTGGTCTAAAGAGCAGCGGGCCTTCGCAGTTGAGAGCTTCTTTTCTAACGGTCGCTCACTTGTTGCTACGCAACGTGCCTTCCGCGCTCGCTTTGAAATTCCTCCTCACAGACTCGTTCCTGGCCGTAATTCGATTCTGTCGTGGGTTAACTCATTTCGGGAGTGTGGAAGTGTCGCTAAACCCAGAAATGGACTTCAACGGACCATCAGAACTCCGGAAAATATCGAAAGAGTGAGGCAGTCAGTTGTGCGTTCTCCCCGGCGTTCGGCTCGCAAACACGCAGCTGCTATGGGAATTTCTGATACCACTGTTCGACGAATTCTCCATGAAGACCTTAAATTTCATCCCTATAAATTGGCTGTTGTGCAAGAATTAACTGAACGCGATTTTGTTGCCCGTCAAAATGCATGTGAAATGCTGATTGACAACCTGCCTGAAGACGCAGTCGTTTTTTTCAGTGACGAGGCTCACTTCCACATTTCCGGCTGCGTCAACAAGCAAAACATGCGTTATTGGTGTGATGTAAATCCGCGTGAGCTTCACCAGAAGCCACTTAATTGTGAGCGAGTTACTGTCTGGTGTGCGGTGTCGGTAATGGGAATAATTGGTCCTTATTTTTTTGAAGAAAACGAACGCGCAGTTACCGTGAATGGAGCTCGTTACAGGAACATGATCGAGGAATTTTTTCTTCCAAGACTCGAAGAAATGAACGTTAGGAACGTGTGGTTTCAGCAAGATGGAGCCACAGCACACACAGCACGAGACTCAATGAATTTGTTGCGACAACATTTCCCCGACCGCCTCATCTCTCTCAGAGGTGATCTCCAATGGCCGGCACGCTCTCCAGATTTGACTCCATGCGATTTCTTTTTATGGGGTTATTTGAAATCCCTGGTTTATGTCGATCGACCACGGACTATAGCACACCTCAAGAACAACATTCGCGACGCCATTGCCAACATACCGATTGATATGCTGCGAAGAGTGGATACGAATTTCAAAAATCGACTTCATCAGTGTATGCGCAATGGGGGTCGCCATTTATCCGATGTCATTTTTAAGACTGCATAAAAAAAAATTGGGATATTGTATTCTGAAATAAAAAAAATTTTAAAACAATAACTGAAGTACTTTTTTTTTATTGACCTTTCAAATAAGTAAGTGTCTCTGGCGCAACCTGTATTTGGACTCTGTATTCGGTAGCACTATTAAACCCTTGACAAAAAGAAACCGAGCCATACAGCCAGTGGACCAAATTCTTATAACTCTCCGTTATTATGCGACAGGCAGTTACCAACGCGTAATAGGGAATATTTTTGAGGTTGAACAACCCACGGTGCATCGAATAGTGCATAAAGTAACAGCCAAAATAGCCAGCTTGAAATGAAGATTTATAAATATGCCAACACCAGAAGAATTTCCAGTTGTGGCAAATGAGTTATTTGCAATAGCAGGATTTCCAAGAGTTGTGGGAGCTGTGTAACTCATATTAAAATAAATTCGCCAGGTATGTACTTACCAACTTAACTGTTAATCATGTGCCCAAAAAAGTCTTATTAATGCTAATAATAAACAGTACAACAGCAATTCATAAGTCTTGTTACATTAGCAATTATAACCTTATTTGTAGAATTGTTTCTACAAAAATATGATAAAGGTGGTGCCCAATCTGAAGTTTATCGGAACAGGAAAGGCTATTTTTCTCTTAATGTGCAAATGGTATGTGATGCAAGACTGCGCATAAGGAATATTATTGCAAGATGGTCAGGTTCTGTACATGACAGTGCCATCTTCAATGATTCACCACTATGTGCTCAATTAGAGCGCGGGGACTTTAGGGCTGGTATTATACTTAGGGACAGTGTATCCATGTCGACCTTATCTGCTGACTCCATTATTGCATACAAGGACAGCTGCTGAACAAGCTTATAATCAATCCCAAATAAGTACCAGGAATCCTGTGGAAAGGCTTTTCGGGGTTCTTAAAAGAAGATTCCCTTGCCTCCAAAACGGGATGGGCCTAAATATTAAAAACATACCACCAGTAATTGTAGCTTGTGCAGTGCTTCATAATATTGCCCTGTTGCGATTGGATGAACTCTCGGAGGAGGATTTTTCTTTACCCTATGTTGAGGAGGAACCCACAGAACAACCACCTATAGGACTTAACATCAATCAAAACTGTATTGTAAGGACCAATTTAATAAATACACATTTTGCCACTTAAATAGTTTTATTTCAATGTTTAGATTTCAGTATCTGTAGTCTCAATTTCCAATAATGCATTTCTATGTTGTATTTATTCATTTCCATTTTGTTTTTATTAATGAGATATTTGGTTTCTAATTTGACACAGGGGCGTAGCTACCGCCGTATTTGCCGTATCAATTATACTGGGCCCCCGGGGCCACGGGGGCCCCCAAAGTGTGTAAGGAAAAAGAATAAAAAGTTTCTAATTTATTTTATTTTACAAATGACAAAATTCTATAAACCAATTCCTTTTTTTCCCGCCTTAAGCGTGCGTTCAAAAGTTGGCAACACTCTACATCGTTATGGCGGGCTGCGGAACTTCCCCGTTTTACTTACTTCATCTTCAACTCAGCGGGGAATCCCCGGGAATCCTTCATCGATATCGCGATGTACGTGTACGTTGTTGTACTTTGCATTGGATGTTAAACCACGGAGTGCAGTGCACTGTTTATTTACGCGCTTTATATAAATGTGCATTACATTGTAATTCAGTACAAACAATATTGTTCTTCTGGTTTAGCAGTATTAGTAGTGATTTGTAAAAGAAATGAGTGAAAGGAAAAGAGATTATCCCAGCGGCGCTGAGAAAAGAAAAATTAAACAGAAAAGGGACGAGGTTATAAAAAAAGTGCCCAAAATTTCTTCATTTTTTCAGAGACAAGATACTGTGAGTGATTTAGATTGGAAAGGTAAGTACTACCCAACCCATTTATTAGGGGCCCGTAGTGATAAACAAGGAAATCTTTTAATTTCGGTCTGTCCATCTGTCCGTCACAAAAAGTTGTCTCCCCCCTCGATTTTCACAATTATACTGTTATTGGGGTTCCGTGCCTTGATTAAAAAAACAAACAAAATTCTAACTTATCTATAGGATCGATTTGTTTTGTTGTTGGTCTATCAGTCCGTATCGTATCGTTAATTGCGTGTTGAGAGCTTCAGATGTGCAGACTCGCTTTCGGGTTCTCGTTTTGTATGGCCACTACACTACGCGCTGCGTTTAAATAGCACGCAGGTGTATAGTAATGCATGGACGGGCTGCAGGTGATTTTGTATCTACTAATAGGTACGAGCACAATCCGCGTAGAGTCTGTGTGCGTCTGAACTGAACACTCTCTAACTGTGACCCTTAGTAACGTTATTTATTTATATATAACTCTTTTTAGTTTATTATCAAAGCATTCGTATTTATTTTTTAACAATTACTCGTTTATTTTTAGATTCTTCTGAAGCATGTTCTTCGTCACATATCCATCCGGAAATAAAAGAAAGCCAAGCACATACTTTATCGGATGTCCATCCAGATATCGAGGAACCCCAAGTCACCGATTCTGGTATATCTGCAGATTGTAATATAATTTCATCAGATAGAGGAAATTTTGGTGAATGCGAACGAAAAATAATTTTTAAATTGGGTCCTTTTTAAACCACAAGGACCATTTCCAAAAGTTTCAGAAAATAACCGACCTTTTTCGGCTTATTATTATTCATATTTCAATCAGGCAGGCATAAAAATTATAAGGTAATGTTATTCTAACGTTTTAAACAAACCATACTGTCACTTCTGTTGGTTATTAGCAGATCGTCAAAACAAATCGTACTCCTCTGCTTGGGTTAACGGTGTTTCGGTTAGAAGCAATTTCACACAAACTATTTTTCACCATGAAAAGTCACAGCAGCATATTAGTGCCTCACTCTCTTATAATAATTGGTTGCAAGGAAATACCATCGATACTCTATTGAAAAGTGAAATCGATAGTAAAATTACATTCTGGAGAGATGTACTGCATCGTATAATTAATGTTATAATTACTTTAGTATCTTGTAATCTACCTTTGAGGGGGCATGATTATGATTCTGGCAATTTCACGTCTGCTATCTAACTATGATGCAACTTTAAAAGAACTTCTTCTAAAACCGAAAGGTGAAATAAATTATTTAAGCCCTACGATTCAAAACGAAATTATTAGTTTGCTTGGTACCACCGTTAGGAACAATATTATCTCAGAAATTTCAGAATTCTGGATACAACACAAGACTTGTCAAAAATTTACCAACTATCTGTAGTTTTTCGATATATCTCGGTTACAGAAAATGATGATAATGTGCCTAAGGAAATAAAAATCGGTGAGTCCTTTTTAGGATTTATAGCAGTAACCGATTGCAGTGCTGCGGGTCTGAAAACTGTCATTTTAAATTTGACTAAAGAATATGGAATTGATTTGACTAAATGTAGAGGACAGGGATACGATGGAGCAAATGTTATGTCGGGTGTGTATGGAGGATTACAAACCCTAATAAAAGAGCATGCTCCAAATGCCGATTATGTTCATTGTGCTGCGCACGCTTTAAACTTGGTTTTGAACGATGCTGCGAGACATGTTCGTGAAGTATCGACTTTTTTTGATAATTTAGAAAAAATATATACATTTTTTGGCAATAGTATAAAACGCTGGGCTATGCTAAGTGACGATTCATCTGAAAAATATTTGATTACCCTTAAAAAGGTATGTCCTACCAGATGGTCTTCTAGGAACGACGCTTTATTAGCAGTAAAGAAATTTTTTTTACTAATCATGAAAACTTTGTACCAACAAAATTTTATTTCAAATAAAAAAGATGAACGTGAAGAATGTAAAAGTATAATTAATATTTTAGAGAGTTTTGATTTCTTAGTGCTCGTTACATTTTTTTCTTCACTATTTGAAATTATTAATCCTGTTTCTAAAGCTCTACAGCATGAAAATAATGACTTACAGAAATCTAGTATTTTATTAAGTAATCTTTTAAATAGACTGTGCCAATTAAGAAATCAGAATTCATTTAATAGTTTGCTAAATGAATCCAAAGATTTAGCAAAAGAGTGGGGGGTAACAACTGTTTTTAAAAACAGTAGGCGAAAGATAACGAAGCGTTTTTTTATGAGTTATCACAAGATGAGAGAATTTCCGACCCGGAATCCTATTTCAAAGTCAATGTATACTATTGCTGTTTAGATATATTAATTTCTCGAACTGAAGAAAGATTTCAGAGCCTTTGCAACCTGAGTAGTATATTCGAAATATTACAACCGGAGAAACTCCTATCTTCTTCAAGCGAAGAGATATTAAACGCTTCCGGAAAACTGTCTGCTAAATACAGTAAAGACATCTCACTTAATCTTTGTGACCAATTAAATCACTAAAAACATGCTTAAATTCTGAAATTAAAAAAAATTATTCCATTAAAGAACTCATTGAATTATTGCTAGTAAAATTCAATAGTCTTGCATCCAGTTTTCCCGAGGTAATCACAGCATGCTTTTTATTCTTGACCCTTCCAGTTACAACCGCAACGGCAGAAAGAAGTTTTTCAAAATTAAAACTAATAAAAAATTACTTCAGAACTTCGATGGGACAAGAACGGCTGTCAGACATCTCACTATTGTCCATAGAGGCAGAAACTTTAGAAAAACTAAAATCATCATCAGCCATAAATGATTTAATAAATCAGTTTGCCGAAAAAAAGGCAAAGAGAGTGAATATTTAAAATTCGATTTTTATTTGTAAAATGGTTAAATTATGTGATAAATAAATATTTCTTTTCAAAATAGTATATATTACTTTAAACTGACCAATCGCTGAGCTTCAAATTTGACGCTCACACGTGCGGGCCAATGGGACACCACAAAGCGGCGGCGGCCATTTTTTGGCTCCACGAGAGATTCAGTGTAAAAAGGAAGAATCAGCGAGCGAGCGTTGCCGCGTTAATATTAGGAAAAAATACATTATACTCAAAATCGTTAATAAACTTCATAAATTTAAGCTTGGACTTTATATGTATGTGTGAATACGTGTCATCTATCAATTTCCGTGCACAGATTACGTAATTCAACGAGACCAGCGACCGAAGTTCAGCCACGTGGATCGAGGAGTTCATCGAGGGAAGCGGATCACCTAGGTCATCAAACGTGAGTAGCTTTTGATTAGTTTGGTGGTAATAGATCAGGACAAGTGCTATTTGAACCGGTTTTCCATTTTTTTGATCATCATCAATATTCGCGTCGTTCCCAGTGTGCTGTCGGGGCACAATTGATATTCAATTTTTTGGTTAAAGCGTGCCAGTCCGCAGATCAAATTTGCAATCTTAAATCATCAAGCTATCTTCGGGAGGGCGGATCACAGATTATAGATTAGCCTCTGTTCGGAAATGACAGTTCGTACGTGCCAATAACCAATCCGTCTACTTTGACATTTGTTTCGATCAGTGTAAATAATCGCGGATTGCAATCCAAGAACTTCCTGAGTTCAAGTAAAACTTAGGGTTGATTTGATTAAAATACATTATATCAAATAATATGGCATTAGCGGTTTTTTCTAGTGACGACAGTGATATGGAGGTGCTAGCTCAGTTATCCGATTGGGATACTGATAGTGATGCTGAAGATATTAGACAACGCGCTAGTTTACGAAGAATCAGAAGGGTGAACTACATGCAGTCTCGATTATGCCGAGTTCACCTTTAGATTCAGGTTAACTAAATCTGGAGTGAACTCGCTATTATCTCAATTGATGCCGTTTTTTCGAGACACCTCCACATGGTAAAGAATTTGAGATGATGCAAAGTACATATGACTTATTTTTTTTATAAAGTGTGGGCCTGGGTTTGGCCTTCGATTACTCCTGAAGGAGTTATGTCGAGGCCGAGGATGTAGCACGCTTACCCAGAAAATGCCTATTCACTCTGGCCTTGAATACACCAGCATAGCACCACCCAGGGATCACGTGTAGGGTCTCGAGGGTATACCTACGGACGTGAGCAACCCCGATCCCCAAAATATATCTAATAACAGTTTTTATATTTTAGGAATCATGGGATTTCACCACTCCATCAATTGCTTTTAACATTACGGTTTTATGCCTTAGGCACCATGCTGATCCGAATCTCTAAATCAACAGCAGGCAGAAAAGTGCGCGACATCTCATATGCAATTGCTAACTTTTATGATGAATACATTGTAATTCACCAGCAAAGTGCGGAAAATTCTACCAAATTGCAGGATTTCCTCGAGTTCTTGCTGCAATTGATTGCATTCACGTATTCAGTCTCCATGTGAGTATTTGATAACTTATGAAATAAATACAGAATTTTGTATCTTCTAATAACCAAGATCTCTTTTAAGTAATGTAATTGGTGAGGAATTTAGAAACCGTAAGGGTTATTTTTCTTTAAATGTCCAAGCAATCTGTGAGTCTGATTTGAAATTTATGAATGTTGTGGCTCGCTTGCCAGGTTCAACACATGATGCTACTATTTTCAACAACTCAATTCTTAGAGGTGCTGACACTTAATTTACTTTGATTTTAAAATGTTTTTAATGTGTTAACTAAATATTAATACTTAAATAAGTCCTTGTTCACAGCTCAATGTGATACAGGTCAGGTCAGTAACCGCTGGATGCTTGGTGACAGTGCTTACTCAAACAGACCATATCTATTAACACAAATTCTCAATCCTGTTACTGAAGCTGAACAGCGTTATAATGAAGCACAAATTAAAACCAGAAATACTATTGAAAGGAGGTTGAGAAAAAAAAGTTACATAAAAATAATCTAGGTATTTCCAATATTCAAGAGTCCAAATAAATACTTACACTGCCATACTTTCAGAATTGCAATGTTGGTATATATTTGTGTAATATTTTGTATGCTTACATCTTGAATCATATCTATGTTATTGTTAATATTTGGGATGGTATATTTGCCTTTCCAGAACATTTGGTGTATGGAAGAGACGTTTTCCTGTTGTGGCACTAACTTTGCGGTTATCACTGCCAAAGGTCCAAGCAATAATAGTTGCCACTGCAGTTTTACATAATATTTGTAGGAACTATAATTTAGAGGAAGTTCCTACAGAAGTGGAGTTACCAACTGCACATATTGTTGAACAATCAAATTATATTGAACTCCAAGATGTCAGTGAAAGAGCAGCCCTTATAAATAATTATTTTAGATAGATTAGTATATTAAAATAAACAATCATATCGATTCACATTTTTTATTTAAGACACTCTCATATAGTAATTAAAAACACATACATTTCTTTCTTAATTATTCCTCCTCAGTTGCAATTAGAACTTAGCCAAAAAAGAAAACATAGATACAAAATTAACTAAAACTTAAAATGCCAGATAATAACTATTAATACTACAATTTAAATAATAATACGATTAGTACTTACACAAAACTATATTTAGACCTGCTCTTTTAACAATTTTAATTCTAATTTTAAGGGACTGTCCTTGAAATTATAAAAAAACATTTTTTTATTACGGATTTTTACTCTACATGTAAGTAGAAATAAATCTGTCGAAACGTTTCCCGGATTTCGAACGTTTACGATATTTTAAACGCGTTTGAAGTTGATACCGTCAGCGCGCTCTGCTCGTCTCAGCGGGGCGCCCGGCTGGCTGAGTTCCTGCAAGTCTTAGGGCGTCTGACGCAGGTATACAGAGCCTTTAATGCGTAGAAACCTTTGAATAGGGTCCCTACTTTGTCCTCATTCGATTTTGCAACGGTTATTTCAGTCTGGCTTCGGCATTGAAAGCGAAAACATTGTAGCGTGTGTGTTTTTTGTTTTTCGTTATTTTCAAGAAATTTATGTAAAATTTGTGCACAATATGCCTCGAAAGGGTACAAAAGATCAACCGAAACAGTACGGGCGCAAAAGATCGCATCCGGGCATCCTAATCGCTGGGAATTTGAAAAGAGCAAGTCGTTCACAAGCACGTCAGTACAGAAAATTTTACAAAGTGGCAAATTGGGAAGTTATGAACTAAGTGTTGATTCAGTGTACTGCTTTTTGTACTTAGTATTAGTTTTTAACTTTTTATCGTACGTTTCGTGTAAAGAGTGCAACGGACGAATTGCTTTTTTCATGCGTGATCGACGAGGCATCGGTTTCAAACTGAATTTAAAATGCGAGTGCGGGGAAAAAAGTGTTGTTTCGTGTCCACTTATCGATTAAGCTTATGAAATAAATCGCCGAATCGTGTTTGTTTTTCGTTTATTAGGCCTCGGAATAAACGGTTGGAGCAGGTTTAGTGGCTCAGCAAGTCGGAGGCCATGACGTTTCATGGCCCCCGGCGGAAAGGGAGGGAGATCTCAACCCCTCACCCGATCCGCAGCAGACGCACCGGGCGTCGGCGGAGGGCGGACAACGCCCTCTTCCAGCCCCCCTAAATGGGTCCAGGGGCGACGGACTTGGGCACGTCCGTCCCCTACAACATCAGAACCCGAGGTGGGGGCGCGTGTGGTGTTGGAATCCCACATAATCACCGCGTCTCCCCAGGCGCGGCGGTATGCGCAAAGCATTTCCCCTCCTAAAAAAAAAAGCGGAATGACGACCAGAGTATATTACGGTTGTCTAGAAAATATAAAAATCGCGACGAAATCGGTTTACGATTATCCGCCGAAATTCACATTCTGTGCAAGCCATGAAGGACGCGATATGGGCCACGTATTACAAGAGCTCCATGGATAAAAAACCCCAGCATGAGAAGTGTCCACCAGGAGAAAACAGCTGGTGTACGTGGCGTAAAGCTCAAGCGTCGCATACTTTGTCTTCATATAAGTATAAAGCTCCTCTTAGTGACTGTTCTGAATAACGCTGTGTTCAACTTGTTTTTTGCTGTCGGTTTGTTGATTGTTGTGTTGCTAAGGAGGTTAAACGTGCCGATGGTTGGAGGTACATTGTGCCGCGGCACAACGAACCCCGTTTAAGGCACAACTAACCCCACATGAATCTAATTATTATTTGTATTGTTTTTAGGATGAGAGTTTACAAAAGGAAGACAAATAGGGGTACCACTTCTCAAGACTTACTCCAAAAAGCCGCTGAAGCTGTTATAAATGACGGACGAAAATTAAAAACAGTAGCTCGTGAACTGGAAATATGTTATGCTACATTACAAAGATATGTTAAGAAACTTCAGCTCGGACAAACTCCTACGGTTGGATATATCCGTAAGTTGGTGTTCAATGCTGAAGAAGAGGCGGTCTTAGCTTCGTATTTATTAAGATGCTCCACAATTTACTTCGGTCTTTTACCTGAACAGGTGAAAAAGCTTGCTTATGAATGCGCCTTAAAATTCAATCAACAAAATATTCCCCCGTCGTGGCATAAAAACCGCATGGCTGGTAAAGACTGGTTTACAAACTTCATGCAGAGAAATCCGACTCTTTCTATTAGGACTCCAGAAGCTACAAGCGCAGGACGGGCGACGTCGTTTAATAAGCACAATCTTAGCAATTTTTTCGATAAACTTAGCCACGTACTTGACAAGTACCACTTCACCCCTTCACGAATTTGGAATTTAGACGAAACAGGTGTTACAACAGTCTTGAAGCCGAAAAAAATTATTGCTAAAAAGGGTGTGAAGCAAGTGGGTGCCATCGTATCTGCAGAGCGTGGTACATTAGTGACAGTAGAATTGGCGGTGAGTGCAATAGGAAACAGCATACCACCCATGTTTATTTTTCCGCGCCTGAAATTCAAAAGCCTTTTTATCCGTGACGGCCCAATGGAGTGTATTGGAGCTGGCAATAGCTCCGGGTGGATGTCAAGCAAAGAATTTATAGTATATTTGAGTCTATTAGAATCAAAAACCGCAATGTCCATAAAAACGTAAAAAATTGTTATCTATGGCATGTTAAGCTCTAGATCAAATAAAACACTATTGTGAGTTCGATACGCACCTAAAAGCGCAACGTCCCGTAGGAATTAATGATTAAAAATCAATGTATGCTACAAAAACAGCATGGTCTATTAGTGTATGTATCCGAACGCGCAATGTCCTTCACAGCCAATCACACGCCGCGTAACAATATGGCGAACTATGATGTTTGCTCGTGACTGTGCTGTTGTATTATTTTAATTTGAATGTGATAAAGTGGATTTTAAAGCTGTAAGTTATACTCAAAAATCAAAATGGATTGCTATCCTCAAGTAGCAGATAAAAAACATGCAAGAAAACGTCGGATTGATAGTGAAAACTGGAAGAAGAATCTGGCCAAAAAAGTAGGTATACTCAAATTAAACTGTCTTGATACGTGTTAAATACTTTTTCTTTAGGTAGGGCCTATTATCTAACTTTACATAGTATATATTATCAAACAATAACCTTATTTTAAAATCGCAATTTTACAGGAGATAAATTAAAAGGTATAAATAAATAAAGGTATAAATTAAAATAGCACAACTCAAGTATTTTGTAAAAAGGCGTTTATTGGTAAATGAAAAAGAAAATATTTTTATTCAAATAGGCCTTTACAAGCACTTATGAATAGTCTGACTCTAAGGTAAGAACTTCATGGTGGATATGACAAATAAAAAAGTGCTGAAAAAGAGCTTACGAACTAAAAATGAAATATTGGTATAATCTGAAAAGTAGCTTACAAACTAATGTGTAGTACTATTGCAATTTTTTTTATTTTGTTTGTTACAGATACGCTCCAAAAGATTTGCCTGTTAGGCCGACTTGCTCTCATAAAGACAAAAAGCTTCGCTGCTCTGATATAACAATGAATAACGTGCAATGTTTTCATGAATCCTTTTACGCTATAAAGGACAAAATCAAACAAGATACGTTTATATTAAAACATGTATTATTAGTAAAAACAAAACGCCGTCGTCCAAGGTCAAATTCAAAGAACTATAAACCCAGACAAATGCAAATGATATACCGGGTTTATTGCAGATCTGATAAAAAGATGGTATTTGTTTGCCAAAAAGCTTTTTTACAAATATTGCATATAAAAAGATATCGGGTAGAAAATGTTGTTAAAAATTATTATTTAAAAGGAAATTTCCCAAAAGAGAACCGCGGCGGTGACCACAAGTCACATAAATATGAAGATAAAAAACAAAATGTAATTTTATTCATAAAAACATTCAAATGCTCTGAACCTCATTACTGCCGAGGCAGTACTAAGCGTATGTATTTACCATCCGAATTGAGCATAAATAAAATGGCCAAAATGTACAATGATAAGGCAGCTGAACATTTGAAAGTAAAACCCTTATATTTCCGTCACATTTTTAATACTTCCTTCAACTTAGGTTTTGGCAGTCCACGAGTCGATGTATGTTCAACATGCCTGCAATTGACTGAAAAAATTAAAATGGCGAGTGAGAGTGACAAAGCTCGATTGATGGTAGAAAAAACTGTACACAAAAGACGTGCGAAAGCATTTTTTGAAATGTTAAAAACAGAAGATCCGTCGATAAAAATAATATCTTTCGATTGCCAAAAAAATATGGCTTTACCAAAAATTCCAGACCAAACCACTTACTACTCAAGACAGTTGTATTTTCATAATTTTACAATAGTAGAAGGCAATTCCAAATCACAATTGACGAAACAAAATGTATTCAGTTATTGTTGGACTGAGGACGAATATGCAAAGGATGCAAACCTAATATCATCAGCGGTTTATCACCGACTCTGTAATACAGAATTTGTGCCAGAATGTCATACACTTCGAATTATGGCCGACGGTTGCGGCGGGCAAAATAAAAACACAATTCTAATAGCTATGCTCTCTAAGTGGTTCATCCAAAATGCACCAGCTCAAATCAAACTCGTGGAAATAGTGTTCCCGGTAGTAGGCCATTCCTTTTTACCGGCTGATAGAGTGTTTGCCCGAATTGAGAAGGAATTGCGAAAGATGGAAAACATAATAAGTCCGAGTCAATACATGGATGTAGTCGGACAACATTCTACCGCTATAAACATAGCATCCACTTTTCAAATATTCGACTGGAAAACTACAGCAAAGGATATTTTTTTAAACGTCGGTAAATGGCATGTTCCTTTTGCAAAATGTAAAAGATTTTATCTGAAAAAGTCCATAAGATTTAATGACATGGTTGGATTTAGAGGAGAACTTCATTTCAGACAAGACTTAGGCCAATATAAAAATATTTGTAAAAAGAATAAAAATACTGCAATGATTGCTCCAACTGTAATACAACAGGGAGTGACAGTAAAACAGCTAAAATTGAGAGATGTCACAAAATTGCTTGAAACGCATTACGGTGATGATTGGCGTAATTTAGATATCTTGAAATATTTCGCTCGAGTGGTGCCACAAGACATTTCGGTAGAACATGATGATCAAGTAGACGATGACAACCTTGGCGAGTCAATGTGCGAACCACAAGAGGAACTACCATCATTAATAATTTAGTTACCTATAGGTTGTACATGTTAATAATGTTACTGCTAATAAATAAAGAATAGTTTTTAATACATGCGTGTTTTTATTTGTATTTATAATAACGTATGTATTTGAAAGTCCCCAATATAGCCCGAAAAATTGCCGAATTTATGTAATAGTGGGCGGGCCACATGGTTCGAAGACCTGATGGCCGATGAAGCAGAAAAGTTCTTGAATGGCAGCCTCGTACCGGTAGACACAGCGACCCCCACGAGATGGTGAAGAGATAGGTCACAGATAACCAGATTCTTCTGCAAAAAAACGTGTGTGTGTACTTATGTACCCACGTAAGAATTTGTACCCGAAATTATATGTGACAAAAACTGCACTAAAAGCATTTTTTACTATTCAGTCGTGAAATTGTAGAGTCCAAACTCTTTGCACCTGTCATTATTGACAATAACATCATTACTCACTCATTGACACTGACAGTTGCGATTTTTGCGATGTTCCGGATATACCGTTATCAGCTAGCTTCATCCGTCAGAATTTTCTGATAAAGTTGCATCTTATAATTTCACCTTCATCATTTTTTCATTACGCGCCTAAAGAAGTATAACTTCAAAAACTATAAAAAATGGCTATTTACCTTAAGTTACACTGAAACCTAAATAATATAAATAAATAAAATAATAATAAAATTTCTATCACGCGCCCACTTTTACAGAAACGCACACAAATGAAGAAAACACAGTCATAAATCTCATAAAACACTCACGTAAACGCGCCCGCATATAGTCTGAAAATTAGTTATTCAGCTTAAAAGTAAAATTATAATTATGTACCTAATAAACTAACCACAATAGTACAAATTATCATTTGTGTTTTCTATTCCGTGCAAAATCAAGTATCAAAATTTTCTTGGACACAACACAGAACAATGTCCAACAAATACATGCAACAGAAACAGCAAAGTCCACCGGTTTGTTTCCAAACCCGCAAAGTCCAAACTGTTTATTTCATTTTCTTGTATCTAATACAAATCTACATCATTTTTATTATTTGGGAATAATTAAAACATTATGTGCTTTTATTTACAAAAAATTATCTTGCCAAATGACGTGAAAGAAACATATAAATTATAAAATTATTAATTGCGGCCAGATCATTAAAAGGGACATTGCGGTTTTTGATTCTAATACTCATTTAGATCACTTCATAAAATACACTAAACCTACCGCTTCAGAACCAGTGCTATTGCTTCTAGACAACCATGCATCCCATATCGACATCGAAGTGATTGAGAAAGCAAAGAACAATTCAGTGATTATGTTACCTTTTCCGCCACATTGCACTCACCGCCTTCAACCACTCGATGTGGGCATCAATGGTCCATTCAAAGCATATTGTGCCAAAGCACAAGAAAACTGGCTTCGTAATAACCCCGGCAAAGTGATGTCTATCTACGAAATTCCAGGCATGGTAAGATATGCTTGGCCTTTGGCATCGACTCCTACAAATATCACAAACGCTTTTAAGAAAACTGGCGTTTGGCCATATGATCCAAACATTTTTACAGATAATGATTTTGCACCGTCTTTTGTTACCGATCGTCCAGAGACAGAAAATAAATCCATAGATATCACGAATCAGCCTGGCCCATCAGGACTGCAACAAACGACTAACGAATCTACAGCGTCTAGCCCAGATGTTTTTCAAAAATCTTCGGAGCACAATTCTCACACTGGTGTTTGCAATATCAATCATATAAGCACCACAGAACAGGTCGAGACGGAACCAGACCCATCCTTTGCAGCTCACGATGACGAACCACAACCAGGAACATCTAAAGATGCCCCTTTCTTACCAGAAAGTATTAGACCACTACCCAAAGCTCCACCTCGAGTGGTAACAGGGCGTAAACGAAGAATCAGAAAGAGTGCCATTCTTACCGACACCCCAGAAATGAACGCGATAGCCGAAGAACAAGCAAACAAGAAAAGGAAAGTGGAAACAGTTACAAGCAAGAAAGGGAAAGGAAAGGGAAAAAGTACCAAAAAGAAAACAAAAACTAACGCAAAAAAAAACAAGAAACAAATCAGCAAAAAGAAAAGTATTGCAAGAAACAGATGGAGAAGATGACGATGAATGCTATTGTATTATTTGTTGTGACTCCTATTATAACTCGCGACCAGGAGAGCAGTGGATACAATGCACTATATGCAACCACTGGGCACATTCAAAATGCAGCTCTGATGAAAATTGCACGATATATACATGCCCAAATTGCTTTTCTGATTTTTCTGACTCTGACTAATAAAAATAATATAACTTTATAACATCTAAAAAGATACTACCTCAGGTTTACCCTATAGTCTGATTTATGACTGATTAACGTTATGTAGATTTTGTTAATAATGTAACATATGATATCCTGTTGAGATATATAAATTACTGCATTAGCAAATGTGTGTTACAAGAAGAAACTTACGTTTATTTTGTTAATTTAGAAAAATAATTGCTAAATATTAAGTTTTATGTTTATTTTTTGAAGTTTTGTTCCAAATAGACACGTTACTCTGTTGATCACATTAAAACAGTATCTACAATGTTTTTACATATATAAATTTATGTAAGTTACAAGTTGTTAAATTTTGGATAAATATACGCTATTATTAAATTACACATTTTATTGCTGTTTTAAAACCCAAAAAGTCTACTTTAACATATTATAGATATAAGCGGCACAACTTACCTCATCATCGACACAACCCGCCCCTTGATGGGGTAAGTTCCGTAAGTTGTGCTCCTCTGACTTGTTGTATAACATTGCATATAATTTAATTAACTACGCATATGATTAAAGACAGCCTATTGTTTCAAAAACTACATAACATTTCATACTTCAAAAAAGATATCTTTTACTTAGATAATGCGGAAGATATCTTGCGTTTTAGTGAAATCGGCACGTTGAACCCCGCCCTCCCCTACCCTTGAGAAAAGCAGCCGAAAGAAAGAACGTAAATTATGGCACTTTATTGATATAAAGTGCAATAATTAACGTTATATGTTGTACGATTTATGTTAATAAAAAAAGGCCTGTTCAGCCGAGGAAACTGAAAATCTGCGGTTGACTCCTAATTACTCGGTTAATAAAGTTTTTTCAAATGATCAAGAATCAGCATTAAAAAAATATCTTATAACGTGCTCAAAAATGTGCTACGGTCTTGACACGACTGAAACTAGAAAACTAGCTTATTAAATGGGTACATACCACAAGCTAAAGATGGGAAAGCTTGGGAAGCTAAAAAAATCGCAGGAAAAGATTGGTTGGATGGGTTTCGAAAAAGGAATCCAGATTTAACTTTGCGCAAACCAGAAGCCTGTTGCCTTTCAAGAGCTACATCGTTTAACCGGTATAATGTTGAAATGTTTTATAACAATTTGGAAGAGGTAATGAAAAGGTGTCCTAGTTTTAGCGACGGTACTAGACTATTTTGTCTTGATGAAACTGGTACGACGACAGTACAAAAACCAAAAAGAGTTTTGGCATTAAAAGGATCAAAACAGCTTAATAAAGTAACAAATGGTGAACGAGGAACCCTTGTGACAACATGCTGCGCAGTTTCTGCCACAGGCAATGCCCTGCCACCGGCGATGGTATTTCCTCGGAAAAATTTCAAATCTCCCATGTTGAAGGGCACCCCTATTGGTACATTGGGCATAGCGCAACCTACGGGCTGGATGAGCACCGAGATGTCCTCAGGTTATAAAGCATTTTGTAAAAGTAACTGGAAGCTCAAAAACAAACCCATCGCTTTTTATACTTGATAATCACGATAGTCACTTAGCTCTGGAGGCTTTGAATATTGCTAAAGAAAACGGCATGACTCTGCTTACCATTCCGCCTCATTCCAGCCACTCGATGTGTCAGTGTTTGGTCCTTTACAGAATTATTACAACGCCGCAATAGATTCATGGCTTTTGCGTCATCCGGGAGTACCTGTGACGATATACAATATTGCAGAACTACTAGGTGAAGCATTTGAAAAAGCAATGCCACCCATAAACATAAAATCGGGTTTTATGAAAACCGGCTTATTTCCTTTTGACAGGAACATTTTTACCAGTGAAGATTTTATGCCAAGCGAGATTACAAACAGACCTTTAGAACCTTTAGCTTCATTATTACTGCAACATGAACAGACAGCAAACCAGACTACGGCTTCCGAAATTTCCTTGATGCAGAAAAATGAGCAATCTCTAAACCGGCCTTCGACATCTAAAAACTCTGAAGAACAGAACGAACAGCTCTCAAATCAAAATACGGCGCCTGAAACTTTGTCATCGCTTCAACAAAATTTCGAAGAAACACAGTAAGTCAGTGATCCGATGAAGCAGCAAGAAAATTTAAGCTTAAGAATGATGTTAATAGAATGGAAGACATTTTAGTAAGCCCAATTGAATGCAGAGAATATCCAAAGGCTGGTCCCAGACTCTAAAAAAGGAAGAAAAAGAGGGAAAAAAAGTATCGCTACCGATACACTAATTAAACAAGAATTTGAAGCAGCCAAAGAAAGAGAAAACAAGAAGCGTAAAAAGAAAACTCCAAATGAGGGAAATATAAAAATAAAGAGAAAACCAAAGAGAGTCGTAAAAGTTACCAAGGTTTTATTTGCTAGTTCTGAGGAAGGCTCCGAAAATTTAGATGAAGATTCAGATATTGTATCTAGCGGTTCAGATGATATCCCTCTTTGTTTGTTGAAAACTCCAGAAAAAGATGATTTAATAATTGTAAAATTTATGGGAAAAAAGACGAAGCATTATAGAGGAAAATTATTGACGAATAATGAGTTAGATGAATATGATGTCAGTTATCTACGCAAAAGTAGTAAAGTTGATAATGTCTTTTATTTTCCTTTAGAACCGGATCTTGCTATAGTCAAACAGGATGATATTGAGCTTATATTGCCATTACCTAAAATGAAAAAACAAACGAAACGTCAGGCAGACTTCTATTCATTCCCAGAAAAAATTCTAAGGCAGTTTAATCTATTAGTTAAGAAAAGATTTTTCATAATATTATATTTTTTTATGTTTATTTTTGATTGCCAAAAATATGTTTAGATCATAATTGAAGTTAAAGGATGTTATATTTTTGTTGCTTTTTTTATTTGTATGTTTATTGATGTTGTTTAGTTCACTGTTATAGTGTACCCCATCTTGTTATACTGTACCCCTATAGCTGTTAAACTGTATGCCCCTGGGGCATACTATAACAAAATTGTGATCTCAGAAAACCTAAAAAAAAATGTTTCTATGTATAATTTTGATATTATTTCAAACCTAATATGGAGGTAAAGACTGTTGATTTTAAGGTAAAAAATAAGGAGACATTACAATAAACGGTTTTATTTCTAAAAAGAAAAATAACTTTTTTGTTACACTGTCCCCCACTTGACCCTACTCAAAACAGCAATGAGTCACTCAATAAAATGATTTGGATACGTGCGCCCGAAATTCATTCCGGCGCAGATGTGGTCAATATTGCCACGGAATTAGCAGTGATTATCTTCAACGAAAGTGAGGAATCATTGTTAATTGCCATGTATACATTTTTTCATTTATTATCTTTTTATGCGAAAAAAAAACGCGAAAATTCGATTTTTTTTAATAGCCGCCATTTTTTCGAAATTTGTACTAAACGAAAGACCGTCATTCCATGGCCAGAGGGTCACATATTGATAATATGCTTAACTCCTAAAAAAATAACAAAAAAATATGCTATTCGGCAAATTACTGTAAATAACTGCAGAAACATCACGTATTATCTCCCTGTTTTTGTACTAAATCAATAGATTTTTAGCTTAGCTACAATACATTAAATTTACGGCTGTATGTCTATTACTTTAAGAATTATTGATGTTTTTTTTGTCGATGTACACTCGAGACTAGCAGAGAGGGGCATTCAGAGGCCTGTTAGTGAACGCGTTCTTTGGATTTCGCCCAACGATGAAGAAGAAGTGCTTAGGTAAATAACTAGTGATCCCAGGCTAAGTGTTAGACGCATCGCAGTGCAACTACAGCTGTCTAGGTCCACCTAAAAACGTTTTAAAACCCTCCATACAGTACTGTAATACTGTATGGAGGGTTTTAAAACTTAAGATTACACATAGATTAGGACACATTTAAGGTGGCACAAAGAGCTTTAGTTTGCCTACAAGCTGGAGGTGCACTGTGAGCAACTTCGTTAGATATTTTAATTTATAGTTCAATGTTGTAAATAATTTAAATAAAACCTTTTCAGAATGTAATGTCTTTGTTTTAATGTTCCTGTTTAGGATTCCAACATAGGAACACCATAATTCTTAATGTAATAACAAGGAGGGTAGTCGCGAAACGGAACGAACTACATACCCACTTCATACATTTCAAAAAAAAAAGTGACGTTATTACCGCTAGCGCACCCGCCACATTCGCATTATATTGTACGGTCGACAAACCCATTGTAATTTTTGATAATTCGAATTAAATAAGTTATACAATCTGTCTCCGTCATTTACACCCTGAAGAGGAATCCCGTGTTTTGCCAAAACATATTTTGGTCCTTCAACGCCAAATCAAGAAAGCAGCCACGCGCGCACGACCTTCGTATGACCTCTTCGGACGCATCGTGTCAAGGCGATTTCTAAGTATTACCATCGCAATCTAACACGGAATCATCAAAATCAACAAGACAAGGTACGACCAGCCATCTTTCTCACCAATAACCCTTTTTCATGCTTGTGTTAATACCATGGAACGTTAATTCCAGTGATTGAGACGCAAGAACCTACTTCGGTTTGTGTCGTGTCTGGCAGCGTGTACCGTAGCCAGTACAGCTGCCACTTCTTAAACGTAAGTAGCGGAGACTGGGTCACAATGAATCGCGGGTCACAGTGGATATTGTACAATAACATACTGTGTTGCACTCACGCACACCAACAAACCTGTATTTGTTTCCGCTCGTCTATACCTGTTTGCGTCGCACTAGTCACGGTGTTTTAGCTTAGAACAAAAGTCAGGGATTCATAACCGGCCAGTATAGGTAGGCTCCTGCTTTTGGAGATACACTACTCAATTCAATAGATTTTTAATTTAGTCGTATAGTAATATCAAAAGTTATACTTACTTATTGATAGATGGCGCTGTTCTTAAAATGTCAATGGGTTTAGTCTAAACATTATGTTCCATCTTACTCAGATTTTCAAAAAATATCAACTATTATTTTTACAAATAAAAATATTGAAGCTATTATTATTATTATTTAGACACCTTTTAAATTAATTGTGTTAACACACAACGTTTGTTTAAATGGGTAAAATCGTCTAATAATCCAACACAATTTTTTTTAAATGTTTTAAATTTTATGGGGAAAAAAGGAACGCAACTCGCGATAGTGTCGTTTGTTGTTCAAAACTTCAAAAAATTATTCCGTTTTTCTCTCTTCGAGTAAATGGATGCGCTTCGATTAATTTGTGGATTTTTCTTGACGACTTGGCTTGTATGGACATTGACGATTCTGCTTCTAAACATTGACCTGGAAAAGTATTGGATACCGACGACAACGCTATATTTGATTGACCCTTGCACGAATATCTGGACTGTTGACTCGTTTGTTGTGCATCTGTTGTGTATAAACATGAACGCAAGCAAGTGTTGTGTGCTGAACTGCAAAAACACTCGTAAGTACAAATAATTATACTGTTAAAAATGTGTGTTTGTTGTACAAGTAATAATGGTTCTTTGTAGGTACGAACCGCCTGTCGGCTCTATTTAGAATTCAATAGTATAGAAATTAGTATTTCCTAATCTGGATAAACACACTGATTTAACTACATTAGGAATCGAATATTTATTTATACTTTATGCACTGAAGTACATAGGCGAACATAATGCCTTAGGCATATTCTACCCGTCTACCTTGGGGTGATGCAGAAACAAGCGAGGCAGGTGCACTAAAAGATGGTCAAGATTATGTGTACTTGTAAAAACTTTACTGTACCTATATTTTAAAATATTGAAATATAATAGTTAAATAAACACAAAAATACAATATTACATATACCTACATACTATATAAATAAGAAATATGTATATACATATATAATATATATATAAGTATAATAATATAAAAGTTAAAGTACCTTGAGCAAAAAATATAATCTTTTCAGGTCCAAATACTACTTTGCATAAGTTCCCTAATCCAGAAAAGGAGTTGGATAGATTCAATAGGTGGATATATGCAATTGGTGGAAATGTATTAGTGATTGACTCCCAGTCTATCTTTAAGAATGGACGAATCTGCCACTCACATTTTAATCCAAACTTCTACACTGCAAGCAGAAGACTTAGCAAAAATGCAGTTCCATCATTGTTTTTATCAGGTATGATAATCAATTTATGCAATATGAAACTGTTTCTAGATACACTATTACCAAGTGTGTCTACACCTACTTATCTAAAACATTTAACTCTTCTCGCAGGCCCTTAGTTGTTCATGTCTGCCTAGAGCATTAGCTGGCCCCTCACATATTCAGAAACTGAAACCATAAGACCTACCAAATGTGCTACTTGTATTAAACTTTTGATGGATGTTGTGTCAGATAGTGTGGTGATTATGGCACTATTTGCTAAGTTTATGGACTGCAGATAGCAGGTGATCATCACTTGAAACAACCATGACATATTTGAATAAATGTTCTCAATTCTGTTTCAGGTATCCACTCATCTTTGCCTTTACAAGATGTTACTAACTTAACAAGGGAAACTATATTTTCGGGTCAGAGATGTGAAAATGAGTTGGAACCAGTTGTTCTATCTCAAAATCAGCCTGCATCAATATTTGAGCAACCTGCCCCATCAACATCTAAAGGTACCTACTAGAATTATTTTGTTGTTGCATAAAGCATATTGATTAGATTATTTTCTGAAATCTAAAATTATTTTTCACTATTTCGGTGTCGGTTCCATACTAACAGTAGTTAACAGAACACTACTATTTTATTTTACTACACTCTTCTTCCGGCCCTGCCCTTGTCCTTTGTTATTTGGTTGGTGGAAAATATTTTTCTCATCCTCTTTTTCTTGTTAACTGTCACAATATCATTCGATCTATTACCATCACTACTATTTAGTTTTACTATACTAAACAATTATTTATACTCAAAGTCAATGCATTTATTTCAAATAGGCACATAAAGGGCACATTTTAACATAAAAAATTTAAATAAAAGTATTGATTCTAGTTGCCCATTCCAATAGGTAGTTTTCGGATGGAGAAGAAGGGCAAGAAACTCTGCCATTACTCTTTTTTGTGTTTAAAATATTTTGCATACATTAATTCTATCATATTTACATTAATTATTATAATACTTATACTAGAATTAACTCATAATTTGTATTTGCAGGCAAACAAGATGTCAAGAGAATGAGTTTCAGAAGTTTTGATTCAGACACTATTATGCTGAAGAATAAGATAAAAAAATTACAAGGGCAAAAGGATTCTGCAATGACAAGATTAAAGAAAGCTTTAAAACTGTCAGAAAATGTTACATTCAAAAAAGCACTCAATAAATTTTCATCAGCCGCAAATATATTCACAATGCTGCAATTCCGAGAGGCAGGGAAACATAAATTAGGTTGCAGATTCACAAAGGATGAAAAAATTATGTCCTTAGCCTTGTACAAGCAGGGACCTCGAGCCTACAGGTGGCTAAGAAAATTTTTTGTACTGCCTTCCCCACTAACACTTACCAGGATGATATCACGGGCTTCATTGCACCCAGGAATCAATGAAAACTTATTTAACCAACTACAGAAACAAGTGAAAAAAATGAAAGCGGCAGAAAAGTTATGCATATTACTTTTTGACGAAGTTGCACTTACCCCACACTTCGACTATAATAGAAGAACCGATTATGTGAGTGGTTTTGTTAATAATGGCACTACAACATGCGAAAAAATTGCAGACCACGCCCTGGTGTTTATGGTGAGAGGTGTGCAAAAAAATTACAAGCAACCAATTTCGTACACATTTTGTGCAAGCACCACACCAGCTTTAGAATTGGCTGCACAAATAAAGGTTGTGATAAGAAGATTGCATGCAATTGGGCTAAAAGTCATAGCAACTGTATGTGACCAGGGTGCTACAAATGTAAGTGCAATTAATTGGCTTATCAGAAACACAAAAGAAGGATGCCTCAGACAAGAAAAAGTGCAGAGGAATAAAATATTTGAGGTAGATGGAGAGGAAATAATTCCTCTTTATGATCCTCCTCACCTTATTAAAGGAATAAGGAACAATTTAATTACAAAACATTTAAAATTTCAAATAGATTGTCAAGAAAAAACTGCTAAATGGGATCATGTTATACAACTTTATAATGAAAATCCTGCTTACAAGGGGATAAGGCTGATGCCTAAATTGACCGACAGACATGTTGTCCCAAACAAAATTTCCAAGATGAAAGTGAAATGTGCCACACAGGTTTTCAGTCGCTCTGTTGCTGCAAATATGGGATATCTCGCAAGTAAGTAATAAACAATAAAATTTTGATTTCTGATTCGTTAATTTAAATAGCAATACTACATGATTCTTTCTTGTCAAATAATCTGAAAACAAACTGATTTAGATTCACAGTCTTATATAAAATAATACATATTATGTATTATTGTGAATTGACTGTGAATTTAAATAACAATATTTTATTTTAATTATATACTACTTTACACAATAACACTACATTACATATTAATGATTACATTATATTAATTACATTATTTAATGTAAATAAAACCTATGTAATTATAACTTAACAAATTGATTGATTAAGTTGATGATAATGAATTTATCTTTCTTATCCAGGTATGGGAATTCTGCCAAAGGAATGCCAAGAAACAGCAGATTTGCTTTTATTTTTCGACGATTTGTTCGACTCCGTTAACGGGAGCTACGAAAATTCAAAAAAAAGGGCTGGGAAACATTTACTTGGACCAGTAACTCCAAATTCAACTCATAAAAGAATATGGGCTGAAGCAAAGAAAATTTTAAGCTCTATGAAATATTGCAGTAATGGCAAATCTGGTGTTGTACCATCAATAACAAATTGGTGGCAGACAATTGAAAATATTGAATATCTTGTTGATGTTTTAGCTAAACAGTATAACCTGACGTCTCTATGGATGAGACATTTCAACCAGGACCCCCTAGAAAATTTTTTTGGCTGCATTCGAAGCCATGGATATCGTAATATCTCGCCTTCGTGTGTTGGCTTCGAAGCAGCCTACACGTCCTTACTTATTACTAATTTTAGTAATACGCATTCGCCGGGGTCCAACTGTGAAGTTGATAAATGCTTAAATTTTAAATCACTAAAAACTTATTTTTTAAGAAACCTGAGACGTCAAGTTATACTGTGGAAGTTGATTTTGATGATGTGAACAGTGACAATATCTATGTAGATCTTGAAATAAAGAGACAAGACCCAAAAATAAAAGCACAATTAGAGTATGTGACAGGATACGTATTGCGCAAGTTAAATGTAAAAAAATGCAAATATTGCAAGAATTCATTTTATAATGAAAATAAAGAAAACAGTTCCCTTCATTTTAGGGAATATTTTAGAAATAAAACGAGCCTTACTTATCCTTCCATACCACTTATGAAATGCTTCTCTAATATACAAGATGTTGTCACTAGTATATTAAAAAAAGATTCTAAAAAGAAAAACATCCGACAATATATTAAAACAATATTTTCAGTTATATTAGATTATAGTTTTATTAAATGCAATGACCACAAACTTCAATTAATTACGAAAATTGAAGATTTATGTATTAATTTGTTTATATACAATTGGTGCAAAGATACAAATAAATTATTATGTGGATCACGTAAAGATTATGATATTGATGACAAAATTCAAGAGTTGGCCTTCAAATATTGTAAAAAAAGATTAAAATAAAGAATTTGATTTTGTATTTATTGTTTTATTTTTAGTAACTACCACTGGAAAGAAAATAGGAAAGGCCTACTGCAAATCTGAAGCTGGCTATAAGTATAGACCTATATATACGCTTCATAGTTGTGTTTACTTGTTGCCAGAGGGCGCCATGAAATGTTAGAGTGACGTCTCTATCTATAAATGTACTCTGTGGCACTAGTCATCGGCGCGCTATCGAAGCGGGAGCACGTACTGCCTCATTCCGGACCCTACGTAAGTACCTAACCTGTTTTTTTACGAGATTTTTAAATGTATTTAACTCCTTATTGAATAATAATTGTAATGTTTTTGCGATGACGTATACTTGTCATACTTTAGATCCGTTGAAATACATATTGATTTGTCCTCAAGATAGTTTTTTTTTGGTTTATTTTATTTTCTTATAACGGTCAATGGGTCACAGTGAATCGTTTTGTAATGGGTCACAGTGAACAGTTGATCCATTGTAACCCATCAAGCTAATATTTATTTGTACTTTATGTTTTAGGTAAACATGCCTCGCAATCGAGTAAGAAAGACGACTATCGACTTCATACTGAAGAACAGATGAATAACGCTCTAAAACTTATTTCGGATGGCCAAAAACTAAGAGCCGTTGCTAGGTCGACTGGTATTCCATATACTACGTTATATAGGTATCATAAGAAAGTTAAAAGCAACCCTGATCCTGAAAAACCAATAGGGCTTACACCTAACTATGCAGTTCATAACATATTTACTAATGAACAAGAAAGAAATATTGTCGATTACATTGTTAAGTGCAGTCAAATGTTTTATGGACTTACTATCATAGACGTTCGAGGATTGATTTACGAAGTAGTGATGTTGAATGGCACGAAAGTACCAGATAAATGGCACGAGACTAAGCTCGCAGGTATCGAGTATCTGTATAATCTCAGAAAAAGAGATAATCGATTATCGTTGCGGACTCCAGAGGGTTGCAGTATGAGTAGAGCAACGTCTTTCAATCGTCATAATGTTGGGTTGTTCTTTGACAATTTAGAAAATGTCATGGCTAGGCTGGACATGCTTCCTTTGGAAATGGCACCAGAGTATTCAATTTAGACGAAACAAACACTATGACGGTGCAAAAATGTGCCAAAGTTTTAACAACCAAAGGGCAAAGACAAGTTTCAAAAGTCACCAGCGCTGAACGCCGAACATTAACAACGTGTTATATTGTCAGCGCTTTGGGCAATGCCTCCAGTAATTATATTTCCTAGAGTTCATTTCAAAGCAGCATATGGTTGCGGAGGCTCCAACTGGATCCTTAGGTCTAGCTACGCCATCCGGTTGAATGAATTGTTCGTGAAAACCATGCAGCATTTTATTAGTTATTCGAACAGCAGCAAGGACAATCCAAGTCTGCTCAGCTCATATACGGTAACCACGAGTCGCACATTTACATAGAGGCCTTGAATCTGGCTAAAGAAAATGGCGTGACTGTTTTAACAGTTTCAAAGTTTACCTATAGAAGGTGATTTCATTATTGTTAAATTCCAAGTAAAAGGGAAAGGGATTTATTATATAGCCAAAGTTATAGGAAAACTGGAAAATGAGACTAAAGTGAGTTTTCTAAGAAGATCTAACAAAATACCAAATAATTTTCACATGCCAATCGTGCCAGATATCGCTACGGTTGCCTTACACGACATTAAGATGATTTTACCAAAACCGAAATATTCTGGTAACACAAAGAGAAAGTGTATGTATAACTTTGACCTAGATTTGTCTAAAATAGATTTACGTTAATTGTATGCTTGTTCTCGAATTATTACAGTTCAAAAAACGATTTTATGTTTGTTAATTGTTAGATCTTGAGACAAGCTATTTTTAAGTTTATCAAAAATGTGATTATTATTTTTTTATAGGACTATAAAAACTGACATGAAAGACTGTCTATTATTATAAAAAGAAATAAGTATTTACATGTTTTATTTGCAGTTATTTTTTCTGAAGCGAATTTATCAAGTCAAGTTAATGTTTCTTTTCAAGTTAAATTAGAACTATTTAAAAAGTGTATATTTGTTTATTTTAGGTTCAGGAATACCTACCTATTTTTAAGTTCATTAAAAAGCGATTGCTATTATTATAAGGTTATTTTGACGTAAAAGACTGTCTAGTACCTAGTACAAATAATCTAATATATAAAATTCTCGTGTCACAGTTTTCGTTGCCATACTCCTCCGAAACGGCTTGACCGATTTTGATGAAATGTTTTGTGCTTATCCGGTATCTATGAGCAAACCACCAACCCCGCCCCACCTTGCCCCGTAAACCTCCCTATCTCAGTCAGACGTTGTTTTCGTTTCGTAAAGTGCGCACTACTTTTAGTTTTACTCTATATTGACCTGGATTTTGTTTTGTGGACTTCCGATTGCCTAGTGATTAAGTATAATTGATTTTTATTGGATTGACAACTTCTGCTACTCTTCCGGACAACGATATCGACTAGACGTTGTGGTATTAACACGTTAAACGCCATGGGGGACAACATATGGGCCTCACTTGTTTAGTAAAAGGAGCCAGGTTAAAAATGCTTGATTGCTACGTTTTACATATAAGTTTTTATTGCTTTAGGGGCTAGAAAATGTGCCAAATCACATTATGTAAATCGAAGAAAAGTTAATTTTGACTTTATTTTACCAAAATACTACTGTCACTCAACAGTTGCCCCCCATGGCCCACGCGGAAATAAATCGTGTTGTTCGTTGGCGGGGGCCGCGGGGGTCGGAGTGTCGGTCATCCCCGCGCATGCCCTGCCGGCCGTCGCGATACGCGATTCCCGCGCACCCGCGCAGTGACCGTTTGAACTACCTATATTGATTACGTTTCGACTCGCGAATTTTCTGTTTATTTGTTTACGTAAAATAAATGGTTTTTTATTGCATTTCATTAATTGTTTAATATAATATAATGGATGAGTTCGAATATTTCGAAATAAATCAGGAAGATTTATCACAAATAGAAGAATTAGAAATCACCTTGCTGAATAATAGTTTCCATGTAAGCTCTGAAGAAGAAGATGTAAATTTTCATCCAGTTACGCGTAAACGTCGTCGTATCATGGTGATAGACAGTGAAGAGAGTGATGCGGAAGATCATGCAGTTCCAGATACCTCAGGAAACACAACGCCGTTTACACGTACATGGACACTACCAACAGGTAACCAGCGTCGAATTATACCTTTCACAGGAAATCCTGGTTTGCCTACTAATCTCCGCTTAGCAATGACTAACAAATCGCCTGCAGATTTTTACTCTCTTTTAGTTCCCGATGATGTTTTTATGCAGATAGTAGAAGATACAAATCAGTTTGCTATCGACAAAATCTCCGGGCGCGTGGCTTCAAAAGCAGCAAGAATCCGTAACTGGTCTCCTTCTAACGTGCATGAAATGAAAGGCTTTTTTGCATTGATTATTTTTATGGGATTGGTAAAACTTCCAAAGCTTTCTGATTATTGGTCTAAAGATGAAATAACAGGTCATTCATTTGCAGCAACAATTATGTCCCGTAATCGATTTGAACTGCTTCTTCAAATGCTTCATTTTTCCCAGCTTGATAATGCTCACAAGTCTGATAGGTTACATCGCGTCAGACACTTACTGGAGGTCATGAACACAAATTTTTCAAGGCATTATACTCCTGCCGAAGATATATGCATTGACGAAAGCGTTGTGCCATTCCGCGGCAGAATCATTTTCCGTCAATATAACAAACAAAAACGCCATAAATATGGCATAAAAGAGTTTAAATTATGCACTCTACCTGGGTATACATACAAAATCAATATTTATGCGGGAAAAGAAAACGATCAAGTGAATACTACGCCGGCAAACGTTGTTATGTCTCTTTGCAGTGGCTTGTTGAACAAGGGTCACACGTTATATACTGACAATTGGTATACGAGTATTGATTTAGCAAGGACTCTGTTGAAAAATGAAACACATCTTGTCGGTACTATTAGAAAAAATAGAAGGAATATTCCTAAAGATGTCGCTAATGCTAAACTGAAGACAGGTGAATATATAGCTAGAGAGAGTGAAGATGGAATTACTATCATGAAGTGGAAAGATAAAAGAGACGTACTTGTTCTTTCGACAAAACATTCCGACCGTTTCCAGACAATTATAAAGCGAGGAAAAGCGGTATTGAAGCCCAAAATCGTGCTCGATTATAATAGGGCAAAAGGAGCTGTCGATTTGTCCGACCAAATGGGGGCTTATTCCACGCCATTAAGGAAATCAGTCAAATGGTACAAAAAAGTTGCCATTAACTTGCTGTTGAATACTGCAGTTATCAATGCACTAGTATTATATCAAGCAGTAACCGGGACGAAAATCCAAATTGTTGAATTTAGGAAACAGGTGTTGAAGGGCCTGTTAATAAGAAGTGAAGCCTCAAGTCAAGTTTCAAGACCAATCAGAATGAGGCATAAGCTTGCGAAGAAAGACGGCACCAGTAAAAATTGTCGACGAACATGTCAGCAGTGCTACAGAGACAATACAAAAGTAATGGGACGAGTATTAGCCAAAAACAAGACGAAAAAAGTTGTAACTTTTTGTGAAACCTGCCCTAACAAACCATTTCTTTGTTTTGAATGTTTTCATAAAATTCATTAAAAATAATGTAGTAGTAACGTTGATATTGATCTCAACCTAAAGTCTGATTTAATTTTGTTTCATTTAATAAATAGTAACTTTAAATAATTATATTTCTGATTTGCAAACATGTAGTTTAATTCATCAAACTATCCCCGAAAAATCAGTTGTGTAGTACAACTTTAACCAGACTCTAACAAGTTAATTAAATCGTAACAGTATACAGTATTTCACAACACATTATAAATAGTAATTTTATGGAAAAATATAAAATAAAACATTATCATACACACTTTTTCCATTAGAACTTTCAAAAAAGTCTTGTCCTGACATAATCTGTCATATTTTTCTAAGTCATATTTTTTACTAAAAACCAAATACAATCTATTTATCTGCAGGGCCGTGGGGGTCACGTCAAATACAAATTAACTTCAAATCTGTGCTCGACGGCCCAATAGCGATACTTAAAATCGCCTCTAACTCGCGGTCATATGTTGTCCCCCGCGGCCCCAACGGAACTATTGTATGTCGACCACACGGTGTCCCCCACGGCCCAAACAGAAAAACTGAAAAATTTAAGCGGCGTTCAACGTGTTAATAAAGGATTGAGAGGTAAGTTTAAACTTAATGTTTATGATATAAAAAAGATGTTATTTCTTTTATAAATGTTTTTTACCCATACTATTATTTTTGTGTTACTTAAAAATTAGTATAGTGTGAAGATACATATTCATGGCGTGCGAACTTCCATACAATTATTCTTTCTTCTTCTTTTATTTAAGAGACGATTGACTCTTGTCGGCGGAATATGCGCCACACTGCTCTGTCCATGATTTTACTTATTAACTCTTGATACGACATGACCCCACTTTACTCTTTTAGTTGTTCCATAAAATTCTTTGTAGGCCTTCCTGGTCCTCGTTTTTTATTCACTTTTCTCTCTAATATATTTTTATTATACAATTATTACAATGTTTTTTTTTAGGTTCATCATGCCCAGACAGAAGAAAAATGATGTATGGGAAAATTATTTTCATTCAGCAACCTGTAAAACGGTTAAGTGTAAACACTGTGATAAAGTGTATAAATTTGCCAACGTTAACAAGATGACTAGCCATCTGTTAAAGTGTTTTAAATGTCCAACTGTCATCAAGAATAAACTCAAAAAAATATCTGACACTGATACAGGTGCGGCAAGTGCTACCAACATTTCTCTGCAAGACGTTTCAATGGAGGAACAAGACAACAGTTTAAATGCATCTGCAACACAGATATCTGCAGAAAAGAAACTTTATCTGGATCAGCTTTTGTCGAAAGCTATATTTGTTACTGGTTCTCCGTTTTCAATCGTTGAACATCCGATGTGGATAACATTTTTTAATGAGATACAACCATCTTACAAATTCCCAACCAGAAAAGCAATTTCAACTACACATTTGGAAGTCATTTACAATGAGATGGTAGAAGCAATCACAGAGGAACTAAAATCTACGAATGATTTGCATTTACAGTGTGACGGTTGGAGCAATCAGCGCAATGAAGGCATCATTAATTTTATTATTGCAAAACCTGAACCGTTCTTTGTTCAAAGCCTTAATACTCTCACTAACCGCCACACAAGCCAATATCTTTCTCAAGAGATAATTAAAGTTATGGAGATATACGGAGGCGATAAATTTGTAACCCTTATCGGAGATAACGCTAATAATATTCAAAAAGCATTCCAAATGGTAAAAAATACATATACACACGTGTTGCCTCTTAGATGTGTTGCTCATACATTAAATTTACTATGCGAAGACTGTTTAAAACCAGAACCTGTCAAAGCATTTATATCGATTGCCATAGAGACCATAAAAGCAATTAAACGAAATCAAGCAATGAGTGCTTTGTTAGCCCAAATCATAAAAAATAAGGGTTCAGGCGAAACATTGAAGTTGCCCGGAAAAACGCGCTGGGGCAGTTACTGCACCGCTTTAAAGAGCCTGAAGAATTCAAAAGTTGCATTACAGACCTTAGCAGTGCATGAAGATGCTACTATTTCTGAAGAAATAAAATCAAATATATTAGAACTAAATTTTTGGTCAATGATTGAACATTGTATCAAGTTATTAGAACCAAATACTAGGAATTTTTTTAAGCTGGAAGGTAATGGAATACATATAAATGAAGTATACATGGCTTTCAAGGACATCAAATCAACACTCAATTTTGTGTTGCCAGAAATATCTATTTTAGATGAACAACATAAACAAGATATAATAAATAATGTAATCAAACGCACAGATAAATGCATGAAGCCAATTCATTATGCTGCATATATGTTGGATCCAAAATCCCAAGGCATTGAACTAGATGTAGAACATGAAGTGGATGCCATGGAATATATTCATGAAGTGAGCCAATCACTAAATATCGACGTTGGTCTAGATTTAGCTATTTATAGAGCTAAAGATGGTTTATGGGGTAAACCATTTATTTGGAAAAATGTTGCAGAATTGGATCCAGTAATTTGGTGGAAAGGACTGTGCAGATCCAAATTACTAAGTAGAGTTGCTGTAAGAATTTTGACTGCTCCTTGCACTTCGGCTGCCACTGAAAGATCATTTAGCACACATGCACACATACATAGCCATAAAAGAAATAGATTGACGACGGACAGGGTAGCAAAAGTAGCATATATTTCGTATAATTGGAATCTTCTACACAAACATAAAGATGAAGACAACGACGAAGATGACGAACCCTTATCTTCTCCTAAACAATTATCGAGTCCAACAACTAGTCCAATTCATGAAGAACGACCTTCTACATCAAGTGGAAACCAAAAGGAAATGGAATTTTGCGACGTTTTTTTCGTATAGATTGTGATAATGAAAGTGATGACAGTGATTAATATGTTACACTGAATATGGAAAATGTACTTTTCTTTTGCTGAATAATTATATTTAAACTATATTGGCTTTGTTTCATTTCCTCGCTTTTATCTCATTATTTAGAGATTTTTTAATCAAACCTCAGTTTATTCATACCTAGTAAAATAATTAAGCTATAGTTTATATTGCATTTGTTCATAAGAATGTAAAAAATAATAAAAGGTGTTGCATTTACTTTAAAAGACGAAAATACCCATAACTTGGGTTTTTTCCCGCATAAATACCGGGTTTTTACCCATTTAGGAAAATACCCGGGTTTTTACCTTTTGGGTATTTACCCTTCGCCCATCTCTACTTCTGACCCAGTAAACAGCACGGAGTAGGGATGAGAACGAAGCCCGTCTCCTTTCTTTCTCACTCCCTACACAGTTGTCGGCCATCATTATTGTTTATGCATCCAGTGTAGTAGTAACGTTGACAATTATTATTTTGCTATCTCAGTGTAACTCTCATATTAACTTTTAATCATTCCTATTTTATCAATAATAATTAAATTATCAATTTTGAGTGTATTTTGCACGATTAGTTAATCAAGTGATTTTATAACCTCAAACGTGACACAAGCTTCCAATAACAACGGATTTTGTGTTGTAATTATACTTTTTTTTATTTATATCGAAAATGTTGTTGATCTTATAAAAATGTAATTTTAATTAAATTTTATTAAAAAAAATTAATTGAACAATTAAGATTTTCATAGTTTCCAAAAAATCAATCATTATGAATCTTTATTTTGAAATGTCAATGGAAATATTGGTTGTATGAAAAAATTATAAGAGACAATGTTTTCATAAAATTAAATTTTTTACTTTTGTTTGAATTTTTTTTCCATAAAACTTATATTTTTGTTATAATTTCATAAATTAAAACTAATCATTTCAAAACTGCGGCAAAAATCCTGGCCCTAATTATACTTTTAACATTTTTCATCATTAAATAATTTCATTAACCTTCATATGGTCTTCGGGTCAATTTTGACCCATTTTGCGATAAAAATGTAATTTTCTCAGAAAATAAGCGTTCAAGGAGTTTGATATTCTATGACTTTTAATTATTTGCTTCAATTTACTTATTATTGGAATAAGTTTATCAAAAATGATTAAAATATTCCACATATGAACTTTTTGTCCCTAACGGTTTTCGGGTCAGAATTGACCCCAACTAATAACAAGCATAGCTCGAATAGTGACAGTGAATTAGTGCTTGTGCCAACAATGACGTCAAAGAATGGGCAAATAAAATATTCCAGAAACCCCGTCACACAGTCTTGTGGAAGAGCTTCCAGAGAAAACATAATGAACTTGATACCAGGATTGACACGATACTCTTGTTCAAGGATTACTTTAGAAGAAAAATCTACTTTTGAATTATTTTTCCCTCCACCTTTGATACACACTATATTGAAATATACTAATTTGGAAGGTAAGCGTGTTTTCGCTGATGATTGGAATGACATTTGCAATATTGATCTGTTCGCATACATTGGGCTACTATTACTATCTGGTGTATTTCGTTCAAATAATGAAAGTAATGAAAGCTTATGGGATAGTGAAAAAGGTAGACCTATTTTTGGGGCAGTCATGCCACTAAAAACTTTCAAAAAATTATCAAGGTTGATTAGGTTTGCCAAAATTTTACAATCCTTCTGAAAACGTTACAGTGGATGAGCAGCTTGTGGCATTCAGAGGAAGATGTCCATTTCGACAGTACATGCCATCGAAACCAGCTAAATATGGCATCAAATTTTTGGTTCTATGTGATTCTGCCACAAGTTACGTTTGGAATATCCAACCCTACACGGGCAAAGAAATAGGAGGTGTGCCTGAAAAAAACCAAGGCATGCGTGTTGTCCTTGATTTGACTCGCGGCCTGAAAGGGCATAATCTTACGGTGGATAACTTTTTTACATCACATCAACTTGGACAAAAACTATTAGAAAATCATATCACTGTAGTAGGGACTATACGTAAGAATAAGCCGGAATTACCTCCAGAAATAGTAGCAACAAAGGGAAGACTGTTACATTCATCATGTTTTGCTTTTACCAAAGATACTACACTTGTTTCTTACATACCCAAAAAAAATAAGTCGGTGAATCTTCTCAGCACTTTGCATCACAGCTCAGAAGTGAGTAATCGCGCAGACAAAAAGCCTGTGATCATTTTAGACTACAACAAATGTAAGGGTGGCGTGGATACACTGGATAAAGCGGTCTCCTGTTACAGTTGCAAAAGAAAAACAAAACGATGGCCTCAAGTAGTATTTAGTAACATGGTAGACATATCGGCCTACAATGCGTTCATATTATTCACGGTTGCCAATAGCAGCTGGAAGGAAGGCTGCCTAGCAAAACGGCGACACTATTTGGAAAACATAGGTATGCAATTGGTTACACCCTATATAAAAAACAGGAAAGCATTACCGAGGGCGCCTTTTTCAATAGAAATTGCAAAAAAGTTTCGCCAATCTAGTGACAATGTACAGATTCCATCAACTACGATCCAACAAGAGGAAAACAACACTTGTTCAGCTAAGAAGGCTCCCAAAAGAAGTCGTTGCCAACTATGTGCTAAAACTGACAATAAAACACCTTTGATTTGTGTAGATTGTAAGAAATTCGTATGTAAAAAACATTCTAATATAGTTGTTTTATGTACCCAGTGTAATAAGATATAATTTCATTTACATTTTTTTTTATTTACTGCTCAGTCTCTTTTTATAAAAATATCTAACAACATTGTATATTATTTTTATAGGGGAATGGAAGGTATAACGGACCCTGTAGGTAGAACGGACCGGACTAATAACTTTCAAACGTGTAACGCCATCTATTATCGACTTGCGTCAACTTGACAGTCGCCTCTCACTCGGCATCGGTCAGTGTCCTTCGAGCGGCCGTGCAACGGCACACGTTTTTATCAAGGTAAGTTAATTTTTGCTTATTTCGATGTAAAAACAGCAAATTTTGATCTGCCTTCAGTTTTAATATGGTAAAGATAACAGGGTTTTATTGCTATTGTTAAAGATATTGTTTATTTTACTTAGATTTAACGTTAAATATGAAAGGTTGTCCTCAATCTTAACCTCAAAATAATTTATTGTTTACATGCCTACACAAAAGGCAAAACGGAACGGGCACAACGGACCACGTGGTCCGTTTTGCCTTCAGTACATTTCATTTATGATTATATTTATATAATTTGATATTTAAATAGGTATTTTTATTTCAGATGGTTAACAACTATAAAAGGAAGTCGGACAGGCAATCCTGGCGTGAGGAGGACATGAAAAATGCCATTGAAAAAGTAGCTACGCGCAAAATGGGGCTTAACAAAGCGGCCGCCACATTTAATGTTCCAAAGACTACATTAATAAGAAGACTTACCAAATATGAGAGCACCAAAGACTTAACTGTAGCTACGGAAAAGAAAATGGGCAGGTATGAAAAGGTGTTTAATGTCGATCAAGAGAGAGAACTAGCATCCTATGTCAAAAATATGGAAAATCGCTTTTTTGGTTTAACCACAAAGGATCTCAGGCGTCTCGCATATGAGCTAGCCGAAAAAAATAAATTGCAACACAGTTTCTGTCACGAGACGAAAATGGCGGGAAGAATATGGCTCGAAAATTTCTTAAAGCGTAATACGGACTTAAGTCTGCGAAAACCCGAACCGACTTCAGCAGCTCGAGCGTCTGGCTTCAACCAAGTTCAAGTTAAACGATTTTTCGATTTGTTGACAGACATTACAACAAAGTATAAATTGACACCCGATCGAATATTTAATGTCGATGAAACGGGCATGACAACTGTTCCAAAAAGTATGCCTCGGATTGTTGGTACAAAAGGAAAGAAACAGGTGGGGTTATTAACATCTGCTGAGCGCGGCCAGCTTGTCACTGTTGTTTGCTGCTTTGGTGCGGACGGGTCTTACATGCCTCCCTTATTCGTGTTCCCTCGTAAAAGGATGAAACCCGAATTGATGCTAAATGCTCCACGAGGATCTTCGGCGTTTTGTCATGAAAGCGGGTGGATTCAAAAAGATATTTTCACAGAGTGGTTCAAGAAGTTCAGCAAATTTTCAAGAGCGTCAGTCGATAATCCAGTCTTGCTTTTGCTTGATGGGCATGCCAGCCACATGAAAAATATGGAAGTTATCGATTTAGGACGGGTCAACGGCGTGCATGTGCTTTCATTTCCGCCTCACTGCACACATAAGCTTCAACCCTTAGATGTGGGATTTATGAAACCTTTTTCGACTTATTATACAGAAGCCGCAAATACCTGGCTGAGATTAAATGCGGGTAAAGTAATAACCCAGTTCCAAATTGCAGAGCTTGTCGACAAAGCCTTCCAAAAAGCTGCAACTTTATCAACTGCTTATAACGCTTTTCGAGCCACCGGCATCTGGCCGTTAAACCCTGACGTATTCACAGAGGCAGACTTTTTAGCAGCAGCGACCACTGACATTGAGATGCCAGAAGCAGCGCCAAGGGATAATGAACCTGAACCAATAGTGATTCAACCCGAAGAAACGCCCCTCATCGATGAACTTGGATTGTCAGTTTCTGACGATCATGCAACTATTGAATTAAATAGGACACCGCCTCTCGTCAACGATGAGATAATTATAGCGGAAGCTGGCATGTCTAGCAATGAAGGCATCAATGAACTATCTAGAAATGATGAACCCCAGCCATCTACGAGTACATCATTTTCTATTGCTCCAAAGGATATTATGCCCATACCTAGAACTTCTAAACGGACTAGAATTAATATTAAGCGTGGAAAGACAGTGGAAATAACATCCTCACCTTATCGCGAAGAATTAGAAGCCACTAAAAACGCACAGGAAATGAAAGAAAATGCAAAGAAGGTAAAACAGAATCTTTTCAATGATAAGAAGGGAAAAGGGAAACAAACAAACGTACAAAAAGGAAAAGGAAAGGGAAAATCTACAAAGAAGAGTACAAAAAACAAAAACACATACTCATCAAGCGAAGATGAAGAAGACGTACGATGTTTCTATTGCAATCATTTATTTTCTGAATCGACAGAGGGCTGGGTTCAGTGCCCCGCATGTTCTTTATGGGCACACTGTAGTTGTGCCGGTGTCGAAGATGATGATGAAGATGTTAGATTTGTTTGCGAAAGGTGTGCCGTTGACTAGTTAACTACTACAAGTTTTTTTTATTCTTATGTTGCCATAGGTCCATTTTGCCTTCATGCCTAGTCCGTTTTACCTTAACGTGTAGGCAGAATGGACCAAACCGAAGGTTTTGGAAATCATCCAATATCTTCTTTAACTGTGATTTGATTCAAGTGTTCCTTAATAATAAGTAAAATTAATAAATGCTCAAACTTATAATAACAAAGAAAGAAGAATAAAGATATTATTTTTTGTGTTACATTGATTTTTCCTTATGTGGTCCGTATTACCTTCTCTTCCCCTATTAGATGTATAAAATTATAATTTATATAAAAATAAATAGTAATTCTGTAGAAATAATATATATGTCAAATAAATCCATTAAACAATTCATCTTTTTTTTTTTCCTTTTTCAGTATAATTCTATTACTTGGTCAAATCTGACCCAAAGCACGGCAACGTTTGTAAAATGAAAGACCTTATGAAGGTTAATTATATTTATGTATGTTTTGTACAGTGAGCAATGCCAAGAAAACGCAAAGGGGCTGATTTGAGCCGCAGTACAAGTAAAGCTCGAAACTTGCGAAATAGCAGATCCGAAAGAACAGAAGAACAAATCCAGCAACAAAATACTGATGCACGTGTCAGAATGGCGCAATTGCATCAAGAAGAGCCAGAAGATACACGAGCTGAACGCAATGAAGTCAGAAGATTAGAACAACGACAATCACGCCCTTTCACAGTCAATAGACGAAGAACAAATGACCAACAACGACAACAGGTACATCGAGCATTTATATCTGATTCATTCCTGCCTCTAGCATTCCAGTATGAGCCCGATATTGAATATTATGCTCATTCAAAAGTGGTAATTGGTGCTATGGACAAGGAATGTCCGCATTGTCATGCTCTGAAATTCAAAAATGAGCCAGCTGGGATGTGTTGCGCGTCAGGAAAAGTGCAACTACCTGAAATTGAAACACCACCTGAACCATTAAACAGCTTACTTATCGGCACGGATCCAGATTCTAACGTGTTCCTGAAGACAATTCGAAGATTCAATTCATGCTTTCAAATGACATCGTTCGGAGCAACAGAAATAGTTCGAAATACTAATGCAAATGGTCAACAATTCAATTCTACATTCAAAATCAGAGGCCAAGTTTATCATAAAATGGGCTCACTGCTGCCAATGCCAAACGAACCACATAAATTCTTACAAATCTACTTTATGGGCGGCGAGGATTCCGGAAGCGCACTTGCCAATCGCGTGAATGCACGTTGTGATTATAATAACCTTGATTCACTTTATGCCAGGCGCATCGTCAGTTACTTATCGTCTCTTTTGAACGAGCACAACGAGTTGTTGAAAATATTCAAATCACATATGCACTAATTACAAAGCGATAATCACGCTATCGTCATTAATCCTGATAAAACACCAGCTGGAGAGCATATTCGTAGATTCAATGCACCCGTTGTTGATGATGTTGCTGGAATCATGGTTGGCGATTGTACAGCTGCACGAGAAATTGTGATTCGTAGAAGAAATAATAATCTTCAGTTCATTGCTGACACACATCGTTCATATGACGCTCTCCAATATCCGCTAATATTCTGGAAGGGACAAGACGGATATTGCATAAACATAAAACAACGAGATCCCGTATCAGGTACTTCATTGATTATTAATTTGATCATTAATCATTTAACAAAACAATTAAATTATTGAACGTAATAAATTTAAATTTATTTTTATGAACAAATATTACAGGAGCTGAAACAAACAAGAACGTTAGCTCAAAGGATTATTATGCGTACCGATTAATGATTAGACGTGGCCTGGACAACGTCATTTTACGATGTCGTGAGCTTTGTCAACAATTCATGGTCGACATGTACGCGAAGATTGAGAGCGAACGACTACGATACTTACGATATAATCAACGAAAGCTGCGCGCGGAAGAGTACATTCATTTGCCAGACGCTATCAACAACAACGCCGACGTCGCCGAAATTGGTAACCATGTCATTTTACCATCATCGTACGTAGGCAGTCCACGTCATATGCAAGAATATATACAGGATGCTCTGACTTTCGTGCGCGAATATGGACGACCATGTTTATTTATCACGTTCACATGTAATCCAAAATGGCCAGAGATTACATCTTTGCTACTGCCTGGCCAAAATGCAATACATCGCCATGACATTACAGCACGTGTGTTCAGACAAAAGTTGAAGTCTTTAATAAGTTTCATTACTAAATCACATGTATTTGGTCCCACACGTTGCTGGATGTATTCGGTTGAGTGGCAAAAGCGAGGATTACCTCATGCACACATTTTGGTTTGGTTCATCGACAAAATCCGTCCTGAAGAAATCGATAGTATTTCTGCGGAAATTCCAGATCCATCCACTGACCAACTGCTGTTTGATATTGTTACAACAAACATGATTCATGGTCCATGTGGTACTCTTAATAGTTCATCGCCTTGCATGGCTGATGGAAAATGTACTAAAAATTTCCCTAAAGATTTTACCAATGATACGGTCACAAATGTCGACGGATACCCAATATATCGTCGAAGAAATCCTGAAAATGGCGGACAATCATTTATTAAAAATATCATCAACACAGACATTGATATTGACAATCGTTGGGTGGTGCCATATTCGCCTCTGCTGAGCAAGACATATAATGCTCATATTAATGTTGAGTTCTGCAGTTCTGTGAAGAGCATCAAATACATTTGCAAGTATGTCCATAAAGGCAGTGATATGGCTGTGTTTAGAGTGGAAAATACTAATGTGAATGCTCCTCCAGTGAATAAAAACGATGAAATAACGCTCTACCAAATTGGTCGGTACATCAGCTCCAATGAAGCTGCTTGGCGTATCTTTGGTTTTCCAATTCATGAACGGGATCCAGCAGTTGTTCAGTTAGCCATCCATCTTGAAAACGGTCAGCGTGTATTTTTCACGGACGAGACAGCGATTGATCGTGCAATAAATCCACCTAAAACTACACTCACTGCATTTTTTGAATTGTGTAATCGTGCGGATGATTTTGGTGCCTTTGCACGAACATTACTCTATTCACAAGTACCACGCTATTTCACATGGACTCAAACAAAAACATGGATGCCCCGCAAGCAAGGCTCACCAGTTGCTGCATGTCTCAATTTATTTAAATCAAACGCCTTGGGGCGATTATTTACAGTCAATCCAAGACACACGGAGTGCTTTTATCTTCGACTGTTGTTGGTTAATGTTACTGGCCCATTATCATTTCAAGATATACGTAAAGTGAATGGGCAACAATATCCAACGTATAAAGATGCATGCCTTGCACTCGGCTTGCTGGAAGACGACAACCAGTGGGAATGCATGCTTGCTGAAGCTGCATTGAACTGTACAGCAATACAAATTTGTCTACTATTCGCTATAGTGTTGACTACATGTTTCCCAGCCCGAGCACAGATATTATGGGAAAATCACAAAGATTCAATGACTGATGATATATTGCATCAACATCGTATACGGTGCCACGATCTAACCATAACATTCAGCGACGAAATGTACAATGAAGCATTGATTGCTATTGAGGATCTTTGCATTGTCATTGCCAACTTACCACTTAGTAATTTCGGTATGAATTCGCCAAATCGAACTGCATCTGATTTAATGAATCGTTAACTGCAGTACAGTACTGTAGAAATGGCAGCGATTGTTGCCCGCAATGTCCCACTAATGAATGAGGAACAAAGAACCATTTATGATCGCATTATGCTCGCAGTTTCAGCTGGACAAGGTGGGTTCTTCTTTTTGGATGCACCGGGTGGAACTGGCAAAACATTCGTTATTTCGCTAATTCTTGCTGAAATACGATCAAATAATGGCATCGCATTGGCCGTTGCATCATCGGGCATTGCAGCAACTTTATTGGATGGAGGTAGAACAGCTCATTCAGTATTTAAGCTGCCACTAAATATTCAGAATAACCCTGACGCAGTATGCAACATTAAGAAACAATCGTCCATGGCCACTGTGCTGAAACGGTGTAAAATTATTATTTGGGATGAATGTACTATGGCACACAAACATTCACTTAAGGCGTTGAACAGGACATTGAAAGATATTAAAAACAGTGACAAACTATTTGGCGGAACTCTGTTGGTCCTTTCAGGTGATTTCAGACAAACACTTCCAGTCATTCCACGTTCAACATACGCTGATGAGATCAACGCTTGCTTAAAATCATCTCCATTGTGGCGTAATGTTGAAAAATTACAGCTAAAAATAAATATGCGCGTTCAAATGCTTCAAGATCCATCCGCTGAAACATTTTCAAAACAACTCTTAGATATCGGTGATGGAAAAGTTGCTATAGATGAAACTGGATACGTAAAATTACCGACCGATTTCTGCACAATCGCTGATCCGCAAGATACTCTCATTGAACAAATATTTCCCGATGTACACACACAGTACATAAATTATGAGTGGCTTGCAGAAAGAGCGATTTTAGCGGCAAAAAATGTAGACGTTGACAATTTAAATCTGAAGATACAAATGTTGTTGCTAGGGAACTTGGTATCATATAAATCTATTGATACAGTTTGCGACGCCAGCGAAGCAGTAAATTTTCCCACAGAGTTTTTGAACTCACTGGACTTGCCAGGCATGCCACCGCATAATTTACAATTAAAGGTTGGATCTCCAATTATCTTGCTTCGTAATTTGAACCCGCCCCGGCTGTGCAACGGTACGCGATTAGTCATTCAAAAATTAATGAAAAACGTGATCGAAGCCAGGATTTTAAATGGCAAGTTCAGAGGTGAAAATATACTCATACCACGGATTCCTATTATACCTACAGATGTGCCAATTCAATTCAAACGTATTCAGTTTCCGATTAGATTGGCATTTGCAATGACTATCAACAAAACCCAAGGTCAAACGATGTCTGTTTGTGGATTAGATTTGAGAACACCATGTTTTTCACACGGACAATTATACGTGGCATGCTCTCGAGTGGGTAAACCACCCAGTTTGTTTGTGTTAGCTAAAGATGCACTAACAAAAAATATTGTTCACGCTATAGCATTAAGAGATTGATATTGTTTAATAGTGTTACTGTCGTAATTGTTTAATTAATGATATATAATTTTAAGGAATAAATTATAATAACTTAAAAATAATGTTTGCCTTTTGTTATTTTTATATTCCCTCATCGTTCACAGCGCTCCATGCTTATTTCACGCATATACCACATTCTTACATACATACAATATACACATTCTAACATACATACATACTTACAATAAGTAAGCTATTTTTTGTCTACACTAGAAATTACTAGGAAATTATTTATATGGCAAAACAACGTTTGCCGGGTCAGCTAGTAATATTATAATAATATGAAAATTGATGTTTTATTGATATTTCTTTGCAATTGATCCTGTGTGCCCTAGCCGATTCACTGTCACCCGTGCAGTGATCCAAAGTGACCCATTCCCGGGCACAGTGGATCATTTCTCATTATTTAAAAAAGTGCCTATACCTCGTAAATTAGTATAATACACGCCATGAAATGACTTTTATTTTAGACATTAGATATTCACATTATCATTTAATTTCATAGATGTATCATTTTCACATAAACTTCGGAGAAACACGTCTTACGTTACACAGAAACCATATGATATTACTCCAGAGCGTTATTCCGGTCACTTACTAATAGGTCCTAGCTTCTAGAAACTAGGAACTAGCGTCCTACGGTGCGTATCAGCTTCGAAAACAGTTTTACCGTGGTCACCGGTGTGATACGGGGCGCCTTGATAAGGACGGTCACCGTTGCCCTACATGGCATAACGTGTTAAGTAGGTATTGCAAAAACAAGAAAATTGATATTTTCAGTAATGGTCCAACTACGCAAAACAGGCAGAACACAATTTTTTTCTGTTTACAAAAAGGCCCACTGATTATGGATATCAGCATGGAACATGGAATTTATTTGAAGCTTCACACGGTAAAGGCCCTGCTGACGGTGTCAGCGGGGCAATAAAGACGAAACTTGACCAGCATGTCGCTCATGGACATGAGATCACAAACGTGGAAGAAGCATATTCTTATTTACAAAATAATATCTATGTCGCAATATACTATTTTAGCGAAACATATATTCAACAGATGAATCAAATGATTCCTAATGAGGCGTTTACAGGAAAGGGTACTACGACATTGCACCAGATAATTTATGACCATCAAAATAAACAAACAATTTACTACAGGACCTTGAGGTGGAGTTGTGATGAAGACGAACCATGTGTGTGCCACAGCAGAGAAATGAGAGAGAAAACATAAGACCTAAACAGAAAAGGGAAGAAAATACACAGACAAGCTCGGCACTATCAGCAGACGATCGTACCAAGAGTAACAAGGTTACTATATTATCTTCAGTCAAATTTTAAGAAAACAATATTTCGTAAATTATTCGTTTGTTTATTTAAGTGTCACAACTCAATATTTATGTCTTCATATTTTTAGGACACCAACTTCACCATTTTGTAGAGCTCCAAAAACGATTTTAACTTACTAAAGTCCGCGTTAGTTTTATTATTTTTTATTGATGTAAGAAGTGAAAAATAATTTCATTATTTAACATATTTCACTCAATAATGCAACATCCCTCGCGAACGCAGATGAAACCGCAGGGAACAGCTAGTCGGAAAAAAATCCACAACTTATAGGATATCGTTTGTTTTTGTTTCATTTCATAAATATGAGACCAACAATCCCTCTGTGATAAATGGTAGGTGTTAGAACGAAAAGCCCAAAATTTTTGTTTTATAAATTTCTGCAACAAGCAACCATTAGAGCAACATTTTTAATGACAGCCTAGGTCTCTTAAACAACATATAAAAACCTTTTGCATGATTAATTTGACTTGGAAATGGATGACATTAAAATCTTCATGAAAATACATCAAGTATCGCGAAGCAACCAAAACATTGTCGACTGATAAATCCGAGAGAAGATTTTTCGAGAAGTGTATAAAATTCCACTATGCCTCAATACCTTAAGTCAGGTATGTTGAAATTACCAGGACCCCTGCTGTGGTCCCCACAGATGACTGATCAAATTATACGAAATGCTTGTATATTTTAATATATTTTGTCTGCCTGGCACAATTACCAATAAAACAAGTCGTTTTTAACAAAGACAGAAGTCTGAAATATGCGGCTATAGGAGTCAGTCATCAAAGCCTTGTCAATTACAAAGGTTTATTTAAAACATGTAAATCACATCACCACCAGCTCTACTATTGATACACATTGAATCCTCAGATAGATAAATTTTAGCAATACAGTGTAAACTCTTTATAACGAAACTCAAGGGACTGAGCATTTTTTGTCGTTATAGAGAGTTATCGTTATATGGAGTGAACAAAAAAAACCAAATTAACAAGAATTTTTAATATGTATGTCTTAGATAATAAATGCTTGTATAAATTATTGTTTACACATATAGTCTGATAACTTTGTCTGACGTTTTTTGCTATGCCAGTACTTGTTTTGTATTATTTTATGTATTCTATTCATATCTAGATATGTGGTGGAATCGTCTTGATAAAACAACAAAAATTTTTCTACCAACTTAGCGACATCTAGGGCTTGTTGAATTGTTGGTGGTGATTCGGCTTTGTCCACTTGATCGTCTTCTTCATCTTGATTATCGGGTGTTTCCTGACTTTTTGACACTAAATCAACAATTTGTTCATCTGTAAGTGTACCAGTTACGGCTACATCCTTATCTATATTTTCGTACGATTGTAGATCTTCGTTAAAATTGTTTGGTATGTTGAACTGGCTTATCCATTCACTCAGTGGTAGATTGTCTTCACTGTCAAATTGGTTCGTTTCTTGGCTACTACATAATCCAGCATGTCGAAAAGAATGTTGGATAGTGGCCGCTGTTACCTCCTGCCAGGCTTTTGATATGAAGTTCACTTGCTTGTAGCATGTTGATCGAGACCTTGCCGTCAGTTTCGATCATATCCATCAACATTTTCCGTCTATAGTGGCCCTTTAGGGATTTAGTTACACTCTGATCCATTGGTTGTAAAATACTGGTTGTATTAGCTGGGAAAAATGCTAACTCTATGTTTCGAAGATTAGATATGATTGGGTGAGCAGGACAATTGTCTACTAGAAGCAAGATTTTCCGTGATTTTAATTCAGCATCCCATTTTCTCACTTCCTCTTCAAAAATCTGCGATGTCATCCAAGCTGACTTGTTTGCTTTGTACGTAGCTGGCAACTGTTTTATGTTCTTGAAACACCGAGGGTTTTTCGATTTGCCTATAACTAAGAGCTTTCTTTTTTCTGTGCCACTCATATTGGCAGCCACTAGAACTGTAATACGCTCTTTAGACAGTTTTCCTCCAATACATTTTTCCCCTTTGAATTTTAAAGTTTTGTCGGGAGTCAACTTGAAAAAAAGGCCAGTTTCATCTGCATTAAAAATGTCTTCTGGTGAGTACTTCATCCTTAATTTAGGCCACACTGTACTAATCCAATTGTTAGTCACATTCATATCGACATCCCGCGCCTCTCCGTTCATTTTACCGTACGTAATTTGATGACGGTGCTTAAATTTTCCGAGCCAACCTTCAGATGCTTTAAAGTCAATTATGCCAAGTTGGTTGGCAAACTTTTCAGCCTTTGCTTTTACAATTGGCCCCGAGATGGGTACATTATTCTGGCGCTGATTGTTAAACCACGACAACATTGCCTGATCTAAGTCTTCGAATTTTGGCTTTCTTAATTTTTTAGACAAGTTTCCTTCCAGCGCCGCCTGTAGAATTGTTTTTTGGTTTTTCCAAATGGTAGCAACAGTGGATTGACTTAGTTCAAAACGCCTTCCAACGTCACTTTTCTTTTCTCCCTTTTCAATCGCACGTATCACACAAACTTTTTCGTCAACACTAATCGCTTTCCGTTTACTGGCCATGTTAACAGTTTCAAAGTAGGTTTACGACTGATAATACGATAGGTACCCAGTATGCTTGGTCGAAGACCATCACTTCCGAGAAAACAATGTGTCATACTGCACGTGTTCAAGGCAATTAAGGATAACAAAAGCTAGACCGACCTCGGATGTTTCGGAGCTTCAAAGTCTTTTGTTACCTGATAACATAACATAAACAATAATACCGATAATAAATATTTACTGTCTAAAAATATGAACACATTTCTTCGTAATTCTTCGTAATAGAGAATGGCGTATCGCTATAAAGAGTGTTTCAATATGTGGGTTTTAACGCAAACCAACCAACTTGGGCTCACTTCAACGTTATAGGGAGTTTATCGTTATAAAGGATAACGTTATAAAGAGTTTACACTGTATTTACAAGTTATATTGTTATGTAATAAATTTGTTTTTCTTTTATGAAGCTACTATTAATGAGATATTGTACTCTATTTGGAGAAGTATTAGTAACAACACATATGCAACTTCATTACTAATTTGTCAGTAGCGATATAATTTTCATTTAATTCAATAAAAATACCCCAAAATGAATGGTATATTTATACTGGCAGACACACTGATCCAGCTTATGATTTTGAACTCATGGTTAATGATTTCTTTTTCCTTTTGAACTTCAAGGCTCCTTGGTTTGTAAAATCACTAGGTTAATTCAACATATGGTAACGCCAATAACTGAAGAATGTCCCTACTAGCGCTTTCAGCATCATAATCGTCCATGCTGTTCAATCTTTCCGTTACATGCTTTCCAAAAAACCAGTAGCTGCCTTTGTTGGCTGATATGTCATCTACAAGGGGCCTCATTGCTTGTACCAGATTATCAAGCACTTTCTTGCATTTGTTACTCTTCACTTTAGTTTGTATTGGTTTTTGTTTTCGTCGTGGTCTATCTGTTCTCTGACCACGTTGCCTGACTATGTATAAACTTGAAGTGTCAATTTCTGAAAGGAGCTCTTCTTTCACATCAATACTCGGCAACTTTTCAAAGGATGGTAGTGCTTGATAGGCCTGTAAATAAATAATAATAACAATCAATAAATATTGTAAGACATTCTTTACACAAAGCCATCTGATTCCAAACCAAGCACATAGAAATCAGATAGGTAACTAATTTACTCTTTATTTCTTTATACATATTTAATAGATATACACTCAGACACAGAAAAAACACACATGTTCATCTCTACAAATATTTGTCTTGGCTGGGAATCGAACCCACAACCTGTGGCATGGCAGTCTTCTCACCAAGCTTGGCCTATATATGCATATAGGCCATGGAATAAACCAAGGTTATAAGAATTAATGTTATGGAGATAATTGTAATTGGTAAACTACATTGGATTTTGGAGACCATTCATAAAAGCTGAAATGGAAAATGGTTATTGATTTGGAGTTATTATAACATTACTTCATATTTTGTAGAATTTGTTTTGTAGGTGATGTCACAAGACAGGTATTCAGAGATATTTCTACATAAGAAATACCTCCATTTTAACTTGATTTCATTACAATAATGATATAACCTGACCAAATTATATTGTCATAAAATGTATATGAATTCAAACTTGACAAGGATACATCCAAGTGAATACACAAAGCACTTTCTATAATCCTTATAAGAAAGTAAGAAGAATGCATTTAGATATAATAATAACTCAATCATCTCAATCTTTACTTGAATAGTAAAGATTTTTAATATATTCTTGATTAATTGCCATTTATATTTCTTAATTAGCTGTAAGATTGCAAAAAGGCTTCATAGTAAAATTCAGTAAAATATCAAATGCATTTTATCAATACTGCCAAACATACTAAGTATTTTACATTTTAATTGAATACAATATATAATTGATTACAGTACCCATCTATATCCAATGGCTTGAGAATCAGAACAACTTCAGAAAAACAAACAATGCCCATTGTCCAGTTATTTTCTAAATTACTTGTTGAAGAAGTGTTATTTATTAGAAAGCAATAGATTATAAGATATAAAGAAAAACAGCTAACCTCAAAATTGGTATCTTCCTTCTTAGATACTTCTCTAAGAAATTGGAGTGGGTGCCAAAGTGGCCAGCAAGGAACATAGATGTCTGCTGAAGATGTGGCTGCCTCCCTGGACTTGTCAACTCGTCGTAGGTTGTGGTTGAATGTGCTGCGTATGTTCACCCACCGATCACGTACAGAACGGGCTGAAATATGATACAATAACCCATCAATCAATTGTCATGGTTGGTCAATGACATGGTCTCCTACTGGTGAAGAAGCCTATACTCTGAAGTGTTTTGTTTATGATATTAATCAATGTCTAGGTAACTATTACAACTATTATTAAAATGTAAACATAAGTTTAGGCTTTTAAGCTCATATGCCGTCTAGGCAGTGTATTTACTGTTGCATAAATAATTTTGGAAACCGAACGCATGTACAAATTTTATTAATGTTCGGGATGTTAAGCTAAATGATTAACTTCTCGGCTGTTTATTTCATTTCCTTTAAACTTCCACTAATAAGACAAAAGCCTTTCGCCTGAAAAGATTATTTAATATCACGACTAATCAGTAAATAGCACGTTATTGACTCACCTGTAAAACCACGTCCTAATTTGGCGGCAAATTCCGCATAAGCTTTGTATTTCTGTTGAATGTGATGATTTGTATTGCCGATAGGCCTCCATATGAACTCCCTTTGTCTAACGAATTCAACTAAATTTAGTTCTAACTTACGCGTCCAATAACATGGCTTCCTGGGCATGACCGACTAAGCCCGAGACAAGTGGTTGTAATAACATTAACGCAAAGATGTCCACTTTATTGAGTTTTAATTAAAATATATAATAACTAAATAGTAATATGTCCTGTAATGCAAGTAATGTTGTTTTCCTTTATATGATGCCTCGAATGGTGTAGAATTCGATACACGAAGCTGACGCGGTGCGAAGCCAGCACAGACTTTTTTTTGTTCTAGAGCAGTGTTGTCAACTTTATTAGAAGATCGTACCATGGACTAAAAAAGGTTGTCAACATTTCAAGAAAAAAAATAGTACGCAATAAAATTGCAATAAAACAAGGTAAATAATTTTAAAACAGAGTGTAATTATAATTTTGAATCAATTTTTATCGTTTAAGAACATGAATCAACGTTTAGGATTAAGATCTATAACTGAATTTTAATATTTTTAATGTTTACAGCAATAACACATTGCTATTAATTGAAACTTTCAAATCGTAAATAAATAATTGCCAAAGGGATAATTTCAATGGATTTAAATTGATAATTGTTGGCAACAGAGTTCCCATACACATCGCTGAGCCAGAATACATATACTCATACGCTGCGTATTACTATTAAACTGCAAATGAGATAGATTAAACATTATTGGATGCATTCAAAAATACAATAAAGTATAGCTCGTTCATGTCCCCTACTTGTTTTTTATTTGTTATATCGAAAATTTATTTCAGTTGTTATCTATTTTTAGTTCGTTATCATGATGGGTATAAGCTTTGAAAAAGTCATATATTTTGTGTACGATTTCGATTACTCAATCGCACATCGTACAAAAGCCAAAAAGGTCGCATAAATACGATTAAAATCTTTCGGTTGGCAACACTGCCCAAGAGCAGAGCGCACGCCACGATTCTGTGATTATATTATCGATACAATTATTTTCTCTGGTCACGCTACAACGTGAGAACTATAAGGGTTTCGTAAAAAGGGCAAAATAATTAATAAATGTGCTTGAATTTATTGATTAACGATATTTTATATTTCAAAAACAGGGATGTAACGGAGGTAATTTTATCGGAACCGAAGTCCGAGTCGGAGTTATTAAATTCGATTTATCGGAGTCGGAACCGGAGTCGGAGGCGGAGGCGGAGGCAGGGTCGAAAGTGGTGGCAGGAGCCCTCTCCTTTTTTATTAAAGGATTTATAAAATAATAAATTTACACAGACAATCAAAGTATCAAAGTAGAATTCCAAATACAACTTGATTTTGATTTCATTGTCCAACATAAAAACGGATTGCATTTATGGATATTAAGCCGCAAAATACAAAACAAATGACTATAACGTAAAAACACGTCATGTGGGTAACAAACTAACAACAAGTAGAAAAACAATCGACGATAGAGCGCATGTAGCGGGGGCGGGTGAATTCTTCCCGCGACATGTATGAACTTGTGCGTAGCGGTCGGTCGACGCAGGCCGCCGCTGCTATTTGTTATGCTTCGACCTCCGATTAAAACCTCCGATTTAAAAGTTTCGAAGCCGAAGTCGGAACCGAAGGTTTAATAATAATCGGAAGTTCCGACTTAACGGAGTCGGAATCGAAGCTCCGTTACATCCCTGTTCAAAAATAACAATCAATTTTAGCCCACTTTACATAATAATATATATAATATATCGTGACGACAGATTATGTGTTCGCGGCTTCCATGTTTAATCTCTTAGCAGGTAGATAAGCAATGAAATTAGAAACAGCAATCAATCTCCTATTTTGCTACAAGCAAGTGATGCGATTCAGTAGATCGATTCGATAGTCAAAATCGGAACAATGACATCAATGTGTTACATATAAATTAAATATTCATCTTAATTGACTATTTGGATCGATATTGGTTTCTAATACGTTATTTGGCCGATTTTGTCATTCTTTTTTATACTCTTGTCAGTCTTTTCAGTTTAATTGTAATAATTAATATAAACATGTAGCATTTTTAATATTTGTATCCTATTTAATTACGTTTTTATAATGGTTGACTACTTTTAAGTTAACAGTCACCATGGTGCAAAACATTACTTTGGGAAAGTAAAAAGGTTGTAACAAAATAATGTGAATTCGACAATTCGATCTTTTGCTGAGCATAAAAACAAAACCGATTGTTTAGTACATCGCTTTAATTTTACCTAAGAAATTAACGAAATCTGTGTTATTCACCAATAAATAATAATTTATAATTAACTTCTTGTCGGCTGTAGTTTATTATAAGTATGTAATTTGAAGAGATAAATAAACTAAATTATTACAATTTAATAATATTATTTAATAAAATGGAGATTTTCAGAAAGGCGTATTAATGTACATTCATCAAGTTATCAACCAACCCATTGCGAACATGGATATCAAATTAATGTTTTGTAGTGACATCTACACAAAGTTTTTGATACTTCAAAACAAACTACACTATAGATGTCGCTGTAATACTAAGTGTATCAGAAATATGTGAAACATAATTATTACTTAGCTCTGTGTGCTGTGTGTTAGTACTATGGCTAGATGACAGATGGCGCTGTCCTGATTATTTAACAAACAAATAAATTTGTTCATATTTAAGTATTCATTCTAATAGCCCAGTAACGTAATGGAACATGAAATAATTTCAGAACATTAGGGGATATAACAATGCAACTACTACTTCATCTTTCAAAAATTTCATCGCGATGCAAATTCACGGCAATGATTTTCTGAGCATAAAAAACATCAATATAGTAATGATTTTATTTTTTACGATAAATTATATATTTTTTCATGTTTTTTTTAAGATAATTTTTTTTATTTACCGTCGCATATTAGATATGTAAGTTTATTGCCACGTCTTAATAATGTTGCTTTTGAGAATGCCTGTGAGAGTGGAATTTTGTAATTGATTTTTTAATAACTTTCTGATGTGTTAGGGGGAGAGTAGGGCAACAAATTATTGATGCTTTGAATGCCCCTGTTTTTTTTTGTTTTAATTTTACATGCACGATACTCAGAGAAATTTTATAAATAAAAAATATTGAATATAAATTTTGATTTGTAAATTGTTAATTTAATGTACTGAGTAACTCTTGTTTTTATTATTATTTTGTGTACTTTTTTAAAGTTTCATTATTTAACTACATATTGTTGTGCTTATAAGATGCTGTGTACGGTTATAATTAAACTTTATTGTTAATTGTCTAGATTCATAGGTAAGTTGCTATTTGTTGTCTGTTACTGTACCTATAAAATAAAATAAAGAACATTTGTTCATACATTTTTTTTCCAATAACTGAGGTTCCTACTTTCAACATATATATATTATATAAATAAATAGAAATTAAATGCTTTTCGTTGGTAAGCGCATCACTTGGAAAGGACGGTACCGATGGGGCATGTTTATTGTTCGTAATACACTAAAATTCTTCTAGAAAAAAATAATTAAAGCTGTTCAAAAAATTGGACTGGATTTTGAAATAATTGAACGGGCTTCTTGTGGGGGCTAAAAATAAAAATTGCATGCATACTGCTGGTGGCTCTGTAAGGTAATAAAAAATCGTACACCATGAATCGTCTAGGTTTACATGTCCTGTCACTCTCGGTAACTAGCAATCACGTGAGAGGGCCTCTGTCCGCGGTATCGTATGGCGGGCCCTTTGAGGTTTGTAGGGATTATGGGTAAGGGTAAATTAAAGTATCTAAAAGTGCCATTAGTAAAATGAGGTTTAAATTTAGTTACCCTATAAAAGAGGTTTAGTCAAACACAGACAAAACTACCAAAAAGTATTTACGATACAAATAACTTTAATAACCGCAGTAATAACTTGGAAATCGGTTAAACCTTTATAAGTCGAAACTGCTTGAATAATAAAATAAACTATGCACACTATCCTTGCAAAATTGTCTAAACATTATAAAGCGTCTATACTACATTAAAATTTGCATAGTTGCCGTACCAACATCGCATTAACAGCTCGACATGACATTAGGGGCTTATCGAACGCGCACGGATGGTTTATAACTTCCCGTTTCCCGGGAAAATGGCGCGTCTCTCTCATGTAACAGAGCGACGGACACTGGCCACTTTTTATGCTAGTTACGGCGGCGTTCGAGGTTTAAAATTTTAGCTTCATTTTTTATCTGTGTACTGAGGTGCTACTAATATTCTTTTTTAATTATACAGTTACAAGAACCTTGCAGATTATAAGTACTTTATGCTTTTTTTGTTTTCTTCTTTCGAAAATTTACGTAGATAAAATTTTGGAAATAGCCTGAGCTTTAGAGAACTGGCAAACACATAAGAATCAATTCAGATTCAAATCTATAATACCCACTCTAGGTTCATATTATCTCAAATATGTAAATTGCTGTCGATACATAAAATAAAATAATCAACGCCGAAAAAGTGAGTGTTAACGATTTTTTTCACATGATTTATGACTGACCGAATAAAAAATAACCAGCGAAATTAAAATGGCCCCTCGTTTTACGCAGCAGCAAGATGTCAACACACCCCTAACTTTGACCGGGTGATTAATAACCCCGGGTCAAACTTGTCGGGTACGTATCGTAGGCGACGAAATCAGTCATGTCATCGACCACACCGTATGGCTACAGTGGTGAAAATTATATCATATGTAACGTTCACCATATACACTATTGATTCATGTTGGGTTTTGCCACACAGTGGTGAGAGCTTCAATCACAAGTATTGGAGCTCTCACCACTATCTACCTATGGTAGGGTAAATAAATATCCCGGGACATTTTTTACGCCCAGTGATCCGAAACTAAGCAGAGCTTGTACTATGGAAACCAGATAACTGATATACTACATATACAACTTTTTTTTCTATGTACGAGTACATACAAACAGACATGATCATGCACACATATGTTAGTTATCTATGTTATGTTAATATGTAATGGTAATAATATATTTTTAAGTTACTTGTTTTTTTTTATAAAATTAGATTTTGGCATTTTTCGTCGTGTAAGTAATTTCTTACTTACATTTTACGACGGGCCAGTTAGCTTGGTGGTTAACTATCGTGACTTCGAAGTCAAGCCGTGGGTTCGATTACCACCCAGAACTCACAGAAGCCAAAATCCAATAAAATAAAAAAAAACTTAAAAATAAATGATTACCCAGGAACTTTACACAATGTATGGAAACTAAATAACTTATATACTATATATACAACTTTCTTAAAATAAAAACATTTATCGAACTCACGAGCCCCCCATAGGTGTCAGAGTATTTAACAACCATGCCAGCCGTCGGAAAATTATAAAATAAATTTGGAGTAAGGAATAAGCGGAATCTCAGAGGAAGACTTTTACTCGTAGAAATACTAAACGATAAGTGATAGAAGGGGCAGAAATGGGGTCAAATTATGGGCATATTGCATATTCTATAGGCGACTATAACTCAATGGGTAGTGATGTCGGGAGTCATAGGTTTGAGAGCATTAAGGTTTTTAATCTATGGGTCATGTTACTTGCAATAAATGAATTTGAATTAATTATAGCACAAAAAGTATATGATATAACTTCAAATTCGAAGTGCTTGAAGTGATTAAATCTGCTGCGAAAATACGTGGTCTTGCCAATGTTGATGATTCGAGAAGAGCGGGAAGTACCCTACAAGTTTTGATTTATTGATGAAGGTCTGAAAGTCTCATTAAAATTGGTTCAGCCGTTTCGGAGATTAGCGTGAACAAACAGACACACAGACAAAAAATAAAAAAATATATTTATTGTTTTTCGTAGCGTTTAAACTTTCATATGCAATTAAAAGCACAAAAAGCTGTTATTTTGATGAAATTCATACTGGAGGCGTTCCTGAGAAAGTGATCCTATAAGGATGCCTTTTTCGTTTCATGGTGCGGAACTTTAACACTTAAACTTTTAAAAATAGAACACAATTTTTAGAGACTTTCTTAAAATCTTTTGAGGGCCAAGAAAATTTGACCACTCCCCAACCGTAAACTAGATATCATGAAGTACCAAAGGGATTTGCCGATCGTTTTCGGTCGATATAAAAACTGTACGTGATTCCAAGGGTTGGAACGTGACGACAAGGCTCCGACCGTGGATCATTCCAGTAAATAACACTGTTTGTAGAGAGTGAAATAGAAATAACCAGTATTGCTTTATCTATTTGTGTTATAGATATTTATTACATAATTGTATAGTTATAAAGTTATGATAACTTTATTGAGTTGTAGACCTTGGGGGCAATTTCACTCTCATATTATGCACCGAACCATTATAACCATAATCGTATTGCACTAAGCACACCAACGATCGAACTGCGGTTGTGTTTCGGTAATGGTTCACATTCGTTCGAAAGATTACGTTAAAATGTATGTTTGTTTCGGTTGTAGTGCGTAGGAATACCATATTTATGCAATGTCAAACTTAAATTTGACGTTAATCGTAACCATACCATTGCCGAACCAAACGTGCTACTCGAACGTGGCATTTAGTGGAATTGGGCCCCTTACTCATTTCCGCCGTGAAGCAGTAGTGCACTTGTATTACAGTGTTTTGGTTGGAAATTTAAGGGGGCCGGTGAAATGACAGGTACGAAATTACACGTCTCAGTAATATATTTACTACATACGCTACTTTTTTAAGTACATCCACACAAATATTTGTTCTGGGTGGGAGTCGAACCAACGACCTGCGTGCCAGTCAGGATCTCTCTCTTGTAATTATTATATTATCATTATTATGTCTTAGGAATCAAATGTTTGTCCAGTATGAGAATCGAACACACGACCCGCGGCATGACAGTCAGGGCCCTCTTTTATATATTACCTCATCAGTATATAGAGTAGGTACATTAGTATGAACATGTGAGCGTTTTCCACGAGAGGAAACGGAAGACATAAAGAGCGAGCACAGCGCCTGATAGCAAATGTAATGCGACAAAATGAGATGTTAACGGATACCGATATGTAGCATACTTATATACATACTCTGTGCCTGGGTGGGATAATATAAATCTATCTACTCTAAATAGTTATAACTCAAGAACGGCTGCACAGATTTCAATGATCTTTTGTTGGATTTATCTCCGTCCAATCCCCTTATTCAACTAATACAAACTTCGTCGGCGAGCCGCTTCACAGAGGCCTCGGAGAGCTTATCTCTCATGTGAATAGTAGTATTAGCGTAGTTAGCGTAAGAGAGAGCACGGAGGCCGCGACGTAACATCCTCGAGTTAGTATAATTTTCCTTACAGAATCGAGCCCCTGAATAGAAGACGTAATTAATAAAAAAATTTCGACGAATGTAGATTTTGTGAATCATTTTTCGTTATCAACGCTATCTCTGAGGAAAGAAACTACAATCCTCGGAAACGCGGGTGAAACTGCGAAGCACAGCTAGTCTATTAATATATTATAAATATAAATATCCTGGGACATTCTTTTACACACGGCCATCTGGTCCTAAACTAAGCAGAGCTTGTACTATGGAAACCAGATACAGTTATCTGGTTTCTGATATACCTACTACCAAGGTTTTTTTCTAAATACATACTTATATAGATATTGACCTAGACACAGAACAAACAGACATATTCATTCACTCAAATGTTTGTCCTGAGTGGGAATCGAACCCGCGACCTTCGGTTTGGCAGTCAGAGTCGCTAACCGCCAAATCGATGTGGTAAAGTTTATAAGTTTGGATTTAGGAGGTTATCCTATTCTACTTTCAACTAATAATATAAATGAAAAGGTTTGTGAGGAAAGTATGGATGTTTGTTACTCTTTCACGCAAAAACTAAATCTAACAAAATCTTAATAAAGTAAAAATGCATCAAAACTAATCGAAATAGATTAGACCACAATCCAACTAATCAATCAATAGGTGATGAGTTCATACAGCCTGGGAACTATCTCTCAAATGCAGGCACATAACACAACATCCAAGCGGGTTCTATGTAGTACCCTTTCACTGCGCTATGGTTTTCTTCAAGCTCATTGTAGGATTCGAACCCATGACGCTCGTCACGGCATCCGAAGGCACTCCCATCTGAGCTATCATGCCCTTTAAGTACATAGGTTGTGCAATATGCCCATAACTTGGTCTTAGTTCAGCCCTCTACGAGGCGTTTAGTAATTTTACATTGCGATGCCCAAATGAGTTTATGTAACTTGCTTGGATGTTATTACGTACGTTGATGGCAATAGGGATATCAACTGTCATTATTGACCTACATCTGATCATTAAGAAGTATACCTAACATATCACACAGCCATCTGATCCCAAACTAAGCTAGTACTATGGAAACCAGATAAGTGATAAACAAAACATATTTCAAGTTTTCTCTAAGTACTTATAATATATAAATATTGACATCCAGAAATAGACATGACACATACACAAATGTTTGTCCTGGGTGGAAATCGAACCCACGACGTAGCTGTCAAGTCTCTAACTACCAAGGCCCTTTCAATTACAAAATCCCAGGGGATTATGACGTCACTATAACGAAAAGTAATATATTATTAGAAAATTTAAAAATAATTGTAATTTCAATCTGTGGCCAGGTCAGTTGTTACAATAATGTTTTTAAAATGATCTCATAGTGCTAAGTTCGTCCGGGGAAGTACTATACCCTGTCATCCATTTTCTGAGTTCTTGACAAACTGTTATGAATATATGTAATTGTTTGAATTGACCTAACATTCGATCTGCTGTGACCATATAGCTATATTGCATGAGTGGTGACCTCACTTAGGAAACGCCTAACGCTAACGTAGTCGTTTATTCAAGAAGGCAAGCAGATAGCCTCAATCACAATAACGATACGTAATCAAACCGGCAGCCAGTTGGCGGGAATCGTACTAGCGAACAAGATTCCAGGAAAGTTTGTTCATTAAGCCAGCCCCGCTGACCTGTACTCAAATGTGAAAACTTTAATTGTTCAAACAGCCGCTCAAGATGTATAATTAAGTAAGAAAATATCGTGGAATTGCTCTTAGATTCATGGTTCAGATAGTTCGTGTTTTTGAATTGGAAACTCGAGGTATTTTTACAATAATGAGTAGGTTTTAGAGAGAGTTCGTCAGGGGAAGTACTATTATACCCATTTCCGCCGTGAAGTAGGTAGTGGACTTGTATTACTATGTTTCGGTTAGAAAGGTAAGGAAGCCGGTGAATACAGGCACTTGAGACTTAACAACTTCACGTCTCAGGGTCTACAATGCATTGGCGATGCTCCTAGTGTTGCAAATGTCCATAGGCGGCGGTGACCACTTACCATCGGGGCCGTCGGCCTTTTTACGGCCTACTTGATACAAAAAACGTATTATAGTGTTTCACACAATTAGTAATTTCAACAGAGTAGCTAACCCCCTTATTGAACAAAGTTTGTCGGGTCGCGGCGCAACGAGACCTTGGAGAGTAAACCTCTCACGTGATTGCGTAGTAAGCGAAAGAGACAAAGCATAGAACGACTAAACATCGCCGTGCTTGTGTCATTTACTTTACAGAATTACTTGGTGCTCCAAAAGTCCAAATGTTTAATAATATTAATAGTAAAAGGCGACTTGACTCAACCGCCATTTTTGAAGAAAGTAACATTTTTCTCAATGAATTATACTACTATGATGATGGTCCTTGTCCAAATTCGTTGAAGCTTGCATTTAGTTTTAATATTCAACAGCTTGGAGTGTGAAGAAGTTTAGATGCAGTATCTGTTTTTGGGTTTTAACATTTTCAAATAGCTTTCCTGTATAGTTTTCAAAATGGCGCTTGAATCAAGTCGCCTTTTAACCGTCGATATGATATTTGAGACTCCCTGTAATCCATAAAGAATTTAATAAGACATATCGGTACAACAGCGCCGAATAAATGTCTTTATTAAGACGACGTTACGTGTTTACAAGAATCATTACTAAAGCCTATACAATCGAACCGTTTTGACAGCTCAGAATGATACTGGAAATTCAACTTTATAGTTTGTGATATAAGGGTGAACTATATAGATCTAATGGTTGGTTGCTAATTGTATATCATCCAGATGTTGATCTAGTATTGGCAGTCGAAGAGGGCGGAGAATTTTTTTTCTTGGCTGAGAGTTATTTGTTGATAGACCAATTGGCTTGGTGGTTAGATACCTCGACTGCCAGCTTTTGGTCGTGGGTTCGATTCTCACCCAGAACAAAAAAGGTATTACCAGTTGGAATTCTATAGCATAAACTCTACTTAGATTGTAATCAAATATCCTTGCTACAAAAGGTTTGTCACAGAATATTTCTTTACTTTAACAACAACAGTACTAGAAACAATCGTCGGATTCGCCCACGTTCTAAATAATTAACATTTCCCGGATTATAAAAACGTTGCCTACATCCTCGAGAATAATATTGCTTTCTACCAGTGAAAGAATAATTGAAATCGTTACTTTACCTCTTTATTATATTAGCGCCATCTACCGGCAGCTGGAGTAACTGATATTGAATGGTGCGTCACAAATGACGATAGATGGCGCTGCATCAAAACGGTAGTACGATGGAGGTATTGTCAGACGCTAGCTAGTGACAGGTATAGGTTTTGAAAATTTATTTATCTCACTTATTGTTATTATTTTTAGTAGATATGTGTAATTTGTGAAAGCAGTTCTAATTATTAAATATATAAAAGATTTCTGCAAAGGTATTATATATAGAAAATGAATGAGAGGTGACGCGTAACTGTTTCGCTACGAAATAAAAACGCCTCTGTCAAGCCGACAAGTAGGTAAAATAAATATCCCGGGACATTCTTTACACGGGCATCTGATCCCAATTTTTTTTTCTAAATACATCATTACATCATTTTACACTCAGACACAGAACAAACAGATGTTCCGCACACAAATGTTTGTCCTAGGTGGGAATCGAACCCGCGACCTTCGACTTGGCAGCCAGTGTGGCTAACCACCAAGCCAACTGGCCTGTCAGAGTAAAAGGCCTTAGTCTCAACATTTATCTAAGTTACCGTTAAGGAAATACAGGCAATTTAACCAAATTGTTTGTGTTCATGCTTAAGGAAATTGATGCTTGCTTTCCGGTAAATTACACGAGTTTTGTACCTTTACTTTTTAATCAGCTTTTGTTTCAGTTGATTTGTGTACGGTCCGCCAGTTATATTGTGGTCTGTACAGTCAACAAAATAAGTAGATCCGATCCAAATTTTACCACACACTCGTACACTACAGCTATTACAAATACTGCATCACTTCATATTATAAAACAAAGTCACTTTCTCTGTCCCTATGTCCCTATATTCCTATGTATGCTTAAATCTTTAAAACTACGCAATGGATTTTGATGAGGTTTATAGAGTGATTGAAGAGGAAGGTTTTTATGTGTAATACATGTGACATCCCACGGGAACGCGGGTAAAACCGCGGGGGACAGCTAGTAAAATATATAGAGACGATATGTCCAATATAAGAAAGCGATGATTTGATGATTTTTTTAGATTACAAGAATTATTTAAATCGGTTTAAATACTTTCAGAAATTATCTCTCACTTGCAATCTCACAAACAAACAAACTACCTCTTATTTTATTTTATTTTATAGATATATGTATATTCTTTTGCGTGTGTTAATAAATGTTTTTTCTTTCTTTCTTTCTTCTTCTTTCTCTTTATAATATTCTCCCACGTTCCCGAGGGAATTAATGTTTCCCGGCAGTATAATTTATCTTACTTCCTTATATCCTTATCAGGAATAATATAATATTGTATAGTGATTTTTTATAATTTAGGTGCAGCATGGTTCCTTAGAACCCTCCACATATGTATAAACAAACCTACAAAACTCTCTCTTTATTATATTGGTATAGTATAGGGTATAAATAGCAAATGCATATTATGTGCTATATTTAAAAATAAAATAGGGTTCCTTTGATAGACCATCACCTCAAAACTACTGAACATGAGATGGGACTACTACCATTCGACGCGGAATTTTTCGTAGATAGTTATTGGCTATAATATGATATTGATAAACGCGGGTGAAACCGATAGTGTGCTATAAAGCGAGTGTTCACTTGCTTTCCAACTGCACTTGAGAGTCATTTCCATTACTTGTTTAACCTCCTTAATTCTGGTCAAACGAAAACTTTTAAGAATTTTCTAGAATCATAACCAATAACTTAATAAACTTTGTGTCTAAAAGTACAAAGCTACTGAAGTTGCAATCGTTATTCAAAGTGTAAATCAACAAAAGTACTCATCATCACCGCCCAGCATCTATAAAACTATTAATTCTCCATTAATTATAATGTTTTAACACGTATAAGCGTATGTTTTTATTCCCAAACGAATAAAAAATAAAACCACGACAAAAATAAATTAGTCCACACATACATTTCTCTTTAAATTGCACTGCAGTCATATTGTTTATTTTATTTAATCAGAGAAACTAATTTTATTTCACGAAAAATACACGCGTTGGTATTTCATACAATATACAATATTTATACAGACAGCCAGACGTGGTAGTAGTATCATGGCGTATCGTTGGTTGGAGTATATTCAGTTGCCAGCCAGCTAGCCTTGAGGGTGGCCGTGTCGCGTTCGCACCCCGACGCCTCGCGTAAAACCTCCATACACATCATATTAATTAATACTTCCAATTTTAAAAATTAATAATCTGACAACTCCCTTGTGTGACCTCGTGATGGGCGTTTGTAAAATAAATTTAATTTGAATTTTGAACGCGTTGGCGGGAGTTGTAAAACTTTTTTTTTAATATAACGCTTGGAACGTGAGTGTTTTGAAACTTTATCAGTTATTTTTTAATGAATTACCGTATGCCAGTGAGTTTGAAGTGAAAGTGTATCAAATTTGTAATCATACCGATAGTGATGTTCAACACTGTTGAACAGTGCTGAGTGTCGCTACAGATTTAATATTTAATGGGAATATATATTATTCGTGTTAATATTCGAGGTAAGAGGATTATTAAAATTTGTCACGTGGACGTATTTCAGATTTTAAATACAATGGCACCTTTTTAAATATCGAAAACCTAACGATAGATCATTTGAATACAATAGTTTTACTACATGAAAAGAAAATTAAATAAAAGCCAAGTTTTTAGGTTATTAAAAAACAATAAAAAAAACTCGTACTATTTTTGCTTGTTATCACAAAAAAGAAATTATCTCAATATACTGTAAAAAAAAATGCCTGTACGTAAGCTAACATTTTTATTTCACTTTTTTCATAGGTTTCCACGTTCCAATAATTACTAAAAACAAAAAACAGATTTGCATACGCGAAATGTTATTTTGCCCTCTTTTATTCAGAGGTTATGTAAATGAATACAATTAAAGTAATGGATTGTAGGCTTAGTTGTTTATTTTCTTCATTTACCTTTTCTGAATTATATAAACGATATAAATAAAATCGATTATCGATATAAACATTAAATTATTACTAACTGTGGTAGATTTAAGGTCTCGTGGATAAACCTCGCTAATCCTTTGATAAGTCTATAAACTGTTCTTTATTCAAATTAACAGCCAGACATATATCTGGCCACTGAAAAATCGTTTTAAAAAGAAGTAATCTCTTCTTTTTACGTTGTGCCAGTATCAGTAATTTTTGATGCTCCGATTAAAAAACACCTGAACTGAATAAATGTATGTCAAATACACTTTTTAAAATTAGATTTGTAAATAAAAGCAAAATCTTTTTTACTTAGTGCTATGTAATTTCTTTAACCCTGACCTAAAAACATAAATAATTACTACCAATAACGAAACGACGATTATTTCTACCAATATAGTAACTTAACAAAAAAAGATAAGTCAGAGGCAGAACAGCAATAAACAATAGGGTATAACTCCAAAAGAAAAATAAATAAGTATTACGATAGCATATTTTCGTGAACAGTCGCGTGACGACATGAAAACTGTATGGTAATTAGCATGCACCGTTCGTTGACTTGGTACACTATGCAGATATAATAATTGAGTTTAAGGGGAACGAATACTTTTGAAAAAATAATTTCTGAATACAAATTGGCGGTTGATTTCGGAGAGATCACGAAATTATTATTTTTGGTTCGGGAAGGCTCGGCGAAATAATGGTTGGGTATTTTAATGGTAATTTCGAAAACATTCATATGTTATTACTAGCTGGCCCCGCGGTTTTACCCGCGGTTTCGATTTATACGCCTATAACCATCTCCGAAAAACTCCCCGTCGAATGGTAGCAGTGCCATCCCGATGTGTTCAGTAGTTTAGAGATGGTGCGTCAAAGGAAACGTATTTTGTTCAAATATAGAAGATGACATAGTGTAACCAAGTTTAAATTAATATTGGTAAAATTTACACTCAAATTACTGTAATTTTTTTTTATCTCAAATAAACCACTAGCTTTTATCTAAACCGCATTAATTATAATTAAACCTTAAAACTTTATTTAAAAAACTAAATAAAAATAAAAATGTGTCTTTCCATTTTTCATTTATTTGTACACTAGCTTTATGTACCTCGGTTTCACCCGCTTTCTCGAGGGATTTAATTATCCCGGGATCCTAATATAGCCTATGTTTTAATTATAATAACTAATAATGTACCTATCAAATGGTGATATTTTTTTCAAATAGGTCATATAAATACAAAATTCACACTCTCTAATAGAATATATAGATATTAAAATTCCGTGTTCATCTCACTTATTGAAAGTTAATATTATAATTTGCTCTTACAGGAGTACATTCTTTCAACACACATTATGTATGAAATTGATTTCCTGAATTAAACTTATTAGAAAATTATTACAATTTTTTCCCAAGGAGATCCAATTTGTAAAATGTTCGCGTTATAAACTTATTTAGTAATATATCTATGTATCTATAGAAATAGGGTCCAAATATAAATAAATATCCTGGAACATTCTTTTCACACGGCCATCTAATCCCAAACTAAGTAGAGCTTGTACTATGGAAACCAGCCAACTGATATACCACATATAATTTTTTTACATATATACTTATTAACTTATGTTTACACCCAGACATAGAATAAACAGACATGTTCGTGCATACAAATGTTTGTCCTGGGTGGGAATCGAACGCACGATCTGCGGCGTGGCAACCACCATGCCATGCGGCCCGTTCTTAGCTAGGAAATTAGGGCAATAGATCTATCAAGGACTATAGAAGCATAGTTTGTAATGAAAACGTTGTATGTTTATGGTTTCCACTTTAGAGTTCCAAGGTTGTTCAACGAGTTTCATTACTTACAAATATAATAGACTGGAAAATACGTTCGATTACTTTTATTGATTACCAACTGCTTGATTTGACACGCCGCAGGTCCTCTGTTTGATTCCCACACAGGACAAAACATATGTGTGCATGAACATGTCTGTTCATATGTATGTCATATCTATATAAGTATGTATTTAAAAAAGTTGTATATTATGTAGTATATCAGTTATCTGGTTACCATAGTACAAGCTCTACTTAGTTTGGGATCAGATGGCCGTGTGTAAAGAATGTCCCAGTCTGCAGATGTTGTGTTAGCCTTTTTTTCTCGAATTTTCCAATTTTTTAGTAAAATTTTAAATATGTTCCCTGAAAATTGGAAACTAAGTACAATAAAGAAACCTGATGACAAGTATTAACTGCCGCATAAACATTTTGAACACCAGGGGAATTGCCAGTACATGCGTAGTCCCTGAAACGTGTAGTCGTTAAGTCTCATGTGCTTGTAATTTCACCGGCCCCCTTACCTTTCTAACCGAAACACAATCATTCAAGTGTATTACTTCACGGCGGCAATGGGTATGGTGGTAGTACTTCCCTACGAACTCTGCACTATGAGTTCTACTATTTTTAAAACATACTTAGTGTTGTAAAAGTATATTAGTTTCAAATTCGTATTTCGTGTTTTAAACACCAACTAACGGAACTATGAATCTAAGAGAAAATTCACGATATTTTCTTACATTACACAACATACATACTACATAGTATAAGACAAAGTCGCTTTCTCTGTCCCTATATCCCTATGTATCCTTAAATCTTTTAAACTACGCAACGGATTTTGATGCGGTTTTTTTTAATAGATAGAGTAATTGAAGAGGAGGGTTTTTATGTATAATATATGTGACACGAGAACGCGGGTAAAACCACAGGGGACAGCTAGTAAAATATAAAGTTATATTATAAAAGACACAGAATTGATCGAAAAAAATATCAATTCGAATCAAACAATATGCTGTTAAGAAAGAGATTATCGGTAAATTGAAACAAACGTGGCACAATACATTATTTCATATAGCGTGGAGAACTTGGTGAAACTATATATATAGCTCAGTATATATATAGCTCAGTATATAAGGTAGGCATATCACGCGATTAACCCATTACGGGCGATTGTGTTCTGATCCTACAATAGTGCCATATTAGGAATTAGCGCCTAACTTCCCAAATTCACCGCCTGGTAATTATCGGTAAATGAACTGATAGGGTGGTTGTCTCAGACCTTCTATTATATAGAATTCATTATTCTATAACTAAGTCGAATATTAGGTATTGTAATGAAAAATCTTATTTTTAAAATATCCTGGGACATTTATTTACACACGGCCATGTGATCCCAAACTAAGCAGATCTTGTACTATGGAAACCATAAAATTCAAAATTCAAAACCATTTATTCAGTTTAGGCCCTCAGAAGGCACTTATGAAGGTCAAATTTAAAGTTACTGAAGCTACTACCGGTTCGGAAGTCAGCCTTCAACTGAGAAGAACCGGCAAGAAACTCAGCAAGGTTACATTCTTTTTTATTTTATTAAATTCTTTTTTATCTATTCTGACTTTTTGGCTATTTTATAACATCAATTTTACATATTTTTATATTTAACAATTACAAAATACTTAATAAAGCTAACATTCAAAAACAAAAAACAACAAAAAAATTAAATAACAAGACTACAAAATAGAAAATGACAATAATTACTTACAACTTAAACAAGAAAATTAGAGGTGCACTGTGCAGAGAGCAGCTATTTCCATACATTTTTATCTTCAATATAATGAACCACCTTGTAATACGCTTTTTCTTTCAAAACTTTCCTAATATAATTTTTAAATTTATGATCAGACATTTTGGTTACTGAAAGCGGTATCTTATTATAAAATCATAAACACAATTACCAAGAAATGACTTGTTTACTTTAGTTAGTCTAAAATATGGAACAACTAACTTCTCCCTTTGTCTTGTATTAATAACAAATTAATAACTGATATACTACATATATCTACTGCTTTTTTTTTATAAATGCGATAAATATACAGAATGTTACAAAACTACCCGTAAATCCGAAAGGAGGTTAAATGGGGCCTTATAACAAGTCCATTCACAATATTTAAGAACCGTAGTAACGCTGTATAACATACCCGAAAAAAAAAAAAAAACTGATTTTTATGAATGGAGAATAGAAACACTATAAAAGTTGACAATTATTAGGTAAAAAAGCTACCTTAGGCCTTTAGGTTTTTAGCTTTGATAATTAATTATATTTTTAATTATATTTTTACGGGGTATTTTGTAACATGTTGCATAGATAGATTTACACCCGGACGCGGAATAAACAAATATCTTCATGCATACAAATGTTTGTCCTGGGTAGGAATCGAACCCGCGACCTGCGACTTGGCAGTCAGAGTCGCTAACAACCAAGCCAACTGGCCTGGTCGAATTCATTGCTTTGTTTATTGCCGGCTCTTCTCAGTAATAAGCAACCTTCCGAACCGGTGTTAGAGTCTGACCATTCACAAGTGTCTGTGTGGCCTATTTGAATAAAATTTATTGAATTTCAATATAGTACAGCGCTTAAACACTTTATGTCTTTTCAAAGATAGGCACAAGTTTAAATTTTTATTTTAAACCTTTTACGGTCGATTTCTCAATCGACGCATAAACCTCGGACACGCTATTCCTTTGACGAGTCTACAGAAAAACAGTTCTTAATTCAAATTAAACAGCCAGATACCGTGTATCTGGCCATTGATAAATCAGCCATTAAGAATTAAATAATAAATATCCTGGGATATTTTATAAACACGACCATCTGATCCCAAACTACGCAGAGCTTGTACTATAGAAATAGGTAACTGACATACTACATAAACTACTTTTTTTTTCTAAATACATACATACTTAAATAGATATTTACACCAAGACATATTCAGTTGTGTGCAACTGTGGTAATTATTGACATGATTAAGTTTTTTCTACATAATGTAGATACTACCGTATCATGCAAAATAATTTCAGATGAGCCTGTTTATTCATATCACTACATAGTATAAAACAAAGTAGCTTTCTCTGTCCCTATATCCTATATGTATGTTTAAATCTTTATAATTACGCAACGGATTTTGATGCGCTTTTTTTTTAATAGATAGAGTGATTTAAGAGGAAAGTTTATATGTATAATACATGCATAATATACTGGAGAAATAGTGTGAATTTAAATGAATTGCAATTATTTTAACTGAGCGCGTTAGCCAGTTTGTCCGACAGAGAGTAGAGTAGACATTACAGTCCTCCGGAACGCGGGTGAAACCGCGGGGGGCAGCTAGTTAATATATGTAACTAGAAAACCTGACAGTCAGTCTGTCTGTGTATATATTAATTTACAAGGCGATCTGTTGAATAGTAATATATAGTTGATGTGCTTCAGCGCCTTTTAGAGACGAGTTACAAAACGGATAGCTTAAAAACACCTCCATGAAAAAATACATGTAACTATGTACCTTAGTGGTGATTGATCAAACGATGTTGCCAGTTAATCAATCTTATATCCTAATAATTTTATTAATGAGAAGGTTTGTGTGGATGTACGGATGTGTGATACTATTTCATGCAAAAACTACTAAACGGATTTGTATAAAACTTTGCACATGGATATGAAAAACAAAGAATTTTCGAAAATTGTTTCCTGAGAAAATGTGACATTATATTGTAATGGTCGAAAAGTTGCCAGTTAAATTAAATTTAAAAATATAAAAATTAAAAATCACGTTAAATTTAGTGCATTATTTCTGTGGGATTTATGAAATCGATTCGAACACGCTTTACATATGCCGGGAACAGCTAGTATATACAGAATACAGAAAAGTTGCATCGAGAGACAGACAGACATCGTTCAGTTTTATATCTATTTTACGAATGCAAAGTTATCAAATACGATAGACTATTCAATAACAACGTTTTATCTTCTTTCGCCATTTCACCTTGCATTACAAAAATTGTAACCAACATTGGGACGTTCGAAAAAAAAGACGAAAAAACAATAAAACAAACTTTTCCGATTCGCTATAAAAACCGGCAAACGATTCTCGTGATCGGAACTATGCCGGAATTTTATTTATCCTTGTTGCTTTGCCGTCTGTCGCTCGTGTAATGTATTTTTTTATATATTTATTTTTATAAGCTGTTTTATAATAATACGTGGTGACAGCCCGTTGGAGAATGAATTGGATTGGTAAGAAATTTGTAGGCGCAGCAATTTTGTCTTATTTATTATAAGTAAATATAATTACTATTTACTGTAAGAGTTTTATAATACCAAAGAATACTTATAGTGAACACGTTTGAAATTACATTTTCCTCAAATATGCAATTTTTTTTTTTTGGAATGGAAACCGATCGTCCTCTGGTGGCTCTTACGCTCTTTCAAATCAATATTTCACCTTCAGTTAATTACTTTACAGGAGACCTAGAAAATGCATAAAATATTAACACTGCGACCTATCTTCAAAAACCATAACTACTTCAGACAGAATTTAAATATAGAACTTCAAAAAGGCCACAGAGTACAAAAATAATGAAATTAATCTTATCTAGTAAAGAGCTTCGGCTTCGTAGCCAACTTACTCAGTAGGTATTGAACAATTAATCAGCAAGGTATTGATCTAATAAATAAAAGCAATAAAATACAAACAGGATCACTCTCCGTTTAATTAACTACTTTTGGACGTCTCGTAAATCGATCTCCCCTAAGGAACTGTCCCTAGGCTTAATTTGAAGGTGACTGGGCCGAATTTGGGATGTAAAGGACTTTATTTTTGAAAAAGTTAGTTTTTTGGTTATGTCGAATTAAATTGGCAAGTTATCTTTGATTTAAGCGATAGTCTAGTACCCATGTCTATAAAAATTATAAAAAAATATGATTTATTAGACGAGAATGTTAGTATGTTGTGTGTATGTTAGAAGAGAATTATTCGTAAAATAAAATAATTATTGAGAATAAAACGGACTCATTTTAATGATGTACCCGTCTCATATGTCAAAAATCTTATTCATTTAGTATAAGAAACAAGATAGACTTCTTCTCACATTTATAATTTATTTATAATATGAAACCATATCATCGTATTCTATATTTTATGAAATTGAAGTTTCAAGTTAATTGTTTTCAAGCTATACTGAAAATTATGAGTTATTAAAATGTTTGTTGCGATAATTAGTTGTTTCTAACTTAAAATATTTTAATCTTAACGTACTTACTGTTGAGTTTAATATCTTAAGTATTCAAGACATACATAATTTATGTCACACGTTCGAAATTTGAAAACCAGTTTATTTTAGCCCCTAACATTTAGACAACTCAATCCTTCTCTGTACTCTGAAATATCTGTTATCAAGTCGAAGGATAATTGTTTTTCAGCCAATGGAATGTTCAATTTTGCCTACCTGATGTTAAACCTACGTGCAGAGAGGCCCTCTACTTTGCCCCCTTTTAGTTTTTAATAAGGATGAACCGAAGCGAATTTCCACCTACCTACCTGAATATGTAATGAAACGGTAGGTTTCTTGTTAACGAGCGAAACGTAAAAGCTTCTATTTTTATCTTGATTTAAGCTTTCTTTTGTGTTCATACTTATTTGGATTCATGTTTATTTTGATTGAATTAAAGTAATTTAAAATAAACTAACTAAATTATTACGTAAAGCCAACAATGAAACAAATCTATTTAAAACTAGCTGTCCCGATTTTACTCGCGTTTCCGAGGGATGTCACGTTTTCCCTATGCTATTCCAGCATATACTCTATATCTGTGCCATGTTGTATCTAAATCCGTTAGGTATTTTTTGCGTGAAAGAGTAACAAACATCCATATATAAAAAAAACATGTATAAAACTAGCTGTCCCCCGTTGTTTTACCCGCGTTCCCGAAGGATGTCACGTTATACCGGGATAAAAGATATCCTATATATAATATTATTCTAGAATATGTTCAATCTATGTAGATAGATATATACATTGGAACATGCCTAGTTGCATCTAAATACGTTCGGTAGTTTTTGCGTGAAAGAGTAACAAACATCCATAATGTTCAATAATTGTTCACTTTTGCGATAACACACAGGTATTGTCAGTGAGACTAAATAGATTTTATGTAATAAAGCTAAGTTGGTTTTAAAAAAAAAAAGAGTAATTGCTGAGTTTATTGCCGGCTCTTCTCAGTAAAAAAAAACCTTCCGAACCGGTATTAGAGTCAGACTATTCATATGTGCTTGTAAAGGCCTATTTGAATAAAAATATTGTCATTTTCATTTTACATACAAAGTTTCGCATTTATAATATTAGTAGGATATGACAAACAAATGAACGCGTCGATCAAAGCCTCATCATCATCATCATCATCATCATCATCATCAGCCTATCTCCGTCCACTGCTGGACATAGGCCTCACCTATGGCACACCACTGAGCTCGATCTTCAGCTCTTTGTTTCCAACCGCTGCCAGCCAGCTTGCGTATATCATCGCTCCATCTAGCTCAAAGCCTGCGTATAGTAAATGAAAGGGCGTTGTTAAAAAAAGGTACGTTAAATCTTTGATTTTCATAATCTTTAATTATAAACTTTTTATAAAGGCGTCGTTTTCGGAACACGAATAGATACGGAATGATAAGTATAAAACAACAATATTTTTAGAAGGCACCTGTTTTTGATTTTGTTTATCGATTCATCAATGCTTGTTGCTAGAATTCTTACTAAAATATTCTCTGTTTACATTTGTTTTATAGAAACCTCAAATTTTTGTTTGAATAAAAAAGTAATTACCTCCCATCAATCTTCCGTCAGTCAATAAAAGTGGTACAATAGCCATAACGAACAAAACTATCTCGCTAAATTCCTGAACATATATTTATATTATAGCTGTCCCCCGCGGTTTTGCCCGCGTTTATCAATATCATATATAGCCCATAGCCATCTAGGAAAAAATCCGCGTCGAATGGTAGCAGTCCCATCTCGATATGTTCAGTAGTTTTGAAGTGATAGTGCCTCAAAATAACTCTATTTTCCTTATAAACATATATAGATAACGTCGGCTGTCGCGGATTTGATTCCTTTTCAGTACAAATATTAGTGTGCATGAACATGTCTGTTTGTACTGTGTCTGTGTAAATATCAGTACAATATGAATTTATTAAGTAATATAACAGGGGCTTGATTCTGTATGGGAAATGACACTAACTCGAGGATGTTTCGTCGCGGTCTCCGTGCTCTGTCTCTTTCGCTAACTACGCTAATACTACTAATCACGTGAGAGATAAGCTCTCCGAGGCCTCCGTGAAGCGGCTCGCCGACGAAATGTGTATTCGCTGAATAAGGGGCAGTACTTTTGAAGTGATGGTGCATCAAAGGAACCCTATTTTCCTTATATATATATATATATATATGTATGTATATAGATCATGCCGGCTGTCGCGGATTCGATTCCTTGAATGAAAATACCGTGTGTAGAGAATGTTACAGCATATATACTTCCTTGATCTACATTGTTCTAGTGATAGAAAATCATTTTCCGTGGCAGTATTTCTAACAGAATTCTATCCGGTTCCCAATAGCCAACTATCCGCCTGTCCGCCAGACATAGGTATCATACCCTTTTCAAGGGCAAGGGGACGGCAGAATGGGTCTGCTTTGTTCACCCACTGACATTTATATCGGTGTTTTTGTCTGTTTGCAGAGCCTGGAGGTCAATTGGGTAGGCTTTATCTAATAATAAATCTATAACTTTGTTGTTTGTTCGTTTGGTTGAGAACGTAGTTTCCATTGGTCATTATTAAAGTTTTGATGTCTTATCTAACTTAACTTTATACTTCTAAGTTATATTTATAACTAGGTTCTTTAAGTACCCAGTATTCTTTTCTATGACTGAAAGTAGACATAGTTTTAGTTCGATTAAATATTATATTATTAGATTCTGATTTTTTGTATAGTATTTGTTTCTACCTTACTTTTCGGGGATATTGGGACGGCTTCTTTATATACAGATACTAGCTGTCCCCCGCGGTATCACCCGCGTTTATCGATATCCTATATATCTAGGAAAAAATCCGCGTCGAATGGTAGCTGTGCCATCACGATATGTTCAGTAGTTTTAAAGTGACGGTGTTATATAGATTGGGTAGGTAAATGATAAAAGTTCGCAATAATGTAGGTAAGCTATTCTTAGTTCAGACACAGATTACATAGTAGTTACTACGTAAGTTCAGTGTGGGCACGGAGCAAACTATACTCAGCTATATTCATTGTTAAAGAAATGATCGTGGGATGCTTAAATTAAGAAGTTATAAATAACGGGCTGACAGGACGGTTCAACGAAGCGGTCTTGGCAATTGTCCTCCATCTTAGGCGTGTTGTAGCAGGAACGTTAAAATAATACCACGTATGCAATTAATAATGAAACTCAGAGATTAGATTCTCTTTCTAAGGTGTCGCGCCATCACGATATAATAGTTACAAAAATTTTGAACATTTATTTAAAGTCTGCAAGGTTTTTAAATTAAATTAGGTATAAAAAAGAAATTTTTAATTTCCAAGGTTTTCATTTTAAAATAACTAAAATGCAATTTTATTTTAATTTAATTTAAGCCTGTTTCTTTATTCAAGAAAGTTAATTTAAAATTTTTACATCTGATGGGCATGTTTTTTTTGTTAATTTTGGATATAACACACTTATGTTGTGACCACAATGGTAACTGCGGACTTGGTCACCGACAGATGAACATTTGCTTTTTGCATTCGATTGGATATTTTATAACAAGGGGGATTGCCAAAGTGGAAGTGGCTCTCAAGTGCTGCTGTAGAAACATACCGATAGTGGCTTGGTGACAGATTTTCAAGTTGAGGGTGGAAGCCAGCCAGATGAGGACTATTGACTACCCAACCAGCGTGCTATGGTTTCCTCACGATGTTTTCCTTCATAAAAGCTAGCTCATTGTAGGATTCGATCCTATCGACCCTCGTCACGGTATTTGACGTCGTTACATAGAAATGTTTTATTTGATATTGTTGACAACTTGTCACTTTAATTTTCCTTTGTTTTCTTTGAGGTGTTTCTCATTTTTAAATTTGTGAGAAAATTAATTAAATTTATAATTTACCCAAAAAAATTACAATTACTTAACCTAATATGTATTCTAATTTGTGATAAATAATACAACATGACCTAAAAACTAATATAATAAATTCGAAAGTGTCTCTGTCTATCTAAATCTGAAATGGTATTTATTTAATACATAAAACGTTATCACCTAAAATATTACGAGCAAATAGTCGTCTACATTTATATATGTAAGCAAAATAAGGTCCCTTTGATGCACCATCACCTCAAAACTACTGAACATCGAGATGGGGCTGCTACCATTCGACGTGGTATTTTTCGTAGATGGTTTTAGGCTATATATGATATTGATACGCGGGTGAAACCGCGTGGGAGAGCTAGTATAAATATATATAAAAAAAGTAAAATATATTGATACATCTTTCGCAGCGCACAACCGGGACAATTTCATTGATGTTAACCCTCCTAATAATTTTAGTAAACTGCCTATTGTCTATAAAGGGACCCGAAATATTATTAGTGCCGGACATTGAAGGCCCATTGTCCTTTGATAGGGTTACACGATGTTTAACCGTTTGAACATCGTCATATTAATTTGATGTAACATATCAAGATTTTTAGTTTTACACTTTATTACAGAATTAGTTACTAGATATTTGTTTTTGTATAATCTTATAATGGATTTCTGCAAGGTCACGACTGTGTCAATTAGTTAAGATATACTTTGTTTATTACGTAAGTACATATTTAATACATAGGTACATAAGTTCGTATATCGTAATCCACGTACGATAGTTAGTCCAGGTAGGCTGTACGCTTTAATATAATTATAGGCTTTATGCAATATCAATAATTATTATACATAACAATTAATATTAAAGTCCTGTGTTACATTAATAGCTGTTATACGGATTTCACGTTAAAAATATTATCAAAATAAATTGCCACGCCGCAGGTCATGGTATCAATCCCATCTAGGACAAACATTTGTTTGCATGAATATGTCTGTTTGTTCTGTGTCTGGGTGTAAATATCTACGTAAGTACATATGCATATAAAAACAATGTATAACTATTTACTTCGTTTAGGCCCGCGGAAAGAACTGATAAAGGTTAGATTTAAAGTTACTAACGCTTCTGACGTCAGCCTTCAACTGAGAAGAACCGGCAAGAAAATCAGAAAGGTTACATTTTTTTTTATAAATTTTATATATTCTGACTTTTTGGCTAATTTATTAAATCAGTGTTATATCATCACTACATAGTATAAAACAAAGTCGCTTTCTCTGTCCCTATATCCCTATGTATGCTTAAATCTTTAAAACTACGCAACGGATTTTGATGTGTTTTTTTTTAATAGATAGACTGATTGAAGTGGAAGGTTTTTATGTATAATACATGTGACATCCCACGGGAACGCGGCTAAAACCGCGGGGGACAGCTAGTGTGTTTATATTTAACATTTACAAAATACTTACTATAGGTAACATTCATTGAATTCAATATGTTGTTTTTTTTTATCTGACACTGTTATTATTTTTGTTATTATCCTTGTTATTTATAAGGTTAAGTAACAATATTTTTTTGTGTGAGAAAGCTGCCGTCACCTTTAGACATTAAAAATTGATAGGGACTTGTCTATTTTGTTTCTTTAAAATCAATGTCTTGTATAAGGGCTTATCACTACATGGTATTAAACAAAGTCGCTTTCTCTGTCCTTATATCCCTATGTATGCTTAAATCATTAAAACTACGCAACGGATTTTGATGCGGTTTTTTTAATAGAGTGATTGAAGAGGATGGTTTTTATCTATAATACATGTGACATCCCACGGGAACGCGGGTAAAACCGCGGGGGACAGCTATAAATAATAAATGAGTAACATAGCTGGATTTTTTTATAAAGATCATTTGTTTGTAACATTGATCATATGAAGGCTAGATCGAAATATTGAAATTAGGCTATTTGCACACTCATTATGTGATGTAACCTGGTTTATGGGCAGGCCGTCTACTTAATGGTAAGTGGTCACCGCCACCTATGGACATTTGGAACACCAGGTGCATCGTCAATGAGTTGTCAACCCTGAGACGTGAAGTGGTTAAGTCTCATGTGCCTGTCATTTCGCCAGCCTAATATATAACGGACGCACAGCAATACAAGTACCCTACTGCTTCACGGCGGATGGTAGTCAGATGGACTCTGAAAGACCTCTACTATATCTTAAAGAATATAACGTAAATTCGACTTCTGTTCTTACAAAATGGAGACCCACAACGACATTAAATTACACCAAAAATACGCAAAAAATATCAAACTTCCTCGAAATTCAGCAACCACCTCACGTAATCCATAATATCTTCGTCCATAAAAAACAATAAACGCAAAGCCCGCGGCCTCACAAACAAAAAGCCAAACGCTATACGGCTTCGTAATGCTCCACCTGGCAATATCCCTAAACATTCAAAACGCAGTCGGGCGATTTTTCCCCGTGTAAAATCGACATCAGCTATATAAATTGGCCTCACGTAATATAGATGGCGCTACGTGAACAGAATCCCAGAAGTACCCGGCCGGTAGCGTCCAGTCAACTCGTAAAATATTACGACCAGAAATATTGGAGGTGATACTGAGTTACAAGTACTGTATGGAGGCTTAAGAGACTTTACTTCATAGGATACTATTTAAATCTATTACATTGTTTATATATTGACTAGTGTCCATTCCGCAGGATTTAAGCTGTATTGGATTAAGTAGCTTATGTCCATCAGGAATAAGGTAACTTTTGAATTATGAAATAATGTTTCAAGTAGGTGCAGTAAATCGGGTTACCCGCATAGGTATTAACTTACAAAATCCGCTCTCTCTCTCTTTATAATCGTAGAATATTAGTGTTAGTTGTGTAATTAAAGGTAGCAAAGGAATTTTTTTTCTCATATTTTGACTCTGTTAATTGACTTCAGAAAAAATACAATCGGAGTCCTCATCATCTGTTTCCGCAGTTGCCTAAAATGTAAATGTCATTAGCATCGTACCTTCAATTTTCCTAATCATACAAACACGTTATACCATGTCTAACACCTGTACGAAACCTCTATACTAATATCCAACTTTAGTTTATAAAATACTTCTACACAACACGACTCGGCAATGTTTAAATTAAAACAATGCGCCATTCGCAAACGAAAACTCATAACTATTCCTAGTAGTCGTTGTACTAAACAAAAATCGACTAAAATGTTGTACTAGTGCCAACACCCAACACTACACAATTTATGTTCAAAAACTGTTTCTTGAGCAACTTTTTTAAACGCACTCGGCTGAATAAGAACTTCTTGCAGAAACTATTATAAAAAAAGATAATATCATGTAAAATGTCGTCTGGAACACTGGCCTTCAGCCAGAAATACAGTTTCGAGAGCTTGAGCGGAAAAAGAAAAAACTGCTCGAAATTCAAATGTGAAACAGACATGGAACGTATTGAAGTTGGAATTTGAACTGTATTTCGAACAATGTGGGTTCAATTTCTAATGGCTATACATTACAGTCCTTCGGAATGTTAATAATCGACTGTTATTCTAAAATATCATGTTTTCTGTTAAATGTATAATATTAACATTTTATTGATTTAAAAAACATATTTTATACAAAGCAAGGCTTGTATTTTCCATCCCTTCTTGATTCTAACTTTATTAAGTAAAGGACGGAGTATAAACCTTTTTTAGGTCTTTTCCAAACAAGTTAGTAATATTCAAAGGATTTAACTCTTGAGTTTGAGTTCTGAGCTGTCATCAAAGGTAAAGTTGGCCGCCATTTTGCTTGAACGCTTCGACATCTTTTATATTTATTTATTTTACATATATTATAAACATTTTTTTACTGCTACCTCATTGGCAACCTGGTTCGTTTAGTATTTTTTTATTGATAGTAGGAAACCAGATGTCTGATATATTACTTTTTAAATTTAAAGCCTAGAATAAAAATTCAGTTTTAATCCTAGAATGTCTCCTATGAAAGTGAAATCTAGTGAAGTTAGTACTGTTTTAGAAGTTAGTCTTCAACTGGGAAGAAATGGCAAGAACCTCAATAAGTTACTTTTTTATTGTTATTTTTTTAAATATATGACGGGATTATAATTGGATGGATTTAGTGTTCATAATATTTTTTCAAATGTTTAACAATTTCCGCTGATATACCTTGACACAACAAACATGTATGGACATGTACCTACAAACATTATTGTCCTAAATGGGAATCAAACCCCCGACCTGTGGCGTGGGGTTCAGGTTATCTAACTACCATTCCAACATTCGTCAATAACTTACAAGACTCAACTCGAAGTGGAGTTTTTAACAAGTTAGGGTAGAGCAAATATCTACCCATTAAACCAATGTTAGATTAAGTGAATTGAAAGTGAAAAAGTTCTGTTCACCCTATTGCTCAAATAGGACAGATTTTTAGGGTTCTGTATATCAGAACAAATACCGTTCTACGATACAGGGCAAGGTTATCATCGTAATCTATCTTCTATATATGTATGCGTGAAGCGAATAGTTTGGATCCCTCTTTTTTTAATTGCACGGACGGATGAACGTAAAATTTGACACAGTTAAAGTTTATATGGAGAAGTGAATAAAGCTATTTTTTTTATATAAAATACATTAAATTAATTAAATAAACATTACTCATACTACCATACATTTGGCACACAAACACATATCATTATTAAGCCTTTATTGCTGAAAAACTAAACACAATTATAATCTAAAAGTATTCAAAAAAGAAAACCATAATTCTAACACATCGGGTTTTCCGGTTTAGTGATCAGCGTGTCCTGTGACACATAGGCCTCTTCCAGCTCTTTCCACTTTATTCTGTCTCTAGTTTTTCTAGACCAGGTAGCACCTCCAAATTTTCTTATGTCGTCTATCCATCTCTTTGCCTGCCTCAGGCAAACACATATAGTAAGTTCAAACTGCCAATATGATGACGTAATAGAACAAAATTAAAAAAAGTTCTATGCAATGGAGGTTATACTCTGAAAACACACTGAACACTTAAAACTATAGAATTGATCGATCGATTGATTGAATCGGTCGAATTTCGATCGCTAGATGATCACAAATATTATTAAATGGACATGAGTGAATCCACAGGACAAAGTTAGTATCAAAATTAAATTAAATAAAAATAATAATTTACTTGTACGTAGACAAGTGTGATTCGTGCATGCTACGGTTTCCGCAGCACTCTCGTAGCGCTACGGTCCGTAGCATATGGTCTACGAGAGATATTTATGTGGTTTTTCAATTTTATAAAGTGGCGTATGAAAGAATTTTAAAATGGTAGTCAAGAGAATGGGTTCCGTAGCTTATTAATATTAGGGTTCTTTTGGCTTTTAGCTTCAAACTTACTATGTAATTTGCGTAGAAATTACGTAGTGGCGGCAGAAAAAATAAATGCATTTTTTACTACTCAGTCGTGAAATTGTAGTGTCCAAACTTTTTGCACCTGACTGTAACAACCAATAACAATTTTTGACGTTGTTAGGTTATTATTGACAATAACATCAATACTCACTCATTGACACTGACATTTGCGATGTTCCAGAGAGACCGTTATCAGCTAACTTCATCCGTGAGAATTTTGTGTTACACTGATGGGCGCGCATCTTAAAATTTCATACACATAATTTTTTCATAACAAGCCTAAAGAAGTATAACTTCAAAAATGTTTACTAAAACGAGTAGTGTAGTTATTTTCTGTTTATAAATATTATAAATGCATGTCTGAGTGGATAACCTACATTCATAAATAAACGTTGTTCGGACGATAGAGCTAACAATGGGATGTTTTTAGTACCTACTTAATTTCCCGTTAATATATGTATATAGAGATGCTTAAAATATATACTATGAAAAATACAAAAGTACTAAAAAATTAATTAGTTACTATATTATAAAACCGAAAATATATCTCAAATAAATGGTCCTCTAAATATTCATGTTACTTATGATGCTAGCGCCTTATTTCTAGGTATATTTTATGACTACTTAATTTTTTACTGTAATATCTACTCTACTCAGTTAAAATAGTTGCAATTTTTTGAAATTGACGCCTTTTCTCTTTTATATTATGCATGCATGTATAATGCATTACCTTTTTCTTTAATCAGTATATCTTTAAAAAAAAAAACCGCATCAAAATCCGTTGCGTAGTTTCAAAGATCTGAGGATACAAAGGGACAGACATACAGCGGGCAGCGACTTTATACTATGTAGTGAAAAAATAGTGCATTCAGTATGTACAATCTCACGTCAGTGCTGCCCCCTTATTCAGCTATTACAAATTTCGTCGAGCCGCTTCACGATGGCCTCGAAGAGCTTATCTCTCACGTGATTAATAGTATTAGCGTAGTTAGCGAAAGAGACTGAGCACGGAGGTCGCGACGAAACATCCTCGAGTTAGTGTCATTTTCCTTACAGAATCGAGCTCCTGATTAAAATTTCTAGCGCACCTTACCCATTTTTGCCGTGAAGCAGTAGTGCACTTGTATTACTGTGTTTCGGTTAAAAAGGTAAGGGGGCCGGTGAAATTACAGGCACATGAGACTTAACAACTTCACGTCTCAGGGTCGACAACGCATTGGCGATGCCCTTAGTGTTGCAAATGTCCATAGGTGGCGGTGATCACTTACCATCAGGTGGACCGTCCGCTTGTTTGACGGCCCATGTGGTATAAAAAAAAATTATAATAAATAGAAACACGACTCATTCCACGACTTCATTACATCACTCGGATGGATTTAGAAAATAAAACTGGAACACCTACTTCCATCGTTCGAATACCAAAAAAAAAACAATAAGGTTTTTTATCACCCATCACACCACGTAGGGCTTCGCTAAGCCATAATCCGCTTTTCTATAATGCGGTACATCTTCAATCCCGCGTTTGGGGGATTAGCAAGGCGGAATGTTGCCAGTACACTTTACAGCTTACCACTAAGATCTTTGAGGTGTCGTTTAACCACTTGTAAATTTGACTAATTTAAAATGCGATTAGATTTTAAATAACGGGAAATGTTAAATTAATAATAATAAATATCCCGGGACATTCTTTACACACGGCCATCTGATTCCAAACTAAGTAGAGCTTGTACTATGGAAACCAGATAACTGATATACTACATATAGCTGTCCCCCGCGGTTTCACACGCGTTTCTGAGGGCGATGTAAGGTTTTTTTTTACACCTTGGGTAAAAAAAATATAATATAGCCTATGTCACCCAGGGATATAGTAGCTTCACAACGCTGAAAGAATTATTCAAATCGGTTCAGTAGTTTTTATGTTTATTCGTTACATACAAAAATACAGCTTTATATTAGTGTAAATAGGTACTACTTTTTAAATACATACTTATATAGATATTTACATCTAGAACAAACATACATGTTAACGTACAAAAATGTTTGTCCTGGGTGGGAATCCAACCTACGACCAGCGGCGTGGCAGTCTGGGTCTCTTACCACCAAGCCATCGAGCTCATCGTTGATTAGATGATTCATTTCAATGAAATATTATTTTTTCGTTGTTTTTAAACTAGCTGTCCCATTTATCAAAATCATATATGTTCGAACGACGAAGTTTCTATTAGCTGCATAAGGGGACAGTATGTATATTTATTGACGAGCAATGACTCACTGGCACCAATTATACTATTTAAAAAAGTTGTGTTTGTCTGTATGTCGTTTCATAATTCAAGAACGAATAGTAAGAATAGATTCTTATGCAGCTAATAGAAACTTCGTCGGCGAGCCGCTTCGCAGGGGCCTCGTAGAGCTTACCTCTCGCGTGATTAGTAGTATTAGCGTAGTTAGTACAGAGATAGAGGCCGCGACGAAACATCCTTGTCAATAAATGTCAATGAAATCAATGAAAGTCAATATTATTGGAAATTTACAGGTAAGTGTTTTTCCTTCCCGCGTTATATAAATACGTAACGGCTAATTAATCTGCTCAAATAATAAAGTTTGATTGGTATTTATTTATTCCTGCAAAAGGCTTGTTTTGTTTGTCTATAAACAACTCGATACTCGATATTTACTGGAAATTTGTAACTGTTGTAACAAATTTAGAAACTGATCGATCGGAAATGTGCAAAGAATTTGACCTTTCGACATTTGAGCCTTTTTTTTTTTTTTTTTTTTTTTTTTATATATAAAAACTTGAGCGCATTTGACTAGATCTCACCTGATGATGTGGTCGAGGATGGTACACGCGAGCCTTTAAAAGTTAAGCAAATATTTTTTTATTTATATTATATTTTTTAAGAAACGTTACCCACTTAATATCTACATTATTCTGCAGTCACAAATATAAATATAAATAAATCATAAATATCCCAAGACATTCTTCACACATGGTTACCTGATCCCAAGTCAAGCAGAGTGTACTGCTTGTAGTATGGCTACCAGGTAACTGGTCACTGGGTCAAATATATAACCATGGAAAGTTTGAAAATAATATCTGGGCTTCAATTGTGTAAGGAAAATGCCATTACCTCAAGGATGTTACATTGCGGCCTCTATGCTCTGTTTCTTTCTCTAACTACGCTATTACGTGAGAGGTTAGCTCTCCGAGGCCTCGTTGTGCCAACTCGCTGACAAAGTTTGTATTACCTGACTAAGGGGGCTGACAATCTTTTTATAATTCATAAATATAACAGCACTGTTATTACTTACAGCGATAGAGTTGTTGTAATAATTAAGCCTTGCACAAATGAAAGCTAAGAGAAAGTAAAGAAGGAATCATGAAATCATATATTTGCTCACGACTGTTTCATCGTATGGTTAGCAACATCAGCTGAACATTCAGTGTTAAAGCAGTTTTTATAATAGATTGATGGTTCGACGCGCGAGCAGTGTGGGACAAGAGTCGTAGTCAATGTAATACAAAATTGACTACAAAAACGATTCCGAGAGGATTACACAATCGCCCAATTATTTGGCGCATTTTAGTATTATAATTGTTGATTCAAATTTACCACCTGAAGGTTCTTTAAAACGGATCCATAGAGTAGTTTAATAGTTTGTAGTTTTTATTGACGCATTTATAAAACATCTGTTTATTTGACCTTAACAGAATGAACTAGTTTAGTTAAGCCTACTTATTTGCTAACATTTTTAAATGTAAAACTTACAAATCCACTTACGTTTTAAAATATTTATAATTCCACTTATCCGAACTCACTTGCCATTGTAAGCCCATAAAGGCTTTTGTGGTTTGTAGTGTAAGAACGATAATTATGTATATTGCTATTTTGAACATAAATAAAAAAAAAAACTAGCTACCGTCCCGTGGTTTCTCCTGCAAAGGAACTTCTGTATTCTGGTATTATAAAATAGCTTATATTACTCGAGAATAGTGTATTTTTCAGTTAAAGAGTTTTTGAAATTATTTAGGTAGTTTCGAAGATTACCTCCAAACTTAAAAACTATACTTCTTTATAATATTAGTGACGATATGAGATATTATGAGTAGTTGCTGTTTCCAGATATTTTTTTACCATCTTCAGGTCTACTCTTTCCCCGAAACGAAATTTCACTTGTGAAAATATCTCAAAATCTTTTTCCTATAGAGATTTTTTTTTGTTATATTTTTTAATAAGAGTAACCCCCCCTGTTCTGGTACTAAAAACAGTTGCTGTTCGCAAACATTGTTATTTTTATATCAATTATTAACGCCTCCAGACGTTTTTTTCAGCTTCAAGTAACGTGGAAACGAGATTACAACAGGCTGAAATATTACGAAGCGAAACTGAATTGACAGTTAATCAATAAAACCTTTTACCTAGGTCATGGTACAAACGATTAATAAAATATTATATAAAGGTACCAGATAAAATATTTGACCTAGAATATGAACCTAGATTAACCTTAGACTTTCGTTCACTTTTAAAACGTCAACTCCGGTCACGCTTAGTCTAACTTAAGTTTTTATTGGTTATTGAGCTAGCAAGTTATGTCTGGTAAAAGATTATAGGTTTAATATTGGTGACTATTGCAAAGTAGTTTCGTTGCCGCAGTTTTATCCACGTTTCCGTTTGTCTATGTTCATGCAATAATGTACCTTTTAAATGATGAAAGAATTTTTCAAATGGGTGTCGTGGTTCCGTATATCATCCAGCGCATATATAATAGGGGGACCGGAAAGTAATGTCGTTTTTTTGATATTAACTTCAAAGGAATAATTTTTTAATCTTTCTTTTTAATCAGTGATATAATCACCCTCGTTATCAATAACCTTTTGCCATCTAGTGGGCAAATTTTCAATCCCAGATCGATAAAAATCAATTGTTTTTTGATTAAAATATCCCGAGATGGCATTTTGGACAACATCCACATTTTAAATTTTTTTACCGGATTTGAACTTGGAAAACCATCTTTGGCATTTACTAACGTCTAAGGCACTTGGATAAACATCGCAAATGATTTTGGTCGCAACTGTTGCGTTACTACCCTTGCGAAATTCAAAAAGCATACAATGCCGAATATGCTCTTCTGGTATATGGTTGCCCATTTTACCCCAAATTGCAGATAAAAAGTTTAATATTGAATCATTTGGAAGTAAACAAGTCACAATAACCTTAAAAAGACTGCACACCTTCGAAATACACTGTGAGCTGATAAAAGATAAGCAAATATCGACATGCGCAGAAACGACCTAATATCCTAAGGTCCTCCTAATCGAATAATAAACTAAAATAACTCTCCTATTATCATATTAGTAAAGATACGTTTAACAAAATTTTAAATGAATTAGGGACTGAGATCCTTTTGATATTTATAAGCAGTATTAAGTATCACTATTACGTATTATTATAATTTACATTTTTGTTCCGTACCCCTAGTACGGAACTAGGTGCGCGAATCAGTCTCCCACTTGACCTTTAACTTCGGGGCGTATCAAATATTGTCAATAGACACAGTCTAACAATCAAATCTTTCGAGAGAGCAATATATTTCTAGCGTCTCCCAATTTCATGAAATATACAGAAAAAAATAATAAATGCATGTGACGTAGGCAGCGTACCATGTCTGACTATGACATGTTCGAACAAGGGTCGGAATTTCGACAAAAAGCTCAGCTGCCCCGTCCCACGGCCAGGTCGGAACGACTTGTTAAAACATGCTAATATATGCAAGTGCTGAGTCTGTTTCACCAGAAATTCTAAAGTGATTTAATTTTAAGTTTATGTAATTATGAAATATAATTTTACTCGCATTACTGCCTGCGTTTTAAAGGTAATCTTCTAATATATGACGGGGCAGTTGGTGTGGTAGATGCCCTGGTCATCTATGACGCCGCAGGTCGTGGGGTTGATTCCCACCCAGGACAAACATGTGTGTGTACCTTTGTTTTGTATTTGGTAGTAAATGTTTATACAAGTAGTTATTTAAGAAGTAGTATAAGTATTATTTCAGTTCTTCTGTTCAGTTATCTGGTTGCCATAGTATAAGTTGTACTAGCTTTGCTTAGTTTGGGATCTGAAAACCATGTGTGAAGAATTTCCCAGTATAATTATCACTACATAGTATAAAACAAAGTCACTTTCTCTGTCCCTACATCCCTATGTCCCTATGTATGCTTAAATCGTTAAAACTACGCAACGGATTTTGATGCGTTTTTTTAATAGATAGAGTGATTGAAGAGGAAGGTTTTTATATATAATACATATGACATCCCACGGGAACGCGGGTAAAACTGCGAGGGACAGCTAGTAATTTATAAATAAAAATAAATGTTTATTTTCTTATAGGCCACCGGCATCAAATTTTTTATTGTTTACGTCTATAATGGAAGAGATTCTTCGTAAGTTATTTAATAATTCTAACAAGTCAATAGTTGTATGTGGCGACTTTAATGTAGATACTCTTAGTAATTCATCTGAAAGTCGGAATTTTGTTGCCTTATTCAAATCGTTCAACTTAGATTTATTGTTTAGTGAGTCAACAAGATCTACAGCCACTTCGGCTACTTGTATTGATAATATATTAACTAATAGTAGTATACTAGGGAAATCGATTATTAGTGGTGTTCGCTCGGATCATAAGGCTCAATTAATAGAATTGCCATTTAAAAGACAAGTATTTAAAGTAACGAAAGTAATTAGACCTACTACTAAGGCAAGATTAGACACCTTTAAGAATAATTTAGAGCTGAAACTCTGTAATACAATATATCATAGTGATGAGCCCAATGTCTTGTATAAAGGTTTATTGTCTGGGATTTGCGATAATTTTAATAGAGCCTGTCCTACTAAAATAGTGAAGGTAAATAGTAAAATGGGATTTAGTGACTGGGCTACAAAAGGTATTCGTAAGAGCAGGGATAGGTTGTATGAACTTTATCATTTAAAATCTCTAACTCAGAACGAAGAATTTCATAAATATGTTAGAAAATTTTCAAAGACTTTCAAGTTAGTGTGTAATCAAGCTAAATCTTACTTTATATGTAATAAAATAGGTAATGCTAATAACAAAATAAAGACAGTCTGGAATGTTATTAATACGGAAACTGGTAAAATTAGAAATAATAATGAACAGGTAACTCTTAAAATTAATGAAAAAATTCTAACAAATAATTTAGATGTAGCCTGTGCTTTTGAAAACTTCTTCACGAGTATACCTGGTAAAACTACTAAAAGCCTTAAATCATGTCCTATAGCAGCGGAATCTTTACTCAAGCAGCATATTCATAATACATTTCCAAGTTTTAAATTTGACCATATTAATGCTAGCGATATCATAATAACTTTTAATTCTCTCAATATGAAAAGTACTGAAGATTTATGGGGCTTATCAGTAACAATCGTAAAATCAATAATAACAGTGATTGCACCTGTTTTGTCAAATATTTTTAATGAATGCATTGATCAGGGTTGTTTTCCTGATTTAATGAAATATAGTAAAATAGTACCTATTTTCAAGTCCGGTTTTAGGGAGAATCCATCTGATTACAGACCAGTTTCCGTTCTGCCAGCACTTAGTAAAATCTTTGAAAAATTGCTGCTTAATCAAATGTCAAGTCACTTTACTAAGCATAAGGTATTGCATGGTCATCAGTTCGGTTTCACGAAGGGAAGATCTACATCCGATGCGGCAGCAACATTGCTGAGGCACATTTATGGCGCATGGGAGGATTCACAGGATGCGATTGGCATTTTTTGTGATCTGTCCAAGGCATTCGATTGCGTTGACCACCGTACGCTACTACTAAAACTTGACTTCTACGGAATTCGTGGAACTGCTCATGATCTTGTTTTATCTTATTTATCAAATCGCCAGCAAAAGGTAGGGATTACCGGCACAACATCCAAGGGCTCTTTAGTCGAAATGGGGGTACCCCAGGGTTCAATTTTAGGTCCATTTTTGTTTTTAGTATATATAAATGATTTGCCATATGTTGTAAATGACCTCACAGATATTGTCTTGTTTGCTGATGATACATCATTAATTTTTAAAGTTAATAGAAAAGACAAAGATCTAACTAAAGTTAATCATACTATGTCAATTGTCTGTGGGTGGTTTGCTACAAATAATCTATTACTAAATTCAAAGAAAACTAAATGCTTAAGGTTTTCTTTACCAAATGTAGCACAAGTAGATAGCCAAATAATAATAGATGGGAGCCATATTGATCTTGTAAATAAAACGGTATTTTTGGGTCTTACATTAGACAATAAATTGCAATGGGGACCTCAGGTTGATACTCTAGCTGCTAAATTAAGTTCGGCTGCTTTTGCTGTTAGGAAAATTAAACAATTGACGAATGTTGAGACGGCCAAATTAGTTTATTTTGCATATTTTCATAGCCTCTTGTCCTATGGTATTTTGTTTTGGGGAGCAGCAGCGGATATAGAATCAATATTTATTATACAAAAAAGAGCAATTCGTGCAATTTACAGTATGGGTCCCCGTGAATCATTAAGAGATTTATTTAGGGAAATAAATATAATGACATTACCTTCACTATATATTTATGAAAATATAATGTTTATACGTAGAAACATAGGAATGTTTGAGTCAAAATTAGATATTCATAGTATAAATACAAGACAAAGGGAGAAGTTAGTTGTTCCATACTTTAGACTAACTAAAGTTAACAAGTCATTTCTTGGTAATTGTGTTCGATTTTATAATAAGATACCGCTTTCAATAACCAAAATGTCTGATCATAAATTTCAAAATTATATTAGGAAAGTTTTGAAAGAAAAAGCGTATTACAAGGTAGTTCATTATATTAAAGATAAAAATGTATGGAAATAGCTGATCTCTGCACAGTGCACCTCTAAATCTCTTGTTTAAGTTGTAAGTACCTAATTATTGTTATTTTCTATTTTGTAGTCTTGTCATATTTTTTTTTTTTGTTTTGTTTTTATTAATGTTACCTATAATAAGTATTTTGTAATTGTTAAATATAAAATTATGTAAAATTGAAATTATAAAATAGCCAAAAAGTCAGAATAGATAAAAATTTATATAACAAATAAAAAAGAATGTAACCTTGCTGAGTTTCTTGCCGGTTCTTCTCAGTTGAAGGCTGACTTCCGAACCGGTTGTAGCTTCAGTAACTTTAAATTTGACCTTCATAAGTGCCCTCCGAAGGCCTAAACTGAATAAATGGTTTTGAATTTTGAATTTTTTTGAATTCGTCTATACTATTAATTGGATTTGAGGAGGCTCTGGGGAGTTGAGTCCGTTTATAAAAATGAATTAATAGCTTGTACTGCTTGTACTATGGCAACCAGATAACTGATATGTATTATAGATTGAAGGTGCGGTGTGGGCAGTGTGGGACAACAGTGGGAGCACCGTCAATGTAATACGAAATTGACTAAAACGACGATATCGCGAGGATTATGCAATCCCAGGGGGATTAATCATTTAAAATTATCAATCACGCATTAACGGTAAATGAATTTGTTAGATTCTTTATTTTATATATTTTGGGAATTATGTATCCCGGAATTCAATAAAAAAAAATTCTAAATTCAAAACCATTTATTCAGTTTAGGCCTTCGGAGGGCACTTATGAAGGTAAAATTTAAAGTTACTGAAGCTATAACCGGTTCGGAAGTCAGCCTTCAACTGAGATGAACCGGCAAGAAACTCAGCAAGGTTACATTCTTTTTTATTTTTTATATAAATTTTATCTATTCTGACGTTTTGGCTATTTTATAATTTAAATTTTATATAATTTTATATTTAACAATTACAACATACTTATTATAGGTAACATTAAAAAACAAAACAAAAAAAATATAACAAGACTACAAAATAGAAAATAACAAAAATTAGGTACTTAAACAAGAAAATTAGAGGTGCACTGAATGCGGGAATAACCGTTCGGTGGAAGCTAATACAAACGTATGGTTGAAACAACGAAATAATCCGGAACTGGAATTGACCAACAGAGTCGTTAAAGTTCGGTCAAGGTCTCACGCGACTTCTAGTTCCGTTTAAAGTACCTAATTATTATGATTTAGTAAAAATATATGGTCGCGTGTTAACGTGACCTTAAGAAAGTAGTGGTAAAGCACTATGAGTGTTGTAAGGTAAACTATTTTCATATCTACAATAAGAATTTTACTACTATAGGGCCATATTCATGCAATTTTGGGGTATCGTACAGTTACAAGCATAAATAGAAAAAATGTTTGCGTTCTTTTGGAAAATGTTTGTTTTTTTAACTATTAAGGTGGCAGCAGGGCCGGATTAGCCACGTTCGGGGGCCTAGGCAGTGCATGTCATAGGGCCTCTTTATAACTTTCTTTAAGTTTTTTTTCTACAACAACACCATTACATATATATATACATAATTGTCTGGCTTGCTATTTTAAATTGATATCACATTTTCCAAAAAAGAAAAAAACAGGGTTGCGGTGTCCCTAGGCAGTTGTCCACAGTGACTTATGGATAATCCGGCCCTGGGTGGCAGACAAGCTGACGGTCCGTCTGTTGGTAAACGGACTCGCGCGTTCTCTACCCTGCTAACATCTCTTCACACCCTTCTTGAAAACCCCAATACTGTACTCATTTGGACTTACGGTAGGGATTTTATGGTAATTAATGTTTAAACAAGGAACAACACCTTAAAATAAAAATTCTTAATTTTTCAGTTTTATTAGTAACGTTAACTTTTTAGTTGTGTTTGACTACTACCTATGGGTAGTTCGGATATAATATCTATTACTATTTACAGCGACTGAGTTGTTGTAATATTTGAGTAATATTTGCAGAACTGTATGTATAGAATTGTATGTCAAGGTACAACCTTCTACGAAAATTGTGACCTTTAAGTCAGCCAGTGATTTCAATTCGAAAATATATCTTCACCTTCAAAGAATAAGATAAAAATTGCCTCAAGACATGCTCCTTGTAAAATGGGTCAGTTTGGCTAAAACTAGTTAAATTATAAGTTCAAGTATCCGTGCAAGAGATGTTTCTATATTAGGAAATGTAACCTAGACCGAATATTTTTATTTATAAAAATCACTTTTTTTAGCTGTCATCCGTCTTCCCGTGGGATCTTACATTTTCGAGGGATGAAAAGTATTTTATATGTTATTCTAGGGCATGCTCTATCTTTGTGCTAATTATCATCCAAATCCGTTTGGTAGCTTTTTCTTGAAATGTTTCAAAACGTATTATCATAATTTTTTATTTTTTTTTATTTACTTATAAATATGAATTGCATTGTGTCATTTTTGATAATGTATCTTGTGTTTTAGCTTATTATTTTTTATTTATTTATTTACTTCTGTGTAGTTACTCTTTTGCTATTTTTATATCTAATAATATGTTGATAGCGTATTGGACTGCATTATTGTCAACATTAAATATATATTAGGCTATAAAATGGAATTCTTGGAATAAACATTTTTTTTTTTCATTTTAAACATAATGAGGTTATTAGCTATTCCTTAATAAATAAAATAGCAGTATAACAGAACTATTACGAAACCCAAACCCCATAAGTACTTTTAATTATAAAGGTCGTAAAGGTATTGTCATATTGCGGCAAACCTTTAGTATTATACGCAACCATATAGAAACAAAATCTACGAATATTATCTATATCCATACTAATATTATAAAGAGGAAAGATTTGTATGTAAGTATGTTTGTTACTCTTTCACGCAAAAACTACTAACGGATATTGATGAAACATGGCACCAGGCACATAGATAGAGCATATCTTGTAATGACATATAGGCTACTTTTTATCACGAGAAAATGTGATATCCCTTGGGAACGCGGGTAAAACCGCGGGAGGAAGCTAGTTATTAATACAAAAGTTTGTGAGAATAGCTGTATTGATGTTTGTTACTCTTTCACGTAAAGACTACTGAACGGATTTAGATGCAACTTGGTACATAGATAGAGCATATCCTGGAATAGGATGTAAGCTACCTTTTCCGGGGAAAACGTGACATCCCTCGGGAATGCGGGTAAAACCGCAGGGCACAGCTAATATTATATAGTGCGAACGTTTCTGAGGATGGATATATGGACGTTTGTTACTCTGTCACGCAAAAACTATGAAACAAATTTGGATGAAACTGCCACATAATTCGAACATACCCCTTAAATAAAATACTAGGTACTTTTTATCCCGCGAAAATGTAATCTCCTTCTAGAAAGAGAGTGAAACCGTACGGGACAGCTTGTATATCATAATTCCGTGAAGGATTAATCGTTGGTCTAGATTATATACCTTAATAGTTGTTTATTCTAGTTAGTATTGAGGTTAGTGGTGATAATGGGGCCTCGTAAAGACAGTTGAGCCGTTGCAACTTGACACTTGTCTGTGGTTAAGCCTTTCAAGGTTATAACGACCACAGAGTATAGCCACGGAGTATAGGTAACCAGAAACGACACCCTTATCTGTCAATGATATACAAACTATAGATGCTTTGTGCGCGCTTAGAAATGGCTACATGGAATTATGGTAATAGACCTAATTCTAGTGAAAAGACAGTTGGCTTGGTGGTTAGCCACCCTGACTGCCAAGCCGCAGGTCACGGGTTCGATTCCCATGCAGGACGAACATTCATGTGATTGAACATGTCTGTATTCAGAACTTTAGTGGAAATTTGTAATTGACTTTTGCTATTAACTCTGTTAACTATTGTAACATGTTTTGTAGTCGATAAAATAATAATAATAATGTTTTAATTATCTGACAAGTATCTATTTAGAAAAAAAAAAGGAGTATATGTAGTATGTCAGTTATCTGATTTCCATAGTACAAGCTCTGCTTAGTTTGGGACCGGGATGGCCGTGTGTTAAGAATTTCCTAGGATATTTATTATTTATTTATTTATTATTATTATTATTATTATTAGTTTGAACGGAAATCCTCGGTGTGTTAGTCAGACTCACACTTGTTATTTAAACAACGTCTCAAAATATTTCTGTGTGTCACGAAACATTTTCTTATAATACTGAAACTTGCTGTAATAAATTAATATATTGACTTATGGACGGACAGATACGTTGAACGATGTTCTACTAAATTTCATATGATGACCATTTGTCTGCAGACCTGTTGCACCTGTTGGCCTATTTAGAAGCAGCAGACGAATAAAGTGCATGTCACCGAAATTCGGATGCTAAGGTGGCGTAGGCGTCACTATGCTGGATAAGGTACCGAATATCTACGTTCGGGGCAGCTTCAAGATAAGGCCAATACCAGAGAAGCTCACAGAGATGCGCCTGCGGTGGTACGGCCATGTCATGCGAAGACCTGATGAATACATGACAAAAAAGTGTTGCAACTTAAGTCGGGGCCAAAAAGTCGTGGAAGACCCCGTTTAACATGGATGTCGGTTATCAAGAAAGACCTTGTAAAAAATAACCTGGAGCCGACAACGACCCAAAAACGATGTCTTTGGAGAAGGACGATTAGGAGAGCCGACCCCAATTAGAAATGGGAAAAGGCCTGAAGAAGAAGAGACCATTTGTCTGCACCTTGTACCAAACAATTCTGAAAGAGCCAAAATTCTAAGAGGGATGAATGACTGGAAACAGTTTTCGTGGAATTCGCGCCAAAATACTATTATTACATCAATCACGACGGAACCAACGAACCGTGTTTGGGTTTATATAACCACATTTACCCACTGTACCCTAAGGGCATGAAGTCATGTCATTTCGTTGGTGTTTTTTTGCGAGATTAGTTTCGGCTTACGAGTCCACCTCGGCCGTTTCCGTTACGATTCTGGTCCGCTCGGATTTCATAGGTTTTTTTATCCGTTTGGAAAAGTTTTGGACCGCTTTGTGTTTTTTGTTTGTTTTCCTCTTTCAAAAGGCTTTCCTTTTATGGTTTGTGTTTTCAAATTATATTAATAACTTTCTATTTAATACATTATACTGTTTTCTTAGGTCGTCTCGCCTTGAAGTAATACGAATTAATTGATCATTGGTAAAATTATTGTTTTTATATCAACTTCACGCCCATTATCCCCGAAGAAATAGGTAGCGGCCGCAGTAATGATTCCCACATTGCACCAAAGATATTCAAAAACCCTAAGAACATTGTCGCCGTCCCTCAGCTGCTGTACCAATTTTGTGCTAAAGGTAATAATTATACTCGTATATTATAAACTAAGAAATGTTAATATTACCTTTACCAACCCGGAAATCGAACCCCATCTTATAACACTAGACCACCAAGGTGTTCAATACCAAGTAGTTTTGTAATAAATACCTATACGAAGGTATATTACATCAATTATCCACAAGAACAAACATACAAACAAAAAACAAAATATTTCGGATGTTACGCCACCGAAATAAAAACTACCAAAGGGATTAACGGTGTACTCTGGAATAACATAAATAATATTTCGTGAAAAAATAACATCTCTCAGCAACGCAAGTGAAACCGTGAGCGATAGCTAGCTGTTCATGGGCAAATATTTCTCCTGGACGGAAACCGAACATATAACCTGTGGCGTTGCAGTGAGGGCCTCTAACCACCAAACCCATCAAAAACAAGATACAAAAATATCATCCCGGTTAGTAAACAATCGAACCCACGACCTCAGCGTGGGAGTCATGATATCTAAAACACTAAGCCTAAGAGGCCAGTAATCCGTAATTATGTAGAGTACATACAGGCAACATAGTACACGTCAATAGCTCTTACTTAACGCTGGTTAAGCAGCCAAGGTAAGGAGGTCAAGCGGTGAAATAATTAATCACAGGCTTTCCTGCGATTTAAACAGCTTTCCATTTACTCAGCATTACACTCTTGCAGTATTTTTAAGTATTATACTACTAGTACTACTAAACAGTAATACAATACAATACAGTATTCTTTGCATTTAGATATCTTTAGTTTAGTTTTTTTTGGGTTTTTGAATGTGAAATTGTCGCGTAGTGTACGAAATTTTCGTTGTCGAAACATCACGTGTCGGTCATATACAAACTAGTTTCCACGTTCCCGAGGGATGCCACATTTTTCCTGTATAAAAAGTTAATCTATATTATAGAATATTATGGGCTGAGTTTCATCCAAATCGGTTAAGTAGTTTTTGCGTGAAAGAGTTTTACAAGCATTCTCACAAACATTCGCATTTATAATATTAGTAAGATTTCATTCACACCTGAGTAGTAGAGCTCTTAGTGCAGAGTTCGTCCGGGGAAGTACTACCGCCTTACATAATTCCGCCGTGAAGCAGTAGTGCACTTGTATTACTGTGCTTCGGTTAGAAAGGTAAGGGGGCCGGTGAAATTACAGGCACATGAGACTTAACAACTTCACGTCTCAGGGTCGACAACGCATTGGCGTTGGGCTGGTGTTGCAAATGTTCATAGGCGGCGGTGACCACTTACCATCAAGTTTACTGTTAAGACTAGCTGTTCCCCGGTTTCGCCCGCATTCTCGTGGGATGTTAGATTTTCCCAGAATAAAAAGTATTCTATGTGTTAATCCAGGTTATATGCTATCTATGTGCTAAGTTTCATATAAATCCGTTTAGTAGCTTTTGCTAAAGAGTGACAAACATCCATACATATAAACTTTCGCATTTATGATTTTTGTAGGATTCCATTGACGCACCATCACCTCAAAACTACTGAACATATCAGGATGGGATTGCTACCGTTCGACGCGGAATTTTTCGTAGGTGGTTATAGGCTATATATGATATCGATAGACGCGGGTGAACTGCGGGGGACAGCTAGTATTTATATATAAGGAAAATAGAGTTCTTTTGACGCACCATCACCTCAAAACTACTGGGGCTCGATTCTGTAAGGAAAATTACACTAACTCGAGGATGTTTCGTCGCGGGCGTTCGTGCTCTGTCTCTTTCGCTAACTACGCAAATACTACTAATTACGTGAGAGATAAGTTCTCCGAGGCCTCCGTGAAGCGGCTCGCCGATGAAGTTTGTATTGTGGTATTGTTGAATTTGGGGGCTGAACTTATCGGGATGGAACTGATATCATTCGACGCGGAATTTTTCCTTGATGGTTATAGGTTATATAGATAAACGCGGATCAAACCGGGGGACAGTGACATAAATACATATTACACGTAGATCTTCTGGAAGAAATTCTCAAAATGACAGTTACAACTGTATTAAAATCTATTGCGTAGTTTAAAAGTAATTAGCGCACATAAATATTATTATTTACTAATCACAATTATTGGTTAACTACGTGGCTAAATATAGATTTAATCACAAATTAATTTGGTTAGGGGTCATGAAACTGGCCGCTAATACACCCAATGGACTTAATTAACATTTGATAAAATTTTAGAGCCTGTTTTTGAACGTCTAACTTGTCCTGAATTTTGTATCCTCTAAAAGAAATCTCTATGCTCGGACCAGCTTCCGTTTCGCTGTTTCACCTACGTTCCCGTGAGAATTAACCTTTTCCCGGGTTAAGATCTTGGCATTTATCATTTTGGATTAATGTAGCTTTCTATCAATAAAAGAACTTTTAAGATCTGAAGAGTAGTTTCTGAGATTACCTTCTACCTATGATTAATGTAGACTAACACCCATATTCTAAGACGTTTCCATGAAAATTCCTCGACTCCACTCAATCTCACAAGATATTAGTAGTAGCTAGTAGTTTGCTCTAACTAAGCACAGCTTGTGCTATGGAAACCAGATAACTGATATTCCATGCGTACTGCTATTGTTTTTCTAAATACATCTAAGGGAGAGAGTGAGACGCCAATATAACTTTATATACATACTATATTGTTCTTCTCAGCATCTCCATATCTTATACGCACCAGAATTGTGTAACTCTACCGGATTTAAGGTATGTATCGAAGCCGATTTTATAATAGATAGCTGACCCGACAGACGTTGTCCTGTCTTATCCATGGATATTGAATTCGAATCTTCCGATTGAATCGTGAAATGTGGACTTAACTACATAGAAATTATAAATTATAATACTTTTATCAATAAAATTTCGACCCCTGCCTCTATTTTAAGCTATGTTTGCAGCGCGCATTCTATCAATCTTGCAACTGTCCAACAACTGACAGTTAAGTCAAACGCCATGTGGGTACCTTAGAAAAGGTTATATGGTCATTAAGATTTCCTAAATTTTCAAATTTTCCACGCAACTTTCTTAATTTTTTCTTTCATAAGAACCTTCTCCTGACAATGACAAACACAAAAAAAAAAAGAATTTGCGAAATCGGTCTAGCCATCCATGCGTGATGCTGTGACCAAGGGAAATAGGGATTCATTTTTATAGATATAGGTTGATAGTTCGGCGCACGAGCAGTCTGGAACAAGAGTCGTAGCGGCGTCAATATAATACAAAATTGATTGCAATGACGATTCCGAAAGCATTAGACAATCGCCCTGTCGATCTTATAGAATAAGACAAGATGTGGATCTACATCCATACTTTCGTAACTTAAAATTTTGACCTCTATAAAATATTAGTGTAAATAAATGGTATTATGCAAAATTACATCATGCCTTATTATCTCCGACGAAAATAGGCAGTAAGACAGGCGTAGGAAGAATGAGAAGAACAATATTAACGAACACCCACATTTGACAGATATTTAAAAGCCAACCAAATAGTGAAGTTTCAACTCTTCAGGGCTTTTGTGGATTCAACCTTAAACCACCTTAATTAATTCCTGTTAATATAGACAATTTTAAAATGTGGATGACTAGTTTTAGCTTTGAGATTTAATTTTTTACCCGGTTACCCGCGGGGCTAGTAACGCGGGTGTAAATCCGCGTTTGCAAGGATTTTACATTTTCTAAACTATAATCTATCTCTGTGCTAAATTTCATTCAGATCAGTTTTGCTGTTCTGTACCTCTACCATGAGTTGCTATCGAAAATTACTTTAGTCACTAGCGAGTAAACTACTATCGATACAGTATTTCTCGATAGCAACTGTCAAATTTGTGAGTCATGGTATCGAATTTCTATAGCAAAGGCTAAAAAACGTTACTCGCTAGTGTCTACATTTCCATAGGTTTTTTACCTATCGAATTTAGTTCTTTACGTGACCGCTAGTGGCGCTGTACACATTTGACATAGAAATGTTTTACGCCGTCGCTAGCGAGTACGTACGTTAAAAACTCGTGGTAAAGGCACTGGCGTGATTGAGTAACAAACATTTCCTCATCTGCTCATCCATCGAAACTTTCGTTTTCATAATAGTAGCATACTATTCATCTGAATTCGTAGTTAAGAAAAGAGACAGAGCATAGATGTCGTCTAATTTATTATTAATATGGCTTCGATTTTCACCCAGGATAAACATTTTTTTACAATTACGAGGAACAAAAGTAGTTTATAGAGAAGTTATTATTATAGTCTATAGGGAGTTTAGAAGAAAATATATTTACTTTCATTATGTAGAGACTGTGGCCCCTTATCAATTTTCGGTCTGTGATAATGATGAATTATGGAACTGATGGTCAATATACCCAGAATAAAACCCCTGTTCAAATTCACAATTCAATCGGTCAAAGACGTTTGTGTACAATAAAAGATATTTTTTTGTCCGTCTCTCGAAACATGCAAAAGTGCGCTGGCGTTTTGCCAGGTGCAACTTCCGACAGTCCAATACAGCCTCTATTTCCATTCGCATTGGGTCCACGTTCGATGATTTTGATATATTTGTATGTAGATAAATAAAATCTAGTTCCCGGACTGAACTTAAATGCCGTTCTGAATTGGCTGTCGTATACGATATTGGGACGGGTATAGGGACTATTTTATTATTATAACTGTATAGCTGCACCCAAACACACTCGGGTTTTGCTTTTATTATATCTCGAAGCGTTTGCGTCGTCACATTGAAATAATCTGTTACATAAAACTAGATATGGGTATGCCAAGGAGTTCGAAAATCAAAATGAGGTTACTGGCCAGAATAGAAATGAGAGATATTTGAAAATGGATTTAGGGCAAGTAACGCTTAAAACGAAAACATTGACTTAGTTATTTGACAAGGTAAACTAGGCTTTAAGGTTTTAAGAATAAAATTCTAAGCCTTAGTGGTACACCCAGCAACGTAAGTAGTTAAACAGACCAAATTTTCAATACGACTGTATACAGCATCCATGATATGAAAAGATTTTTTTTTTTTTTTATGCCACTTGGGCCGACAATTTTTTATTTTTATTTTTTTTTTATACCACATGAGCCGACAAACAAGCGAACGGTCCACCTGATGGTAAGTGATTACCGCCGCCTATGGACATTTGCAACACTAAGGGCATCGCCAATGCGTTGTCGACCCTGAGACGTGAAGTTGTTAAGTCTCACGTGCCTGTAAATTCACCGGCGGGGCCCCTTACCTTTCTAACCGAAACACAACAAATAAAGTAATTAGGAGTTTAGTAAAAATATGTCTACAAAAACCTACACATTATATTTCTGTATTATGGATTCGTTTTTGAGTTCAGGTGTTTTGTAATTTCCAATCTGTTGCTGGTTGGTCTGACGCTGTCCGTACTCATTCATTCTGTTCCGTAGGCCAACAGAACAATATTTTAGGAATAAAAAAATGTTCGTATGTTTGTGCTCTATGCCTTCTTGTACTATCTATCCGATACCGATGACACTTTACGGCGAAAATTAATATGCAATCCCGATCGAAAATCCATGGATTGATGAACCTTTTGACAGAAATTTTAATATACGTAATGTCAAAATTCTGCTTCAATCTTGCGATTTGAGATCGGGATCGTATATTAATTTTGGCCGTTAGTGAGTTGCTATATGTACGCTTGAAAGTTGCTTACCAACGGAGGCTAGGAACAGTAAATAATAATCATAGAAACAAATGGCCATGTCATAAAAACTTAAAGAGCTCTTTTCACGCCTTTTTAGTGTTCCATACCTCGTAAGACACATCACCAGCGTGATAAGGCCTTATCACGCTGGTGATGTGCGAGCGAGTTCAAAGCGAGGCGAGTGCGCAACGTGCGTACTTCGCGCTTTCTAAGGAAAAATCCTTTTAGGACATTTGGTTGTCCGTCTATCTGTCTATCAAAACCCTTTTTCTCAGGATGTCTCAATCCATTAGAGCAGGTTTTATTCATTCAGTCACTTATAATTAGGTGTATTACATTTAACAGAGTTTTTATAACTAGTATACCTGATGCCAAACCTCTGGTGCAGGTTATTGATGGGGTGGTGAGTGGTTGTATTCACCGTTGGTACCACAAAGCATAAAGTATGGTTTTATTAAAAATAATAAATAAATATCTTGGGGTATTCATTACACGCGGCCACCTGATCCCAAATTAAGTAGAGCTTGTATTGTGGAACCCAGGTAACTACAATATCTAATTAATATTATAAATGCGAAAGTATATGAGGATGTTTGATACTCATTCACGCAAAAACCGCAGAAGGGATTGAGTTCTCTAACAACCAAGCCAACTCATGTTTATATATATATATATATATATTTTTTTTTTTATTTTTTTTATGCCACTTAGGCCGACAAACAAGCAGACGGTCCACCTGATGGTAAGTGGTCACCGCCGCCTATGAACATTCGCAACACTAGGAGCATCGCCAATGCGTTGTCGACCCTGAGACGTGAAGTTGTTAAGTCTCATGTGCCTGTAATTTCACCGGCCCCCTTACCTTTCTAACCGAAACACAGTAATACAATTGCATTACTGCTTCACGGCGGAAATGGGTAAGGTGGTAGTACTTCCCCGGACGAACTCTGCACTAAGAGCTCTACTACTACTAAACCTAAACTATACCTACAAATATATAAACAAATTATAATAAACTACTGCTGTAACATTTTCCACGTAATCATTGGCGCAATTTAATCGGAATTTTATTATAAATGGCTGTTCGGTGACACAATACATTTTCTATTACTTATCAGCTTTATTAATGTTCAACTGATAATAACGCTTATGTAATTGATGTTATTAAATAAATACATATTTTAGAACTTTCTCACTCACGGCCATTTGATTCCAAACTAAGCAGAGGTTGTACTATGGAAACCAGTTGTTTTCCCAAGTAAGAACAGCATGGGGTTCTTCAAGAAGAGATTCTGCAGGGTCGGCAACGCGCGAGTGATACAGGCATGGCATTGGTGTTGCAAGCGTCCATAGGCTGCGGTGACAGTTTACCAGATGGGCCGTCAGCTTGTATGCTACCTTAATAGTATTAAAAAAAAACAGATAACTGATATACTACATTCTCGTCATGTCTCCCACGGTTTTACTTGCGTCCCGGAGGGATTTTAAAATTTTCTGGTCAAAACTAAACTGATTGTTATTCCAGGGCATATTCTATCTAGGTGCCAAGTTTCATCTACATCCGTTGGGTAATTTTTAATAAATTTACGCATTTATAATGTTAGTAGGATATCACTGTATACCTTTTTCACACAAATGTTTGTCTTGGATGGGAATCGAACCGTCAGCTTGTGGAGTGACAGTCAGGAAGTTATCAGTTTTCAATGATAATGACACCGCACCAAAATCAATTACGTAGCTTAAATATAACCCACCGTTCAAACAGACAGACAGGTACTAGGGACATTGTATTGTACTAGTCATATATACCGTTTTATATTGTCTTGTGACAGGCCAGTTGGCTTCGTGGTTAGCCCTGACTGTCAAGTCGCAGGTTGCGGGTTTGATTGCCACCCAGGACAAACATTTATGTACATGAACATGTCTGTTTGTTTTGTGTCTGGGTGTTAATATCTATTTATGTGTGTATTTAGAAAAATAGTATATGTAGTATATCAGTTACCTGGTTTCCATAATACAAGCTCTGCTTAGTTTGAGATCAGGTGACCGTGTATAAGAGAATTTCCCAGGATATTTATTAATTTATATATCAGTACCAAATTGTGTATTTTTCAGTGCATATTTTTGATATTTTTCTTTATTTCTTGCTGTTTTTAAGTCAACTTTTGAAAGCAAATATTTAAGTCCCAAAAATCTCAAAAGTTGAAGTTCTACTTCGGAGAAATATTTTCATTTTTCCGAAGAATAAATAACTTCAATGAAATCGTATTTGAACCATTTCAAAAGTTTTACCGTTCATTACGATCCATAAATTACCGATTTCCGTGTTTCATTTCGATTAGTTTAAATTACACTCTATAAACGTAGGAGTAGCGTTTAAAATTGTGTATCAATAAAAAGCAGCAAAAGAATTGTAAAATCATTTATTATTAACGACATGTCTCCGATCCGATAAAAGTCTTTGCCAATGTGGGCTAATTACAATTCCTACTAATTAAAATTTGGATGTTTGTGATTAAACAATAGACTAGAAGAATAGAATGATAAACTACTCAATGAGTTGAATGTTAGTGTATATTTTGGATTGTCCGCGTAAGGGTTTAAAAGCCATCAGAGGCTCTTTAAAAAAACACATTTTAGTCAGAATTTTTTTTGGGTTAAAATGTTTTGTTCCCACGTCTTTTGTGCATGTTTCGGATATAATTTTAAACTAGGTAATGCACACTCAATTGTTTCGTTGACATTTAGATTAGTTAAGTGTCGTCACTCTAAATCCAATATAGCGGACGTGATAAGATGGTAATTTATTAATTCAAAAGCCACGACCATTTCATGGGTCCAATGAAAGGGTTTGCCAAACAGCATACGTGACGTCAGTTTTATGGCTTAAAGCTTTTTAACTGAATATTATCTTTTATTTGTGGGGTAAATAAATCTTTTTTATAATCGTGTCGTGGAAGAAAAACGTAAGTATCACGTTCAAGGAGCATTGTCCAAAAGGCATCGTTTGGCCTTGAAGGCACGCCCGCAATGCGGTTCAGCATTAATATTTTACTTAGACGACACACGGGTGTGTAACATAGCCAGCTTGTTTTACAACTTATTAGAAATGGAGCTCTAAGTACAGAGGTATGGGAAGTAGTTCATTACCAATTCCCGCCGTGAACCAGTATTGCACTTGTAATACTGTGTTTCAGTTAGAAAGGGGGATAGTGAAATTACAGGCACATGAGACACAGGGTCGACAACGCATTGGTTATACTCCTGGTATTATAAATGTCCGTAAGTTGCGATGACCACATACCATCAGGTAGACCTGATGATTAGATGGTGTTTTACTAGAATAGTCTATTTACACGGTTAAATGTTTTATTGATGTCTCACTCAGCCTCTCACCACATATATTTCGGTATGTGTAGGTATGAATGATAAATATCTAGTTTCTATTTAGTATAAAAATGTATGTAGTACAAGTTTTGCTAAGTTTATTGTTATTCCAAAAATATTAAACATTTTTAATTTTGGATGTAAGATAAGAGGTAATCTCCAAAACTATTCATCTGATTTCAAAAATTATTTCACTGATAGATAGTTATACGATTTTCGAGTGACGTAGCTTATGTAATCCTGGATAACATTACCTTGGGAATGCGGTTGAAGCCGCGAGACAAAAGTTAGTTAAAAAGGGACACCATAAGAACAAAATAAATACCCTTAATAATGGTTTCCAAAATTGTCCTATATAGCATTCCTATTTACCATTTCCAATCTACCACCCCACCGATCGCAAATGAATAATATATCGCAATTCAAAATTCAAAACCAATTGTTCAGTTTAAGCTCATGGAGGCCGCTTATGTAGGTCAAATATAAAGTGACTGAAGCTACTACCGGTTCGGAAGTCAGCCTTCAACTGAGAAGAACCGGCAAGAAATTCAGCAAGGTTCATTCATTTTACGTTCTTTTTTACCGTGTGTATTCAATAAATAAAGGTTAAAAGTGCGAAGCAAATTGAATCGAAAGTAGGTACCTAATGATTCAATGATTACGCAACATAACTAGATGGCTCGATTACTTGTACCAGGCGTAGTAATGGCTTCCCTATATATTTGAAATTTAGAAATACTAATCAATTTGACAGGCCAGTTGGCTTGGCGGTTAGCGACTCTTACTGCCAAGCCGAAGGTCGCATGTTTGAATTCCACCCAGGACAAATATTAGTTTGCAAGGGCATGTCTGTTTGTTCTGTGTCTGGGTGTTAATATCTATATAAGTATGTATTAAAAAAAATGTATATGTAGTATGTCAGTTACCTGGTTTCCATAGTACAAGCTCTGCTTAGTTTGTAGTGTAAAAAATGTCCCGGGATATTTATTATTAATTGAAGGTTATAATAAGAAGGTAATAACTCTTAATTTTGCTTAAATCTAGATAAACCATAAACAGCAACAAACAAATTAGTTTATTTTGCATATTTTCATAGCCTCTTGTCCTATGGTATTTTGTTTTGGGGAGCAGCAGCGGATATAGAATCAATATTTATTATACAAAAAAGAGCAATTCGTGCAATTTACAGTATGGGTCCCCGTGAATCATTAAGAGATTTATTTAGGGAAATAAATATAATGACATTACCTTCACTATATATTTATGAAAATATAATGTTTATACGTAGAAACATAGGAATGTTTGAGGCAAAATTAGATATTCATAGTATAAATACAAGACAAAGGGAGAAGTTAGTTGTTCCATACTTTAGACTAACTAAAGTTAACAAGTCATTTCTTGGTAATTGTGTTCGATTTTATAATAAGATACCGCTTTCAATAACCAAAATGTCTGATCATAAATTTCAAAATTATATTAGGAAAGTTTTGAAAGAAAAAGCGTATTACAAGGTAGTTCATTATATTGAAGATAAAAATGTATGGAAATAGCTGCTCTCTGCACAGTGCACCTCTAAATCTCTTGTTTAAGTTGTAAGTACCTAATTATTGTTATTTTCTATTTTGTAGTCTTGTCATATTTTTTTTTTGTTTTGTTTTTATTAATGTTACCTATAATAAGTATTTTGTAATTGTTAAATATAAAATTATGTAAAATTGAAATTATAAAATAGCCAAAAAGTCAGAATAGATAAAAATTTATATAACAAATAAAAAAGAATGTAACCTTGCTGAGTTTCTTGCCGGTTCTTCTCAGTTGAAGGCTGACTTCCGAACCGGTTGTAGCTTCAGTAACTTTAAATTTGACCTTCATAAGTGCCCTCCGAAGGCCTAAACTGAATAAATGGTTTTGAATTTTGAAATTTTGAATGAACAGCAACCAGCCCGGATCTGCTCGAATTATGAAAAATAAAATAATATATTTTTTTTTTTTTTTTTTTTTTTTATTGCTACCGCCCAAATTGACTCCATGCTGCCTGATGGTAAGCAGTCAATGAAGTCCCCTAGTGATGGCCATCATCCCATATATTATATACCTATTAAATACGTATCCATTTCTGCCCTGAAGTAGTATTGCATTTGTATTATTTTGTAAAGGTAAGTAAGCCGGTGAAATTACAGGCACTTGAGACTTAACAACTTCTAGTCTCAGGGACGACAAAGCATGGCGGTGCCCCTGGTGTTGCAAATTTTCATAAGCGGAGGTAACCACTTACCATCAGATGGACCATCTGCCTGTTTGTTAGGTAACTTGATATAAAAAGAGAAGAAAAAATAATTATGAACATTCCGGAAGACTTTTTTAAAATAAATAGCTAAATATATAACACGGCCATTTGATCCCGATCTAAGCAGAGCTTGTACTATGGAAACCGGATAACTGATATATTACGTATGTGTTCATGCACACAAATGTTTGGCCTGGGTGGGAATCGAATCCGTGACCATTGGCAGTCAGATCGCAAATCAGTAAGCCAACTGGCCTGATCAAATGATGGTGAAAACAGCCTAGTTGCCGTTCCCGTGACAATATGGGGATAAATTATGCTTATGATACTCGTTCATAATGTACCTTTCTATTATTGAAAGTATTTTGGAAATCGGTCGAGTTGTTATTGAATTTAATCGAAACAAAGAAATAAAAAACCATATCATTTATAATAATAACTAGCTGTACGCCGCGGTTACACCCGTGTTCCCGAGGGATGTCACATTTTCCCGGCACAAAAATTATATGTTCTTCTGGTACCTCCAAAAATATGTGTACAAAGTTTCATGATGATCGGTTAAGTAGTTTTCATGTGCAAGCGTAACAAACAAACTTTCATTCTCATTTACAATATTAGTAGGGATATAGCTTAGATGAATATATATACAATTAATATTTGTACGCCGTACTGTGCAATATAAAATGCTGATACTAGATCATATTAAAATATACATGCCTATATGACGCACCATTATGCGTATCAAGAGAATAGAAGGTGAAAAATAAATTTTAAAAAATCTCTGATAAAACAACGAAGGAGGTGTTTGTTAAATTACATAAGTTAAGTAACTCAATACATAATTATTAATATCCAATAGTTTAATTATTCACTCACCCAACTCTAGCCCATTTTGGGTAGTTCGTAAGTAACAATTTCCTTTGGTAAGTCGTAAAAGGTGGGGTTTGCTTGCTCACTCGATTACCCGAAGGAGGGTAATGCAATTAGGCGTAATGTTTGTGCCTATTTTACTCCATCCTATAGGGATTTAGTCGGTAATAAATTGATTAGCTAAATACGTGCGAACTTTTTTTATAGTTTCGTTTCGGACTTTAGTACCTTTAGTTTGAATATTTCAAAGGTTCGTTCAAGTAAAGGAGATGTTAATAAGCCAGTTTGTAATCAAACTAGTTACTGGTTGGAGTGAGTTAGTAAGAGTTACGGAATAGGAGTTAGGAATATAACCTTAGGTAGTGTTGCACTACCTGGCTGAGATCACCCGGGGCGACACCTTTGCCGCGAATAGTTGATCTGGCTGGTAAGACTAGTAGAGCTCTTAGTGCAGAATTTGTCTGGGGAAGTACTACCACCTTACCCATTTTTGCCGTGTACAACACACATGTAATTAGAAAGTACAGGGGGCCGCGGCCGGTGAAATTACAGGCACATGAGACTTAACAACCTCACGTCTCAGGGTCGATAACGCATTGGCGATACCCCTGGTGTGGCAAATGTCAATAGGCGGCGGTGACCACTTACCATTACCGTTTCTTTTTGTAAACTTTTTTCATGTGTTATTTTTCCCTTTGTCACAAATAAATTTGTTTATTTCTTTCTTTCATTTGGCGGACCGTCTGCCTGTTTGTCTGCCAATGTGGTATAAAAATGAAGGCTAGGTGGTTAGATATGCTGAATGCCATGCCACAGGTCGTGGATTCGATTCCAGTGCCAACGGTACCCAATTTTTTTTTGTATACAACTTTGTCCGACATAAAAGCAGACGGCTATTACTAAAGCCCCGCTGTCCGTCCATCCACCTGTCACAAGATCTGTATCTTTACAACTATAATAAATAAATACTTTGAAATTTTCACAGATTGTATATTACTATGGCCGCTTTATCAACAAAATTCGTATAATTAATTTAAGATTAAAAAAAAAAATGATATTTCGGTGTTTTGTTACATATTTTACGGTAGTACGGAACCCGTCGTGTGCGAGTTCAACACGCGATTGACCGCTTTTTTGCAGGAACATAAAAAAAATCATTATATTTTTTTCTTCCTGTCTAATTTAGAAAACATAAATAATATACTTATAGTGTGTATCCAAGATTTCCTGCAATGGTGAGACGCGTACCTCTCGACACCTTTAGGGTTGCTTTTGCAACGTTTTTGGGGGGCACATTTAGTTAACGGATAGTCACTGCCTGCCAAGATTATCATAGATTGAGATATTTGATTTGGCAGGCATGCCGGTGTCTCAATCAATAGCTCAGTAGTCATATGCCGCCTCTGTATGTCTCTTTCTCTCTTTACTAGTGCAGGCACTTATTGTATCTAGTTATATATTCCCATCCTATATATTATATACATATATAGAAGACTAGCAGTCCCCCGTAGTTTCGCCAGCGTTTCCGAGGAAGGTTATATTTTTCTGGAATAAAAAGTAGCCTAAGTTACTCCTTGTAATATCAGCATTCTCCCAGTTCAATAACTGTCAGAATCGTCCTAGCCATATTTATTTAATTTTATTTATTTCACCACAAAACAGAGCCTATAGGTAACATGCACATATACACATATCGAGTTTCATATTTATAGATTTAAATTAACGTAGTGAAAAGGGCTCTCCAATCTTCGTCTTTCGACGAAAACGTATGTATAAGTATATAGAAAAGAAAGAAAGAAAATACGTTTATTCTTGGCAACACTCAACATTACATTACATTAAAAAAAATATTAAGAGAAAAACAAACAATACACCAAACGTTTTAAAAATGTAGCAATGCTGAGTGATGCCAGGAATAGGTCCCGACTCAGCAAAAAGCTAAGGCTATTAAAAATAGCCCTCGCGCTGGTTTTCAGTCGGAGCCTACGTCCATGACATCACGAACCTCAAACACGAACACAATATGAAAATAAAAACAGTAAACAAAAATGTCAATTTTACACAAACTTAGTCAGGTAGACCGACGCGTCAGGCGGTCGGACAGCCAGTGTGATATCATACCATACTAATAAATCATCATACAGCTAAACGGCACCAATCAGTCAGAGCAACAGAGAGCGCTCTCTGAGGCTCTCCGTGACGTGTCAAAAAATTACCACGCGCGCCACGTCACGTCAGTCAGCCAGAACGACAAAATCGAAGACAATAATGTATAATAATAATAAATATGTAGCATATATAGTGGACACTATAACCAGGTAACCCATTGAGTACTCACCGTTGAGTCCCCTAGCCTTTGTTTGGGTCAGCAAACGCATGGTATTGATAATTGATGTTGGATTTCACCACTTACCATCAGGCAAATCTGCTTTTCAGACTTCAGACATAACACCTTTTTTTTCATTATAAATAAAAATAAATATCCTGAGACTTTCTTTACACACAGCCATCTGATACCAAACTAAGCTAAGCTTGTAATATAGAAACCTAATATAATTTTTTTTTTAAATACATACTTATATAGATATTTACATCGAAACACTAAACAAACAGACATGTTCAATGTTCATGCACACAAATGTTTAATTTGGGTTGGAAAAGAACCCACGACCAGCGGTGTGGCAGTCAGGGTCTCGAACCACCGTCCCTTTGGTCCACATTTGACGAAGATATTATGGACCAAACATTAAAAAATTATACAAGTACAGAACCTCCTTTTTTGTAGTCGGTTAAAAATAAAAACAGGTCAAATAAGACGTCTTAAAAAAATTAAGAGTGTAGTCTCGTAGAGGCAAATGATTCTGTCACTCCTCAAACGACTGGGGTAAAACTTTTTTATGGAGCAAACCATATTTTGGACTCATGCCCCATTTAGTCTGTGTTACAAGGGTGAAAGTGTTTAAGGGTTGGCTTAAAGTGGATTCACACTGTGCAAGTATTCAACCGTAAGTGTATATTACCGAGTTATTTTTGTTACTTGTTTTCCATTGATATTCCTTGGTTTAAGCAAGCATTAGAAATATTTTTTAATATTCTTCTACTGAACAACGATTTAGGGCAAATGTTAAGTAGTTTACCTTTTATTTGTGAATGAAAAGATTGTAAGTATTCGTTATAAATTAAAAAATAGAAAATGTTACAACCATTGTTAAGATATTATGCCAAAACTAAAAAAATGATAGAAATAGAATACTATCAAACGTCTATTCGCACCCTCAGTACGATAAGGGCTTATCTCAAAATTTTGCGAAACGGAGTTACGATCATAGAGAGACTAAATAAAGTACGCTCTATAACGGCAATAGAAAAATTCAATGTAACACTATTATTAAGAGTACGGACTAAGAGTCCGTAGAAAATGTAAAAAGGAATAAAAAAAAATAAAAAAGTACGCTCTATCCGATGAATAGTGAAACATAGTCAATTTTATGATAGAATAAGCATACCGATACTTCAGCCTCTTTAACACCGGTACCCACCCTCCCCGCTCAGTGCAAAAGTGACCCAATCAGATGTGTCAAAAGTGATTTTTTTAATTAAGCCCCTATCGTTCTGAGGGTGCGTATTGATGTTATGTATATAGTGCTAGTTACTATACCGCGGTTTCACCTGCGTTTCCGATGGACTGCAAGTATTCCAGGATTTTAAAATAGTTATACTTCTCCGGACATACTCTGCGCTAAGATATACAAAGTTGATAATTTTCATTAAAATAGGCTTTCTCATCCGTCTAAGTATCGATTTTCACTTCACCATGTAAAGTAACTTATGGTAATACTTGCCAAGTGTAAATCCGCCTTTAAGCTAACGGGTAACATAAGGTACGTCGGGCAAGGAAGTTGGGTCCGCCATTAAATGGCATGGAATGTTAAATCTTATATATGCAGGTAACTAAGAGTTTCTTTTGATATTATGCCGGAAAATATGCTTGAAAATAATAATGTGGCATTAGAAAAATATACAGAAAAATACCTTATAATATGGATTTGGTTATTTTCACGAGGAGACCTGAATAAATATTGTTTACTTGTCAACTTTGCAGTCAACATCTTAATGGTTTTGAAATTCTGTTTAGTAACCTTTTTGTGTGACGAAAAATAAATGAACGATAAACACAATCTATGTTAACTTATTGACACAGGCGTGACCTTGCGGAAATCCATTGTAAGATAATACAAAAACAAATATCTAGTAACTAATTCCGCTGGATCTCCTTCTCTCACAAGTCCCAAACAAGGAAACTCAACAAGAAATCGATACGTGTTTCGCTTCTACAGGAGGCATCTTCAGGACGTATTAGACCAGCTGTCACCGAGTCGACGCACTAGCACAGACGTGTTACCTCGCCGACCGCCGGACAGAAAGTGATCCATGCTATTCAAAAGTAATTGATGAATAATTAAAATGATTCCTTGTAATACAAAAGCCTGACTTCTATCGTGTGTTACAACACGCGGTTCAATTTTGAAACTTTTATTTTACGCAGGTAATACCGCAGTCGACAGCTAGTTAAATTTTAATTCTATCGTGTCAGCGATTATGTCACACATAAACGGTTTGTGTGGCTTGCAAATAAAACAAAATACACAGACTAAGAGTATCACCAGTTAAACAAAACCAATCAAACATTAAACTATACCATAACAAAACGGAACAAGAATTCACTAAACATGTAATTTCCCGCACGAAATTCAATTCCAATTCCCCATTAAGATAAACAAAAAGCGTTATTAGCATAAACGCATAATTTCACTACACTTCGCATTAGCGCTCATGTACGGTAGAATGAACTCTGATGTGGATAGCTGAGGGGCCACAGAGGCCTAACAACCTCTGGTCACGCTAGGCCCCATCATTACATGCCTTGTTTAAATGCAAATCATTTTTATTGCCATACTTTCGGCGTAATAAACAAATTCAATTATAATTCCCATTTCGTTTATTTGGTATCAACATTGTTATAAATGAAGCCCTCACGTCATGATTACCAGTCTCTATACAATTTTGATCAGTTCCCGTCGGTCACAACGTTATTTATTAGGCCTAAAAACAGGCTGAGTAGTCACCTGATGCTAAGTGGTCACTGCCTATGGACATTTGCAGCACCAGACCATCGCCAATGCGTTGTCGACCCTGAGACGTGAAGTTGTTAAATATAATATGCCTGTAACTTCACTGGTACTTTTACTTCTAACCGAAACATAGTAGTATCAGTGCACTATATATAAATTTCACTGTAAAAATCAAATAATTTGTTCACCCAGTTTTGGCCCTAAAACTTCTAGAAATGGCGTACGAAATCCTACTAATATTATAAATGCGAAAGTTGTTGTATGGATGTTACTCTTTCACGCAAAAACAACGATTCGGATTTGGATGAAACTTCGCACATATATAGTTTATAGTCTGGATAAACACATAGGATACCTTTTATACCGGGAAAATGTAACATCGGGAACGCGGCTGAAACCGCGGGATACAGCTAGTTATACATATTAATAAAATCAACACCGAATAAAAATGTATTAAGTTACTGATAGATTATTAATAAAACATTTATGAGTCAGTAATAATGTAGTCACACAGCTTCTAAGGAACTGACTCTCATGCAAATTGCAGACAAACAGACGGGTAATCGAGACTTGTTTCATCACATGTAAGTAATTTAGAAAGCATGAAAAAAAAACTATATAAGTTAGGGAGTCCAATATACCGCAAAAGGTCACGGCCCTTTGCCGCGATACATTTGTATATTGATCTCAACATTAAGGTCCCTAAGGGCGTGAGGTCCCGAAGGAAAACAAAATGAGTTTCACTCCCGTTCGTGTCATTCCGTCACTTACGGAACCCTTTTAAGGGAATAAGTGTTTGCTCTACGTAAAAGATTGGAATTGTACTGAGTGATGTGATACTTCCAGTAATACTTCTGGCCCGGTCTTTGCTTCAGAAATTGAATAATCTGGGGCACTCTTTACTTACGGCCATCTGATCCCAAACTAAGATATCAAGAACAGATGTACTTACAACTTTTTTATTATGTACTTATATTAGCTTTCCCCCGTGGTTTTACCCGCGTTTATCGATACCACAGCCTGTAATCATCAGTGAAAAATTCCGCTTCGAATGGTAGCAGTCCCTTCCCGATATGTTCAGTAGTTTTGAGGTGATGCGTGATTCGAGGTGCGTCAAAGGAACCCTATTTTGCTATCCCCCGCGGTTTCCTCCACGTTGGTCAATATCATATATTGCCTATAACTATCAACAAAAACCTGCCTGAACTTAGTATAGTTTATCATCAAGCGAAGAATTTTATACCAAATAGACCTAATTTAAAGTTACTTTCCTCAAAAAGAACCTCTTAAAACATGGTGGGTGAGTAGACCAAAATACGATACTAGAGATGCGGGCTCAGCTTCTTAGTTTCGTATCAGAGACAGAGTAAACCAACTACGTGGTAAACTCTAGCTTTAAAGTTAAAGAACACTATAAAATTAGATACACACACTTCACACAATCACACAATTAGAACACTATAAATCGGTTTTTAAGACATTTTTTTATATGTATTTATTTACCTTAAAAACATTTAAAATATAGTTTAAGTGCCTGCTCAGAAGGCTTATCTGTGTAGACGATAAATTATAAATACTTATAACCAGCTAGACGCGATGATATACGCAAGCTGGCTGGCAGCGGGTGTAAACAAAGAGCTGAAGCTCAGTGGCGTGCCATAGGTGAGGCCTATGTCCAGCAGTGGACAGAGATAGGCTGACGATGATGACGATGAATAACCATTCTCATCTTCCATCGAGTGGTCAACAAAAGCATTTTCAATGACGGTTGGTATCAGGCAGGCAATGGCCGTCAAAATTCTAAAAAACATCGCAAAATCTTATGATAGTATAGACATATATATTGCGCTGGATAACTGGCAATAGGGCAGGCAGATGATGACAGGCTCTTATCTGAGTATAACAATGATTTAAACTATGAATCTACAGTGATCTTGACTGAAATATCCTTAGCAAACCATGTTATCGCGGTAGGGTACTTGGCAACATCAACCTGGTTTTGTTTGAATATCGAATCTAATCAGTCAGTTGTTGTCTCGCCGTCTTTTAATTATCAAGTCAGGAACTACCCTTAAGCTGAATTTCCATCGTGTTTTAAGAACTGCCCTCAGAGCCACCTTCCTAGGCATTTTTTAATTATTTCTTTTTCTAGGGACTCATTATTGTAAGGTCACATTAAATTTTAAAATGAATGAATTTACTTCAATTTACTTACAATTATATTCATTATATGTAAACATTTCCCTTCCTAGACTTTTTGTACTTACCCGATTCGGCTATATAATCACATACCATGGCGAGATTTTGGTTAAATTCAAGTCAATACATGAAAAAAATCTATTTATCGTCAATGATATCCAAACTCTTCAGAATTGATAAAACCGGCAATAAATACTAAACCAAATACGCCATGACAACCAAGTCTCTATAAAACACCAAATTAATTCCGTCCTAGAAAAATATTGTATACCATCCTTTATTAGATACGATCCCGGACCGCTTCGGAACAAACAAACAAACCTATTATTTTAGATAGGTGGGCCGTTCTAATTCAAAGGCCTACGGTAAATAGCCTTTTGAGGCCCGGCATAATAAGGCGAAGATCTTGATAATTGACCTTTTGTGCTTGAGTACCTATTCAATTAAGAATATAATTTCTGAAATCATCTTAGTTCCGAATGAGTATTATACCGTTATGGAGGCGGCTTTAGAATTTTATTAGAATAGGCAGTGTAATGAATGTTGCAAGTAATATTTAAATTTTAATATCCTACTGATTATAAATGCGAAAGTTTGTTGGGATGGACTAAACGGATTTAGATGTAACTTAGCACATAGATAGCTTATTATCTGGATATTTTTTTTCCCGGGAGAGCGTTACTATCCTATAGGAAATCGGGTGAAACCGCAGGGACAGCTAGTATTATAAATACGAAAGTTTGTGAGAATGAATGTATGGATGTTGCTCTTTCACGGAAAAACTACTGAACCTACATGTAACTAAATAGATAGAGAGATTTGTAGACTGGTGTGGTGTTTTCGATACACCACTGGGACTTGAAATAAGTATGTAAACATGTAAATAAGTGGGCTATGTAGAAATCAAAAATGGTACGTCACCCGCCAGAAGTACTTTGAGTTTCCAACTGCGTCCAGCTTCGAAGATATTATTATCCATGATTATGTGGAACGGTGGCTCACGTCCTTGGGTAAAAACACATCACCAATTTTCACTCACAGTTTTATGATTTTCTCACAAAGATTTATTTTTGATGCACGTTAGCCGTATGCAGTATGCTGCGCTCACGACACTCGGTTCGATGGAAGTGGCACTCTCGCGCCACCAAGCGGCGTTGATGAGAGTTTTCTCCCAGTGCATACAGTTAGTAGCACTGATTGATGATTTGGCGGGTGAATTTAAATTTGGAAGCCCAATACCCAACACCTGGATTAATACATAGAATACTTTTTATCCCAAGAAAATGTAACAATGTTTAATTATAATTTTAACTGTTCTGAGTCTTATTAACACACCTGCATGGATACAGAAAGCCCAAGATAGGGAACTGTGGATATCCTTGGAAAAAAAAATAACTTATATCCTATTACTTTTTTTATAGAAATTAAATTAGTGTATAAAAACATAAAATATATTTAGTAAATAGCAACCTAGGTAGAATGAGTATCTCATTTATTGATAAGTTTCAATTAAAATATTTCCATGAAATATAAGGCTTTTTGTTTATTAAGACACCTAAAAGACTTACTTTTTTACATTTAATACTAAAATAAAAGATGCCCGAAGATGTAACTAACTAATGGGTAAGTAAATAAACAGCTGAGCGATAAATCAATGCGGCCTCAATGCTCTATCCCTCTCAATAACTACGCAATCACGTGAGAGGTCTGCTCTCCGAGGCCTCGTTCCGTCGGGTGGCTGAGGATTTTTTATGTTCACTGCCACTTATGGATACTTGCAATACCAAGACTTTGTATTACCGACTTTGAGGAACAAATTTTCAAGTGGAACTCTCCCATTTGTTTCTATTCGATATTACCCATCACCGAAAGCTCAGCTTCCATTGAGGTATGTTATAGAAAATATAACGGACTAGCTATCAAATACAGCTAACAAAACAAACCATATATCAAGGATTCTGAAACGGGAGTACACTTGGCCCTTAGGGTACGTCAGTTGGTTGTAGGGGGCACGTGGCAAGATTGACGTTACGGCATCGAACCTCTGGGGTAATTGTGTTGTGTAAATGTGAAAAATTCCAGCCCTAAATGCTTTGTCTCTCTCATTTACTAAGCGATCACATGAGTATGTCAATAGTGTATTTAAAATATAAATATGATCTCAGCGTATTGAATATTGAAAAATGCCAAGGTCAAAATTGTATTATTAATTTGATTTTTAAGAACAATCTTAACAAAGGGAGAATGTCCCAGGATACCCCAAGTTATTTATTTATTAACTGTCGCCTGGAAAGCTACATAGAGCGTTTATGTGGCTATCTTATAGTGATAATTAGAGATGTCATCGATCATGTGTTCTTGTATAAAATATTTAATGGTATTACGGATTGCAATGATCTTATCAGTGCTTTACAAGTCAACGCTCCTTCTCGCTTATCTAGGAAGGGTGCATATAATCTTTTTAATATTCCAAAGTCGAACACAAATCTTGGACATTACGCTACTTTGCCTAGGCTTTGTAGGCGGTACAATACAATTTCAAAGAGGACTAAAAGTTCTAACAGTTTAGACATCTGTGAGAACTTTATCAAGTTTAAGAGATGCTTGTGGACCTCTTATATGATGGCAAGTCATTGTATAGATTAACAATGGAAATACCAACATGTATGCGCCCAGTCTCTACTTTTATTAATTTTGATTTTGTGTTTTCATGTTTCATTTTGTATTTGATTTTATTTGTGATTCTATTTGTGATTTTATTTGTGATTTTGTTTGTGTTTTTATTTGTCATTTATTTTTGATTTTATTTTTGTAACTTTCCGTCTATTAATGTTTTTGGATGCTGTGGTCTCCTCTAATTGAAGGAACACGCCACCTCGCGATCACTGTGTGAGATTCATAAATAAATAAATAATTTTGGGAAAGTCTGTCATAGTACTTGATGACTGATTTTCATCGAGAAAGTTAACTATCCCGTTGATTTATAACAGACTAGCTTTCCCCGCGCTTTCACCCACGTTTTTCAATATCTTATAGAAGCTCTAACCATTTATGAAAAATTCCGCGTCGAATGGTAGCAGTCCCATCTCGATATGTTAAGTAGTTTTGATTAGACGGTGCCTCAAAGGAACCCTATTTTTCTAATATAAATATAGATTTATGATAGATAGACAGATAGATGGCAGGTTCTTGATTATTTGGAATAAAAGTGACCCAATGCAAAACTTATGTAATATTTTCACTACGATACAAGTTCCACAGAAGTAATATTGTTCATTCCAGTTTCAATTTGTGTTTGTTGAGTCTACTTTCGTTACAGGACCGGATTTAGGTGATTAACATGAGCGCAAACAGTAAATGGTTTTTGTTTCTAAAGAAGTAACATTAATAATATTTAATGTGTGTGAAATTTTAATATTGCATTTTCTTTTTGCAGGTACGTACTGACGATCAAAATTGTTTGTTGGTTGGTAAGAATACATGTACATAGCTTAATTCTCTTTATTTGTTATAGGCATATAAAAATCTATTTTTATTTTATAATATGTCAAAAATCTATGCGCAAACAATGGTTTTGACAGTATATCATATATACATATTTGAATTATCATTAGCTAGCCTACTTAAATACCAAGCAAGCAATATTTGACAAACCGAAGGAAAATCCGCTTATTGTAGTATTTTTAGCAATAATCAATATTCTACTCAAACATTCACCATTGACGCCAAATCCGCAGTGCAGTATTCTAACTATAGAATACTATCTAAGCCCTATTTCTAATACTAGTCTCGATATGATCAATATCACCATAACGTCGTGACTGAAACTATACTTTGACAATTATTTGCAGAATTGGTATTCAGGTGTTAGGTGCGACCGAGTTTCATGTTTGAAAATTTTCCCCATTTATTTGCCCATTTTTCAATCCTAACTACAACCCTTTTTTTTTTTTTTTTTTTTTTAACGAGGGGAAATGCTTTGCGCATACCACCGCGCCGGGGCAGGCGCGGTGGTTATGTGGGACTCTCTCCCCGACCTCTTCCCCTAATGGGATGGGACCGGGGAGCCTACCCACTAAAACCCCTCGAGTTCCTTCTCCGCCGTTGACGGGGCTGCGGGACCAGACGAGTCCTACGACCGCCTGCCCCGTCGGCGTCGCTCGCCCATCCGGGGCGAGCCCTTCTCTGGGCGGGGTTTGTCATATTGACTTCCCCGCCCCTTCGCCGAGGCGCCCAAGGAACTTATGGGCGCCTCCAGCTTGGGACCTTTAGTGCAGGTGGCAGATCTGCCCCGATCCACCACCCGCAGTCCCCGGCTTACGGCGGCATCCGGGCCGCGAAGGCCAGACGCCGCCTGCCGCACCTCCGGCGACGGAGCGGGGCCGAGTTGATATCATCCTCCCGCTCCCGCTCCGCCGCCTCCTTCTGTGACAGTACAGCGTCACAGAAGGACGAGGCCGCCTTCCACGACTCCTCGCTGTCGACCATGGCATTCAGCAAGGCCGGCAGCGACAAGTCCACCCCGACTGTCGCGGACAAGGCGGCGCGAGGGACCGCCCAAGCCGGGCACTCCTCGCGCGTGTGACGCGCCGTGTCCGCGACTGCCACCGAACAGTGGTGGCACGTCTCCGTGGGCTCCCTACCCGCCACCCGGCACAGGTATCTACCAAAGCAGCCGTGCCCGGTGATCATCTGTGTCAGGTGGAAGGAGAGAGCCCCGTGCCCCCGTTCGACCCACTCCCTCAGGATGGGCCGAACGGCGGCCACCAACTCCCGGCTGACGTCGGGGTCCACCAGGCGGGCCGCCCACTTCCGCAGGAGAACACCGCGTGCGTCTTCACGCCAGCGATCGATCTCCCGCGGGTGGGGGCAGCCTCCACCCGCTATCTCCTCCTTCGCTCGCCAGTACACCGCGGCGAGCACCTCGGCTTCGAGGTCCCACGGCGGCGTACCGGCGAGCAGACACGCACCGACGCACGACACGGTGCGGTAGGCTCGGGCCACCCTGAGCGCCATGGCGCGCTGCGGACGTCGCAGCGCAGCCAGGTTTCGGGCGCTCATGGCGTCTGCCCATATAGGCGCCCCGTAGAGCGCCATGGAGCGCACCACACCTGTGTAAAGGCGTCGGCATGCCTTCCCCGGCCCCCCTACGTTGGGGAGGATCCGCCCCAAACCCTGTACTAACCCGCGAGCCAATAGAATAGTAAATTCATTCTCTGGCCACTCTGATTGTTATTGATCGTCCGAAATTATGTTTTTCTTTTCGTTGTGCTTCGTATGTTACCGAATCGGAATATTTGGTTTATACTTCCAATATTATGTGCACGAATAGTCACGAATAAGAGAAAGATTGACAGACCATTTGGCGAGGTACTTAGATAACTTGATTATCACGCTGCAGGTGGTAGTTTGATTCCCAAGGAAAAAACATTTGTGACCATTTTTTTTATGTCAAGCTACCTTTTTTGTCGGCCATAAATAGGCAGCCGGCCCACCTGATAGGATGTTGGCCCGCAGTCTAGGAGATTTGCAACACCAAGGGCATCGCCAATGCGTTGTCGACGTGAATTTGTTAAGTACCATTTGCTTGCATTTTCTCCGGCCCCTCAAGAGCACTGCTTCACGTAAGAAGGTAGATTTCCCGATGTCTACTATTTCTGAATTCTATTTCTGCTTGAACATTTTTGTTTGTTTTGTGTCTGGATAAAAACATCTATATAAGTAAGAATTTAGAAAAAAAAATGGTACTTGTAGTTTATCAGTTATCTGTTCTCCACAGTACAAGCTCTGCTTAGTTTGGGATCAGATAGTCGTGTGTTAAGAATGTCCCGGAATATTTATTCTATTTCATATTACAGGCTAATATTTAATTGTTTATTTTATAATGATTAATATTATACGAAAATAACATTGCAGTTTACAACAACCACTCCAAACAGCACTTCGGTTCCTTAATCCTGTACTATAATTAAAAACTGAATAATTTCCATCGAGTCTCATGTAATTAAGCCTGGGAGTTGGGCGACGAAAACGGGTCACATTTAAGGGTTACCAGCTTGAAATGAAATGTCAGATTTTTGACAGATATTTTATATTATAATAGTTTATTTTTTTAATATTTTTTACTACGGTCAAACAATTTATTATTGTGAAAACAAATTAAAATTATTTTTCTGTTAAGAATGTTCTGGTGTGGGTTGTTTTAATTTCTGAATAGTATTGGTAAGTCTTTGACGATTATAGTTTGCAAGAAACAAAACGGACATATACTAGTTAAAAATCAAGTAGGTATATTTTTTTTACAATTAGTTAAAATGTTACTAATATAAATTTATTCTTAGATTGCCATTTTTTGGGCACCCCGAACTGCAATGATCATACGAAATAATAGGTATACATTTTATAATAAATAATAAAATCGCGGAAAAATATAAATAAACTATTTCACTCAATCAAAAACAATGTTTGTTTTTTTTTTAATTTCCACATAACGAACATAACTTAAAATCGCTATTATGTGACTAAAATTACCAGCCAGTATTTTTTTTGAATTATTTTATTTTCTAAAATAAACAAATTTGAATTCCGCTCAGATTCATGTCATGATGATGGGTGGAATTCCGGACACGTCGGGGTAATTCGGGCGGCTGGTTACCCTGGCCGCATTAATACTAAATTCTGTTTACGTTTTCCACTGCGCAACACCAAAACGGCCATGCGTCTGTTAATTAAGACGGATTGGTGTACAGTCGAGGGTAAAAGTGTTATGGCACTTTAGGGGCGATAATCCTTTGGATTTTTATTATGAGTTAATGTGTATTTACAAGTGGCTTATGTACTCGAGCGTTTTTGTAATTATTTTCTATAAGTTTTTCTCCATGAATGTCCTAACAAAAAATGACTTGCCTCATTAACTTTTTGCCATTTCAAAGCTAAGTTCCACTGTTAACATTTAAGCCCATATGAAAGTAAACATTTCTAAAGCTACTGCATGTAACTGAAAAGAAACGGAAAAATCTCGGCAATGTAATATTTTTAACAATGTGTTAAAAGTTTTAGTTATTAATTTAAAAAAAATTGCTATTTTGACTATTTCAAATGTTTTCTAAGAATAAAAAATTCTCTATATTGAGTATGAGGCAATTGTAGGCAATTTTTCATTGAATCTATTCAACTGTTGGCACTATTGTGTAACAAACATCCTCCCAAGCAAAAACTGCTAATAGAAGCTTTATTTGTATTGCCGTAAGAACGATATTACAATTTATCGGTGGACCTTGCACATGTACCTACCTAATTATATGTAATTATTTAATACCAATATTACCCTATAACTATTGTCAAATATCGGATAGTAGGCGATTAGTAGACACTTTTCTTATCGACTGTACTGTAGTTAAATAGCGGCTGTCTTTGAGGTTAGAACAGTTTCACGGTAATGTCGCGGCCAGAAACCGCTAGAGGCTTTCTGCTATATTTCTCGAGTGCCAAGTTTCGAATTAATTCCTATAGAGCGAGAGATACAACCTCTTTGAAATAGTAGAAAATTTTATCATACTTGCACAAATATTTCAGATATATTATGTACCTGAAAGTGGACTTAAGGAATAGTAGTAAAATTATACATGTTTGCTCTTATTCAGTATACATACGATTGTAGCACATTTTGACCATTGATGCCTAAACTAGTTGCACAAAGCAACTGTTCTATAGACATCAATATCCCATACCTTTTATGACAACTATGTACCTGTTATTTGATTTATAAATCAGTGAGTTTATGTCTATATTCTATATTAATGGAAATGAAATGCTCGTTGGTACTCGCAACACTTGAGAACGGCTGGATGGATTTGGGTAATTAATTTATTGAAATGTTTGTTTTAGTCCAAATAAGGGTGTAAATATCTTTATAAGTATGTAGTTATAAAAAAAAAGCTGGTATTATTGGTGGATCGCTATACCTCTTTAAGTGTGTTACGACAGTAAGTAAACTGCCATCCCCATGCTAGTATATTCCAATAGTAATGTCTAAAGGCGACGATGATCTCTTACCACCAGGATCACTGGTAGGCTTGTGAGCAACATGAAATAAAAAAACTAAACCAACAGGAAAATTATACAAGAAAAATAGATTGCTTATCACTAACCTAGAAGCTAAAAAAGCAATACTAACTAAAATTATAAATTGTGAAATTGCTCGTTTATTTGCTACGCTCTCACCACTAAACCACTATACGATTTTGTTGAAATTTAACACACACATAGCCAATGGTATGTAGGGGGACATAGGCTACATTTTATCCCAGAAATACAGGTGAAACCGCAGGGACAGCTGGTACTCTCTCCGCCGTGAAGCAGTAGTGAATTTGTATTACGATGTTAGGGTTACAAAGGTAAGGGGGCCGGTGAAATTACTGGCACATGAGATTTAACAACTTCTCGACGTCTTAACAACGTGTCAGGGATGACACCACATTGCCGATGATTCAGGTACTGCAAAAAAACAACTACAAAAAAAGAGGGGCTTCTAGTGCCAAGGTCCTCCGCCAAGGAGGTTTTGATCGACCTCTCTTCCTTTTTCCAACGTGAGAGTGACAGAAGGCCTGTTTGGTGACAGAGAGCCTGTTTGGTGATGAGAGTCTTACCGCAGTATGTGGTCAATCCATCGCCATAAGGAACATAGACGACTTAATCTTTTTAACTGCACGTTTAAAATAAACATTTAAATGTGACCAGTAAATAAATTCCAAGGATTTATATAACGGCACATTAAAGGCAGTAGTGGGTGCGAAGTACACACGTAATACCTGGGTGTATTATCTAAAATGGGCGGATTTCATCTAGGATTAGGGCTAGGAAACGAGCTAGTTTCATCGGGCGACGTCTTTAGAAAAAAAAAGAAAGGGTTAGGGTGACGTGAGAGACGAATAAAGAGTATACCGATGGTATTTTACACCTTGTATTTGGTCAATAAATGGTATTCAAAGGGCAGGCATGCCGTCCCTAGTATTACATTAATACACCAAACGGACAGAAAGTATACATTGCGCCGACGCCAAATTATTGAAAACAGGATAGGCGAACGATGGTGTATTACCTTAATTAGAAGTAGAAAAACCCTTATTGTGGATTCGACTGAGGAAGCATTGCCCATTTTCGATATGCAGCAGTAGTGCACTTGTATTACTGTGTGTTAGTTATAGAAGTTATAGAAGTTACAGGTACATGAAATATAAGAACTTCACGTCTGCTTGCACGTCTGGTTTGCAGCAACGCATTGGCGATGCCTCTGGTATTGCAAATGTATTTAAGCAGCGATTTTATCGATGGAAAGTGGTTAAAGTGATGTCGTTAAGCCGCATGTACCTATAACTTCAACGGCCTTACCTTTCTAACCGCAACACAGTAAAACAAACGCACTACTGTTTCACGGCGGAAATGGGTAAGTTGGTACTTTTCCGGACGAATTCAGCACATTAGTTTCAAAAAGACATTGAAAAAAGTGTTTCTGAGTAGTCGCTTGTTTCATGGCCATACGCATAAAGAGCTCGGCTGAAACCATTAGCGGATTTCTGTTTTATTACGGTTTCTTTATAAACCCTGAAACTGAGAGGTTCTTGAGATAATCACTTTCACTTTTTTGCGAATGCTATTTTAAGGAAACTCCTAATTTGTGTCGCAAATTGTGAGGAATAATGAGCAAGTTGCTTTACAGATCAAAACTTTCAAGATATCTTTACTCTAAAAATATCGATAATATGGTACGGTAAGGGTAAAGTAAACAATGGTTTTGTAAAATCCAAAGTTATTAAGCATCATCCGGTGTTTTCCGGCTGCTACAACTAATCATAATATATGTACAAAATAACATGCAATCACCCTCCAAACCACCCTCGAAACCCGGACGATCCGGACGGCATCCGGACAGCCGGTTATACAATCCGGACACCAAATGAATCCTGGCAGACGAACCGTAACCACTATAAAAAACGTAACGAGCCAGCGAACGAACTGCCGTTAGGGGTACAATATTCCCCAACAGTTTACGACTCGAATCTCCCTTGTTGTGGTCTGATGTAAAAACTTAATAAGCATCAAAGCTAATCCGTCATGCTCGTCTTGTTCAGTGCGGTATGGAAGGTTTCGTAAATCGCTCAAAATATATTTACTAAAACACGAACTTAGCATCGGTTTTCGCCAGTAGACTATTATCATTACTAAAAGATCGATCGATACACTCATGATGAGAAAAAAAGGTTTATAAATATATCTTGTTTTGAAAGAAAGAATAAACAAAGAGAGATGATAGTTCAGTTGGTAGTGACATCGAATGCCGTGACCAGAGTCGTGGGTACGAATGCTACAATGACCATAAGTTTTCAAAGAAGGAAAATATCGGGAGGTAGTCTTTGTATGGAAGGGTATTTTGTAGTACCCACCTGGCTAACTACCACGCTATCGAGTTGAAATTATATCCAGCCACTGTCTGTTTGTTCCGACAGCTATATCTGCGAGCTCACAAGTTCTCTTCTAGGCTTTATGTGGTACCACCTTCGGCTACATCATCACTAGCCTATACAAAGCCAAAAAGCTGATTTATTTTCATAGAAAACCCAACACAATATAAATATTATAATAGTCGTGTGTGTCATAAAAATTATCAGTGATTTAGTAACTCTGCATGAATCGGTTAACAGTAGTGGGTATGATTCTATTAGGTAAATTACATTAGCTTGACGATGTTCCGTCGCAGCGTCTATGATCTGTCTCTTACTTACTACGCAATCACATGAGAGGTCTACTCTCCGAGGTCTCGTTGTGGCGGCTCGCCAACGAAGCTCATTCGCCATTGCATCGCCACGTACAATCACACACAAAAGGATTTACGATGTTATATCGACATTTTGTAATTACAAACCTCCAATCGCTCTCTGAATTGTAATGCAACATAATAAATATTATTTTCATTTCATTTTATTCTTTACACACGACCTGTAGCGTGGCAGTTATTGTCTGTAGGCATCTAGCTCGTCAAATAAAATGTAACAATGTTTAGTTCGAGCTTTAACTTAAGCCCCTGTATTCTCTAATACAAGCAGAGTTGCGTAACGAGTCCTCAAGCGGTCCTCTCACGTGATTGCGTAGTTAACGAGAGAGATAGAACATAGTGGGCTCTAGTATAATATACCTTACAGAATAACGCCCAAGGAAATGTCCCAGCTGTTGGTACTGAGCGGCTACAAAACTTTTTCAGGCACGCGTCATTTGTTAAGAGTAAGCGAATTTAGGTTAATCTCATTTTAACTCGACTGCGAATATGGAATCAATCATTTTTGTTACAATATAACAAGCAAATATTTTCTTAAGACTAAATAGTTTTAAATTTATAAATACTACTATAATACTGTAATAATGTTCTAAGTGTTTTATTTAGTTTATTGATTTACCAATTATCGGTATTGAATTACCAACTTTCGTTTGTTGATTGCATTTACACGATAATACATATCTTCTGTGAACAAAGACTGAGTACTACGTTTCACAGCACATCGGCTATTACTAAAATATTGGTATTGTTAACCATCTTAACATCTTACGCACGGGAAAAGACACACGGGCGGGGGACACGACTGCCACTACCATTGCGCTGGGGGCCCGGCGACGCCGTGCGAGCCGCCAGCGCACTACTTGCATTATCGGAAACCGTCAGCGACGCACTATTTTTTGTTATATTTGATTGGCAATAAACTAACTCTATTTTAATACAGTTTTCATTAGTATTACTATAACGTCCTCTGGACTCTTATAGGTAATATTATGCAATGAGTTAAAATAAAATCAAAGTAATATTTTAATATAGCAATTTTGTGTTTCTTGCCGGCTCTTCTCAACAGCAATGAACATCCCGACCGGTGTTATTCATAAATACTTGTAAAACACTATTTGAATAAAAGCTATTTTCATATTTTGTGCATTTTCACTAAAAAGGTCCGAGGTCCACATGTTTTCTTGCCTCTACAAAATAGGTTAGTTATTTTTCCAATGAAAAATTTTCTATTTAATTTAGGTCATATTATTATAGACTGTAGAGAAAAATATAAAATTTACGTTTGATGGCCGTTTACATTGAATTGGAAGTTGTATGCTCAATTCCATAAAATATTATACTGACCAACTTTCACTCCGTGGCTTCACCTGCATTAAAAACGCTCTTTTAACAGTAATATAAAAATGTAAAAATGTTATCAAAATCGCTTTAGCCGCTCTGTTGTGAAAAGGTAACAGACAGAGTTTCTCTCAGTTTATTTAAAAATATTATATATTTACTTGCTTTCCCCCGTAGGTTCACTCCTGTTCTCGAAGGATGTAATTATTTTTCGGAATGCAAAGCTTTTATGCTTTTCCAGCCTAAAACTGTTTCTGTTTCAAATTTCATGCAGATCCGTTCAGCAGTTCTGGCGTGATTGAAATATTCATACATTCAATATTCCAAATATTGGCATTTATAATAGTAAAATTACAGCAAAGAAATCATACTACGAACTCAAAATCCCTCTTAAATATAAATCAGATTCAAACACCCTCACACGAACCTGTACCTCATAAGGTGAAGGCTCTAGGCCGTCAAGAGGAGGTATCTGGGAGTGACAGCGAGGGATCCCTCGAGACAAAAGGTTTAACCTATCAGCTACCTAATCCTTTTGAGCCAACTCCGCGGATCCCAACCTCGGTGATGTGCAGTAGTTTTTGGTGTACCGGATTTAAATGCAAGGATTTTCCCTGTTATTTTTAGGGTTACCCATAAAAGTGTTCAGAAATCTGAGACTTCTGTATGAGTATGTCACGGCTATGTTTCTCAGTAGCTTAAATTTTTTGTCTTGCATTCTGATAATGAATTTAAAGTTATAAATTCGCAAGCTGCATATTTGTTAAAAATTGTCCTACTTGCCTTTTCTATAAAAATAAATCTACAAGAATTTGAAATAAAAGTTTTTTTTTTAAATGAAAAAAACTGATTTTAATTCAGATATCCTATTTAATCCAGATAGATAAATGTATAGTATAATAACTATTTTGATGTCTTACATTCTATTATAAATGCGAAAATTTGTCTGTTTTTATTTTGTATGTTACCCGACAGCTCCGTAACAGCTGATTGAATTAAAATTTAATTCGACATACTGTAGATACACATCGATACCTTAACTGGCAAATCACCCAACTCCACATTTCGTTAAAAATATTTTTTTCGAATAGATTGAATGCAACAGTAATTCGGCGTGATTTGCAAAATGACAACTCCCACATAATCACAATTATTTCCATAACTATCTAACAACGGTGTTATAGATTTTTTTCAAAAGTAGTCTACATTCAATTGTATAGTATTTTACGTTTTATAAGCCTCTGTGGTTTTTTGTGAATGATTTTATGTTTTATTTTCCATGTATTTATGTTTGTTCAATAATCAATTAAAAAAAAAACGTGCCTCATGAAAAAAATATCCTATGGAGATAGCTAGTTTGCCAATTAAGGTACATATATGTGTTCTAAACTAACACACAGTATTTTTACCCAAAGCGAGAAAGATAAAGAAAAGCTAGTCATAATTACCTAGTATATAATAAATATACCTCTATAATATTTTTTAAAATCATTTGAAGCGTATCGCTCTCAACTTGTTCCATACAAAGATTATTTTGTACGGAACATAACTCCTCCCGTATGTTTCCATTTTTACCACAGTCTTCACCAACTGTATCTCATTCAATCGTGAATTGTTCTAAACTTTTCTGGCGCTGTTACTCATCTACATACTTTGCGGAGCTCAAATGTTTCAAAAGTCTCGCTTATTTCGCGTACATTCTAGTGAGTGTACATGAAGAATAATTTTATGGTACGTACAATATTTTTGACGAGATAACGTCTTATAAATCGATGAACACCGGCTGCACGCACGAAAATGTCACGTTTCGCCTGAGCCTGAGCTAGCTCGAATAGTTCTGCTACTGGAACCTTAATATTTGGATTCATCATCATCATCTTCAGCCTATCTCCGTCCACTGCTGGACATAGGCCTCACTTATGGCACGCCACTGAGTTCGATCTTCAGCTCTTTGTTTCCAACCGCTGCCAGCCAGCTTGCGTATGTCAACGCTCCATCTAGCTGGAGGGCGCCCTACACTACGTTTACCGAGCCGTGGTCTCCACTCTAGAACACGTTTACCCCAACGGTTATCGGTTCTACGGCAGATGTGACCAGCCCACCGCCACTTCAGCTTGCTAATCTTTGGATATTCTCTAATATATCCTAATATTTGGATTAACGAGTGTAAATAAATGTTAATTTATAGAAACAAAATTAATAATTTTCAATTAACATTATTAATACATAACGGGCTGGCAGGTTGGTAAGCGAAGCGGTCTAGGCAATTGTCCTCCATTGTAGGCGTGTTGTAGCAGGAACGTTAAAATAATACCACGAATGCAATTAATAACATCTATTATTTTATTCCAATACACTTACACACAAAATATAACGTAAAACTCAAGATGCAAATGGATTATGAACCAATAGGTTAGCACGCACACCCCTTGCATTCTCTGTCTAATGATCGACCGACGTCACCGCGTAGGCGCAGACTTGCTACTCTATTCGGGGTTACCCGCTCATATTTTAATATTCGACAAATTCAAACATTTAACCGATTTACTTTGATCACTATTTTTCTAATTTAAAATTCAACAACAACAAATCTACGGAATTACAATCAGTTTTACTTTAGTAACTAACGAAACTCAAAGATTAGATTCTCTTTCTAAGGTTTCGCGCCGTCATACAAAATAATGATAGTTCATTGATAAATAATTCAATTCAATTCATAAAAGTATGCAATTTTTCATAAATGTTTATTTATGACGTTATCAAGTAAAACTATCGTCCGTAAACCGGCTTTTCAGACAACCAATAATATTTTTTTTTGCTTGCTCAAGCTTGGTCAAACACCATGATTCTTATTGGTCTGACACCATGATTTTTGAATATCAAGTAGGCACATAAAGAGGCAAACAGTTCACCTGATGGTATATGGTCACCGCCGTCTATGGACAATTGGAACACCAGGGGTATCGCCAATGCATTTTCGATCTTAAGACGAAGTTCTTAAGTATCATGTGACTGTAATTATCAATTTTTTTTTTTTTTTTTTTATGTCAATAGGTTGACAAACAGGCAGGCGGTCCACCTGATGGTAAGTGGTCACCGCCGCCTATGGACATTTGCAATACCAGGGAGATTGCGAATGTGTTGCCGACCTTGAAGAGCTCTTTTTACGCCCCTTTTGAAGAACCCCATATCGTAGCAGTGAGGGAAAACCGTAATGGGAAGCTCATTCCACACCCTAATGGCCCGAAGCAGGAATGTCCGACAGAATCGTTGAGTGGACGATCGAGGCGGCTCGAGGATATGGGGATGAGCTCCACATCGCCAGCGAGCGGTGCGATGGTAAAAAGGTGATGGTGGCACCAGGTCAAAAAGTTCTTGAGAACACTCCCCATTATATAGGCGGTAGAAGACGCAAAGAGAGCCTATATCTCTCCGGAGGCTGAGAGGTTCTAAACCGCCAGTAAGTTCGGAATCGTCGACAATGCGAGCAGCCCGCCTTTGGACAGAGGAAAGTGGTTCAAGCTGGTAGGCGGGTGCGCCTGCCCAGAGGTGTGAGCAGTACTCCATATGCGGCCTTACTTACGCTTTGTATAGCTGCAGCCGCTGGAGAGGCGTGAAGTACCGCTTTGATCTATTAAGCACACCCAGCTTTTTAGAGGCCAGCTTGACCTTACTCTCCAATTGCCTTCGGAACTGGACATCATTCGCGATGTCGACACCAAGGATCCCGATACTTTTTGATATGGTAAGGGGAGTGTCTTCGAACTTTGGTCCTACTACGAATGGGGTTTTTTTGCGGAGAACGCGCAGACTTGTGTCTTGGAGGGGTTAAAACGGACTAAATTAAGTCTTCCCCAATCAGAGACTCGCTCCAAGGAGTCCTCGATCTATGCTATACTAGATTATTAAAATATGTAGTAATTAAAGTATTTATTAATTAATTTAGCCTACATATGTTATAACAGTGTGGATTTAGTATGTTTGTTTATAAGTGTAATCTCCGGAACCACAGCACTCATTTGATAAATTCTCTCACAATTTGAAAGGTAAATTATTCCAGATAGACATAGGTTTTATTATAATCTTGGTTTATATAAGTTCCTTCAGGTTACGGGTAAAACCGCGGCCTGGAAGTTAGTTTACAAAGAGAGCGTAAAGACTAGCGTTTGCGAAAAAAACATGTTTTTTGTATCATATCTGTTAAATATTAATCGAAATAAAAGTGTCAGTTTAAAGGTCTTTTCAATAATGAATGTGAGACATTTTATACCTATTACAGTACATGAGATACAGGCCGTTGACAGACAGACGGACGGTTGGACGGGTCCCGGTGGCACCATTTGGGTACAGTACCCAAAAAAAGGTAGAAATATTAATTATATGTTAGCCGTCAGATTTCAAACGTACATAATAATTTATTACGCATAAAGACTAAGCTAAGTCTAGACATCTTCGTTTTAGTTACATAATTCCATAAGTCTTATAATTTTAAGATAACAATCATTTATCAAGTCTCCATTACGTAGTTTCACATGCGTTCCAGTGGGAAATACTGTCAACCAGGGTTGGAGACCGATTATAATATAAACTAGCGACTGTCTCACGGTTTGGCCCGCATTCCTGAAGTAATCAATCATCTATTAAATAGAATAGATAGAGTATCACCTACCTGCTTTCTATAGTATAAATATCCCAAGACATTCTTCACACATGGTTACCTGATCCCAAGTTAAGCAGAGTGTACTGCTTGTAGTATGGCTCCCGGGTAACTGATATACTACATATATTACTTTTTAAATACATACTTATATAGATATTTACACCCAGACCCAGAACAAACAGACATGTTCATGTACACAAATGTTTGTCCTGGGTGGGAATTGAACCCGCGACCTACGGTTTGGCAGTCAGGGTCTCTAACCACCAAGCCAACGGGCCGGTATATTCAATGTCATAAATTCTTTACAGAGTAGAATGGTAGTTAACCTAAAGGAACAATCGCATATTGATACCTAGGACATTTACACACGGCCATCTGATCCCAAACTAAGCGGAACTTGTACTATGGAAACCAGATAACTGATATACTGCATATAAACTTTTTCCTCTTCTAAATATATACTTACATTGTTTACACCCAAACACAGAACAAACAGATATGTAGTGTACATGGCCACAAATGCCTGTCCTAGGTGGAAATCAAAACCACGACCTGCGGCGTGTGAGGGTTTCAAAACACGAACACAACTTGTTGTAAAAAAAAACATTTAGGCAATCAATCAAGGTTTTGATTCTGTTAGAAAAATGACCCTAGCTCAAGATTTTTTTTTATACCACATAGGCCGACAAACGAACGGACGGTCCGCCTGATGGTAAGTGGTCACCGCCGCCTACGGACATTTGCAACACTAGGGGCATCGCCAATGCGTTGTCGACCCGTTCAGTCGACGCTGTTCGCACATCGAGACGTGAAGTTGTTAAGTCTCATGTGCCTGTAATTTCACCGGCCCCGTTACCTTTGTAACCGAAACACAGTAATACAAATGCACTACTGCTTCACGGCAGAAATGGGTAAGGTGGTAGTACTTCCCCGGACGAACTCTGCACTACGAGCTCTGCTACTTACAAAATGAAAGAATGTTTCGTCGTGCCTATGCTCTGTCTCTTTCTCTAACTACATAATCACATGCGAGGTAAACCGAAGCCTCGTTGTCCTGGCTCCGTGACAAAGTTTGTATTGGCTGTTAGCTGGGCAATACATGACCTTGACTATAATATTCCGATTATAACAGCATTAGGATAAATTTCATGCAACAATATTGTCTCAACTGATCGGAATGTTCCTCACGGTTTAACCAGCGTTCCCAAGGGATGTATGAGCGCGGATGTATGTTTTAATTATCACAAATACTATTCATCCAAAATGTATAATGTACACGGCAAATATTACCTTTATTTATTACTGCTATATCCTAGCCTACCTAAATGTTTAAGTCATCCCTACTATATATAATATTATAAATGTGTATGTAAATTTGTTTGTTACGCGAAAACCACTTAACCGATCATCATGAAACTTTGTACACATATTCTTGGAGGTATTAGAAGTAACATAGGATACTTTTTGTGACGGGAAAATGTTACATCCCTCGGGAACGCGGGTGAAACCACGGGGGACAGCTAGTATACCATATTTGACAGGCCAGTTGGCTTGGCTAGATACCCTAACTGCTACGGCTCTGGTCGTGGGTTCGATTCCTGGACAAGTGTGTGCATGTACATGTCCGTTTATTATGTGTCTGGGTGTAAATATCTAAGTCTGGATTCCATAGTACAAAGCTCTTCTTAATTTAGCTTGATGGCCGTGTGTAAAGAATGACCCAGAATATATTTGTTTATTATTAACTAGCTGTCCCCCGCGGTTTCACGCGTTCCCGAGGTATCGAACATTATCGCGGCACAAAAATAATCCTATGTGTTATTCTAGGACATTTTCTATATATGTGCCAAGTTTCATCCAAATCCGTTAGGTAGTTTTTGCGTGGAAGAGTAACAAACATCCATACATACAAACTTTCGCATATATCATACAAGCTGTCTCCTGCGGTTTCACCCGGGTTCCCGAGGGATGTAACATTTTTCTGGCACAAAAAGTATCGTATATTACTTCTAATACCTCCAAAAATATCTGTACAAAGTTTCATGATGATTGGTTAAGTAGTTTTCGCGTGAAAGCGTAACAAAAAAACTTACATTCACATTTATAATATTAGTAGGGATTAGCAGGATTAAAATATAGATAGACTAGCTGTCCCCCGCGGTTTTACCCGCGTTCCCGTGGGATGTCACGTGTATTATACATAAAAACCTTCCTCTTCAATCACTCTATCTATTTATAAAACCGCATCAAAATCCCTTGCGTAGTTTTAAAGATTTAAGCATACATAGGGACATAGGGACAGAGAAAGCGACTTTGTTTTATACTATGTAGTGATATCATCGCTCCATCTAGCTGGAGGGCGCCCTACACTACGTTTACCGAGCCGTGGTCTCCACTCTAGAACACGTCTACACGTCACGATGATATACGCAAGCTGGCTGGCAGCGGTTGGAAACAAAGAGCTGAAGATCGAGCTCAGTGGCGTGCCATAGGTGAGGCCTATGTCCAGCAGTGGACGGAGATAGGCTGATGATGATGATGATGATGATGATGTAGTGATATACGAAATAATCCATTTAGTGTTTATAGATATACACTTGAGTTACTATAGTAAAAGCTGAGTACTCACTTCTGTTTGTTGACTTAATACAAAATTATAACTCAATATATTCTGTAAGTTACTAGCACAATTAGTAGTAAATGACGCCTCCCATTACATCTTACATAGGCATTACATTATTTGATCACATTGTAATGGCAAATGGATTCAGTGAAACCGCTTCGGCCGTGTGTTACGCCGAAGCGTAACGTATACGGAATTCTACATCAATATTATCTATGTAAATTTGGACCTGGGTAAATACGTGTCTATATTGTAGAACACTTTTGGAATTAAAATTGTTAACATCGATCAATTGCAGAAAAGTACAGTTTAGGAATAAATAACAATGAATATCCCTTGGACATTCCTTACACACGGCCATCTGATCCCAAACTAAGCCGCCCCCTTATTCAGCTAATACAAACCTCGTCGGCGAGCCGCCGCACGGAGGCCTCGGAGAGCTACCTCTCACGTGATAGTGTAGTTAGCGAAAGAGACAGAGCATAGAGGCCGCGACGAAACATTCTCGAGTTAGTGTCATTTACCTTACAAAATCGAGCCCCAGATCTTGTAAAATGGAAACTAGACTACTAATAGACTGTAGATATATATTTACATCCAGATACAGAACAAAGAGATATGTTCATGCACACACATATTTGTCCCGGGTGGGAATCGAACCTGTGAACCAGACATTTTAACCAAAAATCATTTTTCCTACAAGCTCATCTTACTAATAAAACCAATAAATTGCTCAAAATGTATCTATTGACAAGACAGGAAACGGCTACAGCTCCCTGATTATAATGCTACAAAAACGCTTCATAAGTAAATATTAATATTTCAGCATCATTATAATCATCATCAGCCTGTCTCCGTCCACTGCTGGACATAGGCCTCACTTATGGCACGCCACTGAGCTCGATCTTCAGCTCTTTGTTTCCAACCGTTGCCAGCCAGCTTGTGTATATCATCGCTCCATCTAGCTTGAGGGCGCCCTACACTAAGTTTACCGAGCAATTTATTAATATTTATCTCTTCTTAATTATACTTAAATATATTAATATACTCAGTTATACTTATATTACAACCCATAACAACTATCTTATTATCACTTGCACACATATAATAATAATAATCACACTTTACACATTACACTAATAACACTTTGCTCACATTATAACACTAGTTATAGTTTTAATTAGCCTTAATATGTTGATGTATCCGTAGTATAATGTTATTAAGATCTATATTGTAATCCAAGCGAGGAACCATTGGTGACTCAAAATACAGCCCACTTATTCAGCCAATACATACTTCGTCGGCGAGTTGGCGCACGGAGGCCTCGGAGAACTTACCTCTCATGTGTTCGCTTAGTTATCGAAAGAGAACATCGTTGAGCTATTGTCATTTATATTACAGAATTGAAGCCCAGGTATCCACCTAGTTTGAGAGTCAAAGGCAAGTCGATCTTGAACATATCATCTATAGCCTGTCTCTTTGTAATTTCATATTCAATACATTTTATATTTGCACCTGGCTGATTAAATAAATGTATTATTATTAAAAATACATTACAATTAATAATCATATTCGAAAATATACAAAATAAAAGAAAACAATTCCAAAATAAATTAGGAGTACTTCTATAAATAAATAGGTGATATTTTATGTACGTAACGGTGTAATAGAAGGCCATACGTCGAATCTAAACTAAGAAAGCTTTCAGTATGCTCATGGGAAACATACACTGCTCGACTGGTTTCCCGAACCATTACAGTGTGCTTCGCAAAATTAAACTTAAATGTACCAGGAATAGAGTGCAGCTTTCATGTAATTGGAAATAACATCTGGAATTCTAATTAGGATCTCTTTAGATAATAAACTACTTACTGCATTGAAAATCGATGGCGTGATTTCTCATAATACATCACCGTTAGTCTCTGGGGCTCTACCACTTCTACCACTTCCACCACTTATTAGGATTCAACTATATCTGGAGCTCGATTCAGTATGGTAGACACTAACTCGAGGATGTTCCGTCGCGTCCTCCGTGCCTTGTCTCTTTCGCTAACTATGCTAATACTACTAATCACGTGAGAGATAAGCTCTCCGAGGCCTCCGTGAAGCGGCTCGCCGACGGTGCTTTGTATTAGCTGAATAAGGGGGTTGACCCGATTTGTTTCAATAACTATATGCGTCATTGCATTCTGAGATTATGATCTTAAGTTTATACAAAAATCTCATAGAAAAGGGCTCTTAAAATCTTCTTTCTCTTTTGCTTAAAACCTTATATTTTTTTTTACTAAACTTTACCAATGCATATGTTTTGGTAAGATACCCTAACTTGCCAAAGTCGTGGATTCAATTCTAAACCAGGACAATTGTATGCATGAACGTCAAATGTCCGCTGGTTCTGTATGGGTGTACATATCTATACAAATATGTATATGAATGGTATATGTAGTATATCAGTAATATGGTAGCAAGTACAAGCTCTGCTTAGTTTGGAACAGATGGCCGTGTGTAAAGAATGCCCCATTATATATTATTGACAGGCCAGTTGGCTTGGTGGTTAACGCTCTGACTGCCAAACCGAAGATCGCGGGTTCGGTTCCCACCCAGGCCAAACATTTGTGTGCATGAACATGTCTGTTTGTTCTGTGGTTGGTGTCAATATCTATATAAGTATGTATTTAGAAAAAAAAGAAGTTTATCAGTTATCTGGTTTCTATAGTACAAGCTCGGCTTAGTTTGGGACCAGATGGCCGTGTGTAAAGAATGTCCCGGGATATTTATTTATTATTATTTTATTTATAAATAAATCCAACGACTAATATATTTCATAAATATTGGATGAAGGTTTTAAATTAAATTACTAAGAAATAATCTTTTTACAAAAAAGTCTTTAACAAACCATCACTCGAGTCTAAAGAGGTTATTTAAGTATTGTTCGGTCCAACGGTCGTCGGAATGACGTTGAGAAGTAGGCACTTGTTAAAACTGATTGTTTTATGTTCGTAAAAATAAAAATTACTTAAAACTTCACCTTTGACCTTTATTTTAGGGCCTCAGCTGAAGAAATGACTTTGAATTAATTGTAGATAAATTGAATGTTCTAAGGGGGAGGCCCATGTTGAGCAGTGGACATCCCTGGGCTGATTTGGATGTTCTTTGAGAGTGATCTAAGGAAGTCAAATAAATAACGTATTGTCGACTCATTTATTTTAATTACTGTCCTGTTATTGGTTGAAATAAACTATAATGTTTATTGAATATTTTATTATTTTGCTTTTTACATACTGACAAGCTTTAGTGTGAAAAAAAAATCATATAATTTTTCTTTCAACTAAATAATCATAGAGAGATGATATACTATAAAATCCATTTTGATATAAAGTATTCTTTACTATTAATTTATGTACGGGTAATTCTTGCATGCTTTTAGGTAGTTTATTAAAGAATACATACATTGTTGCCCTTTCAAAGATTTTTTTTCTTTAGTGATTCGAGTACAGGGTACAGTGAGTTTGTTTCTAGTGTTCAGTCTGTACGTGTTTTTTTTTATTTCTTACCAACATAAATTGCCATTATTTAATTGGGACGGCATCGTCAGAATAATAATGTTATCATTAAACCTCAAGACAGTCTCTACGACTCACATTTTAGATTGATGATTAGCCACATCAAGCTATGAAAATAACTAAAATAAACTAATATAGCTGTATCTACGTTACAGAGATTATTTTCTTCACTGCATATGCAGCAAAGCTGAGTCTGTTCGCCAGCCGGGATATGAGTGCCTCATTCAAGCTTTGCATCTAAAGTAAAGCATATCTAGAAATTGTGTAAACTACAAGCTTTATCTATTTATTCCTGATTTGAATGCCGATATCTACTTTTCGTACATTTGGTACTGTTTTTATTTTTTTATTTAATATATTTATTTCATTAAAATTTTTACTTACTCTGTCAAAATATCCGTATTTGAATGACTCTCAGAATCAAGGTGAAATCTTACATAATGACTCACACCAACATATCAAAACAGCACTATAAAAGTTACTGCCTTTTATGGCAATGCGCAATATACCTGAATTGACGTACACTCAAATTGCTGTCGGTTCAATTTTTATTTTGTTTTAATTTTTTTTTAATGGAAGATACTTATTTCCTTGTAGGGCTTGCTTAATTTAAGTCATTTATGTAAGTCCTACAATTTTTTTTTCAAAAGCCAAAGTTACTAGAGTTGTCATAATCATACATTTTTAATTCAAAATTGTGACTATTAATTTCGAAAACTAGCAATCCTTACAACATTGACCTCCGAAACCAATACAGCTTTCAATGGCCGCAAAAATCAACAGCAACCTCCATTTCAAATAGCCAAAATGACCCTTTAATCTAGGTGTGGGACGCGAATAAATTTTCTATTGAAACTGCGAAATCAGAGCCCTTCGTGAAACCTACTAGATTAACCTAATGCTACTTTAGAGCCCATCGGGTGAGGTTACAGTGGTGTTGCAAAAGCGATTAAGATGGTATCGCATTAAGGTAATCTACCGTTAAAAAAAAGTTAGATTAAGCATTTATTTTGTGGCGGATTTGGATTTATTTTCCAGTTTAATCGGATTGCGGAAGTGTTTTAGTATTCAATTTCAATTGTTTTAACAATGTGGGGGAAAGATTTAGGCATTTTATTTAAGATTAGGGGTTTATGTCAAAGGGCCAAGAGACAGTAAAATCACTCACTCTCAGTTGCTTTATATCTAAAACCTTCGGTTAAGAGCCATCTGCACCGCCGAAAAAGTCCGCGTATTGGTGTAAGAACCATCAGAAGGCTTCGTCACGTTTTATGTTATTAAAGCTTTAAATTCTAAAGAAATCTTGATTTTGACGACCATTAATACCCTGACTGCCAAGCCACAGGTCGCAGGTTCGACTCCCATCCAGGATAAATATTTGTGAGGATGAACATATTTATTTGTATGTTCTAAATGTAATTATCTTAGTAAATAAGTTATTTTTTAGAACTTTAATAAGAAATATTTGATTACATCTTTATAAGTGTGTATTTACATGAAGAAAAAACGTAGTATGATATATGTATATTGCTTTATTATTTATTTAATTTTAAGTACTTTAGTATGTAGAGTTTAAAGTTTTGTTTTTCTATTTCCATATATGCATTATCGTATTATATTATTATTTATTATATAACCATTTACAGATTAAATTACCAAGTATACAACTTACAATCACTTAGAAGAGAAAGAATTCCTATTAAAAATGTCATGAAATATTTCTTTATTCAGTTTCGGGATCAGATATTCTTTTCTAAAGAATGTACAAATCCTGGGACATCCAAGGATGTTTATTTATAATAACTATTTATCATGTACCTACAGTAAACTAGACTCATTACGACTTATCCGAAGAACGCTCACCGCTCCGCTCACCGCTACGCCTCTCAACATAAACTAACCTGTCCTACGTATTTATACTAAAGCCAAACTTAAGGTTAAGTGAAATATGGTTTCAGGAATAACTCCTGGAGTTTCACTTAAGGCTTACGGTGGATGAATGGTGTAAACATACGCGAACAATAGTGGGCCTTGGATTGAATGACGGATTTAGATCCTGGAATTAATTGTTCAAAGGATTACACTGAGCGGGTTTGAATTGAATAGGAAATTCCTCGTAGTTTAATGAAGATTACAAAGTAATTAGTAATTTCTTTCAGTACGTTTCGACGATCAACTGTTTTTTGGAATTGAGACTAAATCTTTATGTCTCAGGGTTGATAGTACATTGGCGATGCCTCTGATGTTGCAAATGTTCATAGGAGGTTGTGATCACTTACCATCAGGTGGACTGTCTGTAAGTTTGTTGACCTACTTGGCATAAAAAAACAAAGAAGCTAGCTCACAAAATAGGGGTACCATTCCATCGAGCTAATCGATATGGTCTATAAATAAGGATAAATTCTCGCGACCAAATATTGCACCTTACAATAAATAAGACCTTAAAATCACATGTGACGTATTTTTCAGCTGATATAAGCTTCTTCGGCGAGCCAGTGCACTAAGAATTAGGACAACGGCCTCTTATGTGAAAGCGTTTTTTGCGAAAGAGAGAAAGCGTAGAGACTGCCATGAAACACCTGAAATAAAGTATGAAGCTTATCAAAAATCCCCGTTCCTTCTCTAAAGTTGATGCATCCAATTTTCATCAAAAGGAAAATTACCACTCATTTGATATTTTATTTAAGGTTAATTTTATGTAGTCTGACCAAGGGATCGAACCCAGATAATCATATCTAACAGAGCTACTACACCACCAAGGCGTTTCAAAATATAATGGTGTTACCAATTATTTTTGACCAGATTAATGGGAATTCCGCAGCAACTCTAATTATTGTAATTTAACAGAACCAGGTTTTGTGATTCCCACGAGAGGAGGTCCTCCCTCCCTCCCAGTTCTCCCGGAGGTTATAAAGGCCCTTAGTGCCCTTACATACAGCATGATTCAAGCTTTTTCCCTACTCCCTAAGGTCACCATAAAACGAGATGGGCCAATTACAAAAGGGAATATGGAAATGAATAGGAACATTGCTACTGAAAAAATCAAGGAAATTGGTTTGGTAGTAATAAGATTTATAAATGCGAAGAGATGTTTTTATTTCGTTTCCTGCTTCTTAGTTTTAAATGTGGCAATTAAAATGTTTTTAGGACTTATTTCTAGAGAGTTAATTAACAGTTTCAAGTGAAGTTAGACACTGAGCCCACTTAAGTAGGATATAAGTTAATTGGTCGTTCTTCTTACATTTCTGACAGGGTATTTGTTAGAATTTAATATTCACTTCACTGATGAAGGTTCTTGGTTTTTGCTATTCATTGAATTACTGCGTAGTTATTAAGAACTCAAAATTGCTTTTAAAATTGATTTTACAAAAATGTTACATCTTACTTCATTATTATACTGAATAAAAAAAAACTTAAAGCTCTACTTACTACACTACTTAAAATTTACTAATAAATAAAGAACTGAATTAGATTGTTAGTGCAGTCTATAGGTAAAGCGCCCAGAAGACTGGCTGCGTTGCCTCTTTGTATGGCTAAGATTAATCTCTGACCATATACCAGCCAGCCCTCTTGTCACAGGATGGCTCGATGAGGCCCGTCGATCTTCCTACTCTCTCTTCTAACTTCGAAAATCTTACTTATAATAAATTACTAATTTACCTTTTTAAGGTAATATAATTGAAAACGATGGTATACACGCCTTATATACTAGGTATTATAGTAAATGCTAGACAAGTATTTTACTATTCGTTTGTAGCCACAAAGTTCTCGTAGTGTACAAAATACAGAGTTATTGTCAATCCACAATACAGCTACAAGACGTTTCTGAGATTGAACGCAAATATGATAGCACAACAAGCTCAGAAGGTAAGCTTTCATGCATAAAAAGTATTCCTTCATACCCTTTATTACACGATAATGCCATCGTGGATATAGAAGCCCTTTTGTCTTTTATTTACAAAAGAAAAAGGATAAAAGATATGACATTTGAATAAAGGACCTGATTTTTGTGTCGGAATGAATTCGCTCCAGAAAGATCACCCGTTGTGATTGCACGGGGATTTGTGATAAAACCCCTGTTATTTTTCTCATCTATATGTTTTTATATTGTGGAGCCTTTGCGAAACTGTATTACGGCGACCAGTGACCACAGACTTAGATGGAAAGGTCGCGGAATAGAATGACTTGGTGGAAGAGAGAGGCAAGGATCGCCCGGTCAATATAAAAAAAAATTATTCAAGACAATGAAGTTAATGATGTTAAAAATAATAATAAATCATTTATTGACACAGGTAAAGTATTCCAAGAACTTTAATGATACCTATATTAAGTATTTTGTAGTATTATATACTGTTTTTATTATTTAATATGATATATAATAGATTTTGATTTAGGCTCCTCACAATTACCTTATCTGAAAAATGAGCAATAATTGAGACTGATAAACTATTTAGATTTTACAGGACAAATTAATTATATTTACAACAATTTATAATACTTTCAGTTAAATTCTGTAATTTATATAATCTATATTATGGCTCGTTATATTCAAAGACGGTGACAATACTCAGCACAAGTAATATTGAGACTATATCTTCAGTGCAATGTTGGTCTCAATACTTACGATTAGACATCTGCCTAACTCTTCGGGAATTACGAGCGTGGAGATATTACACAATCAACCTAGCTTTATTATAATAGTACGGGACCCTCTGAGCGTGAATGTAAATTAAAAGTAAGGGGGCCGGTGAAATTACAGGCACATGAGACTTAACAACTTCACGTCTCAGGGTCGACAACGCATTGGCGATGCTCCTAGTGTTGCAAATGTCCATTGGCGGCGGTGACCACTTACCATCAGGTGTACCGTCTGCTTGTTTGTCGGCCCAAGTGGCATAAAAAAAAAAAAAAAATTCTCACTTACACGTAATTTTTTTAACGTTACATAAAACATAAATTTGGAAAATTATTTTCTCGTTGAAACTTCTCATATAAAAAAATCGGGCGTAAATAAAATTTTATCATATACATCGAAATAATTAAAAAAACTGTTAATGTAATGATTAATAAGGTTCACATAACTCAAACATGAACATATATTTATTATTTATTTGGCACACACAATAAAATACAGTCAAATTATGACAATGTTAGAGTCTGACCATTCATAAGTACCTGTGAAGGCCTATTTGAATAAATATTTCATTACATTTCATTTGACTAACAGGTAACAAAGAGATAGACAGATATGAACCTGGACTCTCAAACATGTTTACACAACATCCTACTAGTTTTATCCTATTCTACTAATAGGTATCATAAATGCGAAAGTTTATGAGCATGGATGTATAATGTTAGTTTCACATTCACATAAATTATTAATTACCACTAAACGGATTTGGATGAAACTTGCTACATAGATAGTTTATAACCTGGATTAACAACAAATAGGATTATGTTCTTCGCGAAAAAATGTTATTATTTAATGTTTCTAAGGTTTCACGATTCGTACACATTCTAATTATTCAAGACAACGGGTTAAAATCGTGATCGCGTAAAAACACCCGCACGTCACGAAGGCGCTGCCGAGCTATCAACAGTCTTCCCGTGACCACGGCTTGATGTAAGTCCGCCGAAACGTCTGGTTAAAAAAGGTATTAATACCTCAAATTATTACACGATTTAGATCTATAATAATTAGAAAGTTATTATTTTGTTCTATTCGTACTAATATTATAAATATTGTGAGAACGGATGTACAGATGCATAACAGTTTGTTTCTTATTTAACGCAAAAACTACTTAACAGATTTTGCTGAAACTGGGTATATAAATAAATAAATATCCCGGAACATTTTTTACATACAGCCGTCTGATCCCAAACTAAGCAGAGCTTGTACTATTGAAACCAGATAACTGATATATTACATACACAACTTTTAATTTTCTTAAATACATTCTTCAATAGATATTTACAGCCAGACGAAACAAATACACATATTTATACACACAAATATAGTTTTTGATAATTTTGTAAGCAACATTTTTGTATTTTATATTACTTACCTGTACCATGTGTTAACCTAATATTATGGCTATTGAAGAGCGGGGTCCTCTGACACAAGTATTTATGTACTTAAAATAAGGCCCCTAACTTAATTTGAAATTGTAAACCTTGGATACAGAAATAAACCGTTTTATTATTTTATTATTACAAATGTATGTCCTGGGTGGGAATCGAACCCACAACCTGCGACTTGCCAGTCAGGGCCTCTAACCACCAAGCCAACTGATCTGTTATAGTACTTATCAAAAAAAATTATGATGTTGTTGTTAGTGACAAATAAACGTACAAAAAGATTAGTATTTACTAAAACACACCATCGAATTACATGACAGAGTTTAGGTAACAATTAACATGGTTTTGGTACCAGTAATCACCGAGGTCAATGTTACTTGTATTTTATAGGCTATAACACAAGCTAGGTAATCCGATTTACACGAATATTAGCGAGTGTAGCCGATGATCGACGGAGATTATGTTCCACTAGTTTCAGCACTGCAGCTTTACGGTTCCGAGAGATTGTCATTTTCCCGGGGAAAAAGACAATCTATTTAGTGGTAGAGATCGTCCAGGGAAGTACTACTTCACCCATTTCCGCCGTGACGCAGTAGTGCACTTGTATTACTGTGTTTTGGTTAGAAAGGTATGGCCGTTGAAATTACAGGCACATGAGACTTAACAACTTCACGCCTCAGGGTCGACAATGCATTGGCGATGCACCTGGTGTTGAAAATGTCCATAGGCGGCGGTGACCACTTATCATCACGTCGAACGTCGGCCTGCTTATATACTTGGCATAAAAGTTTTGAAACTGTGCCAAATTTAAATTCTAGGGGTCGTGTTGTTGTCGAGAAAAACAGCCGCGGCATACAGACAGAACTTACCATAAGGGTTCCCTTATTTCCATTATGTACTGAATCCTAAATATACACAGCATTGTTAACATTTCTGCAAAAACATAAGCGAGATCATAATTTTCTTTGTCCTTCACCTAAAACAACCTTTTCGCAACCTTCCAAAGTATGCTTATACATATTTTATGGCGCGACCTTTCTATAAAAAGAAAAAAATCCCTATCGTTACCAGAACACCTATCGCGTGGCACTTTGACAATATAAAACAACTTAACATATGATTTATGGGGCAGCAACCACCATAGGTGTTATTAACCCCAAAAAAACGGGACAAGTATGAGTCTGACGCCTGAATGAAGGGTTCATAACACCACGGTAAAATTATCTCAATTCTGTTTACTATAAGGTATATTTTGATAAGTGTTATATTTTCTTAATAATTCTTCACCCTGAAACTGGATATGAAATAGTTTTCATACGAAACCCCAATAGTAGTGATTATATTAAACGATAAATGTAGGTTGATACGAGAAATAGATTGCACTCTAATGGAATAAACGTATTTCGTAAACAAGCCGTGTTGTTTCAAAATTTTGTATGATAAAATATTCACAGAAAGTTTTCCTGTATAATTTTCTTGTCACTGAATTTCGGTTGTTATTTTCGCTTCTAATAACTGCTACCTAGTTATTTTGTGGTTAGAATGTTAGACCAAAGTTTGATGTAGAAAATATCGTATTTCAAATGCAATTAATTATTCTGTCGAAGCTGTCAGAGCAAAAGAAGAAGAACATCGATATATAGTAAATGCTAAAGTAAGGGGGCCGGTGAAATTACAGACACATGAGACTTAACAACTTCACATCTCAGGGTCGACAACGCATTGGCCATGCCCCTAGTGTTGCAAATGTCCATAGGCGGCGGGGACCACTTACCATCAGTTGGACCGTCTTGTATGTCAGCCCAACTGGTATAAAATAAAAAAAAATGTAGGTGTTATATAGGCTTCAAGTTTAAAACATCGTGTTTTAGAAAGAGCTAAACAATCATAATCGGGTTTCTATCGCTATTTAAACCGTCTTAGATATATGGTTATCTATCTTTTTGTTTTGAAAATATAAGTAATTTATTAACGTCCAGCGGTTTTATTTGCGTTCCCGAAGGATTAAATGCATTCCTGAAATTTATAACATAGCCTATAATTAATGATTTTTTTAAAGTCGGCTTTTTCGGAAGAATTATTGAATCCAGATGAGTAGTTTTAGATATTTTAAAACTGTTATAGAACATACTAGCTCTTTCCTGCGGTTTCACTCGCGTTCCCCAAGGCTGTTACATTTTCTCGGGATAAAAAGGCCTATGTGCTATTTCAGACTATAGTCTATCACTGTGCCAAATTTCATTCAGATTCGATCACCCGTTCTAGCGACAAGTCCTTCCCTGACAAAACAGCTTACTTAGGTTTGTAACACGTTGTATATGGTAATACTTTTCTATATAGCATATTACGAGGCGTGGATAGCATTGGTAATTATGCTTTACGAAAATAATACAACAAAATAACAGCGAAGTAATGTGTACAGAAATCTGATAGTTAAAAGCTTTTGTAGTGTTGCCAATGTCAATTATCATTCTGGAACCCGCAAGCCCTTGACGCCACAATATCTCTTTAATATTAATATAGATGTAGGTTACGTGGTTATACCCACGTTGGGATAAATGGAGCGGCCTACGTCCATTTCCAAGGTCTAAGCTAACCTAACTTTTAGATATTGTTCTGTAATAACATACATAATCTCTCGAAGAAAGAAAGAATTTCACTCAAAAAAGTTTGCGTTCTCTTGGAAACACTGAAAAGTTTTGAATTTTATTTTTAAGCATTTGTTCTTTGTTTGAAATGAAAATATTTTTTTTTGTAGTTCAGAGGGAGGTACGTTTTTATATGAGGTTGCATTATTAACAACCTTTTTTTTTTGAAATTGAATTATAACCTCAAAATAGCTTTAGTTTTTTAAGTGAGTGCAAACTTTTTTCTTATGTCTCTGCTATTTTGGCAAGTAGACTTGTGTAAAATGAAACAGATTATTTCTAACAACTTACGTAGAACATGTAGGACGTTCTACGTAAAACAGGTGATTTTCTTAAAATAAACATAATGGATACGTTGATATCATAAAATTTCTGGGAACTAGAAAATTCTCGTGGTTCCATTATTTTAGACAGCACAAAAAAGCCTTTCCAAAAAAAGGTTTTGGTTGCAAAAGTTATTTTCATAATGATTCTTATGATACACATTGTTTTTGAGAATGAAAAACTTAAGACCGTATATTTATTTTTAAACTTTATTCACTTCGTATGGTTTTGTTTCCAGTTGTTTGGAGTTCTAACTGGCTCTCAAGTGCAGCTTCCAAGCAATGTGGCAACAATGTGCTGAGTTAATGGAGGTGCAAACTCAAGAGGAGGCTGGTCAGCGATGTGAATAGTACAGTGGTAACTTCAACAGCTTTGATCATAAGTGGGCACTCTGAAAGTCACAAATCAAAACAGCACAAAACAAGTTAAAAATATTGAATGCTATCCTCATATGAGCCTACAACATAAGGAATAGTAAAAATTTGCAATGGTAATGTTGTTGGCTATATAAGTTGGGTCTCTTACTCGAAATTCTACACGCCCGTGTGTCCCAGACGATTTTTGTCGCAGCAACTTTATTTTTTTCCATGAAGCGGGTCGGTTTTCAAACAACCGTAATACTTTTTCTTCGTTTAATGTTACTTACAAAACGTTAACGATATGGTTTAAGATAGTAGATTATGCGTCATTTACCCTCGCATTAATATGAATGTTATGAAGCCCTCAATAGTTGAAATGGTGTTGTCTCTTTCTAGCACGTGATATTTTGTGAGTAAGGCGAGATGGAGATACTTTTTATGAATACTTGAATGTCAATGAAGTTACTGAAAATACTTAGAACAGTCATAATTAGGTGTGATTTTCTGAGACTCGGAAAAGATTTTGCACTGTAATGATTGTTTTTATAGTATTTGCTTGAGAGCTTGTTCCTTGAAACCAGTTTATACTAAATATACTAGCTTTTAATTTCACCTCCACTTCATTGTCTAGGTTCGAATCATACTCTAATATTATTGATGAGAATGTTTGGTTATTCGTATTATTCTGACGTATGAACGGCTGAGCCAATTTGAATCTAATTCAGTACACATAGAATTTATTCTAGAGTAACACATAGGATACTTTTAACTCTGAAGCTGTCCACATCTCTTCTAATAATACATTCTTTTTAATTAACTGTTGAACTACTGATTCGATTTTGAAAATTCTTTCACTTGATAGAAGACAGATTCACGTATTGTTTTTATAAAAAAAATATAAACTCTCCGAAACGCAAATGAAGACGCGGCGTGGAATAACATACAAGCAAATAGGAAGTTGAGTAAAAAAATATCCTAAATTACAGTATGACGATGATAAAAATTGATTGCCATTGATCAAAAAAAAAAATACCCTGGGATATTCTTTACACACGGCCATCTGATCCCAAACTAAGCAGAGCTTGTATACTTATGGAAATCAGATAATTAACACTACTCCATTTACAATGTTTCTTCCTCGAAATACATACTTAAATATAAATATTTACACACAGATACGGAGTAGACATGTTCATGCACACTAATATATGTCCTAGGTGGGAATCAAACCTGGCAGTCAGGGTCTAACCACCAAGCCAATTGGCCCATCCGTGAGGTACACAAATGTCAAAGACAGCTGTTCACCACAAGCGTTCCAAATGCTAGTGTGACAGGCGCATTTATTCAAACCCTGAGGGAATCAACGGTCGAACTATATGCACATTCATCTAGATAGAGTAGTAGGTAGCTACCACTGCCACACTGAACTAGTAGAAACTATCATAGAACATGAGCTTTAAGTGAAGAAAAATGTTTTAAGGAAATCATACCAGTTACCTTGAAGTACCCAACTGAGGGAAATATCAGCCGAATAACTATAGGTGCCAAAATAGCCAAGTAGTCAGAATAGATTAAATTTACATAAAAATAATTAAAAAAAATATGTCAGCTTGCTTATTGCTTCTTCCTTCTAAGTAGAAGCTAACTTCCAAACTAGTGGCAGTTTCAGTTACTTTGACCATTATAAGTGCCCTCTGCTCGCCTAATTTGAAAAAATGGATTGAATTTTTGGTGTGTTCTAACTGCACTTTAAAACCAGTTCTCTTCTATGTGACTTTACCACCTTAAACCACTTTACCATTTACCATTGTGGTCAAATTTACAACCTACCTAAACAACCAAAACAAAAATACCGTGAGGCTATATTTCGAATTAATTAATTAATTTATTTATTTAATACTTTATGTACAGTAGTGTACAAAGGCGGTCTTAATGCCAAATGCATTCTCTACCAGACAACCTTTGGGTGATGCAGAGATAATTACAAGCATCATTCAGCTTGGAGATCAGATACCAGCTATATCTCCTCTGAAAATTGTCTCAGACGTTCCTAATAAACACAAACTTATTTAGTTGCACGCCCTTCCACTCCGCTTGTTAAATTTAATTGACATTTCGTTGGAAACGCTGGAATAATTCAGTATTTTACGCCTAGGTGAGTCGTACTGACCTAATTCAAGCAGTGTAATATCCACAGCGAAAAAATGAAGTGGCGACTGCATTTCGAATTCATGAAGTTTTTTTTATTTACAAAACACGTTAAATAAACGAAGGTTGTAAGTTTTCACCTTTTCAACTTTGTTTTTAAACGTGATTTGTAAACGAGTTGCCTATTTATTGAAATTCAACTTTAGTTTAATAGAAATAAATGATATAATCCTGACATGTGTTAAGCATTGTCGATGCTCAATTACCAATTCCGAGATTAGAAGTCATTATTAAATAGAGAAACTTTATTATCTTGCTTGGCCCGGATATTGATTCCTGCCCTGCTTGAACTGCTCGACTACTGAGGACATGTAACTAAGTTAATTATAAAAATACTAGGTTTCCCCCACGGTTTTACCCGCATTCCCGAGGGATGTCAAGTTTTCCCCGGATAAAAAGTAGCCCATCTGTTGGGCTACTTTTTATCCTTTTTTTACATTTTATTATTCGCGAATTTGCTCTATCTATGTGCCAAGTTGCATCTAAATCCATTCGGTAGTTTTTGTGTGAAATAATGACAAACGTCCATACATACCCACACACATTGGCATTTATAAAATTTGTAGGTTAAATGGCGGGCTTCCTCCCACTAAATACCATACAATATAATTATAAAGTACTAAGGAGTTTTTAAGACGCGAATGTCGTAAACTTTTTAAATTTGACTGATAAGGTAAGTTTGATTTCGTGATCTGAAATATTAAATAATACTTTGTTATTGAAAAATTATAAAGCAATTAAGTGACATTATATAAGGCAGTAACGACTAAGTAAAAAAAAAACTTTTTTTTTAGTAATTAATAAAATAAATATTCTGGAACATTCTATACACACGGCCATTTGGTGCCAAACTAAGCAGAGCTTGTAGTATGGAAACTAGATAGCTGCCCCCTTATTCAGCTAATACAAACTTCATCGGTGAGCCGCTTCACGGAGGCCTCGGAGAGCTTACCTCTCACGTGATTAGTAGTATTAGCGTAGTAAGCGACAGAGACAGAGCATGGAGGCCGCGACGAAACATCATCGAGTTAGTGTCATTTTCCTTACAGAATCGAGCCCTGATGTACTACATATACCTACTGCTATTTCCTTTTAAATACTTAGATATTTAGATCTAGATACAGAACAAACAGACATGTTCAAGCACACATATGAGTTGTGTCTTCGAAAGGTATCTAACCTCTACGCCAATTATTCCCATCGCTGATGATCTCTTCCTTTCTTACAAGTAGGCCGACAAAGACGAAGACCGTCAACTTGATGGTAAGTGGTCACCGCCTCCTATGGACATTTGTAACACCGGGTATTGTAATGTATATTCGACTCTGAGACATGAAGTAAAAATCTTAAATTTCATGTGCCTGTAATCTATCTATATATAAGGAAAATAGGGTTCCTTTGACGCACCATCACCTCAAAACTACTGAACATATCGGGATGGGACTGCTACCATTCGACGCGGAATTTTTCCTAGATATTTATAGGCTATATATGATATCGATAAACGCGGGTGAAACCACAAAGGACAGCTTGTACTATAGAAATATAAATGTATATATGTATGTATATATCTCTCTAAATTGATGTTAGAAACCTATTATATTATATTATATATTTTTCTGTCTATTTATATCTCTTGCAGCAGATAGTGTTACTGATCGTAACTATACGAATGAAAATACGCTGAAATAACTTGAAGCCACAGTTTATTTGATATCGTTTTACAATAATGTGAAAACCAACTTCACTAGTGCCACTGACTGTCAGTACTTTTACAATTTAGAAGACAAAATAAAATCCAAAAAGATGATGCAAATAAGTTCGGTTTGTAACTGATAGTAAGTCATGTTTATTGTAAATATTATTCTACGTCAACCACGTGTATTTATACTGCAACATGCGATTTACTATGCGACATAACAGATAGTATGCCTGTTTAGTATGTCGGTCTCTTCATCCCTAGACTGTTGTTAGTACGGTATGAATGTAGTAAAGTTTGTCGTGGACACAATTTCAGTTTCTAGAAATTGCTACAATTCAAATTGTAACAATGCGATCCTCGTTTTAGTTCTTACTTAAATTGTTACTGGCCATCTGTGTTTATTTCTTAACGCTGGCCTAAGACACGTTTTTTTGTAAAAAGAATACGTTCTTATTTCAAATTTTCATATGACACTACCATTCAATGTAATAAAAAGGTTATAGGGTTCATTTTACTGTAGCGTACACATAGAGCACACCGACATGTTATTAACTTAAGCCAACCAGTCTACATCATCGGCAAACCGGCTCTACGATAGTGGACTTCTCACGTGATTGCGATTTAGTGAAAGAGACAAAGCATAGAGGCCGCAACCATGCAAAGTCAAGTTAGTGTCATTATACCTTACAGAATTACACTCAAGGACCTTACATAAAGTGCCTCTAAAATTTTCTTTTTGACGACCCTGGGGGCATTCTTTACACGCTGCCTAATCCGATCTGATCCCAAACTAAGCAGAGCTTTGTACTATGGAAACCAGATTACTAATATACCTTATATTTTTTTTTAATAGGTACATACTTATATAGATATTTACACCCAGATACAGAAAAATCAGACACGTTCATGCACACAAATGTTTGACCTGGGTGGGAATCGAACCCACGACCTGTGTCTTGGTAATCAAAGAACCACTAAGTCGAGGCTTCTCAAATCATACGAATCTATTTCATAACACTAATTAGGTAATTAATAAGAAAGGTCGATCAAAACAAAAAAAAAAACGCTTCATGGCGTCTGACCATGAAAATTGAAGTCTTTATGTAAAATCGAAACGAGAAAATATTATTCCCCCTTGCAATATTACATTACATACCGAAGTCGTTCCGGCGATTGAACATTTCATTCAATCATTCGTACGTTCTAAAAATAGCACTCATTTATTGCTCGTTCAATTTGAATTTCAACACGAGGGAGGAAAATATTAATTTTACCGCTTTATTTTATCGTTTATTATATGATTTGAAAATAGAATTTCCAACTTAAAAGTGCTTTTGAATTTTGCGTAAGTGACCCCTGTTTAATCATCAGCCTCGGAGATATGTATCGCCTTACGGTTTTCCTTAAATACGCACTGGGTTTTTTATATGCAGCGTGTTTGACTTGCAGTTTATTTTTATACGCTTTTATTAGGATCGCCTGTATGTTCGTATCCGATTTTGACCCAATTTAAACGGTCAGATTTCGATCACCATTTAATATTTTAAACAGTTAGGCCCGTCATTTTTACTAGGATAATCAGGGTTCGCGATTAACTAAAACATTAAAAATAAATAATAGTTTAAAAAATCAAAATACACGCTTTTATAGAAAATCCATGAATTTTAGTATAAAAAAAGCGTGGGGTGCTTTAAGATATTATCGAAATGAACATTTTTTTACTCATATCTGCCAATAAAATATTTAGGTATAACTATTGACACCATGCACCCCAAGCTTTTTTTTTACAATTTTTTTTTCTTATTTACACTATTCTTAATTCATTCTGATACATATTGAAAAGTAACGAGTAATATATATATATGCTTAATAACAATGGACAGTTGGGAAATAATATCTGACATTCTTCGCATAATTCAACAGCACTGTCGTTGAGTAGTGAGTTTTTGTTATAGCTTAGCCGTCTACTAACGATGAAATTAATTATGAAATCAAATATTATTGCATAACTATTCGTGCCTTATTTATTTTATAAGTAATATTTATGTTTTTGGTAATAATAAAGTAATGTATATTGAAAAAAACTTGGTCCATCAAAAATATTATTTTAGTATGGTTTTCTATCCAAAGTAATATGTGATGAGTACGACTTGAAAACGTTTTGGATCATGAGCAAAGATTGTACGTTTAGTCAAAACCTATATACATAATGTATGTACACAAATGTATTTTTGTATGTATGTCTGTCCTCCACGCCTTCCTATACTATTTATACAATCGCGATGAAACTTAAGTGAGTTGTTCTACGTACGTCGTACATCCACAAAAGTTTCTGTGATCAACGTATTGAAACGCATGCAAAATACGGGCCAGTTGGCTTAGTAGTAAAAGACCCTGACTACCAAGCCGTGGGTCGTGGGTTCGATTCCCACCCATGATATTTGTGTGCATGAACATGTCGGTTCTGTGTCTGGTTATAAGTATCTGTATAACTATGCATTTAAAAATACCACCCGTGAAGAAAGTCGCGGGGGGGATATTTATATTCCTGCTATGATATGATTCCAAATATGTCAGCGTGCAAACGCAGCGTTTTTTAAGCATAGTGCGTAATACCTTCCGCTCAAAGCATTTCTTTAATCTCTCTCCATGCTCGCAAAATAAAAGCCTGCTCGGTACATTGTCCCTTTTTCGTTCGTTCGTAATTTGTACATTTCACGCAGCGCCGACCCTGGCACTTGCGAGTTTCAGCTTAGATTTCTTTCTGCGGATTTGGTACTACCCTTCTTAAGATGGGGTGTTCTTCCCTGTTAATATTTTCTTGGGGTGTTATTTATTTATGTGTGACGTAAGATTTTAATCTTCGGTTTGTAAAGCGCGTGCAAGTCTCCGATCAAAGATCGAAAGAAGAGAGTGGAAGTCATTTATTAATTTGTGAAGCTAGCACAAACATTTACAGTAATATCTCGGTTGAGTATTCTAGTCTTTATGTGACAATCTGACTGTTAAGAAAGAATGTTAAATTCTATTAATTCATAGTTACAACTGAAGTTTGATTACAAAATCTTTGCTAATACTAATCAATATTATTATGAAAGAAACCACAGCACCTATTAAAAAAAAATTACAGATAGTAAACTACACTATTCCTGAGTAACATAAACTATATTATAATTCCAGGATACATAAGATATTGTTTTACTTGTCTAATTTAAATTTTTTTTGAATCAATTAATTTAATAACTTTTTTTCCCTCACGTCTCTTTTTTTAAATAATTTTTTGAAAGTTTAGTTCCTTTGCTTTTGTGTAAGGTACATTTAATTTGCCAAAAAAAATTTTTTCATCTTTTTTTTGTTACCAATACAGAAATAATCTTTCCTTGTAATGTCAACATTTTCTTTGCTGAATTTAGACCACTTTCCACTTGAATTCGAACCCATAATCTACCTTAAAGCAAAGCTTCCCGACAAGACAGACTGCGCTTTTAAGCTTCGTAGTTACAGAGTTCAGTTTAAAAGCTTTGCATTCTTGCTGTTGATTATTTGTAGAGAACTCTTGAGAGGAGCTTTACGTTAAGTTATATATACTTTAATAACTTGACTTCCTTTGAAGATCGACTTTGAAACATAATGTTTATGTTTTAATTCCTTACCTTTATCTTAGCCGCTGTCTTTGCTCAATTAGAGTTTTAATCTAGTTATGTAATGAACAGGATTAAATTTGAGCTACAGTACGATAAACAAGGACTGTTGAAGTATTTTTTTTTATAAAAATCTTGATACATTTTTTTTCATTTGTTTTTATACTACTTAGATAGCAAACTGTTGGCGGCCCGTCTGATGGTAAACGGTCACCGAAGCCTATTGCGTCCTTCATGAACATGGGTATCTCTTGCGTATTGCCGACGGGACGTTATTTTTATGGGATGACTAACATCGCAAATATCGTAATTGTCAGTGTCAATGAGTGACTAATGATGTTATTGTCAATAATAACCTAACAACGTCAAAAATTGTTATTCGTAGCTACAGACAGGTGCAAAGAGTTTGGACACTACAATTTCACGACTGAAAAGTAAAAAATGCTTTTAGTGCAGTTTTTCTCACCTATAATTTCGGCTATAACCTCTTACGTACGTACATAAGTACACACACACGTTATTTTTTTTTGTATATCGAAATTCTGTATCAGTGAAATATTTTTTGAAATACTACATCTACATCCAAACTTACATCCTCTTTTATATTAGTACTAGCTGACCCGACAGACGTTGTCCTGTCTTAGCAATGAATATTGAATACGAATCTTCTGATTGAATCGACTGTGAAATGTGCACTAAGTATGATAAATTAATTATTTTATCAATATAATTCCGACCATGCCTGTATTTTAAACGATATTGTCAAATGACTGACATTTATCTCAAACAACATAAAGTTACATTAAAAATGTTTATATTGTCCAAAGGGATAAGGTTACACTAGAAAAGTTAATATGGTCGGTATGTTTTCTTAAATTTTATAATATTCCACGCAAGTTTCCTAATTTTTGTTTCATAAGAACCTTCTCCTGACAATAACAAACTCAACAAAAAAAGAATTAGCGATATCGGTCCAGCCGTTCACGCGTGATGCCGTGACCAAGGGAAATAGGGATTCATTTTTATATATATAGATAAAAATACCCATCGTAAGGAAAAATCTTTCTTAACGTACTCTTAAATAAGTTTATTTTCTAACAACAAGACAATAAAGTAAATACGTGGTCGAGGGCTAAAAAGAAGATATTAAGTCGTACGTGTCTACAGGAAATGTCCCGTTAACTTAACCACTAAAACACGATTAAGAAAAAAGGTTTTCCAAAGATAAAATAGTTTTGTTTTCACGTTTGAATGTACCTTCATTGCGATTGCCTCAGAGAGTGTAGTATGAAGTATACCGCTTCCACAGATAAGCATTTGATGTTTCCATGCTACCTAAACATAACAATATATAATTATTATTAGTTTCGAAAAAAATCACTCCGGGAGTGCCGACAGAAGTAAAAAGTAACTTGAATATATATCTTTGTGGTACGTATATACACAATATATGTTTATTGTTTATCACTACATAGTCTAAAACAAAGTCGCTTTCTCTGTCCCTATATCCCTATGTTTGCTTACAAACTAAACTACGCAACGGATTTTGATGCGGTTTTTCTAATAGATAGAGTGATTGAAGAGGAAGGTTTTTATGTATAATACATGTGACATCCCACGGGAACGCGGGTAAAACCGCGGGGGACAGCTAGTATTATATATATAGTTATATTAACAATGTATTACAACCCAAATTCAACTCTCGTGTAAACGGGGCCAATAAATGTAGATACAGAGGTGTCGGTAACGGTAACAGTGTCGCGAGTTTAATATTATTTTCTCATCTCAAAATATACCCAACGCGTTTTAGAAGTTTTAACAAAAAGAAGGTAAAGTAAGTATACTAAACGAATTAGGAACCTTCTTATTATGTTCATTAAAAATAATATTCTGTAAGTCGAGCAAGTCGGTATAGCATGTTGTTATACCATTCATTTGCCAAATGGTTTGACCAGTCTTGTTACTGTACTGAAATAAGTGTTGATAAGTTAAATAAGTTAGATTATGATACATTAAGATAAGGTAAGCAATTAACAGGCAACTGTGTTCGACAAAATTATACGTTTTTAACAAGTTCAGGCCTTCCAAAAACAAAAGGCGGCATTTTATTTACAAAATTTTTTGTTGCAAAGCCCTCCCAAAAAAGTTAGACTTAAAAAAATAATAATAGTAACACCATAGAGTTGAAATTTAAAAAATTACGCCATTAAACCCAATGTCACATCTATTTTATTTGCCAGTTTAATCTATGGTTAGGGATGCCTGTTTGAAGTAATAAAATATTTACATAATGTCACTGCGGATGTTGCCTTACGGGCATTTGTTCCTCGTCTTTGTACATTTCACTTTATACTCTAACTGTCAGTATTTAAAATATAATATACATTTGTACATATTTCGGGTGGGAAAAAACGTGCTTGCTGGATCGGACACTTACTTGCCTTCAGAGAAGGATTTAAATGTGTACGTGATATGTAGAGTTGTGTTGTCATCTGTGCATTAGTGTGCGTGCATTGTTTTGAATTTAGAACAAGATTTGAACTACATTATTGTTCTTTTTAGCGAGATTCTAGATTAAAAAATAGCAGTTCTCTTATTCAGGTCGGGTCGCGACGCAACGAAGCCTCCGAGAGCGGACCTCTCATGTAACTGCGTAGTTAGTGACAGAGACAGAGCACAGAGGCCGCGGTATATCGTCGAGCTAGTATCATTTACTGTACAAAGTTGAACCCTAGGTTATCCTATCGAGTTATGCTTCTTTCAGCTATTACTAAATCAGCCAGTGGAACAAGGCTTCAAAAATCGGAACTCTCACGCGACTGCGTAGTTAGTGAAAGAGACATGGCATAGAGGGCGCGACGAAACATCGTCGAACTGACATTTACCTTACATAATCAAACCTCTGGTTTCCTCACGATCTTTTCCTTGACTTTAAATATAATTGAGTTCGTCGCCATTACGACTCAACTCAAACGCGGAAAATATTTTTCAACCTGCTGAATGTATTATTGTGTTACAGAATAATCATTGTCTCTTCATAATGAAGCACAAAGGGATGTATTATTCCCTAAGGGTGGATTGGAGGGAAGATATAAAAAACATGCGAATGCTCACACTTTTTCCCTTTCAATATGAATAATATGAACATGAACAGAACATGCGTCGTACTTATACATTCTTTATTTTATACTTATAAAAATAATAATTATTTAATAGAATATGTTAATAATATTGAAATAATACAATTAGAGTCAGATTAGATGATTATTTAAAATAAAAAATACTTGCCGGTTCTTCTCAGTTGAAGGCTGACTTTTGAATCGGTTATAGCTTCAGTAACTTTAAATTTGACCTTTATTGTGCCCTCCGTATTTTAAACTGAATAAATGGTTTTGAATTTTTATATAGAAACTTTTCGCAAGCCATTTATAGTTTTTCTTAGACTATTAATTATAAAGTAAGGAGTTGGATGCAACACAAGTAGATAGGAATTGTAAGTAAGTAATATGTCAAAACAGTAAAAAAAAATGTGAGTAGGAAGAATGCTGGGGTTGCGTGAGTGAGTAAGTGTGCATCTCCTACAAGTATTTATTTATTTTAAATATTCAGCGTACACGTGTACGCTGAAAAAAATATTACAAAATCGTTTTGTATTACTGTTCTTCCGGTTCTTTGTTATTTAATCCCTTTTTTTTAATTATGTACCTGCTGTTCCCGGCTGTTGCTATGCGCCCTTTTTTTTTGCATCAGGTACCTTTTAGTAGTCGTACGTAGAAGAACTCTCTTAAGTTTCATCGCTATCGGATAAATAGTTTAAGAAAGCAAAGGGTACAAACATTCATTTTGAGAAATATAGAATAGCCATTTCTCGGAATGCGTTGCATCTTTATTTTCACAGGAATCGTTCCGGGCTTTCGGAGTGGTTCTCATAATATCCATCGCTATCAGATAATTAGAGGTATAAGATGTAAGAGGCCATAGGGCATAAATAAACAATATTTTTATGTATATACTAGTTGATTCGGCAGCTGTTGTTCTGCCCAGCTGGTGGCGCTATGAGCTAAAACCTTTACTAAACAACGCATTGGCGATGCTCCTAGTGTTGCAAATGTCCATAGGCGGCGGTGACCACTTACCATCAGGTGGACCGTCTGCTTGTTTGTCGGCCCAAGTGGCATAAAAAAAAACCCCAGTAGGTAGCGCAAGTCTTGTTGTAAATCCAAACAATCCAAGGACTCACTCAAACAATCACACAAAATTTCATAAAAATCAGCCCTGCCGTTTAGGAGTAGTTCAGTCATATACCTGTTATTATATTATTGATTATTATTATTATATTAGTATATATTATATTGTTGTAAGTCGTTATATCATCGTATTGGATATTTTTTCTGTGAAAATGTTATAATGTATGTTGAAAAAAAAATTAAAAAATAATATACACACGGATATACAAAATATATATAAAGTCTAGCTGTCTCCTCGTCTTCACCTGCATTCATCGATATCATATCCTATCATTGGCGCAATCACATAATCTGACTTGATACTAATTTACATCAGGATCGGTTAGATCGTTCTTGAGTTATTTATTTTATTTATTTATACAAAACCAGCTACAGACCGTAAATTATTACACTCAATTAAAAGAAAAAAGCACTTAAACAATTATGAATTTACACTCCAATCAAAGTTGATCGGTCTATACAAAGATTATAAAACAAATATTGAAATAAATAAATAATTGATAAATAACCAAGGACATTCTTTGCACAAGGCCATCTGATTCCAAACTAAGCAGAGCTTGTACTATGAAACTAAATAACTGATATACTACATATACAAAAAACCGCGGGGGACAGCTAGTATTATATATATAGTTATATTAACAATGTATTACAACCCAAATTCAACTCTCGTGTAAACGGGGCCAATAAATGTAGATACAGAGGTGTCGGTAACGGTAACAGTGTCGCGAGTTTAATATTATTTTCTCATCTCAAAATATACCCAACGCGTTTTAGAAGTTTTAACAAAAAAAAGGTAAAGTAAGTACTAAACGAATTAGGAACCTTCTTATTATGTTCATTAAAAATAATATTCTGTAAATCGAGCAAGTCGGTATAGCATGTTGTTATACCATTCATTTGCCAAATGGTTTGACCAGTCTTGTTACTGTACTGAAATAAGTGTTGATAAGTTAAATAAGTTAGATTATGATACATTAAGATAAGGTAAGCAATTAACAGGCAACTGTGTTCGACAAAATTATACGTTTTAAGCAAGTTCAGGCCTTCCAAAACAAAAGGCGGCATTTTATTTACAACATGTTTTGTTGCTAGATATTTTTACTTAAAACAAATGGTTTTTAAAAAAACAAAGAAGTTATGATTTATTGAATATCTATTTTGAAAAAAAAAAGCGTATCGTAATGACAAACGATAGAATTGAAACTTTTGTATTACAGGGAAACTTTTTTATTATTCACCAATTACTTTTAAATAGCATAGTTTGATTGTGTTGGTCATTCATTTATTTTTCGTCACACAAAAAGGTTGCGGATAGGAATTTCAAAGCCCTCCCAAAAAAGGGGCAATTCAAAAAAAATTGTAACACCATAGAATTGAAATTTAAAAAATTACGCCATTAAACCCAATGTCACATCTATTTTATTTGCCAGTTTAATCTATGGTTAGGGATGCCTGTTTGAAGTAATAAAATATTTACATAATGTCACTGCGGATGTTGCCTTACGGGCGTTTGTTCCTCGTCTTTGTACATTTCACTTTATACTCTAACTGTCAGTATTTAAAATATAATATACATTTGTACATATTTCGGGTGGGAAAAAACGTGCTTGCTGGATCGGACACTTACTTGCCTTCAGAGAAGGATTTAAATGTGTACGTGATATGTAGAGTTGTGTTGTCATCTGTGCATTAGTGTGCGTGCATTGTTTAGAATTTAGAACAAGATTTGAACTACATTATTGTTCTTTTTAGCGAGATTCTAGATTAAAAAATAGCAGTTCTCTTATTCAGGTCGGGTCGCGACGCAACGAGGCCTCCGAAAGCGGACCTCTCATGTAACTGCGTAGTTGGTGACAGAGACAGAGCACAGAGGCCGCGGTATATCGTCGAGCTAGTATCATTTACTGTACAAAGTTGAACCCTAGGTTATCCTATCGAGTTATGCTTCTTTCAGCTATTACTAAATCAGCCAGTAGAACAAGGCTACAAAATCGGAACTCTCACGCGACTGCGTAGTTAGTGAAAGAGACATGGCATAGAGGGCGCGACGAAACATCGTCGAACTGACATTTACCTTACATAATCAAACCTCTGGTTTCCTCACGATCTTTTCCTTGACTTTAAATATAATTGAGTTCGTCGCCATTACGACTCAACTCAAACGCGGAAAATATTTTTCAACCTGCTGAATGTATTATTGTGTTACAGAATAATCATTGTCTCTTCCTAATGAAGCACAAAGGGATGTATTATTCCCTAAGGGTAGATTGGAGGGAATATATAAAAAACATGCGAATGCTCACACTTTTTCCCTTTCAATATGAATAATATGAACATGAACAGAACATGCGTCGTACTTATACATTCTTTATTTTATACTTATAAAAATAATAATTATTTAATAGAATATGTTAATAATATTGAAATAATACAATTAGAGTCAGATTAGATGATTATTTAAAATAAAAAATACTTGCCGGTTCTTCTCAGTTGAAGGCTGACTTTTGAACCGGTTGTAGCTTCAGTAACTTTAAATTTGACCTTTATTGTGCCCTCCGTATTTTAAACTGAATAAATGGTTTTGAATTTTTATATAGAAACTTTTCGCAAGCCATTTATAGTTTTTCTTAGACTATTAATTATAAAGTTGGATGCAACATAAGTAGATAGAAATTGTAAGTAAGTAATTTGTCAAAACATTAAAAAAAAATGTGAGTAGGAAGAATGCTGGGGTTGCGTGAGTGAGTAAGTGTGCATGTGTACAAGTATGCGGGTGTACGCTGAATATTAAAAAAAATGTATTAAAAAATCGTTTTGTATTACTGTTCTTCCGGTTCTTTGTTATTTAATCCCTTTTTTTAATTATGTACCTGCTGTTCCCGGCTGTTGCTATGCGCCCTTTTTTTTGCATCAGGTACCTTTTAGTAGCCGTACGTAGAAGAACTCTCTTAAGTTTCATCGCTATCGGATAAATAGTTTAAGACAGCAAAGGGTACAAACATTCATTTTGAGAAATATAGAATAGCCATTTCTCGGAATGCGTTGCATCTTTATTTTCACAGGAATCGTTCCGGGCTTTCGGAGTGGTTCTCATAATATCCATCGCTATCAGATAATTAGAGGTATAAGATGTAAGAGGCCATAGGGCATAAATAAACAATATTTTTATGTATATACTAGTTGATTCGGCAGCCGTTGTTCTGCCCAGCTGGTGGCGCTATGAGCTAAAACCTTTACTAAAAACTTTACTACAGCGCCATCTGTCTGTAACTTGGTCGCAGCGCTACCTACTGGGTCTTGTTGTAAATCCAAACAATCAAAGGACTCACTCAAACAATCACACAAAAATTCATAAAAATCAGCCCTGCCGTTTAGGAGTAGTTCAGTCATATACCTGTTATTATATTATTGACGCAATCACATAATCTGACTTGATACCAATTTACATCAGGATCGGTTAGATCGTTCTTGAGTTATTTATTTTATTTATTTATACAAAACCAGCTACAGACCGTAAATTATTACACTCAATTAAAATAAAAAAGGCACATAAAAAATAACTAATTTACACTCCAATCAAAGTTGATCGTTCTATACAAAGATTATAAAACAAATATTGAAATAAATAAATAATTAATAAATAACCTAGGACATTCTTTACACAAGGCCAGCTGATTCCAAACTAAGCAGAGCTTGTACTATGAAACTAAATAACTGATATACTACATATACAATTTTCTTTTTAAGTTATAAAAAACATACTTATAGATATTTAAACACAGACACAGAACAAACTTACATGTTCATGCACACAAATGTTTGTCCTGGGTGGGAATGGAACCCGCGACCTTCAACTTGGTAGTCAAACTCGTTAATCACCTAGCCAACTGGCCTGTCACATAATTTGACATGAAATTTAAATCTAGAGATAAATCATACAGTTTAACATAATAGTATAGATATAGATAGATATATGACGTTGGAGTTAAAATCACAATAAACATTGAAACCTGACACAGGAAATAGTACGTACGTAATCGTTGAATATCCATTATTCATTCGGTTTTCAATCAAACAAAAACGATAAATCGACCGCCCGATAAACATTTGATGTATTAAAATCGTTCCGTTCATCGTATTCGCTCTCCCTCTTTTTATAATGGAAATAATTAACAAAATGATAAATTCAAACGTTTTCTGTTTGAAATATAATAATGAGAGATCACAATTTCACGTTTCAGGGTCGACAACGCATTGGGACTCCTGATGTTGCAAATGTCTATAGGCGGCTGTGACCACTTACCGTCAGGTGGAGACCTGCCTCTTCGTCAGCCATCTTGGCCTAAAAAGAATATACTGTCTTGGTATATATATAATAAGATAACCCCCGGGTCATTTTTTACACACGGCCATCTGATCTCAAACTAAGCAGAGCTTGTACTATGTTAATCAGATAACTGATGCGGCGTGGCATACAGGATCTATAACCACTAAGCTAACTGGTCCGTCAATGTAAATCAAATTATAGGAAGATATAATTGTATCTTCAACCCTTAACTATAAAGGTATGGAAGCTTATAAAAAACCACGGACGGTCACCAAATAAGTAGGTGATCAGTAAAATGTTTTAGGTACAAAAAAAAATTTATTCATTTGGGCCTCCATTTTGATAAGAAAATCCTTCGTTCCAAATACCGGTGACAACCCCATAAAATTTTATCAAGTAGTTTCGGAGGTTGGCGTGTTCAAACACACAGCTAGATAAAGTTTTCAAACATGGTATTATTGTATTCTGTTACACTCCCTACATCTATCGCAATTTGATTTTCGCAAATGTTTCCAAAGTATAATATAACGTTTCTACAGCTCTGTCATAGTATAGATAAAAGAAAAAGAAGATAGTAGTCAAGATAGAGATATTTGTAAATTATCCCTAAAAGTACTTCTATTACTGGCTGTATCTACAAACACCTCAGACTTTACTTCAAAGGCATGTTAAGTCCCCAAATCCGCAATGGGCCCACGTGAAGGACTATGGCCTTAATCCCCCTAGTTGTTAAGCGATAATCGTACCTCAGGAGTATGCGTTGCTTGTGGTAATAGAATCCCATTTACTTTGGGGAAATCCTGAATTATTGAAATAGCTAAGCTACAAATACGTAGATAAGTTATGTGGCCAACATTAAGCGTAGTATGGTTAAAATTCGTAGAGCGGCTACGAGGATTCGTAGCAAGTCGTAACCCTGCTACGAGGTTGTAACTGAGATGCGGTTGTAAAACATTTATCCACAGATTTTTAGGAAAGTCGAGTTCGAGTTTGAATTGAAGTCTTTTTGGTCAAAATAAGGCTTATGTAGCCAAGTCTTACACCTAGAAAAAAAAAAGAGGACGCCGTTCTTTTAAACTTTGCATATAATTTGATAATCATTGAACTGTTTTATCTTGTACCAGGAATTCAAAAAAGAGAATTTACAGGCATATGAGACTTAACAACTTCACGTCTCAGGGTCGACAACGTAGCGATGCCCCTAGTGTTCCAAATGTCTATAGGCGGCGGTGACCACTTACCATTAGGCCCGTCAGCTTGTTTGTCAGCACATATGGTATAAAAAAAAAGAAAAGATAAAAATTAAGCGCTCATTTTATTTCTCCCAAACTGTATTTTACACACATAAAAGGCTTTTATAATAACATTTGAACAACGCAATATTGAGATAAGCGCGTCTAGAAGCAAACTCTCTGTAGGTACATTGTTAAAAAATATGTTACAATAAAGAGCAACATTTATACGCCAAAACGATTGTTTGAAGAGCGAACACGTTTCATTGTCCATAAAGGGCCTTTATACCTTAATTATAATCCTTTTTGTGAACGTTTTGATTGCATATGAGCGTGTTACATTACGGTTTATTATCTTGTAGGTACATAGGATTTAAGTTTCAAGAGGAAATTGTGTGGGGCTTAAAAAGATTTGCCACAAAAGGCTTGATAAGGGGATGTTTGCTCTCTGATTATGGAATGACAAAAATCGAAATATCGAATCCTAAAAGGTTGTAGGTCTGTCGGTAGCAGGGTACTTTGTGGTACTGGGTAGTACCGTCAAGTTGAGTTTTCGAACGCCTTTATTAATCCGGCAAAAGGTAAATTTACTTTTTAATGGAACTGTGAGGTAGAAACAGATAAACAATTCAAACCCACAATAGATCCAGTAATTTTGTATCCTCGGCTGATCCGACAGTTTAACCCTGCAGATGACGTGGTAATACCTAATGGGTCGTATTGACACATTTCAGTGGCTTCAACAATGGGACTTAGTCGGTGTAAGGGTTAAAAAAATATTTTTTACATTTGAAATGTTTTATCGTGTCGCTGGTTTCCGGGAAATAGAAATATTTATGTAAAAATATTCTATTTCCGTTTTTGTTTCGAATACTTTGTATTTATCTTTTATTTTAGATTCTATAGTACTTTAGAATGCTTAATATACCTGTCTCTGGCTAAATAATGGACTAAATAATCCTGGGCACGAAACTGATTGCTAACGATAATCCTCAAAGGAGAGCGAAGCAATTCAAAGCGCCAAAGGCTGGTCAGTAACAGTGTGACCAGATTAAAACTAGACATTCTATTTTAGTAATCTGAAGAATCCATCACAGCCAACCAAAAACTACCTCACATCTGTAATTGAAAGCTATTACCAAATATATATATAATCTATATTAACTTTCTGTAGGTTTATTTGACCACAATATTACCATGGTAGTAGAGCACTTAGTGCAGAGTTCGTCCAGGGAAGTACTACCACATTACCCATTTCTACCGTGAAGCAGTAGTGCACTTGTTATAATGTTTTTCGGTTAGAAAGGTAAGGGGGCCGGTGAAATTACAAGCACATGAGACTTAAAAATTGTAAAGTAAGTAATTGTATTATAAAAAAAATGGTAAGGGATAATGTGGTCGAAAGTGGAAAGCATAATGCGCAGATTCTTCTACAAAGTAACCTACCAAAGTTATAGATAAAAGTGACCTGTAAAATAATATTGGCCTGCAAAATATAGGGAGCAAAATGAACTTATACAAATCTAAGAATTTGTTTTAGAGTAAATCGATGTACAGCTCAAATTAAATAGTATTTAGTGTTAACTAATAATAACTCAAAAATCATAAGGGTATTCTAGTGTTTTACTTATCCCTACTTAATATTATAAATATGAATGTAAGTTAGTTTATAACACTTTCACGGGAAAACTTCTTAACCGATCATCATGAAATTTTGTACACATATTTTTGGAGGTATTAGAAGTAACATAGGATTTTTGTGCCGGGGAGATGTTACATCCCTCGGGAACGTGGATAAAACTTTGCACTTAGATAGTCTATAACTTGGATTGGTACATGTGATACTTTTAGCTTAGAACCTTTATAAATATAAAAATTTTAAAAGTAGTAAATCGGTTATCTGGTTACCACAGTGCAAGCTCTGCTCAATTTGGGATCAGACGGTCGTGTAAAATATTTATACTGTTCTAGCTGTCTTCGAATCGTTGAGTTATGTTTATGAGTTAATAAAAAAAATCCCTCACATAAATATAATTTGAATTTCCAATTTACCGGGCATATTTTTCATATTTTCTTTCCCTTAACCATATTCGGACTATAATGAATATTTTAAAAAGAAATTGCCAAATCGCTCCAGTCAGATGCGCTTGTCAACGAAAAGCATTTAATTGTTACTAGAGTTTTCCCACTGGAAATTCGAGTACACTTCTAAAACGTATAAGAATTTGGATGCTACAAACAACGTTGTGAAACGTGAAAAAATATTCCAATAAGAAAAACAACCTATTCCCCAAAAGAAGAAAAAAATGATACTTAACTATTATGTTTAAATATATATATCTGGTTATATACAAACTAGTGGTCGCCTAGTGATCGAAATTTTACCGTAATATTGTTTTGAATGTTACCTTTACAATCATTGAATTTTGTTCTATAAGGCGGCTGCGAGCGTGTACGAATACGTCATTATATGTATGTTTGACATTGGCTGTACGAACGTAAACATTTTTAAAAATAAATTTAATGTACTTGAATTTGTAACACACAATATATATATATATACATATTAAAGGTTATTTTCTTCTACCCTTAACCTTTAACCCTATCTTCCGTAGATATAGATAGACTAACTTCGCCCTCTTGAATCACTCTATCTATTGCTGAAAACTGAATTAAAATCCGTTGCATAGTTTACAATTCTATAAAAAAAATGCTACTATATTCTATAAAAATAATATATATATAGATATATAAATGTATAGATTGACTTACCCCAAATTAACATTTTCTATATAGTTTCTAACACGAACTACACTACCAACGTACCCTACGCTGCAGACTTTGTTATAATATAGCGGTTTAGTTCAGTGATCCACTTTGAGGTGGTAACAAGCTATTTAAATTTCATGAGTTGCTTTGAGGCGGGCATGTGCCATTGTAACTATGCGATGTATACGAATTTGTTTTGTTGCTAAATTACATGCCTTTAGAGGTTGGGGCTAGGTTTGTGATAGGTGAGAATTTTATTATTTAATTTATATTAATTCAAAATTCAATTCAAAATTCAAAACCATTTATTCAGTTTAGGCCCTCAGAAGGAACTTATGAAAGTCAAATTTAAAGTTACTGAAGCTACTACCGGTTCGGAAGTCAGCCTTCAACTGAGAAGAACCGGCAAGAAACTCAGCAAGGTTACATTCTTTTTTATTTTATTAAATTATTTTTTATCTATTCTGACTATTTGGCTATTTTATAATATCAATTGGAAGATCAACAGGACATTTTTCTTTAGTATAAATGCGAAAGTTTGTGAGTATGTATGGATGTTTGTTACTCTCTCACACAAAAATCACCAAACGGACTTATATATTTGTATCAAACTTTGCACATATATAGAATATAACCGGAAAAAAATAATATTATAAAACCTGTAATAGAACAAAATTCAAAATGGTTCTTTGCAAAGATTAGAAAGGTTATATTCTGATAGAAATCTTAATAGAGTTAAAACTTGGTCGCTAGGCGAACACTAGTACTTATTAACACAAGATATATATATTTAGTCTAAATAAATAATATTTATATATAGTTTCTAAATAATAAGACTTCTATATTGTCATTTGGGAGTGCTCACTTGCACTTTCATCGCATTTGTCTTGGTATTCATTTCTAGTTTTGTTTTTCTGTATACATATGTTTTGAGTTACAACCCAGCTCTATATGTATTATTACTTATAATGTGGTTACCTTTTGGTTGTAATTTGTATTGGGGTATCCTAAATAAATAGAAAAAAATACCATATGGTCTAATCATTCATCAGCATCAAAATACAATTATTCATTAGATCAATAGTTAATCTTATCGGGAAAGCAATAGCGGTGATTTTTCAATGATATCCATAGGTGTCACATTGGACCTTATAGAACTCCACATCTTTAGTATTGGGAAATCCTTGTTTATATAACATTTCTAACTACAGCAATTGTTTTTTTGGTGTTGTATTTCTATGTAAATGCTTCGCCAGGGTAATACAATGACGTATTATAATATAGATACGTCATTCCCCAACGATATTATTTTTACGATAATATATTTAATACATGACGGAGATTCGTTAGGAATGGGTCGTGACATTGTTGTAGTTTCAAAATAATACTCGCAATTCCTCTCGAAAAAGATCTAGATGGATTTAAAATTTAGGATCGCGGGAAGTTTAGTGCGCAGTAAAAGCCAACCACTCAGTACGCCGGCTAAACCAAAAACACCACCGTCGCACGGCGTCAATGCCTCCATCACAGGGGCTCGAGGATGTTTCGTCGCGGCCTCCATGCTCTGTCTCTTTCCCTAACTACGATAATACTTCTAATCACATGAGATGTAAGCTCTCCGAGGCTTCCGTGAAGCGGCTCGCCGACGAAGTTTATATTAGCTGAATAAGGGACCAGGTTAGCCAACCTAACTGTCAGTCTACCAATGTTCAAAAACGAATTCGGTTATACGTTCGGTGTTATCATTCCTCCGCACTATCCATCCCCAAATTATTATTTGACGTCTACGCTACGACATATAGTATATATTTAGTAGTACCTGGATGGCTGAGCATTGCTCGGGATTTCTTTACTAACGTGACTTCTACTGTATTCTCTTTTTTAAAACACATATCTCGTATACCTAGATACGAAATAGATGCGATAATAAAGGGCTCCCAATAACAGCATTTCTCACAAAAGATGTTACTTGAAAACCTTACCTTCTAATGACATTGTAGCAGTATTCATTGCTTAAAAACACGGATAAAACGACATTTTCTGAAAATGAATTCTGGCTAGATCGATGTAACGCCCCCGAAACCCCCGCATACTAAATTTCATGAAAATCGTTGGAGTCGTTTCCGTGGTCCTAATTATATATACAAGAATTGCTCGTTTAAAGGTATTAGATAATTATAATTATCATCAGAATAAAGTTTCTCGTCCGGCTAATTCTATGATCTAAATCTTAACTTCAAATTAAATGGAGTTTGGTAGATAGGTTTTAAGCTGTATGTCAGCTATTTCTTGTTTTCTTTACACTGTTTTTCCAACCAGAATCAAGTGCGAAATACAAAAACAGAGTATTTTTTAATATTCACAAATAAAAAAATCTTCTCACATCTAAATTCCAACGAATCGTAAAATGAGGTTGTGTCGGCACCTGCGGACCGTTACCGGAAGTAACGGATAAAATATTCATTAATATTTACGAAAGCACTTTCCGGAAGCATAATAAAATGTTAACAATGAAGAAACGGTCAATTTATTTCCACAGCTTTATTATGACTTCGGAGGTGGACCGGAAGGTGTTTTTTTTTCCGCGAAATCTTCAAAAACCTCAGCCATCAAAGTGCCCCTTAATAAAGGTCTTATACCTTGAGGCGTGGGTCAAGTTACAGGCGATGTAACTTGCCCTTATTTTCTATTCCGAATGAACTAGAAAAAAATATATATTTCATTTATTATTTTTATATTATAGATATTTTTCATTTGTTAATCGTATGAATCAGAAACTGATTCTGTTTGAATTTGATTTAATATAATTTTTTTTAATCCTCAACGTCGAAAAACTAGAGTTGTTATTTTTTAAGCCTTTGTTACCTCTTAGCTTTATATAATAAAAATCGGTCCAGTAATTTTAAAGGTATGAGCTATTTTCTTTTATGCTGTGTGCATTTTATATAAATTTTGTACGTTGTAATAGAATATCCCTTTCTTGGGGTGTCTTAAGTATTAATTTGAAGATTTTTTATTCTTAAAATTGGAACCTTAAATAAAAATCGTAATACGTGATATTACATCACTTGTACGGTATAACAGAGAAAGTGCATGGCGGCGCGCTAAATTAATAAATCTCTGCTTGAGTTTTTTTTTATTGCAGTTTTTATAGTGATGCTGTGGGCGGAGGTGGTAAGAATAAAATTGCAACTCGAGGGTAGCCGGCAAGGTGTTTCTAGTACCCTAAAACCAAATAATAATAGAGTTTACTATTTACTGTTACTATTAATACTAGTAAAAATAACATGCTTATAAATATGTAAAAAAAAGAGTTACAATGTTATTAAAATTATAATCAATATCTCCAACCCTATTATCCCCAAAGAGGCATGCAAAGGTGGTAGACACTAATGGAATATGTTTTTTTTTTATTAATTTTTTTTCTTATAAAGCAACCACTAACTCATCAAGCTTGTACATGTTTTTGGTACATATCATCGCCAAACTTGTTCATAGGCGTTGAAGGGCTAAGGTCCTAGTGATGATGTGGCGAGTATTTTCGCCTTCCTCAGACGTCAATGGACTTTCCCCCATCTGGGAATCGACCCCTGGGCCTTTAATCGAGCTGAAATTCTAACCTCACCTCATTACTCTTACACCACACGTCAAAGTTCGTCATTCGTACAAACACAGTAATAGCGAATTTGCCGCGTAAAGTGAGAGACGGCATAAAAACATCTCTCTCATTTGGTGATGTTCCTCGCGCCTTTCCGTTTGGACACACTTTCATGTAAATTGGTTTGAAAGTAACCCCGCATACTCTTGATTGAAAGAATCTACCGGGACCACCGTTTGTTGGCGTTCTATCATTTTTATAAAAGAAATTCCCGTCTCTTTCACTCATCAACGCTGGAATGACAGTTCCTTTTGTAAGTTAATCCACTAAGAAAGGATTTCACGAAATTCAACCTTCTTGTTTAAAAAGGTTGTCAAGATGTCAGAATTTCGCGTAAAATATTAGTTTTAGGCCCGTAGGGGTGTGAAATAATAAGTAAATGTAAGGCTATTTTGTTGTAAAGAATAGGCCTTAAAATAAATTCTTGAATAAAAGCTTATTAGACTTAGTACCTACTTAGATATTGAATTGGATTATTAAATAACCAGTAAGAATAAATAAATAAATAAATATCCCGGGAAATTCTTAACACACGGCCATCTGATTCCAAACTAAGCAGAGCTTTTACTATGTAAACAGATAACTGATATACTACATATAAATTATTTTTCTAAATACATATTTAAATAGATATTTACAACCAGACACAGAACAAACAGACATGTTCATGCACACAAATGTTTGTCCTGGGTGGGAATTGAACCCGCGACCTTCGGTTTGGTAATCAGAGCGCTAACCTAACCTATCCGCTGCGGTTTCAACGGGGTTCCCGGGGTAAGAAAATAGCCTAATTCTCTTCCCGTATTTAAGGCTATCTGGGTGTCAATTTCGTTATTATGGGTTCAGTCGTTTAACAAAGTCACTTTCGGATTTATTATATTGATTATTATAGTATAGTAAGGATAGCTTTCATTTCATCACCTGCCCACTTTATTACTTCTTTTTTGTTAAACGTTATTTCTATTACTTTTACTCGGCTGTTAAGGGTCGTACTGTGATGTTAAATAGACTAACTTCCCGCAAAAAATGGCCTATCAAATGAAAACCATTTTTTTCGAGACTGACTGGTAGTTCCAGAGATTAATGTGTTGAAATGAATAGTCTTCGGCATTATTATAATTAAAGAAATAGACAAACATGGAGAAAAGATAAATAAATTAAAATTCCCACCGGTAATATTGTGTTATGCCAAAAAAATATTGTACCTAGATGAAGATTATTATATAAGTACTAGCTGTGCCCCGCGGTTTCACCCGCTTTCCCGAGGGATGTAACATTTTCCCGGCACAAAAAGTATCCTATGTGTTATTCCAGGGCTTTTTCTATCTATGTGCGAAGTTCTATCCAAATCCGTTTGGTAGTATTTGTGTGAAAGAGTAACAAACATACATGTATTTATAATACATACAAACTTTCGCATTTATAATATTATAGCTGTGCCCCGCAGTTTCACCCGCGTTCACAAGTATTTTAGTTGCCTGCTAGATATTGTTGTTAACAAAAAAATGTCTGAGGAAACCTATTTTTTTTTTATTTTTTAATTACCTATTCTACTTTAATTACTTATTCAGGACGGAGATAAATCAAACAAATAAAATATGATTAAAATTTGTTTTTCTTCTTTGACGTGTTATGTCACATCACACAGGAACGCGGTCGAACGGGATAAAAAGTATCCTATGTCCGTCTCCTGGTTTTAACTCCTCACCAATCTTTAGCCAAATCGGTTCAGCCGATCTTGATTTATAAATAATAAGTGTAACTAACACGACTTTCTTTTATAGATATAAAAAAAATACAAATGAATAGTCAAAAACTGGCAAATCCAAAGGAAGGCTTATGATTTTAGAGTTAAAATGTTCTTCTAATTTTAACGGACTTAAAATATGTAGATATTAAATACACCGTGAAAGATTTACACAGAGAAATTTGAATCCTAAATCAGTGGCTTAGATCATAATTCCGGATAACTAATACTTTTCAATTAAGGAAAATATTAAATCTATAATTTCCAAATTAAATTACCATTAAAGGCACAAGAGACCTAACAACATCAACGCATTCAGTCGACAATGCATTGACGATGCTCTGGTGATGCATATGTCCATAGGCCGCGATGACCACTTACCATCAGGTGGACCGTCGGCGTAAACAAGCGTTTATCGCCCCCTGTGGTAAAAAAAAACCCAAAGAAAAGGTTTACTGAAAGCGTTGTAAACTCAATTTCGATAACGCTTTCTTTGAAAAACTTCCTCCTTATGTTGTCTTGAAGTTTCCTCCACTGAGATACATGAAAATTGTTACCCGAAAATAGAGTTTGAGGGTTGAACAGCCAGCTTTGTGCTGGGTAGGTCAAGTTTTAGTTTGGGACTGTGCCAGCTAGCACAACTCAAGTCACTTGTAAAACTCTGTAAATTTTCTGCTTCATGAATTTATCAGAAGCTCTCGCTTATGAAAGTTTTAATTTTAATTTATACGCAAAATGGTTTATGACAATACTTTTTAAAATTAGATTTCATGACTTATTTCATGAACAAAAAAAAAGTGTAGTAAAAGTAAATCATCTATTCTTTACACACTCAAAACATCATTTCATGTTTAAATTGATCGGTGGAGGTAGTAAATACTGTAGCTTTTACCTTCATAAGTGCCCTTCTAATGCCTAAACTGAACAGTTTTGAATTAAAGTAGTAGGCAGACATTACAACACTATTCAAGTTTTTCACCATTCGAGTTGGTGCCGTCAGCTTTACTGTTCCGAAAATCAAAACTATTTATTCAGTTTAGACCCGGGTAGGGCACATGAAGGACAAATTAAAAGTTACTGAAGCTACCACCGGTACGAAAGTCACCCTTTAACTGAGAAGAGCCGGCAAAAAACTCAGCAAGGTTACTTTTTTTTTACATAAATTTTATTTCATATGTCTTTTACTGCTAAGGTATTTGTCGGACACATCAGAAATTAAGCGCAAAATGTAATCAAACTTAGCATGCTATGGTGCAATGTGAATCCCATTCCTGAGCATTCTGCTAGCCGCTTTAAGCATAACATCATATCGTAAACAGTAAGAAATCTGTAAATAATTCTCCGTAATAGATACATAACTCTATCATCACATAAGCGAGCTATATACCTCCACTGAAATACTCATTTACATTATTCAAGGCCCGAATTGATACGTATGCCTTAATTATGTCGTATAAATGTTGAATAAGCATTCCTTTGTTCTGTTATACAGCTGTTTATTTGAGACACTGTTTATTCTGTCGAGGTTGATTTTCAGAAGTCTGTCGTTGAAGGTCGGGTCTTTGTTGCGGTCGGTAAGTTGATTGATATTTCTTAATTGGTGATATGTTTCCTCTATTGTGTCCTTAAAGTTAAGGTTCAAATTTGAGTGTTACTAGCCGTATTGCCGTTTTTTTTTTGGTAACTTTTTTCGTGTGTTATTTTTCCCCTTGTCACAAATAAATTTGTTTCTTTCTTTCTTTCTTATTGTGATCTGTAGTAAGTGGCAATGATCTGGCTGTACTTGTGGCTGCAGATTGTAAGATGAGAATAGGTGAAACTCCGTAGTCTCTATCCATACGAGTACGGGTGAAAGAGATGGATGCCGCTACTACTAATTAATAATAATCAAACATTTTAAACCTTTTAAAAACACTTTACATTTTTTTTTAAATACTTAGTCCTTAATTTTACTAACGCAGTAAATAAAAAATAAAAATGCTCCTCTTAATACTGATTAAAGTCCATAAAGCTATAAGAGACAAAGTAATCAAAAATACTTTTATCAGCTGTCATAAACATTTACTATCATTCGTTTCCATTCATTCCATTCACTCAGCTAGATTTCCCTCATTATTTTCCAATTTCAAGTCGTCAACCCATCAAAGCGAGGCGATCAATTCGAATGGTAATCGTAAAATTTCGGTACGGTTCCGCCCGATGGGTTTCATCTCATTTGGTTCGTTCATTCGTTCTGTCCCGGTCAATTGAATGATTCGGTTATTGGAATTGATCGCCGGTTTTATTGTATGTTTGCGATGGTTAAGGAATGCTAATCGCGGTATTTGTCCTTTTAAAATTACTTTTTAATGTAAAAATTGGATGTGCTCGTGGCGACGTTCTTTAGTCACACCTAGGGTGTTGTTAGAGGCGACATTAGACTGTACCGTTGACCATGTCGCCCTTTACTTCTTGAGAGTCAGATGACTTGCTGCAAAAAAATCAATCAAATGCCTTGTAATAATATAATACAAAAGTAATTTAATACATGTATATTGTGCCATCTCCAGAATTTTAGGGTCATATAATTTATAATTTTATTGGCAATACCTTTTATCATTAAGTTTTCATTTTAAAAACGTTTTTTTTTTATACTCTTGGTACGACAAACAAGCAGACAGTCCACCTGATGTTAAGTGGTCACCGCCGCCTATGGACATTTGCAACACTAGGGGCATCGCCAATGCGTTGTCGACCCTGAGACGTGAGGATGTTAAGTCTCATGTGCCTATAATTTCACCGGCCCCCTTTATTCTTCTAACCGAAACACAGTAATACAAGTGCACTACTGCTTCACGGCAAGCAAATTAAATTAAATAAAAATTTTAAAATTAATTCAATAATTTTATAAGTCATTATTTTAAATTCCAAACCTTTATCTCTCAAATTACTTTCAGCTATATAGTAGGAATATTATACATTAACTTATGTGCATGCATATCTATCTCCATATATTAAAGTTTATGTTTGTAAGTTTGTCCCATATGCCTTTTTATACTTCTTATCCGATACCGATGAAACTTTAGTGAGTTGTTCTACGTACGCCTGCGGAGGTTCCTGGCAAAAACAAAGAAAAAAGAGTCACATAGCAATGCATGCCGGAAACAACATAAAAAACGTATGACAGAATTAAAAATTATTATTGTAGTTTAATTTTTTAATACAAATTTTTGATCTTAGTTTTCCCCGGGAACTAAATGTTAAAATTTACATTTATAATATTAGTGACTTCTTGAGCCCCAGCTGAAGCGTTAGGTCTCAAAAGGTAAACCGGCAAAAACGAAGACGTATATTATAATATACCTATTCCTTTCAAGAGCCTACCTTTTTATCTTTATTACCTACCTTCGGAAATTTACAGCTTAGGATGACGGCTTATATCAATTCTTGATATTATAATTTTCACGGTTATTCAAGTAATTTTGTTTGAGTGCTTGAATAAAATTTTATAACCTACTTAGCTCTTGCTCTTCATCATAATGAAGTCATTACAAGTGTTTATTATTTGTTTTTGTTTCAGGCAACCCTGAGCGTATCGAAGATAACGGTAAGATTATATTTATTACCTCCTAAGAGGTACAGGAAGCTGATGACAAGTCGGAGTGGAGGAAACTAAACCGACAAGTAACCAGCGCTTTTGCCTTTCTCGCCGTAATAAAAGCACTTATATGAGTTATAACATATAAGATCAATAAATCAGACAAGCTCTAAAACCAAATGTAGGTCTATAAATAAATATTTTGTTAGATCTATTTTAAATTTGCGTCAACATTACATCCAGCCAAGAAAAATTAACCCTTACCGAAAATCATTTAATCGAATTTCATGCCCCAAATAATGACTCGAGGTTACATGTCGTACCTTTAATTAGTGGGAACGAAAAATGGTTTACTAATTAAGATCGACACTTAATAGGGGAGTGGTTACCATTAGTTAGTAATTACTTCCATGAAGTAATGTAATATAGCCTTCACTAGTTGAGACTAATTAAGGAAGACATAAAACTTTAACATTTTAATTGTATTACAATTCGAGTAAAACTATTCATTAATAGGAGTGCCACAAGGCTCTTTTTTAGGTCTACTATTCTTTTTAATGTATACAACGTGCTACAAAATACCCCGGAAAAATATAATTAATTATCAAAGCCAACAACCCTAGTAAGCTGTCATGTCAAGGAACCAGATCATTTAACAGAAAGGTACCTATTTTACCTATTAATTGTCTACAATAGTTTTTCTATTATTCATTAATAAAAATCAGTTTTTGTTTTTGGGGTATGTTATACAGTGTTACTACGGTTCTTAAATATTGTGAATGGACTCGTTATTTACGAGTAGTTTTGTAACACTGCGGTACAAAAATGTACCGCATATACAGCTAATGGTATAGTTATAACGGAATCATTCAAATATAGATTCGAAGCAGTGGCCAAAGCTAAGACTAGTCAATGCAATGCTTCTATTTTGGTAGCAATATTGAATATTAAAAGAACTGTTGCAACTTTAAATATTTACCCAGATTGTGGTCCAAAGCAAACAAATATATTTGGAGTCCCTTAGTTTTATTGCAACCTAATACATTACATGTAAACTTTTAAGCAAATAAATATCCACCGTGAAACCACGTAGAAATCAGTAAAGTGGTTATTGAGTTACAAATAGTAAGAAATAACGTGTTATTTAAGCATGGGATAGGAAATATATAATTACAATCTTTCATTAAAGTGGATATACGAATGTAAATTATGTAGACTACAATAACGTCCATTAAAAAACCCTCATAACGATGCTATTACGGAGGGTTATCAATTGTGAAAACAATGATGTCTAATACGAAAGATACGCCCCTCGAACCCTTACGTGCGGCATTATTGATCTGATGTAATACGCCTGTCAAACGGTCGCAATCGTTGACAGTAATGTCAAACGTCACGTTACCGTTTGTAATAAAGAAATTGTCGTATATTGATATGTTAACGGAGCTCATGCTATTATGGAGGTTTTGAGTGGTGGTACAATATGCATTTGTTTTCATATTGATTGGATAAATCGTTGAAGTAGGATTGAAACTAGTTATGCTCGTGGACTTGGCATCTTTGATCTTATGCTCATATAGGAAAACAACAGATACTTGGAGATGCAAGTAAAACTGCGAGACAGAAGCTATTTAAAATTAAGCAGAATCATCAAAATCAATCCTCACATGCAAATATGAAATAAATTACTTTAAATCTTTAACACACTGATTTGAAGTAATATGGAACATGATTCTTCAGATGTAAAGAGAGTTTTGCAATGTCAGTAATTTTGCGAGTGACCCTGAATGCAAGCTACGGTAACCGCTTACTATCAAATCGACTATGTTTATAGTCTAAAGCCCTCTTAATCCTTTTTCCCCTGAAAAAGGATGGGTAACGCCCCCAGAAGATCCAAACGTATTTATTACCAGTGGCTCAATAGATGTCCAAGAAACCTCGCTCCGCTCGTGTCATACCCCATACGTTCCAACGGTAATGGCCCTCCGTCACACCGTACCCTCACACGTAGCAAACTTCATGAACTATTCACCAGGCAACTCAGCCAGCGATTGAAGCACCCACCTGATTTATGCCTGCGATAGCAGACTGTATGGACGTAGGCTTCAACACTATTTCCATTTTAATTTCAAGTCTGTTTTCTGTCTAGTCAGTGTTTTTACCGAGTTTGTAACGGTTTGTGTTGTTTTGTTTTGTAGGTTTTGAATATTTTAACTGGTTATTGCTCCGATTTGAGGTTGGCTATTGCTATGCTATTTACTAGTTGATCATTTTACATAATATCAACATAACTACTTACAAATTAAGCTTTATTATATGAAATACCTATAGCCGTATAACATTTTTAATCCATATTATTTTCATGACGCAATTTTTTAACTAGTTCTGCTATTAAATCTCAGAAGTAGATTTAACCCACTTTTATTTGACGTATCGATTTGAAACTTGAATGGTTTGGGTGACGATACAATTGTCATGCCATTGAGCTGATCTGATACTGGAGGCAAGATGTGGATAGTAAAACTCTTCAGTTATTAGTAAACCGCTCGAGTTTGGGCCCATATGATTTCCTTTAACGAGCCTTATACATTACATTTAGTCTGTAGCGTACTTTTTAGTATTTTTATATTCATATAAATGGTGGTATATCCGAGATTGATAGACTCTAACACCATAGCATCAATCACGTCGACAGTTGGAACTCTGTGCTTTTTCATGGACAAAGTTTTCGCCAATAGATGGCGCTGCAGTGTATCAACTTCCATACCCTTCAACCTATCGCCATGAAAATAAATACCTCCACAGACAGGACAAAGCCTACAGAGAACTTCTTTTTCTATTAAATATTTAAAAAATACGGTTGTTTCTGGTAAAACACGTGAATAGTGATAGTGAAGTTGAATAGATATAACACGATAAATGGCGGTTGTGGACGTTAGTTTGTGAATTAATAATATGTATGGACGATATCGTTAAAAGTATTTTACATCAATACATTCCTGAAGTCAACCTTGCTTTTGTTTTTCTAAATATTAGTGTAATTCTAACTGAAAAAAAAAACACATTATATTTAATAATAATATGATATTTATAAAATAAATAGCGTTTATTTAAAAAAAATTACATTATTTTATTTAACTGGTAGCGTGTGTTCCAAATAAATTATTTATTTTTCAACAACTTACTGGCGTTTGATTGAGCTAAAATTAGCCATAATTATTATGTTATAAGTTCGTTGATAATGCAATCTTATAGTATGATTGAGCTCGTTTCTATCTTCACCAGTTTGTCCAAGGTTTGATGCTGAAGTTGGATATTAGCTTTTTCTACCAGGGCGCACCATCAACATGTTTCCATACTTTTCTTGCCATCGCACATATAGTAATAGAAGGCAAACAAACAAACAAGCACCCTTATGCTTAAGAAGATTTCAAGATAGCGGTGTAAACAGTACCTTGAAAATGTCTGAAAAATTAAAAATCTAGTTCCGTAAGATAATATTAGACGTCCGGACGTATTCAAAAGGCAGAGGGGCTGCGCAAGTCGCTACTCTTGCGTAGCATCCTCTTTTATTAAAGAAACAACGTTCTGAAAGGTTCTGACAGCTGCCAAACGACGCTAGGCTGTGTTTTATGGTATTATAGGCCAGGAGCTTGATGGAAACTTTACAAGAAGATATACAAGTAGTATGTCGTTATTATTGTCGTTTTGTATTTATTTAAGTTATATAGTAATAGTGTTCAGTTAAAATTGAACGATTATATAAAACTAGCCGTCCCGCGTGATTTTACCCGATATAAAGTATCCTAGTCAATCCAAAAATCTAGCAAATCTATGTGCCAAGTTTCGTTAAGTAGTTTATGGATGAAAGAAGAACATTCATCCATCTACCCTCATAAAATTTCGGAATTATAACATCATCAAGATTTTGTAATTTTATTGTGTTCCTTAATTAATTAATACTTCTCAGTCGAAGGCTGACGTCTGATTCGGTGGTAATTTCAGTAGCTTGACCTTCTTAAAGAATAATTGACTTGGACTTTAATTTGAAAAACTTGGAAGATACTACTTGAAAACTGTTTTTACTAAATTACTTTTATTAATTTTTTCCAGCTATTAAACGCAAATATTTTCGGTGTGTCTGGAGTTAAAATTATTTTGTATTTCTTAGTTGGTTTAGTAAAGAGTAATCACTCTCCTGAGCAAAAGCAACATCTGAACCGATATTACAGACTCGTAAGTGCTTGTAAATAATTATGTGAATAAATTTACAAATTTTAATAACATTGTATATATAAATATTTTTATTTGGCGAAATAGTGAATTACCAGTTTATTATTCTTCGGCCTTAGCTTATATTATTTAGCAAATAGAAACAAATTATTTATCTATTTACTGAAATTTAAGGCTCCTCCAAGTTAAGCTATTGTAATAATTAAATACATCGTATTTTGAGAATACTATTCCTGAATTCAAATCCTCATTGATGCAAACAAATCTTTAATACAATGCATTAATCCTTAGTTTCCATTATCAAATTCTATATCGAGATCGAACGAATTCTATTAATATTTATAGAAGCTTTAATAAATTTTGAATGGTATCAAGTTATACCTTTATTTTGATTTTTTTTCAGATATTTAATAAACATCCTGGAACATTCTTTTTTTTAGAAACGGCCATTTAATCCGACACTAAGCAGAGCTTGTTCTATAGAAACCAGATAACTGATGTACTATAAATAGTGCTTTTAAGTACATACTTAGACAGATATTTAGGTCCAGACACCGAACAAACAGTTCATACACTCAGGTCAGGTTCTCTATCTACCATCAGTAAATGTTATATTTTTTGTCAGCCTGATAACGGATATATTAGATAAAACAGCGGAAGTGCACGCAAGCTCCTAGCCTCGCTGGGCTGCCTACGTATCGAAATGAGAACCGTAATGTCAGATTTTTCGACGAAATTCCGATTTTCCGGGAAACGGGTCGCATAGACCTCGGCTTAGGTACTCAATATGGGACGACTGGAACTCTTTGACGAAAAGCATACATGCCTTACTAGACCAAATAGTTTTTGAGGACTTTTTGGGTGACGTATTTTTTTTGTGATCCGGGAGATGTGTGGGTTAAAATTCTACAGAGAGCTTTCACTCAAAGAAAACATAGCATTATTGGATATACTCGTACCATACTCATATATTAATTATGATCAGTATTAAAAATTTTCACGCATTTTCCTATTTTCCAGGTATTTTTTAATTTTTTTTCGTACAAAACCTTATGAAGACTATCCTACTAATAAAATATCTTAATAATAAAATACATAAAGGTAAATACACCCAATAATATAATAAATGCGAATGTTTGTATGTATGGATGTGTGTTATTCTTTCAAGCAAAACGAATTTAGATGAAACTTGGCAGTTGTATAAAAAATGCCCTGGAATAACACATCAGATACTTTTTTACGGGAAAATGTTACATCCCTCGGGAACGCGGGTAAAACCGCGGGGACAACTAGTTACAAATAAAAAGTGTCAAATCGATCTAACATTTAGATAATACGCTAATCAACGAACAGCGTACTATTTTAGATTAAGTATTTTTTTGATTAAATTGTTATTTTATTATTAAATTAAGTACTGTATATGTAAGTAAATACTGTTATATATATTTAATAATTAAAAAAAAAAACAACCTTCCGAACCGGTATTAGAGTCAGAATATTCATAAGTGCTTGTAAAAGCCTATTTGAATAAAAATATTTTTATTCATTTTTATTAAAAAATTACGCAAGCCTATCCCGTAATATTAACACTAAACATACCATAACCGGGTCAAATGACCCATTTTGAACCATGCATTGAAAATGCACGTATCATCTTATTGCTTTTGCACATTTGACTTCATGACTTTTTCTTACTAATTCATACATACAAGCAGGAAATATAAAGTCACATTACATATGGTAGAAATAGGTACCTAGCAAGTGTTGGTATGATTAGTGTTAAAATATAGTGTCAATAACTTGGTATAGAATAGTTGCAGAACCACGGGCTTTAGCTTTTATCTGAAATTTAAAACACATAAAAAGTGCATGTATTTTCATACGCCATTCAAATGTCTAATTTGCTCCAGTGTACACTAACAAGAACTAATTTGATTTTATTTTTAAACGTCACTGAAGCTGCTGTGTATTTTTATCTTTAATCCAATTTTAGTCTGTTATTTTAAATTGTATTTGGAATTCTCTCCCCTCGTCTGTGTTCCCTGAAACTTGGGGCTCATCATGAAAAGAGTGAAAAGGCTACTAACGGAAAAGCAAGCTCCGTCATCGGTCTCATCTTCACTTACCATCAGGTGGGATTGAGGTCAATCCTAATCCCATCATAAATAAATTAAAAAAAAATGGTTTTACAAATCTTACAGAATTTTTACAAATTGTTTAGTAAAAAAAAAATTTACAAATCGTCTTCAATATCCGGTTGAAACGTCTGAACCTCAATACTATTTTTTCTAAGACCTGGGACATTCTCCAGACACGGTCATCTGATCCCAAACTAAGCAGAGCTTGTATTTATATGTAAACCAGATAACTAATATAATACAACATAGGTAGAGATTTATACATATTATGTATACAGGACGTTACAAAAATACCCGTAAAGCCAAAAGGAGGTTAAATGGGGCCTTATAACGAGTCCATTCACAATATTGAAGAACCGTACTAACGCTGTATAACATACCCTAAAAAAAATGTGATTTTTATGAATGAAAAATAGAAAAACTATTAAAGTAGACAATTATATGGTGAAATAGGTACGTAGGTCTTTCTGTTTAATGATCCCTGATATGACAGCTTACTAGGGTTGTTAGCTTTGATAATTAATTATATTTTTACGGGGTATTTTGTAACACGTTGTATATGTAGAGAGTCACTATTCCTAAGTGCTTAAGTGAAGGCCCATTTTAATAAAAAAAACATTTATTACTTTTTTTTTCTAAATACACCCATATACAGAACAAACAGACATGTTCATGCACACAAATGTTTGTCACAGGTGGGTTTCAAAGAGACCTGTAGCGTGGTTTCAGGGTCACGTACCACCAACTCAACTTGCCAGTCAAAAGTATCATTACAACATATAATTTAATATTTGCGTCCTTTCTTATATTCGAAGCCTTATTATAATCCTTATGAATAGTCTACAACAATTCTAAAGCTTAGACGACGACCCGGCTCAACTTTTGTACAAAACGACATCACATTCAGGTTCCTTCCACTAACTTCGTCATAAATATAAACATTTCAAAGCTATTTACTTCGTATATGTAATATATTTTATTCAATAACAGTTATATTTAAATGAAATGAGTATAAACTTAGGTACATACCGTTTTATATAGAAATGGATATCTTGATTTTTGCACTTTTGTATGCGGATAAAAAATACCCAAAATGTTGATCTGGGTCATAATCTACCTTTTAACAGGCCAGTTGGCTTGGTGGTTAACGCTCTGACTGCCAAACCGAAGGTCGCGGTTTCGATTCCCACCCAGGACAAACATTTGTGTGCATGAACATGTCTGTTTGTTCTGTGTCTGGGTGTAAATATCTATATAAGTATGTATTTAGAAAAAAAAAAGTTGTATATGTAGTATATCAGTTATCTGGTTTCCATAGTACAAGCTCTGCTTAGTTTGGGATCAGATGGCCGCGTGTAAAGAATGTCCCAGGATATTTATTTATTTAACAAAATTTTATAGAAATTCATCTAGTAGATATTGGATTATAAGCGGACATACAGACATATAGTCGATATACAGATATACAAATTAATACACTAGCTTCAATATAGCTTAAAAGTTTATATAGATAGATAGATTTAGATATAAAAACAATGTATATGTAGTATATCAGATAACTGATACTGTACAAGCTCTGCTTAGTTTCGATCAGATGGCCGTGTGTAAAGAATGTCCCGGTATGTTTATTTATTTTTCTTCTTCTTTCGCAAAAAAGGCGATAAGATGTTCGACTTTCCAACAGGTTTATTAAACTTATAAATAACATTCATTTTGGTTAGGTATATCTTTACTAACTTAACCAATTATTATTCTCAAGATAGCCGAACAAATATATCAAAAACGCAACTTAATCGTGACCTCACCTAAGATTTCAAAAGGGCCATTGTATTGATGGAACTTCAGTGTGCTGTCTCAATTATACAAATTTGAGCTCAAGAACAATACGTGGGAATGACCCTTGGTCAAACAACGACCTCTATCTTCCAAAAGGATATAGTAAATCACGTGCGAAGCAACGTAACTGGATTCCATCAGCCATATATTCTCAAAGAAAGCCAAAAGAGAAACGATACGGAAACATTTTTATGTAATACTATCTTAAAAAACAATATTAAAATTGGCGCAAGTGGAACAATGGTAACAAAATGAATATTTATCACTAAATTTGTCAAATAAAATTTAATGTACAGACAGATCCTACAGATTTATATATTCCTAGCTGTTCGTCGTAGCTTCTCCCGCGTTCCCGAGGGATGTAACATTTTCCCGGCACAAAAAGTATCCTATGTTACTTCTAATACCTCCAAGAATATGTGTACAAAGTTTCACGATGATCGGTTAAGTAGTTTTCGCGTGAAAGCGTAACAAGCAAATTTACACTCACATTTATAATATTAGTAGGGATTATAGTTAGCAGAATATAAATTATTACTTTATAGTAAAGATATCATATATGCATTTTAGAGTTCGTCCGGGGAAGTACTACCACCTTACCCATTTCCGCCGTGAAGCTGTAGTGCAATTGTATTACTGTGTTTCGGTTAGAAAGGTAAGGGGGCCGGTGAAATTACAGGCACATGAGACTTAACAACTTCACGTCTCAGGGTCGACAACGCATTGGCGATGCTCCTAGTGTTGCAAATGTCCATAGGCGGCGGTTGACCACTTACCATCAGGTGGACCGTCTGCTTGTTTGTCGGCCCAAGTGGCATAAAAAAAAAATAAAAAAAATTTTTTCGTCGCTTTAGACACTATAAAAACAAAATATATGCTGGAAAGCAATCAAAATAATCTAAAGCAAGTTGGCTTGGTGGTTAGCGATTCTGACTGCCAAGCCTAAGGTTGCAGGTTGGATTCCCACCCAGGACAAACATTTGTGTGCATGGACATGTCTGTTTGTTCTGTGTCTGGGTGTAAATATCTATATAAGTATGTTGGAAAAAAAAAAGTATATGTAGTATATCAGTTATCTGGATTCCATAGTACAAGCTCTGCTTAGGTTGAGATCAGATGGCCGTGTGTAAAGAATGTCCCAGGATATTTATTTATTATTATTATTCAGTGTTGGAGAATCAAATTTGTCCATCAACGTTTTACGGTACTAACTTTCAGTAGATGTCTGAGTGTAGTATGAAGTTTATGTGGTATTCAAATACACACTGTAAATGCTAAACTATCTGCATCTCTGTCTACCTTTTCCATGAATAAACGGTCTTATCAAATACTAAACTTTTCAGCTAAATTGAATTGTTTACTTTTTCATTACACGCCCTTAAAACTTCCTTCAGCTTTTTTAAACCACGCTCGTTTTGTAGTCAAGATAACTTTTTGAGAATTTCTTTGAACCGTTAATAATACATACAGAGGGAATAACAATTTCTTTTGTTATGTTTATGACTTTCTGATATTATCTGCTTTATTTATTTAAATCAAAGATTTTCTTTTAACAATGTAAGATAATTGTTGGAATTATAAATAACGAGTAGGAATGTTTTTGTTTTTTTTTTGAGTGAAGTTTTAATTTTAAGCATGGCAATGGCGTCAGAGTTTTAGCAGATCTAAAACTCTGACGCCATTGCATTCCTTCTGTGAGCAGTCTATCTACCTTTATAAGGTTCTCTACTTAAAGGGTGTCAACGGGATCCTATAGGTAAGCCTCCGCTATTCCTCTCATGAACTGTAATTTTATAATTTTATTTACATAGTACAAATGCGATGTTTTGACTAAAATAGGTACATCAATATTTTTTTTTTATAATCATTTTATAACACAGAATAAAATTTCTTTAAGTAAGTAAACTGTTGTAATATCTCCGTGATAGACGGGGGGATTATAAAGCCTTAGTAATTGAGTCCCTTTAGCACCCTTTGGGTGGGTATAGAACCCTAAAAAATAACTATATTATAAAAGCGAAAGTCTGGATGAGTTGATGTTTGTTAATTAATCAAGGGAGAACGGCTGAACAAATATGGATAAAATTTTACACTGAGATAGATTATAGTCTGGAATAACACATAGGTTTCTTTTTATACCGGGTGAACGTATCATCCTTTCGGAATGCGAGTAAAATCACGAAGCATAACTATTATTGTATAATATTTTAAAATAGCGCACCAAAATTATTTGTTCAGACTTTCATTTAAAAAATAGATTTCTCCATGCATTTTATATTTGAAACTGCTATTCAATTCCCATTCGCAATATAAAGCTGTGTGCACACAGTATAGTAATATCATTCCACTGTGTGTACATAGCCTAGTTGACAAGCGACAACACCGGGCTCTATCTAAATTTATTCTCATACTTCAATCAGAATAAATATGGTTCGAACTCGAAGAAAACATCTTTTTCTTTAGTAAAATTTTCTACTATCCTAACTTATATTATAAATGCTAAAGTGAGTTTGTTAGTCAAACTTTCACGGCTAACGACTGAATAGATCTTAATGTAATTAAGCAATCACATATCCTAAGGTATAAAATAAAAGGGTGAAAAAAATGAAAAATGTTACCTTGCTGAGTTTCTTGCCGGTTCTTCTCAGTTGAAGACTGACTTCCGAACCGGTGGTCGCTTCAGTTACCTTAAATTTGACCATCATAAGTGAATACGCGGGCCAAAACTGAATAAATGAAGTTATGATTTTTTTTTTTGGATAGGGACATAGCTATTTTTTATTCCGGGAACGTGGATGAAACCGAGGGGGACAGCTAGTATCTAATATTTCTCCTAAGTGACATATATGTATAACTGCACATTTAAAATAACCGTTTAAATGTGATCTGTAAATAAATTCCAAGGATTAATATAACGGCACATTAAAGGCAGTAGTGGGTGCGAAGTACACACGTAATACCTGGGTGTATTAAATAAATAAATAAATATCCTGGGACTTTCCTTACACACGGCCCTCCGATCCCAAACTAAGCAGAGCTTGTACTATGGAACCCTGATAACTGATATACTGCGATTTATCTTTCTTTATAATAGGATTCCTTTGACGCACCATCACCTCAAAACTACTGAACAAGTCTTAATAAGTCTTTGTATCACAATGTAGTGTAGTAATAAGTCCCAATGAATCCCAAGACATTCTTCACACATGGTTACCTGATCCCAAGTTAAGCAGAGTGTACTGCTTGTAGTATGGCTACCAGGTAACTGATATACTACATATACTATTTTTTTAATACATACTTATATAGATATTCACACCCAGACAAAAAACAAACAGACATGTTCATGCACACAAATGTTTGTCCTGGGTGGGAATCGAACCCGCGACCTTAGGTTTGGCAGTCATGGTCTCTAACCACCAAGCCAACTGGCCCGTCAATTAATGTTATTCTAAAATTAAGAACTTACCTCAGCCCACTAGTTTTAATGAACAGTGTTGTAAGCAATTAAAATAAAATAATAATGTAGTACCTCTTTTGCTACGAAACGCCTACGAATGCTACGCCGTAGCTGTCTACGACCGACTCTATAATCGATAAGTTATTCAGGTCTCCGTTCCTGGATTGAACAAAAAATATTCTATAAGTTTATAATGAGTTTGTTATTTAGAACATTGGTAATTAACGAAGGAAGAATTCACAAGTATTTTAACACTAGCTGTCCCCCGCAGTTTCACCCGCGTTCCTTAAGGATGTAACATTTTCCCGTTATAAAAAGTAGCTTGTATGTTATTTTAATATATGTTCTATCTATGTGGCAAGTTTCATCCAAATCCGTTAGGTAGTTTTTGCGTAAAAGAGGAACAAACATTCATACATACAAACTTTCGCGTTTATAATATTAATAGGATTAATAAAAATTTACTTTCTAAAAGCAAACGTTAATAGAAAATTTAGCCTATAGTTTTTATTGAAAGGTGCAAGGTTTCTGTCGCTAAAACATATAATAATACTAGCTTCCATCCTGCGGTGTTACCCGTGTTCCAGGTATTTAATGTACCCCAGATTGAATACAACCTATATCCATGTGAAACATCCCAAGGGGGTGAAACCCCAGGACAGCTTATTTAAAATACTTTCATTCAAATCATATCAAAAAGCCTTTATTTCTGAAAGCGAACGTTACAAAATCATTATTTCCAATGATTAATTCTTAATGTCAATTTAGTAATTACTAGCTGTCCCCCACGGTTTTACCCGCGTTCCCGTGGGATGTCACATGTATTATACATAAAAACTTTCCTCTTCAATCATTCTATCTATTAGAAAAAATAGCATCAAAATCCGTTGGGTAGTTTTAAAGATTTAAGCATACATAGGGGTATAGGGACAGATAAAGCGACTTTGTTTTACACTATGTGGTGATATGGATGAATTTATTTTTTAATCGATTTAACCATCATTCATTATCATCATATCAGCCCCGGAATGTCCACTGCAACATAGGCCTCCACTCCTCTTCCACTTCGAACGGTCCTGAGCCGCCTGCATCTAGCGGCTTCCAGCGACTCTGACTAGGACGTCGGTCCACCTGGTGCGAGGTTATCCCACTCGGCGTTTTCCTTCATTAATATCCACATACAATAAATTCAATCGTTCCTAAGAAATCAAACCAACCTTAAAATCATATATTTAGGGTTCAAAGTTCAACAATAAAACGCTTCCCACTACGCGTTGAAGCGACACGTTAGCTTGCGTCTCATATGCAATAAATCCTCGTGCTCAAGTCACGCGAATCCGATCCTTCACCTCGTAAAACGTAAAGTTAACACGACAATGGTCTTTCGACACATAGGAAATCCCCTAGACAGAGATTATGGGTATAAAACACTACCTTTGGAGCTGTTACTTTGACGGAGTCATGGTGATAACAGTAAAAGTAATGGAGTTTTGAGGAAAATGGAAATCAAGTTCGAATGCCGTGGTTTTAGTATTCTGTTACGTTTCTTGGTAATTGGGTTAGAATTAAAATATTTAAAACGATGGTTGCTTAGTGGTAGTGTCGCCAAATGTCGTGTATTTAAATTCATGTGATTAAATACCCCGGAAAATTCTTTCAACACGACCATCTTATCCCAAACGAACCAGATAGCTCTATACTACTTTGTTCAGTTCCAGCATACGATGAAGTAGCATACCTACAGCTTGCTTTATTATGCTTATTGAAGCATGTACTATACATAGCATACCTTACTTGTATAGATTACATCCAGACACAGAACAAACAGACATGTTCATGCACATAAATGTTAATCGTGGGTGGGAATCGAACCCACTACAGGTCAGGGTCTGTACGGACAAAGCCACAAAGCCAAGGTGAAGGACATCGTGAGATAACCAGGGCTCAGTGTAGGGTATTTTGACCCTTCTGGTCTACTCGGGTCAGCAAATGCACATGAGACCTCCTTCCGCTTTATCATCACTTACCATATTAAGCCCTGGTCACATAATCAAAATAAAATAAAATAAAAAAAAACACATACAATAAATCGACTTGTATTATTAGACTACCTATTCTAACATATATCACTAAAATATAAATCAAACATATTTAGGTGATCCGCGCGTGAGGACCTGGATACCTGAAATACAGTGTCGCCCTAGTTTAGGCTCCAGGTCGGACACTCGGGGCGGTTGATGTTATTATTTTAGTATGTATACCTACCTGTTATGTAACCATACTGTACCGATTTGTGTGTGATGAAATAAATGTCTTATTTATTTTATTTATTTATTTATACAAGAAACGTCCTTCGAAGATTTGTTTTATAAAAAAAAATCAAAACCATTTATTCAGTTTACGCCCGCGGAGGGCACTTTAGAAGGTCAAATTTAAATATAAATAAAATTTTTTTTTACGTTGGTACGGAACCGCTCGTCTGCCTATTCGACACGCACTTGGCCGCTTTTTAAATATATATTTCCAAATTTAATATACACTCATAGATCGCCCAAAAAAGTAAATTTTTCAAGTTAAAATAGTAACTTTCAAATATTTAAAGTCAGAAATGTCAACAGCAAATTCCTTTGCCCATCACGAACACCTTTTTAAGTTAAAGTATTAGTATTCTAAGTAAGTACAAAGAGCCTTTGGCGTTGAAAGTTAAACCGAAGTAAATAGAAGGTATTTAGGTACTGTCGGCCACGTAAGTAACATTACAGATACTAATTTACATAACAATCTAAATCTAAAGACCTATTTTGATATACTATTAATATTATAAACTACCAGTCCCCTAAGGTTTCACCCGCATTCCCGAGGGATGTAAAATTTTCCCGGCACAAAAAGTATCCTATGTTACTTTTTATACCTCCAAGAATATGTGTACAAGGTTTCATGATGATCGGTTAGGTAGTGTTTGCGTGACAGCGTAACAAACAAACTAACATTCACATTTATAATATTAGTAGGGATGCAAAAGCTTGTATGTATGGATGTTTGTTACTCTTTCATGCAAAAACTACCAAACGGATTTGGATGAAACTTTGCACATGTGTAGAAAATGTCCTGAAATAACATATACAATACTTTATGTTCCGGGAAAATGTTAAATGCTTCGGGAACACGAGAGAACCCAACCCGCGGGGGACAGCTAGTATTTTTTTTTTGTATACCAGATGGCCGACTAACAAGCGGATGGTCCACCTGATGGTAAGTGGTCACCGTCGCCTATGGATATTTGCAGCACTAGGGGCATCGCCAATGCGTTGTCGACCCTGAGACGTGAAGTTGTTAAGTCTCATGTGCCTGTAATTTCACCGGCCCCCTTACCTTTCTAACCGAAACACAGTAACACAAGTGCACTACTGCTTCGCGGCAGAAATGGGTAAGGTGGTTGTACTTCCCCGGACGAACTCTGCACTAAGAGCTCTACTACTCGAAAAACAAGCCATATTTGTTACCGTTGTGGGTAGCGCGTAAGAACTGTAAGAAGTTGAGTTGTACGAGTATAATTCCAGGTAGATATAAATTGCATATATTTGCATACTAACTATTCAGTTTAGCCAATATTTTTACACTAAAAATAGCACTAGACGCACTCCTTAGTAGTTTTTATATTATATTATATTGACGACAGGCGACCCTGACTGCCAAGTCGAAGGTCGCAGGTTCGATTCCCACCCAGGACAAACTTTTGTGTGCATGAACATGTCTGTTTGTTCTGTGTCTGGGTGTAAATATCTATAAAAGTATGTATTTAGAAAAATAAAGTAGTATATCAGTTATCTGGTTTCCATAGTACAAGCTCTGCTTAGTTTGGGATCAGATGGCCGTGTGTAAAAGAATGTCCCAGGATATTTATTATTGTAGTTGACAGTACTAAGTGAAGGTGCCACGCCTCATTGCGTTCTGGGAGCGCAAGTCTTAGGAATGCTAATCCCCTTTGTGGTAAAGTGGTAACGACATATTTGTATGAAGTGTTGGCGTATATATGATTATAAATGTATATTATCTTGCGCATTTATATTCAACAACACAAATGATTGAAATAATGGCGTATTTTAATTGTAACTCGTCGCGGCTCTCAAAAACTGCGTAAATGTACATGTAAAAAATCTATAATATTATGAATGTGAATGTAAGTTTGTTTGTTACGCTTTCACGCGAAAACTACTTAACCGATGTTTCGTTCGCATAGTCCTCGCCAAAGTAGCTTTAGTGTATTGAGGCTGGGTATTTTCCATGAAGCACGGGCAACATTTGTTTCGCCCAATGCGTACGGTATTTGTATAAAAACTAATATCCAATGACCCTCCAACTAACTAAGAAATTAGGCAGCGCCGAACGAATTGATCTTCGGGCAGATCCTATTGCGACACGGAACCATCAACATCGCCAGCTTCCACTTCAACGAAATCGGATCGAATAAAGCAAACTATAAGCCCTAACAAAGTGCCAGTTTTAGCAGTTTTGAAGTGTATATTTTATAAAAATAACTACGATCGTCCACCGGCCGGTGAGTGCGCGCTTCCACCCAGTGCAGGAGTAGATATCCAAACCGTCGGCAGAACCAAAAGCTTGAGGTGATCAGCAGTTGGTTTCCCAGGTACGTACGCATTCTATTGTTACTTGGAGAAATTCCCGTGTGCTTTACACTGACTACTTGGCGATTACTATTGAACATCCCCGTGTAATTGACCCAGTGTGACCTGGGCAGAGCCCGTACGTCACATCTGTATGGTGCCGAAACCCGGGATCACTTTATAATAAATAAAAAAAAAAAAAAAAATAGATTTTCTGCAAATTAACGGTGGTATTTACTGAAAATTTACAACTAGGTTATGTCGCCAATTTTGAATTGTAAGGTAAGGTCCTACACAACTTTATTTTCGTCTCCGCCATTTTGTGCTGAGTTGTAGTGTACCTATTCATAGTTTTGGTTTGAACGTAACGGATGGAAAATGCTTAAAAATATTTTTAAGTGAAATTATTTGCTATTACATTTCAAAGACAAATGCGCACTCAGGTGGCCGGCGTGTAACTCGACTACTTTAGAACTGCGGCACGTCTTAAATTAATTGTAGTTTGTCGTTTTGGTTGATCTAATTCTAATAATCATTCTTCTAACCGTTTTTTTTTGTTTATTACCAGATCATATAAACAATCTTCAATAATCTTCGGTGTTTATATTTATCGGCTGGTGCAAACAATTAACTTTTTTTTTTCTTTTTTTTTTTTCTAAAATTATACAACTTAGTTAAATATCTATGTGCTATCAATCGAATTGAAACCAATTCTAAACGTTTTAATAATTTTGAAAAAACAAACCAAAAATCTTATTGCGTGCACGTAGTGATCGGTTTTGTGTCGTCCTTTTACACGTTCTCCATAACAAATTTGTAACCAACATTCAATTAGTTATTGCTACCTGCGTAATTCAAAATAACTGTAATTTTTTTGTTTTTTTTATTTATTTTTTTGTTTTATTTCGTCATTAACTATCGCCCTTTCATACCACGAGTACTGGATAGTTTACTTTTTACCAAACGTAATTCTTGTAAGGTAGTAAAAGGTCTATTGCTAACGAAGCTTGACCAAATAAATAAAATATGTCGTTTTGTCCCAAAGGTAAACGAAAGTTGAGTAAATCAAAATCAAAGTCGGTCGATGAAGGATATTCAGTTATTGATCTACCCTCCTTGCGAAGGAAACGAACAATAATTTTCAATCGTATAACTAAAACTCGTGAATTGAGTTTAGAAGCGCGGTCAGCCGTTGATAAACATAATTTATTTTTTTCCCATTACGACGATGTCCAGACCAACGTTGCTAAGTTCGAGGAGCTGCATTTCATCATTATTGATCTTTCTGATAGACCCGAGGAAGATCAAAGGGTACAAGAAAATTTCGATGAAATGTACTTTGAAATAAAATCAATTCACCGTCAATTGACAAAACCTGAACCACGTTTACCGTCATCAAGTGTTACTACACAGATCAAATTACCCAAAATTTCGTTACCCGTATTTTCTGGTGATATTAAACAATGGCCGGAGTTTATTGATAAATACAACACTCTTATTCACAATTGTTCCTCATTAAGTGACACTGAACGCTTTCACTATTTGGTGTCGTCGTTACGTGACGATGCGGCAAGCGTCATCAGATCTTTTCCCGTAACAGGGGAACACTACCGGGACGCGTATGACTTTATCGTGGCGCGGTATCAAGACGATCGTGCACTTGCGTTCACGTGTTGGCGGGATATTCTAAATGTTAATTTGAAATTAGCAAACGTTCATGAGTTTAGGCGTTCGTTGGATTCAGTAGATGAAAACTTATGCATATTGAAACGCTTAAATTTACCGGTTGATCAATGGGATTTCGTACTGAACTATCATATTCTATCGAAGCTAGACTCAAAACTGCGTTGTGAATTCGAGGAGCAACAAACTGATAATAAACTGATAAAATTTTTAGAACTTAAAATTTTCTTGCAAATGAAATGTGATGCGCTCTTACGTGATGCTCATTTTGTTACCACCCGAGAGGCTAGCAAGGCTAACCAGTCCTCAGTACCGCAAACACAACATAAACGATACTTTAATAATACAAATCATACGCTACTCGCTTCGTCATCTGAAGGAAATTCGTCAAAGAATGGTTCGTATTCAAACTTTCCGCAGTCACCCTATAAGTGTTCGTTTTGTGGAGAAGCTCATAGCATTACGCAGTGTAAGGAATTCCTGCAAAAATCTGTGTCAGAACGCATGGATGTGGCATTATCAAAACAATGGTGTTTCAATTGCCTAAAAGCATCACACCATTTGAAGGATTGTATGTCAATATTTTCCTGCCAAAAGTGTAAACGTAAACATCATACGTTATTGCACAACGATGATCGGAAGTCTCTACCAACTAATTCGGCGTTAGTCACAAACGGTATTTCTGATACGTCAATGGTGCCCACGAACATGACTGTGTTGTTAGCTACTGCTTTAATTCAGTTAAAAAACAATGATGGTTGCTTTATAACGTTTAGAGCGTTGTTTGACACTGGAAGTCAAAATAATTTCATAACTGAAAGTGCTGCCCAATTACTAAACTTCAAGCCTTCCGCAACAAACGTTCATGTCAACGGGTTGGGAGGTATGGCGGCTGCCATCAAAGGTCATATCTTTTGTACAGTGGGTACAAATAATCAACCTGTATTCGAATTAGACCTGCAAGTAATTCCAAATATTTGCAGTGAACAGCCGATATCCAAACTCAATAGTACAGGGTGGACACACATAAAAAACTTGGACTTGGCAGATCCCGGTTTTGATATTCCTGGTCCAATCGATGTACTGCTTGGAGCAGATGTTTTTGCGGAATGTCTATTGAGCGAACGAATCAAGGGTACTTCCACTCAGCCACCGGCTTTCAACTCCATCTTTGGTTGGCTTTTGTTGGAGAAATCGCCTCTAGCGGGAAATTCATTGACTGCTACAGTTCAGGGTAGAGGGGACACCGATCTGACAAATATCGTACAACGATTTTGGGAACTGGATACTCTTCCATCAGCTTCTAGCCTGACACCAGATGAATTGGCATGCGAGCAGAAATTTCTGTTGGAGCACTCGCGGGATGAGTTAGGCCGGTATATCGTAAGACTCCCATTCAAGGACGACCTTGAACCTGTTTTTCATGGAATTCGTGATATCGCTTTACGGCGCTTTCATGCTATCGAACGTCGGTTGGACCGAGATCCGGAGCTTAGTCGTCAGTATTCGGAATTTATGGCAGACTATCTGGCGAGTGGCCACATGTCTTTGGTACCTACGGAGGAGTTAGGTAAAGGTAAATACTATATTCCTCACCACTGTGTTACCAACCTTGGAAGCCACACTACCAAATTGCGTGTCGTTTTTGATGCTTCTGCTCGAGATGGTAACAACAAATCTTTAAACGATACCTTACTGAAGGGTGCCAAGTTGCAAGCCAACATAAGTGAAATTCTGTTGCGGTTTCGGGAGTCTGCTTTCGTGTTTATGGCAGACATTAAACAAATGTATAGGCAAGTGTTAGTCGACCCCTGCCATCGGGACTATCAACGGATATTTTGGAGGTTTAGTAGTGATGGCCCTATACAAGAATATCGATTAAATACCGTTACTTACGGAATTGCCTCAGCACCTTTTCTTGCATGTAGAACTATTCAGCAATTGGTCCAGGATGAAGGGGATGCTTTCCCTATTGCAAAAGAGATATTATCCTCACGCACAGGAATTTATGTTGACGATATTATTTCCACTCGAAACTCATTAACGGAAGCACTCTCAGCTAAGGCGGAACTTATTAGTTTACTTCATTTAGGAAGGTTTCATTTGAGGAAGTGGGCAAGTAATGACCTGAGAGTATTGTCTGATTTGCCGCCTGAAGATTGTCTCATGGATGCGATTTCATTCGATGACGCAGAACCGTTCACCTTGAAGGTTCTTGGTTTGAAATGGGACCCTAGTACTGATAGTTTTCTTTTTGATGTAACCCCCAGTACACGTCCATGTACTAAACGTACAATTCTAAGTGAGGTAGCAAAAGTGTTCGACCCCTTAGGTTTTCTTTCTCCTCTGACCATAAAGGCAAAATGCTTAATACAACAGCTATGGATAATTGGTGGTGGATGGGATGATATCCCTCCTCATAATATCGTTGCCTTGTGGGATGACTATCAGCAGCAAATAAAAATAATACAAAAATTGAGAATTCCGAGACGACTAACCATTGATGGTGCTAAATATTATGAGCTCAATGGTTTCTGTGATAGCTCCGAGGCTGCTTACGGAGCTGTTCTTTACATGAAGATAGTCGATCAACGAGGTAAAATACATATCATGCCAGTTTGCTCAAAAGCGCGAGTAGCACCGATAAAAAAGGTATCATTACCGCGACTAGAACTTTGCGCAGCTGTTTTATTGGCAAACTTGGTTGAATTCTTTAAGACAACATATAACATGCCAGAATCTCCTGCGATAAACTTTCATTTATGGTCCGATTCAACTGTTGCACTATCCTGGTTACGCTCTCATTTGTCTCGGTGGGCGACTTTTGTGGCAAATCGTGTCAGTCATATTCATGATCTCACTCCAACCGAATGGTGGCATCATGTCTCTTCAACCGATAACCCTGCAGATATTTGTTCTCGAGGTCAACTTCCTCATGAGTTGCTTCATAACTCATTATGGTGGGAAGGACCTTCATGGCTTTCGCAGAACTCCGGATACCATCCCGACACCGTAACTGATACGGATGATGATCCACTCGCGCTCGAAGAGAGTAAGGCTACCGTTCCGGTCTCGTTGGTTCTTCAACAAACTACCACTCTGCCCCATGGTGCAGATGATTCCCTATTTAACAATCTGTTGTCAAAGTTTTCTTGTTTAGATAAAACTATCCGAATTGTTGCATATTGTTACCGATTCATTGACGCTACCCGGAACTTACCTAAAACCTCATCTAATAATAAATTCATAACGAACAGTGAACGCAACAATTCTTTGATGATTATTGTAAAACATGTCCAATCCGATGCATTTAATGATGAGATATCAAGATTAAACACCGGTCAAGTGTTACCTAAACCTTTCCGCAAACTCAATCCGTTTATCGATGATCGTGGAATTCTCAGGGTGGGCGGACGTATTTGTCATGCGGGAATTGGTTTTGAACAACGGCATCCAGCGCTGTTACCCAATGATTCGCCTTTTACCACCCAACTTATTGAGTCGATACATCGTACCTACTGTCACACCGGTGTTAACACCACACAGTTTTTATTATTACAACAATTCTGGATCGTTTCAGCAAAGCGAGCAGTTAGACGCTGTCTTTCCAAATGTATTCGCTGTTACCGTACAAGACCCCAACCTCTACAGCCATTTATGGGCGATTTGCCTATCTACCGTGTCAATCAAGTCAAACCATTTTCGTCTGTGGGAGTTGACTTCGGTGGACCATTTCGCATTAAACTGGCCCAGCACCGCGGAGCTAAGTTGGACAAAGCGTACCTTTGTTTGTTTGTGTGTTTTACTACTAAAGCGGTACATCTGGAAGTTGTGTCCTCCTTATCGACTGATGGTTTTATCGCAGCCCTACGTCGATTTGTAGGACGGCGGGGTAGATGTAACGTAATCCATGCGGATTGTGGAACGAATTTCGTAGGTGCACGAAATCAGTTTTCGGTTTTGATGGAGAATGCTGCCGGTACGGAACGTATAGACTTTCGTTTCAATCCCCCATCTGCACCCCACTTTGGTGGAGTTTGGGAAATTCAGATTAAAGCCGCGAAGTCACATCTTTATCGAATAGTTGGTGATCAAGTTTTAACATTTGAAGAATTAACCACACTCTTTGTCCAAATTGAAGCGGTTTTAAATTCACGACCCTTATGTCCATTGAGTTCAGACCCAAATGATCTATCGGTATTAACTCCTGGTCACTTTTTGACCTTGGAACCGTTAACTGCTGTTCCGGAAAAGGATCTGTCTGGAATAAAGTTATACAGACTCAGCCGATGGCAGCTGATACAATCATTCCAACAAAATTTTTGGAGTCGTTGGAAGAATGAGTATCTCCACACATTGACGGAACGGGCTAAATGGACCCAAAGGTCAAAGCCATTAAAATTAAATGCTATGGTTCTTATTAAAGATGACAATCGAACACCGTTACATTGGCCGCTTGGTCGAGTAGTCGAGTTGCACTCCGGTCTCGATGGAGAAGTTCGCGTAGCCACCATAAAAACGGCCAATAATAACTTGATCAAACGACCGTTGGTAAAATTGTGTCCACTGCCAATAGAGTAGTATTCATGTGAATGTAATTTAGCTTTTATTTTTATTTATTTTTGTATTTTCTTTTTCATTTTCATCATTATGTATCTTTGTTAACGTTAAAATCTTCAGATGTCTTTTAAATCGTGAATGTTCAGAAAATACCAACTGTATTTTGGTGGGCGGGATGTTTCGTTCGCATAGTCCTCGCCAAAGTAGCTTTAGTGTATTGAGGCTGGGTATTTTCCATGAAGCACGGGCAACATTTGTTTCGCCCAATGCGTACGGTATTTGTATAAAAACTAATATCCAATGACCCTCCAACTAACTAAGAAATTAGGCAGCGCCGAACGAATTGATCTTCGGGCAGATCCTATTGCGACACGGAACCATCAACATCGCCAGCTTCCACTTCAACGAAATCGGATCGAATAAAGCAAACTATAAGCCCTAACAAAGTGCCAGTTTTAGCAGTTTTGAAGTGTATATTTTATAAAAATAACTACGATCGTCCACCGGCCGGTGAGTGCGCGCTTCCACCCAGTGCAGGAGTAGATATCCAAACCGTCGGCAGAACCAAAAGCTTGAGGTGATCAGCAGTTGGTTTCCCAGGTACGTACGCATTCTATTGTTACTTGGAGAAATTCCCGTGTGCTTTACACTGACTACTTGGCGATTACTATTGAACATCCCCGTGTAATTGACCCAGTGTGACCTGGGCAGAGCCCGTACGTCACAACCGATCATCGTGAAACTTTGTACACATATTTTTGGAGGTATTAGTATTATTTTAGGAAGTAACATAGGATACTTTTTGTGCCGGGAAAATGTTACATCCCTCAGGAATGCGGGTAAAACCGCGGGGGACAGCTAGTAATAAATATCCTAGGACATTCTTTATACACGGTCATCTGATCCCAAACTAAGCAGAGCTCGTACTATAGAAACCGGATAACCGATTTTTTTTCTAAATACATACTTATGTAAATATTTACACCCAGACACAGAACAAACAGACATGTTCATACACACAAATGTTTGTACCGGATGGCAATCTAACCTACGACCTTCGGCTTGGCAGTCAGGATCGCTAACCACCAAGCCAGCTGGCCTGTCGAAGACTTGAGAAGAAAGGAAAAGAAAATATAAGTTATGTACCTGTTGCTAGAAAGATATGAATATACATTGTTTAGATTGAGTGCTGGCTGCGCCGCGCGTGCTGTCGTGACAGTGGTTGGTGCGCGACTAAATGGAATTAAGTCAATTACCATCATTTTATGTTGCCATTTCTGAGCGCAAACAACGCATCTATAGTATGTATATATCAATGGGTTGAACAGACTTATATTTACAAAACACTGAAACTAATCTATGTTATTGATAATTTAGTACAAAACTTTTGTATGTCAATGTACCAATAATAATTGAAATATGTAAGTACATAAACCCAAAATCAATAACTTAAATAGTTTCGATTTATACTAGTCTAGATCTAAAAGGTCCGTATTGACAGATATGTTATTGAAATATCATTCTTATTGCTATTGTTACAAGATTCATCTCTGAATGGTAAATTTTTATAATTGTCGAGTCGTGTAGCATAGTAAGATCATCTATTGATCTATCCAATGGTTAATAGTAGAGCTCTTCCGGGGAAGTACTACCATTTTACCCATTTCTGCCGTGAAGCAGTAGTGCAATTGTATTACTGTGTTTCGGTTAGAAAGATAAGGGGGCCGGTAAAATTACAGGCACATGAGACTTAACAACTTCACGTCTCAGGGCCGACAAGGCGATTAGCGATGTCCCTAGTGTTGCAAATGTCCATAGGCGGCGGTGACCATTTACCATCAGGTGGACAATCTGTTTGTTTGTAGGCCCAAGTGGTATAAAAAAAAAATATGCATACTATTACGCCATAGGGTTGATTTTTAAATAACACTCACAGACTTGTTTGATCTCTGGAGTTCAAATATGGTAAACGAAACCTAACACCAATTTTAACGGTCCAAGAAAAATATACAAACGAGTACTACCCGAACTATGTTTAACCCAAAACTGTTTACCCGACCAAATTTAAAATAACAACTTCCCAGTTCGCCCTAAAGGACCGGCGGTCGTCCGCAAGCTGGCCTCATCACCCGGGTAGGGTCGGATGGACCCGGAACTTTTACAAAGAGTGTTTTCATTATATGTAAATATGTCTAGTTGTAGTCATTTTTGGGTCAATGGAGATTGATAAAGTACCTCATAAATTATCAGGAGAACGATTTACTCGAAGTATATAACGATATTGAAATCTATGCTACTGTATGAAACTAGAATTTTTCTGTACATCTTTTTTTGGCCAAATTTCGTGATGACATCACTGACGCAAATAATTTTTTTTAACTATTTATTTCATATTAAAAAATAACAAATTATACATACAATTTTCCTTGCCAAGCTATATAGCTTGTTGGCAAGATACCCTCGTTAATAATACCATATATTTAATGTAGGTATTTAACTCTATTTATATTTACTGAGATTAGTTTGTGTCCACTGCATTTCAGGAATGAACCTCACAGATTACAGTGTCACATTTGCCGAGCATTACATCCTTGAGTTTGTATATTTTTGTCTATCATATATGTCCTTTAATAACTCAAGGACGAATCAACTGATCTTGAAGAAAATTGGTATATAGTCAGAACATGTGGTTGCTCGAAGATAAGTCATACATATGATATCGATAAACGCTGATAAAACTGCCGGCGACAGCTACTAGAATATAAGATAAAATTTTGTGTTAATATGTTACCAAAAAATTTACCAAAAATGAAACGTTTTTTTAATAATATAAACTAGTGCTTGACTGCGATCCCACCTGATGGTAAGCAGTGATGCAATCGTTGATGTTGAGGCGCACTAGTTTATTAAGAGCCTATTCACTCTAGCCTTCTAGTATTTTTTTTTCATTTTTAGATGAGTTTTAATAGTACTAAATCTAATTTACCGACGTTAGAGTCTCACCATTCTTAAGGCTTATTTGAATAAATATATTTCGTCTTACTTCTATTGTAAATTCGAAAGTTTGGATGGATGTTTTTTCCTCCATTACGCCAGAACAGCTCGAAGGTTCTGGATAAAATTTGGCATAGAGACAGATTATAGTCTGGAATAGCACATAAATTATTTATTCCCGGAAAATGTAACATCCTTCAGGAATGCGGGTGAAACCGCGGGATAAATAATAATAATAATAAATATCCCGGGACATTCTTTACACACACGCATGTAATCCCAAACTAAGCAGAGCTTGTACTATGGAAACCAGACAACTGATATACTACATATACTCGTACAACTCTTTTTTCTTCTTCTCTTCTTTCATGCACACAAATGTTTGTCCTGGACGAGAATCGAACCCGCAACCTTCGGCTTGATAGTCAAAGTCGCTAACCACGAAGCCAACTGGCCTGTCTAGCTAGTTAACTAGTTATTTCATAATCGCCAGTAGTTCTCTTTAGTTGTTTTTCATTTAAATGGTCTATGCAGCTGGTAGGCATTACGGAACTCTCTGTTTGAATAAAGTTGATGAGCTCTAAACCAAAGTTTCGAACCCTGGAACCGCAACTAATGTAATTAGTGCAAAATTAGGAGTTGTAATCCACCATCCAGCCGCTTTGTTGTTGCACTTGCTTCAGACGTATGTGTTAGAGGTGAATGTTCTCATCAATAAGGACTTGACTTGGCTAGTTCTCTTTGGGCACGTTGTTAGTTACCTTGGTAAGATCTATGCTGTGTGGAAGAGCGAAAGGTTGGGCTTTGGAAATATGCTGCAAAATATCTTGTATTATGTTTAGGCAGTACCAGATGCCCGAGCTTTGATCGGTATTTTATTTTTGTAAATTATGTAAAGTTGATTATTGGCTTAGTGTTGCTTAACAACGCCATCTACTGGAGTAGCTTTAATGTTGTTGTGTCATTAAAACAGTTCAGGTCATTGCTTTCAGACTATGTTTAAGTCAATTTACCGATAAAGTTGATCATTGAAAACACGGCTAAAACGACATTTTCTGAAAATGAATCCTAGTTAGATCGATTTATCGCCCCCGAAAACCCCTGCATACTAAATTTCATGAAAATCGTTGGAGCCGTTTGAATTGCTCGTTTAAAGGTATTAGATTTTCTAGGGAAGGATATCTTTATTTCGTTATACCTTCATCTGAATTTAAGACTGAGTGTAATGATCCATTCTAAAAGTATTATAAATGCTCAAGTTTGTACTTAGTTGTTCAAACACCGTCACCAATAAATACTTGACAAATAGGTAGAAAATTTCCAGAAATAATATAATTGATTCGGTTTATAGGGGGTCGGTAATTGAGTGAATGAAGTGTGAAATTACAGCCACAAGACGCTTAACAACATCATGTCTCTGGGTCGACAACGCATTAATAAATATTAATTGACCTCTAAACCTTCAAGAAAAGCGTACTTTTTTTTAAAAGGCCGACAACGAAATTATTGCACATCTGTTGTTGCGGGTGTCCATGGGCGGCAGCAATCGCTTACCATCAGGCGATACGTCTGCTCGTTTGGCTACCAACAGAAAAAAAAAAGAATCAATGATGCATCTGGTACATATAGGCGGCGTTGATCACTGACCATCAGGTGGACCGACGGCGTATTTAAAGATATGATTTTCAAATCCGCGGATCGACGCCCAGTATCCTAGAAGATGTAGGCAGAGATCAGAGACCCAATTTCCTCCGAAGATATTTTTAAGTCCCTAGAAACGTGACATGCGGTGAACATTGTCGCGTTGCCTTTTGCTTCTGCATTCTTGGATTCAAACCCGCGACCTTTACCGTGTCTAACGGCATGATGATATGAGTTATCTGACCCGTCTTTGCTCTCCCTTGCAAAAAACTCAAAATACTCGAAAAGTTGAATGTAATAAAAAAATACTATGAACTAAAATAAAAACTAAGTGAACATTATTTAGAAACTTAAATCAAGTTTGATTTTTAATTAAATCACTCTCTCACTAAATTAAATACTTTGAAACAACACTTTTTAAATGGTAAAGAAAATATTTCGACAGATTTTAATCAAACACCTTTTCGAACTGAAAATTTCGAGAATGTTCAAATTAAATTTTATTAAATAGTTTGCAGCTTTATATATATATATTTTTTTTTTATGCCACTTGGACCGACAAACAAGCAGACGGTCCACCTGATGGTAAGTGGTCACCGCCGCCTTACATTTGCAACACTAGGAGCATCGCCAATGCGTTGTCGACCCTGAGACGTGAAGTTGTTAAGTCTCATGTGCCTGTAATTTCACCGGCCCCTTTACCTTTCTAACCGAAACACAGTAATACAAGTGCACTACTGCTTCACGGCAGAAATGGGTAAGGTGGTAGTACTTCCCCGGACGAACTCTGCACTAAGAGCTCTACTACTCTAAAAAGACTCTATTTAGATCGAGTCCCTTACAAAGTATGCCCAGTTAAGTAAGGGTTGAGAATTTTGAATAGATATAAATTACGGACACATGAGATATAACAACTTCACGTATTGGAAATGCCCCTGGTGTTGCAAATGTCTATAAGCGGCGGTGACTACTTACCATAAGGTGGACCGTCTTATTTGCCGACAAACTAAATTGAACGCTATAACGAACGCGAATAAAGGCTAAGTAGGGAAGTATTATGTGACTTCCAAATCTTGGAACTGGCTATCGAGTGAAGCTGTGACACCGTTATCTTGGCGTCAGATTTTCAACAGGATGCTGGCTAGACGCTTTATCTATATTCATATCTATACAACTATATAAATCTGTAGGAACAGACGTCTATATGTATTTATAAATCAAGATCGAATTAACCAATCTTGATGAAAATGTGCAACCTCTCAACTGGAATATTTTTTATCTCGTTTTTGCCATATTTTTCATTGATGCTCCGCTCCGATTGGTCGTAGCGCGATGTTATATGGCCTTTCTCAACAAATGGACTAGTCAATTAAAAAAAATATATATTTTCGGTCCAGTAGTTCCTGAGATTAGCGCGTTCAAGCAAACAAACATACTCTTCAGCTTTATATATAAAGTATAGATAGGTACTTAGGTACCTCTAGTTTATCTAATACGACCAAAGAACCCAAAGTTTAAGTCCACTCCTCAAATGCCACAGATCCGATTTAATTGTGGTTACCTCCTGAACTTACCGCCTACCTGACCCAGTTACGTATAATATAAGTTACGACTAAGTTGTGTATGCAAAGACGCTCGGGAATGTAGTATACTATAAGTAAGGTTGCGTTCAGATGACTCAATTTAAAATTCCTCTCAGTTCTGATTTATCCGGAGGATTTTAATGCAGCTTTTTAAATTACTTTTTGGGCATGCTTTTAACGTATTTTCTCCATTTCATTTTTATTTAAATCTCTGTTTATTCTCACAAGTAGTATTTTGTATAGTTTTTTAGTTAGTCTTTTATATCGAATTGCGTAGTATTTTTTTATAGAGCATCTTGGTTGCTGATTTGTCTATATCACAGTGTTTTTAATTAATAATTAATTTTTAGGCCATGTCATATTATTTAGTCCTTTTTATCTTTAATTTAGAACATATTTACTTAATAAACAAACCTAGGACACGATTTATATCAGGCCATCGATTTTAAATAAAGCTGAGATTACCAGATATTTTTTAACTTTTTGTTAAGTCACTTTTTTGAACTAAGTAGATAAAGTACAAACATGTTGATGCACATTTTTATGTCCTGGGTGGAAATCGAACCCTAGGTAGTCATAGCAGTCAGGGTATCTAATCCTCCAACTGGCCCAACCATGGTGAATACACCCTTATTGGGCCGCCATTTGGTAGAACATTTTTTGTACGAAACTTATTAACCATAGTAGATTACCGTATTTTTAACTGTACTCATATAGCTTTTCCTAAATGATAATTAGACCAAATCGTTTCGTCACCCGAACAGCTCGGAACAACCCCGATTATCACCACATTAAAGCAGCAAGAAGATTAATGTTAGCACCGATTATTTTTATAATAAACAAACACGTGTGAGTCAGCCCTACGATATAGGTACAGTGCGTGTCACAGTTTGCGTGATATTGTACGTGCTACAGTGACGGACGTGACGTCAGGTACAGTCGTCCACGTAATTTATTTGCCTTCAAGGGCTAAGGGTAATTTAGCGAGGCTATTTGTCAATCCAGCCTGAGTTAGGTCACGATTGGTATCAATAGAGTTTTGAGATTGGATTTTGTACTTTACGTATTGAATTGAAGGTGGGGTTTGTATTGGGAATGTGGGTTTTGGTACAAAAGCCATGAGGTCAGATATTTATTTGTGTCAAAAGGCTGAGTATTGAAGAGAGTGAGATATTGGATACCCCTGGTATTGCCAATGTTTGGCCAACCTATACAAGTGCCACAAGCACCAATTGTAGCTTTGCAACAGATTTTCTATCGGTGGACCAATATAGTTCTATCCTGTCCTGCTATAATCATATTACTATTACAAATGCGAATGTTTGTTACTCACTCACATCAGAACTGCTGAACGGATCGGTATGAAATTTGGCACAGAGATAAAGTATAGTTTGAAGAGCACATAGGCTTTTATCCCGGGAACATGTAACATCCCCTGGGAACGCGGGTAAACCATGAACAGCTAGTAAAAATCCAAAAGCTTGAGAGGATATTTGTAACCCTTTCACGCAAAATCTACCGAACCGATTTACATAAAGATTATATTAACAAAATATTTATTGTACCTGTAACTTAACTTTTAAGTATGAAATGTCTTAGAGGAGCGGGATCTCCTAACACAAGCAAATCTTTGCTTAAAAGGAGATCCCAAAAAAACATATATGTAACTTAAGCTAAGTTTTTTAAATATTTTTTTTATTGTTATTAGGTTTAGGTAACTCGGCCCATATACAGAACATGCACTAGAATCATATAGGATACTTTATATCCCGGGAAAATATAACTTCCCTCGGGAACGCAGGTGAATCCGCGGGAGACAGCTAGTGTATTATAACTCCACTCGTACGATGACGCTATTGTTATGTAGTTGAGCCAATTAATACGATTTTAAAATCATACAATCGAGTCATTCTATTCGCTTCGAATGAACAATCAAGTTATTTTCAGTCGGTATTTCTGCCTTTTCGACGTTAAAATTTCAAAGGAAAATAAACTCTATTGATTATTGATAAGGTTCATCTGCATCGTCCTTCAATAACTAATTGGTAACCAAGCTTTGAACTTTAGAAGAGTACTTCCGAGGTCTTAAAATTGCTTTCTTTTTAAATATTCCACGAGATTTGTAAAGAATATAACTAAATATTTAAATTGCAATTATAGGCACATGAGACTTAACAACTTCACGTCTCAGGGTCGACTACGCATTGGCGATGCCACTAGTGTTACAAATATCCATAGGCGGCGGTGACCACTAACCATCAGGTGGACCGTCTGCTTGTTTGTCGGCCGAGGTGGTATTCGTTGAAGAATTCTACCATGTCTTCAAAGTTTATGGTCTGATAATAGCAACATTTTTATGTGGCAACACTGGTGATATTTAAAATTAGAACAGAATCATATAGTTCAGATTTGATAGAATGATATTATGACTAATATTTCTAATAATATATTACTTAACAATTAAACGAAAATGTAAAAAAAAAGCTATGATTTATTGTTCGATATTTGATTTTTTCTCGATAAAAGCACGGGGTATTTTTTATAGCAAGAATGTCGACAATCAGGCGGCCTATCTACCTCAGACGTGAATTATTTGAGCCCCATGTACCTGTCATTTCTTCAGACAACTTTTCGTACAGAAACAGTAACAAGTGCACTACAGCTTCATGCCGGAAATAGGTAAGGTGGTATTTTCCTAGATGAACTTTGTATAAACGGGGTATACTGTATCAACAGCCGATATATCAAGCTGACTGTACCAAAGTGAAGGAAGAAGGGTAATACAAACGGATATTGACTGTATATCATCGCAGACGACATTCTGAATAGAAACTACTTTCGCAACATTTTTTTTATAAATCTATGTACAGCGGCTTTCAATTTGCGAACAAAAATACACTTTAAGTTTAATTTCTGAGAGTCTTTAGTGGTACTTGAACTTTAAGATATACGATTATTTTGGGATTTAATATTTAATAAAAGCAGTGGTGGGTATGTATTACTGCTTTTCGATTAGAAAGGTAAGGGAGGCGGTGAAATTACGTAATAACTTCACATCTCAGGATTGACAACGTATTGGCGATGCCCCTGGTGTTGCAAATGTCCATAGGCGGCGGTGACCACTTCCCATCAGGTATCGCATGCTTGTTTGGCAGCCTATGTGGTATAAAAAAAAGAAATAAGATTTTTATTTTATTTTATTTGTTCTTATAGCGGCCATAACACACTCTGTGACTTACAAATGTGTTCCAATTATGGTTTAAAAGATACAACACTGTGACATACGGACGGATGGACAGTGGAGCCTCAGGAATAGGATTCGCTATCTTTGGGCACGGAACCTTAAAAACAAATATTAAAAAGAGTAAAATAAACTTAGAATTGCAGCTTAACATTAACTGGCACTTTTTAACCATAAAAGAAAATGTAATTTACAGTTTTTCTTATAGCACTTCGCACTAGTCGTTGAGACGCCTGCAACAGTAAATTATTATGAAAAAGATTTATTTTTTAAGTTGTTTCATTTATAATATGAATATTTTAAGTTGAGTTCATTTGTAAACGGATGGCGGAATATATTTAATAAAATTAGAGTAGTAGAGCTCTTAGTGCAGAGTTCGTCCGGGGAAGTACTACCACCTTACCCATTTCCGCCGTGAAGCAGTAGTGCAATTGTATTACTGTGTTTCGGTTAGAAAGATAAGGGGGCCGGTGAAATTACAGGCACATGAGACTTAACAACTTCACGTCTCGGGTCGTCAACGCATTGGCGATGCTCCTAGTGTTGCAAATGTCCATAGGCGGCGGTGACCACTTACCATCAGGTGGACCGTCCGCTTGTTTGTCGGCCCACGTGTTTATAAAAAAAATAAAAAAATGTTTCTGTTTATAAATCCTACTGATACAGTCACTTACACAGAACAAACAGATATTTCGGGGACCCAAATATTGGGAATTGAATCTACGCTCTATGGGGGGTCTGGTTATCTAACTTAACAATAAACAAGATAGTCTGTGACTTTTTCTTCTCTTTGATTGAAATAGAATCACCTGACGGTAAGTGGTCACCGCCGCCTATGAATATTTTTCAATAGAACATCGCCATTGTATTGTCCCTGAGACGTGAAGTTGTTTTACATATCTTAAAATAATCTTACTACTATTTGAAATACTAAAGTTTGGGTGGATGGGTATTTGTTACTCAATCACGCCAGAACAGCTTAACGGATCTGGATGAAATTTGGCACAGAGATAGATTATAGCCTGGAATAGCACATAGGGTATGTATTTATTTTTATCCCGGGAATATATAATATCACTTGGGATAGCGGGTGAAACCGCATGGGACAACTAGTAATAAATATTTAGCAAAACGTATCTTACACACGTTATAACCTTCAACTAAATTAAGAAGAAAAACTTAATAAACTTTCACTTTATTGCTTTAAGCGAAAGTAGAACTAAGAGATATACAGACTCTCTCGCTATTCGCTCATAATTTGGACTGAGCATAGAGTTAAAAATGTTTTGTAAGCAAGTTTTTATCAGGGCGTTCTAACCTTGGGTAAGCCCTCTAGACACACTAATAGCTTATTATAATTAGCAGCTAATAACTAACTAATTGCCTTGTGCGGTGCAAAGCTCAGCAAGATATTATCTGTCACCGGGAATCCTTGAATAAATAATTAAAAAAAGTAAAAAACATGCAATGCAAACAAAACAGAAAACCTAAGCTCAAGGAGTTTCTTGTAGCCATTGAAGAGTTCATCCGTCTACCTCCTGGCTCCATCATCAGACCAGCTAGATGACGTCAAATAATTGTATTGTCATCCAAACCCCAGATTTTTGCAAAATTTCAAATTGATAGCACAATTAGAAGTAGGTTTAAATCGAATTCCATGATTTTATTATATTGTGGCGAAATCTATGAACATTGAACACGCCTACAATCCTTCACCGACCACACCACCGTCATGCGGCGAGATCTATGAACGAGACACGCGAGAATCCTACATCGCGATATCGAGATTCTCTCAGGATTTGACATATATACAAGCATCCAACATCAACAGTTGGACCGCAGTCCCCAGGCATGATCACCTAGCCTAGCGGAAGATCTTTCCTTTTAAATGGAGGAGTCTCATACCTCGCTCCTCCATAACATCGCTAGTTCCAAGTGAGGATAAGAGAAGCGTGTTAAAATCGATGAGATAAAATAATTATCCTGGGACAATCTCTACACACGGCTATCTGATCCCAAACTAAGCAGAGCTGATACTATAGAAACCAAATAACCAGACATGGGTAACTCAACCAAAATGCATGAGCAGCGGTTTAGCTCCGGCTCACGTTTGTGAACCGGTTCACAGATCAGTGCCTTTACCATGAGTTTTTAACGTAAGCACTCGCTAGCGACGGCGTAAAACATTTTTATGGCAAATATGTACAGCGCCACTAGCGGTCACGTAAAGAACTAAAATCGATAGTACGAGTCGATAGGTAAAAAACCTATCGAAATGTAAACACAAGCGAGTAACGTTTGCTATAGAAATTCGGTACCATGAGTCACAAATTTGACAGTTGCTATCGAGAAATACTGTATCGATAGTAGTTTACTCGCTAATGACTAAAGTAAGTTTCGATAGCAACTCATGGTAGAGGTACTGCTCAAGTATTGCAGATCGATCACAGACTCTCTAGGCCGCTGCCGCGCCGCAGTTCGACAACGACTCAATATGACAGAATAGATCACAGATTGTATACAGACTGTAAAATAATAAGTGAGCCGTGAGCTGTTTAGTTTCCTGTTGAGCCACAGCTTGACAGTTCAAGTAGGTGTGATCTGATCTGTTGAACCAGTTCAGAGCTGAGTTACACATGCCTACAAATAACTTAAAATTTTTATATTATTTATTAAATAGATATTTACACCCAGACACAGAACAAATAGATCTATTCATGCACACAAAAGTTTGTCGTGGGTGGGAATCAAACTGTCACAAATCCCACGATCTGTGGCGTAGCAGGGCCTCTAACGACTGAGCCAACTGGCCCGTCAAATTATCGTCACGTTGGATTTAACATATTTTTTTACTGCTATACAGTCCCAATGGAAGTCTAATAAATCTCTAACACACCAGACCAAATATGTAATAGGGTATTTCGGCAAAAACTCGGCAATTAACTGTAGTTAGGGTTCATTCTCATTTCCCATTGCCACTATAGTTTGCACGAGGTGTAGGCCGGTTATAAATAAATGAAAGCACCCTACCCATTCGGGGTGAAACTTACTAACTACGTATTATGGTGCTATAAGAACGTGCGGGCTGCATACGACGAATCCTATTTTACTTATTACAAATTCAAGATAATAAATAATAATGTAAAAGAGGTCTGACATAATAATTGAAATATTATGTAAAATATATAATATAGATATATATATAAATATAGAAAGTTAGTTGAGAGGTGAGTCTGTAATGGATAATAATATACTTATTTATGTATTCGCAAACAATCTACACTAAAATTATAAAGAGGTACAGATTGTGTGTTTTGATGTATGGGGTAAACTACAAAACTACTTATCCGATTTCAAATAACCATAAACAAATAGAAAGCTGCACTATTCCGGAGTAAAATAGGATGTAATAATCCCAGGACAATTAAAACATCAAAATATATTATTATACAAAAGAAATATTGCCTACTAAAATTGTTCATGGCCTCTTACATTCAAAAATGTTAATGTTGTACAATGTTATAAAATAACTGAAGCTACTACCGGTTCGGAAGTCAGCCTTCAACTGAGAAGAACCGGCAAGAAACTCAGCAAGGTAATTTTTTTAAATATTATTTATATTATTATGATTAGAGTATCATGTAATTTAAAGTAACATAATTACTTAAAACGGTCAACGTATAAACCTTTTATATTATATAAGTAGAAATGTTCTAAAATTACACCTCCGAAACAATTCCGATTCACTCAGTCGAACGAAAATATATTTACGAGTATCACACCCCTTTGTTATTCTGAAAGTGTAATGGAAAATAGAATTTATAAGCATTTGCTACTTAAAATTCTAGCTGTTCCACATTATATTTAAAGTTTTTCGTTTTATATACACGTATAACCCATTTCCGCCGTGAAGTAATAGTGCACTTGTATTACTGTGTTTCGTTTAGGTAAGGCCGGTGAAATTACAGGCATATGAGACTTAACAACTTCACTTCACAGGGTCAACAACGCATTGGTGGACCGGTGAAATTACAGACACATTAGACTTAACATCTTCACGTCTCAGGGTCGACAATGCATTGGCGATGCCCCTGGTATTGTAAATGTCCATAATGACCATATACCATCAGGTGGACCATCTGTCTGTTTGTCTAATAAATGGTCATGTTATTTAAAAAGAAAAGATGACAAAGCTTTGCTACCGCGTAATTGAATTCGTTGTGATTTTAGATTACAAATGAAAGAATATGAATGCAGTTTTCTCTGTATTGAAGATAGTGTTCACTTATTTTGTAAAACCTGTTCATCATTCATCATCAAATATGCATAGCCGAAAATTCATTTTTTCAAGAAGAATTGCATTCCCGGATTGGGCATGGTGATATCTACGTTCTGTTTTGTTTAGAAATGTCTATTTTATCTCGGGTGGCGACAACGCTTAACCAAATGTCACGTTGGGACTAAAAAAAATATTTATATTTATGACGGGATTGCGATTGGCCTCAATCTCACCTGATGGTAAGTAAGATGAGGCCGAAGATGCAGCTCGCATTTTCTAGGCTACTTCTTCAGTTGATTTGGGTTTTATTTTTAATTTATTTAAATCAATTTAATCCTTTATTATTTATTTACGTCGAGTCAAATAATCTATAAGTATAGACAAAAAAGGGCGGGTTCCTTTGACGCACCATCTCTCTCCAACTACTGAACATATCGGGTTGGGACTGCTAGCGTTCGACCCCTTTTTCCTAGACGGTGATGATATCGATAAACGCGGGTGAAATCGCGGGGAAAGCTAGTACACCGTACACTTAAAACTTTTCATACTAAACATTATGTTTTTTTATTCATAAATGTCATAAATAACAGTTCATAGACCGCACGTTAACTTTGTAGAATAGATGACAAGATACAATAAACGTTCCACACTGAGTTATATTATAATAACATGGTTGTAATAACAGTATTAAGCGATTACACGCTGATTTATTGTTTCAACTAAAGACTCCATTTACCTCCATGATTTATATTCGATCCCGATTTTGAACTTTAGATTGATGTACTTTTAGAGTGAAATTTCAATGCAGGGAAAATTCTTATTCAATACTAATATCTTCGATCAGCTCTTGCATTCTTTATTACAAATGTCAGAGAACCAGCGCATTGAGGCTTCGGTGAGCGGACCTCTCTTTCTATTGCTTAGTTAGCGAAAGAGACAGAGTATGAAAACTTAAAGTTGTTGTGAAAAGGCCCGTTTTCATACAGAAAAATTCAAAACCATTTATTCAGTTTAGTAGTAGGAAGGTTAAATTAAAAGTTACTAAAGCTACTACCGGTTCAAAAGTCAGCCTTTAACTGAGAAGAATCGGCAAGAAACTCAGCAAAGTTACATATTTGTAAAGTATTTTTAGTATAAATTTTATCTATTCTGACTTTTTCATTGCATTTGTGATTAGTTCATCAATTTATCCAATGGTTAATTGTATGGTGATTATGAACCTTATCGGAACACTATAATAAGTATATTTGCTAATAAGTTTTATTTAAATACATCTATGCTATTATTTTCCGCATCCTTATAGTATGAAACAAATTCGCTTCCGCCGTTTGTATGCTTAAATCTTTTAAACTACCCAACGGATTGTGATGCGATTTTCGTCAAGAGACAGAATGATTCAAGACAAAGGTTTATATGTATGCTTATTGTAATGTAGGTAATTAGATATATTTATTATAAGGATATTAGAGGGTAGGTAAGGCCACCAACCACTGTTCTAATACTTTGCATTCAGTCTGCAATATACCGTGAACCACTAAGACGCCTTTTAATTGAGCTCCCGCTGCCCCCCCCCTTTTACCCAGTATACTTTATTGGCGATCGAGGATTACATTCAACAACATATTTCAACATTATCAGAATGTCGGTTGGGAAAATCAGCGAGTTTAACATGAAGTCTGATAATTGGTCGTTGTACGTAGAACGACTGAAGATGTACTTCAAGGTGAACGGGGTCAAACAGGAACTATGGTTACCTACGCTTATTACGGTGATGGGTGATGAAGCATATGAACTGTTGAGCAACCTATCGAGTCCAGTGGCCCCAGCAGAGATGACCTTCGAGACGGCTGTGGAAGTTTTACGGAACCATATACAACCTAAGCCATCTATAATGGCGGAAAGGTATCGTTTTCGACAAAGGCGACAAAACAACACTGAGTCAATGGCACAGTACATCGGGGAACTGAAACGATTATCAAAATACTGTGACTTCGGAAGCAGCCTTGAGGATAACTTACGGGACCAGCTAGTGTGCGGGGTACACAGTGAAGTTATTCGTCAAAGGTTATTTGCCGAAAATGATTTAAAATATGGCGGTGCGGTGAAAATTGCGTGCATGTTGGAAGCGGCGGAGCGTGATGCGGCGGTGATGGAACCCGTGGCTGGAGGTGCTTCAGCCGGGTCGGGTGCGGTTCATGCAGTGGCAGCAGCGCGTGGACGCGGGCCACGCCCAGTCCACCCGCGGACTTCGTGGGATGCAGACGGGAACGAGAACTGTAAAGCGTGCGGCAGGCGCGGTCATACAAAGGACAGGTGCCGTTATAAAAGTTTTGTGTGTAGTAAATGCAAACAAAGCGGCCATTTACGACGAGTTTGCCCGCAGTGTAAGTCAAGTGCGGGGAGGGTAGGAAAACGTGATGTCAACCATGTGAAGCCTTGGTTCGATGAGCAAGCTAGAGAAGATTCCAGTGTGGATGACTGGGAAGAAGAATTGCACCAGCTGTGTTTAAACGGTTATAAGCCAGTAAGTCTCACTTTGTGTATTGATAATCACCCACTTAAGATGGAGATTGATACGGGATCGGCAGTATCATGTATTAGCAAAACTACCTACGAGAAATATTTTAAAACCAGACCTATAGATAAATATAATATGGTATTTAAGTTTTATGATGGTAGCTCGATAAAACCGTTAGGGGTTATTAGACCAGTAGTGAAATACGCTAACCAGGTTAAATGTCTGGAACTATTTGTGATTGACGGGGGTACGACGTCATTACTTGGCAGACATTGGTTGTCAGAGCTAGGAATTGAAATTCCATCATTCCATAATGGAATTAATTATTGTAAGGATTCTAGACCACCGTGTAATAATTTGCCTATGTTAATTAACAGGTATAAAGAATTGTTCAGCGGCGGACTGGGGCGGTTCACAGGCGGTAAGGCTCAGCTGCGGGTGCGCGAGGGTGCCATGCCGGTGTTCTGTCGCGCGCGGCCGCTGCCCTACGCGCTCAAAGGTCAGGTGGACGCGGAGCTGGATGCTATGCTGCGCGACCGCGTTATTGAGCCGGTGGACAGCTCGGACTGGGCGACACCATTGGTGCCGGTACGTAAGGCGGATGGAGGACTTCGCATTTGTGCAGACTATAAGATTACGCTAAATTCCGTCTTACTGATCGATAGGTATCCCCTTCCTAAAATTGAGGATTTATTAGTGAGTTTGAATGGGTCACAGTTATTTTCAAAGATTGATCTTTCACAGGCGTATAATCAGGTAGAATTAGACGATTCAAAAGACTTGACTGTTATTAACACACACCGCGGGTTGTTTAAGTATAATAGGTTAGTATTCGGTTTATCGTCAAGCCCGGGTATTTTTCAAAGGATTATGTCGAATCTTTTGAATGACATTCCCGGGGTGGAAGTATTTTTGGACGATGTGATCGTAGGTACTAAGGGAGGGGCCTCGGAACATGTAGGTATACTCGAGAAAGTATTGCATAGGTTGCATACTCACGGTATGAAGTTGAAAAAAAGTAAATGTTTATTTTTGGTAGAAGAAGTGAGATATTTAGGATACGTGATTTCTAAAGACGGTATTAAGGTAGATCCTGAGAAGGTAGCGGCAATAGTACGAATTCCCCGCCCCACTGAAGTGCCCGAAGTTAGATCGTTCCTTGGGTTAGTTAACTTTTACGCAAAGTTTGTTAAAAATGTTAGTACTTTACTTTCTCCTTTGTATGAATTATTGAAAAAAGGAGTTAGTTGGAAGTGGACTAGGCAGTGTGAAACGTCTTTTACAAAGATAAAAAGTATATTAACCAGTGCCGAGGTATTAGCTCACTACGATCCTGGTAAGCGGTTAGTGTTGACGTGTGATGCGAGTGCGCGGGGAATCGGCGGAGTGCTGACGCAGCAGGACCGCGCCGGGCGGGACCGTCCTATTGTGTACGTATCGCGTGCGCTCACACAGGCAGAGAAAAATTATTCGCAGATCGATCGGGAAGCGCTCGCGATCGTATTTTGTTTTAAAAAGCTGCATCAATATTTGTACGGTCGTCGGTTTAATTTAAGGACGGATCACAAACCCCTAGTCAGTATTTTTGGTCCTAAACACGGTATTCCAGCCATGGCAGCTAGTCGCATGCAGCGTTGGGCAATTATACTATCGGCTTATACGTACGATATCGAATATGTAAGCACACACGACAATGGGGCAGACGGCTTATCGCGGCTACCTGTGCCGAGTGAAGGGAGTGACTCATCGCTCGACCCGCCCGAACAGACTTACTTGCATTTCGCGGAGAACGATTTGTTGCTCGATCATAACATGATTAAACGGCAGACACTAAGGGATCCCATTTTGAGTAGAATCTTATATTTTATCAGGGACGGTTGGCCGGAACATAATGAAGTCAAAGAATTACAACCATACTTTAATAGGAAAAATGAACTTTACGAGGAGTTAGGTTGTATTATGTGGGGACACCGAGTCGTAATACCAGAAAAGTGTAGGGATCGGGTTCTAAACGAATTGCACGAATCACACATGGGTATCATAAAAACGAAGGCGATAGCCCGTAGCTACGTGTGGTGGGCTGGCGTCGACGAGGCACTCGAGGCGCTGTGTAAGCGCTGCGAAGTGTGCGCGAGCGAGGCGGACGCGCCGCCGCGGCATGCGCTCGCGCCCTGGCCGTGGCCGGCGAGGCCCTGGGCCAGAGTGCACCTAGACTTTTTAGGGCCTATTTTTGATAAGACTTATTTAGTATTAATTGATGCTCGCACCAAATGGTTGGAAGTATTTCCAGTACCTAGTACAGCGGCTCGCTATACTATAGATATACTATCTGAAGTATTTGCTCGTTGGGGGTTACCGAAACAGATAGTTAGCGATAATGGTCCACCCTTTACGAGTAAAGAAGTCGCAGAATACTTTAGTAGGCAAGGAATTGAACACGTTTTTACGGCACCGTACCATCCGGCCTCAAATGGAGCAGCGGAAAATGCTGTACGCACGGTTAAAAGGGCAATTCGTAAAGCGGTCCGTAAAAAGGAAAATATTCAAACATTTTTGAATACATTTCTATTACATTATAGAAATACTGAACACTGCACTACAGGGGAAAGCCCGGCTTCACTTATGCTAGGGAGACGGCTTCGTACTAAATTAGATATTCTGAGGCCGGATCGTGACAAAAAAATTAGAGAGGCTCAAAGGCGGCAAATAGAATTAGGTACTGAACACAAACGTGCCCTACAGCCTGGGGAAGAAGTGTGGTTACGTCAGTATCAGGGTAGAAATAAATGGGTCCCGGGGAAAGTAACGGAGAAGTTAGGTGTGACAGATTATAGGGTTCTCGATGTTATTGGTAGGGAATCTCATAGGCATATCGATCAGTTAAGACGGAGATCGCGAAGTTCGCTAGCCGCGACTTCCCAGCCAAGCGAAGGTTCTCCTCAACCGGAACCAATAGGTGAATGTCCAGTACCGGTACCGGTACAAGAGGCGCCAGCCACTGATCCACCGATCCTTGAGGATGGCACGGTCAGCACTAGCAATGTTGACGTTAATACAGGTTTAACGACTGAGCGGAGTACACCTCCCGCACCCGCACTGACCACGCCACCAATCATAAAAACTCCGCAGTCCAAGATTTTACGTAAATGTCGGATAAAGAACCCACCTTCCTAGAAGTTTTAATTTATGTTTTATAATAATAAGAATTTACTCATTAATAATAGTTATGTATGTAATGTTAAGTTATTTAGCGTATAATTTATTGTTAATAGTTATGTAAGTATAGGAATAATGTATAGCACTAAGTACTTCAGATATAGTTATAGATTATAGTTAAAATGTAATTCAATTAAAATTATTAGTTATAAATAGGGTGGAGGATTGTAATGTAGGTAATTAGATATATTTATTATAAGGATATTAGAGGGTAGGTAAGGCCACCAACCACTGTTCTAATACTTTGCATTCAGTCTGCAATATACCGTGAACCACTAAGACGCCTTTTAATTGAGCTCCCGCTGCCCCCCCCCTTTTACCCAGTATACTTTATTATTATCATTATCCTCGAGAACGCGGATGAAACCACGGGGCACAGCTAGATAAAAATAAGTATTAAAATACAAACTTTTTCATAAACAAATTATGAGACAAGTAAATAAACTTGAGTTAAATCGACACAACCATTCTTCTTACTTCCAAGACTAGTACAATCCAAGAGACGTAACTCTAAAAGGAAATAAGCGATATATCGTTGAAATGAGACAGTGCAAAAGCGTGAAATAGATATAGCAAGAAATAATAGTGGTGCGACGTGAAATAAAGAGCTGCGTTGTGACCATGCGACTATGAGAAATGGGACATAATAAAATATGAATGGGTATTGAAAATTAATACAATTTATTGTTTTAAAAATAATTGTATCCACGTAGTTCTGTCTAACAGTTGTTGTACGAAATAAAATTCTGTAATTTGTTGTCAATTTTCTTTGATCTTAACCTACTGATATTATAAATGCGAAATACTCCTTCACCCCGAAACTACTCAACGGATTTTGATGAAACTTGGTACATTTATAGTTTATAACATGATTTAACACATACTATTTTGTATCCCGGAAAAGTGTAATATATCTAGGGAAAACGGATAAAACCGCGTGGGACGGCTAGTCTAACTTAAACTATTAAAATTTTCTGATCATACACTACATACATACATTATTGAAAATAGCATCAAAATATTTCAAAAAAGGTATGGCAAGGCCTGTTCATCATGCCTGCGGTCACTTTGATAATAGGCTTTTACAATTTGCCCAAAACTTTTTCAAAGGTACCGAGATGACCCGAACACACGTCAAATTTCAATTTGTTTTATGACTGTGTGTCCGGTGCGGCCGGACGGACGGGCGCTTTCATAAGTTTTTTTACTGTCCTCCATATTGAAATGAGAAAATGTTACGACGCGGTCCCCTCATCGTAAAATGCAAATAAAAATGTTAAAAAATATGAACCTAAGCGCAACTACAGTGATCCACTATCTATGTTTTTATTACTTCGTTCGTTTCTACAATCAAAGTAAGCGATAATGCGGTCAAAGGTGATAAGCACAATTTTTTTTAACCATTTATTTAGGCCCGCGAACGACTTATGAAGGTTAAAGTAGTAACTTTAGTCATCACTATAGGAGTAACTTTAGCAAAAGGTACAGTAGCTAAAGTAAAGCTACTACCGGTTCGGAAGTTAGTTTTCAACTGAGAAGAACCGCCAAGATACTGTTGTTAAGTCCTCATGGATACAGGTTACGCCGGGCTCGTGCCTACTAAAGAGTTTTTAGAAGTATTAGAGGTTAATATAGACTCTGTCGGGGGAAGTACCTACTCCCCTCCCACTTTATTATTCCCATCGTGAAGCAGTAGTGTACTTGTATTACTGTGTTTCGGTTAGAAATTATGGCTAATATACAAGCAGAATAACAACTTCACCCAAATTGTCGATGCCACTGGTGTTGAAAATGTCCAAAGAATCACCACTTACTATCAGGTGGTCCAGCTGACTCACCATATGCACATAACCTGGATGTACCTTCAATGTGCCGTTGCCAGATACCAAGTGACTCCAAACAGGTAGGGTGGTTCTAACCTCTTCTACCGCGCTATGGTTTCCTTACGATGCCTTCCTTTACCGAAGGTTCAAGTTTGGTAACGTATAGTTCTGTGCATTTCAATAATTCATAACTGCAATGTCGTATCAAGTTGGCGTATATCTCAAAGTACTCCCCAGACGATTAATCAATTTGCTAGGAATTAATTTGTAGCTCTACGGATAGTATATGAGAGTTTGTAGTATGCTATCTCGTGTACGAAGTAATAGCAACGCCCCCTATTTCTTGAATTAAAATAATTTTATAAAGAATTCTTAACCAGCTGACTCAACATACGATGTCCTGTCTCAATTTGAACTTAAAATTTTAACCGAATCTTCTAATTTTCTTCACGCCTTTAATCTCAGAAAAGGTAGACAGAAGAACACATTTTACGTCCTAAGTAAGTCTCCCAGGTACATTACCAATCGGTATAAATCATTTGACCATTTTTTTTTCTCTAAAAGTCTTATTACGTTTTCTATTTACTAGCCAGTTCGGTCCAGCCACCCACCCTCAAGTGAGATGCACTTACAAACGAAGACCATAATTTTCCGATCTTTTTTTTTACTAGCCAATTCGGTCTTGCCCTACTCAAGTAATGCACTTACTAAGGAATATCATAATTTTCCGTTTCTTTCGCCCGTCCTAAAATCTACTGGAATCATACGCACCGTACTCTCAAGTAACTTCGAGTATTGAATTAAAGTAAATAATAACAGTTAAAGGGGAACACCATTTATAAAGAATGAGCTTTTGTTGCCGCTCCGAGCGAAGCAGTTATATAGTGCGCTTTAAAACAATTTCATATTTCTACAGATTTATATTTCTTGTTAAGTTCCTTACTTTATTGTTAGAAGGCTTATTTAATTAGTTATTGAAGATTGGACTTTAAGTTAATAGATTTTTGAGCGATAATTAGTTGGTTTGTCGCGTGACTCTAAGTTGTAATTTGTAGTTGACAGGAACTTTGTTGTACAGGTAGCAAATTAAGTAGGGTAAGGTCTAAATATATGAATTACCTGCGACTGCTATCCATTAAATATAGAGCATATATTCATTTGTGGTAACAGAGATATTGGGTATTTTAAATGCTTTTTTAACGACTTTGTGTCTAACGACTATGCATATGGGAAAATATTTTTATTCAAATATGCTGTCACATGTGCGTAAGTAAAATATCGATGCGGAATATTGTTTTTGCTGTAAAGAACCGTCAATAAGCTCTAGAAATACTCGTGTCAAAACAAACATAGATTTATTACATAAAATATATTACTTTCACTGACAATATTTGTTTATTAAGGCGAAACATTTTGAATTAAAAAAAAAACATAAATATAAACCACATAAAAAAGTAGAAGTGTGATGCATGTGGCAGCCATATTGGACGCAAGTGAGCTACACGAGCGCGCCGCAAGCAAACGCCTTAAAACAAGCATGACTAACGTTTAAAGATTTTTAATTCAATAAAATAAAAAATATACCATCTTCAAATCTGGAATAAAGCCCCCGACAATTCAATCCTATTTAAACCTTATTTGTTCAGTATTAGGATTTAATCTTAAAACATTTCAATTGGACCGTGTACTATTACCATGGGAATTGGGGTACGTTCTAACGATAATAAGAGAATCAAAGGGAACAGGGTCGCTGGTCCGCGAAATGAGACGGAATCCAGAAATGACATAACGTTTTACATGATGGCGTTAGACGCTTTGTTCTTTGGGACATACAGTCTGGGAGTTTACTGAGCCCGTAGTTGGCAACAACAAAATTTGGATAGCAGGCTGATTTTCTGTGGTTTTTAGTTATATATTCTTTATTTTGTTGTTTTTTATTCGCTATAACACAAGTATTGTCAGTAAGACTAAATAAATCTAATGCAGTAAATCTGATTTCGTTTTAACAAATAGTAATTACTGAGTTTATTGCCAGCTCTTCTCAGTAAAGCAACCGTCTATAATATAATTCCTGGAGAAGTTTTAAATTTTAATTAAAATTTGAATTAAAAAAACAGTTAAATTTAGAATATATTAAAAAATATAGCAGATAAGTAAGCTATATTTCTTTGGCTATCATAAATAGCTTAATCTTAAAAGATTACTAAAGTGAGAGAGCACAGAATTCGCTTATAAATACAAAAATAGCAAACGTGCTATCTAATCAAATAAATGATATATTTATATTTTTGGATGAATAGCCTATTAATATATATATAATGCGAATGTTTGTGAGCCATCCTCACAAACTTTGTCTGTTACTCTTTCACGCAAAGACTCCAAATCGTATTTGGATAAAAATTTGGAACATATAATAGTTCCCAGCCTGGGGCTCGATTCTGTAAGGAAAATGACACTAACTCGAGGATGTTTCGTCGCGGCCTCCATGCTCTGTCTATTTCGCTAACTACGTTAATACTACTAAGTACGTGAGAGATAAGGCCTCCGTGAAGCGGCTCGCCGACAAAGTTTGTATTAGCTGAATAAGGGGGCTGGATCAAAACATAGGTTACTTTTTATCCCGGGAAAATGTGTTATCTCTCGGGGATACAAGTAAAAGTGCGGAGACAGCTACACGACTATTATATAAAATATAGGCTCCTAATTTGACAACAAGAAGTTAGTAGTTTTCAGAAAAGAAGTTAGAAGTTTCTAGAAATAAAGATTGAATTGTTTAAGCAGTCGTCATGTACTTTATAAGGTTATCTACACCAATAAATAAAATAGGCTGTCTGTCTGTGATTTTAATTTAAAGCCATTATTTATGTGAATACTGCTATTCATACGATGCCTTATTTTTGTCTGTCGGCTGAACGAATTTTCATGAAATTTGACACGCAAATAAAAATATTTTATTTATCAACACATAAGATACATTTTATCGCCAATAAAAAAATATCGTAAAACAAAAACCGCGTGGCAAAACCTACTTTATAACATAATAGCTGTCCCCCGCGGTTTTACTCGCGTTCCCGAGGGATATCACATTTTCCCGGGATAAAAAGTAGCCTATACGTAATTCCAGGATATGCCCTATCTATGTACCAAGTTGATCTACATCCGTTTAGTAGTTTTTGCGTGAGAGAGTCATAAACATACTTATATACAAATCTTTCGTCTTTATAATATTAGAATAGGTATCGAAGGTGCTATTTTAAATCTTTATTAATATTATAAATGCGAAATTTTGGATGTTTGTTACTCTATTATGCGAGAACGGCTGAACGGATCTGGATGAAATTTGGCACCGAGATAAATCATAGCTTTTTACTAGGGATGTTATGGATATGATGTCTCGGATATAAATAATAATAATAATTATATGAATACTATTATATCAATTTCGGTTATGGTTATGGATGTGAAATTATTTCGGATTATCCAATAGTTTCGGTAATATCCGAAATTATCCGAAACTTGTATATTTCGGATTCAGTTACGGGTATGAATCATTTTTTATTTCGGATATTCAATTGTTTCGGTTACGGTTACGGAGCTCCAAAAAATCCCAGCTATTTATCCCGGGAGTGAACCCACGGGAAACCACTAGTATTTCTTAGTTTTTGAATTACTTGAGTATTATCACCGCCCCATTTTAGTATCCCACTCTCTCCAACCAGCAACACTACAATAATGAGTATTTCCGTCTCTTTCACACACATCCTTGATTTGTCTCACGCACTAACTCAATTAAAGCAAACATGCTCATCCAAATTCTAGACTGTACACCACACGTGGTATATGACACGTAATTCCTGATGTATAAGGCAGAGTCGCTTTATACATCAGGAATCCAAATCTTTTATTCATTACGCAGCGTTGTCGCGATCGAACGGGCAACCCTGACTTCAAAACCCTTGGGGCCAGCATTGTCAATTGTCCGTCGGGTTACTGGGCTATTGGGTTATCGATGGAAAATTAAATGGAAATTCAGCAATTCAATTCTCTATTGTGAACGATTAATTGTGGTGTTATTAATTATTGACGGGACAGGGCAAGCACGGCAGAACAGGGTCCGATTTCACATTTGCATGCCTGTTTAATTTGTGACGGGGTGTAAATATTTATATTTTAGAAGTAGGTATGTTGAATATATTTTTTGTTTACGGCAGTAAATTTTTAAAATCGGATTGAGTTTTTAAATATAACGGGTCAAAATAAAATGTAATTTAAATCAAAAGCTCTAAGGAGTATTAATATCAACTTCGAATGTAGCTTCAGTAACTTTAAATTTGACCTTCATAAGTGCCTTCCGAGGGTTTAAACTGAATAAATAGTTTCGATTTTTGAATTTTTTTGAATCACCCCCAAAATAACTTTCTACCCCCTCCCGTTTTTAACCCCGTTAGGCGATGAGTTTGAATAAATTATCAAACACATCTTTTATCACTGTTAAAGAATGTTTATGCAAAATTTGAAATAGATTGGCCAGGAATCACGTGATCCCATATAAACTTTGCCCCCGTTTTCCGCCCCTTTAGGGGTAGAATTTCGGAAAATCCCTTCTGATCGGATGCTTACGTCATACAAAGAACACACCCTCTAAGTTTAAGGCCTCTACAATAAGCTGTTTAGGCTGTGCGTCAGTCAGTCATTCAGGACAAAGCATTGTATATGAATAGATGTGTTCCAAATTACACCTTAAAATGTTAATATTATGTGTCATTCAAACTTTTACCCATTTATTATTTCATTAAATGTTGATATAAAACAAAAGAATTTATGTTTTCCGATCTTATATATAAAGTCTGCTTTTCACCTGTTAATAAATAGGTGTCCATTTACAATTGTCTGTCAGGGACTATTCCATCATTTCCGACCGTTTTCAAACTGTCGGCATGACAGTCTCATTTCGGCGAGGTATTGTTGTCACCCGATTTAACATGCTGTCGGTTTGTGCTCGGCGTTATTACAATGCTACATTTGTTTTTCTATTATGTGATAAGATCATCATAGTTCAAGTTATCAAGATCTATATAGACAGGTAACTGTGTTATAGATAAATCATCGTTATTGCTTCTAAGATAAGGTTCATAGAAACTTGGCACCATACCAGGTAATAGTTTTTGTCATGACAAATGGGCCCAAACATGATGGACTTATAATTTGTAGATTAGAAGTTCCTATGACCACCTACAAATTTAGCTTCAGACCAGCTCGATGGAAACCTGATAACGACTCAGTTGGCTTGATGGTTAGAGACCCTGACCGCCAAGCCGCAGGTCGTGGGTTCAATTCCCACCCAGGACAAACATTTGTGTGCATGAACATATCTGTTTGTTCTGTGTGTGGGTGTAAATGTTTATTATAAGTATGTATTTAGAAAAATAATAAAGTTGTAAATGTAGTATGTCAGTTATTTGTTTTATATAGAACAAGCTCTGTTTAATTTGGGATTAGATGGCCGAGTGTAAAGAATGTCCCAAAATATCTATTATTATTATTATCATATACTTTGACAAATACTGAGTACTACATTTCTCCGCACATAGGTCATAAAATAACTACTAAAATATTGGTATTATTATGCATGGAACGTGTGACAAAAAGAGTTAAACCCTAAATATGAGTTGAGGATTAAGGCGATGGAATCTTAATTGGTAGCGACGTCGGATAGACGAGAGACGTGGACTCGATTTCCACAATCACTTCATAGTATAAAACAATAAAACAAAGTCTCTTTCTCTGTCCTTATATCCCTATATCCGTATGTATGCTTAAATCTTTAAAACTACGCAACGGATTTTGATGCATTTTTTTTAATAGATAGAGTGATTGTAGAGGAAGGTATTTATGTATAATACATGTGACATCCCACGGGAACGCGGGTAAAACCGCGGGGGACAGCTAGTTAACTATAAATTGGGAAAGAAACATCATGAAGTACTCTTAGATAACTGAAAACTGAAGGTAGCAGGGCGGGTACCCTGCTACAGGGTACAGCTGACAGCCTGTCACCGAGCACTTGTTGGTGTGTTCCAAAATAGCTTTCATATTATTCATTTTTATGGTGAGATAGTGGCCAAGCCTATACAGAAAGCAAAAAGTTGACCTAGCAGTACCGTAACATCAGTCCTATTCCCATCCTGTAAGTTCCAATTTAAAACAACATATACAGTTGTGAAAACATTTAACCAAAAGTCTGTTCAGCTCGATGGGTTACAGCAGTCCCTCATACATCTGCGTGAGCTTGAGGGCGCGTACCAGATTACATTACCATAACATAATGCTGTTGTATTTTGTGCCCGAACAACGACTGTAATTCCATTAAACTGTCCGGCCTTAGGATTCGAGTGCACTGGAGCTGTTGTTGCGAATTTTCGGACGGTTGTGAAATTGTTGAATGGAAAATTGTGTTAATAACTAATTGACTCAGACGTGACCTTTCGGAAATCCATTGTAAGATTATACAATAACAAATATTTAGTAACTAATTCCGTTGGATCTCCTTCTCTGTCAAATTCCAAACAAGGAAACTCAAGTGACAGCAGGTCTAATACGTCCTGAAGATGCTTCAAGTAGAAGCGAAACACGCGTCGTTTGCCTGTTGAGTTGCCTTGTTTGGGACTTGACAGAGAAGGAGACCCAGCGAAAGTTACTAGATATTAGTTCATGTATAATCTTTAATACTCTCGGTAAGCGTAGTGTAGGGCGCCCTCCAGCTAGATGGAGCGATGATATACGCAAGCTGGCTGGCAGCGGTTGGAAACAAAGAGCTGAAGATCGAGCTCAGTGGCGTGCCATAGGTGAGGCCTATGTCCAGCAGTGGACGGAGATATGTTGATGATGATGATAATCTTTAATTGTGTTAATACTGTTTAATCTAATGAGATTAATTCCAATTAATGTCAACAAAACACTTTCAATAAAGATTTGCGTTACATACGAAGTGTTTTTCAATACCGGTCATAATTTTATGTGTCATTGGAAATGTGATATTTTGTAATAAGTATTAGTACTAATTGATTCTTATGTAGTGATGTGGTGGAGAGTGGTAAGTAATGATATGTGTTAAAAGTATCTGTCTCTTAAAAGAAAGTACTGGAACGCATCGGCAAGTATCAATGACAAATTTTCAGTTAATTATAAAAGAGTTATTTAAATTACCTTCACAATTAATAAAGACACATCAGGAAAATCATTTCTCATAATATAACCTGCATAAGCTTCGAACGGGCAAGTAGAGTCAGTTATCTATCCTTATAGAATGTTACACCCTAATGTGTACAAACCTTAGGCCTTATTCATGATTCTGAGCCACGTATTTTTTTACGAATATATAACAACAGGCTACTTGACGTCCCTAGTAAAAGTTTCTAGATAAGTATTCCTTATGGAAATAGGTTTTTATACTAACATTGAGTTTTTGTATACTATTCTTATATAAGAGACTAGTTTTGGCCCTCGGTTGCACTCGTGATATATGATACTGTATTTTATCATTACGTGTAATTTGTGGAGATAAATAAAATAAATTAATATTATTATTATCTACAATAATTATTATTATAGTAAAAAATATTTTATCTGTGTCCCTGTAAAATTTTATTAAAATTCGATCCTATTGAGACAAACTTTTAGACAGACAAAATATCTATTAGATTTATATATTATTAATTATTATTATTATATATAGTATTTATGATAACGCAAAATTTCATTCAAATCCGAGCCCATTCAAGATTTTTATTTTTATTTATTTATACCACTTAGGCCGACAAACAAGCAGACGGTCCACCTGATGGTAAGTGGTCACCGCCGTCTATGGACATTTGCAACTCTAGGGGCATCGCCAAAGGGCTGTCAACCCTGAGACGTGAAGTTGTTAAGTCTCATGTCCCTGTAATTTCACCGGCTCCCTTACCTCTCTAACCGAAACACAGTAATACGTTCACGGCACGAACAGTTCACGGCAGAAATGGGTAAGGTACTTCCCCGGACGAACTCTACACTAAGAGCTCTACTCCTCTAGAGACCTATTTTAGACCGGTAGACAGTCAAAATATCCAAAATACGGTATTTTTGATTATGAATCGTTTAAATACTAGTAATTCAGAAACACAGTCAGACACTTCGACGTTTACTTAGTGATATAGATTGATACTTTTGGAAAATTTCATTTCACGATTTTCCGCTGAATTCTACCATAAATAGACAATCTATCACACAAACCTACATCTATGCCTAAGATGATAAACGGAAACACCTGTAATTTTCAAGGTCTAAGACCTTCTGGACCCAAAACATGTGGTCCCTAGTCTAAACCATAGATATAGAGAAACTTTACACATAAGCTTATAATTTGTCAATTTTATTATGTTCCTGCTTAGTAAAGAGTGTTGAAAAGAAAGAGGAAGTTGTAGGAAGATATCGATTGATTATGTAGAAAAAAAAAATTATAAAAAAAAATTATATAAAATTTTAAAATTTTTTCGATTTTAAATATTACACAAATAGATGCTTACGATTAATTTCATAGCTCATCGTCCTACTTTAATCTATATATATAAAAATGAATGTTTAACTGTATGTCCTTTACAGAATCGTAAACTATGCAAAGGATTTTAATGCAGTTTTCAGCAATAGATAGAGTAATTCAAGAGGACGGTTTATAACCAGGATTGAAAACTGCAAAACCGCAGGGCGCAGCTAGTAATATTATAAATGCGAAAGTTTGATGATGGATGTTTTTTACTTTTCGACCCAAGACCAACACGCGAGCTCAACTTTACTTCAAAGTCGGAATAAATAAATATCCTGGGACATTCATTACACACGGCCGTCTGACCCCAAACTAAGCAGAGCTTGTACTATGGGAACCAGATAACTGATATACTACATATATTTATGTTTTTCTAAATACTTATATAGATATTGACACCCAGACAAAGAATAAACAGACATGTTCATGCTCACAAATGTTTGTCCTGGGGTCGCTAACCACCAAGCCTGTCAAAATGAATCGAGTTTAACTACACAGCACCTAAATATTTAATGACATTTCTTGCATTACCTGTATTCTACATCCATGGTCCATACCCACGTCCCCTGTACAACAAAGGTCCTTTCTGTCCCACACGGCCCTCAATAAAATAGCTATTACCTTTTGTAATCCGTGCCGTGACGTGGGCAGACGTGTTGCTCTTTGTGTGCAAAATATTGTGGTTGGAATAAATTATTATATGTTTTCCTGGAATTTAACTGAAGATTGTTTTCCTAAGTGATATTATCCTGTCTTTGAAAGCGCTTAATATTTATTTTGGGCCTTCGGCATCACGGCATCAGTTGTGGCATAATTTACGGCCAGCCTAACATCAACCCTCACTGGGAAAGATTTGTTGACTCGGTCCAAAGTAGCTCTAAAGCGCCGTAAAGCTCTTGCAGAGTTCGTCCGGGGGAGAACTACCACCATACCCATTTTTACCGTGAAGTAGTACACTTGTATTACAGGTTTCGGTTAGAAAGATAAGGCCGGTGAAATTACAGGCACATGAGACTTCACATCTTCACGTCTCAAGGTCGATAACGCATTGGATGCCCTAGTGTTGCAAATGTCCATAGGCGGCGGTGATCACTTACCATCAGGTGGACTATTTGCCTGTTTGTCAAGTGTGAAGTGGTCATCGGTATGATCTTTAGTCACCATCTAAGTAATAAGTGGGAGGCACTCGTCGCCACTACCATTCTTTATCATACACATTACATTTCATTGGGCTATGACTAACAGCAAAAAACCCAGCAACAACTGCATTTAAATGAACCAAGCTAGCTACCAGGTATTTAAAAACCGTTCCGAGAATGTAAAGCGAGTGCCCCGTACAATTCATTAAACGGCCAAAAACCCCGATTACCATACACTCAACGATGCTAAAATTCATACATAATTCTTAAAAAAAAACCTAAGTTGACCAGGGTGCTAGTAGGAAATTTGCATGCCTTGGGGTCTGGCACAAGGTATTGACATGGAGCGTTTAAGTTATTACTTTTTAAGGAAACCTTCTTGGCACGGCTGTGATTTGAAAATCGAAAAATAAAAATACGTATAATATAGGATTTAGCCTGCGAGAGAATAATCTAGGTAGTTTTGTGAAGTTTTCACTTATAAATGTGTGAATTTTTTTTTTACAGCTACCCTTTTTTCTTCTATCTATGTATATAGATTTAAGGAAATAAGGGTTGCTTTGACATATCGGGATGTGACTGATATTTTATCGATATCATAATAAAAACCGCGGGGGACAGTTAGTAATATTATAAATGCGAAGCTTTATGGGCTTTTTTGTTACTCTGCCACGAAAAATCTACTAGACCGATTTAGATGAGACTTGGCAAATAGATTTATTAATACCTTAATTCACACATAAGATACTTTATGTCCCGAGAAAATGTAAGACCCCTTGGGAAAACGGCTACGAAGCTATGGAGGCCGGTGAAATTACAGGCGAGACATGAGATTCAACAACTTCGCGTGGAGAAGACTTCAACAGGGTCGATGACGCATCTAGATGGCGTTGTAAATTTCCATAGGCGGCGGTGACCACTTACCATCAGGAAAACCAATTATTTCTCGACACACTTAAGATAAAAAAATATATTTAAAGAAGAAAGAAAAGGTAAGAAGATCCAGTTTACCGCTTATCCCTTGCACGTTTTAATGCCGGTACTCCGCAGAAGTAAAATATTAGTCGCTTTAGTTATAAGCTATGATTTACAACCACATTCTGCATGTGAATTTTGCAGAGTGTGAATTATACTAAACATTTCTGAAATGTAACTTTCATAATAACCTGAGTTTTTGTATTATTTTAAAGCGTTATTGTTTTGAATTATGTTAGTACAGTATAGTTTAATACTTTATGTTAAAACTAAAAAAGTTTGGTGTGCGGCACACAGTGTGGTATGTTATATAGAGAGGAATTATAATTTTTTAGAGTTTCGTACGTAAATGGCAAAACGGAGCTCTTGCTTTATCGACTGTCTGTTCGTCAGGTCTCTCAACAACTTTTTTATTCAAGGCAAAACTTTGTATGACATGGGCCTTATTTCGATAACTAGGTATCCTATTCAAAAATTCAAATTCAAAACCATTTATTCAGTTTAGGCCCTCGGAGGGCACTTATGAAGGTCAAATTTAAAGTTACTGAAGCTATTATTTTTTGAAAACATTTGTGAAAATGGCAGTGAGATTCAAAAACGTTTTCAAAGAAAATGAATTAGGATTAGAAAACTAAGTTTAAAAAAAATATCCACTTTGCTTATAATGTGACCGCAAATTTTAATATTACACAAAACACAAACTATTACATATTATTTAAATTTATAACTTCCTGTTTAGAACGTGGTGCGGAACCCTACACTGTGGCTGGTCTGACACGCACTTGGCATGTATTTCTAGTTGACTCTCGAACGAATCGAATGCGCCGCCCTTAGAGTTGTTAGAATGTTCTCTAAACTAGCATAGTTTATAACATACCATTTTCAACTCAATGGTTATAGGCATTTTGAGGCTCCAGAATGCCATTGAAAAATGAACCTTAAGCTTTTATGATAAGGTTCATCTAAATGAGCATACAGTTAACCATTGCATTCAAAGATGAAGTTTATTTCAAAAGCTATTAAGATCATTTTGTCAATGACAATCTCAGTTATGAAAATGGGCTTATATACAATACGTAGTAGAGCTCTTGATGCAGAGTTCGTCCGGGGAAGTACTACCACCACACACATTTCCACCATTTTGTAGCGCACTTGTAATACTGTGTTTCGGTTAGAAAGGTAAGGCCGGTGAAATTACAGGCACATGAGACTTAACAACTTCACGTCTATGGATTGATAACGCATTTGCGATGCACCTGGTGTTGCAAATATCCACAGGCGGCGGTGACCTCTTACCATCAGGTGGACCGTATTTTGTCGGTCCAAGCCGTATAAATATTGCTAAAGCTACTGAAAACAAATAAATAACGTGAACTCAAAAGTGCTTACTTTATACAACTCTTGGAAATAGTTTTCATATTTATGAAGCCAGTCACAAAAGCACTACTATAAATATATTTTACTGGCGACTTTAATATATAGAAGGCTGTTATGGATATAAATAAAAATAAAAGTAAAATATGTGCCACACTATACTTAAACTTTTACGTATTAGGTTGGGGACAAAGTTCCGTCGCATTTTTTAAGAAAATTCAAAACATTTTTATTATAGTTTATTTACAATTAACTAAAGTATGTAGGTACCATTTTGTTCGATAACTTTTTGCCATCTTGTAGGTAGGGACATAGTCCCATTGCTATAGAAATTTTGGGACTTCTGATCAAAATACTGCAACAAGTGGTTATGGTGGTGCCTAAAGAATTCTGAAGAGACCGAAACAGGTGGAAATCTGAAGGTGCAAGGTCAGGACTATACGGCGGATGCATTAATACCTCCCAGCCAAACTCTCTTAATTTTTGCTGAGTGGCTAAAGATGTGTGAGGTCTAGCGTTATCATGATGAAAAACCACACCCCTTCTGTTGATTAAATCCGGCCGCTTTCTCTCAACTTCTTGCTTTAATCTCATCAGTTGTTCGCAGTAGAGTTCAGAATCGATGGTCCTGCCTGGTGGTAACAGCTCATAATGAATAATGCCCTTCCAATCCCACCACACACACAGCATCACCTTGTTGCGAGTTAACCCGGGTTTCGCCACAGTCTGTGAAGCCTGACCGGCCTTTGACCACGACCTTTTTCGCACGTTCTTGTCGTACGTGATCCACTTTTCATCACCAGTTATCAGCTTCTTCAAAAATGGTTCGGTTTCATGACGTCGTAATAAAGAATCACAAATGAGTACACGGTTCATTAGGTTTCTTTCAGTGAGCTCGTGAGGTACCCAAATATCTAGCTTTTTTGTGTACCCAGTATTTTTCAAATGCGCCATAACTGTTTTGTGGTCAATTCCCAGTTCTTCAGCTACGTCGTAACTACTGATATGCCGATCTTGCTCCTCTTTTTCAAAAATGGCATCCATTTTATCCGTAATGGAGCGACCAGAGCGACGTGCATCTTTGACATCAAAATTTCCGGATTGAAAACGCTTAAACCAAATTTGTGCTACTCTCACAGACACTGCACTAGGTCTATAAACATCGCAAATTTTTTTCGCGGCTGTGTTGCAGTTTTACTTTTTTTGTAGTAAAATTTTAAAATGAATCGAACTTCTTCATTAGATTCACTCATCTTGGCGGTACGAAATACAAATGCAAATCACACATTTTCCTAATTTGAATTTGGAATTATGTTTTTTAAAATTTAAACTTTCAATGATACCAAAACCAGCCAGATACAAATAGTATAGCCAAAGAGATTTTATTACAAGTTCACGCATACTATAATGCGAAAAGACTTTTTCCCCAACCTAATTATTATGGGATTATAAAATAGCTTTTATCACTTGGAAATAGAGTTGCTTTCTATTTCTGGTAAATAATGTTTGACATCTTATGAATCGTTTGGAGATTACCTAGCTAACTTTACCTCATTACATCCGACTAATATTATAAATGCGAAAGATTGTATGTATGGATGTTTGTTACTCTTTCACGCAAATCCTACCAAACGGATTTGGATGAAACTTGGCAAATATATAGAAAATGCCTTGGAATAACACACAGGATACTTTTTGTGCCGGGAAAATTTTACAACCCTCGGGAACGAGGATGAAACCGCGGGGGACAGCTATCTAATATTTGTGTTAATGCATATATGAAATTATAAACCAGCTTGCGTGTTAACTCATACTAAACAATTAAAAATTAACATAAAAGGAGTCCATTCCTTGGATTTTTATCAAGACTTAATTTTATGATATTGACTAATCATTTATTATTATTATAAGTTAAATAACTGGGCAGGAGGATGTCTCTTTAGTCGCTTCTTACGTACTCTAGAGATGATTTAGTGGTATTCGACCCCAGAAATCAACTGTTACAATTATGTATATGACGGTAAACTATTACTTACTATACTACACTAATATACTATTAAACTTCTACTATGTAAGTATAAAGTAAAAAAATGGAAACATTTACAAGAAATGTGTTTTTTCGACATTTTGTTAAATATTGTTAGAACCCTCCGCGTCCAAGTCCGATTCGCACTTAGCCGCTTTTTTGAAAATAAAGAACAATACACACATAATAATAACAACAGCTATGGTTAAATATTAAAATTCCCGTCGAGTACATTTCACTACTGTACAATTATGTTAAAAATACGTTATACGCTTCCCTAATGAGGCAATGAAAGCCGCCGACAAAGGTCTGTATTTGAAAAGAAACAAAATACGCCTAATTTGCAACGTGGATGTACAGCGCGCATCCTAATTCCGTTCCTGTCATCGGGTTGAGTGTAGCTTAGTGATGAGCGGTAGCGGGTGATACAGCGGAATAATTAAAAATTTGTGAACTCTCTTTCTTTTTCGAATCTTTTTTTTTTAATACCACATGAGCCGACGAACAACCACCCGGTCCACCTGACGGTAAGTGGTCACCGCCGCCAATGAACATTTGCAACACCAGAGCATCGCTATTGCATTGTCAACCCTAAGATATGAAGTTGTTAAATCTCATGAGCCTGATTTCTGGTTTCAACCGCATTTTCTAAGGATCATTTTATCGCGATAAAAAGTTTATTTAGGTTCTCTATCTGTTAAGTCATCTAAATCCGTTCTCTGTAAAAAATAGTCCCTGTTTAAATAGTACGTAGCAACCTTCCGAATCTGCAGTCTACCTGTTGTCTTGGAAATATACTCTATCAGTGAAAAAAATCTTGAAATTCAGTGACTAGTTTCCATGATTGTCTCCTACAGCTACCTATTTAAAAATAAAAAAATAAAAAATTGTATGCCTTCTTATCCGATAGTGATGAAACATTTGTGAGTTGTTTTACGTACCCCTGCAGCTACTGACAGAAAATAAAAACGTCATAAAGCAACTTATGTAGGGAACAACTAGTTTAAAATATAACTATCAAAATACATTTCATTTGTAGCAAATCGCTTTCCGCCATATTAACCACAAAGTCCTCATCCTCACCGTTTGAAAGGAAAATCGACAAAGTGGCTATTAACCTTATTACGGCTTCTACTCACACGTGGATTTTATTTCTTTCCGACTACCCTCAATTGGCAGCCGGCGATTAGCGCATTGTGTGAACACCCCTATTTGGACTTAAAAGCTATTGGTGATCTCTAGTCTATTTGCTTTAGCTTCCATTCAAACGGCTTGGGAATTGACACGGTTCTCGTTTTTACAGCTTTGTGGACTTCAGCTTAAAACTGCGTCCAAAACGTGGTTTATACTCTTATTCAGCGTGAAGTTAGCAGTCTATAATAACCGACCAAATTCAAAATAAATGGGGGTCGGTGAAATTTCAGGCATCTAAGACAAGACAATATCCCATCATAGGGTCTATAGCGCATTGGTATTGCAAATGTCCATAGGCGGCGGTGATCGCTTACCATTAGGTGGACGTCAGCCAAAAAAAAGCCGTCTATGCGTAACTGAGGCCTTACTTCTTCTATCTATCGTGAAAAGCAACAACCGAATGATTGAACAAATCAATTCACTACACAAATAAATTACATTCGATATAAATATGTATGTGTAATCCGAGGAAAAGTGAAATATCTAATAAAACAACTGTCCGCAATTGTTAACGGATCGTCGACGAAGAAAATTGATATTAAGCTGATGTAACGGCGCGAGCGATTGCTGAGTCGCAATTGTGTAATAACGATCCTTATCGAATATAACATTATTTTGTTCTTTCTATCTATCTATCTATATACAGTATGTAACAAAAACCCTGTTATTCCTTTTAGGAACGTTATACATTACCTACAAGCACACCATTAATGATATTAGAATTTAACAATTATAAACATTGGCTAGTACAAAGGTCAAAATCAAATAACTATTAAAATCGACACATTCAAAAAAATGTTTAGATTATCTGATTTTACAAATACATCTTTATTTCGCTAAATAGCCTACGAGCTCGGCGGCTTTCTTTGATGCGACAGAAGATGCCGCTAAAACGTAGGCGCGTGCCTCGTATCCCTGCCACGTGCCTTCCTACCCCTTTACCCCACCACCCGCCGCCCTGCGAATCATAAGCGAATTCCTTAGTCTCCCGCGCAACTTACTTTCGAACGGTTGTTATTGTTGACCTAGTGAGTGACTTGTGTTTTTTTACGTAAGATCACCTGATCTGACGCCCTTCGATTGTTTGCCTCTGGGGTACTGTTAAGCAACAGGTGTTCAAAAAACCGTGTGATACGGAGGTCGAAATGCGTTCACGCATAGTAGCAGCATTTGACCACATCAAGTTCGATAGCTCCATTTTACAAAGCGTACGTGAAAATATTATTAGGCGTTGCAACAAATGTGTCGAGGTACAAGGTGGTCATATTGAACAGCATCTCCGTGGTCGTCTAGTAGACGTTATAATAAATTAATACATTAAAATGCAAGTAGGTACTTAAGGTTTTGTGTGACAGACGCGGGGACTTTATTTTGTTTATGTAAATGTGTTAAATGTACTGATAACAATTATCAATTGTGCATAAAAATATCGTGTAAACCAACATTTTCAAAGATTCATTCGTTAAAGTGATAAACAACAGCTGACAAAGTCGTGAACTTGGGTAGAAAAAATAGGTAGATAACCGGCGCGGCGCGGCGCGGCGGCACCGACAAAGAGAGGCCACTCTCTTTGTCGGGTCGGGTAGAACTTCTTCCTATTATTTGTGATTTCGGGTCATCGCTTCATGCAGAGGTAAGATATCAGAATAACATTACAAATATTAATAATTAAATATTTATTTTAATTATTTGTGTTTACAGTTTATTATAAATGACTTCCTTTATTACGTATTTATACCGATTCTTAAAACGTAGGTAGAAGGAACAACAGGGTTTTTGTTACATATTGTATATCGGCCAAAATTAATATACGATCCCGATCTAAAATCGCAAGATTGAAGTAGAATTTTGACATTACGTGTATTAAAATTACTGTCAAAAGGTTCATCAATCCATGGATTTCCGATCGGGATTGCATATTAATTTTCGCCGTATATAAATGAATCCCTATTTCCCTTAGTCACGGCTTCACGCGTGAACGGCTGGACCGATTTCTTTAATTCTTTTTTCTTTTTTCGATGTGTTTGTTATTGTCAGGAAAAGGTTCTTGTGAAAAAAAAATATTAGAAAGTTGTGTGGAAATTTAGAAAATTTAAGAAAAAATTACGACGTTACTAGCGCTTTTGACAATATAAACTTTTTGAATGTAACCTGTTTGACATTAATGTCAGTCGTTTGAAACTTGGCGCAAGTTGGCGTGATTGACAGACTGCGCGCTGCAAATATCGTTTAAATTAGAGGCATGGCCGAAAAATGGCGGAAAAAATAATTAATTTCTTAGTGCACATTTCACAGTCGATTCGATTCAATTGGTTTTTGAGAAGTGTGTGTTCATTACAGTTAGTTCAGAGCAATCACGCCTCATATTGAAAGTTTTACCATTTATTTCCGACAGGTAGTGCCAGAGATTAGCGCGTTAAGAGAAATAGACAAACGTAGCGGGGCGACTTTGTTTTTAATGCTGACGTTACAAATGTCTACCGGGAAGGCTCTTTTTTATTGTGGCGTCTTATGTAATACAAGTGCACTAATGGTTCCCGGCGAGAATGGGTATGTTGGTTGTACTTCCCCGGACTTGGAGCCCTACTTCTTCTAGATTATACTATAATCACTACATAGTATAAAACAAAGTTGCTTTCTCTGTCCCTATATCCCTATGTATTATTAAACCTTTAAAACTACGCAACGGATTTTGATGCGGTTTTTTTTAATAAATAGAGTGATTGAAGAGGTAGGTTTTTATGTATAATGCATGTGAAATCCCACGGGAACGCAGGTAAAACCGCGGGGGCAGCTAGTAGAATATATAACAATCATCGATTCAAAATCTCAACTGCACTTTGGTTACCGTAAATGACTGAAAATCCGAAAAATCCAGTGACAAAAACATAAAAGAGAAATTCCGCAACCGGCTTAAAGCCTTAATAGGTTTTCCGGGATATTTACCCTATAATCCATTAACACAAAGCCGCGCGGCGCGTTTTGGGTCTCCGCAAAAATTTCTAATTAAATTTCGCACAAACACGTCTTAAGGCCATTCAAACACACCACAATTTATGCCCGGGCGAGTAGCCCAACAAATTAATGCCAGCGGTCGTAAACAAGTAACCGCTGGTTGGATGTGTTTACATGCATTGTACCGTAGTCCAAGTACCCAAGAGTGCAATTTGGGAGGTTCCGAAAGATTTGCCGCAAATAACATGGGTGGTCGGGTGGTCATCACTCAGAATGAGGAAGGTTTGTTTGGAAAAATATGTTTGTACAGTATGAGCATAAATTTGTTACCACAGAGAGTTTTGCAATGATATCTGATTTCATGATTCATTAATTATCTTCTTTAATTTATAGACCGCTCAACTATTACAACTCTGTCCCTGCAAGTAGTGACAGTGCTGTTGGATTATGTGAAGGGTGTCCGATATTATTACATGTAAAGAAAAAGGGAAAAATGGTACTCTGAATCAAGTACTATTATCTACTTGCTTTGCTCCTACACAATTTTTGTAGGTACTCTTATAGCCTCAGACCCAGTCAAGCATTTTACTATTCATCCACCGATGTTGTTTTCTACAATTGTTTTATTAATGGTGCTATATGATGGCTTCAGTTCATCTCTAAGGTGTCGTAAGAGGCGACTAAAAAGTATACGCAGCTTTGTCTTCGCATTAGGTTTAAGGTAATATATGTTTACAAATATTTTTTTTAATTATTGTGAAAACCGTATCAAAATCTATTACGTAATTCAAAAAGACTAAACAAACCCATAATTACATCTGATACATATTTTTATGGTTCCCCATGTTTTGAATTCCAATCCATCTTACTAATCCCTACTTATAATATTATAAATGTGAATGTAAGTCTGTTCGTTACGCTTTCACGCGAAAACTAAACCGATCGCCATGAAACTTTGTTTACATATTTTTGAAGGTATTAGAAGTAACATACATTTTGTGCCGGGAAAATGTTACATCGCTCGGAACGCGAGGGACAGCTAGTAACATTATAAACGTAAAAAAAAAATGTTTGTTTCGCTTTCACGACTAAACGACTGAACCGATATTGCTAAAACTTGGCATGCACATAGATTGTGGTATGGAGAAGGACATAGGTAAATTTTTATCCCGAGAAAATTTAAGATCCCACAGGAACGCGGGTGAAACTGAGAGGTGGAAGCCTTGTTATATATGCTTGTAAGAAATATACTATATGTAGAGAACAGAGGTTTGGCGCGTCCAGCAACTCACTTAACGGTTGTAAGTGTTCATTAATTTTGAGTGTTCGCAGCTTAAGTACAAAATCTACTTATAATTACTATATCTCTCACTCTAGTATCGGTTCCGTGATTTTCCTTTCCGAAAGAAACCGCTTGTTTTTTGGCCTTTTCAAATGCTCGGATGAAATATGTTTAAAATCAAAAACGTTTACTGAGTTTTCTGTACTAAGCTATTACTTAATTAATGTTAATTTTGTGATAAAAATATTTAAAATCTTGGTCTGTCTAAAATGTAAACAAAAAATTTAAGACTAAATTAGGTATTACATGATGAAAAAAATAAATTTAAGATACTTTGAAGATATGAACATAAAATAAAATACGAAATTTGGTTTTCTCAAATATTTTTCGTTCTCTTTGAGGACTCAAAATACAATCCTTGTGAAAGCGGGTAAAGCTGCGGGGCATAGAATTATAGTCCTAATTACTAAGTTATTTAGTATTATATTATAATTAGAAAGAAGTTTTATTGTTATATGTTTGTATTGTATTTTCATTTTTAATGAATCAACTGACAAACTACTGGACTGATTATAATAACTCTCACTATTAGAAATCTACTTTACCCAGAAATAGGCAATGCATTCGATCCTTAGGGATCACGGATGAAACCACGAGATGAAAGCAAGGAAATATAAATTCGAAAACAATTAATTAAGAATTAAAGTTGGATTCTCGTAGATATAGAATGGTGTGTGGACTAACGGCGAAAATTAATATGCAATCCCGATCGAAAATCCATGGATTGATGAACCTTTTGACAGAAATTTTAATACACGTAATGTCAAAATTCTACTTCAATCTTGCGATTTTAGATAGGGATCGTATATTAATTTTGGCCGTAAATTCACAGGTATGCACAGTCCATACTTTGGCCTTCATAGTACATATGGGACATGCCTCGCCTAGCTTTTAACAGCAGGGGCATAATTCTTTATGATTCGTTGATGGATAACAATAATTAAAGGCCTTTGTAATACAATTGCTTATAATCATGCCTACCCAATTAAGAAAAAACATACACAGTCATTTAGAGTACTATTTAAATATTTTAATAAATATATCGGGATGGTCATTAGTACGCGTCATGATTTCAACAACAACGGAGCATAACGTTCTTGCGAGGTAGGCGAAGTCCGCGGATGGGAGCGGTCACTTCTCTTCGAGCCATCGAGCGAACTACTTGTGCCTAGAAACTGTCCCACGTTTCGTTGTGTTAAGTGTGATAGTGTTAAAGTAAATAGAACAAGTAAACCTACCTACGACTTTTATTTTCTCATAAATATCAACGCCCATATAATGTCTGATGATGATCCTACCTATGATCAGCCTCCTATTCCGACAAGTATATATTTAGGAAAAGGTAGTAGAATAATGTAGTGTATTAGATAACTGGTCACCAGAGAACAAGCTCTGCTAAGTTTGGGATCAGATGGCGTTGTAAGGCTTTTACCAATTTTTAAGATTTTGTGTCCAATCCAAATATAATTGTTATAGATAATAATATTGGTAAAAAATGAGGTATTTTTTACACATGACCATTACAGGCACATGAGACTTCATGTCTCAGGGTCTACATAAAAAAAAACCGGCTTCCTTCTAACTTTTGGAGCAGTTATCTTGGTGGTTAGAGGCCCTGACTGCCACGCCGGAGTTTGTGGGTTCACTTCCCGCAGAGGACAAACATTTATGTGCATGAACGTGTCTGTTTTTCTTTGTCTGGGTGTAAATATGTATGTAAAAATGTATAAGTGGTCAGTTATCTGGTTTCCATAGAACAAGTTCTGGTTAGATTGGGATGAGATAGCTGTGTTCAAAGAATGTTCCGGGATATTTATTTACTTAACTTAAATGGTAAAGAGTAATACAAGTGCTACTTTGTAAATTGTAATTCCCGGACGAACACTAGATTTTATCTTTTATAATTAACTAGCTGCGCCCTGCGGCTTTGCCAGCTTTCAATCCTGGTTATAAACCTTCCTCTTGAAGGACTCTATTTATTGCCGAAAACAGCATTAGAACCCGCTGTGTAGTTTACGATTCTATAAAGGACATACAGACAAACATTATTTTTTATATATTATATATTAAAAATGTTAAAGCACATTTATTATCTTGATCATCTATTAGCACTATCGGGTGTAGCCCGGCTTCAGTTCACTTGGCTGTGTAAAGTGAATATAGAATTTTGTAGACAATAACGGAGCAGGGTCAGTCGATGTCGCCTACAGTGGCTCTTTGAAAGCTATATTGCGCCCAGGGCTTTTGAAATACTTTGAAGGGAATTTTGTTTGTGATTTTTAGGGTTTCGTATTTCAAAATGAAAATGGAACCCTTATTTCGTTGTCCGCCTGTCTGTCAGTCAAAACAAACTTCTAAGACAACGCAATCAAAAAATTTAGATATTATAATTTTTTTTTATTATTTTAACTACATGTGCCAACAAAGAGGTAGACGGTCCACCGGTTAGTGGTCACCGCCGCCTATAGACTTTTGCAACACCAGAGACATCGCCAATGCGTTGTCGACTTGACTCGTGATGTTGTCAAGTCCCATGTGAGTCACCTGTAATTTCACTGGCCTCCTTACCTTTCAAACCAAAACACAGTAATACAAGTGTATTATTCACTATTCGCTAAACGGCGGAAGTTCTTTTTTATATAAATATCCTGGGACATTCTTTACACAGCCATCTATCTGATCTTAAACTAAGCAGAGCTTGTCAGATAACTGATATACTCCTTTTAAATACATACTAATATCTTTATTTACATCCAGACACAGAACATACAAACATGTTCATGCACATAAAAATGTGTCCTGGGTGGGAATCAAACCCTCGACCTGCAGGAGTCAGGGTCTCTAACCACCAAGCCAACTAGCTCGTCATAACGTTTGTACGGAACTCTCGGTGTGCGAGTATGTCTCACACTTGTCCGCTTTTTTACAATATCTATAACTTAATGGTAATGATGCCGATGCCCGCGGCTACGGATGTGGTTTGAATCCTACAATAAATTTGAATATTTAATTTAGAAAAAAGTTAATGTAACCATAGCTATTTCATAATCAATAGGTCATAAGCGACATATCTAGGTCTAAAATTCATAAAAAAACAGAATGTCTCATAAATACAAACGATAGAAGTCAAACTTTCGTACTACAGGGAAACATTCGATTGGACAGTTGGCATGGTGGTTGGCGACCTTGATTGCCAAGCGGCAGGTCGCGGGTTCGTTTCCCACCCAGGACAAACATTTGTTTGCATGAATATGTCTGTTTGTTCTATATCTGGATGTAAATACTAATATTATAAATGTGAATGTAAGTGTGTTTGTTACGCATTCACGCGAAAACTACTTAAGCGATCATCATGAAACTTTGTACATATATTCTTGGAGGTATTAGAAGTAACATAGGATATTTTTTGTGCCGGGAAATTGTTACCCCTTGGGAACGCGGGTGAAACAGCGGGGACAGCTAGTCTAATATAAAAAATTCTCGTGTCGCGGTGTTTTTTTTTTTTTTTTTTTTTATGCCACTTAGGCCGACAAACAAGCAGACGGTCCACCTGATGGTAAGTGGTCACCGCCGCCTATGAACATTTGCAACACTAGGAGCATCGCCAATGCGTTGTCGACCCTGAGACGTGAAGTTGTTAAGTCTCATGTGCCTGTAATTTCACCGGCCCCCTTACCTTTCTAACCGAAACACAGTAATACAATTGCATTACTGCTTCACGGCGGAAATGGGTAAGGTGGTAGTACTTCCCCGGACGAACTCTGCACTAAGAGCTCTACTACTACTAAAACTGTACTGTTTGTTACCAAACTCCTCCGAAACGGCTGAACCGATTTGTATACAATTTTGTGTGCACATCGGGTAGGTCTGAGAATCAGCCAACATCCAGGGTGACCCACCCCTGAATATTTTTTTTATTTTTTCAATAAAATATTTTATTTTATAAGAGAAAAATTCAAATTTTCACCCTTCTAAGATCAACCCCTGTTTTTTAATCGCGATCGCGTGTTTCATCCTCAGATCCGCTATAGGGCTATAGTGTTGCAAGATGGCAATCGAATATAACAATAGTAGTACGATAAATTTTCATGTATAGTTTATAATAAAGTAAATTTGGAAAAACAATGTTTGCCGGGTCCGCTAGTATCTATAATATATAAGGTATGTATTTAGAAAAACAAAATGGCAGTTACCTATCTGGTTTCCATAGTACAAGCTCTGCTTATATTTGGGATCAGGTGGCCGTGTGTCTGGAATGTCCCAGGATAATTATTACTATTATTATTTATTTAAATTATTCATCAATCACTTTTGAATAGCACAGATTGCGTTTATCCTTCATTTATTTTTCGTCACACAAAGGTTGCGGATCAGGATTTCAAAGCCCTCCTCAAGTTTCACTTCAAAATCTTGTAATAAGTACATAATTGTCGATAATTTTATATTTACTTTGAAACCGTTACTCACAGTGTACAAAAAATGTCCCTTTACGATAGGAAGCTCAATAAAAACTTCTCCTCTTAAACTAAACTAATAAAAGATTTTCTTTTGTTTCAGAATGCCACTGATTGAAAAACTAAGAGGTAAGTTTTTTGTCAATACCTTATTTTCTTTTGTACTTCTCAATTGTTGATGTTGGTTCCACTTCTGTTCTATTTGATTGTCAAAATAAGAAGTCAAAAATATTTTAATATCGTTATAATTATTTTAACATATCCGCAAAAACTATTTCTCATAGAACATGGTATCCTATTTTACGGGACTTAGGTATCAATTTTATTACTTATATTAAGATGGTTATTTTTTATATCATAAAAGCTATATACCTGCGTGTATCTTAATGTAAAACCTTATATTTTTTCGTTGCCAATTAAAACTCTTTTACGTAAGTGTAAATATTTTCCTGTACGTAAATTTTTCCCAACAAATCTATACTATATATATATACTCGTATATTACTATAAAAGATTTTTTTTATTTACTATGTCCATCAAAACCTTTAACCGTCCGTCATTCCAACTCGTTCAATTACACTCCGAACAAATGAACCGAGAATTTTCAGAAAAGTTCAGTTTTGCAAAAAAAGCTACAAAAACCCGACAAGCTAAAATCTGGCTGTACTGTATGAATAGTTCTTCACTATCCAAGTGTCATTGAAAACGCCACCCTGACGCTCCGAGGGAAAATAAACTGTATCACTAAGGATTAAAGTTGGCAGTTGCATGACTACAGTAACTAATTATCACGATGGGGAACGTGAAAGAAAGAGGCAAGAAGCCTGTGAAATCATGCGCGACGATAACCTATAATTATAAGGAGACGATTAACGTCGGGCTTCTTTTAGTGATGCGCTCATTTTATCGATATTTTTTTATACTACAGGCTGGCAAACAGGCACACGGTCCACCTGATGGTAAGTGGTCTCCTCCGCCTATGGACATTTGCAACACCAGGGCATCGGCAATGCATTGTCGACCCTGAGACGTGAAGTTGTTAAGTCTCATGTGCCTGTAATTTCAAAGGCCTTACCTTTCTAACCGAAACACAGTAATACAAGTGCACTACTGACTCACGGCGAAATTGGGTAAGGTAGTAGTACTTCCCCGGACGAACTTTGCACTAACAGCTCTACTACTCCAATTGATATAGTGAAGTTATTTTTTTTTCAAAATTCAAAATTCAAAACCATTTATTCAGTTTAGGCCTTCGGAGGGCACTTATGAAGGTCAAATTTAAAGTTACTGAAGCTACAACCGGTTCGGAAGTCAGCCTTCAACTGAGAAGAACCGGCAAGAAACTCAGCAAGGTTACATTCTTTTTTATTTGTTATATAAATTTTTATCTATTCTGACTTTTTGGCTATTTTATAATTTCAATTTTACATAATTTTATATTTAACAATTACAAAATACTTATTATAGGTAACATTAAAAAACAAAACAAAAAAAAAAATATGACAAGACTACAAAATAGTAAATAACAATAATTAGGTACTTACAACTTAAAAAAGAGATTTAGAGGTGCACTGTGCAGAGAGCAGCTATTTCCATACATTTTTATCTTCAATATAATGAACTACCTTGTAATACGCTTTCTCTTTCAAAACTTTCCTAATATAATTTTTAAATTTATGATCAGACATTTTGGTTACTGACAGCGGTATCTTATTATAAAATCTAACACAATTACCAAGAAATGACTTGTTTACTTTAGTTAATCTAAAGTATGGAACAACTAACTTCTCCCTTTGTCTTGTATTTATACTATGAGTATCTAATTTTGACTCAAACATTCCTATATTTCTACGTATAAACATTATATTTTCATAAATATATAGTGAAGGTAATGTCATTATATTTATTTCCCTAAATAAATCTCTTAATGATTCACGGGGACCCATTTTAATTGACATGTAGTAGAGTTCTTTCGTGCAGAAGGTGTCCGGGGAAGTGCTATCATCGAAGCAGTACTGCACTTGTATTACTGTGTTTTGGTTAGAAAGGTAAAGGAATATTATTATATTAGAATTATTATCAAATAATAGCCACGTGAGACTTAACAACTTCACGTCTCAGTGACGACAACGTTTTGGCGATGCTCCTGGTGTTGCAAAAGTCCATAGGCGGTGGTGACAGCGCGCCATTACTTACATAAATAAACGTTATATAGTTAATTTAATTTGAAATATTTTCCCTTTACCATTATTTTGAACAATACAGTCTTTACAACCTTAAAATAATTGATTAAAAAATAATGATAGAATGATAGCCAATAAAATCATAAGATCCAATTTTTATCGTTACAAATTATAATACAAACCTTACACGTGGTTCACTGATGGAGAACCTATCCAAAATAGGCGGCCTTGTCGGAGATCCAGATTATTGAAGCGTCAAATTTATGTAGGATGCCTGTAAACCTAGGAGACACATGTCCTTTTTATTTTATCCTTAAGTGAACATATAATGGTCCAATATTTTCTTGAACCACTCTTAACATGTTTGTTTTGATTTTAGGAAAGAATATTATATTCAAATATTATGTTTGCTTAGAAGAACTCGATATTATGTTTTTCGTGAAGCTTTGATATCAGGAGCTGTGTATATAATTTATGTGATGTACCATGTAAAATGAACCCTATATTCGTTACCGTTTGTGTCATATTTTAGAAAAATCAGTTCAGCCGTGAAAATGTCGTAAAGACACACGATAGAAGTGAAACTGTCTTACAGGAAAACATTTTAATTATTCTTCAATCACTTTTGAATAGCATATATAGAGTATATTAGCGTGTTTTTCGTCGCACAAAAAGGTTGCGGATAAGAATTTCAAAGCCCATAAGAAATTTCACTTTAAAAAACTCCAATCAAGTTTTAATAATTTTTTTATCGATAACGATTTCTAAGACCTGCACATCACTAAAAATCTCGAGCACACTACATTGTGCATTTCACACGATGCCGAGAAGCCACTCGCATGAACTACACATGCCTATCTACGAAACTTTTCGTTGTTACCTTGAAGTTTGTATCATTAGTTAGTTTGCTTGAGTGTTGAAACCTTAATATATTTTAAAATATTCTCAATTTCAATATACTACGGAAGCGATGGGTGGTTCGGCATGTCTACCTATTGCAATATTATCTGCCTGCACTGTGGTGCATTATATATCTATGCTTAGTCCTTGGACTTATTAATAAAATTATCTCTATAAATTATCCATAGGATAAATATCTATATAAAAAAAGTGTTAAGAAAAAAAATATTATGAATGACTGTAGCAATACTTGGTAAACCTAAATAAATTCATTAAAAAACAGAGACTTGTGAAGTTTTTACGTTCAGGTAGCTATCTAAAGTCAACCTCTTTGGAAATGCTTTTGTTGACCACTCGGTGTAAAGTGCACGTGGTCAACGGTATACTCTTTACTTGCCTCTTACACCCTAAAGATTCGATAGGCCAGTTGGCTTGGTGGTTAGCGCTCTGACTGCCAAACCGGAGGTCGCGGATTCGATTCACAACCAGGACAAACATTTGTGTGCAGACATGTTCATTGTCAGTTTGTTCTGTGTCTGGGTGTAAATATCTATTTAAGTATGTATTTAGAAAATAAAGTATATCTGATTTCCATAGTACAAGCTCTGCTTAGTTTGGGACCAGATGACAGTGTGTAAAGAGTGTCCCCGGATATTTATTATTTATTTATTTATTAGAGATGTTTTGGAGCGGTTGTAGTTACGTTCCAAACCAGAGTTAGAGTCATACCATTAATAAATGTGACGGCCTATTTGAATAAATATATGACGTTTCATAACACTATTCGTCGCCTCTACCACAAGGACAACTATTATTTACGCATCAACTCTCAATTTTACTCAGGACTTGGTTTTGTTATTGAAATGTCCCCAATAAGTCTTTGGGAAATCCAAACAAGGTTGACGATATCTACGACCAAACGGCACGTTGGTTAAGTACCCTGATTATCACGCCGCAGGTCGTAGCTTCGATTCCGGATAAAAATTGTTTGTTCTATGCCGGATATAAATATCTATAGGAACAAATAAGTACCTGAAAAATAGTGTATCAGTTATCTGGTGGCCATAGTATAAGTAGTACAAGCTCTTCTTAGTTTGAGATCAGACCTGATCCCAATCTAAACAGACATAGTACCAGATAATGGATATGTTACGCGGTTATATGATCACAAAATTAAACCGAGTTTGTACTGCTTGTACTGGACAATCAGGGGCTTACTACCTCGAGGACACAAACTCGAGGATATTTCATCGCGGACTCTATACTCTGTCTCTGTCGCTTACTACGCTAATACTACTCATCATGTGAGAGGTAAGTGCTCCGAGGCCTCCGTGAAGCGGTTCGCCGACGAAGTTTGTATTTGCTAAATAAGGGAGCTGATATCTGATATACTACATATGTAATATTAACATTCAGAAACAAAATAAACAGTATTCAAGTACACAAATGTTTATCCTGGATGATAATCAAACCCACGGCATGAGGCTACATAACCAGGTAATCAAACCACAATATCAACTGGCTCGTTTATTAAATTATCATTGAATTTACTAATTGATTATCAAATGAACACTTTATTGAATTATAAAACCACACTACACTTTACCTATATCTTCTTCTGTCTATTTAAATATAAGGAAAATAGGGTCCCTTTGACGCACCATCACCTCAAAGCTACTAAACATATCGGGATGGGACTGCTACCATTCGATGCGGATTTTTTCCTAGATGGTTATAGGCTATATAATATCGATAACCACGGTTGATATCGCGGGGACTGCTATATATATTATACCTCTATACTGAGGACATGCTGATGCTAAATCCTTTGTCAAAACGTTGTGTATGTTTTCAAAATATTTGTATTTTTCTGTATCGATAAGCTGTTCTTTCCTTCTTTCACTTTTAAAAAAAGTATATAAAAGTACAAATATGTATCTTTGTTGTACGTATGTACACAATATATGTTCATATCATATATATATAATAATAATAATAATAATAATAATAATATATCTTTATTTCTCAAAATAATTTCACAAGGGTGCAGAAATGTAATGCTATGTAAGTTGTTAATAAAATTAAAATAAACATACTGCAGTTGCGACTACTCTCATTACTAGGCAAAAATAGCCTGTATTAATGAAGAGCAGGCCCATGCCTCTAGAATAAATTGAACACAATACAAATATATATTTTAACATATATATATTATCAATGTATTTCATCCCAAACTCAACTCGTGTACACGGGGCCAATATATACTTAAATACAGAGGTGTCGGTAACGGTGTCCCGTGCTCAATGTTTTTTTCCAATCTCAAAAATGCTCAACGCGGATATTAAAGTGTTCACTTCAAAAATGTCATCGATAATTTACTTCAACGTCACATCACTACAAATCCCGCGCTTCATTTGGTACTACAAGATGCAAGGACTTGTTACTCTGCACGCGTGTAAATAACTGCACTGTGCTGTAGTTGGCGTCATTAGTGAACTGCAAGATCTCTGCACTAAAGGTGTGAGACGGTTAAATAGGGTCATAGTTCGAAGTAGAACAGTAGTGAAAGTTGCATTTTTTATAATAATATTTATGAGTATTAACGACCCGCACCAGCTTCGACAGTGTGGGTTAATATATGACGGCGTCAGAGGTGGCTGAGCGGTAGTTCCGTCGTCATTCGTACTTAGTAGAATAGGGCATTATATATAATAAACACTAATTATTTCACGCAACAATGGGCAAACCGACAGTTTCGTTACGACTGACGACTTTGTCCACATGTCGCCCTTTTATACTGGGCGTCATGGCGTTTACCCTACATTTTTGATATTATTCTAAATAACAATAATTTTAATAAAAAGTAAAACAATGTCTTAATATTTCATGAACTGTTCTCCACAACATATAAATGTGTACACCTTAAAGAAGAAATTTTAAAAATTATAATAAAAATCGTAGTAAAATCTATTGTGTAGTTTAATTGATATATGTACGAGTATATGCACCATTTCGTAAATGTTTTTCTGGAATATATTCTATCTGTGTGCCAATTTTTTTCCAAATCCGTTAAGTGGTCTATGCGATATTAGGTATTTTATAATGGAGGTAGGATTTATTGAGTTCAAGGTTAAACGAAACTTGTTTTAATAGTGTCAGTTCGAATGCAAAGATAATAATGTTACAAACTAATTTATTTCAAAAACAACCTTGGTTCATGAGAACCTTAATATTTATTCTAAAATAAACTAAACTATCTAAACTAATATTGTGTATAACATTTTTTTATTTAGAAATTACATGTAACTAGTAGGTTATAATTTCAACATACTAACAAACCTTTGACGTACATTTTTTTTGTACGATAAACTAAACTAACACTTCTAAAAACAAGTTTTTATTTTGATTAAAATCATTGATCATTACAAGCATATACACAAGTAATTTACCATTTTGACATGTCAAAACTTGAACTACTGTTTCAGTTCTTCGATATACTGTGTACACATCCTAATTGGAAAGCTTTCGTATAAGCGTACCAGCACGATCAAAGCTCGGCTCACACGCATAGTCTGCATTGTACTGATACTATTCACTATGTATTCTTCGTCTAACATAACTTGGTATTCCATGTTGTAATCATCTGAGGCTCGATTCTGTAAGGAAAATGACACTAACGCGAAGATGTTTCGTCGTGCTCTGTCTCTTTCGCTAACCACGCTTATACTACTAATCACGTGAGAGATAAGCTCTCCGAGGCCTCTGTGAAGCGGCTCGCCGACGAAGTTTGTATTAGCTGAATAAGGGGGCTGCTTGATCTTTTGTCAATTTTTCGCAATATGTATGCTTGTTTGCCATTCAGTTCATCTATCTATATATATAAAAATGAATGTTTGTCTGTATGCCCTTTATAGAATCGTAAACTTTGCAACGAATTTTAATGTAGTTTTTGGTATAGATATAGGGTGAATTATCATGAGGAAGGTTTATAATCAAGATTGAAAGCGGGCAAAGCTGCAGGGCGCAGCTAGTTTCAATATAATGAAAATGATGAGTTGTAGAGCTAACTAATTGACTCAGACGTGACCTTGTGGAAATCCATTATAAGATACAATAACCGAATATCTAGAAACAAATCCGATCCGAGGAAAACAGATTTCCTGTTGAATTTCCTTATTTGGGACTTGACAGAGAAGGAGATACAGCGGAATTAGTTAGTAGATATTTGTTTTTTGTATAATCTTAGTAGAAGAGCTCTTAGACCTATTTCTATCATAAAGCAGTAGTGCACTTCTGGTGAAATTACAGGCACATGAGACTACAACTTCACGTCTCAGGGTCGACAACGCATTGGCGATGCTCTGGTGTTGCAAATGTCCTATTTCAAACCGTGTGGTTGTTTGTCGGGTCATGTGGTATAAAAAAATAAAATCTCCCATTCTGACAGCAGCACAAATTTCAAACAATTCTGCCCTTTATCACGTTTGTACTCAATTTATGATAATATAATTTTGTAAGCAACATGTTTATTGCACCAAACATAAAAAAGTCGGTAGTGAACACACTTAGCTCTAATTCATGTTTCTTCTGTTATTTTTGCATGCAGTGATTTCCTGTAACTGACAAGGCACTTAGCACAGTCTTTTAAAACTAATGTAATGTTTCTTTCATTGTGTACTCGTTTTTGGCAAATTTAATAAACAAAATCTATATATTAATGCGTGAAGAAAAAACTTAAGACACCTTTTAAGAAAATAGCGCGAGCGGATGAACGTAAAATTTGACACTGAGAAGAAGTGCATAAAGCTATAATATTTTTGTATAAAATGCATAACAAATACATTTAATTAATTAAAATAAACATTACTTACACTACCATTGGTTTTACACATATATAACGTTCATACAGCCAATTTTTAACTCTTAATGACCGAATGAGGCATTTGCAGGAAGATAAGAAGTTCAACAATAACTAAACTGTCGGTTAATTAAAAACCAGTCAAGTACAAAATGGACTCTCGCTCGAGGAAAATGACGGTTTCGGTCAAATCTCCAAATTAAGTATCCTGTAGGTTTTGAATCCCTTGAAAGTGTCAAAATATGCACTCATTCTAATCCTTAAAATATAAAAAAGTGTTATAATACTTCCAATCTATTCTCGATACGATTAATGTTAGAAGTGATATTTTCGTACACTAAAATAACAACGTAAAACGTCAACAAAATTCGATTATACCGAGCTATTAGCGATCTATGAACAAACAACCTAATTCGGTTTGCTCATCCTTTAAAAACGTCAAAATTGAACTGAAATGCAAGCGAAAATGAACCCTAATGAATTTATAACGAGATTGCTTTTTCTTCTCAATATTTTTTTTATCCACATGGATCGATTAAGCCAATAAGCAGACGGTCCAACTGATGGTAAGTGGTCACCGGTACTCAGTTCACCAGAATATTCCTTCTATATATTTTCCCCGATTACTAGAGGAGAGCTGGACCGATTTGGAAAGTAATGTTTTTGTTTGAAAGAGTATACTTTTAAGTTGTCATTGTCTATTCTGGATGATGAGAACCTGAAACAATCAGAAGAACTCTTCAGATATAAGCAATTCGTGCATTTGCTCTAGCTCAGGAAGTTGTCCTTCATAATATAGCTCTGAATTGAAAACGGAAGGTCTCCGAAGTGCAACTACCGACACATAGGATAACTATTCAAGCTTAGGTATTGAAATCATCTCGACTTTAACCCAATTACTTACAAAGCAATTAAATGCTATCAAAGTCAAAGTCCGCTAAAAGTTATTCTCAAATACAATACAATATAATGTTTGCGATGGAAACGGTTCAAACGAATTAATTTCAACTCAAACATTATTCTCGTGCAGCCGTTTGTTTAAATGGAATGAATGCACAACTATTAACAGCCATCGCATATAATAGAGGCTATATTTAATTTTGATTTCCGGTCTGTTAAAATACTCTTTTGTTTTTTTAATCTGGCAACCAAATTCTCTTTATGAGTATTTATTTTTGCCATTGTTGAGTTGTGTGTGTTTGACGGGCCGATTGTTTAGTTGGAAACCCGAACTACCGCAATCTAGCTCGTAATTTAGATTACAACTAAGGACAAACATTTGTTGATAGAACATGCTTGGTGATAGATTTTTAACATGAAGGTGATAGTCTTGTGGTATGGCTGACTATCACCTTCATGTTAAAAAAACTGTTTCATGGTATTATTTCCTTGAATAAAATCTCTAACTAATGGCAGATGTGAACCTCTGACCAGGCCGTAGGTCTACCTAGTGAGAGCTGGACCTGCGACGCATAACGCCATCCTGAGCCGCTGGATGCAGCCGGGCTAGGACTGTCCCCTGTGGAAATTGATGGCGGAGGCCTAAATGTCCAGCATTAGGCAGATATGATACTTTCCTTAGGCATTCGACGTCTCTAACACTGAGTTTTGTCAAAAGAAAAACAACATCCAATTTCCAACAAAAGATGTAACAATGAATTTCATCCACGTAGAACTTTCGTAGATCCAGCTACGCCGTAGCACCCCGTAGCTCTACCAACTAGTGCTGTTCGTATATAACTCGTTAGTGTTGGTAACGATAACAGTCATTATATTAGCTTTGTTAGAAACTTCATCTTGTTCTAGAAACTGCAATATCTTTGATTCTGAATGGCTTGTATTCAGAAGTCGATAGCTCTATTTATGCGCTATGGAGCCTTGTTTTGTTTCTAGTTAAAAGAGCATAACAATATTATATCTTCACGCCTATTATTTCCAATGAAGTAGGCTGAGGTCTCAGTAATGAGACCCACATTCTGTGGAATATATTTTAAGTCCCAACGAGACTTGTGGTGAGCATTGCCGCCGTCTTCCGGTACATTACCAATTCCTGGTTATAAGTTACCTTTTCTAAATAATGAGTCATTCATATTATATTGTCTGCCCTGGGAATTGAATCCAGGATCTAGACCTCTCTTGCTGAGTCGTATACTACTAGACCACCAAGGCAAGAAAAAATCAAATGTCAAATTCAAAATAGTCATGTATTTATATAACACATTATTATAGTTATACAACTCTATTTCTTCATATTCGTTAACTTTTAGCAATAGTTAATACTTCGTGTAAGTTAGTTGAAACTTGACTAATTCTCATTTAGCAATAACTTCTGTGCAATTAAGTGAATCCTGGGTGAGACTGATAAAACTATCATATCTTATCTTAGCGAGAAAGTTGTTGGCTGTGCATCTTGTGAAAATTAAAAAAAAATGATAAAAAGGATTAATAGTGTACTAGACCGCGACACAGCTTTTAAGAAGGGAGTTGATGAAATAAAAACAAATCCGTAATAAAGATAATTACAACTAATAACAACTACACGTCTCAGGGTCGACAACGCATTGGTAGTGTTGCAAATGTCCATAGGCGGCGTTGACCACTTACCATCAGGTGGACCGTCTGCTTGTTTCTCGGCTTTAAGTGGTATAAAAAAAAGTATTTATTTTATGACTTTTACATGTGCAGGAAGTTTTAAAAAATGGTTCTTTGTTGTTTAATTTAATTTAATATTTTTTACGCATTGCTATCTGATCCCAAACCAAATAACTGATTTACTACTTAATAATTTTCTCCAAATAAACAAACATGCGCACAAATGTTTGTCCTGCGTAGGTATTTAACCTGCAACCTGTGACGCTGCAGGGTCTCTTACCGTCAAGCCAACTGGCCCGTCTCAATTTGGCTTAGCAATTTCATGTCTCAGGGGCGATAACGCATTGGCGATGTCTAGTATTGCAAATGGCGTCGGTAATCACTTTCCTTACTTACTCAGGTAACGAATAATGCCTATGTTAATAGGTATACTACATTTTAAATTCTGTTGTAACGGCAAAAACTCATTCAGGAAATTTTCAGAAAACTTAGCAGGTAATCCTGTGAGCGGAATATTTGATAGCGATCGGAACGACAGAACTTAATTTTTTTACATCAATGATAGTTCTGCTAAAACTACCTAAAAATGTTCGATGACACTTGGCACATATATGGAAAACATCGTAGAATAATACAAAGGATACTTAACCTCCCGGAAAAATGTAACGTCTCTCTGGACCGCAGGTGAAACCGCTGGCGATAGCTTCACCATCATTTTTCCCAAAGTAGTGACAGAAGCTTTGTACCTCTTTTTAAATTCCAACTTTATTATATAATGTGCATTGGCTATTTACCAATCCCAGGTTTTAAGTTATATTCTTTACCACTAAAGCCAGATATACATTATTATAAGGTATATATTATAACTTAAGTCAGATAATTTCAAACAGAGTAGATAGAGTTAAAGCCAACCGATAGCTAATAAAGTTAGGTTACACAACTTAAATAAGCACCTTGCTTGTCATTTGAGACTGATGTTGCTTAGGCTCCCTCTAGGGCTGTCACAAGGTAGAATATAAACTAGTTACTAAATATCCCGGGACATTTTTTACACACGGCCATCTGATCCTAAACTAAGCAGAACTTGTATTATGGAAAACAGAATTTTCGTTCAAGCACACAGATGTTTGCCCTGAATGGGAATCGAAACCACGACCTGTGACTTGACAGTCAAGGTGAAGGGGCGGGTACTACCCACCGTACAATATTGATTGAAAAACTGAAAAAACCTTTTTTTTTTTTTACTACAACATATTTTACAAATTATAAGACTAACACAATGTTATTTTTTTAAGTATCTTCCTAGTACGGTTAAAAAGACACTGCCCTCTAACGGACGAGCAGACAGATGAAGGGACGGACGGCCAGTGGAGCTTTAGTAATAGGGTGGGCCCTTTAGCACTGGTTGCACACGGCACTCTCAAAATGGGCTCTAATCAAGTTTTTAATCAAATGCAATATTGTGATAAAAATCTGTATGTTTTTGTTTTATTTAAATTTTTTTCTGTCATATATGTCTTCCAGGGCATCTATGTACCAACTTTAATCAAAATAGTTCTTGCGAGAAAGAAAAATCCATACTTCCATACATTCTATATTTATATTATTATTATATCAGTAAGATAGTATGGAATAGATAAATGGCTTATAAGTAGCTTCAGTAACTTTAAATTTGACCTTCATAAGTGCCTTCCGAGGGCCTAAACTGAATAAATGGTTTTGAATTTTGAATTTTTTGAAATGGCAACCCTAAGACTCGACAGCGACAAGTTTTGACTTCCATCACTATTGGTGGTATTAGTTTCCTAAGTTTAGTATACTACTGACCGGTTTTACTGGAGCTACGTTATGTGGGAACTTGGGAACAATTTACGGCAAAGCCTACACAGGCTTTTTTCGTCTCATTTTTTTCAAAACTATGTTTTATCTTATTTGATGCTTTTAAAAATTGTTTTTGTACGATATTTCTATTTTAAAATGGATATACTATGTTCGATTTTTTTTAAGTTCCTGGAATTTATAGTATAGCCTTTATTACTTGGAAATAGTATATCTTTTTAACTGTGATTTTTTTTAAATCGGTTGAGTAGTTTCGGAGATATTTTCAGTTAAAAACGTTACCTCTTTATAATATTAGCATACCTAAAACCTATTCAGTATAATAAATAATAAACACAATGTTCAAAGCTACAACAACTTTATCGACAGATATCCGTTTCAACTTTGGCAGTCCCAATGCGATGTTACCAGATATTCCGTTTGTATGGCATTAGCAGAAGTGCATTTAGACTAGAAATTGGCTTTTGACTGGAAACTTTATCTATGTCCTATTTCACCTACATTTAGATATTAATAATATTTATTGAAGTTTTAGTCTCTTGATAAGTATTAGAGTAGTCTAAGGTTTCTCTGGAGAAAGAAAGTACTGGGTTCTATTTCTGTGTCGAAAAAGTGCTTTTACGTTACATTGTTGAAAATGATTACTTGAAGCCTAGCATTAGTTATGTGTCCGTAAAATGAAGAAATAATGACCTAGAAAGAAGTGACAAAAAAGCCAAATCGTAACAATAATTTCTTTGATCAAGAAAAAAAAATTTAATAGACTTTATAGACACACAAGCAGATAACCTATCCAATGGTAAACTGTTACCGCAGCCTACTGACGCTTGCAACACCAAGAATATCTGTCACACGTTGCCAATCCTGCAAAATCTTTATACACCCTTCTACAACAGTCCCTTACAGTTTTAACACTACGTCTATATCACTTTTACAATTATCTTCACTAACTTTAACAATCCCAATCGCAAACTGAATCAGCGTAAGCGACGTCGTTCTCGTTCTTAGTAAAATAGGCATCCGCAATAACCTAACCAACCTATCGAGCGTAAAGCGTAAAAAATACTTCGCTACCCACAAAAACTATATCCAATTCCCTTACACAAAAGCGGGTAACTCGATATAAGCCCTCCGGAAGATATAAAACTAAACAAAAGCGGCCAAAACTGGCCGGTCTATGAAACTCAATTTGCCCACCAAAATCAACTTTTTAATCAAAATTCCCGTTGCACCCCGAGTTTTTACACTTCCATAACACGGACTAACTAGTCATGGGGTGGGGCGAAGGGGGCGAGCGAGGATATCCATTAAAGCCTTCATCCCGGGTCAAAACCGACAACGCCAACTACCGCCAAAAAACAAAGTTATATAAAACGCTTAAGGTATAAGCAAGGTGTATATATATACAAGGGTTCTCTATGGATATCAAATTTGCTGGATGAGTTTTGGAAGGACTTAAATTGGATTTATGCTAAGTAAATGTTGATAACTTTAAGAGTCGCGGACGTATCCTGGGACGTTCATTATATACCATCTGATTCCAAATTAAGCAGAGCTTGTATAGAACAGAGTAAAACATAATTTAATTACTTTACTATTTACAAAAATCCTTAAGAAAGCGTGATTTAATCTTCCCAAATCACTGCATTCCCTCCCTGGGTTGAGACCTTACTAGCCCATCAATTCTTTAGGTGCTCTAAAATCAAATAGCTCTTTGTATTTAGAAAAAAAAAGCTTTTCAACCATCAATCCACGCTTTGCTCTGAGTTTAGGATCACATGGCCATATCCCAGGATATTTATGTATTATGATTTGCGGATCACTTTTTTGGAGCTTACATCCCCAAAATAACCTTTTCAATAGGTAGCGAGTGCCGTAGCTTCAAATCCCCAGCTTCAACCGTACCTTACCTATTTTAGTTTAAATAAGTAACACATTATTAAATCAAGGTTAAGCAACCAAACAACTCAATCCATCATTCGATAACACAGCAAGGATGATGAGGAAGGTATGTAAGTGTTCTTAGAGGAGGATATCGCAGATAGCGACCACCTTGGGGCTTTTCCCGATACAAGCCCAGCGTAACCTGACAGCTCTCCCCAAACTACCTGGGTCTATGAGAATTTCCCAACGCATAAAAACGAGCGAGAAATCCAACAAACAGCCAGCACCGTCGACCAAACATCGCAACTAAGTAACACCAGTGTTATATATTTTTTCACAAATCCTTGCAACGTGCATGTAAAGCTATAACTTACGTTTATCTGCGTAAACTGTGCATTAGGCTGGCTTCACATGGCATAGTTTTGGCGAATAATTCAAATGCATATCACATATCCTGTAAAGGGATGCAGCAAAAATGTGTACATCTATCATGCTTTCTGATGTCAAACAATTTTCTTTTACTATTATTATAAATGCGTTAGTGTGTGAGGAAGGATCTTTGTTACTCTTTTACGCAAAAATGTATAAAATGCATTTGGATGAAACATAGCACTTATATAGTTTATCAACTGGATACATAGGGTATTTTTAACCCCGGGAAAAGGAAACACGCTTTGGGAATGCGGATAAAATCGTAGGGTATCGTAGGGTACCAGAAATATTATATTTGTAAGGTTGTCTCTGAATATTTGTTGTAAATTTTTGATGGGTAACCTACCTTAGATCTTAAGGGTGTTGACACAGATAACTAGTCTGCCAGTGGTCGGTTTTTTTGTAAACGAAAACATAATGAAACCTGTAAGCCCGAGAGCTCAAATTCGGATGTTTGTTAATCCTCAATGGGTCCATAGCCTTAATCCCTTTAAACGAACATCCCAGTGTATAAAATAGAATAGAGCAGAATGTAAATCAGGCCTTACAGTAACAAACGGCGGCATAAGTTTCGCTTGCGTGTTGAATCGTGTAGAAAGCGGATTGTATCTGCTTAAAAGCGATAAATAGCTTGTTTAGCGGATGCTTTTACGCGATAATCGCTAGGGCGACTTTAATCACCATGTCGTATCAAAGAGAAAAGCTTTTTAATGCGCAGACTTTTTTTCTCTACCCTACATAAACTGTGTACCAGTGGTCAAGCTTGATATGAAACACGTCTAGAGGCTGAAGATCCCAGGTTCAATTCTTAGATCGGTCAGGCTACAATTACGTAACTGACGACAATCCTAATTTGGGAAAGACAAGTGCGAGAAGTGTAAGTTGGTGTAAGGTGTAAAGTGCACGTGGTCATCGGTATACTCTTCTATGTTGCTGTTCCCCGTGGTTTTACACGCGTTCCCGTGATATGCCCCTCTCCATAATGTAGGCTATATTCGTGTTAAATTTCAGCAAGATCGGTGCAGTCGTATATCTGTGATAACTAACAAACTCACCTCATATTTACAATATTACTCATGACTAGTTAAGATTAGGCATGTGTAACTCAGCTTTGAACCGATTCAACAGATTAACTCACATCTACTAGAACTATCGAGCTGCGGCTCAAGAGCAAACTAAACAGCTCACGGCTCACATATTATTGTACAGTCGGTATACAATCTGTGATCTATTCTATCGTATTGAGTCGTCGAACTGCGCGGTAGTGGCGTAGAGACTCTGTGGTCAGTCTGCAATACATGAGCTGATCTGTGAACCGGTTTGCAGCTCGGGCTCACAAACGTGAGCCGTGCGCTGAACCACAGCTCATGCATTTTGGTTGAGTTACTCATGTCTAGTTAGGATGATTTTAATAGACTGAATATTGACTATAATTACACCTATAGAAATGTTAAATAACATCTGTATTATCTTTATTAAACTAGCATCCCGCCCCGCGGTTTCACGCATGTTCACTAGGGATCTAATGTACCTCGGGCTTATACCATGTTGTTATTATAGTTTGTAAGTGATATGTCACTAGGGAATAGTTCAGGGGCTCGATTCTGTAAATAAAATGACACTAACTCGGAATGTTTCGTCGCGGCCTCCGTGATCTGTCTCTGTCGCTTACTACCCTAATACTACTAATCACGTGAGAAATAAGCTCTCCGAGGCCTCCATGAAGCGGCTCGCCGACGATGTTTGCATTAGCTGAATAGGGGGTTCCTACCTTCTTTTTTCTTTATACCACATAGGCCGACCAACAAGCGAACGGTCCACCTGATGGTAAGTGATTACCGCCGCCTATGGACATTTGCAACACTAAGGGCATCGCCAATGCGTTGTCGACCCTGAGACGTGAAGTTGTTAAGTCTCATGTGCCTGTAATTTCACCGGCCCCCTTACCTTTCTAACCGAAACACAGTAACACAAGTGCACTACTGCTTCACGGCAGAAATGGGTAAGGTGGTAGTACTTCCCCGGACGAACTCTGCACTAAGAGCTCTACTACTCTAGAGCTTTACTAGTAGTAAAAGAGCTTTTGACATAGAATAAGTAGTTTCGGAGATATTATCTTCACATCCAAAGTTTACCTTTTATAAGATCAGTATAGAAAAATTATTTTCCGTATATTTGTGTTTGCAAAAATAGAAAAAAAGTCGACGGATCGATTTCAAAATGTTATACAAAGTTCCATTACTTTAAAAAAAAAATTAAGCCAAAGTTCTCGCGGGAATGGGAATTTCCAAGCGTTGCAGGATATTTAAAAAAAATCAATTCAACACTACGCTAATACAAATTTAATTACGGATTTAGTTTTGGAATTATTATTTTGACTACCTGCGCCCTGCAGCTTTCCCCGCTTTCAATCATGGTTATAAACCTTCTTAATGAATTACGCTATTGCTGAAAACTGCATTAAAATCCGTTGCATAGTTTACGATTCTATAAAGGACATACAGACAAACATTCATTTTTATGATTTACAAGTATGTCACAAAAACAAAGTATTCCATATTTGGTTAATCTCTATTGACAAATAACTTAATTTACCCCCAAAATAATTAATATTAAACTGAATTAGCTTATTTAAACATTAATTAGGTAAATTCGGATATAATAATCCACCACGATACGAATAATAACGGAGTTTGAAATCAGTTGTTAATTCGCTGCCGTGTTTATTCGCATACGAATTGAAATTGATTCGTTATTTGTATATTACTGATGAATTTTGATGTTTCAAATTGCGGAGAAGGCATTTTATTTACGGCTGCTTGTTTAGGCCCGCGGAAGGCACTTATGAAGGTCAAATTTAAAGTTACTGAAGCGACTTCGAAGTATGTTGCTGTTAATTTAAATTACACTTACTGAATGAAGTTTTCGAGGTTTTTATATCGTGTTTTTTATATCAATAAGACCGACAAACAGTCGGTCCTGATGGTAAGTAGTCACCACCACCTATGGACATTTGCAACACCAGGAGCTTTGTCAATGCGTTATCGACCCTGAGACGAAGTTGTTAAGTCTCATGTGCCTGTAATTTCATCATTGAGAAACTACCCATTATATTATTATGTATAATATAAAACCTCTATTATATTACATGCTCAGATTCAGATTTGCTTACTAATTGGTATCTCTCTCCCGCAAATGTTAACAGAGTGAGACAACAGAGTCCTAAGTCGATTACAATGTCTTTGTCCCCTAACAAAGAACATGGACATTACCTATGCATTTACCAACCGCAACCAGCTTTCCTCAACCTCATTCACCGCCGATCTCGACAATAAATTCAAAGTTAAAAATAATTTTCAATTTGCGGGAATTTTCATTAAAGTTTTAAAAGAAGTATGAAAGACCGCCGGGTAGTAATGAAAACGGTTGTTTATGAACCGCAATTCCTTCGTAGAAGTACTTCAGGAATTAAAACCACAATGCTGTCAAATGGGCGTAGTTACATTGGAAAAGCTATGTAAAAGCTACCAGTAACACATCTATACCGCAATATTTTCTGTTACCTATGTTCTCTAATTCCACTGTCGTGGGTTAGTGTATGTGGTTACTTAAGACCTCCAAGCCTGTGGTTCAGTGGCTTTGACCTTCGTAAGTGCTCCTCTAAGGCCTAAATCGAATAAATCTCTTTGAGTTTAGAAACTAACGGTCCATATTCAGGATCTATATATTGACATATGTGTACATGAACATGTCTGTTCTGTCTGGTCGTCAACATTTTTTAAAGTATGTATTTAGAAAAAAAAAGTTGTGTATGTTGTATATCAGTTAACTGGGTTTATATTCGGGAACTATATTGATACATGTGTATATAAACATGTCTGTTCTGTGTCTGGGTGTAAATATCTTTTTAAGTATGTATATAGAAGAAAAAAATGTATATGTAGTATATCAGCCCCCTTATTCAGCTAATACAAACTTCGTCGGCGAGCCGCTTCACGGAGGCCTCGGAGAGCTTATCTCTCACGTGATTAGTAGTATTAGCGTAGTAAGCGACCGAGACGCGCACGCAGGCCGCGACGGAACATCCTCGAGTTAGTGTAATTTTCCTTACAGAATTCAGCCCCAGTTATCTGGTTTCCATAGTACAGGCTCTGTGTGTAAAGAATAGGCGAGAATATTTATTATTTATTGTTCTTAATTACAATTGATAAATAGATCGATATAATAATCACAAATCAAAATTTTCTGACAGTTCTTGTAGCTTTGAACGTCATAAGTTTTTTTTTTTAAATCATTTATTTCAAAGTAAAAAATAACAAATTACACATACAATCTTCCTTGCCAAGCTATCAAAAGTAAACAATAATCTACATACGAGTCACTCAAACTCCATAAAAGTAATTAGACATTACTTTAACTGTAAAAAAAAATGTTTAATATTCATTGCTTGTACGAATTAACATTATCCTCAAAAGCGAGCCTCCACTCACCCACTCGCTCGCACCTTGCAATGTGTTCTCAGCCCTAACAAATGAAAATTATAATGCTGTCATATTACAAAATGTTGAAATTAAGTTACGTGAAAGCTTACCAGTGACCTACTTGTTTAGTTTCTTTGTATTCGTGTAAAAAATATTTTTTCTTTGAAAAGAAAGTCTCTAATCCCTTTAATATAAAATTTGTCTAAGTTTTGATGTTTGTATCAATCACTTATAATTTTTGATGGAATTTGGCATAGATATAATATTAGTTTTGCCATGCGGCTTCACTCACGTTAAAATTGATACAAAGTATCTAAGTCCCTCTTCGTACCATGAGCTATTTGTTTGCTAAATTTTAGCAAGATTGGTTTTGTCGCTTAGACATAAAAGCGCTACAAAATAAAAACGAACTCAATTTCAAATATGTGCCAAGTTTCATAAAAAAACCGTTCGGTAGTTTTTGCGAGAAAGAGTAACAAACATTCTACTCACAAACTTTCGCATTTATAATATTAGTAGCATGTTCAGGAATAACAAGTACTTACTATTATAATGAAGTTATGTTTGTATGTTTGGATTTAGGGCTTATCTCCAAAATAATAATCCAATTTTATAATTGACAGGCCAGTTGGCTTGGTAGATAGCGATTCTGACTGCCAACCCGAAGGTCGCGAGTCCGATTTGAAGGATTCTGAAGGACAAATTTTTTGTGCATGAACATGTCTGTTTGTGCTGTGTCTGGGTGTAAATATCTATAAGTATTGTAGTTAGAAAAAAAAAAGTAGTATTGGTAGTAGGTATTTCAAATATCTGGTTTCCACAGTACAAGCTCTGCTTACTTTGGGATCAGATGGCCGTGTGTAAAGAATGTTCCATAATATTTTTATTTTTTATTTTTCTGAAACATTTAATTATATGATTAAGTTTAATAAAACAAAGTGTACATACTAAACTACTTAAAATTAACTTATAAGTAAAGCAATAACCTATAAATAAAAAACTGAATTTAAATGATTGGAGCTGTCTATGGGTAAAGTGCCCAGAAGGCTGGCTACGTTTCCTCTTTGTATGGCTAAGCTTATTCTCTGACCAAAATACGAGCCAGCCCTCTGGTCACCGGATGACTCGATGAGGCGCGTCGAAAGGTCTTTGAATAATTTACGCGCCTCTGGTCCCCATGGCCCAAGCGTTTCTACTCCAAACGGTGCAAATATGTAACCATCGCCGATGGTCGCATATTTCCGCCGCTTCGAGCTCTCAGCGGCAGTCGCTGCCGCACCCGCCGCCTTGGAAGTTGACTCTAGGTGGGATTGTGCAACGGTATCTACACATGTTGCATCCCACACTAGAGGTTTGCCACGACTCCAGGGCAATAACGTCATCCCATCGGGCCTCTTACCATCATCACGTGCTATTGTTATGTGCTTTCCCATACTCTTCCAACTATTCAGATATGGAGAATAATTATATTTGGCATTTAAATAACCATATGCATAATGTTACATGTCATAGTGCTAATTTTATTTATTTTGATACTAACAAGTTTGTTAGTAATTTGAAATTGAAACAGGATACCCTGTTTATTCCAAAAAAACTTAAGAAATTGATTGCATCACTTGTAGCATATAATATTAATAGGATAAGGGATAACACAGTAAGAACAAGTCATTTTAACATTAAATCTCAGAATAGTTCTTTAAACAAAAACTTTTGACAACAGAGAAGCTAAACAGTTCGACTTTTTTATTACATCAGAATATTAATCGCTTCTTTGGCAAAATTCTTGATATTCATTTATTATTAGATAAAATAAATATAGATATATTATGTTTTACAGAGACATGGTTGAAACCGGGCACTATGCTTTTTAATATTAAAAACTTTACAGTTGCCAGTATATTCAATAGATTATCTGCAGAAGGTGGCGGCACAATAATTCTTATAAATAATAATATTAAATTCAAGGATCGTAAAGATATTTGTAGCCTCTCTGTTGAGCGTGTTTGTGAGGTGTCTTGTGCAGAGTTGCAGAACTATATTATTGTTTGTGTTTATAGGCCACCGGCATCAAATTTTTTATTGTTTACGTCTATAATGGAAGAGATTCTTCGTAAGTTATTTAATAATTCTAACAAGTCAATAGTTGTATGTGGCGACTTTAATGTAGATACTCTTAGTAATTCATCTGAAAGTCGGAATTTTGTTGCCTGTTGCGTTCAACTTAGATTTATTGTTTAGTGAGTCAACAAGATCTACAGCCACTTCGGCTACTTGTATTGATAATATATTAACTAATAGTAGTATACTAGGGAAATCGATTATTAGTGGTGTTCGCTCGGATCATAAGGCTCAATTAATAGAATTGCCATTTAAAAGACAAGTATTTAAAGTAACGAAAGTAATTAGACCTACTACTAAGGCAAGATTAGACACCTTTAAGAATAATTTAGAGCTGAAACTCTGTAATACAATATATCATAGTGATGAGCCCAATGTCTTGTATAAAGGTTTATTGTCTGGGATTTGCGATAATTTTAATAGAGCCTGTCCTACTAAAATAGTGAAGGTAAATAGTAAAATGGGATTTAGTGACTGGGCTACAAAAGGTATTCGTAAGAGCAGGGATAGGTTGTATGAACTTTATCATTTAAAATCTCTAACTCAGAACGAAGAATTTCATAAATATGTTAGAAAATTTTCAAAAACTTTCAAGTTAGTGTGTAATCAAGCTAAATCTTACTTTATATGTAATAAAATAGGTAATGCTAATAACAAAATAAAGACAGTCTGGAATGTTATTAATACGGAAACTGGTAAAATTAGAAATAATAATGAACAGGTAACTCTTAAAATTAATGAAAAAATTCTAACAAATAATTTAGATGTAGCCTGTGCTTTTGAAAACTTCTTCACGAGTATACCTGGTAAAACTACTAAAAGCCTTAAATCATGTCCTATAGCAGCGGAATCTTTACTCAAGCAGCATATTCATAATACATTTCCAAGTTTTAAATTTGACCATATTAATGCTAGCGATATCATAATAACTTTTAATTCTCTCAATATGAAAAGTACTGAAGATTTATGGGGCTTATCAGTAACAATCGTAAAATCAATAATAACAGTGATTGCACCTGTTTTGTCAAATATTTTTAATGAATGCATTGATCAGGGTTGTTTTCCTGATTTAATGAAATATAGTAAAATAGTACCTATTTTCAAGTCCGGTTGTAGGGAGAATCCATCTGATTACAGACCAGTTTCCGTTCTGCCAGCACTTAGTAAAATCTTTGAAAAATTGCTGCTTAATCAAATGTCAAGTCACTTTACTAAGCATAAGGTATTGCATGGTCATCAGTTCGGTTTCACGAAGGGAAGATCTACATCCGATGCGGCAGCAACATTGCTGAGGCACATTTATGGCGCATGGGAGGATTCACAGGATGCGATTGGCATTTTTTGTGATCTGTTCAAGGCATTCGATTGCGTTGACCACCGTACGCTACTACTAAAACTTGACTTCTACGGAATTCGTGGAACTGCTCATGATCTTGTTTTATCTTATTTATCAAATCGCCAGCAAAAGGTAGGGATTACCGGCACAACATCCAAGGGCTCTTTAGTCGAAATGGGGGTGCCCCAGGGTTCAATTTTAGGTCCATTTTTGTTTTTAGTATATATAAATGATTTGCCATATGTTGTAAATGACCTCACAGATATTGTCTTGTTTGCTGATGATACATCATTAATTTTTAAAGTTAATAGAAAAGACAAAGATCTAACTAAAGTTAATCATACTATGTCAATTGTCTGTGGGTGGTTTGCTACAAATAATCTATTACTAAATTCAAAGAAAACTAAATGCTTAAGGTTTTCTTTACCAAATGTAGCACAAGTAGATAGCCAAATAATAATAGATGGGAGCCATATTGATCTTGTAAATAAAACGGTATTTTTGGGTCTTACATTAGACAATAAATTGCAATGGGGACCTCAGGTTGATACTCTAGCTGCTAAATTAAGTTCGGCTGCTTTTGCTGTTAGGAAAATTAAACAATTGACGAATGTTGAGACGGCCAAATTAGTTTATTTTGCATATTTTCATAGCCTCTTGTCCTATGGTATTTTGTTTTGGGGAGCAGCAGCGGATATAGAATCAATATTTATTATACAAAAAAGAGCAATTCGTGCAATTTACAGTATGGGTCCCCGTGAATCATTAAGAGATTTATTTAGGGAAATAAATATAATGACATTACCTTCACTATATATTTATGAAAATATAATGTTTATACGTAGAAACATAGGAATGTTTGAGGCAAAATTAGATATTCATAGTATAAATACAAGACAAAGGGAGAAGTTAGTTGTTCCATACTTTAGACTAACTAAAGTTAACAAGTCATTTCTTGGTAATTGTGTTCGATTTTATAATAAGATACCGCTTTCAATAACCAAAATGTCTGATCATAAATTTAAAAATTATATTAGGAAAGTTTTGAAAGAAAAAGCGTATTACAAGGTAGTTCATTATATTGAAGATAAAAATGTATGGAAATAGCTGCTCTCTGCACAGTGCACCTCTAAATCTCTTGTTTAAGTTGTAAGTACCTAATTATTGTTATTTTCTATTTTGTAGTCTTGTCATATTTTTTTTGTTTTGTTTTTATTAATGTTACCTATAATAAGTATCTTGTAATTGTTAAATATAAAATTATGTAAAATTGAAATTATAAAATAGCCAAAAAGTCAGAATAGATAAAAATTTATATAACAAATAAAAAAAAAATGTAACCTTGCTGAGTTTCTTGCCGGTTCTTCTCAGTTGAAGGCTGACTTCCGAACCGGTTGTAGCTTCAGTAACTTTAAATTTGACCTTCATAAGTGCCCTCCGAAGGCCTAAACTGAATAAATGGTTTTGAATTTTTGAATTTTATTCCGTTCGGCTCTAAGATGGCCGGCACGTGAACAGTGGCAAAGGCCCTGCGGATGACGTCATTGATTGCAGCGTGTCTCGATAGGCGGCCAGCGCTGCGGCGACATGACAGACCATGGTAACCTAGTCGATCCACGTCATTACCGCATAGACAGCGATGGGGCTCATTCGTATAGGTACCCAGGCGTAGACAGATGGCTAGAGAGAATGAGGTATTGTCTAGTAAGGTACCGATGTTGGTGGATGGTAAAGCTTGTAGCCAGTACCCTGACTCCCGCTCTGAAACTGCAAGGAGACGAGCGCGTTCTGAAAGGTTAGAACTCGTGTTAAGTAAATCTTGCTGTACTGCCTTGCAAAGCGGCTCGTCCCACTGTCTTTGGACTTTTGGATATAGGGGAATGCTTTCCCCTGAACAAGCTGTGATCCAGGCATTTTTAGCCTCGACTGAACAAGATATCTCAGCGTCTTTAAGTGACGGAGAGATAATTTTGCTAAATAGGTCTGAAATACTGTAAGTCGAGGACAAAAATGCCGGAAGGGAAACACTGGAAATTTTTCTGATGCCCAGGCCGCCGAACCGTATGGGTAATGATGCCTGGCACCAAGTTCTGTCATTTAATGGACAATTTAGAATTTGGATCATGGTTTTCTGAATGAAATTATCAATGGGGGTTAAAAGGTTATCAAATTTCCATAGAGGACTACATCTAATGACATATGTGAATTTTGGAACGAACACACAAAAGCGAATTATGGTGAAGGCTATATGAGAATTGATTTTTAAAAGACGATCGGTAATTTCGTTAAATTTTAAAGTTTGTTCATTTAAAAATGGTGGGATGGACTCATCTAAAATGGGTGCTCCTAGGAGGCGAAGACTCTCTTTGCCCAGGATTTTAATGTTTGGGCAGATCATATTGAAATCATTGACAATGGAATGTGTAGTGTTGTTTGGTATCGTGTCTGAAATGAATAATTCACATTTCGAAAAATTTAATTGAAGGCCAATGGTGTTGAAGTGAGAGATGAGTGTATCAACGTCCCGTAGCACCGAGGCGACGTCGCCTCCTAGGGTACCATCGTCTAAATACCAAATATTTAATTTAGATTTTAATGATGAAATTATGGGATGAATAGCGAGGCTGAAAATAGCTGGTCCAAGGGGATCACCCTGTTGACAGCCAACTGCTGAATGGAGGAGGTTATTTTTATAAACTAAGGTTGAAGGAGTACTGTAGCATTGATATAGATAATAAAAAATTTCAGGTGTATATTTTTTAATTTCACTGAGCATAGCTGTCCTGTCAACAGAGTTAAAAGCATTCTGTACATCCACCTTTAGCACAACTTCACTTCCGTTGTTCAATATGTTGGTTCTAAGTGCATGGACAGCGGCTTCAAAACCCCCTCTGCTACCAAAACCTAATTGAGTGGGCTGGAATTTTTTGGATAGACCAGGAAGGATGTACTTACAGCATATTTTGGAAGCTATACGTCGCAGAGTCGTACCGACGGCAATAGGTCTGATACCGCCATCTTTCTTTTTAAGTGCGCAAAGATTGGCGCCATATAGGATATGACTTATTTCTGGATTAACCGACCCTGCGAGCATTATGTTGATTAACGCTGCCATATTGTTCAAAAGGGCCTTACCGGTATCGCCAGTGGCATTGCATATCATGTCTTTAAAATGCTGTGGTGTGATGCCATCAAGGCCACCAGCAGAACCGTTCTTGAATGACATTATTGCTGATAAAACATCTTTTTCGCTAATTTTCATATGGTCGCTCTGATCTAGAGGTGGTAGGTGAAGTGTTGCTGGTGATGGTGGATGTTTAGAATTTAGTGCCGAAAGTGTTTCAGGGGAGTCAGGGGCGATCACATCATTGGAGAAGAGTAGATGGGCAGCTCCCTTAATATCACCATCGTTGACCTTGTTCTCAATTTTTTTTATAATATTATTCTGCTTTGTACTTTTTTTGGCGGTGGAAAAATGGGTCTGCTTTCTGAAACAGTTATTTTTTATGTTTTTTGTCAATGAACCCGTACATTTCGAGTCCACATGTAGGACGTGGTAGGAGAAGGTGAGGAGTTGTTCCCAAGCATGTTTGGAGTTTTCGTCTACAACTTTTCTAATACTTTGATTTAAGCATTGGGCAACGCAGATGCGTGCTCCGCGGGGTATACGTTTGATAAGCGGTATATTACATTTTAGTTCACTAAGTGACTGCCAAAAGGAAACATGCTGAGTGGGATTTTGGTTATTAATTTGGTTACTGTTTTCATGATTTGTAAAAGTGGGTGAGAGGCTCGAATGATTAAAATTTTTATGTGATTTGCCAATGTGAATATTAAGACCTCTCTGTCCTTTGAAGTAACGTGGCTCTAAGCATTGAGGACAACGAACCAGTGTAGAGACGGTGCACTGGCAGCCAACATCGGGCCCTAAGCCATCTGATGACTGCGGCATATACAGTGGGGAGTTCATTCCACAAATACGACAAACGACGACGACAAAAACAGTACCGTATAACTTTGCTCCCAAGTTTTAATTCAATAACAGTTTAATTATAATGAATATTGTCATATTTTTGTGATAAATCGTGAACAGAACTAATCAGGACTTATTCGTACAGTTTTCATGGACACTTGCAAGTATTTATATTATATTATTTGTACAAAAACATTTTATCATTAGTGCAAAGTAAACATCGTCTTAGAGTTTGGTCCAAACGCGTAAGCGACACCTTTTGCGCGGCGCTTACGACCTTCTCATCGCGACCTTATTACGGTCCCGCATACACTACGCGATCTGCTCTGATCGCTTCTGCCAAACTGCTCGTCTAGCGCATTGAATTGGTTTTGTCGCTGCAGCGCTGCGAACACCGCGTCTTCATTGCTGTACGTAGTAACAGCTGATCTACCTACTGCACGAATCATAGTTTTTTACATCCACCTTCGGATATATTATTGTTGTTATCGACAACATAATTCTAGAATATGGCATCTAATAAATGTGCCGGATGCCTCAAGCATGTTAAGAAGGTGGAAGCAATGCAATGCACACGATGCGACGATAATTACCACTATATTTGCTTAAACTTCACTGATAGCAAATTTAAGGGCCTGTCTGCGGTTTTTAAAGCTGAATGGATCTGTCCGAAATGTCGTTGTAAGGAGCCTAAGAACGTTGATAACACTAACACGCCGATACGCGCTACCTCGGGGCTAATTACTAAACCAGTATCTCCAAGTAACCAGCCTGATAGTAATGTCACAATGCGCACTAAGCCACGTAATCCATCTACTTGCGGCTGCCCCTCTGCCGATAGTATCCGTGAAATCATACGAGAGGAGTTACAATTAGCAATGAATGTCCAGCTGCGCGAGATAAAAGATCAATTAACCGCTTTCGAACAGTCTCTTTCGTTCTTGAGTGCTGACTACGACAAACTCAAGTCTGAATATGATACTCAGAAGAATACCCTATTTGGTGTGGTTAAAGAGAACGAGTCTTTGAGGTCAGATACTCGAGAGCTTGCTGGTCGCGTGCGTCAGTTGGAGCAGCAATCACGAGCTAATAACATTGAAATAAACTGTGCACCTGAATACAAAAACGAGAATGTTATTAACTTAGTGCAGCAGTTGGGCAATGTCATTAAGAGTCCAGTATCCGACAAAGATATTCACTATTGCACGCGAATAGCAAAAATCAATCAAGCTAGCGATCGCCCTAGATCGATACTGGTTCGATTCAGTAGCCCAAGATTGAGAGACAGTTTCTTGGCCTCTTCCATCAAGTTTAATAGGGATAATCCAAAGGAAAAACTCAACTCGAGCCATCTTGGCTTGGCTACAGAGAAGGTTAATGCCATATATGTAGTCGAGAATCTCACACCCGAGAATAAAGCACTCCACGCTGCAGCTCGTCGCCGCGCAAAGGAATTAAATTACAAATTCGTGTGGGTTCGAGACGGAAAAATTTTCATGAGAAAAACGGTTGACTCTAAATTCATCTATATTCGGAATATGGACATGCTACGTGATATACCAGCTTGATTAACTTGTATTTATTCTGTTGTGTTTATCATACTAAGTGAATGGTTTGGTTCTTGTATTTAAGGTGCATAATTTAAAGGTATATTTTCAAAATGTTAGGGGATTGAGAACAAAAACAGTTGATGTATTCGGCAATATTGTATGTAACAATTATGATTTAATTTTATTTTGTGAAACTTGGTTGAACAGCAGTATCTTCGACTCAGAACTTTTTGACAATCGCTATATAGTTTACAGGCGCGATCGCGAATCAAGCGGTTTTCACAATAAAAAGGAAGGTGGAGGAGTTTTGATTGCCGTTTCAAAATCCTTATGTTCCAAACGTTTGTACAACATGGAATCAAGGTGCGAGGATATCTGGATTAGTGTAAATGTTAAGAACGCTCTCGGTAAAAATGAACAACTTTTCATATGCTGCGTTTACCTTCCGCCACCCATTCAAAAACCCATTCTTGACGAATTTATCGGAAATTGTAACAGAATTCTTGATACCTGCAATATAAACAATATGCTACTTGTCGGGGATTTTAATTTGCCTAACATAATTTGGAACGAAGTTAATGACGAATCCTTCTTGCGCCCAGAAATAAAAAGTAACAGTCTTTACAATACAATGTTAGTTGACTTTATAACACTACACTCACTGAAACAGAATAACAACATATATAACAGTTCGGATAGGGTATTGGATTTGGTGCTTTCAAACACAGATGTGCTTAATCTTGCTAGGAGTAATGACCCTTTGTCGATCGTCGATTTTCATCATCCTCCTATAATTTTTGCGATCACTCTTCCACAAACAAATAATTTGGACTTCAATGATAATGCTAAGTTTTGCTTCTTCAAGGCAGACTACGAAAAAATAAATGCAGACTTGAGTGAAACTTCTTGGGATGCCAAATTAAGAGGATGCACATCAGCGGACGAAATGGTATCTGTTTTTTATGGTATTTTACATGATACTATAAGGAAGCATGTGCCATTATCGAAACCACGAAGCAATAAATATCCTGTCTGGTTCAATCGCAATCTGCAACGACTGCTTGGTGAAAAATACAAAGTCAGAAGAAACTTGAAAAAGTATAATAACAATCCACTTGATCTCTTATCCTTTGAGTTGTTAAGAAAGAGATGTTTCACGTTGCAGTCTACTTGCTATCGCCAATACATTGCTCGCCTGGAATCGGCATTACAATCTAATCCAAAAATGTTGTGGTCGTTTATAAAGTCCAAAAGGCAGAATAAAAGCGCTTTTCCAGCCAAAATGTATTTTGACAATCAAGCTGCTTCTTCAGGAGATGGCATATGTAATCTTTTTGCCTCTCAATTTTCCTCAGTATACAACAGAAATTATATTTTATCCAACCACGCCCACATTTCTGGAAACTTTTCGACCACTAGCAACTATCTCACCATCACACATTTTTCTAGCAGCGATGTGTTTAAGATTTTAAAAAGACTGGACTATTTTAAGGGAGCCGGGGCGGATGGTATTCCATCCGTTTTTGCTGCAAGGTGCGCTTCTACATTGGCGTACCCACTCTCATTAATTTTCAATAGATCCTTATCTTCAGGTATCTTCCCTTCGATTTGGAAGAAAGCGCTGGTGGTACCTTTGTTCAAAAGTGGTGGGACTGATAGGGTTGACAATTATAGGCCTATCTCTATACTTTCTGTATTCGCTAAGACTTTTGAAAAACTTTTTTTTTTTTTTTTTTTTTTTTTTTATTTGTCCAAAATTTGTTAAACACTAAAATTATACATGAAATCTGCCAAACTGCATAGCAGTTTGTCGGCAGTTGTTCTCGTCCAACACTATTTACAAATTTTGATATTTTTATTGTGCTTATTAATAAGTAATTATGCTAAGTTAAATTATAGTTAATTTAAGTTACAGTTTCAATACTAAGTTGTGTAAATTTAATAATAATTATTATGCTACTTTAACTTCCAGTTTAAAACTAAAATTTCAGTGTCTATGGACACAATGACAGATAGTGTTTTTGCAGAAGTCTTCCAAGTCGATCTCCAGACTTTACCTGTGTCAATTCTTCGGGCAATTCATTCATCAGCGTTGGCACCAAGTACCTTCTTGTGCGCTTACCAAAGTAATTAGTTACTTTTGGAGCAACAAGCGTTTTCTTATTAGATGACCGGGTTGGGTAGTTATGTCTACGTTCTATTTTATATTTGTCATTATTAAATTGTTCAGTCAATATATTAGATTTACTTTTATAATGAATTGGAAGTACTTCACAAATTTTAAACAGCTTTTCATAATTCTTATTTAGGTTTTCCTTCGTTTTTTTATCTACAAGTATTTTTAGTAACCTTATCTGCAGGATTTTAATTTTATTTAAGTGTGTGGGGAACGTAAGACCATATCCACCCAAGCCATAATTAATTATTGAGTCAGCCAGTGCATAATATAGGGTATACAATATCTTCCTGCTTACAACATATTTTAAATTTTTTAATTTACCCAGAATGGAGCGTAGCTTATTACATACGTTGTTAACATGTAGATTCCATGAGAATGTGTTATCTATTACTAGTCCTAGGTATTTATAAGAGGCAACTGTTTCTAAACACAGGCATTGACAAAGTTGTTTGTTGCTATGCAAACATTCATACGAATGGCCTTTTACTTGCACTATTAAACTATTTTTACTTTTAAGATACGGAGAGTGAATAACCATGCACTTAGTTTTGCTTGTATTTATAATAATGCCGTTATCATGTGCCCACTGAACTACTCTGTCAAAATCGTTTTGCATAGTTTGTTGTATGTGGTTGATATTATTGTGACTATAAAGCAGGCAAGTGTCATCAGCGTACATAAATGCCTTACATTCTTTTAGTACATTCGACATACTGTTGACATGCATTATGTATCCTAATGGGCCGTATACTGAACCGGTCGGCACTCCGTATTTAATGTCACCCCGCATACTTTCTGTTCCACTGACTCGGACGCTGAGTGATCTGTTTTCCAGATACTTGCTAAACCATGCATTCATTGGGCCCCTAATGCCACATTCATTCATAGCCTGCAACAAGCCGTCGTGGTCCAGAGTATCGAAGGCTTTTTTGAAGTCTATAAAAATAACCATAACTATCTTTTTTTCATCAAGACGATTATTAACTTCATCCGTGAATTTTGCTAGTGCCGTTGCAGTACTTCTATTTAACCTAAAACCGTGTTGGACATCGTTTAAAATATTATTGTTTTCCAAGAAACTTGTGAGTTGTTTAACTATAATTTTTTCGACTATTTTATTTACTGTATTGAGAATTGCTATCGGTCTGTAATTACCATAATCTTGATGAGATCCCTGTTTATATATTGGCCTGACAATCGATTTTTTAAGTTCATCCGGATATTGACAATTTTTAACACTATTATTAATAAAATAAGCTATTACTGGACTAATGTGTTCTTTGATTTGTTTTAAGTCTTTAATTCTGATACCATCTGACCCCGGCGACTTGTTGCAGTCTAATTTATCTATAACAGCTTTAACGTCTCTAGGTAACACTTTTTTAAATCTGAAACTTACATTACAATCCTTAACGTAGCTCGATCTGTCCAAAAAATTATGTTGACAATTATGCTTGATCATATCAATTTCTTTCGTAAAAGTTTCACAGAATTTATTACACACAGTTTGCAGTGATTCGTTTTTTAATAAGTGTTTTTCTATTACAGAGTCTACTCCCATTTTAGATCTGCCAAGCCAGCTATTTATATTATACCATATCTTTCTCATGTCACCCTTACAACTTGCTATCGTTTCACGCCTACTTTTATTTTTGGCCATATTTATGAGCTTCATAGTTTTATTTCTGCATCTAGTATATTGCAATCGTTTATTACTATTTTTGGGATCGCCTTTCCACTGTTTAAAGAGGATATCCTTATCTTCTATAAGTATGCGTAACTTATCAGTAACCCACGACTGTGTTTTACGTTTAGGGTATACCGAGTCTTGTATTTTAGAACTGCTATAAATATCGCCAAAAACTGCGGACATCTTTGTATACAATTCACACGGATCCTGTATCAGTAAAAGTGACGACCAATTCATGTTATTAAGTTTATCTCTTGCCGCTTTGCTGTTATACCTCGTTTTATTCGCACATGCTATATTAATTTGTTTAGTAATAACAGCTGAGATTCCCGTTAGATAGTGGTCGGCTACCTGGCTCGTTAGTGTGTATGCGTGGACGTCGCTCGCCCCGCCACTTACATTCCGCATGAAGACGTGATCGATGCATGACGCCACTTGCTTCTGTCCGACAACTGCCTCGCGTGTTATGTCTTGGATGCCGCAGTGAAGACCCAAATCAGCTAACGTATTTAAATATTCGTTTGCAGAAGAATCTAGTTCATTCTCAAGCAAATTAATGTTGCAATCACCTACCAATATAATGTCAGTGTCAGTGGGTAGCATTCGAATAATATTTTCTACTTCCTTTGTAAAAGTGCGTTTGTTTGTGCGCGGCGGCCTATAGATTACTAAAAGATAAGCGTAATACATATTCTTAGTTAGGTGACCATGTATCAACTCAAATGTCGATGAAGTATAACATTGTAGTGGATTGAAGTGAAGGCTGTTTCTCACATAAACAAGTATACCTCCTCCTCGCTTTTTTTCTCTGGTTTGTGAAAAAATATTATAACCATCGATTTTGTACATGGTGACTTCATCCTGCTTTATATTAACTTCTGTGAGACACAATACATCTAAGTTATGCAATACGTTTTGCACTAGCACTGTTAACTGATTAAAATGTTTTCTAATAGAACAAATGTTTATGTGTATGACCTGTATTTTAGTTTCACTACATACAACATAGCTAGACCAATCCTTAATGTCTGTGAATTTTATATATTCGATATCTTTCAAGTGAGATTGTGGATCAAAGTTTACCGGCATGGTGTATTCTAATGAGTTTTACAACACTGTTCCATAACAGTCGATTTATTTTATTTTTGTAGGTATGTTTCGATGTCACCCTCATTGCGAATTTGATATATCTTTTTTTCATTATCACTTTTTTTAATTAATACTTTAGCATCCTGGATCCATATATATTTATAAGTTTCTTTTAGTTTTGTCTTTGTAGCCCAAAATAATTGCTTGTTTTGCCGAGTTATATGCTCATTTATGAAGATACGTGATGTGTCATTGTTGTTGAATAACATGTGATTTGTGAGCTGTGATTTCCGACTTTTAAGCCAAGCTGCTCTTGCTGCTTTTGTACGCATCGCTACAACTATAGGCCGCACATCTTTTTTCTCGGATCCTACCCTCCATGCATTTTCAATCTCGGTTTTATCTAATTTCAAGATTTCAGCACATTTTTTTACCACCTCTACGGTTTTCTCTCCTTCTTGCATTTTTAAATTCATTATTTCTATATTTTTATCTAACTCCTTTTGTTCTATATACCCAATTCTTTCCTCCAGTGCTTTGTTGCATTTATCTAAATTGATGTTTCGTTGTATTAAATCCTTGTATCGGTTTTCCGTTGCCTTGTGGTTTTCTATGGTTTCTTTTTTGAATATAACCATTTCATCATGTTTGGCGCTTAGGAACTGCAGTGTTTTATCAGACTCGATATTGGATTTTTTCAATTCGCCTATTTCGGACTTAATAACCGACACATCCTTTTGTAGCAGCAGCAAGCGTGAATCTTGCTCCTCCTTAATGGAATTTAGGAGGGATTTCATTGCTCCTACCTCCTTTTGAACGGCTTTGAGTGTTGAATGTATACTTTCCGGAGAACAGCACGTTGTTTTGTGTCGTCTAGGTTCTTGTGAGATAGAAGAATCGCTGTCTGATTCCTCGTTGCGTTTCTTCTTACCCTGTCGTGTTCCGACCCAGCTAGATACAGACGCTTGTTTACTCTTAACATCCAAAGCTGGCCTGTCAGCTGATGAATGAGCTTCATCTACTTCTCCAGGTTTAGTGGGTGTTCGTGGTAGCTTCGGCATTTTCGATCCTTAGTTGGTCAGTAAGTAGATAATCAATCCACAACTGTAGGTAGCACAATAATCACCCACAATAGGAACTTAGCAAAAACTTAGCTAAAATCGGTAGGTTTGTAATTGCACAGCACAATCGACACGTCCGCTCGCTCGTAAGGTCAATGAGAACCCCTGAGACTTTTGAAAAACTCATATGTCCATTGTTATCGTGGCACTGCAAGGGCATAATTTCTGAACATCAGCATGGTTTCATTAAAAATAGGTCTACCTCTACTAATCTAGTCTCATTTGTGGACGTGCTTTCTGGAGAACTGGATTCTCGCCGTCCTGTCGACGTTATATACACCGACTTCAGCAAGGCCTTTGATAAGGTTCACCACAGCGTACTACTTCATAAGCTACGTTGCAATGGTATCGACGGTGCCTTGCTGGATTGGTTCGAATCGTACCTTACCAATAGACAGTCGACGGTGGTTGTGAACGGTTATACTTCGGTTCCTTTCACAGCTTACTCGGGCGTTCCTCAGGGTAGTCATCTAGGGCCTGTGCTTTTTAATGTTTTTATAAACGATATCTGTGAAGTCTTTACAAATTCTAAATACTTACTTTATGCCGATGACTTAAAAATCTTCAGATCTATTTGTTCGATGGATGACGTTACGTTGCTTCAAGATGATTTGAATAAACTGGATAAATGGTGTGAGAAAAATTCTATGATTATGAACACAAAAAAATGTTATGTAGTCCGTTTCACGAGGTCCAGGTCTGAACTACCTGCATCTTACACTCTGAGAGGTAATTCACTGGAGCAGGTTGATGGTATTCGCGACCTGGGGGTTACATTGGACTCTAAGTTGCGCTTCAATACTCACATGGATATAATATGCAAAAAGGGTTTTAGGACCCTCGGTTTCGTTTTGCGCAATTGCAGATACCTTAAAAACCCTTTCACTAAAATAATAATTTATAATGCGCTAGTGCGTAGTGGACTTGAGTATTGCAGCTCAGTTTGGAACCCACACTATGACGTATATAGGAAAAGGCTTGAATGTGTTCAGAAGCGTTTCTTGTGGCACCTTTCGTACAGTTGCGGGTTAGCTAGGAAACTGCCTAGTTACGCTGATAGGCTGCGTTATTTTAAAATGCAAAGTCTGCATGAAAGAAGAATGCTGCTGGATAACACGTTTCTTTTTATGTTAGTGAGGGGTGTCCTAGATGCTCCTTTGTTGCTATCATACGTAGACATTAGTGCACCCTTGAAATTCCCTAGACGTTGTAATTATAAGCTCTTCAGTGAAAAAGCGGCAAAGTCAAATCTTGGACATTTCTCTCCAATAAATAGGATGCTTATGGCGTACAATATAGGTTCTAAGAAAAGCAATGCCGATATATTCGGCGACAGTCTCTTTGCATTTAAAAATAAGCTGCTTAATGTAAGCGATTTGTAAAGCATTGTCCGTTGTGTTTTTTTTTTCTCTTTTTTACTATATATAATTTTTTTTTTTCCATGATTTTATTGGGTTGTGAAATATATATATTTTTTTATTTTTAAGATATTTGTTGGTTCTGTTTTTTGTCTTTCTTTAATGCATGCGGTCGTCACCTCTAATTGGGACACCATTTATGATTAACATTTTGATACCTGTATTTTTGAATGTATTAGTGTGTGTCTTGTTGGTGATCTAAATAAATAAATAAAATAAAATATACGAAAACTTTTAACACTAATAACAACAAAAAATATTGCTAAAACATATAGAAATATAAAGATAAACACAATCACTAAAAAAAATGTCAATGTCAGCTGGTCACCAAGGTGATGAAGTTTGTATTGAGAGTTGCGATTCCAATGGTGACCGAATAACAGCCGTCTTGTCACTTCGATTTAATAATCAAACACAGCTGATTTTGATGTTATAATTTAAATAATCCAAAATACAGCTCCATCATAGCTATGCGCTCGCATTGATATACAGATCACAATCCCTTTTTAGTCATGTTTTGGCCCCTGGATTGCTTTCTTTTTTGTCATTGCAATTTCATGCTTAAATATTTTTCTTTTATTAGTGAGAACTGTTGTAGGGCTTAGAAAACGCTTGTGCAGGTGTGTCCAATGTATAGCACTGCTTTTGAGCACCTTTCACACACTGAGCTCAATATTAACCATTTAAAAATATTTTAAAAGCGATTGGGCACTTTTCACGTGTGTCATCTTACGTCAGATCTTACTTTCCATAATATTAATTATTATATTATAATTATAATTTCTTTGATAGAAAGCTACTCTATTTCCGAGTGACATAGGCTTATATTACGATCCTGGGAGCTATTAAATCCCTCGAAAATTCAGAAAAAACAAATACTAAAATTACCACTAGAGGACTTGATAGCTTTTTATGTTTCTAGGAATATAAAAAACTAACTAACCCGACAGATGTAGTCCTGTCCAAATCCGACCATACAAAAAAAATGTATAAAAAAGGCACATACATTTTTCCCGAATTTTCCATTTATTTTCTCTAAAATCTTAATTGAGATATTGACAAACATAGTAAATCAGTTTTCCAATTTTCCGGGTATAGGTTCCATTTTCGTTCTTTAAAACGGTTATCGTAAATTTTTGAACATCAAAAAAGAAATTGCCAAAACGGTCTAGTCGTCGAATAATGCGCTTACCAACGAATAGCATTCTTTAGTATTTAGAATATCAATTATCCCATAAATAGGCCTTCTGCTATATACCTTTGAGAATATTGGGCGCTGACGCTAATCCTCGAAACGAAGATCGTGAAGAGGCTGGTTACCATACAGTATCAGATTCATCGGCCTACGTTTACTTTAATGGCCTGTATTTAATCTATAAGTTTATGATAGACTAGCGGTCCCCCGCGGTTTCACCCGCGTTTAGTTTGAAGTTGCTCAGACCAACAAAACACATTAGTTCCATACAAACTGTGCACCCCCATTTTACCCCGTAAGGGGGAGAATTCTTCTTCTTCCTTGATGCTCCCCTACGTTATCAAAGGAACCCCTGTGCAAAATTTCAAGTTTCTAACCCTTATAGTTTAGGCCCTGCGTTGATTTGTCAGTCAGTCAGCTTCTCCTTTTATATATATAGATAGATGTAAATTACTTATTAGCCTACCTAGGCAAGATTGTAGTATATTTTGGCGATATAATACTTATATTGTATGTCCTAAAATAAGTTTTAAAAAGGAGCATCGGCCCTCGTCAAAGACTTAAATAAACCCGATTTAAAATAACAAAAGAAAATCTTGACATAACATGCAAGGAGTCAAAACTCGAACCTTGGTCAAATCTGGAAATAGACCCGCGTGGGCTCTCTGCTTAATCCTCTCATTGTATTTTTTTTAAATAAGTTGAAGATCATCCGGTGTTTTTTTCGATCCTTTTTGTTATCCTAACGATGTAACTTTAAGTTAGAAAAGTTTTATGCTAATGTTCCAAACTTTTAGTTGGGTAACAGGATTGGTTTGAATAAAAACTTGGTTAAACAGTTTTTCAATACAAAATTCTTTACGTCTATTATGCTTTGAAAGGTTAGGTTTTCGTTGTTCAGGTCACACTTATAAATGAGATATAACTAGCTGTCCCCCGCGGTTTCACCCGCATTCCAGAGGGATGTAACATTTTCCCGGTACAAAAAGTATCCTATGTTACTTCTAATACCTCCAAGAATATGGGTACAAAGTTTCATGATGATGATCGGTTAAGCAGTTTTCGCGTGAAAGCGTAACAAACAAACTTACATTCACATTTTCATATAAGTAGGGTTTACAAAGAGGTAAAGTTTGTGAACTTGAAGGGGGTTAATCACTGTATTTACTGAACCGATTTTAATAATTCCCCGGGATACATTAGATCCCCCGAGTACGCGGGTAAAACCGAGGGGGATAGCTAGTATATAATAATAAGAGACTTGGTTTTTTGGTACCTCCTGACGTTTCAACGATATTCTTATCCGTTATCTCTCGTTACGCCGTAAAAGTGACGTCATTTTATCGTTTCGCGTTTACTGTTTTCCCCATGGTTTTCAAATTTAATAGACTCGATAATGTTAATAGAGATTTCTTTTTTATTTTTAGGAGTTGCGAATTGCTTTACTTATCTTTGTTAAGAACAGATACCAGCCGCCTAAATGTAAATACTTTATTATGTATCTAGCTGTCCCCCAAGGTTTTACTCGCGTTCCCGAAGGATATCACATTTTCCCGGGATAAAAAGTAGCCTATATGTTATTCCAGGATATGCTCTATCTATGAGCTAAGTTTCATCATATTTACATACACATCTTTGCTCGTTATAATATTACTATTGATTTAGACTTTAAAGTCTTTTAATTTAATTAGTTAACCGTAATATTTGTAGACATTGACATGTGACCTTTTTAGAAGAAGAGAGTGGGAAGGTCAAAGAAGGCTTTTAGTGTTTAATAAATTATATGGGTACATTGTAAATAGTCCAACTTAGGAATTTCATTTAGATATAAATTTTAGTTAATTAAGTTAAAAGGATTATTATATTTTTTCCAGAAATATTTACTGTTTTTAGATCTGTCTGAATATTTATATTTAGATTAGGTCCCTTAGTAAAAAAATATGTAAAGTGGTGAAACCCATCGTAAAAGAAGAAAGGTTCAAAACGAAAAAGAAATAATTAGGTTACTACACAAAATAATCAAGAGATGACATCTGTATATATTTATAGTAATCTCTCAGGATCTCTCGTAAATCTTTAATTGGGAGTGATAAAAGGAATTTTACCATTAATTTATTAGTTAATGTTGCCAACCTACAGTGGTTCGATGTTTAACATCAATATAACCCTGTACGTAATTAAGTATATCGAGGTTATTATCGAGAGAGAACTTTTAACTCCTACGGTGCTTCTCAGCTTCACATCAGAAGTTGCCAACATAATATCATCCTTTGCGTAATTTTAGAATACATGATCCATCGTTAATGTTGTACCGTAAAATAAGTTGCGCTTTAAACGCATTAGAAAGTATGCGGCGTCAAAAACGCGGTTGTCACTTTACTGGAGAATATTTGAAGGTTTATTATTTGGAAATTGAGAATGTTTAATGAAACCAAATAACTGATTACCAGGAGTAATTTTAAAATCACCTGACGATTAGATCAGGGTTGAAAGTATGTTAAAGCACAGATTACTTCATATTTAGGTACTACGTAATAAAAAAAAAAACAAATTGTTTATTTGCAAAAAAAAAAAAGTACAACTGTTTACGTAATTTTAGAATACATGATCCATCGTTAATTTTGTACCATAAAATAATTTGCGCTTTAAACGCATTAGAAAGTATGCGGCGTCAAAAACGCGGTTGTCACTTTACTGGAGAATATTTGAAGGTTTATTATTTGGAAATTGAGAATGTTTAATGAAACTAAATAACTGATTACCAGGGGTAATTTTAAAATAACCTGACGATTAGATCAGGGTTGAAAGTATGTTAAAGCAGAGATTACTTCATATTTAGGTACTACGTAATTAAAAAAAAAAAATTTTGTTTATTTGCAAAAAAAAAAAAAGTACAACTTTTTACATTAAGATAAACGCAGATACATAGGTTCCATGTTAAGACTAATCATCTTAATATAAGTATTAAAAATGAGTCCTAGCCCCTCAAACTAGGATACCCTGTGCTATGAGGGGCTAGATCGTCGAATCTCTTATGATTTTCAGTTAATGATCTCGTAAGTGCTCGTCCGTGTATGGCGTCTGCAAGAAATATATAAATATTATTAATTAATTAAAGAATACATATTATTACTATGGTAGCTACACTGACATTTCAAATGAAGTTTTCTTGTATTTTGACTGAAGAAGTTGATCTTTTAAATAAAAACTACTATATCTATCCATAAAATTTGGCTAGTGAATACATAGCAAGTATGTACACAATATCGGCTGTGAGTAAACATAATTCTAGCATAACTTTAGCTGCGGTAAGCGCGCGTAAAAAACGCGACGCGTTATCAACAAAAACATCTGCGTTTTTTCAGCTTCGATGGATGTATACATGCTTATTTATTAATTTATAAAAAGCAGTTTATATATTATTAACTGTAATAGTATATCAGTTTGATAACTGAGTATCATAACGAAGGTTGTGGGTTATAAAACGTGTTACAAAATACCCCGTAAAAATATATCAGGGAACCAGATTATTTAACAGAAAGGCCTACGTACCTATTTTTATTATTCTGGGGTATGTTATACAGCGTCACTACCGTTCTTAAATATTGTGAATGGACTCGTTATAAGGCCCCATTTAACCTCCTTTCGGCTTTACGGGTAGTTTTGTAACATCCTGTATAACCGTAAGAATAATCTTTTAGTATAATTATTTATTCATTCTAATTATGAGAATTCCATTAAAGCTTGCCTTAATTCCAAAGTTCTCTCATGGATATAGACTAAAATAAGCTTTTCAACTATGATTGTTATCGTTTCGTGTAGTAAACTAAAGCAAAATAGTATTTGAACTAAATCTAGTTATAATCTAGATTATACCATTATTCACACGCAAACCTAACTGTGTGCAGTTGTAGCAATGAGTATGATATCTGGTTTTATATAGTTTTGATGTAAAATAATTGTTGTTGTACATTAAGTCTCAAGTGCCTGTAATTTTTCCTGCCTATCAACTCTGAATTACAGCTCTACTACTTCTAATTAACTAACAAATATAACTACTTTTACAATCTTCCATCTTTTATCTATATATATAAAAATGAATGTTTGTCTGTATGTCCTTTATAGAATCGTAAAGTATGCAACGGATTTTAATGCAATTTTAGCAATAGATAGAGTAAGTCAAGAGGAAGTTTTATAACCAGGATTGAGAGCAGGCCAAGCCGCAGGTCTCTGTCTATATATAAGCAAAATAGGGTTCTTTGAAGCACCATCTCCTCAAAACTACTGAACATATCAAAATAGGACTGCTACCATTCGACGCGATATTTTCGTAAATGTAGGCTATATATGATATCGATAAACGCGGGTGAAACCGCGGGGACAGCCAGTTATGGTATAAGTGGAATGGTTTTCTTGTAATTATTGAACAACATTCACTACAGGGATTATACTCGTATAGTCAACGCGAAATCATATCACCAGTTCAATTACTTCATCAACAGTCAACACCAAAAAAGTAATCAACACGAAAACGGAATTGCGTCAGAAGCTAACGGATCGTTCCACTCCGGCCCAACGAAGTTGTGAAATAATAAACGTATGCACCAATTCGGTTAGCCGACGGATTCATCTTATTTATAATGCAGCTTCACATACTATGCTACAATGCTTGTACTATGTTCCTGACGTAACCACTATTAGTTAATAAAGATCAAATTATATGTGCATTCATGAAAATAATGTATACAATATTTCTAGAAAGGATACATATTGAGCTCTTATATATTGAGTCTCAACGATTTGGTACAGTCCAGCCAGATGATGATAAAGAGGTAAACAGAAATCTTAGTTCTGGAACTCACAATCCACCGCTCCAGTTTCAAGGTTCCATTAATTTTTCAAAACGAACGTAATATTGTTATGACGCGACGCAACTCCAGAGAAACTAAATATCTCAATCTCATTAGGAAGATAGTGACTCGCGAAGAGCTCCTAGACAAAGGCACCAAAAAGCGGCAATGGGAGCAATATTGGTGAGGTATGCTGCAGTTTCATTGACGCTACTCTTGGCTTTAAGCCTTTAGCACTTCCGTCTAGCATATAGCACTCGTGTACCACTCTGGCCAGGGAAAGAAGGCCGAAGGTGGGAGCATAGGCACTGTCCCCGGAGGATCTCCTGTCCGTGGTATGGTTTCTCATCAACAGTTCGCCACAAGCTCCTTAACCTTTTGAACGCCAATGTCGGCTATACTCGACATGCGCAAGTGTGTACCATTGTCGTCTATACTCGACACAAAACAGGTTACAGAAATATATTAAATTAACATATTAAACTAGCTGCCCCCCACGGTTTCACTCGTGTTCCCGAGGGACGTAACATTTTCCCGGCACAATAAGTATCCTATGTGTTATTCCAGGGCATTTTCTACATATGTGCCAAGTTTTATCCAAATCCATTTGGTAGTATTTGCTTGAAAGAGTACATACAAAGTTACGCATTTATAATATGAGTAGGATCATAAAACATATAAATGTTTATATGTTTTATTGATACTGGTATTTATATCGATTTTCGGGCTTGGCGTACAGGACATGGAGTTGCCTTTATGGCATGGCGGTTTAAAAGGTTAAAGGCTTTTATATACATACTAGCTATCCCCCGCGGTTTCACCCGCGTTCCCAGGGGATGTAAAATTTTCCCCGGCAAAAAGTATCCTATGTTACTTCTAATACCTCCAGGAATATGTGTACAAACCTTCATGATGATCAGTTGAGTACTTTTCGCGTGAAAGCGTAACAAACAAACTTACATTCACGTTTATAATATTAGCAAGGATTTATTAACAATAACCAGCAATCTTAAGCTTCACTATCAATATGAGTTCACTCACTATGATGAAAAATACCGTTGTTTTGTTCATATGAGTTTGTAAACAAAGCCAGCATCGTCCGGGTCACTGCATTGCGCCGAATGCAGTTAAGTTCAAATGCGTATCTAACATTCTCAGGTAGCGTTCAATGAAATGTTTCACTTTGTTTTATGTTCGGATTTAAAAATCACTATTATGTGTACTGGATTGGCCTTTGAGAGCATTTCTTTGAGCTCCACGTCTCTAAACATGTATCGAGTTTACGTGTTTGTGACTCAATCATTTGAAATGGATATAAAATATACTAGCTGTCCCCCGCGATTTTACCCGCGTTCCCGAGGATGTCAAATTTTCCCATGATAAAAGTATTCTATATATTATTCCAAGGCCTGCTCTGTCTATGTGCCAAGTTTCATCCATATCCGTTTAGTTGTTTTTGCTTGAAAGTGTAACACACATCCTATCATTTAAACATCCTCTTCATGAATTTTCGCGTTTATATCATCAGTGGTATTTGACCTTAAGGTGTTACCTAGTATTAAATAAAGGTAAATTAAAGGGTCAAACCTTAAGTCCCTAAGCTGTTTACTTAACTAAGTTAAACTTTCGGACCCCATATGTCAACTCTTGGTAAGTACTTATAACTTTTGGCAGGGTGTCAGATGCAATAAAATGTTGGTTCATCAAAACTGAAAACTATTCAAAACAAAAAATTATGAATAAAATAATGTTGTCTATTTGCGTGATTCACAAAAAAATTTAAGACAATAAATTAATATAACACATCATCACGCCTATTTTCCCCAAAGTGACAGCAATGGTCTGAATAACCAGACCCACATTCCAGCAAACATATTTTAAGCCCCAACCTGACATGTGGCGACCATTGAAGCCGTCTCTTGAATTCTTTACCAATCTCGGGCAAGAGGTAATCATTTTAAACAAAAAACCATTCATTTTACATAGAAACCCAGTATTCGAACGCAGGACCTCCAGATACCTCATCATATCAGCTCAGGGATGTCCACCTCGATCGGTCCTGAGCCGCTTGCATGCAGCGGCTTCTAGTGTCTCTGACCAGGTCGTCGGTTCACCTGGTGAGAGGTCATCTCCAGATCTTCAGCCGCACTTCATACCCCACGGTAAATACCTAAATAAAAATGTTCTGAAACTTTCTTCCACACAAACATGTCCTGAGCGGTAATCGAACGCACATCCTGCATGATAGTCAGGGTATTCAACCACCACGCCAACTGGCCCATCAGTGCCACCGCACTTGTTCATAACACAACGGCATCTGTCGTAACAGTTACTAACTCAATTAACGCGAGGCGCCTCGCCTTAAATATTGCTTAATTAAAATAGAGATATTCGGCGCCAAGACTTTGGTGTCAATTAACAAATTTCCATTAGCAATGTTTCGTAATCCAATTTATGCTTTAACTAAGTAGGTATAAATAATTTGTATTAATACACGCCTTTTGGTATGATACTAGAATCATACAAAATTTGGAAAAAATACTAAAATGGAGTGAAAATATCGTTGATGGGGGGTCGTCTTAGGCTTACACATCTGTCCACTCTTTAGGAGTTATGGGCGTGATGATAATCTAATATTACATACACGAAAAGTTAAAAAAAAAATCCGATAACATTCACGTATAGAGAATTTTATGGTAAAGTTTCGAAACAGAGGCCTGTGCCCAAAGAACAATTTTCGATTAAGTGCTTTTTGGCGCATTCAACATGATGATGCTACTCTTGTGATTAATGTTCGTGCTCAAGACAAAGATAGATCTACAGTTCCAAATTATTAAACGGATTTTAAAGGGGTTTGATTCCGTAAAGCATATGACACTTAACGATGTTTCATCGCGCGCTCTACTCACTCTTTTACTATCCACGCAAACACGCGAGAGGACCGCTTTTCGCTCATAATTTGTCGTTGAAACCGAAATAGCAGAAAACTCATACAATGCTTAATAATGCATGAAATGGCACCGGCCCGAAATAGAAAAAGCAGACTCGATTCAATGTCAATATTGGTGAACGGAATAAAGTTGGGTTTGGGACTATGCAAATAGATAGCCGTAAATAGCTTTCAATATATTTACCAGAGCTTACAAAAGGAGAACCAACATGTTGGATTGAAACAACAACGCCTACGCTGTTAGTTTGGTGACAGACGTGACTCGAGACATGTATTATAAAAAGCTGGGCAGGTTTGAGTTGACTCACGCATAAAGGATTCCGTATAATAATAATAAAATTAACATTGTTTTTGTCTTTGTGATCGAATGTTAAAAAGCTTTGCTAGAGACCTCCGGAGGAGATCTTGTGTTGGATTTCCAAGTCGTAACCTTATACTGTTTACTCGCAGCCAGAGATTAGTAAAAGTGCACGAAAGTCGGCGACAATGTTTGCCACATGTCACGTTGGGGCGTAAAATATCTTCGGTGCCATTTTTGTGTAATAAAATATCTCTGCCTACCTCTTTGGTGATAATATGCATGAAGATATGAAGAACATACATATATATACATAAAAATGTTAAGGTGTCTCTTATGAAGATCCCTACTTTTATTTTGGGCTGTTGATTTTGATTGATGGATTTTTGACTTCATTTCAGTGTCAATATAAAATATAAAAATAGATTTTTGTAGACCTTTGTTAATGTACGTAGCATTTGTATGAGTAAGTGCTCATTTTGTGATTTCAATATATCACCAATAGTAAAAGATGCGACCACGAATACTGTCATCTCATATCATCTCTAGAGTATCGTAAAAGCTGACTAAAGAGTATACCGATGACTACGTGCACTTCAAATCTTGCATCTGGCAAAAGCGCCTTGGCGTCAGACAGGTGGCTGTAGAAACTCTGCAAAAAGTCTTATAATATGTAACGGACCGTATGGAAAAGGTTCGAGTATTCAAACTGCACCAACCCCAAATTGATTGTTTTGATTAGCTCTTCCAGACTGAAAATTTATGAATTAATAATGGATCAATTAAAGTCATCAGTTTATAAACGATAAAGTAAATGGGTTTCTGAACGAACAAATTAATGAGAGAATGAAGGAAAATAACGATGTACAAAGATATATAAAAGTTCTTAAAGATGAAATATACTATAATTTTTGAGTATTTGCGTCTTCTGTGGTAATCCTAACACTACATACATCTTCTATATACATATAAAGAAAATTGAGTTCCTATGACGCATCATCGCCTCAAAACTTCTGAACATATCAGGGTGGGACTGCTACCATTCGATGCGGAATTTTTCATCGTTGGTTATAGGCTCATATACGATATCGACTAACGCAGGAGACAGCCAGTACATATATGTAACTCTGTAATTTAAAAAAAATTGTTCAAGACTTTCCTAGGATTTTCCAAGCCATAAATCCTTAGTCGCCGACCTACAGGGCGCCTTGCGTTAGAAAATTGTAATACAATAAATTTAATTTGCTTTGGTGGTCTGTAAAAGCTTGGAGCTGTAGGTCTGATTTGTTTCCCGGGACAGCCAATGTCATTTTCCTGTTTATTTGTTTTAGAAAGATAACCTGTAGCCCCGGATTGGTATTGTAAATAATAAATAAATAAATAAATAACCAGACATTTTTCACACACGGACATCTGGACCCAAACTAAGCAGAGCTTGAACTATGGAAACCAGATAACTGATATACTACATTTGTACTTTTTTTTTCTAAATATATAGATATTTATATCGAACCCGCGACTTTCGGTTTGGGAGTCGCCAAACCAAGACGCCCATCAGACGGCAACAATGCTCTCCACACGTCACGTTAGGACATTTATCTTCAATGTAATTGACAGGCCAGCTGGCGTGGTTGGTTGGTTGGTTTTTAGGAAATAAATAGTAGTATATGTAGTATGTCAGTTATTTGGTTTCCATAATTCAAGCTCTGCTTAGTTTGGGTCCAGATGTCCGTGTGGAAAAGAATGTCCCAGGATATTTATTTATTTAATTTGGGACCCTGTCTACCTCTTCGGGGACAATGGGCGTGAAGATATGTTCGTAGAATTTAACTCCTATTTTCTAAATTTATTCTATTACAGGATCATTCTATTACAGGACACGTGAAACTTACGACTTAATTTACAATCCCTCGACTAATCTAGTGCCCACAGGAGCTCTAAACATGAAAGTCTCCGAGGAAATTAAAGCCATGTTCATTATTATTGCCTCAAGTGGTATATAATATATCCGCATTAGAGAAAGCATCTGTCAATAAACAACAAATTTAATATTTATATCTTCACGCCCATTTTCCCCAACGAGGTAGATAAGTCCGAACGTGATGTAATGAATTGTCACCGTCTCAGGCACATTACCAATCAAGGACCTCTTTGCAGGTAATCGTTTTATACCGAGTAACCTTTCCCGACCTGGTATTTGAACCCAGGACATTCTGGTCTCTAATACCCAGGTGAATAAAGTATCACACAGAGATAAATTAAATAATCCAGGTCAGGAGAGACTATTGCCTCCAAATACGCGAGATAAGGTGAGTAGAGAAAATCTTGTTGTTTCATAAATTTTCAATTTCATACCACAGCGTATTCTTCAGAGGATTAGGGTGTGGGATAAAGATTGGAGATGAGAGGAAATAAAAATATATTATGTGTGACTTATAATATCCTAGCTACCAATATTATATTATCTATATATATAAAAATTAATGTTTGTATGTATGTCCTATATAGAATCGTAAACTATGCAACGAATTTTAATGCTGTTTTCAGCAATAGATAGAGTAATTCAAGAGGAAGGTTTATAACCAGGATTGAAGGCGGGCAAAGCCGCAGGGTGCAGCTAGTATATTATATTTGACTAGTAAAGCTCTTAGTACAGTGTTCGTCCGGGGAAGTACTACCACCATACCTATTTCCACCGTGATACTTGTATTACTGTGTTTCGGTTAGATTGGTAAGGAAGCCGGTGAAATTACAGGCACATGAGACTTAACAACTTCACGTCTCAGAGTCGCCATTTTGGAAACACTTGGTTTTCTAAACTTGACAGAGGTTTCATTAACACCTTCGATCAATAAAAAGAAAAAAAAACAACGGGTTGCACTCCGGGAGTGCCGGCAGAAGTGTAAACTTGAACATTAACGTTGTGCATTTAGACCATCTTACGAATTTTCGATCAGGGGCTCAATTCTGTAAGGAAAATGACACTAGCTCGAGGATGTTTCGTCGTGGCCTCCGTGCTCTGTCTCTGTCGCTTACTACGCCAATACTACTAATCACGTGAGAGATAAGCTCTCCGAGGCCTCCGAGAAGTGGCTCGTCGACGATGTTTGTATTAGCTGAATAAGGGGGCTAGCTGGTCACGTGTCCTGACGCGAGTTTAACGTTTTATACCCATCCCAAGAAAAGTCCTCAACGCCGCTAAAGAAGTTTTCACTTCAATAATGTAGTTCTCTCCCTTCCCTCCTAATCAGATTTATTTTTGTTCATTTCTAGTCTTCAAGAGTCTATACCTTGCACCAGATCACGAACGAATAAAGTACTAACGCCAAGTGCCGAGATGCTTGAAATTTCTCGCCCAGCATTTCTTGCAGTCAGATATTGGGGCATAAATTCTTACATACGTACATTTCGCTGTAATTAAGTTAACATTCCTTCGGGCAAAAGTTGGAGCGAAAAGATTCTTCATATTTTTCATCTAAAATAGGACCAGATATGAAAAATTGCATTTTGCATTACATCTTGATCGAGGAGTTACGATTTAATTTATTTACTTAGAAAAGACTTTACAATTAACATACTGACTTTAATTGGACATAGAAGTAAATTTATTTACTATCAGATTTTTTTTTTGGTTCGGCTCTAAATGTTGCAGCGTGATGTTAAAATAGCCTTTAACAAGCAAGAGGTCATCAAATACAAAAAAAGTATCCAAAGGTTCCAGAGATTTGTGCGTTCAGACAGACATCCACCAGTTAAGCATGACTCTCATAAACTATATGTATAAGAAATTGTATTTTGTTCGTTGTTCAGAACGCTTTTTAAATGTAAAAAATAATGAAAATAAAAACGTGAACAATTCAAATTTTAAATTTGGCCAAGACAACGTCGACGTTCGCAATGCAATAAATAAAAAAAAATTAAAAAGTCCCATATAAAATAAGGATTATTGATCAATAGATGAGTCTTATATCAAGCTTAAAGTTAATTTTCCTATAATATTCTTCAACGTCAAAACGGCCTTCTCTCTTTTCAACTACATCTTAAAGTATTAAATATAGTTTTAAAATATAACTGCTAGGTTAATTGTCTGCTTTTCTCAGAAAAACCACTTTCCAAACAGTTGCCAGACTTAAGAGTCTGACATATCTTGAGTGCCTTTGTATTATTTCTTAGTATTAGTTCAAAGGAGCTGTTTAAATAAAAACAAATTATGACAAAAAGAAAACTGACATACTCATAATCCCAAGTTATATTTCTCTTCATGTAGTGTTACATAAAATATTTGTACTAAGAACACAACTGTAAATATTTAATCCTTTGAAGATCCTAAAAAGAGTTGAATGAACGTGTATTACGCATATATACTATACTGTTAAATATGTGGCGATATCTATGAACAAATAGTTTTTTTTGATGCCACTTGGGCCGACAAACAAGCAGACGGTCCACCTGATGGTAAGTGTTCACCGCCGCCTATGGACATTTGCAACACTAGGAGCATCGCCAATGCGTTGTCGACCCTGAGACGTGAAGTTGTTAAGTCTCATGTGCCTGTAATTTCACCGGCCCCCTTACCTTTCTAACCGAAACACAGTAATACAATTGCACTTATGCTTCACGGCGGAAATGGGTAAGGTGGTAGTACTTCCCCGGACGAACTCTGCACTAAGAGCTCTACTACTCTTAGTTAGTCAGGATTTGACATATATACAAGCATCCAACAGCAACAGTTGGACCGCGGTCTATGCATGTTGACCTAGCGGAAGATTTTCCCTTTTTAATGGAGAGGTCTCATACCTCGCTCCACCAAAAATACTTAAAGGTGTCAGAGTAAAAGATCTAAAATTACCAGATTTTCATCATTTGTGGTAGTTATTTAGGCGGGTACTATTAAGTACCCTATTTAGTACCCACCAATGACGTATTATAATATAAAAACGTAATTCGCCAATATCACGGCTCTCAGAAACAGTGTAAATACTAGATAGCTACTTATAGACGCGGATGCAGGTGACTCAGGACCGTTCGAGGTGAAAATCCAAAGGCCTATGATCAGCAGTAGACGTCCCTGAGCTGAGATGATGATGATGTTTTTTATGCATATTTATATAGATATAGCAGTCTCTCGTGGTTTCACCCGCGTTTCGATATCATATGCCTGAAACCATCTACGAAAAATTCCGCGTCGAACGGTAGCAGTCCCATCCCGACATGTTCAGTAGTTTTGAGGTGATGGTGCGTCAAAGGAACTCAATTTCCTTATATATATAGAGCAGGTAAATTAATTTTCGCCAATTATTTGAAGAAATATAGTTTTTTAGGTATACCTACTTGCTGTCCCCCGCGGTTCAATATCATAAATCTACCATCTACGAAAAATTCCGCGTCGAACAGTAGCAGTCCTACATGATGTACAGTAATTTTGTGGTGATGGTGCATTGAAAGAATTATATTTACCTTATATGTATGGTTTCTTTGATAAAATCCAATAACATCCTAACAACTTAAAAGCATTGTACATTTTTGTAATCCCAAAGTCTCTTCGTCATAAATAAAAGCCTAAGCTGGAAGCTAACAGCAAGTTTTTAAGTCTCAGGTGGGGATAGTAGCCCGCCTTTTAAATTCCGTAAGTATTTTATATTTTCACCGTGAAGTTGTGACCGTTGTAAAATGAAAGTAACATTTGACGTTTATTTTGTATTTTAAAAAAGGCGTTTAATCATTACATAGTATAAAACAAAGTCGCTTTCTCTGTCTCTATATCCCTAAGTCTAAATCTTTAAAACTACGCAACGGATTTTGATGCGCTTTTTTTAATAATAGGTTGGGGAAAATGTTCCTTCGCATTTTTTAAGAAAATTCAAAACGTTTTTAATATAGTTTATTTACATTTAACTAAAGTATGTAGGTACCATTTTGTTCGATAACTCTTTGCCATCTTGTAGGTAGGGACATGATCCCATTGCTATAGAAATTTTGGGACTTCTGATCAAAATACTGCGACAAGTGGTTTTGACAGTCCTCTCGTGATGTTAACCTGACACTGCCTAAAGAATTCTGAAGAGACCAAAACAGGTGGAAATCTGATGGTGCAAGGTCAGGACTATACGTCGGATGCATTAATACCTCCCAGCCAAACTCTCTTAATTTTTGCTGAGTGGCTAAAGATGTGTGAGGTCTAACATTATCATGATGAAAAACCACACCCCTTCTGTTGATTAATTCCGGCCGCATTCTCTTCAAGCAACTTCTTGCTTTAATCTCATCAGTTGTTCGCAGTAGAGTTCAGAATCGATGGTCCTGCCTGGTAGTAACAGCTCATAATGAATAATGTCCCTTCCAATCCCACCCCACACACAGCATCACCTTGTTGCGAGTTAACCCGGGTTTCGCCACAGTCTGTGAAGCCTGACCGGCCTTTGACCACGACCTTTTTCGCACGTTCTTGTCGTACGTGATCCACTTTTCATCACCAGTTATCAGCTTCTTCAAAAATGGTTCGGTTTGAAGACGTCGTAATAAAGAATCACAAATGAGTACACGGTTCATTAGGTTTCTTTCAGTGAGCTCGTGAGGTACCCAAATATCTAGCTTTTTTGTGTACCTAGTTTTTTTCAAATGCACCAAAACTGTTTTGTGGTCAATTCCCAGTTCTTCAGCTACCTCGTAACTACTGATATGCCGATCTCGCTCCACTTTTTCAAAAAAGGCATAAACCAAATTTGTGCTACTCTTACAGACGCTGCACTAGGTCCATAAACATCCGAAATTTTTTTCGCGGCTTGCGTTGCATTTTTACCTTTTTTGTAGTAAAATTTTAAAATGAATCGAATTTCTTCATTAGATTCACTCATCTTGGCGGTACGAAAAACAAACGCAAATCACACATTTTCCTAATTTGAATTTGGAATTATGTTCTTTAAAACTTAAACTTTCAATGATACCAAAACCAGCCAGATACAAATAGTATAGCCAAAGAGATTTTATTACAAGTTCATACATACTATAATGCGAAAAGACTTTTTCCCCAACCTAATAGATAGAGTCATTGAAGAGGAAGGTTTTTATGTATAAAACAAGTGACATCCCACGGGAACGCGGGTAAAACCGCGGGGGACAACTAGTTACGAATAAAACAAAGTTATAATTAGTAACATTAATTAGGAACAAGAAATCAATTTTAGAATAATCTAAAACGCAACTTCAAATTTTAGAACCAATCTACTTTATCGTCGTTTTTTTCCATTATTGATTAGTGTGCCTTTAAAATGTTACTTAATTTCATCCCGGGAAAATATGAGATCCCCCGGGAACACGAGTAAAACGGCTGACTGTTAGTATTGAAAAAAATGTGCCAATAAAAACCCCGAAAAGGTTTAGTGTAACCCATTAATTTTATCAACTACTAGCTGACCCGACAGACGTTGTCCTGTCTTTACAATGAATATTGAATTAGAATTTTCCGATTGAATCGACTGTGAAATGTCCAATAAGAAATTTATTATTTTATCAATATAATTCCGACCTATGCCTCAGTCTTAAACGATATTGTCAAACGACTGACATTTATGTCAAACACCATATGAAGTGTGTATATTGTCAAAAGCGTAGGTTACATTAGAAAAGTTAATATGGTCGTTATGTTTTCCTTAATTATCTAATTTTCCACGCAGCTTTCGTAATTTTTTCATTCATAAGAACCTTCTCCTGACAATAACAAACACAACAAAAAAAGAATTAGCGAAATCGGTCCAGCCGTGCACGTGTGATGCCGTGACCAAGAGAAATAGGGATTCATTTTTATATATTATATATATTATACAGATTAATAATATCCACATGAATGATTCCATTTGCTTTTCAATTAAATTTAAATGGTTATTTATTTTTATATCAATATTTTACTTATCTTTTAAAATCACATCCAAATACTACTATAATCAAAATAAAAGCAAAACTACTATGATATAAAAACGTGAAACATAAAAAGCTGAAATTGAAAGGTTTGCTTATTCCACTTTAATTATCTATAATAATTACTATTCGACAGCTCTAATAATCTAAATTCGGTTTGTTATATGTATATAGATTATTGCTTCATTTATTAGTAAACTTTAAGAAGTTTATTAAGTAGAGTTTTAAGTTACTTTTTTTTATTCTATGTATTATTTAACTTGACATGACATCATATTTATTTTTGTAATATAATAAACTAACTGTCCCCCGCGGTTTTACCCGCGTTCCCGAGGGATATCGCATTTTTCCGGGATAAAACGTAGCCCATATATTATTCCAAGTTATGCTTTATCTCTATGCCAAGTTTCATCCAAATCTGTCCGGTAGTTTTTGCGTGAAAGAGTAACAATCATCTTTACACACAAACATTTGCATTTATAATATTAATAGGACATCTGTTATTTCGTTAAAAAAAACTGTAATAAAATAACCTTATTTCCTTTAAAATGCGAGAGAAAAGAGTTAAACTCCATTAAGAAATCATTCCAAATAGAATTACTATCTCAAATTTAAACCAAAAGCATCACAAATATTTTAATTACCATATCACATTAGGCTTCCATCAAAGCAACACCCTAACGAGCTCACACACGTAAATATCAGCCAAAGGCAGGAAAAAGTCAGCCCGAGGCAGCAAAAACTCAGCCGTTAGTGAATTCCCTGTGAATGTTCTAATTAAATGGCAAAAATCGGCGTCACTAGGCTTGACCTAGTTGACGACAATCGAAAGGCGAAATAGTCGGGCCAACTCTCCAAGTGTTAACTGTTCAAGTAATGAAAGGGGAGCTGGTAATTCTACACTAATATTATAAAGAGCTTGGAAGTAGATTAATATAATTGTAATAAAATAAGTTATTCATTCTATAATTTATGCAATTATTTTTAGTAGTTTTTAGTGCAGAGTTCGTCCGGGTAAGTAGTACCTTAGCCATTTCTCCCGTGAAGCAGTAGTGCAACTTCACATCTCAAGGTCGACAATGCATTGGCGATGCCCTGGTGTTGCAAATGTCCATAGGTGACCACTTACTATTAAGTGGACCGTGTGCCTGTTTGCCGGCCCTTGTATTGGTTGAAAAGGCAAGGGGGCCAATGAAATTACAGGCACATGAGGCCATCAAGTTACTAATAACTTGACGTCTCAGGGTCGACAACGCATTGACGATGCCCCTGATATTGCAAATATCCATAGGCGGCGGTGACCACATAAAATAGTCTAAGGAATTATTTTTCGGTCGTAAAACTTCTTATAAAGGCCAGATTAATTAAAACCGCTAACTGCGTGTAACTTAATATAGAATTAAAAATGAATTGTGCAGTCGTAGGCAATCTGTAACATGTTGTAATTAGCTGGATTTTAAAGTACTTTACAGGAAATTTTATGGTTTCTGTGCTCTGGTTGCAATTCCAACCTGAAATGCTGCGCTACCAGCAATATTTTAACGCGAGAGAAATTTAAAATGTACAGATTTTTATACAGCTAGCTTCTGTCTCGCGGATTCACCCGCGTAAATGTATCCCAGCAATACAACATAACCAATGTTGGTCTAGAAGAATTTGCCTTTTGTATAGTATATTTTTTTTAAATAGGTGCAGTGGTTTGGGAGATTACCGCATATAAACAAATTTACAAACTCTCTCTCTTCATAATATTGCAGTTTTAAGTCAATTATAGGTACATAAATGTAAGGCGTTTTACCGCGAAAAAGGTTTTTTGGAAAGAACAATTGAAATTGTCGCCCAATTCTTAAAAAAAGATTATTATTAAAATGAGGTTAATATGCTAAAAATACAATCCTATCACGAAATATGAGATACGGAGTATCAATCAATGTGACATGTTATTTCAATTGACGTACTTATTTTAGTCCTTCGGCCCACACTTCGACCGGCCCACGGATATAGAAACCACAATTTTTTTATAAATATCTGGTCGCAAAATTGGTTCCGCTGTTTCATTCCCACACAATGCTCAGCCATATTTTACTTCTCTGTCACTTTTCAGTGCCACCAGCTACCACAATACCCATTTCCGCCGTGAAACAGTAGTGCTTCAGTATTACTGTGTTCTAATTAAAAAGGTAAGTACATTAAACTAGACAAACAGACATATCAACATCTATTTATATAATACTGAACTAATGATCACGTAAGTTCATCAAAGGAAGCATTCTCTAAAAGAGTTCACAATGGCGACCGGCGTAATGAAATGCCATTTCTATATAAGTATGTATTTAGAAAAAAAAAGGAATATATATGTAGTATTTCAGTTATGTGGTTATAGTACAAGCCCTGCTTAGTTTGGAATTAGATGGCCGTGTGTAAAGAATGTTCCAGGATATTTATTATTATTTCATATTATTGGTCCAAATTGAAAACAAGACAGGTTGAAAATCCATGTCCATTTATTCAGTTTAGACCCGCGGAGGTCACTTATTAAGGTTAATTTTAAAGTAACTAAAGCTACCACCATGTTACTGAAGGTCCCTCATCGGTAATTAATACAATATTGCATAGAGAATGTTTCTAGTTGAATATTGTCGACCATTGGACCATTTTATACGCCATTTATAATCAGGGGTAATTCTTGATTGAGATAATTACTCAATGTAAGAGCTTTTTTATAAAACCTTAATTATATCAAAGCGCTGCATTTAAGCTCTAAAAACACAGTAGAAAAATATTTGAAAACGTATTTCGCATCAAGTACTTCCTTAGTCTTTGATACTTCAAATATCTCGTTTCGAAACGAAACGTAAACCTCTCAACCTTCTATTTACTCTGAAAACATCTCTTTTGAAATCTTAAATCCGCTGAAATATGTCTTTAAAAATGATAAATTCGGAAGGAAGCAAATGTATTCCTTAATTTCAGCTTTACAATATATGTAATACTGTCATCTAGGGTCTGAAAATAAATATCTAGGGACATCCTTTTACACACGGCCATCTGATCCCAATCTAAGCAGAGGTTGTACTATGGAATCCAGATAACTGATACATATACTACTTTTTTTCTAAATACGTACCTCGTATATGCATATTTACACCCAGACACAGAACAAACAGACATGTTCATGCACACAAATGTTTGTCCTGAGTGGGAATCGAACCCGCGACCTTCGGCTTGGCAGTCAAAGTGGCTAACCACCAAGCCAACTGGCCTGTCAGGATGAAGACAAACTGACAAACAATATCATTAATTTGATTTGACCAACTCAACAGACCTCACTTATGAACGACAAACCTACAATTAAGGAGAACTGACAAGACATTCAGCAAAGTTTTTTTTTAAATCAAGATCCCTTGATGTAGTCATCATCTCAGCCCAAAGATGTACCCCTGTTGGTCACAGGCCCAATGGGTTCGAAACAGCAGATTTAAAACTTAATATTAACATGTTTTTGTAAAAGTAACTTTGGATTAATTTGGTTGCCAGTTGTGGTCAGATTTATTTATTGTAATTTTAGTATCTAATGAAAAAGTGAATGTACCTACTTAAAATTGTGAGTATAGTGGGAACCAAATCTCTGGGGGGGTGTCTGCCAACAAACTCCTCTGTAGTTTGGCAGAAGTAAAGGGTATTTGTAAATGACTTAATTTTGAAGAGGAAGGAAGATGGCCTTAGAGAAAGTATCCATATTTGTAAATTCTATTTACCTACATCCCAGTAAATTTGTCGATTCAATACAAAATTACCTTACCGGGCTTAGGCTGTTGAAATTTTCACGTTGTATGTACTATTTAGCTATAAGAAGAAATAAAAAAATTTAGTAAAAATTGGGGTCCCCAAACAAGAAACATTTTTGCTATATATTGTACGGTGGTACGGTCCCTGCGTGTGCTAGTCAGACTCGAACATGGCCACTTTATAGGTACAGTCGAGTCTGACTGGCTGAACAATCAATAAGATCGTTCAAAATTCATTCTACACATGTTTTCTTTCAATTATAATCGAAATAAAAAAGCTATTCTGTTCATTGTTTTGAAAAGCAATTTTCAACTCTACGTACAGATTCATAACCTTCAAATTTCGCCTGTCTGTTACATGTCATATATATAATGAAACTAACCGTCTACTCGTTCTAGGTGACCTTAAATTGTATATAAGGTTCAGATTTTTCGTTTATTTACTCAGATTTTATTTGACACGACACTTTAAGCCAATTTGTTACACACATCTGAATGTCACAAAGGTGTGTCTTTTCAAAGGGTATCGTTTACCATTTTGTTACGAAATTGGATATTCGTTTGATACTGATATGTATATTGAATATAATGTATATCTATATATAAGTAAATACATATGTTTGTTTGTCTGGGACATTCTTTTCATACGACAATCTGATCCCAAACTAAGCACAGCTTGTACTAAGGAAACCAGACAACTGATATATCACATACTAGGTGTCTCTCGCATTTTAACCTGCGTTCCCGGGGGATGTCACATTTTCCCGGCACAAAAAATGCTATGTGGTATTCCAGGGCTTTTCTATATGTGTGCCAAGTTTCATCTAATTTCGTTTGGTAGTTTTTGCGTGAAAGAGTAACAAACATCCATACATACACATAACCACCAAGCCAACTGGCCTTTTTAAATATTATTGCAGAACTCTCCGTGGTTATATATTCATATTTATGACTACCACTTCGGAACTCTTGAAGTAGGCACAGGTAAAAAAATAATAATCATTAAGGTAAGTGAAGTTGGATTATTTAAATTGTAAGTAATTGTATTGTAGGTGCAAATAAACTATTTTATTTATTTTTTTGTGAGAGGAGTGGGGTTTGGGCAGAGGTCAGCACAGGGATCCAGATTTCATCGAAGATATTCTTAAATCCCAAAGTGATATATGGCCAGTATATTCGCCACCTCTTGAGTGCATTGCAAATACACAGTTAGTGCAATCATTTCTGATAACGAAACATCAACCTTTTCCAACCTGGGAATCGAACCGACCTTGACGCCACTCGAATAGACAGACGATAAAAATATGAATATAAAACTTAATTTTCTATGCAAATATATTAATAAAATTATTTATATTTGTTTTTTATGGTCTATACAATTTTTTGCACTAAAACTTTACTGCCCCAAAAGCCACCGGAGTATTTCCAACAAAACCAGCACAATTATAAAATAGTGGAAAATATTAAAAACCGTGTCACATTTTCACGGCACAATTTACCCAGCTATATAACTACTCCCAACTTGGCTGTGAGCACAACTTTGCAAGAATAAAAGCGGTTTCGGTCGTTATTCGTTCCTTATTGTTGGCAACACTGAATGAAAGAAACAATGAATAGTTTCTGAAACTGTGACGATTATGGTCTTTGTTATGGTTTTTATGGATGCCTTTTTATTGTGCGCAACAAATTATAGAGCGTGAATTGTTTGTGCTATTTTACAGAGAAAATTTCAGTTAAAAAGCTGGTTTTGTATTACCTACATTTACTTTGATACATAAAATGCTGCATAGGGTATTAAGAGTCTGATGCATAATTTTAGCCACCAATATAGAAGAACGGCCTCTACCCGCAATTTGCAAGAAGCCTTCACCTGTAGAGATGGATAGAGGTAGAGATAGAGAGGTTCATGCAAATAACAAAAAAAAATTGTAATGTAGTACTAACACAATATGATCTTGTAATCTAAATGTAAAATATTAACCCTAGAAAAAGCTTTAAGTTAGGTTATTTTTTTAAGCAAGAAATGAAAGGCATTTTTATACTATTTTGAATTTAAACAGGATCCATGGTTTTTTATGATATGTTAGGACTGACGTGAAGACTAGTGAACGCTTGTGAAATGAAATACTGATTTGGTTCTTCGTTATATATTCGGGCAGAGCTTCGGCCTTGTACAATTTCTGATACTTGAATGAATGATATAAGCACACTGTAATCGCTTTTATACGACCAAGCACCGTTTACAATTTTAAAAGAATCCACAACCAAATCACATACGCTTAAATGATACTCCCGGTGAAGACAAACATAAAGACACTTCCGGAATATTATTTTACAAACAATTAAAATTAAATATTATTTAAAAGATAACAATACGATTTAAAATTAATAATGAGATATGTTTAGTAATAATCTAAGATCACATTAAGTATATCAGTTAATACAGTTTAAATAATGTAGGTATAGTCGGGATGTGACGTAGTTAGGTTGTTGACGGATGTCATTCGCTAACACTCGGCCATCCTGCAACAGCCGTGTCCCACGGCGGTCGGGCGACAACTTGGATTCTGCGCCATGAGTTATCTGTAAAACCAAAAGAAAACAAGCAGAAACATTTTGTCTTTTGAAGAAAGTGTTCGTTAGCGAGTGTCACATAGACAGTGTTAAGTAAGTATGTAGGACTGATCATATTGTAAGTTACACAGACGTTTCATGATTCTTTCACAATTCATTAATGGAAATTTAATGTATGTTCGTAAATATATAAATCAATTTTCTAAAAATAGCGCACTTATAGAAGTAACACTAGAAACAAGCACAAACTCGCTGTACCTGTAACTCGTCTCACTAAAGTGAATAAATCTTTTACAGGACAATGTATACGTTGCTTTAATAAACTACCCAAAGACATACAAGAATTACCCATGCATAAATTTAAAACGGTAGTAAAGAATACTTTATATCAAAAGGGATTTTATAGAAAATATCTGATTACTTAGAAGACCTAAGCCTTTGACAATGAATTGCTCACCTGACAAGCTATCCATTAAGTACTTTTATTATAAAATTATTTTGTTTTAATATCATTGGGAGCTATAATTAAAAAAAAACCATGTCAAGTCGATTTATCGAGCCCGTGCAGGCCCACATAAGTAAACAATATTTCTATTTTATTCTATGCAGGTACATAAGTATGCAGTACTGATCATATACATAATATCACACAGACTTTTAATGTATATAAGTATGTAGTCCGTCTCACATTACGTCACACAGACCTTTTATGCAAGTATATAAGTATGCAGTACTGATCATATGTCACACAGACTTTTAATATATACAAGTATGTAGTACGTCTCATTATGTCAAACAGACCTTTCATCTAAGTATATAAGTATGCAGTTCTGATCGTATAATGTCACACAGACCTTTCATGCAAGTATATAAGTATGCAGTACTGATCATATAATGTCACACAGACTTTTAATGTATACAAGTATGTAGTACGTCTCATTATGTCACACAGACCCTTAATGTCAGTATAGTATATATAAGTATGTGGTACTGATCATATTATTATGCCACACAGACCTTCAATTAATGTAAGTGTGTAGTAATGTGACACAGACTAACGCATGTAAATGTTTTGATACGAAAAGTATCAATTTATATGATTTTATTTAAATATAAATAAAGGAATGAGACATGGCTAGGACCCAGTTCAAAATTTTGTCACACAGACCTTTAATGCAGGCTTCATACTGAGGATTGGTCATAGACTAACATTTGAATGTTTCAGGTCACCAGTAAATACTTTTTCAAATTAGGAGTACTGGACCAGAGAAAATATGAAATTAGTTTAAGTTTGGTATGTATGTAACTATTCTTAATTCTGGGCATTCATTACAATAAACTATCTTATTTATCGGGTTTTATTTTTAGCAATTTACTCAATTATAATACTAAAGGGGTAAAATGATATGATATGAATATTTCAGGTATATATGATAATATCAGGTATAACTATCTAAATAGGATACTTAAATTATTAGTAACGATAGTATTTATAGAATGTATGAGTTAGCTCTCGAACAAATTCATAAAGTCATGCTTATCTAGATGTACTATCGGCATCAGAAACAATGGATTTTTATAAGGCCTCAACACTTCACCCCGTACAACAACACAGAATTTCTTATATCTTTTATAAGTGGGAGGTGATACGGACTCTTTAATTTTTGTGAAACTTTAGTAGATGTATCACTATTAGCTCCACCGTATAAACATAAAACTACGAACATGGATCCACAAAACTAATTGTCCTATTGAATATTTTTTGTATATCTTACGGGATCGATAAAATCGCTTTTCCATAACGGTCATACTTTTGTCTATTACAGTCAGAGTATTCATAAGTGCTTGTAAGGCCCATTGTGTAATTTGGCACTTTTTCTCAATCTATTCATAATTTATGGTACGGTTTACACGCTTAACCTGACCCTTTGACCAAGGATTTGCTATGGCGTTCAGAATTTGTTTGAATTGTGTTGCTTCTCCGAACCGAACGGTTCGAAATAGCGACTAATGAAAGCTTTGCCTCTATCTGTAATAATTCTAGTATGATAGCCAAACAGTGTTATTACTTCTTTAATAGGTTTAATCGTTTCTATGGAACAACAGGCCGTTTCGACGGCCCTAGCGAAAACACATTTCGTAAAGAGTCAATTGTCTACTTCTAGAACATAATAAGTAGGTAACTCGTAATTTTCTACGAAAGGACCTAAATGAACTGCATGTAAACTATGCATAGGTATCGGTACCGTCTCGATCGGATGTAACTCCTTGTTCCCTACCATACTCTGACTTCCCATATGAAAACTGTAAGCACGATTTATTATATTTCCCTATAAATCGTGTCATACCCGCAAAACAACATTATATACTTCATTTTAAACCACGGATGTCCTATATAGTTATGGTACTTCTCCAAAAGGCCAATTTTGGTATAACAAAACGTTCTCCATAAAATATTTTTCTATACAAGACATTAACTTAATATAATTATTGCTTGTCTGGATTAGTTGCATGGTCTCTTAACTGTGCGAGTATATTTTGAACATTATGATCTTGTAGTCGAATTGTAACTAGCCAGTCTGACTCATCGATATAAAAAGTGAATTCTACAGGGTTTCTACTTAGCGCATCAACTTGCTTCATTCGCCGCCCTGAACGATACTCTATTTGTAAATCGCGATTTGGAATATTTCCCCACCACCGTGTTTACATGGAATTAAATATTTCTTGACTAGTAGTACATAAAGCCGCAATCAGTTCTACTACAGAAAGGGATTCAAGTTCGTAACTATGATAGAACTGTTCCTCTTTAGACGTTACTCTACTAAAATATGCAATTGGTTTAATATTGACCCATCTGACTGTTGCTGCATAAGAATACCGCCTAGTCCTAACTTGCTCGCGTCGGTATGCAACTCTGTAACCGCCTTATATCATAAATACTGATTACTAGCCTTTCAATTAACCAAAGTTTCAATGATTAAGATGCAATTCCTTGTGCTGAACCCCAATACCAATCTTTTTCTTTGCAATTCTATACAATTTCAGCAAATCCACCAATCAATTTTCTAAAATATGAGGGTAGTCTAATAATTTGAATAAGTCGAATTTCGTGAACATTTCGCGGACGTCGATATTTGGAGACGCAATTAATTCTAGCTTTGTCTGGTTATATTGTACCTGCGGCAATCTCATTACCTATGTAATTTACGTTGGTTTCCAAAAGAGGAATTAGTTGAAATGTAAGATTAGCTTTATGCAAACGCCACAGAACACGTTCTAACGATTCTATCCCCGTCCCTACAATTGTAGTTGGAAGTATGACTTCACCAAAATATGCTGCTAAAAATTTTTCCCACGTCATTAAGGGCCAGACGTAATAGTCGAGAAAATATAGTAGGAACGTTAGCTAGACAGAAAGCCATTTTCAGAAATTCATACTGTCGGATACAAAGGTGGTTTTTAGAAAAGAATCATTTGATAGCTTTACTCAATAATCAAAAGTTGTGAATTTAATTGAAAAACAAAAAACGTTTACCTGGAAATTTTGAGACTTGATCGTCAATATTTGGTAAGGGATAACCATATTTTACTGTTCGTGAGTTTAAAGCTCTATATTCTATGCATAACCTATAATTCCCGCCATTATTCTCCACCAATATGACTAGACTTGCATATTCAAACATCGATTCACATACTATTCCGGCATCATTTTAATCCTGAATCTTGTCATTAACGATTTCGTTTCCCTTGTGTGATACTTGTACTACTATAAAACTTAAAAAAAAACGGATCTTCTGTAGTTGTTTAAACTTGCATTTCGATAAGATTCGTACAACTATCAGACTGATAAGTCAAGGGTCATGACGTTTAGACAATAAAATTATCAGGGATAAGGGCAACTATCTCAGCGCGCGCTATTAATTTATGACTTTATAAACTTTATGCAGATAATTCCTCCGACGATTACGAAGCATTTTTTTTCTAATTTCGGAATAAACAGAATTTGTCAGAGAAAATCAATCGTCATTGGATTTCATTTCCCCATAATAACATTAATAAGACAGATGCTATGAGCCGGTATTGTTACATCACTCTTGTGACACCGTATTTGTAGTTAAGTTTAAATCTATTTAGATATAATTAAGGCAAAACTTAGCACAGTTTGAGGCTGTTACTTGATCTTGTTATACCGGGTTGAGTCATCATTGACTGCCATATAGTCAGGTCTATATCAGATAAATCGTAATTTGTTATTTCAACGTCACCACTCAGATATTCATTATATCTTTATATACGTCAAAACGTGAACTGCCTAGAGACACCATTTGAGCATCTACAAATCCTCTCACTACAATGATAGATGGTAAAATAGGAAGATCTAGCAATTTCGATTTATTTAGAGTTATAATACCGGTACTATCAGTATCAATGAAAGTAACAAGCTGGTTAGAACCATTGTATGCCAGGAGTTTATATATGCTCGAAATATTGGACGAAGTATACATGATACGACTGACCTGAGGAGTCTGGAGTGGCTGGCGCGTTGACCCAGAAGTTTTTGCCGACCAGCAGGTAGCGGATGTGAGTCCGGCATGCAGGCAGATGTCGCAGCGTTGTTGACCTCGGCTTCGTGTCCAATGCGACGGCAAATGTAGCATAGCTTAACCCGGACAGCAGCGACATAGTTGTTGAGCATCCATCAGTTATTCTTCGCTTCCAAGTAGATTTCCACAATGATAAGTTGGCTTCGACTATTTTATAGTTTTCGAGTGACTACAAATATCCATAGTAAAGCGGCTCCGGAGTCTGGGCATTGTTGTCTTTAGCATTTGCGTGTGGCTCACTCGGTGTTATTTGTTTTTTTTTTTTTTTTTTTTAGATTGGAGGTATCTTCAGAAGAAAAAAAAAGTGTGCTTTCTCAGTTTTCTACATCAGCAGACGTCAATTCTTTGGAGTTCTTCCTCTTCTTTCGGCTAAGACCGGCAGCGTAGGGGAAGAAAGACATTCTTCAAAATCCCACTTCTGAATTGTTAGGACTGACGTGAAGACTAGTGAACGCTTGTGAAATGAAATACTGATTTGGTTCTTCGTTATATATTCGGGCAGAGCTTCGGCCTTGTACAATTTCTGATACTTGAATGAATGATATAAGCACACTGTAATCGCTTTTATACGACCAAGCACCGTTTACAATTTTAAAAGAATCCACAACCAAATCACATACGCTTAAATGATACTCCCGGTGAAGACAAACATAAAGACACTTCCGGAATATTATTTTACAAACAATTAAAATTAAATATTATTTAAAAGATAACAATACGACTTAAAATTAATAATGAGATATGTTTAGTAATAATCTAAGATCACATTAAGTATATCAGTTAATACAGTTTAAATAATGTAGGTATAGTCGGGATGTGACGTAGTTAGGTTGTTGACGGATGTCATTCGCTAACAGATAGCTCCATGACGTGGCTTCGGAAGTTTTGTTTTTTTTTTTTTTAATACCACATGGGCCGAGAAACAAGCGGACGGTCCCCCTGATGGTAAGTGGTCACCGCCGCCTATGGACATTTGCAACACTAGGGGCATCGCCAATGCGTTGTCGACCCTGAGACGTGAAGTTGTTAAGTCTCATGTGCCTGTAATTTCACCGGCCCCCTTACCTTTCTAACCGAAACACAGTAAGACAAGTGCAATACTGCTTCACGGCAGAAATGGGTAAGGTGGTAGTACTTCCCCGGACGAACTCTGCACTAAGAGCTCTACTACTCGAAGAAGTTTGTGGCGGACTTATAAGAAAGTTTTTCTGTTGAAGTAGCTGTTCATAGCACCCTGTCCCGAATTTCTAGCCCTATACAAAGGGCCATGCAAGATACAGTTTTATAACATATGTTATTATTTCCTGAGATAAAAAGTACCCTATGTATTAATTTGCAATGTCTCATACAAATCCGTTTAGCAGTTTTTGTGTGAAAAAAACAAAAAAAAACATACATCTGTACGTCACAAACTTTCGCATTTATATATTACTACCTCCGTGGTTTTACCCGCGTTCCCCGGATAAAGAGTATAGCGTCTGGCTCCATACTATAGGCTACCTATAATATTAGTCAGGACTAGCAGTCTGCGGTCTCGTCCGCGTTCTCGAAATAAAAAGTAGACTTTGATCCTTTCCATACCATTATTTCCAGCCAGTTAAAGATGTGATAACAGTTTTTTTTTATTAATAAACTTTACTTTTATGACAATAAAAAGATTACAAAAAAACATGTTATACTACATATTAAGAAATCGTAAGCTTCAGCTCAAAACATTAAGCGAATCTATCTCTTTCACTAACTACGCTATCATGTGAAAGATCCAATCTCTGACTAGCTGACAAAGTTTCATAACTGCCTGAAATAATGTTGGCAAGTACGCTCGTGCTAAAGCACTTTGAGCCTTAAGACACGCACACGAATGTCCAAATAATAATAGTCTAGTCATTTGAATACAAGCTACCCTGAAATTACTCTAACAGCCACTATGAACAGCCCACGCTACCCATAAAGGAACTTAATAAATAAGAACAAAAGCTTTTCAAAGATGTTCATTGTTCATCCATGAAATACTACATAGATTGTAAACTCATACTTTTCGTAGGTAAAGTTGCTCTGAATCTATTTTGTGTAAGTTGGGCCTGAAATGTGTGATGATGCCGATGATCAAGCGAAGCTTGAAGGGTGACGAGGCTACGTGAACATTTTGGAGCAGTAGATCTCTTGCCCATATCCGCAGTGACGCAGGGGTGGCCTTATATAACTGAGTTACGGTTGCAAAGGTAACTCCGGTGACATTACTGGCACAGACTTAACAACTTCACGTCTCAGGTTTGACAAAGAATTGGCGATACTCGTGTTGCGTATGTCCATAGGCGGCGGTGACTACCCATCAGGTAGATAGTCAGCCTGTTTGTCGGGCTACTAGAAAATCTCTTCTATACACATTTAACATAGACCTAGTTCCTAGTTCAGGCATATATGCTTCATTATTTATATCTATGGAAAACATTGTACGTATTTACTATATTACGTTATTTAGAAAATTAAATAAATATATTATTATTGTATAAAAAAAACGTAGTAGCGTAGTTGTGTCTATGTGTGTGTGTTTAGAACAGTATGCTAAGCCTTCTGTGTTTATCTATTCTGTGAAATCGGTTTCCGAGCATGGTGTTTATCGCAATTGTTTTCCAATTGTCTCGGGCAATAGTCCTTATTGGCGAAGGCCTATCGATAGTTTCACTGTGTAATGATACGATCTCTATAAAATTTCGTTGAAAGATATCCTTTTACGCACTAATTTTGTTTATAACGCCATTGCGTTTAAGGTACAGACCATTATTAGAATTTTTATAGCAAATAAAAAACGTTTTTTGTAGTATTAAAACACGAATTCAAACTGCCGTGGTCCGAAGATTACCTTCCGCATACATACAAATTCACGATGTTTGAAATAGATTTTAGACATCGCTCCTTATTCTGACCAATTACGGTGCCAATCAAATCGGTAGAAACAGTTATAATTGTACGAAATCTCATATAGTAACTGTATTTTTAATCAGCGGTCATGTACCATTGATTCCAAATGGATAATAGGAATTACATAATAGAAACCATTTTATTCTATAGATAACCCAATCGGGACACGAGCATCTCCGAATATTTCCGACTTTTTATACTGGCATTGAAATTTCTGTCTAAAAGTACCTACATCAATCGACTGGTTAGTTGACTTAGTAGTTTGAGACCTTGGCTACACCACAGGTCCTGGCTTCGCTTCCTCATCATATCTCTTTGAGATTTAAAAAACTGTGCAATCTGGTTGTATATGTACCTTTAACTTGAACTGACCCCTTTGACAGCTCAGTTGGCTTGGTCGTTAGAGACCCTCACTGCCTCCAGGCCGTGGGTTTGATTCCCACCTAGAGCAAATATTTATGAACGTGTCTGTTTGTTCTGTGCCTGGGTGTAAATATTTATATTGGTATTTTTTTGCTAAAACGTTGTGTATATCAGTTATCTGGTTTGCATAGTACAAGCTATGCTTAGTTTGGGGTAAAATGGCCGCGTGTAAAGAATGGCCAGGGATATTTATTTTATCCTATGAATATTTTGGGCATTTTGGGAATTTTAAAAAAATCCTCTAACCTGACATAGATTAACTGATTAAAGATAACTAACTATGTAAAAGACATCGGAAAACTTTTTTGTTGGTCTTAAGAAAATGAATGAAGCCGCCTTAAGATAACGTTGGGACAGACTGATGAATGATCGTCCAATACTTTTTACACTTTGTTCCAAATGTAGGATAATGTGGCGGAATTGGGACGAGAGGTTTTTACAGGGTTCGACTTGGAGTCGGAGATCTTAATATCTATTACTGAGAACTCTTTTTGTTTCGATGTTAAATAGACCAAGTCTAATATTATAAATGCGAAAGTTTGTTAGAAATGGATTTTTGTTACTCTATAATTGCCGCATAGATAGTTTACCTTCATTAATAAATACAATACATTTTATCCCAAATACTAATGTTACAATAACTTGAAACTCTTCATAATAAATTACTTAAACAAACTTTACACTATAAATTTTATTACCTATCAAATGTAAACAAGAGCTTAACCTAATTATAATTACTGTATTATAAATAACCTCCCCTAACTCCTCCCTGGTGGCAGAAGGTAACATCTCTTGGGAATGCTCGTGACACCGTGGGAGACAGCAAAATTATGCATACGTGGTTTTCCTAAGTGAGTACAGCATCGGGTTTTTAAAGAAGGGTGTGAAGAGATTTTTGCAGGGTCGGCAACGTGCCAGTGATACCCATGGTGTTGCAAGCGTCCATAGGCGGTGACCGTTTACCATCAGACGGACCGTCAGCTTGTTTGCTACCTTAGTAGTATAAAAAAAATACACAAATAAATTATTATTTGTAACTTATTACACATAATATAACATAATTATGATTGTAAATTCCTTGAGACATTTCTTTACACGTGGTGAACTGATCCCAAACCAGAGCTTGTAATAGAAATCTGATAGCTAATATACTACAGGAAAATATGTTCTATTTTGAAGGAACAAACATTATATCAAAAAACAATAAAATTAATTAAAATATAAAAACCTACTGATTTTCAACACAAAAATATTTCAAAACCCTTTTACAAATAACTTCTTTTAGAATTAAATAAGCTATTCGAGTGTAACGTTAATACAGACAATTACAAAATACCTAAAAAGGGTCTGAATTCCCAGACTCTTGGTAAACTTAACACCTCTTCTCTGTTGTCGGGTAAAGGGACAGTGTAAGCAACACTTGAAATGGAAAAGCAATATCAAGGAACAGCATGGGCTCTGAAGCAAGCGGGTATTGTCGCTTGGTATATTTTCTGGAATTTATATTAGTAAGGTTGTACCCTCTATCTTAGTGTATTTATGTTTTCCTGCGATTATAAAGTGTTTTTGAGTCATTATTAACTATGATTATGTTATCAGTGGTGCTACTTGGAATAAAAACTAAATACAAAATCAGTTTGCCTTTTTAATAATAAATATTAAGGAAAATATTATAGGTGTAATAAAGAATGCTTTCCCAAACTAAGGAGAGCTTCTATAATACAAACTAGATAACTGATATGTTATTAATTATTCTTTGTTTTTTCTTTATTAACAGACAGAATATACAAAAATGTTCATGGACATAAATGATTCTCCCGGATGGGAATCAATCCTACAACCTGTGGCAATCAAAGTCTCTTTAATCACCAAGTCAACTAGCCGTTTAATGGCATTAAAGTTTAAATTTGAACTAGAAATGTTTTAATTTCAAAATAAATACTAAAATTAATACTTTATTTGTCACACTATTATAACTAAAATACACATAATCTATCAATACACATCCCCTATGAATAATTCCAACAAACACCAACACAACATGTGTTTTGTAAAAAACTGTACCTTTCCTTTTTTTTTCTTTTACACTTCTAAGGTGGCGAACAAGCTGACTACCCAATGCAATATCTAAATGCAAACAAACATCTCATCTCCGCTCTACTCGTGGCTCAATCTCTATTATAAAGGGTAAATACCACAGTATACAACTGTACCGGTATCCGTATACCCGATACCAGTATTGTGCTCGCATGCTCATATTGCCAAGGTATTGTATCGGCTGGTGGTACGTATTTTTCCGGTACATTTAACCTGGTGTACAGGGGCACGTAGGAGTGTACGTGTTGAATTGGCAATCCGAAGTTGGTATTGGATTCTGTGGGCTTGGAAATGGATGGGTGGTCGTTGCACCTAGAGCGACAAAGATTTTTGAACTTTTGGAATGATCTTTTTTCGGCTTTAAAGATGTTTCAATGTTATTGTAGCTTCAGTAACTTTAAATTTGACATAACTTTTTCATAAGTGCCCTCCGAAGGCCTAAACTGAATAAATGGTTTTGAATTTTGAATTGAATCTTCAGAAATAATAATCGGAATAAAAAAGGTATTATTAATATTAAGTCTGATTGGCTCACCGATTCCGTACAAATATGTATGTTTGTTGGTCACGGGAATCTCGTCTCTATTATAAGAACAGAAGGTCGCTTTAATAAATAGATACGTAGATTTGAAGGTTAACGTTGTTCCATACATCAATTAACTTTACGGACTTTTTTTCCAACTGTAAATGTAAGTTTGTAATTTTTTTTTATATGTTACTAGCTGTCCCCCGCGGTTTTACCCGCGTGCCCGTGGGATGTGGCATGTATTCACTCTATCTATTAAAAAAACCGCATCAAAATCCGTTGCGTAGTTTTAAAGATTTAAGCATATATAAGGATATAGGGACAGAGATTTATACTATGCAGTGATTTTACAACAAACTCACGATTCTTTGATGTTGTCCTTTACTTTTGCTGTGGGACCTTACTTTTGATAAAATTTTATGATTCTCAGTCAACGGGAAGAACTTACTTAAAATGCGGCATAAATGGCCTTTTTATTTTTATAGCGTTGAATTAGTAGTGAAAAGGTTCCTTTAGCTTCTCCTATATTCCTGAATACACAGTACCCTGTACCAGACATACATTTCATAACATAGATAGGCGTGTGTTTGTCTACAATTTCCAAAATTGGTCACATTGCCTAGATTGGATCTCAGATGCAGTTGCTGTATCATGTTGGAGGATGTTTGGCAGCTTTTCAACTTGCAAGGGTACTGGTTTATACCCTTCTATCGATTTATTATTGACCCTTAATATATATCATTAAGAATCAATTTGATTGTTTCAAAAAATCGTTGTGAAATGAGCTAAGTCAGTGTGTTGTCTCTGCAGTGTTGTGACGTCAGAGGCAATTTTAAGTTTGCTAAAGGTTTTTATAATATTGTCTGTTCGGACTATATTTGAATTTCGAAATATTATAGGCAAAAAAAATATTTCGTTCGAAAATGAAAATGTAAATCAAGTAAAAAATATATACACGTCAAATTGACTACCTAATTCTCTTATAATTGTGTATTTTTTTATTCGCAATATGGTTTTTATGATATTTTTATAGAATGCTTATGGTCAAGAAAATAAACTGTTTTAAATATTATTTCTTTCAAAACAACTAATCAAACCTTGTCTTTGTTTTACTACTTATTATTTGACAAAAATATTTTTTACTTAAAAATGTAAAGTGACCAAAGTGAAAATATATTTAGATAACAATATTTTCGATAGATTACACAACACAATCGAAAATACTTACAACCCCAACATCGAAAATATAGAAATAAATCTGAAAATACGAAAAATAATAATAGCAATTTCCAATACATAATTGAAGCCTCAGGCTTTTGATATTTCCCATCAGTACGGAAAACCCGCACGAATACGAATTGACTGCTTTGTTGTGGATCTACGCGAGAGATACGTGTCAACATCATCTGACAGGCCTATATGATAGTCGAATCACTGAATGCGATGATTGAAAATGATCCCTAAATTGCTTGTCGTTACGCATGGCAGGGCTTCTTTGCATGCCCTTGAAGATAAGGTCCTGTTTTGTTTGAGATGTTTTGTGAGTTCAGGGTCGTAAGATTTTTTTGTTCAGTAACATGTGGGCTCACAAAAGAGGTTTAGGGTTTGGTGTGAGCAGGATGGAAGGTTTTATTTATATCTTGCTGTTCCTAGCATGAATTGCAATGCGTCTTCGAATCAAGTTATTGTTTTTATTTCATAATAGCTGCGCCCTGCGGCTTTGCCCGCTTTTTATCCAGCGTCGGAGATAGGATGACGACATAAAAAGAATAGCAGGCGCCACATGGAGAAGGGAGACACAAGACCGCACTTTATGGCAAGCTTTAGGGGAGGCCTATGCTGAGTAGCAAGACAATCTTCGCGAAACTGGTGTCAATGATATTTTATTTTAGTATATAGCAAAGATGTTTTAATAATGGCATTATTATTAATAAACTATATTATTTACTGCTAAAGTAAAATGCGGAATAAACAAACTTAGCCGTATGGAAAATTGTAGTGAAGTTTCTAGTTTATCTTTAATTAGACACTGCGATGCGGTCTCTCTAATTAACGTAAAAATATTTATAATTGTAAGAACCACTCCACGTTCACTAACAAAGGCAATTTCATGAAATTGTACCCAATTTGGAATGCCAAAAATATTCACAGTAAAACTTGGTTCATTTTCCGAGTAATTTTAACTGAAACCCAACACAAATTGACGGCACGGCACAGCAAAGGATTTTACTGCGACAAATCATACTTCAGAAATAGTTGAAAGGTGATTGTCGTTCTTGGTACGAGATAAGTCCCAAATTGTATTGCTTCGACCTCAATTTATTTATTTTATTTTACGTTTAGAAAATCTTTTACTGTAAAGCAAGAAGGTTACTTGGTACCCGGCTGCAAGTTAGGAATCTGCCACCACCAGCCTCCTTATTCTGGTAATACAAACTTCGTCGGCGAGCCGCTTCATGGAGGCCTCGGAGAGCTTATCTCTCACGTGATTAGCAGTATTGGCGTAGTTAGCGAAAGAGACAGAGCACGGAGGCCGCGATGAAACATCCTCGAGTTAGTGTCATTTTCCTTACAGAATCAAGCCCCTGTCCCGCTTCCATTGTGTACCATCGTTGCATTTCAGAGTCAGGTACCATCTATGTTTAAGAACCACTTACATGTGGTCAACCACACAACCAAATAAATAAAACATTGACAGCTTATGTCAAGTGTCAACACAATATTCGTAAGATTACCTATATTTTATTATCATTCAAAATGACAATAATTTTAATAAAGTTATTTCGGAAGATAAGTTACTTCACTTTACAACCACACCTGTTTGTATTTAGATAAAAAAACCTTGAAGGTTTCCATAGTACAAGCTCTGCTTGGATTGGGCTATATGAAAAATAATGCCTCAGAATATTATTTATTAAGTATCGATTTCATACATACTTATTGCTTTCATACCCCTCCATTATTTCAATATTAGGTACGTCTACAGACATGCCGCAGTGTCAATGTGTACAAGGCTTTATTAACCGTTCAGACTTTAGCCCAGCTTAAAGCGGCTATCAGTTTCTGCAACCAAATGCAATAGCAAAAGTCGTTGCTTACTATTTGTTCGAGACAGTCGCTTTAAAGCAATTTTCTTGCTTTCTCTCATTGCTAATAAAGTTCTGTTTCACGGAAATGTTTATTGTTAGAATGGGCGTCTCAATTCTATTTTGTAGCGTCGCCCGTTAAATTCCACTGCCTTTGTAGGGGTCATTTAAAATTCTTATTAGAACACATTAAGAGTTATTACGTTTTCACTGAATATGCATTGTTGTTTTCTGTTTATTGATAAACTTTTCGTGTTTATATCAACATTTCTATGTCATGAAACTGTTTAGTTACTTTTTAGAGTAATAGAGCTTTTAGTACAGATTTTGCCTGGGAAGTACTACCACTTTATCCATTTTGGCAGAGAAGCAAAACTGCACTTGTATTAATGTGTTAATAAATACAATGGGGAAGAAAGGTTTTCGATTGGCGACCACGTATAGGAAAACGCCGAAACGGACGACCTCCCACCAGGTGGGCCGAAGACCTAGTCGCTGGAAGCCGCTGGATACAGGTGGCTCAAGATCGTTCGAGATGGAAATCCAAGGGGGAGGCCTATGTTCAGCAGTGGACATCCCTGGCCTGATATTATGATAATGATTATTACTGTGTTTCGGTTAAAAAGGAAAACGTTTGGTGGAATTACAGACAGATTTTACAATGCATCTGGTGTTGCAAACATATGTAGGTCAAGCAAATAGAAAATAGTTACCACTTACCATTAGATGGACAACTGCTTGTATGTTACTTGCCCTACAACTTAAAGAAGATTTCCATATTTCGAGATATTTGACGGAACTGGTAGAATTTAAACCCTAACACTCTTTAGGAATGCTTTTGTGGACCACTTCCTAATCTACACGAAATTTTACTTATGAAGTTACAGAACTTTGGTATACACGGGCCCCTTTTATAATGGTTTAGGTCTTACTTAAGCGAACGAACAGAAAGAGTTGTGGTGAATGGGCATCGATCTGCCAAATACACAGCCACTTCTGGTGTACCCCAGGGATCTCATACAGGACCTATTCTTTTCACTATATTTATCAATGACATAGTGCACTGTATAAAACGTTCACGCCAAAAACCACTGTTCGTTGTTTGCCGATGACCTAAAAATCTATCGAGATATAAACTCCCAGGACGACATTACCCTACAATCAGACCTCAACTTGGTGCAGAATTGGTGTGTGGTGAATGGGATGCTTTTAAATGCTAGTAAACGTTTTCATATAACATTCACGCGGAAAAAACATAAAATAACTTCTATCTACTCTCTCAATGGAACACCTCTGCAACAGGTCAACGACATACGGGACCTAGGTGTAACGCTCTGTAGCGATCTCTCGTTTACCACGCACATCAATAATGTTATAAAAAAGGCAATGACAATGGTTGGCTTTATCAAAAGAATTGGCAAAGAGTTTCAGAGCACGTCGTCATTAAAGATACTCTATAACATATTTGTGCGCAGTGTCGTGGAATACGCTTCTCCCGCCTGGAACCCCACATACGCACTGCATATAGACCGGATGGAGCGTGTCCAAAAAAACTTTACAAGGTTTCTGAGATTTAAAGACCATATATGTCCTTTTAGAGCCGATTACACACAACGGTTTATTTATTTTGAACTAGACTCGCTTAAAAATCGAAGGATGTCTCAAAATCTATCAGCTCTTTACAAAATTATAAATGGCATATCATCCACTCCTGACCTCCTCCTGAAAGTCACTGTAGACGTTCCTCGACATCGGCACCGCCGGGCTCGTACCACCAGAACATTTGCAACAAAATCTAGTCGAACAAAACTAGGTCAGCATGCACCACTAAACAGAATTATGTCTCTGTATAATAGGGTTTCCTCAAGCAACAGCGATATCGACATATTTTGTAACAGTTTGGCGCAATTTAAATCTGAAATCTTAAAGCTAAATTTGTAATTGGCTGCCTATGAATTATAATTTTAAATTGTTAAATAATATTGATTGATTATTATTAATAATGCTTTGATTTATCTTTTTAGTATTTTTGAATTGTTATATTATTATTTTTATCTAATTTGTAGTTAGTGTTTATTTTTTGTTAATATTCTCTAATTTTGATTATGAATAATTGTTATAAGTTGATTTTGTAATTTTTTTTTGTATTCTTGATATCTTGATATGTAGTTTACTGTAAATGGTGTGCATACCTGTAAGTGACGTAATTACACTATACTTAAATTATGAAATATTATGTCACTAATCATTAATTGTAAAAAGGTCGTTGGTTTGCCTTATTAATAAATAAATAAATCTACCGTTTAGTCTCATCTTAGGACACCCTATAGATGCGTTTGAAATCTGAAAAAGTGGTAACAAAAATTAGACCAGATTATAGTGCCAGAAGCCATTGAAATGACTGTCAAAGGTACCTACTTTAAACCTTTACTTGTACATATAACAGTTGTTTTCATGTTAGTTATTTATAGCATTCTCTTGATACTGTTTCGTTAACACCGATATAAAGAATCAGGTAACCATAATAATTTCGTAAACACCAAAACACACCTATAAAATAAACGTAAAGTGTGATAGAAAAAAGTTCTCCGCCCATCTTTTTTATACAAAAACAGTGAGTGCCCTTTCTAACGGAAAAAAGGGGATATATCGAATACGAGAGCTTTTATTAAGTTACATAATGGACGGGCTAGTCGTTTCGCAGCTTCCTGTTTGAATGAGGAGTGAGGCTGGGTTGGCGATGACGGCGCAAGCGGGAGCGATAAACGGAGAGGTTATTGAAAACCATATTTATATCAATTAATTTTTACAATATTTGGGCCCAAAATCACAATCTTTATTTTTCCGGACATTACTTTTTATTATTTTTGTCCGCTTGAGATTGACTTCAATCTCACTTGATGCTAAGTGAAGAAGAGACCGAAGATGGAGCTTGCTTTTCCGATAGCCTATTCACAATATTTTGTTATCTATATATATAAAAAAGAATGTTTGTCTGTATGTCCTTTATACTCGTAGAATCGTAAACTGTGCAACGGATTTTAATGCAGTTTTCAGCAATAGATAGAGTAATTCAAGAGGACGGTTTATAACCAGGATTGAAAGTGGACAAAACCGCAGGGCGCAGCTAGTGTTTAAATAAAAAATGTAATAACCCTCCTTTGGATTCGCCGTAGTCGGGTAAAATACACTTCGTTCTGTTTTCTTAAACGCTATCAACGTCACCACAGCTTTACATACACGAGTGAGGTTTACGAATATTTGAAAATATCTTATTAGCGCTAAAGCTTTATGTGCATGGTTATTTCTATGTGTTGGGGATATTGGGGCTTTACTCGTGATGTTTTGTGGCCGTTGTGAATGGCTTTAATAGGTAACTACGTGGAGTTTATTTATTATATGGATATTTTTGACGACCTTTTGCCTTTATGCCCTATCTTTTCTTGTGGCTTCATAATTCTTAACCTTATTGAACTTATTTAGGATTTTCTCTTTACTTACACATTATTATTGAATATGAAATACAATTCTGTTATTTTTATGTCTCTAAAGTCACAGGCAGATGGTCCACCTGATGGTAAGTGATCACCGCCGCCAATGGACATTTGCAACACCAGGGGCATCGCAATGCGTTGTCGACCTAGAGACGTGAAGTTGTTAAGTCTCACGTGCCTGTAATTCACCCTTCACCTTTCTAACCAAACCACAATAAAGAAGTGCACTACTGCATGTTTATGTTTATACGTAGAAACAAGGGAATGTTTGAGTCAAAATTGGATATTCATAGTATAAATACAAGACAGGAGAAGTTAGTTGTTCCATACTTTAGACTAACTAAAGTTAATAAGTCATTTCTTGGTAATTGTGTTCGATTTTATAATAAGATGCCGCTCTCAGTAACCAAAATGTCTGATCATAAATTTAAAAATTATATTAGGAAAGTTTTGAAAGAAAAAGCGTATTACAAGGTAGTTCATTATATTGAAGATAAAAATGTATGGAAATAGCTACTCTCTGCACAGTGCACCTCTAATTTTCATGTATAAGTTAACTTACAGAAAGTACTTGTAAGTACCTAATTATTGCTATTTTCTATTTTGTAGTCTTGTTATTTCTTTTTTTTTGTTTTGTTTTTGAATGTTACCTATAATAAATATTTTGTAATTGTTAAATGATGTAGTAATAATGTAGTAAAATAGCCAAAAAGTCCGAATAGATAAAAAAATATTTAATAAAAATAAAAAAGAAGGTAACCTTGCTGAGTTTCTTGCCGGTTCTTCTCAGTTGAAGGCTGACTTCTGAACCGGTTGTAGCTTCAGTAACTTTAAACTTGACCTTCATAAGCCCTCCCAGGGCCTAAACTGAATAAATGGTTTTGAATTTAGAATTTTGAACTGCTTGACCCGAAAATGGGTAAGGTGGTAGTACTTCCCTGGACGAACTCACGAAGTACTCTTCTACTTCACTTTAGTACTAGTGACTAGCAATGATAAAAATACGGAAAGAAACAATCCTTTATACTCGTATGAATTGAATTTGAATATGTAATTCAAAATGCACAACCCTATGCACACACCAGTAACTCACACGAGCAAACATCCTTTGTACTTACGCACACCGCCGCTCAGAGTTGCAAGCGTGTGAGTGTATTAATGCCAGGGCTGCCACTCATGGCTCAGTAGTGACGTTATCACGGCGGAGATGTAAACGAAGCTTTACAAGTCCCCTTATCTTATCGGCGGTCGTTCTAACACTTCTAATGTTCAATATACAATGGTTTTCACTGTGGTTGTAAATTTTGTTTTACCTGAGACGATTGTACGGTGATTTATAATGGGGGTTTGGGAAAGAGTTTTACTTTGCAAGTTTTAAGTAATTTACTTTTGTTTGTTTGGGGAATTGCAACGTATAAATTATTTAAAAACATACTCTATTCTTTGGTGAGTAGCTAATTAAAAAAATACATTTGTGTATGTAGGCGCCCTCCAGCTAGATGAAGGGATGATATACACAAGCTGGCTGACAGCGGTTGGAAACAAAGAGCTGAAGATCGAGCTCAGTGGCATACCATAGGTGAGGCCTATGTCCAGCAGTGGACAGAGATAGGCTGATGATGATAATGATTTAGGCATAATCCAGTAAAATTAAATGTATTGATATATTTACTAGCTGTAACCCGGTTCATCTGCGATTCCGAGGTATGTTACATATTCTCGGGATCAAAAGTAACCTATAATATATCTTTGTGCCAAATTTCATTCAGATCTGTTCAGCCGTTCTGGCGTGATTGAGTCACAAACATCCTTCCATCCAAACTTTCACATTAATAATAGTAGTAAGATTCAAATAGGCTGTGGCGGCATCTATGAACACGCCTACGATCCTTCACCGCACTACAGTGATGTGGCGACATCTATGAACGAGTTGAAACACGCGAGAATCCTACATCGCGCTATCAAGATTCTCTCAGGATTTGATATATATATATAAGCATCCAACATCAACAGTTGGACCGCGGTCCCCAGGCATGATCACCTAGCCTGGAGGAAGATCTTCCCTTTTAAAGGGAGGAGTCTCATACCTCGCTCCTCCATAAGGCCTTCACACTTATGGCCAGACTCTTTAACGCCCGGTTTGAAGGTTGCTTTTGGTGAGAAGAGCCAGCAATAAACTCAGCAATGACTCTTTTCAAAGCAATATTTTTTATAGGTTTGTTCTGCAAGAGCGAGCTCTACACTGCCAGTAGACAACAGATTGGCGATACTCTGGTATTGCAAATGTCCATAGCCGGCGGTGACCACTTACCATTAGGTGGACTGTCTTGTAAGTCGGACCTATAAAACATTTTTTTTCTTTAATATAAATATTTTATTTATGTTCTAAAATGTATATTAACCAAATGAAAAATATCAGCCTATCTCCGTCCACTGCTGGACATAGGCCTCACCTATGGCACGCCACTGAGCTCGATCTTCAGCTCTTTGTTTCCAACCGCTGCCAGCCAACTTGCGTATATCATCGCTCCATCTAGCTGGAGGGCGCCCTACACTACGTTTACCGAGCCATGGTATCCACTCTAGAACACGTCTACCCCAACGGTTATCGGTTCTACGGCAGATATAATGGTTAAAAATTTAAAACCAATTATCAACATCAACTATAATATTCAGAACTATTCCATATTTTGATATATCACAATAATTAAATAATAAAGTTGTGAATAGTGTTGGATTATTAATTAAAACTTGTATTATTAAACCACGACTTATTCATGGTGAATTGTTTTCAATTACCAGCTCTGTGCTTTGAGCCGACGTTAAATTAGTTTACTAACTGGAATTCAAACTACTTTTGATTGTCTCTTATACCCTTGCTTTGATTTTTGATAGATCAAGTTCACTTTTTATGAATCAAAGATCAACATTGAAGGTGAATAAAAAAAAATATCGTGAGATATTCTTTACACATGGCCACCTGATCTCAAACTATGGAAACCAGATAATTTATATACTACATGCAGAATTTTCTTCTTTTAATTTACAAACTTTTACAGATATTTATACCCAGATACAAAACAAACAAACATATAGATTTACACAAATGTTTGTCTGGGAATCGAACTCACGACCTTTAGCGTGGTAGTTGGGGTCTCTAACCACCAGGCGAATTGGCAATTAATAATAAATAAATATGGTGGCACCTTCTTTACACACTATCTGATCCCAAACAAAGCAGTGTTCTGTTTGTGTTATGGAATCCAAATAACTGATATACTAAATATACAATATTTTATATTTTATTACATACTTAGTTATATATATATTTTTACACCCAGACACAAAACAAACAGACATGTTAATGCACACAAATGTTTGTCCTTGTCAGGAATCGAACCCTGCGGTGTGGCAGTTAGGGTTTTCTAACCACCAAGCCAACTGGCCTTTGAAATGAACCTTAAGAAGGTATGAAGCAGTTTTATTTAATTAATTATTAATCATCGGTCTTTCCTCACAGAGGGTAACCTGATAACTGAAATTCGAACATTTATTTAAACACACCCAAACGCAGAACAAACATGTTCATGACCACAAATGTTTGTCTTAAGTGGGAATCGAACCTACGACAGGCAGTCTTCTTTTAATAGTCAGGATATCTAACCATAACGCCAAAAGATCCGTCATCTTTAGATTGAATCTATAACTGAGGCGATGTTTTTCTACCTTTTCTTGTAAAAAACCAGCAGTTTTTTTACTTACTATAAAGACAAATTATAAGCGAGGCAAATTTTTTATTTATAATACCATAATTATAATAAGGTTAAGCTCTTTACATTCTTTTTAAATTTTTTATAATTTTTGAAACATTCTTGTATTTTAATAAATAAATAAATGAAAGAACTATAAATTACTATCCTACTAATATTATAAATGTTTTAGTTTGTATGCGAAAATTTGTATGTATGGATGTTTGTTACTCTTTCACGCAAAAACTACCAAACGGATTTGGATGAAACTTGGCAGTGCCCTGAACAACACATAGGTCCTTATGTGCCGGGAAAACATCCCTCGGGAACGCGGACGAAACCACGGGGGACAGTTTGATTCATATCTTCAGATGATAGCATAAGTCCACTTATATAGAAGGCCTGGAGCTCTCCATATTTGAAACATAAAAAAAATCGTGTACAACAAAAAAAACAAAAAAAAAGATATTAAAGTATAAACATTAACATAAATATTAAAGCGATATTATTTCGCTTTTTTACTATATTGTGCTGAAAATAAGGTTTTAAATAGTTTAGCTAATTTTATCTCAAGGTTACTTGACATAATGTTTTTATTCTATACTATCAAAGTTCCTTTATCAAAATACAAGACAATACTTAAACAGAACAGCATTATATTATTTATTATTTGAGCCTTTTATTTAAACAGGCCTTAAGGAAGCACAAGCACTTAAGGGTTGTCGGACTTTAAGGCTGTATTTCCACCTGAGTTGTGTGAATAAGCTATGCGACGAGTCCACCAATTAGATCTCTTCATTTCCCTAGCTTAGCACATCATAGCTCCAATATATCTGGAGGAAACACACCCTAAAACCGTTTCGGAAGAAAGCTTTTGTTAAGAAGAGCCGGCGATAAACTCAGTAATTATATAAACAAACTTTGATTTATTCAGCTTTTAAGCCAGTTGGCTAAGTAGTAAGAGACCCTGATTGCTGTCGTACGGGTCGTGAGTTGAATTCCCACACAAGACATACATTGAGTGCATGAATATATCTTTGTGCTGTGTCTGAGTGTTAATCTTTATATATATAATTCTTCTGTACGTGTGTTGACAGTGAACTCCTCATAAACGGCTAGACTGACCTGAATGAATTTTTTTGTATGCGTTTGGGTGGCGCCCTGGATGGTTTACATTCACAATTGGTTGCGGTAGGTGGCGCTGCAAGCGAATTCCTGCTTTTTTGTATGGACTTATTTCGACAGAACGACGTCTGTCCGGGCAGCTAGTACCTATAGAACTATCTGTGTAGATTTTATCAGTGAACTGGTTTCCATAGCACGAGTTATACTTAGACTTAGATTAGATAGCCGTGAGTAAAGAATGTAAAATGATAAGAAATATTGCAATTAAATTTTTTTTGCTAAAGTCTGATTACATTTGCTCTAGGGAGTGTACTAGATGTGCAAGACCAATTTTGTCTGTCTGTCTGATGAACATGCTAATCTACGAAACTTCTAGAAACATTTTAATGACCTTCTGACAGGTAACTGGTACGTAGCTTGGGGCAACATATGTGCATTATTTCATAAAAATCGGCAAAACGAAATTAAGTTTTTAATTTAAAGCTATCTCGCGTACGAAGTTGAAAGTAAATTTCAACCTTAATGAAATTTAAAAGAAAATTTAATTCACTAAAAGCCCGGCAGTTTTTAAGGGCGTAGTTAAACTATTGTTGTGCCCCGACCTTGCTTGTTAAGTTTTGTTATGCAAAATAATGAATTCATCAGGCCAGCTTTTGTATTATACCTACACAGCTCCAATATGAGTTTTCGCCATAAGGTTAAAGGACAGTGAAAGCTACGAAATATAATAATCCGACATTCTATTACACACGGCCATCTTTGTCCTGTACCTCTACCATGAGTTGCTATCGAAACTTACTTTAGTCACTAGCGAGTAAACTACTATCGATACAGTATTTCTCGAAAGCAACTGTCAAATTTGTGACTCATGGTACCGAATTTCTATAGCAAAGGCTAAAAAACGTTACTCGCTAGTGTTTACATTTCGATAGGTTTTTTACCTATCGACTCGTACTATCGATTTTAGTTTTTTAGGTGACCGTTAGTGGCGCTGTACACATTCGCCATAGAAATGTTTTACGCCGTCGCTAGCGAGTACGTACGTTAAAAACTCATGGTAAAGGACTAAGCACGGACACCTATCGCAAATGTAGCGTCATTTCAGAGTGCGCCAAAAAGTTGTATGGGAAATTGAACACCGCGCGTATTGAAGTACCGTGTCGTTGCGCGATGTTCAATTTCCCATTGCATTGGTTTTTGGCGCACTCGATACGATAACGATACGCTTGCGATAAATGTTCGTACTCAGGGCACAGATACTGCTCAGGCCTAATCCTAAACTAGGGTTATCTTTTTTTTTTAAATAATATAAACTAGTACTTGACTGCGATCCCACCTGATGGTAACCAGGTACTATGGTAACCTAATATCTGAAACAGTATACTTATGCTACTTACTTCAAAAATATATATCTATATATAAACCCAGACAGTGTTTAAACACACAATTGTATGTCCTTGGTGGGAATTGAGCCCACGAATTAAATATCTACTCTAATATTATAACTTATGGTATACAAATATTTTATTATATCTATTTTGGTTTCTCAATTTACAGTCTAGTGTATGTACGGAACTGGTGTCTATTATAAGTGTAATTCTGTAGTACAGCTCACCTGGTCCTAATCTGGGTTTCTTATAAAGAGATATAGTTTGTAAGTTTGGATGAAGGGGGTTATCTCCAAAACTCTCATCAGATTTCTGTAAATCTTTAATAAATAGAATGTTACACTATTTTCAAATAAAATAGGCTATGTTTTAATCCCGGGATACTTTAGATTTCCCGGGAATGCGGGAGAAACCGCGGGAAGTTAGCTATTATTAAAAAAAAAATATTTTTGTTAATTTATTTTCAACATATATTTATAATATTTGCACAGAAAAAAATCTAATACGATGATATAACAACTAACAACAATTCAAGATTTAACAAATTTTGAAGCATTGCACTTAGCATCAATCTACAGTTCTAGTATGATTAAGTTGTCGCCTGAAATATTTTCCTTTCCGTCATAATTCTGTAAAGCTTAACCATAAGTCATCGCCGCAACTATGCCCTGTCTCTATCTACAACTATGCAATTACGAGAGAGATCCAATATCCGACAGCTTGTCAACCAACCATGCAATAACGCATCGCGGACTCCACCAAAGCGGAGATGTAACAAAGGGTTTTCTAGAAGAACGGTGCTCAGAAAGCGGCCGTAATAATGGCAGACGTAAAAGACGGCCGCCATAACGGTAACAACATGTGGTTAGCTCATCTACCATAGTTTGATGGTCATCTTGCAACTTTCGGAACTATCTTTAACACTTTTGACAGTATTCTGACAGGCCACTTGGCTTTATTGTGATAGAGAACCTGACTGCCACGCCACAGGTCGCGTGTTCGATTCCCACTCAGGACAAACATTTAAGTGCATGACTAAGTCTGTTTGTTCTGTGTATGAGTGTAAATATATTAATAAGTATTTAGAATACTATGTCTGGATGTAAATATCTATATAAGTAATACTTATTAAGTATGTATTTAAAAACGTAGTGTAAGAAGTATCAGTTATCTGGTTACCATATTACAAGCTCTGCTTGGGAGTGCCCTTATTCACCTAATCCAAACATCGTCGGCGAGCCACTTCACGGAGGCCTCGGAAAGCTTATCTCTCAAGTGATTAGTAGTATTAGCGTAGTTAGCGAAAGAGACAGAGCACGGAGGTCGCGACGAAACATCCTTGGGTTAGTGTAATTTTCCTTACAGAATCGAGCCCCAGATGGCCGTGTGAATCCCAGGATGTTTATTATATCGCATAGCTTTTATTATAGAGAACCCTAAACCCACTAAAGGAAGAGGCTCATTAATTCATAGCCTCTATTTTCGCTGGGTAGTGGTCGAGGTCGGTTTGAGTACTGTCCAAATATTTTCATAGGGAAATCTCCGTCCAAGGTTTTGCAAAACGGTATTTCCATAAAAATATACGATAAGTTTTAGCTGAAAGCAGTGCGTTTAATTCCATGGCTTAGTTGTAACCTTTTTATTCAATACTAGCTGTGCCGAGCGATGTCACATATTTTCGGGATAAAAATAGCATGTGTGCTATTCTAGACATTATCTATCTCAGTGCCAATTTCATCCAGAGATCCAATTTCATCAAGTTACAAATATCCACCCGTCCAACCTTTTGCATTTACATATGCGTAATAAGATACGCAGCTATCGACTCGCGGTTTTACCCGGGTTTCCGAATGTTGTAATGGCTACCGGGATTATAACATACACTTTATCACTCGGGAATACTACAGCTTTCTATCAGTGAAATAATTATTGAAATCTATTGAGTCGTTTGTCTACATCCAAAAAACATTTCATAACATTAGTATAGATTTAGTATTTTGATATGGTTAAACATTAAAAAAGAAAATAGCACAATAAGCCATGCAGATTCTTATCAGTTGAAGGCTGACTTCCGACCCGGTGGTAGTAACAGTAGCTTTGACCTTCATTAGCGCCCTTTTAGTGCCTAAACTGAATAAATGTCTTTGATTTTTTAAATTGAGTTCAAAGCAATTATGGGAGTAGAAACCCTACAATCAGTCAATCAATTGTTACAGAGATGGAAAGCTTGGGGTTTAGAAGCTTGGCTTTGTGATTACGCCACAGGTCGTGAGTTCGATTCCCACCCAAGAAATTTGTGTGCATGAACATGTCTGCCTTTTGTCTGGGTGGTTAATAAGGTTACGCTCGCACAGGTCCGCGGCATTCAGGTAGCGTAACGCATTATGATTACGCGAGAGTGACAGAGACAGGTAATAACAGGTTAATGTACGAAATTCTTTCTGCTCCGCGACCGGACTTTAGTAGTCTCTATTAGTAAGATTTACATCAAGACATGTCTATCCTGAATGGGCGATCTATCTTTCTTCCTATTTTTATACTCCCCCCAAATTTACTGATTTACAAGAGAAATGACGTCACATCTGTCAACGTAATTACTTCCAGAGTCACAGGAAAGTGGCACTATTTCATACGTAACTGCTGACCCAATGGTGACTCAGAATAAAGTGAGCCAACGGATTTATTGCGTCAAAGTGGTAAGTTATGTTATGAATTTGGTATGTTACGGCACATGTAGAAGAGACGCACAAGGGTTTTCTTTTAAGAATCGATCTGGAAGACCCGCTTCCATTCGCAGCATTTTATTTACTTGTTTTGGCTATTTTTTATATTTTTAGAGTAGTAGAGCTCTTAGTTCAGAGTTCGTCCGAGGAAGTACTACCACCTTACCCATTTCCACCGTAAAGCAGTAGTGCAATTGTATTACTGTATCTCGGTTGGAAAGGTAAGGGGGCCGGTGAAATTACAGGCATATGAGACTTAACAACTTCACGTCTCAGGGTTGGCAACGCATTGGCGATGCTCCTAGTGTTGTAAATGTCCATAGGCGGCAGTGACCACTTACCATCAGGTGGCCCGTCTGCTTGTCTGTCGATCCATGTGGTATAAAAAAAAATCTTTATTTCTTTTTCATTCTTTTATTAAGTATTTTGTTAATGTTAAATATATTTCCATATTATCCAATTAACATCCACAGCTCTTAGTCACTAAAATTTTACATATACGAGTATGTATGCTAATACTTACAGCCAATTATGGATTTAAATTTTAATTATTTAACTTAACTTTATTTAATGCAGTCACATCCATACTGTATTCAGTACTTAATTATATCATACAAAGTATGGTCAAACAAGAATATATGTGTGGTATATAGGGAACGTTGTGTGTGTGCGTGTGTATGTGTGTGTAATGTTTAAATAATAAAATAGCCATAATGTCAGTGTAGACAAAGTTGATATATAAATTATTTAAGAAATCTAACCTTGCTTAGTTTCTTACCGGCTCTTCTCAGTAGAGCCAAACAGATATGAATGATTTTTATTAATAAATTGCCATATAGGTAGTTGGTAGCTTAGTTAAACAAATAGGATACTATTTATGCTGAAGAAATTTTACATTCCTCTGGAACGTGGGTAAAACTGCGGAGCATAGTGTATTATAATCGAGAAAGTTTCGGAGCCTGTATGTTTCTTACACTTTTTACACCAAACGATGTTTTGGAATAAAATATAGCATAGAAAATATAATATCTCTCGGGAATGCAGGTAAAACCGCGGGACGGAAACTAGTACCTAGTATATTTGATCAATCGTCATCATCCATATTATATCAGTCCCCTGCAGGGTGGCGAACAGCCCGAACGAGGGGGATTAAAGCTATAATGCCCCTCGTCCTCAGTGCGGATAATTAGACCTCCCATACCGTTGAATTACAGATATCAGGGATGCAGGTTTCTCCGATGTTTACCTTTACTCGACAACAAAAAAAAATGCTATATCCAATATAAAAACAACCCTTTTAATGACCAGCTGTCTCAACCAATTGTTTTCGCCTTTTAGGGATAAAATCTGCCACAGGCCGGCTATGTAAACAAGCGGCACAGTAAGGCTGTTTCGACATTTAAGAATGTCACAGGAAAATCAACCCATTCACTTTGTGCTAAGGTTCATCTACACCATCTTCTAATTAACTAACAGATCAATAAGTGCACCTTATTTCAATGCCAGTAAAGTTATTTTTTCTCTGACAATCTAAAACGTCATAAAGGCCATAAGAACCTCCCGCTGGTATAAGAGAAACATTTGAAGTACACCTGCAAAATGTCCTCGTAACTCATAACTAAGTACACAAAATATTACTCAGTGCGCAAATATGATGCATGACGTCGCGAATGCAAACTTCGGAGCTGGCAACTTCAACTGAATCGGGAGGTTCACACCTCATCCGTTATTTTTGCATTTACGTAACGCTACATAGTTGTTGAAGGTGTGCCGAGCATGTCAGCGAGCGGAAATGACCTTAATTTGTTGCGTCATTAAGGGCAAAATGCGGTGGTGCAGTTTTGGGTAGAGCAGGTTTGGGTACTGTAGGCGAAAATCTTAAGAATGTACTTTTTGACAGCTATATCAGTGTTACTAAAGTCAAGTCAATTTATGATATTATTCTACTTAAAAGTAGATGAGGCAAAAACAGATCAAAATAAAAAGAAACATATAATACCACTATACAAAACGTGATTATCATTACAAGTATATATTTAAAGAGTAGCCTATGTAATATATCAGTCATCTAGTTACCAAAGTACAAGCTCTGCTTAATTTGGGATCATAACCGTGTGTGAAGAATATTTCTTAATTTAATTATCACGCGGAAAGGTAAATTAAACAGATAATTTATAGATATATCAACACAAAACATACATTATTAAATTTTTGTATTTTGGTCCAGTTTTAATGTACACGATCTGTTGTCTGTACCAAACTAGAAAAAATATACAAATCGACTGGTCAAACACAAAAATAAAAAGAAACCGCTTGCCATTCCCAACAGCTGTGTGTATCGTTGTTGGTAATGGCAGAAAGTTACAGCAGTGGGCGACATTCTCGTATTTCACAGAAATATTTGCTGGTTGCATTTAAATTCTGGCATACGGAATTTCGACTCGAAATGATGTTTGTACAAAAGATGTTTTCTATCGCGCTTGGAGATGTTATGTCATGGATGTGATGCTTTCATTGAAATACTGGCATTCAAGCGGAGTGGCGATCTTCTTTTAATTATTTATTTTTATATTTAATTTTATTTTTTGCTATTTTACCTTTTCTGTGATGTCCTGAAGAAGCGGTGCAAGTGGAAGACGCAAGAATAGGTGTACAAACGCCCATGTAATTATTATTTTATATGGGAGGTGTGTTGTTTCTTGGACATCCAAATAAATCAATAAATAATAATTATAGTATTATTACATTCTTGGAGATGCAAAATCAATATCGCGCGGTTTTTTTTATAATATTTTTTTTTAAGTTTTGAGCTAAGAATTGGCTAGTTTTCCAGGAAACAATTGGATCCTATAAATAGAGAATCAAATATCTTTTGAGTAATTTCTAATTGGAATGACAAATATTGGTATTTATTTTTTTGTTAATTTTTTTCCCTTACAACTCACAAGTGTTTCCGAATTGATTAAAATATTAATCACTCTTGTGTCTCACCTATAAATGCTATAATATCGGTTACTCTAATGTACCCATCCGATGATGTCATAAACTTTTACCGAATTGGACATTTGATGAAATTTTATATTTACAATCTTGGATATTTAGCGACATGGACATTTTCAGCCCGACCCCCTTCATCTATATGCTATTGGGCAAAGACAAATAAGTTTAGTTCCACTGACTCTTTTTGTTTGTAAATCGTTTTTTTAAAAACTCTGGCGAGGTTTACTATGAACTAACTTACTATGAGCTGCTCTCTGCACAGTGCACCTCTAATTTTCTTGTTTAAGTTGTAAGTAATTATTGTCATTTTCTATTTTGTAGTCTTGTTATTTTTTTTTTTTTTTGTTTTTTGTTTTTGAATTTTTGTAATTGTTAAATATAAAAATATGTAAAATTGATGTTATAAAATAGCCAAAAAGTCAGAATAGATAAAAAAGAATTTAATAAAATAAAAAAGAATGTAACCTTGCTGAGTTTCTTGCCGGTTCTTCTCAGTTGAAGGCTGACTTCCGAACCGGTAGTAGCTTCAGTAACTTTAAATTTGACCTTCATAAGTGCCTTCTGAGGGCCTAAACTGAATAAATGGTTTTGAATTTTGAATTTTGAATTTTGAACCAGTAAAAATAAAAAAAATATTGATCAATATTTTTTCTAACTATTTTTTAACTTATTTTTTACTGTATGTAAATATCTATTTAATGTATGTATTTAAAAGTAGTATATATAATGTATCAGTTATCTGGTTTCCATAGTACAAGCTCTGCTTAGCTTGGAATCAGATGGCCGTGTGTAAAGAATGTCGCGGGATATTTTTTTATTTATTATTACTATTATACTCGTATACCTATCCTGCATAAAGAAAGTAATCTGTCGTTTGCTACATTGTCTGTGTTTTGTTTCTTACACTTTCCTAAACATTATTATTGATAGTTCAGTCCAAACCAATTCTCGCAAAACAATTTATTATTATGCTCCACATTAAAACAAGTCACAAGATATCAGATAGCTGATACCTTCAATGGCGTGTAACCGCAGGGTTTCGAATGAAAATCGATATGGCGATCCTACTGACAGATGATACTATGATTTACTATATGATGACGTAACAATGCAAGAATGATATCGTATTATTTGACAAATATACAGCCATCCTTCGCGCAAATACATGAGCTGTCTATATACCAATTATCATCAAGGTCGGTTTAATCGTTGTTGAGTTATAAAGGCCAGACAATAATTTCAAAAATAGTAGAATTGCCGAATATTTGTCACAAAATGAGACAATTTTTTTTTTGTAAAACAGATAGAACTTAGACGTGATAATCAGACCACCATGCCAACTGGCTTGTCAAATTTAAACTCTTTTAGTACAAAAAAAAAACAGACTATCAATTTTGAGTGATTTAGTTGCACGAAAATAATAATGCTAGAGAAGACTAAGGCAGTACACCAAATGGAGAAAATGCAACGTGAGCCGAAATATCTAAAGCCTAACTTATACAGCGTTTGTCGAGATTTTCTTTTTCAACTTCAAAGTGAAGGGTGGTAACCAGCCAGAGGTCAATACGAGGTCTTACCTCCACACTAAATAGAAACCCATGATGCTCCCCCTACAAAACTCTAGGTCATTTGAAATATGAAATGCAATCTGAAGTGCTATGAAGGGTCAAAGAGAATATAAAAACGTTAGAGACAATAGAGAAGGGGAAAAATGTTTGGCCATCTCCAACGACACGACGAACTTTAAACAATATCATGGAGAGAAAGAGATGAAGATAATCTAGAGGACCAAGTGAAGGCAAAAGTAGATATCGTAAAAGCCGCTAAAAAGCAAAAAAGAGTGGAGGAAACTACACTGACAAGAGACTAGCTCTCAAATTTAAATGATACTAGGATATGATGTCCCCCGCGGCTTCGCCCGCGTTCCCGAGGAATGTAACATTTTTCTGGAATAAAAAGTTGCCTATTTGTTATTCCAACATATGTTCTATCTATGTGTCAAGTTTCATCCAAATCCATTGGGTAGTCTTTGCGTGAAAGAGGCACAAACATCCATACATACAAACTTTTGCGTTTATAATATTAATAGGATATGAACTGAATTAAAATAAAGGCCTTCACAGGCACTTATAAATGGTGGAACTCTAACATCGGCGCAGAAGGTTATTTTTGCTAAGAAGTATTATTAGCGTTTACTATTAATTATATATTATTAGTGTTCGAAACAAAATGTTTCCATGTGTAAATATCTATATATGTATAAAGAAAAATAAAAAAGTATATGTAGTACATCAGTTATCTGGTTTTCATAGTACAAGCTCTGCATAGTTTAGGATCAGATGGCCGTGTGTAAAAGAATGTCCCAGGATATAGGATGCAAGACCAAGCGTTACAAGTACAGTCGTCATTAAACCAATCGTAGTTTTAGTAATTCTTAAAATTTTGTGAAGGCCTACATATAAAAATACCCACAAAATCTTAACACCAAACTGAAATAGAATCCAACTCTTAACCTTGCCCATGCATCAACCGACCGCTGAACATCAAATAAATAATTCAGAAGCCAAGATTGTATTGGCCATTGAAAATTCTACGGAAATCCCGTCCAGTTCCCGCTAGATTCTTTTAAAATATAAATAAACGAGAAACCAATCGAACCTGCTAGTGCCTGCAGTTTCACTCGAATTCTAAAGGGAATGAATATAATTCCGTAATAAGAAGTAGCTATACAAAGAGCTGAGCCAGTTATTTGGGCTTTTACCCATAGACAGCTTTAAGGTCCATTATTGTTTAGTCCAATTTTTAGGACCACCTTACACCACATACATGATGGTATGTGTTAAGCTACGTTATAGACTATCTTTGTGCCTAGATTAATTCACAACCGTTCGGAATTACAATCGTTTTTGCGTGAAAACATCAACACACATTCACACCAACTTTAGCATTTATCGTATTAGTAAGAGTTTAGTATGGTAACAATAATGACCCATTTTTATTATTCCTCTAAACGTTTTTTGATGCTAAAATATACAGAAAGTCATACAGAAACTCGGAAATAAATTATTCAGTGCCACAACCTGTCATATCTGAAGTCTCACCCTCATGTGATGAAGGGCGTAAAGATTTAGTTCAAAGTTTCTAAAGCCTTAGGGCATGAGCATACGAAACAGGATTTCAGCGGACTTACTCACATCTAGTAACTTATTTTGCGGTTACATAGCGACTCGACCCGACTTTGCTTAACTTTTATAACAAAAATGCATTATACACAGATATCGGAAACAATTAGCTAAATGATGGTAAAAACTACATCAAAATCGATGGCGTAGTTGCAGAGATATAACGGACAAACAGACAGCAGAAATAGTGGCTTTATTTTAGACTAATGACTCACCCCGGCTCTGCCTGAGTGGGATTATTTGAATGTACTATCTGTCCCTCGCATTCCCAAAGGATGTGTGGCGACATCTATGAACACGCCTACAATCTTTCACCGCCCGCACTACAGTGATGTGGCGACATCTATGAACGAGTAGAAACACGCGAGAATCCTACATCGCACTATCAAGATTCTCTCAGGATTTGACATATATACAAGCATCCAACATCACCAGTTGCACCGCGGTCCCTAGGCATGATCACCTAGCCTGGCGGAAGATCTTCCCTTTTAAATGGAGGAGTCTCATACCTCGCTTCTCCATAGATGTTACATTTTTCCGCTATAAAAAGTGTTAATGTAGGTTATAAACTAATCTATATGCAAAGTTTCAAATATATCTGTTTGATAGAATTTGCGTGAAAGAGTAACAAACATTCATCCATTCACAAACTCGTCTTTTTGTTCTGTCTGGGTGTAAATCACTACATAGAAAAATAATAATAAAACCAAGTCGCTTTCTCTGTCCCTATATCCCTATGTATGCTTAAATCTTTAAAACTACGCAACGGATTTTGATGCGGTTTTTTTTAATACATAGAGTGATTGAAGAAGAAGGTTTTTATGTATAATACATGTGACATCCCACGGGAACGCGGGTAAAACCGCGTGGGACAGCTAGTATCTATATAAGTGTATTTAAAAAAGTAGTTTATATAGTATATCAGTTATCTGGTTTCCATAGAATAGGCTCTGCTTAGTTTGGGATCTGGCTGGGTGTAAAAAATCACCCAGGATATTTATTTATTATTTAAAAAGATATAAGCTGATAAACAGGCAAATAGAAAAAGAGATCATATACTAATTAGAATTTAGCTCATTTTGCGGTTGCATATTACATATTATGTTCAAAAGGACTAAGCTGCTTGTAATTTTCGCAGCTGAATTTGAAATTCTGTTTTGGGATAGATTTTCGTAATTAGGTCAGTAATTACACTAAAATCTCGATAATTTACTGTCCATATTATATATTATTATATTATATTGGATATTTCAATCTGGGGTTTGTCTTTTTTAGACTGTTATCTAATAGTCAAAAAAAAAATACTCGCAAATTTTTGCAGATAAACTAAAAAAGGAATATGATGTAGTAAATCATAGAAGGCTTTAGAAAACAGTAATAAAATATGTAAGATTATGTATTAGTAAAATTTTGTTGACTTTTGAAGCAAGTACATAATAAATTTTATAAGTTTATTACTTGCTCTTCTCAATGAAAACTTACAGAACCGGTATTAAAGTTAGACTAAGTGATTTAAGGCCTATTTGAAATTAAATTGTTCCTTTGTTCAAAGAGGAGTCAGTTTGTTTATTAATCCTAACTACCACGTCACAGATTTTGGATTAAATTCTTTTCATTTTCGTGCGTGAACCTGTATATTTGGGATCAGATGGTGTACATAATCTCCGTGGATATTAATTTATTACTAGCTGCGCCCTGTGGATTTGCCCGCTTTCAGTCCTGGTTCTAAACCTTCCTCTTGAATTACTCTATCTTTTACTGAAAACTGCATTTAAATCCGTTGCATAGTTTACAGACAAACATTCATTTTTATATATAGACTCATTACATTTTTTTTCTATGACTTGCACATCTCAGTCTTCACCCGTGTGTTTTATGATTAAAAACCATTTTTTTGTGACAAGTGTTCTCAAGATCACAATGAGGTAAAACAATTAATAAAATATATCAATTTAATCGTAAGCACATCGCTTACATTCCACAGCTAACATTACGACAAAGCTCTTAAACGAGAAGCCATATAACTCATTTTTGGGTCGGCCTATTTATTCATAGATGATCTGACGCTAGCCGAAAACCACCATTATTTATCCGGGATAAGTTAGGTAAGGGTCGTAGGTCATCCGGTTCGACTCCCGGGCGACAGTTTTATCCCGGTTTTATCTTTCCGGATACTTGTGTGGATATCATTTTGCGGGTTTGGGCGCTGGGATTACGTTATCAAATTGTTTGAGTTTTCTATTTAAATGTGTGTGAAGGATTTATTCTTTGCACCTAAAGTTGGCTTACCACGGTTCGTGATTTAACGGAGTAAGAAAAAGCTCATATTATAACACCCGTATAGGTTTTGTGGAAGTAAAGTTCTTTACAAAACTGTTTTATTGTTGAGAGCATTAAATAACCCGCAATATGGAAAAGAAAAATATTGAATTTAGTAAATAAAACCGCTATAAATTACTACGTTAAAGGTACTTACCATCAAGTGGATAATCTGCCTTTTTAGGGACTCTGTGAAAAATAAGTTCTCTTTAATCATTTTGGTTTTATCCTGTATTGAATCAGGTGTAAATACTTATAAAAGCACATTGTGATAAAACATGATTGAATGACAGTCAACTAGAAAGCATTCGACCTCACTACCAACTTAGATTATCGCCTTTAATGTCTATATTATTAAAGTCCATTGATTTGTATATTTCAATACAACACATACTGCAAAATCTCTTCATATTCGAAACCTTTGAAACAGAGCTACAATATTTTTCATTTATTTTATTTCCTTACAGTATTTTCACCCTTTATGAAAACTGTTTTGTAAAGCGTCTCATAAAATTTACATGTTTAGTAAATTCAACTATTTTCGTCAACTTAATTTATCTGACTGTACTCAAAACTTTTTCTATCACAACAAAATCGTGACTAAACCTAAATAAACGATACCAAATGAATTTCTCTCTCAGGAAACCTTTTGTCGTTTTAAAAACCATTTAATCAAAGCAAATGAATTTCTTTTTGCACACTCTTTTAAGCGAACCAAGTAATTTTTCAAAGGAGGTCATTCTATCGGTTTTCCTTTTGAAACGATTGATCACTGGGTTCTTTAATTTTTTTTTGTAGTAAATAACTATTTAAAGTAAATTGGAGGCAAATCGACTCGATACAGCTGAATAGGGATTTTATTAGTGATTCGTTTTGTTTTCGACTGTTCCATTCGCTAAACGATTTTGAGAGACTTTTTAAGGAACGATTTTAGAAACTTGGTGATTTTCCTAGAAGTAGAGCTTTCAGTGTTGAGTACCCATTTCTGCCGTGAATCAGTAGCCCATGAGCCCATAAGCTCGTTTTCTAAAATCCTAATAATATTATAAATGCGAGTTTGTGAGAATGTATGGATGTTTGTTACTCTTTCACGCGAAAACTACCAAAGGGATATAGATAGATGCAACTTGGCACATATTTAGATGGATCATATCCTGGAATAAATTTACAAAATACACCAGTTTTCGATTGACGCGGTATTCAAGTCATTTTATTATTTTAAATCAATTTGTTAACTAAGTGATGATATATATTTTGATTTCTTTACGGTGCTCTTTTAAAGTTCATTATTAAAAAATATATGAGGTATCAACCTAGTATATTGATAATAATATAATATTTAAAAAATGCATGCTAGATCTAGATTGTTAAAAATCCATTCTCGGATTACCTACCTTTAAATCTTCCAAAGAAGAAAAACACAGCTTCCTTTTAAACGTTGAAAGTGAATGGGTTTTATGTACGAAGTAATTGTCAGTTGATGAATTTATTGCAGGTTCGAGTCCCGGTTTGGTCACACGGTGATTTATAGCGCAGCCTGCCGTGGGGTTGGTCAACGGATTTTTTTCAGGTTAAAAGATGAATCACCCTGTAGGTATATTGTATTGGTTTTTGTGTTTTACTTTTGTGAGCTTTAACTTCCATTCAACTTCTATAGGTCTGTCAAGTACGTCAAAATCAGATTATTATTTTTTTGTACTTGCAACATTTTTGATACTGACAGCTGTCATTATCGTTGAACATACTGAGAATCTACAAAAACCATTCAACTGTAAAAAACTGATTAATTGATAAACATCATGAAAAAGACATGGATTCTAAAGTATACTGGGTAAAAGGGGGGGCAGCGGGAGCTCAATTAAAAGGCGTCTTAGTGGTTCACGGTATATTGCAGACTGAATGCAAAGTATTAGAACAGTGGTTGGTGGCCTTACCTACCCTCTAATATCCTTATAATAAATATATCTAATTACCTACATTACAATCCTCCACCCTATTTATAACTAATAATTTTAATTGAATTACATTTTAACTATAATCTATAACTATATCTGAAGTACTTAGTGCTATACATTATTCCTATACTTACATAACTATTAACAATAAATTATACGCTAAATAACTTAACATTACATACATAACTATTATTAATGAGTAAATTCTTATTATTATAAAACATAAATTAAAACTTCTAGGAAGGTGGGTTCTTTATCCGACATTTACGTAAAATCTTGGACTGCGGAGTTTTTATGATTGGTGGCGTGGTCAGTGCGGGTGCGGGAGGTGTACTCCGCTCAGTCGTTAAACCTGTATTAACGTCAACATTGCTAGTGCTGACCGTGCCATCCTCAAGGATCGGTGGATCAGTGGCTGGCGCCTCTTGTACCGGTACCGGTACTGGACATTCACCTATTGGTTCCGGTTGAGGAGAACCTTCGCTTGGCTGGGAAGTCGCGGCTAGCGAACTTCGCGATCTCCGTCTTAACTGATCGATATGCCTATGAGATTCCCTACCAATAACATCGAGAACCCTATAATCTGTCACACCTAACTTCTCCGTTACTTTCCCCGGGACCCATTTATTTCTACCCTGATACTGACGTAACCACACTTCTTCCCCAGGCTGTAGGGCACGTTTGTGTTCAGTACCTAATTCTATTTGCCGCCTTTGAGCCTCTCTAATTTTTTTGTCACGATCCGGCCTCAGAATATCTAATTTAGTACGAAGCCGTCTCCCTAGCATAAGTGAAGCCGGGCTTTCCCCTGTAGTGCAGTGTTCAGTATTTCTATAATGTAATAGAAATGTATTCAAAAATGTTTGAATATTTTCCTTTTTACGGACCGCTTTACGAATTGCCCTTTTAACCGTGCGTACAGCATTTTCCGCTGCTCCATTTGAGGCCGGATGGTACGGTGCCGTAAAAACGTGTTCAATTCCTTGCCTACTAAAGTATTCTGCGACTTCTTTACTCGTAAAGGGTGGACCATTATCGCTAACTATCTGTTTCGGTAACCCCCAACGAGCAAATACTTCAGATAGTATATCTATAGTATAGCGAGCCGCTGTACTAGGTACTGGAAATACTTCCAACCATTTGGTGCGAGCATCAATTAATACTAAATAAGTCTTATCAAAAATAGGCCCTAAAAAGTCTAGGTGCACTCTGGCCCAGGGCCTCGCCGGCCACGGCCAGGGCGCGAGCGCATGCCGCGGCGGCGCGTCCGCCTCGCTCGCGCACACTTCGCAGCGCTTACACAGCGCCTCGAGTGCCTCGTCGACGCCAGCCCACCACACGTAGCTACGGGCTATCGCCTTCGTTTTTATGATACCCATGTGTGATTCGTGCAATTCGTTTAGAACCCGATCCCTACACTTTTCTGGTATTACGACTCGGTGTCCCCACATAATACAACCTAACTCCTCGTAAAGTTCATTTTTCCTATTAAAGTATGGTTGTAATTCTTTGACTTCATTATGTTCCGGCCAACCGTCCCTGATAAAATATAAGATTCTACTCAAAATGGGATCCCTTAGTGTCTGCCGTTTAATCATGTTATGATCGAGCAACAAATCGTTCTCCGCGAAATGCAAGTAAGTCTATTCGGGCGGGTCGAGCGATGAGTCACTCCCTTCACTCGGCACAGGTAGCCGCGATAAGCCGTCTGCCCCATTGTCGTGTGTGCTTACATATTCGATATCGTACGTATAAGCCGATAGTATAATTGCCCAACGCTGCATGCGACTAGCGGCCATGGCTGGAATACCGTGTTTAGGACCAAAAATACTGACTAGGGGTTTGTGATCCGTCCTTAAATTAAACCGACGACCGTACAAATATTGATGCAGCTTTTTAAAACAAAATACGATCGCGAGCGCTTCCCGATCGATCTGCGAATAATTTTTCTCTGCCTGTGTGAGCGCACGCGATACGTACACAATAGGACGGTCCCGCCCGGCGCGGTCCTGCTGCGTCAGCACTCCGCCGATTCCCCGCGCACTCGCATCACACGTCAACACTAACCGCTTACCAGGATCGTAGTGAGCTAATACCTCGGCACTGGTTAATATACTTTTTATCTTTGTAAAAGACGTTTCACACTGCCTAGTCCACTTCCAACTAACTCCTTTTTTCAATAATTCATACAAAGGAGAAAGTAAAGTACTAACATTTTTAACAAACTTTGCGTAAAAGTTAACTAACCCAAGGAACGATCTAACTTCGGGCACTTCAGTGGGGCGGGGAATTCGTACTATTGCCGCTACCTTCTCAGGATCTACCTTAATACCGTCTTTAGAAATCACGTATCCTAAATATCTCACTTCTTCTACCAAAAATAAACATTTACTTTTTTTCAACTTCATACCGTGAGTATGCAACCTATGCAATACTTTCTCGAGTATACCTACATGTTCCGAGGCCCCTCCCTTAGTACCTACGATCACATCGTCCAAAAATACTTCCACCCCGGGAATGTCATTCAAAAGATTCGACATAATCCTTTGAAAAATACCCGGGCTTGACGATAAACCGAATACTAACCTATTATACTTAAACAACCCGCGGTGTGTGTTAATAACAGTCAAGTCTTTTGAATCGTCTAATTCTACCTGATTATACGCCTGTGAAAGATCAATCTTTGAAAATAACTGTGACCCATTCAAACTCACTAATAAATCCTCAATTTTAGGAAGGGGATACCTATCGATCAGTAAGACGGAATTTAGCGTAATCTTATAGTCTGCACAAATGCGAAGTCCTCCATCCGCCTTACGTACCGGCACCAATGGTGTCGCCCAGTCCGAGCTGTCCACCGGCTCAATAACGCGGTCGCGCAGCATAGCATCCAGCTCCGCGTCCACCTGACCTTTGAGCGCGTAGGGCAGCGGCCGCGCGCGACAGAACACCGGCATGGCACCCTCGCGCACCCGCAGCTGAGCCTTACCGCCTGTGAACCGCCCCAGTCCGCCGCTGAACAATTCTTTATACCTGTTAATTAACATAGGCAAATTATTACACGGTGGTCTAGAATCCTTACAATAATTAATTCCATTATGGAATGATGGAATTTCAATTCCTAGCTCTGACAACCAATGTCTGCCAAGTAATGACGTCGTACCCCCGTCAATCACAAATAGTTCCAGACATTTAACCTGGTTAGCGTATTTCACTACTGGTCTAATAACCCCTAACGGTTTTATCGAGCTACCATCATAAAACTTAATTACCATATTATATTTATCTATAGGTCTGGTTTTAAAATATTTCTCGTAGGTAGTTTTGCTAATACATGATACTGCCGATCCCGTATCAATCTCCATTTTAAGTGGGTGATTATCAATACACAAAGTGAGACTTACTGGCTTATAACCGTTTAAACACAGCTGGTGCAATTCTTCTTCCCAGTCATCCACACTGGAATCTTCTCTAGCTTGCTCATCGAACCAAGGCTTCACATGGTTGACATCACGTTTTCCTACCCTCCCCGCACTTGACTTACACTGCGGGCAAACTCGTCGTAAATGGCCGCTTTGTTTGCATTTACTACACACAAAACTTTTATAACGGCACCTGTCCTTTGTATGACCGCGCCTGCCGCACGCTTTACAGTTCTCGTTCCCGTCTGCATCCCACGAAGTCCGCGGGTGGACTGGGCGTGGCCCGCGTCCACGCGCTGCTGCCACTGCATGAACCGCACCCGACCCGGCTGAAGCACCTCCAGCCACGGGTTCCATCACCGCCGCATCACGCTCCGCCGCTTCCAACATGCACGCAATTTTCACCGCACCGACATATTTTAAATCATTTTCGGCAAATAACCTTTGACGAATAACTTCACTGTGTACCCCGCACACTAGCTGGTCCCGTAAGTTATCCTCAAGGCTGCTTCCGAAGTCACAGTATTTTGATAATCGTTTCAGTTCCCCGATGTACTGTGCCATTGACTCAGTGTTGTTTTGTCGCCTTTGTCGAAAACGATACCTTTCCGCCATTATAGATGGCTTAGGTTGTATATGGTTCCGTAAAACTTCCACAGCCGTCTCGAAGGTCATCTCTGCTGGGGCCACTGGACTCGATAGGTTGCTCAACAGTTCATATGCTTCATCACCCATCACCGTAATAAGCGTAGGTAACCATAGTTCCTGTTTGACCCCGTTCACCTTGAAGTACATCTTCAGTCGTTCTACGTACAACGACCAATTACCAGACTTCATGTTAAACTCGCTGATTTTCCCAACCGACATTCTGATAATGTTGAAATATGTTGTTGAATGTAATCCTCGATCGCCAATAAAGTATACTGGGTAAAAGGGGGGGCAGCGGGAGCTCAATTAAAAGGCGTCTTAGTGGTTCACGGTATATTGCAGACTGAATGCAAAGTATTAGAACAGTGGTTGGTGGCCTTACCTACCCTCTAATATCCTTATAATAAATATATCTAATTACCTACATTACAGATTCTGTGTCAAAAAAGTTTACATTTTACAGGAATTATAATGCCTGAAAAGTCCAATACAGTAGACGTATTTTTTTTTCATCCGAGTGAATACAAAGGTTAACATTGAGTGACAGATTTACAAAAAGGTTAAAAATGTTGCCTAATGTCACAAAGCCAAGCCTTAGCTTTTATTACGTGTATTCAAATTTAAATGTTAATGAAAAACCTCCACAAAAGAGAATTTTAATTAATATTTTAGTAAAGAAAAAAACTACAAACTGCGCAAAATATTCATAAATAAAACTATGTGTGGGTTTTCGGTAAAATAAAGTAAATAATCATTTTGATTACCTTTAAGATGAATTTCATCTCTATCCAATTGGTTGGTTAATTGTATGTTGATGATAATGAACTTTATCACAGCGCTACATAGGGCTCATTTTTCTTTATCACGCTAAGCTGTTCCAACGGGTCTAAGATCACTTCAACTTAGTGTTTGATTTTCAATGTGTGATTGCATAACCGTTACTCTTTTTTTTTTGTATATTAAAATTTACCGGATACTTTTAGATTGTTTGTTTTTATTTAAAAAAAAAAAACAATTACTCTGACTCTATAAGTTTCGAGTAGTAGAGCTCTTAGTGCAGAGTTCGTCCGGGGAAGTACTACCACCTTACCCATTTCTGCCGTGAAGCAGTAGTGCACTTGTGTTACTGTGTTTCGGTTAGAAAGGTAAGGGGGCCGGTGAAATTACAGGCACATGAGACTTAACAACTTCACGTCTCAGGGTCGACAACGCATTGGCGATGCCCCTAGTGTTGCAAATGTCCATAGGCGGCGGTGACCACTTACCATCAGGTGGACCGTTCGCTTGTGTGTCGGCCCATGTGGTATAAAAAAAAAAAAAAAAAAAGTTTCTTGACGGTTCACTTTATTTGAGCGCTAATCTCTGAACAAGTGGTAACTTTATTAGTGACCTTTAAAAATGCCCTTGTAAAACCTAAACTAAATATTTTTTTATTTCAAAGCGACCATACTCTTTCCTGTATTTGACCTTGCTAAGTTTCTAATCGGTTCTCCTCATTTGAAAATTACCATCTGAACCAGAGTTAACGTTAATAGTAACCTTCATAAGACCTCTGAGGCCTAAACTGAATTTTGCAAATATTTTCGGAATTTCAGATATATGTAGTCTTTTCTGTGTTTGAAGTCTATAATCTCTTTGTTTTCTCGTAACATCCAACTACATATCTTACAAATAATTAACTAAAGAATTAATGGTTACCATCGTAGACTCGATAACCCGTGACATACTTAAATAAATTGATATCTCCCCCGTAATGACGTCATTCCGTGTACGGAACTCGTAAAAGAAAACTGTAACTGCGTTGCAGATCCGTAATGATGTGGAAAAAACCTCTCTAATATGTTTTCTTTTTTATCACTTTTTTTGTTTTTTGTTATTTCGTACGAGATTGCGATTGACCTCACAGCTGATGGTAAGTGAAGATGAGGCCGAAGATGGAGCTCGCTTTCCCGTTAGAAGCCTATTCAGTCTTTTCTTAAAGAACCCCAAGTTGTAAGTTTTGTTCACAATCAGGTAGACACTCCACGTGATGCTAAGTGGTCACCGCAGCCTATGGACATTTGCAACACCACGATCATTGCTCACCGCAGCCTATGGACATTTGCAACACCACGATCATTGCCAATGCGTTGTCAACCCTAAAACGTGAAGAAGTTAAGCATCATGTACCTGTAATTTCACCGGCCCCCTTACCTTTCAAATCGAAAGGAATCTTTACTCAAGCAGCATATTCATAATACAATTCCAAGTTTTAAATTTGACCATATTAATGCTAGCGATATCATAATAACTTTTAATTCTCTCAATATGAAAAGTACTGAAGATTTATGGGGCTTATCAGTAACAATCGTAAAATCAATAATAACAGTGATTGCACCTGTTTTGTCAAATATTTTTAATGAATGCATTGATCAGGGTTGTTTTCCTGATTTAATGAAATATAGTAAAATAGTACCTATTTTCAAGTCCGGTTGTAGGGAGAATCCATCTGATTACAGACCAGTTTCCGTTCTGCCAGCACTTAGTAAAATCTTTGAAAAATTGCTGCTTAATCAAATGTCAAGTCACTTTACTAAGCATAAGGTATTGCATGGTCATCAGTTCGGTTTCACGAAGGGAAGATCTACATCCGATGCGGCAGCAACATTGCTGAGGCACATTTATGGCGCATGGGAGGATTCACAGGATGCGATTGGCATTTTTTGTGATCTGTCCAAGGCATTCGATTGCGTTGACCACCGTACGCTACTACTAAAACTTGACTTCTACGGAATTCGTGGAACTGCTCATGATCTTGTTTTATCTTATTTATCAAATCGCCAGCAAAAGGTAGGGATTACCGGCACAACATCCAAGGGCTCTTTAGTCGAAATGGGGGTACCCCAGGGTTCAATTTTAGGTCCATTTTTGTTTTTAGTATATATAAATGATTTGCCATATGTTGTAAATGACCTCACAGATATTGTCTTGTTTGCTGATGATACATCATTAATTTTTAAAGTTAATAGAAAAGACAAAGATCTAACTAAAGTTAATCATACTATGTCAATTGTCTGTGGGTGGTTTGCTACAAATAATCTATTACTAAATTCAAAGAAAACTAAATGCTTAAGGTTTTCTTTACCAAATGTAGCACAAGTAGATAGCCAAATAATAATAGATGGGAGCCATATTGATCTTGTAAATAAAACGGTATTTTTGGGTCTTACATTAGACAATAAATTGCAATGGGGACCTCAGGTTGATACTCTAGCTGCTAAATTAAGTTCGGCTGCTTTTGCTGTTAGGAAAATTAAACAATTGACGAATGTTGAGACGGCCAAATTAGTTTATTTTGCATATTTTCATAGCCTCTTGTCCTATGGTATTTTGTTTTGGGGAGCAGCAGCGGATATAGAATCAATATTTATTATACAAAAAAGAGCAATTCGTGCAATTTACAGTATGGGTCCCCGTGAATCATTAAGAGATTTATTTAGGGAAATAAATATAATGACATTACCTTCACTATATATTTATGAAAATATAATGTTTATACGTAGAAACATAGGAACGTTTGAGTCAAAATTAGATATTCATAGTATAAATACAAGACAAAGGGAGAAGTTAGTTGTTCCATACTTTAGACTAACTAAAGTTAACAAGTCATTTCTTGGTAATTGTGTTCGATTTTATAATAAGATACCGCTTTCAATAACCAAAATGTCTGATCATAAATTTAAAAATTATATTAGGAAAGTTTTGAAAGAAAAAGCGTATTACAAGGTAGTTCATTATATTGAAGATAAAAATGTATGGAAATAGCTGCTCTCTGCACAGTGCACCTCTAAATCTCTTGTTTAAGTTGTAAGTACCTAATTATTGTTATTTTCTATTTTGCAGTCTTGTCATATTTTTATTTGTTTTGTTTTTTTTTTTTTCATGTTACCTATTATAAGTATTTTGTAATTGCTAAATATAAAATTATGTAAAATTGAAATTATAAAATAGCCAAAAAGTCAGAATAGATAAAAATTTATATAACAAATAAAAAAGAATGTAACCTTGCTGAGTTTCTTGCCGGTTCTTCTCAGTTGAAGGCTGACTTCCGAACCGGTTGTAGCTTCAGTAACTTTAAATTTGACCTTCATAAGTGCCCTCCGAAGGCCTAAACTGAATAAATGGTTTTGAATTTTGAATTTTTTGAATTTGAAACAGTAATGCAAGCGCACTACTGCTTCACGGCAGAAATGGGAAAGTGGTAGTACTTCCCCGGACGAACTCTGCACTAAAGAACATATTTCTTACAGATGGAAGTGATCTTCATTAATAGACTTATGTGACGACGATGTTCGACCATCGGTTCTTCTCAGATGTAGTCTGAATTCCAATCCGGTTACTTCTGTAGCACTGACCGTCATCAGTACCCTTCTGTAAATGAAATGGCTTTGATTTTGAGGTTATTATGGACTAGAATTGTATTGTCTTTCCTTTTAACAAATTACAGGCACATGAGACTTAACACCTTGATGCCTCCTAAGAAATCAAGATCTTCGACCCTGGTCGAGAATACATTGGGGATGCCCCTAGTATTGCAAATATCTATAGGCGGTGGTGACCACACACTATCAGGTGGACCGTCTGTTTGCTTGTCGGTCAATGTGGTATAAAAAAAAGAATTCAAAGAATCCTTTTATGTTTTTTTAAGTGAACAAGTTAGGTGCTTTGCGACTTTGCGAATGATGATTTTTCCCAAAGGATTATCTGATACTCAGAAGTCATCATCGCCTATACACATTACCCTTCTAAGTAGTGGGATATCAATATGATATCATTCTTAACAAAGTTTATGCAACTGGCTCTCTTTTCACAGCACTATTTGCACAAACCGTTGCAAATTTAATAGAGTCATTTAATATAAGGAGTTAATGTAAACTGCTCAAAGAATAAATAAAAAATGTGCTAGTTAATTAGGGTCTTAATCAAAATAAGGCCAAAAAAGAATTTCGGATCATTGAACCGTTTTCATAACAGATGTCCATATTAATTAGCGGCCTAATTGTTATAGATTTATGGATACGGCCAAAGTTTGGCGAATTTATCCCCATTTTGAAAACGTTGAACTTCGTAGTTCCATTGTAAGCTGTAGTGTAGTTTAATTTATGTTTTAAGGAAGATTACGAAGGCGTAATATGTCTGTGATGCTTTTTTTGAAGTTATACTTAAGAACATTGATCAGATTAATTTTTGATTACCGACACCCTGAAGTTAGCTGATACCAATCTCTCCGGAACATCGCACAAATAGCAACTATCGTTATTTATGAGTGACTAATTATTCAAAAATTCAAAATTCAAAACCATTTATTCAGTTTAGGCCTTCGGAGGGCACTTATGAAGGTCAAATTTAAAGTTACTGAAGCTACTACTATACTACAATTATATTATTGTCAATAATAGCCTCACAACGTCAAAAATTGTTACTCGTTGCTACAGACAGGTGCAAAGAGGACACTACTAAAATCAATTTCACGACTGAATAGTAAAGAATAATGGTCTAGTACAGTTTTTCTCACCAATAATTTGGAGTATAAGTACACACACGTTTTTTTTACATGACAGGATTGCGTAATCTCACCTGATGGGAAATGAAGCTCGCTTTCCCGTCAATGGTAGGAGCAAAAATATTTTCTACCCCTATCTCTAAGAGAAAAAACAGTATTACAATGACCACGTGGACTAGACCTTGCGCCGAATGGTTAACAAAAGCGTTCAAGAGGGTTGGCGGTGGGTTGTAAATAATCTGTCGAAATGTTTTTTTCTGTGAAATTTTTACACAACACCACCACCATCAGATCCCCAACTAAGCGGAGCTTGTACTATGCAAATCATATAACTGATATACTACATAATACTATGTTTCTTCTAATATAGATATTTATAGGAGCGAGAGTGAAAAAATATTTTCCAAAACCTGAATGCTGTTTTTATAGGGTGTGCACTTTGTCTGTCTATCTTTATGTCTTAGAAAAAATATAGTTTTTAGACGAAACTGATATGTAATTTGGATTAAATATAGCCTTTATTTCATCAAAATCGGGTCAAAAGATAACAATTTGCGGGCACAGCTAGTCCTTTAAATGACCATTCACTATAGAGCAACAGATTTCCACTTGAAACCAACTAGTTAAAATGCACTTTAATTTACTATAAACAAAGTATAAGGAAAAGCTTCTCTTTCAGGAAAAGCTAAGTTTAAAACTTATTTTTTTTACCTGCCCTCTTTTATACAAAAACAACTTGCAAAGTTCCATTCCAAAGTATAAAATGTTATAGAACGGTAGCATGTATCAAAAGATGGCGAGCATCCGTGTGGAAGCGGCTTTATAATGCTGGGATCACACGATTACGGTGCGGGTCTGTTTACCGCGTGTTTTTTTTAGACTTGCAAGGTTTGCAGTGCAAGCCGTAAGCGGGTGCGATTTACTCAGGATTGCGTATACTTTTGCTTTAAAAAATAGTTTGATAGGTCATGAAAGCTATTTCTGTTTTTTTTTGTGCACATTTAAATAGTTATTAGTATTAGACGTCTAAAAATTGTAGTATTTTTTTTTATATAAATTGCTATCAAATTAACAAACAGCCCAAAGCATCGAGCAAAAACTTAATTCCACTTTATTTTCAGAATCTAAAATAAATTAGGTTATGAACAAAACTAAACCTATTGAAATAGACACTGATACACGCTAGTATAAAAGCAAAACGTTGTAAAAACATTTTAATCCGAGACAAAGGGATTTATTCGCAAAACAAATAACATTACATTCACCCTTTTATATCCTTCAGACTAACAAATAATTAGGTATTCAAAACAATTTATCAAAGGGCTACTTACCTTTTGTACGAAAAGGGCGCGACGCAAAATTTACACAAAACATTTTCGTAACATAGACATTTATTCTTTTGATGTTTTTATTATTTCTTCCCCTCATATGCCATCTTAATGATGCGAGAAATGATATATTTTTTATTGTCCTCTTTAAAAAAATAACATTCACGTACGTCAGGTAATTTCCTTTTACCCTTCTTACTGTAATACTATCAAAGAAACCTTGGCTAAGCAATTTTAAGTGAGTAAAATGTAAATATCCTGTAATTTGAGATCCGTAATGATGTGGAAAAAACCTCTCTAATATGTTTTCTTTTTTATCACTTTACAGTTTTTAACACTTAACACTGAGTTGGTATGAAATTATTTCGCGGAGGTTTTGTTGCGTTGGCAAATTCCATATTAAAATTATTCGTGGGCTGAGATTTCTCGGATTGCTTTTATTATGATCTTCTATTGATGAAGGTTATGTTGTTATGGTGGTAGATACCCTCACTGTCACGCTATAGGATGTCGGTAGTGTACATAAACATGTATGTTCGTTATGTGTCTGGATAGGTGTAGTAAATAGGTATTTAAAAAGTTTTAGAACAAGTATCTTGACATTAGTTAAGAAGAATCATCATATCCCTACCCTGTTCCCAATTATCTGGGGTCGGCGCAATACGTATGTTTGTTGGAGCTTTCAAGGAGATTTGGTTGATTTTTGAATGGCGGCCGCCTTTTGTTTCCAATTCTCTTTGGGAATGCTGAAGAACGCGAAGAATGTCCCAGGATATTTTATATCTTACGGTAAATTCAGTCTCAGGTATTTGGTGTGAAAGCCACCTGATAGACTCATTTTGTATAAATGTTATATTACAATTTTGTCATCACATATAATGAGGCAAAAGTTATTTTCTGGTATCCTTCTGGTTACCATTATCATCATCATCAGCCTATAAAAGCCCACATTTTGAAAGGTCATTGGAGGCTGACTTCTGAATTAGTGGTAACTTAAGTAACCTTGACCTTCATAAGTGCCTATCTACAGCCTAAATTAAATAAATGGCCTTATGTTTTTGACAATAGTAGCCAAAGTTCTCTACATTCTGCTACCATTCGCTATCAGCCAGGTTTTGCAGGTCATCAGTGCTAGATACCTTTAGGCGATATAGTAAGTAGGTGACCGCGGGGGACAGCTAGTAATTGTATAAAATCAAACGTGGAATAAACATTTTGTCCCTTAGCCTCTAGCTTATACCTTGTGAAAGGATTTTCAGTTTCGTTTAAATAGTCAAGCGTTAAAATCGCTGCCGACCGTATCTTAAGCTGCCATCTTTTTTTTTCAATTTCCCGGCTATGCTACACTGAGGCGGGACAAGCTAACTTAGCACTAATTCCCGCTTGTTTCCCATTTTATAACTAAAACCACTTAGTAGTAAACCGAGCTTAGTTTATTGAAACTTTCACTGATATAAGTTGTGTTGGGATATTGTAGATTAAATTTTTATCCTCATTTAGGAAATTGCTTCATCGGTGCTTTTGTACTAGCTTTTACCTAGCGAGGAATTTTAATATACTTATAAGGGATGTTTGATTTGAGCTTTATTTTATATAACCGTTTTAACTACCGGAGGGAATCTGTGTTACGACCGTTTTTGGGCACTTTATTTATTCACACACACATACACTTTGTTTATTGTCATTGTTCATAAGTAAGCTTAAGGTTATTTTGATACGGTAAATGATAATATTTTAGAGTAATTGACAAGTAGTTCAATGCTATAAGTAATTATACTACCTGGGTATTGTGATCTGGCTGCCCGAAGAATAACCAAGAGCACCGTTTATCGCCTTGCTCAAATGGCGTTTACTGAAGTCATAATGAAATGAAATATAATTATTCAAATAGGTCTTCACAGGCACTTATGACTGGTAGAAAGCGATATACTATTGAAGAGTACTCGACTAGTTCCTATAGGACTTATAGGGAGTAACACAGAAACGCAGTTATCAGGTTAAGAGATTTAATCCAACTCATTATTCAACGGACGATACGTTATTAACAACCCACATATTTTGTTATTTTCCTACCTACATAAATACACATACACTACAATTATAATAAAACTTTGTTTATTTTCACCCACATAAAAAAAATCCACCATATTTTTTTCTGTGCTATGGTCTTCTGGATCCCCTTCTTGTGCTACTGTGTAGTCTTTGGGTCAAATTCAGACGCCGCCTGGTTCGGTTACTTGCTCATAATAAATAATATGTGGTATGTAAATGATATTATAATCAGTCAATAATAATACCAAGGGGATTCTCAAAGCCATTTGAATTCAAAGAAATAAGGGCCGCATTTTATTCCTGATTAAAATCTGTTTTTTAAGCCACATAGGCCGGCTAACAAGCAGATGGTCCACCACCTATAGCCATTTGCAACACTAGGGCCATCGCCAATACGTTGTCGCCCCTGAGACGTGAAGTTGTTAAGTCTCATGTGCCTGTAATTTTACCTTATCTTTCTAACCGAAACACAACAATACAAGTTCACTTCTGCTTCACGGTGGAAATGGGTAAGGTGGTTGTACTTCCCAGAACGAACTCTGCACTAAGGGCTCTACTACTCTAAAAATGCTTGGTACTTACTGTGTAGTCTTTGGGTCAAACTCTGACGCCGGTTCGGAAACTTGCTGATAATAATATGATATGTGGTTGATATGAATATCTGTCAATAATAATACCAAGGAGATTCTCAAAATTAATGTAATACAAAGAAATAGGGGCCGCATTTTATTCCTGATCACATGTTTCTGGGATAAAAAGTAACCTATATGTTATTCCAGGATATGCTCTATCTATGTGCCAAGTTTCATCTATATCCGTTTAGTAGTTTTTGCGTGAAAGAGTAACAAACATACTTACATACAAATCTTTCCTCTTTATAAAGTCTGACTTCAGTAGGTTTGACCTTCAAAGACTTTGTGTCTAAAATAAACCTTGAAATTGCATTTTGATTTATATATACACCTCCTTAAGATACAATTTCAATTAAAGCCTATTAGAACAGTAGTTATCGTGTCACAATATACATAAAGAATGTAATATATGTAGGTATGGAACCATTAAAATGTCCATCAAAGGGAAAGTTGGTGGAAACCCGCGACGGTGGCGTGCCGACTCGAAATTACTACGAATACTCAAATGAAACAGTGCCACCGTTTTATACATCGACTTGTTATTACTGGAACTTTCTTTTAAATATTTTTTTTTGTTGATGAAATGACGACTTTTGGCGAATGTTGCTAAAGAAAATCGCGCCCGCCTGATGTTTGAAAATGATAATTACAGTGTAAACTCTTTATAACGTTATCCTTTATAACGATAAACTCCCTATAACGTTGAAGTGAGCCCAAGTTGGTTGGTTTGCGTTAAAACCCACATATTGAAACACTCTTTATAGCGATACGCCATTCTCTATTACGAAGAATTACGAAGAAATGTGTTCATATTTTTAGACAGTAAATATTTATTATCGGTATTATTGTTTATGTTATGTTATCAGGTAACAAAAGACTTTGAAGCTCCGAAACATCCGAGGTCGGTCTAGCTTTTGTTATCCTTAATTGCCTTGAACACGTGCAGTATGACACATTGTTTTCTCGGAAGTGATGGTCTTCGACCAAGCATACTGGGTACCTATCGTATTATCAGTCGTAAACCTACTTTGAAACTGTTAACATGGCCAGTAAACGGAAAGCGATTAGTGTTGACGAAAAAGTTTGTGCTGAAAAAAAAACAGCGGCCACTATCCAACATTCTTTTCGACATGCTGGATTATGTAGTAGCCAAGAAACGAACCAATTTGACAGTGAAGACAATCTACCACTGAGTGAATGGATAAGCCAGTTCAACATACCAAACAATTTTAACGAAGATCTACAATCGTACGAAAATATAGATGAGGATGTAGCCGTAACTGGTACACTTACAGATGAACAAATTGTTGATTTAGTGTCAAAAAGTCAGGAAACACCCGATAATCAAGATGAAGAAGACGATCAAGTGGACAAAGCCGAATCACCACCAACAATTCAACAAGCCCTAGATGCCGCTAAGTTGGTAGAAAAATTTTTGTTGTTTTATCAAGACGATTCCACCACATATCTAGATATGAATAGAATACATAAAATAATACAAAACAAGTACTGGCATAGCAAAAAACGTCAGACAAAGTTATCAGACTATATGTGTAAACAATAATTTATACAAGCATTTATTATCTAAGACATACATATTAAAAATTCTTGTTAATTTGGTTTTTTTTGTTCACTCCATATAACGATAACTCTCTATAACGACAAAAAATGCTCAGTCCCTTGAGTTTCGTTATAAAGAGTTTACACTGTAATTTAATAGTCACGTGACTCTCAGATGCTATCCCTTTCGTGTAAGTCAAAGCAAACAAAGATAGCAAGTATGTGACTGACAAACGACTTAGGATCAGACCTTTTAGCAAAGGGTAATGAGCACAGGAAATTCTACCATTTTAATTATTAATTGAGAAATACATTAAGCAAGTATCAGTTTTTTTATTGGTAACACTAATGGTCGTCAATAGCGTCAATTATGAGTAGTGAAGAGCTCTATTCTTAGTGCAGAGTTCGTCCGGGGAAGTACTACTATCTTACCCATTTCTGTCTTTAAGCAGTAGTGCACTTGTATGACTGTTTTTCGGTTAGAAAGGTAAGGGGGCCGGTGAAATTACAGGCACATGAGACTTAACAACTTCACGTCTCAGGGTCGACAACGCATTGGCGATGCCTCTATGTCCATAGGCGGCGGTGACCACTTACCAAAATAAAAATTGCTGCTTAACAATAGATACGATTCCCAAACAGAAGAGAAAATATTACTAAACAGTTGTGTCGAATGTAACTTTGCGGTTTGTAAAATCAAAACCCCTAACATTTGTTTCAGTTTATACCATATTCAATTCCGAGAACCGAGTTGAAACAAACGGCTCATCCAGCGGCCTTAATTCCACATCACAGTCACAATTTTCGCTTTGTCCAACTGCGCCGTGGTGGCACAAAGCCGCTACTATCTATTGTTAAATTTTTAACAGCTTCCAAATGCCTTTTTAACTGGTATTGTATAGTAAGCCATTTTGTATGAAACGCTTTAATTCTTTAGTGAAGACTTGTCGAGAAAACAATGGGGTTTTTTTCTTCCATTGAGAATGTAATTAACCTGTTTTTTTTCAATTACTGTCAAAATTTAGCCCTTATTAAGCTAATCAAAACTTCGTCGGCGAGTCTTAAAAAGCGGGCTTCTCATGTTAGCGAAAGAGACGGAGCATAGAGGTCGCTATGAAAGATTGTCGAGGTAGTGTCTTTACCTTACATAATCCTACCCTAGATCTGAAATAAAGGATTTGAAATTGACAAACGAGTAAACTAAGATTATGACTATAAGAACCGTGGGATTTTAGTGGTCCCCTTTTTTTGCACAAATGAATCTCGAGGTAGCCCATACCTTTGTTTGTAACTTTGGTAAGAACGTTTCTACTTACTTTTCGTTCAAAATCATTTTTTACTCAAGAAATAAAATTTGGGTAAACGTGCTATCTCCTCGGCCTCATCATAACTCCTGGAGTCAGTCGAAGGCCAAAGGCAAGCCCATTCTAATTAAAAAAAAATATGGTACGTACAGTACCTTTGGTGACAGAAGAACCTAATACCCCTTTAGTGTGATAATGAGCTGATGATATTTGGTCTAGGGTACCAGATTATTTATTTATTTATGTAATAGGTACACCAACAACATATGTACACCACAATTATAAGATTTATACATAAGTTTATAACATCTAGAACATACATTAATAACAGGTGTACACAGCATTTGTGGGTATGTTCAGTATGGGTAGGATAACATAAAAATAATTAAAGTGAAGTTAAATAAATAATAAATAAATATCCTGGGACATTCTTTACACACGGTCATCTGATCCCAAACTAAGCAGAGCTTGTACTATGGAAACCAGATAACTGATATACTACATATAATACTTTTTTTTTTCTAAACACATACTAATATAGATATTTACACCCAGACACAGAACAAACAGACATGTTCATGAACACAAATGTTTGTCCTGGGTGGGAATCGAACCCGCGTCCTTCGGTTTGGCAGTCAGAGCGCTAACCACCAAGCCAACTGGCCTGTCATATATAATATGTCAATAGTTGGGATTACAAAACACATAAAAAAATTGTAAATAATAGTTACTATGATATAAATTAATATTCGACAAATAAAATCAATTTCAAACGTCACTTATCGATAGATTTCTCATAGGTATTTCATATAATATAAAATCCGAACTAGCCAGTTCTAAATATTGTCTGTGAAGGCCTAATTGAATATTTAATTTGATTTCATACTAGCTGTCCCCCGCGGTTTTACCCGCGTTCCCGTGGGATGTCACATGTATTATATATAAAAACCTTCCTCTTCAATCACTCTATCTATTAAAACCGCATCAAAATCCGTTGCGTAGTTTTATAGATTTAAGCATACATAGGGATATAGGGACAGAGAAAGCGGCTTTGTTTTATACTATGTAGTGATGCTAAAACCGCTCTGAAATAATAAGTTTAATTTCTATTCTCTTTTGATCTCTACTAAAATATACTGCTTACCGTATAATTAAATTTCACGATTCATAAAATAATTTTCTTAATTTATTATTTCTTTTTCACAGATCTGTGAAGCATGCGTCAAGAATTGAAAACAATCCGCTATTAAAATAATTTTGGTAAGTTATCTAAGACTGAAATACCGAAAGACCTTTATTTATGTAGAATACAAACATTATCTTCTATTTCATTTATAATTGGAATTACAGGATAGTCTGCTAATATTATACGAAATAAATACAAAAGTTTATGGATGGTTGCATGTTTGGAGCTCTTTTACGCAAAAACTACTTAACGGATTTGAATGAAACTTGCCACATAGATAAACTATATTCTGGAATAATATATACTCCGGGAAAATTTTACATCCCATGGAAACGCGGCTAAACTTACGAAGGTTTACTAAATTGAACCAATCAATCCTCGGATATTCTTAACATGCAGCCATCTGATTCCAAACTAAGCAGAGCTTGTACTATGGAAACCAGATAACTGATATACTACACATACTATTATTTTTTTTAAATATATACCTAAATAGATATTTAATAGATTTTTTTTTATTAAAATAAATATCCGGGGACATAGTTTACACACGGTCATCTGATTTCAAATTAAGCAGAGCTTGTACTTTTGAAACAGGTAACTGATACAATACATACACAATTTTTTTTTTAAATACATTCTTAAATATACATTTACACGCAGACACAGAACAAACAAACACGTTCATGCACACAAATGTTTGTCCTGAGAATCAAACCCGCGACCTGCGACTTGGCTGTTAGTGTCGCTAACCACCATGCCATCTAAGGAAGTACTAAGGAAGTAAATAAGTAAACTTTTGCTATTAGTAATAACAATTATTATACAATAGAAGGCGTAACAATAGCCTTATCATCTTCCAAGATGCGACTCAATTACGAGTTAGAAGTAATTTTGATGAAATTTAATTATTCCGCGAATAACTTCGATTCCATTTTGGGACATGATCAGATGTCTTATCTTTTGAATGGAAAATGTATGATTAAATTCCTTGTAATGCTTTTTAAAGCACAAAAACACGTGGGTTTTTAGAAGCAACCAAAAATAGCAATGATTTCATAAAAAAAATTATAAGGAAAAACGTCAAGGAAAAATTGACTCTATAGGTAGCATAAAAGGGTAGGTATTGATTGAATGACACAGTAATTACTGCAAATCTGTTTTTATTAAACGAAACACACGATCCTATGAGGATTCCTTTTTTTTTATTCGGACGTACGGTGCCCTAAACGTTCAGATGTAAAACGATATGTATTATGGTTAAAAAAAAATCGTTACTTCATATATTTTAAGATGTATGTAAGGTGGACTATATTGCCCTCTTAATTCTTCTGTTTTTTTTTTGTTTTTTCATAAATATAATTTTTTGAGTAACGTCTTAAAACTGCAAAAAATATAGCCTTATTAATATTAAAGAATAAAATAGTGTGCTGAAATATTCTGAAAATTTCACACGTACAGTAAAATAAATGCAAAAATCCAGGGTAAAAGCACAGGAAGGGCCTATTTTTGGAAAAAGATAACAAAAAAACTTAACACAATTACGCACTCGTATACAGTGTGTGTAATAAATAAGCGCCATAATAGTTCGTATGTGGAATAGTGTTAGGCGTCACGCTATATACAACGATTCATTGGCACGCAATGTAGAATATTGTAAAACTGCAGATACGACAAACCATTTAATTAAAAAATCTACCTACTCAGAATAAATTGTTCTCCTTATAGAGGAGAATGGGCATAGTCTCGAAGCAAGGGTAGGGGCTTACCCCCTTCGGGGAGTGGGGATGTGTGTAAGCTGTTGATAATGATGATGCAAGCTTTAAAATATATCTAAAAAACGAAATGAAATGCCATAAGATATTATTAAAATAAAAAAAAATAATAGATACGATAATTTTGGAGTAGGATTACTTCAGCGTAATCGTCCAAATGTAAAACATCTTCAGAGAATAAAACATGAGGTCTTGCTTATTGTACTTTCATTATACGGTCTGTAAATATTCAAGAGAGACTTCAGCCACTCAGCTGCTATCCATAAAACGGTCCAATGTTAATTAGATGATATAATTATATTATTACCTGTCCTACGCGGTTTCAACCCTGTTCCCGGGAGATGTAACATTTTCCTGGGATAAAAAGTATTACATTTATTAATCTATTTTATAAACTACACACGTGCCAAGTTTCATCAAAATCTGTTGAAAAGTTTTTGCGTGAATGCATAATAAACATGCAAGTCGATAATAATATTAGCCGTCTCCCGCGGTTTCACCCGCATAGTCGAGGAATATTTTATATTCATGAGATAAAACGTATTATATGTGTTAATTCAGGTGATAAACTATATATTTCCTAAGTTTCAGCTATATCCGTTGAGTAGTTATTTCGGGAGAGAGTAACAAACTATGGATGTTTGTAATCCATGTTTAAAAACTTTCACTTTTATAATAATTCATGCTCTACGGTTTCATCCATTTAAAACCAGGATAAAATGTATTTTCCGTCCTAATCCTAGTTACAAACTATATTTTTACCAAGTTTCATCCAAATTCGTAAAAGTAGTTCATAACCATCCTCACAAACTTTCTCATTTATGACATTATCAGAATTGTACAATTTTATTGAGCTATTTTCAAAGCAAAAAACGGCTACATTTCACACAATTAATGATAAAAATAACCAGACAACTGATGTCGGATACGCCCCACGTATATTTTATGCAGCACGTTACAAAACGATATGAAAAACAAACATGACCGCAAAAATATTTAACTTTTCCGCAAATGACAATGAGTGACGGATTTATCCGCGTCCGCCGCGTGCAGAGATGTCATAAAATATGTAAATGCGGACACGGGTGTGTATTAATGTGGATATCGTCTTCCTTGTCGGCTAATGAAAGGGACAGGGAAATATACACCCTTTTGTACCTTAAAAAATTCACTGAAGGAATAAATTATTGTGCGTGTCACGGAGTGTCGCATCTGTTTGCTATATAAGTTTTTAGTCTTCGGATCGTTATGGTGGCATAGGAGGTCTGCAAAGGCAATAGATACTAGATAGAAATAGAGGTCGAAGGTTCTTTATATTAGTTTTATTCAACGCTATTTTCCTTTTAGTAACTGTCTTACACTTCTTGTTTTTTATACTAGCTGTCCCCCGCGGATTGACCCGTTGACGTACCCGTTAGGGAAAAAAAGTAGTCTATTTATTTTTCGCCACTACTACTTTGTTTCCGCTTAAATTTCTTTACGACTTCTTCCCTTTTTACTCGGCTTCTTAGGGTCATAACGTGATCTTAAATAACCTAAAACCTTCCTCAAAAATAGGGCTATCAAATACAAAAATATTTATTCCAATCCGTTTAGTAGTTCCAGCAATTGTGTTCAAACAAAATAACAAACCCTTCAGCTTTATTACATTAGTATAGATAAACAGATAAAGTAATTCTTTAAAAGCTTTGTTTGTAACAAAACAAATTTTCACGAAGAGACACTAACAGATCTATTTTTAGACCCTGAAAAACGCCAGCTGGGATCTTTATCTGAATCGTTGGAATTGTCTTCATTTGCTGGTCCTATTTCACAATAATTTATGTTAAGGCAATATATGCTTTATGTGTATTCACTGCGTTATATATAACAAATATGGCAAATCTGGGCAGTATTTTTATTGCCGACCGCCTGTCTGGCGCCGGACTTCATTTGTTTACCACTTGATGCAAGATTGTAATGTACTTGTGGTCATCGGTATTGTCTTCAGTCGCTACTTACGGTACCTATAGACATGGTCTGATGGTATAATTGTCGCCACTACCATACAGTACAGTACAAAAAAGAGTACAACCTACAATATTAGAGTAAAAAGTTCTAATAAGAAAACAAGGCTTAGAAATATCTATCTATCTAATACCTTTAAACGATATAATATAAATATATATATAAACGATATATTATATAATAGGCTATAATAATAATATAATATAATTAGGATCTCGGAAACGGCTCCAACGATTTCATTTTTCATGAAATTTAGTATACAGAGGGTTTCGGGGGCGTTAAATCGATCTAGCTAGGATTAATTTTCAGAAAATGTCGTTTTATCCGTATTTTTAGGCAATGAATACTGATACAATGTCATTAGAAGGTAAGGTTTTCAAGTAACATCTTTTGTGAGAAATACTGTTATTGGGATCCCTTTATTATCGCATCTAATTCGTATCTAGTTATATATGACAGTGCTTTAAGAAAGAGAATACGGTAGAAGTCACGTTAGTAAAGAAATCCCGAACAATGCTCGGCCATGCAGGTACTTACTATTAACTACTCCTCCTCTGCAGTTTTACCCACGTTTCCGAGGGATATAACATTTTCCCGGGATAAAAAGTATCTCATGCGTTAATCCAGATTATAAACTATCTATACGCAAAGTTTCATTAAAATCCGTTAAAGAGTTTTTGCGTGAAGGGTTATACACATCCATACATCCTTACAAACACACGCATTTATTTATACTAGCTGTTCCCTGCGGTATCACCTGCTTTCCTGTGATATGTTACATTTTTTCGAGATAAAAGCATGCAATGTGTTTATCCTGGTTATGAATTATATATGTGCCAAGTATCTTCCAAATACGTTTAGTAGTTTTTGCGTGAAAGAGTAACAAATATACATACGTCCTTAGAAACATTCACATTAATTTATAGTTGTTCCCTGCGGTCTCACCCGCGTTCCCGTGATATGTTACGTTTTCCCGGGAATTAAGTGGTTCATGTGTTAATCTAGATTATAAACTATCTATATGCCCAGATTCATTCAAATCCGTTAAATAGTTTTTGCGTGAAGGGCATTAACATCCATACATACTCACAAACTTGGGCATTTATAATATTATTAGTATTATTCTCAACAACACGCTGATTAGACATATTAAATTAACTACCAAACATTTGCCCATAAGCCCAATCAACTTCCATAATTACCAATGTTTGTTAAGTTGGCTAATTAACCTGTATAAAAGCGACCTCAAACTTAGGCCAACTTAATGCAATCTGCCTTAACTATGCCAAAGATATTATCGCTTGGTTTGTAGGGCTGTCCAAGTAACGTAATTTTGTAATCAATTTATACTATATAGCTGTCCCTCGCGGTATGACCCGCGTTTATCGATATCATATCCTCGGAAATATTCCGCGTCGAATGGTAGCAGCCCCATCCAGATATGTTCAGTAGTTTTGAGGTGATGGTGATATATATATCGCACCCTCAGTACGATAAGGGTTTATCTCAAAATTTTGCGAAATGGAGTTACAGTACGCTCTATCCGATGAATAATAAAACATAGTCAATTTAATGATAGAAGAAGCATACCGATACTTCAGCCTCATTAACACCGGGACTTAACCCTCCCCGCTCAGTGCGAAAGTGACCAATCAGAGATGTGCCAAAAGTGATTTTTTGAGTTAAGCCCCTATGGTTCTGAGGGTGCGATATATATATAAATATAAATAAATAAATAATAATAAATAAATAAATATCCTGGGACATTCTTTACACACGGCCATCTGGTCCCAAACTAAGCAGAGCTTGTACTGTGGAAACCAGATAACTGATATACTACATATACTACTTTTTTTTTCTAAATACATACTTATATAGATATTTACACCCAGACATAGAACAAACAGACATGTTCACGCACACAAATGTTTGTCCTGGGTGGGAATCGAACCCGCGACCTTCGGTTTGGCAGTCAGTATATAGAGATAGAAGATAGATAAGTAGTCTGCTTTGTTTGGGATCTAGGCTTCGATCCTGTACAGAAAATTACTAACTCAATGATGTTTCTTCGAAGCCTCTATGACTCTTTCGTTAACTAAGCAAACACGTGAGAGGTAAGCTCTCCGAGGCCTCGCTGCGCCGAGTCGCCTACGAAGTTTGTATCAGCTGGATAGGCGACCAGATAGACATAAAGAATGTTTTAGGATATTTAAAGTAGTTTCTAGAGTATTCGGAGACGATTGACAGATCAGTTGGCATGGTGGTTAGAGACCCAGACTGCCACGCCGCAGGTCGTGGGTTTGATTCCCACCCAGGACAAACATTTGTGTGCATGAACATGTCTGCTTGATTTGTGGTGTAAATGTCTATGTTACTCTATCTTATCTGGTTTCCATAGCACAAGCTCAGCTTAGTTTGGGATCAGATGGCTGTGTGTAAAAAATGTCCCGGGATATTTATTTATTTATATCCCAAGATATTTATTTATTTATATCCCAAGATATTTATTACTTTACCTTATTTAGTCAGAGAATTCTAGTAAAATAAAAGATTCTAGTAACATTTTCACACACTGCTATTTGATCTCAATTAAATGTGACAACCCTAAGTTCTAATAATGTCAAGTGGGTCTGACCCTAGCCCTATGTGTCCCCAGAGGTCACATGTGTGGTAACTCCAGTCACGCAATTAAAAGTTATACTTTTCAACACGCAAATGCTATCTTAGTTAATATTGGTTGTGGCATTCTATTTACTTATTTTAAGGTTCTGTTATAAAATAAGAAAACGTTAATTGACTCTCTTAAGTGAACAATTAATAAATAGTTTCGTTGGACATTCTTTACACACGGTCATCTGTTCGCAAACTAAGCTGCCCCTTATTCAGCTAATACAAACTTCGTCGGCAAGCCGCTTCACGGAGGTCTCGGAGAGCTTATCTCTCACGTGATTAGTAGTATTAGCGCAGTTAGCGAAAGAGACACAGCACGGAGCCGCGACGAAACATCCTCGAGTTAGTGTCATTTTCCTTACAGAATCGAGCCCCAGAAATTGTACTATGGAAACCAGATAACTGATATGCTGCTTTTTTTTTAATACACACTTATATTGATATTTAAGCCCAATCGTATGGAACCCAACTCAGCATAGGTCTAAGGCTACTAAAATGCTAGCCGCACTGATTCCCTATTCAGCTGATACAAACTCCATCGGTGGGCCAGCGCATCGTGTTCTCGGAGAGCGTTACCTCTGACGTGATTGCATAGTTAGTGAAAGAGACAGAGGAGAGAGGACATTACGAATATAATACCAAATAGTTTGGCAACATATTTTCAATTCGAGTGTAGTCAGCCAGTCAAGTAAATACACTGTTCCACGGTTTCCTCACAATGTTTTCCTTCACCTAAATTGGTTTGTAGAACTAACATTTTAGAGTAGTAGAGCTCTTAGTGCAGAGTTCGTCCGGGGAAGTACTACCACCTTACCCATTTCCGCCGTGAAGCAGTAAAAAAAAAAAAAAAAAGTGCAATTGTATTACTGTGTTTCGGTTAGAAAGGTAAGGGGGGCGGTGAAATTACAGGCACATGAGACTTAACAACTTCACGTCTCAGGGTCGACAACGCATTGGCGATGCTCCTAGTGTTGCAAATGTCCATAGGCGGCGGTGACCACTTACCATCAGGTGACCCAAGTGGCATAAAAAAAAAAAAACAAAAAAAAAATACATTACTTTACTACCTTGTTCGTGTAACAAGCGCATTTAATGAAATAACAATAGGTACATACGATTTGGTATCCAATTTTCTGCACCGCATTATTCAAATCGAAATGGGTCGTATGATACAATCTCTAATCTACCGTTGTGTGTGCTTTTAAACGAAATCATTTTCCAGGACTTCAAATTGCAAACCGTTCTTGTTATAGAAAATAACAAAGGTACAGATTTTAACTGTAATAAAAACAGGGTGATTGGATCTTTATGTAGCATGATATAAGTCACAATTTGTATCTGTTTGTATGTGCGCTCAAATTGCGTCATAGGTTTTGATGTTACTATAGTAATAATTTAGAGAATTTCACTACAAAAAAAAATTACTTGCTGAGTTTCTGCCGTTCTTCTCAGTACTTTACTAAGCTTACGTCCTTGACTACAGTAATATTAAATTAACCTTCATAAGTGCCCTCCGCGGGTCTAAACTGAATAAATGGTTTTGAGTGTTTTTTTTTATATACCACATGGGCCGACAAACAATTGGACGGTGCACCTGATAGTAAGTGGTCACCGCCGCCTATGGACATAGAGGCATCGCCAATGCGTTGTCGACCCTGAGACGTGAAGTTGTTAAGTCTCATGTTCCTGTAATTTCACCAGCCCCCTTACCTTTCTAACCGAAACACAGTAATACAAGTGCATTACTACTTCACGGCAGAAATGGGTAAGGTGGTAGTGCTTCCCCGGATGAACTCTGCACTAAGAGCTCTACTACTCGAAAAACTCGGTTAAATTTGCATTATCCCACTAAGGCAAAGGCGGGGTGGGTCGCTGGTACTACATAAAATCTTAAATATTGTAATATATTAATATCTTCACGTACATTATCCTCGGAGATGTACACAGAGTACTAAGACCATATTCCACCGAAGATGTTTATAATCCAAATTCATATGACATGCTTTTTTTACGACAAGAGCCGCTAAATAGGCAGACTATCCACCTGATGGTAAGTGGTCACCACGACCTTTGGAATACAGGGGCATCGCTAATGCGTTGTGCCCATATTTATGGCGACCCCCTCACCTTTCTAACTGAAACACAGTAATACAAGCACTACGGTTTCATAATGGAAAATGGTGGTACTTCCCCGGACAAACTCTGCATCGGAAGCTCTACTACTTGTCCTGATTATAGATGTGGCTATCTTTATTTTTGTCGCAGTGAACAGTCTGAGCTTTACAAAAAAATCGATGCTGCCGATAATGTTTTGTGAGCTATTAAATTTGAATTTTCATTTTGTTTCGTGTTTTGTTCGAATGGTTTGTGTTTGGGAGTCACGATCGCTTCGGGTTTTATATCTGTTTGCAAACATATAATGTTAATTTACTTTTATTATTAAACTCGATTAATAAAATTATTTGCAGAGTATTGTTATAAATAATATACTGTATTGCCTTAGTGATAGAGTGGTATAAAGATTGGCTAGGGACCCTGAGCAACTGAAATGTCATTTATTTTTATTTATTTTCTGTAGATGACGGTGTTGGTTGTGCGTGCAACTACTGATATTTTGTGCTATAGTTAGATTGTTTGTCATTCTTAATAAGTAAATAAAAATAAATCATTTTTAAAATAAATAATGAAATTACTCTTTTCAAAATAATATTTTGTACATAAAGATGTGTCCTGCTGGAGCGAGCGCTATACCCAAGCATTGTCGTCATCAAAATAATCGTATTGTGTTGTAGAATGCCTTTTGTACTAAAACAGTCGTAATTCTTTCCTAAATTTTTGCAAAGGCAAATTTAATTATTCCGGGATATTCTAAACTGAGCAGAGCTTGTAAATAGGAAACCAGATAACTGATATACTACATATACTACTTTTTTTTTTTTTTTTTTAAATAAATACAGAACAGACATACAAAATAGAAACCGAATATTATGTCTTTCGATAATGGAGGCAATGAATTTGATTTTTTACTAAAACAGATTCGAAGCTACTAAAATGATTTACTAACAGAATAAAAGGATGTAAGATAATTTATCGCTTGTATCGTATCAATAAATACGTCATAACTGTCAGTAACTGCCAACAAAACCATTATTTATATGTTTTGGAAGCCAACAACCTTCTATGCCTGTTTTGTGTGTGATTTTTTTATTATCTACTATCTGTCACCGCGGTTTTACCCGCGTCCCCGAGGGATATCACATTTTCCCGGGATAAAAAGTGGCCTATATGTTATTCCAGGATATGCTCTATCTATGTGCCAAGTTCCATCTATATCCATTTAATAGCTTTTGCGTGAAAGACTAACAAACATACTTACATACAAATCTTTCCTGTTTATAATATTAGCATAGACTAACTGTCTTCCGCGGTTTCACACGTATTTTCAAAGGATGTTTAATTTTCCCGGGATGAAAATCCTATGTCCTCCAGACTATGATTTATCTTTGTGCCAAATTTCATTCAGATGCGTTAAGCCGTTCTGGCGTGATTTTGTATCCAAACTTTTGTCTATTGGGAGCTCCATAACGTCGATTAAGTTTTTTTTTTACATTTGTTAAAATTAATATAGCCAAAAAAGCCAGATCCTACTAATGTTAAAAATACGAAAGTTTGTGACAATTTATGTTTGTTACTCCCAAGCAAAATTTACTGAACGGATTAGGATTATTTTCATTTCATTTCAAAAAACTAAGCAGAGCTTGTACTATGGAAACCAGATAACTGATACACTACATATACTACTTTTTATTTCTAAATACATACTTATATAGATATTTACACTCAGACACAGAACAAACAGACATGTTCATGCACACAAATGTTCGACCTGGGTGGGAATCGAACCCGCGATCTTCGGTTTGGCAGTCAGACTCGCTAACCACCAAGCAAGTGACCTGTCAGGGATAGATTATGCCCTGGAATAATATATAGGTCGTTTATTATGCCGGGAAAATGATTTATCCCTTGGGAATGCGCGTGAAGTCACGGGGGTAGCTATGTAATGTCACCTCAACTGAGTGAGTTTCTTGCCGGTTCTTCTCAGTTTAAGGCTGACTTCCGAATCTATGGTAACAGTTATTTTTCTTCATTGTATTCTAGTCATAAATTAGTCCGTACAGGACGTTAATAGAGATGATTTTGGCTTGCCATTAGTCTTCTTTATCTTATTCTGTTCAGACAAGTATTGTCTAAGCTAAATATATATTTTCTAACATTGCGCAGAAAAATTGCTTCTACAAGATTATAGTCATGAATTATTTGTTCTATCTTCATATGATTAATTTATTCTAAAGCTTAGTACATACATTTACGGTTTGGTTTCGGTAAATACAGTTTTAGGCTTTATCATTTTGGGACATTTTTCACATATGTTGTTCCGACCCCTCTTATGTGGGATAAGGGTTGGAAGATGATGATGATTCTTCACACGGTTAACTGATCCAACACTAAGTAGATTTTGAAAGGTATATATTATTTTTTTATTTATTTATTTAAGGTCTGCCAACAGTTGTTACTAACCTTCAAATATTATAAATGCGAAAGTTTGCGAGGATGTATGGATATTTGTTACTCTTTCACGCAAAAACTACTGAACGGATTTAGATGTAACTTGGCATGTAGATAGAGCATATCCTGGCATAACATATAGGCTTTTTCATCCTAGAAAAACGTGATTGGGAATGCGGGTAAAACCGCTGCGACAGCTAGTAATGAACATATTCATGCATAAAAACTTAATCTAAGAGCACAACCAATTATTAGGCAAAGACCACATGACATTTTAAACACAGCATAATAATAACTGCTGACATAACTAGTACAACACAAATAACATATATTTTATATATATATATTTTTTTATGCCACTTGGGCCGACAAACAAGCAGACGGTCCACGTGATGGTAAGTGGTCACCGCTGCCTATGGACATTTGCAACACTAGGAGCATCGCCAATGCGTTGTCGACCATGAGACGTGAAGTTGTTAAGTGTCATGTGCCTGTAATTTCACCGGCCCCCTTACCTTTCTAACCGAAACAAAGTAATACAATTGCACTATTGCTTCACGGCGGAAATGGGTAAGGTGGTAGTACTTTCCCGGACGAACCCTGCACTAAGAGCTCTACTACTCTACACTAATAATTGGTTAGTTCAAATACTGCTTTTATTATAGTCTTCCAGAGATTATTTATTTAATTTATTTGCAATATGAAGTTGCGGGATATTAATTCCTTTGATATTTTTCTAGCCGCAGCATTTTTCTCATTAAATGCTTTTCGCGGGGTTCCTGTTTTAAAATCATAAGCAATAATATTTTAGTAGAACGTGCTTTCTGCCGCTTATTTTAATTTACTGTTATTTATTTACTTGTCAGTCTTAATGACACTGAAAATAGCAATTCGTATAATGGTATGATTATCTAATCTGACTGTTTATTAAATTATTCTCAACAGGCGGGTAATGCACTTAAGTTATTGCTTTGAATTTATGATATGACGTCATGCCCGAAATATAGTATCAGAAAACATCTCAATACTAGCTGTCCCCCGCGGTTTTACCCACATTCCCGAGGGATGTCTCGTTTTCCCGGGATAAAAAGTAACATATATGTTATTCCAGGATATGTTCTATCTATGTTCCAAGTTGCATCTAAATCCGTTTGGTAGTTTTTGCGTGAAAGAGCAACAAACATCCATACATACTCACATACTTTCGCATTTATTATATTAATAATAATAAATTTTATTTATTCAGGTAATTTAATAATAATAATAAATAATAATTATCCTGTGACATTCTTTACACACAGCCATCTGGTCCCAAACTAAGCAGAGCTTGTACTATGGAAACCAGATAACTGATATACTACATATACTACTTTTTTTTTCTAAATACATACTTATATAGATATTTACACCCAGACACAGAACAAACAGACATGTTCATGCACACAAATGTTTGTCCTGGGTGGGAATCGAACCCGCGACCTTCGGTTTGGCAGTCAGAGCGTTAACCACCAAGCCAACTGGCCTGTCGCAATTTGCTGGCAATTTGCACCCATGAATTACAAATATAATCTCACAAATCAATGCTCAAATATATAAAACATTAAATAATAATAATAAAAAATAAAAATATAGAATTATAAAAATATATTAGTACGATTTATCTTATTTGCTTCACCATATTTACAGTAGACAAACAAAAATATAAATGTTGTTTAAAAATACAAAAATTCCCGGAATAAAAAGCAGCACATCCTACATCCCCTTGTCGCTGACTCCGTGAAAAAGAAACTATTCATTACTCCATAATAAGCACAGCACTTGGATTAGTATTCACAAAGAAAGATCGTCGTCCAACCTTCAACTCCATACGCCATATGTACGAGTACACCAATATATATACGAAACAAACTTGTTGAAAGTAACAAACTACAATATTTATAACGGAGTGCGACGAAAATATTGTTCGCACTTCATTTCGTACGTGCCTGTCATACATACCGTAATATTTACCGTTTTACTCACACGTATGTACCGGGTTTTATACAACTACACATACAGAAATAAAATTATATCTGCTTTGTAATAGGTATAATTATTGTAATGACTGTATTCCGTAATTATTATGTGGGCATTTTATTTTATTGGTAATTACATACTTTTAATTTATGGAAAGAAAGTTTTGTCAATAATTGGAATTTAGGTAACTTCGATATAAATCTGTAGGATCTGTCTCTACATAATTTTTTTTCGAAGATTTTGTGATAATTATTTTTGTTATGAGTAACGTCAGTGACTGATACTAGAACTGGGGCTCTATTCTGTATGGAAAATTACACTAACTCGAGGATGTTTCGTCGCGGCCGCTATGCTCTGTCTCTGTCACTTACTACGCTAATACTACTAATCACGTGAGAGGTAAGCACTCCGAGGTGAAGCGGCTCGCCGACGAAGATATTTAATTTTTTTTGTCTGTCTGTCTGCATGCCTATATAACTCAAAAACGATTTGTTCAATCTTTATGAAAATTGGTACATAGTCAGAACATGTGTTTGGACGAATGATAGGATAAAGGGGAATAGCTGGCAGTAATATAGATATACTGTTGGAGGTAGTTCAATAGCGCATAAATATATTTTTTTATTCCTGCGAGAGCTAATGTAGTCATCTTGATTTGACTTCTTTTGCATGACTGAATGTAAATTTTCGTACTCGCAAGGATGTTAACTAAAAAGCCAGTGTTGTATCTATAAGCTTAGAGCTCAAATTACATTGTATTAACTGCCCCCTTATTCCGCTAATACAAACTTTGTTGGCAAGCTGGCGGGCCTATCGGACCTCTCACATGATTGCTTAGTAAGCGAAAGAGACAAAGCAAAGAAGCGACGAAACATTTTCAAGCTATTGTCATTGTCATTTACCATACAGAATTGATCCCCAGTACCCTCATGGTAATAGGTCGATGCTTTCTCACTGAAGTATATCCTATGTAAAAACGAAGACATGTTAGTCTATATTTTACAAGAATTCCAAGTCTCAATCTTCTAAAACACTAGGCTTACTAAGAGAGACGTGGTCGTCATCTTTTTAGAATAAAAAAACGAGAAAGCGGTTTTTTCAGACACACACCTTCATAACGACGGAGTGGGTGTAGTAGCCAGACATAAAAAAAATGTAGGACATTCCTATTTAGTTTTTTATGGGATAACTTTGTAACATAATTATATTGTGCAGAATTAAGAAATGGGTGTGTATTTCAATGATTTAATTAACTTGGTATATTTAATTTATTCCATGAAAATCTTTTGACCCAATGTAAAATTTGAATATTAAAAAATATTTATTTTTTTCATAATCGACCATAACTAGTGTAGTAAAATAATGTATAAATAGTTATAAATAGTTATAAATAGTTATAAATAGTTATAAATAGTTATAAATACATTATAGTATTTATTAGAAATTATAATCCATATTAAAATAATATTTTGAAGTCGATTAGGTTGACAAACTGGACATTCGCAACACTAGGGGCATCACTAACATAGAACATTTATACTCTGATCACTAATGCGTTGTTGACTCTATGACATGAAGTTGCCAAGTCTCATGTGCCTGTAATATCACCGGCCTTACCTTTCTAACCGAAACACAGTAATACAAGTGCATTACTGCTTCAGGACGGAAATGAGTAAGGTGGTAGTACTTCCCCGGACGAACTCTTACAAGGCCTATGTACACACTTCTCACAAGCTTGCCCCGATCAGGTATGGGTCTCAGCTTGGCGGTTAGAGACCGTGACTGCCACTCCAAAGGTCATGGGTTCGATTCCCACCCAGGACAAACATTTCTGTTTGTTCTGGGTCTAGGTTAGATGAAAAAAGTAGTAAATTATCATTTATCTGGTTTCCATAGTACAAGCTCAAAGTATGTAAAGAATATCCCTGGATATTTATTTTTTGATCACACAGCTGATCGTCTGATAGGACTTCACAAGTACTTTCTTACTTTACAAGTCTTACTCTAAACCAGTTTTGAATTTTTTTACTGAGAGCAGCTCTAGTTATTTTTTATTTTAGCTTTAGTTATTTATGAATCTCCAACAAAAGATACACGCTAACATTTTTTATTATAACACACAGTGAAAGTGAAGTGGTGTGTTACTTCTATTAGAGGAGACTACAACATCCAAAAATATAAATAGACAAAAAGTTATAAATATTAAATCATAAATAAAATAAAATATTAAAACACAAAATCAAAATGAGTAAAAACAGAGAATAAGCGGATACAGGTTGGCATTTCAAAATAGTCACAAACAATAATTGCGTGTTAAAGTGGATGTGAATAAATAAATTCCTGGGACATTCTTTACACACGGCCATCTGATTCCAAACTAAGCAGAGCTTGTACTATGGAAACCAGATAACTGATACGCTACAACATATGTCATACTATTCTTTAAATACATACTTATATAGATATTTACACCCAGTCACAGAATCAACCTGTTCATGAACACAAATGTTGCTGGGTGGGAATCGAACCCGCGACTTGCGACTTGGCAGTCAGGGTCGCTTACTACCAAGCCAATATCAATCATAACACAAAGCAGACCAACCCCCACAATCAGCACTTGTACCGAACTCAGGACTTTATCTTGATACTACAGACTCATGGCTTCAGTAAACCACTTGGACAAGAAGTCCACGTGAGCCATACGCGGGGCGTTTCGGTAAATGCCCGTTTTATCACGACTTACGAGCAGATTTGTCACGCCACGGCCGGGATTGCCACAAATGGCCGCCTTATATGGCTAATATCTTTTATTTTGGAGCTGATTGATTTTTCAGGTTTGTAAGGACGTTTTCTATCTGTGTTTTTTCTGAGTTACGTTGTGGAATGAAAAGGTTATTGGATTTTTTTTGGGTACTGGGCTTTTGGGGTGGTGATCGCTTAGCGGTTTAGTCTTCCAGAGTTTGTATAGGTCGGTTGTAAATTTGCAACCCCCTGTCCCTGTATTCGACTAATATAAGCTTCGTCGGCTAGCCGGCTCGACGTCGTAATCTCAATCTCCACACGTAATCTCAATCTCCACATGGACTTAGGTTTGCCGACCATCAGGCAATTTATCAAAAGGGCTTGTCGCCGCCATTTCGATCGGGCACTAAACCACAAAAATCCCCTCATAGTGCAGGCCGCGTCCTACACTCCGTCCCGCATTAGTCGCATTCGCAGACCGAGGCACGCCCTCGCCGAGTCTGACGATGACATAACAAAAGCACAGATAGCTGCAGCCGAATCTGCAGCTCGCGATCATCCATCACACACACAAGGCCATCAGCCTCGCTACCGTCCTCGCCGGCGTGGACGTAAGAAACCGCGCTCTCCATGATATGTTCATAGTAGAGTTTTTTGTTTTATTATGTTATGAAATAAAGAACCACTAATAATCAGATAAAGTAAAGTCTTTGATTTAAAAAGGCCCCCCACGCAACGCCCTGAGCCCGAGGTTCGAGCCCCACAGGGGGCACCCTCAGTGCGCTGTTGCTTAAAATTTTGTATTTCGGTTGAGAGCCCTAAGCGCTCACCGATATTGTCCGCGTAAGGGTGTCAGAGCCATCTGAGGCTAACATCTTCGTCCATTCAAAAAAAAAAAAAAAAAAAAACCGGCTCGACGTGGCCTCCGAAAGCGGACCTCTCGTATGATTGAGTAGTTAGCGAAAGAGACAGAGCATTGACGCCGCGAAACATCATCGAGCTAGTGTCATTCAGAATGACGTCCCTGGTATTGTATAGACCGGTTACCAGTACGTCAGCTTTCCGATTTAAAAGGCTAGAGTAAAAAAAAATGTGTCATTATAAAAAAATTAACGTATTAGAATATATGTAGTTTGTAAGGGTTTCTGAATAATCCTACTAATATTATATATCCGAAAGTTTATGAAGGTGGATGTTTGAGACTCTTTCTCCCATAAAATTCTAAACTGATTTAGATTAAACATGGCACACTAGCAGTTTATAACCTGGATCCATTTTATCCTTCGAAACTGTAACATCCCTCCAAAACGCGGATGAAAACTTTGAAATTTTAGATTCTACTAGCTATCGCCCCGCGATTTTGCCCGCGTTTCCAAAGAACCTTATCTAACCCAAGGCTTTAATATAGCCTATGTCAGTTGGGAGAAGTGTAGCTTTCAATGAGTGAAATATATAGTATATAGTACTAGATACATATATCCTGAAGACATTCTTTACACACGGCCATCTGAACCCAAACTAAGCAGAGCTTGTACTATGGAAACCAGATAACTGATATACTACATATATTTACACCCAGACATAGGCCAAATGAACATGTTCATGCACACAAATGTTTGTCGTGGATGGGAATCGAACCTACGACCTGCGGCGTGGTAATCAGGGACTCTTACCACCAAACCAACTGGCCCGACAAATATTTTTATTATTCGGTTGAATTCTTTCTGGATTACCTCCTGCATCCCAACTTTTTCCCGAACGTGGGAGTGGCTTCATAGCTTCCATTTTATTTATTTATACATATATAAGGCAAGGTAACCCCGAAAAGTATTTTTTAGGACAGCTCATTTCAGAGGCGTGGGTAAACTGGTTCCGTTTAGCATAATATCGTTTGCAAACTTGTTACAAAAACTTACTTGTACAAGCGTTTTGTTTCCAATTTCGATTATAAAGTTGTATTTATTTTGCGTCACCAAACCTTGTTTGTTACGACAGCTGCAGCTGAGAGAATTCTGTTCTTGTTTACCTTTTAATTAACATCATTCACAAACTTCGTGTAATTTGCGTACTAATGAAGTATATCTTCACTCCTTTCTTCGAAGAAGTAGGGTTTCAGCGAAGAGATTGATATTCTAGCGAATATATTTTAAGTCGTGTGATTAGCTCCCGTCTCTCGGGCAGATTTATCATCCCGAGGCTGCTGTTAATCATTTCTAAGCAAAGAAACGTTAATATTACTTTGCCCGACCCGGGAATCGAAACCACGACCTTCTGTGTGTTTCTAGCCGAGTATTACATGATTGGATCCTCGACTAATGATGCAATTTAGTTTAAATCTAAAAAGAAATGGACCCTGGGAGTATTCTAAGAAATTGCTGTCTCTATAAACAATAAACAAAAAATAAATTACCTAAATGTTTGGATGTAAAAAAATACTGAAGTTTCAATGGAAATTCAACACTAACGCGATATGATTCAAAATCAACAAGCCAGTGTGGGACCGGATTTTGAACAAAATATAATCGATAAACTACTGATACACTACTTTTTTTTTATATACATACTTATATACAAATTTACACCCAGAACAGAACAAACAGACATGTTCATGCACACAAATGTTTGTCCTGGGTGGGAATCGAACCCGCGACCTTAGGTTTGGCAGTCAGAGCGTTAACCACCAAGCCAACTGGCCTGTGTCAATGTAAAAATCCAAATAAGTATATGTATTATTTCAGTTATATGGTTTCCATAGTACAAGCAGTACTTGATACTTAACAAGTTCATGTCTCAGGGTCGACAACTCATCAACAATGCTCGTGTTACAAATCTATAGGCAGCGGTGAACACTTACCACTAGGTGGACCGTTTATATTTGTTCGCCTACTGAGCATTTTTAAAAAATAATAAGCACTGCTTTATTTGGGATGACCATGACCGACGGGATGAGATGGCCGTTTATTTATTCCTAAAAATAAACCCATCAAAATATCTCAGTTCTAAAATTCACAAATTTTGTACGAGGGAAGTCAAATTAACCGATAATTAATTTGTTGGCGGATCACTGAACATTGCGGATGTGGATTATAATACAGGATCTGGCAAAATATTGGCTTAGGTTAAACAAAGTTGTTAGGGAAAGTTAAGTAAGCTTGTATACTGGTTTTTTATTTTTTTATTTATGAAGGGGTTTCATTAAATGTCGCCTGTATATAGCTCGAGGTCTTAGGTTCGATTACCCGGGCTGATCCGATTGGCTGTTGTGGTAATGTGTCTGAGACACACTGACATTGTTCTCCACATTTCACGATTAGGCTTAAAGTTTAGGTCTTATTACTAACTAGCCATTTATTTAGTTTAGGCCTTCGAAGAGTATTTATGAAGACAAAGCTACCGAAGCAACCGGTTCGGAAGACAGTCTATGTCGATCGTGACTTTTTTTATACAGGATTTTACAAAATTACCCGTAAAGCCAAAAGGAGGTTTGGCCTTTTGGTCCTTTTGGTCCATTCACAATATTTAAGAACCGTAGTAATGCTGTATAACAAACCCCAAAAAAAAAAAACTGATTTTTATGAATGAAAAATAAAAAAAACTATTAAAGTAGACAATTATTAGGTAAAATTAGTACGTATGCCTTTCTGTTAAATAATCTGGTTACCTGACATGACAGCTTACTAGGGTTGTTGACTTTAATAATTTATTATATTTTTACGAGGTATTTTTTAACACGTTGTATATTGAACTTTTTGTATTGACAATAGAACATCTTTTTCTTCTGTCTTTATTATGTAAGATTGTGACTACACAAGCTAAAAATCCTGCATAGAAATTATGCCACAATTTAGTCGCTCGGAGTAATTACCGGAACATTTCCGAAATCATGTGTTGAGTTATATTTATAGTTATATGTATGCAGTGGTAGAGAATCGTAAAAACTTAACCATACAATAAAACGGTATTAAATAGACATATTATTACATGAAAATAATAAAATAATATTTAATTTTATAAGAGGGAAATTAGTATTTGAAAACTTAAAAATTCCTCAATACATCATTTTTCGAAATGTCCCATTACTATTTTTGATGAACGATTCATCAATATATGTGAATTAGGGATACGAAAAAAGCAATGTTGAAAGCACATAAATAGAATAAGCTTTTTGGCTAAGCGTGCTACATCTTCGGCCTCGTTATAACTCCTTTTGGTCTATCGAAGGCCAATCCAAGCCCATTCAAAATAAAAAAAAATGGAGTAAATAGCTATAAAATCAAATTAAACATCAAAATTATGATAAATAACTTAATTAAATCCTGCAGGTGCTGAATCTCTAATGTAATCAGCGGAATCGTTAAATTTTTCCAACATTATCCCGGTTACGAGTTTCCAAGCGTTTAGTACAAAATTACTTTGAAGTTTGAGAGTATTTTTCCAGTTTTAACGCTGTTAGCGCAACGATGCCGCGTTTCTGAGTATAAAAGTCGAGCAGTTTTATTTCACTGGTTTTAAGTGTTTGGGTATTGTGGTTTTATAGAAATGTTACTAGATACAATTCCTAGGTCCTGAATCCATCAGAAATTATAATATCAATATATTTTTTTATGTAGTAGTGCTATTTCTCTCTATTCTATCTATTACGTACACGGCACTTATAAATTATTAAAATTACCGAATTTACCACCGATTATGATTAAACACTTTCATATGAAAACAAATTACATAAAGAAACTATTACTAGTACTGATAATAATAGATCAGAATTAACGCCAACATCGAAACGCGGCGACATTTGAAGTCAGCGGTAACGTCAACAAAAACCGCGCGTCTTTATACCCCAACACCTCCCTGAGCGTCACCTCTCACTCTCAGGTATACTCACGGTATTAAGTCACGGTCGCTTAAGCACATAAAGTTATTCATTGTAGCATTTTATCGTGTATGCTCGGCGCGTTGTCACGTACTAGGGTCGTTATTCTTCCAACCCGGTTATGGGGTAAGTTATAAGGGGAGGCGTTTCGTGGACAAAGACATTGTGTCTTTGTAATCCGAGGATAATAAGTATTAATGAGACTGAGTGTTAGCAATGGTACGGAAGATATGTGTTCATTATTGTTGATTGTGTTTAATGAAGTGAGATAATACCCAGAACAGTGTTATTGATGATTGAGGTATTAATGTAGTGATGGTCAGGTAGCAACGTTTTTTTTTATTTATTTATTACAATTTAATACATCTTACAAAATAATTTAAATAATTACAATTTAAAAAACCACGGAGGTTTGTCTCGATTGTAAGTAGCACCATTCTGCAAACAGGCTCGCAACAATAATAGTTATGACTACCCATATTATATTTAATTAATTAATCACTCTATAATCTTGCAGCCAGTATTATTAGTATATATTATGTTATAGAGCGACACTATAAAAAAAACGTGACTGAAGATGTTTTTTAAATGGGCTTGCGTTTATTCAGTTACCCGTCAACGGGGACCATGGTGAAGCCTAAGATGGAACGCTTGCCTAGGAGAAATCTATACACCGGGCCTTGAAATTCCCTAGATTGTACGAGTCGGAAAAGACTGTATGTTCTATATTACTAGCTACCGTCTCGCGTTCCCTAAGAAGCGAATGTATTAAAGTCCCGGGGACTTTAATATAGTCTTTGTCACTTGGGAATAAAGTAGCTTTTTAAAAGTGAAATAATTTCGAAATTTCAAAGATTTATTTATCTCTAAAACGCTTTTAAACTTTTCCTTTTTATACTATGAGATGTTTCTTAACATTATTAATTTCTTTGTTTCAGATCACCAAATGCGTGCGACTACCCTTCAGGAATGCAACGACACGAGGCAATGACAAGTCTCATAGCAAAATGGATCATAAATATTGGACGTCATGGATGAAAATCGCTTTCATACCCCTCGCTCTGTTCACAACGACCGTTGCTGACTTCACCACGGAATGCCAAAGACCATGCGATTGCAGGTGGCAGTCTGGAAACAAAGCTGCTATTTGCTCAAACTCAAGCTTGAGAGCCGTCCCGGCAAACCTCAGCAACGACATACAAATACTAGACCTATCCAATAATAATTTAAACCAACTACACCAAGAAGCGTTCAAGAAAGTAGGCCTTAGTAATCTAAAGAAATTATTCCTAAAAGAATGCAACATAGAAATTGTACATAAAACTACATTTGTAACGTTAGCAATAATGATCGAGTTGGACTTGTCCAAAAACAGAATAAGATATCTCCACCCGGACACGTTCAAGGGAACGGAGAAACTAAGATTAATAAACTTAAGCAACAACTTTGTAGATAAGTTGGAGGACGGACTGTTTCGCAACTTGAAGTTCCTGCAGAAAGTAGAAGCAAGCAATAACAGGATAGTGCGAATAGGCACCAAAACGTTTGTAAACCTACCGCAGTTAAAGATCTTAAGATTCGACGGCAACAACCTGAGTCATATGAAGCCGGAGACTTTAATTGGATTAAGAAACTTGTCCGGATTGGATTTACACAACAATCCTTGGCGTTGCGATTGTAACTTACAGACGTTTAGAGATTGGGTGATCAGTCATAACTTATACACGGCGCCGACGTCATGCGCCGAGCCGGCAGCGGTGCAAGACAAACTTTGGAACGAGTTAGATTCGTCCAACTTTGCGTGTCGGCCTACAATACTGGAACCCCTCCCCGATACAACGGTCAAAAGTTACGACGAGAACGTGACTTTGACTTGCAAAGTTGTTGGGAACCCACCACCTGAGGTCGTTTGGCGATTCAATGGTAAAACTATTGAATTGAAAGCCTTCGGCGAGGTTCGTTATGTGATGACGGAGAACACTATGGATTTGATTAGATGGGTTAATATAACTGTTGTTAACGCTCGGTATAGCGATAGGGGGAACTATACTTGTGTAGCGGAAAATCCTGGCGGTCGAGACGAGAAGACGCTAAATCTTGTTCTGTCCAGATATAGTGGAGCTGGGACAATAGCTGGAATGGATACAGACTCCTTTGCTATTTTAGTTGGCTGTCTAACAGCTGTCGTCATAATATTTGGTGCGGCACTAGTAGTTTGTTATTTTACAACACAGAATAATGAAATCAAAAGACTGATTAAAACTGATAATCGCTCGTCGAATGGCGATGTGTTGATAGAGGGTTCTGTAGCGTCTGAAATAGAGAAGGGTTTGAAGATGGAGGTGAACCCTATAACGAAGCCGCCTAGGAAGTACGAAGCACCACCGTCCCTTACGAGTGAAGCTACAGAAATGTCAGAGTTAAATAGAACGTTGCTTGATAATGATTCAATATTAGGTGGGTATCATTTTATTTATGCTCTTATACTTTATAATGGGAAGCCTTAGCCCAGCCGTGAACAGCGTCAGGCTGATGATCATCACCAAGATACAAGGGCATTTCCTTACAACAAGGAGAGTAAAGCCCGAATGCGGTATGCCGGATATGATAGAAATCACATTCCATTGTTTAGTTCAACAATACTTAACAGTCAAATTTTTCCTCATAGGGTAAAAGTGGGATAGACGCCCTTGGAGGATAGACGCCGCACCTTAAAAAAAGAGAATTTAAAACCAAGTTCACGCTCTAGTACCAAGTTCCTCGGACAGATCTCTTCCCGCACAGCTCAGTCCGCGCACGCGCTTCGACAGGACTGCACGTATCGCCGCTTGAGTTAAAAAAACGTTGCAAATTTTTATCGCGCTTGCATGATTCTTGTGACAGTGACATTTTGACGTGTTCAGAACTTTCGTTTTCGAAGGTAAGTTTTAAGTGTGTATTATTATTTAAATAGTATGTATCATTTATATTTATGGTGTGTTTATAAAATTACGAAATTATTTAAGTATATTTATTTATTTGCTTGGGCGTCTATCCCTACTAAAAAGGATAGAGGCCCCACTATTGACTGAGTATAGACGCCCTTAGAGGCATATATCCTCTATGACTTATTCACAGGTACTTAGGCTATAGGTAAGATTTTTAAATAACGTACCTATCTAGTTAATATGCAACTTAGTAGGAAAATTGACTTTCCAATTTATTTATGAGCTGTTTATACCTTTACATGTCGTACTTCACTGTACTTGTAAAAAATAATGCAGCGAATCACCTAATTTCATTTTTTATTTTCAGAATCAGATTCTGACCAGACTGAATCTGATAAAGAAAATACTCAATGCAGAGAATGTTTCGATGACTATGCAAGTACCAAGTCCACGGCGGACTGGATTCAGTGCCTGATGTGTAAACTCTGGTTACACGAAGATTGCACTCTATATGGCGATTACTGTAATAGATGTGGACACAAGAAGAAGCTTGCAGCTCTAAAAGCTAACCTGGCCAAAGTGAATTCAAAGAATAAGTAACCTGGCCAAAGTAAACAGTATCTCTATATTTGTTGATTATTTGAAAATTTTGATTACTGTTATTTTTTTTTAAGAAGGAAGCTTTGTTTTTTCCCAAAGAAGTCTTAAGGGACGGATTTGTTTTAAGTTTTATTATTCCTAAAGTTAGTTCTGTAAAGTTTTAAATAATTTTTAATAGACGTTGTTAAGTTGCTAAGTTTACCCAAAGAATGATTGAAAGACTGAGCCATTTGTACCGATAAAAGTGCCATTTACTTCAGTTTTACGGTACATTTGGATAAGAAAACCTTATAATATATTATTGCAACTAAGAAAGCAAATAAACATTTTATTTAATTTTCTACGATTTTTGTTTATTACGGAGGCATCTATCCCATTGTAGGGCATCTATACTCATGTCAAAATTTTGCCAGGGGCAACTACCCCATACAGTAGGCGTCTATCCTCAAACAATAAGTCTTTTTTAGAGCCGAATATCTACAAATCTACGGTATGCATTGAATAATGATATGAGTAGATAGTAAGTATAAGGACTATAGTTGTTACAAATAGTTAACTCACTCGAATATTGCTTTAAAAAAAAAAGTTATAGTCAGCTTACAAAAAGTGGGGCATCTATCCCACTTTTACCCTACTCGTATATATAGATTTTCTCACTATGATTTTTTAAATAAGTCAGTTGAGCTCAAATTTACGAATGTAACAATTCTCCGCATATCGCAAACAATATTTAATAAAAGAATAATATTAATACATTTAATAATAAACTTATCAAGGAATAAATACCACCAGATACAATCTTTATACCCAGGTGAATATTCCAAAATTAGCCGTCCTAATGCGTCAAAATCAAAATGATTTAAAGCATAAACTTCAGGCATGGCTTCCATGTTTAATATGATTTATAATACCGGTTTTAGGCGGTAGCTGCCTCCGCGTCGGAAATCAGCACGCGAACAAAACCGCAGGATGTGGCTAGTCTCTGTATAAACAGTAAATTATGCGGTAAAGTGTAGGAAAATAAGTTTTGCTGTATTTCGGGTACATTTTTTTTTAAATAAATAGCTAATTGAGATAGAATTGGATTAGGAAGGATATCTTTTTAAATTTAGTCAGTTAGTCATAATAAATTTATCCTCTAATCAAATATTTCATTAAAATAATCAAATTACACTTGAATAAACCGAATTACCTCTTTAGTCTATGTTAGCGAATCGAGGTTCAAAATTTTCGTCAGCCCACGCCAGTTTTCGGCCGACAAAGCAATTTTACAATCATGAAAGGAAATGTTAACTCTGGAATCAAACAAATTCTTCATTTTAATGGTTTACTTTGATCTGTTGAAAACGATGTTTGCAATAAAAACATTAAAAGTTTACTTGTAACATTGATTTATGCTCTCAAAAATAAGCAGTGAGTACAATTTATGGCGTCATGCTTCAAGTTTGCTGATGGTGGAATAGTGATGTGTAAACAAAACTTTTTATCTTGTCGAACTTGTCGATAAAGTTGTTGAAAAAAATCTAATAAGATAATTCGGAAATCATATCAGGCACTAATGTCTTATACAAAGAAATAAACAAGCGCTTATTAATGTAAATCTTTGATATTTTCAGATAACATCTGACCAAAACTGTTTGTTAGAATCCGCTCAATAGCTCTTAAGTTACTTTCTTCCTACTAACTAAAAAAAGCCCTAACAACCGGTCCTAGAGCCTCGTCACGTAAAACGTCACATTATTGACAGTGACAGAAAGGTGATCAATAAAACGCGATCATAGTTTTAGTTAAATATATATTAAATAATTAATTAATTAAATAATTATTTAAAATATTATTAAGTTAAATTAAAAAAATATCCATTTTCTGAATAAATGGTGTGAAAACTATAGATGCTGTTAAATATCATATCTTATAAGTAACAATGTGATTTTATCGATACATCGATCATTTTAAATCTTTGAAAAAACTCATGAGGCAGCACTTGGAAGGAAGAAATATAAAATTGCTATGCCATTTTTGCATTGTTGCTTTTTTTCCTTTCCTTTTAAAATTAATAAAATATATCTTTTAAAAAAAACTTTGCCAGTCAAAAACTGATCAATTATCGACATAGGTTGCTTGGTTTATAAAATGCCAATAAGTTTATAACAAAATATACAGGCCAGTTGGCTTGGTGGTTAGATACCCTGACCGCCAAACCGAAGGTCGCGGGTTCGATTCCCACCCAGGACAAACATTTGTGTGCATGAACATCTCTGTTTGTTCTGTCTATATAATATATATCTATATAAGTATGTATTTAAAAAAGTAGTATATGTATTATATCAGTTCGGATCATGTGTGAAGAATGTCTTGGAATATTTATTATGATTTTTTTTGATATATTGATTTTACTGTGGTTAATATTGCTTCTTTCCAAATCATATGATTCTAGGTCAACGGGAAGTACTCGTATCGTTTGGATTCCCTTACGAGTGTAGAATTTAAATAATTCTTAATCGACTTATGAACTAGTAGTACAAACATACTTGCTTCATATCGTTTTCATTTACATCAATCTTAATATAATACAATATAAAAAAAAAACAAGTAAGTAAATGTTTTACGCAACAACTTATATATCGAAAAACTTTTGTAATAAATCGTAAATATATTGAAAACATGATAATATCAACTTTAGGAAAAAATCCATCAGCCATTCTTAATACTAACTTGTTTCGCTGGAATGAAAAACAATATGTTAACTTATTTTTATCCAAAGCTCGTGAGTTACGCAAGCCTAAATTGTTGAATATTCCCGTTTAACTTGAGAAATTATAATCTTTGACTCGCTCAAATTACATTTAGGACTTGTTCCCGTAAAGTATTGAAATTACTAACTTTTGTTGTAAGGAACAAGAATAAAATTCGAGTGAAGTTCAGAGTGTTTTTCGCCAGAAATAGGGATGAGGGAAATTAACTGAATAACAATGTTATGGCGAAATATCTTTTAAACTTTTAAATAATGTTTTTCATAGAAGTTATTACGAAGTTCTTCGACTGTTATTATGGGAGTAATTAATCGTTGAACATTGAACAAACAGGCTGAATGATAAATTATATCAACTTGTTTTAAATAATAGATTGTATTAAAAAAAATATAAATATGTGCAAATGCTGAGCTCTGCCGTTTACCTTGGAATAAGTGTTTAATAAAAGTATTCCCAAAAAAGGATCGGCGTCAGGCATCCCATGTTATAATGTACTAAATATACAGATAATAAGCAAAATACGATTAAGAGATGTGAAATTCTAAAAGGTATAGACAGCTTGACGATGTTTCTTCGCAACCTCTAAGCTCTGTCTCTTTTTGTAACTACTCAGTTTCATGAGAGGTCCGCTCTCCGAGACCCGACCGAGGTGTACGCTAATAATAGAAAATACAGACTAAAAAAATACTTAGTTCAACCAGGTGATCAGTTGTTAATCAAGGTATAGGTTTATAAATTCTAAACAAAATATACACTTCTGTTTTTTTACTACTGGGTCACGTTAAATATGCACCCATAGAATTCCAGTTATATTGGCATATTTTACTAACTACCAATGGAGCCTTTTGTATTTTTATATCATCAATCATTTATAACAATAACTGAACAGTGCAAGCTTCAGTTTCAGTTACCAGTTCAAACATTCCTTAATGACATCCATACTGCAATGCTGCAATAAAAAATGTTACAGATAGAAACTAAAAGCAATATGAATAATAATTTAAAAATACTAAATAACGATTTTATAAAAAATCCAACAAAAATATGAAAAATAAATATTAATGAATTTGTATTAAGAATAGGGTAAATAAGAAAAAAAAATATTTTATTGTAAAACTAGTTATAAATATTTTATTGACAGATATGATATTGAATTTTCTTTAAAAGCGTGTTTTTTAGTATTTTTAAACAATTATTTATTTTTCATTTTTAAGTGTTAAAAATATTGAATTTTCATTGGTCCTTAATAATTATGCCAAATTTCGAGCTAATACGACGTTCTGAAGGGGGTCAAAATCTCGCCAAAAGGAGTCGGTTACAAACATACAGGTGAAGCGAATAAAAAGCGTGTACTAATACAGCGAAAAGCTACAAAATTAATTCTAAGTAGCTTCCAAAAGGACTAGAAGCTAAAATGAAATTTACAGAGCCCTTGTGGAGAATTTACGAATCACCATTTCTCACTAAACTACGTGTTTACTAGCTTTTGAAATTTGACACAGACATAGAACATGTTCTAGGACTTCTGTAACAAATAGGGTGCTTTTATCAAAAGATATCATTATATCGTCGAGTACCTATGCGTAAAACTGCGGTGCAAAAGCTAGTAATAATAATAATAATTTACTTTGGTGATAAAATACTTTTTAATATTTTAATTTAGGAGCCAGATGTCATCCACTGTGGTGTCCATTTATTGATTATAGGCTTTTTCCATATGTTTTCACTACATACGGTCTTGCACTACCTCCAGCAGCTCCTAATGTCGTTTCCATGGTCTATCCACCTGGTGAGAGGAAACCTTACCCGGCCTCCTATTTTACTCCTCTCTTACCTCCTTTTACATAGTACCTATAAACCAATGAAATAATATCTCGTTTTTCTTTACAGCCTCTAACGAAGACAACAGCCGTCATGCAGAGCTGGAAATACCAAAAATGTCCCAGGAAGCCTTGCTCATTGATCGCCTTACCCAGGAGCATCAGGCCTACCCGCCTGACCTCCTCTCGTTTCCCCTCAGAGGAGCTCAGGTGTCACCAGCTGGTGGTACTTCACAGATAAATCAGGACAGTCCAGTCAAATCCCCAGGGTATGGTGTAACAGCAATCAACGCTGCGCTTTACAGTAGATTCCAATCTCCGAACTACCAAAGTTCGATTCCTATCATCAACACAAAAGGTTACGTTACGTTACCAAGAAGACCAAGAATCCCAGACAATAATTTAAGACCACAAGTCTTTTCAACTCTCAATGGTGTCATACCATACTATGACAGTTTTAACATGAAGTTCTTCGGCCATGGAGCTAATTACTATAGCTTGAACAAAAGCGAAATGGATTTAGGACCTATTGGAAAGATGGAGTGTAATTTCCAAGATGGCAGTGAGGAGATAGAGCCAGCACCATCTCCTGCTCCTGGTACACCACATGCAACGATACCAAGGAGCAGTATCAGCTCACCGAACATCCACAATCAGCTGCTAGCGTTACAGGCGATGTCGGCAAATGCACACATACTAAAATCATCAGATCAAAGGCCTCTGAAAGTATTGCTGGCAGAGAACGAGAGTCTAAGGAATCGTGACTTAAGAATTGGTTATTGTGTTAATGGTTCTTTAGGGAGAAGTCGAACTGTTCCAAAACCTCCCCCTAAACCGAGGAAAAGGAACTCCAGTGATGTTAAAGAACAATTCCTAACGAATGCTAGTGATAATGCAACGCAAGTGTAATTAGGATGGATATAACTTCCCAAGTTAGTCATTGGCAGGCTTCCAAAGAGGAATGCAGGGTTTGTGGCAGGCTAGTCAAATTTTGTTTCCAATCGAATAGAAATTGGCTTAGTAACAAAATTATTGGATTCTCATAAAGTTTACTACAATTAGTCTACAGAAACTAAGCAGTGAGTTCGAAGTTGATCGGTACTGTCCTATCTATGTTTAATTAATTCTATCGGGACTTTGATATCTTAAGTATTTTCGATATCTTGTATCCTGTGGACCGAATTGAAATATTATTTGAATTACAAATTGGCTCGCTTACCAGAAATCAGAAATGCTGTTTTAATTTTAACTAGCAGCCTTTTGCATAAAATATATTTTAATGTTTAAATTTTTTAAGTTTTAATTAAATTTACTATCTGCTTTATGTTTTTATTTAAATTATAACCTTTTATACATGAAGCGACCTATTATATTGTTGTTTTCAATACTATACTACTGTACTATGTTTCTCATCATGCTTTGTTCACTTATGTTTTTCACATTAATTATTTACCAACCAAAATTAGTTAATGTTTTTGATAAAGAGATTACACATTTCATGCTGTATTGCACACCTATTACAAAATCTTCCAATGAACAATGCATCATATGTCAATGACTCAGAGTTTACTCTCGTATATCATGATAACTAGCTATATTTAAATGCATTGATAAATAAAGATGTTGAATCTGAAATGCCTGTTTGACAGCTTATATTAAGAGTATTATAGAAACCTCATTCTTACATCAGTTCAATTATATAATCAACCATTGAATCAACAGATAAACTGTATCTCAAAGGGCATAAAGATGAATTTTCCATAACATATTTAACTATCAAAACGGACCTTTTAGATCGAAAATCCATCGCTTTTATTGTAGGTAATAATTTAATTAACGTCCATTGCTCGTTAGTTTCATTTTAGTGTTTACTTTTAATTGTAAATTACTGATAGTGTTCTTGATATTCAACATGATACGAGGAATTATTGGAAATGCAGCCGATGTATGTAAATTAAACTGTTTATCATATGAATCATTCAAATTTAATAGTAAATGATATTGGTGCTTACGAAAATAAATAAAATTAATTGCATTAATTATAATGAGACCTTCCATGAAACGCTTTTGTTAGGGCTGTGTTACATTTGATTGAAGACCGAATTCGGGAATTAAATACGGTTACGCCGAATTTCCTGTAATTTAACAATCCATTTAAATTAGTAATTTTGGTATAAATAATTATTTATTATAGTAAGCTGACGCTAATTTGTGTTCAGAACTTATTGTTTTTTTTTTGTAATTGTACTTCCTGTAAGATGAGTATTTTATTTATTATATTCAATATTATTAACTTTATTGTCTTAAATTATACTCTTACGCCTGTAACCTTAAATAAATACTACTACAAAAATTATTGTTTTTGTATAGATTTGTACTTTTACAGTCAATTTGTATATTTTTTTCTTAATGCCTTTTGTAATAATTTTTGTCGAGACTTATACTAACTTAGGCTATGGTTAGAACCTTGAATAAGTATTACTAGTAAAATTAATGTTTATTTACAGATTTGTACTGTTCCAGTCATTTCGTACTGTAGGTATTATTTATTTCGTTTTATTAAAACTTTTTGCCGAAACTTGTACTAACTTATACTGCTATGGCTGGAACCGTTAATAAATACTACTAATAAAATAATTGTTTATTTTTAGTTTTGTACTTTTATAGTGAAAACGTTTTTTTTTTCCTTTTGTAATATATTTGGCCGAAACCCTATAGCCGAATTCGGTATCGAAACAGATCAAATGTATCAATGCCTTAACACCAATGCTGACATTTTGTAATATAAAGTCATGTACACATTAATGAGTTACTGTAAATTTACACAAGCTGTAACCTACATTTCTGTGTGGATTATACGTCATATGTGACTTGGATAAAGATGTTCTCGAGGATAACAAGAGCATCTGGCTTATTGTGCATACAATTTATTATATTGTGTTATAATGGTGAATATTAATTTAAAGAATATTGTTGTTAGTAAAGTAAGCGGTTTAAGTTTACATACAATAAGGGACTTTCTTTTGTCGTAAAATTTTGTTAAAACACTATTAAAATAAAAGAAAAAATGTTTTGGCATATACTAAATACTTCTTTTAAATCAGTTATTCTTACATAGTATAAAACAAAGTCGCTTCCGCCGTTTGCATGTTTAGATCGTATAAACAACGCAACGGATTTTGATGCTGTTTTCATCCTCAGACAGATTGATTTAGAAAGATTTATATGTCTGCTTATATCCTTCGAGAGTACGGGTGAAACCGCGGGGAACAGCTAGTAATATGATACATGCAAAAAAGATTTATGTATGCTTCTACATTTTCTGTTACAGTTATTGTAAAGTAACGCATAGTAAGTTACAGTAACTCGTCAGTGGGTACCCGGCCTAATGAATCTGTAAATATATTAATTAGTTGACATGTATAAAGAATATAATATATAATATTTCATCATTTTATTGAGAAATGTAAACGTAATATGGTATATAAAGAGTTTTAAGATAATTGGTAACTTGAGATTTTTCAAAAATCTTCTATTTGATGTAAAAATGTAAATATATTAGTTAAATTTAAATTATATTGAATATATTATAGTGAGAAGATATTTATTGTGTGGTCATGCTATAGAGAGATTTTGGAAGGACCAATAATGTGGTGTGAGGCATGAATGACTTACTTAATTATATAAACGAAAATAAATAACGATTTGAAATAATGATTATTTTATTTCTTCAACACATAAAAACAACTATCCATTTATTGCCCTTAAATGTATATGTTATAGTCAAACATCGGCGCTTCTAGGTTTGGCTAGTCAAACCCTAGGTCTGACATAAGGTCTTAGACAAAGTCCAAACCAATATCGTTTTTTTACCTTTGGCTAACAAATTTTTGTCTAATCCTAAGAGTGACTAGTTTGGACAGTCAAACGCCGAAACTCATTTTAATAAAATCGGGGTTTGACTAGTCAGACCTAAATTTGGCACAGGACTGTATTAGTTTGTGAGATTAGGTATAATAAGAGCATATTTTTAAATTTGAATGTTTATTGTTTCAATACTAATATAAGAATGGATTGACAAGTAATCAGAATAAGTAAAAATATTTTTTGTTATTTTGTATTAAGACAATAATTAATAAACAAATTACTATTTATTTCGACAAGGTGACACGTTATGGCATTTTGAGTTGCACAATACATTTTTTCTTTTACATTTACACAATTTTGAGGAGCATTTTTTATTGCAGTGGCATCTTATAAAACCTTGGCCCCCTTAGAGACAACTGAACGTCAGGATGTATAAACCTGTTTGAACATGTAACAAGTGCAGTACAAGTTAACGTTTGACCGCATTTGCCTTAGTCGCGTCTAGGATAGACTAGACAAAGCCCGAAACAGATAATTTTACTTTCAACGTTTGACTAAAAATTTAGGTATTTCTAGGTTTGACTAAAAATACATCAGTTAACGGCCGAAATTAAAATATATTTCGTAGTTTGCCGAAAGGCGCTGGTCAAACCTAGGATGAACCAGTTATTTCGCGAAGAGACTGCACATCGATCTTTGACTATAACATATACATATGGCTTTAGAAAAGTTGTATCAGGGGCTCAATTCTGTAAGGAAAATTTCACTAACTCGAGGATGTTTCGTCGCGGCCTCCGTGCTCTGTCTCTTTCGTTAACTACGCTAATACTACTAATCACGTGAGAGATAAGCTCTCCGAGAAGCGGCTCGCCGACGAAGTTTGTATTAGCTGAATAAGGGGGGTGTATTTTCAAAATACTTAGGAAAATAATAATTGAAGGGGACTTATTGAGCAATACTGAAGCCAATTTTTATTTTTTATATTTAGATCTGCTAGACGGATTTCAATGAAATTTTTGACCTTTGATCTGACTACGAAGGTGCAGGCAAAAGTTTTCTGTTTTTTAATAGTTTGCATACAATTTTGACATTATGAATGGGGTAAAGTAGTACTATATTTTATCACGTTGGTTCGTCAAAAACATAGAAGTTAAAACTACCTTAAAAAAAAAAATAAGAGAATGAAATATATTTGTTTCCCCTAGCGGAAATTTAGATGGAACTGCGGGGGACAGCTAGTGATTGGTATTGTTGTAAGTGGCCAATATAGACAAAATCAATATTAGATAACATCATGTAATGACATGAGGAATTACAATATGAAGATGTCCACATTTCAATGAAGCACGATAACTGTAACACTGAAAAATGTTTGTAAGTTAAAAAGCGAAAAGTGTGAATTGGACTCGCATACCAAGGGTCCCGTACTATCTTACACTATTCAACAAAACGCCGAAATAACAGGTTCTTTATATTTTATTATTTCTTGTTATAGCAACTCCTCCTATCCTCTCCTCTCCCCTCATCTGTGTTCCCAGATACTTACAACTTGGGGCTCTTTAAGAAAATAGTGAATAGGCTACTAACGGGAAAGCGAGCTCCATCTCCGGCCTCATCTTCACTCAGGTGAGATTGAGGCCAATCGCATTCCCGTCAGAAATTAAAAAAAAACCACAGCAGTACACACTGTGATTTAAGTATCTACTATTACGGTTCAAAAGATACCTCCAAAATAGCCATTCAATAGACGGACAGACGGACGGACAATGGAGCCTTAGTAATAGGGTAAGAAGCCTTTAAAATGCAAGGAAATTAACTAGGCAGTGTTCTTCTTCATCAATGTATAACTTGACAGGCCAGTTGGCTTGGTGGTTAGCGACTCTGACTGCAAAACCCAATGTCGTGGGTTCGATTCCCACCCAGGACAAACATTTGTGTGCATGAACATGTCTGTTTGTTCTGTGTCTGGTTGTAAATATCTATATAAGCATGTATTTAAAAAAAAATTGTATTACATGTAGTATATCAGTTATCTGGTTTCCATAGCACAAGCTCTGCTTAGTTTGGGATCAGATGGCCGTGTGTAAAGAATGTCCCACGATATTTATTAGCTTAACTACAAGCTCTGCTCTTACAGCAAGATTAATTAGTTCACTATAGGCTCAATATTGACTGGTGGACTTCCAGTATCCCTCCAGATATTATCTTTCACCGAAAAGTGACATTTAGTTACTCTACGGCTTCCAAACTGTTCCTTATCTCCACCAAATAAAGTTCAAAACAGCTATACATCAAAATTACTATCCAGGTGGTACTAATCGTATGACGAAACAGAAAATAAGTTAATTACCACGTTGGGGCATGTTGACACTGGAATGATTCATCGTTTTCAAAGACAGATGCCTACGTGCCCCGGGCTTTTATATTACGCAGAAAACACCGCTTTTATGGCTGTACCTTTATTATCTTTTGTTGTTGGTAATTAGAGAAGGATATTAGTTGGAATGACTTGGAGTTTTCGTTTTTTTGTTATGTCATTTTTGTTGCGGGATGCTATCGGTTGCAACGGGTGAGATGTTGTACTCCGTTTTTTATTGTTTTCTATTCTTCTCTAATAATTTTATTATAATTCCAGATTAAAAAGGCTCTGTGGTTAGCATGCCCCACATTAATATCCAGCGGGGTTATAAAAACGCGTACATGTAATGTAAGTTTGTTTGTTACGCTTTCACGTGAAAACTACTAAACCGATCATCATGAAACTTTGTACACATAGAATACTTTTTATGCCGAGAAAATGTTAAATTTCTCGGGAATGCGGGTGAATCCGCGGAGACAGCTAGTACTTAATAAAAGTCGAAAAAACATGTTTATTGTTTGGGGACCCCCTTCATTTCTGTATATTATTTTCATAGATTGAATCTAAATTTCAAAAGATACAGTCCTGTGATAGACGGACGGACGGACAGCGTAGACACCCTTTGGGTCCGGAACCCTAAGACAATTATGTTTGTTTGTTTATCTTCTAGCCGTTCCTAAAACATTCATCAGATTGGGAAAACTTTGGGGAGATGTAGTACCCTAGCCTAAAGCTATGCCGGAAACAAATTAATGTTTGATTGAATGGATTTGGACTATATATAGCACAGGCATAGAATAGCTTATGGATTAACACATCTTGGGGTCACTGGATCCCTCTCGCCTCGGGTAATACCAATGGGTGGACGCTATAGTAAAATTGTTGAGCGGTAATAACACATAAAAATGTATTTTTTTTAAACTGAAAGAATAAAAAAAGTACTCATACTCTTTTCGACTCAAGGAAAAAAAAGAGGGGCTCAGTGCCTTTACTTTGACCCACAGCATGAGTACCTACTCGAATACATACTTCGTCGACGAGCCGACGCAACGAGCCCTTCGAGAACGGATCTCTCACGGAATTGCCATTGTAACGGAAGAGACAGAGCATAGATGCCGCGGTGGTCTAGACTATTCTAATTGTATTCAAATTTGAGGTTTGGTCAAACGACATCTATAAGCAAATGTGTGGCGACCTGACTTTTTTTTCTTTTTTTATCCATCTTCCAGAAAAATGAGTTCATCTAAGACCTTTTTATGCTTGACTTGATTTATAGCATTGGACAGATACTTTGTGTCTTTTACTAGGTTGGAAAGAAATGAGAATATTTTTAGGTTCATTAGGGGTAGTAGTGTAGGCGTACGATAACCTTGCCAATCCTCAGGTTTGATTTCCATGCAGGATAAATATGAACAAAATTTATTTGTATTACAATTTCTGCTTTTCCAACATGTCTAGAAACCGCGTTAATTCTATTAAAAGTTGCCTTTCCATGCGCATTTCACAAATACCATTTAATTTATAAATAGGAAGCTGACAGTCTGATATGACCATTTGACCATCTAACACCTAATAAAAGTTAACAGTACTGACTATAATTATTATAATAAATGCAGTAAAATATCAACATACATATCTTCACGCCAATAATTCCACTGGAGACATTTTAAGTCCCAACCTGGGTGCACGGAGGCAGAAGAAACGCCACAACACGTGCTTATAGAGTGCTCCAGCATTGCAGATCAACGGGCACAGATACTCCAATCCCCAGCATCGCTCCCGGCCGCGGCAACCTGAAAAGGTTGCTAGCTTTCTGGGACAACTTGGGATGGCTGGAGTAAGAGGCTGACGTACAATGGCCCATTCAAGAGGCTAAGTACGGAGGAAGCCCTGTATAACTAACTAACTATGTCCGAACGTGACATATGTGGTAACCGTTGTCGTCATCTTTTAAGCATATTACCAATCCCCACCTATAAATAATCATGTCCAAACAAAGAAGCATCTTAAATTGAAATAAAAAAAACTCGTAAAAAAAAAGTGACTGTTTATTTGAAGCAAAAATCCTAATTAAAACCTTATGTACATAGGTTTAAGTATGAATTAACTATAACCGGCGTAACTGTAGAGAGACTTCCCGTGTCGGGATATCATATGATGCTATTTTCCGGTGTTAGGGGAAAGGGTTATAACGAATGTAAGTTGGGTATTTTGTACACACTTATTGTTAAAAGGGTTAATTTTTCATTGTTACGCCACCTCTTACTACCCTCTCACTACCCTCTTACTGTCCTACTGTGTACATAGACCTTTTTGAAATATAGCGTAATAATAAATTTTGTAAATGGAGCTTATTTTAAAAGATTTTATTTAACAATCTCAGCATGGTCATAACCTTACAAAGTCGAAGAAGGTACTGGCTTGATTGTGCATGATTTTTGCTGCTATCAGATATATTTGTTGATAATTTTGTGAAGTATTTAGACGACTCCATCCATCAAACTATCGTGAAAATTCTAAATTTTCCACTTAATAATAAGGTGCAAGGCATTACCCGTTTCGAAGGCCTAGACATCAGAAAATATTCTAGTGTATTTGATATTACAAAAATTTTGCCAAGTAAGATAATTAGACATTATTATATCGAGTTGCATGCCGGTTATTCTCAGTTGAAGGCTTACTTCTTAACCGGTGGTAACTTCAGTGCCTATTACCTTCATAAGTGTAGGGCCTAAATTTTGAATTTCATGTATTTTGTGAAATACTTATCAAGGAACCATTGTATAAAGGTATTGATATTTAGAAGAAGTAGAGCTCTTAGTACAGAGTTCTTCCATCTAAGTACTACCCACCTTGCCGTGTTTTACTGTGTTTCGGTAGATAGATCGAAAAAGAAGAAGATAAAATATAGACAAAGAATTGACCCTTGAATTAGATTGAAGAGTTGACTGTATTTCATATTTTAAGGTGGTGGTACTTCATTAAGAACCTTGTTAAATTCAACTTAGGTTTCCTTTTTATCAAATTCTATTTATGTTTACTTTTTCCAACATCCCATACATATATGAGATAGTTCATTGTTATGAATAATTTCAAAAAGTATTTAGCAAAAAGTTTACTTTGTGATTCCAACCTTTATAGAGTTAAATTAAATTAGAGAAAAACGTCAGGGTCAATGAACGCGCAATGTGGCCACACGCACAAAATTAAGTCTAGCTGTCGTTTATTACTTTTTGTTTGTTCGTTTTGGTTGTTTTATGTTTTTGGGGCACATAGAAGATTACTCGTCCCTTTTTAACTTTGAGTCTGACGAGGTTTTTGATATAAGTACTGTAGTTTGTGTTTTTGATTTATTTTGGGTTCTCTACAAGGTAAAGTCCCATGTGACTTAGTAATGAGATAATTTCTACTGAATTCAGCTATTTGTCATGATTTTTTTTTAAGTATAAAATCTTAATTTGATTAATGACCATAGATACACAGTCTTTCAGTCACATCAATGTCAAGTTACCTACTGTTTTTGTCACAAATAAACACGTCATTTTTAACGTTTTAACGACTTCGAAAAAGCAGAGGGTTAGTAATTCGGTTGTATTTTGTTTATGTTTATTAAAGTACTCTAACATTTATGAAACGATTTCAAAAAGTAGAATTTTTGCAATTGAGTTTCTGCCCCATGTGTTCTCATATCAAATTAATTTGTGTTGGACTTTGGATTCCAGAGGTATATCAGGAAACTCCTCAAAATCAAATAGAAAATGTGAAATGATCAAAGTATTACTAGGTTTATGATAAAAGTAGTTTAGGACATTTTTAGATTATTTTTATGCTCAATTTTGGGAATTGTTAAGAACAGAAAGGGTGTAAATACCTATATAAATATGCATTTAGAAAAAAAATTGAATAGTATATCAGTTATATGGTTTCCATAGTACAAGCGCTCCTTAGTTTGGGATCTGATGGCTGTGAAAAGAATCTCCTGAGACATTTATTTATATATAAAAGAATGACAAACTTTTTTTATACGGAATACTCAAAAATATTCAAGTGGGGTGCATAAATTAATGTACTTACCTCTTTAATTGTTGATCAGTTAACGAGAATGTTTTAAATTTTACCGTTTCCTTAATTAAAACTTGCTTCGCTTAAACGTATTTTTAATGTTGTTACTTCAGGGCTTGACTCGTAAAATTTTATAAGCTAAAAATTTTAATGAAACCTTTTAAAAAGTTTTTACGGTTACCCTGCTCGTGTTTTAATTTATTGGCTGCGAAGTTTAGGCTAAAATGACAGTATTTTTATGTGGTAATTTAATTTGACTGAGTGTTTGAATCATTACCTGACTTTTTTTAATGATTTAACAAGGATTGGGATCAGAGGTCAGTTTAACATCATATTTTAGGGTCATTTATTTTTTGATCTGGCGTGAAGTTACTAGAAGTATACTGATGACAGCGTGGACTTTACACCTTGCATTGTGTCCAGAAAGGCAGGCAGCGAAGACAAAGAATAATTATAGCGGCAACAGAAATGCATTACCTGTGAAAACGTTAACTGTCTAACTATCATGAGATACAGCCTGGTGACAGACGGACAGACATAAAGACAGAGGGACAGTAGTTTTAGTGATAGGATCCCGTTTTACCCATTGGGTACGGTACCCTAAAAACTGGCAAAATCTCTTGTAATGTGTAATGCACCAAGTGGTCAGAAAGCATTGCGTTGAATCCAAATTATAGGCAGCAATGGATGATGATGACTGAAAGCTATTAGAGAACCGAAGGAACCGACATGGCTTCGAGGATTATGTTACTGTAGAGATACTATAATGGTTCTTTTTACAATATTGATGCGGTACCCTAAAATATGCACATTACAGATAATTGTCATAATTGTTGATAATGTCCCTAGGTACTTTTCATATTTTTTTTTATAATTTATTATATATCCTGGGACATTTCTATACACATAGCCATTTTGAACCAAGCAGAGGTACTATGGTAACCAGATGACTTATATTAATTATTTTAATAAAAATATTATTTGAAATACATACTTATTTGTATCCTACTAACATTATAAATTCGAAAGTGTTGTTGTGTTGGATGTATGTTACACTTTAACGCAAAATCTACCAAACGGATTTGGATAAAACTTGGCACACACAAAGATAGTGCCCTGGAATAACACGTAGAATACTTTGTGCCGGGAAAATGTTACATCCCTGGGGAACGCGGGTAAAACCGCGAGGCCAGTATGCAATAAACATTGGTAACCCAGACACAAAAATAATTTTCATATAAATGCCTGTCCAGGATGGGAATCGAACCCACACCGTGTGGTTTGGTGGGCAGGGTACTCCAACCAGCTTGTCGAACGCAATAATAAAAAGTAAACACAAATGCTTTGAACATTGAAAAAATTACGTATACATTACGTAGAAATGTTAATAACAGTCAACGCAAATATTGTAGAAGAACAAATATTTCTCACAATTCAAATAAGACCATTCCATCACAGGCACCTTGTTTACTTACTTAAGGAATGTACAGTTGGATACTGCTTGTATACCGTAAGTATATTTACTTTAAGAAGTACTTATTATACATAAATACTTAATACTGTATGAGCGTTTTGATGGTAATTTGATACGAGACTTGCTGTCCCATGCGGTTTCTTCACACATGGTTACCGGATCTTAAATTAAGCAGAGTGTACTGCTTGTAGTATGGCTACCGGGTAACTGATATACTACATATAATACTTTTTAAATACATACTTATATATATATTTACATCCAGACACAGAACAAACAGACATGTTCATGCGCACAAATGTTTGTCCTGGGTCGGAAGCGAACGCACGACCTGCGGTGTGGCAGTTAGGGTCTCTAACCACCAAGCCTATTGGCCTGTATAGCCTATCATTCGTGCAATCACGTCTGGATGAAATTTGGCACAGAGACAGATTAAAGTCTAGAATCGCGGAGAAATTTTACGGCTAGAACAAATCACACAAATATTTTATGTATCTGTTTTGTTTATAAAAACTGGCTGTCCCCGCATTCCCGAAGGATATAATATTTTCCCGGAATTATTATTATAATATTTATTCCGGGATTTTCCTGTGTGATTTGTGTGATTTGTTCCAGCCCGTAAAATTTCTCGGCGATATTTTTGAGAGATCCCCAAATAAAAAAAATACCCAATTGATGTGTTTATTATTATTTATATCATCTGTCATGGCTACATTTTTCAGCAACGATTATTTGCTTACGATTCGGCACACTTGAAAGTTTTAGGCTCTTGCTTATCCACCATCCAACCACGAGCGTCTTATCACGTCCGCCATCTTGGATTAAGAAAGACTTCACAGCTAAACGTACAATGTGAGCAAAAACGATTTTTTTTATTCCACATTGGCCGACAAACAAGCTGACGGTCTACCTGATGGTAAGTGGTCACCGCCGCTTATAGACATTTACAACACTTTTGGCATCGCCAATGCGTTGTCGACCCTGAAACGTGTAGTTGTTAAGATGCATGTGTCTGTAATTGCACCGCCCCCCTTACCTTTCTAACTGAAACACAGTAATACTAGTTCACTACTGCTTCACGGCGGAAATGGTAAGGTAGTAGTACTTCCCTGGACGAATTCTGCACTATCTACTACTCTATTGCGTATGCATAACTTTAGCTCGATCGGATGGGAGGCCTGGGTCTATGATAATTCCGATGCAAGATTTTTCCCAAACATACTGACAGGTGCAATAGCAACTTTGTATAAAACAGTGTTATACAAACCATTCTAATTACGTTCGAATATTGTACGCAACCCTACATGTGCGAAACCAACTCGCACTTAGCAGGATCTTTTTAAAGTCGCAAATAGAAATAGCAGATGTTGATAGCTCGTAAAAGTACAATAAACGGGATATGTGTCTGTTAATTTGTCTAATAGCTTAGGGGCGTGTACTTTGGACCAATTAATCAACGTTTTATGCCCAAGTCCCTTTGTTACTGCTGAAATGAGCGCCACAGGATGGGACAGAACTTAGTTATAATTCATTGGGAGCAGTTACCGGACCCTAATACATAGCGAGCTCATGGTTTTCGTGGAGCATAGTTTGGATGTAATGTTATTGTAGTATATTTTATTTGTTAATAAACTTTTGCTTGGATGCTGTGCAGTGCGGTTTTTTAGTTTTGTCCATGTCAGTCGGGCGCAAGTCCGGACTTAATTAATATATTTTTAGTAGCAAAAAGCTGTAAATTGCAGGGTTATACTAATCACGCCAATGGTATGTTATTAGATTTAGTTTTTTTTTTGGTTGGTGTTTTTCTGAAGCAATTCACTCCTAAATGTTATTGGAAACCTACTTATATTATTAATGTACCAGGACGAGAAAAGCAAAAGATAGATCGTTGTGGACAATGCTTTGGGAGACCTATGCTGGGAAGCAAGACAATCATGAAACCGATGTCTTATAGAAATATTATTTACATTTATGTACAACTTAAACTAATTTAATTTGTAGTATTGAGTAGAAATAAATTAATTGTAACTTATTAGATTTTTAATAAAGGCTATTATCATATCATTAATGTTAAAGAATTTGTGTTTGGAAGTTTGTTCCACATACGGCTTAGCCGATTTGTATGAAATTTGGCACATAGACAGCTTATAAACTGGATTAAGACCTAGAATACATTTTATCCCGGGAAAATGTTAATTCTTTCAGGAACGAGTTTAACCGAAGAACAGAACCTAGTATTTAATATCAAATAGTAAAAGTCGTTAAAAATCGTTAAACATAGTAATCTCTTCCAAACACTGAAAATCTCAAATACCCATCAATATTTCACAAAAGGCTTTACATTACATCTCAAATAAAGTACAGCACGGAATATTTCACGTTTGTACGTACAATGCAAAGCGAAGAACGAAGAATTCACTTTGGACTACACAAAGCCTTCTCTAGGGAATGCAATGTATAAATTCACAAAAACATGGCTCTAAAGCCTACGGCACATAGAACGCTGAGTGGCAGCTAAACGAGGGAATAGCGGGAACTTTAGATAAGTAACATTTTAAAGGGTTTGTACTAAAATTGGTGCATTGATTTAAATTATAAATTTTCAAATGTATCGAATTTCTTCATTACATTCACTTATCTTGACGGTACGAAAAACAATTGAAAATCACACATTTTCCTAATTTGAATTTGGAATTATGTTCTTTAAAATTTAAACTTTCAATGATACCAAAATCAGCCAGATACAAATAGTATAGCCAAAGAGATTTTATTACAAGTTCATACATACTATAATGCGAAAAGACTTTTTCCCCAACCTAATATAATATATGGCACTTATCTTATGGATTCCAATCTATATTATAGCCGCTTGACAGTGGCGCCTTTTAGGGCCAAAATTGGTACTATCAAACAGTTTGGAAGCAGTCTTCTACTTGTATTATATAATACTAGCTGTTCCCCGCGGTTTCACCCGAGTTCCCTAGGGATTTAATATTTTCCCGACACAAAAAGTATCCTGTTACTTCTAATACCTCCAAGAATATATGTTCTATTTGTAGGATAGGGATTTATATCGCTACATCGCTATATGACTACTGTAATTAAAGGAAATGGGGGCCTGGAGCTCCAAAATACAGGCCCAGACTTAGTTTGGACTCCAGATCTCCCTCAAATTGCAATTTTTTCCCAATCTTCCTGTCAACTGTATTTTATCATTACATGTAATTTGTGGAGATAAATAAAATAAATTATTATTATTATCGCTGATATTAGAAGTCATATGTACTGAAAATTAATTACGGAGGTAAATCTGAAATTAAAAAGAAATATTGTCTTAGCCTCTAGGATTATATGAATAAAGTTTTAAATGATAGCTCCATTTTTAGAGCCTCAGATATTCCTCGTATTGAATGTATGGTATAAAAAAAATCCACAAAAAGAAATATATTCTTCATACAGACGGCGATATTTTCAGATATTTATTATACGAATAAAAAGTTATTGTGAATCAAACTCACCCTTTTTTCGGAGTTATTAAAAAAAACAAACACGCGTAGAGAATTCTCAACTTATCTTGACCTTCAGACGTGTGAATTTAAAAAACTATGTAAAGTGTGTTCGTGGGTTTGGAAAATGGGTTCCGCATACATATTTAAGAAAAGATTATTGCATTTAACTGATACCTGCCACTTTTTGTTAGGCTTATGTAACTTGAAACTTATGTTAGTTTGTTTTGGGTGTGTTTTAGAATTTAGATCCACTTCATCAACCTACGGAATTAAAATTTAACAAGTAGTTTCAGTTTTTTATACCATATAGTCCGAGGAAACAAGCAGGTGGTCCACCTGACGGTAACTGGACCGCCTATGGACATTTGCAACACCAGGGGCATCGCCAATGCGATGTCGTCCCTGAGACGTGAAGTTGTTAAATCTCTTGTGCCTGTAATTTCACCGGCCCCCTTACTGCTCTAACCGAAACACAGAAATACAAGTGCACTACTGCTTCACTGTGGAAAGGGGGAAGGTCTTAGTACTTCCCCGGACGAACTCTGCACTAAGAGCTCTACTACTTGAAAATGTTTCAATAACTGCATTGACAAGACATTTGGTAAGCACACAATGCCACGATAAAAACTGACTCTGGCATAACATAATGGTAAGACTTTTGTGAGTGAATTTAACCTAAATATCCTAAGAAATATGTTCAGTAACTAGATATTAGACGCTTATAAAACGCTACAACTATCCATAAAAGCCTGTGGCGACATCTATGAACACTCCTACAATCCTTCACCACCCGCACCACAGTGATATGGCAACATCTATGAACAAGTAGAAACAAGCGAGAATCCTACATCGCGATATCAAGATTCTCTTAGGATTTGACATATATATGTACATGCATCCAACATCAACATCAACCGCGGTCCCCAGGCATGATCTCCTAGATTGGCGGAATATCTTCCCTTTTAAATGTTGGTGTCTCATACCTCGCTCCTCCATAAGCCTTTATTCAGACACAAAAAAACGATATTTACAAAATAATAAACTTAACTGCTGAGACGGTAACATCGACAACTACTGATGTGTTAACTCGGAAATAACAAAACTCGATTTAACTCGAGTTAAAATTCACGTAACTCGGGTTGAACTCGAGTTAATTGAATGGAAGAGTGAATGATTACTATTATTTCCTCAGTTTCGCATTATTTGTAAGAAAACATTGGAACAGACAAATTATATTTTTATCTGTTTCAATTTTTTCTTTTTCAAATTATGTATTAATAATGTACTAGCTGTACCCTGCCACGCTTCGCTGTGGTACATTGTGATTGAATGGTTGAGAAATGAGAAACAAAACAAAGACGCTTGCGGATATGTGACTGATGCAAAAAATAGATAAAAACAAAACTTAATGCGGATTATTCGAGTTTATCATGCTAAAATTTCAGCTCGATCAATGCAGAACTTTTTGAGTATTTGAAGCGCACACAAACCAACATAACATTTATATAAATACTCGTATAGATTGGGAGAGTTATACTAATAAAAGTAAAAAAGAAAAAAGAAGCCCAACTTGAGTTTACTCGAGTCGACCATCACTCGACAACATCGTCTGTTTGCCCAACTTTGGCTATGACCTCATCCATTTCATTCAACTCTACTCGGTTTAGAGCTAAAATAGCCATAATATCTTAACCAATATTAAACAGAGGGAATTGTGAATTTGTACATAGGGTAATCTCCGGGACTACTGCACTAATTCTAAAAAGTCTTTCACTGCTAGAAAGCTACTATTCCCGAGTGACATAGGCTATGTTATAATACCGGGATAAAGTAAATCCCTAGAGAACACAGGTGAAGATAAAAGCATGTTTTGTAAATATGTCTGACTTAAGTAACATTCCATTCTTCATTACGGATTAGCTAAAAAGGATTCCCAACTTTACTAATAGCGTATGAGCGTATCTTATTGATTGAGAGATTAACGGGCCTGGCTTGGTGGTTAAAGACCCTGACTGCCAAGACGCAGGTCGTGGGTTCCCAACCAGGACAAACATTTGTGTGAATGAACATGTCTGTTTTGTGTCTGGGTGTAAATATCTATATAAGAATGTATTTAAAAAAGTAGTATATGTGGTATATCAGTTACCTGGTAGCCATAGTACCACCAGTCAGCTCAGCTTCATTTGGGATTTGGTAACCATGTAAAGAATGTCCTGGAATATTAATTTATTACTAGCTGTACCCTACGGTTTTACGCGCGTTCCCAAGGGATGTCATATTTTGGGGACATAATATAGCCTATATGATATTCCCGGAAATCCTCTATCTATGTACCACGTTTCATCCAAATCTGTATAGTAGCTTTTGCGTGATACCCGCGTTCCTGAGGGATGTGACGTTTCCCGGGAATAAAAAGTAGCATATATGTTAGTCTAGGATATGCTCTATCTATGTGTCAAGTTTTATCCAAATTTGTTCGGTAATTTTTACGAGAAAGAGTAACTAACATCCATACTCAACATTCGCATTTATAATATTAATAGGATTTTTATTTATATCTTTGAGGGACCCTAAAAAGTCGAGAACAGCAATGTCTACATCTCCAGGCTGGTCACGTAGTCCCCTCACGTATTCAGATAAAGCTAGAATAAGCTGACGTCACAGACCGCCTGCCTACGTGGGATTGCGGTCTAAGAATCCGAGGACACCCATTATGGACCACTTGAATACTTCTATCTTATTCACTTTTCTCGTTTTAAAAAGTTTTACGTGACTGTTAAGGTGGAATGGCTTTATGCGGTTTACAGTTTCTGGTATAACAGGTATCCGTGGTTATTCGGGAAATGTTTTATTCTGGGACACTCTTTGGGATTTGAGCATCGTTTAACTTTGGCAGTTTGGGCGTGATTTTTTTATTGAATTTGGAAGAAATACATTTTATAAATAAAGCTATAAAAATTTGACAGACCAAATCACGTTTATATTTATTACAATACATATATTGATAGGCGGGTTGATAGTTACTACCAAACGTCGGGGGTTCGATTCCCACTCAGGACAGGACAAACATTAATGTGCATGAAAATGTCTGGATATAAATATGTATCGCTTATCGTACGTACGTACGTACGTACGCTTACGAGTAGTAGAGCTCTTAGTGCAGAGTTCGTCCGGGGAAGTACTACCACCTTATCCATTTCTGCCGTGAAGCAGTAGTGCATTTGTGTTACTGTGTTTCGGTTAGAAAGGTAAAGGGGCCGGTGAAATTACAGGCACATGAGACTTAACAACTTCACGTCTCAGGGTCGACAAAGCATTGGCGATGCCCCTAGTGTTGCAAATGTCCATAGGCGGCGGTGACCACTTACCATCAGGTGGACCGTCCGCTTGTTTGTCGGCCCATGTGGAATAAAAAAAAAAGTGTTTTAAATCGAATCCCAGGAGATTTATTTCATTTTATTAATAAACTAGATTTTCATCCCGCTTTTTATTATGCCATATTTTTGTCCCCTTAGGGGGTAAATAACCTAATATGCGGATGAATTCGCCGGGGACGTTAGTATTGAAGTGAAAATTCTTGTCCGGCTTTAAAATTCTGATCGACAACATTTTTGTGTCACAAAAAATAAATGAATGATACAACACAATTTATGCTATTCAACCAGCAATACAAAAGTTTCACTTCTATCGTATGTCTTTACAACACACCCTGTTTTTTTAATCTACGGTATAGTTTTCTTTCCAGGAAAATATAAGATAACCAATACGATTTTGGAGCGGTTAAAATAAAATTTGTTTAAAAATATTCAATTTCAGTTTCAAGCAAATAAAAAAAAATGCGCAGTATTGCGTAGAATTTAACGCACGGATAATTTTAAAATCAATTATCCAAAATAGCCACCTATCCATCTGACTGGGTACAATTTAATTATAAATTGCGCTACAAAAACGGTAAATAAATTTTCACATTTTAACCGTGAAGCAGTAGTGCACTTGTATTACTGTTTAGTGTTGTACTGTGTGTGTAGTGTTTCGGTTAGAATAGTTAGAAAGCCGGTGCACATGAGGCTTAACAACTCCACGTCTCAGGGTCGAAAACGCTTTGGTGATGCCCCTAGTGTTGCAAATGTCCATAGGCGGCGGTGACCACTTACCATCAGGTGGACCATGTGCTTGAGACGGCTCTAATGGTAAAAAAAAATCTTAGTATTTATGTATTTAAAAAAAGAAAAAGGGTTATTTTGTTAACTGATACTAGTCCAATTTCCAAAGTATGAAACTCTGCAATTTGGGAATAGATTGACGTTTGCATAGAATATCCCAGGATAATTAATTTCACCCTGTACCCTGACATTTAACAGTTACAAAAATCTTTGGTTTAACCTAAATATTTAAGATTGCCCGTAGTTTCTAGCTTTTACAGAAACATACTCGTATACACATAGTAACAAAGAATATCTTGATAACCGTTACAATTTCAAATTAATTTAATAATTCTCTTACACACAGCATTTTTTAAATTATATTTTATATCTGAATAAATAGACTAGCTTCCGTCTCGAGTTACCAAAAATCGAATGTATCACAGAATTGTAAAATGGGCCATGTTACTGTTACTTCTTAATAAATTATCATTTTAACAGTGAAAGAATTATTACAATCGACCAAGTAGTTTTTAAATTAATTAATTATGAACTAAATTACAAATGTTTTCCCGCAAAATTATTAGTGTAGATTAGTAAAAAAAGCAGCATTTTTCAAATTTAATTTTAAAACAATCTTAATAGTAGTTTCCGTCTCGAGTTACCGAAGAATCGAATGTATTCCAGAACTGTAACATAGCTTCTGAGAAAACGATATTTCTAACAGTAAAAGAATTATTAAAATAGGTGCGTTTGTAAGTTAATTTATTACAAAGTAAATTACAAAATCATTTCTCATTAAAATATTAGTGTACATAAAAAAAAGCAAAGTTTAATTAATGTCCCAGTAACGCAATCACTTGGCCTTCGTGCAAAAAGGACGCAAGGCCACAAGTATCAAAATGGTGCTCACAGTTTTATTCAATGCATTAGCATACTACGGCCTCGGCAAGACTCGTACAAAAGCCATTTACATTTATAAAGCATAAGTTTTCTATTATCGTGAACTAGTTGTACTTTTTATGCAACTTGGTGTGAATCAGTTTATGAGTTAGTTGCTGTATAATTTTAATGATAGTAATTGAAATAATCTATTGTGTCGCAGTGTATTTTTCAAATCCTCTGAAATAACTCTCAATGTTTGGCAATAAATAAGGTGACAAGGGTTGGAAGAGCCCTGAGTGGTTGCAAGAAAAGGATGGTGCGACTTGGCTTGCTGACTTGGCGTGATACTGCCGTGCCCCCAGATATCCTGGGTCATTCTAAACATACGCTTATCTTTTTTTTTTTTTAATAATATAAACTAGTGCTTGACTGCGGTCCCACCTGATGCTAAGCAGTGATGCAATCTTGGATGTTGAGGCGCACTAGTTTATATGTTTCAGTTGTGTTATATGTAAATCTGATTCCAAACCAAGCAGAGCTTGTACTATGGTAACCAGATAACTGATAATATAAAGACATTACAAAAGAGGTTTTACTATTACAAACATCAAACAATGTTTGCGTTCACTTGGAAGAACTGAAAACTATTGAGTATTTTCAAAACATTCGATCATTGTTTAAACCCAAATCATTTTTAATATACATATTTTATAACTTAAGTGTGTATTTAAACTAGATAGCATTAATAAAAGCTGTATTTTATATATATTCTCATAACCATAAAATATATTAATATTTTTATACAAATATCTTAATATTTTTATACAAATATCTTAATATTTTTATACAAATATCTTTTGTTGTGTTCACACAATTGTGTCGACAACACGCGAGTGATATCCACGGTGTTGCAAGCTTCCATAGGCTTCGGTGACCGTTTACCATCAGACGGGCCGTCAGCTTGACTGCTACCTTAGTAGTATAAAAAAAAGATGTGTGTTTGTATGATTGTAAGTACCGAAACTACTATCTAATTTCAACAATTGTTTCACTAATAGAAAGCTATACGATTTCTGACATAGACTTTGTTGTAATCACGGTATACATTACAATTCTAAGGCAGTAGCCAACTCGTTGTAACTACAAAGTATTTTACCGTGATATGATTTCTTAATACTGTTTTCTTCATCAAAATTTCAAGCCATGTTCCGAAACGGTGGGAACTTCAAACTTTGACCTTCATAAGTGTGCTTTACGTACCTAAGCTGAAATAATAGTTTTAAATCGCTTTTTTGCTATATTGTATTCATCATCATCATCATCAGCCTATCTCGGTCCACTACTGGACATAGGCCTCACCTATGGCACGCCACTAAGCTCGATCTTCAGCTCTTAGTGTATTGCTTTCATGAAATTACCATTTGAAACAAGCACTATCTCACTGAAATTATAATTCGTCAAAAATAAATATTTTAAGAAGCAATGTTCAAAAAATTCAAAACCATTCAGTTTAGGCCCTCGGAAGGCACTTATGAAGGTCAAATTTAAATTTACTAAAAAACATACTTACAAGAAACACATTTAAAAAGGTAGTAGAGAACTATTGATATCCAAAGGGATTTAACCCACAATGATATTAAAATATGATAATTTTGCATTACAAATACTTAAATGGATAGCTTGTCAGGCGACCAATTCATTGCCAAAGGTTTTTATCTTCTAAATAATCAGATACACTATAAAATCCTTTTTGATATAATGTATTCTTTACTACCTTTTTAAATGTATTCACAGGAAATTCTTGTATATCCTAGGTAGTTTATTAAAGAAACGTATACATTGCCCATTAAAAGATTTTTTGACTTTAGTGAGACGAGTTACAGGTATAGCGAGTTTGTGTTTGTTTCTAGTGTTCATTCTAATCACATAAGAGGTAAGCTCGCTGAGGTCTCCGTGCGGCGCAAGAGGACGAAGCGATTAGCCGAATAAGGGGCTGAAAATAACTCTGCAGACACTAGTGCCAATTCCGTTAAGCATCAACTATAATCAGCGAAAATCTATAAATATCTTGTCTTTTCTTTAAGTAGAAAGAGTTAACTGATGCTTTGTTTTTTTTGTTATATAGTACCAATATATATAATAGACATAGCGGTAAGAATATTCTATTTTAAGGTACTTATGTAAGCAAATTATAAACAGTTTCACAGAAAAAATTGTAAAATATATTATTTGAAAATGTTAAGTACGCTGTTCACAGAATTGACACCTATGTTGAAGAAAATTTTAGAGAAATAATTATTTTAAATGCCCTCACAATGTTTTATTTTCCCGAGGGTATAGGCACCATATTTATTCCCCGCCAAAGATATTTTAGTTTTAATGTAAAGGGCGTTGAGTCTATCCCCCGGGAACTTCACCAACCCCAAGCTATCGAAGAGGATAGAAAATTACATAGAGTTTAATAAATTGAAAATATTTTCACACACATAATCCCCGAAGACGTAAAAGTCTCAACAAGTAACAACTCCTGAATTCCTCTGAAAATATTGAATATTCCAACGTGATAGTCGCCGTCAAATAGGCTACCTGCTGGTTAATGATCACTGCCGCCTATAGACATTTGCAATACTAGAACCTATCAATGCGTTGTCGACCCTGAGACGTGAAGTTGTTAAGTCTTTAGCCCGTAATTTCACAGCCACCCTTGCCATTCCTTATTTAACACAGTAATACAAGTGCACTACTGCTTCACAGTAGAAATAGGTATGGTATTAGTATTCCACCTACTTATCTATCCTCCTTTCCACAATATACCTCTTCAAACCATGAGAAAAGTCTCCGATCTTCTTATAATCGACGACTACAATGTCCAATTAATTCTTCTGATTTTCTACATCGTTCATTCTTCATCCAATCTATAATGCTATGGAATGCGCTGCCCCAGGAAATCAGGATGGTAAACAGTCGTTACACATTTAAATTGAAACTTAAGAGGCACCTAGGCCTGACAAGTTAGCGGAATCTATTTCTTATTTATTCTCATATATCTATTAATGTATTTATATATGAATTATTATGAAGAATGTTTCCATAAGTTTTTTTTTAGAAGTACACTTATCTTGACGATCCTTTAGTGCACCTGTCTCGCTTGTTTCTGCATCACCCCAAGGTAGACAGGTAGAAAATGCCTAAGGCATTATGTTCGCCTTTGTACTTTAGTGCATAAATTTTAATAAATAAATAAATATTTCTCCGGCCAAACGCTGTATTAACAGCTACTTCATACTACTTCTAAACTTTAAGCAATATCTTAAAAACCGTGTAAAACTTTAATTAGAATTAAAAATGACTTGGAATACGTTTTCCAGAATTGCTAAGTTACTCTTCAACTTTGACAATAGCCACAAAAGAAGAATGAAAATGAAAAATGAAAAGACAGACAGATCAGTAGACAGTTATTTTTTTTTATGTGAGCGAGCTCTTGACAATAGGCTTAAATATAATTCCACACTGTGAACACTTTATCTTTAAAATACACATGTATTTTATATGTCTGGTTGGAAATATTATGCTCTAGCAACACCACAATACGTTTAACTAGTATTATAACAAGAATAACAGATATTAACTCGGTCCACGGGGTCACAAGTGCATGAAATAACCTAAGCTCTTTTGCGCTCACAGTTAGACGTAGTGGGTAAAATGTTACGTTTTTATTATGGAGCCACGACACTGCTTAAAAATAATAAATTGAAAAATGTATTTAAATTGAATTTAAATTAATAGCGATAAAAATTGATCTAGGACACTGCTAAAAAATAATAAATATAAACACTTTTTCTATAATAAGTTAATGGCAATAAATAAAAAGACTATTAAAATCCGCAAAAGGTTCCGTTCAATTTAATAATTATCACTACATAGTATAAAACAAAGTCGCTTTCTCTGTCCTTACATCCCTATGTATGCTTAAATCTTTAAAACTACACAATGGATTTTGATGTTTTTAATAGATAGAGTGATTAAAGGGGAAGGTTTTTATGTATAATACATGTGACATCCCACGGGAACGTGGGTAACAGCTATATTAATAAATTATAGAAGTGTTTTTAAGTCGAAAATGTTGAGTTCAATTACAGGGTCGGATAAGTTAGTGTTACCATTTTTTTGTTTACCTGTAGCCCGAGATTGAGTGAAATTTGTAGGAAACGGACATTAAATCGTGAGTAGGGAAGAAAATGCTTATTTGTTCGTAAAAATCGGTATAAGTTCGGTCAATTCGATGCCAACTGCAGTTTCGTCGGCGTGCTTATGATAGAAAGTAGCCCATTTAGTTCTCTATAACACAGGCTATGTGTGTGGCAAATTTCAAAAGCCAGATAGTTCAGTCGTTTAGCCATGAAAGCGTAACAAACAATTAAGCAAACAAACTCACTTTAGCTGTCAAAATAATAGGATTAATATTATTTTTAATTAATTTTTTAATACCACATTGGCCGATAACACGCAGACGTTCCACCTGATGGTATGTGGTTACCGCCGCCTATAGACATTTGTAACAACACTAGGGGCATCGCCAATGAGTTGTCGACCCTGAGACGTAAAGTTTTTAAATTTCAGTAAATTTTCAAGTTATTAATTTAAAAATAGAAATAAAATAATGTTATAGGACTATATATTACCTAAGAAATCACAAACCTCAGCTTAAAACATCGAGCTGAGCAAGCGCGGAAAGATGTTAAAATAAAAATTCAATACAATATGATCTTACAATAATTTATCATAAAGTCTTTAAAGAGTAGGGCTAAGAGTCCATAGAAAATATTAAAAAAGACTTAAGTTTTTTTTCGAGACGTGAAATTTACGTTCTACGTGCTACACTTGCTGTCTCACTCGTGAACATCTGCACGTTTACTCCTGACTCCATATTTTAATAACGGCTATTATACGGTTTCGTGGGTAGATTGTCGCTTATTGCTTTTTAATTGTATTTTGGGTTGGCTTTGCGACAATATTAATCTTAACATCCATAGAAATTAATTGAATGCACTGCTTTGTGTTTCTTTCCCCTTTATGTATATTAGCTGTCCCCCGCGGTTTCACCCGCGTTTACCGATACCATATACAGCTATTAATAATTTTAGAAAAATTTCACGTCGAATGGTTCCAGTCTCATCCCGATTCAGTAGTTTTGAGGTGATGGTACGCCGGTACCCTATTTTGCTTGTATACAAAAGATAGATAGATTGATTGCAAGTTTATTTTCTCCCAATTATTTGAAGGAATATGGTTTTAGCAATTTCAGCTCTAAAATGATACGAAAAGTTACGTTGCCTTTGAAAATTCTGTATTGAAATAAGAATTAAAAAATAATTAGCACAACGTTAATAATTAAGCCAGTAAGTAGAAAAACAAGACATCAAACGAAAAAACATACTTATCCCACACAAATGTTTTTCGGGTGTGGGCGCGAACCCACGACCTGTGGCTTGGCGGCCAGGATCACTAACCACCAAGCCACTCGGCCCGATGGGGAAAGGGTCCCAATTTCCCAAGGCTTTCGGCGTTTCACTCACGCTTTGTTCATTCTGAAATAGAAATCCAATCCGATTTTTACCGTCTTTTGGGTATATAGTCAATCACAGGCTGTACCTGTAGGTAATCATTTCTAATACAAAAAGCGTCAAATGAACTTGTCTGGAAATCTTAACTAGGATCTTCTATTTGTTAAAACTTTTTTACTGCTGAATATATTGTGTAGATATAATTTTATAATTATTATATACTAGCTGTGCCCCGCAGATTCACCCGCGTTCCCGAGGATTGTAGCTTCTGTCCTCAGAGATAGCGTTGTAAATCTTTGAGAAAACCAATATTCAATCAATCTCAATTTTTGTTTTACTTATTCTGCTATTTGGGACGGAGATAAATCGAACAAATTAAATCTCATTGAAATCTGTGCAGCCGTTCTTGAGTTATAAATGGTAACTAACATGACTCTATTTTATATATTTCTAGCTGTCCCCCGGGGTTTCACCCACGTTCCCGAGGGATGTAACATTTTCCCAGGATAAAAAGTAGCCTATATCTAATTCTAATATATGCTCTATCTATGTGCCAAGTTTCATCCAGATCCGTTTAGTAGTTTTTGCGTGAAAAAGTAACAAACATACTTAAATACAAATCGTTCCTCTTTATAATATTATTACTAGCTGTCCCCGCGGTTTTACCCGCGTTCCCGTGGGATGTCACATGTATTATACATATAAACATTCTTCTTGCATCACACTATCTATTAAAAAAACCGCATCAAAATCCGTTGCGTAGTGCATTGATAGGGACATAGGGATATAGGGACAGAGAAAGCGACTTTGTTTTATAATAGGTTGGGGAAAAAGTTCCTTCGCATTTTTTAAGAAAATTCAAAACATTTTTTATTTAGTTTATTTACATTTAACTAAAGTATGTAGGTACCATTTTGTTCGATAACTTTTTGCCATCTTGTAGATAGGGACATGATCCCATTGCTATAGAAATTTTGGGACTTCTGATCAAAATACTGCGACAAGTGGTTTTGACAGGCCTCTCGTGATGTTAACCTGACACTGCCTAAAGAATTCTGAAGAGACCGAAACAGGTGGAAATCTGAAGGTGCAAGGTCAGGACTATACGGCGGATGCATTAATACCCCCCAGCCAAACACTCTTAATTTTTGCTGAGTGGCTAAATATGTGTGAGGTCTAGCGTTATCATGATGAAAAACCACACCCCTTCTGTTGATTAATTCCGGCCGCTTTCTCTCAAATGAATTTTCTCATAATGAATAATGCCCTTCCAATCCCACCACACACACAGCATCACCTTGTTGCGAGTTAACCCGGGTTTCGCCACAGTCTGTGAAGCCTGACCGGCTTTTGACCACGACCTTTTTCGCACGTTCTTGTCGTACGTGATCCACTTTTCATCACCAGTTATCAGCTTCTTCAAAAATGGTTCGGTTTCATGACGTCGTAATAAAGAATCACAAATGAGTACACGGTTAATTAGGTTTCTTTCAGTGAGCTCGTGAGGTACCCAAATATCTAGCTTTTTTGTGTACCCAGTTTTTTTCAAATGCGCCAAAACTGTTTTGTGGTCAAATCCCAGTTCTTCAGCTACATCGTAACTACTGATATGCCGATCTTGCTCCACTTTTTAAAAAATGGCATCCATTTTATCCGTAATGGGGCGACCAGAGCGACGTGCATCTTTGACATCCAAATTTCCGGATTGAAAACGCTTAAACCAAATTTGTGCTACTCTCACAGACTAGAGTCACTAAGTCCATAAACATCGCAAATTTTTTTCGCGGCTTGCGTTGCATTTTTACCTTTTTTGTAGTAAAATTTTAAAATGAATCGAATTTTTTAATTACATTCACTCATCTTGGCGGTACGAAAAACAAATGCAAATCACACATTTTCCTAATTTGAATTTGGAATTATGTTCTTTAAAATTTAAACTTTCAGTGACACCAAAACCAGCCAGATACAAATAGTATAGCCAAAGAGATTTTATTACAAGTTCATACATACTATAATGCGAAAAGACTTTTTCCCCAACTTAATACTATGTAGTGATTAGTATTGACTACCTGTCCTCCGCGGTTTCACCCGCGTTCTTGAAGTATGTAACATTTTCCCGAGATGAAAAGTAGCATATGTTACTTTAGTATATACTCTATCTATGTGCCAAGTTTCATCCAAATTCGTTTGGTAGTTTTTGCGTGAAAGCGTAACAAACAAACTTACATTCACATTTCTAATATTAGTAGGGATATAAATTTTAAGCACGTTTTATTTTTCACTTATAGTAATGATTTAAAATGCTTTTAACTGCTAATCTGTGACATGCCGAAATAAATCAGTAGTGACAGATCAAGCTCAAGTTACAAATAAACCGGATCGTTAGACTCCTTAGGTAACACGTATTCCCACTTGGTCTCATTATTTTCGCCTTTTGAGGGTTCAAAATGGTAAAGTAATGTGAGATTTATTCCATTGCGTTAGGTTCTAGATTGGCATAGGAATCGAAATGTTTTAAAATAACTGAAGACTCTAGGGGAGTTATTATTCGAGTATACCAACTAGTTTCTTTTTAGACTGACGCTTCTTTTGATCTAAATATATAAAAATGAATGTTTGTCTGTATATCCTTAATGGAATCGTAAACTATGCAACGGATTTTAATGCAGTTTTCAGCAATAGATAGAATAATTTAAGAGGAAGGTTTATAATCAGGATTGAAACGGGCAAAGCCGCAGGGCGCAGCTAGTTACTTATAGATTATGTAGCTGCTTACACAGCACAATGGACAATAGTCTGTTTGGTTAGCGTAAATGTAAAGATGAACAATATATTATTATTAAACATATTCCAATGTTTGAGTTAACCTCAAATTTAAATATAAAAGATTAGAAATGTTTAGGCGACGGTGACCACTTACTATAAGGGTCTTAGGGTTTGATTTTGTAACGTAAAATTGGCAGTTTTGAATTTCATTGAAAAATCGCCCTTATCGCTTTTGACATAAGGCTCATCTATTGATCGAAAGGTTAATTGTATGATTATGCTGTTGAACCTTGTCATCACGCAATATAGTTCTTTTTTCTATAACACTTTAAGCTGTTAAAACGAAACCAACTATGATAACTTCACAGCCTCTATGCTCTGTCTCTTTCGCTAACTACGTAATCACGTGAGGGGATCGCTTTCCAATTATTGGAGCAGCATCACAATACAATATATATATTTCTTTTTTATACCACGTTAGCCGGCAAACAAGCATACGGTCCACCTGATGGTAAGTGGACGTGAAGTTGTTAAGTCTCATGTGCCTGTAATTTCACCGGCCCCCTTACCTTTCTAACCGAAACACAGTAATACCAGTGCACTACTGCTTCACGGCAGAAATGGGTAAGGTGGTAGTACTTCCCCGGGCGAACTCTGCACTAAGAGCTCTACTACTCAAAACTTTATAGCATTACGATAGTGTTCATCTGTAATATCATTAAATTAAACACTAGGTTAGATGCACCTTATTTCATAAGCCACATAGTTCATTTTGCAAGGACAGTCTTTCCTGTCAAAACAGTCCATAGATTGTCGACTCTAGTCACCTTGACTGGGTATTGACTAACCTACTATAAGTATCCAATTCATCGTAAGTGATGGGAAACATGAGGCCAAGTGTTGTAAATGTCAAAGTGCTGTCAGTTTTGACGTATCGCTTTTTCGTACGAACGGAATATATCCTAAAATATGTTTTTATGGGTAAGATTTTAGAGCCTCATTTGATATAGAGGGGTCTTGTCTATTGAACAATTAGTTTACTACAATACTACCACGCTGGGAAAATTTACATTTTTTATTTTTTTCAAATTTGTGCTATGTTCAGTTACTTTGATTTTCAGAAGCGACATTCAAGGGCTTGAATTCAATAAATGATTTTAGATTTTTTGATTTTATCATCTATTTTTTTCGGTAAATAGTTGAATAATTGAGTTATTGGGTAATAACGTAATAAGTCAGAAAAGTACTACTGAATATATTATATTAATAAATTTCAAAAAGCTTTAAACACAGTTGCCTATATTAATCTTAATGTTTGATTACATAAAATCTTATGGCTTTGATATGACTTTTTTATACACAGACTTCAGAAAAAAAGAGGTTTACAATTCGTACTGTAAATACTTTTTTGTCTCTGTTGTCTATGCCGTTCATTTGGTGAGCGCCAACTTCTTCTTAATTATTTTAGACATATGTTGGGGAAAAAGTTCCTTCGCATTTTTTAAGAAAATTCAAAACATTTTTAATATAGTTTATTTACATTTAACTAAAGTATGTAGGTACCATTTTGTTCGATACCTTTTTGCCATCTTGTAGGTAGGGACATGATCCCATTGCTATAGAAATTTTGGGATTTCTGATCAAAATACCGCGACAAGTGGTTTTGGCAGTCCTTTCGTGATGTTAACCTGACACTACCTAAAGAATTCTGAAGAGACCGTAACAGGTGGAAATCTGAAGGTGCATAGGAAAGTTTCTTCATTAGATTCACTCATCTTGGCGGTACGAAAAACAAATGCAAATCACACATTTTCCTTATTAAAATTTGGAATTGCGTTCTTTAAAATTTAAACTTTCAATGATACCAAAATCAGCCAGATACAAATAGTATAGCCAAAGAGATTTTATTACAAGTTCATACATACTATAATGCGAAAAGACTTTTTCCCCAACCTAATATAAACCATGTATTTCAAACTGTAAGCTCGTATATTGTTAACTATATATTAGACTAGCTATCGCCCCGCGGTTCCACCTGCGTTACCGGAGAATCTTATATATTTTGGTATTATATTATCATTTGTTACTCGGTAATAGTCTAGCTTTCTATAAATGAAATAATTTTTAAATCGCATGAGTAGTTTCAGAGATTTCGTATTACTTACAGACTTTACCTATTTTTAGTATTAGTATAGATATCTGATATTGTATTATTATTGTGGCTATCCAACCTCCATACTGACACTTACACGACTGGCCGACAAGACAGACAAAAACAGACAGACGACTAAATGACTTGACAGGACAGAACAAAATTGGAAAAAGGGTTGAATAAAAGTTTTTGAAACGGGAGCTCATTTTTTCACTAAATAAAGGTATTATTATTGTTATCTTATACGAAGACAAGACCGAACAATTATTAATTTATTTTTAATTTTCTACGGACTCTCACACCCATATTCTAAAACGTTTCATCGAAAATTCGTCGACACTCAATCTCACGCAAAGACCACGTCGGGACCAACCTTAAGGAAGTTTATTGCTTGTGTAATCAAACTCACATGGACTTACTTCAGTTAATCATATATTCCAATCGTTTTATAATGCCTTTTATTATCTTTTCTTTCAGAGCATCGAGCTCTAAAAATCTTTAAAACTATGCAATGGATTTTGATGTGGGTTTTTTTAATAGATAGAGTGATTGAAGAGGAAGGTTTTTATGTATAATACATGTGACATCCCACGGGAACGCAGGTATAACCGCGGGGGACAGCTAGTTGTAAATAAACCACAAGACAATAATAATAATATTCATGTCATACTAATAACAACAATATTGTAAAAATAAAATTCAAGTAAAAATACATATAAAAGACTCAGCAAAACAAAAAAAAAATCAATACGTTAATTAGTAGCCACTGTAGAGTTCCTCTATATACTCTTGGTTCCTCATCATCAGATCAGCTCATGGCAACAATTGATCGTATCGTCTCCCAAAACCCATATCTTAAAGTTGAAATTGACAAGATAATTAGACGACGATCGGGTCAGTTGGCTTAGTGGTTAGACACCTGACTGCCAAGCCACGGTTGGTTCGATTCCCACCCAGGACAAATATTTGTGTGCATTTAAAAAAAAATAATGAAAAATATTACTATGTAGGAAAATAGTAGTAAGTATATATTATTATAGTATATAAGATTATCTGGTTACCATAGTACAAGTTCTGCTTAGTTTAGGATCAGAGGCCTAAACACTTAAGTAGCCTCATCGTATCAGGGGCTCGATTCTGTAAGGAAAATGACAGTAACTCGAGGATGTTTCGTCGCGGCCTCCGTGCTCTGTCTCTTTCGCTGACTACGCTAATACTACTAATCACGTGAGAGATAAGCTCTCCGAGGCCTCCGTGAAGCGGCTCGCCGACCAAGTTTGTATTAGCTGAATAAGGGTGTATTGCACCAAAAAGATGGTTTATGTGGATAATTTAACATTACATTACATTATATTTTACATTACATTTTTTTGTGCACTTGATACGATGACGATACGATAAATGTTCGTGCCAGAGCACAGATAGCCGTATGTTAAAAATATCCCGGGATATTTATTTTTTATTTTACTTTATTAATTTTTTATTGTTTCCAACCGTTGGAAACAAAGAGCTGAAGATCGAGCTCAGTGGCGTGCCATAGGTGAGGCCTATGTCCAGCAGTGGACGGAGACAGGCTGATGATGATGATGATGAATTATTTATTTAATATTTTTTTTTTTTTTGATTTTTTTTTATTTTTTTATTTATTGACTTCAAGTTAAAATCCACTTCCACAATCTAATTACTTATTAATTAGTTACAAGAAGTGAAGGTAATAAAAGCGTTTTGCAATAACACTCTAATTCACCACAAACTTCATAAGATATGTACTCGTATTTTGATCAAATGAAAATGAGATCGTTTGGATTCAGTCAGTAAATATTGGCATCAAATAATCAGAGGAAATGGAACTAACTGAAATGACGGAGTTTTCCTCGAAAGGTTTATTCCCCCTAATAATATTATTAATGTAGAAATTCAGACGTTTGGATGTTCGAGATTAAGTTACGAGTTTGAACGGATTTGATATAATTTTGGCATACAAATAAAATATAATATGTTCTTTTATTATTTATCCTAAATCCTTAATATTACTAGCGACCCGCCCCGGCTTCGCTCAGGTGCAATGTAGATACTAATACATATAAACCTTCCTCTTCAATCACTCTATCTATTAAAAAAAACCGCTTTAAAATCCGTTGCGTAGTTTAAAGATTTAAGCATACATAGGGATATAGGGACAGAGAAAGCGACTTTGTTTTATACTATGTAGTGATTATTATTATTTCATATTATTATTAATATAATTATTATTTAAATAATAATAATAATAAATATCCTGGGACATTCTTTTACCCATAGCCATCTGATCCGAAACCAAGCAGAGCAGAAATATGGAAACCCGGCAACTGATTTACAACTTTTTAAATTCATACTTGATATTTACATCTAGACACAGAACATACAGACATGTTCATGCACACAAATGTTTGTCCTGGGTGGGAATCGAACCCATGACCTGCGGCGTGGCAGTCAGGGTCTCTAACCACCAAGCCAATGGCCCTTTCAGATTATATTATTATTGTATTTTAATATTATAAATGCAAAAGTTTGTGAGGAAGGATAAATAAATGTATGATGTTAACTACTGAACGGATTTGAATGAAACAGGGCACATAGATAGATGGTCTTATATGCCATATATGAAAAAAATTCTTGGGCTTTTTTTTGTATTTTTGCTTATTTATATTTCTGTTTGTAATATTAAAAAAAAATCATGTAAAGACGATTAACAATAAAGCTGTGAAAGCCTTCTTTAATAAAAAAATATTTTTATCCCGCAAATGATATTTTTTCATACATAGAAAATATTATTTTTCCATCAGGAAATCGAACGCGGTGTAAGGTTAGTCTCAAGCCCAACATTACACTCCTCGAGCATAGAGACAATGTAAGTAAATAAAAGAATTGCTAAATGGAGCTACGAAAATGCTGACAAATTGAAAATGAGCCTATGTTGCCAATAGAAGGCTATAAATAAGCGAAACGATTGTATCGGGACAAGTGAGCCAGTAGGAATGTCTGTCTGTACATAAATTATGGTGTAAGGAGTGAAATATAGACATTTTTCTTGGAACCATTCATTTTGGACCGAATGTAACGGAACAAGGAAATATTCCATTCATATTCATGTATTTTTATCCCACCATATACGTTTTATGTAAGAAAACCCGTATGTGCTCATAAAGAGTTTAGAGACATAGTAGATGTCTTGCGTTTCATTTCCTCAAAATCCAAATCGAAATTACTGGTACATAAGATATTAACAACTTCGTCTCAGGGTCGACAACGCATTGGCGATTTCACTAGTGTTCCAAATGTCTATAGGCGGCGGTGATCACGTTTATCAGGTGGACCGTCTGTTTGTATGTCGGCCCATGTGGGTATAAGAAAAATCTTAATTGGAATAATATTTTGTCACTCGCCATTAATATTATCGTTTCTAAAAATAGACCCAATATTGGTTTCATATTCGATATTTGGCATATTGCGCAGATTTACCAGATATATAAATATCCAAGGCCATTCCTTACACCCTCTGATCCCACAGTCAGCAGAGCTTGTACTATGGAAACCAGATAACTGATATACTTATTTTATATACTCGTATTTATCTTCTGGAAACATACTTTTACATATTGACCCAGACAAAGAATATGTCTTGGGTGGGAATCGAGCCCATGACCCGTGGCGTCAGGGTCGCTAACCACCAAGCTAATACGGCTAGATTACCGAATTTTCGGCAAATTGGTACTCAAAGTTTTCTCTGTTTTGAGCTGCGTATGATTGAGCATGATTGATTACAGCTATGTCTTACATAGTGTTTAGTACAAATTCTAAGCAGCTTATTAAGTTTGAACCCTACATTGGTACATATAAAGGTCAAAGCTAAGGTTTCCATTGATTTGGAAATCAGCTTTTAACTGAGACTTTTTGTAGAGTTTGATTTGAAAATAATTGGGTGGTAGAATATTTGGTTCGCTAAAATTTCGTATGCGGTGAAACCCGTGTACCATCTCTTAATACATCCCAGAATAATATTGTCCTCTCAAACTCGTCTGAGTTATGCTCGATCAGCCATACTAATTGCAACTCCTATTTCTCGGAAAACGATCCTTGTGAACAGATCTCAACAGAATACTTCATATTAGAATTAAGCCCTAGTGTGGTAGGTAACGGTGATGGATGTACAATACTGGAATACAAATAATGGAATACATCTCTTGGTCTTAGGTGCCTAAAGAGTACCTTCACTGATGACCACATGCTCTTTATACCTTCCACCTTCCCAATGAGGATTGGCACCTCAGTCGAATCACTTGTAATATGTAATACATTGGAGCCAGATTAATTTCACATCGAATATTTATGCTGCCACGTTTTTTGATGAATGTCGATCGTAATTTTTATAATAAGTGCCCGAAAATGGTACAATTATTGGGAACTGTCCCCCGCGTTCTCAGGATAAAGTGAAGTCTTTGTCCTTCTTCATACTATGGCTATGTGTGCCCAATTTAAGTAAGATCGGGTCAGTCGATTAGGCGTCACTGCGTAAGAAACAAATATTTATAATATTAGTAAGGCATTGGCAGCAACCAGTAAGGTGACGATTAAGTTTGAAATCAGCGTTTTCAAAAGCTTTAAAAGTTTGTCTAAGCAGATGGGAAGAAGTAACAGAATTTTCAATTAACATCCAAAAACCCAGAATCGAAAAAATGCGAGCAGCCCCCTTATTCAGCTAATACAAAGTTCGTCGGCGAGCCGCTTCACGGAGGCCTCGGAGAGCTTACCTCTCACGTGATTAGTAGTATTAGCGTAGTTAGCGAAAGAGACAGAGCACGGAAGCCGCGACGAAATATCCTCGAGTTAGTGTAATTTTCCTTACAGAATCGAGCCCCTGATTATTTGTTGTATTTTTTTTATTTCCTTTGTTCAACAAATATTCCATGATGAATTTACTCTCATACAGCAACGCTTGCAGACCAAAATCAGACGAGATTGAAATCCAATCAGGAATATTCAATCCAACGCGCCGAATTCCGATTTACATTGAAATGACAGATATCGATAACTGTATCCGAACTTTACAGTTGGTTTATTAACTAGGGTTTATCTATACGTTAATGTGGTTCTCAAACTGTATCCCCCTTTCAGTTGACTTAATTATGTGACAGTGATTTTCAATTTGAGTGGATTAGTTACACTTGTGGCTGTTTGTCTTTAGTTTCATGCTATGATTAAGTCTATTATGGGATGTTGCCGCTTCGTTTCACTTAAGAGGCTGACTTCCGACCCGGTAGTAGCTTCGGTTGCTTTAATCGTTGTTCTTCAGAGCTGAAAATTAATACAAGACTGACTTTGTTATTATGATCAGTTACAAAATTAAGCACTAGACGATTTAAAGAGCTTATATTGGCCCATAAGAATATTTTTATTGTTGAAAAACTCTTTGTGGTTTTGAGCCTGAATAATGGTTCTAAACCTTAGGTCATTTGCTTATGTATCCTAGGACTATTATTTTTCACATCAATAGGCAAAAGTTAAATATTAATTTTATAAAAAGAAACATTCCACCATGCGGTTTCATAAATGTTTCTACGGCATAATTAAGTCAATCCACTTCCTGAAACAAACACAAAGAAGGTGAAAAAATCATATACATAATCGTGATAAATGCGGCTAAATGCAATAGGATCAAAACTATTTGTTATGAATCAAGGCTATAAATACTCTTCGTTGATAAGCGCCTCACTAGGCTGGAACGATTTGGCTATTGGACATATTATGCAGAAGAGAAATTTACCTTATTATTATTGATATTGATAGCTGACAGGCTAGTTGGCTTGGTGGTTAGCGTTCTGACTGCCAAACCGAAGGTCGCGGGTTCGATTCCCACCCAGGAAAAACATTTGTGGGCATGATATGGCTGTTTATTCTGTGTCTGGGTGTCAATATCTATATATGTATGTATTTGGAAAAAAGTAGTATATGTAGTCTATCAGTTATCTGGTTTCCATAGTACAAGCTCTGCTTAGTTTCTGACCAGATGGCCGTGTGTAAAGATTGTCCCAGGACATTTATTTATTGATCTAACTTAGTTTTTTTCCACACATAGTATCTATCTATCCACGCTTTGGTAAGGTATGTGGTATATACAAGAGCTTTTTAGCAACTCTGAAGAGTGAGATCAAAAATCAATCTTTTTAAATCTAATTAAAACCACAACCCTTAACCTACCTGAAGCAAAAAACAAAACAAAATCCTTCAAACACGTCAGTTAAGAATTCTATGGATTAACTCCACTTTACCCGCTTCGTGAGGGGCGTAAAACCAGAAGTTTGAGAGCCACTACAACAGACAAAAGCGCCATTGTGTGATCAAGTTTTAAAAAGTACCTTAATACCGTCTTAAATGCGACAGGTGGGGACTTTGGCGGCACAAGTTCGATTCTCGGGCGATATAACACCTTGAATGCGGGGACTTTGAAGTTGCACAAAGAGGTTTTGTTGATAGAACAGTTGTCCTCGGCTTACGAAAGACTTTGTGTTTGAAGTTGAATTTTTTGCTGTTCTAAAATGGAATAAGAGGTATTTTGGTTTAAAGCGATTTAAGCGGTGATTCTTGAATTTGGCGTAACAGCTTATGGAGCTCTTTACTCGGCTTATCCAGTTTCATGAACGTAAAAATTTCAGCAGGGAATAGCCAAGCAGGTGGGTGCTTCAAAGTAGGTTTAAGGTAGGAGGTATATACTGAGGATGATGACATCTAAAGTCTTTGACAGAGAAACTTTGAGACTTTAACTTGGAATATCCAGATTAAACTTAACATAGGCTTAGTGTTATTATCGAGACTTTAGTAATAACTTTTTAGGTTGTTATTTGTGTGACCTTTGCCTGACCTTAGTTTTGTTTATAGAAACAATTCAGTTTATATGTATTTGTGGATGAAAACATGTGGTTGATTAAAAGGTGACGATTGCTCAGTTGGTAGTGACGTCGAAGGCAGTAAGAGGCGCGGTTTCGAAATCTGTAATTAGCTTGAGGTTTCGGTAACGGAAAACATCGTGAGGAAACACAATGATAGGGTACTTTTTAGTACCCGGCTAGCTGGCTACCAAGTGCAAGTCGGTGTGTTCCCACAGATGCACTTTAGAGTTTCCTTTATTTATTTATTTCAAAAAATCCACATATTTATAATGTAGAGTCGAGTCTCGAGTAGTAGAGCTCTTAGTGCAGAGTTCGTCCGGGGAAGTACTACCACCTTACCCATTTCTGCCGTGAAGCAGTAGTGCACTTGTGTTACTGTGTTTCGGTTAGAAAGGTAAGGGGGCCGGTGAAATTACAGGCACATGAGACTTAACAACTTCACGTCTCAGGGTCGACAACGCATTGGCGATGCCCTAAGTGTTGCAAATGTCCATAGGCGGCGGTGATCACTTACCATCAGGTGGACCGTTCGCTTGTATAAAAAAAAATCTTAAGGGGGTCATCCCATGTGATGGGTTCAAAAAATCGATTTTTTTTTTTTTTCATAAATTGCTTCCTTAACATGTCTAGAATACGGTAGTAAAGTGATTTTTGAAAATTCGAAGTCGTTTTAAAGATACAGCAGGTAGAAGAAAGAGCTGTTTGGAGCGCTGAGTTGGCAGTTGGGGTCCGGGCCTATTGTGTACCGTCGGCTGTATACCTGGCCCCCTTTTTATACATATATACATTTATACAAGTTTAGACAAGTTTCTACAGGCTTAAACAGAAATTTCTATAGATATTAAATATTTTACCGAAGTTATTTTAGTCTTGGTTGAACTTCGAAGAGTGCAACAACTACAAATTATTTTTTTTCATAATGAGTGGACGGAAAGGAAGTATGAGTGGAAATGTTCATCCTGGTCGTAGTAAAAAAAGAAAGTTTAGTGGAAACCGTTTTACCACCCAAAATGAAACGGCATTTACATCAGCTTCGGCGAAAAAACTTCAAAATAGCATGAACATGGAGGTTCCCATCGCTTCGAATTTCGCGTATTGCATTTTGGAGTTTGTTTCTGTATTCGCTGCTATTTCTGAAATGGTAATATGTAAAACTTGTAAAAGTGATGTGTCTATTTCGCAATCAAGTTTCCGTGGCTTAGGTTTTAAAATTATTTTATCGTGTGAGTGTGAAAAACAGACAGTTATAAACTCAGGCCCATTGATCGAGAATGCATTTGAAGTTAATCGCCGATTTGTATTTGTGATGCGATTATTAGGAGTTGGTCACGAAGGAATAAATCTTTTCTGCAGCTTCATGGACATATGTTCAGGTATTGGAAATTCAACTTATACTGCACTACTGAAAAACATTCATATTGCCACATCTTCACTCTGCGAAACTTTATTATCATTCGCTGTGACGCAAGAAAAAACTATGAATGAAGAATCAGGAAAACCACAGGATGAATTGATTGTGTCAGGTGACGGTACTTGGAAGAAAAGAGGCTTTTCATCTCTATTTGGAGTTTCTACATTGATTGGAAAGTACACTGGGAAAGTTGTAGATGTCATGGTTATGAGTAGTTTTTGTGGTGCATGTAATTTGTGGAAAAGTAAAAAAACAACGGATCCTTTAGAGTACGAAATTTGGTATGAAACGCATGTAGATGAATGCACCATAAACCATTCCGGAAGTTCCGGTAAAATGGAAATAAGTGCCATCACGAAAATGTTTTTGAGGTCTATGGAAAAATATGGCGTAAAGTATCTTACATACATCGGCGATGGTGACAGTAAAACTTACAAGGGGATCCTAGATGCTAAACCGTATGGAGATACTGTAGTAACAAAAAAAGAATGTGTGGGCCACGTAGAAAAGAGAATGGGAACACGACTTCGGGCTGTTAAAAAGGATAAAAGAAATAAAGGAATCGGTGGAAAAGGACCAGGTAAACTTACTGATAAAGTTATTCAAGAAACAACGAAATTCTACGGATTAGCTATTCGACGTCATCCAGATTCGCTTGAAGATATGAAAAAGGAAGTTTGGGCAACGTATTATCACAAATGTTCTTCAGATGAAAACCCTCAACATCAATTTTGTCCAGAAGGCGAAGAAAGTTGGTGTAAATGGCGTAAGGCAGAAGCTAAGGATGAGCTCGACCAATTTCATCACGATAAACCACCTCTAATACCAGAAGTACAAGTAGTTATCAAACCGATTTTCGAAGATTTATCGAAAGACGAATTATTAATTCGTTGTTTAGGAGCAGAGACACAAAACAATAACGAATCTTTGAATTCGTTGATTTGGACTTTTGCTCCCAAGCATCTTCATTCTGGCCCCAACATTGTTGAAATTGCTAGCTACTTAGCAGTTATCATCTTTAATGAAGGTTTTGAAGGTGTTTTAAAAGTAATGTCGGTTATGGGATGCCCCATTGGCCGCGAAGCCCATACGTATGTTGAGAAACGTGATGAAAAGCGAATCTCACGTTCTGAGCGGCGCGTAAGTGATGTCGTTAAACAAGCCAGAATTGACTCAAGAGCTGAACAATCTGCTTTAAAAGAGTTTCAAGAGGAAGAGGAAGGAATACTCTATGGACCAGGCATCGCCGATTGAGGGTAAGTTGAGATTTTCATAGTTTTAAATGGACTTGAAACTTTAAACGCGTTTTTCTCAAAACTGTGTTTTTCAAACTTTCCTCCATCGTATCTCAAAAACGGCTTGACCGAATGACCTGAAATTGATAGGGCACACTCAACACATGTAAACGCATGGAATGGACTATTATCAATCGAAAATTTCCAAAATTTCGATTTTTTTATAGCAAAAAACAAAAAAAAAAAACGCAAAATTCGCAACTTTTATTTCAAATGTCTACCAAAAGTCCAATTTTTTGTATATTCACTTGATAATAGTCCATTCCGTGCATTTAGGCTTACAGATTAAAACGCCGTTTTTTTTTTTTTTTCAGATAAGCCAATCAGCCGGAATCGTGGAGGAAGTGCGAGCTCATTTTTTCGAGGCGGGGGTGTTCAGAACGCTGTAACTCAAGTTCTACACAATATTTTTGGCTTAAAATTTATATTTATACTGTTGAAATATATGTTAATAAATGATAATAAACTTAAAGCTCTATCTATTTACTGGTCGTAGAAAAAAAATCCTAAAAAATCCCTAAAAAACAGGCCGTCACATGGGATGACCCCCTTAAATCTATAAAAAAATATATACTTTACATACAGATCACTACAGCGCTGTTTTTCAGCTGAAACCGCGATATGCGTGTGAATATATTTCATTTATAATAAATAATTTGTCCGCTAGAATATTTAACAACTACCTACACAAGTACATCGGTGCTAAGTAACTTCAATTGAATCTTAAAGAAGAAAGTAATGTAAATTGCCATTTTGCGTTTGAATAACTTGTCTAGACTTAGTTAGGTTCAGTTGTGAAGTTAGTCTTCTGATCTGTTACAGAGTACTGAATATTTTCTATTGGAAACCTTAAAATTATATTTAATAATAATGCTTATAAAAAAATTTACTTACAACTCTACTTACTAAACTACTTAAAATTAACTAATAAATAAAGAAATAATCTTTATATAAAAAAAAATAGATTATTAGAGCTGTCTATGGGTAAAGTGCCCAGAAGGCTGGTTATGTTGCTTTCATGTATGGCTAAGCTTATTCTCTGACCAAAATACGGGCCAGCCCTCTGGTCACCGGATGACTCGATTAGGCGCGTCGAAATAAATTTTATCTATTTAAAGTCTACTATGTAATTTCAGAATGTCAGAGCTTTGTATTTATTATCCTCGGACGTTCTTTCTACTCCTACCGCATCGCTACCTGATCGCATACTAAGTTTATATTATGGTGAACGTATCTGATATACTTTACACGACTTTAATCATTACACAAACAGATGCAACCCCCTTATTCATCTAATACATACTTCGTCGCCGAGCCGCTTCACAGAGGCTTCGGAGAGCTTACCTCTCACGTGATTAGTAGCATGAGCGTAGTAAGCGACAGAGAGGGAGCATAGAGGCCGCGACGAAACATCCTCGAGTTAGTTTCATTTTCCTTACAGAATCGAGCCGCAAGCCCACACAAGCCTGGAACTAAATGTTATATCTTCATGCCCATTATCCCATTATATTATTATAGTAGGTAGAAAACAAATATTCGACCGAAATGTTTTTAGTATTTTTTTTTTATTTCTAACAAATAAACAAGTTATATAAATTAATTAAAAAATATCCAGAGAAGGTAATAAAAATGCAAACATAAATCTTAGGACATTCGTACAGTTTGTACAATGGTAAGCAAATAATTTTGAATAGGTTTCTTTTTAAATACTAGTTATTATTATTTATATGTATTTCCACCTAAACACAGAACAAGCCAAGTCTCGCACACAAATATTTTACTGGAAATATACACAGAAATTATCACAAAAACGATCACCAATGGGAATTTCATAAAATGTCCACAGAATCTAAGTAATAAATGTGGGCAGTAAAAAGAAATTAATCCGTTAGTTAGTGACATGTAATATTACAGCGTGTGTGATTGCTACAATATAAATTGTCTTGTGCTAGGGTTGTCACTAATAAGTTTTTTTTTTATTTCGGGTACTCGTAGATGTAGTATTTGTCGTCAGTTTTGCTATATTTTGGTTTTCAGTTATGTTTGATTTTGTTGACATTGAGTTTGTTATTGTCTTCAGTAGGGGTAGTTTTTGTTTTCAGTTGTGCTAGTATTGTTTCAGTTGGACTAATTTTTGTCTTCAATTGGGCTAGTTTTTCTTTACGGTATTTGAAAAAGTAAGTCATTAATGGATTATCATTTTTTTTTTTGATTACGTTTGTATTCCATATAAAATTAATTGCACCAGAAAAGTGAATGGTAATTCTCTTAGCAAAACTACTGGAATACTTGCTTTCAGATGGATTCGAAGTTTCATACTCTTAATTAAAATGATAACCGTGGAACACAACTACTCACTCTTGTTACTGTAACAAACTGACAAACGAACAATGTAATAAAATCTTAAAAAATGACTTTAACCTACTTCTAATTTTATTATTAGTTTATTATTTTTATTATTCTATCGATTTGAAAGTTTACTATTATGTGGGATCCGGATGACGGTAGAATAATTTGATAAAATCGAGCTGATCTGATGATGGAGCTTGGAGGTGGATAGTGGAACTCTTCCTTTGGTTAACCTATCGAGTTAGGGCTTATTTGTTTTGTTTGAGAGTTATATACATTTGGTAACGAGAACCTAAAGCGTGTTTTTAGTCTTTGAACATTATTAATTTATTATATTTTGGAAGTGAAATTGAATCGCGTTGGTAAAAAAACACATACTACGTTCTTTATCGGTATATTGGGAGAGATTTATGTATATTAATAATTTTGTTTTCTAGTTTTTTTTCTATTTGCCAACCCTAGACCAGACACGTGTTACCACCCCTTTTATCGCCCGGAAACCTTACGAGCCTCTCGTCATGTGAAAATTTATTGTTATGTCTTGCTCCTTTTTATTTCCCGTCGTGAAGAATGTCGACTTAAGTTGTAAACCTATTTTTATATAAAAATAAAGACTTGGCCTATCGAACGTCTTATTTTGCTTTTTTATGATATTAAAAGATGAAGGCTTTTAATTTACGTTGTTTTCTTAGTTTCTGTGGTTGTGTTTTAGATTTTTGTCAGCCAAGTAATCTTATGAAGAATGCAAACAGGTTGTAGTCAATCGTTAGACAGGTAATAGACCAAGACTGCCCCGTTCAGCTAATACAAACACGTCGGGTTGCAGCTCAAGAATGCCTCAGAGCTTCCCTCTCACGTGATTGTGTAGTTAGAAAGAGACAGAGCATAAAGGCCACGTTGAAACATCCTCGATACATACATTTAAATGATAAACAAATATAGGTACTGTACATACTCAAATGTCAAATAAGCCACTACAATAAACAACACAAAAAGACACTCCCTTCCAAACAAAGGTATCTAAAAAAACTTGTGCAATAAAAGAGAGAAAAAAAAATCAACTCCAAATTTCGTTATTCTCACAAACAGGGAAGTAAAAACAGTTTCTGTTCAACAAAGTTTAACTAACAACCGAGAGAGGGCGCGTTCGAGCGTGGTCGGGACAAAGCGTGCCACGCGTCGATGACCGCGGGCAACTTCTAAACACGTTGTATAATTATAACTGTTTATACAGACGCTGATAAATTGTATTTTTGGTCGAAATAAAAAGGGTTTTTTGTGTTAATTGTCGTTGCCCAAATTATGTATTCGTGCAATCTGATGTTTTAAATATCCTGAGAATTTTTAACAATAAACGTTTTGGTGTCCCCTGTCTTAGGATTTATTGGGACAATGAACATTATTTAAATTATTATTACTTGAAGGACTAACAAGGTTTTGCTTTTTTTTATTTCATTTGACCCGTGGAGTCCTATGGAGTCCGTTACTCCATAGGACGTAAGATTATTTACTTTCTTGCTTTTTTTCGGATTTATTATTATTAATAATATTGCCTTAGTGTCCCACTAAGGTTTATTTTAATTATTATCAGTTGACGGTCTTAAAGGTTAGTTTACTTTATCTTCTTTATATTAATTTATTTTTAAATTTTCTAAGGACTCTTAGTATGTACCCTTTTAATGATGAATTATGGTAAGATTATATTATATTGCATTGTTTTCCGCACTTGCTCAGCTCGATGCTTTGAGCTGAGGCTTTTGATTCCATAATATATCGTTTTACATAAATTTTGTTTGCTTCTTTTTTCCTCGAAATTTGCATTAATGAAAAAAAAATATTATTAAAAAATTTACTTTAGTATTGTTACAATTACATTAATTACATATTGCCATAAACTTTTACAATAATTAACATTATACTGTACTAGCTGTCCCCCACGGTTTCACCCGCGTTATGGATCTGTAATCCGCGAATCATCAAACGCTCGCAAAGCATTCAAAAAGAAATATTCCTTTCCATTTTTGTGACACTTTTCATTGATGCTCCGCTCCTATTGGTCAAAGCGTGATGTTATATATAGCCTACCTCAATAAATGGACTATTCAACTCAAAAATTATTGTTCAATTCGAATCAGTACTTCCTGAGACGCGTTCAACTAAACAAATTATTATTTGTATAGATTAAAACATTTTGGCCTCAGATGGTTTGGAAAAGACTCAAAAGATGATATACATTCATTCAAACAAGAAGAGCCAGTCAGAACTCTGCAAATCTAATTATATGCCAGTTCAACCACTAACCTCATTATACGAATTTTCAGGTGACACTCGACCCCTTTCTTGACGACGAAAGTTTGTTACGAATGTACAAAATACCGCAAGTCAGAGTTCACGCCAATACCTAAGCAATAGGAGAGGTAGAAAGGTTAAGCTGAGTAATACCATAGACTACAGACCAATAGAATGGACACTCATGTCGTTTCCATTGTGCACCATAACTAGAAAACCCTGTAAATATTATCAGAAGCTTTCTGTTGAAAGATTCTTAAATTGGGTCACAAAGTAGGTTGCATTTCCATTCTTGGTAGAATAATGTGTTTGCATTTATTATGTGTTTTTTTAGGTCTGTTGTTGTGCTAGGAAATTAAAATTGTTGCCAAGAAAAAAAGTTGTGCCAAGTATACTGTATGATTATGATAGATTTTAATTTTGATTTTTTTTTTTAATATTGTTATTAATTTTAAAAATAATTTTTTTTTAAGTTATTTACAAAGATAAAGTGAACATTCCCCCTATTATCTCCAAAACGACTGAGCCAAAATTTTGTTAAATTATAAAATAAAATTGTTATTTACTTAAAGATTACAGGAAAATGTATTAAAAGTCTATGAATTTATACCAAAATGGTAGATAACATATTCATCACACTGTAATTTCACGTGAGTTGAACCCCCATTTGTACGGGTTCTACGACACTTATATTTCAAAATTTATTATTATAACTTGCTAGTTAAGAGTCAGCACTCACCAAATTATCCGCAAAAGGGTGTATAAGCTATCTGTAGCCATTCTAGTCCATTAAAAAAACGTATTGTCATTTTTTTATAATTTCTTCTCTATTCTGCTCAGTAAAGTTATAAACTATTAAATAAATAAATAAATATCCCGGGACATTCTTTACACACGGTCATCTGATCCCAAACTAAGCAGAGCTTGTGATATGGAAACTATAAGAGCTACATTATTGAAATTTGGTGCGTAGATGTATCCTGTAAATCGCGTTAAGGTTTTAAAATAAAATCAGAAAAAAAACCAAAATTTTTGGGGTTCCCCATACATAGAACTGAAACTCAAAAATTTTTTTTTCATCAAACCTATACGTGTGGGGTATCTATGGATAGATATTTTTGAACAGCATTTTTTTCTTAACTAAATAGTTTGCGCGAGAGACTCTTCCAAAGTGGTAAAATGTGTCCCCCCCCCCCCGTAACTTCTAAAATGTGGGCATGATAAAACTGAAAAAAATATATGATGTGTATTACTATGCAAACTACTAACGAAAATTGGTTTGAATAAGATCTAGACAGTAGTTTTGTTTTTAAACGTCATAAATCAAATTACCTAATTTATTCATTTTACTCAAATATATAACAATAAAAATATCATTCTTAATAATAATATCAATCTTACAAACTCTGCCACAAGTGCTGCTACGGAACCCTTCATTGGCGAGTCCGACTAACTCTTGGCCGGTTTTTTATTTTTCTAAATACATACATAAATAGATATTTACACCCAGACACAGAACAAACAGACATGTTCATGCACACAAATGTTTGACCTGGGTGGGAATCGAACCCGCGACCTGCGACTTGGCAGTCAGGGTCACTAACCACCAAGCCTACTGGCATATTATGGTAAACTAGCTGTTATGTCCCATTTTATTGGCATTAACTATACCCTATTTGTTATTCCAGGGCATGCTCTATCTACGGCCCAAGTTTCATTAAAATCCGTACAGTAGATTTTGCGTGAGACACAGAGTACATCTATACAGACCAGTTGGCTTGGTCTGTTTGCGCGGGTTCGATTCCTACCCAGGACAAACTTTTGTGTGCATGAACATGTCTGTTTGTTCTGTGTCTGGGTGTAAATATCATAAAAGTAGTATACGAGTATGTAGTATATCAGTTATCTGGTTTCCATAGTACAAGCTCTGCTTAGTTTGGGACCAGATGGCCGTGTGTAAAAGAATGTCCCAGGATATTTTATACACATTCTCACTAACTTTCGCATTTATTATATACAAGCTGCGCCCTGCGGCTTTGCCCGCTTTCAATCCTGGTTATAAACCTTCCTCTTGAATAACTCTATATATTGCTGAAAACTGCATTAAAATCCGTTGCATAGTTTACGATTCTATAAAGGACATACAGACAAACATTCATTTTTATATATACTCATATGGAAGTAGGATAGGATGGCATACCCAAAGTGTCGCACCATCCAAAGTTTAGGCAGAGACAAATTTCACCTTCAAAAAGTTTGACTTCGCAGCGTAACGTGTTGACAACAGTGATGTTTGTTGTTGTTGAGTTTGAGATATCCGTCATGTTGTGTGTAGAACCTACATTGTTATTTCGGATATCCGAATCTTGAATTTGACGTTTGGAAATTCATTCGATTCTTATGAAATATTTTTAAAGTGAGTCTTTAATGGTCAAACTACTGAACCGATATTGTTAAAAATTGTAGCTTGGGTCCTGGAGTTGGATATAGGATACTCTTTATTTTAGTACTCTTGGGGTCACAAAAGCAATTTTTTAAAACAAAAAAAAATGTAGTTTGTTCTAATGATGTTATAATGATGTTATATTAATTTTGTCCCCCGCGGTTTTACCCGCGTTCCCGAGGAATATCACATTTTCCCGGGATAAAAAGTAGCCTATATGTTATTCCAGGATATGCTCTATCTATGTGCTATGTTTCATCCATATCCGTTTAGTAGTTATTGCGTGAAAGATATTAATATTAGTATAGATAGATACAATATATAAAATTCGATGTGTGTATGTATGTTCTCTATAGACTTTAAAACGTGTGGAACAGAGGGGGTAATCTTGTGAAGTTTGATCGCGATCGGATCAATAGAACTGTTTTTTTGCACCAATGACAGTTCTGCTAAAACTACCTAACGATTTTTGATGAAACTTGGCACATAGATAGAACATATCCTCGAATAACAGGATACTTTTATTCCGGGAATATGTAACATACCTAGATAACACGGGTGAAACCGCGGCGGACAGATATCATGACTACATAGTATAAAACAAAGTCGGTTTCTCTGTCCCTATATCCCTATGTATGCTTAAATCTTTAAAACTACGCAACGGATTTTGATGCGGTTTTTTTTAATAGATAGAGTAATTGAAGAGGAAGGTTTTTATGGATAAAACATCCCACGAGAACGCGGGTAAAACCGCGGGGGAAAACTAGTTAATTATAAAACTCAATTCAGGAACACCTCGACGATACCACACCATAGGAGTTTCTATTCGACTTTTTAACACTTAGAACTTTAGAATTAAACTTTTAGAACAATTACTAATGAGATTTTAGTCCTCACTGTAAGGAATCAAAAATAACTAATAAATTTACAAGTATTTTACATTAATGATTAAGATGTGCATATTTAAAAGATTATTTTTAAATATCAGCAACATTAATAAGTGCTTTTTCAAATATGTCCGCAGTGAAAGAATATCCGAAACGAGTAGTAGAGCTCTTAGTGCAGAGTTCGTCCGGTGCAGTACTACCACCTTAACCATTTCTGCCGTGAAGCAGTTTTGGTTAGAAAGGTAAGGGGGCCGGTGAAATTACAGGCACATGAGACTTAACAACTTCACGTCTCAGGGTCGACAACGCATTGGCGATGACCCTAGTGTTGCAAATGTCTTTAGGCAGCGGTGACCACTTACCATCAGGTGGACCGTCGGCTTGTTTGTAAGCCAATGTGGTATAAAAAAAAAATTATGAAATTATTTTTACAACCCTAACTTACAAATACCCTCGTCGAATTGAAAGTGTAAAAAGTATTTCGTAGAGCAATTAAATAAAAATCATTTCTAGAAATAGTACTGTCATAAATTATTCCTTCTTGAGAATGGAACTGCCTTAGTGGTGCAACATTTTGCTATGCCGGACCAGTTGGCTTCGTAGTTAAAGACCCTGACTGCCACGCCGCAGGTCGTGGGTTCGATTCCAACCCAGGACAAACATTTGTGTGCACGAACATGTCTATTTGTTTGGTGTCTGGATGTAAATATATACAAAAGTATGTATTTAGAAAATTGTATATTATGTAGGTATATCAGTCTGATTTCCATATTTCAAGCTCTGTTTAGTTTGGGATCAGATGGCCGTGAAGAATGTCCTGGGATATTTATTTATTATTATTTAATAAGTAGGTATAATATAACACCAATAAATCTGGAAGAAATAGACAGGGTTCTCAGTAAAATATTCATGAACGTATTCGTGGCTCTACTTTATTATATTGAATTGTTCCGGTAATAAATAAAGACGACGTAAGAGTTCGACAACTGGATATTTACAATAATAAATAAATAAATATCCTAGGACATTCTTCACACATGGTTACCTGATCCCAATTTAAGCAGTTTACTGCTTGTACTATGGCTATCAGGTAACTGATATACTACATATATTACCTTTTAAATACACACTAATATAGATATTTGTCCAGACCCAGTACAAACAGATATGGTCATGCACACAAATGTTTGACCTGGGTGGGATTCGAACCCATGACCTGCGGCTTGGCAGGTTCTAACCACCAAGCCAACTGGCCGCGTAGAACTACTTTACTTCGAATTGCAAAATTGAGGCAAGTGAGGTGTCCCCAAGCACCTAAACGGTAACCTCCAGTAACTACACTCAAGAACCAGTTTTCTTCAAGGTTTAGGGCGCTTACCTTCAGCGTCATGATCGCTCGCACGGTGTCATTTTAGTCAAACGGTAGTATGGGTACATAGGAAGCAAAAACCACTTATTGGCCTAAATTTCGATTAGAATGTGTAATGGAACTCATTTCGCCCAAATTTTATACAATAGACTAGCTGTGCCCTGCGACTTGCCCGCTTTCAATCCTGATAATAAACCTTCCTCTTGAATTAGTCTTTCTATTGCTGAAAACTACATTAAACTCCGTTGCATAGTTCACGATTCTATAAATGACATTGCAAGACAAACATTCATTTTTATTTACATTGATTGTGGCCATATCATTAGGAAACGTCTTTTTTTATCTTTTCTATCATTTGACCATGGGAACGAAGTGTTACCATCATCGCATGTGTTCAATCCATTTGGTTTAGAGTCCAGCTCAACCCTATCAAGGGTCGATGAGCTAAAGAATCACGTCAGTATACTTGCTAGTTGCTTGGATTAACATAATTTGTTGTAAAGTGTGAGCAAGGCTTTAAGTTACCGTTTCAAATAATCCTTACCTGTCCTTATCCTGACACTCTGTCTCTGTTGTCTGTCTTTCGTTTGCTAGATATGTCTTCACGGCTGAACTGTCCAATCAACTTCAATGAAAATTGCTAGAGCGATAGCTTGAATTTACTACTATAATATGAAAATAGGCATGTTTTTTTTTATACTACTTAGATAGAAAACGAGCTGATGGCCCGTCTGATGGTAAACGGTCACCACAGCCTATTGACGCCCATGGGTATTACTCGCGCATTGCCGGACCTGCAAACATCTCTTCACACCCTTCTTGAAGAACCCCATGCTGTACTCACTTGGGAAAACCACGGCGAGGAGCTCATTCCATAACATAAGCGAGCTACCCGCTTCGTCAATTCCATTATAAGTTTTATGAGCATAAGAAAATGCGAGGCAGTAATAATGATTCACTTTTTAAGAAAAAATTCAAATAGGATAAGTGGTCGTTCATTAAATACGTTCGCATACAGGGGGGGACACTCTTGTAGACTTCACATCTTCATCTCAGGACCCTTCTGCTGAGTGTCACAAGATATGAAAAGGGGGGACGGGGGGTGTAGACCACTCACCTACGCCTACGGCAACGTGACATTCTCCGTTCGTGGTTTTTGTGACGAAATATTTCTAGGGAGGTCACAGAAAGTGTGATACAGCGTGGCAATAGGGGGGAGGGGGTCAAAAAAGTCAGTTTTTTTTTTTTTTATGCCACTTGAGCCGACAAACAAGCAAACGGTCCACCTGATGGTAAATGGTCACCGCCGCCTATGGACATTTGCAACACTAGGAGCATTGCCGACCGCGTTGTCGACCCTGAGACGTGAAGTTGTAAAGTCTCATGTGCCTGTAATTTCACCGGCCCCCTTACCTTTCTAACCGAAACACAGTAATACAATTGCACTACTGCTTCACGGCGGAAATGGGTAAGGTGGTAGTACTTCGCCGGACGAACTCTGCACTAAGAGCTCTACTACTCTGATTTTAGCGTGACGTAGTTTATGAACGGCCGCTAAGTAGTTTTTGAAAAAATCGCGCAATAGTAGTAGACCAAAATTTTGAAGTGGGTTAAAAATATTTTGCCATGTAAGTGATCAATCAATCAATGATATCGCTTGCTAAAGCAGCTAAGATCTGTCAAGACTATTTAAGGTCAATTTGGTACCCTTTTAAGTTCACTTAGGTCTTACCCAGTTCTCGCTACGATAAGCTGAAGCGAGTTTACTGGAGTGAATGCGGCGTAAGTCTTAAGGTTAAGCGGTACGTATTATTAATCCTACCATTGGTCTAGGTCCACCTTCTAGGCATACAGGCTTAACCATGAGGTTTGCAAGGCTAGTGTAACTACCTTTACCCCTACAAACGAGGAATTGTCTGCAAGGAAGATTTTACCACATGCAGTCCCCTATTAAAACTATGAAAGGAGCTACTCTGTTCTCTTCTTTCCCAAGTTATATAATGCACGAGATGCAATTGGAAAAGGGCTTCACAGATAAAAAAAAACATGGTCAAACAATGGACCCAACAAAACTAGTACAAACCGTCGGCGAGTTCTATTGATCTTCTTATATAGAGGTAAGCAGTCTTCTGTCAGTGAAACTGAACAGGAAAGCTAACGTATCTAAGATAAGTTGTTGTAAACCTCTTTTGTTAGTACTTACACTTTTTCTGTTCTATTGACTCTGTGGTGAACGTTGGGAATGACGTTAACTATATTAGGTCTATAGAAAGGAACTTGCTGGGCTATTGATAGAGACAACGAGATGTCAAATAAATTTTCTCAATATCCTTGAACATTCTTCACACATGGTTCTCTCATCCCAAATTAATCTAAGCTTTTACTTTGTCAACCAAAAAAACTGATATACTTCTCTATTAAATAATACTTTTATAGATAATTACAGCCAGGCACTGTGCCATTCATGCAACCATCACACATGTTCATTCAAACAAAAAAGCTGTCTGAGTGGAAATCGAATACAATCAATCATGATTATCTTGCCAGTTATTATTATTCTCTCGAGCTTATTCTCTCCGCTCTCAGCTCCCAGTCTACACCGTACACAGATCGGAGCGAAGGATGCCTGCTATTGGCAGCGCTCATTAATTTGATAGATGGCGCTGGCTGCCGCGGAATTGTCCGCCCGTTTGTTTATTCGCCGAATTAAGTTTGTCTCTAAGATTGCGTTGCGCCGTGATGAGGTTCGTAGACGGCGCCGAGAATTTTGGCTTTGTTTACCAGCTCCGAGGTTCTGTGTTGCAAATTCATCTTTCGAGTCGATTAACGTGGATTTGTTGTTTTAGAAAAATGATTTGACATTTTTTTGAAGAGCTTTAATGCAAGAGTTTGCGAGCATGGATGAACGGAAGGATTTTTGTTACTATTTCACGCAACAATTACTAAACGGATTTAAATAAAACTTGGCACATAGATTATTAATTCTCGATGTGCCTGATATAGCCTGAATTAATACAGAATACTTTTTTTTCCAAGGAAATGAAACATTTCTCGAGATTACGAGTGAAACCGTATCGTTTAGAAATATACTATACATTAAAGTAGGAATCTTTATGGTAGAAGGCTGACAAGCATGGCGGCTGTTATATAGAAATTGAGAGAGACTTAAAGGCTATCAGTGCATCTGCTGAAATACTGATAGGTTTTTGGCGACAGATTTTACATTGAGGGTGGTAGCCAGCCTAGCTAGTAAAGTGAAAATAGAGTGAGAAACAAAGAGCAGAAGAAACAGTGACCAAAATTTTCTAATTCATAAAGCATATTATTTTTGAACCAATCTTAGATCATCAAGAGAACTCCTCTGAAGGAACATCTCTTATAATAATGAAAACACTTAACACAAATACTTTTACAAAAGCAAACACTTTAACCACTTATCTATTAACACTTATAACAATGGTGGGACTTGGCCCTTGGAATGGACCGATAAATTTTTGGGCCCTCCCACATCCTGCTTTTGATTTATGTCTAACATTAAATCTGTAAGGAACGGCTGGTTAGGCCTATGCGAACACTTGGAACTCACGACAAACTTAGAATTCTTAATATTTTAACACAGAACTTTCTCTCTAGGAAGCACTAATTACCATAATACGTGCTATAGTCGAAGAATGTAAGCCCGACGCCGTGAACCTGTAGGAATACACCTCTAAGTGCAAAGTTCTTTTACATGAAAGTGGTAGCAAGGGCACTATCATGGTCAGGTCACGAAGATTTCAAGAAACAATCACGCAATTCACCGAATTATCAACAACAATTTCAGATCGCCAAATTGGCCAAACTAATTCAATGATCAATCTTCGTTTCTTAGAACAAGATTAGAAGTTCTATTTCGAACCTTCGCTCTCCGAGGCTAGTTTGAAATTGCGTCAAGTTGTAACAGTACGTGGTAGCACTCAAAGAACTTTACTCTTTGAATCATTAATGTAATTTAGTACAGTACCATTCCCCCTCGATTACTGTGATGATTTATGGTCACTGACTCCAAGAGTGGTACAAAAGTGTGATATTTTTCCCAGAACATCTATTCTGGTTAAGGAACATAAATTTCTGTAGTAAGCCGTGTACAACATTTATAGGGAAACCAATGGTTGTCGGAACATTACTGGATCAGTGTTTATGGTATACTTTTTACGATCTTACATTTCCCCTATGTGTGTGCCAAAATTTATACAAATATGTTCAGCTGTATGGTGTAGAGTTTTAAAAACACATTCAAAAACTTCACATTTATGATCATACTAGCCACCGTGACGCGGTTCCGCCCACGTTCATGAGAGATCTTATGGACCTTGGGATAATAACATAGCCTTGTCACTCGGAAATAGAGCTTACGAATTTTGAGAAAATTGTTTCACATTTGACTTAATTCTTGAGGCAAGTTATAGACTATTTAACATCGCGCTACGACTTTTAGGAACAGAACAAAAATAAATAAGTACTTTAATAAAGCAATACTTTTCACAAGCGCCATTTTGAAAAATTTACGGGAGAGCTATTTGAAACTGTTAAAACCCAAATACGACTGCATCTAAACTTCTTCACCTTCCACATCGAAGCTGTTGAATATTAAAACTAAATGCAAGCTTCAACGAATGTATGCATGGGCCATCATCATAGTATGTAGTATAATTCATGGAGAAAAATGTTACTTTCGTCAAAAATGGCGGTTGAGTCAAATCGCCTTTTGCCCGTAGATATATAATTTTTTTTCTACATATATACTTATGTACTTATATCCAGACAGAGATAGCGTAATCTGAAAATTATCCATATACTATAGATGTTTTCACATGCAAATGCGTTGAAATAAGAAATTGTGATGTTCTTGATATGAAATCATATGGTTATTGGATATGCTGAACGATTCTATATTGGTTTAGGGGGCGAAAGTGGGCTCAGCTTATGGTGGGGGCTTAGACACCTTATACAACATCTTGTATATGTTGACCTCCAAATAGATGTACTGCGGGAAGTTATTGGAAATGTATCTTATGACCTTGACCCTTTACATTTGTTACATGAAAGGCATTATCGTCAGTGATTACCTTTACATGTTTGGATGTTAATGAAATTAAATATATTCAAATAAATAATAAATATCCCGGGACATTCTTTACACACGGCCATCTGATCCCAAACTAAGCAGAGCTTGTACTGTGGAAACCAGATAACAGATATACTACATGCACTACTTTTTAAACACATACTTTTAATATATATTTACATCCAGACACAGAACAAACACACATGTTCGTGCAAACAAATGTTTGTCCTGGGTGGGAATCGAATCCACGACCTGCGGCGTAGTCAGGATCTCTAATCACCAAGATAACTGACAATACCAGTGTTCTACCGATATTATTCTATATTGTTGTATTTAAGGAAGTTCAGACATACAAATCTATACTAATACCAGCTGTCCGGACAGACGTTGTCCTGTCGAAATTAATCTCTACAAAAATGCAGAAATTCGATCGCAGCGCCACCTACCGGGGTCCATTTATTAATCTAAAACATTCTCGAATCCACTGGAACACACAAAAGAATTCATCAAAATCTATCCAGCCGTTTAGGAGGAGTTCAGTGACATACACACGTACAGTAGAATTATATAAGTATGCCATCTGGCCGGACAGACGTCGTTCTGTCGAAATAAATCCATACATAAATGCAGGAGATCCTATGTAACTCTAAATCTAATTGTAATTCTAAATCATCCAAGGCGCCACCCAAACGCATACAAAAAAATTCATTCAAATCGGTCCAGCCGTTTAGGAGGAGTTCACTGTCAACACACGTACAGTAGAATTATTTAGGTATATAAAGATAATAAAGAAAGTGGGAATTTCGTGAATTTATAAGTATGCGGTAATCTCCAGAACCATGGCACCAATTCGTAAAATTCTTAGACCATTTAAAAGGTACATTATTCCAGGGTGTATGCTATATTCCGGGTGTTATTCCGGGATACATTATATCCCTAGAGATCGCGGGTAAAACCGCTGGATAGCTAGTAAATTATTTATATCTCCACGCCTAAAAGAGGCTATTTTAAGATCCAAAGCGACACGAGGATATCATTGTCGCCACCTCTTGGCATCTCCAATTCTGAAAAGACGGGCCAGTTGGCTTGGTTAGTTACCCTGACTCCCAAGCTGCAGGTCGCAGATTCGATTCCCACCCAGGACATACATTTGTTTCCATGAGCATGTCTGTTTGTTATGTCTGGATGAAAATATCGATATAATAATAATAATAATAAATAAATATCCTGGGACATTCTTTTTTTTTTTTACACACGGCCATCTGATTCCAAACTAAGCAAAGCTTGTACTATGGAAACCAGATAACTGATATACTACATATACTACTTTTTCTAAATACATACTTATATAGATATTTACACCCAGACTCAGAACAAACAGACATGTTCATGCACACAAATGTTTGTCCTGTGTGGGAATCGAACCCGCGACCTTCGGTTTGGCAGTCAGAGCGTTAACCACCAAGCCAACTGGCCCGTTAATAATAATAAAGCAGCGTTTATTAAAACAATCTTATAAAACATCTTTGGTATTTACTTAAATAAAATATCACCAGTTGACACCAGTTGACACCAGTTGACACCAGTTGACACCAGTTGACACCAGTTGACACCAGTTTCGCGAAGATTGTCTTGCCACTCAGCATAGGCCTCCCCTAAAGCATGCCATAAAGTGTGATCTTGTGTCTTCCTCCATGTCGCGCCTGCTATCCTTTTTATGTCGTCTTCCCATCTCCGACGTTGTCTCCCTCTCTTTCTGTTGTGTTGTCTTGGACACCATTCGGTCACATCCTTACCACACTTGTCCTTTTTGTTCCTCATCATGTGGCCAGTCCATATCCACTTTAATTTCTTGACACCCCTTCCAAAATGCACAAATATCGATATAAGTATGTATTTGAAACTAGTAGTATACATATGTAGTATGTCTGGTTTCCATATCATCATAAATCAGATGGCTGTGTGAAAAAAGAATGACCGAGGATACATTTTTTGTCACACAAAAAGGCTTCAGATCAGAATTTCAATCCGGTGCAAATAATTTCTAGCTGAGATTCAACTGTTCTTGGCCAACCTGGGAATCGAAGCTAGGACCTCTGTAAGCTACAGTTTTGTTGAAGGTTGTAAATCTATACAGTTACGATGACGCGGTTCGAACGCAGTAATTAACGCCACTGAAGCTTGACTTTGATTAATTGCCGACCAATATGTCTCCTGTTAGAATTAATATGGACATTACTTTGCTTTTATTGGTTTGGCTCCTTTTTTTTAATAAATAGGACTGGCGTACTGTCGATTATTTGTATTACTTCCGCCACGCTATTTTCAGGGCTTTTCAGGGATGTTTTGTTTTTTTTCAGCGTAAAGGGTTTTCTCTGATCATAATTATCCTTCTAATAATATTATAAATGGGAAAGTTTGTGAGAATGGATGTATGTTTGTTACTCTTTCACGCAAAAGTACCTAACAGATTTCGATGAAACTTTGCACATAAATATAACAAATCCTGAAATAATATGTTGGATACTTTGACCTCGGGAATGCCTTGGAACTCCAGGTGACAGGCTAATCCCTACTTTATATTATAAATGTGAATGTAAGTTTGTTTGTTACGCATTCACGCGAAAACTACTTAACCTACACATACTCTTGGAGGTATTATAAGTAACATAGGATAATTTTTGTGATGGGAAAATGTTACATCCCTCGGGAACGCGGGTGAAACCGCGGGGGACAGCTACTAAAATTATAAATGCGAAAGTGAAAATTTGAGACACACGTAGCCTATGCCACGGAGAGAGACATGAGCTACATTGTATCAATTTTAATGTCAGTGACCCCGCGGGGTACTAGTTTTTTTTTTATATTTAAGAAAGCAGATGACTGCAGTCTACCTGATGTAAAGTAGAACTGTAGTACAAACGCGAGAACCGCTAGGGCCAGTACAGGAGTGTATAACACTAGCCGCCCTCACCCTGCCGGCCCGCAAGGTACGTCTTCACGCCTCGTTTGAAGGATCCCATGTTGTATTAATTAGGAGGTGTGGTACTAGTCGCATGCTGTAGCGAAAGTCGGTGAAAGGTGACGAACCTTGTACTAAGCATTGCTATACTATCATATTTTTAATTTTAAAGTTACTTTCAAATACAGATATGCCAAACTACATTCCAGTAAATCTGCGCAACTGCTTGTATATTTGTGTACAGTAATATTCCAGGATACTTATCATGCATTTGTTACAACTCTACAACTTTAAAATTAGTTTATTTCGTATCGCATCCATATAGTTTAACGAGAATTGCACCACAAACTCGTAATGTAGATTAAACTAACCTTTACTTGAAGCATGCACAATCAGCTGTTTTTTTAAAGTATTTTAAAACACGTCCCTAACTGTCTTTTTTTTTTTTTTTTTTTTTTTTTTTTTTTTTACGCTGGGAAAAATGCGTTCCGCATTCCCCCCCATTGGAGGATGGGGGGGGTATGTGGGACTCCCGGACCCTAGTGGCCCGGTTTACCCACTAAACGACCCAGCGGCGCTCAGGCATCGTCTATGTGGAGAGGGGCTGGGAAACCGGCAGAGCCTTGACGTCCAGCCCCCCCCCGTCGACCGCCCGCCATTTATGGCGGGGCCCGCACGCCCCTCCCCCTGCAAGGAGGGGCCCGGAAACGGCAGCGACTTTACCGTTCCCGCCCAACGGAGATGGTGAACGAGTGCAATGCGGGAGAAGACGCCTCCACGTCTGTCTCCCGCCGTTCACCACCACAAGAGGAGAGAGAAGGCGACTATAATCGCCTTCTCCTACCCCTTCTTCTCCGCCTGCACAGCGGCGCAAGAGGGTCCTCCTCCCGTGCGCGCTCTGCCGCCTCCTTCTGTGACATCACATCCTCACAGAAGGAGGCGACCGCGGCCCAGCCGGCCTCGCCCCCCAGCATGGAGTTGACCACACTGGGAAGCGAAAGGTCCGGCCCGACCACCGCGACCAGGTCGCGACGCGGTTCGTTCCACGACGGGCACACCTCGAGGGTGTGCTGCGCCGTGTCCTCCGCCGCGCCGCAACCGTGGCACGACGGGGCCTCCTCCCGCCCGATCCGGTGCAGATACGATCCGAAACACCCGTGCCCGGACAATACCTGCACCAGACGGAACGAGAGGAAACCGTGGGGCCGCTCGAGCCAATCCCGTAAGACTGGCCCGACAGCGTCCAGCGTTCGGCGGCCGAACACGGCGGAGGCGAGGTCCTCCGCCCAATGGTGGACGATGGCATCCTTCGCCTCTCGCCGGACGGCCTCCCGCACCGTCGGGTCGCCGCGCTCCCCGAGCGCCTTGCGCCCCGCCGACCACTCGTACACTCTGGCGAGCACCCACGCCTCGAGCTCCCAAGGAGGGGTGCCCGCCAGAGCGCACGCCGCCGCGAAGCCCACCGAGCGGTAGGCCCTCGCCACCCGCTGTGCGATTGCCCTTTGGGGTCTCCGGATCGCGGCGGAGTTCTCCCTCCTCTGGAGGGAGTCCGCCCAGATGGGGGCCCCGTAGAGGGCCATGCTCCTCAGGATGCCGGCATACAGCTGCCGGCATCGCGCTTTGGGCCCCCCCATATTCGGGAGGAGCCACGAAAGCGCCCCCGCAACCTTCAGCAGGCGCGTCGACAGCCCGCTGAAGTGCGGGCCAAAGCGCCACCTGCTATCTAGCACCAGGCCCAGATATTTCATCTGGGCCCTTACCTGGACCCCGACGCCCTCCACGAAAATGTGGGCGTCGGTCGGGGTGCGCTGCCGAGGCGCGTGGAAAAACACCGCCTCGGTCTTATTCAGCGCCACCCTCAATCCCAGCCGACGGATCCTTCCCGCGACCAAGGATCCGCCAGCCGAGGCCAAGTCGGCCGCCTCCCTAAAACTTCTCCCCCGGGCAGTGAGAAGAGTGTCATCCGCGTAGCAGATGACACTCGTGCCACGGAGGAGAGCTCCCCGCAGGAGCCAGTCGAACCCGACGTTCCACAGGAGTGGTCCTAGGACGGACCCCTGTGGAACGCCGGTCTCCGCGCCGTACCGCCGGAGTCGGCCCGCCCTGTCTACCAGAAGGACCGCTCGGTCCGCCAGGTAGCTGGCCAGGAGGTCCCGCAGGTACTGAGGCACTCCGTGGTACCGTAGTGCCTCTAGTATCGTCGAGTGGGGGACAGAGTTGAAGGCATTACCTATGTCGAATGACACGGCCAACACCCCGTCCCCCACCCCCACGGCCTCCTTCACCTGGCTCTTGAGCCGGGCCAGAGCGTCGACTGTCGAACGCCCCTTTCGAAAGCCGAATTGAGCGTCCGACAGGTTCGGCCCCACCTCCGACAGCAGGCCATTAAGCCGGCCGGCGACAATCCCCTCGAACATCTTACCGACCTCGTCCAGCAGGACGATGGGCCGGTATGCCGAGGGGGAGTCCGGCGGGCGTCCTTCCTTGCGGAGGAGGCACAATTGCCCCTCCTTCCAGATTTTCGGGAACCTCCTAGACGCGAAACACGCGCTGAAGAGGTCCCGAAATCTTCCCGCCATATGTGTGGCGGCAATGGCCACCACACGCGCGGGCACACCGTCCGGCCCTGGGGCCGTCTTCTTGGCGCGGAGGCGGAGGGCCTCCGCGGCGAGCTCATCCGCCGTGACCGGAGAGATCTCCTCGACCGGCGGACGCGCCCCCCGCGGGGGATCCATCACTGGAGGCGTGAAGTCGGTCCCGGGTGGAAACAGGGACCGAACCACACCGTCCAGTAATGCCGGCTCCAGGGACTCCGTCAGGGGGGGACCGAAGGGACGCAGTTTGTTCCGCGCCGCCTTGTACGGTCTCCCGTACGGGTCCCTGTCGAGGCCCTCCAGCATCTCCACTCGCGCCGCGTCATCGGCGGCCCCCATTGCCGACTTGAGGACCCTCTTTGCCTCTATGTAAGAGGCGTAAAGAAGGTCCTCGTTGTCGGGGTCCCTCCTGCTGCGCCGTCGGCTCCGCGTGTACTCCCGCCTTGCCGCCACGCAGGCGGCTCGGAGGCCCGCCAGTTCCTCCGACCACCAATAGACGGCGCGACGGGGAGGTGGGCGGCGAGACCGAGGCATGCTGGAGTTGCACACCTCGGTGAGGGACTTCCTCAGTTGGGCGGCCGCGGAGTCGACGTCCCGGACATCGACGGGAGGCGTGAGCCAGTCCTGGACGAACGCTGCCTCCGCAGCCGCCTCGCGGTCGAGGCGGGTAAGAGCCCACCGTGGGAAGGCAGGTCGGCCCGGGAGCCTTGCCCTCCCCCGGGGACTTTGGGGAGAGATGTCGAATCGCACATATCGGTGGTCCGACATCGTCTCCACCATCTCTACCCGCCAGTCCACGACGCGGGCGGCAAGGACGGGGGAGGCGAACGAAACGTCCACCACTGACCCTCCCCGTCGCCGCACACACGTCTGGACTGTCCCCCTGTTAAGGAGGGACACGCCGCACGAGGTCGCCCACAGCTCGACCGCGCGTCCCCGGACGTTGCAAGAGGTGGCCGGGTTGCCCCAGGCCACTGACTTGGCGTTTAGGTCGCCCAGCACGGCGACCTGGCGAGGAGCCGCCCTACCGACGACTGCAGTGAGGATCTCGAGGAAATCCTCGAAATCCTGCAGAGGCCGGTTTGGGGAGAAATACACGCCCACCAGGGCTATTTCCCCCCACGCGGCGGCCACGTATCCCGGTCCCCTCTCTAAGAGCGAGAGGGGAGGGGAGTCTGTGGAAGACCGCGCAACCAAGGCCACCAGGCCGTCCGGATCGCCCAACCAACGGCCGGGCACCGAGTACGGCTCGGCGACTACCGCCACGTCCACCAACCACTCAGCCATGGTCTGCATCAGCAGGGCCTGGGCTGCTTTGCAGTGGTTGGCGTTCGTCTGGAGGATGCGATGCTCGACTCTGTCCATCAGTCGCTCATCGCACCCTCCTCACCCGCCACCGAGGTTCCCGCTTCGGGAGCGGTGGTCACAGCGGCAGGCGGGGTCGGCGCCTGCACTTTGCCCTTCTTCGGGGGAGGATTACAATTCCTCCCCTTCATGGTGTGCCCCGCGGGGCGCCCGCTGGCTGCGCACACTGCGCAGCGCGGCGTAGCGGCCTTGCAGGAGGCGGACTGGTGCCCCTTCTCGCCGCAGCGGTAGCAGCTGTCCGTCCTATCCACCTTGGACGGACAAAGGGCCCGCACATGCCCGATTCCGAAGCACCTGAAGCAGCGCAGAGGCTGATCTTCAAGTGCCCGGATCCGGCAGGAACTGAACCCCACCAGAAGACGTCCTTTGGCGAGGACGGCCTTGGCCGCGGCGACGGGGCACTCCAGACGGATAGCTCCCATGCCACCGCGGCCGGGCCTGATGTCCCGGCCCTGCACCGCTGCGACGTCGCAGCCTCCAACTGCTGCGATCGCCGCCACCACCTCCTCTTTGGTGACCGAGTCGTCCAGATCGGTCACCTCCAAGGCCGCCGACCTGACCGGCCTGGCCACCTTCGCCGCGTCCGCGATGACCTCTCGCAATTTGTCTGCGAAGAGGTCCGCGTTTGCGCCGCCCTGGACCCCCGGGAACTCGAAAATTCGAGCCCCAGCCTGGGTCCGGCGGCACGTGACCGCTCCGATCCCAAGCTGGGTGGGATCGGCGTTGGTACGAGCCCGCTTGAGGACGGACTCGTACGTCTCCCCTCGTTCCGCAGCCTCCGCGGTGAGCGTCACCACGACGGCTGCAGTCTTGGGAGGAACCAACGTTTTCCTCCCACCGGCGGGGGCCCTTTTAGCTGCTGAGGCAGCGGTGGTGGGCTTGGGGGCTGCCTTTTTCCCCTTGCCCTTCCCCTTACCCTTGCCGGTCGCCTGGGACGGGCAGGGAGGGGTGACGGAGGGGGCGGCAGGGGCGGCGGCCGTTTTTGTCTTCTTTTTGGCCTTGCCCTTCTTTCCCCTCTTTACCACTTCCGTCCACGGGTTGGACGGAGTGGTAGAGGGTACTTGGGCATCCTCCCCTTGGGAGGATGGCCCCAGCTGGTTCCGCCTCTCTTCCACCGTTAGCGGAGGACGAAGGCGGCCCTCGATGGCTTCGAGGCAGGCTTTGGTGTAGGCCCTTTCCTCCATGACGACCTTGCGGATAACATCCTCAAGGTTGGAGGCAGGGGCCTCAGTTGCCGGACCAGCCTGACTAGGCCGGGCCGTGGCTTCAGCCAGCTTTTGATGCAGCAGGCTAACCTCCGACTGCAGGCGATCAACTTTCGCCTGCAATTGCCGCGTCTCATCAGAGCCAGTGCGCTGCACGAGCTCTCTGATGATACCGCGCATACTCGCGGCTCTGCACTTTAGGGACTTCTGAAAAGTCCCTTTCAGGTTTGAGGACTTGGAGGCGACCTGCGCTATCTCCTCCGCGTCTTCCTGTGCCATGCGGTCCAGCTCGGCCAGGGAGTGGTCCTCGTAGATAACGCACGACTGACCATACCCCGCCTTGGCCCGCGTGGTGCGCGCCTGCTTCTCCTTGGCAGCGACCTGCTCCTCCAGGTCCTGCTGGAGCCGTGCCCGCCGAGTCAGGTTCAGCTGACTCTGCGCGTCAGCCAAACCCACATCGTGGGTATCGGCAACGGCAGGAGGCCTTCTTGACCTCATCGTCCGCTTGCACCTGCTCCCGGTGGAGTCCGAGCCAGACCCACCCTTCAGAAAGGCCCGCTTTCGTTTCTGTCGAGCCGCCGTTGAACCGGCGTCCGACTCGAACGTAACGGACTCGCTGTCGGAGTCAAGCTCCGATATCTCGTCCGCCCTGCCAAGCAAGCCAACCGTGGCGGTTGATGCGCAGACCGCCGGCGTGCCTTCGTCGGGTTGGCCCTGAGAAGGGCCTTTTTCGGGTTGGCCCTGAGAAGGGCCTTTTTGGGGTGGGCCCTGAGAAGGGCCTTTTTCGGGTTGGCCCTGAGAAGGGCCTTTTAAGAAACGCCCGGAGGCGTCCCGCGCAGGTTTGGGCATAGCCCCAGACAATGTTGCAGTTTTCCGCATAAGTACTACAACGCACAGTGCACTTTAGCCGAGCCCAGTTCTGCCACTCCGTTACGGTGGTCAGAACTGGGTCGTTTCCAGGGGACGCGACGTGGACGCAAGCACTGTGGGGGGTCCCCCGTCCCTAACTGTCTAGATTAACAGCACGAATCTAGATAAGTTAAAAGGTTGGAAATTATTTATTTCTAGTTTCAAGGGCTTGACTTTCAAAGGTTGTGGGTTCATATTGTAATCTTGTTGTATGAATTTGATATATTATATAGCCCTTTTTAACAATGGCTAGCTGTCTCCCGCGGTTTCACCTGCGTTCACGAAAGATGCTACATTTTCTCGGCATAAAAAGTATCTTATAAACTTTTTTTTTATATTCCTTACACACGCAGAGCTTGTAATATGGATACCAGATAGCTTATATATACATATACTACTTTTTGGTATTCTAAATACATACTTATATGGATACTTACAGCTATCTATCTATTTGGTAAGTCTCATCTAAATCCGATAAGTAGATATTGCAAGAAAGAGTAACAAACAACCATACACTCATCTTCCAAAAAAATCTCATTTTAATAAGATTAGTAGAAAGGTAAGAGGGCCGGTGAAATTACTGGCACTTGAGACTTAACAACTTCACGTATTAAGGTCGACAACGCATTGGCAATAGCCCTGGTGTTGCAAATGTCCATAGGCGGCGGTGACCAGACACCAATTGGTGGACCATCTCTTTGTCGGCAATAATAATAATAATAATAATATCCTGGGACATTCTTTACACACGGCCTAAGCAGAGTTGGTACTATGGAAACCAGATAACTGATATACTACATAATTTTTTTTAAATACATAGATATATAGATATTACACAGAACAAACATGTGTTCATGCACACAAATGTTTGATGGGTGGGAATCGAATGCGCGACCTTCGGTTTGGCAGTCAGAGTAGCTAACCACCAAGCCAACTGGCCTGTCAATAATGACAAAGCAATTAATAAACAGTTTCTTTTAAATTTCATCTTTTTGTGTGTAATGTTTTTGCTGTTTATTTAAATTATATTGTAGTAATACTGCCGTGCTTTCACTTGCCGTTCCCAACGGAAGATTAGCGTTGGCTATACGCACCTACATTCTAACGCCAACAACATGCTGACTTGGAGGACCTATTTGTGGCAATTATGTACCCCTTTTCTTTTTTATAAACTTGTAATGCTTCTTTTGTCACTATTAAATTGGTTTCTTTCTTTCAGTACTAAGCCATAAGTTATTTAATATTCACATTCTCGATAACACCTGATTATTTACATATCAATGAAATCTCTCCAAGTAACTACACGTAGGTTCCATGTGCGTTGGTTGAAGTACTAGCTCGCAGTATAACTTGATCAGATGCCTTTGAGTCAAACCAACCGGTCCTTCGGCTCCCGACAAGAGATGTGAGGTCCTGTTCCCATTCTTTACAGGTCTTTGATGTTCTTGTTAACTGGTACACGAATTGGAGTACTGCTTGTTACTTTACTGTTGCAATTCTGAAATTTGAATATGAAAGGGACAGGAAAGTTATATACGAAATTTTAAGGCGTTGTTAGTCCATTTGGCAACCAGAAAGGGTTGTAATTTTACAATGAGCTTGAGTTGTCTGTTATGGCAAACCTTTTGAGGACACTATAGCTTCGTAGACTAAGCTTTGCCACTTAGCACCTGCTGATTTGTTCTGATAGCTGTATTAGCCTGTTTCAGTAGACATACCATCACTTTCCATGATGGTATTGTCGACAAACACAATCGGATGGGGGATCTGGTCAAAAAATCAGTTGCAAGATTTGTGCCAAACAGATAAATAAAAATCTTGTAAAATATCTGACGTGATGTGATTTTGAAAATACAAAGTACAAGCACAATAATGTAATGAAAAGGTATGATTTTTTCCATCTTTGGGCGCGTTATGAAAAAAAGATGAGAGTGAAATTTTAAGATGCGCGCGCATCAGTGTAACACAAAAAACTCACGGATAAAGTTAGCTGATAACGGTCTCTCCTTAACGTCACACAAGTCGCCACTGTCAGTGTCAATGAGTGAGTAATGATGTTATTGTCGATAATAACTTAACAACGTCAAAATTGTTATTCGTTGCTACAGACAGGTGCAAAGAGTTTGGACACTACAATTTCACGTCTGAATAGAAAAAAATGCTTTTAGTTAAATTATTCTCACCTACAATTTTGGAGAAAATTTCTTACGTGCGTATAAGTACGCACACACCTTTTCGAAAACTTGGGTTTAAATAGCAATATTTTTACAGTATCCACGACATTTGTACCAGTTCACCCTTCGCTTGTCTGCGGGGGAACTACGGGACCTAATTAAACTGAAGAGTTGCCGGAACAAATAGTAACAGCGGAACACAATGGGTTTTTTTAAAGTTATGCTAGAAGCTTTGTTTGTGTGGATTTGTTGTTGGCTATAATCTTCTTTGACTATCCGGTGTAGTTTTTCCGCTCGTAAAGTCGGGATTCGTATTGTATGGGAAATAAGGTTTATGAGCTATGACCTGGAGGATTGGTAACTTATTGGCTAACGAAAGTGATTACAAAATTGCTTGATGGATTGATTAACGGGCTGGTGAGGCTTGTGCAATGGAACCTAACTGATATACAGCTTCTTTTTTATATTTCATACATTTTTATTTATATTAAAAAGGCAAAGCATCAAATGAAATGATATGAAAATATTTTTATTTAAATAAGCCTTTTCAAGCACTTGTCAGTCAGACTCAGCCTGACTCTAATAACGGATCTAGATGTTTTAACTGAGTTGAGTCGGCAATAAACTCAATAACTATTCTTTTTAAAACTTATGTGTTACAGTGGATGTAAATAATCAATAGCAAAGTAAAAGCAAGTATGACGCACGGCAGAAATCGCCGTCACACCTAAATTGTATGGAAGTGACTAACCCGCCACACAATACTTTAAGTCCCTAGAACTATGTAGTAGTAGCCTAAGTGCCCAAGATACAATCAATTTATCTTCCAAATTCGATACAGACGTTAAACCTTGAAAACGTAAACAGATATAGACACATTATAATAAATATTATTCCTTGATTCCTTATATTTCTAACTCTACAAAAATATCAGCTTTACAATATATTAAATTATGTTTTTGATAATTTGTTTAATGTGTATAAATCACAAAAAATTTCAACTTAAAACTAAAATATTAACGTTATCTATTATTAGCCAGAACCTCGTTTCGAAGGTGAAGGCCTCTAGAGATTTCCATTCTCCCTATGCTGTCTCCATCTAATTTTTCCCAGCTACTCTTATGATGTCATCTGCCCACTGGGCCGCAGATCTACGCCTGTAACCATAGACACTTTATCGAATTTATAATATTAGAAAGAATTACTATAGAGACCTACATATTGAAATCCAGACACAGCACAAACATACATGTTACACACAAAATATTTGTCATATTTGGAAATGGAACTAACTACCTATAAATTGGCAGTCAGGCTACCTAACTTAAGAAAATAAACATATAAACAACATTTCAAATGGAATTTATTTGAGTTTAAGGTTTTCCTACATCAATATTAGTCGGACGTTCCTCTAGAGTGTTTTATAGAAGCTTGGAGGGTATTAGCAATTTCTTTTGAGAATTCCTCAGCAAGCTTTCACCCGGATACGGACCATCAAGCACTGAGAAAGCTATTACCACTCCGGAAATACGGCAATTTTTCTCACTCGCACTTCCGTAGCCTTGACTTGGAATTTGCCTCTTTTGTGCACAATACAGGAAATATTGGAGTGTTGGTACTTTAGTGACAGTTCGGGTTCGCAATTTTCTGTACCTTTATCACTTTGCCAGATAATTTTAATTTAACTGAATTTGCATGCCCAAAATGATGTATTGAGTTCTTTTTCAATAAAATTAAAAATATTGCAATCGTGACCCTAAATCAATTACTTAGAGCTTATAATTAAAGTCTTGAAAAAGGATCAGGTAAAATTTTTAAAGATACAGTTTTTGGATAAACCGTACTCGATAATATTTTTCAACGTACTATTTGATAACTATCAAAATACTTTTTGAAATTATACTTCTTTAGGCGCGTTATGAAAAGTGTTGAGAGTGAAATTTTAAGTCGCATCAGTGTAACACAAATTCTCACGGATGATGTTAGCTGTTAACGGTCTCTCCGAAACATCGCACAAATCGCAACTGTAACACACGTTTCTTTTATTTATTTATAAGGTATTTTATAGAAAAGAGCAAGATATTTTGCTGAAGTCACTAGATAACCTAAAAAGATCCACAAATTTAATATCAAAAGATATAAATGCCTGGAGCATTTTAGATCTTTTTTTCAGTGCATCTAGGTATGTTATAGCTCAAACGAGAAACATTACATTCAACATAGTTATGCTACAGAGGAAACGTAATATGGAAATGCAAGTTCCTTAAAAATAATCCTCATTTTCATTTCATTTTTAAAATAAAACGATACATACTGAAATTCTTTTGACGGGCCGGTTGGCTTGGTGGTTAGCGATCCTCACTTCCACGCCGCTGGTTGTGCGTTCGATTTCCATCCACAATAAACATTTGTGTTCATGAACATGTCTGTTTGTTCTTTGTCTGGGTGTAATCTAGACTAAGTAATTATTAAAAAAAGGTTTAGTGTATGTAGTATATCAGTTATCTGATTTCCATAGTACAAGCTCTGCTAAGTTTGGAATCAGATGGCCGTGTGTAAAGAATGTCCCAGGATATTTATTTAGACATTTTTTAGGGTACTCAAAGGTAGCCTTTGGTACCCTAGCTATAGCGATTACTAAGGCTACATATCTGTCAGCAGGCTATATCTCATGGACCATAAAAGGTAAATACAAGAATTTTTTTCGTCGTTTGTTAAATATTTTACGGTTGTACAGAACCCTTCGTGTGTGAGACCGACTCGTACTTAACCGGTTTGTTCAATCTTCAAAACAATTGTATACAATATTATTATTAATTATTATTTATTATTAATTCTTTTTACACTCAAATACAACTATTATGACTATTTTTATAAATATTTGGAAGTATGTATTAAAAAAGTAGGGTATCTAGTATGTCATACGTACTATACTATATACATATATACTATATATATATGTATATACTATGGCAACCAGACTGCCATAGTGGAGCTCTGTTTGATATGGAATCAGACAACCGTGCGTAAAAAATAACCCAGGAATTGGGAATTGGAGTTTATTTATTAGGTATATTTATTTAGCCTACATTATTTAATCTATCTATAGATATATAAGGAATATAGGGTTCCTTTGACGCATCATCAGCTCAAAACTACTGAACATATCGGAATGGGACTACTACCATTCGACGCGGAATTTTTCGTTGATGGATATAAGCTATATATGATATCGATAAACATGGGTGAAACCGCGGGGGAGCTAGTACCTTATATAAAGACTCTTGTTGTAGTTATGAGCCTACAATATAAAGATTCATATTTGCTTGTACGGATATCCGATATACCTGTTTATTATTTCAAGCAAACATTATTTAAAAGTACACAAAATGATAAATAAAAACTAAGCAAATCCCAAAGTTGGAGGAGGCCTATGTCAAGCGAGCTAAGAGACATCTTATAAACCACAAAACGATACAAAGAGTATAGCTCGGAACAGAAGGCTGCATCATCAAGCAAATCCCAAAAAGACCAAAATAATTTTTTTAGAGTTAGTATATCTACTTCTAAGGTGACAAACAACCTGATGACCCGTCTGGCGGTAAACGGTCACCGCATTCTAGACTTGCAACACCAGGGGTATCACTAGCGCGTTGCTATAATCCGATCCAATCAATTTAGAAACTAGTATTTAATTTCCAACGATTTTAAACCACACTCGTTACTCACTCGACCCCAAACAAATTGCAATAACAAGCAACAGTACCCACCATAAACTATGAATGTTAAAAGTTCCAACTTTCCAAGAAGTAGAACAATGGATGGAACTTATATTGCATCGTCTAGCCTTAACTATTCCAAGTTTCGCCATAAATTTAAATATGAATATGTCGTTTGGAACTAGAGGGAAGAACGCTACGGATTCTGAATAAAGTGACCTTAGTTCACACCGTAGCTGATAAATTATACCCAGGTGAATGAGGGCATTGTCCGTGTAAGGGTGGAAGAGCCATCAGAGGCTTGCGTCCATACCAAAAAAAAATTAGGGCCTGTAAAAAAAAAAAATCTGGGACATTCTACACAAAAGGACCCGTATTTAACTCTCTCGGATTCAATGTGGAAGCCAATTTCATGATAGGTTGATGGTTTGGCGCGCGAGTAGTGGTAAAACAGTAGTAGCGATTAGTGTAATACATAATAGGGATCATGACTGACATGTCAAATCAGCAACTTTTTATTAAATGTCAAAACGATCAAATGCATGGAGTTTTGTATGAAATACCAAGTTTTGACGTCATAGTTGTACAGCATCAAAAGAGCTACTCTTTGTGGTTAGATATGTACTTAAAAATCACATTATTTATGGAATTTAGATCACATTTCATGTATCCATGTATTTTGGGATGTTCAATACACTGGCTAGTGTTTGATCATTTATTTTGAATACAGGATAGTGCCCTATTGACTGCAACGACGATTCCGAAAGCATAACACAAAGTTTTCTGATAAAATCTTGTACCAATAACTAATACAATATAAATACATTTTTTGTTAATCAATTTTAAAACAAGATTTTTTAAAGTCACCAAACATTTTTTCTTTTTTTTTTTACAAATAAAATTGACGTCACGTATGGCTTGGCAAACCCTTCCATTAGATTCCCATGACATGGAGGTGAATTATGAATGAATAAATTGCCATTTGGCCACGTCCGCCATATTGGATTTAGAATGACGTCTAAGCTAATCATGCGTAGTGACCAAAATCAAACGTGTGTGCAAAATATTATCTCATTTGCATGGGAGACCTTGTAACAAATTCAGTTGCAGGATTTGGCCCTGACACACACACATAAGGTTAAATACAAGATCGTAATAAATAAATATTTTCTTCAAAATACGAGCTTTAATCCATAAAATCAATGAAATTAACTACACGTATTCTATTTAGCAAACCCTTTCCATTAGATAAGTGCCTATGACATGGAGGTGGCTTATGAATTAATAAAAGACCATCTTACCACGTCCGCCATATTGGATTAAGAATGACTTCACTTACCTATTCATGCAAAGTCAACAAAAACAATTGAGTGTGCAAAATTTCGCCTCGATCGGATGAGAGATCAGTCCCCTAAGCACGAACACCTATCGTAATTGAACAACGCGCAACGTCACCGTATGCGCGGTGTTAAATTTTTCATACAAACTAGTTTTTTAGCGCACTCTAAAATTTAGATGCAAGACTTGTCCTAAACATACTAACAGGTGAAAAAAAAATAATTAAAAAATACAAAAGAGTTAATACGGTGTGAGATGGAGTCACATTAAGGTTGGACGGTGAAATTGTTTTCTTCGAAGCTCCTGAACTTGTTTTTAGCGCTAATGGCTTAATTTTACGACCTTATGTTGCTTGTTTACCTATAAACAAATTTAAAACTTTAAGTGGATTACTTTTTAGTTTACTCATTAGGTTTTGATTGAGTTCTAGGATTTGAGAAGCTAACGTCTGAACTTTGTAATGACGTTAGTTTATTGCAGACTAGACCGTTTTACGAAGTCGTCTGTGTTAAAAACAATTAAAGTAGTCTGGTGCCTAAAGTAGTCTACTTTTTCGTGTCATTGAATACGTGCATGCCAAATTCCATTAAAATCTGGTTAACTGTTTAGTCGTGATAAGTTACAAATGGAGAGGCAGGGTTCCTTTTGAATTTATACAACAATCTTTACTACCTACCTTAAGTTTTACCGCGATGTTTTTCTTCACCGAAAGCTTGTCGTAGAATTCGAACCCACGGCTCTCACGGTATTCTTCTTCACTATTTACTGAGCTATCATCGCCTGTAGATTTTTTATTTTTATTTATGACGGGCTTGCGATTGACCTTAATCTCACCTGATTCACTCTTTTCTTAAAGAGCCCCAAGTTGTAAGTTTCAGGGAACACAGAGGAGGGGAGAGAATTACAATCTTCAGCTGTACGCATGAGGGAGGAAGCTGAAAAGCGCTTTAATAGATTTAATAATAATAATAAATATCCTGGGACACTTATATTATGATAATTGATATACTACAAATATGCAATTTTTTCTTCCAACTACATACAACGGACCCCCAGTAATCTGACAAACGTTTCTCAGGGCCGTGTCGGACTGTAGAGTACTGCCTAAGACCCGCTATAGTCTGTTTTTTTTTTTAAAAAGATTACCTTGTAATCCGACAAATAACAGACCAAAATTATAACATTGTACCTGAACTACAAATCACATTAGTGAAAAATTTCAAAATTGGTTTTGTGTACCTACATTCAACAATGATTGGCAAGTCGGATTACAGGGGGCGCTGGATTCGACAGGGGCTGGATTACCGGGGTCCACTGTAGTTATGTAGATATTTAAACCCGTTTGGGATGCACACAAATGTGTGTATGGTTGAAATTCGAAGCCATAATCGAAACTAGGTGAACTAGGCGGTATTTTCACTGGAACACATGGTGTGTTCCAGTGAAAATATTTCTCTAAAACACTAGGCTAAAAGCTAGTAACCCAATAAAATAGCTGCACACTTGAGTAGTTGTTTACAAAAATGCCACTTTATTACCACTCGTGGCATTTTGTACAATCTACTGCGCCATTACACGCGTCATTGACTTTATTGCGTATAATTTTATTACGTTCCGCCATTTTGTTCTTTATATTTAAACGACCGAAAGCGTGTTGGGATATTTATCACTGCTGTTTCCTATTAGGAAAGTTGACTGCTAATTTTGGGGAGTGTTAAAAATGAATTTTGCTTTTTAGGGGTCCGTGGTTAAAGGGTGGCAATGGGACCCTATTATTAAGGTTCCGCTGTTCGTCCGTCAGTCCGTTACAAAGCTGTATCTTTTTATTGACACTATTTGATATTTTGACAATTAAAATTTTCAGAGTAGATAGAAAATAAAAAGATTTATTTTGACATACACACAATATTGATGTACGGAAAAAACAAACAGAAGAAAAACAAAAAAATACAAAACTAAGATATATGGGTTCCGTAATATTGTGTGATATCAAAAAAAATATTTGAGAAGGACTATTCTATTTATAACATTCTAAAACGTCAAAATTTTCATATACTATACAAATTATAGTAACTTAGTGTGTATAAACAGTTGTCTGTTCTGTATCTGGAGTAAAAACATTTCCTAAAAGTTTCCTATTTTACAGAATTATACCTGCCCCCTTATTCAGCTAATCCAAAATTCATCGGCGAGCCGCTTCACTGAGGCCTCAGAGAGTTTACCTATCACCTGATTAGTAGTATTAGCGTAGTATGCGACAGAGACAGAGCATCGAGGCCGCGACGAAATATCCTCGACTTAGTGTAATTTTCCTTACAGTAAATTAATAATAAAGTAGTAGTAAATATGCATAACTAAGCACATTAAAAACCATAATCGTAAAAAATTAAGCCAAGTCACTCAGTATTGTAGAAAGCTTTATAATATTTTCGAGCAGGTGTTAAATAAAATGGAGTAAATACAATTAATGAGGTGGCTCGGGTCGTGCCGTGACCCCATTACAGTTCTGCAGTATAACGGGCTTCAAATGTGTGTCGTGTTTCATTTGAGATTTATCTTTTACTAGCTTTTCCCCGCGAATTCACTGTCATTTCCGAAATAAAAAGCATATGTTTCTCTCCATACCACAGGTTATGTGTGCCAAATCATAGCAAGATCGGTCCTGTCATTTAGCCGTGAAAGTGTTCATAATATTACTAGCTGTCCGTCGCTGTTCCGCCCGCGTTTATCGATGTCATACATAACCTATAACCATCTACGAAAAATTCCGCATCGAATGGTAGCAGTCCCATCCCGATATGTTCAGTAGTTTTGAGGTGATGGTGAGCCAGAGGAACCCTATTTTCCTTATATATATATGTAGAAAGTAGATAAAAGATGTATGATTTAGAATAGTGACGATCCCTCTGTGGAAGTTATGTCGATTTCAGGCAACAATTGTGAGTGAATACCAGTTTTCGTTGAATCTGTTGAAGCTGGGAAAGAAATCAAATATTAGAAAGTAATTTTTCTTTTTTTTTAATGTATTCTCAGTCATTCTTCACGCACGGTTTATCTGATCACAATTTAAGCAAAGCTTATGCCGCTTGTACAATCGCAACCAGATAGATAACTGATATACTACTTAATTATACTACTTTCTAAATATATATATGGATATTTATATGGATAGATCTAGATACAGATCAAATAATCATGTTCAGGCACACACATGTTTGTCCTGGGTTCGATACCGAGTTCTGCGGCGTGTTATTTTTAGGCTATCGAAACTCTACACCTATTGACCTATCTTTGAATTATTAAGAACTTGGCAATATTCACATAAATGCTTTGTAATTTTTTGTCACGCAAGTATCAAAAGAACTTGCCCACGAAAAATCTCGAACTCCACGAAATATCGTTAGGTGACCTATCCCATAAGCCAAATCTCTAGGCAAATTAATATTTATTCTGTTCCCAAAATTACAAGGTACAATATTATGTTCTGAAAGCTTCATCAGGTCCAGCCCCAAGTTGTATATTTCAAGGAACACATTAAACGTTATCAGATCATATGTATAAAACAAACAAACAAACATTCATTCATCAATAATACTTATATGATATCTCATACCTACGATACAAAATATAATCGTGACTTAAACACACGTACCGACCTAAGGTCAGATAGTAAGTAATTATCAACATTACGAAATTTTAATAATGATGCATCGATTTTGATAAAGCGATACTATAATCTAGTTAATGAAATGATGATAACGACTTAATTAATTTCAATCTGTGCGCGTGACCGATCGGACACAGACATGTATCGAATTATCTGTCTGTTTGTATTTGTCGCTGCGGTGTTAGCAAAACACGAAATTTACGATGGGTAAGGAACTTTGCAGAACAAAAAATAGGTGGTCCTTTAGTGGTGGTAGGAAAGAAAAAAAAACCTCTATAAGTTAACTGGTTTCCATGGTACAAGCTCTTTTTTATACCACTTATGTCGACAAACTATCAGACGGTCCACCTGATGGTAAGTGGTCACTGCCTATAGATATTTGCAACACTAGTACATCTACCAACTCCCGCGTTATCGACCCTGAGACGTGAAGTTGGTAAATCTCATGTCCCTGTAATTTCACCCGCCTTACCTGTCTAAACGAAACACAGTCATACAAGTGCACTACTGCTTCACGGTGGAAATGGAAAGATGGTGGTACTTCCCCAGGCAAACTCTGCACTAAAAGCTCTACTACTCTCTGCATAGTGGGATCTTTAAGATCAGATGGCCGTGTGTAAAGGATGTCCCAGGATATTTATTTATTTATATTTATCTGATTAGCACCTGGACAAGCAGCTGGCAAGGAATTGGTGGGGGGACAATATTTAGCAGCTGGTAGTAACGTGCTTAGAAAATATATTGATGGCTTATATTTGATCACAGTCTCACCAAAGTAGTGATAGATCCAAGATGGTAAGTGCACAAAGCCTAGAACTTGTCTTCAAGTGACGCCAGAAGGGTAAAAAGTATCCTTCCATCATACTGTTGCTGTTGGTGGCCAGTTCTTTTCTAGGTTTTGTGAGTTTACAATCTTCGACCCCTTCATCACTAACGAAGGTGAGATTAAAGTCAAACACAAGCCAAGTAAAAAAAATCGAATCAAACATGTCATCTTCCAGTAAACCTTTACCTATAGTAACTTTAGCTTTGATCTTCAGAAGTGCCCTTCTATGGCGCGAACTGAAGCCCCACCTCTAACTTATTCTTGACATACTTCCACTTTCTATAAATAACATATTTTCTATGTACTTATTTATTTTCCAGACATGTGCTGTATGAAGTAACCGTAAAAAATGTAGACCAATCCAAGCTGGTTAATGAACTGGAACAGCAGTTAGATCTCGATGTCTGGACCTATCCACTAACAGGAAGACCTGGTCTAATCCTTGTCCCTGGTGAGAAGAAGCAGCTGTTCCAAAATGCATTCTTTGGTGCTGGGATACAGTTCAAAGTTGAAGCTGAGAATGTTAAAGAGTAAGTTGAGATTTTGTAAACTAGCTTAGCCGTTGCAGCAGTTTTACCAAATGGTAAATGTAACAGAATACAATAAGTCCCTTTTTGAATAATTTGTCCCACAGTTTGTCTGTTTGAACACACTAATCTCCGAAACTACTTAAATTAAAATCGGCACATGATGAAAAGCAATACCTTAATTTTAAGTTATTACACATACAACTTCGCAGACACAGCTAGTTTTACAATAAAAAAACGAACGATATTTACCTTACATCTACCTTATTTTCCCCGAAGAGATAAACTGAAGTATCTGTCCTAAAATTCTGTCATTTCACGCAAGGTATTGTATGTCCCAACATGACGTGTGTGGGTACTGTCGCCGTCTTTCCCCGTTCCCATTTCGGAAAACAGGAAATCTATAAAAAGAAACCTCCAAGAAATATTGCCCGTTCTAGGAATCGTAACCAGAAAATTCCAAACATGATTTAAATATATCTAATACAAATTACAGGCTCCTCGATATGGAAGATAAAATGCTTGCTGAAGCTAAGAAGAAGCCTTTAAGTGGATCCCGTTCTGCTGGTCTACCATTCGACAGGATTTTCACGTACGAAGAGGTAAATAATTAGCAGCTGATACATGAACATCTCTGAGTATGTCTTTGTCTGATCTTCCACCAGGCTAGGTCCTAAGGTAGCTATCCAACTGTTGTAGTCTTATCGTGAGAATGCTACGATACTGCGATCCAGGATTACGTAGTGCTTTCTATCCATTACGTAGTGCAATCAGTTATATTATTAAATATTCTCTTTTGGTTGTGACATCGAATGACGTGCCTAGGGTAGTAGGTTTTAATACTAATTTAAGAGCTTGAGTTTACGGTAAAGGAAAACATCGTGAGGAAACTATAGAAAGGAGGAAGGTCTCTATGTCACACTCATGTTGAAAACCTGTCACCAAGCACCTGTCCGCATGTTCCGTCAACTGCATTTGAGAATCAGTTCCCTTCTAGGTTTTGTGTGCTGCGTTCGACCACACTCATCATTCACCATGATGAAAATGTTGTTAAAACACAGCTTAGAAATGTATTAAGGTTAAAGCAACTGGAAACTCAAAATGTGCAACGAGATGCAAATAATTAATGAAATTAGGACAAATAAAATTTACTCTTAAACAGATGCAACGAAAAAATAAGTCACAACGATCGCTCAAGGCCTATAGTTGACGACATCAACACTAGGTAGTACTCCAAATTTTAAAATTCTCGGATTATATAGGACCAATTTCAACCATTATTTATTTTTCCCAGGTGGATGCTTACCTAGAGGAATTGGCAGAGGCATATCCTTCAACTGTGACTTTGGTCAACGCCGGAAAAAGTTTCGAAGGAAGAGACATCAAATACTTAAAGATATCGACTTCCAACTTCGAGGTAAATTATCTCTTAGCTTCTTATTGAATTTGGACATTTGTCCTTTACCCCATGTTGACGTGGCTGCAAGGTTGAAAGCGCATGTAGCAACCGGTATACTCCCAGCCTATTACGCCTTTTAGGGGGAGGTAAGCTGGGGTGATGGTATTCTTCGCCGCTATCTCATAACATCCCCCTAGCTAGCAAGTGACCTAAATTCAGAATTACCCTGAAAATATGCATCAACTGTAAGCGAAAATAGTTTGAAATGTTATAAAATATAGATACCATCCCTACCTTCACTTCCTAACTTCAATTACCATGTACACGAATATTATAACTTGTTAATTTTATGTACCAGGATACAAGCAAACCGATCGTCTTCATGGAATCCCTGATCCACGCCCGTGAATGGGTAACCTTACCCGCAACCCTGTACGCCATCCATAAGCTGGTGATTGACGTCACAGAACAGGATCTGCTTCAAGATGTTGACTGGATCATTCTGCCTATTGCCAACCCTGATGGATACGCGTTCACCCATGATGAAGTAAGGTGCTATAGAGCTGTTTATAATTATATATATATTATATAGAAAATATTATCTGTATAAATATTTGATCCCTTGAAAACGCGGATAAAACCGTGGGCGGAATATGGTACCACTATATGTTTAGTCTGATACCCACGGTTTCGTTATCTTTTTATTGTATCCTATTCCTTCTTTATACGGAGACTGTATTATCACACTTTTTTATTAATTTTTTAGTATCATAGAATAATAGATCATTCAAGATGAATCATTGGTGAACACCTGAATGTTTTACTGTAAATTTTGATTATAGTCAGTTCCGTAGCCAAGCTTATAAAACTTACAATATAAATTTACTCGTTTATAGTAAATTGGCCAGCTATTCTTCTGATACCATCTCTCATTTATATTATTCTTGATACAATAAAACTTCATTTCACAGAACCGTTTCTGGCGCAAGAACCGCGCAAGCAACTACGCCGTCTGCACAGGCGTTGACCTGAACCGTAATTTCGACATCTACTGGTCCCAAGCTTCCAGCAGCATCCCTTGCAGTGAGACTTTCCACGGTAGAGGCCCATTCTCCGAACCTGAGACTGCTATCACCAGGGACATCTTCGAGCAGTATAAAGATCGCATCGAACTGTTCCTGGATATCCACAGCTTTGGAAGCATGATTCTCTACGGTTATGGCACAGGAGTGCTGCCTCCAAATGCGCTATTCCTTCATTTAGTTGGAGTTCAAATGGCCCAAGCTATTGATTCTGTTAAAATGAGCTGGAATCCAGATTATATAGTTGGTAATGTAGCATTAGTGCTGTATCAAGCTTCAGGCAGTGCTAAGGATTACGCCCAATCGGTTGGTGTACCATTTTCGTACACTTTTGAGCTTCCAGGTCACAGATTTGGGTCAGGGACAGCGTTGGGCTTCTTAGTTGATACCAATTTTATTGAACAGGCTGGATTTGAAACTTGGGAAGGTATAAAATCTGGTGCGAGATACGCAAGGAACAGTTTCGCTAACAGACGTATTTCTAAATAAGATGGTATAATAAATACGCCGATAAATAAAAGGAAGATTAAATAGATTATTCGAAATACATATTATGTGTTTTTTATTTATGCAATTTACGACGTTTTATTTAATATTTTGACATATTTATTAATAATCCACCTTTATGACATAGCATTAATAGATAGAAAATATGGAAGATAAGAACAATTGTATAATTCTTGAAGATTGTTTATTAGATGATATGAGCTCAATACAACGACGACCTACCTCTTAGAAACTAATTAGCGTTAAAAAAACACTTATTATTTTAGTCATTAACACTTGAAATTAATTAAAATAAATAATTAAGTAACCGTGAGTCTGGTAACCATCGCATTCATAAAACGCTTTCCAATAAAGCTCGGAAGCAATTTCAATTCGTATTTATTAAAAGAGAATATTAATATGAGCAAATAAAAGTAAAGTAAAGTTGATCGACTCTTTACTGCTCCAATTAAGTAATTAAAAAATGAATGCAATAGTATATTTAAGTACTTGCGTAGTTTTCATACATGCTTAGAAATTGTAAATACGGAAGTATTGCTACTAGATATTTCCATTTGCCATGAAGCAGTAGTGCACTTGTATTACTGTGTTAGGTCAGCCTTGTATTGAGGCGGTTTTATAGGTTTAATAATTTCATGTCTCAAGATTTGCAAGGTATTGATGATGGTCCTAGTGATACCTCTATTGGTAACTCTATACCGACATTAATTGTGAGCTAGTTTGCCAGACTTGTAGACAAAAAATACATTAAACACAAGTTTCTTTGAAGTGAAAACTTCTTTAGCGGCGTTGAGTACTTTTCTCGGGATTGGTATAAAATGTTAAACTCGCGTCAGGACACGTGACCTGTACCTCTACCATGAGTTGCTATCGAAACTTACTTTAGTCACTAGCGAGTAAACTTCTATCGATAGAGTATTTCTCGATAGCAACTGTCGAATCTGTGACTCATGGTACCGAGTTTCTATAGCAAAGGCTAAAAAACGTTACTCGCTAGTGTTTACATTTCTATAGGTTTTTTACCTATCGACCCGTACTATCGATTTTAGTTCTTTAGGTAACCGCTAGTGGCGCTGTACACATTTGCCATAGAAATGTTTTACGCCGTCGCTAGCGAGTGCGAACGTTAAAACTCATGGTAAAGGCACAGGTGCAGGTGCCCTCGTCAGAAAGAGCTGAAATTTTGCACACTCAATTGTTTTTATTGATAGTGCACGATAATTTAAGTGACGTCATTCTAAATCCAATATGGCGGACGTGATAAGATTGTCATTCATTAACTCATAAGCCCAATATCATGGGTATTTAATGCCAAACATGTTCAAGCAGCATACGTGACGTCAGCTTTCGTGCTTGAAGCTTGTTTTATAAACTTATTTAACTGAATATTATTTTCACTGCGATCTCTATATTCCAGTTTCTTTAGTATCAGTATTCTCCTATTGTGCCTGTATGCTCAAGGATTGAGATACCTTATTATTTTATTTTTATATATTAATTTATAATTATTATACAAAAATAAATGTTCTTTAACTGTACTGGATTGGATTTTTTTATATATACCAAGATAGCAAACAAGCTGACGGCCCGTCTGATGGTAAACGGTCACCGCAGCCTATGGACGCTTGCAACACCGTGGGTATCACTGGCACGTTGCCGACCCTGCAAAGATCTCTTCACACCCATCTTGAAGAACCCCATGCAGTACTCCTTTAAGAAAACCACGACGGGGAGCTCATTCCACAGCTTTTTGTACTTTCTGTGCTAATCACCAGTATACCATTACATGTAAATATAACATGGAGGTAGGCCATGCACTAAAAACCTTTGACAAATCATTTTCTCACGAGTGTTTCTAAAAGCTACTGAGCCATAATCGACAAATTTATCATTTCACTCAGGATTAATTTTGATAACAGATAAAATACCTGAATAATAATTTTTGTAATTAAATATGTTAATCCATTATACTGTTGACCACCTTGTAACTCATGAACAATGTTACTACTATTTTGTGCCATTATTGGAATTGGTGTTGTTGCTGGCAGAAATGAAGATTATAAAGGGTGAGGGCAAGTGTTTATGTATAACTGTCTCCCGCAATTTACCCGGATTCCCGAGGGAAGTTACGATTTCCCGAGATAAAAAGTACTTCATGTGTTAATGTAGTTTTTGCGTCAAAGTAACAAACATCAATCCATCGATCAGGCCCTCACAGCCTTTCACATTTATAATATTAAAAGGCTAGGACTAGCTGTCCACTGCGGTTTCATGCGCGTTCCCAAAGAAAGTTACATTTCCCCGACATAAAAAGTGCCCTATATGCGATGATGCTCAGTTGGTTATTATGGCAAATGCCAGGAGTCGTGGATTCCAATTCCACAATAAGCTTGAGTTTTCGTTGATGGAAACAATAGGGTACTCTTAAATACCTATCTGGTTAGATCAAGTTAAAAACCTGCCAGTGTTTCGGACAATTGCACTACAGACCCAGTTCCTCAATTGTAGTCAAAAACCGACTACAAAGTAAAAAAGGTATTGAACAATCAAAAAGTCACATTAGTAACGTAAAAAAGCACCATTATTGCTACTCCTCAACTAGGCCATAAGGATAAACATGGTTGGATAAACATCTTGCGATATTTTCTTCACAACAAAATATTATGATGTATGTATGATGTCAAAACTATGAAAATCGTCCAAGTGCGAGGTCGACTCGCATGTGAATTCCGTACCACTGCACCATATTTAACAAAATGCCTAGAAAACACATTTCTTTTACAATTAAACTTTTTTTTTATTTGTTGTTGTAGTGGCCATAATGGTACACGCTCTGTGAATATTTCAACCAGTCTACTTATCACGGTTCGTGAGATACAGCCCGCTGACAGACAGTCAGACGGTCGGACAGCGGTCTTAGTATTAGGTTCGTTGGTAACCTTAGTGCACAGTACCCTAAAAAATACTATTTTTTTACCAGTCATGAATATACATTATTTTTATTGTTAATTATCTCAATAATTTTGACTTAATGCTATTACGTAACAATATTGAAATATTTCGGTTTTTATCAGTAGATTACCAATTCACATGGATTTCTTAATGATTGTAATTGAAGTACTGGTTTAGTTTTTAAGCTATACCCTTGATTTATTTTGTTTTGACAAGTCATACACATTGCGTTTGGTAACTAGGGCCTATAGGGTGTTTTTTTAGTTTTAAATTTTGTTTTAAGTGTCTTTATTAATCTCTATAGGATTATAAATATAAAATTTGTATGAAATTTTTATATGTTAATAATATTTTTCACACCCCTAAACGATAAGGGTGACCCAACCCTAAATATATTTTTTTAATTTTTTGACAAAAAAATTAATTTCAATTTTATTTAGCATTGAAAAATACATACAGGTTCAAATTTACACCCTTCTAGCGTCAACCCCTGTTTTTTAATCGCAATTTTTATATTATTCTGTTCCATCCACAGATCCGCAATAGGGTTGCAAGATATAAACGATCGAATATAATAATTGTAGTACGATAAATAAATTTTCATGCATAGTCCCTGCATAGTATAAAACAAAGTCGCTTTCTCTGTCCCTATATCCCTATGTATGCTTAAATCTTTAAAACTACGCAACGGATTTTGATGCGGTTTTTTTAATAAATAGAGTGATTGAAGAGGGAGGTTTATGTGTATTAGTATCTACATTGCACCTGAGCGAAGCCGGGGCGGGTAGTTTATAATAAAGTAAATATGGCAAAACAACGTTTGCCGGGTCAGCTAGTATTATTTTAAAATCATACACATTTACGTTTCAGATACAAAGTTTACGGTATTAACTTGAAAACCCAAACGCAGCAAGATAACTTACACTTACTTCAAAACGACACTATTGACTTTTGGACGAACCCGTGCGTGAAATACAGCAGAACTGGAAAAGCAATGGTCCCTCCATCAAATACTGAATGGTTTGAAGGTAGATTGAGAGAAATGGATCTAGAACCACTTATTTACATTGAAGATGTTTATGAGTAAGTAACATAATTACAGCGTTTTAGAGTCTATTGTTATTGGAATAGAGTTGAATTTCAAATGTCTGAACTCATATCTGTCACTCGTATTGAATTCTATCTTTGTTGGATTAAATGTATTTGTTTATGTGTATTCAATTCCTTCTACAGTTTGAATATTAAAAAGAAATATTTTAATTTTGTTCAAATAAATACATAAATATTTTTTCTGGGTGTGTTCCGTTTCGTTCCATGCTCTTGTAACCAAAATTTTTTATACCTAATGTGCCGACAAACAAGAGGACGGTCCACCTGATGGTAAGTGGTCACCACCGCCTATGGACATTTGCAAAACTAGGGGCATCGCCAATGCGTTGTAGGCCCTGATACGAGAAGTTGTTAAGTCTCATGTGCCTGTAATTTCACCGGCCCCCTTACCTTTCTAACCGAAACACAGTAATACAAGCGCACTACAGCTTCACGGCAGAAATGGGTAAGGTTGTAGTACTTCCCCGGACGAACTCTGCACTAAGACTCAAAGACTTCAAGCAAACTTTATTTAATTTTGTGTTATGTATTTGACGAATAAAGTGTTTTCAATCTTATTTTCGTTATTTCAGATATTTATTAGAGAAAGGAAAATATTTAGTAAATACAAAAGATAGTAATAGAGCATTTGATTTTAATAGCTACTACAGATATGACGAGGTAAGTGATTATTTTACTATTTATTTTGTTCGGGTATTAATACCTATTCGTACCTCGCACCCTCAGTACGATAAGGGCTTAACTCAAAATTTTGCGAAATGGAGTTACGATCATAGAGAGACTAAACAAAGTACGCTCTATCCTATGAATAGTAAAACATTGTCAATTTAATGATAGAATAAGCATACCGATACTTCAGCCTCTTTAACACCGGACCCACCCTCCCCGCTCAGTGCGGAAGTCACCCAAAATCGATATGTGCCAAAAGTGATTTTTTGAGTTAAGCCCCTATCGTCCTGAGGGTGCGCAATGATGATAGTCAGACTATTCATAAGTGTTTATAAAGGCCTATTTGAATAAAAATAAATAATATATTATGATGACATTTTGGAGTCGTTTGCCATAGCTTTAGGACCATATTATAATATGACTCAAGAATGTAGGGTGAAGTTTTTTTTGTGATATAATTTATGATAATCAATCAATGCGCCTTTTATCCTAAACTTTTTAAATTGTTCCCTAAATGATTATAATGCTATATAGAATTTCTCTCAGTTCAGTGTACTTCTTGACAATGGCTTCCTCTAACATCTTCCAAAAACCCTTTTCTAGTTATATATGTAGTTATAATGTATGTGTAAAACCACTTATTAAATTTCCTTTTATTATATACACTAAGTAGCATTGCACACGGCTTTGCCCGAATGAATATACATATGAGCCTTCCGGAAACATTCTAAGTGATAGTAAAAAACCGCATCAAATTCAATGAGTCAGACAAAAATAGAGAATTCATTTTATACTAATTTAAAGATATACAGAATGCTCTAATTCAAAATAAACCTGAAATACTGATCTGTCTGACCTTTAGAATTAAAACGCTAATAACTGACAGGCCAGTTGTGGTGGTTAGAGACCCTGACTCCCACGCCGCTGGTCGTGGGCTCGAATCCCACTCAGGACAAACATTTGTGTGCATGTATATGTCTGTTCGTTCTGTGTCTGGATGTAAATATCTATATAAGTATGTATTAAAATATGTATAGCCAGTTATCTGATTTCCATAGTACAAGCTCTGTTTAATTTGGGATCAGATGGCCGTGCGTGAAAAATGTACCGGTAAAAAAAAAAGCTACGTGTAATTGCGAGTTTTCGCCAATGTTTAAACAGCTTCATATGCCCAAAATTTTGAATTAAAAGATAAGATTTTGTCGAACTTCACACAAATTTAAACAATTATCATTTGTAATTGAAATTTTAAGCAGTGCGGCATCAGTAGGGATAACATTTTCATCTCAAATGCAAATTGATGGATGAATATTGAAATTGTAATTATAAACTTAAAGACGCCTGTGATATTGCCATTGATGAGGGAAGATCCGCTTTATTTACGGAAATTCAGTTTCGGAAAATATTCAATACGTTCTGGTTATCAAGTCAACCCTCATAATCAGGGTCCTCAGGGTCAAAATTCAAAATTCAAAATTCAAAACCATTTATTCAGTTTAGGCCTTCGGAGGGCACTTATGAAGGTCAAATTTAAAGTTACTGAAGCTACAACCGGTTCGGAAGTCAGCCTTCAACTGAGAAGAACCGGCAAGAAACTCAGCAAGGTTACATTCTTTTTTATTTGTTATATAAATTTTTATCTATTCTGACTTTTTGGCTATTTAATAATTTCAATTTTACATAATTTTATATTTAACAATTACAAAATACTTATTATAGGTATCATTAAAAAAAAAACAAAACAAAAAAAAATATGACAAGACTACAAAATAGAAAATAACAATAATTAGGTACTTACAACTTAAACAAGAGATTTAGAGGTGCACTGTGCAGAGAGCAGCTATTTCCATACATATATATGTCCAAGATAGATTTGTATTTTAAAAAAAAATACTTATCATCCGTATCTTTAATAAACTACATAAAGACATGCCTATAAGAGTTACCCATGCCTTTATTTAAATTAGCTGTCCTCCGCGGTTTTACCCGCGTTTCCGAGGGATATCACCTTTTTCTGGGATAAAAAGTAGCCTATATGTTATTCCAGGATATGCTCTATCTATGTGCGAAGTTCATCCATATCCGTTTAGTAGTTTTTGAGTGAAAGAGTAACAAACATACTTACATACAAATCTGTCCTCTTTATAATATTAGTACTAGTATAGATGGTAGTAAAAAATACTTTATTTACGAATGCTTTTATAAATCTGATAATTTTTTTTTTTTTATCCCGGGACATTCTTTACACATGGCCATCTGGTCCCAAACTAAGCAGAGCTTGTACTATGGAAACCAGATAACTGATACCTACATATACTACTTTTTTTTTTTTTTTTTCTAAATACATACTTATACAGTATGTAACAAAAACGCTGTTATTCCTTTTAGGAACGTTATACATTACCTACAAGCACACCATTAATGATATTAGAATTTAACAATTATAAACATTGGCTAGTACAAAGGTCAAAATCAAATAACTATTAAAATCGACACATTCAAAAAAATGTTTAGAGTATCTGATTTTACAAATACATCTTTATTTCGCTAAATAGCCTACGAGCTCGGCGGCTTTCTTTGATGCGACAGAAGATGCCGCTAAAACGTAGGCGCGTGCCTCGTATCCCTGCCACGTGCCTTCCTACCCCTTTACCCCACCACCCGCCGCCCTGCGAATCATAAGCGAATTCCTTAGTCTCCCGCGCAACTTACTTTCGAACGGTTGTTATTGTTGACCTAGTGAGTGACTTGTGTTTTGTTTACGTAAGATCACCTGATCTGACGCCCTTCGATTGTTTGCCTCTGGGGTACTGTTAAGCAACAGGTGTTCAAAAAACCGTGTGATACGGAGGTCGAAATGCGTTCACGCATAGTAGCAGCATTTGACCACATCAAGTTCTATAGCTCCATTTTACAAAGCGTACGTGAAAATATTATTAGGCGTTGCAACAAATGTGTCGAGGTACAAGGTGGTCATATTGAACAGCACCTCCGTGGCCGTCTAGTAGACATTATAATAAATAATACATTAAAATGCAAGTAGGTACTTAAGGTTTTGTGTGACAGACGCGGGGACTTTATTTTGTTTATGTAAAAGTGTTAAATGTACTTATAACAATTATCAATTGTGCATAAAAATATCGTGTAAACCAACATTTTCAAAGATTCATTCGTTAAAGTGATAAACAACAGCTGACAAAGTCGTGAACTTGTGTAGAAAAAATAGGTAGATAACCGGCGCGGCGCGGCGCGGCGGCACCGACAAAGAGAGGCCACTCTCTTTGTCGGGTCGGGTAGAACTTCTTCCTATTATTTGTGATTTCGGGTCATCGCTTCATGCAGAGGTAAGATATCAGAATAACATTACAAATATTAATAATTAAATATTTATTTTAATTATTTGTGTTTACAGTTTATTATAAATGACTTCCTTTATTACGTATGTATACCGATTCTTAAAACGTAGGTAGAAGGAACAACAGGGTTTTTGTTACATATTGTATAGATATTTACATTTTGTCCTGGGTGGGAATCGAACCCGCGACCTTACCTTCAGTTTCGCAGTCAGAGCGTTAACCACCAAGCCAACTGGCCAATTTATTTTAGAGGATAATAACTTTTAGTAATGAATTGCTCCGCTGCTAAGCTATCTATTTTTATAGCTCTTTATTAACATCACTACTCAGTCATTGACACTGACAGTTGCGATTTGTGCGATGTTCCGGAGAGACCGTTATCAGCTAACTTCATCCGTGAGAATTTTGTATTACAGTGGTGCGCGCATCTTAAAACTTTACTCTTATCATTTTTCATGACGTGCCCAAAGAAATATAACTTAAAAAATATGTAAATTCAATTCATAATACTAGTCACTAGTCCAGGGGTGTCATTCTGTAAGTTAAAACGATACTCGCTCCTCGATGTTCCGCTATAGCCTCTACTCTCTGTCTCTTTCATTCTGTGCGTTCTTGTAGGCCTAGTTGCGCCGCGATCCAGCGAAGTTTATATTAGCTGAATAAGGTGGCTGGTGTGTAAATTATTTCAATGTTGTGTAGTCGTAGATATTATATGAAATGAAACGAAAATATTTTTATTCAAATAGGCCTTTACTTATGAATAGTCTGACTCTAATACCGGTTCGGAAGGTTATTTTTTACTGAGAAGAGCCGGCTTAAACTCAGCAATAACTCTTTTTAAAAAACGAAAATTATAAATTTATTTAGTCTCACTGACAATACTTGTGTGTTATCGCAAAAGTGAAGAACAGGTAGGTATATAAGGTATTGACGTGAAGTAATAAAATCATTTCTTCCACAGATCCTAACCTTTTTACATTCCAAAAAAGAAGAATACTCTAACAATAATAACATAAACCTGGACATTATCGAATACGGTGTCACTGAGGAAAATAGACCACTGGTATATATAAAATTAACAAGCAACAATAATTCTGATAAGCCAATCATAATTGTAGAAGCAGGAATAAATCCAAGAGAATGGATTACTATCCCGTCTGCTCTAAATATTGTGGAGAGATTAACAGATAATGAACAGAGGAGATTGCTTGATGAGTTCGAATGGATTATAATACCAGTTCTAAACCCTGATGGTTATGAATATACTCACACAAATGTAAGTATTAAAGGATTGGCAGGCTAGTTGGCTTGGTGGTGACTCTGTCTGCTACTGTGGGTTCGATTTCCGCCTTCATCATCATCATCATCATCATCAGCCTATCTCCGTCCACTGCTGGACATAGGCCTCACCTATGGCACGCCACTGAGCTCGATCTTCAGCTCTTTGTTTCCAACTGTTAACGTGCCTGACTATGTCTGAATGTTCTGTATCCGGGTGTGAATATCCATATGCAACATGAAATATTTTAGAAAAAAAAATATCTGTATACGAGTATGTTTATCAGTTATCTGGTTTCCATCGTGCAAGCTCTGCTTAGTTTGGGATCAGATTGTCGTGTGTACAAAGGAATGTCCCAGGATATATATTATTTATGTATTTTTATTGTGTGTCTTAACTTACTAATCCTTAGATCCCATAGAGGACCCTTAGATCTTAACTAAATATATTTAGAAAAGCTTCTGAGTTTCAGTATCGACACTATAACGACTGACAAACGTTTGGATTTAGGATGTAATCTCCGAAACTGTACATTTTATTTCAAAAACCTTTTCACTGATAGAAAGCTACACTATTACCATAAGTTTTTACCCTGGAAATACATTAAATTATCTCAGGAATGTAGATTAAACCGCGGGACGAATAGTAGTAGTAGTCTAGTCATTAAATTTAATTCGCTGACACAGTTGTTAACAGAACTTTAAACTACAAAAAACCTTTATTTTGAGGTAATGTAATTAGAACTTCTATTATCTAGAAAGCTAAATTATAACATAAGCTAATAAAATTTTCTCAGGAACGTGGGTGAAACCGCGCGACAAAATCTAGTAGTGGTCATAAAATTGAATTTGCATTCATTCAGAAGATTATATTATTGATAAAGAGCCCTTAACTACACAATACATTTAATAAGACAAGAAAAAATTCTTAATTATAAATGTTAAAATTTTGGAATGTTTCAAGATGACCAGAGTTTTGCGGGTGGTACACTTATCCCTGCCAAGCTATCCCTACTGGTAGGAATAAGTGCACATTTTTGTACATTTATTTCTACCGGTAGGGATGGGTGCACTACCCATTACCGAGTGGCACACTTATTCCTACAGAGTTATTCCTAATGGTAGGGATAAGTGCACGTTTACATGCACATGAGACAAATATACATAGTATATTCTCTCATTTAATTTACCCATACGTATTTGTTAAAAATAACTAAAATAGTATTATTGATATTTTTTTTCCATAAGTACCACCCGGATTTTTGGACACAATTAATAAAAAAATAATCAAAAGTGATTTTTCATTCAAAAATATGTATTTTCAGTTGCGCTTATGGTCAAAATCTAGAAGTACAAGAAGCCACATGGGCATAATCTGTCCAGGGGTGAACTTAAACAGAAACTTCGATATCGACTGGCAAGTCTCAGACTCAAGTACCAGCCCTTGCAGCCACATCTATGCTGGGAGAGAACCATTGTCTGAACCTGAGAGCCAATTGATAAGAAGCCTTATAGACAATAATGAAAATAAAGTCGAACTGTACATTTCCTTGCAAAATAATGGAGGTTTCATATCCTATCCGTGGAATTTTGAAAGAGCAGCAAGTGGAATGTTCAGACAACATCACCAGATAGGACTTGAGATGATCAGAGCTATAGGTGATGACTATAACTTAGATGTAGGTTCTGTAGCGTTAGGTGCCAGAGTTTCTGGCACTAGTACAGATTATGTTAGAATTAAAACTGTTTTGTATACATTTAATATACAGATAGTAGATAAAGGTGATGGTGTTATAATACCTGAGGATGATATTCAGGGTATCGCTGATGATGTGTGGAGAGCTGTCGATGCTGCTGCATGGAGTATTATAGGAATAAACAGTTCATAAGACAATGATTTGTTAATTATTTGATGTAAATCTAGGTAAGTAGTAAAGAATGTTACCGTATCTTCACGCCCGTTATCCGGTAGAGGTTTCCGTAATGAGACCAACATTCCGCCCAACGTGATTGGTGAGCATTACCGCCATCTTGCGGGTATTTTATCAATCTCAGGGAACAGGTAATAAAAAAAAAGAAATCTTAACAAAGAATAATTTATATCGCCTGACCCAGGAATCGAACCCGGATCTTTAGTCGAGCTGCATTCTGTTTTTTCAAAGGAAAGAGGATTAGAAAATCTTAAATTTAGGTAAGTTCTATCAAACTCACTTTTGACATATTTTAGAAGTGAAGTTATGCTAGTGTGCTTAAAAAATGCTTTAAAATCTCATATTGACTTTAAGCAAACTAAGTTCATCGATTAAAGTTAGGTTAAGTTTGTATAAGCTGCGTGGTAGCGGAAACGAATTCTACCATCCCAACTCACTCTTCTGTGCAATGGTATGAATGTATCAGGCATACATATTGCGCTGACTCCAACTGATTGGTAACAGGGCAGGCAGAAAAGGGACCAATGGCACATAGTTAAAGACCTAGCAATCCTACTAATATTATAAATTTGGTATGAATGGATGAGTGGATAAATGGATGTAGGGCTTTTTTTTCTACCAGGTCCACCTATGGTAAATGATCACCGCCACCTATGGACTTTGGCAACACCAGAGGCATGGCCGACTCGTGAAGATATTAAGTCTCATGTGCCTGTAATTTCACCGGCGCCCTCACTTTTCTAACCGAACCACAACAATACAAGTACACTACAGCTACACAGCGGAAATTGATAAGGTAGTAATTCCCCGGACAAATTCTGCACTAAGAGCTCTACTCAAAGACTTCAAGATAGCTCTATACTAAAATATCGCACCCTCAGAACGATAAGGGTTTAACTCAAAAAAATTACTTTTGGCACATCTCTGATTGGGTCACTTTTGCACTGAGCGGGGAGGGTGGGTCCCGGTGTTAAAGAGGCAGGCAGGGCAGTATTAAATTGACTATGTTTTACTATTCATCGGAAAGAGCGTATTTTGTTTAGTGTCTCTATGATCGTAACTCCATTTCGCAAAATTTTGAGTTAAGCCCTTATCGTACTGACGGTGCGATATTATGGATTTTTAACCTGGATTAACACATACTCGTACATTCTGATATGAACTAACCAGGCAGCAACTCTCTCTGTGAAGGCCAGGTATAAACATTACACTGCAGTGCTCTCCAATGAAAGTGCAATGCTTAAATGTATGATTACAGGTACGAGAATTGAATAACATTTCTAGTTTTCTTATATACGTACGTACGAGAGACATATTTCCTTCGATCGAGACGTGTGCCGACTTGAGACTCTACTCGACATTCTGTTATAAAGTTTCTTGTTGTATGGTTATCAATCGATTGTCGATATTTTTATCGAAACTGATAAATATGGCTAGAAATAGTAGGCAATTACGCTGGTAAAAAGTTGCCGGCGATAGACGCTCTCAATAAATAACTGCATAAAAATTTAAATGAAGAAATTACACTATGTATAAATATTGTTTTATAATTATTAAAATGGTAGAGAAATCTTCCTAATTATATTCTTCATGCAAAAATGTATCAATGGATGTTTGTTTACCTTACTTTAAACTTCATACATCGATGGGACATGCCTTATAATACGAGTAGCATATAGGATACTTTTTATACCAAGAAAATATAACATCCCTCACAAAGACGGGTAAAAGCGCAGGAGACAGCTAGTCAGAATTACAAAAAAAAACCAATTGCTTTTTATTATGATTTTTATCGATATCCCAAATACACGCCGCAGCCCTACTGTCCACCAGTCTGCGCCGTGTCACGTCGCTCCTTGGGGCAATATTTTCCGGAACTCCCCTCTCCTCCCCCACCGGCCTAAGACACGAACTTGTGGGCGTTCAGATACCTCCACGATCTCACGCGAATATCTTCCATTATTGCTTACCTGTTTGTAAAAACAGTGAGGGATTTTGGTATTGATGTCTGTTTTTGTTGTTGAAGACGCGACGTAAAATGCGATCCGGTGATTTATTTTAGGTTATAGCGTATTGTTGGTATAAATAAAGATTTGCATACCTGACACGTATTGGTGTTTTTGGTGAAATTCAGTTTATGTTGACGGGATGGTGCGGAGATTAAATCTTACTGTAACTTAGTGAATTCGATTCCCATATTATATTCCCATTTTGATGACATTTTGCACACAGATATAATTATGTTCTGTCACACAGGTTAGTCATTTTTGAATCAGAGAAAGGGCCAGAATTAAATATACCTATATATTTCAAAAATAGTGTAGGTATGTGATAGTAGATTATCATAAAATCATATTCAGTTAAAAAGCATTCTTCCAAGCAAGCCGCCATATTGGATTTAGAATATAAAGTGCACGTGGTCATTGGTACACTCTTTCATCACCTCTTACGACACCATAAGGTATTTTTCGTACAATAATAACAAGACACAAAACAAGATGCATTTCATTCGTATATAAAGAACTTCGGTTCAGGGGTTCAATTCCGTAAATGACACTAGCTCGAGGATGTTTCGTCGCCTCTATGCTCTGTCCCTGTCTCTAACTACGCAATCACAAGAGAGGTAAGCTCTCCGAGGGCTCGACGCGCCGGATCGCCAAGGAAGTTTATTTTAGCTGAATAAGGTGGCAGATCCTTTTACGGCCACCGTGACTTGCATTTAAAGTTGTCAGCCTTACTCATACATTAACAACAACACATTAAATGTAAGGGAAGATTTGTATGAAAATATCCCTACGTAAGGTTTGGTGACTCGGGAATCCGTTTGAACTAAATTGATGACGATTGGAGTCGTAGGAAATGCCCTGATATTTAAATGTAGCAACTGCTTCCTTTAACAACAAAATTATACTTACTTCCGCTTGTAACTTTGTCTGTGTTTTGTCTGTGTTGCCGACATAAATGTAAAAAATTATTACTGTCTATTTAATTTTATATAATGGGTCATTAGGCTTTCTCTGCTGATCTAAAAGTCTGTTTGGAATAAAATAATAATAATAAATATTCTGGGACATTCTTTTACACACGGCCATCTGGTCCCAAACTAAGCAGAGCTTGTACTATGGAAACCAGATAACTGATATACTACTTTTTATTTTTCTAAATACATACATATATTATATAGATATTTACACCCAGACACAGAACAAACAGACATGTTCATGCACACAAATGTTTGTCCTGGGTGGGAATCGAACCCGCGACCTTCGACTTGGCAGTCAGGGTCGCTAACCACCAAGCCAATTGGCCTGTCGTAATAGGTTGAGATTTAAATAGAATTTGGCCCACAGATAAAATATAATATCTTATGGAAACGCGAGTGACACCACGGGACGGAACCAACTTATCATAGTTATAATTTGTGGTTTGTAGTTAAATTGGCTGTGACACTTTACGACTGCAATTGCTTTTTAAGTGATGATTCGTTTCAATTTAATGTGTATTCTAGAAAATTATACCTAAAATATGTGTAACATTACTGATAGATTAGATTTTGAAAATATTTATATAAATAAATATCTTCACACCCGTTATCCCGATTTAGGAATACTAACAAACACTCATATATCACCAATCATATTTTGGCTTGTCGCCTTCTCTCTGGCTTTCTCTCTAATACCAATCCCGAGCTAAGAAAAAGCTCTTAACAAAGAAACGTCAGCTTCACTATGCCTAACCTAGGAATATATTTACCTATGTTCGCATCGGACCTCAAGTCTGTAGCTAAGCCAAACCGTTCTACCCACAAAAGTAACTGATTCTCATAATTTTACTATACAAAGTAATAGTACTTAAAGTAAAAGAAACAAAACACATAGAAAATGCAAATTTTCGATTGGAAAGTCTCGAAGCTCTACATAAAACTAAGAGGCAAAAAGTAAAAAAATCTAATAGCTCTAGAACTGAAACAAATGACGCGGAAAGGTATCGTTGATAGCTTAGCTGCAAAAACATTTAGCGGATTCAATTTCCACAATCGTATTCAATTAGTGGATGGGATTCTTTGGAAAAAATTTAAAATTCACAGTTGCATCGGTGCAACGGCATTCCCAATTCATTGAAAAGTTTTAACGGTAGGATTACCCTGCATTACCATTCGGGGTTGTTGAAAACTCAACCAAGAAGGCGTGGGGATGTGACTGCCTATTAATTGAAGATTATCGATAAAGTATTATTTGCTGTATTTTGTAGTCTAAGATTTAAGATTATCGATACACAATTTGTGTGCTGTAATTTTGTTGTCAAGCCTGAAGGATATTATAATTCTTAACTATTCCTTACATTAATTTCAGAATTACGAACGATTTGGGGATAAAATATAACCTATTTCAGTCGGGAATAGTGTAGCTTTCTTTAACTCAATGATTTTATTATTTGGGTGAGTAGTTTTGTGAATACCTCCTAGATTTTTTATTACATTTAATAAATATGTGAGATAAACAAAAATATGATCAATAAAAATACGGTTCTCAAGTCTGTCATATAAATATAATAATATTAAAAATTGGCTAATTGTAAGTATCTTTTCCATGTTCATCCACTTAATTCCTAATGCTCCTTCTATATCTATCAAGAGCAGATCTTGCCCCAACTTTGATTCCCTCCCATGTTTCAAAACCAGCTTGCTCAATAAACTCAGGGTCCACAAGAAAACCATTCATTGTATTCAGATTCCTATATGCTGGCAACTCATAAGTATATGACAATGGCACGCCAGCAGACATGGCATAATCACTGGCGCCGCCAGAAGCATCATACAGGATCATGGCAATGTTGCCAACAATGTAGTCTCTATTCATCGGCCATTTGACTCTGTCGATTGCCTGAGCCATTTGCACTCCAACTAAGTTGACAACCAAAGCATTAGGAGGTAGAATGCCATTTCCGTATCCAAACAGAATCATGCTCCCGAAGCTGTGGATGTCCAAGTAAAGTTGGACACGACTACCATGTTCTCTCAAGATATCTCTGATAATAGCTGTCTCAGGTTCAGAGAAAGCTGCACGACCATGGAAGGTATCAGAACAAACATTAGTGCTCGATGCAGTTGCCCAGTTGATGTCGAAATTACGATTCAAGTCGACGCCGGAACAAAGGTTGCCGGGGAATAAGCCGGTAGCACGGTTTTTCCTCCAGAAGCGGTTCTGTTTAAGGTAATGAAACATAGAATTATTATAGGAATGCCAGAGAGTGATTTTTTGTGTTATTTACGGATCTATTACACTAAATTTAAAGTCCGAAGTATACAAAGTTAATAATTCAAAATTCAAAACCATTTATTCCGTTTAGGCCCTCGGAAGGCACTTATGAAGGTCAAATTTAAAGTTACTGAAAATACTAATAAATATCCTGGGACATTTTTCACACCAGGGTCATTTGATCCAAAACTAAGAACTTGTCCAGATTAACATTAACTAATTTGCTACATATCATATTTATATTGACATTTTACTTTTTATTTTTTTTTATTTTAATTTTATAGGTACAGAAACAGACAACAGATTGTGTATTACTTATAAATCTAGATAATTAACATTATATAAACCTGTAGTCCAATTATAACTGTACACAGCATCTAATAAGCAAAACATAATAATAACAATAATAAACCATTATATTAGTTGAAAGAACAAATTAAAAAAATAGAAAAAGAAATACACAAAATAATAATAATAATTAGGGTAAGTACATCAAATTAAATATAAAAAATCTATTCTCTACGCAAATAATTCCTAAAAACATTAAGACTATCATTGAAAACATCAACTTGAGAGCACATGTCATTATATTGACTGCACATTCTATTAAGTGGACTATTTAGGGACACATTATTGTTACTTGCAGGTATGTTAAACAGATGTGGAGTACGCACAGATCGAGTTGGTACTTTAAAGTTTAATTTTTCTATTAGAGAGCTATCAAGTGAGCCATTGGCAATCTTATGCAGAGTGCACAGGTCGCTCACCCATCTTCTCCTATCCAGACTCATCATCTTGAACTTTTGAAGTCGATCGTCATATTCCGCTATTTTGCGCCTCAAACCGTATTTTGTGCATAGAGCTCTAAGAAACCGCCTTTGTATAGATTCTATACGGTCTTTATGAATATCATAAATGGGATACCATACAGATGAACAATATTCTGTTATGCTTCTTACAAGAGAGTAGTATAGTGTTATCAAAGATCTTGGTTGCGCTTCGTAATTCAAAACCTTTTAGGTTTTGAATTACGAAGCACAAAAGATAGCATACGGTTAGCCCTACTGCACATTTGATCGTAATGAGGTCTAAAGGACATAGCAGAATCAAACATCACTCCCAAGTCGCGAACCACACTGACTCTATCTATAATAATGCCTCCGATATTATAGTCAAACCTAAGTGAACCTCTGCATTTAGTAAATGTGATGACCTGACACTTTTTTATGTTTAGTGACATAGAATTCTCCTCACACCAATCCACAATGGTATTTAAATCGCATTGTAGAGCGTCACAGTCCCGATGATCGGAAACACGTCTAAAAATTTTGATGTCATCCGCGTAAGCCAAGCACTCGCTATTAATTTTACCTAAGAGATCATTGACAAAGATCAAAAACAAAAGAGGTCCTAAATTTGACCCCTGAGGCACTCCCGATGTGGCTAAAAAAGGAACAGAGTTATATCCACTTAGCGCAACTAGTTGTGTGCGATTTAGTAAGTACGATGATAGCCATCTATATAAGTTACCATGTATTCCGACACATTGGGCCTTTGAGAGCAATTTAGAATGGTCAACACGATCAAAAGCCTTTGAAAAGTCTGTATATATTGAGTCTACTTGATTTTTGCTATTGAACGATTCACATAAATAAATCGTGTAATATAAAAGATTGGAATTAGTTGACCTACCAGAGACAAATCCATGCTGGCGTGGACTCAATATATGTTTGAAATGGTTATATATGTGATTATAAATATAACCTTCAAATATCTTTGCGAATAAGTTGAGTATACAAATAGGTCTATAATTAGTAACGTCACCCTTATCACCGGACTTATGGACTGGCGTTACTTTAGCAATCTTCCATAATTCTGGAAAGATGCCTTCTTGTAGAGATTTATCATAAATGATCGACAGAGGCGTTACCAGCGCAGTTGCACATAGTCGAATGAAGATTGGTGGGATACCATCAAAGCCGCCATTTTTGGCAAGGTCAATATCTTTGAGCTTTGAGAGAAGATCATTTTTTGGTATATGGATGCTACTTATAGAATAGTTCGATTGGTTGCTACTAATAGAATTGTTAGCAGAATAATTGTTTGATGAACGATAGCAATAAACTGACGAGAAATAATCCGCAAACAAGTTAACAACACCATCACCCGTACTAATAACCTTATCTTGATAAAACATTGTGCTAGGTATATTGTTAGTAACTCGCTTGACCTTTGTATACCGCCAAAAAGCTTTAGTGTTGAGTTTAAGATCATCTTCAATGCGCTCTATATACGTTCTGAAGCATTGATCAGTCATAGTTTTGTCCCTAGCTCTAAGCAAAGAGAACATATCATAATCCCTAGGATTTCCGTATCGTTTGAATTTGACATGAGATTTATTCTTAGACTTAATCAATTTTACAAGATCTTTCGAAAACCAGATAGGATACTTATTTTTACTAATTTTAACCTTTGGAGTATACTTTTCTATGATAGAGTAAATAGTATTATAAAAAAAATGTACAAACTGATTACATCTCAGGGACGATGCGTGCTGGGCCCAGTTAATCATTTCAATATCTCTATTACAGGCATTGTAGTCAGTTTTTCGAAAACAGAGTTTTTCAATTGCGGTGTTATGTATCAGGGTAGTAGCAGCAGGTTTAAATATAAGTTCGAACGGTGGGTGATGTGCGTCTAGGCGGCTTATGGGTATAGTAGGCGTTAATGTTAGTAAGTCCGGATAATCAGTGATGGCTAAGTCGAGTATTCGTTTATTATGGTTTAAAATATGATTGAGTTGGCGTATTGAAGTTGAGTGAAACAATTCATACAAAGACTTAGATTTTTCACAGTTATGGTTTAAAGGACTACCTGTTTCAGTTGACCAATCGATATCACCCAAATTGAAATCACCCACAATACAGGTCATGTGCTTCGATGAGTTACTAAGCGTATTATAGCATTTGACGAAAAAATCCGATACAACACTAGTAGGCAGATATTCTGGAAGGTATGCAACACATAAGTCCATAATGAAAGTTCCATTCACTTTTATTTGTACCCACAGATCCTCCAAATACTCGGAATGACAGTCACTACTGTGTAAAATTTGGAGTTTCTTTGAGTAAGCGATGAGTACACCACCACCATGACTCTTTTTAAACTGAGCACGAAATCTAATGTCTCGATCTCTGCGTACAACACAATACCTGTCATCAAATAGTTCAGAGGACAGTATGTTATCATCAAGCCAGGTTTCAGTTAAACAAATTAAATCAAAATTGTTACTTAATACAGTATTATAAATATCACCAATTTTACTTTTCACACCTCTGATGTTTTGGTAATATATGGACAAATACATTTTTATTGTCATATTATCCAAACAACCACAGATCAAAAATACAATACAAAGAAATCAACATATGAGGCCAAGGCTTTCTTGATTTTTAATAATTATAAAATTTGAATCCCTTGTTTTCCTGACATATATACGCCCATTCTTTACCCAAACAAACTGATATCTGAATTCTTTTGCCTTCTTACGCGCTGCAGCATGCAGGGACTTGTTGGTAGGGGAAAGATGTTCAGATATAAACACTGGTTTCTTATCACCTGCGATTCCCAGATGTGCAGTGTTGAGTTTCTCATTGGGGTTTGATTTGTTAAATCTGTGCACCGCGGAGTAGAAATCGTCACGGTTACTTAACATCCTGAACTTAACTACAATGGTGCGAGGAAACTTACTTTCCTTGTTTAACTTAGCAACTCTTGTGCATTTAAGTATATCACCATCCTTCAAATTATGACCTATTATTTGGGAACATTGTTGTAAAACATTTGGTAAATTTTCGTTATGGTGTTCAGGAATGCCTTGTATCTCTAAATTATTCTCACGTAAATGCTGTTCAAGATTATTGAGACGGTTGGATAGTTCAGATACCGTGGATTTAAGTATGCCATTCTCTTTTGATAGCAAAGAATTACTCTTGACCAAGGTTTCAATCATATTTTTCATATCATCATGCTTTGTGCTAAGAAAATCAACGGATTGGCGAAAATCCATTAAGTCATTCTTAATTGAAGAGAGTTCGGTCTTCAGAACATGAGAGATCATCTGTGGCAATTCCGACTTAATAACTCTGAGAACTTGTTCGCTTATAGCTGAAACAAATGCATCATCCTGTGTTTGGTTTGTAGGGTACATGCTCGTCTTAAACGATTGAAGATTATCGGTCTGTTTCTTTCTAGTGGTAATATTGTCTAAGCCTACTTCTTCATCATGAATTTTACCTGCCTCATCCTCCCTAAGATTACGCACTGGCGTATTGGTATTCCCCACCTTTGGCTGTTTACTCCGACACTCATGGCACGTCCATTTGATTTTTTGCTCTTTATTCATCAAGTTATATACTTTTCTGTCAGGTATATTCGCACATGCCAGATCATAGTACTTGGAACATTTGCTGCATTTCAAGCACTCAAGGGTATCTATGATGCCGCGACAACCGGCACATGAAATATTCTTTGACATTATTGAATTGGTAACAACTTAATGGTGTCAGTACAAATAACTTTTTCTTCACCTGGCAACACTGTTCTGTACTCTATGGATGCGTACTTGAAGATTGGCACTACTGACTGTCAATTGTCAGTCCAGATAAATACCAATCAGCTGACTGTAGTTATAAAGTTCTCGTCGAATAGAAATTGAGAAAGAAAATGTTTGTTTACATACGTTTGCCGTTGAGATGGTGTTTAAATATCGTGCTCCAGTTTCTCCACTGCAATCAATTTGATGAATCCGCAAAAGTAGCCTGAGAAGTCGCAGCCAATGTCGGTTTTTACAGTTGAGGTTATGTGCCTCCTTTATGGGCATTTAACAATAATAGTCGTAGAATTTAAAACTGTTTTTATGTTCTTAAAACGAATCTAGTAATAGGATGTGTTTACTGATCGACGACCGGAAACGGAATGTGAAATTACGCATGAAGTTAGTTATATTTAATGTTGCTTACGTTTCTACCTAAATATCTCTAATATGATAATTTTCTTTATCTCTGCGAAATTAAAAAAATAAAGCTTGATTCTGAAATATACTTACACCATTATGTGTAAACTCGTACCCATCAGGGTTGGCGATAGGCAGTATAATCCAATCGATGTTTTGGACCAAGTCATGTTCAGTGACGTCAACAACTAGCTTGTGAATGGCGTACAAGGTTGCTGGTAGGGTCACCCATTCTCGGCAATGAAGAAGCGACTGGATCATCACTACTGGCTTACTTGTGTCCTGGAATTGTCAGAGAGAGCTTAATATTGTTAAAAACATATCACAATAAGCTAAAGCGTTAAAATAGTTTTCTTCGATTTCTATATCAAAATAGTACATCCAAACAAGTATCTATACATATATTCAAGAAATCCTTTATTAATAGTCACATATTATTAAAAATAAGTTTTGGGAATTTCCAAAAATTCCATAAATAATATGAGCCTTTTGTAATTTGCATCCAGATTCCAGACTATCTGCGAGTTAGTCCAGGTTCCATTGAGGTTGGTCACTCGGCCATTTCTTCACTGTTTTTTTGTATCACCACTTTCAATGAATTTATTGATAATTATTTAGGAGCTTTTACCTGAAAGTTTGTAGTTGAAATCTTCAAGTATTTAATATCACGGCCTTCAATATTTCTTCCACCTGATACTACTGTGACGGTATCAGGGTACCTGTTACCCAGTTCTACTAGGTAAGCGTCAACCTAAAATTGAAAAGAAAAAATATGATGCAACAGCTTATTCAATTCTGGATAAAGTATGGACTGTGGACCAATTATTAATATTACGATGGCTGTAGGATTCTGTTGGGACTATTAAGATATTGTAGTGCCTCAAACATGTTTTTCCAGGCTAGTACCGATGACTTACGTGATCATCCGTAAAAAGAGCGCTCTAATAATTACAAGGATGCGGTCCAGCTCCAATGGGATCCTGAAGATTATATCGAATAAATTTGATACGCCTTTGTTTAAGCACGCTATAGACAAGATAGTGTGTACAAATTGTAACTAGAAATATTTTTTTAATTTTTGCCAATTTATTTTTCTTATATATTCACTAACATCGTTTTTAAAAAAATATTGTAATACAACAAGGGGTTGCTGTAGTCACAACAAATAATATTATCATAAAGGTTTATTATAATCCACAAACAAAATTATGCCTCCTATTGTGGCCTTTCATCTACACACAAGCTAAAGTGGCTATAAGCAGAATCATACTAAAGTAGGTCATGATGTGGCAACCTAGAATGAAACAGTTCGACTACTACAAAGTACCTTACTGCAGAGCTATAGTTGCTTCATGCGTTCAAAAGCCAGGCTTATTGCTGGGTTTCCTACGACTATTTTTATTATATTTGACGTCACTTCCTACGATACTATAATTGCTGTCTTTAATAACATTTTAAATGTAAAAGTTTGTTTGTTAGCTGAACGACTCCTGTTGATATGTTTGTTGGTATGGAAAGGGACATAGTCTATTTTCTATCCCAGAACGTGGATGAAACCACGGGACATAGCTAGTATATAACATTTGATTTATTATGTTACATTATACGTACCACATCGTATGTATGGATTTCATTAAAAGATAATCCAGACGACGATTTGTTGCTTCGCGCTGCTGCAGCGGCCAGTAGTGCATCTTCTAAATTCAATTTTCTAGAAAACCGAATAGGTTATGCATTTGTATATTCTTTTGCATTTACTTTGGTACCAAAAACAGATCATCCCCTGGATTTTATCAAAAAATATTAAACTCACTCTTTAATATTCTCTACTTCTACTTTGTATTCAATCCCAGCAGCATTAAGTTCATTTTGGAAGTCCTCTCGTTGGTGTTTTGGAACGAGTATTTGTCCTGGGCTGCCGGGTACAGCATTAGACCAAACATCCAGGTTAAGTTGGCTTTCAAGATCTTTGATGGTTTTGACTTGGTCTAGATACTCGACGTTGAGCTCATATAGGGCATGTCTGGAAATAGGAAAACAATTTGTAGTGACACGAGTCTTGATGTCAGAAAAATTAATTGATAAACGAACTCTATCAATAATTAAGATTAATCATTAAGGATTATGCTTTAAATTGTTGATTAAGAACGATATGATAATACAAAGCGTGAGATATGTGGATACTAAAACATAGACAAATAATCAAATATTTTACTGGCATGGCAACGTAATTTGTTTGACATGCCAGTTGGCTTGGTGGTTAACGCTCTGACTGCCAAACCTAAGGTCGCGGGTTCGATTCCCACCCAGGACAAACATTTGTGTGCATGAACATGTCTGTTTGTTCTGTGTCTGGGTGTAAATATCTATATAAGTATGTGTTTAGAAAAAAAAAGTAGTATATGTAGTATATCAGTTATCTGGTTTCCATAGTACAAGCTCTGCTTAGTTTGGGACCAGATGGCCGTGTGTAAAGAATGTCCTAGGATATTTATTTATATATTATATTGGTTCTTGGTAAATGAATATCTGACATTTTAACGAACAGCTTTGGTTGAAAACACACTACTACATGTGTCCATGTACCGAAGTCTTTGATCGTTAATTGAATTCTAATTGGAATAAAATCTGTATATTTTTTATATTGACATAGTGATGGTTTTGATATTCTTTAATGTCAGTTTTCTTTAACGCAAATTTGATATACCTTACTGCCTGGAGGTTTTTATCAATCTTCCACAATTACTATGTTTTCATTTGTTTAACCTTCTTATTTTATTTATTTATTGACATAAGGCAATGTCCATTAATTATGAGAATCCGTATGAGAATTATTTATTTTTTAAGGTGTGGATATGCATCTACTGCGCCCACATCGGCAAGTCCCAGGACTCTATGAATACAGCTAGGATGCTATTGGCACTGACACGCAGGCGGCACTACATAGAGATCTTCTTCATGGTACACAAGCCATCGAGGCTATACACAGAAACCAAAATGACGAAGACATTCTTGTCTTCTTGTATACAAAATACTAGACTTGATTCCCGAAGAAGTAGGTCATCGATAATAATGAATTAAATATTGTAGTATATTTATCAATCTTTATCTACATCACAAATGACGCCGCGCAAAAATTTCAACACCTAAAATTTGGTTTGAATAAAATGAACAGGAAAAATATTTCTAACAGTCGTATGGTGTTAGTTAAAAGTGTAAATTATAATAATTAAATCACAGGCTTAAAAAAATCTCCTTGTTTATCAAGTAGCAATTAGTAAGGGACAAAACTATTGACAAAATTAACAACTCTGAATATGATATTTCATGCTGTCTTCTAATTATGCTTTCATAAAGTTTATTATAAAAAATGAAGAATACAAAACATTCACATACCCATCGTAAATTTCGTGTCTGGCAAAAACCGAGACACTTAAACCAATAAAAATAATAAACTTTAACATAGTGTTAACCAATTGAATGATCAATTGGTCACAGCTATTTTAACAAATGAATTCAATGTCAATATAAAATGACTTTTATTAAACTGAAACCTTTATCTTCTATTATCAAATAATCGCCGGAGATCGATTCATTTATCAGTGAAACAGGAAATTTCGATTAGTCTAGATCGATTCTGTGACAAAGGAAGTTTTTGTTCATTGCTGATAAACTGGTGACGTTGAAATTTTTGACATTTGGGATTCCACTAGGCTACAATCTTGGCATCCTTTTGTTTCTTATTATGGCTTACGAGTTAAAAAAATATTTAAAAATTTTATTTAATGGACATCTTTAATTGAAAAATATTAAGAGAAATAGTGTGAGGAATGCCTCTATCACCACTACAGCTCATCACAAATGAGTTCTCACGATATGTCTAAAAGCAAAGTGAAGGAATAGTAGTTTGTTCTATTCGTCTGGTACTCTTCAATTTACCAATTTTAATTAAATTTATTTTACAAACAGTTTCTATCACTTAAATATATAACAATCTCATCAGGTCTAGTGATTCCAGTTAAAAGCTACGGTAGTAAGTGGAGTAGCTTTTCCGCTAAGCGACATCTTTATTTGCCTGCCCTGTTTCTAATAATTTGTGGTCAGTGCAATACGATGTATTTGTAATACGTATTGCAAATGATTTGCCAGAATTTTTTTGGCTAGCCACCTGCCTTATGCCAACCAGCATCCAAATTGTAGAGTTCTCTCGGATTCAATGTGGGAGGCTTGTTCATAATAGCTTGATGGTTCAGCGCGCGAGTAGTACGGGACAATAGTCGTAGCGCTGTTAATGTAATACAAAATTACAGTACACATCACCCTGCCTGTGCCAGGTGTAAGTGCATGTGGTCATCTGCATAATCTTTAGTCATCTCTTACAACACCCTAGAGATGAGTTGGGGTGATGATTTTTCACACGACTTGTACACAGCACAGCGACATCTTTGTGTCTTACTAAATACTAATATTTTATTTATATATACTATCGAATCTTTGCTTATATTTAATATGTATTGTGAATATTGTGATTAAATATTTCTGATTGTTCGGCAGATGGCGATACTAATTGTTCGTATGTGCTACTTTCAACCTTATTTGTAAAACAGAAGAGCAGAAAATATATTATTGTTTATGACATTAGTAAAGCTAATATTAATTTCCGATCCCGATCTTTGCATTGATGAAAACTAACGTAATTTTTACTGTAGTTCATAGCTATGCCTGGCCAAGAATAAGTAGCTGATAATTGTTATTTATACACAGACCTATTAAATAGCCACGCCAAATTTAAACTTGCCTAAAATATATTTTTTTCTATTAGCAGAAAAATGCTTTATGTCAAAAAGTACTTTGTAGAAATTTGAAATCTAATATAAATTTAGACCGTTAAATTTCATGCATCTCTTCAACTTTCTTGACATAATTGACTTCTGTGGGTTAATTTTTGTAAACCATCTTGTATCCAGTTATCTGAAAATAGAAGAAGGCATTGTCTACATTCAGTGCGTTTCAAAAATGCCATAAGATATGAAGATAATATTATTTGGCGCCAATGTATTCCACCACTGCAGATAAATTTCGTCAAAATATAATTATCGATAGCATAATTAATAATGATCATTATACAGTATATTAATCTTGTACATGTTTATCTAATATCAGTAAATTTGTTGAATCATGATTCAGATAATGTAATAGCGAATATAATATAAACTATTGGTAGAGATAGGAGAGGCTATAAAAATTCTGATAATTTGTTTTGAGTTCATAGATCCATTCGTCGAGATGAAGAGTTGGATCCTTGTGTTGTTGTGCGTTGGTGTCTACGCGAAGCATGAACAGTATTCTGGGTCAGTAATTTTGGTTGCTCCGAAAATATCATCGACATTTTTAATTAAATTTATATTTGATTATTTTAGTCATTGTTACTATGTTATTAGATTATTGAAAAAAATTGTGTTGATCTGGTCTCCATGGTGTAAGCTCTTCTTATTTTGGAATCAGAGATGGCCGTGTGAAGAAAGTCTCTGAACATTCATTACTTTTGATTAGTGGTCCCAGGGATTAGACACAGATTTTTTAATTAAATGAATTAGATTCATCATTTTACCAAGTGGATAATATTATTACTTAAATTATTTTAAACTTGATCACATAGTAACTTCTTTGAGACAATTAATATTTTTTAAACTACGTAAAGATTGACAAATAGCTTTTACAGATTTATATATAATAAATAAATTTATAATACTGACCCCAATCAACCATTTTTACCGGCATTAGGAGTATGACTTTTTGCTCAATTCCCAGTAAAACTATTTAAAAATATATTAATTTTCTCCGTTGAAATTACAGATGGAAATCCTTCTACCTGAGACCATCCAACCAGGAACAGCTGATTGAACTTGGACAGATCCTTCACAGCCATGACGTAGATGTCCTAAGCCACCCAATAATTGAACGGGAGGGTGTAGTCCTCGTCAGCCCTGAAGTTCAAACAGATTTCTTGAAGGCGTTAGACGAGAAAGACATTATTTACAGAGTCCATGCTCATGACGTTAAGACGTGAGTATTAATTATTTTTAATATCGACAAAGTTAAGGATGTAGTGTTATGCGGAGGGATAACATTCATAGAGAGAGATCTAAATATTTACGATGACCATAAAGACGGGAAAGACCGTGGACAGTGTAGACAGATTGTATATCCTGAGATGACGGTTGATAGGAGAAATGAAAGTATGGAGGGGTGAAGAGATTTTCGTAGAGCAAACATTTTTGGCACCACGCGTCTGTTTCCCCTGGTGTTGAAAGCATCAAAAGGATGCGGTGACCGTTTGCCATGAGGAAGGCCGAAGAAAAAAAGTTTCTTAAACCAGTAAAAAATACTAGACAGGTGTACCACATAGGCATACATTGACCTGCCCCCACAGATCAGAGGAATCTGTAACCAAAAGCCATGTAAAGGCCATAATGATGATACTTGTATTTGACCATTATCCATCGAAAGTGATGATGATGCTAAAGGCAGTAAGTACAATAACCAGTACTAGCACACTAGTGCAGTTGGAACACACCGAGAGATTTCCACTTAAAGGTGGTAGGCACTCAGGTGGGTACTACAAAGAACCCTTCCACGGTGCTGTGGTTTCCTCACACTATTTTCCTTCACCACCAGCTCAAGGCATCCGACGTCACTACTATTTGATCTTCTCCAGGAAAAATCAAGCTTAAAACTAAATCACAATTAAATAAATCAACAAAACTACAACAGTCGTCACAATGACTCGCAATTATTTGTCCTAAATAAATGGAATGGCGCACTTATCTGATTTAGTTTTGATATGAAAATAATGACGGAATTATAATGTTGCAATAATAATAATTATATTATCTAATGTTTGTTACTCAACCACGACAAAATATAGAGTAATTGGGCACATTCCCTGAAATAACCACCCTTTTTATTAAGATTCTTCCCAAGATTATACAAAGGAAATCTATACTACCGGCACGCTATGATGGCCGTTTTGACGTTTCAAATTGTCATAGGAAAATAAACGGTATTGCTTTGGAATAAGGTTGATTTCCATCATCATACAATAAGCTGTTGGATCAATAGATGCACCTTATGATTGAAGGAATAAAGGTTATTTTTCATCGTCATTGTTGAACATCAAAATGGCCATCATAGCGTGCCGCAAGTTTAGTAACTTATTCCGCTGGATCTCCTTCTCTGTCAAGTCCCAAACAAGGAAACAAGAAATCGACACGTATTTAGCTTCTACACGAAGCATCATCAGGACTATTGGATCCGGGGTGTTACTGATTCAATCCAATCGTGGGATAAGATCTGACATAATCTTTATACGAAAAACCTAGATCAGATTATTTTCGGAGCTGTAATTTTTGTAAATTTCAAAGTTCTATTATGTATTCGAAAGGGTATATTTGCTATTACACATCTCAATAACAGTCAAACGATAAAAATATCTATCCCGGATTAGTATAAGATCCCACAGGAATGCAAGTGAAACCGCGGGGCGAAAGAATATGTAGTATTATCGTGCTCTTTATCGATCTGAATCGATATGTCGATAGTATTAATCAATATAATGAACGACGTGTGGTAATTCATGATAAACTTTGAGCTTGTGGGGGCTGGTCTTTGTTCCAGTCACTTAGAACTTATTATATTTTGTGGATACAGAACATACAAAACTGATTTCTTTTGTTTGCTATACTAGTAAGGCTCGAATGTTGGTTCACAATTCCAAAGTAGTCAGTGATGGTGTATCTAAAGCTGGTGAACACAAAACCATATTAAATTCAAACTATTTTAAAATTAAGAATTATGAACGATATTAAATAAGAGACGGACCCTTTATAGTTCTTCTGAAGGTCTTACCGTCAATTGAGATTTTATTAGATATAAGTTGCAGAGTTAGACAAAAAACATAATTTTATGTCGAGACCTTTTTTTAACTCGAAATGAGTTATGTCTGAGTTATATCTAATAGACCTATTTTGACAGCAAATGGTATTATAGAAAAATGAACCCTCTGTCATTCTAATAAGGTCCATCTAAGCCAAAGATGATTTTCCTTGGACTTTCGTAGCTGTTGAACATTTTTCTGACGTCTTGTGCTTTTTCTTTTTAAAGCCAACTTGACATTGATGATGAGAGTATTGAAGCCAGAAAAAGCGAGACAAGAAATAATGGAGGCCGACAGCTCCCTTATAACAACTATCAAGAATTAAGAGTGGTTTGTGTTTTTACAATAAATTATTGTAAAATCTTGTAAATTTCCGTCCATACAGGTCGATTTTAATTTCTCAGATGCTTTCATTTTATGTTTATTGCTGTTTAAAGTAAATTGGAAAAGTAGTTTTTTAATTATTTACTTCGTTATGATCCTCTCCTGATAAAATATTTCTATACATTATTTGTTTGTTTCTCTTTTTCTTAGAGTTCTTTACCATTTGCTTTCATTTGTACCGTCAGTTCTCAGTTGTCGTCTTCCTAACTTGTGTTACTCTTGCAGATCGATGCCTACCTAGACGACATTGCACGCCGATACCCTAACTTGGTCACGTTAGTCACTCCTGCCAACAGCTTCCAAAATAGACCCATCAAGTACCTGAAGATCTCCACTACCAACTTTGAGGACACCAGCAAGCCTGTCATCATCATCGACGGTGGAATCCACTCCAGGGAATGGATCTCTCCGCCTACTGTAACTTGGGCTATTCATAAACTGGTAGAAGACGTCACTGAACCTGACCTTCTGGAAAGATTTGACTGGATTCTATTGCCTGTTGTCAATCCTGATGGATACGAATTTACGTTCTCAAATGTGAGTATCGTTTTGATTTCTTTATCTCAACAACGAGTCGCGATTAAAGATAGATTGGTAAAAGATAGATTGGTAATTGATTACTGAATTACTGGCATTTACACAAATCCGTTTCTTATCTAGTTATTGCTATTGTTGAAGTTGATAATCAACCAAATCAGTATCGCTTACTACTTAAAATCACTAACATCAACCGCGTGATTACTTACGCATTCTTGGGATAACAATACAGCCAACATCCTCATGCAGAAAACCAACGATTCTCAACGATTAGGACGTACACGAAGATTTGAAAATTATATTTCTTAGCCAACTACAATTAGCTATATATAAACATTTGATATTACAAAATTAAATTATGTATTTATTAACAATAAATTGGAACATATATAATAATTCAGGTGTTCTCTCTTCCAGAGCCGCTTTTGGCGAAAGACGCGTTCAACCGACCAACACACCCTAAGCGGCATATGCCCTGGCGTCGACGGTAACCGCAACTATGATTTCTTCTGGAACACAGCTGGTACCAGCAGCAGCCCTTGCACTGACACTTTCGCTGGCAGGACAGCCTTCTCCGAAATTGAGACCAGAGTCGTGCGGGACATCATCCTGGAAAATCTTTCTCGCACTGCTTTATACTTGACCATGCATAGCTACGGTAGTATGATTCTGTACCCTTGGGGTCACGATGGAAGCCTATCCAGCAATGCCTTAGCCCTTCATACAGTTGGTATTGCAATGGCTGATGCTATTCATGAGACAGCTTTGAGTAACTTCCCAAGATATGTTGTTGGTAACTCCGTTCTGGTTATCGGGTACCCAGCTGCAGGAGCTTCTGAAGATTATGCTCATTCCGTTGGCGTTCCTCTCTCTTTTACTTATGAGTTACCTGGTCTTGGTTTTGGGTTTAATGGGTTCCATTTGAACCCAATTTATATTGAACAGGTGTGCAAAGAAACATGGAATGGTATTGTAGTTGGAGCCAGAAGATCTGGAAATATGTTTGTAGCTAGTAAAAATAGTGATAAGTGAAATAAAGGCTAATTATAATCTCTCGTTGTTTTTGTTGTTATAATAAAATTGTGTAATGAATGTTATATTAATTTGATATACCTTGGACCAATCCTAAATTATTATGAAAAAACACAAAATGTTTTTTTAGTTATACCTGCGCAAAGGCGTTTACATTTTAATGAAAACATTAAAGAAGACATTAGATGCTTAAAACATTATTCTCAAAAATGTTCCTAAAGTCCCCTAATAATTTCTTCAAATACAATCATATCTGGAATACGGTCAATAAAAGCACCAGTTATAAGTTAAATGTTATATTCAATTTCATTTTGATTGACAGTCATGTATGTGGATTAAAAACTCACTACCTAGTACTATGCCTGTTAGAGTTCCTCGTGATCTTGTCCTTTACCAATAGTCAAAGCTTGCTGACTACCACAAATACTGATAAAGTACCAACAGATGGTACCATTTATCTACTCATACACGAGTATATCCCTTAGATGTAATAATGGCATGCAGGACAATAAGGTTGCAGTTAAAAGTAAAAACAATTTTATTTTGTCAGAATCAATCATTGCCATTATTGTATTTCATCATAGTTTTTGTCGGTCGGTTGGTAGCATATTAGCAATCTACTTAAAAATCAACAATTAATATATCTACTCATTTGAAACTTGAAGCCTTTCCGTGAAAAAAATGGACTACTTACTTTTACATTACAATCTATTGAAGCCAGAATGTTTGAACACCTAATCGATGTATCTACTAAATCCATGAAAAAAATGAATTCTTAATAATTTTAGATGTAACAAGAATACTTTTAGCGACATCTATGTCAACAATTACTTACTACGTTTTCTATTCAATTCAAAGTTGACTACTGTATCTTTCGCTCAATCATTATGTTTATTTAGATAATTTATTAATTCCTCTAATCGACAATTGCTCGGTAGATGGCGATATTATATTTCTATCTACTGAAGAACCCATAGATATATGTAAAAAGGCTTACCATCAACCTAATTGAATAAAGACAAAAACTAAAAAGATATAATTGCTAACATTATAAATCATCAACTTCCAGGCGCAAACCTTTAAAAGAAAAACACACAGTTCAGAATAACAATATATATAAACTGGCAACATAAAATTATGGTAATTTGACCTCTTTCTATTTAGTCGCGGTCGAACCACTGTCGTGACAGCACGCGCGGCGCATGCAGCACTCAATCTTAACGTAACTAACGATGTTTATTCATCTCTCTCTAACAACAGCTACACCGTAAGGTGGAATTTATTTTCTTCTCCCTTTCTTCACGCGTGTATGTAGCTATCTAGTATTTACGCTGTTATTAAGAGCCGTCATGTTGGTAGACAACGTGTCTATATTGTAATATAATACATCATCTTTTTTTCATTCCAGGTTCAGAATTCCAGTATTCACTTTAGAGCACTTTTTATTTAGTATCCACTAATATAGGTACTAGATTATCCGCAATTAATCTATTTATTGTAATACCAAATTAATAGGCGCATTGCACCATCGAAACAGAGCAAGGAATATTTTCAAAAACTTGTATATTATTATTGTTACGACATAATTATTGATAAAATAAAAAATAATTACTTATCAGTATTAACCAAAATCAGTAAATTTTTGTACACCTATCATCCTGATAGTGATATTGTTATATCAATTGCATATCGATAGCGGGTATCTCAAGGAGAAGCTATAAAAATTATGATATGTCAGTATCGAATTCATAGATTCATTCGTCGAGATGAAGGCGTGGATTCTTGTGTTGTTGTTCGTTGGTGTCTACGCGAAGCATGAGCAGTATTCTGGGTCAGTAATTTAAAGTATATTTATAATAATGTCAAATTTTGCATAAGCTTTTTTCTAATCTATATTTTGTTGGTTTAAACGATTCAATATCAGATAAATGACTAATTTAGTCGTTATGTAAAATGTATGTTTTGTAAATAAACTAGCTGTCCCCCGCGGTTTTACCCGCGTTCCCGAGAGATATCACATTTCCCCGGGATAAAAAGCCTGTATGTTATTGCAGGATATGCTCTATCTATGTGCCAAGTTTCATCCATATCCGTTTATTAGTTTTTGCGTGAAAGAGTAACAATCATACTTACATACAAATATTTCCTCTTTATAATATTGGTATAGATAAAAACTATACTAAAATTAATGTTTTAGTTAGTTTTCTATAGGTACTGAATAAAGCGTAACGAGCTCAATAAATGCCTTAGCTGTCAAAGTTATAATTGAAGAAGTGAGCATTATAAGTGAACAATGTGGCGTACCTGTTTAGTCTTCAATTTATATTGATTGCTAGCACTTCAAGAATAATATTGTACTTATAGGAATCAATATTTTGTTAACTAATTCGCAAAGTTAATAACCAATTTGATTCTTATTGCAGATGGAAATCCTTCTACCTGAAACCAACCAACCAGGAACAGCTGATTGAACTTGGACAGATCCTTCACAGCCATGACGTAGATGTCTTAAGCCACCCAATAATTGAACGAGAGGGCGTAGTCCTCGTCAGCCCTGAAGTCCAAACAGATTTCTTGAAGGCGTTAGACGAGAAAGACATTATTTACAGGGTCCATGCTAATGATGTTAAAACGTGAGTATTTTGTGATTTTTCCAAGGCGTTTGATTATGTCTAGCATGAGGTGTCTGTTGAAATGACACTACTATAGTTAATAAAATAAAAAAAACCTAGTCCATTTCCATTATAAGATTATTATTTGAGTTATAGAATTTGGGGGGTCGATTTAAATGGAAAAGTTTTAATTAGACCTACAGTTATAATTGGACTCCTACAAGGTTCAATTGTCAGTATTTTTCTTTGATTATTTGCTATCAAATGTGAAGTAGTATTGATGCTTTAGCTCTTCGTTCCATTTTTCAGTTGGTAATCAATCTCAATTCTACAAAATATGCAGTTAATAAAATACATTCTGAAATTTAGCGCTAGACGCAGGTTTGTTTAGTTAGCTTTTGGGACAGAGATTGGTCCACATCAATACTTTTTTTTTGAGATGAGAAATCTGTTTATGCTTTCAATAACATAAGACCTAAAGAATCTTTTAATAATAATAATAATAATAAATATACTTTATTGTACACTGATAGAAGTATGGTACAGAATTGATTCTTAAATAAAGGTACAATTGGCGGTCTTATCGCTAAAAAGCAATTTCTTCCAGACAACCATTGGATGGAAAGAATTACATAGGAAAATGTAAAGGGTAGTTAGCAGTGTACTAAATACATATAAACAATATTGCAATGATATACTATAAATAATACTTAATAATAACTTAATACTTAATACTGGGTGTCAGGGAAACGCTTTTAATATTAATATTATTATATTTTAAACATCAATATTATGGCTGACACATTTATGATAATATAATTGTTTGCACGAATAGTTTACCTCTACATAACATTCCTTTAGCGGTTTTTACAGTATTTACTAGACATAAGCTACTCAACCAACTCGGCGTAATTTACTTCAAATATTTTATAAATTTGCTACCTATTTTAATATGCTTACTTTAATCCGCTTAATTATTTATGATTAAAGATAAAACATTCATTCAAAAGCCATTTAATTAAGGAATCTCAATACATTACCAAAGTATATACAGAATGTTACAAAACTACCCGTAGCCGAAAGGAGGTTAAATGGGGCTTTATAACGAGTCCATTCACAATATTTAAGAACCGTGGTAACGCTGTATAACATACCCAAAAAAATAAAAAAAACAGATTTTTAAGAATAAAAAATTGAGAAACTATTAAAGTAGACAATTATTAGGTAAATAAGATACGTAGGCTTTTCTGTTAAATAATCTGGTTCCCTGACATGTCAGCCAACTAGGGTTGTTGGCTTTGTTAATAATTATATTTTTACGGGGTATTTTGTAGCATGTTGTATGCGTACAAGCACTACTATTAAAAGTACGGCCAATTAAGATTTCCACAGAGTAATAATATATAAAGATTATTTCTATTTAGTATTTAACTTTTTAAACGCCATGCCATAGGCATCTCCATGAGTTTGTATTGTATAGTGTTGCAAATGTCCATAGGCGGCGGTGATCACTTACCATCAGGTGAACCGTCGTCCGCTTGTTTGTCGGCCCATGTGGTATAAAAAAAAAATTGAGTTTGTATTTAACAAACATCGTCGGTGAGCCACTTCGCGGAGGTCTCGGATAGCTTACCTCTCACGTAATTAGTAGTAATAGCGTAGTAAGCGACAGAGACAGAGCATAGAGGCCGCGACGAAACATTCTCGAGTTAGTGTCATTTTCTATACAGAATCGAGCCCCTGTACGCGATGCCCGAAAATTGATATAAATACCTCTATCAATAAAACACATAAAAGTAATGATTTTATATGTTTATTTTGTATTTTACTGTAACCTGTTTATTGTCGAGTATAGACGACAATGGTGCACAGGGCACGCTTGCGCATGTCGAGTATTTGCTGAGGGTTGAAATTTAACAAAGATCGATACACAGACTGTAAGGTAGAATAAAGATGAATTCCTAATTAACATTGTTATTAATCAACATTTAATATATCAATGAAATGACCATGAAAGTAATCGATCGTATAAGTAGAATATCAGCGAAGTGAATTTTTGAATCACGTTTGGTAATCATTAATGATAAATAGTATTTTGTACGGCTATTATACGTAATTTATCAGTGAGGCTAAAATGAAAATCTCCATGAATATCTATGTTAGCTTCGTAAAGAAGAAATGCTGAGCTTTCCTCAGCAAAACTAACTTTACAAACCCGTAGAAGAGTCAGGTTAATTATTAGTGCTTTTAAAATTTTGATCAAAAAATATCATCATTTTAGTATCTAAGACGTTGTAAAAAGATTCATTGTCATTTATATTTACAAATAAAATATAAAGGCACTAGAACGGTTACCTAAGATAAATAAATATCCTGGGACATTCTTCACACACGGTCATCGGATGCCAAACTCAGCAGAGCTTGCACAATGGAAACCAAAACATAACTGATTTAATACATTTACTACATTTTTAAATACAAACACATAAATAATAGATATTTACATTCAGACATAAAACAAACAGTTCATGCACTTAAATGTTAATCCTGGATGGGTATCATAGCCACAACCTGTGGCGTGGAAGTTAAGTCTCTAACCACCAACCCAACTGGCCCGCCAAATAAAGATGTCTAAAATGTTTATGATTACAAAACGAATTTTTCCATTTGTCCACAGCCAACTTGACATTGATGATGAACACATTGAAGCAAGAAATAGAGAGACCAGAAGCAATGGTGGCAGACAGCTCCCTTATGACAACTACCAAGAATTGGAAGTGGTTCGTTTCTAAAAAATTATTAGTTATTTGAAAATCCTGCAAGAACATTCGAGTTTTTCCCGCTATCAAACGCTTCTTATGAATCGACAAAACCGTTATTTTTTCAATCCTTAGATTTGTTATTTTTTGTACATTCCATAATGTATAGAATATTATTATCCTCATCATCATCATCATCAGCTTTTATTCGACCACTGCTGGACATAAGCCTCACTTATGACACGCCACTGAGCTCGATCTTCAGCTCTTTGTTTCCAACCGCTGCCAGCCAGCTTGTGTATATCATCGCTCCATCTAGCTAGAGGGCGCCCTACACTACGTTTACTAAACTTATTGTTATAATATTTATTATTATTATAATATAAGTCAATGATCAAGACTCATAGATTTTTATAAAAGCTGCATCATCTCTATAATGGTTTTTTAGTTCCCCTGGATTCTGTGTATCCATTATACGAGTATACCTTAGTTCACATCTTGCTAACAGATCGATGCCTACCTCGACGATATTGCAAGCCGATACCCAGACGTGGTCACTTTAGTCACTCCAGCCACCAGCTTTGAAAATCGGCCCATTAAGTACCTGAAGATCTCCACTACCAACTTTGAGGACATCACCAAGCCAGTCATCATCATCGACGGTGGTATCCACTCCAGGGAATGGATCTCACCTCCTACTGTCACTTGGGCTATTCATAAGCTGGTAGAAGATGTCACTGAACCTGACCTTCTGGAAAGATTCGACTGGATTCTATTGCCTGTTGTCAATCCTGATGGGTATAAATTCTCGTTCACCACGGTAAGTTTATAATCATAAAATCTAAATTAAGGATAAATTGGTAATTGATTACTGAATCAATGACATTTGCAAATGTCCGGTTTTATCTAATGTTGATAAATAAACAATCCAGGTTCGTGTACGTGTGAAAGTCATTACATAATTCTCATTCGAACCAAACTATTGATTTGAATTTGAAGCAAGATCTTATAAATAAGTTTAACGAATCAAATATTTTAAATTAAATTTTACTGTTTCAGACTCGTTTCTGGCGTAAAACACGTTCGACCGATCAGCATTCTCTGAGCTACCTATGCCCTGGCGTCGACGGTAACCGTAATTATGATTTCTTCTGGAACACAGTTGGTACCAGCAACAATCCATGCACTGATACTTTCGCTGGCAGCAGAGCCTTCTCCGAAATCGAGACTCAAGTTGTGCGCGATATCATTCTGGAGAACCTTTCTCGCACTGCTTTATACTTGACTATGCATAGTTACGGTAGCATGATTCTGTACCCTTGGGGTCACGATGGAAGCCTATCCAACAATGCCTTAGCCCTTCATACCGTTGGTATTGGAATGGTTGATGCTATTCATCAGACGGCTTTGAGCCACTTCCCAAGATACGTCGTTGGTAATTCCGTTCTGGTTATTGGGTACCCCGTTGCTGGAGCGGCGGAGGACTACGCTCACTCCCTGGGTGTTCCTTTCTCTTATACCTACGAACTGCCTGGTCTTGCTGGTGGGTTCGAAGGGTTCCATTTGGACCCAATTTACATTGAGCAGGTGTGCAAGGAAACTTGGGATGGAATTGTAGTTGGAGCCAGAAGATCTGGAGATTTGTTCATAATTAGTAAGAAAAGTGAAGAGTGAAATAAAAGCTAGTTTTTATGTTTTGTTTCATTTCTTTGTAAACAGGAAAATTGGATTTAATTTTTTGATTACTATTTTTGTAAGTATGTCTATTAATGTAATCAGTGAAGCAAATCCCGAATATCTCTAATAAGTATAGTGATACTGTTGATAGTGGTTGTTTAGATTTAAAAATAATAAATGTGTATGAGTCCAATGATTAAAGAAACGATTGATTTTGCGAGGTCAATATGGCGTAAATTATTAACAAATAACATTTTGATTCTGATCAGGTATTAATCATTATTAAGCAATATTTATTAAGTAGGTATTTGATAACATATAATTTCTAGTATTAGTAAAAGCTCATTCCTACGAAGATAAACTATGGGATATTTTTATGCATGTCTTTTTTTAGTTTTTTATTTCCTTTCTGGGCTCGCGCACTACATCTCCCAAAGTTTCTACATTCTCTAAAAAAGTTTAATTGCAATCATATGATTTTTATAATAACGCATAGAAGACGTTCGAACAAACAAATATGTACTTTTGTATATTTGATAATAAAACCATAAAACCAATATCTAAGTATGTATTTAAAAAAACAGTATTAGTATACATCAGTTATCTGGTTTTCATAGTACAAGGTTCTATTGTGTTTGGAATCAAATGCCCGTGTAAAGAATGCACCAAGATATAATCTTTATAATATCGAATGGAATAGAAGGTATTCGACAATACTGTCGAACTGCCGAGAACACCAGTATAAAAAAAAAAGTTAAATGAAATAGCATCGAGCAATTTTTATCGACATCCAAACCGATCGGTTCCTAACATCACTAAGCATCCTCGCAAACCCGAATAGAATACTCTGAATTGGAAATTGATCCCGCAGTGCTCGGAAACTTTCGCCTAGAATGATGAGAAAATTCCAATTAAAACCAAACTTTACATGCTCCGCGGGTAACCGCATGAAATATGTAAATTCTTATCACGATCGGGTAAGCCACAAGTTGAATTCTTAGAGGTTATTTCTACTTAGCGTATACTCAAGTGTCTTCTGAAATTCACCTGCATTTGGTTTCTCTGGATATTCATTACTCTATGTGATTATGCTGACGGGCCAGTTGGCTTGGTGGTTACAGACCCTGACTGCCAAGCCGCAGGTCGTGGGTTCAATTCCCATCCAGGAAAAACATTTGTGTGCATGACTGTTTATTCTGTGTCTGGGTGTAAATATCTATATAAGTATGTATTTAAAATGTGTGTAAAACCTATGTACATCGTTTATCAGTTACCTGGTAGCCATAGTACAAGTAGTACATTCTGCTTAATTTGGAATCTGGTAACCATGTGTGAAGAATGTTCTAGGGATATTGTTCTGGTTTTGCTTGGTTATTGAGCATTTTCAAATATGATTTTTGTATGAACTCAAGGTAACTCTCGATTCGCTAACACAATGCAACGTCGCAATCATCTATTTTCTATAAATAGAAATGGCGTATCAAACAACGAGCGCGACGGTTGAAGCGAAGAATCCCTCAAGAATTGGTCTAGACTTAGTAAACTTTATATTTCAATGATGGAGATGCATAAGTAACATACCGTGCACATCAATCAAGGCAAACATCCAACATATGTACTACTGACTGTCCTGAAGCAGGTGACATATTTTAGTGTATATAATTATATATAGGGGTGGTTCTCTGAAAGGGTATAACCTCTACTTCAGTGGATCTAAAAGGGCCAGTCACTTTACTTAATACTTTCAGAGTCATTTATGATTTTTTAAATTCAGTGTTCTTAGGACTAACGAAACGTGATACGGACTGACGCCAAACACGGTTATTATGTCAAATCACATTTTTATTGCAAAATCAACTGTTTTTAAAATATATATAAAAAAAATTGTATATGTAAGGTATATCGAAATAATCTAAAATTCACAATTCATTTCGGTAACTTCCGTAACATGTTTAATCCCATTCCTGTTTTCATGCCATTGCGTGACAATCGCAAAAACTCATATCATATTTGATACGGAACACTAACGCTAATGTAATCTTATGAGATTTCGGATCGGACCCCCAAACATGACGTGACTAGCAAAAGTTATATTATTAACATTCTGCGGATGTTCCCTTTGACCATTTACTACGTGCCAGATTTTTTTGGGGATAGAAGAGGGATTTTCGACTTATTATATCTGTTTATTTATATAAGCATATCTCGTTGAAGACAAAAGAGTATATCGATGACCATGTCCACTTTACACACACACACACCTACACCCACCAACACCTACACACACCCACACCCACCCACATATACACAGATACGTATTAATTTCATTTAATTTTTCTACCCTACCTAAGTACCTAAGTACTTTAAATTAGATTATTTGTTTTAATTTGTATTTTTTATAAAAATGTTTGGATCTCAATATTTGTATGCAACGGAGGATGGCGTTGGTATCTGCGACACAGTTTTTTATACTTTCACAGATACAATCGTTTTTTCAACTGTACCATATGCATAGAACATTTATACTCTCACGAGCCATATGCCACTGTTCCTAAATTAATATTCAGATTTTTTACTTTACACTTTGCACCGAGTGGTCAACAAAAGATTTGCCAAAAAGGTTTAGCGTTAGGCAGTTGACCAGCTATTACTATGCAGCTAAAATCTTGTAAATGGACTGCCACTTTACACAATTTATTTTTTAAATTACGCCTTAATGATTGAGAGCATGACAGAAATAATAAGAAGACATACATACATAAATAATAAATGTCCGGGAAAATTCTTCAAACGCGGTTATCTGATCTTAAATAAAGCACAATGGCAACAATATGTACATACTTTATTAATACAGATACAAAACAAACAGATATGTCAATGCACACAAGTGTTTGTTCTAGGTGGGAATTGAACCCATTACCTGTGACGTGGCAGTCAGGGTATTTAAGTAATAGTTTTAAATAAACAACAAATATGGTTGCCGCTACATACAATACTGTGATACATCTATTGAAGCTTGGCAACAGATACCGATCGGCTTATCTAAACGCAATGAACTATTTCATTCTCATTAAATCTACTGAAAGCAAATCGCAGACCGAAGGCCAGATAACACCAAGTCCGTAGAAACTTTGTACGTGTGGACATGTGAAACTTGGTAACAATTAGTCGTTCCAAGACTGAGAATTTGTCGGCAACTTCCGACATTGTGGCTACTAAGTTTGCTCCAGTTCAAATACGGACGTTTATATGCCGTTGATAACTTTGTGTTTGTATGTTTATATTGGATGTGATTTTTGTGCTTTAATAAATAAATATATCACAATAAATTTGGATAATATTTCTTAAATGAGCAGTCCCCTTATTCAGCTAATACAAACATTGTCGGCGAGCCGCTTCACGGAGGACTTGGAGAGCTTATCTCTCACGTGATTAGTAGTATTAGCGTAGTTAACGAAAGAGACAGAGCACAGAGGCCGCGACGAAACATCCTCGAGTTAGTGTCATTTTCCTTACAGAATCGAGGCCCTGAAATCAAAAAATAGTTTAGGTTAAGTTGGTCGTATGAAGGGTCATATATGATTAGTTACCTCGGGAATATGTCAAATCCCTCGGGAACAATTAATCTAAACCGATCAGGCATGATAATTTAACGATGCCCAATTACAAGTGATTGTTTAAAATTTTTGTCTATTTGTCTTAAAGTTTGTCTCAAATAGGCGTCGAAATTACTGTTAGAATTTAATGTACTATAAGGAAGGTCTATGCTAGCGCACTGGCCATTATTATTGTTGCTGGCTGACGATTATTTTAATTATTAAGTTAATATTCGTTTTTTTTATAAGAAAATATATAATGACAGTGCGCGGGCACGGACAAAGATGAATATAAAAAGATGGACTAAAAAAACCCTAAAATAAATAATTAATATTTGAATAAGTTTTTTTGAACCCCCGTTCACTACAGTACTGTTTAAAAACTGTACTGTACTGTACTTTAAATACTGTTTAAATGTTTTCTCGATGAATGTTATCGCAAAAAATATAAGCCCCACCGAGAACAAAGATGAAACCGCAGGACTGAAACTAGTCATAAAAATCTATTGTAATATCCAATTTAATACAAGCACTCCGCATAATTGTCCAATTTTAATCTCCAACATTAAGTATTAAAATCCAATATTTCCTTGTAAAATCGCATCGCATTGCAAGATATTTCACCGTAAAATGTTTACATTCGGACCGCCTTTGAGACATGGAACTCATCGTAAGATACAAGTTTAATCATACAAATGGACTCTGGCATTTTGATCCATCGATTAATCTTAATATTTCATGTATTTTACAGTATTTTGATACTGTCCAAACGTGGTTATTAAGTATTTTGTAAATCAATACGGACTCTTAGTCCTCACTCTTATAGAGTATATGATAAATTATTCTTAGATAAATTGTAATGCATAATTTCGATTTCAATTTAGTTACAAACATATAAATCTTAATTTATACATTTTGCATATATCTTAAAACATTTTCATATACATGTAAATATTTATAAGAGTATTCATTTTAAATATAAATGTAATATATATTGTATATCAGTTATCTGGTTCCCATAGTAGGTAGGTGCAGACATGAGAAAAAATATATGTATAAACACGGACAGTTCTGTAATAATATCTGGTTTCATGATTCATTCATGCATTTCTCTTCTTTTGTAGACGGCTCAACTATTACAACAACTCTGTCGCTGTAAGTATTAACAGTGCTGTTGAATTATGTGAAGGGTGTCAGATATTATTTCCTAACTGTCCAGGGTGACATATTTATGTTCTATACTGTACAAGCTCTGCTTAGTTTTGGAGTGCAGCTAGATAACCAAAGGCCCTGGGGCAAAAATGTAGGGCCCCAACTAAACTAATTAAAATCGTTTGTTCCCGGAGGAGGGGCCTCCAGAGCTTGCGGGCCCGGAGCACTGCCCCATCTTGGCCTCCAGTAGCTAGGCCACTGTTTATAAGTCAGAGTCCGGTAGCTACACCACTGTTGGTGTGTAAAGAATGTCACTGGATATTTTATAATTTATTTAATGTATTTTTGTGACTAAATCGCGCAAAACCGGAATTACTAAGCGAAATTGGAAGAAACCTGGCATATATGTAGTTTTTTGCCTGGTTTAATACTTAGGGTACTTAAGCGAAAATGTAACACCCTAGAGAAGGCGGGAGAAACCAAGCGGTACAGTTAGTTTTATGTAAAAACGTAACATTGCTGAGTTTCTTGTCGGTTTCTCTCAGTTGAAGGAAACTTAGACCTTCAAAACCTAAACTAAATGAAATGGCTTTGAATTTTGTACAAGTTACAAACATTGAAATCCCTCCAGTAATAATAATTTATATATTTTTAAATATCCTCGGAAATTCTTAACCTACAGTCATATGAACCCAAACCAAGCAGAGCTTGTACTATGGAAATCAGATTATATAAATAACTGATATACTATATATACTATGTTTTTAAATACATACTTTCTTACGTACACCCAGACACAAAACAAACAGACATGCTCATGCACACAAATGCTTGTCCTGGGTGGATGGAATCCACGACCTGCGACGTGAAAGTCAGGATCTTTAACCAAGCCAACTGGCCCGTCAAATTTAACGGAGAATTCTATCTCATTAAATATTTCTAAGATTCTTCTTAGTTAAGGAAATGTACGACAAAGTAATTCAACCATACGTATTCACGCATATTGGTACTTTACGCTATCACACATGAAATCTTGGTAAACGGTGTGGAATGTCAAACATCTTGGCAACATTTTGAGCAACGTAAAATGGTCCAAATGGAGTGAAATGCATTTTCTTGAGAGCTACGTACGCCCCGTGGTACTTGGAGACGCTTTGAAATGAGAAATTTTAATGAATTCTTGCCATCTATGACTCCGAGGAGTCGTTGTTGCTGGAAGTAGAAAATCAACTACGCTTGGGCGAGAAATGAAAATTGAATCGATATTTTATTTTTTTATTTATTAGCTAAATAACAGGTTCTTATCCTAATACGACAGTTATATATACAAATAAACAAAAATTATTAAAACACTTGTGCAATTAAATAATAAACAATAAAAAAAAGCTAACTTAAAAAAAAAATATTTAAGACTAAGTCTGAGTATGTATGACTGCCCCCAGTGGTTTTATGCGCGTTCCCGGGGGATGTTACATTTCTCCGGGATAAAAAGTATCTAATATGTTAATCCAAGTTAAAACTATCTATGTGCGGAGTTTCATCTAAATCCATTTTATAGTTTTTGCGTGAAAGAGTAATAAACATGGACATCCATCCTTACAAACTTTCGCAGTAATAATATTAGTAGTATTCTGAATTAAAATTCTTTCATTTCCGATTTTATTTTCAAATATTGCCTGAATTTATATAGTCTCACTAAATAAATTGAATATAATGAATCTGTTAGTTTTTACCAAAAGTAATTTCTGAGATTTTAACCAGCCCTAGTAAAATCAACGTTCCGAACCGGTATTAAGGACTAATTCATAAGTGCTTGTAAAGGCCTATTTGAATATAAATTATTTTCATAGTGGTGAGAAGCATTAACCACGATTATTAAGTCACCTTGTGTCTCGATGCCGCACGCAAGGTTAAGGCTATATAAAATATTATTTTAACACATTCGTATAAGTATTTTTTTCTTATTTATTTGAAAAAGTAGTTATCTAGTTAATATCTAGCTAACTATAGTAAATACAGTTTAGTGTTGTGAATTTCTTACAATTTGATATTGGCGCCCAACGTGGGACCATTTCTATACAGGTGACTGGTGAGATACCTTCAATATTTGAGGATGTGATAGTTGGCGATCATGTATGATGAAGAAAAGAACTGCAAGAGTGAATAGGCATTACTTGAGTTCGCGTGTACCATCCTCGACCACATCGTCACTTTCCATCAGGTGAGATCTAGTCAAATGCGCTCAAGTTTTTATATAAAAAAAAAAAAAAATAACATTAATAATAAATATTAAATTACTTCTTAGTAAACTGAGTAAACAGTGTTGTACTGAGTCTCGTATTTACCTGCGCAATACTTGGATTCGCGCAGCGCGCTATCAACACAGAATACATAGGTACGTACACGGTACAGCTGTTGCCTACCTACACAAGACATCTCCCCATGTATGATCCCCATGAGCATGATCCGTTTTCCCTTCATACTTTAATCCTGGCTTAGGACAGGCAAAAATACCTAGGTAATCACTAATTTGTTGACTAAATAAAGTGTAGAATGTAGACAAGAGAATTTGAGCTAGCACGTGCCGCACGTGACTAGATCAACATAAACAACAAACACCGCGGGGTGTTTAGAGAGTATAATATCCACATTCCACTTATTATTAGAGACATTTTGGTCAAAAATTAAGCACCAAATTTTATTACATAATTTTAACGAGAATCGAGTACCGAGTACTCTCCATAAGTATCAAAGGTATCTCACCAGTCACCCTGTATAATCCTACTGATATTATATATGTGAATGTAAATTTGTTTGTTACGCTTTCACGCGAAAACTACTTAACTGATCATCATGAATTAAAAAACATATTCTTGGAGATATTAGAAGCAACATACTTTTTGTACCGGGAAAATGTTACATCCCTAAGAAAAGCGGGTGAAACTGCGGGGCAGCTAATATAGGTAAAAAAGAAAGATGCTTCCTGCCGTATGCAATCTTTTAAACTACGCAACGGATTTTGATGCGGTTTTTATCAATAGACAGAGTTATTCAAAAAGTTTATTTGTATGCTCATATCCCTCAGAAACACGGGAGAAACCGGCGGGATACAGTTAGTGTAGTATATCAGTTATATGGTTGCCATAGTACAAGCAGTACACGCTCTGCTTAATTTGGGTTCGGATAACCGTATGTGAAGAATGTCCCAGGATATTAATTATAATTGTTAATACATACGTATAACTCTTCTTTTTTTTATAGATATAGATTTTAATTATTTTTTCCAGGTGTTAATTTTCTAGTACATTAACCTGTGTTCACTAAAGCATGAACATCAGCGCTTTTATAGTTAACACCTTCTGTAAATGTAGTGCATTTTTTTATTTATGTTGCTTTTTATTTTTATGCTTTTTACTTTCTCGTTTGCTACGTCTCGTTTGTAATTCTGTACATCGTATTCTTTTATTCTGTTCTATTCTATTCTGCACAAAACGTAAGTGAAACTGATTAACTGACTAAGGAGTGGCTTTGCGGAAATCCATTATAAGATTATACAAACAACAAATATCTAGTAACTAATTCCGCTGGATCTTCTCTGTCAAGTCCCAAACAAGGAAATTCAACAGGAAATCATAGATAATTAATATAATCGTATGTGAAACTGCATAAAATACTAAAGTATTTTTATTATATATTACAAAGTAAAAGGCACATCCAGTCTTTGTCTAAATTATTACACCTCTTTGGTAAATCTACTGTGAAGGTCTCAGCAGGTAATTAACTACTGTGGATTTAATGAAAATTATTATTTGTGCCGGCCGCGGCAGCTGTTCGCGTCTGATAATGTTTATGTCTTGTGTTCGAGATCACGACTTCTCATTTGTACGAAGAATGCTGAGAATTTTGGAGTCTTTTGTTTTGTAAATTTTTGGTTTGGGTTTTTAATGTTGTAGTCAATACATAGACATATATGTATACTGTACTGACGTAGACTTTAAACTCCTGATTCCAAACTAACTACAACTAAGCTATCATAGGTGTGTGTGTAACTTTATCAAACCGGAAATTACCCTTCTCACTCATACAAACTAACATCGCACTCTCTCTTTTAACTTTAGCACACACTGAAAAAACAATAAAAGAAAAAAAAAACTAGGGCTCCAATTAAATAAATACATATCTTTGAATCGCCTAAAAGCTGGTACAAAATTAAATCTAACAAAAAGAGAGATAATAAAATAAACCCAAAACAAGATGAAACGCAAAACGTCAACAACAAATCAACCTAACTTCCAATCCGACCAATGTCAAAAGCCCAATAGCCCAACAAAAGATATACTGAAAAGAATACATGTAAAGCCAGGAACCCATGGGGCGAATAAAAAAATATTTGCCAATGCAATACCCGGGGAGTTTGCTTCAATTTGTTCGGAGAATACGAATTGCTTGTTTACCAGACTCCATTACACAATTGTTGTGTATGTACTCGGATTTATAAGTCTTAAGCTTGTAGGGGATGAAATGAGAATGTTACTGAGTCATTCCTCTGAATACATACTAACTTCCTCTTGGAGGCTAAACAATTTCAAGTCGAAAAGTATAACGTCTACTACTTTTGACGGGCCAGTAGGCTTGGTGGTTGCCCTGTCAAGGTCGTGGGTTCGAATGCCGCCTAGGACAAACATTTGTGTGCACAAGTCTGTTTGTTCTGAGTGTAAATATTTATATAAGTATGTATTCAAAAAGTAATATATTAGTTACCATAACCATAGTACAAGTGTACACTCTGCTTAATTTGGGATCAGGTAACCATGTTTGAATGTCTTGTGATATTTATACTAATTAGTTATTGGTATACAAAGATTAACCTTATCATTAAACTGTAAGGTGCATTTTACTGTGCCATAATAAAGTAAGATAGTTTAGTCTATTTATTTTCCAAATATATTAAAATAATCTGTTTTACATACCTGCCAGCAACAGTAATGTGTGCCTAAACTGTCCATATATTAGACTGAGTATCAATATAGTGATATATGCTTTCAAGTTGATATTTTAATCAAAATATTTTTATGAAATATTTGTTTAGAGAATAGATTTTTATGTACACAAGAACTCGTGTTAAGAGCCGACAAACTGCTATGCAGTTTGGCAGATTTCATGTATAATTTTAGTGTTTAACAAATTACGGACAATAAAAAAATAAAATAAAAAATTGATATAGCCAACCCTTACTATTTTGTGATTTTAATAAAATTTTACTAACTTTTTGCATTTTTTTTATCCCACCTGGGCCGACAAACAAGCAGACGGTCCACCTGATGGTAAGATGATCACTGTCGCCTATGGACATTTGCAACACTATTGGCATCGCCAATGCGTTGTCGACCCTGAGACGTGAAGTTGTTTAGTCTCATGTGCCACTAATTTAGAGTGGTAGTACTTCCCCTGAAGAACTCTGCACTAAAAGCTCTACTATTTTTTATTTTAACATTTAATTATTTGTATGTGTATAAACTGTACACACCATCTAACAAGTATAACTATAATTGGACTTCTGTTCTATGTATTGTTAATTTTCTAGATTCTAGAGTAGTAGAGCTCTTAGTGCAGTGTTCGTCCGGGGAAGTACTACCACCTTACCCATTTCTGCCGTAAAGCAGTAGTGCACTTGTATTACTGTGTTTCGGTTAGAAAGGTAAGGGGGCCGGTGAAATTACAGGCACATGAGACTTAACAACTTCACGTCTCAGGGTCGACAACGCATTGGCGATGCTCCTAGTGTTGCAAATGTCCATAGGCGGCGGTGACCACTTACCATCAGGTGGACCGTCTGCTTGTTTGTCGGCCCAAGTGGCATAAAAAAAAAATCAAACAATGATGTGTATAACTCAAAAACACTGCAGTACAATATTTCTTCATTTTTAATTTTAAATAAGTACTCAAAAAATGGCCAACGCGCTTAAAAAAGTTTTCACTTCAAAAAAAATTGCTCTTAGCTGCTTTCCATACAGCCTATTTGTAAAATGCCAGTACCATTTATCCATTAGAATGAACGACATCCTATCCAGGCCCAAGGTTAGGCCAGACTACCAAATTGATCGTAAAGACAAATAAGGACAGACGTTCGATCACAACGCGGCACGAATTCTGGAGAAAATGGCCAAAAAATGAACATTTATTACCGGGCCAGAGCTGCACATTATGGGTTTTGTGAATAAAACTGTCTAAGACAATAAAGTCGAATAAGATAGTAATATTAATACTTAAAGAAAGAAAGAAAACATTTATTTTGGACGCACACAGCATCAACATAGACAATTTCATTGACATCACAAATTACACACAGATACAATATAGCAATAACAACACAATCCTACAGTATTTACACTGTGTGAGGCCAAAAATACTAAAGAATACTTAAGACCTAGATATAAAGTATTTAAGTTACCAAACTTAACTTAAATAAACCACGCTGGTTTAGGTAGTTTTAAGTCACTTTGCCCCCGATTTTGAATACCCGACATACTCGTATATCCATCAGCTAATATTTCTAAGTAACCACTTTGCCCCGCTGTCAATGGAACAAAATGATAATGTATTTCAAAGGGTATTGTTTGTATTGGTATTAATATTGTATATATTCTAATACTAGATGTACCTCGCGGTTTCACCCAAGTTTACCGATGTCATAGATCTAGGAAAAATTCCGCGTCGAATGGTAGCAATCCCATCCCGATATGTTCAGTAGTTTTCAGTAGTTCAGTTAGTCGATGGTGCGTCAAAAGAACCCTAACAAGCTTTTTTATTGATAAACTAAAACTGATCTATAGCAACAAAACAAACTTTTAAAGCGATTTAATAACAGATGAGAAAATGGTACTTAAAAATGTTCTTACGCCTATTTATAAATAGATATTACATAGTATTATATACTATGACACAATTACATTATATATTAAAAGACAGAACTAAGGTAAATCCTAAGAATTTCCAGTAAAACATAAATATTAACCAGGTAATAGCTGTAAATGTCCGAACTATTCGGCAATAATCATAAATTTCTGACTGTTACCAGCATTCGTATGGTAAATCTTCGGTTAGGGTAGTACGAATCCTTACATTTACTAAATTATGTTGGTAAATCTAAGATTAATAAGTAAGACCTCAAATTTACAACTACCCGAGTGGCATTTACATTACCTTATATATTTTTAAACAAAGCTACTTACTTATAATGTTCTCGAATCACATAACCTATTATGTGCCTCAAACATTATTATACTTCTTAATTTAAATCTCATATTAAATCGATACCAACAATAATGGAACCTAATTGAAAATACTTTAGAACTAATATACCTTGAACGCTTATAAAATGAAATCCAATTTTCCAATAGAGGGAGAATCTACTGTTGAGTTTCATAACGGCGACGAACCCGAGTTATGAGAACTAAGAGAAAAAAAAAGTTAATAACAATCTATGATGAAATCTTTTCTCTTATATAGATTTATTAAGAGGTGATAATACCACGTGTTTAAACTTATTGGTTCATTTAAGCACTTCCTAAAATTGTATTAATAGGTGAGTGATATATTGTTATTGTTTCTCTAGAAGTCAAAGTAGAAATGTGATATGGTTTCGTTTATGATCAGCCACATAATTAAAAAAAAAAAGTTTTTTTTGTTCCGCCTATTAATCTATGGCTTTTCAGATTGATTAGAATGTGTTCACGATATTATGATAGTATTTGTTTTTTTTCTGAATGCGTGAATAGTTAAAGTATTTTTGATATAAAGGCAGCATTTAAAATTAAGACGACCACGAAAAATCCTAATTTTAGACAGTAATTAAAAAAAAACCGTGTTATTTTGCTTTCTTATAGATAAGTTTTTTGTTAATTGTCTGCTCTACTTTGCAAGAGCAATCTTTCAAACCGCTATTAGGTAATCATCATTTACTTTTATAGAAAAATTAAATGGTTATTATACAATATTATTCAACAGAATTGAGCTGTTATCTATATATATAAAAATCAATTGCCGTACGTTAGCCTCGCAAAAACTCGAAAATGTCTTGACCGACTTTAATATTTTATAATGTTGTTCGCCTCATACTGGGGCTGTTAAAGAGAGACAGTCGAAAAAAACAGGGTGTGTCGTAAAGACACACAACAGAATTGAAACATTTGAATTACAGTGAAACATTTTTAGTAACCGTCATCAACCACTTTTGAATAGCATAGATTGTGTTTATCTTTCATTAATTTTTAGTCACTCAAAAAGGTTACAGAATAGAATTTTAAAGCCCATCCATAAGAACTTTCACTTCAAAAATCTATATTGGTAATTTTGTATGGGAATTACCAGTTCGGATTACATTCAATAGATGGCGCTCGTGGGGGTCCTGTTATTTGACAGCTGTGCCATTCAGTTAGAAGGTTGATTAAGAACATTACTTATGAAGAGTTCAATCAAGAATCATAAACAATAAAGGGTAGGTAAGAAATTCAGAGAATCAAAAGGCTTCAGTAAAAATATGGTATATAGGGTATTAACAACTCTTAAGTAAATATTGAAATACAGATGTCTTAAATTTACATTAAAAGTTGAAGTTAAAATTTAGTTTTTTTTATCAACCCAGGAGAAATTTAACCTCCTCGATAATCGAGCGGAGTTCGCAAAGAAATCCGGTTATTGGTCCGTTTTTAATGAAACTTTTGTCGATAGCTCTCTGTGCGCTGGAAATATGTATTGTCGCTGGTGCTCGAAGAAACTTATTATAACTGCGCAAGTTATATTGAAAATTGTTTTTTTTTTTCGCTTGAGCCGGTCTCGTTTGGAAAGTGTGCTTTTATTGAGGTAAAGAGAAAATAAAGTTTAAGCTTATGGCTGAAAAAAAGTTAAATTAAACATGAGGTTTTTCGAAGATTGTGTGATTGTTATTTATCACATTATCACCATACAAGGCGATTATATCGCCAAAGGTCATAAGCACAGATACCAAAAAGGGGACTGTCTCTGATGAGGAGTTGGTGGAACACGCCACCTTGATACATCTTCAACTTGACCGGCATAGCTAACCTAGTACCTTACTTTCATGCTGGTTTTCTTCCACCTTGCTACTGTCGAGAACTTGTGGTCATCGGTATACTCTTTATTCTTTAGGCTAGTACCCATCTTTTACATCCGCCCATAGATAATAATAAATAAATATCCTGGGACATTCTTTTACACACGGCCATCTGCTCCCAAACTAAGCAGAGCTTGTACTATGGACACCAGATAACTGATATACTGCATACTATTTTTACCCAGACACAGAACAAACAGACATGTTCATGCAGACAAATGTTTGTCCTGGGTGGGAATCGAACCCGCGACCTTCGGCTTGACAGTCAGAGTCGCTAACCATCAAGCCAACTAGCCAGCTTCAACACTATTAATATTTACCACATCTCATAGTAAATATCTTCACGCCCATCCGTCCATTATCCCAAAAATGTAGGCAAAGTCTCAGTACTGAGACCAACAATCTACCAAATATATTATCAGTCCCAACTAGATGTGATGAGCACTGTCCCCATCTATCTCTGACAATGACACATCAACTGTATATTACCCGATCTGGGAATCGAACCCAGGACCTCAGGTTTCAGCGCCGAGTATTACATCGTTCAACCACAGGCCAGTTGGTTTGGTGGTTAGAGAACTGATTGCCAAGTCGCAGGTCGCAGGTTCGATTTCCACCCAGCCAACATTTGTGTGCATGGACATGTCTGTTCATATCTATTTATGGAACCATTTACAAAAATAAAAGTTGAATATTTAATATAATATATATAATATAATATTATACTCTACTTAGTTTGGGATCAGATGGCCGTGTGTAAAGAATGTCCCGGGATATAATTATTATTATTGCTAAAGCCCATATTTTATAACAAACTAGCTGTCCCCCGCGGTTTTATCCTTCCGGTTCCCGTGGGATGTCACATGTATTATACATAAAAACCATCCTCTTCAATCACTCTATCTATCAAAAAACCGCATCAAAATCCGTTACGTAGTTTTAAAGATTTAAGCATACATAGGGATATACGGACAGAGAAAGCGACTTTGTTTTATACTGTGTAGTGACGCATAAATATTTTCAGGTAGACCTCAGTTTAATTTAAATATTAATCAAAAGTGCGTCAAAATTTAAGCGATCTATCAACTTTGACGCAAAATTAAGATCTGATTTATTATGTCTTATATTCAATTTAATTTTCCAGTTACTGCCGCGGCAGAGATTATTTTGACAAAATAATAAAGTACACAGAATGCTTTGCGAAAATTTCATTTAATTTTACGTCAGTAGACGAATCATTCGAAGTTTTTGAAAGGAAGTGAAAATGCGGTGCAAAATATCACTACAACTATAAAACAAAGTCGCTACCCACTGTCTGTCTGTCCCTATGTATGTTTGGATGTTTAAAACTACACAACCGATTATGATGTGATTTTTTTAATAGATAAAGTAATTCAATAGGATGGTTTTTGGGTATAATACATGCATATAATAATTGAAAAATTACGTTGACAGTTCGCGTATTATTGACCTCCGGAACGCAGGTGAAACCGTGGGGGACAGCTAGTAGCCTATATACTTGGTCAGTGTTCGATTGATATTTGATTCAGTCACATTCTGAGGTGTGATTCCATAAGGTCGTAACTAACTCGGCCTCTTTGCTCTGTCTCTTTTGCTAACTACGCTAGCACGTGAAAGGTCCGGTCTCTGAGGCCTCGTTGTACCTATTGTACTGTTCATTTATCGGTCAGGTTTCGATCAAATATGTACTGGACATTCTTGCAAGCGTATTTGAGAGTTAGTTGTCATCTTCGATGTGTTGAGTAATACAATGTCTACAGAACCACTTACTATGTGGATCTTGTGGATCTGACTGCTCAGTTGTCAGTCATGACTTGCCCAATGTATTTATTATACTTGTCTCCCGGTTTTGTTCGAGTTCCCGGGAGATATTACATATTCTCGGAATCAAAATTATTGCTATTTGCGAACCGAACTTATTTACATCACCTTTTTGGTTTTATTTTGTCTTCTAAATTCAAAAGGTACTGACAGGCAGTTACACTAGAAAAGCTCGCTGGTTTTCTCATTTGTCTTGTAAATTGATTTAAAATCAACTGTGGCTTCTATCCGGCGCCCTCTTTCATTTCGTATAGTTACGATCAGTAACACAATTCCAAATTATAATCTATCTTTGTGCCAAATTTTGTTCCGGCCATGGCGGGATTGAGAACAAAACATCAATCCAAACTTTTGCAATTATAATAGTAGTAGGGTAAAAAACTATATATACATATTACGAAAATATAGAGAAGTTACTAACTGTGTTAAAATAAAATATTATGAAATGACTTTGTCTCATGTTATTATACTAGAGACTTACACCATTCAACCTCACTCCAAGATATTAGTATTCATAGTTGAAAAAATCTCCTCCACTCGACGCTTTCCCTCACTCGAGGTGAGGAAACAACTGTCAACTTCGAGGTACGTCGGCACCAACCTTATGGAAGTTTATTGCTTGTTACAGTTGAGTTACTGAAGCTCATTATTTTATTTGATTAATATTTTATCTATAATAGAATGACGTAACTAATCATATGTTACCTCGACTACACGTCGATTCGAAATCAGTCTTATTTGCTCGAGTTTTGCTCAAGTTTTAATTTAGAATACCAATTTTGAGGATGCCTTGAGAAAATGCTTAAGGTATCCTCAGTCGAGTTGGAGTCAAATGACGTATGAGGAAACGTCTTAGAATATGGGTGTTAATTGTTTCGGTTATTGTTTCAATTCTACTGATTATACCTACGACAGATTAATATAAACTTTGTACTATAAAGTAGATAATTATGAATGGGTACTTTATGGTGAAATGCAAATATTTTTCGCCTGAAATACAGGTTATTCTAGTTCAGGAATATGTGATATATTAATGATACCAGGGGAAAACATTGTATCTACCTATTTTATCTTTCCTGTTTTAAAAGAAAATTATTATTTAAACCATTTATTCAGTTTAGGCCCGCAGAGGAGACTTTTACCCTAAGCGAGACCCCCTTACAAAAAAATAATGAAATTATATTTAAATAATCATTTTATAACTTATTCAATTAATATTATTTTATTATTATTTATTTTTTCTCTAATCAATTAATTCGATTTTTTTTTAATATATGCCGACAACAAAGCTTCAAACAGCAATAGACAGAAGAAAATTAACTACATTGGAAGGAATGTAGGTACATGAATTACATAACCCTAAGGTGGTTATGGATCCCACAACATATTTAATTGTTGTATATAATCATTTTAAAACTAATTGATCAATTGATATATTTTTTAATACATTTAATTATTATTAGTTATAATGATAATGATTGATTTTGTGTGGAATTAAATTAAATAAACCTTCAAAAATAAAAGTACCTACAACAAAGCACTCTAGCACCGTGATCTGGTCCCCCTTCCCACTCAATCACATTCTAGGATTCGACGCCACGACTCATGGCATTCGACGTCACCAACTGAGCTGTACCCGCAACTTAAAGTTACTCAATTCGTTTTCTTAGCCAATCATCACATGTTGGTTGTAAGTGTTGAATACATAAAGTGTTCTTGGTTCATGCAACGTATCAAAGGTAGCACACGCAATAAGAATTTCAATCAAAGCGCCAACCATCCCGCCGGGGAATAAAAATATATGATAGCTGCCGATGATTTCCTGACACTCTACAATTGATGGGAGAGAAGCGATTTGCTCAATATTTATTTGTAGCTCCTCTTTATGTAGTACTAGCTGTCCCCCGCGGATTCACCCACGTTTTTCGATACCATAATTCAACGGTTAAAAGGCGACTTGATTCAAGCGCCATTTTGAAAACTTTACAGGAGAACTATTTGAAAATGTTAAAACCCAAAAACATAACTTAACATTAAACATCGAAGCTGTTGAATATTAAAACTTAATGCAAGCTTCAACGAATTTGTGCATGGGCTATCATCATAATAGTATAATTCATAGAGAAAAATGTTACTTTCGTCAAAAATGGCGGTTGAGTCAAGTCGCCTTTTACCCGTCGAATTATATAGTACACTGTAGCCTATAACCATTTACGAAAAATACCGCGTCGAATGGCAGCAGTCCCATTCCGATATGTATTGTACTTTTGAGGTGATGGTGCGTTAAAGGAACCCTATTTTCCTTATTTATTAACAAAGATTACTGAAAACAGGTGTGTCGCAAAGACACATGATAGAAATAACTTTTGTATTACAAGGTAGCGTTTTAATTATTCATTATACATCATATTTCAAACATAGTTCTCAATTTTTACAATACTTTATAAGACGGCAAATGACTAATTAGCCATGAACTCGTAACATTCCTCTATTTAACAGAAATTAATTTCTAAGTTACAAAGTTCTTATACGCCCTGTCTCTCTCGTTAAGTATGCAATCACGTGAGAGGTTCACTAAGCATCGTTACGGCTCATCGACGAAGCCAGCCAGTGTAATACAAAGTACCTTACCAGCGTGTTAAGGATTCCTTTCACCGAAAGCTCAACTTTCAGCAAGTTTCATTCCAGCAATTGGCGTCACACCACTAAGATATCATCGCTTAAACCTTCTGATATATTCGTAATATACTTGGGTGATGAGATATCCATGGAGGGCTTTCCAAGGTAATCCCGGAAACGTTCTAAGTTAAACCAAACCAGCCCAGTATGGATTATAACCCACCCCTTATTGAATAGCTTTACTGAAGTGTTAGTGGAGATTATAAACTTTAAGCTCATTCATGACAGATTGTCAATTTTGTCAGTAATCGAATGGATAGAGGTTCATAGGTGAAAAGGGTTCGTCCACATAATATGCTGGCTATTCGAAGGACCAATTCACTTGGTCGTTAATGAGACTAACTGTCACGCCACAAAAAAAACCTTACTGGTCTTAGTGACAGTATTATGTGCCTTATGATGATGAAGCCAAGGAACATAAATAATATAAATAAATAAATCCCAAGGCATTCTTCACACATGGTTACCTGATCCCAAGTTAAGCACTCTACTGCTTGTAGAATGGCTACCAGGTAACTGATATACTACATATACTACTTTTTAAATACATACGTAAATATATATTTACACCCAGACACAGAACAAACAGACATGTTCATGCACACAAATGTTTGTCCTGGGTGGGAATCGAACCAGCGACCTTCGGTTTGGCAGTCGGGGTCTCTAACCACCAAGCCAACTGGCCCGTCAAATATAATGTGACAGAACCGATATATGATTATTTTTTTAAGTGTTATCTGTTTTTTGAACTAGCAATTTTTTTTTACTTTAAAATATATTATGAATTACACGTTTATAACTTGCACCAAAACACAAGAATTATTAAAATATTTGAATGACTGCGCTCACTCAAATCTAATTTGAACCGAATCCCTCAAATCCTTACAAAAATGAAAAGGTGAAAAATTGGATAATTTTCCTGTAAATATTATATTCAAACACACTTTCATTGATCTCGAACTTATTTTAAATTGAGAATGTCTAAAAGCTGACCCATTTTTTCTCAAAGAGACGAAAGAGAAAAAGTAAATCAAAGAGAGAGAGAGATGCTTTGATATGCTTACATTGGCTTGGTAGTGAGACATCCTAACTACCATGGCGCGGGTCGCAGTGTGCATGAACGATCATGTCTTTTTCTTCTGTCCTAGATCCTAACTGATATTATAAATGCGAAATAGAGTTAGTTTATTTGTTTGTCACGCTTTCCCGGCTAACCGACTAAACCGATCTTGCTGAAATTTGGCACACACATAACCTATGGTATAAGAGGCTATGTGTATCAAATTCAGTCAGGCATTTTATACAGAAATGCGGGTGAAATCGCAGGTAACCGCTAGTGGCTTTAAAAGTACCAACAGATGCTTTCCTATCCTTTGTTCAAACCAAAATCGGTCCAAACGTTCTCTAGTGATGCACATATTATATCTATTTAAAAGAAAAGAAAAATGTCGAGTATACTGTATGATTATCTGGTTTCCAGTGCAGCCATTAACCTAACCTAACCTTGAGATCAGATGGTAAAAAAAATAATATATAATAATAAATTTATTATTTAGAACACGGTTTCTCAAACTGGGGTACGCCTACCCTAGTGGGACTTCAATTGATTGTAGGGGGTTCGGGATATCATTGACGTTAGGAAAACTGACCTGGGCTTTGATTCTGTAAAGAAAATGCACTAGTGCATCGATATTTTGCCTCTATGTTTTGTCTCTTTTAATAAGGAACCAATGCATGGCGTGAAAGATAAGCTCTCCGAGTCTCGTCAAAGTTTGCATAAACGGGGTTGAGCTAAGCAACACAAATCAGACATTACTGACACAATTCAGAATTAATAACATTTAAAATTACTGCACCGAAGTGTTAAGACCTTATCATTCCTAGGAAGGTTAAAATTTTATAAAAGACTCATGGGAAGTTAAATTGGGGCTCGTAAGTCTAGAAGATTGAAAACCTCCAATTAAGAACAGTGATTATTATAAAATGTTTCCAAGGAGTTTATATTAAAACTTCTGAACATGTCAGGATGGAACTGCTACCATTTGACGCGGAATTTTTCGTAGATGTATATAGGCTTTATATGATATCGATAAACGCGGATGAAACCGCGGGGGACAGCTAGTTAAATATATGAAATAAAAATGGCGTAGATAAAAGAGGCTGCATACTGTACGCATTTCATGCGGTTGTAGACAATGGACAACGGACAATATCTAACTCGCGATTAACTCTGGGACCTGGGACACACTGCTAACTAGTTTTATGAACAGAATCACGAGTAAAATATTCCGTAGTAATGTTTTAAAGGTCTAATCTTAGGACATATTGGTAGCTAGTTTCAGGAACAAAATCGAGAGAGCTAAATATTCTGTACAATTTTTTTTTTATGTTGTTGTCGGCGCATCACATAATAATATGCTCCGTATGGCGACACGGGGATGGCGCGGGGTACGGAGATCCAACCCGGCCGCGCGCGCGCCGCTGCGTCGCCTTCCTCCACTCAGCTCACAGACGCGCTCGACTGCGGGCATTTCTTTTCTCCATTTATAATTACATTGTTTGTTAACGGTATTAAACCTATTATATACAGTCCACTGCTCTTTATTTAATCTCCGACTGAGTCTAGACAGTTGTCGTAGTACTGTTTATAGTTCTGTTTAATGACGTTACCATGGGGTGAGTTGTAGGTGTGAATCCTATTTTTATACTACATGGACAAACAAGCAAACGGTTCTACCTGATGGCAAGTGGTCAACGACGCCTATGTACATTTGCAACACCACGAACATCGCTAATGCGTTCTCGACCCTGAGACTTGAAGTTGTTAAGTCTCATGTCCCTGTAATTTCACCAGCCCCTTACCTTTTTAACCGAAACACAGTAATACAAGTACATTTCTGTTTTACGGCAGAAATGGGTAAGGTGGTAGTACTTCTCCGGACGAACTCTGCACTAAGAGCTCTACTACTCAAAAAAATCTATATTATGTATAATACTAATATTATAAATGTGCAAGTTGAATAAGGATGGATGGATGCTTGTTTCTCCTTCCCGCAAAATCTACTTTTATACAATTACCCTTAACATACGTACAAAGTCACATACTATACTCAAACCTAATAATATAAGGATAGACTAGCAATAAAGGCTTCGATTATGTAAGGAAAATGACACTTACTCGAGGATGTTTCATCGCGGCCTCTATGCTCTGTCTCTTTCGGTAACTACGCAATCACGTGAGAGGAAAGCTTTCCGAGGCCTCCGTGCGCCGGTAAGCCGATGAAGTTTGTATTAGCAGAATAAGGAGACTGAGTTGAAAATTATAAATATATTGTTTATATAAAGTTTTCTAATGAAATTTTCTAAGCGAAAATAAAAATCGAATTCTAATATTTTGCATTAGTTTAGACAGATAGAAAACAGTGTATACTAATATAATAAAGAGGAAAGATTTGTCTGTAAGTATGTTTGTTACTCTTTCACGCCAAACTGCTAAACGGATATGGATGAAACTTGGCACATAGATAGAGCATATCCTGGAATAACATATTAACCCCGGGAAAATGTGATATCCCTCGGGAACACGGGTAAAACCGCGGGGGACAGCTAGTCCTTTATAAATGCAAAAGTTTATGAGGAAGGGTGAACGGATGTTTGTTATTCATTCACGCAAAATAACTAAACGGATTTAGATGAAACTCGGCACATAGGATACTGTTTATCCCAGGAAAATGTAACATCCCTCGAGAACGCATTTAAAATTGCAGATAACTTATTTAATGATAAAGACGTTAAAGTACTTAATATTGTTTCATTGCAATAATATCTCAATTAATTGCATTATTAATCATCATTAATAATTATTTTTAATGTAATTGAGATAAAAAATATTGGTTGTAGAATTATGAATATAATACATCATTTTTATCATAAATGTTAACAGTAAGACAGCTGGATCACATCGAAATGTGCATTATCTGATTGCTTTGCGGTCAGATAAAGGAGTTTGCTGTCGTCAGGCACCTATGTGGTATTTCAGCAGGTCCACGTAACTAGGAGTTTAGAGGCAGTTCCCTATAAAGCTTTGTGTGGTTACTACTTTTTGCTACCATCACTTACCATTGTGAGATGATGGACAAACAACATTTTATATTGACTGTGATTGTTTTTTAGCTTATGTTTTTTAACAATTTTAATAGCACTTTTCTTATATAACAAGGTACTTACCGTCCTGTGGTTTTACACGTCTTCTCGAGGGATGTTATGTATTCCGAGATTTGAACATAGCCTATGCTATTTTTAGTTTTTTTTGTAATGTCAAGTAGGTCTTAGCACTTACTGGAAGGTGGTCCAACTGGTGGTAAATCATCAGCAGCATCACCAATGCGTTATTCGATCGTCAAGTCTCATGTGCCTGTACTTTCACCGGCCCCCTTACCTATCTTACCGAAATACTAGTAATACAAGTGCACTACTGCATTCCTGCGGAAAAGGGTAAAGTGATAGTACTTCCCCGGACGAACTCTGCATCAGGCCGTCTACCTGTTTTGTCTGCCTACTTATTATATTTACATCTTACATTTATATCTTATATATAACAATGAATGTTTGTTGGTCTGTATTCAATGCGCCACCAAACCGTTCATCTGATAGCGCTACAATCTGTAACCTTATTGCTTGCACTTGCGCAAATGTTATAGGTATAGTAAAATTTACATACAGTAGATGGCACGTATTTAAAAGAATACTCGCAATTCGAAGACACATGTCGAGAACAACTTGTAAAAAATAAATATTCCAATACACAAATGTTATCGCGAACTAATATTTTATTTTTTACAAAGCTCAGTTTAAATACTTAGCTCGCAGTCCTTTAAAACGGTGTGTCACAAACTGTGCTTAGTGTGAAAGCACATTTCACGCTACGTAGTCACAGGACCAGCTTGACGTGTAATTTGATGCGCTTGCGTTTTCAAATGCCTGTGTAACTGTGTAAAATTGCGCGTTTGGAATGGCCTTGTGTATTATATCGTGGGATATTTTTCACATGCGGCCAACGTATGTTATTCGCTCATATAAATATAGGTAGGATATCCTTTCAGCTATATAAAATCTTAATAAAATCTTTCCTGGGCTGCAGTACAACGAGGAATCAGAAAGGGGACCTTTCACGTGACTGCGTAGTTAGCGAAAGAGACAGAGCATAGAAGCCGCGACGAAAAATCCTCGAGCTAGTATCATTTTCCTTACAGAAACAAAGCCCTGACTTTGAATTGTATGAGATGCTGTAATTTTGACATGCTAATCTCGTCCTTATTGGTAAGTAATAATGGGTCACAATCCTCAGGTAAATATTCAATTATACAGAGTGTGTTTATAATTCAATGAAGCCGAATTTCGGCGAGGAATGCAAAACTTCGAAACCGAGCTAAATAATTATACATAACACGTCCTTATTAGCAACTCACACCGCATTTCCAGTATTAGATGTTCATTAATTAGCATGCAAAACGAGTTTGGTTGTAGTTACACGTATGTTTGGCTTAAGCCTTACTGGAGTATGTTGAGAAATGTGTTGAAAAGTTGGTAGCAGAGTTGGTAAAGGTATTCCGCGTGTAACAACTTGCTCAGTATAGCATTGTATACTATACATGATGATTATGTATTGAGCCATAATGCCTCAAGCCATATGCAAAATATAAAAATTGGTCGAATGCGCCAAAAAGGTAATTTCTATTCTCTTATATGAACTATCTCTCTATATACAAAATGTGTCAGTGTCAGTTAAGAAAATCATATTGACTCGCTAATTTGTCCCAAATTAAAGATCAGACTTTACACTGAGCTCGTCTTTAAGACTGAAAAAGTGATAAAACATTAAACATTAACGGATTTCCATTAAAACATGGAACGCGGCAACGTTCCATCCATATCCGTTCAGTAATTTTTGCGTGACGTAAGAAACATCCAAACACCCATGTTCACAAACATTCGCATTTACAATATAATACAAACCATTATCTTATTGTTTGCTACGATTTATTGGATCCTAAAAAGAGGCGAATAAAGTTTTCACCTTTACTTAGATTTTCAATTTACATAACAGTTTTATTACCACACATCGCAAAACGTATCAACGCTGTATGGCGTCAAACTCGATACATATTTAAATTTATTCAGTCTGGCAATATCTCGTAAAGTAGATAAGAGCACGAACTTGTGGCGACACCACACGTCTTTGAACCGGAAATTAAGGCAGCACAAAATGTATTTTAGGTTTAGGCATCGTCTGAATTGGTCCTGAAGCGCTTTGGTATCGATAAAACCGTGAAAAACCGGTGTTAACCGCCTTTAGCCGGTTAGTGACGAAACAATTTAGATGTATGGATTCAATTTGCCGTTAACAGGTGTTTTGGAGGTTTATTTGTTTAAATTGTTTTCAATTAAAAAGCATCTCTTGGTTTTATTTGTGTTTGAGATTTAAATTAGATTAAAGTAGGGAGACGTCAGTTTCTGGGGTAACAGCTATATTCCACCACAATTTCTACAAAATGTGTTGGTTAGTTCACCAGAGGGAGTTATATACAAATATATTTCTAGGATAATATATGATAATACATAAACATAAATTGTTAAAAAAATATGTATATAAATAAAGCTTTCAAGTAAATTTCACGCATGCCTTCAACTAACAACAGTCCATTTAGTACCATGTATACGCAAAACTTGACCAAAGAACTGAGATAAATTGCCAACAATTTGGTCGCCGTCCAAATTCTTCACTGAAATTCCAGCGCGAGCCAGTTAAAACAGGTTCTCGTTAGAAAATTGTAGCTTAAACTGGAGTAAACTAGATTTAACTGATTCCCTAGCAGTTTAATATTGCAGACTTAATTAAAATGTGATTTTATATGAAGCTAAGCAAGCGTTGGTGAAGTAATTTTCATTGTAGAATATTCCCTTACTGAAAGTTTTACAGGCTTAGAATCTAAGCCATGAAAATGGAAAATTATGGTAATTAAAAAGGTAAAATATAAAAGCTAAAGTTAGGGGTAAGTCTGGTTTTTCTCGGGTGTTCTTTGCATTTATTATCTGGGTTAATATTGGCTTAGGTAAGGATTTTAAATTGCTAGGATAGCAAGCTGGAAAAAAATTTATTCACATAGTTGTAGTATAGTTTATAAAAATGCGTATAATGTCAAAATTAATGATTTTTTTTATACTACTTAGGTAGCAAACAAGCTGACGGCCCGTCAGATGGCAAAATAAAACCGCAGATTATTGACGCCTGCAACACCATAGGAATCATTCGCGCGTTGCCGACCCTACAAAAATAGCCTTTACACCCTGTAAAGGCTATTTTTGTAGGGTATCTACTCTTCCTCTCTCCTATCTTCTCTATCCGATCCACCTCCGATCTACCTATCTTGAACCCCATACTCTACTCACTTGGGAAAACCACGACGGGGAGCTCATTCCACAACCGGAGCGTCTGCGGTAGGTAGCTCCTCTGAAATCACACCATACAAGACTAGTTTGGAAAACTTGATTACATAACTAACTAAAAAAAAAGGGAAAGAGTGCAGTCTCCATTAATTCTTTTAAATGAAACTTCTATGTTTACCCGTCATCATACGGCGCAATGAATTTTTTCGTGTTATATTTTGATTTATTTATCAGCCTTGTCGCAGTGATTTTTCATATCGATAATATCAATAAAAGCCGCCTCAGGAGAAATACCCGGCGTGCGACAAAAAACAATATTTCGGAATTCTACTTCCGATGAACGCATTTTATTGCAACAACACGAAAGCTTTATGTGTTCCGGTATTCGATTCAATAAGTGAATTATTTTGAAACCGCTTGTTTATTTATTATTTTCAGGTACATTAGCCATGAGGTTTATTTCGATTTTCACTGAACAATGCCTTGCTGCATCTGTTCTGAAATTATGTACGGAAAAATAGAATAAAATTAATTATTAATAAAATAAATTAATGAAAAAATATTATGAAATGAAATAAAAATACATTTGGAAATTTAATTTATGATGAAATAAAATAATTAAATGAAACGAAATACATTTTTTTCAAATAGGCCACAGGCACTTATAACTGTAATTACTTCTAACACTAATAGTCAGACTCTAACACCCGCGCCGGTTCCATATTAAAATATTTTTAAAGTATAATAATGTCATTGAAAAATTCACCTTATTTGCTTAAGGTTAAGGTATGTTTGCATCATCATACAATTATCCATTGGATCAACCAATGAACGTTGTTTCGAAGCAATAAAGTTAATTTTTCAGTGACAATCTTAGCTTCTGAGCCCTCAATATGATAAATAATGTTTTTATTTAATTTATTTCTATTTTGTTTTTATTGTTAACTAACAGATTCAAAAACGTTTGTGTTATCTAGCCTATAGCGTAACAAATATACTAATACTATCCGTAAAACTATACCTATCACGAAACAGCAACTCTCTGAAGTTAGATGATAACGGTCTCTCCGGAACATCGCACGAATCGCAACTGTCAGTGTCAATGAGTGAGTAATTATATTAGTCAATAATAACCTCACAACGACAACAATTGTTATTTGTTGCTGCAGACAGGTGCAAAGAATTTGGACACTACAAAAATCAATTTCACGACTGAATACTTAGTAAAGACAAATGCTTTTAGTGCAGGTTTTCTCACCAATAATTTTGAGTATAACTTCTTACGTGCTTACATAAGTACTGTTTTTTTAAACATTTCTTTTTTTTATCTGAATACTCTGCACATACAATCACATGTCCATTTATAATGATTAAACTATTATTTAATATTATTTTCTCTGCGGTCGCCAACCGCAGTATTTCCAATGTCAGGTTTTAATTTCCCGATTGCGGTATCGCTCGGCAGTTTTATTGCTTTGCCGAGTGATATACAGACTGTCTGTCTGTCTGTCGTAAATGTGCGGGTTTCGAATGAAAATATTTGTGTTTGTTTTTTCGATGCTCAATTTCGGAATGTGGTAATTGACAAAAATTAATCTAATTAATGACATCACTTAGACCTTTGACATGTTGAGGGCCAAACTTTAGGGTGCAAATACGTTCGCGGGCCGCGTTTAAAAGTACTTAGTGCATTTACTACTGCAGTAATTAGTGAGTATAAGTACCTAAAGTAGTATTTTTTTATTGGGTTTTTTTAATATGTCTCGCGGGCCGGATCATATCTTACAGCAGGCCGGATCCGGCGAAAGCCCGTAGTGAAATAAACATAGCGAAACATCAACCGCCTATCACCGTTTGGCAATGTTTATTTCACTACGGGCTTTCATCGTAATTTTCTAACAATGTTTTGAACAGAGGACAAATCTATATTTCTAATTCTAGAATCGTCAGGTTGGAAATAATTTAAAAATCAAATTGCAATATGAAAACAAATATAGATATTCTGAATAAAAAAAATAAAAAGAGATATAAATGAATCGGAAATCCCATGTGCCACAGACGACGTCAATCGTTTAAATAGAAAATATATCATAGGACATTCTTTAAACACGGCCATCTGATCACAAAAAATTGTTTGTACTATGGAAACCAGATAACTGGTAAACGACATAATATACTTTTGTGTTATACTTAATTCTATTATCTAAATACATAATTATATAGATTTTTACACCCAGACACTGTTCCTGTGTGGCGTCAGGGTCTATAACCTATTGTCCTGTCCTATTTATGTATAAAGTACTTGCCATATATATATAAGTTGCCATATTTACTTTATTAAACTACAATTACAAATACGTACTACAATTATTATATTCGATAACTGACCCGACAGTCGTTGTCCTGCTTTGAATATGAATATTGAATTCGGTATAAGGTGATATTATAAGAGTAACTCTTACTAGGTTACATTAGAAAAGTTAATATGGTCGTTATGTTTTCTTAAATTTTCAAATTTTCCCCGCAACTTTCTTAATTTAGTCGTTCACAAGAAACTTCTCCTGACAATAACAAACATAACAACAAAAGAACTAGCAAAATCGATCCAGCCTTTTATGCGTGATGCCGTGACCAAGGGAAATATGGATTCATTTTTATATATACAGATGTTCTCAAAGTTTTATTTGCTTTTTTTTAATATTCAAAGTTACATAAATCCTTAAGCATAGTACACACAGCTTATATTTTTTAAGTGAAATTTCTTATGGGAGGGCATTGAAATTCTGATCCCCAACCTTTTTGTGTGACGAAAAATAAATGAATGATAAACACAATCTGTGCTATTCAAAAGTCATTGATGAATAATTTATATGTTTCCCTGTAATCCTGAAGCATAGTACACATAGTGGCAATTGATAGCTGCCACCTACAACTAGCTACTTGAATCCGCAGTACTGTAATAACCTAATCGCTTCGCCTGCAAACGTTGCAAGGGTTACACTCGTTATCGGCTGGAACACACTAAACCACATCGCTTACTAGACTAGTTACGACTGTGTATTCACTACTTAACAGTGCGACATTGGATTTCTGTTTGAGATTTTTAGTAGAAAGAATGTTGTAATTATTTTACCAAATCAAATAAAATAGTGGTGGCCCAGATGTCAAAATTCGAGGGTAATTTATTAGATTTTATAAATTTTATGTTATTCAAGTAAGCTGATAAACAGGACCGTCACAGGTCCCCCTGACGGTAAGTGGTCACCGCCGTCTATGAACATTTGCAACACTATCGGCATCGACAATGCTTCGTCGACCCTGAGACGCGAAGTTGTTAAGTCTCGTGTGCCTGTAATATCGTCTTACCTTTCTAACCGAAAGACGTTCTTTAAAGTGGTTCCCACACTTAAAAACCAGACAAGAACAAGAATATAATTTGCAAAGTAATCAAAGACAATAAAAAAGGGACAAGACGCGATGATTATAAAAAAATTAAACATATGTGTATTTTACACGCGTTACAACTGAACCTTCAGAAAACTACCTATCCCTTCTCGCAGGCTAAATCTTATATGTAGATTAGATGTTTGTCTCTTTTCCGCTTAATCGAGTTTCAAATCAACGGTGCTAAAGATGATTTCAGTTCAAGAACTCCATGTCATTGGTATCTAATGAAAGACTTTACCAAGCAGAATACGTGACGTACATTTTATTTATTAGATGGATTCAAGAACTTTCTAGAATTTCATAATTATCAATTTCAATTCTCGCACACGTTTTCAGCGTACACACAATTCGAATTGCCGGGAGTCTATCCGGCACTCGTCTCTCTCGATTGCGAGATTATAAGCCACCAAGCCATTCATGGATATTTCCACCACGGCAGCCTTGCATGTGATTTTCAAAATGTCTGAAACATTGAGAAATCTGCATATCCGAGATTGGGCATATTGTGGTAGATTGTGGCTTTAGTTCTATGCTTCTTATTGACGACTTAGAGGTATAAGCCAAAGAAGACTTTGATGTTAAGGTCTTCCAAGGTCGTGCACCATTCGGTAAATGTTCAGAGCTCCCAACCGTGGTCAGTTAAGTAACTATGTTGAGGGTCTCTCTGTGGGGCTGAATGACCAGATAAACTTCAGTATACATATAGGATATGTCCAAGAATAGTAGGAGAACATTAAATGCCATCTTAAAATGAATATGGACAAAATGAAAGTTATGTCCAACATTCATATCGCGCCAATACCGGTCATTGTTAGGAACACTGTTCTCGAAGTTGTTGACGAGAATGTATACTCCATTGGACAATTTGTCCAATTAGGTAGGTCCAACTTCGACAAGGGGGTTAATCGAATAATCCAACTCGGCTGGGCAGCGTTCGGAATGCTGCGGCATATCTTCGCGTCAAAAGAACCTCAGAGCCTGAAGAAAGGTATTTAATAAGTATGTGTTGACAGTCATGACCTATGGAACAGAGACGGGGTGTTTTACTGCTGGTTGTATTAACAAGCTCAAGGTCACTCAGCGAGCTATGGAACGGGCTATGCTGGGAATTTGTCTACGCAACAGAGTCCGAATAGAGAACACTCGTGGAATAACGAAGGCTTTTGACGTAGCTCGAAGACTCAGTTAGCTGAAGTGGCAATAGGTTAGCCACATCGGTGGAGGAACTAATAACCGATGAGGAAGAAAGATTCTCGAGTGGCGACCACGTACAGGAAAACGCTGAGTGGGACGACCTCCCACCAGGTGGACCGAAGACCTGGTCAGAGTTGCGGGAAGCCGCTGGATGCAGGCGGCTCAAGACCGTTCGAGGTGGAAATCCAAGGGGGGGGACTATTCAGTAGTGGACATCCCTGGGCTGATATGATGATGATGATGATGATGATTCGTGCCCTCGGGAAGTCAGGTAAATCCGTCGGTTCGATGCCATGACTCCCAAGTCCCAGGTAATGGATTTGATTCCCATCCAGGACAAGCATTTGTCTGCCTGGTACTAATATACAATTATGGATTCGAAAGTCTTTCTCCGTATTTTACGATTTCACGGCTAAACGGCTGAACAGATCTTGCTCAAAATTCAAAAAAATTCAAAACCAGTTATTTATATAGTTTATTCAGTTTAGGCCTTCGGAGGGCACTTATGAAGGTCAAATTTAAAGTTACTGAAGCTACAACCGGTGCGGAAGTCAGCCTTCAACTGAGAAGAACCGGCAAGAAACTCAGCAAGGTTACTTTCTTTTTTATTTGTTATATAAATTTTTATCTATTCTGACTTTTTGGCTATTTTATAATTTCAATTTTACATAATTTTATATTTAACAATTACAAAATACTTATTATAGGTAACATTAAAAAACAAAACAAAAAAAAATATGACAAGACTACAAAATAGAAAATAACAATAATTAGGTACTTACAACTTAAAAAAGAGATTTAGAGGTGCACTGTGCAGAGAGCAGCTATTTCCATACATTTTTATCTTCAATATAATGAACTACCTTGTAATACGCTTTCTCTTTCAAAACTTTCCTAATGTAATTTTTAAATTTATGATCAGACATTTTGGTTACTGACAGCGGTATCTTATTATAAAATCTAACACAATTACCAAGAAATGACTTGTTTACTTTAGTTAATCTAAAGTATGGAACAACTAACTTCTCCCTTTGTCTTGTATTTATACTATGAGTATCTAATTTTGACTCAAACATTCCTATGTTTCTACGTATAAACATTATATTTTCATAAATATATAGTGAAGGTAATGTCATTATATTTATTTCCCTAAATAAATCTCTTAATGATTCACGGGGACCCATACTGTAAATTGCACGAATTGCTCTTTTTTGTATAATAAATATTGATTCTATATCCGCTGCTGCTCCCCAAAACAAAATGCCATAGGACAAGAGGCTATGAAAATATCCAAAATAAACTAATTTGGCCGTCTCAACATTTGTCAATTGTTTAATTTTTCTAACAGCAAATGCAGCCGAACTTAATTTAGCAGCTAGAGTATCAACCTGAGGTCCCCATTGCAATTTATTGTCTAATGTAAGACCCAAAAATACCGTTTTATTTACAAGATTAATATGGCTCCCATCTATTATTATTTGGCTATCTACTTGTGCTACATTTGGTAAAGAAAACCTTAAGCATTTAGTTTTCTTTGAATTTAGTAATAGATTATTTGTAGCAAACCACCCACAGACAATTGACATAGTATGATTAACTTTAGTTAGATCCTTGTCTTTTCTATTAACTTTAAAAATTAATGATGTATCATCAGCAAACAAGACAATATCTGTGAGGTCATTTACAACATATGGCAAATCATTTATATATACTAAGAACAAAAGTGGACCTAAAATTGAACCCTGGGGTACCCCCATTTCGACTAAAGAGCCCTTGAATGTTGTGCCGGTAATCCCTACCTTTTGCTGGCGATTTGATAAATAAGATAAAACAAGATCATGAGCAGTTCCACGAATTCCGTAGTAGTCAAGTTTTAGTAGTAGCGTACGGTGGTCAACGCAATCGAATGCCTTGGACAGATCACAAAAAATGCTAATCGCATCCTGTGAATCCTCCCATGCGCCATAAATGTGCCTCAGCAATGTTGCTGCCGCATCGGATGTAGATCTTCCCTTCGTGAAACCGAACTGATGACCATGCAATACCTTATGCTTAGTAAAGTGACCTAACATTTGATTAAGCAGCAGTTTTTCAAAAATTTTACTAAGTGCTGGCAGAACGGAAACTGGTCTGTAATCAGATGGATTCTCCTTACAACCAGACTTGAAAATAGGTACTATTTTACTATATTTCATTAAATCAGGAAAACAACCCTGATCAATGCATTCATTAAAAATATTTGACAAAGCAGGTGTAATCACTGTTATTATTGATTTTACGATTGTTACTGATAAGCCCCATAATCATATTGAGAGAATTAAAAGTTATTAAGATATCGCTAGCATTAATATGGTCAAATTTTAAACTTGGAAATGTATTATGAATATGCTGCTTGAGTAAAGATTCCGCTGCTATAGGACATGATTTAAGGCTTTTAGGCCTACATGGTAGCTAATAATAGTACAGAGAGGGATTTAGTATATCAGTTATTTGATTATCCATTGACCATTTATATATTTTAATAGAATTAGACTGGTAGATGGGTATTAATAATATTTTTACCATATGAACCAGATTGGATGATCGATTGAAGTGAAAAACAGTTCAATCAGTTAAAGTTGTATAGTAGAGCTCTTAGTACAGAGTTCGTCCGGAGAAGTACTAGCTCCATACCCATTTTTACCATGAAGCAGTTGTGTACTATGTTTCAGTTAGAAAGGCGTCGTTCACGTCTCAGGGTCGACAACGCATTGGCGATGACCACTTACCATCAGCTAGACCGTCTGCTGGTTTGTCAGCCTACTTGATATTTTAATAAAAGAGTTAATAGAATAGAATCAACATTAAACAAACTTAGTTTTGTAGATTGCTTGGTCTTAGTAATTTGTCATTTATATCCTAGGATTAGTTAATTAATTACATTAGATTTATGATAATATTAATCTATCTATATATATATAAATGAATCCCTATTTCCCTTGGTCACGGCATCACGCATGATGGGCTGGACCGATTTTGCTAATTCTTTTTTATTGTATTTGTTATTGTCAGGAGGCTTCTTATGCAAGAAAAAATTCAGAAAGTAGTGTGGAAAATTAACTAAAAATTAATTAAAATAAACTTTTTTAATGTAACCTGTTTGACATTATTATCAGTCGTTTGACAGTTGGCGCGATTGACAGAATACGCGCTCCAAATATCGTTTTTAATAGAGGCATGGGTCAGAATTATATTTGTAAAATAATTCATTTATAATTTCTTATTGTACATTTCATAGTCGATTCAATCGGAAGATTCGAATTCAATATTCATGGTTAAGACAGGACAACGTCTGTCGGGTCAGCTAGTTAAGTTATAAAAATTACACCTTTATTTCAATTGTTTTGTAAATAATAAAGCAATTTCACTCTATTGTAAATAATTTACCACATTGCAACATATTGTGCAACTGCCACAGACCGGAAGTATGAGTCATGCATTAATTGCACGATGGTCGCGCAATCAGTTGCAATGTTTTAAAATTTTGTGCAATCTTATTTATTTTATTAATTTGATAGTTGCACTATGTGAATATAGTTCTCTAGGAATTACTATGATTGATTGATTTACTAAAAGACAAGCTACAACAAGTTAAGAGCTATAAGACCTTAAAATATAGACATTTTCTAAAATCATGAACATTTAAATGGTGAAAATATTCAGATTATGACTAGGAGCTCATATTAGGGCTCCTATAAACTTAACTATAAATTTACCGCTTTCCTCTTTTTCCCTTTTCAACTAGCTATCGTCCTGTGACTTACCCGCATTTCCAAGGTATCTAGTGTAGCCCGGAATTATAAAAGCCTACGTTACATGGGAATAGTGTAGCTTTCTATCTGTGAGATAATTTTTTAAATAGGTAAGTAGTGGTTCCGTAGATTATCATCCACATACACACAAAATTTTCACTCTCTTTCTATAATGTTGGTTAAAGTAGGTAAAGTTCTCATAGTAACAGAATGAATCAAAGAATACTGAAAGTCATGAAACCGTGAAATCATAGACAACGATCAATTTAAAAAAGAAATAAGTACGGGAAGTCCCCTATTTGCATAAATATACAGCGTGTTATTTTTTTAATACGTATAAATATTTTACTAAAATTATAAATGCGTAAGTTTGTAGAATAAATGGTTGGATGGATGGATGGATGATTGTTACTCTATCATGCAAAAACTACTAAACGGATTTAGATGAAACTGCGATGAAACACAGAGCAATTGTAATCCAATAATACGCAAAACTTAACACTCTTCGTAATCGCAGATGAAACTGCGGCGGATAGCTAGCTTAAAATAAGTTCTGAAGTCGTACGTAAGTTGTTTTTTTAAAGATTTAAAGTTTTTTCAATCTAGGTTTATCTTTAATCGGAGAATTTTACAGTTTTTATCTAAAATAAACATTGTCATTATGACCATTTACCTGATATAAGTTTTTTTACTGGATGTGCGTCGTTAGCAAACAGCCCAATAATGCAAGCCAAATAATCGAGCCGCGACGAGGCCTCGGAAAATGGACCTTTCACATGACGCGTAGTTAACGAAAGAGGCAAAGCATAGGCCAAGACGAAATATCATCGAGTTAGTGTAATTTACCTTATAGAATCACTTCCCAGGTCGATTATTAAGACAATTGTTTAGTTATACATGGTGCTTGCTTTTGTTTGTGGTTTTACCTAGAATAAATGGTATAATAAAACAATATTATACATATAAAAATAAAAATCCTTTATTTGACCATGCTATATTTCATCTTAGTTGCAGTTTTAGCGAGCCGATTCGAATCCAAAATTTTGAGAGACACATCAAATTCAAAACTTTATTCAGTTTAGGCCCGCGGAGGACACTTATGAAGGGCAAAGTTACTGAAACTACCGGTTTAGAGGTCAGACTTCAACTGATTAAGAATCGGCACGAAACTCAGCAATGTAATTTGTTTTTTAATACATTTTATTTAATCTGAATTTTTTGGTATTTATTTCAATTAAGAGCCAGTTCCGTTATAAGCTTAGTTAGCTTACTTCTGGGTCACATAATCACATACCATGATGATCCTGTGGTCAACACAAGCCATACAAAGTTAAAAAAAAATACATCGAATTAAAACCATGTCATCAAATTCCAAGTCATTCCCAGAAGTATGAGTCACTTCCACATTGTAAACACACCGGTTGTTATGTCCAATTGATTTCGCAATATTACGTAATACTTCGTATATAAAAAGGAACCTGTATTATTTTGCGTCACTTCATCAGGTATATCCGTTGAATAAACACCATGAGGCACTTTGAATGCGATTACTTCAGCTTCGGCCCCTTTGGAATAGGATTCGGGCCCCATTTCGGCTCACCGAGACCCGGCTTCAAAGACTTCTCTGGAGCATGCCATAGGAGAGGACATGGACATTGCGGTCCAGATAGGGAAGATTTCGGACCCTGTGGCAGAAGTCATGGACCACCACGGGGCCCATTTGGAGCAGAGCATGGCCCACATAGACGACCGCATTTTGGAGCAGATGGTGGTGAATTCGGACCTTCTCATGGACCTTGTGGCCGTGGAGATGGACCACCTGGATTTGGCCCGGGACATCATAAGCGATCTAATATTGGCCCAGATAGGGATAGCGATGGAGAAGGCGGTCCATCTGATTTTGAACACTGTGGACGACGACATGGACCTGGTGGCCCTCATAGACGTCCTCATTTCGGACCTGAAGGAGGTGATGGATTCGGTTGGGGACCCTGGGCCCGTAGACCTGGACCACCCCATGAGCCTTTTGGACCTGGACATGGGCCTCACAGGCCGTCTCACTGTAGAAGGGATCGAGACAGCGATGCTGAATGTGGTCCTGATTTTGGGCCGCGCCGCCATCGTCGACCGTTCTGCGGGCCTTACCAATTTGGACCCTGGGATAGACGAGGCCCATGCGACAGATTTAGGAGACCTGAGGGATGGTCACCACCATGCTGCAGAAGAGACAACAGGGAATCCCATTGCCCGAAGAATAAATCGAAAAATCCTGATGCGGAAGAATCTGGTACCGAAAATGAAGGTCGTCGCTGCGGAAAACAAAATAGATCTTGCTGCTCAAAGAATAAAGATAGAAATGAAGGTGATGACACAGTGCTGATACAAAGAATTATTGTTGAAAAGGTACCGAGGAGTAGTTCAGTTTGAAGTTTACGTATGCACTTAAATATTATTTATTTACACAGAAAGTATTATTATTTTCTATGTTAAGTAGTTATTATTTAGTAGGCTAACTTATAAAAAAATGGAATTTTAATAAAAAAAAGTTACAAAAATATATAAAATATAGGCATTGATTTGTAAAACGTAGGGAATCCATAATGTGTTTTACTATGAGCACTAAAATAGAATATCCTGCAATATTGATATTATTATATATTTTATTAGTTTCCCCCAGTACAGCGCCAGTACATTCTTATCTTACTCTTGATGTAATCAACTCTTGACACTTATCTTATCTATTATTATAATTTTAGATAAACTTCTAGCGTATTGATGTAGGTTAGTAGATAATTTTATAGAAAAATAAATTTATAGTTACCAACGTATTTTTGTTCTATATTTATTTTCGAATGGAAACTTCTCCCCCTGTAGGTATTTTTCAATCAATACAATTACCATAATAAAGAAAAAACAATATATACGTTTTGCTTCAAAATTACTATGAAAAAAACTCGCCAAAGAATATATTTTCAAAGCCTGTGTCTTCATTATAAAGAAGAAAATACCAAGATGAAGAAGATCATACCACTACGATGGAAAACACTTATGCTGAATCAACACGTCGAAGAAAACAAATTTAAAACAATAAACACACTGAAAATAACATAGTTGTTCCTACTTCTATATTACTCCTTCTCCCCTAGTTTTAAAGAGAAAAAAACTCGAATATATTTTCAAAAGCTATTTTGTTAGTCATTTACAAAAAAAGCTACGTTCGTTTGAAAAAGCGTGATTGAAAATTGCATTTCAAATGTATTTCTGTTAACTCAATTTAGAATATTGTTGATGAAAATTCTTTTCATTTTATTTTCTACATTGTTCAATGTTTATTTTTTCATGAATTTAAAAATAATGGCAAGATGTAGGTAGGTAGGTATGACCCTTACTTTATTTCTAAAGGCATAGTCAGCGTAATGTTTCTTTTTAAATCATGATATGGCCGAATTTGGTTCACAAAGCTTACCTAAGAAGGCTTTCTTCAATAATTAAATGTATCTCTTATATTTAAACAAGCTGTCCCCCGCGGTTTTACCCGCGTTCCCGTGGGATGTCACATGTATTATACATAAAAAACTTCCTCTGCAATCACTCTATCTATTAAAAAAAACCGCATCAAAATCCGTTGCGTAGTTTTAAAGATTTAAGCATACATAGGGATATAGGGACAGAGAAAGCGACTTTGTTTTATACTATGTAGAAGATACTTGAGTAGTAGAGCTCATAGTGCAGAGTTCGTCCGAGGAAGTACTACCGGGTAAGGTCTTACCCATTTCAGTGAAGCTGTTGTGCACTTGTATTACTGTGTTATATAACTATAAATCATTTAGTCCCATTCTTTTATACTTCCCAAAACATTTTGATGTAGGTAGTTTTCGCTATAATTTTGAAGATTTCTTCCAAAAAGTTAAGTTACTCAGATTTGTGCATTGTCGGCAATGAAATGAAATATTTTAATCAAATAGGCCTTCACAGGCACTTATAAATGGTCAGACTCGAACACCGGTTCGGAAGGTTGATTACTGAGAAGAGCCGGCAATAAACTCAGCAATTTGACTTAATGTCCTATGTCCCCTGGATGGGGCAGAGGGCGTCCAGAGTACTTTGCCATCCCGAACGGTCTTGGGCTTCGCGCTTTACTTCGCTCCAGGTCATTCCTATCGCCTTCGCTTCTGCAGTGATCGTCCGCCGCCAGGTCTACTTAGGGCGGCCACGTTTCCGCTTTCCTTGGGGATTCCAGTCTAGGGCTTGCCTTGCAATGTGATCATGGTCCCTTCGGAGCGTGTGGCCGATCCAGTTCCACTTGCGGCGTTTGATCTGCTGGTCGATCGGGGGATCACCACAGCGTTCCCACAGGTCTACGTTCGAGATTTTGTCGGGCCAGTATACACCGAGAATTCGGCGAAGACAGCGGTTGGTGAAGACCTGGAGCCGGCGTGTGATGTCTTTAGTGACCTTCCACGTCTCGCCTCCGTACATCAACACAGTTTTCACGCTGGACCGGAATTCTTGAGCTTAACTCTCCTAGACAGTTTCCGCGATTGCCAAACCGGACGGAGCCGTGCGAAGGTTGCCTTCCCCTTGGCGATTCTCAAAGCGGTGTCCTCTTCGGTCCCTCCTGTTTCCGCAAACTCAGCAATTACTCTTTTCAAAATAAGATTTTGTACACAAAGTTGTGTCCTGCTGGAGCGAGCGCTACACCTAAGCATTGTCGTCATTAAAATAATCATTTGTGTTGTAGCCTTTTGTACTAAAACCGTCTTAATTCTTTCCATAAAGTAAAGGCAAATTTAAAATTTCATCAGGGATTTTATTATAGACGCGTGCAAGTCCTAAAAATGAGCCTTGCACTTTTTGCAGTATATATGCAGAAGTGACAAGTTTGCACAATGCGCGAGTGACACCCATGGAGCAAGCCTCAACAGGCTGCAGTGACCGTATACCATTAAACGGGCCGTCAGCTAGTTTGCTGCCTTAGTAGTATAAAAAAAGTAATAATACATTTTTAATAATTTAGAGAATTTCTTCCAAAAGGTTTAAATTAGTCAGGTGAAGTCGGACCAGGTACTAAGTCCCTGAATAATTAAATCTCTTTAAAATCACCATTTTAATAAATTGGATGGTAAATAGCTTTATTTAATATTGGTAAAATATAAATTAATCCGGTATTTCATTAACATTTACAACGGCCGTTAATTCATTAATTTTAATACCTTTAATCACACGTTGGGTAATTGGTTTGAATATACGTATAAAATATTCATACATCATTATTCTACCCTCTCTTTTTGGCTGAATGTACTTAAACTAATATTGTAAGTTAAATATAAAAGCCTTTGTAGTGTTTATATTGAAATTAATAATAATAATAATAAATATCCTGGGACATTCTTTAACACTTAGTATCTGATCCCAAACCAAGCAGAGCTTGTACTGTGGAAACCAGATAACTGATATACTACATATACAACTTTTTTGTTTTTTCTATATAAATACATAGTTACAAACATATATAGATATTTACATGCAGACACAGAACAAACAGACATGTTCTTGCATACAAATGTTTGTCCTAGGTGGGAATCGAACCCATGACCAGCGGCGTGGCAGTCAGGGTATCTAACCACCAAGCCAACTTGCCCGTTGATTTTATCTACTACTAATAATATTAAGGGCTAGCAGTTCCCCAAAACAGACTTCAAAAAAGGAGTAGTGCTTTGATTTAATTGATTTCTCTGGAGACAACTGAGTGAGTGCTAGAAAGTAGAAGTATTAATCTTTTAACCGACTTTAAGTTTTAGCTGGTTTACCCATGATGATATAAATTAATAAAAAAATGCAAAATAAACAAACTTTAAAAAAAAATTGAAGCTGACTGACTGACATATCAACGCAGGGCCTAAACTATAAGGGTTAGTAACTTGAAAGTTTGGGGTTCCTTTTATAACGTAGTGGGGCACTAAGAAAGGATTTTTGATAATTCACCCCGGACGGACGTACGGGGACGGAGGTACAAACAGGTAAAATTTGTATGAAACAATGTTTTTTCTTGGTCTGATCAACTTCAAACTAAACGCGGATGAAACCGCGGGGGACAGTACTATTTACTAACTATTTTATACAATATTTAAGTCTGTTTAAAACCGGCTCAATTAGAGAACCATTAAAACTACTATATTCTATTTAATAATTCGGTAGGTACTTTGATCCTCATAGGAAATAAAATTATTAATCAACAAACTTCGCAATTTGAAGTGTTTAAACAGACCTTAAACCTTTTTGTATTATTGTCAATAGTACTTGAAAAGACCTTTTTAGAAGCCTTTGTTTAACTTGCAATGTATGTAAACACATAAGGAATGCCTTTAGAATAAATCTTTTCAACCACTTGCTTGCTTGATTGAACTCAAAATTGACATACTTTGTAGTTATGTAAGTTCGGTGACAGTGCAGTGTTATGGTACTAAGGACTGGTCTGATTATGAAGTTAGAAGGTGGTCATAGGAACTCCTTAACTATTCATTATAAACCCATCGTGTAGGGCTCGTTTGATTTGCCTTGACAAAAACTACTTTACTTCAGTAGTAGACCTCTTAGTGAAGAATTCGTCCGGGTATGTACTACCGCTATATTAATTTACACTGTGCAGCAATAATGCACTTGTACTACTGTGTTTCGGTTAGAAACATAAGGGGGCCGCTTAGAATCATATCGCAGGGTCGGCAGCGCATTACGATGCCCGTCGTGTTAGAAATTCGGAAATGTCTATAGCCAAACATAACTTTTCAACTTTAATACCAAACCATGATTCTATTCTAAAAAATAATTAAACAATTATAAATCAGATTTCAGCAGTTTTCGGTACCTAAATGCTCCATTATTAGAAAAATTTTCGTCTAAAACCTAAACTTCTAAGCAGGAAAGTTCAGCTAGACTATTAGTAACACGAGACACCGTGTAATATGTCAATGATTGTAAGTCACACAGTCGGGACTGAGGTCTCATTACAGAGTTACGGAGTGAGGTAATAACAGGACTTACGCATCGTAACTCTACGTGTGTTCGGGAGAGATAACGAGAGTAAACATACTATTAATCGTGACATACTGGTGGGTCGTGTGGCGAGCTTGTTGGCGGACATTTGTTGGAACAATAAATTTTATCCCACACTAGCTGTTTCCCGCGGTTTCACCCGCGTTCCTGATGCCTGTAATCCGCGAATTGTCAATCATATCGATATCAAAAGGAATATTTTTTATTTCGTTTTTGCCATAGCTCTTTCCTATTGGTCGAAGCGTGAGGTTATATATAGCCTTCCTCGATAAATGGACTATTTAACACTAAAATATTTTTTTCTATTCAAACCAGTAATTCCTGAGATTAGCGCGATCAAGCTAACAAAAAAACAAACTCTTCAGCTTTATATAAAAGTATAGATTGGCCAAGCTACTAGCAGAGGGTCCACCTGATGGTAAGTGGTCACAGCCGCCTATTAACATTTGCAACACTATGGGCGTTGCCAATCCGCTGTTGACCCTGAGACGTGAAGTTATTAAGTCTCATGTGCCTGTAATTTCACCAGCCCCCTTAATTCTATATACAAATTTTATTTAAAAAAAATTTTTTAAATGATATAGTGAAATTTATGACTTTTAATAATAAACACGAATAATTCATCAAATAAAAAAAAATTGGTCTCAACATACTAAACTACTTAAATTGACCTAATATATAAAATAATGTTAAAATGTTACGGTGTAAATGAAACAGGCGACATAACATATGAGGCCATAAATTACGTCACAATTTTATGTATTTTTTTATATAATTTATGGATGGTCCCTTATTTATAGTAACGAATATTGCGAAGTCTGTACTGGATTAATATAAGTACTGTTAGTACATCTCTGCAAAACATAATACATTGTTTTATGATTATTATGAAACCATTACCAAACCTTGTAAATTCACATTAACTACTTCACAATTTATTCAAATAATTCTAATGAAGCTTGAAAAAAAAAGTGTGATTTGCCGAAATTTCAAAGACAGACTCAGAATCGAAATGTTCTTTAAATACCTACAATATTTTTAAAACGAATCCAACGACACCCCACACGATGGAATAGAGAAAAATCATTGCACTTTATGTATTTTACAATTGTATTAACCTGATTGAGATATATGTAGGAGTAGCGAGCTCTTAAGGGAAGGACTACCACCTTACTCATGTCTGCCCTGAAGCAGTAGTGCACTTGTATTACTGGGTTTCGGTTAGAAAGGTAAGGGGGCCGGTGAAATTGCAGCCGTCAGACTTAACATCTTGACGTTTCAGGGTAGACAACACATTGACAATGCCCATGGTGTTCCAAATGTCCATAGGCGGCTGTGACTACTTACCATCAGGTAGACCGTCTGCATGTTTGTCGGCTTAATTGACATAAAAAGAAACACGTATTGTATACCATACCAAATTACATTTTTTTTTAATAAGAGTCTTTCGGATTTGATGGACAGATGGATAGACATGATAAAATAAGGGTTGTTAACTATCGAACCGTAAAATTAATATAAAATAAGTTGTACGTTTATTTTTCAAACACTACTACACAATAAACAATACAGAAAAGCAACAAATATTGTTAATTTGGCATTGAACTAAGGCTTGACATCATAAAGTTAATTTTCAACCAACTATTAGATGTAAGTTGGCGGATCGTAACAACCGTGTGTACACTTTATAACAAACCATCCCACATGTATAACATCTGAATTCATTAGCATAATAAATTGCAAACAGCTGCAAAATGTTAAATATAGCATATAATATACAAGGTTATAGCAAAATTACCGATAATTTACCGTTACCTTATTAAATAACGAGTTTATGATACGATAAAGCTTTTTGAGTGTTAAAAGGATGGAGTTATTTGGCTATAGAAGAAGATGGAAGTTGGGATATGTTTTAAGTAGGCTCTTTATAAACAAAAGTTGAATTTCACTAAGTAGTCCTAAGTTGTTGAATAAACAGTTATGTTTTAGTCCTTAAATATTTATAATCTATAATTTAACATAATATTATTATGATAAAAGACTAACACAAAAGAGTAAAATTTGGTTCTGAATTAAATAAAATCACAAAACTAATGGACCGATTTTAATTATGAAAATACAATTTATTCAGTTTAGGCCCACGGAGGGCACTTATGAACGTCAAATTTTAAGTTACTGATGCCTACCTTACTTCTTATTCTTTCAATATTAGAATTTTTAATTTACTTTATTTAGGAAACCAATAGCTATTCTAAGCATGTTAACAATTAAAAATACAATTTATCATAAGTCGATTGAGATTTGTCCTATTTTAAAGATAAATGATCAAACACTGTTTATTGAACATCCAAAAATATACGAAAACATTAAATATGATCAAAATTAAATCATTAATGTGATTTTTCAGTACCGACCTAATCATAAAGAGTATGTTATTTGATGCTGTACAATTATGACGTCACAACTTGCTATTTCATACAAAACTCCATACATTCGATCGTTTTGACATTTCATGAAGAATTGCTGATTTGACATGTCAGCACATATCCCTATTATAGGCTTTCCTATGTAAAAAGGCCACTTTATATAGACGTAATTAAGGCTATATTATATATATAAAATCCTTCGAGAAAGCAGGTAAAACCGCGGAATGGTAGCTAGTATAGTAATCAATGGTTTATTTATTTCTGTACTATATAATTCATGAGGGATTTTAGTAATCGAAGAATATTCAGTCCGATCTATTTAATCATATTTAATTAAGGTACACATTATATTTATTTGGATGTAAATATCTATATAAGTATGTATTTAAAAAGGTAGTATATAGTATGTAGAATATCAGTTTAGTTTCCATATTGCTCTGCTTAGTTTGGGGTCAGATGGCCGTGTGTTAAAGAATGTCCCAGGATATTTATTTATTTGACTTTATGATTCTTTTCCACTAAGGACAATAATTTAATTTATTTAATTTATTTTATTTTTTCAATTATTATTATTTACCAGTAAAATCGTTACTAAACTTTGTAATGATTCTTTAAAACAACATTACCCTTTCAGGCCAGTCGGGAAAAATTCAAAGTCTGATTTTCAGGACATTTCAAGCCGGAAAAGGCGTGTGTTTTGATGAAATCTTGCACTTGACATGACTTATGACTCCGACCGTGCTGTAATTTATCCGACCTTGTCTCCTGCAGCCTTTCCAACTCTGGAATTCTCATTCAAAGGTTTTTATGGGTTTTTAAATGTGTTTTTTTTTAATATCCTGCTTTATGTGCCAGTTGGGGTCGTGGTTAGGTACCCCGACTTTCACGCTGCAGGTATTGGGTTTGATTCCCAACCCGGACAAACATTTATGTGCATTAAAAAGTTTAGAGGTCTTAGTGCAGAGTTAGTCTGGGGAAGTACTAGCACTATATGTTAGAAAGGCAAGGCGGGTGAAATTACAGGCACATGAGACTTAACAACTTCATGTTTCAGGATCGACAACGCATTGGCGATGCTCCTGTACCTCTACCATGAGTTGCTATCGAAACTTACTGTCAAATTTGTGACTCATGGTATCGAATTTCTATAGCAAAGGTTAAAAAACGTTACTGGCTAGTGTTGACATTTCGATAGGTTTTTTACCTATCGAGTCGTACTATCGATTTTAGTTCTTTAGGTGATCGCTAGTGGCGCTGTACACATTGCATATACCGTCTGTCTGTATCTGTTTATCGGCGTACTTGGCATAGAAAAAGGCTAATAGAGACGAACATATCTCTAGTCATTTGGAGATGGCGTATTGTACATACTTTAGACAGAATCTTTATTATGTACAAAATACCACTTTCTGATAACCACGAAATTTCGAAAACTACTTGATTTGTGATGCTGAAATTTGGCAAGTAAGTAGTTTATAAGTAGGAGACATCAGCTAATTATAAACATAGATATATTGAATATAAAATTAACCTCTATAGTACAAATATTACAGGAAATCAATTAGCTCAGATAAGTACACAGTTCATTATCGTTCTTTTGATAGACTATTCCATTTACCAAAGTCCTGTGTGCAAAACTCATTACCGACTAATTTCGCATCAGGCAGCCACATTATGACCACAAATTAACTGTATAACGTTCATTGCTGCACAAGTGTCTATGTAGCTAGTGATTGTGTGATGCGTGCAGCAGCGGACCAAATCCACATTGCGATACTCGATGGAATGCCATTATGTGTAAGCGAACGCGAAAAACAAAACGGAGTCCAAAAATTGTGTCGTGAAATGATATCACTTGAACGGTGTACCAGAGAGGGTGCACAGCGGCGCGTCGTGCCAAACTTACGTGATTTTGGCGCGTATGTCTGTTTGGAATGTAAATCATTATAAATTCTGAATTCTGTGTGAAAATAAAATGAATTTTCGAATAAACCTTTTTCCAAGTGTTATGTTATTAATGAAAATATTTTTTAAAATATTTTTATTAGAAAAAGACTTTTTTTTTGTGCTGGTATAATTTGCAAATGTAAATTGTAACAATAAATTTTAATAAGAATAAAAATAGTCGCTAAACTCCATAGCTCATAAAACAATAGATTTCAATGACATTTTTGTCGCAAATAAAATTATTTGAACCTAATACATTATCACAATTTAAAAAAGACCATTATAGCATTTTTGTAAATCCAATAGACCAGTATTTTTTTTAATAATATAATTTCCAATGAAATGATATCAACGCGCCTCCACCGCATTTCTGTCTTCAATACCGAGTGTAAAGTGAATTTAGTATCAGTAAATTCTGTATTCAAAGCCCAGTCGGAGGGAAGGGATATAGCGAGAGCACTCATGCGGCTTAAAGGCGATGGCGACTCGATTGATCGACACCTACTTTACAGAATCGGATTTTGGGATACGATGATGGTACATCGACAAATTGTAGATTAAAAATGTAAAGAACCCAAATGATAAAGCAAATATAGAGACATCTATAGATGATTGTCCAATTGCTAAATAAGCAGAGCTTGTAATATGATATCTCCCTCACATATGATATATATAACCCTCACACCCCTGCATACACACACACACACACACACACACACACACTCACATAAATAAATATAAAGCAAATAGCTGTTATTATTGTATTTTTTCTTTCTTTTTGTATAATATTCATACTTATATTTGTTGTTTGCTTCAAACTTGTGTTATGGAAGATATTGGTAAGAATTCCATTTTAGTACGTGGATAGCTGTAATTGGTCTCATAAATATAAGTCAAACCATGTAATTTTTATAGTTTAAGACTGTTGCTGTCCCAAATAAAGAAAAATAAAAATAAAATATCAAGAGAACACAGAAATACGGGCATAAAATTATTGTCCCTAGTGGAAAATAATCATAAATTCAAATAAATAAATATCCTGCGACAATCTTTACACACGGCCATCTGATCCCAATCTAAGTAGAGCTTGTAATATGGAAACCAGATAACTGATATACTACATATACGACTAATTATTTTTCTAAATACAAACAGAAATGTTCATGCACACAAATGTTTGTCCTGGGTGGGAATCGAACCGCGTCCTGTTGGCAGTCAGGGTCGCTAGCCAGCGAAGCAACTGGCCTATTAATATTTGAAATTTAATCAGTTTCAATTGCATCTTAATCAGTTTTAGGAATAGTAACTGATTCATGTGAAGTTATATAAATGTGATTTAGTCTAGTTCATAGACACAATAAACAACAGCAAACTATGTAATTGTCCATATAATATATGAACATACAGACGGAACATTCGTTTAATATCGTAAATTATGACATGTCAGACAAATGAAGCGATTAGGCGCAGGGGATTTCGAGTTCTGTGCCGCATTGTGTATGGAGCAAGTTGTTTTGATACTTTAAGTATGTTTGTTAGGATTCATTAAAGTTTTGAATAAAATCTTATTAATGTTAGTAGATACTGATTTAAATTCCGTATCCAGTGCTGGATATAAAGGTATTTTGTTCGTATTGATATATTTGCTTGTTTGTCACGGATGTTTTAGTCAAAAATATTGAATCCATAATAATAAATAATAAATAAATATCCTGGGACATTCTTTACACACGGCCATCTGATCCCAAACTAAGCAGTGCTTGTAATATGGAAACCAGATAACTGATATACTACATATACTGCTTTTTTTTTTCTAAATACATACTTAAATAGATATTTACACCCAGACACAGAACAAACAGTCATCCTCTTGCACACAATAATGTCACCAATTTGTCTACACTAATATTATAAACTTCTTCATCTCTGCAATGGAGGATATCTTCAAGCTCATGGACTGGAAGGGATATGGCATTAACATAAATGGTGAATACATCACTCACCTTCGATTTGCCGACGATATATTTTTAATGGCAGAGTCGCTGGAAGCTCTAGACACTATGCTCAATGACCTCAACAGGGTCTCCCAACAGGTAGGCCTAAAAATGAATATGGACAAGACGAAAGTTATGTCCAACATTCATATCACGCCAATGCCGGTCATTGTTGGGAACACTGTTCTCGAAGTTGTTGAAGAGTATATCTACCTAGGACAAATTGTCCAACTAGGTAGATCCAACTTCGACAAGGACGTCAATCGACGAATCCAACTCGGCTGGGCAGCGTTCGGGAAGCTACGGCATATCTTCACCTCAAAAGTACCTCAGAGCCTGAAGACAAAGTCTTTAATCAGTGCGTGTTGCCAGAGATGACGTATGGAACAGAGACGTGGTCCTTTACTGCTGGCCGTATTAACAAGCTCAAGGTCACTCAGCGAGCTATGGAACGGGCTATGCTCGGCATCTCTCTACGCGACATGGTCCGAAACGAGGACATTCGTAGAAAAACAAAGGCTGTAGACATAACTCGTAGAGTCAGCCAGGTGAAGTGGCAATGGGCAGGCCACATCGCTCGAAGAACTGATAACCGATAGGGAAGAAAGGTTTTCGAGTGGCGACCACGTACAGGAAAACGCCGAGTAGGACGACCTCCCACCAGGTGGACCGACGACCTTGTCAGAGTCGCTGGAAGCCGCTGGATGCAGGCGGCTCAAGACCGTTCGAGATAGAAATCCAAGGGGGAGGCCTATGTTCAGCAGTGGACATCCCTGGGCTGATATGATAAATATTATAAACAGCAAATATTTGAATTCCTGACTGTTTATAATGAATAAAGTCAAAAACGATTGGACTGGTTTAAATAATTCTTTCACATTAGTGATTCTAGTGACAAGGAAGCTTACACTTAGGCTATATTTTAATCCGAAATACATAGGATACTTCGGAACATGGATCAAACCGCGAGACGTAAACAAGTCTACTATTAATAATATATTCTACAAAATCCAACAAGTTTGACTGTCAGTTTACTTCTGTTAAGTAGTTTAAAATATCTCTACATTTGTGTTCCATAAAATAAATCTTTCTTGTAATTTGTGGTAAAGTATCAAGTATGTGCCATCCACATAAATAACACAGTAAACTTGCAACGGGACGCATTTGGCGTGACATGTTGCAGAAGTCCTTTCCCTAATAATTACGTCACCAGTCACCAGTAACCGTGTTATGTTTGGAAATGTCACAAACTGTGACGAAAAATTAAGTTTTGCCACCAAATTGGGGTACTATCAAGTAAATAGGTATTTTATTGATTAAATGGATAAATTGTCGATTCTGTTGATATCATTACTCTATGTACAATTCTTTTTATTTTACTTAGAGCAAGGAGAAAGGTGAAGAATCACACTACTAAAGTGTTTAGTATTATTATTAATAACTTCGCCCTACGGTATTTGCCCGCTTTCCATCCTGGTTCTTCACACATGGTTACCTGATCCCAAGTTAAGCAGAGTGTACTGCTTGTAGTATGGCTACCAGGTAACTGATATACTACATATACTACTTTTTTAAATACATACTTATACATATAGATATTTACACCTAGACACAGAACAAACAGACATGTTCATGCACACAAAGGTTTTTTCTGGGTGGGAAACGAACCCGCGACCTTCGATTTGGCAGTCAGGGCCTCTAACCACCAAGCCAACTGGCATGTCCTTAAAATAAAGTTAATTTGTCAATTAAATTAAACATTTATACAAACTTACCCATTCGTATAATAAGGATCGACAAAACTATTCTGGTGGTGACATCGCAGTTCCATTAGTCGTTTTAAAACGAAGCAATAATATATTACAATGTTTTTCTCCGCTCCCGTCGGGTTTAAAATATACTTTTAAACCATTCATATATAAACTATAGATACGTTGTCTGCGCTCAGAAATGGCAACCTAAAAATTATGGTAATTGACCTAATTCCATTTCTTAAAATCTAAAACTTCGGCTGAGAGCCCTCTGCGCTTGCCGGAAAAGTCCGTGTAAGAGTGTAAGAGCCATAAAAGGCTAAACTATTTTTCCCTTCAAAAAATATCGAATTCCATTTAGTCGCGCACCAACCACTGTGGCGAAGGCACGCGCGGCGCATACTGCACTAAATCTGAACGTAGCTGACGATGTAGATTCATCTCTTTCTAGCAGGTACACCGTAAGATTGCATTTATATTCTATTCCATTCTTCACGCGTTTAAGTTTGTGAATGACTTTGTGAATATCTCTGTGGTTTTTTGAGAATGATTTTATGTTTTGTTTTCCATGTATCTATTTGTTCAATAATAAATAAAAAGTAGCTATCTAGTATTTACGCTGTTTTTACCCGACTACGGCGAAGCCAAAGGAGGGTTATGATTTTGACCGGTATGTATGTGTGTATGTATGTTCATCTGTTCCCTCATAACTTTTAAACTACTTATCGTAATTTGGCAAACGAGGTATCGTTCGAAGCGTCTTGATCGTCTGCTGGTTATAGGATATGTGACGTCACAATAAATTAGATATGGCGCTCTCTACAGGACATAAAGGCATTAACTATAAAAATTCTTATAAGTGACACGATAATGTTTATTTATTGTTATAATTTGGCCATCAAACTATTGATTACTTATTAATATTATCAATTTTGTTATTGTTAACTGTAGTGACACTACAATATAACCTAAAAATCTAAGCTTTGTACGTGAATACATCAAATAAGCTTTGTAAGTAAAAAAAATATCAAATAGTTGGTTAATAATTATTACTTTAAATTGCAAAAAAAAACATTTCTATAATCATAAAATAAAACATTATATTATAAAAAAAATAAGTTCAAAAACTAAAACCCGACTACGAAAAATGCCACCTCATATATGGTCATATGGCTCATACGACCACGGCTATCCTCTGAACATCACTATGAACAGGTATTAAATACTTTAAAATATATTATGTGTGAGTTTTTCATTTAATAGACAATAAATATTGGATAGTTTGTATATAACAATTTCACATGAGAATATTTTCTTGTTTCATACTTTTTAAAGCGTAATTTTTCGTAGTCGGGTTTTAGTTTTTGAACTTATTTTTTTATAACATAATGTTTTATTTTATGATTATTTTAGAACCGTGGTGTTAGTAAATGACGTGTCTATACTTATACCGTCATTGCTTCAAACCTCCTTTTGGCTAACCCATACATTATACTGAAATCAATGGTTAACAAAATTAGCTGAGTAAACTATAAGTTAATAATATTTTATGTTTTATTTTATAGTTTATATCTGGTAGCACAGCGGCACAAATTAAATTTTCAGAAAATTTGGCGTCTATGATAAAACACGAGATGGAAAATAAATATATAGACATACAGTTCGGTTAGACAGTTAAAAACAGGTGAAATTACAGGCACATGAGACTTATCAACTTTTCAGGGTCGACAACGTATTGGCGATGCCCCTGTAGCTGTCACTTATCATCAGGTCCACTGCCTGTTTAAGGCCCAGGTGTTATAAAAAGAAAAGTCCAGATGTTGCAGCTTATTTTAACAACCCTATCATGGTGCGTTGATGGGGCTGAAATGTTCGTCTTACAGAATGGTGGGTTCTTGGCGATAGATTGTACCAGTAGCCAGTCAGCTGTGTACAATGCTTCGTGCTAAATTAATTGCAAATAAATTAAAATGCCTCTGTTTTAAATTAAGCCCGTTTTACAAGCGACATGAAAGCCTCCAGGCTTACATGGGTAAATACTTTATAATTGCCTATTCGGTCGAGTGCGTAATTATGTTTTTACCTAATTGTAGTCAATCCGTAAGAATGGTAAAGAATTTCAGTGAAATGAGAGACGGCAAATGCTGCTTAAGGGCATGGTAGAGCAGTTGGATGTGATGTCTAATGTCGTGATGATTAAGTAGTAGAGCTCTTTGTGCAGAGTTCGTCATGAGTAGTACTACTACCTTACCCATTTCCACCGTGAAGCAGTACTGGTCTTGTATTACTGGATTTCGGTTAGAAAGGTAAGGGGGCGGTGAAATTACAGGCATATGAGACTTAACAACTTCACGTCTCAGGGTCGATAACACATTGGCGATGCAGTTTTGACAGACCAGTTGGCTTGGTGGTTATCAATCTGACTGCTAATGCGCAGGTTGTGGGTTCGATTCCCACCCAGGACAAACAGTTATGTGCATGAACATGTTTGTTTGTTCTGTGTCTGGGTGTAAATATCTATAAAATTATGAGTTTACAAAAAAAAACTAGTATATGTAATATATTAGTTTTCTGGTTTCCATAGTACAAGCTCTGCTTAGTTTGGGATCCGATGGCCGCGTGTAAATAATGTCCCAGGATATTTATTATTATTATTATCGATCGAAACTTTGGCATTTATAATAAATTGTAGTAAGATTCATTTTAAAAGTTTCATCTCAATAGTAAAAATATTCCGAATATCACATTTAATCTCTTAATTCTATTACGAACAACAATAAATATTAAGCGCGGAGTGTGCTGGACGTCAGTTCAGTTCAAGAGCTGTATTTAATTTATTATAACGTTAATTAATAAAGTCCCTCTAATTTATATTGTGGCAACACTGGCATTTGTACGTTTCGCGCCTAATTAGTGAAAGCGCGGAGTCATCTTAATTTAAAATTGGAATATGGTGTATGGCGCTGGACTTTTGATATGTTTTTTTTTAATTTCAAACAGAAATCTTGTAGCTTTCTAGTAACGGTTGACAATATTGACCTTCAGATGGCTCTAAGAAGATCGTCAGTACATAAATGATCCTTAGTTCTGTGAATCCGTAGGAAGATAATTTGTGAAAATGTTTTAAAATATATGAAGACTTAGTGAAAAGTAAACAATTTTTTATCTTGCCAAGGGCCGTAAGCACACAAAGACTCAAAGGAAATTAGCTTTTAGATACTTCAGCGAGTCATAAATGTAGGTACACAGATAATATTTACCTTCCAACTTTGAACTAAACATTTTTTTGCCACAGGCTGATTAAAACAACAAATTGCTATTCGAAATTCACAAATTGAATTTTATCTTCTCAAAAAGCCATTTGAGATGACTTTGACAGCCAGTAATGGTAGACGCGGTATATTAACAAAGTTCGATACACACATGAACAATTGCAGTTAGGTTCTTATTGCTAAAGTTATAGAGTTGAATGTCAATTGAAAGTTTATGTCATTGGAAGCAAACCTTGTGGTGATGTTCGAGACGAATGTAGGTATGGAGTGTGAGCGTAAGCGTGTTGTTCGAAATTTGAAATCTCTACACGTGTTTCTTCATCAGGACCCTTACCACAATTACGTATTGCAATTAGACTCGACATAAACTGACATGCTTTTCTATCAAACTTAACTTTGTTCTATACATTCTGACATCTTGTGGTACAAAAACTATTTAGATCAAAGAATTGGATCGCAAAAACAATTGCTGGTAAGGCCCTGGGCTTGATAGCCAGTAATTTTCTGCCTTTCTACTTTATAAAATGACACTAGCTCGAGATTATTTCACCACGACCTTCATGCTCTGTCTCTTTCACTAACTACTCAACCCCGTTAGAGGTTTCCAATAGTGTCCATGCCCTGGCTCACCGACGAAGTTTGTAAAGATGAATAGGTACGGGAGCTGGTTTAACTCCCATATCTGTATCAACAATAGCAGTATGCATGTCTTTCTCGCTCTGGTCAAACATGAAAGAGATACCAAACAGCTATATTTGTTTCAGTATACCAATTCTAATAACTACATCACCATCAAGATGGTCATTAGTGTTGTAATAATATTAAGATGTGCGGTACTCATAAATATATTCAGTCTCTGTATACCCACATGTTATGATATAATAAAATCAGTGTTGAACTAGCAAGCCTCGTTTTACTACAATTAGTAGGCATATTTAAAATCGTTGGCCATACCATTTGCATGCAAGCATGAATACCGAATTCCAGTCTAAATCGGCCATTTGATCCCAAACTAAGCAGAACGTAACTATGGTAACCAGATTACTCTCGATATCGCACCTCGATGCCAAAGGATTTAGTGTATGTATTAAACTATAGCCTATGTTACATCTGGATTAAGTAACTTTCAAACAGCGAGGAATTATAAATATCAGTCTCGTATTTATTATGTTAATCATCGAAACAAAAATACTTATTGCACATGAGACTTAATAGCTTCACGTCTCAGGGTCGACAACGCATTGGTGTTGCACATGTCTTTAGGGAGCGGTGACCACTAACCATCAGGTGGACCGCATGCTTATTTGTCGGCCCATGCTTTTTATAAAAAAGATAAATATTTTCCCTTTAAAACATTAGCATAGCTAATAAACAGGCACAGTAAAACGAACATGTCGTGAAAATGCTCGTCACACAAAACCTGGGTAGAAATGAAATCTTCTAAAGAAGTATCAGAGTATCTAACCAGGCTAATAGGCAAATTTAAATTCAATCATCCCCGCTTAAACTCACCCCCCACCCATAAGTGTTCGGAGGGTAAATGACGCCATCTTGCAACGGAAATTATCATCTATGCGGCAAATGGTCTCCCGATACCGCTTATCTTTGACTCCCGCAAACTGCTTCTCACATACGTGCCATGGGAAGTTCACCTCTAGTAGTTAATAGCGGAGGAATCTCTCTGGAACTGAGTGGAGCACTTACAGACTGATTTACGGGTTATAGATTGTTCGAAATACACATTAATACGGGTTTTAATATATGGGTGTTAAATGGAAAAAAATAGTATATCAGTTATCTGGTTTCCATAGTACAAGTTATGCTTAATTTGAGATCAGGGGTGTAATTCTCTAAGGTAAAATGGGACTAGCTCGAGGGTGTTTCACGGCCTCTATGCTCTGTCTCTTTCGCTAACTTTACAATCATGTGAGAAATCCGCTTTCGGAAGCCCCTTTGCGCCGGCTTGCCGACGTATAAGCTGAATAAGGAGGCAGATGACCGTCTGTAAAGAATGTCCCAGGATATTTTATTACTTATGATTGGAAAGTTAAGCTGGGGTACCTAGTTTTGGCGCTTATAAAGGTCAAAACTAATGAAGGTTTGGAACTGAACCTTCAATTTGAAATAACTGGCAAGAAACTCAGAAAGATTACATAAAAAAACTTCTGTAAATTGCTCCTATAATTCTAATAAGTTTTCTTTTGAATATAAGTCAGTAGTTATTTATTTATTAAAAAGAAAAATGATTAGAATTCTTGTTTTCTTAACAAATTTTACGAATAAACTAAAAACTACTGGACCGATATTAATAATTATTTCACAATAATAAAAAGCAACTTTTTCCAGTAGCATAAGCTATATAATACCAAAATACATCGGTTCCTTTGACCTATTTAAACAATATTGTTTTAAAGGTGCCCATTACCCCATTACGCTGTCCGTCCGTCCATCTGTCCGTCTATCACAGGGATTTTGAACCGTAACACGTGTCACACTTGATATTTTCACAAAGTGTGTAACCTATGGCCGCTATAACGGGGTACTCAAGGGTCCCATCTAGGCCCCTTGCTATTTATGCTTTATTTAAATGATATCAATAAGTTTATTTCACACTCTAATGTGTTGTTCTATGCAGACGACGCAAACATTTATAGAGTTATTCGTAATAGCAAAGACTGTGATTTACTGCAAGAAGATTTAAATAATTTAGAAAAATTTTGTAAAGATAATAAGCTGTTTTTAAATTTTGATAAATGAATTGAATTCGCTTGCGCTGTTTGAAGCCTAATCATAAATTACATATAAACCGTATTAAAAAAACTAAAAAAAATACGCTTTTTACAGAAAATCCAACAAAAAAATAAAAAATAATTTTTTAAAAATTTGAATTAAGAAATTGTAAAAAAAAGCGTGGGGTGCTTTTTTAAGATATTATCAAAATGATAATCCTTCTACTCATATCTGTCAATAAAATATTTATAACTATTGACACCATGCACCCCACGCTTTTTTTACAATAAAAAATATTTTTTTCTTATTTACACTATTCTTAATTCGAATTTTTTTAAATTTATTTTTCATCTTTTGGTCGAATTTTTTATAAAAGCGTATTTTTTAGTTTTTTTAAACTGTTATTTATTTTTCATTTTTTTGTGATTATTTTAGCGATTATTTTAACGATTATTTTAGCAATAGCTTTATGATATTTACATCTCTATTAGCTATTGCATCGAAGAGCGGTGTTCCATCTTGACGGTCTCTGCAATTGTCATATAGGTCCTTTATTGTTGGGTTTAGCTCCCAATTTTAACAGCTCTTCCACAATATTAACAAAGCCTACTTCAACCGCTGTACGTATTAATATCTTATTATTGACATTTTGATGTTCAATTGTAACACCATATTTAAAATGCATCGCTATAACTTTATTGGATTCACATTTAACATTATAAAAGTCAATGGTATCAAGTATGTCATGATTATTTTAAAATAATATTTTTAAAATCTGTGCAGGCAGCAGCAACACAAAGAGAAGAAATTCTAGAATTATTTTCGATATTAACATCATCATGCTGTAATATTAAATCGATGATAGGACGACGTCCTTTTGAAATGGCTAGATGTAAAGCAGTTGACCATTTTTCTCTTGAGTATTGACATCAGCGCCTCTTTTTAAAAGATGCTCTATCATCCTTTTTCCGTGATTACTGTCATCCAAGTTATAGGACCTGGGATATGGTATAAATTATAAAAGAAAGCAGTTAGCATTGGCAATTCGGATGTCATTCAACAACTCCTTTGGTCTTGACGCTAACCTTCTGGGTCTCAGGAAAACAAAAATCGCTGATCCTGATTATGCTAGTAAGGATAACGGGTCAAAATGTTTAAAATATTGAATTGTCATCGGTCCTTAATAAGTATGCCGAATTTCGAGTTAATCCGACGTTTTGAAGGGGGTCAAAATCATGTTCAAAGATTCCGTAACATACGTCTGAAGCTAATAAAAGCGTATTAAAAACAGTTTTAATATAGATACTTACACGAAACGTGACATGCCAGTTGGCTTGGTGGTTAGCGGCTCTGACTGCCAAAACAAAGGTCGCGGATTTGATTCCCACCTAGGACAAACATTTGTGTGCTTGAACATCTGTTTGTTCTGTGTCTGGGTGTAAATATCTATATAAGTATGTATGTATTTATAAAAAAAAAGTAGTATACGAGTATGTAGTATATCAGTTATCTGGTTTCCATAGTACAAGCTCTGCTTAGTTTTGGAAGAGATGGCCATGTGTAAAAGAATGTCCCAGGATATTTATTTATTATTTTCGGCGTTTTGTAAAATATTGGACGGCTGTACGGAGCCGTTAGTGCGCGAGTTCGACTCGCATTTAGCCGATATGAAAACAAATTACGTATGTGAAATTTACTTGGCCTTAGAGCAAGTTCAGTAAAAGAACACCAAGTAAATTTTGAGATCAACGTTAATATCATGAGAACTTTAGAGCCTTCATCATTTTAAGGGTGATTTTGAGACTAATAGAGCTCATCCGAGCAAGGAAATGAATCGCATTCCACCAAACGATCCCTCATTAAATGAGTCTGAGGCTTTCAAATAGCCCTCTCGGATCCGTAAAGATATTGATAAGGACTTTTGTTTTAAATTGTACGTCCCGGCCTTTTCTACTTTCATTAATGGAGCTATTATTTCTTTATGTAGGATCCTATGGGGGTAGGAGGAATATTTTGGCCTGCTCTGCGGTTATTTTGTATGGTTTATTTTAAGGAAGACATCATTATGTGGCTTTGTTTCTTATTTGGTTTTGGTGCAAAAATAATGTTTTTAAATTCAAAGTTGTTTCATCGTCGCCTCATTCGTTTCAAATTCAAATTGAAATATTTTTATTCAAATAGGCCTTTACAAGCACTTATGAATAGTCAGACTCTAATACCGGTTCGGAAGGTTGTTTTTTACTGAGAAGAGCCGGCAATAAACTCTCTAAATTTCTATAATTAAATTAGCCTTTACACGCCTATGAATACTCTGATAAAATACCGATTCAAAAGATTTCTTTTACTGGGAAGAGCCGGCAATAAACTCAGCAATTATTCTTTTCAAAACAACTCAAATTTATTACATATCTTTTATTTAGTCTCCCTGGCAATTTTTGTGTGATATAACGGATAATTAATAAAAAAATATTATGAATATCTAGAAGAGAATAAACAGCATCAGCTCACAAGTATGACGCATATGGCAGCCATCGCCCTCGCAGCCATATTGTACGCAAGTGAGTGACACGAGCGCGTCACACGGACCGGTTAACTGTCGTCTTAGAACTGAAAATGGTGATGTCACTGACCACCATATTTACCACTTACCGGCCACAATTTTAACAATTCTCTTAAAGATTTTTTCATTTTTATTATAATTTTAAATTTATTATTTTTATTCTTTTCTCCTTTTCATTAATAATTTACGCATTAAAGATTATGTAAGGTTTGTGAATAAATTGTAAAAAATCTTTCTTGTTTTAATGTTTAAACATGCTGTGTTTGATTTAATATAACAGTACATTTAGTTTTATATTTAGCGTATGTGATAATGTTTTTGTTTTAATGTACTCTTGCTAGCAAACCTAAATAAATAAATAAATAAATAAAAGATAATTCAAAGCCGTTTATATTCCTTGTGGCTACTGTCATCAAGCTATATCGAGCTTTCTTTTTAAACCAAAAGGTCAGGATTTCGATTCCCAAGTCGGACAATACACAATCAATGTTTTTTTATGATCGATATGCTCATTAGCTATCAATGCTCACCACAATATAAATTTTAATCTCCTTGGTGATACGTATTAAGAGTGTGAAGATATTTTCTTTAATTTTCAATACTTAATTTTTTTTTCAGACGGGATTGCGATTGGCCTCAATCTCACCTGATGGTAAGTGAAGATGAGGCAGAAGTTGTAGCTCGCTTTCCCGTTAGTTGCCTATTGAGTATGTATGTATAAATGAGTATAGGAAATAAAGTTGAAATTTTAAAGCCTGTAACAAATACAATGATATTTAATTTGTCTTTGTTAAATAGAGCAAAGTGAAAAGCTCGCTTCGGGGATGATGGATAGCTTACTGATGTATACAAATTATCCGTGGAGTCGAAGTGTAGGCCATTTGAAATAATCATTTACGTATTATGTTTACGGTTAATAAGAATTTTGAGATATATCATCATCAGCTCTGCATCTTGACAGGCCAGTTGGCTTTGTGGTTTAGCGATCCGGATTGCCAAGCCGCTGGTCACGGGTTTGATTCCCAGAGACATCTGTTTTTTTCTGTTTGGGTGTAAATATCTGCGGAAGTGTGTATCGGTTATCCCTCGGTGCAAAGTGTGAAATCCACATGGTTTTTTTTAAGTCCTATAGGCCGTCAAACAGGCTGACAAATTTGATTGAAAGTGGTCATCGCCGCCTATTAACATTTGAAACACCAGGGGATACGCCAATGCGTTGTCGACCTTGAGACGTGAAGTAAAGTCTCAACTAACTGTAATTTCACCGGCCCCCTTACATTTCTAACTGAAACACAGTAATACATGTGCACAACTGCTTCACGGCGGAAATGGGTAAGGTGGTAGTACTTCCCCGGACAAGGTCTGAAATAAGAGCTCTACTACTCTCTAAATTATAATTTTTTCTCACAAAATCAAAGTGATGTTATTTTAGTGTAGAACATTCTGTGACCTATAATCAATTCAGATCCTAAGCAAACTGCCCGTAATGGTCCTTCTCCCTAAGATAACATCTTATAGGTACACGCAGCTGTACTACATTTTATGTAGGGGATGGGCCGAATTTTCGGTACTAGTTTTTTTTCGAATATTTCACATTCGGCAGTTTTCCAGAATATTAGGTATTCGGCAGTTTCACCAAATATTCGGTTTTCAGCAGCTTCACCGAATATTCGGTTAAGATTGTGCCGACCGGAATAAGATCAATTTCCAACATTTAATATTACCATTTCTGAGCGCAAACAACGCATCTATAGATTAAATATCATTGTACTAAGGATTTTCTTTCCTTAGCTTTCCAGTAATTGACTTTTGTCTGAATGAACTATTTAAGCATGGGAATCAATTATGCTGAAAATTCGGTTCGGTAAAAGTTTTCCCGATTCGCATTCGGTGAAAGTTGTCGGTCCATCTCTAATAAATAATAATATGTATAAAAATGACTAAGATTCTTCGAGAACGGTGAATATTAGGTACAGTTATTATAGATGCATTTTTTTGCGTTGATGTCTGTTACTTAATCACGCTGTAATACCTGGTCGAATTTTGATAAAACTTGGCATTTGCCTATTACATACCCTGGAAAATATAAGGAGCAGGGTGGAAGCTAAAGAAGTGTGCGTTTATGAGTGAAGGTAGTGGGAGATAGGGAGAGTAAGTAAGATTCCTGAATGATTTTCTATTTATTCAAAATGTAGTATAGTTCACGTTCTTCATTTAATAATGACATTTTTAATTGTCCTGGGAACGCGGGTGAAACCGCGTGGTCAAATTAGTAACATAAGATCATAAATATCCAGAAACATTATTTAAACACGACCATCTGATTCCAAACTAAGCAGAGCTTGTACTATGGTAACCAGATAACAATATTCTCAAAGAACTTTTTTTTAATAATAATTAAAATTATGTTTATTTACATTCAGACACACAACAAACAGACAAGTTCATGCACACAAATGTTTGTCCTGGGTGGGAATCGAATGCGACCCGGGGCTTGGCAGTCAAGGTCTCTGACCACCAAGCCAACTGTCAATGATCATTGTTTACGTAACGGGATGTCGGCATTTACTTTTTTGTCGCAAATAATAATAGTGAAGCCATTAAATATAATGGCCAGTAGCTTTTATTATTTGGGGATTCCCCATGCCCAATTTGGGGTCATTAAACGACAAAGATGACAAAAAACCCGTTTCATAGTTTATTCAATAGTTCTTTGAATTTCTGACTCACTGTTTATTTATTTGAGTTAAATACCTAAATTCTTTGTATGGCTTTTGATTCGCGAAGTGATAAGATAAATAAAACGTTATCATAGTTTCAGATATTCTTATTTCAATATGGGTATTAATTTACCAATGATTTGTTTCGGTTTCCAATAACTGTATTAGACAAAATGAAATATTTTTTATTTTAATTTTTTTTTAATTAACGTTTTTTGTCTGTGTTTTTGACCATTGAGGTGTTCCTTCACCTGGAGTATACTTGAGTGTACAATCAAATCATGCTTACCATAAAAAAAATCATAGGAACTGAACTTACTTATAAAATTATGTACCTATGTAAGAGGAAGTGGTTATAATTCAGCTTGCAAGACTTGAACTAAATAAACTTCAAAAAAATTTAACTTGTAATGTATGCTACATTACAAGTTAAATAAAAGCTTAAAAAAAAACTCCCAAGTATTGACCGCGGCGACCGTTACTTAACCTTATTGATCGACCCGTCAACACAATCGGTCTTCTTTGAATATTGAATCATTTTGTTCCGTCACCGAACAAAGCCGAAGATTACAAAAACATCTGCTAGTGACGTCATGTTATTGAATCAGCCATTCACTTTCAAAATGTTGAATTCGAATTTGTTTTATAAATTCAACTTATATGGTAACTCCCGTATGGTCTAGTGGCTAGGATACCTGGCTTTCACCCAGGAGGCTCGGGTTCGATTCCCGGTACGGGAAAATCTTTTTGCAATGTATTTTTGCCAGCAATTTAAAGCAAGCATGTTTTTTGTTGGAAATCAAGTATTACCAAAAAAAATTCAGTAACAAAAACCGACCAGACAATCTAATAACTCTACCGAAGATGTAACAACAAAAGCTTTTCATTTACCGCTCTATTGGGTAAATACCTTAAAACATAAAAAAAAACGATTTGTAATGTTTTTTTGAATGTACAATCATCTCAGCCCTCCCCATAGTATAGAAATCACAACAAATGGTCTTAGGTCACCCTTATCTAGAACCAACAATAAAAAAAAACTACTGTTTTGGCATACAGACAGTAGGTAGTTGCTTCAAATATTAACTTAAATTACAATGAAAAAGTGCAAATTGTAAGAGTTTGTAAGTGCATTAAGAGTTATCTCCGAAAAATCTTCGGTCTCATCTTCACTTACTATCAGTACCTCTACCATGAGTTGCTATCGAAACTTACTTTAGTCACAAGCGAGTAAACGACCATCGAACCCGATCGACTCATACTACCGATTTTAGTTCTTTAGGTGACCGCTAGTGGCGCTGTACACAGTTCCCATAGAAATGTTTTATGCCGTCGCTAGCGAGTACGTACGTTAAAAACTCATTATAAAGGCACAGGTGAGATTGAGGTCAATTGTAATCCAGTCATAATTAAAAAATAAAAATAATATTATCAAAAATTCTTAAAGCTACTCTATTCCCGAGTGATATATGCTATTATAATTCCGGGATAAATCACATTCCCCGGGAACCCAAGTGAAACCGCACGGTAACTATTTGTAATAAAAGAGATATTTTTTTAACAAACCTACGACACGTTTTATTGTGTTTAAATCGCTTTCAATTGAAAATCAATAATTGTACAATGAGTTGCAAAATAAACAATAACCGTATCCTCGTAAACCTGACTCGCCATAATTGACTCCAAGTACACTGCAGTGCAAATAAATTGAACCTTTTTTGCTATTTCTCCTTCCTACTTAAAAAAAAGGGGTACCTTTGCCGCACCATCTCCTCAAAACTACTACGGGTTGGGACTGCTACCATTCGACGCAGAATGTTTCTTAGATGGATATAGGTTTAATATGATATCGATAAACGCGGGTGAAACCGCGGGGACAGTTATTATGTATTATAAATGCGAAAGTTTGCGAATGTTTGTTACAATTTCACGCAAAAACTACCAAACGGATTTTTATGAAACTTAGCCTAATGACAGATTATAACACTCTGGATTGACACAGAATACTTTTTTCCTGGGAAAAAGTGGAAAATGGAAAATTCCTACAGGAATGCGAGTGAAACCGCGGGGGACAGCTAGTATATTATGAATGTATGGATGTTTGTTACCCTGTCACACAAAAACTACTGAAACGATTTAGAAGAAACTTAGCCGACAGACAGTTTATAACCTAGATTAATACATAGGATACTTTTTATTCCGGGAAAAAGTAAGTACCCTAGGGATCGCGGGGGAAACCTGAAGATGAAGTAAACTGGTGTTAAGTAAACACATGTTTATAGTATGTATTGGGGTACAGGCGAAACCTTTATAGATATGAACCTAGGTCGTTTTTTTCTGTCCACCGTCTGCCTGTCAACCTACTAAAGCATATATGGGCAACAACCGGCCCGCTGTGAGATATGATCCGGCCCGCGAGACATTTTTAAAAAACCCAATTAAAAAAATATTACATTAGGTACTTATACTCACTAAATACTGCAGTAGTAAATGCACTAAGTACTTTTAAACGCGGCCCGCGAACGTATTTGCACGCTAAAGTTTGGCCCTCAACATGTCAAAGGTTGCCCATACCTGTACTAAAGGATCTTCAAGTACATCAGGTGGACCAGATTTTAAGTGGTCACCGTCGCGTTTGGACATTTGCAACACCAGGGGCATGGCTAATGCCCTGTCGACCCTCTTTTTTTTCTCTTTTTACACGCTTTATATTAGCTTCACCTGTATGTATGTATGTAACCGACCTCTTTGAGCTCGATTTTGTCCTACTTTGAATGATCAGATTTAATTCAAATTTTGCACACCTGTCAAAGACCGATGACAATGCAATAATCCGATCAAAGCATCTCATTATCCCAATTAGATTCGCCAGGATTAATTAATTTCTTTCCGCATCCTTTGCATGCGAGTAAGAGAGATAGAGCTAGTGCGCGAACTACGCATGCGTGCAGTTCCAGACTTACTCTTTCGGGCACTCAAAAAAATGTAATTTAAAAATGAAAAATATATTTATTTTTCATTTTTAATATTTTATTTATTTATTTTTATAGTTAAAAAAAACTATATATATATACTATATATATTTATTTATTTTTATAGTTAAAAAAAACTAAAAAAACACGCTTTATATAGAAAACCAAACTAAAAAATAGAAAATAAATTTTAATAAATATTAATTAAGAATAATGTAATTTTTTTAATAAATATAAGTTATTAATAGTTTGAATAAGAAAACAAAAAATGTAAAAATGTTTTATTTTAAAAAATAGCGGGGGTGCTTTTCAAGATATTATCGAAATGATAATCCTTCCCATGCGTGTTTTAGTTTTTTTTAATTTTATTCTTCATGGTAATCTGTCTTGACAATAAGCCGAGTTGACTAACTTTATGTCTGTAAGTTTGCCTTTATTTATGGAGAGGGCTTCCTACTTGCAGAGATCTCTTCTCTCTATGCAAATCTGTTACTGAGGTTGGGGATGTCACCTCTCTTTAGCCTCGCATGTTGTTGTCCTCCTGTTCCACTCAGTGATAGTGAGCAGCTCATTTGAGTGTTGTGCAAGTCTTTTCTAGTATCTTTAGCTATGCTGACTTATTTCTTGCTTAACGGCCTACCGTTACATTTATAATGTATTTATTACTTATACGAGTACATTTAGGGTCCGGTCGACCCTGAGACGTGAATTTGTTAAGTCACATGTGCCTCTGTTCTCCGGCCCCTTACCTTTCTAGCCGAAACACAGTTATTAAAGTGCACTAATAGTGAATGTTTTCCCAGCATATATCACAGATCATCACATAAACAAGTACTTAACTTATACAAGAAAATATAAAAGAAATGTTAAATTCGTAAGTTTGGCTGTGAGCAGGTTGTAACAACCCGATTCCAAAAAATATTTCACAGATAGAAACCTACTCTATTCTCAAGTAATACAGACTAAACTTTATTCCGGAAAATAAGATTAAATATCTTAACATCTCAGGCTCGACAACGCATTGACAAATTGTTGACAAACGTTGCTTGTAGAAGTTTTGTCTCTAGGTTTTTAGAGACTTCTTCTTGGTTGTATTAGATTTATGACGAGAATTTATAGACTTCGTCTAAAATAAGATTAAATATCTTAACATTTCAGGCTCGACAACGCATTGACAAATTGTTGACAAACGTTGCTTGTAGAAGTTTTGTCTCTAGGTTTTTAGAGACTTCTTCTTGGTTGTATTAGATTTATGACGAGAATTTATAGACTTCGTCTAAAATAAGATTAAATATCTTAACATTTCAGGCTCGACAACGCATTGACAAATTGTTGACAAACGTTGCCCCTTGTAGAAGTTTTGTCTCTTGGTGCTTACAGACTTATTCTTGGTTGTATAAGATTTATGACGAGAATTTATAGACTTAGTCTAAAATAAGATTAAATATCTTAACATCTCAGGCTCGACAACGCATTGACAAATTGTTGACAAACGTTGCCCCTTGTAGAAGTTTTGTCTCTTGGTGCTTAGAGACTTCTTCTTGGTTACAACCAAGATTATGACCTTAGATTTATGACGAGAATTTATAGACTTAGTCTAAAATAAGATTAAATATCTTAACATCTCAGGCTCGACAACGCATTGACAAATTGTTGACAAACGTTGCCCCTTGTAGAAGTTTTGTCTCTTGGTGCTTAGAGACTTCTTCTTGGTTACAACCAAGATTATGACCTTAGATTTATGACGAGAATTTATAAAGTTAGTCTAAAATAAGTAACTCCCATGAATTCACAGCCAAAAATAAAATTAAAATTGCGTACAGTTTTAATCAACTGAACTGTAAACCAATATAATAATAAAAAGTCCACAGTGGTACGCAATTAGTCCCGGCAGAGCTGCGTAACGCCGCAAATTCATTATAGCGGGAGACAATCGGAGATCGGAACGCATTCGGCCGTATACAGCTGCAATGTACCCGCGCGTTTGTATTAATCGGTTAAAATGGTCCAATGTGTTTTTAACAATTGGTTAGTGGTTTTCTACGTAAAGGTGTAGTTGTTAACCGAGTTCAAAAAAAGAGATTCTCTGTTCATCGGTTTTTTTATGTAGTTGGACTGATTTCGCATTATTTTTTTACTTCCCAGGTTTCATTGGTTTTTGGTCAGGATTTGATGATGGGATCCTGGGGAAATCAACGGAACTCTTCAATTATTGGCATATTTTAACCAACTTAAAAAAGGAGGTTTTCAGTTCGTCAGAATTTTTTTCATTACATCAAAATATATTTGTCACATATCACTGGTTTTCATAATACATTCCTAAATTAATCGGAATATTAATGCCATAGTGCAGCAAGTAGGATCAACACGTTTTAAGGGTTCTGTAGTCAAAAAGGAACCATTACAGGAGCCATGTCCGTCTCCCTCACTTTTACTCAGAGACTCTTAGTACTAAAAAGCTGTAATTTGACATGGTTAGTAGCAGTCGATACACAGCGTTTACAAGTTAACTAATAAAAGTCGATCAACTAATTAAATCTACTTGGATAATAACGAAACCTACATTGCACGTGGCCCGACACGCTATTGACAAGGATTTTTTTTTCTTTATTGATAATAACAAACAATTTCTCAATACAGCTTATGTAACCATATTGTTTCACACCTATTATTAGTAAGTAGGCTTGTCCAAATATCTAGATTATGATTTATATATTGTACTGCCTATAAGCTGTTGGTGTGGCAATATTAAAATAAAATAAAATAATATTATATATAAATAAAAAAGTAATTGCACAACCAACACCGTTATTCACAAAATAAAGTTTTTAAATTTAACATCTTGGGATTTCCTCTCTTCATTTTACTGGGACTAACCGTTTCCCCAGTTATTTTTGAGCCCACAGACTTGGAGTGAGGCAGTCAGGGAGTCAAGCTATCTAGCCAATCAGCTCTCAGTATCGTAAAATGAAATAAAAACAACATTAAATACTAAAGACTTCACCTCCAGACATTTTGAAGGACTATTAACATGTAACCTTACATGAAGTTCTAAATGGATAGACGAAGAGTCGAATGCTTTTAAACTATTCAATGTAGGTATTTTGAGAGAATATGGGTCATACAGGGTAATTCGGGTGAACCAATTCGGGTGAAAAACTTATATAGAAACCATCTCCATTTACAGTAGTAGAGCTCTTAGTGCAGAGTTCGTTCGGGGAAGTACTACCACCTTACACATTTCTGCCGTGTACCGTGTACAGTACTGTGTTTCGGTTAGAAAGCTAAGGCCGGTGAAATCAACATCACGTCTCAGGGACGACAACGCGTTGGCGATGCCCCTGGTGTTGCAAATTTCCATTGACGGCGCTGCCTACTATGGTGGACCGTCAGACTGTATGTTGGCCCAAATGGCATAAAAAAAGCTGATGATAGATGTATCGGGAATAAAGTTTTTAGAAAAAACAAATGTAGTCAATGGCATAACAGACATAAATAACTAAAAACGATTTTTCAAATAAAATTATCCAGTTTAGGATCTTGCCCTATATTTTATAAATTCAGAATGCCATGGAAAAATCAATCTTATATATATCACAATAAAGTCTATCTATTCATCGAATTGGAAGATAGTTACTTTAGACTTTACATTATTTTATCTACGGGTTGTAATAACGCATTTAGAATTCTGTTGCGACTACCACGATTCAACAGCGCTTAGATGCTGTCTGGCGCAAGGAAACAGCCACTCTGCTGGGAAGAACCTTGAGATTAGATAGAAGAATAGTATTCTAAATATGACAGCTAATAAGGTAGATGGTCCTCTGATGTGGAACCTCACACAGAGGACGAAAACTTAAATCTTTTAGTTTTATTTACCGCTATAACTAACTCAGTTTAAGATATTACTAACACTATTGGGTTTCTGTGTTGCCTTATCAAATAAATTTTATTATTATTATGTCGTTTAAACTATTATCATTTAACACAGTAACTTATGTGTATATTCGTACGATACACTTTGCGGTATAACTTAACCTGAGCAGCGAATGTAACCTCTTTATAAAAAAGTTAAAGGTTACCACAGACATTTAAACATAGACTTACGTCAAAAATGTTATAGTACCCATTTCACTTTTATGTTTTAGTTTTATGTACCGCTCTAATAACACAATTGGGTTTCTGTGTTGCCTTATCAAATAAATGTTATTATTATTTAGGTGAAGGTGAAAGGAAAAGGTAAACCTCTAATGACCTTTACAGGGTGTGAAGGACTCGGACGAAGCTTTACAAAAATACCTCGTTTAAGTTTAAAAATGTTATTAAAATTCAAAATCTTTTATTCACCCCCAATGTCATAAGGGATGAATAGAAATTGATACAAATTGCTAAACAACACTAATCTCAAAAGAGCCGTTTAAACGAAGTGATTAATTTTCATTATAAAAAGTTTTACTGACCAAAAAAGTCAACTTGACATGGATAAATTTTTATAATAATGAATTATATCTCCTGTAAAATACTTTGGTATAAATATTACAGTTAAAACCAGTTTTTAGATAGAACGCGTTTTTCCCAGTAAGAACTAGTTTTTTCTATGCCTTTGTTAAAACTTGAATTAACTTTGTTTACGTTACAACAAAATAACTAAAACCGATATTTAGATTTGCGTTTTGGACACTGATAAATAAGTAAGTACGTCCCGTATCTATATCTCTTGACGGTTATTGTGAATCACAATGTTACAAATTTACTTCTTGAGTATCTTCAGTATATCAGTTTTACTCGTTTCGATAGTACAAGCTCTGCTTTGTTTGGAATCAGATGGCCGTGTGACTCAGGTTTCTCCTCAAATATCATCAGCAAACAGCCTATGACAGAACATACACTCTGCATGTTCTGAGTTCGGAGTTTGATTTTCTATCAAGGCATCTGGTTCACTGTCTGAGTCAAACTGTACCACCTTGTCATCATCTGAATCAGCTTTATTATTGTTAGTCTTGGTTTTTTGTTTTGGTTGTTTACCTTTGGCTTTCTTTTCGTTTTGATTTTTATTCTTTGCCTCTATCAATTTACTTTCTCTTTCTATATTTACTAATAGTTATTCGAAGTGATATTTTGGCACCTAAATATGGAATAGTCCATATTTGGACACCACCAACTGTCCATATTTGGCATATCTAACCAATTTACTTATACATTTATATAAAAACTAAACAAAACAATACAAATAAAAACCTAAAGAATGTCCCGGGATAATTAGTACTGCCACCATACCCATTTCTGCTGTGAAGCAGTAATACACTTTATTCTGTAGAAAAGTAAGGCCGCCTGTGAAATTACAGGCACATGAGACTTTACAACTTCACGTCAGAGGGTCGACAAGCATTGACAATGCCTCTGGTTTTCAAATTTTCATAGGCGGCGGTGACCACATACCATTAGATGGACTACTTGTCAGCTAGCATGACATAAAAACAAAATTTAAAAAAAAATATATTACCAAAGCAATTAATCATAAGCACGCACGAAAAGGGGTAACATTTGTAGATATTTCAACAAAAACAGAAGTACTAGTGCCCGATCGTAAGGTTAAGCCATCAATTTCTCATTTAAAGCATTTCAACCTCACTCTAGTTTCTGTAGCGTACCCCAATTTAAACTAACACTTATCATTGGCCAATATCAAATGACATTTATCGCACTAGGTACTAATGAATTATTGCTTGTAGTTCTACATCGCGATATCAAGTTTAATCCTTGGAGATATCCATGACGATATTCATGAGCTTATAGCGTTTTTTTGAAGATTCTTTAGGCGTTTTATTTATAAAAAATGATTAGAGTGAAATTTTAAGATGCGCGCGCATCACTGTAACACAAAAGTAACAGCCCCCTTATTCTGCTAATACAAACTATGTCGGCGAGCCGCTTCACGGAGGCCTCGGAGAGCTTACCTCTCACGTGATTAGTAGTATTAGCGTAGAGACAGAGCATAGAGGCCGCGACTGTATTAGAATCGGTACAGTCATTTTATTTTAAGTAAGTGAGATTTAGAAAGAAAAGAATGAGATAAAAAAAAATAAGTTTTAAAAGTAGCAAAGTCGTATTTAGAGAAACAGCCTAGGCTTTTTTTTATTTCAACGAATCTGAATTGAAACTGGTGATAACTTTAGTAACGCTGACTTCTATAAGTGCTCTAGTTTAAGTTTTATTTCCATAGTTTAGTTTGAGTCCAGTTCCGCTTGTAACTTGCACCCTTACTAAATAACCTTGAAGGGTTGAAACTTCCAAAGTAATTGTCACACGTTAAGCTTTGGCCCTATTTGGTATTAAATTGTATTTTATTACATTTCTAGCCTACCCTATAATCGTTGTCCTGTCCAATATTTTTTTTCCCGAATTTTCCATGTTTATTATTTTAAATATTATTATCTTAAATTCTCTCTCTTTACAATTATTGGCCCAAAGCTAAAAAGGAAAACACCCAATTTGAATATAGATAATAATATTTGAATTAATTTTTCAACACAGATAAAACAATATAATGATATCCGCGGGAAATATAAGGTTCTTAGGGAGCGCGATTTATTCAAATAGGCTTTCACAGGCACTTATGAATGGCCAGACTCTAACATGTATGTAGTATATAAGAATAGTTTTCAGTGTTTTTATACTTTTTCTTCACTGTACCGATTTACAAGTCAATAGCATTTTTAATTGTTGAGAAGAACTGCCGTGATATACAAACAGACAGGTGGTAAGTTCAGTAGCTTTGATGAGCGCCCTTTTAGGGACACATGTTTTTTTTTACTTTTAAGTCTCACCTTATTTCAAATGGAAATCTAAAGCGTGATTACTGTACGGCGATTATCTAATGCGGAGATCATTCGAATACCCAGCGTTACTCATTTTCTCTCTGTCGATGCAGAGATGTGTGAAAGAGACACCAATACCCACCCATCAATCTACACTAATATTTTTTTATGTATAAAAAAAAAGATTTGTATTTTTATTTGTAATGAATAAACTTAAAATGACTGGGTCGATTTAAGTCATTATTTGACTATTAGAAAGCTATTCTATTCCGAATTGACAGGCCAGTTGGCTTGGTGGTTAACGACCTGACTGCTAGTCTCAGGTCGCGGGTTCGATTCCCACCCAGGACATACATTTGTGTGCCTGTTTTTTCTGTGTCTGGGTGTTAATATCTATATAAGTATAATATGTATTTATAGAAAAATAAAAGTAATATATGTAGTATATCAGTTATCTGGTTTCCATAGTACAAGCTCTGCTTAGTTTGGGATCAGATGGCCGTGTGTAAAAGAATGACCCAGGATATTTATTATTAATTAACATAGGATATATTACCTAATGATCCATAAGATTCTTCAGGAACACGGGTGAAACCAGAGGCGAAACCTAGTCTAGTATAATTTTAATCATCGAATTTTATCGTGACCTAATTAAATTCCAACACAATTCAATCTCAGCAACTCAGCAACACTGGCTTCAACATTATGAATATCGCGACGTTCGGACGTAAATTACGAGGCGTCCGGACTGACAGACAGACGGACATGTGCAACGGTGTCAGGTGCAGCTGCTGCCTTGATTAATGGCCCTCAACTTTCTGATGTTGCATCATATGAGGTTGTTAGTGCTTTGGGGTGTTTGCATGCTGGTTTGGTTGTAGCTTTGGAACTGTTTCACTCACTTTCAGTTTAGTAAGTAGCACGCGTCCTTCTCCATTTTGTTAGCTGTTCTCATGCGAAAATTCAGCGATCTGTTGCTCCGTTTAGATGTGGAGGAAGGAGGAACACTCACGTCACAGCATTCGATTTCAATACCAACTGATGTATCATCGCCTAACAATTATTTTATTTATACCTTATTTATACCTAGAAAATAAGGTTCCTTTGACGCACCATCACCTCAAAACTACTGAACATACGCTAAGATGAGTGAATCTAATGAAGAAATTCGATTAATTTTAAAATTTTACTACAAAAAAGATAAAATGCAACGCAAGCCGCGAAAAAAAATTGCGATGTTTATGGACCTAGTGCAGGGTCTGTGAGAGTAGCACAAATTTGGTTTAAGCGTTTTCAATCCGGAAATTTTGATGTCAAAGATGCACGTCGCTCTGGTCGCCCCATTACGGATAAAATGGATGCCATTTATGAAAAAATGGAGCAAGATCGGCATATCAGTAGTTACGACGTAGCTGAAGAACTGGGAATTGACCACAAAACAGTTTTGGCGCATTTGAAAAAAACTGGGTACACAAAAAAGCTAGATATTTGGGTACCTCACGAGCTCACTGAAAGAAACCTAATGAACCGTGTACTCATTTGTGATTCTTTATTACGACGTCATGAAACCGAACCATTTTTGAAGAAGCTGATAACTGGTGATAAAAAGTGGATCACGTACAACAAGAACGTGCGAAAAAGGTCACGGTCAAAGGCCGGTCAGGCTTTACAGACTGTGGCGAAATCCGGGTTAACTCGCAACAAGGTGATGCTGTGTGTGTGATGGGATTGGAAGGGCATTATTCATTATGAGCTGTTACCACCAGGCAGGACCATCGATTCTGAACTCTACTGCGAACAACTGATGAGATTAAAGCAAGAAGTTGAGAGAAAGCGGCCGGAATTAATCAACAGAAGGGGTGTGGTTTTTCATCATGATAACGCTAGACCTCACACATCTTTAGCCACTCAGCAAAAATTAAGAGAATTTGGCTGGGAGGTATTAATGCATCCGCCGTATAGTCCTGACCTTGCACCTTCAGATTTCCACCTGTTTCGGTCTCTTCAGAATTCTTTAGGCAGTGTCAGGTTAACATCACGAGAGGACTGTCAAAACCACTTGTCGCAGTATTTTGATCAGTAGTCCCAAAATTTCTATAGCAATGGGATCATGTCCCTACCTACAAGATGGCAAAAAGTTATCGAACAAAACGGTACCTACATACTTTAGTTAAATGTAAATAAACTATATTAAATATGTTTTGAATTTTCTTAAAAAATGCGAAAGAACTTTTTCACCAACCTATTATGATGTGATAAACGCGGTTGAAAACCGCGAGGGACAGCTAGTTTATTATATACCTAATACATTTAATACCTGGTTGTCATTAGATTCCTTAAAACCCCAATTTTAACTACATTATACTCACCCAACAGATCCTCCAGTCTCAAACACAGGGCGAAGTATATCCTAATCAACATTTTTTTTAAATAATATAAACGGCTTGACTGCGATCCCACCTGATAGTAAGCAGTGATGCAATCATTGATGTTGAAGCGCACTAGTTTATTAAGAGTCTATTCACCCTAGACTTTCTATTCCTTCACTTCAACCAAAAAAGTCATTGTAACGAAAATTTTCATGAATGTATCAGGGCATACCCGATCGTTACTATGTAAATTACCGAAGGATTTTAACATTTAACGACAGCCGCTTAAACTCCAAAGTGAACTTTAGTAGTGGAATTTCGCTCAAATTATGTGAAGTAACATTGGGCGGGAAATCTCGAGCATGCTTCGTAAATAACTCTTGGTTATTATAGGGGTTTGAAAATGCGATAAACATGGATATGGCGCCTCATATAATAATTTTATTTAGGTAGATTATTGTTATATGAATATTCCAGGATATTTTATTTCTCTCTGCACTTATGATAAAATAATAAATAAATATCCAGGGAAATTCTTTCTACACAGCCATCTGATCTCAAACTAAGCAGAGCTTGTACTGTGGAAACCAAATAACTGATATATTACATATACAACTTTTTTTTTTGTAAATACATACATACATAAATGTTTATCCTGCGTGGGAATCGAACCCGCGAGCTGCGACTTGGCTTTCAGGTCGGTGTCCACCAAGCCAACTTGCCTGTCAAAACTGTGTACTACTGCTGTGTGCCTAGAACTTATAAAGGTCACATCTTCTGAAGTCACTGATTCGGCAGCCACTCTAAAAATTTGTTTGGGACAGTTGGCTTAGTCGAGACTCTGACCACTAGACCACAGGACGTAGGTTCGATTTTCAACAAGGACAAACATGAATGTGCAAAAAACAAGTAGGATGTCGGTTATTTGGTTTCCGTAGTACAAACTCTGCTTAGTTTGGGACCATATATTATATGTGTAAAAAATTGCAAATTAAGCAGAGTTTTACTATTTATAAATAAATAAATATCCTGGGACATTCTTTACACACGGCCATCTGGTCCCAAACTAAGTAGAGCTTTGTACTATGGAAACCTAATAACTAATATATTACATATACTACTTTATTTGTAAATGCATACTTATATAGATATTTACACTCAGACACAGAACAAACAGACATGTTCATGCTCACAAATGTTTGTCCTGGATGGGAATCAAAACCGCGGCCTGCAACTTGGCAGTCAGGTCGCCGACCACCAAGCCAACTGAGCTCGTAGAGTCAGTATGCTGCTCAGTTGACATCTCTGAGCTTATTTGATGATTCATGGTTATCATAATTCAAACATCCTTTGCGGAGAGAGCTTTGGTATCAATAACACATGTTAATTCTGACGTATTTGCTTAATGAGTACCTAACTGTTGTAGTGTAAAATTGAGTATTTTTGTGTATTGTTTTGCGAAATATACGATTATTTATATATTTTCGATTTGCTGTAGATAATCCTGCCCCCTTATTCAGCTAATACAAACTTCGTCGGCGAGCCGCTTCACGGAGGACTCGGAGAGCTTATCTCTCACGTGATTACTAGAATTAGCGTAGTTCGCGAAAAAGACAGAGCACGTCATTTTCCTTACAGAATCGAGCCCTAGGCATGAACTGTCACGCCATCTTGGGATCGATTCCCACTTTAGTCATTTACACTTCGAGGTAAATAAAAAAAATCTCAGAAAGTTTATTTGTAAATCTATGGATTCCATAAGAATGTCTTCAGTTTTACAGAATTTTTTTTTTATATTTTAATAACAGAATACGAATGAAGAAATAAAAACGGCGAAGGAAAGACGAGGAAAATATAAAAAAATACATGTTTGTACCAACATAATAATACTAACAATGCAATTAGCTACCAACCGAGCAATTTAATTTTAAACTCGCAGTAATAATGGGGAAGAGGGATAATGAAGTAAACGAATTTCCTTTGGGACCTGGCGCTAACAAGCAATTACATAACAAACGGTCCAGCCGTCCCAGGGCGCTTCATTGAGTAAATAATACCTGTTTGTTGCAATTTTCTCGTGAACTTCATTGGTTTATATAAAAGGGTTTAATAATTAAAACAGGATGCTGCTGTTGAGATTAATTCTGGCCTCTTCTTATCTAGCATCCGCCTGCGGTTTTACCTGCCTTACCGAAGGATATTATACAAGATATTATATATATTAAAAAGGAGAAGCTGACTGACTGACATCGCAGGGCCTAAACTTAAAGGGTTAGAAACTTGACATTTTTCACAGGGGTTTATTTTATATTTAAGAAAGGATTTTTGAAAATCCATCCCCTAAGGGGGTAAAACGGGGGTTAAAAATTTGTATGAAACAATGTGTTTTCTTGGTAGCCTTCTAACTAAACGCGGGTGAATCCGCGGGGGATAGGCAATTCAGAAAATAGAATTATTCTGAGATATTCTTTACACACGGTCATCTATTAGTCTACTATCATCAAATCTAGTAATTAAAAATCTTCATCACAACTTTCCTTATCTTAAATATTTTTTTCATCTCCTGTTTTATAATAGTTGCCAAATTCTCAGAAAACTTATTTTGTGCTACCAAACAATTAGCTTAGAGTTAATAAATATCCTGAGACATTCTTTACACACGGCCATCTGATTTTAAACTAAGCCGAGCTTGTACTATGGAATCCAGATAACTGATGTACTACGTTTTTAAATACATACTTACCTATATGTATAGATATTTACAGCCAGTAATATTTATCTAATATAACTAATTGACTCAGGCGTGACCTTCCATTGTAAGATTATAAAAAACAAATATATTGTAACTAATTCCGCTGGATCTTCTTCTCTGTCAAGTCCCAAACAAGGAAACTCAACAGGAAATCGACACGTATTTCGCTTCTACACGAAGCATCTTCAGGGCCCGCTGTCACTGAGTCGACGCACTAGCCTGCTGCTAGCTACTACCTCGTGACTCGTATGTGGTGCTAGTGCGTCGACTCAGTGACAGTGGGTCTAAACCAAATTTAATTTCAATACGATCACCCGTTTCGAAGCCTATTCGAGATACACTTTCCATATTCTAGGCTTTTTACTTTCTTTAAAACTAGATTTACTATTTTCCTTTTGCCTCACCAGTGAACCAAAACAAAACTAATAGAACTACTCATTTTTATATTTCTGTTTACTAAGTCTTAACGAGTTTTCCCTTCATTCTATGCCTAAATTATAAGGCTCTAACTTAATAATAACCAATATACGTTTTACGAAATATCTCGATATTATTTAATATCTAATACCAATATGTGAAATTGAAGTATGTAATATTTATAATGTCTAATCATAAACGACCATTCTCGGAAATTTTGTATGTCTGAAAACGGGCGATGGGATTTAGATGAAGTCTGGCATAAAATATTTTGTTGATCAACATATAGGATACACTTCATCGTATAGTAGGTATATAAGATCCCCGCGGTTTTGATTCCCATCAAGGACAAACATGTGCATGAACATGGATGTAAATATCTATATAAGTATGTTTAAAAAATATATATATATGTAGTCGATCAGTCATCTGGTCTCCATAGCACAAGCTGGGATCAGATGTGAGTAAAGAACTTCCCAAAATATCTATTATCATATTTTTTGTAAGGTTCCGTCGCCATATTTTGAAAACGGGACCCTATTACTAAGACTTCGCTGTCCGTCTGTCCGTCTGTCTGTCTGTCTGTCTGTCTGTCTTTCTGTCAACAGGCTGTATCTGATGAACCGTGATAGTTAGTTGAAATTTTCACAAATGATGTATTTCTGTTGCAAATTTCCATTACAATCCGTTCCATAGTTTAGGATTCTATAAAGGACATACAGACAAACTTTTATTTTTATATACATATATAGATGACATTGTGTTTTGTTACCCACTAATACTTTGTAATTTGACTGGATAACTTCGTTTAACTCAATTTTCCTACCTCAGTGCCGTGCCGTCAGAATCTGTGAATTATTAACCGTAAAGTTTCCACTTGGTGAAAATATTTAAGAGGGTTGTACATATTTCATTTTATACAAGTCGTGTCACGCGACGTGGCTTGAATATCCTCACTTTATTGGATTTTTAAGAGTAGAAGAGCTCTTACTGCTGAGTTCGTCCGGGGAAGTTCTACCACCTTACCCATTTCCGTCGTGAAGCAGTAGTGCAGTTGTATTACTGTGATTTGGTTAGAAAGGTAAGGGAGGCGGTGTAATTACAGGCACATGAGATTTAACAACTTCACATCTGAGAGTCGACAACGCATTTGCGATGACCCTGAAGTTGCGAATGTGTATAGGGGGCGGTAACCACTTCCCATCATGTGGACCGTATGCTTGTTTATCGGCCCAAGTCGTATATCGGAAAAAATCTGGAAATGTATATCTATACAGGGTGACTGGTGAGATACCTTCGATATGAGGATGTGATAGTTGGCGATCATATACGAGTATGATGAAAAAAAATTACATTAAAAATAAATATTAAATTACTTCTTACTAAACTTAGTAAACAGTACACCGAGAGTCCCGTATTTACCTGCGCAATACTTGGATACGCGCAGCGCGCTATCAACACAGAATACATAGGTACGTACACTGTACAGCTGTTGCCTACCTACATCAAGACCTTTCCCCATGAGCATGATCCGTTTTCCCTTCATACTTTAATCCTGGCTCAGGACAGGCAAAACTACCTAGGTAATCACTAATTTGTTGACTAAATAAAGTGTAGAATGTAGACAATAGAATTTGAGACAAGGTAAAATCTACAGGGCCACTGAAAAGTTCAAGAACCCAAGGTTCTCAAGGTATTTTCGACGTATTATAAAATGGAATCATACCTATGTACATCGATTGAATTTAATTAATCTACCTACCTACCTTCAAGTTGTTCAAAGTGTGTACCGCTAGGGGGGCTAGCGCGTGCCGCACGTGACTAGATCAACTTAAACAACAAACACCGCGGCGTGTTTAGAGAGTAAATAGAGAATATCTACATTTCACTTATTTTTAGAGAAATTTTGGTAAAAAATTAAGCACCTAATTTTATTACATCATTTTACCGAGAATCGAGTACCGAGTACTCTCCATAAGTATCGAAGGTATCTCACCAGTCACTCTGTACGTATTGGGTGTCACTATTTTAGATGGCATAGATTTCTATGATCGCTAAGGTAGTCGAGTGGTATAAAGCTCTAGCAAGGTAATATTTACGTATATATTTTTTAGAATTGATTACCTATAGTCTGGGATTGGAAAAGGGGCCGAGAGGTGGCAATGTTCACCACTTGTCACTTTAGGAGTGGAAATGATCTTCGATGGAATGGGGACCTCTGCCTACCTCTTCGAAGATAATGGGCGCGAGGGTATAAAGATGAAGATTTTTGAAGAAGGGGCTTTAAATAAATAATAAATTCCTTGATATATACATAGTTTAAAAGATTTTTTAAACGACTTGGGCCGATCAACTAGGATGGTTAGTTGTCACCGACACAGGGACATCGCCAATGCCTAGTCGACCCTGAGAGGTGAAGTTATTAAGTATCCTGTAATATCAAAAGATTTATTACTAACAGCAAAAATGTTTTTATTGCAAGTTTTATAATATTGCTGCAGATTAATTTACCTTCTTGGAGACTGTCGCCAGCCATGCTAGTTGCACTTGACAGGTAATTGCCTTCAAAGCTTTCTATAGAACGCCAACACATTGTTAGTTTCTGGTGTACCAAATGTCCAGTGGGGGAGGAGACCACGTACCATCGGGTGGACCGTATCCCTGTTTGTCAGTATACTTGACAAAAATAAGCACAACCTACAGCCACACGCACTCACACATCTTTCCTTCCTTATAATTTTTAGTTTTTATAGTTTAGATTTAACTTACAAAATTATTTTTTATAATATTTAAGAAAAATATTTGTCACTAAAATAAAAATATTTGTATCGATGTTCGTGGGGTGGAGACCTGATGTCCTGAAATACAGGCACTGCCTTACTTAGGCACCAGCCTCCCGCAAATTAAGTGCTATTGTAAAATTTTTGGTAAATCAAGTTGTTCATATTTTTTTTGTAACTTGTTGTGGGAGATAAATAAAAATAAATACATTATTATTATTTATACAACGTGTTACAAAATACCCCGTAAAAATATAATTGATTTATATATATTATATATAAGCCAACAACCCTAGTAAGCTGTCATGTCAGGGATCCAGATTATTTAACAGAAAGGCCTACTCACCTATTTTACCTAATAATTGTCTTCTTTAATAGTTTTTCTATTTTTCATTCATAAAAATCAGTATTATTTTTTTCTGGGTATGTTGTACAGCGTTACTACGGTTCTTAAATATTGTGAATGGACTCGATAAGGCCCCATTTACCCTCCATTCGGGTAGTTTTGTAAAACTCTGTATATCCGGCTCCATTTGAAGTTCTGGTTCTCCTCGGCTTATGGTTGTTCACGGGCGTAACGGAAAGTGTTAGTTCAAATAAAAGAAGTCCGATAAATATTTGAATCAAAACTGTATTTCTATTTTAAGTTGTTACAATGCGGAAGGCGAGACAGTTTCTACAAGTGTAGTGCACGACAGGTGTCCAACTCAACTTGTAAGTGCAGTGATTCTGAGATCCCTCCGACCGGCCGCTTGTCAGTATGTAGACTGCGTCGACTGCGGCTAGGTGGCTCTGGCATCCCGATTAATCAAAACAACTACTCCTATAATAAAACATATTACATTAAAAATATAACAATAATTTCAAAAGTTATACTTCTTTAGGCGCGTTATGAAAAAATTATGAGAGTGAAATTTTATGATGCGCGCGCATCAGTGTAATACAATATTCTCACGGATTAAGTTAGCTGATAAACATCGCACAAATCGCAACTGAAAGTGTCAATGAGTGAGTAATGATGTTATTGTCTATAATAACCTAAAAACGTCAATACTTTTTATTCGTTGCTACAGACAGGTGCAAAGAGTTAAGACACTACAATTTCACGACTGAATAGTAAAAAATGCTTTTAGTGCAGTTTTTCTCACCTATAATTTCGGGTATAACTTCTTACGTGCGTACACATCCACGTTTTTTTATTCATAAAATATTAAGTGACTGAAATTTATGTATAATTGTCTATGAAAGTAGACCACCAATGTGAATTCTCTCTTGGCGGTACGTTTCCAATTTTAGGCTGGTCACATACGCTCGACTGGCACGATTAGTAGAATGTAGCCTATTCACTATTTTCGCCTATCGACATTTGCAACACTAAGGGCATCGCCAATGCCTTGTCGACCCTGAGACGTGAAGTTGTTAAGTCTCATGTGCCTGTAATTTCACCGGCCCCCTTACCTTTCTAACCGAAACACAGTAACACAAGTGCACTACTGCTTCACGGCAAAAATGGGTAAGGTGGTAGTACTTCCCCGGACGAACTCTGCACTAAGAGCTCTACTACTCGAAAAGTTTCTTAGAGTAACGTAGGTTACAAACTGTAAATACCAGCGAAGCAAAATAGTGCCTATTTTGTAATTAGCAAACAACTTAGCAATATCAATTTCACCCTAGATTTTAAACTGAGCACGAACTTGAGATAACTTACAGAAGTTAGTAGATTCACAATAGACAAGAAATGGTATCGCATGAATTACTTGACTATAACTTAGTTCTGTAAGTTATTGAAATTTTCCAGATCCACTTCAAAATGAAATTCCGTTCCGATTTCAATCTTTGTAAAGGATTTTGACTGTTCATTTTAAATCAAAGCTTTTAACCCGTAGAATAATTAATTAAAGTGAAAGTGCGTTTGTTTGTCCGGTTAACTTTGCTTTGTAAGCAACGTATCAATTATAAGCTTTTCTTAATTATTGTTTAAATTTTTGACGGGCCAGTTGCCTTGGTGGTAAGATATGCCATGCCACAGGTCGTGGGTTTGATTTCCAACCAAGACAAATATTTGAGTACATGATCATGTCTGTTCTGTGTCTGGATGTAAATATCTTTTTTTTTATTATAGTATATATAGTTATTTGGTTTCCATAGTACAATCTCTACTTAGTTTGGGATCAGCTGGCCGTGAGTAAATGTCCTAGCATTTTTTCACCCTAACGCAGACATTTTGATGAGCGCTGAGGACTCGTTTCCATTAAGCACTAAAACTAGGCTGAGGGTGCCCCAATTGAGGCTCAAACCCCAGCTTAGGGCTACAGGACATGAGACCCAAATAAATCATTAATTGGGGCCAGGTCGGATTTTTACGTGAAACAAACTATGTATATAGAAACAGGCAAGGGCAAATAGTTGGGTTTCCTATTCGCTTTTTTTTAAATAGGAAATAGTAATTTATTTGTTTTAACATGCAATTTTATCGAATTTTGACTGGCAAGCGAATACTAGTAACAATAAATGAATAAACGATAGAACACGGTATTGTACCGAGCGAAACAGCTATCTACATTTACGCTGTCTCTTTCACGCAAGCGTTACGCGTATAACCCCATGTTGTTACATTTATCCCGCGTCAGTTATTACAGCTTTCACACTTTATCTTCTATAGAAGGTAAATACATAATTTAGGTATGCACCATTACAACCCCATGGGGGAAACGAGCGGAATGTGGCCAGGTAATGGAAGTTTCTGGAAGTACCGACCTCGAGTTTACAAAACGCCTGGAGGCCTCGCTTCATTTCCATATTTAGCATTTTTGAGGTTGCATCTAATAACGTTACTGGAAATGAAAATTGTATTTCGCTTTACCTGTTTCTGAAATAACTGAAAACTTTCTTCACAAGATTAAATTTTACAAGATATTCAGACTAATGTAATATGTGAAATCAAATTATGGGAATATAAAATATGTATAGTATTTTTTATATCACATGGGCCTATAAACAAGCAGACGGCCCACCTGATGGTAAGTGGTCACCGCCGTCTACGCCAGGGGCATTGCCAATGCGTTGTCGTCAAGGTCTTAAGTCTCATGTGCCTGTAATTTCACCGGCCCGCTTACCTTTTTAACCGAAACAGTAATACAAGGTGTATTACTCTGCAGTTACTCCTGAAGTTGTGTGCACTACTGCTTCACAGCGGAAATGGGTAAGGGTCTTACCTTAGGTTAAGTACTTCCCCGGACGAACTCTGCACTAAGAGCTCTAATAAATGTCTCTATATGTCAAATCACAGCTTTCTCGTACCAAGAGTATCTGAGTTTAACCTCGGAAAGACGGATACAGAAAATATGGGTTTCTAGTTGACTACATAACCTTAATAATTAGGTAAGCCATGAGCACACTTTATGAATTCCCATCTCAAAACCCTGTAAAACTTACTAGGCAAACATAAAAAAGTGCCAAGATAAATGTTTGAAAGCGTTTTAATTCACTTTTAAGTGTCTCAGTCTATTTAAGGCTGTAGCTCGAAACGAGCTGTTTAGTGGCGCCACTGTAGCAGATAAGCTCACCGTGGATTACCAGGAGACGCTTAAAATTTAACTGCTAAATACTAAGTAGGGTAAGAGTCATTGTTTTTATTTAAAAAAATAATGCTGTAGCTAGGGATGGAATTGTGGTACGAATATTTTTTATAATTATGCCACCCCTTGATACTAAGTTAAGGGCTTTCCGTTTCCTTTTATCCTAGATCTTGCGTTCTCTCCTTTTCTAATAATTTTACAATGCATTTATCTCTTCTCTTTTCTCTTACAGTTTACATCCGCTCGCGGTTTCTCCCGCATCTAAAATATGAAATATATCCTATTGCTTTTTTTATGACCACTACGTATCTAAGTGTTAACAAATGTGGCATTACTGGGATTATATAGATACTAGCTGTCTCCCGCGGTTTCACCCGCGTTTATCAGTATCATATATAGCCTATAACCATCTAGGAAAAAATCCACGTCGAATGGTAGCAGTCCTATCCCGATATGTTCTGTAGTTTTGATGTGATGGTGCGTCAAAGATAATAAATAACTAAATAAAATGATATGCAAAAATCCATTTGATGGTACTTAATACTCACCTACTATCCCAGTCCCTACTATACTAGTCCCATCAGCACGATACATTTTCAATTTTAAAGGGTATTGCATCGCACCAAGCTTTTATGTGATTTCGGATTGAGTTTTGAAACATGTATTAAAATAAAATGTAATTGAAATTAAAAGCACTAAGGAGTGCAAATAACCCAAGAAATAACTTTCAACCCCTTTTGAAATTCGTTAGGCGATTAGTTGAACAGTACTTCCATAAATTCTGTTAAAGAATGTTTATGAAAAATTTGAAGTAGATTGGACCAAGGAATCACTTTGTCTCATACAAAACATTGCCCTCGTTTTTCACCCCCTTGGGGGTAAAATTTCGGAAAATCCTTTCTTATCGTATCTACGTCATACAATGAACACACCCTCCGTGTTTCATTATAAACTAACGTATATAAACTCGTTAATGTTAGAAATGAAACTTGACATATTATAAATATTAAGGTTTTATATAAATACTTTTTTATATAAAACCTTCGCTGTTTTTTTAAATTCTTGGTTCCCAAACTGTATCATCAATCATAATAACACTACTTTTTTTTTAAATTTGTTTTTACATTTTCTACGGTCTCTTAGTCCGTACTCTTTGAAGATTCTACGATAAATTATTTTAAGATTAATTGTATTGTGTTTTTATAAATTAACAAATAACATTACTTTATAATCAGTTGAGTCAACGTTATGTAACTTCTAGCGTGTTGTCATACATGAACATGGAGTTGGCAGAAACCTGCAGCGCGCTGTCGAAGTCTTTTCAGTACTTAGCCTAATACCAGGTCCCAACAAGGAACGCCTGGTGGAGGGGATGCTCGATCCTGGTGTTTTGTATCGATATTCTGGATCGTTTCGATCGAAGAATGGATCATTCTCACTGTACTATATCGACCCGATCAAATCATACGATTTAGTGTATCGGTAAATCGAATGATCCTCTTCTACCGTTAGAAGACCGTTCCTTCATATTGATCTTCTTAAGTACCAATCGATATGGATTGAGGATCTCTAGTGCAAGATCCTTCCGTTTGCTGAACTGTCCAATTTCATCTATTTAAGGCTTGTGTATGACTGAAATCTGATGACGGTAAGTGGTGATATGTTCGAAGTGTTAAACAAGTTCTAGAAGAGAAGTGGTACCCACCCATCCAGGCGGAAACTTCGAAGTACCCTACTAACGACGAAATTAGTTAAAAGTGTACATTACTTTAATAACAAATTATATATAAAGCAACCCGTCTTGGCATAGCCTGAGATCGTAATCATAGTTTTATCATGACAGTCATGACTCACGTTTGTGAGCCGGAGCTGAAAACCGGTTCACAGATCAGCTCAAATATTGCCGACCGATCACAGAGTCTCTACGCCGATGCCGCGCCGCAGTTCGACAACGACCAATATGACAGAATAGGTCACAGACTGTAACATTATAAGTGAGCCGTGAGCTGTTTAGTTTGCTCTTGAGCCGCAGATCGACAGTCCAAGTAGGTGTGATCTGATCTGTTGAACCGGTTCAGAGCTGAGTTACACATGCCTAGTAAGAACCTAAAGAAAGAATTAAATAATCGTAAATCTACACCAAAATCCATTGCGTAGCTCAAAAGAACTAACCCCACAAACCGTCAGACATAAAGAGTAATGTTTTACACCGTTTAAGTATATAATAAAACATTAAAGACGATGGGAAAACGACGGAAAATAAGGTAATAAAAGACAATTTAAAGATTTGCATTCGCCATTACGATGAATATTGGTAGTCTGTTCCTGAATGATAACATATCGTGAAATTAGTCGTTAAATTTGCTTTAGAAGAAAAAACTTAGGGCACGACAAGTCCGTAGGATTTGGCCCAAAAGAATATGAAAAGCGATTGTGCTTTTGTGGAATATTTTATTATTTTATAATTTGGCAGGCATTATGGCAGGCATTATCACCTAGTGGCGGAAGATCTTCCCTTTTTCAAAAAATTCAAAATTCAAAACCATTTATTCAGTTTAGGCCTTCGGAGGCCAAATTCTTATGAAGGTCAAATTTAAAGTTATTGAAGCTACAACCGGTTCGGAAGTCAGCCTTCAACTGAGAAGAACCGGCAAGAAACTCAGCAAGGTTACATTCTTTTTTTATTTGTTATATAAATTTTTATCTATTCTGACTTTTTGGCTATTTTATGATTTCAATTTTACATAATTTTATATTTAACAATTACAAAATACTTATTATAGGTAACATTAAAAAACAAAACAAAAAAAAATATGAAAAGACTACAAAATAGAAAATAACAATAATTAGGTACTTACAACTTAAACAAGAGATTTAGAGGTGCACTGTGGAGAGAGCAGCTATTTCCATACATTTTTATCTTCAATATAATGAACTACCTTGTAATACGCTTTTTCTTTCAAAACTTTCCTAATATAATTTTTAAATTTATGATCAGACATTTTGGTTATTGAAAGCGGTATCTTATTATAAAATCGAACACACTTGTTAACTTTAGTTAGTCTAAAGTATGGAACAACTAACTCCTCCCTTTGTCTTGTATTTATACTATGAATATCTAATTTTGACTCAAACACTCCTATGTTTCTACGTATAAACATTATATTTTCATAAATATATAGTGAAGGTAATGTCATTATATTTATTTCCCTAAATAAATCTCTTAAAGATTCACGGGGACCCATACTGTAAATTGCACGAATTGCTCTTTTTTGTATAATAAATATTGATTCTATATCCGCTGCTGCTCCCCAAAACAAAATGCCATAGGACAAGAGGCTATGAAAATATGCAAAATAAACTAATTTGGCCGTCTCAACATTCGTCAATTGTTTAATTTTCCTAACAGCAGACTTTTAAATGGAGAAGTCTCATACCTCGCCCCTTCATATACTTATTCAGATATTTTCTCCTAGACACAGAATAAACAGAAATGTTCATGCACACATGTGTTAGTCCTGGGTGGGAATCTTATCCACGTCCTTTGCTTGGCAGTTAGGGTATCTAATCAACAAGTCAACTGGCCCGTACTGTACATTTTATATTTAAAATATCATCCTAAAATTAATATAGCATCGTCGCAGTGTTATCAGTGATTTGTCTTTTTTTATGACTTTACTAGTGAACTACCTACTGCATATCATTTTATTAAGGAATGTTAGAGAGAGCTTGGAATATATAGATAAACTACACAGGCTACTACTGTTAAAATACACGGCCCTTTGATGCCAATATAGTAACCAGAGAACTGATTAACTACTTTTCTTTCATATTTTTATACATATAATTCTTCTGTACGTGTGATGACAGTGAACTCCTAAACGGCTGGACCGATTTGAATATTTTTTTGTATGCGTTTGGGTGGCGCTCTGGATGGTTTAGATTCACAATTGGACCCGGTAGGTGACGCTGCGATCGAAATCCTGCATTTTTGTATGGACTTGTTACGACAAGACAACGTCTGTCCGGACAGCTAGTACACCTATAAATATTGACACCCATACTAAAACAGACATTTATACACGAATCGAAATCAAACTCGAAAATCGTTAGAGTATCCACCACGCTGTCCAGATAAACAAAATAAGAGAAGATCCACGTCTTACCCAAAGCCTTTAAATACCTAATAAACTGGCGATCGCTCATCGCCTGTCGCTTACTACATTCCATATATTCGGCGGAATGGAAACAGAATTCTTCCAAGAGACAGGTTGTCACATAAATTCAATTTCGTACGAGGCGTCTAAATGAAGGCGTTCGCGACGGCGACGGCGTTCTTTCAAATTGGTATCGTTAGAAAAAAAAACTCCGTGTGATAGATATTGCTTGTTGTTATTCTTTTTGTGTCCCTTATCTTTTCTCTTTAGTTATTGTCTGTGTTGACATTTTTTGTATTATCTTGGAGGTTATGACGTTTATTGTGTACCGACCACGTCTAAGGGACTTGGGTTCCTCTGAGAGGAGTTTTACCAATTCCCACCGTGAAGCAGTGCACTTGTATTACTGTGTTTCAGTAAAAAGGTGAAATTACAGGCTTATGAGATTTTAAAAGTTCACGTCTCAGGGTCACCGACTGGCCGCCTGTTCATTGGTCTATTTGACATTAAAAATATATATTACCACAGGAGTAAGGCATAGTCTTTCCAATAAATTCCTCATATTACAGTTAAGATTAAAAAACGATATCCTCACGACCTTTATCTCAGTTGAGGTAAGCAGAGGTCTCAGTAATGAGACCCGACCCCCAACGATTATTGTCGCAGTCTCTCGGGCACATTACGTAGCGTCTTCACAATATTTTTTCATTCGATTAAATAAGAAATTTATTTTTGATTACCTCTACACTATTGATCTGATGTGGTATTTCCGGGACAAATATTTTGGAGATATTTCACAAATGTGACTTTATATGATCGTAGAAGAGCTACGTCGTAGTAATTGTCTACGCGCTTGCTGTAGAAGGATCTAAGAGACAATATTAGATCTCTCGGGATAGCGTATAGAACCTATATGCAGTAGCTATAGAATAAATATATATCCCCAGGACATTCTTCACACATGGTTACCAGATCCCAAATTAAGCAGAGTGTACTGCTTATATTATGGCTACCAAGACACAGAACAATCAGACATGTTCATGCACACAAATGTTTGTCCTCTTGAATCCACAATCGAACCAACGACCTGCGTATTGGCAGTCAGGGTCTCTAACCACCAAGCCAGGCGCTGTGTTATATTTGTACTTAACAATTTCTGTTTATGCCTTCCAAATGCACGTAAAACCGCGCACAAATATATTTTAAGCTAGCTCGTAGTCCACTTTATTATTAGACAAGAATAATCCAAAAGGCAACCGTAAAATAAGATATTTAATAGCTTCAATAAAAATGGGTGATTTTTCTTAAAGCAACCATAACTCACGGGAAAACTTTTTTAGCGGCAATTGTAACTTTTGTCAGTCATAGAGCCAGCCCATGGATTTTCTACCACTAATATCGCCGGCAAGGGGCTAAGAGGCCCCGGAGATCGGCTGTCTCACGTAAATACGTAGTTAAACAAAGATACAGAGCATAGAAAGCGACGAAACATCACCGAGCTGGTGTCATTTGCTTTACAGAATCGAACACTAGATATTGGTTTACCCTCATACATTAATTTGAGCCAATTTTGCTTTGTTTTGGAATTCACATTTTAACCGCACTGGAATTTGGATTTCTTTGTTCTATATCGTTGAAGTGTGTGTACGTACTTAGCTACGTCACGGCTGGACGAATTGTAATGAAATTTGGGACTCAGATAGAATAGTTCAAGACTTTAAATAGTAAATTTTTATATATGGAGAGAACGTGGTCCAACCAGAATAGCATTCTGAAGATGTTGATGGACCAATTTGATTCTCCAATACTGAATTACTTCATGGAAGTGCTAGGTAGGTAGAATTTGATTAAGTAGAATAACAATAACGTATGTATCATACCTAGATATTTATAATTTTAAACAGCTGTATTGTAAATAATTTAGGGGCCAGTTGGTTGGTGGTTAGAGACCCTGACGGGTTGTGGGTTCAAATCCCACCCAGTACAAACAGTTTTGTGCATGAATATGTCTGTTTGTTGTCTGGGTGTAAATATCTATTTAAGAGTGTATTTAGAAAAAAAAACACAAAATTGTTTATGTAGTATATCAGTTAGGTTTCCATAGCACAAGCTCTGCTTAGTTTGGGATCAGATGGCCGCGTGTAAAGAATGTCGCAGGATATTTATTTCATTTTTAACAAACAAATTTAAATAGTTGTTTTTCAAAGTTTATCTTCATTTATAATTATTCTGTAAGTGTGTTTATTTAAACCGAGAGACAGAGCAAAGGGACCGAGACTAAACATGGTCTAGCTAATGTCACACTTAGAGAATCCATCCTCCGTGTATGAAGAGATGTGACGAGCACATTTAGCTGTTAATTTCCTTCCTAGCCTTATTTACAGAGACCTGCAGCAAAGGTAAAAAGGTATGTAATATTTCATAGATATGCCTTTTTTTCATGTCCATCTTACTTAGTGTTTTCAACATTTATTATATTTTCGTCACATAGCCTGATATAAATCTAAATAAAATGATTGCTTTCTTTTTTTACGTCAGGCCGAAAATCCTGTCAGTAAGTATTTTTTTTTAAATAAATAAAAATATATATATACATAAATATTTTTATGATTTAACTCAAAAACTACTTGACCGATTTTAAAAGTTTATTTCACCATTCGAAAGCTTCATCTTTATCGAGTAACATAGGCTATATTTTATCCCACTATTCTCACGGGAACTACACGGGTGAATGTTAAATAAATAAACACCATGGGACATTCTTTACAGACATGATCATGGACACAGAGATTTGTCCTGAATGGCGTGGCAGTCAGGGAGTAACCACCGACCCAACTGGCCCTTCAATATACGCAAACAAACGCTACATTCCAGAAATATTATCAAAAATGAAGATATGAAGTTGTAGGCAGACGCAATGCTAAATTTGTAAAGCATTACTACTGATCTAAATAAAGTCCGAACCCAGCTTTGTAGACCCCATTTTCTTTCGAGGTCTCTGTTATAAAGTCTTGTTTTAAGTAAATTGTGTTTTATGCCGGTAATACGGAAAATCTAGACTTTGTTTAAAAATCTTGTGCGTCTTAACTCGGTAGAAAATGAGGTTTAGAAGCTCTTAGTGCACAGTTTGACCGGGGAAGTCCTATCACCTAATCCGTTTCCGCCGTGAAGCAGTAATTGTATTACTGTTTAAGTTAAAAGGGCCAGTGAAATTACAGGCACATGAGACTTAACAACTTCACGTCTCAGGGTCGACAATGCATTGGCAGTGGCAATGGTGTTGCAAATGCCCATAGGCGGCGGTGACCACTTACCATCAGGTGGACCGAAAGGATGTTTATCGGCCTACTTGAGATAAGGAAAAAACGAGGAAATCCTACAAACGATATATTATAAACTAGCTGTCCCCCGCGGTATTACCCGCGTTCCCGAGCGATATCACATTTTCCCGTGATAAAAAGTATCTTATATTTAAATTTAGTATATGCTCTATCCATGTGCCAAGTTTCATCTATATCCGTTTAGAAGTTTTTGCGTGAAAGAGTAACAGACATACTCACATAGAAATCTTTCCTTTTTATAATATTTATGACTTGTCATGGATATTTAATCTAGGCATTGACTAGGAGGGAATATGTTTGAAGGCAAATGGGTAGGGTGGTAATACTTCCCGAGACGAACTCTGCACTAAGAGCTCTACTACTCAAAAATGACTGTTTATCATTCCCTTTTCGTCACACAAAAAGGTTGCTGATTCGAACTTGTAAGCCCTCATAAGGAGTTTCACTTCAAAAAATCATATCATTGTACAAATTCGTTATTTAAAAAAGATATGACAGCCGGTAATATTATTGTTGAGTGCCTCACTCGACGCACGTCCAATTAAAGCCGACAGTTCGTGTTTTATTAAAAAAATGTCTTAATTCCACTGAATTTTTGATCCCAATTTAGTTTTATTTCGATTGAAATGTTTCCACGTGTTTGTTTAACTGCAATCTATTCAAAAAATATATGTATATTCAAACGTACCTTTACGGTTTTTGTTTTTTAGTTTTAGTCTTTGGTTTTAGGCCTAATTATGAAGTAAAAAATGTCAGAACCTAAATAGGCTCTTTAGTGAAATGTGTCTTGGAATAAATGTCCTAATAATCTATATCTATACTAATACATATTATAAAGATGAAAGATTTGTATGTAAGTATGTTTGTTACTCTTTCACGAAAAAAACTACTTAACGGATATGGAGTTGGCACATAGATAGAGCATGTCCTGGAATAACATATAGGCTAATTTTTATCCCGGGAAAATGTTACATCCCTCGGGAACGCGGGTAAAACCGCGGGGGGACAGCTAGCAAGTATTATAATTATGAAAGTTTAAGATGATGGGTGGCTGTTTATTAATCATTTATCCAACCATCACATTGTGTACGTTGGTTAGGAATAGGTTCCGAAATGGCTGAACATGAATGCCAATGAATTTTGGCCCACGAATCAAATATTTCCTGAATACATATTATCGCTGAGAATGTATATTCCTTCGAGAATGCAGGTGAAACCGCGGAGCAAAAGCTATTATACAATACTAGCTGTCGCCCGGGGTTTTTCCCGTCGGATGTCACATGTATTATAGATATAAACCTTCCTTTTGAATCACTCTATCGACTTAAAAAAACCGTATCAAAATCTGTTGAGTAGTTTTAAAAATCTAAGCATACATAGGGACAGACAGGCAGCGGGAAATGACTTTGTTTTATACTATACTAGCTGTCCACCGCGGTTTTACCCGCGTTCCCTAGGGAAGTACTATTTTTCCGGCACAAGAAGTATCCTACATTACTTCTAATACCTGCAAGAATATGTGTGCAAAATTTCATGATGATCGGTTAAGTAGTTTTCGCGTGAAAGGGTAACAAACTTGGTGGTCAGAGACCCCACGCCAAAGGTCGTGGGTTCGATTCCCACCCAAAACAAACATTTCTAGCAAATGTTTATATTTTGACAGGCCATTCCGCTTAGTGGTTAGCGACCCTGACTGCCAAGTCGCAGGTCGCGGGTTCGATTCCCATCCAGGACAAACATTTGTGTGCATGAACATTTTTGTTCTGTATCTGGATGTAAATATCTATATAAGTTTATATGTATTTAAAAAGTAGTATATATAGTATATCAGTTACCTGGTAGCCATACTACAAGCAGTACACTCTGCTTAATTTACGATAAGGTAACCATGTGTGAAGAATGTACTGGGGATATATATTATTAAAATATAACCTGCCTAATATTCAGATTAAAACTTTCGGATACTTAAAAGATTACCAAAATTGCTGAGCTTCTTCTAAACGCCCGACTGAACAAATTATGAACCTGTCAAAGGAAATTAGCTGATAACTGAAGTAATAGTAAAAACATGATAAGCTCATAGTACCAGATAATTCAGAATTTCAGCACATTATCACAAAGTTTATGATTAATTATGAAAAATTGTCAAATAACCAAACTATGTGGGAATTAAGCCGAAAGTGGTTTACAAGGAAAGTGTTTTAGGTTTTCTTTCAAAAATAGTAAAAATAATTGTCATCCGACTTCCGATTTGAAATTTTAAATTGATAAAGCGAAAAATTACTTGACTGCATAACTTTAAGAAATGAAAAAAAAAATGTTATAGCTTTTGGAAACAGGGGGTTAAAATCTGAAAATTAAAGATAGCGAGCGAACTCATTACAAAACCATTTTAAAAAACGTAAATTTTACATATACAATGTGTTACAAAATACCCCGTAAAAATATAATTGCTTATCAAAGCCAACAACCCTAGTAAGCAGTCATGTCAGGGAACCAGATTATTTAACAGAAAGGCCTACGTACCTAATAAGTGTCTACTTTAATAGTTTTTCTATTTTTCATTGATTAAAATCAGTTTTTTTTTTTGGGTAAGTTATACAGCGTTACTACGGTTCTTAAATATTGTGAATGTATAATAAGGCCCTATTTAATCACCTTTCAGCTTTACGGGTAGTTTTGTAACCGGCTCTATATCGCCTCGGTGGTCGAATAGTATAAAGCTTGACTGGAAACCTTGTGGTCCTAGATTCGGTCCCAGGTCGGGCAAGGTAATAATATTGTTTCTTTGTTTAGAAATTACCTATATCCCTTGGTTGGTAAAGCGAGAATGCTCACCCTATATCACGTTGGGACTAGGAATATTTTTGGTGGAATGCGGATTTGGACCTTACTATGCTGGGGGTAGAGATTATTTTACTTTGAAATTTGCTTACAGCAATACTGCGCCTTGTAAAATGACAAATAAAATTGAAAAAGAACACTAAACTCCTTTTGCATACAAAATTAAGTAGGCGTTATTATTGATGTAGGTTAAACCTCCTTAGACCAGTTTTCTGTTAATCCGTCCATTAATTAGACACATTTTCATAAACCAGCCAAGTTTAAGGTTGTATATACACAACGAACTGTTGGCGAAGCGTGGAGGCGCATAACTTGCCAACTTTAACGGCTATTAACGAAAAATTCAACTGCTTGTATTTAGATTGTCGTCGTTCCACCCTCATTTGCTGAATACTAATTAAATAAGTTTCTTGGAGCACTTGCTACTTGTAACTACACTTGGAGGTACGAAATGACACACTTGCAATGGAGGTCATTTTGTAATCATTATGGAGGAGCGAGGTATGAGACTCCTCCATTTAAAAGGGAAGATCTTCCGCCAGGCTAGGTGATCATGCCTGGGGACCGCAGTCCAACTGTTGATGTTGGATGCTTGTATATATAATATGTCAAATCTTGAGATAATCTTGATATCGCGATGTAGGATTCTCGTGTGTTTCTAATCGTTCCTAGATGTCGCCACATCACTGTAATGCGGGCGGTGAAGGATTGTAGGCGTGTTCATAGATGGCGCCACATCATCATAATCCATTCATATATTAACACTAGAAACAAACTCAAACTCGCTGTACCTGTAACTCGTCTCACTAAAGTGAAAAAATCTTTTAAAGGGAAATGTATACGTTTCTTTAATAAACTACCTAAAGACCTTCAAGAAAACCCCGTGCATACATTTAAAAAGGTAGTTAAGAATACTTTATACCAAAAGGCATTTTATAGTATATCTGATTATTTAGAGGATAATAACCCTTGACAATGAATTGATTGCCTGACAAGCTTTCCATTTACTTAAATGGATAATATGATGGAAATACTTATTTTGATTGTAAAAATATTATGTATAATATGTAATATCATTGTGTGTAATTTTTTTTAAAACATGTAAAGACGATTTATAAGAGCCTGTGAAGGGGTACGTGAATAAACAAAATTTTTATTCTATTTTATTACAACAGTGTTTTTCAATCTTATTGATTTCGCGACCCCATTACAGGTTGAAAAATTCTAGCGACCCCCTTGTCAGACAGATGAAGAATTTATAATTTAAAAGGCTACGATAATGATTGTCTTTATTTTGATACATTTATTCATTACCTTTATTTATTACTCTGCAAGAAGCCGCGAGAGGTTTGCAAGTAAGTACGAGGGACGTTGGACGCCAGTTTGCGCGCGCTAATCTGAGACTGCTTACATTTTTCCTCCTGTAATAATCGGCCTTGCCCCCTCTGACCAGGTGTCGGTCCAGTCGGTAAGAGTCTCATTTCGTTCCAATATTCAAAGAGACATGGTTTATGTCTGGGTAAAATATCTTTAGAAGTATGTATTCAATAATTTTAATTAGTAGTACTGTCTCCCCTGGTTTCGCCCGCGTTCCCAAGGTATGTTACATTATCCCGGTATAAAAAGCGTTTATGTTTTTCCAGGGTATGTTTTATCTATGTGCCAAGTTTTATTCAAATCCATTTACTAGTTTTTGCGTGGAAGAGTAAGAAACATCTATACACCCATCCTCAAAAACTTACTTAAACTTACTTATTTTTAATATTTGTAGAATGTAGGAAAACAGGTATTTATCAGTTTAAGTAAAATAATGTATTTCCATATAAGTAAGCAGCTGACTGAATAATAATTTATGGAAAAAGCTGGGACATTCTTTACACTCGGCCATCTGATCCCAAACTAAGCAGAGCTTGTACTATGGGAACTGGATAACTGATGGCTAACAGAGACATTATTTTTTTCTTAATGCATACTTAGATACTCATTTACACTTTTATTTAAGATGTTTCCCTTAATAAAGTTACAATTAATTCAATATATAAATATATTCATGCTTTAATCCTGCTGATTGTGATAAATTAAGAGCGTTAACGCCAAATCCTCGGCACAATATTTAGGTAATTGCAGTGTTCTTTCCACTCACACATATGCGCACGTGACTGTGTGCGTAGAGTTGATGCACTCTCTGTTATTATAGTCAAACTAACCATGTTGATCCATTGAGTTATGTTTAATAATATTTATTTATAGTCAGTTTATTTTTATTTCTATTACAGCCTTGTGAAATAAAGTGGCAATTTTCAAAATCAGGCGTGAAAAGTTAGAAATGTAGTAATGTAAAATCTTACTACGATTAATATTATAAATACGAGTCTGTGAGGATGTATGGTTGCATGCTTTTTAGTTTTTCCCGTAAGAACTACGGAACGGATTTTGATGAAAAAATAGTACTTAAATTTGATTATATTATAGATTATACATCAGAATAGCATACAGACCATATTTTCAAATAATAATTATAAAGGCGAAAGTTTGAGAGTTTATATGGATGGGTATTTGGATGAATATTTGTTACTCTTTTACAAAAATTACTAGCCTTTCATCCAAATCCGCTCAGTCGTTTTAACGTGAAAGCATAACAAACAAACTTATTTATATTCGCATTTATAATATGAGCTTCGATTCAAGTTTAAAGAAAAACACACGTCGTCAAATGCAAAAGCAACAAATAAAAATGCTATTTATAATAACAAATATATTTAATAATATGACTGGAAAGTCGTGCTCCGTAGTGGCATCGACTTAGACTTTCTTGGGTCAACAATTTCTGGCAACAGACACTTATTATAATATTCTAATAACCTATGTTTCATTGCCTTTTCCGATATTGCGCTCTTTAACGATATTCAAGTTACCAAAAGTACAGCCAGTTGCCTTATTATGGTTATTGAATGTTTTAATTTGATCTATAAAAAACTGAAGATCAATTATTCTCCGACCTTCAATAACTACACTGGTTTCAAGCGGAACCTCTGCTTCGAGAATCTGAAAATTAAAACATACTAATCTTAACTGCTACTTACTTACTGTTATACGCACGATATTAAAATAGTGAAAACACGCTAATATCAGTGCATGAAATTTTAGTCTTCAAATTTTATTCTCACTAAAGTTTACACACCCGAGGTAAACAAATGACGGTGTTACAATAAAATGTATATTATTTCCCCTATAGCGGGAGCTGACGGATTAATGGGAGAATTATATTACCAAGTCAATAGCTTCTATAGTTTTTTTTTATTTATTTCTTTTTACATTTTCTACGGACTCTTAGTCCGTACTCTTTGAAGATTCTACGATAAATTATTTTAAGATCAATTGTATTGTGTTTCTAAAAATTAACATCTTTCCGCGCGTGCTCGTTGTTTTGAACTGAGGCTTGTGGCTTGTGGACGAGCAATGTTCAAGCAACGTTCAATGATAGTGTTACATTGAATTTTTCTATTGCCGATACATGGATTATAAATAAATAACTTAGCATTTACTTAAATTTAGTTACACTTATTCATCAAAATTTATAATTCGAAATATTAGAGTTTAAGCTATTTCGGTCTCGGATGGTTTCTTTTGGACTGCCGCTTTGATCTACTGCGGTTTTGATGACGGCTGCCTTTTGTTGTATGCGTTCAGAACCACTTTGAGTGATCGGGCATGAGCCTGGGTTGGTGTTACTTGCTCTTGGTGCTGAGACGCGTCGTGGAACTTTGAGGAAGCTCAGGTCTTCCCCACTGTTTTCGTACACGATCACCTAATGCTTTTCTGAGGCTTTGATGCAGCCACAGAGGTCTGCGACTTCACCTCTCATATACTCGATCACCATAGTCTTGGGTTGTTTGGTGAGCGCTGCCGACTTGGCGAGCTCGTCGGCGCGTTCGTTGCCAGTAATTCTCTTTCTTCCGCTTTAATCTCCTCGATGCACTCTTTGATGGATTTGGCTAAGGGGTGGCTCGTTTTGGCATTTTTTAGCAGGTCGAGTGAGGATCTTGAGTCACTCAGTATGCTAACGATGGGTTCCTTGCTAAGTTTCACCATCTGAATTGCCCTAAAAAGTGCGTAGAGTTCCGACTGGAATACTGTACACGAGGGATGCTGAATTCTTGGTTAATGGTCTCCCTTCCCCCCTCCCACCATGTAAGAACAGCTCCTACTTTGCCCTCTATTTTGCTGCCATCTGTATAGATTTGAGGGCCAGCGATGGTGGGATTAAGGGTCTCGGGGTCAAAATTCTCAAGGAGCTCGAAGTCCGTGGATATGAGTGTCGACGGGTGTTTCTGGTCCAAATAGCTAATGTTGTTTTCGAGCTCCTTGCTTGCTGGTAAGTAGTCGAGAGAGAGGTTTCTTTTTGTCCTGTACAGACTTGCGGCTTCTCGCACCCTCAGGTCGAGCGAGAGAAGTCCTGACAGCGTAAGTGCTGACGTAAGTGATACTGTACGGTGTGCTTTGCAGATCTTTTGGGCAAAGCCTCTCTGCAGCGAGTCAAATTGTTTCTTGATTAGCTCTAGCTTAGTGGCTGGAGACCATGCGCTCAAGGCATATGTCATGATGGGCTCTATTACTGCGACGTAGATGGTTCTAGTGATCTCTCTATTCAAGCCCCACGTCACCTTTGCTATGCGTACCAGCTGTTTGTATATGTCGCTTCTATAGTTTGGAATGACGCGGCTGCTTCTGGGCTGAGGCTGTTTAAAAAAATTGATGTAAATCCATAGGTACATAAATATGAAATATTGTGAACAATACATTAAGTACTTATGCTTTACCATTACTTCATTTTGGATTTCGACATTTTCTCTGCTCTCAACGTATGTTTTTTTCTTTACAATGCCTGAAGAAAACCATAAACCAGAGTTAGTAAATAAAGTCGTAAACGGTTAACATAACATAAATATTACATTACATACATTCATAAATAACATTACATAATATAAAGGATGGTAAAAAAGTACGAGCCTTTAGGGTGTTGTTCAGAATCAAATCTAGTATGCAGAAAAAAAAAACATTAAAATGGTTTAGAGAAACTAGAAGCCCCAGCAATATAGAACCACGAACATGAAATTACCAGACTATAAAGTATTATATAAGATTCTAGGGGTCGATTTTGACTGCTCACATGCAACAACTTTACTGTGCAACCGTGTTTGTTTACGTGTTTGCTCGTATTCCCCACAGTATGGCCGCTAGACTCTGCCCAGGATCCATATATTATTATATCCAGCATATTAATTAAAACGACCCTGCTAAGTCTTAACATTTAGTAGTACACCATCTCCTTGAAGAGCTGAATGCCGACGTCATTTTATTATTTTCAGGAAACCCTTGCATTTCATATCATGGGAGTGCATAAAAATAATTTGTCCGACATCCTGGGCGGTCCGCCTTATTAGATTTATAATGTCATCACTTCATGGTTAGATAAGTCATCCAAACTAAAAGTGTATGCAAAACTCAGCTCAATCAGTTGAGGATAACTACTTTAAAATTCAGTTGCAAGATTTAAACCGAACAAACATACAGTCTTCAATTGGTCAATTGGTTAATTCATATTGCATAATTAACATTACTACATACACACGCACGTACACACACACACACACACAAACGGTTACTCATTTACTCCCACATTTATACACACTTACGCACCACGTTGACTACTGCAATTAAGAAGCCTGAAGCTCCAAAATACACGCTCAGGCTTAGTTAGGACTCCAGATCTCCCACAAATTGCAATTTTTTCCTAATCTTCCTGTCAACTGTATTTTATCATTGCATGTAATTTGTGGAGATAAATAAAATTAATTATTATTATTATTATTATACATACATACAAACATTGCAAGTTAAATAAAAGCTTGTCAAAAAACTGTTATCAGATGATCGGCGGTTTAGTTTGAGGAAATATTTTTTTTGAAATTTCAATATTGGTCGCATAGAAAAAAATATGTATTTAAGCAGTAGAATCTTTCCCTAGAAGGAAGTAACTTAATAAACGAGGACCATAAATAGCAAATCAAGTTCTATTAAAAATACTATTTTACCAACCTCTTAGCTCTGGCTATAGCTAAAATCTCTTGATTTAATCTCTTCTTTTTCCTCAATATAACTAGTATTGTTGTTTTGTTTTTATTCCCCAATGCATCTGAAACAATTTTTCTTGTGTCGAAAAATATTGTTGTCAGTCATCTAAATTAAATTAAATATTTTACTTACCAACCCAAGATCGTTTGGTCGCACTATAAACTCACTCAGTGCCAAAGGTTAGGAGAGGTCACGAGTAGCTATACGTCCACTCCCTGAGAGACCTCACGGCGGACTGATTTGAGCCGGTTTACGCGCACAGTTTTATAGTAGTTTAAAAAAAATTGTAATAAATTAAATTAAATTCAATAAGCTGAATTCTGTATCGTATTTTGTAAAGAGGACACTCTTTTATTAAAATACACGTTTATTTTGTAAAATTAAGTAAGATTTATTGGAGGAAATAATGAATTTCCCAACCGTGTTTTTTGTTATTTTCACTTTGTTTATTGTTTTATTTATATTATGTTAGGAGTTGATAATAAAAAAAACCTCTGATGGCTTTTTGCTCAAGGATCTGAACAATCAAATAAGTTTGTTTGTTTGTAAATTGTGTTAGTGGTTTCGGATATTTTAAGCTTCGAAATGACCACTGTACTAGGAATTTTGAAAACACTGTTCGTTCATGTGGTTAGAATTCACGAATACTCTTTTAATTTTAAAAATGTTCTCAGCTAACTTTTTAGATCGAAATATTTCCTAAAATCATTAGTAATTCACACATTCGTTAGATACGTTTGTTAAAGAGATAAAATGGTTTGAAAAGTACGCTTTTTGGACCAAGCAGGTAAAATCGGCGTCAACGCTCTTAATAATAAAAAACTTTTTATTGTAGCTCAAACAAACCCACGAGCTAACTTTCAGAATTTTAATAAAACCAACTGTACGTTTTTAATAAAGGTTGAAAAATATAAAAAAGTGCCTTCTCCGTCGAGCCTCGTTTTATAACCCCGCCATTTGAGGAAGCCATGAATTTCGGCGCAAGATAACAACGAATTATCCCTTCCAAAACTCGTCGCGTAAACTCCGCGTAATTAAATCTGGTATTGTAAATATTTTTCGTTTTTCGTTAATTTGATGATCGTCTTAGCTCAGTTTAGCGCGTAGATAGATCAAGTTATTTATTTTATACACAAAACAGACAATTACAATAAAATATCGAATTGAAATGATGTGTCAGATGATTATTTTTAAAAGAGTACAATACAATATACTTTATTTGCACAACCAGTGGCGTAGCTAGGTATCCAAAGGCCCGGGGGCAAAAAAAAATGTAGGGCCCCAACTAAACTATTTAAAATCGTTTGTCCCCCAGCCGAAGCTTGGGGGCTCCGGGGCACTGCCCCGTCTAGCCCTCCGGTAGCTACGCCACTGTTTGTAAGTCAAAGTTCTAGGGGCCCCCTGAGCTTGGGGGCCCTGGGGCACTGCCCCGTCTAGCCCTCCGGTAGCTACGCCACTGTGCACAACACATTACAAGATAAGAAGAAACATAAAGAAGTGGATAACAGAACAAATTTTAAATAGGCTAGGAGTACTTCTATGCCACTAAAATAATGCGATACTTTTTGAGTATGAATGTATGGTTATGGTGGACTAAGAAGATCTAAGATGGAATGTGAATCCAGATGAAACTTGGCATATAGATAGTCGACCAAGCATTGGCGACGCCCCTAGTGTTGCAAATGCCTTTAGGCGGTGGTGACCACTTACTATCAGGTGGACGGTCAGCTTATTTGTCGGCCATGGGGTATAAAATAAAATAACATAGGATATATATAGGGCTATAACATTCGTCATCTACATGAAATATCTGTGATGAATGTGTTTGATAGATCCTCCCGTAGGCATCAGTACAAAAAAAATCGTGCACCATCTAAATCCAACACTGCACATCACTTTTTAAGTAACAGAGTGGTCCGGCATTGGAACCGACTACCGGACGAAGTAGTATTTGCTACTTCAATTAACTTATTTAAAAACAAATTAGACAATTGAACAAGGACTAAATATCTTCAAAAGTGAACTATAAAGTGTGAAGTGGCTTTCAGCACTGTCTTATATAGACACATCAACTACCAAGCTGCTCGTCTATAAATAAATTTATTCGCATCATAGGATAATATTGACAGGCCAATTGGCTTGGTGGTTAGCGACCCTGACTGCCAAGTCGAAGGTCGCGGGTTCGATTCCCACCCAGGACAAACATGTGTGTGCATGAACATGTTATTATACAGATATTTTGTCTGGGTGTAAATATCTATATATGTATGTATTTAAAAAAATACTATATGTAGTAAATCAGTTATCTAGTTTCCATAGTACAAGCTCTGCTTAGTTTGGGATCAGATGGCCGTATGTAAAAAAATGTCCTAGGATATTTATTATTAATTGTTTTATCTCGGGTTAATAAACTTTGGGAACCCAGGTAAAACCGTGGGGGATAGCTAGATATATTATTATTAATGCGAATTTTTGGATGATATTAATCTTTCACGCAGAAACTACTAAACGGATTTGATTGACTTGACACAAATATAGTCTTATCATTCTTACTGTAACGAAGGTCTATGCTAGCGCACTGGCCGTTATTACTGTTGCTGGCTGACGATAATATGAATAAAAAAGTTAATATTCGTTTTCTTAAAAATAGAAATAAAATGACAGTGTGCGAGCACGGACAAAGATGTTTTTTTTTATATAAAAATCTAATTAATAATTAATATTTGATAAGTTTCTTTGTAATTACGCCCCCGTTCATTACAGTACCATGAATCATTAACACCCATATTCCTCGAAAATTCCTCGGCTCCACTCAACCTCACTCCAAGATATTAGCATTCATAGTTGCAAAAATCTCCTCCACTCGACGCTTTCCCTCACTCGTCGTGAGGACACAACTGTCAACTTCAAGGTACGTCCAAGGACCAACCTTAAGGAAGTTTATTGCTTGTAAACAGTTACTGAAGTTCATTATTTTATTTGATTAATAATTTATCTATAATAGAATGACGTTACTAATGACATATTACCTTTACTACACTTCGATTCGACATCAGCCGGGATTACTCCAGTTTTGCTCAAGTTATAACTTAGAATACCAATTTTGAGGATCCCCCGCGAAAATATTTAAGGCATTGTCAGTCAAGTTGGAGTCGAATGTCGTATGAGGAAACGTCTTAGAATATGGGTGTTAGAGGATCTTCTATTTTAAATTAGTTGTGTCCCATGGTGTTCACGAGGATTGTAGTCGTGAAACCATTTTTTCGTATTTTTAATTAGGTACTTATTCTAACAAATCAAAGATCATTGAAATCTTTGCAGCCCTTCTTGAGTTATAAATGGTGTAATTAACACGACTTTATTTTATAAATAGATCTTTTCGGTTTTGTTAAATAGTACTAATAGTATATTATATATATAGTTTATTAAAATAAAATTAATAAAAAAAAATTGTATATACTAAATCAATACAGAAATTTTACGACCCTCGGAAACATAGGTGAAACCGCGTGGGAAAGCCTGTATGATCAAATTTAAATAAGCAAAGAAATCCCTATCAATGATAATCACTCGGCCCTATCGCTCCATAAACACGACCTCTTGATTTCATTAATCCTATACGATTTAGATTAGCTAAAGGGATGTTGGTTTAGGACCAAAATGAACATTTAACGATCTCCGAACGCACCCTAATAGAGATGAGACATGAGATATCGTTAGGTTTCATGACGCTAGCTTTTGCTTTACGGTTTCACTTATCGTTGAATAGTTCACAGCGTAACTTTGGGAAATATCGCGTAAGTGACCGAAGTAGCTAAATCGAAATTACGATCTTATGACGTAGTACTAATCATGAGTTTTTACTTGAAAAAAATTTTGTTGACCTTTAAAGTAAGCGTCGACGGTTCATTATCGCATGAATTACTACAAACGGATTTTAATATTCTACGCATAGAAAGCCATAGAGTTGTATGTCGGCGTTCGCACGCTCATTTTTGCTCTGACCTATATTACGTTGCTTCCACTCAAATCATATTATCTGCTTTTCCTCTTTTCTGTGCTTAAATTCTTCTCTTTAAACGTTGCTACAAATCACCACTAACTGTGCTAAGTTTCTGTATCTTTCCATCGTGCCTTCTGTGAATATACTTTCTTTCTAAATCTAAACGGATACTTTATATTAACTAGAAACAGATAGGTATGAATCCTACATACTAAATAAAATGTTACTCTACATGTCTGTCGAAGGACGATGGAATCTACGACCTGCATTCCTGTCAGTACAGGATATTTAACCACTCCACTAACCGCCCAAATATTCAAGTAGCCATGACACAACTAAACCATAGAGCAGACCATAAACTGTGCCGAATGGCCTATTAATGCATCCGAGTAGCGAGCTATCATAAGCTAATGTTTGCTCACCGGTCGTTGCTTGCTAAGCTCTCGAACTGGCGCGAGAACCGCCTGAATCTAGGGGATGTAAAATATTGACGGGGAGTTCAGACTTTGGTCGTTTAAACTGAGAGTGGATTTAAAAATTACAGTTAGTAATGATTTTAATTGTTATTTTATAAATTCTGACTTAAAAATGAATGTTCGTCTGTATGTTCTTTATAGAATCGTAAACTATGAAACGGATTTAATGCAGTTTACTGCAATAGATAGAGTAATTATAGGGGAAGGTTTATAAACAGGATTTAAATCGGGCAAAGCCGTAGTGCGCAGCTAGTTATAAATATATAATAAGTATCCTGGGTCATTTTTACGCACGGCTATTCCCAAACTAAGATGAGCTTGTACTATGGAAACCAGATAACTGATATACTACATATACTCGTACTACTTTTTAAATACATAATTTTATATCAAAATTCAAAACCATTTATTCAGTTTAGGCCTTCGGAGGGCACTTATGAAGGTCAAATTTAAAGTTACTGAAGCTACAACCAAGCACACACAAACAAGATTTTTATATCCAAACACAGGACAAACAGACATGTTCGTCTCAACTGTTTGTCCTGGGTAGAAATCGAACCCACGACCGGATGACAGTCAGGGTCTCTAACCACCAAGCCAGTTATTATTGTTTATATTTATAGTTAGTATTAATTCATCTATTTTTGTAATCATCATCATATAAGCAACCATTTATACATAATAGGTCGGGGAAAAAGTTCCTTCGCATTTTTTAAGAAAATTGAAAACATTTTTAACATAGTTTATTTATATTTAACTAAAGTATGTAGGTACCATTTTGTTCGATAACTTTTTGCCATCTTGTAGGTAGGGACATGATCCCATTGCTATAGAAATTTTGGGACTTCTGATCAAAATACTGCGACAAGTGGTTTTGACAGTGCTCTCGTGATGTTAACCTGACACTGCCTAAAGAATTCTGAAGAGACCGAAACAGGTGGAAATCTGAAGGTACAAGGTCAGGACTATACGGCGGATGCATTAATCTCTTCTTTCTTGCTTTAATCTCATCAGTTGTTCGCAGTAGAGTTCAGAATCGATGGTCCTGCCTGGTGGTAACAGCACATAATGAATAATGAATGCCCTTCCAATCCCACCACACACACAGCATCACCTTGTTGCGAGTTAACCCGGGTTTCGCCACAGTCTGTGAAGGCTGACCGGCCTTTGACCACGACCTTTTTCGCACGATCTTGTCGTACGTGATCCATTTTTCATCACCAGTTATCAGCTTCTTCAAAAATGGTTCGGTTTCATGACGTCGTAATAAAGAATCACAAATAAGTACACGGTTCATTAGGTTTCTTTCAGTGAGCTCGTGAGGTACCCAATTATATAGCTTTTTTGTGTACCCAGTTTTTTTTAAATGCGCCAAAACTGTTTTGTGGTCAATTCCCAGTTCTTCAGCTACGTCGTAACTACTGATATGCCGATCTTGCTCCACATTTTCAAAAATGGCATCCATTTTATCCGTAATGGGGCGGCGACCAGAGCGACGTGCATCTTTGACATCAAAATTTCCGGATTGAAAACGCTTAAACCTAATTTTGGCTACTCTCACAGACACTGCACTAGGTCCATAAACATCACAATTTTTTTCGCGGCTTGCGGTGCATTTTTACCTTTTTTGTAGTAAAATTTCAAAATGAATCGAATTTCTTCATTAGATTCACTCATCTTGGCGGCACGAAAAACATATGCAAATCACACATTTTCCTAATTTGAATTTAGAATTATGTTCTTTAAAATTTAAACTTTCAATGATACCAAAGCCAGCCAGATACAAATAGTATAGCCAAAGAGATTTTATTACAAGTTCATACATACTATAATGTGAAAAGACTATTTATATTTTCCTACTCTTTTTATTTATTTATATATAACCTGGTTTCGTTCTAATTTTGGATGCTTTGGCATTACGATAGAATTAGTATAGGACTGTTTATACTAATGTGGCAGTGTACTAAGGCGGCAGTGACCGCTTACCATCAAGTGGACCGTCTGCATGATTGTCGACCCATGTGGAAACAAATAATAATTATACTCTTGCAAAATTTATTTCCATACATTTCACCACTTTATAAAATACTAAAAATCACTAAGTAATAAGTTAAAAATAGATTTAAGATTCAAACTTTTTAGACTAACCCTTTTTATTTGGAAAAACAAATTAGTTTCTAATTCTATTCTTGACTCGGATGAAAACATAATTTGTACTACTGGATTAACCTTCGGGGGTTTAAGCGTCACTCCATGTATTGCAAAATCCATGTCTATAAATGGATAATAATACAGTAGATAACTGATATATTAAACATACTACTTTTTATTTTTTGAATACATACTTATATAGATATTTTACACCCAGACACAGAACAAACAGACATGTTCATTCACACAAATGTTTGTGGTGGGATTTGAACCCGCGACCTGCGTAACATAAATAGTTTATCTTTCTTTCTTTCTAGGATTACTAGTAATTAGAACATTTTTACGGTAATTGCGGTATTTTTATTGAATTGTCAATATTTAGGGTAATATATATATGTATATATAGGTAATATCATAATTACAAAGTATAAAACAGAGTCGCTTTCTCCGTCCCTATATCCCTATGTATGCTTAAATCTTTAAAACTACGCAACGGATTTTGATGCGGCTTTTTTAATAGATAGAGTGATTGAAGAGGAAGGTTTTTATGTATAATACACGTGACATCCCACGGGAACGCGGGTAAAACCGCGGGGGACAGCTAGTCGTATATATTATGTTATGCAGTGCGATTATTAAAATTTTCATTTGTATGCATAAATAACAACGTAAACACCCGCAACTTTTTTTCGTAATTTATCAAAGCGTTTTAGTTACTCATCTATCTAACCTCTTTGATTCTTTATTTAACTCTTGAAAGGGAGTTAAGATAATGGAAGTTAGAAGTTCACGATTGTGTTTATTTCTGTATTTTATAAGTTGTTTTCTTATTCCTACTAATTATAAATGCAAAAGTTTGTGAAGATAAATGGATGGGTGATCGTTACTATTAGTGGCTTGATAGTATATACCCTGGATTACTCTGGATTGACAGGCCAGTTGGCTTGGTGGTTAGCGACTCTGACTGCCAAACCGAAGGTCGCGGGTTCGATTCCCACCTAGGAAAAACATTTGTGTGCATGAACATGTCTGTTTGTTCTGTGTCTCGGTGTAAATATCTATATAAAAATGTATTTAGAAGAAAAAAGTAGTATATGTAGTATATCAGTTATCTGGTTTCCATAGTACAAGCTCTGCTTAGTTTGGGACCAGATAGCCGTGTGTAAAGAATGTCCCGGGATATTTATTATTTATTTACGAACACATAGGATGCATAATATCTTGGGAAAATTTATGATCCCTCGGGAACGCAGGTGAAACCGTTGGGGATGGCTAGTTACAATAACCCTTTCGCGACTCTTAGGAAAGGTTTGTCACGCTAAACGTCATATTATTAAATATTGTAATATATAATCTATATTTATTCACAAAATTTTACCCGGACAGAACTACACTCTAATCACTAACTTTTAACTTTTTTCAAAACTGTATTATTAAATAAAAATAGATAGACTACTTTTTAATCATAACTATATTAGTAACTAGATTAATATTCATTCATCTTAACTTAGTTCACACCACCTCCGGGTGACAAATAATAAATTAAATAAAGTAAATTGAATAATTTTTAATTCCTGCCTAATGTGAGAGCGCTGATATCCATAACACAAGTTTAATATTATTTTGGGTACCAGAGTTCTACTAAACACAATATTTCTTTTGTTTAAATTTAATTCTATACAAATGTAGATGTAAATGGTGTTTCTTGTACAATATTTGTGACAAAATAAATATTAATATTATTATTAATTTTTCATAATTTTTTCTCAGCTTGGAGCTGGTACCATTTTCACCATCACGGCCCTAAGCCAAGTCATGGTCAAGATTGTAGGTAGATATAGGGTTATTATTATTATATTCATAACAGTGACAGTGAAGTGGTCTATAAATCACTATTCATTAATAATAACTAATTTAACTAATATTATAAATTTGTAGGGATGTTTGTTAGTCTTTCACGCAAAATAAACTTACCGAATTTGAATGAAACTTACCAAATAGATAGAACAAGCCCTTGATTAACAAATAGCATACCTTTTATTTCAACAAAATGCCAACCTCGGGAACAAGCGTAAAACTGCGTAGAACTAATTGTAAATAAATATTACAATATTTTAAAACACTTTTGACACAATAGCCTATCAATCAGACATATCTATTTCATACAAGGACAAAGCCTAGAAAACTATTACTATAACGTACCACACATAGCTTGGAAAACAAGGAACAGGGAATCGAACCAACACTCTAACGGCCTTAAGGCACTGCGTTTGCCACGGTTGGTTAAAATACTTAATAAAATGTTCTCGTCACGAAATACGATTGCGCCGTAATGCATAACCCGGTCCAACTATTAAGTGCAAGCGCACTTAACATAATGTATCTGGCAGGTGAATACTTAACTCGAAACATTTCCAGGTAAGATATTGGGTAGTTTAGTGTTGCATGTTTACAAAATACAATGTGAAATATGTGTAAAAGCTGACTTGATATAGTAGTGCACTTTGCAGTAATTTCAGCACGCACCTGCCGTCGAATTGAAAATTTGTCGCTAAGTACCAGTGTTTTGTGGCAGCTGCACTTGTGAGGCATTCGTTTTTAAACTTTGACCATATCTATACTAATATTACAACAGGCCAGTTGGCTTGGTGATTAACGCTCTGACTGCCAAACCGAAGGTCGCGTGTTCGATTCCCACCCAGGACAAACATTTGTGTGCATGAACATGTGTGTTTGTTCTATGTCTGGGTGTAAATATCTATATAAGTATGTATTTAGAAAAAAAAACGTTGTGTATCTAGTATATCAGTTATCTAGTTTCCATAGTACAAGCTCTCCTTAGTTTGGTATCAGATGGCCGTGTGTAAAGAATGTCCCAGGATATTTATTATAATTTTTTTATAAAGAGGAAAGATTTGTATGTAACTATGTTCGATACTCTTTCACGCAAAAACTACTTAACGGATGAAACTTGGCACATAGATAGAGCATATCCTCGAATAACGTATAGGCTACTTTTTATCTCGGGAAAATGTGATATCCCTCGGGAACGCGGGGAAAACTGCGGGGGACAGCTAGTTATTAATATAGTGAGACAACGCGCATGGTCACATACTTATCTTTTTATCTTCCATTATCTCCGAAGAGGTAAGCTGAGGTCTAAGTAATGGGACCCACATTCCATCGAAGATTTTTTTACAGTCATTGTGACACATGTGATAAGCATTGTCACCATCTCTTAAATACATTATTAAAATATCGACATGCTATCATTTCTAAAAAAAAGAAATAGTTAATATTTCGTTGTCTGACCCGGGAATTGAACCCAGGACTTGTCTCTAACCGAGTACCATTCATTTTTAACTCATTCATTATTCTACTTCATTACATTTATAATACTAGCTGTCCCCCGCGGTTTCACCCGCTTTCCCGAGGGATGTAACATTTTCCCGGCATGAAAAGTATCCTATGTTACTTATACCTCCAAGAATATGTGTACAAAGTTTCATGAAATGAAATGAAAGAAAATGAAAATGAAATGAAATGAAATGAAATGAAAATATTTTTATTCAAATAGGCCTTTACAAGCACTTATGAATAGTCTGACTCTAATACCGGTTCGGAAGGTTGTTTTTTACTGAGAAGAGCCGGCAATAAACTCAGCAATTACTCTTTTAAAAAAAAAAACAAACTTAGATTTATTACATAAAATATTATTTAGTGTCATTGACAATACCTGTGTGTTATGGCAATATTGCAGAATTATTTAACAATAATATAATATTATAAATATGTAATGAAAAAAAAAATACAAACAAACTAAAGCCGACCAGCCCCCACAAGCAGCACCTGTTCACAAGTATGACGCATGTGGCAGCCAGCCCTCCTCGCCATATTGTAGGGAAGTGAGCGACCCGCCACACGACGCCGCCACAAGCAAAGGCATTAAAGCGAGCATGACTTTTTTTTTTTTTTTTTTTTTTTCGGAGGGGAAATGCATTACGCATACCACCGCGCCCGGGGAGAGACGCGGTGGTTATGTGGGACTCCCACTCGCAAACTCCCCTTCTCATATCAAAAATGAGAAGGGGCCCGAGGGTATACCCACTAAAACCCCTCCGATGTTCCTTCGCACACTTGAGCGCCGAGGGTCGCGGGCACGAATTCAGCTTCCGCAACCCCCGGCTGGTGCCGGCCCGCCACCGCGGGCCCCGTCTGGTCGAGGGGGGGGAGCGAGGTGTTAACTCCTCCCCCCCCGACTTCTCTGAGGGGCGCGCGTGGAACATCACACGCGCGCCGCCACCTCGGGTCCTTATGATGTTGTGGGGCGACAGACGTATCCCCGTGTCTGACGCCCCTGGACCCATTTAGGGGGGCTGGAAGAGGGCGTTGTCCGCCCTCCGCCGACGCCCGGTGCGTCTGCTGCGGATCGGGTGAGGGGTTGAAATCTCCCTCTCCCTTTCCGCAGCCTCCTTCTGCGAGATAACCGTCTCGCAGAAGGTTACCACTGCGTCCCAGGCCTCTTCGCCGCCGACCATAGACTCGATCACGGCCGGCAGCGAGAGGTCCGGGCCTACTCCGGCGATGAGGGCACGGCGCGGCTCCTCCCAAGCGGCACACTCTGCCAGCGTGTGCCGCGCCGTGTCCTCCCGGCAATGGACGCAGTGGTGACACCGGGCGTCCGGCTCCCTGTTTATGCGACACAGGTACTTCCCGAAGCAACCGTGCCCCGAGAGCACCTGCGTCGCCCGAAACGACAGGGAGCCGTGCCTCCTCCCGAGCCAGCGCTCGAGCACCGGCCGGATCGCCCCGACTATGTCGAGGCCGGCGGTAGGGCGCGAAAGCCTGTCCCGCCATTCCGCCACTAGGACCTCACGGAGCTGAGACCGACGCAGCTCGACTTGACGCTGCATCGGTCGTTCGCCCCGCTCCGCCTCTTCCTCGCGCCACTGATACAGCGACGCGAGTACTTTGGCCTCCAGGTCCCAGGGCGGGGATCCGGCCAGTGCACAAGCCCCCTCATACGAGATCGTGCGATACCCCCGTATGACTCTGACGGCCATGGCTCTTTGCGGTTTCCGAAGAACCGCAATCGAGCCGGCCGTCAGGTCGTGGGCCCAGATCGGGGCCCCGTACAGGGCCATGGATCGCACGATACCCGTATAGAGCCGTCTACAGACGGAGCTCGGGCCCCCCAGATTGGGAAGCAGCGTTGCGAGCGCTCCCGCCGCGCCCAACAGCTTGGGCGCCAGCCGTCGAAAATGGGGTCCGAAGTCCCACCGGCTGTCGAGCACCAATCCTAGGTACTTCATGGTGGGCTCGACAGCGATTCGGACCCCCCCGACCACGATGTGTGAGTCGGGCGGCGGCGCCCGCCGGGGGCCATGGAACGTCATGGCCTCCGACTTGCTGAGGGCCACCTCCAGGCCCAGGCGACGGATGCGGCTCACCACCTGTGACACCGCAGCCGTCGCCAGCAACGCTGCTTCCCTGTGCGAGCTCCCCCGGGCGGTGACCAGCGTGTCGTCCGCGTAACACGTCAGGTCCACCCCCGGGCTGAGCTCGCCCCTCAGCACCCAGTCGTAGCCGATGTTCCACAGGAGCGGCCCAAGAACCGAACCCTGTGGAACACCGCACGACATCGGGCGCTGGTGAACGCCATCACGTCCCTCGTAGGTGACACACCTCTCGGACAGATAAGCCCCAACTATGCGGCGGAGGTAAGGAGGCACTCTATGGTATCGCAGTGCCTCCCGGATACAACTCCAGGGCAGGGTGTTAAACGCGTTGGCGATGTCTAAAGACACCGCCAACATCACCCCGCCCCGGGACACCGCTTCCTCCGCCAGGGCTCTTACCCATGACACAGCGTGCACGGTGGAGCGCCCCTGCCAAACCGGACTGACTACCGTCCAGGTCCGGCCCCTCTTGGCACAAGTGGCTTTCCGAGCAGGACCAGTCGACCAGCCTTCCACAGACTGGGAAACTGGCCCCGCTCGAGGCACGCTGTGAAGAGCCCTCTCAGTTGGGGCTCTAGCTCCTTCAGAGCGAGGGCTAACACGCACCCGTGGATCCCATCGGGCCCCGGAGCCACATTCTTGGCCCGGAGCCGGATCACGGCAGCCCCCAACTCTGGGTGTGTCACCTCAGGGACGTCGATGGCGTTCTCCGTCGTGGACTCTGCGGCCGAGGGCAATGCCATCTGCGGCGGAGTATGCTCGCCTCGTGCCGGGAAGAGGGCTGCTACCACCTCCTCGAGCAGCTCGGGTTGGAGACTCTCGGTGACCGGGGGCGCCGCGGTCCGAAGTTGATTTCGGACCGTGCGATAGGGCCGCCCCCACGGATCTCCGTCTAGAGTCTCCAACATCTCCTCCCTGGCACGCGTCTTCGACTCGCAGATGGCCAGCCACAGAGTCCCCTTCGCCGCGCTGTACACCTCATACAGCGCGGCCTCCTCCTCCGGGACCCGTCGACGTCTTCGCCGGTATCGGGTGTACTGGCGCCTGACCGCCACGCACTCGACGCGCAGCTGCGCGATCTCGGCGGTCCACCAGTACACCTGGCGCTTTGCGGACTGAGCGTGGACGCGGGGCATGGACGCGTCGCTGATTTGCGTCATCGCCCCGCGAAACCACAGCGCTTCCCGCTCGACGTCGACGGGTCCGTTCGACCCCCGGACCCAGGCCTGGACAATGGCGGCCTCCTTGAGTAGTCCCCTGTCGATGCGCTTGCGCGACCAGCGCGGACCGTCCGATCGCCGGGTCGGCGGGCGGCTGCCGCCCGTGGTCTGGGCGGAGACGTCGAAGCGGATGTATCTATGATCCGACAACGTCTCCACCTCCACGGCGACATGCCAGCCCGAGACACGGCTCGCGACAGCGGGGCTAGCGAACGAAACGTCCACTATAGACCCGCCCCGCTGCCGCACGCACGTGTGTACCGAACCCCGGTTGAGGAAGATCAAGCCTGTCGCGACCGCCCACTCCTCCAGCGCATCGCCCCTAGCATCGGTCACTGGGGATCCCCACGCCGAAGATTTGGCGTTGAGATCACCCAGCAACAGCACGGGGCGAGGGTGGAGTCGGCCCACGACGGCACCCAACTCGACAAGGAACACCTCGAAGTCGGCGAGGCTCTTGTTGGGCGAGAAATACGCCCCAACAGTGCCGATCCCATCCACGAGGGCGGCCACCCAGCCGTGACCTCGGGAAGGACCGACCAGAGCCCCACCGATGATGGCCACCAAACCGTCAAGGTCACCCACCCAGTTGTCCCTGGGGGGGACGAAATACGGCTCGGCGACCACCGCCGCACGAATCGACCACTCTGCCATGCTCTGGAGCAAGAGATCCTGAGCTCTGGCACAGTGGTTGATATTGCCCTGGAGGAAATGGTATTGCGCCGTTATGCGCAATCCATTCCCTCCGCACCATCCCTAGGCCGGGGGTCGGCCTGAGGGCCGCCAGGCTGCGGGGGGGGTAAAGAGCCCCCGGCAGCTTTGGCAGCCCCTCTCCTCTTCTTCGGGGCGGGCGCAGCGCACGCCTTGCCCCCTGCCCTGTGCCCCGCGGGCCTCCCTGCAGCTGTACAGAGGCTGCAGTTCGGCGCCGCCGAGCACTCCGCCGCCTTGTGGCCGGCCTGACCGCAGCGATAACACTGGTCGCTGCGGTCGACTTCGGCGGTGCACCGTGCCCGGACAAAAGCGAGCATGACTAACTTAAGTTTGAAGCACATCAAAAAAAAAAAAATTATGAATTTTAGAATACACACAAAGTGTTATCACTGTGACCATAACATGTTCAAAGTTATAGATAAATTTAAATTGCATTCAAATAAAAAAATAAATCATACCATACAACAATACATTTACAACCAGGCACTATTATCATTTAAATATTCATTTATGTTGTAATAAGCCTTTTTTACCAATACAGCTTTAATATGATCCTTAAATTTTTGCAAGGACAAATCTAAAGTCGATGCAGGGATTTTGTTATAGAAGCGCGCACCTAGTCCCAGAAATGAACCTTGTACTTTTTGCAGTCGATAAGCAGAGGTCACGAGTTTGTGCTTATTTCTAGTATTTATTGAGTGCATATCACATTTTTTAGCAAAATGACTAATGTTTCGATGAACAAATAATATGTTTGCATAAATGTACTGTGATGCAACTGTAAGTATTCCTATTTCTGCAAACTTATCTCTAAGGGAAGTTCGAGAACCCCAATTATACATAGCTCGCACCGCCCGCTTTTGCAAAATAAATATAGTTTCTATATCAGCAGCTTTACCCCAGAGCAAAATGCCATAGGACATAACACTATGAAAATAACTAAAATATACTAATCGTGTTGTATCTACATCTGTTAGTTGTCTAATTTTTCTCACTGCGTAAGCTGCCGAACTGAGTTTTCCCGCAAGGGATGATATTTGGGTACCCCAATGAAGTTTTGAGTCTAAAGTAATTCCTAAAAATACTGTAGATTCAACTAGATTGAGAGCTTCATTATTTATCATTAAATTACAGCCTACTTTTCTCACATTGGGTAACGCAAATTTAATACATTTAGTCTTCTTTGCATTCAAAACTAGATTATTTACTGTAAACCAATTTAATACCTGGGCCAATGCACCGTTTACATCGTCATAGTTTGATTTCAGTCTATCAACACTAAAAATCAGTGAGGTGTCATCAGCAAACAGTACAATTCCACAAGTATTTTTAACATAAAATGGAAGGTCATTAATGTAAATTAAAAATAAAAATGGACCTAGGATTGAGCCCTGCGGTACACCCATGGCACGGAAGAACCAGACGATTTGACCCTATTTACATCAACGCTTTGAATTCTCTTCCCAAGGTACGATTTCATCATGTCAAGTGCCATACCCTTTACCCCATAATGACGTAACTTACGGATTAGTGTGTCATGATCGACACAATCAAAAGCCTTAGATAAGGCACAGAAAACACCAATGACATTTTGTGACTTCTCCCAAGCTTTAAAAATATTTCTTAAAAGCGCCACGCCAGCGTCAACCGTAGAACGACCTTTCGTAAAACCATACTGCTGACTATGTAAAAGTTTGTTTAAATTAAAGTGAGTAAGCAATTGGGATAAAATAATCTTTTCAAATACTTTACTAAGGGCTGGCAAAATGGAGACGGGCCGATAATTAGAGGGGTCACTAGGATCTCCAGTTTTGAATAGCGGTATAACTTTACTATATTTCATCAAATCCGGAAATTTACCTGAATCAACGCATCTATTGAAAATCAGAGCTAAATGGGGAGCGATAGTATCTACAATCCCCTGTAAGACCGTAACAGACATATCCCATAAATCGCCAGTGCGTTTAACTTTTAAACTTTTAAAAGCTTTAAGTATGTCGTGAAAGGAAACAAAGAGCTGAAGATCGAGCTCAGTGGCGTGCCATAGGTGAGGCCTATGTCCAGCAGTGGACGGAGATAGGCTGATGATGATGATGATGATGAAGTATGTCGTGAGGTGTTATATGCTTAAATTTAAAACACTCATCACATACAGATACATTGCTTTTCAAGATTAATTCCGCGTCTGTTGGTGAGGAATTTAAGGAGCTCGTTGTAGCTATAGGTATATCACTAAAGAAGTTATTAAATGCATTTGCTATTTCACTATCGTCACTTATAACTTTATTATTAATGTTTAATTCAATGCGTTTATTATGGTGTTTAGACTTTCCACTTTCAGAGTTAATAATGTTCCAAGTAGTTTTTACTTTATTGGTTGATTGATTTATTTTATTTCTTAAGTAAATAGATTTAGCAGAAGCACACACTTTTTTAAAAAGTTTAGAGTAATTTTTTATATATAGTATGAAATTTTGATTTTGATTATATTTTTTCATACCATACAGCTCATACAACATAGCTCTACTTTTATAAATCCCAACGGTTGCCCAATCGTTAAACTTAATAAAATGTTTATTTTCACTAAAGGTTCTTGGCTTAAAATTATTATCATATTCTTTTCTTATAAGATCGAATAGTTCATTATAAAGAACATCTGGTTCTTCATGTGACATATCAACGGAAACAATATTTCTACTTACAGCGTTTTTGAAACGGGCCATGCGACTTGAGGTAATAGGCCTACATGTTATATTACGACGGCTAATGTAATTGTCATCTAATAAAACTACCTTTTGACCACAATGATCTGAAGTCAACTCACTGATTACAGATTTTTCAAGTACATCACAGCTGCAGAACACATTATCGAGGCAAGTGGCAGATGTTGCCGTGATTCTAGTTGGTTCACAGAATAAATTATTGAGATTAAATGATTTAAACAAATTAATTAATCTAACTGTTGTAGGCGAATCTACTAACAAATTTACATTAAAATCACCACATACTATTGTGGTCTTATTACAGGTTTGAGCTTTCTTAAGAGCATCTTCCACAACTAATTCAAACAAACTAAAGTCACCAAGAGGGGGACGGTACACGCAAACTATAACAAATCGTTCAAGTTCCACACATGACAGTTCGACAGTGCGTTCGACAGATAAATCCACAATGTCTTTGCGATCCTTACATTTAATATTACTTGAAACTAAAATTAAGCTGCCACCGTGTATAGCTGATTTTCTAACAAACACACTCAATAATTTAAAATTAGGAATATTGAGCAATAGCTCATGGTTTTTATACCAGTGTTCAGTTACAGAAAAAACATGTACATTATGATATTCCAGAAATAGTTCTATTTCTAATTCCTTGCCAGCTAGCCCTTGTATGTTCTGATGTACAATATTTAAATGATTGAGCCTAGCCTTTGTCGTTTCTGAAAACCCTCCCCAGGTACCTCGTTATCACCAATAACGATAGGCACAATATCCCCGATCAAGCTACTAGTAGCTTTGTTATAAAATGACATACATCATGTCATCAAGGAATCATACATGATGACATGATGATCGGTTAAGTAGTTTTCACGTGAAAGCGTAACAAATAAACTTACATTCACATTTATAATATTAGGTTAGATTAGATATTAGATTAACAGTATAACAAAAAAGGAATTATAAAATATTTTTGTGTAAAAATGGGGATTTTTTGTCCTGTCATTTAGCAGGTTTATCTATACTATAATATACTAGATCAGTCGTGTCTGTACATCCTACTAATACCTTTCACGCAAAAGCTACCAAACGGATTTAGATGCTATTTGGCACATAGATAGAGCATATCCTGGAATAACATATAGGTTACTTTTTATTACCCATTGACAGGCCAGTTGGCTTGGTGGTTAACGCTCTGACGTTCAAACCGAAGGTCGTGGGTTCGATTCCCACCCAGGACAAGCATTTGTGTGCATGAACATGTCCGTTTGTTCTGTGTCTGGGTGTAAATATCTATATAAGTATGTTATTGAAAAAAAAAAGTAGTATATCGAGTAGTATAAATAGTTATCTGGTTACCATAGTACAAGCTATGCTTAGTTTGGGACCAGATGGCCGTGTGTAAAGAATGTCCCAGGATATATATTATATTTATTGTATTTTTAATGTATCCCGGGAAAATGTGATATCCCTCAGGAACGCAGGTAAAACCGCGGGGGATATATTTATAAACTGATTGGGCTAGATGTACGAAATGTAGTAGAATACACAATAATGTTTGAAAATGTTGTCAGTCTGTTTGTAGAATTTTAATGAAAAAGTCATAGGAAACTAGTACGTAGGCTTTATTACATTAAACTCACAATACAATAAAAAATATACCTAGATTCAAAATCTGATCCTGAACTAGTCTTATAGTTACCAGGTAAAAAAGTTAAAAATCCAGGCTTTGGGAGCCAAAATTTTAAACTATTTCATCAAATTCGGCTCCAAAATCAGAGTTTACAGTTATCAGGCGCACAAAGTCGCGGGCAAATCTAATACCTAAAATGGACCTCAAAAATATCAGTTTCAAACCCAAATTAATGTGGACAGAGAATAAATCTTAATTAACGCCGCACACACTCACAAATCACAATGAACCTCTGTCTGTTATTTGACATAATGTTTTATTTCTACATCTAAATGGGGCCATACTCTATTGGGTTTGTTTTGTAGATTTATATACAGTAACTAGCCGCCCGCTGCGGTTTCACCCGCGTTCTCGAGGGATGTTCCTTATTCTGGGGTATTTGCTATTCCAGACTATAATCTATCTCTGTACCAAATATCATTTAGATCCGTTCAGCCGTTCTCGCGTGATTAAACTTGCACACTATGATAGCCGTTTTGACGTTTGACAATGACAAATATAATAACTTTTATTCCTACAGACAAAAGGTGCATCTATTAATCCAACAGCTAATTGTATGATGATGGAAATCAACCATATTCCATAGCAATACAGTTTCTTTTCCTATGGCAATCTGAAATGTCAAAACGGCCATCATAGCGTGCCGGTAGTATAAAAAAATCAAAATTCAAAACCATTTATTCAGTTTGGGCCCTCGGAAGGCACTTATGAAGGTCAAATTTAAAGTTACTGAAGCTACTACCGGTTCGGAAGCCAGCCTTCAACTGAGAAGAACCAGCAAGAAACTCAGCAAGGTGCAAATTCTTTTTTATTTTTATTAAATAATTTATATGTAAATTTTATCTATTCTGTCTTTAAGGCTATTTTATAATCAATTTTATATATTTTTATATTTAACAATTACAAAATACTTTATGAAGGTAACATTCAAATACAAAAAAAGAAATAACAAGACTACAAAAAGAAAATTAGAGGTGCACTGAGCAGAGAGTAGCTATTTCCATACATTTTTATCTTCAATATCTTTCCTAATATAATTTTTTAATTTATGACCAGACATTTTGGTTACTGAAAGCGGTATCTTATTATAAAATAAAACACAATTACCAAGAAATGACTTATTTACTTTAGTTAGTCTAAAGTATGGAACAACTAACTTCTCCCTTTGTCTTGTATTAATATTATGGATATCCAATTTTGACTCAAACATTCCTATGTTTCTACGTATAAACATTATATTTTCATAAATATATAGTGAAGGTAATGTCATTATATTTATTTCCATAAATAAATCTCTTAATCATTCAACCCATACCATAAATTGCACGTTTTGCTCTTTTTTGTATAATAAATATTGATTCTATATCCGCTGCTGCTCCCCAAAATAAAATACCATAGGACAAGAGGCTATGAAAATATGCAAAATAAACTAATTTGGTTGTCTCAACATTCGTCAATTGTTTTATTTTCCTAACAGCAAATGCAGCCGAACTTAACTTAGCAGATAGAGTATCAACCTGAGGTCCCCACTGCAATTTATTGTCTAATGTAAGACCCAAAAATACCGTTTTATTAACAAGATCAATATGGCTCCCATCTATTACTATTTGGCTATCTACTTGTGCTACATTCGGGAAAGAAAATCTTAAGCATTTAGTTTTCTTTGAATTTAGTAATAGATTATTTGTAGCAAACCACCCACAGACAATTGACATAGTATGATTAACTTTAGTTAGATCTATGTATTTTCTATCAACTTTAAAAATTAATGATGTATCATCAGCAAACTAGACAATATCTGTGAGATCTTTTACAACATATGGCAAATCATTTATATAGACTAAAAACAAAAATGGACCTAAAATTGAACCCTGGGGTACCCCCATTTCGACTAAAGAGCCCTTGGATGTTGTGCCAGTAATCCCTACCTTCTGTTGGCGATTTGATAAATAAGATAAAACAAGATCATGAGCAGTTCCACGATTTCCGCAGTAGTCAAGTAGATGAAGTAGATATAAGTAGTACGGTGGTCAACGCAATCGAAAGCCTTGGATAGATCACAAAAAATGCCAATCGCATCCTGTAAATCCTCCCATGCGCCATAAATGTGTCTCAGCAATGTTGCTGCCGCATCGGATGTAGATCTTCCCTTCGTGAAACCGAACTGATGACCATGCAATACCTTATGCTTAGAGATAGTAGCGAACATCTTAATTTTCGCATTTATAGTAGTAGCAAGATGTAGGTAGGTTTGTTATTTTATAAGTTTCGCAAAGATGCCATGTTTGTTGAGTTACTTGTCTCTGGCTGGCTGACTTCCGAACCGGTGGCAAATTTAATAACTTTGACCTTCAGAAGTTCCCCTCCACGGGTCTATACTGAATAAATAATAATAATATAATATCCCGGGACATTCTTTACACACGGCCATCTGATCCCAGACTAAGCAGAGCTTGTACTATGGAAACCAGATAACTTACATACTACATATACTATTTTTTTAATAAATATATAAATATTTACACCCAGGCACAGAACAGACATGTTCATGCACACAAATGTTCGTCCTGGGTGGGAATCGAACCCGCGACCTTCGGTTTGGGAGTCAGAGTCACTAACCATCAGGCCAACTAGCCTGTTAATGTTTTATGAGTTTCGCAGAGGTATCATGCTTGTAAGTAACCTTGCTGAGTTTCTTGTCTCTGTGCCTTTACCACCTTTTTAACGTACGTACTCGCTAGCGACGGCGTAAAACATTTCTATGGCAAATCTGTACAGCGCCACTAGCGGTCACCTAAAGAACTAAAATCGATAGTACGAGTCAATAGGTAAAAAACCTATTGAAATGTAAACACTAGTTAGTGACGTTTTTTAACCTTTGCTATAGAAATTCGATACCCTGAGTCACAAATTTGACAGTTGCTATCGAGAAATACTGTATCGATAGTAGTTTACTCGCTAGTGACTAAAGTTAGTTTCGATAGCAACTCATGGTAGAGGTACTGGATGGCTGACTTTCGAAGCTTCTAGCTTTAGTAATTTTGACCTTCTGATGTGCCTGTATTATAACCTATATGAATCTTCAAAAAACAATTCAAAACCATTTATTCAGTTTAGGCTCTCGGAAGACATTTGTGAAGGTCAAATTTAAAGTTACTGAAGCTACAAGCTACAGCTATGAAGTTGCTGTTCCTAGCGGTTTCACCCGCGTTCCCGAGGGATGTAACATTTTCCCGAGACAGGAAGTATCATATGTGTTAATTCAGGATATAAACTCTGTCTATGTGAGTTTGATCCAAATCCTTTTAGCAGTTTTTGCGTGAAAGAGGAACAAACAGCCATCCATCTGTACTCATAAACTACATTTTGGATGTCTTCAAGGCTAGAGTGAATAGGCTCTTAATAAACAAGTGCGCCTTTACATCAATGATTGCATCGCTGCTTACCATCAGGTGGGATCGCAGTCAAGTACTAGCTTATATTATTAAAAAAAAAGAAAAAAAAACTTTTGTGTTTATAATATATTAGTAGGATTATGTAATTTGGTTGCGGATTTTTTTTTTAAATACAAATGGTCATTTTATAAAAAACGTTAACATGCTATAAACTAAAAAAGCAGTATTTAAAAGCCTGACATGGATGCAATTATTTAGGAATTGAGAAAATGACTAATTAAAAAATGTGAGACAAAATTCGATGTCATACTTATTATCCAAAGCGACTATAGACTAAATTATCTACGCCATCAAAACCATTAATTTCCGATCACACACTAAAAGCGCCACGTGAAATGAATTTTAACGGCGTTGCAATAAAGTAGATATTACAATGGCTTAGAATGCACCTTCAGAATGCAATATTGTCACCAACCTCGCAAGCCAGGTCTTGAATTACGTATCTTGATTGCAATCACATTCTATTTGAAACTACCTTTTTTAATTGGTTTTAAGTTTTAGTTGCAATCGTACTGTTTGCAATGGTAGTCGTCTAAACTCTAATAGTTTTTTTTTTTTGTGAAACATGTTATTGGGTTTCGAAATGTAGATCCGCAATCTTTTTGTGTGACGAAAAATGAATGTTAAATCATAATATATGCTATTATATTAGATTGGGGAAAAAGTCTTTTCGCATTATAGTATATATGAACTTGTAATAAAATCTCTTTGCCTATACTATTTGTATCTGGCTGGTTTTGGTATCATTGAAAGTTTAAATTTTAAAGAACATAATTCTAAATTCAAATTAGGAAAATGTGTGATTTGCATTTGTTTTTCGTGCCGCCAAGATGAGTGAATCTAATGAAGAAATTCGATTCATTTTGAAATTTTACTACAAAAAAGGTAAAAATGCAACGCAAGACGCGAAAAAAAATTGCGATGTTTATGGACCTAGTGCAGTGTCTGTGAGAGTAGCACAAATTTGGTTTAAACGTTTTCAATCCGGAAATTTTGATGTCAAAGATGCACGTTGCTCTGGTCGCCCCATTACGGATAAAATGGATGCCATTTTTTATTAAGTGGACCAAGATCGGCATATCAGTAGTTACGACGTAGCTAAAGAACTGGGAATTGACCACAAAACAATTTTGGAGCATTTGTAAAAACCGGGTACACAAAAAAGCTAGATATTTGGGTACCTCACGAGCTCACTGAAAGAAACATAATGAACCGCGTACTCATTTGTGATTCTTTATTACGACGTCATGAAACCGAACCATTTTTGAAGAAGCTGATAACTGGTGATGAAAAGTGGATCACGTACGACAAGAACGTGCGAAAAAGGTCGTGGTCAAAGGCCGGTCAGGCTTCACAGACTGTGGCCAAACCCGGGTTAACTCGCAACAAGGTGATGCTGTGTGTGTGGTGGGATTGGAAGGGCATTATTCATTATGAGCTGTTACCACCAGGCAGGACCATCGAATCTGAACTCTACTGCACACAACTGATGAGATTAAAGCAAGAAGTTGAGAGAAAGCGGCCGGAATTAATCAACAGAAGGGGTGTGGTTTTTCATCATGATAACGCTAGACCTCACACATCTTTAGCCACTCAGCAAAAATTAAGAGAGTTTGGCTGGGAGGTATTAATGCATCCGCCGTATAGTCCCGACCTTGCACCTTCAGATTTCCACCTGTTTCGGTCTCTTCAGAATTCTTTAGGCAGTGGCAGGTTAACATCACAAGAGGACTGTCAAAACCACTTGTCGCAGTATTTTGATCAGAAGTCCCAAAATTTCTATAGCAATGGGATCATGTCCCTACCTAAAAGATGGCAAAAAGTTATCGAACAAAATGGTACCTACATACTTTAGTTAAATGTAAATAAACCATATTAAAAATGTTTTGAATTTTCTTAAAATATGCGGAAGAACTTTTTCCCCAACCTATTATATATATGCAGGACAAACATTTGCGTGCATGAACATGTCTGTTTGTTCTGTGTCTGGGTGTAAATATCTATATAAGTATGTATTAAAAAAAAGTAGTATATGTGGTATATCAGTTATCTGGTTTCCATAGTACAAGCTCTGCTTAGTTTGGGATCAGATGGCCGTGTGTAAAAGAATGTCCCGAGATATTTATTATTATACTTTTAAAATATCACATTTTAAAAGACAACATTTTCGGGATGTTATTGCATCTTAATTTTATATCTTTCAAATAATCGTAAAACCTGTTTCAAAAAGAAACTGAATGCAACAGATTCACGTAATGAACCCGCTGTTCCCAGACCAGGATATATGAGTAGCTTTACCTCCCTACCAGGTGGCTTCCTTAAACGAAATGAATTTTGTGAAACAATTCCATTTTCACATAGTGACGTTGTGGTAGGAGGTAAGGCTAATGAAACTGGCTTACAAAAAAAGTTATGAAATCAATAAAATTACCTAAAATACTTTATTTTCTACTAGCTGTCCCCCGCGATTTCACGAGGGATATCACATTTTACCGGGATATAAAATAGCCTATATGTTATTCCAGGATATGCTCTATCTATGTGCCAAGTTTCATCCATATCCGTTTAGTAGTTTTTGCGTGAAAGAGTCTTTACATACTTACATACAAATCTTTCCTCTTTAAAATATTAGTATAGATAACAAATCTTGCACTGTTTTTGCTGTAGCGTAATATAATATATTATATATCCTTATTATATCTTACTGTATCCCAATCCCTACTAATATTATAAATTTGAATGTAAGTTTGTTTGTTACGCTTTCACGCGAAAACTACTTAACCGATCATCATGAATATCACACATATTCTTGGAGGTATTAGAAGTAACATATGATACTCTTTGTGACGGGAAAATGTTACATCCCTCGAGAACGCGGGTAAAACCGCGGGGAAAGCTAATATTATATAGCGAAAGTTTGTAATGATGTTTGTTACTCTTTCACGCAAAAACTACTCAACTCATACTTTATGACATGGATTAGCACATAATTTTTTTTATATATTTTGGTTGGCAAAGGAGCAGACCTATCTGTGACTGTGAGACTACTGTGAGACCTATCGCGTGATGGTAAGCGATTACATTTTATTTCAAGAAAATGTGACATCGCTGGAACACGGGTGAAACCGCAAGGGACAGCTTGTATTAAATAGAGGATTTGGCACTGATAGCTGAAACACAGGCATTGCCATCCTCAGCTATGTAATAATAATTTAAAAAATAATTAGTTATCTTGACAAATATTATTAGGTAAGAGTTGCTGCGATTTTTTTGCGTTCGTGTTCAGTTATTCCAAAATCCACTCGCTAATTGCCAAAAGCATTTCTACAAAATAAGTTATGCAAATTTAAAACTAAGTACAATGAGAAGAGAGTCCATCAATCCATTTCAACAGATCAGTCTATCGTTCATACAGTACCAACTATATTTAAGCTCTACTGTACTTTTTAAACTCTATCTTTAAGTATGAACATTCTCACAAAGCTTCGGGAATAAAGTTGGGTATAGCTTATAACTAACTAACTATCGGGTCGTCTGAAATCGATTTATTTGCTACAAATAGTTCGCTCTATCGTTTCAATTGTCAATTTATTTTCTATTTTGTGCTACACTTCGTTTTAAAGTGTTTTGTTTTCTGTTGAGAGGCAGTTTCTTCTAGCCTTTATTTAACACCTTTTACCAGTGTTTAACACAGTGATATTGTGATCAAAGGAAAGTTCATGTTATCGCATCTGATAGAAATTGAATATGATTTCAGTTTCTACCCAGACAGAGTATAAATTTGAACTCTAATAATATAACAGATGTTTGTGACTAAATTAAGTTGACACTTAAGTAAAGTTTCTGTTCTTACCCGGAAAACGTGAGAAATGTGGGAAAGCTAAAAGTAGAAAAGGTCTTAGTGCAGACTTCTTTTGTAGAAAGTACTGCCACCTTCTCCATTTCCGCCGTAAAGCAGTAGTAGTGCACTTGTATTACTGTGTTTCGATTAGAAAGGTAAGGCCCTTGAAGTTACTGGCACATGAGACGTAACATCTTTACGTCTTAGAAACAACGGATTGACTTCCCTGCTGTTACAAATGTCTATAGCCAACGTCACTTACGATCTGGGGCTCGATTCTTTAAGGAAAATGACACTAACTCAAGGATGTTTCTTCGCGGCCTCGATGCTCTATCTCTGTCGCTCACTACGCTAATACTACTAATCACGTGAGAGGCAAGCTCTCCGAGGTCTCCGTGAAGCGGCTCGCCGGCGAAGTTTGTATTAGCTGGATAAGGGGGCTGGTGGACTGTCTGCCTGTTCGTCGGCCTAGTTAGCATTAAAAAGCTGATTATCAGTAAAATAACATATTTCCAAAAACTAGCAAAAATTACGCGGTGTTCAACTTTCCCCATCATTTTGTTACTGCATTAAAATCCTACTATCTAATATGGTTAATTAATCTTTCGTATTTGTGAGTTTGAATGTACTTCCGAACGAATTTCAATGAAACTTGGCACATAGATAGAGCATACCCAGGAATAACGTACAGAATTAGAAGGGAACATATAGACATTTTGCTCCGGGTAAATGTAACGGCCCTTGGTAACGCGGATACAACCGCACAGGACAGCTAGATTTAAATAAGGATGCAATACGTAAATCAAGATGGCGTCCATGTGGTCGTGAAGTTTGTAGCGGCAAATACACGCGTCTGCATTCGTCGCCGCGTTGTGGTTCCGCATATCTATTGGAGCTAGTCGTAGTCGATCTGCGGGCCGGATGCGGGCTCGGGCAATTACTGCGTTTGTGTGAAATTGTATAGAGCTGATTTCCCTTTGCTCAGACCTATAGTTGCCGTTCCGGTTGGGCCATATCCAGTACGTTCTCTAATTATTCTGAATGGACGCAATATGTTGAACATTTTTGTCCATCATCATTTGGTGCATTAGTGCCAGAGAGGTCTCCCTCTATCACTCTTTCTTTAGAGAAAAAGTAGTGTACAAAAATTTCACGACTGAATAGTTTAGTAAAAACACATGTTTTTTGTAAATAGTGTCCAAAATCTTTGCACCTTTAGCAACGCGTAACCATTTTTGACGTTTTGAGGTTAACATTGCTCACTGCTCAGCTGCGATTTTTGCGATGTTCCAGAGAAACGGTTATCAGCTAACTTTCATCATGTCGCTTTTTGGCTGAAAGTGTGCGCGCTTTGTAAAAAATTACTTATTTTTTTCCAAACGTGTCAAAGAGTATAACTTCAAAAAGGCCCAGAATATTTATTTATAATTTTTTATAACGGACAATGGTTACTGAGGGCTGTAGTATAAAAAAAGCTATCATCTCTATATAATTCCCTACATTTGTACTGCAGTACTTGTACACTCAAATTGCGTTACGTCCAGCACACGCAATCACGGCTCTTCCAGCCGCCGGCCTGCCGCTCGCAAACCGCGCGTGTCCCGCTTTTGTTGTCACTTCTAGATGATTACACGCTAGGATTCATGTTAACTCCATGGTTTTGTTTATCTGTATTTATTGGAATATGCCTTTTTGGAATGAAGTTTCATGTTCCAACAGAAGTATTGACGAGTTTAAAGGGTTTGTTGTCAATTGTTAAGTGGAAATAAACAACGCGTCAATTGTGTTACTAAAACTCGACGAGGATCAATTTTCAATACAAAACAAAATAATGCTTATAACTATGCGTGAAAAGATACTATTACCACGCACAACTTGAAATCTATCTCTAAAAACATTATTGAAGGCAAAAATATGGCGTAGGGTGATAAGAAAAAAATTTGGGACATTTCTTTTACAGTTATCGGATCCCAAAATTAACAGCTTGTACTATGGAAAACAAATAACTGGGGCTTGATTCTGTAAGGAAAATGACACTAACTCGAGGATGTTCCGTCGCGGCCTCCGTGCTCTGTCTCTTTCGCTAACTACGCTAATACTACTAATCACGTGAGAGATAAGCTCTCCGAGGCCACGGTGAAGCGGCTCGCCGACGAAGTTTGTATTAGCTGAATAAGGGGGCTGAGATCAACTACATGTACTCCCTTACAAGTATTTACTTATATTTTCATGTACACAGATGTTTGTCCTGGGATACGAACTACGACCAGCGCCTTGTGAAGGTAGCCAACCCCATCGATACCCGCAATGGTTCGTGACACCTATAGTTCAAATTTGCCCATCCTTTGAAAAAATAAGACAATACATCAAAATAACTGAATATAATCTGACTTAATAATAAGCAGAATCGGTAAACTTCGTGCCTGAAGTAGTCATAGCAGCCGTGGTGGAATCATAATCTCGACCACAACTCAAGTCACAACACCGATCAAACTGCACAACAGCCCTCTTACTCCTGTACCCTTCAGTCCCATTACAGGCGAAAGGTTTCACGCACCCTCTGGGTACGCTATCACCGAATATCCTACAAATCTTCTTCAGATACCATTCATCGTCCACTTTGAACACAGTGTTCCTCGGACCAATTTCTATTAGAGGTGTCACTTCGATCCCCAACTGCTGGAACTTCGAGGAGGCAAAACTTGCTAAAGAACCCTCGTTTGTCACGCAGTGCTTGAATTTCTGAGGGTTGATACCTGTCTCGCAAAGGCAGACTTCACTAGGGGTACCTGAAAAATATATATGGACGAAAAGTCATATGAGGCCCTAGGATGACAAAGCTGCTGATGTTACCATCGGTTTGGAAGTCAGTCTTTTGTGAACTGCCCCCTAATTCTGTTAATATAATCTTCATCGGCGAACTGGTGCTACGAGCTAATGACCTTTCTTTGAAGGAAACCATGGCACGATTAAAGAACCTATATAGCTGGCTACCTCAAGCTGAAAATCTGTCACCGGCACCGTCTCGACCGTATTGTTCCAACAGCTGCACCAGAGAGCCACTTTTCTTCTTGGCTTTTTGCGCCTTCCACCTTTGGCCATATCATCACTGGTAATAGTAAAATTGTGGTCCAAGACAAAGGAAAGTCCACGTGGTCATCCGTGAGCTCTTTAATAACCTTTTAACACACCCTATTGATGTCAGAGGGTAGTACTGTAACACAACCACTTACCTTCAGCTTCACATTTCAAATACTGCGCTTGCAGAAAGGTATTAAGCCTTAACTCCTTCAAAACGCACATTTGGGGAACAGAATACCTTCCACTGCCTAATAAATAGTAGTCCACCGTTATATCCCCCCCTACATTATCAATAATCCACGGGTAAGTTTTAGTGAAGAAGTCGTAGTCCTGAAACACATCTCCATATACGGATATAACGTATGTAGCGTCAGTATACCTTAGGTATAGCAGAAACAGTATTGTTAACATTGTAAATAAAATAAACACTGTTTTTTTTTGGTAAGGTTTCTGTTGGCCCTTACGCGGTCAAGAAAATACTTATATATGTTAAGTATATTATATATATGTGAGGTTTTATAGCTTTTACACGTGTATTAAAAGCGTAAAGATTAACGCACAACCGCGCTAGGATTAGTAACTGTAACTTCAAATAATACAATCTAATAATAACTTAGAGATTCCGGTGAAGGATAACTTTTTCTATCAGGAACCTTCGCAGGGGAACGTAGAACAGAACACTAAAGTTTCTTAGCTATTGCCTGAATTGCAGACGCGGTCCGAGGGAGTTTGACAGGGGTCAAGAACACCCCCCCCCCCCAGGATTAGCTCTTCTAATTATTCATCCAGAGATCACCCCAGACGTCTCAAATATTATCAACCGATTTTCCAATAACACTAGAGACCATTTGTTGTATAATGTGAAAATTGTTTATTGTGCAATAATGTCTAATTTACTCGACATTTTGGTGACCCCGTCCGAAATTTCAGGCTGCGACCACGCCTGCTAAATACATAGTATAGGAAGGCATAGGGTAAAAACATGCAAACAATCATTCTTACATTCAGCCTGTACTAGGTTAGGACCTACAAAAAAACTATAAATAAGTGTAGGTGTTTCCTAACATTTTATTGCATTTTTTTACTATTAATTATGAAAAAATGTTCAGTATTCGAAGTTTTTAACGTTCAAATATTTATAAATGATAAATAACTATGAATATCGTAAATCTTAAAAATGTTCATTCAATCATTATGTTCCATAAAAATTCACTGATATTTTAAAATTGAAATTGTAGAAGTGTAGCGTATTTACCGATTGACTACGTAGTCCATAGTAGTGATGTGCCTCGTCTTTTTTTCATAATTTCGATAAATTTAAACATGTGCCAAAATTGTGTCAAATTATGACTGACCGGATTTTTTCCACTCTTTATATTAAAAACTCGTTTGATATCATCCGATACAAGAGATAAAAGTTTTGTTTAGAGACACCCTAATTGCCAATAGCTGACTGTAGTCACCATTCTTAAAGTTAACCTTCACCCTGCGGTTTTACCCGGATTTCAGACGGATCTTATCTTTTTTCTGGATAAAAGTACCCAATGTTCTTAAGTAGAATAAATTATATTTATGTGTTACGTCATTCAAAATTGTTTAACTGTTTAACCTAACATTAAAAACATTTGATAGGGATGTTGACATGTCAAATAAACAACATTTTAGTAATGTCAAAATGAACGAATGTATGGAGTGTTGTATGAAATAGCAAGTTGTAACGTCATAAGTTAATTTAATATATAATTTTGGTTAGATTGGTACTTAAAAATCATATTAATTATTAAATTTTGATCACATTTGATGTATCCGTGTATTTTTGGATGTTCAATACACTGGCTAGTGTTTTATCATTTATTTTGAATACAGGGTAAGTCCCTATTATAACTAGCTATATCAAGCGTTGCAAAACGTTCTCTTTTTAACACGGTTTTATTAGTTTCACCTGTATGTTTGTATGTAACCGACTCCTTTGAGCGCGATTTTGAACCACTTTAAATGGTCAGATTTCATTCAAACTTTGTAGATTTGTTAAAAAAATTGATTAATTAGAAAATTAGAACAATTGAATAGAATAGTAATAAGAAAAAATGTATTTTATTGTAAAAAATGTGTGGGGGCTTTTTAAGATATTATCAATATGATAATCCTTCTACTCATATCTGTCAATAAAATATTTATAAGTATTGACACCATGCACGCTTTTTTCACAATATTTTTTTTTCTTATTTACACTACTCTCAATTCAAATTATTTTTCTATTCTTTAGTTGTATTTTGTATAAAAGCGTGATTTTTAATTTTTTGAAACCGCCGGACGTTGGTAGTTCAAATGACAAAAAAATTATTGCGATCGGATAAATATAGGAAGGCATAGGGAGCAAAGAATCATACATTCATTTTTATATATATTACAAGGATTTGCCAGGATGCTAGTGAACGTAAAAACACTATAAAATAACGTACATAAATATTCCATTGCGCTTTTAAAGGAATTTTCATAACTATCGTTATTTTATTCCGCAAAGGCAAGCAAATTTTGTTGCGTCAAAAACTTTTTTTCCACGATATTGTCAGATGCACCTCGCATTTTTGTGTCCCATCACTATTTTTTACGTGAAAGAGTGTTCGGTATTTGACACAATCCCAGCGAGAACAATAATTTACATGCACCCCGTCACACCCCATTGGGCCCAACCCCCCCCTGACCCCGTGAATTCCGTCACAATAAAAGCAGTTTGCGCGACAAATTGGATAGTCCTTTAAAATTTAGAAACTAATGGCGCTGAAACTGAAAATAAATCAATGAATAAACTGTGTAATTTTACTGATGGGTCTGAAATTCAAAATAATTTATTTAGTTATTGAAGCTACCACAGATTCTAAAGTTAGCCTCCACCTGTAAAAAACCGGAAAGTAACAAAGCAAGGTGTCGTTTTAAATTTATAATTATTTAATCTGGGGATATAAGGGCTATATAGGAATTTTTCTATTTGTTTCTATGTTCAACATTTTTTTTTTCATTAATTCCTGCATTTTGACTTTCATTTATACCTTAATTCCTGACATTTTCTTGTTATCAGCATGTACACACCACACCATGTTAGATAATGTATGTACATTTTTAATTATGCATTAAGTATGATTCTGTAGCATTAGTACATAAATACAGAAATCTCTCATTCATCAAACAGACGGTGCGCCTGAGGGAAAGAGGTCACCGCTTCCATGGACATTTGCAACACCAGGGACATCGCCAATGCGTGGTCCACCTTGAAACGTGAAGTTGTTAAGTAAAGATGCTAAATATACTACTTAGCACCAAGCAGAGATAGAAATGTAAGAGAAAATAGCTAATAGAGTACCAGAAACTGAGGATCTATCAAAAACTGTATAACTAGCGCCATCTATATCGCGCGAGAGAAATTAAAAGTAAATAAATATAATTTTCATCTGAAAATATTTTATTAAACTGTGAACAGTGACGACATCTAGGATATTTCTTGGAAAAACTCATTTACATTCCTTGCCATCAGATGGCGCTACCGTGACCATGGCTTCTTTAGTTAAGTAGGCACCAATGTTTTTAGTTTCTTTTTTACATAGTTTTTTATAAATAATTAATGCTCGTTTAGAAATTGTTTTGTTGGCATGTTTAACAAAAGCTTATCACTTAATGCTTTGTTCAGACTCAAACGTGACTTGACTAAGTACTAAATTATTATTATAAATTTGAATAAAATAATAAACGTGTAGTTATATATTACCCGCATATATGATGTTTATCTACATTCGTGTAAGAAGATAACTTAAGTAATATATAACTAAGTTATATATTAATTTAGAACTTTTTGTTAATCATAATATTATTATTGATATGGATAGGATAAAACTAGTAGAAACGATTTAGTTAGATAACATTAATGAAATTACAGTCTTCCTTTTTCATTTTTTGTGTTACAAAATACCCCGTAAAAATATAATTAATTATCAAAGCCTACAACCCTAGTAAGGTGTCATGTCAAAGAACCATTATTTAACAGAAAGGCCTACGTACCTATTTTACCTAATAATTGTCTACTTTAATAGTTATTCTATTTTCCATTCATAAAAATCTGTTGTTTTTTTTTAGGTGTATGTTATACAGCGTTACTACGGTTCTTAAATATTGTGAATGGACTCGTTATAAGCCTCCATTTAACTCCCTTTCGGCTTTACGGGTAGTTTAGCAACACACTGTATATTTGTTTGAATTACTTACATTGTTTACATGAAGAAATATATCCTATACCATAACATATTTTACTCAAAATTACAAATTTATCCTGTTAAGTATGTGAAAACATTTTTGATCTGCTCATTTTTTTTTATAACTGTTGAAAAAGCTAAATTTTGGAAAAAAAAATTGAATTCAAAATGCTTTTCATACTCAATCAAATACTTCAAAACACTGATTTATGACTCAGCATCGTGTTGGAATTGTAGCATAACGCACAAAGGGCCCTTGCCAGCAAGCAATACGCACGAGTAGGGTAAGCTAGTCAAGCACACACCCCTGTTCAAACGCACCTCGACGAAGTGACTTGGCATTCTACTCCCACTATCTTTCAACGCCTTTCTGAAATATTTCGGTAGAAATTACTAATTGCTTCCATAGGACGTTCCCCGCGATTACATTCAGAAGTTGAGGATATTCCCACCAATTTATGGCGACAGTGAGTTCTGAAAGTCGATTTGCGAAGTTAGACTTCACAATATAATTACAGAGATTGTGATTTGATGACACTTTATTTTGGGGGTCAACCGTTTTTAGTTGGGTTGCTAATTTTAGCGAAGAGCGTTGTCTGACTATGGGATTTGTGAAGTGAAACTTCTTAGGGGCTGTCTATTAATCACGTGATGTTTTTTTTTACATTTTTAACCCCTCCCTCCCCCTTGGTGATACGTGGTGAGATTTAAGACAACGCTCTCCCGCAACTCCCCCCCTTTCGAACCTCGCGTGATTAATGGACGGCCCCTTAGGAGGGCATTGAATTGCTGATCCGCAACGTCTTTGTGTAACGCAAATCTAATGAATGTTAAACACAATCTATGCTATTCAAAAGTGATTGATGAATAATTAAAATGTTTCCCTGTAATACAAATGTTTCACTTCTATCCTGTCTTTGCGATACACCCTGTTCTTAAGTAGTGTACTTGTATAACAATGTTTCGGATAGAAAGGTAAGGCACATGAGCCTTATCAATTTCAGAGATATTTATTTAATTCTGGTATAGCAAATCAGCAGTGGCGTAGCTACCAGAGGGCTAGACGGGGCAGTGCCTCGGGGCCTCAAGCTCAGGGGGCCCCTCGAACTCTCGACTTTCAAACTGTGGCGTAGCTACCGGAGGGCTAGACGGGGCAGAATCCTGGGGCCCCAAAACTTCGGCTGGGGGCAAACGATTTTAAATACTTTAGTTGGGGACTTACAATTTTTTTTGCCCCAGGGCCTATGGTTACCTAGCTACGCTATTGCACATCAGATACAATTTATCTTACTGAATATAAGATACTTCGGAAACGCGGGTATAACCGCGGGTGACAACTAGTTTAGGGGATAGATCAGTTCCCGCTAAGTGTGAGGCTCCACCTTTACAAGAGGGATAATATATTTCGACGAACTTTCCCTAGAAATGAATTTATAAAGTTTTTTAATTTGTAAATTATTATAGTTTATACTACTGTACGTACGTATCTGCTAGCTATGGTTAAAAACTATATAAAACTAGCTATCCCCCGCGGTTTCACCTACGTTTTCGAGGAATGTAACATTTTCCCGGGATAAAAAGGAACCTGTAACTTATAACATCAGCTAACCAGTGAAAGTCCGTCGAAATCGGTCACGGCGTTTCGGAGATTAGCCGGAACAAATATACAGCTAGAAAAAATGTGCAGGCGCACTGCTCTTTCTTGCTCCTACTGTGTGAGACAGACAATAGACCTGCACTGTGTCTTAGATATATGAAAACTGACTATGAGAGAAAGAGAGAAAAAATGTGCTCTCGTCACGCATTCACCAACTCACTCCCCAAGTAAATCGTGCGTAAAAAAGGTTTTCATCAAAAACCTTGTTTTTTTAATTTTGAATGCTGTATATGCATTCATAAATACTTTGTAAAAAGCTGTAATTTTGACAATACAAACAGAAACATCAATTTTATTTATTTGTATGTTCAAATTACTTCTAGGACTACACCATATATCGAGGCAAAATTTTATATGAACACATCACCTAATCTACTATATCTAATAGGTTTCCACATTGCTTAACTAAATCCAGATCTAACATCATGGGCTACTACAGATTTAGATGAACTAAAATTCCTTAACCGGAAGTAGCTTCCAGAGCATTTTTAAAAAAATACCATAAGCTTTTACAAAGAGAGAGTTTAATTACAAACTTATTATAATTCTGGCCGAGCTTTCTGTCCGTCGTTTGCCTCAAAGCTCTATTGTTAAAGCTCTGAGTTAAAGCTCCGTTTGTATTGCACGCTACACTTTATATACGGCGTAGTTTCATGAAAACTTTCTGTTTTATTTTCATATCAGAGGATGAGTTATGGCACAACTCTGCTGAAGATATAACTACCGATGATAATCTGTCAGCATATAAGATTATTGTTTTAAAGAAGGAGATTGCTAAGTCGCAGGATACATAAAAAACGTGTGTGTGTGTACTTATGTACGTAAGAAGTTATACTCGAAATTATTGATTAGAAAAACTGCACTAAAAGCATTTGTCTTTACTATTCAGTCGTGAAAATAAGTTTTGCAGTGTCCAAACTCTTTGCACCTGTCTGTAGCAACGAATAACAATTTCTGACGTTCTGAGGTTATTATTGACAATAAAATCATTACTCATTGACACTGACAGTTACAATTTGTGCGATGTTCCGGAGTGACCGTTATCAGCAGACTTCAGGGTGTCGGTGTTTCGTGAAAGTGTGCGCGCGCGTCTTTTTTATTTACACTGTTTTTCTGTTATCTTCCCTGAGACTTGAAGTTGTGAACGAAACACAGTAACACAGTCCACTACTGCTTCACGGGAGAAAGGGTAAGGAGGTGGTACCTACTTCCCCGGACGAACTCTGTACTAAGAGCTCCACTACTCTATTAGATTATGTATTATTATTTAAACTCGTTTTAATTTTTCAACTTATTATAATACCTCCAACACTAGTAGGATAACTATATTCTCCAGTCTTAAATAAACAATTAATTACACTATCTAGCTTCCGATAATAGCTTAGTGTTGTGCACCGGATTATCGATATTAATTCAGGTGACATCGGCTCTGCCGTCGATTTAATAGAGTCTGCATCGACGCACGCTCGTAAATAGGGAGATTGCTTTACAAACGGGTGAGGGATGCGCTTGTTATGTATCGATATAATGTAACACTAAATAAAATATTGAAAAGAGTACTTTCCTCCTAATAGGTTTTACCCGCGTTTTTTTTGTATGCCACTTGGGCCGACAAACAAGCAGATGGTCCACCTGATGGTAAGTGGTCAGCTCCGCCTATGGATATTTGCAACACTAGGAGCATCGCCAATGCGTTGTCGACCTTGAGACGTGAAGTTGTTAAGTCTCATGTGCCTGTAATTTCACCGGCCCCCCTTACCTTTCTAACCGAAACACAGTAATACAATTGCACTACTGCTTCACGGCGGAAATGGGTAAGGTGGTAGTACTTCCCCGGACGAACTCTGCACTAAGAGCTCTACTACTCTAGTTTACCCATTTCCGCAGTGGTGCACTTGTATTACTGTGTTTCGGTTAGAATGGTACGGCCGGTAAAACTACAGCTATGTACTGCTGCCACTATGGCCCGTGAAATTACAGGCGCATAAGACTTAACTTCACGTCTCAGGGTCGACAACGCATTAGCGATGCCCCTGGTGTTGCAAATGTCCATAGGCGGCGCTGACCACATACCATCAGCTGGCCCTCTGCTGATTTGTCGGCCATAGTGGTATAAAAAAAGAAAAAAAAAAACGAGAGCAAAATGCCATAGGACATAACACTATGAAAATAACTAAAATATACTAATCGTGCTGTATCTACATCTGTTAGTTGTCTAATTTTTCTCACTGCGTAAGCTGCCGAACTGAGTTTTCCCGCAAGGGATGATATTTGGGTACCCCACTGAAGTTTTGAGTCTAAAGTAATTCCTAAAAATACTGTAGATTCAACTAGATTGAGAGCTTCATTATTTATCATTAAATTACAGCCTACTTTTCTCACATTGGGTAACGCAAATTTAATACATTTAGTCTTCTTTGCATTCAAAACTAGATTATTTACTGTAAACCAATTTAATACCTGGGCCAATGCACCGTTTACATCGTCATAGTTTGATTTCAGTCTATCAACACTAAAAATCAGTGAGGTGTCATCAGCAAACAGTACAATTCCACAGGTATTTTTAACATAAAATGGAAGGTCATTAATGTAAATTAAAAATAAAAATGGACCTAGGATTGAGCCCTGCGTTACACCCATATGCACCGAAGAACCAGACGATTTGACCCTATTTACATCAACACTTTGAATTCTCTTCCCAAGGTACGATTTCATCATGTCAAGTGCCATACCCTTTACCCCATAATGACGTAACTTACGGATTAGTGTGTCATGATCGACACAATCAAAAGCCTTAGATAAGTCACAGAAAACACCAATGACATTTTGTGACTTCTCCCAAGCTTTAAAAATATTTCTTAAAAGCGCCACGCCAGCGTCAACCGTAGAACGACCTTTCGTAAAACCATACTGCTGACTATGTAAAAGTTTGTTTAAATTAAAGTGAGTAAGCAATTGGGATAAAATAATCTTTTCAAATACTTTACTAAGGGCTGGCAAAATGGAGACGGGCCGATAATTAGAGGGGTCACTAGGATCTCCAGTTTTGAATAGCGGTATAACTTTACTATATTTCATCAAATCCGGAAATTTACCTGAATCAACGCATCTATTGAAAATCAGAGCTAAATGGGGAGCGATAGTATCTACAATCCCCTGTAAGACCGTAACAGACATATCCCATAAATCGCCAGTGCGTTTAACTTTTAAACTTTTAAAAGCTTTAAGTATGTCGTGAGGTGTTATATGCTTAAATTTAAAACACTCATCACATACAGATACATTGCTTTTCAAGATTAATTCCGCGTCTGTTGGTGAGGAATTTAAGGAGCTCGTTGTAGCTATAGGTATATCACTAAAGAAGTTATTAAATGCATTTGCTATTTCACTATCGTCACTTATAACTTTATTATTAATGTTTAATTCAATGCGTTTATTATGGTGTTTAGACTTTCCACTTTCAGAGTTAATAATGTTCCAAGTAGTTTTTACTTTATTGGTTGATTGATTTATTTTATTTCTTAAGTAAATAGATTTAGCAGAAGCACACACTTTTTTAAAAAGTTTAGAGTAATTTTTTATATATAGTATGAAATTTTGATTTTGATTATATTTTTTCATACCATACAGCTCATACAACATAGCTCTACTTTTATAAATCCCAACGGTTGCCCAATCGTTAAACTTAATAAAATGTTTATTTTCACTAAAGGTTCTTGGCTTAAAATTATTATCATATTCTTTTCTTATAAGATCGAATAGTTCATTATAAAGACTATCTGGTTCTTCATGTGACATATCAACGGAAACAATATTTCTACTTACAGCGTTTTTGAAACGGGCCATGCGACTTGAGGTAATAGGCCTACATGTTATATTACGACGGCTAATGTAATTGTCATCTAATAAAACTACCTTTTGACCACAATGATCTGAAGTCAACTCACTGATTACAGATTTTTCAAGTACATCACAGCTGCAGAACACATTATCGAGGCAAGTGGCAGATGTTGCCGTGATTCTAGTTGGTTCACAGAATAAATTATTGAGATTAAATGATTTAAACAAATTAATTAATCTAACTGTTGTAGGCGAATCTACTAACAAATTTACAGTAAAATCACCACATACTATTGTGCTCTTATTACAGGTTTGAGCTTTCTTAAGAGCATCTTCCACAACTAATTCAAACAAACTAAAGTCACCAAGAGGGGGACGGTACACGCAAACTATAACAAATCGTTCAAGTTCCACACATGACAGTTCGACAGTGCGTTCGATAGATAAATCCACAATGTCTTTGCGATCCTTACATTTAATATTACTTGAAACTAAAATTAAGCTGCCACCGTGTATAGCTGATTTTCTAATAAACACACTCAATAATTTAAAATTAGGAATATTGAGCAATAGGTCATGGTTTTTATACCAGTGTTCAGTTACACAAAAAACATGTACATTATGATATTCCAGAAATAGTTCTATTTCTAATTCCTTGCCAGCTAGCCCTTGTATGTTCTGATGTACAATATTTAAATGATTGAGCCTAGCCTTTGTCGTTTCTGAAAACCCTCCCCAGGTACCTCGTTATCACCAATAACGATAGGCACAATATCCCCGATCAAGCTACTAGTAGCTTTGTTATAAAATGTAATATTACCGGCTAACAATGTAGCGATATGTCGCTTAAACTTAAGAGGCAGATAAAGAGTATCTTTTGTCAACTTAAAATTAGTTATAAAATTATTCATGTCAAAATAAAACATGGCGTCACTATGACGGTGAATTAAATTATAAAGTGTCATATTCAAATCATATATGTGCCTATTCTGTTCCTGAGTTAACATATTGGAATAAGGAAAGGCACACAAAACAAATTTACATTTGAACTGGCTGTGTAAGTCAAGCAACCTATTAAAAGTATTTACAATAACTTTTTTTCTAATGGTTAAACTATCTCCATGTAAAATAATAACCGTTGTATTATCGTTTAGCTCTTCTAAATTTATTTGGTTTATTAAGTGCTCATAGGAAGCCCCTGGGTAACATTTATTTGTAACACGTTCGATTGACACGTTATTTAGGATAGGCCCAAAATCTTCACCAATTGTGTCACTCATAACAATCGTTTGCCTTATGGGCTGTGATTTTAGCTTCTGATGTACAGTGTTATTCAAATATAGTTCTGGTTTTGAAGCAGAATTAAGCATTGTGCCCAAGCAGCTACAATGCTTATTTACTAATGAATCTAGACGCTCACTGTTATATTCACCTAACCTGATAATTTCGTCTGTCGCTAGGATGTGCTCGTTGATTTGTTTCTGAGCGTTACTATATTTTACATTTAGAGCTTCTAGGGAACACTTAAGATATTCTATTTCATCATGCAAATGTTGAGTATTACTATCATATAAGTCCCTACTCTTCTGATTATTAATATAAGACGTTTCTAACTGACCTTGTAAATTAATACGTTCCTTTTTTAATAACAAATTTAAGTTGCGTGTTATTTTATGTCTCTTCAAAAGTGTTTGTGTCTTTTTAATAATCTTATTAAACTTTGTATATCTTTTAAATTTATTTCTACCATTAAAAATAATATTTGACGTATTATTTGATAAACTAACGTGTGGACTACATTCACAGTCAGACGTCAAATCAATAGTAGTGGGAAGCTCAGCACATATATTTTTGGAGTTACATACCAGTAGCTCATCATATAGGCTCTGAGTAGCATCGCTTTCCCGAGATTCTTTGGCAGTCTCCAGTTGGACAATAGACTTATGAGCCTCAATAAGGGTGATCTCGAGTTCGGTGATGCGACTCAGAGCTCTCATATGCGTATCGCTACACTCACTAAATGAATCCACTTCGGCTTGAAGCTTATTACATCGAACTACAATGTCGTCATACTCAACGTGTAATTTGGCGAGATCTAGTTTAATTTCCGTATTCCTCTTAACAATTACTTGAATTTCATCCTCGCTGTCATCCCGTTCCCTCATGAGCCGGTCACAAAGTTCTTGAGACTTTCTCAGTTCCTGCAGAGCCAACTTCAGCTTGTTTTCCATATCTTTAGCTGTAGCCTGGCGGGTCATCATTTTGACTCGGTTGGGGGTCGGTGGGGACGTGCGTGTTATGAAAACGAATAAGAATAATAAGTTATTAAAATACTTATTAAGATAAACAAAAGTAACCAAAAACTATTATTATTTAAACAATGATATAGTGAATTTATTTGAAATAAATTAGTAAATTATTATATTTATTATTTAGCTATATATTTATTAGATAAATTAAACGAAATTTAATGTTAAAAATGGATACTTAAACGAAAAAGAACAAATTAAATAAGCAAACAACAATTCCCTTTTTGTGAGGCTCGAACCGTGGGTCGCAGGTACCGTAGTCCTTACTTGGGCTGCAATCTTACGAACTGCGCTATTTTGCCGATTGATGGAATGACGAAGTTTTGGTTCATATATGACTGTGCTGATTTTTGTAAATAATAATGGGGGTATGCGGAAATTGGAGATTATAAAATCCACCGCCACACCATTAAAATATAACTATATTAAATAGATTTTTGCTTCTAATCGAAAATTGATTTGGAGTAACACAATAAACATCCATCCAGTTATCACTTCTTTGCACTGAGTTCACTTATTTATATATTTAAAAGGAGTCACTGATGCTTAAAGCGTTCAAAGTCAACGGAATTAAATTCCTCAATTTTAGCACTTAAGAGTTTCTAGATTTTGAAACTAACAATTACACGCAAAGATTATGACTTAAGAAGTAAAATAACAATGTTTTTATATGTAAATAATACTTTAACAAATAAATATTCAATTAAAACAAGGAGCCTATGTTACTTGACTGACTGACAGCTGTCCTTCTAGCTGTTATTCTATGTCTATCTATGTGTAAGGTTTCATGAAAGAGTTACAAACATATTATTACATATATCCATCGTCAAAAGCATTCCCATTTATAAATCAAGTAGTATGATAACTTACTGGTAGTCGTATGTTCGAATCCAATAATGAATATTATCTTCTGGTGGAGGAATAACTCATTGAGGACTCAACATCTTGGTCATAGGGTACTTTATAGTATCAAAAGTTAGAATTTGCCACTAAGCACTGGTGTTTCGCTATCTACACTCAAGAGTTCTCTTCTAGTCTCTTCTTTTGTGAGTTTACCATCTTCCGCCACATCATCAATCATTAACCACAAATTCTCCACAATGAAACAAGCCCATTACTAAAAAATATATTTCACCGAATGTAGTTCTGGTTCATGGTGTTTTTTTAATTGTTTTTAATCTTTATTATTTCAACAGTTTACATAAATTCCTTGAATTAAATATATTAATGAGTTTTCTTTGATTAAGGACCCTAAAAGTAACCTAAGCCTATATAAAAAAATATTTAAGACTCTTAGGTTCTGCTGCGCTAAAAACTAAGCCTATATCACACAGGAATAAAGCACCTTTCTATCAGTGACAGAAAATTTAAAATCTAATATATTATTTCGGATATTACCTCCTATTTAAGCTAACAATCTTTACCGCATTATTGCATCAGTGTCGATAAAATTATTATTACGTGTTTCTAAAAGTATCGATATAACATTTTCATGTGTCCCACCACTTTTATATTCAGGGAACCGGGGCAAGGTAATACGAGTATATTGAAGGAAAATATATATTTTTGTATAAAAGTGGGGATATACGGAGTGCTGCTAGGGGATACTTTATCCTATATACCTTCTTACATGGTATAATAAATCCCAAATATAATATATATGTGAATGTTCAGATGTATGTGTCACACGCTTGAAAGGCTCAACAGACTTCGAAAAAAATTGTAACACAGCTAGATAACATTTTGGATTAAAGTTTAGGATTCTTTCTATCTTTTATATTCCGGGAAATCTTGAAAGCGGGCAAATCCAGGAAGTGATAGTTCGAAAACTATTAATAAAATATGTATTTTGTTATGTATTTGTACCTAAGGCATACATATAACAGCTTTATGGTAGACCCAGAAGGAGAAATCACGATCTACTTAATATGAAAGGCATCGGACCAAAGTCAAAGTACCAAGAATCATGGAAAAGGGGAATGAAGGATTTCCATCTAATAGGATATTGATCGCCAACAACTAATATAAATAAATAAATATCCCAGAACATTCTTCACACATGGTTACCTGATCCCAAGTTAAACAGAGTGTACTGCTTGTAGTATGGCTACCAGGTAACTGATATACTTCATATATAACTTTTTTTTAAATACATACTTATATAGATAAATATAATATAATAGAATAAATATAAAGCATATTGCTGTTATTATTGTAATTTTTTATAGTTTAAGACTGTTGCTGTCCCAAATAAAGAAAAATAAAAAAATAAGAAAAATAAAATAGATATTTACACCCAGACACAGAACAAACAGACATGTTCATGGACACAAATGTTTGTCTTAGGTGGGAATCGAACTCGCGACCTTCGGTTTGACAGTCAGGTTCTCTAATTCCCCGTCAAACGTGCTTTTATAAGGACTAGAGTCTCTAATGGGAGAGACGCCGCTGTTTATCAGGCCACATGGCATAAATGAACCTTTGTAAATTAACATAAAATATTTTACACCCATTATCCCAAAGAGGTTCATCTTCTGAGTAGTAGATCTCTTAGTGCAATGTTCATCCGGGGAAGTACTACCACCTTACCCATTTCCGCCGTGAAGCGGTAGTGCACTTGTATTACTGTTTCGGTTGGAAGGATAAGGAGGCCGTTGAAATTACAGGCACGTGACACCAACTTCACGTCTCAGGGTCGTTAACGCATCGTCGATGCCCTTAGTGTTGCAAATGTCTATGGGCTGCGGTGACCACTTCCCATCAGGTGGACCGCCTGCTTGTTTATCGACCCAGGTATAAAAAAAAAATTTAAAAGAGGCAGACAAAGAATAGGGATGTGTTCTGACAAGTCAAATCGGTAATTCTTTATGAAATGTCAAAACATTCGAATGTATGGAGTTTTGTATTAAATAGGAAGTTGTGACGTCATAATTGTACAGCATCAAATAACATACTCTTTATGATTAGATCGGTACTAAAAATCACATTAATGATTTAACTTTGATCATATTTAATGTTTTCGTATATTTTTGGATGTTCGATACACTGGTTAGTGTTTGATCATTTATCTTTAATACAGAACACATCCCAATTCAGGTAGAATAGTGAAAAACCCACATTTCACCGATGATATTTGTAAGTCCCAAAGGAACATGCGATGTGCATTGTTGCCGTCTCTCGCACGTTGCTAATTCCCGGCTACAGGTATTTCTTAACGAAGAAATGTTAAGAACTCTCGTCGACTCGGGAATCGAATCCAGGATCTTTGGGTCTCTGGCCGAGCTTTATACTTTCAATCTAGTATTTCAAAATGACAATCTTTACCTTTTTTTATTTCGTATCTGTAACTTTTCCTCTGCGATTTTTTCCGTTCTCCCCTTCCGAAATAGACATACATAGCCGCTTTATAACCATTCGAACTTATCGAACAATCATCATTGCGAGACCAAGTTGTTTGAATTGCTACTCAGTTTCCCTCTCTACAAACGTCAAATTGTTCTAGCAGGGTTGCCACTTTAAAGGCAAACTGATTTGTACCAAATTTTTTTGTTAGCTGGCATACTTAGATTAAACTTTGCCTGTTTTTTGGCGGATGATTAAATAACATAATATTATTTCCTCAACCACCTCCAAGTCATGGTATCAAATGGGCTTGCCAAGCAGAAAACGGGACGTAAATTTAATTTGTTTTAGTACCTAGCTTAATGACATTTTTATTGTTTTTCAGTTGAGGACGAATTTAATTGCTTCTTAGACTAAAGCCCCTTCCTGAGACTATACTACCAACTCACCGGAAAATAGTGCTGCCAATTGAACTCCTTGCTTCCTTGGTCACGTATAACTTGCCAGTTTCAAATACCATCGTGATATACAAATAGTATAGCAGTTTGTCGCCTATAACAGCCCCCTTATTCAGCTAATACAAACTTCGTCGGCGAGCCGCTTCGCGGAGACCTCGGAGAGCTTATCTCTCACGTGATTAGTTGTATTAGCATAGTTAGCGAAAGAGACAGAGCACGGAGGCCGCGATGAAACATCCTCGAGTTAGTGTTATTTATCTTATAGAATCGAGCCCCTGATAACAGACTGGAAATCTTGTCACCTGAATACATATAATAATGAATACAGTCCTTCTTTATCTTCAGAGTTTCGTAGCAACAGAACCCATAACTAAGGCTTCACTGTCCATACACCCGTCCGTCCATCCATCTGTTTTTAATTCTCCCTGGAATATGGGTAATACCGAGATCAAAATCCAGTTCAAAAAAGAGTATCTGAAATACCTTTTATCCAAGTGATCGACATCCCTATCTTAAAAAAGTCGATTCAATAAAAAACTTTGATTGCTTCGCATACCTTCTTGAAGTTTGAAGACCTCTCTGTCTGAACTGACGCATATGTATGTTTCAATTGAATGTGCCAAATATGGCGGTCGCAAAAATTGATGTCGGAGAGATTTATGACGTATCTATTTGACAGAACTCATTTTGATAGAATTAACTAAGATTTATTCAGAGGGTTCAGAGGTTCCCATTTCATAACTTCAAATAACTTAAGACTTTAGTAGATACTGACCGATATTCTCTCCTTTCCTTTATTGTTTGTTGGTTTTGTCAATGTTGTGTTTTTTATTGTGTTAGCCAGGCTCCAACACTCGATAACGGATCAAAATTATTATTCTGTTTTGTACCCAGATCCCCTTCGTATATCGTCAACTAACGTGACATTGGCGGAATTGAGCTACTGGCAATAGTCGCCGTTTTAATTAATGAAGAACAAGAAGGGTTCAGAAGTATTATTATGTTCAGTGAAATGAGACTAGCTCTAGAATGTTTCGTTGCGGCCTCCATGCTCTGTCTCTTTCATTAACTACGCAATCACGTAAGAGGTACGCCGGAGGCCTCATTGCGTTGCGACCCGACAATGTTTGTATTACCGTCGTAGCGTATCTGCAACTTTAGCACATCCATATGGGATGTCAAGATTTCCCAATCTAATCTCAAGTAAAACTACCCTCAAATAAATTAATAATTTTAGATTTATTTTTTTTGTAAAAACTTGACCGCATTTGACTGGATCTCACCTGATGGAAAGTGACGATGCAGTCGAGGATGGTACACGCGGACTCAAGTAATGCCTATTCACTTTTTGAAGGTAGAACAAATTGTTATAAAATAGTAAACGGTTGTTGCAATTTTATTTATTACCTACCTGATCTTTTGTATTTTTTTCTTTTTCTATCTTTTTGTAAAAATATCTAAAGTATGTTAAGGAAGAGCGATGGCTCCTAATACAGGTATTCTGTACTTAAAAAGAGGCATCAAATTACTGTACCAAAAAATGTAAAACATGTTATATATAGAAAATAAACATTTTGTATTTTTGTATTTTGTTTTTGGATCAGGATCAAATGTTAATTTTGGATGGAATTCGATTGGTATCGATATGAAGAATGGGCATGAAACAAAATAAAGCGTACAAGTGCGGGTCGGACTCGCTCACAAAGGGGAACCATTAAAAATTTAAGAACACGCCCAAAATAAACACGTTTATTTAAACTTTATTTTATTTCAATTATTTGTTGTTATTGCACACTCTGTATAACTTAAACTTCCAAATTCTTCTTTTTACGGTGTAATAGATACAGCCAAGAGACAGACAGACAGACGCGTAGACGGCTTACTTTTTTTTTTATTGAGACAATTTTTTTTTTAATTAGTGACACGATGGGGTTTGTCGAGCCGAGTGGTGAGAGAGTAACTCAGTCACTTCAGCATTGTGACGCGTTACCACACCGTGGTCATGACGCCAACAGTCGGAGTGACCCACCACTAGATATTTAATTTCTAAAATCTCAAGATACAATTATTTCCATTATTTTTAGGCAAATAACTTATTCATAAGAAAGTACCTAAAGGAAGTCGCTGGCCCATTTCTCAAGTCGGTCCAAATATGAAAAGGCTTCTAGGCTTTGTAATATTCTTTTTAATTCTCAATATACTAACAATGGGTATTGTTTCTGAGAAACCTTTCGCGCCTTGTAATGAGGCTGTGTTGCCAGCCTTTAGAAGGCTGTATGTATTATAATTAATAGTAGGTTCTAACGACTTTAAAAAGAAAACTATTTTATTTGCTACAAAATCCACAACTTTAAAAATATTAACTGACTAATATAATAAGCTAGTTGTCCTCCGCGGTTTCACCCACTTATCGATATCATATATCCTATCCTTCACGCAATCACATGTTCTCACTACGTTCCAATTTTCATTAAGATCAGTAAAATCATTATCACTACATAGTATAAAACAAAGTCGCTTTCTCTGTCCCTATATCCCTATGTAAGGTTAAATCTTTAAAACTACGCAACGGATTTTGATGCGGTTTTTTTTAATAGATAGAGTGATTGAAAAGGAAGGATTTTTATGTATAATACATGTGACATCCCACTAAAACGCGGGTAAAACCGCGGGGGACATTGAGTTATAAAATGAGATACAGACACAAAAAATATTTAAATGGTATAATTGGCAGTTCATAAAGGCGAAAATTTATCACAATATGAGACAAAAAAATATGTTCTAAATAGAAATAAAAAAATAAAAGACTGGATGTTTGTAATTTAATCTGCATAAACACTATCCTGGCACAAAAAGAAATATCTCTCAGGTAAATTGAAACAGGTATAAAAGCTGGGCTAAAACTTGCTTCTAAAAGGTATAGATGATAAATGTAGGTACAGGTACGTCTTTCGGTTTGTGTTTCGGCTAGAAAAGTAAGAGGGCCGGTGAAATCACAGGCACATGAGACTTAACAATTTCACGTCTCAGGGTCGACAACGCATTAGCGATGCTGAAATGCAAATTTGTTAAGTCACATATGCCTGTAATTTCACCAGTCCCTTACCTTTCTAACCGAAGCACAGTAATACAAGTGCAGTACTGCTTCACTGCGGAAATGGGTACGGCAGTAATACTTCCCTTGACGAACTCTGCACTAAGAGCTCTACTACTCGACTAACAAATTTTGCAAAAAACATATATACCTACAAAATGGATTGTTTTAATTTTAAACGAAAATTTATTATTTCACTAGCTGACCCGACAGACGTTGTCCTGTCTTAACAATGAATATTTAATTCGAATCTTCCGATTGAATCGACAGTGAAATGTGCACATAATTATATAGAAATTATAAATTAATTATTTTATTATTATAATTCCAACCCATGCGTCTGTTTTAAACGATTTTATGTTTGAGACAATAACAAACACAACAAAAAAACAATTAGTAAAATCGGTCCAGCCGTTCACGCGTAAATGCCGTGACGAAGGAAAATAGGGATTCATTTTTATACATACTCGTATATACACCTATAGATGAGACATTTATTATATCTATAGTAATAAATGGCGAATTGGAATTCGCGCAATAAGAGTACCTTTTTTACTATTTTGTTACGGAAAGGAAATCATTTCATTAACCATTCGAATGAAAGCGAGAATATTTCAGTATTATTACAGATCCTGTGGCATGTAAAACAAACTATATTTTGGTACTTGCCATTTGTACAACCTGGCACTGCCGTGTGGGAACTTGTTTAGGTAGCTACTACGTGCAAAAGCGGAGCGGGGAGCGAGTTTTGAATTTAAGCAACGAACCGCTTTAAACATTAAAAAAGGACTTATTTTTATATAGTAGTAGTTGATGGAATTAAATGTGAATCAATATATGATGAATCATAGGAATAATCAATAGGAAACCTTCAGAAAACTATGTCTGTCTATCTCTTTCTCTCCCAGGGTAAGATCTATAGAAGTATAGGATTGTCTCTTTTCAGTCTCATTACGTTTCATCGAGTTTCAAATCACAACGATGCTAGAGAGTAAGTCTCTAAAAATACACCTTTCATTAAATTAACAAATAAAATAGCAACGGATCGAGACCATTTTAGGCTCTGCTCCCAATCATTTAGTGGCACAGCAAAATGTATGCAAGGTTTTTAAAGCCATTCGCTCCATTACGTATAAGGTACATGACATTAAGCAGAGCTGTTACGGCCGATTGCCTATCGCCAACCAACTTTAACAAACATAATATCATCCATATAACCAGCTTCTTTTGGGCATTTTCACAGCGTCATAGTCTTAAAAAGCTCCAGTTAGTTTCGAAATAATCACTATTGAAGTAACATATCTTCACGCTCTTTACCCTACCTGATGAAGTCTCAGTAAAGAGGGTATATTTACATTCCATCGAGTATTTTAGTCCCAAATGTAAGATGTCGGAATCTCGGGCTACAGGTTCCAAACAAATATATATTAATATTACCTCGCCCGAACCCGGAATCGAACCCAGACCCTCCAGGTCTTGATCCGAGCTTTATACCAGTGGAGGCGACGACGAGTGAACACCGCCCGCGACATCTTCCGCTACGCTCGTCAATAAACTATAACCCTTACCCGACTACATTTGTTTTCCAATTTGTTTGGAAGGCGCTACCGAGCGGTATACAAGGCAAAGTTTTAAGTAAACACTCAAACAGAATTGCTCTGATTTAACTAAAAGGTTCCTACATGATAGTTACCTTATATGGTATGTATTCTTAAAAGATATAATATATGGTTATGTGAGTTGTCATCGTTGCATTGCCCCCAATATTATTTTGAAAATAAGGTGATATCCAATTTGTTTTATTTGATGTGGACTGTAGTTTTCTGTATCTAATACCTTTACGGCTCCGACGATTTTCATGAAATTTAGTATGCAAAGGTTTTCAGGGTCGATAAATCAATCTAGCTAGGATTAATTTTCAGAAAATGTCGTTTTATCCGTGTTTTCAATGATCAACTTTATCGATAATTGACTTAAACATAACCTGAAAAAAATAACTTCCTGACATTAACTGTTTTAACGACAAAACAATATTAAAGCTACTCCAGTAGATGGCGTTGTTAAGCAACACTAATCCAATAATCAACTTTACATAATTTACCAAAAAAAAAAATACCGATTAAAGCTCGGGGATCCAGGTACTGTATTATTAAGTAGAAAGATAATGATGCACACAGAATGTTTATTTGCTGAATTTTTTACTCTCAGCACATTGTCGACAGATGTGGATCAATCGCTAAATCACCCTGTTTTTGTTATACCAGTGACGTGAACATGCACAATGTTGCCAGGGTACTAAGTATTTTCTATAAATATAGCCGTGCTCGCTACACAATCAATATTCAAAACATTTAAAAATTAAATTTAAATGACATATTTAAAAATGTACTTTAATTAAGCTGATTATTTAATAGCTAGCGACCTGCTTCTCTTGAGCTTTAGGGAGGAATTATTTAAGTTGTGGTGAAAAAAGTATAAAAAATGTGGTGGAAAATAGATAGTTATCCAATTCGGTTCAAAGATGAAATAGATATTTAATAATAATAAATATCCTTTTGAAAGAAACAGGTACAGAAGTTGAATAAAGGTGCAATTGGCGGTCTTATCGCTAAAAGCAATTTCTTCCAGACAACCATTGGATGGAAAGAATTACATAGGAAAAATATAAAGGATTAATTTAGGAAGTAAAAAATATATTTGTGGGTGAATGTAATAAAGCTCGTCCAAACACCAGGAGTTCCTAAGTATGATTCCCAGCCGGGTAAGGTCATTATTACCTATAGCCCTACATTGAAGATGTACTCGATAGACGGCTCGTCACTGCTCACCACATGTCACGTTTGGACGTAAAATATCTAAGGTTGAGCGTTGGTATTATTACTTAGACTTCTGCCTACAACTTCGGAGATAATGGGCGTTAATATATCTATGCAAGTATAAGAGTAAGTTTTTTTTTTCTATTTTATTATTATTATTAATTTTTTATTTCATTTCATGTTGATTTTATTTATTATAGCTGTCCCCCGCGGCTTTATCCAAGTTCCGAGGGATATCACATTTTCACGGGATAAAAAGTAGCTATATGTTATCCCAGTATATGCCAAGTTTCATCCGTATCCGTTAAGTAGTTTTTGCGTAAAAGAGTAAAAAAACATACTTACATACAAATCTTTCCTCTTTATAATATTACTAGCTGTCCCCGCGGTTTTACCCGCGTTCCCGTACATGTAACATCCTCACATGTATTATACATAAAAACCTTCCTCTTCAAACACTCTATGTATTAAAAAAACCGCATCAAAATCCGTTGCGTAGTTTTAAAGATTTAAGCATACATATATAGGAACTGAGAAAGCGACTTTGTTTTATACTATGTAGTGATTATTATAGATTGTAATTTTAAATTCACGAATTGTATAAATTATTAAATTATAAATTGTATATTAAGGAATAAAGGCTTTATTATAAAGTAAAAGAAACACATCAAAATCACAAACCTCCTATTTAAGTCGGTAATTTTAGCAAATAACTATTTAGAAAGATTTAAACAACCAATTTTCCTCAAACAATACTCCATGACCTAGTCAACATGTCAACTAATACATATTCAAAACTAATTGAATACTAACCAAATACGGGGCCCGTATCAGTCGTGAAGTAGGTAAGTAAGTGAGAAAATAGTAAAAATATTATTCTATATATCGACGTTTGAAAACACTCAACAATCGCGGCTATCTCCAACGATGCGTGCTAAACCAAGTCCGAAGTCGAACGAGTGTACCCGATGATCTACGATGTACGAATAACCATCTAATATTCGAGAGTACCACCACTTTACCTATTTCCGCCGTGAAGCACAGAACGTTTAATAATTTTATTTTATACTACCTTTCGTTCGCGGTTTCAGCCGCGTTTCTGAAGGTTCTAATCTATGCCGGGATTGTAACACAGCCTGTTACTTCTGGATATACTAGCTTTCTAATATTGAAAGGGTTATTAAAATCAGCCCAGTAGTCTGCTGCGTTACAAACAAGAACAAAAATGCTTATTCTTTATAATTTTAGTGTGGATGAGACTTAAAAATTTCACGTCTCAGGATTGACAACGTATTGGCGATGCCCCAAGTGTTACTAATCAGTCAGTAGACGGCGGTGACCACTTACCATTCAGATGGACCGTCTGTCTATCTGTCGATATTTGACATAACAAAATAAGAGCAAGAGACGGAGACAAATCTGTGCAGCCGTTCTTGATCTATAAATGGTGAAAAAAACACGACTTGGTGTTTGAAAATGAAAATATTTTTATTCAAATAGGCCTTTACAAGCACTTATGAATAGTCTGACATGACCATCTACCAAGATATGACCATCTAAAAAAAATCCGAGTCGAACGGTAGCAGTCCCATCCCGATATGTTCGGTAGTTTTGCGGTGATGGTGCATCATAGGATCTACCTTCCTTATATACAGGCCGAAAAGAGGTTAAATGGGGCCTTATAATGAGTACATTCACAATATTTAAGAACCGTAGTAAAGCTGTATAAGATACCCCATAAAAATAAAAAAAAATATTTTTATGAATGAAAAATAGAAAAATCTTAAAGTAGACAGTTATTAGGTAAAATAGGTACGTAGGCCTTTCTGTTAAATAATCTGGTTCCCTGACATGACGGCTTAGGGTTGTTGGCTTTGATAATTAATTATAATTTTACGGGGTATTTTGTAACACGTTGTATAATTATATAGCTGTCCCCTGCGGATTCATCCGCGATTATCGATATCGTGTATAGCGTTTAACCATCTACGAAAAAATCCGCGTCGAACGGTAGCAGTCCCATCCCAATATGTTCAGTAATTTTGATGGTGCGTCAAAGGAATTATTTTCCTTATATTGAGGTATAGATTTTAGAAATAGCACAATTAGGACATCAAGCTTTTATACATCCTAGTTCCATCATAGGAGCGGCTTGTGAATTATTCAAGCGTGAATATTCGGCAGTACGCCGCCAGTTGCCACATGTAGGCTGATCGAGTGACTATCGCATATTGATTCAATCGATAGCGGAATATCAAATCGATTTTAATGAACACGTCGAGTGTTGAGTGGTATGCACTCTGGTTATAGACCAAGGTTTGATTGCTCAGTTAGTGGAATGTAAGGAAATTCTCTAGAATTTGGGGTAGCAAAGAGGTTTTAATGTTAATGTTTTGTAGCTGGTGACCCAACGCATATCAAGTATGGATAAGATATTAAGATGTAAAAAAAAAATATCCTAGTATATTCTTTTACACACCTTGTGATCCCAAACTAAGCAGACCTTGTACCTAATATAGAAACCAGATAACTGATAAACTACATACACTACTTTTAGTTCGTTATATTGAAGATAAAAACGTATGGAAATAGCTACTCTCTGCACAGTGCACCTCTAATTTGTAAGTAATTATTGTTATTTTCTATTTTGTAGTCTTGCTATTCCTTTTTTTTTGTTTTTGAATGTTACCTATATTAAGTATTGTTAAATATAAAATTCATATGATAAAATAGCTAAAAAGTCAGAATAGATAAAATTTATATAAAAAAATATTTAATAAAAATAAAAAAGAATGTCACCTTGCTGAGTTTCTCGCCGGATCTTCTCAGTTGAAGGCTGACTTCCGTACCGGTAGTAGCTTCAGTAACTTTAAATTTGTCCTTCATAAGCGCCTTCCAAGGGCCTAAACTGAATAAATGGTTTTGACTTTTGAATTTTCTAAATACATACATTTAAAGATCACAACCAGACATGTTCATGCACACAAATGTTTGTCCTGGGTGGGAATTGAACCCGCAACCTGCAACTTTGCAGTCAGGGTCACTAACTACTAAGGCAACTGGCCTATCATATGTAAATCAGCACGCTTACTAATTATTCTGGACACCTTCACATAAACATTTTTTTTTTATTATATTGTCAAAACACTTACACTGTTGGCAACATAAGTAACTTAATATGTAGATCCCAATTTACAAAATAATTATCAGTAATGAAAAAAAAAATAGTATGTAAGGTACTGCAGATACACTTATAAAACACCTGTAAACAATATCAAGACATGTTGACAAGCCGAAGGTCGCGGGTTTGATTCCCACCCAAGACAAACATTGTGCATGAACCTGCTGTTTATTTCGTGACTGGGTGTAAACATCTATAAATGTATTTAGAAAAAAAGTAATACGTCGCATATCAGTTATCTGGTTTCCATAGTACAAGCTCTGCTTAGTTTGGGTTCAGATGACCGTGTGTAAAGAATGTCCCAGGATATTAATATATATATTTTTATAGAACTTAAACTGACAAACAAGCACACGTTCGACTTGATGTAAGTGGTCATCGCCCCCTATGAACATTTGCAACACCAGAGCATCGCCAATGCGTTGTCGATCCTGAGACGTGAAGTAGTTAAGTCTCATGTGCCTGTAATTTCACCGGCCCAACATTTCTAACCGAAACAAAGGGTAAGGTAGTACTTCCCCGGACGAACTCTGCACTAAGAGCTCTACTACTCATTCGCTGGATAGTAGAATTATAGGCACAATTATTATTTTTCGGATGTGTTCAGTGATATTGCTAAATGTACACTAAAACTAATATTTTAACGAAGAAATGTTAATAGACAAATACTTATTAATACCTGTGCATATATTATCTTCACTACATAGTGTAAAACAAAGTCGCTTTCTCTATCCCTATATCCCCATGTATGCTTAAATCTTTAAAATTACGCAACGGATTTTGATGCGGTTTATTTTATTAGATAGAGTGATTGAAGAGGAAGGTTTTTATGTATAATACATGTGACATCCCACGGGAACGCGGGTAAAACCGCGGGGGACATTATATATATAATTCTTCTGTACGTGTTGACAGGGAACTCTTCCTAAACGGCCGGAGAGATTTGATTGAATTTTTTTGTTTGCCTTTGCTTAGCTATGGTTTAGATTCACAAATGGACCCGATAGGTGGCGCTGCGATCGAAACCCTGCATTTTTGTATGGACTTATTTTGACAGGACACCGTCTGTCCGGGCAGCTGGCATATAATATATTATGGTTTAAACATTTATACAATTAAACGAGCAATTCTTGTATACAGTATCTGGTTATTAATAGATAACCTTGAAAAGGGTCACGGCATAGCTAATGACTATTTAGAAAAAAAACTAAGTACATAGTACCAATTATGTTTTTTAAATAATAATTGATGTTCTTTATTACTTTATTTTATATTCATGTAAACCACGACTAAAAATATTATTATATCAATATACTAGCTGTCCCCCGCGGTTTTACCCGCGTTCCCGTGGGATGTCACATGTATTATACATAAAAACTTTCCTCTTCAATCACTCTATCTATTAAAAAAACCGCATCAAAATCCGTTGCGTAGTTTTAAAGATTTAAGCATACATAGGGATATAGGGACAGAGATTGCGACTTTGTTTTGTACTATGTAGTGATTTAAATATTTGGAGTAGTTCACAGCTTTAACAATCTAGATGAAAATTTGTGTTCAGATAAGGTTTTTGCTTTTTTAATGTTTCATTAAAGCTGTGTTACCTGATATAACGTGATTTTAAACCAAGAAAAACGTTAAAGTGGGCATATTGCTAACTTTTACTGTCCCTAGTACACACAACAAAATAACAATAATAGATAAGATTTTGCATACAAAGTTTGATGAAAATACCATAATAATAATTTTAATTGGCAATGCTATAAATATAAGTAAAAAAAACTTGATAAATAGTCTCAATTCTTTATCAAAATTAGAGGTAATGAAAATAATGTTATGTGCTTTCCCATACTCTTCCAACTACTCGGATATGGAGAATAACTATATTTGGCATTTAAATAACCATATGCATAATGTTACATGTCATAGTGCTAATTTTATTTATTTTGATACTAACAAGTTTGTTAGTAATTTGAAATTGAAACAGGATACCCTGTTTATTCCAAAAAAACTTAAGAAATTGATTGCATCACTTGTAGCATATAATATTAATAGGATAAGGGATAACACAGTAAGAACAAGTCATTTTAACATTAAATCTCAGAATAGTTCTTTAAACAAAAACTTTTGACAACAGAGAAGCTAAACAGTTCGACTTTTTTATTACATCAGAATATTAATCGCTTCTTTGGCAAAATTCTTGATATTCATTTATTATTAGATAAAATAAATATAGATATATTATGTTTTACAGAGACATGGTGGAAACCGGGCACTATGCTTTTTAATATTAAAAACTTTACAGTTGCCAGTATATTCAATAGATTATCTGCAGAAGGTGGCGGCACAATAATTCTTATAAATAATAATATTAAATTCAAGGATCGTAAAGATATTTGTAGCCTCTCTGTTGAGCGTGTTTGTGAGGTGTCTTGTGCAGAGTTGCAGAACTATATTATTGTTTGTGTTTATAGGCCACCGGCATCAAATTTTTTATTGTTTACGTCTATAATGGAAGAGATTCTTCGTAAGTTATTTAATAATTCTAACAAGTCAATAGTTGTATGTGGCGACTTTAATGTAGATACTCTTAGTAATTCATCTGAAAGTCGGAATTTTGTTGCCTTATTCAAATCGTTCAACTTAGATTTATTGTTTAGTGAGTCAACAAGATCTACAGCCACTTCGGCTACTTGTATTGATAATATATTAACTAATAGTAGTATACTAGGGAAATCGATTATTAGTGGTGTTCGCTCGGATCATAAGGCTCAATTAATAGAATTGCCATTTAAAAGACAAGTATTTAAAGTAACGAAAGTAATTAGACCTACTACTAAGGCAAGATTAGACACCTTTAAGAATAATTTAGAACTGAAACTCTGTAATACAATATATCATAGTGTTGAGCCCAATGTCTTGTATAAAGGTTTATTGTCTGGGATTTGCGATAATTTTAATAGAGCCTGTCCTACTAAAATAGTGAAGGTAAATAGTAAAAAGGATTTAGTGACTGGGCTACAAAAGGTATTCGTAAGAGCAGGGATAGGTTGTATGAACTTTATCATTTAAAATCTCTAACTCAGAACGAGGAATTTCATAAATATGTTAGAAAATTTTCAAAGACTTTCAAGTTAGTGTGTAATCAAGCTAAATCTTACTTTGTATGTAATAAAATAGGTAATGCTAATAACAAAATAAAGACAGTCTGGAATGTTATTAATACGGAAACTGGTAAAATTAGAAATAATAATGAACAGGTAACTCTTAAAATTAATAATAATAATAATAATTTTTATTTCATAATAAATTTGCACAGACACTTAAACAGTTAATATTCAAAGCAAATAATTTTGATGGTAAAGTTAGGGAGTTTAGTGTTTATTGAGCTCTGGAACCTGCGGTAAGAATAAACTTGTGTTGCGAGTTCCAGCTCTCGCTCCAGGTTTTATGTGGTTAACATAATCAGATATGCTGCAAGTGCTTCAAGTATGAGCTAAAATTTAATATAAATGTAATAATAAAGGTAAAAGTAAAGTAAATATAAAAGGAAAAGGTAAACTGATGTGTAGTCTAATTAATGATAAAATTCTAACAAATAATTTAGATGTAGCCTGTGCTTTTGAAAACTTCTTCACGAGTATACCTGGTAAAACTACTAAAAGCCTTAAATCATGTCCTATAGCAGCGGAATCTTTACTCAAGCAGCATATTCATAATACATTTCCAAGTTTTAAATTTGACCATATTAATGCTAGCGATATCATAATAACTTTTAATTCTCTCAATATGAAAAGTACTGAATATTTATGGGGCTTATCAGTAACAATCGTAAAATCAATAATAACAGTGATTGCACCTGTTTTGTCAAATATTTTTAATGAATGCATTGATCAGGGTTGTTTTCCTGATTTAATGAAATAATGTAAAATAGTACCTATTTTCAAGTCCGGTTGTAGGGAGAATCCATCTGATTACAGACCAGTTTCCGTTCTGCCAGCACTTAGTAAAATCTTTGAAAAATTGCTGCTTAATCAAATGTCAAGTCACTTTACTAAGCATAAGGTATTGCATGGTCATCAGTTCGGTTTCACGAAGGGAAGATCTACATCCGATGCGGCAGCAACATTGCTGAGGCACATTTATGGCGCATGGGAGGATTCACAGGATGCGATTGGCATTTTTTGTGATCTGTCCAAGGCATTCGATTGCGTTGATCACCGTACGCTACTACTAAAACTTGACTTCTACGGAATTCGTGGAACTGCTCATGATCTTGTTTTATCTTATTTATCAAATCGCCAGCAAAAAGTAGGGATTACCGGCACAACATCCAAGGGCTCTTTAGTCGAAATGGGGGTACCCCAGGGTTCAATTTTAGGTCCATTTTTGTTTTTAGTATATATAAATGATTTGCCATATGTTGTAAATGACCTCACAGATATTGTCTTGTTTGCTGATGATACATCATTAATTTTTAAAGTTAATAGAAAAGACAAAGATCTAACTAAAGTAAATCATACTATGTCAATTGTCTGTGGGTGGTTTGCTACAAATAATCTATTACTAAATTCAAAGAAAACTAAATGCTTAAGGTTTTCTTTACCAAATGTAGCACAAGTAGATAGCCAAATAATAATAGATGGGAGCCATATTGATCTTGTAAATAAAACGGTATTTTTGGGTCTTACATTAGACAATAAATTGCAATGGGGACCTCAGGTTGATACTCTAGCTGCTAAATTAAGTTCGGCTGCTTTTGCTGTTAGGAAAATTAAACAATTGACGAATGTTGAGACGGCCAAATTAGTTTATTTTGCATATTTTCATAGCCTCTTGTCCTATGGTATTTTGTTTTGGGGAGCAGCAGCGGATATAGAATCAATATTTATTTTACAAAAAAGAGCAATTCGTGCAATTTACAGTATGGGTCCCCGTGAATCATTAAGAGATTTATTTAGGGAAATAAATATAATGACATTACCTTCACTATATATTTATGAAAATATAATGTTTATACGTAGAAACATAGGAATGTTTGAGTCAAAATTAGATATTCATAGTATAAATACAAGACAAAGGGAGAAGTTAGTTGTTCCATACTTTAGACTAACTAAAGTTAACAAGTCATTTCTTGGTAATTGTGTTCGATTTTATAATAAGATACCGCTTTCAATAACCAAAATGTCTGATCATAAATTTAAAAATTATATTAGGAAAGTTTTGAAAGAAAAAGCGTATTACAAGGTAGTTCATTATATTGAAGATAAAAATGTATGGAAATAGCTGCTCTCTGCACAGTGCACCTCTAACTCTCTTGTTTAAGTTGTTAGTACCTAATTATTGTTATTTTCTATTTTGTAGTCTTGTCATATTTTTTTTCTTGTTTTGTTTTTATTAATGTTACCTATAATAAGTATTTTGTAATTGTTAAATATAAAATTATGTAAAATTGAAATTATAAAATAGCCAAAAAGTCAGAATAGATAAAAATTTATATAACAAATAAAAAAGAATGTAACCTTGCTGAGTTTCTTGCCGGTTCTTCTCAGTTGAAGGCTGACTTCCGAACCGGTTGTAGCTTCAGTAACTTTAAATTTGACCTTCATAAGTGCCCTCCGAAGGCCTAAACTGAATAAATGGTTTTGAATTTTGAATTTTTTTGAAAAACTTGGCATTCACTTCGAAATACTGAAAAGTTTTGTATTTCATTTTCATGCATTTTTTAAATACAAAATATGATTAATTTAATTCGTAAAGTGTAATAGTACGTATTTAAATAAAAGAATATTATAAAAAATCGTTTTTTTTTTATTTAATCATTACCATAAAATACCTATACAAACTTTTTTAAATGACTTATACATTTTTTGTTAGGTAGCTCACTTTCAAAAACCCTGCATTAAGTTAAAAGGGACAGTTCTCAAAGTTATAAACTATTTCACAGCACGAATCTCCTAAGTCACTCCACATTCATATATTCATCATCAAATGGCATATCTTTATCATCGGGAATTTCGCACTTTGTCCGCCACGCGTCGTATCTCACCGCGTATTTGGAAGTGATTCCTTGAAAGCGATCGTAATCACATAGTACGTCGCCACACCCATCGATTCTCAGGTACTTTTCTGGTAGTTTAGGTGAACTGACGTATACTGGCTGGAAAAAGAAAACAAAAGTATGGAAATAAGGGATATAGGCGACATTTTTCGTATATTGGCTGGAAAAATAAACAAAGGTATGAACAATAACTTCTTTAAAGTAACAAGTTCACTACCGCTTTAGGGGGAAATGGGTATGGTGGTAGTACTTCCCGGGACGTTCTCTGCACCAAGAACTCTGTACTGCTGATTCTGACCATGAAAACTAATATTACTATTTTATAAATAAAGTCGAGTAGTAGAGCTCTTAGTGCAGAGTTCGTCCGGGGAAGTACTACCACCTTACCCATTTCTGCCGTGAAGCAGTAGTGCACTTGTATTACTGTGTTTCGGTTAGAAAGGGGGCTGGTAAAATTACAGGCACATGAGACTTAACAACTTCACGTCTCAGGGTCGACAACGCATTGGCGATGCCCCTAGTGTTGCAAATGTTCATAGGCGGCGGTGACCACTTACCATCAGGTGGACCGTCTGCTTGTTTGTCGGCCTAAGTGGCATAAAAAAAAAATAAAAAAAAAAAAAAAAAAAATAACTGATATTTTACATATACTACTTTTTTTCTAAATAATATAGTTACACCCAGACACAAAACAAACAGACATGTTCCTGCACACAAAAATTTTGTCCTAGATGGTAATCGAACCCACGTCCTGCGACTTGGATGTCAGGGTTGCTAACCACCAAGCCGGACTGTCTTAAATTATTTTAAATATTTCATTAAATTTATTGAATAAAGAAAACTTTCTTAGCTAATGTTAATATTATTAGATGTATTTTGGTTTGTAGTGACAAATAAAGTTTTATTATTATTATTATTATTATTAATGACATTCCTGAAAATTCAATTCTATTATACTTCAGTAGCTTTGACTTCCTTGGGCCTAAACTGAATAAAAACTTAATTATTTTTATCATGTTCCACGGTCTTACCAAAACGTAATATATCCCAGTTTCCAGGTCTATTCTCAATTCCAAAGCAAATATGCCTCCATATTTAATGAGTTCTGGTTTTGGTTGTGTTTTAGATACACCCATCAGTGCATATACGTTTAAGTCGTGGGCAGACAAAATCCACACTCTTCGAGTTTCTTCACCAGATATAACTGTTGAAGCTGTTTTAAAGAACTCGTTTAGAAGTACTCCTGAAATTGAATAAATGTAATTATGGTGAGTTTGTTAAGATGTAGTGTTTATTTAAAAACCTGCAAAATGCTGAGTTATAACAGATTTTTAGCAGATCTGAATGTACATGTTACCTTGTTTTACTTGTTAAATTTGAGTCTGTTTTCTGTAAGGTACTGTAGTGAACGGGGGCGTTATTACAAAGAAACTAATCAAATATTAATTATTTATTTTAATATCTTAGACCATAAAATTTTATAATAAAAAACTATTTTGTCCGTTCTCGCGCACTGTCATTATATATCTTTTTTTAGAAAACGAATATTAACTTATTAATTCAAATAATCGTCAGCCAGTAACAATAATAACGACTAGTGCGCTAGCATAGACCTTCCGTACAGTACATTAAATTTTCCATAAATATTTTTTTTTTCTTTTTTTTTTCTATTAATAAAGCTCAACGTAGAATATGAATCCAGGGTGAACTTGCCAAGGCATTTGACGTCATACCAACTGAGATATCATAGCCTCAAACTTCTTCTGACTTCGGAATGTCCATTAGGTCCATTGTCAATTACAAGACGTAAAAGTTATCTAAATAGCTAAAATAGTCCAGGATATTCTTCACACAAAGTTACCTGATCCCAAATTAAGCAGAGTGTACTGCTTGTATTATGGCTACCAGGTAACTGATATACTACTTTTTAAATACAAACTTAAATAGATATTTATACCCATCCAGACACAGAACAAACAGACATGTTCATGTAAACAAATGTTTGTACTGGATGGGAATCGAACCCATGACCTGCGGGTCTCTAACCACGAAGCCAACTAGCCCATCAGTATATCTAGTAATACATACTTCCACAAACTACGACCTGCATCTGTACTCACCAGCTTGAATGATTAAGTTTTCATCATTCCCAAGTATGAAATCGAATGCTGCATGTGCCCCCTTTTTTATTTCGGGCATTAATTCCAGTAATTTTGGTGACAGAGGCAGTCCCAAACTCAACTGAAAAAAATATATAAATTTCGTAGTACTGCTCGATCTATCTATTTTTTTTTTAATTATACGCTAATTAATAAATTCTATGCAGCCCTTCTAAGTGCCATATTACCTATCGGCAATTTAATTCATTTCATATCATCTCTCACACAATTCATCTATTTCTCCTTTAGCCTCCCTCTACCCAAATGTCCATCTGCTTTCATATTCAACATGTCATGACACGCCCATGCAGTTCCCTCCACCTACCTTGAAAGATCCTCTTTACCACACCATTAGCAACATACAATAATATTATCCCAACCCATCGGTATGGCTACCAAGTATAGGGAAAAATAAGGGGGATTAAATGCTCCGCCTTGGTCTCGAAATACCCTGGAACCTGTGTGAAATCCTTGGATTGTGCTTATTTAGATTAATAAATAATTAACAGGAGAATGTTTTCTTTTTTTAAATAATATAAACTAGTGCTTGACTGCGATCCCACCTGATGGTAAGCAATGATGCAATGATCGATGTTGAGGCGCACTAGTTTATTAAGAGCCTATTCACTCTAGCCTTGAAGACTCCCAAATTATAGTTCCTCGGGAAGACCGCAGCAGGCAAGTTATTCCAGTCCCTCGAAGTGCGCGGTATAAACAACGAGGCGAAACGCTTCGTCTAGACCGTAGGAGTTTCGACAACGTAGAGGTGGATACTCGCCGTACGACGGGATGTCTGATGGTGGAAAGGTGATGGCGGAATCAAGTCATGCAGTTCCCGCGCACACTTTCAAAAATGCAACCTGTAGAACACCAAAAGGCTACCCTACGCCTGTGCTCAAGGTTCATGATTCTCATATAAATTATTGGTCTACATGGAGGAGCGAGGTATGAGACTCTTCCATTTAAAAAGGAAGATCTTCCGCTAGGCTAGGTGATCATGCCTGGGGACCGCGGTACAACTATTGATGTTTAACGCTTGTATATATGTGTCAAATCTTTAAAGAATCTCGATATCGCGATGTAGGATTCTCGCGTGTCTCTACTCGTTCATAGATCACCACAGTCAACATAAGTAACATCCAAGGATTTCTACAGGTTCCGGGGTCTTATGTCCAGCGGTAACCTGCACCCTCAACCAAATTTACCTGGCTCAAATAAACGTCATACGCTGGGTATAATTGCAGAGGCATTTCAGTGATATTGTATCCCACCTCTTCTGATATCTTCTCCAGAATACCTTTATAGTCGCTCAGGGCTTCAATGTTACTTGTGAATAACTTTTCCATGGCTTTCTTGAATTTTGGACAACTCATCAAGGCTGTGTTCTGAAAATAAGCGTAAAGAATTTTAATTACTTGATTGTCTTATGATGTTGAAGTAATTCTAAAGCATTTATTCTGTTTACGCTCGCGTAGGTATGGCACTACATATACTGAAGTTCTGCCTTCAACCGAGCACAACAGGCAAGAAACTCTGAGAGTATTTTTTTATATCATTATATCAGATCAAGAATGTCCACTGCTAAATAAGCCTTTCCAGTTTTTTTAATTATCTAGCTATCTCCCACGTTTTCACCGCCTTTATCGATATCATTTATAGCCATATTCACTTGCTCTGACTATATAGTCAATTATCATCAAAATTGGTGAAATCGTTCGTCGTATCGTAATAAAAGGAAATACAGACGATAGACAATAGACAAACATTTTAAATTTTTTTAGAGGTTTTACTAAATTTGACAAAAAAAGGATGTACAGACAGATCCAATAGATTTATATAGTAGTATTAAATAGGGAATCATTTTTCTTGTGATTTTTTTCTTATGGTAATTCAACTCGCCCTATGGTGATTTAATTTTCTGTTAAACGCAGCCTTTTCCGTACATCTAACGGTGTTTCATACAAAAACAGTTCGTTACAGCCTGAATTGGATCTCTATAAGAGTTGATGCTAAGCCCCTTGACATAAAAGTGTGGCAACAAACGTCGGTCCAAAAAAATTTAATAATTAAATAAACCAGTACTAGACATAGAGTAGCTTATCACTAAGTTGAGGAGTTTATCAGAAGGGATTTGCCCTTCTGGTGAACTAAATAAACCAATTAACAAAATATCACACGTGATATTTTTTTACTGCTTATTTCCGCGATAATACGCAAATATTGTCAACGAGATTAAATAATAAATAGGTTATATCTAAGTTTGTTATGAAAAAAAGGAATTGCTGTGTTCATTGCCGGCTCCTCTCGGTAAAAAACACCTTCGGAACCGTTAATAGAGACGGACTATTCATGAGTGCTTATAAAGAAAAAATATAACATAACTAAGATAATAAAAAAAACAAATGTCTAGTTTCGCTTCTACACGAAGCATCTTCAGGACATACTGAAGATTTTACGTCCTAAAGATAAATTCGTGTAGAAGCGAAACACGTGACGATTTCCTGTTGAGTTTTCTTGTTTGGGACTTGACAGAGAAGGAGATCCAGTGGAATTAGTTACCGGATATTTGTTTCTTTATATTATCTTATAATGAATTTCCGCAAGGCCACTCCTGAGTCAATTAGTAATCTGCTGAGGTGTCGGATAGGTATCGGTATTACGTGGACCTGTGGACGATGTAGTTTATGTCGGTCAAATTGTGGTTTTAAAAAAACACACTCACATGGTCATACTTCGTTGGTACAGTAGCATAAGGTACTGGAGTCCAGTTTATGGTGCTGCTCCATCTGTCATCCTCCGCAGAGTACACCGCTGCCATGGCAACCAGGGTCGTCATCATAGTTCTGGTCGTCATGGTAGACCGTATGTATACCTCTGAGGAGTTGTACCTTGGAGATAGCAATGCATTGTAGCGTCGTCTGATGAACTGACCAATATTGTAGCTACAACGTTTGCCTTCCTGGAAACATAAATATAAAAGGAAATGAAAAAAAAATCGTTTGATAAATTATAATAATGGAACATTCTTCACACACGGCCATCTGATCCCAAAAGAGAGGTTGTACTATGGAAACCAGATAACTGACATATTAAATTTTTTTTTATGACGGGATTGCATTTGACCTCAATCTCACCTGATGGTAAGTGAAGATGAGGCCGAAGATGGAGCTCGCTTTCCCGTTAGTAGCCTATTCACTCTTTTTATCTAAATACATACTCATAATTACACCCATATTTACAATAAACAGACTTTCTCATGCACACATTTGCTTATCCTGGGTGGCAATCAAATGTGACGGGAAGTGGACCAAACAATACCTACGGCATTTCTTATGTCCGAGAGAGCGCGGCAATGTTACAAAGGAACTTCAAAATACAGGCACATCAGTCTTAACAACTTTAAGCCGACAACGCATTGGCGATGCTCCTGTGTTGCAAGGCGGCGGCGACCACTTACCATCAGGTGGACCGTCTGCTTGTTTGTCGGCCCATGTGGTATATATATAAAAAAGACTATAAAACTCCCGAACCTCTTGACGTTACGTACACGGAATATGGAGTGTAGAAGTAAAGGAGGACCATCTCAGTGTAATAAAAAGTATCCGTTGAAAGGGAACAAATTAAAGTGGCGCTACTGTAGCAAGTGGAAGAATATTAAATAGAGCGCCACAACTTATTAGAGTAGGATACTAAATTAATAAAAAAGGAAAGAAACATTTCCGTTTTGTTACAGCGCATTGTTTTTAATTATTATAATATATAGACAAACATGAGTATGGAATTAAATTATACAGTGTTTTTAGGTACCCCAATTAATTGTAAATTACAAATAGAAAATAGTATTAAAGAATTATCGGAAACCAACCCAGCACACTGCACTCTGCTCATATCATTTCCACTTGCTACACCAGCGCTATTTTGGTGAGAATTGGAAAACTAATTTGTTGTTTACAAGGGGAAATTTTTCGACTAATCCCTCATACAAGATGGTCCTCCTTTACTACTCCTCCTCTACACTCCATAACACGGAAGAATGAGATAGATGCCGCGTTACCACAGGTTAAGTGAAGCCTGAAATCGGTCCCTCTATTTACGGATTCGAATTTGGCAAAGTACCTAGTGCTTTTTAAATTTATCTTACTTACATTAGTAAGTTGTCCATATCCATATTCCTCTGATAACTTAGATAAAGAGCTCCTGTCATTACTTAGATGCACCTGCTTCTGCAATGGCGTCCTGTCACCGTGGCGATGAACCTGAGGAAGTATTGTTTATGAACCAAAACGGAATTTACGGATTCACCTGAACCGGTTTTAACTGGATGGTACCGTAAGTGTCATTGCTCACAATCAAAAATCCTTCGGTGTATTATGGGGCACATTAAAAAAATCCTGAGACATTTTTTATACAGGGCCATCTAATTCCAAACTAAGCAGAGCTTGTGCTATGGAAACCAGATAACTGATATACTACATATACAGTATTCTTTTCTAAATATATAACTTATGTAGATAGTTACACCCAGACACAGAACAAACAGTGATGTTTATCCGTTTGAGATCTCTGCCTAACTCTTCGGAGACAATGGTACAGAAGACATATTGTTATTCACCTAACTAATTAGCAAAATGAATATTAAAAAAATATCTTCACGCTTTGAATGTAAAAACACATTAGATCAGAAATAAACTTTTACATTGTTGCTTAGCATATAACTTTGTTACAGATGATCGGTTTTCAATGAAATTAGAATCCCAGACAGAACATGTGGGAATGATAAGATTCTATAGAAACGCGAGTAAAGTCGCGATGCTGATGCAGTTTATTATAATTTTCAGTTTGCATTTCTCAGTGCTATCGTTGCCTCATGAATAACTTCATTTTCAGCGAGTGGAGAGAGCTCTCAGCCACAGTTCAGATTTTAAGCAACAACGCACTGAGGGTGCCCCCTGTGGGGCTCGGACCTCGGGCTCAGGGCGTTGCGTGGGGGGGGGGACTAAGAGACTACAACAACAATTTATCATGAACGTCCACGCCGGCGAGGACGGTATCTAGGCTGATAGCCTATTATCATTTCAATAGGACATAAGCGGCATTTTACGGTAAAGTAGACGGTTAGCCATTGTCTAAACAAAGTATAAAAATACTGGCTGTCCCCCGCGGTTTCACCCGAGGTCCCAAAGGATGTTCCCGGAATAAAAAAATTAAGAAGAACGCAGAATGCCTATGTGCTATTCCAGACTATAATCTATATCTGGATCAAATTTCATCCATATCCGTTCTGGCGTGATCAAGTTCCAAACATCCATCCAAATTTTCGCATTTTTAATAGTATACACTTTAAAAAGGAACTATGCCCGCGTAATAAAAAAATATGAAAACAACATTGGTGACGTCAGATTTAGGTACCTATGTCTTTTTTCTTCAAAATAAAGCATTAAAAATATGTTTTATTTTAGGGTCTAATCAATTATAAAATATCGATTTGGGCGTTTTTTTGTGTAGCCAGCGTCAAGCCACAATGCCCTTTAATTATCTGACCTTCTAAAACCGTGACTACATAAAAACACTATATTTATCATGCAAACTGCCTAACGTCAAAACAAATTTGACAAAAGGTAAATTAAATAAATATCCTGGGTTATAAAAATAATAAAAACATTAGGTTACTAAGCCGGAGGTTTGGAAGCGAGAACTATATCTGTCTCGCTTTTATCATTTGACAGTTACAATAATAGCACGTGCTAATAATGAGTTCTAAGGAAGTCCTTTTTGACATTTAAGGCTGTCAGAGAAAAACGAAACCTATTCCTTTACAATTGAGCTGATCTGCATCATTATGCAATTAATTGTTGTATCTAAGAATCGATTTTCTGTGACAATTCCAAAAACTCAAAAAGGAATAAATAAAAAGAGAAAACTATGTACTTACCAAAAAGGTCATAACCAACTCCGTATCCTCAACATTGATACAGTGTGTATGAAAAAAAATTGTATTAAAAAAAAATAGCCACGTAAATAAATAAATATTATTGTGCATCGTGTACGACATTGTTAACCGAAATGTCTCTTGTCACTTGACTTCATCTTTTAATAACATTCATTTTGATATATTTATTTCAAAACGTTCTTGTATGTCAGTACATATTTAGCACATTACATATTTTTGACTTCACGGTACTTATATAAAAAATAAACATACTAAAAAATTTGGTTTTATGTGCGGTCCTTACCTAAATCTATATTTCAAATAATAATATTAAAAAGAGAAAATATTTGTATTTGTGTTTGTAAATTAAACTCAAAAACTACTGAACCGATTTCAATAATTATTTCATTATTAGAATGGTTATTTTTCCAGAAGTAACATAATCCAGGTTCTAATCCCGGCTTACATAAGATCACACAGTAACGCGAAACTGTAGCTAGTATGTCAATAAATAAGAAATTGGGGAAATAAAATTAAATATGAAATGTTTATGCCCCTTTAAATTAAGTGTATTAATAACATAGGTTTCTTTAAAGAATACATCATTATCATCATCATCAGCCTATCTTCGTCTACTGCTGGACATAGGCCTCACCTATGACACGTTACTGAGCTCGATCTTCAGCTCTTTGTTTCCAACCGCTGCCAGCCAGCTTGGGTATATCATCGCTCCATCTAGCTGAAGGGCGCCCTACACTACGTAATTACTAAATAATACATACGTGTTTGGATATGGATCCAACACATAGAGGCGCCTTTGAGATACTTATTTTTGTTAGCCATTATATCTAGTCCATATTAATTTCAAAAAGATAGACCGGATTTATTATATTTGTCTGTGGAAGTAAAGTAGGGAAGGAATCATCGAAACCACAGCATCTATTAAAACAATTCTTACACTTTTTCAAAGGTACATTATTCCTGATGGATATAGGCTATGTTATAATCCCGGAATACAACCTATCTCCCGGTGAAACGGACGAAACCACGGGATGGAATTTACGAAAAGAAAAAAATTAAGTGTATACCTACCATACTATACTTCATGACTGTTTTTTAGGGTACGGAACCTCGATGGATAAAACGGGATCCTATTACTAAGACTGCGCTGTCCGTCTGTCTGTCTGTCTATCGCGGCTGTTACCAGGCTGTATCTCATGAATAGTTATTATTATTTTGAAGGCAATTCTGGTAGAAAACAGACATCAATGCGAATTCAAGATTCAAGCCAATTGACTTGGTGGTTAGCGACCCTGACTCCCAAGTCCAAGGTCTCGGGTTCGATTTCCACCCAGGAGACACATTTTTGTGCATGAACATGTCTGTTTGTTCTGTGTCTGGGTGTAAATATCTATATTAGTATGTATTTAGAAAAAAAAAGTAGTATATGTAGTATATCAGTTATCTGGTTTCCATAGTACATATACATAGATGGCCGTGCGTAAAAATAATGTCCCAAGACATTTATTATTTATTCATTAATATTATACAAGTAAAGTCACACCATGAGCACTAGCTTATACAAATGGTAATTAAACTACACAGCACAATTAAATGTAGTCGCTAAGTTGTAAAATAATATTTATAAAGGCATTAAAAAGTAATACGAAGCTTTTATCTCGATTGTTAAAGATGGCCGTTTTGACAGCAAAGTGTTATTGAAAAATGAACCTTGTAGCGTTGTGATTAAGTTCATTAACATCATCACACAATTAACCGTTGTATCAATATATGACCCTTATCTTAGACGCAATAAAGATTATTTTTGAATGACATTCTTCACTGTCAAAAAGGCCTTTTAAATCTCGACAATTTTAGTTGCAAGATATCTTTATCATATTCATTTAATCGCTCCGAGATTTCATTGCGTTCCCAGGGTAGTTTTATTTTCCCGGGATAAAGATGATCCAGAACGAATTCTATCTGAGTCCCAAATTCCGTCTAAATATGTCTAGACGTTACGGAGTTAAGTGGTAACAAACACACGCATAATCAAATGTATCTACAATATTAGTATGACGTTCCTCAGCTTTACTCGCGTTCCCATTTATTTTATTTATTACAGAAAATCATGTTCAATATAACATTTGTTTAAAAGTAATTGACCCGCGGTTTCACGGGTCCGGGGAAGTACTACCTCCTTACCCATTTCTGCCGTGAAGCAGTAGCGCACTTGTATTACTGTTTCGGTTAGAAAGGTAAGGGGGCCGGTGAAATTACAGGCACATGAGACTTAACAACTTCACGTCTCAGGGTCGACAACGCATTGACGATGCCCCTAGTGTTGCAAATGTCCATAGGCGGCGGTGACCACTTACCATCTGGTGGACCATCGGCTTATTTGTCGGAAAATTTACCTTATAGCATTGTGACAAGGTACTAACCATTGAATCAATAGATGAATCCTATCACCAAAGAAATAACGATGATTTTTGTATAAATATAAAAATTGGTCTACTACTTGGCCTCTGTCTTTAAAATACACTATATCTACGTCAAAATATATTTATATTTTTTTGTTTTTACTTATTTTGCTAACCGTGCATTGACGCTTTTGACAAAAGGTGTTTGTACCTTTTGTTTATTTTTTCGTTCACAAATGATTTAAAGTATTTCGAATTGTATCGTGTTTTAAATAAAGTATATTTTAGACTGTATCGTGAACAACAATCATACTTTGAAATGATTCATTTTTAGACATAATAAACAATGTCTTGTTAATAATAAATGAACTCGAAATCGTAAAAAAACACCGAAATAAATATTTTCAAATTATATTATATTTAGTTATTTTACTTTAAATAGTATAAAACAAAGATTATTTCTGGCTCTGTCACCGCCGCCTATGGACCATTGCAACACCAGTAGGCTCAGCCAAGTTACAAACGTTTCGTATCGATTCTCTTTCTACAATTGTTAACGACTCGGCGTAAGCAATTGTAGAAAACGCTAACTTGGTAGCCAACTTGACACGAACAAGTCGATCGCTCATTCTACAATTAACTTAGAAAAAACCTATACTTTTGTCTATGGTGAGCGTTCCAACAAACGTCAAACTAAAGTCAAAGTCACTGTTGTGTACTTATTGCGCGGGCTGAAGTTGTTAAGTCTCTTGTGCCTGTTATTTCCCCGGCCCCCTTAGCTTTCTAACCGAAACACAGTAAATAATGAGTAAGGTAATACTTCCCGAATAAACTCTACACTAGGAGCTCTACTACTCTAAAAATCAATTTTTTTCGGAGTGGATTTAAAAGCACTAGCCGTCCTCCGTGGTTTCAACCGCATCCTGTGGGATATAATCTTTACCTGGGATAAAAAGTATCCCATATATTATTCCAGGGTATACTTTATCTATGTGCTAAATATCATCCAAATCCGTTTGGTAGTTTTTGCATGTAAGAGTAACAAACATTTATACATTCATTCTCACAAACTTTCCCATTTTTAATATTAATAGGATGATGGGATAATAAATTAATATTATTCGGAACAGAAGAAGCTGGGGTGAGTCACAAGTGCAAATATAATTTAAAAATATATTTGAGTTTTTGTTTTGTGGCAGAGCGGTGGGGAATACTACGATCCTAATTCATCTAAGAGGTGGCGAAAGAGTATACCGATGATCACTTGCACAGAACGGGCAACAAAACCATTCCCAAAGAGATTTGGCTGAAAAATTCAGTTGAATCTTTGGTTAATTACTGAGTACTCTTTGTAGTACCCACGGATTGAGCACGGATAGTTGCACATTGAAGTTCCCTTACGGCGAAAATTAATATGCAATCCCGATCGAAAATCCATGGATTGATGAACCTTTTGACAGAAATTTTAATACACGTAATGTCAAAATTCTGCTTCAATCTTGCGATTTGAGATCGGGATCGTATATTAATTTTGGCCGTTAGTAAGTATAGGTTAGAACTAAGATATACAACAAACGTTTATTTGTTAAAATTATTGATAATTTGCCTCAGAGACGGTGACAAAATATGATGTCAAATGTCATCAATATAATGGCGGTTTCAGTACTTCTGCCTAGCTATTTGGGGATAATAGGCGTAAAGATTTTTTTATGACTTCAAATCTATCTATCAATCAACTGTAAGGAATAATGTAGCTTCATTAAATTTGGTTGTAAGAAAATAAGGTTTTAATCGTTTTGGAATCATTTCAGCGCCATCTCGTAGCAAAGTTATGAACTAACTCGAGTCTAACTTTCAGAGACATTCAACGTTGTGGTTTATAAATATGTGGTAGCTTTTGCTTTGTTTTAACTTGTATTTGATTTAGAAAATATTGTACAATTTTTCTATATATAAAATTTATTTGTCGTTTTCTTTAAGACCCGCTTGGACAACTATGTATGTTATACAAAAATCATCGTTATTGCTTTGGTGATAAGATTCATATATTAATTCAATGGTTAATTGTGAGGTGATGATGATGAACCTTGTCACAATGCCATAAGGTAAATTTTTCTTTGACACTGTTAACAACAGTATTAGAACGTAACTGTTGACGCTATTAGACAACTTTCTTTTTTTTATACCACTTGGGCCGACAAACGTCCACCTGATGGTAAATGGTCGCTGCCTATAGACATTTGCAACACTAGGGGCATCGCCAATGCGTGGTCGACCCTGAGACGTGAAGTTGTTAAGTCTCGTGTGCCTGTAATTTCACCGGCCTTACCTTTCTAACTGAAACACAGTAATGCAAGTGCACTACTGCTTCACGGCGGAAATGGATAAGGTGGTAATACTTCCCCGGACGAACTCTGCACGAAGAGCTGTATTCAAGAACTTTAGTAATGGATAGCTCTTGTATTCTAAAGTATTTACAATAAAAAAATAAAAATACCGTCACGATTGGAAAAGAAGGTTCTTTCCCCCGTCCGTTTGTTTATGCGCGTTTTTCTCAGAATCTTTTTCCGATTTTAATGATTCTTTACTGAGATTATTTATATTTTGATAAAAAAATGAATTCTGAGAATATGAATATTGGAAGCTATTTTACTATTCGTAATATTTCATAGTTAAAGGATGTTTACTTAATGTCGTTGTCGATTTAATGTGGTTAACTTACAACCAAGCTCAGCATTCCTCTTCAAAGATATGGGCGTAATGTTATAATTTCAGCTTATTATGAACCTACATAATTAAAGAAGAAGTAGAGCTCTTAGTCCAGCGTTCGTCCGTGGAAGTACCACCTTACACATTTCCGCCGTGAAACAGTACTGCACTTGTATTACTGTGTTTCGGTTAGAAAGGTAAGACAGGTGAAATTACAGGCACATGAGACTTAACAACTTCACGTCTCAGGGTCGACAACGCATTGGCGATGCCCCTAGTGTTGCAAATGGCCGTAGGCAGTGTTGACAACTTTCCTAAGGTGAACCTTCTGTGTGTTTAATGTTTTTTTTAAATAAAATATATACCATCATAGCTGTTCCCCGCGGTTTCACCCGCGTTCCGCGGATGTTACATTTTTTTTTTATCTACCATCAATTTTCCAACGCACGCAATATAAGGCGTGTCATTTTTTTACACCTTGGGTTACATTATTGGGGTTTTAGTAAGGATATGCCCTGTCTCACCCGAAGATAGAGTAGCTTCCCAATGGTGAAACAATTTTTCGAGTAGTTTCGAAGCCTATTCATTGCAAACAAATAAACTATTAAATATTTCCTCTTTATCCATATACTAGCGACCGACCCCGGCTTCGCTCAGGTGCAATGTAGATACTAATACATATAAATCTTCCTCTTCAATCACTCTATCTATTAAAAACAACCACATCAAAATCCGATGCGTAGTTTTAAAGATTTAAGCGTACATAGGGATATAGGGACAGAGAAAGCGACTTTGTTTTATACTATGTAGTGATTTACACTTTGGGGTACATTATTGGACTTTTAGTAAGGATCCCAATTTTTTTTGAAAAAGTAATACATCCTATAGTCTTCCTCGATAAATGCACTATCCAACACTGAAAGAATTTTTCAAATCGGACCAGCGGTTCCTGAGATTAGCGCGTACAAACAAACTCTTCAGCTTTATAATATTAGTATATTATATGTAGATTAAAAGATAAGCTATTTTTTTTATATCTGGTTTTGAGGTCATCCCGCTTCAGACCTTAATGATAACAAATATCATCGCAGAGGTCCATGAGACAGGTATTTCCACTATCTCAATGGTAATTATTTGTCCCCAATGTACCTTTACCAATAAATATGTCAAAAACAAACAAATAGCCCTAATTTTATGTTATTCCGAAACTTAAGGTCCACGAGGTATTTAAGTACCTTAATAAAAAAAAATACTTAAATCAGGGTTCTGTATGCTATAGTTATTATGCACCATGAATACAATTTTCTAAAAATATTTTTATTTATTCTTGTGCGAATTTTTGAGTACGAGTTTACAAACTCACGGATAGATAATCTGAGACGGCTTTTTGAAAGTATTTTTTATACAAGAGTGCAAAGTTGCATTTTAACCGCGAGCTCAATTTTGATGACCGAGCAAGGATTCTAAAATTTAAAAAAAAATTAGATTAGAATCCTGAGCGTTAGCGAGGGAATCAAAAGAGCACAAGGTGAAAAATCTTTGCACTCGAGTGCAACACGTAACTTTTTATCCCACCTCAGCGAGGAAATGACTTAATGCAAAAAAAAAAGCAAATGGCGCGCGTAAAGCAAATAAAAAAAGTACATCTAGAAGGTTCCGAGTCTGAGTATTTAACAAATTAAATAGGTTGTTTGATAAATTCGGCACCATGGAAGTAGAAGTAAATAGGTTTAATGACGTTTTGAATTCACTATCACAGGTGACACGATGTTCTAAATTCAATTTACTTTATCTCTCTAGAGGATAAAAACGGCTTTTGCACTCAGTTATCGAAGAGCAAAAATACTCTTTCCGAGATAGGGGGATGAAAAATCTTTTTCTTTATTTGCTTTACGCGCGCCATTTTCTTTTTTTTCGCATTTAGTCATTTCCTCGCTGAGGTGGGATGAAAAGTTACGTATAGCCCGCGAGTGCAAAGATTAAACACCTTGTGCTCTTTTGATTCCCTCGCTAACGCTCAGGAATCTAATGGGCCACAAATAAAGCCTCGGGGCGGTACGAATCATTACACAGTATAAAACAAAGTCTCTTCACGCTGTCTGTCTGTCCCTATGTATGCTTAGATCTATAAAACTACGCTACGGATTTTGATGCAGTTTTTTCAACAGATAGAGTGATTCAAGAGGAAGGTACTTATGTATAATACATGCATATTATAATTGAGAAAATGCGAGAATTTTAAAGAAATACAACTATTTTAACTGCACGCGTTTGACAGTTCGCGTATTACAGACCTCCGGAGCGCGGGTGACACCGCGGGGGACAGCTAGTAATATATAAAGGTAAGGTACTAAGTAACATCCTGGAATGAAGAACATCATACTACTTTACCTTCATTTCGAGTTATTAATCACCTTGATGGTCGAATGGTTTAAAGCTCGTCAAGACATCCGAAGGTTGAAGGTGGGTTCGATTCCCAGTCGGAAAAGATAATATTAACGATTTTTTGTTAATATTTTCTGTCGTTTGGGATTAGTAATGTGACAATACCTGGCATGTTGTAACTTGAAATATGTTCGGAGGAATGAGGCCCTCATTATTGAGACCTCTGCTAACCTCTTGGGGATAATGGGCGTGAATATGAATAATTAAAGCTGGGGAGGAAGCTTTCAATCTATAAATAATATTCCTCTACCATAATAATATCCTGACAAAGTTCTCAGCAGTTACTATGGAAACCATAACTAACCTTCGCGGGCCTAAACTGGATAAATGGTTTAGAATTTTTTATTTTTGTGTTAATAATTAAAAATCAACTGTTATATATAATATATATTTACATCAAGTCACAGAACAAACAGACACGTTCATACACATTAATATTAGAACTAACTGGGAATCGAACCCACGATCTACGGCTTGGCAGTCACAATGCCAACCGTTCCGGAAGTATCCTCAAAGTCTGTCTAGGAACACCTATCATAATGGCCTTCTAAGCTTCAACCAATTGTCTACTGGTATTGCTAATTTCTAAGCGACGGTGACCACTTACCATTAGGTGGACCTAGTATAGACTAGGGCGAAACTGACTCACATACGGAGGGTTCTCTACAAATTTGTATAATAAATAAATTATTCTCTCTGCTTGTACTATGGCTACCAGGTCAATTCAAAAAATTCAAAATTCAAAACCCTTTATTCAGTTTAGGCCTTCGGAGGGCACTTATGAAGGTCAAATTTAAAGTTACTGAAGCTACAACAAGGTAATTGATATACGAAATTTTTAAATACATACTTATATAGCTATTTACACCCAGACAGAACAAACAGACATGTTCATGCACACAAATGTTTGGTCTAAGTGGGAATCGAACCCACAATCTGCGGCGTGGCAGACAGGGTCTCTAATCACCAAGTCGTCAAAAATTTAATAATGTGACTGCATTTTTAACAGATATAAAGAACTGTAGATTTAAGTTTTTGATAATTACTTACAATCCTTTTACAAACAGACCAGCGGAAAACAAAGTGATACTAAGGGTTTCTTTTCCTCAAGTACGTAACCCTAAAAATCACAACCCTGATAACTTAAAAGGCCATGTCTGCGATAGCCCTAGTAAACGTCATATAGTCATAACATTATGTAATTAGGTATGATTTTCAGTTCAAATTCGCTTGTTACACGAGATCGAGGCCATATGTACGCCAGTCGGTCAGTGTAGTTGTCAGTACCGGCGCAAGAGGCGTGGAGCGAGCACAGTTTGTTATTTAGTTATATTTTTTTTTGTTTTAGTGTTTAGTTTAGAGGAAATTTTCATGTGAGTATCTTATTGAATTTGAATTTTATTATCGTTATGTTAGAATTTAAAATTTGTTTAAAAAATACAATTTATACGTTGTTGTGATAGAATAATAGAAGATTACTTTATTGTTTTTTAAATAAACATAGGTTTTTTTCGTAAATAAACATGAGTCTGTTTACTTAATATCCTTCACAGACAGTTTCAGGATTTTTTTTTATTAATATGACGTAAGATTCCTGATTTAATCTCAGTAGGATCTTGTTTAATTTTTAATTATTATTGGTACTTTTCAGGCAGAATTAATTATTAGACATCTTTATTGTTAAAGTAAACAATTTATATTTTGTTAATATAGAGCATTGTCGTTTTAGTATTTCTTTATGAATTTATGAATGTTTGTATGTTTGTTACACTTCAACCCAAAAACTACGGATATAAATGAAATTTTAAACATAGATAGTTATAACCTGGATTAATAAAAAACCAAGAATCGGGATCGATTCCTGGCACCACCCAACATTGCTGCATAATTTTTGCTTCAATTTGTCTCTTCCGATTTTTTATATAATAATTTATCTTATGATAATTTATTTATCTCCCACAATAAGTTACAAAAAAAATATGAACAAATTCATTTACCAAAATTTTCCAAAAGCACTTAAATTGCGGGAGACTGTTACCTAAGTTAGGCAGAGCCTGTATTTCAGGACACCAGGTTTCCACCCCACGAACATCGTAACAAAACGTAATGTAATGTTGTGTTATGCCACGAATAAACGTATAACGTTCTTCATACATCACTTCGTACATCTATCGGGATCGCGGGTGAATACGCAAGGGTTAACTAGTCACTGATAAACGGTTAAGCAACGACACTACCCTTTGTTGAGAGCACTTTGCGCTCGCTAAATAGTCCGCGTAAGGGTGTTAAAGTAATTAGATACTATCATTCTAGGCTCTAGAATCTAGGGCATAAAAAGGCAAAGATAGGATGTAGTCTATATTAACCCATAGGATACTTTTTACTCTGGGAGATAATACGATACCCCGGGAACGCGAGCAAATCCGTCTGGTAAGTGCTAATGTAGTCACAATCTTTTAGGCCGATTTGACAGCTAAGGTCATCACTGAAAAATGAAACGTATAGCTTTACGATTAGGTTCATTTACATTATTATACTGTGAACTATTGGATCAATAGATAAATCTTATTTTAATAGCAATAAAGTTTGTTTTTAAATGACAATCTCAGATGTCTATGTGGACTTATTAGACTGTGACAACTTTTCTGTTATTGTTATTTTATGAATGCTTTATTTAGCAGAGTGTAATAAGATACTAGCATCAATCCCGCGATTTCACTTGTGTTAATTAATACAAAGCCCATGTCTCTCATAAGCTAAGTTTGTGCCAAATTATATCAAAATCGATTCAGTCGCCAGCGTAACATACAAACAAGTTTAGTATAAAATTCACTTACCCATTCATAATATTAGTTAAGATTAGAACTATATTATACTAGCTGTCCCCGGCGGTTTGACTCGCGTTCCCGAGGAATTATAAATATTTCCGGTATAAAGCCTATATGTTATTCCAAGGCAAGTTCTATGTGCCAAGTTTCATCCAAATCCGTTCGGTAGTTTTTGCGTGAAAGAGTAACAAACATACATAATCACAATCTTTCTCATTTATAGTATTATAGCTGTACCCTGCCACGCTTCGCTGTGGCATATTGTGATTGAATGGTTGAGAAATGAGAAACAAAATAAAGACGGTCGCGGATATGTGACTGATGCAAAAAATAGATAAAAACAATCCTTAATGCGGATTATATAGCATGCTAAAATTTCAGCTCGATCGGTGCAGATCTTTTGAGTTTTTGAAGCGTACACAAACCAACATAACATTTTTATATAAATATATTAGCATTATACGTAAACCTATTGAAAGTAATTTTGAAGAAAACTGCATCAAAATATATTGAGTTGTTTCAAAGAAGAAAGCGCCCAAACAGACAGAAATAATGTTTGTTTTATATTTTACTAGCGACCCGCCCCGGTTTCGCTCAGGGCAAATACAGGGCAGTAGATACTAATACATATAAACCTTCCTCTTCAATCACTCTATCTATTCGCATCAAAATCCGTTGCGTAGTTTTAAAGATTTAAGCATACATAGGGATATAGGGACAGAGAAAAGCGGCTTTGTTTTATACTATGTAGTGATATAGATGTGTCATTGTCAAAGAATTTCATTATTTAATGACGTCGTTTGTTAGTGGATCTATTGAATTATTGTATTGTAACAGGTGTTTTTTTTTGCGGTTTCTATGCGGTACGGCCGATTTAAGTTAATATATTATTAAATGTAACACTATGTATTAAGGAACCACGAGCCTCAGTTCAAAACAACGAGCTGAGCAAGCGCGGAAAGATGTTAATTTTTAAAAACACAATACAATTAATCTTAAAATATATTTATCGTAGAATCTTCAAAGAGTACGGACTAAGAGTCCGTAGAAAATGTTAAACGAAATAAATAAAAAAATGTTTATATGTATATTTACAATTGCTATTCTCCTTAACTCTCTTGACAATATAATAATCTATAGTAGAACCATAGAACCGATAATTGTTGGGGTAGACGTGTTCTAGAGTGGAGACCACGGCTCGGTAACGTAGTGTAGGGCGCCCTCCAGCTAGATGGAGCGATGATATACGCAAGCTGGCTGGCAGCGGTTGGAAACAAAGAGCTGAAGATCGAGCTCACTGGCGTGCCATAGGTGAGGCCTATGTCCAGCAGTGGACGGAGATAGGCTGATGATGATGATGATGGAATAATCAAAATAAAAAAACTTCTATGCTAAAGCCAAATTACAAAAAAGTATCCTTAGTATTTTACATTCTACTAGCGACCTACCCCGGCTTTGCTTGCGTGGGATAATATAAATACATTATATTTAATAACCTTTCCGAAGAAATTATCTACATAATGGTGAAAATTAGATCAAAATTGATTGCGTAGCTTAGACAGAAATTGTTATTTTACTGTATAGTTTTTAAAGACGAGATATTGTCCATTATTGGTTGTATAGTATAAGGTACTTTTATCGCCTGTACTCAGTAACTAATCAAGCTCTTAAAAATTGACATTAAATAATTATTTTTATTAATCAAGATATATTATAAGCATCAATTCATTGAATCGCGATTATATCATAAAAAAAAAAAACAATAATTTTAAAAATATGAATTGAACCAGCTGTCCACCGCGGTTTCACCCGTACTTCCAAAGAATGTTCCGATTTCCCTATTTAAAAAAAGCATATATGTTATTCTAAGTCATGCTCTATGTGCCAAGTTTCATCCAAATCCGTGCAGTAGCTTTTCCGTGGAGGAAAAAACATCCATACTCACAAACTTTCGCATTTATAATTAGTATATATTAGTATATATATAATGTGCATGTGAATTTAGTGTGTACCGTGTGAGCTGCATCTATTTAGATTTTTTTTTCACTAATAATAATAAATATCCCGGGACATTCTTTACACACGGCTATCTGGACCCAAACTAAGCAGAGCTTGTACTATGGAAACCAGATATCTGATATATTACATATATTACTTTTTTTTCTAAATGCATGTATACAAATGTTTGTCCTGGGTGGGAATCGAACCCGCGACCTTCGGCTTGGCAGTCAGAGTCGCCATCCACCAAACCAACTGGCCTTTATTATGCTATACCCTAATGACATAGGCTATGTTTTAATACCGGGATACTTTTGGTAGTCTTAATAAAATAGTTTAAGCACTTACTTATCAGTACTTCCTCAACGTCGGTTTAGTTCCATGGTCGCGTTTCCACAACCTTAATGAGTTTGCTGAAAGGTCGTCTACCCACATTGATAACTTTAATGATTTGACGTTTATATCTCGTTTGTACTTAATACATATATTACTAACTAGCAACCCGCCCGGCTTTGGACGGACACTTATAAACCTCATGAATCACTCTATCTAATATTTTTAAAAACCGCACCAAAATCCGTTGCGTAGCTTTAAACATCTAAGCATACATAGGGACAGACAGACAGCGGGAAGCGACTTCGTTTTATACTATGTGATTAACAATACCTTTATTGGTTGTAGAGCGCTAAGGGTAGTGCTCGTCCGGGGAAGTACTACCATCTTACCCATTTCCGCCGTGAAGCAGTAGTGCCTTTATATTAATGTGTTTCGGTTGGTTAATGGTTAGAAAGGTAAGGCTGGTGAACAGGCACATAAGACTTAAAAAGTTCACTCAGGGTAGACACCACAATGCGATGCCCATAGTGTTGCAAATGTCCATAGGCTGTGACCACTTACCATCAGGTAGACCTTCAGCCTGTTTTTGCTTTTTTTTTTAAAAATACGTATCGCTAATTTAAGGGATAGTCAGATCAGTTGCACATAGATCAGTTGTAAATTTAAGGGATAGTCAGATCAGTTGCACATAGATCAGTTGTAAATTTAAGGGATAGTCAGAACAGTTGCACATAGATCAGTTGTAAATTTAAGGGATAGTCAGAACAGTTGCACATAGATCAGTTGTAAATTTAAGGGATAGTCAGATCAGTTGCACATAGATCAGTTGTAAATTTCCATAGGCGGTGACCACTTACCATCAGGTAGACCGTCTGTTTGTTTGTCAGCCTGCTTAACATAAAATAATAGCTTGTTCTTTAATAAAAGTAAAATAAATTCATACCACCATCTGCTCCTAAACTTAGCAGAGCTTGTACTATGGAAACCAGATAACTGATATACTACATAATACTACTACATTTTGTTCTTCTAAAAACAATCTACTTTTAATTAACTAGAAGGTCATTAGCCTGATGGCTTACTCATTAATTGAGGCTATATCACTATCTCCCTCCCCCCTAAATATCTCAAGTTATCAATTACATGTAACTATATTTTAATCGATTCCCGGGTCGGACAAGTAAATATAAACATTTCTTGTTTTTTTTTTGTACCAATGCACAGCACTTCACAATTTTAAATTAAATAAAATTATAAATACTAAGGTACATTTTTGTGTGCATACATGCGTGTGTGTGGGATGTATAAGTGTGGCCAACTAGTATATCTTTGTGTGCATGGATGTGTGTGTATGTATAAGTGTGGCCAACTACAAAACCAAGATAAATAGACAACATAGAACGAATGAGGATAGAGAGAGGATAATTATTCTCGTGACCACGGTCAATAGGTGATCGAAAAGTCGTCTCAGGTCAATTATATTTAGATGCAAATGAGAGGAAATATACAGAATTTAATTCGCGAGAGTTTAAAAAACTAGGGTTTGTTCCGTTATGATTGAATAAGTGTTTTTGCGAATGATATTTAGATTATTAATTTCGAAGCGAAGAATAATAAATAAAAAAAAATGTTTGGTTCCGTATAAAATATTAAATAAATACATATTTTGAAATAGTAAAGCAAAGTCACTATTTCTGTGAGTCAAGTAATAAATATTACTTGTTGTTTTTACTTTTTTTAAACAACATAATAGTTTTTGATACGGTTTTCAACATCGCTTTGGAAATTTCTTCCGGAAGGTGTATAGGTACTTAATACATAATAATAAATAAATATCCTGGGACATTCTTTACACACGGCAAACTGGTCCCAAAATAAGCAGAGCTTGTACTATGGAAACCAAATAACTGATATACTACATATACAATTTTTATCTAAATATATACATATATAGATATTTACACCCAGACACAGAACATTACACACAACACAAATATTTGTCCTGGGTGGGAACCGAACCCGTGACCTTCGGCTTGGCAGTCAGAGTCGCTAACCTCCAAGCCTTCTGGCCTGCCTACAAAGGTTGCTTGTGTATAAGTGTAAAATAATATAATTTCACCTTCATGTTATATATCGTGTAGACCTAATAAAATACCAATGCTTCATTCCACCTTGCTTAAAAATACTGTCAGTAAAAGTAGACAGATCCTTTTGGTATGAAATGAATGAACTGATGAAAAATTTTACTCAATCCCCATACCGAACCCTAAAATCAATCAAGTTTACGACTATTATAATGACGACCACAATTAACAAACATTACAACTTCTCTTAATTATCAAACGTCAGTTCTTCAATCACCACACAATAATAATTATAAATATGATGTTGCTAAACTGTAAATTGTATTAATTTTTTTTGTAACATTTGGTGAAAAGCTTTTAGCCTTTCTAATCATTAACTATGTTATTCACGAAAATAACTCTAACCCCAAACTTTTAACTGTTGTTTTTAAGTTTGACCAAACTTTAGACATATACAAATCAGATTTTAATAAGTATTAAGACGACATTTTATGGTCATAAGGGGCCGTCCATTGATCACGTGAGTTTGGAAAGGGTGGGCGGGGGTTCGGCAAAAATCATGAATTATCACAAGGGGTTGTAGTAAGATATCACGTGTATAAACTTTTTCGTCAAAGGCGTGAGCCAGATTCTTTACGTAGTGTACGAAAATGATGATCTTCAACAAAACACAGTGCCAACAACTGACTTGCAAGATGATTATCCAGTTGTTAGTGTTGAAGAAACATGAAGGGGTTGTCTTAAACCTCACCACGTATCACCAAGGGGGAGGGAGGGGTTAAAAAGTGCTAAAAAAAACATCACGTGATTAATGGACACCCCTAACTTGCTGTACCCGCGTTCCAGAGGGATATAACATTTTTCCCGGGATAAAAAGTAGCCTATGTCCTATTACAGGCTATAATCTATCTGGCATTTGACAGGCCAGTTGGCTTGGTGGTTAACGCTCTGACTGCCAAACCTAAGGTCGCGGGTTCGATTCCCACCCAGGACAAACATTTATGTCCATATGAACATGTCTGTTTGTTCTGTGTCTGGGTGTAAATATCTATATAAGTATGTATTTAGAAAAAAAAAGTAGTATATGTAGTATATCAGTTATCTGGTTGCCATAGTACAAGCTCTGCTTAGTTTGGGATCAGATGGCCGTGTGTAAAAGAATGTCCCGGGATATTTATTTATCTCTGTATTAAATACATCCAGACCCGATCAGCTGCTTTGGCGTAACAAACATCCATTAAAACTTTAGCATTAATAATATTAGTAGAACTAGCTGTCCCCATTGTTTCACCTGCGTTTCCAGGGGATTTTATATTTTCCCCGCGATAAAATGTACCCCATGTGTTAGTCCAGATTATAAACTAACTACGTGCCAAGTTTCATTTAAATCCGTGAAGTAGTTTTTGCGCAAGAGTAACAAACGGTGAAGTGGTGCTGTCAATCAGTTTTTTTAATAGTCTCAAATTTTATCATTAATATATGATGTTATTTATTACTTGCTGTCCCCCGCGGTTTTACCCGCGTTCCCGAGGGATGTCACATTTTCCCGGGATAAAAAGTAGCCTATATATTATTCCAGGATATTATTATGCTTTATCTATGTGTCAAGCTTCATTCAAATATGTTCGGTAGTTTTTGTGTGTAAGAGTAACATACATACAAACATTCGCATTTATAATATTAGTAGAATGCCACTAATAGTCACTATTCCTGACAAGGCCTGTATTACCGGGATATTTTATTTTATTGTTTATTTATTTTCACTCACCTCACATTTAGGACAATAATTACAGTGGCTTTTATTCAACTAGTACTTCTTGAATTAAATAAATATATCCTGGGACATTCTTTACACACTGCCATCTGATCCCAAACTAAGCAGAGCTATATGGAAACCAAATAACTGTTATACTACTACAAATATTTTTTTTTCTAAATACACACTTATATAGATATTTACACTCAGACACAGAACAAACAGACATGTTCGTGCACACAATTTTTTTACTGGGCGGGAATCGGACTCGCGACCTTCGGTTTGTCAGAGTCGCTAACCATCAAGCCAACTGGCCTGTCAAAATTGAAGACTACAAAACAAGACACCGTGAAAATCTTTTTGTCCACTTTAAATTCAGTTCTGTGGTGGCCCTGCTAGAAGGGGTCACTTATAAGGCACAGTTGTAGAGCTACAAGTGCTATAACAATTCTATTTCCAGACCTTATCAGCTTTGTAATGAGCTAATTTATCATTGTTTTTCTATTTATACTTTTTCACCTCATTATCTAGCTCGAAGTATAAACAGTTTTAAATTGCAATAACATTTATTCTTCCACACATAAAATTTTTCGCAAATTAATTTAAAATAAAGCAAAATATATATATTTTTTTTTTTATTTAGTTATAGCTAGTTTCACCGCGTTCCCTAATGATGTTCCATTTTCCCGCCATAAAATAGTCTATCTTATTTGGTATTGCAGAGTAAATCTATCCCTGTGCCAAAATTCATCCCGATCCGTGATAGAGTAACAAACATCATCCATCCAAATTTTCGCATTTATAAATAGTAGTCTATCATTTTCTTTATTTCAAAATTTAAAAAAAAATCAAAACCATTTATTCAGTTTAGGCCCTCGGAGGGCACTTATGAAGGTCAAATTTAAAGTTACTGAAGCTACAACCGGTTCGGAAGCCAGCCGTCAACTGAGAAGAACCGGCAAGAAACTCAGCAAGGTTACATTCTTTTTTATTTTTTATATAAATTTTATCAATTCTGACTTTTTGGCTATTTTATAATATCAATTTTATATTTAACAATTACAAAATACTTATATAATAAATAATAAATAGGTAACATTCAAAAACAAAACAAAAAAAAAAGAATTAACAAGACTACAAATTAGAAAACAACAATATTACTTACAAGTTAAACAAGAAAATAAGAGGTGCACTGTGCAGAGAGTAGCTAATTCCATACATTTTTATATTCAATATAATGAATTACCTTGTAATACGCTTTTGATCAGCAACCGTCTTAACCTAGAACATTTTAAATGGTTTGAGCTTATAAATAATAGATCAATTACAGCTATACACGTACTTAAAAAAAAAAAAAAAAAAAAATCCAAAAAAACTATTATAATTTAATATTATACAGAGTGTTACAAAACTACCCGTGAAGCCGAAACGAGGTTAAATCGGGCCTTAAAACGAGTCCATTCACAATATTTAAGAACCGTAGTGACGCTGTATAACGTACCCCAAAAAAAATTAATACTTATTTTTATGAATGAAAAATAGAAAAACTATTAAAGTAGACAATTATTAGGTAAAATAGGTCCGTAGGCCTTTCTGTTAAATAATCAGGTTCCCTGACATGACAGCTTACTAGGGTTGTTGGCTTTGATAATTAATTATATTTTTACGGTGTATTTTGTAACACGATATAGAGTATACATAAATCTGTAGGATCTGTGTATTGCATTTTAGTCACATTTTGTGTGTAATATTAATTATATGACCAACTTATTTCAGTTTCACTTTTATAACACAACAACGATTTTGCCCATCTAGATGAAAATTGGTAAATCATCAGGCTATATATGATATCGATAAACGCGAGTGAAACCGCGAAGGACAACTAGTTATGCAATGCGATTATTAACAAATTATCCGTATGTTTAACTTGTATTATATACACACTAGCTGCGCCCTGCGGCTTTGTCCGCTTTCAATCCTGGTTATAAACCTTCCTCATGAATTACTCTATCTATTGCTGAAAACTGCATTAAAATCCGTTGCATAGTTTACGATTCTATAAAGGACATACAGATAAAAATTCATTTTTAACCGACTTAAAAAAAGAGGTTTTTTTTTTTTTCTTGATACCTCATAACTTTCGACTGGGCGAAGCGATTTTTAATGATTCTTTCCATATTCAGTGGCATTGATATTGGTGGATTGATGATTGTTGCTATTGACACCAACTACAAAAATAACAATAATTGTAACTACAGTATATTATCGTAATAATTTGATTGACTTTTAAGTAGTCTAATAATGCAATTATTTTTTTCTTTTTAGTGCGTATTATTATTATATATATATATATACATACATATATATAGATTATGGTGTATATAAACGACTATATAGCGGTGTACATCTGAAGGTATGAGCGAGAAATATTAATATTGAAACTACAATCTAATGAACATCTTATTAATGGCCGTGACGATACCTCACTTATCTTTTTACATAAATTAAGCAAACAATAATATCGCGTTTGTAAAAAATGCAAATGCGTTTGATGTTTTAATACCTACATTTTAATAAGCAGTAATCAGCAGATGTGAAGAGTAACAAAGCATTGAATAAGAGTGCAATGAAATAAAGTTTTAAACCTCGGTTGTGACCACTGTGTGTATTTAGTACAAAAGGCTTTCTACAACACAAATGATTATTTTAATGACGACAATGAAGCGCTCGCTCCAGCAGGACACATCTTTATGTACAAAATCTTATTTTAAAAAGAGTAATTACTAAGTTTATTGCCGGCTCTTCTCAGTAAAAGCAACCTTCCGAACCGGTGTTAGAGTCTGACCATTCATAAGTGCCTGTGAAGGCCTATTTGAATAAATATTTCATTTCATATGTCATGACAGAAATATCCGCGAAAAAAAAATCATTAAAAACAGCTTTCTAAAAATTACAATTGAATAAAGCGAACTGCATATTATATTCTATATATATCTATATATATAGTCATTAGCTAGTTTGTAAGAACTTTAGTGAATGAATATAAAACTACATTTACTGCAATATTTTTGTGTGACGAAAAATGAATGATTGATAAACACAATATATGGTAATCAAAAGTGATTGATGAATAATTATAATGTTTTCCTGTAATACTAAAGTTGCACTTCAATCGTGTGTCTTTACGACACGCCCTGTTTTTTTTTTTCTTTTTTTTTATTACTTTATGCATACATAGCGTTTAGGGGCTACAATAATAGTTGTTGAATGCTGTCGCCTCAGTTCCCTGATTTTCGCATTGGGATTACTTTTAATTATTCAATACTAGCTCTCTCCCGCGCTTTCACCCGCGTTCCCGAGGGTTGTAACATTTTCCCGGCACAAAAAGTCCTATGTTACTTCTAATTCCTCCAAGAATTTGTGTACAAAGTTTCATGATGATCGGTTAAGTAGTTTCCGCGTGGAAGCGTAACATTTATAATATTAGTAGGGATTTAACCATGTCACTCGATGTGTTAAATTGTGTCGATACAAAACAAGGTCTCCTAGAAATAGACCAATTCTGAAAAACTGCTGGAATACATTAAAACAATTAAGTGACTCAGAGTCGGAATTTCTTAATCAAAAAGAAACCTTACGGTCATCAATCATGAGACTACATTCGCAAGAACAGGAAAGTCAATGAGTTTATCATTATCTGACACGTGCCACAGTATAATTATATTTGAAGCACGCAATTGGCATGATAAAGGCACGTGTTTGGGTCAAATTGCTGTTAAACAAACTGACAAATTTACGCCTTAGAATACATGAAGATAGAATTAATTTTATAATGTTTAGCAATCGTCTGTCTGCTGTTTCCGCAATAGAAATGATTTTATGGACAACTTAGGTGTAAAGTACACGTGGTCATCGGTATACTCATCAATCACCTCTTCTTCATCATCATCATCAGGCTATCTCAATCCACTTCTGAACATAGGCCTCGCCTTCTACGATAATCTAAAGATGGTACACCTACATATAATTCAGCATAGAATTGTGTAAAGAAAGAATTGCGCAGAAGTGTTGTGAATGCCAAAAGTAAACGTGGAAGGCGTGATTATAAATTAATGTGAATAGAAACAGAGCTGGACGATAACACTGTTTGTGGACAACTTTTCTATTAGAAACACACATGTCCAAAACGTAAGGAAACAGTGTCCTAAACAAGAACATCTGTAGTAAGCGCATCATCATCGCATCGAGTGCGCCAATAACAACTGCAATGCATTCTGGCGCACTTGATACGATGGCGTTACGCTTGCGATATACGTTCGTGATATGACCTCTATTTGCAACTGTAACTGTCAGAATGTTAAAAATCTAATTCAAATAGAACCTCATTGCGACAATAGCAAATGAGATTGTCTGATGTTCCCAACACGTCAGCTCAGTAGTGACGGCAAATGCAATAAAGGTCGTTAGTTCTAATCTATACAACATTATTTTTTGTGCAATACAGAGGAAACGGTAATCAAAAATTTTAATTTTTCATATATATCCAAACTAATATCAACGTGTCGCTATCTAAGCTCTAAATAACCGCCTACGGTAACCTTAACACTTACCTACCATGTGGATTGTGGTCAGATATAACACACTGAAGTAAATACCCGTAGGTCTCATGACATCAATCATATCAGCCCCCCAATTCACCTAATACAAGCTTCCTCGGAAATGTGGCCTCGGAGAACTTTTTTTTTTTTTTCTTTTTACGTTTTCTACGGGCTCTTAGTCCGTATTCTTAAAAGATTCTATGATATATTATTTCAAGTTGAATTTTATTGTGTTTTTATAAATTAACATCTTTCCGCGTTGCTCATCACAAGCCTCAGCTCGTTGTTTTGAGCTGAGGCTTGTGATTTCTTAATATACTCGTATAGTGTTACATTTCTTTTTTTCTATTGTCGAATTTAGTTACAGTTATATTCATCTAAATACTATAATTATTAATATTATTTTTCTTTAAGACATTTCGGCCTCGGAGAACTTACCTCTCACGTGCTTGGAATTTTAGTGAAAGAGACAGAGCATAGATGCCGCGACGAAACATCCACGTGCTAGTGTCATTTTCCTTATAGAATCGAAGTCTAGAATATACATTCTAATGCACTCTGACATTCAAAACTGAACGTAGGTAACAAGTTGCACATATGGAATCTAATTAGGACATACAGTGATTGTACGTCAATCAAAAGATACTAAGGTCATTCATAATAATATAAAAAATCATTAGCAAACATCCGGAGACACAATCGTGTCTCGCGCCAAGTACACGTCCAGCATATAGCGTGACACAACAACGTGTCTCTATTCTCTAATCATATGTCAACATAACCTCCTCACATATTTGGGTCTATAATTTTTTATTATTGCTTTTAATATGTTCGAGATCCTACAAATCTTATAAATGCGATGTTTGTTACTCTTTCACGCAAAACCTACCAGACAGATTTGGTTGAAACTTGGCATATAGATAGAGCATATCCTATGAAAACATATAGGCTAGTTTTTATCATGGGGAAATGTTACATCCCCCGGGAATGCGGGTGAAACCGACGGACAGCCTTTATCATATATTACAAGATAAAGTTTTGTTGTAAAAGGAGAAACAGAAATCGCTAAGTCGAGAAGTTGTAAAGTCTCATGTGCCTGTAATTTGACCAGCTTGCTTTTCTGATCGAAACACAAAACAAGTGCACTACTGCTTCACGGCTGAAACGGATATGGTGGTAGTACTTCCCCGGACGAAATCCACATTAAGAGCTCTACTACAACTATTTTGTACATGAATGAAATTTACGTCAAGATCGGATGTATATAAAAAAATAACGTTTGTGTGTACTTATGTGCGCACGTAAGAAGTTATACCCGAAATTATAGGTGAGAAAAACTGCACCAAAAGCATTTTTTACTAGTCAGTCGTGAGATTGTAGTGACCATAATCTTTGCACCTGTCTGTAGCAACGAATACCAATATTTGACGTTAGGTTATTATTGACAATAACATCATTACTCACTTATTGACACTGACAGTTGAGACTTGTGCTATTTTCCGGAGATAACGTTATCAGCTAACTCCATCCGTGAGAATTTTGTGTTACACTGATGCGCGCGCATCTTAAAATTTCACTCTCATAATTTTTTCATAACGCGCCAAGAAGTATAACTTAAAAAATATGACGTTAAATTCGCAATATCATTCTAAAAGGGTCAGCGACGTGTCTAGACATGGCCTCTTAATCAGGGTATACAATCAAAGTGACGTCATAGTGCATAGTGCATTGCATTGTAAATGTCAGCCGTAACCAGTTACATCTGGATTTGCACAGATTAGAAAGAATTGCTCAAGATATTTGGCAAAATTTACCGTTACGATAATAGAATGCTACTGACGATTACAGGCACATGAGACTTAACAACTTCACGTCTCAGGGTCGACAATGAATTGGTGGTGCTCTGGTGTCGCAATGTCTATAGGCGGTGACCACTTACCATCAGGTGGACTGTCTGCGTGTTTGTCGGACTAGTTGCCTTAAATACAAATATTTAAAAAAATAAAAGCAACATATTCAAACTAGATAATGTTTTAGACCCATTTCATTATTTAAGACTTAATTAAAGAGGTTTTGATTTAAACGTATATATTTATGAGTTTTTTTCTTGTCTCGGTTATAAAGCTTTCTTTTAAAGGGTAATCCTTTCTTTGTAATGTTTTATTCGGTAATGACGATAACGCTTCAAAGTTAGTTAATAATGTAAAAATTAAAAAAATATTTCGGTATTTTAAAAAAAGAACAAACTTTTTTATTAAAACTTTGCATTACTGTAATGAGAACATAACAAAGTATTATTTAACTCTATAAAATGCGACATGAATGATCTTTGATGACATTTAATATGTTGATTAGAGACTTAAGAACTTTATAAACATTGTAAAAAATTGAAAACATAGGTGTCTTGTGAGTTTATAAATTGCTCGTAATTTGATGACCTTAATATCCAAGAAATTTTACTGATAAGCAGTGGCGTAGCTTGCCTTAGTATGGCCCTATATCAAATTTTGTTACGGGGTCCAAATAAAAGATTTAAAGGATTGTGGATAGCTGTCCCCCACGGTTTTACCCACGTTCCCGAGGATATAACATTTTCCCGGGATGAATAGCCTATATGTTATTTCAATATATGCTCTATCTATATGCCAAGTTTCGTCAAAATCCGTTGAGTAGTTTTTGCGTGAAATAGGAACAAACATCCATACATACAAACTTTCGCGTTTATAATATTAGTGGGGTTTACTAATTTTTGCTTACACACGTTTGGGGCCTCTGTAGCCGGGGGCCCCGTATCATTGATACGGTATATACAGCGGCAGCTACCTCCCTGCTGATAAGAGTTAAATTTCAGAGTTCTAGCCCGCGGTTACACTTGCTACTAAGCTACCATGGCATATGAAAAAATTACACGAAAATCATCTTTTTTTCTTTGAACTTAAGGTCATCTATTATTCCAACTGTATACATATATATAACTCGCTGTCCTCCGCGGTTTTACCCGCTTTTATCGATATCATATATTGCCTTTAACCATCTAGGAAGAAATCCGCTTCGCATGGTAGTAGTCCCATCTCGATATGTTCAGTACTTTTGAGGTGATGGTGCGTCAAAGATTTAGAAAATCACCAGCTATTTTACAGAACATATTATCAATTATTTTACTTTAAACTTTCATCACAAGCGGCTTAGTCATAACAAGGTTTCTAACAGATAGATAAATCAAAGTTACTTTTGCATTCTTCTTCTCTTTTTTATCGTAGGTTTCGAACCTTCAGCCTTTGCCGAATCTACTAATATCAATATTATGAAAAATGAAAATGAAAAAAGAAAATATGTTTATTCAAATAGGCCTTTACAAGCAGTAATGAATAGTCTGACTCTAATACCGGTTCGGAAGGTTGTTTTTTACTGAGAAGAGCCGGCAATAAACTCAGAAATTACTCTTTTTAAATACGAACTTAGATTTATTATATAAAATTTATTTAGTCTCACTGACAATACCTGTGTGTTATCCTAAAACTTGAATTTAACAATAATATAATTTTAAGAATATCTAGTTAAAAACAAATTCTATCAAACTAAAGCTGTCCATATGTCTTGTTTGTTACAGATAATGTTCAAATACTTAGTATTATTACACTTAGTAGCCCTAGGGCTTACTTCCACCGTCAACCCTTCTGCTAACGAAGTCCTTAGAGATCAGGAACTGGTCTTCGCTTACGTGGTAAGTAGTCAACTTTAACATATTTATATTGTTAATAACGCGCCTTCACCCGCGTTTCCGAGGAACGTAACATAATCCTGGGATAAAATATACATTGTATGCTACTCCAGACCATAATCTATCTCTGTGCCAAATTTCATCCAAATCCGTTCAGCCGATAGTACTTTCCGCACGAACACAGCAGTAATAGCTTTACTGCTTTCTTTTTTTTTTAACATTCGGGTCGACAAAGAACCAGACGGTCCTCCTGGTGGTAAGTGGTCATCGCGGCCTATGGACATTTGCAACACTAGGGGCATCGCCAATGCGATGTCGGCCCTGAGAGGTGAAGTTGTTAAGTCTCATGTACCTGTTATTTCACCGGCCCCCTTACCTTTCTAACCGAAACACAATAATACAAGTGCACTACTGCTTCACGGCAGAAATGGGTAAGGTGGTAGTACTTCCCCGGACGAACTCTGCACTAAGAGCTCTACTACTCGAAAAAAGGCTTCTAAAATAGGCGGGACTTGTATTGGACCACTATAATTAAATACCCTGGGACATTCTTTAGACCTACAGGGTCATCTAATCCTTAACTAAGCAGAGCTTGTTCTATAGATATTTAGGTAACAGACATACATATACATATGTTTCAATATCCTCCTAGAGGACATATACCTTAATGTATAATAATAAATTATGGTACAAATGACACTAATTACTCTGCCTATTGCCTATTTCTAATCTAAGTCACAAGTCACAGATAATTAATATCTCGTTAAATCTGCGTCGTAGTTTAAGTTAGTATTCTTAAGTATATTCGTAAGTAAACGAGAGTAGAGCAGTGGGGGACAGCTAGTATATAATACGGTTACAACAGTAATTTCTCGCCGAATACTCGGGGTTCACCACAAACCACACTATTATTTGTACCAAACTATCGGTTAGGAAACTATTGGAACTTGTTAAAGTAAAGTCAAACCGGACGCCCTTCCTTAACAATACCTTCTCCGTACAGTCCCTTTAGCTCATACAAACTTCGTCTTGTCGAGACGAGACTCAGAGAGCGACCTCTCATGATTGCGTAGTGAACGAAAGAGAGAGAGCATAGAGATCATGAAATATCGTGGATTAGTTCTACCTAACAGAATCATACCAGATGAACATTACGTAACTTTTATAATTATAGTCCGTCTATTATAAGAGTCATAAGTCTCTTTTGGCGTTTAAGACCGTCATTGAAAAATCAACTTTATTTTTTTAAACACAAGGTTCACTATTGACCTCACGGTCAAATGTATCATGATCCAAATGAACCTTATCCTCAAGCCAAAGGGTATATTTTTCTATAACATTCTTATACGTCAAAGGGGACTTCTTATTTATAGATAATTTTTGTGTAATTTTAAGAGATTTAGCAATTTTTTTTGTCGGCTTGGTGGTTAGCGACACTAACTGTCAAGTCGCAGGTCGCGGGTTTGTTTCCCACCCAGGACAAACATTAAGATTTCTATATGTAAGACATCTATATAAATACTAACTGCCCGGACAGACGTCGTTCTGTCCATATAAAAAAATACAGGAATTCGCTCGCAGCGCCACCTACCGGGTCCAAATGTGAATCTAAATCATCCAGGGCGCCATCCAAACGCATACAAAAAAAATCATTCAATCGGTCCAGCCGTTTAGGAGGAGTTCACTGTCAACAGACGTACAGAAGAATTATATATGTATAAAGATGTAGTATATCAGTAATCTGGTTTCCATAATACAAGCTCTGCTTAGTTTAGGATCAGATGGGTGTGTAAAGAATGCCCCAGGATATTTTTTATATGCACTTTGTAAACAGCAATTATTTTAACATAACAAATAGACACTTAAATATTATTTATTTGTATAGATAGTGTAGAAGTATATGCACCAGTACCTATCTTACTCTGTAAACAAGGAAAACGTGGTATGGCTTTGGAATTATGAGAAAAAGGTCACTTGGGTCTTATACAGAAAGGAAATAGATTCAAATTAACTTAAAGATTACAGTCAAAACGAAGCAAAACATTTTTATTTTTATTTTCGTAAATTACATTAATTATGTCTCATCACAGAATGTATCCAAACGAAAAAGAATAATCTTCAATTATTCCACCATTTATAATATTAGTTTAACATTTTATATATTAACTAGCTGTCCACCGCGGTTTTACCCGCGTTCCCGTGGGATGTCACATGTATTATACATAAAAAACTTCCGCTTCAATCTCTCTATCTATTAAAAAAAACCGCATCAAAATCCGTTGCGTAGTTTTAAAGATTTAAGCATACATAGGGATATAGGGACAGAGAAAGTGACTTTGTTTTATACTATGTAGTGATAATGATATAGAACTATCTATTGTTAGCTATCAGCCACTGGGACTCCAGGGTTTGGACTATGGGGCAAATCAGCATCGCCCGACGGCCTTAGATCCTTATTACCCCATGGCCTCATAATCCGCCGCCGTGTATCACGGTTCCGCGGTATTCCGACTACCAGAATCCAAGGCAGTCGGGCGATGCTGATTGGCCCCATCGTCTAGGTATTTTTATATTCTAGCTATCCCTGGTTATTTCATCCGCGTTTATCGATGTCATATTTAGCTTATATCTATCAAAAATTCCGCGTTGAATTGTAGCATTCCCATCCTATGTTCAGTAGTTTTGAGGTGATGGCGCGTCAAAGGTATCCTATTTTCCTTATACATATACAGATAAAGATATCTTCAAAACGACTGGACCGATTTTAATAATTCTTTGACTATTAGAAAGCTACGTTATCCAGAAGTAGCGGGTGATACCGCGATACCGAAGCTAGCGTAAACTTTTTGTTCTACACTAATACATTTCTACATTATAGATTAATTTTAATGTACAGCAGTATTGTTAATTTTAATCTGTTAAGCTCCTTATGGTACATATGGACGAAATACTGAAACTAAAACTTACCTTGTATTTCAAATAATAATAACCTGAACAAATTGAAAAGGCAGATGCAAAAGGAACAAGCAAAAATTAAAGCTATACAAAATGGCTGATTAGCATATCATTCATCATAATAGGAACATGAAATTCTTTAAACGAGTTGTTTATGCAAATATATTTTCAAAACGTGATGTATTGAATTTAAACTGTGAATAGATAATTTTATTATGCTGTAAAAAGAATATTTTACCTCACATGGTTGTTAGAATTATTCTAAAATATACCTTAAGTCATTTTAAGGTTTAAATTTGCATTTGTACAATTTGCATGGGTTCCAATGTGCCTTTTTTCTTTAAGAACCTTTTCAGGTTCAAACCATCGCTTGATAAAAAGCGTCTATCAAGCCATATACGTCCTTAACTAGATATTAATATGAGTTGTATTTGTTTAACAGGTACATCGTCATGGAGAAAGGAGTCCGGATGTCGATGAGCTCTCACTATCAGATCAACAAGAAAAAATAAAAAACATGACTGCAATCGAAGGCCTTGAAGGGTTGACAAATGTAAGTTAATAAAAAAAACAATTAAGTCGATTAAAATGTTATTTCTTAATTTTAAAATTTCTTTAGCCCTTTTTTGACAGCTCTTGGTGTCAATCAAAAATGGTCTCTATCGCCTTAAGTTAAGGTGCATCTGCACTATGATCCATTTAAACATTGATCTAATCGATAAACCTTATTTCAAAGGTATAAAGTTGATTTTTCCGTGATGTTTTTGGTCCTCAAAAGGTACCGATTAAAATTTGATTATTTTGATATCTTTATTCTTACCCGAAATATATTATTAGCTTGAAATTACTCCATTTTTAAGTACTTTATTTGTGAAATTCTCAAAAGTTGTTTACACATTTGGCCATTTTTTTAAAGTTGTTTCTGAGATAAAAGAATCATTGTTTTCCATAATAAGATCTAACTGGAATGTAACAGAATTAAAACGACCTTTATGGAAAAAATGTCTCTTTGTATATGCTTTAATCTGAGAAACTGGGGCTAGGTTTTGGGATTTAATCATCAAAATCGGGAAAAATAGATCAACTAATACATCAAGAAATAGTAACTGATACACTACATATACTCCTCTTTTGTTTATTTTTTTTTAAATACATTCTTAAATCGATGTTTACACTCAGATAACAACAGAACAAACAGATGTTCATGCACACAAATATTTGTCATGGGTCATTCATGGTCAATTATGTAAATTTTCATCTTACTCCATTATTATAAAGAGAAAGATTTCTATTAATGTTTAATTTTGTTTTAATGAAGTAACTCGAAAACTACTGGACCGATTTGAATAATTCTTTCACAATTAGACAGCTACTTTATCCAGAAGTAACATAGGCTATGTTAGAATCCACTGAAATATCAGATTCCCAGGGAACCCGGGTGGAACTGCAAGACGGTATATAGTAATTTAAAAGATTAAACCTTCATGTAAGTACCTACCGCATAACTTCCGACCGCGACCTTGCAAGCGATTGCTCACAACCAGTGAATTGAAGGAGGTCAAGACTTTACGTAATGTTGATCAGCTCTAATCTTCCTTGTTGGATTCAATTCTTCTTGCGTTCAAGTGATTTCCTTCTTGCTTTGGGGAAAATCTTAGTGTTTTGTCAGATTTAACGTGGGATTTTCTAGACTTTTGAATAACTTTGACAACACAAAACTGTAAAATTTTGATTTTTAACCGATCTCAAAGATATATTTTGGGTTTGGTTCTAGGAGGGAAATTTTGTGTATTATAAAAAATATTATCTCAAAATTTTAAGATTTTTTAATTCAATACATTTGTGATTATTTATTGAAGTGATTACTTATTCAATAAAAGTATTGAATAAGTAATTATTAAATATAAAAAAATATATATATAAGTAATTGCTTCGGTGATCCCAGGTTCGATTTCCGGGCCGGACAAGATACAAATGTAATTTCTTTGCTTAGAAATAGATTAGTAATACTCGGCAGATATCATTCTGGGAATTAAAATATCAATGACGAAATATGATTTCAAAACCTCTGCCTACCTGTATCCTAGGTAAAGGGCGTGTCCATATTTATAAAAGTGTATTATTTATCGATATTATTGAAGCATGTTACAGTAAGGTAGAAAGGTATTATACTGAAGGTTACTGTGGGAATAATGAAAGAGACGAAAGATCGCGAGAGTTAGTATAATAGAAAGAGAGAACGAATGTAACGTAATAAACTGTGTGGCCAAAAACAGGATTATTAAGATAGTAGATAGCTGTCCCCTAATACGCGGGTGACCACCCGCGTATTCGAGATTTTCTGGGGATAAAGAGTTTACTATGTGTTTATCTAGGTTATACACTATATATGTGCCAAGTTTCATCCAAATCGGTTTAGGAGATTTTGCGTGAAAAGGAACAGACATCCATTCACAAAATTTGCATTTATATAAACTAGCTTTCCCCGCGGTTTCACCCGCAGTCCCGGATCGTTAATTTTCCCGGGATAACGTCCTATTTGTCAATCCATCTTAATTATTTATTTTATTCATTTATTGAAAGAAACAGTCATAAACATTACTGAATCAGCTTAATATTAAACCAAAACAACCTATAGTTTCCTATGTTTTCATTCATTTTAAAATTTTAAAATTTCAAACTATCTATTTGCGAAAATCCATCCAAATCCGTTAAATAGTTTAGTTTTGGCATGAATAACAAACAAAACCATCCATGGATCATTTTACTTACGCATTCATAAAAAAAACATAAAAACTTTAGTTCTATTAATGTAATTGTAATCGAAGCTGTTCATTAAAGTCAGTAGGTATAATAAATCAAGGGCCGCAATGCATCATGTGTACCGGAACTACCGATATGAAAATCATAGCACTTTATAGGAAGTTTAACATGAAAACATTAAACAAACCGCTACAAGGTAAACTAATAACAATTTTAAAGCTGTAGGGCTGACGCGTGAGGAAGTGGAAATAAATTTCATTTTTATTTATACTTCCCTTATAGATTTGGTTACATTATTACTTACCATAAAAAAAACATGTAAAGCAACGGGACGGACACTAGTTAATAAAGAATGCTGCCTATCAGCACTGACAGGCCAGATAGTTGGTTGGCGCTGACTGCCAAGTCGCAGGTCGCAGGTTCGATTCCCACTTAGGACATTTGTGTGCATGAGCATATCTGTTTGTTCGGTGTCTGTAAATATCTATATAAGAATGTATTTAGAAAAAAGCGTAGTATATTTAGTATATCAGTTTTCTGGTTTCTATAGTACGAGTTCTGCTTAGTTTGGGATCAGATGGCCGTGTGTAAAGAATGTGTCAGGATATTATTATTACTATCCACGTTCCCGGGGGATATCATGTATCCCGGTATTTTAATATATCCTGTTGCATCCAAACTCACAAAGATGCATTCACTTATTAGCTCTATTAATTATTAGTGCAGATTAAATTCGGAGAAAAGACAAATGAGAACTGAAAATAATGTCTCCAAGACTATTGAACGCGTCTTATCTTATCTTTTCTATAATTTTATTAAATACCATTTAACCTTCATACTTAGCAAAGACATATAGTTTCCTTCTTGACTTTAAGAAGCGGCACTCTTTGATGCCCGCTTTAATGTTTGTCCGCTCATGAAATATTGTAAAAATTTACAACTGCTTTTAAAGAAATAATTACAGTACTTTACTTTAGTATTGTGCACCAATAAAATGACAATAACCTTCGTGATGCTAAATCAGTTTCATACGAAAGTCTCCTTTATTGCGTCTAACAATACAATTTAAATTTTACAGATGGGCAAACGGCGCGCATACCAAATCGGAAAGTTCATAAAGCAGCGATTCGGTTGCCAAATGCACAATCTCATCTCCAACATATATTATCAAGAGGAGATAGCCGTCCGTAGTACTGATAAGGAGAGAACGAAGATGACTGCTCAGGTTGCCATGGCAGCTGTCTACCCTCCGGAGCTTGAGCAGCAGTGGGATGAAGGTGTGGGCAAAGTTTGGCAGCCAGTGCCTTATACTGCTCTTCCGCTGTCACAGGATTATGTGAGTTACTGTTATTTCTTTCTATTTCTGTCAAAAGATTGGGAAACAGGCATGGAGATGTGTGGAGTAAGTGACAAGAATGGAAATGAGTTTAGAAGAAGAAGTTTGAAAGAGAGCTTATAACAGAATAGTTAAGAGGGAACCGCTTATAGAACATGTTCTGAGGAGTGATAAATGCCGTGTTCAGGCCACGGCCCGGCAGAACAAGATTGTTAGCAGACAAAGAAATTTAACCTTGCTGAGTTTCTTGCCGATTCTTCTCAGTTTAATTATTATGAATTATTAATTATATTTTTTTTTAAACACAGTAATAAATAGGCATGTGTATCTCAGCTCTGACCCGGTTCAACAGATCTGATTACACCTACTTGAACTGTCAAGCTGCGGCTCAACAGGAAACTAAACAGCTCACGGCTCACTTATTATTTTACAGTCTGTATACAATCTGTGGTCTATTCTGTCATATTGTGTCGTTGTCGAACTGCGGCGCGGCAGGGGCGTAGAAACTCTATGATCGGTCGGTAATATTTGAGCTGATCTGTGGATCTGTGATCTGGCTCACAGACGTGAGCCGTGAGCGGAACCGCAGCTTACGCATTTTGGTTGAGTTACCCATGTCTTGTAATAAATAAACAATAATTTATCATCATTTAACAAACTTGATACCATAATTCACCATCGCGTTACAATAATGAACAAACCAGTTATATAACCGCATATACTTGAACTCTAATCGATGTAGGTACACACGACGTTATCACCGCAGTGGCACATTGCAATATAACATAATTATTTATCGTATCATTAGTTCCGTAACATAGTTTATTATTTTGTGATAATTTTAGCACATTATAATTGTTTGTACTTTGAACTCTATCCTTGTCCTTATCACCCTTCGAAGGTGTGATCGGAACTAGAAATTATTTGGTCATTGTTTTTTGGAAAACGGTTTAAGCTTGCTTTTTTACTTTGAGTTTTATGACTTCGTTTATTAAGTTTTTTTTGGCTTGATGTTTAAAGACGTCCCGACAGACGTTGTCCTGTCAAAATAACTCCATACAAAAGCTCCATAAAAAAACAATGCAGGAATTCGATTGCAGCGCCACCTACCGGGTCTACTTGTGAATCTAAACTTTTTTCTAAACCACTCGAACAAACACAAAAAAAACATTTAAATAATTCCAGCCGTTTAGGAGTTCTCTAACATAAACAGGGACAGAAGAATTTTAATAAATTAAGATTATATTCCCTGCTAGCTGACCCCCGCGGTTTAATCCACTTTTATCGATATCATATATAGCCTATATCCATCTACGAAAAATTCCGAGTCGAGTGGTAGCAGTCCCATCCCGATATGTAATTTAGAGATGATCGTGCTTCAAAGTAACTCTATTTTGCTTCTACATATACCTACAGGCAGTTACAAAACTACCCGTAAAACCGAAAGGAGGTTAAATGGGGCCGTATAACGAGTCCATTCACAATATTTAAGAACCGTAGTAACGCTGTATAACCTACTCCAAAAAAGTATGACAACTGATTTTTATGAATGATAAATAGAAAAAATTATTAAAGTAGACAATGATTGGGTAAAATCGGTACGTAGGCCTTTCTGTTAAATAATCTGGTTCCCTGACATGACAGCTTACTAGGGTTGTTGGCTTTGATAATTGATTATATTTTTACGGGGTATTTTGTAATACGTTGTATATAAAAAATCTGATTTAAATATGCCTTTATATGTGACATTCCAATTTTATAGAGTATTGCATTGCACCAAGCTTTATGTGAGTACAACGTTTTTCAATAAAATCAAATAGAGATTTCAAACATATGTCAAAACAATATGTTATTTGAAACAAAAGCCAAAAGGAGTATTGATATCAACTACGATGTAAATCACCCCCAAAATAACTTTCTAGCCCTTTTAACTCTGTTAGGCGATGAGTGTCAATACAAAACGAAACAGTCTCAGTCTCCCATCAATTCTGTTAAAGTGTGTTTATGCAATTTTTTTTGTAGATTGGACTAAGGAATCACGTTGTCCCATACAACCTTTGCTCCCGTATTTCATCCCCTTAGGGGTAGAATTTCGTATCGGATGCCTCCGTCATACAAAGAACCACATGTTTGTTGAGTGTTCCTTTTGGTGTTAGATTCAATTTATAACCTAAACTTGCGGCACGCTATGATGGCCGTTTTGACGTTTAACAATTACAAAGAAAAATAACCATTATCCCTTCAGACATAAGGTGCATCTATTGATCCAACAGCTAATTGTATAATGATGGAAATCAACCTTATTCCAAATCAATACAGTTTAATTTCCTATGACAATCTGAAACGTCAAAACGGCCATCATAGCGTGCCGATAGTACAGTGGCATAGAATTATTTAGATAAAATCATAAATAAAATAAAAATCCAGGTCAAATTTTAAACAGCGTACAATCACATATAACTGATAACAATACTTAATAAAAGATCAAATATATTTATAAACATGACCTAATGGTTCGGGTACTAGGATGTGATAAAACGTTTAATAATAATCGCGTAGCAGCATTGGTAAAAATTTATAAAAATAAATTGTTATTTAAATCAATATTTTATAATTATCTTCTGCTATCTATCTATAATAAGCAAAATATCCATTGACGCATCATCACCTCGACATTCCGGGATGAGACTGCTTCCATTCGATGCAGATTTCTTCGTAGATGGCTATAGACCATAAACGATATCGTTAAACGCGGGTGGAACCGCGGGGAAAAAACTAGTCTTATATATAAAAATAATAATAATAAATATCCTGAGACATTCTACACACGGCCATCTGATCCTAAACTAAGCAGAGCTTGTACTGTTTTTTTTTTTTTTTTAAAGGACGAAGGTGTTAGCCTCGGCTGGCTCTGACACCCTTACGCGGACAATAACGGTGAGCGCTTAGGGCTCTCAACCGAAATACAAATTTTAAGCAACAGCACACTAGGGTGCCCCCTGTGGGGCTCGAACCTCGGGCTCAGGGCGTTGCGTGGGGGGGGCTTGTACTGTGGAAACCAGATCACAGATATAATACGTTTTTTTTTCTAAATACATACATATATAGAACTTTACACCCAGCCACATAACAAACAGACATGTTCATGCACACAAATGTTTGTCCTGGGTGGGAATCGAACCCGCGACATTCGACTTGGCAGTCAGGGTCAGGTGGCTAACCACCAAGCCAATTGGCCTGTCTATACAATTTACCTATGCAAGCAAACCTCTTAAAATGTTTAAGTATAAATTTAAAATTATGTGACAAACAACATTAACTGATTCTTTTCTGATATTTTTTTCGTATATTGAATTTTATGGAGTAGTAGAGCTCTTAATGCAGAGTTCGTCCCATTTCCCTCGTGAAGCAATAGTGCATTTGTATTACTGTGTTTCGGTTAGAAAGGTAAGGCCGGTGAGATTACGGGCACATGAGACTTAACAATTTCACGTCTCAGGGTCGACAACGCATTGGTGATGCTGGTGTTGCAAAGGCCCATATGCGGCGGTAGCCACTTTCCATTAGGCGAACTGTCTAAAGTATTCAAAACAAAATGTTCAACATAAAAAGCGGCCAAGTACGGTCGGGCTCGCACATGAATGGTTCTGTACCAACCTACAGTATAAAACACGTTTCTTGAGTTAATTTTAACTTTATTTTATTTTTATTATTTGCTGTCTAAGGCGAAAAGGTTCTAATACTAATCATGCTTGAGTTTCTCTACTGTATCCATAATTAAAAAATAAATCTAATTTCTCTTTTTATTTTTGTTTATCACTACATAGTTAAAAACAAAGTCGCTTTCTCTGTCCCTATATCCCTATGTATGCTTAAATCTTTAATACTACGCAACGGATTTTGATGCGGTTTTTTTAATAGATAGAGTGATTGAAGAGGAAGGTTTTTATGTATAATGCATGTGACATCCCACGGGAACGCGGGTAAAACCGCGGGGGACAGCTAGTAACTAATAAACTCAAAAACGACTGGACCGATTTGAATCATCCTTTTACTATTACAAATGCTACATTATCCATAAGTAACATAGGTTATTTTATATTACGGGATACTTTAGACGTAGATTCTTCGGGAACGCGGGTGAAACCACGGAACTGTAGCTAGTTAGCTATATATTATTTTAACAAAACGTCAAGTAACCTCAATAACCAACAATTACATAATAGTAAGCCCTTATTATCCACAAATGGTAATTACCGAACGACAAGGTCGTATAACTGTGATTCTGTAAGGTAAATAGGCATCAATGCTCTGTCTCTTTCGTTAACTACGCAATTAGGTGAGAGGTCCGCTGTCATGCCTCATAGCGTGCTACATGCGGGTTAATATCAGATTGTATAGTAATGAATCAAGAAGTATGATCATTATTGTGTGTAGCGTTCGACACGATTGCTGAGTGCGATTTGATTTCGATTAGCAAATCTTGTAAAGGCACAGTATGGGCTCTTCCTTCCGCCGGGCATAGACACGTCATTCACCAACATCACGGCTCTCCTAAACAGTGTTAATAAATAAATATACATACGGCCATCTGATCCCAAACTAAGCAGAGCTTGTACTTTAGAAATCATACTACATAAACTACATTTGGTTTTTATAGACATATATTTTGCTACAAATGTTTGTCCTGGATGGGAATGGGACCCGCGACCTGCGACTTGGCAGTCAGGGTCGCTAGCCACCAAGCCAACTGGCCTGTCATTAATAAAAACTAGATGTGTATGTATATACAGCGTCAGTTACATTAAGAGTGCTGCATGCGACGCGCGTGCTCTCGCGGCAGTGGTTGGTGCGCAACTAAATGGAATTGGGTCAATTACCATCATTTCATGTTCTATAGTGCTATACATCTATAGTGTATATTTAATTGTATATACCTAGATATAAAATCCATAGTGTATTTATATTCATGCTCTGTTTAGTTGGGGATTAGATGACTGTGAAAGAAAAAAAGAAAAACTATTTATTAAACACACACAATTAACAGCAATAAAGAAAAACAACAACCAAACTTATTAGAAAAAAAAAACAAAAAAGTTAGATGTGTGTCAAAAAAGTTTACCTCTCAGCTGATGCTGCAGCACTGTTAAATGCTAAAAGAACATCTCTGGACCAAAAAAAATCACTTATTAATAAATGCTCATCTTTTCTTCTTACCAGCTCCGTTACTACTCCAACTGCGAGAGGTTCTCGACTTTAATGGCTCAGGCGAAGGAAGATTCCCTGAACGAGGAATTTGCACCGTATATGGACCTCATACCATTCCTGGCGGAGAAGACGGGACGTAATTTCACAGAGAATCCTCTGCTGTTTGAGACCCTGTTTGATCTGTTTAGGAGTCTGGTAAGTTCTTTTGTTACTAAACCTTCTAATAGAGATACCAATAAAATGCGGGTAATGATATTGTATTATAAGTTTCGTAGAATTAATTATCAAATAAACGTTTTTGAAATACTGGGTATCGATTCTGTAAGGAAAATGACACTAGCTCAACAATGTTTTGTCACGGCGTGTATGCTCTGTCTCTTTCGCGTACTACACAATTACGTGAGAGGTCCGCTCTCCGAGGCTTCGTTGCGCCACGTACCCACGTTTATATTAGCTCAATATGGTAGCTGAATATACACGTTTAAAACAAAAAATCCATAAGAAAAAAACGGCCAATTGCGAGTCGACCTAGTTCAGGGTTCTGCATCACCGTACAGTATTTAACATTACCCCGAAAACACGTTTCTTATATGCCCCTTTAATTTGTTACTTTTTTTATGTTATGATACATAATCCCGGGATTAAAATCCCTTTTTTTTGTTTTTGTTTTTGAATGTTACCTATATTAAATATTTTGTAATTGTTAAATATATAAAATTGATATTATAAAATAGCCAATAAGTCAGAATAGATAAAATTTGTATACAAAATTATTTAATAAAAATAAAAAAGAATATGACCTTGCTGAGTTTCTTGCCGGTTCTTCTCAGTTGAAGGCTGACTTCCAAACCGATAGTAGCTTCAGTAACTTTAAATTTGACCTTCATAAGTGTCTTCCGAGGGCCTAAACTGAATAAATGGTTTTGAGTTTTTGAATTAAGCCGATAAACCTATTTGCTCTTCCTTTAAAAACTTTCATAGCAAAGTTTTAATACAAAATTAAGGGACGATTATTCAATTTCACTACAGAAGTTCAGCATATGAGACCTTCACGTGTCAGGGTGGACAACACATTGGCGAAGCCTCTGTTGTTGCACATGGCCATAGGCGGTGGAGACCACTTACTATCAGGTAGACCGCTGGCCTGTTTGTAGGGCTAAATAGTGATAAAAAAAAATAGCAGGGTCTTATAAATTGTCAAATATTGTCAATTATTCCTAAAATGTCAATATACCATTTAAAAATTCAATAAACTTTCGTTTTGGAACCAAAACCAAGTAAAGCTTTTGATATATGATAATCACTACATAGTATAAAGTCGCTTTCTCTGCCCCTATATCCCTATGTATGCTTCAATCTTTAAAACTACGCAACGGATTTTGATGCGGTTTTTTTTAATAGATAGAGTGATTGAAGAGGAAGGTTTATATGTATTAGTATCTACATTGCACCTGAGCGAAGCCGGGGTGGGTCGCTAGTAATCTATATTTCTAGTTAGTAATCCGACAAATATTTTTCTTTTATGGAAATAAAATAATTGTCGATACAAAACCTACTGGTACTCAGTCTTTCTTAGTTCTATAGAAATTACTTATTCGGTAAATAATGTTACCTCGACCGTAATAAGTACTTACTTTCAAAAACATAAAAACCTATGAAGGTTTTCGTTAATATTTTTATTAATATTCACTTGATTCAGCTTCTCCCTATAAATATTTTATTTTACGATTTATACTTATGAGTCAGTGTTAGTTAAACGAAGAAATCAGCTTATTTCATTTATAAATTATGTTTCTCAGAAATGTTTACCTAAAATTTGATGAAATTTAAAATAACCAAACAAACGTTGCCTTGCTGAGTTTCCTGCCGATTCTTCTCAGTCGAAAACTTTCCGAACCAAAACTTCAATAACTTAGACCAGTGGTGGGCAAAGTACGGCCCGCGAAAGTATTTAATCCGGCCCGCCGAGGGTCCATCGACATGGATAGTACATGTCGGTAGTATGTATCGGTCGAGAAGTATAAAGTAGATTCTACTACCAATAAGTGAAGCTAAACTAACCGCGTAGTACATGTGTTGCGTAATACTGGGCGTAATAATTCTGGCCCTCCTCTAGAATTTCTTAAACTTTGTGGCCCCCCATTAAAAAGTTTGCTAACCACTGACTTAGACCTACAGAAGTGCACTCTACGGGCCTAAACTAAATTTAACCTAACCCGGTTTTGAATGCTGATATCTTCCAAGTCAATTTAGACACTACCCGCTGATCTATTGAGCAGAATTTGAATCTATATTTGTTAATATTTCATGATGGAATATAACTAGAAACTATTGTTATTTGACTAATGCTGTACACGCCTCTTATAGGTTTACGTATCAGAATCAAAATTATATTGTAAAAATACTAATGAACGTGGCAATATGTGAACTGTTGGTGTGTCTTATAAATAAATAAATAATATTTTTTAAACCAATTTCCAGGTGGGTCTTGGCCTAGATATCCCAGAATGGGCGAAGCCACTTCTACCTAGGCTGAGTGAAGCTGGAAGACTAGCATACAGGCTGTACTTCAGGAATGACGAGATGAAGAAAATTGGTGGAGGTAAACTATTCTAAACTTTATATAAAAATCAAAGATGTTTGTTCTCTATTCATTTCTAAACCATTGGTCAGATAATTTGACGGTTCCTGACACAAAAAAAACAGAACATCACATGCCGGAAACAGCTGGTCTTATACATAAAAATCAAGTTTTGGTTGTTCGTATGTTATACGCTATTGTGTAATGCACTCGGAATCGTCATTGCACAACGTCGTATTACATTGACGTAGATATGGGTAACTAGACCAAAATGCATGAGCTGCGGTTCAGCTCACAGCTCACGTTTGTGAGCCGGAGCTGCGAACCGGTTCACAGATCAGCTCAAGTATTGCAGACCGATCACAGTCTTTAACTCGAACCATCAATTTATCATGGCTTCAACATTGAATGAGAGAGAGTTACACAACTTGGGTGCCGTTCATCTGATGCTTCGTTGCTTATTGCTTGTATTTGCGTGTAGATTATAGATATAGTACAATTGTCCAAAGTTGCTACTTGCCATCGAGAAGCACCCCTGTGGATTTTTATATTGTAAAAATTAATATTATATTGTGAGATGTTTTTATTTTATAATAAATAAAACAATAAAAATAATTAACATACAGTAGGTGGCGCGCGTGTCGTACCGAAAAAGTGTTTGGAAGAGCATTTCTTTTATGTGTGACTTTGTATTAACAGTAACAGTGTAGTGTATAACAGTTAATTATTAATAGAAGTCAGACAGACACACAATACCTATAGAAATATCATTAATTATTAAGTGTTTAACAATACAATATTTAATTAAGTCGTCATACATTATTACCGTCATTGCTACTCCATTGTCGCGGATTTATTCCTATCCAGGAGAAATATTTGTATTCTTGAACATGTCTGTTTTATCTGTGTATAAGTGAAAATATTCATTTAAGTATATTATGTTAGTTAATTTCTATCAAGATCTACTCATATGGCGCGTGCGAAGGTGTCTTAGGATTTGTTTCAGATTTTTTTTTTTTCAAATACAATGCCTTTACAAGCACTTATGAATAGTCTGACTCTAATACCGGTTCGGAAGGTTGTTTTTTACTGAGAAGGGCCTGCAATAAACTCAGTGATAGCTTTTTTTAAAAAAGAACTTTGATTAATCACATAATAAAAAAGTGAATTGGTATTTTCTGGGTAAGCGTGCTACAACCTCGGCCTCATCATAACTCCTGCTGCGGTCAATTGAAGGCCAAACGAAAGCCCATTCTCAAAAAAAACAGCATTAGAATCTCCTATAAGAATATGAAAAAGGAACTTCGATTAACATACTTGTTTTAAATTCCAGGTGTACTCTTAAACAACTTCATTCAAGCCGCCGACGACATTATATCAGGGAAGCAAGTCAACAAGCGGCTTCGAGTCTTCTCCTCGCACGACTTCAACATCGGAGCGTTGATGGAAGTCACCAAAGTGAAGAGCGACAACAGTATTCCAGAGTACGGAGCACTTGTCGCCTTAGAGCTTTACAGATCCAGGAGTAAGGGATCTTATAGTGTTCTGGTGAGTTTTGGAGCCTATAGTATTATTTGATGTCCAAAAAAAATATTATCTAACTTTTCTACTAATTCTACTAATTTTCAATCACACGACTCTATTATTCTACTTATCCCACTGTTTTACTAATCCTAAAATGCTACGACTCTTACAAAATCTGGTTATCCTACTGTTCTACCAAAACCTACTCATTAATAATTTAATGGAGCAAAGGATCAACTTGATTTTATACATAGCTGATCAAACACGAAGGATGTTTTCTCTTTATACTTATTTAACGGCATTCAACGGCACTGCCAACTAAGCTACCTAACGAAGAAAATTAACTTTACTCACACGACTTTTATTTTCCAGCCCGTGTACCTATCTCAAGCTGGCGAGTCATCAGCCAAGACTCTCTCCTTCAGCGCCTGCGAGAACAACTCCTACTGTGACTACAGTCATTTTAAAGAGTCCATTAAAGAGTTCCGCCTCAGTGAGAGCGAATTTAACACGTTGTGTAACATTAAAGTTTGACACTGTGACGTGAAGAAGTATTATGTTTAGAATATATTGTAAATTTAAAAAGAATACAGTGCATACTCTAGAAGGAATTCAGGTCACTACTGTTGTTACCACTGGCTAGGCGATTGTGTACTGCACCCGGAATCAAAGTTGAGGCGGATTTGCTACTAGATTGGCCGATAGGTTATTGCTATCTCATTCACACACTAGAGCGCAGAGAGAGATAATAATAGCATAGCCGGCAAATTGGCTTCGATTTCGATTGCGAGAGCATTACACAATCGCCCGGCTGGTCGGACGCCCGGCTTCAACTGGGAAGAATCGGCAAGAAAAATAATCCATAAAAAATTCGTTCGGTTTAGTACAAGCATATTTTTGTGTATTCAAGGAAAGTGCACTTGCGTAGTGCAGCTATATTTTTGTCTTCAATTTAATAAATTAATTTATATTTTTTTTCTTTTTGAAAGGGGCTTACGTCTTTATTTAGGGTGCGTCCACAAAACTAAATATATATACTATGATTGTAAAATTTGATTTCGCATATTCTGTTGAACATACCTGAAAAATTCGTTACCTGTCAATTTCATGTTTTTTTAACATTTATTAGTACTTACTTATTTTCATAAGGTTTTTAATTTAGGCTTAAAGTTATTTTTGTATGGTTGTTACCTAAATGATCTCCAAAATTAGTTTTTTTTTGTATCCAATTTTAAAAATACCTCTAATTGCCCTATAAAGGGTTTTAAAGTAGATACAGTGTAAAATACAAATAAGTCTGTGATAATTAACGAATTTCGTTTTATATGAATGTGTAATGAACGAATAAAATATTTAAATGAAAACAATTATTTTTAATAAAAAATATTAAATAAAAATTTCGAGTTTTTATAAACTTACCTATGTTATCTAATAATAAACCCTACTAATATTATAAATGTGAATGTAAGTTTGTTTGTTACGCTTTTAGTTAGTTACGTATTTAGAAAAACGAAAAAGTTGTATATCTAGTATATATCAGTTATCTGGTTTCCATAGTACAAGCTCTGCTTAGTTTGGGATCAGATGGCCGTATGTAAAAGAATGTCCCAGGATATTTATTATTGCTGGATAGATACTACGTCCGTAGGTAGGTAAATATCAAACACATACACGTTTAGTTAATTTCATAAACAGGCAGGCGGTCGACCTGGTAAGTGGTCACCACCTTCTATGGATATTTGCAACAACAGGATCATCACCAATGCGTTGTCGTGTGCCTCTTATTTCACCGCCCCCCTTACCTTTCCAACCGAACCACAGTAACACAAGTGCACTACTGCTTCACGGTGATAATTGGTATGGTAGTAGCACTTCCTCGGATGAACTCTACTTCTTCTGAAAAAAGTGGCATTTGTAATATATCAGGTGCCTGAGTACATAGTAGGTACAAGTTCTGCTAAGTTTGGGATCGATAACCTTTTTAGTAAAGGTATGTCTCGGGATATTATTATTTTCATTCCTTAATGAACAAAGCCAAGCAATATTCCTATTCGAATAATTTGATTACATTCTCATGACGGTATCAAAAATAAACAATGTTCTTTTGTTTTCAAACAGCCATGTAGTGTATATTAAGCCTACGCTTTAATAATTCAAACACACGTCAATCGACGTCTGATTGCTATAACAAATCAGTCAGGCGCTACATTTCATATTTGAATTATTTCAGTAGGTACTAGCTTTTGGCTCGCTGTATTACTCACTTTACAGGTGTGATATGTTAAATAAATAGTTAATGTGCAACATGTTCTATCCGTTTGCCAAATTAGGCACATTATGGCGCTGTGGTAACAAACATACTGATAAATAAAAGAGGTGATTCCCGCACAAATAGAATCATAAGATTGTATTGCCAGCTTCACATTACATATAACACATATATATTTACAGATAACAAATAATACTTATATCTAACACACGAATTTGCGCATTTGTAAAATTACTGGTTTAAATTAGACCTTAATCATTATGAAAATATAAGGAAAAAACTTCATGATCTTGCATGTAAAAAATAAACGGTATCCATTTTTTTTATTGATAACTAACATAAGAACTCGTCAATATCTAGTTACTAAATGAAATAAAAAGCCAGGCGCGAATCTCTCGCGTCGATACCACCGTACAATATTTAACAAACGGCCAAAAAAAACACGTGTCTTGTATATGGAGCCCGTTTCATTTTTATTATTAGCTGATAGCGACCGTAGTATTACACACTCTGTGAAGATTGTGTGCGGTACGGTTCAAAAGCTGTAGCTCTGTGTGTGACGGACGGATAGATGGACTGACGGACGGACGGACGGACGGACGGCCTGAGGGACAGCAGAGTCTTAGTAATAGGGTCCGGTTAGTACCCTTTGGGTACAGAACCATAAAAATAACGATTTATAAAAATAACAGTAAAAAATAAAAGTAACAGTTGTCTGTTTTATCTTAGTCAATTTATATATTGATAATAAAAGTAAGATTTATTCTGAATTTAGTAGGGACTTTTCTGATAGCGTAATCTGAAATAAACATATACTGTGGGTACTGTCTTTAATAATTAGTAAGGTAAGGTATATACTTATCATTTATTTTGAATAGAAGCGAAGGTAAAATGTGCGAAATATTCCCATTATTATAATAAGAAAATGAAAATAATTGAGTACTTCATTTTAATAATTAATCAATTAATAAACTACAATTTATTCCAAACAATTCGCATTAGTTTGTTAGGTGTGCTACTAGATGGCGTTGCAAGTCAATAAAGTTCGAATTGAAAACGTGGTCGAAATTAAACAGATTGATTTAACAAATACGTATTTAACTAGATGGCGCAGCAAGCCTTTTATCTTAAATTTATACACGTACCATTTATTAACAAATGTTAAAATACCTAGTAAGTATCAGATAGATACCGTACTCATAACTTATGCCTATATCAACCATTCGTTAATAAAGACGAAGGTTTACTCAGGTTACTATAGGCAAATAAGAATAAATAGAAAAAACAAATATCGCTTCTGTACACCTAGTAAGATTTTTCGATAAATCCAAAGATAATGTAAATGCACTTTATCGTCAAGCAATAAAGTTTTATTTCCTATAACATTCTTATGATTCATTAGGTAGGTGCATAAGTAGTACTACAACTCATTGTTTTGGTCCAACCGCAAAGAGAGTTAAAATTCTATTTTTAAATTTTTCCAGCGCCCTAAAGCTCAAAGTTAGCGGCGCTTCTTGTATTTAATTTAGTAAATATGTACTGATATTAAAAGGTTATTTCTGTAAAGTAAATAAAGTAGGTATATAGTTATGTACATTATTTACATATGTACGCAACAGAATCCGTTCGCAATGTAATAAATCAGAGTACCCTGCAATAACCGAGACAAGCTTTGCAAACTGTGAAGAAAATTCTAGCGTGCAGTACAACAAGAAAAAAAACACAAAATAAATATTATAAAAGGTATTCTGTGAGACCGCGCGGAAGTCGAGACTTCTTTATTTTGTAGTTGTGGAATGGAAGGGAATTTGAAATGCGATCGAACTGTCAATGTCATTTTGTAATTGAAATAGTGATGTCAATCAGTTTGCACAATGTGTGTGATATCGATCGAAGCACAGATGCTTGAGCATTATGGAATGTCATAGAGAAATCTACCCTACGGCTTTATGATGAAGTGCATTTCTATCATAAGTCATTACTTTATTTTCAAAGCAATTAAGTTGATATTTGTATAACACACTTGAACGATAATAAGGCCTCTTTAATTGTGACGGAGTATAATCTCTGGTCACTACACACGCCTAGAAACCTTATAATCAGGCAGTACTAACTTTTAAATTCTACAAAGAATAATATTGCCATGCCCGTTAGTGAATTCACATATTAATAGGAAACCTTCTTAGAAATCTAGACTTCCTCCCAATTTATCGGCTTAGTAAGTTAAGACGGCTTACCTCTGCCGCCTGCATATAGGAATAAGCAAGCGCATATTATTATATTACTAGCCGTCTCCCGTGGTTTCACCTGCGTTACTGATGGACACATAAACCTTCCTATTGAATTATTGTCTTTTGGTGAAAGACGCATCAAAAAAGATCTAAGCGTACAAACGACGGAAGCCATATTTTGTACTATCAAAGGAAAGGGTGCTACTTCTACATCAATACAAAAAAGGTTTTCATAGATTGATCACCATACAACACAACGTCTAGTCATAAGTCACATCAGAGAGTACTCGTATAGGTAAGTGTAAGGTAGATAGCAATAATCAAAATCAATAACTTCTTCAAGTATTTACTATACACTGGCATAATCGATATCATGTTATTTCTTATCGTGCGAGGAAAGAATTAAGTCCATATAATTTTTATTAAACAATAATTTTAGCAACGTCTTTCACAAATTAATAACACCTTATAAACTTAAAGGAATTATTAATTGTATGAATGTCGAGACAAAGAACAGTTTGTGATAACGCTATAATATCAAAGTAGGTATATTATTTATCATGTCAGATAGCTACCACTATCAAATATTTACAAATATTTGTAAGAGATTCAATAAATGTAGGTTAATTAAGTAGATGAATTAAAAAAATCTGTTAAGTGCAATGACATTTAAATAATTTATTAATGTTAACAAATGAACAAACAAACATATACTTCATTACTATCGGCTGGGTACTCAATAAAAACTTTAAATAAACTATTAATATAAGCTACATAAATTATATGCTTAAACAAATTAAAAATACAAATGTTTTTACCTGTACCTATAATACCTAGTATGAAACATACTCGTATACTAATAAATACTACAAGAAATAATTGTTAATAAGTCTTAACAATAATCTTCTATCAGCTGCTGTACCCGTCCATTATTGTTCAAAAGATTTAAACTCATAAAAAAGATAAGGCTCACAAAAAAGTAAGTAGCGCACAGGTACGAATGTCCCCTCCCTATCTCAAGAAAAGTGATGTTAGCAACGCTTTCAATGCAAGCAAATGCAATGCAATCTGTTGCTAAATTCATGCGCGTGCCGCGTGCACGGGCGGCGATTAATTTCGTGCCTTCGTGACTTTAAACGAAAACAAATAGTTTATTGACGAACGAAACCAAGTTTGAAACACGCACAGTAATGTAATTTAACAACCAAAGCCCAAACAAACGTAATAACAGTGAATTGTAACGTTAAAACAACTCCAAGTAAAGTTTTTTGACTCTTGTTTATAGTAATCGCCGCGGTAACCTTGCTAAGTTGAAGAGAGCAACAGTTTGTTTTGCGTGTTCAACCGCGTGGGCTCCTTCGATTTCGTTAGGTTATACTTGTATGTCAGTCGAGCAGTCATAGGCTGGGTTGTACGTTGTGTTCGCGTGTCCCGTGCGTTTATTTCATCGAAAACTTTTGTCTTCTATCGAAAATTAATTATAGGTACTGTGAAAACGAATCGAAATACGAATTATTATAAAAAAGTGGTGTTTTATGTGTTAAATGTGGGGTTGAGTGAATATCCTGTGGTGTATAGGAGTGCATTCTTCGGTGATTCATCTCTTGAACAAGAAATTGTTTGTGTCATAGTGTAAAGAAATAAATAATGTGATTAATCTATGTCTTCTGAATGCTGTTTTATGGGAATCGATGCCGATAAACTATTTCTGATGGTGATTTTTAAGGTGAGTCTCATTTTTGATTACCCTGGTTTGATCGCAGTGTAGTTTATGAATTTAAAAAACCATTAGCATTTCTTGTTTAAAAGCAGAGCCTTGAAAATAACCTTACCGGCCGTTTTGAATTGTTACTGTATAGAAATAAGGTTGCATTCGTACTAAAGCTATTTACAGTTAGTAAAAAAATACCACATTAATAAGAGCTGTCCATGATCATTTTATTTATTCAAAAGAATATCTTATGGCGAATATCTAAGCTACCATACGTTAAGACCTACCTAGTAATACTAGCTAAAAACTTAGACACAGGTAGGTAAAGTCGAGACCTAGTTAATTGTCGAGGACCTTAGGCACATAATAAGATTTTACTGTCGTAGGGGCCCGGGCTTGGCAACCACCCGCATTTTTAAGGTCTAAAGCCAACCTCCAGTTGTGGTCTGGCACTACGAGTTAGTTGTCTTCAAGTTTTTGTATAAAAGTCTACAACGCCCATCTCTCTGGTATTGATATCACAAAGCAAAATAAAATAGCCTATAACTATAAAGGTAGGTAGAATGCAGCAAAAATACTTACTTAGGTACCTAAAAATACGTTACTATTTGGTACTGCAGAATATTTCTAAAATCTCGGAAACAATTAAAATGTTGTACGAAGCTGTTGCAGTTTTAGCTGGCTTCAAATTACCAACAAAACGTTGGACATTTGATGTAATATAGACTCCATCATAAGTCACTGAACAGAACCTAATTTAAAACACTAATTACTTATCCTGGGCCATTTACACACGCCCATCTGATCCCAAACTAAGCAGAGCTTGTACTAAGGAAACCAGATATGTGATGTAACTCATTGTAAAATATATGTGCACTAGCTGTCCCCCGTGGTTTCACTCGCGCTCTCGGGGGATGTCATGTTTTCCCGGGATAAAAAGTAGCCTACATATTATTCTAGGAAATGGTCTACCTATGTGCCAAGTTCCATCCAAATCCTTTGGGTAGTTTTTACGTGAAAGATACTCACAACTTTTCGCATTTAAAATATTAGTAGATACTTTTGTCAACCATATGCAATGTTATATATAAAACAGGTATTTTGTATGCGTCTACATATATCTTTATAAAATTTATTAGATTTTAGGTGTGAATATTATAATGTTGGATCTTTCAAGCTACTTACGTAATATTGACCGCAACAGGCAAAAAATTGTTTTGCGTTTCTTCAAATTCAAAACCGTAGTCGGTAAAGCTTATAGAGACAATTAGGGTGGTAATACCTCACCTTCCAGGTCTTAATTGATTGAACATCTTTTAGGTTTTAAATAGCCTTTGTTGAATAACCAACCTACCTATAGTACAATTAGAGTTCACCAGACGCACTCTGTTTTTCTCCGATCTTATCAGGTGTAGATTGTTAAAATACTTAGAATTTTATTTAAAAAATATGTATATAGGTATTTCCCTACCTTCTAGGTACCTTTGTACTATTAACTTAACAATCAAACAATGGAACTTTAGCATTGTAGTTTATTATTGTTTTTTCTATTGTTTCCTTTTCTTAGAGGCACGATTAAAATTCACATCCTGCTTATATTCTAAATGCCAATGTTTGTATGTATGGATGTTTGTTACTCTTTCACGCAAAAACTACCAAAGGGATTTCGATTAAACTTGGCACATATATAGAAAATGCCCTGGAATAACACATAGGATACTTTTTGAGCCGGGAAAATGTTACATCCCTCAAGAATGCGGGTGAAACCGCGGGGGACAGCTAGTATACTATTTAATTGAGGTAAAATCCAATAATCGTATTGCTACTTAAAAAACATGTGCAACAGACTTTTAAATCATTGTTGTTTTACACACAATAAAACACGCCCCAGTGTAAGTCAGATTCGCACACGAAGGGCTCGGTACCACATTACAATATTTAACAAAACGCCAAAAAAAAAACGTGGTTTTGTTATAGCGACTATAAAACACACTGAAAATTCCAATATTAACTATTACGGTACATAACATACAGCCCGGTGACAGACAAACAATTGGTTACAGATCCTTAAAAACGAATAGGTCTGAAAAAAAAGAATCGATTTTAGGTTCTAATTATGAAATATCAATTCGGTATTTAAGTATATCAGAACCCGACCTGGACCCTTCATCTTGAAGCTGACTCTCGTCTACATAAATCAGTATCTTGGCACGTCGTCATACATGTGATGATGGATGCCGGTATTAAGTGCATGTGGTGTCTCCATGATTAATGAAGACATATCAGATCATCAAATAAGAATATGGACAATTTGGGAAACCTGGCTACGTAATCATTGTAGATGTGAAAATCATACGATATTCCAAAACAAACATGGTATCCTCTCTCTTATTAATAAAATCTATTCCTCGCGGTTTTACCCGCGTTCCCGAGGGATGTGACATTTTCCCGGGATAAAAAGTTTCCTATATGTTATTCCAGGATATGCTCTATCAATGTGCTAAGTTTCATCCAAATCTGTCTGGTAGTTTTTGCGTGAAAGAGTAACAAACATCCATACATACAAACATTCGCATTTATAATATTAGGATAATTGTCAAGGTTATATTTGAAAAAATCAATGGACCAAAGTAAGATTATTCAAAGTATAAATTAAAAACCTTTATAACATTGCCAACTAACCTTGACCTCTTCTAGGGGTATAATAGGCTTGAATATATTGTTTATAATATTTTTTGTAACCTTACTTAGTTTCTTGCTTTTCTCAGTTGAACCGTCACCCGTCTAAATAAATGCTTGTATTGTAATTTTTCTGTAATTCTGAGTAGTTCTGCTCTGATAGCTATAAATCAGACATGCCTCCCAGACAGATAGAACAGTCCTGGGGCTCGATTCTGTAAGGAAAATGACACTAACTCGAGGATGTTTTGTCGCGGCCTCTATGCTCTCTCTGTCGCTTACTACGCTAATACTACTAATCACGTGAGATGTTGGCCTTCATGAAGCGGCTTGCCGACGAAGTTTGTATTAAGTGAATAAGGGGGTAGTTCATGCTCACATTTTTTTTATCCTGGGTGGGAATCGATCGCAGGACCTGCGGCTATACGCTATAGTCCTATTTACTTAGTCATAGCAAGTCACTTTCGTTATTAATCCTTATCTATGGGCCCTGATGACGATAGGCCAGTTGGCTTGGTGGTTAGCGACTCTCACTGCCAAGCCGAAGGTTGCGGGCTCGATACCCAGGACAAATATTTGTGTGCGTGAACATGTCTGTTTGTTCTGTGTCTGGGTGTCAATATCTATAAGTTATATATAGTTCTAAATACATAGGTATGTATTTAGAAAAAAAAGTGGTATATCAGTTATCTGGTTTACATAGTAAAATCTCTGTTAAGTTTGGTATCAGATGGTCGTGTGTAAAGAATGTCCCTGGATATTTATTTATTTTTTGTTTAGAAGTCTTACTTATAATAGGTTGGGGAAAAAGTTCCTTCGCATTTTTTAAGAAAATTCAAAACATTTTTATATTTATATAAAATATATATATATTTTTTTAATATAGTTTATTTACATTAAGAGATTTATTTAGGGAAATGAATATAATGACATTACCTTCACTATATATTTATGAAAATATAATGTTTATATATAGAAACATAGGAATGTTTGAGTCAAAATTAGATATTCATAGTATAAATACAAGACAAAGGGAGAAGTTAGTTGTTCCATACTTTAGACTAACTAAAGTTAACAAGTCATTTCTTGGTAATTGTGTTCGATTTTATAATAAGATACCGCTTTCAATAACCAAAATGTCTGATCATAAATTTAAAAATTATATTAGGAAAGTTTTGAAAGAAAAAGCGTATTACAAGGTAGTTCATTATATTGAAGATAAAAATGTATGGAAATAGCTGCTCTCTGCACAGTGCACCTCTAAATCTCTTGTTTAAGTTGTAAGTACCTAATTATTGTTATTTTCTATTTTGTAGTCTTGTCATATTTTTTTTTGTTTTGTTTTTTTTTTAATGTTACCTGTAATAAGTATTTTGTAATTGCTAAATATAAAATTATGTAAAATTGAAATTATAAAATAGCCAAAAAGTCAGAATAGATAAAAATTTATATAACAAATAAAAAAGAATGTAACCTTGCTGAGTTTCTTGCCGGTTCTTCTCAGTTGAAGGCTGACTTCCGAACCGGTTGTAGCTTCAGTAACTTTAAATTTGACCTTCATAAGTGCCCTCCGAAGGCCTAAACTGAATAAATGGTTTTGAATTTTGAATTTTTTGACTAAAGTATGTAGGTACCATTTTGTTCGATAACTTTTTGCCATCTTGTAGGTAGGGTCATGATCCCATTGCTATAGAAATTTTGGGACATCTGATCCAAATACTGCGACAAGTGGTTTTGACAGTCCTCTCGTGATGTTAACCTGACACTGCCTAAAGAATTCTGCAGAGACCGAAACAGGTGGAAATCTGAGGGTGCAAGGTCAGGACGATACGGCGGATGCATTAATACCCCCCAGCCAAACTCTCTTAATTTTTGCTGAGTGGCTAAAGATGTGTGAGGTCTAGCGTTATCATGATGAAAAACCACACCCCTTCTGTTGATTAATTCCGGCCGCTTTCTCTCAACTTCTTGCTTTAATCTCATCAGTTGTTCACAGTAGAGTTCAGAATCGATGGTCCTGCCTGGTGGTAACAGCTCATAATGAATAATGCCTTTCCAATCCCACCACACACACAGCATCACCTTGTTGCGAGTTAACCCGGGTTTCGCCACAGTCTGTAAAGCCTGACCGGCCTTTGACCACGACCTTTTTCGCACGTTCTGGTCGTACGTGATCCACTTTTCATTACCAGTTATCAGCTTCTTCAAAAATGGTTGTTTTTCATGACGTCGTAATAAAGAATCACAAATTAGTACACGGTTCATTAGGTTTCTTTCAGTGAGCTCTTTTTTTGTAGTAAAATTTTAAAATGAATCGAATTAATAGGTTTTCGATCCGTATTCCGATTTTTCTATTGGTACTTCTGCGAACAATTTGATGAATATGTTTTTTTGACATACGGGTACTATTTCTGAAAGAATTCGCTAATGTAATAAGCACTAAATATTAAACTGAAATTTAGTAAATTCCGCCATATTAACACCGGTAGCTTTTTTTAGTTTACGAATTCTACTTGTGGACTTAAATCTGTTTCATGTAAGAAGTATCTTTGACTTGTTAGTATGTCGTAGGAAAATGTTCTATACTACTTCATTCTAAGGTTCAACTGTATCGTCATATAAATGAAGCATTGGACCAATAAATGAAATTTATTTCAATAGGAATAATACACATTTTTCTATGACGTTAAACAATAATAAGTGCGAGTCGGACTCGCGCGCGACAACATGGCACAAGTGGTTTAGAATTTTAATAAATGAGTAACTCTTCTCTTGATTTCCCCACTCCATTTCCCTATTTCGGCCGAGCTCTTTTACAGTTTAGACGTATTTAGCTCAACTCTGTAAAACATAACAGACCAAAATCAAAACACTACATAAAGTTAATTAAACAGTACCACCTCGAAAGGTACAGGAATAAAAAGACTGCTTAGCGTAACGTCGTCACCGTGACTACCTTCTATCCAAAAATAGCCTCCCCCAACTTTATGGACTAAATTCGATAATCATTAACAAGCTTCAGTAATAATCCATCACAAGATAGCTATTTTCAGGGTTGCTCCATGATGCGCGGCACAATCAATAATGAAGTAATTAAGCACCCAAGTTCAAAGCCCTGTACGTGTTTGTATGATCGTATCTCTGGAATTGAGATTGGCAACGTTTGGCACAGCTGCCTCGTGTTAATTATTCATGCAATTTTAGTGGCGGTTGCCATATCTAATTGTCACACGCCCGGTTTTGCTCTCCAGGTTATTATTTTAGCCTGGAGTTGTTTGTAAAGGATCAAGATGTGGGCAGATTTTTTTTTACTGATTTTAGCATCAAGCCTTGAATGAGTAGGTATTGGTTAAGTATACCTAAGATTAAGATCAGCTTAATTTTATATTTATAATTATTTTATCTTTAAACAGGTATGTTTTGTATAAACAAAAATAATCATAGAATAACGGAAAAGTGGGTCTCCAATAATACAGTTTTTTGTCAAACTTACAAGCCATTCCATGAAATTACTGTACTTGAATGTAATCAAAAAAATATTTTTATATTATTAAAAGCTTAAATGTAAGTTACAGATTTAAATTGTAAATGTACCAATAAAAATAAATGTTTATTATCTATATGATGCTGTGCGATTCAGTCTATTAAATGAACTGGCGATCAAAAGGTCGACAACATTGTATTAAGTGATATGATACTTCGCTCAATGATTGAAATTAAATGAAGTTGATGATTTTTTGTTTCTTACAGATTTATATGAAGTATCACGGTCTTTGTTCCAAATACCTCCTAAGACTTTCCCCTTTCGCATAAAACCATGCAAATCTGAAAAAGTGTTTTTCTTTTCTGGCCCCATACGATATACTACGTTTGGTGGTATATTACCAACAAATACTTATAAACAAGCATTATGGCGAGGTACTTCTATCTAGAAGACGTAACGAGTGAAAGTAACGTCGCGAGAATAATCATTTAGATTCGATTGACTGCTTCGACAATGATTAAAATATATACATCATTAGATCCACTTGAAACATCAAGTAATTTGCAGCATTGTCTGGATTTCCAACTGTTTTTAACAATGACACTCAATTGCCTATCTATTTGTCATCATCTATTGCTGCAGTATTTTTTACTATAAAATATATTGCTAAAGAATTGGCAGTTTGACTTACTTACAGCACGTCTTGGCTTACCCCAAACCTGATTGGAAATGCTGTCGCAAACCCCTAGGAATCAACCAACCCATGGGACATCCTATTTCCTACCAGATAACACAGCAACAAATAACTGATATTACCAAAAGAAGGATAAAGGCTTTCGATACCAGAAGGGCCATAGGTTACAGAGAACCCATGAGACTGATCCTATCGTCAGATCGGATCTTCCAATAGGTGGAAGATGGTCCTGGGTAGATATGGCCATCTCAAACCCTTTAGGCGAGTCGCTACTACCACACAGCTCAAGAGTTAGTGCGCGTAATACTACGCCGCTTGACTCGTAATTCTACTTTCCTGGTACACTTGTAACTTTGTAAACTACTCTGCACTTTAGACATCCAACACCTGCTTTGTTGCTACTTCAGATTTTTATTAAACAATGCTGCAACATCCTATCTTACTCCTACTAAGAGTATACCTACTATGAAGATTTGTAAGGATGGATGTATAGACTTTTCACTTTCAAGCAAAAACTATCTAAAAATGGATTTGAATGAAACTTGGCACATAGATATATCATACCCAGGATTACATAAAGCCTACATTTTATCCCGGGAAAAGTAAAGGTTCCCTCGAGAAATCGCGGGTACAATATGTAAAAAAATCGATGAATCCTATATTCTTACGTCTAAAATCAACAAATTACTTTATCTCATAGGATTTCAGACATTCTCTATTAATACTTGTTAAAAGCAACTTATCGTACTTTGCCTTTCCATTGTCTTTGTCACCCGTTGGCCATTGCCATGCAATTTGCCAGTCAATTTATTCCATTTCTAGCAATATCGTCACTGTCTGTCTTCATTTTCATTCAATCAGTTATCCGATAAGTCAATTGATGTTTGTTTGATTTAGGTATTCTTTTAGGTCGAATTAATATTATGATATGAGAAGGAATTCTGTGATTCCAAATATCACGATGTCCTCTAGCATTTATCTATGACGAATAGCGTTATTGAAGTAAATTCGATTCAAAATCTCATAAGTATTGGTTTCTTTTTTGACTTAGTGGAATAAACCGACAGAAAAATATCCTTTTGTAATTAATACTGGTTTTTGGGCCTATTAATTACGTAAAATTTATTACTATTTTATGGTTTTGTGAATTCCCATGTAACAAGTTGGGATATATATAGATCGCGGCAACATCGGTAGCGAGTGGACGTGCTTACGGAGCGAGCGCTCATCAGAGCTGATTCACGCGCACGACTGATTATACTGATACCCTCATTTATTAATTTATAATGTGCGGAACGCGAGTTATAAAGTGAACTTTTTATAGTAAATTGTGGACTGTGAAGACCTCGGGGGGTCTCGTAACCCCCGGGAAACGTTAGAAATAGTGTGATAATTAGTGTAAGTGAAATTATAGAATCAAAAACAGTGAACAATGTTTTCTGAAAACGATAGTGTAAGTTCAGTAAATAATAGTGTTATGGATACGGACCCGCCTAATTCGGGATCAGACAGCGAAATAGTTAAGAACAAAGTTAAATTAGTGAAAGTAGATTTATCTGACTTTAATAAAAACATAGTGCAGTGCTGGGAATGCGAGAGTACCTTCCAGATGGACACCCCCCTGTGGGGTATAAATCAAATGAACACTAAGAAGATTCAGTGTAAAGTATGTATGAAATTCTTCCTCATCAAGGCTGCGCTTAAAGCAGAGCCAAAATATGATAACGGCACACTCAAAATTGAGTCTTCAGTAACAATTTATACAACAGGACTAGAAACGGGCGTGAAAAACATCCGCCCATGTATCAGCTGTAAAATCATGAAGGAATTGACTACCATACCCATCGAGGCCTTCGTATCCGAGGAGTGGTTCATCTGTAAGTGCGGCAAAAACCAGTGCGCACTCATTGAATTCATTTCACAAAACGAGCAAGAGCCATTGGCTGCCAAAAGATCAAGAAAAAAGAATAAGCGCGGAAGCAAAGCGATTAAAAACATCGAAGCCTCTAGAACGCTTCTTACCCCAAGTACCTATCCGAATGTGGGTCAGCAACTCCCGCAAGCGCCGCTGGAGGTGCACGGAGTGAGGTCAGATATGAGTGAAGGCGCGCCGGCCCTCGCCACCTACCAAAATCTGCCTTCTAAAGCGGTACGAGTAAGAAACAGCGAGCATGCATACGTGCCCGCTACATACAAGGATGGAGACTACGCCCGAGGCCAAACTACACAAACAAGTTCTCAGGTCGTAGGCAAAGTACAGACTACGCTGGACGTGTGGAAAATTCCAAGACCCGTTCGACCGTTGCCCATCGCAGACAAGTCCAAATTACAAAATACAATGAGCGACAACAACCGCACTGTGCAAGTTAACCAAGCGACGCATCAACTGGTAACTAGAGGAGCCAAAAGACAGCGTACAGGTACACCCAATTATACGACACCATCACAGAGAAACCCCCATATCCCTAATATAATTATCAGGGATGAAAATGCAATTAAGAATCAAGACACACTAAAGAAACTCAGAGAATCGGTAGAGAAGAACAGCTCAACGCTCAACGTTATGAGAAGTCAAATAAAAATTAACCCGGATAATGCGACGGCGCGCGTGAACTTACTCACTACGATTGAAGCTTGCGGGATAACCAGAGTGATTGCACCAAAACCGAAGGCCGATAGACAACCAGCGACCAAGATCGTGCTCAAAAACGAGACTTATGAAGAATCCATCGACACAATTACAAGCGAGATAGCAGACTGCATTGGCATAAAACCAACAGCAATCAAGCCACTCGGAAAAGCAGGAAAAATATACCTACTAATTTTTGATGGCAAATATAAATCAAGAGACCTCCTGGAGAACTTCAAAACCTCGGAAAGGAAATTCTTCTGCGCGCCCTCCATCAAAGTCGAACCGTTTAGAGAAAACCCGAGGCACATTGTACAGTGCAAGAAATGCTATGCTTTCGATCACTCGAAACAATCGTGCTACGGTAAACAAGAGGAACCACAGGTAGTTATCACCACGCTAGAGGGTACCATGACGAAAGTCTGTAGAAATTGTAAAGGAGAAGACCACGGCGCGAACAACGCGAAATGCCCAGTGTTCAAAAAAGTGATAGCTAAGCAAATGGAACAAGCAGAGGCTAAGCAAACAAAGAGAGAGGAGAGAATTAACCGCTCAATGGTAAGACTGGGTGTTAAATACGCAGATGTCACAAGTAAATGGCAATTTCCAACTCTGCCACAAAAAGAATCTGCACTACCACAAACAGAACCACAAACCGAACAAGTGCCACTGACAATAAGCGGTCTCACACTAGAGGGCCTCTTTCAGATGCAGACACGAATGCAACAGACGCTGATGATGTTGATGGACACTATAAATAGAATACATTCGCATCTCAATGGCTAACCACGACAGTAAGAAAATACAGAATCTGAAAATACTACACCTGAACACCCAAGGAGTAAGAAGCAAATTCAAAGAAATAAAAGCACTGGTCGAGAAATATAGACCGGCTATAATCATATTGAACGAGTGCAAGATCAATTTTGAGACACAACAATATAATATAAAAGGTTACGATAAACTCACCCACACATTGGAAAAACACTTAGTCACTGCCCTGTATGTACAGAGGGGACTAAGGTGGGCCGAAACGGAAGTCACCCCAGGCTGGCACGATGAGAACAAGAAGATAGAAGGCGTAGGCATCAAACTTTTCACTAACCATGCAACTGGACAATATATCAAGATCAAAGGAATCTATATCCAAATTCCAAATCAGCACCATGCTAGAGAAGAACTGGAGGAGACTCTAGCCGATGAGTCATCTATCATCATCGGCGATATGAACTTACGCATGCAAACCCTCGGCCACAGCAGGAACTCCAGCCTTGGCAACATTGTTAAAAAAGCAACGAAGGACGGAATTTGCACGTTGAAACACGCCGATGCACCATCTAGACCTTTCAGCCAAGGTAACATCATCCTGGACTAGGCTATAATAACACACCAACAACTAGAAGCGTGGGCCAAACAGGTAGAGAGTGTTGGTTCTGATCACCTCCCTTGGTTACTTACTGTGAAGATTGAACATAATATAGAGGAGCACCTATCCCGTAACACAAAGAATATATACGAGAATGAGAAACTGCGAGCTGCATACCAACAGACAATGTGGGAAGGTCTCTGTGACCTTAACAAAGAAATCACAACAGAAGCCGATTGCGAGAAGTATGTCGAAACAATGGAAAATGCTGTTGTCGCAGCCCTGGACACTCACGCACCCCTGAAAAATTCAACAAGGCAGGAACGACTACCAAAGGAAATAAACGATAAGATAGACCTCCGCAACCAACTTAAACAAATTGTATGGCAAGCGAGACACAGCAGCCCCAGACTCCAACGCGAAACGCGCGCTCTTTACTACCATGCTAAAAGAGAAGCTGAAAAAGTCCTGAAAGAATACTCCGAAAAAGGCTGGCTTGACAAACTCCAAGATCCACGGGACTATAGGTCACAAATGTGGCGCATCCAACGAAACATGAAGAAGCCAATCGTTAAACTACCAAACATCACGGGATGCAGTACAGAAATAGAAACGATCAACAAGCTCACCGATACAGCCATAATTAAAGAGACCAAAATAGCAAAAGACGATGTGGGGACTGAAAAGACGACACCATTCCAACCGTTCGACCTAACGTCTAAAAATGAAGTGCACCGTGCTCTGAGCAGATTCAAAAACAAAAAGGCCCCAGGGCCAGACGGAATAAAAGCAGACGCCCTCAAACTTGGGGGAGAAGTCTTCATTGAGGCTTATATGCCTCTTGCTAATTTTGTATTGTCCACAGGTTACTTCCCTAAGCGATGGAAAATCGGTGTGTGCATATTCCTGCACAAGGCTGGCAAAGATCACCGTCAGGCATCATCGTACCGCCCGATCACACTGCTCAATATTATGGGCAAGCTGTCCGAGCGACTGATCCTGAGAAGACTTACCGCTACGGTCAACCGGCTGCAACCAACGTTCCAGCATGGCTTCACAAGGGCAAGAGGCACAGCAACCCAGATTCTACGAACCGGAAAAATAATCACTGATGCGTTAGCCACGGAAAACAGCGTCTCTATGATATCTACGGACCTATCGAAGGCCTTCGACTCGATCAACCACAAGGGCCTGGTCAAGAAACTTCAGAATCGAGACGTTCCCAACAATATTATTAAAATAATTGAGAACTACCTCGAAGGCAGAAACTTGAGAGGTAGATTCAGAACTACCATAACCAAAGACAAACCGATACCTCACGGCGTGCCCCAAGGCTCGATCCTGGGACCAATAATCTTCAACTTGTACGTCCATGATATTTGGGATATACAAGACCACATCAAAGGTCTTAAACTCTCACAATACGCGGATGACCTCTGTATACTAAACAGAGCCACGAACCCAGAACACGCGACTATGCGTGCTGAATGGGCGGCGGAAGCCATCGTTGACTACTACACGAGATGGGGTTTACAGTGTAACATTGAGAAAACAGAATGCATCATGTTCTCAAAAAAGAAAAAATACCGGCCAACGGTGAAGCTGAAACAACAAACGTTACGCTATCAAAAGCAGATCAGATACCTCGGTGTCATTTTTGACAAACACATGAAGATGAACCAGCACACCGAAAAGGTCGTCAATAAACTGAAACAAGTCAGAGGAACCCTCGGTCCAATAATAGGATATAATGCAAAGACAGAACTAGACACGAAACTGACCATCATTCAGGCCTGCATTTTACCACTGATGGACTACGGAGTAGTGCAACTACTCTCAAGGTATAGCGCAACGAACCTAAGCAAAATCGAACGTCAATACAGACTGGCACTGAAAAATGCTGCACAACTACCAAGACGAACACCCACGGAAGCAATTTGGGAGATGGCTGACATAGAAGCTTGGCACCTACGCGCCGAGGACCTTAACACCAAAATGTTGGAAAACATAGCAACATTAGAAATAGAAGATCTGGAATCCCCTGGAGACGCCTACCATGCAAACGTTTGTCAATTATTTCGCTTCACTGAACATTTTCAGGAATAACAATAAAGGAATGCAGCTCAAGTAGCTAATTTTGTGAGGAAATGTTGTAGTCATATGACAATAATCAAATGATTGTAAGAAAACACCAAAAGACGAGAGCGCTGAAACTTTCTTAAGTGTATGTGGATCAAGATCTTGAGAAATCAAGGGAAATAGAAAAGTAATAAGAATTCGCGATGAGATCGATGGGTTTTTGCCACGTGCTGCCACTAGTGTCTGTTCCAATTAGTAGATCATATTCGAGAGATTTTCAAAAAACCTCAAGAGGCACTTGAAGAGCGACGTGCTTAAGGGCCGATACGGTGTCACTACCCTCTTCCCTCTTGTCTAAAGGAACCCTTCCAAACCCAAAACTTGACTTAATTTTGAAAGCGGAGGTAAAATTTGCATCCGAAAAAGTTTTTAGATTTTTTTCCCCAGTGTTTGCCGCTTGGAAGTTATAATTATATTTTCAGTTAAGGCTATTAAAATTTAACGGGTTTTCGATTTAAATCAAAAGACATTAAATTGAAGTAAATGGACTGAGGAACGTTTTGGTTCGGTGAAATATTACGTTTGATAAAGTATTAATTTTATCTAGAGTTGTCTCGTGAAACACGCGACGCTCGCCGAATTTTTATGAAGTGGCATTTTTACGATTCCAAACTCGCTATCGGAACCGAGAATATAGAGTTTTTATTCTGGGTTTAATGAGTTTTTACTGGCCTTCCTATTATTATCTAGATTAAAGTAATTCGGAAGGGAAAGCACTTCCAATAATCCTCAAAAAGACTTTGTAATTACTCCAAACGCCTCTGTATTGTCGATAACAAGAAAATCCTAATTTAAGACGCTAATACTATTCAAAGTACGATTCTCAGTTAGTAATTGCTTCAGTAATGTGCCAATTCCTGATAAAAAGTTGTTCCAGTACAAGGTCGTTAAAAGGAGACTGGGTGTCATCTGTAACATGTTAGGGAATATCTTAGCTTAAAGTATCCATGTGATAATATATCCCGTTATGCCTAAGGCAATTTGGTCTCTTTGTCTTGCATACAAGAGCGTCATTACCGTGCAAGATTTTGACAAGTATACTTGCTACTTTGAAACATAGTTACGCAACGAAGTTAGAAGTTGCACACAGCCGAGTCTAAATAGGCAACGTGTAAATCTCTGCTAACTTTGCTAACTTGTAAGTTAGTTGAAACCTTGACTGGAGTAGAGTGGAGTTAAAGAATCGCATTTAGATCGACTGTTTGTTCAAGAGACAAATGCGGGTAGTTTATTTGGTTACATCTTGGTGGAGGAAATATTCAATCTATCTTATTGACATATGGAATTCGTGACTTGTGGCAAGAATTCGGAAAAGAAAGAGAAAAAACATGATACATAATTTGTTTGAAATTTTCTCAATCATTGTTAACTTTTTGAATGATGAAGCTAAATGAGAAAAAAACCAATAGGAATCCCTAATATAACTTCGAAATAATATAAAGGCAGATATGTTGTTTGTTGATAAAATAATGTGAAGTTCATATCGTAGCAGATACGTCTCACTAATAAATCAATTCATATCTTCATACTTCTTGTTTTCCTTTCATGTCCTTGAAAGATCTATTTATTTATTAGAGATCTGTGAGCATACATATAAACAAGTATTTAGTATCAGTGGCATGTCATGCCTTCCAGGGTCTAACTGCTGGTAATAGTCACTGCCGCCTATTGATATTTGCAATACTAGTAGAAGTACCAATGTGTTTCGGACCTTCAAAAGCTCTTTCTCGACCTAAAAAAAAAAACAATATTGTTACCCAAGGTGAGAGAATAAATAATTAAATATATTTGGTTGTGGGAAAAGCATTTTGATACGTAAATCGGATGTTACCCTTATTTCCTTTTCCTTTTTTCGGTACGGAAACCTCAAAAAATAATTAGGGTCCTAGTAACAACGCAAACTATAATTTATAATGAATGATAATGAAACCCACGCACCCCCGAGGATCTAGGGATGCGTACATTTTGCAACTTTTGAGGTTGAACAATATAACGACACCCTAGATTTCGAGCTACCGAGGGCCCGAAATGAATTATTCTAGAAGTTTAGTTGAGCCATTAAAATCTATGTAAAGGCACATAAATACTGTGATTACTGCAAATTTTACTATAGAAATACGTGAACAATTGAAGTCTGATATAAGAATTCCAGTAGAACAAAAGGAATCCTCGAATATTATCATAAGAAGAATTTTTGGGGCGGATTTTCTGAAACCGCAGATAAATAATGTTAGTCCACATAAAAAATATCTTTAAATAATAAGGCCAGTATTTCATCTTTAAAAACTTGGCGATTATTACAAATGTTATGCTAATGTCTAAATTAATTAACGGTTTTATAGTAATAATATTCCTAATGAAACGAAAATTTAATGTAACAAAATTAATGAGAGAGCGTAGGTCCGCGTATTTTAGAAAAGTTTACCTTTTGTAAAGGGCAGAGTTTTGGTTGGAATGTAAATATCGTGGAAAGAGGAAAATTACAGGTAAGTGAGGTACTTCAAATAATGCTCGAGATACTCTATACTCATCTACTTAAAAAGGAATGAAGCACCTCTAATTTGACACTTACCCTTTTTTGAAAGCAAAATTACAATTGAAAGGCGAAATATTTACCTCCAAAACCATTGACACAGGTAGGTTTATTCATACTCACACAGGCCCGCGGTTGCGCCTGCGTTCCAGAGGGATTAAATGCATCCCTAATAACATATATGTCACACGGGAATAGTGTACCTTTCTATCAGTGAAATCTTTTTTTACACGATTCACACAATCACCAATTCGCACTATCTCTTTATAATATTAGTTATGATGGGTCAATAAAACAACAGAGCACTTAGTTTGATATCTATATTAGAAAGTAGGAATGATCCTCATATTTATTAAAATCTTACCTATTTGACGACTAGACTAAGTAGAAATTAATGTTAGTATTCATTCATACTAAACGCTGATTTCGCAACTTGAATTTCAGACCGTTCAGACTTTGAGAACTTCAAGGTACATTTTGCCTTACCAGGTTATTTATGGGTTGTTAGTCACGATGACTTATCATTGATTTACTTTGAATTCCGAATACGGTTACGAATTGTTTACATTGTAAAAAAAACATAATTTTAACCACGACGTCGCGTGGTATTTAAAATATTCTTTTTGGCGCTTTAATATCGTGGTCAGGTGGCAAAGCTGTCACAGATTTTGGCCACGTTTTTACGTCGTATATTTGTTCACTAAAGTTCATTATTAAAATTTAAATTTTCCGTATATACAAAAGGTCGTGTCCACGTTTTTAATTGCTTGTTTAAACCCGAGAATTTCTCGAGGATCAGTGCAAACAGAATCCCTTTTTGCTCGCTATTATACCCTTTATTAAGAGAGTGAGTAAACAGTAAAGTTTATGGTGACCGTACATAAACACCTTACATCTGTTGAGCGACCGTAAGTACAAATCTGACCCGGCTTATCCTCTATTTTTTGGATTAGGGAGCCTTTCTCAGGTAATGACAATAACTTAGCTAGAAGACCAAAAAGGTAGATGATCAACAAATCAGGAACATTTATTAATATTATAGATTATAATGGAGTTTTGACTGGAATAGAAAGCAGCCTTGTCAAAATTTTGCAGAATCAAATGATAAACACTGGTCATAAACGCTGATTATTGTTTGATAAATTATCTTATATAATATGTATGATAAGCGTATTTTTGGCCCAAGTATGTAGTAATAGCAACTGCCCTGAATTATTTTCAAGGTTGCATACAAGAATATTTTGTTGACTCACTCTTTGCAAAAAACAGGACAGCTCACGTTGACTAGTTATTTTTGATTAATCTTGCATTCTCAAAGGTATGAATCCTTATAATATTGTTGTTTGTAATGTGAGTCAACACTACGTCCCCTTTTGTTTTAAGTCCATTAGCTCCAACGTTATCTCCATAGATAAGTAATGCGGTATGGCTCCCCGGGAATTCTAGAGAATTCATATTGGAATTATTGCAACAATGCAGTTAAACGGCACAATTTCGCAATATGTCGGTATCACCACGCCCTATTCGCATATCTTTGTGTAAATATTTTTATCGGAGCAGCGGTACGTACCTCGCGTTACGAACGGGGTCTTATCAAAGGGGCTATCGTTATCAGAGTATGCTTGATGTATTTATGAGAACTAACACTTTTTCAATCGATACAAAAATATGTCGTGTGACTGAGGTATTCGGTTTCATTTTTAATTTGGATTTGCAATTTCGGAAGGCTTTAGTTCAAGAGTTTAGTTTAATTTTTAGCACAGAGAGCTCGGGAACATACCACTTCTGAAGATTTCCCCAAGCAAAGGTTTTGGGCTCCTTGCATCCAGCGACTCCTGCTTCTCTGGCCAGGTCGTCAGTAATTAAAGCAGAAATTTTATATTTTTCCTTCCGAGGTGTAGATAATACCCCATTTGCAGTCTCTGTTATAGCAGTTTCGTTTAAATCACTTAAACTTTTGATCCGGAGGGTGCAGTATTCATTATGTTAAAACTTTTTGAACTACGAGTTTAAATGTTAGAAATTGTTCGCATAATTCGTTGTGAGTGATTCAATACTATGTTATTGTTTTGGTATCAACAAACTAGTATTTGAGAGGTCTTCTTGAGTCAAAATTCGTTTTCAATGTTCACAACTTTATTGGACATCGTTTGAATATTTTTTTTACGTGTGAATGAGGTAAGCAGTATCTAAGTGTTTAGGTATGAACATATAGTGTTTGATTACGCCAATTAATCTGGAATCGGAAATAGATTAGTCTATTTCCAGTATTGGCGTCATTTAATCAAAATTCTAAGAAGAATATACGGAAAATCCAAAAACGAATGACCTCGAAAATATGCTTTGAGACCAATAACTGTCATACGTATTTACATGTTCTTTTGTTACCAAAATTTGACGATTTGATTGACTGGAACAGGGAGGAATGGATTACCTGGATTAAGTACTTATCATTCCTCAGAATCTTGAAGACTTGTCATCTCGGAAACCGGACCGAAATCATTATTACTTCCTGGAAAGGATATCCAATCACTTCATTTAGTATTACAGTCAATATTGACAAATGAAAACAAACTGATACATTATTTTCTTAGAATACATTGAGAGTTTAATGCGATCCTACATAATGAGAATTGTCATTCTGTTAATTAGGTGAGCAATGTGACCCCAAGATAATGATGTTACGTGATTTATACTCTCATATGTGATTATTGGGGTGTTGACTATGTTTCGTATTGCAATGGAATAAGGGTGGATTTTTAGAACTGTGTTTATGGAAAACCCAAGTTAACAAAAGCTTCTTAGGTTTTAAATTACAGTGAAATGTTTCTTGGGAAATCCAATAAAAGATGATAAATTGATCAAATAATACTGAGGAATCGAGGAGGATATCGTAGTTGATTTTTGTAGAGCTTTACTATATTCTGGTCGCAATTTTTGTAAACTCAATAAAGAAGTATTATAAGACTTTATTTTTGTTGAAGTACCAAGAGTTTTGGATGTTGTTAATGTTTTGCATTATTAAGAGAAGGAATGCCAAAAACTCCGCTTCTATTTCGTGTATAATAAATTCAAAGAATCCCCTCAAATTACTTAACAACGTCTTTAAAGTCTTATACGTTAATTATCAGGGGCTGACTTATATAAGAATCTGTGAATTTAAACTGTTTTACTTACCAAGCGGAGTTTCTGATCCAATTAAAACGTTTTGGTTCGTCTGGAAAGTTCTCTAGAGGGGTGACAGCTTAGAACACATTAAAATGGGATGTGATATTCCGTTTATGACAGCGATTCCTAAACTTTTGATCGCGATCTACTGGTTCGATGACAGAACAAGGCATCATTAAACTGTAGACATTTACTGTGGGTTCTATGACTTTCTTTTAACCCAGTCCTAGATTGGTACGTATGCTATTTAACAATTTGTCCACTTTGATATCAGTATTATTAACAAACACTGGGATTGCGAGGATCAATATTCAAACCTATTTATTATTATACATAAAAACCTTCCCCTTCAATCACTCTATCTATTAAAAAAAATCGCATCAAAATCCGTTGCGTAGTTTTAAAGATTTAAGCATACATACAGGATATAGGGACATAGGGACAGAGAAAGCGACTTTGTTTTATACTGTGTAGTGAAGTTTAGTCCTAGACAGTTACTTATGATACTTTGTTAATATCATTGTTCTATCATTAGCTTTCAATAAGAATTAATGAAAAAGTTTGAGCATTCATGGAGAAAGATGGTCTAATTATCAAATACAGAAGGTAGTTTTAAGTCCCAACATGGCTGTAAGGTATACCATTCCTATTTTACATACGTACAGTCATAATAACATGAGAGTCAGATCCAGGTCTCACCTAGGTTTAATTAATATACCTGTTATATGAATTTTCAGTTCAACAAACCCTTTTCACATTTGTGAATGTCAAATAATTTCGCTTGAATATATATGAATTTTGGTACTTGTACAAATCCTCTGTAGGTTGAAATGATTTGTAATACATTTTAAACGAGTACCTACATTGTTAATTAAAGTAATTAATGCTTATAACATATTTTAACATAATATATACCTATGTACGTATTGTTTTTGAAGCATCTACACTTTTCACTGTTTTCTAATATATATCTTTTGTGCTTAGGTATATGATATGATTTTCAATTTCATAGAATATTTAATAATATCTATACTAGCTGTCCACCGCGGTTTCACCCGCGTAACCATTTAGGAAAAAATCCGCGTCGAATGATAGCAGTTGTATCCCCATATGTTCAGTAGTTTTGAGGTGATGGTGCGTCAAATGAACCCTATTTTGCTTATATACTTAGATATAGTCTTGATTGTTATGTTTGTATGTACTTTCGGTTCCATACCCAAAGATTAGCAACGGGAACCTATTACTAAGGCTCCAATTTTTGTCTGTCTGTCAGCTGGCTGTATGTTATCACTACATAGTATAAAACAAAGTCGCTTTCTCTGTCCCTATATCCCTATGTATGCTTAAATCTTTAAAACTACGCAACGGATTCTAATGCGGTTTTTTTTAATAGATTGAGTGATTGAAGAGGAAGGTTTTTATGTACAATACATGTGACATCCCACGGGAACGCGGGTAAAACAGCTATGAACCTATAAAAGGTAGACTGGTGAAATTTGCACATAATAATACAACTTTATTTTTTATTTTGTGCGTTTGTAAAATATTCTACGGTGGTGCGGAACCCTTCGTGAGCGTTAACATTACCATTTGTAAATATAAATGATCCTTATACAATATGTAAATAAACGTCATTTTGTAATAATTACAAGTTACGCAAATACACATTTGATTTTCGCAGTAACAAATTAATATTTTGATAGAACATTTTTATTCGGAACAAATTAATTAACCACATTCTTACACTATTATTTCATTTAAATAACTTGCCTACTTAACACCAAAAAAAATCCCCTCAATGGAAATATTATGTTGTTATAAATTAAATATAACGAAAAAGAAAATATAATTTATTTATTAACAGCCATTAGTATTCCTTCTAAGGAATCTAATAACCTAAATTGCTTTATATGACCCAGCCTATTCCATATTTAAATCTCTGAAGTAATGGAGAATAAATACCTATCTGTAAATGAAACTTAATTGTTCAAAGAAGAAAAACAAAAAAAAATTGTTATTAGTATGCTACAATTAAACGATTTTTCCAAAATAAACATATGTATATATATGCTAATATACAACAGCTTATCTATCTGTTTCCCGCGGTTCCGTCTACGTACCCGTTAGGGGTAAAACGTAGTCTATTTATTCTCCGGCTCATACAATATAACTATACAAAAAAATCGCGTCCGCCCCTACTAGGTATTACTTCGTTTTCGCTTAGCGTTCGTTTTGACTTTTTTTAGCTTCAGACGTATGTTAGTATGTAACGGAATCTTTGAACATGATTTTGACCCCCTTCAAGACGTCGGATTAACTCGAAATTTGGCATACTTATTAAGGACCGATGACAATTCAATATTTTAAATAGTTTGACCCGTCATCCTTAGGATAATCAGGATTAGCGGTTTAACTAAAAAATGAAAAATGAATAATAATTTAAAAATACTATGTTTTTTTATTTGTGTTTTGCTCCTAAAGTTCGTAGCCTGATGTAAAATTTCCCATACCCTTCCTCAAGAATTGGCCTTTTCTATGGAAACATAATTGTAAAATTTTCACGTGATACGCGCACGTAACAGATAAACAGACAAAACATCCAAAAATGGTTGTAATGGGTTCTGTTTGTTATCCTTTAACACACTTATTATTATATTTCACAAAATCGAATGTTTTTTATATACTTACCTAGATGTTTATAGAATAGATATGTCTTACACTGTAGAATGTAAATCGTTGGAAACAAAATTCCGATTTTGACAACCCCTTATAAGTTTGACAGTTTACGGGTTACGACTATGTTACTTATTTTAGAAGAATTTTATGGTGAAACTTTCAAAGCATTTCGTGTTAGCTCAGGCCTTAAAGTTACCAGGGAAGTTTACCCCGTAACTAGTTGGTTGTCTTTGGATTTTACAATCTACTAGCTGTCCCCCGCGGCTTTACCCGCGTTCCCGTGGGATGCCACATGTATTATATATAAAAACCTTCATCTTAAATCACTCTATCTATTAAAACTGCATCAAAAACCGTTGCGTAGTTTTAAAGATTTAAGCGTACATATGGATATAGGGACAGAGAAAGCGACTTTGTTTTATACTATGTAGTGATACTAATAATAATAACAATATTATAAAGAGGAAAGATTTGTATGTAAGTATGTTTGTTACTCTTTCACGCAAAAACTACTAAACGGATATGAATGAAACTTGGCACATAGATAGAGCATATCCTGGAATAACATATATGCTACTTTTATCCCGGGAAAATGTGATATCCCTCAGGAACCCGGGTAAAACCGCGGGGGACAGCTAGTAAATAATTAAACTTTTATGTACACACAATTATTACACAACCTAATGATACAAAAAAAATGGAAAAGTAAAAAGTTAAGTTTGTATTTTGTACACAATGCCTTCTTATACTATTTATCAGATAGAGATGAACCATCAATGAAAAGTTTTCGGTGGTTGTACGAAAAATTTAAAAACCTAAAAAAAAAAATCTTCCTTAGGCAAAACTTCCTTAAGTAAAAAGTAAATCTGATATTATTAGATGTCCAAAAATAACTATAGTGCTTAATAATATGCCAATTTTAAAATAATTGGAAAAGTCATTTACTGGACTTTGTGTAAAGAACGTCCAAGGATAGTAAATGTCAATATTGACGAGCCGGTTGGCTTGGTGGTTAGGGATCCAGACTTCTACGCCCTCGGTCATTGTTTGACTCTCACCCAGGACCAACATTTGTGAGCATGGATCTGTTTGTTATATAATAGATCTGGGTAAAAAATAAAAATTAAATCTCCTTTTTAAAAGGCTGGCAACGCACTCGAGTCACCTCTGGTGTTGCAGGTGTCAGTGGGCGGCGGTAATCACCTACTGGTTTGCCTACCAAAACAAAAAAAAAAAATATGTAGGTATTAAGAAAAAAGTTGTAGGCGCAATATATCAGCTAAATCTGGTTCCATAATACAAGCTCTGCTTAGTTGGCATCAGCTGACAGTGTAAACAATGTCCTAGGATATTTATTCATTATCAATCCTCAAACCACCTTTCAGGTCTGATCGCAATGATGAAGTTCATTCCTCAGCACAACGCTCCCTCAATGAATACGAGACCAAATGGCAATCGTGACTTCTCCAATTTATACGCGCTGCTTTGAAATGATTAATAAACCACATTAGTTTGGCTAAGCTGCCACCATTATACTAAAGTATATGTTTGTCGCCACAAAACAGGTGACACTTAACTATAAGTCTCGACTCTAATGTCGCGTAAAGTATATTTTCTTAGTCCCTGTAATTATATCAACCAACCTAAGAATCTTATCTCACAATAATATAATACATACAGTAAATAAACATATAGTTTCTTGATAGTTCATCTTAGTTAAAGGCTGACTTTAGAGCTGACCTTCAGGAGTTCCTTTCTAGATCGTTACTGAACTCCAGGTTTAAATGGAATACACTAATCTACAATTTATTCTTGATTAAGACACATTTCCTCCAGAAACAAAAGATCTTAAGGAATGCGGAAGAAACGCGAAGAACATCACTAAAACTCCAATAATATACTTTTATTTGTTACGTCTCATTCTCTAAATACCATACTCCAATAGAAGTTCTAATACATTACTCAAAGCATAAATTCGCACTAAACCGAGATGGTATCAAACTGAAACAAGTCCAGACTGGTCACGTCAACCGCATGCCGGGAGCGAAGCTAAAATTACCGACGACGGTGTGCTTCCAGGAAAAAACGAACAGCATTTCAGCTGGCCAGACGTCGCAGACCTTATAAAGTTAGAACTTCGAGAAAAACTAATGAAAGTGCCAAGGAACGTGACTTTTTTAAAGACAATTGCAAAACCAGCTTGTGGTCGTCTTTGGTACCCGAATTCTAAACTGGTCTGACTTGTAAAGTAGCAGGTTTTGCTATTATGACAGCACAACATGTTAGACACCTCAATAAAAACGTTTCGGCTGTTTTATTGTGTAAAAGTTGAACGATTTGGCTGTAGCAAGTCACCGCGACTTGTTTTAATAGCAAGCTCTTTATTTAGTCCTATTTAATCGTTATTCCAAAGAAAAACCAAGTCATGCTGGACGTATTTCTGTTAGTATCACAATACGTAATCTTCAATTATGTGAACTAAACAACCTACGCGCTTAAAAATTAAATGACTTAATTTTCCAGTAAATAGGATCCTTCCCAAATATTATCATTGCGAAAGTATCAAAGCTTATGTGAGTTCCGCCTCATTGCGGTAAAAGTTTAATAAGCTCAGGTGTTTAGGTGCCCGAAGCGAGGCCGCGGATTCGATACCCAGCGGGGGGAATTGTAATTTGTAATCTTATTAGTGCGGAGTACTTAGGCCTTTTTGTTTCGATACAGTTAAACGTTTTATTTTATTGTGGCGTGCCGTGACCTTATTCGATGTTGTTCCACTCGCTCACTCGATTGTTATCTCTATTTTATTTGATGTCTTTTTTATTGAATATATATCCTGGTCTTTTAGACTTGTCTTCTTTATTTAAGCGCTATCTGTGCCAATTATTGTTTATAGGATTTGCTCTCTAAAAATAAATTATTTTTTACCCTCATGATGTTTTTAGATAAACAGTTAAAGAGTGACTGACTGAGTGATGAATCAGTGAAACAACGAACAGAGTCAAAAATGTGATAGTACGCAGAATAATACAATAAAAATCCTACATAAGGTGAAATCGAAAAAGAATCAAAACTCAAAGAAATGTTGTAACAGACGGTTGTTCCAATTAAAAATACATTAAGAATCTCGTGTAAGCTCGTAGATCAATGATCTCACTAAAAAAGAAATATCAGATATCGAAATCACTATTCTTGACAGCATAAGATTATAAAAGTCCCAAATAGAATTGTCTACCCAAGATTTACCTTTCCGACTTAACTTTTCAGTACACCATTTTGTCGTGAACATAGAACCTCGTTTCAGCAACAAAATGCTTTTATAAAATTCCGAAAACTGGACTAGTACGGTCAGCAACACAAGTAGCTCAACAAGCATTTCAAAACACCTGTACCTACACTACAACTATCAAAAATATGTAAAGATATAAGTAGATTCATCATCATCATCATCAGCCTATCTCCGTCCACTGCTGGATATAGGCCTCACCGCGGCACGCCACTGAGCTCGATCTTCAGCTCTTTGTTTCCAACCGCTGCCAGCCAGCTTGCGTATATCATCGCTCCATCTAGCTGGAGGGCGCCCTACACTACGTTTACCGAGCCGTGGTCTCCACTCTAGAACACGTCTACCCCAACGGTTATCGGTTCTAAGTAGATTGTGGCTACCAAAATCTACACCATATTTTTTTTACAGAAAGGATTAGTTTTAGAGTACGGGGATTTTGAAATTGTTTGTCTGTTAAGCTGCCTATGTTCCTGACCGTACTCCCCAACGTTATATCAACATCGTTCTAATGTTATTGACGCCCAAAAACCTAAAATTCTTTGATATTCAAATTTCTCTTTCAAACCTAAAACCTAGTTATGATAGAGCTCTATTGCAGAACTCAATAGCTTTAAAACTTGCCCGAGAATCTAAAACGCATTTTCTAAAAGCTCCAAAGTAGTGATATGATGTAATGGCCATTTCACACTTAACTTGCATCACTTTGCGTAAAAGTTCACAACTTTTATCTTAGAGAATCTATTATATGCAATGCTTGGACAAAGTCATATTTTCTTGTAAAGAGGACGAGAAAGGAAAACTGGACAGAAAGCTTATGTCCATTTCGAAATAAATATCCCAGGACATTCTTCACACATGGTTACCTGATCCTAAACTAAGCAGTGCTTGTACTATGACTGATAAACTACATATATTACTTTTTTAAATACATTCTTTATAGATATTGATACCCAGACACAGAAGAAACTGCCATAATCATGCCAACTGGCTGGTGAAATTCTTAATTCGCTAATAATATAGAAGACCTGCAGGAATCCTTTATGATATTCATAGACCGGGCAAAACATAATACAGACGTACTCAAAACTGCTCTGATATTTTCATAGCACTCCAACTCCAGACAAAAGATATTAAAGCTACCCAACTAAGTTATTGGTTCAATATCTACAACAAAAGAGTCTAGCACAATGACCATACAGTAATGTTCTCCGCACAATGGATAATAAATAGTCGGCCAGACCAACTCGGCGCTGGGAGAAAAAAATTGTATGTAAAACTTGTTAAAATTGTGGTTTCATGCGCTTCCTTGTGAATGTTTGCGACAAAACGATGGGACGTGCAGTCTGGAGAACTGGTTTTGGGCCGTGAGAACTTAATCTGGTTTTAAATGGCGTTTCGATACCTTTCCGAGCTGCAATCGTGTTACCGCATAAAGTTTACGTTGATACCGAAGCTGGTGAAAGATCTGTCAAAGTGAAATACAAGGAAAAAGCTGCACTTTAAATTATAATAATTGGACTTGACAATTATGTAGTACTAGCTGTCCCCCGCGGTTTTACCCGCGTTCCCGAGGGATTTCACATTTTCCCGGGATTATTAGTAGCCTATATGTTATTCCAGGATATGCTATATCTTTGTGCCAAGTTTCTTCCATATCCGTTAAGTAGTTTTTGCGTGAAAGAGTAACAAACTTACATACAAATCTTTCCTCTTTACAATATTATTATTAATTATTATCATTATATAATAGTATAGACTTTAAATTGGGAAACTGGTATTTAATTTTAATGTTTTAAAGAAAGTACTATAGCATGTACTATTACATCATTATATACATAGTATAGGTATTGTAGGTAACTAATTTACTCAGGCGTGACCTTATAGAAATCCATTATAAGATTATACTAAAAATAAATATATATATAGTAACTAATTCCGATTCCATTTGGATCAGCGGAATTAGTAACTAGATATCTATTCGTTTTTTTTGTATAATTTTATATTGTAGGTACTTGATAAATTACTAATTCTCCATTCATCTTCCTGATATATTAAAACAGTTTTCCAAAACGTGTATGTCACTTTTTATTCCGGAATAAGATAAGATTCCACGGGAACTCGGATAAACCCGCAGGGCGTAAACTAGAAACAACATAAAAAAAGTCCTTAAAAGTAATGCTCATCTCAAAGTACGATCTTTTTACATAATATAGGTTTTCGTATTGCCACAGACTCGCTTGTGAATCTGTGGATATCATTCACTCTATGCTTGAATATACGTTCAGAGCTGTAGGTATCCAAATTTACAGAACACCAGAAGACAAAGTTGTGGAGAATTTAAAGCCCCGTTTTGACTGCAGGAATGTCACAGAAAAATGATATTTCGGTCTTTGAAAATAAGGTTCACCTATTGTTTTAATGGTTAATTGTTTGACGCTGAAGTACCTTATAATAGAGCCACAGGGTCCATTTTCCTATAACACCCTGAGCTGTCTAAGTGGGCATATTTGATCTTGTCAGCTTTACAATATTTTAATGCGAAAGGTTGTGATGGATGATTGTTTGTTACTCATTAAAAAACTATTAAACGGATTTAGATTAAATCGGCACATAGTTTATACCCTTACGGGAAAGCAAGAAAAACCGCGGGGGTCACCTAGTCTTTAATATGCAAAGATAACATTACAGGTGTTTTGTAAATATGTGTACAAAATCATACACTGTAATATATTTTAACTAGCTGTTCCCCGCGGTTTCACACGCAATGAATTATACATATAAACCTTCCTATTGACTCATTCTATCTATTGCTGAAAACTGCATTAAAATCCCTTGCGTAGTTTAGGAGATCTAAGCGTACAAACAGCAGGACCGACTTTCTTCTATAGTTGGTAAAGATTAAGGATTTGTTTTACTGTTTATGTGTTATATCAAATATCTGTCAAACATTAGGCAAAGCTGGCCGGTTGTCATTTTAAGAAAACACGAGGAGCATCGATGTAACGAGAATTGCAGTGTTCTAATTTACGAAATTTAAATTATAAATGGTCGTAAGCTGTATTAATACGTTTGTACAAATTTACTCGGTACGTGTAACGGTTTCCGCGTGAAGTCGTGTGCGGGCGCCAAATATACCAGTTCAAATTAGTGGACATAGCCAGGCATGAAGAACGAAGACATGCACTCCCTTTCATATCATGTATGTAAATTAACTGTGAAAATACAATGAGTTTTGCATGTTGTATTTTATGCCCAGAAATCTGATTAGAAATTTTACGTTCTAGGATTTTTTGTCAGAGAATATTAACACGGATGAGTGCCAATTTTCTTTTCTGTTTAATTAAATACATTGATTTTTGCCTCGTCTTGTTTATTTCAGCTATGTAGGTATTTGTTTGACAGAAATGTTATATACTTAATTAGCTGCTGCTTGCGATTTCACCCGCTTTCTGTAGGGATGTTACATTTTTATGGGATAGAAACTAGGCCCATGAGTGCATCCAGTTGTCAAGAATCCAAATCCGTTTGGTTGTACATGCGAGAAAAATTAACAAACATTTATACGTCCATACCTAGATCCTCACAAACTTTGGTATCTATAATATTTCTCGTAGGATATATCGGATCCCAACACCGATAAAATAAAATACTTACAAGTTAGTCTTCCAAAATGGATCTTAAAAGATGACATACAATTTTGTCACAGCTATCGAGAGCACCTTTTCTGGAGATAGATATAATCTCGTTACGAGCCCGGCGAAAATGTAAAATAGCACTCGTAAGCTTTGGTGCCGTCTGATATAATCTGGAAAAATGGGTGTTTTGCAATGTCCCTTAAAAAAATTCAGCTTCTGTTTCATAAGGCGATAGGGCACGGTTATTGCGGACCACCTTTTTGTCGGTGATTTGTGATAACAGTACACCGTTTACTGTAGCGTTTTTGTGCAGATTATAGGTTACATTGCCGTATAACACATGGCAATGGGCATGTATGGTGTTACTCAATTTTTTGCTTTAATTCAAAGGTCTGTAGGTAACCTTTTTAATGTATTTTAAATGCGAAATTTCGTGCAGATTTTTAATTACTCAATAACACCCAAGGTAAATTTTTGTAGAAATCGGCTGTCACATAATATATGAAACTGGTTAAGCCGATATTATTAAAAATGTTTATCTATTAGCCAGTTGCCTCAGTGGTTAGGTACCCTGACTGCCACGTCACGTGTTGTGTGTTCGACTCCCATTCAGAAAACATTTGTGTGCATCAACGTGTTTATTTATTTTGTGTCTGCTTGTCAATATCTATGTAAGTACGCATTTAGAGGACTAAATTATCTAGATGAAGGTATATATATTATATATATAGTCTATATGTCAGTTATCTGGCTGCCATAGTACAAATTTTGCTTATTTTGGGATCAGATGGTCGTGTGTAAAGAATGTCCAAAAAATATTATATTATTTCTCTATTGTTCTCCACTAAATAATCATATAGAATTATTATCTGTGGGATCCATTTGCAATACAAGTAAAACTGCGGGGTGAATGATATAATTATCCATATTGGACTAATTCAAATTGGTTTCAATATTGTGTTTGTCCGAAATCTCATTACGGTAAGTGATGATATGGCCGAAAGCAGTATGCACACAGCTTAGAAGCGTACTGGCCCAAGTGGAGGATGCTTGGCGACACATTTTCAAATTAAAGTGGGTAGTTAGATGGGAACTAAAATTATCATCGTGCTGTGGCTTTCGCTAGAGGTTAAGCTTCGTAAGGGCTTTTCCGAGCTACCATATCATGGCCTTAAATATTTCGATGCTATTTATAGAACATTACTAACAAAAATCATCAATAAATGTATATGTATAATATTTAAATATTATGATAATAGCAAAAGCTGGACTACAATATTCTGACAGAATAAATACATGTTTGCCATTTGCAATTTTATTTAGATAATGTTTAACGTTGAAATTTATATAAAAATTCAAACATCAAAAATTCTCGTGTTCTAGAATAGGTTTTATATTTTAAAATCAGAATGAGATTAAATTAAAATGTATCTAAGTAACCAATTTATCCAGCGTTTCGTTCTACTTAAATTTAAGATTTAACTTAATCCCGACAAACACATCTTTGATTCACACACCGAAACCACTAAATTCGTCCCAAGTTCCAACATCAAGTCGACATAAACTTTATTGCCTCTACCTCACTCGGGAACATCATTGCTTCCATGTTTTTTTTATTCAGTGCTCTTCAGAACCTCCAAGCATCCGCCCTTTGCGGTTCAGGTGTGAAAACTTCCGGTATTGGAAACGTATTTGGGCAGGAGCCATTTGAAAAGGTTGATGGTACCTTTCCCTCTCGACCATTGGGCGCGAGCCTTAATATTCTTCAAGGATTCCTCGAGAATTCCAAACGAAATCTTTATTAAAAGTTCAAAGGTTTCTTGTAGACAAATTGGGGGCTATTATGTAAAATTGTATGCTTAGTAAGTACTTGTGAATATAATTTCTCACCGTCTAGATTTTGTTTAAGTTTGAAATAAAATTTTAGTGCCGTCTGCTGCAGTAAATTCTTAAATGTAAACTTTACGACTCTTTGCAAATTTGCAATTTCAATGTTCAATATACATACGAGTCGATATCTACGAACTTTTATGTAAGTAAAGTTTTTTTGGCATGTTAAACAGTGATTTACCCTTTCCATTTTATCGTTTTAACACCGCCATTGAAAAGTTAATTGCCTCATATGACTAACTTTCTTGGCATAACTTCCAGTATTCCATTTAGTTTGCTAAGTTCGTCGATTCTGCGTCGTTTCCCCATAATCTATTCTTCATGGTTCCATAGTTCCTATCACCTAATTTCCCTGCTATTGTTCCCCATCAAACAAAGGGGCTTTTAAAATATGGTATTAATTTAAAATTTCGACTATAAGGGTGCGACCGGTTGTTTTCTAACTTTGAATTGCTGGAGAATTTCGATTAAATTTGCAAATAAATTTGCTTCTTCATCAATGTCATATAATTTTTAATTTACAAAATGTCAAGCTCGTAAAGGTTACTTCGTAGATCTAAAAGGATATAAACTCGATATTTCATCTTACCCCCTCGTCACTTATCTTGAGAGCCCCGGTTTTAGGACCAACAACAAGTATCAGACTCATCGATGTATAAAAAACTCGAGCACAAAGAAAATAGTCATGTGAGCGAGCACGTACGTGAACCTGGTCAATTATTCTGCTCGTAAATTGTTCATTGTCAAGGCTACCGAAGATTATGTTGTTCGAATGCGTGACCGCCTTAATAACAAACACATCTGTATGTATGTGTCATCGCCTTACTATCGTCTGTATACTTAAATCCATAACAATTTGAACTAGAAATAGGTAAACCATTAAATCCAAAGCCAGAAACTTATCCCGATGATATATTCAAACCGTGTAGTTATTTTTTGCCTTGCAGAACAACTGAACTGACTGGACAGACACTGGTCGCACCGGTTTCTCATTGTATCACATCCGAAACGCCTTAAAAATCATCAGAAAACAATAAAATCAACTTTATGACTAGTGCAGTTGAGTCGACTTTCCCAACACATGATACCACTTTAAGATTTTGAACTGGAATTGGACAGCTTTACGGGAATCTGAGGTTTAATGCTAATGAGATAGAGATGGTAATAGAGTGGATGGAAGGATCGTGCAATCGGCCACATTGCCATGGTGATTGCTGCCCGTAGGCTGTACTCGGTTCAGTGGTATTACCTATTTCCACTTCGAATAAAACTGCGTACGAGACGGATTGTGAATTAAAGCCTATTGTCTTCACAATAATGTAGAATTAGTCGCTTTATAGTAATGGACAGTTTTATTTCAATTTTGTTATAGAACTTTTAAAAGAGAATTGTCGCCAGACAAATAATAAATGAGAGAGATATATATATACGTCTCCATCGCCTAAACCGATTTATTAGCGGTCTTTATAAGTTCAGCAATTTATCATAATCCCTATACCTAAAACGATAAAGTGGTAATGCTCTAGTCCGAAAAACATGCTATTTCATGGCAGTGAAAACAATTTGTCAAAGATTCTATTGAACGTCGTGGCCTCAATATTATATTGATTGTTGATAACCGCTGACCTGTTTAATGTTTACAGTATAATCGCAAATAAGATATTTCAAATGCTAAACACTTCTAATTATAAATAATTGAATAATAATAGTTTAGACAGAATTGATTTCATTATGATTTGATATTTTTTTTACTTTTAGACCCATCGTTTAATTCACATACGAATTTTATGAAATTTTGATGAATTCAATAAATTAAACAATGATCTAAGATTTTTTTTTCCAAATTAGCTGATGCATGAGTTATTTTTACTCTAAGTAGTAACGAGTTCTTACAACACGTTTATAAATAAAAATGATAAGGAGTCAAGTCATGCTTGGTAATTGGATCACTTATTCTCACTGGATGAAAGGCAGGAAGCATTATAGGAAGCAAAAAACGGAATACGCTCACGGTAAGGATAACAAAAGAACGAGTTTAGCTCATGTTTTGAATACTCTTAGCGTAAGCTGCGATGCAATGCAGTAGGTGGTAAGTTATTTGTTTATACTAGCAATTACCCTGTTCCCTTTGGAAACTATTGATTTTCCTGTAGCCAAAAAGCGCCAGAACTTATGATACCACTATAACCATATATAATAGTTCTAAAACTCATCTTCAAGCAAACATTCCATCTGATGGTAAGCGGTCACCGCCGCCTATGGATATTTGCAATTGTCGGAGACGTAAATTGGTTGGTTCTCATGTACCTGTATTTTAACTGGCCCCCTTTCTTTTCTAACCGAAGCATAGTATTTGTGTTTTGTAGCTTCAAATGAGCATCGGGAGATCTAAAGGACTGGCCCTTTAATAATGTAAACAACAGTTTCGAGTCCTTGGTAGAAAGATAAGAAGGGAAAATGACAGTACCAGGTCATGGATGTATAGACTCAGTCCCAAGCTATCATAAGAGGAAGATGTACCAGCCGATCTAAGAAGTGATGGCTCAACGTTTTGAACCGTGCGGCCAACGATCCCACTATTAGGGTACAAAAGACGGACATCCGTTACATCGGGAGACCGGTCATTGCATGACTGGTTGACGCTCAATGTAGAGGAAATAAAATATATACGTCGGTAAACATAAATGAAATGGTGTTTGTTTACGATCTTAGCTACAAGTATTATGCAATGTTACATATTTGAAAGCATAAAGTTAAGTTGGCCTTTAAAAATAAATAAGGATCAGAAGATAGGAAGTATTAAATAAAATTTTAAATGACGAGCGTAAAAATGCAAATCCTGAAATTTTATCCTCCAAAGCTTGTCTTCTCGGAACTTTATAAAAGATGTTTCAAATAGAATAACAACATTATTTCTCTTTACACTAACCGTTTTAAAATCTGAGTCCGTTTTAATTAAACCATATTTTTTCTCACCCGAGACTTAACAACTTGCCGGGATGAGCATTTTCCAACTGATAATGACTGCAACAATTTTAACGGTAAGTTTTCGTAAAATTCGCAACTTGCATTAACCCCTGAACTTTAGGATGAATAAATAGCAGCACTAGACGAGATAGCAACAAATGTAGCAAGTTTTAAGTTTAAATGGGGGGTAAATCGTGCATGAGTGTAATTTTCCATTTTCTGGTCTAAAAAGGTTCTGCGGGAGAGTTAAATGAAAATTGAGATGCCCTATTTTTATTATCTTTAAGCCAGACACTCAACGTTGGGTTTTTGCTTTGTGTGAATGATCTCTATAGTTTGCATCTAGCACTTTAAATATATATTAATATATATATTATCTTGTCAAACTAGTCATAAACAATCGCACTGTCTGAACAGTAAAATGAAGATATTAATTATTTTAATTGACTATCTCCTAAGTGTCCTAAGTTGTGGCGGGTAACACCGAGTTCTCCTTTGGGTGCTCAATTTCATTGGATATGAAAATAATATTTATGCATTCCAGAACGTCAAGACAGAATTATGCAACAATTTAAATCAGCTTCCGTCTGTATGTTTCCTTTGTGTATATCAGAGTCTTCGCAGCAGTGACAGCATACGAAATACGCAGTTATATTTTCATTTCATAATTCTACCTTCTTGGAATATTGTCGTATCGTTTGGTACAACTGCATTTCCTTTGTACAATGTTTTGTGTTGTGATGCAGATAAAATCTTGAGTGAGTACCAAATAATATTCAGAAATAATTTGGTATATCCCCAGTTGTTTGAAATCTCCTTTTTAATTATGAATAGAGTTAAGCTTTAGCTGCGATTCCACGTTAATATAAAGCATAAACTTTTGATAAGTCAACTAAAATAGGGACTCGACGGCAGCCAGCAGCAGTTTCAGCGCTTTTAGTTTTGCCAGTATATCACCGCCTGCAGCGCTTTATACTACCAACTCTGCAACGGGAAATGCCTTTTCGAACATCCGCTTTATAAATATTAGTAGTTTTATCGTTTGTCACGGATCTTGCAGACATCTTTGTATCTATATCATGCTTTCCATAAGTATTTTGAATGGAGCTATTCGTTTTTTGTTGTCAAGAATTTAGCTGTTACATAAATTCGGTATGTCAGAATCAATGTCTCATAAATATGAAAGGGTACTTTCACATCGGTCGATCGTTCTCGTATTTGTGGCTTCTTTTCTGCCAGTGCGACATTTGCGGGATGGACTTGACCGCAGTTTTTGTATTTGTCGTTTGGATCCTCATTTTTCTGGTTCGTCGCGTCTGATTTATTAACGCTATCTTTTCTTGGGTTAAACTTGACTGTTCGGGAAGATTTTTTGTTCGTGTTTTTATAATCTTTGTGTGAAGTCGAAAGTAATTTCTCGCAAATGTTTGTTAGTTGGTATCTTATTACGGTTAAAACCGTTTTATAATCTGTTCGCCGAAACGCAAACATGGATTACTGGAATTGTGCCTTCGGGCTGCTTAACGGAGTACCTACACAAAAGTCAATTCTTTTTTAAATAATAGCATGCATTAAAATCGTGGGTGATAATGCGGATAATTTCGAACTCTTAATTATCCAGTTGCATAATTGGAATACCGATAATGAAAATATGCAAATGAGACGCAAATATTTTTAATTTTAATAATGTCAACAGTGGTGGAAAATAATTACAGTGCTTTATCGCCGTCCCGAAAATATCGATTACTGCTGTATTGACGTCTCCTTATAAAGATATTCGCGAACAGATTCATTGTATATATCCATTGTCAAAGATTTTTCTTTGGAGACTCATAAAATTCCTCCTTTTGATGTTCATGAACATCAAAAAATCACCGTAACAGGCTTGTAAAACAAGCTTAATTCGCAAGATATTAATTTTCGTGTCTCAAAAGCTCTCGTTTGTTTAATTCTTTTTTTATTTCCACGTCACGTCACTTCAAGTTTACGACAAGGGGATTAATTTAAAAGGAACCTTTTCGCTTTTTACAAATTTGAGTGGTGGCTGAGTGAGGGCGATGGTATACTGTGCTAGAAATACTAATGATGGCGAGACGCACTTTCGCCAGTTATGTAGCATTCATATTAGAAACAGTTCTATGTAAGTTCGAATTTACATTTTTATGAAGTGTTTTGTCACAGATTGGGTTCGATTTCCATCAAGGACAAACGTTTGTGTACATGGACGGACATGCAAAGATGTTCGTATATATTTCATTAGTAGTACAAATAGTATATTAGTTATTATAGTACAAGATGTGGTAAAAATATTTTTTTTCTATGCCAAGTAGAGAGGCAGACGGTCCTCAGAATGGTCACCGCCGCTAATGGTCGTTTGGACCACCAGGTCGCATCGCTAATGCGTTGTCGACCCTTACTTAAAGTTAAGTCTCATGTGCCTGTAATTTCACCGGCCCTCTTACCTTTCTAACCGAAACACAGTAATACACATGCACTATTGCTTCATGGCCAAAATGTGTAAGGTAGTACTTCCCCGGCTTACTGGTAAATTCTTTGAGTGATCCTCCACATCCAAAATTAAAAACCATTTATTCAGATTAGGCCCGAAGAGGGCACTTATGAAGGTCAAATTTACTGAAGGTACCATATTCGATCATTATAGAGGTGAAAAGTAGATAGAAAATATGCAAAATCTAGACCTTCAACCGCAGCAGCCAGAATACAATAGTTGTTTAATAGTGAACCTTTGTGTTCTGCTAATTGCGTGATGAAAGATAGCATCGAAAAATATCTTTGTTCACAATTTTTACTAGAAATTCTAATGAATATTTATTATGAAATTGCAAGGGTAGCGCTCGTTTTACACGGGACAAACTGAAATTTATTGCGATCTTCTTTTATTTTTTAAAAGTGTTATTTAGCTGAGTCTCTTGCGCCATCTCGTCTGTACAGGCTTTATGAATAAATTTATTTTTAGGCCATTTCAGTCGAATTGAATGATATAAGCCGGGTACTATATACTTTGAAATAAATGATTTAAAAAAAAATATACGATCCCGATCGAAAATCCATCGATTGATGAACCTTTTAACAGTAATTTTAACACACGTAATGCCAATATTCTACTTCAATCTTGCGATTTTAGATCGGTATCGTATATAGTAACCCGGCAATAGTCGGTACTCCAATGGCCTAAATTGAATTTGATATGAAAAATGTATGCTTAGTTGTAAATCCACTTGTGGCGTCATAGGTAATGACACTAGCTCGACGATATGCTCTGTCTCTTTCACAAACTATGCATTCACATGAGAAATCCGCTCTTGGAAGCTTCGTTGAGCTGACTCTCTGGCAATGTTTATATTAAGCTATAAGCTGAATTCTTTGGGATTAATAATGAAACGCTAAAAGATGTCAGTATTTCAACTTGAGGCTACATTTTGAAGTTCCTAGTATACAAATAAGCCTCAGTTCTAGGAAATATCCTTGTGTGGTGGAGTCGAGAGAGAACGAAAATCAAAGCTACAGCACAAAATAGTTATCGCAAAATACTGTTTTTATTGGTTATATATAGTTTTTTTATACCATTTGGGCCGACAAACAAGCAGACGGTCCACCTGATGGTAAGTGGTCACCGCCGGCTATGGACATTTGCAACACTAGGGGCATCGCCAATGCGTTGTCGGCCCTGAGACGTGAAGTTGTTAAGTCTCATGTACCTGTAATTTCACCGGCCCCCTTACCTTTCTAACCGAAACACAGTAACACAAGTGCACTACTGTTTCACGGCAGAAATGGGTAAGGTGGTAGTACTTCCCCGGACGAACTCTGCACTACGAGCTCTACTACTCTAGAAGGATCTTATATCTAAGGTTTATGGTTGGTTTTACTCAGTTTAAGATATGATTACATGGTGTTGGTAACGTAAAGGGTAACATTTTCTTTCGAGAACATCTATATTTGTTTATTTAATCAATATTTCCCGCGTTCCCGAGGGATATCACATTTTCCCGGGATAAAAATAGCCTATATGTTATTCCAGGATATGCTCTATCTATGTGCCAAGATTCATCCATATCCGTTTAGTAGTTTTTGCGTGAAAGAGTAACAAACATACTTACATACAAATCTTTCCTCTGTATAATATTACTATAGACTTTTAGTAAGGATCCCACATTAAAAAAAAATATAGCTCCTAGCCTTCCTCGATAAATGCACTATCCAACATTGAATTTTTCAAATCTGACCAGCGGTTCCTGAGATTAGCGCGTTCAAACAAACAAGACCCGCCCCGGCTTCGCTCAGGTGCAATGTAGATACTAATACATATAAACCTTCCTCTTCAATCACTCTATCTATTCGCATCAAAATCCGTTGCGTAGTTTTAAAGATTTAAGCATACATATGGATATAGGGACAGAGAAAGGGACTTTGTTTTATACTATGTAGTGATAACATTTATAAATATTTTTGGTCACAAACTTGATACCGTCCCGCAGTTTCGGCCGAAATCTACATCTAATGTAACCTAGATTTAATGATACCGCCATTTTTGAGCCCGAGCAGTGAATACAGAGCTTCGATTCTGTAAGGAAAATGGCACTAACTCGAGAATGTTTTATCGCGGCATCCGTGCTCTGTCTCTTTCGCTAACTACGCTAATACCAATCACGTGAGAGATAAGCTCTCCGAGGCCTCCGTGAAGCGGCTCTCCGACGAAGTTTGTATCAGCTGAATAAGGGGGCTGCTTCAAAATTTGTTTGAAGTTTTCTTGTTTTTTATTTTTTCTCTACCATACAATTACATACATTTTTCGAATAAAGTTTTATGCTTAGGATAGAAAATAGTATTATGCAATGTTCCATTTCCATGAACTCAAATGTTCACTTGTTTTGCAAGTACAAAACGCTTGTGAAATCCGTTGAGTGGAAATGTATAGAGTTAGCATTTTCCGACTTCGTTGAAAATGTTTCTCAACTCGATGCTCTCAATTGTTAAGTGTATTTTTTTTAGGATTCCGTATTCAACGGGATCCTATTACAAGGCTCCACTGTCCGTCCGTCCGTCCATCTGTCACAGGGCTTATCTTTTTAACCGTAATAGTAATAACTTGAAATTTTCATATTAGGCCGCTATAATAATAAAAATAAAATATGTGAGTACAAGTTTTAGGTTATTTTCGGCGTTTTAAAAAAAAAAACTATTCTACGGAAGCCTTCGTGTGCGAGTCTGACTCGTACTCGGCCGCTTTCCGTTATTTTTAAATTACTATGTACATACTAAATCAAAATATCTCTTTTCCAAACTATGTAACATAGTATATTATCCAAATCCGTGCTAAGCTGGCCATAAACAACTTTTATTACCACGCAATGAATGCCAAAACGGGAAACTAAACAAGAATAATGTAAGTATTGGCAACTATTTTGCTGTTACCAGGTTTTGTACATGCAGCGGGTTGTTTGAACTCCAGTGAATCTGGCAAGTGACCGGCTTAGTTCAGCAGTTCTAATCGTATTACATTAACACATTTCTGCTGCATTTCGCTATATTTGATCTTAGTTACGTGTGAAGTCTTGTTTTGTGGTTGGCTGTAAATACTTACGTTGACTTACTCAGAGTAACTACTCTGAGCTTACCCTTGGTTGAGAGCCTTCTGCGCTCAAATTGTCTGTCCGGGTGTAAAAGCCTTCATAGGCCTGTTCTTATTTACGATGGCATTGCGATCGACCTCAATCTCACCTAAAGGAAAGTGAAGATGAGGCCGAAGATCCAGCTCGCTTTCCCGTTAGTAGCCTATTCACTATTTACTTGAAGAGCCCCAAGTTTTTTGAAGAGCCAAAAATTTACTTAGGCCTCCCATCAGGTAGACTGACGATCGGGTTAAGAAGGTGGTAGTCTTGTAATGTGACTTGAGTTAGAAATTAAAGCCATTGGCAGTGACCACATATCTTTTAGAACTCCCATACTCTTCATACATTTTAGAAGTAGTAGAATTTTAGTGTAGAGTCCGAGGAGGTATTACTACCTCCCCCCTTTTCGCCGTGGAGGGGTAGTGCACTTGAAAAGGTAAAGGGGCCGATGAAAGTGCTGCTATAAGAATACCGCCAAGTACTATGTTTTTTTTTTCACCGAAAGCTCCAGCTCGGATAGGATTCGACCTTTAACTCACTGTGTGTGATAAGCAACTTTTTCGCCAACTTAGGTGTCAAAATATTATGTTACCGTCTATTTTCCTATCGACGAACCACACCATTAGATACTATTACTCCAAATCTAAATCTGTCAATCCTTATTTACATACAAAACAAGTTATCCTCTAACTAAAGTATAACAAATTCGACGCCAACCAAAAAAGGCATTCACTCCAAACGATTGTTGTGCTCATGCGCAAGATTCGTCCGAATGACAAGTAAACAATACAGCCAGGTGTAGAGAACATCTGTCGAGTGGGAAAGGGAAGGAAGATCATGGAATGTCGAGTGTTGCGTAACGGTTTGTTGTGTGCCGTGAGATAATATTTGTTTTAAATCTGTTCAGGTCAGAATCAGATTACCGAAATGGTAGCTTTGTTTTCAATTGCGTTCGCTTCGGTTGTAAAAACTTGGATGTAGTTTCTAGTACATATTTTGAATTTAAACGATGCTGAGATCAATAATGTTGATTCAGCTATTGTATGTACATAATGAGTTTCAATTGTTACGTTGGTAATACCATTGATTACTGAATAGTTACTAAGTCTCGAACATGTTTTTGAACAAATCTTATACAATAAATGAAGTTCGTTAATAAGTTTGTTTAAGAGTAATTGCTGAGTTTATTGCCGGCTCTTCTCAGTAAAAAACAACCTTTCTGAACTTCAATATTAAACATACCATAACCGGGTCAAATGACCCATTTTGAACTTTGCATTGAAAATGAACGTGCCGTATTGTTTTTGCACATTTGACTTCATGACTTTTTCTCACTAATTAATAAACAGTTATACTATTTATTTCCCTTCCTAACAACCATATTTCATACATTCAAGCAGGAAACACAAAGTCAAATTTGACCCGCTATGGTAGAAATAGGTACCTAGTAAGTGTTGGTATGATTAGTATTAACCACGAATTAGACTTCAAGCGCCAGAAGGTATACCCCTTTTTGTCCGCCATTTTTTATCCCATATCGGTTGTCTATATCTCTTACTCCCGTAAGCTCTTTTACAATACCACATCGTGCTTCTATTCACGATCTAGATGTAAACGTTTCCGGCTAAATCTAGGTTTAAGGCGATGATAGATCAGTTAGGACTGACGTCATTCCGTGACTTGTTGGAAAATATTGTTTGGAAAGGATTTCACGTTTAAGACTAAATCTAGGCTTTAGGTGATGATATCTTAGTGAAGTCATGTCGTGGCTTGTCGTGGGTTCAAATCCTTTGAAACCTTAAACCATCAATTACTAAAAACAACATATTTCTAAATGTTTCCACCATCGGACATCCCGTCGTACGGCGAGTATCCACCCCTACGTTGTCGAAACTCCTACGGTCCGGACTAAGCGTTTCGCCTCGTCGTTTATACCGCGTACATCGAGGGACGGGAACAACTTGCCTGCTGCGGTCTTCCCCAGCAACTATAATTTGGGTGTCTTCAAGGCTAGAGTGAATAGGCTCCTAATAAACTAGTGCGCCTCAACATCTAAGATTGCATCACTGCTTACCATCAGGTGGGATCGCAGTCAAGCACTAGTTTATATTATTTAAAAAAAAAAAAAAAAAAATGTTCCATTACTGTTTTTGACCAACGATATAGTGAAATAAAAATATAAATATTGTTTATTTATAAATCGTCTTTATATGGTTTCTTAAAAATATTACAAACTATGATATTATAGTGTTTTAATTAAAATATGTCCACCATTGTACCGATTTTAATGCAATGGCGAAAACCATGACTGTATTCAAACTGTGAATAAGGCCAGATGCCTAATTGGAGTTAATTTATCCTACAGTAGGAATTACGTTTGGTATCTACGAACGTTGTCTTGGATTAAATGATAACATTTCGCTTTGAAGATTCTGTATCTTCAAAGTGAGTTGGGATTTTCTTTTATTTGTCGTGGCTTCGTTTTCCTTAACGAATATTTGGTGCAATTAAATTATTATGATTACTTTTATATCATTATTCACACACGGTTTTTTGATCCTAAACAAAGCTACCGATTTACTGCATTAACTTATTTTTATATAAATCATTAAATATTGATTTAATGTCCAGGACAAACATACATGTTCGGGTAGACAAATGTTTGTCCTGGATGGGCATCGAATCCAACATTCCAACTGACCCGTCGAAATCCTATCACGTAGACTGTGGTGAACGTTTACCATCAGGCGGGCCTTAAGAAAAAGTAAATCCCGGGGCATTCATTACACACGACAGCCATCCCAAATACCAAACTAGCAAACCTTGTAGGTACTATAGAATCCAGACAACTGATATACTACATACCTATACAATTTTTTTTATTATGTACTGAATATAGATATTAAGACCCCTTAAGGTAACCGAAAAAAATAAACAAATTTTAAATGCGATCTAAAAAATTCCTTATATTTATGAGATGGTAATATACCTTCTTTGGACGTAGTTTGAAATATTAGAGTGATATTTAAAGAGTGTCCCTTTTAAGAATATTATCTAAATATTTATTCCCTTTCAAACACTTTATTCCGGCTTCAATGAAAACATTGAGCCGATGTCATCATAAATAACCGTACTTTCCCTTGAGTTCTTGGAAAATATATTTTTATGTGTCGGAAGTGGGTTTCACATTAAAGTGTCTGTTTCAACCCCCTTTATTGAAATGTTATTGAGGGATGGATCAAGTATCCGATATCGTGTCACGCTATGATATACATTTGCTTCGAGGTTTTACTTGAGCAAAATATGATCTATTTACCCGCGTTCCCGAGGGATATCACATTTTCCCGGGATAAAAAGTAGCCTATATGCTATTCCAGGATATGCTCTATCTATGTGCCAAGTTTCATCCATATCCGTTTAGTAGTTTTTGCGTGAAATAGTAACAAACATACTTACATACAAATCTTTCCTCTTTATAATATTAGGATAAATATAGATTTATTAGATAATATTCAGTACTCTAAATTTATCTATAATTTTCTTGTACAATTTAATATTATAAAGAGAATAAATTTGTATTTTTGTTTGTTACTTACAAACAAAAATACTCAAGCTCAAAATTCTATAAAGCTTACGCTAGTAGTTTATATAAACATAAATATTGATTATCCAGCATCTAACCGAACCAAGTAGTTCCCTACTCAGTAAAATTATCTGTTTATTATTTACTTAACATTAAAAATACTTCTTTTTTGTTTCAGGTACTTTCCTGCATTTCCACCCTTAAGTGAGATACGCAATAACAAAGGATTATAATAAGCAGCCCACGTGTTTAATTACAAAAGAATGTACAAGTTTTAATAAAGGATAATCAACTCAAAGTAAAGTAAAGGTACGGCGTCTTATGGGCATTAACAAAACATAAATCGCGCAGCTTGGTTCAAAAACATTTTCTCACACAAAAGGCTTAAGATTTATGAAAACCAAAATATTTTTTTCTTTCTCTCATGGCCGTGTTTTCCTTGTCCTCGTATAGATAGAGATAGACGGCTCATTATCGACACCGCTATTATTTCTGAACAATAATGCCGGGGGTGAGGAGATAATGGGAGTCACAGATCAAAAAAACAGGGATATTGTAAGGTCGTAAAGAATTTTCTATTTATTTTTTGTAATGGGAGCGTTCACTGAACACATAAAGGGGTGTGATTGTGCAAGGTAACTTAGTACTCTATCTCGTTCACTAACTACGAACATATGTGAAAGGAACGCTCAGTAGTTAAACAACTCTAGTGGCAGCCCCATTACAGTGGTTTGAAAAGAATTAGTACAGCTCATAGTGGAGAATTCCTAGCACCATACCAATTTACGCCGTGAAGCAGTACTGCACTCGGTGAAATTACAGGCACATGATACATAGCGACTTCACATCTCAGGGTCGACAACCCATTGGCGATGCCCCTGGTGTTGCAAATGTTTATAGCAGCCGGTGACCACTTCCCATCAGTTGGACCCTCAGCCTTAAATAAAAAAAAACTGTCTTGTGCGAGTTAAGTTGCCAAGAATTTGTCTCGTTACCGCTTATGCAAGACACAAACTACTGACAAATTTAATATATCTCCTTGTATTTATGAGCAGCGAAGGTAAAGAAATAGCCGGTAATAACAACACCAAGGTCGGATTTATGTCCCTAATAATTACAGGGAGACATGTTCGCTTTTATTAACGAACTGTATTGTATTGTTTAGGGCCGTCATATGCCAATCATACTTGGAAAACCTAACAATACTACGTGTTCTTTATGGTGGAAAATTGTTGAGCAAAATATTGTGTAACATGATATTCATAATAACAAGACAGTGTTCTTCTAATGGATGTTTTATATGATGCAGGTCTTACTAACTCTTTACGCCCTGACGTGTCTTTCAAAGCGCAAGAACATTAACTGTATTTAATAAATAGGTTGATCCAAACAAAATTAAACTCTATTTGTGATGGAATTATGAAACCTATTTGAATACTCTTCTGATACTCTTAGCCACCTACACCGAAATACCAAAGACACCTACTTCGAAATAACGAGAATTATAAAATAAAAGATTCATATGATTTATTCTATATCTAATAACTTTAAAGGAAGGAACAAAACATATTATATTATTTATTATAATTATTTGGATCGGTATGTACTTTTCCACATTGGATAAGTCGTGAAGTTGAAGGTTTTTTTACCCATATCTTGTGAAACAGCACTTGATTACTCTGAAATACAACACTAAATGCTTCATGAGACCTTGCTCTGTTACAGTATCCCCTTATGATATCGAAATATACACAAACCATTGAGAAGTCTTATAAAACATCATGTATCATCCAACTCATGCTATGTGAAAAATACTATAGCTGGTATGGGGTGTGTATTCTAATAATAATTATTATTATCCTTATTCCCGACCCACTGCACGACTCACTTGATCGTGGGACTCTGTGGAGTGCGGACGTGTCTCAATATTATCTCAGCAGCAGCTATTGGTATAGTTAGTGTGTTTTATCTCTCACTGTTAATAACCATGGACACCACAACCTTTTGGAATAGAAATTTTACACACTATCTATAAACTACCGTTCAGAGTAAATCATGAAGCGCTCAGGAATATTAAAGAAATATAAGATGAATTAAGTTGATAATGCGATACAGAAGCTACTAGTCTAGAATATAATTAGGATGAAATAAAACATACATAGTATAATACAATACATACTTTAACAGCATTGTCTTTCAATCCTGTAGACGATTCTACAAAGTATTTCAGTTTTAGTCCATATACTTAAGAATTCTACAACTAAATGTGCTATAAGGTGCAAGATGAACAAACACGCAGTCCTAAAAAACGATATCGAAAATCTAGCCTGGAATTCATTATTCTTTCCGATAGTGTCAGTACAAGAGGGCCAACCTTGTGCCAACCCTCTCTTGTGCTAAAACTAATTTATTTCTAATCGAAAACTTCTGTGAGAGTAATTTGTCGATGTAAACTTGATTGGGAACCGGCAGAGATTAATAGAAAAGTTTTATCGAAATGGTGCTTAGTTCAATAGACAAAAGCAGCGAGATTGCTATAGCAAAAATCCGTGCTAGTGCGATTTAGACAAGCGCATTTAAAGGTTAAATATTTTTTGAAATCCAAAGAAATTTTGTTTGCAATTAAACGTTCAGTTACCAAAGCTAATGAGTTTATTACCGGCTCTTCTCAGTAAGAGTTACCTTCCGAACCGGCCTTAGAGTCTGACTATTCATAAAAGTCTTTAAAGTCCTATTTTAATAAATATATTTCAATAAAAAAAATTGTATACAACCTTTTTTATTCCTTCTCGATTATCCTTTAAGACTGGACAAAACAAAAATAAAGCTTTTCATAAAATAATCTGTCGTCCTCAATTCTTTCCGAATCCAATCCAAAAAATATTTTAAATTCCAAGTTTTTGAGATGGGTGTATGAATGATATTGACTCTTCTACGCAAAACTACTTGACGAATTTGATGAAACTTACCACATCAATAGTTTGTAACCTGGATTAGCACATAGGGCACGTATCCCAATTAAGTAAGAAGTAATATCCATTGAGAAAACGAGTGCAACCGCGAGGATAACTGGTTCTTAAATAATTTAAGTACAGTTTTGAACAATAACAAATAGGCCTTCACAGGCTCTTATAAAAAGATGTTTTCTTTATTATGGTCTTCTCAAGTGATTTTTTTTATTAATGTTTCTTATAATTTTAATAATTAATTAATTTGGGTGTCTTCAAGGCTAGAGTGAATAGGCTCTTAATAAACGAGTGCGCCTCAACATCAACGATTGCATCACTGCATACCATCACGTGGGATCGCAGTCAAGCACTAGTTTATATTATAAAAAAAAAAAAACAAAGTTATAATGATCATTATTCATCGGACCTATAGTGTTCACATAAACCTGATCTAGTTTCGTAACACTTATATTGTAAACTTCTAAAACTTCCTTCAATAATAATCCTTTTTAGCACCTAAAACCTCCGATGTACAGCAATTCGCAAAGTTCAAAGAATGCCCTCAATACCCGGCTTTGAATGAACCTTCTCAGACTAATGGCGAAACGGTACCTGACTTAAATAAATCCAGGAAGATATGATCTAAGAAATGCACGAGCGAACCGTTTTGACGGCTCGTGACTGCATTTCATCTTGTCCAGATTAGAACGACTCTTACCGAAGGAAATAACCTCCTGCTTTTAAAGAGATGCGAGCTCTCAAAGGGTCTTCAAGTTCTGGTCATCCACAGTACGTGGTGTGAATCCAAATATATTTAATATGTTCTTCATATTCATAATGTGTTTTTCGATTCGTGACGACATGTTTTAATAATGTTGTCGTGTGTAATTGTTCTTTATTTGTCGTGATGTGTGTTTTTATTGTGTTCATTTCAATGTATATTTATTGGGGATTATCTAAACCGTTACTAGAACGGTGGCTAGTTTGGAACAGAAAGAACATGGATATGTACTACAAAGTCTTAGAGTAGTAGAGCTCTTAGTGCAGAGTTCGTCTGGGGAAGTACTACCACCTTACCCATTTCCGCCGTGAAGCAGTAGTGCACTTGTATTACTGTGTTTCGGTTAGAAATGTAAAGGGGCCTGTGAAATTACAGGCACATGAGACTTAACAACTTCACGTCTCAGGGCCGACAACGCATTGGCGATGCCCCTAGTGTTGCAAATGTCGATAGGCGGCGATGACCACTTACCATCAGGTGGACCGTCTGCTTGTTTGCCGACCCAAGCGGTATAAAAAAAAATTGTTTGCTAAGATTACTCCATCAATAAATAAAGCCACCGAAATACGGATACCACCAGTCCGAAAGTCAGCCTTCGAAGATATCAATAATTAATAAGCAAACAAGTACCCAACTCTGGTCCATCATCATCTTAAACGTGATGATGATTATCACACTTCCATTCGACTTTAAAACTGACTATAAAAACGAAATTCAATCAAACCAGAAACACTGCTTTTCCAAATTGGAATCTCAACCCTATATCCATAAGCTTTCTTATCGAGTGAATACATCATGGTATTATGACTACTCGTAATTTTCAACGAGGGAATGAATTCGTTGGCTTTGGGAACAATATCCTCCTTTTCGGGATGAGATTTTAAAGTCGGCTTTAGTATAAGCTTCGTCCTAACTTCTGTCAATACGAACTTAAGTCGAAGTAGGCTTTGAGTCTCATAAGCAATAATGGGGTTAGTGTTACAAGTAGTGATGTGAGTGATCAAAACTTGCAAGTTATAGCTATTAAATACTACAATTATTATAAATGGGGAAATTACAGATCAAGAGACTTAACATCTTTACGTCTAAGGGTCGACATCGCATTGGCGATGCCCTTAGTGTTGCAAGTGTCCATAGGCGGCGTTGGTCACTAACCATTAGGTAGACCGTCTGCTTGTTTGTTGACCCATGTGACATAAAAAATAGGAATGTTTGTGAGCAATATGTATGGAAAGCAAGAACTACTAAACGGATTTATAAGATACTTGGAATATAGATAATTTACGTCCTGGATGAACAGATATGCTTAGCTGACGTCTCCTACCTATAAACTACCTACCTGCCTTTGAGCTTCATGAATTAAGTACTCAAGATTTTGTGATTAATCAGTGAGTGGTATTTAGTTTTTATACATATGTATATGTAGGTATCTGGAAGTTACCTAACATTTGAAATAACAAGAAGCAATGATGAAACCTCGATATAAAACCACATTTGTTGAATCAACGAAAAGTAACAGAAACCGCAGAAAAAAACAAATAACAATCAACACATTATGCATGATATATACTGAACGTGTAAGTACCTATATTACGCAATTGATTTGTTTACGATTTCTTAATATATTTTTACCAACCCAGTCTTAATAAATTTGCGGACCAAATAGCGCCGTAGGTGACGTCGCTCGTGGTAGCTGGATGCTACGGGCTTTTGCAAGTGTATGGGTACTTTGTTGTAACATCAAGTTAGAAATCTATCGCCAAGTGTGATCCAGCAGTTGCTTTTGATGGCCTTGTTTGTCTTCTGATCATTATATTCATCGCTGAACTCCATATAATGGGTAATGCTAGCCAGTTTAACACCAAACATACCATAACCAGGTCAAATGACCCATTTTGAACGTTGCATTGAAAATGCACGTATCATCTTATTGCTTTTGCACATTTGACTTCATGACTTTTTCTTACTAATTAATATACAGTTATACTATTTATTTCCCTTCCTAACAACCATATTTTATACATTCAAGCACGAAACATAAAGTCACATTTGACCCGCTATGGTAAAATAGGTACCTAGTAAGTGTTGGTATGATTAGTGTTAAAAAAAACATAGAATCGTCGAAGGATGCAAGCGACACAGACATTTCACGAGGAAGTCTACTTGAGGCCTATATCCAGAAGTAAAACTCACTCTGATTATAGGTACAGATATATAATATATATAGATATTTAAATATCCGCATAGTATTTCTACATCACTATTCTTAATCGAGTCTCGAAAGCGAGTTCATTCTACTGAAGCGAGATATGCCTAACTTAACCAGATTTTGAAGTCTTTTGAAATGGTACACTTTGAAGTAACGCGAACTAACGCAGGCGTATCCATTACATTTTAGTGTAGTGTTACATTTTAAAGGATTATTTTGTTTCTGAGTATTTTGCCTCGTGGGTAAGTTGTGATTTGTTTCGTAAACCGTTTGTTATAGACGAGAATATTTCGTTATACCTAAAGAATATCTCCGTCCCTTAGAAACGTAACCTTGTAGTCCCAAAGAGATTTTTCAGTTTAAATATATGTACTATGTCTCACATTTCCATTTGTTACACACCTGACACTTCTTTCGCTTCTCTACATTCATAAGTGTTTGCATAATATACCCTTCGTTTTGGGTTCTATTTTCCAGGCCGTTTATTACCATTTGCCCATTTGTTCGATGTTTTCTTTTTTAGGTTTCCCCTTAGGACACTTTCATTCAAACTTCCACTATAAATATCATTTGACAATCTTCATTAGTTTCAGTTGTTAGTTACATCGAGTACATTACATACCGTAATGAAAGTGGATTCGATAGGCTAGAGCTTTCGATGAAGACAAACACTGTGAGGAAACCAAAGCACGGTGGAAGGGTACCTAATACCCGCCAGGCTATCTCAAGTTGAAAATCTGTCCTCAAGCACCTACCGGTATGTTAGGTATGTAGGTACCTGAGACCCAGTTCTCATCTAGGTTTTGCGTGCTTTCCACCATTTTTTTCAGCTAAACGTGGTACCACGGTAAATTGCCTTATTTATATCCGAAACCTGACTTAGAATAATACCAAGCACACAGACTAAAATTTTCTTGGTTCTGTGGATAGAAAAAAAGTTTGGGTCTAAGTTGTAGTGCGTGCCCTTCGTCCCTATTCTTTATTGAGTAGATTTTCAACTTAAAGCTTCAAATTACAGTAAACTACTGTGCTATAGTTCAAAACTCACAGCTCAAACTATAGAATTCGATAATACGACTTTCGCGAAGACATTCGGCATCACTGCCACCACATACACCACTATATATGAGTATATAGTGTACCACTATACTCACAACTTTTAATTCGATTCAACAAACTGGCGGTTTTAAGCAGTAATATGATTAAATTAATAGCAAAGTATAACTGCTTACCTACCAGCTCTGTATTTTTATATCCGACATCCTCACATAGTATTAACATTAAAGCCCCCTTCGCCGTTTGTACGCTTAGATCGTTTTAAACTACGCAACGGATTTTGATGCGGTTTTCATCAATTGGCGAAATGATTCAAGAGGAAGGTTTATATGTTTGCTTATCCCTCAGGAACGCGGGTGAAACCGCGGGGAACTAGTAATATTATAAATGCGTAAGTATGTGAGGATGGGTCTATAGATGTTTGGTGTTCTTTCACGTAAAAAATAGCAAATGTATTTGGATGAAACTTGACACGTAGTTAGTTTATAACCTGGATTAACACATAGGAACCTTTCATCCGGGAAAAGTTAAATCCCTCGGGAACGTGGGGAAAACCGTGGGGGACAGCTAATGTTCAATAAGTGTAATGACTCGGCTGCGTTGGCTGTCTACCTCACTCGTGTAGGTATGCAACCTCGGCGTGTGAGGAGCACAGCTAATGCTGACCATGGCACAGTATATCTAATATAATACTTCTAGTGTATTATTAGAGTTATTAGTAATTGATGAATCACCGCTATTTAGATATCCTTATTAGGTTTCCGATGACAGCTATACCTATATATTTTGAAATAGTGTGTACAAAGTTTTATGGCCGTGTATAAGAGGCTAACATTAGAACCTTCAAAAAAAAAATGTGTGTAAAAATATAATTTATGTGTGTATAAAAAATTTTTTGTATGGTTACAACCATTTCTTTTCATTCCTTCATACCTTCTCATAATATATTAATGTATAATTCTCCGATAGCGAGCAACTGCAGTGAGTGGTTATGCGTAAGTAAAAAAAAAAGTAGCTAGATATACTTTTTTTTTTCTAAATCACTCCCTTTATTTGTTCATTAATAGGTTACATTACTGGGTGTTGGATATAAAACAATAATAAATTTTCAAACAATAAAATTTATTTAAAATAACGAGAAGGTAAATAAATATGAGTACGTAGTGTGTACAGGAGTAATTATTTCAGGAAATGACATGTGTCGCTAGCAGTACCTGAATCGAATAAAAACAGTATTTAAGCTATCAGAAAAACCACAAAAATATAGGAATTAAAATGACAAAATCATTTAGATAGACTATGATTTCTGTACCGAAACAAAGAAAACTTAAAATCGTTTTTTTATAGCTAAGTCATCAAACAAAAAACTAACATCATTTGTCCTGGGGCTCGATTCTGTAAGGAAAATGACACTAACTCGAGGATGTTTCATCGTGGCCTCCATGCTCTGTCTCTTTCGCTTACTACGCTAATACTACTAATCACGTGAGAGGTAAGCTCTCAGAGGCCTCCGTGAAGCGGCTCGCCGACGGAGTTTGTATAGGCTGAATAAGGGGGCAACTTGGAAGACCCTTTTATTAGATACCCATGACATGGAGGTGGCTTATGAATTAATAAAAGACCATCATAGCACGTCCGCCATATTGGATTCAGAATGACGTCACTTAGCTGTTCATGCAATGTCATCAAAAACTATTGAGTGTGCAAAATTTTAGCTCATTCGGAGAAGCGACTTTTTCTAATATTGAGTTGCAAGATTTGTCTCAATAAAAGCCCAATTTATTTTCAATCCAATTATTACATGCATTACAATATATAATATTAAATAAAAAAGAAAAATTCCATCTGATCTTCAAAATATAACTAATTATATAATATAATTACACTTGTTATATAATTGTTATATCAGATGAATTCTATGGTAATAATCACTCCCTGGGAACCCCTTCTCGGGTATCGGCCTCCTCCAGGTTTTGTCTTCTATCCACTTTTTGTTGTAAAACATACTAACAGGTGAAGTGAAATAAAAGCTAGTTTAATAGAACTAGTCCAGTTAGAATGAGCCTTTACCTTTTATTGGTCACGTACCGCTAGATTAAACTCTCGAGCCCTGTAAAATTGTTCCTACAACAGTAATTATAACTAAGCTTTTGGACACACCCAAATGAAATGCGTTCTTAGAACAACAAAACTAATGTAATTGTAAACGTAATTGGATTTACAGCAAGCATTCTGTTCCTAGGATTGTTTTCGAACTCCTTGGAGATGCTAATTGGTCTCCGCTTTTGGAAATAAAGGTAGAATAAGTGAAATGTAAGTAATGCTGCCAACTTCTGCTTTCCTTTATTTAAGATAGCTGTCTCCCGCGGTTTTACCCGCGTTCCCGAGGGATATCACATTTTTCCGGAATAAAAGGTAGCCTATATCCTCTATCGATGTGCCAAGTTTGATCCATATCCGTTAAGTAGTTTTTGCGTGAAAGAGTAACAAAGATACTTACATACAAATCTTTCCTCTTTACAATATTAGTATAGATAAGCTTCCGTTGCGGGTTCGCTCATGTTTGATTTAAATCGGTCCAGTAATTCTTGAGTTAATTCATTAGAAACAATTTTTCCTCTTTGTGATATTAGTATAGACTAGCTCTCGTCTCGGTTTTGTGTAATTGTTACATTCCATCCAAATCCGCCAAGCTTGATTGAATCTCTAAAAGTCAAAGTTTGACAATTATAAAATTACTAATTGTCTTCGGTTTCTGCCGTGTTCCCAAGGACTGTGACGTATTCCCATGATAAATAGTAACCTATGCGTTATTCCAGACTATAATCTATCTCTGTCCCAAATTTCATTAAATCCGTTCAGCCGTGCTTGCGTGATTTAGTAACAAACATCCATCAATCCAAATTTTCGAATTTATAATAGTAGTAATATTAGAGAAATTACTTAATTGGAAACTTAAAAAACAGAATTTGAACCATTGCAGAAAATTTTCGACTAATTCCAGGATGTACAAAATCGTTCAAATGAAAAATCAACTTCCCAAATCGTACCGACTTTCTCTTTAAATACTCGACTGAACGCACTAAGCTCTCAAAAGCCTTACGTATCCTTACATCCTCAAGTGTCACTTCACAATCACGATAACAATATTTTACCTGTAGTTATGTACTATGAAATTCATCATTAGATCCCCCCCCCTCATTCTACACTAAAGTGCCGCATAAATACACACGCATCGGCGATAAATTTCAACCTACCCTCGCGTTTTGTATAACATTCCCCACTTAGGGTCCCTCACAATAAGTCAAGTCCTAAGCAAAGATGAGGGGAAGCGATCCCCCAACACGAAAGATATTCCATACTCGTCTATATCGTGGCGTAACGTAATCTAAATGTAAAATTGATATTGGGTGGCGAAAATCTGAATATATACGTTTAGGTGTGTGTAAAATCTGCAAGTGAATAGTCTATTTTCACGTCGCGTGGTTTACCTTTTAGGGTTTATTTTTGGCTTACGATTATCTCCATATTTGTTTTTTTTTTGCCTTTATTTGAGACATGAATATACATTTTTTTCCGCCTCTTTTCAACATTTACACTTATAGTTTTCTTTTTTATTTATTTTACCAAAGTATTAATAAGTAATAGACATAAAATAACATTCTGTCAAACCGCAATAGAAAAGCTCTCTTATTTAATAATATTTCATTAGCACTTAATTATTTTACAATCTAATCTTATCTTATAAGGTTACTTAACGTTGAGTTACATCAAAATCAGTTTTGCCCCTTTTGTGTGCCCCTCCTTACAAATTTTGGCATTTATAATATTAGTAGGATTTCCAGGCATGACCTGACACATACTTTTACCAAAGCACGCCAATTGCTAATAAAGTACCTAATGCCAGTCTCCTGCAATCTCTATTTTTATAGAAACAGGTAATTATGCTACGGAAAATCGAGCTAATGAGCGATTCAACGACCGGGGATTTGATGCTATAAGGTAAATGACACTAGCTCGTCGAGGTTTCGTCGCGGCCTCTATGCTCTGTCGCTTTCGTATACTACGCAATTACGTGAGAAACTCGCTCTCCGAGGCCTCGACGCGCTGGCGTGAGGAGAAGATGGAATCTGCTGGAATAAGGGGGATGGATTATAGTACCTCTGTAGTGCACTTGTGCTGACAATATCAGTGAAAACAGTGGGTGTCGAAGCAGCTTTTTTTTTTTATAAAAACTTGAGCGCATTTGACTAGATCTGACCTGATGGAAAGTGACGATGCAGTCGAGGATGGTACACGCGAACTCAAAAGGTTTTCATTTTTTATTATCTATCTTTACTAGCACCTGGATTGTGCTCTCAGATTACCTTGAAGCTGATTTCATAATATATTGATGGGTCGACGCGCGAGCAGTGTGTGACAACACTTGTACCAACGCCAATGTAATACAAAATTGTTTGCAACGTCGATTCCGAGAGCTTTAAACTCACCCTGCAGTATCCAATAATTTCTCAAACATTTACTGTAACTAAATAGGTAGGTTTCAAACAATGCCGTCAAAAAATCACTACGCTCATAGAATATTAATTATTTACATAATAAATGTTTATTAATATTTGAAAAGTAATTATACGCCGTTGAGGTGAATACGTCTGGAGGCAGCGATGCTAATTAAATAACTGTTAAACAAATAATGAGTGAGGTGTCATGGCCTAGTTGCAACTTGGAAGAGTGTGAGTCAAAGTTGACCCAAGGCCTTTGTCTCTTTAGTAGTTAGAAAGAGAAAGAAAACTAAATTTCTAGCAAATTTAATGTAACTGATCCTAGGATTTATATAATACTAGCTGTCCCCCGCGTTCCCGAGGGATGTAACATTTTCCCGGCTCTAATAATATCCTATGTTACTTATAATACCTCCAAGAATATGTGTACAAAGTTTCATGATGAAACTAATTAACCGTAATTAGTTTTCGCGTGAAAACGTTTCATACAAACTTACATTCACATATATAATTTTAATTTTGATTTACTCTCCTGAATTTGATAGAAGTTGGTACAAAAAGAAATATAAATGTAGAGAATATGTGATGCATTATCACATATGATGTATTTGACACATAAGAGCCTAGAAAGGCGAGTAAAACCGCCGGGGGCAGCTAGTCACTTATAAAACAATCTAAGATATTGCTTCTGTTGCCTCTAACTAACGTAACCTCGAACATAATAACCCATTACAAATAATAGGGTAATGAATAAATACAATTCATGTCATCTTAGAGGCGAATACATTGTCCTTCATAAGTTTTGGAAGAGAAAAAGTGGACAAAACACATTGGCCTCATTTCATGAACACAAATACTTGACATCAGCATAACGATTATTTCTATCGAGGCCTCGGAGTATAAAACAAGGAGATTTGTCTTCTATTGGGTGGCTGCACGGTAAGATAGTTCACGTAATTTCGCATATTTTTTTCTTTAATAGAAATCTCATTGACATCAACAGGTACAGAGACTTAACTTAACCTGGATGTAGCAAATGTCCATAGGCGGCGGTGACCATCAGAAGAACCCTCTACCAACTTGGCATTTAAAAATCCGGGTGTGTCGTAAAGAAACGATATTAGTGAAAATTTAGTATTACAGGGAAACAGTTAAATTATACATCACTCACTTTTGAATAGCATGGATTGTGGTTATCATAAATTTGTTTTTGTCACACAAAAAAGGTTGCGGATTTCAACTTCAAAGCCATAACCAGTTTCACTAAAAAAATGTGACGTTCGGCGGAGAAAAATAAATTTTTACACCCTCCTCGTTTTTCTCATCTGAGATCGGGCCTCCAGAAGTAAATAGCGTAGAAATATCCCTCAGGGTCCCCTGTACAGATACAGATCGCTAGGGTTCTTTTGTAAGATAAAGTCCTTTGCGATACAATCTTAGTGTGCGAGAGAGAGGGTGTGGGATAGTTTTATTGATGGCAAGAATTGTATTTTGGTGCATTTTTATATATATCAGATTTGACGTTTCCTTGCATTGGTTTAGTTATTATACAAGATGTTCATTCATGTTTTGCCTCAAAATTTTTTTTCAAAGTGGTCACCGCCGCCTATGGACATTTGCAACACTAGGAGCATCGCCAAAGCGTTGTCGACCCTGAGACGTGAAGTTGTTTAGTCTCATGTGCCTGTAATTTCACCGGCCCCCTTGGACAAAAACTGGAGGCTTTGGAAGTGAAATTACTTTAAATTTGACCTTGATAAATGCCCGCAAAGAATTATTTTTTTTATTTTATTTATTAAAGAAACAAACAGCTATTATTTCACATATAAAAACAATAAACTAAAGTAATACAATTGCCAAAACAGTTTCTACAGCTAGGTAATAACATTGCTTTTTATCTTATGAATAGACAGGTGCAAAAATAAAGAAATTACTATAACTAAATTATGTACTTAACTTAAACTAATTATAAAAAGATTAATCATATTTTTAAGCGGAAACATCACGCAGCCCATCGCTGTCAACTGACTTTAAACGGCTGCGGAAGGCGCCCATCCTCTCGTGAAATATATCGATGTGACTATAAGAATGGTTGTAACTATTACAGGCTCTCACTATAAATCGGTTTTTAGTATAGTTAGAACAACAAATAGGTGTAAAGAAAATATATCTTTTGCGTGCACGAAGCTTGGAACACTCAAAACCTATTTTATTTAAAAGATACGGCGAATCAACAAAGTTGTTTATTATTTTGTGTAGAAAAATTTGGTCCCTATGTTCACGTCGCCTTTCTAATGATACAATCTGATTCATGCCGAGGTTCGTAAATCTGTACTTTAAACGCTTAATAAATTTATTTTGTATTCCTTCTAATTGTTTTATATATTTATCATACACAGGATTCCAGACTATGGAAGCGTATTCCAGTTGCGACCTTACAAAAGCGTTGTAAAGCAAAATTAACGTGTTCATGTCTTTAAAATCAGTACTTTGACGAAATACAAAGCCAAGCATCTTATAGGCCTTAGCCGTGACTTTACAGATGTGTTTGTCAAAGTGTAATCCACTATCCAGGTGAATCCCAAGGTCTCTCACCTCATCTACCCTCATAAGTCCTTTATTATAAAGTTTATAATGATTTATAATGGTTTTGAATTTTTAATACCCATTTCTCCCGAGCGAATTATGAATTGTATGTAAAAAAAAAACGAGTTCTAGTTTATAACTAGTATTTTGTAAACGTGACATTCCACCATTAATCAACGACTTTTTCAAACAACTTTTAGGTATTAAGGTGTTTTTTTGCTGTAACATGTAAATTTTCTAGACATTAAGTAGGTACAGCCAGCAACATAAGTAGCTGAACAGATCCAAGTTTACAAAATAACTTTACATTGCATCTATCTATGATATGAAATGATTTGTTCCGACAAACAAGCAGATGGTCCACCTGATGGTAAGTGGTCACCGCTGCTAATGGAAATTTGCATCACTAAGGGATCGCCAATGCGTTGTCGACCCTGAGACGTGAAATTATCAAGTCACATGTGCCTGTAATTTCATCGGCCTTACCATTCTAATCGAAACACAGCAATACAAGTGCACTTCTCCTTCACGGCGGTAGGTAAGGTGTAGGTACTTCCCCGGACGAACTCTGTAGCTCTACTAATCAAACTACTACTCTACATTATGGATTCGTTTTAAGAGTTCCGCCCCCTTATTCATATAATACAATCTTTGTCCGCGAACTGCTTCATGGAGGCCTCGGAGAGCTTATCTCTCACGTGATTAGTAGTATTAGCGTAGTTGGCGAAAGAGAAAGAGCACGGAGGCCGCGACGAAACATCCTCGAGTTAGTGTCATTCTCCTTACAGAATTGAGCCCCAGGTGTTTTATAATTTTGGATCTACTAAGCTTCTGTTGCTGACAGTACGTACAACCGCTTTTGCCAAGTGTGAGGGTCAGTAACAACTGTACCTAAATGTCGTACTCATTACATATTTTCAGCGCTACCCGAATTGTCCATGTCGCAGTCACCCATTGTAGCCGACTTTCAAAGTGTCTAGACTTAATTTGAATTTCTGAACACAGTAGAGGGCTCTACGGACGCTTTTATTTTGAGTAATACGACGAGAAATGAGAATATTTAGACAAAAGCATTTGTTGAATTTCTGAAAGGGTTTTGTAATATTTCGCATTTAATTATGTGGTAAGTTATGGTATGGCTGAAGATGGTAGAAGGAAAATTGAATCACAAGTGACGGCTTTAATTAAAAATACTAACACTAAAATATTTGTTAAATCTCTATTCATTTTATTTATTTATTTATAAGAGGAAGATCTACAGCTAATTTAACAATCTAGATTTTTTACATATGTAGATAACAGAGAGCCATTAACAGATCCTCACGATTAGATAACAAGATAGTATTAAGTGTGAGTCAAATAACTGGTAAGGCAACTAGTAAATAGTATTAAAATGTCATAATAATTGACTTTGACAAGAAGAGTAAAAGGAATATTCACATTTAACTAAACAAATTTGGGTTAGTACTACTTAAAGAAGTTCAGGTAGCTGCCGTCTAGCCGAGCCAATGCTTGTACACTTTAATACTAGCTACCCTATCCCGGTTTGACCCGCGTTCTGAGAGATCTAATCTTTTGGTATTATATTCTAGCCTCTCGGTAATAGTGTAGCTTTAAATCAATGAAAGAATGATTGAAATCGGATGAATAGTTTGGGAGATAACCGTGTTAATAATATTAGGTTATCATGTACTAATTTTATATTGGAAAGCCTCAGCACTCGGAAACGACTGTTGTTTTCTGCCTGGCGGTCGGCGAGGTGACACGGTGATAGAGCGTCGAGCTAGTGACAGCAGGTCTAATACGTCCTGAAGATGCTTCGTATAGAAGCGAAACAGGTGTCGATTTCCTGTTGAGTTTCCTTGTTTGGGACTTGACAGAGAAGGTTACTAGATATTTATTTTTTTGTATAATCTTAATAACTGTTGTGTTTAATTAAAATAAATAAATATCCCGGAACATCCTTTACACACGGCCATCTGGTCGCAAACTAAGTAGAGCTTGTACTGTGGAAACCAGATAACTGATATATTATATATACTACATTTTTTTTCTAAATACATACTTATATAGATATTTACACCCAGACACAGAACAAACAGACATGTTCATGCACACAAATGTTTATCCTGGGTAGGAATCGAACCCGCGACCTTCGGTTTGGCAGTCAGAGCGTTAACCACCAAGCCAACTGGCCAGTCAAATATACATCAGTGGCAATTTATCTGTATGTCACTTATAACTCGACTACCAATTGATCGAATTCACAAATTGATGGATTATCGACACATAAGTCAAGTTTAGAGAGTGATTAAAACAAATATCCAAAGCAAAACATTTCAGGGTTCAGTTAGCACAATGAATTCGACAACAAAAAGTAATTAACACTATACTCGGAGATAGTTTGTCTGTATGTTTATTTTAGCACATAATTAAAAACCAATTAGTAAAGCATGCGGCACATTATTGAAATGACGTAAATTTCATTAATTGAATATTGCTTACTTGCCAGAGTACAGTTATATTGTAGCACATCGTTAGAAACAATTGGCCAACCAAAACGAGTTAGAAATGTTACAGAAAAATATATCGTAAAATTCTTTAGTTAGAGCATATTTTCAATCGTAATAGAAACCATATTTTCTTAAGGTACGTTTCTAAATTGAAAATTTCATTCGCTATAGAAACCGATCCCCAATTGATCATTTCTGGTGAATCGAAGTGAATAGGAAGCCAGTAACAGCCGAGGTCCAGACCCTTTTAAGGGGCATCTTCAGCTTATTTCTGCAACTCAACCTACCCTCGGTTGAGAGTCATAAGCAGTCAACAAATTATCCGCTCAATGTTGAAAAAGTATTTGTTAAGGAGTTATAACATTTCGAATGGCGTGAACATATATTCAAAAAGCTGTAAAAAAAAAAGTAACGGGCCAATTAGCTTAACGGTTAGATACCCTGACTGCCATGCCAACGGTTGTGGTCTCGATTCCCACCCAGGACAAACATTTGTGTGCATGAACATTTCTGTTTGTTCTGTGTCCGGGTGTAAATATAAGTATATATGTCAATCAGTTATCTTACAGATAGCTTCAGTAGCGTTAAATTTGACCTTCATAAGAGCCCTCCGCGGCCCTAAACTGAATAAATGGTTTTGAATTTTATCTAGTTTCTATAGAAAAACCGTTGCTTAGTTTGGGATCAGATGGCCGCGTGTAATGAATGTCCCAGAGTCTGACTGCCAAAACGAAGGTCCCGGATTCGATTACCACCCAGGACAAACATTTGTGTGCATGAACATGTCTCTTTGTTCTGTGTCTGGGTGCAAATATCTATATAACAAATATTTAGAAAAATAAGTAGTATATACGTAGTATATCAGTTATCTGGCCGTGTGTAAAGAATGTCCCAGGATATTTATTTATTATTCCATAATATTATTGACGTTATTGTAGATTCTATTATTGAAAGATGATTGCATCGACATATTGAGTAACAACTCAGACATTGATTGACCCAATTACTAAATTTATTATAACAATGATAATTGGCTGACCTCAAGTCATAAATTTGATTCATTGGAATTTTCTGATGCAGAAATAACTTGTGATAAATATTTCCAAGATGAGTTTTTTGGTTTCGTTCTGTAGTATTAGCAGTGTAATATAGTAATTAATTTAGGTTTAAGTGCTATATATAGTATTAGATGATTATTATAGGGGTATGTTTTAGTTGAAAATAATGTTTTCGGTTTTTAAACTAGAATAGAAAAAGCTGACCTCCGAAAGAATTTCGGGTGGTACACTTATCCCTACCATGCTATCCCTACTATAAGTGCACTTTTTATTCATTTATTTCTACCGGTAGGGATAGGTGCACTGCACATTACCGAGCTATCCCTACTGGTAGGTAAAAAGAAATATCAATAATACTATTTTAGTTATTTTTTAACAAATACAAATAAGTAAATGAAAAAAAAAATCATTTTTTTTAAATTATAATATATTTTTATCTATAAAATCTTTTTTTTTGTTTCTTATAAATTAATTGAAAGAATATAAAATGTATATTTGTCTCATGTGCCTGTAAACGTGCACTTGTCCCTACCAGTAGGGATAGCTCGGTTGGGATAAGTGTACCACCCGAAGGTTGGATGGACGCTTGAGACGAAGGAGGCTTGGATGAAAAATTTGCAGAAGAGTTTTATTTTAATATTATTACTAGCTGTCGCCGTGCGGTTTCATTCGTAAAAGAAGCCTTTGGAAACTGCCAATCATCCCCGAGGAAATAGTTGATCCGTAAGACGTGCAAAAAGGAGAAAAAAAAGACTTTTGCATTTATAATTTTACTTGCAGTTTTATCTGAGTTAACGGGATGAAAATCCCTCTTGATATCAACGGCTATGTGTGTGCCAAATTTTATCAAAATCGGCTTAGTCACTCTACCATGGATGCGTACACAGACAGAGTCACCTTCGCGTTTATAATATTTACATTTTGATTTACTTGACTATGCGTAATAGCAAAAACCTAAAGGATTTTTGCGTCATTAATATACCTCGTGTACAAGAAAGAGACAAAGATATGGAACACAATGAAAGGTAATCTAGTTAAGTAATATAAAGCGTGGGTTTGTCTTGTAGCTAGTATCAATTGCCTTTGTCCATATGTCTTGATAAAAGTCAATTGTACAAAAAAGCCTCTTGAGTAAAACCATCATCATTTGTTAACAGCGTGTGTATTACATATAAGGACTCCTTTTTGGCGCTTCAGAATGTCATGGGAAAATGAACTCTATTTCAATGAGACAGGGTTCATATGCTTCATCAAGTAACTATTGGATCAACAGAGTTCATAGCATTCGTAAATGTCAAGATTTTAAATGAATGTTTCTACTTATCTAAGAGTTTTTTTTTTGCATATTCAGCGATTTTATTGTGAACTCATTAAACCCTTAAATTTTACTGAGGATGTAGGTACAATCAGAAATAACATTCCTTAAGTTTGTTATACCTCTAACTTACCGGTCACAAATTCTATAAATGCAACGTACATGTCAGTCAATAAACAAAATAAAAGTATTATTTCTCTACTAGCTGTCCCCCGCAGTTTCAGTTCGCAAGGGATGTTACATATTCCGGGAACAAAAAATCCTATGTGGTAATCTAGGTTATAAACTATCAATTTGCTACGTTTCATCCAAATCCGTTTTGTAGTTTTTGCGTGAATCCAAACATTCATACTAACATCCGCATTGATAATATTAGTAAAATGGGATAAGTTGTGTTCTGTACTTTTTTATTCTGTTTGTTACAATGTGACATTTCCATCTGACACTACTGTCTGTTGAAAATATGATTTCTACTGTTGAATAATTTATTTACTGCATAATACAGTTTGTAACGTTATATCTATGGAACAAAGTAGATGCTACATGTTGTCCTATTTTAGCCGCTTCAGTAGTAGGTCTGTTCTCTTCTGTTCTTAGTGTTTATGTCTAGCAGACCGACTAACAGGCTAACGGTCCACCTGATGGTAAGTGGTCACCGCCACTAGAATAGTCAGACTTTAATATCAGTTCGGAAGGTGGTTTGGACATTTGCAACACCAAGGGCATTACTAATGCGTTGTCGACCATGTGCCTGCAATTTCACTGGTTTTTTACCTTACCACATTTAGCCACATTATCAGTCACCACTGTGAGATTGTGGTCACCACACAAACCTATTCATAGTGAAATAAGGATTCTTTTTGATGCATAATGTGCTGTACCACAATCGAATTAGGCATCACTTATTCAGCGTGATTGCGTATCATACACTTATGATCCTGGGTCCTTTAAGCGGGGCGTGAAAAAGCTTCTCTCAAGGCCGTCAAGGTGAGGGCCATCTTGCCACAATGCTATGCTGGCTGCTGGGATGATGGCCATCACTAGGGGACTTCATTGACTGCTTAACATCAGGCAGCATGGAGTCAAATGGGCGGTAGCAATAAAATAAAAAAAAAGTACTGAGCGAGAGAGACAGAGCATAGCCGCGACTAAGCATTATCGAGCTATTGTCACTTACCTTACAGAATCAGTTCCGAGTTACGTTATAGTAACACAACACACAACAGTACAACAAAACCATTTATTTCTGGATTTTCATGAATATTATCTACTGGCTGTCCCCCGCGGTTTCACTCGTGTTTCTGAGGAATGTAACATTTGGCCGGGATAAAAGTATTCTCTGTGTTATTCCAGGGCATGTTCTATGTATGTGCCAGGTTCCCAAATCAGTTTAATAGTTTTTGCGTGAAATAGTAACATACATCCATACATCTAAACATCCATTCTCAAAAACTTTCGGATTAATATTAGTAGGATACTCAGTTCTGTTGTCTCATATATCCTTCAATGCAGCGCACGCAGGGCTAACATTTCAAATCTCTTTGCACTTCAGATCTACAAAAATAATACATCATACTTTAATCCTATAGTAAGAATGGCTCGTCAATTTAACGAATTGTCTAAAAATAATTCAGAAGTTGATATTTTTGATCCTAAGTTTAGCAATTTAAAAAAGAACCATAAAGGATATCCTCCAAATCAAACCAGTTCATACCCAGCAGATAAATTAATTCTAAATAAATAATATTTATTTATAGTTTCTAAATAATAAGATTTTTAACTATTTTGTCATTTGGGAGTGCTCACCTGCACTTTCATCGCATTTGTCTTGGTGTTCATTTCTAGTTTTGTTTTTCTGTATTCATATGTTTTGAGTTACAACCCAGCTGTATACGTGTTATTACTTATTATGTGGTTACCTTTTGGTTGTACCTTGTTTTGTGTATCCTAAATAAATAAATAAAAAGTATGTGCCTCCACATCAAAATAAATATGTTGTCTTCTAATAACAGATATTCTTCGATATAATATTTTAATACACAAGTGATCATTCAATATGATGACAGTACTTTCACCTTGTGACAAGTTTTTTCCATATGTCAATGTTTACAAACACCTTGTCAAGGTTACGGTTACTTTCCGCTTTGCTAATGAGAGAGAGTTTATGAATATAGTGATAGCAATAAACAGGGTAAGTGCGTGTCGGGTCTGTCGGGATTTTTTTATTATTTTAGTTTTTTATTTATTATTGAACAAACATAAATACATGAAAAATAAATCAGTTGGTTGACTATTTACTTACTAGTAAAGCCTACTTAGGTTTTGCTAAATTACAGCGGACAGACAAACAGGATGGTACCGTAAAGGGTTCCTTGTTTACAACGGAAGGAAATGCCATAGATTGTAGGTTCGATTCCCACTCATGACACACTTTTGTATGCATAAACATGTTTGTCTGTTCTGTGTCTGGATGTAAACGTCTACGTATTTAAAACAGTAGTTTATGTAGTATGTCAGTTATCTGGTTTCCGTGGTACAAGCTCTGCTTAGTTTGGGATCAGATGACAGTGTGTAAAGAACGTCCAGTGCCGGATTAAGCAAGTGCGGGGCCCGTAGCATATTCTTTCGAGAGCCCTTTGGTCTGCTATGGGTTCCTAAGTATAAAGTGGTAAAAAAAAACAATCAGTGGCCTTAGACACGCGGGGCCCCCTTTAACGGGTGGCCGCCTTTTGGGCGGGGCCCGTATATTGTGGGGATTTAAATGTTTGTTACATTTTTCTTTGTTTGTTTCATTTCCTTTAGTTTAGGACCTAAAAAGGCACTAATGAAGGTCAAATGTAAACATAATTAAATTATTAGATACCCGCCCTGGCATCACCTGATGCATCGATTGGGAATGATATAATTGTATCATATAAATAAACTTTCCGGAAGAAATTCGAAAATACCATCAATATCTATTGCATCGTAGCAAAGATTTTGAGAGGTAGAGCTCTTAGAGCAGAGTTCGTCCGGGGAAGTACTACCACCTTACCCATTTCGGCCGTGAAGCAGTTGTGCACTTGTATTACTGTGTTTCGGTTAGAAAGGTAGCCTGTGAAATTTCAGGGACATGAGACTTACAAATTCACGTCTCAGGGTCGACAACGCATTGGCGATGCTCTGGTGTTGCAAATATCCATAGGCGGCAGTGACCATTTACCATCAAATGGGCCGTGTACTTGATTATCGGCTCGTATTGTATAAAATTAAAATATAAATATACATACATATAATCGGACAAACAGACTGACAGAAATACTAACTTTGCTCTATTCTATTAAGCGATTTGGTTTCCACAATATCTCTTGATTTGTAGAATCAGGTGGTGTGTTCAAAGAAATGTCTTTAAGCATTACAACTTTTATTAACTGTGTCCAGTACTGCATTGCGTCTAAATGTAGGTACACACTCGTTGGAGCTCTCGCTTTTTTCTGAAACTTTCGCCGGCGAGCTTACAACCACTCGACAAAGATAAATAAAAATTTCGGCGTAATCGGATAAATGGTATAAATGCATTGATGATAAAATTAACAAGCAACTATTTCGATTCGGTTTAGAGTTATAAAGATCGGCTAGTGATCGGAGGTACTGGGTCACGTCTTTGGTGGACTGTGGATGTCACTTATTAAGACCTTCGTTTACCTCTTCGGGAATAATAGGCGTGAAGTAACGTATTTTCATTATTTAATACAGGGTTTCTCTAACTAATGGCCCCACTACCCCTTTTTGTCAGTGCTGGATTAAGAAAGCGCGGGGCCCGTAGCAAAGTCTGTCGAGGAGCCTTTTTTCTGCTATGGGTTCTTAAGTGGTAAAAAAACAAACGTTGGTAGGTGGCCTTAGATACGCGGGCCCCCTTTTCCGCGGGGCCCGTAGCTATTGCTACTCTTGCTACGTGGTTGATCCGGCACTGCTTTTTGTCTTCTCGAACTGTGTCAACATATGGACCAATTTTGTCAGTTTAGATCGCTCTTCATGATTAAAAAAAAAACAAAAATGGTCGGTCTTTATGATGTTAGCGCGAATGTCCTACGACCAACTACCGTACCCCAGTGTGAGAAGACCTGATTTAATTCATAAAAGGCACAAATCAATTGCTCAATCAGAACGTTGTCCTTAGAATGACTAAGCTGGCGCCATAAAGGCAACGTTGGTACCGTAACCCAGTTAGTAAGTATTTATGACTAGCCTGGCTGCTTTCGTAATGTGCAATTTATTATCGACTATATGTACTTACGTTAGGTACCTATTTGGTTTATCTAAGCCCATAGTTCTGTTACTTTACTACTGTTGAATAGATAATCTTTATTCTAAATTCTGATTTCAAATGAATTTGGCGTTGCACGTTAAAGTCGATGTTATGCAAAAATCAGCTTTATGGCTTTGGTGTTAAAGTACATCTATTGATCCAAAGGTTAATTATATGATGATGATGATGGACCTTAGTATAACGGTTTAGGGTTCATTTTTCTAACTGTCAAAACTGGCTATAGCTAATAAATAAATATCTAGTTCGATTTTAATACGCGGCCATCTGACCAATAACAAAGCAGAGCTTGTACTATCTAAAATGACTATATAACTGATATACTATATAATAAAAATAAAAAAATTATTTTTTATTTATAAATAAATATTTAAGCGGGTTCCCATAATATATTATAACAGATAGGTTTTTTTGACGTTTTTATAGATATTGGTACGGAGCCCTACGTGCGCGATTCCCACTCGCGCTTGTTTAATATAATTTCCAAATATCCTTGAAAATTATTAAAAAAGCGTTCGTATTTATTCAATATGCTTGAGCATTTATATTAAATACCCTCCAGGCGTTTATTTGAATATAACAGGTATTGGATTATTTTGTGTTTGTACGAATACGCGGACGGATAATGCCCAGAAAGGCCAATCCGGTAGACTTTTTTTTTTCCATCCGGGTACGAAGCTTATGGTGCGTGGAAAATTAAATTTAGTTAAATTAAATAAAGTAAATTAAATTTGCGAAAGCTTTTTTGTATGAAATAGTTCTACAACGTACTAGTAGTAGGCACGTTGTCACAGTAGGTTTAGAATAAGTTCTAATATAAAGAAGAATGATATGTAATACTGTCCCGAGTAGTAGACCTCATAGTGAAGAGTTCGTCCGGGGATGTACTACCTTACCCGTTTCTGCCGTGCCGAAGCAGAAGTGCACTTGTATTACTGTATTTCGATTAGAAAGGTAAGGGGGCCGGTGAATTACAGGACATGAGACTTAACAACTACACGTCTTAGGGTCGACAACGTATTGGCGATGCCCTTAGCAAATGTCCATAGCCGGCGGTGATAACTTACCATCAGGTGGACCGTCCGGTTGTTTGTCGGCCCATGTGGTATTAAAAAACTGTTTATTTTGCATGGTCGACTTCTTTACATTTTTCTCAAATTGTATGTGCGGTCAAATGCAAGTGGGACTTGCACACGATAGATACCACATTACAATATTTAATATATCGCCATATAAAAACACGTTTTTAGCTATGGACTACATTTATTTTTTAAATGCATTTTATCTATTTTTTTTCTCCCATCGTTGTAGTCAAGCAGAAATTTATTCAGCATTAAAACTACGCAAGTCTTTCATCCTCATTTCCAAAGCAGGAACAGCAACGGGATAAACACCTGAAACAAACCGTCTAATTTAAAAAGATTATGCCAGCAGATGTCTCTGTATGCATGACAGGGTTCATCCTAAAGTTGTCACCCTATCGCGCTTACACGCCTTCAGGCTTTGCATAATTTAACTTACTAAGAGATGGTAACTGCAATTTGTACACACTTGCGACTTATCTTCTTATATTATATTATTATCGACATCTATATAATAATTAATGTCTGTCCCCCATACTTACCTTATTTTAATTATCCGTTGCCGAAGAAACTTTAGTGAGTTGTTCTAAATACGCCTGCGAATGTTCCTGAAACAAAAGTCGTATTGCAATGCATGCCGGGAACAGCTAGTCTATATTCATATAAGCAAAATGGGGTTCCTTTGACGCACCATCACATTAAAACTACTGAACATATTGGGATGGGACTGCTACCACCTTATCCATTTCCGCTGTGAAACAGTAGTGCACTTATATTATTGTGTTACGGTTAGAAAGGTAAGGGGTCGGTGAAATTACAGGCACATGAGCCTTAACAACTTCACGTCTCAGGGTCGACAACGCATTGGCGATGCCCCTGTTGCAAATGTCCATAGCTGCCTGTTTGACAGCCAACGTGGCACAAAAGAAATGCAGCTATCTCTAATATAGGTCAATATAATCTGTTATATTTATAAATAGGATGTCCCTTCGATAAAACCTCGGAAGTTATTTCATCGGATTATGAGTAGCAAGTTTTGGAGAGAAAAGTTGTTTAGGAACTTGCATGGTTGTGATGTTTGGACGTCGTGCTAGTGGTAGATCCTTAATCCGCCCTAGATTAGTAGCCGCTATCTTATATGCTGGATTTGAATTGATTCTAATGTTCTTTTAGCTATTTTCATATTTAATTTCGGTTTATTTAGACAGGCCAGTTGGTTAGAGAGTCTTATTGCCACGCTGCAGGTCGTAGATTCGATTCCTATCCAGGCCCAATATTACTGCGTATCTCTGTTTGTTCTGTGTCTGGATGTAAGTATCTATTTAAGAATGTCTTAAAAAGTAGTATTACAGTTAGTTCTGCTTAGTTTGGGATCAGGTGGCCGAGTGTAAAGAATGTCCCAGGATATTTATTTATTATTAATTTACTAGTAGGTAATATCAAATAATAATAATATCTATATATAGTTGGGGTAGACGTGTTCTAGAGTGTAGACCACGGCTCGGTAAACGTAGTGTAGGGCGCCCTCCAGCTAGTTGGAGTGATGATATACGCAAGCTGGCTGGCAGCGGTTGGAAACAAAGAGCTGAAGATCGAGCTCATTGGCGTGCCATAGGTGAGGCCTATGTCCAGCAGTGGACGGAGATAGGCTGATGATGATGAATATCAAAAAGTTATAAATACTTTTTTTACTAAAAACTTTGTCACAGACAAGTTAGTATCTAAATTATAAATCATGTGCGAACTACTCATGCAGTTTGTAGGCGTAATGCTCTTGACACATTTGCATATATTAATCATAAAACTTTAAAACCAAAATGTTACAAATGATACAGAGGAGGCTGACCATTACAGTATTAGGGGATTCCCCCTAAAACGAGAAATCGAATTACAAAATACGTCACAATGACATATAAAGTTTTAGTAGTAGAGCTCTTAGTGCAGAGTTCGTCCGGGGAAGTACTACCACCTTACCCATTTCTGCCGTGAAGCAGTAGTGCACTTGTGTTACTGTTTCGGTTAGAATGGTGAGGTGGCCGGTGAAATTACAGGCACATGAGACTTAACAACTTCACGTCTCAGGGTCGACGACGCATTGGCGATGCCCCTAGTGTTGCAAATGTTTAAATAAAAGTGTAAAATTCTGTCACTTGTTTATTGCGGTTAACCACAATGATAAGTAGAATTCATTCAATTTATACAATTTTTTTTTATTTACTACTATGAGACCATTATTATGAATACTATTATTTAAGCTTTTATCATGGCTATTAGAAACATTGAATCATAAACACAAAAATCTGTACCAAAAAAGACTTAAAAAAACCTTTTCAGTTCCGTACCTCAAAAGGAAAAAACGGAAACCTTATAGGATCACTTTGTTGTTTGTCTGTTTGTCCGTCAAGGTCCTTTTTCTAAGGAACGCGTGGAGGTATCAAGCTGAAATTCATATCAAATATTCAGGTCTACAGTCCCTTAGAGCTGAAAAACAAACTTCTAAGCCAACGCTATCAAAAGATACAGCCGTTTAAGCTACGACACTTGCAAGGGAATCAATACTACATTTCCCGTGAACTCAGAATCAGAATCGTGAAAAGTATTCTTTTTTAGTTACATTATTTTATATAAATATTACCATATACACACACAAGAACGTGAAGTTAAGTAAAACCTTGTAAAAAAACCCAGTCGCAGAATCGCAAGTCTACTACAGTTCTGTAAACTCATCAGTTGCCTCAGTTATGCACACAGCTGCACCTAGCAAGTCACTCCCACAGGAATTTCTGCCTTTTGACCCCCCCTGGGGGGAATTAGTGTCATGACTTCTCAAGTTCATTAAATAATTTATCATTGAGAGGTTTAATTTGGAACTACTGAAACCGGGAGACTTGAAATAGACACTTAAAACCATAGCACGTAGGCTTATCAAATTTACATTTATCATGAATGTGAGATGAAATGGATTATTAAACAATTAGCTTGGTAGCTTCAGTAACTTTACATTTGACCTTCATAAGTGCCCTTAGCGGGCCTAAACTGAATTTATGGTTTTGTCCCTAAAATAGTGCATTATTTTATATGGATCTTTCGTCCGTTGTACCAAATCTTCTCCCCACAGTAAGTATCGGGTGGAATATAATGAAGGCCTGGTCCGTCTAATAAAAAAGAACTCCCATTTCAACTATTGCGCTCCTAAAAGAGGGTCTTGTTACATTTGGCACCCTACTTCTCTATACTTTGTTGCTCATAGAATAACTTTAAACCTAAACTTGTTAGTAAGTGACAGACCCCCCTTTAAATATTCAGTAAAGGATAGTAAGAAAGTGTTTTAGAAACAACGATTTAAGATGTCATTCAGGGTTTCTTCCTTAAGGGAGATATAGACTCGATAGGGATGTGTTTGTGCCACAAGAATATCGATATCGATTAAACTTTACAATTTGTATTTATTTCAATTATTAACAATTATGGTTACTGAAGTAATTATGTAGTTAACAGTTTTAATTGTTACCTGTACAGTGATTAAATAATATTGAAACAAGTGTTTTATTTATTTAATGTTGTTTCTACTTCTTGTAAATTTATAGTTTCAACAGTATCGAATATTTTATGAAATAAAATTAATACCTTTTCTATAACTTTAACCAGTTCCCTCTGAGGTTTTTCTATACCTCATCAGCCGACAAACAAGCACACGGTCCACCTGATGGTAAGTGTTCACCGCCGACATGGACATTTGCAACACCAGAGCATCGCCAGTTGTCGACCCTGAGACGTGAAGGTGTTTGTTTTTTTTTTTTCCTGTCCGGGTGCTATCTGGCCCGGTACTATGACGTGAAGTTGTTAAGCCTCATGTGCCTGTAATTTCACCGGCCTTACCTGTCTAACCAAAACACAGTAATACAAGTGCACTACCGCTTCACGGCGGAAATGGTAAGGTGGTAGTACTTCTTCGGACAAACTGCACTAGCAAAGAGCAAAGAGCTCTACTACTCAATTTCTGTGCGTATTTATCGTGTAAATAATCATAAAATCACAAAATTCAAAATTAGGTCGTATGTTTGTATTATTAAGGTTAAATTCACCAATCACTTACTACTGAAATTATGGTCATCACCATTATCATTCAGCCTAGGGATGTCCACTGATAAACATCAGGTTAATTTACATCAAACAGTTAATGCGTTTTTAAAGCAAACGTAATCCGAAGTAAAAAATGTCTGACTGCTATTTGAATTAAATGTTTTTTAGGGTATCGTAGGCAGTCTCCCGTTGGACCCTTCCACTAAGCCGCCGCTTTAATTTTGTTTGTCAGTCATTGGGCTGGATCTTAGGTACCGTAATAGGTATACAGGTATACTTAGGGGAAAGCGAGCTCCACCTTCGCCCTCATCTTCACTTACCATCAGGTGTGATTGAGGTCAATCGCAATCTAGTCCGAAAAAAAAAAGTTTTTTTACTGAAATGCTATATAAAACAAGTAATAATCAAAGTAGTAAAATATTAAAAGGGGGACCTTACAAGAAACGGTTTATTTTTCGGCATTTTGTTCAATATTGTACGGTGGTGCGAAACCCTACGTGTGAGAGTCCGACTGGAGATTTTTATCGATATTCCGTGTCCTATAGTGCACATCACTTTCGCAAATATCCGATGGTTAACGTGTCATGGTGCATTTATCCTACTTAATTATGTAAAGGGGATGGTAAAACAAATCTTAGTAACACCCAGTAACACCCCAGCGTCAATTCGTTTAGGAATTGTGTATTTTGGTAATGGTGTGATAAAAGTTTACGGGTTTGATGCGTGATGAGGAAATTCTACGTTTGTAGTCAAAATGGCAGGGATATTGCCTCGAGTTACTTAATTTTCACTCATGTGCTTCTAGAGCTTTTTGCTATGAATATAAACTTCAATTAGGGTTACTGGATAAAAATCTAAAGGTTTAGAGTTGATTTGTCTGTTGTGTTGTTACTTGATTTTAATTTAGGTTTCGGTTGGACTCGGAGATATTTAGATGCGAACCCGTATCAGACATCTATAAAATCGAAAATATATAATTTTGTAATTTCTTTTTTCCGTTTGAAATGAGGCGATCGATTAGTACACGACCCCGATTTACAAATACTGCTCGAGGATTAGCTCACATTTCTTATGGTCAAAATGTTCCTACCTAGTAAGCCACCAAACAAGCAGACGCTTCACTTGATGGTATGTGAACACCACCGCCTATGGACATTAGCAACACCAAGGGCATAGCCAATGCGTTTCAACCCTGCGACGTGAAGTTGTTAAATCTCGTGTGCCTGTAAATTTACCGGCATAACCTTTCTAATCGAAACTGCTTCACGGCGGAATTGTGTATGGTACTTCCCCGGACAAACTCAGCACTAACAACTTAATTTTCGTACAGAAACAACACGGTCGGAAGCATAACGCGTCTATATAAAGAAAACCTTTTAAAACGATGATCTTGTTAATATAAATAACAAGAAGCTTATACCGATGTATGGTAATGAGTTATTTCCTGCAGGACCACGGTGCAGTCATGATTCACGTTCGGAAATAGATATCTTGCACAGCGGTCCGAGATTCCTCGAGGCCAGATGTGCTGATACGATCATGTACAGTTGGCGACGGAATTTTGTAAACATTTCGATGGAAAAGATCATCTCGGGTGTCGTTAGATAAATCAATTTAACCTGTAGATAAAATATAGTATTGTTTTTAAGGACAATAAATGTGAATTAAATAGCAAAATATATATTTTTTAATGTAGCTCTTCCACGCAACATGCGTTGCATTGCGAGTTGCAAGGCATCATGTTAGTTTTGAAGTGAAATCTGTACCACTTTTGTTTGTGATTAGAATATCGATGAAATGAAAAAGTGACACTAAAAAGAGACAAAAATTTACAGCCCCTTCCTCTCACACTCCAGTGGTGCGACATTTATCGTTTTTTACTATATTGCGACTGTAGTCTTGTTAGCTCACAAGACTTCCGTACATCTGTGGCTTTTTGACAGCTTAACAATTGTTTTATACTGATTTTTGTCGTTTTTGTTCCAGGTAATTTATTTGCGGTTTTTCTGAGAAGCTCTGTTGTGAAAGAATTGTAAGTAATATGAAAATTCTATCATGAATTATAGTATGTAACGTTATGTACCACGTACTAACTTATTTATAATGAAAGGTACTTCTTAAATGATGAGCAAAGTTTTGATCAGTTTTACGAACTTAGATTATCTTTTCAACCAATTCACCTTCACGATGTAGCGTGGAGAAATACACGATTATGCTATCTAATTTAATTACATACTTATGTGATTTTTTTACCATTTGGCCCTACATACCGCCGCCTATGGACATTTGCAACACCAGAAGCATCGCCAATGCGTGGTCTTCCGAGACGTGAAGTTGTTAAGTAATTTCGACGTTCGACTGTACATTTACATAGACCGCATGCCTACACGCAGCCTGCTCTATCTATGTATCGTCTAACCCGGTCACTTAGAATACAATAGCATTGTTTGATATAAGACCTCGTTATATGTTCTTCGTAATTGTAAATAGGATTTCTAAGTTACCGGAGAATTCTTCCTTTGAAGCTATTATTGGTCCAAAACACTTTCAAGGCTTGCTTTGATTCTGATCTGTAATAGGACTGTATTTCTCTTTAAAATGGGCCACTTGACTAGAAGGTAAGAGACCCTGACAGTGGCGTAGCTAGGTAACCAAAAGCCCCAAATTCGTTCGGTAGTTTTTGTGTGAAAAAGTAACAATCCATACTCACAAATTTTCGCATTTATAATATTTGTTAGATTTACAAGTGGAAGTTTTTTAAATGGAATCCAGAACTGAAATTTTACGGAGAAAGTGTTAAATACTTTCATAGAGATTACTGTTTTAAGCGAGCTCCATCTTCGGCCTCATCTTCACTTACCATCAGGTGAGATTGAGGCCAATCGCAATCCAGTCTGATACAAAAAAAAAAAAATATCCAGGCTGTGAAAACCTGGGTTTGTGGTACCCTACTCTTGGCCTCATACTTATATGATACTCTCCAGCATTACAAAGCTCTTCAGCATTAAAGAATACGCGACTACCCGACGTTTTATCGGACTACTGTCTCCAATACCCAAGTTGACCCATCACACTTCAGCCACTGAACTTTTTAAATAAAGTTCTAAAAATAACCCCAAAACTTGTCCAGTAATGGAAGCTCTATAAAATAAATTAAATTTCTCCTGAATCGAATTCGATATTTAAGGTTAAGTGACAGACGGTCAGGTGTTACAATGAGACAGGGAAAAAGCAGCTTTGCGACTATGAATTTAAAGTGTCAAACGCCCCGTTCTGTTGTTAAACCCCCGTTAAACTGTGACAGATGGTCTGTGAAGACTTATAATTGGTTTACGTTTCATTCTTGGTATTATTGAGTCTTGGAAGTTTTGAAATGGACTTAGTGACACTGTGTAAACAGAGAGGCTATTAGGTAAATTGGTTTATTAACTGAAGTACAGGAACTTGAGTGGCTGTTAAACGAAATGAAGTGTAGGATCTTACTTATCTGTCTTGGTGGTTATTACTCTGACTCCCAATATAATAACAACATTTAATTAATATTAGACAGGTCAGTTGGCTTGGTGGTTAGCGACATTGACTGCCAAGCCGAAGGTCGCGGGTTCGGTTCCCACCCAGGACAAACATTTGTGTGCATGAACATGTCTGTCTGTTCTGTGTCTGGGTGTAAATATCTATATAATTATGCATTTAGAAAAAATAAAGTAGTTTATGTAGTATATCAGTTATCTGGTTTCCATAGTACAAGCTCTGCTTAGTTTGGTACCAGATGGCCGTGTGTACAAGAATGTCCCAGGATATTAATATTTTATTATTAGAAGATTGTTAAAGATGGACGGATGTCAGTCTCTCTCTTGCAGTCTCTTTCTCGCAAAACCGACTACAGAATCAGAAGAAATTTGGCATATAGCCTATGTATGTCTTTACATATTCCTACTATAATATTATAAATGTGAATGTAAGTTTGTTTGTTAAGCTTTCACGCGAAAACTACTTAACCGATCATCATGAAACTTTGTACACATATTAGTATTAGAAGTAACATAGGATTCTCTTACAGGAATGCGGTCGAAACCACGAGACGGAGTAGTCCATAACCTGGATTAACACAAGAGATACTTTTTACGTCCCTGTAAAAATGTAATACTGTAATACGATAAAAGTTATAGAAGAAGGTCAAAACTAGATAATATCAGTATCCATGGAGCGACCCATCCTCTGACGTACTTAAAGAAATGTTTAAAAAAACCCTTTCACCGCTTTCTCTTCCCGTTTCCAAATTAATCTGTCACTCAGTTTATCCAACTATTGTATAGCAAAGCCTCCGAAGGGTGGCTACATGGTGACCATATTTTAGTCTGAAAACTCCTGTTAGAATCTTTGAAAGAATCCTATCGTCAGGCTTTATTATATGATGCGTGAAATTGTAGCTTTTCGATCATTTAAACACGCTGAGCTAAATATTGAACCATATAGTTTGTACGTATGTGGAGGGTAAACTCCGGAACCACGACACGTATCTGAAAATTATTTCGCCATTTGAACGGTACATTAGTTCAATGGACATAGGCTATGTATATCTCGGCATTCATGAGATTCCTCGGGAACACGGTTGAAAGTGTGAGGGACTAATTTTATGTAAAATCAAAAATTAAGCGAATGAAATTGTGGCGAAAAACACGGACAGAGCTAGAATTCGCTTGATACGAGCAGCTCAGAATCAACCATTCTTGGCCTCCAATCTAAGAAAATGGTTGATTTACATAACAATAGGGATTACTAAATCAATCAAGCAGGACATATCCCATATGGTCACCCTACAAGCGATCGTGCGTCGCTCCGATTTATCTTCACGACTCGCCGACGGGGGGCGAATGCAAATTACGCGACAGACTTTCCGGGACGTCTGAGACTAGATACAAACCTATGTCTCAGAACTTATACCGATATAGCGTGTTGTTTATTTGGCGTAGATATGATATTTCTCCAGACGAATATTCTCGATTGGAATATGTTTGAAGTTGAGAATTTGTTTACTATCTCCATTTAAAGTTTTGACTTTTGAGTCAGGAGTTACTTATTTTTAGCTAGGAAGGGAATAGTGGTGTTAAGAATTTATTTAGAAGCAGGTAAAGTAAGGTTTGGTTGTGATAGCAGGTTGATATCCTATTATTTATTACCGCGAAGCGCTTTTTTTTCTCTATGTGAGATCAAGTTTTAGACTCCGAAACCAACACGTCTTAGATTATTGTAAAATTGTTAGAGCAGGAAGTCCTTTCCTGTTTTCATTAGCGTCGAGACATCCTAAATGAAAGATCTATCTATGCTCCTACAATTTCAGCTGTTTAAGTATTAGAAACCCTTACATGTTTATTGAAGTACCTGACTCACAATCAGGATAAGTTGTGGAAATTTAAAAGGAGTTTTCAACCGTTCAGGATACCCAGACATAATCAAGTAATAGCACGCTATGAAGGCGCTCTAACGTTTAAATATGTCATTGAACTAATTACCTTATTGCTTCTGAAATAAGGTTCACCTACTGTTTTAATAGTTAATTGTATGACGATGCAACTGAAGCTTATCGTGAAGCGATAGGGTTGATTTTTCTATAACATTCTTATTCGAATCTACCATTAAAGCTGGTAGTTTAGTGAGAATGACAATATTGCCCATGTGATTTTGGGCTTTCAATAGAATGTCACTGTATTTTCGTGATATATTGTCCTCTATACACGACCATTAATCTAAATCCTCATGAAAACGGTACAAAGACACTCTTTATAGGTATTTTCCATTGGAACCATAATATTTATTTGATGTAAGATCAAGCGGTTTATCGCCATGGCTACTAAATCCCGCCTCGGAAGACGTATCATATGAAGCTTTTAATATAAATGCGACAGTTTGTAAGGATGAATGTAAGTCACTCATTCAAGCGAATGGCACATATCGCACCCTCAGTACGATAAGGGCTTAACTCAAAATATTGCGAAATGGAGTCACGATCATAGAGAGACTAAACAAAGTACGCTCTATCCGATGAATAGTAAAACATAGTCAATTTAATGATATAATAAGCATACCGATACTTCAGCCTCTTTAACACCGGACCCACCCTCCCCGCTCAGTGCAAGAGTGACCCAAACAGAGATGTGCCAAAAGTGATTTTTTAAGTTAAGCCCCTATCGTTTTGAGGGTGCGATGTATAGTTTACTTGCTTTCCCCGCGGTTTTAATCCGCGTTTATCGATATCATATATAGCCTATAACCATCTAGGAACAAATCCACGTCGTATGGTAGGAGTCACATCCTGATATTTATTTATTTAAATGTTACAAAATCAGGTCAGGGTGATGGTGAATCAAAGGAACCCTATTTTGCTTATATAACCTGGAATAACTCATGGTATACTCCTACCCTGGTAAAGCAGCCCTCAGGTGCAACCCAGAGCGAAAGTCTTTAAATAAATAATCTTCTGGAACTCGAAACTCCTTTAAAATTACTTGGTTATGGATTGGAATATAAAGAATCACATTGGACTACTTTGGTACTGTGGAATAGTAGAAGAAATATTTTTCTTTACCTTTTTGAGGTGTTGATTATAGCCGCAGTGAGTCTAAGTTCGAACTGCAAAAAGTTTGAGATTGCAATAAAGGAAAACATCGTGGTGAAACTAAAGCACGGTGGATGTGTACTTCGAAGTGCTTGGCTGGCTAACATTTCTACTTGAAAATCTGTTTACGACTTTAGATTTTAAGAAGTCAGTTTCTTTCTGGGTTCGTGCGTTTTATTTCTTTGGTTACATGATGAAAATATGTGGTCAATTCTTGATCCATTTAAGGTTATTGTTAGCGGTGGAGTTATGGATTCGAACGCTACAATGCATGTGAGCTTTAGTTGTCAGCATGACGGTACCACATATAGATGCTTAATTTCTGTCAGCAGCTACTTTTTTTAGATAATGTTCAGTTCTAGGCTTTGTGAGCTTACCTTCGACCACATCCTCACACCGAAATTGTGGTGAAATATTCATATAAATAAAAAAGAACTCGACTCCATACCGCCTTTAGTCTAAAAGTTTGTCAAAGTAAAACTAGGAAACCAGTGTGTTTCCATTTTCACGAGCTGCAATTTGTGTTCCAAATAACCCCCAGCACACTGGTACCTTAACCTTACGAAACTTAGTTTAATCTCCGCCAGGGGCGTCCGAGACCCTAGTTGATACTAACGACCTAATTTTGTAACAACTTGAGTACTTTTAGCAATAAATAAGACGGGGCAACCCTGAGGCAGTCTGCCACTGTGTCTGTGCGAGAGAGGACGTGGTCTGTGGAATACGTAATTTGATAGGATTTAGGCTTATGTAGATGATATAATAAGTCTGGAATGAAATTATTGTCAGAATATACAAAACTGGTTTATGATACAGCCATACATCGTACGGTTGGCAAATAAATTGAACATATCCTTACTAAAAAAAATGGAGCACTACAGCTATCTGCAACACAAACCGATACTATCACTACATAGTATAAAACAAAGTCGCTTTCTCTGTCCCTATATCCCTATGTATGCTTAAATCTTTAAAACTACTCAACAGATTGTGATGCGGTTTTTTTTAATAGATAGAGTGATTGAAGAAGAAAGTTTTTATGTATAATACATGTGACATCGCACGGGAACGCGGGTATAACCGCGGGGGACAGCTATAAATTCATAAAAGTCTAACCGACTGAACTGATCTGGCTGAAATTTGGCATACTCGTACCCTGTGGAACGGTGAGGGCAATAGGCTACTTTTTATATTTTTTTACACGAGTGAAACTGGGTGAACGGTTGCATTAAATAAACAGGTGTCATGAAATGAAATATTTATTCAAATATGCCGTCACAGGTACTTATGAATGGTCAGACTCTAACACCGGTTCGGAAGGTTGCTTTTACTGAGTAGAGCCGGCAATAAGCTCAGCAATTATTCTTTTCAAAATAAGATTTTGTACATAAAGATGGGTCCTGCTGGAGCGAGCGCTACACCCAAGCATTGTCCAAGCATGTAAATATGTGTCCACAAAAACCTACAAAATTACATTTCTACTACGAATGAAATGTGTACATGTGTTTTATTAATCTGAATCTGTTCAGCTATTTAATTTGCTGACTGTACCGTAATGGTCAAAATAATAAACACCCTAGAGACGAGTTGGAGCGCCAGCAAATTTGTCGCTACCACACATTTTTGGCCATTTTATAGGACACGGCGAACTTATTAATATCATAGAGGAGGAGATAGAAGAAATCTTTACAAACTACATGGACCAAGTGAAGGGAGAAGAAGAGTGCAAGAAGCCGCTAAAAACAACGGAGTAGAGGAAATACTAACACCATACCCATTTCCGCCGTGAAACAATAGTGCACTTGTATTACTGTATTTCGGTTAGAAAGGTAAGTGGGCCGGCGAAATTACAGGCACATGAGACTTAACAACTTCACGTCTAAGGGTCGACAACGCATTGACGATGGTGGATTGCAATTCTCCGTAGGCCGCGGTGACCACTTACCATCAGGTGGACCGTTGTGTGTGTCGGCCCAAGAGGTATAATAAAGCTACATCAACAAAATACCAGCTGGATTGGAACCAGAATCCAGCAGACTTAACAAGGCATTATCAATTCATATTCAAATATAGCTGAAACATGCCTTTTCAATTGAAAATAGTTTTGTTTTCGATATTGGATATGCATTAGACCTCGTTCCCACAGACGAACTGGCTGCCGAAAATAGAATTTATCCTGCTTAATTTTAATGATGTGGCTTAAATTGATAAACATAGATGAACTGGTTTTTATGTGCAGCTCTTGGAACACACCCGCAGGTGCTTGGTGATTTTCATCATGAGGGTATGCAGCAGGCGAGTGACACAAAGTACTTTGCCACCGTGCTATGGTTTCCTCATGGACCATGAAAATTCGAGACTATTGTAGGAGTCGAACCAACATTGAAACGTAGGATTGTCTCGCTTCCTAAACGATTCCTCTATTCCAAACACAGAAGTTGATTGATTAGTGTGATAAATACACACTTAGTTGCTTGCGCTTAATATTTTTTTCTGCGGTTACCTATTACATATTTTGAGACGATATCAATGAGAAAGAAATAGGTTGGGATGACTTGCAGGCTCGAGATGTCAAATTCAAAGATATGATTCCGCGTGATTGACTATTGTCCTGAATTTTTATGCATCAAAAAGCACATTATGTACGTATGTATAGTTCACTTAATATGAGAAACTTTACTGCTTTCCACGCCGTGGTTTCGCCCACGTTCCCCGGGGATCTAATTTATACCGGGATTATAACATAGCCTATATTCATCCCGAACAATGTACCTTTGAAATGGTAAAAGATTTTTTTAAATAGGTGCTCTGTTTTTGGAGATTACCCTCCGCATTATATAATCTATACTAATACTAGCTGACCCGACTGACGTTGTCCTGTCTTCAATGTATAAGAAAAGTTAATATGGTCGTTATGTTTTCTTAAATTTTCTAATTTTTCGTTAAGATTATTATTTATTTCTTAAGATTTAAATTTTTTTTTTATGTTTTTGTAGTACGTTAAGCTTATCATGCTGTGTGTATACGCTCTTGGGTCTCAATCTAGACTAAATATTTTTGTTTAAACCTTACATTTATATTCGATTGTGATCTGTTGTATATGCCTATGAAATAAATAAATGAAATAAAATTCATTTTTATATATATAGATTGTAAATCTGGGTGTCTTTAAGGCTAGAGTGAATAGGCTCTTAATAAACTAGTGCGCCTCAACATCTAAGATTGCATCACTGCTTACCATCAGGTGGGATCGCAGTCAAGCACTAGTTTATATTATAAAAAAAAAATAAAAAATTTTTTTTGGTTGAATTGCGCGAGTCTAAGGGATTCGATCTGGGCACCGATTTGAAAAATTCTTGCACTGTTAGATAGCCCATTTATTGAGGAAGCCCTTTTTATCCCAATCCTGGGCACAATACAGAATGTAGTTCACGCGGCCGGAGCCGCGGACGAAAAGGGAAGGTGGCGGCACAATAATTCTTATAAATAATAATATTAAATTCAAGGATCGGAAAGATATTTGCAGCCTCTCAGTTGAGCGTGTTTGTGAGGTGTCTTGTGCAGAGTTGCAGAGCTATATTATTGTATGTGTTTATAGGCCACCGGCATCAAATTTTTTATTGTTTACCTCTATAATAGAAGAGATTCTTCGTAAGCTATTTAATAATTGTAACAAGTCAATAGTTCTATGTGGCGACTTTAATGTAGATACTCTTAGTAATTCATCTGAAAGTCGGAATTTAGTTGCCTTATTCAAATCATTCAACTTAGATTTATTATTTAGTGAGTCAACAAGATCTACAGCCACTTCGGCTACTTGTATTGATAATATATTAACTAATAGTGGTATACTGGGGAAATCGATTATTAGTGGTGTTCGCTCGGATCATAAGGCTCAATTAATAGAATTGCCATTTAAAAGACAAGTATTTAAAGTAACGAAAGTAATTAGACCTACTACTAAGGCAAGATTAGACACCTTTAAGAATAATTTAGAACTGAAACTCTGTAATACAATATATCATAGTAATGAGCCCAATGTCTTGTATGAAGGTTTATTGTCCGGGATTTGCGATAATTTTAATAGAGCCTGTCCTACTAAAATAGTGAAGGTAAATAGTAAAATGGGATTTAGTGACTGGGCTACTAAAGGTATTCGTAAGAGCAAGGATAGGTTGTATGAACTTTATCATTTAAAATCTCTAACTCATAACGAGGAATTTCATAAATATGTTAGAAACTTTTCAAAAACATTCAAGTTAGTGTGTAATCAAGCTAAATCTTACTATATATGTAATAAAATAGGTAATGCGAATAATAAAATAAAGACAGTCTGGAATGTTATTAATACGGAAACTGGTAAAATTAGAAATAATAATGAACAGGTAACTCTTAAAATTAATGATAAAATTTTAACGAATATTTTAGATGTAGCCTGTGCTTTCGAAAACTTCTTCACGAGTATACCTGGTAAAACTACTAAAAGCCTTAAATCATGTCCTATAGTAGCGGAATCTTTATTTAAACAGCATATTCATAATATATTTCCTAGTTTTAAATTTGAGCATATTAATGCTAGCGATATCTTAAATACTTTTAATTCGCTCAATATGAAAAGTACTGAAGATTTATGGGGCTTATCAGTAACAATCGTAAAATCAATAATAACAGTGATTGCACCGGTTTTGTCAAATATTTTTAATGAATGTATTGATCAGGGTTGTTTTCCTGATTTGATGAAATACAGTAAAATAGTACCTATTTTTAAGTCCGGTTGTAAGGAGAATCCTTCTGATTACAGACCAGTTTCCGTTCTGCCAGCACTTAGTAAAATTTTTGAAAAACTGCTGCTTAATCAAATGTTAGGTCACTTTACTAAGCATAAGGTATTGCATGGTCATCAGTTCGGTTTCACGAAGGGAAGATCTACATCCGATGCGGCAGCAACATTGCTGAGACACATTTATGGCGCATGGGAGGATTCTCAGGATGCGATTGGCATTTTTTGTGATCTATCCAAGGCTTTCGATTGCGTTGACCACCGTACACTACTTCTAAAACTTGACTACTACGGAATTCGTGGAACTGCTCATGATCTTGTTTTATCTTATTTATCAAATCGTCAACAAAAGGTAGGGATTACTGGCACAACATCCAAGGGCTCTTTAGTCGAAATGGGGGTACCCCAGAGTTCAATTTTAGGTCCATTTTTGTTTTTAGTCTATATAAATGACTTGCCATATGTTGTAAATGATCTCACAGATATTGTCTTGTTTGCTGATGATACATCATTAATTTTTAAAGTTGATAGAAAAGACAAAGATCTAACTAAAGTTAATCATACTATGTCAATTGTCTGTGGGTGGTTTGCTACAAATAATCTATTACTAAATTCAAAGAAAACTAAATGTTTAAGGTTTTCTTTACCGAATGTAGCACAAGTAGATAGCCAAATAATAATAGATGGGAGCCATATTGATCTTGTTAATAAAACGGTATTTTTGGGTCTTACATTAGACAATAAATTGCAGTGGGGACCTCAGGTTGATACTCTAGCTGCTAAGTTAAGTTCGGCTGCATTTGCTGTTAGGAAAATTAAACAATTGACGAATGTTGAGACAGCCAAATTAGTTTATTTTGCATATTTTCATAGCCTCTTGTCCTATGGTATTTTGTTTTGGGGAGCAGCAGCGGATATAGAATCAATATTTATTATACAAAAAAGAGCAATTCGTGCAATTTACGGTATGGGTCCCCGTGAATCATTAAGAGATTTATTTAGGGAAATAAATATAATGACATTGCCTTCATTATATATTTATGAAAATATAATGTTTATACGTAGAAACATAGGAATGTTTGAGTCAAAATTGGATATCCATAATATTAATACAAGACAAAGGGAGAAGTTAGTTGTTCCATATTTTAGACTAACTAAAGTAAACAAGTCATTTCTTGGTAATTGTGTTCGATTTTATAATAAGATACCGCTTTCAGTAACCAAAATGTCTGATCATAAATTTAAAAATTATATTAGGAAAGTTTTGAAAGAAAAAGCGTATTACAAGGTGGTTCATTATATTGAAGATAAAAAAATTTATGGAAATAGCTGCTCTCTGCACAGTGCACCTCTAATTTTCTTGTTTAAGTTGTAAGTAATTATTGTCATTTTCTATTTTGTAGTCTTGTTATTTCTTTTTTTTTTTGTTTTGGAATGTTAGCTTTATTAAGTATTTTGTAATTGTTAAATATAAAAATATGTAAAATTGATATTATAAAATAGCCAAAAAGTCAGAATAGATAAAAAAGAATTTAATAAAATAAAAAAGAATGTAACCTTGCTGAGTTTCTTGCCGGTTCTTCTCAGTTGAAGGCTGACTTCCGAACCGGTAGTAGCTTCAGTAACTTTAAATTTGACCTTCATAAGTGCCCTCTGAGGGCCTAAACTGAATAAATGGTTTTGAATTTCGAATTTTTTTTTGAAAAGCTAGTAGTAAGATTAAATTCAAGTGCTTTCTTTTGTTATTCGATATGTCACACCCTCGTTTTTAGGGAGTTTCGTGATCCAGCAATAGGTACGCATATCCAGTACATTCACCTTGATTCTACCCAAATATAACCCATACGAATCGTAACAAAAATAGCGTGTCGCCGGTATATTTGAACATAAAATGGCCGTACCCTGTCACCTTTATAATAAAGTAAAAAATACAACAGTAATTACGTCTAAGTTTGATTGTTGGTGACACGCAACTTATACTGCGATAAAGCGATTTGGCCTTGCAATTGATTGCCTGTTAAAATACCATTTGCCACCGCGGCCATTATTGTGGGGCGGTCGTGTCGTCAACTTACAGCTGTTTAAAAGAAAACAAGCTTAATACACCCAAAAACTTGTTTTACAACTAATTGGGGTTAATACGGGAATTATTATGATTCTAAAGGAGGTTGGAGCTCAAGCCATTTTTTTGTCGACATGGATCAAGTCAATTGAGAGGAAAACATAATACCCGATCAGTACCCTTATCCGGCTAATAAAAACTTCGTCGGGTGGCGGCGCACCGAGGCCTCAGAGAGCTTACCTCTCTCGTGATTGCGTAGTTAGCGAAAGAGACAGAGCATAGAGGCCGTAAAGAAGCATCGTTGCGGTTGTGTCGCTTTCCTAACAGAATCGAAACCCAGATATAAGCTGTCCAGTTAACATCATTATGATTGAAGGCCGTCACAATTCAAATTTTCAAAGATTAATGGTTCTAGTTAGATTAGAAACTCCTTTGTGTTTTTTCCGATCGTATGGCCTCCGTGTTCAAATACATACATCTCAAATGTAAAGTTCTTATAGTATAATGATTCTACTGTACTATTGTCTAGGTTAGCCCTGCGGTTTCACTTGCTTTCCGGAAATAAAAAGGGCATACATTAGACAATACATTTTCAAAGTCAATAGAAATAATAATTTAAAACTAGCTGTTTGCCGCGGTTTCACTCGCTTTCTAAGGATAAGTATGTCTTTCTTCATACCATATACTATGTGTGTGCCATATCAGCAAGCTGGTTCTGTCGTTTAACCGTGAAATCGTCACAAATAAACGAATTAGTAAGTATGGGAATGATTTTGTGCGAATGTTCGTCACCGATGATCGGAATTTAATCAAATTGACACACACATAAACAATGTTCTGGATTAGGCAATTGCATACTTTTCCGTGGAAACATATGTAACGGGGCTGAATATTATTATGATATGAATGCATGGATCGATTGCCATTTTCGAGAATATTATTTACTTGTGTTTTTATTCTACTCTGGCAAAGATAAGCTTTTTTTTATGTGTATTTAGGCAAACGAGCAGACGTATCGGCTGATGGTAAGCAATTTCCGCCGCCCATGGACACCCACAACACCAGAGCCGCATGTGCGTTGCCGGCCTTTTAAAAAGGAGTACGCTCTTTCCTTGAAGGTCAAGCTGTTCTGCATATTGTGTAATGCTCTTGGAGTCGTCGTTAAAATTGATTTTTGATTACATTAACGGCATCACGATTGCTGCCTCTCATTGTGCGCGCACCGAATCATCAATGTATTATAAAAACTGTTAAACATCGATTTTGAGCGTGGTCACAAAAATCGTAACGCGAGGATCAAACTGTTACTTATAAACGCTAATAATCCGGTTCCATAGTACAAAGTCTGCTTAGTTTGAGGTCAAATGGCCCTATGCAAAGAATGTCCTGTATTCATTTATTTATTTTACATGAGTTCACTTAGATAACGTCACATTATTTGATAATTATACTAAAGTGGTTATTAAATAGGTGACCGTTAATTACATTTGGAACGCCCATGTAACGCCTCGTGTCCAAAGGGATAATGATCCTTTGAGATATTGTCCTGATAATGTTCTCATGAGAGAGTGGCGCAGGAAACTCCATAATCGGTTTACCAAAATAGCTCGACATATGTCGATCATGAGGTTAGCTTAAAGTGGTCCAATAACCTCGATGGAATTTTAGATTGAATCATTGGAATATTTTGGTTTCAGAATATCGTACGACGACACATATATATTTACACCCAGACACAGAGCAAACAGCAGCACACAAATGTTTGTCCTGGGTGGGAATCGAACCCACGACCTGCGGCTTGGCAGTCAGGGTCTCTAATCACCAAGCCAACTATTATTACTATACTAGGTTTAAATCCAAAAAAACAACGCAGACGCGTAAAACTAAAAGCTCCCTTTGTTTTTTGGTCCAGAGGTAACTAAGCTAAACATTACCATATAGATATTTGACATTTCTCTTTCCCTAAGGTTTTCCCGATTATATTATTTTTATGTATTTAACTATAAGCTTATTTTTTAGATCCAAGCTTTAATGTTGCTGAGAAACCCTACTCAACAGTCTCAAAACAGAACTTCCTGTATTTATTCAACGATTCTTGAAAAAACACCGAAGAGGCATATTATACCCATAGCTTTTATTATTTTATTTATATAAACTAATCAAAAATAAAATTAATAAGTAATTGCAATATACGATTATAGGGACGACTCAAAGGGCGTCACTGCGAAAACTCAATTTACCCTGAATCCAGTCTACGCTAGGGCTACGCTAGTCGAAATAGTTCTGAATTCTCAGACCGACCAGAAACGACGCACATTTAATCTGTGCAAGTAAGTCGTCGACATGTCGAGGTGCTTTTGTCTCCACGCCGATGTCTCAGTATACTTTTGTCTATCCTGTACCTATATTAGTCATGTTATTTAGTAAAGGTAGTAAAATAAAATATAATAAATACTTTTTAATAGATGCCGGAATTGGGCAAGAAGGCGATAGCATGGGCTCCCCAAAAGCAATGCCTATAATGCAACTAACAATGTTTGTTCTAGCTCTCCTTTCATTAGGAGCCTTAACGAGACCACGTCTAGTGTTTCTAGGGCCCCTAAGACCTCGGAGTAACCCCATTCTATAGGTGAAATGTGCATCGCATCTTTGCGTAGTCGGTACATACATGTAGTATAAGTACTGGCTATCCATCACCCTCAAGTTGTTAATCGGTTGCTAAACACCAGCAGAAGTTCCCTCCAGGTTAGGCATGCTTATCACCTCCGGCCACATCATCACTCACCATACTGAGGTTGTGGTCAAACAGTAGCATATTAATTATTAAAATAAACATTTGAAATGCACTCGGTATAGCGAAATAATAATGACTTAAAAGATTAGATTACGGAACATAATCACAACCCCAACTTGTAATAACACCCAGGTAGTACAAAGGGTATTGTCGTATACAATTGGAAAAGCGGATTGTTAGTACATCTTTGCTGTCCCTGGATATTTATTTATTATTAAGGATTGACAGTGGTCTTAAGTTTCTAAGCCGATTTCTTGAAACACAATACAGTATTTGTAGTTTAAAGACTTTTTAATAATCTAACTGATTCTAAAGTGCTGCTGTCTGAACAAAATGGACCTGAATGGAACTGAATGTCACTTCATTTGCAACATCGCCAATGCGTTGTCGACCCTAAGACGTGAAGTTGATAAGTCTCATGTGTCTGTGATTTCACCGGCCTTAAGATTCTAACCGAAACTCAGTAATATAAATGCAGTGCTGCTTCACGGCGGAAATGGGTAAGGTGGTAGTACTTCCCCCCACTCTGCACTAAGAGCTCTACTACTCTAAAATAATATAAAATGATTTAATATAATCCTAAAAAATTGCCACAAAAAATTTCGTTTCGAAAAATATTTAAGTGCGTATCACGGAAGTTTCGTTTCTTTACAAACAGCAAAACTTTACCGCAGTTTAATTGGCTTTTCAGAAGTAATTAATACTTTTAGGGCAAATTACTTTGGCGGGCCTGTTGGTGTAATTAGATACCTGACTGCTACGTCATAGGTTCGATGTCTGTATTAATTTATAAGTATTTATTTCGAGATTACTTAGTTTTGCATCAGCACCGAAATAATTGTATAGGACATTATAGATTGATGGTTCGGCGTGCGTGCTGTGTGGGACAGCAGTCGTAGCGCCGTCAATGTAATGCAGAATTGATTGAAACAATGATTCCTAGAGGGTAATAATTGCCCTGCAGATTTCCTTAACATGAATGTTCAAGGATGTTTTATTTTTATCTATTTTCAGAGTCTAGATCCTAAGTCAGAACAAACATTATGTCTACTGCTATAATTAAAATAATTGCTATAATAAGTTAGTTGGCCAACCGTCAGACTAAATCCAGATTCGTAGTAAGTCAGGTCTGGTTTCTGTGCTCAGGGATTGCGACTTTAGACGCCTGTATTTATGCATCATAATGAACTGGCTCCAATTTCGCTATGCAGATGTAATTTTGAATCTACTTACCGTTGTCACTGAATATCCTATTTGGCTTTTACGGTTCCGTACTAAAATGGAGTAAAACCCTTAAGGCGGAGCTTCGGTGTCGGTCTGTATATCCCGGTTTTCTCAGCAATAACAAATGTTAAACACTTAAATTTGGCAGTTACAAAACTTGGTTGCTCGGACAAAGGTGAGCTGACATTGAAAACGCAATTTGTTCTTCCTTTACCAGCTTCTGGTTGTCAACTATTCATTTTAGAATTAAATGGGAACCGTCTATTTTATTCATGTCACTGGATGAAGAGCCATCGCTCTTTCTGGTCTTTCAGGTTATGTCTTCTGAATATCAAGGTATGAACTTAGATGGTCAGCTTCATCCAGCATTCTTCGAGTTTGAGAAAAAAATTATCGCGTTTTTAAAAGCAAACTCTGTTGTATCTTTACCCGACACGCCCAAATAAATAGCTACCACAATTTATACCCCACAATTCTAAGTAAACCAAATTACCTACGTGTACATTTAAAAGCACTCATATATTCTCGGCCATTGGTTTACTCGTATTTTGTCTAGACAAAGAAATATAGTCCTTAAGCGGTCGTACTAAGACTTTTAGTATTCCCATTATAAACTCGGTAACATGTGGTACATTTAAGATGCACCCTAAGAAGTGGGGTAATGAGGAAAGTTAGCAATGAGGTAATGTATAAAGTCCAATGAGTTAGCTCATTACTTGTTCGTAACGTTTGGTCTTATGTGGTTAAAAAATGTTTTGTAATCAAGAAAGTATTTGTTGATAGTAAATACAATCTTATGAGTTGTTTAACTGTTCAATATTGGACCTTAAGGTAACTAGGCGAGAACGCAAATACCTACTTATAGCGCTAACAAAAAACTCGCTTGAGAAAGTAGATTTATTAATAACCTATCGCTGGACATTGACTTTGTCACTTGCAATGTATAACTCTACTATCACATGTGCATACAATACAAGTGCACTGCCGCTTTACGGCGGAAATGTGTACGGTGGTAGTACTTCCCCGGTCGAGTCGAACTCTGCACTAAGTGCTATACTACTTCTTAGAGCTGGTCACCTCAGATATGGTCTGTAAAAAGATTTTCTCACATCCGTATTTCTTCACGCGGATCTCTAAGCCAAATTTCATTCCTTAATATCTAATTGCCTTATAATCAATTCACTTAACAGTCCTTTGACATCTGATATCGCTAAACCGCACGTAATGCCGCTACACTAGAGTATACAATACAATACAATAGATTACAATTAAGCAATAGTTAATCCATTCAACAATTAATAGGATAACTGACGACATCCGATTACGTTAACACTAAAGGTTCTAAGCGGATTTGCTACAGCGGCCGAATTGTTATAGTGTACCTATTTTAGGCTATTGTTTTAATAATGCAAATCTTCACGCTCATTATCCTTGTTATTATTATCAAATAATCTTCAAGAAGGGTGTGAAGTGATTTTTGCAGGGTCGGCAACACGCGAGTGATACCCACGGTGTTGCAAGCGTCCATAGGCTGCGGTGACCGTTTACCATCAGACGGGCCGTCAGTTTGTTTGCTACCTTAGTAGTAAATAAAAACATTATAATACCAATAATATTATTAACACTTGTATTAAATGAACTATGTACTGATCTTTTGGGAAATATTCTTTTTCCTTCGGTATTTTTATGGTGTAAAGCATTTTAATACGTATTTAAAAAGTTGAGTGTTTAGTATCTCATTAGTCAGTGATTTGTGAAATAAATAAATTATTTGTTTCGCTTAGGGCAATGGCTTTCTCAGTTAGTTTTATTACTAAGAAAAAGAGAAGTAGTATGTATATAAAATGGCGGTATATGAGACTTGACAAATTTACGTCACAAGGTTGACGCATGTGCTATGCCCCTGGTGCTGCATATATCTATAGGAAGCGGTGACCACTTACTATCATTTAGACCGTCTGCCTCTCGACTTTCTTGGCATAAAAAAACATTTTTCGTGTTCACTGTACACATTATTGTATCAACCAACCCAAAATCATTCCAAATTGAATAAGGTTAAGAAAATTTCCGACCGCGAAATAGACTTTGTAAAGTACACAGTTTTATGCAAGAAGAAAGTCGTTATATCTGTCCAGGCGACGCCGTCGTCATGGCAACGTAATTCCCCCATAATCCCCTTTATTTTAGCCTTTCATCCCCTCGCTTGGCCCCCCTGCATGTTATCCGTCAGTCCTTTATAAAGGTTGTCTATTACACCGTAGTGAAATCAAACTTAAAAAATGCGAATGTTTGTGAGGATGGGTGCGTTGATGTTAGTTACTCTTTCACGCAAAAACTAATCAGCGGATTTGGATGAAACTTGGCACATAGATAGCGCATGGAATACTTTTTATCCGGAGAAAGTGTAAGGTCTCTGGGGAAAGCGACTGAAACCGCGGAGCGAAAAGTAGCTATAATAAATATCCTTGATGATTATTCATTCGGTTCCAATTGATGTAACGAATTGTGAGCGTGAACATGTTTGATTTGGTTTTAATATAAATATTAAAAGCAGTATTCATAGTACAAGTTCTTTTTTTTTTTTTTCGGACGAGGTGGCGATTGACCTCAATCACACCTGATGGTAAGTGAAGATGAGGCCGAAGATGGAGCTCGCTTTCCCGTTAGTAGCCTATTCACTCTTTTCTTAAAGAACCCCAAGTTGTAAGTTTCTGTGAACACAGACGAGTACAAGTACTGCTTAGTTTGTTATAAAAGGAATCATTATATATTTATATAGCCTTATATATTGCTCCGCCTTTCTAAACTATGTTAGTTACCGCAATCTACAAATCTTATATAAATCAGTACTACTAAATGAATATGTAAGATCTGTCTGCACACATAATTTTTTTTGGAAAATTTTCACCTATCGTCGCCAATAATATTTAAAAAAAAAAATTTGTCTGTCTGTAGTTCTGTCCTTTTATAACTGAAGAACGATTTGAATCACCGATCTAGATGAAAATTTGTATATAATCAGAACATGTGATTTCGCGAATGATATGATATCGATAAACGCGGGTGAAATCGCGGGGAGAGTTAGTATATTAATAATCCCACTGTAATCTGAGACTCGTTTATATAATTGCCATTTATTTTAATTGTTTATTTTCGCTTACCGTAATTAACGACACTGTTATTTATAACTGTGATTAATTATGATTGTCTACTTTGCGGGCGACTTTGATAATTATTCAATGGTTGCGAAGTTTTCTTATTTCTGTCGCAGTTTTTTTATACCCTTCTAATATCATCACTTTCTGTCCGGCAGTCGGCGAGGTAACACGTATGTGATGCTAGTGCGTCGATTCAGTGTCAGCGGGTCTAATACGTTCTGGAGATGCTTCGTGTAGAAGCGAAACACGTGTCGATTTCCTGTCGAGTTTCCTTGTTTACTTGACAGAGAAGGAGATTCAGAAATTCTGGTGAAACCGCGTGAGGCTAGAAAATCATTTTGACAGGCCAGTTGTCTTGGTGGTTAGCGACCCTGACTACCAAGCCGAAGGTCGCGGGTTCGTTTCCCACCCACGAAAAACATTTGTGTGCATAAACATGTCTGTTTGTTCTGTGTCTGGGTGTAAATATCTATATAAGTATGTATTTAGAAAAAAAATTAAGAAAGTAGTATATGTAGTATATCAGTTATCTGGTTTCCATAGTACAAGCTCTGCTTAGTTTGCGACGAGATGGGCGTGTGTAAAAAATGTCCCTGGATATTTATTTTTTATTTATTTATCTTAGCGCTTATTATACCCGAATAGGTAGAGGTCTTAGTAAAGATACCCACATTCCACCGCCACTGCATTCGCCGTCTCTCAGACCATTCCCAGTATTTGAGTTTTTTTTATTACAAACAAAAATAGTAATAATTTCTCTCTATAATATTAGTTTTGAGACCGATACACTACGGTGTAAATATCACCCCAAGACTATATGTCCGTACCCAAGAATTCGTCCATTGAATCGCACCCTTGTTTCCGTCAAAAGCACCCCTTAATGTAAAAACTGCAGTTTGTACCATCCGTTCTTAACAAAATGCATACAACCACGCAATAGTACGATATTGTTAAACATCCCTTAGAATTCGTTATCCTTTTGTGTATTTAATGTATAAGGTAATGTATGGATGGATTCTATAAAGCAGTTGTTATTTGATTGCTTACTTCATGAGGTATTGTGCTATCATTAAGTTACAGCATAGGGTTCTACAGGACAACCCCAGCAGGGTGACTGAATATTGCTCTCGGTATCGTCATCACAATCAATCATCTATTGCATTGATAAGACTGAACCCTCACACTGCTCGAGCACAGAACCATCTTATGATATCGGCTTTAACATTGAATCTGAAAGAGTAACACAGTTCGTGTGCTTTTGCAGGCTCTAATAGGCTGCGGTGACCGTTTACCATCAGCTTGGACGTAAGTTTATTGTCACACAAGCGACATCTACCTACCTTGTTACCAATCGTTTGTAAATTATTAAATTACGAGATTTATCAGATTTTTTACAGCCAGTTGCCTGCCTAAGCGTAACTCTTTGGGATTGCTTCTATTGACCACTCGGTGGAAGGTGTAAGTGCACGTGCTCATCTGTAGATTCTTTAGTCACCTGACTGCCATGCCACTGGTCGTGGCTTTGATTACCAACCAAAGTAAATATTTAAACCTGAAGATGTATGTTTGTTTTGTTTTATCTGATTTCAATAGTACGAACTCAGCTTTTTGTATGATCATGATATTAATTATAAATTGTAATTTTATAGTAGGTACGTATTTGGCAAAAGGACCAAAAGTCATAAATATATACAATATTCCTTTTTATTGTAAAAACTATGGTACTACTAGATTGAAACACTATTTGGCACTTAAATGCTTAGCTTGGATTCTGTTACGTTTGTATATGAGCCAAATATGCTATTATGTGGCTTTTGAAAGCAGAGCTTAAGGAGCTTTTTAAGTATCATTGCTTTTACGGATAACTATTTGTAGTGTTTCGTAAGAAGGCAAATCGCTTCTTCGTTCCTTATACAAATAGCAAAGGACTGGAAGTCTTGCGGGGTCAGTTTCAACACCTTACACCTGGATTTAATCAAGGCCAAAGTGAATAGGTTTTTCCTGGGTAAACGTGCTACATCCTAGGCCTCATTATAACTCCTTCTGGGGTCAGTCGAAGGCCACACGCAAGCCGTTCTTAATAAAGAAATAAAAAATAAAATAGGGTACCTGTTATCCTGTATTGAAGATATATGATCAAATGCTAACCAGTGTATTAAACATCCAGAAATATACGGACAACATTTTAAAGTACCATACCCTTATTGTGTTAGTCTCTCGGATCAATGCCGATTTAATTATCGATTGATGGTTCGGCGCGCGAGCAGTGTGCGACAACAGTCGTAGCACCGTCACTGTACTACAATGACTGCAAATACGATTCCGAGAGTATTATTCAATCGCCCTGCCGATCTAACCACACAGAGATTTTTGATGCTGTACAATTATGAATAATAAACGTTTTGACATTTAATAAAAAGTTGCTGATTTGACATATCAGTACAGTTTTTTTCTATTTTTATTCCTATCATCAGTGACTGAGTAGCTTACGGAGCTACATCCTTCTTCAAGCCTTAAGATACGTGCGTGTCAAATTGCATCACTATTAATGCCTTTGAGGCGCTATTTATATCTCTAAATATTAAAAAACAAACTTACTATTTCTGTCTGCCGTTTTCCAAGATCCCGCGGGTCATACCGCCTAATGATATTTATTTATTATAATGAGCCGGTCGGTATGACCCGCATGAAACAAATGCAGTACAAGTATCATCTTATTTACACGTTTTATACAAATGAGAAATTCCTTCAAAGTTTAATTTAGATAAAATTACTTAGCAAAAGTATAGCAAATGATTTGAACCACTTTGTGATAATGTTGGTCTGTTTATCACAGAGCTAAGCGTGTTTGAAACGGTAGTCTGAAAACACATTAGTGGATTAGCTACGTATCATACATTAGGGGCGATTAGACTGGTGCGTTTTTAAGTCATAAATTCTCTAGGTTTGTTTTTAGTTTGAACATGACAATGGAACTAGAAATAGTTGGGGATATAAACGCTAAAGATGATATCTGTCCATTTAAAGCTCCATTTTAAAAGTACGGCTACTAAGATTTTCTTAAAATCCTTGTAGCTACATCTAGGATAACAAGAATAGCATACCTCCGCGTACTTCCTTTGTTTTATTTTATTTTGTGAGTTTTAAAAATCCACAGCAATCACAACAGTTTTAATGTTATTTTTATTTATCCACCAAGATAACTGAACTGTCAAATTATATATTATTTCATTTATTTTTACCAAGAAAAAGCCATCCAATTTACATTGACAACAAAAATCGCCAAAATATTCGGTGTGTTGGCAATAATGTTTATAACTAGTCAACATTGTCATATTCTGCTTCGATTATCATAAAATCAATTTCGTTATTTGCTCTAAGCAAATCTCATTTTTACAGTAAAATTCACCATTTCTCATTAACACGGTATTAAATCAAACTCGAAACTTAACTCGACTTATTTCCTGTGAACTACAACTTTACTAAGCTTCTTAAAAAGCCCTTTCAAAAGCTGTGCCTATACAAGTTCCACTGAAAGGTCTGAATCGTTTTTATTTTAATAGACCTCTCTGAGGGCATGAACTATTCATAATTATTAATTAGGCGGATATACGTACCGTGTATATAATTGAATACTTATTTTTTTAATGACAAGTGTGTCGAGTAACCGGCAGTAGGTTATGGTAAGTGGTCACCGCCGCCTATCGATATTTGCAACACCAGGGGCATCGCCAATGCGTTGACGACCCTGAGACAAAAAGTTCGAAGTTCGACCCCCTTACCTTTCTAACCGAAGTAATACAAGTACATTACTGCTTCACGGCGGAAATGGGTACGGCGCCGCGGCGGTAGTGCTTCCCAGAACGGACTCAGCACTAAAAGCTGAACTAGTAAGTCTAAATAATTCATAACAATTCAAAATAAAAAAAGCGTTACTTTATTTTCCTCCTTGATTTCGGAGAAAACCGGTAAAAACCTAAAGTGAATGACGATACCGGGCATCGTTCAACCGTGAATGGTGTTGTGATCTATGTGGTTATTCTACAACGGTCAGACACCGTAATTTTAATAGTTTTTTAACCTTGTTTAGACGTAGCAAAGGCATATCGCTATTCAACCGTAAAATGGCATTGACAACCGTCTGAAATGCAATGAATCCAAATTTAATTTGTGTTTGAAAATAAATATTGTAACGACAAAATTAACTACGGTTATTCAATATTTTGTACTGGTCTAATATTTTGAGAGTGGCAATTTTGTGAGCTCGTGAGGAAGATAATATCCACAACCACAGCACCTATTTAAAAAAAATATTCTACCTTTAAAAAGTTACAGTATTCCCCAGTGACAAAGGCTATGTTATAAATCCTGGATCTCTTGGAAATGTGAATGAAACCGCGAGGGAAAGCTAGCTTTATATATTCATGCCGCTGTGAACCGATGGATTCTCTCTCTCTATCGATAACTACGCAAACACGTGAGATGGCAGCTGTCCGCAGTCGTATAGTTTTACTTAAGAGTTTTAATGGAAAAAATGTTAAATAAAAATTTACAAATAAGTTAAATTATAGAAACCTATAGTGATCAAATTGTACTCCAATTTAAAGGCTTCAAATTGAGGACAGCGGAAGAGCTTACAAGATTATCAGTTACTGCCACAGATCCAATCAACTACAATGGACACCAGATCCGAATCATCCCTTTGCAATTGCAAGGACATTTGACAAAGGGATGTCATCAGTATCTTTTACCCCTTCAATATCGTCTCTGTCCTTTCTCTTATCCGATTTGTCGAAATAGATTCCATGGGAGATGCCTTTAACTTTGAAGTGTGTGAATTAGGATTAAATCACTAATATTTTTTTGACCACATGGGCCGACTAACAAACAGACGGTCTACCTAATGGTAAGTGGTCACCGCCGCCTTTGGACATTTGAACCACTATTGATATCGCCAATGCGTTGTCGACCCTGAGACGTGAAGTTGTTGTTGATGTACCTGTAATTTCACCAGCCCCACACACACACACATAAACACAGCATATATTTATATTGGTATATCGTACCGTATTTTTGGGTTCCGTACCCAAAGCATGCTAACGGGACCCTATTACTAAGGCTCCGCTGTCTGCCTGACTGTCTGTCACAGTTTACCTTCCTAACTATAATACATAGAGTATAAATTGTATTTCTACTACAGGTCGGGGAAGTACTACCTCCTTACCCATTTCTGCCGTGAAGCAGTATTGCACTTGTATTACTGTTGAGGTTAGAAAGGTAAGGCCTGTGAGATTACAGCCACATGAGACTTAACAACTTCACGTCTCAGGGTCGATAACGCATTGGTGGTGCCTCAGGTGTTGTAAATGTCCATAGGCGGCGGTGACCACTTACCGTGTGCCCAAAAAGCTTCTTACTTAGATTCGATTATAGTAACTACGCTAGAACAAAATAATACGATGCATTTGGGACAGATGTATTCCGGAAATGACCTTTTAGTAACAGAATTTGCATTCTACAATCCAGTAGCAATTCTGAATAGCTTAGAATTGCGGTAGAAACCAGCAGTATCTGCTGTTTAATTCTTTTTATGAGATAATTACTGAAATAAATAGCTTAAATGCTTTGTAAGTTTACTGTTCTTTTAAAGTAAGTTATTTGATTTAGTCTTCATTTGACACATGATAGCTGCTTGGAAAAAAAAATTAAACCATTTATTCCGAGAAGAACCGGAAATAAAATCTATGGGTCACATTTTTAATGTTTTTATAAATGGACTATTTAACGGATTTGTTCATCTGTTTGCATCATCAAGTCTGGATCTTTCAGACCATTCGACCCTACTGTACCCTTGATACAAGACTTACATTCGTTTGTGCTATACATAATGCCAATATTACTGTAAAGGTGCGAACAGAGCGTCCTCTAAAATAAAAAAAAAATACGGATTGTCATCAAACAGGTACGTATTTTTTTCTTGTCTTACCTGGGAGTCTAACCCTACAACATCCGATTTCTATGCAAACCTTTATTCTCGACCACCAAATCAACATAAACACATTAAAAACCTTCAAGAAAAATTTTACAATTCCTAAATTTTCACTTCACGTTTAATTTCTTACTTTACCCGTTCTTCAGTATATTTTAATAACGTCGTCAACCCTAACTACAGGATTAAATGAATTAATGCCCAAAGAATTCCAACCTTACCCTCATTTAGCCCTTTTTTATCGTGACACTTCTTGCGGGATATTTTTATTATGTACTCTGTTACCTACGAAGCGTTAATTTATCATAAATTATAATAATATGGACTGAGAGGTCACCGAGGTGTAAAGTAGGTAATATAAAACATTAGGTATTCCCCTGGTATTGCAAATGTTTATGATGGCGGTGTACACAATTACATATCATAGCTTCATCGATGCTGGAGCGAGTTTTAGCTCTATCCTTTTCGTTTACTATGCTATCACGTGAGAGGTCTCTCCGATGCCTCCGATCCGAGGTCTGCTTGTCAATAATCACATAGACATCTTCGTTAGAAGTAATCAACGTGAGATAAAAATATGACTGCTTGATCCGCCCTGTAGATTATACCTTCGTACTTAATAATATGGTTTAAGTTATTTATTTGAATGTGCACATGATAATTGTGGTAAAATCTATAAATTAGATTTACATTAATATTAGACAGAAGTAAGCTTGTAAATTTGGGTATAGCAGGTAATCTTCAAAAATCTCTCATAATAAGCAGCACTATTTTCGAGTGGCGTAGGGTTGTAAACAAACTTATAAATATATATATGTATAGACAGCTATACCCTACTAATATTATAAATTTGAAAGTAAGTTTGTTTGTTACGCTTTCACGCGAAACCTACTTAACCGATCATCATGAAATTCTGTACACATATCCTTGGAGGTATTAGAAGTATCATAGGATACTTTTTTTATCTCAGAAAAATGTTACATCCCTAGGATGTACGTATGTGAACGCGTGTGAAACGGCGGGGTCAGCTATTTTAAATAAATGTCTTCTGGCCACTACCCTTAAATAGGTAAAGGAAAAGAGGTACCTGTATTTCACAGAAGGTATTTAAGGTCCAAATAAAGTGACATGCGGTGAACACTGTCGCTCTCTCGGGCCTTACCAATACTGTTACAAGTTTATTTCTAAACAAAGAAATGTTTTATACCAGATCTATATCAGACCCATTTCATCAGGCCAATTGACTTTGTGGTTAGCGCCCCTGACTGCCAAGTCGAAGGTCGCGGGTTCGATTCCCACCCAGGACAATCATTTGTGTGCATGAACATGTCTGTTTGTTCTGTGACGGGTGTAAATATCTATGTATGTATTTAGAAAAATAAAAAGTAGTATATGTAGTATATCAGTTATCTGGATTCCATAGTACAAGCTCTGCTTAGTTTGGGATCAGATGGCCGTGTGTAAAGAATGTCCCAGGATATTTATTTATTTATTATTCACTATCCCTGTATCTATACAAATAAATAAAATGTATGGGTATGTTTGTAATGTCGAAATAACATTTACTAATTGTATATAAAGATATATAGGTACCTAGGGTACTTATGACAGGAAACAAATTTTTGAAAATGTTGTCTGTTTGCCTGTCTGTTTGTAAGGATCCTGAAACGGCTTGACCGATATGGACGGGACTTTCATTGGCAGATAGTTGATGTTATAAAGAGTAACTTAAGTTAGATTGTAATATCTCCCGGGAACGCAAGTAAAGCCGCGGGAGCTAATAACTATACACTTTCTGTTTTATATATTTAACTTTTATTTATTTAACTTGGAACGTACGATCTTTACAAACACAATACCTGGTCCAGGTAACTTAGATACTACATACTCGTATTCTACTTTCTAAATACATACTTATATATAAATCCAGGGCAGACGACATATTTATACTTTAATATTTGTTAAGATCGGGAATCGAACTCACGACCTGCTCCGTGATAGTCTCCATCTCCATCAATCAATTGCTTAAACAAAATATTGTTTACGTCAAATTATTTGTCCAAATTAAACATCATTATACTTTGACGGATTATTTCCACTGCGTGATTCAACGTGCCCAATTTAACTAAGCACACTAATATCGGCTTATCTGAGCACATATTAAAGTTCATAACCGCGTGATAGGGACGCCACACACGCAGCTGCTGTTTACATCCGTTACCGAAAGTTTCGGATATTCACAAAGGACAACTTTGTTACTAAATAACCGAATAGTGTAAAGTGATAAATAAAAATGCACCTTATGAAGTTATGATTGGGTTTATCATCATTAATTGACCATTGGATCAATAGAACCTTTTTTCAGAAGCATTAAAGATCATTTTTCTATTACACTGTCAGAACTGGCCTTTTAGGTATGGATGATTTTAAGTGGTCACTATTTGATAGAGGTAAATAATGAATGAATATTTTATAATTATAATTAAATAAATGAATATAGCACTATAATTAAGTATGGATGTGACTGCATTAAATAAAACCAGGTTAAAAAATCAAAAATTTAAATCCATAATTGGCTGTAAGTATTGGTATATATACATACATATATGTTAAATTTTAGTGACTAAGAGCTGCGGATTTTGTTGTTGAAATAAATAAATAAATAATATATAATATGAAGGACCATAAGCATCAGCTCAAAACATCGAGGTGAGCAAACGCGGAAAGATGTTAATCTATAAAAATACTATACAATTTATCTAACAATAATTTATCATAGAGCCTTAAAAGAGACTGACTAAGAGCCTAAGAGAGAGTAAGAAAAAAAGTGGTATATGTAGTATATCAGTTATTACAGTGCCTGGTAGTAAAAGCTCTGCTTAGTTTGTGGTCAGATGACCGTGTAAAGAATGCCCTAGGAAATTTATTTATTTATAACCCTCCAGCGAGATGGAGCGATGATATACGCAAGCTGGCTGGCAGCGGTTGGAAACAGAGAGCTCAAGATCGAGCTCAGTGGCGTGCCAGAGGTGAGCACTATGTCCAGCAGTAGGCATAAATAGGTTAAGATGATGATAATGAATACCTCTTCGGCTAAATATCTGTATTATACCGTCATTATTTAATAGAGTCACAGAGTAGATGTGATTCTTAGCGAACGAGATATTTACACAAAGGTGTTTAAAATAATATTTAGGTATTCAGTTAAGGGCCGCGGAGAGCAGTTATGAAGGTCAAGGTCACTGAAGGTAACCGGTTCGGAAGTCACCCTTCAACTGAATAGATCTAGCAAGAAACAGCAACATCTTTTTAATATAATTTTTATAACATCTTACTTTTTGGCTATTTATTTTTAAAACATTTACAAAATAATTAAGAACGAAAAAGAAATGACAAGAAAAATAATTTAAAAATATAGTAAGACAAATTATCCGAATCATAACTTCAAATATCCGCCTACGCTTCCATCATTATCGTCCGTGCATACAATATACAATTAGTGCATATTTATCTATAGACTTAATGCACACAGTGTTCCGTACACGTGCAAGCTTAACCCTCAACCGCCGTATCCCGAAATAGCCGTAATGGCGAACACTTGGTCGGATTTATTCGATAAATCCTTAAGCACAGCTTTGTAATGGGAAGTGATTTGGTTACGATTGATTGTTTGTTTTGTGAGTTAATTATGTATTACAAAAGTCGAAATTTTATTATAACTTTTGACAAGAGGCTGTCTCTGTTTTCGCGCTATGTTTGTCTCTTTTCTGTTGGTTACATTTGAAACAGAAATTTTAACCGCCCCTCTGACCGATTGTGCCGAAATATTTCACGCACGTTTGCTTTTGATTTGATTGATTGATCAAAAAGTTTTAAAAATGTTGTCTGTCTGTTTGTTCCGGCTTAAGCCCGAATCGGCTGGACCCATTTCGAAGAAATTTTCACTGGCTGATAGCTAATTTCATATGAAGTACTTACCGTGTTGATCATGGGATATAGAAACTTCCCCAAGAAACGTGGCTGAAACTGCGGAGGACACTTAATAATTACAAAACTCCTGGAGTTTTTTTACCATTTTAACAAGAGTCTTTGTTTTCGCGCTATGTTTGTCTCTTTTCCTTTGACATTTGAAACAGAAATTTTAACCGCCCCCTAAGCGATTGTGCCGAGATATTGCACGCACGTTCGCTTTTTGCTTTTGGTAAGAATATACAATTTAAATGACGTCATTGTTAATCCAAGATGGCGGACGTGACAAGAGAGTAATTTATTAATATGAAAGTGTTTGCCAAATAGGATACGTGACGTCAATCCGTTCAGAACACGGCTTAAAAAAGTATTATATATTTCTTTATTTCTTTTCTTATAAGTATAAATCTCTAAGAGCTTAGTGCTTTCTTTTACTTAAGATTTAACCGTTGTTGGAGTTCCTAAAAGTTTTGTGTAACTTGAAGCTAAGCACTCTATTGGGTCTATTCTACCTGGCTATCAATAATTAAGGTAATAACGTACTTTCGTTTTTTTTTAATTTTTTTTATGTTAATAGGCCGACAAACAAGCGGACGGTCCACCTGATGGTAAGTGGTCAGCACCGCCTATGGACATTTGCAACACTAGGGGCATCGCCAATGCGTTGTCGACCCTAAGACGTGAAGTTGTTATGTTTCATGTACCTGTAATTTCACCGGCCCCCTTACCTTTCTAATCGAAACACAGTAAGGTTATAACGCAAATGGGAATCGAAAGGCGTGATGGTTGGGTATCTTATCACTACGCCAATGGATCTGTCAGCATTTTAGATTATGTATTAATACATCGATACAAATAAACAAAATTCCAGGGTCTGTTTGTAATGCGAAAGTAACAGCTTTTTACTAAATGCATATAAAAGTAGGTATGTATAACAAAATCTTTTAAAAGAAAAAAAATGTCCGTCCGTCTGTTCCGGCTTCACTCCGAAACGGCTGGCCTGATTTTGACGAAACATTCTATCTTAATTATTGTTCTGGGAAAATGTAACATCCCTCGGGAACGCGAGTGAAACCGCGGGGGACACCTAGTCTTATAATAATAAATATCTAAGCAAAAACCTTTAACGACTAGGTATAGTCATGTAACCAAAATAAACAATATATTTACCAAAACCATGGAAATTTAGTCAAATAAATAACTAACAAGCATCTAAAATTAATAGCGTGTGCTAAAATTATCGTGCAAGCCAAGCCAAACAATTTCAGCGCACTATACACAGGGAGTTCGATTCTGTAAGGTAAATCACACTAGCTCGACATTGTTCGCGGCCTCTATGCTCCGTCTCTTTCGCTAAATAAACAATCACGCGAGAGGTCCGTTCTCTAAAGCCTCGTTGCGCCGCGACGAAGCTTGTATTAGCTAGGGGATGAAACGCGGACACAAACACTCGGACCAGTGCCTTTACCATGAGTTTTTAACGTACGTACTCGCTAGCGACGGCGTAAAACATTTCTATGGCAAATATGTACAGCGCCACTAGCGGTCACCTATAGAACTAAAATAGATAGTACGATTATAGGTAAAGGTAGATCGATAGGTAAAAAACCTATGGAAATGTAAACACTAACGCGAGTAACGTTTTTAGCCTTTGCTATAGAAATTCGGTACCATGAGTCACAAATTTGACAGTTGCTATCGAGAAATACTGTATCGATAGTAGTTTACTCGCTAGTCACTAAAGTAAGTTTCGATGGCAACTCATGGTAGAGGTACTGTACCCGCATCATGTTACACTCTCGAATTTTAAATTGAAGCCGATTTCATTATAGATTGATAGTTTAGATCACGCATAAAGAGATACAGTGTTTCGGAGCCGTCAATGTATTAATGAATAAGCTCTAACTTCGATTGCAACAGGATTACACAATCACCATGTAGTTTTTAACTGCCCATGAAGGCTTACACAACTAATATAATTAATTAATATTACTGTGTGATTAAATAAATATGTATGTTATTGGACTGTAAAATTGAAGTACCCTAATAATAGCCCGCTTATTCGGTTAATACAGACCTTGTTTGCGAGCTGGCGCGTCGGAGAGTTTAACTCTCAAGTGCTTGCTTAGATAGCGAAAGAGACAGAGCATAGAAGCCGCAATACCGGTGAAATTACAGGCACATGAGGCATAACAACTTCACGTCTCAGGGACAACGAATTGATGATGCCCCTAGTGTTGCAAATGTCCATGGGCGGCGGTGACCACTTACCATCAGGTGGACCGTCCGCTTGTTTGTCGGCCCATGTGTTAAAAAGAAAAAAAAAACATCCTCCAGCTAGTAGTACCATTTTCATTACAGAATCAAAGCTTAGGGCTTTAAAAAAAACAGACAAATAAGTCTAATTAAGGTATATTATAATCGGATATTATTGATTTCAAAAAGAATTTATTGTAACTAGTAAAATTATTTACTTACTGATAATTAACAGAAACCCTATCACTACATCACTACATAGTATAAAACAATGTCGCTTTCTCTGTCCCCATGTCCCTATATCCCTATGTATGCTTAAATCTTCAAAACTACGCAACAGATTTTAATGCGGTTTTTTTGAATAGATAGAGTGATTGAAGAGGAAGGTTTTTATGTATAATACATGTGACATCCCACGGGAACTCGGGTAAAACCGCGTGGGACAGCTAGTGTAATATAAAAAAGGAAAGGTTAACCGTTTGGGTTTCACCACGGTAATTTACAAGGTTCCGTATCCAAACGGTACCAACGGGACTCGTATTTGGTTGGTTTTTATTTCCTACTAGCTGTCCCTTGTGGTTTCACCCGCGTTCAGTATCATATATAGCCTATCATTCGCGCAATCACATGTTCTGACTATGTACCGAACTTCCGACTGGCATTTTTTTTTAAATAGTCCAATTTGCGTCTTTAACACTAATCATACCAACACTTACTAGGTACCAATTTCTACCATAGCGGGTCAAATGTGACTTTATATTTCCTGCTTGTATGTATGAAATATGGTTGATAGGAAGGGAAATAAATAGTATAACTGTATATTAATTAGTAAGAAAAAGTCATGAAGTCAAATGTGCAAGAGCAATAAAATGATACGTGTATTTTCAATGCAAATTTCAAAATGGGTCATTTGACCCGGTTATGGTATGTTTAGTGTTAAACGAATATTTATCACGAAATTCGACAAAAAAAAAAATACTACTTCTGGGTGTTAACATAATAGATATACATAATCACTACATAGTATGAAACAAAGCCGCTTTCTCTGTCCCTATATCCCTATGTCTAATGCTAAAATCTTTACAACTACGCAACGGATTTTGATGCGGTTTTTTAATAGATAGAGTGATTGAAGAGGAAGGTTTTTATGTATAATACATGTGACATCCCACGGGAACGCGGGTAAAACCGCGGGGGACAGCTAGTTGATAGATAAAGCGATATTATTAATTGTGTACAAACTTACGCTACAAATAAGAAATAAGAAGACATAACGTTTCTATAACTCATTTATTACATGCAAACTTTTTATTTGTCTTTTCAAGTACTTTTGTTTTAAGAGTTTTTTCAAATGTCGTAAATAATTATAAATATGTTAGCTGTATAACTTAAGTTATTAAGTATCCATAATATTATCCTTATAGGAACCGAGTCTGGACTTATGCCCATTGGCCTAATTGGCAAGTGCTTTTGGCCTACAAAGTAATGTAAAGTTTATAAAATATTGCACAGTAAGTATTGAGTAGTATCTTAGTGCAGAGTTCGTCTGGGGAAGTATATATAAGTATATATATGGAAACCAGATAACTGATATACTACATATACTACTTTTTTTTTCTAAATATATACTTATATAGATATTTACACCCAGACACAGACCAAACAGACATGTACATGCACACAAGTGTTTGTCCTGGGTGGGAATCGAACCCGCGACCTTAGGTTTGGCAGTCAGAGCGTGAACCACCAAGCCAACTGGCCTGTCGAAAGTACTACCACCTTACCCTTTTCCGCCGTGAAACACTAGTGCACTTGTATTACTGTGTTTCGGTTAGAAAGGTAAGGCCGGTGAAATTACAGGCATATGAGACTTAGCAACTTCATGTCTCAGGGTCGACAACGCATTGGCGATGCCCCTAGTGTTGCAAATGTCCATAGGCCTGTTTGTCGGCTCATGTGGTATAAAACAGTACTGACGGTGTTGGTTGAAAATTCAATTTATTGTTTTAATCTATATACGGAATGGCAGGTAATCTGTATTTATTACTGTAAATATTGTATTAAATATAATTTATTGATCAGAATTAATGTAGGTGCAAAATTGCAATTGTCATTTGGTTTCGTTTAATCTCGGATATAAAAAATTGTTGTAAAATTCTATCTGAGTTTAATTTTATTCGAATCCTATTATCCGACACACTCACAGTAATTAATAAACTAATATTAGTATGAAAAATAAAAGTAAGTAAGTTACTTACTGAAGTAGTTATTATATACGCTTACAGAGTATAGTTCTGATATTTTTGTGGTACTTTTTTTTTTTTATAAATAAGTGAAAACTTGTTTTTCTTGTTCTTTCGTTTGGCATATTAATTTATTACTATTAATATATATAAGGTTGTACTACAAAAGATCTCATGTAAATATTAATTATGTCCAGAAGTATTTCAAAATATGAATAATTATGTGAAAAACAAAAAAATACAAAAAAAAAATTGCCAGATAAATGGATATGGTTATTGGATATTTGTATTATTCTTTTATAAATTTTAATAAAATCTTTTAAAATGTCAGTTGAATTTAGAATTTCTACGAAAAAAACTAGTTTGGTCGTAAAAAAATGCAGTCAGGGCCAAAAATACCCGCCTACAAACATTATACGGTTGATATTTGTACTTGACACAGCAAATAGTGAAATCGTTCGGTCATTATTTGTTGTGCGATAGCGATACGTATCGGTCAAAGACTTGTAATGTAAATTATTTAATTACTGATAATGGTTTCTGGAACCGGCTAGTACATTATGTTATTAAAGTACTATTTCACGCGTTCCTGGGGAATGTTACATTTTCCCGGGATACAAATATATCGCAACCTCAGTACGATAAGGGCTTAACTCAAAATTTTGTAAAATGGAGTTACGATCATAGAGAGACTAAACAAAGTACGCTCTATCCGATTAGTAAAACATACTCAATTTAATGATAGAATAAGCATACCGATACTTCAGCTTCAACTTTTATCCAAGTTCAATAGTATTTTTGCGTGAAAGAGTAATCATAATCCATTTAAATATTTAAGCATTTAAAATATTTGTAGGAGGAAAGGTGTGCCTTTAGGAGTTTAGGAATAGTTTGATCCTGGGATCATTTCACATATTATTACTATTACATTTTATAGGAAACTTTTTATCTATACTAATATAATATTATAAAGAGGAAAGATTTGTATGTAAGTATGTTTGTTACTCTTTCACGCAAAAACTACTTAACGGATATGGATGAAACTTAGCACATAGATAGAGCATATCCTGGAATAGCATATAGGCTACTTTTTATCCCGAGAAAATGTGATATCCCTCGGGAATGCGGGTAAAACCGCGGGGGACAGCTAGTATTAAATATTCGATCCTCTGCAATGGGAAAAGCTACAATTAAATCAAAATTACAACAGAATTTTACCAAAACTATGGCATATTTTTTATCAAATATGTATGTCACAAAACATATATTTTGTTTACAGTGTTGCCATATGATATACGACAGTACAGAACAAATGCTGCCACGCCACAGCCGCGCCACCTGCATTATGGCAAAACGCATTCCGAACACGTGTCTAAGCTAAATTTAGTTTCAAGCACAGACGTTTAGCTTAGAAAAGCGAGTCCCCAAGACGGTATTTTCAATATCTGAATGTTATATTTACTTTTGAATACTTTACGGTTGATACCTACTCTAAAACGATCTTTCACTCTAAGAAATGTTTGTGTGGGAATAAGTTAACGTTTTATTAGCTTACTAGCCGTTCCCCGCGGTGAGGTGTCGTTATAGCAATTTTCATCAAGACTGGTTAAATCAATCTTGAAATAAAAAGGACACCAAATTGTGTTATTGGCGTCACTGAGTCATAAAATGAATATATATCACAAAATAGACCAAAAATGTATGTACAGACTTACAGATTTATACAGTAGTAAGTATATTGCCCCTTTATATCATTGAATATTTATCAAAATAAAAAAAAATATGCAATTTGACAGACCATTTGAAGGTCGCGGGTTCGATTCCCACCCAGGACAAACATTTGTGTGCATGAACATGTCTGTTTGTTCTGTGTCTGGGTGTCAATATCTATATAAGTAAATATTTAGAAAAAAAAAGTAGTATATGTAGTATATCAGTTGTCTGGTTTCCATAGTACAAGCTCTGCTTAGTTTGGGATCAGATGGCCGTGTGTAAAGAATGTCCCTGGATATTTATTTATTTATTAATCTGGATAAGCGTGCTACATCCTCAGCCTCGTCACAACGCCTTCTGGGGTCAGTCGAAGGCCAAACGCAAGCCCATTCAAAAGACAGATACCATATAGTCAGTTATTATTCCCTGCTATGGTAAATCATTACAATGAAGAAGAAATTGTGAAAATCTCCAGGACACAGTGTTAACCTAGATTAGATTAGAATGTAGACATGTGCTTTGAATTACTGGAAGAATACCTGTTTTTTTTTATAAATAACTAGCCTTTTTGAACCTTCGACTTCAAAGATGTTAATTTATAAAAACACAATACAATTAATCTTAAAATAATTAATCATGGACTCGTCAAAGAGTACGGACTAGGAGTCCGTAGAAAATGTAAAAAGATTTAAATAAAAAAAAAAAAAAACCTCCCAGTTTCGCCACACAGAATGTAGGTATGTTACATTTTGCTGAGTCTCTTCCCGGTTCTTCTCAGTTGAAGACCAACTATCGAATCTGTATAAACTTCAGTAAGTTTCACTTTTGTATTTCCCTTCCAAGGCCTAAACTGAAATTTGAATTTAGCACAACGAACCGCATGATTAAAACAAATTATAAATATCACGTCAACCGCAAAGAGCTCTTAAGTACTTTATTTTAAAGTAATCAGAGTGAATTTTGTAAATAGATTTCATCAAAAAGCTAAGTCACAACGTCTAGCTTAAACTTGGTTTATCTTGAAGTAAGTCTGCTTAAGTTTGGACGTGGTCTGAACTAAAACGTGTCCTCTTTTTAGCTAAAAGGAAATAAAGAATCTTGTCTTCCTCAAGGTTATAGATGTCTGTATCACTGAAGGAATTCAAAGTATCTACCAACGTGACATTTGGTGCAACTAATATTGTAAATGCGAAAGTTTGTGAGGAGGGATGTTTGTTACTCTTTCACGCAAAAACTACCGAACGGATTTGAATTAAACTTGGCATAGATACACTCTGGAACCTGTAGCCTCGGTAACCCAGGTGAGCCAGGGGCTGCTAGTTTACCGAATCTTCTCAGTAGCTTTTGAACTAGCTGTTAGACCATTATCATTGCCCTCCACGGGCTTACACAGAATAACTCTTTGAATGCAAGCTTACATAATCGCCACCAAGTCTTCATCTTTCGTTTACCCAGGGTCAATACCTCTGCAACCAACCAGTAGATAAGCCACGACCAAGATAACGATCCAATTGATCACTTCAATTGATAAATCGACTTTTTGTACCTACCACCGACTTTGAACGTTGTTCTTGGCACACGATTCGAGAAAATCAAGCAAGACTTCTGTTCTATAATTGAATTTAAACTTGTTCACCGTTAATATGGAAGGGCTTTTTGGCGGGAACACGCCAGGCGGTATATCGTTCTTTTTCTTTTTATACTAGTGATTTGCCCTGGTTTGGTTTGAGTGGGATAATACATATAAATGTATTATTAACAAAAACCTTTGGATATTTAATATTGTATAAAACAATTTTCTTATATAGATTTCATTTTTTTTTCTTCATTTTACTTTTAGTATTTAAGCCAAAGTATTTAAACTAGTACACACTCAACAGTCTCAATAGAAATGGAGTTCCGATCATAGAGAGACTAAACAAAGTACGCTCTATCCGATGAATAGTAAAACATAGTCAATTTAATGATAGAATAAGCATACCGATACTTCGGCCTCTTTAACACCGGACCCACCCTCCCGCTCAGTGCGAAAGGGACTCAATCAGAGATGTGCCAAAAGTGATTTTTTAAGTTAAGCGCCTATCGTTCTGAGGTTGCGAAATATTCTTTCACAATAGAAAGCTACACTATTCCCGTTGTATTTTATAATCCGGGTATATATTAGATCCCTCGGGAATACTAGTGAAACCGCGTTGCGGAAAGCTACATAGTATTATATATTCTTGCTGTTAACTGAGCTATCTATCTCTCTCGTTAACTAGGGAGTCACGTGAGAAGGCAGCTGTCTGCGGTTGTCAGCGGGTTTTGTTTTAGAGACTGCATTCGCAGAATTTATTGAAGTGGTATATAAATCGATCTATTGATCTTGCGCTTAGGTCAAGTGCACCGGTGCGACCTCCGAGTGTTGTCATATTGTACGGTATGGAGGTAGATTTATTGCATACTTTATCTTTTCCTTTCTAAGGATGTCCAACTTTCTTTCTTGTTTACTGTCACGGTTTTTTTCATGTTATTAAAACTTGCAATTTCAACCTTATTTCTATGAGATAATGAGCCATAATTAATTTGTATACCAACTGAAGTGTTCATGATATTATAGAATACACTAGCACTCAACATATATTATCAAAATATAAAGTAATTCATAATAATACCTATATTGTCATGTAAACTATTTCCGAATAAAAAAAAAGAGACTGTACCTAAAGAATCACAGCAATATGCAGATTCTATAACCAGCCGATTCAACTTTGACCCATCGAAGTTACTAACTTAAACATACGCAAGAGTTAGTCCAATTCATCATTGATTTTATGTTAACCAATTCCGATGAAGTTTAATTTCTGTTAAGCAAGTATGACCATGTTCCAGAACAACTTGCGAGTTCCGAGCGAAGCAACAGTTTGTTAAGTCGTTTCGTGAAATTGAATAGGAATTTGTTACCGTTTGGTTGAATTTGTAAGTAGACCTGCAGGGGGATTGTGTAATGCTCTCCCAATCGAAATAAAAGATTTGCTGATATATTGACGGCCCTACTATTGTTATCTCTTTCTGCCCGTAGGTGTGTGAACGAGATAGCAAACACCCAACCGTCAAAGTAGTAGAAAATTCGCCTAAACTTCGATTCCGAGAGCAATACACAATCGCCTGGCTGTAAAGGCAACTGATCAACCAATTGGGATGTGAAAGTGTCCTCAAGACGGGTTGTTAGAGGCACTGACTGTCATGCCGCAGGTTGTGTGTTCGAGTCCCACCCAGGACAAACATTTGTGTGCATGAACATGTCTGTTTGTTCTGTGTCTGGGTATAAATATTGGATTTAATAAGTAGGCAGGTATATGAATATATGACAATAGTTATAGGTATGCGAATTATCCTGTGTTTTAATCCAGATTATATTAATTATATTTGTGGTGTTATTGAAACAATATTTTGTTATTTGATCAATTTAAATTTGGTGTGGAATCATGCGTGAATGGAAATTGTTTACTCTCGCTTTTAAAATAGAAGTAATGATAAATTTGGCTGTAATTATTTATTCACATTACACATTCGAAATAACCTTTACATTTTGAGTTTACATTGCTCTGACATGATATTCTTAAAAAGACCTCGAAAAGGTATTTTCAAGGATGGCAACATTTTATCAATACCCCTGGAAAGCTAATTCTGTCGCATTCATAGCTTCAACATTTGATTAAAAAATAAATGTTTTTTTTACCATGAATGGTATGCTCGTCATTTTTAAATAAATTACAGAACTGTGGTAGAATTTTGTGGTAATAATACCCTAGTATTACTAATATCTAAAAGCGGCGGTGATCTTTTACCGTACTGGAACTTCTGCCTCGCTTTCAGCTTTAAATCTTTCTGCCACATATTATGCAAGGAAATTGCATAATAATACTAAAATTTTAGTAAAGACTTTATGACCGATATGCTGAGAAATTTTGTACTCAGTATTTGTCAAAGAAGATGTGTATTATCGTGTCAATGCAACCAACAACCGAAAGAAAGCCCTGTTTTTCTTTAAAAACATCTGCAAACGGATACAGGAACAAATGAATGAGTAAAGGTGTAATAAAAAAAAAAATATTAATTGATTAATCGAACTCGGAGATTCTACAGACATCTACTTTACAGAACATCACGAAGCCTGTTCGGGACTTAATTTTTAACAATGAGTTTAAGTTTACTATCCAATAGGTACGCGAGCCTAGTACTCACAAGGATTTCTGTATTGAAAAGCATTATTATAGTCTGTTTCACATTAAAGTCCTTTTTGACGATATGAAATGTCAGAGAAGAACTAACCCAATATCCTTGTGATAAGGTTCGCCTATATCATCATACAATTAACTATTACATCAATAGATGAATCTTATTTTGAATGGAATAAAGTACATTTTGCTTTGTCATTATTAAATTTTAAAAAGAGCTTAGTAAAGAATTGTACTATAATTTCAGAGGACCATACAACTAGAACTTCAAACTTCTCCATTTAAAACCCGCCTGCATAGACAGATAGATGAAGACAAATGAATTTCACCGAACCCAATAAAATCAGGATCTCAAACAATTAGCAGAGTCTGTTCAACGGAATAGTTTCGTATTAATCTAAGATTTAACCGTCAGATAATTTAATTCCACGCCACCCGACAAATCCAATTAAACGCATTTGAATACAAATGTACCATGAAGGCATTTCGTGTGAACGCTGGGTATTCTAGGCTCAATTGTGATTTAAACTATTCCAGCGAATTTACTACTTTAGTACGTAAACAAGTTCCCTATTCTTCTGTCACCTATTGAAGGTATTTAATTATACTATCCGGATTGAAACCTTGAGGATTTTAAGCGAGGAGCTGATCAGATTTATCTTTTAAATCGTTATCACTGCAGAATCCCTCCTGGGGACATGTCTAGTTCAATATATAAAATCTATTACTACCGTGAGGCAGTGTATCTATTAGTGTGTTTGATTAGAAAGGGCGTAAAAATAGCAACGACCTCAATAATGAAAAACAGAAGCCGATCAATTGAAGACTTCCCATCGTCTCATTACTCGAAATTGAACGCACACATGAAGCTATATAACTCCGCATGTTTGATCTGTGCGACAATTCGAAAAACCCTTCTTATTGTTGTAAAGTGAATAAATTTTCTATTGTGTACAAAGCAAATTATTTTCAGATGCCTCCCCAATGATTTGATCCTATCGTTTTGTTACAATCATATCCAGCAAATCAATATGTATGAGTAAGTAGTAACCGAATTCAATTCCCCACGCATATTCCTGAGTTGTAAAGATTTCCATCTCAGGTTTGCCTTACACAAAGAAAGGCGATATTTCATTGCTATTGCTTCTGACATAATATAAGCTTCAAGAAAAAATGAGTGCGTGAAAATATACTCGGTTCCGTATGCGGAGATGTTCTGAATTCTTAATATAACGTAACGCCAACGTTGTTGATCTTGAGGTACGGTGTTATAAACATTGCCCATATATTCTTTGGTAAGAAGCGTGTGTGAATTTCAAATTATAAACTTGTACTGTGGTCTAGCGGTATTAAGTTTGACTTAGTCTTTGCTTCTAGTCTCGAATAGGACATAGCGTTATTCTCGTTTTTTTTTGTTATGGTATAGTAACTATGGTTGAACTCATAAAGGCTGGTAACTAGATCGGTGTAAAAGCGACATCTCGCTTTTATGTACGCAGAATGTCATGAGCCTGTTAGAGACCTCAGAGGTAAAGCCATTTCCCTGTTTTCATGAGGACATAGAAAATCTTCTCTGAAGTGAGGTCTCAGTGTTGAAACCTCTGTCTTCCTCTTCTGGTACTAAAACTTATTTAAATTCTGTTATTTATTTAAGGGCATAGTCAGGTATATTTGTTGCAACCAGCATAAGCTCCTATCCAGAATTATCATTTTCATCAACCCGGATATTCAGTGTCCACTGCTGAACCTAAGGCTCCTCAATGAGCCTTCCATAATTAACAGTCCTGGAGCACTTGCGTTCAGCTCCATTTACTTAACTACCATCCTGAATCATCAACAACTAAATAAAACAAGGATTCATAAAATAAAAAAAAAACAAACTATAACCAACAAACCACGAGCTACATCATTACTGATACCATTCCTATGAATGAAGCCATAGAAAGCTATACGAGTATATTGACTCCTGACGAAGGTCAGTCTGTTGAACTCTACCAGTCTATCGGAAAACATAAGCGAGGACATACAATATCGACATAGTAAATTAATAGTACTGTCGATATTTTTCTGATGGCAACTGGTCGTATCGACTTGTAACTTGAACGTGTACTTGTAACGTGAATTTATTAGCTGGTCTCAAAATTTCAACTGTGTCAAATTTCTCCATAATCCATAATATTATCTACTTTTGCGTCTCCTTTTTAATCCAAAGTTGTTAATGAATATCACTGTATTAGGTATTTACAGTTCCCTACAAAATGGTGTTGCAATTAAGAAAAAAAAGAAATATTTTGCAATTGTTTTTAATTATTATGTTGATTTACCAGCAGTACAAATTAAAAATTAAAAATATTTCCGTAAAATCAAATGACGTCATAACGTAGGTACCTAACCTTACTTTAATAATTCTCATTGAACTGCGGAATCCTAAAAGGGGATAGCATTCGTTTGCTCTACCGATTTAATACATTCCTTGGAGAATTTATTCAAGCCAAACCTTCGAATCCAGGGCCTTTACGTTTCTATTTATTCACAAATGACGTGAGAGGTGATTTCTGGAACGTAAACCGGGATAGGTTGATTGATTGGATCGGAGCTGGATCACCAATCACTAATCATCCAGGAATTTTGGGCCTGCGCTGTAACTGATATGCTAGCTCTGCCTAGCTCAATACGTGAAACGTTTTTCAATCTCGATTTTAGCTGAGAGTAGTTTTTAACCGACTGCAATAAAAGGAGGATCCCATTTGCTTATTGGTTTGTACATCCTACTAATATTATAAATGCGAAATTTTCTATGTAGGGATGTTCGTTGCTCTTTCACGCAAAAACGACCAAACGAATTTGGATGAAACTTGGCAAATACATACATACATTACACCCCTCGCGGGTGAAACCGCGGGGAACAGCTAGTTTGTTATATATTAAGGAAGTCTTTTGGTCGAATTAATTAACGATATTATATTATTAGGAAATTTCAACCCGTGAGATATTTTTTCATTAATCAATTCAAATCAATCAAAAAATTATTTGTTCGTATGGACGTATCATTAATCAAACGCCGAGTCCTTTTATGGCTACCTATTCCTTAATGCCCTCTGAAATAATATTTCGAACTTGCAATATTTTTAATGAGTGTAATCTTATTGAATAACCTACATTACTTGAAGATGTACATGTATATTACTTCGAATACAGGTTGTTACAAAACTACCCGTAAAGCCGAAAGGAGGTTAAATAGGGCCTTATTTAACGGGCACAATATTTAAGAACCGTAGTAACGCTGTATAATAGACCCAAAAAAAAATGATTTTTATGAATGAATAATAGAAAAACTATTACAGTAGACAATTATTAGGTAAAATAAGTACGTAGGCCTTTCTATAAAATAATCTGGTTCCCTGACATGACAGCTTACTCCCTAGTACTTATTTGTTGGCTTTGATAATTAATTATATTTTTACGGGGTATTTTGTAATACGTTGTATACATTCATGAGTTGATGATTCTACTAATATTATGCGAAATTAACGCAATACGTTTCAATTTACGTCAAACGGATTTGGATGAAAATTGGCACACAGATAGTTAATAACCCGAAATAACATATAGGATACTTTTTATCCCTGGAAAATGTTACATCCCTCAGGAACGCGGGTGAAACGCGGGATATCTAGTTCAAATATCGTAGAATAAAAATAAATAAATAAATAACTTGGGACATTCTTTTACTCACGACCATCTGGTCCCAAACTAAGCAGAGCTTGTACTATGGAAAGCAGATAACTGATATACTACATATACTTCTTTTTTTTTCTAAATACATACTTGTATAGATATTTACACCTAGACACAGAACAAACAGACATGTTCATGCACACAAATGTTGGTCCTGGATGGGAATCGAACCCACGACCTTAGGTTTGGCAGTCAGAGCGTTAACCACCAAGCCAACTGGCCTATCAGAATGGATAACTGATAGAATGCTGTCTGTAGCCACAAGTCATTAACAAAACTGAAGTAGAATAAACTCAAATTACATTTAACTCCACTCAAAATGATAACATATTAAAAGCACTTAAAACTCACCCGTGATATGATGAAAGAGAAAGTTTGGTTCTAAACCTGTACAGTGATGGTATAAGCTCGGATTTTACGACAAAACTGCAGAACACGTATGAACACAGGGCACGTTTCATCAATAAAGCAACACAATAGCTGAATTAGACCAATAATAACTTAGTGGGCCAAGATATACTAGTGGAACTCGTATAGGAGTTATACTAGAACAGGTATTATAGTTGAGAGTATTGTAAATGTATAGCAAATCTTCATTAAAATTTTAGCGCAATTTTGTAAAAGTGATTTTTCGAATAGTTTTTTTTTTGTATTTGGACTTGTGTAGTCTTGTCGATGGAAATATAACTGTACTCGTATATCTAATAAAGCTCAAATTTACTTACGATGAACTAATAATTTAGTTACGTAAAAATTTAAGATGTGGTCGAATGTGGTAAGCATACTGAGCCAATAAAATCATCATCATCATCATCATCAGCCTATCTCCGTCCACTGCTGGACATAGGCCTCACCTATGGCACGCCACTGAGCTCGATCTTCAGCTCTTTGTTTCCAACCGCTGCCAGCCAGCTTGCGTATATCATCGCTCCATCTAGCTGGAGGGCGCCCTACACTACGTTTACCGAGCCGTGGTCTCCACTCTAGAACACGTCTACCCCAACGGTTATCGGTTCTACGGCAGATGTGACCAGCCCACTGCCACTTCAGCTTGCTAATCCTATGAGCTATGTCGATAACTTTGGTTCTCTGACGGATGACTTCATTTCGAATTCGATCCTTCAGAGAGACTCCGAGCATAGCTCTCTCCATAGCTCGCTGAGCGACTTTGAGTTGGTGAACTAGTCGCACCGTCAGTGTCCACGTCTCGGCTCCGTAAGTCATAACAGGTAGGACGCACTCGTTAAAGACTTTCGTCTTCAGACATTGGGGTATGGGCGATGAAAAGACTCGACGAAGTTTTCCAAATGCTGCCCACCCTAGCTGTACTCTTCTGCGAGCTTCCTTCTCGAAGTTGTGTCTACCTAATTGCAAGATCTGCCCTAGATAGACGTATTCGTGAACAACTTCGAGAGGAACCCCGTCAAGGGCAACCGGTTCCGGAATAGCATGCTCGTTGAACATGATCTTGGTTTTATCCAAGTTCATCCGGAGACCGATGCGTGCAGAAGAATCAGCCAGGGTATTCAGCATGTATTGGAGATCTTGCACGGTTTCAGCCATGATGACGATATCATCCGCAAATCTCAGGTGTGAGAGGTACTCGCCGTTAATATTTATGCCCCGTCCTTTCCAATTTAGCGTCTTGAACATATCCTCCAGAGTGTTAGTGAACAATTTGGGGGAAATAACGTCCCCTTGTCTCACTCCTCTATGTAAGGGGATATGTTCAGTCTGCTGATTTTGTACTTGGACGGTCATAGTTGCGGAGTTATACAGTCCTCTCAGCACTTGGATGTATCGCCAATCGACTTGGCACCGTTGCAAGGACTCCAGAACAGACCAGGTCTCAATGGAGTCAAAAGCTTTCTCATAGTCCACAAACGCAAGGCACAGGGGCTGGTTATACTCTTCGGTCTTCTGTATAACCTGCCGCACTGTGTGGATGTGGTCTATGGTGCCATATCCTCCTCGAAACCCAGCCTGCTCCGGGGGCTGAAACTCGTCGAGCCTACGCGCGAGACGGTTCGTGATGACTCTCGAAAAGAGCTTATAGACGTGGCTCAAGAGTGAGATGGGTCTATAGTTCTTCAAAAGGGTTTTATCACCTTTTTTGAAGAACATTATGACCACACTCTTGCTCCACGCCTTCGGAGTTCTCCCCGAAAAGAGGACGGAATTAAATATACGCTGAAGCTGTAGCAGCGTTGGAGTTCCACCAGCTTTTAGGAGCTCCGTTGTAATTCCATCCTCTCCGGGGGCTTTTCCGTTTTTAAGCTGTCTGAGAGCCATCACGACCTCGTCCAGGCTGACCTCTGGCAGATCCTCGGTATAATGGCGGGTAAGAGTGGCCCTGGGATCCTTGGAATGAGGTTGGGGACGGGACGCTTGCGAGGTATATAATTGGCCGTAAAAGTCTTGCACCTCCCTGAGTATCTCCGGCTTAGAAGCGACGACATTCCCGCTAGATGTGGTCAACTTCGTCAGATGGCTTCGACCTAGCTGTTGGGCAAAGACTTTAGACCCCCGGTTTCGCTCAATCGCTTCTGTAATAGAGCGTGTGTTGGAGCTCCGGAGGTCCCGTCTTACCAGCTTTGAGATTTTTTTGTTTAAAGCCCGTTGATCTGACGTAGTGACTGCGGGATTTTCACGTCGCTTCTGCATTAGCTGCAGAGATTCCCCTGAAAGCTTGGATCTCTTACCGGCACCTCGCGTCTCACAGAATTTCTTCCCCTCCTCCCCGAGGATTCCCACCACTTGGTCGAGATCCTGGTCGACATCAACGTTGATTGTAGTTTCCAAGGCAGCAAATCGGTTCTCCAGTTTCAACTGAAACGTTTCAGACCCAACCACGGATTGGAGCATATTAGGCCGGAGCGTAGATTTCATTAGACGGACTCGTTCAAGCTTACAGTCTATATCTAGAGTGCCTCGGACAAGTCGGTGATCACTTCCGGTTTTGAACCTAGTGATCACTGAGACATCTCTAAATATACGCTTCTTGTCCGTCATAATGAAATCAATCTCATTTCTGGTCATAGCGTCGGGGCTTTGCCACGTCCACTTCCGCCGGGGCTTCTTCTGAAAGAAAGAATTCATTAGAAAAAGCCCTTCTTTCTCCAGGAAGTTGACGAGCATTTGCCCCCTATGGTTCCTGCTTCCAAATCCGTGTGGTCCTACTACCGATTCGCCGCTTGTTTGTACTCCTACTTTAGCGTTGAGATCCCCCATGACAACGTTGAAGTGGGCCTTTTGGGTGGTGTATAAGGCCTTGGAAATGTCCTCGTACATTTCCTCCACTTCATCATCCGAGTGTGCCGAAGTCGGTGCGTACACTTGGATAACCTTGAGGCTATACCTCTCGGTGAGTTTGATCACAAGGTACGCTACCCTTGTCGACACACTGGAGATTTCTATGACGTTGCCAGAGAGGGCCTTGTGTACCAAGAACCCGACGCCGCCTTGGGATGGTTGGTCTCCCTCTCTGAAGTACATAAGATGGCCGGATTCTAGGGTTACGGTATCCTCCCCCTCCCTTCGGACTTCACATAACCCCAGAACGTGCCACCTTATGTTCCTCAGCTCCTCTTCGAGTTGCGCCAGATGTTCATCGAGCCGCAGCGTGCGTCCGTTATACGTTGCCAGAGTCAGTCGGTGTTGGCGGCCTACCATAGCCCGGGGGGATAAATAAAATAAACTCCGCATTTTTTAATAATAATAATACCAATAACAATTAGTTAAATAAACATTAGCTTTTACATTTACTTGTTCCAATCTCAGACTTTTGTCACTCCTGTGATAAAGATCCGAGAAGATCACACTTAACCACTGGCTATTTTTCTTAATCCAATAGTTCTACTCTATGTAATTAGCCGACAGAACTTGTCCAAAACAATTGAAGGCCGGCTGAAATAAAACATACTCGTAGTTTTCTGTAGTTCCGACGCTGCTTGTACGTATAATAAAATTTATTAAAGTTCCCCCTGAAGACGGAATTCTTTATGAGTATTGTTCTTATTACGTCTGGAACAGGAATAAAGAATCTGAGAAAGTATTTAGAGTTCTGGATCACGGAGGTCTTTGTTTTGATGAAGCAGTATGGGTCATGTTGTAATATGAACGTTAATTGGAATATTATAAGGTTCAGAATTCAGATCCAAGAACCAAAGCCAAGAAATTTATCACCGGGTCAGAACCATAGGAGGCTCTGATAAGCATAGAATAAAAAAATCTAAACAATTTATTCAGTTTAGGCCCGCGAATGGTACTTATGAAGATCAAATTTACTGAATCCACTACCGGTTCGAAAGCCAGCGTTCACCTGAGAAGAACCGACAAGAAACTCCACTAAGTAATTTTTTTATTATATTTTATTATATCAATTTTATATATCCGGCAAGGTTAGATTCTGACTGCCAAATTAAATTCGTTTTGAAAAGAGTAATAACTGAGATTATTGCCGGCTTTTCTCAACTTATATTCCCTTTTGAACCGGTATTTGTGTCAGACTATTCATAAGTTCTTGTCACGGCCCTTTTGTATAGAAATATTATATAATTATTTTTATTTTCACAGGTCGTGCGTTAAATTTCCATCTAGATTAAACGTTTGTGTGCATCAACGAACATGTCGCTTGCTCTTGTGTATGTGAAAATATATCGCATCCTCAGTACGATAAGCTTAACTAAAAATTTTGCTAAATGGTGTTACGATCATAGAGAGACTAAACAATGTACGCTCTATCCGATGAATAGTAAAACATAGTCAATTTAATGATATAATAAGCATACCGATACTTCAGCCTCTTTAACACCGGGACCCAGCCTTCCCGCTCAGTTCGAAAGTGACCAGATATCAGAGATGTTCCAAAAGTGATTTTTTAGTTAAGCCCCTATCGTTCTGAGGGTGCAATATATTATAAGAATATATTTAAAATGTTGTGTGCTCTGCTTAGTTTGGAATCAGATGGCCGACTATAAAAAATTAATATCATAGGATATTATTATTATTAACGAATCCCAGCAACAATATTTTTCCAAGATTATATAATCTGTTGTGAGACACTATTTTGAAGGTTATTCAAAATCTCCGCTACAAGTAAACAACAGTTATATTTTGCTCAAAGTTTGACCAAACATAACGACTAAGGAACATCGAAACTTTCCTTCAACACTTATTCGTATTTTCCAATAGAAAACACATAACAATTCTTTGTTATATAAAATACCATCAAAAGTTTGGGAACAACAAACAGCTCTATAAAACCTTGATTGTCTCTGCTAAAAATATACTAGTAAAAGATCAACAGTTCGAAACTTCCGAGACCACAAAGAATAAAGTGCTGATAGATTTTCGGAACCAATAAGAGTAAACGTGTTGAGTCGACAACAATGGACACTCGACTCTCGATTCCCCGGCAATCGAATCGTGATCAAATAACAGGATGGTGCAGAAGCGCTAAGTCTCAAAAGTGAGCCTCGGCCATCCGCAAGGGAAGTTTGTGTCACATATTTTTATTTCATACTAGCTGACCCGACAGACGTTGTCCTGTCCGAACTATGAACATTGAATTCGAATCTTCCGATTGAATCGACTGTGAATTGTGCACTAAGAAATTATTAATTAATTACTTTATCAATATAATTCCGACCGCCACCTCTATTTTAAACGATATTTGCAGCGCGCATTCTGTCAATCGCGCCAACTGTCATCAGACTGACAATAATGTCAAACAGGTTACATTAAAAATGTTTACAGTATCAAAAGCGTGAAGTTTTCTAAATTTCCGCCCATCTTTCTTAATTTTTTCATTCATAAGAACCTTCTCCTGGCAATAACAAACACAACAAAAAAAGAATTAGCCAAATCGGACCAACCGTTCAAGCGTGATGCCGTGACCAAGGGAAATAGGGATTCATTTTTATATATATAGATAGATTAAAGTATCTTTCATTTTTAAGACAGAAGCTAGACTGGGATAAAAGATAAGTTTCCTAATAGAAATGGGACGGAAAGCAGGGAGAAAGCTAGTTCGGTAATAAATTGAGTTATTCATAAGGTATTCTTTCGACGTCATAGGGCGCTTGTAATTCAAAATACATCCGCGTTTTATTGTCCTTACGTGACGTGAGGAAGATCTACCGCAGTTCTTAAGACAAACATGTTCTGAAACTTGTCGCATGAGTAATAAAACTTGTTGAATAATGGACAGATTTCGCGTTTCGACAGTTGGTTTTGGGGTTGACTTTATTTATTTTCCTCTGTAAACAATATTGTTAAAATACCGTGTGATAGGGAGGGAATGTCGAAAAAATTCCATCTCGAAAAAATATATATTTTTGATCTCGAAGGTGAAAACAAGTGATAGTTTATTACGGCACCAAATATTTTGAGAATCCTAGAAAGTTAGTAAACACAAGCCGAGCGAAAGCCAACATTATGAGCAAAGCACAGTCCAGACATTTCTGTATCCCACAGGAATTCAAAACTTGCAAATGCTCAAACTTTCAGAAACATCTCGGGGATGACCCAAAAGTTCTTTTTACTATCGCCATAAACCTTCGGTCATAAATTGATATCTTTTAGCGTCGAAGTTTGTCCATCATTACCGCAAATCTTTTGCGGAATGTAGGTCACTTCAACCTACTTTTATGAACACACCTTCCAATTAAGTTGTTTATTTATTTATTTATTTATATATCTATTTTTAGATAAAGACATGCATTAAAACAGTAGCAGCCTATGCTTTCTTCTATGTTCGGACCCATCCCGGACAAACCGTCAATAAAACACTGTCCCTCTAATTAGTTATTTTAAACTGCGTCGGGAATCAACACGTTGTTATAGAAAGAGATTCACGGGCAGTTGGTTAGAGACCCTGACCGCCACGCCGCGGGTCGTGGGTTCGATTCCCATCCAGAACAAACATTTGTGTGCATGAACATGTCTGTTATATATTTAATTTATTTAAATATTCTTTAACTAGCTGTCCCTCGCGGTTTTACCCGCGTTCCCGTGGGATGTCACATGTATTATATATAAAAATCTTCCTCTTCAATCACTCAATCTATTAAAAAAAACGCATCAAAATCCGTTGCGTAGTTTAAAGATTTAAACATACATAGGGATATAGGGACAGAGAAAGCGACTTTGTTTTATACTATAATATGTAGTGATATATGGTGATATTCTACATTCGACCACACCTTATCCTTATTGTCAACTCGACTTTACATTTAAATTGCATCTAGTACCTTCCCATGCATTATCTAATACATACTTCGTTGTCACGCCATCGCGACGAGGCCTCGGTGAGCGTCCCTCTCACTTGATTGCATCGTGAACGAAAGAGAGCAAAGAGGCCGCGAAGAAACATGGAGCACATCCAAGTTACATCAGGTGTCATCGCAACAAATGTTAAATTCATTTCTCATACTTTCCATCGGAAAGTGATAACAAGATACAATGTAGCCTTTTCCGATAACAAGCTCTTTTAACTTATGCTTGCTTGCAAATCGTCGAGTGACAAGAAAAATTGTCTTTATTTCGTTAGTGACAAGGTTCATTTCATCCAATGGTTTATTGATTGGTAAGCATCACCAATCAATAAACCATCGGATGAGCCTTATCAAAACATCATAGAGTACATTTTTCTATAACACACTTTGTAGTCAAAGGGGCCAATTAGACCGACTTCTTTAACGCTGGACTGAAAATGTTAGTGACTAGGGAACTTGATGATAATATTCATATTCTACTAATACTATAAACGCGAAAGTTTGTACGTATGGATGTTTGTTACTCTTTCACGGATTTGGATGAAACTTGGCACATATATATAAAATGCCCTGGAATAACACAGGTTAGTTTTTGTGCCGGGAATATGTTACATCCTTCGGGAACGCTGGTGAGACTGCGGGGGATAGCTTATTATGAAATAAATCGTTTTCATACGACACCTGTCTTCTATACCTATTTAGATTTAGTACCCCTATTTAAAACCCTATTTCTACTTAAAACTCATTTTTACTGTTTAATATAGACTATAACACCCATATTCTAAGACGTATCCTCGAAAATTCCCCGACTCCAACTCGACTGAGGATACCTTAAGCATTTTCTCGAGGAATCCTCAACATTGCTATTTTAAGTTATAACTTGAGCAATCCCGACTTATGTCGAATCGAAGTGTAGTCAAGGTAACACGTCATTAGTTACGTCATTCTATTATAGATAAAATATTAATCAAATAAAATAATGAGCTTAAGTAACTGTTTACATGCAATGAACTTCCTTAAGGTTGGTCGCGACGTACCTTGAAGTTGACAGTTATCTCCTCACCTCGAGTAAGGGAAAGCGTCGAGTGGAGGAGATTTTTGTAACTATGAATACCATATCTTGGAGTGTACTATACGTTGACTGGAGTCGAGAAAATTTCGAGGAAACGTCTTAGAATATAGGTGTAAGTAGCTGTTTCCGATGTGAGTTGATATACGTCTTTTTTTTAATTATTTACCTTCTCTAGTTCCCGCACAAAAATTAGCCAAAATTAAAAACAAAATTAACTGAATCGCAGTCGAATAAATGGTATAGGATCGCCTAGAAGACGAAAAAACTAACAAACATTCATTTTAATAGAGATATAAGATAAAAATTAAAATCAATATCATAGACGCTAAGATTAACAGCCGTGACAAAGATAGACAGCGACGTCTCACGATCCCTTTTTACAATTGTATAACATTGAATACTACGTAGTATTCATTGAAGTGACTAATCGCTTTAATGTAAGGTATCGGAATGAATGCACACAATTACGCAGCAATGCATGGTGTCGCATTAATTATAGACGCTCAATGGTCTGGGAACTGCATTATGTAATAGCATACCAGTTCTCACACTATGAAGTGTTGATTTGATTTTCATTTAGAAGTAGTAGAGTACATAGTGCGGAGTTCGTCTGGGGAAGCCTTACCTATTTCCGCCGTGAAGCAGTTGCACTTGTATTATAAAGAAAATGTAAAGAAATGTTAACATGCTGCAGTGACCACTAACTATCACTTGGTCTATCTATTAGGCACGGTCCGAAGGGGAGGGTCACAGAGTACATGACCCCCCCCCCCCCCCCCCCAATAGTACATATTGGGGGGGGGGGGGGTCATGTCAAAAAAACGTATTGTATTATTATTATTATTATTATTGACCCCCCCCCCCCCCAAATTTCAGGCTGGGACCGCGCCTGCTATCTATGCAATTTAAATGTGTGTTCTATTGAGGGTGAAAAGATCTATGTCCTCTGCCATTTCAGTTACAACTGAAAGAAAAAAATGAGCTATAACTACACTCGGGCATCTGATTTCGAACTAAGCAAAGCTTTTGCTGTAGCGATCAAAAAGCTAATATCACATTTAAATCTACTTTTATAGATACTAGAGACAGAACTAGCACTTAAATTCGTGTAAACAAGTGCTGTTTAGAATAGAACTCATGAACAAGAGTATCTAACTTATCGCTACCTTCAACTTCACTAGTTACTCCATTACGGTGAAAGGGAAGACAAACGAACACTATCGTATTTAGAATACAAATAAAATTAATAACTGCACACGAACTGCATACATAAAATTACTTACCATTTGATGTTCACTTTATTATTTACAATTCATTAAGTGCATTTGCATAACGAAGTGGCAGTGTCAAGTGTCTCAAATGTATTCCTTTTGTTTTCAGATGTGAGAGGTTCCTGTGACTGAAGAACTGCATCCGATTTTAAGGTAAGATCTTGTGCAGTTTCTCAAATTCAAAATTGTAAATATTTATTTAAGAAATGTAGCCAAAATAGCCAAAATGAGAGATTAGATAAAATTTATGTAAAAATGTATCCATGCTGAGTTTCTTGCCGGTTCTTCTCAGTTTAAGGCTGACTTCCGAACCGGTTTTGACAGGCCAGTTGGCTTGATGGTTAGACACCCTGACTGCCAAACTGCAGGTCGTGGGTTCGATTCCCACCTAGGACAAACATTTGTATGCATGAACATGTCTGTTTGTTTTGTGTCTAAATATCTATATAAGTATGTATTTAAAAGTAGTTTCTCAGTTACCTGGTAGCCATACTACAAGCAGTACACTCTGCTTAATTTGGGATCAGGTAACCATGTGTGAAGAATGTCCTGGGGATATTTATCTATACTAATATTATAAAGAGGAAAGATTTGTATGTAAGTATGTTTGTTACTCTTTCACGCAAATACTACTAAACGGATACGGATGAAACTTGGCACATAGATAGAGCATATCCTGGAATAACATATGGGCTACTTTTTATCCCGGGAAAATGTGATATCCCTCGGGAACGCGGGTAAAACCGCGGGGGACAGTTAGTTTATTTATAAGTGCCCTTATATTCGATGCCACTGTCACTGAATTATGCCCTTTAAATAAATGTGTAAAAGGTTGCAAATTCCTTAACACTGCTCCATCCACTTAGGTTTCAAAATTGTCCCTAAGTGTCCTATAGTGTCTTACATTAGGTTGATCCCATCGAGTGGCATTTCACTTTCTTACCATTTTCTTTTCAATCCATTAACCTACTTCGATGCACTTCTAGTTCTAGCTTATGTACAGTCGGCAAATAAGTCCTATGGGTATTAATCATTTTCTAGTGAACAGTACAAGTATCAAAACATTGTTGTCATTTGAAGATCCTACGTATGTATGTATGTATGTATGGGTGTTTATTACTTATTCACCCAAAAACTGCTGTACAGATTTAAATGAAACTAGGCACATAGATAGAGCATGCCCTGGAATAACATATATTAATCTCGGGAAAATGAAACATCCCTCGGGAAACAGTTAGTACATAATATGCTGAGCATCAATATGCAATAAGTTGTTTAACGTAATTACTAACTTCACGCAAATTATCCCCAAAGAGGTAGACATTAGTCGCAATATTTAGACCCACATGCAACCGAAGATATTTTCTAATCTGTAGCGGGCGTTGTTGCCTCTCAGGCACTTTCCCAATCAGGCTACAGTAATTATTTCTCAACAAAGAAACTTTAATATTACCTTGTCTGATCCGGGAATCGAATCTTTATACCACTCGCCTCTGTGACGATTATTATGTTATCTATACGTAACATTATTGAGTATTTTTGTTTATAAATAAATAAAAATCCTGGGACATTCTCTTACACGGCCATCTGATCCCAAACTAAACAGAGCTTGTACTATGGAAACCAGATAGCTGATATACTACATGTACTATTTTTTTTTTCTAAATACATACTTATAGATGTTTGTCCTGGGTGGGAAACGAACACGCGACCTTCGGCTTGGCAGTCAGAGTCCCTAACCACCAAGCCAACTGGCCTGTCGATAATGTATTAATAACCTCAAAAACTGGACCGATTTTAATAATTATTACACAATCAGAAAGTCACTTATACAGATGTAACATTGGCTGTTATGATCCTGACATAAGATCCTCCGGGATCGCGGGAAAAACCGCGTGACGGAAGATATATTATAATTAAATAGTCAGTCGACTTTTGCTGCTAACCGTACATTCATTGTTAATCTATTGGCTTTGTTCTTGGAAGATGTATGTCCTTTGGTAATGGATTTAAGGCTATAGAAAAGCTTTACAGGTGCTCTATGAGGTTATGAGGTGCCATATTTTACCCGACTATGGCAAAAAGTAAGGGTTATGATTTTAGCAGGGTATGTATGGATGTATGTATTAACGTATGTTCTACTATAGCGCCTAAATTGTTGATTTTGATAAATGAGGTGTTAATCGATTCGTTATTGTCGCTTTGTTTCCTAATAGCTGTTTTTATTATTTTCACAAATTTTATTTTAAAAAAAATCTGGAAAATTCTTTGCTAGGCCATCTAATTCCAAACGAAGCAGAGTTTGTACTATGGAAACCAGAAAAATAATTAGATAGAATTAGCTTTTATTTATATATAGTATAAGTACATATATCCCATTCTAAATATTTACTACACTAGCTGTCCCCCGTGGTTTTACCCGCGTTCCCGTGCGATGTCACATGTATTATACATTAAAACCTTCCTCTTCAATCACTCTATCTATTAAAAAACCGCATCAAAATCCGTTCCGCAATTTTAAAGATTTAAGTATACAAGATTCAAGCATACATGGGGACAGAGAAAGCGCTTTTGTTTTATACTATGTAGTGATGTTACAGCTGTTTATCACCGGTGGGAATCGAACCCACGACCTGTGGCGTGGCAAAACTCTCTGTCCTAGGTACAATTTATAATTTTAGGTACGAATACGCTGATTTCTAAAACATACGCGATTAGATAATTTAGAATTGTGGGTCACTATCTCATTCACTCTTCGCTAAACCACGATAACTCTAATAATTGCCCAGCATTTGTGACATCACCAAAGAAATGATCACAAAAAAGTTTTTCAAGGAAAATGATATCGATGTTATACTTGAACTATTTATTAACGGCCGTCCCCATTCGAATGGGGTCTTCAAATCCCTTATCATAACCCCATGGGGTTACAGTGTCGACGGAGAACTGACACTATTACACAGAAACTTTGTTTGTTTCGAGAAATACGCGGTTTTGTTTTTACACAAATTGATAGAAAAAGTTTGGTCGTCGATTGAATGGAAATAAATGCGTCGAATTTATATTTACTCACGCTGTAAAGGTCGTGTTTGTATTCGTATAGGTTTTGATATCCCGGTACCTTAGATCAATATGTACTCGTTTTTATTTTAATTAATTTAAAATGATTTACACCCAGATCGAACAAACAAACATGTTATGACATGCTACTAACGTTTGTGTGAATAAACGTTTGTCCTGGGTGGGAATCGAACCCGCAACCTGTGGTACCAAGCTAATTGGCTAATAAGACCGTGCCCTCTTATTTCACTATTTGAAACTACGTCGGCCATCGTAAGTAGTTAAAGAAAGAGGTTGCGCATAGAGGCTATCACGGAGCATCTTCAAGCTAGTGTCATTTACCTTAGCGAATCAAACCCCCAGGGCAAGTTCATCCTGTAGGATGAACAAAGCGTGGGATGAGTCGTCTGAAGCCCTTTTTGTTTCGCAGCTTAGTAAGACTTATCACAGAGCAATAGCTCCAAGGGTTTTTTTTTATCTGAAAAACATGCGTCCTCCTTTAGTGTTTTCTTTGAGCCCTAACATAACTATTTTCTATTATACACATTATACAATACTTAACCCAAGTACTTATTTGACGGGCCTATTGGTTTGGTGGTTTGCGACTCTGACTGCCAAACCGAAGGCCGCGGGTTCGATTCCCACCCAGGACAAACATTTGTGTGCATGAACATGTCTGTTTGTTCTGTGTCTGGGTGTAAATGTCTGTATAAGTATGTATTTAAAAAGTAGTATATCAGTTACCTGGTATCCAAACTACAAGCAGAACACTCTGCTTAACTTGGGATCAGGTAACCATGTGTGAAGAATGTCTTGGGATATTTATTTATATCAATTTTCGAAATCTTACTCTACTGTCTGTTATAAATGTGAAAGTTTGTATGTATGGATGTTTTTTACTCTTTCACGCAAAAACTACCGGACGAATTTTGATAAAACTTGGCACATACTCGTATATAGAAAATGCGCTTTTACTTATGATTCTTTTGTGAAAATGTTACATTCCTCGATCTAATCAGAGGCGGCCTTAGGGGTTGGCGAACGGGGAAATCGCCCGGGGCCTCGCTGTTGCTGGGGCCTCGCACAACCCAAGCAAATTAAAAATATAAGGATTTCAAATTTTATTTATTTGCATAACTTTAGCATTTCTTGTCAAACATGACAAATACCAAACAACAAGACTTACTTTCGCATCACATACTTTTCACGAAGGACAAACGGCCTCGCAATGACCTGCCGCCCGGAGCCTCGCAATGGGTTAGGCCGCCTTTGGATCTTATGATGGGATCCAAGAGAAATACTGTTTGTAAATAATAATATAAGCAACAGTTTGAATTCGAAAGCTTTTTAAAATAAAAAATTACTTTATCTATAGGTGTAGCTTCGTGAGATATTTATGAGAGACTAGGAAACATAAACATACTGGAAGACACGCCAGATGAACGTGGGCACGGTCGACTAGAGGTGAGCCTATGATGGCAAGTAAATAAATATCCTGGGACATCTTTACACACTGCCATTTGAGGCCAAACTAAACGGACCTTGTACCCAATAACTGATATCCTTCATATCCAAACATAACTTTTTTATAATATGAGAGTACATTTGAAATGTTTAATTTTATCCTTTTGTTTTTCAAACTTGAATAGATCCAATTTCATGACCCGTTTTCATCATCAGCATACTCATTCTAATATCAAAGATATGTATTTTTTTCAATAATGAATCATTGATAAATACTAAAAAAAGAAAATCTGTAGGGAGTATTTATAAAATTAAGAAGATATACGAGTATATAATTCTTCTGTACGTGTGTTGACAGTGAACTCCTCCTAAACGGCTGGACCGATTTGATTTTTTTTGTATTCGTTTGGGTGGCGCCTTGGATGGTTTAGATTTACAATTGGACCCGGTAGGTGGCGCTGCGATCGATATCCTACATTTTTTATGGACTTATTTCGACAGGACAACGTCCGTCCGGACAGTTAGCAATATATAATAAGTAATCAGATGCTAGCTGTTTCCCGTTCTTTCCGGCATACCACAGGGATGCTCCCTGGACAAAAGTATCGCATTTGTTAATCTATGTTATAAGCTATCTATATGCTACATTTAATTTATTTCTAGTTAGTAGACTTTGTGTGAAATCCGTCAATCAATCCTCACAAACTTTCGCATTTATAGATAACTAGCTGTCCCCCGCGCGTACCCGTGGGATGTCACATGTATTATACCTAAAAACCTTCCTCTTCAATCACTCTATCTATTAAAAAAACCGCATCAAAATCAGTTGCGTGGTTTTAAAGATTTAAGCATACATAGGGAAATAGGGACAGAGAAAGCGACTTAGTTTTATACTATGTAGTGAGGTAGGAGTTTTACACTCAGGTAAAGAACAATTTTCAAGATCAGAAAAACCCTATTAGTCAGGGTAACCACCAAACCTACCGGGTTTTGATTGTTGCGTCTATTTCTTAGTAGTGTCTTGTAGCCAGGAAGTTAAATAAGTGCAGTCTTTTTATCGAAATCAATTGTATATTAAATTTTAATGATTAACAAAATGAGTATAGCATCCCGTACATTCAATGGTAAGCAAGTCAGTAAGTGGAAGTACTATCTTCCGCGGAGCTGCGATTGGTTCGTCCGTATATCACGTCACCGCTAGCCAATCACAACTAATTGCGATGATGCGATACTGATTCCGCGACTATGATGATAGTGATATTATAATCTTTGTCGTAGTAGATTCAGTAACTTTAAATTTGACCTTCATAAGTCCCTTCCGAGGGCCTAAACTGAATAAATGGTTTTGAATTTTGTCGTGAAAGTTGTGAGGAAGCAACCACGGTGGTACCAAGCTGAAAATTACGCAAGCACTTGAACGGCAATTCTCTTCTAAGCTTAGTACTTACCTTCACTTACCAAAGTGTGATTGTAGTCAAACCCAAAGTAAACCTTTCGTTCAAACAAGATCCCCTAAAAGTTAAGTCAAGGATTAATAAATCAGTGTGTTTCTCCTAATCAGTTTAAGTTGTTATCCACTCCGTCGGGGCACTATCCATCAGACAAACAAGTTAGTTTTAACTGAGACGTTGCCAAACAAAATGATGGGTTAACTTCTAGAAGTGGTACTCAAGTTACGAGTGAAAAGCGTTTGAAAGATTTAAAGTTATAAAACTAAGTGATGTCATAAAAAGGAAAGACTTAGGTGTTACCTGCACAATTGCACCTTGCACATGCTTAATATGGATCCAATCATTCTTCCAAAGATATTTTGTGTTGTGGTGTGACTGACATGAGAAAGGAGTTTCATGTTAGGTTTCCCTGCCCCTTTTCTTTCTGTTTAATTATTCCTAATATCGGCGCTATTGGACAAACGGTATATAGTATGACTAAACCGAAGGCACGATTTCTAGGTCGGGCAATACGATGGACGTTTCTTTACTAGAAATAAGTGTTCCTCGCCTGATCGACGTAATCAAACCCATAGCGAGTTCAAACTGGACACAAACAGCACAATCCAGAGAAAACTGGCTCAATTTGGAGGAGGCCTTTACCTGACACTAAAAAAACTAATAAAAAAAAAATATTGTAAAATACATTGTAAACTATTATAGTGTTTTCTGGAAGACTCAAAAGGCTTTTTTTTATTTATTTATTGATCCTCGCCTGAGTAGGAAAAAATAATATTAAATTATTGTGAAAATCGCATTCAAATCTTAAAAAAGATTCAGACAAAAATTGTTACTTATTTTTAAACTATTTAGAAATGATTCTGTGTACTTTTTCTTGAAACGCTGGGTCTTCAAATATCCTGTATGCTATTTTCGAAGATTACGAGCGTGAAGATATTCATTAAATTATTAAGACGAACAGAATCTCTTTACTGTCCCAAATTGCACCCCAAGCCCGCAAAGCATTCATCACGTGTACGCTTCTAAGAGTATACAGTGATATATACATTGCATTCTAAAATTAGTTGTTTATTTACGTAAATATTCCCCCATGACATGTCTGTTTAAAATAACCTCACAATACCCACGGCAAAAAAAATTGCGTTCACTCGGTAAAAAAACTGAATATTTTATGTTACGTTTTATCCCAAAAACATTAGATCGCCCTGAAATAGGAAAAGCTACGAGTACCATTATATTTTTTATATTTTATATTATTTATATGTAACGCGGGTGAAACCGCGAGTGACAGCTAGTATTTGATAAAAATATGCAAATTTTTGTTAAATTCTGTGACAAAATTATCACAGTATTTAACAAAAAAAATTGCATATTTTTATCAAATACTAGCTGTCCCTCGCGGTTTCACCCGCGTTGCCGAGGGATGTTACATTATTTTGTTCATTCTATCATCAATAGTTTTCGCAGCGCACGCGATGTAAGAATGATTTGTAATTTTTTTCAAACCTTGGGTTACATTATTGGAGTTTTAGTATGGATCCCTAACTTTTTTGAAAATTTTATATAGCCTATGTTACTCAGTGATAATGTAGCTTTCTAATGAAAAAATAATTATTAAAATCGGTCCATTACTTTTTGAGTTTATTCGCTACATACAAAAATACAAATCTTTCCACTTTATAATATTAGTGTAGGTGTATGTAAGAAAACCTATATATATATAGTACTAGCTGTCTCCCGCGATTTCAGCCATGTTTATCGATATCATATATAGCCTATAACCATCTAGGAAAAATATTGCGGTGAATGGTAGCAGTCCCATCCGGATACGTTCAGTAGTATTGAGGTGATGGTGCGTTCCTTTGACGCATTTTGCTTATATACTATATATATATATATTTTGTAGCTCAATTGAATTTTGCATTGTTAAAAACTTTTGAAGGGAAACTTGGTATTCTGCTTTGAAATTGTGATCCGCAACATTTTTGTGTGACGAAAAAGGGTGGGGGTAATCACTGTGTCTATGCTATTCAAAAGTGATTGATATTTTTTTTTAATATTACCCTGTAATACAAAAGTCAACGTTTCTTTACGACACACTGTTTTTTTAAATTTTATTTTATAATAACCATAAAGAATCGTAAGTTTTTGAAGTGTACTTTATTTTATGTGTAAATATTATTCTTCGGCGTAATTTATCTATAAATATTATTCTTCGGCGTAATTTATCTTCCAAATAATCCCAATTATGAACTCCGAACATATTTCTTTTCTAATTTCATTACGCCCTTTGTAAGCGTTGTTCGCTCGTATAATTTCAGTCTTTGTTTTCGAATAAGTATATAAAAAAGGTCAATTATTATATGTTACAAGAAAGAACAGCCTTACAAATGTACAAGTAATTTAAATCGTGCTTATAGTAGGTTAATGTCTTAGAATATATAGAAATGTTTGACTAATTATAAACTAGACGGCTGAAAAATGTATAGATTAAAATTCAAATATTATATATTATATAATATTCAAAAGGTTGTTTTTTACTGAGCAGAGCCGGCAATAAACTCACCAATTACTCTTTTTATAAACAATCTTAGATTTATTACAAAATATTTATTTAGTCTCACTGACAAAACCTGTGTTGTATCGCAGAAGTAAAGAATTATTAAACAATAATAATATGAATATCAAATAATAAAAAAAAATACAAACAAACTAAAGCTGACCAGCCCCCACAAGCAGCACCTATACACAAGCATGACGCATGTGGCAGCCATCGCCCTCCTCGCCATACTGTAGGGAAGTGAGCGACCCGCCACACAACGCCGCCGCAAGCAAAGGCATTTAAATGAGCATGACTAACTTAAGCTTGTTAAAGTCAAAATAGGAATATTGAATTTAAAAATACACACAGAGTGTATAAATATCATATGTTAAGTATTCTTCATACATGGTCATCTGCTCCCAAATTAAGCAGAGCTTATACTACGGCAACTAGGTAACTATACTACCGGCACGCTATAATGGCCGTTTTGACGTTTCAGATTGTCATAGGAAAAGAAACTGTATGGCTTTGGAATAAGGTTGATTTCCATCATCATACAATTAGCTGTTGGATCAATACATGCACCTTAGGTTTGAAGGAATAAAGGTTATTTTTCTTTGTCATTGTTAAACGTCAAAACGGCCATCATTGCGTGCTGCAAGTTTAATAAACAGCTTGAACCGCGTTCCCGAGGGATATCACATTTTCTCGGGATAAAAAGTAGCCTATATGTTATTCCAGGATATGCTCTATCTATGTGCCAAGTTTCATCCATATCCGTTTAGTAGTTTTTGTGTGAAAGAGTAACATACATACTTACAAATAAATCTTTCCTCCTTATAATGCTATATAGATATAGATTGTGAGATTTAATTCATTTATAGTATTTTTTTTTTCATATAATATGTAGGCAAAAAAAAAATTAAGGTCCATTTTCCCTTCTGTTTGTTTTTCTTTTATTCCTAGCTATTGACGAGCTTTAGTGTAATCACTAAAAATAAGTGGAAACAGATGGTTTTTAACACGCAACTTCATGTATTGTTTACCTCTAAATTACAATAATGATTCGAATTACGCCGAACACAATTTCACGAAAAAAATATTTAGTTCAATTACATAAGTAAATCTTTCAAAGTTTGATTATGTACAACGTTTAAGCCGGGCTTTGGCTAAGAAATAAAAGCCTCAAATACTTTAAAAGTACCCATTTTATCAAACCCATCTACATAATGGTAATCGTTACAAATCAATAGTAATATCGGTATGAAAACAACACAATATGGTCGCGTAACACTGACGACATTTTAATTGACAGTTGAAACAAAATGGCGGACAAAGTTATTGAGCTGTCACTATAATTAATTTAATAGCTAAGAGTTCAATTTCATTAGGAGAGTGTTTCACAAATACAGTAAAGTTGGAGAATTAAAAATAAATCAGAAGACAAATCCTACTAATATTATAAATATGAATGTAAGTTTGTTTGTTACGCTTTCACGCGAAAACTACTTAACCGATCATCATGAAACTTTGTACACATGTTTTTGAAGGTATTAGGAGTAACATAGGATACTTTTTGTGCCGGGAAAATGTTACATCGCTCTGGAACGAAGGTGAAACCGCGGGGGATAGTAATATTACAAACGTGAAAGTTTGTGAGGATAGATGTAAAGATGTAGGGATGTTTGTTACTCTTTCACGCAAAAAATACTTATCGGATATGGATGATATTTGGCAGATACATAGTTTATAGCCTAGATTAACACATAGGATACCTTTTTACCCGGGGAAATGTAACATCCCCGGGAACCTCCGTAAAACCTTGGAGGATAGCTACTAACACATAAAAATTTACTGGAAACAACTACAGTATCCAACGTAACGAAACAATTTATGCAATAATCCTTTGATACTAGGGTTGCCATACGTCAGGAATTTTCCGGATCCGTTTTGAATTTGAACTCCCGTTCCGGATATTGAACGCTATCCCGTCCGGAACTTTCAAAGTGGAAATTAAACTGCATAATGACGCAAATAAATTAATTAATTTTATTTCTATCCGAATTTTCTTCCGGACCATAATTAAATTGATCCGGAAACTCTATTTGATGAAACATTCCTTGTCGAACATATATATCATTTATAATAACATTGTTGCGGCGTAATTAGCTTTCCCTTTGTAGAATTATCTTATACAATTAACATTACAATTTCTAACCACAATAACTATCCGGGCTAATATAGCTGCTATGCTATTCTATACCAAAACACGACACTGAAAACACACAGCGAATATTCTCTCTCTCTTTCTTGAACACCGCAATCGGATAAGAGGTCTGTTCTTAGCTGAGAGAGGAGTGTTTTTTCAATCATTTTTCACTAACGGCTGATCTTGCTTAGCATAGTTTTGAACAAATAAACATGGCTTCCGATGTAGCATAGACGTCGGATCATTATGGTGCTCATCAGTCAAGAATTTAGGTTAATTGATATTTATTAACCGGCCTATTAGTGTAGTCATAGGTCATAGGTTCGATCCCTAAGACGACAAATTTACTTGTGTATGAAAATTATTGTGACTTCTAATATAAATGTGAGATGGGAGTTCTTGATATAGCTAGAGGGCTACTTTTAATTATGAATCTAGTATTTTTCATTGATATTGTAAGGGTTTCTTTTAAACTTCACTTGAAAAACTCCCTTAAAATTTACACTAGATTCTGTCCTCTAGTTTCTTCTGCATTTTCAGGGGAACTAATGTTTTACCGGAATATAAAAATAAATGTCATTCGCGAACAGTGTAGCTTTCGATCCGTGAAATATTTTTCAGAATCGCAAGAGTAGTTTCAGAGATTAGCCCCCAAAGTACAAAAGTCACGACTATACATATAAGTGTTTTACAAATACCTTCTACAAAACTCTTGTGATATTTAAAATCTGATAAACCTCAATGAAAACACCAAGCACCCATTTGTTATTCTCGGCCGGAAAAAAAAAAAATACAACATGTAGATATTTTGCCTTATAACAAAAACTTAGCACCACACGCTGTATCATTTTATGTTTTGTACACGTTCAAATTTTCCCCACGCTTGGCTAATTTACATTCCGCCTCATATGCATACTGGTGTGTGTATTTTTTCTGTTTTTATCTTTATTTATGCGTGCTTTAAGCGTCAGTTAAAATATTCTATTTGTACGTTGCATCATTCATACTTAGAGTTTTATGGTGGACGTTGCAAAATATATGGGTCTACGTAAATATGACGTTATAATAAAGAACTGGGAGAGTGTGTTGAACTGAACGGCGGGCTTCGTATAATAAAGACGCTACGATTTGATAAATAATTTCAATTATTTTATTTTATTCCTGTTTTTCTGCACGTTTTTCTGGTCTAATTAGATACGGTTTTTGGACACGTTTATTGGGGTCTAAGGCAAATCTTAGCCTATTATCCCCACAGAGGTAGATCGTAGAATTAGTAAGAGGATCTTGGCCCTAATTCGCCTTCGACGAAACAATTTTGTCCTATTTTATGACGTATCCACTACAAATTTTAATCTTTTATATTTTTATGGTAATACGGGATGGCATCGATACTAACGTGTCGTTATGTCACGACAAAAATAAGTAGAACCTCCCATGGACCAACTCTGCCCTAAAATCTTGACTTCTACTAGAATAGTTTCTATTCTATTATATTTCTTATAGGCCTTCACAGGCTCATATAAATCGTTTTTACATGGTTTCTTAAAAATATGACAAACAATTATATTAAAAATGTATAAATTCACAATAAAAATACTCAAATGAATAGCTTGTCAGGCGAGCAATTCATTGCCAAAGATTATTATCTTCTAAATAATCAGATATACCAAAAATCCCTTTTGTTATAAAGTATTCTACCTTTTTTTAATTTATGCACGGGTAATTCTTGTATGTCTTTACTATTATTACAGTATCTATCTTTCAGATCGTTGTTATCCATAACCAATTGACCTATTCCAGAAACTGAAAACGAACCAACCTATCCGATAAATCAAAAATAACTGACGATAACCTAAAACAAACCAGATATATAATATTTTATCCAATGGAAATTTATGAAGAAATCTGTAAGTACTCTGCTGTTTCCTGAGTTTATTAGACATATTTGGTTCATTCGTGTTCCGGTTATGTGTGCCGGGATGTTGATTGATATGTCAAATTTGCAACTTTCTATTAAATGTCATAACGATTTTTTAATAAATAATATCCCAGGACATTCTTTACACACGGCCATCTGATCCCAAACTAAGCAGAACTTGTACTGTGGAAACTAGAAATTGTAAAGTTTCAGCCCATTTGTTTTGTATTTTTCTGTTAGTTTTGCTATTTATGATTTTTCTTAAACAAAGATATGACCTATATTTCTTTTCTCCGCCTGCGTTCTCATTATAAAGGTATCAACACACAGTCGAGTTATTTTCGATCAACATCGGCCAATCAACTATCGACACCCTTTCACTTGTGTAAATCATCGTTTTATGAATGTGTAAACATACAAGGGATTTTGCACACACTGCGTTGAACAAATAAACTGTGTGAGAGTATGGTCTCATTACAAAAGGTCCAGCTATAGCTTTCGTTTACTTATAAAAATACAAGCTTCAGTCCTACGGTTTGACCTGAGTTTCTGGGGTGTAAAAGTTACTTACGTTTTTTGTAATCATTCTCACTTTCGCTATAATACGCAAATTTTGTTAGTAAGAATAATACAATCATCGTGGCTCCTTCTGACTTTGTCAACCAGCTGTCTCCATTGCTTGGTGCATTACAGCACTAACCGGCAACACCAGCTCTGCGATATCTGGTCTGCCCACCGCATGGGGCTACAGCCTCTCGGTCTCTTTCCTTCCACCCTCCCAGTCACCAGGCTTTCCAAATTGCTGTCATTCATACGAGCAATATGGCCAAAATCGACGCTGAAAACTAACCAGTGAAAACAAGGTGTATTTGGGTTCGATTTGTGATGTAATAACATCATCACTACATAGTATTAAACAAAGTCGCTTTCTCTTTCCCTATATCCCTATGTATGCTTAAATATTTAAAACTACGCAACGGATTTTGATGCGGTTAGTTTTAATAGATAGAGTGATTGAAGAGGAAAGTTTTTATGTGTAATACATGTGACATCCCACGGGAACGCGGGTAAAACCGGGGGGGACGCTAGTCTATTATAAATGTGAAAGTCTGGATAGATAGATGTTTGTTACTCAATCATGCAAGAACGGCTCAGATTTGGATGAAATTTGGGACAGGGATATATTATAGTCTGGAATAGAACTTTTAAACCGGGAATAAGTAACATCCCACGGGAACGGGGGACAGCTAGTCATTTCTAAACAGACGTTTATTTTACCTTCTCCGACCCGCCCCGAAATTTATACCATTCGACTACAAAAGCAACTAGAAATACGTTTATTTAGCCGTTTAATTCCATTACCATTTCTGGCTGCAGGCTAAGTTATAATTTCACCAAGTAAACACCGCCGCTCACGGGTCGTTTTGCACGCACAACGCAGAATAAACAGAACTGAGTGTCTGTTACACTAACACGTGAACTGGGGGTTTTATAATGTTTACATTGCGAACAAAAAAATACGACCGACGGGTGCTGTTCTGTGTTGTTGTGTGGGGCAAGTGATGGGTGATGGAGGTAATGTGGTTTATTTTTTCCTTTTCATTCTATTATATTCTTTATCTAGCACTCATTTTAGAGAAGGTTTGATTTTGTTACTTCAGTTTGTCATTACATCTTAATATTGTATCCCCGCGCTACAAAATACAATTATTCATATTTATTAAATTTTCACTATTTCTTATACTTTTGCTTTGTATTATGATAGCGATTTACGATAAAAAATTACGGAAACTTATTCAATCTGTGTACTATTTATATTGTGCATTTGGTGCATAACATTGGTTTGGCCAAATATAATAAACAGCAATAGTTATTTGAAATTATTACGGGGTCTACTCAGTTTGGACTCCTGTCTCTCGCTACATATTTCACTTACCATAGCATAGTTTCTCTTATTTGTTATAATGTAATTAGTATGTATTCTGGGAGAAAATAAATAAATTTATTATTTTTTACTATTATTATTTATTGGAGTACATGAATCGTCAAGTTATTTAACCTAAAATCTGTGTTCTAACGCAGATAATCGCTATCTCCCACAACTTGCGCTACAAATAGACGCGTGAACTATGATGTATTAAACAAACATAAAAACTAACTGTCAAATTGAGGGACAAGCTCAGTTGGTGGCAAATAAAAGGATTCCCGGAAACTGCCAGTTCTGTTTTTAATGGCGGATTGATGCGTCCAAAAATAATACTGCTATATCGATTTATTTTTAACTAGCTCCCCCCCGCGGTGTCACCCGTTTTCCCGAGGGATGTAACATTTTCCCGGCACAAGTATCCGATGTTACTTCTTATACCTTCAAGAACATGTGTACAAAGTTTCATGATTAACGGGTAAGTAGTTTTCGAGTGAAAGCGTAACAAACAAACTTACATTCACATTTGTAATATTAATATATAGATAGATATTAACTTAAAACTCGTGGGGATTATAAGATAGCCTATGTAACAAGGGAATAGTATAGATTTCTATCAGTGAAAGAATTTTTGAAATCGGATGAGTTGTTTCGGATATTATCTCATACATCCAAACGTACAAACTTTACCTCTTTATAATTTAAGTAAATACATTAGGAGTAAGTTTTATGGTTTTTATCCCTTGGACTATTTGGAAGTACCTATCTAATTGTAATCGTTAGATTTAAATGGGAAAAATGGCGAAAATAGGTAAGTTTGTTTGTTACCTCTTAAAGCTTAAATGTTGCTAGTTATCGGGATGAAAATAGGCACACATGTAGCCAATGGCATCAAGAGGACCAGAAAATAATTTTCGATTCATTATTATTTCCCATTCTTTGAAAAGATATAAATAGACAAGAGAGACAAAGTGAATTTATTAAAATTTCGCATTTTTAATATTATTATTAGCTACTGAGCAATCAATAAAGTGAGTTTTTCTTAAATATTCATGCTGGGCTTGGTGGACACACAGGACACAATTTGTGTGCATGAGCTTTGCTATTTTCTGTTTTTAGACGTAAACCTCTAAAGTGATTATGTACTTAGAAGAAAAAGTAGTATTTGTAGTTATCAGTTATTAACATTCGATATCGAGTAGTAGAGCTCGTAGTGCAGAGTTTGTCCGGGGCAGTACTACCACCTTACCCATTTTTGCCGTGAAGCAGTAGTGCACTTGTGTTACTGTGTTTCGGTTAGAAAGGTAAGGGGCCGGTGAAATTACAGGCACATGAGACTTAACAACTTCACGTCTCAGGGTCGACAACGCATTGGCGATGCCCCTAGTGTTGCAAATGTCCATAGGCGGCGGTGACCACTTACCATCAGGTGGACCGTCCGCTTGTTTGTCGGCCCATCTGGTATAAAAAGAAATATCACACGTTCTGCTTAGTTTGGGATTAGATGGCCGTGAGTAAAGAATGTCCCAGGATATCCCTGGATATCTAATTTCGATACAGTGATTAGAATAAACGCCCGAAAATAGCATACGAATTCCTCAAAGGAATATACAAAAAACATAATCTCCAAATATAAAATATATTACACATTCTGTCCTCACGTCAAAGTGAAAAAAGAAAAGAAATCGCAGTACTCTGTGTAAAGGAAGTAATTCCAATAAAAATACTTTCGAGTTTCCGGCGCAGATGTAGAGCCAATAGAACCGGCTCGAAGTTTGAAAGAGATTAATAATGATGACGTCATCGAATGGGAAATGTGGCGTCATTTGTTTGACAATTGTGAGATAGTCACACTAGCCGGTTGAAGTGGTTTGTACCGGCGCAGCGGTTGTGTACAGAGGTGTCATTCTGTAAGGAAAATGACAGTAACTCGAGGATGCTTCGTCGCGGCCTCTATGCTCTGTCTCTGTCGTTTACTACATTAATACTACTAATCACGTGAGAGGTAAGCTCTCCGAGGCCTCCGTGAAGCGGCTCGCCGACGAAGTTTGTAACAGCTGAATAAGGGGACTGATCAAATGGAAATAATAATACTATGAATTGAGTTTGTGATGGATGTAGGAATGTTTGTTACTCTTTTACGCAAAAACTACTTGACCGATTTTGATGAAATTTGCCACATAAATAGTTTATAAAATGGGTTACAATGTAGGATTATTTATACCGGGAAAATTTGATATCCCTCAGGAACCGCGAGGTATAACTAATTGCAAACTAACTGAGCTCTAAACGGTTAATCATTTAACAACACTTATATCTTATTTTAAATTATTATCTACTAGCTGTCCCCCGCGTTCCCGTGGGATGTCACATGTATTATACATAAAAACCTTCCTCTTCAATCACTTTATCTATTAAAAAAAACCGCATCAAAATCCGTTGCGTAGTTTTACAGATTTAAGCATACATAGGGACATAGGGATATAGGGACAGAGAAAGCAACTTTGTTTTATACTACAGATTATTAAAATGAAACACAAAAAAGAGAGATTTAAGAAAGACAGTGAAAATTTAGTGAAATTATTTTCAAATTTCGAAGGTTATTCCGGATGCATCCTATGTTATAATCATGAGGTATATTAGATCAGAAAACTATGCATAAGATAAAATATGAGCGCCACATCTAGTTGTTCTAATTTCGATGTATTTTATTTTTACACAGTAGGTCATTGCTTCCAACATTACATTAGGTGGATACATTACACGAACAGTTTATATCAAACACTTGCTTGTTTTTTTTTAAATATTGTTTTCTTTTCTATGTTGAGTACCCTGACTTTCACGCCTCAGGTCGTAGGTTTGATTTCTATTCAGGGCCAATAGTTGTCTTACTGTTTTGTGTCTCTCAATGTGATATGTGGCCGAGAACCGAGCCAGGATTTAAGAAAACCGTATTTTATATAGTTTCAGTTTTGAGTAGTAGAGCTTTAGTGCAGAGTTCGTCCGGGGAAGTACTACCTTACTCATTTCTGCCGTGAAGCAGTAGTGCACTTGTATTGCTGTGTTTCGGTTAGAAAGGTAAGGGGGCCGGTGAAATTACAGGCACATGAGACTTAACAACTTCACGTCTCAGGGCCGACAACGCATTGGCGATGCCCTTAGTGATGCAAATGTCCATAGGCGGCGGTGACCACTTACCATCAGGTGGATCTGCTTCTTTGTCGGCCCAAGTGGTATGAAATAATAAAATTACATATCATATACCTTGATTCAAGATTATATTATAAATGCGAATGTTTGAATGTACGAATGTTTGTTACTCTTTCACGCAAAAACACCAAACGGATTTGGATGAAAATTGACACATCTATAGAAAAGGCCTTGGAATAACACATACTTTTTGTGCCGGGAAAATGTTAAATCCCTCGGGAACAGCTGGTATAAGATACATGTGAAATAGTGTTTTTTTTTTTTTGTATATCCATTATGTTTAGTAGTTCATTTATCAATACATGTTTATTTAATCAGGTCAGGTGGTCCATAAAAACAGACACTTTATTTACAATCAACGCTTAGTCATGCTCCATTCCCTTTAAGAATGAGGCGTGTAGATGTAAGTCTGTCATGCCGCTAACACCAGATCTTCCTGACTAAATATGTCTCAGCTGATGGGATTCATCTTACTGATATTATCTTCACTACATAGTATAAAACAAAGTCGCTTTCTCTGTCCCTATATCCTTATGTACGCTTAAATCTTTAAAACTACGCAACGGATTTTGATGCGGTTTTTTTTAATAGATAGAATGATTGAAGAGGAAGGTTTTTATGTATAATACATGTGACATCCCACGGGAACGCGGGTAAAACCGCGGGGGACAGCTAGTCTATTTATATAAGGAAAATAGGGTTCCTTTGACGCATCATCACCTCAAAACTACTGAACATATCGGGATGGGACTGCTACCATTCGACGCGGAATTTTTCATAGATGGTTATAGGCTATATAAGATATCGATAAACGTGTCACTCCGGGGACAGCTAGTAAATGTATAAGTAAATAAATATCCTGGGTTATTCTTTATACACGGCCATCTGGTCCCAAACTAAGCAGAGCTTGTACTATGGTAACCAGATAACTGATACTACTGATATTATTGATGCGAAAGTTTCTGAGGATGTACTATGGATGTTTGTTAGTATTTCATGCAATAACTACCCAACGAATTTAGATGAATCTTGGCACATAGATAGAGCATGTCACAAAATAAACTTATTATTCCGGGACAATGTAACATCCCTCTAAAACGCAGGTGAAACCGCGGTGGACAACTAATATTAAAAATGCGAGTGTTTGTGAGGTTACAATGAACATGCTAAAACTCCTTTTAGGATTTGAATGAGTGTCAAAAGTTATAACCTGATTTAACACTAATCATACCAACACTTACTAGGTACCTATTTCTATCATAGCGGGTCAAATGTGACTTTATGTTTCCTGCTTGAATGTATGAAATATGGTTGTTGGAAGGGAAATAAATAGTATAACTGTATATTAATTAGTAAGAAAAAGTCATGAAGTCAAATGTGCAAAAGTAATAAGATGATACGTGCATTTTTAATGCAAAGTTCAAAATGGGTCATTTGACCCGGTTATGTTATGTTTAGTGTTAACACAGGATACTTTTCATCGCGGCAAAATGTACATCCTTCGAGAACACGGGTGGTATCATAAAACAAAAACTACGTCAAAAACAATTGTGCCGTCGCGCTGGCAGTTCTAAAAACAAAAGCGAATCAAAACACAGTAAACCAGCCATGTCCCCGTGTCAACAGCGTACCACTCGCCGCAGCCCAGCTGATTGATTACACCCGCGTAATTAAGGTCGCTATTTGTCGAGCGAACGGTTCAATTGCCGCATCCGGACGCCAGTGGACGTCCTGTCCCCTTCATTCGCCGACGAGTCCCCTATGTGACCTCTCACGTTATTGCCTAGCCGATGAGAGAGACAGAACATAGTTTACATTACAGAATAGCAGCTGTCCGCGCGATGTGATTCCCAGTGTTTGTCTTGGTGTGTGTCAACAGAAATGCTATTGAATGAGCGTTTGGACGTTACATCTTCGAATCGAAATCGCGTTTGTTGTTTTTTCTTTTTTTTGTGGTAAGTACAGGTGTGACATACATTCGTGGAGCTTTTGCTGTGGGAGTCATTGAACTCTTCTCCTGAAAATAAATGTTATAATACATCAGTCATGTTAGAATAATGTTGATTATACGCAAGGGATATGAGCCAGTGACACTTTGTACTAACTATATAAATAATTGCTCAATGTTTTTCGTGCCTTAGGTTTCAGGAGCTTTATGACTAAAAAGGTTCTGTCACGTACTTTGGTTGTAACTTAAATAAATGATTATAAAGCCAGTGGTTTTCCAGTTGGGTTTTTTTCGAAAGCCGATTTTGAAAAGACTTTCGCTGATATAAAGTTATCTGTGCCTTTACCATGAGTTTTTATCGTACGTACTCGTTAGCGACGGCTTAAAACATTTCTACGGCAAATGTGTACAGCGTGTGTAGCGGTCACCTAAAGAACTAAAATCGATAGTACGAGTCGATAGGTAAAATCCTATCGAAATGTAAACACTAGCGAGTAACGTTTTTTAGCCTTTGCTATAGAAATTCGGTGCCATGAGTCACAAATTTGACAGTTGCTATCGAGAAATTCTGTATCGATAGTAGTTTACTCGCTAGTGACTAAAGTAAGTTTCGATAGCAACTCATGGTAGAGGAGTAGTCGGAGAAATCCGTAAGGTCCAAAAATCTAAAAATCCGAAGCTATTTATTCAGTTTAGGTCGAAGGGCACTTATGAAGGTCAAAGCTACTGTAGCTACAGTGTTCAGCAGGTCATCCCTTGACTATATTCCTGAGGGTGATACTCCGGAAGATCAGTCAACAAATCATAATGAGTTAACCAAAGAATGTTTATAAAATATGACGTCACATCCCCATATTTCATAGACAACAAACCTTTTCACAATCAATAAAAAGTTGCTGATTTGACACGCAGTGCACGCTCCGAGCTCATACAAACCGTATCCTATTTCAAAGCAAGAGAACTCTATAATAAATACACAATGAAATGGTAATTGATCACTAAGAGTTCGGATCACGTGCTGATGCTGCATGCGACGAGATGACCCAGTTCTTAAGGTAGGATTCCGTAAGGTGAATGTAGTATGACAGGCTCTATCGCTGTCTCTCTCGTTTACACACAATCATGTGAGAGGTCCGCTCTGGGAGCCAAAGAGGTTTGTATTAGAGAAGGGAGGAGGGAATTTATACTTCTTTGACTGTGGATTGGAGGATAAATCTTGTAGTAGTGGCTTGAAGTCGTGCGGTGGGGATATTTTAGAAATATACTATTGTTTTGATTCTACTGACATATTGTTAGATCGTTTTAGATATGTTTTTCTATATTTGTCTAGTTTGACACAAGACATTAATGTAAAGAAAATGTCATTATGATTATGAAATAAGTTTAAGGTCAATAGTGATACTGATGCTTATTTTGTAATTAATGTGAATTTATGTATACAGGATGATTGTATTTATATTTATTAATATATATTAAATGTATATTTAGTACTAGCTTTCCGCGGATTCACCTGAGTTCCTGAGGACTGTAATTTTTTCCAAAAATAAAAAGCCTGCCTTTCGGCTAGTGAAATTCCAGTTTAAATCGGTCACAGCCGTTTAGAGATTGGCCGGAACAAATAGACATACAAAAACTGTAAATGGTTTTTTTGTTTTCAAATAGCTGTTATTTAGACATAACAACTGACACTCCCAATTTTTTGTATACGTTCAAATACTATTAAAAAGTAAAGGTACACATAATAAATTAACTACATTTACAACATATGGTTTTAAATTATTTAATTGCAAGTTTTTATCAGCATTCAAAGTCAAATTTAACACAGCTCGTAACTTAAGACGAAGAAATCTTAACTTAAAACCGATGACAGGCACTTGCATATGAGACATTAATATTTTATGACAAATAGAAATAAGGCCAATCCGACTAATATTATAAATGCAAATGTTTGTATGGATGTTTGGATGTTTGTTCTTCTTTCAAGCAAAAACTACCTAACGGATTTGGATGAAACGTGGCACATAGATAGAGGATATCCTGGAATAATGTATTGGGTACTTTTTATCCCGGGATAATGTGACGTTCCTCGGGAACGCGGTCGAAACCGCGGGGGAGAGCTAGTAATATTATAAATGCGAAATTTTGTATGTATGGATGTTTGTTACTCTTTCACGCAATAACTACCGGACAGATTTGGATGAAACTTGCCGCATAGATAGAACATATCCTCGAATAACATATAGGCTATGATGATTTCTTATAAGCACTTTTCTTCTGACTGTAGGTAGTAGTAGTAGATTTTTAAAATAGTATAAAAATGTAGTTAGGTAGTTTAAGATAAATTTATTGTTAAAAGAGCAGAGCGCCTTCAAACTGCTTAGCAGATTGACGATTTAAAGTTTGTGAATATGTACTAAATAATATATAAATAAAAAAAAAATGTATAATCCCGGGAAAATGTGACATCCCTCGGGATCGGGGGCAAAACCGCAGGGGACAGCTAGTAGTAAATAATATACACAGGTATTTAATATACATCTGACTCTTGTATTAAATGGTTTAATGCTCATTTTATGATATGGCAATAAAAACTCCATTAATGTAGATCGATCGAGACGAATGCGAGGCGTCTGGTATATGTTTCAATAATCTAAGCTTGGACATAATATAAAGTATTTTTAACTCATTATATCAGCCCAGGGATGTCCACTGCTGAAAATAATAAGTCTGCTGAGTTTATTGCCGGCTCTTCTCAGTAAGCAACCTTCCGAACTGGTGTTAGAGTCTGACCATTCATAAGTGCCTGTGTGGCCTATTTTTTTTATGCTACTTGGGCCGACAAACAAGCAGACAGTCCACCTGATGGTAAGTAGTCACCGCCGCCTATGGACATTTGCAACACTAGGAGCATCGCCAATGCGTTGTCGACCCTGAGACGTGAAGTTGTTAAGTCTCATGTGCCTGTAATTTCACCGGCCCCCTTACCTTTCTAACCGAAATACAGTAATACAATAGCACTACTGCTTCACGGCGGAAATGGGTAAGGTGGTAGTACTTCCCCGGACGAACTCTGCACTAAGAGCTCTACTACTTTGAAAAGGATGTTTCGTCGCGGCCTCTATGCTCTATCTCTGTCGCTTACTACGCTAATACTACTAATCACGTGAAAGATAAGCCCTCCGAGGGCTCCGTGAAGCGGCTCGCCGACGAAGTTTGTATTAGCTGAATAAGGAGGCTGAAAATAGGATTTCCACCTCAAACGGTCCTGAGCCGCCTGCATCCAGCGGCTACCAGCGACTCTGATAATAAAAAGTATCCCTAAGTGAACAATTCAAAATACTTGATGACTCGGCAGACCTTGTTCTGCCCAGTAGGTGCTGCAATGAGCTCAAAGTAATTTTACTACAGCGCCTTTAATGAAGTTTCGACCATGAACTGACAATAATTGACAGAATTTGATTATTTCTCGATAGGCTATTCAGTCCATTGCTTGAAATAATTAGATAACCAAATAATTTGCGACAAAGAATTTAACACCTTAACACACTGGCCGCACAATTGAAAACGTGACTTCAATTCGAAGAAATTCGCCGCCATTTATAATGTCAATGACGAATTTAATAGACACTTCATCCACCAAAATTACGGCTCTCAAAAACAGCGTAAATAGATAGAAAACTCGCGAAGAAAGGAAAACAAAATAAATGCCACCTTACGGTGTACCTGTTGTTAGTGATTTGAATACAGATTTCTGCAGCATAATGCCATTTAATATAAAATTCTATCATTCTTTTTACCCTTATATATATTTGATGTGAAGTATGTAAAATCTGTCATCATCATCAGCCTATCTCCATCCACTGCTGGACATAGGCCTCACCTATGGCACGCCACTGAGCTCGATCTTCAGCCCTTTGTTTCCAACCGCTGCCAGCCAGCTTGCGTATATCATCGCTCCATCTAGCTGGAGGGCGCCCTACACTACGTTTACCGAGCCGTGGTCTCCGAAGAACACGTCTACCCCAACGGTTATCGGTTCTACGGCAGATGTGACCAACCCACTGCCACTTCAGCGTGGTAATCCTTTGAGCTAAAAATATGTAACCTTTGACAATTCATAAATGTATTACCATTATAGAGAGAGATATACACCGTTAGTTACGTTAAGATTGAGTGCTACATGCGCCGCGCGTGCTGTCGCGACAGTAGTTGGTGCGCGACTAAATGGAATTAGGTCAATTACCATCATTTTATGTTGCCATTTCACAGCGCGGACAATGGATCTATAGTTTATTATATTTATTAGTAACAGACCATTCCCACACGTCAGAGTCGAATTTATAATCCGATTTACAAAAACGCCTAGTTGTTACTTTTTATTTGGATCTTTTTGGAACAGACCTGCGTTTGGTCAGATTAAAAAGGGTTATATCGTAATTATGTCAGGTTGAATGAGCTGAGCGGGGTTTTGTTTGTACAATACTTTTTTTGTGTTTATGCCACAATCATTGTTTTGGTTTAATGGTTTTGGAATAGCTCTTAGTGCAGAGTTCGCCCGGGGTACTACAGTGAAGCAGCACCCTTGTATTTACTATGCTTCAGTTAGAATGGGTGAAATTACAGGCACATGAGACTTCTACAATACTTCACAACTTCAAATCTCGGGGTCGACAACGCATTAGCGATATAAAATAGAAGGTATGTAAGCAACTTTTTATGCTCGTGATATCACACAATATTCCCATTTTCCGTAAGAATTAGAATTCCAAAGCCTTATTTTCGGCATATTTATTAATGTTATAAGATTGAGTGCCCGCTTAGTAAAAACATTTACTGTATAAACGTTTTGTGTTAATAGATATTTGAGGTAACTATGATATACACAGAAACTTATCTTCACGCCCATTATCCCAAAAGAGGTAGGCAGATGACTCAGTAGTCAGGCCCACATTCCTTTGATATTTCTAAACCTTAATGTGACATGTTGTGAGGTTACCGACATGACAGGTTATTTCCAAAAAATCATTAACATTACCTTAAGCGATCCGGGAATCCAACCCAGGACCTTAGCTCTAGCCGAGCTTTGAACTTGACCAACGAGGCGACTTATCTCATTTAAATTAATTATACATACCCACAAATTACTAGATATTTAGGTATATTAACCGAAACAGGAAAACCAATAGTGAAAAAAATATATATACATATATGTATTTAAGAAATAATTGTACGGCCAATTTGAGATAAAACTGCTTAATATTAGTAGTGCTTTTGACGCAATAAAGCTTAACAAGGCTTTAATAATAAAACGACGGGTAGGTACCTATAAAGCGTATACTACGACATACTGACTCAAGAACCTGGACGAAACCGCGGGACGGTAAGCAACTTTCAATATTAGTAAGTTAATTAAACAAAAGATTAAGTACGCAGGGCATCGATTAATAATTTATTAAAAGTACGGAAAATTATTCCCTACACATCAGTCCTAATCACCAGACTAAATAAATAAGGTGCCAAGTTCGATTCGGACGACACACGCATGCGAAGAACCCCCTACCGACGTACAAAATTTAACAAAATCCAAAATAAACACATTGATTGTATGGGGACCCCTTTCAATGTTCAACTTTATTTTATTTTGATTATTTGTTGTTATAACGGCTTTTTTTATACCACATGAGCCGACAAACAAGCACACGGTCCACCTGATGGTAAGTAGTCAACGCCACCATGTACATTTGCAACACCAGGGCATCGCCAATGTGTTGTCGACCCTGAGACGTGAAGTTGTTAATTCTCATGTGCCTGTAATTTCACCTGCCCCTTACCTTTCTAACCAACCAGTAATACACGTGCAATACTGCTTCACGGTGGAAATGGGTAAGGTGGTAGTACTTCCCCGGACGAACTCTGCACTAAGAGCTCTACTACTCAAAAGTACCAGTAGCAGGCTATTGTAGTACTCTGGGATCATTTGAACTGTCCACCGTACGGATGTCAAACGAACATCGGAGGCTGTAATAATAGGGTCCATGAGTAAGGAACCCAAATAAGATAACTGAAAAAGCTTCTATAATAGTAGAAATATTCAGTGTATAATTGAATAATCGACATGAAAATGAAATGAAAATATCTTTTATTCAAATAGGCCTTTACAAGCACTTATGAATAGTCTGTTAATGTTATAAGATTGAGTGCCTAATAGTCTGACTCTAATAGTGATAGAAACTGTGTAGTAAAAAAACAAAATATTATATCGAGTGCCTTATGACTTCTTTGACGTCACGGAGTTTGAAAAGGCAAAGTTAAACAAACATGGCCATTAAAGAGGAAAATGAATAATTAAATATTAGTTACAAAAATCCTTATCGGTATTATATTTTTGCGTCTAACGAAAATACGCGATAACAGAAGATTAGCACTATATTTATTTGCTTATTATTTCACAAGTCATATCGTAGGCAAGCCTTCGTCGGATAATGTTAATTAATTAAACAAACCATAGCCACCAGAACTAATACAGCTCTTAGTACGGAAATCGTCCGGTGAAGTACAGTAGTAACCATACCCATTCCTTACTACTATGTCTACTACGATAACAAATAAAATAAAGTTACAAGTGATACAAGAAACCTATTTTTCGGCGTTTTATTAAATATTAGGCCAGTTGGCTTGGTGGTTAGCGACTCTGGCTGCCAAACCGAAGGTCGCGGGTTCGATTCCCACCCAGGACAAACATTTGTGTGCATGATCATGTCTGTTCGTTCTGTCTGGGTGTAAATATGTATATAAGTATGTATTTAGAAAGAAAAAACATTAAAAAATGTATATGTAGTATATTAGTTATCTGGTTTCCATAGTACAAGCTCTGTTTAGTTTGGGATCAGATCGTGTGTAAAAAGAATGTCCTGGGATATTTATTTATACGGAACCTTTTTAAAATATTTTTTTTTATACCACTTGGGTCGACATCCAAGCAGACGGTCCACCTGATGGTAAGTGGTCACCGCCGCCTATGGACATTTGCAACACTAGGGGCATCGCCAATGCGTTGTCGTCCCAGAGACGTGAAGTTGTTAAGTCTCATGTGCCTGAAATTTCACCGGCACCTTTCTAACCGAAACACAGTAACACAAGTGCACTACTGCTTCACGGCAGAAATGGGTAAGGTGGTAGTACTTCCCCGGACGAACTCTGCACTAAGAGCTCTACTACTCTAAAATTTCTGATTCGAGTTGAATTTTGAACCCAGGTAAATCAAAAGGCGAAAGCAAGTTAAATATAAAAGGCAAATCTAGTCGCAGATCAGCATTCAACGCTCCGGTGAGCATCATTTGAAAGTGCTAATACACCATGAAACATGGCGTGAACTTAATAGCGGATATGCCTGCAGTCCACTTTCTACCTACAGATTTGATACAAATAAAACCTCATATTGCTTTGTCTAAGTGAATGTAACAGTGCACTTCACGCTTTTGAAGAACTTGCTGTTACTGTGTATGCTGTGTTCTCGGGATGTATCATTTTCCCCGGATAAAAACTACCTATAGGCAAGTTACATCCAAATCTGTTTAGTAGCTTTTGCGTGAAAGAGTAAACAAACATATATGCATACAGCCTCACAAACTTTCGTTGTTATTAGTAAGATAGTCCATGCTGGACTGGTTTTTTTTTTTATTTATTTCTTTTTACATTTGCTACGGACTAAGAGGTCCGTACTCTTTGAAGATTCTACGATTAATTTATTTTAAGATTAATTGTATTGTGTTTTTATAAATTAACAAATTTCCGCGATAGCTCAGCTCGTTGTTTTGAACTGAGGCTTGTGGTTCCTTAATGTATAGTGTTACATTGACAACAACCTCCATGACAACTGCATCTCGATGTATGCTGGACTGGTATTCACCCCCTTTTTATATCAAGTGGACCAACAAACAGGCAGACGGCCCACCTGATAATAAGTGGTTACCGTCCCCTATGGACATTTGCAACATCAGGGTCATCCAACATGACCCTGAGACGTGAAGTTGTTAAATCTCCTGTGCCTGTAATTTCACCGGCCCCCTTAACTTTGTAACCTAAATACAGTAACACAAGTGCACTACTGCTTCACCGCTTCATTCGAAAGTAAAATGGGATCAGCCCCCTTATTCAGCTAATATAAATTTCGTCGGCGAGCCGCTTCGAGGCCTCTGAGAGCTTACCTCTCACATGATTAGTAGTAATAGCTTAGTAAGCGACAGAGATAGAGCTTAGAGGCCGTGACGAAACATCCTCGGGTTAGTGTAATTTTCCTTACAGAATCGAGCTCCAGATGGCTGTGATGGGAGAGAATGTCTTAGGATATTTACTATTATTTTATGAATACCTCATGAATACCTATATAATGGTATAAAAGATGGATATTATATTATATTAGGTAAGTTGATTTAGTAATCCCAGTCCAGTAACATTTCAAAAATAATACCTTGAGACGTATTTACTTTGAAATTATTCTACTCCAAACTTTTCAAGGAGGTTATTTACAGGAGTACGTTTTAGCTCTCAGTAATTGCCGAAAAAATATCCAATGGTAGTATAAAGGTAGTTAAAAATAAAAAGATATGCACTCTGATGAAAGGCACAATTCTTGGTAGTCAAGTGATATGAAGCTCGCCTAAAGACTGAAGGTCTAAGGTTCTATTCCCGCGTCAGACAGTAGTAGCGTTTCTTTCGTAGAAATTATTACTTGTAGCCTTGGATTAAAGATAGGAGGAGGATAAATAAATTTATTGCTCGTCTTAAGGTATTATTATCTCTATATATATGTTCTGAGTTTAATAACCAAAAATATTATTCTTAAATAAATTCCTATGAAAGACGTGGATTATTTGACAGATGGCGCATTTTTGCCCAAAAGCCATTCCAGTACACATCCTTTTTCATCCGAGCTACTGTCGCATCATGGAAATGGAAATATAATGATTATTCTTTATGTTTTATAGCCCATTTGAATATTCTGTCTGAAAATATGAATATGAATATCAATGAACTTACACTTTCGGGCGTTTCAGCCTTTATTTCAGAGCGCCTTATTGTTCCCAGTGATTAAAGACCCAGCTGATATTGTAGTCTTCATTGTTAGGGGTAATGATACTGTGTCGGTTTTAACGAAGCTGTTTTTTTATTTTTTTTTTTGAGAGAGCCTGATATTTTGCATTCAGATTTGAGGTGGGTGACTGACTGCTATGGGTCGTGGCTTTGATTCCCACATGGGAAATGTATGTTTGTTGTGGATAAGATGTGATTATTTTGTTAGCTGTAAGTAAGTATCTACATTAATAGATTGTATAGTTTTGGAGTTTTTCAGGTTTCGGTAATTAACAGGTTAGTTTTTATGTTTTAAGTTATTTAGTAGGTACTAAGTTATCTGGCAATACTAGTAGCAGATTGTAGTTAATTAACGTTTTAGAGTTTTTTATGTTTTGGTATAATATATTAATTTTATTTGGTTAAAGAAAAATTTTTGTTTGAGTTTAGAATCGTGTGTAAAAAAATTATATTTCTTCTTTTTCATCCCCTGGGGAACGGCTGTACCGATTTCGTTTATTTATTTATTTAGTTTAGGAACACCAACAGTACTCATATTAAAAATACATTTTCTAAGCTGAAGATAATGATAGTATCGTAATGCAGTACAGATATGTGCACCCATTATAGGTGTACACAGCATTTACAGAAAAAAAAGAAGCACAACTAGTTATGAGTACAATAAGATAAAATAAATGAACACTATTAAATTTTTAATTTCAGAACATTAGATTATAAATTTCGTTATATCAAATCAATGTTTTTGAGGGAAAGATAATTTTGGAAATTTAGGACACTATCTGCCGATTATACAAAAACAAATATTTATTAACTAATTCCGCTGGATCGATCGATTTATCGCCCCCGAAAGCCCCTACAAAATTTCATGAAAATCGTTGGAGCGGTTTTCGAGATCCTAATTATATTACAAGAATTGCTCGTTTAAAGGTATTAGATTAGATTCCATAACACAAATGCGTACACGCCACAAACGCTAAAAGTGTGCACAGAATTAGGCCAACTGTTGAATTGTTCAGCAAAACAACGGAAGTGCGCATTAAAGGAGGCGGTACACCGGTCCCAATTAAAACGACACAGTAATTTCAATTGAAACCAGCTTTTGGTATTGCGTAATTGCTATTTGCCATGACGATGGGGACTACGTTAACTATACATAATTGTAGTTATTTGTAATTTTTGTAACGATATTTATATAACACCCATTATCTGGCAGGCCAGTTGGCTTGGTGGTTAGCGACCCTGGCTGCCAAGTCGCTGGTTCGATTCCCACCCAGGACAAACATTTGTGTACATTCAAATGTCTGTTCGTTCGTTTGTTCAATTTAAATCACCATTATTTTTAATGAAAGGGTTGTTACAGGGCGAGAATCACATTTCATGATTCAAGAAATATCTCGGGAACGCGGGTAAAACCGCGGACGGTAGCAAGTTGTAGAATCCTATTCAAATGAAACAAGTGCGAGTCGGAGTCGCGAAGAGTTCCGTACCAATATTTTTGAAAACGGCATGTTTGTTGTATGGGAGTCCCCTTAAATACTTATTTTATTATTTTCATTCCTTTTTAATTTTTGTTGTTTAAACAACTGTGAAAATTTCAACTGTCTTACTATCACGGTTCATGAGATACAGGGTGATAGACGGACAAACAGGCAGTTGGACAGAGGGGTCTAAGTAATAGGGTCCCGTCATACTCTTTGGGTACGGTATCCTAAAAACACAATGTTCCGTTTACGGTAGAGCGAGACCAATCTAGTTGTTGTGGTTGTGCTAATCAACTTTATTGCAAGGACATTAGGGACATTTTTCTATAACTCTTTGCTGTCAAAACGGACCTATTACTTCTCGACAATTTTAGTGGTAATGCCTATAATTCAGGCTAGATTTTAAGGTCAGATATTATCACTATGTCAATCACGTAGCGAGCTGCACGATACTTAAAGTTTCATGATTATCAGATAGGCCGTTTTGGATACCTGAAATCGCTTTCTGTCCATCAAATTAATATACAGTTCTAGCTGTTCCTCGCGGATTTACCCGCTTTCCCGAGGAATGTCATATTTCCCGGGATAAAAAGTGGCCTATACGTTTTATCAGGATATTTGCTACCTATGTGCCAAGTTTCATCCAAAGGCTTTTTTTTTTAATAGAAATGTTAAGTTTTTATTTTCTATCTTTTTGTAGTACGTTAAGCTTATCATGCTGTGTGTATACGCTCTTGGGTCTCAATCTAGACTAAATATTTTTGTTGAAATCTTACATTTATATTCGATTGTGATCTGTTGTATATGCCTATGAAATAAATAAAAATAAATCTGTCCGGTAGTGTTTGCGTGAAAGAGAAAGAGAAAAGAAGAGAGAAATACATCCATACATTCAAATATTAGCATCTATAATATTAATAGGATATATATACTAAAGATCTATAGATCATTTGAAAGCGAGTAACTTGTTCATTTGTTATAGACAGGCTAGATTATTGAATATAATTGTTATGATATGACGTAAATAAATTAATATCCCGGGACATTCTTTACACACGGCTATCTGGTCCCAAACTAAGCAGACCTGGTACTATGGAAATCAGAAAACTGATGTATTACTTATACTATTTTTTGAACTACATATTAATATCATATTTACATCCAGACAACAAACAGCCATATGCACACGAATGTTTGTCCTGGGTGGGAATAACCCACGAACTGCGGCTTGACATTCATAGATTTTATGGTCTTCTTCTAAAATTCTAAAGATGTGATTAACTAACAACTACTATGACTAAAAGTGATGAAAATAACTCCATAGATAGAACATGACCTGGAATAATAATATGTCCTATTTGTCCCGCGGCAATGTAACATCTAGTATAATAATAATAACTTTTTATTGCCAGAAAATATAATTAAAATAATTCAAGAAAAAAAAATTGTTAAATAAATATACTGGACCTTAAATGTGTAATCATTTTTGAGCTGACTTACGATTTTTTTTTAAATAAAGCCGAATTATCGATATTTTTTTCGATATATCGGACTCCGATATTGATATATTTAAAAATAACGATATATCGAAAATCCGATATTTTAAAAATATCAACTGCCCTAATACAGAGCACAAGATATCCTTACATAGTATATATCTAGACACCAAACAAACATACATACGTATTATGAACAGAAATGTTTATGATTGGGAATCGAATCCACGTTCTAAACCGTGGCAGGATAATGCTAGACCACATAACACACAGACTTGCGCTTACTTGTCATCGTTCCAACATAAAAACAATATGTTAATCAAATTGTACATCGATCAGAACTACAGATAAAGCGACAAAAGTGGTAAAACAATTATATAACAATGATTTTTCATAGTACTATTACAATAATTGTAGTCCGTTCCGACAATCACGAAGCCATCACGGTAATAGCTTTAATTATTTCTATTTTACCATAATACTGGGAATGTTGTGGCCCGATTTGCGTTTGATGTATCTATTATAATTTACTTGTTTTGAACTGGAATATTACTAATCGTAACTAGATATAGTAATGATACCATCCAGCACATCATGGAAGCATGCCAACACCTCACACAGACTGATAACACTCATAGACACAACCAGATATCACCCAATAGTATCCCATCACAAATATCCCTATAACTTACCGGGGTTGCCTCAATTTTGCGCTGTAAACATTTGTATAAGAAACAATAAAAAAAAATTAAGCAAGCCTGTATCGAAAAATCCTAATACTCCGATTATGTATTAAAATTAGACTTTATACTCCTCAGGAGACATAGACATATTAATTTATACCTTTTGCAATACAATTATGATATTTGCAGGTATTATTTATTAAATTATTGGCTGATTTTTTATTAAAGTACGAATTTGACTCCACAAAGAGCATTATATTAGTTTTGTATGTATGTCTGTATGTGCGTGTTGTGTAAAATTTCAAATTGATTGATTATGTAATTTGTCACGCAAACTTGCTATCTACTAATATTATTAATGTGTTAGGTTGTATGATAAGTATTTGTATTTCTTTGCGAATGTCGCTTTTTTCTCTTGCAGCTTTTTACCTCCTGTCATTAAACCTTATCAATCTCTTTAAATCAAAACTCTAATGATAGACTTGCCACCCTAACCTTATTAAAACAGACAAGAAACCTTTTGATTGTTATGCTCTTACATTGTGATTTTCACAATAAAACCCCTCCTAACACAGACCAACAAAAGGGAAGAAAAACATATTAAACAAAGTAGAAAATCTATTTCCACAGGTGATATAAGGACAAATATCCTATGACAAAGACAGAATTACTTCACATGTGAGCAGTGACACAAGAATACGACCAATCCATCGCACTGTGATAAATTGATCTCTGTTTTCATAGGGGGTAGATGGGAGGGGGTGATGTGCGTGTATTTCTTTCGATAACAAACCATTTATTAGATTCGTATCAGTATTTGATGTGTGGATATATATTTGCTTTGGCAATTAATAGAGGACCTTAAGAGCGGTTTCACACTACATCCGATCTGGAAATACTGTCCAGAGTAGTTGTAGAATTTGTATGGTACTTTGTGCACTGAATCCGATTTCTCTAAAGTTTTCTAGATCAGTATTTTCACGGATTCTGTTCGGACGTAGTGTGAACCGCTCCAAAGGTCTGTTTAGATACTTGCGGTATTCTATACCGCTGTGGGTATCGAATACCCACTAACTGCGAATATTCTAAAATTGAAATCCAAGCGTATATAGATATAAAGAAATAAATAGATTTATTTTAACAGACACATAAACAAGCATGGAGAAAAATATGTTATATGTTTGACAGGCCAGTTGGCTTGGTGGTTAACGCTATGACTGCCAAATCGAAGGTCGCGGGTTCGATTCCCACCCAGGACAAACATTTGTGTGCATGAACATGTCTGTTTGTTCTGTGTCTGGGTGTGAATAAAAAAAACAAAAAGTAGTATATGTAGTATATCAGTTATCTGGTTTCCATAGTACAAGCTCTGCTTAGTTTGGGACCAGATGGCCGTGTGTAAAGAATGTCCCAGGATATTGTTTATTTATATAATTTTTATTTATTTAATATAAATAAACATCTTACAATAGAACATTTATCGTTACAATGTACGTTACAAACACAAACAATTTATAATATAATCTATAGAATGGACTATAAATTCGCAAATCATTTGGAAAGCTAGCCACGGACCTTCATACAAATACTGACCTTAATATCTTAACTTTAAATGATAGTATACCGCGCAGTATTTTTGATACGCAAAGCGGAAGCAAATATCGCTTCTATTTAAACAGGCCCTTAGTATTACTCTGTTGACAGGTCAATCTTGTCCGCGTAAGAGCCACAGGAGGCCTCAGTCCTCAGTCTTCTATCTCAGTCCTCAACCCTTCGTCATAAAGAAAAGAAAGAGAGAAAAAAAACATCTAGTTTGGACCACCAAATATTGTCATCACCAGATATTAAGCATGTAAACTCCTTGTTTAAGTGATGTTACTCTATCAGATCATTACTTCTAAGATGTCGTGTAGCAATTAAAAGTTACCGTTAATCTCTCATAATTGGATTTTCTTTTATGTACGTTTTATAGTAAACCGATAGAGAACTTACTGTATTATTAATAATTTTTTTTTGTTGCAGGTAATTCAACGAATTCAAGAGAAGATCATTAAGGTTAAAATAATTATGGAAACTATATGTACAGAATAGAACTACTAAATACATAGAACAAAAGTTTGCATTCACTAGAAAGAACAATAAGTTTTGGAATTTAAGGTTTTTAAAATGTTTGCTCTAATAGCACGTTTTTATACAAGAAAGCATTATATAATGAAGTCCTTTTTCTTATATATTTTATCACTACTATAAAATATCGTAAAAAAGCGCCCAGCGACCAAGTCAACGCAAACTTGTTTTGTTGTGTACATCACTAAACAAACTAACGATATATTGTTACAAAAACTGACGGCTTGACAGAAAATTGGGATCATTTATCCACATCCAGAACGCAATTTTGTATAGATCACAGGATTCCCCCGGTACAGTCGCCGTCATTAACGTGGCACGTTGAACGCTTAGCTGGAACATTGGATATCAATTTGATGAATGGCCTGCGCTCTCGACTGTACATCTCCGAACCCCTTGGGTCGAGCTAGATTGAGCCAGGTGTTTCCGTCCAGGTGGCTGGTATTTATTGACAGGTGCTTTATTCGCAATCTTTGTTAGTCATGTTATATTTTTTTATATGCATTATTAACTATAATTTGGGTGTCTTCAAGGCTAGAGTGAATAGGCTCTTAATAAACTAGTGCGCCTCAACATCTAAGATTGCATCACTGCTTACCATCAGGTGGGATCGCAGTCAAGCACTAGTTTATATTATTTAAAAAAAAAAAAAAAAAAAAAAAAATGTTTTTACGTAGAGGTATTAGCTAAATCTAACAAGATCTCCTTTTTAATTTTGACAACAGAATGCTTTTTATTTCTGCATATTTTTGCCAGTGTCGAGTTTTATTGTGAGTAAGTTTGAAAATAAAAGTTAAGTCAGCCCCAGTCTCCGCGCATTTATTCGTCAGGTTTTATTAAAATGGTGGCCGTTCTACGAAATATAATCACAGGCTTTTTGAACTTCAGACAGCTTGAATTTGATTTAAAGCCACGAAATATGCTTTCACTTTATGTCTTTACTGGTATACCTATTTTGATATTTTTTTGCACATAAACGTCTCCAAAATTCTCAAAATACCACACAATATTTTGGGAAAATAAAAAAATATTCAACGTCCTTTTTGCTTTTACCCGCCAAAATGTCATAGCATTTTACTTTAGTAGTGTATTTTATTAAAATGACCGGAATAAAAACTATCTCTATAGAACCTAGTTTGAATAAATTTGTAATACCCATTTCCAGCCTATCACATGACCTGAACACAAATTTTAACGCCCCAACTCAACACATTTTCGGGTACCCATTCCAGCAATACCGTCTTATCCGACAATGGCAAGGAGCTAATATGTAAATTTGATTCACGCCCGAATCCCCAGGGATTTGAATGGATCCCGCCGTCTCCGTGAACAAACAGAATAACATATCGTTGACGGTCTAGTCCCGGGGAAAGCTGGGAGCGAATCTTTTTAGATCCTCTCGCCTCTGAGCAGTCATTTGTTATTTGACGCTATATTGAATTTTTCGCTGTTAGCTTTTTACAGCTTTTAAATTAGGCATTGGAATGTAAGTGCTTATGTTGTAGTTGAAGCTTTGTTCGGGCTTCGTAATTTTATGATGTACTTGCTTCTTTTACGAGTTTTCTCTAGAAAGCACTTTATAATCCTGTAATGATAATATTCCAAATCTTTTCCATTTAATTTATTATTTTTAAATACCTATGCCTCTTTTACGTTTCCACTTATATTATAGTCTATGAGAGCTACTGAATTTCCAGAAGTTAAGATAATCATAAAAAGACGTCGGAAAAATCAAATAATCTCGCCAACCGCGATTGTTGAGTAGTTACGCAAGGATTTTTTTAGATGCCGTAAGATCTTGACTATTCATCATCCCTTCCTGACGTTAATAGTCAGTTTTCCCTCCCCATGGCCGTAAAAAAGGATAAGCCAACGAAATAAAATGTAGGTAAGCCACGTGTCAAGGTTACCAGCATAAAGTCCATTCAGTTCTTTCCGGGTTTCCAAGAATCAATGGAAGCGGCTCAAGGCAGTTCTTTGTGGAATTGTTGGTGTTGTTTAGGAATTGATATCTTTATTACTTACGGCTCATAGTTCAATTACGTTCGCAGAATTAAACTTGCGGCACGCTATGATGGCCGTTTTGACGTTTAACAATGACAAAGAAAAATAACCTTTATTAATTCAGGAAGATGCATCTATTGATCAAACATCTAATTGCATGATGATGGAAAGCAACCTTATTCCAAAGCAATATTGTTTATTTTCCTATGACAAACTGAAACGTCAAAACGGCCATCATAGCGTGCCGGTAGTATAGTAGCGAACGCTTCCTTGTCATGGTTAACCCCGTAAGTCGAAACTTTGCTCCGTTGGGACGTGAAGTGATACTAATAAACTTACTGTTGTAATTAATATTGTTACTAGCTTTTCCCGGCGGTTTAAAAAGTAGTCTATTCTCTGGCCCATAAAATATGTACTAAAAATCGCGTCCGCCCACGCTGTTACTTCATTTTCGTATGGCGTTCTTTCTGACTTTTCTTTTTGCTCGGCTCCTAAGGATCGTAGCGTGATGTTAGACTATAACCTTCTTAAACAGGGCTATCAAATGCAAAAATATTTTTTCAATTTTGACTGGTAATTTTCTCGTGATTCATGCATATACAAACCGAACCGTAGACAAGTAGACATAAAGGTGAAGTTCCAAAACTTGGATATGTGGTTTTTCTTGGTTATCCTTTAACACCCCTAATAATTTTTTCAAAATGTTCAATGTACAGAAACGCCACGTCTTCAAATTATATAAGTACCTATACAACATGTTACAAAATACCCCGTAAAAATATATTTAATTATCAAAGCCAGTAACCCCAGTAAGCTGTCATATCAGGGAACCAGATTATTTAACAGAAAGGCCAACGTGTCTATTTTACCTAATAATTGTCTACTTTTCTAGTTTTTCTATTTTTCATTCAAAAAAATCAGGGTACGGGTAGGTTTGTAACACCCTCTATAGATAGATTGAAATCTTTATGGTACCCAAACTTGATTAAAAAATATATTGATTGGAAATTAATGCACGTAGGAACCGTATGTACACAAAATTATTTCCCGCTCTCACTGCAATTGGAGTTTTTAAATTTCCATCTCATAAATAACTTAACGGTGTCCGTACACAGATTACAAATTAATTGATTCATCGATTCCGCAGTGTGACATAACTACAGCAACACTGTACGTACACACGACAAAAAAAGTTTTACGTTCACTTTGAAAACTTAAGATTTTTATGACTATAATAATTAAATATATAAAAAAAGTTTTTTAATAATGCTATCTAGTATAAAACCGTAAGATACTTTTTTATTTTAGTTTTTTAACCAAAAATAAATAAAAATAAAATATTGAATTGCCATCGGTCCTCGATAAATCTAGAAAGTTTGAATGAAATCTGACCGTTTAAAGTGGGTCAAAATCGCGCTCAAAGGAGTCGGTTACAAACATACAGGTAAAGCTAATAAATAAAGCTAAAAATCCAACTAAAGAATAGAAAAAAAAATTGAATTAAGAACAGTGTAAATAAAACAAAAAATGTATTTTATTGTAAAAAAGCGTGGGGTGCTTGGTGTCAATAGTTATAAATATTTCATTGACAGATATGAGTTCAAATTTATTTTCTATTTTTGTTGGATTTTTTATAAGAGCGTGTTCAGTTTTTTTTAACTATTATTTATTTTTCAATTTTTAGTTACACCGCTAATCCTGATTATCCTAGTAAGGATAACGGGTCAAACTATTTAAAATATTGAATTGTCATCGGTCCTTAATGAGTATGCCAAATTTTGAGTTAATCCGACGTCTTGAAGGGGGTCTGAAGCTAATAAAAGCGTATTAAAAAAACGAATTTTCTATGCGAATGCAACCTTCTTTTTGTCGTGTGTGATATACGGATTATGTTGCTAGGGTGTGATTCTATAATCTAAATGACACTAGCTCGAAGATCGTCTATGATCTATCTCCCTCGTTAACTACGTAATCACTTGAGAGGTCTGTTCTCCAAGCCCTCTTTACACCAACTCACCGACAAAGTTTGTATTAGAGAATGTAAAAATAATAATAAATATCCCGGGACATTCTTTACATACGGCCATCTGGTACCAAACTAAGCAGAGCTTGTACTATGGAAACCAGATAACTGATATACAACATAATCAACTTTTTTTTCTAAATACATACTTAAATAGATATTTACACCCAGACATAGAACAAACTGACAATAACATGTTTGCACACAAATGTTTGTCATGGGTGGGAATCGAACCCGCGACCTTGGGTTTGGCAGTCAGAGCGCTAACCACCAAGCCAACTAGCCAGTGTTAATATAGGCCTGAAATCAGATATCTAGGTCGATATCATAATTAGTACGTTAACTGGCCTAGATGGCAAATTGTTTTGTACATTAGCGGCTTAAGATCGGTCGGTTGGTCAACTGGAACGAGTTTAGGTCATAGTTACTTATAGACAAGACAGTTGGCTTGGTGGTTAGCGACTCTGACTGACAAGCCGCAGGTTGTGGGTTAAATTCCCGCCCAGGACAAACATTTGTGTTCATGAAAATGTCTGTTTGTTCTGTGTCTGGGTGTAAATATCTATGTAAGTTTGTATTTACAAAAAAAAATGTTTTATGTAATATATCAGTTATCTGGTTTCCATAGTACAAGCTCTGCTTAGTTTGGGATTAGATGTCTGTGTGTAAAGAATGTTCTGGGATATTTATTTTTACTATAGTATAGCTCTTAGTGCAAAGTTCGTTCGAAGAAGTACTACTTCTGCTGTTCATTTTATTTTAAGATCATAATACCGATTCTTGGAAATAAAACTAGTCTAGAAATGTTGAATTCTGAAGAGTTCGTCCGGGGAAGTACTACCTTACTCATTTCCGCCGTGAAGCAGTAGTGCACTTGTATTACTGTGTTTCGATTAGCAAGTTAAAGCAAGTGAAATTACAGGCACATGAGACTTAACTTCGAGTCTCACTGTCGACAACGCATTGGCGATGACCGTGGTGTTGCTAATGTCGAAAAGCGGCGGTGACCACTTACCATCATGTGGACTGTTTGACGGCTTACCATCTGTGAAATTGTATATCCATTTATCATATTCAACCAAATATCTTAAAAATTTATACATCAGTGCGTTAAAAAAACCCCTAATACATAAGCAATGTAAAACATCTCTTCATAATGATTCTGCTATTTTTTCCGCGATAACTAAATTGATTGATCATCCTTTCAGAACCGTCTGTGAGGGGCATAATTTTTTTGAAACGTCAATTTGGTTACTCTCGAACCTAAATTACCTACAGAATATCTAAATATGCTTAGACCAGAGTTTTGATTGAGCTCGTTTATGATTGATTGACTGAAAATATGTTGATTGTGTAGTATCTTGTAAATTTTCACGCGAAAATGGTTACCGACGGGTTGGTTGTTAAATTTTGTTCAAATTGAATAGCGTACTAATATTATTAAAGCGAATTTTGTGAAGATGTATGTATGTATGTTTGTTACTCTTTTACTTAACTCTTCCAGACATAGTGGTCAATGTCACTTATCATTAACACAACAATACACATTTTCTTTGACAAAGACTGAGTACTACATTTCTCCGCACATGAGTCATTAAGTCATTACTAAAATATTGGTATTATTATGAATTTAGATGCATAATACGAGTGAAAAGTTAAAAGCGTCCAAACGGATTGGGATGAAACTTAAAACATAAATAGAGCGTGTCCCGGAATAACATATTATGTAAAAAAATATTACATCTCTCGGAAACGCGGGTGAAGCGTGAGAGTACAGCAGAGTGTACAGCTAGTCAAAACTATATAGATAGAACTATAAAAAATCAGAAGGGTCAAAAACTAAGAAATCAAAATTTATAAACAACACTAGTACCTATGTACTAAATAAATAAATTGACTCGCAGCCGTTGGTCTGCCCAATAGGTGGCGGTATGATCTAAAAGTAACATAACACAGCGCCATCTATCTTATCCTAGTAGGTACTAAGTTTAAGTCTGCGAGTGATCATGTAACTATAGAGCAAATTGTCCGATTGTGTCATATTCAGAATTCAAAGCCATTCTGTCCCCTTATTCAGCTAACACAAACTTCGTCGGCGGTTACCTCTCACGTGAATAGCGTAGTAAGCGACAGAGATAGCGCATAGAAGCCGCGACGAAACATCCTCGAGTTAGTCTAATTTTCCTTACAGAATCGAGTCCCAGTTTAAGCCCTAAGAGAAAGCTACATACCCCAGTGAGAAAGGCTTATCCCGGGATAAATTAGAGCCCCAGGGAGCATAATATAACTTTGAAACTGAAAGTAGTGTTAGCATAAAAGGTTGCTCTTGTTTGAGAATCTTACTTGTTCGTCAATTGAAAGAAACCCAACAATCTAATGCTAACTAGTCCTCTATATCTTATATAGGTATATAAGGAAAATAGTGTTCCTTCGACGCACCACCACCTCAAAACTACTGAACATATCGGGATGGAACTGCTACCATTCGACGCGGAATTTTTCGTAGATGGATATTTATTTATTTATTTTATTTGGATGTCCAACAAAGAATACACCTCACATTTAAAACAATAATATTAGTATAATATGCTTCTTCGATTATAGGACATCACAGAAAGCACAAACAGGTAACATAGTAAAAAATAATAAATACAACAATAACAAAAATAAATAATTAATATTCAAAATTATTATTAATTAAACATTTGAAATATCATATTGGCTATATGATATTAAGAGCCGCGGGTGAAACCGCGGGGGACAGGTAGTCTATGTAGGTAGTAAATGCAAACGTGTTTTTGTTACACTCTCACGACTATATGGCTGTATATCAATCTGGCTGAAATTTGTCAACACATAGCCTATGGCTACCTTTTATTCCGGAAAGCGAGTGAAACCGGTAAAAGGGCCTGTTGCGTTGACGGTTCGAGAACCGGACTGGGTTCGACTTGCACCCAGAACAAACATTTGTGTGCATGAAAATAGCCAAAAGTCAGATGAGATAGAATTTATATAAGATTATTAAAATAAATGTAACCTTGCTGAGTTTCTTGCCGGTTCTTCTCAGATGTAGGCTGACTTCCGAACCGATGTTAGCTTCAGTAACCATCATAAGTGCTTTCCGCGGTCCTAAACTGAATAAATAGTTTAGTTTTTTTTTTATTTTGTTTTCCATAGTACCAGCTCTACTTAGTTCGGGATCAGATGGCCGTGTGTAAAGAATGTCTGCGTATTTATTTATTTACTACTACCGACCCGCCCCGGCTTCAGTCAGGTGCAATGTAGATACTAATACAATGTAGATACTAATACATATAAACCTTCCTCTTCAATCACTCTATCTATTAAAAAAAACCGCATCAAAATCCGTTGCGTAGTTTTAGATTTAAGCATACATAGGGATATAGGGACAGAGAAAGCGACTTTGTTTTATACTATGTAGTGATGAAACCGCGTGGGCAAGCTAGTATTAAATTAAAGCTATATAAGTGTTGGCTATACCACCACATTGTATCATGATATCGCTTCAAGTTGCAAGGCATATTGTCGTCCCATAGGATTTCACTAAGACTCCTTGGCGTTTGAGGCTTGGAGAGCAGGCTTAGGTTTATCAAAGCTAGCTCCCTGTCTGTAGCCGCTACTGTTTACTCCTATATTGGTATGCCAAAGGTATCTTCACACCTAATATCCACGTAGAAGTAGTCATTTACACTTTAGATTTCACCAAAGATATTTGGTGAACAAACGTGACATCTGACCATTCTGACGTGAGCTTTGAGATGAGAAATGATTGCTACAATTATACCTATAGAAATATTGTTTATATAGGGCTTCACAAGCTCTTATTAATTGCTTTTATATGTTTTTTTTTTTAATATTACGAGTACATACAATGATATTAAAAATTTCGCGTCGAATGGTAGCAGTCTCATCCCGACATGTTCAATTAATTTGATTTGATGATGCGTCATTAGAAACCTATTTTCTTCATATCCCTACTATATAACATTATAAATGTGAATGTAAGTTTGTTTGTTACGCTTTCACGCGAAAACTATTTAACCGATCATCATGAAACAGTGTACACATATTCTTGGAGGTATTAGAAGTAACATAGGATAGTTTTTGTGTCTGGAAAATGTTACATCCCTCGGGAACGCGGACGAAACCGCGGGGGACAGCTAGTATTATATGTATAGAAAAAAAGAAGATTAATAATTTCACAATTAAAATACGTTAAATAGATAGCTTGTCAGGCGAGCAATTCATTGCTAAGGGTGCTCATGATGACTTAAACCTTACATATCCTAATGAGTTTCGATATCCTAATCCTAATAAATATTATAAATGCGTAAGTGAGTTAGTTTTTATCACATTCATGGCTAAACGTGGTCTTGCTGAAATTTGGCACATTCATAGCCTATGGTATAGAGCGGCACAAAGGCTCTTTATTCTGAGAATGCGGGTGATACCACGGGTTAGCTTGTGGTATCTGCTTTGTATTACCCATCTGGTTGACTAGTGGTGTGTTCTAGTCGTATGCTTACTACCTTCGGCAACATCACTACTCACCATGGTTTTTTTTTCTTTTCTTTTTACATTTCCTACGGACTCTTAGTCCGTACTCTTTGAGGATTCTACGATAAATTATTTTAAGATTAATTGTATTGTGTTTTTATAAATTAACATCTTTACTCACGATGGTTAAAAAACACATTCAAAATTCCTAGTCAAAAAGAAAAAGTATGACTCCAATATTCTGTCCATTCTCTCCCAACCTTAATAACTGTAATTAATAAAATTCCTTAATTCAACCATCCAGACACTAACCAATTAGCTCGAAAGATTTCTGACTTACATTTTTTTTTATCGCTTGCGGACGGTAGCGTTTCATTATTCAGGACTCCTCAAATGGATGACAAGCAATATTCCTTTGTACCGGCGTTTTATGGGCCGTGACACGGAACCCAAATCGTTGAGGTTTTAGGTTGCTATTTAAACGTGTATTCTGTTTATACTGACTTCTTTGTTTTTACCCGACTGGTGGAGGAGGGTAATGTTTTTCGAGCGTTTGTATGTCTTGTTTAGGGCACGCTCTGCAGTGTAAGCGGTATTCTTACCGCGGATTTGAGCATATAATGTTATTTGATTTTGTGTTAATTATGGGAGCGACAGGGTATTTAAAAGTCAAATCTGTCAGAATGATTACTTACTAACTGTCCCCCGCGGATTTTCCTGCGTTTTCTAGATAAATAGTAGCCTATGTCCCTCTCCATAATGAGTGTGCCATTTTTGTAAAATAGGTCCAGTCGTTTAGTGAATGAATAACAAACAAAAAAATAAATTTTCACTCGGACCTATAATATTATAATAGTTAGGATTTGTTTCTCATATAACATTGAATTGCTGGTACCTTTCTTTTGCTTTAAAACCTAGAATTTAAGCTCCGCAGTCGCTATATCGTTCTTTCTTTTTGTTTTTATATTTTAAACTACAATGCCCTCCGTGAAATTGCACCAAAAGTAGTGTCTTTTTTTACGGTTTTTTAAGTGAAAAAATATCTTAAATAACCAGTTACTATCTGGAAAATATCAAACTCGAGTTAAGAACTTCGCTCGAAGTAAGTTGGTCTAAGTTAACTATAGACTAAGTTACCGAATAATAATAGACAGTCCGATCGGCTTAGTGGTTAGACGCCCTGACTGCCAAGCCACAAGTCCTGGGTTTAGCACCCAGGACAAACATGTCTGTTTGTTTTTCGTCTAATTATCTTCACGCTCTTGATCCCCGTACAGGTAGGTAGAGGATAATATTCCACACATGGCTCATTCCGTCGAAGATATTTGAAATTACGTGCTCATGGGACTTAACTATTGTAAATCCCAAGGTCGACGACGAATTGGCGATGCCCCTGTTGTTGCAAATTTCCATAGGCGGCGGTAACCACGTAATGTAAGATGGATCCTGAGAAAAATAAATCTCTCAAAAATTCAAAACTATTTTTTCAGTTTAGGCCCTCGGAAGGGACTCATGAAGGTCAAATTTAAAGTTACTGGAGCTAAACTCTCGGGCAATTTGCTAATATTTTTAAACTAACAAACATTTATATTACCTTGCTCGACCCGGGTCTATACCTGGGTTCAGAAATCTTTTCTGGATTCTATAATCCAGAACATCCGCTCTCTTGCCGACATTTATATTACTCTACCGTCGAGTAAATGTCTATAAGTACATATATTAAAAAGGTAATAAATACATCAGTTATCAGATTTCGATAGTAGATACCCTATTTAATTTGGGAACAGATGCCATAAAAGAAAATATCCTGGAATCCTATTAGTATCGTATATCAAAACATGACCTTTTAGCAGTCGGGTATACATATAGAGGAAACACTTAAATTTCGCCATGTTCCATTACCCACTTTAATGAAGTGTGAGTGCGTAACACACCAAATTAAGTGACACCACACTTCAGCGGCTCAAAGCCAACTGACACTGATTTATGTGGCTCATCGAATTACTATGTCATTAAACCTATTTTACTACCATTTACTTAAATTAAGGGAACTAATGTCTCACTAGCTGTCCCCCACCGATTCCCCGAGGGATGTCACATTTTCCCGGGATATATTGATTTTGAGTAGTATTTAGTCCAGAGTTCGTCCGGGGAAGTACTACCACCTTACCCATTTCCGCTGTGAAGCAGTAGTGCATTTGTATTACTGTGTTTCGGTTAGAAAGGTAAGGGTGCCAGTAAATATTCCATGCACATGAGACTTGACAACTTCACGTCTCAGGGTCGACAACGCATTGGCGATGCATTGGTGTTGCACATGTCCATAGCCGGCGGTGACCACTTACCATCAGGTGGACTGTGTGCCTGTATTTAGGCCCCTGTGAAAAAGAAATTAAAAATAATAATCAAAAGCGGATAAAATCATCTGCATTCCCCTGATTTAGCTGGAATTATTCAAATACTTACGTTGGTATGGTTGCGAAACACACTTTATCTCTTTATAATTAAAGTATCACATTTATGGCTATAAAAGACAGAGAGAAGAATGTTTACAGTGGAAGGTACCGGCAGAATTTACTTGTTGTTGACAAAAAAGAAAAATTCGTTGGACCTATTTTATAGCTGTACACTACCAAAAGTTTAGCCAACAAAAAATATCCTTAAAACCAAGTTTTTCCCTAAACTAAAAAGGTTCTCTGAAAGACAAATTTTATGATCAGTCTAAGAAACACCAATAAGATAAAAATCTCAGTTTTATTTTGTTTAAATCTAACATTTAAAAGGTAGCATCTAGTGGCAACGATTTAAAGTACCCGAAAATTTGATTGTTGGGCTAAATGTAATCAAAATTTCAGTATCAAGACCACTGCCTTCCTCTTCTTAGATATTTCACGTTAGAGTTAGTAGCTCATAGTGCAGAATTCGTCCGGGGAAGTACTACCTTACCCATTTCGTCGTCAAGCGGTAGTGCACTTGTATTACTGTGTTTCCGTTATAAAGGTAAGGGGGCCGGTGACATTACAGGCACTTGAGACTTAACAACTTCACGTGTAAGAGACGACAACGATAACCCTGGTGTTGCAAACGTCCATGACAGCAATGAAAATTTAGCATCTGCCTGTTTGTCAGCACAAATGGTATAAAAAAAAGTTATGCTGTAAAATTGATTAATTTCTAATACGAATTCAAAAGGCGTTAAACACCGTGTAATTGGTAAGTGTAAACAAGCAAAAGTCTCTTCTCAGCCTCACATTATTTCATAAAGAAAACATTGTAGGCGCTTCATAAATCTTTCATTTACGAATCTCGTCTGCCTAGCTCGTTCTAGTAAACTTTTTTATTATGGAAAATAATTTTTTTGCCAGCCTCCCAAATTTTCGTGATATAAAAATTCACTGCGGTGCGGAGATAACGAGGGTTTTACGTAATATCTAAGTAGATCCAGCTTAATGTACTTACATAGCTTTACTCTGTAAGTTTTCGTAGTCCATATTTTACTAATATTATAATTGGGAAACTTTGTATGGATGGAGGGATTGATTTTGACTATCATAATTTGATTTTTACCACATGGGCCCACTGACAAGCGGACGGTCCACCTGGTGGTAAGTGGTCACCGCCGCCTTTGCACATTTGCCACACTGGCTTCGCCAATGTAATGTCGACCTAGAGACGTGAAGTTGTTAAGTCTCATGTATCTGGAATTTCAAATGTGTGCCAAATAAATCAAAAAAAATTGATACAGGACGTTACTGTTAAAGCTAGTAGTCAAGTTAATAGGCACTCGATAGGATTTTTATAGACTACTTGATTACACTCGGGTGTAGCGCTCGTCACTGCAGGACACATCTTTATGTACAAAATATTATTTAAAAAAAAGGGTTGTTGCTGAGTTTATTGCCGGCTCTTCTCAGTAAAAGCCTTCCGAACCGGTGTTAGTCTGACCATTCATTAGTGCCTGTGAAGGCCTTTTTGAATAAATATTTCATTTCATTCACAGAAAAGAAACAAGTAAAAAAACAATTGAACCTTTTTCCTGTACCTACCCTTAAAATGATATTATCAAGCGATATGCTAGGATAGCCGTTTTGATGTTAGAAGTACATAGTAATATCAACTCTAATGCTTTTGGATAAATAAAAAAATAATAAATTTTACACTGCAATTGACAACCTTCAAAAGTTGGCTTGATGGTTAGACACCCTGACTACCGACAGGGCGTGGGTTCGATTCTCATCCAGGACAAACATGTGTATGCAAAAACATGCCTGTTTGTTCTGTGTCTGGGTAAAAATATTTATATAAGTGTGTATTGGGAACAGAAAAAGTAGTATATGTAGTATATCAGTTACCTGTTTCAAAAGTACAAGCTCTGCTTAGTTTGAAGTCAGATGACCGTCTGTAAAGAATGTCCCCGGATATATATTTTAATAATAATAAATCAATATCCCAGGACATTCTGTGCAGAGCGTATTCTTTGGAAACCAAATAACTGATATACTACATACTTATACAGATTATCTGTGCCTGCGAATAAATAGATACACTATTTTAAACACAAAAAAGTTTATTTTTTCATGACAATCTCAAACGTCAAATGGCTTTCAAACCGTGAAGCTAGTTTAGTATCATGTAAAAATAAACAACACTATTACTTGGTCGCTCTCCAGAGAGATTTGTTCTTATCAGGGAAGATTGGACATAAATTGCTGAGGGAGTTTGTTTTGGATCAACACATAAGCGTTGAGCGATGCATATACTCATAGGGTAAAACGGAACCCTGTTATTAAGACTCCGATGTCCGTCTGTCTGTCACCAGGCTGTATCTCATAAACCGTAATAGTTACACAGTTGAAATTTTCACTGATGATGTATTTCTATTGCCGCTATAACAAATAATACTAAAAACAGAATAAAATAAATATTTAACGGGGCTCCGATGCAACAGATATGTTTTAATTTTTTTTCTTTTTTAAAATTACCGTATTGTCCATCTATGGCTTTTACACTCTTAATGGTCAATCCGCACAGAGAACTTTCAATCGACATTCAAACACAATAAATATTCTGATATTTATCGCTTATAACTTGTACCTCATATCCGTATATCCGCTAAAAGATTTTACCCATTAAATTGTGTAAACAATACCCCATCGTTTAGCTTGATAGAAGAATACAAAGATCTTGTGAGATTATTAACTTACTTATTAAGTCTTATCTTCCTTCTAAACTATAGTCTACTAGCTGTCCCCCGCGGTTTCACCCGCGTTCCCGAGGGATGTAATGTTTTCTCGACATGAAAAGTATCCTATGTGTGATTTCAGGGGAGTCTCTATACGACGTGTTACAAAATACCCCGTAAAAATATAATTATGTAATTATCAAAGCCGACAACCCTAGTAAGCTGTCATGTCAGGGAACCAGATTATTTAACAGAAAGGCCTACGTACCTATTATACCTAATGATTGTCTACTTTAATAGTTTTTCTATTTTCCATTCATATTTTTTTTTTTTTTTTTGGGATATGTTATACAGGAGTTACTACGGGTTAAATATTGTAAATGGACTCGTTAGACCCCATTTAACCTCATTTCGGCTTTACGGGTAGTTTTGTAACAACCTGTACCTATATGTGCCAAGTTTCATCCAAATCCGTTTGGTAGTTTTTACGTGAAAGAGTAACAAACATCCATACATACAAGTTTACTATAATATTAGAAGGATTATTAAGGACGATAATAACCTCCCCGGGATAATAACATAGCCTATGTCACTCGGGAATAGTGTAGCTTTCCATCAGTGAATACATCCAAACTTACCAATTGTACCTCAAATATCTAAACGGTATGTAAGCACCACCGCCATTGGCTTAATGCTAAATTAAAAACAATATTTAATAACGCCCTTTATCCACGATGAGATAGGCAAAAATATCAATACTGAGACCATCATTCCACCGAATATATTCTAAGTCCCAACGCGACATATACTGATCTTTGTCGCTTTCTTGGAGAAATTACCATTCCCCGACAAAAGGGACCTAGGAATCGAATCTAGCTACACACAGCTCGCCAGCGGGGCGATTAACTGCAACTAATCACATAAAAACACCATGAATCATCACCCAACTCCAATACACAAGCCAAGGGTGAAATTAACGAGTCACCCCCAAACTTGGCGCCCTGATTACTTTCCAATATCCGCTATTAAGTATATTTTGGCCAATACCAAATATTGGGCCCAATCTAATGACACCATGATACAATCTTTGACGAAGTGTACGTTGCGAAAAAGGAAAACTTTTAAATATTTAAATTAGTTCTTTCAGTTCGTTTAATAATTAAAAGAGACGCTATAGACCCCCGAGTCGACAATAATAATAAATAAATAATAATAATAAATAAATAATAATAATAAATAAATATCCTCGGACATTTTTTTTACACACGGCCATCTGATCCCAAACTAAGCAGAGCTTGTACTATGGAATCCAGATAACTGATATACTACATATATTTTTTTTTCTAAATACATACCTATATAGATATACAAAACAAATGAGTCCAAAGTCGAGGGGTTAACCTACTAGTAACCACAGAAGAGTTCTCTTAGGTATCTACATCAGATCAGTTTGATGGAATCAAATGATAGTAGCGTCTTTTGGATCCGCCTATGGACATTGTGAAGTTGTATACTAGCTAAAAAACACAGTTGCAAAACAACATGCAATACACTTTCGGATTATGACAATTCTTATGACCAGACCCATCGATTTAAATATATAACTTTTTTCTTTTCTATTCTGTTAATAGTAACGTAAACATTACATTCCAAACAGTTAGGTGAGAACTAAACAACAGATGTTGCACAAAAATATGGATTCCAACACAAAATTCTGCGTAAAAAGTGTTTGCGTTCATTATTTTTGAAAGCGCTTGAGATTTCCCATGGGCGCGTCTGATCTCATCGCTTAGACAATTTGCGGTCACCTGTTGATTAGTTCCAAGCTAAATTGTTAATAGAAAAAGTTGGAATATATCTCTACTTAGCGGTGACTTGGGATTATCCAGAGTGACTTACGAGCGCCAGAACGTATTCCCATATGACTTGGAGGTAATTAATCAGTTTTTTTTAGGCAAGTAGGCCCACAAACCGGTCCATCTGATGGTAAGTGATTACAGCCGCTTATTAATATTTGCAACAACAGGGGCTTGGATAATCCTTTGGCAACTATGAGATGTGAAGTTGTTTAGTCTCATGTGACTGTAATTTCACACGCTTTACCTTTCTAACCGAAACAGTCATACAAGTGCATATCAGCTTCAAGGCGCAAAATGGGTAAGGTACACCCCGGATGAACTCTGCACTAAGAGCTCTACTAAATGAAATCTACCGTTTAATACTACAGAACAACGTATTATTTTTATTTTATGCTGTGTGGTAGGAAGTGGTAGCGGCGACGACCACTTCAACTGATTTCTAGGGTGTCGTAAAAGGGGACAGGAGAGTATACCGATGACCAGCAATTTACACCTTCCGCTAAAGTCAACAAAAGCGTTCCAAAAGAGGGTTGGCAGCAGGCCAGGCGAAAAATCTGCTCAATCTTTTAGAAAACGTAATCCACCGACAGGATAGGAACCATACATATTGCGCCAACCCTAAATATTTCGGAAGGCAGGCCTATTTTAATCGTACAAAGTATAGTAAATTATTCCTCAAAAAGATCGAAATGAATTAAGAATTCCATTTTTTTTGTCACTTTTATTTTCTTTTTGTTATTTTTTTTATAACTTAGTTATTCAGATTTCATATTATTTAATTTATAAGACTGAATTTCATGATTTCTCGAGCTTTTCAATTTCTCGGGCCTCGAGAATTCTCGAGGTTAATTTCTCGAGGATTCTCGGGTTGTCGAGAAATTTACATTTACGTACGTTTTCTCATATTATTTGATTCCAAATAACGTCAACAATTTCAGTGGTATTCCTCTCAAATAATAGTCAAATTAATTATATAACTTTTATTGATTATATTCAAAAAAAATTTTAAATACAGAAAAAATATTATTCAAACTCATAATTATAATGACAGCACCATTATTGGCTGGTTATTTAGAACTTATAAACAAAGCTTGTATTAAACGCAAAACAACAAACGGCGATTTAATTTCTACATAGGTACATGATTTCACGAGTTCTCGACTGAATGAACCCTACTGGTAACTGTAAGTACATGTGGTGTTAGCCTTTGAGTAATTGTTGCACTAAAATATTACATTAATTATAGAAACAGTGCATGTATGTTAACAATTGTTGGTTGACCTAATAAATAAAGAAATATTATAATAATAAAAAATACAGTATGTAAAATAATATGAAATGATACAGCAAACGAGAGCAACTAAGCAATCAAACCAATGGAAAACATATTTTATTACTATTATAATAGAAGATATCTTCCAAACCTTCCTGTTTTCCTGCTGACGGTACGTGATGAACATATTTTGATATGTTACGTTACAATATGTCGACAGTCCAGTTGGCTTGGTGGCTAGCGACCCTGACTGCAAAGTCGAAGGTCGTGGGATCAATTCTTACCCAGGACAAACATTTGTGTGCATGAACATGTCTGTTTGATCTGTGTCTGGATGTAAATATCTATATATATATGTATGTATGTATTTAAAAAGTAGTATATGTAGTATATCAGTTATCTGGATTCCGTGGTGGTGGTCGTGTGTAAAAAGAATGTCTCAGGATATTTATTATTATTATTTTGTGATCACTACTTTCCGCCAAATCATCACATTTTTTTTTACATTTTAACCTCTCATATGTCAAGTGGCCCAACGAACAGGCTGTACTTGTTTTATGTTACACCGACAAACAGGCAGACGGTCTACCGGTAAATGGTCACCGTCGCCTATGGACATCTGCAACACCAAGGGCTTCGACATTGCGTTGTCAATGAGACGTGAAGTTAAGTCTCATGTGCCTGTGATTTCACCGCCCTTTCTTATCGAATCACATCAATACAAGTGCACTGTTGCTTCACTACAATTATTAAATAACACTACAGCTATAGCCTTACACTATTTAGCCTGTAGTAATGTAACACTAGACATATAAATGTTTAAGATTAAAAATTGTGGAAAGCGAGAAATAAAAGGCTTTTTTATTTTTTATATATTTATTAAATGTAAAACTAATTAAAGCAACCAATACTCTGTCGTATAAGTGTTTAAGATAATATTAAAAAGGCCTTTTTTTATCGGACATAAAGGATTTGAAGGCGTTCCAAGAACGCATGTCTAAAGGGAGACAATGGGTCCATATCGGAGGTGGTCTGCCGCAGACCGTGAAATGTTATGAGGGTCGATATCTATGGGACGTGATATAAGAGATTGGCTTTTGGTGATATATTGGATTTATGGTTGTTTCTCTCTAGCTCTTTCTTCTACGCTACTCTTTCTTATTATGAGGGTCTCTTATTTAGGACTTTTTAGAAATTTTTGATCTTAAAAAGAACCGGTAAAATAGGTGTTAGTTTCATAAATTAAAAATAGACTAAAGAATCTGTGTTTATTAAAGAGAGCCTGAATTTTGTGAGTTTGTGTGTATGTGGAGGTGATCTACAGAACCACTGCACCCATTTTGAAAATACTTTCATTAATAGATACACTATTCCAGATAGACAAAGTCAATGTTAAAATTCTAGGTTACAAAAAATCCTCTGGAAACCCAGGTAAAGCCATGGGGCAGTAGCTAGTAATGAATAAATACAGTTATTCAATTAAGAGTGTGCTTACGCGTAAGCTTATAACTTACGTCCCCTAAAACGTTGTATAGATGCGGTCATGTAGAAAATTACCAGCTAAGAAGCTCTATATCGTATTGGCAAAAAGAATTGATTTTTATATAGATATATATCAATTTATCATTTTTGGGTCATATAAGGTCATCATCAGTTTATGTAGACACGTGATAAACGGTCAACCTAGAGTAGATAATATGAAATGAAATAAAATAAACAAATTAATAATAATAAAATTATATTTTTTATTCAAGTAATCCTTTAGAAGTCTAACTAATGAACTAAGTAGAATCTTATACCGGTACGGAAGTATGATTGTATTAAGAAGAGCCGGGAATAAACTCGGTAATTACTCTTTTTAACCGACTTCAAAAAAGGAGGAGGTTCTCAATTCGTCTGTTATTTTTTTTGTTTGTTACCTCATAATAAAAAAACAAACTATGAATGGCCTAAAAATTTTTCACAGACATAATTGCGTGATATAATGGAAATAAATGTAGGTTAGTTTGTAATGCTCTCACGGCTAAACGACTGAACCGATCTAGCTGAAATTTGGCACACGCGTATCGTAAGCGTATTGGTAAGGAATTTTAACGCAAGTGTAACCACTCGACGGAAGCTAGTACTATACAGGAATATTTTTTAAGCAATGCGCAAACAAAATTGGGTGGTTCAGTATCAGTAACAGAACACATTTCCATTATTTGTTTAATTTTTTTTTGTATTTTTCGGCGGTAGAGCCAGCTGTTGCCAAGGCCACGGCCGGGGTGGGCGACCGACAGACAGTCGTACAGTAGTCATAATATCAATTTTAAAGTCTATATCTTTCGTTAACGATAACTTTATTTTTTTCTACTAAAACTTACCAAAATAAAAATTTGGTGTTAATAAAACTCATTTAAGTTTCATTTGTCAAAGTTTGCGCACTGAATAAAAAATATTCCTGTATATTACTTTAATTGATCAATCGTATACTGCCCTCCACATTTCCATAACTAACTAACCATAAAGTATCAGATATTCTATTGTTCGGATAATGGGACTGGAAGTCGATGGCTCATTCAAATCGGTTCATTTCAATCATTTATTCATTCAAGAGTGGATTGTTTGCAAATATATGCTTTGCATGTAATTATGTGTCTACTTCAGGTAGCTTTACTATCTCATTAATATTATAATGGAAAAATTGGACGTTTGTGACTTAATTACGCTGTTATTAGCTTCATACGTATGTATGTACTCGTATGTTAGTATGTAACGGGAACTTTGAACATGATTTTGACCCGCTTCAAAACGTCGGATTAACTCGAAATTTTGCATAATTGTGAAGGACCAATGACAATTCAATATTTTAAACAGTTTAACCCCTTTATTATAGAAAATTCAACTAAAAAATTTTAAATAAATAATTATTTAAAACAAACATGCTTTTATAGAAAATCCAAATAAAAAATAGAAAATGAATTTTAATAAATTTGAATTAAGAATAGGACATTTTTGAGATGGGAAAAAACAATTGAACTCGCGACCCTGTTACCGTTACCGACACTCCTGTATATAGGTATCTGCATATTGGCCCAGTTAATACTTGAGTTGATTTTGGGTTGAAGTACATGGATAATATGACTAAATATAATATAACCATTTACATACTGGGTGTACATCTATATAAGTAAGTATTTAGAAGAAAAAAGTAGGATATCTAGTATATCAGTTATCTGGTTTCCATTGTACAAGCTCTGCTTAGTTTAAATAAATATCCTGGGACATTCTTTTACACGCGGCCATCTGACCCAAACTAAGCAGAGCTTGTACTATGGAAACCAGATAACTGATATACTACTTTTTATTTTTCTAAATACACACATATATAGATATTTACACCCAGACACAGAACAAACAAACATGTTCATGCACACAAACGTTTGTCCTGGGTGGGAATCGAACCCGCGACCTTCGACTTGGCGGTCAGGGTCGCTAACCACAAAGCCAATTGGCCTGTTTGGGACCAGATGACCGTGTGTAAAGAATGTACCAGAATATTTATTTATATTCTGTACTAGCCGTCCCCCGCGGTTTCACCCGCGTTCCCGAGGGATGTAAAACCATATACCAATTATCTATCATCTACTTGACATTTTAAAAAAAAGAAAACCAAAGAATTCAGCCCCTAATTTCTCGCAACAAAACCTTACTTATCCCATCTTCAATCTTCTACATCGATATACTCGTACATAACAGTAATCTCTGATCAGCACTGTGTATGTAAAACACTACATTTACTTTTAATACCTTCCAGTAAGAAAGAAGCCAGGAATAACGATGGCATGTGAACGGGCACACTCGGTTAAATCGATGTCATTTGTTGGGTTTTACCCGGATATTATATCCCCTTTTATGGGGGGAGAAAAATACGGTGTATCCGTGAACCGGAGCAATGTAGAAGATGGAACACCCGATCTTATCTCTGATGCTTTGGAAAGGCTTTTGAGGTGTTGGAGTATTATTAGTGTTACCATGGTTACTGAGGGCTAAAGGTGGTAAGTACCCAAACCCTAGAAAGTGGGTACTTGGCGATGGAATTAATAGTTTTAATAATAAATATCTTGGGACATTTTTTACACACGCCTATCTGATTCCAAACCAAGCAGAGCCAGTACTTTGGGAATATACCTATTACATTTTTATATACATACTTAATACAGTGTAAACTCTTTATAACGAAACTCAAGGGACTGAGCATTTTTTGTCGTTATAGAGAGTTATCGTTATATGGAGTGAACAAAAAAAAACAAAACAAAGTGAACAAACCAACCAACTTGGGCTCACTTCAACGTTATAGGGAGTTTATCGTTATAAAGGATAACGTTATAAAGAGTTTACACTGTAGTTATTTGTTATACAAGAGTGCAAAGTTGCTTTTTAACCATGTCAATTTTGATGACCGTGCAAGCGAAGGATTCAAAAATTAGAATCCTGAGCATTAGCGAGGGAATCAAAACAGCACAAGGTGAAAAATCTTTGCACTCGAGTGCAAAAAAAAAAGTACACCTAGAAGGTTCCGAGTCTGAGTTTTTAACAAATTAAATAGGTTGTATGATAAATTCGTCACCATGGAGGTAGAAGTAAATAGGTTTAATGATGTTTTGAATTCACAGTCACACGTGACTCGATGTTCTAAATTCAATTTACTTTATCTTTCTAGAGGATAAAAACGGCTTTTGCACTCAATTATCGAAGAGCAAAAATACTTTTTTCGAGATGGGGGGATGAAAATAGATATTTACATTCAGGCACAGAACAAACAGACATGTCCATGCACACAAATTTTTGTCCTGGATGAGAATGGAACCTACGACCTATTGCGTGGCAGTCAGGTTCTCAAACCACCAAGCCAACTTGCTCGTCAATTTTATCTTAAGGAATTTTTCATATCATTATCATAATAAGAAAAACACTATCTTTAATGTACCCGAAGTAAGTGGCTGAAACAGTGGTAGAAATAGAATTTAATTTCAAATTATGGGAAAAACAAATAAACATTATCCTAAGGGGTTCCCCAGAAATGGATTTCTATAGTTGTGAATTTCTAGAAACTCTTTATTCTCAGAAATAGTTCTAATTTAATATACAAAGCTATTCTCTACATAATTATCTAAATAAATCAAGTGATATTCACCGTGCAGTTTACTACCAACATATCTTCCTACATTTCACGCCCATTCTCCCCGAAGAGGTAGGCAAAGATCTCAGTAATGTGACCCCCATTCGACCTAAGATGTTTTAAGGTCCATCTTGACGTGTGGTGAGGATTGTCGGTGTCTTTCCAACTCTGTACCAATCTCGGTAATTCTCTCTAAATAATAATAATTTAGATGTTTTTAAGCCCTTAGTGCAGTTCGTCCGGAGAAGTGCTACCACCATATCCAATTCCGCCGTGAAGCAGTAATACACTTGTATTACTGTGTTTAGGTTGGAATGGTAAGGGGGCCGTTGAAATTACAGGTACATGAGACTACAGCTTCACGTCTTAGGGTTGACAACGCATTGGCGATGCCCCTGGTGATGCAAATGTCCATTGGCGGCGGTGACAACTTACCATCAATATTCGTCTGCCAGTTTGACGACATACTTGACAATAAAACTATAACCCGACCATTCTCCAACCCAGTTCTTTAACCGAGTTTTAAACTACCACCACACAACATATACAAAGTAAATTAAATCATAACAATTCAGCATAGCATTCAGTTTAGCCTATCACCTACAAATAGTGCCCATTGTATCGACCGAGACATGTTGCCGTTTTCATGCAAAGATGTTCAGGCACAGTGCCAGAACACCAACCGATGTACTGGAAAGTCCTTAAAGCAACCGCTGTACTCCAAGACCGAGTTTTGGGTTCAAAATTGGGCCTTTAAATGGCTATTAAGTTTATTTATTGATAGATTTAAAGATGTTACAAGCTCTGGGTGTTATTATTGCATTTATTGCTTAGGATATTCAGTGTGGGAATGATAATACAGACAATTTGGAATTGTGCCCATTTTTAAACGTGATACGACGTAGTACTAATTCTGTTGGAGTTAAACCTTACACTGTTTGTATCGCTCTTGTACTTGTATCATGAAAATCCTGGAATAAATATATGTCTTTATTGCATTGGAGGTTGTATTGCAACCAATGGAAATATCTCGGTTCTCCATTTATAAGATTAACAAAAGTGAGTACAGACCTTCAAGAAGGGTGACTCTTGCAGGGTTGTTTACCGTCTACAGTTTTTTTTGTTTTCATAAGGGAATATTTGCATTGTATTGCAATGAAAGATTGGATGCTTAGAATTAAAACGGCTGAACTGATTTAAATACAATTTGCCACAACATATAGATATATACATATAGATACTCTGGCTTAACGCATTGAGTTTTACCTCACGACGTTTTCCTTCACTACACTGAGAGTTCATGTTAAGTAGCCGAAAGGGTCACTAGAGCAACGATTATAGACGATATAATAATCGAATCTTTCAAAATTAAATCTATAAATTAATTGATTTTTTCCATAAACAATATTTACACTGCAGTCTATTTACTGAATTATTCTAAATTTTTTAACACCTGTTCACATAAAATTTGTCAAAAAGTTCTGAATGAATTTCCAAACAAAAGCCAAACGAAAAATGTATTTACCAATAAAGATACAATTAAGAACAATGCAAGCTAATGGGCGAGTCAAACATTAACCGTTTGTGTTTCCGATCTATTAACCTACAAAACAAGTAAACAGAGTTGTTAACATTAAATATAATGGGCAAGTGAGATAATGATGAAACAAGTTAAATATCAACAAGCAGTAACTGTTGAGTATGCCATTATGAATTCGCTAAGGGTCATTTTTGCATGAACAATTATTGTCTGATTTAAAAGATAAATAAACTGAAGAGGTTGTTAGCAGGTCCTCGATTTTGCAGGAATCTCTAAAGTGGGCAGGAAAATGGCGTATGAGCTGGGTGGAGTAATGACCTGGGAAATACGGCAGGTGCGGTAGAAGAGTGGAATAGGGAAACTATTAAAACCCTAAGGGCATACAGGCTTAGGCTTTATATGTATATATTTACTGTGGCTATTTTTAGTGTAAAATAATTAACTATTAAAACATATAATAAAGCATTCTCTGTATTATAAAAAAAATATACAGTGAAACCGTGAGAAGAAGGTCTATATTACATACTAGAAAACACTATTCACTCAACAGAAGGAAGCAATTGAGCCCAAACTTAAGAGGTTTACTAGTTGTAGTCCAAAATCTCAGCTCAACCGGAAACTGGGCAGTGGCTTAAATTTAACTTGGAGTATTTGATTAGAGGCTGTCCATTAATCACGTGATGTTTTTTAGCATCGGTTAACCCCTCCCTCCCCCTTAGTGATACGTGGTGAGGCTTAAGGCAAGCAATTCATGTTTCTTCAACACTAACAACTGGATAAGCATCTTGCAAGTCAGTTGTTGGCACTGTGCTTTGTTGAAGATCATCATTTTCGCGCACTACGCAGAGAATCTGGCTACTGGTGTAGTAGCCTACCCCCTGTAGTAGGGTACCTCTCCCCCGTGTGATTTTTTGCCGCACCCATATTAAATGTTTTTAAAAATATGTTTAATATCCCTATTAATATTATAAATGTGAATGTAAGTTTGCTTGTAAACTACTTAATCGATCATCACGAAACTTTATACACATATTCTTGGAGGTATTAGAAGTGACATAGGATACTTTTTGTGCCGGGAATATGTTACATCCCTCGGGAACGCGGCTGAAACCGCGGGGACAGCTAGTATTCAATATATTAATCATTTTATGAATCCATTTTGTAAAATGTTTCGTATAATTGAAAATAAGCCAACGTCAACGCACAACCACAAATAATTATGATAGTGTTTTGCGTGAAACGAATTCAAATAAATTACACAGCAGATGTACCAAACACATCAAAAAAAGTTTGGGTTCACTTGGAAATTTTAAGATCTTTTGGTGATAATAAAATATATAAAAATGACTTTTATAATACTAATCTCGTCTAAATACGTACCATTTGAGTCATAAAATAGATTAATATTATTTTTAAATAAACGACTAAAACTTAAATTAAAAAAACAATATGTCTTTTGAAGAACTGAGATAACATGCTGGTTCTTCTCTGTAGATAGTTGACTACTGGCCTTCTTAGGGTTTAACTTAGTAAATGACTTTGACTTTATATAATATAGCTGTACCCTGCCACGCTTCGCTGTGGCACATTGTGATTCAATGGTTGAGAAATGAGAAACAAAACAAAGACGGTCGCGGATATGTGACTGATGCAAAAAATTGATATAAACAATCCTTGATGCGGATTATATATCATGCTAAAATTTCAGCTCGATCGGTGCAGCACTTTTTGAGTTTTTGAAGCGTACACAAACCAACATAACATTTATATATATATATGTATATATATATATAATAGACTAGCCGTCACCGCGGTTTCCCCCGCTTTCCCAGGTTATGTAACATTTTCAAATTGTCAAGATCGGCCCAGCCGTTTCGGAATCTATAGGGAATATACACACACACATCGACGTTAATCTATAATACTAGCTGTCCCCGCTGTCCCACCCGCGTTTATCAATATCATATTTAGCTTATATCCATCGACGAAATACGAGGTTTTGAGGTACGTCAAAGGAAACCTATTTTGCTTATACAGAATGTTACACAACTACCCGTAAATCCGAAAGGAGGTTAAATGGGGCCTTATAACGAGTCCATTCACAATATTTAAGAACCGTAGTAACGCTGTATAACATACCGCAAAAAAATAAAAAGATGATTTTTATGAATGAAAATTGGAAAAACTATTAAAGTAGACAATTATTTGGTAAAAAAGGAGCGTAGGCCTTTCTGTTAAATAATCTGGTTCCCTGACATGACAGCTTACTAGGGTTGTTGGCTTTGATAATTCATTATATTTTTACGGGGTATTTTGTAACACGTTGTATACATACAGATAGAAGATTACATACTAGTATATACTAATCCTATCTTACCAATATGAAAAAAGCAAAACCTTATATGTGTGTGACCATTTAGCTGTATTGGCTGGTCGATCAGAATCAAATTTGTCAGATAAATAACTTTTTTTTTTATGACGTGGTGGCGATTGACTTTCCAGACACTTACCTACACGATATTTTCTTAACAATACTGACCTCGAAGTCGATTCCAAAGACATAACACAATCCCCCTTCAAGTCCTTTTTGACGGAACTTCCGTAAATGACGAGCGACTTTGTTATTGGCATTTAATTATCTCTTTTGTAATCTATCTGTTAATCTATCCTACTTCGTATTGTTATATTACGTTTTGTGTTGTCATAAACTTAACTAAACTTATTATCTTCTATTCTATTCTATTCTATTCTATTCTATTCTATTTAAAGCTATACCAATTCATTAACCTCAATATAATCTAATTCTAAAGCAATCTAAAACCATCTTAGAGCGTTCACTTGGTAAATAAACTATTACCAGTAAATAGAGCAGAGATCATTTAGTATAATTCTGTAACAATTCACACGGGCTGTTGCCTCAATGATTAGCTGAATATATACATGGACATAGAAATTTGAATCACTGTTACAGAAGTGGTATTTGAGTAGTAGAGATTTTAGTGCAGAGTTCGTGGGGAAGTACTACCACCTTACCCATTCCGGTCTTGAAGCAGTTGTGCACGTGTGTGCCGGGCGAATTACAGGCACATAATACTTATGAACTTCGCGTCTCAAGCTCGACAACGGCAACGCAACATTGGCGATGTTCCTACTGTTGCAAATGTCCATAAGCTGCGAGGTGACCACTTATCATCAGTTGGACCGTCTGCTTTTTAGTCGCTCCAGGTCGTATAATAAAAAACACCACAAAGTAGCGGAGGACTGTTTGTTTAGATTGTTTTAATGTCAGGTAGGCTGGAGAATGACAGTCGAGTCCGCTTGATGGTATATGGTCGCGTATAGTTAGAAAATACCAGGGGCATTGCCAATGCGTTGTAGATCCTGAGACTAAGGTGTGAAGTCTCAAGTGCTTGTAAGTTCTAACCGAGACACACTTACACAATATTGACTCTTGCTTCATTGTAGAAATGGTTTTGTGGTAGTACAAAGCACATCCCTGGACAAACTCTGATTGTAAGAATAGATATTAAATATAATATATATATCGGCGCAAATACTTATTATCTGCCTAGTTAGTTATAAAGAATGGCTAAAATTACGTAATTATTGTTGTTTCTAACGTTTAGTTTAATTTAAGTAATAAAATAAGAAGTTACTTTCCGTTTTGCAAAACTTTGTAAACAACAGCTGCGTGGCTGCACGTGCACGCTTGTTGTTGTCAAGGTAGTGAGTCACACTGGGTATAAATAGAGGCGACGGAACGAATTATGAGCCATTATAACTCGAACCGTCGTGCTGTTCGGACCTCTGGAAATTGTTAAATAAATCGGTAAAACACATTTTGACTTTCACTATTACTATGGACAAGCAACCCCAAATGGATAATCAACTTGAGGAAGTATGTGACGTCAGTACTGCTGACGTCACTATTTCTAAAAACAATGCCGCTCGGGATTCTTCGACATCAGAAGTGGGATACGAAGGGATCCATGGCACTGCCTCATCAACACCTTCTGCACCACAACTCCACCTGCTGGAATCAGTGCAGGAGTCAGGGCAAGTAATGGATACACCTATGCCTAGTACATCTATGAGTGGGGTACCACCCGAGTTCTTCACCCACATGATGAAAATGATGCAGCAGATGTCGGAACGTTTATGCAAGCCTTATGAACCAAAAGTAAAGATCAATGATATTTACCTACCATCATTTGACCCGGACTTGAACGTTGGGATTCGAGAATGGTGTCAACATATAAACAAAGCAATTGAAACATACAACCTGAGTGACTTTGACGTACGTATGAAAGTTGGAGGTCTTTTAAAAGGAAGAGCAAAGATGTGGGTTGATGACTGGATGGTCACTACATCTTCATGGGAGGAACTCCGTAACAACCTCATCACTACATTTGAACCCGAAAACAGATACTCACGGGACATTATTCGATTCAGAGAGCATACTTACGATTCATCAAAGGATATAGCTGAATTTCTGTCACGCGCATGGGTTTTGTGGAGAAGAGTTACAAAAGATAAGCTTGGTAGTGCAGATGAAGTGGAAGCCGTTATTGGATGTGTGAATGATGAACGTTTGCGCATTGAATTACTTAATGCAAGGGCTGCTACAGTTCCAGAACTAATTTCGGTGGCATCTTCAATACGAACGAAGCGATCTCATCCAGGTTCAACTTCTGTAGTACCAACTAAACGTTCAAGATTTTCAGAAGCAGCTTCGTCATCATTGTATTGCCATATATGTAAAAGGAACAATCACACATCTAATGATTGCCGCTTTAAACCTAGAACTACGGATACTAAGCCTGGAGAATCAAACCGTATGGAGCAAAAACAAACAAATGTACCTACCTGTACATTTTGCAAGAAGCTGGGCCATACATACGAAACATGTTTTCGACGAGAACGCACAATCACTACGAACATAAATAACATAGAAGGACATAAACTTGCACCCATCAAGGTGACTATAGGAAGCAAGACCATTAAAGCTGTTTTTGATAGCGGTGCTGAATGCTCAATCATACGAGAAACAGTAGCTAACACCTTACCAGGACAAAGGAATCAAATCGTGAACTGCCTAAGAGGAATTGGAAGATTTCCGATCATGTCATTAACAACATTATCCACCATTTGTACAATTAATGATATCACAGTCGAGTTGCAGTTCTATATACTTCCGGATTACGAAATGTCTACAGACGTCCTAGTTGGGATGAACTTGATTAATGACACGAATCTATGTATGACAATAACGGCAACTGGAACTAAACTTATTCGTCAACCATCTGTCTACCAGGTCGGTAAAAATAATCCAGTTTTTGAAGTACTAGATTGTGACCTCACCGATGATGATGAAGTATTCCAATTACGCTCACTGTTGAACAAATATGAGCATATGTTTATTCATGGATACCCAACCACACGAGTAAATACTGGTGAATTAGAAATCCGATTGAAGGACCCAAATAAATATGTAGAAAGAAGACCTTATCGCCTTAGCCCAGTAGAAAGGGAAAAAGTTCGCAAAATCATTCAAGAACTTTTGAACCACAATATCATCCGTGAAAGCAAATCCCCATTTTCGAGCCCCATCATCTTGGTAAAAAAGAAGAATGGTGATGATCGCCTGTGTGTGGATTTTCGCGAATTAAACGCTAATACCTTACGGGATCATTATCCACTGCCTTTAATATCAGACCAGATTGACCAGTTGGCGAAAGGAAAATACTACACCAGTCTAGATATGGCAGCTGGATTCCACCAAATACCTATATCAGAATCATCAATTGAGAAGACGGCATTCGTTACTCCAGATGGATTATACGAATATATCACTATGCCATTTGGACTAAGTAACGCCTGTTCAGTCTATCAAAGGTGCATCAACAAGGCATTATCCTCTCTCTTGGATGACACGGCTCAAGTTTATGTGGATGACGTGCTCTGCAAATGTGAGGATTTTTCAGAAGGTTTGTCAAAAATTGAACGCATACTTATAGCGTTGCAGGAAGCTGGATTTTCGATCAATGTTGATAAATGCAGTTTTTTTAAACATTCAATTGAATATCTCGGCAATGTTATTTCAAACGGACAAGTTCGACCAAGTCCGAAGAAAGTTGAAGCCCTAGTGAAAGCTCCAGTACCAAAAACACCCAAACAAGTAAGACAATTTAATGGCTTAGCAGGGTACTTCAGACGATTTATACCGGATTTTTCACGCACGATGGTGCCATTATACGAGCTCACCAAACAAGGGGCTAAATGGGATTGGAATGAACGTCATGAAAAAGCCCGAAACGACATCATCCAAATCTTAATATCAGCCCCAGTACTCACTATATTTCAAGAAGAAGCACCAATACTACTATATACTGATGCAAGCAGCCTGGGTTTTGGATCAGTACTAGTACAAATTATTGAGGGACGCCAACATGCAGTAGCATTTATGAGCATGAGGACTACTGACGCAGAAAGCCGATATCACTCTTACGAGTTAGAGACTTTGGCAGTCGTACGGGCTATCAAACACTTCCGTCAGTACCTATATGGACGCAAGTTTAAGGTTATAACCGACTGCAACGCTCTTAAGGCATCCAAACACAAAAAGGACCTTCTTCCAAGAATTCACCGTTGGTGGGCATTCCTACAGAATTTCAATTTTGATATTGAATATCGCAGAGGAGAACGACTGCAACACGCGGATTTCTTTAGCAGAAACCCAACCGATTTAATAGTCAACATCATGACAAAGGATTTAGAGTGGTTGAAAGTAGAACAAAGAAGAGACCAAGTACTACGACCAATAATGGATTCAATTAGCGATACCAACTCAATTAATGGATACATCTTGGATAATGACCTCCTCAAAAGAATTGTTCAGGATCCGATTTTTGGACAACAAACCTGTTCTGTTGTACCAAAAGCATTTCAATGGAGCATAATAAATTCCTACCACACAGCCCTGAAACATACTGGTTGGGAGAAGACTTTGCAGAAAATAAAAGAAACTTATTGGTTTGACAAAATGGGTACCATTGTCCGCAAATTTGTCGACAATTGTGTCATATGCAAGACATCAAAAGGAAATTCAGGGGCGACGCAAGTCCAAATGCATCCTATCCAAAAACCGTCAACTGCTTTCCAAGTAGTACACATGGATATAACCGGTAAACTTGGCACTCCAAACGATCAGCAATACGTCATAGTAACAATAGACGCCTTCACGAAATACTCCTTGTTTTACCATGCCACTGATAAGAGTCAGCACAGTACATTGGGTGCCTTGAAACGCCACGTACACCTGTTTGGCCCACCGGTACAAATAATAGTTGATGGAGGAAGAGAGTTCTTAGGCGAATTCAAAATTTATTGTGACCGATTTGGGATAAATATCCATGCTATTGCACCAGGAGTTAGCCGAGCCAACGGTCAAGTTGAACGGATGATGGCAACGCTAAAAAATGCTCTGGTCATGATCAAGAATTATGAAACGGAACAATGGCATACAGTACTCGATGAACTACAATTGGCTATGAATTGTACTGCACATCGGGTCACAGGAATCGCACCACTTACGCTTATAACACAGAGAAAACATTGTGTACCTCCAGAATTATTAAGTCTAGTTGATATCGATGAACAGACTGTGGACATAGTTGCTCTGACCAATCTTGCTCAACAGAAGATGTCTCAAGCTGCAGAACAAGACAGACAACGCTTTAATTTACGTAAAGCCAAAATACACCCATTCCAAAGAGGAGAATATGTACTCATTAAGAACAATCCTCGCAACCAAACTTCTTTGGATCCTAAATATAGTGAGCCGTATGAGATTTGCAGGGTACTAGAAAATGACCGATACCTCGTAAAGCGAGTTGTTGGCAGAGGACGACCACGTAAGGTAGCTCATGACCAACTTCGTCGCGCCCCACAACCCGGCGATCAGGTGACCGTATCGGCGGAAATCATGCAATCTCCACCACCTGAGGCGGCCAGAGAACCTGTACCAAGTACATCACGCGCTGAAACGTGTCAACAACAAGCGCAAGATCAAAACGAGGAAGAGCAACTAGCAGACTAACAACATGTGAGTAAAAACATTTTATAAATTAAAAAGATTGCAAGCTGTGTGTGTATCACATCATAAGGGCTGATATATTTTATTATCAACGAGTCATCGAGTCATCGAGAAATATGTTATCAAACTTCCTTACCATTTTAGAACCTCTGTGTCTACCACAGCATCGACCTAGTCCTGCTTTCCTTAGAGCCTCTGTGTACCACGGCGAACAGGACCGCCCAGAGCACAGCATCCCACCTTCCACTACGAGTCTTCGAGAAATGTAAAGTCTTCGAGAATTATGAAATCTTCGAGAATTATGAAATCTTCGAGAATAATGAAATCTTCGAGAATAATGAAATCTTCGAGAATAATGAAATCTTCGAGAATAATGAAATCTTCGAGAATTATGAAATCTTCGAGAATTATGAAATCTTCGAGAATTATAAAAGCATCAGATTCAAAAACACTTGCATACGGATACCAAACTCAGAAGATATTTCAATTGTTTCAGATAAAAACACAAACATAAGACCCATCATAAATACCTAATTCCGTAGCCGCAAGAAACCACGAATCATTAAAATTTTTGGACACGGATGTCAGTGTTCTTAAAGACTACTGTGAAAACTTCGGTATACGAATGAACGTGGCGTTCAGGAAGGAGTCTTAGAAAGCAGAATGGTGCAGAGCGCGCACCACCTGTCAGAATGGCCGTATCGGCGCAAATACTTATTATCTGCCTAGTTAGTTATAAAGAATGGCTAAAATTACGTAATTATTGTTGTTTCTAACGTTTAGTTTAATTTAAGTAATAAAATAAGAAGTTACTTTCCGTTTTGCAAAACTTTGTAAACAACAGCTGCGTGGCTGCACGTGCACGCTTGTTGTTGTCAAGGTAGTGAGTCACACTGGGTATAAATAGAGGCGACGGAACGAATTATGAGCCATTATAACTCGAACCGTCGTGCTGTTCGGACCCCTGGAAATTGTTAAATAAATCGGTAAAACACATTTTGACTTTCACTATTACTATGGACAAGCAACCCCAAATGGATAATCAACTTGAGGAAGTATGTGACGTCAGTACTGCTGACGTCACTATTTCTAAAAACAATGCCGCTCGGGATTCTTCGACATATATGATATACATTTAAATCAATTAATAATAACAGCAGGGTTGTAAAGAAAAGCCGTGAAGGTTGTGGTAATTCTACAGTGAGCTTAAGGTAAGGTACTTTGCAGTACCCACTTAAATAGGTACCGTTTTCATGTTGAAAATCTGTCGCTAAGCATCCACCGGCGTGTCTGACAGCTGCATTTAAGACAGTTAGCTTCTTGGTGTGCTTAAAACCATCGGTTGCATACTCACTAACCATAGACAAACACATTAAAATGAACGTTTATAATTTTCTTTTCAGCTAAAGATTTCCAAAGTCGTAACTACAGTAACTTTTTTTTAAATAGTAATATGACATGCACACAATGAAGTTTTGACCTTCTATGTTTCTCTCCGCGGGCATAAACAAAATAAATCACCTTTTTTTGTGCCAACATAGTTGTCGACTAAATTTAAGATGGTAGTTCTGAAGTTTATTAAGATTTCTATGACGCCGAAAGTGTTCGCTTCACTTTGAACGCTAATTAATGAATCAGTTCTGAATTCCTGAAATTGTGTAAGAGGAAATTGGTTATTTCAATGTAAGTATTCAAATGCTTTTGATCGATGGTTCGTATTATCTAAACCTGATTGAATGAGGTTTCCTTTGTAATTAATAACTATGCTTTGCTATACTAGGGACACGCCCCGGCCTCGCTTAAGTGTGGTAAAATAAATCTATACTAATTGGGGTAGACGTGTTCTAGAGAGGAGACCACGGCTCGGTAAACGGAGTGTAGGGCGCCCTGCAGCTAGATGGAGCGATGATATACGCAAGCTGGCTGGCAGCGGTTGGAAACAAAGGGCTGAAGATCGAGCTCAGTGGCGTGCCATAGGTGAGGCCTATGTCCAGCAGTGGACGGAGATAGGCTGATGATGATGATGATGATTTTTTTTGGTTTGGATGTAGGTATTAATATATAAATCATAACCTATATCTCTTATATATATATATATATATAAGATATATATATATAAGATATATATATATATATATGTATATATACGCAAAGTAAGATTGCTTTGAAGCACCATCACCTCAAAACTACTGAACATTTCGGGATGAAACTGCTACCATTCTACGCGGAATTTTTCATAGCTGGTTATAGGCTATATGTGATTATGAAACGCGGGTGAAACCGCAGGGGACAGCTAGTTATATTATAAAGAGGTAAAGTTTGTAAGTTTGGATGCAGGAGTTATTGTCAGAAACTACCTATCAGATTTCAAAAACTATTCCCGAGTAACTTAGGCTATGTTATAATCGCGGGCTATATTATATCTTTCAGGAAAACGCGGGATGGGAAGCTAATATCCTACTCTATACCATCCCGGAGAAATTTTAGCACTCCCAACCCGGTATGTTCAGAATTATTGAAGTGCTGGTGCGTCAAAGGAACCCTATTTTGCTTATCTTTATATATATAACTGACTGTCCCCCGCGGTTTTACCCGCGTTCCCGTGGGATGTCACATGTATTATACATAAAAACCTTCCTCTTCAATCACTCTACCTATTACAAAAACCGCATCAAAATCCGTTGCGTAGTTTTAAAGATTAAAGCATGCATAGGGATATAGGGACAGAGAGAGCGACTTCGTATTATACTATGTAGTGATTCTTCTGTACGTGTGTGAACTGCTCCTAAACGGCTAGACCGATTTAAATGAATATTTTTGTGTCCGTTTGGGTGGCGCCCTGGATGGTTTAGATTCACAATTGGACCCGGTAGGTGGCGCTGCGATCGAATTCCTGCATTTTTGTATGGACTTATTTCGCCAGGACAAAGTCTGTTCGGAAAATTAGTTTTATAGATAGATGGGACATAGATAAAGATATACGAGTATGTACTTTTTAGAAAATACGAAAGTTTGAATAGTAATTCAATCACGCATAAACGGCTGAACTAATTCAGATGAAACTTGGTACATATAGAACATGTTCCGGATAACAACGTAGGGTATTACCTATACAGGAAAAATATTAAAATACCTTAGAACTGCTTTGTGGAAGCTGCATCACAATTCTAGTTCATTGTACTATCAAGTGGACACAAGGGTCTTTTTTGATTAAATAAAAAAATATTAGGAGCAATAAGTAAGAATTGATTCGTTTAACTCGAGCGGTTGTTAAATGGTATGAGCCAATCAAATTTCCCATTGGAATAACATGGATACGCCGCGACGCTCACAGAGACTTTAAATTCGTTTTGCTCTGAGCCGGAATTTAGTCCGAAATTTATAAAAGATTTTTTGAGATTACCTTCTATAAGCTGGGACGGCATGTTTGGAAACTGCGTGACTAAAATGACGAAGTTTTTATCCTACCAATATTATAATAGCGATAGTCTGTGTGGGTGTTTATACAAGTGCATGTAAGATTACCAAAGATCCATTCTAACTTATTGACTCAGGCGTGGCCTTGCGAAAATTCATTCAAAATTCAAAACTATTTATTCAGTTTAGGCCCTCGGAAGGCACTTATGAAGGTCAAATTTAAAGTTACTGAAGCTACAATTATATTATAAGATTATACAAAAAAAAAACGATATCTAGCAACTTTTTCGCTGGATCTACTTTTCTGTCAAGGAACAAATCTCTAGTTGAGTTTCTTTGTTTTTGGTACGTTTCTTTACAAAAAAAAGCAATATCTAGGGATAAATTTGCTGGATCTCCTTCTCTGTCATGTCCCAAACATGGAAACTCTACTAGAAATTTGGTACCAATATACCAGATACCAAGTACTAAACTTCCAACATCTTAATAAACATAATAACACAACTACGACAATACTAACTAACAAACAGACAGGTAAACCTGATGGTAAATGGTCACCGCCGCCTATAGACCTTGACAACAGCAGGGGCATCGCCAATGCTTTGTCGATCCTAATTGGCTAACTATCGTACGACCAAACGTTGCGTTTTCATCATATGATAAAATTGATCGTGCGATGGGCCAAAAGGTGTCCTAATATGTCGCACGACGCCACCACGACATCCCCTCAACGGCGTCATTACATCAATGGCTCTTCACACATGATGCACAGGTTTTACTGTCGAACAATATTGCTTTGAAAAAGAAGACCACAGAAACTAGATTTTGTACCTTTGATAGTAGATTGATTTTATGTGGTCTTCCGATGATTTTTAAGCACAGTTATTTAAGAGAACAATGACTTTGGCTCGCTTTACTACGGCAGAAAGGGGTGAGGTGGTACTTCCCCTGACGAACACTGCACCAAAGCATTCTAGAACTTCAAAAGTGTAGTCGGTTATCTCCATAACCTCGTCCCTTTTAAAAAATTATTTTATTGATAAAATCCCAACAATTCCCAAGAAACATAGGCTGCATTATTATACGTATGATTCTTTGGAAACGCGGGTGAGTCCTCAGAACGGTTGTTTGTATTATAGAATTAAGAACTTGTATCAAGAAATGTTTATAGTTAATAGCTGTCCCCCGCGGTTTTACCCGCGTTCCCGTGGGATGTCACATGTATTATATATAAAAACCTTCCTCATCAATCACTATCTATTAAAAAAACCGCATCAAAATCCGTTGCGTAGTTTTAAAGATTTAAGCATACATAGGGATATAGGGACAGAGAAAGCTCATAACTCAACACATACCTATGAATAACAAACAATGATCAAAATATTTTTAAGAGTTTTCCTAAGTAAAATGAAATAAAAAATATTAGACTACTTAAAAAGTCAATCAAATTATTACGATAATATAATATAATGTAGTTACAATTATTGTTAATTTTGGAGTCGGTGTCAACTAAGGAAACACTACAATATACCAAGCAATACGAGAATACTTTAATAATTAACATCCTCCTTTTTTGAAGTTGGTTAAAAATAATTATGAATACCTAAATAAACTTCAATATTTTACGAATAAATATATCCACAATAATACCAACTCGAAACATCACCGCATGAATATGCTAAGGTCAATATGAGTTTGACCCTTATGAACAGGGCTCAATGAGCAAAGGGGTTCAGCTATCTACAGACAGACAGTCAAGTCGTTATTATTGAGCGAGATGAGTTTCTCATTCATCTTTATTTGCTGAGGACTCTTTGTTTTTGATATCTGTTATTGTTTATCAATGTTTTGTTTGTTTAAAACAAAATACGTTGTTTTCAATACCCTAAGACATTGCTTTGATCTTCTGTTCCTAAACTAACCAGATAACTGATACGCTATACATTTTTTTATAATATATAGACACTTATACAGTTTTTAGTATTTTCTATCCGTGAAGCAGTAGTGCACATTTTCGTGCGGTTTTTAAGTATTAGAGCTCTTAGTGCAGAGTTCGTCCGGGTAAGTACTCCCGCCATTCCCATTTCCGCCGTGAAGCAGTAGTGCACTTGTATTACAGTGTTTCGGTTAGAAAGGTAAGGCCATGAAATTACAATAGCACATAGACTTAACAACTTCACGTCTCAGGATCGAGAACGTATTGGTGTTGCTGGTGTTGCAAATGTCCATAGGCGGCGGTGACCACTGACCATCAAGTGGACCACCTATCAAAAAACTTCGAACCTCGGCGTGGGAACCTCCATACTTCGGCTATACCGTATCCTAGGTATCAAATAGTGATGATTTCTAGATGAGTTGAAAAAATCTTTCGTTATAGGTTCAATGGAGCTGTATAATGTAATAAAACGTATAAATATACATCAAAGGGTGTAAGAAAGAGATCATTGTTTCACGGTTCTTGGGACATTACTGGGGAGTATTATACTCGGTATCTCATTCTGGTACAAGTTATAAGCGTCAGCGTTTTGGTAGAAAATCTACTGTCTCAGGTTCTAATGTATTCTCTGTGATCTACTGTTTTATTTTGGTTATTAGTGATTTTACCCATGTTCCCGGGGAACTCATGCTTTCCCGGGATAAAAGTGTCCTTTATACTTCGCCATTTTTAGGGATTTGTTGGCTTGAAATGATGTGAAATTATTTAGTGACTTATGAATAGTTTGACTCTAATACCGTAGGGTGGTTTTGAACGACAATAGGCGGCTATTCAAAAAAAATAATTCAAAATTCAATACCATATATTCAGTTTAGGCTAGCGGAGGGCACTTATGAAGATCAAATTTACCGTTAGGGGGCGTCCAATAATTACGTGAGGCTTTTGGGGGGCGGAGGGGGGTCAAGCTGAATCTCATCGAATCTCACGTGGAGGAGCTAAAATCACGTAATTTTTTTATTAGCCAGTTTAAAATTGCTAGAAGAGGGTTATATATAGTAGTATGTAATATTTTTTCACATCTAAATCTAAATCGTATACTTAAATAACTATAATTATGATAATATCAAATCTCACGTGAGATTAGAGGCGGGGAGAGGGGGTCGAGCAAAATCTCAAGACATCTCACCAAGGGGACTGGGGGGGTCGAAAAATCGCCAAAATCACCTCATGTAATTAATGGATGCCCCTTACTGAAGCTACCACTGTCCTATAAACTCAGCAATTACTTTTTAACGTGAACTTCCATTTACATACAATTTAATTAGTCCCACTAATAATATTTGCGTGTTATACCGGAAGGAATAAATAAAACAATTGAATGACTAATAGTAAACCACAATAAAGCAGACCAGCCCCCACAAGCAGCACCTGTCTTAAAGTATGACGCATGTGGGAGCGATCGCCCTCGCGGCCATATTGTATGGAAGTGAGCGAGCCGCCACAAATCGCCCCTTCAAGAAGTTATCAACAAATTCACTTTCGCATTAATAATTCACAAGCTACCGTCCTGCGGTTTCTCCCGCGGTTCTAATGTATTCCAGGCCCATAACATAGCGTATACCACGTGAATACTGTAACTTTCTATCAGTGAAAGAATTATTTACGTCGGATGTGTTCTGAAGATTATCTCCTAGATCCAAATTTACAATTTTACCTTTTTATAATATTACTAGCTGTTCCCCGCGTTTATCGATATCATATATAGCGACCATCTATGAAAAATTGCGCGTCGAATGGTAGCAGTCCCATATCGATATGTTCAGTAGTTTTGAGGTGATGGTGCATCAATAAATAAATAAATATCCTGTGACATTCTTTTACACGCGGCCATCTGGTCCCAAACTAAGCAGAGCTTGTACTATGGAAACCAGATTATTGATATACTACATATACTACTTTTTTTTTTCTAAATACATACTTATATAGATATTTAGACCCAGACACAGAACAAACAGACATGTTCATGCACACACATGTTTGTCCTGGGTGGGAATCGAACCTGCGACCTTCGGTTTGGCAGTCAGAGCGTTAACCACCAAGCCAAGTGGCCTGTCTATGGAATCAATGGAACCCTATTTTGCTTATATAAATATAGAAGATAGATAGAAGATATATTTAGGATAGTAGATCTATGGAGGAGCGAGGTATGAGACTCCTCCATTTAAAAGGGAAGATCTTCCGCCAGGCTAGGTGATCATGCCTGGGGACCGCGGTCCAATTGCTGATGTTGGATGCTTGTATATACAATCCTGAGAGAATCTTGATAGTGCGATGTAGGATTCTCGTGTGTTTTTACTCGTTCATAGATGTCGCCACATCACTTTAGTGCGGGCGGTGAAGGATTGTAGGCGTGTTCATAGATGTCGTCACAGATGTAATGAATTGAAATATCGAATATGCCTTCACAATCACTTCTAAATAGTCAGACTGTAACGCCGTTTCGAAAGTTTTCTTTTTCTGAGAAGTGCCAACACACTCAAGCAAATACACAAAACACGAGATTACTTCACTTATTAATTTATTACAATAAGGCGTGCCTTAGCCCTACGTTCTCTAATACAAACTTCGTTGGTAAAACGCAACAAGGCTTTGAGAGCGAACCTCTCGTGTTATCACGTAGTGAATGAAAGTGACAGAGCACGAAACATCATCGAACTAGTGTCATTTACCTAACCAAATTACACCTCTGCAACAGCGAGCTCTACGTCCAAATATTACAACGATTTAAATATTCTTCTACTAATATTGAGTAAGCGGTATCAACCAAAGTACAAATAAAATATGTAGTGCCTATACTTTTCACCATTAATAAACTTTAAATACTTACATACTAAAATGAACCTAAAAGTTGACTACTTATATATATTTTATTACAAAAATCGCTTATCAACATACTTTTGTACCAGCAAACTGCCTACAATCATAAGGCACAGATCACACAGTGGAACGCACTTAGTCCCAAATTGCTCACAGTTTATGCGCACCCTTACTCTCGTCACAGCATAATTATCTCACGCAGTTCAATTAGGGGACTAATGGTGATATACTCTGCTAGAAATAATTTGATCAAAGGCCAAATTGAATTTTTGAAGTGATTTTGCTTGCTCCTTAAGATATTCTTTTTTACTGACATGGTGATAACATATAAATATGTTATATACCTAATAGACCGATGAACAGACAGACTATCTATCTGATGGTAAGCGGTCACCGTCGCCTATAGACATAGTAACACCAGGGGCGCACACTATAGGGAACTGTCCTGTATTAAAGATAAATGATCAAACACTCACCAGTGTATTGAACATTAAAAAATATATGAAATCATCAAATATGATCAAAATTAAATCATTAATGTGATTTTTAAGTACCGATCTAATCACAAAGAGTATGTTATTTGATGCTGTACAATTATGACGTCACAACTTGCTATTCCATACAAAACTCCATACATTCGATCGTTTTGACATTCCATAAAGAATTACTGATTAGTCATGACAGGACACATCCCTATTCTATGTCGACACTAAGACGTGAAGTTGTTAAGTCTCATGTGTCAGTAAGCTCATCGGCCTGGTTGGATCGAACGATCACGACATGTGGCGTGGCAGTCAGGGTCTCTAACCACCAAACACAATCGCATCCCATCATAAATTAAAAAAAAAACGACATAACTGATCCTTCAGTTCAACACAAACCTTATTCTCTGTTTCATTAAAACTCAAAACTCAATATATCATGTCAGTTGAATTTTCACTGCCAATTGTGAGAGGACAGTGGTGACCATCGACCCATGTCAATATCAACTATCAATTTAATTTCAATTGATTTGTATCATTGAGAATTGACAGCAATTGTCTTTGTACAAACGACTCGCTGACTCGGCAGACGTTGTTTTGTTATTGGGGTTGGCGCGTGACTGCAACGCCACCTATCTGATAGAATCCATCGAAACTATGCACCATCGTTCCCAAAAAAAGTGCACTCCGGAAATGACCACTTGAACATTAACGTTCTGCATTTTTACCGTCTTACGTATTTTCGATCAGGTCACGTGTCCTGACCCGAGTTTAACATTTTATACCCATCCCAAGAAAAGTGCTCAACGCCGCTAAAGAAGTTTTCGCTTCAAAAAACATTGTATTAATATGACCCGAATTGTCCAAATTATTCAGCCTCCTTATTATGCTAAAAAACCTTCGTCAGCGAACCGGTGCAACGTGGCATCCGAGAGCTTACCTTTCACGTGATTGCGTAGTTAGCGAAAAAGACGGAGCATAGCCGCGATGAAACATCGCCCAGCTAGTGTTATTTTTCTGATAAAATCGAAGCCCAGAAGTTATGCTATCCTAAGAGATGCTCCAACGGTTGTCGAATGTTATCAAATGGTATAAAACTATGTCTCTATTTCTGTCTATTAGTGCGGTCAGTTCTTTTAATCCACGCGATAAATGTTGATGCAGTTTTGACCATCATTAAGAGAGTTCCAGAAGGTTTATTTGTGTAATAAATTGTAATAATATTATCCCACTCATGCAAAGCCGGGGTGGGTTGCTAGTATATATAACTTACATATTCGTAATACCAGTATGTCACAATATGGATCGTCGAACATAGATACTGATATTGGATCCAAGTCGTCTTAATTATAAGGCTATCGATTCATATCTATGAGTTGATTGATGTATTCCTCAATAATTAATAAATTTATCTACTATTCCTTTCACAGTGACCTTCGCCAAAAGGTGCTCGCATACCTAAACTGTATTTTTCCATTTGTAGACTTAAGTTGACAGCCCATAACGTTTCTGAAACGATCCAGCTGCATTTTTAATGTGCCTATTAAAGCTACCGTGCATGCCGGGCCATATTTCGAGCGACATCATTTAAACTCTAATTGTACTCCCAAAAGAAGCTCGATTTAACGTAGTTCTTTCTTTGTTGCAGATTACAGCGCATGCGCGAAAAGAATAAAAAATGGGAGGCGCTCTACCTAAGTACATCATCCTGAACCTCGTCCTGGCGACGACCATGGCTGACTTCACGAGTGACTGTCCCCAAAAGTGCAAATGCGTTTGGGCCAGCGGGAACAAACACGCTGACTGTGCCAATGCAAACCTTACTGACATTCCAAAAACACTCAGCACTGATATACAAAATCTAGATTTAACGGGTAATGAATTATTCGAAATAACGAGGTATGCCTTTCAAGATGTCAATTTGGTCAATCTGAAGAAGCTGATTCTAAGAGAATGCAAACTGATTACAATTCATAAGAATGGATTGAGCGGTCTGGCCATTATGATCGAATTGGATTTATCGAAAAACGACTTGAAGATATTGCACGCCGACACTTTCAAAGAGGCGAAGAAAATTAGAAGGATCTTACTCAACGATAATCAACTCGAGAAATTAGAGGACGGGCTCTTTAACAATTTACTCAGTCTCCAGAGAGTTGAACTGAGTAATAATAATATATTCCAGATAGGTATGAAGACATTTATGAACGTGCCTAAATTGAATTATTTGAGACTCGACAGTAATAAGTTAGAACATCTCAAGATTGATACATTAAGCGCCCTGACTTCACTCTTGAATCTGGACGTTCACGACAATCCATGGCGATGTGATTGCTACTTACAACCGTTTAGAAACTGGGTTATTAGCAAGAACTTGTACACTTCTCCTACAGCTTGTATGGAGCCACCTAAAGTACATGGAAAATTGTGGAAAGAGCTTGATTCAAGTGACTTCGCCTGTCGCCCAACCATAGTATACCCCACAACCAGCACAACCCTCAGATCTTCAGATACCAACATTACATTATCCTGCCAAGTGGATGGTAATCCATTACCAGAAGTACACTGGGTGTTGAACTCACAAATCATCGATGGTTCCCATAAATACCAAGGGGACTTTAAATATTTCATAACACAGAGCAACAACGAGAATAGCAAATGGGTAAATTTAACCATTCTGGAAGCCGGTATTACCGATAATGGAGAGTATCAATGCGTTGCCAAGAACACGGGTGGTTTCGAAGAAAGAAGCCTTTTCTTAGCCGTCACAAATAATATTCCAGGCAAGGACGTTGTCCCACCAAGCATGGATAACAATATGCTACCAGTTCTGATTGGCGTTTCCTGTACTGCTGCTATACTGCTGATAATACTGGTAATACTCTGTTACTGTTGCTGTAAAAGACGAGGCTCCGAAAAGAAGAAGGCTGATACGTCGAACGGTGAAGCTTTGATAGAGGGCTCAGTCATTCCAGAGATGGAAAAGAGTTTGATAACAGCCGTCAATCCAGTTACCAAGCCTCCAAGGAGGTACGACGCGCCACCATCAATTACCAGTGGGGGAACAGAGATGTCGGAATTGAATAAAACATTGCTGGACAATGATTCTGTATTCGGTGAGTGATTTTTTTACCTTAAGATTTTATTTGTATTATAGACCTAGTTCATAAAAAGTTTATGTAGCGTTGTATAGTTAAAACGTCCAAATCGGTTTCTGTCACGCAGTTTTTCCAACTTGTTAAAATTACAGTGTTGCTAGTATGAATACGGTAAACAAAAAAATCTAATTACGGCACAGTTGCGATAACTTTTTAACCAGAAATACTAACTTGTAAGTTTCCCATTTAAAGTGAACTGTTTTTGTTCTTAAAATTGTAATAATCTCTCTTTGTGCTTTTACAAGCTTTTTTATATTTCTAAATGGTATTTTTATCAGAGGTTCCAAAGCCTAACTTACAATTGTTCTTCCATCCACCTGTCCGTTCGGATGTGTTTATATCTCAACAAATAAATTGTTTGATGTAAAAATGTATTTAGGTGTATACTATGTACTTCGCCTTATCTATAAGTACCATATCGATAGATACGTTAGCAAAAATTACTATTAGTTGGCGACACTATGTCTCGTAACGTTCCGCGTACGCAAGAGTGTGATGGAAGCCATTATACCACTAATATAGTTAAAGCGATATTATAGACAAATCCCTAATCGCGCCTCACGTTTTAGACAATTAATAGAAGTTAATTAACAAACATTTTACACATATTTTTGTTTAAAGGATAAGTTTTTAATAATTTGTAATTTTCCTTGTTACAGCACACAACGAAGATGAAAAACGCTTATTAGGTTTCGACTTAAAACGATCACAAGATGCACTGAACATAGAATACGGACGGACAGACGGAAGAGCCTACCCTCCAGACCTCCTGTCTTTCCCACCGAGGGCTGTTCAAATCTCGCCAGCTGCTAGCAACGCTTCTACCGTTCCCGACACCACCCGGCTACCCCCACAGCTCAACCCTTCAAGCCCTATGCACTCTCCAATATACGGCATGTCCACGAATCAAAACCTTTTCAGAACCCTTCCTTATTCCCGCTCTCAATCCCCTTTTACAGCCCCAATTACACCCCCTGTAGTTACCCCACGACAAGGATACGTGACGATACCTCGACGACCAAGAGTGCCGAGCTGGTCGAGCACTGCCAGCACACAAATACTGCCAAGCACCGAAGCACAAGAACCCCTATACGATAATCTAGGCTTGAGGACAACAGCTGACGGTAGTTCAGTGTTGTCTCTAAACAAAGCCGGTTTAGAAGTACAATTCTCTCCGATGAGAAACAGACCACTGCCAGCGACACCAACGGTATACCAGAATCCTCATCCAGTGTTCTGCGCTCCTATTGAGGAGCAGGAACCGGCACCCTCGCCTGTTCCATCTCATTACAACCAGCGGAACAGCATCAGCTCTCATCTATCGCCACAACACTCCACACCTGGACCGCAGGAACCATTGAGCCCGAGAATGAGTTGGACAGCGAAGAACACTTCTACACCACAACCAGAACCGAGGAAGGCTTTGTTCTCAGATAACAGAAGCATGGATTCCCAATCTCAAGCGTCAGACAACGGCACGTTAAATCGGAAAGGGAAACCAGAAACAGGGTCTTTGAGACGACCAAGGGTGGAGAATAAAGAGGACATTAGCTCTCCATCCAGGGAGGACCCAAGGAAGAATGAGAGCAACGTTTCTCTGAATCTTTCAGGGACTTTAGGGAGGAGTGGAAAGATCCCACCTCGACCACCACCAAAGCCTAAGAAAAAGCCTGCCTCAGAAGTGAATCCGAACGAGCCGCTGTTTGAAGACGAGGGTGAAGATGGCACGGAAGTTTAAGAGTGAAAGACTTGACAGTTTACTGACCAAAGTGCCAATGAGCTTTTTAGTGAATACGTCGCTGGGAGTGGTTCAGAACGGACAGTTCCATTCCAACAGACGTGAATGCGTGATATCAGTGTAGTAAAAGACAAAAAAAAATCGGGGATAATTCGTTTCGCGGTGCTCGTGTACATAAAGTTTGTGCTAGATTTTTTACCTATTGCGTACAAGTTCTTATGGACCATTTTTTAAGAGTTTAATTGTAATTAGCATTACAATGCCATGAAATAAAATCGTTTAAACATTTCCACTGTACAAGTATGTTACATATATTAAGTATTTATTATTTGTGGTACTATTTTGTTAAGATATCGAGATGGTAACTAAATTATGAAATCTCTGGCTACTGTAATGGCATCTTATTAATCCGTTTCAAGACTGATTATTCTAAATTGACTAACTTCTTATTTGACATTCCTTGAAGAGTTCACAACGAGATTTTCATTTATAATACCTTGTTCACCAAACATAATATTAGCTAGAAAGTGCTTTGTTAAAGTATAAAATATTTGGAAGACTGAAAAATGATTGAGAACAGCTTTTTAACTATTGATCACGTCAATAGTTTATTAAAAGCGTGAATTGTAATTGGTTGTACTTTAACTATCCATAACTATTGCAAATTTTTCTGCAAACAAAACTCACCATTCCAAATGCATATTAGAAAACGTTGTTTTGATATTTGTGAATTAATAAAACCATTACGTTTAGGAGAATTTGCAGTTCTATCAGGATGTACATCTGAATCATTATTATCTACTAAAATATTTAACTTCTTCTTTAAGTTAACTCCATTTTAGTTTGTAGTCTCCGAGGCTGTAGTCAAATACGGTACTATTGTAGGAATTACCACATTTCCAAGCAGTTGTTGCTCGGAAAAAATAGTTCCTAAAACATTAGTTTTTTACACACGAATAAGTAGTTACAGGTTTTAAAGTTATAATCGACTCTGGTGCTTATTTTATGAACATTTTTATCTTGACTATTTATTTTTTTATGTAATCGTACTATGTTTTTTAATTAAGTTGAAAGTACATGACAACTTATAATTTTAATGAATGAGATTTGGTACACTTATAAAATTCGTTAGTAATATTTAAGTTTCATATTTGTTTTTTGTTTAGCATCAAATTTTAATCTACAAAATCAAATTCAAAACTCGTATGTCACGCCTCTTGCTTGCTTCTGAGGCCTTAGCACGAGCATTTATCGCAAGCGTAGGGTCATCGTATCAAGTGCGCAAAAAAGCTGGTTTGTATGCAATTTCCGTTTGCATTGGTTTTTGGCACTCACGATACGATGACGATACGACTTACGATAATTGCTCGTGCTCAGGGCACTGTACTTATGCGGGATATTGGCTAAGTGACCTACTACGAATATTGGGAGTCAAATTTAGTCTTTGTACCAAAACTAATTTCATACAAAACTTTTAAAAGTAGATCTATTAACTCGAGTACTTTATTATTTATTTAAATACTTCTGACTCGAGTATTACTGCGAATGTGTTATCTTGCTTGTTTATGTTAGTTCTCTTGCGATTTGTACAATGTACGGTATTTTTACAATGTTTACTGTAGGCAGTCCAGTTGTATGTAGATATTAAGAGCTATGTACATACAGACTAATAAAAACTGATTAAAGATATATTTCAGTATTGGGTTTTTCATTTTAAAATTTTCCTATAGTCTATACTATGTTTTAGAAAAAAAAATATGTTAGAAAGAAATTTATATTAGATCAATAGGATTGATAGGCCAGTTGGGTTGGTGGTTAGCGACCTTGACTGCCACTGCCTTGACGCGGGTTCGATTCCCAAGAAAAAATTTCGTGTACATGTCAGTTTGTTCTGTGTCTGGTTGTAAATCAATATAAGTATTTAGAAAAAAAAGTAGTATATCAATTATCTGGTTTCCATAGTAAAAGCTCTGCTTAGTTTGGATGCTGATCAGGCGGTCGATTCTGTAAGGAAAATGACACTACCTCGAGGATGTTTCGTCGCGGCCTCCGTGCTCTGTCTCTTTCGCTAACTACACTAATACTACCAATCACGTGAGAGATAAGCTCTCCTCGGCCTCCGTGAAGCGGCTCGCCGACGAAGTTTGTATTAGCTGAATAAGGGGGCTGATGGCCGTGTGTGTGTCCCAGGATATTTTATTTGAATATACAGAAAAATAAAAACTTTGGTGAGTTTCTTCTCAGTTGAAGGCAGCTATCACAATTTTAACCGGCAAGCGCAGTGTGAGACGTCCACCCACGAGGTGGACAGACGACCTAATAAAAGTCGCAGGGAGCCGCTGGATGCAGGTCGCTTCCAACCGGTAAATCTGGAAGTCATTGGGGGAGGCCTATGTTCAGCAGTGGACGTCTTACGGCTGAAATGATGTTGATGATCACAAATTGTGAAGTTTTTGGTCACAGCTGGCTTAGAAGCGTGAACTCTGCCGTTAATGCTGAGCTCTGCGTAGTAAGAGATGATTTAAAAAGAAACGAATTAATTTATTTTATCAGTCCGGCCCGCGGAGGGCATTTACAAATGCTCAAGTTACTGAAGCTACCACCAGTTCGAAACTCAGCCTTCAACTGAGAAGAACCGGCAAGAGACTTGATTTAATATGAATCGTGGTTAGATACATTTACTACCAACCCATAGGTTTTGGGTTCGATTCCCATTCAGAACATCGCACTGTACCTTTTCTTTTAATTATTGAAAATTGAAAAATGGAGAAAATTTATATTCTATACTAATATTATAAAGAGGAAAGATTTGTATGTAAGTATGTTTGTTACTATTTCACGCAAAAACTACTAAACGGATATGGATGAAACTTGGCACATTTATCCCGGGAAAATGTGATATCCCTCGGGAACGCGGGTAAAATCGCGGGGGACAGCTAGTAAAACATAATGTCATTCACAAAATACCACAGGGGTTTATAAGAGGAATGATTTATTCAACATTCAGTCCTTATGTTACTAAATTATTTATTTCTTTGAGGTAGGTACATAAGTACTTCATCACATATCATAATTGTTATATTATAATAGACCTAGACCAACATACCTATACAATGACAGACGAGTTTAAAAAAAACAAACAAAGCCACCTTTTTTCTCTTTTCGAATAAAAAGAGATAAAAATGAGTTCAGCGACCCACAACCTAATCGGCAGTAAAAACCAATGCCAGAATTAATCAATTTTACTAATAAAAATATCTTAAAATCAACTTTTAGTTTCAATGGACAATAGACTATGAAATATTCGGTGAAAGAATTCAGTGCCACAATATAACATTGTTTTCGGGCATCAAAATTGAAAACCCTCAGTAAAAATGACTAAAAAGGCCTGTGTCCCATTTACTTTTTATGGCTGGCGTGGAGAATTGGGTAGTAAAATCACAAAGGAACTCGGAAAGGTATGGCGATGGAGCCATGGCCGGCCATGGAGCAATATTACAACAGTAATTAAAACTTATAATAAACATTTATGGCCGAAACGAAACTTATAACGAAACAATACTTAGTTATATTTTCGTAGCCTTGGTGGTCGAGGGGTGTAAAGATAGGATTGGAGCTGGAGGTCCTGGGTTCGATTCCCAAGTCGGGCATGGCACACATGGCGCATATAGATGATGTTTCATTGTCAGAAATGACTATCTGTAGCTCAGAATTGGTAACCTCCCCAGAGACAGCGACATTGCTCAAAACAGGTCACGTTTGGAGTAAATCATTTTTTTTGAGTTATTTATGACAGTATTGCGATATATAAATATTTTCGGTGGTATGTTAATCTCAGTATTGTGATTTCTCCCTACCTCTTCAGGAATAATCAGCGTAATGATACATATTATAACGTATCTAAAGTGTACGAACGGCAGAAACAATCTTGGTAAAATTTGGTACACACGTACTCTATAGTACGGAGAGGCACAACTGCTTAACAATTTGAGCGCAAGTGAAACCGCGGAGCAGCTACTAGTACTCCATATAAAAACATTTAAAATATAAGTGTCCGTAAAAAGAAAAACACATAAAGCGATACCTCAATATTTCTAAAATCCTCGAGACCTAAAAGGCCCGTTTCGTAGCTAAAAATGTCAGAGGAATATCTGCTTTATCACTCAAAGGATAAGGCTCAACTATTAATCCAACGATACTGTTGAACCTTACAATAACGTTCATAGAGTTCATTTTCCCATAACACTCTTAGGCCTTAGCTATCAGCTGGCCTATTATAACTCTACAACTTTATAACAGTTGTAAATTCAAATACGATACATTTGTCATTCATAACGGGTTGACATTTGGCAGCTAATTGGGGGGATGCTCGGCCGAAAAGGGTTGTCTCATTATATGTCCGGAGCTCCCTGAATGTCCCAGATTACATGTATTATAATCATTTGTCTGCCATCTGTCAGAGACCAAGCAACATCTGATTTAAGTTAATTGATAGGTTTTTGTTGTAGTTTATCTATCTATCTAGCTAGGTTTCATTTTTAGAAAACGTCGTTTTATCCGTGTTTTTAGGCAATGAAAACTGCTACAATGTCATTAGAAGGTAAGGTTTTCAAGTAACATCTTTTGTGAGAAATACTGTTATTGGGCGCCCTTTATTATCGCATCTAAGTTGTCTCTAGGTATATATGACAGTGCTTTAAAAAAGAGAATACGGTAGAAGTCACATTAGTAAAGAAATCCCGAGCAATGCTCGGTCATCCAGGTACCATAATAAATATAAAAATGAATGTTTGTCTGTATGTCTTTTATAGAATCGTAAACTATGCAACGGATTTTAATGCAGTTTTCAGCAATAGATAGAGTAATTCAAGAGGAAGGTTTATAACCTGGATTGAAAGCGGGCAAAGCCGCAGGGCGCAGCTGGTACATACTATATAAATCGGTAGGATATGTATATTTTTTTATCGATATAATTTTCAAGGGATTTTTGTTACTACTTTAGTACTACTACTAGCTGTCCCCCGCGGTTTCACCCGTGGTTATTGATATCACATATAGTTCACATTAGTATCACATCCCGATATGTTAAGTAGTTTTAAGGTGATGGCTTAGGTGCCAAGTTTTTTCCAAATCCGTAAAAGGGTAACAAACATCCAGACATCCGATGGATTTAAATCCATCCTCAGAAACTTTCACATTTACTATATTGGTAGGATAGAAAAGGATATATACCTCCAATGAAGAACACATAAGAAACAACAGAAAGAAACACATAAGAAAGCATATCAATGTAGGTGTTGACAAAAAGTCCTCTAAAGCTCTCGAACACAATAGCCACTGCTGACTGAGTGCAGTTCTCTGTTCTTTTTTAAGCCTCTGACTTTTACTTGGAGTTCAAGAAAATTAACAATTAAAACAGAAGTTCTGATGAATCAGAAGGAAACCTTTGCCTGCGACTGCACTTGCTACACCGCCCTTGGATCTAACATAGCGTAACTAAAATTATATTTTTACTCTTTCACTCAAAAAATACTTAACTGATTTAGATGAACCTAAGCACATAACAGTCTATTAAAGAGAAACTCGGGGGCAGAGAAATTACAGGCACATGAGACGTAACAACTTCACGTCTCATGGTCGACAACGAATTAGCGAAGACCCTGGTGTTGCAAATGTCTATAGGCGGCGCGGCGGCGGTGACCACTTACTGTCAGATGAATTGTCTGCTTTTTGTTCGGTCAATAAACTCTCATTACTTTATTTTAAAATATAAACGAATACATATAAAATATATATACAACGTGTAACAAAATACCCCGTAAAAATATAATCAATTATCAAAGCCAACCTAGTAAGCTGTCATGTCAGAGTACCAGATTATTTAACAGAAAGGCCTACGTACCAATTTAACCTAATAATTGTCTACTTTAAAGTTTTACTATTTTACATTCATAAAAATTCAGTTTCTTAATTTTTTTGGGGTATGTTATACAGTGTTACTACAGTTCTTAAATATTGTCAATGGACTCGTTATAAGGCCCCATTTAACCTCCTTCCGGCTTTGCGGGTAGTTTTGTAACATTCTGTATATGTTTAGAAAGTTGCTTTTGGATCCCTCCCTATAGTACAAGTACTCTATATAGGGAAGTACTACTACCTTACCCATTTCTGCCGTGAAGCAGTAGTGCACTTGTATGACTGTGTTTCGGTTAGAAAGGTAAAGGGGCCGGTGAAATTACAGGCACATGAGACTTAACAACTTCACGTCTCGGGGTCGACATCGCATCGTCCCTAGTGTTGCAAATGTCCATAGGCGGTGGAGACCAAAAATATAAAAAAATTACTGATAGATTCTACAGATGCAGGTATATAGTATAGTATAGATATAGATTATTAAACAAAGAACGAAAAGAATAAGTTAAGATCTTTAGTTTTTTCAAAAGAACCTAACCAATTTATGTCGTTTTTTTGCTCCACAATACGTAACAGCGGTTTGGATTAACCTGTAGTATTACATTTTGTTCAGCAACATTCATTACTTTGTTCTACCAAATGTAGCTTAACTTAAGGACTTCCAGGGTACTATAAACAACCCTCTCCACACTTGAGAGCCAGTTCCCAGTTTTACACTAAATGAAAAATTTCGTAAGTCTACAAGTAGGTAAATACATTTCAATAGAAAGTATGTGGTATTTCATAATTAATTATGAAAATATTGGCTAACCAAAAGGGTTCCAATGAGACCCTATAAGGTGCGGCGCCGCTGTCCGTCCGTCTGTCACAGGGCCGTATCTCTTGAACCGTAATACTGACTGTTGAAATTTCAGAAAATGTAAACTCTGTACTATGTTTTATGGTGGTAATAAATAATAAAAATAAAATAAATAAAAAAATTAAAAGGGTCCCCCATACAAGAAACCTTGTTTTTCGGAGTTTTGATAATCACTGTACAGGGATACGGAATCCTTCGTGTGCAAGCCCGACTTGCAATTAGCCTCTTTTTCCAAACAATTCGCTTGATGTGTTTTAAAAGAACAGACCTGAACATTTTTAACCGACTTAAAAAATGGAGGAGGTTCGCAAATCGTATGACATTCTTTTGTATGTTCGACACAATTAAAGTAATTATCAGGAAACCATCCAATGTATCATTTATAAGTAAGAACCTATATATCAATACTTGATAATACGTAATGGATATCAAATTATATACAACCGCAGCGACCACAGCACTTGCAGCTGCATAAGTACTTCCCCTGACTATTAATAACATATTTAATGGATTCTATTGACGACCGCAAACTGTTTTACTGTAAGCAAAACTGTGGTTTTTGGCATATACCATTTATTTGTATATTAATTAGTTGTCTGTGGCATTTGTAAAACAATAGTCTAAACATGAGCTAACTAAATTGACTCAGGCGTGGCCACGAATATCCTTTGTAAGATAATACAGAAAAACAAATATATAGTAATTAATTCCGTATAATCTTGTGAGCGAACATTAAAAAAAACCTTTTTTAAGAAGACACCCGTGGAATATTAAGAAATATAATATACTACCACGAATAAACGTATTTTCTTTCTTTCTTCTTACTTTCTATTTTGCATATTATCCCGCGGCTTCACAGACGTACCCCAGACATCTAACATTTCCCGAGATAAAAACTTACCTAGGTATGTACTATTTAAAAAAAATATATTCAAAACTATTTATTCAGTTTAGGCCCTCAGAAGGCACTGTTGAAGGTTAAATTTAAAGTTACTGAAGCTACTACCGGTTCGGAAGTCAGCCTTCAACTGAGAAGAACCGGCAAGAAACTCAGCAAGGTTACATTCTTTTTAATTTTATTAAATTCTTTTTTATCTATTCTGACTTTTTGGCTATTTTATAATATCAATTTTAAATACTTAATAAAGGTAACATTCAAAAACAAAAAAAAATACAAAAAAAGAAATAACAAGACTACAAAATAGAAAATGACAATAATTACTTAGAACTAAAACAAGAAAATTAGAGGTGCACTGTGCAGAGAGTAGCTATTTCCATACATTTTTATCTTCAATATAATGAACTACCTTGTAATACGCTTTTTCTTTCAAAACTTTCCTAATATAATTTTTAAATTTATGATTCTAGACTATAATCGATATCTGTGCCCAATTTGATTCAGATCCATTCAGCCGTTCTGGCGTTATTTAGTAACAAACATCATTTCATCCAAACTTTCGCACTTATAATACATAGTAGTAAGACTACATACAGTTTTAGGACAAGTTCAAACATGACTGCAATAATAATCTATATATATAAAAATGTTTATAAATAGAAAATAGGATATTCATACAAACAAATGTTTCTCCCAATGTGAATCAAACCTTATCATCATTAAATAGGTTACAATATACAAAAACTTATCCCTCATCCGGCTAAAAGCTAATCCAAATACTTAATCAATACCCAAGCTAAAGTATATTATAGCAGCCTTTTACGTGGCTAAATCACTCTTCGACTCATCCCCCTAACGGCTGATGGATCCGGAGATTTTTCCGCTCCTATCCTACACTTTTACTAGGGTATAAAGGGGATAGCCAGTGCTGTCCATTAGTTCAGGCCAGAAGTCAATCCACCGTTAAATCTTGTGAGATCACAATCGATACGGTCAAATGGTTTTAGCGAGTCGATTTTTTAATTATTTTTACGGTATTGCTGTAACCTTGCTGAGTTTATTTCCGGTTCTTCTCAGTTGAAGGCTGACTTCCGAATCGGTTGTAGTTTCAGTAACTTTAAATTTGACCTTCATAAGTGCCCTCCGAGGGCCTAAACTGAATAAATGGTTTTGAATTTTGTCGTTGAGTGATATTTTTATTTTAAATAGCTGTACCACGCGGTTTCACCCGCGTTTCCAAGGGATTTTACATAATTTTTGTTCTTTCATCAATAGTTTACGCAGTACGATGTATGGAACTTTTTAGGTAATTTTTTTACACCTTGGGTTTTCTTTACAGTTGACAGGCCACTTGGCTTGGTGGTTAGCGCTCTGACTGCCAAACCGAAGGTAGCGGGTTCGATTCCTACCCAGGACAAACATTTGTGTGCATGAACATGTCTGTTTGTTCTGTGTCTGGTTGTAAATATCTATTTATCTATGTATTTAGAAAAAAAAATAGTATATGTAGTATATCGGTTATCTGGTTTCCGTGGTGGCCGTGTGTAAAGAATGTCCCGGGATATTTATTATTATTATTATTACAGTTTTAGTAAGGATCCCTAATTTTGTTGAAAATATTGTGTAGCCTATGTCACCGGGGGATAGTGTAACCTCCCAACTGTAAAATAATTTTTCAAATCGGTGAAGTAGTTTCGGAGCCTATTCAATGCAAACAAACAAACAAAAAAACAATCAAATCTTTCCTCTTTATAATATTAGTGTAGATGATACAAAATCATTTTATAATGTTAAAATAAATCATACAGTAGTTCATCATCATAATGATTCATAAATATTGGGTTTTTAACAGGTGGTTCTTTTTTAGGTCAATATTGATTTTTAGGTCTTCTGTTATAATTATTGAATTGGAATCGAGCTTAATGGCTTGGTGGTTAGCGACCCTGACTGCCACGCCGCAGGTCGTGGGTTTGATTCCCAACTAGGACAAACTTTTGTGTGTATGAACTTGTCTGTTTGTTTTGTGTCTAGATGTAAATATCTATATAAGTATGAATTTAAATATGTAGTATATAAATTATCTGGTTTCCATAGTACAAGCTCTGCTTAGTTTGGAATCAGATGGCGTACAGTCACGGGATATTTTTTTTTAATAAATATTATGGATAAAAATGTAGATAGCTAAAGTAAGGTACCTTAAGGATTTAAGGGAAAATCGGAAAGAACTTATATTCTGATGGGCCAGTTGGCTTGGTGGTTAGAGACCCTGACTGCCAAACCGAAGGTAGCGGGTTCGATTCCCACCCATGACAAACATTTGTGTGCATGAACATGTCTGTTTGTTCTATGTCTGGATGTAAACGTCTATATAAGTATGTATTTAAAAAGTAGTATATCAGTTATATGGTAGCCATACTACAAGCAGTACACTCTGCTTAATTTGGGATCAGGTAACCATGTGTGAAGAATGTCTCGGGATGTATTATTATTATTATATTCAAGACAAACTTGAATGATCAATAGAAAAACAAACGAAATAAAAATGAAATAGAAATACCCATTTTCAGAAACTTCAGTCCGTCACAAATACAATGCAACGTTTTTTTGTAATAATTCGCTTTTAATAATGAAACTAATGAGGAAATATATTAATTAGGTATTAAATATAATTATTATTATAAAATTATATTGAATTATTATTCTATATTTTCCTAATTTTGTTGGTACATTGTTAATATTATTTATTTGTTAGTAATAATATTAAACAATATTTTTAAGAATTAATTAATATAATATAATTTATACATACCTACCTGTACAGTAAAGTATTATTAAATCGACACATATATTGCACCGTCAGAACGATAAACTTAACTCAAAAAATCACTTTTGGCACATATCGATTTTGAGTGACTCTTGCACTGAGCGGGGAGGATGGGTCCCGGTGTTAAAGAGGCTGAAGTATCGGTATGCTTATTCTATCATTAAATTGACCATGTTTAATATTCATCGGATAGAGCGTACATTGTTTAGTTTCTCTATGATCGTAACTCCATTTCTCAAAATTTTGAGTTAAGCCCTTATTGTTTTCATATTATTAAACATTAAAAAATTTTAATGGTCAAAATTATTAAAAATATATTGAATGTTACATGGCTGAGTTTCTTGCCGTTTCTTCTCAGTTGAACTGACTGAACCGGTGGTAACTGCAGTAGCTTCGCCCTTTATAAGTTTTTAAGGAATTGACAGTTTTTTTTAAGTCACTTGAAATTTTTCGTATGTAGGCATTTTTTTTGACAACACCTATGTCTATTTCTCTTGCTTTTAAGCCATATAATAATTTATAGATAAGCCTAAAACAAAATATCGTTAATTAGGTAAATATATATAAATAATAAATATCCTGAGACATTCTTTACACACGGCCATCTGATCCCAAACTAAGCAGAGCTTGTACTATGGAAACCAGATAACTGATATACTACATATACTACTTTTTTTTTTCTAAATACATACTTATATAGATATTTACACCCAGACACAGAACAAACAGACATGTACATGCACACAAATGTTTGTCCTGGGTGGGAATCGAACCTGCGACCTTCGGTTTGGCAGTCAGAGCGTTAACCACCAAGCCAAGTGGCTGTGTATGTTATATAAGATATAACTACCTACTTACACTATAATCTATGTTATACTACAAAAATAAGTACCTACTTATAGGACTTTTAATAAAGACTTGATGCAGTTGGCTTAAATGGATGACTATCTCAGTCCTCTTCTCTCTCTCTCGTTTATCGCTTTTTAAATACGCACTAAAGATTACATTCAGACACAGATCTGTTTATGTCCACAAATGTTTGTCCTAGTCGGGAATCGACCGCCTTAAATCAGGCTATCTAACCACCACGCTATCAGACTATTGCGACTTACATTAGTATTTAAAGTTTTATCGAGAATCTAGAACAAGGCTGAGTCTAGACTAGACGTAAGCTGAAATCCTTGTTTGATGCGCCGTGTAATAGAACGCCTTGGGGTATTTTTGCATTTTCGTACTAACATACAGAATATATAGCATTTTATGTTTGAATTGTACTTGAATGGGATATAAATGTGTTTTACTATATATATAGTGATATATATATTAGGGTGTCCCAAAAAAATTAAAGTTGTTTTTTTTTAACGCATACCCTCTAATTATATTTCAATCGTGTTAAAACACGTATAAATAAAATTTTATGTACCTTGGACCACAGCAACCCGTGCCGACTTGCATTGATAGATTTCAGTACTTGTTAACTTCGGCGCGTCGTAAATATCGTATCGGTGTTTAGTCATTACTGGTTTGTTTTCTTAGTGAACGCACTATTTTCGTTTAGTCAAGATGTCAGTGGAATTACGCAATGTAAAACATCAAATTACCGGTTCAAAACTACCCTCTAATGGCCAAGTATTGGCGGTTCTGCTTTATAATATTCGTGAAGTGAATTTAAGTGTTGTTGAGAGCGCAAATCGAACTAAAAGAGAGTGTATTACTTATTGGGAAAAGGCCCGTATACCGACTAAAGCTTTACCTAACTGAGTTAAGAAATAAGTTGCCTTATACCAAGTCTGGAGAGATTTCCAAAAAAATGCCAACAATACACAACCCATATTCGAACAGCGTCGCCAACAGTTTACAATTACAAGCACGGACAACTTGTTCGACATTGCACATGTCGCTGCCCTTCAATTAATAAAAATAAATGAAGATAGAATATTCTTGGAGCAGGCAGACCTGGTCACTTAGCTGGAGTGGATAAAAAGTTGACCGACAAAGAGGATAAATCGCGTCTTACTGCTTCGACTTCCTTCTGTCAAGAAAAATCATCTTCTGATTCTGAACTGATGGAAGTAATGGATTTGCAAGACGATTTGTCCACCCCAACTGAGATCGCACTGTCCGATATTAATAAAACGTGATCGAGCAAAAATTTTATAACTCCAAAATTAGTGGCAGCTTTGGTCAGGTGTCAGAGAAATTCTATGCATGTTGTCGAAGCTTCTACCGAGGCACTAGGACTCAATACTGACGATTATCCTATGAGTAAGTCCACCATTCAAAGAATTCGTACAGAAAAACGGAAAGAGCGGGCAGAAGCTAGCAAAGCAGAAGGCTATTAATGTCGATTTCCAAAACGACCTGCCAGATACTGTGACTGTTCATTGGGATGGAAAACTGTTGCCAGCTTTAGACGTGCACAAATGTCAAAAAAAACGTCTTTCGATAGAAATATCATATGGTGATAAAGAACTGATCGTGATGCCAAAGTTGGACAACACTGGAAGGGAACAAGTACAAGCAGTTTAAAAGCGGATACAGACTGGAATCTCGAAAATGAGATCCAAATTCTTTGTTGTGACACCACTGCTTCTAATACTGGCATGAGCCGTTAATGATACAGCAGAGAGAGCAGTTAAATTGATGCAAGACTTCCATGGAAAAATCACCGTTGAATAGGAACATAAGCAATTTTTACTGCGTTGCGTACAGGAACCCAGACTTATATACCCTGATTGTAAAAAGATAACTTTGAAAAGAAAATATAATAAATAATGTTCTTTTAATAATAAATATTTAATACACGTAAAAAAAGTGTTTAATTTAATAAAATAAAAATAGTTTTTAAAGTTTTCCCTACAATCCCCATACAATTTTTTTCTTAAAAGTTTGGCATCAAGTCGGCACGGGTTATCGTTACCCGATTTCGATAATATTTTATATTTTAGTTATTAGGGTCAATTAGAAAAAATATAACGGGTATGCGTATTCAAAATCGAAAATAAATTTTTCGCCCTTATAGGCTGGGACACCCTAATATATATATACGAGTATATAGTAGTAAGTATTTTTGACTAACTATATAGTTAGTGAATAAAAAAGAAAAAGCCAAAAATAATAAAAAAAAATTCGAACGTCAAAACCATTTATTCAGTTTAGGCCCTCGGAGGGCACATATGAAGGTCAAATTTAAAGTTACTGAAGCTACAACTATTTAATGCGAAAGTTTGTGAGGATGGAGGAATTGATGTTTGTTACTCTTTCACGCAAAAACTGCTAAACGGATTTGGATGAAACTTTGCACATAGATAGAGCATGCTTTTGCCCTCAATATGTGATATTCCTCTTAGTACAAGAATATGTTTAACATCAGTCATTGGCTTGGTGGTTAGAGACCCTGCCTGCCAAACCGAAGGTCGCGGGTTCAATTCCCACCCAGGACAAACATTTGTGTGCATGAATATGTCTGTTTGTTCTGTGTCTGGGTGTAAATATCTTTATAAGTATGTATTTAAAAAAATAGTATATGTAGTATATCAGTTACCTGGTAGCCATACTACAAGCAGTACACTCTGCTTAACTTGGGATCGGGTAACCATGTGTGAAGAATGTCTTGGGATATTTATTTAACATCAGTCAACGTCCAATTAGAATCACAGGGTTGGTTTAATTTAACTAACATAACATTGCATTTGTTGAGATAACGGTTAAATTTAACCTGGGCTACGATTCTGTAACAAAATCGACATTAGCTCGAGGATGTTTCGTCGCGGCCTCTATGCTCTGTCTCTTTCGCTAACTACGCAATTATGTGAGAGATAAGCTCTCCAAGGCCTCCGTGCGCCGCGACCCGACGAGTTTGTATTAGCTGAACTCATTGAGAACGGATTGTATATAATATTCCTCTAGAACGCAGATGAAGCCGCGGGGTACAGCTAGTGGAATACGAATCTGTGTTTAGTAAAACACAGAGTTACAGTATACGAGTATAATAGAATATACCCAAGAATATCATCTAAGTCGTCATAATATATCTAATAATTGATAATAATAGTTAAGGATTAGAGAATCTGCTTTCTTGATAAGTGCTTGTTTTCAATAAATATTTTCATTGTTGTTTATGTGTCTTGATTTTGATTAAATAACCTATTTTCTCAAGGTTTGCTCCAGTTTCCTGTGAACACACCTTCAAAATCGGTTCATTAATTTCGGACATTCGCATGTTCCAGCAAATAGAGAGACAAAGTTTTCAAAGATGGATATAGCTGTCCCCCGCAGTTTCACCAGCGTTCCCGAGTGATGTAACATTTTCCCGGCACAAAAAGTATCTTATGTGTTATTCCAGGGCATTTTCTATATAATAGGTTGGGGAAAAAGTTCCTTCGTATTTTTTAAGAAAATTCAAAACATTTTTAATATAGTTTATTTACATTTAACTAAAGTATGCAGGTACCATTTTGTTCGATAACTTTTTGCCATCTTGTAGGTAGGGACATGATCCCATTGCTATAGAAATTTTGGGACTTCTGATCAAAATACTGCGACAAGTGGTTTTGACAGTCCTCTCGTGATGTTAACCTGACACTGCCTAAAGAATTATGAAGAGACCGAAACAGGTGGAAATCTGAAGGTGCAAGGTCAGGACTATACGGCGGATGCATTAATACCTCCCAGCCAAACTCTCTTAATTTTTGCTGAGTGGCTAAAGATGTGTGAGGTCTAGCGTTATCATGATGAAAAACCACACCCCTTCTGTTGATTAATTCCGGCCGCTTTCTCTCAACTTCTTGCTTTAATCTCATCAGTTGTTCGCAGTAGAGTTCAGAATCTGGTCCTGCCTGGTGGTAACAGCTCATAATGAATAATGCCCTTCCAATCCCACCACACACACAGCATCACCTTGTTGCGAGTTAACCCGGGTTTCGCCACAGTCTGTGAAGCCTGACCGGCCTTTGACCACGACCTTTTTCGCTCGTTCTTGTCGTACGTGATCCATTTTTTATCACCAGTTATCAGCTTCTTCAAAAATGGTTCGGTTTCATGACGTCGTACTAAAGAATCACAAATGAGTACACGGCTCATTAGGTTTCTTTCAGTGAGCTCGTGAGGTACCCAAATATCTAGCTTTTTTGTGGTCAATTCCCAGTTCTTCAGCTACGTCGTAACTACTGATATGCCGAACATGCTCCACTTTTTCAAAAATGTCATCCATTTTATCCGTAATGGGGCGACCAGAGCGACGTGCATCTTTGACATCAAAATTTCCGGATTGAAAACGCTTAAACCAAATGTGTGCTACTCTCACAGACACTGCACTATGTCCATAAACATCGCATTTTTTTTTTGCGGCTTGCGTTGTATTTTTACCTTTTTTGTAGTAAAATTTTAAAACGAATCGAATTTCTTCATTAGATTCACTCATCTTGGCGGTACGAAAAACAAATGCAAATCACACATTTTCCTAATTTGAATTAGGAATTATGTTCTTTAAAATTTAAACTTTCAATGATACCAAAACCAGCCAGATACAAATAGTATAGCCAAAGAGATTTTATTACAAGTTCATACATACTATAATGCGAAAAGACTTTTTCCCCAACCTAATATATGCCAAGTTTCATTTAAATCCGTTTGGTAGTTGTTCCGTGAAAGAGTAACAAACATCCATACATACAAACTTTCGCATTTATAATATTAGTAGAATAGAAGTTACAATCCCTACACCAGCAATTAGTTTTTGGCAAATATCTTATACCATTCCAAAGTTTTATGATAGTACCAGCTGCCCGGACAGACGCTGTCCTATCAAAAATCCAGGAATTCGATCGCAGCGCCACCTCCCGGGTGCAATTGTAAATCTAAACCATCCAGGGCGCCATCCAAACGCATACAAAAAAATTAATTCAAATCGGTCCAGCCGTTTAGGAGGAGTTCACTGTCAACACACGTACAGAAGAATTATATATATGTAACTAGCTGCCCCCCGCGGTTTTACCCGCGTTCCCGTGGGATGTTTTATACATAAAAACCTACCTCTTTGATCACTCTATCTATTAAAAAAAACTGCATCAAAATCCATTGCGTAGTTTTAATGATTTAAGCATACATAGGGATATAGGGACAGAGAAAGCGACTTTGTTTTATACTATGTAGTGAAGACAGATAAAAGAAGACAGAAAATAGATTTAAAAAACAGTACCATATCAATTCAGGTCTCAATCTAGATTGTACCTGTATCTCTAACTAGAAAATACCAAACATAGGAACAAAAGTCGTGTAAATTGTTTGGCAAACGTTCGATGTAGAGAATTTTACAGCTGGATTTCTCCTGGGACGGCCGGTGCATCCCGATAGAACACGCAAGGGTTGTAAATACGGACAGAGTGATGTAGCGGTGTCGATAAATTATCGATAGTCAATTTATCGATAAAAAATATATTGAAATAGTTTTATGTAGTATTTCAAAGATTGTATGATAGGAATCTTAAAATATTTTCTTTATTCGGTGGTATCATTGTATTTTGCTTTGTATCTACCACAAAAGGTATTTGTTAAAGGCGCTTTACGTCTTTATACTACATATGAAGCTTGTGATATATAAATTAAGAATAAAAATCCGGAATAATAAATAAAATAATTTGAAAATTGAAACTACAGACACAACGATATTTCTTCATTCGGAATAATAGTTTGCTTTGCCTACCTTATTAACGAAATTAATTTAAATAAATTTTACTTCATTCATTTTATTTTTGCCATTTTTACGTTTTGCTCGTAGTTTGCAAGTAACTTTTTAATAAACAGTACATATGTCCGCGGCGTGGGGTCCTGGTGACCTGTAAACCAGGGTATCCTAGTACAGGCACCAGTCTCTCACAAAGGATTAGCGTTGATTATTATTATTACAATATATCCAGAAACAAATTAATTCTCCAAATTAAAAATTCATAAAAAGTTTGAAATTTTGGATAAAGGCCAAATTGGAAATTACTTTTAATATTTTGAAATTACACTTATAGACGGCCTCAGTATTCCCGAGTGACATAGACTATGGTATAATTCCAGGATACATTAGATCTCTACACTAATATTATGAAGAGGAAAAGTTTTATTTTTGTGAGTGTATGTTTGTCATGAATAAACTCAAATACTACTATGCCGATTTCAAAAATTCTTTCACCATTGGAAAGCTACATTGACCCTGAGTAACATAGGCATTTATTGCTAAAAAAGATTACGGATCTTCACTAAAACTTAAGTAACGTAACCCAAGGTGTAAAAAGTGTCCTAAAACGTCTTTCGTCGCATGGGCTGCGGAAACTATTGATGATAGAACAAAAGTATGTTCTACAATATTAAAGAACATATACATATATCGATTTGATTGTTTGTATTAACTCCAAAAATATTCATTGTTGAGATACCGGGGATAATGAAGCTACATTATTACATTAGTGACAGGTTAGTTTGTATTTCAATTAGAATAAAATAAGAGATCCTTACTAAAATTACAATGTAACCGAAGGTGTAAAAAAATACCTTAAAAATTCCGTACATCGCGTGCGCTGCGAAATTATTATTGATGATAGAAAGAACAAATTAATGTAATATCACTCGGGAAAGCGGGTGAAACCGCGGGTACAGCTGGTTCAATAATATTTTGAAATAAAAAGCTGCATGGTGGTCGGATTATTTGTTGTTATAGCGGCCATAGTAGTTAATCTGTGAAAAACGTAAAGCTGTCAACGTGTCTCTGTGCCAATGATTATTATAAATACTGAGGAAGACACGTTATACCGACGTCTGTGCAGCAATACAAACCTAAACTGATCATCTTGAGTGAACTCAGTCCGTCCTGCATCTGGCGCGACGCGAACGTACGTTTAAGCGGGAAGTTAGGTGTATATAGTTAGGGGTCTATCAATCTTACAATTATCTCTGTCTGACAACAGGGTTCTATATATCTCTGTCATCTTCTAATCTACTCAGTGATGGAAATAAAGTTGCTTAGGATCTATGTAGGAGTTACTAAAATTTTGCCATGTTTTTATTACTTTACAATGAGTTTGACGTCTCTATTGGTAAAATCACATTGTATAGAACCCTAAAAACAAATACAATCTTAAATAAAAAAAATCAAAGTATAAAAGTCGTTTTTTCAAACTGGCAACACTGCACTATATCGATATCGATAACGGAACATTCCTATAACCTCCGCACTGCGTCGTGCACACAATGCCACGATCCCAGGCAGACATTAGTCTGTGAAAGCAAATAGGACAGGTAATAAGCTATTATTCTCGCTGAAAGGAGGTAGGAAACTTTGATTAGGGAATCTGCTTGCTCATTGAGATGTGCCTATGTTGTTGCGAAGGTTAGGTTAGTAACTAACGCTACGGGTTCGAATCCCACCCAGGATTTTTTGTGAGAAAGACTTCTGTTTCTTCTGTTTGAAGCAACCTTCTGAGGCGAAGTTTGAGGTCAACCATTAATAGGTACCTGCGAAGGTATTTCATTTACCTCCTTACATTTAATTTCATAAAGAAAACTTATCATATTTTATGATTATGATAAAATAATTAAAAAATGGCATTTTGACTATCTTGTCTAAGTTACGTGTAACATTACATTTGAGGTAAAAATTAAAAATTATTTTGTATTTTTAAACAGTGCTTCAAAAAAACAATTTTTCCAAGTTAACGCATATTTGCTCGCATTGTTCGGAATTCCCAGTATATTTGTTGGTATCAACTATTTTAGTAAGCACTGGGACCAACAATAAAACAGGAAAAAACGGAATTAAACTTCTCTTTTCGAGGTTCCAGAACTGTTACCATTAATATGTATTTCCATATTAACATAGTATATTGATTGATTGGCATAGCTCATAGGATTAGCAAGCTGAAGTGGCAGTGGGCTGGTCACATCTGCCGTAGAACCGATAACCGTTGTGGTAGACGTGTTCTCGAGTGGAGACCACGGCTCGGTAAACGTAGTGTAGGGCTCCAGCTAGATGGAGCGATGATATACGCAAGCTGGCTGGCAGAGGTTGGAAACAAAGAGCTGAAGATCGAGCTCAGTGGCGTGCCATAGGTGAGGCCTATGTCCAGCAGTGGTCGGAGATAGGCTGATGATGATGATGATTGATTGATTTGTCAAAGACTTATCTTGGGACATTCTTTACTGATCCCAAACTAAGCAGAGCTTGTACTATGGAAACCAGATAACCGATATACTACATATAATACTATTTTCATTTACCATACTTAAATATATACTACACAGACTATACCTAGGAAACATATTAGAGTTCTTAGTGCAGAGTTCGTCCGGGGAAGTACTACCACCTTACCCATTTCCGCCGTGAAGCAGAAGTGCACATGTATTACTGTATTCGGTTAGAAAGGTAAGGAGGCCGGTGAAATTACAGGCACATGAGACTTAACAACTTCACGTTTTAGGGACAACACATTGGCGGTGACCGCTTACCATCAGGTGGACCGTCTGTTTGTTAGTCGGCCCATATGGTATTCCAAATACCTAGACAAAAAAACAAAAAAACATGTTCATGAAGACATGTTTGTCCCTGGGTGGAGATTGAACCCATACCTGTGTTGTCGACTCAGGGTCTCTAACCACCAAGCCAAGGAAAGTTATCAGCAAAGAGGCCATCTATTAATTTCGTTCATTGAATTTGTTATACTTTGTGATATTTCTAACTACATTAATTTATTCATAATAAAAAAAAATACAAAAAGCACTCAAAACCAAGCAAAGGTATATTTAAATAATTTTAGCAAAGCTCGGGCATCCAGGTACTGTAAGTAAAACATCAAATACTATATTATTATTTTAGTTTTTAAGTGGTACAAAAACTAAAAATATAAATCTTTTGAGGTCTCGGCAAATATCGCGTATTTTTTTTTATTAGCAAGAAACAGTGTAAAATTGCTAGAAGAGGGTTATATATAGTAGTAATATTTATTCACATCTAAATCTAAATCGTGTACTTAGATAATATCAAATCACCTCACGTAATTAATGGATTGGCCTACTAATATTACAAATTTTGAACCTATTGATGTTTGTTACTCCTTCAAGCAAAAACTACCGAATGGATTTGGATGAAGCATTGCACATAGATAGAGTATGCCCTGGATAACATATAGGCTACTTTTTATCCCGGTAAAATGTTATTCCTCGAGAACGCGAGCGAAACTGCGGGGAACAGCTAGTTAATTTATATATATATGGTTTAAGACATTTATTTCTCAAAAACAGAATACAATTCACTTACTATGAGAATTACGAGTTAATAATTTCGATTGGTCATTGTGGATCGTACGGAACGGCGAAAGTTAGAGATGTTAAATTATAATGATGTTAGATAAAACTAAAACATTGTTAAAAAAATATACATATATATTTTGAAAAAATTTAAACAGCAAATAAAATTGTCAACAAGCGAATAACCGTTGAACATTGTACGGCCCTTATTACGTGTCGAAATATAATTGTCGTATGTCGTTCGGAGCGGTGTGTCACATGAGTTAGGGGAGTATTAATAAGAAGTGGCGTCATAAATCACGGGACATGGCGTAATTAAATGTTAAATCATTTTTATTCACACGCTAAATCACGGCGGGAACTCAACTGCGACTTTTTAGACATTTTTAAACTTTGAAACATATTCAAATTAAAACCAGTTACTTAAAGTGTTAAATGAACTGTCGTTTGGCTTCTGTTTAGTTTGGTCTAGGCCATAATATATATAGTTCGAATTCTACAATGCAAATATTAAACTCCGAAATAAAATGAAACTCAAAAAAATTCGGAAGCAAACTAAAGTTACATATGTGACATATTGTGTCAAGAAATTAAAGTGGAGATGGACTGGCCACATGATGAGGAACAAATAAGACAAGTGGGCTAAGGATGTGACCGAATTGTGTCCAAGACAACACAACAGAAAGAGAGGGAGACAACGTCGGAGATGGGAAGACGACATTAAAAGAATAGCAGGCGCCACATGGAGAAGGAAGACACAAGATCGCACTTTTTGGCAAGCTTTAGGGGAGGCCTATGCTGAGTAGCAAGACAATCTTCGTGAAACTGGTGTCAATGAGTATTTAAGTATATAACAAATATGTATTATAAGATTGCTTTAATAAAGGTTTTAATATTATTATTATCGTGAGGTAACCATAGCACGTTCGTAGGGTACTCTTTAGTACCCTCTAGTTGGTGCCCACTGTTGAGTTAAAAGCCGGTGTGTTGAGAATAACAAGAGCATTTCTTTCATCGTTAGATCAAGACAATTATTCCTCGCCATACCTATTACTACATACATATTTATAACATTTCCTATTCATCACTACATAGTATAAAACAAAGTCGCTTTCTCTGTCCCTATATCCCTATGTAAGGTTAAATCTTTAAAACTACGTAACGGATTTTGATGCGGTTTTTTTAATAGGTAGAGTGGTTGAAGAGGAAGGTTTTTATGTATAATACATGTGACATCCCACGGGAACGCGGGTAAAACCGCGGGGGACAGCTAGTTAATGTATAAATAAAAAAATCATTCACAGCGTCTGTTCTGTAAACTAGACAACTACGGCTTAACCTACATAGAGGACTGTGGTATGCATTATTATTAATACGTATACCAAAATTTATCATCACTTAATCATTAACATTAACTGACATTTACAATGTCATTTTTCAACCTTATGTCAATTCGGTGCTAGGTGTAAAGGTGTAAATTCAAAGTCGCTCAGCGAGCTATGGAAAGAGCAATGCTCGGAGTTTCTCTGAAGGATCGAATTCATAATGAAGTCATCCGTCAGAGGATCGACATAGCTCAAAGGATTAGCAAGCTGAAGTGGCAGTGGGCTAGTCACATCTGCCGTAGAACCGATAACCATTGGGGTAGACGTGTTCTAGAGTGGAGACCACGGCTCGATAAACGTAGTGTAGGGCGCCCTACAGCTAGATGGAGCGATGATATACGCAAGCTGGCTGGCAGCGGTTGGAAAATAAGAGCTGAAGATCTGAAGTGCTCAGTGGCATGCCATAGGTGAGGCCTATGTCCAGCAGTGGACGGAGATAGAATGATGATGATGATGATGAAGGTGTAAAGATGTAACGGGGTAATAGTGTAAAGGTGTACACTGCACATGGTCATCGGTATACTCTTCAATCGACTTTGAGTACTTAAGTAAGTCTTTAGTATGACTAGTATAAAGCAAATACTGGTATAATAATTAATGAGTTAGCCGCGCCAATAGCTTGGCCAATATTTGTGTTTCGAATCAAACCTGTTACTAACTTTATGATATGTTTGTATAGTGATTGGTTTACACGGGGAAATTGATTTTAGTTAACCGACTTCATAAAAGGAGGAAATTCTATGTTCGACTGTATGTATTTTTTTTTTATGTTCACCTATTTCTCGTCCATTTGTGGACTGATTCTCAAAATTCTTTTGAGTAGTAGAGCTCTTAGTACAGAGTTCGTCCCGGGAAGTATTTTTTAATGTATGTTCACCTATTTCTCCCCCATTTGTGGACAGATTCTCAAAATTCTATTGAGTAGTAGAGCTCTTAGTGCAGAGTTTGTCCGCGGAAGTACTTCCACCTTACCCATTTCCGCCGTGAAGCAGTAGTGCACTTGAATTCCTGTGTTTCGGTTAGAAAGCTAAGGCCAGTGAAACAGGTACAGGTGGGTACATAAAACTTATAAAATTCTGGTCTCAGGGTCTGAGGTGGACCGTCTGCTTGTTTATCGGGATACATGGCATTTAAAAAAACGCTGTGTTTACCTTTAATTGTATTAACACTATATTTAGTATTTTTTTTTCTTTTAAAGTTGTTGTGGTTGTTAACGTTAGCTACATACATAAATCGATACTTAAGTTGTCGAGATCTGCCTATCTCTTCGGGGTTAATGAGCGTGAAGATATATATGTAATACATGTAACCCCTCCCTAACAGTGTTATCATGATCCAATATTCAAAGTTACGAGTTACGCTCCGATTCGTCGTTAAGTGATATATATACGTTGTATAAGACTGGGCTGCCATCACCGGGCAGAAACTTAAAAAGCCCCGGACATTTTGATGAAATTGGGAATGTTCCCGGACGGGTCTGAATTTTTTTTTCACTTATAGATTACATCTTAATTGAATGCCGTGATTACGAATTAATTTTTAATTGCATCTACCTTTTAATTCAACAAAATGTTTCAACAAAGTCAACAAAGTATGAAAGATATGCGTAACTCAACCAAAATGCGTGAGCTGCGGTTCGGCTCGTGTTTGTGAGCCGGAGCTGCGAACCGGTTTACAGATCAGCTCAAGTATTGCCGATCGATCACAGAGTCTCTATGCCACAGTTCGACAATCGGTTTTGCCCGCATTTCCGAAGTCTCTAATGTATCCAGGGATTATGATATAGCCTATGTCACTCGGGAACAGTGTAGTTTTTTCAAAAGTGAAAGTTTTTTTTTATCGGATGAATTTTGAAGGTAGCTCGTACATTCAAAGTAAAATGAAATACCTCTTTATAATATTTGGGTAGATCAGGTAGACAGATTCTCAACTCGAGGGTACGGTACTAGCCCATCAGGTGTGTACTGCAAAGCGCCCGCTCTATGGGTTCCTTACGACTTCCTTCACTGAGAAGCTCAGCTCATTATAAATTCGAATCTGCGGCTCTGTCAGTAACCTCAATAAGGCGTGAAGGAAGAATGAATAAACTTATTTTCGAATATTTTTCATGTATTTTTTAAATTTTTTATTCAGGATATCAAACAATTACAGTAGTAGAGCTCTTAGTGCAGAGTTCGTCCGAGGAAGTACTACAACCTTTCCCATTTCCATCGTGAAGCAATAGTGCACTTGTATTACTGTGCTTCGGTTAGAATAGAGGCCGGTGAAATTACAGGCACATGAGACTTAGCAACTTCACGTCTCAGGGTCGACAACGCATTGGCGATGCCCCTGGCACCACCACTTACCATCAAGTGGATCGTTTGTTTCTTTATCGGCCAAAGCGGTATAAAATAAAGATAAAAAAAAATACAATCGGGCTACAGCACTAATCGTTAGTACGATTTTTTTTTATTGCACTACCAACATCGTTGTATATTTTTATTGCACTACCAACATCGTTGTATATTTTTATTGCACTACCAACATCGTTGTATATTTTTATTGCACTACCAACATCGTTGTATATTTTTTTTATTGCACTACCAACATCGTTGTATATTTTTTTTATTGCACTACCAACATCGTTGTATATTTTTTTTATTCATACTGGCATTACATAGTAAAAGAACCAATTAGTGATCTAATTGGTTCCATTCAGAAATACAGTGATGCACCAAATTCAGTGTAAAAAGTCTTAAAAGTAAGTAAAGCCGCAAGCGACAACTAGTTCATTACAATACAAATAACTGAAAATACAAGAATATGCATAACATCAGTCAACGTCCAATTAGAATCACAGGGTTGGTTTAATTTAACTAACATTGCATCTGTTGAGATTGCGGTTAAATTTAACCTGGGCTACGATTCTGTAACAACATCGACATTAGCTCGAGGATGTTTCGTCGCGGCCTCTATGCTCTGTCTCTTTCGCTAACTATGCAATCACGAGAGAAGTAAACTCCGAAGCCTCGTAGCGCCGCGACCAGACGAAGTATGCATAAGCTGAGTAGTGGGGCTGAATTCATTGAGAGCGGGTTTGTTAGCACAAGATGTAGGGTTCCTTTTGAACTAGCTATGTAGTTACTAGAAAGTCTCTTTATTCGAAAGGTTTTGGGCATTTTTTGATCTTTGGCTGTGTCATACGCAATGATAGCATATAACTATAGATTTTCTTGTCTGTCTGTTTTTTTTTTAAAGAAAAAACATTCATTTAAAGCAATTAGCAAATAAGAACAATCAATCAACATTATATAAAAAAACAAAAAAATATATAAAATAAAACAACTAAAAAAAGAAAACATAAGGATTGCCATAAAATGGTCCCAACTCAGCATCATGCTGGTTGTTAGCCAGCGCTGATCTTCAGTTGTTTGCTACATTTGCACGATTACATAACCGATGGCCGAATCATATCTATAACAAAACCGTTCCGAATCAAATGATTTTTTGAAGAAGTAGTACTTTTAGTGCAGAGCTCGACATGCATGGGAAATATTACTCACATAGGGGACGAAATCCAATATCTATTTTAAGTTTTTAATAAAAAATAATATATATATCCTGGGACATTCTTTACACGCGGCCATCTGATCCCAAACTAAGGAGAGCTTGTACTGTGGAAACCAGATAACAAATATATTACATAAACTACTTTTTTTTCTAAATATATAATTATATAGATATTTACACATTTTTTTTTAGTTTTATGTACCGCTCCAATTTACTTAGTTTAAGATGTTACAAACACTATTGGATTTCTGTGTTGCCTTATTAAATAAATGTTATTATTATGACCACCTTACCCATTTCCACCGAGAAGCAGCAGAGCACTTGTACTACTGTGTCTTGGTTAGAAATGTAAGGCCGGTGAAATAAAAGGTACATGAGACTTAACAACTTCACGTCTCAGTGTCGACAGCGCAATGACCCTAGTGTTGCAAATGCCCATAGGCGGCTGTGACCACTTACCATCAGGTGGACCGTCTGCCTGTTAGTCAGTATACTGGGCATAAAAAAGGTTGTTTAATAACTTGACAGTTTTTAATTGCATAGGGTTTTATGCAAATCTAACTAACTTAAAACGAAGCCAAGGAACCCTTTATAAATCGAGTACCTGCACACGCTTGACCAGTTTATTTGCCTTTCGTAATACGAAGGTGTGAAGTGTGTACGAAGTAAGTTAAGAAAAACGTAGTGTTGAACGAATTAACATTACACTAGTAGTCGATAATTTTACTGCCCTTTTTAATTTTAGTTTTCGCTTTCGACAGTTCAGATTATGTAATCTAGAACTATTTTGTTAATCGAATCGCAATTAATAGAGATGCAGTTGTTATGGAGTCTTTTGCGAGCAAAACCATCCGAGGCCGAAATGTCTAAAACAAATATAAATATTTATAATGTATAAATTAAGATTAATATAACTAAATTTAAGTATTTTTTTAAAATTTTATATTATAATCCATTCAATTAAACAATAGTAAAAAGAAATCTAATACTATATGTTAAGGAATCACAAGCCTCAGCTCAAAACAACAAGCTGACCAAGCGCGGAAAGATGTTAATATATAAAAATGAAATACAATTTAATTTAGAATAATTTATCATAGAAACTTTAAAGAGTACCTCTAGAGAGTACCTTTAGAGAGTTTACAGATTAATAGTAGAAAAAATCGTTGGTATCTCAAGCTTTTCAGCAAAACTACAGAACTTGGGTATCGAATAAAAGTAAAAGATAAAAATGTTTACAATAATTGTAAACAAAACATAGAGTTCCAGACTAATATCTTCACGCTTAATCCCCGAAGAGGTACACAGAGGTCTTATTAAAAAGTCCCACTTTCCAACAATAGTGGTTAGAGACTATCATGCCGTAGGTCGTGTGTTCGAGACCCACCCAGGACAGACATTTGTGCGCATGAACAATGTTCGTTCTGTGTCAGGATATAAAAATCTATGTACCTAAGTACATATATATTTTAAAAAAGTAATAGGTATATCTATTATATCAGTTATCTCATTCTAAATATCTATTATAGTAGAAGTCTGCTTAGTTTGGGATCTGCTATGATATTCTGCAATCAAACTCGACGATGAATTCACGCAGTGACTATTCCCTGTCTCTGTCTCGCAACTCCGAAATTAGACGAGAGGTCTGCTCTATCCGCGTGTTCACCTGAGCGATCACTCGGCGAGTTTGGTTTGTGAATAGCACGGCAGATGGCCATGTGTAAAGAATGTCCAAAAAACTAAAACATATGTTAACACAACATATTTCTGGAACTACATAAGGTAAATTAAAGGTAATAAGCATTTATTACGTCATCATCATCATCATCATCAGTCTATCTCCGACCACTGCTGGACATAGGCCTCACCTATGGCACGCCACTGAGCTCGATCTTCAGCTCTTTGTTTCCAACCGCTGCCAGCCAGCTTGCGTATATCATCGCTCCATCTAGCTGGAGGGCGCCCTACACTACATTTACCGAGCCGTGGTCTCCACTCTAGAACATGTCTACCCCAACGGTTATCGGTTCTGCGACAGATGTGACCAGCCCACTGCCACTTCAGCTTGCTAATCCTTTGAGCTATGTCGATAACTTTGGTTCTCTACGTATTTATTACGTATTACTTGTTAATTATAAATATCTTCACGCTTCATCCCATGGTAGACAGAGTTCTTATTAATGAGACCCACATTTACGTTACAAATGGTGAGTATTAATGATCATCTTTCTGGAACATTACCAATTCCAGGCAACAAAGACTGATGATACTTTGCCCGACCTGGGCACCGATCCCAAGACCTCCTGTCTCTTGCAAACCATTTACCACTCAACTATCGATGCTAATTACTTAAGCAAAACTTTTACTTATACATAACTAGTTTCCGCCCCGTGGTCTCTCCCGTGTTCGTGGATCTTACACTTTCTCCAGATAAAAAGTTTTGTTCCAGGACATGATCTATCTATAAAAATAAATATCCTTGGACATTCTTTACATACAGCCATCTGATCCCAAACTAAACAGTATACTATTTTGTTATCTATAATTTATTTTTCATGCACATAGATGTTTGTCCTGGGTGAGAATCGAACCCGCTACCTGCGGTATTAGGGTCGCTAACCACCAAGCTAACTGGCCCGTTTACGTATCTATGTGCCAAGCTACAAAATCCCTTTAGTAGTTTGCATATTAAAGAGTAACAATCAGCCATACATAGAGATGTATGTGAGGAGAGCCTCACATACATTGGCATTTATTATTAGGAGATAGATTTCTATGCGACTTAAAATCAGATTTTTCCACCATTTCTTTGTGATTTAAGATCGCCATGCCAAGTTGAGTTTGGGGTTCCGGTTGTAGCTCATCGAATTTAGGGGTCTGTTTTGTTTAACTGTATTTGTAGTAAGGAGGAAATGTTAAGGGTTAAATTAGTTACAACCCCTACTTGCGGAAGGAAGTTAAACATGTGTTATTTTTCGGGTCGCTTATCAACTTAAGCGTGATAATGATGGTGATAAGACCTAATACCTGTAGTATTCTAACTTAATCTCTAATGAGTATAAAATTAAGTCACTATTCCTGGGTCTGTTTTAGTGCTTAGATGTTTTAAACTAAGCAACTGATTTCGATGCGCTTTATATCATCATTTATAGATACTTGTATTTGCCGAACTTTGTGACGTTATTATTGTGACCATTATTTCAGAATTAAAAATAAATTGATTTATGAGTACCTGGATACCTACTTATTATTACTAGAGTATGCCTAGTGATCGAAATTCTACCGTAATTCTACAAAAAATATATATTTTAAGTTTGGACTTTATTGTGGTTTTTTGAGAGAGTATAAAACGTAATACGATTACAAAATACCCCGTAAAAATACAATTATTTATCAAAGCTAACAACCCTAGTAAGCTGTCATGTCAGGGAACCTGATTATTTAACAGAAAGGACTATGTACCTATTTTACCGAATAATTGTCTACTTTGAGTTTTTCTATGTTTCATTCATAAAAATCCGTTTTTTTATTTTTTTGGGGTATGTTATACAGCGTTACTACGGTACTTAAATATTGTGAACTAGCTGACCCGACTGACGTTGTCCTGTCTTAACAATGAATATTGAGTTCAGATCTTCCGATTGAATCGACTGTGAAATGTGCTATAAAAATTTTTAAATTAAGAATTCCGACCCATGCCTCTATTTTAAACAATATTTGCAGCGCGCATTCTGTCAATCGCGCCAACTGTCAAACGACTAACAATAATTTCTAGCAGGTTACTTAAAAAAGTTTATAATGTCAAAAGCGCTAGTTAAGTGGTTAAGTTTTCTTAAATTTTCTAATTTTCCGCGCAACTTTCTTAATTTTTTCGTTCATAAGAACCATCTCCTGACAATAACCAACACAACAAAAAAAGAATTAGCGAAATCGGTCCAGCAATTTTCTTAAAAAGGTCTAAATTTTAAAGATTTATATATAAATAATTAAATAAATAGATTAAGTTTGTTTATATTGCATATTATATATGCACAAAACAAACGGAAATAGGAACAAAAAAATAATGTATTAGTTCAAAATGTTTTCAACAGATGGCGCTACTTGTATTTTACATCGCGCTATGGTTACGTTCTCACTGAAACTACATATAAAATTGTTTGAAAAACTTCGTCGTGCCTCAATTTATTGAGTAAGGAAATTATTGGGCCTTGGTAATTCTCGGCTATGTCCTGCACAGGGCGAATGTATTTTTGAAAGGTAAAGGTCGTCCCTTTGAGTTGTGCGCCTACTTTGCACACGACTCAGGTGAAGCGATTTGCCTAAAACAAAATTCCCTTGAATCTAAAACAAGACCTATGATCGGTCTTCGTGACAAGACAGATCATAGCTGAGAAACTTTAGAATTACAGGACAGGATTTACAGGGAAGGTATTAAATTATTATATAACATTCCCTTTTGTATGCAGCATTTATTGTGATTATTATTCGTTTACTTTAAATTTTTAAAACTAAGTCCTAGTTTTATTGTTGATTATTTTTAAATTATCGGATATTCGATATATCGTTATTTTATAAATATATCAATATCGGAGTTCGATATATCGAAAAAAAATATTGATATTTCGATATATCGGCTTTATTTAAAAAAAAAATCGTAATTCAGCTTAAAAATTATTACACAGCTTATAGTCCAGTAAATTTACTAAATTATAAATGTATATTAAAACAAAATTTTTCACATGCATATAGAAAATTTAAAAAAATAAACGTGGAATTAAAAAAAAAACATATTTTTAAATTCTATTTATTTTTTTCGGTCATAATTTTACACCTTGGGTTACATTATTGGATTTTTAGTAAGGATCCCTAATTTTTTTGTAAATATAATATAGCATCTGTTACTCAGTGATAATGTAGCTTTCTAACGGCAAAATTGTTTTTTAAATCGGTCTAGTAGTTTTTTGTTTTTCGTAAACCTTTCCTGTTTATAGTTTTATCGTAGATTGTAATAGTATTATTTGTTGTGACGTTTAACAATGACAAAGAAAAATAACCTTTATATCTTTAAACATAAGGTGCATCTATTGGTCCAACAGCTAATTGTATGATGATGAAAAACAACCTTATTCTAAAGCAATACCGTTTCTTTTCCTAGGACAATCTGGAACGTCAAAACGGCCATCACAACGTGCCGGTAGTATAGATATACATCAACCCCAATCAGTTCAACAGATAATGTTTTCAATGTACAATCACTACAATTTCATTGTAGTACTAGCAAACACATAATATGCAAATTTTCTCTTTATAATATTAGATTAGATCCCTACTAATATTATAAATGTTAATGTATGTTTGTTCGTTACACTTTCACTCGAAAACTACTTAACCGATCATCATGAAACTTTGTACACATACTCTTGGACGTATCAGAAGTAACATAGGATACATTTTGTGCCGGGAAAATGTTACATCCCTCGGGGACGCGGGTGGAACCGCGGGGGACAGCTAGTATATAACAAAAGATAGTCTATATACTTACATGTACTTTTGTGTTAATTAGTGTGACCATTAGCCTGCCCTGTCCCAAAACATTCATGGACGGAGCAATATGCTTTCTGTTTATTCGAAGTATTAGTTATAACAAGAGGTTTTGCTGTCATTCGCTGTAAAGTGGTCGTGATCTTCGGTATCTTCAGTACAACTCTAAGGAGTTGGGGTGGTATTATTATTTTTATAATACTTATACTGACAGGCAGACGGCCCATCAGACGTAAGTGTTCACTGCCGCTTTTAGACACCTACAAAACCAGCGGCATCGCCTCGTTGTCGACCCTGAGACGTCAAGATGCCTGTGATCTCATGTGCCTGTAATTTCACCGGCCCCCTTACCTTTCCAACCGAAACACAGTAATACAAGTGCAATACTGCTTCACGGCGGAAATGGGTAAGGTGGTACTTCCCCGGACGAACTCTACTACTCTAAATTCCTTGTCTCTACCATATAGTGTCTTAAAGAAACCATTTTCTTTTTAACAGTACCCGTGCGAAAGCGCAACAATGTCTGAATACATAATCTAATTGTCAGTACATAAGTAGGGTTACCAGTTTTAAAATATTTAAACTAGAGCAAGGAGCTCAAAAACCCGGACATTTTCAATTTGTCTTTCTTATCTGAGTACAGATAAATAATTTGGTTTCGATTTACTTATACCAAAATAATTAATACTACATTAAAAAAATCCTGGAACATTTACACACGGCCGGTCACTACAACTAAACGCCGGAAACTAGATAACTGATATACTACATATACAACTTTTTTTAAAATGCATACTTATGTATATATTTACACCCAGACACAGAAAAAACAGACATGTGTATGCACAAATGTTTGTCCGGTGGGAATCGAATCCATAACCTGGCGTTACAGTCATGGTCTCAGCATAAATTATTGTGTTAAGGAATGTTCCAGGATATATGGTTTTTTTCTAAATACAAACTGATATACATATTAACTCCCACTTTAATAACACTATCATTAGAATCCCGGACAATAGGGGTGTGTCCTGACATGTCAAATCAGCAATTCTTAATGAAATGTCAAAACGATCGAATGTATGGAGTTTTGTAGGAAATAGCAAGTTGTGACGTCATAATTGTACTGAATCAAATAACATACTCTTTATGATTAGATCGGTGCTGAAAAATCACATTAATGATTTAATTTTGATCATATTTAATGTTTTCGTATATTTTTGGATGTTCAATACACTGGTTAGTGTTTGATCATTTATCTTTAAAACAGGACACATCTCAATACTCAATGACTGTATGCTCCCCGGACATCCTCCAAACTTGGACAAATCCGTGGAAACTCAGTAAGATGGCAACACTATAATGCTTATTAGATTTCTGATCGTGTAAAGCCTACAGCCTACAGGGACCCCCAGTACATCAAGCAGTATGTACAAACCCGTTAGGAAAACGATGACGCCATATTTGTAACACAATAGAATAACTGTATGACCTATTTGTTAGATCTAGTATGTATTAGTATTTTAGGCTACCTATGTAACGACCTAGAAGATAGGAAACCTATTAAAGTAAAATCAAGATTTTCGTTGAAAGGTAAGTAGTTACTATCTAAGAGATGATACTTTCTATACAAATTAGTAAAATGTAATGTCCAAACAGCTTTTTACTGTTGACTTATGCATTTTATACGACACTTATCACAAAAGAGAAATAAATATCCAGGGACATTATTTTACACACAGATTCTTCTTTTTTATACCACATGGGCCGACAAACAAGCGAACGTTCCACCTGATGGTAAGTGATTACCGCCGCCTATGGACATTTGCAACACTAAGGGCATCGTTAATGCGTTGTCGACCCTGAGACGTGAAGTTGTCTCATGTGCCTGTAATTTCAGCGGCCCCCTTACCTTTCTAACCGATTCTGTAAGGAAAATGACACTAACTCGAGGATGTTTCGCCGCTTCCTCCGAGCTCTGTCTCTTTCGCTAACTACGCTAATACTACTAATCACGTGAGAGGTAAGCTCCCCGAGGCCTCCGTGAAGCGGTTCGCTGACGAACTTTGTAATAGCAGAATAAGGGGGCTGATCCCAAATCAAGCAGAGCTTGAACTCTGGAAACCAGACATCTTATATCTACTACTAGACTACATCTAGCTATCTACTACATTTTTATATACATACTTATATAGATATTTACATCCAGTTAAGCTAGTTTATAAATATCTAGACGAAAATAGAACTTACTTTTTAATAAGCACTTTTATTTTTATACGTGGTCACCGCCGCATATGTACATTTGCAACACCAGGGTCAGCGCAAATGCGTTGTCGACCCTGAGACGTGAAGTTGTTAAGTCTCATGTGCCTGTAATTTCACCCCGTTACCTTTCTAACCGAAACACAGTAATACAAGTGCACTACTGCTTCACGGCGGAAATGGGTAAGGTGGCAGTACTAACATTGACAAAAGAAATAAAGGGAGACACTGTAAACGTTGGTAAGACGACTTCAGACAAGTGGCAGGCACTAAGTGGACCCGAAAAGCCAGAGATCGAACTGCATGGAAGTCTTTGGAGAAGGCTTTTGTCAAAAGACAAGTTGCTACAGAAGACAACTACTGCTGAAGACCACAATTAGGTGTAACAATGTAAATAGTGATTAGTACAACATGTAAGGATAATATTGTAATTTTCTATTTTATGTTTTATAGTCTTGGTATTTCTTTTTTTTGTTTTGTTTTTGAATGTTACCTATATTAAGCATTATATAATTTTTAAATATAAAATTATGTAAAACTGATATTATAAAATAGCCAAAAAGTAAGAATAGATAAAATTGATATAAAAAATTATTTAATAAAAAAAAAGAAGAATGAACCTTGCTGAGTTTCTTGCCGGTTCTTCTCAGTTAAAGGCTGACTTCCGAACCGGTTGTGGCTGCGGTAAATTAAAATTTGACCTTCATAAGTGCCCTCCGAGGGCCTAAACTGAATAAATGGTTTTGAATTTTTTTTTAAATTGTAAAGCAACAGTAATTGAAATGAATTGAATTTGCCAGGCCAGTTGGCTTGGTGGTTAGTGACTCTGACTCCCAAACCGAATGCCGCGGGTTCGATTCCCACCCAGGAAAATGTCTGTTTGTTTTGTGTCTGGGTGTAAATATCTTATATTCAGAAAAAAAATAGGATATTTAGTATATCAGTTATCTGGTTACCATAGTACAAGCTCTGCTTAGTTTGGAACCAGATGGCCGTGTGTAAAGAATGTCTGAATATTTATTTATTATTTATATTTAAAAGTAATAACGGCTTAAATAAATGAAATAAACACTTGTGTAGTTTAGCGAATAACTCTGCATTCACAAAAAGCGCACGACACAAACAATTTAAATCACAGTTGCCTATTTAATTATTTCACGGCTGGCCGCAAGCGCCGGAACAAACCTCTAAAGGCACGAAGATGTAATTTTGTACACAATTTGGAAGCTCTATGTCCATCCGTGAATTAAATTCGCGGTCCTAGTGTTTTTTGGCCACGGAACCCGAGGGTAACAAACCCATGACGGTTTTAATGTCTCTCGGATTCAAAGGTGAAGCCGATTTCGTATACAATCACCATCATCAATCAATGAAAACCGATACATTTGTTTTTACCAGCCCCCTTATTCGATTATACCATATTATTAGAATATAAATTTTGTTTATTCATTCTTTACATGGTTTCTTAAAAATATTACAGAGATATTAAAAAATTATAAATTTACAATAAAAATACTTAAATGGGTAGCTTGTCAGGCGAGCAATTCATTGCCAAATATTAACTTCTTCTAAATAATCAGATATACTATAAATCCCTTTTGATATAAAGTATTCTTTACCACCTGTTTAAATTTATGCACGGGTAATTCTTGTACGTTTTTAGGTAGTTTATTAAAGAAACGTAAACATTGCCCTTCAAAAGATTTTTTTACTTTACTGAAACGAGTTACAGGTACTACGAGTTTGTGCTTGTTTTGTTTCTAGTGTTAATTTTATGAGTGTCGCTATTTTTAGGAAATATATTAATATTTTTACGAACATACATTAAATTGTCATATTATTCCGGGAACATGAAGCCCAGAGACTCTGAGTTCGATTCCCGGGTCAAGCCTGGTACAATTAATCATTTAAATAGGCTCGGTTAGATGCCCGGGTAGGGCAAGGTATTAATATAATTTAATTTATTTACAAAAATTCGGATAACAGAAATCCATAGTGTTAGTAACTTACTTTACATCGAGTGATAGTGCGTACAACGGTCATCCTCTCCACAAAATGCCTTAGAAAAGGGGAAAACACACTCTCCGCCACTGATTTTACAACGCTATTTTCTTTCGCAAGTTTATTATTAACGTTTCGTAAAGAATCTGACAGACGGTGACAATGCTTACCGAATTGTCTTAGACAAAGAGTGATATAACGCTCTGTCAGAGTTCTGGAGGTCCTGGGTTCGGTTCCCGGGTCAGCAAGGTTAATTATTGCCTTTATTGTTAGAAATAATAACCTCGAAAATCCTTACTAGTAGAGTCTCAAAAACACAAAAATTTCGTGATAACATTAGTTTGATTATGTTTTAGGAGCTTAAGTAACTTTAAATTTGACCTCCACGTGTCTAAACTGAAAAAATGGTTTAGATTCTTTTTTTTTAAGTTTTAAAGTACCTATTCATTATTTTCTGCTCCATCTCACCAACCACTGCTCTCTTGGCCCCAACTCTGGGGCGTTCTGGGGCACAGTTAATTAGTGCGGACTAATGACTACGACTCACCTGGAGTCGACAACACCGGCTATGCAATTTATATCCAACGTCATATTCTACATTTCTACCTTAATTATGCACATCTATGTTACATCTAGATTGTGGTCAGTGTGGTCATTTGGAGTACTCTATGTAACGTGGTATGGGAATACACTAATGGCGGTGAGGGATGCGCCATTATGTAAGGTCGTTTTAATTTGTGTTTAATTGCTATATATTTTTTTGTTATCCCAATTTCCGACTCATCCAGTAGACGATGGCCGCGACGCAAGCCATTTTTTAATACAACCTAAAAATGGTCATAAAGTCTCGAGATGTATGAGTCTTTTGGGAGAAAAACCATCTGAGGCCGTAATCATCATCATCAGCCTATCTCCGTCCACTGCTGGACATAGGCCTCACCTATGGCACGGCAGTGAGCTCGATCTTCAGCTCTTTGTTTCCAACGTAATGTCTTAAACTATATGTATAATGTCCATATAATTAATATTATTGTAACTTAATCCAAGTTAAAAGTAGGAAAAGAAAATATAACATTACTAGTTGCCTGGACAGACGTCGTTCTGTCGAAATAAGTCCATACAAAAATGCAGGAATTCCCTCGCAGCGCCACCTACCGGATCTAATTGTGAATCTAAACCATCCAGGGCGCCACACAAACGCATACAAAAAAAACATTTAAATCGGTCTAGCCGTTTCGGGGGAGTTCACTGTCAACACACGAACAGAAGAATTATAAAGATAATGAATCACAAGCCTCAGCTCAAAGCATCGAGCTGAGCGAGCGCGGAAAGATGTTAATCTATAAAAATGCAGTACAATATGATCTTACAATAATTTATCATAAAATATTAAAAAAATAAGAGTCCGTAGAAAATTTTAGAAGGTCTCAAGAAAAAATGTCTTAGGTCAAAAATTATTACTAATAGAAACAAAAAAAAATTGTTACACTCATTCTATACAATGTGTTACAAAATACCCCGTAAAAATATAATTAATTATTATCTAAGCCAACAACCCTAGTAAGCATGTCAGGGAACCAGATTATTTAACAGAAAGGCCTACTTTAGTACCTATTTTACCTAATAATTGTCTACTTTAATAGTTTTTCTATTTTTCATTCGTAAAAATCAGTTTTTCTATTTTTTTGGGGTATGTTATACAGCGTTGCTACGGTTCTTAAATATTGTGAATGGACTCGTTAAAAGGCCCCATTTAACCTCCTTTCGGGTTTACGGGAAGTTTTGTAACCACTGTACACTGTAGAATATCAGTTACCTGGTTTCCATAGTACAAGCTCTGCTTAGTTTGGGACCAGATGGCCGTGTGTAAAAAATGTCCCAGGAATTCTTAAAAAACGAAATAAAATCATCAAAATTAATAATTGTATATTCAGTGGCCAGTTTCACGAAGGTCTAAATTGCACTAAACAAATATAATAATGGTCAAACCCTTAAACAAATGCGGAACCTTTGTACATTCAACTCGATTTAACACTTTCAGCACGTCCGATCGGTACAGTCAACTTGTCAATATAGAGAAACAAATTCTCTGTCAAGTAGCTAATTAAATACATGTCGACTGTACAGTGACATTGAGAATAATTAAGCAACACTAATTTGTCTACCAGTTTATTGAACTCTAAACTGAAAAAAACGGGCAAGTGTGAGTTGAGCTCTCGTTGAGAGGGTTTCGTATGATAATTTTTTATGATTTTTAACATGTTATTTAAAGGCTTCTTATAGGTATCCCTGTAAACTTTAAGTAAAGAACCATTTTCTGCATACATTTTTCAAAATTTTAAATAGAAATATAATCTGTTAAAAAAAATCATATCTTCATGCCCATTATCTGCGAAGAGGTAAGCAGAGGTCCACATTCCACCGATGACATTTTGAAGTACCAACGTGACATGTCCTTAAAAATCTCGGGTTACATTTCTAAACAAAGAAACGTTACTATTACTTTGCTTGACCCGGGAATCAAACCAAGGACCCCCAGGTCTCTAGCTGACACTTGTACCAATCAAGTACCTTAAAAAATCTTTTCTAAAATAATGGTAAGTATGAGCACGAAAGAAAATCTTTGAATGGATATTTTTAATCTGCGCTTTGACTAGGTATTTTACACAAAATGTCGGTAGATTATAAATAACAAATAAACCGACAGAAGTTAACCAACTTCCGTAGTGAAACAGTAGACAAAGGCGCAATCCGAAATAGCTTTAATTCCTGTACCGTCAACTAGAGTTTACAATCCCGTACTTTTTTCTGATCCCGGGATTTCGAGAATTTTTGCAGCCAATCCCGGGTTTAAGAATCGTGTGCTTAGTAAATTAATCAATTACTATCTAATATAATAAATGAGAGAGTGAATTTGTTTGTTAGGCTTTCACTGCTAAACGATTTAAAGAATCTTGCTAAAATTTGCCACACAGATAGTCTATGGTATGATGGTATGAATAATGTATATCCCTCGTACCTCATGGTACTTTTTATCCCGGAAACGCGAACCACCACAAACGCGTGCAACCATGGCAGACGGTTAGTTGAAAATAATTACTTTATCAGTGTTAATGTATACTAACACTATAAAGAGGAAAGATTTGTATGTAAGTATGTTTGTTACTCTTTCACCCAAAAACTACTAAACGGATATGGGTGAAACTTGGCACATAGGTAGAGCATATCCTGAAATAACATGTAGGCTTTTTATCCCGGGAAAATGTTATGTCCCTAAGCGTGATCGGACGAAATCTCAGTCCACTTCTATAACTGACATATTCGGGATAATAAGCTTCAATACAAGACTTAATACAAGACAAAGGGAGAAGTTAGTTGTTCCTACTTTAGACTAACTGAAGTAAACAAGTCATTTCTTGGTAATTATGTTCAGGGCCGAAACTGAATATATGGCTTTGAATTTGGAATTCTTTGAATTATATTTGCCTACACTATTTTTAAATCTGAAAAACATAATTGAGCCTTAAATAATAACTGAATAAGCTTTCGTTTTCCTATATTTTGAACTTTTGTCTTTTGAATAAATTTAAAATACGCAAAATAAGAAAATTAACGATTGCGGAAATCCGGGATCAAAAATCCCGGGATTCCGGGATTTGCATCTCTAATCGTCCGTAAACGTAATGTTTGTTTCGACATGGCGCATGGCGTGCCGTGTAAATGATCTGCTTTAATGTGGTAATGTGTCTGTGTATTTATAGTTTTATATCGTCATAGAGTAAGTGAGATGTAGAGGTGACGGTTCATAAATACAAATAGTAAAACCATTCATAAAAATGAATTTATTTGCTCATCTAACAAAAGATAAAAAAATCCTGCAAATATTTTTATCCTGATAACTTTTAAATGAAATGAAATAAAAATATTTTTATTACAATAGGCCTTTACAGCCTTTTACACCTATGAATAGTCTGACTCTAATACCGGCTCAGAAGGTTGTTTTTTACTGAGAAGAGCCGGCAATAAACTCAATAAATAATCTTTTTAAAAACGAATGTAGATTTATTCAGTCTCACTGACAATACCTGTTTGATATCGCATGTAGTAAAGAATTATTAAACTATAAAATTATGTAAAGGTCTCTAATAAAAAAAAATAGCACATACTAAAGCTGACCAGTGCACAAGCAGTATACCAGCCCCCTTATTCAGCTAATACAAACATTGTCGGCGAGTCGCTTCACGGAGGCCTCGGAGAGCTTATCTCTCACGTGATTAGTAATATTAGCGTAGTAAGCGACAGAGACAGAGCATAGAAGCCGCGACGAAACATCCTCAAGTTAGTGTCATTTTCCTTACAGAATCGAGCTCCAGTGCACAAGTATGATACAGGTGGCAGCCATCGCTCTCCTCGCATATTTGTTCCCGAGATGTCACAGAGCTTTTTAAATCAATATAGTTTATGGTTTAGGAACTCATCATTAGCGTTGCATTTAAACCCCTATAAGTCTGCTATAAGTCTTATAGGGACAACTCAATAATAATATTTTGCAAAAGTTTGCAAGGATGGATGTATGTACGTTTGTGACTCTTTTACGCAAAAGATACTGAACGAATTTGGATGAAACTTGGCATATAGATCGTTTATAACCTCGATTGACATACAGGCTTTTCATGTCAGGAAAATGAAAGATCACTCGGGACCGGAGATGAATCCGCAGGGATATAGCAGCGAAAAATCAAACACAAAAAGATCAAACAGGGAAATTCGTGACGTGGCTTCCACGCGTTGAGTGTTAAGTAGTAACCTATCTGTTTTAAAGTAATGTTTATTCTATGACCAAATACATATGATATGAACTTACCGCCGCTGTTTAGAGTGGTGTAATAAACTTGAAGAATTCTCTTTGATCCAGACGAAGAGCAGAACAGAAATGTTTTTATATACTTTCTTTTCTAATTTTTACGCAAGTAGACCGAAATACAAGCCGTCCATCAGTCCCCTTAATCAGCTTATACAAACTCGGGCACTAAGGCCTTGGAGAGCTTACCTCTCACGTGATTGAGTAGTTACTAAAAGGGACAGAGTATAGCGGCCGCGTCGAAACATCCTCGAGTTAGTGTCATTTTCCTTACAGAATCGAACCTCGGAATAGAAAACCTTTTATATTGACGATACACAGGCAGACAGTTCACCTGATGGTGTGTGGTCACCGCTGCCTCTTTACTTTTGCAACACCAGGGGCATCGCCAATGCGTTGTCGACCCTGAGACATGAAGTTGTTAAGTTATGTGTCTGTAATTTTACCGGCTTTTCATATTTTTTACGTATTACTTTACGGCCAGTCGGGTTGGCAGGTCGCGGGTTCGATTCCCACCCAGGACAAATGTTTGAGTGCATGAACATGTCTGTTTGTTCTGTGTCTGGGTGTAAATATCTATATAAGTAAGTAGTTACAAAAAAAGTAGTATTAGTTATCTGGTTTCTACAGCAGAAGCTCTGCTTAGTTTGGGATCACATGGCCGTGTGTAAAGAATGTCACAGTATATTTATTTATAGCTGTCCCCCGCGGTTTTACTCGCGAGGGATATCACATTTTCCCGGGATAAAAAATTGCCTATATGTTATTCCAGGATATGCTCTATCTATGTGCCAAGTTTCGTCCATATCCGTTAAATAGTTTTTGCGTGAAAGAGTAACAATCATACTTACATACAAATCTTTCTTTATAATATTAGTATAGATTATATAATAATCTTCGGCCAAAGATCTTTGGCCCAATCCAAAGCCTATGTCGTAGGTTTAATAACCCTAAGAAATTCAGTTCAAGAATTAAAAAAGTATATTAATTAAGTACTGAATACCGTATGGATGTGACTGCATTAAATAATACTAGGTTAAAAAAAATCAAAATTTAAATCCATAATTGGCTGTAAGTATTAGCATACATACTCGTATATGTATTTTTTTTGTGAATAAGAGCTGTGGATTTTGTTGTAGAAATAAATAAATATTAAATAATGATTTTTAAAAAGTTTATATTGAACTTTTTAGAATAGTAGAGCTCTTAGTGCAGAGTTCGTTCGGGGAAGTACTACCACCTTACCCATTTCCGCCGTGAAGCAGTAGTGCAATTGTATTACTGTGTTTCGGTGAGAAAGGTAAGGGGCCGTTGAAATTACAGGAATTTCAAAGAATTGCGAAGTAATTTGAAAAAAATCTGAAAACTTATCGACCGTTTGACAGTTCGCACATTACAGTCATCCGGGACGCGGGTGAGACCACGAAGCACAGCTAGTATACATAGAAACAACCTAACGAAATAATTATTTGAGATTATTATTAATATCGTAATACATTATTCCTACATTTCTTTATATTGTGGTATGTTTGATTTTGTTTATTCTAAATAAAACTATTTTTAGAACTGATTTTTGTAACAACTTTGTTATCTATATGTGTAAATTAGAATTTACAATATGTCAAACAAATTAGGGCATTTGTCAATTCGGCTTCGACCAAACCTTCTGCCTATTTTCGTCGATGCCGAAAGTTCGGCCGAAGGTTCGGTCGGGCACTATAATATACCGTTAACACAGAAAGAAGAAGATAACATTTAATTCAAAGATTTCATAATTTTTTGGCGCGATATCTGATTTCAATAAACAAAATATAGGTCAACGCTTTGGTTATAAAATATATTATTACAAAATAAATGTCAAGTCTCTTTAATATTAATGATAAACTCAAAACTTGGCCAGACTTATCAAAAAGTTTTTGAATCTTTTATATTTCATTTTGACGAGTCACCGAGCTGTGATATGAGAATATAAACTACAAGTTATACAAATTAGAGTTTGAATTTCAATGATAACCATAGAATTCTATCAAGATAGGTATAATTCAACTTTGTTCAAAAATCTGAGAATTGAAGAGTGAAGGGAGAGAAGAGAATTTCAAAATAACAGCTGTTTACAAAATGCATTTGAATGTAGGTTTATTCATTTTTGTCTGTTTGTTCCGGATAATCTTTGAAATAACTGGACTGCTTTTGACGGGATTTTCACTGGCAGATAGGTGATGTCATAAGGAGTAATTCAGGTTACTTTTTATCTCTGGAAAATGTTACATACTTCAGAAGCACGGGTGAAACCGAGGAGGACAACTAGTCCTAACTAATATTATAAATATGAAATGTTCCTTTGTTTGTAACTCAATCAAGTATAAATTAAATTAAATGGCAGAACATATTTAGATGAAACATGGCACACAGATAGACTATATATTAGGATATACCAAAGATCCGTCACGGGATATCCGCTTAATTCTACTAGGCCCGTATCGACAACTAAAAGTGTCAGTAGAATAATGAAATAAAGTATTACAATAATATCAGATTTCACGATTCATTAATTCGTTTCTCTCCATTATTTTTATGGTTCCGTACCCAAATAGTAAAACGGGACCCTATTACTAAGACTCCGCTGTCTAGTCAGTCTGTCAGTCACCAGGCTGTATCTGTTCACAGATGATGTGTTTCTGTTGCCGCTAAAACTATCAGTAGTATCAGATATTTGCGAATTGTCCATAGTTAGATATACATATATATATTAATGCTCGCGGCTATGCCTGTCATATTCCATCCGGGTACAAACCATCTGGGTAAGCGTGCAACATCCTTAGCCTCGTCATGACTCCTTCTGGGGTCAGTCAAAACCAAACGCAATTTTTTTTTGTAGGGACGATGGTGTTAGCCTCTAATAGCTCTTACACCCTTACACGGACAAAAACCAAACGGAAGCCTATTCTAAACAAAAAAATATGAAAAACCCTGGAATTTGATTCTGTAAACAAAATGACAGCTCAACGATGTTCCGTGGCCTCCATTCTCTGTCTCCTTCGCTAACTAAGCAAACACATGAGAGGTAAGTTCTCCAAGGCCTTGTAGCACCGGCGGACGAGGTATTAACTGAACAGGCAACACACTGCATGTTTTCATCAAAATTAATGACATGGTATATGTATTTTACCTTTATAACATTCCAGCTGCCCGTTTCCGGGATAAAAAGGTAGGCTATGTCTATCTCCATACCATAGGCTATGTTTTTGCTAAATTTCATCGCGATTGGTTCTAACGCATAAATTTGAACTGTAAAAAAATCTTTGATCTGTAAAAATGGCTTTGATAATAATATCGGATTATTTAGAGAACAAGAACTCTTGGCAATGACTTGCCTGACAATCTATTTGTTTAATTACTTATTTTTAAATAAATATTAATATTACTAAGTTCATTTAAATATATGAATTGCTGAGTTTATAGCCAGCTTTTCTCAGTGAAAAACAACCTTCCGAACCGGTATTAGAGTCAGTATTTATAAGTTTTAAAGACCTATTTAATATAAAATATTTCCATTTTCAAGCTCTGCTAATTTTTGAAATAGATGACCATGTATATCTTTACAAACCTTCCAATTTTTTAAATATTTGTTTGGTTTTTTGTGAGTATTCATCATCATCATCATCAGCCTATCTCCGTCCACTTCTGGACATAGGCCTCACCTGTGGCACGCCACTGAGCTCGATCTTCAGCTCTCTGTTTCCAACCGCTGCCAGCCAGCTTGCGTATATCATCGCTCCATCTAGCTATGTGAGTATTGTTTTCCGTTATTTAACCAATGTTGGGAACAAACAGTAATGTTTGATGCACGAAGCTGTGAGCGATTTGCATTTGACAAATTTTTCGCTCAGCCCCTACTCTCGAATTAATGGTCCTGCGTGACGACCCTCCGCGAATAATTGAGCGGAAAATATACATTTTTGGGCGAGTACAGCTGCGGGCATTTTGCGAGCGGGGAGCGATTATACGATATTTTAATATAAATAAATAAATATCCTGGGACATTCTTTTACACACTGATCCCAATCTAAGCAGAGCTTGTACTATGGAAACCAGATAACTGATATACTACTTATAATACTTTTTATTTTTCTAAATATACGTATAAATATATATAAAAATAAATATATATTTACACCCAGACACAGAACAAACAGACATGTTCATGCTCACAAATGTTTGTCCTGGGTGGGAATCGAACCCGCGACCTTCGACTTGGCAGTCAGGGTCGCTAACCACCAAGCCAATTGGCAAATATAGACTAGTCTTTTCGGCGTGAGCATTACACACAACATATGGGTGTAAAAATAAAACCTTAAATATTACATTTGAAAAAGCCTAGAAAAAAACTTCTGTCAAATGTCAGAATTAAGAACTAAATTTTGATGCCATAGTGGGGCAATGGTTTTTCAGCGTTTCCTACACTGAATGCCAAATTCAATAGTGACTAAACAAAATTAATATCAACATTTTGTGTCTACTTTTGATTGGAAATTTAAGTTTGATGAAATAATAAAAATACTTCATTTGACACATTAATATGTCTACATTTCTTTATTTTGTTACCATCAAAGATTTGTGATGGTTACATCATATGTGGTGTATCTTTAAATCATCAAATCAAATGTTCAGAGTAGTACAGCTCTTAGTGCAGAGTTCGTCCGGGAAAGTACTACCACCTTACCCATTCCGCCGTGAAGCAGTAGTGCACTTGTATTACGGTTAGTGTTTCGGTTAGAAAGGAAAGGGGGCCGGTGAAATTGCAGGCACATGAGACTTAACAACTTCACGTCTCAGGGTCGACAACACATTGGCGATGCACCTAGTGTTGCAAATGTCCATAGGCGGCGGTGACCACTTTCTATCAGGTGGACCGTCTGCTTGTTTGTCGGCCAAGTGGTATAAAAAAACAAAAAAAAAATAACATTGCTATTCTTTTTGTTTTACTTATTAGTGTAATACCTACAAATAATATTTTAAATAAATTAAAAATTTAAATCGCTAATCGCTCGCAATGTGCCCGCATCCTCCCGTTGAAAATAAACGGATGGTATTTACGTTGTGTTGACGGTACGCTTGTATTTATTATAACAATATGGAAAGCGAAAATTTCTGACCATTGTCGGTTTTTACCTTTAAACCATTTCCAGAATATACTAGCAGATCCAGAGCTTCGATTCTGTAAGGAATGACACAAGCTCGAGGATGTTTCGTCGCGGCCTCTATGCTCTGTCTCTTTCGCTAACTACGCAATCACGTGAGAGGTAAGCTCTCCTAGGCCTCCGTGCGGCGGCTCGCCGACGAAGTTTCTATTAGCTAAATAAGGAGACAGGGCTTCGATTCTGTAAGGAATGAGACGAGGATGTTTCTTCAGGCCCTCACTCCTGCGAAATTAATTTATCTTCTTTCTATTTTTTTCAATTTTTTTTAACCTTTAGTAGCCTATATGTTATTCCAGGATATCCTCTATCTATATGCCAAGTTTCATCCATATTCGTTGAGTAGTTTTTGCGTGAAAGAGTAACAAACATACAAATCTTTCCTCTTTATAATATTATTATAACTAACTGCCTGGATAGACTAGCTGCCTTCCTAAGTTTATCACACGTTCCCCAGGGAAATATAATTATCCCTGGAAAATGATACATCTATCATATTATGTGCCACGTATCAATCAAATCCGTTTGGTTGTTTTTGGGTAAAAGAGTCACACATCCAAACATCTGTATATCCTCACACTTATAATATTATAGCTGTCCCCGGCGATTTCACCAGCGTTCCCAGGGGATTTTATATATTCCCGGGAAAGAAGGCAATGTACTAGTCCACATCTCTATCCACATATAATCAGTGACAGATTAATCACGTAGCAAGAGTAGCAATTGCTACGGGCCCCGCGCAAAAGGGGGCCCCGCGTGTCTAAGACCGTCGACCACCGATTGTTTTTTATCACTTTATACTTAAGAACCCATAGGCCTTCCGACAGAATTTGCTACGGACCCCACTCTTGCTTAATCCGGCACTGCATATAATAATATGTTAATCGTTTACGCAGCGCAATCGACCGAAGCTCTCAAATGGATTTTTCCCGTTTTTGCTACATTTTTCATTGATGCTCCGCTTCTATTAGTCTTAGAATCAATTAAATCGGATCAGTAGTTCCTGAGATTAGCGCGTTCAAGCAAACAAACCCTTCACCTTTATATATGTATATCTGTCCCCCGCGGTTTTACCCGCGCTCCCGAATAATATCACATTTTCCCGGGATAAAAAGTAACCTATATTAACATATAGGTTATAGGTATATATATTTCATCCATATCCGTTAAGTAGTTTTTGCGTGAAAGAGTAACAAACATACAAATCTTTCCTCTTCATAATATTACTAGCTGTGGGATGTCACAGGTATTATAAATAAAATCCATCCTCTTCAATCACTCTATCTATTAAAAAAAACGCATCAAAATCCGATGCATAGTTTTAAAGATTTAAGCATACATAGGGATAAAGGGACAGAGAAAGCGACTTTGTTTTATACTATGTAGTGATTAGTATATTACATTATTGGACTTTTAGTAAGGATCCCTAATTTTTTTTGAAAATATAATATAATTTTTTAATCGGACCAGCGGTTCCTGAGATTAGCGCGTTAAAACAAACAAACTCTTCAGCTTTATAATATTACTAGCTGTCCCCCGCGGTTTGGCCCGCATTCCCGTGGGATGACACATGTATTATACATAAAAACCTTCCTCTTTAATCATTCTATCTATTAAAAAAAACCGCATCAAAATCCGTTGCGTAGTTTTAAAGATTTAAGCATACATATGGATATAGGGATAGAGAAAGCGACTTTGTTTTATACTATGTAGTGATAATAATAATAATATTCTTTATTGTTCTCTCATAATCACAAATACAGTACAAAGTCATACATCAAGTACATTAGAGTATAAAGTATAGATTAGGATTAGAAGGATTAAAACAGACACGAAATGTTTATCCTGGTTTGAAGATTGGTGTTCACTGTGGCACTGCGGAATTGTGATGTGTCTTACAAATTCAGAATTAAAATTTAATTTCTCGTACGTATACTGAAATTCAGTAAGCGTCATGACCTGGGAACATAGCAGGTGGCTGGTTCAATATGGTATGACAAACGCTCTTGGCTGCTGGCACTCTGCCAAGTCTTGGCTCACTATTAATTTACGCCAGGATTTAATTAGCTGAGTTAAATAATAATTTTGGCGATATTATTTTATGAAGTAACGTATTTTTTTACATTTTAGCCAAATGGTAAATGAATCTTATTGCTTCGTCCTGTTCTTCAGTCTGTCAGTTTATCCATCTGGTGTTTTCCGTCAGCGAAGAAGCCTTAAAGTCTAGTCTGTTGTGCTCCGTGCTCTGTCTCTTTCGCTAACTACGCTAATACTACTAATCACGTGAGAGGTAAGCTCTCCGAGGCCTCCGTGAAGCAGCTCGCCGACGAAGTTTGTATTAGCTAAATAAAGGTTTGTAATGTCAAAATAACAGCTTTTTACTAAATGCATTTGGTACTTATTACAAAAATACTATTGTTATAATTTTTGTCTCCCTGGATGTTTGTTCCATCTAACTAATTCATCAAACATCTAGCTAATCTTCGAAACGGCTGAATAAATTTAGCCGGGACTTTCACTGTCAGATAGCTGATGTTATAAGGCGTAACTCAAGCTATTTATTGCTTGAAAATAAAATCAATTTTAGCTACATTGTAGTCATGTCGAACTGAAAAGACTAGAACTAGAAATAAATAAGAAGCCAGCATAGAATTAAATATTTAGTTCATGTTAGATTCCAACACAATCGGCTCCTATGTCTGTAAGGCACTAAGCCTCTCGAAACCCGAGAGATCCGTGTGAAGTGGTAGACTTCTTCTTACAAAGTTAAAGTGATCGGTCGTAAGTCCTTGTGTTACAAACTCTTAGCAAACTACCTTAATCTTTAGAGTAAAGTGAATGCAATCTGCATACTATAGAAGTGTTGCAGGTTCATAAAACATTTTTTTTGAATAATTTATCTTTGTTTAAAAAGTATAAAATATTTTTAATTGATTTTGTAGCTTATAATAGGTTGTTCAATAAGTTTTGTCGTTCGATAAGAAAAACACAATTGTATGGTTCAAAATACACTTTATTATTCAGTATAAACTCCCTGAACATTAATACACTTGCTCCAACGATCCTCCAATCCGTGGATTCCATCCATGAAGTGAGAATCCGGAAGGTCTGCAAAATACGCTTCAACAGCCGTTATGACTTCTTCATTTGATGAAAAACGCTTGCCACGCATACATTTTTTGAGTTCTGGAAACAAATGGAAGTCGCTGGGGGCCAAATCTGGTGAATACGGTGGATGCTCCAACAAATCGAACTTTTTTTCATGGATTTTAGCCATTGTCAAAATGCTCTTGTGACACGGTGCATTGTCCTGATGAAAAAGGATTTATTTTTTCTGCAAACCGGGTCTTTTTTCACGAACTTTTTCCTTCAACTGGTCCAAAAGGTTGCAATAATATTCAGAATTAATAGTTTTACCAGTTTGCAAGTAATCCACACACAAAATTCCTTTCGCATCCCAAAAAACTGATGCCATAACCTTCTTAGCCGATTTCCGGACACGAACTCGTTTCTAAGCCGAACAACCAGGTTCACAACTCTCTTGTTTTGATTCAGGATCATGATGATAGACCCAAGTCTCATCCATAGTGATGAATCGACGCACAAAATCCACTTTATCCTTTTTAAAACGCTCCAAATGTTGCTGAGAAAGTCGCATTCGAATGTGTTTTTGTTCCATTGTTAGCGAATGCGGCACCCATTGTGCACACAGCTTTCTTAAACCCAAAATGTCACTTAAAATATGGCTCACACTGCCTAATGAGATGTGTAGAGCCTCTACTAAATCTCGCTCAGTCAATCGACGATTTTCCAAAACCATATCCTGTATTTTGGCTATGATTTCTGGTGTTGATGCGCTTTTTGGACGTGGCACGTGGATCGTCTTCAAGGCTTGTACGACCACGTTCAGCAACCTATCTTTCTACTGTTCTAATTGTAGGTGAACAATCATCATACACTTTTAACATTCGTTCGTGAATTTTTTTTGGTGCTACACCTTCCAAAAATAAGAGTTTTATCACTGCACGATATTCAATTTTTTCCATCGTAAAAAAATACTATGACACGGCGACACTAAATGGCTTGTAAACAAAGAGTGAATTGACAGATTGAAATGAAACTTCACATACGTTCATATGAAGAGTGTACGAACAAAACAAAAAAAACAATTGGGCTAGTGGCAACGCCCTCTCTTATCGAACGACAAAACTTAGGTATGATATCTATTTATACAATATTATTATTAAAAAGCTTAATTTTATATATTACTGGCTTGTCCCCCGCGGTTTCATCCGCGTACCCGAGAGATGTAAAATTTTCCCGGCACAAAAATGATGAGGGAAATAACGTTTTCCCGGCACAAAAAATCCTATGTTACTTCTAATACTTCCAAGAATATGTGTACAAAGTTTCATGATGATCGGCTAAGTAGTTTCACGTGAAAACGTAACAAACATTCACATTTATAATATTAGTAGGGATAACATACCTAACATGTAGGCTTTGGAAAATAAATTAAATGAAACATTTATTGTATGTATATTTTCGCACACATATAGTTTGAGGTAGACAGAATACTTCAGGAATACGTTCATAACATTAAAACAATATTTTGTGTCAGCCATGAGAAGTCAAGCCTTTAGGAAACATGTGTTTATCTTAGTTCAATCAGTTTTTTATTAATAATTACCCGCGTTCCCGTGGGATGTCACATGTATCACTCTTTCTATTAAAAAACCGCATCAAAATCCGTTGTCTAGTTTTAAAGATTTAAGCATACATAGCGATATAGGGACAGAGAAAGCGACTTTGTTTTATACTATGTAGTGATAATATAAAATAACTCTTATTAAATTAATTCGATTTCAAAAGTCTTTCACTGATAGAAAGCTACGCTATTCCCGAGCGACATAGGCTGTTATGCAGCACTAATGATGTGAAACTGATTTAAAAAAAAATATTTGTCCAAGATATGCGATTTTATAAACTTAGTAAAAACATATGACCTTTCTTTCTTTAATACTTGCAGGTGAGCTGCTTATGAGTGAGACTTGAATGTTTCCTCTTTCATAATTGGTTCGTGTGTGGTGCACGAAACTTTAGTTATTGCAGTTTCTAGTGAAATGTTGGCGTGATTTTTCTATGAAGTACTTGTCGAGTAAGACTCGTGCACCGAAGGATTCGTAAATTGAATTTTTGTTGAGATGCAACTATAATTTTTACATTTTCTACGGACTCTTAGTCTGTCATCTTAAAATATTCTATGATGAATTATTTTAAGATTAATTGTATTGTGTTTTTACAAATTAACATCTTTCCTTGCATTCTGGTATAATTTGCAACTATAAATTTATGATTTTCGGATTTTTCCATTTGTTGGTGATAAACGACGTTATTTCTTGCCTAATTTCATGATTCTTAGTCAAGGGAAAGTATCTACCCTAGAAAGTTTTGATTCCCTTGCGAGTGTTATAGGTATAAATTAAATTTATTTTTAAATTAGATTTTTTCACAGCTCCAAATGATTGCAGTTCTGAATATTTGATATTAATTTCATCTTCATACCTCTACGCGTTTCTGGGAAAAAGACTCTTGACAGATAAACGGACAGGACAGCCGGGTAACGATGTGATCCTGAAAGGGTACCTATGTTCCCTTTGACATAGGGAACCCTAAAACCCTACAGTACCCTGGTAAAATCTCCCGGGATTTTTCTTGAAAAGAAACTTAATGTAACTGGGATCAAGTATGCCCGTCGCGGTCGTAAAGTAGGCTTCTAGAAAATTCTAATCAAAAAAATTTTCGTCGGCAAGCGTGCACCGTTTTTATAATTTTCGCTTTGACTTCAGTTATAAAATATTAACTACGAGTTTTAATATAGAGGTGAATTAAGTTATTAATGGAAGCAACTTGGGGTTGGTTAGCGGATGGGTGGGCATTGAATTGAATTTGCGGGATGGGTGTGGTGATTATAGACCGTAACTTAGTAGGTCTTGGGTATGATTGCTATCCGGGACAAGTAGTGTGTTTTGTTTAGCCACTGATTAGTTTGGGATCAGGCCTTAGATAGCCTGGGTGGAGAATATATCAGGATAAGTTTCCTCTCGGATTGCCTTTAGAATTCCGACTTCTCATATTTAAGAATGTCGTAGTTGTTTTAATTATTGATGTAAATATCTATATTAGATATATCTATTTAGAGAAAAAGTAGTGTATGTAGTAATATCAGTTATCTGGTTTCCATAGTTAGCTCTGCTTAGTTTGCTATCACATGGCCGTGTGTAAAAAATATGCCGGATTATTTATTACTAATTTTAGTAAAGTATTTGGTGCTATTATTAAAGAAACAGGCAATCAGCGATAGGACGTAGTTAAGCAATAAAACTACCATATTAAATGTATTACTAATTGTGAGACCAACCCTTTTATACCAATTCTACAACCAAAATAGAATTAACATATCAAAATCTTATTACATAACCGCAAAATCCAATTCTAACTGACAAGACGAAGCAAAGCGAGATTTATTGTTATCCGACCATATTAGCGTGCCTTATACCACCGTCATAGAGTTTAAATTCGGATGCTCTCGGTTAGATATTCGTTGGAAAGGCTAAACGCGATCTATCAAAGCGTTGAGTGGGATAAATTCCAACGCCAGATGTTGCTAATCGTGGCCCCACGTTGGGCGCCAGTTTCACTCGTCGCCATTTTTTTTTCGACTCTAGAGTTATGGCCGCATTGGTATGTGGAATTCGCATGAGAATTTTTGTTATTGGCTTATCGATGTTGTGTTATTTGACTGGTTGCAGTTTTTGAAAAAGAAAATGCTTTGTATCCAAGAATTGGAGTTGTCACTGAAATTTGAGCTTCTTCTCTTGACATTAAAGTACATTTTTGGATATTTATTCAAGAAAGCAAATATGTACGTACATATTGTTAGACATTAGCAATGCCAGAGAGTATTTACAAACGTTTCAGGCAATTGACTCACCTCCTGCCGGAATACACAGGTACATGTTTGATATTTTCAACTATCTATACCATGTTCTGCCTTATGATAATTATACCTAATTGTATCCCTCCCCCCTGATCCCAACATCGATAACAGTCCAATCCACCTACACTTACCCTAAAGTTGCAGCCCCCTTGATGCAATTTAAGAGGATTATAGTAGACATTTACGACGCCATAAATTTGTGCATCCCCGCTCTCCTGTTTTGGAACTGCATTACCTGCATTTCCCCCGCGACCCCAGCCTACCCTCGATAGATATTGGCCGTTCAGTTTTATGTTTCCATGTCACTGCATGCTGTATATCTTGGGTATTACAAACATTTGTATATTACTGTGTATACTGCATTCCGACAATTTATTATCGTTCATGCTTTTGAATCTGTATTCAAATGGTATATACCTAGATAGATTTCGTAATATGGAATATGCTTATTTTGGCATGCTGGAAATGGATGGCTTCATGTTAGAAGAAAGATCCTGGGAGATGGTTTAGGCCATCTGATCCCAATCTAAGCAGAGGTTGTATTATGGAAACCAGACAACTGATATGCTGCATATGCTACTATATTTCCTCTTGATACCCTCTCATTTCTAAACAACTGATTTTAAACCACAACGTTCCTATAACCACCCTAACTTTGTTAACTGTACTATTTAGGTTACAAACTATCCCCACCGTCCAGCGGTTTTCGAGGGTTCTAACGTAGCCTGGGATTATAACATAGCCTATACGTATGTCTCTAGGGAATGGAAAAGGAAAAAAAAATTACTTGGTGTAAGAATTTCAGAATTGGATCAGTAGTTTTGGAAGTTACTTCCAACATCCAAATTTAAAAATTTTCCTTTTCAAATTATTTGGGCGACTTCTTTCCAGTAAAGTCCAAGACTGATGGATTGTCATGATGAACCTATGTAATCTGTCCAATTTAAGAAACTATTTTTGAATGTCATAGAAAATTCAACTTAATTGGTTTTGAAATAATGCTCATCTAATAATATTTACAATGTTTAAATGTATGATTATGTAAATTAAACCTTATTATGCAGCGAAAAGGTTATATTTATCCTCAATATTCACTTATTAGGATAAATCGATTCTTGTTCATGTCTATAATAATATGCTAAGCTTATTTTTTTCAAAAATTTTGCATTTAAATATGAGATTTATAAACATCAAGTGGGGTATATTTTATATTGGAGAAACTATAGGGATCCGAATACAAACAAGGAATCGACAACCAACAAAACTAAGTTAGTTTTCATATAAATCGATCGAGAAGCGCCTCTCGCCGGTTTATGTCGTATTTATTTGTAATACTTCGAGTAGTTGAAGCAATTTTCTATATCCCGTTCGTTTCAGAATCGAGTTTGCTCGATTGAATCGTGCGAAATATATTTCCGTAGCCACCGATACTGACGCTGTTTCGATGACTTCTAGATTATGTGGTCTTATTTTTAGTTGAGTTCCATTACTGACTGTAATTATATTTTTTTTGTAGTATACTCATAATAGACAATATGTTTCGCTTGTCTAATATGAATGTACATATGTTTTTTCCTTCGTTTTGTGTTTTGGTTGTTTCTTATAATGATGTGCTGAAGCAAATAAACTATTTATTTATTAAATACGCCCCCTAAGATGTTACCCTGTTAAAGCTTGGACAAAAACATTGTCTAATCGATGTCCATTGCCAATTCTTATAGTAAGCTCTGCTAAGCGGTCACCGCAGCCAACTCGACTACATTTGCAACACCAGCATCGCCAATGCGTCGTCACCTCGAGCCGTGAATTTGTTAAGTGTAATTTCACCGCACCATACCTAACCGAATACAAGTAGACTACTACTTCAATGAATGGCAAAATTCAGGCAGAAATGGGTAAGGTAGTACTTCCCCGGACGAACTCTGCTCTAAGAGTTCTACTACTTCTGATGTTATAACATTGAAAACACCAGAATACTTCTGATATAAGCTATATTTTTCATCAAAAAATCCGTATCCATGTTTAATCACGCTCCCCATAATCGATCAATTGTGTGCCTTATGTAAATCACCTAAGGCTTATAACGTATTGATCCCATTGTAGCGTTACTCGTATATAGGATTACGTTTGGTACGCTGCTCTGACAGATGTCTCTTGGGCCCAAGGGGCCGGATTAGGCCCAGCTTGGTGTCGGGAGGCCGTGTATTGAGGGCTTTAGTATGTAATTAAATATTTATTTTGATCGTGGTGTTCATGCGGAAATATTTATAAATTTTAGGATTCCGTACCTATAAAGGAAAAGTCGAACCCATGTAGGCTCACTTCGCTGTCCGTATGCCTGTCAATATGGGATAAATGTATAGTTACTTATCAGAATGTAATATGTTAGTGATAAGTTAGAGGGCGTCCATTAATCACATGAGGCATTTTAGGGGGTGAGGGGGTCAAGCCGAATCTCATCGAATCTCACGTGGAGGAGAGGGGGCCCCCCCCTCGGCAAATATCACGTAATTTTTTTATTAGCAAGAAACAGTGTAAAATTGCTAGAAGAGGGTTATCTATGGTAGTAATAATTTTTCACATCTAAATCTAAATCGTATACTTATGATAATATCAAATCTCACGTGAGATTAGGGGCGGAGAGAGGGGGTCGAGCAAAATCTGATGACATCTCACCAGGATGAGTGGGGGGGGGGTCGAAATATCGCCAAAATCACCTCAAGTAATTAATGAACGCCCCCTTAAATGAAATTAATTTGTAAATCTAAGTTCGCTTTTGCAAGCCCGTACCTACTATAAAATGACCTACCGGGAACTGCCTGCACTGTTGCAATATAATAGGTTGGGGAAAAAGTTCCTTCGCATTTTTTAAGAAAATTCAAAACATTTTTAATATAGTTTATTTACATTTAACTAAAGTATGTAGGTACCATTTTGTTCGATAACTTTTTGCCATCTTGTAGATCACATTGCTATAGAAATTTTGGGACTTCTGATCAAAATTCTGCGACAAGTAGTTTTGACAGTCCTCTCGTGATGCTAACCTGACACTGCCTAAAGAACTCTGAAGAGACCGAAACAGGTGGAAATCTGAAGGTGCAAGGTCAGGACTATACGGCGGATGCATTAATACCTCCCAGCCAAATTCTCTTAATTTTTGCTGAGTGGCTAAAGATGTGTGAGGTCTAGCGTTATCATGATGAAAAACCACACCCCTTCTGTTGATTAATTCCGGCCGCTTTCTCTCAACTTCTTGCTTTAATCTCATCAGTTGTTCGCAGTAGAGTTCAGAATATAGGTCCTGCCTGGTGGTCATAATGAATAATGCCCATCCAATCTCACCACGCACACAGCATCACCTTGTTGCGAGTTAACCCGGGTTTCGCCACAATCTGTGAAGCCTGACCGGCCTTTGACCATGACCTTTTTCGCACGTTCTTGTCGTACGTGATCCACTTTTCATCACCAGTTATCAGCTTCTTCAAAAATGGTTCGGTTTCATGACGTCGTAATAAAGAATCACAAATGAGTACACGGTTCATTAGGTATCTTTCAGTGAGCTCGTGAGGTACCCAAATATCTAGCTTTTTTGTGTACCCAGTGTTTTTCAAATGCGCCAAAACTGTTTTGTGGTCAATTCCCAGTTCTTCAGCTACGTCGTAACTACTGATATGCCGATCTTGCTCCACTTTTTCAATAATGGCATCCATTTTATCCGTAATGGGGCGACCAGAGCGACGTGCATCTTTGACATCAAAATTTCCGGATTGAAAACGTTTAAACCAAATTTGTGCTACTCTCACAGACACTGCACCAGGTCCATAAACATCGCAAATTTTTTTCGTGGCTTGCGTTGCATTTTTACCTTTTTTTGTAGTAAAATTTTAAAATGAATCGAATTTCTTCATTAGATTCACTAATCTTGGCGGTACGAAAAACAAATGCAAATCACACATTTTCCTAATTTGAATTTGGAATTATGTTCTTTAAAATTTAAACTTTCAATGATACCAAAACCAGCCAGATACAAATAGTATAGCCAAAGAGATTTTATTACAAGTTCATACATACTATAATGCGAAAAGACTTTTTCCCCAACCTAATATGTTGAACGAACGATAATAATGCATACTATGCAATGTGATATGTCTCAATAATTAATCCTCGGTTTCTCAGAAATCCGTGGAAGCATCAAGTTTGAATTACCATAAAATATGGTATCCGTGGTCCTTTGAAACTGTAAAATTTTACTTCTCAATCAACGCAATCACAAGATATGTAACCTTGCTGAGTTTCTTGCCGGTTCTTCTCAGTTGAAGGGTGACTTCCGAACCGGTATTAGCTTCAGTAACTTTAAATTTGACGTTCATAAGTGCCTTCCGAGGGCCTAAACTGAATAAACGGTTTTGAATTTAGATTTTTTTTTATTAAGTCTTTATAAATCTTATACAACACTTTGCTGGTAAACCAAATTCGCATTGACCTAAAATCATGAAATTTGGCAAGAAGCAAGATCTTATAGCCCAAGTAAATAATGAAAATATCTGAAAATTGTTAATTTGTTGTTATACAGAACCTTCGGTGCGCTATTCCGACTCACACTTCTCCGTTTTTTTTTTCATTTCTGATTAGCTTTCCGTCCCGTGATTGCACTTATGTTCCCGGAGGACCTTATGTTTCCCGTGATTAAAACATAGCCTATGTCCATCCAGAATATTAATTGACACCCATAAGACAAGCTTACGGTGCACTTGATGGTAAGTGGTCATCGCCGCCTATGGACATTTGCAACACCAGAGCATCGCCAATGGGTTGTCGACCCTGAGACATGAAGTTGTTAATTCTCATGTGCCTGTAATTTCACCGGCTTCCTTACCTTTCTAACCGAAACACAGTAACACAAGTGCACTACTGCTTCATGGCAGAAATGGGTAAGGTGGTAGTACTTCCCCGGACGAATTCTGCACTAAGAGCTCTACTACTCAATGTTTGTAATTAATTAGAGTATTTTTTGTGATTTCTGTAAAGTATTTATGTTTTTTGAAAATAAATCATTTTTCATTTTCATTTTTCAATAATGGATTAATACTTCTTCAAATAGGTGCAGCAGTTTCGAAGAATACCCACAGCGTACAAAACTCATAAAATTCACATTAACTTTGTTTAATATTAATAAAGACTAGCTGTTCCTGGTATGCATTGCAGTACGTCTTCGAATCGTGAGTTATGGTTTTGAGTTAATACAAAAATCTTTTCAATTTTCCAGAAAACTTTTCCACTTATTCTTCAGAGATTATTCGGAGAATAACGAACATTAAAGAGAAATTGCCAAATCAGCCCCCTTATTCAGCTAATACAAACTTCGGCGAGCAGCTTCACGGAGGCCTCGGAGAGCTTATCTCTCAGGTGATTAGTAGTATTAGCGTAGTAAGCGACAGAGACAGAGCATAGAGGCCGCGACGAAACATCCTCGAGTTAGTGTCATTTTCCTTATAGAATCGAGCCCCAGTTCTGAAGTGATACGCATACTAAGAATAAATTATTATTTTTTATTTATATAGTTTAACTGCCATTACCATGCGGTTTTATACACGTTCTTAGGATTAAAACCTAAATCCTTTTTGCTTCATCAGTGCTTGTTCAAAACCATTTTGTTGCATAATTACGTATGAAGAATTACTTCACAACGTGTTCCTTTACAGAAACAATGATTATTTTCTTTTGTGTAACAAGTAGATCAACAAACAGTTGTCCTGGTCCACTATGTGTTAACATGTCACCGCCGCCTATGGACAATTGCAACACCAGTAACATCGCCAATGCATTATCGTCCCTGAGACGTGAAGTTGTTAAGTCTCATGTCCCTGTTATTTCGGCCTTGCATTTCTAACCGAAACAATAATACAAGTGCACTACTGCTTCACGCTGATAAAGGGTAAGGTGGTAGTATTTCCTTGCACGTGATCGTTACTAAAAACTCGCTTAGGCAAGTCCATAACGAAATCAAAAGGGGTCATATCACTTCCTAGAAATCTATCCAAATCACAATGTAAATGTTTTCACTTCTTCGTTTGTTATTTTGGTACAAACGGTCGTATTACGGGTTTCTGTTTTCCTGTAGTTCAATTTTGCTTGTTACAATGTATTTCGACGGAGAGAATGTAACCGTACCTAATGCCAAACAAACATGAATTTTTAAATTATGTTTAAAAAAAAACAAGCTGAAGCATGAAATAAATGAAACTGACGTTAATTATGATGCTTGGTAAACCCTTTCATTACATACCCACTATTTTTTTATAACGCTTTTATTAGTACGTACGTATGTATGTCAGTGTTAGTATGAAACGAAATCTTTGAACATGATTTTGACCCCCTTCAAGACGTCGGATTCACTCGAAATTAGGCATACTTATTAAGGACTGATGACAATTCAATATTTTAAATAGTTTGACCCGTTATCCTTACTAGGATAATCAGGATTAGCGGTTTAGTTAAACCTGAAAATGAAAAATAAATAAAAAACACGCTTTTATAGAAAATCCAACTATTATTTTTTAGTCTATTAAGGTCTACTTGGCATAAGAATACAGAATTGCAACACCAAAGGCATCGCCAATGCGTCGTCGCTGAGACGTGATGTTGTTAAGTCTCATGTGCCTGAAATTTCACCGGCCCCCTTACCTTTCTAACCGAAACACAGTAACCCAAGACATGGTGGTGACGTTTGAATTAACAAGTTACCGTCTAATCACCGCGGCCATATTGGATTTAGAATGACGTCACTTAGCTAATCGTGCAATGTCAACAAAAACAATGTGTGCGAAATATAGCTCGATCAAATGGGGGCCTGGCCTAAAATTTTGCTGCAAGATTTATCATAAACATACTAACAAATGAAGGTAAATAAAAGATTTTAATAATCCATCAGCTTTTTTTTAACTTTTTTCTTTTAATTTTTTTTAACTAACAGTTCAAGGCACATATTCGTACTTATAGCAACACATATTCTATGAAAAGTGTATTTTCAGATAATAATACCACTTTCAACAAAACATCACAATTCCCGTAACCACCATGATATATGGGCTTCTCGTAACCCTTGGATGCAAGGGGCTTAGGGTATAATGACCACTACATCCCTTTGGTACCCCTTTGCATATAGGTACGTAGGTACTAGTTTTAGTGATATTAAAGGATGAATTGACTTGGAAAATGAAAAAAAAAAATGGTGATGAGAAAAAGAACTGTCAAACATTGAAAAATCTTATCAATGTTACCATTTAAAAAAATAGGAAATAGCTCTTCAATATTCGCGTAAAGGTGTAAAATTATTGAATTTCATTAAAAAAAAAAATGATTCGGAAGTAGTAAAAAAGGATAGGTAAGAATGATAACATCAGTTATCTGGTTATAGTACAAGCGTTGCTTAGTTTGGGATCAGATGACCGTGTGTATAGAATGTCCCGGAATATTTATATATTAAAATATATTTTGATACACGACAAAAAGGCACACACTTGTTCTGGGCGAGAATCGGACCGACGACCAACCACGACCACGGCGTTATAATCAAATTATCTTATCTAACCACCAGGTATAAAACATTACTTATTAAACAGTACATATTTCTTTACTCTGTAAATACAAATAGGGCTCGAATGAAAGAAAAACGGAAAATTTTGTTCTGCTCTTAGTCTGGTGTTACAAACCTTGAGGCGTCGAAGAGAAGCCTTCTCACCTAAATGCGATATCACCGAAAGAGACAGAGCATAGAGACCTCGAACATCGTCGATAGTAGCCTTACAGAATCGAAGCCCAGAAATTCCATATTTTCTATTGTATTGTGCTACACAATTGGATTTTGATTGAAAATGGGAATAAAGGCTGATCGTGGGCATATTCTTAAGGTGTACGTAGTATTAAAATATAACAGGAATTTTAATTTAAAAGGTACCTTCTTTTATACCACTTGGGCCTACAAACAAGCAGACGGTCCACCTGAGGGTAAGTGGTCATCGCCGCCTATGTACATTTGCAACACCAGGGGCATCGCCAATGCCTTGTCGACCCGGAGACGTGAAGTTGTTAAGTCTCATGTGCCTGTAATCTCTTGAAATATACTGGGACATTCTTTATACAGTGGCGTTTAACCCCAAACTAAGCAGAACATTTAAAACAGATAACTAATATACAGAGTGTGTGACTGGTCTGATTTAGTTTGTGGTAGTCTAGTTTATATTTATAATATTTGAGAGCTTTTAGTGCGGAGTTCGTCTAGGGAAGTACCATCACCTTACCCATTACCGCCGTGATGCAGTAGTGCACCAGTATTACTGTGTTTCGGTTAGAAAGGTAAGGCCGGTGATGTTACAGGCACATGAGACTTAACAACTTCACGTCTCAGGGTCGACAACGCATTAATGCCCCTAGTACGTTTCTAAGTTCGTTTTAAAAATAGTGTTAGAGTCAGACTATTCAAGTGCTTGTAATGGCCTATTTGAATATAAATATTTTAATTTAATCATTTATTTAATTATCACAACTTCTTTTTTTTTAAATAATGATATTTACGTGTTTTACCCGCGATCCCAAAGGATCTGTTTATTAATTACAAACAAAAATGAGCAAATCTCTTCTCACTATAATATGATAGAAGTATGGATTTAGAATTGAACTGCTATCCAAAGAATATAAAATTGTACAATCAGTATTTAGATAGATACAGTCATCATATTCGCCCAGGAATGTCCACGGCTGAACATAGGCCTCCCCCTTGAATTTCCACCTCGAATAGTCTTGAGACGCCCGCATCCAGCCAGGTCCCTCTTCTCCATTGAGCACTCTGGGCAAGTACACAGGGCCCCGCGACCCATGGGGCCCCCTAGTTTGGAAGCAGTTGGACGGTTAAGAAAGGTTACAGAAAAAGCATACGAATAGTGTCGTCAGATTGGATCGCTGTGTCGCGCTCTTAGAGCTCTCGTCTCGTCTTAGGGGCCCCATTACCCTTGTGCCCTGGGTCTCCAGAAGTTTAAAGACGGCCTTCATCCAGCGGCTTATAGCGACTCTGACCAGGTCGTCGGTCCACCTGACGATTTGCTAGATACAGTAAAATATTTTTATTATAATTTTCTTTGCAAACTTAGAGAAACAATCGATCTCTTCTACATTCACATATAATACTCCTTTTTCCTCCCAACTAATCTATACGGATGGTTGTAAAGCTACCATGAATAGCACCTGTAGAAATACAGCTGGAAATACCCGCAATCGGTTAATTTGAGCTCTATCATTGAAGGCACAAGACTCAAAAAGGAATGCGTCTGTGATTCTTTTCTGGAAAGATATCAATCTTTATCAATTGTAGGTTTTATTTCGTTGACGTATGAAGAAGGTATGTGTTTTTATTATGAGAATTTGTAATAAAAAGGTACTTTTTGAATAAATAAAAATATATAAATAATAATATAAGGGATTTGGGAGAACACTAGTGATGTCCCGATATCCGAGCGTAATATCGATTAAAAATTAATTGCATAAGTTTCATGAAAAATAAAAAAATATGCATATCCTTAGCTTGTTTTGTTTGTACTTACAGGCTGAATACATATACGTTTTTTTTTAATTACCAAATTATTAACTAATTAATTATAATTCATGCACCTAATTGTGGGTGGGAATCATTCGTTAGGCCTATGGCGTGGCAGTCAGGGTCTCTAATCACTAAGCCTCAAATAAATATCCTGATCCCGAGGCATAGGCTCAATAATCTAGACCACATTCACCACATAATCTATTTTATACCTCAGTCTTAAATTTACCAGGAACCTACAAAAAGATGGAAAAATAAATAAAATTGTATTGACAGCACAACACATAACATAACAATACAGATTATAAATGAACAGTCAAAACAAGAAATACAAAATAATATAAATTTATAAACGCTCATCATAATCACTACGCTTGCTGATAACTATAACAGGGCTGATTTTCAAATGGTACCTGTATTGACCATAGACAGGATACATTTTTTTGGTTTGACGAGATCCATCGAGAATTAAATTTTTTACAATAAACAAAAAATATTTTTAAAGAATATTGGGAAAATAGTGATAAAAGAGTGTAAGAGGATACAAAAAAGCTACCATATAAAACCAAGCTTTTGACGCAGTTGAAGAATATTTATTTATAACCAAAAAGTATCTATTAAACATAGTAAAATATAAAAAAGGTTGTAACAATCTATAGGTAAACAACATTAGTTCAAAATCAAATCACAGCCCTAAAATCACAAACTACTAAATCCCGCTTGAATTATTCAAAACGTCCAAAACACTTTGACATCGTGACCGACTTCCATAATACCGATAACATAATGTCATTGAAACTTAATCCATTCATACACTACAGCGCAACACTACGTGACGTGACGTCACTGGCATACACTGTTCATGTACTTGACAGATGCAGATCATAATTCAACGTTACATTGCCGTGACTGCGTGCAATTGCCACTCGTGGCCACTTAGCTATGCCACAATGGACGTTGTCCGTAATTATTGCTCTCAACTGCGGGTTACTGGTGGTTAATTATTTGAATTTAAATTTGGAATCGAGTTATATTTTGAAGAAACAAAAGCATTGTATTTATTTTGCACACATAATATTTCACACGCGTTTTATTCTACGATGTAAAGAAACTAAACAATTTTTTTTCATAATCGGCTCAGTATTTTTATAAATTTACTAGCTGATCCGACAGACGTTGTCCTGTCTTAACTATGAATTGAATTCGATTCTTCCGATTAAATCAACCGTGAAATATGCACTAAGAAATTATAAATTAATGATTTACTAATATAATTCCGACCCATGCCTCTGTTTTAAACGATATTGTCAAACGACTGACATTTATGTCAAACACCATAAGGTTACATTATAAGAATTTATATTGTCAAAAGCGGTAAGGTTACGTTAGATAAGTTAATATGGTCGTTATGTTTTCTTAAATTTTCTAATTATCCGCGCAACTTTGTTAATGTTTTCGTTCATAAGAACCATCTCCTGACAATAACAAACACAACAAAAAAAGAATTAGCGAAATCGGTCCATCCGTTCACGCGTGATGCCGTGACCAAGGGAAATAGGGATTAATTTTTATATATATAGATAGTAAATAGGTAACAAAAAGTCCGATACAAGGGTTACTTTCGCATTTATATTATTACTTAGTCGAATTTTATAATAAAGTAAAAATTGGAAACTAGGAAAGATAGTCGAAATAAGCAGAAGATATTGGATATGTTTGATACACTATAAATTAACACGAATTTGTGAGGCTTATTTAAACTTAGAATAAAGAATACCTCCATCTAGCTAGGTAAATTACCACTTTAACGCTTTATATTTTTAAAACGGATACCAAATCTAAATACATTATTCACATGACTTCAATATTTTTTTAAAACCTAGTCAAAGTTTCCCCACACTATGAAATAGACAAGTAATAAAAAAAAATCCACTTTCACAACTTTGTCGGCGTGATTAATATGGGAACATAACTTTTAGTTTTTTAGCTTTTTAGTAATGTAGAGTAAGGTAGAGTATCTGAGTTAAGCCTCGAAGAGATGAAATGAAATGAAATGATGGAGCTTGCTTAATAACTAGATGGAACAGAAATAATAATACAGTTTCCAAATATAATGTCCTTTGTGAGAGACTGGTGTCTGTACTAGGAACTTGCCTGTATTACAGATTACCAGGCTCTCCCCTGGGAAGAATACTGTTTTATGTGACAAACATTTTATTAGTTATTCTAAACGTTGACCGAAACTAAAGGGTACCTGAAAACTAATTCGGAAAAATACTTTCATGCCCATTATCCTCCAAGAGGATGGGAGGACTCCTGAAGAAGAAGCATTGTCTCTGACTCTCAGGACTCTCAGGTAGGCATTACCACTACCAAGCTGTTAACAAATGATTGGTATCTTCCCCAACCCGGGAATCGAACCCAAGGCCTCAATCAAGCTATATACCGTTCGGTATGAACGTATTTCGTTATCATTTCAGTACACGGCTTTAACAATAATTCAAAATTTATCAGCGCCATTTACCCGGTCATGTTTTTGGAGAATTATTACTACTGAATTGATACGGATGACTCTGATTTCCAATTTCGCGAGCTTTAATCATCTCTCATGATTCATGTCGTCATGGAAACGGAATTATTAATGTTATGTTACTACTATTATACTTAATCAATCTTTATACTATAGGTATATAATTAAAATACGTGTTGACAGTGGACTCCTCCTAAACGGCTGGATAGATTTTGATGAATTTTTTGGATGTGTTCCAATGGATTCGAGAATGGTTTAGATTCACAATTTGACTCGGTAGGCGCTGAGAACAAATTCCTGCATTTTTTAGGGTTACGTAATCCAAAGGAAAAAAACGGAACCCTTATAGGATCATTTAGTTGTCCGTCCATCTGTCTGTCCGTCAAATGCCTTTATCTCGGAAACGCGTAGAGTTATCGAGTTGAAATTAAACGATATACTCAGGTCTGAGGTGGACACTGACGGTGCGACTGGTTCACCAACTCTGATGGATCGAACTCGAAATGAGGTCATCCGTCAGAGAATCAAAGTTATCGACATACCTCAAAGGATTAGCAAGCTGAAGTGGCAGTGGGCTGGTCACATTTGCCGTAGAACCGATAACCTTTGGGGTAGACGTGTTCTAGAGTGGAGACCACGGCTCGGTAAACGTAGTGTAGGGCGCCCTCCAGCTAGATGGAGCGATGATATACGCAAGCTGGCTGGCAGCGGTTAGAAACAAAGAGCTGAAGATCGAGCTCAGTGGCGTACCATAGGTGAGGCCTATGTCCAGCAGTGGACGGAGATAGGCTGATGATGATGACTCAGGTCTACAGTCTTTTGAAGCTGTGAAAAAATTTAAACTCTAAGTTAACGTACAAAAAAAAACAGCTGTTTATGCCGCAATAAACGTATATTTCGATACTCTCTCAAGGGAATTAAAATTTATAGGATATTTTTCGATGACCTATGAAATTTGGTAAGTAATACCGTCTTGTACTACAAGTAGGGCCATAAAGTTGTTAACGCCGGACAAAAACTTAAAAAACCCCGGACATTTAGGTCAACATGGTTGTTTTCCCGGACACGCCTAAAAAGTATATTCTGAATTGTATAGTTAACATATTAATTGAATGCGTATTTACCAGCGGCCCCTTTTTAAAAACCCCATCCGGACGGTCCCCGGACACCTTCTAAACTAGGACAAATCCGGGGAAACCCGGAAAGATGGCAACCCTAACTACAAGGGAAAATCTGAAAACTATACATATGTAATTAAATGATAAAAAAACAGGCTCTTTATAAAAGGAACGGCGGTCCAAATTTTGAATTGAGTTGACCGTGTCATGTGAAAGGGCTTAATTGGCACAAGCATAAACAGATTTTTATTATTTCATGATATATGATTTATAGTTTTCGATTTATTTATCTTTTCCTGCCTTAGACACTGCTATGTACTAGTTTCTTAGTGTATTCGTTTTGTAAATCGCAGTATTAAAGAAAAGTAATTCTAATTTGGTAACTCCTTATCGTTAACTGCTGTGACTTTTATTATCATCTGATCTGATTTAGTTATGAAAGTTGCCAAATATATTTAACAGGTATTTGAGGATATTCCTGAGATTTCCGACCTAGATTTAATCAATCCATGATTTAGTGAAAATAGATAATTTAGGAGTATACCTTTGAAACAAAAAAAATATATTTAATGGAATTGACGAAGATATCGTGTGGCAAATTGTAAGAAAAAGACAAAATGAACTTTTTCTGTCTTTAAGTCGTATATTTTTTTATTATACTGACATCTATCAGAATTTATAGAAATTACTCTTTCGGGTGAAGTTTAGCTGCTCAACTTGTATGGTAGATGTCGCTTAACGTCAATGAAAAATATTAATTTCAAAACATGGGATTTTAAATGTAATTTTATATATGTTTATTTTCATTAACAATAAATGGTTTTATAAACTTACTATGAATCTATCGATATTTAAATAATAAATGATACGGTAATTCAAAACCGATAAATATCGCGCTGCCTCATCGTTGGAGTACACTTCCCTAGAAAAAAAAGTTATATACACAAACAACATGGTGGATCAGCTGTTTTCATTTTTCTCAATACGAAACATATTTTTCTAAAAAGACGCACTGTTATGGTCACATAGCCATGTGTGAATTAAAATGGGCTCAATCGCATCTGTGCTGCAATGGCATTGTCAAACGTGTGGCCAAATCAACCCTACAGAGAGTGTGAAGTGTTTAAAATGTGGCATAAAGAGAGTATCAAATCATGACATTGGAGTATCAAAGGAATTTAACAGAGATTCTTCACCGGAATATACTTCGCGTACTGGAAAAAGCGAGGGAACTACACCCGGCTCCGAACCAATTGTTATACCAAGCGAAAACAAGTTCAATAGGTATGATACGAAACCTTTCTATTGTTACTCATGTCAGAAGTAAATTATCGATTTTGCATGACCCGTATTTAAGGTTATTATTGCCATTGTATTTCATTGTTGCGCGTACGTAAATGTAGTTCATTACTGTAATTACTGATTGACACGCATTATTATACGTATGTGTGTTAGTATTTGAGTAAAAAATGTAGTTTTATTGAAGCCCATGATGTGTGTAGGTATGTATACGGATTATTGGGTCTAGCCCTTTATTTGGTTGAATCGAATAATTTTCGTGTATGTATCTATAAATGTACATAGTCATTTAGTGTGTGGTTACCTATTTAGATTCTGGGTGTGTTTTGTGTCACTATTATTGATTAGCTATGTGATTAGGGTGACTGTCACACCTGTGTGTATTTTTTGAACATTTCTGAATAAGTGCCCTGTAATTTGTGGTTGAATTCTATAATTTCTGTAAGTTATTCATACTTGGGATTCTTATAATTCTTGTATTATCATTCTTGCATGGAACAAAGGTATGTTAACAAAAGAAAATTATTTAAAGCCAATCATAGATCAAATCAAATCAATTATGGAAATATTATAGTTTCTTCAAAAACTTGTAGTAAATATATGATTGGTTTTGGTTACAATGATCATAAACAACATGTTTTCAGTATCTTTTCATTCAATAAGGTATCATCATCAAAATAATTATTTAACTCTTTCAGACATAGTGGATAGTGTCACTGTTTTTAATTAAAACAGCGCTTTCTTTCAGTTGTTGGTTACACTAACACAATAATACACATCTTCGTTGACAAAGACTCAGTACTGCATCTACACATCAGTCATTACTAAAATATTGATAATTGTGCATTTTACATGCAAAATACATGTGAGGGAATGAGTTAATGTTTAATGTCTTTATATGCATATTATAATTAAATATTTATGAGGATTATAAAGTAATTATAACCGAAAAAAACAACGGAAACAAAATCATAATTGGTTCACCACATTTACACAAATAACAATATGAATATAATATATATAAAAATATATATTATTAGAAGAAATTTAAAAACGTAAATATTTACAAAATTTTAACTAGTTAAAATAAAGAAAAATCAAGTTAAAGTAAATAATGAAATAGCAATAGATATGACTATATGAACCAGGCACTCCTACACTGATGAGATGGTCACTGATCAAACTTAATTTAGGTTCATTTGTCTTGATTTCTGTTATATTCAGGGCCTCAAAGGGTACCCAAAGGATGATATGATATGGTGATGTTCCCGACTTTGTCCATTAATCTATACTGATATTACACATCTGTGGTGCTAGTGCATCGACTCAGTGACAGCGGCTCTAATACATCTTAAAGATGCTTCGTGTAGAAGCGAAACACATGTTGATTGCCTGTTGAGTTTCCTTGTTTGGGACTTGACAGAGAAGGAGATCCAGTGGAATTAGTTACTAGATATTTGTTTTTGTTACAACTTCTCATGATCTCATAATCTTACAGTGGATTTCCGCAATGTCACGCCTGAGTCAATAAGTTCATTCTGATATTATAAAGTAGTGCAAATTTTGCGAGTTTTTAATTCGCGGGTTGGTTTTGAGCTAGATAGTATGTAACAGTGATTTCAATGTAATGTTGCCTTTGAAGTCGCTCAATCTTAATGTGGATATTGATTAGCGAATTATCAAACCTGAGTAATTTTAGGAGAAAAACCTTAATATAATAAAATATGGCAATACTAAATTAATGTAATATAGATATATTAATACTATTATACTCTTTTTTATACACCAAACAAGAAAAAAAGGAAACAAACAACAACAAACCTTAAATCTGTGTACAATAATAATTTATCTCCGCTTCTTTTGACAAGATTGCTGAGTTTATTGCTACCTTCCACCATAATCAACCATGCAAATGGTTTTAATGTCACACTGTTCAGTGCTATTCAAATAGAAATATATGCACTATTCATAAGTGCTTGTAAAGACCTATTTGAATAAAAGTATTTTCATTTCACTACAACACAACAGTGTTAATCCCCAGTTATGTCCTCGCAAATAAAAAGAAGTTTAACTAAGATTGTGACCATAGGGAACTATATTTTAATGATCTTATCAAACAATAACCAGTGTATTTAACATTTAAAAATACATTTTGAGTAGTAGAGCTCTTAGTGCCGAGTTCGTCCGGGGACGTACCACCTTACCCATTTCCACCGTGAAGCAGTAGTGTACTTGTAGGTATTACTGTGTTTCTGTTAGAAAGGTAAGGGAGCCGGTGAAATTACAGGCGCATGAGACTTACAACTTCACGTCTCAGGGTCGACAACGTATTAGCGATGTCCTGGTGTTGCAAATGTTCATATGCGGCGGTGACCACTTACCATCAGATGGACCGTGTGCTTGTATGTCGGCCCATGTTGTATAAAAGCAAAAAAAAACATGTTTACATAAAATATGATTAAAGTTCTGTTATTATTAAGATTTTTAAATATTAATACAAAATTACAATTTTCTTAAAAGTTCTTTTGATACTGTACAATTATGACGTCACAACTTACTATTTCATACAAAACTCCATACAAACAATCACTTTGACATTTATTAATTGCTTTTTTGCTAGTTAATTTGATATGTCAGTCATTATCCCCATTGTGTGTACAGCGGATGGTCGTGTGTGGGGTCAGCCCCGGAGGCGTCAAGGTCGTGGCGCTGCGCGTGCGGCCTTCGCAACGTGTCCGCCGCGTGGCGCTGCGCTGCTTGCGACACGCTCGCGCCACACGCGCCCGTTTACAGGTTAGTTTGACATCTGTGAAAAATGGAAAGTTAACCAGCTGACAGTTTTTACACCCTTACATAGACAATTTGTTCAGCCCAATAGGGCCCAAGGGTGGAGGGTAAAGTTAAGGGACTTCGTTGAGGGTGCTCCTGATGGGGCTGGGTATGTGTGGTAAGAAATGATTATTAACAACTTGATTTACTAACAATGCAAAGTGGGCATATCAGCAGCAAAAGTACAAAATAATAATATGACATTATTGTATATTGGAAGCTTTATATTAATTGATCTTCCAATAGTGGTAGTGGAATCATTCTTTAACTTAGCAGCCCTCCGAGTGAACTATATCATTAATTTATAGTTACTTGGATTTATTATAGAAAATCCAAAAATCCATCATCATAAAGCAGTGCCTTTACAAACAATACTTTTTTCATCTCTTAATCTTTATATTTACTGTTATTCAATCTAGATTTGATGTGAAAATCTCTCAAAATTTTATAAAGTTCTTTGTACTTATTGTTTTATGTTTACAGGCTGTCTGATGATGAGGATCAAGTTTCAGGGATGACGGACAAAGAAAAGTCTGCTAAAGGTACTGTTAATTTCATATATTAATATAGAATAGGGCTCAGTGCTTGTTTGTGAGTGGACTTTAATAAGTCCATACCCACACACACTGGGACATTTGCTAAGCCTCACCTACCCGTTTATTCTATATGTTATTTTCTATTTTGTGGTCTTGTTATTTCTTTTTTTTTTTGTTTTGTTTTTGAATGTTACCTATAATAAGTATTTTGTAATTGTTAAATATAAAATTATGTAAAATTGAAATTATAAAATAGTCAAAAAGTCAGAATAGATAAAATTTATATAAAAAATTATTTAATAAAAAATAATGTAACCTTGCTGAGTTCTTCTCAGTTGAAGGCTGAATTCCGAACCGGTAGTAGCTTCAGTAACTTTAAATTTGACCTTCATAAGTGCCCTCCGAGGGCCTAAACTGAATGAATGGTTTTGAATTTTGTTTTTCATCAGAAAATACTTAAATTTACTTTTCTAAGAATTTGACACAGTCACAGTTTTTTTGTGACTCAATGAAAATAGATGTATCAATGTAAAAAGGGTCGATTATCATCTGCCTTCTCTGCTCCTTATTATATTGGCGCATGATTCATCCCTTTTATCCAAAATTTCGGGATTCTCACCTTTTCACTACCACAGATTATATAGATCTAATTAAGATAATTAAAAAAATAACTTCACCCCTAGTTATTACCATTACCTCTAGTGAAAGACTCAATACTGAATTAACAACATAAAATTTTGAGCATTTGAGCGCTACCTTTCGGTCAAATAACAAGTATTTCTTAATTGAGCAACGTAACCGATACTAGAATGAAAGTCGAGACTTAAGACATAGTACAACTTCCTGTTGATATTTACCAAAACTTTGTATTGTTCCAGACAACACTATGATAAGATCTAACACACTTGCTGTCCCATCATACAAGCCACGTGCAAGTTACTCGGACGGCCGACGGCTGAATCTCGATCTGCAATCGCTCCGTCTGTCTCCCACACAGCTCTCGGACCACGCCCACGGTGTCACCAGATCCCTATCCCATGGATCGGTCATAAACTCCCAGCAGAAGTGGTGGAAAATCGACGAAACACGGGGCACCATTAATAGACCCACGAGTTTAATGGTCTCAGAAAGATATGGGTACAATACAGCCCAGCATAACCCCAGAGAATCATTCCTAAGGAGTCTCCACACCGTTACACGAAGACCGAAAAAGTGTAACGAGAGCAAATCGAATTGGGAATTGAATTATGTCAAAGAGTACCAAAGAGAACAGAGCAGAGCTCTCCATTTGAAGAAGTGGGCGTGCAGTAAGTGTACTCTAGAAAATTCTGGAATAAGGACACATTGCGAAGCTTGCCTGTGTCCAAGAGTCTCGCCGTTAGCAAGAATTCCTAATACGAGAGGCTTAAGTGTCACAACTTTGGGAAGACACGAGACGGCGTCCAGAGATGGTGCTACATCATTACCTACATCTGGTGGGGTGATGATAACGGTTCCCGATTGGCCGCAAACAGGAAGTACGACTTTAGGCTCGTCTTTCCGAAGGTCGATTAGCGCTCAGAACTCGCCAGAAATCCGACCGACGTACCGTAGATCATTTTCCGAACAGACCAACGTGGAACGTCCAGTTGGTAAAGTCATATCGAGCAGAAGGAGTCTGAACGACTACCAGAAGTCTTTGGCGAGTTACTGCGGTACCTTGCCCAAAACAGACAGAAAAGACAGAAAAATAGAAGAGAACAGTGTGGAATTGATTGACAAGGAGTGCAGTTGGGATACGAACGCCGAGGGTGTAATTTACGCCCTCCCAAATAAGGGAAAGTACAAGGATCTGAATTTACAGTTACAGGTCAATAATAATGGTACGAGGTACTCTTACGTTTCGGTGCAGGATACGAAAAATGTGATGAGCAATTCGCAGAATGAGGCGTTGTACTCCAACGATATTGGTGATGGTGATTACGCAAGGATTGATGAGTTGTTAGGTGCAGAGAATTGTATATCGCCCGTGAGTGAGGCGGTCGGTGCGAGTAATATAAGGACTTCGCATATCGGCGCCCCTAAGGACGCCAAAGTGTTTAATATGTTGCCATCTGTTGGCAAAGTGTCGCATAATCCGCGAGAGCCGTCTAAAGTGCCTTCTACGCAGCTAGCCACGTGAGTATCTAGTATTTACTATATTTCTTTCCACAAAGATTGTAGTGTGTGTCGCTTTCAGTAATTTTCACCTTCTATGGCCAAAATCGACCAGAAAATAGAATTACTCGAACAAAAATGTCCTGGGCCATCCGAATTGAAACAATTCAATGTTACATTGTTAACGATCTACTTCCTGATCTATTAAAGCTACACGAATAATATTGTGTTTCAAATTTCTGATCCTCATCTCCGATGATATTGTTAACTGCACCGTCCATTGCGTGTCATGTAGGCGCGAGAACCGAATGTGGCAGTGCAGCGAGTGCTGGTTCGCGTACAACGCGTGGTGGGCGCGGTGGTGTGACGTGTGCCGCAGTGGGCGTCCGCCCCACGCGCCAGTGACGCTCGCCGCACACAGGTCCGTCATTAACATCAGTACATCCTACTGATATTTTAAATGCTAATGTTTGTGAGGATGTGCGGATGTTTATAACTCCTTTAGGCTAAATATTCTGAACGGATTTGGTTGTAACATGACACATATGTATATAGTTTAACACATAGAATATTTTTTATCCTGGGAAAATGAAAATTCCCACGGGAACGCGGATGAAACCCCGGGCGACAGCTAGTAAAACATATAAAGTTTACTCTCTCAAGTTATACTTAGATATAAAAACTATTTGTTGGATTTTGATGAAACTTGGCACATAGATAGAGCAAAAGCATGCTTTGTATTTCGAGAAAATTTAAGATTCCTAGGAAATAGGGGTAAAACCACGAGGCAGAAGCTAGTTATCATAACCCTTGAGACTTCTCCTATAGCACCTTCAAGGTAAATACAAACCTACCTATATACTCTTTAGATACCTATTAATACACCTTAGATAAGTAGGCGAGGAAGTATTTCGTTACTACCACACAGTTAATACCTTCCCATCAGTTCCAGACAACCGAACGCTTCAGAAGCGAGCGGGAGCAGTAAGCCTCAGGAGATGAACAGAAACGAGCCTACCAGGAAACTGATAGTGCCCATAGCTTCTCTGGATCATGACTTGAACAGTGATGAACTGCTGTTCGCTGTTGGTAAGTTGTAATTTAATTTCTCGTTATTTCTTGTCAAACTTTTCCGGTCATTTTATTTGACAAAAATAAAGTTTTTATGGTATTTAAACTAAATCAGTATACATACTACATCTCATTAATAAACTCCAAGACATTCTTCACACATGGTTACCTGATCCCAAGTTAAGCAGAGTGTACTGCTTACATATACTACTTTTTAAATACATACTTATGTAGATATTAACACCCAGTCACAGAACAAACAGACATGTTCATGCAAACAAATGTTTGTCCTGGGTGGGGAACGAACCCACGACCTTCGGTTTGGCAGTCAGGGTCTCTAACCACCAAGCCAACTGTCCCGCCAGTACTATTATCTTTTCTGTGGCTAGCCAGGGTCTCATAATAGGGAACTATTATGTATTCAAAATAAATGGACAAACACTAACTAGTTTATTGAACATCCAAACATATACGATAACATCAATTATGATCAAAATTAAAATAACTTAAAGTACCAACGGTACTTAATATTAATTATAAAGAGTCTCTGCAACAAGAAATTTTGGCGTCACAACTTTCTATTACATACAAAACTACACACATTCGATCGTTTTGAAATTTCATAAAGAGTTGCTGATGTGACATGTCAGTACACATCCCTGAAATATGGTTGGATCCATATGGATATTGTAGTTTCCATACAGTTTTTTGTATTATCTGCTAAACATTGTACTTATAAACAATTTAATATATAAATAACCTGTGACATTCTTTACACACGGTCATCTGATCCCGAACTAAACAGAGCTTGTTCTATGCAAATCAGATAACTGATATACCACATTTCCAAATTTTCTAAATACATTCTAGTAATCTTACTAATATTATAAATGAGAAAGGATTTAGATGAAACTTGGCTCATAGATGGACCATATCCTGGAATAACATATAGGCTACTTTTTATCCCGAGAAAACGTGATATTCCTCGGGAATGCGGGTAAAACCGTGAGGGACAGCTCGTACTTATATCTATACACCCATAAAAAACAGACAGACATGTTCAGGCACACAAATTGTCCTGGATGGGAGTCTCGTCTCTAACAACCATCCCAACTGGCCCATTGAACCGTGGCTAAATTCCTCAATAAAGACATTTGACAGAGTCACCATCGTTTTCAAAATCATTGACATGTCCATGATGTATCGTTTTTTTTCAGAGTCAACAGGCAGCCGGCAAGCGAGCCCCAGCCCGAGCCCCAGCGCGAGCGCGGGCGCGAGCGCGGGCGCGACGTGGGCGTGCGCGCGCTGCACGCTGCTCAACGAGGCGGGCGCGGCCGCGTGCGCCGCCTGCGCCGCCTCCAAGCCGCACCCGCATAGCTACTGGTCACTATACAATCACTACTACACTATACTACCGGCTCGCTATGCTGGCCGTTTTGACGTTTCAGATTGTCATAGGAAAAGAAACTGTATCGCTTTGGAATAGGGTTGATTTCCATTCACATACAATTAGCTGTTGGATCAATAGATGCACCTTATGTCTGAATCGTCGGTTATTTTTCTTTGTCGTTGTTAAACGTCAAAACGGCTATCATAGTGTTCCGCAAGTTTAGTAGAACCAACACTTACCACGACATTGCGGTTTCACATAAGAAAACAAATTGAAAAAATACCTCAACTGTCGGTAAAAGTTAGATACGAACCGCGTTTAAGTATTTTTAGTATTTAAAAATAACCATTTAACAGATTATAAAAAAATATTAACTAAAGTTTTTATAAAATTAAAAATAAAATATTCCGGGACATTCTTTAACACACGGCCATCTGATTCCAAACTAAGCAGAGCTTGTACTATGGAAACCAGATAACTGATATACTACACATACACCTTTTTTTTCTAAATACATACTTATATAGATATTTACACCCAGACACAGAACAAACAGACATGTTCATGCTCACAAATGTTTGTCCTGTGTGGGAATCGAAACCCCGACTTTGCGTTTGGCAGTCAGAGTCGCTTACCACCAAGCCAACTGGCCTGTCGTCGAAAGATAACTTTCGAATAAATAGTCACTTTAGTATTATTGGCCTTCATAAGTTATAAGGATTGAAATCAATTACAAATCTTAAATATACGCTATAGGCCTACGTTATGTATAGGGCTCGTCACGAACAAAAGTTCAAACACTAGTAGTAACTGAAGATTACATTATCCACATCCTGGCTCCATCATGAGATCAGCTCGATGGTATCAAATGATTGTATCGTCATCTGCATCCCACTTACTTGCAAAGTTTCAAATCGACATCCAAACTTTAATTACATAATAACAACTGGAGCTAATGAAGACGTGTTTTTAAATAGTTTTAATTCGTGAGTTTGTTGCCGGTTCTTCTCAGTTGAAGCCTTTTTTTTAATACCACTTCAACCGACAAACAAGCATACGGTCCACCTGATGGTAAGTGATCACCGTCGCCTATAGACATTTACAACACCAGGGCTATCGCAAATGCGTTGTACATGAGATGCGAATTTATACTGTACCCTACCATACCTATGACAAACATACTCGGGTACATTAATGGATATCGAGGATATACACCAAACTGTTTTAAATATAAAAACCGTGTAAATTTATTTTGAATTTTTTCCACCATGAGACTATATTTGGGTTTCATGGGGGTTCCAAATTATGCTATTACTTTCCAGGCGACTCCGAACAAGGGCATTAAATAAAATGTTGACTGCTAATATATTAGTAAAATCCTTGCAATGTCTCAATATAAACCCCAGATTCCGAAATTATTTCTTACAAATTTCTACAATATGCAGGCTAAATGACAGGTCAGAGACCATCTCTACTCCTAGATCTCGGATTTGCGTGACGCGCGGCATGATTGTAGAATCTATCTCATACGGATAATGCAGTGGAGCACGTGTGCGGCTGTAACTCATTACGCAACACTTGTTCACATTAAATAGGAGTTTATTGTCTTTACTCCACTGAACTATCATGTCAATATCATTTTGCAACCTTTGACAATCAGAAGTACAGTCTATGGCGAGGAATAGCTTGAGGTCGTCAGCAAATAGCATACATCTTGCTTGAGTCAAGACCGATTGTAGATCATTAGAACAAATTCCAAAGGTCCGAGATTACTACCCTGACTCACCCCCGAGTATGTGTAGTAAGGTTCCGACACATAGCCCGCGTACTCGACGTACTGTCTTTATTTATTTTTGTACATTTGTAATCTGAGAGCAGACTTGCGAGTAAATACATTTATGAATGACCGACTCAAACACCTTTGCGAATGTAGATAAAACTGCGACCGGTCTATAGTTACGCAAGTCGGTGCCTGATCCTCCTTTAGGTACTGGTGTAACGCGAGTCGTTTTCCACTCGTCCGGATAGTAACTTTCCTTGAGACATAATTTGAAAATATGTAATAAGGGTAATTCAAAAACTGAACGACAATCCTTAACTATGTATTTATGATTAGATCGTTACTGAAAAATCACATTAATGATTTAATTTTGATCATATTTAATGTTTTGGTATATTTTTGGATGTTCAATACACTGGTTAGTGTTTGATCATTTATCTTTAATACAGGACACATCCCAATTGTGACATGCATGAGTACCCTCTGTGGGCTTAAACTGTATAAGGGTTTTGAAGTGAGAGCTTATTTTAGCGCGGTACGCATAGTTTGGATGAGGTAAAACCTTTGGACTCGCGACACCGTGACGCGAGACGCTTGTCACGTGACACAACGCTCCTGATTGGTCGAGTTTATGATGACGTCACCGTTGCCACTCTGACAGTAGGCTACTCATTGTGATGGTTGCTGTTTATATTTTTATTTATTTTGGTTTCCACTGCAGGTCGTGCAGTTCATGCACCCTCCGCAACCCGCTGTCGGCCCCGCTGTGCCTGGCCTGTAAGACCCCACCGGTACCCAAGCACGCGGTACCGACCACAGCCGCCGAAGGGAATCTTGGCGCAAGTAAGTCAGACTTTGATACTGCTACTAGGTACTACCCTATATTGAATATCAATAAATACATAAATTGAATGTTTCCTATATTAAATATTTTGTAATTGTAAATATAAAAATATTTAAAATTGATATTATAAAATAGCCAAAAAGTCAGAATAGATAAAATTTATATAATTTTTTTTTAATATTATTTAAAAATATAAAAAAGAATGTAACCTTGCTGAGTTTCTTGCCGGTTATTCTCAGTTGAAGGCTGACTTCCGAACCGGTAGTAGCTTCAGTATCTTTAAATTTGACCTCCATAAGTGCCTTCCGAGGGCCTAAACGGAATAAATGGTTTCAAAAATCAAAAAATTATAATTACATAATATTTTTATTAAATTTATATAAAACCATGATTGTATCCTAGGACAATATTTGATTTCATGATTTATTTTAAAGAAATCTGCTAAACTTAAAACCTATTGAGCTTACTAAGAAACTTACTCTTCATAATTCTCTATCGTTCATATAATTTAATTTGAGCACCTATACAATCTTGCCATCATTAAAAATAGTAATATGTATAAAATGTTATTAAAAATATTTATTTAATTATATAATATATATTTATTTAATATTTATTTATTTAATTTTACTTACTTACAGTCGGACGCAGTCCCTCACCACGGCGGAATACAAAAAACACTCCAGCGTTGCCGAGACGCGGTGCCAGGCATAAAACACCGCCCCCGGAACATAAGTAAGCTCTTTTTACCTTCCATTTTTATCAATGAACCAGCTATAATGTGGTAGAACGTGGTAATAACGGTTTTAAGGGGGCCGGTGAAATTACAGTTCTGGCCAACAAGCATATTATCTTTAGCGCCACTTATTAACAGTTGACACTGTTATTGAAATTTAGTTCTACCTGCCAGGTCTAACTATAGCTACAAAAACAGGACGTGTCGTAAAGACACAATAGTAGTGACATTTTTGTATTACAGGGAAACATTTTAATTATTCATCAATCACTTTTGTATATCAGTTATCTGGTTTCCATAGTACAAGCTCTGCTTAGTTTGGGATCAGATGGCCGTGAGTAAAAGAATGTCCCACGAATTCACAAATATTTTACTTCCTCAGGTCGGAGTCAACGGAGTGGTCGTGCAGCGAGTGCACGTACACGAACAGTACGACGACCGGTTCGTGCGAGATGTGTCAGTCGCCCAAAACGAGATTGCTGCCGGCGGCACCCGACCAGCCAAGCATGGATGATGAGGACTCACGTATGTACCCTTATTTTTATTATATCATTAGTCGCTTGAGTGCTCGAGTGGTATAAAGCCCGCCGGAAGTGTTCTGGATTTGGAGGATTTTGATACCACTTGGGCCGACAAACAAGCAGACGGTCCACCTGATGGTAAGTGGTCACCGCCGCCTTTAGACATATGCAACACTAGAGGCATCGCCAATGCGTTATCGACCCTGAGACGTAATGTTGTTAAATCTCCTGTGCCTGTAATTTCACTGGCCCCCTTACCTTTCTAATCGAAACACAGTAATACAAGTGCACTACAGCTTCACGGCAGAAATGGGTAAGGTGGTAGTACTTCCCCGGACGAACTCTTCACTAAAAATACTCTGAAAATTGCGTTTCTTAGTTTTTTATGACTATCGGTAGTGTAAGATATGTAAAGTACGCATTAAATGGCGACAATGATCACAACATGGTACGATGGTAACTAATATCTCCGGTGGAATGTTGGTATCTTTCATCTCTACGAGGCACATCTCTCAAAAAAGTTTCCTCAGTTTTGCAATGGTCTATGGTCTAAGCACTTCCTTTAGCCGTAAGTATTCTAACACTTTAACGAATATTCTTTGTTTTATTTCACACGTTTTCCCAAAGGAGCAGTCAATGAGTCAATAAATTTTTAATTTTTTTTTTTATTATATTATATTTTTTTTTATACTTTCATTTATTGTTATATATTTTAAATTTATTTTTTTATATTTTTTAACTTTTTTTTGTATTTTTTTTTATTTATGACGTGCTGCGATCACCTTTAATGACAGGGCAATATCGTGTAGGTACAAACAAAAAGGAGTTTCCAAATTCCTCACATTAATATGCAACCTCCATGTTTATTTTCAGCGGAGGGTTCTGATGGTGAACGACAGGAGAGCACCCCGATGGAGATACTACGCTTGGGCGAGGAGAGCCACGCGTGGACACAGTGGCAGGAAGTACTAGCGCAGTGTGCTGCGGTAAGAATGTCATTTATATTTGTGATCTGTGTTACTCATGTCTTTTATGAATACTATAAAACGATCTCACTAGTTCTGGCTGTCCGTTTAAAAAACGAATAAAAATACGCAGACACAAATAACCATGTGAAGTACCAGCATAAAAGATGCATGTAAGTACACATTTCGTTTTATGAAACCAGGTAACAATATATAAGTGAAACTGTTCGTTTCGAACTCACTAGCTTTGTCGTTGTTTATCAAAAGCAAAAAAATAGCAACATTTACATTATACACTGATAAAAACGAACAAATAGCGTAGAGCACTGGCACAAATGAGTAATAGTCTATACACTACACGGTCGGCTGATGCGAACCATAGGCGCCTCCATGTTGGGCTCGGATACAGCTTCTTTGCTACATTATTAGTAGAGATGGGCCGAGAAACGAGTACCGAGTTTTACTCGGTTTAATTTTTATTCAACAGAGTACTCGGCCGAGTAACTCGGTTCAATCAAATTTTCATTTCATGCGCGTAAACAAATACAAACAGGTTCGCGCCGGTCGAGCGGCCGGCTCGCGTTGAGACAACCTTCACCCCGCCCGCGCCTTTCACAACACTTGTTTTAATTATATCTACCTAAATATATTGCTTTTCTTAAATCAAGTATACTCGGCATTCAAATCGAGTTATTCGGGCCGAGTACGAGTATCAAAAAACCCGCCGAGTACGCCGAGTACCGAGTATCAACCGAGTACTCGGCCCATCTCTAATTATTAGTAAAATTGTGTTGTCAGACGGGCTCGCCGTACGTGGACGAGTCGTTCCCGGCGTCCCCGCGCTCGCTGTACTACGGCGGCGGCGCGGAGGGCGGCGCGGCGGCGCGCTGGCTGCGGCCGCACCACATGCACGTGGACGACCACCGCCTGCCCTGGGTCGTGTTCCGGGACCCGCGCCCCTCCGACATATCGCAAGGTCGGTCCGCATCTGTATTTATGTCCGTAGTCACTTAAGGTGCCAGCTGAAAATCAGCGCTGTTGTCTTCAGCAGCACATGCTGAGCTGGTCCCTTTTTTGTTTATCATTGATTTGTTTCATGTTTGTTATTTATATATTTATTCTAAATTACAACATCATTACAGCCTATAATAGGTACTGATTCGATGCTATACCTAAAGTACATTAACATTATACATTTTTAATAAACATTATACATAACACAGAATTAATATTTTAAACAAAATCGTACATTCACAACATATACGAGTGTCACAATGATACATCATTTTCAAAGCATTTGTATGCTGCTTCAGTGAATTTCGACTGGTCAGAGTAAACAATATCAACATCTCGAGAAATAATATTGATGCACCGTATAGCACGTGAGAGTGGAGCATACTGAATATCTTTATGTCATTTTGTTATGTTTATGTAATTAATGTTAAAGTGTGCTGTCAATAAATATTTTCTTTTTTTCTTTCTTCCTGTGCCCTGTGCCCTGAGCACGGACTATCGTACGCGTATCGTATTCGTATGCGCCAAAAAACAGCAATGAGAAATTGAACATCGCGTAACGTCACGATATTCAATTGTCCATACAAACCAGCTTTTTGGCGCACTAAATACGATGACGCCAGGTAACAATCATTATTACAAAGTATAAAAAAAACTCGCTTCCCGTCGTTTGTACCCTTAGTTCTTTTTAATTTCGCTTCGATTTTAGATGCGGTTTTCATAGACAGAATTATTCAAGAGGTAAGTTTACATGTATTAGTACTTGGGCAAAGCCAGGGCGGGTCGCTAGTAAATTAATAAAGAAAAAGGAAGCAAAATTTTGGTCCATATTGAGGCCCAAAACGTATATGCGGGCTTAGTGGTTAAAGACTGGCTGCAATACCCCAGGCTCGCGGTTCGATTCCCACCCAAGACATTATTTGTGTGAATGAATATGTCTGTTCTCTGTTTGGATGTAAATAACTATATAAGTATGTATTTAAAAAAACAGGTAATAATACAAACTCGGCTTAGTTTGCGATCATGAACCAGATGGCCGTGTGCTGGCATCAAAGACTTGTTAACGTCAGTTACTAAGGAGGAAAGTCGGCTTAAAATAACTGCTAAATCTCATAATATGTAATAGATAAGCGACTAGGGTACGCAGAAAATCATGACCATCGAAAACTTCTTTGAATCAAATTTGGATTAATTAAAATTTGATAAAGGCCCATAAAATACCGATTCATCTAACAATACTGGTCCCAGGTGTCCTCGGCAACTGCTGGCTATTATCAGCTCTAGCTGTGTTGGCGGAACGGTCAGCCCTGGTGAGGGGCGTGGTAGTACGAGGCGAGCCAAGTGTCGGAGCCTACCAGCTCAGGCTGTGTAAGGACGGACGATGGCTCACGGTCACCTTGGATGACCTCCTGCCTGCCAATAAGAAGGGTCACCTTGTTTATTCACAGGTGAGTTAATCTTATTAACAACTTATTAAAATGCGAAATTTTGTGTGGGAAATTTATTTTTGAACAATAAAGTGTTGTTTACAAAGGTAGTTCACTAGCCTCCACTCTAGGATTCCCTGTGTCGTGGAGCCTTAATATTAATTAATATTTATTTATGTAATTATTGGCTTACCAACTAAATACACACTTAACATTATCTTATAATACTATTACAGTTACTTTTCTCGCATGCATATGAAAGAAACAAGAAGACGAAGCGCGTATGAGGCTTTAATACCGATTCGGAAGGTTATTTTTAGGTGATTTTAAACCCCTAACTAAAGCAGACACCCCCCACAAACAGCACCTGGACACAAGTATGACGCATGTGTTCGAATAAAATTTTAAACAAAGCCTTGAGCACAGGCTTAGGGTAGCCTGCCCTCCGGTATTGTACTGGTTGCATTTTGGAGAGTATGCGCGGGAATCGCATGACTTGATTCCGCCATCACCTTTCTACCATCGGACATCCCGTCGTACGGCGAGTATCTACCCCTACGTTGTCGAAACTCCTACGGTCCAGATTAAGCGTTTCGCGTTTCGTTTATACCGCGTACATCGAAGGACTGGAACAGTTTTTCTGCTGCGGTCTTCCCGTCCAATTATAATTTGGGTGTCTTCAAGGCTAAAGTGAATAGGCTCTTAATAAACTAGAGCGTGTCAACATCGATCATTGCATCACTGCTTACCATCAGGTGGGATCGCAGTCAAGCACTAGTTTATATCATTTAAAAAAAAACATTTAGATGAAACATGATCATAATTAACATACCATATTTTTTGTTCCGGGAACATTTAGGATCCATCGGGAACGCACGGAAATCACAGAGCGGAATATAGTTCATAATAAAGTCGTGTTCGCAGTTTTGCGGTAACGAGCATAAATATAATCGGTAATAATATCTGACATATATGAATTGTTGCAATAGTTGAACCGTCTACAAAAGAAAGAACCTGGCAAATTCAAACTTTTTAACCACAGCTTAATTTCAGCTCGTTTGTTTCCTTAATTTCAGGCGAAAAGGAAACAGTTGTGGGTGCCGCTTATTGAGAAGGCAGTCGCAAAGTTACATGGCTGTTACGAAGCTCTGGTTTCTGGAAGAGCTATCGAAGGTATGTGTATCCAAAAAACATGCTGGGCATATTTCAGCGACTTCAGATTTAACTTCGGTAATATTTCATTTTAATTGTTTTTTTTTTCTTTAGGTAGGCTTGGCTTGTTATTGTCCGCAATTCACCTCAGTATGTGACCGAAATCGGTAGATTTTAGACTATGTTGCATTGAAATTTCTGTCGAAAAGTCCATTAATACAACATTTTTAGACCGGGACAGATTTGTCTAAAATACTGGGTACAATGTCCAGGGTTGTGCACGCTGACGGGAGCGCCGTGCGAGTCGGTGTCGCTGCAGGCGGGCGGCGCGGGCGGCGCGGGCGGCGGCGCGCCGCTGGAGCAGCTGGACCGCGACCTGGTGTGGGCGCAGCTGCTGTCCTCGCGCCAGGCCAGCTTCCTCATGGGCGCTAGCTGCGGGGGCGGGAACATGAAGGTGAGAGCCGAATTTCTCTAATTTATCATCGTTTTCCAAGTTTATACTGCCAATCTTTATTTAGCTCTTAGTGTCTGTATGTCTAGGAAAGTTCCACCTTCACGACTGTTTCGCCGTGAAGCAGTATTCCAATTATATTACTGCATTGCGGATAGTGTAATTATAGGATTCAGACGTTACAATGTCTCAGGGTCGACAATGCGATGCCACCGGTGTTGCAAGTGTTTATGGTTTCCGGGTAGATTGTCTGCCTACCTGTCAATTTCAAGTTGAATTAATGAGGAATTCCTATACAACAACAACGTTTTATCCTCAAGTTAGCAACTCATCACTACATAGTATAAAACAAAGTCGCTTTCTCTGTCCCTATATCCCTATGTATGCTTAAATCTTTAAAACTACGCAACGGATTTTGATGCGGTTTTCTTTAATAGATAAAGTGATTGAAGAGGAAGGTTTTTATGTAATATATAATACATGTGACATCCCACGGGATCGCGGATATATTTTATATAAAGAAGGAGTGAAATTAAATCTTCAATTTAATTGATAAATTAACTTTTATTTGCACTCATTAATTCAAATATGTTAATTACTTTAACGAACAGATTATTTTAAAATGCAAGAATAATTTTATTAATCTAAATTTAAATCTTTAAAACTACGCAACGGATTTTGATGCAGTTTTTTTTTAATAGATAGAGTGATTGAAGAGGAAGGTTTTTATGCATAATACATGTGATATCCCACGGGAACGCGGGTAAAACCGCGGGGGACAGCTAGTCTTATAATAAATGAACGATTAAAGGTGGACGAGGAGGAGTACCAGCGGCTGGGTCTCCGTCCGCGGCACGCGTACTCCGTCCTGGACGTGGTGGAGCTGTCGGCGCCGGGGGCGGGGGCGGGGGCGGGGGCCGGGGCCGGGGCCGGGGCCGGGGCGGGGGCGGGCGCGGGCCCCACGCGGCTGCTGCGGCTGCGCAACCCGTGGGGGCACTACACGTGGCGCGGCGCGTGGGCGCTGGGCTGCGCGCGCTGGACGGAGGACGCGCGGCGCGCGCTGCACGCGCTGGCGCCCAGCGCCGACGCCGACGCCGACCAGGCCGTCTTCTGGATCAGCTTCGATGATGTGCTCAAGTTAGTTCTTTATTTATTCAAAACAACGAGCTGAGCAAGCGCGGAAAGATGTTAATTTTTAAAAACAATGTTAATCTTAAAATAATTTATCGTAGAATCTTCAAAAAGTACGGACTAAGACTCCGTAGAAAATGTAAAAAGAAATAAATAAAAAAAGCGTAGGAACTAAGAGTTTCTACGCGAGAGTAAAAATACTAAGTGGCAGCTGCGGAGCGCGCCCTTATATATATATATCGTGTAACGCTACTGAATCTGACGTCTGACGCTTAGCACGGATGGAGTGGCCGCGCCGCGAGCGCCCCGTACCGTATAGAAGCTTCGCTTCAAAGCTTCTTTAGCACCGTTGTGATTTGAAACACGATGAAACGAAACTGAGGCAAAAATATATATCTACAGGATTTTGCTTGCAAGAGAATGAGATAGGTAGCTTTCTGAAGATTTCACTTCCACCGCGTGTAAAATGCACGCATAAAGCTTTTTTAAAACCATATTAGTTTCCATCCCGTTTCACTTACGTTTCCGGGAGTATTTATTTATTCCCGGGGGTGAAAACTTAGCTTATTACTCAGGTATTAAATAGCCTTTTATCAGTGAATGATTTTTGTTTATCAGTTGAGTAATTTCGATGATTTACCCATACATCCAAAATTACTAACCTACAAACTCTACCTCTTTAAATATTAGTAAAGGTATGTTGGTAATTGACCACAATCTTACCAGTTAAGTGGTGGACTGCGGTTTATGGTGGAGCTGGTGGTAGTAAGCACGCAACCCCTAGAAGGGAACAGGCTCTTGAGTAGAACAATCTGGTAAGCGCTTGACGGTGGAATTGCAATTTAATGATGGAACCACCGTGCTATAATTTCCTCACGATCTGATCTGAGAATTCAAACCCAAAACTGAGCTATTGTCGCTTTAAAAATAAGTAAGGATTTACGACAAAAATTCAAGGATTTGATGAACCTTTTGACAGTAATTTTAATACACGTAATGTCAAAATTCTACTTCAATCTTGCGATTTTAGATCGGGATCGTATTTTAATTTTATTTCCAGGTATGAAATATCTCTCCGGAACGTGTATGAAACCGCGGGGGACAGCTAGTAGTAAAATATAATTAAGGTACCATCTTGAGATCGATGCTACCAAAACGCCGTAAATATCGCGTATCAATCATAGAAAACCATCTACCGAATAGATAATCGCCTGGAGTGATGCAGCCAGCAATATTGTGAGATGTCAAGTATTCAATTTGAGTACTTTCTGCATCAGGTTCCACAAAAGTTTAAGTTTAAAAAAAAAGGAATTCTATACTTACCCTATTTATTTTACGAATTATCTCTTTCTTTCAGATACTTTGACTGTATAGACATATGCAAGGTGCGAGTGGGATGGCACGAGGTTCGCCTTGCTGGCATACTACCACCGATGTCTTCAACGAGACATTTAACTTGTCTCTTACTTACTGCCACACAGCCTACTGAAGTAGATTTCACATTGTTTCAAGAGGGACAGAGGTAAGTCGAATCTTGCAGTGATTATTATAAGGTCTAATTTAAACTGGGATGATGTATTGTTTGTTTACGTATTACATTATCGTTGATCGATTGGGTCTAAATGTTTATCTAAGTATGTACTTCGAAGAAAAAAAACAGAAATAATATATGTTGTTTATTACTTTTATGTTTCCTTTAGTACAAGCTCACTATATCAGCTCAGTACCCATTTCCACCGTGAAGCAGTAGTGCAATTGTATTACTGTGTTTCGGTTAGAAAGGTAAGGGGGCCGGTGAAATTAAAAATATAAAAAAAAAAAAAAAAAAAAAAAAAAGCTCTGCTTACTTTGAGTTCAGATGGCAGTGTGTTAAGAATGTCCCAAGATATTTATTTAGTAATCTGTAAATGAGTTATTTTGAACTTATTATTTCTGTGGCCTGATGCTAATAGGGCCAATATCAATAATCATTATTTTCAGTAATGAGCGTTATAACAACATACATAGTTATTATTTAGGTGTCATATTGTAGTATGGCAAAATTATTTTACTTTTATTTGATTTATGTTTTTAAGTATTATTCAAAATTTAAAATTCAAAATTCTTTTTTTTTTTTTTTTTTTAATAATATAAACTAGTGCTTGACTGCGATCCCACCTGATGGTAAGCAGTGATGCAATCTTAGATATTGAGTCGCACTAGTTAATTAAGAGCCTATTCACTCTAGCCTTGAAGACACCCAAATTATAGTTCCTCGGGAAGACCGCAGTTCAATTCAAAACCATTTATTCAGTTTAGGCCTTCGGAGGGCACTTATGAAGGTCAAATTTAAAGTTACCGCAGCTACAACTATATATATATATATATATATATAATATATATGATACTTTCACAATAAACTGGCATTACAATCTCGTTTAATTAAAACGTACTTTGGCCCTCTTAGCACCTGGCCACAGATTTATACTCATTATATATATATTAACATTTCGGTAAGCGGTTTTTTAATGCATAAGGTATTTTATGTATTGACTGTTTGTGTCAAAAATACCTATATTTACATTATAGTGAACAGCTGCTGCTTGTGGGGGCCGGTCAGCTTTAGTTTATGGTATTTTTTTAACAGATATTCATAATATTCTTTTAATTATTTTCTTCCGGTACAACACACATATTTTGTGAAAAGTTAAACTAAATTGCCGCTATGTCATAAAACTAAGTTCGTTTGAAAAGAGCAATTGTTGAGTTTATTGCCGGCGCTTTCCAGCAAAAAAACAACCTTTCGTATATATGTTTATATATTTACGGTCAAATTTCGATTGCTAGGAGACCAGTAGTATATAAGATTACTTGCTGTCCCCCGCGGTTTTACCCGCGTTCCCGTGGGATGTCACATGTATTATACATAAAAACCTTCCTCTTCAATCACTCTATCTATTAAAACCGCATCAAAATCCGTTGCGTAGTTTTAAAGATTTAAGCATACACAGTGACAGAGAAAGCGACTTTGTTTTATACTATGTAGTGATACTGGAAGGTGATCACCGTCAATACATAATATTAAATGTACAGACACTAGGGTTACCTGTCTCCGTACAGATTTGAGCTTCCATCAAGAACAATGTCGCTTTAATTTATAATGTAATTGTTTCAGAAATTCAGCCAAAAGTCAACGTTCGCAACTGGATCTGTGCGTTGTAGTGTTTAGAACCAAATCAGGGCCAAGCGCTCAAGTTGGAAAACTCGTCGCTCACAGTAAAAGACAGGTAGCAATATATGTTTTATTAAACAAGTGAATTTAACGTTTCTTGGTATTGGGATGTGAAGCACTCTCCACATGTAATGTTGGCACTCGGAATATCAATCAAATTTCAGTATGGGACAGACATTTATTAAAAACCCAAGTTACAAACAAAATTGTCCGGAAGAAATCTCTTTAGCGATAAGACCGCCTGTTTTGTAAACACTTGTTCTGTTATCCACTTCTTTATGTTTCTTCTCTTGTTATGTGTTGTACAAATAAAGTATATTTTACTGTAAATTAATTTCGTTCCTAAACCATCCCCAGGTCAGAGGTTTCGTCGGTTGCCACAAGATGTTGGAAAAGGGCTTCTACCTAGTCGTATGCCTGGCCTTCAACCACTGGCATACCGGTCTAGAACTAGCCGACAGTTCAGCCTGGCCTAGGCACGTGTTAGCAGCTCACTCGTCCAAGCCTCTGGCAGTCGAGAGGCCTTCGTTACACCCCCATATATTAGCCGATGCGATTATAGGCCTCACGCTAGCGAGAGGCCAGAGGCATGAAGGGAGGCAGGGGATGACCGCGTATTATTTAACTAAGGTATGTTCTGAACATGATCTAGCTAGAGTATTGGAGCTCTTAGTGCAGAGTTCGTCCAGGGAAGTATTTCCAACATACCCGTTTCCGCGGGTATGACATGTACTCTTAGTCTCAATCCAAAACTGCCTGTTTGAATGGCAATTATATCCCTAAGCAAGCTATTTAGAAGTGGTAGAGATCGTCTGGGGAAGTACTACCTTATCCATTTCCGCTGTGAAGCAGTTAGTGCACTTGTATTACTGTGTCTCGGTTAGAAAGGTAAGGCCGGTGAAATTACAGGCACATGAGACTTAACAACTTCACGTCTCAGGGTCGACAACGCAAGTGCAATTCCCCTGGTGTAGCAAATGTCCATAGGCGGCGGTGACCACTTACTATAAGGTCCGTCTGCTTGTTTGTCGGCCAAGGTGGCACAAAAAACAAATCCTACAATGACCTTGAGTAACATATGATGTATTTTTATCTGAATCCAGGGTTGGGCAGGACTAGTGGTGATGGTAGAGAACCGTCATACGGATAAGTGGATCCATGTGAAATGTGACTGCCAGGAGAGTTACAATGTCGTGTCCACTAGAGGGGAGTTGAAAACTATCGACTCTGTGCCACCTTTGCATAGGTAAGTTCGCATCTATAATATGGTTTAGGGGTCCTATAATGCATAGACCGTCAAAAAGTACGATTAACCGAATATCAATCATCTGGTTTCCACAGTAAACGCACTGCTTAGTTTGGATCAGATAGCCGTGTGTAAAGAAAGTACTAGTATATAACCATATAGTATTTAATTTCAGTAGTAGTAGAGCTCTTAGTGGAAAGTTCGACCTGGGAAGTACTACCACCATAACCATATCCGCCGTGAAACACTAGTGCACTTGTATTACTGTATTTCGGTGACGAGGAGGCCGGTAAAATTACAAGCACGTGAGATTAAACAATTTCGGGTCGCAGGGTCGACAATGTATTGGCGGTGCCCCTATGTTGCCTAATTTATAAATGAGTATTATTTTCATCCAGGCAAGTGATAATAGTGCTGACCCAGCTGGAGGGCAGCGGCGGCTTCAGCATCGCCCACCGACTCACCCACCGGCTGGCGGGCGGCGCGCGCCTGCAGGACTGGGCGCCGCGCGCCGACGCCGAGCCGCGCCACCGGCCCGCGCTGCCGCCGCGCCTGCACGGCCTGCACGCGCCGCGCACCATCACCTAGCCGCGCCCACGCCCACCCCCAGCCCCAGCCCCAGCCCCAGCCCCAGCCCCAGTGCCCAGGTACAGTAGTAGCTGAACATATCTAACGCCATTTGTATAAGAGACAATACTGAGAACGACTTAAGTCTGTACCAAATACAGGGAGAAAAACGGTCATTGATCCCTTTGCAGGGAAAATCATTTTTTTGCTTTGGTTCATTTTTATCTGAATTTTTAAGTAGTATTTTTTTTCATGTGGAAAACTTTGTATCACGCAAAGGCATATTCACTTGCAAAGTAAGAAGTGTACTGACATATTTAAACAAAGAATAATACCAGTGGGTAACAGGAAAAACGAACCGACGATCAAAATTAATATATCCATACGCATATTCAAGGGCGGATTGAGGCCCACGGCTCGAAACGTACAACAGATTTCCAGACTGTTTAACAGCGTCATTCTCTCAACCCTACAAAACGCGTAAACGACAGGGAAACTATAACTAAATGTACGAATAGCGACTCAACTGTTTTTTTTCATGACATAATACCTTAGGACAATTACCGTTTTTCGCTTTGCGTTTGGAATAGACTATAATAACGTAACAGCCGCACATATGGCTTAAAGTCCGAATTTCCACTGCCGCTACAGCTTACATGTAGCTCACACGAATTGTTAAAATGACCGCCATCTTGAAACTGACACTGACGTCAAATAAACTGACGCGTACTGTGTATGGACCTCTTTGTTTGAATTGCGGTAGTCATTTAGATACAAAAGCCTAGTAAACAAAACTAATATATTACCGTTTGTTTACATATAGTTACAGTATCACATGTTTTAAATATGATTTTGTTCAGCTGCTTATGTTACTGGTTGCTGTTTATTATTTTCAAGAATACTCGAGATGAAATACTCTGCAGTGTTAGTTCTCGATTTTATTAATCTCATGCTTATTATCAAAGCAGTACGGTTGGAATTGTATCCACCGCGGTGTGAGAGTATATTGGATTTAGGTAAAAATAAAAGGAATTTAAAAATCGAATTCGATGATTATTAGTGCTTAGCTTGTGGATTGGATAGGACAATCTAGAGTAACCGATTTGAAAACTTAAATCTTGGCTTGTAAGGTTATTTTTTGAGTGTCGGTTTTAAAGTCCCATGCGATCCACAGAAGCTCGGCAAATCGCAGATAGGTAGTGACTAGGCCTAGGAAGCTATTGAAAGAAACTCATACTATATAGCTGTTAATATTTTTTCTACTAACACAAAATACAAATAGTTGAATCTTAAGTACTTATACACTTGGGGCCGAATAAATGTGTACATGAAATTTTTTATCAATTTTTTTAATTAAAAATATACTTAATTCGACCAGTGTATAAATACCAATGATGGAATAACGCGTAATATCATATAGGACGCACCGAGTGGTTATTTTTGACAGAAATGTAGTTTTAAGTCACTTTAACGATACATTTATCATTCATATATCACTTGTAGATTTATAAATAAGGCATTGTATAAAACCTTTGGTAGTGTGGTGAGAGCGATGATTATTTTCCAATGGATGATAATGATAATGATAATAAAGCGTTCGTTGTATGTAGTGGTTCTGTTAATATTGTAATCATGTTGTATGCATTAGTGTTCTCGCAATTTTCACGATTAAATTTAAGTGACACATTTTTATTTCTTATTGACAAATTAATTTACTGTTTTTCATAGATTTGCAATAATTATCTACTTCTTGAAAGCCATATGGTGATATATACTGAAAAATTATCACTTCTCTTCATCTTTTTATTCATTTGGAATTTATTAAAGTACAAAAATATATGACCACTTTTTTTGTCCGATCGTTTTTATTGACTGATTTATTTGTGTCTGATTAAATGATGAATTAACCTTTAATAACTTAAGTTACGTCGTGACCCTTATTTATAGCGTTTCCAAGCTCAAGTTCGCTCTTGAGATCGTTGCCAAAACATTCAAAGAACTGACTACTTTGAGAGCGATCTCAGTTGAGCTATAGATTCGGGCGATTGTTTCCATTGTAATGCACGATTAGTCAGTATGTTAGAGTGAGACAAAAGATAAGACATGTAAGAATCGTGTAAATAGGCGGCTATGTATTTTAGAAATTGTTAGTTTAATATTTATGCGATTGTATAAAATAAAAATTGCAATTAAGTTTAAAAAAGACAGTTGGATTGTTTTGTTTAATAAACAAAATGTTTTCATTCCAATAATACTCATTAAAAGTATTATATTTATTTTAATCAATTTTTTAATTAATTAATCTTTTGTGATTGTAATTATTCTTGCCATTTGGTTATGTACAACGATATAATTGTTTTAATTAAAATATTTATACACAATTATTAATTAATTGGGACTTCATAAGTCTGCGGTGGAATGTGGGCTTCATCACTGAAACCTCTGCCTACCTCTCCAGGGATAATGGGCGTGATGATGTGTATATAATATATAACTATAATTTTGTGTGCCCACAGTGTTTTGTATTGCATCTGAAATAATCGTTTCACAAGAATTTTATGAAAAACTGCATTTTATGTATTTTAAGTAACTAAGGTTGCCTAGAAGAGATTTCGCTTTTACTAAATATATTTTTCAAATTGACATTCGGAAATAAATTTCTTGGCTTAAGCCAATCTATTTGATCAAACAACACTGGCTCTACTCAGGTGAAATTGATTTGGAAATGCGACTTTGCTTTTTAGGCACCTTTACTATTTCTATAATACTTCTACTCATTATAGGGAACATGCTCTGTTATTCTGATTTATTTAATTTATTTTGATATGCTCAGTAAATATACACTTTTACATTTGTGTGTTTTTTAAGTAAGATATTGTTATTAAACTGTCAAATAGATTCATTTCTTTTATATTTTTTTAAAAGCATGTTCCCCCTTTATGTGTATCAGTTCTTTTATCATATCTGTATACCAGTTTTGAATAAATTAAATAATGTTTTTTTTTTATTTCTTTAAAAATACCAGTTTTTAACAGTATAATTAAAAAATGTGCATGTTTATTGAAATGTATTTTTGTGGCCTACAAAACAAACATTCGTGCAATATTTTATACTTTTGTGAATTTTATGTTTTAATATAATTAAATTATACACATTAATGGCACAAAAATGCACATTAACTATAAACATAATATATATTATATATAATAGAATTCATAATAATTATGTAAAGGTTATAGTCATTGTATTAAGATTAGATGGCATACGTTTATTTGAACCGCGTCACAGAAGCAGCCAAACAATTTTTGACTTTGTATCACAATGTTTAAGGTAGATTTTTCGAATTTATATTGGTAACGATTTTACTTTTGGAAATAAACAAATGTAATTTATTTTGATCTTTTTGTTTATAAATTTTAATGACTAAAATTTGATGTTAATTTAAAACTGTAACAAATGTTATACTAAGGTTATATTTTAATAATGTGCCATATACTATAGTTATCTTTTTATATTATACTAGCTGTCCCCCGTGTTTATTGTTATCATATATAGCCTATAACCATATACGAAAAATTCTGCGTCGAATGAATCTGTTTGAGATTAAGACTTCAAGGCAGCTCGATCGATACTTATACACAAGACAAAAAACGTTTGCGTTCATTTAAAGTTCGTTAGACATTTTATGGTTATAAGAAAATATGTAAAAAGGATTTTAAAAATTATATCTTTTTTAATTATCATCATTTGAGTAACATAATAAATTAATATTAATTTGGTTTGTTATATGGTACAAAAGTTTTAAAATAAAATTCAAAATTGTTTTGTTTTTCTTGTAGTATACCAACTTTTTGTTGTGTGTATATGTAGTTTTATATGGAGATCGTAGTTGCTACTAGATGGCGCTGTTTTTAACTTCTATACCGTTCAATTGATTGCCATCGAAATTGGTTTACATCTGATAACTTAGGACATCGGGATTCGATATCCATTTTTAAATACTGAAAAATCTATCGATTCAATATACAAATAAAAGTAGTTTTTAAATAGAGTTCCAAATTTGATAATCAACACGTATTAATTTCAGTCTGTAACATTCGTTTTTGCTACTTGTTTTAAAGAAAATAAGGTTTGTTTTACAATAACGTTTCGGAATGGGCACTAATTTTATACATCATTAGGAGTATTATCATTTCCGCTCACTAGATGTCGCTAGTTGGGACTTTATCTTGATTTTGAAAAAAAATATCTATAAATGCCAACTGAATTTTTAGATCTCAATTCCCTCGTTAATTTGTTAATCATCTATCACATGGTCAATACAGTTACTTTTTAGATGTATTAAAGAAAAAAAAAAACTGCGACAAATAATCTTTTACAATAATGAAGTAGTGATAAAAAAAAGACATCAGATTCATAAACAAGGAGTTATATGCTGCAAAAAGTAATTAAAATGACTTTTTAAACTACAATAATTGAAAAATTCTATAAAAAGAAATGGCAGGTTTAAAAAAGAGTTTATTTCAAAGTATTTCCTAATAAATACTCTGATAACATTTTTTTTTTAATTCAGTCGTGACAATTTGCTTGGTCGTAACATAGGTCTTATTGTCGTGTCGTATAACTTCACTATCTCATCAAAAAGGCTTCGGTTTCCATTAAATTGTTACGTGTTATAATTTAAATTTCATGTTACGTAATTCTCTCAGTCCCAACTAGCAGCATCTGTTGATTAGCAAATTGAAGCATACATTTTGAAATATTAGTTGATCAACATTCACACTTATATATTACACAGTAAGGACTAAGTTGGCGGTATAATTACTTACACTAGGCTCAAAGGTTTTAAACACAGATTAGTCCTTAGTATAAATCCCAAGCCCATAAACCGCCTTTTTACAAAAAGTTGAAAAACAGGTCCAGTAAAATATATTTGCCCCATTCTAACGTCATATACGAGTATAACAAAAAGAGACAGGGCTATCATGTAACTTGGGTCTTACATTACTTTCTTCAAACCATTTTTGCAATTACATAATTAAATTTACAGGATTTTTTTATAAGTCACTTTCTAACGTCACATAACAAAAAGAGACAAGGCTATTTTGAAACTTCAGTTTTACAAAACTTGCATCGAACACATTTTATAATCGTCTATGTATTTTTTCCACTCTGAAGCACTTTCAAGGTACTGACGCGCAGTTTTGTATTGATTTGTATGTTGGTCAACAGTAAAAAAGATTTTTAACAGATGTAATGAAGTTGTGCACTCAATTGTAACCCAGTATTTTTATATGTCGGTATGTTTTTTTTAACCTTGTGACGATATTGTGTTGTTTTAGTATGTAAGATACGCTTAATTTTACGTGTTAGTCATACGTGAATGCATGTTAATGTATTTATAATAAGATAAGCGAATAAAATTATTTAAATTTGATATCGACTTTTATTTTATCTGTGTAATGAATCTTGTCTCAAAAGTGAAGCTGGGTACTTGTGTGTCAGTGATTGAAATGAAAATATTATATTCAAATAGGCCTTTACAATCACTTATGAGTCTGATTCTAATACCGGTTCAGTAGGTTGTTTTTTACTGAGAAGAGCCGGCAAGATACTCAGCAATTACACGTATAAAAACGATCTTAAATATTATATTCAAATAGGCCTTTACAAGCACTTATGAGTCTGACTCTAATACCGGTTCAGTAGGTTGTGTTTTACTGAGAAGAGCCGGCAATAAATTCAGCAATTACACGTATAAAAACGATCTTAAATTGATTACAAAATATTTATTTATTTGATTTATTGAGTACATTCAAGTAGTTTTTTTTATACCACTTGTGCCGTCAAACAAGCGGACAGTCCACCTGATGGTATGTGCCGCCGCCGTCTATGGACATTTGCAACACTAGGGCCATCGCCAATGCGTTGTCGAACCTGAGACGTGAAGTTGTTAAGTCTCAAGTGCCTGTGATTTCACCGGCCCCCTTACCTTTCCAACCGAAACACAGTAATACAAGTGCACTACTGCTTCACGGCGGAAATGGGTAAGGTGGTAGTACTTCCTCGGACGAACTCTGCATTAAGAGCTCTACTACTCGATATCTCTTGTGCCGGGTACTATGCTGCTAATAATAATATCCCAGGACATTTTTACACACGGCCATCTCAGTCCTAAGCACGAACATATATCGTATCGAGTGCGCCAAAAACCTAGTATGTATGAAAAGTTTAACACCGCGCATACCGTGACGTTGCGCGATGTTCAATGTCCCATTGCATTGTTTTTTGGCGCACTCGATACGATAACGATACGCTTACGATGTTCGTGCTCAGCAGGCCTACCATCAACTTTTACTTATCCATTCAATTCCGATGCAATTCAGTTTAGGTGCCTAAACTGAATCGCTAAGATTCGTACCATGAAGTGCCTTTTGCTGACTGGCGTTTGAATCGCTCACGGAGGAATGAACGAACGAAATTTGTCTCTGGTCCGCGGTGAGAAAGAGATAACGCTATACCGTCGTTGCATAAGTCTGTCTCTTTTACTCGAACCATATGTGTTGCGTTTCGAAACCTAGTTGATATAATTTAGCGGTTTCGTTGTGTAAAAATTACAACAAATATATTTTAAAATTGCGCTATTGAGCATAAAATTAAATACCACTAAGGCTTTCTTAGTACTAAATTAATAATTAGTACTAATAAATAATCGTAATTTATATAATTTTTTACATTACAATTTAAAGGTTTGTTTAATGTTGTCGTAAAAATAAATTGATTATGACGAGTTTAGAGCGCGCCTCCACTCATGTTGGATTTGACAGAAGGCGGTTGTTATTGTTGAGATTTTTAGAGTTTTGTAGGTATCTCTAACTATTATTGAAAGAAAATTACGTGTTATTATTAGTACATATTTATTTTATTTATAAGTGTTTTAACGTTTCACTGACTTAAAATAATTGGTAATACGAATAAGGGCGCAAGTATCCTTGTGTAGTTTGTGTAATAATGTTATATTTTCATAATGTAAACTTACAAACTTCTTTATCTCAAACGCGTACCTAACTTAAGTACCAATGTATTTCAAGTGGTTTTTTTACAGTGATGAATCGCGTCGAAGAGTAACGTTCGGTCAACTTGAGCAGCTTTGGGAATTTCTGAACCGAAATAAAGACATAGCAACGGGCTTTAATAAAAAATCCTCAGTTCATCACACAGTTCTTATACCAATTGTTTAGACAACCGATATCTCTTTATGAATTCTGCATCTTCCAAATAAAAGGGGTCCGATTGTTACCGTGTTAGACGTCTTTTTTGTCGCCGTGTTGTGTTTATTTCATTATCATTTTCCATGAATTCAAAAAGGACTAATTCGTCAGACATCTACAATAAAAAATGCTCTACAAATCACTTGTTTACATTAACACATAAGAAACACAAAATATTCAACTGAAATACCTTGAATTACGTATATTTTCACTATTTTTTAAAAGTTATTAACAAAACGATTCACTTCACGCCAAGAAAGAAGCAACTTTTATTGGATCGCTTAATTTGACACTTAAACTATCCAATTTAGGTTGATATGTCACCTCATGGTACGAAAATGAACGAATGAAAACAGTTTGCCATCCAATTGCAGACTTGATTTGGCGTCAACCTAAACTGAATCGCGTTAATGACGTCGTGGTATGAAATAGCGGGGCAGTTTATTTTAGGTCGTCAAATGAATCGCAATAAGAGTTCATAGTAGGCCTGCAGGGCACAATCTTAAACTAAGCAGAGCTTGTAATGTGGTAACCAATATACATAAATACACTACTACTTCTACTTTTTTGCTCTAATTCTCATATTTATAAGAAAGCACCCTTTTATTACTTGTATGGTGCTGTCACACTGCACCAATGTCCGACTGAACATTTTGGCTTCGGTTTCGTTCGGCCACTGGCAAAAAAGCCATTCGTCCCAGCTAGTTTTGCTTGAAGGCAGACCATTCTAGCAAGTGCCAAAATTTTACGAACTGTTACAATTACGCAAGAGCACGATGACATTATTTCAAAGCGACTTATATTTGAAAACTTTTAAAGTTGTTCTAATCATCTATATTTAAGTTGTACGGAAAACATAAATTTTATGAATAAAAATATACACTTTTAGATTTTCTTTTGGTTAATAATAAATTTAATAAAACCATACATTTGGTTAGAAACTGACCCTAAGTCGAAAATTACTGCAGTTATTAAATGTTCAGAAACTTTATGTAACACATTCACTATAAAAGCATACTAAAAGTGTTGTATAATTCACCGCAAAACATTTTTTAACGATTTAAAGAAATGAATAGTTCAGACTTTCTCCAAATGATGATGTATTTTGTTGCAATATTTCTATAAATAAAAAATCACTTTCTGGTTTGTCCACAAAACACCAAAAGTAGTCGATAGATTGACTAGAAAATTTGATTTCATAACAGTGGTGGCTGGTGGCACCAGTATCTTTCAGTCAATGATTAGGCTATTCTACTCTAATTTTATAAGCTCACATAGACGTTCGCACTATTGGGGGCACGAGCCGTTGTGTTAGATGTTAGGCATATATCTAAGTACATAGGTAGGTACAAACAAAGGTACATAGTATAATTAACCTGGCTTACATAGTACCTCAACAGATTAACATTTACAAAACACTTTAAGGCTAATCGTTATTGTAGAATAGGAATCTATACACTTATGTTAGAACACCTAATTAATTTATCATTCCATATTGCGCCGACAGCGAGGATGATGTCGAGGCTGATGACTTTGTGTCAGTGTGGGCGGTGTATCGCGAGCTGCAGCTATCTGAGCATTGGTAATTTCGTCGTTAAACTCGGTGAGAAAGTCTCGGTCTGCGAACGCGACTAATTCGGGACAGAGTATAGGACCAGGCCTTTATTATAAATAAATATCCCTTGGACATTCTTTACACACGGCCATCTGATCCCAAACTAAGTAAGCACCATATGAAAACCAGATACTGAACTAGAACTGATATACTACTATTTTTTTCTAAATTCATACTAATATAGATATTTATACCCATACACAAAACAAACAGATATGTTATGCACACAAATGTCCAGGATGGGAATCGAACCCGCGACCTTCGACTGGCAGTCAGAGTCGCTAACCACCAAGCCAACTGTCCTGTCAAATATTATAGGTGGATGTTTATGATAAATTTAAACAAAACGAAGTGGCGGCGAGAAGCCCTAAATTGCCTGACGGTCGGTAATTGTAAGTCCATGAAAACACTGGAATCTTTATCCCATGAAAAATCTTTATTGCTAATGAATGCGGGTAAAACCACGGGGCGTCACCTAGTGGTTTTACAAAGTACAAACTTTTGATTGCCACTATCTTCTTGCATATGAGAGTACAATCTACGCCCCCGACAAACCGGGAAAAGCAGTTACAAGACAGCTTAGCCATCAAGAGATCATTTCCTGAGCGCCCTGCCATTCCTTTTGCTTCAACATTGTATACACAGATGTAGGGGTAATGTAAGAGTTTGTGAGCGCACTTGTATTTGTTTCTTTAAGATCTTCTATTTATTTATTATTTAATTAACAGCAGGTTTATCGTCTACTAGCTGTCCCTAGCTTTTACCCGCGTTCCCGAGGAATATAACATTTTCCCGGCACACAAAGTGTCCTATGTTACTTCTAATACCTCAAAAAATATGTGTACAAAGTTTCATGATGATCGGTTAAGTAGTTTTCGCGTGAATGCGTAACAAACAAACTTACTTTCACATTTATAATATTAGTAGGGGTTTAAGTCAATCGTGGGGTTTTTAAATGACGAATAAACCATATATTAAGAGAATGACATTTGGGATATTAATAATTAAAAAGCATGGCGTGTCGTAAAGACTATATGTCAGGAAACATTTAAATTATTTATCAAGCATTTTTGAATAGTACATATTGTGTTTATAATACATTATTTTTCTTTACACAAATTAATATGAATTTCGAAGCCCTCCCGTAAGAAGTTACACATAAATATCTGGCTAGATTGAATCTGTAGTTTAGTTATTCTGCTCCTAAACAACGAGGCCTCCGAGATTACGTTTCACGTGTTTACGTAGTTAACGAAAAAGATAGAGCTAAGAGGTCGCGATGAAACATCATAGTGTCATTTACTGAATCAAACACCAGCGGCTCGATTCTGTAAGGAAAATGACACTAACTCGAGGTTGTTTTGTCGCGGCCTCCATACTCTGTCTCTTTCGCTAACTACGCTAATACTACTAATCACGTGAGAGATAAGCTCTCCGAGGCCTCCTTGAAGCGGCTCGCCGACGAAGCGTGTATTAGCTGAATAAGGGGGCTGTAGTTTAGTTATTCTTACTCCTAAACAATGAGTCCTCCGAGATTACGTCTCACGTGTTTACGTAGTTAACGAAAGAGACAGAGCTAAGAGGTCGCGATGAAACATCATAGTGCCATTGACTGAAACAAGGTACAACGGGTATTACAATGACTACGCTCAATCCTCCCAGTAAACACACATCCATGGCCACATCATTTAACTCCTCTGGTTCATTATGAGCTAAGAATTTCATCTCAACGGGGAAATTGTACAGTTTTATGGTGTGACGTTTTACGGGCTTTTTTTTAACACGATGGCTCTGTTATAATTGTTTTGCGCCCCCTGGATTTTAACGTCATATTGCTTCCCAGATGCATATACATATGTAATAATAATATATTTATTTATTTCTTTCACAAAGGTTGCTTAATTACTAGATGGAACAGAAATAATAATGCAGTTTCCAAATATAATGTCCTTTGTGAGAGACTGGTGTCTGTACTAGGAACTTGCCTGTATTACAGATTATCAGGCTCTCCCCTGGGAAGAATACTGTTTTATGTGACAAACATTTTATTAGTTATTTTAATAAATAATTATTTGAAAAATTTAAATAAAATATGGAGTAGAATTTTAAAATGAAACTTCTTATGGGAGGATCTTTCTGTGTGACGAAAAATAAATGAATGATAAACACAATCTATGCTATTCAAAAGTGATTGATGAATAATTAAAATGTTTCCCTGTAATACAAAAGTTTCACTTCTATCGTGTGTCTTTGCTACACTGTTTTCTTTTCTATGTTTTGTGCAGTCCGCGAAAAAGTAGTTGAACAGATCCAAGTACCACTGTTTGTACCAGTGTTTTGTACTATACATAAACTAAGACAAAAAAAAAAGTTTTTTACAATGTAATGCTAAAATATTTATTTACTTTAACAATTAGAACGGTTTTCACCAATAACACTAATTACACATATCTACTAAAAAAAGGATAACAATAAATGAATTCAATAAATTTACAAAAACTAAACCTATTACTCTAACGTCTCACAATACCTCATGCATTCCACAACTATCGTCTGCCATCCGTCCGCTAACAGATCACATTCAGGTTTCTTACACAATTTTCCTCACTCAAATATTTCATTCTTTAGTAGTAGGTACATACCATGTAATAAATTGTATTTGATTTTAGAGATTTCATGAGAGTCCGAGGTGGAAGAGACTGGTTTCCATAACACAGGCTTCGGCTTAGCTCTGAAACCAGTTTCTCCAACAAACTTTAATATTATAAGTCATTTTTAAGCCTTGTTCAAAAATATCTAGTTTGTAGATATGGAGAAAGGAAATAAACATTATTATTATTATTATTACTCAGTAGTGTGTTCAATATAATAATAAAATCAAATAATGAAACCCATCTTATGTGACTCAGATTCTTCTATGCTTCAAGACGATATCAATAGACTTGCAGAATGGTGCAGAGCAAACAAGATGTTGCTAAATATTGGTAAATGAGGGAATGGAAGTAAAAAAACTGAGCAGTGTTGGAGTTCAGATTGACCATGCACTGAAGTTCGATGTGCACATACTGAGAATTGTCTCAAGATCTTTCGGGGTACTGGGATTTGTTTTGCGTAACAGTAAAGAATTTAAGAGACCATATACAAGAATTAAGCTTTTTAACACACTTGTCCGTCCAATCTTAGAATATAGATCAGTGTTATGGAATCCGCATTATGAGGTATACATCAAAATATTGGAGAGTGTGCGAATGCGGTTCATTTACCACCTGTGCTATGGAGATCAAATGGCAAAACAATTAACTAGCTACACTGAATGGTTGAGACACTATAAGATTGAATCACTAGTCAATCGTAGGAAAAAGCTGGACTTCATTACTCTTCATAAAATTTTGAGTGGGTCAATAGACTGCAGTGAACTATTGGGCTCATTAACGATTAGAATCCCAACTCGCATTCCTAGACATAACACCTTTAATTTATTTAAAATTTTTGGCTCAAAAACAAACTTAGGTCACTATGCCGCTGTACCAAGACTCTGTAGGCAATATAACATGTTGGCTAAGACCACAAAGCTAGATATCTGCGAATCTCTGGAAAAATATAAAAAATATCCGAAGGAGTTATTGCTAAAAATCTCGTAATATTAAATATTAAGTTTTACTCAATTTTGTTTATCCTTTTTAATCTTCTTATATTCTTGTTTTCACTTCTTAAATTTAATTTTAAATTTTTATTATCACTGTTAACTTGTTGTTAAGTTTATTGAGCATGCTGTGGTCTCCTATAATTGAAGGAGTACACCAATGTACACCTCTTGCAAACTATGTTTTATGTCATTTAATGTGTACATTTTTTGTTGGAGATCCTAAATAAATAAAAAAAGAATATAGCTATAGTTCGAGGTACAGGAGACATTGAACGCGTGACAGTACGACACGTCGGAACAGCAAAAAAATGATTTGCTTTAGTTTTGATGGTTACCTATTCTATTTCCTCTATCTTTAAAACACGTTATATGCCTTATTTCATAGATATAAAGTTCAGTTTGGCTCGCTACTCACGTACGTAATAAAATCAATCTCGAGGCTACATACAAATAATGCATATTTTTTACAGGATTTGAAGTTATTTTACTATGGTCTGTCATCGTAATTATGGCTTTCTATCTAAGTATATTAGCTACCTTACCCCCATTATGGATGTACCGAATTGGAAATTGTATTTCTTTAAAAAAACCAACCACAAATAAAAAATACAGCACTATTCTTTGACCCAGTTTTTATAAAAAAGAACTATGTATAAAAAGCGAATGTACTTAGCATGTCTTGTATGAGTTTTTATATCATTCTGTGCAAGGATTCCTGAATTAAAGTTGTCGAAATCTACTTGGCCACTTTACACGTAAGAGTGCTATATCAATTGATGAATCATAACTTAAAACAATAACGATGATTTTTCTATGACATTCTTGGATATCAAAACGGATCATTTATATTCCGAAAACTTCAGAACAACTATTAAAGTTGTAGAGCTCTTAGTGCAGAGTTCGTCCAGGGAAGTACTACCGAATACTACCTTCCCGTTTTCCGCCGTAAAGCAATAGTGCACTTGTATTACTGTGTTTCAGTTAGAAAGGTAAAATACAGGCACATGAGACGTAACAACTTCACGTCTCAGGGTCGTCAATGCATTGGCGATGCTCCTATTGTTGCAAATGTACATAGGCGGCAGTGACCACTCACTGTGTGGAATGTCTGCCTGTATGTCAGCCTACATGATATAAAAAAATGGTGCGCGATAAAATTATTCCAAAAAGGTCACTATAACTACTTGAAAGGTAGAATTATTTTCTGTCAATTGAAAAAAAAAATCTAAAGCTAATAATTTACGAATGAAAATAAAAATCAAAAAAATATCAGAGTGGGAAATAACTTATTGCAGTCACGTAGGGACACGTTCCTCCGAATGACGCCCTCCGTCCTCCCAGAGGACGCGTCACATTTGTATCAAATCTGTTCTGACTGTTAAAACAAATCTTGATGGCTTTTAACGTAGGTACCGACATATTTTTTTAAAGGGAATTCTTTATTGCTTCTTTGAGGTTAAATAAGAGAAATGCTTGGATGAATTAATATTGGGTGTTACTTTTGCTATTTTTGTTTTCTTAGTCTCAGTAGAATCCAGTTAAATAAGAGAAATGTTTGGATGCCTTTATGTAGGGTGTTACTTTTGCTATTTTTGTTTACTTGGTCTCAGTAGAATTCAGTCAAATAGCTTTTTTTTCATCAGTATTTTTAGGTTATAGCAAATTTAAAAAAAAATTCAAAATTCAAAACCATTTATTCAGTTTAGGCCTTCGGAGGGCACTTATGAAGGTCAAATTTAAAGTTACTGAAGCTATAAAAAATAAAATAAAATTGACGTCTCGTATTCTGTTTGCCAAACCTATCATTTGATATCCCATGACACGGAGAATTACCATCTTGTCACATCCGCCATTTTGGATTTAGAATCACGTAACATTGCTAATCCGATACTTCTGTAAAGTGCTCCTAGTTTATTACCGGGTAGTTTAGAATTTTGTCTTATTTGTTTATGTTTTAGCTATTTCTATTAACTAAATTTGGTGGCCTATAGCTTGTTATATAGTTCTCTTTAGTAGTTATATCCAGTTGAAACAAAAAGAATAAGTTCTGGGAGACTGTTTGACTTCAAGATAAACAACTGATGATAGGAACATTAAATTTGGAGTTAAGCTTCTAATTAGAGGAATGGAAGCTTCTCCTGAGCTAGATAATATAAATCTATCACTATATATAGGTAATATAGTTTTTATTAGACGTACGCTGACAAACGGGCAGATAGATAGTCCATGTAATGGACCGTGGTAAGTGATCACCGCCGCCTTTGGACATTTGCAACACCAAAGGCATCGCCAATGAGTTGTCATCCCTGATACGAGAAGTTGTAAAATCCCATATGCCTATAATTTCACCGTCCCCCTTACCTTTCTGACCGAAACACAGTAATACAAGTGCATTACTGCTTCACGGCGGAAATGGACGTGGTGGAAGTACTTTTACAATTTATAGATGGTGTATCAAGAAAGGATTTAACGAAATTCAATAGAGAAAGTTAAACAGGCGATGTACGTTTTGCATGACAATTCTACTGAAACCTGGGACGGGTTGCTGGGTAAGTTACAACTACATAACTACTTAGTATTTGTGATGTGACTGAGAATCGTTTAAAAGCTGAGAACTTGAGAGCATGAAACTTATCCATTAATCAAACTCATTATGAATAATATATCTAATTCCGTTTCGTTCGTACCTTCATCTCGGTCAAAGGTAGACATCTCAATGACATTTCGCACCCGCCATTTTGTATCAGAATAATGTTGTACAGAGTTTCTCACATTTGTTTCTAAATTTGCAGCTTCTGTATCTGTCAATAAAAAATTGGTACTCTACTGGTTTTATGTATGGCAACATTTTATTATAATTTGGATTTATTTTTGCCAGTTTTGAGTTTTAAATTAACACTAACACACTGTCTGACTGTCTCCACAAAAGGTTTTAATACCATTGACGGGTCAGCTGGCATGGTGGTTAGAGACCCTGACTGCCAAACCGAAGGTCGCGGGTTCGATTCCCACCCAGGACAAACATTTGTGCATGAACATGTCTGATTGTTCTGTGTCTGGGTGTAAATATCTATATAAGAATGTATTTAAAAAGTAGTATATGTAATATATCAGTTACCTGGTAGCCATACTACAAGCAGTACACTCTGCTTAACTTGGGATCAGGTAACCATGTGTGAAGAATGTCTTAGGATATTTATTGTGGTCGTTCTACTAGAACAACATTTTACAGGCTTTTTGATACAAAACGTATTCAATTACACTACATTTATAGTTGGTTTGTTTTTGCTTTTTAAAATTTGTACAATTAAATTTTTTGAACAATGAACTATTGGATCTACATATTATGAACTTTATTTCAAAAGTAATAAGGTAATGTTTTCGATGACAGTCTAAAACGTCAAAAGTTATTCTCTAGGGTTTTGTAATTGGACCATAACTGGTGTGCTAATATTAATGCCTTGAAAAAAATACCATCAAAATTATATTGTTCTAAAATAGCGGGAAAATAATTAAAGGTTAAAAATTAAGTTATTATTTCTTTGGAGTGAAAACTTCTTTCTCACCGTTGTGATTTGAAACTCGAAACGAAACAGCGAAAATTAAAAGAGACAAACATATACATCTATAGTCTGTGAGAGAATGAGATGGGTAGTTTTTTGAAGGTTTCACATCTATCGCGTGTGAAATACATTCTTTTTTATTTTTAGCGTGAAGGTTTTTATTATGAATTTATTTTCTTCTTTTCGAAATATCAAAGTGCATCGGACGTTCTTTCTATCAACAGGGCGACTACAACGTTCTCCCTTAGGAAATTAAAAGCGATACATGTTGCGGGATATGTTCCTAATGTAACACAGACTGAAATAATAATTTTATATTATTTATTTGACCCGTAAAGTTTTTTGTAATGCTTTAAAATTCTCGCAATTTCTTATTTATAATGTGCATGTATTATACATAAAAAGCTGTCTCCTAAATTACTCTATCTAATAAAATAAACCGCATCAAAATCCGCTGCGTAGTTTTAAAGATCTAAGCATACATAGGGACAGGGAGACAGCGGGAATGGACTATTTCACATCCAAATCAGTGGAGCATTTTGCATCTTTGACCTTCATAAGTGCCATTCTAGGGCCTAAACTTAACAGGTAGGTATTTATAAAAAGTAATTGACTCAGGCGTGGCCGTGCATAAATCCATTATAAGATTATACAAAAAAAACATTTCCATGTTTGGGACTTGACTGAGAAGGAGATCCAGCGGAATTAGTAACTAGATATTTGTTTTTTTATAATTGTATTTTAAAAATTTTTATTTTGAACCTTACTCTAAGCATCCAGGGTATGGGATGATGTGGGCGAAGGCATTAAGCACAGAAAGTCTAGACGGAAATTGGGTTCTAAGTGCAAGGTGTCGGAAAACACCATTGACCATTGAGGCATTAATGAGTGAGGAAGCCAATCAGACGAGTACTACAAAGTACTCTTCCACCATTACTAGGTAGGCAGTTCTTATGTCAAAGGTAAAAAAAAAAACGTTAAATTAAAAATAAAACTAGTCACATTTAATCAGTTCTTTGGTGTTCAGTCAATTACAGACGAAGTTTATGCAATGCTGGAGTCATCTACAACTATATCCTCAGTCCACCCACACTGATCCCTCCACTCATTAATATCCAAGGTGTACTTTGAAGTGATGTTTTTGAACTCCTCGATTTCGCACAGCAAGTCGCTGCATCCATCAACTTGAAGATAGAGAGGCTCGTCTCCAGGGGACTTTACGTATACGGGCTGTAAGAATTAGAAAATGCATTGAATATATTCTGAATTCAAACCTGGTGGATTTAACAACAGTGGGCTATTGACGGGCCAGTTGGTTAGGTTGGTTTCTAACCCGGCCAAAGGTCTGGGGGACCATGAAAACCCAAGACAATGATTTTCTGCTTTAACATGTTTATTCTGTGCCTAGGTTAAATAAAATGTTATGAAATATATTTATTCAAATAGGCCTTGACTTAGGGACTTATGTTAACAAGTCCCTGACTATTGAGTCAGACTCTATCTGACACACTTTCAAGATGTTAATATCTATCGAAGTATGTATTTAGAAAAAAGTATAAGTAGTATTAATTATCTGGCTTATAAACGCTCAGTCAGTAGAACCCATCTGGTTCTACAAAGAACTGTACCACCATGTTATGGTTTCCTCACGAGTTGAAGCTTGTAGGAATCGAAGCCAGCCTCTTATGACGGCATTCGATGTCACCAGGTGGTGGTGCTTTCATTTAATTTTGCAATTAGATCAGAAATTACTAATTAACTTACCAAGACAACATATTTTCCAGTTTCAGTTACTTTTCTTAACTCTAAAGAGAATACGGCTCCATACTTCGGGACACCTTGCCTGGGTGTGATCTGTGAGACGGCCATGATAGAGAACACGTTGAAGTCGTGTGCTGAATACAATTGGACCTTTTGCACATCTTCTCCGGATATAGCATCATCAACCACGTTGAAGAACTCGTTAAGGAGTACACCTGGAAATAGATTTTAATGGATTGACGTATTGGAGTACCCTTTAAGTCTGAGTTTCAAACCTACGAATAGGTTCATCATCGGCTTTTTGGTACAAGAAAACCTCGTGAGTTAACTGATATACCTTATAGGGCAAAGGAATGTTTGGTCCGCTTAACACTAATCATACCAACACTTACTAGGTACCTATTTCTACTATAGGGGGTAAAATGTGCCTTTATGTTTCCTGCTTGAATGTATGAAATATGGTTGTTAGGAAGGGAAATAAATAGTATAACTGTATATTAATTAGTAAGAAAAAGTCATAAAGTCAAATGTGCAAAAGCTGATACTTGCATTTTCAACGCAAAGTTAAAAATGGGTCATTCGACCCGGTTATGGTATGTTTAGTGTTAAGGCACTGAGCCTACATTTGGGCTCTGTTCTTTTGTAAAAAAACGAAGATATAGGAACAAGGGTAATACGTCCCCACTGCAGAGGCAACTGCTGCCCTTTGTAGCTGGTCCAAATCAGCATTTTTCAATTATGTTGGGTCGGTGTAGTATGATGTATACTCTACAGTACTCATGTATGTATTCTGTCTTTTCTCCATCTAAATGACGGTCCCGTTGGTGTCGTGGTTCGATTCCCATGCAGGGCAAGCAATTATATACATTAATAGGACTGGTTAATAGTATATCAATTATCTAGGTCCGAGTAAGAGTTTTACTTGGTTTTTGGAATACAGGAGTGTAAAGAATGCTCCAAGAAAATATTGTTATCATATTCCATCTATCACTTAATTCATACATCTCTTCTTTCTTCCTAATCACCATATGTACTCACCAGCTTGCAATGCGATGTAGTCGTCATTACCGAAAACGATGTCGATAGCTTCACCAGCAATAGCTTCAATTTCGGGGTATAGTTCCTCCAGAGATGGATCAAGGGGCAGACCCAAGCTTATCTGTAAAGTTTACCAATCATTATTACTTCTGCAAAATTTAGGGAACCCATGGCAGATCACACAGTAGGATCATACTCCGTGTGGCATGATATCTTCATCCTTATATTTTATCATCAAAAAGCAAAGCACAGCATCAAAGTCTCGAGCTGGCAGGTGCGGATTTCAAAGAAGAAGTTGATTATTTTTTATCCAAAAGCTCAAACACCGGGACCCACCCTCCCAGCTCAGTGCAAAAGTGACTCAATCAGAGATGATCCAAAAGTGATTTTTTGAGTTAAGACCCTATCGTTCTGAGGGTGCGATGTGTATGGTGGTGTAATTCTATGAGCATCATCAATTTAGACCGGGTCAGATCTTAAATATGACTTTTCACTGTAGGGCATGATCGAGATTACTAACAGTATATAGTATCAACTATTCATAATGGTAAAATATTATTTCATTCTAACACTAGCATTTCTGACATTTACCTGAGCAGTATAAACATCGTATACACCATATGCCAGTGCTGGCATTTGGGTGATATTAAACGCGAGCAGGTCAGACCACTCATTCAGAGAGTTACTGAACCTGGTCATCGACGAGGGATTGCTCAGGAAGAAGCCGTAGTAGGCTGTCAGGTAGTTGGGGCAGTTCAGCATAGCGAGGTTCTGAAAATAAATTTGTGCTTAGTATTTTATTTGTTACTTATCAGCTTTCTTTCCGGTGCTTCCAATACTTCAACTCCATGTTCTGTTGTAATGTCGTATTCACAACAATTATGGGATAATAGGAAGGTTTCCATTTATCCCGACATTCCTTATCATCTAGTCCTTTTCTACTCATTTCTGATATCTTTAATTCTAATATCAATGGTAATTTGTCTGACTTGAGAATTAATCCTACGATCTCAAAATGTGCTTAGGGGTTTGGGATTTCCTAATATAAGGTTCTTACTTACTTATCAAAAATGGTTAACTTACGAAATCATATTTTGCCTGAACAGTAGTATAAGGAACCGGTGTCCAGTTGATGTCGTCGCTCCAGTTGTTTTCACCAACAGGATAGACTGCGGCCATTGCAGCGAGGACCGTCATCTTGGTACGAGTGGAGTCGGTGGAACGAATATAAATCTCAGAACGGTTGTACTGCGGCGACAGAAGATCATTGTACCTCTCACGTATGTATTGTCCGAGTTGGTAGCCACGGCGTTTACCAACCTGCAAAGGAAATAAGATTTTAGGTAAGATCATATAAAAAACAAATATCTAGTAACTAATTCTACTGGAACTCGTTCTCTGTCAAGTCTCAAACAAGGAAACTCAGCAGGAAATCGACACGTGTTTCGCTTCTACACGACGCATCTTCAGGACGTATTAGAACCGCTGTCACTGAGTCGACGCACTAGCACCACAGACGTGTTACCTCGCCGACCGCCGGACAGAAAGTTTTCTGTTCGGTGTTTGAGTTTCCTTGTTTGGGTCTTGACAGAGAAGGAGATCCAGCGGTTAGCATTAGTTACTAGATCTAGTTTTTTTTGTATAATTTTACAATGATTTTCCGCAAGACCACGTCGAGTCAATTAGTGAAGATTTAAGGTCTTATGGAAAATTATATTAAATTACTCATTTGCTTGGTCAGTTTCCAATTATTGGGGGTTGGCGCTATATTTAGATTTCTATCCATTCTTTGCATTATATATTGCAAGGGTATTGGAGTCGCTAATCCACTTTGGGAATTCTTGTCTATCCCGCTCGGTGCAAGGTAAAGTGCACGTGGTCATCGGTAAACGACTTTCATCGCCTCTTACGACACCCTTGAGATGAATTGGGATGATAGTGTTCGACTCCGCTCCCACACCGGTAAGCTAAGGAAAGTGGACTTAGTGCAAGCGTAGTTAAGTAGAGTTTGCTAGATTACTACAGCAATTTCGACAAAAGAGTAGAATAATTAAAAGGAGATCTAAACACACACGATTTAGAGTGCAATATACTTTGAAAAATAATTATCCAAAGAAAAGAAAGAAAAAGACCTAAAAATTTCAAACAAAGCAATGCTCGTATTAGACAACTACAAAAATAATTAATAGATTACTATGTTTTATAAAATATGGACATTTACACTCAGACATAGAACAAAGTCATGTTTTGATAAATACATAAATGATTGTCCTGGGTGGGAAAGGAACCCACGACGAATGGCATGGCGTCCTCTATTTATTCGATGGGTAATTGGTGGCTAAAGGAGGTGAAACTTTATCTAATGTGACTAATAAAGGAATCAATAAATTGTCTACAAATAAGCCAAAAGATACCAGATAAGATAAGTGGTGTTATTTTATTGTGAGCTAAAGTCATGGACAAAGTCTGTCTGTGACGATTCAGTTTTATGGACTGAATGTCTTTATTATGAGCTAAAGTCATGGACAAAGTCTGTCTGTGACGATTCAGTTTTATGGACTGAATGTCTTTATTATGAGCTAAAGTCATGGACAAAGTCTGTCTGTGACGATTCAGTTTTATGGACTGAATGTCTTTATTATGAGCTAAAGTCATGGACAAAGTCTGTCTGTGACGATTCAGTTTTATGGACTGAATGTCTTTATCTATGAGGGTTACTTTAGGTTCTTGAATAGAAACAAGAATCTGCAATCTTATTTCTTTAAGAGAGAATTTAGAATTAGGACTACAGATTATGCAATTACCCTTTTAATATAGTAATTTTTCCTCGCGGTTCCAGCCGCGTTCCAGTTAGGGGTAAAATTATAATCTAGCTCGAGAAATGGGCTATCAAATGCAAAATTTTTCATATTCGACGGGTATTACCAGAGATTAGCGCGGTCACACAAGAATAAAAACAAATGCTTCAGCTTTATATTAGTATAGTCTTATAAGTGCAGGACATCGCTAAAAACTAAACGGTATGGAAGAAGCTACACCAAAAAGAGCTCAGCTCTTTAATAAAAAAAAAAAAAATGCTTAACGTTGTGAAAATGCAATGAATCAAAATAGACTCTTATAGATAATGGGCATAGGGCCGAGAAGTATAAGGGTCACTTCAAAGAAAACTGAGAAAGCAGGTGAAACCAAGAGGCGCAAAGTCGTCTTGTAAAAATCTGTGTCACTTATCAGCTCGAATCCTGCTCGATTGATTGAGCTCAGATACTGCAAAAGCCGATAGTATTTCTTTGATAGCCACTGCATGGTATTGCATAGTTCAGGAAGTTGTAATAATGAAGCGATCCCTGAACCTTGGTCTGATGAAGATTGGTAGAGAGTGCATGCAAGTGACTTAACATAATTAAATCAAAGCCTTCATAGACACACAATAGTAGACTCTATCGCCAGTTTGGAAGATTGCGTAGGCCTTCACGGGTAATAGACTAACACCGGTTCTTAAAGTTGCTCATGAGATAAAAGGGAGATTAGGAGACGCTGGAGTGTACCAATGACCTCACTTTAGATTTTGCGCCAAATAACGCGTGGTTAGCAAAAACATTATCAAATTGGTGACTTTGATGGATGTAAGGTTTTCCCAGATTTTATCTTTCATACACACCATCTATATTATCTATCTATAGTCTCTTATCTTGCTATACTTTCGCGATCAACAACCTCTGTTAAATCTCCTCCTACATTCACTCTTACCACCACTCTGTCATGAATAAATTTTGATACTTACATCAGTGAGTTGACCATATCCATATGCCTCAGACAGCAGCTTCAGCTCTTCAGGTTTGTCGCTGAACGCCATGGTGGCCTCAATTGGAGTTCTATCACCATGACGATGGACCTGGAAAGAAAACCACATCATAAACCTGGTCAGAGAAGAACATTTTCAGCAAAAAATATCCAATAGAACATATAGAAGAATTAGGGACATTCTTTAACTACGGCCATCTGATACCAACCTAAGTAGAGCTTGTACTATGGAAATTAGATATCTGATATACTACATCTTCTATATACATATATATTAGCAAGGTAAGGCAAGGGTTCCTTTGACGCACCATCACCTCAAAACTATTGAACAAATCGGAATGGGACTACTACTATTGGACGCGGATTTTTTCGTAGCTATAGCCTATAATGATATCGATAAACGCGAGTGAAGCTGCGGGGGACAGCTAGTACATACATAAATACCTACTTATATAGATATTTTCTCTTTGACAGGTGTGGGCACACTATTGAATATCTAATCTTGATAAATAGTATCTAGAATATGGGAGAAGTAACACGCAAAATAAATAAATACATAAACAAATATTTGGTTTGTTTCATTGATACTCGAATATTTTAAACTTGTTCGGGTAATAATTTTTTATTTATTTTTAATGTTTTTTTATGTTCTAAACAGATCATGAAATAGATTTGGCGTAAATAATAATATTGCTTTATGCATTCAAACATTTTTTTACGACTAATAGACGAAACTAAATTTTCAACTAACTTTAAAAATATTACTCCGTTTCTTGCCGGTTCTTCACAGCTGAAGGCTGATCAGAATCGGTGGTAGCTTCAGTAATTTTGACCATAAGAAAACCACTTCTGGGGGTTCTACTTAATTTTATTTTGTGGTTGATTTTGAAAACTAGCACTACTTCCAATGGTGCCAAGATCAATAATTCATTGTATTTTTGTGATGCAGAGTACCGTACCAAATAATGAACTTCAAACTAATGTTAACAATTAAGGTTAGTCAAGACTTTTACACTAAACGGACAAAACTTGGTGGTTTTTATTAGAGCTATTTACTTTAATGAATTTATGTATACTGTTGAAATGAAAAAAAAAAAAAAAACAAACAAGAGTTGCAAATGTAGGCTGACTTTGACCTTCAAACGTGCCCTCGGACCTAAACAGAATAAATGGTATTAAATTTCTTACCAGCAACGTCAAAACTAGCTCAGTTCCAGAAGTAACAGAATCGTCTCCGAAACCAAACTCTGTGGTAGTTAACAGAAGTAAAGCAATGATTTTAAACATTTTAAATGTATATGACTAGTTTATTATTAAAATGATTAGTTCTGCTAATGACACACCTAGAATGTTACTTTGCAAATATATACTGTCAATTTTATGAGCATTACAATCAAGATTAAACTGTGATTAGGTGTTTTTAGGATTCATTTTGAATGTTCATAAAACGGTTGGTATCCTTAGACGGTTAATTCGGAGACTTTCTAAATTAGGTTAATGGTTTGAATTATAAAAAAACAATTACATTGCTGAGCTTCTTGCCGGTTCTTCTCAGTTTACCGCTAACTTCCGAAACGCAGTAAAACTCAAGCCAATCCAAAATTATCTTATTACTACTTTACTATAATAATAATAACCTTTATTCAAATCAACTTAACCTAATCACAATATTCTAAAGCAAACATAAAAGAAATATAAAACTTTATCCAGTATTTACTGGTTTTGTATCTTCTGCAGATCTGTTTGCCAAACGATAAACTACTTTACTACAATATTATAAAGCGTATGTTTGGATGGGTGTTAGATACTCAATCACTTTTGAACAGCAGAACGGATCTAGATAAAATTCGGCACAGTGATAGATTATAATCTAGAATAGCACATATGCCGGGAATATGCAAGATCCCTCGGAAACGCGGGTAAAACAGCGGGGCACAGTAAATAAATATAAACATGATTAAGAAAAGGTTTACTTTTAAAAATAAATTTATTAATGTCACCTAACCAGAAATAGTTTAACCATTCAACACATCAACCTACGTAAAAAATATCGTATTATGTAGATAAAAATAATTTTCTTTAGACTATTTTAAATCATAGTACATCTATTGAAGAGCAAAAAGCGCTATTTCTATTCCTTTGAACACTACAACACCTACTCATTTAGACACGCCAATTCGCTTGGTGTATAGCGGTCAGACTGCCAAGTCGCTGGTCGCGGGTCCGATACAGGACAAACATTTGTGTGCTTGAACATGTCTGTTTGTTCTGTGTCTATAATATCTATATAAGTATTTTTTTACAAAAACAAAAATATAGTTTAGGTAACATATCAGTTATCTGGTCTCCACAGTACAACCTCTGCTTAGTTTGGGATTATATGGCCGTGTGTAAAGAATGTCCCAGGATATTTATTTCTATGTTGTCGTAAGAGGCGACTAAGGAGTATACCCATGACACACAAACAGGTTTTTTTACCTTTAATAATAAATATCCATTCCCGAACCAAATAGAGTTCTATCAGTAGCTCTTGCATAATATATCAACCTCGGCGAGATGGCGCCACAAGGTTTGTACGAACGGACCTCTCGTGTGATTGGGTAGTTTACGACAGAGATAGAACATAACCTGACGGAATCATGCCCTTGGGACTTTATTACAACTTCATGCGATTCAATTTAACCTAAACAGATTTACTTTTTAAGCGTCACTTTTATTACAAGCTTCAATTTTACTGGGAGTAAAATATCTATATAAGTATGTATGTATTTAGATATAATAAATAAAAGTATTTTGTCAGTTATCTGGTTTCCATAGTACAAGCTCTGCTTCGTTTGGGATCAGATGGCCGAGTGTGAAGAATGTCCCAGGATATTTATAACTTGCAACGTCTTTCAAAATTTGCAATCAATTTTTCAAACACTTGCTGTGTTCCGATGGAGCTGAAATTTGGCGTACTTATGTAAGTTCGGTGACATTGGAATTTTATGGTACAGTCAGCAACGAAAGTCCATGAAAAGATTCAAATTTCCAAAACAACTGAGCACTAAAACTGTCATAAATCACTAACAGTAGAGTACAAAACAAGGTTGTCATTTCAAAATTACAAAAAAAGCTGATTACCAATATTCCATAAGTTGCTGAACATGATTATACCATAAATCGTTGAACATTAATTCGCAATAAGTTGCTGAACACTAATATGCAATAAGTCGCTCAACACTAATTCAAAGTTATTAGTCATGTCTAGTTACGACTTGTCTGAATAAAAGTGTTACTCAATCATTGGGTATAAAAGTAAAAGTCAAGTTTGCTTTCGTGAACTTACAGGGAAAGAAATTTTTAACTTTTTTTTATTTGTCGTGTGCTTCTAAATAAAACTATTATTGTCTTTGTATGATATCTATCTACGATATTGCAAAAGTTAAAAAAAAAAATTTTTTTTTACTTTGATGCTAAAAATACAAAACCTTTCCTAAAAAAAGCTTTCATTTAAATGCCCTAAAAAAAAAATTCCTTTAAAATTTTGACTATCAACATAGTATTCAAAATCAAGGTAATTTTGATTTTAATTATTCTCGGCAAGCCCTTTCATTTGATACCCATATTGCAGAAGTGCATAAAAATGAACTATTCCGCCATATTGGATTTAGAATGTCGTCACATTATTTTTCGAGCTACTCTCAACAAGCCCTTAAATTTAAGTAAATGCTAAGTTATTTATTTATAATCCATGTATCGGCAATAGAAAAAAATCAGTGTAACACTAGGTATATTAAGGAACCACAAGCCTCAGTTCAAAATAACGAGCTGAGCACGCGCGGAAAGATGTTAATTTTTAAAAACACAATACAATTAATCTTGAAATAATTTATCGTAGAATCTTCAAAGAGTGCGGACTAAGAGTCCGTAGAAAATGTAAAAAGAAATAAATAAAAAATCTTAATACAATACGTGTTATTATGAAATTACATACGGAACAGTGTTTTATTGATTCTATAATCGAATTTTATCGATTAACAGTATGTTGATTTACAGTGTTGTTTAAGAGATAGGTACAGGCATGTTGCGCGCACACCCACGCATCTCCCATGAAGCGTTCACGCGCGTTTTATTACATCTTATAGTATATAGGCTGTATTTTTTTAAGTTGAGTAGGCCGATATGCAGGTAAACAGTCCACGAAGGTGAGTAAGAAGTAAGTACTTTAGATTTATAATTTAATTTATTGCACCCTTGCATTTGGAGGCGTGATCGGATCATCATTGGGATCCCAAGCATTAACGTCATCAAAACTTTGTTATTTTTCCAACGGCCAGATAACTAACCTACGCGGTATCTGGCTGCAAACTTTTTTAATATCAAGGCTACAAAGAGGTAGACGATCCACTGATGGTAAGTGGTCACCGCCGCCTATGTACATTTTCAACACTAGGGGCATCACCAATGCGTAGTCCCTGAGACGTGAAGTTGTTAAGCATCGTGTGCCTGTAATTTCACCGCCCCCCTTACCTTTCTAACCGAAACACAGTAACACAAGTGCACTACTGCTTCACGGCAGAAATGGGTAAGGTGGTAGTACTTCCCCGGGTGAACTGTACTAAGCTATATATTAATTTAAGCTATGTATAAATATAAAAATAAAAAACAACCTGCTTCACGGCGGAAATGGTAAGGTAAGAAGCTCTACCAGTTCTAAAATGACATTATTTAGTAACTTTATATAACCTGTGGATGGATCTTTGTTTGTTACCCTTTCATGTAATTAACTAAAATAAATAAATATTGTGGGACATTCTTTACACACGACCAAACTAAGCAGAGCTTGTACTATGGAAACCAGTTAACTGATATATTACATATACTACTTTTGTTTTTTGTAAATACATACTTATATAATTATTTACATCCAGACGCAGAACAAACAGACCTGTTCATGCACACAAATGTTTGTCCTGAGTGGGAATCGAATCCGCGACCTGCGACTTGGCATTCAGGTCGCTAACCACCAAGCCAACTGGCCTGTCGAATTATGTAGAGAATTTTAAGTTCCAACGTGACATTTGGTGAGTATTTTCTCTCTCTCTCTCGGAAACTTATACCTCGGGCTACAGGTAAACTAATCGTAAACAAAAAAAAATCATTTGCCTGACTCGGAAATCGAACCCGGAACCTCCGGGCTACTCCGGGGTCTTTATCTACATGTTTGCTATCACTTAATTCTGCAACGGCTGTTCAGATTTAAATGAAATTAATCCTACAGATTAAATATGATCTATGATATCTTAAAACTGAATACTTAATATCGCGTTAGAAGCATGCGTGAAACCGTGTTGCGGAAGCTAGTAAAGTAATAATGAGATTTCAACGAGGAAATGTAGTCAAATATTTATTAAGGAGTAATTTAGGACATCCATTTTCTTATTTCAATTGATATTCAAATTTGTGCCATTGAAAATTCAACGTAAAGTCTTTCCAATGAAGAGTGAAAATCCATTTACCATTGATTTTACATGACAAGTCTGTTTATTGTTATTTAAATGTAGGTATATTAGTATAGGTTACGTATTTTGTCTGTATTTATTTATATAAAGTGGTCCGACAATCAAGCGTCCTGTCCACCTGATGGTCAGTGGTCACCGTGCCGCCAAGAAATTTGCAACTAGGGGCATCGCCAATGCGTCGTCGCTGAGACGTGAAGTTGTTAAGTGTCATGTGCATGTAATTTCACCGGCTCCCTTACCTTTCTGACCGAAACACTGTAATACAAGTGCACTACTGCTTCCCGGTGGAAATGGGTGGTAGTACTTCCCCGGACGAACTGTACTAAGAGCTCTAGGAAGGTAATATTCGAATCAACTTTTTTTATTTAAAAACATATTTAAATTTTAATAAACTACCCTATCCTCGAGTGACATAGGCAATGTTATAGTCTCGGAAGACGGTACTTAGTTATTAGCTCAACAGCTTCAGTCCTGCGGCTTCACTCGGATGAGACGTGAAGGAAAGAACAAAAGAACATACAAACAAATTTGTAACATTGAAATTAATGTGTGATAATTTGAGGTTTAGTGATTGTTACAGTTTAAGATTTTCAATTTTCAAACATCCAAACAAATATTTTAAATTATTAATTAGAGTCCCCGCGGATCCACCCATGCACACGAGTAGTATTCTATTCCCGGAAAAAAATGTAGCCTATGTGCTATTCCAGACTAAAATCTATCACTGTGCCAAATTTCACTCCGATTCGTTCAGCCGTTCTGGCGTGATTGAGTAACAAAAATGCATCCATCCGAACTATCGCATTTATAATAGTAGCATGGTTCCAAAATACCTATCTGTCAGTATCGTTTTAGTGTTAAAAAATGTAGTCTTAGAAAGAAACCTATAATAATAAATATCTCGAGACATTTTTTTTAACACAGCCATCTGATCCCAAACTAAGCAGAGCATGTACTATGGACACCAGATACCTGATATACTACATAAACTACTTTTTTTTCTAAATACATACTTATATAGATATTGACACCCAGACCCAGAACAAACAGACATATTCACGGAAACGAACCCACGACCTGCGGAGTGGGAGTCATGGTCTCTAACCAATAAGCCAACTAGGTATAGAAATAATGAACTTCATTACATTCTTACAAGTACTATTATTGGATCAATTAATTAATTAATAATGAACTTCATTACATTCTTACAAGTACTATTATTGGATCAATTAATTAATTAATTTTCCATTCTTAGAAGTCCAACAATTCTAAACAGTCTCACAATGTAGACGAGTTCTTTCAAAAATAAAATAATTTATGTAATAATAATAAATATCCTGGGACTTTCTTTACACGAGCCATCTGATACCAGACTAAGCAGAGCTTGTACTACTATGGAAATTAGATGACTGATATACTACATATTCTGCTACAAATGTTTGTCCTCGGTGGGAATCGAACCCGCGCCCTGCGGCTTGGCAATTTACTGGTAAATCTAATAAAAAATAACATGTGAATTATAGTTTTAATTGATTTAGAAGCAGTAGAGCTTGTAGTGCATGAGATCGTCCGGGATGTACTACCTTACCCTTTTGCGCCATGAAGCAGAATGCATTTATATTACTGTGTTTCGGTTAAAAAGGTAAGGGGCCCGATGAAATTACAGGCACATGAGACTTAACAACTTCACGTCTCAGGATCGACAATGTATTGGCGATGCCTCTAGTGTTGCAAATGTCTATAGGCGGCGGTGATCGCTTATCATCAGGTGGACCGTCTGCTTCTTTGTCGGCCCAGGTGGGATAAAAAATAATTAAAAAAACTAACTCATCGATGAATAAATATATAAAAGTGTATCTCCAATAACATATTATTAGATCAAAGAATGAATCTTAATACAATAATTTCAAGTTGTTTTTTCTTTATCATACATAGGTGTCCAAAAATACCACTTACGAGAATCTCAAACAGACTCATAATTTAGACAACAAGTTCTTAAAAAATATGGCTAATTAATCTCTTATTAGGTATTTAAATATAGCTGTCCCCCGCGGTTTCACCCGCGTTATCGATATCATATATAGCCTATAAGGATCAAGGAAAAATTCCGCGTCGAATGGTAGCAGTCCCATCCCGATATGTTCAGTAGTTTTGAGTCGATGGTGCGTCGAAGGAACCCTATTTTGCATATATTATAAAGCTAATGGATTAAAGTACATAAAGAAACACTCGTATAGTATATATATATGAATGTGAGTGTCATTCAAGAATTAATGTGTTTAATGTTTTTTAAAAATAAATTTAATGTTTTTGTTTGGCATTTTTTATATAAAATTACTTCCCTGCCTCCATCCCCATATACACTTTTACTGTGTCAAATTTCACGTTTCCATTTCGCGAAATTTTCTTAAAAAGGGATCCATAGTTTTGGCATCACGATTTAATGTATAGATGATAATGATATTGAGTAAATGTTAAAAAAAAAGCACTCCGTATATAAATCTCCAATAAAAAAATAATAATAAAAAATATAGGAATCTAAAACTGAAAGTCACGTCGATTGTAATAATCCTGTAGGTACATTAGGTTTATCGTTTAATTTATTGGACCCTTGCATTTGGAGGCGTGATCGGATCGTCATTGGGATCCCAAGCATTGACGTCATCAACACTTTGTTTTTCTTTTCTTCCAACGGCTAGCGATATGCGGTATCTGGCTGCAAACCTTTTTGTATTGCCGACAAACAGGCAGACAATCCACTTATTGGTCACCGCCGCTTATGGACATTTGTAACACCAAGGGCATCGCCAATGCGTTGTCGACCCTGAGACGTGAAGTTGTTAAATCTCATGTGCCTGTAATTTCACCGGCCCCCTTACCTTTCTAACCGAAACACAGTAATACAAGTGCACTACTGCTTCACGGCGGAAATGGGTATAGTGGTAGTACTTCTATAATTTATTCCGACTCTTTATAGTGTACTAATAAAGGATTTAACGAAATGCATTTCTATCGGAAACACAGTAATACAAGTGCACTACTGTAAATGGGTTCTGTGGTAGTACTTCCCCGGACGAAATAAATAAAAAAAAAATTACATATACTTATATAGGTATTTACCCCCAGACACAGAACAAACAGATATTTAAAATTCAAAAAATTCAAAATTCAAAACCATTTATTCAGTTTAGGCCTTCGGATGGCACTTATGAAGGTCAAATTTAAAGTTACTGAAGCTACAACCGGTTCGGAAGTCAGCCTTCAACTGAGAAGAACCGGCAAGAAACTCAGCAAGGTTACATTCTTTTTTATTTGTTATATAATTTTTTATCTATTCTGACTTTTTGGCTATTTTATAATTTCAATTTTACATAATTTTATATTTAACAATTACAAAATACTTATTATGGGTAACATTAATAAAAACAAAACAAAAAAAAAAAAAAGACATATGACAAGACTACAAAATAGAAAATAACAATAATTAGGTACTTACAACTTAAACAAGAGATTTAGAGGTGCACTGTGCAGAGAGCAGCTATTTCCATACATTTTTATCTTCAATATAATGAACTACCTTGTAATACGCTTTTTCTTTCAAAACTTTCCTAATATAATTTTTAAATTTATGATCAGACATTTTGGTTATTGAAAGCGGTATCTTATTATAAAATCGAACACAATTACCAAGAAATGACTTGTTAACTTTAGTTAGTCTAAAGTATGGAACAACTAACTTCTCCCTTTGTCTTGTATTTATACTATGAATATCTAATTTTGACTCAAACATTCCTATGTTTCTACGTATAAACATTATATTTTCATAAATATATAGTGAAGGTAATGTCATTATATTTATTTCTCTAAATAAATCTCTTAATGATTCACGGGGACCCATACTGTAAATTGCACGAATTGCTCTTTTTTGTATAATAAATATTGATTCTATATCCGCTGCTGCTCCCCAAAACAAAATACCATAGGACAAGAGGCTATGAAAATATGCAAAATAAACTAATTTGGCCGTCTCAACATTCGTCAATTGTTTAATTTTCCTAACAGCAAAAGCAGCCGAACTTAATTTAGCAGCTAGAGTATCAACCTGAGGTCCCCATTGCAATTTATTGTCTAATGTAAGACCCAAAAATACCGTTTTATTTACAAGATCAATATGGCTCCCATCTATTATTATTTGGCTATCTACTTGTGCTACATTTGGTATAGAAAACCTTAAGCATTTAGTTTTCTTTGAATTTAGTAATAGATTATTTGTAGCAAACCACCCACAGACAATTGACATAGTATGATTAACTTTAGTTAGATCTTTGTCTTTTCTATTAACTTTAAAAATTAATGATGTATCATCAGCAAACAAGACAATATCTGTGAGGTCATTTACAACATATGGCAAATCATTTATATATACTAAAAACAAAAATGGACCTAAAATTGAACCCTGGGGTACCCCCATTTCGACTAAAGAGCCCTTGGATGTTGTGCCGGTAATCCCTACCTTTTGCTGGCGATTTGATAAATAAGATAAAACAAGATCATGAGCAGTTCCACGAATTCCGTAGAAGTCAAGTTTTAGTAGTAGCGTACGGTGGTCAACGCAATCGAATGCCTTGGACAGATCACAAAAAATGCCAATCGCATCCTGTGAATCCTCCCATGCGCCATAAATGTGCCTCAGCAATGTTGCTGCCGCATCGGATGTAGATCTTCCCTTCGTGAAACCGAACTGATGACCATGCAATACCTTATGCTTAGTAAAGTGACTTGACATTTGATTAAGCAGCAATTTTTCAAAGATTTTACTAAGTGCTGGCAGAACGGAAACTGGTCTGTAATCAGATGGATTCTCCCTACAACCGGACTTGAAAATAGGTACTATTTTACTATATTTCATTAAATCAGGAAAACAACCCTGATCAATGCATTCATTAAAAATATTTGATAAAACAGGTGCAATCACTGTTATTATTGATTTTACGATTGTTACTGATAAGCCCCATAAATCTTCAGTACTTTTCATATTGAGAGAATTAAAAGTTATTATGATATCGCTAGCATTAATATGGTCAAATTTAAAACTTGGAAATGTATTATGAATATGCTGCTTGAGTAAAGATTCCGCTGCTATAGGACATGATTTAAGGCTTTTAGTAGTTTTACCAGGTATACTCGTGAAGAAGTTTTCAAAAGCACAGGCTACATCTAAATTATTTGTTAGAATTTTATTGAATATAAAATATTGAATTGAAGAGCACACAAATGTTTGTCCTGGGTGGGAATCGAACCCGCGACCTTCGGTTTGGCAGTCAGAGCGTTAACCACCGAGCCAGCGCCTTAATTAAATCTTTCTCGGCACAGCGGGACCTCGGAGAGCGGTCCTCTCAAGTGATTGCAAAAGTAACGAATAGAAAGAGTTATAATGAGGCCGCGACGAAACATCGTGATGAAGTGTCATTTACCTTACAGAATCGCGTAGAAGAGCTGAAAGAGCGTATCCGAGGTTATCGATTGAGGCAACGGCTTTTAATTGTTTTTGATGTGAAACTTCTCGAAGGGCTCTGAAATTCTGATCGGCAACCTTTTGTGTGTTGTGTTTATCGGGATGAGACCGCTACCAGACACGGAAACTTTCGTAGATGGATATAGGGTATATATTATTTCGATAAACGCTGATGAAACCGCGAGGGACAGCTAGTGAACGATAAACACAATCTATGCTGTTCTAAAGTGATTGATGAATAATTATGATTTATGTCAGGCACTGTTTTTATTTTGTCCTCCAGTAAACGGAGATAGGTTAAAAGTTTATTCGCCTTAACTCTACTGTTGGTACCTATATTCAGAACGAGCTGTCCCCCGCGGTTTCACCTGCATTCCCGAGGGATGTAACATTTTCCCGGCACAAAATGTATCCAAGTTTTATGGAATTCCGCAGCATACAAATTTTTGCGTTCTACTAATATTATAAACGCGAAACTTTGTATGTATGGATGTTTGTTACTCCTTCACGCAAAAACTACCCAACAGATTTGGATGAAACTTGGCACATATTTAGAGCATATATTGGAATAACATATAAACTGCTTTTTATCTTGGGAAAATGTTACATCCCTCGGGAACGCGGAGGACAGCCAGTTTATTATATGTACTGAAATTTGACTCTTATGTAGTTTTTTTGTGATGACCTACGATAAGCTGAATGACGTAATTCTAAATCCAATATGGCGGACGTGACGTTTAGGTTATGGGTATCAAGATTTTTTTGCCATTGGTAGCAGTTAAGAGTTTTTTTTGGTTTGTGAAGTAACCATGTGATTTATCTTGACGTAAAAAAATAACTGTCTGTCAAAGTGGAGTTAAGGTGTCGAATGATAATTTATTTATCTAGATGTGTTATCTATTCACGTAGTGATAAGTCCGTTGTAAAGATATGCTTCCGCCGATTTTACAAGTTCAAAACCATTTATTCAGTTTAGGACTGTGCCCTCCACGGTTCTAAACATATGAAGGTCGAAAAGGTGGTTCCCACAACCAACAATTAAAATTGGGGTTAAAGAACATTTATTTCTCACAAGAATTACAAATAAATTCACTTACGTGAGATATTACAATACACTATTTATGTTAGTAATTCGAAAATTCGAGCCTGTTATTTTTCTTGGATTATCTTATTTCAATCTACTAGCTGTAACCCGGGGCTTTACCCGCGTTCCCGAGGGATGTCACGTTTTCCCGGGATGAAAAGTAGCCTATATGTTATTCCAGGATATGCTCCATCTATGTGCAGTAGTTTTTGGTACTTATTGCTTGAAAGAGTAACAAACATACATACAAACTTTCCCATTTATAATATTAGCAAGATATTAAGGTAGCAAGTAAAACAACAAAAGAAAAATTTTATTATAATAAATTACACCTTTACGCGAGATATATAAATATTTTTATTTAATAAATCGAAGTTAGTTTTTAAAAAGAATAATTGCTGAGTTTATTGCCGGCTCTTCTCAGTAAAAAATAATCTTCCGTACTTTTTAATGTAATTAATGTCAGACTAATGCGTGTTTACTTGTAAGTAAGTTGTTGTTTGCTTGAAAGAACAAAACAATGCAATATTCCCTAAAAAGACTCAAAATTAAAAAATGTAAAAAAAATGTACGGAACTCTTGTTCCGCCAATAAACTTACTGTGTAAAATTTTATTATTATGTCGTGATTCTGAGAAAATTTTAGTTTGTTTCAAGTAGTTAGTCATTTTTTCATGTTTAAGAATGTCAACGTAAAATGTTCTCTACATCCTTGTGACAAGGTTCATTTACTTAATCATAGAATCAATCATGAAATAGGAAACCTTATTTCGACACTTTAAAGTATTTTTGACAATGACAAAGCGTCTAATATTAGTTACAATGAAAAATAATCTATCTATACTACTATATAAAGCTATGATGTCTATACATGTTTTTTTTTAAATTTTGTTCTACATGTCGTTTTGTAACTCACAGAGACTATTTAAAAAAAAATCTGTCGATCTGTATGTCCTTTTAAAACTCTAAACCAATTTGACCAATCTTGATAAATAATAATAGTCTGTAGTTGCGATTCCACGAATGGCAATGGCGATAGGCATATTATATCGATAAACACGGGTGAAACTGCAGGGGACAGCTAGTCTATCTTAATATAATAATTCTACTGCCCATGTGCATGTTAGTGAACTCCTGCGAACAAATTTGTGGTTTAGGTTTACGATTGGTTCCGGTAGGTGGCGCTGGACTAAGAATTTTTAGTTTTTGATAAATACTTATGGAATCAGTTGGATGGTTCTTGGCTGTATGTTCTTCACTTCTGCGATAACACACAGGTTTTGTCAGTGAGACTAAATAAATAATTTGTAATAAATCTAAGATCGTTTTTAAAAAAGGTAATTGCTGAGTTTATTGCCGGCTCTTCTCAGTAAAAAACAACCGCTCGTAGTAGAGCTCTAAGTGCAGAGTTCGACTGGGGAAGTACTACCACCTTACCCATTTCTGTCGTGAAGCATAAGTACACTTGTATTACTGTGTTTCGGTTAGAAAGGTAAGGGTCCGGTGAAATTACAGGCACATGAGACTTAACAACTTCACGTCTCAGGGTCGACAACGCATTGGCATCGCAACCATAGGCGGCGGTAACCACTTTCCATCAGGTGGAACGTTCGCGTGTTTGCCGGCCCATGTGGTAAAAAAAAAAACCTTCCGAACCGGTATGAGAGTCAGACTATTCATCAGTGCTTGTAAAAGCCTATTTGGATAAAAATATTTGAATTTGAATTTATAGTATGACCCGGTAGGTGGCGCTGTTATCGATTTCCAGGTTTTTCATTTAATTTTCCCACAAACTTTATTATAAATATTGTTTTAGAGGATCCGTTAGATGGCGATGTAGAAAAGTGATTATGGGTCATAGACAACAACGTCTGTCGGGACGGCTAGTATAATGTTTGTACATTTGTAATCTATACCCTCTTATCCTATTTATCCGATAGCAATGAAACTATACTGACTCGTTCTATAGTAGGGGAGCCCACGATGCTAAATGGGGATTTACTCGAGCGTCGTAGAGACCTATTGGGTTGCAAAGCTTAGATGATAACAAGAAAAAAATGTTAAATGATATATACCTTTACATGGGTGGGGGAAGCGGCTATAAATTTTTAAATATGTAAAAAAAAACTGTTGCATGGACATCCTCGAGCACGTCAGATATTGATAGCATCAATGCCCTACGTATTTGTAATAATGTATGTATGTTAATCTGATCGTTTGCATGATGCGGGTGGTTGTATGTAAGGGTTGAAAATGAAAAAAAAAAAAAATTATCGAGCGCGTCAGATTTTCTAAGGGAGTGTTAAGTGCACCAAAAAAAAGCTATCACTCACTAATCTGACGATTTCGATGGGACGCAAACTCGCGGCCATTTTCATAATGTGCAAAAAAAATTCGCCATTTTGAAATACTCAAGCGCGTCAGATTAAGATATATATGGTTCATCTTTATGTTCTAAACGAACTGTCTCATAATCTGACGATTATCGATTCGGATTCGCCTGATCTGACAAAAAAAAATATAAAAACGGTTCACCTTAAAGGCCATCCCTGCAACTTCCCGCTAATTCCATTCCTGGGCGCTTAAAATTGTACCTATGACATTTTTGAGCTCAAAATATAATTTATGTGATATTTTGAGCTCGCTGAGTTCAAAGAAATAATACTTCTATGCATTTGATTTTCTCTCCCAGCTCGAAAGTCTGATAGAAGTTTCATAGAACACTATTTTTGGAATTTTCAAACCGCAATAACTTTTGAATGGATCAACCAATTTTCACGCGGTTAGCCATTTTAATTGATCGAACCACAAATTTCGGAGTAATCCCGAAAAAACACTTTTTCGGGTTTCTTTCGTTCACGATATCTCTCGAACGAATCAACCGATTTTGACCAGCTTGGTGGCGATAGACGTGGTTTTTCAAGCTCCATCGACAATTCGAGGTTATCATATGTTCCTCGAGACTTTCGAATAACCGGCTTGCTCCGACGATATTCCGAAATATTTACACATTTTTTTAATGTTTCTACTGTAAATTTAATTGTTTTTGTAAGGTACTTTCACCACAAAATACACATTTTAAATTAATATCACTCATATTAAATATTTATAAACTTTCATTCACACCAATAATATTAAAATAGCAAAAAAAGCCAAAACGTTGGAAACACGTTACATGCGCACATACTGTATGCCACGAACGAGTCTTTATGATCAGCTGTGATGGCGTCATGGCAGCAGAAACCAGAGTGGGGACGGAGTGAGAGAGTAATAGATAGAGAAAGAGTGAGAGAGGAATAGAAACGCGGAGAAGGAAATGTAGGCATCACGCAGCTGCACGCATTTAACTTTATCGACGAATTTTTGTTATTTCGGCTTGCAGAAATCGTCAGATTATATATTTTTCATTATTCTTGAATTATTTCCTTCAAAATAAAAAAAAAATTTGCTACGCTCGAGAATGTCGAGATGACGTTTTTTTTTACAACTTTGCTGCCCTAACGTTTCTTTACGTCACTCTCAAATTGTCAGATTAGTGGAATATACACTTTTTAGGATGTAATTAACTCACCCTACCTTAATCTGACGCGCTCGAGAATTTCTGATGGTCAATTTTTTTTTACTAATCTGATCCTGTATCCTCCACGGGCGGCCTTATATATGGGCCTCATGTTTTGTGGAGGTACTTAACCGGGTACAAGGTATCCCCCTGTATATTAATCTGCCGCGCTTTAGTAAATCCCGAAATCCCCGCTTGGGCTCCCCTACTATAAGCACGCCCGCGAAGGTACCTCCTGCAAAAAAAACAGAAGTATCAAAATAAGGCATGTAATACTACGAATATTATCAATGAGATAGTTTGTATGTATGGATGTTTGTTACTCTTTCACGCAAAAACTACCAAACGGATTTAGATGCAACTTGGCACATAATAGGTTGAGCAAAAAGTTCCTTCGCATTTTTTAAGAAAATTCAAAACATTTTTAATATAGTTTATTTACATTTAACTAAAGTATGTAGGTACCATTTTGTTCGATAACTTTTTGCCATCTTGTAGGTAGGGACATGATCCCATTGCTATAGAAATTTTGGGACTTCTGATCAAAATACTGCGACAAGTGGTTTTGACAGTCCTCTCGTGATGTTAACCTGACACTGCCTAAAGAATTCTGAAGAGACCGAAACAGGTGGAAATCTGAAGGTGCAAGGTCAGGACTATACGGCGGATGCATTAATACCTCCCAGCCAAACTATCTTAATTTTTGCTGAGTGGCTAAATATGTGTGAGGTCTAGCGTTATCATGATGAAAAACCACACCCCTTCTGTTGATTAATTCCGGCCGCTTTCTCTCAACTTCTTGCTTTAATCTCATCAGTTGTTCGCAGTAGAGTTCAGAATCGATACTTCTGCCTGGTGGTAACAGCTCATAATGAATAATGCCCTTCCAATCCCACCACACACACAGCATCACCTTGTTGCGAGTTAACCCGGGTTTCGCCATAGTCTGTGAAGCCAGACCGGCCTTTGACCACGACCTTTTTCGCACGTTCTTGTCGTACGTATCCACTTTTCATCACTAGTTATCAGCTTCTTCAAAAATGGTTCGGTTTCATGACGTCGTAATAAAGAATCACAAATGAGTACACGGTTCATTAGGTTTCTTTCAGTGAGCTCGTGAGGTACCCAAATAACTACCTTTTTTGTGTATCCAGTTTTTTTCAAATGCGCCAAAACTGTTTTGTGGTCAATTCCCAGTTCTTCAGCTACGTCGTAACTACTGATATGCCGATCTTGCTCCACTTTTTCAAAAATGGCATCCATTTTATCCGTAATGGGGCGACCAGAGCGACGTGCATCTTTGACATCAAAATTTCCGGATTGAAAACGCTTAAACCAAATTTGTGCTACTCTCACAGACACTGCACTAGGTCCATAAACATCGCAAATTTTTTTCGCGGCTTGCGTTGCATTTTTACCTTTTTTTGTAGTAAAATTTTAAAATGAATCGAATTTCTTCATTAGATTCACTCATCTTGGCGGTACGAAAAACAAATGCAAATCACACATTTTCCTAATTTGAATTTGGCATTATCTTCTTTAAAATTTAAACTTTCAATGATGCCAAAACTAGCCAGACACAAATAGTATAGCCAAAGAGATTTTATTACAAGTTCATACATACTATAATGCGAAAAGACTTTTTTCCCAACCTAATAGATAGAGCATATCCTGGAATAACATATAGGCTACTTTTTATCCAGGGAAAACGTGAAATCCCTCGGGAATGCGGGTAAATCCGCAGGGGATAGCTAGTATATCATAAAAAGTGACGTTCAATAAACAAGATTAGTATCACAAATCGCAAGTAATCATTTTGTAAAAACTATTATCTGCCAAAGTATTCTTGACCTAGTAGATAAATAATTGAATGTCAAGAAAAAAGTAAATCAATTTCTATCGATTACAGGTAGGTACCGAATTGACGTTTTTTATAACTTACCTACCGTTGTACGGCACGGCACGGCACGGCCCGGTTCTACAGTATGTATGGGGTAAAATGTAGATTTTTGAAGTGAAAACTTCTTTAGCGGCGTTGAGCACTTTTCTTGGGATGGGTATAAAATGTTAAACTCGCGCCAGGACACGCGACCTGATCGAAAATTCGTAAGCCCATAAAAATGCACAACGTTAATTTTCAAGTTTTCACTTCTGCCGGCACTCCCGAGTGAAAGCCTTTTTTTTTAATTTAGTTTGGACTTGCATATGACCTTCGACTGACGCCAGGAGTTAAGTTGAGGCCGAGGATGTAGCACGCTTACCCAGAAAATGCCTATTCACTCTGGCCTTGAATATATAGGATTTGAAAAAATATATTAATTAATTTTGTATGATTTTGCCAGTCCGTTGTTTTTGTTGTCTGCGTAAAAGTTAATATCCTATTTGTGAAAACTGTTTTGGCTTTTGTACTATTTTCATGTATGTATTATTTATAATATTGTAAGGTGTTTCTTTTCCATAAAATAAATAAATATAGTGTCGGGACAAAATTTTGAGGACATTTATGTATTTAGGTATTTCGCGTCGCGGTCTCACATGTGGAGATGTAGAGATGTTGAGGTTCTGGGTTCGATTCTCAGGTCGGGCAATGTAATATTATAGTGGAAATAGTTACATGTAGCTCGAGATTGGTAACGTGCCCGATAGACGGCGATAATGGTCACCACATGTCACTTTGTATTCGGTGTAAAGAGATCATTACTGAGACCTCTGCTTACCTCTACAGGGATTATGTGCGTGAAGATATCTTTTATGGGATGCAAATTACAGAGTACGTAGAGCTCTTAGTGCAGAGTTTGTCCGGGGAAGTACTACCACCTTACCCATTTCTGCCGTGAAGCAGTAGTGCACTTGTATTACTGTGTTTCTGTTAAAAACGTAAGGGGGATGAAATTACAGGCACATGAGACTTAACAACTTCGCGTCTCAGGGCCGATAACGCATTGGCGATGCCCCTAGTCCAAGTGGTGTAAGAAAAAAAACAGTATGATTATACAAACAAGTGTTAGACCCGCTGTCACTGAGTCGACGCACTAGTCACTCATGTGGTGCTCGTACGTCGAGTCAGTGACAGCAGGTCTAATACGTCCTGAAGATGCTTCGTGTAGAAGCGAAACACGTGTGGATTTCCTGTTGAGTTTCCCAGTTTGGGACTTGACAGAGGAGATCCAGCGGAATTAGTTACTAGATATTTGTTTTTGTATAATCTTGCAATGGATTTCGGCAAGGTCACGCCTGAGTCAATTATTTACTTACAGAAGTAACAAAAATTACACACAAAATTACAGAAACTATATTAATGTTGCGTTACTGACGCGTAACAGAGATAGCAAGATGGACTCAGTGTAGTGCGAGCGAGACACCAAGCCCGTTTAAAAATCTGAACCGTATCTCCCATCCTTTGATTCTATCTTAGAACTAGACTGAACTATGCATAAATTTATATGCTTACAAATTCTGATGCAAGCACTAAAAGTCTACGCGGAAATAAACTCAAGTTTCACAGTATCCATTTTGCTCTTTGCGTCTAGCTGTCTTAAGGATGGCGTTATGTAAAACGGAGGCAGGAACAATAATAATATTTTTAAAAACTGGTTCTGGGTAGAAACAGAATCCACGACTTGCGGCAGGGTCTTTAGCCATATAGCCAACTAGACCGTGAAACTGACATCTTAAAAAAAAAACAGCTTTTCTAATATGCAAATGCCAGTTTATTTTGTTGTGTTTATAATTTCATATTTAATAGATACTTATAATAATTTAATTTGTATCCAAATTTTTTGATGAACAGAATGACGTAAAATTTATATTTCTTAAATGCTTTTTTCCTCAAACTTAAATAAACTTTATTTCAAAAGCAGTTAAGATTAATTTCATTCTTTCAATATTTTTAGCTGTCAAATTATGGGCTTATTATAAACCACTATAGCACCCATTATGCTGAGATATTTACGGCATTCTAATCTTATCTTACCAATATTCAAAACCATTCAGTTTAGACCCGCAGAGGGCACTTATGAAGGTCAAATTTAAAGTTTAAAGTTGGTGAAACTACCACTGGTTCGGAAGTCAGCCTTCAACTGAGAAGAACCGACAAGAAACTCATCAAGGTTACATTTTTATATAATCACTACATAGTATAAAACAAAGTCGCTTTCTCTGTCCCTATATCCCTATGTATGCTTAAATCTTTAAAACTACGCAACGGATTTTGATACGGTTTTTTTTAATAGATAGAGTGATTGAAGAGGGTAACAGGAACGCGGGTAAAACCGCGAGGGATAGCTAGATTTGATATAAAATTATAATACCGTGGGTTTGACACTAGTATGTACAAGCAACAGACACCATTGTATCTAAAAAAAACATTTAATTGAGAAATTGACATCTCTATGTCTACTGTTTAGCTCAGCTCTCTTATTCAGCAAATTAAACTACATCGACAAGCCGGCACAGCGATGCCTCCAAAAGCGGACCTCTCCCGTAACTCCACAGTTATCGAAAGAGACAAAGTATAGACAAAACTCGAGCCAGTGTAGTTTACCATACAGAATAAAACTCCAATTCGTTTATTACATTGTTAGTATAAAAATATACAGTTCAAATTAAATGTATTCTATTGTGGAAATCAGAAGTAGAAATAGGTATCGTTTCGGAGTCGCCCACACTATTGACTGGCTCACAAAATAACTAATTAGGAAGAAAAGTAAACGAATCGTATTCAATATGGACTCTTATTTATAAAGATAGCAAACGATTTATTTTCTTAATGAAAAAAAAAGATAAAAAGAGATTATAAAAAAAACAATTGTCATCCTTATAAGGTAAATAAAAAGCTATAAAATGATATCCAAGGATTAGCGATTACTTAGATTAAATAGATTATAGAAGATAAACAATATAATGATACTATATATACCGAGCACAAAAGAAAAGTAAAACAGTTTTTTCACATCAGTAGCTCAAACATGTAGGTTTTGCTGCCTATTTTTTGCAGTGAGACAACTTTTTAACTTCGTAACTTTTTAATTTTTCGTTTTCATAAAGCCGCTAATATCTTATTCGGCCTTGGGTTAATCATACAATTCGAAACATTCACGCTCTATCTCTTTCCCGCCATTAGAAAGAGAGAGAGACAAAGACCAGCCCTTTCGACAAACACGTTCGGATATTCGTACGAAGTAAAGAAATTTTGCAAAAAGAAAATTATGTCTTTTAATGTAATTAATTGAATTTTTAACTTATTGTTGTATTTAAACGAAAATAAATATTTACTGCAAATAAAATTGATATTTAACCTGAAAATATTTATTTCTAGTTTCAATAATGTTACGTAATATATTTTGAATTATAAAATATCATGGGTGCTATTTCCGAACACGCCTTAATTTCAATAAAAGAGCGGGAATAAAATTTCGTGACTGGCGTAAAGAGTTGAGTTAAAAATATTAGAATAATTGTAAAATATGAGTGAAACTAGCGACCAGGACAGTATTTTAACACCGGAAGAGTTAAAACAACAAGTTCCTATTTCTTATTTAATCTCCTAAAGTGTTCTGGCTGCTGAAGTGAAAAGTCATGTGTGTTACACGAGAGCAAAGTTTTTTGCATCTCGGGCCTATGAATCCCTCGCCACACTCAGGATTCAAAATCAGCACTCGCAGTAAAAAATGACTTTGCTCTCTTGTTGCACAAATAACTATTTCCATATATTTAGGTAGCGTAATGTTACTTTACAATCAAGGAATTACATCTTCAGAAGGCGAACATTTTCAGAAAAAATCGGCTTCAGAATTTTTATCGCAAGACTTTTATATCTTCCGTTTTAGATACGCCTTTGGTCATATAATACACATGAACAAATGTTTATCATCATCATCATCTATACTAATATTATAAAGCTGAAGAGGTTATTTGTTTCTTTGTTTCTTTGTTTCTTTGTTTGAACGCGCTTATCTCAGGAACCGGTGGTCCAATTTGAAAACTTCTTTCAGTGTTGGATAGTGCATTTATCGAGGAAGGCTATAGGCTATATATTTAAAAAAGAATTGGGATCCTTACTAAAAGTCCAATAATATTATAAATGTGAACGTAAACTCCCCTAGTGCTGCAAATTTCCATAGGCAGCGGTGACCACTTACCATCAGGTGGACCGCCTGCTTGTTTCTCGGCCAAAATAGTATTGTACAAATAGTAAGTAATAGTACAAAATAAAGTTTTCTGACTGTCAATAATAACCCTATTATATCTCGGGATATTTATTTATTTATTTACATCTATTCTAATATAATAGAGCTGAAGTTTGTTTGTTTGTTTGCTTTAACGCGCTTATCTCAGGAACTACTGGTTCGAATCGAAAAATACATTTTAGTATTGAATAGTTCATTTATCGAGGTTATATAATATCACACTACGAACAATAAGAGCGGAGCATCAATGAAAAATATGGCAAAAACGAGAGAAAAAAAAACCTTTATTCCTTTTGAGAGGTTTGCTCCTTTTGAGAGGTTTGCGTGCGATTTGCGGATTACAGTCTTCCGGAACGCGGGTAAAAACGCGGGGGACAGGTAGTGGTAAATAATAAGGTTCTTGGTTCCGTCTCTTATTAACTCTACCAGCAAAATGTTATCTCGTTTATCGGTTTAGCGTCAGATAACCGTGGCCGCCCTGTCCTAGTAATATTACCCTTACTGCATCTGCGGGGGTTGGTATAAAACTTTATAGGTGCCTACTCTGTGTATTCCTCTATTGTTTCTTACGAGACCACCTTGATGTGAATAAAAAATAACCCTAAAAGACTGTAACCCGGCTAAGGAAAACAGAAAACAGTTTGAAAATCTATATCCCGGGTGGTACACTTATCCCTACAGAGCTATCCCTACTGGTAGGGATAGGTACACTGCCCATTACCGAGTGGTACACATATCCCTACCGAGTCATCCCTCATGGTAGGGATAAGTGCACGTTTACAGGCACATGAGACAAATATACATTGTATGTTCTTTCAATTCATTTATAAGTAACAAAAAAAAAAAGATTTAATAGGTAAAAATATATAAAACATTGTCAATAATTTTTATTACTTTACTTACCTAATATGTATGTAACATAATTTTTGAATAAAAGTACCTATTTTGATAATTTAAGCTAAAAATATTCATAGTTAACTCTATGGTTACAGAAGCTTCGTTGCTTCAGTTTTAGTGGCTTTGTCTGGTCACTGATAACTACGGATTAGCCGCCATTTTGAATATCCCAAGCTGAACTTTAGTTATATTCGACAGACCGCTCTGTGTCCATTAACTGATTGTAAATATCTATTTAAGTTTGTTTTGAAAGGAAATAAAAAGTATATTATGCCAGTTGTATGGGTCACAACCTTCGCTTAGCTTAGGAACAGTTTTCATGTCAAGTTGACTCCGATAATCTGTACTTACCAACCTATTTTGTTAATTTAAAACATACAAAAAATAAAATCGCTCAAAAGTTTTATTAGATAAAGATAAAATTCCGGTGATAGCTTCAGTAACTTCGACTTAGTCAGTGCCGCGGGCGTAACTGAATAAAAGGTTTTGATTTTTGTTTTTTTTATTGTATTGTTTTTTTCAGACTCCTAGCGACTAGCTTTCGTAAAGCCGTCCTATTCTTCTAACATAATAAACGCGACTGTCTGTTACTCAACATGTCGTATGGTTGACCGGATTTGGTGAAAAGAGAATTGTCCACTTTGTTTGGGATTGAAGCTTGACTTAGAAATAACATTTTTATTTCCATTAACATTAAGACTGTATTAGTACAAAAGGCCTTCTACAACACAAATGACTATTTTAATGACGATAATGCTTGGGTGTAGCGCTCTCTCCAGCAGGACACATATTTATGTACAAAATCTTATTTTGAAAAGAGTAATTGCTGAGTTTAATGCCGGCTCTTCTCAGTAAAAGCAACCTTCCGAACCGGTATTAGAGTCTGACCATTCATAAGTGCTTGTGAAGGCCTATTTGAATAAATATTTCATTTCATTTCATTTCATCTTACTAATGCAAAAAAGAATGTGCGAAAGCGTGTTATGGATGTTCGTTATTTTTTCATGCAAAAACTACCAAACAGATTTGGATGAAACTTGGCACATAGATAGGGCATTCCCTGGACCATATAGGATATTTCTGGAAAATGTAGCATCCTTCGGGAACGCGGGTAAGACTGCAGGAGATACGTTATCATAAATGCGAAATTTTGTAAGGATGTTTTTGCCACCCTTCATTTTCAGATCCATTTCTATTGACTTTCATGCGTTTAGAGACACTGCAAAATACACAAAAGTAAGGTTTTGGTTTAAAGAATTTATTTCTCAAAAGAACATAACATAGTTCACTTTAAGTCGAGTAGTAGTGCTCTTAGTGCAGAGTTCGTCCGGGGAAGTACTACCACCTTACCCATTTCTGCAGTGAAGCAGTAGTGTATTACTGTGTTTCGGCTAGAAAGGTAAGAGGGCCGGTGAAATTACAGGCACCTGAGACTTAACAACTTCACGTCTCAGGGTCGACAACGCATTGGCGATGCTCCTAGTGTTGGAAATGTCCATAGGCGGCGGTGACCACTTACCATCAGGTGGACCGTCTGCTTGTTTGTCGGCCCAAGTGGCATAAAAAAAAAACAAACAAACTGCCTGCTAGTAAAACCGAGACTGCTGTTCTCTTATCTAATACATAAAAATCAAGGTTCGTTTGTTTGACTAATAATAGACATCTGATTGCTCTATCAACATATGTATTACTTGCACTTGCGCGAAGGTACAATTAAATTACAGTAGATGGCGCGCGTGTCGTGCCTGCAAATGTATTTGAAAGAGCTCTGCAACTCTGGTATCTATCTAAGTATGATTTTGAGTATGATTATTTCGAATACGCATGTATGGGAACGCGTGCTATAAAACATTCCTCTTTTAGTTCAAGTTATTATCTTTAATTACACAAAAACAAATATCTAGTAGGTAACTAATTCCGCTGGTTCTCCTCCTCTGTCAAGTTCCAAACAAGGAAACTCGCGTATAATTTACATAAATATACAAACATGAAATTTCATTGTTATTTTAGTACAAGAAATCAATTTTAGTACACTAATATATAGTAATGAGAAAATATTTGTAGTTTTGTTTATAATAAATAAACTCAATACTACTGGACCGATTTTTCGATAATTCTTTCACTATTAGGTAGGTACTTTATTCAGAAGTAACATAGGCTATGTTATAATACCGGGATTCATTTAATCCTTCAGAAACGTAGAATATTTCGGAATCAATTTATTTTAAAAACTGATGTTATAATATTCAAGCGATTCATCGTGTTTTTTATCAATTTTCAACGGCCTGTCTGGGTTACAGGTGAAAACAGTGATGGACTTATCAGTAACCCAGAGCCTTGGGCGACAGATTTAAAAGGCGGTAAGTGAAGGGACTGTCAGATCTTATTATTTTTATCAAACTGCTTTTGTATCTGAAAGCACAAACATCAAACAAAATAATATTAAAAATACATATTTTAAAACAAGCTTTAAGCGATAAAATGTCAAGTATGCTGATTGGAAAACCCTTTCATTAGAGACATATAACATGGAAGTGGTAAATAAACTTTCTTTACTACATATTATAAATTGATTGTAGGTAATACATTGTCAGAGCATATCGTACGTCATTTTATATGTGCAGCCTGTAAACAAAGTTTTCTCTGAAATGTCACAAAACCAGTATAATAATGAAGTTAAGTATAGTAATGCAGTTAAGAGTGATGTCGGGGCTCCCCGGTGGTCCTCGGGAATGTTTCCAGAAGCGCGAATAGACTGCTTCTTTGCGACAAGCGAGGCACGTCTCTGGTGGGGCAGGGTGCGGGACAGGACTAACACCGTCCTGGGGCTTGATTCTGTAAGCAAAATTACACTAACTCGAGGATGTTTCGTCGCGGCCTCTAAGCTCTGTCTCTGTCGCTTACTACGCTAATACTACTAATCACGCGAGAGATCAGCTCTCCGAGGCCTCCGTGAAGCGGCTCGCCGACGGTGTTTGTATTAGCTGAATAAGGGGGCTGGCATGATAGCGGACAGATTAGACTGTCCGTACATACGTATAAAAAATATAGTTATATTTTCTAACTAATACGTAGATATTTTGGTTAACTAATAAAAATGAGTCTGAATTTTTAAATTAATGAATATATTATTATTATCACTACATAGTATAAAACAGAGTCGCTTTCTCTGTCCCTATATCCCTATGTAATGCTTAAATCTTTAAAACTACGCAACGGATTTTAATGCGGTTTTTTTTAATAGATAGAGTGATTGAAGAGGAAGGTTTATATGTATTAGTATCTACATTGCACCTGAGCGAAGCCGGGGCGGGTCGCTAGTTATAGTATAGAATAAAGTCGTTTCCCGCTTTCTGTGTGTCTTTATGTTGGATAGATCTTTAAGACTACGCAACGGACTTTGTTGCAGTTTCTTTAAGACTACGCAACGGACTTAGTTGCAGTTTCTTTAAGACTACGCAACGGACTTTGTTGCAGTTTCTTTAAGACTACGCAACGGACTTTGTTGCAGTTTCTTTAAGACTACGCAACGGACTTAGTTGCAGTTTCTTTAAGACTACGCAACGGACTTTGTTGCAGTTTCTTTAAGACTACGCAACGGACTTTGTTGCAGTTTCTTTTAATAGATAAAGTGATTCAAGACGAAGGTTTATATTTATGTTTATATCCCTCAGTAACGCGGGTGAAATACAATATTAGAATTAAATTAAAATTTTAATAATAAAATAAATAATTAATTATAGCTTATTGGCTTAGGTTAGTTATAGGCTAATTAATTATTGTTTATGTGAGTGCACTTCATTCGGCAACAAGCTGTGATGCAGTTTGGCAAATATTAGCTTATATATATAAATATTTATATTATTTAATATTTATATTCTTCCGATGAAATAAACGATTTCAAAAAACCGGCCAAGTGCGAGCCGTACTCGCGCACTAAGGGTTCTGTAAAACGAGCAAAAAAAATCACCTTCGTTGTATGGGAGCCTTACTTAAATATTTATTTTATTCTGGTTTGCATTTGTTGTTACATGTAATACATCATCTGTGAAAATTTCAACTATCGAACTATTACGGTTCATGAGATACAGCCTGGTGACGGACAGATAGACAGATAGACAGACAGCAGTCTTAGTCATTGTGAATGAGTCCTTATTATCACGCCCGCCATATTGGATTTAAAGTGACGTCACTTAGCTAATATTGCAATGACAACAATTGAGTATGCAAAATTTCAGCTCGATCGGATGGGGGAGTTGGTCTGAAATTCAGATGCAAGATTTGTCCCAAACATACTAACAGGTAAAGTCGAATAAAAGTTTGTAATAAAATAAAACTGACAATGTATGTAATGGTGATAAAAGTTTTACAACTTAAGGGAAGTGTGTAAATTCGTCACCGAAAGTTTTACAACCTTTACATGAGAAATGTGTTCCTCACTGGGTAAAAGCTAAAAGTACCGCTGACAATTCTTCCAATTGATTTATGAATTAAAAGCATGTGACAGGTAAGTGAAGTTAGTTTGGACCCAAAATAGGGACTCAACAGGCATAATATCATCCCAGGTCATACCTACTACTAAATAAAAATAATAAATATATTTAAATTTAATACCACTGTCAGGGTCAATTTTTAAATCTTAATAACAATTTTTTTTAAATGACTATTTAATGTATTTATTATGATGATTTATTTTGTTTTTATTATTACTATTTTTTGTTTTTATATCTGTCTTAGAATTAATAATAAAATGCATGCTGTCATGCTGAGATCTACTTATAACGAAATGAAATGTAATTTTGTTGGTGTATATCTTGTTGGTTGCCCTTTTAATAAAAAAAAAAAAATACTTAGGACATAATTTTCAGACGGTCATCTGATCCCAAACTAAGCAGAGTTTATACTATGGATACCATATTTTTTTGAAGGGAAGAAGGTGTTAGCCTTAGATTGCTCTTACACCCTTACGCGGACAATTCCGGCGAACGCTTAGGGCTCTCAACCAAAAAAACTTTAGATTTTAAGCAACAAGCACACATGGTGCCCCCTATGGGGCTCGGACCTCGGGCTCAGGGCTTTGCGTGGGATGTCCCAAAGACTAGAATATCTGATTATCTTATGGACACCAGATAACTGATATACATATAGATATCTACATCCAGACACAGAACAAACAGACATGTTCATGCACACAAATGTTTGTCCTGGGTGGAACAGTACATGCTACGAAACGTTTTGGCGTTTAGTTTCTTCTAAAGCTGATTTGAATATGACAGACGATTGTTTCGAAATTTAACCTCAAATTGACGAAAGTCCCCATGTTCACTGTTCACTTCGTTCGTTTTTTTTTCTTAATCTTTTCTATTTCATATGTCTGAACGTGCAACACCTGCTATCCTCTTCTGTACCCTGCTACCCCTAGGTTGTCTGGATGAAATCGCTTTAGCGATAAGACCGCCTATTTGGTAAGCACTTCTGTTATTCACCTCTATATGTTATTTCTTCTCTTGTTATGTGTTGTACAAATAAAGTATATTGTATTGTATTGTATTCTCTATGGGAACCGAACATACTGTGCGTGCCCGAAAAAGATTTGAAATAGGGTCATATGCCATATATTTTGACATCTGTAACATAGTTATATGTATCATCATCATCAGCCTATCTCCGTCCACTGCTGGACATAGGCCTCACCTATGGCACGCCACTGAGCTCGATCTTCAGCTCTTTGTTTCCAACCGCTGCCAGCCAGCTTGCATATATCATCACTCCATCTAGCTGGAGGGCGTCTACCCCAACGGTTATCGGTTCTACGGCAGATGTGACCAGCCCACTGCCACTTCAGCTTGCTAATCCTTTGAGCTATGTCGATAACTTTGGTTCTCTGACGGATGACTTCATTTCGAATTTGTATATGTATAAGGTTGGTTATTTTTTTTTCTTTTTTTAATTTTTCAATTAATATTATGTAGTTACAAAATGCTTCTCAATAGTTGTAATGCAACATTAATTCCTTCAACAATAGTTACTTCAGCTATGGGGGCTGCTGCCTAAAATACAGGCTTGTCCTAGTTTAGGTAGTATTTTGTACTAAATAATGATATCTATGTTATTTGTATGTACCTCTAATTATGTTTGTAACTTTATTGTGTTTAGTGCAAGTTAAATAAATTATTATTATGTATGGCAAGCTCAGAAGTCAGACTTCATTTAAATTGTTAAAGTTTGTAGTATTACATGCGAATGTACGTTTGCCATGTCTCGTTTCGGAGAGTCAGTAGACCCCCTGGTCCGAGGAAAAATCAATGTTATTCATGCAGTTAGCTTATGAAGTTCATAGCTTATAAAGCTACAACCACTTCGGAAGTCAGCTTTCATGTATCCCGATATCTATAAACACATGATGAAATCTTGTAAACATAATAAACCTCCAATATTATCAATAAGTTATATTGCTGTGCGATATTACAAAATTATTACACACCGAGTGTTCGATAAAGTGATATTTATATCTATTTTTATCATGTATTTTACGATGCTGTAAACTCGCCACTTGTCCATAATTCATGGGAGTTGTAAATGGTATTCATTTATTAATTGATAACAGGTATGGTGAATATCCGATAATATTGGCTGCTGTTTTATTAGGAATACAGATTATATAAGGAGGTGGAGGAAGAGGTGGACTCCTATGTTAGATCCAAAGTGGTATCAATAATTAATAACAATAATAATACATAAATATCCTGGGACATTCTTTTACATGCGCCATCTGGTCCTAAACTCAGCAGAGCTTGTACTATGGAAACCAGATAGCTGATATACTACATATACTACTTTTTTTTTCTAAATACATACTTATGTTTATTTTTATTTATTTATTTATCCTCACTTACAACTACTTTTACAGGATACTTACCTAATACAGTAGTGTCGACAACTTATTTTCTATATTTTCAATATATTATATATTTCTGTAGCATAATATTTTGGTAGCTATCTTTGTGAATTCACTCAGAGTACAGTGGAATATGTCAATCTCAGTAGCAATTAGATTGAGAGTGCGAAGTGCGCGAGTCAGCGGCGCCTCTTTAAGTAAGTTAGTACGCGCACGCGGCACTGCCAGGAGCTCTGGCTGCCGGCGTCGCCATACGTACTTGTCCGGGACACATAGTCCTATATGACCCAATATGACACCGTTTTCGACTCTGCCTTTCAAAATTTTAAAAAGATATGAGACGAGTGCTCGGTCCCTCCTAATGCTTAATTCATTGTATCCGACCATTCCTAAAATGAATAAAGTCGGATACATAAGTGGATAAAACGGGTACACCCCATACTGTCTCATATATAAAAATCTAATGAATTTATTTTGTACCTTTTCCAGCATGAGATTATATTTAGACTCATGTGGGGCCCAAATGACAGCGTTCCCTTCAAGTAGGCTTCTAACTAACGCATTGTATAAGGCTGTGATTGCTTTAATACTAGAAAACCCATGAACCATGCGAAGCAAAAATCCTAGGTTTCTAAAAGCCTTTTTACATATTTTAGAAATGTGATCACAAAACGTTAGCCCAGAGTTAAGAGTTACACCTAAATCCCTAACAGCTGTGACTCTCGTCATGGGTTCTCCTTCTACTGTGTAGTTCCATAGAATAGGTGCATACGAACGAGAAAAACTGATGGTTACACACTTTGAGATGTTGAATTCCAAGCGGTTTTGTTTACACCATCTCGCCACTCTATCTATGTCTTTCTGTAACTTTTCACAGTCATCTTTACTAGCGACAGCGTAAGACAGCTTTAAATCATCAGCAAACAGGAGGCATTTTGCGTCTTTAACAACACTTGGTAGATCGTTAACCATTATTAAAAATTGTAATGGTCCAAGGTTGCTCCCCTGACTTACTCCAGATCGAGTAAAATACGGTTCCGACACGTGTCCTTCGTATTCTACATATTGTTGTCTATCCCTCATATAACTGGCGAAAAACCGCAGAAGATGTGGAGTGAAACCAACGCCAGCTAACTTTGTAAGCAATACGTCATTATCGACTAAGTCGAATGCTTTTTTTAAATCAAAGTAAGCAGCATCAGTTTGTCCTCCACTGTCCAATGTCGGCACTATATCCGCCATATGATTGAGAAGATTACTTGTAGTACTTCTTGCCGGTCGAAAGCCATGCTGAGCATCTGAAAGCTGCCCGCTAACTTGGGCGAATATGATCTTATGTATAGCAGACTCCAACACTTTCGCTGGAGTAGACAGCACTGCCACTGGTCTGTAACCCTCCACCATACCTTTCGAACCTTCTTTTGGTACTGGAACCACCCTGGTTAATTTCCATCTCTCCGGGAACACTGCAGTTTTAAGACACTGGTTATATATGTGAAGCAACGGCTTAGCCAAGCTTATATAGATATTTACACCCAAACAGAACAAACAGACATGTTCATGCTCACAAATGTTTGTCCTAGGTGGGAATCGAACCCGCGACTTTTGGTTTGGCAGTCAGCGTCGCTAACCACCAAGCCAACCGACCTGTCTAATGGTCAGAACGTGGTAATATTTTCATATATACATAAGCAAAATGGAGTACCTTTGACGCATCATCACCTCAAAACTACTGAATATATCGGGATGGGACTGCTACCATTCGATGAGGATTTTTTCCTAGATAGTTATAGGCTATATATAATCTTGATAAACGCGAGTGAAACCGCGAGGAACGGTTAGTACTAAATAAGAGCAAATGTGTATAATATTGCTACTTTTTTTGTACGATAAAGTATTTCCATTTTCTCTTTTTTTTAAAAGGTTTCCAAAGCCGTTGTGGCTTTGCTGTCAGTCTTCTATATGGAAGACTTACTTACGCATTCAAGAGTTTGTAGAGAGGCAATATTTTGTCCTGTGTGTTTATTTAGTAATTCAATTATAACCTACTAGCTGTCCCCCGCGGTTTTATCCGCGTTCCCGAGGGTTATCACATTTTCCCGGGATAAAAAGTAGCCTTAATTCATATTTCCTATATTCATCAGAATATAGGAAAGTGCAAGCATATTAAATTCACTAGAAACAAAAACATTATTCGGTCATCTTACAACATAAAGGGGGAATTACTTGAAGAAGTCGAAAACATACGCGATCTAGGTGTTAAATTTGACAAGAAGCTAAATTTTGTCCAACATGTCGACGATATTGTCTTAAAGGCTTCAAGGATGCTTGGTTTCGTTCTTAGAGAATGTAAAACTTTCAAACAATCTAGAACTAAAAAAGTAATGTACAGCTCTCTGGTTAGCTCATGGGTTCTATGGCATTTAACATATAGCTGCAACATGGGCAAAAAGCTCAAATCATACCAACAGAGATTAAAACACTTCAAAATGATATCGTTGGAACGGCGTAGAGAAGTTTCTGATTTAGTTTTTCTCAAGAAACTCATATCAGGCTTAATGAACTGTCCTGATCTGCTTAGCAAAGTAGATTTTTTGGCTCCACGAATCTTACCAAGACGTTCTAATAAAAAACTTTTTTGTTCACCAAAATGCTATTCCACTGGCAGCACTGTTCATTATCTAGAATGTATAAATTGTACAGTAATCATGAGGAAGTCATGGATTTAAACGTCACTTCAATATCGTATCTTAAAAAGTTAATAAATTAAATTAAATTAAATAAATTAGATTAAAATTAAATTAAGTTAATGTGGTATCAGTATGTATCTGTATTAAATGTATTTAGTGTCATAGTTATAGTTCTTGTTAGTATATAGTAGGCTAACAATTAAATATTTAATTATGTTATTCACCTGCGCGGCTTTAAGTGCATGCTGTGTTCTTCTTTAAGTAATGTGACACTTAGATATAAGTTTGGCTTTGTTATTATTTATCTTTGTAATGGTGTACTCATTGTTGAAGAACCAAGTCAATAAATAAATAAATACCTCCAAGAATATGTGTACAATGTTTCATGATGATCGGTTAAGTAGTTTTCGCGTAACAAAGAACCTTACATTTATAATATTGGTAGGGTTATTTTTAATTATAGGCGTTTCTTCTTTGCTTGGAAATACAAAGTTATATTAATTTGTATGTACCTCAAATGGTAACCCCTTTTTAGTATTGTTGCAGTCGAGTAAAAATTGTACTACTTTTATGTTTCAATGTCCTATATGGCATTTGTTTCAAGTGGGCCATAGCGCCACATTCAAAAAATATTAATAATATTATTAGGCTTTGGGCCCGCGAGCCCGCAAAAACGGGCCTTTCGACCTGAGCACCCATTTAATTATAAATGTGAATGTTAGTTTGTTTGTTATGCTTTCACGCGAAAACTACTTAACCGATCATCATGAAACTTTGCACACATATTCTTGGACGTATTAGAAGTAACATAGGATAGTTATTGTGCCGGGAAAATGTTACATACCTCGGGAACGCGGGTGAAACCGCGGGGGACAGCTAGTATAATATAATAATATCCAGGGACATTTTCCCCAAACTAAGCTTGTACTATGGAAACAAGTTAACTGATATACTACATAAACAATCATAAAAACCATAAACAATCATAGCTTTCTAAGTGAACTCAAACTTTTTTGTTGTGTATAGTTACAGTCAGGGAAATCAATTCCATACCATAGAGTTTCTTTGTAGTACCAGGGTGTATAGTACAGTACTGTAGTTTTTAATGTCAAGTACACTGATAAATAGCAGACGGTCCACGTGATGAATTTTGCAATACCAGGTACATCGCCCCGCAACATGATTGGCACCTTTCTAACCGAAACACAGTAATAAAATTGCACTAATGCTTCACGGCGGAATTGATTACGGTGGTAGTACTTCCCCGAACGATAAGCTCTACATTTCTTTTTTTTTCAGACGGGATTGCGATTGACCTCAATCACACCTGATGGTAAGTGAAGATGAGGCCGAAGATGGAGCTCGCTTTCCCGTTAGTAGCCTATTCACTCTTTTCTTAAAGAGCCCCAAGTTGTATGTATCTGGGAACACAGACGAGGGGAGAGAATTCCAATCTTTAGCTGTGCGCATGAGGAAGGAAGTTGCAAAGAGCTTCGTGCGAATTGGTGGTATGTCTACAACATAAGGGTGAAAACTCTCCCCACGCCTAGTAGTCCTATGACGAAAAGGCGATGGAGGAACTAAGTCATGAAGTTCCATAGCACACTCACCAAAATGCAACCGATAAAATACCTAAATTAAACATACGTTTATTTCCAAGAATATAGTTCATAATTATGATCTTAAAATAAAAATGGCTGACGTTTCGGTAAGAAGGGTAATTTGGCCCGGTGCCATTACAGGCACATGAGACTTAACAGCATCGACAACGCATTAGGGATGACGGTGTTGTAAATGAAAAACAGGGGGTGGTATATATACTAGGACATTTATTTAACACATACAGTGTAAACTCTTTATAACGTTATCCTTTATAACGATAAACTCCCTATAACGTTGAAGTGAGCCCAAGTTGGTTGGTTTGCGTTAAAACCCACATATTGAAACACTCTTTATAGCGATACGCCATTCTCTATTACGAAGAATTACGAAGAAATGTGTTCATATTTTTAGACAGTAAATATTTATTATCGGTATTATTGTTTATGTTATGTTATCAGGTAACAAAAGACTTTGAAGCTCCGAAACATCCGAGGTCGGTCTAGCTTTTGTTATCCTTAATTGCCTTGAACACGTGCAGTATGACACATTGTTTTCTCGGAAGTGATGGTCTTCGACCAAGCATACTGGGTACCTATCGTATTATCAGTCGTAAACCTACTTTGAAACTGTTAACATGGCCAGTAAACGGAAAGCGATTAGTGTTGACGAAAAAGTTTGTGTGATACGTGCGATTGAAAAGGGAGAAAAGAAAAGTGACGTTGGAAGGCGTTTTGAACTAAGTCAATCCACTGTTGCTACCATTTGGAAAAACCAAAAAACAATTCTACAGGCGGCGCTGGAAGGAAACTTGTCTAAAAAATTAAGAAAGCCAAAATTCGAAGACTTAGATCAGGTAATGTTGTCGTGGTTTAACAATCAGCGCCAGAATAATGTACCCATCTCGGGGCCAATTGTAAAAGCAAAGGCTGAAAAGTTTGCCAACCAACTTGGCATAATTGACTTTAAAGCATCTGAAGGTTGGCTCGGAAAATGTAAGCACCGTCATCAAATTACGTACGGTAAAATGGTTCGGAGAGGCGCGGGATGTCGATATGAATGTGACTAACAATGAGGATGTAGCCGTAACTGGTACACTTACAGATGAACAAATTGTTGATTTAGTGTCAAAAAGTCAGGAAACACCCGATAATCAAGATGAAGAAGACGATCAAGTGGACAAAGCCGAATCACCACCAACAATTCAACAAGCCCTAGATGCCGCTAAGTTGGTAGAAAAATTTTTGTTGTTTTATCAAGACGATTCCACCACATATCTAGATATGAATAGAATACATAAAATAATACAAAACAAGTACTGGCATAGCAAAAAACGTCAGACAAAGTTATCAGACTATATGTGTAAACAATAATTTATACAAGCATTTATTATCTAAGACATACATATTAAAAATTCTTGTTAATTTGGTTTTTTTTGTTCACTCCATATAACGATAACTCTCTATAACGACAAAAAATGCTCAGTCCCTTGAGTTTCGTTATAAAGAGTTTACACTGTACTTATCTGGTTTCCATAGTTCCAGCATACTTTTAAATCAAATGACTGTATGTTAAGAATGTTCCATAATATAATTAATTCATATCGGCAGCCATAAACACGGACAAGCCAGTTGGCTCGATGGTTTGAGACTCTGACTGCGAAGCCGAAGGTCGCGGGTTCGATTCCCACCCAGGACAAATGTTTGTGTGCACGAACATGTCTGGGTGTAAATATCTATGTATATAAGTATGTATTTAGAAAACAAAGTAGTATATGTAGTATATCAGTTATCTGGTTTCCATAGTACAAGCTCTGCTTAGTTTGGGACCAGATGGCCGTGTGTAAAGTATGTCCCAGGATATTTATTTCTTATTATTATAAACTCTTAGTCAAGTACCCCCTACAAGCCAAAGAAGTACCCCAAAAGGTACCCCAATTAAAACTCAGTCCACGTATTAGTAAATACAGTAGTAAGTGTTAATGTAAGAAGTAACCATGATTCCAATTTATAAACTGTTATAATTTTTTCACGAAGCGTTAACTTGTATCACAATTTTCAATTTGGCTGAATCCAGGTGTTGCTAAATTATAAAAAGACCGGGCAATTCCGAGTTGCACTCGATGACGGTCGGTACCGTACAATAAAAATAAGGAACTTTATTTTGCATGCGACAAAAATTTACGGCAGCCATAATTTTCATTTTTTTTACATCTTTAATCTTTATTATAAACTAACGACCCGCCCCGGCTTCGCTCAGGTGCAATGTAGATACTAATACATAATAAACCTTCCCCTTTAATCACTCTATCTTTTAAAAAAAACGCATCAAAATCCGTTGCGTTGTTATAAAGATTTAAGCATACATAGGGATATAGGGACAGAGATAGCGACTTTATTTTATACTATGTAGTGATTACCTAAAGAGGTATATAAATATACCTTCAAAATACTTTCGTTTAGTTTTTGAGATAAACAAAAAATTGTCTTGAAATAACAAAGTTTTGAACTATTAAATAGCCTAAACAATGATTCAAAAACATACTTCGTACAACTTTCAGGGAAATATAACCCTCCTCCTATAAATACAATATAAACAGACAGACAGACAACAGAGTGATAGCAACCCGTTTTAACATTTAGGTGTTGAACCCTAAAACGTTACAAAAACCACAAAAGCACGCCTCAAGGTTATTATTGTTGTGAAACAGATCAGCTTATAAAAAAAATACGGGTCCCACCACACAGCGGTAACAATCGATTTTCTAAATTTACCTTATTATATTGTAATAGGATCTCAATTGAAACGGCAACATTTTTTTTTGGACAACCCGATCGTAACAAATCAATCTGAACTTTAATCTTATGCGGATAAGTCTAAAATACGCATACCGAATTGTACCAAAATGTAAGTCCGATCATTGGCAGTTCTTTTTTCAAATGTATGGCAAAATTTTATTTTTGGACTACCCGATCGTAACAAATCAATCTGAACTTTAATCTTATAAAGATAAGTCTAAAATTCGCACGCATACCGATTGTACCAAAATGTAACTCCGATCATTGCCAGTTCTTTTTTCAAAAAACTTCTTAATTCGAATACCTGAAAATGAAACAAACGTACGACCCCTTGGATAATCCACTTTAGCAAAAAAGTGTCTTGACAAATGTTAATAAAGCTTAGAATTGATAATTGGAAAATAAAACGTGAATCCGATTATACATGACCCAGCGTCACGGTCCGATTTTAGTCGAATTAATCGATTATTTATAGTATTGGCTTGTATACATCACAATTTCAAAAGATCATTTTGTTGGCAATACTTATATCTATTTGAATAGGTACTTATTTAATGGTAATTAAGTCTTTCAAAATGTATTATAATTTATTTGGTATCATTTATGAAGAACATGACAAAAAGAGATAAAAATTGTTTACCCATAAGATTGCGTTGTTTTCATGTCAAAATACTAAGTGTTCAAGATTTAATAGGCCCGTTTTCACAGGTCTCTTACCTGTGTCTTATAGAATAAACCCAATGTCGTTATAATAAAGGTCATTATACGATGAACCATTAGATCCATAGAAGAAAACGATCACAAAAACAATATAGATGATATTTATTATATTCATAAGTACCTTTCTAGTCTACACTGAATTAACGACTTTGACTTACAGCGTAAGTAGTTTTTTGTTTTTTTTTTTTATCCCGGGGAATCATATGATCCCCAAGCTAAAACGCGGGATAATATAGCTTGACGCGTTTTAGGGGCTTAAACTGAATAAATGGGTTTGGATTAACCTATGACTCTTATTATTGAATCCCGGGGAATCATAGGACTCCACAGGATAAAAACTATAAATAAAGTTTGACATATACGTATTTGGGGGACTTAACTGAATAAATGGTTTGAATTAATAGAACATTTTAATTTTTGAATCCCGGAAAATATAATCCCGTGATAAAAACGCGGGACAAAAGCTTAATTTGACACATATTTAGTAACTAGACAAACACATTTAATTATATAAGTAATTCCGCAAAATTTTGCGTAAAACCACAACAATTGTGATGCGGAAGCCATTTCTTGGTAATAAAAACAAAAAAGAATACATTCTATTTTACCATCAACCAGCATACAATGGTCGCGGGCGACGCCGTGGGCTATACAAGTGTTGTAACGCGGCGGTTGCAATGTTATTTCCAATACTAATTTAATTGGACGATTTTGTATGGACAGAATAGTTGAATTTTATCACCGTAGTGCACCTTAAGTAATGTTTTGGATCCATTGTCGTTTTATTGGTTCGATAAACATATTACGAACGTTTGAAATAAGAATTGGAAGAGGTTAAGATGTTATATAACGTTTTTTTAAGACATAGGCAAGGATGTCTCTTAGTTTTAGACTGTAGGAAAGAATACTTGAGGAATGTGATACTCCTGTCTGAAAATAGATGTTCTAAAATTAATTTATTTAAAAAATAATAAATTTAGATCTCGGTGGTAATATGTGGTTATATGCCGGGGAGATCCGGAGGTGCTGGTTTTGTTGTCATAGCTAGAAGGCCGAAAAACAGGCAGATGGTCCACCTGATGGTAAGTGGTCAGTCCCGCCTATAGAGATTTGCAACCCCAGAGTGCATTACGAATTGCAAATAGGTTGTCATAAAGAGTTTTATTCCTTAATTTTTTTTTATAGATTTGTATTACCATACATATAAAAAATGTAATTAATTATCAAAGCCAACAAGCCTAGTAAGCTGTCATGTCAGGGAACCAGATTATTTAACAGAAAGGCACCTAATTGTCTACTTTAATATTTTTTCTATTTTTTATTCATAAAAATCAGTTTTTTTTGGGGTATATTATACAGCGTTACTAAGGTTCTTAAATATTGTGAATAAGGCCCCATTTAATCTCCTTTCGGCTTTACGGGTAGTTTTGTAACAGCCTGTATATGCGCCAAATTTAATCCAAATTCGATATGTAGTTTTTGCGTGAAAGAGTAACAAACATCCATACTCTAAAATTTTCACATTTATAATATTAGAAGGATAATGCAATAACTTATTTATAGACTTTACAAAGAGACTAGACTGATTTATAAATAGATTCAAATATGATGAAGCATGTTACATGAAGTGGCGAATAAATAGGTAGATATCAAAATTATTATTTATTATATTCGTACCTTTCTAGCTACTTCTACACCAAATCAACAACTTTGACTTACAGCATTAGTAGGTTTTTATTTTTTTTGTCCTGGGGAATCATATGATCCCCAAGCTAAAACGTGGGATAATATAGCTTGACGCTTATTTTTGAATCCCGGAAAATATAATCCCGCGGGAAAAAACGCGGGATAATGCAATAACTTATTAATAGACTTTACAAAGAGACTAGACTGATTTATAAATAGATTCAAATATGATAAACCATGTAGCATGAAGCGGCGAAAAAATAGGTAGATATTGGCTGTACATTTTCAACCACACTTTCAAATATTTTTCATTAGCGGTCGATGGTGAAAACGTGGAATTTTTAATAAAGCTTTTACCTCGCTAGCCTATGAAATAGTCAAAGGGTATCTAACTTTTTCGGACTCTGTGACATTTCAAACAACAGAATTCTATCGTCAAAAGAAGGCTTTTCATTTCTAGAACAAAATAATAATAAGTTTTTTCAAGGGACAATAAAATAAAAAATAAATATCCTGGAACATTCTTTACAGCCGGCCATCTAATCCCAAACTAAGCAGAGCTTGTACTATGGAAACCAGATAACTGATATACTACACATACAGCTTTTTTTTTCTAAATACCTACTTATATAGATATTTACACCCAGACAGAACAAACAGACATGTTCATGCATACAAAATGTTTGTCCTGGGTGGGAATCGAACCCGCGACCAACTGGCCTACAACAATACTAAAATAATTAAAGTAAATAAATAATAAATGATTCCAGGATACATTAGACTGAAAAAAAATCTTTATTCTGTGCCTGAGTTTATAGGTGTAAGTAGCTATAAGTACCTATACTTACATCCAGCAAAAAACAGAATATTATCTTATATTATTAAATAAACGAGCAATTTTTATATACTACATGGGTGGACGAACAAGCAGACGGTCCACCTGATGGTAAGTGGTCATCGCCGCCTATGGTCATTTGCAACACCAGTGGCGTCGCCAATGCGTTGTCGATCGAAGGTAAGTTGTTAAGTCTCATGTACCTGTAAACTCATAGGCAAGCCTATCTAACCGAAACACAGTAGTACAAATGCTAATGCTTCCCCGGACGAGCTCTACTTCCCAAAGCATCTTCCCTACTAATATTATAAATGCAAATTTTTGTAGGTATGTATGGATCCTTCACGCAAAAACTATTAAACGGATTTGGATGAAACTTGGCACATATATACAAAATGCCTTACATGGAATACTTTTGTGCCGGAGAAATGTTACATCTCTCGGGAACGTGGGTGAAACCGCGGTAATACAACTAGTGATATTTAAACTACTAGCTGTCCCCCGCGGTTTCACCCGCGTTCCCTAGGGATGTAATTTTTTTCTGGGATAAAAAGTATCCTATGTTACTTCTAATACCTTCAAGAATATGTGTACAAAATTTCATGATTGGTTCAGCAGTTTTCGCGATAAAGCGTCACAAACAAACTTACATTCACATTTGTGATATTTAGTAGAAATTGTATACTTAATAATAATAAGTTATCTAGTAGCTCTAATAAAAGGTCTGCTTAGTCGAAGGTCTCCGATTATCGCGTATAGTGTCACAATAAAGAAATCAATAAAATTGTGATTTCTATAATTTAGATTACGCGGTTCTTATTAACATTTAATGTTCTTTTGTTCGCCTCGTTGGTCGATTGGTAGTTTGACTAGAAACTCGGAGGTCCTGGATGCGATTCCCGGTGTGATTTCATTTGCGTGACCACTTACCATCAGGTGGACCATCTGATTGTTTGTCAATGTTATTGTTTGTAATGTAGTTAGCCCATAAAAGAACCCCCTTTTGGCCTTTCAGAATGCCATAGAAAAAAGTACCTTATTAATTTATGATAAGGCCAATTTTCATCATCGTGCAATCAATAGACGAACCTTGTTTCGAACGTAATAAAGTACATTTTTATATAATAATATCTATAAACAAAATGTAATTCTGGTCACAGTTCGTAGTAACGTATGTGACGTCATCGTCTACGAATTACCGCTACAGCGCTACAAGTGCTACGGGGGTGGCATGCGAAGGCGATTTGTGTCGATTATGACGTATTAACGTGTCATAGAAATATAAGTTTTATTTACCTTTATCATAAAGTTCATCTATTGATTCAATGATTGATTGTATGATGACGCAGCTCGTTAAGCTATAAGGGCTATTTTTCAATGATATTCTCAACTATTGAAACGGGCGGGATTGTAAAAACTTAGGTGACTCATTTGATTTATTTGACAGGCCTGTTGGTTTGGTGGTTAGCGACTCTTACTGCCAAGCTAAAGGTCGTGGGTTCGATTCCCACTCGGGACAAACATTTGTGTGCACGAACATGTCTGTTTGTTCTGTTTCTGGGTGTAAATATCTACATAAGTATGCATTTAGAAAAAAAAATAGTATATGTAGTATATCAGTTATCTGGTTGCCGTAGTAAAAGCTGTGCTTAGTTTGGATTCAGATGGCCGTGTGTAAAAAATGTCCCAGAATACTTATTTATTTATTGCTATTTGACAACACCGGCGATTCGATTGTGCATCACTAAAATTGATTAAATCCTTTTTAATCGATATTAATTTAAAAAGTAGAAGGAATTGCTTATAAATACTGTCCCAAATTCAAATGTGCATATTACACTTTAAATCTATGAACCACTCTACTTTACTTTGTTGAAAAGAGTTTAGATATTTTAGATGATGACTTATGATTGATAAATTTACTAGCTACCATCCCGCGGTCGAATATATCTCGGGATTATAACATATCTCAGGAACATAGATGAAACCGCTGGGCAAAGCTATAGCATAGTTACCATACTTTTATTTATATGCAAAATAGGGTACCTTTGACACACCATCACCTCAAAACTACTGAACATATCGGGATGGGACTGCTACCATTCGACGCGGAATTTTTCGTAGATGGCTATAGGCTATATATGATATCGAAACGCGAGTGAAACCGCGGGGGATAGCTAGTATACCTATATAAGGAAAATTGGGTTCCTTCGACGCACCAACATCTCATAACTACTGAACATATCGGGATGGGACTGCTACCATTAGACGTGCTATATGTGATATAGATAAACGCGAGTTCCAGCTAGTATATAAAATGAAAATATCGGAAAATTCCCAGCTTGATAATGAAATCATTTATGAAAAATATAACTTAAAATGGCATTTTAAATCAAAGTACAATAACGAATCGAATATCAATAAAGGGTTTCAACACAATTGCATTAAACAATTTAAGATTTATTAGTATGACCTCAGTGGACTCAATTTTTGCTAAGCGAAGTAAAAACTCGTGGAAAGTTGTATAAGGCGACCTTTACAACCGGAAATATAACCGGTTAATTACAAGATGGCGGTTCAAGGTAACCAATAATTAATTCCAACTGAAATTTGACCCGGTACTAGTGAATTAATTATAACTTAACCTGAAAGTTTTTGGAACTTGACAATTGATTAAAAAATGTAATCAAAATTAAATTCGAATATATTTTTTTATTAATGAACCGACCTAAACGAAATTACAAGCAGGGTTAAATTATATTTTTTTTATTACAAACTGACTTACTACCTGGTATTACACCGATTTCGTGGTGGTCCCTGTGGACCTTCGACCAGCCCCCTTATTCAGCTAGTACAAGCTTCGTTGGCAAGGCCTCGGAGAGCTTACCTCTCACGTGATTAGTACTAGCGTAGTAAGCGACAGAGACAGAGCATAAATGCCGCGACGAAACATCCTTGAGTTAGTGCCATTTTCCTTACAGAATCAAGCCCAAGGGGCTTGGACAGACTCGCTGGAAGCCGCTGGATGCAGCGGCTCAAGACCGTTCGAGGTGGAATCCAAGGGCGGCCTATGTTCAGCAGTGGACATCCCTGGGCTGATATGATGATGATACTATCTGATATTACAAATTATAATAACTTGACATTGAAAAATATTAATACAAAACATAAATGTTTGGTATTATCCAATTCTATTATATATTTCCTAAAATCGATATTATAGGTAGAATATAGTAGTAGAGCTCTTAGTGCAGAGTTCGTCCGGGGAAGTACTACCACCATACCCATTTCCGCCGTGAAGCAGTAGTGCTCTTGTATTACTGTGTTTCGGTTAGAAAGGTAAGGAGGCCGGTGAAATTACAGGCACATGAGACTTAACCACTTCACGTCTCAGTGTCGACAACCCGTTGACGATACCCCTGGGGTGGCAAATGTTTATATGCGGCGGTGACCATTTACCATCAGAAGAATGTCGGCCCATGTTGTATAAAAAAAACGATATTAAATAGATGTTTTAAAACTTTTCTATAACTAAGTTTGGCGTATTGGTTACATACCCGTTGGTTCGATTGCCATCCAGGACAAGCATTTGTGTGCATCAACATATATCTATGTTTTACTATTGACTTTGTTCCAGTTTGTATTTAAAATGTAGCCTAACAGTTATCTGGCTTCCATAGTACTAGCTCTGCTTAACTTGAGATCAGATAACGTATGTGAAAGCATGTCTCAAAGATTAGCTTATATTTGACTATAGGTATATGTAGTCTATAGAGGCTGTTACAAAACTACCCGTAAAGCCGAAAGGAGGTTAAATGGGGCCTTATAACGAGTCCATTCACAAAACTGTAGTAACGCTATATAACATACCCCATAAAAATAAAATAAAAACTGATTTTTTGAATGAAAAATAGAAAAACTATTAAAGTAGACAATTATTAGGTAAAATAGGTACGGAGGCCTTTCTGTTAAATTATCTGGTTCCGTCAGGGAACCTGATTATTAAGTGCTACGGTAAGATAACTGATACTATATATTACTTTGTTAAATACATACTTTTATAGCTTGACAGCTTGATTACACACAAAATGTTAATCCTAACTAGGGAATCGAACTCACGACCTGCGGCGTCATAGTCAGCATATCTAACTCCCAAGCCAGCTGGCCCGTCACTGTAATGAAGCAATCCGTGAAACTGACAACTTCTAAAGTGTTTATTTAAAAAAAAATACTCTAAAGAGGTTTTAAAGTTTTATTTAGTCTATGTTCTCACTGACTACACTGGCAGAAGAATTCACGAATCTTTTCCAGATCAACTGTCAAAAGGCTGACAAAAGGTCGTTGCCTTATTTTTTTTTTGTGGTTAACTCCGCTTGAGCAACGGTTCTGGCAAGAGTTCACTAGTGGATCGCCACACGAGACGGCTACCTTTCGTCAATTTAGCCTTGGGGCGTTGTAGGCTGGCGGGTGAAAAGCTGCGGTTTGCACGCGTTATTGGTCCAATTTGTTGCGTCTTTACTTCTGCAAAAAAAAATCTACGATCATAGGCGTATATAGGGAGGGGTCAGGTGGTCCCACCCCAGTATGGTCTAGTGTCCACCCCAGAATGTTGGACCGATTTGAAATTCTAGGATACCTAAATAATTTTACATAAGATTAACGAAACTTTTGTTTTTATTAATGTGACGCACAGTATGTCTAGCTAGCTTGATCATATCGGCAATGGCAACTCAGGAGCCAGGCCCCCACTGAAAAATTACCCTAGATACGCCAATGTCAAAGATTCTGTTTTATTTACACTTCCTTCTGGTATCATATATTTTATTGCTTAAGACATTCCTCAGCTGGGATGTACTTCTTGTGGACGTTATTATGCTTGCTCTCTTTATCTTTCGCTGGGTGGATATGTGTTCACTTATTAGTGTCCAGAGCCTATTAGATCAAACCAATACACAAGACTCTGTTTCTATGACCAACTCTGAACCATTTGAAACTGCAGCAGCTTCAGCTTTCATAATCTTTTTCACAATTACTACCTACTAATACACAACAATAAAAAAATACAATGTGCTGTTTCAAAATAATATTATAAATTACTTTCAAAAGAGTTTTTAACCATTGCCAATTTTTATACACTTAATTTTATTAAAAAATTGCGTTTAACAAAACCGGAGTTCAAAACGCTCGTTTATACCGATTCCGATACTGAAAATTGAAGATTTCACACTTCTACTGTCTTCACCTTTTGATGTCGTTTTAGAATTATATGGATAAGACTTTGATTAATTTAATTAAATATTGATTTAGTTAATTATTCAAATATATCTGTCCATCCAATCAGCCTATTGTATGCAGTGTGCATTACATATATACAACAGAAGATTTTACGGCCGGCGCCTAACTAATGTCACTACTCTGTAGAAATGGTTGCAACACTCGGTGTAATGAGCACGTGCTCATCGGTGTAAGATACAATACCCTAAAGATGACTAAGTAATGAGTTTGTTGATATTTCCAAGTTCATTACCAATCTACAAACTGCATCCCTATAACCTCTTCTACCTCATACAAGACTTATCATGGAACAGAAAATCTCCAGTCCCAAGCCAAAATGTAAACAGCTTGTCCTCTAAAGCTATTTAATTCAGTCAAATCCAAATCCAAACTAATATAATTCGAGAACAATACATCAATCAAAACTGAACTACCGTTTCGAATCGCACAAATTATTTGTGTGGAAAACTAATTGAAACCAGCGGTAGATCCACAAATATCTTTAGTCGCGATAGCTGTTGATACCGAAGAGAATCGTTTTACAAACAATATAAATAATAGTAGTTCAACAGACGGGAACAGTCCGTTATGCGCCGCCGCTGACAACGTCGCTCCAAACAAAACATCGCGTGTTTATAACCAAGTGTAAAGTTATGATTCTACTGTTAAAATAGACAAAATGATCGCGTTCATTTTCATAGCCGTTATTGCGTCGTGCAATAGTTTAAGCATTGGAACTGTGAGTGATAAAAATGTGACGAAACGGGACGCCGGAGATCTATTCCCGGATTGGGTGCCGTTTAAGAATAAACATGGCAATGAACTGGGTGAATTTGTTCAGGTACCTAAAGCGAAACCTAAGAAACGGCTAGCTCATCCTGTTAACTTTGTCCTCAAAGCTGTAGCTGAACCAGAAGGTGATGATTACTACGATAAGGGCCAAGGAGAAAGCGACACTGAAGACTATTATGAAAAGAAAGAATGGTCTGATGCTAACAGGCCAGGCCAACCTGCTGACCCCAAGTCAAATCACACTGCTATATCAGATATAGATGGAGTAGTCAGCATCTTGACCAAAACCCAAGATGATCCCATTCTTAAAGCGTTGAATGAACAGAAACAGGAAAGAGATTCAAAAAAGAAGAAAGTAACTGAAATTGATTACAAGGATTATACAGATAAAACTTCCAAAGAAGACAAAGTTGATGATATAAAATCTGAAGAACCCAAGGCAGAAGAACCGAAACACAGCAATGAAGAGGATGCCGAATACGAAGAAACCAGTTCAGAAAAGCAAAAAACTGAGACATCAGATAAAGAAAAAAGTGAAAGTGAAGCAAAGAAAGCCAAAATACTCGACAGCGTAGACGAGTTGAAGGAACGACATGCAGAAGAACAGAGGGTCATATCTGAAAAGGTTAAAGAAGAAGAAATATACAAAGAGGAGCAGGAAAGGGATAAATTACAATTCCAACAAGACGACGATAAATACAACGAAAATTCGAAACCGCAACGGCTGCCCGACTACGAAGAATATGAAGAAAAAGATGTATCTTTAGAAGACAAATACAAAATAAGCCCACTCAGGATAAGAACGACCACAACAAAACCAAAACGAACTAAGAAACGGAAGGGGAAAAAAGAAAAACTCGAAGAGCCTGGTAAGCTGTCAGTGTTCAAGAATCCACAGTTGTACATGGTGTATGATGAAGCAGAAGAAACTACTACAGCAAAGCCGAAAACCAGATCCCCGAAATCCAGAAAGCACAGTAACAAATTTTCATCACGTTACACTACGCCCATAACAAGCTCCGAGGAAAACGAGAGAATATCCCTTGTGCCGGCAGACAATTCCAAAGCTGATGAGCCAACACTATTCTTCCCTAAGAAGCGGAAGAATAAGCGTAAGAAGGTCAAGTCCACGACTCCAGTATCAGACTCATATGTAGCTGAAAGTATGTCGGATAAAATAGCGAAAGGCTTCACGACTGCTCTCGACACCACAGCATCAGATACTACTGTTACGGGAACTACTGCTGGAACCGGACCTTCTGGTACAGACGCTGTTTCCACGAACACAGATGTTGTGACTGATGCTGTTCCAGCGTCAACGGATCATAAGAAAGAGGAGCACAAACCTGTGAATTATCATAATGAGAGGGGTGAGTTTTTTTACATTATCATAGATCTTCATGAGTACTGGTTCGTCGGTATCATTTCGCCGCAAAGAAAATCGTTTTCAGAACATCCTTTGATGAGTATGTTTTAAAAATATGTCGGTCATAACTACTTGAGATACTATTCAATGATATTTTCTAGGTTAGAAATAAGGTACTTAGGACCATAACGCGTACATGTCCTATTTAATTTAACACCAAAACCTTTCAGAATATTTTATACATTGAAACGTGCGTTACATTTTCAATAACATGCGACTGAAAGCATTTTACGAAAATGTTGAGACGAAATATTCTGGTAAAAATTCATTTCTACCCACAAAAACAACTTTACAATATATCTTATTGATGTCAGTGGCCATACTATCGTTTTATACCCTATATCCAATTTACATCAACCCCGAGAATCGTTTTACCTTTCCCCTTAGCCACAGTTCAAATGAAACAGTAAAACAATTGAAAAAAAAAGTTTTAAAGGGTTTGTTTTGACAGCTCAAAATGTTATTGGAAAATCACCTCAATTGGTTAAGATTTATCTATTGCTACTATGGTTAATTATATAATGCTAGTGATGAACCTAATCAAAACGTCATAGAACCCATTTTTCTGTAACACTCTGCTATCAAAACTCCTATCAAGTTCGTAAATACATCTTATGAATAACATGATAATATAAGTATATGATGAAATAAATAGCTTTTTAAATGGATAAAATATTTGAAGGATGGTTTAAAAAATTTATCGTACTCAGAGATGATGATAAAAAGTTATTGACTACTTGTTTGAAATACTGTTAAAAATAACTATATTTTTAACAGTAGTCCTCTGCAGAAGTAGGACAGAGTATTTCAAGGGTATCTATGTATTATATGCATGAAAATGAATACCTATTTCTTTGCCACGCTCTGCAGTATGAACGGTTTGACATATGACGTGTCATTAGATGCATCTTCATTGTGGGACTAACATGATGAAAGAAATAACATGACGCGTTCGCGAAAAAGATATATTCAATTTATTTCTGAATACGAAGACGGCTATTTTTTTTTGTTTTTCTGGCTTTCTAAAAAGGAGGTACTTTTTATTATTGAGCAAGCCATGATCAACAAGCGTTTGTACCTACTGATTTTAACATAATTTTACTGTGCCTTAGCTTATGATATCAAAATATTAAAGGATCCTGTCGAAAACACGAGAACTTTTCCAGCAATTTTTTTTTGCTGCCAACGCTTAAACAGGATAGTGGAATTTCGACCCAGACCCATTGTAATACGTATCAATTTAATGTGCCTTTCAAGACATCGGCATTGAATTTAGGTGTGCAAATTTACAAAAAGTACCCTAATTTCTTTGACATGATTTTCGTTTTAACGGTAGGTCAAGTTCGATATTATATTCAGTCGGTAGCGAGAGGTTTATTGGTTAATATATTTGATAAATAATGAACTATAAAAGATTTTAGTGTTGGTAAGATTTTAGTATAGGGTGTAGGAAACAAAAAAAAGTGGCTGTCCGGGAGTGCCGATAGAAGTGATAAACTGACATGAATATATATATCTATGTTGTACGTATACACAATATATCTTTATATAATATATAGATGTTTTTTTTTATACCACGTGGGCCGACAGACAAGCGGACGGTCCACCTGATGGTATGTGGTCACTGCCGCTATGGACATTTGCAACGCTAGGGGCATCGGCCAATGCGTTGTCGACCCTGAGACGTGAAGTTGTAAAGTCTTATGTGCATGTAATTTCACCGGCCCCCATACCTTTCTAATAGTTATATTATTGTATTATTAATGTATTTCAACCCAAACTCAACACTCGTGTAAACGGTAAAGGTCATCAACATAAAAAAATGCCCAGCGCGCCTAAAGCCCTTTTGAAGGCTTTGCATATCTCAAAAATAAAGGGTTTATAATTATACTAGCTGCCCCCGCGTTCCCGGGAGATGCTACATTTTCCCCTAATAAAAAATACCTTATATATTAATCTAGGTTTAAAACTATCTATGTGACAAATTTTATTAAAATCCGTTCAGTATTTTATGCGTGAGAGTTATAAACATCTATCTATTCTCACAAACTTTCGTATTTATATGATACTAGCTGTCCCCCGCGGTTTTACCCGCGTTCCCGTGGGATGGCACATGTATTATACATAAAAACTTTCCTCTTCAATCACTCTATCTATTAAAAAAACCCGCATCAAAATCCGTTGCGTAGTTTTAAAGATTTAAGCGTACATAGGGATATAGGGACAGAGAAAGCGACTTTGTTTTATACTATGTAGTGATGTACCTGAAGTTTCACCCACGTTTATGGTTACTGTGTCGTAGCGTGATGTTATATACCCTTCATTTCTCGATAAATGGACTATTCGACACAAAAATATTTTTTCTATTAGAACCAGTAATTCCTGAGGTTAGCGCGTTCAACCCAACATCTCTTTAGCTTTATATAGAAGTGTTCCTGTTGCCATACTCTATCAGGGTCCTTGTATTGATAATTGTAAGTTAGGTGTAATGTAGTTAAGTATTTCTGTACAAACAATTATTATATACATTGTGCAATAAATAAATAAATATACTATATTAGTATAGATATATAGATTTCTCAGATTATTTTTTATTGAGGTAGCATAATACAGTAGATTGTCTTTCATGAATACAAATTTTAATTAAACATTCCGGAAAATGTATTAGAGATAATATAAATATTTTTCTTCTAATGGTCTACGACACACAACGACCTAAAGACAATTACGAATCTCATTCTAATACCAATCGAAAAGAGTAGGCAATACACATAACAATCGGTCTTTTCAAAAGTTTATTTCTGGTACACAGAAATTCCAATCTTCATGTACTGGTCTTAATGATAAGATTTGCATGTTAATTTTTAGGATTTGTACAATTCCCCATTCGTATGGACATTTCAGAAATAATATCTGCACTGTTACTACTTAAAGCGACAGAGTTTTATTTTTTACTTATTTATTTTTATTTATTTATTTAGATCACCAACAAGACACACCCTAATAGATTCAAAAATACAGGTATCAAAATGTTAATCATAAATGGTGTCCCAACTAGAGGTGACGACCGCATGCATTAAAGAAAGACAAACAACAGAACCAACAAATAACTTAAAAAATAAAAAAATTGAGTTGTTGCAATAACAGAAGTAGTAGAGCTGTTTAGTACGGGAAAGTACTACAACCTGATTTCTGTCTTGAAGGCGACTGAAGGCACATGTATTAATGTTCTATAATTTCGTTTAGAAAGGTTTAGGAAACCATTTTCGGTGGTATGTCCAATGACTACTTTTGTTTACTTCTTCAGGTGTAATGGGCGTGAAGATATAAACAATTTACTAGTACATATTTGAGTAGTGGAGCTCTTAGTGCAGAGTTCATCCGGGGAAGTACTACCTTACCCATTTCTGCCGTGAAGCAGTGGTGCACTTATATTACTGTGTTTCGGTTAGAAAGGTAAGGGGGCCGGTGAAATTACAGGCACATGAGACTTAACAACTTCACGTCTGAAGGTCGACAACGTATTGGCGATGCCCCTAGTGTTGCAAATGTCCATAACATGGCGGTGACCACTTACCATCAGGTAGACCGTCTGCTTGTTTGTGACATGAGACTTTACAGCTTCACGTCTTAGGGCCAACAACGCATTAACAATGCTAGTGTTACAAGCGTACCATGTCGGCAAACATCCAAAGGTCCGTCTGCAAGTTTGTCAGACTACTTAGAAAGCTATAAATTTTAATATTTGTTAAGCCATATACAAATGTAAGAAGAGAAATTAATAAATGAATCATGATATTATCAGCCCCTTATTCAGCTAGTACATACTTCGTAGAGCCGCTTCACGGAGGCCTCGGAGATCTTATCTCTCACGTGGATAGTAGTATTAGCGTAGTTAGCGAAAGAGACAGAACACGGAGGCCGCGACGAAACATCCTCGAGTTAGTGTAATTTTTCCTTACAGAATCGAGCCCTTGATGTTGTTGCAGAACTCTCTGTTGTTATATATTCATGTTCATTACTGTATTACTTATGTCTATAGGCGACGGTGACCACTTACCATCAGATCAGTTGTCTGCGTTCCGACATAAAAAAGGAATCATATTCATTTCACGGCAAATCTATTACAGACACTTACATAAACATTATTTTTGATTAGTCACGTTGGAAAGTAATTTGTGTTTATTTCTAAAACGAGCTGTTACGTGAATATATTGGAATTAAAATTACAGCAGTAGGAAATTCCAGGCATATTAGATAACAACTTCACGTCTCTGGGTTGACAACGCAAGTGCAATTCCCCTGGTGTAGCAAATGTCCATAGGCGGCGGTGGCCACTTACTATAAGGTGGACATGCTTGTTTATCAACCCATAGGTATAAAGTAAATTGCTCAGAAATTAATCAACTAATGAAAAGACTTAAATAATGTCCTGGGACATTTCTTCACACAGAGCCATCTGATCCCAAACCAAGCAGAGCTTATTAGATAGGACTTGTGAGGTTGATGGTATTTTAAATACCAACGGTTTTTAGTATGACTTCTAATACATCTTGGTATCGCGAGATATAGTTTTGAATTCATATAAAAATCTCAGAAAAAAAACACTTAAATTTTTTTTTACTATTTTTTTCGGATTAAAAATCTTACTCGGACTATTACGAACTTTTTAACAAAGAAATAGCCAAACCGGTCCATCCGAGTCCTTATTTATTGTTTTTCATTACAATTTTAGATTTTTATATAAAAAGAAATTGGGCCATACCTTACACACGGCCATCTGAACCCTAACTAAGCAGAGTTTTTACTATGGGAACCAGGTAACTGATTAACTACTTAAACTACTTTTTTATTAATTTATTCTAACTTAAATTGTAATAAAATTTTCCTTTTATTGTTATTTTAATTAATATTTCCTCTGTTTGATTTTTGCTATCAGAAAAAAAGAGTTATTTAAATATCTATTTTTTTTATCTTACTAAAGGTACATTAAACTTTTCCGGACCAAAGTTTCCATTTGCAATAGAATTTCGAAAGTGCAATCCAACTTGAGATTGATTGACGTTGCCAGACCGTTTTGTTAGCGTGCATTATCTCCGTAACCCTGACTAATCTCCAGTTAATTGGAGTTTCAAGGCACCTTCATGTCTTTGTGATGTTTATTGATATTACTAAATAACTAAGTCGCTTTAAGTTAAATAAATAAATTCTTTATTGTTACATGCAAAAATTGCACGACTCGTCTCAGTAAAAAACAACATCCTGGTTTTAGAGTCAGACTAAAATAATAAAAAAATCCATAGTAATTACTTTTATACACGGTCATCTGATCCTAAATTAAGTATGGTAACATATTAACTATGGTAACATATTACTTTTATACACGGTCATCTGATCCTAAATTAAGTATGGTAACATATTAACTATGGTAACATATTACTTTTATACACGGTCATCTGATCCTAAATTAAGTATGGTAACATATTAACTATGGTAACATATTACTTTTATACACGGTCATCTGATCCTAAATTAAGTATGGTAACATATTAACTATGGTAACATATTACTTTTATACACGGTCATCTGATCCTAAATTAAGTATGGTAACATATTAACTATGGTAACATATTACTTTTATACACGGTCATCTGATCCTAAATTAAGTATGGTAACATATTAACTATGGTAACATATTACTTTTTAAATATATACTACAATTTTATAGAGAAAGGGCGAATTTTATATGTTTGTATGTACGTGAGCTTTTAAATGTTCTTTCACGGGAGTTAGAGAAATCATGTTATAAGAAAGCAACACAAATTCTTGAATGACATAGGCTATGTCCGGCTTAGATTAGATCCTTGAGAAAAGCGGGTGAAACTGCGGTACGGTAACTATATACATATAAAGTGATCTTACACCCAACAAAGAGACATCAATCTGCAAAGCCTTGAACACAGACGTAGGGTAGCCAGCCTTTCGGTGTTCTACAGGTTGCATTTTGGAGAGTGTGCGCGGGAATTGCATGACTTGATTCCGCCATCACCTTTCCACCATCGGACATCCCGTCGTACGGCGAGTATCCATCCCTACGTTGTCGGAACTCTTACGGTCCGGACTAAGCGTTTCGCCTCGTCGTTTATACCGCGTACATCGAGGGACTGGAATAACTTGCCTGCTGCGGTCTTCCCGAGCAACTATAATTTGGGTGTCTTCAAGGTTAGAGTGAAGTGAGTTTTAAAGAACTAGTGCGCCTCCACATCTAAGATTGCATCACTGCTTACCACCAGGTGGGATCGCAGTCAAGCACTAGTTTATAAGATTAAAAAAAAAGGTTCATGCTCATAACTGTTAATCTTAAGCGAGAATTTATCCATGACCTGTGGAACTGTGGAAATTTACATGAAAATTTCATCTTTAGTAAATCAAACAAAAATGTATTTGATCAGGGTACCGCTGGTCAGTAAAGGTTCAGTATCTAATTTAGCTACGCTGAAGAAAAGTATTATGAAATCAAACAACTGGCTGAAATCGAGAATTTGTAATCAAATTATCAGAGAATTGGGCCTATGAAGGTTACTTAAGCAATATTGCTGAATGAAATCATTTTCCTGAATTCTGGGCACGCACCACTTAACAGCGACTTGAGCTAGCCTACTTGTTGCTAGGCAGACTTCGTACCAGCTTCGAATTTTGAATAAGTTAAATAAATATTTTTGTATTTATTTACAACTAGCTGTACCCCGCGGTTTCACCCGCGTTCCCAGGGGATGTTACTAAAACCATCCTCTTGAATCACTGATGACAGGCCAGTTGGCTTGGTGGTTAGCGACTCTGACTGCCAAGCCGAAGGTCGCGGGTTCGATTCCCACCCAGGTCAAACATTTGTGTGCATGAACATGTATGTTTGTTCTGTGTCTGGGTGTAAATATCTATATAAGTATGTATTTAAAAAGTAGTATATGTAGTATATCAGCTATCTGGGTTCCATAGTACAAGCTCTGCTTAGTTTGGGACCAGATGGCCGTGTGTAATGAATGTCCCAGGATATTTATTTATTTACTCTATCTATTGCTGAGAAGTATTGCTTGAGTGACCATTTTAGTGCTAGATATCCGGTTCTGATAGGATTTGTGGTTAGAATTATTGTTTAGAATTGTAATTGGGGATAGGGTACGTAAAGGTAACAGGGGTATATTAAATAGGATTGGGGTGAGACTTGTTTCGTTATTGAAATATCAAAGTTCAGCCCCCTTATTCAGCTAATACAAACTTCGTCGGCGAGGCGCTTCACGGAGGCCTCGGAGAGCTTACCTCTCATTTGATTGCGTAGTTAGCGAAAGAGACAAAGCATGGAGGCCGCGACGAAACATCCTCGAGTTAGTGCCATTTTCTTCAGAATTGAAGCCTACCACTGAATTCTTTTTTTTTTTTTTTTTTTTTTTTTTATATATAAAAACTTGAGCGCATTTGACTAGATCTCACCTGAAGGAAAGTGACGATGTGGTCGAGGATGGTACACGCGAACTCAAGTAATGCCTATTCACTCTTGCCTTTATAATTCTTTATTTCTATAAAAATATATACATAAATGGAACATATAAAAAAAAATTGTTGATGTCTAATATATAAAGTATGAAGATATTGCTTACTGTACGAATAATAGTATAATAAATAAATAAATGTAGGTACTGGGACATTCTTTACACAAAATAGAATACAGAATATTTTCAATATATTTTTTCTAGCCAAACATAAATAACAAGTATTGTAACATAACCGACTGAACTTGACATAATTATATATTTATTTCTTTAATTTAATTTGAATCATTAATGACTTATTGTATGCTTGAGTTTTATTTAATGACAATGTATATTTGCACGCCATTGTGGCAAAACATGAAGGACTTTGACTAAACCTTAACATCTATGTATTCATAACCATGTTTCTGACAAATAAATAAATCTAATCTTATCTTTATTTTATACTAGCTGTCCCCCGCGGTTTCACCCGCGTTGCCGAGGGATGTTACATTATTTTGTTCATTCTATCATCAATAGTTTTCGCAGCGCAAGAATGTTTTGTAATTTTTTCACACCTTGGGTTACATTATTGGAGTTATAGTAAGGATCCCTATTTTTTTTTTAAATATAATATAGCCTATGTTACTAGGGGATAATGTAGCTTTCCAAAGGTGAAAGAATTTTTGAAATCGGTCCAGTAGTTTCGGAGCCTATTCATTACAAACAAACAAATCTTTCCTCTTTATAATATTAGTATAGACAAATATCAAATAATCTTAGAAGGTACTTAATAGGACTACAGTGAATACTTACCTATTGAGAACTACGTTATATAAAAAAATATATATTTTGAACGTTTGAAGTTTCCTTCTACGGGTATTATATATATACTTTTCAATCAGACCAATTCATTAAAATCATTTTTATAAATTTAAGAAAATAATCCATCAAAATTGCATAACTCGAAAATTTCCAATTATACATTATGATAAAATACAAATGTTAAATAACTTAGAATACCACAGTATCATTGGTAAACCGGTATCAGTTCGATGGTATCTAATACGAGTATATTGCTCACAAATGACCGTAAAATAGAATGCGTCTACCGTGAGATTACGGTCAACATGATTTTCGCTCTGGTGACCAAATAAGCTTCTTATATAATACTAGCTGTCCCCCGCGGTTTCACCTCCGTTCCCGAGGAATATAACACTTTTCCGGCACAAAAAGTATCCTATGTGTTAGTATAAGTCTAGACTTACTTGACTTAATGTCCTATGTCCCCTGGATGGGGCAGAGGGCGTCCACAGTACGTCGCCATCCCGAACAGTCTTGGGCTTTGCGCTTTACTTCGCTCCAGGTCATTAGTATAAGTAGATTTAGTTATTTTTATTTAGTATAGTAGTTGTAAAAATTCCAGGGCTTTTGCTATATATGTGCCAAGTTTCATCCAAATCCGTTCGGACGTTTTAGCGTGAAAGAGTAACAAACATCCATACATAATTTCGCATTTATAATATTCATTAAATAAATTAATAAAGATATAAGCGGACAGTAGTAGAGCTCTTAGTGCAGAGTTCGTCCGGGGAAGAACTATCACCTTACCCATTTCTGCCGTGAAGCAGTAGTGCACTTGTGTTACTGTGTTTCGGTTAGAAAGGTAAGGGGGCCGGTGAAATTACAGGCACATGAGACTTAACAACTTCACGTCTCAGGGTCGACAACGCATTGGCGATGCCCCTAGTGTTGCAAATGTCCATAGGCGGCGGTGACCACTTACCATCAGGTGGACCGTCCGCTTGTTTGTCGGCCCATGTGGTATAAAAAAAAAAAAAAAAAAACAGACAGAACCTTTTTATACTGTTTAGAAGATAACATTTCCAGACATTTTTGTTTATGATTGATGCGATGATAGCTCAGTGATGGCGTGGAATACCGTGCGGACCGTAGGTTCGAATCCAAAAATGAGCTTGAGCGTTTGATTTGTGGATGAAAATAAGAGAAATTTCTGTAATAATTTAGACTAATCCTATTAGTATTATAAACGCGAAAGATTCTGTCGGTGGCTGGATAGGAGTATGTTTGATGAAGAGAGATGCACTTCTCCATGCAAAATCTACAAAATCTTTTTAGCCCGGGAAAATGTGATATCTATCAAAACAAGATCCATCTAAGTTTCTCGAGGTGAATGCTGGTGTGCCTCAGGGGTCCGTATTATCGCCCACGCTTTTTCTTCTGCATATCAATGATATGCTCACTTTTGGGAGCATTCATTGCTATGCAGATGACAGCACTGTACATGGGCGATATCTCGGACACCCTGCGGCTAAGCAAGCCGATACTGAGGAGGATAGGCGAACACTTGTTGCTGAGCTTGATCGGGTTCTGAATTGCATCTCGCGTTGGGGTGATGTGAACCTGGTCGAGTTCAACGCCAAGAAAACACAGGTGTGTGCATTTTCAGCTAAATTATCTCCATTCCTTCCCTATCCCTCTCTTCTGGACACTCCACTACCGATTCAAGACAGCCTCAATATCCTAGGTATGGACATACGCCGCAATCTCAACCAGAAAAACTACATTGAGGGTGTCATCAAATCCGCATCCCGGAAACTCGGAGTCATGAACAGGGTGAGGAGGTTTTTCGCGCCGGAGCAGTTGTGTCTGTTATATAAAACTCAGGTTCGCTCCTGCGTGGAATACTGCTCTCACCTTTGGAATGGCTCCGCCCAGTACTTATTGGACGCCCTCGAGAGGTTGCAGCGGCGTGCTGTCCGTATCATTGGGGATCCTGAGGCCACAAAGACTCTTGAGTCACTGCAATTACGCAGAGACGTGGCCTCATTGGCTGTCTTCTACCGCATTTATCACGGTGAGTGCTCCGAAGAGCTATTTCAACTAATCCCATCCTCTCCTTTCCTATCCCGAACGACACGTGCTGGGTTAAGGTGCCACTCTTACACGGTGGAACAGATTCCGTCACGCACCAAACGGTTCGGCGCCTCTTATCTCTGCCGTACCATTAAGACGTGGAACTCGCTACCAGCCCACGTGTTTCCCTTCTCTTATGATCCTGGGTCCTTTAAGCGGGGCGTGAAAAAGCTTCTCACAAGGCCGTCAAGGTGAGGGCCATCATGCCACAATGCTACGCTGGCTACTGGGATGATGGCCATCACTAGGGGACTTCATTGACTGCTTACCATCAGGCAGCATGGAGTCAATTTGGGCGGTAGCAATATAAAAAAAAAAAAAAAAAAAAAAAAAAGATTTAATAATAAATATTAGCCCACAATTAAATGTTGGTTTGTTATGTTAAAATATCTTATCTGATAGCCAAATTTAATTTAAATCCGATCAACAGTATCGAAGCCAATTCGACAAAAACTTTCGGACAGACAGACGAAAAAACTTAAAACGTAATAATGCTTATAGTCTGTCTGCTATAAGCTGTCCCTTTTGACGTTTAAGTACGTCATTGAAAAATCAACTTTATTTGTATGGCAATTAGGTTTATTAACCCCATGGTTAAATGTACAATAATCTAAAGCACCTTATCTCAAAGCAAAAGGGTATATTTCTCTATAACATTCCTATACGTCAAAGGGGAATTCTTATATTGCACAGATTATAGACATAGATTGAAATCACAGACACATTACTTTTATTTTATTTATTTTTTTATACCACTTTGGCCGACAAACAAGCAGACGGTATACCTGATGGTAAGTGGTCACCGCCATATTATGGACATTAGCAACACTAGGGGCATCGCTTGAGACGTGAAGTTGTTAAGTCTCATGTGCCTGTAATTTCACCGGCCCCCTTACCTTTCTAACCGAAACACAGTAATACAAGTGCACTTCTGCTTCACGGCGGAAATGGGTAAGGTGGTAGTACTTCCCCGGATGAACTCTACACTAAGAGCTCTACTACTCGAAAAGTTGTTTTAGATAAATTTCACATTATACTGTTAAAGATATTCCGTTCACCCGAAGAAACAAATGAATGCCTCACTTATTCGTAAGTTAATCGAATCTGCGGTTTAGAAATCAATTTGTTTTGATTGTCCAATGAAACAGGTGTTTTGATTTGCCCGATTTGTGTCCGGGTAGACAATTGTCAGTAAGTAATCAAAGCGTCAATTATTTATTTCATACTGTGAAATTGATTCCAATTGCTCGATGAAAGTAAAATGTTAGCTCTATGAATATTTTCTTTTTAGTTCACACACATTTTTAATAATTTTTTTTATTTGGTTAAATTGAGCATTTTTGAAGTGAAAACTTTAGGCGCGTTAGGCATTTTTGAGATGGGAAAAAACAATTGAACTCGCGACACTGTTACCGTTACCGACACCTCTGTATATAAGTAAGGGACTATAATTAATGCAATAAACAGGTTGAGGACTTGGATATCTTGTTCGACACACTCTTCAGGTATAATGTAAAAATGTATAATTGTTAGATTTATTGGATAACTTTTCATACTCTAGTATTAAATTATTGATATTTTTCTATTTATATAATACTTTTTTATTTTATTTGATATTATGTTATAGTTGGGGATTTTTTTTTCTTTTTATATATATATATATATAATGTTGTCAATGTATTAACGTTGTGTATGTCTGTAATTGGCTCACACATCAGACTGACATTTAAACAAAATTACTTTGTAATTACTTCAATGTGTGTGTTGTTAACGTACCTTTTTGAAATTAAATAAATAAGTCCCTACATATATTGGCCCATCCAGAAGCCGTGGATTATTCAAGGTTTCACTTCTATCGGCACTCCCAGAGTGCCACGAAGTCAATTTGTCCGACAAATAAGCCGATGACCTACCTGATGGTAAGGGATCACTACGTTGTCGACCCTGAGATGTGAAGTTGTTATCTCTTATGTGCCTGTAATTTCTAACCGCAGTAAAGTAATACAAGTGCAGTACTGCTTTTCGATGAAAATGGGAGAAACTCTGTATTGAGAGCTGAACAACTTCACGTCTTAAGTTTGACATGACATCGGCAATGCCCCTGGTGTTGCAAATGTCCATAGGCGGCGGTGACCACTTACCATCAGATGGACCGTCTTCATGTTCGTCGGCTTGATATAAAAAAGATATCAGTACAATGAACCCAAGTATTTGGAATATAAAAAATTGTTGAGTTTATTTACTTATTTTGCTAGGTTTCAATGAAATTGAATATCTTATTGACTTATAACCCGAAATTTAGTAGAAGTTTAACTCAGACGCTTGCGTTAAAAACACGGCACAAAATCACCGGTAAATCGGCATTTGTCTCGCTCTTTCTTACTGGTAACTTTACTGTGGTGTGGTGACAGATAGAAAGAAACAAACAAATTTATTTGTGACAAGGGGAAAAATAACACATGAAAAAAGTTAACAAAAAGAAACGAGGTACATAATTGCCACCAATCGGTCCTCCAACTCAGCATGTGGTTGACTGTACGTGCCAATGTAGGTACGTATAGAGACTACGACTTTACGTTTTATAAACACAGGAAGAGGGGTTCCTAGACTGGAGCAAACGTTGTAAGCAAAATACACTTATTTAATAAATAAATAATAGTTTAAAAAAACTAGAAAACACGCTTTATATAGAAAACCAAACTAAAAAACAGAAAAAATATTTAATAAATATTAATTAAGAATTATGTAAAAAATAATAATAAATATTTATTAAAATTTATTTTCTGTTTTTTAGTTTGGTTTTCTATATAAAGCGTGTTTTCTAGTTTTTTTTAATTATTATTTATTTTTCATTTTTTAATAAAAGCATTTTGAGTGCCCGAAAGAGTACGTCTGGAACTGCACGCACTAGTTCGCGCACTAGCTCTATCTCTCTTACTCGCATGCAAAGGATGCGGAAAGTAATTAATTAATCCTGGCGAATCTAATTAGGATAATCGGATGCTTTGATCGGATTATTGCATTGTCATCGATCTTTGACAGGTGTGCAAAGTTTGAATAAAATCTGATCGTTCAAAGTAGGACAAAATCGAGCTCAAAGGGGTCGGTTACATACATACATACAGGTGAAGCTAATATAAAGCGTGTAAAAAGTAAACCGGCCAAGCAAATATCTAAACCATGCATACTTACTATAGGGTTCTGAAGATATAAATTTTATGATCATCCAATTTGACAGGACATAGCTATAGGAAATTTTATAGTATATTTACACACGGCCATCTGATCCCAAACTAAGCAGAACTTGTACTATGGAAACCAGATAACAGATATACTACTTTTGGTTTTCTAAATACATATTTATATAGATATTTACACCCAGACTCAGAACAAACAATACACGAATGTTTGTCCTGGGTGGGAATCGAACATAGTGAAGGTCTCTAATCACCAAACCAAATGGTTAGTCGAACATGTCAGACTATGACTATGTACCTTACAGAAAGTAAGCAAAGTTATTAATAATACTAGGTTCTGGGCACCGCAAAGTAGGAGAGAGGAGGACTAAGCTCAAAAATATATTTATTAAAAGGGCAACCAACAAAATGACATATCATTCCATTATAAGTAGATCTCATTTTAAGTGCTGCCTCAATTATAGGCTACCACATTCATGCATGCATTATAATTTCTTTATTAATTCTAAGACAGATATAAAAACAAAAATAGTAATAATAAAAACAAAATAAACAATAGTATTGATTATGATGATTATGATAGGCATTTCAAAATTTTTTTATTATAAATTATTCTCTCTCCAGTCTCTCTCTACTCTAGTCTCCATTTGACTACGATAGAAGACTTAGCTTAGTTTTCTAGTAAAAAGCTAGTAACACATGCACCTAAAAGAGAAAAAGATTGTGGTATATTAGTAAAGTTAGATAAATCCCTACTAATATTATAAATGTGTATGTAAGTTTGTTACGCTTTCACGCGAAAATTACTAAACCGATCATCATGAAACTTTGTACACATATTCTTGAAGGTATTAGAAGTAGCATGGGATACTTTTTGTACCGAGAAATTGTTGCATCCCTCGGGAACGCGGGTGAAACCGCGGGACAGCTAGTATACTATAAAGGACACTATTCCGGGTATCGAACATAGCATAAGCAGCAGTTGTAAGGACTGCTTGCCAATAACCTACCCACAATTTTGAAGCCACTACGAGCTACTACGCTAGACTATTTATCTTGTTTCCATAACCAAATAGCTAAAACCTTGAAGTTTCGTAACGCGATCATAAAATGGCGCAAATAATCTTATTTGTACAGAAAATGAAAGTGTAAAATGGAAAGCCATGGAAAATTATGGAATTTCTCGACGGCATGACACAGAAGTGACTACTGTCCGTTTTCTGTAATTGATTTAGTCTTGGACGGTAAACCTATTGTCATTTCCCGTAAGGGCGAAAATCGAGTGGTAATCGTAATTTAACATTATCATAAAATACTGGACATAACAAGAAAGTACTGCAATTTCTCCTTCAAACGCAGTTGTTAATTTATACGATACTTTATGAGCGGTCAAACGATTAAGCGGCTCATAGCGTGTCACTATAGTTTCACCAATATAAGAGACCCCTTGTGACAGAGAAAGTTTTAGAAATATGTACCTTAAAGGTTTATCATAAGGTTCATTTAAATGATCATACAATTAACCATTGGACTAAGTTCGACGGGCCAGTTGGCTTGGTGGTTAGAGACCCTGACTACCAAACCGAAGGTTCCATTCCCACCCAGGACAAACATTTGTGTGCATGAACATGTCTGTTTGTTCTGTTTCTGGGTGTAAATATCTATATAAAAAGTAGTATATGTAGTATATCAGCCACCTGGTAGCCATACTACAAGCAGTACACTGCTTAACTTGGGATCAGGTAACCATGTGTAAAGATTGTCTTGGGATATTTATTTATTTATTAAAATATGAACCTTATTACTAATTGAATATAGTTAATTTTTCAAAGAACTTCTCACTTTGTAGCGTTTTCTTGAATTGGACAGACTATAGTTGACATCTCATATGTCAGTTGGAAAAAATTACGGCATTTGTTCTCTGAACTGTAGTTGTATCTCTCTCGGACATGCAGTACCTTTTGAATTCTACTTTAATGAATAGAATTGAATATTTATTGCATTGATGTAGTAAAGTTTACAATTAATATTAGATAAAGATACCAGCTGATCGAAATGCATGGAAGTCCTTGGAGGAGGCCTTTGTCGAGAGAAGCTGCTACAGAAAACTAAACCGATTACCGATATACTAAAAACTTCAATTAGGTACAAGTATCAATATAAATAGATGATAGTGTTAGTATAGTATAACATGAAATGTAAAAATAATATTGTAAAGAGTAACAGTAATTAAGGCTAATAATAATAAATAAGGATACCAAACTAGGCAGATCCATTATCCTAGGTCCAGTGAGATGAAATTTATTTAATAGCTTGTCTGTACTGTTATTATTAATAAAAAGAAGAATTTTGTTTTTTTTTTTTTTTTTTATTTGTCCGAAATTTGTTAAACACTAAAATTATACATGAAATCTGCCAAACTGCATAGCAGTTTGTCGGCAGTTGTTCTCGTCCAACACTATTTACAAATTTTGATATTTTTATTGTGCTTATTCATTATAATTACGTATGTCTGATTAGAATTGTATGGTAGCAAATGCCCTCAAGAATACGGGACAAGTAAGATGTTGAATTAAAGCCAACGAGACATCTTTATAAATGTCAGTATTCCGCTTGAGTTCTTGAAATTCCAGCAATTTAAAAGCTAAGACATGGGTTTAGACACAGATGGCGTCTGGCGCCAGTTTTATTCTTCAATCCAATTGCAGGCCTGACACTCGTCATCTACGAGAATAAATCTAATCTAATCTGATACCATTCTTGCCACGAGATGCGTTTAAAAAGAAATCTTGATTTTCTTGGCAGAGTTTTATTTCTTGGAGATGACTACTTTCATTTTATCAAATAGATGGATTAATAGCTCAGGAAATTATTTGATTTTACAAGATAAGGTAAAAGTAGGGAATTATGCAGTAAATTGACTAAACAAAATACGAATTAAATCTTGAAGAGATGGAGCAAGAAGGTTACAAACCGGGACGAAGTTTTCTGGTTATCAAAAGAATAGAGAAGCATGATTTATAAGCACAAAAAAATGCGAATCCTTTCAAATCAATGATAAAGTCAAACAAAACTAGAGTAAAAGTGTATCCACAAAGACACAACCGGTTGACTCAGTAATTTTTGTTCATTTATTCAAGAACTTGGAAGGATAATTAAGGATTTTCTAAAGCCAGAAGGTTGATAAGCAGGGAGACCATCCACCTGATGGTAATTTATCAATATCGGTTATAAATATAGAAACAGTCCTTGCCAAACTATTAAATTTAATCACAATATATGAGTAGTAGAGCTCTTAGTGCCAAGTGCGTCCGGGGAAGTACTATCACCTTACCCATTTCCGCCGTGAAGCAGTCGTATTCCCTACTGTGTTTCGGTTACAAAGGTAAGACCGGTGAAATTACAAATAGAGACTTAACAAATTTACATCACAGGGTCGCATTGGCGATGCCCCTAGTGGTGCAAATGTCCAAACTCATGCACTGCATGTTTGTCGACCGTCATGAGGTATAGAAAAATAAAAATATAGTGAATCAAGAATATTATAATATTAGAAGGCCTCCAAATCCTCCAATGCTACTAGTGTTTGAAAGATTTTCTACTTGAATTGTGGTAACCGGCCAGGTTGGTCCATTCTATGAATAACTGTCGTTATCTTTAGATAAATTTTAAATTAGTGCCATATTACTGTGTTTTTAAAATGTCCCTTTTCGTCACCAGGTGGAGGACGAGAATACAATTCGGAGAGCGAAGAAGCGCACGAGGAGCATGGGAAGAAAGCTTATGAGGTAAGTTCATAATTAATCTTTTTTTTTTTTTATTCATAGTCGAATCCACAAACGTTAAATATTACATAAAGAAAACCATAATGCCAATAACTGATAATGTAATTTTTTTATTACTTTGAAAATAATTGTCGCATAAAAGTCAAAAATTAATACTCCTTTTCATAAAAGGAATATGTAGAATAAGTCATTTTTACAACGAATTATTAAAAACTAAGCTAGCAAATACATAGAAGGTACGGATTTTTGTGTGACTTTGGTGAGAAGGTACTAGTTACCGCACCGCGTTTTCACCCGCATTCTGATTATAATATAGTCTATTAATTATGGAATAGTGTAGCTTTTTATCGGTGGAAGAATTATTGGAATCAGCTAAGAAGTTACGGAGATTACCTCCCACATTGGGTTCGAGTTGGTCGAACAAGGTAATAATGACGTTTCTTTGCTTAGGAATAATAAACCTTAAGTCTGGGATTGATAAAGTACCCGAGAGACTACGACAATGTCACATGTCACGTTGGGACTCAAGTATCTTCAATGAAATGATGATGGAAAGAAAAAGAGGTGTCTTTATTGAGACCTTGAGACTGACGGGCTGTGTGTTTAGAGACCCCTACTGTCACTCGACAGGTCGTAGGTTTGTGTTCATGAACATGTCTGTTCTGTGTCTGTATAAGTACCTATGTATTTAAATAATAGTATATGTAATATATCAGTTGTCTGGTTGCCATAGTATAAACTCTGCTTAGTTTGGGATCAGATGGCCGTGTGACAAATTGTCACAGGATAATTATTAATTTACCTCTGTCTACCTCTTCGGGGATAATGGGCGTGCATATATTTTTAATGTAATCTGTCAATATACAAAATTGCATTGGATTACAGATACATTGATTTTAGATAGCAACTAAACCGGAATAGCTACGGATTTTAGTTAGAAATCATATATTCTGTTTTTCCAATTTCAATTTGTTATTTATGGCACCATTGTGTCAGGAAAGCCTCTGCAAATAAAAACATACATATATTTTTGAGGTGCAATCCGTGTGCTGTCCACACTCTAGTCTAGATTGAAAAAAGATAAAAAAACTATATAATGGCTCGCTAGTTAAACAACAATGCTTATGGCGTACAATATAGGTTCTAAGAAAAGCAATGCCGATATATTCGGCGACAGTCTCTTTGCATTTAAAAATAAGCTGCTTAATGTAAGCGATTTGTAAAGCATTGTCCGTTGTGTTTTTTTTTTTCTCTTTTTTACTATATATAATTTTTATTTTTTCCCATGATTTTATTCGGTTGTGAAATATATATTTTTTTTTATTTTTAAGATATTTGTTGGTTCTGTTTTTTGTCTTTCTTTAATGCATGCGGTCGTCACCTCTAATTGGGACACCATTTATGATTAACATTTTGATACCTGTATTTTTGAATGTATTAGTGTGTGTCTTGTTGGTGATCTAAATAAATAAATAAAATAAAATAAACAATAAAGACAAAGACAACTATCAAACAATACAAAAGTTTGAACAGAAAAATGTGTCGTAAAGATAGAAGTGAAACTTTTGTTTAACTGGGAAACATTTTAACTATTAATCAATCACTTTTGAATAGCACAGATTGTGTTTATCATTCATTTATTTTTCGTCACACTAAAAGGTTGTGGATTAGAATTTCAAAGCCCTCACACGAGAAGTGTCACTTCAAAAGTAGATTAAAGAGGCAAAAGGGAAGTGAAAGAAGCCATAAAAAAGGATTAGCTGCGTGTAGCTAAATATGGTGTCCATCTTATCTGATGCTGTACGGTTAAATGCTGCAGCACTGGCTTTCAGATAGAATCTGTTTGTGAGATGAGCCGCGGTCAGTCTTGACATATACATAAAATATTAAATACTAGCTGTCCCCCGCGGTTTCACCCGCGTTCCCGAAGGAAGTAACATTTTCCCGGCACAAAAAGTATCCTATGTTACTTCTAGTACCTCCAAGAATATGTGTACAAAGTTTTATGATGATCGGTTAGTAGTTTTCGTATGAAAGCGTAACAAACAAACTTACATTCACATTTATAATGTTAGAAGGGATGTTTGTGTGTTATATGGAAACAGTTTTTCTTCATTGATTTAAATGGTGACTGTTGCCAGTAACAAAAATCCATCGTAACGATAAAAAAAATGTTAATGTGTCAATTCATGACATAATATTTTAGTATAAAATATCGTGTCATTTCTAACAGAAATCATATTGAAATCGAACCTACGATCACGATTAAAGAAGTCGTAAATGCTCTTGACCATGGCAACTTAAAAAAAAATTATAACAAACAAACTTGACCCGGTTCGGCTGTTTTTGCCGTATCTAGTTTCAAATAACGATTTTCTTTTATAAAAAAATAATTAAGTTGGTTTTGGAAATAAACTTTTTAATAATTAATTTGAATAAAGAATAAGGTCGTTTGTTTACTGAAACCGTAGTTTCAAATCACGACGTTTATAAAAATAAATATTAAGCTGGTTTGGAGAATAAACTTAAAAAAAAAAATATTTAAAGAAGAAGGTCATTTACAAATATTATTTTTAACAGAACAAAGTAGAATGAAACCTTTTAGGTTTACCAGGTTTAATTCCTTACTAGTAGTTCCTATGCGACATTTTTGGTGTCATTAACCTTTGTAAGGGTACGTAGAACAACACACTAAAGTTTTATCGGATAACTAGCTGCGCCTTGGGGCTTTGCCCGCTTTCAATCCTGGTTATAAACCATCCTTGAAGGAATTACTCTATCTATTGCTGAAAACTGCATTAAAATCCGTTGCATAGTTTACGATTCTATAAAAGACATACAGACAAACATTAATTTTTATATACATACATAGAAAGAGTATAAGAACCTAAATAATGTATAGACGACTGAAAATAAAAATAAAAAATATTATAATTATTTTTTAATATATAGGCATTTCCTAGAAAAATCTCAGTTGCATTATAACAAGATGCATTTCACTATACTCGTATGTGTCCGTAATATATTACCTACACATGAAGTTTGGTCATTTAATAAGAAGTAGGAGGACCTTCAACTCCCTCCCTCCTACAACTAAGACCAAAAAGAATATCCTTCACTACGTTATAAAACTAGAACGAATGTTACAACGTATAAAGCTGCAACATTATAACCAAATGTGTGTGTTAAATAAACACAAATTTCAGTTTAAAACATTTTTACATCCACTACCCAGTAGTTTTAAGCATCGTAGCGACAAGAAATGTCACTTTTATAGACCTGAATATGTTAGCTGTTGGCTTGTATAATCTATAGGTGGACTATTGTACAAGCGTAGGGTCTCTTCGTGGGTATATTTAAGCAACTGCGCTAAGGGAGCCACCTATAGGTCTTCGGCTCGGGTTTTGGAAAAACTTGTTTCACGAGAAAGAATTTTTTTAGGGTTCGAGTTCGGTACAGTATTTAGGTTAGAAACGCAAGGGGGGCTGTGGAATTACAGGCACGTGAGACTTAACTTCGACTTACGGTCGACAAGGCATTGGCGAGGGCCTGGTGTGCAAATCGCATCCTCAGTACGATAAGGGCTTAACTTAAAATTTTGCGAAATGGAGTTACGACGATAGAGAGACTAAGTACGCTCTATCCGATGAATAGTAAAACATAGTCGATTTAATGATAGAAGCATTCCGATATTTCAGCCGCTTTAACACCGGGACCCACCCTTCCCGCTCAATGCAAAAGTGATCCAATCAGAGATGTGCCAAAAGTGATTTTTTAAGTTAAGCCCCTGTCGTTTTGATGGTGCGAAATCTCCATAGGCGGTGGTGACCTATTCACCATCAGGTGGACCGTCAGCTTGTTTATCGGCCCATGTCATAAAAGAAAGTCATTGATTATTGAGACATTGACAAGAGGAATTGATATACGTCTTAGTTTTGGAGCTACAATAACCCTTAGAGATTTATATGGAAGAGACCGACTAGTCTTAAAGTTTGATTATTCAATCTTTAAAAATAGGTAGTTTGATATCTAAAAGCGTTAATTCAGCCTTCAACAAAATATGCTCCTTCCTTACTTAAAATATAAATGAATTTGTTACAAAAAGGTATACAAGCAACAAGACGCCAGTGTAAAACCGGAGCCAAGATCAAAAAGCAAAATAAGAAAACCTTGGTACTATAAAAATGTTGACGTAAGTCTATGTTTAAATGTCTGTGAAATAACCTTTTACTGTTTTAAAACAGGGTTACGTTAGCTGCTCGGGTTAGGTCATACCCATAAGTATGTCCTTCGAAGGATACAGGGGAGTTACTGTGTTAAAAGTATGTTCTACGAAAGATACAGCGAAGTTACTTTTCTGATATTAGGGACTTTGTTATTTGGTACAGATTAAGACTATGAACTATAATAATAATTACTCCTCCCTCTCCTCTTTGCTTAATGTTCCACAAGGCTGAGGGTCGTGACCTCCCTTCTGCATCACTTTGTCTCGGATGATCTTTCTCCACCCGACACTGTCTCCGGTGGTGTGAAGGGCGTGTGCACTGACGTGTCAAGTGCGGTGCGGATCTGGCCGGACCAAAGTATTGGGCTGCATCCACGTGGCCTTCTTCCATCTACCTTGCCAGTCCCGAGGTTGCCGCCTTCTTTCCTTGCAATGTGCCCGAAGAATTTGAGAACTCTGCTTGAAGTGATTGGGACGACAACCGCGAGGAGATTAATTTATATAATATGCTAAATCTTTCCCCCAGAAAGACAGGTATCCTTTCAGGCTTTGCTGGTAGCTGTTCCCCACGGTATTACCTGCATTCCTAATTTTCCCGGGATAAAAAGTAGCCTATACCTATCCTATTTTAAGGCATGCTTTGTCTGTGCCAAGTCCACAGCTTCAACTAACTCCGTTTTTAGTTTTTGCGTGAAAGAGTATGAAACATCCATACACATCTCACAATCTTTATCATTGATAATATACTAGTTGTCCCCCGCGGTTTCACCCGCGTTTTTCAATATCATATATAGTCTATATCTAGGAAAAATTCCGCGTCGAATGGTAGCAGTCCCATCCCGATATGTTCAGTAGTTTTGAGGTGATGTTACTTAAAAGGTAACCTATTTTGCTTATTATAAATTGATTAGTAGGATTATTAGAATACTAGCTGTCCCCCGCGGTTTTACCCGCGTTCCCGTGGAATGTCACATGTATTATACATAAAAACCGCATCAAAATCTGTTGCGTAGTTTTAAAGATTTAAGCATACATAAGGTTATAGGGACAGAGAAAGCGACTTTGTTTTATACTATGTAGTGATTAACTATAATGTATCTATTTATTATTTTATCTTATTATTATAATTATTATTTTTTAGTTTATTATGAACTCCGGGTTGACTTGATCCGAGCAGCTCTTTCATGTATGATTTGATGCACAAAATAGTGGAAAGAGGTTACTACATAAATAAACAGAATCATCATTAATACGTGCGTATCATCTATGAAGCCGTACGAATGTGTTTATTTTTAAAAGCATCCATTGTTCTAAGACTATTGTTCTAATACATACACCTATATGTTTTGATTCACTTCTAAAATTGTATTGTCATAATATTATGCGTTTTATTCTAAACAAAATAGGGTTTGTTGTAGAATGGACTAAGTTTATATTTTCATAATTATTTTGGTAGTGTTCTATAGCCTTTATTTACAGTATGTAAGGACTAATATCAAAACAGTCAAACTTCAAACTGCCTATTTTTAAGTATCATTGTTACAATAGATTTTCGCTTATATGCCAAACGAAATTGAGTCTTATTGTTGTGCATATAAAACGAAAGAGGGGTTAGAATCCTACATAGCCCTGTGTGGAGGAAAAATAAGAGGAAGTGGCTCCAAGTGGTCACAATTCTACCGCATTTCTATTAATGTTAAAGTTCTCTTGAGAAGATCTCTTCCCATATTAAACTATAGATAACTAATCTACCTAATTTCCTAACTGCTTTATATCATACTAGCTGTCCCCCGCGGTTTCACCCGCTTTCCCGAGGGATGTTACTTCTAATACCTCCAAGGATATGTGTACAAAGTTTTATGATGATCGGTTAAGTAGTTTTCACGTGAAAGCGTAACAAACAAACTTACATTCACATTTATGATATTAGTAGGGATTTATTTACCATAAAAAACACTTAATATATAGTTTAAGAGCCTATACAGAGGCCTCGAGGGTTTATCTGTGTAGATAATGACTTATTTATGAGAAGTCATAGCACTTTCTTAAAAAGTCGACAAGTCAATTATACTCAGGATTTTACAGCTGTTAGACAGATTCTGAGGGTAAATATTAATTGAACACCGGTGCGATGACTGTGCAACTTGCGATTGCAATTGGTTGCACGTAACTTTTAAATAGTCAATATTTTTTTAAGGGAATGGCAGCTAAGTAGATAAGAGCAGAATGTATGACCGTCAGTTGCGACTATATTATGTAAAATAAGTTCTTAAATAATTGAGTAATTAATCAATTAAATAAAGCGTATTGTTTTTAATGTTTTTTTTAGAGTAGTAGACCTCTTAGTGCAGATTTGTCCGGGGAAGTACTATCACCTTACCCATTTCCGCCGTGAAGCAGTAGTGCAATTGTATTACTGTGTTTCGGTTAAAAAGGTAAGGGGGCCGGTGAAATTACAGGCACATGAGACTTAACAACTTCACGTCTCAGGGTCGACAACGCATTGACGATGCCCCTAGTGTTGCAAATGTCCATAGACGGCGGTGACCACTTACCATCAGGTGGACCGTCTGCTTGTTTGTCGGCCCAAGTGCTATATATATATATATATATATATAGTTAGCATATATATTATTCAGTTGTGTCTGAAACACCAAAATTTTTTTTTATATATATATATATATTTAGTTATATAATGTGAAACAATGGCTTTCATAAATAATAGACGTCTCATAAATATTGTGTCTCTGGAGTACATAAAAATCTAAATTATTATAAAAGTAAAGTAATAAAGTTAACCAATAATCAATATCACATAAACTATTTACAAAAAATACCTCAACAATATGGCCCTAATAAAGTCAATTACACGATTATTAAACTGTAAAACAACGTAAAAATAAATAAGTTTTAAAAATATCAAACAAACAACATCATACCGTGTTAAAACATTTATCTTCGCGCTAGAAATATTAAATTTGTTAATCACCCGTAACAGCCTATGACCCTTGCATTAAGACAAGCAACGGTTGCGCAACCATCGTTGACTGTCAGTTGCGTTGTAATCGCATAAATTGTGATGCGCAAATGCTGTCACATTTTGCGGGGGCCGTGATCAAATTTTTGTCGAAAACTTTGTTTGTTTCGTGAATTTTACCGGCTTTTATTTAATTGTCTATAAGATTGGAGTGAATTTTTTTCCTACTTTATATTATTAATATAAATGTTTATTTTAATAAATAGGCTTATTTTTGACATTATTTAAAAACACTTTTTTACACTTTACACTTTTCCGGATTATTTTAGTAACGCTATTTTCCGCATCCGAGTAAAATACTACCAATTCATAAATACCTGTTTAATTCAATTTCGTTATGAGAAAAAACACAAATAAAATCTTTTTTTGACTAATTTACGCTTTGAATTATATTAATAAATGTTTAATTTTAGCAATTAACTCATTAATCAATGTTACTACTAACTTTACTATTAACTATGTCAAAGCAGTATTTAAAAAACACTTACTCCGAAAATTTACTCTCTAAATTTACTTAAAACCAGAAATAAAAAAACTGAAGACCAATTTTGGAATATTTAATAACCTATTTCTCTCTGCAGGGTGTCCATGAAGATACGAAGACCGCAAAGGGTTACCATGAAAAGGAGAATCATCTTGGAAAGTATGACGACGCTGGGGCCGTCAAGAAAGGCCATGACGTGGAATCCGGCCACTATGGGGCCCACCACCATGAGGAACATGGAAAGAAAAACGCCAAGGTATTGTTTTCACCAGGGTAGTCCTAGACACGATCCCTAATTGGCGGCCGTAGAAATAATAATTTAAATAAAATTTGGGGCCGGTGAAATTACAGGGCCATGACACTTAACAACATTGTCTCAAGGTCGATATCGCATTGGCGATGCCCCTGTTGCAAATGTCCATAGGCCACTTACTATCGGGTGGATAGTCTGCCTGTTTGTTGGCATCATAAAAGGATGTCATTATAATATTAAATAGTTCTACATTAATTGAGTGCAGAGTTCGTCCGGGGCAGTACTACCACTATACCCATATACGCCGTGATGCAGTAATGTACTAGAATTATTGTGTTTTGGTTAGAAAGGTAAGGGGTTATTTGGTGTAGTAGAACTCTTAGTGCAGAGTTCGTCCGGGGAAGTACTACCACCTTACCTATTTCTGCCGTAAAGCTACTGCTTTACACTACTACTGCACTACTGTGCACTTGTATTACTGTGTTTCGGTTAGAAATGTAAGGGGGCCGATGAAATTACAGGTACATGAGACTTAACAACTTCACGTCTCAGGGTCGACAACGCATTGGCGATGCCCATCACGACTTACCATCACGTGGACCGTCCGCTTGTTTGTCGGCCTATGTGGTATAAAAAAAAGAAACAAAAGCGGGCTGGTGAAATTACGAGATTTGACCACTTCACGTCTCAGGGTAGATAAAGCAACAGGGGATGCTTCAGACATACTATTAGATGGACCGTTGGAACCAATCCGCTGTTTCGGAACCTAGTCGAGACAAACTTTCAGACCAACAGACAGACACACATATTAAAGACAGTCAAGTTATGATAAGGCAACGTATATACAGTTTTCACAAAAAAAAATATTGAGATTTTTTATTGGTGTAATTTTTTTGCGTTTGATATCTCTTAAGGGTTAAGCGTCGCTTAACAGGTTAGTGAAAATAGGTCTGATTCTTCCAGCCATCAGTGCCCGAACTGTAAAAAATAACAATATTTGACAGTGGGATATATATAATGTCTACAAAGTAAATACAAATTATAAGATATGCTCAACAGGTTATTTAAAATTATAAGATATGCTCAACGGGGTATTTAAAATTATAAGGCGACATGCCCCACGGGGTAGTCAAGATTATTCTCTTACTTACTTCTCGTAGTTTGTATTCCCACCCAGGGCATTCTATTGGTTATGTACTAACAGTAATCTGGTTTCCCTTGCATAAGCACTGCTTAGTTAGGATCACGTAGCCATGTGTGGAAAATGGTCCAGAATGTTTCTTTTTTTTTTTTAATTTCTTTTATAATCTCTTCTTGCAAATTATGTCCTCAGTATGAGGAATCAGGGAAGCATTCAAAGGGCCACAGCACAAAAGGAAGTCACGACATCCACAAAAAAGAGGAATACGAGAAGAATGTGGAATTCTTTGAGGAGGAAGGGGACTCGGCAGAAGAAGAAAAACATGGAGGGTTCAACGAAGAACATGGTCATTCCAAGGTAAGGACTTATAGTAATACTAGATTTATTTTTAGCATGGTTTTATTTTCTACTAGCTGTTTCCTGCGGTTTGACCCGCGTATCAGGCTAAAAGCTTAGGAAACTTAGAAAGCGTCTTATTAGCAACTGAATTAATTAAATAGAAGTATGACTTCGACGAGACCGTATCACGTGACCGTATCAAAGCAATATAAAGTCTATGCTACCGATAATATAGTCTATATTGTAATACAGTATCTGCAATATGAGTAGCTGAACAGATACTTTAAAGTGATGATGGCTCAGTTGGTAGTGACGTTGAATGCCGCGCCGTTTCGTGGGTTCGAATCCTACAAGGTCTTGAACTTTCGGTAAAGGAAGACATCGTGAGGAAACCATAGCAAAGGGCCAGTTCCCTTCCAGGGTTTTGTGGTTACCACCTGCGGCCACATCATCACTTACCGTTATGAGATTGTGGTTAAACACAAGCCTCTTATTATAATAAAAAATTACAATTATCCGTAATTTATGTAATGATAAGCTTAAAAGGTATTTTGTCAATATGTATTTACAGTAACCTTCACAACAGTGAAGGATGTAATAACATAACTGTATTACGGACTAGATATATTTTCCCAGGAAAAAAAGTATATTATAGCCTATATTTTATTCCAGGGCATGCTCTATGTATGTGTCAACCTTCATCCAAATCCGTTCGGTAGTTATTGCGTGAATGTGCATGAAAACAGACATCCATACATCTATCCTCACAAATATTATAATATACTAGCTGTTTCACCCGCGTTTTTTGATATCATGCCTATAACCATCTACGAAAAATTCCGCGTCGAATGGTAGCAGTCCCATCCACATATGTTCAGTAGTTTTGAGGTGATGGTGCGTCAAAGGTACCCAATTTTCCTTATATAGGTATACTAGCTATCCCCCGCGGTTTCACTCGCGTTTCGATATCATATATAGCCTATAGCCATCTACGAAAAATTCCGCGTCGAATGGTAGCAGTCCCATTCCGATATGTTCAGTAGTTTTGAGGTGATGGTGCGTCAAAGGTACCCTATTTTGTTATATGTATAGAAGAAGATAGATTACTAGGATACAAGATAATTAAAATTCAATGCGTCAATTCCTGGCAGTACTACAGTTGTGTTGGTCAAACATTTCCAGACAGTATTTTCGCTATATTGCCCATAATTACACGATTATTAAAGTGTTAAAACGACTTTATCGGATGCAAATTACAATTTGTCAATTTGTTAAGAGAACTGATCTTCAAGGTTTTTACGAAATAAAGAAATCAATTTGATGATAAAAAAGTGTAATTTGATATAAGCTTGACTAATATTCTGTTTTATTATTCATTGTCTAGTTTAATTAGTTGTTGGGGCACAAGGTTCCCCTTTTTATTTAGATTGATTAGTAAAATTTCCGGGCATGTAATATGATCTTCAAACTTTGCAACTTCAAGTTGTTAACTGAGAATCCTTCATGTTTAAATATATTATATAATTTTCTAGAGTAAGAGTTCCCGAGAGAATTAATGTTTTCCCGGGGAAAATTGGGCCTATCACTCCGGATTCATTTAGGCTTCAATTAGCGAAAGATTTTTTTAAATCGGATTATTAGTTTCGGAAATTTGCTCCTACATCTTTACCTCTTTATAATATAAGTGTAAATTGAATCTGAAATTAAGTTGCTAAATAAGTCATGAAACTGAAGTGGAAATGGCCTGGATACACGTATGTTTGTTCTGTGTCTGGGTGTAAATATACTTAAGTATGTATTTAGAAAAAACAAGTAGGTTTCCATAGTACAAGCTCCGCTTAGTTTGGGACCAGCTATGATATTCTGCAATCAAACTCGACGATGAATGAGGCTCTATCCGCACTATATACTATATCGCACTGCTGATGGCCGTGTGTGAAGAATGTCCCAGGATAAAGCTATAATGATGATACTAAGTCGAAGATGCAATGTTGGCGGTGTTGACCCGCGTTTCCGAGGGATCGATTCTTTTCCCGAAATAAAATGTATCGTGTAATTCAATGTGCGGCGCTGCAACCAAACCTATTTTTAATTTTAGAAAGTAAATTTTGGAAGGTACTTTTTTTTCCAAAAAGAATATTATTATGCAAAACTCGCCCAACTCCATCACAGTTCGTTGACGAAGAAGAGTGATTGGGTAACGTAAAAATAAGCACAAAACGATACTTTTATAATATAAGTAGAATAAATAAGTTAGGCAATTCATAAACTACTTACTTCACATTTTAGAATTACTGGTTCTCGGGTATATTGCACGGACATTGCTTTTGTCATCTCGATTATTTATTTTTTACTTTTTTACCGTTTATTTCACGGTTACAATGAAAATAGCCGTGAAGATTGCAAATAACCTAGACGTGTTCCTTACTCGGTCTAGATTGTTCAGTTTAGACTAAATTGTTACAGTTTTTGTGGACCTCTTTTTGAGTTCAATTACACAAATACAAATGATTTTAAATAGTTATTTCGCAGTATCTGATGTTGTATAGATTTTTAAGAGTTTAATTTTGAGAAATCATTTATTCTAGGACGACTGTTTGTATGTAAGTGACTTCATATCCTATATATTTATGTATCTTAAAGAAGCCTCAACTTGTTGGATATATATTTCCATGTAGGCTTTCTAAATGGACCGATCCTCGATTCGAGAAATTCAATAGAAAAATTTGAATATTTATTTTTATTTTATGTAAAATGTCTAAATCTAAATGTGTATAATATGTTTGTAGTTCCTTAAGCTTGTGTCTATTATATTATTAAGTGATACCTGAGTAAAAATTTTAATATGTTAGTTAGGTTTCCAGAATAACCAAACCGAGGCGTATATAGCTCGGCTTAGAGACTGGAAGTTCTTCATTCGATTCCCATTCTAATATTCAACGGAGACAATGGTCATATGTCACGTTGGGACATAAAATATAACGTTAGATTATGGACTCATTACTGAAACCTCTCCCTACCTCTTTAAAGAATAATGGGCGTGAAGAAATATGTTATTAAATAAACCTCAGTTACAATTTTAATATCTTACTTGCAGTTCTTCCACAACAACATTATGTAAACGAGATTAAAACTAACTAAGTCTGTAATTAGTTATCTATAAGATTCTTAGTTCACCTCCCGGGCTGCAGTTAAGCATAGTTTACCGTTGTTAGTTAATTAACTGTGAACTTACGTCTGCTAACTTTATATTAAGTTATTAATGGCATAATACAGGCCTGTTTAAAAAGTATTACATAACTTATAAGGAATTATGAATCAAACTAGTCCGTTGCGTTTTCACCCGCGTTCCCGAGGGAAGCTACATTTTCCCGAGATGAAAAGTACTGTATCTGTTAATGCAGGATATAAACTATCTATGTGCCAAGTTTCATCCAAATCGATTGAGTAGTTTTTGCGTAAACGAGTAACAAACATACATCTATACTCACAAACTTTCGCTTTTATAGTATTAGTTGGATCCAAAAAAAAAAAAATTTATTAATAATAATAAATTTTAAGGCGATTTAAGCTTAGTAATGAGAATTATGGCTTCCAATCTCACAATGATCTTAAGATTTCAGTGGAGGAAACCATAAAACGGGGTACTTTTAGTACCCGTCTGATTGGCTACGTACATCCTCAAGTAAAAAAACCTGTCTGCAAGCACCTACTGGTGTTCCAACAACTGTTCTTGACTGCCAGTTCCCTATAGGCTTTATGTGGTTACCACTTCTGACCACATCATAACTTACCATGGAAAGATAACGGTCACACACAAGCTTTTCAATGGTTAAAAAAATCGTGAAAAGTATCATACACAAATATATAAAAAAAAAAACAGAATCCCAATGGTAGCCTTTAGTAGACTTCAACCCTAAAAAGACAAATTCAATTTCCGCAACCCTTTCAATGCTAAAGGAATTTATGGACAAAAATACCCGAGTATTTCTTTTCGATATTTTAAATAAATTTGTTTTTCTTCACCACAGGGCGGCCACTTCAAAAAGGGTAATCTCCAAGCAGGACACCACCATCATGCTAAAGGCGATTCAGGACACTTCGGAAAAGGCGGCCACGTGCATGTGCATAAGGTAATTTGAACTTTATGTTTATATAATTAGGATGACATCGGAATAACAGTTTTTATACTTTTTATTATTTTATGGCTCTACTATTGGTTAATCAATCGCAACATATATTTAGAAATATAGCTTTTAGAAACAATTGGTTTATAAGTGCAGAGTTCGTCCGGGGAAGTACTACCATCCCAATTTCCGCCGTGAAGCAGTAGTGCACTTGTATTACTGTGTTGTGGTTAGAAATGTAAGGGGGCCGGTGAAATTACAGGCACATGAGACTTAACAACTTCATGTCTCAGGGTCGACAACGCATTGGCGATGCCTCTAGTGTTGCAAATGTCCATAGGCGGCGGTGACCACTTACCATCAGGTGGACCGTCTGCTTGTTTGTAGGCCCGAGTGGTATAAAAAAAAATATATATATAATTGTTAATAATAATCTTACCATTATTTGGCCAAAAAATCTAAATTTATTTTTATCTTTCCCAGGGGCATAAATCATCAGGAGGCCACGATGGACATGGCCATAGCGCGAAGAAACACTTCCATAATGAAGGCAGGGATGCCGGCAAGAAATGGTTATACCACCACGGTCAACCTGCGAAAACGGCCAATCTAGTGGTCATAGACAGACGAGTCGACAAATATGCGCATGGACCACAATATTTCGGTTAAAATAGTCAGACTGTACTGTATGGGCAGTTACACTATGGGCATACTCTCTAATGTTTGCCAATATGGGAGATTTTTTTTGCCCAAACTGTTATTTTTGCCCACTTATTTTGTATTTGCCTATGAGTTTTGTAGATGCTGCCATGGTCTATTAGGCTCGTTTTGACAGTTAATAATAATCGTTTATTTGACTCAAAAAAGGAGAAAAACTATACATGTTTGCTTTTATTCAGTATACATAAGATATTAGCACATTTTGACCATTGCTGCCTAAACTAGTTGCACAAAGCAACTGTTCTATAGACATCAGTATCATAGTGTTAAAGAAAAATTTACCTTATGGCGTCGTGATAAACATCAGCCATCGTACAATAAAACATTGGACGAATAGATGAATCCTATTTATGTAATTCTTAGCTGTCAAATAGGCATTTTAGATCTCGATAGTTCGATATTTTTACCGACTTCAAAAAGGAAGGTTCACAATTTGACATGTATTTTTTTTTGTTGTTTTATCGAAATATTTTACGTATCTGCAGAGCTGTATAGAAATATTGTTGGGGTAACTTTATTAAGCCTTTGGGGAATTTGTTAATTAATTTGTAAAATTTGTTTGGCGCGAATGAGGTTATTCAATAATTCAGGTCACAACGTAGCGTTTAGAAGGTGTGTTGCAATTGTTTTTTTTTACGTTATTTAATTTATACAAAAGTTCATTAAAATCACCTTTTATGATCGTTTTAATCTACAATTTAATTTAAACTCTAATATGCTATGCAACACGACTTAAAGTGCTATATAACCTGTGTGTTAAAAATGGAGTAAAAGCCTGAAACTATTTTGTCATAAGTAATTAATTTTTTTTTTATTTTAAGCCGAAATTCACTCGAAAATTAAAAATAAATCATCACTTATATTGCTTTTACTAGTATGCTAGCGCGTTTTACTGATCCTTTTACAGGCATAAAAAGATTAACATATTGTTTTTTTTTATATTTCTAAATCACGTTTCGTATTATTTCTTCTTCATAAATTATTAATAATAAGTATTAAGTTAAAGTTTGGGATCAAATATTGATGTTTTCCCAACTCTAAGTGAAAAGGAAAATAAAAACTTTTTGGTTTCAAAATTTCAAATTAAAAATACGAAACTGGAATTTTACGAGGTATCTAAATTTAAGGTTGTAGTTGTATCATAGGGTAAGGTATTTTCTCATTGTAAATACTGTAAGTACTTATGGTTTCGTACTGTTATTATAAAATTATGTTTTGTACATACAATTTGGTGGAATAAAATACTTTATTTTGATTAATATTAATATTTTTTTTAACAAGCCTTACTTTTTACGTGAAAACTTCTTTAGGCGCTTTGGGTCTTTTTTGAGATGGAAAAAAATAATTGAACTCGCTTTAATATCTACATATTATATATTGGTCCGTTTACACGACAGTTGAGTTTGGGTAGAACTACATGGATAATAATACTATAACAATATTATATATAATATAAACATAATAGTAAATAGGTATAGCATATATATATGTATATATATGTCAGTTTTGACTTCTTTGGCACACTTCTTCTTCCAGCCTGCCACTTTTTACAGTAAAATAATTAATGTTTCTAACTCCTATAGGTTTCCTATCGTTTTATATTTATCTAGTCTATAAAAATTGTATTTATTTATGAACCATTTAATTCTTTATTATTTATTTATATTATTGTTTGTCATATTAAAGTAAGACTTTCATTCCTTCAGTGAAATCGGTTATCGTTTAATAATGGCAGCAACTACGGCCGTATGGATCGCGGGGCCCTGAACGCTTGCCCAGAATGGCAAATGTAAAAATAGGGGCTTGTAACACCAATAAGAAAGTTGCTATCAAACCTCCATTAATCATTATCCTATTGCAGGTGTAAAAAAAAGTTTTAATACAAAACTCATTTTGGAAAGTTCACAACAATGACAGATAAATAATTTGTATTTAACTCAACTTGCAACTTTTCTATTCGACTAAAAGTATTCCAAACTTGAAATTTTATTATAATTTTTGTTTTAAAAACAGGGTGTGTCGTAAACATGATAGAAGTGAAACTTTTGTATTACAGGGAAACATTTTAATTATTCATCAATCACTTTTGAATAGCATAGATTATATTTATCATTCATTCAGGTTCCGCAGCAGAATTTCAAAGCCGTTTAAGAAGTTTAACTTAAAAAAATATTATCACTACATAGTATAGAACAAAGTCGCTTTCTCTGTCCCTATATCCCTTTGTATGCTTAAATCTTTAAAACTACGCAACGGATTTTAATTCGGTTATTTTTAATAGAGTAATTGAAGAGGAAGGTTTTTATGTATAATACATGTGACATACCACGGGAACGCGTGTAAAACCGTGGGGAACAGCTAGTATAAATATATATAAATGGACCCAAATTAAATCAGGGTTTCAGAAAATTGTTGTGTATGGAAATTAAAACCATACCTACTATTTTCCAATTACTTTATAAATAAATAAATATCCTCGGACATTCTCTTACACACGGCCATCTGGTCCCAAACTAAGCAGAGCTTGTACTATGGAAACCAGATAACTGATATACTACATATAGGTACTATTTTTTTTTCTTAATACATACTTATAGATATATAATATATTATAGGTATTTACAAACATGTTGATGCACAACATGCACACAAATGTTTGTCCTGGGTGGGAATCGAACCCGCCAACCTTTGGCTTGGCAGCCAGAGTCACTAACCACGAAGCCAACTGGCCTGTCACATTATTAATATTTTGCGATTTTGTATAAGTATCAAATAAAATTACTCAACTCATTACTGAACTAGTGAAATATCATTTTGCTATTCAGAATCCAGGCCCCCTTACCTTCCTATCTGAAACACAGTAATACAAGTGCATTACTGCTTCACGGCTGAAATGGGTAAGGTGGTACTTCCCCGGACGAACTTTGCTCTAAAAGGTGTACTACTTCTAAAAGCCTAATCAATCATATTTCCCTCTTTCTTTTATTTGGGAAAAGTGATACACCTACTTAGAGAATATATATTTAAACTGTAATTTGATGCAAAAGCATTATTCTTCGCCTGTTCATAGACACGATAAAACACTTTTGTAAGTGCGTTATGCGATACTATTTCGGTCCTTATTTATACTAAGTAATATGAATACCAAACGAGGGTGTAAAATATACCTTCTGACATGACTGTAAGGCATCAATTTAAATGTAGAATCGTATAGAAAGAAAATAGTGGACACCGGGTTTTAATTTTCATTTTATAATTTAATTCGTCTGACCTCTCATAACACTCCCATAGTTTTGAGTGATACAATTTCACTCATCGTGCATATACAATAGTCCAATCAGAGTGACGCAAGAGGCGCCTATAGAGTATACCGATTACCACGAGCACCTTACTATGGAAACCTGATACCATTATAATTATACAATTTTTAAATATGTACATAAATTGATAATTACATGCAGTCACAGAAAAAACAGACATGTTCGTTCATGAACACAAATGTTTGTCGTTGGTGTAGTGTTTGTGTGTCTAATTAATAGCTACTTCAACACTGACTCACGCATACAAGTAGTGGCAATACAGTCAGTCAGTCGGTCAGTGACTCAGACGACCAGTCAGTCTGTGAGTCAATTCATTCAATGGATTGAGCGGGAAGACAGAACTGGAGGATTGACTATTACTTGTGTGTCGGTGAGCCAGTATAATCACTTAATAAATATAAGGACAGGAAAGCAGGTTGTAACACTTGGTAAGAATGGAATATATGACCTGTGTTGAGGCTGTCAGGGTCTCAAACTACCAACCCAGCTGGCCTGTCGAGACTACCTAAACTCATGTAATATACAAAGAATCCCTAATCAATAGATAGAGACAGAAAATAGTATAGAAACAAAGCAGGTATATGATATTATAAAATAATTTAAAAATTGATATTATAAAGTAGCCAAAAAGTCAGAATAGATAAAAAAGAATTTAATAAAATAAAAAAGAATGTAACCTTGCTGAGTTTCTTGCCGGTTCTTCTCAGTTGAAGGCTGACTTCCGAACCGGTAGTAGCTTCAGTAACTTTAAATTTGACCTTCATAAGTGCCTTCTGAGGGCCTAAACTGAATAAATGGTTTTGAATTTTGAATTGTTTGATGATGAGAGGCAAACTAGTTTTTATAAAGTACTGAGAGCATTGACCTTTTAATAAAGTCTATGTTCGAAACAGCGATGAAACGCAAGCCTGCATCGGTATGAACAAAACCGGCGATGTTTTGTGTCATAGTTTTACTTGGGAATATAAAATGTACGGTTAGCAAAAACTATTTTTATCTGACTCTTCCGCGCTGCGATTTTTTAGTTTTCTACCATAAAATGTATCTTATATGTTTATCCACAATATATTTTATCTGTGGGTCAAATTTCATCCAAATCCGATTACGCGTCTTTGATTTACAAACATTCATACCTTTGCATTTTTAACATAGTCGTAGCACCCTCAATGTAATTCAAAATTGACTGCAACGATAATTCCGAGAGCACTACGAAATCCCCTATTGGTGTAATTTGTAGCGACATCTATGAACACACACGCGAGAATCCTACATCGCGATATCGAAGTTTACTCAGGATTTGACTATATATACATGTTTCCAACATCAACAGTTGGACCGCGGTCCCCACGCACGATCTTCCTTTTTAAATGTAGTCTTATGCATATTAGATAAAATAGAACGGTTACAAATGTTAACAATTCTGCCGACGCTACCTGTTGCAATAATAGCGACATGCAACGCCTCGTTCAATGTGTACTAGAGCAAACACTATGTTATTGTTCTATGTAACGAACACACAGTCACGGTCACCGTCTAACGTTTAAACCGAGGCATTACGTCAATCTTTTTGGTAGTTTGTGCGTGAAAGAGTAGCAAACATCCATTCATACAAAGTTTCGCATTAATAACATGAGTAGGATATATGGCTAAACTTACGTACCTCAAAACTACTGAACATTTTTTTTTTATATATATAAAAACTTGAGCGATTTTGACTAGATCTCACCTGATGGAAAGTGACGATGCAGTCGAGGATGGTACACGCGAATTCAAGTAATGCCAGTAAGAACATATCGGTATGGGATTGCTACCATTCAACGCGGATTTTTTTGTAATATCGATATCGATAAACGCGGGTACAAAAAAAAACAATTATTAAAAAATAACACGGTATAGAACCTCGTTACTAAATGTCTTGGATAGGACTTGACTTCCGAGCCCCATCATCCAATCTATGGAAATAGCTGCTGTCTGCAATTGTGCAGTGGTATTGACCACTAGGGCCAATTAACAAGCACACGGTCAACCTGATGATCAGTGGTCACCGCCGCCTATGGACATTTGCAACACATGCACGGCGATGTCCGCCAATGCGTTGTCTTCGGTAAGACGTGAAGTTCTTAAGTCTCATGTGCCTGTAATTTCACCGCCCCCCTTACCTTTCTAAACACAGTAAACAAGTGCACTATTGCTTCACGGCGGAAATGGGTAAGGTTGTACTTTCCCGGAGGAACTCTGCACTAAGAGCGCAATATGCTTGTTTCCTTTTTAAGTGCCCTCAGTGAGCCAAACCTGAATAAATGGTTTAGAACAGGTATGGGCAACCTTTGACATGTTGAGTGCCAAACTTTAGCGTGGAAATACGTTCGCGAGCCGCGTTTAATAGAACTTGGTGCATTTACTACTTCTTATTTTTCAAAATGTCTCGCGGGCTGGACCTTATCTTACAGCGGGCAGGATCCGGCCCGTTGTTGCCCATATACGGTTTAGAATGTTGAATTTTTAATAACTGTTGCCAACATTTTGTTGGGACATCTGCTGGGCGGTGTGTAACACACAGAGCTGCATGGAGGGCCTCATTATTGTTTTACGTCTGCCCACTAAATCCAACATAATTATGTCTCTGGCATGACGAGAATGATATTGTTCATACACTACATTCGTTTGGTATTCTTGTCCTGGTATTTTCAATTTCATGTAGGTGTATTGTAATATAAATGAAAAAAACTATTTTTGTAATATAAGGCCTTTGTTTTTTAGGCCATCTAATCCTAAAAAACAGAAAATCAAACATCATGTAAAGAGTTGTCGAGATTAAGGTCAGTTTTGACACCAAAAAATGTCATTGAAAAATCATCTAGTGATGGCCATCATCCCAGCAGCCAGCGTAGCATTGTGGCATGATGGCCCTCACCTTGACGGCCTTGTGAGAAGCTTTTTCACGCCCCGCTTAAAGGACCCAGGATCATAAGAGAAGGGAAACACGTGGGCTGGTAGCGAGTTCCACATCTTAATGGTACGGCAGAGATAAGAGGCGCCGAACCGTTTGGTGCGTGACATATTGACAACTTCACAAGCTGAACGATTCGACAAGACTTTAAAATTGCTTACCAAGTTTCAAGACACTGGAGCCCCTTTAAGAAAACAGATATTTATTACTTCCGTATCAGGTTCTTATATTGGTTTATTATTAAATTCTTGCTTCAACAGCTGAAGTAACTCGTTTTACAAACTTTTAAATTGCTCTCCCACTATATTGAATTTCAACGAAAGATTATGTCTTATGTCATTTTGTTCGATGGATATAATATTGTCATGAGTTCCCTGTGGTCAAGTCGTGTATAGCTCGGTTAGATGGAAGGTCCTAGGTTCGATTCTCGGGGAAAGTTATATTGACGTTTATGGTTTAGAAATGATTACCTGTCCGAGATTGGTGATGTGGTCGAGACATGGCGACAATGCATATCACATGTCACGTTGGGGCTTAAAATATCTACGATGAATTCTGAGTCTAATACTGAGACCTCTGCCTATCCCTTCGGTGATAATGGGCGTGAAGATATATACCGTCATATTATGACTTCAGATTATAACTATGATTTTGGATCAAAGATTGAATCGAGAGTCGACATCCCAAGGATGTTTTTAAAACTATTTTTTTCTAGCTCTCCTCTGTGGTTTTTTTTTTTATGCCACTTGGTCCGACAAACAAGCAGAAGGTCCACCTGATGGTGAGTGGTCACCGCCGCCTATGGACATTTGCAACAATAGGAGCATCGCCAATGCGTTGTCGACCCTGAGACGTGAAGTTTTTAAGTCTCATGTGCCTGTAATTTCACCGGCCCCCTTACCTTTCTAACCGAAACACAGTAATACAATTGCACTACTGTTTCACGGCGGAAATGGGTAAGGTGGTAGTACTTCCCCGGACGAACTCTGCACTAAGAGCTCTACTACTCTAAAAACCCCCGCTGCCGAGGGATGTCACGTTTCCCCGAGATAAAAAGTAGCCTATATGTTATTCCAGGATATGCTCTATCTATGACTCAAGTTGCATTTAAATCCGTTGGGTAGTATTTGCGTGAATGAGAAAACACACTCAAAATCTTTCTCACACTCCATAAATTAGTAGGATTCAAAACTAACCATTAACAGTAAAGTTTATATAGCTACTACGGAAGTCTCAAAGGCTGACATGTGGGAGCAATCGCCTTTTTAAACCAAGCGCCGTATATTTCACAAATTTGTTTTTACAAGTTATTTTTCAAACATTTGTTAAACTCTTTAATCTTTCTAATATAATGTATCCTTTTGCTTCTGATTAGATCATCATACATTTAACCGGACGTCAATAAATGAATCTTATTTCTATCCAAATAAAGTTGAATTTTCAATGACGTTCTTACGTCAAAAGGGACTTTTTATAGTAGACAGACTATAAATAAATTAATAAATATCCTGGGACATTCTTTTACACACGGCCATCTGGTCCCAAGCTAAGCAGAACTAGTACTATGGAAACTAGATAACTGATATACTACTTTTTTTTTCTAAATACATACGTATATAGATATTTACACCCAGACACAGAACTAACAGACATGTTCATATGCACACAAATGTTTGTCCTGGGTGGGAATCGAACCCGCGACCTTCGGTTTGGCAGTCAGAGCGTTAACCACCAAGCCGACTATCCTATAGGTATCGTAAGAGACAAAGAGCATTATTATTTAACACATAATAATTAACAGACAAGTAAACGGTTCAAAAACTTGATGTACTCAATGACAATTTCTCAGAAAACGTTCAAACAAACAGATTTATTGAGGAAGAATGTTTACAAACTTCATCCGGGTATCTTCAGAAATTGATATTACTAAGCGATCTGTTCCAAACACCCTGAGGGTACCTTCTAATTGGCAGTTGATATAAATCAAGTAAAATTTCCATGGAAAGGGTTAGCTGTCAAGAATGGAACCGGTTAACTGTGGAACATAGAACATTTAATACAATCATTTTGTTTACCCTTAATAATTACTAGCTGTCCCCCTTGCATGGGCGTATCTAGGGTTATTTGCCTGGCCCTAAGATGCCTTATGTAGGTATATATGTAAGTAGTAACAACAAACTATGCGTCACATTAAAAAGAAGTCTCGCTAATCATGTGGATCCCCCCCCCCATATACGCCTATGCCCCTGTGGTTTCACCCGCATTCGATAAAAACTATGTCAACTTAAGTTTTAGTGGTTTCTTTGCTTTGTAAATAAATATCCTGGGACTTTCAAGGTCATTTGATCCGAAAATATACAGAGCTTGTGTACTATGACAACCGGATAACTGATATATGTCATTATACTACATTCATAAATAGCTACAAACATATTTACAGCCACACACAGAACAAACAGACATGGTTATGCTCACAATTTTTGGTCTTAAATGGGAATCGAACTTACGACCTGCGGCATCGCAGTCGGGGTAACTAAACACAAAGGCCCTTCATTGTTGAGTTTATTGCCGGCTCTTCTCAGTAAAAGCAACATCCGAACCGGTGTTAGAGTCTGACCATTCATAAGTGCCTGTGAAGGCCTATTCGAATAAATATATTTTCATTTAATTTCTTGCACTTATTGTTGTTATAAGATTATACAAAAACAAAGATATAGTAACTAATTCCGCAAGGTCACGTCTGAGTCAATAAGTTATGTAGTATATCTAAGGTTCTACCGTACCGCCATACTCATTTCCGTCGTGAAGCAGTACACTTGTATTACTCTGTATCGGTTAGGAAGCTCATGACTTAACAACATAACTCAGGGTTGACAACGCATCGGCAATGCCCCTAGCGTTGCAAAAGTCCATAGGCGGCGGTGACCACTTACCATCAGCTCCGTTTGCCTGTTTTTCGTCGTAATTGACTGTAGTAGGAAGCGATGCCTCCATTAAGTAACCACAGCTAGTTACTAAATGGGCTTGACGCATGTAATAAAAGTTGATTTCAGTCGCCCTGACATAGCTGGGACGCCATAGGGCTTGATGGCTGCATCCAATGATATATAAACTATAGATGCGTTATCCCTGCTCTGAAATGACAGTATAAAATTATGGTAATTGAACTAATTCCATTTAGTCGCGCACCAACCACTGTCGCGACAGCACGCGAGGCTCGAACGAATCGAACCTGCGACCTGGCAGTCAGGGTCGCTAACCACCTAGCCAACTGATCATTGTGACCACATATTATTAGAAAATACGTATCTAATCAGCATTTGCGACTAATAGACGCCTTCAAATAGTATGCAGTAAGAAACACAAGGGTGATGAACGGTCGGTATGGGAGGCATGAGAGAAGAGAATGAAAGCTGAGGAGAACAACGAGTGTGTGGTATAAGTGTGATGAAAGTATGAAAAGATGGATGAAAAGAATGATGAGTGAGTGATGAGCATTTAAGTGGTTGATGAAAATATGGGTAAGAATAAAACAATGTAAAAGTAGTGATGAAATAATCTAAGTACATGAAAGCCGGAAGAACGACGTAAGACAGACATGTAGAAATAGAAAGCAGAAACTACAATAAAAGCAAAAATGGGAATGGGAGTGCGAAAAGATGAAAATAAGGTTAGAGCAATATGGAACAAATAAAAAGAATATAATAGTAGGAAAAGCTTTAAAAAAGTAGACAGCAAAAAGTATTAAAAAAGTAAATACCGTGAAATTTTCAAAAAAAGTAAATTATAGCTACAAAATAAAATGGATAAAAAAGGGCTCTGAGTGACCATGTCAGAAGGACACGATGCGGTGGCTTCTAGAGGAAGAGGCCATTAAAAACTAAACTAGCCAACTGGTCTGTCGGTAAGGTAACATTTATTTATTTACCCTTTCTTCTCGCGTATAAGTAGCTATAAAGTATTTACGCTGTTTTTGAGAGACGTTATGTTGGTGGATGAGGAGTCTTTATTAGAATACGTCACTGGCTGCACCGGGATTGATATTATCCCCATAATACTACAGTTAAATGTATATAATTGTTATTTAATAGACAGAGGATTGGGTTTAACTGCGGGGGTATGTTTACGAGCTATGGGGTGTTATGGGAGCTTAACGAGGAAGCGATTTTTTTTTATTGGTTTGATGGTGTTAGCCGTAGGTTTTAGTTTCCGAGCATCGCTATGTAGGCATCGTATATTATTAAGATTTTGACACTGGAACGTAGTTTGGAGCAAATTTTTTTTTTATAAATATCGGCCACAAAAATAAAACAAGTCCGAGTAACTTTAAATTTGACCTTCATAAGTGCCTTCCGAGGGTCGAAACTGAATAAATGGTTTTGAATTTTTGAATATTTTTGATACTCGCGCATGAAATAGTAGAGTAGTAGAGCTCTTAGTGCAGAGTTCGTCCGGGGAAGTACTACCACCTTACCCATTTCCGCCGTGAAGCAGTAGTGCAATTGTATTACTGTGTTTCGGTTAGAAAGGTAAGGGGACCGGTGAAATTACAGGCACATGAGACATAACAACTTCACGTCTCAGGGTCGACAACGCATTGGCGATGCTCCTAGTGTTGCAAATGTCCATAGGCGGCGGTGACCACTTACCATCAGGTGGACCGTCTGCTTGTTTGTCGACCCAAGTGGCATAAAAAAAAAAAAAAAGTTCCGTACTATGTATTATCTATAAAAACGGAAAATAAATCATTTCAGTTGTATGGGAGCCCCCTTAAATATTTATTTTAATTTGTTCTTTATTAGTTGTTATGGCGCAAACGAAATACATCATCTGTGATCATTTCAACTGTCTAAATACGAGTATCACGGTTCATAACATACAGTCTGATAACAGACGGACAGACAGACAGACAGACTGACAGCGGAGTCCCTTTTTACCCTTTGGGTACGGAACCCTAAAAAAACCTCAATTTTAAGTTATCCCGCGAACGAGGTCGCGGCCATAGCTAATATACAATAATTTAATTAACAAGAAGTAAAGTATGTTTTAGATGTAGGAGGTAGTTATCTAAACTACTCATCCAGCTTTAATTCTTGAACTGATAGAAAGCTCCACTATCCCTGACATAGGCTATGTTATAATCTCGGGTAACATTAAATCCCTCGGGAACGTGGGTGAAACCGCGGACGGTAGTTAGTATCTATTATTTTGATATCGTTAAACCACTTGAAAAAAGAAATTGGTTTATTTTCCATTTTTTTTACAAAAAATGTACCTAGGTAAATTTCTTGCCGGTACTTCTCAGATATAATAAAACAATAATTCAAGTCATCTATTCATTTTAGGCCCTAGAAGGGCATTATACAGGTCAAAGTTACCACCAGTTTGGAAGCCTGCTTTGAGACTTCCAAACTCCTAACATTAAAAGATGACTTAAATTATTTTTTTATATTATTTTTCACCTTTTTTATTATTCGGTGAGAACAGCAAGGTTCTCTAATTATGTCATGTTCAAATTTGCTATTTAGAGATATAAATATGTTAATTTTTTCCTTATTGTTTTTGTATGAAAAGTTTTCCACCACGCATCCTAATTGTGCAATAAAATATGTATAGGGATGAACGCTAGAGCCGGGAATGTTGGCGTGGGAACATGGCCGCGCTCGGAATGTCAATGGTCAATTTACCTCAATCAATTTATTCGGTAAGGATTTTTTTTAGTTGGCAACCCACATCTAAAACGTAGGTGTATCATGCTGATAACTCCACGAGATTAGTGAATAAAGGCTGTTCTAGCAAAAACTATTAAAAAAACAGGGTTGGTCGTACACATGATACAAGAAACTTTTGTATTATTGGGAAATATTATAATTATTCATCAATCACTTTTGAATAGCATACAATCTATGTTATCTTTATGATATGTTTATCGTTTACTTTTTTTTCGTCACACAAAAAGGTTGCGGATCAGAATTTCAAAGCCCTGCCATAAGAAGTTTCACTTCAAAAACTCTCTTTTTGTTCGTTGAAGCAAAGAGTGAGTACCTAGTCAATTCTCTATTCAAAAATTCAATTAATGGTAGATTTTTATCGTCTGGAAAATTTATGTTGAGATCCCCACCCAAAATCATGGGCAAATCATCAAAACTTTTTCCAATTTTATCTTGAAGCACTGCAGAACCGGCTTTACAATAAATTAATAAATTTTCAAACAAAAAATCTCGTATCCCTTTTAAAGACTTCTTACGCGAAATATAAACAGCAACCATCACAATGAGCTTCCCACTGTCAGAGTGGCAACGGTGACGTCATCATAAACTCGACCAATCAGGAGCGTTGTGTCACCTGACAAGCGTCTCGCGTCACGGTGTCGCGAGTCCAGAGTTTTTACCTCATCCAAACTATGCGTACCGCGCTAAAAGAAGTTCTCACTTCAAAAATATACGCTGAAATTTCCCATCTCTTCACAATACTATAATTGAGATGTATTGTATAAAATGCATCGACACTGCAATATCCCGCCACAACTTAGCGTTCGTTATTTTTTTTCTGTTCTGTCAGTTCTAATAACCTTACCATCCCAAAAAAAGGTTTTAATTAAATCAGTCTGTCTGTACATATTAAAAATATTCTTTGAACTCGCTAACTACCTCATTTGTTGCAGAAAGCGCAGTGATGCTATTTATTCTACCTCTGAGGTTGTATCATAGACAAATGAGAGTTGTTGTACCTATTTAAAAGATTATTCTTTGAAAAAAACTATATTATTATTTTCATTTCAGACACGGTTGAAACCAAATTAAGAACATACTTACACAGGACAAACAGACATGTTCATGCACACAAATGTTTTCCTGCCCCCTTTTTCAGCTACTTCAAACTTCGTCGGCGAGCCGCTTCACAGAGGCCTCGGAAAGCTTACCTCTCACGTGATTAGTAGTATTAGCGTAGTAAGCGACGGAGACAGAGCATAGAGGCCGCGACGAAACTTCCTCGAGTTAGTGTCATTTTCCTTACAGAATCGAGCCCCTGGACGTGAACTGTGTAACTCTCAATGCAAAACCTATTTCAATCTATTAAGATTGATGTTTCGGGACGCGAGCAGTGTGAGACAACAGTCGTAGCGCCGGCAATGTAATGAAAATATACAACTTCGACGATTTCGAGAGGTTTCGGGAGATTACACAATAGCCCCGCTAGTTTTTTTTGTATACCACTTGCGCCGACAAACAAGCAGACGGTCCACCTGATGGTAAGTGGTCACCGCCGCCTATTGACATTTGCAACACTAGGGGCATCGGCAATGCGTTATCTGAGACGTGAAGTTGTTAAGTCTCATGTGCCTGTAATTTCACCGGCCCCCTTACCTTTCTAACCGAAACACAGTAATACAAGTACACTACTGCTGGGTACTACTTCTAATGGATATGGTGGCGGTCATTCCCCGGAAGAACTGCACTAAGAGCTCTACTACTCTAAAACCTGGTCTGGGTCTGGAACCTAAGACCTCAGCCGTTATAATTAGGGCACCTAACGACAGGGCCGTACAATATGAATAAGGTACTTTAACTGTCAATATTGATCAGTCTAGGTCACCTACCATACCGTCATATAGTCTAACTAACCCCTAACGAATAACAGACATGCCTCTAGGTACCCAGACCCCAGTTTGGAAAACCTTGATCTAATGTTTATGTATGTATGTAAAATCCAGAAAAGTTCAAAATTCAAACCCTATGGGTTTGAATTTGTTTAGTTTACTGAGAATGCCATAGCAAAATGAACCCTATTGCTTCATTCTAAGGTCTATCTACATCATCATATATATTAACCATTGAATTAATTAATTACCATTTGGGTGTAAATATCTATATAAGTATGTGTTTAGAAAAAAAGTAGTATATCAGTTATCTGGTTTCCATAGTACAAACTCTGCTTAGTTTGGGATCAGATGGCCGTGTGTAAAGAATTTCCCAGGATATTTATTTAACATTATTATTTCTGCCGTGAAGCAGAAGTGAACTTGTATTACTGTGTTTCGGTTCGAAAGGTAAGGGGACCGGTGAAATTACAGGCTAAAAAATACATGAGACGTGACGTTTAGTCACTCAAGGTCGACAAAGCATTGGCGATGCCCCTGTTGCAAATATCAATAGGCGGCGGTGACCACTTACCATTGGGTGGATCGTCTGCTTATTGTCGGCCCAAGTTGTACCTATTTACATTAAACCAAAAGAATAAGAACTTTATTTGAAAAGCCACAAAGTAATTTTTTCAATGACATTTTAACGGTCATAGATATCTTCCGATTTTGCAAAAATAACAAATACAATGCAAATATCTCTCATCACTTATCGGCGACATGACATGTCCATATGAAATTCACCGCAAAAACCACTAACGCAATGACATCATCTGCTTCTCCGTATAACTACTTAAATCGATCGATTTATCGTCTCGATACTTCGTCATGAGCTCGATAACATCGGCCAATAGTGAAGTGGTGATAATCATCTCTTTTTATCGTTTAAGTTTCATTGATACTTAGAATTGCAGTGAGGCGACATCTATAAACACGCCTACAATCCTTTCCCGCCCGTACTACATCTATGAACGAGTAGAAACTCGCGAGAATCCTACATCGCGATATCGAAATTCTCTCAGGATTTGACATATATACAAGCATCCAACACCAACAGTTGGACCGCGGTCCCAGGCATGATCACCTAGCGGCGGAAAATCTTCCCTTTTAAATGTAGGAGTCTCATACGTCGCTCAATAACATCTATGAACACGCATGTGAGAAACCTACATCGCTCGCACCACATAACAGAAGATGTTGAGGTCTTAGTGCAGAGTCCGTCCGGGGAAGTACTATCAATACCCTTTTCCGCCGTGAAGCAGTGCACTTGTATTACTGTGTTTCGTTTCGAAAGGTAGGGGGCTGGTGAAATTACAGGCACATGAGACTTGGGCGATGCTGTATAGCAAATGTCTATAAGGCGTGAAACACTTACCATCAGATGGGCTGTCTGCTAGGCCTACTTAGCGTTAAAAAAGGGTTCCCTTTAACAGACATTAACAATACTGTGCGGTACATATAAATAAATTGTATCATAATGAAATCTCTTGTGTACTGTTTGTTCAGTTTATTATAACACAATATAATCAAATTTACAACCAAACATATTGTAATTACGACAGAAGTTATATTACTGTAATAATAACGTTTATATTACAATTGTATAACATTTTAGTATATTAACTATATTTACATTAAATTATTTGAATAGCTCTTAGTGCAGAGTTCGTCCCGGGGAAGTACTACCACATTACCCATTTCCACCGTGAGGCAGTAGTGCACTTGTATTACTGTGTTTCGGTTAGAATGGTAGAAAGGTTAGAAAGGGAGCCGGTGAACTTACAGGCACATGAGACTTCATGTCTCAGAGTCGACAACGCATTGGCAATGCCCCTAGTGTTGCAAAGGTATCTGGTTTCCATAGTACGTACAAACTCTGCTAGTGATGCCCCGAGAGCCGAATGTAAGCTCAGGTCATCTGACAAATATTATAAGAGCTAAAGTTTGTGATGATGGAAGGGTGTTCCTCTTTCACGCAAAAATAAACAACACTTTAAAAAAAAGGAGTTTTTTTTCAGAAATCATTTTAGCAAGATTAACGCCGAGACCTCCCAGTAAGTAATCAGAGATACTTGTGTTGGGAATGACTCGCAACTTCGCAATTGGATTACAAAGATTTCACTTATTATTATTATTTTACAGTTTAAAAGATACCTGGATTATCAAAAAACGTTTTCTTATCTAAAAAACATGCAACATCCCTTGGGAAAGAGGGTGAAGCCACGGGGTACAGAATATACGAGACATCACAGCCATAGTTTGAAGCCACTGAATGCTACGCTATGTCAGTAGCCAATGGCCAAAAATATGATGTTAAAAATATAAAAAAGAATATTGACATTAAAGAAAATCGATATCTATGAATATTTCATAGCCACATCACTATCTGACGTAGGTCGCGCACCCACGTCACAAATACTACAATGCAACTAATAGGGCTTGTATATAGAATAGAGAAATATCGTGATATGGTTGTTTTATTGTAGACAACCTTCCCCCGCGGTTTCGCCCGTTTATCGATATCATTCGCGCGATAACTTGTAGGCTATATGCCAATTGTCATCAAGATCGGTCTAATCGTTCTTGAGTTAAAAAAAAGGTACATTATAATAGTAGATATTTTTATTATAAATGGACTTGCTGACCTGACTGCTGATCTGGAGCTCCATTCTGTAAGAAAAATGTTGGTAAACGCTTCCAAAATCTTTGAAAAAGCTATGGCAAACCGTATATGTAATTTTGTTGAAAAATATAAAATACTCGACATGAACCAATATGGATTCCGGGAAAAACGATCTACGACCCTAGCTGTCTATAAATACGTTCAAGAAATTCTCAACTACATCAGAGATAAAAACTACGCAATAGGAATTATGCTCGACATGACGAAAGCATATGATAGAGTGTCACACAACATCCTTCTCCATAAACTACACGGAGTTGGAATCAGAGGAGAAGCACACGAGTGGATGCGATCTTACCTATCTGACAGAAAACAATGTGTACAAATTGAATACCTGGATGACGACGCATGTGAGTTAAAAAATACACACTCCGATACCCTCACCACCAATTGGTCTATACCCCAAGGAAGTGTAATAGGATGCATTCTCTTCCTTATATACATCAATGATCTCCCTAAAATATGCGACTCACTTTGTGTGCTATTCGCAGATGATATATCTCTTTTATTCAAGAGCTCCACTAACAAATTAGATGAAAATTGCCGTACAACAAAAACTTTTATGACTGTAAAATACTGGCTGCAGAGCCATAACGAAGAAATTAATGATAAAAAAACTAAAATCATGCAGTTTAAACCCTATCAAAAACAAAAAATAAACTTATCAGCACCAAAATAAATATTGAGGAAGTAGACTGTTTTAACTTATTAGGATTAACACTAGACACCCACTTAAACTGGAAAAAACATATTGAAAAGATTAACTTAAAAATATCTCAATTCCTATATGGGCTTAGGGTACTAAACACAAATACGAACACTGAGTGTGCGTTATCTGCGTACTACGCGTACGCATATGCGTGGGTCCGCTATGGAATCATCATGTGGGGCCATAGCACTGACGCCAGCGACCTATTTGTGGCTCAAAAGAAATGCGTACGTGTTTTGGTAAACATACGGGCCAGAGACAGTTGTAAACCCCATTTCATGAAACTTAAAATTCTTACCTTACCATCAATTTACATTTTAGAAATTGCCATATTTGTTAGGAAAAATATTGAATTATATAGTTTTAATAATAATAAACGGCGTAAAAATAAATTGGCCATATCAGCCCCAAGATTAGAAATGTTTAGAAACAGCCCCGAGTACCCATGTATACAAATATATAATAAATTGCCAGACTATCTAAAGAATATAAGCAGTGATACTAATTTTAAAAATAAACTCAAGTTAATTTTAGTAGAAAAATGTTATTATACTATAAAAGAGTTCATGGATGATAAAATTCAATGACCACAGTTCCCACACTAAATGCTTTTGATATATATATTATATATATATATAATGCTATATTATATATTATTATATATAATATAGCATTTATTGTAAAACTTAGTTCTAAGAAGTGTTCCTGTTGCCATATTCTATCAGGGTCCATGTATTGATAATTGTAAGTTAGGTTAAGTATACGATATAGTTAGGTTATGTAGTACGAACAATTATTATGTACATTGTGCAATAAATAAATAAAATGACACCAACTCGTGGATGTTTCGTCGCGGCCTCCGTGCTCTGTCTCTTTCGCTAACTAAGCTAATAGTACTAATCATGAGAGATTAGCTCTCCGAGGCCTCCTTGAAGCGGCCCCCCGACGAAGTTTGTATTATCAAGTGGGGTCAGCATCATAAGTAAAACTCCAAATTTACAAAACACATGTAGGTACACAAAAAGGAAATAATTTTTTTTGAGATGTTTAAATAGTGTAGATTTTCGTTGACATATTTACAAAACACCTGTTTTCTTTAGGGGGCGTCCATTAATTACGTGAGGTGTTCTCGAGGAGGGGGGGACGAGAAATTTTTCCAAATCTCACTTAGAATGTAGAATATGCAGTTATCTGGTTCCCATAGTACAAGCTCTGCTTAGTTAAGGATCAGATAGGATTGTGTAAATAATGTCTCAGGGTATAGCTGAATAAGGGGGCTGACCCCAGACGGAGTTATGACGAGGCCGAGGATGTAGCACGCTTACCCAGAAAATGCCTATTCACTCTGGCCTTGAATAAATCCAGGTTAAAGCTGTCGGGAAACACTGATCACGGAAGAGAGTTCCACTCCTTTGGCGACAGTGAGCCATAAAACGAATATCTATTAAGTATCTTAGCAAAAAAAATTGTACAGACAAATTCTGCTGATTTACTAGAAGTATAGATAGCTTGTAACAATGATACCGCTATTTTGTCTATATTGGGAGGTAGGTAACATCAGCCCCCTTATTCAGCTAATACAAACTTCGTCGGCGAGCCGCTTCACGGAGGCCTCGGAGAGCTTACCTCTCACGTGATTAGGAGTATTAGCGTAGTAAGCGACAGAGACAGAGCACGGAGGCCGCGACGAAACATCCTCGAGTTAGTGTAATTTTCCTTACAGAATCAAGCCCCAGGTTCCACGAGCGCCCACGGTAGCGGTCGTGGGTTCGAACCTCACAATAGATAAGTAAAAAATTCGAGAAAAACTATATATATAGGATCTATTAAAAAAAAAAAAATAGAATAGGATACTAAATACGTTTCTTAGAACTACCTAAAGACATTCAAGAATTACCCGTGTATAAATTGAAAATACTTTGTATCAAATGGGTTTTATTAATTTATCGGATTAATTGGAAAATAATAACCCTTGGCAATTGCTCGACTGACAATCTATTTATTTAAGTACCTATATTTCATTGTAAAATTAAAAAAAAATCTATTATTATCTGCCGGTATTATTAAAGAAGCACATGTAGACGATTTACAAAAGTTTGTCTACGAAAGCCTACATCAATAAAGAATGTTTCTGAGTATACAAAAAACTCTCCTTCTCTGTAATCCCAAACAAGGAAACTTAACAGGAAATAAAATTTAATTATTGCCTAGACAGAGAAGGAGATCCAGTGGAATGAGTTACTAGATATCTGTTTTTTGTACAAACAAATGTTTTATCAAACATTGTAGTCTTATAGGTAATGGATTCCCGCAAGGCCACGCCTGATTTAAATATTTATACATATTTACACTTATTTTAAACAAAAGCTTCAGTCACATCATCACTATGGTGAGACGTTGGCCATGATTAGGGCAGCCACCCGTTGGAGTTTCCCCGGATTTCTCCTAGTTTAGAAAAACATGCTTTTCAATAAGAGTCCGGGTAAAAACCGGACACTTCTTGTGTCTGGGGAAAACCAATTCATTGGTAGGTAAGCAGTTACAAATTGATTCGAAATTATGAACTGCATCCGATAAAAATTTAAGCTAAAAGGTAAAAAAAAAGATTGTGTGGTTATATGAAACGACGGTAAAAATGAAACTTTTTTTCACATTATAGACATTTAACTAAAAATTTTTGGAATAATATTCCATCAAGGGTATAAAAATCGCTTTATCAATCTTAATTTTACACTTGGAAAATTGGAATGATAATGGGAAATGATAAAAGTAGACTAAATCTCCAACTAATATTTTTATTGAACTCTGTGCCTTAGAGTACGACATACATAATACTTAACAATTATTTAGATTAGATAGAGATTTACACATATTAAAAAACTGAAAACAATATTTTTATTATCGTTGAGTCATTTTGAAAGCCTTTCACTTTATCCCTACTCCGCGGCCGACCGCCACGCGACATGCAATACACAGACCAAAAAGTTTGAGACGATCTAATAAAAGCTTCACTTTAAAATATTTATATAGGCGTGTCGGGGAAAAAAACCATTTTCTCCAAAAGGCCCGGGGTTTTTTAAGTTTTAGTCCAGCGTTGGTAATATACCATATAATAATATGGTACCCAGGCCATGATATAAGTCTTGGGATCGACTCCCATTCAGAAAAGGTATTTTAAGCATAGAAAGCCGTCTAATGGTAAAAAAATAAAAAAAATTGTAAAAACAAAACCATGTAACTGAACTAACAAAACTACGCAACAGAAGCACACGTTTTGTGTACATTTTCATCCACGTACGCAAGTGAAACCTAACTACACAACGAGTTCCATTTATAAAAACTATAGAAAAAACTTTATGTTAAGAAAAGTTCTATGAAGTTTTCAACAATGACTTAAATAAAACAGAGCTCTATAAACAGCACTTTTGTTTTAAACCTATTTTTTTATTCTAAAGCCGAGTACAGATTTTTGAAATTAACACGCATTAAAACAAATGTGCAGTAAAAAATATATACAATGCACCTTGTCTTGTAACAAGTTTGCCTAGTGGGAACATGTCACACGCACGGATTGCGCGTCACTCGTGTGTTTCAAAGCACCTCTTAGTGCAGAATTCGTCCGGTTAAATACTTCCACCTTACCCACTTCCACCGTGAGGCAGTACTGCACTTGAATTACTGTGTTTCGGTTAGAAAGGTAAGGGGGCCGATGAAAGTACAGGCACTTGACAACTTCACGTCTCATGGTCGACGACGCATTGATGATGCCCCTAGTGTTGCAAATGTCCATATGCGGCACCTACTGCAGTACAGTCTGCCTGTTTGACATAAAAAAGAGGCTTTAGCGAGAAGATATTGAAGCTGAGGATCGTTTAGAATTAGCAGAACTCTTAGTGAAGAGTCCGAGCAAGTACTACCCTACCCATTTTGATCGTGAAGCAGTAATGCACTTGTATTACTGTTTCGGTTATAATGGTTACATATACTTATATTAATGATATGTTTCACAAGTCTGTACGCGGCATAAGGTCGAAGATAGAGTTGCTATTTTTAGACGTAACGTTTTATTTATTTGTTTCAAAGCATTTGTGTTAGGGCAATTGTCACTTTACTTTTACCTCGTGACTGGGTCCTTAGAGTTGCGACTACAGTGTTTCGTAAGACGCCTTGGGACTAGGTCGATGGTATATTAGGGCGGGCATTCTCTGTCTCTTTCATTGACTATGCAATTACATGAGAGGTTCTATTAGACCTCCTAACACCGGCTCACCAACAAGGTCTGCATAAGAGATTGTATTATCTTCGTTAAGTCCTTCGATAGGCAATGATAGGTACACGTGATCTCGATCCATCGAGCGATGGCACAGCTCAGTGCTTGAAGGTTGTCCTAGTAGATTCCTGATGCACAAATTGGAACATATGTTGACAATGTTTCTTACACATTACTATGTATATATGTTTGTCTGCATGCAAGACAATTAGTTGATCATCATCATCAGCCTATATCCGTCCACTGCTAGACATAGGCCTCACATATGGCAGGCCACTGAGCTCGATCTTCAGCTCTTTGTTTCCAACCGCTGCCAGCCAGCTTGCGTATATCATCGCTCCATCTAGCTGGAGGGCGCCCTACACTACGTTTACCGAGCCGTGGTCTCCACTCTAGAATTAATTGATAGTAGTAGGAAAATCCACGTTGATTTTAAAGATTAGAGGATATTGCTTAATACTGATGTTTACCTCAACAATATACATATTAAGCATTTGAAATTTATAATAAAGTAATGTAACAGTATTATGATATGTGCACCAATTATATATGTGTAGGTACAGCTGATAGCGCTTGTACTATGAAACCAGCCCCAGAGGCCTCGGAGAGCTCGCCTCTCACGTGATTGCGTAGTAAGTGAAAGAGACAGAGCATGGAGGCCGCGACGAAACATTCACGAGCTAGTGTCATTTTCTTACAGAATCGAGCCCCAGATAACTTTTTACTTCTAAATACTACTTAATTTAATATTAACACAAATATACAGATAGTAGATTGTGACTGGCTATAATCTCACCATAAGAGATGGTCAGATCACAAAGCCTTGAAACTAGCATTTTTTTATCTTGAGGGTAGCAGCCTATCGGGTACTGCAAAGCACTGTCAAAATAAAATGACTCCTAAAATTCAGAATAAAAAGTCAACCAACAAAAGTATTTTTGGAAATTCACGACATATATCGTAGGTATAGATTTTTAATTACATTGCCCGCTCGCTTTAAGACTATAAGGTTATATTGATAGCACAAAGTAATATGTACCTAATAACATCAGAAAACCTACAGAGAATATTAAATTCACAACTCACTATCATAAATATGGTGTGCATACCCTGTATCTTCGCCTACGTTCAGTTCTTAAGACTAGATAACGACAGAGAGACTACACTTTGATGTTGCATCGGGGACCATTGACGTTCGAGTCACACTTTGACAGATGATGTTATTGACAGATTAACACACATCGTGAAGATTGCGCAACTAATGGATAGATAATCCTGCTTAAAAATGGGTAAATTTTCGACTAGAGTACATCGTCGACAGATCTGCGAAAAACAGTCTGTCGTCGTAGTTCATCCATCGATTAGTTTAGTTTAGTCTCGTTGACTGTCCTTTATCAATCGATGGTTTGATTAAATATAGATGTGTACTTATATTTTAGTACCAGGTGGTCCAACGACTTGATCAGAGCTGCTGGAAGCCGCTAGGTGTAGGCGGCTTAGGACCGATCGAGGTGCAAATCAATAGGAGACCTATGTTCAGCAGTGGACATCCCTAGGCTGAAATGATGGTGATGAAGTACTTAGATACCATTTTTATGAAAGACGAATTTAAAGTTATATAAATAAAGGTTACATTTTCTTTAAATATTTTTTTAAAATGTTATCTTAACTAACTTTTTGGCTATTTTATTATCAATAGAACCTTATCTCAAACGCGATAAAGATGATTTTTCTGTGACATTCTTGACTGTCAAAACGGGCCTTTTAGATACAGATAACTTTAGTAGGGAAAAGTGGTGTGTGTGAGCGATAAAAATACCATTAACAAGCCATTTTTATGGTGCTAACACTCACCTAACATACATACAACATAGAAAGTTTTCGTTCACTTGAAACCAACGACAGGAGACAATTGGGTTGGTGGTTAGCGAGCCTGACAGCCCAGTCGTAGGTCACGTGTTCGATCCCCACCCAGGACAAGCATTTGTGTGGATGAATATGTATTGTGTGTTTGTTCTGTATCGCGTGTAAATAGCTATTAATGTATGTATTTATAAGTAAAATAATAGGTACACGTATAATAGTATATCAGTTATTTAGTTTCCATAGTACAAGCTATGCTTAGTTAAATGTCCCAGGATATACTCGTATCTACCATATTTTATATTGGAGGTTGAAAATGTAACTGGCTATATATTATTATAATCCAATAAAAAGTATATATGTCTTGGTGACATGTCGTGATAAAAGTGTCGTGGTTTTATTTAATTAATATTATTAAGATCAGAACGTACAGTGAAATTTAATATTTTAACTAAATATGTATATCTTATGGTTATGATGAAATATATTTAAAAAAATATACCTTTTGTAAATACGTACGTATCATTTGAGCTACACAGTAAATAAATATTATTTTGTATTTTTTTTTATTTATCAAACTATTATAATTCACACATTAACACTTTTTCTAAATGAACACAATTTTTTTTTGGCTGTGTGTATACTAAATAAATATTACTTTTGACAAACTTATCTTATGCCATGGAACCTTAGCGTGCAGTCAACCTGAAACACAGTGAATATTTTTAACTTAGAGCTTTAATCTTCTTTAAGTTTATCTATGGTATAGAGTTTCCGCAATCTTCTTTGTTATTAAAAGGACTTTAGAGAACTATGTCGTTAGGACATTTGTAAGTACCTATAGCATTTTGAATTATAGCTATGATATTGAAATGGGGCGAAGTTCGTGGGTTCAAAATTTAAATTTCTAAAATTCCAAAGACACACAACAATTACCCGTGCATAAATTCAAAAAGGTAGTAAAGAATACTTTATATCAAAAGGGATTTTATAGTATATCTGATAATTTTGAGAATAATAACCTTTGGCAAGGAATTGCTCGGTTGACAAGCTATCAAGTATTTTTATCGTGATATTAATCATTTTTAATATTTGTTTGTAATTTAAAAAAATACATTTAAAGACGATTTATAAGAGCCTCTGAAGGTCTGCATGAATAACCAATATTTCTATACTATTCTATTCTAAACAGAAAAAAAAATTATATCGGTTTTAAGTGTAACCCCGCGGAGGGTTTGATTTTGAAGCCAGTCTTCAACTGAAAAGAACCGCCAAGAATCTCAGCAAGTTTATTTTTTTCATTCCTTTTGCCTATCATTGTGACTATATTTCATATAGTGAACTAAATTACTCTCAACTGTTTATCTGGGCTCTATAAATTGGCAACAAATTTGTAATCCTCTGTTATGTCTATAGGGAACGGTAACCACTTACCATGAGGTAGCGTCGGCATATTTAAAAAGGAGTAAGCGAACAAACTGACAAACAGAAATAGTCTCTTTGTCTTATACTATAACACATATTTTTTTTAAATTAAACTTACGTCGCTATATTATATAATACATTTTTTATACCACAGAGATAACCAACAAGCACACGGTCCACCTGATGGTAAGTGATCACCGCCTATGGACATTTGCAACATCAGAGCATCGCCAATACGTTGTCGACCCTAAGACGTGAAGTTGTTAAGTCTCATGTGCCTGTAATTTCACCGGCCCCCTTACCTTTCTAACCAAAGCACAGTAATACAAGTGCACTACTGCTTCACGGCGGAAATGGGTGAGGTGGTAGGTCTTTCCTGGACGAACTATGCACTAAGAGCTCTACTACTCAAATTTTTAGGATTTATTTCTGAGTAAAACTCACGTCGCAATATAATATCTTCACGCCCATTACCCCCGAGGTAGGCAGATGCCTCAGTAAGAGGCCCAAATCCCACTAATGTTATTTTAAGACCCAACACGACATGTGATGAGCGATATCCCCATCGCTTCGACACATTAAGCCCGGGATACAGGTAATAATTTCTAAACATAGGAACATTAATACCTTGTACGATCAAGGAATCGAATCCAGGACCTTCTAGTCTCCAGGCGGGCTTTATGCCACTCGACCATCGAGGTTATATACCTATATGATTGTGTCACTTCGATAATGTAGTCAATATCAAATTATTAATTTGGTTATAACTTAATTAAGTTCGCTATTGCTTATTAGTAAAAATAGTAAAAAGTTATGTTTATAATTGATAAAATTTTTATATTTTGTATTAATTTCATTTATTATTTATAATTTTACTTTATGGTTATAAAGTTGGGTATTTCATTTATATTCACGTAAATTAAAAAAAAGTATACACTGATTATAATAAGACTTACATAAACTTAACTAACATATAAAATCATAATCTATAATGTTTTTTTTTTAAATTTTTCTAAATAAGATAATTATCAAAAACTTTTCATTTCCCCGATATAATTTGATGGTGGCAGAAAAGACGATAGCCAACAAATAAAAAAAAAATTGAAATCTTTTTGCCGTAGATGATAAAGCTCCCGCCCGCCCAACGCCTATGGGCGGCGCTTGGTTATAAAAGCTCGAAACTTCGAAGCTCGCCACAGTTGGCATACCGCGAGCGTTCGTGAACTACGCCACCTCGGTTGATAAGTGTGCTTCACTCCTTACGTCGCTTCAACGGATTTCAGGTGAGTTTGGTTTTAGATGTGAAAAAAATTTCAGGACGGTTTTGAAGACAAAAAAAAATATTTAACTTTGAAAAAAAAATGTTGATTCCCATGTGGATTTTTTTAAATATTCATTAGTGAAATAAAGAATCTAAATATTACAAACAAAATTGAGCTAAACTTCATGATTATTATTTTCGGGTTAGTATTTGAAATAAGGTGATTTTAAAAGCCTTTCAATTTTTTCACAGAATAGTGCATTCGGTATTAAAATCTTGTAAACGAATGAAAAGTTAAATTACTGCCTTTAAATTAATAAAACATTTTATTATTAATGAAAACTAATTTCCTAAAATATCTTAATTTTCTTGGAACATTATAAAGTTTTCAAAACTTATGTACACAAGTAAATTCTAAAAACACCCAAACAATTGCATAACATTTAAAAAAATAAAAATGTACTTGCATAGAAAAAGGATCGATTTATTGTATTTTCATAGATTTTTTTTTTACTTTACTGGATTAATATTTACATAGCGGTAAAAAAAAACATTTTTACAATCTATCCTATTTGGGAAAAATATTGAATATATCCAATATACAGCATGAATGTTTGTTTGTCTTCTGTATTCCGATACCAATCAAGTGCGATAAAACTTTTCGGGAATTGTGTGCCTTCCGGGCACTGATGGTTTCTGAAGAAAAAACAGAACACGCTATGTAACATGCCTGGAACAGCAGCTATTCTATCTATAGAAATAAAAAAACAATGCTGTCCGTTTTTAAACTCATCACTTGAGAACGGAATGCTTTGGCTATCACTTGTAATATTCATAATAATAAAAATGAGGTTTATAACAAACAATAGTTGAAAAAGTTGGCCGAAAATTGCCCTATTTTGGGGAAAATAAAAAGTATTTTATTTATTTTTTCTATAGGATTTTGGTATAAAATCGTCAAAAGCTTATTAAAATATGGACAGGGTATCGGGCTTGGTCAGTCAGCCGTCGATATAAATAAAAATTTTAACTGTTCGTTGGAAAGCACATCACTTGAAAACTGCTCGATGAATTTCGATAGTATTCATTAATCAGACTATTACGAATTTAAAATAAAAAAATTTAAAAAAGATTTAATGGCAAAAAAAAATTGGAAACGTAGAGCGAAAATTGTTAATATCGGGAAAAAAAACTTTTTATATGGGATCTCTTAATGGAAACTAATTAATTGCAACTGAGACAGGCAATCGTCAATCATCCCTTATAAAAAATAATGTCGTATACACACTATGGGTTCCTATATAAAACTCATACAACAGTTTACTTGCCATGAGTTAAGACTCTAAACAACTAACTATACTAAAACTCCGAAGCGCCATACTTTACTGTATTTTTACAATTTCATGTAAGAATGTTTTTTGTTTTCGGATTGGCTGGAATGGGAAAAATATAAACTGCATTTATCTATGCAATTTTGATATGAACGCATCACAAACTGTATTTGTAACATTTCTTTAAAGAACATAACGTCTATAAGAATACATAGTTACTAAGAAAAAAACTAATACCTCAGAGTGTATATGTAATGAGGTAGAAGTTAAAAAAACGCATAATACTTCCCTCGGGAACCCGGGTGAAGCCGCGGCGGACATATAATATTTGGTCATTGGTCATCGCATTAAAATCAATTGCGTAGTTTAAAAGAACGCACAACAGATATACAAAAATAGTGACTTTCTTTGAAACTCTTAAAGGGGGCGTCCATTAATTACGTTAGGTGTTTAGAGGGGGGAGGGGGTCGAGCAAAACCTCACCTATTCTGTGGGGGGTGTCGACAAATATCACGTAATATTTTGTGCTGCAAGAAAATAAAATTACGCTAAAACTGGGTAACGAAGTAAAAAATTATTCAAAAAATATAACCACATGAAAAATTATGGTTGGAGTATGATATACGAACGGGACAAATTAGCAGTAACAAATCTCACGTGAGATTAAGGGGGGGGAGAGGGCGTCAAAAAATCGCCAAAATCACCTCACGCAATTAATGGATGCCCCCAAACAAGCTGTATCCGAATTTCAACGTGAAAAAAAAGGATTAAAACATATAATTAAGACTCAATTCAACTCATTCATAACATTATGAACAACGTGACATTTAACGTAACAACAAACTCGACAAAAATCTGCTCATCCACTAGCAAGAAACATTATAATCGCATTAAATATTCAACGTACCTATTTTATTTCATATGATAAAGTTCTTATCATTCCACAATAAATACATTACAAAGCACTCCGCTTACAAAGATTATCATTGAGAGTTGAAAATATGTAGCCCCGTGTTTGAAGTGCAGAATTCCACTGAACTACATGCTTTCATGACAACGCCGGCGTTTGTTTGAAACTTCAGCGCTTCGATTCCGTAAGGAAAGATGCGAGGATGTTTCGTTGCGATCTCTATGCTCTATCTCTTTTCCTAAGTATGCAATCACAAAAGGTAAGCTCTTATTGTGCCGACACCCGATAAAGTTTGGTTAGCTGAATAAGGAAGCAGTTGAGGTGCGTCGCAGGTTAAAACGTTCTATTTAATAATGTTGTTGGATTATTTTTAGAGTACCGTTCCTTAGCAAAAAGATAACTCTTAAAGATTATCCATCTGCCTGTCTGTTTGTCGGTCAAGACCCTCTTTTTAAGGATCGCGTGGAGCTATCATGTTGATATGAATATGAAATATTCAGAATCCAATCCCTTGGAGCTATGAAAAAATGAACTTCTAAGTCAATATAATCAAATGATACGACCGCTATGTCGTATATTTTGACAGTCGCAAGGGAATCAAAACCTATAGCGTACTTCCCGTTAACTTAGAATCATGGCATTTGGCTAGAAGCAATGTCTTATCACAAGTAAAGGAAAACATCGGAAAGTCAGTTCGTCCGGGGAAGTACTACCACCATACCAATTTCCACCATAAAGCAGTAGGTAATGCACTTGTACTCTGTTTTGGTTAGAACGGGACTTACAACTTCACGTCTCACATAACAGTCTGCCCCTGATGTTGCAAATGTACATAGGCGGCAGTAGCCACTTACCATCAGGTGGACCGTCTGCTTGTATGTCGGCATACTTGATAAAAAAGAGCTTATCCTTAAAAGAAAACTCTGATCATAAAGCTCTTATGTGGCCAAAAGTCTCTTATCATTGGTTCAATGTTGCTACGTCATAACCCATTTGTCGTTATCCATTTCACACCAACATAGACATTGGCTAGTCAAAATGAATATTAAACCCACTTCACCAGATAACACGTAAACAATTCACAGTAAAATGTACTTTATATCCAAATTCTTGGGTTCAGAATACAAATTAGTCCATTAGGAGTCTTTACAACTGCCATGCGAAGTTTGTTGACTTATTAATTAGTTGGCGTGATTTTTTTACAATCATTAGTAAAGTGCTTTAAAGATTGTTAAATAAAATATGTGTTTTTGTTGAAAATATCAAATTATACGAGTATATAATACTATCGGACTCGGCAATCGTTGTTTTACCACATTTACTTTATTATAAACTATACATGTATGAAAATGTATCGATAGCCATCTTGCAACCTTATTGCGGATCTGTGGATGGAACAGAATAATATAAATATATAAATATCGCGATTAAAAAACAGGGGTTTGTGATAGGAGGGTGAACATTTAGGGATGTATGAATTTTAATAAAAAAAAATAAAACATTAAAATTTTGTCCAAAAAAAAAATATTGTGGTGGGCAACCGTTATCACTTAGGGGTATGAAAAATAGGTAGTAGCCGATTCTCAGACCTACTGAAAATGCATATAAAATTTCATAAAAATGGGTCAAGGCCAGTGAGGAGTATGATAACTAACATTGTGACACGAGAATTTTATATATAAGATATAACAGGCTGGCAAGAGGGTTCGCGAAGCGGTCTAGCCAATTGTCATTTATCGTAGGCGTTTTGTAACAGGAACGTTAAAATAATACCACGAATGCAATTAATAACAACCACTTATTTTATTCCAATACACTAACTCACAAAGTATATCGTAAAACACAAGATGCAACTGGATTATGAGCATAATTCATTTACATAATACCATTCAGGCGAAGCCGGGTAGCTAGTGGTTTATAAAACGTTAAAGTAATGTTCATTTATTTTTCGACCACCTTCTTGTATTTGCCGAACTTTGTGACGTTATTATTGTGACCATTATATATACCATGAGTACCTGGATACCTACTTATTATTACTAGAGTATGCCTAGTGATCGAAATTCTACCACAATTCTACAAAAAATATATATTTTAAGTTTGGACTTTATTGTGGTTTTTTGAGAGAGTATAAAACGTGTTACAAAATACCCCGTAAAAATACAATTATTTATCAAAGCTAACAACCCTAGTAAGCTGTCATGTCAGGGAATAGGTCTACGTACCTATTTTACCTAATAATTGTCTACTCTAAGTTTTTCTATGTTTCATTCATAAAAATCCGTTTTTTTATTTTTTTTGGGGTATGTTATACAGCGTTACTACGGTTCTTAAACATTGTGAATGGACTCGTTATAAGGCCCCATTTAACCTTCTTTCGGCTTTACGGGTAGTTTTGTAACACTCTGTCTAACCTCTGTGATCATTACATATAACTTTTTTGAATTTTCTTCTTTTACGTCAGCTTCGAGCGTGTCACATTTGACATTGGCTGTATGAACGTCTATTTACATTGTAAAATATGAATGTGTCAAACGTAAAATAGTGTGTGTAATATTTGTTTTATTAAGTTAATGTATTATTAATGCATTTAATATAAAAAAATGCTTTATGCACTTCTTCTTCATATAAACTTTAACTGTGTCAAATGTCACATACATCGTATAATGCAATTTTCTTAAAAAGGTCTAAATTTTAAAGGTTATTTATATATAAATAATTAAATAAATAGTTTAAGTTTGTTTATATTGCATATTATATATGCACAAAACAAACGGAAATAGGAACAAAAAAATAATGTATTTGTTCAAAATATTTTCAACAGATGGCGTTACTTGTATTTTACATCGCGCTATGGTTACGTTCTCACTGAAACTACATATAAAATTGTTTGATAAATCTTCGTCGTGCCTCAATTTATTGAGTAAGGAAATTATTGGGCCTTGGTAATTCTCGGCTATGTCCTGCACAGGGCGAATGTATTTTTGAAAGGTAAAGGTCGTCCCTTTGAGTTATGCGCCTACTTTGCACACGACTCAGGTGAAGCGATTTGCCTAAAACAAAATTCCCTTGAATCTAAAACATGACCTATGATCGGTCTTCGAGATAAGATAGATCATAGCTGAGAAACTTTAGAATTACAGGGAAGGTATTAATTTATTATTTAACAAATTCCCTTTTGTTTGCAGCATTTGTTGTGATTATTATTCGTTTACTTTAATTAGGCATAGCATGATTCACAAATAGCATGTGAAAAATCATATGAAATACTTTTTCATATGTCACACCTGCTACCTGCCTTGACGTCGACTGTTAAAAATCACTGCTACTTTTCTGCTACCTTGCGTACATGATACATCGCACACCGCAGATCATTCGGATATCATCGTATTTCACCGTCATGACTCACGGCGACGTCAGAAAGAAAGAGTGTCTTTCTAACCCAGTCGTGTTAGAAATAGCAAAATATATACTGATCGTCGCTACGAACGGGTCGCACGGCCAAGAGTGACATTAGAGCATTGCGAAAAAAAATCATTGGCTGTGAAATTTCACAGGTGAAATGACTGTGAAAAAAATAAGTAATTTCATTAAATGAAAATGAAATAAAAGTAGCAATCATTTTCATGCCTAATTTTAAAACTAGGACTGTTGATCATTTTTAAAATATCGGATTTTCGATATATCGATATTTTATAAATATATCAATATCGGAGTTCGATATATCGAAACAAATATTGATATTTCGATATATCGGCTTTATTTAAAAAAAAAATTGTAATTCAGCTTAAAAATTACACAGTTTATAGTCCAGTATATTTATTAAATTAATTAAATTATAAATGTATAGTACAACAAAAATTTCATATGCATGTAAAAATTTTTAAAAATAAACGTGGAATTAAAAAAAAATTCAAATTTTAAAATTAATTTTTTTTTCGGTCATATATATATCAAAAATTATTCCGGCACAGGATATATGGTTTTTTTCTAAATACATACTGATATACCTTTGTCGTTCGATAAGAGAGGGCCACTAGCCCAATTTTTGTTTTGTTAGTACACTCTTCATATGAACGTATGTGAAGTTTCATTTCAATCTGTCGATTCATTCTTTGTTTACAAGCCATTTAGTGTCGCCGTGTCACAGTATTTTTTATACGATGGAAAAAAATTAATATCGTGCAGTGATAAAATTCTTATTTTTGGAAGGTGTAGCACCAAAAGAAATTCACGAACGAATGTTAAAAGTGTATAATGATTGTTAACCTACAATTAGAACAGTAGAAAGATGGGTTGCTGAATTTAAACGTGGTCGTACAAGCCTTGAAGACGATCCACGTGAAGGACGTCCAAAAAGCGCATCAACACCAGAAATCATAGCCAAAATACAGGATATGGTTTTTGAAAATCGTCAATTGACTGAGCGAGATTTAGTAGAGGCTCTATACGTCTCATTAAGCAGTGTGAGCCATATTGTAAGTGAAATTTTGGGTTTTAGAAAGCTGTGTGTACAATGGGTGCCGCATTCGCTAACAATGGAACAAAAACACATTCGAATGCGACTTTCTCAGTAACATTTGGAGCGTTTTAAAAAGGATAAAGTGGATTTTGTGTGTCGATTGATCACTATGGATGAGACTTGGGTCTTTCATCATGATCCTGAATCAAAACTAGAGGCTAAAGAGTGGTGTGAACTGTGTGTTCGGCTTCGAAACGAGTTCGTGTCTGGAAATCGGCTAAGAAGGTTATGGCAGTTTTTGGGATGCGAAAGGAATTTTGTTTGTGGATTACTTGCAAACTGGTAAAACAATTAATTCTGAATATTATTGCAACCTTTTGGACCAGTTGAAGGAAAAATTCGTGAACAAAGACCCGGTTTACAGAAAAAGAAAATAGTTTTTCATCAGAACAATGCACCGTGTCACAAGAGCATTTTGACAATGGCTAAGTTCCATGAATTAAAGTTCGAATTGTTGGAGCATCCACCGTATTCACCAGATTTGGCCCCCAGCGACTTGTTGCTATTTGTTTCCAGAACTCAAAAAATATATGCGTGGCAAGCGTTTTTCATCAAATGAAGAAGTCATAACGGCTGTTGAAGCGTATTTTGCAGACCTTCCGGATTCTCACTTCATGCATGGAATCCACAGATTGGAGGATCGTTGGAGCAAGTGTATTAATGTTCAGTGAGATTATACTGAATAATAAAGTGTATTTTGAACTATAAAATTGTGTTTTTCTTATCGAACGACAAAACTTATTGAACAACCTATTATACTGTGGCAGTAGTGCACTTGTATTACTGTGTTTCGGTTAGAAAGGTCAAGGGGCCGGTGAAATTACAGGCACATGAGACTTAACAATTTCACGTCTCTCAACGATGTATATTTAAACTTAAAATATATAAATAATATATATTTATTATAATATATATTTTTAGAGATACAAAACTAATATTTAAAATTTTCTTCATGAATTTTATATTTCCTCGGAAATTCCATTGAAGACATTTTCATAAAAGAATGGCTCTCAATAAATTCTTTGAATATCTGATCGCTTTTATAAAACAATACCTAGGTATCTGTGAAATATTATGAGACTAGCTGCCCCTCGCGGTTTCACTCGCATTTCTGTGGAATCCTACATTTTCCCGGGAAAAGTGTATTCTGTGTCAATCCAGGTTATATTCTATTTATGGGCCTAGTTTCATCTAAATTCGTTTCGTAGTTTTAGCGTGAAAGACTAACAAACATCCATACATACGCACAAACTTTCACATTTATAATATTACTAGGATTATGTGAGACTTATAAGATAGAAAAAATTGCCAAAAAGTCAGATTAGATAAAATCTATTTAAAAAATATTTAAAAATAAATAAATGTAACATTGCTGAGTTTCTTGCCGATTCTTCTCAGTTGAAGGCTGACTTCCGAACTGGGTGGTACCTTTAAATTTGCCCTTCATAAGTGCCCCGCGAGCCTAAACTGAATAAGTGGTTTTGAATTTAGATTTTTTTTATAACTGAATCTTTTCTAAATAGAGGGTTTTAAGCGAATGGTACTGAATGGTAATGGAACTGGCCATAAAGATCGATACAGTAGACACATATTATGTTTTAAATATTTTATTATCTGTAATCCCACTTCCAACTCATTTTGTAAATACGAAATTATCTGAGGGTGGATGTATGTTTCGTACTCTTTCACCCAAAAACTACAAAACGAATATGAATGAAACTTGTCACATAGATAGTTCATACCCTGGAGTAACACGTAAGACTTTTTCCCGGGAAAATTTAATATCCCTCGGGAATGGAGACAGCTAGTAATTAATAAAATAAATGTGAAATTGTATTTATTAGTGCTTCAAATCAAATTCGTTTTGATATTGACTTATTACACGGTTTAAAAAATGTATTATTATTTATTTTCAACATACCTATATTATAACACAGAAAAAAATCCAATGCGATGATATAACGACTAACAACAATTAAATATTCAACAATATAAAACAAGGTATTCATAATATTAAAGACCGGAGAAATAAAACGTCGAAATAGTTCACAAGCTTTTATTCGCAATGCTACAACTTCACTCTTTGAACTCCTAACCTCAACTGCCTCTAGAGTACACTCCCCACCAAACATTATATTAATCCACCGGAAGTCCATTATTATTTCTGAGCTTGGTGACAATACTGGCTATAACACGTGTGCTCTCAATTAATCTTATTCTAATTATTATTATGTACAGATATTTATTTATGTGTATATCCATTCCATGGCAGAAATCTGCTATCAAATAAATACACAAACACAAATATTAAATAAACAACGGATGAGTGATGTAATTCTGGGACTGACGTCACATATTCTAATTGAACAGTTATACAAAGATATATGAAACAACATAGTTTTTTACAATAATTATGTGTCACTATATCCCTACTAATATTATAAATGTGAATGTAAGTCTGTTTGTTACGCTTTCACGCGAAAACTACTAAGCCGATCATCATGAAACTTTGTACACATATTCTTGGAGGTATTAGAAGTAACATGGGATACTTTTTGTGCCGGGCAATTGTTACATCCCTCGGGAACGCGGGTGAAACCGCGGGGGACAGCTAGTACTCGATACATCTCCGCGTTCTCGAGGGATGCTACATTATCTTGTTCTTTCTACCATCAATAGTTTTCTCAGCGCCCCCGATTTAAGGATTTTTTAAGGTATTTTTTGACACCTTGGGTTACATTATTGGAGTTTTAGTAAGAATCCCTAAGCTTTTCTAGCAATAAATATAGCCTATGTTACTCAGTGATAATGTAGCTTTCTAATGAAAAAAGAATTATTAAAATCGGTCCAGTACTTTTTGAGTTTATTCGTTACATACAAAAATACAAATCTTTCCTCTTTATAATATTAGTGTAGATTACATTAGTAATCGAATACCACGTGACAAAGGGACACACTTATGAAGATTAGAAAATGGAGAGGGAAATGGACAACTTATATAACAAGAGACCGCGGATACAACTGCGCGATTTTTTAATAAACAACTCGCGTTCCGTCACCATGTGTGACGTATTTACAAAGTTTAAAACTTAAGAAATGAGGTGAAAAACTTATTTCATTATCTTCAAAAGATTTGTCGAAGCTAAGTTTAGTATACGGGTCGGCGATATCTCTTAAGTTCTCTCTCTCAACTCTAAGTTACACTCGAAAGTTTGTACTACAGAAAATAGGACCTACCTATCAGGTAACATCAGTCTTTCGTTTGAGAATAGACTTAATATCTTAATATATATCGCACCCTCAGAACAATAGGGGCTGAACTCAAAAAATCACTTTTGGCACATCTCTGATTGGGTCACTTTCGCACTGAGCGGGGGGGGTGGGTCCGGTGTTAAAGAGGCTGAAGTATCGGTATGCATATTCTATCATTAAATTGACTGTTTTACTATTCATCGGATAGATCGTACTTTGTTTAGTCTCTATGATCGTAACTCCATTTCGCAAAATATTGAGTTAAGCCTTTATCGTACTGAGGGTGCGATATGATACTTCTGCCCATGTGTATGTTAGTGAACTTCTCTTAAACGGCTGGAATGATTTTGATAATTTTTTTTGTGTTAGTTCCAGTGGATTGGCGAATGGTTTAGATTCACAATTGAACCCGGTAAATGGCTCTGTGATCGTATTCCTGCTTTGTTTTTTTTTACCTTATGTATGGACCTACAGGACCATGTTTTTCGGAACAGCAAGTATACTTTTATTATACTTAAAGTTTTGGTGTCTGTACCATAATACACAATACAAACACAGATTTGATCATCTACTGCACCTACTTAATATTTTTTTTAAATATGTACATACTTATTTAGATATTTACAGCCAAATACAGAACAAGCAGACATGTTCATGCTCACTGGCTGACTTCCATACTCAAGTTGAAAATCTGTCACCAAGCACCTGCCGGTGTGTTCCGATAGCGGCACAGAGCCAGTTCCCATCCCTTTGCGACCGTAAAACCTTCGGGTTACTTACCATGGCGAGCTTATAGTCAAATACAAGTCTATACATAGTTAATTAAAAAAATACTTTAAATTGCAAAGCATTCTGAACAAGACAGACCAGTTGGCTTGGTGGTTAGAGAGCCTGACTGCCAAACTGAAGGTCGCGGGTTCGATTCCCACCCAGGACATACATTTGTGTGCATGAACATATCTGTTTGTTCTGTGTCTGGGTGTAAATATCTATATATGTATGTATTTAGACAAAAAAAGTTGTATATGTAGTTTCAGTTATCTGGTTTCCATAGTACAAGCTCTGCTTAGTTTAGGACCAGATGGCCGTGTGTAAAGAATGTCCCAGGATATTTATTATTATATATTTATTTTTGGTCGTTCCACCTGAGTGAAAGTGGTCACCGCCGCCTATGGACATTTGGAACAACAGGGGCATCACCGCGTTGGCGTCTCTGAGACGTGAAGTTGTTAAGTCTCATGTGCCTGTAATTTCATCGGCCCTTAACTTTCTAGAGTATTATTTCCTTTCATATTTTTCTGTGATGGTAAAATTTTACGTCTATACTAACAAATTGAATCGGTAGCCTGCATTATAAGGAAAAACTTTACCACTACAATTTCCTAGACTGAATACTGAAACATGCTAATTCTAATCTCCAAGGCAAGACAGGCTAAGATCTAGTTATAACTCAGTTAATAAACTAACCTAAACTTGTCACTCATAGCTAACATTGAATTACATACGTTAGGCCTCGCATAGTAATGGCTAAGCTACGGCATAAATTGTTGCCATGTTACTAGATTATGTTAGATTTGGTTTACTGTTAATAATAATAAATATCCCACGTAACACACGGCCATCTGATCCCAAACTAAGCAGAGCCTGTACTATGGAAACCAGCCCCCTTATTTATAATACAAACTTTGTCGATCTTCACGGAGGCCTCGGAGAGCTTATCTCTCGCGTGATTAGTATTAGCGTGGTAAGCGACAGAGACAGAGTATAGAGGCGGCGATGAAACATCCTCGAGTTGGTGTGATTTTCCTTACAGAATCCCTGATAACTGATATACTACATATACTAATTTGATCATTCAATAAATTCACTATATTTGCAAGGGCACTCAATAGATTGTGGTTCTGTTTTTACCATCATGTTAAATCATAGGTCTGGAAGGTAAATGTCTGTTAAATTATATTATCCCAGTCAGGCAAAGCTGGGGCAGGTCGCTAGTATATAATATTTATCTCTGTCAAGCGGTTTGTTATGTCTAATCGTGCTAAAAATGTCACAACTATCTAAGGGCGTGAAATGGGATTTTTTTACGTTTGGAATTCCTCAACTTTATTTGTTCAGATATAATGATCTCTAGATGTCCGTAACAATGTGTGTACACAATAACCTTACTTCACTACTTCTCTGTCCCTATATCCCTATGTATCTTTAAAACTACGCAACGGATTTTGATGCGGTTTTTTTAGGGTTCCGTAGCCAAATGGCAGCCCGTTTTTGCCCTTATAGATTCGTCATGTCTGTCTGTCTGTCCGTCCGTTATTGAAATTTGGTGCGTAGATGTATTCTGTAAACCGCATTAAGATTTTAAAATAAAATCAGAAAAAATTACTAACGAAAATTCTAGATCTAGACAGTAGTTTTGTTTTTAAACGTCATAAATCAAATTACCTAATTTATTCATTTTACTCAAATATATAACAATAATTTTACTATCACAGGCCTCACGCATAAACCGTGAACCATTATTTTCTTATAGTAAATCAGTGATAAGTAAACAACATTATTAATTCGCTCAGAGCGTGGCTTGATCGGTCCGCGCGGTCCAACACGTCGATCAAACTTACAACGAACTACAAAAACTTGTATATTACTATGTTACCTACCTGCTGCTAGTGCTGCTACGGAACCCTTCATTGGCGAGTCCGACTCGCTCTTGGCCGGTTTTTATTAGATAGAGTGATTGAAGAGGAAGGTTTTTATGTATAATCCATGTGAACACGGGAACGCGGGTAAAACCGCGGGGTCAGGTAGTATATTATAAATGCGAAGCTTTTTATGGATAGATGTTCATTACACATTCACATACAAACTTGTAACCAATTTGGATGAACTTCGCCCCATAGATAGTTTTAAACCTGGATTAACACAGGACGATTTTTGTCCCGGGAATATGTAACATCCCTCGGGAACGCAAATGAAACTACAAAGGACACCAAATCTATATCTATATATACAAAATGAATATTTGCCTGTATGTCCAGCCTCCTTATTTAGCTAATACAAACTTGGTCGGCGAGCCGCTTCACGGAGGCCCCGGAGAGCTTATCTCTCACGTGATTAGTAGTATTAGCGTAGTTAACGACAGAGACAAAGCATAGAGGCCGCGACGAAACATCCTCGAGTTAGTGTTTCCTTACAGAATCGAGTACCTGTATCGTAAACGTAAACTTTTATTACGATTATACTACCGGCACCCTATGATGGCTGTTTTGATGTTTCAGATTGTCATAGGAAAAGAAGCTGTATTGCTTTGGCATAAGGTTGATTTCCATCATTATACAATTACCTGTTGGATTAATAGATGCACCTTATTTGTGAACGAATAAAGGTTATTTTTGTTTGTCATTGTTAAACGTCAAAACGGCCATCATAGCGTGCCGCAAGTTTAGTAGTATTAGCGTAGTTAGCGAAAGAGACAGAGCACGGAGGCCGCGACGAAACATCCTCGAGTTAGTGTAATTTTCCTTACAGAATCGAGTACCTGTATCGTAAACGTAAATCGTAAATCGTAAACTATGCAACGGGTTATAATGCAGTTTTCAGCAATAGATAGAGTAATTCAAGGGGAAGGTTTATAACCAGGATTGAAAGCGGGCAAAGCCACTGGGCGCAACTAGTACCCATGAATACAAAACATAACAATATATTATTATATTATTCATCATTGTAATTTGATGCACGCCGCAACACAATATTTCACGAGTAATTAGGTATGTTGTTTAAGGGTCTCCTCACATACTGATAGTGGCACACTCAAATAAATCAAAGGACTAACCTTAACATAAGCTATAGACTACGAACATTCCTACTACAATTATAAATGTGAATGTAAGTTTGTTTGTTACGCTTTAACGCGAAAATTACCAAACCGATCATCATGAAACTTTGTACACATATTCTTGGAGGTATGAGACATAACATAGGATACTTTTTGTGCCGAGAAAAGGTTACATCCCTCGGGAACGCAGGGGACAGGTAGTCATTAATAAATCTTCGACTGCAGGCTAGGCAGCACACAAGCAGTTCAATCTTGGCCAGTCAATTAGAAACAGGAAATAATGTACTATTTTTCAATAATGTCAAGTAGGCCGACAAACAAGGGTACGCTGATGTTAAGCGGTCACCGCCGCCTATGTACATTTGCAACACCAGGGGCATTGCCAATGCGTTGTCCCCTGATATATGAAATTAAGTCTCATGTGCTTGTAATTTCACCGGACCTTTCTAACCAAAACACAATAATACAAGTGCATTACTGCTTCACGGCGGTAATGGTAATGTGGTATTACTTCCCCGGGACGACCTTTATTTTTTTTTAGGCGTTGGCAACATTGACACCGCAGCCATCTTCTCATTTGGTACAGAAACGTTAGCGCCGCTATAGGGTGGCATTAAAAAATGTTAAAGTTTACCTCCAATATCGAGCCACCTAAATCATTCGACATTGATAACCAAATCAATCCATTTAGATATGGGGGTTGCTATGTATATACTATAGATACAATATAGCAATTGCAAAAAAAAAATTTGAAAGTTTTTTTTTCAAATTTTAATATTTTAATTTTAATAATTTCAATAGTAGATATTTGAGACTTTTTGGGACACATTTGATTTCTCAGAAACTATGTTTTTTTTTTTATATTTGAATGGCATCTTAAAAAAACATTTTTTTTTATTTTTTATGCCACTTGGGCCGACAAACAAGCAGACGGTCCACCTAATGGTAAGTGGACACCGCCGCCTATGGACATTTGCAACACTAGGAGCATCGCCAATGCGTTTATTGTGTCTATATCGAGATTTTGGTCGATATAGACACAATATTAAAGAATATATAGTACAATAAACCCTTTGCTATAAAGTTTTAGCTCTATAACATAGAACTATGCTTTGTCAAGTTAATAAACTTTAGTACTCCGTTGAGACCCAACTATTTAAATGTACTGTCAACTTTAATCATAGTTCAGTTAATCGTGGACACTTTAACTAGATTTAACACGCTGTTAAATGATTCATCGTGACCTTCTCAGGTCGGTCTGTAAGGCCTTTACATAGAACTAAAATATTTTTTTTGAATTCCCAAAAAATTATTAATAAATAACTTGGGACATTCTTTACACACGGCCATCTGATCCCTAACTAAGCACAGCTCGTTCTATGGAAATCAGATAACTGATACTATACTCGTATTAACATTTTTTGTTTTCTAAATACATACTTACATAAATATTTACGCCCACACATAGAACAAACAGACATGGGGCTCAATTCTGTTAGGAAAATGACACTAACTCGAGGATGTTTCGTCGCGGCCTCCGTGCTCTGTCTCTTTCGCTAACTACGCTAATACTACTAAACTTGCGGCCCGCTATGATGGCCGTTTTGACGTTTAACAATGACAAAGAAAAATAACCTTTATTCGTTCACAAATAAGGTGCATCTATTAATCCAACAGGTAATTGTATAATGATGGAAATCAACCTTATGCCAAAGCAATACAGCTTCTTTTCCTATGACAATCTGAAACATCAAAACGGCCATCATAGGGTGCCGGTAGTGTAATCACCTGAGAGGTAAGCTCTCCGAGGCCTCCGTGAAGCGGCTCGCCGACGAAGTTCGTATTAGCTGAATAAACGGGCAGATAACTGATATAAATACTTATACTACATTTTTTTCTAAATACGTACTTATATAGATATTTGCACCCAGACACAGAACAAATAGACAAGTTCATGGAGACAAATGTTTGTCCTAGATGGGAGTCGAGCCGACAACCCGAGGGGTGGGAGTCAGGGTTTCTAACCACCAAGCCAACGGGCTCAATTTGTAATATAAGAAATACTTACTAATATATAAACGTCAAGATTCGAAGTAAATTAAATACTTATGGCACACTTAAAATGGTAGCAAGAATTTGTTCATAAGTTTTGAAAATTGAATTTTGGACTAATTGTTTAGTTTATTGTTTCTCACATTTTTGAAACATAAATAAAATTTTATTTGAAATTTAAAAAAAAATAATTTCATCACAATAATATGGCTAACCAGCTGTCCCCCGTGGTTTCACCCGCGTTCCCGAGGGTTGTAACATTTTCCTGTCACAAAAAGTATCCTATGTGTTATTCCAGGGCATTTTCTACATATATGCCAAATTTCATCCAATACGTTTGGTAGTTTTTACGTGAAAGAGTAAGAAGCGTCCAAACATACAATTCGATGTCAGCTACGAATGTCATACTAAAATGATCTTTATAGCGATTTGATTACGGTTCATCTATTCTCTCTCAAACTATAGTTTCCAGAATTTATAAAGGCCATTTTTACACAAAAGTTCAGAGTGACCGGCTAATGTAACATGATTACAGTTACAGTAAGCGCTCATAATTTTTTTGTAAAAATACTTTTAATTGTAGGAAAAAAGGCACATTAAATATACAATACATCTTCGGCCTCATCGTCATTTACCATCTGGTGAGATTGAGGCCAATCGCAATCCCGTAAGAAATAAAAAAAAAAACAAATATCCCTTATTGTTCACACCATATAAAAAATAAAATCTACGAACCTACCCACCCCACCCAATATATCTTTGATTTATCACCTGAAGGACGTGGAAAAGTCATTATATTTAAGATGGACCATTAAAATATCTTCGTTAAAATGTGAATAGTCATTTGACCTTTGCATATATTTAGGGATAATGAGGTTATAATTTTACAGCTAACAAATGATATTGATTACAAATTAATTTGTAATTGACAGGCCAGTTGGCTTGTAACTATGACTGCCAAGCCGCAGGTTCCGGTTTCGAATCCCACTCAGGACATACATTTGTGTGCATGAACATGTCTGTTTGTTTTGTGTCGTAAATCTCTCTAATTTTTGAGAAGAAAAAATATGTATACATATGTAGTTGATCAGTTATCCGGTTTCCATAGTACAAGCTATGCTTAGTTTTGAATCAGATGGCCGTGTGTAAAGAATGTCCCAGGATATTTATCACTACATAGTATAAAACAAAGTCGCTTTCTCTGTTCCTATATCCCTATGTATGCTTAAATCCTTATAACTACGCAACGGATTTTGATGCGGTTTTTTTTAATAGATAGAGTGATTGAAGAGGAAGGTTTATATGTATTAGTATCTACATTGCACCTGAGCGAAGCCGGGGCGGGTCGCTAGTTAACAATAAAACAAGAAGATTAATAATAAAGTTGTAATTAATAGAAATAGCCCCACGTTGGGCGCCAATGTCGCATTTCACGAGACTATTCTGTAATTACTATAGTAAGCTAGATATTGCTCCCAGGAGCTTCCTGTCGCCGCTTTCCCACTCATTTTCCTGTTGCGGCTGTTCTGATATCCGTTTTAGATTGCACCCTATTTCAATTGAAATGAGCGAAAGACAAAACAATACGATAAGCTTTATTATTTCTATATTAACTCGGTTTGGTTTCTTCAGAGTAGTAGAGCTAATAGTGCAGAGTTCGTCCGGGGAAGTACTACCATCTTACCCATTTCCGCCGTGAAGCAGTAGTGCTATTGTATTACTGTGTTTCGGTTAGAAAGGTAAGGGGGCCGGTGAAATTACAGGCACATGGGACTTAACAACTTCACGTCTCAGGGTCGACAACGCATTGGCGATGCTCCTAGTGTTGCAAATGTCCATAGGCGGCGGTGACCACTTACCATCAGGTGGACCGTCTGCTTGTTTGTCGGCCCAAGTAGCATAAAAAAAAATGTTACTTATTATTTAAGGATAGTAAACATAACACTTTGTCGACACAAATTTGACGAAATGCACATGTTTTGTTTGAAATAAAACGGATAATTAGACAGATACAGCATTTTTGAAGTGAAAACTTCTTTAGGCGCGCTGGGCATTTTGAGATGGGCAAAACAATTGAACTCGCGACACTGTTACCGTTACCGACACCTATGTATAGAAGTATTTACATCTCGTATATTGGCCCCGTTTACACGAGAGTTGAGTTTGGGTTGAAATACATTGGTAATATCTTTATACTCGTATGTAGATAATTCTTCTGTACGTCTGTTGACAGTGAACACCTCCTAAACGGCTGGACCGATTTGAATGATTTTGCTGTGTGTTCAAGTGGATTCGAGGATTGTTTAGATTTACAATTGAACCTGGTAGGTGGCGCTGCGATCGAATTCCTGCAATTTTTGTATGGACTTATTTCGACCGGATAACGTCGGTCCGAACAGCTAGTAACTATTTATAATACTAGCTGTCCCCCGCGGTTTTACCCGTGGGATGTCAAATGTATTATACATAAAAACCTTTCTCTTCAATCACTCTATCTATAAAAAAAAACGCATCAAAATCCGTTGCGTAGTTTTAAAGATTTAAGCATACATAGGGACATAGGGATACAGGGACAGAGACAGCGACTTTGTTTTATACTATGTAGTGATAAACAAATATTGTGTATACGCACAAAATAGATATACTCGTATATTCATGTTAGTTTTCATTTCGCATATTTTCATATACATTAATGGAATCAGTGTAAACATAAGTTTCATCATCATCATCATCATCATCATATCAGCCCAGGGATATCCATCCCTACACAGATATTCTTTTCCATAGCAACAAACTATCTTAATTTATTTTGGGATCAGATGGCCGTTAGTAAAAAAATGTCCCATGATATTTATCATGCTATCCGACTAATATTGTAAATGCGAAATTTTGTGCAGATGGCTGGATGGATGTCACTTTTTCACGTTAAAAATATTAGGCACCTGCGCTTGAGAGGCACCTTCATTGGGCACATCATCACTTACCCGGATGTACCTGATATCCTGATATAAGATATAACTACTTGAAGATATTGAGACACATCCATACAGTATCGTTGACAAAAGGAACGTATAAATTAAATATAGCTAGAATCAGAATCAGAATCAGAATCAGAATCATTTATTTGTGAAACATAGGTGTACATAATTTAGATCTTAAATTGACAGGTTGTGCTCTATGTTTTGCCATGAAAGGCATACAAATTAAAGGAGTAATATTTATAAATTAATAACAATTATAAAAAAAGAATAAACAAATTAAATTAAATTAAATTAAAATGCTATTGAAATAAATATAATATTTAAATAATAAAATATCCAAAACGTCAGTTTAGATAACATTTATAATAAAAAAAAATTATTAAAAAAAATGTTACCTTACTGACTGAGGTTCCTTCAGTAACTTTAAATTTGATAAGTGCCCTACGTGGGTCTAAACTGAATATGGTTTTGAATTAAAAAAAAATATTTTTTATTCAGCTGACCTTTACAGGTACATAGGAATAGTCAGACTACCGACACAAAATATCCTGGGACAATCTTCACACACGGATATACTGATAAACTACTTCTAAATACATACATCTACATTTACACCTAGACGCAGAACAAACAGACATGCTCATACACACAAATGTTTGTCCTGGGTGGGAAACGACGGTCCCTAACCACCAAGCCAACTGGCCAGTCAATGGTCAGACTAACGGCAATAAATGTCCGGGGTCAATCTTCACACACGGCTCTCTGATCCCAAATTAAGCAGTGCTACAATGGCAACCAGAAAACTAAAATTTTACATATACTTCCTTCAAAGACATACTTATATAGGTATAACTAGCTGCCCCCCGCAGTTTCACCCGCATTTATCGATACGATATCATATATAGCCTCTACAAAAACTTCCGCGTCGAATGGTAGCAGTGCCATCCCAATATGTTCATTAGTTTTGATGTGATGGTGGGTCAAAGGATCCCTAATTTCCTTACACATATATATATATATATATATATATATATATATATATACTAGCTGTCCACCACGGTTTCTCCAGCCTTTATTGATATAATATATAGCTTCTCACAATCTACAAAAAGCAGGTAGCAGTTCCATCCCGATATGTGCAGTAGTTTCAAGGTGATAGTGCTTCAAAGGAACCTTATTTACCTTATATATACATTATATACAGAAGATAGAAATATATTTACCTACGACCCAGTAATAGACACAACAATACTTCGAAAGAACTTTTAATACATTATGATTCATTCTAAAAGAGCGAACACTACACCCAAGCATTGTCGTCATTAAAATAATTATTTTTGTTGTAGTAAGACTTCTCTACAATATCGATAAAATAATAGTTTAAAAGAACTAAAAAACACGCTTTTATAGAAAATCCAAGTTTTTTAGTTTTTTAAACTGTTATTTATTTTTCATTTTTTAGTTAAACTGCTCATCCTGATTATCCATGTAAGGATAACGGGTGTAACTGTATAAAATATTGAATTGTTATCGTTCCTCGATAAATCTACAAAGTTTGAATAAAATCTGACCGTTTAAAGTGGGTCAAAATCGCGTCCAGAGGAGTCGGTTACAAACATACAAGTGAAGCTAATATAAAGCGTGTAAAAAGTATAAAGTGATTATAGCTCTGCCTCTTCAGTTTGCTCATCTTCTAAGCTGCGGATTTCCTTATTACGGACTAACTTTCCATACCGGTATCATTCGATTTCCCGGGGGATGTTACATTTCTCCGATGAAAACGTATCTTATGGGTTAATCTAGGTTATAGACTATATAGCTGCGATAACACAAAGGTATTGTCAGTGAGACTAAAAAATAAAACTTATGTAACAAATCTAACTTTGTTTTTAAAAAGTGTAATTGCTGAGCTTATTGATGACATGCCAGTTGTCTTGGTGGTTAGCGACTCTGACTGCCAAGCCGAAGGTCGCGGGTTCGATTCCCACCCAGGACAAACATTTGTGTGCCTGAAGATGCCTATTTGTTCTGTGTCTGTATGTAAATATCTATATAATTATGTATTTAGAAAAGAAAGTAGTATATGTAGTATATCAGTTATCTGGTTTCCATAGTACAAGCTCTGCTTAGTTTGGGAACACATGGCCGTGTGTAAAGAATGTCCGAGGATATTTATTTATTATTGCTGGCTCTTCTCAGTAAAAACAATCTTCCGAACCGGTATTACAGTCACTGTTCATTTTCACGTTTAATTTATTAGTTGGATAATTTCAAGACATGGCATCAAATAGTTGACAACTCTACCAAATAGAAGAGACACTGACCATCAAACTGCGGTAACAAGAAACTTTGTAGTGCCCCTGTTAGAGTCTGACCATTAATAAGTGGTTGTGAAGGCCTATTTGAATAAATACATATCATTCAATTCAATTAGCTCGTCTACTTTACTAAATTAAGGTCGATTATCACTTGGCAGACATAGTCCTTGAGCACCCTTTGTTGTTTTTTTTGACAAGTTGGAAAATGCGATACGCATTCGACCCCTGCCTTGGGAGCGGCGGGGGGATATGTAGGACTCCCTCACCTCCCCTTCTCCTATGATGACTATCCTCCTTCTCGATGCGGAGATGGCCGTACGCAGACCATCTCCCATCCGCTCAGTGGCTTGTCACAGACACTAGGGGTCAGGGCGGCGGGCCTGAGCCGCCCCTTTAGACCCCCGCCCTCTGTGGGACCCCCAGTGCATGGGGCAGATCCCTCGTTGATCCGCCTGCACCAAGAGTCCCCGGCGTACAGCGGCATCCGGCCCACATTGCCAGACGCCGCTTGCCGTCCCTCGTGTTGATTTTTTATAGAGGTTTTCTCCTTGCAGCCCGGGCCGAAGTGACCCGGGCCCCCGGTCCTGAAGCTCAGGCTTACGGGTTGGCCGACGACTGGCCGAAACCAATCGCCGCCCCCTCGACGTACCCACGCTGCCGCCGGATGGCGACAGACGTAGCGTGGGTATAAGTCGCCCTTCTTTGCGGTGCGAACCGCCCCTCACCTTTCACTGCGTGCCCGCGCTGCCGCCGGATACCGGACAGACGCAGCGCAGGCACCAGTCGCCCTCATAGTCCCGTCTAAAAAATGAGGCGCCTCCGAAGAAATGCTGGACAGCCGCCATTTTGAATTTAATTGACACAAAAAAAATTGTATTTGTATATTAAATACTAAATTATAAAACCTCTTTCACAGATTTTCGATTGATCTTTTTGTTGAGTCACAAAAAAATCATAAATTATGCCCACTTTTTCACGCTCTAGACCAGCTTCCCCCCTTAAGTAACCTTCCCCAAGTATTACTCAGGTCTAACAGCAGATGGGCCTATTGCGTTCTTACTAGCCTCTAATATAAAAATCGTACTTAAATTTCAACGAATCCAATAATATCCAATTAGACGAGGTGGGGGCGAGTTCGAGACTATCTACCGTATGCAATTAAAAAAAAAAAGTTTAATAGTGTCCATTCTACACATTCCTTAAAGCTGTTAGTAGTGCCTTGTTCCAGTGTAGTATTACCACCATATCCATTTCCACCGTGAAGCAGTAGTGCACATGCATTCAGTAGCGTAGCTAGATAACCAAAGGCCCTGCGGCAATAAATTAAGTAGGGCCCCAACTAAACTATTTCAAATCGTTTGTTCCCACCCTCCTCCAGAGCTTGGGGGCCCGGAGCACTGCCCTGTCTAGCCCTCCAGTAGCTACGCCACTGTGTGTAAGTCAGAGTCCAACGGGCCCCCTGAGCTTGGGAGCCCCGAGGCACTGCCCTATCTAGCCCTCCGGAAGCTACGCCACTGCTTGTATTATGTACTGTGTTTCGGTTAGAAAGGTAAGGGGGCGAGTAAAATTACAGACAGAGACTTAACAACTTCACGTCTTAGGGTCGACAATGCATTGGGGATGCTCTTGTAAATGTCCATAGGAGGCGGTGACCACTTACCATCAGGTGAACCGTCTGCCTGTTAGTACATGTGGTATAAAACTCACTTACAAAGTTACGCCCTTCCTTCCTAGATAGTTGCTTCGTAACATAATAAATAAAAACTGGAACATTCTTTACACACGGACATCTGATTCCAAACTAAGCGGAGCTTGTACTATAGAAACCAGATAACTACATATTTTTTAATACACGCTATGAGGATATTTACCTCCAGACACCAAGCAAACAGACGTTTTCATGCACACAAATGTTCGTCCTGGATGGGAACCGAACCCACAACCTGCGGCGCAGCAGGGTCTCTAATCACAAAACCAACAGGCTGTATAGTTCGACAACCCGTAATTCTGGTCTATATTCTTACTACCCGCAGTTTCATTGCAACTTCTCTCCACAGGAATATTATATTCCCTTGGGATATTCCCTCGCGTTAAACCGGCTTCTTATCTCTACCCGTATATCATTATTATCCAAGTAGCTAAGATATTTCATTACATAAATTTCTGGCTGATTGGCCTAGTTTCTTAGCAGTCTCATGTTACCTTGGTATAAAAAGTATATGTCAATCCAAAACACGTTCTATCTGTGTTTTAATTCTTTCAAATGTGATCAGCCGTTTCGGAGCTGTTACAAACGTTACACACAATCAATCGCTTTTATAATATTCGAGGTACGTACGTTTTTGATTTGTTGGGCCAGTTGCCATGGTCAGAGGCGGCCTTAGAGGGTGGCGAACGGGGCAATCGCCCGGGGCCTCGCTCTTGCAGGGGCCTCGCGAAACCTAAGCAAATAAAAAAAAATGGATTTCAAATTTTATTTATTTGTATAACTTTTGCATTTCTTGTCAAACATAACAAATACCTAAACCATACAACTAGACTTACTTTTGCATCACATACTTTTCACAAAAGGACAAAGGGCCTACGCTTACTACAGTCGCTTACTACGCTAATACTATCTATCACGTGAGAGGTAAGCTCTCTGAGGCCTCCGTGAAGCGGGTCGCCGTCGAAGTTTGTATTAGCTGAATAAGGGGGAAGATTCCAAACTAAGCAGAGCTTGCCCAATGGAAACCATATACTTTTTTAATTCATTATTATATAGACAGATACTCAGACACTGAACTAACAAAATTTTTTTTTTTAGTTTCATGATATAAATTTTCGTTTTTGGAATCAGACCCTCCCCAACCGGCTGGTCACAGTTCTGATGCCCCAAACTATGCTTGCTAATGTAGGGTACGCCCCTAAAAGGTACTTTTGAAACAAATGGGGCATGTACGTTGATTGCAACCTTTTCCACGACCACTTAAGTACTTCACTTGCCTACAGTCTTACTGTTAAAGGTTTTGTAAGAATTCCATGTCCCTACATAATGTGTGTGTGTGTGTGTGTACTTATAACGTAGCGATCTCCTAAAGTAATACTCGTCCAATTTGGTGATAAAAAGTGAATGCAACCCATTTAAAACTTGTCTTTATATAACCTTTTGATACAGTCTTTATTACCAAATTGGTGCTAATTGTGGTCAAAAGGTAAAGCATTTTGTTTAAATGTCAAAAGTGTATGTACCGACATCTGAAATGTAACTAGTGGTTACTGGGGCATTCTTTACACACGGCCATCTGATCCCAAATTAAGAGCTTCTACTACTTTGTACTATGAAAACCAGATGAAATACTACACTAGCTCTCCCCCGCATCTAGGTACGGCCAATATCGCGTCGAATGGCGGCAGTCCCACCCCGATATGTTGAGTAGTTTTGAGGTGATGCTGCGTCAAAGGAAACCTATTTTCCTTATATACCTTTTTCTTCTTCATCTAAGTACATGCTTATAAGTAGATATTGACACCCTATCTAAGCTGTTTAATATAAATTGTTATGATGATCAAATCTTAGGACTTGGGGTAACTTCAGTATTATTGTAACAGTTTGATAGCGTGCCAAAATAGATCTTATTACAAACAAAATTAAATTGGTTTTGTAATTACTGAACCTACAGAGCTCTCCGTGCCATAGTTCAACTCGCACTTCGGTTATGATTGAAATCACACTTCAGCAAAAACCCCTATCAATCTATTTTTTATTATAAAATAACAATCATTTAAATTTAAATTAATTCCAAATAATACACTTTATTAAAAGAAAACAAAACGCTTTACGAATCGAATAATTAATATTTCCAAAGAATTGAAACAAAGCCAATCGTGTTATTGAAGCCGTAACATTAATCCCATCAAACACAAATGGGTTACTTGAGCCAAGTTAAAAAAATATTATTTTTTAACAAATAATAGTAAAAAAACGTTTCATTTAAACTGTAACTTAGCAAGTTATCTATAATATTTATATATATAATCGAAATACTATAAAACAAGATATTCATGTCAACTACGTCCTCCGTGATTTGGTTTCCTTACTATGTTTTCGTTCACCATTCATCAAACTTATTATAGAATTCGAACCCGTAATCTTTACTATGAGGGTGGACGACACTACCACTTAACTTTCAACGCTTTATAAATCTTACTAGCAATAGAACATCATAATAATAATATTAAGTGATGGATCCTGTTACCGATGCCGCTGTCGTTGGGGAACATTATTTGTATTTTGTAAATAATGTATACTCTTTTTATAATTATATATTACAAAATGTTAACATAATACATATTTAGAAATGGAATAATAAGATAAACAACAGATTTTAAAGTTTGAAATGTTTCATCTTATATTTATCACACCTTACGGCGCACTTTTTCAAACTTGGGTGACACACTGCCGTGTGACATATTCATTTTGTAAAAGGTCGATCAATGGAGGCAATTTTCATTTCGTCAAATGTGTTTCGGAAACGGAGTTGCTAATTAGTTCCGGTCCCAAAGGGGCATTGAACTTCCATTATCTATAATATGTACTACAAATACAATATTTTTTTGTAATATCAAAATAACACCTTTTTTCATTGTGCATATGCTTTATAGAAGTACTTAAAACAAAAACACTAGAGAAATGTGATGTAACTGAGGCTCCATTTTCCCAGAAAAAAGTAACATCCTTCGGGCACGCGGGTGAAACCGCGGGTGACAGCTAGTAAATAAAATCATTATAGTTATTACATTATTTGTTTAAGTAAAAAATATTATAAATTTGACCTTCACAAGTGCCTTCCTACTAAAATAAAATGGTTTTGAATTTTTTTGACTTCTTGGTCTATAGAACTACACGTGACAACAAGTTCGCGATTACTTGGAAAATCTGAAATGTTTCAAATAAAATTTTAACCAAATTTAATACAAAATATTATTAAGTAGTTAATTGGTACGTATTTATTATGTACAAGATATAATTATTAAAAACCCTTTTTTATGTAAATATCGAATACCTTTAAACGAGCAATTCTAATTATAATTCTATAATTAGGATCTCGGAAACGGCTCCAACGATTTTCATGATATTTAGTATGCAGGGCGTTTGGGGGGCGAGAAATCGATCTAGCTAGGATTCATTTTTAGAAAATGTCGTTTATTGGTGTTCTCAGGCAATGAATTCTGCTACAATATCATTACCGTACTAAGGTAAAAGGTTTTCAAGTTCCTTTTTTTGTGAGAAATATGGGAGCCCTTTATTAACGCATCTAATTTGTATCTGGGTATATATGACAGAACTTTAAAAAAAGAATACGGTAGTAGTTACATTAGTAAAGAAAACCCAAACAAAGCTCGGACATCCAGGTACTAACAATAAAATATCATAGCTTTTCCAAATGTACAAACTTTTTTTGTTGTATATATGTCAAAAATCGTTGGCTGACATTTGACAAGCCTCCACCCTATTGAGCATATACACATTTCGTCGGCGACCGAACCTCTCACGTGACTGCGTAGTTAGCGAAAGAGACAGAGCATAGAGCCCGCGTCGAAACAGCGTCGAGATCGTTTCATTTACCTCACAGAATCAAAGCCCTGTGGACAATCTAGGTTTCTATAATGATATTTATTGCAAAAATGTCGTAACAATTGTCAGAATAAATACTTTTTGATAGCCGTAAAGAGCTGTCACGTTAAATAATTTTACTACAAATAAATATCCTGGGACATTCTTTACACGCCATCTGATTTCAAACTAAGCAGAGAAACTATGGAAACCAGATAACCGATAAACGTAGCTTTTATTTATTGTAACTTTTTCTTCTAAATATATTTTATTACACTCAAATGTTATAAGCACACAAAAATTAGTCTTGGGATAACTATGGGAATCGAACCCAGAAACGGCGTAGCAGTCAGATACTTTTACCATTGCCCGTCATGTAGGTAAAACGGCACGACGGAAGAGAGTTGATAATAACTTTCTCCCTTACAGTATTCTTTTTTTTCAAGTTTTTTTCAAAATTCAAAATTCAAAATTCAAAACCATTTATTCAGTTTAGGCCCTCAGAAGGCACTTATGAAGGTCAAATTTAAAGTTACTGAAGCTACTACCGGTTCGGAAGTCAGCCTTCAACTGAGAAGAACCGGCAAGAAACTCAGCAAGGTTACATTCTTTTTTATTTTATTAAATTCTTTTTTATCTATTCTGACTTTTTGGCTATTTTATAACATCAATTTTACATATTTTTATATTTAACAATTACAAAATACTTAATAAAGCTAACATTCAAAAACAAAAAAAAAAAAACAAAAAAAAACAGAAATAACAAGACTACAAAATAGAAAATGACAATAATTACTTACAACTTAAACAAGAAAATTAGAGGTGCACTGTGCAGAGAGCAGCTATTTCCATACATTTTTATCTTCAATATAATGAACCACCTTGTAATACGCTTTTTCTTTCAAAACTTTCCTAATATAATTTTTAAATTTATGATCAGACATTTTGGTTACTGAAAGCGGTATCTTATTATAAAATCGAACACAATTACCAAGAAATGACTTGTTTACTTTAGTTAGTCTAAAATATGGAACAACTAACTTCTCCCTTTGTCTTGTATTAATATTATGGATATCCAATTTTGACTCAAACATTCCTATGTTTCTACGTATAAACATTATATTTTCATAAATATATAATGAAGGCAATGTCATTATATTTATTTCCCTAAATAAATCTCTTAATGATTCACGGGGACCCATACCGTAAATTGCACGAATTGCTCTTTTTTGTATAATAAATATTGATTCTATATCCGCTGCTGCTCCCCAAAATAAAATACCATAGGACAAGAGGCTATGAAAATATGCAAAATAAACTAATTTGGCTGTCTCAACATTCGTCAATTGTTTAATTTTCCTAACAGCAAATGCAGCCGAACTTAACTTAGCAGCTAGAGTATCAACCTGAGGTCCCCACTGCAATTTATTGTCTAATGTAAGACCCAAAAATACCGTTTTATTAACAAGATCAATATGGCTCCCATCTATTATTATTTGGCTATCTACTTGTGCTACATTCGGTAAAGAAAACCTTAAGCATTTAGTTTTCTTTGAATTTAGTAATAGATTATTTGTAGCAAACCACCCACAGACAATTGACATAGTATGATTAACTTTAGTTAGATCTTTGTCTTTTCTATCAACTTTAAAAATTAATGATGTATCATCAGCAAACAAGACAATATCTGTGAGATCATTTACAACATATGGCAAGTCATTTATATAGACTAAAAACAAAAATGGACCTAAAATTGAATCCTGGGGTACCCCCATTTCGACTAAAGAGCCCTTGGATGTTGTGCCAGTAATCCCTACCTTTTGTTGACGATTTGATAAATAAGATAAAACAAGATCATGAGCAGTTCCACGAATTCCGTAGTAGTCAAGTTTTAGAAGTAGCGTACGGTGGTCAACGCAATCGAAAGCCTTGGATAGATCACAAAAAATGCCAATCGCATCCTGAGAATCCTCCCATGCGCCATAAATGTGTCTCAGCAATGCTGCTGCCGCATCGGATGTAGATCTTCCCTTCGTGAAACCGAACTGATGACCATGCAATATCTTATGCTTAGTAAAGTGACCTAACATTTGATTAAGCAGCAGTTTTTCAAAAATTTTACTAAGTGCTGGCAGAACGGAAACTGGTCTGTAATCAGAAGGATTCTCCTTACAACCGGACTTAAAAATAGGTACTATTTTACTGTATTTCATCAAATCAGGAAAACAACCCTGATCAATACATTCATTAAAAATATTTGACAAAACCGGTGCAATCACTGTTATTATTGATTTTACGATTGTTACTGATAAGCCCCATAAATCTTCAGTACTTTTCATATTGAGCGAATTAAAAGTATTTAAGATATCGCTAGCATTAATATGCTCAAATTTAAAACTAGGAAATATATTATGAATATGCTGTTTGAGTAAAGATTCCGCTACTATAGGACATGATTTAAGGCTTTTAGTAGTTTTACCAGGTATACTCGTGAAGAAGTTTTCGAAAGCACAGGCTACATCTAAATTATAAATTTTAAACACATTACCTACCTATATGCACTCCATCAATACTAGAAATAAGGATTAACTTCTCACTTCTGCATATAGATTCCAAAAAGTGCAAGGCTCATTTTTAGGACTTAGTGCACGCATCTATAATAAAATCCCTGCTGAAATTTTAAATTTGCCTTAATAAAAATTTAAGGAAAAAATTAAGACTGTTTTAGTACAAAAGGCTTTCTACAACACAAATGATTATTTTAATTACGACAATGCTTGGGTGTAGCGCTCGCTCCAGCAGGACACATATTTATGTACAAAAAGTAAAAGTTCTTCTCAGTAAAAGCAACCTTCCGAACCGGTGTTAGAGTCTGACCATTCATAAGTGCCTGTGAAGGCCTATTTGAATAAATATTTCTATTACTAATCAGTTTATTTATAATTTAGTTATAGGAGAAGGATTCTGAGAGGGAGAAAATGGAGTTATTATCAACTTACTTCCGCCCTGCCGTTTTACTCGGGATAAAACGTATACGAGGTCCTTATCTAAAACATATTCTATGTATGTGGCGAGTTTCATCAAAATAACTTCAGCTGTTAATTCACGATTGAGTCACTAATATATGTGTGAAGCTTGTAAAGATTCACACATTTTTTTACCGAAGGTATCAAAGGTGGCAAAATTACCACCTTGTGTGAAGTCGCCTCGTTGTTAGAGATATTGTAAGGCTCGATTTATTGACTGGAGGTCCAGGGTTCGATTCCCAGGTCGACAAATTTTAATAACTCTTTGACGAACCTTGCCTGAAAAAAAAACAAAAATGAAAAAAAAGTGAAATAAAAATTTCACACGCAAAACCGTTTCACAAACGCCTATGGAGTAGCTGTAAACACGTTACAATTCATTTGAAAGTCCGAACTGTCACTTGAGTCTTTCGCTTTAACTCTGAAACGGGCTGAAACCGGACATCCGGCCGGCATATTGACATTTACAACGCGACACAGCCTTTGTAAATTTCGTCAACCAACGTGAAAACATGTTTTACATAATGTATTACTGTTTTCATACGTTCTGTTAACGTTGGGTTACATTTTTACTTGTTTTCGGTAGAGAGTTTACTCGCGTTCTATAGTGGGACAAAGAGCATACATTTTTGAACTAACAAACACACTATACGTACAAAACATACAATATTTAAGTAGGAACGTTGTATTTTGACGCGCTTTTATTAGTTTCATTTGTAACCAACATACTGACGAGCCAGTGAGCTTGGTGGTTTGAGATTCTGCCACGCTGCAGGCTTGAGTTCGATTCCTACACAAATATTTGTGTGCATGAACATGTCTGTTCTGTTAAAGTAAAAATTTAAAAAGTAGTATACCAGTTATCTGGTTTCCATAGTATAAGCTTTGCTTTTGGGATCACTGCCTTTACCATGAGTTTTTAACGTACGTACGTACTCGCTAGCGACGGCGTAAAACATTTCTATGGCAACTGTGTACAGCGCCACCAGCGGTCATCTAAAGAACTAAAATCGTTAGTATGAGTCGATCGGGTTCATGGTCGTTTACTCGCCAGTGACGTAAGTAAGTTTCGATAGCAACTCATGGTAGAGGTACAGGTGGCCGTGTGTAAATAATGTCCCGGGATATTTATTTACTAAATAAAATCTTGGAAATCGATTTTAACCTACTTCTAATTGTCGTATCGATTTGAAACTTTGCAAGTACATGGGCTCTGGATGACAATACAATAATTTGATGCCATAGAGCTGATCTGATTATGAAGTCAGGATAGTGGAAGTCTTCAGTGGGAACTAGTTAACCTAAATTTGGGCATTTATTGTTTTGAGTCCTATTTATATTTGGTAAAGGTCTATTATTTACTCAGATTATGCTCTGTACTGTACATATAAATTTTAACGGTAAGCAAAAGTAAACGTTAATAACAAACAATTAAGTAATATTTTTAATATGAAATGAAAATATTTTTACTGAGACGAGCCGAAATACACGCCTTAATATAATATTTAATTCTATGATGGCGTTCATCGTATTTTATTTCGTCAGTTTGTCTGACAGTCATGAGGATCAGTCGGAATGAATAAATAAAAATAATAAAGTTTAAAAAGAAGGGCTTCAATTCTGTAAGAAAAATGACACTAGCTCGAGGATGTTTCTGTCTCTTTCGCTTTCTACGCGATCACGTGAGAGGGAAGCTCTCCGAGGCCTCCGTGCGGTGGCTCGCCGACGAAGATGGTATTAGCTGAATAAGGGGGCTGTTAATGGACTTCTGTTGCTGAACGCACCTTCAATCTCTACGAATCTTTGACGCAAAAATAAGCTTATTCAGGCATATTTTCGATGACATTTATTAAATACTAGCTGTCCCCCGCGGTTTCACCCGCATTCCCGAAGGATGTTATATTTTCCCGGGATAAAAGGAATATATATGTTATTCCTGGGCATGCTCTATCTATGTGCCAAGTTTCATCCAAATTCTTTTGGTAGTTTTTGCGTGAAGGAGTAACAAACAATATACATCCTCACAAACTCTCGCATTTATAATTTAGAAGGATTCTTAGAGGTTTTTTTTTTAATAATCTTTTTGCTGAGCTTAAATGTCAATCATTTTGTGAAGTGGCTGTTAAATTACCTTTAAATGTCAAAGAACTTGCCAATAACTGGGTAGGCAATAGTATAAGTCTGTTATGGACAGGTCTGTCGAAACAGCAGATGAATTTGGAAAATTAATCTTAAAATGCTGGTATTAAGATTAAAATTGAATTAAAAGGTTATAACTTTATAATAACAAGTTAATGGAAATGTTGAAATAGGTAATATAGAAAATAATTTCACGATTTAAAATTGTACCTAAACATACATATTTTGAAAGAATTTAATGCGGTAATTAGGAGCTTGATAAATACGTATGTACACATATCCTTTTTATTTTCTTCTAAATACATACATACTCATATAAATATATCGCCTATCTAATACCTTTAAACGAGCAATTCTTGTATATATATACACATATATATCTCTGAAACAGATCCAACGATTTTCATGAAATTTAGTATGCAGGGGGTTTCGGGGGCGTTAAATCGATCTAGCTAGGATTGATTTTCAGAAAATGTCGTTTATCCGTGTTTTTAGATAATGAAAATTGCTATGATGTCATTAGAAGGTAAGGTTTTCAAGTTACATCTTTTGTGAGAAATACTGTTATTGGGAGCCCTTTATTATCGCATCTAATTCGTATCTAGGTATATATGACAGTGCTTTAAAAAAAAGAATTCGGTAGTCACGTTAGTAAAGAAATCCCGAGCAATGCTCGGCCATTCAGGTACTTTGATTAAATAGGAAAATTATACACTTAATTAAACATTTTACATAGATTCCTTAGTATATTAGTTATAAAGTCGACTTAATGTGTTTACATATAATAATATCAACAACTTTCAAAACGTTCAAAAACCCTTTACGTCAAAAGAGTGTAGTACCTACAACTGACAAATCTAGATACTCGATATTAGATTTATTATTGTAGGTAAATTTATAGTATTACTAGCTGTCCCTCGCGGTTTCACCCGCGTTTATCAATATCATATATAGCCTATAACCATCTACAAAAAATTTGGCATCGAATGGTAGCAGTCCCATTCGATATGTTCAGTTGTTTTGAGGTGATGGTGGGTCAAAGGAACCCTATTCTGCTTATGTGCACTATATATATTAGATATTACATAGTTAATCAAGCGAATTTAGGCAGAAATGAGGCCCTTTTTCCCTTATGTCACGTGGGCCGATAAACAAGCAATCGGTCCACCTGATTGTAGGTGGTTGCTGCCGCTTTTGGACATTTGCAACATCAGGGGGATCAATGCGTTGTCGACCCTGAGACGTGAAGTTGTTAAGACTCATGTGCATATAATTTCACTGGCCTTACCTTTCTGACCAAAACAGTAATACAAGTGCACTACTGCTTCACGGCAGAATTGGGTAAGGTAGTAGTACTTCCCCAGACGAACTCTGCACTTAGAGTTACAGAAAAAAGAGTACAGAAGCTAATAAAACTGAGTTAATAATATATAGACAAACCATAATTTGTAGGTTTCATTTCCCATTTCCAGTTGAGAATATTACAATAAAGTTCCAACTTTAATATGTGTATTTGTAGATTCATATTTAATATTAATATTAAAATATCACTGGTAAAGATGTGGTTTATATCTAACATGTGAACCACTCATGTGAATCTGAATTCGATTAACGCGCAAACAATTTTAACTAATTTTCTAATAAAGGGAAAACGTTCAAGGCAAGCGAAATTACTTATTAACGAGGGAATGGGTGTTGTATATTAAATTTGTGTTATGAAGCTATGTAGTAATGAAAACTACTGCCATAATACATTTCTAGTGCGTTATAAGCGTCTAAAGAGTATACCGATGGTCATGTGCACCTTACACCTTGCTCTGTATAAAACAAAAAAAAACTAAAGAATTTCCAAAGAGGTAATTTAAAGTAATAGAGCTCTTAGTGAATAGTTCGTCCGGGGAAGTACTACCACCTTACCAATTTTACTAGTGTACTTGTATTACTGTGTTTCGGTAAGAAAGTTAAGGCCGGTGAAATAACAGAGATACTTAACAACTTCACGTCTCAGGGTTGACAACGCATTAGCGATGCGGTTGCAATGTCCAAGCGGCAGTGACAACTTACCATCAAGTGGCCCAGCCCGTTCATCTAGCCGGGTCTGTTCCGGCTACAGACAGACAGACAAAAAGAAAAAATTGTTAGAATTGTACGGATACAAAGTATGCAATTCAAAAACCATTTGATATAATTATTATAATTAAGTGTTCCATATTTTGTTTATGAATTTTATATAAAATTAGATTTTTTATATTTTTAGTTACCTAGTTGTAAGTAAATTTAAAACATGTTACGTTTTCCATAACTTGCAATAAATATACATCGTTACAAATGTTTTATGTCATAAGTACCGTATGTACTTTCATAACAATTAAGTAAAAAGCTTTTGTTGTGACACTAGCTGTTCCCCGCGGTTTCACCCGCCTTCCCGAGGGATGTCACATTTTCCTGGAATAAAAATAAGTCTATATAATATTCCAGGAAATGTTATATCTACGTGCCAAGTTTCATCCAAATCTGCCCAGTATTTTTTGTGCGAAAGAGCGACAAACATTCACATTTATAAAATTAGTAGGATTGCAAACAGACATTAAAATTTTGTATAGATGTAACGTCAAATTAAAATCACTGAACGTACTTTTACCTCAAAACAAAGCACGATAAATACTCGATACTAAAATGTACCATATGCCTACGCAATAAAACTCTTATTAATCCAGAAGCTTTTTATTTCCTTGTAGATTTAACGAGCATTGTTTATAGCTGCTCCCGACGGCAGGCGTCGATGAGTCGGGAAGATCTCATCTATTTATGAAAGAAACGTAAATCTATTGCATTGAATAGTAATTAATTGGGAACAGTAAAAAATAATACGATGATTGTGAAGTCAGTGGAAGAGATACTATTAATAATCTAGCTAAGAAAAAATCTTAGCAATTGAATAGCATCTTTTTGTTTGTTACTCTTTCACGCAAAAACTATAATACGGATTTGGATGAAACCTAGCAAATATATAGAAAATGCTCTGGAATAGCTTGTAGAATACTTTTTGTGCCGGGAAAATGTCACATCCCTTGGGAACGCGGATGAAACCGCGGGGGACAGTAGTAAAATTATAAATGCGAAAGTTTGTATGTATGGATGTTTGTTACTCTTTCACGCAAAAACTACTAAACGGATATGTGTCAAACTTGGCACATAGCTAGAGTATATCCTGGAAAACATATAGGTATACTTTTTATCCCGGGAAAACGTAACATCCCTCGGGAACGCGAGTAAAACCACGGGGACAGCTAGTGCTTTATATAGTTAATTACACCCGAGAATAGAACAAACAGAGATCTCGATCGAAAGTTTGTCCTAGGCGGACATTGATCCCACGACCTACAGAATCAGGGTGTCGAACCACCTACCCAACCAGCCCACCCTAGGTTCAGTTTGATTGCAGGAACGCGAGTGAACCGCGCGGTTGTAGCTAGTTTAATAATAAGACTGTTAATCTGACATGTTTCGCCATGTTTTCCTCAATAAACAAAGGTATAGGAAAAATCCTTGTACATTTTACTGGTTCCTTTTTGGTATCGGCTTTTGTCTTGTCTTATTACGACTTAATTAGGGAGTTAATATTTAAGAATTATTCTCGTCCATTTCAGAGGTATTATTCCTTTGAATACAAAATCATTGAATCTTATATTAAATTTGCAAAGTATTTGGTACTTGGTCGTAAGTATTGGATGTTATGATTGTGGACTAAGAGAAATGTTATATTGATAATAATAATAGATAGTAAATATCCTGGAACATTATTTTACACGGATCTGATCCCAAACTAGCAGAGAGAAAAGAGTCTTTAAAAGAACGAAGCTCGGTTTTGAATCATGAGTTGTATTCCTTAGTCTCCCTTGCAATAAGTTAATTAAAAGGGTTGTGACACATAGTTATAAATTTAAAAATATTAACGCTTTAATTAAAAATATTTCATTTATCCCTACTAATATTATAAATGTGAATGTAAGTTTGTATGTTACGCTATCACGCGAAATCTACTTAACCGATCATCACGAAACTTTGTCCACATATTCTTGGAGGTCTTAGTAGTAACATAGGATACTTTATGTGCCGGGAAAATATTATATCCCTCGGGAACGCGGGTGAAACTGCAGGGGACAGCTAGTAGCTTATAAATTTAAAAATATTTAGGCTTGGTAAATTAAACTAAAGAAATGAAGGATTTTGTTTTATAATTACATTTTTATTTAAATAATGCGAGGTACAAACAATACATTGATATATGATTTTGTATTGACCAGTAGAACTTTAAGTGCAGAGTTCGTCCGGGGAAGTACTACCTTACCCATTTCCGCCGTGAAGCAGTATTGCACTTGTATTACTGTGTTTCGGTTAGAAAGGTAAGGGGACCGGTGAAATTACAGGCACATGAGACATAACAAGTTCACGTCTCAGGGTCGACAACGCATTAGGAATGCCCCTATGTTTATGTTAAGTTATTTTAACTACTGACTAAACAATCCATCGCATTAAATCAGAGCTCTACTCATTCTACAAATTCATATGGTTGGTGTTAAACAGTTTCAGTATCAGACAGGCCAGTTGGCTTGGTGGTCGAAGGTCGCGGGTTCGATTCCCACCTAGGACAAACATTTGTGTGCATGAACATGTCTGTTTGTTCTGTGTCTGGGTGTAATTATCTATTAAATAAATATCAATTGTATATGTAGTATATCAGTTATCTGGTTTCCATAGTACAAGCTCTGCTTAGTTTGGGATCAGATGGCCGTGTGTAAAAAATGTCCCGGGATATTTAGTAAGCACTCATAAAGTAAGGTTAAATAAACACAGTAATACAGGGACGGTATCAATTCTAAGTACCTTATATAGCGTACAATAAGCCATTGTCCATATTTAGGCCATATTGTGCCGTTCCGAGCTGTCAGGTGCAACGTTACGTGGCCGGTTTACATAAGCTGGTGTGTAAATAAGCGAATAAATGTTGGAAATGGAGCCCACAGGTTGTTCTTTGATATTTTCACGTCTAATTTTGTGTTGTTTTTTTTAAACTGACATAAACATATTATATTTTTCAACATTTAAATTCCAAAAACAAAACTGTAGATATAATACTAAACTAGCTGTCCGCCGCGGTTTCACCCGAGTTCCAGAGGTCTGTAATGCGTGAACTGTCAAACGCGCGCAGATAAAATATTTAGAAGAAATAATTTTAGTCGTTAGAGATACTGCCGCGCCTTTGGATTTCATAGGTTCGATTCCCTCCTAGAACAAACATTTGGTGTGCATGAACATGTCTGTTTGTTCTGTGTCTGGGTGTAAATATCCATTTAAGTAGTATATGTAGTATATCGGCTATCTGGTCTCTATATATTGCATTACCTACATAGTTTGGGATCAGGCCCGGTATTCAGCTAATACAAACTTCGTCGGCGAGCCGCTTTACGGATGCCTCGGAGAGCTTACCTCTCACGTTTTTTATTTTTTCCATTTGGGCCGACAAACAAGCAGACGGTCCGCCTGATGGTACGTAGTCACCGCCGCCTATGGACAACACTAGAGGCATCTCCAATGCGTTGTCGACCCTGAGACGTGAACTTCTTAAGTCTCATATGCCTGTAATTTCACTGGCCCCCTGACCTTTCTAGCCGGAACACAGTAATACAAGTGCACTACTGCTTCACGACAGAAATGGGTAGGGTGGTAGTACTTCCCCGGACGAACTCTGCACTAAGCGCTCTAAAACTCTAGAAAATATGTGATTAGTAGTATTAGCGTAGTAAGCGACAGAGACAGAGCACGGAGGCCGGGACCAACCTTGAGTAAGTTTCATTTTCCTTACAGAATCGAGCCCCAGGTGACCGTGTGTAAAAAAATATCCCAGAATACTTTAATTTAAAATTACCTGTATTTACAAACTACTAAACTAAATTACCACTCTATAACCTTAACCGTATCAATGAATATCCAGACTACCCAAGCAAAATTCAAATAATTTATATTGACGATTCTACATTCCTGACTACCTATAAATCTGTTGGGATTGCAATATGTTAAGCTAGGTGTTTGATATTGGAGGTGGTGGCAATATCTGCCAAATATGAGTTCGCGTTTAGTCGTTTGCACCCCCCCACATTTTATATACCTCGGACCTCTCACACAGATTCATAATAAATGACAGAGACAACCACTTCATCGAGCTTCCATTTAACACTAACTCTACTTAACCTTGGTCTTCGATTCTATAAGGAAAATTATACTAGGTTGAAGATCGTCGCGGCTTCTATGCTCTGTCTCTTTTGCTAACTACGCATTTACGTGAGAGGTAAGCTCTCCGAGACATCGATGACGTTGTTTAGCTGATTAAGTGCTGATTAGCTTTTCTGCTAAACGTTACAATTTTTCAAAAAGTTCCGTCTACTTTTGACACTTTAGTTCAGTTTGAATTGGCTCGCAATAAGAGCAACTGGTTGTTTTATGTCACACTAGCTATCCCCGGCGGTTTTACTCGCGTGCCCGTGGGATGTCACATGTATTATACATAAAAACCTTCCTCTTCAATCACTCTATCTATTAAAAAGACCGCATCAAAATCCGTTGCGTAGTTCTAAAGATTTAAGCATACATAGGGATATAGGGATAGTGAAAGCGACTTTGTTTTATACTATGTAGTGATGGTAGCATCAGTTTGGTTTCTTGCTTTATTATAATTATTTTCTAATCAGTAGAAGAACAGTATTATCCAAAGTTTCCCGTAAAAAATATAATTGTTATTATGGTGCAGTAAAAAAATTGAAAATATTTTGTTTTTTTTATGGATTAAATAGGTTTGGATGAAACTTGCCACAAAGTTAATATCCTGGATTAAAACAAAGGGCCCGCATTTTATCCTCTAAAAATGTTATAGTCCTCTCGGAAACGCAGGAATCTGCGGGGGATGGCTAGTAAACGATAAATCAAAACCATACTCATTCTCAACCATAGCTCCACCACAAAGGTGGAAAATTCACACGAAAATTTTGCAGAAAATATCATGCCTAAGTTGCAGATAGCTCTTCCATCTCTTCATGCAAAGTTCTATTCGAAATGTTCAAAGCTACCGCGTGATGTGCACATCGCAAGGTGGTTTGGTAACTCATTTCCACTTTGTTTCGGACCAATACTTCTAGTGGTCTGTCTCAAAGGAAAAATGTCGTCGTAACTCAAAGTCCGTGAAACTATCTCGACATTTTTAGTTTTCGATATATCAAAAGAAAATGAACACATATAGGTACGCATTTTCTTGATATTTGTGACATTGAGACTGGATCGAAAATTTACATTTATTTATGTTTTTCGAGCATCAAAATGAGCCAGTTGGCCTAGTGACCCTGACCCTGTTATAATTGTTTATTTTTGCAACCCTCCGTTGTCTACACGGATTTTAGTATATACGATGTCTTTGGATTCGTCTTAATTGTGCGATATATAAATAAGAAAATAATGTATTTTATATTTAAAAAAAAAGCGTGGGTCCAGGTGTCAATAGTTATAAATATTTTATTGACAGATATGAGTAGAAGGATTATCATTTTGATAATATCATAAAAAGCTCCCCATGATTTTTTTACAATATGTATTTTTTTTTTCTTATTTATTTTCTTAATTCAAATTTATTTTCCATTTTTTAGTTGGATTTTCTATAGAAGCGTATTATAATATAGTGACATAGGTTTAAAGAATGTTTATTTCTCACTAGCTGTCTCTCGTGGTTTCACCCGTGTTCCCGAGGGTAGTAATTCTGTGTTATTCCAGGGCATTTTCTATATATGTGCTAAGTTTCGTCCAAATCCGTTTGGTAGTTTTTGCGTGAAAGAGTAACAAACATCCATACATACAAACATTCGCATTTATAATATTAGTAGGATAAAAACTTCACCATCCACCTGGTGGCAAGTGGTCACCGGATGGACATAACTAACACCAGGAGCATCCAATGCGTTGTCGACCCTGATACCTGTTGTTAAGTCTCATTTTCCTGTAATTTCACCGGCTAACCTAACCGAAACACAGTAATACAAGTGCACTACTGCTTTACGGTAGAATTGGGTATTGTGGTAATACTTCCCCGGATGAACACAACTATGAGCCCTATTTAAAATATTTCTATTATGAACTGTCAAACGTTACGGAAAGGTAACCGCCTATTTATTTTTGTCACACCTACATAGAGGCTGCTCTGTTTGCGTAGGATAATGTAAAAGCTGTTGTTTTAGTAATTTTAATCCTTAAAAATGAGATATATTACGAAATTGTATGCTTGAGACAAACACATAACAAAAAAAAATTTGGGCTCAGTTGGAAACGCTTATTATTGGACTTTTGTTTTAAGCATTAGTTTTTTGTTTAAAAATACAAAATAATATTATAACTAATTGACTCAGGCGTGGCCTTGCTGAAATCCATTATACAAAAACAAATATCTAGTAACTAATTCCGCTGGATCTCCTTCTCTGTCAAATCCCAAACAAGAAAACTCGACAGGATATCGACACGTGTTTCGCTTCTACACGAAGCATCTTCAAGTTGAAAGTTTACTAGATATTTGTTTTTTGTATAAAATAATATTCATTTTTTTTTTTTTTTGCTCAAATGGTAATTATTTAAACCAAAAGGCGATTTTTTTTTATTATTTACTATTCTATGTTTCAAGCCAAGTTTTTCGCATTTTTAATATTAATCGGAATGGATTAAAATGAGGATCACATATTGCGCAGAATACATACATATTTCGTTATGCGATTCTACAAGAGACATCAAATTATTGACAGAGCGCATAGAATTGCACTGCGTGTATTCTTTCTTTAATTATTCCCTCAAACGGCTTTAATGATATTGATGTTTTTGTACTTACATTGTCACCAAGAAGGTTCTTAATTATTTAATCAAAATGTTTTTCCTCCAAATTTATTTTTTTATAAATTTGAACACAATTAAATCCACGTAGTTATTCTATATATATAAAGGGGTCGAACACTGGTTATTTATTCAATGAATACTTGAGTAATTATAAAGGTCCTTAATTAAGAAAATACAAGAGTGGAAAGGGCTTAGGAACAGCTGTACCAACAATTATAACGAAACAACTTATAATTATGTTTATAAAGTGTCCAAAAATTTCAATATAAACATGACAATTTTACAATTAACATTACACAAGAGAAACAGGGATTTGAAGCATCTTTACTATATATTTTTTTTTTGTTTTTGGCCGACAAAGAAGCCTGTTGATGTCTACAGAACAGTTGCTTTGTTGTTGCTTTGTAAACTAGTTTAGGCATCAATGGTCAAAATGTGCTCCTAACTTATGTATACTGAATAACATGTATAATTTTACTACTATTTTGAGTCAAAATAAACGATTATTATGCCTATCGACATTTGCAACACTAGGAGCATCGCCAATGCGTTATCGACCCTGAGACGTGAAGTTGTTAAGTCTCATGTGCCTGTAATTTCACCGGCCCCCTTACATTTATTACCGAAACACACGGGAGAAATGGGTAAGTTGGAAGTACTTCCCCGGATGAACTCTGCACTTAGAGCTCTACTGCGAGTACTCTTTGAAAGTAAGTCTCTTTAAATTTATAGAAAAGGGCCGTTTTGATGTATTATTCTTAATTCTTTGCTTTCGTTAAATATTATTGCTTTTTAATAGTCTGTCTTATTAACACTAATCATACCAACACTTAGCAGGTACCAATTTCTACCATAGCGGGTCAAATGTGGCTTTATATTTCCTGCATGTATGTATGAAATATGGTTGTTAGGAAGGGAAATAAATAGTATAACTGTATATTAATTAGTAAGAAAAAGTCATGAAGTCAAATGTGCAAAAGCAATAAGATGATACGTGCATTTTCAATGCAAAGTTCAAAATGGGTCATTTGACCCGGTTATTGTATGTTTAGTGTTAATATTATAAATGCAAATGATGGATGGGTGTTTGATACACAATTACAGCTGATCGGATCTGTATGAAATAGGCAAAGACATATATTATAGTCTGGAATGGCACATAGGCTAGGCTGATTATCCCGAAAAAATGTTGCAACCTTCGGAAACGAGGGTGAAACAGCGGGAAACAGCTAGTATACTAATATTATAAAGATTTATATATTTGTTTGTAATTTATATTAGATAAATAAATATAAATATCCTGGGACATTCTTTACACACCGCCATCTGATCCCAAACTAAGCAGAGCTTGTAATATGGAATCCAGATAACTGATATATCGTACTACATATACTATTTCTTTTTTGTAAATATATACTTAAATAGACATTTACACCCAGACACAGAACAAACAGGCATATTCATGCACACAAATGTTTGTCCTGGGTAGGAATCGAACCCGCGACCGTCGGCTTGGCAGTCAGGGTCGCTAACCACCAAGCCAACTGGCCTGTCAATAGATATATTATTCGAAAATACTTGCCTGATTTATTAATTCCTTCACTATTAGAACGTTACTTTATCCAGGTGTAACATAGGCTATGTAATAATGTCGGGATACTTTAGTTAGATCTTTCGGGAACGCGGTTGAATCTGCGGAACCGCATCGGGCCATGCAATTTTTAATAATAATTATAATAATTAGAGTAGTAGAGCTCTTAGTGCAGAGTTCGTCCGGGGAAGTTCTACCATCTTACCCGTTTCTGCCGTGAAGCAGCAGTTCACTTGTATTACTGTGTTTCGGTAAGAAAGGTAAGGCCGGTGAAATTACAGGCGCATGAGACTTAACAACTTCACTTCTCAGTTGCAAATGTCCATAGGCGACGGTGACCACTTACCATCAGGTGGACCGTCTGCTTGTTTGTCGGCCCAAGTGGTATAAAAAAAATGTTAATAATATAAAAAAATATACATCCTAATCAGTACGTAATAAAAAAAGTATGAAATGTTGTAAATCATTTAGTTACCATAGCACAAGCTCTGCTTAGCTTAGAATCAGACCGTCTATATAGAATGTCCCATGTATTTGTTATATTTAAACATTACTACGGATTCCAACCTCACCTTACCGACACTTGTACAGTTTTTAAGGTACATTTTTGCAGTTTTTATGAGGTTATTACTCTTTATTGGCTACCAGATTGCAATATAAATCATAAAATAGTGACCGGTGTGTTGTAACAAGGAAATATGCTTTGTTACTTGGATAGCCATTAATTTTGATTTATAACTTTCGTTGTTTTTTATTTTTTCAGAAAATAAATAAAGTACGCCATTTTTTTTCATTGACGCAGCAGTTGGCTTAGAGATTGGAGACTGACTGCCACGCAATGGGTCGTGGTTTCGATTCCAACTTAATACAAGCATTTTTGTGCATGAACATGTCTGTTTGTTCTGTGTCTGGTTTTTAATATATATAAATGTATTTTCAAGATAAAAAGAAAGGAAGTAGTGTAAGTTTTAGAGTAGTAGAGCTCTTAGTGCAGAGTTCGTCCGGGGAAGTACTACCACCTTACCCATTTCTGCCGTGAAGCAGTAGTGCACTTGTATTACTGTGTTTCGGTTAGAAAGGTAAGGGGCCGGTGAAATAACAGGCACATGAGACTTAACAACATCACGTCTCAGGGTCGACAACGTATTGGCGATGCCCCTAGTGTTGCAAATGTGACTCAAGTGGTATATAAAAAAAATGTTATATCAGTTATCTGGTTTCCATAGTACAAGATCTGCTTAATTTGGGATCAGATGAGCGTGTGCAAAGAATATTCTAGTATATTTATCTGTTGCTTAATCGTTATCGATACTTAGAGAATTTCAAGTTTAGAGTATTATTTTTAGCTCTAAAACTATCTGACTAATGCCGTGGACACATCCACATGGCGTTTTTTTTAAATAAATTTTGAGGCATAATTCTGGCAAGATTACATTTTAGGAAACTATATATAGGTTCTAGTCGTTCAGTTTCGATACTATTGAATTGTCGTCAACTCGACATCCTATCGAAGTGACGTGAGAATTCAATCTTTCGACTGAGCTTCGATGGAGCGACATGTAAACTTCAACAATATTTGAATCATTTAGTAAAGAGCTATCGATGTCTGTCCTGGGCTTCGATTCTGGGGGTCATTCTTTTAAGGTTAAATAAAATCACACTAGTTCGAGGATGTTTCGTCACACTCTATGGTTTGTCTCTTTCCGTAACAGCGCGTTGCACCGAATCACCGACGAAGTTTGTATTAGTAGAATAAGGGAGCTGTAAGAAAAATGACTATAGCTCGAGGATGTTTTGTCGCGCTCTATATGGTCTGTCTCTTTCGGTAAATACCCAATCACACAATGAGAGGTAAGCTCTCCGAGGCCTCGTTATGCCGCGACGTGACTAAGTTTCTATAAGCTGTTAAAGGAGGCTGGTGAGATTGTGACACTGTATAAGATGCTATTAAAAATCATTCATTATTATATCAAAGACCTATTTACTAAAAAGTGACAGATGTGTTTATCTAATACCAAATATTGCGGTGTAACTTAATAAAGAAATAAAAGGTTCGTATTGGTTTCAAAGAAATATCCTATTAGTGTTATAATAACCTATATTATAAGATACGTCCCGTTTATGTTTGCACGTCGTTTTTTCTTCGCAGAAATACATTTTTATTATAAAAGTCCTTTGACGAGACGGTTCAATGCTTCAATCTATTTTATTTTCATAAATATTAATTATTATTGTATAATGATTTGATATTTACGATATACTCAATAAAGGCTATTTTTCATTAACATACTGCTTATTTTGACGTGCCAGTTGGATTAATATTAGAGACCCTGACTGCCAAGCCGCAGGGTTCGATTCCCACCCAGGACAAACATTTTGGGTGAATGAACATGTCTGTTTGTTGGGTGTCTGGGTGTAAATATCCATATAAGTATGTATTTAAAAAGTAGTAAAAGTAGTATATCAGTTACCTGGTAGCCATACTACAAGCAGTATGCTCTGCTTATTTTGCTTTAATTAAATCAGGTAACCATGTGTGAAGAAAGTCCTGTGGATATTTATTTATTTATGTTGTCAAGTATTTATATGAAAAAAATATGACGTAATTTGCGAGATTTCAACAAAGTAGATTTCATTATTAATAAATTACAGGCACATGAGACTTAACAACTTCACGTCTCAGGATCGACAACCCAGTGGCGATGCGTGGTGTTTCAAGTGTTCATAAGCGGCGGTGACCACTTACCATCAGGTCGTCTGCCTGTTAAATAAATCATTAAAAAATATATAGGTACTTTCATAATCATAGCGATGGAGCGATGGGTTTAATGGCTAGATAACCTCACTGCCGTGCATCTAATCATGAGCTCGATTCCCACTGAGGACACACGTGTGTATACATGAACAGCCTCATAATACAAACTTCGTCAGCTCACAGCGCATCGAGGCCTCCGGAGAATGGACCTCTCACAAAATTGCGTAGTTAACGAAAGAGACAGAGCATAAAAGCTACGATGCAACATCGTTGTGATATTCATTTAACTTACTGAATCAAACCCAAGTCTATTAGTTTTGTGTCCATAAAATTTATAAATGTTTGTAAAAAATTATATCTGTAGTAAATCAGTCTTTCCCTCAGGAAGCAGGTCAAGCTGGGGAAATATCTGTCTATTTGTTCGCGATAGCAAATGAAAAGTCAATAAAAACCAGCTACTCGAGTCAATCTTCTTATTGAGAGACTGCATCAACCTATAAGTGGATTTATTCTTATAAGAAACGGCTCTGTGTGCATTAAAAATTATGTTTCTGAAGAGGTGAACTAACAGGAATAGTCTATAGTTCTTCTGGCACGCAAATATTTAAAAGTAGTAGAGCAATCAGTGCAGAGTTTGTCCAGAGAAGTACTACCTCAGTAGTGCACTTGTACTACTGTTTTTCGGATAGAAAGGTAAGGCCGGTAAAATTACAGGCACATGAGACTTAACAACTTCACGCAACGCAATGCTAGGCCCTGGTGTTGCAATAACGGCGGTGACCACTTACCATCAGGTGGACCGCCTAGCTGATCTTCAGCCTACTTGACATGAAAACAAAAAGAATTAAAGTCTGCCTGACTCTAAACTTTTGTTGACCACACAAGGTGTAAAATGCCCTAGAGATTAGTTAAGGTGGTAGTGTGGTATTCAAAGTGTTACCACGCAATCGAGCAATCTTAACACACGTTTTAGTTCAACGCTATCTCGAATTTACTCCGCAACTTGTCGTAAACTTATGTGATTTAATAATCTTTGCGTAACTTTGCGTATCATCTTACAAACTGAAACACTGTTACGGTTTTTATCATGCCTTTGACGTTATGAACTTTGTTTATTGAGTAACTCGATTTTACGCGACATCATGTAACATTAAATATAATCAAGGACTTTTATAGCTCTTGTCAGTACATACTAACCTAGTTTATTTTGATCGTCATAAATATAGAAAATAAGTTTTATAAAAATGGTTTACAAATGAAAAATGAAAATGAAAATATTTTTATTCAAATAGGCCTTTACAAGCACTTATGAATAGTCTGACTCTAATACCGGTTCGGAAGGTTATTTTTTACTGTGAAGAGCCGGCAATAAACTCAGCAATTACTCTTTTAAAAAAAAAACAACTTAGATTTATTACATAAAATCTATTTAGTCTCACTGAGAATACCTGTGTGTTATCTCAAAAGTAAAAAATTATTGAACAATAATATAATATTATGAATATCTAATTAAAAAAAAAAATACAAACAATCTTAAGCTGACCAGCCCCCACAAGCAGCACCTGTTCACAAGTATGACGCATGTGGCAGCCATCGCCCTCCTCGCGTTATATTATAAACGCAAAAGTTTGTATGTTTGTGTATGTTTGTTCCTCTTTCATGCAAAAACTACCAAACGGATTTGGATGAAACTTGGCACATAGATAGAACATATATTGAAATAACATACAGGCTACTTTCTTATCCTTAGTTTTTATGGCACATAAATACTCGTGCATGCCTACTCATACAAACACACACACTTACTTGCACAAATACACTCGGTACGCACTTCAAGGTGCAAATAAACTATTTTTTTTCTATTCCGGGAAAATGTTACATCCCTCGGAAACGCGAGTGAAATTATAATAGCTTTATGTTAAACTAGTTAAAAATTTCAAAGATTTCTACAACTTAAATGGTATAATACGTCGGCCATTTTTATTTTACGATCACAATATGTACCGTATTCCTGTTCTATTAATAGTTAGCTTTTAGTGCAGAATTCGTCCGGGAAAGTACCACCTTACTCATTTCACCGTGAAGCAGTAGTGCACTGTATTACTGTGTTTCGGTTACAAAGGTAAGGGGGCCGGTGAAATTACAGGCACATATGACTTACATGAGACTTAACAATTTCACTTCTTAAGAACGACAACGCATTGGCGATGCTGGTGTTGCAAATGTCTATAGGCGGCGGTGACCATATATCATCAGCCTGTTTGACGGCCCAAGTGTTATATAAAAGTGTGACTTTAGCTCAGAGGTTACGTCGTATTTTGTGGCACAGGTAATAGGTTCGAATACAATGAGTTTTTAGTTTCCATATAAGAAAAACATCGTTAGGAGACCATAGCACTTGGGTACTTTGTAGTGCCGGCCTTTTAGTAAGCACACAATGCCTAAATGTTTGAGTTCTAAGCACCTTCGACCACAGCATATACCATGGTGAGATTGTGGTCAAATACTAACCAATATATAGATAGAAAAAAAAATGTTAAATTTTTTTTTACATAAAAACATTGTAGCTAAGGATGTCCCCAAAATATTTAGTACCTGTAACACTTATGTCGCTAGTTTCTGGTTCCTTACTTTACTTTCAATGAACAAGTCCCTGACTCTGGGTCAGCTCAATCACTTATAACATAACTCAAAGAGTAATATGTAAATGAACAGTTCAACATAAATTCGACCTTCTGTCTGTGTGTACAATACGCTTAAGTGAGCAATTTCCAAATCAAATAGTTATGTGCTGAGTCAAATATTCAACGAAGGGTTAGATATATCGAGGTTATCTCCCGCAAATAGTAATAAGCCGTACATGGTTTACATTTTTATGAATGCATTGAAAGGTACATAAAAAAAATGCTGGGCAATATATTTAAGCAAAGTCGTGTTAGTAACACCATTTATAACTCAAGAATGGCTGCATGGATTTGGTCTCATCGGATCAATAGCAGAATAAAAAAATACAAAACCCAAATTTGATTTAAATTAGTTTTCTGAAAAAAAATCTTTGTCGCTGTCTCTGAGAACAGAAACTACAGTCCACAAGAACGCGAGCGAAACTGCGGGGCACCGTTAGTGATGTATATACCTTAGATGCGTTGTCCACGCTTAGAAATGGCACCATACAGTGTTGGTAATTCCTAATTCCATTTAGTCACACTCAACACGTAACGATGTATCCATCTCTCTCTAACAACAGGTATACAGTAATTCCCTTTCGCGTATATAAGGTCTCTAGTACCAATTTTCGTCGTTTTTGAGAACCGAGATGTTGGTGTCATGGAAACATGTCTATGCGCACAAATATTAGTCCCGGATGGAATTGAATCCACGACCTGTGGCGTAGTAGTTAGAGTCAACCACCAAGTCAACTAGTCGTTAATTAATAAGTCCATTTAATAAGGATCCATTTTGCTAATACAAATAGATGAATAAATAGAACAGCTGGTAACTTCACATAATATGAGTATTACTGCAAAATCGATGACTATATCAAATCTGAAATATATCTGCACTACAATATCAATATTGGAAATCTTGGTATTGCGGTTTTGTTTTATGGTCAGCACTCATATCGGTAATTAGACCACAGAGTAACAAACAACACAATGTAGACACAAACATTCAATATAACGAATGTTCTGTTGACATGTCCATTACGTGATCAACTCGAAACTGGCAAAAATAAGTTCGGTAAATTTGTTGCCATATATAAAAAAAAAACTTTCTATCATATTTGTAGACTAGCGTCTGACTTGGTTTCACCCATGTTTCCTATGGATCTAATCATGAGATTATATCAATATATATTAAGCCTATGTTACTTCTGGATAAAGTAGCTTTTAGCGTAGGATTTAATAGTAATTTTAATAATAAGAATTATTAAAATCGGTCCAGTAGTTTTCAGTTTATTCACTACAAAAAACAAAACAATTTTTTTTCATAATATTAGTGCAGGTTGCAATGGTATTGTGGTAAATGATTATGTGGTCGAAAAAATATATTCCTATAGGCTTCCTTTGACGTACCATCACCTCAAAACTACTGAACACATCGGGATGGGACTGCTACCCTTCGACGCGCAATTTTTCCTAGATGATTATAGGCTATATGTGATATCGATAATAAGCAAATAGGGTTGCTTTCCAATAATAGATTTACTTATTTAGACGTCGCCTTAAGTTATTTTAACTTCATTATGCGACCATCGGCGATGGTTACATATTTGCACCGTTTGGAGTAGAAACGCTTGGGCCATGGGGACCAGAGGCGCGTAAATTATTCAAAGACCTTTCGACGCGCCTCATCGAGTCATCCGGTGACCAGAGGGCTGGCTCGTATTTTGGTCAGAGAATAAGCTTAGCCATACAAAGAGGAAACGTAGCCAGCCTTCTGGGCACTTTACCCATAGACAGCTCCAATAATTTAAATTCAGTTTTTTATTTATAGGTTATTGCTTTACTTATAAGTTAATTTTAAGTAGTTTAGTATGTACACTTTGTTTTATTAAACTTCATTATACGTATAATTTATTAAAGATCTACAAATTTTAAACGGGTAATCCTCAATCACATCCGCGTCTATTATTTTCATAATTGATTCGTTGAATAAAACAATGGACTTAAAAGTTTTCGTCAAAGAATCAAAATCATCTAACCAATTACGCTAAAGCCGCGTTTACCTCAATTAAGTAGCCTTTCTTTATATCGAATCTTTAAACTATAAAAATTACATTTGGCTGGAATGTTCAAGTGATATAGGCTTGAATATAAAAATAATCTTAAATGGTATCTCTACTCTAAAGTATTGCTCGCATTACAGTGATTCGGTTTAAAATGTGCCGGTGAAATTACACTCACAAGGAACTTAAGATCTTCACATCTTAGGGTCAACAACGCAATGCCCCTGTTACTGCAAATGTCAATAGGTGGCGGTAATCACTTACCATCAGGTGGACCGTCTGCCTCTTTATCGGTTAATGCTTCGAACGTAGTCTTTTTTGTACTACTTAGGTAGTGAACAAGCTGTCGGCCCGTCCGATGGTAAACTGTCACCGCAGCCTATTGACGCTTGCAACCCTATGGGTATCACTCGCCCGTTGCTGAACCGTCTCATAACTCCTAAATAGAAATAACACCCAGTTTTTACATAAAAAGTTTATTTTTAGTTTTAATTAAAGCAACTAAAAGACCACAGAGATTTGACGGTAAAACTTAAGTAGAATAATTATATTTGTACAAAGATTGGTGGAAATGATAAATTCTACTACTGCCACTTGCTTACTATCTTGATTCCTACTATTATTATAAATGCAAATCAGATCTATAAATTTATTTACGGATACACTTGACTAATGTACTTCCTTATACAGCTTCCTGAATCAAAGGCAATGGCAATGTAAGTTATAATTATCTTCAATTGAGTCTATAACTGAACATTACAGCTATTCAAACGTTACCAGTAAGAAACAAAGGCTAAATTATACTTGAGCTAGTAGCTTGCTCCATTGACTATCCACGTGTGTACACGGCAATAAGGCATTGTCAATTTGTTTAGCGATTGGCATGATACGTATGTACTCTCTTTAATTGTTTGGTTGTTATATAATTGAATTGAATTGTAATTAGGGAGTTTACTTCATTGATATCAGAACTAATTTACAGGCCAGTTGGGTTAGTGGTTAGCGACTCTGACTGCCAAGCCGCAGGTCGCGGGTTTGTTTCCCACACAGGACAAACACCTGTGTCCATGAACGTGTCTATTTGTTCTGTATCTGGGTGCAAATATCTATATCAAAATGCTACAATTTGGATATTTCATCAATTTATTTACTTATAAATAAATAAATAATAAATATCCTGGGACATTCTTTTACTCACGGCCATCTGGTCCCAAACTAAGCAGAGCTTGTACTATGGATACCAGATAACTGATATAGTACATATACTACTTTTTTTTTCTAAATACTTACTAGTACATATATATATTTTCACACAGACACAGAACAAACAGACATGTTCATGCACACAAATGTTTGTCCTGGGTAGGAACCCGCGACCTTAGGTTTGGCAGTCAGAGCGTTAACCACCAAGCCAACTGGCGTATTATTATTTATTTATTGGTGATTAAAACATATTGCAAACATTTATAGTAATTCATATATAATTTATATTTATGACTAGACTGTAATCCTTATCATGTACAGAACACCTATTAGATTAGAAACACAAAAAGAGGCAAACATTAAAAGTGTAATTTCTCTATATTTAATTGCTACACAATTTTCCATCCGATAGTTGAAAATTTACACTTTTAGTTAGCATTTCATAGAACAACTGCCTAAATAAAGTTATTTACTGAGTGAGACGAATAGAAGTGTTCCAAGTTTACAAACATGATTACAGAACTCTAAAAATAGATCTTCGATGTATATACATTACGAACAGCAATAAAAAAAGCTTCAATAAAATGAGTTCAAAACATAAATTAAATTTCAACTTGCTACCATCCAGTAGGCGGTTACTAATAAACGAATGGGTTTTTAATGGACTGAAATGAACTAACCTACGTCGCTTTTTTATATAGCAGTAATATGGTAAGTAACTTTAAAAGTTACATATTAAGTTAGATGAGGTCGGTACTAATATGTTCTCTCGCATCATGGAAATAACTCCCCCGCTTTTATTTTTATTCTAAGCAGATGAATATTTTATAATATATTATTTTCTTTAAAAAGAGGGGAATACTGTGGGCCACACGCGCATTTCTGTAATTTGCACGATTATCGATTTATAATTGGCGATGTAATTATTAAACAATAACGGTAGGTATCCTTACAGTCTCATACAATAAATTTTGCAACATGTTCAATAGTATTTTTGTTTTAATTTGTAAGTAAGTATGGGTTAAGTCTTACAACTGAATTTGAAACCAATTCCCCATTCGATTAAGATAAAATTTTGCACATATTTTTTTTTATGACATACGTACGTTTAGCTATGTGACGTCATTTTTAATCTAATATGGCGGACGTGACATAAGATAGTAATAAATAAATTATTAATTCATAAAACACCTCCATCTCATGACTTTTTAATGAAAGGGTTTGCAAAGTAGAATACGTGACTTCATTTTAATTGTTTAATGTTTGTAAAATTACGGTTTTTAAAAAACATGATTGTAACTGAATATGTTTTTCTATAATAAATTTTTATAAATAATATCCCGGGACATTCTTTACACACGGCCATCTGATCCGGAACTAAGCAGAGCTTGTACTATGGAACCAAAACTGATCTACTACATACCAATACATTTTTTTTTCAAAATACCTTATTATTTACAACCAGACAAACACACGTGTTCATGCACACAATTTTTTGTCTTGGGTGGGAATTGAACCCACGACCTATGGCTTGGTACTCAGGGTATCTACCAAGTGAACAGGCCGACCTACTTACAAAGAAACAAACGAAACTGACGGATAGTTCAAACAAAATTGCGGCCAATTTTCTTTTATCTCTCTCTCTGTCACTCTTTGCCCCGAAATGAGAGACGAAAATGAGTTAATAATTTTGATAAACGAGACAACTTCTATCGCAAAATCTCACCATCAATTCTAATTAGAAAATCTGTTTTATTAATTTTAAATGTGTTTATTTAAGTAATTTAACACACAGTAAGACTTAACGACTTAAGTTTTGTTATAAGTACATTACTTTTGCAATTTCGTTATGTTAATTACCATTTTGTAACATAGGCTTAATTAAATATATACATTAACAAAAGAAGTATGCAAAATTTAGAGTAGTAGCTCTTAGTGCGGAGTTCGTCCGGGGAAGTACTACCTTACCCATTTCTGCCGTGAAGCAGTAGTGCACTTGTATTACTGTGTTTCGGTTAGAAAGGTAAGGGGGCCCGGTGAAATTCCAGGCACATGAGACTTAACAACTTCACGTCTCAGGGTCGACAACGCATTGGCGATGCCCCTAGTGTTGCATATGTCCATAGGCGGCGGTGCCCACTTACCATCAGGTGGACCGTCCGCATGTTTGTCGGCCCAAGTGGTATAAAAAAAAAATATCTCCATAATGAGACCCACATTCGATCGAAGATATTTTAAAGAATCAACGTGGTATCTGAAAAGCATCGGTGCCTACTCTCGGCAGGCACGAATCCAGCCGCCAAAAAGGTTATGGTCACAGCCATCCGAAAATCTACCAAGTGTGAGTTGGAGTATGAACCATGACTGATATAATGCATTCCTACATAGGAGGTTATTTATCTATACTAATATTATAAAGAGGAATGATTTGTATATGTGTATGTTTGTTCTTTCACGCAAAACTACTAAACGGATATGGATCAAACTCGGCACATAGATAGAGCATATCGTGAAATAACATATAATCCCGGGAAAATGTGATATCCCTCGGGAACGCGGGTAAAACCGCGGGGGACAGCTAACGCTACTAATATTATAAATATGATTGTAAGTTTGTTCGTTACGCTTTCACGCGAAAACTACTCAACCGATCATCATGAAACTTTGCACACATATTCTTGAAGGTATTAGAAGTAACATTGGATACTTTTTGTGCCGGGAAATGATACATCCCTCAGGAACACGGGTGAAACCGCCGGGGACAGCTAGTATTTCATAAAGGGATTGGATAAATTATCATCAGCCTTTCGACCTCAATAGACCATGAAACTGTGACGTCACAAGTCTATAAGGGTTATGGGCATGCCCATTGTGCCCCTAACTGTGGATCCGCGCTTGACGCTTGGGCACATTCCCAATTTTTAGTGATAGATTTTCATCTTGAGTGTGGAAGCTACCCAGCTGGGTACAACAAAGTAGGGTACTTTGTTACAGATTTGATACAGACCAAAGTGTAGTAGATGAAAACTCAAATCACATCAGTATCTTCCAGGTTGTGAGGCAATTGCTTGAGTTTAGGATTCGAACTCCTGAACTTCGTAACGGCAAACGATACCACCGCCACTGAGTAACCATTGCTATGAATTTTTGTTTTCTTACAGTCTCAAAAAAATCTATTAACTCTATTTCATACTTTGGGTCTCGAAGGACCATCTTTAAGAAAATTTTAATAGTCTGTTGACTTCATAACGGGTTAACCTTTCAAGTTATTTTAGTACTTTCCAACTTGAGTACTTTTCTAGTTCTTGCCTTTAGGGAAATTAAGTTGGTACCAAATAAGAATTCTGAAGTTTAATTGATATAGCGTTACTACAAATTTGTGGCCCTTAAGTAGGTTTGCTGTGCCATTCTGAACTCTATGCTCTTATTACTTATTTCTGGTTAATCTCATAAACTAGCTGTCCCCCTCGGTTTTACCCGCGTTCCCGAGGAATGTAACATTTTGTCGGCATACAAATGTCATTCCGGGACATTTTCTATGTATGTGCCAAGTTTCATCCAAATCCATTTGGTAGTTTTTGCGTGACATCCATCCTACAAGTTTTTGCATTTATAATATCAGTAGAATATTGTTCATACATGTATGCCTTCGTAAGCTCTAATAAATCTTCTATACGTATTTTTTTGTAGTGCCTACAAGCAATTTCTTACTGGAAATTGAATTATTTATCAATTTGTAAAAAATAAATATCCAGGGAAATTCTAGTCCCAAACTAAGCAGAGCTTGTACTATGGAAACCAGATAACTGATATACTACTTATATTCCTTTTTTTCTCTAAATACATACTCATATATGTAGATATTTACACCCAGACACAGAACAAACAGTCATGTTCTTGCACACAAACGTTTGTCCTGGGTGGGAATCGAGCCAGCGACCTTCGGCTCGGCAGTCAGAGTCACTAACCACTGAGCCAACATATTGTTGCCATGTTATATGTAAACATTAACCATAAACAGTATAAAACAAAGTACGACTTCTATATTTCTGAGTACGCTTAATTCTTTTAAACTATCCTATAGATTTTAGAAAGAATGAAAGAAATACGTTACACAGAATACAACTTACAATAAAACATGTACAACAAGGTAACATGCTACATGGTACATTAAAATCTGCATAGTTTCGTAAATTGTTCTTAATATTTTATGACTATAGTTTTTTTTTTTTTTTTATGCCACTTGATCCGACGAGCAGACGGTCCACCTGATGGTAAGTGGTCACCGCCGCCTATGAACATTTGCAACACTAGGAGCATCGCCAATGCGTTGTCGACCCTGAGACGTGAAGTTGTTAAGTCTCATGTGCCTGTAATTTCACCGGCCCCCTTTCTAACCGAAACACAGTAATACAATTGCATTACTGCTTCACGGCGGAAATGGGTAAGGTGGTAGTACTTCCCCGGACGAAGTCTGCACTAAGAGCTCTACTACTACAGAAATTATTAGTTAATTTTAATATCCCACTTGGGCGAAGTTGGGGTCACTATTTTATTCAATTCATACACGTATTCATTATATTAAATTCAAATTATAGATAACTTAGCAGAGGTAAAAAAAAATGATTTTTTGTTTAAAGAAATTTTAATCATTCGTGTAGATTCGGTCAAAATATACTCGATTCCGATCTAAAATCACCAAATCGATTATGATATTTGACATTGCTCAAACTGAACTCGAAGAACCATTTCCCTTCTAGCCTTTGTGGGCTTACTACCTGCAACCAAATCATCATTTCATAACATCAAACACAAATCATGAGCAAAAAAAAAACAAACAAAAAAGAATTTTCCAAATCGGTCCAGCCTACTTCTAGTAATCAATGATCATACAAAAAAAAGATTCCGATGAACTGAGAACCTTTTTTTAATCAGTTAAAATACATATTGTCAAGATTATATCGTATCGGAGTAGATATAAAGCACAATTTATATTTGATACGCATCTGACATACTTCTTTCGCAACCTACATCATCAGTCAGTGCAGTACCAACAATATTTTTAATCAATCATGTCTTCATAAATACAGATATTATGGTAGGAATAGTTATTTCAAAGCTTGCAACACTTCTAATTAAATATGGTGTCTTTGGGAGACAATACCACCCACACAAAACATAACTACGTACAGGGCTACCAACCAAACGATTTCTAAATCCATTGATGCTTCGGTTGAAAACTCGACGCTTCTCGTATATTGTTAAATACCTCTGTGAATTGTTCGCAGTGGTATTTAACATGCCTTGTTCCTTGTTTATAGTGAAGTGGGACATAAAGTAGGTATTTTGAGTAACATTATAAATGTTTACTGTAGTCTGTCTGCTATAAGAAGTCCCTTTTGACGTTTTAGAACGTCATTAAAAAGTCAATTTCATTTGTATAGAAATAAGGTTCATTTATTGACCCCACGGTTAAATGTATGATGAAATGAAATATTTATTCAAATAGGCCTTCACAGGCACTTATGAATGGTCAGACTCTAACACCGGTTCGGATGGTTGCTTTTACTGAGAAGAGCCGGCAATCAACTCAGCTGATGATATTAGTAACCTTTATCTCAAAGCAAAAGAGTTCATTTCTCTATAACATTTTTATACGTTAAAAGGAACTTCATTTATAGGACAGATTATCAGGTGGGATCGCAGTCAAGCACTAGTTTATATTATTTAAAAAAAAAAACATTTTTTTTTACCTTGAAAGTTGTGGTTTCTTTTTTTTCTGTTGACCATGATGATTGAATATAGGTATCAGTTAACTATGGGGTAAACACCGCGTAAGATACCGCTTTCAGTAACCTAAATGTCTGATCATAAATTTAAAAATTATATTAGGAAAGTTTTGAAAGAAAAAGCGTATTACAAGGTGGTTCATTTTATTGAAGATAAAAATGTATGGAAATAGCTGCTCTCTGCACAGTGCACCTCTAATTTTCTTGTTTAAGTTGTAAGTAATTATTGTCATTTTCTATTTTGTAGTCTTGTTATTTCTTTTTTTTTTGTTTTTTGTTTTTGAATGTTAGCTTTATTAAGTATTTTGTAATTGTTAAATATAAAAATATGTAAAATTGATGTTATAAAATAGCCAAAAAGTCAGAATAGATAAAAAAGAATTTAATAAAATAAAAAAGAATGTAACCTTGCTGAGTTTCTTGCCGGTTCTTCTCAGTTGAAGGCTGACTTCCGAACCGGTAGTAGCTTCAGTAACTTTAAATTTGACCTTCATAAGTGCCTTCTGAGGGCCTAAACTGAATAAATGGTTTTGAATTTTGAATTTTGATGAAAACCCCAAAGTTTCAATGATTTTTTTGTAATATCTAGGAAAAGCTGTTCATTCGATTGTGAATAAAGGCATATCAATTTAATATTCACTTCCAAATTACTTATTAAATACCTCAGGAGATTATAAGGATAATTTTCTGCAATTCTTATAGCAATTTTTTTTAAACACGTTTTTGTAAGTGATTTTTTTATCATAGATTATTTTTGATCTCTCTCTTAATTATACGAGGAGAATTCTGAGAATTTTGAGAATCTTCACTGACACAAGACCTATTGGGGAACGCATTTGTTCCCCACTCGTTGAAGTATAAAGTGCTCGTCCTCACGGTATACTCTTTAGTTTAAACCCTAGAGCTGAAGGAAGTCTTTGACATAAAGAAAAACAAATGAAAACTGTGATTTCCAAATCACTAGATATTTCAAAGTTTAAAATTCAAAACCATTTATTCAGATTAGGGCCGCCGACCGCACTTATGAAGGTCAAATTTTACGTTACTGAAGCTTCTACCGGTTTGGAAGTCAGCCTTGAACTGAGAAGAACCGGCGAGAAACTCAACAAGATTACTTTTTTTTTATATTTTTATTTAAATTGTATCTGATCTGACTTACAACATTTACAAAATAATTAATATAGGTAACATTCAAATTTGTTGTCTAAACTTAGTAAGTCAAAAACGAAATAGGCCAATTAGAACGCTATAGTATAGATTATCTTCTGTAACCTTTAAAGTATTTTTTTTCTCCATTGACAGCATGCGGACTCGTGAGACAACATCATTTGCATATTAATTGCGATATGCGGACGATGACGCATAATCTTCCCCTAATACGCCACGCTGGTCCATTTTCCATCGAAAAATCAACAAGCCTTTATAAGTTAGGTAAATTAAGGATGTTACTTGGAAATACGCTTCTTGATAAATAAATATCCATGGACATTATTTACACTCGGTCATCTGACCCTTAAGCGGAGATTATATCGACGGGTAAAATGCGACTTGACTCAACCGCCATTTTTGACGAAAGTAAAATTTTTCTCATTGAATTATACTACTATGATGATGGCCCATGCAAAAATTCGTTGAAGCTTGCATTTAGTTTAATATTCAACAGCTTCGATGTGGAATGTTAAGAAGTTTAGATGCAGTACCTGTTTTTGGATTTTAAAATTTTCAAATAGCTCTCCTGTAAAGTTTTCAAAATGGCGCTTGAATCAAGTCGCCTTTTAACCGTCGATATGGAAGTTATACTACTTCTCTGTACAAGCTTTAATTTAACTTGTAATGTAAGTTAGTTTGTTTAGGTGGTAGTAGCTTCAGTAACTATAAAATGTTACCTACATTGGTCCTGCGCGGGACTAAACTCAATAAATGGTTTCGATTTTTTCAAGGTGAAATCTTGCAAGCTGAATTAAACCACTTCCTCTTACCTTAAGGTGTTTTTTTGTGTGAATTTTACAAGTAGGATTAGATCGAATGACAATACATTGTTATGGTATATGATATACCTGATTGGCTTCAGAAGGAACTCCTCAAAAGTCAACGGCATAGACAAGAAATTTAATAAACACTTTTTAATTTCGATTGTTCTCTGGGTGCTCAGAGTTGGAGGACTCCTTATTGGTTAATAACATAAAAAGCTTGTAAAAGAAAATATTTTTTACAATAAAACGTGATATTATTTCTTCTACATAACGTCATTCATATTTAAAATCAGACCCAAAATAAAAATATATTTAGACACAAATATTTGCCCTGGGGAAAGAACCCACGGCCCGTGGCTTGGCAGTATGGGTCTGTAACTAAGCCAAATTGCCCGTCATTATTTATAATCACTACATAGTATAAAACAAAGTCGCTTTCTTTGTCCTTCCCTATATCCCTATGTATGCTTAAATCTTTAAAACTACGCAACGGATTTTGATGCGGTTCTCTTTTATAGATAGAGTGATTAAAGAGAAAGGTTTTTATGTATAATACATGTGACATCCCACGGGAACGCGGGTAAAACCGCGGGGGACAGCTAGTAATATATAAAGCTAAAAAGTTTTTTGTTTGTTGGTTGAACTCGCTAATCTTAGGAACTACTGGTATTTAACTGCATCGAATTGAAATTTTGTGTTGAATAGTCTATTTATCGAGGAAGGCTATAGGCTATATACCATCACGCTATGACCAAGAGGAGCGGAGCATCAATGGAAAATGTGGCAAAAACGGGAAAAAAAATACCTTTGAGAGCCTCCGTTACGTGTGCTGCGTAAATGGTTAATATATTATATAGAGATTACAGTCTGGAATAACACATAGCATTATCCCAAGAATAAGTAACATCCCCGGGAACGCGGGTGAAACCGCGGGGGATAGCTAGTGAGATAAGTAAATACACGAAAATGTAGGTCTGTTTCTCTGTGGGCGGATTAAAAGGTCGTTATTGTATGAACCTTCCTTCCTTATCCAATAGGTTATCAGCTCTTTGAGTGATGTAGCCTTTAAATTTAGCAACATTTCAATATTCTTAGGAAATAAAAAAACTGTACATCTCTTTTTCTGTCTCAAGTGTGATTTGATATCAAAAAGGTTAAACGTTTGAATTTTAATGAGTATATTTCAAAATATATCATAAATAGTAGTAGTAGAGCTCTTAGTGCAGAGTTCGTCCGGGGAAGTACTACCACCTTACCCATTTCTGCCGTAAAGCAGCAGTGCACTTGTATAACTGTGTTTCGGTTAGAAAGGTAATAAGGGCCGGTGAAATTACAAGCACATGAGACTTAACAACTTCACGTCTCAGGGTCGACAACGCATTGGCGATGCCCCTAGTGTTGCAAATGTCCATAGGCGGCGGTGACCACTTACCATCAGGTGGGCCGTCCGCTTGTTTGTCGGCTCATGTGGTATAAAAAGAAAAAAAAAAGTATCTCAAATTTCAACAAGATTGGCTTAGTCGTTTAGTAGTGAAAGGGACACAAACAAACACTTTCGCATGTACAATATTAGTTAAGATATACTCTATAACAGGAAGTTGAAATGAATTGAATTTACTTAGTTTATTTCTGATATTAATATTTAATTTATAGATAAATAAATAACAATATTCCGGACATTCTTTACACACGGCCATTTCTAATCCCACACTAAGCATAGCTTGTACTATAGAAACGAGCCCCCTTATTCTGCTAATACAAACTTCGTCGGCGCGCCGGAGGCCTCGGAGAGCTTACCTCTCAAGTGATTAGTAGTATTAGCGTAGTTAGTGAAAGAGACAGTGCACGGAGGCCGCGACGAAACATCCTCGAGTTAGTGTCATTTTACTTACAGAATCGAGCCCCAGATAACTGATATACAATATATACAACTTTTTTCGTCTAAATACATTCTTATAAATAATAAATGGCCGTGTTGCTTTTTTTTTATATTTCCTACACCTGTATCTGAATTATCCATTTACCCTTGTCATTCCACTAAAAAGGAGCCGAGTGTGTGGTCAAACGCAAATATCAGGTAAAAGGCTAATTTCACCCATTTTGTTGAAAATAAAATGAGAAAAATGTTTTTTTTGCTCACCAAACATTGCGGGGTAATTAGCGATCATGTCTTATCTACATCTCCGATGTGAGGGCAGATGTTTGTGCGGGGGTCTATTGACAGAGCATTGATTCCATATTAATCTTCCTTTCTTGTTTCTCCCGCCCTCCTTCCACCCGTTTTCCCGAGGGATGTAACATTTTCCCGGCACAAAAAGTAACCTATGTTACTTCTAATACCTCCAAGAATATGTGTACAAAGTTTCATGATGATCGGTTATGTAGTTTTCGCGTGAAAGCGTAACAAACAAACTTACATTCACATTTATAATATTTTCTAACCGGAACACAGTAATACAAGTGCACTACTGCTTCACGGCGAACTGAATTTCTTAAGTGTTCGACTTTTTCCACCACGGTCGAAAAAACGACTGTTACTCGAAAAGGTATACAGTATAACAGATTTCCAGCTAAGCAATTTGCTGCGGCGGGCGTGCGGGCGTCAAGTTAGGATTTTACCTGGTTTTCAATGGAGCCAGATGAGAGATAAGGCAGGCTCCACGCCAGATTAGTTCGATAACTTGACTATTAACTTGTTCCATGCTCGGATCTATATTAAGGAACGTGTTTTTTTCATGTTTTTGTCCATCGTTATTAATTTGAAGGTTTTGATTGGTTGTCTCGTCATTATAGTATTTTATAATAATAGCTGGGACTTTCTATCTATCATAGACATGGCCATCTGATTTGAAATTAAGCGGAGCTTGTACGATGCAAACGAAGTATATACCATATATTTCAACTCTTTTAAAAATGCATAACAAATATTGGTATTTACACCCAGACACAGAACAAAGAGACATGTTCATGAAAACAAATGTTTGTCCTGGGTGGGAATCGACCCCACGACCTGTGGCGTGGCGGTAAGGGCCGTTATTTCTTTGTTTGGTGTGTTTGTTGTTGTCAGGATAAGGTTCCTATGAAAGAAAAAAATAAGAAAACATAACGATTAACCTTATGGTGTTTGACATAAATGTCAGTCCTTTGACAATATCGTTTAAAACAGAGGCATGGGTCGGAATTATATTGATAAAATAATTAATTTATAATTTCTTAGTGCACATTTCAGAGTCGATTCAATCGGGAGATTCGAATTCAATAAACATTGTTAAGACAAGACAACGTCTGTCGGGTCAGCTAGTTCATTATAAAAACTAAACTTCACTAGATAGAAAATTTACGGTCTGAAAAAGTAATATTAAAATTTTACTTTTTAATTATTTTTTTTAGTAAAGTAGTGTTCCTCCGGGAATATTTCATTAACTTCCATTGTATACTTAGTTGTTGTTATGCAAAACTTTTGCAAATTAAACAAAGCGAAGTGATGCGGTCCGAAGAACACAATGCCTTGTTTCAGAAATTGCGGAGTCTCCATTATTTTTGTTTACTTCGTTGATGCTGCGAAAATTAGCACAGGTTTTCTTGTTAAAAAATACTTAACAACATGGAGTTCAAAAGAATATTGCAATTTTTAATTATGAAACAAAAATTATAATGAACAGATGAGAAGAGAGTCAACTTGACAGGCCGGTTGGCTTGGTTAGCGACTGACTGACAAGCCGAAGGTCGCGGGTTCGATTCCCACCCAGGACAAACATTGGTGCTCATGAACATGACTGTTTGTTCTGTGCCTAGGTGTAAATATTAATATATATATTAATATAGTAATAATAGTATATAATGTAGTTATCAGTTATCTGGCTTCCTTGATACACAAGCCCTGCTAAGTTTGGGACCAGATGGCCGTGTGTGAAGAATGTCCCAGGATATTATATTATTATATACAACTTCACGTCACAGGGTCGACGCATTGACGATGCCCCTCGTGTTGCAAATGTCCATATGTGTAGACCACTTACCATTAAATGGAACGTCTGGTTCTTAATTTAAAATTGTCAAGTGTCAAAAATCATATCTTGATTTTTTTTAATCGCGTTCTAAGCAGCCAGTGTTAAATATTCGCAAAAAAAATATTATTATATTTAAAGCATGACAGAGCACAACGCGGCAAAGTCGTAACTTTAAAGTGTCTATTTGCAGTAAAACGAAACGTTTAACGCACATAAGTGCTTTTGAATGGACGTTAACACATTATGATAATAATTATATTACGTGTTATGCCTGTTATAACACTTTTAATGTTATTGTGACGCGTCACACACAATGCACTTTTAAACTATTTTACTTCTACTTATAAAATGATATAACATGATGCCCACAAACTGTAATGCAGTTTGGCAGATTGTAAAGGTGTATTTTTATGAAACTTAAAAAAAAACACTCTTTTTGTCTGGTTGTGCGCTAAGTTCTTTGAAAATACGTAATAGATTTAAATACAATTATCTCCGAAAGGTTTATGTGTATAATACAGTTATATTATCGGGCTCGGACGAAGCCAGGGCGGGTCGCTTGTCATAATATATCTCACGAGGGATGTCCACTGCTGAACATAAGCCTCTCCTATGGTTTTGGCCTTTTGCATCCAGCGGCTCCTAGTGACTCTGACCAGTTCGTCCGTCGACCTGGTAGGTTATTCCATTTTTTTCTGAAATAAAAAGTACCCTATATTCCTACAGGGCTCCAAGCGGCCTCTGCCTATTGACATCAGAATTCAATTAAAAAAAAAAATATTATGTTTAGGACCACGGAGGGCACTTCAATGTTACTAAAGACAGCACTACCACAGGCAATAGGCGACGTAACCATGAAAACGAATCAAATAGACTGATTCATGATTTCATAATATCAGTAACGGATTTAGTTTTCGCAGCGGAAATAAAGCTGTACTCTACCAAATTAATTAAACAGCGAACCCACAAATCAAAATTACAATTAATGATAATCAAAAATTTAAGATAACCCAGCGTAAATCCAGTTTGTAAGGTCCATAATTAATGTTTTAATGTAATGTTGGCACGGAATAGCGAAATTGCAACTGTTAACGGGTTTCGTAATTACGTGAGCAGATGAATTTACAATGAGTGTTGCCAGCTGTTGCGTCATTTTTTTACTACAATGTCCATCATCCCTCAATTAAGGAAAGCTTGTATATTTAGAAAAATACTTACGACTTTCATTCGTAAAAAGGTATTTAACTTTAGCACGGCTATATCGTCACTTTATCGACCACCTTTAGGACTGTTTTTTATTTATTTATGGGAGATCGAGGATTCGATTTCCAGATCTTGCAGAGTTATCTTGTTGTTGCTTTCATGGTTCAGAATTGATTAGGTACCTGTACCTCTACCATGAGTTGCTATCGAAACATACTTTAGTCACTGGCGAGTAAACGACCATCGAACCCGATCGACTCATACTACCGATTTTAGTTCTTTAGGTGACCGCTAGTGGCGCTGTACACAGTTCCCATAGAAATGTTTTACGCTGTCGCTAGCGAGTACGTACGTTAAACGAGATAAGTCTCTTATATTAATATTTTTGATATATATGCCAATAATGATAGTTGTAAATTTTTGGGATAAATAAATAAATAACTAAATGTAACTCTTTTTTAAATAAAATGACTCTCTTGGTTGTTAAGATAGGAAATGAAATACCTTATCACTTGTCAAAAGATCGCAAACTCATACTAAGGCGTCAAGTTCGCAGATTGCATCCGCAAGCTCAAAGCTCTCGTTAACTTTACAGCTTTGACAATAATGTTTCTTTACCCGTAAGCAATTTGATACGCTTTTTCTATCCACCATATAATAAGCTATTTAACAAATATTATGTAGCTGTTTTAAAATCACCGATATAATTAATATTTTGACGGAGTTGGCTTGGTGGTTAGAGACCCTGACTGCCAAACCGAAGGTCGCGAGTTCGATTCCCACCCAGGACAAACATTTGTGTGCATGAACATGTCTGTTTGTTCTGTGTCTGGGTGTTAAAAAGTAGTATAAGTATGTAGTATATCAGTTACCTGGTAGCCATACTACAAGCAGTACACTCTGCTTAGTTTGGGATCAGGTAACCATGTGTGAAAAATGTCTTGGGGATTATTATTTATATTATAGTGCCAGATATATTTCTTGAATCATTAATTGTTTAATTTTTTTTTATTCGTATTATTAACTAGCTGTTCCCGAGATTTTACCGCAATCCCAAGGGAAGTCACATTTTTCCCGGGATAAAAAGTAGCCTATATGTTATTCCAGTATATGCTCTATCTTTGTGCCAAGTTTCATTCAAATCTGTCTGGTAGTTTCTGCGTGAAAGAATAATAAACATTCATATATAAAAACATTCGCATTAACAACAGTTAACATAAAGAATAATTATATAATTAAGCCAAGTCAAGGGGTTTACAGTCATCAGTTCCCTTATCACCCTCTTGTCTCCATCTTTAGACCCTCATAGTCAGAGTCGTAAAAAACAAAAAAAATGATCCCAAACTCATAGTGTTTATAGAAGCCACTAAAGAGTTCCACTATTCACCTCCTTTCTACGTTCTAAATCGATATGACGATTAGACGTGACATAAATTGAAATCCAAAACTATTACAATTATATTACAAAGTTATTTACAAGCAAAGCTAATACAGTGTAAACTCTTTATAACGAAACTCAAGGGACTGAGCATTTTTTGTCGTTATAGAGAGTTATCGTTATATGGAGTGAACAAAAAAAAAACAAAACAAAGTGAACAAACCAACCAACTTGGGCTCACTTCAACGTTATAGGGAGTTTATCGTTATAAAGGATAACGTTATAAAGAGTTTACACTGTAATAGCATTTTAAAAACTAGAAAATGTAAAGTAAAGTTTTCAAATGCGAGTTTTCTACGGTACAACTAAATACAATGCGAGCTTCGATTAAAACCACAAATGAATTGTTTATGCCGAGAACAAATGTTGCCAACAAAGTACCCACGTTTATTGGGAATAAACTTTACGTGGTTCATTAGTAACACTATTCAACGGAGCTAAAAATGTATGCGTAGGTTTTCTATACAGAGGAGAAAAAAAAGAGATAGAGTCAACACGAGTGGGACGACCTCTCAGCAGGTGGTTAGAGTCGCTGGAAACCTGAGGTGGAAATCCAAAGGGGAAGCCTATGTTGGTGATGAGAGTCAACACATATCTAGGGCTGAGCGAAAGAGCATACCGATGACCACGTACACTTTACACCTTGCACTAAGTGGAAAACAAAATAATTCCTAAAGAACTTTCTAAAAGAGGTTTGACGTCATGCAAGCGGGAGGTCAAAATCTGCCAAATGTCTTGTAATAAGCGGAATGGACAGAAAGCATAAATATTATGTCAACCAAAGTAATGGGATGGGAGGCGATGAATGATTCAAGATTTAATAAGGCTTTCGGTGCAAGAGACCGTAGCACTACCTGTGTACAGGGTACCAACAGTAATCCCTTGGTCAGCTACCATAATCAACTTGAAATCCACCATGTAGCACTTGAGACTGTTGCCTTTTTAGTCCATTGGTCCACAACACATAATGTCGTTGCCAGTCTACTGGGTTTACGTAATTAAAGCCAATTTTTTTAAACAATTTCTCTTTTTACTATACCAAAAAGTAAATTATTAGTTCAGCACCGTCCAACTTTATCATCACACCCTGGACAAATCAATCGACCCCAAGCACGATGGGTTTATCATGTGTAGTTTAGGAGTTCCAAAGCCACCTTCCGACGTCATCATCAGACCAGCTCGTAACACCATAACATTGCATTGTCACAGAACTGACATAATGTCAATTTTAGCTCCATTGGTAGCCAGAAAGTGGATGAAAATTTTTGAAGGACTTGACATTCGATTCAAGATAAAGAAAAGTTTTTATTTACAACCTTTTTTTGTATTTACGAGAACCGAAGTTGGATGTACTTGTGTATTTAAAGAAGTTCAACCAACTTCGCTGCTTTTGTTTCGTTTAGACCCCCGCATGGTGTTCATTTGTTTTGTTAGAAATTATGGCCTTTCATGATTCTATCGAATGGTTTACGTAGAAGGACCAGTTTAAAAAGAATGTTAAAAATGTCTAATAAAGAAATATTCAATGTAAATTAAATGTTAGGTATATATATATATATATACTAACGCCCCCGCGGTTTTACCCGCGTTCCCGTGGGATATCACATGTATTTTATACATAAAAACCTTCGTCTTCGAACAGAAAACTATAACTCACTTTTTGAAGACGCATTGCTACGTCTGCCGGGAAATGCTAGTAAAATATAAAAATAAAAGAAAATAACTGATATACTACAAATACACCCAAACACAGAACAAACAGACATGTTCATGCACACAAATATTTGTCCTGGGTGGGAATCGAACCCACGACCTGCGGTTTGGCAGTCAGGGTCTCTAACCACGAACAACTGGCCCGCCATTTTCAAATAAGCGGCAATGACTTAGTTGTAGAGGTCAAGGGAAATCGTCTGAAGGGAGCGGTCCCTCCCCTAGTTCACTGCGATTTTACAATTTTTTCTGAAAGCCTCTCTAACCACCAAGGCGACTTTAAATCTATATCGAATATTAATATTGGCTGTACAGAATGACTACATTTTTAATTAGCCCTGGTCTTTTGTTTGAAGCCATGTTCAATTATGAACGGTGTGGCAGAGTATATAAGGTTTAAATTCGTTTTTTTTTCAACCACAGACACAGCTTTGACATTTTAAGACCATATAAAAACAAATGCATTTCTAATTTCAGACCCATATTGTGTATCCGTTCCGGGTTCCGCTTCATCTCTCCCACGCCCCTCTTACCCTATAAAACCACAACCATAACGTGAGCTATTAAAAGCTCTTGATCTTAAACAGAATAGGGTTCAATTTCCTTTGTTTCCCGTTTCAAAAGACATGGGCGGCTCGTGTAAAAGGAATGCAGGTCTCATTTAAAATTCAATCGTAAGGTTTTGTAAACAAACAAGTGGTATTCCAGTGCCTATATTGGCATAGGGGATGCTTGGCTTTAGCAGTAGAGTGAACGTGCGTCTACATTCTAGTTCAGAAATAAACACGAACGATTGAGAAAATTGTTACTCAGTAACTTCAAAGGGATTGTACGGATAAATCGAAAATATCACCTAAAATATAGAGAGTAATTTTAATTCAGAGTAAACCTTTAATTTCCCGTGGAAGGCGATTCAAAGGTTTTTTGGAGATCTTTTAACGTCCAATATAATGTTCTTTTTTGGTATAAAAAGGTTAAATACCGTGAAAAGTATTCGTTAATATTGTTCAGCCAAATATAAAGTTTTTTTCTCTCCATTCAAGTCTGTGGTAAAGACGTTTAAAAATACGAGATACCTACTTTTTATCTTCTTTTCCAATAATATTTCATCAACTTTACAAATTGAAAAAACAAAATAGCCAGCTAGCAATCGGCCTGGAGTCACTGCGTTCCCGCGGGAAATTGAATTGTTTTTTTTTCATCGATACCATAATGAAACAAAAATACTCGATGACTGCGAAAACTTTGTTTTTCTGGCTTAATGTAAAATATGTAGTTGTTCTGATAGATATCTGAGAAAAACAAACATAAATCAATGACATTTATTCAGATTAGACTTTAGAAGAGCACTAATGAAGATCAAATCTTGTGAAGTTACCAGCTCAAATTTTATTTGCGTTAAACCGTTCGGTGTTGCCTTAGTTCATTTTTATTTTGCTCTGAATTTCTTTATTCATTTTGTTGTCCTGTCAAGTATTATCATTTACACTTTCAATGTATACTAGGTGTCTCCCGCGGTTTCAGCCGCATTGCCGGGTTTATAAATAGCTTATCCTCCATACTCTAGGGTATGTGTGTGCCAAATTTCAGAAAGATCGGTTCAATTGTTTACCCGTGAAAATAAATAATAAAAACGGAAAAACATAGAAAATTGCTTTCACGTTTATATTATCCGTAAGCATTGTCAGACAAACATTTTAGTATGTAAATTGGACAGCCCTAACACCCTATAGTTAAATAAACACCGTTTAGGTGCCATCCCTTATTACCCAGCAATGCGCCAAGATTACACCAGCTTATATTTTATGCAAACCAAAATCTTGTAAACCACACAATATGAATAATTTCAGAACTTCACGAAAGCTGTAAACTAACTGATTGGGTTTCCAAGTCGTGAACATTAATAAACTATGATCGGACCAGTTTAAACCGGTGTGAACCGGACATAAGTGGAATACCAGTTGCTAACTATATGGTAATTGATTAAGTTCTCGGAATTGGCATCGGTGCGAAGACGAAGGTTTCTTGGCGGCGCGACCGTATTATTTGCAAATAATTTAATATCAAATCCACTTGGACTTTGATTGCTATAGAATACAGTCGGCAAAATAAGTAGTAGAACAGATTTAAAATAACACTTCTAAATTACAACTATTCTTCGCGTAATGATTACGCGAAGAATGGCGAAGCTCATGGTAGGATTCGAACCCACGGCATTAGTTATGGCATCCGACTATCCAACTTACAGAGCAAATTTTTACTGACTTCTAAAAAATTAGGTTATCAATCGACTATAATATATTTCTTTGTTTTTTTTTACTTTACAAATTGTTATAATAAATAAAATTTGTTCGTTAAAATATTAATTAAATTTGGTATATTTTTATGAATGGCTCTCTTCTATAATGTATCTAAATAATACATAAATATTGTTTTCAACTTTTTAATTCCAATGTATAACGGTTGTTTTATTTTTTGTAAATAATATTCAGCCAAAAAATTCTTAGAAGGCAAGGCGCCCTGGGACTTTTAAATCCATGTTTTTTAATTATATTTCGTTTATTGTTTGAAAGTATATTTTGGGAGATGCTTTACATGGAAGATAACATAGGAAACCAATCCTAACAACAAACAAATATCAATTCGTGGAAATTTATTTTTATTCTATTATAACCTTTTTCATTTACAATACTAAATAAGAAGGAATAAATGAGTCTGCATAACTTCTTAATAACTCTCGCTTGTTCTTATTAGAACTTCAAAAATAAAAAATTATAACATCAATTCGGTATCTGTGATGAAAATCAAAATTAATACTGGCACACAGACTTTCTCATTTCTTTTTTACAAGGCGTCATTTAACGTGCGATGTATGACATTTTGTTTAGGTCTGGTTAGGTCAAATCTTGCAAACTGAATTAGAACCACTTCCTCCAATCCTATGGAGTTGAAATTTAACATCTTGGTTCAATTCCAATGACAATAGATTTTTATGGTAAGCATGACCTGATTCTACACCCAGGATCTCACTCAGAGCCTTTAGTACAGGGTTCATCCGGGGAAGTACTACCACCATACCCATTTAATTTCTCCTACTATAAATTCCCGCCGTGAAGCACTTGTATTACTGTGTTTCGGTTAGAAAGGTAAGCCCGGTGACATTACAGGCACATGAGACTTAACAACTCCACATCTCAGGGTCGACAACGCATTATACCCCTACTGTTGCAAATGTAAATAGGCGGCGGTGACCACTTACCATCAGGTAGACCATCTGTCTGTCGGCCTACATAAGCATTATAATAATTAAACTGAATTATTTATTTATTTATTAACCACAAAACTAACGTCTATCTTTACAGGCAAGCCTAATATAAATAAATAAATATCCTGGGACATTCTTTTACACACGGCCATCTGGTCCCAAACTAAGCAGAGCTTGTACTATGGAAACCAGATAACTGATATACTACTTTTTTTTCTACTTACATACTTATATAGATATTTACACCCAGACACAGAACAAACAGACATGTTCATGCACACAAATGTTTGTCCTGGGTGGGAATCGAACCCGCGACCTTCGGTTTGGCAGTCAGAAGACATTGCGACAGAGTAGTTGATGTTATTATCTATCTTATATCTGATCTATACTAATCCTAATATTACATTATTTTTCCCTACATTTGAATACAACTTAGACCAATTTAGGTACTGCAGAGGCAATAAGCAGCCTTTGTGAGTTCGTTCAGAGAACATGACATTCAATTCAAAATTCAAAACCATTTATTCAGTTTAGGCCCTCGGAGGGCATTTATGAAGGTCAAATTTAAAGTTACTGAAGCTACAACCGGTTCGGAAGTCAGCCTTCAACTGAGAAGACGGCAAGAAACTCAGCAAGGTTACATTCTTTTTTATTAAATAATTTTTTATATAAATTTTATCTATTCTGACTTTTTGGCTATTTTATAATTTCAATTTTACATAATTTATATTTAACAATTACAAAATACTTATCATAGGTAACATTCAAAAACAAAAAAACTACAAAATAGAAAATAACAATAATTAGGTACTTACAACTTAAACAAGAAAATTAGAGGTGCACTGTGCAGAGAGTAGCTATTTCCATACATTTTTATCTTCAATATAATGAACCTTATTTATCCAACTTTAGTACTTAATATAATACTATTAAATACTAGCTGTCTCCCGCGGTTTCACCCGCATTCCCGAGGGATGTATCATTTCCCGGCACAAAAAGTATTCTATGTTACTTCTAATACCTCCAAGAATATGTGTACAAAGTTTCATGATGATCGGTTAAGTAGTTTTTGCCTGAAAGCGTAACAAACAAACGTACATTCACATTTATAATATTAGTAGGGATAACTCATGATTAAAGCAATCCTAATTCCTAATAGAAACCACTCAACCTTTATTAGGAACATTTAAATCTCAAGTAATACAATTACAGGTCTAAATTCATTTCAGTAGCAGCCTAAAACATAAAGAGGCCAAGTGCGAGCCGGACTAGAACACGTAAAGTTCCGTATCACAGTATAAAATGACGAAAATAGCACGTACATATCTTGTCTAGGGATAAAATTTTAAATATATTTATTTGTTGACATTGCGGTTCAAAAGATATCGCTCTATGATAGACAGACAGATGGACGGACATCGTAGCCTTAGTGATAGGACCTTTGGATAGAGAACCCTAGATATATATAATTCAAAGAAAGTCATTAACGTAAATAAATTAGCATTTAGAAAATATAAGCGATGAATTTTCATTTTAAATTCCATTAATATTATAAACTGGCTGTCCTCCGCGGTTTTGCCCGCGTTCCCGTGGGATGTCACATGTATTATACATAAAAACCTTCCTCTTCAATCACTCTATCTATTAAAAAAACCGCGTCAAAATCTTTTGCGTAGTTTTTAAAGATTTAAGCATACATTGGGATATAGGGACACAGAAGGCGACTTTGTTTTATACTATGTAGTGACTAGCTGTCCCCCGCGATGTCACTTGCGTTTTCAATAACAAAAGTACACTGTTCTATTACATAACCTAAAGTAACTATTTACCGTAATCCGGTTCACATTTAAAAGGATATTATATACAAGTAAACGGTACGATTTCGCTTGATTAGCGAAACAATGATCCAAACCGGTAATATCCGGTTTGGTATGATCAGTAGCATTACTGCATACCCACAAGGTATTCGCTAGCCACTGCATTTGCAAATATCCTAATATCTTAACTGAAGAAAATCTGTTCAGCTGTTTTTGTTTTTTAGTATGGGAAAACATATAGAAGTAAATACATAAATAAAATAAATGGCTTTAGACATGCTTTACTCACGGCCATCTAATCCCAAACTAAAAAAAAGCTTGTACTATGGAAACCAGATAACTAATAATAATCTGAATATAGTTATCTGTCAAACTGCATTACAGTTTGTCGGGAGGGTCATGCACTTAAATGCCCCTGGGTGGAAATCGTACCCACGACCTGCGGCATGGCAGCCAGGGTCTCTAACCACCAAGCCAACTGGCCCATCATATGACTCACGAAGTAATAAAACCGGAAGCCGATATAGTAAGCACTTAAAGCCAAAAATAGAAGCTGCTCTCAAGCGCCAATACCGTTCAGTGACTCAGAATAAGTTTTGTGTGTATGCCCTCTCAAGTAGTAATTGACCCCGCATAACCTTTCCTTTTATAGATTCAGATCCTTCATCCTTCGAGCTACCCCTATTAAACGGAAATATATAAAAATATTGTTTTACGGCCGGCCGGACCCTCACAGGGTATGTACCGAGTATGTTGTTGTTTTAGGGCTAAATCCACTTAACATTATATACTTAAGTATATTAAAATATTAAATACATGTACTTTTGTGAATAATTAAAAATAACTAATCGATGAAAATTGTGACAACTAAGCAGAATATGTTATATAATTTTAGCCTCAAGGTTAAGTAGGCCAACAAACATTCAGGCGCGGTCCGAAGGGGAGGACCACAGGGGACATGACCCTCCCCCCCCCCCCCCCCCCTTCCCCAAGATAATACCTGTCATAATATTGAAAAATCTTCAAAAAATTTACAAAATAAAAAAAAGCATATTGTATTCTCAAAAATTTCAGACTGCGACCTCGCCTGCACAGGTAGACGGTTCTGGTGGTAAGTGGTCACCCCCACAACGGACATTTGCAACACCAGGGGCGCATTGTCAACATTGACACGTGATTTATTTATGTATGGAAATGCAAGAAAAGATATACGCTAACATTTAATCAGTATAACACACAGTATATGTGAGGTGGCGCTTTCCTACAATTAGAGGACACGCCAGCATAGTGATGTTGTTAAGTCTCCGGTAATAAATTTTACATAAAAGTCACAACATTACCTAAATAGATAGAGTTGTAAAAAGAATCTTACTATCATCGCGTACATGACAAGTAAAGTGTGAAAAATTAAAAAAAAAATCTATAAAGTAGGATTTTTTATCATCTTATTTACCAAGATTTCTATGTCCTTATTATAACCATTTATAAAATAATAATGATAAAAATGTTTATTTTCTTTCAAAAAAGTTCTTAAAAACTAAAAAACTTAATTTATATTGTAAAAAAATCATAAAAAGATATCGTATAAATTTTAAAAGTCCGTCTGGCTTCGCTGACCTTTTGTACTTTTTTTTGCTCTAATTTACAATTATTCTTAACAAATATACCTAAAAACCAGGCGCTTTCAAGTGACACGCAAACCAACGTACACGTTTTATTTATTTATAAAGGATATTTCCATATAGGCACTAGTATTAGCCACTGAGCGAAATTCGCCCATAAACAGTCACTAATTAATTTGCATGTTAAAAAAACCTTAACCTTTCCATATTTTTTTTTATTACAACTCTAAAACTCATCAAAAGTTACTTATCGAAAAACGATACACAAATGAGAAATGGTAGTTAACTATTTTTTTTTACCTATTCAATATAGATCATCCAGTTTTGTAAACCTAAATGCTAAAAAGATACAAACATCTAAATTCCAGACGCATTTCCAAACATTAAATCACAATCAGAAATAACAAGCCGCAAAAAAGCTGCACAATCCCAAACTAAAGCTCGACAAAAAGAAACAAATCCCGTCAGGCAAACGGCGGAACAGTCGTCAAATTAAGAGAAAAGACACGATCCGTTTCACTTAAGTACGGACTGTATGTGGAACATTTACCCTGTAGGGTCGGATTTGTCGGGAGAAGTTAGTGAGGTGAGTAATAGACGTTTTTGGGGTACCTCGATTAAGCGAAAGTAGACGAGTACCTAAACGAATCAAATAAAAAAACACTAAACACACGATCACGTAAAAAAAATCAAAAAAAAAAATATAGTTCCTGTAATCTTGAATTTTGTAAAGCAATACCGAATACCTTGAAGTGTCTTGATTGATACCAAATAAATAAAAAATATCCAAGAAAAAATATTATTACCAAAATCTTGAATTTTTTCATGCAATATTGAATACAAGCACCATGTGATGTTTCTTAATCGATACCAAAATACACAATTATTGATAACTAATACAGAACATAGACATTTTGAAAAGCTCAAATCTAAACAACTTAACATTTTTATTATCAGACTATTCAATATTACGTGTTCGTCCACTGGTCGGAATTTGACCGAAAACTTATATACTCGTATTCAATAATTTATATTTTTAATTAAATGAACAGAAAAAAAAATGGTCCTTAAAAATATTGTCTTTGCCTATTCACATATAAAAAAAGAATTGTTTAATATTTTCGAACATGTACAAACAAAAATAAATTCTATAACTAACACGAAAATCTTGTTCCAGAATGATCTACATGTCGCTACCTGTCTGCCTATTGATGATCGGAGTGGCTCTCGGCGCCCCGGAGCGGGTGCAGAGCGACTCACATGAACAACATGACATCTCCGGACATGATGCCGAACATGTCGCACCCCTAGAGAAGAGATCTCCTCACTACGACTTCGGCTTAGGCAAGAGGGCCTACAGCTACGTGTCCGAATACAAGAGGCTCCCCGTTTACAACTTTGGATTGGGCAAGAGGTTGGTACAATAGGATTCAATCTCGAAAAACTCCGTCGCTTTTTGATGAAAATAATATTTTCATGTACATGTACCAAGTCAAAATTTTGGAAGTAGTAGTTATTAGTGCAGAGTTCGCCCGGAGAAGTGCTTACTCATTTCCGCCGTAGTGCACTTGTATGACTGTTACGATTAAAAAGAGTTTGAGATTTTTGGCCGACAAACAGGCTGTGCACCTGATAGTAAGCCACTACCGCTTATGTACATTTGCAACCGCAGCAACATCGCCAATGTGTCGTCGACCCTGAGAGGTGAAATTGCCTCATGTGCCTGTAATTTCACCGGTCCTTAACCTTTCTAACCGAAACACAGTAATACAAGTGCAATTGCTTGACGGCGGAGGACAGAGGGAGTAGGGTGGTTGAACACTTCTAAGCTACATTTTTGATGACAGGTCCCGTCCTTACTCTTTCGGTCTTGGCAAACGCTCCGTAGATGAAGATACGTCTGATGAAGAGATCACCAACGACGTAGACCAGGCAACCCTCGCTGAACTCTTCGACCAATATGATGATGCTCCAGGTTGGTACCAGGCTTAAGGCAACTTCAAAACTTTGATTGTCAAATTCGTAAATAAGTTTATCTATACCTGACAAGAATTACCCGTGCATAAATTACAAAAGGTAGTAAAGAATACTTAATATCAAAAGGGGTTAAATAGTATCTGATTATTTAGAGGATAATAACCTCGCCTGACAAGCTATCCATTTACGTATTTTTATTGTGAATATTAAAAAAAAACGATGTAAAGAAAATTTATTAGGGTTTGTGAAGGCGTACATGATTAAATAATACTTTTATTTCTATTTCATAAAGAGATTTATAACAATTTAATGTACTTATTAATAAAAATCAGGGCAAGGTGCTACTAACTAATCTTTATTTAGAAATGATTACCTTAGCCCGAGGTTGGTATACGCCTACCTCTTGGGGGATAATTGGCGTGAAAATAAGTTCTTATAAAAAAAAAAATATCTGAATTATTTGGTGTTTTTTGGCTTAATAATATAATTCCTATTTAACTATTTTAATTTTCAATGTTACATGTAGGTTTGTTAGATTCGATTCAGAATTCTATAGGAAACTTTTTCAATATCGAAGTTTACATCCATCTCATTACGCAGATCATATTACAATGAAGTTTTTAGAGAATACTTGGAATTGGGTGATGGGTACAGTCAGCTGGACTATTATTATCCGATTTGGAGTAACAGACTGTACCCTTAAATAGAACATCACCCGTTCCGATGGAGAGTCATCCCACACAGACCAGAGGCCCAAGCACGGACATCTATCCTAAGCGTACCGTCATCGTATCGAGTGTTCCAAAAACCAATCAAATTAGAAATTGAACATCACGCAACGTCACGGTACGCGATGCTCAATTTTCTATACAAACCAGCTATTAGGCGCACTCGATACGATGACGATTCGCTTACGATAGATGTCCATGCTTAGGCCTCAGTTATCTGAGTTTTACATTTACGGTTATCCGTATATTCAATATTAATTTATTGTTTATTTATCTACAGTTTACGAAACAAAACGCGCCCGCCCCTACAGCTTCGGTCTCGGCAAACGTTTCGCCGAAGATGAAACCTCCGAAGATAAACGAGCGCGGTACGACTTCGGACTCGGAAAGAGGATGCCTATGTACAATTTCGGCCTCGGCAAACGTGCTAGGAGCTACAACTTTGGACTCGGCAAACGATTGAGCAGCAAATTCAACTTCGGACTTGGCAAAAGGGAAAGGGATATGCACCGTTTCAGTTTCGGTCTCGGGAAACGTTCGGCGGACGATTCCGCGGCAGAGGAAGGCGACGCTTACTTCGATGTTTAAATCTTGTGCCATTTCGTTTTGTTTTCGTAGTTCAAATTAGAAAATTGCGTGGAAATTTAATTTTGGAATAATCTCTTTCAATCATTAGTCAAATAAAATCTTATTTTTTTATTATTATTTTTGAATCAGAACTTGCTTCTTGTTATTTATTTCATATTAAGAATATGTATTTATTAAAATAATGTGACATAATTAAAAATAAAATTGTAAAATGGTTTTCTTGTGAAACACCCAGCCATTCCACAAGAAAATCAACAATAAAACCTGTTTTCGTTCAATGATTTTATTTTAATTTCCACGCGCTTTCTATTGAGATTAATAATAGTATTAAATGATTAATTTAATAATGAAAAGGACTGGAAGAAAATATTCAAAAATAAACTAATTTTAAGCGTTTCGGAAACAAATGATATCGTGGCGAATCAAGAGTATTTCCATGTCGTAGGTAATTATTAACATCTGTACTTAATTGTCAATTTAATCATGAATAAACCTTCTGAAATAAAAAATATATAATTATGTAGTAAATTGAATGATTTTAATTTTATAAAATTTATTGTTATGAAATTTTTTGTAGTTATTTACTTACGTAAAACAATAATTGTAAATTTATTGTATTGTAAAATTTACGAACTTACGGTTCCAAAGAGTTTGCGTGGAATAAGCCAAATATGTAGTCATTTGTGTTTACGTTAAATAAATAATCTGAATCGATATTAATGTATTTTGACATCTACTCCCTCACAGCCAAGAATCCTTTTCCAAAGTTAAGGGTATTAAGAAACGGAGATGGCAAATGAATTTCATGACGAAGGTAAAGCTTCAAATACTGTTAAAAGTACTCCGATCTCATTACTAACTTATTTATTATTAAGTTAATCTTGAATGTTTAAAAGTTCAAACATAAACTGATTAATCAAAAAATTTTACAGATACAGAAATTCAAAGGAACGTTCTTTAATTAGGTTCTATAAATTGGTCGGAGCCATTTCCTGAGAGACGAGGTTATAATATAATTACTGCGGCTTAGGAACTTATCCAGACTAGAATTTTCTACATTAATAAGTAAATACTTACTTAGACGGAGGGAAAATTGTGTGTGAGGCGTGAAAGAACTAGTAAAGGTAAAATTTAATTGGATTTGTGTGCATGAACATGTCTGCTTTTCATTGCTCTTCTTTTTTTTATACTAAGGTAGCAAACAAGGTGACGGCTCGTCTGATGGTGAACGGTCACCGCAGCATCGCGCGCTGCCCACCCTGTTTAACACTAAACATACCATAACCGGGTCAAATGACCCATTTTGAACTTTGCATTGAAAATGCACGTATCATCTTATTGCTTTTGCACATTGACTTCATGACTATTTATTTCCCGTCCTAACAACCACATTTCATACATTCAAGCAGGAAACATAAAGTCACATTTGACCCGCTATGGTAACCCCACGCTGTACTCACTTGGGAAAACCACGGACGCTCTGTGTCTGAGTGTAAATATCTATTTAAATTAAAATTTCTAAAGTATAAAAAAATACTCTATCTGGTACTACTGTACTATAGTACAAGTTCTACTTAGTTTGGGATCAGATGGCCGTGTGTAAAGAATGTCCTAGGATATTTGTTTATTTTTATTATGAAGTATAGACTTGTGTTGGACCGCAATCTCAGCATGCCTAAGTGTTGATGCGGCCGAAGGTGCACACATACTCTAAAAATGTACCTGGCTCTTGAGTACAGCTGCCCGAGACACCAGTGCTTGGCGACAGATTTTTTACTTAAAATTACCCTTCTATCGGGCTACAATTTCCTCATGATATTTTTCTTCACCGAAAACTCAAGCTCTGTAGGATTCGAACCACGACTCATGCCAACGTCCCTCGGGAAAGCAGCTGAAACGGCGGGGACTAGAGAAAGAGAGACGAGATACTATAAATATAATATAAAATAATTTATTTTTTATTACTGAATCAAAATACATAATCATATGCAGCCCTGTCTTCAGAACTAGCGCGAGCTGTGTGTCAGAAGACAGTTCCCACCCAACGCCTTATTCTAATCGATTAAACAAAAAAACAAAAAAATAAGAAACCAATATCTATATAATTAAAAAACAATATCAATTACCATTTCGTGTGTGTGTGTGCGTGTTTGTGAGTGTGTGTGTTTATTTGCATGGGCTTGTAGGCGCGTGTGCGTGTGTTTGTATGTAAATATAAACACACAACAAAAAATAGTTTAGGTTCATTTGAAAACACTTATTTATCTATGGTTTGCTATGTTTAAATACGTACCATCTCAGATACGTTAAGTATATCTGTACGAACTATTTTTATTTACATTGTGCAAAAAATAAATAATACTTTCTGCTAAATTAATTATTAATTAATGTATTTTTAAAATAAATTTTAATTCCTCAAAATAAACACAAAAAGGACAGTATTTCCAACTGAACGCAAACATTTTTTAATGTGTTTGTTAATCTTTCTGCGTGCTGCCAGTAATGCCATATCGAACAGAGACTCATATGCCCGCTCGGCGCTTTCCGATACGGGGTCGCCACTCGAGAACCTTTCTTCCTCATCGGTTATATTAGCTCTTGGAGCTTGCATTGCTACTTCAGATTCCTGACTCTACGAGACCTCGATTCGGACGCAGTAGTGAAGAGAAATTCCGAGAAAAGGCCGTAACATAGATCGCTAAGAGCCTTTGAGCTTATTTATAACTTGTTATCTAATTATTTAGCAAAGACAGTATTGTTTTTCGTGATAATTCCAAACTCGAGTACAAATTTATTAGAAAATATTATTTTTATTATTTTGTGACTGGTTTATATTTGAAACCAAACTCTCATAATGGTATTGGACATCCATAATTAATTGATCATGAAGTAATATTGTTCCTTGGTATGTTAGCATCCGTCTTGCTCTAGCACATATGGAACGTCACATGAAAGATAGAGAGTGTTACGGATAGAAATAAAGATAGTAAAATAACGGAAGAATAGGGATTTTACGGAAAACAGCTCATAAATTTAGACATCATCTTTAGACAGGCAGAGAAAAAAAAACTAACAGAAAAGTATTTATAAAACAACCCACCGCATAGAGACTTTGGAGCTTTATTTTTTTTTATACCACATGGGACAAACAAGCAGACGGTCCCGCCGACTATGGACATTTGCAACATCAGGGGCATAGCCAATGCGTTGTCGTCCCTGAGACGTGAAGTTGTCGAGTCTCATGTGCCTGTAATTTCACCGGCCCCTTACCTTTCTAACCGAAACACAGTAATACAAGTGCACTACTGCTTCACGGCGGAAATGAGAAAGATGGTAGTACTTCTCCGGACGAACTCTGCACTACGAGCTCTACAACTCAAAATAGTTCTTTCACACAGTAATCTGGTTATAAATATCGATAAAAATATATATTTTAAAAGTATATCAGCTCTGCCTAATTTGGAATCATAAGACCGTGTGTAAAGAATTTCCCAGGATTGTTTAAATATTATTTATAGCTGTCCCCCGCGGTTTTATCCGCTTTCCCGAGGGATATCACATTATCCCGGGATAAAAAGTAGCCTATTTGTTATTCCAGGATACGCTCTATCTATGTGCCAAGGTTCATCCATATACGTTTAGTAGTTTTTGCGTGAAAGAGTAACAAACATACTTACATACAAATCTTTCCTCTATATAATATTAAGTATAAATTACTTCCGTCCTACAGTTTTACCATATCATGCCTTCCCATGGTATCGTGTCTTAAGTTCGTTCGTGTACAAAAAACAGCGTATATCACTTGGGAATAGAGTTGCTTTCTATCAGTGAAATAATACTTTAAATCGGATGAGTGGTTTCGGAAATTACCTTCTACTTTCGTATGTTGACTTACAAACCTCTATAAATAAATAAATAAATATCCCGGGACATTCTTTACACACGGCCATCTGCTCCCAAACTAAGCAGAGCTTGTACTATGGGAACCAGATAACTGATATACTATATATACTACTTTTTTAAGTACGTAATTATATAGATATTACATTCATCTAATATATGTAAACTTAGTGTATATGTTATAGTCAAACATCGAAGCTACGGCGCTTCTAGGTTTGGCTAGTCAAACCCTAGGTCTGACATAAAGTCTTAGGCAAAGTCCAAACCAATATCGTTTTTTTACCCTTGACTAACAAATTTTTGTCTAATCCTAAGAGTGACTAGTTTGGACAGTCAAACGCCGAAACTCATTTTAATAAAATCGGGGTTTGACTAGTCAGATCTAAATTTGGTACAGGACTGTGTTAGTTTGTGAGATTAGGTATAATAAGAGCATATTTTTAAATTTGAATGTTTATTATTTCAATACTATAATCAACAAGTAATCAGAATAAGTAATAATGTTTTTTGTTATTTTGTATTAAGACAATAATTAATGAACAAATTACTATTTATTTTGACAAGGTGACGCGTTATGGCATTTTGAGTTGCACAATACATTTGATCTTTTACATTTACACAATTTTGAGGAGCATTTTTTATTGCAGTGGCATCTTATAAAACCTTGGCCCCCAATTTTGGAATCTTTTGTACTGATCTCCCTTAGAGACAGCTGAACGTCAGGCACATCTTCGAAATTAAGAAACTTTACTTTGCATTCTTGTATAATCAATTTTTTTTCGTCTCCGAAACACACAACGTCATATCGGTTGAGACGGTGATACTTTAAAGAAGTTTTCTTGGTAGCAACTTTAGCAGATTCTACTTCACAGATAATCTCCTCATATTTCCGTTTATTCTCAATATGAAATGAACACTTATCTTTATTTAAATTATTAATTTTCTTCACAAACTTCGCTTTTAAAGCTTCTTTATCCCCATTTTCAGTCACAGCACAATTTGGTTCACTCATCTTTAAGCTTATACACCTGCACGTTCAATGTCCAAATATTGAATAACAAATTAATTTATTAGAATATCGCAAAGAGTTAGACTAACATGTATAAACCTGTTTGAACATGTAACAAGTGCAGTACAAGTTAACGTTTGACCGCATTTGCCTTAGTCGCGTCTAGGATAGACTAGGCAAAGCCCGAAACACATTATTTTACTTTCAACGTTTGACTAAAAATTTTGGTATTTCTAGGTTTGACCAAAAATATATCAGTGAAAGGCCGAAATTAAAATATATTTCGTAGTTTGCCGAAAGGCGCTGGTCAAACCTAGGATGAACCAGTTATTTCGCGAAGAGACTGCACATCGATCTTTGACTATAACATATATATATTTTTTATAAATACACTGGCTGTCCCCTGCGGTTGCACCCGCGTTTATCGATATCATATATGGCTATATATATATATATATATATATATATTATAGGCTTATAACTATAGGAAAAATTCCGCGTCAATGTTTTTTTTTTTTTTTTTTTTTTTTTTTTTTATTTATCTCCACAAATTACATGTAATGATAAAATACAGTTGACAGGAAGATTGGGAAAAAATTGCAATTTGAGGGAGATCTGGAGTCCAAACTAAGCCTGGGCCTGTATTTTGGAGCTCCAGGCCCCCATTTCTTTTAATTACAGTAGTCAACTTGGTGCGTAAGTGTGTATAAATGTGTAAGTAAATGAGTAAATGTGTGTGTGTATATGTAGTAATGTTAATTATGCAATATGAATTTATAAAGATACTGACATTATTTAACATAATATTTATACAACGAAATTATATTATTTTATCTCGTATTAATAAATTGTATTTTTGTAAATATAATATTGTAGGTAGGTACATATAGAGTGTTAATATATACGTATATCCTATCTATTTTACCACATTTAGGATCTTTTCAGTTTCAGAGTAGTCCAGATTAAGTAACCAGTTGAAGACTTTATCTTTGCTTTCAGTTTTTCGGCAGTTCGCTATGGATACTATTTTATTAATTTTATTAAATAACATGCCTCCTCGGTACGGAAAGAATCTTTGTGCAAAATAAGTGTTTACAGGGGATGGCTCACATATTGCGTAGTTTCTTCTGGAGAGGGCTATCTGTTTTCTCCTTGCCTCGGGTAGTTTGGAGTGTTGAAGTAGTGCTGTTTGCAATATGTATAGCTGCCGTACAGTCAACACTTGACATTCTTTATAGAGTGTTACAGTAGAGAATAAGCGAGGTTTCGATAAACTCACTTTTAGCACGATCCTTTGGGCTCTTTCAATAGTCATCATTTTAGTTTTACATGCTCCTCCCCATGTGGTGATACAGTAACATATTATTGATTGCACCAAGGCTTCATAGACCATCTTTGTGGTCTGGCTGTCTGCCACATTACGAAGTTGTTTGAACATGTAAGTAAGTTTACGAATTCTTTGAGATAGAGACTGTATATGATTTTCAAAAGTTAAGTTGGCATTAATTTCAATTCCAAGGTATTTAATACATTTAGTAGGTTTAATATTGGGACAGTTACAGTTTGGGGTCGGTGGGAAGTTACATTTATGTGCATAGATGTTGTTACTAAGATTAGCTATTTGCATTCTATTTTTTATTGAGTAGATAATGTATTTGGTTTTATCCTTGTTTAAAGTTAAACAATTTGATGATAGCCAGTGACAAACTATGTTAAATCCATGTTGTGCAAGGTTAAAAAGTTCATTCCACGAGTCTGCGAAGAAAGTGAGGGAAGTGTCATCTGCATATGCAGAGATGCGGCAGTTTTTAATGTTCAGTATACACAGCTCGTTTATATAGCAGAGAAAAAGAGTAGGACCCAAAATACTGCCTTGCGGCACTCCGAAAGCGACCGGTAGCTCATCACTAATGTGTTCACCAATTTTTACACATTGTGTTCGATTTTTTAAATAATCTGATACTAGCGCAAGTGGGGTTCCTCTAATACCAAAATCTTCAAGTTTTTGCACAAGGCGGGGAACAGAGACAGTATCAAAAGCCTTGGCCAGGTCGAGAAATATCGTTAAACATTTATTTTTACTGTCTAACTTATTGACCAAAAAGTTAACAAGATCGAGAACTGCATTATTTGTCGAAAGATTAGGTCTAAAGCCATATTGTGCACTGGAGAGTAAATTGTAATCTTCTAAGTATTTAGTTAGCCTATTATTGAGGATCCGTTCAAATAGCTTCGATAATGTTGTTAATATTGCGATTGGTCTATAGTTACTGACGCTACCCCTGTCTCCCGCCTTATGTATTGGGTGCAAGACAGCTTTTTTTAATGCATCAGGAAATACCCCGGCATCGAAGCAGCGATTTATTAAATTGGTAAGAACTGGTGTTACTGACTCAGATATATGCTTTAGTATCTCCGCACTAATCTGATCCCACCCCGGAGAGCAGTCACTTTTTAATTGTTTAATAGTTCTTTCAACCTCTGCATTATCAGTAGGTAGAAGAACGAAAGAATATAATGGTGGCTTAGAAACTTTCTTAAAATTAGGAAAGTGAGAGGGAATCATGTCTGATAGTAGTTTACCTATATTTGAGAAGTATTCATTGATTTTATTTATTTATATTTTATGGTTATCACCAGACAAAAGTTCTATTGGTAACTGGTTTTTATTTTTGGTGTTTGTAATTGTTTTAATGGTAGACCATTGTTTTTTTGAATTATTTTTAGACCTTATTATTAGATCTCTATCATATTGTTTTTTTAATTTTTTTAATAAATTATTGCAAAAATTTCGGTACCTTATGTACGATATTTTTAATATGACATTATTTACATCTGCTTTTAATTTTTTGTGCATTCTGTCTCTGGTCCGGATGCAGCGCAACATACCAAAGGTTATCCAAGGTTTAATTATGATCTTATTTCTAGGAATTAATCGTTTGATTGAGTTATTTGCAAGCAATTGTTGTATTATATTAATAAAGTTGTTCATAGCAATATTTAAATTTGTCTCCTGGTACACCTTATCAAAGTTGTACTCATGACATTTGGATTTTAGTTGTTCAATGTTAATTTTATAGTTGACTTTGAGTTTTATGGGTTTATTCTTACTAATGTTGGTTTTTAAACAAAATAATACTGCTTCGTGGTCGGTAATACTCGTGCTCAAGGAAAAAGTAATAGCGCTTAGCTTCGTCTTTAATATTACATGGTCCAAGCATGACTTACCTCTGGTTGGGGTATTGATAGCAGGAAGAAGTCCATGGAAGGTAATAGTATCTAAGTATGCGATTGTCTCGTGACTGGTTCCTATGAGGTCAATATTTATATCACCGACTATGATGATATTTTTAAATGATGTAAAATTTTCTAATAAGTTGTGTAATGAGTTCAGAAAAGTATCAGGTGATTTGAAACTAGGTGGCCTATAGATCGCAATCAATACTGTATCATTTTTTATTTTTATCGTCAAACAATTTGCTTCGGATAGGGAAGGTTCCTCAACAATACATTCTAAGTCGCTATTTGCATAGATAACTACCCCATCATTCTGGTTGTACTTGTCATTAGTTTTAAATGAATTATATCCTGGAAGTGATGGTAAGTTTACGACACGCGATAACCAACATTCAGAAAGTACAATGATATCACAGGATAATTCTAGTCTATTAAGTAGAACATGTAACTCTTGGTAGTTACAGTTAAGACTGCGAATATTCTGTTGTAGAATCTTTAAATATTCATTGGGATATTTTAGGTATGAGGTACAATCCTCGGGTTCACATGTAATAGGGACAGTTATATCAAACTGGTCAATGTTCCGTAGTAAATTACTTGTATTATCGAATATAAGATATATATAAGATATATATATTATAAGATAATATTGGCACTTGTTTTGTTTTTAAGCTACCTTTGAGACAGTTGTTAAATTTTTGTTTCATCACGAGTGAGGTTGAAATATCATGGCTGAGACTAAGCAACACATATGACGATAATATATAAACTAGGCATAGATTTAGACTATTCCATGAAAAACCGAGAAATATTTTGTAATAAAAATGATTGTAATCATAGATTTTAGTGTGACAAGATTGATTCAGAATGATAAAGTATCTTATATGCGTGTGTATTTTATAGGTATAATATGTTTTATTGGTTAATACGATGTTAAATAATAATGTGTAAGATAGTGTGTACGTATGAGACATTAAATAGAGAGTTAGTGTAAGATAGTGTGTACGTATGAGACATTAAATAGAGAGTTAGTGTAAGGTTGGTATTATACAGATATACGAGTATAATACGGTATTTTATGTATTTTTGTGAATTGTTTGTTTTGTGCACAAAGTAGTTTGTATAACAAGATTCAAAACAATATTCCATAGCAAGAACAAAAATAATGCATAATAGATATAATGAAATATATAGTCACTGTGATTTTAACTTAGTTAAATCTTCCTCTCGGGAGATCAATCTTGATGGGTCACCTTCTTTCTGACGAATATATACCTTTCCATATGAGGTCCAGCAACTTGTGAACTTACGATTTTTTACGGATTCACGAGCGAGGTAATATAAGCGCCTTCCATAAGTGGTGAGCGACTCTGATATGAAGATTGGTTTTGGTTCTCCATTTAGCTTAAGATGCACTGTATTAAGTTTTTCTTTATTTACTTTGTTGTATGTTTTTGATGCTTTTACTACGTTTTCTTTCATTGTACTTGAAGAGAGTTCCACTATTATGGGAGTAGGCTTATTATGAGCTTTTTTTGGCTTATATATGTTCCGTATATCAGTATCTAATATCTCAACACCCAGTACGTCACCGATATTTTTCACAATGTTTACTAGGCTAGGTTTATTTTCGCACTCTGCTTCAGGTACATTTCTAAGTTCCAAGGTTGAAGCTTTTAAGTTTCGTTCGAATAGTTCTACTTTTTGTTCAAGTGATTTTATTTGATTCTTGAAGTTAGCATTTTCGGTTTTTGTTTGCTGAAGTTGACACAAAATGTCATCATATTTATCTGACATGTGCTGAATAGCCTGTTTAATTTCATTATTCTGCTGTATCATCTTTTTCATTTCCTCCTCAAATTTTAACGTTTGAGTTTTTTGTTGGAGCTGTACATCAGCCAGAATATCTTTTATTTCACATATAGCGGAGTCATCAAATTTACGTTTTTGACGACGTGTAATGTTTTTTAGACCTTCAAAATCAGGGCCCGAGCCCACACAGTCAGACGCTGTATCAGACTCCTGCGTCGGTTTCAATAGTGTTTCGGCGGTTTTTTTGGGAGGGGTTCGACGAGTAGACATGACGGCACTTCCTGGTACCAGGATAGCAACAAAGTATAAGAGTAATTTACTGAGCTACTATTTAGTTAGTGTATGTTAGTTTTGCATATATTTATCCTTATCGCTCTAGTGGGCGTTCTATACGCAGATTGTCTAGTTGTCTCGCTTACACCGCAATAGGGGTCAAGTAAACTGGTCGCGGATCGAAGGTTCGGAGTAAGTTAGTTATCCGTCCAATGTAAGATGGCCTCTCTGTGAGAATTCAAGGTAGGATTACTCACTTGTGGATCAATTTTATTGTGTGCGACTCGTTGTGCAGCGTGGAGTCTTCTTTACAATAAGCTCATGGCACTCTCTTGCGCCCTGGTACTGCGCGTATTTAAATACAGAGTATTTTTTCAAAATATTATTAATTTATTTTAAATTCAAAAAACACAGTAGACACGTCTAAACGCTTTCACGATCCAGAGGGGAGGAAGAATAATGTTAGCAGTCCCATCCCGATATGTTCAGTAGTTTTGAGATGTTGGTGCGTCGAAGGAACCCAATTTTCCTATATAGGTATACTAGCTATCCCCCGCGGTTTCACTCGCGTTTCGATATCATATATAGCCTATAGCCATCTACGAAAAATTCCGCGTCGAATGGTAGCAGTCCCATCCCGATATGTTCAGTAGTTTTGAGGTGATGGTGCGTCAAAGGTACCCTATGTGGCTTATACTAGATAGATTAGGAGTAATTTCACCACACTATTAGCTACGCTAGTCTCTTATAGAATAAGTATAGTCATTTCACGCTTTCAGCTGAAATTGGTGGAATCGCTACGTTTTGTGCTTGGGGAGGAACCGCTCCCTTCAGACTATTTCCCTTGACCTCTACAAACATATCATTACCGCATATTCGTGTGAATTTCTTATTTATTTTATGGGACAGTTGGTTTGTTCGTTAGATACCATGAGTATCACGTCCCAGGTTGGGGGTTCAATTCCCATCTAGGCGTATCTGCATCTAGGTTAGAGGGCTGCAATTAAAAGGCAAAAATATGCGTATATCTGAATAAAAAGGATGTCAGGATAACATAATTACATCAATATCCTTTCTCTGTGATAAGACTCTAAATTAATTATTTGACGGTTTACTTGGTTTAGTGGTTAGATACCCTGATTATAACGTCGCACAGCGTGGGTTCAATTTCCACCTAGGAAACATTTGTGGGCATGAATAAATCTGCTTCTTCTGTGTCTGGGCGCAAATATCTATAAAAGGATGTATTTAAAAATTTAATGTATAGAATATCAGCTATGCCATATTAGGTACAAGCAGTAAAGGCTCTGCTTGATTTGGGATCAGATAACCGTGTGTGGAAAATGTCCAAATATATTTATGACTATAAAAATAAAAAAAGAAGGAGATACAGAGGAATTAAGAACCTCCTCCTTTTTTGAAGTCGGTTAAAAAGCGGTCAATTGCAAGTCTGATTCGCACTACCGAGGGTTCCAGACTTACTTGTACTGTAAGATCTTGTATCTTGCCAATTTCGATGATCCTGTCAACGGTACCCTACAGATTTTTTTTGATTGGTGAGGGGTGTATAAATGCGAAAGTATTTCTGCCCCATTAGATTGTAGATAGAGATGTCAGGAAATAGCAGTTCTCTGCACAAGTATACCTTTCACTTAGTATACTTTTACTTAGGTTATAATTATAACCTCTAAATCTCTTTTTTAAGTTGTAAGTACCTAATTATTGTTATTTTCTATTTTGTAGTCTTGTCATATTTTTTTTTTTTTTGTTTTGTTTTTTAATGTTACCTATAATAAGTATTTTGTAATTGTTAAATATAAAATTATGTAAAATTGAAATTATAAAATAGCCAAAAAGTCAGAATAGATAAAATTTTATATAACAAATAAAAAAGAATGTAACCTTGCTGAGTTTCTTGCCGGTTCTTCTCAGTTGAAGGCTGACTTCCGAACCGGTTGTAGCTTCAGTAACTTTAAATTTGACCTTCATAAGTGCCCTCCGAAGGCCTAAACTGAATAAATGGTTTTGAATTTGAATTTGAACTTCTTAATTATTGTTATCTTTCGTTATCTTGTTAGATCTATTAGAATTAAAAAGTATTTAAAAATTTAAAATACATAATTATATTTTGAAAAATTTCAATAGACAAATAGAAAGATTATATAAATGTATATAAAAAATTATACAAAAATCTTAACCTTACATCCTTACCAGATATTCTCAGTTGCAAGCTAACTTCCGAAGCGGTAGTAGCTTCATATCGTTTACCTATGTTTACGTGCATTCTGACTAAATAAATGGTTTTGAATAAATTCAAAAAATTCTAAAATTCAAAATTCAAAACCATTTATTCAGTTTAGGCCCTCAGAAGGCACTTATGAAGGTCAAATTTAAAGTTACTGAAGCTACTACCGGTTCGGAAGTCAGCCTTCAACTGAGAAGAACCGGCAAGAAACTCAGCAAGGTTACATTCTTTTTTATTTTATTAAATTCTTTTTTATCTATTCTGACTTTTTGGCTATTTTATAATATCAATTTTACATATTTTTATATTTAACAATTACAAAATACTTAATAAAGCTAACATTCAAAAACAAAATATGAATAAAACATTTTCCCCGGGAACGTGGACAAAACTGCGTGGGGGAAGGTATTTATAAAACAATCCACGTATCCGCATATGAAATAATTGATGTTGAGTCTGTCCGTCACAGATAAAGGTTATCGATGTCATAATATAATGCGGAATTAAATCAACCATTGTTTAAAATTTTCATTCAAATATGCGTATATTTTGCCTTTTATTTGCTCCCCAATGATATTTTTAGGTGAAAATGCTTTGAAAATAAAGCCTTCGTTGGAGGAAGACAGTATTGCGAGGTTCTATCGAAATACTTCAAAAATATTGTACAATATAGTGTCGATGGAAATATTAATACCTACTAGAGGCATTTTTATTTATTTATTTATAAATTGTTAATAAAGCGTTTTAAAGAAATGACAAACGGTCTCTTGTTGAGCTTCTCGGTTCTCATACCGAAATAGTCTTTGAAAAGGCTCAAGTGGGGTCAGCAACATAAGTAAAACTCCAAATTTACAAAACACATGTAGGTACACAAAAAGGAAATATTTTTTTTTGAGATGTTTAAATAGTGTAGATTTTCGTTGACATATTTACAAAACACCTGTTTTCTTTAGGGGGCGTCCATTAATTACGTGAGGTGTTCTAGGGGGGGGGGAGCTAAATTTTTCCTAATCTCACTTTATTTTTCTAGCACAAAACGGTGTAAAATTGCGTGAAAATTGATTTCTAGAACAAAATAGTGGCCCAATCTGATTCAATAGTGTTTGTCGTATTCATCCGAACCACTCCCCTCTCTCTTTTTTCTCAATAATACAACGTTTACAGTCAAAACATAAATTTAGAAGAATCTCACGTGAGATTCAGGGAGGGGGGAGGGGGTTGAGGAAAATCTTACGATATCTCACCAAGGGGGGAGGGTAGGGGGGGTCGAAAAATTCGCAAAAATACCTCACATAATTAATGGACGGCCCCTTATCTTTACTCAATATAGACGACCCAGTTGACTAGATGGTACTCTAACTGCCACAACGAACATCGTGGGTTCGATTCCCATCCAGGACAAAAATTTCTGTGGAAGAAACATATATGTCTATTCTGTATCTGAATGTAAATATATATTTATGTATTTAAAAATGTAGAATATGCAGTTTATCAGTTATCTGGTTCCCATAGTACAAGCTCTGCTTAGTTAAGGATCAGATAGGATTGTGTAAATAATGTCTCAGGGTATTTATTTATTAAGAATATGTTGTAGCGTACACTTGTATATTTACTTGCATATTGCCAACTAATTGACTCAGGCGTGGCCTTGCAGAAATCTACACTAATATTATAAAGAGGAAAGATTTGTATTTTTGTATGTAACGAATAAACTCAAAAAGTACTGGACCGATTTTAATAATTTCTTCATTAGAAAGCTACATTATCACTGAGTAACATAGGCTATATCACATTTTCAAAAATATTGAGGGATCCTTTCTTAAAATCCAATAATTTAACACAAGGTGTAAAAACTGACCTAAAAAATTACATCGCGTGCGCTATGAAAGCTATTGATAATAGAAAGAACAAAATAATGTAACATCCCTAGGGAACGCGGGTAAAACCGCGGGGGACAGCTAGTATATTATAAGATCATACAAAAAACAAATATCTAGTAACTAATTAACTCCCAAAAAAGAAACTCAACAGGAAATCGACACGTGTGCTTCTACACGAAGCATCTAGAAGACTTGACAGAGAAGGAGATCCAGCAGAATTAGTTACAAGATATTTGTTTTTGTATAATCTTGCACATTGCTGTTAACTCTGAGTGTTGTCCACTTAACGAATATTGATATCATCTTTTATTTTCCTTTTTATGAAACGATTTAGTTCAAAAGGCAATATTTTTTTATAGACAAAGAAGTTTGTTTGCCGTTTTTGTTCACCGTTTCTGGCAAAAACCGATTTGATTTTATATTAAAAAGAATTAATGTAAACTCTAGGTGAAATATGATATTAATAAAAAAATACTTACATGAATAATTTAAAAATATTATAATTTATCGCCCTTTTTAGGGTTAGTGACATAGTTCTTGTTTTATTTTTATAAAACTTAAAAGTATCGAATTTTCAAGCCCAAAATATATGTCAAAAGATTAAGGATTTACATATTATTGACATTGGGAGAAAATAAGTCTTAATTAAATCAAATATCCCGGGACATTCTTTACACGCGGCCATCTGATCCCAAACTAAGCAGAGCTTGTACTATAGAAACCAGATGACTGATATTACTACACATATGTACTGGTTTTTTATTTTCTAAATACAAAAATGTATGTTTACATATTTACGCCCAGAAACAGAATAAACAGACATGTTCATGCACACAAATGATTGTCCTGGGAATCGAAACCCCGACCTGTGACTTGACAGTCAGGGACGCTAACCACCAACCCAACCGGCTTGTCAATTATCCTGGTACATACGATACACACTCCTATCTATTCCCAAACTAAGCAGAGCTTGCTGATATTCTAACGTTTTGTAAAAAAAAAAACAATCAAACAATACTTTTTTTACCATGGCAACAATTGGCAATCGACTGAATTAAATACAGACAGTTTACTTATTCTTTAACTGTATATTCATTTGCCGATTTCAAGCAGTGAGCATATACCTACCTACTATAGTATCGATAAATAAAAATCCCAAATAATATTATAAATGTGAATGTAAGTTTATTTGTTACGCTTTCACGCGAAAACTACTTAGCCGATCATCATGAAACATTGTACACATATTCTTGGAGGTATTAGAAGTAACATAGGATACTTTTTATGCCGGGAAAATGTTACATCCCTCGGGAACGCGGGTGAAACCGCGGTGGACAGCTAGTCTATATCTTTACTTATATTATAAAGAGGAAAGATTTGTATGTAAATATGGTTGTTACTCTTTCGCGCAAAAACTACAAAACGGATATGAATGAAACATGGCACTTAGATAGAATTGCCCAGGAATTATATATAGGCTATTTTTATCCCGGGAAAATGTGATTTCCCTCGGGAACGTGGGTGCAACCGCGGGGGACAGATAGTATTAATAATAAATAGAAATCATTTACAAACGATACAATTATATTCGCAAATAAATTGTTATAATATCTTGAACTAAATCTTGTACCTATTAGGTATCTAAATTACTGTCACCCAGTGTGAAATCTAGTCACAACATGTCACACGCACCTTTGATTATGAATATGTATGTGTATTATTGTGTATATTAGGCGTGGGTAAGCACACAATATGATTTCAATAATTATATAATAACTGTTCTTTACGGTTTCACCCGCGTTCCCGAGGGATGTTTAACATTCCCGTGATAAAAAGTAGCCTTTGTGCTATTCCAGACTGTAAAATATCTCTGTACCACACTTCATCCAGATCTGTTTTGTAGTTCTGGCGTGATAGATAAACAAACATCCATCCATCCAAAATTTCACATCATGTATAATATTATGTAAGATTTTTCATGCTAGTTTTTTATCTTTTTCCTTCTCCCAAAATTAATTAACCCAAGTTTTTTTACTGACTTGAAAAAAGGAGGTCTCAATTAGATTTTTTTTTTGTGTCCTTAAACCTGTCATATCGTATCTCATTTAGTCTGCCACTAGTTACGGTTTCGGATATCCCATAGTACCTATAGTTAGTTTCACGGGGCTCCATTACATTTCTGGACATGTACTGTCGGCCAAGAAAGTGGTGTCCCAGTTTTGATTTAGTTTCCTAGTCATCGAAAATTACAACAAGGTTCAAACTAAAAATATATCCCTGAAAGAGATGCATAATAATGACGTAAACCTAATTGATAAGTATTTATACGTCATAGGTCACTTGTCTTAAGTCATGTACATGACTCCATACAAAATATTATGTATAAAGTTAGAAAAATATCTAGATTAAAGATAAGTGAATTTTTTTTTTTATTCTTTGGGAATCCAAAGTGAGATTGCAATTACAGTTAAAGATAATAAATATCCAGGACTTACACACTTATACGCACGGCCATCTGATCCCAAACTAAATAGAGCTTGTACTATGGAAACCAGATAAGTGATATACTACATTACTACTGTTTATTTTTCTAAATACATACTTATATAGATATTTACATCCAAACACAGTACAAACAGACATGTTATTGCACACAAATATATGTTCTGCGTGGGTATCGAACCTGCAACCTTCTTTTTTCTTTTGTTTTACAAGGTGGAAAACGCTTTGCGCGTTCGACCCCCCGCCTTGGGAGCGGCAGGGGGGATATGTGGGACTCCCTCTCTCAAACTCCCCTTCTCCTAATGAGAAGGGGCCAGAGAGGTTTACCCACTAAAAAGCACCTTGGCGTACCCTCTTTCCGGTTTTGTTGGGTATCGTGGCACCCGCACTTGGCATTCTCCACGATACCCACCGGTGGCCCCAGCCTCTGCCGGGGCTTCCCGCGCCGATGGGGGGATGACCGGTAACGCGTGGCCATCCCCCAGACCGCCGAGTGACTTGTCACGGCAGGTGGAGGACTCCCATCCTCCGCCCGCAGCCACTAAGGGTTAAGGCGTGCGGCGAAACGCCGCCGCCTCATCCCCGGCCGCCTATGCCGGAGGGGATGCGCGAGGGGATCTATCTCGCGCTCCCGCTCCGCGGCCTCCTTCTGCGAGATAATAGACTCGCAAAGTAGTAGTAGCTCCGTAAGGGGCGTCCTCCAGGACGGACTTCCACCTGTCTCGCAGCCGGCGCTCCGTCATCCGCCGGGAGGCCTCTACCTCCTCAGGGTTCGGGTGTTCACCTCTCGCCCGGGCCCTGGACCTCACTAGGTAAGTCTCAGCCTGCACCCCCGCGTCCAAATCGCACGGGGGGGTGCAGGCGAGGAGGCAGGCCGCTGCGTGAGCCACAGTAACATAGGCCTTCACCATTCTTCGGGCCACAGTTCTCTGTGGCCCCCGCAGCAGGGCCCTGTTCCGGGTAGACAGCTTGTCCGCCCAGATTGGGGCCCCATATAGGGCCATGCTCCTTACCACGCCGGCATGAGGAGCCCGGCCCCCCGACGTTTGGCAGGAGTCTGCCCAGCGCTTGGGCGGCGCCCTTGATTCGGGGAACAAGTCTTCGGAAGTGCTCCCTAAAATCCCACTTGCGGTCCAGTGTAAGCCCCAGATATTTAATGTGGGGCTTTACCTGGACCGCACCTCCTCCGATTGAAAGCGCCGCATCCACGGGCAGCCTCCATGCCCTCGCTCGCCCCCCGAAGACTATGGCCTCAGTCTTCGGGAGGGCCACTTTTAGGCCGAGCTGCTCGATCCCTCTGATCGCCCTCTTTTCCGCGCACAGCCACCATCGTATCGTCCGCATAGCAGACGATGAGTGTGCGCGGAAGCAGTTCCCCTCTGATAGCCCGGTCGTACCCCAGGTTCCATAGGAGAGGGCCGAGTACGGAACCCTGGGGCACGCCGCAGGCCATCCTTCTCTCCCCTCTCTGCCCGTCCTTGTTTTCGTAGAGCACTACCCTCTCGGTAAGGTAGTGCTCCACGATCCGCTTAAGGTAGTGAGGCACTTCGTGTGGGGCAGGGACCACCTAGGGAATTTTGGTCCCCTCCTGCCCCCGCCCCTTATTTCCCCCCTTGGGATGGGCGACGGCTGGACGCCATTTTTGGAGACCCTCATTCTGATGTACCGATGATCAGAGAGGGTCTCGACGTCCTCCAGAACGTGCCAACCAGTGACGCTTGCGGCTATGGCAGGGGTCGCGAATGTGACATCCACTATAGACCCTCCCTGCCGCCGCACGTGTTGGCACTGCTCTGGTTCAGGATCACCAGTCCTGACGCCGTCACCCAGTCCTCGAGGGCAGCCCCCCGAGGGTCCGTGATGGGGGAACCCCACGCCACGCTTTTGGCGTTTAGGTCCCCCATGACCATCACTTGAGTCGGGGCAGCTCTCATAACTACCCCGCTTAGGACCCCCAGGAACGGCTCGAAGTCGCGTAGCGGCCTGTTGGGGGAGAAGTACACTGCTACTATTACAGTGTGACTCCCCCATCTGGCCGCCACGTATCCCGGGCCGCCCTCGGATGGATCTGATCCTCGTCTCTTTGCCTCTAACCGCTGGTGGGGAGCACTTGACCCCTCCCATTATGCGGCCGGCTGGGAGATTGGCGTGGTGGCAGACTGCGCACCACAACTTCTCCTCCCAGCACAGCTTGGAGAAGTGCCCCTCCTTTCCGCACCGGAAGCAAGTGTTGCTCCGGTCAATGCTTGAGGGGCACGTGTCCCTCGTGTGACCAACACCCACGCATGGGTGCCGGTCCAATCGAGCTGACCCTGGCTGAGGACCACCCCACCAGGATCCCACCACGTTCGACAAGGGCCTTTGCCGTCCCCACTGGGCACTGGACCAGGGCCGCTCCAGTGCCATCGTAGAGGGGACGGATGCCCCCCACCTTTACATGGGCCTCATCGCAGCCTCCTACTTTTGCGACGGCCGCCACCAATGACTCCTTTGTCGCCGACTCGTCTAGGCCGGCGATCTGGACGGCGGCCGTTTTTTGCGGGCGGCTAATGTTAGTGACGTCGCCCACTAAAGCTTGCAGCTTAGCCGCCAGTGCGTCTGCCGCACGCCCGCTGTCAGCCCCGGGGACCTCGATTATTCGACCCCCTGTCATGGAAGTCCTCACCCGGACGTGCTGCAGGCCTACTTCCTCCAGGCTCAGGCTGTTGATGGCCTTGGCCATGGTGGCCTGCAGTGTTGTGGCGGTGGTGAGGTCCTTCTTAAGGGTGATCACCACCACCGTCGTCTTCGGAATCTGCAGCGCCTTGGGTTTAGGTGCTGCCTTCTTCACGGGGTGCCTTTGGGCGGGGGGGGCAGACGGGGGCTTGCCCTTGCACTTCCCCTTTCCCCTGCCCTTTCGGGTCACTGTCGCCCAACTGTCTGCCGGCTGCTGGTCCGAGGGGCCCGGTCTCTCTCCCGGGGCCGCCTGAACTGCTGGGACAGTTCCGGTTGTCGGGGCGGGCGTTTTGGGGGCCTTGGCCTTTTTCTTTCTGCCCTTTTTTGGCCGACCGTCACCCAGCCTCGCCCTCTCGGGTTCCGGAGCCGCCGCCGCCTGCGCTTGTGGTTGGGACCGACATGGCCGGTCCAGCAGCCTTTCTCTTGTCGGCCGCCAGTGGGGCGGGTTATGTGCTCCGCTGGCAGGCGCCTGCTCATCTCCTCTAAGCGGGTGTTTATCATATTCCCCAAGGACACGAACAAGTCCTTCCTGAGCTCCCCTAAGGCTTCGGCCATGTCCGCAGCACAGAAGTGCATCGGCGGCGTCGGGGCCGGAGGGGCCGGGGTCTCATTCACCGGCGTTGGAGCCCCCCGGCTCCCGGCCGAGGTCTCGCGGTTTGAGAAGACCGTACGGAGCGCCTTCATTTCCGCCTCACAGTGAGCCAGTTGCTCACGCATCCTTTTGTTGTCCGCTTTAAGGGTGCGGATCTCCTCACTCTCTGTCTTTGTTGCCTCGACCTCGTCCATTGACGCCAGAATGGTGCGGCAGGCCCGATTCATTTGGCCCCGCACCGAACCCTTCAAGCTGCCCGATTTACGGGCCCCCTCCAGGATTAAGCCCGCCGCCTAGCGGGCCGCCTGGATTGGGTCGGCCGAGACCTCCTGGGCATCCACCCCCTTTCTCCCCACGGGACGGAGCCCAGGGAAGTCCCTTTGGTAGGCGTCGACGTCCGAGTCCGCAAACTCAAATGGGTCCGGATTTCGGAGCCTTTCCCTCGCCACCGCCAGACTCGCATACGCCCCTTAGGGTCGTCTTTCCGGTCGACGTGCCCCCTTTTTGGGGCTGACTCCTCAGACTCCGCTCAGGACTCCCCCCCCCCCCCCCCCTTCGTTGACGTGGCCATGGCGGCCCCGTCCTTCTTTCTGTTAGGCAGGATCGAGTTTCTCTTCTTGGTGCTTGACCGTGTCTGGACTCCTTCCACGGCAGACACCATCGTCTCCTCCCTCCTCTCTACTGCTAACTTCTCCATCCTCACCTCCTCGTCGTCCTTCCTCACCTCCTCACCATTTTTGTTTTTTTCCATTTCCATACTAACCCACGAGAATGGGACGAAATAAAATCGACCCCCGGGTGACGCCCCTTCTGGGGGCAAGGCTATACCTACGAGAGGCTGCTGCACAGGTCGCCAGGTATGTGCAGTGTTTTTACGTCTTGTCCCGACGGGTTTTATAGACTTTTCCCTGTCGCGGGCCGGCCAATTAAGGCAAGCCTTCCGCTCCGGGCTCCTACTACTCCACAACGCCGATACGGTGGAGGTCGTTGCAGGAGGCACCGGGCTACGGGCCACAGAGGATCGGCGTGACTCCTCTGTTTTCGGACGGTTATTCCCGACGACATTGTTAGTGCCGCCGGGCCCGCCCTGGAAAAGGGAAGGGTGGAGATGGGAAGGACGGGGAAAGGATAAGGGTTTGCCCTTAAAACGATGGGAGTGGAAGGAGGGGAAGAGGACCGAGGGGAAGGATGTGAGAGTTAACCGCCAGCCTCAAGTATCCACCAAAAATCGGTGGGCACCTGAAGCTGACGTTGCCCAGGGTGCGCCACGGGGAGGCCTCTCACTGCACCCCATCGAACCTGCAACCTGCGACTAGGCAGTCAGGGTCGCTAACCTTCAAGCCAGGCCAGTTGCCCGTCTAAAGATATAGCTTGTTGTTGTTGATATAGATTTCTAAGAACGGAAAACATAAGAAATAATTTTTCATTACCGCCAGTTTCGTAAAATAAGAGAAGTGGAAGGAACATGGTGGTTAATTCAAATATATTTGTTTTGATGTTGTTGGTTTTATGACGAGGATATTTTGGGGTACTTCCTACATTTCGTTGTGAAAATTAAGTTACGAAAGAAATGTTTTATTCATCGATATACATTTTTATCTACACTAATATTATAAAGAGGAAAAAATTGTATTTTTGTGTGTGTATATGCTTGTAATGAATAAACTCATAAACTACTGTGCCTAATTCAAAAATCTTTCACCATTGGAAAACTACATTCACCATGAGTAACATAGGCCAGCTGTTTATTGCTAGAAAACATTATGGATCCTTACTAAAACTTAAGTAATATTTATATAAAAGGAGAAGCTGACTGACATATCAACGCAAGGCCTAAACTTTAAGGGTTAGAAACTTGAAATTTTGCACCTTTTATAACGTAGGGCAGCACTTAGAAAGGATTTTGGAAAATTTGTATGAAACAATGTGTTTTATTGGTCTGATCAACTTCAAACTAAACGCGGGTGAAACCGCGGGGGACAGCTAGTCATTTATAATTAATATTTTTAACTAAACAGCAAACATTTTTGATTGTCACGGTAAGCCTATTTCGGTAAGGTAATTGGTAATAATTTAGATATTTTAATAGTTTAAATATCCAAGGAATGGTTAAAATTATCCGAAAATAAAATTGTTTTATTTTTGTACCACATGAGCCGACAAACAAGTATACCTACGGTCTACTTGATGGTAAGTGATCACCGCCGCCTAAGGACATTTGCAACACCAGAGCATCGCCAAAGTCGACCCTGAGACGTGAAGTTGTTAAGTCTCATGTGCCTGTAAATTCACCGGCCCCTTACCCTTCTAACCGAAACACAGTAATACAAGTGCACTACTGGTTGGCGGCGGTAATGGGTAAGGTGGTAGTACTTCCCCGGACGAACTCTGCACTAAGAGCTCTACTACTCAAGTATCTAACGAATTAACTTCAAACAAATGATATTTAGGAACATTCTTAATTTATCTACATGATTTTCACGTGGAGACTTGTCTTCCACGAAATGTAGGTCTTATCACTTACCTCTGTTTACTTATTGGGGGGATAATGGGAGTGATGATATCGGTATCATGTTAAGATCAACCATTAATATGCTTTTGAAATATTTTGTAAGTATTTGGCAAGCTTAGTACCTATACAACGTGTAACAAAAATACTCCGTAAAAATATAATTTATTATCAAAGCCAACAACCCTAGTAGGCTGTCATGTCAGGAACCAGATTATATAACAGAAAGGACTACGTACCTATTTTACCTAGTAATTGTCTACTTTAATAGTTTTTCTATATTTCAATCATAAAAATTAGTTCTATTAATTTTTTTGGGGCATACCCCATAACATATTATACAGCGTTACTACGGTTCATAAATATTGTGAATGGACTGGTTATAAGGCCCCATTTAACCTCCTTCCGGCTTTACGGGTAGTTTTGTAACATCCTGTATACATATCGTAATGGCGACATATATGTGTTATAAATAAATATAGGTACTTTACATGAGAACCTTGTAGGTGTTTTCCGTCTTCTAACACATTCTTCTAAACAGTTATGAGTGAAGTAATGACAAAAATGTGTCAAATAACACATGTCATAGGGGCGAGAGTGCTTCATATATTAACTTGAGTGCTTTGATGTTATACTTTTGTATAACATTAGTAGATTCGTAGTTAATATTTCTTTCTTATTTTCGTAGATGTAAAATCAGACACGAGTAAATAATTAAATGAAGATATATAGTAGGATATTCTTCACGGCCATCTGATCCCAAACTAAGTAGAGCTTTTACAATGGAAACTAGATCAGAGTAGTTATATTTATTACTATATATATAACTTTTTTCCACGAAGGACATACTTCTATAGATATTTGTACCTAGACACAGACCAAGCTGACTGACCCGTCATTATTTTTATATAGGTACTTACATGTTGTTGACAGTGAACTCCTCCTAAACGGTCGGACCGATTTGAATGATTTTTTTTTGTATGCGTCTGGGTGGTGCCCTGGATGGTTTAGATTTACAATTGGACGCGGTAGGTGGCGCTGTGAAAGAATTCCTGCCTTTTTGCATGTACTTATTTCGACTGAACGTCGTCGGTCCGGGCAGCCAGTACTATATAAAAATGAATCCCTATTTCCCTTGGTCACGACATCACGCATGGACGGCTGGACCGATTTCGCTAATTCTTTTTTATTTTATTTTTATTTAGTTTGTTATTAGCAGGAGAAGGTTCTTATGAAAGAAAAAAATAAGAAAGTTGCGTGGAAAATTAGGAAATTAGAGAAAACATAACGACCATATTAACTTTTCTAATGTAACCTTACCGCTTTTGACAATATAAATTCTTATAATGTAACCTTATGGCGTTTGACATAAATGTCAGTCGTTTGACAATATCGTTTAAAACAGAGGCATGGGTCGGAATTATATTGATAAAATAATTAATTACCATTGAAAATTGTATTGTAACGTACAGTGAGTTTTTTAACAAGTGTTTGTTCATCACGATTAGTTCAGAGCGCCGTCACGCCTATATCACGCCATATTAAAAGTTTAATGGTCAAAAATAATAATCACTATGTTCTTGGTTTTTTATTTTTATTAATGATACCAATTCGAATTAAATATTCATGGAAGACAGGACGATAATAAACTCAGAACATCAGAGATGATAGCTTTATGAGACAGCATCTAAAACCCTATTCTACTCTGCTTGGAGTTGTTCTATTCACTAGTAAGGGCTTATAAGCGGGCACCTAATACTTTACCGCTTCTAAATTTAAGATTCCAAGAATCTATTTATTTACGTGAACTTATTTACGCATGCCGCAGCATGTCCTGATAGACAGCCGATAAGGATAACGAATTTGAACCCGGATTATCCGGGAAGCCAGTCTTAGGGTTGAAATCCGATTTTTGTTCAATATCATTAGTAGGTGATTTGGCTTAAGGGTTGGTATTGAAGGTATTTACATTTATTTTTAGAAAAAGATTAGTATTATAAAAATGTTGCTTATGGTGCAGTAACAACGAGTGTCACGCCGGTCATAGGTTCGATTCCCACCCAGGACAAATATTCGTGTGCGTAGATAGACTCGTATATGTTGCGAAAGTATTATTTTGTTTTTAATTTTTGTTCTGTATTTCATAATGTTTATATAAAAAAAATTGTGTACCTTCTTTAGTTATAGCATTGAATGGGGTTAAAATTTACAATAAATAATTAATTAAATAAAATGTATTTTTATAGATATTTATTTATGGATGGATTATACAATATGTAACAAAAACCTGTGTTCCTTTTAGGAACTATTATATTTACCTAAAAAAAAGAAAAATAAAAAATAGAAGAATGTACAATTAACAATGACCCTTATTAACAGCAGACTTTGAAACGTGAAAGAATTTCAGCGTTATTCAACTCATTAACATGTGAAATAGCTAATTATGTTAATTAAACATAGTGAGAAACTCAAAAATATAACTAGGCAGACCTCTAAAAACTTTATTTTGAAAACGCTTAAAAATACTAAGGTATGCTATCACTACATAGTATAAAACAAAGTCGCTTTCTCTGTCCCTATATCCCTATGTATGCTTAAATCTTTAAAACTACGCAACGGATTTTGATGCGGTTTTTTTTTATAGATAGAGTGATTGAAGAGGAAGGTTTATATGTATAATACATGTGACATCCCTCGGGAACGCGGGTAAAACCGCTAGTTAATAATATAAATTCGAAAGTTTGTTAGAATTGATGGATTATTGTTTCTCTTTCAGCCATAAACTTCTTAACGAATTTTAATGAAACTTGGCTGATACATAGATTATAACCTGGATTAAAACATAGAATAATTTTGATCGCGGAAAAATGTAACATTCCTTAAGAACGCGGATGAAACCACGGGAAACAGCTTGTTTAACATAAATATACGCCGTTCTATAAAAAACAAAGGAATGGCATAAAAGTAGAGCCCAGAATATTAGATTTAATTAGTTCTGAATAATATATATACCGTCGGTATCTAAGGAAGACGTACAATGAATGCTCTGCTCGCAATTACTTTGGAACAAATCAAATCAAATTAAAAGTCACTTGGTATTGAAAAAGTACTGTAATTTTCTTTCTAGGCGAAAACTTATTTTCGGTCCTTTTTTTTGAAGAGACATGCTTGTTTTGCGGCCACAATATCACCATACGTGATGCTGTAGTATTATCCTATTAATATTATAAATGTGAAAGTTTGTATGTATGGGTGTTTCTTACTCTTTCATGCTAAAACTACCAAACGGATTTGGATGATACTTGGCACATACCTATATAAAAAATACTCCTGAATAATACATAGGATACTTTTTGGCCGGGAAGAAGACATTAAATACAAAAGAACTGACACTCAACTGCATTTTTTTTAATGCCTCATTGTCTTGCTTCACTGACCTACCTCAGTTAGGTTAGGGTCATAATAGGGTTATAATATTTAGAAATAAATTGTATAGGTTATAAACTTTTTTTTTTTATTTTCTTAATGCGTGATATTATTTTTATGTAATAAATCTAAGGTCGTTTTGACAGGAGTAAGTAATTGCATAGTTCATTGCCGGCTCTTCTCATTAAAACCAACCTTCTGAATCTTTCACTTCTGACATTAGTCAGATAATTCATAAGAGCTTGTGTTTAACTATTGATATTTGATTTAATAAAGTTATACTAATACTTAGGTAACATAAGTTCAGAGTCCATGCTAAAGTTAAATCAAATAAGAAAGCAATGAAATTTTAACGAAATCGTTTCAATGTGAGTTATCAAAGTTTCGAACATACAAATCCAAGGGGGATTGCGAAACGAGCGTCGCAAGTAACGTACCAAGAATTAATATAAGCAAGTTTGTTACGTTTTGTACCTTTGAAATATGAGAGGTTATGGAAGTTGGCGGGTTAAAAATTAATGAGTAAAAAGTTTCGTTTGTAACCTGATCGTTGAAACAATTTTATTATACTTACTTTCTTAGTAAGTTATATGTCGTGGTGACTCAGTGACTACGATGGCCTCTTTTTATTTAAACTTTTTTGAAGTTATACTTCTTATGGCGCGATAGGGAAAAATTATGAAGGAATACCCTGAAGTTAGCCGATAACGGTCTCTCCGGAACATCGTACAAATTGCAACTGTCAGTGTCAATGAGTGAGTAGCGATATTGTGCTACTGGCAACGGTCGCCATTTTAATTAAAGAAGAAGATATTATCGAAATGATAATCCTTCTCATATCTGTCAATTAAATATTTATAACTATTGACACCACGCTTTTTTTACAATAAAACATTTGTTTTCTTATTCAAACTATTAATAACTTATATTTATTAAAAAAATTACATTATTCTTAATTAATATTTATTAAAATTTATTTTCTGTTTTTTAGTTTGGTTTTCTATATAAAGCGTGTTTTTTAGTTTTTTTTAACTATTATTTATTTTTAAGTCCCAAAAACTTAGGTAACTGGCTCGAATATTTCTTGCCAACTTCAAAATCAGAAAACGAGGGTACCTAGTTTTAAATCATATTCTAACGTAGTTGAAAAGTAATTAATTTAAGTGAAGCAAGCGAAGGTAGGAAAAAAGTAAATAAAAATAGTCAGTCGCCCGCCGTGTCTTGTATGTAATTACGTTAGGAGACTACTTAGCTTCAATGAAGACATAGAAATAAAGTAAGTAGGAACTCTGTGTATAAAAAATATTTTCGTTAATTTCTATAAAATCGTGTTATATTTTGATTTAGGGATATCGTGATTGAAATACAGTATCAAGTGACGGTATATTATATAAGTTTTTTGAGTAGTAGAGTTTTTAGTGCAGTTCGTCCGGGGAAGTACTACCACCTTACCCATTTCCGCCGTGAAGCAGTAGTGTACTTGTATTACTGTGTTTCAGTTGGAAAGGCGGGGAGTCCATCTCTGTAATCTCTCGCCTGCCTGTGCACATGAGACTAAACAACTTCACGTCTCAGGGTCGACAACGCATTGGCGATGTCTCTCGTGTTGCAAATGTCTGTAGGCGGTGGTGACAACTAAACATCATGTGGACCGTCTGCTTGTTGTCGACCCATGTGTATAAAAAATTTTAAATAAAAAAAAAATTATAACGCTCTGCTAGAGGCTGCGAGAATATAGGTCTCGTTACTAACTGAAAGCTCTGGCTGGCAGATGTGATAGTGTTCTGCAGAAGCATTGGGTTTCAACCTTGATAAATCCATGCCCAGCAATTTTTTTTATATAAACTGACATTTTGTGTATGTATTAAATTTATTTCTTTTTTAACTCTAACATGTCTTGGTAGTTTTAAGAAATGGATCCTTTGTTGTCCGAATAAATAATTATAATAATTACTGGCCTCTTCTTACCTGTTCAGGGATAATGGGTGTGCAGAAATATTATGTTCGTCTCAGTAGAAAATTGACTTTCATACCGATGCCAACCTTAGGTTTCACCTTTAAAAGTACCTTTCCTAACTAGAGTAATAAACCAATGAGAATATCGTGACCTTTTAAGTTGTCTAATGGGAGACCTTTAGTTGTTAGAGCACCATATTTTACATTCTTGTGAGTTTACGACTCCATCTAACTGACTTGTAATTTTTATGAATAATTGAATTGCAATATTGTATAACTCCTGAGACATTCATTACACACCGCCATCTGATCCCATACTAAGGGATACTTAAAATACAAGGTACTTATACTTAAAAATATTATTATTGTATGTATATAGGAGTTTGGTAACAAACACCGCCACTCGAGAATTTTATATGTTTGATTATAGAGACAGTAAAATTTTTGCGTTTGCATGTATGCGGAGAGTAATCTCCGGTACCACGGCAACAATTTGATTTTATTTTTAACCATTCGAAAGATGCATTATACATGATAGTTACAAGCTATGTTATAATCCTGTTACTGCAAATGTTCATAGGGGGCAGTGATCAACCACCATCAAGTAGACCGCCTGCCTTGTTATCAATCTACCAACATAAATAATAACTAAATTCTAGATCTCTGATTAGTATAAAGTCTACATGAGATTTCCTAGATTGATTGCTTCATCTTTCCCACAAAAATAAAACGCAAATTACCATAGTAATATTTATTAACATAAGAGACTACATAAAATATGCGAGCATTATCTATAAGTAAATCGATAAACTAAGTATTATTCGCCGGTGGTTGAGACCGGAGATCCTAGCTTCCCAGCAAGGTAAAGTACAGTTTTTTGTTACGTGCCCAAGAGCTGGCTACAATGCTTACCACACCTGACTTTGGGACGTCAAATATCAGATTGTAGATCTCAGTACTGGCTACTGCTTTGAAAATATTTTTTTTAAATCATCACTAAAGTTTTTTTTTTTATATATGGCGGGATTGCGATTGACCTCAATCTCACCTGATGATAAGTGAAGATGAGGCTGATAATGGAGCTCGCTTTCCCGTTAGCAGCAAATTATATTTTCAAATATCCTCAAAGTTTTATGGCTGGTCTAATAATCCAGGGCACAGAACAGCGCGACTCCTCGCTTGATCCAGTGCGGCTGCGGCTTGTGGGTGGCCAGCTCGATGGTCATCACGTAGTTGGTGGAGTGGCCCGTCGTGGACAGCGTGCCGGCTCGCACGAGGGTCTTGTACGTCGGACACTCGTACAGGCCCTGCTGGAGCTTGTGGTTCTGTTCTGGCTTCATGTAAATTATTGCCATTTCTGAAAATAACAAAATCAAGACTGAATGCTGAGGTTATGAGTGTTAAGGTCATTTGTAGTACCTGCCTGGCTGGCTACCATCTTCATGTTAAAAATCAGTCTCCAAACAGGCTTCCTGTTTACCATCTTTGGGTACATCTATGGTAAGAATATGAAGCAAATTTCTGCTCGCTAATGTCCCTGGTCTTGCAAATGTTCAGTGGCGTTACTGTTGCCATTACCACAATTTGACGTGCCCGGCCAAGCGACCCCCACTTGCCAAAAGAACGCTACGAGTTTTACCCAAAAATTGTAAAGTTGTTTAAAATTCTTATGTTCCTGTATCGAACCAGAACTAAAGTTACCAGTGTATAGTTCCTTGGGCCGGCTCTCCTCGAGGCTCATGTCCCCCATGTTCCAGCGCGCGCCCTCCAGGAACAGGCCGCGCACGCAGCAGCCGTCGTCCGGCTTCTTGGCCGGCGCGCCCGCCAGCGCCTGCCGACAACAACAATTATTCAATTTTCACGACCAATATGACGGACTAACTGCTACTAATGTGACAAATGTCATAGGTTCGCATCCTACAATGACTAAAGTTGTCAGTTGAAACATTGAGATTACATCATAGCACTGTGGTAGGGCACTTTATTATACCCGGCTACCCAGCTGAACTTATGTACCAGTTCCTTACTAGGTACTGTGTGTGCTTACCACCTTACTGTAATAAATAAATATTCCGGGACATTCACACACGGCCCTCTGGTCCTAAACTAAGCAGACCTTGTACTTTGGAAACCAGATAACTGATATACTACTTTTTTTAATAGATACTTTTAAAGATATTTGCATACAACCACAGAACAAAGCGACATGTTCATGGGCATAATGTTTTGGTGGGAATCAAACCGACGACCTGCGAGGTGATAGTCAGGGTATCTAACCACTAACGGCGAAAATTAATATGCAATCCCGATCGAAAATCCATGGATTGATGAACCTTTTGATAGTAATTTTAATACACGTAATGTCAAAATTCTAATTCAATCTTGCGATTTTAGATCGGGATTGTTTATTCATTTTTGCCGTAAGCTAACTGGCTCGTCAAACTGTGGTGAGATTCAAATTCAATTCAATTTAATGATTATGGTAAAACATGCATTATACAGTGTAAAGTTACCTCAAAAGCATAAGCAATGGTGTCAATTGCGATGACATGCTTCCTGGCGTAGTTCTGCAGCGCGCCCGTGAGGAAGGCCTGCGGGAAGTAGAAGCCAGAGATCCAGAACACCTTCGGTATGCCGGAGTCCGCCCACTGCTGCATGAACTGCACTCGGAGGCACAGGTCCTTCACCCATGCCGCTGGAATGAATAGACAATATGTTGAGATAGTTACAAATCAGTTAATAACCTGTGAATTTATTTTTATACCATATAGGCCGACAAACAAGCGGACGGCCCACCTGTGTCACCTAAGTGGTCACCACCGCCTATGGACATTTGCAACACTAGGGGCATCGCCAATGCGTTGTCGACCCTGAGACGGGATGTTGTTAAATCTCCTGTGCCTGTAATTTCACCGGTCCCCTAACCGAAACACAGTAACACAAGTGCACTACAACTTCACGGCAGAAATGGGTAAGGTGGTAGTACTTCCTCAGACGAACTCTGCACTAAGAGCTCTACTACTCTAAAACTGGACTACATTATCATTATTTAATCCAGTATTATTTTTTATTTATATAAAACTAGCTGTCCCTCGCGGATTTACCCGCGTTTACGAGAAATGTCACATTTTCACGGGTTACAAAGTACGATAAGTACGATGTAGCCGATATATTATTCCAGGATATGCTCTATCTATGTGCCAAGTTGCATCTAAATCCGTTTGGTAGTTTTTTAGTGAAAGAGGTACCAACATCCATACATATAAACTTTTGCATTTATAATATTAGAAGGATAATAGGTGACTCATTGACTCAGGCGTGACCTTGAAATCCATTGTAAGATAATACAAAAACAAATACCTAGTAACTAATGCCGCTGGATCTCCTTCTCTGTCAAGTCCCAAACAAGGAAACTCAACAAGAAATCGACACGTGTTTCGCTTCTACACGAAGCATCTTCAGGACGTATTAGACCCGCTGTCACTGAGTCGACGAACTACCACCACATACGTGTTACCTCGCCGACCGCCCGACAGAAAGGTGAAAAAGTGTCAAGTGTATGTGTTTTTGTATAATCGGATAATAGGTCATAATGTAGTTATTTGCATTGAAAACAAAATATAAATTATAAAAAAAAATGTAATGGAAAGCAGATGAGGAACAGATACCATTACCTACCAGTACATACAAACTTACAGACTTAACCTCTTTATAATATTAGTGTAGATATATTTAATGTTACCCAAAGGCTTCAAGGATGGGTAGGCTTTCGAGCTCCACATCACCGGGACGGAGTTCTTGGCCAGACTCGCCGCCATGTTTTCTAGCGCTTCTGACATCACCACTAGACCCTTCAGGGCTTTCAGGAGGTCCCTGCGATAGCGTAACAAGTTGTATTATTTTCTACTTGTCCTGTTTTAAGGCACAATCAGACTGTGGTAAGATGATGTGGTTGAAGGTGGTTTATATATTGGTGAAGCTTTTGTTTTACAAACAAAAACTTAAAAGACATTCAAGCAAATAAAAATATACTGAGTAATATAGTTCAATATTGAAAATAATACCAAAACGCCATACTTTCAACTAATTCTAGGAAAATTAAAAGGACAAATTAAAAAAAACACCATCATAATTTCAGAATATATACATTAAAATAATTTCATATAATTTTGTTCAAATAAAAGCTCTTCGGAAACAACAATCAAACACAGAAAATTCATGGATTAATTGAAACATGGCATAAGCATTATTTTTATCTGGTGATCATTGAATTCAAAGCTTTTTATTCAGCCCCTAGGAGGGCAGTCATGAAGCATAAAGCTACAGATGTACCATAGATTCTTTCTTTTATAATTTTTTTTTGTTCATGTATAAAAACATACTAAAAAAAAAGAAACAGTACCTCAGTGAATTGTTGATGACAGTCAACAGTTTATTGTATCTTATAGCCTCTTGAATCAATACTGTGTTGAGTGACTCTTTGTATGAGACGGGGTATCTGAAATTTCAATTTATTATCAATTATTGAAGTCTGTATTCCATTTGGTGTTTTAAAACGCCGCTAGAACAATGTCCCAAAATGTAATAATAAATATAAATATAGTGTAATAACTATTTGTGTCTTGAGTTCTAAAGAATTTAAGTTATTTTTTTATAATATTATTACCAATATTATTGAATGATTTTGTGTTTATTTAACTACATAATTAGGTTCTTGTTACACTGTCATTAAATTAGTTTTCAGACCATAGACCAAAGCAAAGGATTATCTTTCTAATCAACCACTATATGACACTTTGGATTAAATCAATGTCAATATGACACCAAAAAATATTTCTTAAAAATAAAAACTAAGCTTGCCTATAACATAAAATACCGGCCAGTTGGCGTGGTAGTTGCTGACTGCAAAGTTGCAGGTCGCGGGTTCGATTCTCACCCAGGACAAACATTTGTGTGCATGAATGTATATGTTTGTTCTGCCTGGGTGTAAATATCTATTTATGTATGTACTGACGAAAAAAAAAAGTTGTATACGTAATATATCAGTTATCTGGCTTCCATAGTACAAGCTCTGCTTAGTTTGGGATCAGATGGCTGTGTGTAAGAGAATGTCCCGGAATATTTATAACTATTATTGTACAATATAATAAAGTATATTAAAAAATTAAAATGTAACAGTACTATGGTCCACAACTCACGTGTCCGCGATGAGCTTCTGGTCGAGAGGGGTGGGCAGTACTTGCAGGATGTCCCGCGCCGCCAGCTGCGTGGTCTCCTCGGCCGACAGCCCGCCCGCGGCGCTCGCCTCGCGCGGCTGCTGGTTGCGCAGCGTGTCTGCAACGATACCCTCATATCTTTACTTGCCGTTATGGTTAGGTAACCAAGTATGGATAGTGAGCTCTGTGGGGTCTAGTCATTAATTTGATTGCCAGTTGCCAGTTGATTTAACTTGTAAAATTATACATATAATATTTATTTTTAGGTTAATTAATGTTTTTTTAAGTGTATGATTTTTTCATGTGATATTCGTCACAATTAAACATTTCTTTTCTTTCTTTTCTTTTTTTTCTTTTCTTTTCTTTCTTTTCTTTCTTTTCTTTTCTTTCTTTTCTTTCTTTTCTTTCTTTCTTTCATTACCAATCTAGCATAACTGCTGACCCCAGGCTGGGTTGAAAGGGATACGAAAGAAGTAAGAACAGCTAAACGGTTAATTTTCTCATGACACGAATAATTATAACTCTCCAATAAATAGACTTTCACACATGTATAAATCAGAAAGTAACTTCTTATATTATGTTCGTTTAGTTTTCATTCAGTGGTATAAAGTGAAAATAAAAATAAATAGGTAAATAAAATATTATCATACATACTCACATAAATATATATCATATACTATGTACCTCGCACACACTTTCACAATCATAAACAAGTTTCTTTTTTTATATTAATAATTCCATTACTGTAATTAGTCATAGGTAGAGCGTGTCTCCCACAACACAGGGTAACCTAATGTGGGAGCGCAGCCAAATAATTAATGTTGTCTTATTTCTTAGAATAAATATATATTCATTTTTTCATTTTCATATATTGAGGGGTATACAAGCAAATCCGCTTCAGCCCGAAATTACTTTTTTTAAGCTTAATATACCAAATTGTAGCTCATTTAAGTGACGACACTATGGTTACAACATGTCAATGCAAATTTGCTTCATACCCATTTAAAATTCATATATAAAATATTCTCAAAGAGATAGGCAAAGATCTCAATACTGGGACCCAGCCATATTTTAAGTGCTACCATGACAATTGGTGAGTTTCTCGCCGGTCTGCCTGTTTGTCGGTATATTGATATCAATGATTACATACTCAAGCAGGTTGTTGTCTCCGACATGGCATAACTGATGTTCGCGTTGCTATGGAGACCGAAGAGTGAGGGGTCGTCGTTCAGCGGCAGAGTCCTAATGTACTTCGTGTAGTCTTCAATGTTCGCCGACGACGGTTGCTGCAGAGAACATGGTATTATTAAGGACCCTTCGGTTATCCCTTTTCTAAATACAGTAGAATCCGTTTATTATGACTCCGGCTATATTGACGAACCGCCTATTATGACGTAATTACACAACGAAGTTTGGTTTTCATATAAAATTCTCTGTATACAAAGTCGGATATAATGACTTCGCTTACAGTGACATGTCGCTTATTATGACCTATTTTTCTAAATTTTGTCCGTTTTTAGTGACCGACATGATTCTTCACACCTTTAGCAATGTTCATTATTCCCGACGACGTTCGACACGTCGCTTGTTTTTGTTTTGAATCTCAGTTGAACGTCGCGCATTGTTTTTAGTGATATCCTATGTAAAAAAAAATTCATCTCAACGCCGTAAAGCATCTTAACCGGAAACGTGGAAAGATTATGTTGACATCGATAGCGCTCTCCTCACATCTGAAGAACCCACCGATGAAAATATCGTACAGAACATTAATGCTAAGGAACAACTCCAAAATGATGGAGAAGACGAAGTCGAGGAAGAAACATTACCTACCGCAAAAGAGGCATAAAAGACTTAAGAATTATTATCACGATTTGTTGATAGCAATATTGGTTGGTTAATAAGGTTGGTATTTTCACAAAAATGCTTTGTATGACGTCCGCTTAGTATGACGTGTTTGTCAATTCCCTTCGATGTCATTATAAACGGATTCCACTGTATGTAGCATTAGCTGTCCGGGGTTTCACCCGCGTTCCCAAGGGATGTTACATTTTCCCGGGATAAAAGTATGCAATGTATGTACTATTTGTGAGCCAAGTTTTAACCAAATCCGTTTTGTAGTTTTTTGGCATTAATAAGTAGTAAGTAGGATAAAACAAAGTCACTATTACGCAATAATTTTGTAAGAATTTTTACGATCATTTTGAGAATTATTTTCGGAAGGTTTACGAGTATGTGTCTAATAAATTTATATTATGTTACTCAGGTGGAGCCAATATGATGATACTATATAAATAAAAAAAACATCCAAAACCAGCACGTCCAAGTTGCACTTGTGCAAAGTGCAGCTATATCCAGACATTTTTACATTTTCATCCATCCACTAGCATCCGTCCCACGGCTTCACCCACATTCTCTAAAGATCTTATATTTACCCGGAATCAACATATATCATACTAGCTGTCCCCCGCGGTTTTACCCGCGTTCCCGTGGGATGTCACATATATTATACATATAAACCTTCCTCTTCAATCATTCTATCTATTTAAGATTTAAGCATACATAGGGATATAGGGACAGAGAAAACGACTTTGTTTTATACTATGTAGTGATATCACTGGAGAATAGAGTTGCTTTTTATTCGGTAAGAAATCTGTAGCTACAGCTGTTTACCTGCTTGTAGGCGCCGGTGTCTTCGAACATGTACCGGTCGGCGAGCACGGCACTGCTGTAGTAGTCGGCCAGCAGGCACAGCAGGCAGCGCCGGTCCCAGTCGTCCGTCACGCGCCCGCCGTAGTTTATGTGGCCCGCCGTGTACGTCAGCATCTGATAAGCATTTATTTACTATACTACCGGCACGCTATGATGGCCGTTTTGAAACCTATGTGCTTCATTCAAATTATAATTAATTTAGTAATTTTAGCGAGAAACAGTACCAAACATCCATTCATTTAAGCTTACAAACTGCATTTATAATATTAGCAGCCTAGAAGGTAGGTCTTACCCTGAGAGGCACCTCGATGTACTCGTTAAGAAACATGTGCAGCTGCGAGATGCAGATCCGTAAGTCTCCGTCCGTGAACTCGTACGGGATGTTGAACCCGAGCGGCCCGAACTTGCGCCGCTCCAGCACCACGCCGTGGAACAGGCACAGCGAGAACAGCAGCCACTGGAAACACAACCGTATAGGGTTTGTAATAAGGGTTATTAATTACAGATATTTAATCCAATTTAATTTTTTTTTTAAATCCAAATAATTTTTATATTTATAATGACGGCAATTTTTTTTTATAATGGTGATATTAATTTATTCTTTATGCACTGAAGTACAAAGGCGAACATAATGCCTTAGGCATTTTCTACTTGTCTACCTTGGGGTGATGCAGAAATAAGCGAGATTTGTATATTTTTTTAATAGATTGTTAGCCTCAGATGGCTCTTACACTCTTACGCGGACAATTCCGGGAAGCGCTTAGGGCTCTCAACCGAAAATTGACAGCAATAATGTTAAGATCTACACATTTTTAAATGGATAATATTAGCCAACATGGAACTAACACTATAAACTACCAATATTACTGGTCACTACTGAAACTTAAGAAAAGTGAAACCTTAAAATTAGGAACTTTGCTGTCCCCCGAATTGATATATTCGACGAAATCCGGCACTTGGTTAATGTACGCTTTCAGCAAGTTAGCTTTGATTCCTCTAGGGGGCTCCACTGTCATTTTATATCCTGTAAGGTTTATGTCGATATCATAGACGTACAAATACAAATATGCTTTATTGTTCACCCCATATACAAAGAAAATTAAATAAAAAGTATTTTACAAACAATTTAGGCGGCCTTATTATTGACGTAGTATTGTTATTTTTTCTTTAGCAGATATATAAACAGATAATTAATAAATCACTCAGCAGAGTATTAATTCTGTATTTTGTGACAGAATTTGTACGACAATGTTACGAAAGTTTGATCTAAAAAGGCGGGTCACTAAAGGAGATAATTTTTTTATGGATTTTTTTTTGTTTTTTTTTTTTATTTAACCTTAAGTGGTAGAATACTGCGCCATACCGCCCAGGTAAACGCCATGCTATTGCTTATTTCCGAAATATAAGCCTATTCAATTCGAAAAATTCAAATTCAAAACCATTTATTCAGTTTAGGCCCTTGGACGGCACTTATGAAGGTCAAATTTAATGTAACTGAAGCTACCTATTGCGGAAAATATCTGCTTTCATTTTAACAGTAGGCTTAACGCATACCTAGTCAACTATCTATTAACTACTATTTATATTATCAACTAATAACATACCATTTTGCAACAAAGCGACAGGGAAGTGCGGTGACGGCGTCGAAGTCAACCAAAGCCTGAAGTCTTTGTGGACAGCCTCCGGCTGGATGTGCTCCACGTTCAGCTCCAGGACCGGCATCCATGACGGGGAGAGGTGGCAGTTCTGTTTATTGGTAACCCCTTATATATTACTAATATTATAAATGTGAATGTTAGTTTGTTAGTTACGCTTTCACGCGAAAACTACTTAACCGATTACAATGAAACTTTGGACACATATTCTTAGAGGTAGAAGTAACATAGGATACTTTTTGTGCCGGGAAAATGTTACATTCCTCGGGTGTAACCGCGGGGGACAGCTAGTATATTATAAAGACGTTGGATGTATAGTCAGCCATAAGTAGCTGATATCCCCCTTATTCTGCTGATGCAAACTTCGTCGTGCGCCCCCGCACGGAGGCCTCGGAGAGCTCACCTCTCATCGTGATTGCGTAGTTAGCAAAAGAGACAGAGCAAAGAGGCCGCGACGAAACATCGTCGATCTAGTGTCCTTTTGCCTAAGAGAATCGAGCCGCGGATTCAAATATGGAAAACGTCTTTACACCAAAACTACAGATATTATGGAAATATAAAAGTTTCACTGTAAAAGGTTTACTACTTATGATGCTGACCGTACCACTCGAAAGTATGTATACGGAGGGTAAGCTCCGGAGTTATTAGAAATATCCTTTCACTATTTGAAAGAAAGTTTATTCTGGATGGTTGTGAATAGATTTTTAAATAGACAACAGCGGGCGAGTGTTTGCGAGCGTCAATAGGCTGCGGTGACCGTTTACCATCAGGCGGGCCAACAGATTGTTTGTCACTGTAGTAGTTCAAAAAAATCCCGAGTTACATTAGATCCACCGGGATCGTGAGTGAAACCGACAAGGAAAACGTATTCTTCATCAAATGTATACTAGAAAAAACTTCTAGACATTCTATAAATGAAATCTTTCACAAAGACAAGCTCCGATATTTAGCTATAATAAAAGTTATATGTTATTTTTAATATAGGTATTAAATGTAGCCCACCTGAAAGAAGACCCAGTTTCCAAAGTCGCAACCGATCTTCATCATCGCCTCGGCGAGTGGTCCTTGCCCCTGTCCCAGGGAAATGCTCTCGAAGCGCTTACCCATCTTCATTTTATCCGCAAACTTCAACAAATCTAAAAATTATAATTATAAGTTAATATAACATTATTAATTTACTAACAGCAAAATTTTTTTAAGCCAAGAAGGCATAGAATAAAGATTTGCAACACCAGGGCATCGCCAATGCGTTGTCGACCCTGAGACGTGAAGTTGTTAAGCCTCATGTGCCTGTTATAAATTATTAGAACAGGCGGCCATCTAATCACAAACTAAGTAGAGTACTAAGTATTTTACACACCGACAGAACATACAGACATGTTCAATGTTAATGCACATAAATGTACGTTCTGGGTAGGAATCGAACCTACATCCAGTGGCTTGTTGGTGAAACTATTTCAACACCAAGGCAACTGGCTCGTCAAGCCGTACCAGTTTTAAAGTCAAACAAATAAGTGCTTGCGAAGGTTAATTTCAATTAAATTGATTTTGGTTTCGACATACTTCCGACGGCAATATTAGTCTCATTCCCGAGGAGTCCAATGCTTTCCCGGGACAAGATTTTTATGATTTTGCTATGTACCGAGTATTTAAGTAATAATATCAGAAGATAAACAAGCTTTTATTTTTGAACCACGTACATCTATTGCCATCTAGTGCTATCATATCGAGTGCAGCAAAAAGCTGAGTTGTATTCGTTAGTGTAAAAAACACTTTTTTTTATACCAAATGGGCCGACAAACAAGCAGACGGTCCACCTGATGGTAAGTGGTCACCGCCGCCTATGGGCATTTGCAACACTAGGGGCATCGCCAATGCGTTGTCGACCTTGAGACGTGAAGTTTTTAAAGTCTCATGTGCCTGTAATTTCACCGGCCCCCTTACCTTTCTAACCGAAACACAGTAATACAAGTACAATACTGCTTCACGGCAGAAATGGGTAAGGTGGTAGTACTTCCCCGGACGAACTCTGCACTAAGAGCTCGTAACGTAACTTCAGAAAGTATAGTATACTAGCTTTACCCTGGCACGCTTCGCTGTGGCACATTGTTATTGAATGGTTGACAAATGAGAAACAAAACAAGACGGTCGCGGATATGTGACTGATGCAAAAAATTGATATAAACAATCCTTGATGCGGATTATATATCATGCTAAAATTTCAGCTCGATCGGTGCAGCACTTTTTGAGTATTTGAGGCGTACACAAACCAACATAACATTTTTATATATATTATTATATAGATAGTATAGTGTACCGGCGGCGGGGTCGGTGCCGGTGGACAGCACGAAGATGATCGGCGCGAGCGGGTCGGACTCCGCGTACAGCGCCGCCAGGTCGGCCGGCTGCGGCTCCACGAACCGCCCGCCCAGGCCCATCACCACGTAGTCCTGGAAAATTGTTAAAACGCGTTTACGATGGATCTAGAAAATATTTCTCTATTCCTCCATACATGGTCATTGACAGGCCAGTTGGCTTGGTGGTTAGCGACTCTGACTGCCAAACGGAAGGTCGCGGGTTCGCTTCCCACCCAGGACAAACATTTGTGTGCATGAATGTTTGTTCTGTGTCTGGGTGTAAATACCTATTTATTATGTGTTTAGAAAAAAAAAGTAGTTTATGTAGTATATCAGTTATCTGGTTTCCATAGTACAAGCTCTGCTTAGTTTGGGATCAGATGGCCGTGTGTAAAGAATGTCCCGGGATATTTATTTATTAGTATTTATTTATTTATCATGGTAGAAATAAATATCCCGGAATGTTATCCTTCACACAAGGTGATCTGATCACAAATTTAGCTTGCAAGTGTTGGACTACGTGCAGTTTAGTGTTCCATAGTATTCAAGATCATATTGTTGGTCGACAAACTAAAGCCTTCATAGTTGCGAGAGTTTTCTTTTTAACTTCGATATATACAACTACCGCAAATTTTTACACATATCCACAGTAAAAAGAATGGTTTAACTAATATGAGGGAAACCCTTGACACAAAACAAATATTACATCTTTAAAGTTTAATATTTGGTAGACAGATCCCCGAATCGAAAAAAAATCATCACATATTCACCAATATTTTTTAAAACCTGTCAAAAGTTCTTAATTCTATGTAGTTTATTTCGTACGCAAATTAACTAACCTGAAGCCCTGGTACCAACTTATCCGGTCGCAGACACTTGAGTACAAGCAACTTTTGAAATAAGTCGAGCTGTGTATCCAGTGGCTTTGGGTAGGGCAACCTGGAAAAAAGCAATAAAAAAAGAAATAACAAAAATATTTACAGTTTAGGCCCGCGGAGGGCACTTATGAAGGTCAATATTTTGAACAAAATATTTTCATTTCATTTCAAAGTGACTGAAGTTACCATCAGTTCGAAAGTATGATGATAATGATTTTTTATTACTTTTCTCATCTCATTATTTTCATTTCACTATTTCCTTTCATTACTTTCATTTCATATCAATACTTATGGGATAAATAGAAATGATTACTCGCGACCTTACACCCTGTCACAGAACAAGTCAAATAAAGTATCTAACTTGTGCGGGTTATGTGCGTCGTAGTAAGTCTTGAAAAACTTAGTTTGGTTCGGGAAGTCGTTCACGAACTGCTTCATGGTCGCCAGCGAGGCGAGCTGCTGCATGTCCAGCCACATGCGCTCCGATATCCACTTTGGTTCTGGGTTCTCCAGTTCCTGAATATTATAAATTTATTTATCAGTTAATCTTTACACGAAATAAAACTGAAGTTATGTCCCCCGCGGCTTCAATCCTGTTCTCAAGGGATTGTGGTCGAAGATGGAGATCACATAAAGACTTACTCATAAAACTCAATATCAGCCAAAACAGTGGCTTATTGTTGAGAACAACAGATTGCCATGGTGAAGTTGTTAGACAAAAAAAAACTCAATAATCCAACAATAGTGCCCCGAAAGGTCGCTGCTCTCGACCAATGACGTAGTTGATAAATCGATATAATGTCGCCAAATGAACATCTCCGGCTCCTTGTATTCAACGCAGAGCTAATTCTAAGAAAATTCTAATTCGAAAGAGACGGTGCACTTCATAGACACTAATTGTTGTCCTGTTAATAAAATTATAAACATATTCATTACTGTTTTAACAATATCTCAATTTGTCACAGTAGGATTTTGAGCTGGCTTTTCAGCAATCATTCTATTTAAAATTCATTCCCTATTCTTCTCGCCCCTTGGAGCCGATAAAGGTTGTTAAGGTCTATTTTTCCTAATTTCAATTTATTGTAACGGGCTTGTTGGCTTTGTGGTTACGCCGCAGGTCGTGGGTTCGATTCCGACCCAGGATTTGTGTGCATGAACATGTCTATTTGTGTCTGGTTGTAAATATCTATCCAAGTATGTATTTAGATCAAAATAAAAAAAAAGTTGTATATATGTAGTATATCAGTTATCTGGTTTCCATAGTACAAGCTCTGCTTAGTTTGGGTTCAGATGGCCGTGAGTAAAATATTGTCTATGGTTCTATACTGTCTACGTACTATAATGTCTATATTTGTAAAGAGTATCGCTACACTAGTGTCGTTCCTTTTCTTTATACATTTGTTATTTAAAGATCTAAAAAAGATAACAATGAGCAGAACTTTAACTTTGCTTCAGTATGCTCCACTCTCATGTGCTATACGGTGCATCAATAGAATTTCTCGAAATGTTGATATTTTTTATTCTGACGAGTCGAAATTCACTGAAGCAGCATACAAATGCTTTGAAAATGATGTATCATTGTGACACTCGTATATGTTGTGAATGTACTATTTTGTTTAAAATTTTAATTCTGTGTTATGTATAATGTTTATATTATACATAACACTTTAGTTATAGCATCGAATCAGTACCTATTATAGGCTGTAATGGTGTTGTAATTTAGAATAAATAAATTAATTAATTAATTAATGGATAAGACTAGTTTAAAAGTAAGACATGTCCTTGGGGATTTTGGCGCTGTATGCTGTAATACAGGCATTTTGCCTAGCTCAGCAACAGATGCTAAGCTACTATAATTATAACCTAGTCTAAGATATCTTTGTCAACCACTACCATGTATTAACTTAGCTTTGAGTCAATAAATTATTATTATTTAAAGACCTACATAGACGTCACCCCTCAGGTGCTACTGTCAGTATTGATGTAATTTTTAAGGATTTATGAATCTAGAATAAATAATAAATATCCTGGGACATTCTTTACACACGGCCACCTGGTCCCAAACTAAGCAGAGCTTGTACTATGGAAACCAGATAACTGATATACTACATATACTACTTTTTTTTCTAAATACATACTTATATAGATATTTACACCCAGACACAGAACAAACAGACATGTTCATGCACACAAAATGTTTGTCCTGGGTGGGAATCGAACCCGCGACCTTCGGTTTGGAGTCAGAGCGTTAACCACCAAGCCAACTGGCCTGTCAGTAAAGGTTTTAAATGTTGTTTTATGTTATTTCAGAAAACTAACCTTTAATAATCTTAATTTGTTCTTTGATAAACTGTAAAATATATAATAATAAGTGAAATCTTTGTAATCCAATTGGGAAGCCGCGAGTCATTCCCAACACAAGTATCTCTGATTACTTACTGGGAAGTCTCGGTGTAAATCTTGTTAAAAAGATTTCTGAAATATAGCTATTTTTATTTTATTTTTTAAAACGCAATTTCGTCTTTATTTCACGAAAGTATACCTAATACTATTATATACAGGAATATTTATTAAGCAATGCGCAAAAAAATTTCGATGGTTCAGTATCAGTAACAGAACACATTTCCATTATTTGTTTAATTTTTAAAATCAACAAACAATGGACACTATCTATTCATAATAATATCAAAGGGCGCACGCGGCGGTAGAGCCAGCTGTTGCCAAGGCCACGGCCGGGGTGGGCGCCCGACAGACAGTCGTACAGTAGCCATAATATCGATTTTAAAGTCTATATCTTTCGTTAACGATAACTTTATTATTTTGTACTAAAACTTATCAAAATAAAAATTAGGTGTTTAATAAAACTCATATAAGTTTAATTTGTCAAAGTTTACGCACTGAATAAAAAATATTCCTGTATTTATAATGTCAACCTGTTGTATGCTGGCCCCGTTGAGCAGGAAGTTGAACTCGTCGCGGCGGATGGCGCCGGCGTCCAGCAGCACGCGCGCGCACAGCAGGAACGCGAACAGCAGCTTGTGGCGCTCGAACAGGCTGCGGCACACGTTGCCGTACACCAGGAACGTCAGGTACTCGATTATGATCTCCACGCGCTCCACTATATCCTCTGGAATTTGTTCATAACTATATCACATCCTGCGGTTCCATTCTTGTTTCTGAGAGGTTTAATGTACCCCGGGATTATATCAGTAATAGTTTTAGAAAGAATACAAGAGTAAAAACATACAGAATGCAAAGATAATAAATAAATATCCCGGGACATTCTTTAACACACGGCCATCTGATCCCAAACTAAGCAGAGCTTGTACTATTGAAACCAGATAACTGATATACTACATATACTACATTTTTTTTCGAAATACATACATATATAGATATTTACACCCAGACACAAATATTTGTCCTGGGTGAGAATCGAATCCACGACCTTCAACTTGGCAGTCAGGGTCGCTAACCACCAAGCCAATTGGCCTGCAATGAGTACACTGTTAGTATAAGATAATTAATCTATAATATACATTATCCTAATACTGAGTATATAACTAAAACAGGTTAGTAGGTTTAGCGGGTGGAGACTCCGTCTGCCACGCCGCGGGTCGTGGGTTCGATTCCTACCCACGACAAATATTTATGTGCATGAACATGTCCATTTGTTCTGTGCCCGGATGTAAATATATATATTAGTATGTATTTAAAAAGGTAGAATTAGTAGGTTTACAGTTGTCTGGTTACCATAATACAAGCACTGCTTAGTTTGGTATCAGACGGCTGTATATAAATAATGTCCCTGATTTATAACTGGTATCTTTGAAATTCCTTTAGAATGAGCAGCTCACCATTAGGTTCGGTCTCCGACATGCTCCTGATGAACAACTTGACGAACCACTCGAGCGAGTACTGGTACATGGGGTCCACGTTGGCCATCCCCGACAGGCAGAAGAAGAGAATCTGGCCTCTGTTCGCGACTGGTATGTAGCCCTCGCGAGCCTGGTCTATCTCCAGCGTCGTGCGTTCCATGTCCTCCACTTTTATCTATGGGGTTTCGTGAATTCGTTAAGAAATGAGATTGAAACGTATGAGAGTTTATTTTACGACTTGATAGTCAAATGCGATAGAGTGAAGCTCTACCTCCAATTTAATAACATGATAATAAAATTTTCTTTTCTCTATCTTGAAGAACGGTTTGTAGGATTATATTTAGGTCATGTTTGATTCTAATGAATATAGTTATTTAATATTTAAAAAGTAACAGACAGGTAGGATTCTTCAACAAGGGTGTGAAGGGATTTGTGCAGGGTCACCAACGCGTGATCGATATACTAATCGACGACTGAGCTACCAGTAACTAGCACAGGAGTACTAACGAGTATCTCGGCGCTCTTGATCTTGATGGCCTCGAGCGTGAGGATGAGCGGCAGGTCGTCGACGGGCGAGCCCTCGCTGTTGGACAGGCCGTACAGGATGTCGGCCTGCATGTCGGCCAGCTGCGCCGCCATCTGCGCGCGCGACACGATGAGCTGGCCGCGCAGCTCCTCCAGGTCCGGCCGCTCCTGCGCCACCACGCTCGACAGCAGCTGCTCCGCCAGCCCGCTGCCACCACACAACAACATCAATTCTCCAACTATTCAATTATAACAATCCAATCAACTCTGATCACGGTCGAAAACAGGCAAAACTGAATAACTCTTGCGTCACTACAAGACATCAGAATGTATAAAATAATAAAATGTTGGAAAAAAAAGGCAGTTTAGACGTGATAGGATCTCAGTGCGCACATACCTCGGCACCAAGGCGAAGTTAACAATTTGCACTTTCACAGATGTCTCCGGGGTGTATTTAGGGTTGGGTAACTTTGTAGTGATGTACAGACGGAACCCTGCCGAGTAGGGGATCAACGAGTCCCCTAGTTTGAGCACCAATTGACCCGCTTGCCGGAAATATTGTCGCTGGAATGGGCGTTATGAAAATAAATATAAATTTCTACATAAACAAGACTTTTTTTACTGGACTTTTAAACTAGATTTTTCATTTGGACCGGTTTAATGCCTCGACTATGAGTCGCAGGTCGTGCCAAATCCGTTCCGTACCATCATACAATAATATTATACTAAAAGTCAAAGAAAACAGCGAAAAAAAATTATCATCTATCTATGGGGACTAACTTACATTTGTTGCTTTATTATATTTCTTTTATTTCTTATTATAGCGGCCATATTAGTTCACACTCTGCAAATTTCCACAGTCTACCTATTACGGTTAATGAGACAACCCGCTGACAGAAAAACCTTAGTAACAAGGTGTCGTGGACACCCTTTGCATACGAAACCTTACTATAAAATAATAATGAATCATTTATTTCTGACAAAGCATCTATATTTGTTTTGTAGGTACATGTAAAAAGTTACCGAGCTAAAAGTAAATCAATTAACTTCAAATTTACTCGCTATAAGAATTGCGTATATAAGATGGTGTATACTCACTTTTAGTACAGGATCTAACGCTGGGTCCAACTCCTGTCCCACGTTCTCCAATAAGATGGGTTTCCCGAAACGCAGTGCACTCTCGAAGTTTCTAAGCAGATCTCTGTCGTTGGGCTTGCAAACGACAAGCCCTTCTATTTTACCCTGAAATATTGTTCGTTTGTAAATAACTATGTAGAAAGAATATATATTTAAGTGTCTTATAAATAAATAAGCCTTTTATTCCAAAATTTAACAATATTTCGTTCTGCTAAATAATCACTAGTGCATTTATCACAATAAGTCTCCAATTTCGGTGTGCATTGCGGCATAGGCCTCCTCCAACGTCTTCCACTGTTTCCTATCTGTTGCAATTCTTAGCCAAAGGGGACCTAGAGTCAACTTCAAATCATCTTCCCATCTTCTCACTCTGCGACCTCGGCTTCTTGACCCGTCTCTTGGATACCAGACTGTTACTTACTTCTTTATTAAAAAACATTATCATGAGGTGTCCAAATTGCTAGCTAGTATTACTGTCTTGCATTTGTGATTCGACTGTTTTTTCATCAATAATAACAAATAAAAATCCTGGAAAATTTTCATCATTTACTACATACTGATTTTAAATAAATATTTTAAATCCAGAGACTGAATAAACAGTCATATACATAAACACAAAAATTTGTTGACAAGTATCCTATTTGGGCCGAGAGACTGTCCACCTGATGGTAAATGGTCACCGCTACCTATGGACATTTGTAACACCAGGGACATGGTCGACCCTGAGTCGTGAAGTTGTTAAGTCTCGGGCCTATTCTAATCAAAATAAGTGCTCTACTGCTTCTATTAGCTAAATCAAATTTATTTAGAATATTAATCGATGTGTTCAAAGACCTTAGCAAAGCTCATCCATCGCAGAGAATGAAAATCACATATAAATTCTACAGGAAACATAAACAGGCAGTCAAATATAATATAAAGAAATACTTTATTCCAATATCCAAATGGGAGGAAGAACTAGGAATGTTGTCAGGCCAGCATATCGATCTAGTAACCAATGTAAAACCGCTTAACCTAGGCGAAGGACCATCAGTAGACCAAATCAAGGAAATTATAAGAAGTATGAGAAATGGAACGGCACCGGGAGAGGATCAAACAGTAGTCGAACTCTTCAAAGCTGCCCCAATGGTACTCCTGCAAGAACTAACTAACCACATGAAGCGGGCTTGGACCGAAAATATAATACCTACAGCATGGAAAAAAAACCATCCAAGTCCCAATACCTAAAACCAAAAACCCGAAAGCATAAATGATTACAGAAGAATTACAATGTGCAACGTAGGATATCGCATATACGCCAGCTACCTGCTCCTTGAACTGGACAGTATCACGAAAGAACTAGGAAACTACCAAGCGGCATTCCTGAAAAACAGATCCACAGACGACCATATGTTCTCTCTTAGAAGAATAATGGATGAAATGTGGATAACAGGATCTCCCATCTACGTTCTAGCTCTTGATATAGAAAAAGCATTTGATACGGTTGATATCTCGGTACTTAAGGATATATTACTTATAAGAACAAACAAAGCTTTTACAAAGTGTTTTCAGAACCTCATCCATCAAGATTACAATCTGAAAACACTAGAAGACGAGATACCATATCTTAAATCAAAACCAGGATGAAAAAATGCAAGACATTAATGAAAAACAACGACTACCGAAGAACGAATGAAAACAACCTAAGTAAAGGAAAACCAAAAGAAAATCGAAGGCATTAACGCCCACTCAACACCGAACAACATTCATCAACGCTCATCCTTGTCAGCGATACCCGTCTTCCCTACTATCCAATATTGGCTACAGGCTGAACAGTCGGTCGATTGTGGTCAGCTGGTTGCGGTTGGCTGGCCGTCCTTTCTCATCCCAGAGCGTGTCACTCCCCTAGGCCACGCGCTCCTCGGTGTATCCATGGCTACTCCGATACAACTATTTAGGTACCAGTTGCTATAGACTATAACAGTTGTATCGTGGCTGATGCTTGAATGGTTGTATAGGACATGGGTCGGTCGTTGTACTGGCTGAGTGTAGTGCTAAATCATCATCATCATCATCAATATTAATCGATGTGTTAAGAGTATAGTCACCATAGCTCGTATCCACTTGTTGGCCTGCGTCTGCGGGTCGATGATGAGAGGCCAGCGGCGGGAGTTGGACATCAGAACAGCTGATTCCACCGAGAGAGGGTCCCGCGGTAAACCGTACATTTGCCACGTCCTATACAGAAGCTTTTTATACTATACTGTTCCTTAAATATAATCTAGTCTATTACAAAACATGTTTTTTTGAGAATGTCATAGAAAAAACTACCTTATTGTATTATGATTAGGTTCATCTCCATCATCATACAATTTACTATTGGAATCATTAATGAACCCTATTTAAACAGCAATAGAAGTCATTTTTAATGACATATATGTAATAGGGACTGACTATACTTAAGAGTCAGCTATGGAGTGTAAAAGTAAAGGAGGACCATCTCAGTGTACTAAAAAGTGTCCGTTGAAAGGGAACAAATTAAAGTGGCGCTACTGTAGGAAGTGAAGAAACATTTCCCTTTTGTTACAGCACATTTTTTAAATTATTATAAAATATAGACAAACATGAGTATGGAATAAAATTATACAGTGTTTTTAAGTACCCCAATTAATCGTAAATAGCAAATAGAAAATAGTATTAAAGAATTACCGGAAACCAACCCAGCACACTTTACTCTGTTCAAATCATTTCCACTTGCTACACTAGCGCTATTTCGGTGAGAATTCGAAAACTAATTTGCTGTTTACAAGGGGACACTTTTTCGACTAATCCCCCATACAAGATGGTCCTCCTTTACTTCTTCACTCCATAGAGTCAGCGTAACGATCATAATCACTAGCCAATTAGAGTATAAAATGAAGTTGTAATTTACATACATTTAAATACATAATACTTTTATTTTATATACTCTGAGTTCCATTATACAATATATCACCTAATCAAATATCGTATCAACAATGACAGCTAAAGTAAATGTTTGAAAACAACAAGACACTAGAAAAAAAAATGAAAAGAACCGAAAGTGACCCATATGAAGAAAGCATATGAAATAAAAATATTTTTATTCAAATAAGCACTTATGAATAGTCAGACTCTAATACCGGTTCGGAATGTTGTTTTTTACTGAGAAGAGCCGGCAATAAACTCAAATAATTATTAAGTTACTGTTATCAACAAATTAATTTATAAACGTATAATATTAAATTAATTTAATAAGTATTTTGATATAAACCGAGTGGGCACAAATTAATGTTTAGAAATTTGATTAAAGTTACTAAAACTTTGACGAGGAAAATCATGAGATAGAAAATCGTAGGTGTTAGTTTTAGTAACTTTGACCTTCATAAATACCCTCTGCGGGTTTCAACTCAATAAACTTTCATTAAACTTTCAATTTTGATTTTTTTTTAACTACAAATATTTTAGTTTCACAGAACTACAAGGGTGAACTAACCTGATAAGTACAGCATCACCCAGAGTTGTGAGTGGTGTGGCTCCATCCGTGTGGGGGACGTGGACGCTCTGGGAAACAATAGAAAGGTACCGAGTGAATTCCAACCTGAATCTCAAAGATTTCTTACTTATTTGAAAACCGTCACCGCAGCTAATTGACTTCAACACCTGGGGTATTATTCGGGCATTGCCGACTCTGCCAGTACTCTGGACACATTTTTGAAGTAGTTGTCTTATTAATGGTCGGTGTCGATTTGATTGGAAACCTGAACTCCTACAACCATATTATGGCCTTTTGTTTTTAAAGCATGTGGAAGGCGTCGCTAAAAGCAAGCCAGCAAAAGGACTAAATACCATCCTCAAGTCCGGAGGAGCTGTCTCCACGAGCGAGAGAATCGGGGCGATAATATCGTCGTGCCACGTATTTGTATACACACTCTATGAACGCGTCTCCACACGGCGATGTTATCGCGGCGATGCGACGAGTGGCAATATGCGCGCGTAACGTCGTCGTATCGCCGCGGTATCGTCGCTACTGGTGTCGCCGCAGAACGTGGCGCTCTCGCAGCGAGCGCGCTGTCAAACAGAGTGTGTGACGTCGCGGAAACCAGGCGATTCCGGTACGAGTCGTTGCGGGCAAGCGGCGATTCCGGGGCTCGTTCGTGGAGACGACCCGACGATAGAAGCGCGGATCCGTCGCGATTCTCTCGCTCGTGAAGATGGCCCCTTAGCAAAACAGCTCCAGATCTCAATTTAGGCCATGATATATGTTACATTTCAATATAATCATTCAGACACATATCTCCATGCGCTTCGATATACAACATTTAATAATAAATGAGTAGCCAACTATTTAAAGCAGTTACCTCCATATGTATCATCCATTTGCCTAGAAGTTCTCTACGGAATTCATCGGTGAACGGTGTGATGTACCCAACGGCACCTGTAGAACATAAACCAAATTAACTTTAAATGATCTAAACTAAAAATATGCAAAATATAAAAAAAAAACAGTACTAGAAAGTCAACATTTGCTATGGGTTATACCAACTTTAATAAAAAAAAAAAAGAAAGTAATAGAAAAAGTACATCCTGCTATGGTACTCTAATATGAGACCTTTAGAAAGAAGTTATAGTTAAAAATCCAAACAGGCAGACCACCTGATGGTAAGTGGTGTGAATGCGTTGTCGACTCTGAGACGTAAAGTTGTTAAGTCTCATGTGCCTGTAATTTCACCGGCCCTTTACCTTTCAAACTGAAACACAGTAATACAAGTGCGCTACTACTTCACGGGGGACATGGTCATTGTATTTCTGTTAATACGGAATTTGCACTAAGTCCTATCTTCTTAAAATAGATCTAATTTGACATCTTGTAATTGGGATTGTTCGATGCTGCTCAGGTGCTCATTCGTATCGCATGTCGAACCAATTGAGTCATATTTAATATAGGCTGGCTCCAATTTCGATACGTAATTAAGTCATCAACATAAGTATACGACCGCGGATAAAAAATACTGTAAGCACCATAAATTCGATACAAAAATATTTTTAATACGGATTGAAAAAGCAACCAAGTGTAGTCTGAATAAGGTAGATTATCTACTGTGGGTATATACTGATATGATACTAACATGCACTAATAAGAATGTCACCAATCAAGTTAACAATGGCGACGTCTAGTTCCTTGATCGTCCTGATCCATCGGACGCGCTCACTAGACAATCCGTTTAACAATCTGAAATATCAATGAGCGTTTGCGTTCTATCAATCACTATAGTAAAGTCGCCCATTAATTAAGATAACTCAAAGAGAGGGAGGGGCGGAGGGTAACGGGAAAACTTTCCCAAATGTCATTTGGATTTATAGACATCTGCATACCTCTTCTAGAATAAAATAAGTTTAAAGATAATTAATTTTTGTATGACCTGTTAGCGCGGTCCATCCTGGCAAGACACTGGTTGATGTCTTCCTCCATCTTTCGTTTCTCGTCTTCCTTCTCCATAAGGTACGCGTTCAACTTGGCGATGCCTTCCAGCAGCGCTTGCATCTTGGCCTTGGCACTTGCCAGCATAGCTGTTAAAATGTTATATATTACAATTTATGTACAAACAATTTACGTTTTGCTCATAGTTTGCAAGTAACTATTTTATAAACAGTACATATGTCCGCGGCGTGAGGTCCTGGTAACCTGTAAACCAGGGTATCCTAGTGCAGGCACCAGTCTCTCACAAAGGAGTAGCGTTGATAAACTGTAAAATGTTAATTTTAACTACTTACCTAGATATTAAATACCTTTGTAGAGAGAGAAATAAATAAATAATAATTATTATTATTAATTTACGGATAATACAATTAAAAACATTGACTTCTCTCAGTATGAACTCATTTCTAGGTTTTGTCTTAACACTATCGGCCACATTTGAATATACCATGGTGATGCATTTATTTATATTAATAATTGGTAGTACACTAATTACAATAATTAGAACATTTGATTAACTAGAAATTAAATACAAATAACAACATTAAAACTAATAATAAATTAATACAGTCATGCACAAGAACGTCTGGCAAAAACAAGCTAGAATACAAAAAAAAATCAAAATCTTTGATTCAGTTTAGGCCCACAAACTTATGAAGGTCAAAGTTACTGAAGCTACCACCAGCATAATAAACACCAGGTGTATCATACCTTCAACAGCCTGCAGGTCCTTGGTGGCTCGCTCCAGGGCTTCCTTCTTGGGCGCTACGCCCTTGTTCACGTGGTAGAACTTATACATCGCGTGGACCCACATGCAGAGCGACATGCACGCTTTTGACACCTGACGGAGACAATGTCATCCAGATCTAAAAGGCCCGTATTAACTAAGAATGTCATTGTAAAATGATTTATTTATTTATTTATTTATTGTTGGAGGACCAACAGCTTACAAAAATTTGATCAGTTTCATCATACAAAATTGGTGAGCCATTTAGAGGTCCTCACTGATAAACACACAATAATAATAAGATAATCGTTCATGTTTGATGTTTATTCCCTTTTTAAATAAATTAATTATGTTGATAAATAAAGTTTATTTTTCTATAACACTCTTAGTCGATTGTATTTTAAACCAGCCATTGGTTTAAATGGTAGCTCCAAGGAATACAAAAAAAATATCTTGGGGTGTTATAAGAGGCGAGCGAAGAGTATACCGATTCTTACCGCACCATATACCCTGTACCGAATAGACAACAGTAGAAGACATAAAAAGAGTTTGCGTCAGGTATTTGGCGAAGTGTGAAACATAATATTTTTATTTAAGATGCTTTTTAATCCCAAAGAGTAAATTTATGACAGGCCAATGGTGGTTAGCGATTCTGACTGCCAAGCCGAAGGTCATGGGTTCGATACCCACTCAAGACAAACAATTTGTGCATGAACATGTCTGTTTGTTCTGTGTTTGAGTGTAAATATCTATATAAGTATGTATAAGATGGCCGTGTGTCAAGAATGTCCCAGGATATTTATTTATTATACACATAAGCATACTACAGAATACATTACAATTTATAGATAAAACTAGCTGCCCGGACAGACGTCGTTCTGTCAAAATAAGTCCATACAAAAATGCAGGAATTCGCTCGCAGCGCCACCTACCGGGTCTAATTGTAAATCTAAACCATTCTCGAATCTCCACGAACACACACAAAAAATTTCATCAAAATCGGTCCAGTCGTTTAGGAGGAGTTCAGTCACATACACACGCACACAAGAAATATATATATTAAGATAATAAATTTAAATGAATAAAATTATCAATAAAATACCTTAAGAATCTTAGTGGGCTCGTAGTCAGGGTTGACGATGAACCGCTTGAGCTTTTTGATCATGTCCTCGGTGATGGACTCCTTGTCATACTTCATCAGGGAGTCGAGGAAGGCGGTCGGGTCCGCGAGCATCTGCGACCCCGGCCGCCAGTAGTTCAGGATCTTCTCGCCGAAGTTAGCCCCTTGTTCCTTGAAACATAAGATTTCCTTACTGTTCTGACGTTCTTGGAAGAACTTATTTTTCGCGCGTATTAATACTATTTTCGTATTTAGTCTGCGTATGGCTGTGAAGTCACCTGCTTCTTGATTTGAAAGAACATGCTATGATTGCTTTATTTTGATTTTTTTTTGGTAAACAACCCATAGACAATGTTTTAATACCACGGTATTGTTTTCTTTTTGAAGTGAAACTTCTCGTGGCAGGGCTTTGGAATTCAAATCCGCAACTCTTTGTGTGACGAAAAACATGAATGATAATCACAATCTATTTTATTCCAAAGTGATTGATGAATAATTAAAATATTTCCCTGTAATACAAAAGTTTGACTTCTATCGTGTCTTTATTTTTATTTACTGATGAAATATTATGTACATACATGTTTCTCCACACCCTTAAACCTAGCTAATAAAACACTACAAGAACTTTACAAGAATGTTATCTCGGGTTTTGTAGAGCGTCATCTCTATAGCCTTACTATAAGATGTTGTATAGTTACTTTGATGGGTTTGATGTCGAAGACAACGCAGAGCGACTCTATGACGAGCACGACGCCGGCGGGCGGCTTCTTGAGCGCCTTCACCTCCACCACGTCGTTGCGGTTCAGCTCTTGTAGCGCCTTCTCCGCGGCTCGCAGCGCGGGGAGGGCCTCATCTGTCGGATATAAGATTTTTTTTTAATTCAAATAGGCTAATAGACTTACGGTCTACCTAATGGTAAGTGATCAACGCCGCCTGTGGACATTTGCAACACTGCATTTGCTTTATAAAGGGAACTATTAAATTGTCTCAATGTTCGTTTATACATAGTAAATTTGATGGAAGAAAAGGGGGAATATCTTATAGATATTAACAAAGATGATTTGAAACTAAAGAGAACTTAAAATTATGATTTTATCATTAAATATGTATACGAGTATGTTGCAAATGTCCATAGGCGGCGGTGACCACTTACCATCAGGTGGACCGTCCGCTTCGTTGTTGGCCCATGTGGTACAAAAATATATATATATATATACAGAGTGAGCGGTAAGATGCCTTCAATATTTGAAAAAGTAATAGTTGGCGATCATATATGATGAAAAATATTAAATTACTTCTTAGTAAACTTAGTAAACAGTACACCGAGAGTCCGTATTTACCTGCGCAATACTTGGATACGCGCAGAGCGCTATCAACACAGAATACATAGGTACGTACACTGTACAGCTGTTGCCTACCTAGATCAAGACCTCTCCCCATGTATGATATATGTATTATATGTTAAATACATATATGTATTTAGATATAGGACCAACAAGATAATTAGCTTGTATAATTGTTTTCTCTAATAAAATAAATAAATAAATATACCTGTGCTCAAAGCACGAACTTTTATCGCAAACGTATAATCATCGTATTGAGTAAGTTAGCCAAAAACTAATACAATGGGAAATTTAACACCACGCAACATCACGGTGTAAAATTTTCCATACAAACCAGCTTTTTAGTGCACTCGATACGATGACGTTCCGCTAGATTGATTTTTGTTACATAAATCGGAATATTATTTATATATAATATAACTATATGTAGTTAACTATAAGTAGTATAATGTAGCTTCAGTAACTTTAGATTTGACCTTCATAAGTGCCCTCCGAAGGCTTAACCTGAATAAATGGTTTTGAATTTTGAATCAAATTTTATCAAAAATAAGTCATGTTCATAAGTTGAAAAGTAAAAGTAGAATGTAGGAGGTTAGGTAGTTAGTTTATTATAAAAGGCTCAAACCTAGATCTCTCTGTGCATCTTCAGCCATGGCGGTGGTCTCACTCGCCATTTTCTCGGCAATAGCTTGTTCCTTCTCCACTTTGATACGGGCTTCCTCAGCTATGGCCTGTTAATAAACCACTATTATTATTTACTACTATAAAAAATCACATACAAAAATACCTGAAATTTATGCGAAATAGTAATAAAATATTTATGAAGGCTTTCACAAGCTCTTATAAATCGTCTTATTTGTATTTTTGTAAACTAGATAGACAATTCCTTCAATTCGAGTAATAGGGACGAAGGTGTTAGCCTCAGATGGCCCTTACGCGGACAATTCCGGCGAGCGCTAGGGGCTCTCAGCCGAAAGTACATTTAGATTTTAAGCAACAAGCACACTGAGGGTGCCCCCTGTGGGGCTCGGACCTCGGGCTCAGGGCGTTGCGTGGGGGGTCAAAAGACTTTACATTATCTGATTTATTTATTAGTGGTTCTTTATTTCAATACAAAAAACAACAACAATGAATTTTTTAGAGGGAGCGCGGCTAACGTCCACGCCGGCGAGGACGGTATCTAGGCTGATGGCCTTGTGGGTGTATAGTATCGCGAGCTGAAGATTCGGCTGCAGCTGTTTGAGCTTTGGTGATTTCGTCGTCAGACTCGGCGAGGGCGTGCCTCGGTCTGCGAACGCGACTGATACGGGACGGAGTGTAGGACGCGGCCTTTATTATTAGGGGATTAATGTGGTTTATTGCAGAATCAAAATGGCGGCGAGAAGCGCCTTTGATAAATTGCCTGATGGTCGGCAATCGTAAATCCATGTGGAGTTGGAGATTTCGCATGTACCACGGGGCGCCCGTGGCTCTGCGCATGAATTTATTTTGGAGGACTTGAAGTGAATGGATCCGCTTGGGGGCGGCGTGTGCAAAAGTTACACACGCGTACGTCATGATGGGCCGTATACACGCGGTATACAGTCTAAGCTTGCTTTTTAGGGCGAGTTTAGAACGTGAGTTGATGAGGAAGTGAAGCCTGCCTAACACAAAGTTGGCGCGCTTACGCACCGTGTCTATGTGAGGGCCGAAGGAAAGTCTTTCATCCAGAATGACGCCTAAATATTTGGCTTGCCTCTCCCAAGGGATGGGCACGCCAAACATAGAGATGGATGTGTCGGGGAAAGCTCGGTAAGTTGCGCGAAAAGCTCTAAAAAAGAGAATGGCTTGACTCTTAGTGGGATTGATTTCGATTCTCCATTTGCGGAACCAATCGCCTAGGGCGTTGGCTGCGCATTGGAGACGTTTCAAAATGAGGGGAACGCTTCTACTTGAGGAGTAGATTGCCGTGTCATCCGCAAACAGGGCCAAGTGTGTCTCTGGTCCTGGGCATGTCACTCGTGAAGAGCGAGAATAACAGGGGAGACAACACCGAGCCTTGCGGGACTTCGGCGCGAATGGGATGAGGCGATGAAAGTACGCGCCCTTCGACTCGGTAGCGAAAGTAGCGATTCGACAGGTAGTCTCGTAAGATGGCAACGAGCCTCGGTGGCACACCCATAGTGTAAAGCTTATAAATTAAGCCGTCGTGCCACACTTTGTCGAACGCTTCGTCGAAGAAGAGCGCGCCCGTCAGTGCACCGGATTGGAAGTTACTAGAGATGTGTTCAACGATTCTATGGACTTGTTGAACACACGAGTGTTTGGTTCGAAAACCAAACTGCTCGTCGGGAATGAGTTTATTAGCATCGGCATATGCTTTTAATCGAATATAGATGAGTCTCTCATAAATCTTACCCATGACATTGAGTAGACTTATGGGACGATAACTGGTGGGCTCGGATCTAGGTTTGCCGGGTTTGAAAATGCCAATGACGTGCGCCTCCTTCCACTGTTGCGGAAAGTAGTTACACGCCAAGGCGGCGTTGTAGATGGCCACCAGAAGGGTGATAAGGGTCGGGGGGAAGAGTTTAACTAATCGATTTGTGATACGATCCGAGCCTGGAGCTTTCCTCGGATGTAGATGAGTAGTAGAGCTCTTAGTGCAGAGTTCGTCCGGGGAAGTACTACCACCTTACCCATTTCTGCCGTGAAGCAGTAGTGCACTTGTATTACTGTGTTTCGGTTAGAAAGGTAAGGGGGCCGGTGAAATTACAGGCACATGAGACTTAACCACTTCACGACTCAGGGTCGACCATGTCCCTGGTGTTGCAAATGTCCATAGGCGGCGGTGACTATTTGTCGGCCAAAGTGGTATAAAAAAAAAACAAAATATATACAAAGGTGAAGTAGTTTTTACTTAGTAACTGTTACTTAGTCATATTTAGTTTAAGGGTTTTGTTGTTGTCAATTGGTTTAAAATAAATCTATCACCAAATAGGTAACTTCTTTGGTTTTTGTTTTAAAAATAAATAAAAATTAAAAAGTGCCAGTCACCGTATCTATGGCGATCTGATCGATGACCTTCCTCGTCTCCTCGGCCGCCCTCTCCATCAGAGGCTTCAGGTCAGCGAGCTCGATCTGCAGCAGCTTCACTTCCACTTCGGTCTGATTCAGTTTGTTTAGACCTGGATATGGTAATGGTTTATTTGACCAATTTTATTCTGTTCGGTGAATGGTTACCTTTTTTAACTTTAGTATACTTCTTTACAGGCATCTGAAGCAAAACTAAAGAAAGCTTGTTTTACGGAAACCAAAAATCTATTATAACATCCTACATATACTTGTTTTTAAATAAAAAGTTATAAAATATAATTGTATAACTTATGTTATATTCTATCAAATATCGTTCATACTTTCGTGTCTCTTATTCATCACCTGCATCGACTTTCACTGCGATACAGTACACCATTTGTAGTAGCTTCAGTAACTTTAAATTTGACCCCCATAAGTGTCTTCCGAGGGCCTAAACTGAATAAATGGTTTTGAATTTTGAAAATGTTGAATTTATTTGGATTCCATAGTACAAGCTCTGGTTAGTTTGGATTCAGATGGCCGTGTGTGAAGAATGACCTGGCTGACCTAATGAATACAATGTCAATATTACCAGTCTTCAAGGCATTGGACTCTGTGAGAATGGCCTTCTGTTTCTTTTTGAACATCTCAGCGTAGGCCCCCAACATTTCCATGTAGGACATTGGCGTAACGTAGTTGAGGCGGTTCAGCTGCGCGAGGAACTTGGCGCTCGCGTCCACCACGCTCTCGTGGACGAAGCAGCATACAGACTATAGGGAATTTACGTCGCATTATAACTACATAGTATAAAAAAAAGTCGCTTTCTCAGTCCCTATATCCCTATGTATGCTTAAATCTTTAAAACTACGCAACGAATTTTGATGCGGTTTTTTTTAATAGATAGAGTGATTGAAGAGGAAGGTTTTTATGTATAATACATGTGACCCACGGGAACGCGGGTAAAACCGCGGGGGACAGATAGTTAATTATATACTAAAACATACATTTTACTGGGTCTGTATTTGGCTAGAAAGAATAACACAGGATGTGTCGTAAACGCACACTATAGAAGTGAAATTTTGTTTTGTAGGGAATTATTTTTTGTCACACAAAAAGGTTGCGGATCAGAATTTTAAAGCACATCCTATGGAAGAGCGAGGTATGAGACTCCTCCATTTAAAAGGGAAGATCTCCCGCCAGGCTAGGTGATCATGCCTGGGGACCGCGGTCCAACTGTTGATGTTGGATGCTGAAGATGCAGGCGTGTACATAAATGTCGCCATATCCATAAGATCACTACCTTAAAAAAAAAACTGTGATGGGACCATTGCCAATAAATAGAAAACAGTTGACTTCTCCTATGACTCAATAGGATCTGGATCCTTATCTTCTTCAATAATTACACTTACCACCATAGAATCCATTATTTCCTTTGTAGTGTCCAACTCGATCATGTTATCGAAGAAGTGTTCCGCAACGGATTCCAACGCCGACTTGGGCCACTCGCTGAACCAGTCTATGGTGCAGCAGTTCACAAGGGATGGGAACTGGCGGAGTCGGGCGCGGAATATCTGTTACAACAAAAACCTTTCAAACATCAAAGCTAGTCAGTTTAGGGCCTACGACATTTATGAAGGTCAGAGCAACTGTAGTTCTCACCGGTTCGGAAGTCAGCCTTTGAACCACCTACTAGCATTTAGGTGTTGATGAAGCTTGAAGTGCTAATGACTATGTCGTGATGTTGGTTGTGGATTTAAATCCAGCCAATATCTGATGGTAAGATATCCACGCTACAGGACGTGGGTTCAATTCTTACCCAGGACAAACATTTGTGTGCAGGATCATGTCTGTTTGTTCTGTATCTGTGTTTAAATATCTATTGTAATAAGTATTTAGCAGTGGTATATCTAGTGATCATAGTACAAGCAGCTCCGGATCTAACAGCAAACCAGTACTATATATCTCAAACGTTGGAGAGAAGGGGCGCCACTATCAAGTTTCTTAGTCTAGTTCTAAATCGTAGTGCGTCTAAAAAAAATTACTTCTTCAATTAGCTTTTTACGATGAATTCCGAAGATACCCGACGTACCTCTCCTATAGGGCTCATAACGATGACGATATGCAGGTTGCTCCGCACCCGACGCTGGTAGCAGCCGAAGAGGTTCGCCTTCGTCGCGGTCAGGTTCATCTCCATCACCGCGTGACGGACTGACATGTATATCTTATCCAGGTCTTCAGCTTCGTATATGTTAGGCACGTCTCCAGAGCTGAGGATGTTGTTCAAATCCTCGAGGAAAGATTCCATTTTTATCTGAAATATTTGTTCATTACATAGGACTTAATTTATAAAATACAAGTTAAAGACTTCCGTTCTTGTGTTCTAATTCATTATTTCATACTTCCATACTGAATTAACTTAACAAGCGAATCTAAAAGTCCATTGAGAGGGTACTCTTAGTACCTCCGTAGTTGATAAAGACTTATTGAAATTATAGAAATATTGAAAACCATTTATTCAATTCAGGACACTTATGAAGGTGAACATTTTGGGTGCGATCTTAAGATATTATGAGTGTTCCAGGGATAATTCTTGGTAGTGGGTTTCATATAATTTAACGGGACTGTATCCTAAGTGCCTAAATATTCTCATAAATAAGATAAAGTACCCAAATATTTCCCCCAACACACACAAACACACACACACAAGAGATTGACCCTCAACCAGACAACCCCTTACACTTACACATCAACACACAAAAATGCGTACCTTTCCTTGTACTTGCTAGCTTTTAATTCGTTATAGAAATCGCATCTACAAATTCCTCTATGTTTTTTCTATAATATACTACTAAATAAGCGCTTAATTTTATAAAAGTAATATTTATAAATAAGAATTTTTTATTGGCATTAACTTCCTGTAGTTAATATTTAATAGTTAATATACTGATGAATAAAAAAACGATAAAGTAAAATGTGTGCTTCAGAAAACTATCTATCTCATTCTCTCGCAGGCTGAAACCTATATCCTATATTTAGAACCTACGCTTCTTCGTTGAATTGAATTTCAAATCACAGTTGGTTAAGAAGATTTCTTTAAAACAAACAAAACTACGCAAGGTTTTATCCAGGTCAATCGCATCTCAAAACTATCTCCCACAGTACCTGAGCATCAGAGAAGAGGAACACGACGCCCCTGTTGTCGGCGCCGGCCTTCATCATGGTCTGTCGCAGGTCGTCGCGCCACTCCGTCTGCCCGTAGGCCTTCGTGATCTCGATCTGCATGCACTGCAGCTCCGCCATGCTCGCCGCCAGGCGGGACAGCGACTGACGACCTGGCATTACATAACAACTTAACAAATATCTTGGAACAATATTCACAAAGGGTTATCTGAGGCCTTAGCACGAACATTTATCGCAAGCGTAGCGTCATCGTATCGAGTGCGCAAAAAAGCTGGTTTGTATGGAAAATTGAACACCGCGCATACAGTGACGTTGCGCGATTTTCCCTTTGCATTATTTTTCAGCGCACTCGATACGATGACGACAGTCTTACGATAGATGTTCGCGCTTAGGGCAAAATCCTAAACTAAGAGAACAGAGTTTGTACTATAGCTACAAGATAACTGACCCACACACTGTGTTGAATGAAACAATAATGCCAACAGGGTACGCGACATACGCGAGTACCTAACCAGGTCCCTCGCTGGGCACCAGGTACCCACCAGAGCCGCCCATGCCGAGCAGCAGCGCGTTGGCCATGGGCTGGCGCACCACGCGGGCCACGCGGCACAGGTGGGCGGCCGCGTCCGCGAACAGGACCAGCTCTAGCGGCGCCGTGGACGCCAGGTTGTACTCCGACAGGTAGTGCGACAGTACCTCATCCAGCTGACGAGGAGAGAACAGTATGAAAACCAATTACTCTTAATTTACACTAGTTATTATCATTCCCTAACGATATCAGTTTTTAACCTGTGAATGTCTTTTTAAAATTTACCCAGCCATTTGGGAGATAAGCCAAAACAAACAGAAAAATATTGAGGATACTTTTTTGTTCTAAGTACCGCATATACTTTCTAATATAAATCCATATTTGGTAAAAAGAACTTATTTTGACGCACCTCATCCCTATCAGTGATTTCGACGTACTTCTTCTCGTCGGCTCCCAAGTCCATGAAGTCTCCGAACAACATCAGCCTACCGCCGATCACGTCGTCCGGTTTCTTGCCGAACTCAGTCCTTATCTTCTTGTTCAATAAACTAGAAGAATCATTGCATTTATGCGTGTATTGTATAGTCACTGCAAAATGTGGCGTAACGATAACTTTAAACGTATTAATTAAGAAGATAACAGACTCCTACTAATATTATAAATGCGAAAGTTTGTATGTATGGAAAATTATACTGTTCCATGCAAAAACTACCATACGGATATGTATGAAACTTCGCACACATCTAACACATAGGATACTTTTTGTCGGGAAAATGTTCAATTTCTCGGGAAAGCGGGTGAAACCCCGGTGGACAGCTAGTTATTATTAAGTCAAGCTCATACACATACATACGAGTACATACACGGGTAAATAATATAATACTAATAAGAAGAATAACAGAGACTCACTCCTGTTTTAGTATACACTAGCTTTCCCCCGCGGCTTCACCTGCGTTTCCGAGGGATGTTACATTTTCCCGGAATAAAAAGTACCCTATATATCATTCCAGGGTATACTCTATCTATATGTAAATTCATTCTATAGTTTTTGCTTGAAAGAGTAACAAACATCCATACATACAAACTACCGCATCATAATATTAGTAACATTATTATAATATGTCCCCGCGGTTTCACCCGCGTTCCCGAGGGATGTAACATTTTCCGGGACAAAAATATTCCTATGTTACTTCTAATACCTCCAAGAATATGTGTACAAAGTTTCATGATGATCAGTCGAGTAGCTTTCGCGTTAAAGCGTAACATACGAACTTACATTCACATTTATAATATTATTTCACTCGCGTTCCTGAGGTCTGTAATACGCGAACTGCCAAACGCGCGCGGTTAAAATAGTTGTAGTTCATTAAAATTCTCACATTTTCTCAATTATAATATGCAGGTATTATACATAAAAACCTTCCTCTTCAATCACTCTATCTATTAAAAAAACCGCATCAAAATCCTTTGCGTAGTTATAAAGATTTAAGCATACATAGGGATAAAGGAACAGAGAAAGCGACTTTGTTTTATACTACGACTAAACGACATTTAGAAAGACAAACAATAATTACCGATGCACACATTCTTTTGAAATTAAATATTTTATTCACAGGCACTTATGAATGGTGTCTGACCATTCATTCTAACACGGGTAATTCAAAATACTTACTTTACAAACCACTGGCGATCTTCGTCGTTGACCAATCTATCTTGGTACACCCGCTGATGTTCGTGGTACCAGAGCCTTATGACATCGTCTTCGTCCTAACAATAATATAATAGTTTATTTTGATGACGTTTTTATTTTATGTCTCACACGCCTGCTATACCAAAAGTCGTAGGTTTGCTCCCACCCAGCATAAAATAATATATATTCCTTAAAAAGGAACTGGCTCTGAAGAATCACTGTCCAGGAGCACACCGTTTGGTGCTTGGTGGCAGATAACCAATTTGAGGGTGGTAGCCAGCTGTTCCTCACAATGTTTAATTCATCGAAAGCTTAAGCTCATCGCAGAATTCGAACCCACAACCATCGCAATACTTTTATTCCTGGATGTAATTACCTATAAGTATATAATATTATAAGTAAGTATAAATAGAACCTGTAAAAATGGCACAAGCTTTCCTTTTGTTTGGTTTTTTTTTCTTTTTGGGACGGACTAGGTGTCAGTCTCAGATGAAATTTACACCGTTACATCTGCAGACCGCAGTGCCCGCAGAGGAATCTCGACCGAAGTACCAGGTCTCGTTAGTTTGAGATTAGATACCCACAGGTTTAGAATATCCCACGATAACAAAACTGCACTAACCGTAACAGAATGAGGATCCATCATCAGTATCCCCTGGAACACTTTGCTCAAGTCTCTCAGATTGAAGGTGTAGTGCGACTTTGTGGGAGTCGGCAGCAACTCTTCCACCATCGAGGTGAAGGTGTCTATAGAAGCTTTGAGGAACGGTGCCTCGCGTATTTTAACATTATTGGCGAAATTCCGCGTCCAAGATAATAGAATCGTGTTGAATATACCATACTGGAAACAAGAAATGGTATCCTTATAAGCTATGGAAGTCATATTTAATTACATAGCTCATTAGGAAGAAATTTAAAATTTTATTTAAAATAAATTAAAAATAAGGCTATCGTTATGGAAGCCTTTAAGAAAAACCGATAGGGAACTCAGAAAGGTTACATTATTTCGTAATCCATATTGGTCAATACATAGCTACTGGTTGTCATAACGTAAGCGCTTAATTTGACCAGGATAATGATGTTTCAAAAGAATAGTATTTATTTTGTACAAAACATGTTGTGTCTTATTAAGAAAGCAGGAAATAAAAAAAATACCAAATGAAACATGTGTCTTGATTCCCATCACCCAAAATGGGTTAATTTTATTTTTATTTGTTGTTATAGCGGCCATCACACTCTCTGTGAAAATTTCATCTGTCACGTTGACACTCTGGGTACCCATTGGGTGCGACACCCTAAATATTGTTATATTAAAGCAAATCTTGTAAAATCCAGACTTTAATATTCTAAAGTAGTCGAAACATTTTCATTGTGTTAAAAAGTAAAAAAAAGCATTTTTTTTTTTTTTTTTTTATAACACATTGGCCGCCAAACGCGCTGCCGGTCCAACTGATGGTAAGTGCGCCTATGGACATTTGCAACACTAACCTTGCTAGCATATTCCATTTCAGTGAAGGATATGTAATGGAAGTGCCTCATCAGCCGCATGGTGACGGGGTTGCGGCCTCCCCCGGGCGGGCCCATGGCCGCCACTATACCGACGTCTACTATCGTCCTGAAGTCTCCTATATTCTGCCTGTCGTACCAACCTGCGGGGAAAAGTTATTTTAGAATCTGAAGTACACTAACATTTTTTTCTGAATATGGGTAGACCTACTAAACGTGATTACTTAAGGTGTATTGTGTATGCCTACACTTTTAAGGATTTTCCTCAAAATTCAATCATCGTCTTGTTGTAATGATCATGAGACCATCTGTTAAGTCTGTGTTTTATAAATTAATAAATCGAAATCGGTTGGCGTGATATTGAGTTACTCGTTCATTTGTTGCACACATACTTAATGCTAATTTTAGACTTATATGGTTTTCTCATGGGTGCCATTGTCAGAACTAGACCAAATTGAAATGGGACCATTCGGGAAGCACCAGCTTTAAAAAAAAAAGAATCATTACAATCGCTTCGCCCAGTCCAAAGTTATGAGGTAACAAACATAAAAAAAATACAGACGAAAAAGTGAATTACATTTTGTATTACAGCAAAACATTTTAATTATTCATCAATCACTTTTGAATAGCATTGATTGTGTTTATCATTCATTTATTTGTCGTCGCACAAAAAGGTTGCGGATCTGAATTTAAAAGCCCTGCCATAAGAAGTTTCACTTCCGAAAAAGTAATTACAGGGTGCGCCAGAGAAACTTACTTATTTGAAAGGTCAATAAAAAAAAAAGTACTTCAGTTATTGTTTTAAATTTTTTTTTTTTTCAGAATACAATATCCCAATATTTTTTTATGCAGTCTTAAAAATTACATCGGATAAATGGCGACCCCCATTGCGCATACACTGATGAAGTCGATTTTTGAAATTCGTATCCACTCTTCGCAGCATATCAATCGGTATGTTGGCAATGGCGTCGCGAATGTTGTTCTTGAGGTGTGCTATGGTCCGTGGTCGATCGACATAAACCAGGGATTTTAAATAACCCCATAAAAAGAAATCACATGGAGTCAAATCTGGAGAGCGTGCCGGCCATTGGAGATCGCCTCTGAGAGAGATGAGGCGGTCGGGGAAATGTTGTCGCAACAAATTCATTGAGTCTCGTGCTGTGTGTGCTGTGGCTCTATCTTGCTGAAACCACACGTTCCTAACGTTCATTTCTTCGAGTCTTGGAAGAAACAATTCCTCGATCATGTTCCTGTAACGAGCTCCATTCACGGTAACTGCGCGTTCGTTTTCTTCAAAAAAATAAGGACCAATTATTCCCATTACCGACACCGCACACCAGACAGTAACTCGCTCACAATTAAGTGGCTTCTGGTGAAGCTCACGCGGATTTACATCACACCAATAACGCATGTTTTGCTTGTTGACGCAGCCGGAAATGTGGAAGTGAGCCTCGTCACTGAAAAAAACGACCGCGTCTTCAGGCAGGTTGTCAATCAGCATTTCACATGCATTTTGACGGGCAACAAAATCGCGTTCAGTTAATTCTTCCACAACAGCCAATTTATAGGGATGAAATTTAAGGTCTTCATGGAGAATTCGTCGAACAGTGGTATCAGAAATTCCCATAGCAGCTGCGTGTTTGCGAGCCGAACGCCGGGGAGAACGCACAACTGACTGCCTCACTCTTTCGATATTTTCCGGAGTTCTGATGGTCCGTTGAAGTCCATTTCTGGCTTTAGCGACACTTCCACACTCCCGAAATGAGTTAACCCACGACAGAATCGAATTACGGCCAGGAACGAGTCTGTGAGGAGGAATTTCAAAGCGAGCGCGGAAGGCACGTTGCGTAGCAACAAGTGAGCGACCGTTAGAAAAGAAGCTCTCAACTGCGAAGGCCCGCTGCTCTCTAGACCAGAGCATGATGGCAACTGACTGGAGGGAGAAACAAACTTGGGAACTTCCCCCTCCAGATGCGCCCCCTCTTGCCCCTCTACCCGCCCAACTCACCGCGCGGGAATTTTTTCAAATAAGTAAGTTTCTCTGGCGCACCCTGTATATGCAGTATATCACTCATTAAGTAGTACAAGCTCTGCTTAGTTTGGGAACAGCTGGCCGTGTGGAAAGAATACCCTAGGTATAATTTTGAGATATGAAAAAAATTGTTGAAGGGAGAAGAACTACCCTATATAGTTGTAGTTGGCAAGTGCACTAAAGCTAAACATAAATGCAGTACAGACCAGAGAAGTCCATGAACTGTCGCAGCAGCTCGATGGGCGGCTGCGCGCCGTACACCTCGAGCGCGGGCATGTTGAGGTCGTCGATGAAGAACACCTGCCGCCGCGTCGGGGGCGGCCCGAACACGCCGCGGCGGCGACGGTCCAGCTTGCTGTCGATCACGTCCTGGGGACCACGACCACACCGGAGGCTTAAGCATAAACATCTGTCGTAAGCGTATCAAGTGCGCCATAAACCAATGCAATCGGAAATTGAACATCGCGTAACGTCACTGTATGCGCGGTTTAAATTTTCTGTACAAACCAGCTTTTTGACGCAGTCGATACGCTGATGCTACGCTTTCGATAGATATTCGTGCTTGGGCCTTTGATGGTGTTGACAGTGAATCGAGCACCAAACTGTGTAACACTATTGAATTTAATGTTTACCTTATTTCATAATAAATTTATGGTGCGGTACGCGAGGGTGTGTGACAATAGTCGTAGCGCTGTCAATGTAACAAAAAAATTACTGTAATGCCAATTCCAAGAGGATTACACAAACGCACTGCAGGTGCTTTATAGCGCCCGTTTTGTGGCTACCACCTTTAAGGGCAAGTGGAACCTATAATGAAAACTTTATGAAACGAAAAAGCCACACTAAAAATAAAAACAAACATCTACAGGGTTTAGCCTCTGAGAGACTGAGATAGGCAATTATTTGAACATTCCACATTTTTTTATTGTATCTAATTGATAAAAGAGCTAGCCAAAAATCAGCGCCACTTAGTGACATATGTACGACCTATTCATGTTCTATTCTTAATCTAATTTCTTTTAAAATAAATTTTCTATAACTATTTGGTATACCTGCGTCTGATTGGCCGATGTCCTGGCGGAGAAGACGATGAACTCGCAGATGAACTTCTTGTGCATGTGGCGGGAGAGCTTGGCGGTGATGGTGACCGTCTTGCCGGTGCCGGTGGGGCCGACGCAGATCACGTGGTTGTAGTTCGTGATCTTGTACCCGAGCAGAGCCGCGCTGCGGACGTTGTCCATCGTCGGGACTTCGATGTCTGAACAATTATTTACAAGATAAATAATAACAGATGGGGCAAACAAACAACGAGGCGGTCCACCTGATAGTAAGTGGTCACCGCCGCCTATGGACATTTGAAACCACGCATCGCCAATGTGTCGACCCTGAGACGTGAAGTTGTTAAGTCTCATGTGCCTGTAATTTCACCGGTCCTTTCTAACTTAAACACTTCAAATTCCAACTGACACACAAGTGCACTACTGCTTCACGGTGGAAATGAGTAAGGTGGTAGTACTTGCACTAAGTTGGTAGGTGGTTAGAGACCCTGACTGCCAAACCGAATGTCGCGGGTTCGATTCCCACCTAGGACAAACATTTGTGCGCATGAACATGTCTGTTTGTTCTGTGTCTGGGTGTAAATATCTATATAAGTATTTTTAGGAACCAGAGGTGAAATATGAATAAAAAAAACACAACGACTACTTACACACAAATACTTTTTAATTTGATTTTAAACAAATAAAGATGAAAGATAGTTACAAAATAAAAGAGTTCTAACGCATTAATCATTAAAATAAATACAATCTTATATTAGTTGGCAGTACACGAAATTCGTAGCGAATGAAGCGCGCGCAGGCTAATATAGACTCGACGACACCACCACTACTAGCCATCCCTTCCATGATGACGTGTTCTCACTATTCTTCTAACAGTATATATTTAAAAAAATAGTATAGCCATGGTAGCCATACTACAAGCAGTACACTCTGCTTAACTTGGGATCAGGTAACCATGTGTGAAGAATGTCTTGGGATTTATTACTACTGTTATTGTTAAACTAGACCATTACCAGCATATTGCCACTCGGGATCGACCTCATACGGCTCCATGTTGGCCATCCAGTTGTACCAGTAAGGGTTGGCTGGCTCGCCGTCCTCAGTCGGGTCTGTGAAGCCCCCGTCGTGTAACCTATATGTATTCAAAAACAATTTATAATATGTAAATATTATAAAAAAAAATTAAGTGAGCAGACAGTATATGTAGTAGCTGTTTTTTTTTTATTTAATCCCTTGATATTATGGTTGATACAATTAAATACAAAAATATATAATATAATAAGTGCATATAAAAAAATAAAATGAATAGTACTAAAGTCACTAACGGCGAAAATTAATATGCAATCCCGATCGAAAATCCATGGATTGATGAACCTTTTGACAGTAATTTTAATACACGTAATGTCAACATTCTACTTCAATCTTGCGATTTTAGATCGGGATCTTATATTAATTTTGGCCGTAAGCCTACTTAATATTATATGAAGAAAAATTGTGAAACCCCATTATTTCACAATAACAGGGGAATTACTGTCATCATGCTGACCTTGAAATTATCCTTTTTACTCCTTATGAATAACTCAATATCCTTATTTAAATGATCACTCACAACCTAATTTAAAAGTATGCTAGAAATAAAATACATCACATATGAGTATTCTCATTTACATCACAAGTAAGCAGTAACAAACATATTAAAATAGATATTACACAGGGTAAATACACACAATTATTTGTCCAGCGTGAGATTCGAACCCACGACCTGTGGCGCTACCACCCGCCCATTACATCCTACTAAATTCAAAATTCAAAACCATTTATTCAGTTTAGGCCCTCAGAAGGCACTTATGAAGGTCAAATTTAAAGTTACTGAAGCTACTGCCAACTATATACTACTACTAATATTATAACTGTAAATGTTTGTATGTATGGATGTTTGTTGCTCTTTCACGCAAAAACTAACAAACGAATTTGGATTAAACTTGACGCGTACTGTATAGAAAATGCCCGAGAATAACACATAGGATACTTTTTGTGCCGGGAAAATGTTACATATTATGTGTGTATGGCATAGTGTACTAACGTGTAGTCGTAGACACTGCCCTCGGCGGGGAACAGCGGCCTGAGGCCGGCGCTGGCGGTGGTGGCGCGGATGAACTCCGAGAACACGCCGCGGCCCGTGTGGTCGCACGTGGCGCCCACCGACCACACCACCGACCACACCACCCAGCACGGCGCCAGCTTCGCTACACACGGACAAACAAACACGCACGTTCACCTTATTTAAATCGACACATTTAAGGGTCTTTTATTTCTACTGTTACTGTACTGTGCCTATATTGTGACAGCACTGTTGTTACTGTACCTACTGTTCTTGCATCTACCATATATTCTTTAATATCGATTCACCTCTATGTTTCACCATTTTTTTTAAGCGTTAAATAAAATAGGGTTCTGTACCATTTCCCAAGCAGCAATTGAGAGATAACAATGAAAAAACTACTATCCATATTTAATCTACAGATGAATTATCTAAGTTAAATGGATATGACACGGGTGGCAGGATGAAATTATAAAGGGTCCTTACTTTGGCATCACTTGTATGTATTAAAATCTAGGAAGTCTTTTGTAACGTACTTATAATTTATTTAGAGTTTAATAAGTTGAAAAATATTAAAATAATCGTAAAATATGAGTGAAACTAGCGACAAGAACAGTATTTTAACACCGGAAGAGTCAAAACAACAAGTTCCTGTTTATTATTTTATCTCCTATAGTGTTCTCGCTGCTGAAGTGAGAAATGTATGTGTGTTACACGAGAGCAAAGATTTTTGCATCTCGTGCCTTTGAATCCCTCGCCACACTCAGGATTCAACTTTAGTTATTTAGTGTAACAATGAGAGCTAGAATAAAACTAACGCTTGAGAGCAGAGAATGGAGTAAATTATAGCCTTTTTATGCCATTTGGTTCGGGACTCTAAAATAAGCGGCGTGAAACTTACGCATGTTGGCAAGGAACGGCGGCGCGGGCGGAGGCCTATCGTCTTTCCCCGTGAGAGGCCTCAGCCTGTAGTCCAGCAGCTCCAGGAACTTGAGCACCAGAGAGCAGTCGATTGACACCACAATCTCGGTCAACTTGTCGCGCAACAATTCTATCGCCGGGTACAGGTATGTGTTGATCAGGTTCGGTAGGATCTTGCGGATGCTGTCTGCCATCTGTTAAGTAAAATAGAAGGTAATATTAGTAGCTTTCATTTACCTTCATAGGGGCCTTTAAAAGACTTAAACGAATAAATAGTGTTCTTTGACCAGATTTTATTAAGTTATGTAGTAGCTACTGCTACTGAAGCTGCTGTGTCGAAAATCAGCCATTCACAGTGTTCAACCAGCAAGAAACTCGGCAAAATATTAATAATAATATAAATGGCAAAGTACACCAAAATTTGCAGTTTACTTGGCACGCGGAAGTGATTGAGTACGTGTACAGGCTCCACCAAAAGTGCTCTTCGGTATGATTCAACTATACTAACCCGAATTAACCAATCATAATATTATAACTTATTTTGTACAGTTCCTTGTACAGGCAGATAAGTATCTCTTTTTGTTGTTTTTTCTGTCATCATGTATGACGCGGTTTAGGGAGAAAGAGACAGTTGTATGTTAAATTTACCGGCGGTAAGTTGCTCTTGAGCCAGGCGTTGACGAGCGGCGGTAATCCCACCACCCTCGAGTCCAGGTACACCATCCCGCAGCGCGACACAGTAGCCGGTGACGCCACCGCCAGGTCCGCAACTTCGAAGATCATTCGCTGGCGTTCCGTCAGCTTCATTATCTCACCACTGGAGAGGCATAGCTTCTTGTTGTCGTCGAGTACCTGAAAAAAGCGATGATACGGTACTGAGTTTTAGAAGTAATAGAGCTCTTAGTGTAGTTCGTCCGAGGAAGTACTACCACCATTCCCGCGGAAAAGAAGTCGTGCTCTTGTATTACTGTTTCGGTAGGAACGGTAAGGGGGTCGGTGAAATTACAGGCACAATACCATGTACGATGTATGTATGTAGGGGAAGTACGTACAAAATGACATACAGTTTTGGTTTTGGGTCATAAGTCTTTAATGGTAAATCACAGCGCATTCATATTGCACACCAGTAATCTTAGGTTTCATATCTTTGAATTATAATAGATACTTAAAAGATAAACCAACTAGAAAAAATAATATTTTTAAATTTAACTGAGATCAACGAAATCCATTTCCAATCCAGGCATACCACATTCGGACTAAATGCACGGAAAAAGATATAAAATTACAAGCAAAGCTCAAAATGAACCGCTTGGTTCGTTTAGAAACGTTCGCGCAAGAAGCGTGGGCCCAATGCGAACATTTTAAACACCGCAACCAGTCTTCTCCAGGTTTTGATCGCGAATAAAGATCGTTGCTAAATGCATGCGCAATCCTCTTCGTCATCTTGAGCGTAGTTTGGCCAATTTTCTTCTTCGCTGTCTTCTTGAAATATGGTTTTGGTAACCTTTCGTCTATTCTTCTCTGAAGGAGGTTTAGGCTCATTTTTTGCCTTAATTTCTCTCATATTGGGAGTAGAAGTCAAAACTAAAGAGGTTTGCTGTTTCTTTGGTTTACGTTTGCCTTGGCCACTTACGTAAAGTCCTTGTGGGACAGGAGATATTACTTCAATAGGCACTGCTAAAGTATGGGATGAGGGATGTTCTTCATTACCAATAGATGGGAGATTTTGATTTGCAGCAGGTAAAATAAGGCCTTGACCAGTGTTTGCTGTTGAATTGTCAGCTGGTTCAGTAGAGTCGGTTGTTGGAACTGTTGTGTTATTATTGTCAAGTGTTACGGCGCAGATTATTTGTTGCTGAGTTTCAGAAGCTTGGAGATCGTTCGTTCCGGGAAGTGACAATAAATCGTCTGGCTGTTGTGTCGAGGGTCCTGCTATGGGAACTAGAATAGGACATATTTGCTGATGATATTGCATATTGGAGGTGTCTTCCAGTGGAATGCTTGTAGTCTCTGCAGGTTCGTACATATGATCGGGAAATATTTCAGGGTTTAGAGGCCAAATCCCAGTTCTTTTAAATCCGTTACAACCATTTTGCACGGTAGCTGCCTTACCATAAGCTTCTTTGAACAAGCCAACAATTTGAAACTGTGTAACAACACGTCCTGGGTGTTGTTTAAGCTATTTGGATGTCTCTTGGTTGAAATATGTGTTCAAAGGCGCGAAAAATGAGACATCCAAAGGCTGGAGACGATGAGTGCAATGTGGAGGTAGACACAGAATAATAATGCCGTTTTGTTTCGCATATTCTAAAGTTTCAAGCCCTTTGTGGCTTACATGCCCGTCAACAATCGATATAACTTTATCGTCAATAGATGATTTAACAAAAGTTTGAAAATGTTTGAGCCATTTCAGAAATAAATATATATAAATATAATAAATATAAATATATCCGTTGCCATCCATCCTGATGGTTGAGCTACACCTAAAGTGCCAGGAGGTGCTGCATCGACTAATTCATTTTTCATATTTTTCCTAGAAAATATCATCATCGGCGGAACAAAGGTACCAATAGCATTAACACAACAAACAACAGTGGTGTTAGTTCCACGTTCTGCGCTAGTTATTACGCCAACTTGCTTCCTACCAGTAGTAGCCAATATCTTTTGGGGTTTTTGTACAGTAGACAGGCCTGATTCGTCAGTAGTGGGTTAATTACACGCAGAAAAGCTACAGCTCCCTCCGTGTCCAGTTCAATAATGCGTTCAGGGCGGTGTTGGGGCTGCCTCGCTTCTGCAGTGCCTCAGGCATGTTCGTGGAGGCGCGCACCGATTGTTTCCACGCGAGTATGCGCAAGAGATGCGCGTCTCTGGTACACAGGGTGCGGGCCAGCTCTAACACCGTCCTGGCCATGATAGGTAATAAGTTAGATTGTCCCTATATCCGGCACTGCTGTGATAGGCATACTACTTGCAGTGCCGGATAAAGCGGCTATATTATGTATATTTGTGTGTGTGTTTTATGTATTTTTCTGTATTTATTTTTATTTATTTGTAATGTGTAATTTTGCTTTTAATGTTTTTAATGTATGGGTCGTGTTTTTTGCAATAAATGAATAAATGAATTTGAATTATAAATTCTGTGTGGCCTAATGTTCTCAGATTCCAGCACATGTCCGTAAATCTCAAAAAACTTATTGACTTGAGGTCGATTAAAAGTCTGAGCACGAGCAGCTGAAGTAGCTTCTGGTTTGCGTAAAGAAATATCTATATTTCGTCTCAAAAATCCTTCTAACCATTCTTGTCCAGCTTTTCGTTTTTATGGGTTAAATTTTTGAGCAAAACCGTTATTTTCAGCCAACTCAAAAGCGAATTCTTGAACAGACGTTCGTGTCAGTCCAAACAAACGAGATTCAAGTAATTTCAAATGCTCAACTAATTATCTTTCCACATCAGGTGTAAAAATAGCTTTCCAACATCCAACACCCTTTGCAGAGGACTCCAAAGTTTTGTTACTATTCAAAGCATGTCTTCTCAGTGTTGCTTGTGGCACTCCAAATGTCTTCGACGCTAAAAGCCAGCCCATTTTATTACTGCGGACTGCTTCTATAGCTTTTCGCATTGATTCCTCACTCCAGGATTGACGATCAGTCTTGCGCTTATAATTACACGGCATTGTTATATCTGTACAAAAATTAACAGCTGATTAACGAGAAACTGACAAAACGACATACCTATGTCATTTTGTCCATTACATATGTATGTAATTTTGTCCATAAAGCGTTATAAAAAAACAAAATTCAACAATAAATGCAAAATGATTATTATTTACGGAAAAAACTATTTCATCGCGACAATAAATACTTAAGGGATGTAATAAACGTAAACACAAGATAATATTATGAAAAACATAATATTAATACACAAAACTCTCTGCAGTTAAAAAAAAATCGTAACTTACCAAAGTTTATCTTCGGCCATGACACCCAAACGAAAGACTAGCGCGAGTTCACGTTTTGACAGGTTAGTATTACCGGCTGGAGTCACGTGATGTAGTTGTCTATGGCGGACTAGAAGCGGCAGCATTTGAAATATCATGCCTGTGTCATTTTCTCCGTATATGTCATTTTGTACGTACTTCCCCTATGTACTCGTATTTAAGTAGGTATCATCTGCACCTACTTAATATATGTAATCTTATGTATATTCTAGATTCTATGACACATTGTAATTCATATTAAACGGACGTTATCTCGAACCTATATTTCCTTTGTATAGCAATTTAAGGGGCCTGGTGAAACTACTGGCACGTAACAACATCTCAGGGTCGTAAAATTATAATTATTATTCATTTTAGTTTATCCAACACCATTTTGCATTCTAGACGATATATTTCGCGATAAAATGTATCCTGCTAATTTACAAGTAAGTATTTGATCTGTGCGCCAAATTTCCTTGAATCCGTTTTGGTGCCTAATCAAGAAAATCTTTCAGATGATCAGATAAACAAATAATTCAAAAACGCAAATTAAACTAGGGGTCGTATAAATATAATTGTTCACATAAATTCTGCGATAATATTTATTTTTTAATTCAAAATAATTTATTCAGTTTAGGCCCTCGGAGGGCATTTATGAAGGTCAAATTTAAAGTTACTGAAGCTACAACCGGTTCAGAAGTTAGCCTTCGACTGAGAAAAACCGCCAAGAAACTCAGCAAGGTTACATTCTTTTTTATGTTTTATTAAGTAATTTTTTATCTAAATTTTATCTTTTCTGACTTTTTGGCTATTTTATAATATCAATTTTATATTTAAAAATTACAAAAGATTTAACAAGACTACAAAATAGAAAACAACAATATTACTTACAAGTTAAACAAGAAAATATTAATCTTTATACCATAGAGTATAGTGATTAGAAAAATCCCAGCAATACGTACAGTGTTCATATTCTCAATCCAAACGGCATCTACGGGTCCGTCGAACACGTACCACCGCTTGTCCATGTCCTCGACCGCTATGCCGCCTCGCACCAGGCTCGAGAGGATCCCGTCAGTCCTGGGTGAAATAACAAAATTTATAATAGTATATCGAAACAAAATTGCCTAATATAGGGGAGAAGTGGCACGAAATAGCCAGTTTACTAAATGAAGAAAACAATATACTTAGTTTTAATGAAATAAATAAGAATATTTTTATCTAATTTATTGTTTATTTATGTATTTGCATACAGAAGGTTATAAAATATATGTTTTTGTTAAATGTGTCTTTTGGCTCTTTCATAGATAAGTTTAACTATAGTCCAAAAGATGTAAATGCGCGCTGGCGAGTCCAACGAGCTCAAACACCGCCAGGATATGTTGTCCAGTTAGTGATCTCCAATCATGGATCAGATCAGCTAAATGGTACCAAATTCCATTTCGCATCGGAACATAACAAATCGTCATATACAAATTAATTAAAATTGGTAAAAATATAATTTCGTGACTTGTACATTATAAACTTTGATACATACAAGAAAAAAAAAGCATTATTAAACTTTACCTTGCCGTTCTTACTAGACGCCTAACCATGAACATCTATCGCAGACGTAGTGTTATAGTAACGAGTGTAAAAAAAAATACGTTCATTGTGACGGCGCCATTGTTAGCACCAACGTTGTCTATGAAGATGTCTGCGGGGACTGCAAGGGGGGCGGGGTTCAACCATCTACAACGACCAACGGCTACCTTCGGGCCCACCAAATTTTCACTAGCCGACAGCTCGCATTCAAAGCGCCACCAAATTATTGTGCCTTGTGCATGACAACAGAGTTTACTTAAAAATAATAGATGTCGAAACTCACCACTCGTGTGTCTGCAGATCGAACTCCCCATACAGCTGGCCCATGGTGATGGACTTGGGGTTGACGACGAACGAGTGGACCGGCGTGAAGGGGAACCCGTCCGGGGCCAGCTTGCCCTTGATCGCCGTCAGCGCGTCGCGGAGGATCTCGTAACACTGTTGTGTCGACTACTTATTACTACCCGTTTACGAATTTTCATTTTTATTTTATTCGGTAAACCTACCTACCTACTATCTAGGTTAGGTAGGGTAACCTACTGCACAAATCTTATGATTATCATTCATAAATGAATAATAGAAACAAATAGTCAATTTATTAGTTTTTATGGAGGTTCCTTTGTGTTGTTATAGCGATAATATAAGTATCTCATCCCGTGGTTTCTCCCACGTTCCCAAGGGATCCTGCGTTTTCCCGGGATAAAAAGAAGCATATGTCCCTGTCCATAAAATAGGCTATGTGTGTGCCAACCAATTTCAGCATTATCAGTATAGTAGTTTTGCCGCAAAAGCATAATAAAGGAACAAACTCTCTTTCACATTTATAATATAATTAAGGAAGTCAGGATTATTATCCAAATTATACAGGAACAGTGACAGTATAGTGACAGGCCAGTTGGCTTGGTGGTTAGCGCTCTGACTGCCAAACCGAAAGTCGCGGTTTCGATTCCCACCGAGGACAAACATTTGTCTGCATGAACATGTCTGTTTGTTCTGTGTCTATGAATCCGTTATCCGTGATTTAGATAATGAAATGGCCACCCAGATAGAATCTGTTCTAGATCCATCTCCCATGTATTCACCATGTACCCTCCATTGTACTCTGAGAAATCATAGGTCACGGAAATTTTGGCTAAATCATTCAGGGGAGACTAGTACATAATATATTAAACAAAGAATAAACTAACCTTTGTTTTCCCCGCTCCGGCCGGCCCGACTAACATAAGCCCGTGTCGTACCACAGTCGTTTCGTAAAGCTGAATTATCTTGAATATAAACGCTGGAAATAACAAAAAGTATTGTTGACAGCCACGAGATATCTTACGAAACAAGTCCACGTGATGGTGTTCACCGCCGCCTATGAACATTTGTTTTCGTTTGTTTATTATTGAACAAAGAGAAATACATGGAGGATATAAAACATAATAAAATCATTCACAAAAAAACCACAGAGGTTTATAAAAGGAATGACTTATTCAACAATATTTAGTAGTAAAGTTGGAGCGCGTTGTCGACCCTGAGATCTGAACTTGTTAAGTCTCATGTACCTGTAATTACACCGGCCCCCTTACCATCTAGTTGCAAAGTGAAAACTAAGTCCTATTAATGATATACTCAGATCAAATAAGTAAGGCGTAACGGTTATAACAATTCCAAGGAGTTTTAGACTCCAAAATTGAAAATCAAAATTAAGGATATTCAATCAAAACTGTTATTTGAATATTACTTTGATGTTATTTTAATACTTACTGTATAGATCATCATATCCTCTCTTGACGAGCATATTCCTGATGGACTGCTCCATGATCCCGTAGTCCACTATCGGGATCTCGACGCGAGGGAACAGATCCGATATTATACCTGTCAGAAAAAAGAATAACAGTAACAGGCTTCTCACCGGGTTACGTATTTAACGAGAAAGACAGGGCATGAAGCCTGAAGGAATTCATTGTTGATTTGTTTTTTTACCCTACGGAATCGACCGTAGTATTGCCAGCTTTGGTATTGAACATAATGACAACATTGCTTTATTAATAAGAAAATTAAAATCTGTGACAAAATTAATTCAGTTTCTAAAAGATATATTTCCACATATCCACATGTACAGTAACCTATCCCATCTATAAACTAGGTAAAAAATAATTAATCAACTATGTTGAAAGTAAACGATTAACAGTTGCAATAATATAATAATAATAATATTTACTTCAGAAAAACACATAGTTATTGCAAAATTCAATCAGTAATATTATATTACGAGTTTTTCAGATCGAAACTATCAGACATAATATTTTTTTGTTTCCTCAATAGGCACTAGGCCTAACTCCGCATAGTTGAATGTTGTCTTGCAAATTAAAATACTTTTTCGGCTTTTTCGAGGAGGCATTATATTCCTAAAGCAATATAATAGGGTACCGTTGAACAAGACGAGGTCATCGGCGAGGAACTTGGGCACGTTGACGTCCCGGAGCGCGCGCAGCACGATCTGGCGCTCGTCGCCGTCCGGCATCTGGCGGATCAGGTTGCCGGCCACCGTGATCACCGTCTTCACGGCTCGCATGCCGAAGTCGTAGTGGTCCTAGCATATGTCAATATTTTTAAATCCAAATTGAGGCCTTTTAAATATTTTTGTTTAAAATACAAGAAAAAAGTCTAAAGTGTGCATTTCACACGCGGTAGTGAATGCTTCAGAAGGCTACCTATCTCATTATTTCGCAGGCTAAATCTTACAGATATATATGCTTGTCTCTTTTTCATTTCATGGAGTTTCAAATCACAAAGGTGCTAAAGAAATTATCACTTTAATTAGAGTTTATTAATAGCACGAAACATAATATAACAACAAACAGTAGGATATATTGAGAAACGAGACAATTACAAAAGATAAAGTATAATAAAAAGCATAAAACATACAATAAATAAATAAATATCCTGGGACATTCTTTACACACGGCCTTCTGGTCCCAAACAAAGCTGAGCTGGTACTATGGAAACCAGATAACTGATATACTAAATATACTACTGTTTGTTTCTAAATACATACTTATATAGATATTTACACCCAGACACAGAACAAACAGACATGTTCATGCACACAAAAGTTTGTCCTGGGAATCGAACCCGCGACCTTCGGTTTGGCAGTCAGAGCGTTAACCACCAAGCCAACTCGCCTGTCCAAAAAGGTTAAAGTTAGTGAAGACACCACCAGTTCAGAAGACCTAAGAAAAAAGCTAGCGATACGTAATCAACCTCCATAAAGTTTCTTACCTGTGATGACAACTGCTCGGAGCTGAGTCTGAAAGTGGTGGTAATCTTGCCCGCCAAGATCTTGGCTTCGTAGAAACCGAAGGAGAAGAGCGATATCTCAGCGATGAGCGCGTAGTCCGGCACCATCATGGCGATGGGACGGAACAGAGCTTTTAAATTGTCTGGTAGCTCGGTACGACCTGTAATACCATGATTTTGTCGCTTATTATGTTTATCGTACCTAATATATTATATTATAAATGGAAAAGTGAGTTTATTTTTTATGCCTTCAGTGCTGATTGAACAGATCTTGCTCAAATTGGGTACACACGTAGCCTATCGTATGGAGAGAGACACCAGCTACTATGTTTACATTTAATAGCAACTTTTTATTTGTAAAATGTAAGTAACCAAAATTTATTTTATTTACTAACTTAATAAACAAGGTTTGTTAGGCTACAAAACTAATAAAAAATATTAGAAATGGTGGTCTATCGATCGTTACTAATCACTACATAGTATAAAACAAAGTCGCTTTCTCTGTCCCTATGTATGCTTAAATCATTAAAACTACGCAACGGACAACCCACGGGAACGCGGGTAAAACCGCGGGGGACAGCTAGTATTATAAAAAGAGAGAATTTCTTGAGTTTATATGTATGCGGAAAGAAATCCCCGATGATACCAGGGTATCTCATACCGGAACTGGTTTAAAAAACAGCTGCAAGATTGAACCCAAAAACACAGTCACACTCGTGTTGAATAAAAGCTTCTAGGAATATGTAGGAAATTGCACCTGCATATCCAGGGTTCATTGTGATGAACACAGAGCACGAAGCTTTCAGTGGCAGTTCGCAGCCTTCAAACATAAACCTTTCTTGACGAGCCACTTGCGCCTTCTGTATTGTTACCACCTATGGAATAAAACTGTTTTAAAGATCTGTAGTTCATCACTACATAGTATAAAACAAAGTCGCTTTCTCTGTCCTTATATCCCTATGTATGCTTAAATCTTTAAAACTACGCAATGGATTTTGATGCGGTTTTTTTTAATAGATAAAGTGATTGAAGAGGAAGGTTTATATGTATTAGTATATTAGTATCTACATTGCACTTGAGCGAAGCCGGGGCGGGTCGCTAGTTAACGATATAAGAAAGACAAGGACCGAAGATGTCCTGAAAGATAGGGAATATAAATATGTACACATAATTAAAAAAGCTTGCGTTCATTTTGAAAAAAAGAATGTAAAGCTACGTCTCTTAGTTTAAAATAAGGGGCCATCCATAAATTGCGTTACACAAATTTTATGGCTTTTTCATTTAAACATTTGTCGATAGCATAATTTTAAAATATGTTAAGTTTTCAAAGTGAACGCAACTTCTTTTTATTGTGTGTTTATTGATACTGTTATATACAGATTAATTCTTACCTGCTGCGCGACCACAGACAACACTTCTATGTCGATTCTATTGAACTCATCGAAGCAAGCCCAAGCTCCGGATCTGGGATGAAATATTTCACTTTATACTTATATAGATATTTACACCCAGACACAGAACAAACAGACATGTTCATGCACACAAATGTTTGTCCAGGGTGGGAATCGAACCCGCGACCTTCGGTTTGGCAGTCAGAGTCGCTAACCACCAAGCCAACGGGCCTGTCATATATCAAAGATCTGAATTATCACTATAATTAAATTTATACCATAACGTTAAATCAACTATAAGACTACAGTCCACCAAAAGAGGATAAAATATGTGTTTAAGTCTTGTATTATCAAAGCAGTATGCAGTAATAACATCCTTGTAATAGAACAACACTCAAAACATATGTCAATACTCACCAAAAGTTCGTGTAAATATAAAAAAATAACAAATAACCTGGGACATTCATTTATCTTACGGCCAAACTAAGCAGACTGTACTATGGTAACCAGACAACTGATATATTATATATAATACCTTTTCAATAATTACTTATATAGATACTACTGTTGAAAACGAGATAAAAAGACCGCTTATACTCTCTCGGCGTGCCAAGTTTCATGCCAATCCGTTCAGTAACTTTTGCGTGAAAGAGTAACAAACATCAATACTTTCTTAATTACTGATCTTTACACATAATATTAGAAGGGTGTAGAGCGAGACACTACAAAAAAGCACTTCAAAATAAACTTACGCTGCGAGCCCTTTGAAGAACTTCCCCATTGCCATATAGTCCAATTGGTCCGAACAGTTGAACACCACGCATTGCACCGCTAAAGCTTTAGCCAGATCCTACGTTTAATCAAATTAAAGGCCTGTTTACATTTATTTATTAATCTTAAGTTATTAAGGGACAATAACAATGAAATTTTGTTAAATTAAAAATGTATTTATACTAGCAAATATAGGCTGGTATCGAGCCTATGTCCTGTGGTAACAGGTAAAAGTCTGGGTACATATTTAACTACATCAACCAGTGGTAGCTTCAGTTCACTTTAAACTTTAAATTTGGACTTCATAAGTGCCCTTCGCGGTCCTAAACTGAATGAATGGTTTAGATTTTTTTTTTTGCCAGTTAAAGATACCTTAGTGGTCTCAGTCTTGCCGGTGCCGGCGGGCCCCGCGGGAGCTCCCCCGAACTTGAGGTGCATCGCGCACATGAGGGTCAGGTAGCATCGGTCCGTCAGCGGGGTGATCACCAGCCGACCGCTACAATAAAAAAAAGATGATTAATTGGTTACTGTCATTAATTTGGACCAAGAAAAAAATACAATTCTGATGAGGCTGTCAAAACCGCCTTCAAAATATTATTGATTCGCGCTCCCACTTTATATTTTTGCGAGGATAGTTATTTTTGGAATTTCAGCTACCTCGGAAAGAGCCGAGGATTCCTATTGTAAAGAGAGTAAGTGCTCTAGGTAGAAGCGATTATAATGGGAGGAGAGAGGGCGTCGTGAAACCTATTGGGTTGTAGGCCATCACAAAAAAATTTTAAACATATATATTTTACATATATAATTTTCAGAAAGAATTTAACGAGAAAAATACTTTAAAATATAGTTTATCAAGCGAGTAATAGGGATGTGTTCTGAATATTTTAGTTTATGAAATGTCAAAACGATCGAATGTATGGAGTTCTGTATGAAATAACAAGTTGTGACGTCATAATTGTACAGCATGAAATAACATACTCTCTATGATTAGATCGGTACTGAAAAATCACATTAATGATTTAATTTTGATCATATTTAATGTTTTCGAATATTTTTGGATTTTCAATACAGTGGTTAGTGTTTGATCATTTATCTTTAATAGAGGACACATCCCAATTCATTACAAAGATTATGATCTTCTAAATAATCCGTTATATTATAAAGCCCATTTGATATCAATTATTCTTCACAACCAAATCAAATTTATGCACTGTTAACTTAACTAACTAAACAAGCTATAAAAGATACTGTACGAAACTGAAAATGAAGACAAACTCACCTATTGCCAAGGTACTCGTTCTGGTAAGTGAAGACGGAGTTCAAGGCCTTCACGTCGCACGTGTTCTGGCTGAACTGGCGGTAGAAAGCCGACGTATCCAACCTGTTCTCGTCCTGGTATATCTCGGGAGATTCATCTGCCTCTAGAGGGTACATCGGCTTCACTACTTGGTAGTATCTGTTTAATGTTAAATCTATTTCAATATTATAAATTCGAAAGAGAATCTGTTCATTTGTTTGTTACCTTTTCACGATTAAACAGAGCTTGACCAAATGTGGTTAAGCGATTGATTGTATCTTAGGGAATGACGTAAGCTCTTCTAGACCGTGGTCACTAACGTGAAACCGTGGCGCGGAAACTCAGTACTCATTCAAGTATAATTATATTAATGGTATATGAATGCTAAGAAGACAAACAAACTAACCACTTACAGCAACAGAGTTATTGTATCTATTACTGTTTTGAATAAGTTAAGCTGGGTTTAATATTACAAGCACATGATACTTAACAAATTCACGTCTCAGGGTCGACAAAGCGGCGATGCCCTTGGTGTAACAAATATCCAAGGCAGATACAGGTACAGATGCAGACGGTACCTGAGCTGGCACATCCACTGGAAGTCGGCGATGTTCTTGACGTTCTCGTCCCGCAGCGAGCGCGTGACGTCCCGCGCGTGCACCTCCACCACGATGAGCGCGCACACCACCTCGCGCTGGAAGAACGTCAGCTCGCCCTTCACCAGCGCGCGCAGGCTGTCCAACTGCACGGAGGAACGCTTCACTCACAAACGAGATCTTAATAAATGTATACCAAACGAGACAAAAATTACCGTCTAAGGGGCTACTGTCTTAAATCGAGCACTTGTTTCTCATACGACAACCCTCACAAATATTCCCTAAACGACGTGGACAAAGTTGTTAATGCGTGGTCTGAGCTCCCAGAAGATGTTGTAACAGCCCAAAATGTAAATCAATTCAAATGCATCTCAAGGAGAAGAACTAGCAGGGAAGGATATATGCACTTATCAGTTGAATGAACTGCCCGTCTGATAATTTAATAATAATAAAAAACAACTCTTTAATAAGCAGAAAACTAAACTAATTTCAATTGCATTCAGCCTTAAAAACAGCTTTTTAGATCGTATGCTTACCTGCTCCAGGTTTTCGATGCAGAACTCTTCCATGCGGTAGTCCTGGATGGCAGCCTCGATGCCGGCCGTCCAGGCGGTCTGCGAGCCCGCGATGACGACCTGCCCCGGCCAGCGCAGCACCCACTCGCGTCGCGGGATGTCCCACAGTTCTTGCAGCCCCGCCACCAGGGTCAGGCGGACTGCAATATTGATGGTTTGACTATGAAGTATGTAGTTAAATTCTTCATGCAGAATTCAACCGGGAAAATCCTACCACATTACACTACCACTGTGAAGCTATTAAGTATTGTGTTTCGATGAGAAAGGTCTGGGGTTGGTTGAAATGACGGGCACGTGATACTTAATATTTTCAGGTCTCAGGGTAGACAGCGCATTGACAATGCCCCTGAGTTCACATTTTGCAAAATGTGACCCCATATCATCAAGTGGACCATCTGCCTGTATGTTGCCTTCTATCTATGAAGAAAATAAGACTTACGCGCCAAATCGACGTATGAAAATGGAGATTTAATAAGCATTTTTTTTTTAATTCAATGCCATTTATTCAGTTTTGGATCTAAAAATATGAACCTTCACATTACTAACAGGCATATAATTAAATATGTCCACCACTGTCATACAATTTGTTCAATGAATAAGACTTACTGGTATGCCTCATGGTATCCTCGAGGAGGAGCAGCCATTGCTCCACGTTGGACGACGGGTAGAATTTGTACTTGAGTTCCACAATTTCGCCCTCACTTGAGTGCATGTGAGAAATCTTGAGGTCCGGCTCGAATGTTACCTGACAATAAAAAAGTTGGTGGTTAGCGACACTGACTGCCAAGACGCAGGTCGCGGGTCCGATTTCCCACCAGGACAAACATTTGTGTGCATGAACATGTCTGTTTGTTCTGTGTCAAGTAATTAAAATCTATTACATGTAATATATCAGTTGTCTGGTTTCCATAGTACAAGCTCTGCTTAGTTTAGGATCAGGTGGCCGTGTGTAAAGAATGTCCCGGGATATTTATTTACAGTTTATAAAACATACGGTGACTGGTAACTAAACTAGTGGTATTTTACATTAAGACCGTCGTAGAAAAAAAAATATTGCTCTCAAGGCCTGAGACGTTCCCTTGAGAATTTGCAAGCAAAAATAAGGACTTTTAGAAGTACAGTATCACCATACCAATTTAGAACGGAAAACAGTAGTGAAATTGATTAACTGTGTACGATTAGAAAGGTAAGGGTGAAATTGCAGGCATTACATGGAACTTCACGTCTCAGGGTCGCAACGCATTGGCGATGCCCCTAGTATTGCAAGTGTCTATAGGCGATGACCGTATATACCAATATACATAATAATAAAAAAAAGTAGTTTGTAAATTTGAATGTAATGAAAAATAATGTAATTACAGATTACAAAAATACTTCTATTATACCACTTGGGCCGACAAACAAGCAGGTGGTCCACCTGATGGTAAGTGGTCACCGCCGCCTATGTACATTTGCATCACTAGGGGCATCGCCAATGCGTTGTCGACCCTGAGACGTGAGTGAGAAGCGAAACACAGTAATACAAGTGCACTACTGCTTCACGGCAGAAATGGGTAAGGTGGTAGTACTTCCCCGGACGAACTCTGCACTAAGAGGTCTACTACTCTAATACTTGTCTATATTCAGGATACTTTACATCTCGGGAACAAGTTTAAAATAAGCCAGGTACCTTTGCGATGTTCTCGAAGCACTTCCGCAGGTGCGGCTGTACAGCGCGCGGGTTGCGCGACTGCGACAGGATCTCGAGCAGCTCGTCGTCGCTGAGGAAGAAGAACCGCGGGAAGCGCAGCCGCTTGAGCTCCATGTACTCGTTGAGGCCGCGCGCCACCACGGCCAGCAGGTGGCGCGCCTCCACCAGGCTGTCCAGCAGCCGGCTGTCCGGGCAGATCACCATTATCTGTGCACGACAAGCCTTCACGTCACCCTCCCGTACTCACAATACGAAATGTATGCCGTATACGTTAGCGACCCTAACTGCCAAGTCGAAGGTCGCGGGTTCGATTCCCACCCAGGACAAACATGTCTGTTTGTTCTGTGTCTGGGTGTAAATATCTATATATGTATGTATTTAGAAAAATAAAATGTAGTATATGTAGTACATCAGTTATCTGATTTGCATAGTACAAGCTCTGCTTAGTTTGGGATCAGATGGCCGTGTGTAAAAGAATGTCCCGGGATATTTATTTATTATTATTATATATTGACCAACCATTTCGGTCACCCCCAAAACGTTACATCCGTTTCAAAATTCATCAGACACGGTAAAAGTGAAACTTTTGTATTACATGGAAACATTTTAATTATTCATCAATCACTTTTGAATAGCATAGATCGTGTTTATCATTCATTTATTTTCGTGACACAAAAAGGCTTCGAATCAGAATTTCAAAGCCCTTCAAAGCCACAGGCTTCAGGCTTAATCCTAATTATGTACATGTTTGTCTCTCTTTCGTATCGATCATCGTGTGTAATCGTTTCATCATGTTTCAAATCACAGCGGAGCTAAAAAAGTTTTTTTAGCCCAGAAACAAAATTCAAAAGAAAGGTCAAAACTACTGAATAATCATCGGTAGTGTAGTCAGCCTTCACGGAAGAACATGGACGAAATATGAACACAAAAAAAAAACAAACAAACAAACATTCATTGTAAAGACTAAAAGAAAAATAGAATAAAATGTATTGACCTTTGGACAAACAACTGCTGCACCCATAATTCTTCGCCAAATCCTCTCCATGGTGCCGTACTTCTTGGCCTCCAGCGGAAGCTGCCGCGAGATATCTTCGGATGTGAATATTGGTTCTAGATACATCCATTCCCTGAACAAAATACAAAATTGTATAACCGTGGGCGCTGAAAAATTAACATATTTGTGGCTATATTGCCACTATATGCAAAAAAAACATATGCAAAACCAGTTAGTCAATTTATTTATTCGTTCAACGGTCAAAGCTACTGAATCCACTACCTGTTCGGTCAGCCTTCAACTATGAAAAACTGATATGAATAGAGAGTTTGTTCTAGACCACAAAAATCCAATTCTTCTTATAACAATAATAAAAGAGTAGTTTGTTAAAATAGCTCTTCTAAAAGTTCTTAGTACTAGCAACACAGCCAGAGACACTAAAACGATTGTTGTAAAAGCAATGGTAGCCCTTAGTATTCCTCTTACTTCTATATTCGCAGTGCTAGAAAGCAGTCATAACTGTTGTGTATGCTAGAGTGGGTACTTGGTTAGAAAAGTAATTCAAAAAAAATTCAAAACCATTTATTCAGTTTAGGCCCTCGGAAGGCACTTATGAAGGTCAAATTTAAAGTTACTGAAGCTACTAAAATCTTAGCTATCTAGCGTTAGCTGTTAGCTAAATGTTCTTACAATAAATTGTGCTTTCTTGGACATAATAATAACCGACTTTGTGGTCATATTATTTGAATATACGTTACATTAAGCGGTTATATAAATTCATACTCTGCGTTTTATGTAACACCCATAACCCTATTTCCTATAATAGCTTCTATATATCGTTCTATGATATCGCTCTCTATACAGGTGCACATTTCACTTGCTTATTTAGGTTTTTTTGTAATTTTTATTTAGTTACGTACTTCTGACACTCGATCCACTCGTCGACAACTTTCTGCGTGAGCCGCAATTTGTCGTCCCACTCTTGTATCCGAAGCTCGAAGGCCGCCTTGAAGGGGCTGAAGCCGAGCTGTTGAGTGGCGAGCAGATGCTCGTCTAGCAACTGGAGGGTTTCATCAGCTATCTTCATTATGAACGTGCCTGGGAGGTGATAGATTGATAAATAAGATGTGTTCCGATAGGGCAGGCGGTACTAGGACGTGCCTGTTCCCGCAGCTCCGTCAACGGCGAGAGTAAGAACATAGTAGGATTTTTGTCATTAAGATTCTGACGTCCGACTTCCCAACTTTATAGACAAAATATCATTTGACGTGTTGCGTTATATTGTGAGCCTCTCACGCCACAGGTCGTACGATTCCCACCTAGCACAAGCACGAACATGTACGTTTGTTCAGTGTTTGGGTGTCTCTATATATAATAAGGTATTTAGCACTTGTTAGTTTAACAGTTAACTGCAAGCTATGCTTAGTTTGATCTTCGATCTTATAATATAAGGTTGATAGATAAAGCACAAGGCACCTGTGGCCTTGTAGGGCGCCAGCTCCATGAGGCGGGCGGCCCAGTCCTGCTGCATGCGGTCGAGCGCCTGCTCGATGACGTACTCCTTGCCGGCGAGCTCGCCGATGTCGGCCACCAGCGCGCCGTGGCGGGCCACGCCCTGCTGGATGCACATCTGGAACGTCTGCTTCTCGTTCATGCTCACCGTTATGCCTGAAATGGAGGAGCGAGGTGTGAGACATTTAAACGGGAAGATCTTCCACCAGACTAGGTTATCGTTCCTGGGGATCGCGGTCCAGCTGTTGATGTTCGAAGCATGTATGTATATGTAGTTAAATCGAGAAAAAAGTTCGTAATCGTGATATATCACTGCGGTGCAGACGATGTAAGATTCTTGCGTGCGTGGTCATTGATGTTGCCACAATCTTATACATTCAACATATTTTATTTATATTATTACTGAGCTATGATGCTGTGTGAGTTACAGGCATAAAAGTTGACAAGTTCACGTCTCAAGGTCAATTAACAACATTGCCAATAACCCTGACGAAACCCTGTAGAAACATAAGTGTGAAAACCAACCAGATGGGTAACCACAAAGCACCCATCTACCTATATAGCTATACACCGAGTCTCACCGAGATCGGCTTAGTAATTAATAATAACTAACTACATTATGTATACCCTTACCAGCCCTCTCCATGAATTCATTCCAGTGCCTTTCCTTCATGCCGGGGTTCCTCACCGCTTGTATTATAGGTATGAGCGGCCTGAATGCATCGATGTCGTCCTAAAAACAACTTGATTATTATTACAACAAAGATGAACATTAGAAAAACTATATTGTTACAACGACAGATTGTTTACCATAACCAATTAAATTTTAACCAAGGAATAAAAGATACGTTGTGTTATTTCATGCTAAATATACAAAAATGTGTGCACACATGCAATAGAAGTGAAACCTACAAAAAACGATTTTACTACCCATTTCCTCGCAGACTTTATCCAATAGATTTATATATTTGTCCCTTTTTCGCATCGAATTACAAATCACAATGTTACTAATAAAGTTTTCAATTCAAAAAATCGTTAGTATGTATGTACGTGTTTTCATACATATACTACTAAACAACCAAGGTGACGGCCCATCTGATGGTAAACGGTCACCGTAGCATATTGACACTTGCAACACCGTGGGTATCACACCCACACACACGTGTTCATAAGTATCACTTCATACATGGAGCTCCAAAATACAGGCCCAGGCTTAATTTGGACTCCAGATCTCCCTAAAATTGCAATTTTTTCCCAATCTTCCTGTCAACTGTATTTTATCATTACATGTAGTTTGTGAAGATAAATAAAATAAATTATTATTATTTTACATACCTTTGTTAATAACATTTTACCACAATTTTTACACATTTTTGAACAATAAAGTATTATTATTATTATACATACCCTGATGGTGATTGCGACCTGCTGGACCTTGGGCAGGTCCGCAAAGGTGCGCGTGCACTTGACGATCGTCTTGTAGTACTCGTTGACGAGCGGCTCGATGCTGTCCGCGTCCACGTACATCAGCGGGTTGTCGAACCACACCTCGCGAGCCTTCAGGAAGTCTGCCGGGGAAGCTATTGTGTCAACTACCCAATACCATATACAGGCACACCTGGTGGGTCACAATCACACCATTTCCATGTCATATTCATTTTATATCATTTCCATTCATTGATTACAGTGCTGAGTTAGTCATGGGAAGTACTTACTACCACCTTACCCATTTCCGCCGTGAAGCAATACTGCACTTGTACTACTGTTTCGATTAGAAATGAAAGGGCCGGTGAAATTACAGGCACATGAGTCTTATCAACTTCACGTCTCAGGGTCGAAAACGCATTGGGGATGCCCCTGATGTTGGAAATGTTAAAATGCGGCGGTTTACACTTATCACGCGGACCGTCTGTTTGTTTTTCGGTTAATAAGATGTAACAAAAATTGCTTATTTGCTTGAAAGAGTAACAAACATCCATACACCTATTGTCAGAAACATTCGCGTTTATAATATTATTAGGATTTCTATCCTCAAAAACAAGCTCACCAGACGCAGTGACCCAGAGGTTCCGATAAGGCTCGAACTCCTTGACCAGCCGGTTCAGGTCCGCGAAGGGCACGACGGGCTGCCCGAACAGTTTCTGCCGCTGGTTGAGGATCCTGCCCCAGTCTTGGGCGTCCTTCATTCCCTTCCACGCCTTCTTGATGTCGTTGGCTATCTCGTGCACCTGGATGTTCATCCAGTTTATGTATTTATTTATGCCAGTAAAGGTCGCATATCAACCTCGCATTCCATCCTATTTTCTCTCTCTTTCTCTATCTCCGCGTGTGCGTGTGTGTGTGTGCGTGTGTGTGTGTGCGTGTGTGAGGTGTGTGTGTGTGCATGTGTGTGTGTGTGTGAGTCAGTGTGTATGAAGGAGGAAAACACGGGCAAATAATGACAATACCTTAGAGAAGTCGTTCTGCAAGGTGAGTGCCATGCACTGTGAAGTGAACATGTCTATCTTGTCGTTCAGAGTCTGTTCGTCCTGCTGGTGCAGCTTCCAGAACTTCTCCTGCTCCTCCTCTAGGAAGTCTGTGGTCACGTCCACCTGGTGACACATATTTACATCATCCCACAGATATAATGATTTATTTTTGTCTGCGTTAGAAAACAATGAATTATTTTCTTCAGGCAAATTAAGCTTAGATTAGAGTACAATTTTATTTCATTTGTACCACAGATGAATTGAAAAAGGGCCATAAAACCATGTCACACATTTTTAATGAACCTTTTAAAACTTTACAAATATCTCACTGGCTATCCTACTAATATTATAAAAGCATAAGTTTGTGAGGACGAATGTATGCTTGTTACTCTTGCACAATAAAAACTACCGAACGGATTCGGATGAAACTTGGCACCAAGATAGAGCATGACCTTTAGTAAAATTTAGGCTACTTTCAATCCCGGGAAAACAGCTAGTAATAAAATACATACGGAGGTTTGATTGAAACACGTATTTTGGATAAGTAAGAAAAACACATTACCTTTTGCGAGGACAGCTAATATAATAATTCAATTAGTTCTTAGACTCTGTAGTTAAGAACTCACCTGTTTGGTGATATTTAAAGGCCAACCTATAGCCTCCCACAGCGCTTTGAAATCTTCGTTATCGAGCGGCGTGAAAAAAACGTCCAGCACTTCGTAATCCTGCAAAGAATGTAATGTTAAGATACATAAAGTTCAATTTGCGCTGGCAATTGTATTATAAATTAACACCAATACAGAACGTAATAAGTAGGCTACTTGGCCCATACGGAAATACATCCGTAGAAATAAGAAAAAATACGCTTAAGAAAGGACTATATACCTAATTAAAATTTATTGCTTAGTTTAAACATAGATTTATAAATTACTAGCGACCCGCCCCGGCTTCGCTCAGGTGTAATGTAGATAATAATATATAAAAACCTTCCTCTTCAATCACTCTATCTATTAAAAAAACCACAACAAAATCCGTTGCGTAGTTTTAAAGAATTAAGCATACATAGGGATATAGGGACAGAGAAAGCGACTTTGTTTTATACTATATAGTGATGTTTTATTTTTAAGATAAATGGCTATATTTATTTATGAATGTATAGTAAAAGAGCGCCATTTTGTTTTAGTTCTAGTAAATAACCTTTATTTAAAACCCTAAAAATATTGCCTTTGCCTTTTATGTATATTTTTAACATTAGAAATAATTTTGTATATTACACAAATATGTCACATATTAATATAATGTTCAATTTATTCTAGAGGCATGGGCCTGCTCTTCATTAATACAGGCTATTTTTGCCTAGTAATGAGAGTAGTCGCTACTGCAGTATGTTTATTTTAATTTTATTAACAACTTACATAGCATTACATTTCTGCACCCTTGTGTAATTATTTTGAGAAATAAAGATATATTATTATTATTATTATATTCTTGAAGTGGCAATGTTCGTTAAACAGAACTCTGAGCTGTTCTCTGCAGCTAGTGATATATTTCCAAGGAGCACAAGAAACTCCAATAGACTAGTCGTTCCCTTCAATACAAGAACAGCAATGTTTTCGAAAAATTGCTACGCCATGTGCATAAAAGTCTTCAATGCTTTACCTTCTCAAATGACAAGCTTACCTATTAAGTCTTTTCAAACTAGACTGAAGACATTGTTACATGAAAATAATTTTTATTCTGTTAAAGACTTTTTGCTAGCCAAACATAAATAACAAGTATTGTAACATAACTGACTGAACTTGACATGAAAATATTTTTATTTTCTTTAATTTAATTTGAATTATTAATGAGTTATTGTATGCTTTAATTGATTGAATGAGACATTTGTAGTATTTTGTGTGATAAATTGGCTTGAATTTTATTTAATGACAATGAATATTTTCACGCCATTATGGCAAAACATGAAGGACTTTGACTAAAGCTTAACATCTATGTATTCATAACCATGTTTCTGGCAAATAAATAAATCTAATCTAATCTAACAATTTAACCCACCGTGTGGACTTTCCGCATGATGTCCTCCTGTGTCTTCAAAGCGAAGGGTATCGATTCCATCCACTCTCTGATCTCAAACACGTGTTCTATCGTATTGGGCTTCTCCCCCAGCTTCCTCATGATGGACTTGTACGCCTGGATGACATCCTCGACCACTATCTTCACCTCCTCCGCCCACATTGTAAGCAGAGCCTTTATTATATCAGACCGTTTTGTGACAAGCATTTGCTAGAACAAAAAAAAACATATGATTTCAAAATTACGTTTCATTGTTTAGTAATCATTTTGATAATTAGATTCCTGTACATAAATATACTAAAAGTTTGAGTCTGAAAGTCAGTGCAAAGTTTTAAAATATTTAGATAACTGACTAAACCTGGTTAAATAATTCTTTGATGTGACATGAACTAAAAATATAACCCGACACTGGCAAAAAATAAGTCCTGTAACACACACACATCATTTTAACTCTTTCAGTCACACTTTTACATAATAATACCAATATTTTAGTAATGACTTTATGACCGATGTGCGGAGAAATGTAGTACTCAGAATATAATAATAATAAATAAATCCCAAGACATTCTTCACACATGGTTACCCGATCCCAAGTTAAGCAGAGTGTACTGCTTGTAGTATGGCTACCAGGTAACTGATATACTACATATACTACTTTTTAAATACATACTTATATAGATATTTACATGCAGACACAGAACAAACAGACATGTTCATGCACACAAATGTTTGTCCTGGGTGGGAATCGAAACTGCGACCTTCGGTTTGGCAGTCAGGGTCTCTAACCACTAAGCCAACTAGCCCGTCAAGATGTGTATTATCGTGTAAGTGCAACCAACAACCGAAAGAAAGCGCTGTTTTTAATTAAAAACCACCAAAACCAGGATATGGTGGCTAGTATCACTAGCCACTAAGCCTGAAAGAGTTAAGGAAGGAAAAATATCATCAGAGGTCATGGTAAAGAAATAAAGAATGAAAATAATTACCTTTAAAGTATCAATATTAAGCGCAAAAGGGCCAATGTTGATAAATTGCGGCAGCCTCCATATCAGGTCCTGTTTGGCGTCGTAGTGCATTTGCACTTCCTCGCGTGTCTCCGACGCTGAATGCTTCTCTTGTCTGAATGTTCTGGAAAAATATTCAGAAAGAAGGATCTAAGGGTTGATTGGTAGAAGCATGCGCCGAACCCAAATGATTGGAACAATAAGCTAAAACGAATACCAAAATTCATAATTAAATTTTTTTATGAGTAGTTTCGGTAATAATAATTATTGACTAGCTGTCCCCCGCGGTTTTACCCGCGTTCCCGAGGAATGTAAAATTTTACCGGCACAATAAGTATCCTATGTGTATTCCAGGGCATTTTCTATTTATGTGTGCCATGTTTCATCCAAATCCGTTTGGTAGTTTTTGCGTGAAGTAGTAACAAACATCCATACATACATACAAATTTTCGCATTTATATTAAGTAAGAAGTAGGATTTATCAGGCAGCCAGTTTATTCAACTAATTAGTGCCTATATCCTGTTGTTCTCTGCTAGTTCTTCTCTCTGAGATGCTTGTCGAGTCGATTTTTGAATTAACATTTTGGGCCTTATTCCTCTATTACCTTTGTGACAGCCTTCTACAACCAAACAAACTTTACCTATTCATAATACTAGCACGTATTCAAAAATAAATCAGTCATATGGATACAATAATCTCTGCTTAGTTTGCGGTCGGACGTTTTTTTTTTTTTTATATACCACTTGGGCCGACAAACAAGCAGACAGTCCACCTGATGGTTAGTGGTCACCGCCGCCTATGGACATTTGCAACACTAGGAGCATCGCCAATGCGTTGTCGACCCTGAGACGTGAAGTTGTTAAGTCTCATGTGCCTGTAATTTCACCGGCCCCCTTACCTTTCTAACCGAAACACAGTAATACAATTGCATTACTGCTTCACGGCGGAAATGGGCAAGGTGGTAGTACTTCCCCGGACGAACTCTGCACTAAGAGCTCTACTACTCTAGAAAGAATAATTTAAGTACCTATTTTCACAGTATTTATGCGACTTACTCGACATATTCATCGATATCCAATAAATATATATCTTTATAGCATTCGTACTGCCTCATGTAAGCGAGTAAAGGCACTATCGCCATCCTATACGCCTTCAGAAGCCTCTCCCTATAGTCTACCACGTTCGGTTCCATTAAACCTGCAAATGTTTGTGTAAACTTTATTGAATTCTAACTACGTTCCAATTTTAACACGGTTTTATTAGCTTGGTATATATCTATGTCACGGAATCTTTGAACGTGATTTTCACCCTTTTCAAAACGGATTGATTTGAAATTTTGCTCACTAATAAGGACCGATGACAATGCAAATATGTTGATAGTTTGTCCCATGATCCTTACCAGGATCATCAGGATTAAGTAGGGTAGGCGTTAAACCGGCCGGCGGCTGTACAAAAAGTAACAAATCTCCCCATATTTTTATTTATACCACCATTGCCCGACAAATAAGCACGGCCCACCATACGGTAAGTGGTCACCTCCGCCTATGGACATTCGCAACACCAGAGGTATTGCCAATGCAGTGTCGAACCTGAGACGTGAAGTTATTAAGTCTCATGTGCCTGTATTTTCACCGGCCCCTTACTTTTCTAATCACAGTAATACAAGTGCACTACTGCTACACGGCGGGAATGGGTGAGGTTGTAGTACTTCCCGGGATGAATTTTGCACAAAGAGCTTTACTATTAAAAAAAATATAATTCCCATAAAATTGGGAACTGGGCTGGTAGCAGAATAATTCAGAACAGTGGGCCGATATACCACCGATCCACCTGATGGTAAGTGGTCACCGCCGCCGAAGCATATTTGCAATACCAGGGGCATCGCCAATGCGTTGTCGTCACTGACACGTGAAGTTGTTGAGTCTCATGCCTGTAATTTCACTTACCAATGGATGTGAGGAACAGCTCCTTATCGAACACCAGGCCGGTCATGATCATCGGATGCACTTGCGGTATGAAATGACAGCGGTACAACATCTCTCGGAACAGACGTTGGATCACTATCTGTTGGACAAAATGACTGTCCATCAGTTGCAAGCCCAGTGCGACTTTCTGGAGCATGCAAGTTTCTTCATGCCCGTTGGCCACGAGGATTTGGGTTCCATTCCCAGTGAGGGCGGGTAGCTCCTATGACGTCCATTGCCTCAAAACTTTCGACGAAAAATTCGACGAGGATTTTTCGTAGGTTTTTTTCAAAATTAAAAAATTCAAAACCATTTATTCAGTTTAGGCCTTCGGAGGGCACTTATGAAGGTCAAATTTAAAGTTACTGAAGCTACAATATTATATTTGATATCGATAAACGCGGATGAAACCGCGGGGGACAGCTAGTATTGTATATTTCTGACCTCTATATAATAAGTACCTCAAACTGCGGCGGGCTGGTGGTGTAATAGGGCCCGTCGGCGCCCATCATGAGGTGGAAGTAGAACAGCGTGGGCGTGGGCGAGCGGAAGGGCGAGTTGATGACGTCCGCGGCGTCCCACTCGTAGTCGGCCGCGGCGCCGTACGTGCACAGGCACGGCACCTCGCACAGGCTCACGAACATCGCCATCGACTGCTCGATGCAGTACCGCAGCGCGTACTAGAGGGGGAGGGTGATATATCGCCTACATAAGCGTATCCGCATCGTATCGAGTGCACCAAAAACCAATGCAACGGGAAATTGAACATCGTGCAACGTCACCGTATGCGTGTTCAATTTTCTATATAAATCAGCTTTTTGGCGCACTCGATACGATGACGTTACGCTTGCGATAGATATTCGTGCTTAGGCTCCGGTCCTAATCCTACTAATATTATAAATGTGAAAGTTTGTGAGGATGAATGTATGAGTGTATCTAAAACTACGAAATGGCACCCGAATTGTATCACTCTCTCAGATTCAATGTGTAAGACAATTTCATAATAGATTAATGTTTTTGTCCGCGACAGTGTGGGACAACAGTTACAGTACCGTCAATGTAATACAAATTTGACTGCAACTACGATTCAGAGAGCTTTAACACAATCGCCCTACCGATAAGTTTTTTTGTGAAAGTATAGTCACTTTCTGTGCGTCGACTCAGTGACAGCGGGTCTAATACGTCCTGTGCCTCTACCATGAGTTGCTATCGAAACTTACTTTAGTCACTAGCGAGTAAACTACTATCGATACAGTATTTCTCGATAGCAACTGTCAAATTTGTGACTCATGTCACCGAATTTCTATGCCAAAGGCTAAAAAACGTTACTCGCTAGTGTTCACATTTCGATAGGTTTTTTACCTATCGACTCGTACTATCGATTTTAGTTCTTTAGGTGACCACTAGTGGCGCTGTACACATTTGCCATAGAAATGTTTTACGCCGTCGCTAGCGAGTACGTACGTTAAAAACTCATGGTAAAGGCACTGAAGATGCTTCGTGTAGAAGCGAAACGTGTCGATATCCTGTCGAGTTTCCCTGTTTGGGACTTGACAGATAAGGAGATCCAGCGGAATTAGTTACTAGATATTTGTTTTTGTATAATTTTACGTATATCCTAATAAACTTTTGTATTTATAATATTAGTAAAATAGGATAAGATTGTGCACATTCCAACATCTTAAAATAAACTTAAAAATTCAAACACACACAATCATTATGAAATAATAATATTGTCGAACAATTACCTGCATACGGAACCTGACAAGCTGCATAAAGCGACAGAGTTTGCTGACTCCGTAGAATTCCCATTTTTTCTCGTATATGTTGAACCATCTGACAAAATAACAAAAACAGGGTGTGAAGGGATTTTTGCTGGGTCGCCATATCGCAAGTGAGTTGCGGTCACCGTTTACCATTAGATGGGCCTACAGCTTGTTTACCACCTTAGTGGTATAAAAAATAATTTAAAAAAATGCGCCACCTTTCAACAGTATAAAAAAATGCGTACCTTCTGCTCACTCCTTTAGTTTTATATAGTCGCAATCATAATGAATCAACAAAAGGTCAATTCTGCTTATCAATGTATGGTCTCTTCAAAACTACTTTGGCATGCCGGTTTTTGCATAAATTGATGGTTAGGTAATAGATATCTCTTTCCTAATTAATATTTTTCAGTCAGATGCAAGTCAGTATTAGCAAACTATTTAGTAATCTGTGGTAACCGCAGCAACTGATCCAATGGATTTTTACACGGTTTTTATCTATTTAAGAACCCTTATGTATTAACTTCACATCTGATATCGACCTACAACATAGATCTATAAAATATTAAATTATATAAAATTTAATGTTTGTCTGTATGTCCGTTATAGAAACGTAAACTTCAATGCAGATTTCGGCAATAGATAGAGTAATTCAAGAGGAAGGTTTAGAACCAGGTTTGAAAGCAGGCAAAGCCGCAGGGCGCAGCTAGATTATTAATAATAAATAAATATCCCGGGACGTTCTTTACACACGGCCATCTGATCCCAAACTAAGCAGAGCTTGTACTATGGTAACCAGATAACTGATATACTATTATACATAAACTACTTTTTTTTTCTAGATACATACTTATATAGATATTTACAATATACGATATTATATTATATAAGAGTAAGTATAGATGAACGACGTAAAATATTGGTGAACATCCAGAACATAGAACCTCCTCGTTTGAAGTCAGCTAAAAATAAAATAAATGTCTCATCAACGATATGATTCAGAGATAAATATCCACATAAAGTACGCATCATTGTAAAGTGTTCCAATGAAAATATCTAAGCACACTCGACAAGATAAGGGGTAACAATAAAACGATAACATTGAAGACGGGCCCTCATAATATCATAATGAAATTACTCGCTGCCATCGCCTTCTTAGCCGTAGCGACGTCACAATTGATCAGACCGTATCACAAAGCAGTTGGTGTACCGCAAGCGAGTCGCCTCCGACGTGCAGAAAATGGGATAAGTCCACGCATCTCTGGAGGCCACGATGGACTTTTAACCCTCAGCAGTCACATGGGCGGATTGGTGATCACTCTTGAATCAAACGAAACATCGGTATGCGGCTCCTCCTTACTGACAAACACGAAATCGCTGACGGCCGCGCATTGCTGGTACGACGGTTTCGACCTAGCGGTACAATTCGAAGTAGTCTTCCAATCGCTGACTCTATTCCGAGGGGGGATCCGCGTCACCACCAATGATGTCATCCTGCATGAAGACTATAACAGCCTCACCTACGGAGACGACATAGCTATAATCACGATGCCGTGGGTCGATTACTCGACCAGCTTAGTTCCAATAAACCTCCCGGTAATGTCGATCTATGACACATTCGAGAACGCCGAGGCCTTGGTAGCTGGGTACGGAAGGACTCCATACTTGAATGTAAGCGATTCGAAATTGATGTACGCGTTTGTGAAGGTGATCAGCAATGAGCAGTGCTCGGGAGTCTATGGCGATTTGGTGACAGATAAGATTATATGCAGCGTGGGACAGTATGGAGAAGCGGGCCCCAGCCACGGCGACGACGGCGGCGCCTTACACATTAACACCTACTCGAGTGACGCCGGTATTAAAAACGTACTACTAGGTGTGATATCGTTCGGAATTTATAACCGGTTAAATGTACCGTATGTTCATACGAGAGTCAGTGCCTACATCGATTGGATACAACAGAATTTAAATAATTGAAATTAAAATTGGTTAAAGAAAATATTTTAACAAGCACTTTAAGAATATTTTGATTCAAATCCTTTCATTTCATTAATAATATAATCTTGTCCGATCTAAAGACGATTAAAGACGTCAGTTAGCTAATCGTGCGTTGTTACCGTTTTTAAGTGTGTTTTTTTTAATACATACATATTAAGGACATATCTAGTCGCTCACGAACATCCCTAGTAGCGCCACTGATAAAGACAGCAGAGGCCTAAGCACGAACGTCTGTCGCAAGCGTATCGTGATTGTATCGAGTGCGCCAACAACCAACCCAATGGAAAAATGAGCATAGCGCAACGTCACGGTATGCGCTGTGTTCGATTTACCATACAAATTAGCTTTTTGGCGCACTCGATTTGATGACGATACGCTTGCGGTAGATGCTCGTGCTTGCCATTCTAACCTATATTAACGAATATTCCTTTCAATAAATTGCTTTAAACAACTTTTCAACTTATCAGAATGTACAAAAATACATAACTGAAGTATTTAATTAATTATAGATCGGTGAGGCTATGAGCTAAACGTAACATAACTATATCGCCACCTACCGGGTCCATTTGTAAATATAAACTCAAAGATCATCGTCCGTAATCGTATTTGTAAATCGGTCTAGCTGTTTAGGAGTTCATTGACATACAGACAGAATGAATATAAATATAGTGGAGCGTCGATTATTCAAAAAAAAAAAATTCAAAACCATTTATTCAGTTTAGGCCTTCGGAGGGCACTTATGAAGGTCAAATTTAAAGTTACTGAAGCTACAACCGGTTCGGAAGTCAGCCTTCAACTGAGAAGAACCGGCAAGAAACTCAGCAAGGTTACATTTTTTTTTATTTGTTATATAAATTTTTATCTATTCTGACTTTTTGGCTATTTTATAATTTCAATTTTACATAATTTTATATTTAACAATTACAAGATACTTATTATAGGTAACATTAATAAAAACAAAACAAAAAAAATATGACAAGACTACAAAATAGAAAATAACAATAATTAGGTACTTACAACTTAAACAAGAGATTTAGAGGTGCACTGTGCAGAGAGCAGCTATTTCCATACATTTTTATCTTCAATATAATGAACTACCTTGTAATACGCTTTTTCTTTCAAAACTTTCCTAATATAATTTTTAAATTTATGATCAGACATTTTGGTTATTGAAAGCGGTATCTTATTATAAAATCGAACACAATTACCAAGAAATGACTTGTTAACTTTAGTTAGTCTAAAGTATGGAACAACTAACTTCTCCCTTTGTCTTGTATTTATACTATGAATATCTAATTTTGCCTCAAACATTCCTATGTTTCTACGTATAAACATTATATTTTCATAAATATATAGTGAAGGTAATGTCATTATATTTATTTCCCTAAATAAATCTCTTAATGATTCACGGGGACCCATACTGTAAATTGCACGAATTGCTCTTTTTTGTATAATAAATATTGATTCTATATCCGCTGCTGCTCCCCAAAACAAAATACCATAGGACAAGAGGCTATGAAAATATGCAAAATAAACTAATTTGGCCGTCTCAACATTCGTCAATTGTTTAATTTTCCTAACAGCAAAAGCAGCCGAACTTAATTTAGCAGCTAGAGTATCAACCTGAGGTCCCCATTGCAATTTATTGTCTAATGTAAGACCCAAAAATACCGTTTTATTTACAAGATCAATATGGCTCCCATCTATTATTATTTGGCTATCTACTTGTGCTACATTTGGTAAAGAAAACCTTAAGCATTTAGTTTTCTTTGAATTTAGTAATAGATTATTTGTAGCAAACCACCCACAGACAATTGACATAGTATGATTAACTTTAGTTAGATCTTTGTCTTTTCTATTAACTTTAAAAATTAATGATGTATCATCAGCAAACAAGACAATATCTGTGAGGTCATTTACAACATATGGCAAATCATTTATATATACTAAAAACAAAAATGGACCTAAAATTGAACCCATTATCCAAACTAATTAGGGGTCATGGTAAGGAGAAACGTTTTTTTGTATAATCTAACTGATATACTAATAGAAAATCTTTTTGTTAGTTTAAATCTGCAAATCTCTTAATTATCATTATACTACTGTTGAATTTTGTAATAACTGTGTGTTTTTGCTGAAATAAATACTATTATTATATTATTCAGTCACACATATTTATGTACAGGTGAATGAAAATCATATTTATATCTTTAATGCCAAATAACAAACAAAAGTACTGACAGTCTTTTAATAAAATAATAAAACATACTGCAAAAATCTTTAATTTTCGTCTTCCGAAGCAAGCCTACTTGCTTAGGAGCGGCTAGATAACGTACTTTATTTATTTCATCAACAAAATCTACAGCTAATACTTGCAGCCAATTATGGATTTCAATTTTGATTTTTTAAACTAGTTTTATTTAATGCAGTCACATCCATACTGTATTGACAGATATATTGCTTCGCTTCAGAAGCACTAATTATGTCATTATCTTCATACGGCTACTTAGAAGTGATATACAAGTACATACAACTAACAAGTCGAACATAGTTCGGATAAGCGGTCGTTCGGATAATCGACGCTCCACTGTTACACATAATAAAATATTAATAAAAGAATAAATAAATGGTTAAATTAATCAAAACATGCGCACCCTTTTCCAACGTCCCTGAATGACATCCTGATCGCATGAGCGCAGCTGTTCAACCATGTTATATTCAAGTACTTCAACATCTGGAAATACAAATTAATCTGTTCAAATAGCTGAGAATTAACAAATCAGATGCCAGTGCCCTAACGACGCACATCTACCTATCGCAAGCCATCATATCCAGGATGCCAAAAAGCTTGGTTTATATGGACAATTTAACAACAACCAATTATGTAACGACAGACGTACCTGACGGACGTGCGTTGTCGACCCTGAGACGTGATAGTCAACACACAGTAATACAAGAGCAGTGCCGCTTCACGGTGGATATAGTTATGGTGGTAGTACTTCCCTGGACGAAGTCTTCAGAGCTCTACTAAATTATAGTCAAACGTTATACTGAGAATAGTGATCTCACCATGGAGGTGCAGTGTTGCTGAGCGGCGTCGAACTCAGCGAGACTCACGTTCCTCCCGTAGTTAGACGTGAAGAACAACATTGACTCCACCTGTCCGATATTTCACAATAATTACATACGGCCATCCCAAACTAAGCAGAGCTTATACTATGGAAAGGTAACTCATGTAGAGAATTATTATGGCAAAAGAACCAGGCAATACTTAACACCGGTAATTTTAAACAAAATAGATTTTATAACAAATCCGTAGAAATAAGCAAACATACACTATATAAAATAGACTAAAAAAAGATCTTTATGTACCTAATTAATATTAAATAAATAAATATCCCGGGACGTTCTTTACACACGGCCATCTGCTCCCAAACTAAGCAGAGCTTGTACTATGGGAACTAGATAACTGATATACTACATAAACTACTTTTTTTTCTAAATACATACTTATATAGATATGAATCGAACCCGCGACCTTCGGCTTGGCAGTCAGAGTCGCTAACCACCAAGCCAACTGGCCTGTCATTACTTGCTTAGTTTTAACATAGATTGAGAGGTCAGTTGTCTTGGTGGTTAGCGACTCTGACTGCCAAGCCGAAGGTCGTGGGTTCGATTCCCACCCAGGACAAACATTTGTGTGCATGAACATGACTGTTCGTTATGTGTCTGTCTGGGTGTAAATATCTAAATAAGTATGTATTAAAAAAATAATTGTATATTATATGTGGTATATCAGTTATCTGGTTTCCATAGTACAAGCTCTCCTTAGTTTGGAATCAGATGGCCGTGTGTGAAGAATGTCCCAGGATATTTATTTATATTTTAAAGATGGGCCGGGCGAGAAATTATCATATATTTGTGGTTTTCCTGTCAAACGCCCAATGTAATATGAACCCGTGGTGTTCAGGGGTGTCATTCTATAAGATTAAAATTACACAAGCTCGAGGACCTTTCGCCGCGGCCTCCATGCTCTGTCTCTTTCAGTTAGTACGTAATCATTCGAGAGGTCCGCTGTCGGAGGGCTCGTTGCAACAACTCGCCGACGTAGTTTGTATTAGCTGAATAAAGGGCAGAGCTCACCTTCAAACATTCCTCGACGACGAGGTGTATGCAAGCCACAGACTCTGTGAGCACATATAAAGAGTACCACTGATTGTGTTTCATTCTCCCGGGGAAGTCTTCCATCACGCAAGGGTACTGACCTATGTTATAAATATATAGACGTTTTTATTTTGTGAAGTGAAAACTTCTTTATTACAGTTGTGATTTGAAATTCGATAAAGCGTAAAACGACGATTATAAAAGACAAACAAATACATCGAATTTATAAATAGAATAATGACAAACCTAATCTAAAACTTAATTATCACTACATAGTATAAAACAAAGTCGCTTTCTCTGTCTCTATATCCCTATATGCATATGTATGCTTAAATCTTTAAAACTTCGCAACGGATTTTGATGCGGATTTTTTAATAGATAGAGTGATTGAAGAGGAAGGTTTTTATGTATAATACATGTGACAGCCCACGGGAACGCGGGTAAAACCGCGGGGGAGAGCTAGTAATTAATAAAAGCGAAAATCCCTTACCATAGTCAGGCACAGGCGGCACGTGGTCTTTCGTTGGAACGTCGATAAAGTTGTACAAATCGTGATATTTTTGTATAGTGAAAATAATCTTCAATTTACCCTCCATCTTTCTGTATAATAACTCCGCCTGAAATTGTTAATCGGGGTTATTCGGAGAAGCTAGGGTGCGCACCGAGAATCCAACGTCAAACGATATAATAAAATGCGATATAATAAAAATCGGAAAGGTTCTATTCATATTAACTTATTAATTAACATTTGTTTTTTTTTTTATATCACATTGGGTGAAAACACTATGCGTATGTGAGGTAACACATTGGGGCGTTTAAATTCGGGAATATGTAAAATTCTTCGGGAACGCGGGTGAAACCGAGGGGATAGCTATGTTATATAATTTCTAACCTCATTTTTAAGCGCATGTATCAGCTCCTCATCCAATTCATGAGTCTGTCGATGTATACGGACCATCTTCATAATGATGGGCATGTAACCCAGAGGCATCATTGGCAGACCGTCCAGCAGCAAGCAATCCAGGTACAGGTAGAATCTAGACATAGACATATATTTTAGAAGTTAAAAAGCTCTTAGTACAGTGTTCGTGCGGGGAAGTACTACCAGCTTACCCATTTCTGTGTATATTAAGAAAGCTCACAAACAGGAGGTCCTGATGATCACCGTCGCCTATAGACATTTTGCTATACCGGGAACATCGGCGCAATGTCGACCCTGAGATGTTAAGTTACTATCATAAAATTAAATGCGAAATGAAATATGATGAATGGTCACTCTAACGTGCGCGTGGCGACATCTATGAACACGCATGCAAGAATCCTCCTTCGCCCGCACCACAGTGATGTGGCGACATCTATGAATGAATAGGCACGCGAGAATCCCACATCGCAATAGCGATGTTTTCTCAGGATTTTACTATACATCCAAGCTTCCAACATCAACAGTCGGCACGGTCACCTAGCGGCGGAAAATCTTCCCATTTAAATAGGGGAGTCTCATATCTCGCTCCCGCATAGTGTGCATGTCACCTCCTAAAACGAACCTGAGATTGTTCTCGACCTCGTGGCGCAGGTCGACAGCAAACTTGACGCGCTGCGCAAACGTTTCCGGATCGTCAGCTTTGAACATCAGCCGAATACGAGGGATACTGCCGATGGGAAATATGTTGAGTACTACCGTTCCGCGGTTTCACCCGCCTACACAAAGGATTTAATGTATGATTTAAGATTATAAGCCTTTGTTACTTCTGGATCAAGTATATTTTTTTTATTTATTACATTTATTTATAAGAAACAAAAATACAAATCTTCACTGTTTTTTATAATATTAATATTTAATATTATAAAAAAAAAACTTACGTAGTACTATAAAACAAAGGTGCTTCCGCCGTTTGTATGCTTAGATCTTTCAAACTACACAACGGATTTTCATGCGGATGGGACTGCTACCATTCGAGGCGGAATTTTTCGTAGGCTATATTTGATATCGATAAACGAGGGTAAAACCGCGGGGGAAAGCTAGTAACATTATAAAGTTATGCCCCTTATGACCGCTAAGAAAGTCATAGAAAAATCATCTTTATTGCTTTCAATATAAAGCACTTTCACTCCTTTGTATGATACGCAGATTTTATGGAAAATCTACTTCAATGTGCGACTAAACGACGTGCTCGTTTTTCAATGTATAGTATCCTAGCTGTCCCCCGCGTTTTCATCCGCGTTCCCGAGGGATGTAACATTGTTCCGGCACAAAAAGTATCCTGTATTAGATTAGTTATCTGGTTTCCATAGTACAAGCTCTGCTTAGTCTGTTCCGTGATATTTATTGTTATTTATTATAGGGTTAATTTTTCTCTAACAATATTAGTTGTCATAACAAGCGTATTAGATATCGACGTACAGATAAACAACACAACTCCTACTCAGACAAACTAATCCGGTTTAAAATAAACATTACACTGATACGAAACAAAATTATTCCTGACTTCTCAAGTATAGGCTTAATTTTTATCATTGCTTCTCTCTGGAATGTAAGTGAACCCACGGGACGGAAGCTAGTCAACATAAACATATATAATAAAATAAATAAAAATAAAAAATATCCTGGTTCCCAAAATAATGCATAGTTGAACAAACTTATATACTACATTTACAACTTTTTTAATCCATACTTAAATAGATCTATCCAGACACAGAACAAACAGACATGTTTATCATAGACACGGCCATCTGATCTGAAATTAAGTGGAGCTTGTACTATGCAAACTATATATGCAAGCGCTACAGCCAGGCTCGACTCCGTCATCACTAGACACATAGTATTAAATAATTATGTTTTGTTTTTTTCTAAATGTTTTCTGAAGTGCGTTTTGTAAATACAATTTTAATTTTAAGTCTACTAATTTGTAAGTTGTTTTTAATTTTCGTATTAGTGCAAATTATGTAAGTAAAATGTAAAATGTTGTTTCACAACTATTATTAGTAAGTAGGCGTGTCCAAATCTCTAGATTATGATTTATATATTGTACTGCCTATAAGTTGTTGGTGTGCCAATAAAGTAAAATAAAAATATACAAAAATTTTAAACTTTTTAAAAATGAATTACAAATTTAGATATTAACACCACTATACAGGACAAACAGACATGTTTATGTACACAAATGTTTGTCCTGCGTGGGAATCGAACCTGCGACATGGCAGGGTCTCTAACCACCAACTGCCCCGTCTAGTTAATATGCCAAGTTATTGTTATAATCCACTTACAAATATCGGCGTTTAGTCCCGTCTAGAGCCATCACTTCCCACGTGTCGGGTTCATCGTTATGGCTGAATGCTGCTACGTTAGTCCACTGGAAGTACCATCTGTGTTATATATTTTACTAGCTGTCCCCCGCGGCTTTACCCACGTTCCCGAGGGATGACATATTTTCCCGGGATAAAAAGTAGCCTATTTGCTATTACAAGATATGCTCTATCTATGCGACAAGTTTCATCCAAATCTGTCCGGTCTGTATCCAGTAACAGTATACCAGTATCCAAATTATATTATCCAAATACGATACTACAAACTTAGCTCAGTTAATCTATTATTTTAAATTCAACTAAATGCTACAGACGACACAGTACGTCTGGCAGAATCCTGGTCTAAACAAATTTAGCCAAAACAATCGAAAAAAAACAACTGAGTATTATGTTTAAAAAATAAGGCTGGTGTAAGGACTCCTAAATGACGAGCACACATTACCTCATACAAATTATTGAGCATTTGAACAGTGTCCCCACTGCCCAGGGAAGACTTCCCATTCTCCTTGGGGATGAAGGCGAGTCCGGGGCACGGGTACTGCTCGCCCTCTATATTGCCAAGGGATAACCACTCCTCTGGTGTACTGCAATAATTGAGAATTTCGTTTAAATTATGATTTAAGCATATGTTTTTGGCAAGCATTAAGTCACATAAAAGGTGCCAGTTGTGGACCGTTTAGATACCCTGATATCTACCATACAGGGCAGGGGTTGGATTTGGGCTAGAAAGGTAAGGGACCGGTAAAATTTTATGCACGTGACGTTTGACAACTTCACGTCTCGGGGTCGACCCTGGAGCATACACTGGTGTTGCAAATGTCAGGCGGCAGTGACCTCATACCATCAGATAAACCGTCTGCCTGTTCATCGGCCTACATGACATTAAAAAAACATGATACTGATTTTATTATTATTACAATCACTACTCAACAGTAAGTTAAGGTACACAAAATATTAGACTCAAATACCCTGACTTCATATCAATTGTAAAGGGTATTTTTCCCAAGGCAAGTTGACAATAATTAATTAGTTTATTTTGCATATTTTCATAGCCTCTTGTCCTATGGTATTTTATTTTGGGGAGCAGCAGGGGATATAGAATCAATATTTATTATACAAAAAAGAGCAATTCATGCAATTTACAGTATCCCGTCCCCGTGAATCATTAAGAGATTTATTTAGGGAAATAAATATAATGACATTGCTTTCATTAAATATTTATGAAAATATAATGTTTATACGTAGAAACATAGGAATGTTTGAGTCAAAATTGGATATCCATAATATTAATACAAGACAAAGGGAGAAGTTAGTTGTTCCATACTTTAGACTAACTAAAGTAAACAAGTAATTTCTTGGTAATTGTGTTAGATTCTATAATAAGATACCGCTGTCAGTAACCAAAATGTCTGATATTAAATTTAAAAATTATATTAGGAAAGTTTTGAAAGAAAAAGTGTATTACAAGGTAATTCATTATATTGAAGATAAAAATGTATGGAATTAGCTACTCTCTGCACAGTGCACCTCTTATTTTCTTGTTTAACTTGTAAGTAATATTGTTGTTTTCTATTTTGTACTCTTGTTAATTCTCTTTTTTGTTTTATTTTTGAATGTTACCTATTTATTATATAAGTATTTTGTAATTGTTTAAGGGGGCCTAAACTGAATAAATGGTTTTGAATTTTGTTTATACTTCTTCAAAATGGTCACTTGAGAGCATCTTTTAGCTTTTGTATGCTTCACCCAAATTGTCAATAATCACAGTTTCATATGGAAGCTCAACCAATTTATAAAGATACAGTACTGACCGGCAATCAAAGTCAGTATTGTCAAATATCTCCAAGTCCAACTTTGGGTAGGGGCTGTATAGGCCGTAGTACTCTTGGTCTGTCAACTTAAACTCAGCCACGGGCAGCAACCAGTATGGCTGTATGCCCAGGGAACGGAGCATTTTCTGTAATGTTTTAATTGTAAGTATAAATAAACCATCAAAATGTCACTTATTATTAATATAGATACATTAGCTTAGAGGTATTATACTACTATAAATCGTGCTAAATGTCTATTTCTGAATGTTTATGTCCAGGTTAACAAATTTTAAATAAATTTGGCACACAGAAGATGCTTTTGAGTAACTTATCCTGGTAACACAATACATCGCTCTGGAGCCAAGGGCTTCTACCTTAGAGATTCATAAGAACTTAATGATTGAACTTATGGATAAGATACGTCCTTGGGGATTTTGGCTGTATGCTGTAATACAGGCTTTTTGCCTAGCTCAGTAGCAGATGATAAACAACTATAATTGTAACCTACTCTAAAACATCCTTGTTACATACTATCTAGTATTAACTTAGCTATGAACAAATATTTTATCAATAAACATTATTATTTACCATACCTCCAGCACCACCTGTGCTAGCATATTTTCAAAGAATTAACCCATTTTAATGTTAATTATTATATTATTCATGTAAATCTATCAATTTTAAAATCTTGGAATACTTAATAATTATCTGAAATGTAGCTAAAATCAATGCTAAACTTCTTTATTTGTATAATTACTTTGATGTTGGCTGCGAGAAACTTTCTCCGGAGCCTCTCAATCTTGACCAGCCTCGGCAATTCTTTAGGCAGTACCACACTGAGGAATTGTAATTTCGGCACAAATGTGTCAAATGGGAATTGCTGAAAACAAAATGATATTTATTTGATTGATTTATTTTATTTCATTTCACAGGCCAGTTGACTTGGTGGTTATGAAATAAAATGAAAATATTTTTATTCAAATAGGCCTTTACAAGCACTTATGAATAGTCTGACTCTAATTCTAATAGCGACTCTGACTGCGAAACCCAAGGTGGCGGGTTCCATTCCCACCCAGAACAAACATTGGTGTGTATGTCTGTTTGTTCTGTGTCTGGGTGTAAATATCAATATAAGTATGTATTTAGAAGAAAAAAAGCAGTATATGTAGTATATCAGTTATCTGGATTCCACAGTACAAGCTCTGCTTAGTTTGGGATCAGATGGCCTTGTGTAAAGAATGTCCCAGGATATTTATTATTGATTATCATCTAATACCAATCCCAAATTCATTAGTGTCTATAACTATATAGCAGGATGTATCCCAATGATTAAAATCTATTATTGGACTCATATATCTGAAATAAAGACCATATAATAATGCTGAGAAAAGGAAGATAAATATAATTTTGTAGTTTTTCAGTAATCTGGTTACTATAGTACATGTTTTGCTTAGTTTGGGGTTAAATAGCCAAGTGTAAAATAATGCTCCAGAATATTTCTTTTTAGTTGAATATGTGTTTTTACTTATTATACTTTTCTTGATAGTTTCCATACTGCAGACGGCTGTTGATTTATAACCAACACTATCCGGTATTAATAAGTCCCTCACATTTTTGATCAAGTTGTAACTCAACTTGTTTACTTAATACTTAGTTTTCTACTTATAGTGATTATGTACATAGACTTTGTACTACTAAAATTTGGATGTAGAATTCTGAAGATATTAGCTCACAGTTAGAATATGTTCTATATAAGATAAAAAGGTTACTTTTTATACGGGTCAAATATAGATTATTACCCAGGCCCGTGGGTGGGAGCTAGTTTATTAAATTTATAGTTACAATGCTCTCGTCTTCCCTGTATGTGGTCCAGCGACCTGGAGGTAGAAGCAGCTTAGGTTTCTGCGGCTTAGGTAAGGAAACCAAGGTTGGCGCCAACTTGTCCGTTTTCGCCTGTCAACAAATATCCATAATCGCTGCATATTAGCATTGAAATAAAGGCATAGGGCATAATTTGGCCTAATATTGGCTGTACCAGAACGGAACTCTGACCGAATGCGAAAGTTATAATAATTTGAAAATTTGAGAATGAATTATGAAAGATTATCTAAAGCTAGCCAGCTAGCCTAGACACTCAAAACAAACAATTTAAAAATACCGCCAATGTCATTGTCATAAATGACAGCAGCCGATGCAGCCAGCGACTAATAATTACTTTTTAATAACCATCAATACAGTAACCGGATATATAATTATTTGTTAGGCAAAATTATTTTTTTGATTTTAACCAAATAAAAATTGGTTGAAAAGCCACCAAATTAAATTAGGTATTTGATTACGACTTAATGTAACTTTAAGATTCAATAATCTTAATAGATAGCCAAAACACAACGATGAAATATTGGTTAGGGCTATTTATTTCGTAAATGTTTTGTTGCAGGCTTGAACAGGCTAATGTTACCGGACTACTTAGCCATAAAGCTTGTCCGGTTGCTGGAGCAAACCACAGACAAAAATATAGAAAAGGGTATTCAGTGATCTTTTAAAAATAATTCGATTCAATATCAAACAACTAATAAATAAGATTGTATCGTCTCCAGAATGTTAAAGTGACAAGGACAATAACAACAGCCCAGCATTCAAGGGAGTAGCTCATATGTAGGCGATGGCTTTCATATTATTTGATATTTGAATTTGTTATTTATGATAAAATTATTGTTAAATTACTGTAGTGGATATAAACAATATGATTCATAATGCATTATTGCAAAATAAACGATTACCTGTAAAATCAGCTTCATGCGTTTTTTAGCGCAAACATCTTTTGAAGGATCGTCTTTGGACATATCTGAAACCAATTCTGAATAATACCCCCTTTTAGGAATTCCATCCCTTGCAGTGTTATCATATACCACATCTTGTTGCTTAATTTTTTTTCTTTTACTATACATAATTAAAAACTACTAGGTTTAATTGCTTAGTAAAATCATTGGAATCTAACTATTAATTGCAGCTTAATTACTTTTGAGTGAACAAAAGTCAAAGTCAATGGTTTTTTTTTCACGAACTATACGGAGATACTTTAAATGGTATGTAACATGCCAGATAAGCATCGTACCTTGCTTCCAAGTTTCAACTATACTATTATATTTACAAGCGTTAATTTGACGTATATAATTATTATTTTTTATTATAAGAAGATTTTCAAGTAATGCAAATAAATAATATGAATATGCATAATTGACGATTGTAGGGATTTTTGGCTTTAGCTTAGGGGAAAATATTTTCTGAGAGTTGGTAACACTGTTTTTTCATACATACTTTAAGTCTGCTTGCACTTTGCAGGATCATTGCACATATTTAGGTCATTAGATATACGAAAAGTGGCTCACCAAAAAGAAAAAATGTGAGCCGTCACGGGACGCCTGGCAGATGTGAAACATCGAAATTATTTTGCACAAGTAATATGTATAAAATAACAGATTACGATAGGAACTGTGGTGACATCTATGAACATGCATACAATCCTTCACCGCCCGCACCACGCAACACGCGAAAAGCCTACATCGCTATATCGAGATTCTCTCAGGATTCGACATATACGAGTATACAAGCATCCAACATCAACAGTTGGACCGCGGTCCCCAGGCATGATCTGCGGCAGCTTGGCGGAAGATCTTTCCATTTAAAAGGAGGAGTATCATACGTCGCTCCTCCATAGAACTAAATATGGCATAATGTAAAAAAATTATATTACGATTTTTTTCCACAAAAATAATAACTGTTTATTTAATAAACATTTATTTTCATTAAACTAAAAAATCCAAAATTAAAATAAAATATTCAAATTTTGCCAACTCATCATAGAGCATGGCGACGCGTCGCCACGGCAGAAATCGGTTTTACGTGCGGCTTTAGATGTTTCACATCAAAAGAGTGATATAGCTCTCTTGATCAAATGAGCTATATCACTCGTTTAGCTCTTACTTTAGTTCATTTAGTGAACTCTTATATATCTTTTGTCTCTTTAACTTGTCAAGAGAACTAGTATTGAATTAGCTTCTTTCATTTCATTCAACTCGTTTACGGCTCATTAACTCTTTGAATAGTTCAAAATCTGAACTCACGCAATCACTAAGCGAAAACTCTGTCATGTGCATTTTGATTGGTTATCGCGGAATATGATATCAAAAAATATTATTTTATAAAATAAAGATAAATATTGTCAGTTGCGATAGTATATAGAGATCGCAACTCATAATTATTTCTTCATCAAGTCTTCATTAATCATGACATTGATTTCATTCAAAATAACGTAAATCCTACTAATACTAATGTTTGTGCTCAGGATGTATGGATGTTTGTTCCTATTTCGCCTAAAAATTACTTAAAATATAATGAGGTAAGGTATCTTCTGCTTTATTTCTCTTTCGGTTCGGCGGTGATCGGGGAAGATCGGGCACTGTCGGACGTCGGCTTCACCGACTGAACGTCACGAGTAGTGATGGTCGACTCGAGTAAACTCGAGTAGAGCTAAACTCAAACCAACTCGAGTTGGTTTCTCTCTTACTCAAGTTCAAAAACCGCTAAAATTCAAGCGAAAAATACATAAATAAATGATTTGATTTAAAAAAAAGCAAAAATGGTTGCCTGTAAAGTCGGTTTACGAACGATAGTTTAACGTGACAACGTCACAATTAAACATTGTTGAAATGATTGCATAATTTTCTGAATAAAATTTAATAATCTTTATTGAATTATCATTTTGTATGGATATAATAGGTTGTTCAATAAGTTTTGTCGTTCGATAAGAAAAACACAATTTTATGGTTCCAAATACACTTTATTATTCAGTATAATCTCCCTGAACATTAATACACTTGCTCCAACGATCCTCCAATCTGTGGATTCCATCCATGAAGTGAGAATCCGGAAGGTCTGCAAAATACGCTTCAACAGCCGTTATGACTTCTTCATTTGATGAAAAACGCTTGCCACGCATAAATTTTTTGAGTTCTGGAAACAAATGGAAGTCGCTGGGGGCCAAATCTGGTGAATACGGTGGATGCTCCAACAATTAGAATTTTAATTCATGGATTTTAGCTATTGTCAAAATGCTCCTGTAACACGGTGCATTGTCCTGATGAAAAAGAATTTCTTTTTCTGCAAACCGGATCTTTTGTCACGATTTTTTTCCATTTTTCAACTGGTCCAAAAGGTTGCAATAATATTCAGAATTAATTGTTTTACCAGTTTGCAAGTACCCACAAACAAAATTCCTTTCGCATCCCAAAAAACTAATGCCATAACCTTCTTAGCCGATTTCCGTACACGACCAACCAGGTTCACACCACTCTTTAGCCTCTAGTTTTGATTCAGGATTATGTTTATAGACCCAAGTCTCATCCATAGTGATGAATCAACGCACAAAATCCACTTTATCCTTTTTAAAACGCTCCAAATGTTGCTTAGAAAGTCGCATTCGAATGTGTTTTTGTTCCATTGTTAGCGAATGCGGCACCCATTGTGCACACAGCTTTCTAAAACCCAAAATTTTACTTAAAATATGGCTCACACTGCTTAATGAGATGTGTAGAGCCTCTACTAAATCTCGCTCAGTCAATCGACGATTTTCCAAAACCATATCCTGTATTTTGGCTATGATTTCTGGTGTTGATGCGCTTTTTGGACGTAACGATATAATTTTTTTTCCATCGTAAAAAAATACTGTGACACGGCGACACTAAATGCCTTGTAAACAAAGAGTGAATTGACAGATTGAAATGAAACTTCACATACGTTCATATGAAGAGTTTACTAACGAAACAAAAGAAAATTGGGCTAGTGGCCCTCTCTTATCGAACGACAAAGGTATATTAGTATGTATTTAGAAAAAATCATACTGGGTGTCAGGGAAACGCTTCCGAAAACGAAAACAGGTGATAAGGTTGCTGATTGTGAATACAAATCCATGAAAAAAAAAACGATTTTTTTTTGTAATTTTTTGGATTTTTGCTTGCATTATTTACAGAAAAATGTATCAGAACAATTTAATGAAACGATTATTTTATGTTAAACACGTAATTTAAACTTTTTCTAAAAAAAAGCAATGTAAAACGCATTACTAATCAGCTGACGGGCGGTTATTGAACTCCAGCGCACTGCCCCGGCCGAACAGCTTCACGTGACGTCACAGTGCGGGCGAATGCAATGTATGAAAGAGAGGACTATCTTTATCTCTTTCACCGGGCATGTGATAAGTGTGAACAGAGGTGTCAACTCTCTGGAGTTTTGAATTGTGCCTTGATTGTGCATTGATTCTTTCGAAGAATCTTCGGTAACATTTTATTGAATTAAATACTAAGTCGCGAGTAACATTTGACGTAATTTTGAACCAAGTAGAAAATAATTTGTCATTGAAAGCTAATGCGTAGGCACAATTCAAAATGTCGCCCATCCTAATTGCCGTACGTACGTACCTAACCTACCACTGAATGTGTTCGCTCGTGCCGTGTCATTGACCGCGAGAGTTGTCCGCTTTTCATTGCGTGTTAATGAAATATCACATCTTTAAAAACACATTTGCGGAGAAAAATTTTATTTGTATTCATTTAAGTTTAGGTAGTATATTAATTACCTCCTGGCTTCGGGAGCGTTTCCCTGACACCCAGTATATCCTGGAACATTCCTTAACACAATAATTTATGCTGAGACCATGACTGTAACGCCAGGTTAAGGATTCGATTCCCACCGGACAAACATTTGTGAGGATTAACATGTCTGTTTTTTTCTGGGTCTGGGTGTAAATAAATAAGGAAATGTCCGGAATTTTGAGCACCTTGCTCTAGTTTAAATATTTAAAACTGGCAACCCTACTTATGTACTGACAATTAGATTATGTATTCAGACAATGTTGCGCTTTCGCACGGGTACTGTTGAAAGAAAATGGTTTCTTTAAGACACTATATGGTAGAGACAAGGAATTTAGAGTAGTAGAGTTCGTCCGGGGAAGTACTACCATCTTACCCATTTCCGCCGTGAAGCAGTATTGCACTTCTATTACTGTGTTTCGGTTGGAAAAGTAAGTGGGCCGGTGAAATAACAGGCACATGAGATCACAGGCATCTTGACGTCTCAGGGTCGATAACGAGGCGATGCCCCTGGTTTTGTAGGTGTTCAAAAGCGGCAGTGAACACTTACGTCTGATTGGCCGTCTGCCTGTCAGTATAAGTATAATAAAAATAATAATACTACCCCAACTCCTTAGAGTTGTACTGAAGATACCGAAGATCACGACCACTTTACAGCGAATGCTCTTGTTATAACTAATACTTCGAATAAACAGAAAGCATATTACGCCGTCCACGAATGTTTTGGGACAGGGCAGGCTAATGATCACACTAATTAACACAAAAGTACATGTAAGTATATAGACTATATTTTGTTATATACTAGCTGTCCCCCGCGGTTCCACCCGCGTCCCCGAGGGATGTAACATTTTCCCGGCACAAAATGTATCCTATGTTACTTCTGATACGTCCAAGAGTACGTGTACAAAGTTTCATGATGATCGGTTAAGTAGTTTTCGAGTGAAAGTGTAACGAACAAACATACATTAACATTAATAATATTAGTAGGGATCTAATCTAATATTATAAAGAGAAAATTTGCATATTATGTGTTTGTGAAGGATAGTACTATGTGCTAGTACTACAATGTTAGTTCATTATATTGAAGATAAAAATGTATGGAAATAGCTGCTCTCTGCACAGTGCACCTCTAAATCTCTTGTTTAAGTTGTAAGTACCTAATTATTGTTATTTTCTATTTTGTAGTCTTGTCATATTTTTTTTTGTTTTGTTTTTTTTTTAATGTTACCTATAATAAGTGTTTTGTAATTGTTAAATATAAAATTATGTAAAATTGAAATTATAAAATAGCCAAAAAGTCAGAATAGATAAAAATTTATATAACAAATAAAAAAGAATGTAACCTTGCTGAGTTTCTTGCCGGTTCTTCTCAGTTGAAGGCTGACTTCCGAACCGGTTGTAGCTTCAGTAACTTTAAATTTGACCTTCATAAGTGCCCTCCGAAGGCCTAAACTGAATAAATGGTTTTGAATTTTGAATTTGAATTTTGAATGAAATTATAGTGACTGTACATTGAAAACATTATCTGTTGAACTGATTGGGGTTGATGTATATCTATACTACCGGCACGTTGTGATGGCCGTTTTGACGTTCCAGATTGTCATTGGAAAAGAAACGGTATTGCTTTAGAATAAGGTTGTTTTCCATGATCATACAATTAGCTGTTGGACCAATAGATGCACTTTATGTTTTAAGAAATAAAGGTTATTTTTCTTTGTCATTGTTAAACGTCGCAACAAATATTACTATTACAATCTACACTAAACCTATAAACAGGAAAGATTTACGAATAAACGAAAAAGTACTGGACCGATTTAAAAAATATTTTGCCGTTAGAAAGCTACATTATCACTGAGTAACAGATGCTATATTATATTTACCAAAAAATTAGGGATCCTTACTAAAGATCCAATAATGTAACCCAAGGAGTAAAATAATGACCGAAAAAAAAAATTATTTTGTAAATTGTTTTTTTTTTTAAATTCCACGTTTATTTTTTTTAATTTTCTACATGCATGTGATTTTTTTTGTTTTAATATACATTTATAATTTAATACTGGACTATAAACTGTGTTATAATTTTTAAACTGAATTACGTTTTTTTTCTAAAATAAAGCCGATATGTCGAAATATCAATATTTTTTTCGATATATCTAACTCCGATTTTGAATTATGAATTATATAAAATATCGATATATCGAAAATCCGATATTTTAAAAATAATCAACAGTCCTAATTTTAAAATTAGGCATGGAAATGATTGCTACTTTTATTTCATTTTCATTTAATGAAATAACTTTTTGTTTTTCACAGTAATTTCACCTGAGAAATTTCACAGCCAATGATTTTTTTTCGCAATGCTCTAATGTCACTCTTGGCCGTGCGACCCGTTCGTAGCGACGATCAGTATATATCTGTGTCTATAATTTTCATGTAGCTGATATTCCTGATCCTGTATCAGTTCAAGACGAGATGAATTCCATGAAAATAAACAACACATGGGAGCTTGTTGATCGACCGATGGACGTAAACGTCATAAAATCTAAATGGGTTTTTAAATTGAAGGTTGGGGCGGATGGTAGCGTGCAGCGCCATAAGGCCAGGCTGGTCGCTAAGGGCTATTCGCAGAGACTAGGAGTTGACTATTTTGAAACGTTTGCTCCAGTTGTAAAAATTTCGTCAATTCGTCTTTTACTTACGCTGGCAGCTGAAAAGGATTTAAGCATTCATCACATAGATGTGACAACCGCTTTTCTAAATGGAGATATACAAGAGAAAAATTTACATGGAACAGCCAGAATTTTTCGTCCAAAAGGGGGAAGATCGCAAGGTTTGCAAGCTAAAGAAATCTCTGTATGGCTTGAAACAAGCGGCTCGATGTTGGAACGAGAAAATTCATGCTCACATTTTGAAAATGGGTTTTACGCGATCTAATTATGATCAATGCGTATACACCAAGATAAAAGGTGGACTGTTTGTAGCTATTGCACTTTATGTAGATGATTTTTATATATTTACAAATAATGAAACTGTAGCTAAAACAGTGAAAGAGCATATTGAAAGTTCTTTTATAATAAAGGATCTTGGGTTAGCAAGAGAGTGTCTTGGAATGCTGATTGAGCGGGATATGGACAAACAAGAGATTCGTCTTTCTCAGAAGACATACATACACAAGATAATTGAAAAATTTGGGATGCAAGACTGTAAACCTGTATTCACACCGATTGAAGCAAATCTTCATCTGAAATGTGGAATTAAGAATGACGATACGCGGTATCAAGAGATCATAGGATCGCTCATGTACCTGGCGTGTTGTACTAGACCAGACATATAATTTGCGGTAACCATGTTGAGTCAGTTCAACTGCAATGATTTGACTCATATGGCAGCGCTGAAAAGAGTGCTTAGGTATCTGAAGGGGACAGTGAAGCTATCGCTATGTTATAAGAAATGTAACAAACTTTTGGTTGCTTATGCTGACGCTGACTGGGGAAATGGGCCTGATGCTAAATCATTTTCAGGCTATGCCCTATTTTTCGGTGGTGCTGCAGTAGCTTGGCAATCCAAGAAACAGCGATGTATAGCATTATGTACGGCTGAGGCCGAATATATCGCGATTTGTGAGGTTGCTAAAGAAGTTATTTCTGTTAAGGGTTTATATGCTGAACTCACTGACCAGACAAACACTATTACTATATTTAGTGATAGTCAAAGTGCTTCTAAGCTAGTTTATACTCCTGCAATAGGAAAACGGTCAAAGCATATAAATATTAGGTATCATTTTGTTCGAGATTTGGCAGAGCAAGGGGTGATTTGTATTGAATATTGTCAAACAACCCTTATGCCTGCAGATATGTTAACAAAGGGAGTTACCAGACAGAAACACCAGTTTTGTGTTAAACATTGTGGATTAAGTGGGGGTGTTATAAGATAGGAACTATTTTCTGTAACCTCTATCATCGACAATTGTTCCCTGGTAACTGGTTGTTGATTAGTTACTGTTTTTTGAGTTGTCAACGTAGAAAAACGTATTTTGTGTTCTAAAATATATAATGTATATATTTTACTTTAAATACAACCACTGCAAGTTACACGAGTATTATTATTCAGGGTAACCTAATTCTAACAATTTCAATAATATATATTATTATATTTATGGCATACTATAACCGTACATATATGTAGGTATATATACCTAATTTCTAAGATTTAAATTTCCCGCCTAGTATACATGTCAGTCAAGTTTTTGTGGGCTGCCACTAGATGGCTAAATTTCTGTCCCATATTTTATGTAGGCGCTTGTCATTCTTCTCGTGAGTATAAATGTTCTATGGTTGACGGTTGATCTAATATCTCTCCAAAATAAGTTCATGCGCAGAGCCACGGGTGCCCCGTGGTATATGCGTAATCTCAATCTCCACATGGACTTAGGTTTGCCGACCATCAGGCAATTTATCAAAAGGGCTTGTCGCCGCCATTTCGATCGGGCAATAAACCATAAAAATCCCCTCATTGTGCAGGCCGCGTCCTACACTCCGTCCCGCATTAGTCGCATTCGCAGACCGAGGCACGCCCTCGCCGAGTCTGACGACGACATAACAAAAGCACAGACAGCTGCAGCCGAATCTGCAACTCGCGATCATCCATCACACACACAAGGCCATCAGCCTCGCTACCGTCCTCGCCGGCGTGGACGTAAGAAACCGCGCTCTCCTTAATATGTTCATTGTAGAGTTTTTTGTTTTATTATTGTTATGAAATAAAGAACCACTAATAATCAGATAAAGTAAAGTCTTTGATTTAAAAAAAGGCCCCCCACGCAACGCCCTGAGCCCGAGGTTCGAGCCCCACAGGGGGCACCCTCAGTGCGCTGTTGCTTAAAATTTTGTATTTCGGTTGAGAGCCCTAAGCGCTCACCGATATTGTCCGCGTAAGGGTGTCAGAGCCATCTGAGGCTAACACCTTCGTCCATTCAAAAAAAAAAAAAAAAAAAAAAAAAAAAAAAAAAAAAAAAAAAAAAAAAAAAAAAAAAAAAAAGGTTGATCTAATAACAACAACTGAGCGACTGAGAATAATCAACATCAACCCAGTGAGTCCCAGTGAATTGTGATCTCTTTTCAAAAAAATATGCAGCGTGCTTGGAAAAGGTATGATTGAATTTTATTTTATATAAGTAGTGATTCCTTCATACATAACCATGGTGTAAGCAAACTATTTTTCTATCCAGGTGGCTATTATGGGCAAAATTAAAACTTATTGTTATATTTATTGTTTAGACATTCAGACAAACTGGATTAGTCGAACCAATTGGAGCAAGGAATTGGAGAAAGAGTTCCCGCTTACAAAAGCATGAATCGGAGAAAGGTTCAAGAGAATATTTCTACTGTTGCGTCGAGAGACGTCTATGCTTAGCCTAACCAAATGCATGTCAGAATGACAGTTTGTCACTTTTGGTCATTACTGTGTAAGGAGTCGTGTGATTGCCTAACTCAGACGGTACGTGAAAAAAGATATCAGTATATATAATAATAATAAAAATGTATGGTTCGTCATGTAGGAGGTCCTGTATCAGTAAGCCTACCAAGGAAAGTTTCTGAAAAATAATAGTTATATTTTATTCTTTCAGTACATGTTCTCAGAATATGTTTTTTTTAGGTATGATTATAATAGCAATATACATAATTATCGTTTCTCAGCAAACATGCCATATGCAAATACCTAAACCAAACAACCAGACTTTTCTATCACACACTTTTCACGAAGGGCAAAGGGCCTCACAAAGACCTGCTGCCCGGAGCCTCGCAATGGGTAAGGTCGCTATTATTTGTTGCTTTGCCCAAGTGGGGTAGTATAAATGTGTTATTCACAAACATTCCTTGTGTGATGTGGACAAAGATGTTAACACCTTAAGCACACAAAGCCTTGAACAGAATCTCTGGTTCACACTCACAAGCGCATGACAACAGATTTTCAACTTGTAAGTAGTAGCTAGCCAGGTGGGTATTACAACCCAACCACAGTGCCATAAACCAAACACATTACTTATCAGTTTAGGTATTTGAATTCATACCAGATTGCTTACAATTGTACTGGTATTTGATCTATCTATTCTCAGTTGGTTTCACAGAATGTTATATGTAATCCCTACTTTCCTACTTATATTATATAGGTGAATGTAAGTTTGTTATGGTTGTTATGGTCACATGATAACTACTTAACCGATCATCATGAAACTTTGTACACATATTCTTGGAGGTATTATAGGTATCAAAGGAAACTTTTTGTGCTGGGATAACATTACATCCCTCAGGAATGCAGGTGAAACCACGGGGGACAGCTAGTTCTAGACTATTTCAAGTATTTTCTGCAAAAAATTATGAAATTCCATTTAATTTTCAGGTTTTCACTCATAACCTACCTCATGGCAGAGCTGCTATCAGAAATGGGACCCCCAAGGTAGCCCATAAGCACAAACAGAAAATGTACAGACCTCTGTGAAAGAAGAAATTTACACCATGTACAAATTTAAAACAACATGTCAGAAGAACTGGTAGAAACAAATGCAGCTGCTAGCTATTTTGGAGGGCATATGGAGTTGCCCTAACCTTAACTTACACATCAACAGTAATGGTTGACCTGAAGAACCTACTGATTTGTGTTAAAAAACAAGTTATAAAAGGCAAAATATCACCCGGAGGGTTCACTGACCTTAAAATATGCAAAAATATACCTGGACTTGGTATCATCAGCTGTGTAAGCCAAATTACAGCATGATTGGTTACATTGATTACATATATTTGGAGCAGCAGCGGATATAGAATTAATATTTATGATACAAAAAAGAGCAATTCATGCAATTTACAGCATGGGTCCCCGTGAATCATAAAGAGGGAAATAAATATAATGACATTACCTTCACTATATATTTATGAAAATATAATGTTTATACATAAGAACAGGAATGTTTGAGTCAAAATTGGATATCAATAATATTAATAACAAGACAAGGGGAGTAGTTAGTTGTTCCATACTTTAGACTAACAGAAGTAAACAAGTCATTTCTTGGTAATTGTGTTCGATTTTATAATAAGATACCACTTTCAGTGACCATCATAAATTAAAAAATTACATTAAGAATGTTTTGAAAGAAAGAGTGTATTACAAGGTAGTTCATTATATTGAAGTTAAAAATGTATAGAAATAGCTTCTCTCTGCACAGTGCACCTCTAATTTGCTTGTTAAAGTTGTAAGTAATTATTGTTATTTTCTATTTTGTAGTCATGTTATTTCTGTGATGTTTTTGAATGTTACCTATATTAAGTATTTTGTAAGTGTTCAATATAAAATTGATATTATCAAATAGCCAAATAGTCAGAATAGATAAAATTGATATAAAAATGATTTCATAAAAAAACAATTTAACCTTGCTGAATTTCTTGCCAGTTCTTATCAGTTGAAGGCTGACTTCCGAAGCGATAGTAGCTTCTGTAACTTAAAATGTGACATTCATTAATTAGGATTAAAAAGTGAATGGTTTTGAAATTAGATTTTTTTTAACCTGTTTGGTTGTGAATATGTAAAGCGCATGACACATGAAGTTACTATAATATTTATCTGAGCATCATACTAATGAGAAGGAAAGTAAAGGTAGATATTTTTCTCTCTTTTTATAGTATACTAGGGGACATATTTACTTTATTAAAAACAATACATGTAAATTTATCGTACTACAATTATTATATTCGATAGCAAACAGGACAGTCGTTGTCCTTTTTTAAATATGAATGTTGAATTCGGACTGGTATGATTAATAAAAAAAAAAACAGTATTTATAAATCTACAGCTACACAAAGATTGAACTTTTAATATGGGGTGTGATTGCTCTGAACTAACTGTGATGAACACACACTTATTCTATAGTTGTCATACACCTATAGAATTGACAAAATTGCCACAACAAATTGATAAAATTGACATTCTGTGTGAAGTCTCCTAATGTAACAAATTGATAAAATTGACATTCTTTGTGTTAAGAATTGTAATGATTGTTTATTTATAAAATTACATTTGTAAAGGTTTGCATAAACCTATTAATTGATGTTATCAAACAATGTTCATTATAAGTTAAACTGAAGTATGTTCTTAAGTTATACTTCCTTTATATTTCAATAGATGGCGTTGAATTGTTTGTGTTAAAAACTGAATCGCGCTATTAAGATTCTCCGTCAGTTAATGACCCTAGGGGCATATCTTTCGTTTCGTTGATAGTGCAGTTATCATCGGGAATTTTCGCACAAATTACGCGCTCGGACCCTCGAAATTCACCGCACCGTACAACGTAGCTGCGCGGGGACTACCCACCTCTTTGCGTCCACCGTACTCCCTCGGATCACGCGGAGTTCACCGTCGATTTCGGTTCCCGGTCTGCCACCAGCGGCAAGCCCCGGGAACCGGGTCGGCGGGCTCGCCGTGCCGGGGAGCGCGGTTGGGATCGCGCTCCGGTGTCCCCGCGCCCGCGTCAACCGCGCCGCGCATGCAAGATGCCTCCGCCGGCATCCTCGCTCCCGCCCTCGCGTAGGGCCACGCACCCGCCCCCCCCACGCCCCGCTGGCGTATGGGCGCGGAGGGTTTTCACGCGATCGCAAGGTGCGGCTGCCCAGACGGCGCTCGACCGTATGATCGCCGCCGAGCTGGCCACCCGCATCAGCAACATGACCCCCTCTCTCCCCTCATCACCGGGGGGAGGGGGTGAGGAGTTCTTCCCGGGGTCCGGTGCCAGGACCCCGGCTTCTACAGAAGGGGATCCCTCAATGCCGCCGCTGGAGGCCGCTCTCGGGGCCCCCCAGCCAGAGACAACGCGGCCCTCGACATCATGGGCCGCGGTGGCCTCACCACGGCCCCAAGGAGCGCCGCCCAAAGGCCGCCCGCCGCAGCTCGTCACCCCGGAACAGGCCGGCAAGCCGCGAGAGGCCAACACACCCGCTCCCCCGCAGCCTCAATCAAAGCCGCGGATGCAGCCGCGCTTTGTGGCGCCAGCCACGAATATCGCGCCGGCCCGCTTCCCATCACCGCCGCAGGGCGCGGGAAAGAGGCAGGAGCTGTTCAAGACGCCGCCCCCCGCCCTGCCCCCCGCGACGACATCATCGGCGACATCACAGTCGCCGATGGACATCGGTGCCCCCTCGACGAGCACCGCAAACGCTGCCTCCGCCGCGACCGCACCGGGAACGACCACGAGACCAGTGACGTCCCCAACCGCCGCCACCGGTACCGCAGCCTCAGCGCCGCCAGCCCGCTACCCGCCATTAGTGGTCGAGGTACTGCCGGACTGGCCAGCGCACTTCAAGGCGCTGAAGGCCCGATTGGGTCACGCGCCTAACGGTCGCGCTTTTGGGAAAGGAGTCCGCTTTATTCCCAAAAGCAGCACCGAGTATCGCGTGATCCAGCGGTACCTTACCGAGGTGGAGAGGGACCACAAAATCTCGTGGTTTAGTTACTCCCTCCCGGCGGAACGCAGCCTAAAGGTAGCCATCAGGGGGCTACCGAACAACACTAAGCCAGAAGATGTCGTCGCGGAGCTCAGGGAGCTGGGATACGACCCGGAGTTCGTGCGCGCCATCAAGGCGCGGCAAGGACGTCCGGGTTGTCTGTTCCACGCGCAGCTGCGCAGAACCCCGGACCTCACACCGGGCATATATGACATCACCGAGCTGATGTGCATGCCCGGTGTGAAAATCGAAGCATGGCGCGGCAAACAGGGGCCTGCGCAATGCCATCGGTGTCAGCAGTTCCGCCACTCCTCCCTAAACTGCCACAGGCCACCTGCCTGTGTGCGCTGCGGGGAGGGGCACCACGCATCGGACTGCCCGCGACCGCTGGAGCAGCCTCCCACGTGCGCAAACTGTGGCGGCGAGCATACAGCGAACAGTGCCACCTGTCCCGTCTTCCGTAAAGAAGCACGGAATTCGAAGGCAGGCACTGTCGCTCGCACCGCCGCCGCCACCACTGCCACCGCCACCAGGACGCCGGCTGCTCCGGCCTCCACCACCAACGCGGTCACCGACGGCAACGCGCCCGGCTCCCTCATGGCTGCGGCCAACCCGCCGCAGCAGAAGGGGAAACCCCGCAGAGGGCGGAGGGGAAGGGGGAAAAAGCCGGCCCCCGCCCCCGCCCGCGCTGCCACTACTAAACCACAGCAAGAGCCAGCCACTGCACCTGTGGTCGCCGCCCCCGCACCCCGGGGGACGAAGGCGAAGCAGGTTGCCGCGTCGAAGCCGAATTCCTCGGCCAAGACGCAAGTGGACCCGGTGCTGACTCTCGCCATCGGAGCCCTCAATCGGGTGCTCATGGCCCTCCAGGAGGGACGGGACCCCGTCCCCATCATCATCCAGTGCGTGGCGGACCTCTGCGCTCATGCCCGGTAGTCCGCTGCGCATTCTGTACTGGAACGCCGACGGATTGTCCCCCGAGAAGGCCAGACTCTTGAGGTTGCTGCTCACCGAGCGGCATGTCGACGTTGCTCTTATCAACGAGACACACCTCAAGACGAGCACCCGATTGAAGATGCCTGGGTACCACGTGTACCGAGAGGACCACACCTCCCCCGCTGGGACTGCGTACAGGGGTTTAGCACTCCTAGTGAAGAGGAAAGTCATCCACCAGCCGCTGCCTGCTACGGATCTCCAGACCGCGTACGCCCTGGGCGTAGAGGTCTGCGTCGAACGCGAGCCCACCCGTGTGTTTGCGTTCTACAAGCCGCCGCAAAACCGCCTCGCCATGGCTGATGTCCGAACTCTCCTGGACTCGCCTGGCCCGACCATCATCGCCGGCGACTTCAACGCCAAACACATGGCGTGGAACTCCAACCTCGCTTGCCCAGAGGGCCGCCGCCTTCTGGACGACGCAGACCGCCACGGCTACCAGGTGCTGGGACCAGAGGTCCCGACGCACTATCCGTACCAGGCAAACGCGGCACCGGACGTCATCGACCTGGCGATCACCCGCGACCTGCCGGTCGCACCGTCGCTTGACGTCCTGGATGACCACGTCCTCTCGGACCACCAGCCAGTGCTGCTGGCAGTACCCAGAGCTCCAACCCGGACTGACCCAACCCGTTCACGTCGCCGTCACGATTGGCGAACGTTCGCCGAGCACTTGTCCGAGCATTGCGCTCGCGAGCAGCCGCCCGTTCGCGGACATTCGCTCGTTCGCGAACATTCGCTCGTTCGCGAACATTCGCCTGCTCGCGAACATTTGCTCGCTCGCGAACGTTCGCCCGTTCGCCGCATCCGAACCGACGCAGATGTCGACCTGCTCGCCGAGGAACTCAGTGCCGCAATTACCGCGGCGCTTCGAGCCTCAGAGCGAGACGCAGCGTCGACTCGCAAGGCACCTCCCCTACCGGCGAACATCGTGGCGATGATTGAACGGAAGAGGAAGCTGAGACGCCTATGGCAATCGACCCGGTGCCCGAACATGAAGACCCAGCTCAACGCTCTGGCGCTAAGGATCTCGGAAGAGCTGGAAACAGTCTCAACCGAGTCCTCGACGACCTCGAAAGTCTTCGAGAAGCTTCTTCTGCTGCACCTCATACCACACATCCAGCCACGCGACGAACAGTTCGGCTTCCGCGCCGAACACTCCACGACGCAACAGCTCGCGAGGACGCTGCACCACCTCACGGCCGCCCTTAACAAAAAGGAGCGGGCCACTGCAGTGTTCCTCGACATGGAGAAAGCGTTCGATCGCGTGTGGCACGACGGCCTGATCCTCAAGCTGTCCACGTCTACTACTCCTCGTCGAGTAGTTAAGACTGTGGCCACCTTCCTCCAAGACAGGCGCTTTCAAGTGGTGGTTGAAGGCACCCTGTCGTCGGAGCGCCCCGTCCAGGCCGGCGTGCCCCAGGGCAGCTGTCTGTCGCCCGTCTGCTACGGCAGATACACGGACGACATCCCGACAGCCGGAGGCGCAATGCTCGCGCTGTACGCTGACGATGCCGCGTACATCACCACGTCGCTCACCGCCGCTCACGCGGCCATCAAAATGCAGCGCGCATTGGATGCCCTCCCGCCCTGGCTGGAAGAATGGAGACTGACGGTCAACGTGGCGAAAACCCAGGCAATCTCCCTCGGGGAAAACAGGAACCCGTCCCCCCTGACCCTGCTCGACCGCCAAGTCGAGTGGTCCCCGCAGGTGAAGTACCTGGGTGTGACCATTGACCGTCGTCTCAATATGAAGCCCCACGTCCGGAACATCGTTGGCCAAGTCCGCGCCGCTCGAGCTCTCCTGCGTCCCGTCCTGACGTCCCACAGCATTCCCACGCGAGCGAAGCTGGGCGTCTACAAGGCATATATACGGTCCCGACTCACGTATGCCGCACCTGCTTGGTATGCGTTGACGTCGGACCGTGTCCGCCAACAGCTGCGCGCACAGCAGTCGCTGTCGCTGCGCGCTATTGTAGGCGCCCCGCGCTACGTGAGGAATGCTACGATCTCCAGGGACCTCAACATGGAGAGTCTCGACGACTTCATCGGCCGACTAAGCGCCAACATGTTCCGCCGCGCCGATCGGTCCAGCCTCCGCCACTTGCGGGAGCTGGCACCGTACCATCGGCGCCCGCCTGACGAGCGACACCGCCCGGACCGACCGTTCCCGCGGGACCTGATCCCCGCGGAAACTCCCACCGGACCTACCCCCCCCGCACCGACGCTGGCTGACGGGCGCCCCCCGGGAATTCCCGGAGGGCTCGACCTCGCCGACGCCGCTGCCGCGGGACCCCACCGGACTAAGACCCCCGTCGCCGCCGGCTCGCAGCCGCCTACCGGAACCACTTCCGGTGGTGCCTGGCTCGCCGGCAAAGCGACACCACACCGGACGTGACAAACCCGGACTCGACACCACCGCGGCGTATAAAATTACGCCGCAACCCAGGGACCCGCCTACCTTAGTAGGCGGCGAATTGAAACCACTGAAAGGGGCACCGCCCCGAACAGTTAGACCACGCCCCCTCAAGTGGGCGTGAGGGAATACCTCGGTTCGTTTCGTTAATTATTAATAAAAACATAAATACTGTAGTGAGAGATTTCAATATTGCATTCTACATCAAAAAATCTCTTGTACAAAAAAAAAGATGGTATTAAAGTTTAATTCACTGTGTGTCATTGTGAAGTCTCCTAACGTAACAAATTTATAAAATTGACATTCTGTGTCATTGTGAAGTCTCCTTATGTAACAAATTGATAAAATTGACATTCTGTGTGTCATTGTGAAGTCTCCTAATGTAACAAATTGATAAAATTGACGATTCCGAGTTGGAGTGTTGAATGATACACGTGTTAGAGAGTGAAATAATTAATTATTAAATTTTTTTTCACTAGCTTACTCACGATTTATGTTGAATTGTTCTATCTGTGTTGTTTTGTGTATAAGTGTGGTTTAAGGTTTGTATAAACTTTCCTTTAATATGGATGTTCCGCCTGATCCCCCAGATCCCCCGGATGAACATGGTATGTCAGGTGTTGACCCGTCTCCCCCGCTTTTTACTCAAAGTTCATTAAATAAACGTCGTCTAGTGAAAGAAGATAACAACTTGTCATCAAAATAAACTATTATTGACCCTGCCTCGTCATCAGCATCCATTCAGACGGTTTATATGCATCATAGCCTGACAATTGGATTTAAATTATATGAGAAAGAGGATAAAGGTCCATTTTTAGTGCATGTTTCTCGTACAGAACCTGACCCCTATGCTGGCGCCTCAATTAGACCGCTTAAATTTGGTCAATTCCTCTTTGCTAACAAAATTAAAAATATTTGTAGGGATGGAGTGAAAAGAGTTGGTCGCAACAGAATAGCTGTTGAGTTTTTGTCAGGTACTGATGCAAATAATTTTTTAGATTGCGCATTATTACCTCAATATAAATATATTGCTAGCATTCCCACATACAACATCACCCGTATGGGATTAATTCGCAATGTTCCTGTTGACTGGTCAATGGATGAACTTGTTGAAGCATTAATCATCCCTGATGGCTGTGGTTATATTTTGAAAGCTCGAAGACTTAATAGAAAATCTCAAGTTGATGGTAAAGTGACATGGATTCCTACCCAAAGAGTTGTCTTAACCTTTCATGGTCATGTATTGCCATCTCGAGTTTTCTGTTACCATACATCATTACCAGTAGAAACTTACCAACTTCCTACTATACAGTGCAATAATTGCTGCAGATTTGGTCACATAAAGAGTCAGTGCCTGTGTTTTGTTCGGGAAAACATTTTGCTATCAACAGAAATTGTCCCGAACATGGTAGACAGAAAAATATTAAAACTATAATGTCTCAGGACAATATTTCATATGAGGAAGCATCATCCCAATTACCCTCTGTTCGTCTCTCCTATGCTGAGGTGACTAAGGACGTTTCTTCATCTACTCGAATGATACTGATTCATGGATTGAATCATTCTCGAACAAATTGGCCCCCCCTTCTGTCCCATACTCTGACTACCTGTTCCTCCTTCGATTTCTATGGTTTCTCGTCATAGAATGGACTCCCTATTTTCAACAGATGAACTCCACAGGGCCCTTGACGGTCTGGTCGACTCCTCTCCATGTGTAGATGGCATTCCATACTCTTTCCTTTGTAAGGCTAATGACAAAACAAAATTAACTTTTCTCACCTTGTTAAATTCTTTTTTTGAACATGGGATTATACCTGTAACGTGGAAAACACAAATTATTATCCCCCTACTTAAACCAGGCAAGGATTCTTCAGATCCTAATTCAAGAAGACCTATTGCTTTATCCTCTGTCCTTTCGAAAGTCATGGAACATTTACTACGGAACCGATTGGAATGGTTGATGGAAAGCAGAGGAATCCTAGCCAAATCTCAATATGGATTCAGAAAAGGCATGAGCACCTTGGATAATCTAAGTTTATTCACAACACCCATACAGATGGCTTTCAGTAGGAAGGAATATCTTATAGGAGTTTTATTGGATATTGCATTTGCTTATGATAATGTCCTTCTTTCAGTACTCAGGAATAAACTTCTTCAGCTGAGTATCCCGGAAAAGATGACTAGGTTCATTTGCAATCTTTTGATGGCTAGAACCGTCATTATCAGATCACAAAAAGGCTTCTTATCTCCCAGACTTATCTGGAGAGGACTTCCACAGGGCTCAGTACTTAGCCCACTCCTATTCAACATCTACACCTTTGTTCTTGAGAGATCAGTGAACAATTTCTGCCAAGTTCTCCAATATGCAGATGATTTGGCGCTATACTCATCATCACTATCTGGAGTATAAGCTTCCCGTAACATCAATACTGCTCTCAAATACTTGGGTGACTGGCTCTTCGATCATGGACTTTCTTTGTCTGTAAAAGTACTGCAGTTATCTTTACTAAAAAAAGAATTGTCCCGATAATAAATATAACATTTGACGGAGAGGATATCCCTTTAAAAGACCAGGTGAAATTTTTAGGCATCATTCTGGACTCTAGAATGACTGGTATTCATCATTTTAATTATGTTGCCCAAAAATGGTTAGGTATAGTTAAAGTAAGTAAAAGGGTAGGTGCCCATCCTTACACTCAAAAACTGTTATACAATGCCATTGTTCGGAGTCATATGGATTATGGGTCTTTCCTCTTAGATCACTGTAACAAGGCGGGCACTGACAAACTATCCAAAATTCAATCCAGATGCCTTCGCATTATCTTAGGAGCAATGAAATCCTCACCCAATTGCAATCTCCTCTTCATTTTCGCAGACAGTTCCTATGTGATAGGTTTCTTTTTAACCTTTCGCATCCAGTTATGCAATTTCAATTAAATCCCCTTTTTTCTGTTCCTATTGATGCACTTGTGTACTGTCCCTCTGTACTCCTCGACGTTGGTATTGATAAGGATCCTTTACTGGCTTCCATACAATTTAAGGAGGTAACGAAGAAGTTTCATATTATTCTCAGTTACAAATGCCTCCCATAACTTCTATATTTACAGGGGAATCAATTGCTAGAAGCTATTAATTATATTTTTTCCCACAATTTGAATAATACTGTGATTTTCACCGATTCCAAAAGTTGTATACAGTCCATATCATCTAATCCTTTTCGTTCCAAATCCAGTTTCCGATCATTATTAAAATTAGAGAGGTGTTGTTCAAATGTTATGTTCATGGGATTAATGTGACCGTTGCATGGATACCTAGTCATTGTGGTATTCAAGGCAATGAATCTGTGGACTCTTGTGCAAAAAATGCTATTTGGACTGGATCTTCTCAACACTCGCATATAGTCTCTGAGGATTTATGTTCTCTCGCTAACCCTCGTATGGATGGATCTTGGGACAAGGCATGGCAATTATCTAAAAACCAGAAAGGCAAATATTATGGTCATATTCAGCCTATTATTCGGACTAAACCCTGGTTTTTTAAATATCGTCAACTTAATAAAACAACGTCATCTGTTATTTGCCGTCTTCGCCTTGAACATACTTGCACTCCCGTGCATTTACATAAACTAAGGATAAGGGACCATTCTATTTGTGAATGTGGGTTAGACGAAGGCACTACTGACCATATGTTCTTTGTATGTCTTAAGTTACAGTATCCCCTTTACAACTTTCTTCCATCCAACATTCCTTACCCTACTAATATAAAATGTTTGTTGTCACTTGTGGATTCTCCCTTTGTATATATATTGTCCCGTTTGATTAATACTAACAAAATCAAAATTTGATTAGATCTATGTTTTCTTGTACATACATATTCTATTTTATCATCTAATATGGTGTAAGGGTTCATGTAAAAGTGCTGTCTTTATTTATTTTAGGATAATTCATCACCGGTAAACCGAGCACTACCAATTCTCAGTCGTTTATCTTCAAACACCCTGACACTGGCGGAATTGTGTAAAATAAACACATCTGGTGCCATTAAAAAAAGAAGTGATGTGATAAAATTGACATTCTGTGTGCCATTGTGAAGTCTCCTAACGTAACAAATTTATAAAATTGACATCCTGTTTCTCATTGTGAAGTCTCTTAATGTAACAAATTGATAAAATTGACATTCTGTGTATCATTGTGAAGTCTCTTAACGTAACAAATTTATAAAATTGAAATTTTGTGTGTCATTGTGAAGTCTCCTAATGTAACAAATTGATAAAATTTGCATTCTGTGTGTCACTGTGAAGTCTCCTAATGTAACAAATGGATTATATTGACATTCTGTGTGTCCTTGTGAAGTCTCCTAATGTAACAAATTGATAAAATTGACATCCTGTGTGTCATTGTGAAGTCTCCTAACGTAACAAATTTATATAATTAAGATTCTGTGTGTCATTATGAAGTCTCCTAATGTAACAAATTGATAAAATTAACATTCGGCGGATTAATACCTCCCAGCCAAACTCTTAATTTTTGCTGAGTGGCTAAAGATGTGTGAGGTCTACAGTTATCATGATGAAAAACCACACCCCTCTGTTGATTAATTCCGGGCGCTTTCTCTCAACTTCTTGCTTTAATCTCATCAGTTGTTCGCAGTAGAGTTCAGAATCGATGGTCCTGTCTGGTGGTAACAGCTTATAATGAATAATGCCCTTCCAATCCCACCAGACACACAGCATCACCTTGTTGCGAGTTAACTCGGGTTTCGCCACAGTCTGTGAAGCCTGACCAACCTTTGACCACGACCTTTTTCGCACGTTCTTGTCGTACGTGATCCACTTTTCATGACCAGTTATCAGCTTCTTCAAAAATGGTTCGGTTTCATTACGTCGTAATAAAGAATCACAAATGAGTACACGGTTCATTACGTTTCTTTCAGTGAGCTCGAGAGGTACCCAAATACGAGCTTTTTTTGTGTACCCAATTTTATTCTAATGCGCCAAAACTGTTTTGTAGCCATTTCCCAGTTCTTCAGCTACGTCGTAACTACTGATACGCCAAGCTTGCTTCACTTTTTAAAAATGGCATCCATTTTATCCATAATAGGGCGACCAGAGCGACGTGCATCTTTGACATCAAAATTTCCGGATTGAAAACCAAATTTGTGCTACTCTCACAGACACTGCAATTTTTTTTTCGCGCCTTGCGTTGGTTTTTTACCTTTTTTGCAGTAAAATTTTAAAATGTATCGATTTCTTTATTAGATTTATTACTCATCTTGACAGTACGAAAAACAATTGAAAATCACACATTTTCCTAATTTGAATTTGGAATTATATTCTTTAAAATTTAAACTCTCAATGATACCAAAACCAGCCAGATACAAATAGTACAGCCAAAGAGATTTTATTACAAGTTCATACATACTATAATGCGAAAAGACTTTTTCCCCAACCTAATAAATAAAATGTTATTTTTTATGGGAATAAGTATCCATAAAGAATAATTTAAAATACATTCTGTAAATTTGGCCGATCCTCTATTCCAAAACAATCTGGTGATTCCTATTCAATCTTGAAGGTTGATGAGTTGCTAATATTTCTAAGGGACAGGGCAGACATGTTGGAAACATTGCTTGTATCAAACAATAGCACTAATCACAAAAAAATATTACGTAAATTCACAAAAAAATTACAAATTACACTGCAATGTTTCCACTTATAATCCGCACAACCCAGTGATAAAATCATGTTTACTTTGCAAACATAGTCATCCACTGAATGCATGACAAAAATTCCGTAGTTGAAAATTGTTATCAAAGCTCAAAATTGTTAAAGATAACAAGGTATGCGAGAACTGTCAGTGTGCACGTGACATAACTTAAATGAGTGTAGGTTCGGTTCTTGTAGGAAATTCTATCAGAAGCATAACTCATTACTTCATAATGACAGTGAAGTTAGCCGTGATGTATCGCTTCATACTTCGGACACTTCGAGTGACGAACGTAAACCGGCTTTGACAATGCGTCGTTTTTATTCGCACCTCCGTCCCAGAGCCTTAATGAGCAAATAAAATCAATACACACACAAATACTAAGAAGTTACTAAATGGAAAATTTCGCTAATACAAACATACTACAAACGAAAATAAGTTACTACAAACGAATTTATGTTACTACAAACGAAATTAAGTTACTACAAACGAATTTAACACCACTTCAAACGAAACCAAGTTTCGACAAACAAAATTAACGCTACTATAAACGATAGAAAGTTACTACAAACGAAATGATCATCATTACAAACGGATTTATGTTACTACAAACGAAAATGAGTTACTACAAACGAAAATAAGTTACCAAAACGAAATAGATGCTGCTACAAATGATATGAACTCACTACAAATGAAAGTTTCGCTGCTACTAATATAAGGTTCTTGCGTTTTGTAAGGCCAATTTTTTGCAAAACCTCAATAAATCAAAAATAAAAATAAAAATTTTGAAATCAAACTTTTTTTTTTTGTTTTGCCTGTCGATCGTTTTGGCTAAATTTGTTTAGATCAGAATTCTGCCAGGCGTACCGTGTCTGTAGCATTATACAGGTAGTCTGGAGTGCAAGATGAGGGGCACGCAGGGCACGACAATGTGCCATTGTCTGAGGGGAGGCGCCGCAAGTGCACTGGTTGCTTGTGCTGTAACCCCATCGGCACAGATTGTGCAACGGCCGAGTTGGGTTCGGAGTCTGTTGAGGGACTTCCACGTCAGCCACGAGAGCTTATGCCCTGGGGGAAGTTTCTCCTTAACAGGGTTTGGTGATGCTGTTGGGTATCTCTCCTGCCAGAGCTTACGCCGGGCCTCAGAGGCACTGTCAGTAATTGGTGCAGCGTTCTTTACAGAAAAAAGTAAAGTGTGTGCCTCCTGTCATTTAACTTTATTAAAGTATTCCTTATTTATTTGAGAAGAAAATCAACATAAAAATCAACAAGTGAGATCAAATTTAAAGACAAAAATAAGTGTTTTAGTTAAGACCATAAATTCGTGCTAGAACGAAGGAAAAAGAAAAAAGTTTAAATTGGAATTTTGGCAGACCTTTTTCCAAAAAATTATAATGTATCTCAAACACCTGTGTAAAATTTCATCAAGAGTAGTTTTTGAGAACTTTTGACAACCGAATTTGAAAACACAGTTCCGAGATAAACGCGTTTAAAGTTTTGAGTAACAATAAAAGTGAAAAAAATAATGTTTTTTGTAACTTACAGTGAATCTTCAATTCCTGTATAAAGTAAAGATCCTGCAGCTGTTGCAATGTCCAGGGCATCCTTTTGCTCTTGTCGGTGACGGATTCTGGCTTCGCGAGTCTCACTGTTGTCACTCGCAGATTTTTTTTCGGCTGAAATTGACGGCCTTGGCCGTGTAGACACGGTTTTCAACCGAAATTCGGGCATATTCGTGGGAGTTTCGGCCTAATTTGAAATACATACCGTGCATAATCAATAATAAAGCTGATCTTCCTTCATTGAAGATACAAGCTGCGACCAATGCCGCAATATTAACAATCTTTGAACCAGCTGGAATTATTTTGGGATAACCTCAAATGAACCTCGTCCTTCAAGGAGTAATCACCAAATAAAATATTTCAAACTAGTTTGTCCTTAGGAAGTGAAAGTAATATACGACAATGACAGACAAACAATAGACGAACAGCTGCTCACTATACCTGAGGCGCGCTGACCCTTCTATATCTGACTTGAAGCGCACACCTTCCAAAGGCTGTATCTCCGAAACTATTATTCGCATCGACTTGAAAATTTGGGATAATATTCTTGAGATGTTGTAGAAATAATTAAGCCACAAAAAAAGAACCTACGAAACCCATGTAACCCCTTAAAGAAAATAATCAATTTTAAAAACCTTTGTGTTTCGTACTCAAGCATATTATCTTAAATATAAATAAGAATTACAATATTTTTCTTTTAACAAATTGTAGGTAATTTCATTGTGTGTGACAACATAATTTAAGATATCGATACAAATTCTTTTAATTAGACTTTGGTTTGGGTTGGTGACTTCCGGCATTTTAGCTGTCACTTGCTCAGCGGCCTTCTGATTGGCTAAATATCAAGCGAAGCGCGCGCCATCTATATTACATGGTGTGTGTGTTCCATCTTGTTACGCCACACTAGGTGCCCTGTTATTAAAACCCAAAACATTGATTTAACTTCAAGTGAAATCCCTCAAAACTGTGAACAAATAATTGCGTGGACACAAATGCAATACGGCTTCGTCCAATGACCTATGGACTGCAGTGTTAGTAGGGACAAGACACAACATTTGTTCTCTTGGCGGTCGACCGGTACGTTTCGGCGGGTGCCTCAATCTCAACCTTCAAGGAACGCGAGGGAAGGACGGTAGGAGTGCAGGTTAGTTGCTAGCCCTTACTGATACATAATTTGATCTGTTCGAGCCGGATCGTGTTGATTCTCAGTTTGTGTTGTCACCATAATCTTATTGTTCCTCGTTAGGCGGTGTTGCGACGTTACACGTCCCGATAAAAAAAATGGCGGAACAAGACTTATTTGAGCGCGATATCTTTTTTAACAAACTAAAACATCCTTTGGAATTGTTTCCATCGAACGAACAACATTTTAAGACAAGATCAAAAGATGTTGTATCTATGCAAAGAAAATTTCTTAAATTACAAACTAGAATTGAAAAGAGTCTTATGAAAAAGGACAATTTCAATAAACAGGAACAGTTAGACATTCGCAGTAACTTAAACGATCTTTACTACGCCATCTCAGGCCACATTCTTAGCCTTAAACAGAGCGATGATGAGTGCAGACGCAATAGTCGGTCATTTGTATCTTGTAACAATAATAATCATCCGAAATTGCCTACTTTAGCTTTACCATCGTTCGCCGGCGAATCGACTGACTGGCCATCATTTTACGATTTATTCAAGTCTCTTGTCCACAACAATGATACCTATACTGACGCCGAAACGTTTCGGTACCTACTTTTAACTTTAAAAGAAGAACCGTATAATCTTATTAAATCCATACCTATCACAGACAACAATTACAAAGTTGCGTTAGAAACCCTTATCACACGATACGAAAACAAACGAGCAATTGCATCTAAACACCTTGATAGAATTTTAGATATCAATAGCTGTTCAGATTCCTACTTAAGTTTACGTATATTATTAAATACATATCAAGGAAATATTAAGGCGTTAGAAATGATGCAATTCCCCATTGATAAGTGGGATTTTTTATTATTGAATATTGTATTACGCAAAATCCCTCATTCAATACACAAGCGATTCGAATTATCATTGCTAAAGTCATCTGACATTCCTAGCATAAATTTACTAATAAATATTCTAGAAAGGGAATTAGCAGCATGTGAGATTACTGGTGCGGGTAATATTAATAAACAAAATACAGGTAGTTGGAAGTCGAGCGCGCGCGGAGGACAAAATACGTCATACGGCAGCGGTGGCGCCATGTCGGGATCGCGGCGCGCTCTCGCCGGTACCGATTAGCGAGATTAACGAGACGAATTCGGGTAGATATCGTCCTTCTTACGATTATAAAAATAGGAATTGTTTATGTTGCAATGAAATTCTTAAATTTGTCCCCACGCGATAGGTAGTTATTCGTTAATGATAAAAACGTGTGTAATAATTGTTTGAATATAGGGCATGATGTGCGTCAATACAAATCCAATTTCGTGTGTCGTTCGTGCTATAAGCGACATCATTTGTGGAGGAGATTGATGCAACTGAGTGCGTAGAGGAGGTGGATCCGCAACTCGCTATGACGTCAATACATCAAGCGTCACATGAGATTGAGGCGTCGTCCAACGCACCCTCTGGTCGTTATAATACCGTATTTTTATCGACTCCACTCGTCGATGTATGTGTAAACGGACAAAAACTATCAACGATACGTTGTATGATCGATACGGGGAGTCAAGCGACGTTTATTACAGAAGCGTGCGCGCAGCGCTTACGATTGGAACGACGTAGTGTGAATGTACCGGTATACGGAATAGGCGATAACAAGCCAGTGTATCGGTGAGGCGTCGTGTCGTTCTGTATAAGGCCCACAGACGCTGAACAACCTGCGGTAGCGGTACAGGCTCTTATCTTACCCAAATTAACCCCTAAAATGCCCAGTATACCGTTACCATATAAAATGTGGTCACACAAAAATTACTTAAAATTAGCGGATCCTTCCTTTCACAACCCTCAACCAGTAGAGATGATAGTAGGTGCGGATATACTATCCCATATTTTACTCGGAGACGTAATAAAGGGCTCCCCAGGATCACCCATTGCAATTAACAGCATTTTTGGTTATTTATTACTGGGTCAACTTTCTTTTCAAGCCATCAATTTTCAAAATAATTACGATTTAAGACGGTTTTGGGAGCTCGAGTCGGTACCCGAGAAGAGGTCATTGACACCTGATGAACGTTTATGCGAATCGATTTATGAAAATACACATACGCGTGACGGAACCGGGCGATATGTCGTAGCCCTTCCTTTTAAGCCCGATGCTCAGCCACTGGGCGATTCACGTAGCATTGCCCTCTCTCGATTTCATAAGTTAGAACATAGATTAGAACGTAACCCCAAACTAAAAGCGTGTTTGCAAGAATACCTCGATCTCAACCATATGGAGCCGGTTGATGATCGCCCCATGGTGGGCAATCCCTATTACATTCCACATTACTGCGTAATCAAAGATGCTAGTGAGACTACAAAATCTCGGGTCGTATTTGATGCAGGATGTAAAACATCCAACGGGCATTCGTTGACTGATAATTTATTAACCGGTCCAAAACTACATCAAGATATAGTAGTACTTTTAAAATTTCGCATTCATCGTATCGCGTTTACATCGGATATTAGGCAGATGTATCGAAATATATTAATTTGAGAATCCGATCGTGATTTTCAACGCATTCTCTGGCGGCCTTCACCCAATGTACCTATAGGTGAATATCGACTGTGTACAGTGACATTTGGTGTTAGTTCATCACCGTATTTAGCACTTCGCACAATAAAACAGCTGGCTCATGATGAAGCATCGCGGTTCGGATTAGCCTCCGAGGTGTTATTAAGTCAAATATTTGTTGACGATGTTATATGCGGAGAAAGTGATCAAAACCCGTGCCCTCGCATTACAACAAGAACTGATTGGCATTTGTGCTACGGCCGGCTTTGAGCTGCGTAAATGGCACAGTAACTCATCAGCGATTCATACCTCGGTTCAAGCGTTAGGTTCTCAGGGTGAGCGGCCCGATAGTGTCGCTCCCATGGAAAACGATAATCAAACTAAGGTCTTGGGGCTGCAGTGGAACCCGAGGTCAGATCAATTTACATTTAGTGTTCAATGCACGTCAGACAAGATTACGAAACGAACTATTCTTTCTCAAATCGCTAAGATATATGATCCGATGGGATGGTTGTCTCCGGTCGCGATATATGCGAAACATTTGATGCAATTGTTGTGGATTTCGGGCGTCGACTGGGATGATCGTCCGCCTATACATATCGTTAATTCCTGGGCCGCGTTCATACAAGAACTACCAATTTTATCGCGTGTGTCCTTACCGAGGCAAGTATTCCATGACACGCTTGGTGTACAGTTGCACGGATTTCCAGATGCCTCCGAGAAGGCATACGCAGCGTGTGTATACGTACGATTAGAAGACCATAAAGGAGATATACATACTCATCTTATCCTTGCTTAAACACGGGTTGCCCCCATATCTCCTTGCCTTTCTATCCCTCGCTTTGAGTTGATGGCCGCCGTCCTTCTATCAAAACTCATCGATAAGGTTACACATACTTACCACGGCCTTATTGATAGGAATGACATATATGCGTGGTCAGACTCGTCCATCGTACTCGCTTGGCTTCGATCCCCCCGTACGAGTGGAAGACATTCATTTCAAATAGAACAAGTGATATACTTACCTTATTACCTAGTAAACACTGGAGACATGTTCCATCGGCGGATAATCCAGCGGACGCACCTTCCCGGGGAATGCTACCCTCCACCCTTTTAAATTATCCAATGTGGTTTTATGGCCCGCAATGGCTTCTTGAAAATCCATCAATGTGGCCCGTACACAAGGAAGTCCTTTCCACTAATGAATAAAGGCGTAATTTACCTACACCCAACGCAACAACTGTACCGGCGGCGGCCGCGCCACTTTGTGAGAGCATTGACCTAATAAATAGACATTCAACCTTGAAAAAATTAATTCGTCTCACGTCATACATATTTCGATTTTATAATAAATTTAAGGGTAAAATAAAAAAAGGAAAACATTACGTTTCCCAACTATATTACGATACCGGAATATAGGGCCTCACTAAACCGATTAATATATGTCGTACAACAGTCCAGTTTTCGTGAGGATATTCGAAAGTGTTCGCAAGGTAAAATTCCATCCCATCAATTAATCCGACTCAATCCATTCGTAGATAAGGATAAGTTTTGACGAGTCGGCAGACGCATCCATAAATCACTTTTACCTTACGAGTCAAAAAATCAGTTATTTTACCTAAACGACACCAGTTAACCAGTTTGATTATTGACGATGCTCATCAGACTCATTTACATGCTGGTATTCAATCGGTACAATATATAATCCTACAGAGATATTGGATATTATCTAGTCGTGACATTATTCGTCAGCGCATCTCTCGCTGCGTACGTTGCTTCCGAGCACGTCCCTCGCGATCACAGCCGAGTATGGCTCCTTTGCCCACGGCGAGAATTGCTCCCGAACGCCTATTTATCAAAACTGCAGTCGACTATGCAGGCCTATTCTACGTACGAGCGAATAAGGTTCGTAATGCCAAGGTCATCAAATGTTATGTGTCAGTTTTCGTGTGTATGTGCGTCAAGGCCATACACCTCGAGCTAGTGTCAGAATTGTCTACTGAAGCTTTCCTAGCAGCCCTGCGTCGATTTATTTCACGTCGGGGTTATGTACAGATATTTATTCAGACTGTGGTAAAAACTTTGTATGATGTAATAACACCTTGAAGGATCTATACCAGTTTTTAAAAAATGATTCAGTTCAAAGCGTATTAAATTTACAAACCTTACAGCAAGGCATAACATGGCATTTTCAACGTCCCTATTCTTCACATTTTGGAGGTTTATTTGAGGCCGGTGTAAAAAGTTTTAAACATCATTTGCGTCGCGTACTAGGGACACAGATTCAAACTTATGACGAGATGCATACATTGTTGTGTCAAATTGAAGCGGTATTAAACTCGCGGCCATTATGTGTATTGAGTAGCGACGCAGCGGATCCGCTACCGTTAGCGCCCGCTCACTTTCTTGTTGGCGGTCCCGTAACAGCACTACCAGACATTTCTGTGACGGACTGTAATCCGGGGCGCTTACCTAGATGGCGATGGGTACAGCAGTGCCTCCAGCACTTCTGGAAGCGCTGGAGTCGTGAATACCTACACGAAATTCAACAGAGAAATAAATGGTACCATGACCGCGGTTCTCCTATTCGTGAAGGTGACAATGTTGTGGTATGTGATGACAATCTACCACCTCTTCAGTGGAAATTGGCCCGTGTGTTTGCACTTCATCCTGGCTCTGATAATGTTACACGCATTGTTACCTTACAGATAGGAAATACCTTGTTTAAACGAGCGGTCGTCAAAGTTTGCCCTCTTCCATTAGAATAAAATAAAAAAAAAATAATTAAAAAAAAAATACAAAAATTTATACATAAAATTATTACTTATTTACTTATAGAACTCTACGTTTAACTAACAATGATGCCCTTTTTATTAAAAGAACTGCATTCTTTTAAGGTGAGCGGCATGTTTCGTACTCAAGCATATTATCTTAAATATAAATAAGAATTACAATATTTTTCTTTTAACAAATTGTAGGTAATTTCATTGTGTGTGACAACATAATTTAAGATATCGATACAAATTCTTTTAATTAGACTTTGGTTTGGGTTGGTGACTTCCGGCATTTTAGCTGTCACTTTCTGAGCGGCCTTCTGATTGGCTAAAAATCAAGCGAAGCGCGCGCCATCTATACAGCGTTGCCAGAATGTTACTTTTGTAACATATTACGTTACTTTTGACCCTCTCATGTTACCTCCATGTTACACGACTCTTTATGTTATTTTTGTGTTACTTTTCGGTCAATATAAATAAACTTTAAAAATATTTTCTACCAAACAAAAAATATCGTGAAACGGAACACATTCAAGAATGTTTATGTTTTTGTTCGTCATGTTGGCGCACTTGATTTTGTGGACTGACTGATCCTGGCCTGATGCGATGTACGCGCGAAAAACATCTGATATTTCTGACTTGTATTGTAGGTATTGCTAACAATGCTTGGTAAATAAATGGTGCATTTATTGTAGTTTTAATCTAATAAGTAAGTACCTAGGTATTTAGGGAATCATTAATTCGATAGCACATAGTGTTTACAACTGAAATAAGTTTATTTTTGTATTGTCAACTAAGTTACGAGTAAATAGGCATAGTATTAGTGTGCCGTTCATTGCACATTGTTATGATAAAGTAACTTTAGTTTTGTTTACAGGAACTAGGAGTGAGTGGGCTGAGAATACCGGCTAGCGTAGCCCTAGAATTTGATTTAGTTAATCGACCTCTACTAATCCAAGGTAAATAAGTACTTACAACTTACCTGCATAGTTGTTTCTAGTTGTAATTTGAATGTTTTAATCTAAATTAGACTAACCTAACTAAACATAACTAATGGGTCCGCGGGAATATCCCTAGAGTCCGCACCACCACTGCAGTCCCGCGTCAAAGTTTTTATTGTTTCTGGAATATGAACCAAACCAAATGATCTAATTAGTGCTGCTGGTGCGGAATCTATGGTAGGACTGTTGATAAAATATCGATATATCGAAAACCCGATATTTTAAAAAATATCAACAGCCCTACTGTATGGGTCGTATTCATTCACTGCTCAAGCACTGATCACGTACTCAAGCATACATTTTTGTATGGGAATCTCTACTCAAATCTATACTTAAGTCCAGATCAGTGCTCACGCGACGAATGCGAATGCCATTCCAAAAGTTGTTGCATAGTTTTCCGAAATGAGACGATTTAAATATTTTGTAAGGTTATTAATGTTGATGTCTCTTTCGAAAAAAAACATGTTTGTACCTACCTTCTTACGTAAATTACTATACATGCCATGCAAAGTTTAGTCCAACGTCTTTATCAGACACTTATTTGATTCGATTCACGTCAGTTTTTGGTGGTGTCGTGATATATGCACTCACATTATCGAATCATACGATTTTTCACGGATGCATGGTTTTTGTTTTGTTTATATCAACACTAACTTTATCTATCCCTTTTTTTATGTGTGGTGTGGTGGCGAATGATGTACGGATTGCATGTTTTATTATGATAACAAATTTAACATATATCTGAAGATAATGGAGAGGTTTTTGACTGCTAAAGTCTCGAATCCAAAAGAAAATAAAGACGATCGAGAAAATATAGATAGCTCATTTGATGATGCACCTCCTGAAAAAAAGAAGAAGCAAATTTATAATTTTAACGAAAAATGGCTCGGTAGACATTGCATTTAAAAATTGGATCTCAAAAAGAGAGCAACAATCCGGCTTAATCACGGCCTTTTGTACAATTTGTAATTGTAATATACTCAACCATAGGCCTGCTCTTATAAAACATCACAATACAACAAAACATAAACAAAACGTTAACGCTATTAGTAAAACGACATCCATAGACGAAGCGTTTAAACCAAAAAAAGAAGAAGAGCTAAAGAAAAGAGCTGAACTTAAAACATGTGCTTTTCTCGCTGAACATAATTTGCCACTGTTGTTGTCAGACGACTTAATTCCTTTTTTGGCTAATACATTTCCCGATTCAGCAATAATCAAATCTGTAAATTTAGGAAGAAAAAAAGCAACAAATATCGTAAAATCTGTACTTGGTCCAATACTGACAGAAGAACTTGTATCAAAACTGAAAAAAAACAACATTTAGTGTAATCATGGATGAGGCTACAGATATAAGCGTTAAAAAGCAATGTGCACTAGCAGTGATATTTTTTGACGAGGATGAATTCTTGGTTCGTACTCAATTCCTTGACATGTATGAAGTTACTTCTGGAAAAGCCAAAGACCTCACAGACGCATTATTGAATTGGCTTACAAATAAACAGATCCCTTTAAAAAACTTCGTTGGCTTTGCTTCTGATACCACGAACAGTATGGTTGGGCCACATAATTCCGTTTTCAGCCACTTGAAAGAAAAAGTACCACACATTGCATGTGTAAAGTGTAGCTGCCACATGATTCATCTGGTGGCTTCTAAAGCTTGTCTCAAGCTTCCGAGATTTGTGGAAGATTTTTTAAGAAATGTAGGCTCACATTTTAGCCGGAGTTCACTCAGACAAGAGAAGCTTAAAGAACTACAAATATTTTTTAATGTTGATGTCCATAAAATTTTGAGTCCTTCGATTACAAGATGGTTATCCCTACAGGCTTGCGTCAACAGAGTATTAGAACAATACGATGTACTCTCTGAGTACTTTAGACTCGAAGTTTTAGAAGATCCTAGTAAAATCACAGAGGAAATAATTGGCGTACTTGATAACAAACTCACAAAAGTTTACCTAGAATTTATGTCTTACGTCCTAGATCTATTCAACGATTTCAACCGACTGTTCCAGTCTGAAAAACCATTACTCCACCAATTAAAACCTGAAACACAAAAATTAATCAAAACAATAGCCAGCAACTACATGCAATTCAATTACTGTATTACTACCGATGCCTGCCGAATAGAATATGCAAATCCAAGATTTTTTGTGCCCCTTGAGAAAATATATTTGGGAGTAGCGGCACAATCATCAATTGAAGAACTTTTAAAAGAAATCCCTGAACCAAAAACTGAAATCACAGACTTCAAAAGAACTTGTCTAATGTTTTACATAGAATCAATAAAACAAATTACGCAACGATATGATTTTTCTGACCCAATATACGGTATTATAGAAGTCATTGAACCAAGCGTAGCACAAAAATTTGAAATAAAAGATTTATCTAGCGTGGTGATCAGATTCCTAAACATTAAAGATGATGTTAATGATGTGGAGCTACAAAAAGAATGGAGAAATCATGCATTCCTTGACCATAATGACTTAGATTTGTCTCAAAATGTTGAAGAACATTGGAGAAATAAATTGAAGCTGAAGGATTTGACTGGTACTCCACTATTTCCGAATTTAAAAAGGGTTATCGGGCTTTTGCTTGTGTTGCCTTTTTCGAATGCATGCGTGGAACGAATTTTCAGTCAACTTAAATTAATTAAATGTGAAAACAGGAACAGGCTAAACACTGCAACCATTTCTTCTTTGATGGCTACTAAAGCTAACATTAAAAATTCCACAAAATTTGAGCCTTCGAAAGCAATGATGCATGCAAAAATAACATATAGCAAAAGTGGTGAAGGTACTAATTGCACGATATTCTTTAAATCCCAAAACGTTTTAGGTAACTATTTTTCATGACTAATATAAACGCCTTTTTTCCAGGTTCCACCAGTTCAAATAAAATAAAATAGGAAATAATAGTTTTTATTGTCTTAAGCGACAACGCATTAACAAATATATAAAAATACTTAAATTAAGTGCACTCGTCATTTTTATTATTTGAGTACTTATAATACCATCCATTTAAATTAGCTACCCTGACTCCATTAATATATTAAGATGACGTTTTTTTTATATTCATTGATGACAAAGTAAGTTGCAGTATTGAAAGACATTTTTATATTGGTTGGCATTACTTAGACACATATCATTGATTGTATGTTTTTTCTTTTCCAGCATCAACAATTATAACGATTTTCTAAGTTTAACAAGTGGGACAGGAAACTTATTTTAGTATTTGTGTAATAAAGTGCCATAATAAAGTATTGTGTCGTTTTCCATATAAAATAAGGTAATGTAACATTTCACGTGAAAATGTTACTTTTTGAGCTGTCTCATGTTATATTTGACTATCTGCAACTGGCAACGCTGCATCTATATTACATGGTGTGTGTGTTCCATCTTGTTACGCCACGCTACGTGCCCTGTTATTAAAACCCAAAACATTAATTTAACTTCAAGTGAAATCCCTCAAAACTGTGAACAAATAATTGCGTGGACACAAATGCAATTCGGCTTCGTTCAATGACCTATGGAATGGACTGCAGTGTTAGTAGGGACAAGACACAACATTTGTTCTCTTGCCGGTCGACCGGTACGTTTCGGCGGGTGCCTCAATCTCAACCTTCAAGGAACGCGAGGGAAGGACGGTAGGAGTGCAGGTTAGTTGCTAGCCCTTACTTTTACACACTTTGATGTATGCTTTTTTAGGAATATAGGCACTCATCATAGCTCTATTTTAAACAGGTAATTTTTAAACGCTATCTAAACAAAAATTATATCTATACATTAAATTTAACAAGTATGATCATGTTTCAGAATTTCGCACTAAACTCAAGTGGCTCCCAATACGCCTTCGTCGGAATGCTCATATTCTTTCTTTGCTTTATAATATTCTTTTTAGTCCCACTTCTCCCGTTTATCTTAAAGAACGTTTTGAGTTCATGCGTGACACACATTCATTTTCCTTGAGGTCATCAGAAAACCTGAAACTAAAAATGCCTGCACATTCCACTAGATTCTTTGACCACTCAGTTACTGTACAGGCTGTTCGCTTGTGGAATGCTTTACCTGAGAATGTGAGACGTGCTCAGACACTGGCTACATTTAAGAGTATGGTCAAAGAACATTATCTTGCTCTCTAATCGTTACATAGCTGTCCTTTTATATTATTATATTATTGATTAATTATATATAATAATAATAATAATAATAATAAAAATGTATTTATTGCAGACCAACACATAAACAAAATAATTAAGCCCACCAAACTGCGTGGCAGTTTGTCGGCGGGAACAGCGCTTTTTTTTAATTTATTTATACTATTAGCTTATTTAATTATGATATACATATAATGTACCTACGTTTAGCCTCGCATTAAAACTAAATTAAATCAAATTAAATACCCAAATTTACAGCGATTTCCGAAATTAGTTGTTTTTTATATTTACATTTAAGGGATTTGTAACTTATATCAATATTTAAGTTTCGAAGCCAATCATTCTTATTATATATTGAAGGGATCAAATACCAATTTGTTCTTTTACCGTAGTAGTTTTTTACTACTGGCTGGATCAGTTTAAGTTTCCTGACATTTTTGGTGTTGAACGTGTTTTTTATTTCAATTTTATGTTGTGGATTATAGAATTGTTCCAGAACCACTAGGTATTTGACCCGCTCGTGAACAGGAAGTATGTTACATGCAACAAATAGTTTTTCATAATTTTCTTTACACTCTTGTTTTAGTTTTGGGTCAACAAGATATTTCATGAAGCGGATTTGCAATGATTTAATACCATCTAGATAGGTTTTAAATGTACGGCCATACACACACAATCCGTAGCCTATCAGTGAGTCGGCAAGGGCAAAGTAAATTACTCTTAGCGTTTTTCTACTCAAAGGGGCCGTCAACGTATAAAACTTGCTTAAGACGGACCTAAGCCTTGTGCACACTGAGTCAACCTGCGGTCTCCAATTCATATTATAGTCCACCCACATGCCTAGATATTTAAATTTAGTGACATATTCCAAATTTTGGCAGTCACAATTGGTTTTACCTGCATGCATGCAGTCATATGTGTGGCCTACAATACCAATTGTTGATTTGTCAATACCTTTTCCTACCAAATTGTACGGTGAGTATATATGCATGACTTTAGTCTTATTTACGTTCATTATAATACCGTTGTCATGTGTCCATTTAGCTATATTATTGAAGTCCGTCTGCATTGCAGTTCGAGCCTCCTGTACATTATTCGACGAGTATATAAGGCACATATCATCTGCGTACATAATGACCTTACAGTTTTTCACTACGTTACTGACGCTATTGACATGAATATTGTATCCAATTGGTCCGTATACAGAGCCAGTCGGTACGCCAAGATTAACCGCGGCTCCACGGCTTGACACACCTGCAACACTCGTCTTGAGCGTTCTATCCCTCAGGTATTGTCGGAACCATTTGTTCGTGGGACCCCTGATACCGCACTCTTCCATGGCTTTAAGTAGAACCTTATGGTCTAGTGTGTCAAATGCTTTTTTGTAGTCTATAAACAACGCCAAGATGTGATGACCTGCATCAAGGCTGTTGTTTATCACCTCTGAGAACTGTGAGAGTGCTGTTGCGGTACTGCGTCCACGTCTAAATCCATGTTGTGTGTCTGACAATAAATTATTCTGCTCTAAAAAATCATTAATTTGACCTACGACTATTTTTTCTACTATTTTATTGACAACTGACAAAATTGCAATAGGCCTGTAATTGCCATAATCACTGTGTATACCATGCTTGTATATCGGCCTGATTATAGACGTTTTAAGCAAACTTGGGTATTCACCTCTCGTTAAGCATAAGTTGACAAAGTGTGCCAAAACTGGTGAGATATATTTACGAATTAATTTCAAATCTATAGCTCGAATACCGTCAATCCCTGGCGCCTTCTCACTGCTCAGCTGATCTATTATTTTAATTACATTGTTACTGTTCACAGGTGTGAAACGAAAAGATACATTACTCGACTTAACATATTGATATCTGTCCAAGAAATATTTATTACAATTATGCTTTATATTTTTGATTTCCTGAGTAAATGTACAAGCAAAGTTATTACATATATTATACATTGTCTCATTTTTTCCGAAATATTCCGTTATTGTCTCATCTATATTCATTTTATTCCTACCTATCCAGCTATTAATTTTTTGCCATATCTTTCGAGGGTCTCCCCTACATTTTATTATTTCTTCTTGTCTATATTTGTTTTTTTCTTTATATATTATTTTGTTTACTTTATTCCTAAATCGTGTATATTCAAGTCGTTTCGTGTAATTATTAGGCGTATCTTTCCAATCCCTGAATAGCTGATCCCTATGCAGTAACATATTTTTTAAAAACCCTCTTATCCATGGTTGCGCAACACGTTTCTTAGTCTTTGGCATTATGATTTTACTTTCATTATAAATATCATTAAAAATACATTGTAACTTATCATACAAGGTTAATGGACAGTCTATAGACAATAGTTGAGACCAATTATAATCGGTAATTTTACAAAAAACAAAGTGATTATTTATTACATACCGAGTGTCCGACTTCATACTTATATTAGGCGCATTTGCAGCACACAACGGTATCGATACACCAACAATATGATGATCCGATACGAAACACTCAATCACAAATGACTTAGAGTCTCGCAACTGTCTTGATCGCACCCACACGTGATCGATGCACGATGTCTCTCTTACGCCCGCCACGATAGCTTCTCGCGTCACCTCATTAGCCGGTATAACACACTGCAGGCCCAGTTCACACAAACAGTCCTTGTATTGCGAAACCATGTTGCCATCACTATCTCCTAACAAATTTATGTTTATATCCCCAATATAGATTATATTCTCACAACGTGGAATGTTCCTGATGATTCGCTCAATTTCAGAAATAAACAACAATCTATTCGTTCGCGGAGGCCTATAGACAGCAATGATATTGATAACTGAGTGGTCAATATCGAGTTTGCCCTGTAGTATCTCGGCTGCACTTGCCTGAATAATATTTCCTTGGAAATTAAGACTTTGTTTGACATATATAAGTACTCCTCCTCCTCTTCGATTTACTCTGGTATTTGTGTATACTTGATATCCCTCTATTCTGTACAATGTAACCTCCTCTTCAGAAATATTAACTTCGCTTAATATTAAGATGTCTATATTCACTTCTCCAGATATGCATTTTTATTCTCTAATGCTTTAATTTTATTTTCCGTTAACTTTTGATATCCACATAGCTTATCATATTTTTCCGAAATGAAATCGACCAGTTCAGCCACCTCACTCAGTTTTTTTTCCATGTTGTATACTACCTCAATTTTTCTATTGATTTCTGCCAAGGTGGCAGCTATATCGGTATCCTCCGTACTTGGCGAGCCGAGAGGGGAGATGCAATCCTCACATTTCTCGTTTTTAAATGATTTTTTCGTTACACACTTCTTATGAAAAACACCTTCGCACGGTCCTTTACATTTGATGACTTCTTCTTTCGCCATAGACACGAACTTACTGCACTTCTTACACTGCACCATATTGCGAACAGTAAATCTATTATGATAACCAATCTTATTATCAATTTACTTAAGGTGTAGGTACTGCAATCGAGTAAGCACAGCGAACACACGTAACACGGCTATACGCTAAGCGCGCGCGCAGCCGACGCATATGTATCTATATTATATATATATATATATATTTACATAAGTATATATACATATATATTTATTTATTTTTATATTTTGGTATGTATATACGTATATAATTTATTTATATTAAGTTATTATTAAGTATTATTTATAGTATATAATTTTAATATTGTATATATATTGCTATATGTATTTAGTACACTGCTAACTACCCTTTACTTTTTCCTATGTAATTCTTTCCATCCAATGGTTGTCTGGAAGAAATTGCTTTTTAGCGATAAGACCGCCAATTGTACCTTTATTTAAGTATCAATTCTGTACCGTACTTCTTTCAGTGTACAATAAAGTATATTTATTATTTATATATATATTATTTATAAATAATAATAATTATTATTAACTTATAAGATGAGTTTCTTACGTAATCAGTCTCTTAAAATATTATTTTTGGTCATAACTGGTCGGTGGGCCATCTTGGGCTTAACAAAACTGAATCTATCAAAAAATCAAAAAACTTTTGTAGGAAGTTAGTCCACAAATAAAAGTCAAGAGTTCACTAAGAGACGGTTATATTTTGAACTTTGAAATAACAATAGTCACAGAAGGGTAGGAAGCACGGAAACACAATAGATACTAGTTAGGAAGCCGGAAGAACAGAGTAGAAGACCAAAGGAAGGTAAGCATATAGATTTGAGCGAAATTATTATATTTAATGCGACAATTTGAACGGAAAGCAAAGCGTAATAAATTAGCGCGGGAGTGCCTTGCGCAGTGGCGAACAAAGGACTGGCCGGTGAGCGTAAGGTAAAACCGAACGGCGCCCGGTCGCGGCGAAAACACCCGAAGATGCGCGAGCTCGCTGAGTACGTCACTTGGGTCGCTGTGACGTGTGGCGGCTGCGCCGCTACATCAGCCCCAGACCGTGACTACGGTCGATAGAAGTCTGGGAAGTGTACTCTTCTGCCGCTGCGAGTGTGAATTGCCGGCTTGTCTGCAGGCGGAGATGAGGTGCCTGGAGGTGAACTGGCTGGGACAGTAGCTGTGTTGTCAGTGTGCCTGTCCTGAGTAACGTAGGCTGGTTTCAGGCGATCTAAGGATATGTTGGTGTCTCTGCCTCGTACTTCAACTTTAAAGTACTTATCCTTCCTGTCCAGTACTTTGTAAGGAACCAGCATATGGTGGTTCTAAGGACTTCCTCACAAAGTCTTGCCTCACGAAGACGTGGGAACAATGTTGCAGGTCTTTGGGAATATAAAACGTGTCCCTTCTATGCCACGCAGTCGGTTTCGGAGACAGGTTGGCCATGTGTTTCACAAGTCGAGTGGCGAAGCTCGTGATGTCCTCAACGGTGTGGTCATCTGATGGCGACAGGAACTGGCTTGGTAAACGCAGGGGCTCGCCATAAACCAATTCGGCCGAGGATGCTTGAACGTCATCTTTCCAGGAGCTGCGTATGCCGAGCAGAACGATGGGCAAGACTTCTGTCCATTGTGTGTTGTTGTGACACATGATGCCTGCTTTGAGCTGGCGATGCAACCTTTCTACCAACCCATTTGATGCTGGATGATACGCTGTGGTGCGGAAATGACGTGCACCGAGGAGGGATGTCAGGGCCTTGAACAGGCCGGACTCGAACTGCCGACCGCGATCAGTAGTGATCTGCGATGGGCAACCAAATCTCGATATCCACCCGGATACCAAGGCGGCCGCGCAGGTGTCAGCAGTGATGTTCTTGAGTGGTATCGCCTCAGGCCATCGTGTGAACCGGTCAACGATGGTGAGGCAATATCTGAAATCTGAAGATAGTGTTAGAGGCCCTACGATGTCGAGATGGATATGGGAAAATCTCGACGAGGTGGAAGGAAATTGGGAAAGAGGAGCGGATGTGTGACGGGTAACTTTACAGCGCTGGCAATGAAGACAGCATCTGCACCACTCTCTACAGTCCTTGCGAATCCCTGGCCACACAAATCTCTGCGTGACCAGTCGCACTGTAGCTGTACGCCCAGGATGACTCAAACAGTGAAGTGAATCAAAAACTTGCTTGCGTAGCTCAGGAGTAACGTAGGGTCTTGGTGGTTGAGTGGATACGTCGCAGTAGAGTTTGGTGTCTGAGCCTACCTGAGTAATCATTTTAAGCTTCAGCGACGATCCTTTTTCAATGAGCGATTGAAGCTCGGCGTCTGACTCTTGAGAGCGGGCTAAAGCCTTATAATCAATAGTCGTTGTCACTTCTTCAATACGCGACAAAGTGTCAGCTACGACGTTTTCTGCGCCAGGTATGTACCGTATATCTGTAGTAAATTGAGAAATGTAATCGAAGTACCTGTATTGTCGAGGTGAGCAATTCTCTCTGGGTTTCCTGAAGGCGTAGGTAAGTGGTCGATGGTCGGTGAAGACAACAAACTCGCGGGCTTCCACCATATGACGGAAGTATTTTATTGCTTCGTAGATAGCGAGAAGCTCACGATCGTAGGGACTGTATTTGCGTTGGGCGTCATTGAGTTTCTTGGAGAAGAACGCCAATGGCTTCCACGTTGCACCGATACGTTGTTGAAGCACTGCTCCTACGGAAACATCCGATGCATCTGTAAGTACAGAGAGGTCTGCCTGTGAGGATGGATGTGCAAGTAACGTTGCATTCGACAGTGCCCTTTTACATTCTTCAAATGCTTCCAGCTGCAGCTCGGACATCTGTATGGGCTGAGCCCTTGACCTTATCACCTGCCAACATCGAGTTGAGTGGGGCCTGGCTTTTAGCAGCGTTGGGTACGAACCTTCGGTAAAAGTTCAGCATACCCAGAAATCTCCGTAACTCCTTCACTGTGCGTGGTACTGGAAATTCTTTGATAGCCTGGACCTTTGTGTGGAGTGGTTGAGTACCAGCAGCTGATACCTGGTATCCAAGAAAAGTCACCTCAGGCTGCCCCCATACACACTTTGCTGGATTGATGAGGACACCGTATTCCTTCAGCCGTGACAAAAGCTGGTGTAGATGAAGCCTGTGTAGGTCTGGAGAAGGAGAATACACCAAAATATCGTCGACGTAACCGTAGCAGAAGTCGTCTAAGCCGGTAAGTACCTCGTCTATAAACCGTTGAAAGGTTTGAGCTGCGTTTCTAAGTCCAAAGGTCATATAAGGAAACTCAAATAATCCAAACGGTGTCGTTATGGCAGTTTTTGGTATGTCGGCTTCATTTATTCGAATTTGGTTATAGGCTTTTATTAAATCGATTTTACTGAACATAGTGCAACCAGAAAGTTGGTGTGAGAAGTCCTGAATGTGTGGTATAGGGTAGCTGTCAGGTACAGTGCGGGCATTTAGTGCACGATAGTCGCCGCACGGTCGCCATCCGTCATCTTTTTTCTTCACCAGGTGTAAAGCTGAAGACCATGGGCTTTCGGAACGCCTCGCAGTACCATCGGTCATCATCTCATCAAACTCTTTCTTTGCTATTTTGAATCGTTCAGGATCTAAGCGCCTTGGCCTGCTGGCAACGGGTGGTCCAGAAAGTGTTTTAATAAAATGGACTGTATTGTGCTTTGGTTTGCTTTGATTCACAGTACCTGCCGGGCGCGTCACCTCTGGAAACTCACGCAGCAGTTGGTGAAACTCTGTATTCCCGGTGACTGTCTTCACCGAAGCCACATCATCAGGAATCTGCTGCGAGGACGCTGTCACGAAGAGTGAGGTGGTGCCATCTATAAGCCTGTGGTTGCGGCAATCTATAAGTAGATTATAAAAACTTAGAAAATCTATTCCTATTATGGGCTTTGACACATCCGCAATTGTAAATTTCCAGGTGAATGGACGCCTAAGTCCTAGGTTCAGATTGAGTTGTACTGGACCGTAAGTATTTATAGCACTTCCATTGGCTGCTGTCAAACTGTACTTCGAAATGGTACAGGACGTCTTGATAGCCGACCGAGGGTACACGCATAAATCCGAGCCAGTATCGACAAGGAAAAGCATTTTTGAATGACAGTCAGTAATAAAAAGACGGCCTGATTTTGATGGGCAGTCGTAGGCCGCTAATTCCGGCTGCCTTTTGAGTTTTCCGACGGCCAGGTGCACGGCTGCGTACATTTCATTGCGCGGCTACCGTGGGTATAGTGGTACCAACAATGCGGGTGATTTTCTGGTGGCTGACGTGGTCTGGATTTAGATCTGCCCCGCCAGTTACTGCTTTTGGAACGAGAATGTGATCGACCACGTACCTGCCTTTGATTGCCCACTCGAGTGGATAGTGACGTTACCTGCTTCGTAAGTTCCGAAATCTGGTTTGCCATTTCCTTGATGAGGGTAGACGTACCCGGGTCCACTACGCTTGCTACTTGCAGGGGTCCGACCGGCGCGATCTCGTTAACCGAGTCCGCCAAGTCCGCCAACTTGTCCAGCGAAAGGTCAGGTTGTGATGCCAATACTGTTTGCAGATTGGTCGGTAGCCGGTTCGACCATAACGTCTTCAGGAAATCTTCAGGTACCGATGGTCCAGCTAGGTGCCGTAAATGACGTAGAAACTGCGAAGGTTTACGGTCACCCAATTCTTCGTGCATCAGTAACTGCTTTACTTTACGTTCCCGAGACGCTGACAAACGTTTTATAAGCTCGGATTTTAGCTTTTCATATTTATTTGTAACCGGCGGGTTTGTAATCACATCCTTTACTTCAGAGGCGTAGCGATGTTCCAACGCAGATACGACCTGATAGTATTTTGTTAGGTCTACAGTAACATTTGCTAACGCGAACTGGCACTCCATCTGAGCAAACCACATTTCCGGGTCATCCGGCCAAAACGGTGGTGGACGTACGCCTACACGCGAAGTTTCGGCACTGTTACACGCTTCCTTATGCGATTCCATAGTCGGGGTCACCAATTATGTAGGAAGTTAGTCCACAAATAAAAGTCAAGAGTTCACTAAGACACGGTTATATTTTGAACTTTGAAATAACAATAGTCACAGAAGGGTAGGAAGCACGGAAACACAATAGATACTAGTTAGGAAGCCGGAAGAACAGAGTAGAAGACCAAAGGAAGGTAAGCATATAGATTTGAGCGAAATTATTATATTTAATGCGACAATTTGAACGGAAAGCAAAGCGTAATAAATTAGCGCGGGAGTGCCTTGCGCAGTGGCGAACAAAGGACTGGCCGGTGAGCGTAAGGTAAAACCGAACGGCGCCCGGTCGCGGCGAAAACACCCGAAGATGCGCGAGCTCGCTGAGTACGTCACTTGGGTCGCTGTGACGTGTGGCGGCTGCGCCGCTACACTTTCAAAAATATAAAAACAATATTTTTCCATTTGTTTCAACACAAACAAAAAATAATCTTGCAAATTAGAAACTTTTTTTAAATATAATTTTAGTGGGCCTTATTAATACTATAGAAAAAAAAACTGAAATAGGAACGAAAATGACTAACTATAATTACTTGTACTTGAGTATTACAAGCAATTAACAAACAAACCGAAGTCTTGTAGGCCTTGAGATGCATTCTGGACATAAAATTCTTCTACATGGTTCTTAGTTAGTCTAACACATTCTTCGTGATACCACGAAAGACAACTAACGCATTGTCTCATATCTGCTACTCGTTCAACTGCACAAGCTCGACAATACCACGAGTCAGTCTTACTTTTTTTTGATTTCTGGCCTTTATTCAAACCTAAAATTATAGAATAAAGTATTGTAACTTAAAGTACCAACCTAAGTAAAAAAAAAATATTCTGCTACTATTTCTATTACTATAGATACTAATATTATATTTATTTAAAAAATAAAAATGGTTCATTGTTATATTTTGATCTATAAAACTATGAAATTCAATATTCCTAATAAGGCCCATCCCATCGGGCTATCTAGGGAGTCCGTGTGGTGGGTCTTTATAGGCACTTTTCGCGACGATAGCTCTTGGTGATGAGAATGAAAATAAGAGTGGACTGTATAATAAGTATTGAGCAATAAGGTAAAATTACAAACGGTTCGGTTGAGTATATAAAATATGGAAATCTGATATGCGCGAGCGCAGCCGTGCTTCGTTGCGTGACACAGCTGACTGACTCGGAGTGGGGACGCGCGCTCGGCTGCCGGCCGGCGGACTGGCCGCTGTCCCCGCACCCTTCTTTCACTGCTGCTGGCGTGCGGCGGTGTTGAGACGAGTATACTCAACATACTCCCCCCGTTGAAGAGTCTTCAATTGTAGCAACTGGCAGGGGGCAGATGGTGTAGAAGGCGCGCCGAATAACACCCTTTCTTGTGTGGATGTCGGCGACCCTCGCGACGCCGTCTCTGCCTGGGAGAACATGTGTGATGCGTCCTAGAAGCCACATAAGAGGAGGTAAGTTGTTTTCCTTTATGACGACTAATGTTCCTTCCTTGAGCTCGCCAGACGACCGGCACCACTTCGTTTTCTCTTGCAGCCACAGAACGTAGTCGTGTGAGAAACGAGCCCAGAAGTGCTGTTTCAGATATATGATACGGCGAAATCGTTTTAAGCTGTTGTCGTTCTGGATCTGTGGATGAGGCAGCATGATTAAAGAACGACCAATTAGGAAGTGTGCTGGGGTTAAAGGAACGAGGTCGGAAGGATCGTTGGATAGTGGAGTTAAGGGCCTTGAATTCAAGGAAGCCTCAACTTGAATCAAACAGGTAGCCATTTCTTCGAACGTCAGATTTGTTAAACCCAAAATGCGTCGTAAATGATGTTTGGTGGATTTAATTGCAGACTCCCATAAGCCTCCGAAATGTGGTGTATATGGAGGAATAAATGAAAAGTTTATGCCAGGATCGATGTGGTTTAGGTTTAAGTCTTGCGAAAGCAGTTTCGCCAACTCATTGAAAGCACCGACAAAGGTCGTACTATTGTCGGAAAAGATGGTACGATAATAAAGCGATTTAGTGCAGCTAAGAAGGCTTCCTTTGTGAGGTCCGCACAAGCTCGAGGTGGACGGCTCTCGTAGCTAGACACACAAACACACAAATGAAGCATTTGATGAGCCTGCATCCTCTACCTTTCCGGTCAGCTATCATGATGGGACCGGCGTAGTCTACCCCTGTGTCTAAAAATGGAAACTCTTAAGTGTACACGTTGCTCCGGGAGGTTACCCATGACAGGTTGAATGGTATTGGCCTTGATCCTGCAACATTTTACGCATTGATGTGTTATCTTTTTTGCAAGATTTCTCCCTCTAATGGGATAGTAGTGATGACGAACAGTAGCCAATAAAAGTTGTGGTCCGGCATGCAATAGGCGTAAATGAAACATGTTGAACAAGAGAATGCAAATTGTACGAGAACTCGATATTAGAATTGGATGCTTAACGTTATAGTCGTAAAATGAATTGTTTAATCTTCCTCCAACACGAATGAGATTAGAAAGAGTATCATAAAAGGAGATAAAAATAAAAGTTTGTTCTTTGTTGGAAACTGTTTACCTGATTTAAGTAAGTGGTACTCTTCCGGGAAGGATTTCAATTGAGTCTTAACAACAAGTTTAAAGAATTGTTAAGTTCAGTGGAAGTTAGTGAACCAGACTCAAGTGATTTTTTATTGTATTTATTAATGAATCGCATGACATATGCTGTCACCCCCTGTAATGTGTTAAAGGATTAATATTTTTAAAATAACGCAGTACTAGGATTTTCAATAACTTGGTTAGAAACATGACAAGAAGCGACCGTTTCCGGTAAGTCAGAATGATTGCGATATGTTTCAGAAAACTGAGGCCATGAAGACATATCTTTGCTAAGAAATTGTGGTCCTGGCCACCACAATGAAGACGACAACAGCCTGTCAGTACTAAGTCCACGCGAAGCGAGGTCTACGGGGTTATCAGCTGATGGAACATAGTGCCTTAGTGGCCATAGTGAATTTCAGACACTCGATGACGAACGAATGTCTTCAATTGATTTGGTGGAGTGGATAACCATCCCAAGACGATGGTGGAATCACACCAAAAATGGACTTCATTAAAATTCAAAGTAAGTGACGAACCTTTGAGTACAACCGTGAACCCAACAACGCACCACACAGTATGAACATAAGTATGAGGAACTGATGGTGATACTTTCGGCCATACGAGACAGTCAATGTTCAGTTCGTATTCACTGTCATCAATTGATTTTAATGACACTGATGCTCAGTGTCATTAAAATCAATTATGAGTACAGCTAGAAGTTTGAAAATTAATACCTGTTACCTTGGACTTGGTAATGTAGGTAGGGATATGTAGCTTACGAACAAAGTCCTCCGAAATGAAATTTTTTGTACTTCCATTGTCCAGCAACACCCGTGCTGTATGGTGATTACCGTCAGTGTCGGTCACCCTCACGAGCGCTGTGGAAAGTAAAATTACTCGAGATGTAAACGATTGACAAGCTGACAAAGCAGTGTTGTGTGCACTAGGAGGAATATAGTCATTATCGATGTGAAGTAGAGTATTGTGTTTTTTATGACAATATTTACAATGACCCAGTTTGCATTTGGAAATATCATGACCTGGACGAAGACAATTCATGCATACATTTGAACCCTGAGCCTTTTTAATACGAGCCTGTACTGATAGATTTTTAAACTGCTCGCATGCAAAAATAAAATGATCCCGACGACACAAGAGACATGACAAAGGTTTTAATGATTTTTCGGGCACAGCACTGCTCTTAGGTTTGGTTGCAGGCGTGGTGGTTTCGCTACTAGCTATTGCTATAGGCTTAGACTCCTCAACTGTCTCCAATAAGTCCGCTCTGTTCCTAATAAAATTTGTGAATGCAGATAATGTGGGAGGTTCTGAAAATGTGTTTCTGTGCTCCTCCCACTTACGATTCGTAACGTGGTCGAGCTTACTAGTATCATGTAAATGACAAGTACGTCAACGACGGCGTTTTGAACTGGTTGACCAAGGGTTGCCAACGCTCTGAGATTTTTGTTCGTAGTGTCAATTATGTAACGTAGTGACTTACTTGACTCCCTATCAATTGGCTGAACGTTAAAAGTGCTTGCACATGATTGTTGGCAAGCAATCTTTTGTTATCATACCTCTCATAAAGTAACCTCCAGGCAGTGTCGTAGTTTTCTGATTTGAAGTCAAGATTATCAATAACAAGAGAAGCACTCCCCTTTAAGGAAGCACGCAGATAGTGTAATTTATTCATTTTATCTAAAGTATTATTATTATGTACTATGGAAACAAAGGTATCCCTAAATTCCAGCCAATCATGATAACTACCTGAAAATTTGGGTAACTCAATTTTGGGTAAACGAATTGAATTGTGTGTGTGTGGTTGCGGAGTTCCTCCCAAGAAGCCCTCTTGCTGCCCGTAGTACAGCTTTTCAAATACTTCGCGTTCCGCGTATTGCTCGCTGGGGTCATACACTAACGCCTCCAATTCATCCTGCAATGCATCATATTTCTCATATAAGCTTTCGAATTTACTAAGTCGATATTCGACCTTTCGGACCTTTTTTTTTTTTTTCGGTCGCAGTCGCTGAGGGTTAAGGCGTGCGATAAAATGCCGCCGCCTCAACCCCGGCCGCCTAATCCGGAGGGGATGCGCGAGAGGATCATCCTCGCGCTCCCAGCTCCACTGCCTCCCAGGACCTCTCACTGCTGAGCATCGCAGACACGACGCTATGCAGCGAGAGGTCCGCCCGCTGGATTGTGTGTGCCATGAGGCTACGCTCCGTGTCCCAACGACTGCACACCTGAAGTGTGTGCTCGGCCGTGTCGCCTCGACCTCCGCACTCATGGCATCGCGGGCTCGGCTTCCTCTTTATATTGTACAGGTGATGACCGAAACAGCCGTGTCCGGTCAACACCTGCACCAGCCGATAAGTCGTCGCGCCGACTGCCCTCTCGCACAATTGGTCCATCACCGGAAGGATCGCCCCCAAGGTACGAGTACCGTAGGGGGTATCCTCCAGGGTCGACTTCCACCTCTCCCGCAGCCGGCGCGCCGTCATCCGACGGGAGGCCTCTACCTCCTCAGGGTCCGGGCGTACCCCTCTTGCCCGGGTCCTGGACCTAACTGAGTAGGTTTCCGCCTGCACCTCCGCATCCAGCAGCTCCCACGGAGGGGTGCAGGCGAGGAGGCAGGCCGCCGCGTGGCCCACTGAGCGGTAGGCCCTCACCATTCGTTGGGCCACTATCCGCTGTGGCCCTCTCAGCAGTGCCCTGTTCCGGGCGGACAATTTATCCGCCCATATGGGGGCCCCATACAGGGCCATGTTCCGCACGACTCCGGCGAACAGCCGCCGGCACGAGGAGCTCGGCCCAGCGACGTTGGGCAGAAGTCTGCCCAGTGCCATAGCGGCGCCCCTGATTCGGGGAGGTAGCTTTTTAATGTGCTCCCCGAAGTCCCACCTGCGGTCCAGTGTTAGCCCAAGGTATTTGATATGGGGCTTTATCTGCACCGCGTTTCCTTCCACAGTGAGCGCCGCGTTGGCGGGCAGTCGCCAATCTCTGCCCCGCCCCCCCCCCGAAGACTATAGCCTCAGTCTTCGGGATGGCCACCGCTAGGTCGAGCTCCCGTATGCGGCCGATCGCCAGGCCGACTTCGTCCTCTGTTTGGGCGAGGGTCTCCCGCAGGCTGCTTCCGCGCACCGCCACCATTGTGTCGTCAGCGTAGCAGACGACGAGTGTGCGCGGAAGCAGCTCCCCTCTTATCGCCCGGTCGTACCCCAGGTTCCACAGCAGGGGGCCGAGTACGGAGCCCTGGGGCACGCCGCAGGCCATCTTTCTTTCCCCCCTTTGCCCGTCCTTATTTTCATAGAGCATTACTCTTTCAGTGAGGTAGTGCTCTATGATCCTCCTTAGGTAGTGGGGCACTCCGTGATGTCGGAGTGCCTCACTTATCGCCCCATAGGGGAGGGTGCCAGACGCGTTCGCGATGTCAAGAGACACCGCAACGACACCCTCCCCCCTGCTCGACGCGTCTTCGCTGAAGTCCCTCAGTGACTTCAGCGCGTCGAGCGTGGACCGTCCTTCCCGGAACCCGAACTGTCTTTCTGACACGTTCGGGCCGGCGGTCTCCAGGTGCTGCTGGGTCCGGTGGGCCACGATGCGTTCTAGCGCTTTCCCGGCCTCGTCCAGCAGCACTATGGGGCGATAGGCGGACGGGCAATCGGCAGGCCGACCATCTTTACCCCCTTTGCCTCTTTGAGGGCCCTGTGGAGCCCCGCCTCTTCCTCTGGAGTGTGCCGCCTGCGCCTGCAATGCTGGTAGGCGCGGCGGGCACTGTTGCTGGTGGTCCGCAGTGTCGCTATTTCTACGGACCACCAGTACACCTCCTTCCGGGCGGACAGGCGTCTGGCCCGAGGCATGGCCGCGTTGCACACCCTTTGTAATGCGGCGCGAAACCGTGCCGCCCTTGCCTCTATGCCGAGAGCGGGGGTGGGCGGCATTCCATGCCTCCTCCATCGCCGACGACGCCATTTCTGGAGACCTCAGGATGAGCCTGATATGCAAGTGGTCGGAGAGGGTCTCGACGTTCTCCAGGACTCGCCAGTTAGAGACGCGTGCGGCTATGGCAGGGGTCGCGAACGTGATGTCCACGATAGACCCCCCTGCCGCCGCACGCACGTGTTGGCGCTGCCCTGGTTCAGGACCACCAGTCCCGACGCCGTCACCCAGTCCTCGAGGGCAGCCCCCCGGGGGTCTGTGATGGGGGATCCCCACGCCACGCTTTTGGCGTTTAGGTCCCCCAAGACCATTACCTGAGTCGGGGCAGCTCTCATAACTACCCCGCTTAGGACCCACAGGAATTGTTCGAAGTCGCGTAGCGGCTTGTTGGGGAAGAAATACACCGCTATTATGACGGTGTCGTTCCCCGAGTGGTTGGTGTACACCTGCAGGATGTCTAAATGCCGGTGTACTGGCATTAGACTTCCATGCGGTTGTCCTCATTGGGGCCGGCGGCCGTGGTAGCTGGTGTGGGGCGGGGCCTTTGCTTTTTTTTTGGCTCCTCCCATAACGTGGCCTGCTGGGAGTTTAGCGTTGTGGCATATTGCGCACCACGCCTTTTCCTCCCAGCATACTTTTGCAAAGTGCCCCTCTTTTCCGCACCGGAAGCACATTCGGCTGCGGTCTATGCTCGAGGGGCACAATTCTCGCGTGTGTCCAACACCCATGCATTTGAAACACCGCATGGGTGTTGGTGCGACTGCAACGACCCTGGCGGATGACCAATCCAGGATCCGGCCACGCTCTAGCAGGGCCTTTGCCGTCCTCACGGGACACTGGACGAGGGCCGATCCAGTGCCGTCGTATAGGGGACGGATACCCCCCACCCTTATATCTGCCTCATTACAGGCCCTTCCTTAGCGATGGCCGTCGTCAGCGACTCTTTGGTCGCTGACTCGTCCAGACCGGAGATCCAGACGCTGGCCATCTTTTGCGGGCGACAATGGCAATCAGCTTTTCGGCCAGTGCATCCGCCGCTCGGCCGTTGTCCGCCCCAGGGACCTCTATAACCCTGCCCCCCGTCATCGATTTGCGCAATCTGACGTGCTGCAGGCCCACCTCCTCAAGGCTTAGGCCGTTAATGGCCTTGGCCATGGTGGCCTGCAGCGTGGTGGTGATCACGATGAGAAAGGATTTCACCACCGCCGCCGTCTTAGGTATTTGGCCTTGGCCGGAGCGTAGATTTCATTAGACGGACTCGTTCAAGCTTACAGTCTATATCTAGAGTGCCTCGGACCAGTCGGTGATCACTTCCGGTTTTGAACCTAGTGATCACTGAGACATCTCTAAATATACGCTTTTTGTCCGTCATAATGAAATCAATCTCATTTCTGGTCATAGCGTCGGGGCTTTGCCACGTCCATTTTCGCCGGGGGTTCTTCTGAAAGAATGAATTCATCAGAAAGAACCCTTCTTTCTCCAGGAAGTTGACGAGCATTTGCCCCCTATGATTCCTGCTTCCAAATCCGTGTGGTCCTACTACCGATTCGCCGCTTGTTTGTACTCCCACTATAGCGTTGAGATCCCCCATGACAACGTTGAAGTGGGCCTTTTGGGTGGTGTATAAGGCCTTGGAAATGTCCTCGTACATTTCCTCCGCTTCATCATCCGAGTGTGCCGAAGTCGGTGCGTACACTTGGATAACCTTGAGGTTATACCTCTCGGTGAGTTTGATCACAAGGTACGCTACCCTTGTCGACACACTGGAGATTTCTATAACGTTGTCAGAGAGGGCCTTGTGTACCAAGAACCCGACGCCGCCTTGGGATGGTTGGTCTCCCTCTCTGAAGTACATACGATGGCCGGATTTTAGAGTTACGGTATCCTCCCCCTCTCTTCGGACTTCACATAACCCCAAAACGTGCCATCTTATGTTCCTCAGCTCCTCTTCAAGTTGCGCCAGATGTTCGTCGAGCCGTAGCGTGCGTCCGTTGAACGTAGCCAGCGTCAGTCGGTGTTGGCGGCCTACCGTAGCCCGGGGATTCTTAGCACCCTCTACCCCGCCGTGACCATGACCGCCGCCTTGGCCAGGAATAGCGGGGCGACCGGGAACTGGGGGCCTTTTCTGTGGTGTGCTGTCAATAGTGGTTTATGCCCGTAATCACCACACGCTGGGCAGGCGGGTTGGGTGATCGCAGAAACGTAGCTCTCGCACCGGTGACGCTGCTGCCCGTCATCGGCCTGTGCCATTTAGCTACGTTGTTGAGAATGGTTATACCGCCATTGGTCGGTCGCCAGAGCCTCGTTCGCTTGTCGGCAGGATGCACCGCGGGCAGGTGAGGTTGGCTGGGAGCACTAAGATGACATTGTGCTCCCTTACATCCCACAGAATCAATTCAATTCAATTCACATAGATGATGCAATAATATACCGTTAATTAATTAAAGTAATTATGATTTTGAATTAAAACGTTATAAGTAACGGTATTGCGCTTGGTAAAATGTATGAAATTGTGCAATGACTTTTGTAAATAGATTACATTAACTTTAGTAGTGTATAGAATAATGACCACTGTTTGAACAAGCTAATAGGCTGAAAGATTAATTATGGATTTACTGATAATGAATCGTAACTATTAAAAAGTTAAATGAAGCAAAATGATTAGGCAAAATGTTGGAACAAAGGAAATGGAACGTTCTCACGGTTTTATGCTGTCAACCTCTGATGACGTACTGACGACTGTGGCCCCGAAGAGTAGATCCTGGTATCTTCCCGGTGTATCTTGACGTAAAAAGCCTTCTTGTTCCGAAGCTTCGACGATCTTTTCTTGCGCAGCCCGTTGGTTTGGAACCCGATGAAGACGATTGTTACCACATCTACGTTCACGATGACCCAATGCAGGCGATGGCACGCGAAAATGAAGACCTCTTGTGAAACTTGAACCCGAAGATGAAGTCCTTTGTTCTCCAACCGACGATCCGTTGAAATTTTGAATTTTAAAACGTTTGGTTCAAACGTTAACGCTCGATGGACCAATGTTCGCGACGATAGCTCTTGGTGATGAGCATGAATATAAGAGTGGACTGTACAATAAGTATATTGAGCAATAATGTAAAATTACAAACGGTTCGGTTGAGTATATAAAATACGGAAATCTGATATGCGCGAGCGCAGCCGTGCTTCGTTGCGTGACACAGCTGACTGACTCGGAGTGGGGACGCGCGCTCGGCCGCCGGCCGGCGGACTCGCCGCTGTCCCCGCACCCTTCTTTCACTGCCGCTGGCGCGCGGCGGTTTTGAGACGAGTGTACTCAACAGAGGATTATTTCAATAAAATTAAAGTAAACAAAAAGTTTACACAACACTTACCTGCATACGAATGCCCTTAAACTAAGTAACTTTTTATTTTAAAGAAATACGAAAACAGTTTGTTTTTTCAAAGAAATACTAAAAAGTTTGCGATTGTGAGGTTATAAACCGTATGTCGTTTACGACGTGGCTGAACTGTCCACTGCTGCCAAGATGGCGTCTTCCACCATTCGATATGAACTTGAAGCAATTCAATATTGCCGCCCTCTTATTTAGGTATTTCATTTTAATGTATACTATACATTACATGCATTATTTCTAGAGAACATTTCGGCAAGAACAGTCATCATTATTTTGCATTACACAGGTAAAATAAAAAAATATGTAAGTTTTACAATCACGTTTATTAATACAAAAAATATTTTACTTCAACCACTTAAATACATTGTTATAACAGGTACAATACCTATCACTTAAGATTAGGTACAACTTAACGATCGACACGATTAAATAATTAGCGAATTGAATATAAAATGCAAATCAATTTTTAATAAAAACTAAAACTATACTATTATGTCATTTTTATTGAGAAATAATATAAGTACTTACTTCTGAGAATAAAAACGAAACTCCCGTCTTTAATTAAACATTTATACGTCAACTTTTTTTAAGAGCAAAGTCTTTTATTGCACCATCAATGTCTATAGCATCACACACCTCTTGCTGTATTGCATATTGTTTGCATAACTTACAGCGCCATCTGCCCATTCCTCTCGTTTTTCTGTCAATATCATCTGCAAAGCATTTACTTTCTGAGCGCACAATCTTATGTCAAGTCCCTTTGTTTGTAGATATTTTTGCGCATCATTCACTTCATGTAGCACCGATTGCCAAAGGCCCAAGAAACAAAGAAAGGAAAATGACTGCATCATTACTAGTAAAGCTCCTGCATCTGTCCTACTGTTTAAGCTTTCACCTGCCCCTGTCAGTTTTTCTAAAGTGACGAGAATGTCTTTGTATTTACGGCATCGCCTCTTGCACTCCACCGCGTGTCTTGTACCCTTTTTAAGCTTTTGCCTGTAGCTGCTATCAGAACTTCCCAGCGATGTGTGGATGTGGAAAAAAATTAATAGCAACGTTCTAAAGTGCCGAAAAAAGTTACTGAACTCACCTCAACTGACGCAGCGTGTACCTTTAAACAAATTCAACTTTAGGGTTTATTTCTTCAATCCTTTGCTGAACTCCTGAATGCTTTTCAGCCATAACAGCAGCATTATCATATGCTTGGCCTGTTCAGTTGCTTATATCTAGGCCATCAGCTTGAAGCTTGTTCAAAATCATCTTTAAAATTACTTCAGCAGTTTTATCTTTAGTTTCAATGAAATCTATAAAAGATTCCACTACTTTTACTTCCTGATTTTCAATTACTACGTATCTTAATACCTGACTTGTTTGATCTTTATGAGAAAGGTCTGGAATGCTGTCGAATCATCATCATCATCATCAGCCTATCTCCGTCCACTGCTGGATATAGGCCTCACCTATATATAATCGAATAATACTTAGCTTTTTTTTATTTGTCCGATGATATGTTGGCGAGTTAGTTTGGCATTATTTCCCAAAATGGCAATAAATTCGTTTTGTGTTTGTGGTGACATATAAGTGATTGAAATTTTTTCACACATTTTAGATTTTACAAGATGTTCACGAAGTGTGTCGTTTTCTATATGTCCACGTAAAGGCAAATTTTGTTTGGTAAGGAATCTTATAATATCAAACATTCTGATAAGAATTTCCTGCCATTTCTTTGTTTCCTTTGCAACTATGTTTTGCTCTTTCTTGTCAATAATCTGTCCTTTTTCAAGTCTGCTCTCTAACTCCTCCCATTTGCAATAATTTTGGTTGTGTAGTGCACTTGTTTCGTGACTTGAAACCTTAGGATTTAATTTCCACCAAGTATTAAATCCATCAGCTGAGCAAAATTTAGATCCATTCGGTGTATTTACGTTCTCAAATAAACGACAGCAAAAGCAAAATAATGATGTTTTGAATGGAGAATAAGCTATCCAAGTACGTAAAACTTTTTCGCCGTTAATCAATGTACGGTAAAACCATTCCCGAGTAAGCCGTCTTGTCTCTCCTTTTGATGTTAAAGAGCACGAATCTGAACGTGTTACTGTTGACGTTTCAGCGAAGTTAGTATTAATATGCTGAACAATTTCCTGTCCTTGCTGAATGAGATGCAATCGCATATTGTCGTCTATGTGTTCAGGCCATTTTTCAATATCGTCGAATTTTTTAGTATTGATGTATTGATGCAGATGTTGTATCAATCTCTGTTTCGGTACTATGCATGTCCATGTCTAGACATACAGATGGAGACTCTTAATTCAGTAGATGTTGTTGGAATTTGATCTTCAGGAATAATGTCAACACTTCTTACAGGTACCAGATTAACAGTGTCTAGTTCTTGTACTTTTTCCGCTTGTTCTGGGTTTGAAGGCCCAGTTGTCTGTGATGAATTTAAGTCTAACGTGGAATCTGACGTCTCAGGTACAACACTTTTCACATATTTAATATATTTTTTTATTTTATTTTTTTAGAAAACCAACAGCCATATTACAGAACATGTTTACAATAAAAAAATATAACTTATCATAAGCCAATTATAGGTTTTCCTAGATTAACTAATACAAAAAATAAAAAGTAAGGAGCAGAAATGAAACATACATATGAAAGATAAGTAAGTACAATAGTTTAACAAAGTGATATTTCCTTTTAGTACGAGAGCCCACGACCAAAACCATGTCTCATAGCAATACGGTAAAAACCCTATAAAATCGTTAGATTGTATGATTCTGAACCCGACTAGGTGTGTAGTAACGGTCGAAAGTGTAGCAACTGCGTGGGAGGCCATTTCTGCTGTGTCAAAAAAAAAAGACAGTCGGTATTATAGCAATACGTCTGATAGTGAAAATGTACATAGATTTTATAATTGTATTACGAAAAAGTTTGTTTTCAGACATTTTGCGCGTAGCATATAGCCTGAGCGCATTTTTGAAAATGTCAACAAATTTAGCCGACCTGTATCATAGCAATACGGATGTTGGTTTTTAAACGTAACTAGCTTCATAAAACGCTTGTAATTACTGATTCCCTTTCCCCGCATACCTCTCTTTCCTACATGCACCGAAACGCATATGTGCATCTCGCTCACACCCCCGCGAGTGCACGTCTAAGAACAAAAACATTATTGATTGTCTATGATGATTCTATGACTATTGCTTCAACTTTTCGCCCGCAAACCACGATCTTTCTCGCGCGTGATTAAATCTATAAATTAAGTGTCCATCCGCATTAAGACTATGTGAAAAAGATTTTAAAACCATTTAGAAGGGTTCTCCAGGTGTAGTGCAGTGAACATTTTCATTATTTCTTCAAATTTTGGAGTAGATTGCCCTCGCGCTGTCCGCGCCGGCCATCCACAAACTGTGACATTTTTTTTGAAGTGGAAGAACGAGAGGATTTTCAAGTAAGTGCATGTTTTCCTTTCATCTGCAGCCAGTGAATCTCTTCTCCCTACTCCAAAAGTCCTAACACGGCTGCATCTCCTGCCCCTTTCAGTTTTTTTACAAGCGTATGAAAATCACACATAATTCAAATACAGTCCACTAAATAAGCTATCGAATTTATTTCTTTTCTGTCGCAACAAAAGTGTGTGGTGACCAATTTCCCCACCATTTTTTCTGGTCCTCCGATCCGAATCATTTTTTTCTGGTCCATCAGATCCAGATCATTTTTTCTGATCACTTCGGATTCAGATTTTTATAAAGTAATTCGTGATTTTTCATAATTATAACGGTAAACTTAAAGGACACCTATTTTTGTTCATACTAACATAATATCATATTTAGTTACGTAGATCGACCTATTTATTGCATATTATTTCATTATATTTGCATTCATTTCTTAAGTATGTACTCGCATAAATGTAATTAAATTTAATGTCTTATTGATATTTAGGAATTGTTTGTCAAATTATTATTCCACACCCCGCATTGGCAACCATTTTCTTGTTTTCTTTACCCGCAATATTAAAAGCATTAAATTACTATTATTTTGTGTACTGCTGTGAGTGAATGCAAAATTACCCGCACGCTTTTTTGTTTTATTAATATTTCGTAAAGCCGATTGTAGGTAGATTCATATTGGATTGGATTCCATTGCCCGGCGCATACGGCTCGCTCGATTTCCGCTTATGGCCCTTGCTAGCATAGATATAGGGCATCCTACCGATATTCCAAGGTCAACTTCACGCGCCAGCCGCTTAACTAAATAAACGTTTGTTTACATTCTTGCTTACAAGTTCTTTAATAAAATTTATTACGCGCGATCGAAATAATTTTTATTCAATTCACAATTATTATTTTTTCTTGTGTACGCTTACACATTCCGCTATTGTTGAGTTTGTAACCGCTTAGTGGGTAAATAAATTAACGTTATTAAATTATTATTCATTGTTAAAAATGTATAAAAAAGGTAAGTTAGGTGAATGTGAGGACAGTTCTACTCAGTGTTTTGAAGTAACAATTTTAAAATCAAAACTCGAAGTTTATTTTCAACGCATGCAAAATATTTATGATTCTGCTCAGGCTGCATCAGCTGATTCACAACATTTACCATTGTTTATTCAACAAGCTGTAAGTATAGAGGAAATTCGTACTAAGTTTGAAACATCATTAGATGAATTTAATTTATGTTCATTAAAGTCGGATCCAACATACAAAGTAAATTACAACAAGTGGTTAGCATTTGAAGATTTGTATTGTTATGTTAAAGAATTGTTCTCTGTTCACACACATCAAGCACCCTCAGCTGATTCTAAGGTAAATTTAAAGCCTAAACAAAAACTTCCTCCCATTAATTTGCTTTCTTTTGATGGGGATTTGAAGAATTGGCCCCTTTTTTATGCCCAATTTGACAGTCTTGTTCACAGTAATAGATTTTTATCTGACAGTGAAAAAGTTTTTTATTTGGTTGGCAAATTAACCGGTAGTGCAACTTCAATTTGTGCAGGTCTGCCTGCCACCGCAGATAATTACATTCTTATTTGGAATGCTCTCAAACAAAAGTATGATGATCCCCGTTTGCTGGCATGTTCTTATGTTAATCAATTATTGGATTTTAAGCCATTGACAATTAATAGTGCTGCTGGTCTTGAGTTGTTTATTAATAATTTTAATTCAGCTATTCAGGCTCTTAAACAATTAAAATTAACTAATCTTATGGATTTTGTGTTTTTACATATTGCTCTTCAGAAGCTTGATATTGAAACTGTTAAGTCATTTGAAATAACTTACCGCAAGGAAAAAATTCCTACATATGAACAACTTTTTAGTTTCATTTGTGAACAAAGTAAAGTTTTATCACACACTTCCAATAAAAGTTTTGATGTGTCACAGAATAAATATCAAGGTAAAAGTTCATTTAGGAAAATTATACCTACTCCTAAACTTACAAAGTCCTTTATTAACACAACTTCTAATATCAATAAAAATAATTGCTTGTTGTGCAAATGTGACAAACATGAACACATGTACTCTTGTGCTTTGTTTATGAAGATGACTCCACAAGAAAAATATAATTTTATTAAAAATAATTTTTATTGTCACAATTGCTTAAGTTTTAAACACAGGACCATGGCTTGTACTTCTAAGCATAACTGCACTCATTGTTCGGCTCGACATCATTCTCTTCTTCATTTTAATCTGCCAACTCAACCGCGTTCCAACGTAACAGCTTCTTCATCGGCACCCACGGTTAATTTTATACAAACTGTACCCGCTAATGTTCACACCCTGTCCTCTGAGACAGCCGCTAGCTCGGGATATTCTGCCATCCAGAGTTACGTCGATTCTTCGATACCGCATACTTCTGTTCCCAACAGTAAGTCTTCTTTTTGTTCTATTTCGCGTGATCACACTCTTCACACTCGCACTTCTACTACTACCTTATTAGGTACCGCAAAAATAAAAGTATTTGACAAATATAATCGCACTCACTTCTTAAGATGTCTCATCGACCCAGGTTCTCAGAGTGATTTTATTTCGCTAGATTGTTGTAATAGGTTATCACTACCAATTTCGACTCAAAACCGCTTTTCTGAAGTTAAAGGTATTGGAGGAGTTCCGCATAAAATCAACGGTTTTACAAATCTAGATTTTACTTCACGCTTTGATAACGGTCACATTTATTCTATTCAACCAATGGTTGTCGAACGCATCACGTCACAACTACCCGACGCGCACGTAGATATAAGCGCAATGGAAATTGTTTTTCGTGACTTACCGTTAGCGGATGATGAATTTTCTAAACCAGGTCCCATTGATTTACTTTTAGGTGTTAGGGTTTATTGTGAGATTTTATCATTCAACAAAGTCAGTGGTTCAAAAAATTCCCTAATTGCATTAGAAACTACTTTAGGTTACCTCATCATGGGTGACGCACCAGTTTTATCAGCGCCCGTGTCTACCCGTGTATTCTGTGCTTTTACTCGTGATCCCTTGGATCAGTCGTTAGAGAAGTTTTGGTCAGTAGAAGAAATGCCCGATAAGAAGTTTTTAAGTCCTGACGAGCAAGTGTGCGAGGATCTTTATGCCGCTACGACTACTCGCAATGACGACGGGAGTTTCGCAGTCCATCTTCGTTTCAAAAATAGTCCGGATAAACTAGGCAATTCTTACATCACCGCCAAACGACGCTTATTATTTCTTGAAAAGAAGTTCGCAAAGTCGCCGGAATTACGCGAAAAATATAATGAGGTCATACATGATTATATCGATAAAGGAATTTTATCGCGAGTGCCGCCAGACGAGTCAATTTTTCCATGTTTTTACCTTCCGCACCACCCTGTGATACGTGATGACAAATCTACTACACGCCTCCGCATTGTGCTAGATGGTAGCGCCGCAACTAGTACTAACATGTCTCTTAATGACATTCTTCACACCGGCTGCAATTTGCAAGCTGACATTTTTCACATTCTTCTGAATGTTCGCATTTTTCGTATTGCTTTCCTTGCTGACGTAAAGCAAATGTATTTATGCATTTACGTTCACAAGCCACACCGCAAATTTCAACGTATTTTATACCGCTTCTGCGATGATGAACCGATCGAGACTTACGAGTTTAATCGCGTTACGTTCGGACTCTGTTCATCTCCATTTTTAGCTTTGCGCACTCTGCGCGAACTAGCCGCTCAAGAGAGAGACAACTATCCTCTCGCCGCCTCAGTCTTAGAGAGAGACGTATACATGGATGACTTGGCTTCCTCTGCTTCGTCCTGTACTGAAGCAGCGGTGATAGCTCAACAGCTCATTCAGCTATTCAAAGCAGGAGGATTCGACTTGATTAAATGGACAAGTAATTCCCTCGAACTGCTTGAAAGCATCCCTGTCTCGCATCGCCAATCCGAATCTATCTCTTTCGATGACGATAGTGTTTTTAAAATTCTTGGTCTTCGTTGGCTTCCAATGACTGATAATTTTAATTTTTTGACTGTGCAACCGCCGTCTCTTTGTACAAAACGCGCAATTTTATCTGCAACCGCACGGTTATATGACGTCTTAGGTCTTGTCGGACCCGTAATTCTTTTCGCAAAGTTGTTAATCAAGGAGCTATGGCTTCTCAAGCTTGCATGGGACGATGTTCCTCCAGATCACATCGTTAACTTATGGCAGCGTTATACGTCTGAGTTGCCATTACTTTCTCAACTTAAATTTCCCCGTCACATAGGTGTTGAAAAGGACTCTAGCGTCTCGCTACTTGCTTTTGCCGACGCGAGTGAAAAGGCATACGGCTGTGTTATTTATTCGCACGTTGAGAACGATAATGAGAATCCTATAGTTTCCTTACTTTGCTCAAAATCTCGGGTTTCATCCCCAACTAAAATTGTTACTTTAGCTCGTCTAGAGCTCAATGCTCTCGTTCTTGTGGCGAGATTGCTTCGTACAGTTTATGATACGTTGTCGCAACGTCATCGTATTGATAATATTTATGTTTTTTCTGACTCCGTAGTCGCTCTTTGTTGGGTTTCCGCTTCTCCCCATAGGTTCAGCACTTATGTCGCAAACAGGATTTCACAATTTCAATCACTTTTATCTCCTGACACTTTGTACCATATCGCAGGCGTACAGAACCCTGCTGATTGTATTTCTCGCGGTCTTCTACCTTCTCAGTTGGTAAGACATGAGCTCTGGTTCTCAGGACCTCCATGGGTCTTATTACCAGTTAGTGAATGGCCTATTCAAAAATTGTCAGTTAGTCATGAGGGTGAATTGCCTGAAATGAAAACTGTATCACATTTAATTAACACACATGAAGTAGAAAATCCTCTAATCGCACTTGCTTTAAAATTTTCTTCTTGGCAAAAACTATTAAGATCCATTGTTTTTATTCTTCGATTTATTAAAAAATTGCCAAAGCATTTTCTTATCACCGCTAATGATTTAGATGTTGCTGAATCTTTTCTTATCAAATCAATTCAACATTTTTCTTTTCGTGGGGATATTCGAAATATTCAAACTGGAAAATCACCTTCTTCTGGTTTGAGAAAATTATTTCCATTCATCAATGAAGGAATTTTAAGAGTTGGTGGTAGGCTCGGTAAGTCAACCTTAGACTATTCTCATAAACATCCCGCTCTTTTACCCAGAAAGGGACATGTTATTGATCTTTTGATTGATTACTATCACCGCGAATATTGTCATGCCGGTCCCCAACTTCTACTTTCCCTTATCAGACAAAAGTACTGGATCTTATCCGGAAGTCGCGCTGTTAAGCAACGCGTTTATAAATGCTTAAGATGTTTTAAACTTAATCCTAAACAGACTTTTCCAGCTATGGCTGACTTACCTCAGTGTCGTGTCGAGGAATCAAAAGCATTTACACACACAGGTGTAGACTACGCGGGTCCACTTTATATAACCTTGACTAGGCAACGTGGTGTACGAAGTCAAAAGGCTTATTTATGCATTTTTATATGTTTAGTAACTAAAGCGGTTCATTTTGAACTCGCTTCTGATTTAACTTCCGCTACATTTTTAAACGCATTAAAGCGTTTTTTGTCGAGACGTGGTCCTTGTAAGTTTCTGTATAGTGACAATGGCACAAATTTTGTAGCTTCAAAGGCATATTTAAACGAACTTTATTCCTTTTTATTAACTAATGAATATTATCAAACTTTTAGTTCGGAGCTTGCAAAGAACCGTGTTACTTGGCACATGAATCCTCCAACCGCTAGTCATTTCGGTGGTATCTGGGAGGCTAACATTAAAAGCGCTAAATCTCTTCTGTTCCGCGTCATAGGAAAGCAAATTTTGACGTTCGAGGAAATGCTCACTGTGCTAAATCAAATTGAAGCTGTGCTTAATAGCCGTCCGCTTAGCGCATTGAGTTGTGATCCATCGGAACCTTCTGCACTTACGCCAGCTCATTTTTTATTAACCGCACCCTTAGAATTTTTGCCCGCAGCTGACTTAAGTGGAGAACGAGCAAGTCTATTGACGCGATTTTCCCTTATGGATTCTTTAATACAAACTTTTTGGAAACGTTTTAGAACAGAGTATCTCCATAATTTACAAGTGCGTGAAAAATGGAATACTCCTTCGAAGCCACTCACAGTAGGTACTGTAGTACTAGTAAATATGGAAAACTCTCCTCCTCTACAGTGGCCATTAGGTATTATAACTCGCATTTTTCCTGGCCAGGATGGTGTTGTCCGCGTTGTAGAAGTTAAGACTTCGAACGGTGTATACAAACGGCCAGTAGTAAAACTATCACCGTTGCCAATGCAGTAGAGACTTTAATTTTATTTACTTTCCATATTATATCTTAACCATTAGGTACATATCTAGATTGTTATAGGTATATATCTCTAGTATTAATTTTATATTTTTTATTATTTATCTTTTAAAGGCGTACCTTTAAGGCGGGGGGCATGTTGGTTTTTAAACGTAACTAGCTTCATAAAACGCTTGTAATTACTGATTCCCTTTCCCCGCATACCTCTCTATCCTACATGCACCGAAACGCATATGTGCATCTCGCTCACACCCCCGCGAGTGCACGTCTAAGAACAAAAACATTATTGATTGTCTATGATGATTCTATGACTATTGCTTCAACTTTTCGCCCGCAAACCACGATCTTTCTCGCGCGTGATTAAATCTATAAATTAAGTGTCCATCCGCATTAAGACTATGTGAAAAAGATTTTAAAACCATTTAGAAGGGTTCTCCAGGTGTAGTGCAGTGAACATTTTCATTATTTCTTCAAATTTTGGAGTAGATTGCCCTCGCGCTGTCCGCGCCGGCCATCCACAAACTGTGACATTTTTTTTGAAGTGGAAGAACGAGAGGATTTTCAAGTAAGTGCATGTTTTCCTTTCATCTGCAGCCAGTGAATCTCTTCTCCCTACTCCAAAAGTCCTAACACGGCTGCATCTCCTGCCCCTTTCAGTTTTTTTACAAGCGTATGAAAATCACACATAATTCAAATACAGTCCACTAAATAAGCTATCGAATTTATTTCTTTTCTGTCGCAACAAAAGTGTGTGGTGACCAATTTCCCCACCAACGGATAATTTTTTTTTTAGACTTTTCGTATTGCTGCCATGATTACCAAAAACCTGTTTTCAGACACTTTAAGTGTAGCATATACTCCCAAAAACGAAAATAACGTTTCGGAGTCGCCTGGCCGACGCCTCTGTTAAATGTTTTTTTAAATTTACAGCATTCATAGATATTCAACATTTTTTCGAAGACATATAAAATTAAAAACGACGAGGCTTCGACAACTCTCCAATTACGACGCCTGCAATCTGCCACCATGCAAAACGGAATTGGAGAAACATTTATTACGAACAAAATATATTGCACAAGTCTGGAGCAACGCTCATACCAAAACGCCAACCGAACTGAACCCTGCAGATTGCGGATGGTATGAAGACGAGGGACGATTTCAGTTTTCGTGGTTCTCTGGCAACCAACTACCTGAGTTGAGCGACGTTATTTTGAACGACAAATCATCATCCACAACAGGTACAGTTTACATGGATTTTGCTGTTAATTTCATAAATAAGTTCGTGATTTTCACTAACGATGTTTATTTTACAGAAGAAGACGTTGAACATCTCCCGAGCGACGTCGAGAGTGATTTCGAAGACGACGATTCCGAATCCGACAGCGATTGAATACGAGAATATTTTGTAACTTTGAATAAACCGTTTTATTTTCAACTTCATCCCAGTTTCCTTTTGTGCGATTTATTTCAGTCCTTCAACTTCAATGTTACGGTTTCGGGTAAATTCTTTGTTAATTATCATCTAATAAATTCAGGGTCGCAACGTATTCATTGGTTTGTAACAGAAAATTCAAGATGCCTCAATACGATTTTTAAATGATATCTGAGAATCGAAAAGTTGTCTGATAGAGAAGGTGCTACACTTAATTTGTCTGATATAAATTTTTTGCACATGTGGACAACTTATTTTATCATGTCCAACAATTTTCAGACATATTGCTATGATACCGATCGGTAAAATTTGTTAACATTTTCAAAACGGTCTCAAAATTTAATGCGTTCACATTTCCGTCTGAAAATTGTTTTGTTCGCATCAAATAACCAAAATTTACTAATAAAAAAGATTTTCAGACGTATTGCTATGAGACATTTTTTTTGTCTCATTTTTAATTTTTTTAAGTGATTTTACGGGTTTGCGCTATACCACTAACGTCTGAAAAATATGTTTCCGGTATCTCAGAACTATCATTCAACTACAGTCTGCAAATCAGACATATTGCTATGATGCAGTTCGGTAAAATTCTTTGACAATTTTGAAAATTCGGTCAGATCAAACGCTACGCGGAAAATGTCTGATATTGGTATTTTCGAGTTCAGGATAATCGTATCTATCGATTTGATGCGGTTTTGGCCGTATTGCTATGAGACAAAAATTTTGGTCGTGGGCTCTCGTACTATTTTAGAAGCAGGTAAGTACAGTAATCGTTTTATGATCCCCAGTCAGTGTTTTTAGTAATTTTGTTGACAGTGTTGTATAATTTAAATGTGAGTGGGTAATATGTGGGAGTGTGTAGGAGTATATCAGTACGAGTGCATGTGTGTATGTTTGCGAGTGAGTGTGTATGTGCGAGTGTGTGTGAATGTGTATGTGCGCTGCGTTGAAGTATTAAAAAATTGCATATGGCATGGTATGACATGTTATTATCGAGATTATTATAGCTTATACATTATCAAAAAGCCTATCAAAGACTTGCTTTTTGAAATAGTGTATCTTTTTAGTAAAGATGTCTGTGTCTGAAAAAAGTTTGTTATGTGCTGAGCATATACGATTGATTGGCGAGCTGAGTGCATAATTGGTACTTCGATGTGAGGTAAAAAATAATTTTGTGTATCTGGTGCGAGATGGTGGACTTGAGAATTGAACTTCTTTAAGTAAGCAAGGGCTATCAAGGCGACTGTTGATAATGTTGTAGAGTAACACTTGGTCCAACATTATTCTGCGGTCTTTAAGTGTAAGTAGTTTATGGTGCACACATCTATCTTTGTATGTCTCTAGACGATTTTTAAATTTGTAGTCTATAAATCTTAAATTCTTTTTTTGCAGTCTTTCTATTTTGTCGATGTATACTTGGTATTGAGGACACCATATGTTACTGCCATATTCTAAAATGCTACGAACGTAAGCGTGGTACAGAAGGTTTATACAGGCTAGATTATTAAAGGGCTGACATGTCCTTAGTACGAAACCTACATTTTTATATGCTTTGTTAGCAATGAGGTTGATGTGATTACTAAAAGTTAGTTTTTTATCTAACAAGATACCTAGATCTCTGACAACGTCAACCTTTTCGATCACAGCCCCGCTCATACTGTACGCAAACTCAATGGGCTTAGGTTTTCGTGTGAATGTGATAAATTGACATTTTTTTGAGTTCAAATTTATTCGGTTAATTTGATAATAGGATGATAGTCTACATAAATCTTTTTGTAGTTTATAACAGTCATTCGAACTATTAATTTTGCTAAAGATTTTTGTATCATCCGCATATAACATGAACGAGGAATTATCAAAGCAAGTAAAAATGTCATAGAGGAAAGCATTATAGAGAAGAGGTACCAGATGTGAACCTTGAGGGACTCCTGATGTGACTTCAGTAAAGTTTGATCGATATCCACCAATGACCACAGCCTGACATCTATTCCTAAGGTACGATTCTAGCCAACGTAATAGGTCTCCGTGAATCCCTAGCATTTCTAATTTTCGGAGCAGGATGATGTGATCCACACGATCGAATGCCTTCTCAAAATCGGTGTAGATCACATCAACCTGGCCGCCACCATCCATACCGCTAAGAACTTTAGTTATAAACTCGGTCAGGTTTCTGATGGTTGATCTTCGCTTAAGAAATCCGTGTTGGCTTTCAGGTATACCAAGATGAATGGTAGGGTAAATACAGTCATAAATAAATTTCTCGAAAATCTTTGCAAAAATATTAAGTATAGAGATCGGCCTATAATTCTCGGCTTTAATACGTGAACCTTTTTTGAAAATCGGTACTATGTGGGCTTCTTTTCAAATTTTTGGGAAATAACCTTCGCTTAGTGAGCGATTGAATAAAATAAACAAAGGATCAACTAGAGCGTTGGCACATCTGACAATAAAGAACGGAGGTATTTTGTCACTGCCGGGACCTTTCTTAACGTCCTAATCTTTCAGGGCTTTTAGGATTTTATCCTTAGATATCTGACACCGATGTACATGCCTGATATCACTACCAGGCGGTACAGGTAAATCAACTCGAGGATATGAACTAGCGGGTGGAGTGAAAACGTTTTTGAAAAAGGCATTGAAAGCATCTGCGATCGCTTAACCATCCTGGTGTGTGGAGTCATTATATATTATCTTAATTGGGTAAGTAGATGTATGATTTCGTTTTGACTTAATATAGGTCCAGAAGTGCTTAGGATTACATAAGATAGCATGTTGAGTCGTGTCCAGGTACTTATGATAGCACTGATCATGGCAAACAGAAGCTCGCTTACGAAGTAAAGAAAAGGTTTTATAATCAGCATAATTACCATACTTTTTCCAGATTCTATGCGCCTTGTTTTTTTCTCTAATTATTCAAATTAAAGGTTTGTTGTACCACGGCGGATAGTTTTTATTTTGCTTCGTAATTACTGGTATATTTTCCACCATACCAATATTTAAGTGCATATAAAACAAGTCAACCGCGGTGTCAATGTTCCCGCAGGTAAGGTGGGTTTGTCAATCAATGCAATATAGATATTTATTTATTCCATCAAAGTTGACGCGGTTGTAGTCAAATTTTTTATAAGATAAACATTTAAGTGGTGAAGTATTAACATTAAAATGAAACTTAATAGGAGGGTGAAAGATATCAACTATAGATAAGGGTGTGTCACATAGCACGACTTCTGTATCGTTGTTGGAAAATATTAAGTCTAACGTATTGTTACAGCTATTTTTCAAGCATGATTGTTGTTGTAAATTATAAAGAGATAGTTCATTAATAAAATATTCTCCTGCACTTTGAATCTCTAAAGAACCCTGTTTTAAATAAATAGGACCGCTCGTATACCATCGAATGTTGGATAAATTAAAATCACCTGTAATTATGTAATAGTCGTTCGGATTAATTCCATTAGATAGTAAGTGCAAAAAGAATATGATATCTCGGGCGTGGGCATCGTCAGTGCGACTGTGTTTAGAAGATTTACCTGGGATATAAGTAGTTATAATGTGTAAGTTTTTATCAAGCTGGCTAGAATAGGAGGGGGCGTGGCGGCGCGACAAAGTCTGTGTGCATCGATAGCAAGTAGTCAACCGACTAGGAATAGTGACCCATAATGTCTCGATAGAGGTGCTCGGCTGCTGCCATGCGTCATTTATAGTGGGACAAAATGTACGGCGAATAATAATTGCCACACCTCCGCCAAGTGACATACCCGTCTCTGAGTAAACACGATCCTGTCGAAAAACCACATAACGATTATCACAGATTTCCGCGTCTAGGATTCCGTCATGAAGCCAGGTCTCTGTTAAAATAATTATGTCATAGTTATTATTTAGTATTTGGATATACAATATGTAACAAAAACCCTGTTGTTCCTTCTACCTACGTTTTAAGAATCGGTATACATACGTAATAAAGGAAGTCATTTATAATAAACTGTAAACACAAATAATTAAAATAAATATTTAATTATTAATATTTGTAATGTTATTCTGATATCTTACCTCTGCATGAAGCGATGACCCGAAATCACAAATAATAAGAAGAAGTTCTACCCGACCACTAAGAATAATAAGAGAGGCCACTCTCTTTGTCGGTGCCGCCGCGCCGCGCCGCGCCGGTTATCTACCTATTATTTCTACACAAGTTCACGACTTTGTCAGCTGTTGTTTATCACTTTAACGAATGAATCTTTGAAAATGTTGGTTTACACGATATTTTTATGCACAATTGATAATTGTTATCAGTACATTTAACACTTTTACATAAACAAAATAAAGTCCCCGCGTCTGTCACACAAAACCTTAAGTACCTACTTGCATTTTAATGTATTAATTTATTATAACGTCTACTAGACGGCCACGGAGATGCTGTTCAATATGACCACCTTGTACCTCGACACATTTGTTGCAACGCCTAATAATATTTTCACGTACGCTTTGTAAAATGGAGCTATCGAACTTGATGTGGTCAAATGCTGCTACTATGCGTGAACGCATTTCGACCTCCGTATCACACGGTTTTTTGAACACCTGTTGCTTAACAGTACCCCAGAGGCAAACAATCGAAGGGCGTCAGATCAGGTCATCTTACGTAAAAAAAACACAAGTCACTCACTAGGTCAACAATAACAACCGTTCGAAAGTAAGTTGCGCGGGAGACTAAGGAATTCGCTTATGATTCGCAGGGCGGCGGGTGGTGGGGTAAAGGGGTAGGAAGGCACGTGGCAGGGATACGAGACACGCGCCTACGTTTTGGCGGCATCTTCTGTCGCATCAAAGAAAGCCGCCGAGCTCGTAGGCTATTTAGCGAAATAAAGATGTATTTGTAAAATCAGATAATCTAAACATTTTTTTGAATGTGTCGATTTTAATAGTTATTTGATTTTGACCTTTGTACTAGCCAATGTTTATAATTGTTAAATTCTAATATCATTAATGGTGTGCTTGTAGGTAATGTATAACGTTCCTAAAAGGAATAACAGGGTTTTTGTTACATACTGTATAAATTATTGAGCTTTGTACGTAGTCCCCTTACGTTTTGATAGTATACTGTAATAGGTGAAGAATCGAATGTTAAATCGCGTAAGTATTATGCCATGGTAATACAACAGATAAGCCTATTAAGAATACTATTATAAATATATTTTGATAGCTAGGTCCCATATATATGCTACGAGAAAAGAGTATACAAAAGCCCAAATAATAGCACACCGTGATTAGATGAGTTATGATTAGAGAATAATTAAATGTCAATATACGCAGTAAGCTGTCCATGATGACAGTAATAATTGTAACTATATAATGTGGCTTACCAACAGGATGAATGCGAGAAAAATTATTTGTTTTAATGATGTCTTTGGGTATTATTTCTTGTGAGTAAGTAAAAGCGAGTCGAATTAAATTCATATAAAGTGTAGGTCGATTGTAGGTGGAATGTAGTGTCTTAATAGCGCAAATGTGAGTGTAAAAGTGTGGTGAATGTGTGTGTACTTTACCTTGCAATTTATAATTGATTATATAAAAATTGATTTCGCATACTATACCATTCTCAAAATGAAAAGGATTCAAACGTAAATATAGAAGTAAGAATAAAAATATGAGATCACTCAGTTTAGCTTTTTTAAGTCCCATTCTGAATTGATAAGTATATGAGGTGACGTTTCGTTTCGGCGTACGTAAATCTTGCAGTTTTTTATCCAGATGAATTTGAAGCCGGACTCAGTAGCCTTTGTGCGGCACATTTTATATATATTTAATAATAATAATATATTATATATACTAATATTTTCCAACTTAGATCTTTTCTTATTACGGTAAGATGCCCCACTTTCTTTTACTCTTTTCATTTTTGATGCTAAAACATAAAAATATTACATGATAAAAGTACAAGTTAAAGTCGTAAAATAAATAAAATACCGGCCAAGTGCGTATCCATAAACATATTCTGTGAATATTTAAGCGTTTACCTGTTGCCGTTATCAATATCGAGCAAAAATAATCACGTTTGTTGTATAGGAGCCCCGCCCCGTTTAGAGTTTCGTAACTCAAAAGGAAAAAACGGAACCCTTATAGGATCACTTCATTATCCGTCTGTCTGTCTGTCTGCCAAGACCTTTTTTCGCAGGAACGAGTACCTACAAATATCAAATTGAAATGTATATCAAAGATTCCGGTCCCTTTAATTAAACTGTAAAAATCAAACTTGTACGTCAACGCGATCAGATATGACCATTTATGCTGTAAAATCTCGCAATTTTTAGTGTTATCACAACGGCAAACCGTTATGATCGTATATCTTACAGCACATCTTTCTATAGAGAAATATCTGAAAACTGTAAATATTTGTACGGAACCCTGAGTACGCGAGTGTAAAACTCGCACTTGACCGGTTTTGTTATTTATTATGACTCATTGTTAAATTTTGATCATTGGCGCAAGTACCTTAGTTATAGTTAAGTACCTACCGCGGTATGAGATTTTTCAAAGTCCTCTAAATTTTTTTTGGAGCTACTACAAACGATACAAACTTCACTACAATCAACTACAAACGATTCTTTTCAACAATTAATTGTTAAAGTTGAGTTTCGGAAAAACCGGGAGTTGGGTATTTTTTCTAAGTCAAAAAAAATTTTTTGGAGATACTACAAACGAATAAAATTTTACTACAATCAACTACATGCGAATATATATAGGAATAAAATATAAAAAAAAATGTTTTTTCAAACTATGGATTCCGAATCTGAAGACTCGGAGACTGATGCCGACGCTTGCTGCAGATCAGGAGGTGGTACTTCCTTCCTTCGCCGTTTTTTGCCCATTTTGGCAACCGAACGCCACTAATATACCTATGTACACTTATATTATTACTTATTAATTACAAATAAAATGAATATTGACTAAATAAAACTGTACAAAAACTATTTTTATAGCATAAGATTTGGAAAAGCGTCCCTTTTCACTTTCGCAGTTTCCCGCCTTTTCTTGATATTTTAAGTAGACTCATTGCTATTGTTCGCAAGTGAGTCATTAAATACAAATTATATTCATACAAATTAGCTTTTTGGCGCACACGATACGATGACGCTACGATCACGTTAGATGTTCATGCTAAGGGCACTGCCCTGGCTAACTCCAGAACGAGTCAAATAATAATTAGACTGAAATCCATAAAGCTGAACGTATTGAATTCGATTCGTGAAATAACTAGAAAACAGTTCAAGTAACTATGGAGCGAATCCAAAAGCTGAAAACTTTTTCAAAAGAACATCATTCTGGACGCGATCAAACGCTTTCTTAAAATCGAAATACGCCACATCAACTTGTTTATTTTGATCCATCTCGGTGACTGCATAGTTTACAAAATTGATGTGGTTAGTTACAATCGACTTTCCTGCTCTAAAACCGTGCTGGCATTCAGCTAACTGCATACGGGCTTGTCTGTTGATATTAGCAATTTAAAATTGATTCGAAGACCTTGCCAAATGCAGACAGAACCGCTATTGGCCTGTAGCTTTCAACCTTCGTACTCGAACCGCCCTTAGGAACAGGAGTAACACGAGATAACTTCCATGTTTTGGGATACGTAGAAGACCCTTAACCAGGCCCCGGTACGATTCGGTCCCACATCATTTTTCGTTGTCCTTTCCAGGCTCTGGTAATATAAACTCCACAATTTATAAAAATGGCTACCCTAAATATATTACCTATGGGTCCAGAATAAAAAACTGTGCATCCGAACGGAATTGTCAAAGTGACAGCCATTTGATTTCGTGAGTCAGTTGCGCGTCTCTGTTTTCGTCAGTGCTCCCAACTTAGGGGTTTTCCCCCTAGATTTAGAGGGTAAATAAGTGAGATGGGATTTTTTTAAGGGATCTAAAATTTTTAGGGGTATTTTCAGGGATTTTTTGACTCTTTATATTTTTAAATTGATAATATATATATATATATATTTTTTTAAGATAAATATACAAATGGCTCTCGTGTAAACCAATGTAGCCAACAGAGACATTGATATTTATTTCTTAACCTACCGACTTATAACGACATCTAGTACGTAATTCTACAACTACTCTGTGGTGACTGGCGGTAATACTGGCGCCACTGCGGTTATATTTTATAGCCTGTTCATATGGCGGCGTGTATTAGTTTTACATTAGCTTATTTATGTTAGATAGGATACCGCCAAAAAATAGTTATGAAAATTCTTACGACAATTGTTATTTCGATTTTGATTTATTGTATTGTGTGTCGACAAGGAATTTGTTAATGATGCCGAAGGAAAATAAAAATAAAAAAACATACACTCAGAAGTACACGAAGATTTGGGAAACAGATCCAAACCTAAAAGGTAAATAGATTTCATTGCATTTTTGTAATTTATAAATGATCATATCAAGACAAATACAGTAGAATTCATTTATAACGACTAACCGTTTTTAGCGTCGATATTATTTACTCAAGTTCGGTTTAATAGTTAGATACTGAGAAAATGTAACCGTTTAGTGCGACTCCGGTTTGAGCGACAAACCGTTTATAGCGACCATTTTTTACGATAATTCGTACGTTTAAAACGACGCGCCGTGTTTTGTTTCAATTTAGGTAACGAATGACCAATACCTCGGCCCCCTCACTTTCCCCGCGCGTTCACCGTTCAATTCTCAATATTGGCGCGCGTAAATCACAGTTAGTGTTTGTCACCTGTTATGACAAGTTCATAAAGCGCCATATAATGAGTTCTGTGAAGAGAAAGTGTTTTACAATTGAAGAAAAGAGTGCAATATTACAGAGATTAGAAGCTGGTGAATCAAACGCGACCCTCGCAAAGGAATTTGGCGTATCTCATTCTACAATATCAACAATAAAGAAGAATAAATACAAGATCGAGCCGCTATTTAATGCCAATGTTTTGAAATGCAAACGTGTAAGAACTTCTACTCATGAGCAGTTGGATAAGGCATTGTTACAGTGGTTTAAGCTTCAGCGCGACCGGGGAATACCTCTTAATGGACCTCTGCTACAAGAGAAAGCAAATTTTTTTGCTAGACAGTTAGACATGCAAAATTTCATATGTTCCATGAGTTGGATAAACCGTTTTAAAGTAAGACACAACATCGTCAGTGGAAAGATTGTTGGCGAGTCTTTGTCAGTACAACAGAGTGTGGTACACGATTGGTTAGAAAAAGTTTGGCCTACTCTACGTGCTCAATTTAGTGATGATGAAATTTTTAATGCAGATGAGACCGGGTTGTTTTATAAATTAACCCCAGACAAGACGTTGAAATTTAAAGGTGAAAAATGTACAGGAAGAAAATTATCAAAGGAGCAAATAACAGTGATGGTGGCAGCCAACATGAGTGGCACAGCTAAAAAAAAACTTCTCGTAATCGGGAAATCTCAACGTCCCAGATGTTTTAAAAATGTACGGCATTTGCCAGTGGATTATGAGAGCAATCGAAAAGCCTGGATGACTGGTGACATTTTTACCAAATGGGCACACGCATGGGATCGTGAACTTACGAAAAAGAATAAGAAAATCCTGCTGTTAGTTGACAACTGTCCTGCACATCCCCATATTGCAGACTTGAAAAGCATAACCCTAGTATTTCTGCCTCCAAATACGACATCAGTGTTGCAACCCATGGATCAAGGGATCATTCGAGCTTTGAAAGCACATTTTCGTAAAAACCTTGTTTTAAAAATGATCCAGTTTCTAGATGGCGGATGCAGTAGTGTTGAGTGCCCGAAGATCACTGTTCTTGACGCTATTCTAATGATTCAAGATGCCTGGACTCAACTCAAGCAAGGAACAATTTTTAACTGTTACAAACATGCTGGTTTTGTCCGAAGCAATGTAGAATGTACCATAACTTCAGATGATTTTAACGAAGAAGACGACGTACCGCTGAGCATTTGGGCGAAGGCTATTGATAAGCATCAGTTACCCATAACAAACGAGGACTTTGAACAATACGCGCGTGTCGATGATGCTGTCGCCACTTGTGAAGAGCCGTCTGATGAAAACATTGTGGATAATATCATCGCCGACGACGCGAATAGCAAAGATAGCGACGGTGATGATGACGAACCAGAGTTTTATCCAACCTTGAGTGTATCTGAAGCTCTGAAGGCTGCGGAAACGCTTAATGTATTTGTTCAGACTAACTTTGATGATGATGACCATATGAAAACAATGATATCACGAATTCACAATGCTGTCCGAAGTTCTTACTACCGAACAAAAGTCTGTCAAAAACAAACCCAAATAACAGATTTCCTATGTTAGTGACAGTATTACAGTACATTACGTACCTATGTTTGTAATTTGGTATGTACTACTTATTTGTGTACATATGTATAAGAATAATTAAAATAAACATATGTAACTGATTCCTACAACATGTTTTATTTACCTAAATAGGAAAATCAAACTTTCGCACTTATAATACATAATTACATACATATGTAAATATGTATCCGTTTTATACGTCATCCGGTTAGTACGCCATAATATCGCCGGTCCCTTGAAGGTCGTTATATCCGGATTCTACTGTAATTCAATTCAATATTTATGATTTTTTACTAGAGTATCATAGGCGTCATCTAACTACTGCTGTACGGCAGTACTCGTTCTTCAATAAAATGAAAAAAGGTATTTTTTTTTATTTAGTTAGGTATACAGGTTGTTGGTTGTTGGAGTGGATGAGCCGATCAGGGGTCAGTGGTGTTGGTGATATTTGACATGTTATGACTTTTTCAAAATTTATTTCGGGTTTGGACAATAAGGAACAATATTTATAAAAAATGATTGTTTTTTTTTAAACATTTTATGTTCCGGTTATTATTATTATTTGTTATGTATAGATCTTAATCTCTCCCATTACTAGGGAACTACGCCAAAGTTGTGGGCTTTTTTATTATTATTATGTTCTGGTTGCTGTGACCTTTTCAGAAATTAAAAGGTGTTGGTGTTGCCATGTTTGAATGTTTCCCTATCTTTTCACCAAAATCAAAGCATGTTGTGATTGTACTTCCCAATTATACATACACCATTGTGTGTCATTCAATTCATAATTCAATCAAGTTATTTAAAATTTATGTTTTTATTGCAGATTGGCTTGCACCAGATGCTACGAGTGAGACATCGGCAACCTGTAAATATTGTCGTGTTGTGTTAAAAGCCCACAAAAAAGACTTGGTTAGTCACGCTAAAACGGAAAAACATAAAAAAGCCACAGCCTGGGAAAAATCAGCAAAAGCATGTAAATCTATTTCTGAAGTATATAAACCAGTCTTGTCAGAAAGTATGAAAATTGCCGAGTTGAAAATCGCTGCCTTTATCGCCGAGCACTGTTCTTTGTTGACTGTAGATCATTCGATTAGTATACTCCCTCAATTAGATCCTTTATCAGATGCTCTAAAAACCTAAAAATTCATCGAACTAAGTGTTCAATGCTAATAAAAAATGTACTTGGTCCATCAATGCTCGAAGCTTTGGTTGAAGAAATAGGAGATTTTCCGTACTCCATTATAATAGATGAAAGTACTGATCTTTCTACACAAAAAGTGTTGTGCATTATGATTCGCTTTCTTTCACACAAGGCAAAGCAAGTAGTTACAACTTTTTATCGAATAATACAGATAATAGAATGTGATGCAAAAAGTGTTCATGAAGCGATTGTCAATCAACTAAAAGAGGATGGCATAAAAATTGAAAATATGATCGGAATCGGCGTTGATGGAGCAAACGTTATGGTTGGTAAACATAACTCGGTGACTGCTATTTTTAAAAGAGACCTGCCTGATTTAATTATTGTCAAATGTGTTTGCCACTCTTTGCATTTATGCGCGGAAAAGGCCGCTGAATCATTACCACGCCAATTAGAATTTCTTGTAAGAGAAACCCATAACTGGTTTTCATACAGCCCTAAACGTTTGGACTATTATAGAAAATTATACGAAACCATGAATAATAATACTGATCCAAAAAAAAATCCAAGGAATTAGCGGAACTCGCTGGCTCGCTCGTTATCAAGCTATCAACACTATATTGGAGCAGTGGGAGGAATTAAAGTTGCTTTTTTCTATTGCAAAATCTGATGACAAATGTTACATGGCGGAACAGCTTTATGATATCATGCGGAGACTTCCTTTTAAAGCTTTATTGTTGTTGTTGCGGAGGAGGAGGCTTGCAGTAAAAAAGCTGGATTAATGATTTCAGTGGAGTTTAATGTATTTACAGTATTAGATTATAGTTGAATTTGTACAAAATATCCGTTGCGTTTTAGTTTTTATTCAAGTGTGTAGGGGGGGGAGAATATAGTGGGGATGACCAATCACTGGAATAGGTGCGTTTTCGAAGACAGCTACGTAGGAGCGTCGACATGCCCCCGGCCTTGGAAGATATAGCTTTCAATGAGTTGCGGCGTCTTGAGTATCATCAGTGACTGGAACGAGTAGCGGACATACTATTGAAAATGCTCGCTTGACAAATTCTGAAGCAGTTTAAGCATTTAAGTGGTGGTGAATTGGAGTCTTTTATAACGACTAGAGTTCCGACTTTGAGATCCGACGTATTTGATTTCCATTTTGTTCTCGTCTGCAGCTCCGACACGTACTCTTTCGACCAGCGGCTCCAAAAGTGTTGTCGTATTTGTTCTACACGTTGGTAACGTGACAAAACATGCATTGGTTTATTTTCTAGGTCAGCGCAAACAGGTGCATTCAATGGACGACCAACCAGGAAATGAGCTGGACTTAAAGGAAGTAGGTCTTGAGGATCTGGAGATAAGGGAGTTAAAGGTCGGGAGTTCAAGATAGCCTCAATCATTGCTAATGCAGTGCTAAACTCTTCAAAAGTAAGGTGTGCGTTACCTACCACACGTCGTAAATGGTACTTACAACTCTTGACACCAGCCTCCCACAGTCCACCAAAATGAGGTGCATAAGGTGGAATAAAATTAAATTTGATATCTTGACTATTCGCGTAATTTTTTATGTCGTCAGAAAAGGATGATAAAAGTTTAGAGAAGTCATTTTTTAAACCTACAAAGCATTTTCCGTTGTCAGAAAATATCTCGGATGGCTTAGAACGGCGAGAAATAAATCGCTTCAGTGCGAGCAAATATGCATCAGCCGTGAGGTCGCTAACTAACTCTAAATGTATAGCGCGTGTTGTAAAACAAACGAATAAACAAATATAAGCCTTAATAGTTTTAGCTCCCCTACCTTTTCTGTTCAGTATGAGCACTGGCCCAGCGTAGTCCACACCACAATACATAAACGGATAGCCAGGGTTCAGCCTTTCTTTGGGTAAATTACCCATTATTGGTTCAGTAGTCTTACCTCGCAAACGTGCACACAACACACAGTCATGGACAATTTTTTTAGTAAGGCTACATCCTCCGATTGGCCACCAATTCTCTCTGAGTGTATATAAAAGTAATTGCGGCGCTGCGTGTAAAAGTTTCACATGTTCGTGTCTAATAACTAAAGTTGTAAAATAATGTTTTGATGAAATTAAAATCGGATGTTTCTTATTGTAGTTAAATTCAGATGAATTCTCAAGACGACCCCCAACACGTATGATTTGGTTATCATCAATAAATAAATTTAAATTAGCCAATTGATGTTGTTTTTGCAATACATTATTATTGTTTAGAACTTTGTAAATGTCCAAAAATGATTCTAACTGCGCGAAACGAATTAAAACGTTGAGGGATTCTCTCACTTCATCTACACTTAGTGGCCCAATGTGTGGACAACTTGTGTGAAGTTTGTTGTACATAGCCCGCTTTATACGGGCGACACCACGAATTGAGAAAATCTCTCAAAAGGGAATTTAAATTGCCGTTAAATATTTGTTAAGTGTGCGTGTGTAATATTGCTACTCGCTTTAACATCAGGTAGCACCTCCCCCTGCATGACGTCATTATGAGGTATGTGTGCACTTACATTGTTTATGTGACGTTCGTGAAGGAACGCGGGACCATCCCACCACAAATTAGATGTGCTTAATGAGTCCAGCGCTAAACCCCGCGAAACTAGATCACTTGGATTATCCTTGCCGCTAACGTGACGCCATGGATATCCTTTTGTCAAGTCGCAAATTTCTACAGTTCGATTTTGAACAAACGTTTTGAGTAAACACGGTGTCATGCGTAGCCACCCTAAGACGATCGTAGAATCTGTCCAAAAAACAACATTGTGGAAACTGTATCGTAATGATTCTTTTATTTTACTAAATAATTTTGCAGACAATAAAGCACCACATAATTCTAGCCTCGGAATACTTTATGGTTTTATCGGCGCAACCTTACCTTTCGAACATAACAATCTAACGGTAATTGTGTTATCTATATTGACAGTGCAAATGTATGCGCACGCGCCGTAGCCCAGCTGTGAGGCATCGCTAAATAAATGTAATTCCATATACCTAGGACTAGCACCTTTAACGTGTCGCGGCACGCGTAGGCTATTAAGTACCGAAAGGGCCGTTTCGAATCGATTCCATGCGCTTGCAACGTCACTTGGAACCGGTTCATCCCAATCGAGTCTCAATAACCACAATTTTTGCAATAAAATTTTGCCAATCATTATTGTCGGACTCAGTAAGCCTAGCGGGTCGAATATTTGAGAGACACTTGATAATATTAAACGCTTTGTTATTTCTTTCGTGTCATTTTGTAATTTTGTATAGTAATAAAGTTCATCGCTATAATTATTCCATCCTAAACCTAGTGTGCGGCAGTTAACGTTTTCACCTAAAGACAGATCCTTTTTAATGGCATTTGTATCGTTGTTAATGTCAAAGTTGTATACCCATTTCCGCAAAGGAAAACAGCCAGAATTCAGCGTATTTTTTATTTTTTCGCATATTTGCAACAACTGATCTTTCGAATCGTGCGAATAAATGAAATCGTCAACGTAAAAGTCTTCATTTATTATTTGTTGCACAACTGGATCATTGCATTCTGATGCCAACTGTTTAATGCACCTACAAGTGAGAAATGGAGCAGAAGCGGTGCCATAAGTGACTGTGTTAAGTTTATAACACCGTATGCGTTCGCGGGGGTTATCACGCCACAAGATCATTTGAAGGTGACGCTGCTGCTCATCAACCAAGACTTGTCTGTAGGCCTTCTCAATGTCAGCACATACAACAAACTTATGCTGTCGAAATCTTAGTAATATCGCCACTAAATCGCCTTGAATAGGTGGCCCGACTAATTGTAGGTCGTTAAGAGAAATATCTGAACTAGATTTCTGGCTTGCATTGAATACTACTCGCAATTTTGTTGTTGTACTGTGTTCGCGAAGCACACCGTGATGCGGCATAAAGTAATGTGGCTTTTCGTAGGTATCAACTTGACTCATATGACCTAAACTAATGTACTCATTAATAAAATCTGTGTATAGTTTTTTGTAGGTAGGTGACTGCTGTAATCGCCTTTCAAGTGCCAAAAAACGCCGTTCAGCTAGTGTGCATGTATTTCCTAACGTATTAGGTGATTGCTTAAAAGGAATTTGAACGCAAAACCTACCTTCTATAGTACGCTTAGTGTTTTCAATGAAGTGTTTGTCACAAGCTATCTCATCATCACTGAGTATGTTAGGTTTTTGCAACTCCTCAAGTTCCCAAAACATCTTCAACTGCGCGTCAATAGATTGAGAGAAGTTACAATGAACTATATTTTCACGTTTAAGATTACTAGTGTAAATAGGTCCGGAAATAATCCATCCTAGTTTTGTGTTTTGAAGGAAGGGTCCGTTTTTTAAGCGTATTTTCCCTATACCCAATAAATGCCAAAACTTATCTGCGCCGATTAAAATATCAATTTGTTGAGTTTCATAAAAGGTAGGATCGGCTAATTGAATGTTGTTTGGTAATTGTATAGTATTAGCTTCTATATCAATTTGTGGCAACGATGATGTTATATGTGCTAACACCAAACATTGTAAATGTGTAACGAAAGGCCCGGTTAGCGCTTTGATCTCAATATTACATAATTCCGAACTATATGTTATTGAGTGTCCGACGCCTTTTATTTGTACAGTGGACTGTATAATAGGTTTGTTGAGAATAGTGCATAATCTTTTTGTAATGAAACATCTTTCGCTCCCGCAGTCTAGAAGTGCGCGAACGACGTGATTTTTACCGTTTTGATCAGCTACCTCCACAAGTGAAGTTGATAAAATAACTGGCTGCACGTTAGACGATTTTGCGCATCGTAATTGATCATCTACGTGTGCGTTATGCGCGTATGTGTAGTGGTCGACACTCGTTCCTACGGAGTTTGTACCTACGTCGGAAACCGGTTTGCTATTCGCATTGCTCGGCGTTGATGCGGCCGCGCCGCCCGCTTGATCGTTGTGTATTAAAGTATTGTGTCGTTCATTACACTTACGACAGCTACCGAACCTACACTGCGATAATGAATGCCCTGATCGTAAGCAGTTAGGACACAAGTTATTTTTTTGAATGTACTTAAGTTTGTCTTGTAAACTTAATTCAGCAAATGTTTGGCAAGTGAAAATAGGATGACTCCCGTTGCAAACACAGCAAGCGCGTGATTGTTTAAATTGTTTGTGTTGTGAATGTTGTGAATTGAGTGAAGTTGGTGATGCATGGCAGTGTACCTTCGATATCGGTGTTTGTTTAGGCTCCCTGTTACTGTTGTTACTGCCGTGGGTAACCATAAGCGTTTCAAGCATATCTGCCTTATTTTTGAGAAATGTAATTAAATGATCTACCTTCATTACCGAAATCGAACTGTTAGAATCATCTCCAGTTTTATCTGTAGTTAAGGTGCCTCGGAATTGCTCCCACTCGCGTTCTGTGGTGCTATGTAGCTTAGAAACAACCATGTAAATAATAAGAGTGTCCCATGAATCGACGGGCTCATGTAATAGTTTTAAAGAACGTAGATTTTTTAAAATAGTGTCAATCAACCGTCGAAAATTACTTGGAGATTCTTTGACTATATTCGAAATTGAAAATAAGGCTTTGACATGGTTATGGACTAACAAACGCGTATTATTGTCATCATCATCATCATCATCATCATCAGCCTATCTCCGTCCACTGTTGGACATAGGCCTCACCTATGGCACGCCACTGAGCTCGATCTTCAGCTCTTTGTTTCCAACCGCTGCCAGCCAGCTTGCGTATATCATCGCTCCATCTAGCTGGAGGGCGCCCTACACTACGTTTACCGAGCCGTGGTCTCCACTCTAGAACACGTCTACCCCAACGGTTATCGGTTCTGCGACAGATGTGACCAGCCCACTGCCACTTCAGCTTGCTAATCCTTTGAGCTATGTCGATAACTTTGGTTCTCTGACGGATGACTTCATTTCGAATTCGATCCTTCAGAGAGACTCCGAGCATAGCTCTCTCCATAGCTCGCTGAGCGACTTTGAGTTGGTGAACCAGTCGCACCGTCAGTGTCCACGTCTCGGCTCCGTAAGTCATAACAGGTAGGACGCACTCGTTAAAGACTTTCGTCTTTAGACATTGGGGTATGGGCGATGAAAAGACTCGACGAAGTTTTCCAAATGCTGCCCACCCTAGCTGTACTCTTCTGCGAGCTTCCTTCTCGAAGTTGTGTCTACCCAATTGCAAGATTTGCCCAAGGTAGACGTATTCGTGAACAACTTCGAGAGGAACCCCGTCAAGGGCAACCGGTTCCGGAATAACATGCTCGTTGAACATGATCTTGGTTTTATCCAAGTTCATCCGGAGACCGATGCGTGCAGAAGAATCAGCCAGGGTAGTCATCATGAATTGGAGATCTTGCACGGTTTCAGCCATGATGACGATATCATCCGCAAATCTAAGGTGTGAGAGGTACTCGCCGTTAATATTTATGCCCCGTCCTTTCCAATTTAGGGACTTGAACATATCCTCCAGAGTGTTAGTGAACAATTTGGGGGAAATAACGTCCCCTTGTCTCACTCCTCTATATAAGGGGATATGTTCAGTCTGCTGATTTTGTACTTGGACGGTCATAGTCGCGGTGTCATACAGTCCTCTCAGCACTTGGACGTATCGCCAATCAACTTGGCACCGTTGCAAAGACTCCAGAACAGACCAGGTTTCAACGGAGTCAAAGGCTTTCTCATAGTCCACAAACGCAAGGCACAGGGGCTGGTTATACTCTTCGGTCTTCTGTATAACCTGCCGCACTGTGTGAATGTGGTCTATGGTGCCGTATCCTCCTCGAAACCCAGCCTGCTCCGGAGGCTGAAACTCGTCGAGTCTACGCGCGAGACGATTTGTGATGACTCTCGAAAACAGCTTATAGACGTGGCTCAAGAGTGAAATGGGTCGATAGTTGTTCAAAAGGGTTTTGTCACCTTTTTTGAAGAACATAACGACCACACTCTTACTCCACGCCTTCGGAGTTCTCCCCGAAAAGAGGACGGAATTAAATATACGCTGAAGCTGAAGTAGCGTTGGAGTTCCACCAGCTTTTAAGAGCTCCGTTGTAATTCCATCCTCCCCGGGGGCTTTTCCGTTTTTAAGCTGTCTGAGAGCCATCATGACCTCGTCCAGGCTGACCTCTGGCAGATCCTCAGTGTAATGGCGGGTCAGAGTGGCCCTGGGATCCTCGGGATGGGGTTGAGGACGAGACGCTTGCGAGGTATATAGTTGGCCGTAGAAGTCTTCCACCTCCCTAAGTATCTCCGGCTTAGAAGCGACGAGATTCCCGCTCGATGTGGTCAACTTCGTCAGATGGCTTCGACCGAGCTGTTGAACAAAGACTCTAGACCCCCGGTTTCGCTCAATCGCTTCTTGAATAGAGCGTGTGTTGGAGCTCCGGAGGTCACGTCTTACCAGCCGAGAGATTTTTTTGTTCAAAGCTCGTTGATCTGACGTAGTGACTGCGGGATTTTCTCGTCGCTTCTGCATTAGCTGCAGAGATTCTTTTGAAAGCTTAGACCTCTTACCGGCACCTCGCGTCTCGCAGAATTTCTTCCCCTCCTCCCCGAGGATTCCCACCACTCGGTCGAGATCCTGGTCGACATCAACGTCGATTGTGGTTTCCAAGGCAGCGAATCGGTTCTCCAGTTTCAACTGGAACGTTTCAGACCCAACCACGGATTGGAGCATATTAGGCCGGAGCGTAGATTTCATTAGACGGACTCGTTCAAACTTACAGTTTATATCTAGAGTGCCTCGGACCAGTCGGTGATCACTTCCGGTTTTGAACCTAGTGATCACTGAGACATTTCTAAATATACGCTTTTTGTCCGTCATAATGAAATCAATCTCATTTTTGGTCACAGCGTCGGGGCTTTGCCACGTCCACTTCCGCCGGGGTTTCTTCTGAAAGAAAGAATTCATCAGAAAAAATCCTTCTTTCTCCAGGAAGTTGACGAGCATTTGCCCCCTATGGTTCCTGCTTCCAAATCCGTGTGGTCCTACTACCGATTCGCCGCTTGTTTGTACTCCCACTTTAGCGTTGAGATCCCCCATGACAACGTTGAAGTGGGCCTTTTGGGTGGTGTATAAGGCCTTGGAAATGTCCTCGTACATTTCCTCCACTTCATCATCCGAGTGTGCCGAAGTCGGTGCGTATACTTGGATAACCTTGAGGCTATACCTCTCGGTGAGTTTGATCACAAGATACGCTACCCTAGTCGACACACTGGAAATTTCTATGACGTTGTCAGAGAGGGCCTTGTGTACCAAGAACCCGACGCCGCCTTGGGATGGTTGGTCTCCCTCTCTGAAGTACATAAGATGGCCTGATTCTAGGGTTACAGTATCCTCCCCCTCTCTTCGGACTTCACATAGCCCCAAAATGTGCCATCTTATATTCCTCTTATATTCCTCTTCGAGTTGCGCCAGATGTTCGTCAAGCCGTAGCGTGCGTCCGTTGTACGTAGCCAGAGTCAGTCGGTGTTGGCGGCCTACCGTAGCCCGGGGATTCTTAGCACCCCCTACCCCGCCGTGACCATGACCGCCGCCTTGGCCAGGAATAGCGGGGCGACCGGGAACTGGGGGCCGTTGTTGTGGTGTGCTACCCATGATGGTTTATGCCCGTAATCACCACACGCTGGGCAGGCGGGTTGGGTGATCGCAGAACGTAGCTCTCGCACCGGTGACGCTGCTGCCCGTCACCGGCCAGTGCCATTTAACTACGTTGTTTAGAATGGTTATACCGCCATTTGTCGGTCGCCAGAGCCTCGTTCGCTGGTCGGCAGGATGCACCACGGGCAGGTGAGGTTGGCTGGGAGCACTAAGATGACACTTACATCCCGTATTATTGTACCTATTCCAAATTAAATCCCATGCTACAGTGTAATTGTTAGATGAAAATTCTAATGAATCAATTACTAGCGCCGCAACACCTTTCAAGGAAGATTTCAAATAGTGGTACTTCTGTATTGGTGAAATATGATTGTTGTTGTGAACTAACGACATAAATGTATCCCTATATTCTAACCAGTGCTCATAAGATCCATCAAAAGTAGGCATAGCTATCGTAGGCAGTTTTACAGCATGTAACTTAGTATTATTAGTGCTGAGAACCTCATCAGTCGTTAGCAAGCTCTTAGCTTGAGCTATAATTGCGTAATATGAACTTTCAAAGCCTTCTCGTAATTCCAATTGTTGGAAAAGCTCATGATCGTCAACTGAGACTTCTATTTCGGTTTGGATGGTATTAAATTCATTAAAAAACACTGAAGCTCCCTCAATACGCATTTGCAATTCTGACCGTTTATTTGAATTTGAAGCTACTTCCTGCGCGTTCAAGCCACCGATATACTTTGTGAAAACCGTTAACCTACCCCGTATAATACCCCTTTTCTTAGTAAGATCGCGAAATGACTCATCTATTTTCGACATTGAACTTTTGGGAGATTTGTCTGGAATTGTTAATTTTTCACTACTCATTTTGGTGAACAATGATAGAAAGCTGAGTACTTACAGTTGCACGATGATGGTGAAACTTCGACGTGTGGCAAATATCGCGTAATTTTCAAATTACAACAAGACGGTTGTTGACTTGAACTTGTCCCTTGATCGAGGTTACGCTGAAATTTTAGGAACACGGTATTAGCACAGGTAGGCAATGAAGATGGAAGGGAAATTGGGTGATAACTCACTGAAATACACTGAATTGCAATGCTGATCACTCCATCCACGTACGTTTGTCGCAATATCGTATATGTTGGTTCTTTCTTCGTCACTGATCCGCCCTTTGTTGCAGCAGATGTGGAATGTTTTCTTGAAATTCGGCTCTGAAGGACCATATGTTGCGGAGGAGGAGGCTTGCAGTAAAAAAGCTGGATTAATGATTTCAGTGGAGTTTAATGTATTTACAGTATTAGATTATAGTTGAATTTGTACAAAATATCCGTTGCGTTTTAGTTTTTATTCAAGTGTGTAGGGGGGGGGGAGAATATAGTGGGGATGACCAATCACTGGAATAGGTGCGTTTTCGAAGACAGCTACGTAGGAGCGTCGACAGTTGTTTTTACAAAACGAATTAAAACATGTGATGCAATTAAACTTACTTTTTGAAAGTAACCATGTTGAACCTGTCAAATTGTTTGAAGATTTGTTTTTGCTATACAAAAAATTGATAAAACGCCTTGTTGTACCTTCACAGTTGGAAAAATTGGTGGACTCTGAACTGGTAGAATTTAATTTCCGAGAACATCTGATGCATACTCTGATCACTCGGCTATATATCTTGAAATAAGTGAGAGAATTCAACTTAAAGAAAAAATACCAACTCTATCTAACCGCCACACGGATTGGGAACATTTCAAACGAGATCTAGATAGTTTGTAGATCTTAAAGTACCACTTAAAACAACAGATCAATTAAATTTGGTGTTACAAAAATTTATAGAACATATCCAAGAAGCAATTTGGAAAAATACACCCGATATTAAAAAAACAACCAAAGGCAATATATCCGACAAGAATTAATCTTATTGAACAAAAGATAAAACAAAGAAAAATATGGCATAGCTCTAGATGCCCGGAGGACAAAAGAAAGCTGAATAATTTCACTACTAATCTAAACAGGCAAATCAAAATTTATAATGACGACACTCCCAACATGTTCCTCGAAAAACTAACTTGTGATAAAAGCACAAATGGAAAAAATTAAGGGTCCGTGAAAAATTATCGAATCGACAAAAAAAAGCATTTTGAAGTTCCAAGATTTTCTGATCGAATAATTTTTAAGGTCACAGCTTCAACGCAATCCAATGAAATGGCGCGAAAAATAGTTTTTTTGTCGATACGAGAAGTTTTCACTGAAATACAGCCCGTCAAAAATCACCAAAAATTTCCGAAAATTTTTTTGGACCCTTAATTTTTTCCATTGGTGTATAAAGAAGCCAACTGTCAAATTCCCGCGAATAATGACTAACATAATTGAAAAAACTCGAAGTAAAGAAAGTATGCTCAACCATATTTCTTGACGTGGAACAAGCTTTTGACAATGTCTGGCACGTAGGCCTCGTGCATAAGCTTAAAAAGTTCTTACCAAAGCCATATTCGGACATCCTGGAATCATACATTTGTAACAGAATGTTTAGGATTAGACAAGAAGATTATCACTCAGAATTAAAGCAAATCAAAACTGGAGTAGCGCATGGAAGTGTACTTGGTCCGGTCCTGTACCTACAGTACACCTGCGATATCCCTAAACTAGAAGATACACACCATACCGACATTTGCAGATGACACAGCTATTATGGCCGTTGGCAGCACTCACGAAGAAGCAGCTGTAAAGATCCAAAAAGCTATTAATGAGGTTTACAATTCGACAACAAAATGGAGGATCAAGCTAAATGAATCTAAAGCCATCCACATCAATTTTACCAACAAAAATGTAAAGTACTATGAAGTGTTTCTCAATGGTAATAAAGTGGCATATGAAAATACAGCCAAATACTTAGGCATGACTCGTTAGAGCACCCTGGTATATACGAAATGATGACCTCCATCGGACCTTCACATTGAGGTTGTCTCCAGCACAGTTAAAAAATGCGCAGAAGCTCATGAACGTAGGCTTCACCATCACGTGAACGCCGAAGCAATACGACTCTTCGACCTCACAAACATAGAGAGAAGACTCAAAAGAACTAAACCGATCCAATTAGTGTAGTGTTAGTGTACAATTCACCTTAGTGGAATATAGTGTAAGTGCTGTGTATAAAGAACACGATAACAATGTGTCTTCGCCTTAATAATAGAGACAATAAGAAAAGTGCAGATGGGCACATTCTTAGTTTAATTGAAATTATAAGTTTATGATAGATTGAAATTACTTATTAGCCTACATAGGCTAGATGGTAGTATAATTAGGCGATATAATACTTTATTGTATCCTAAAATATAGAAGAAAAGTACGCAGGGTCATGAAAATATAATTTTAAGGATGATTTACCAAGGTTCAGTAAATTATAATTATAATCCATATTACAGCCTATTATGCCATCATAAGGTAAGTGTATTTTGTCAATAACATGAAATTGGTGCGATATACTAGATGTAGGTAGGCGTAACTTAAGTTGGAAATGACCTCGAGTTCTAATAGTTTCTTCTGATGAATCAAAACCTTTTAACTGTATGGTTTCTTTTACTAATTTAGGATGTCTTTCTAACATGCATGTTTCAATAGACTTACAGATGATCCTGAGTCTACAAGCAAGGATAAAGGTATATCTGATACAGGGGATTCAACAAGGACATGAGTGTGCCCCGACAGGCACACTGGGAACGACACGAATATTTATGAAGATCAAAAAGAAAAAGCGGTTCAAATAGCACTTGTCCTGATCTATTACCACCAAACTAATCAGAAGCTACTCACGTTTGATGACCTAGGTAATCCGCTTCCCTCGTATCCCTATTGTAGATGGCGCTGTGTATCAAATGCCTCAAACGGTCACCATCCATGACTCCCCGCGTCAAATTATAAATGTGTTGAGAAAATTATTTTCATAGTAGGTACGTCACTCGTAAACTACATAACATCATTTATTGTTTGGGAGTGAGCGTATAAGTAAGCATGAAAGGTAGCTACAACTACAGGCACGTATGATGAGGTTTGGACGTGACGTTCGAATGTATTATTTTAGGACACATAATTTATTTATTACATTGAGTGCTGTCAAAATGGAAATCCAAGATGGCGGCTTCAATAAATTATCAGCTTTCTCGTGATGGGTATCGTTTTCATGGTTTTCAAGGGTGTTGAAGCCGATAGTGCTGTCAAAATGAAAATCCAAGATGGCGGCTACAATAAATTTATCAACTTTCTCGTCATGGGTATCGTTTTCTTGGTTTTCGAGGGTGTTGAAGCCGATATTGCTATCAAAATGGAAATCCAAGATAGCGGTTACAATAAATTATCAAATTTCTCGTCATGGGTATCGTTTTCAAGGTTTTCAGGGGTGTTGAAACCGATAGTGCTGTCAAAATGACGGCTACCATAAATTATAAACTTTTATTTCTAAACTAGTTATTTCAATACGATTGAATGATCAATATAAAATCCTTTATTTTTTTATAAAAAGTCAATATAAAAAAGGTTGAAAGTGACAACCCTATAGCTTCAATAGAATGTAAGTTATTATTTTTACAAATTGGCTATGTTTCCATACTGATTCATATTTATACTGGCACAGTATATAATATACACAGTATATACTTTATTTAAATAATCACAAAAATTATACTTTCTCATATTATTTATAACTAGCTGTCCCCCGCGGTTTCATCCGCGTTCCCGTGGGATGTCACATGTATTATACATAAAAACCTTCCTCTTCAATCACTCTATCTATTAAAAAAACCGCATCAAAATCCGTTGCGTAGTTTGTAAGATTTAAGCATATATAGGCATATAGGGACAGAGAAAGCGACTTTGTTTTATACTATACTACAATAGTTAGACATATGGTCACGCGAAGTTTTTTGTAGATATTGATATATTCTATAATATTGTCGAACATTTTTTTGTCCTATCATTAATACTCTTCGCAGCGTATGCGATGAAAGACATTTTATGGCTAATTTTTATACACCTTCGGTTGGTTTTAATAGGAATTTCTAAAGATTTCTATAGTAATCTAGTACTAAATATAACCTATGTTACTCAGTGATAATGTAGCTTTCTAATGAAAAAAGAATGATTAAAATCGAAAAAATTACTCCACAAATTGTATTGTAATAGTATGTCAAAACGGCCATCATAGCGTGCCGCAAGTGTAGTGACAAATATAGCGATATATTAGCACCTCCGGTTATTACATAAATTTTAGGTAGACCCAATGCATACTCCGTATCTAAGAATATTATTTCATTACAAGCATACGATCTATTTATCAATATATTAAGAATTCCGCCTGCATCACAATAAACTATGAAAAACAGCAGGACGCATTTTTTATTAAAAATATTATTGCCTAAACCATGCTAACAACTTTTCGCATTGCTCTGTCACCTTTGGCCTTGGGCTGTCGCTTCGTAGAGACGATCAGTATATATTTTGCTCTTTCTAACACGACTGGGTTAGAAAGACGCTCTTTCTTTCTGACGTCGTCGTGAGTCATCGGTGAAATGAAATACGATGATATCCGAATAATCTGCGGTGTGGGATGTATCATGTAGGCAAGGTAGCAGAAAAGTAGCAGTGATTTTTAACAAACGACGTCAATCCAGGTAGCAGTTGAGACAGAAACACGGCGTGATTTGTTTTGTTTCATTCGCTCGACGAAGGACGCATATAGCATATTACCACTTGTAAGAAAGATATGTATCTACTATATTGTTGTCCTTACCCCATACCTCTTATTACATTGTTTGAATATAGTATAGGTAGTGGCAGACAATGCAACTGTCACTGACTATTCCAGAGTATTTTAGTGATTTTACTTGTTTATGTAATTAAAACTCGATAATTGTGCTTTTTGAGGTAAAAAAATATTTGATTTAGTATCATAACATGGTATCGTGCAGTGTTAAATTAGACTACAAATAACATTATGAAACATAGTTTTGTGCAAAATGATAAATCAAAGATACATAATCGGAGCTGCGGAGGTAAGCAAATAAAAAAACAATATTATATCATACATATGATCTATTATTTCTCTTGCTTGACTCTATTGTACTTTTCATTTCAGAACGAAATTTATAGTCTTACATGTAAGGAGGTTAGGAACTAAAAGTGTAATTTATTAGATTGTCGTATTTTTCTGGCAGTAATCTCCATGCCTCGGGTTGAATTTCAGACCGCTTGACACTGACATGCCAGTATTTTTTCTATGGACTGATACTTATTTCCATTTAGATTCCCAGATATTTTACATTTTTATGTTCTTACAGGTATTATAGATAACGAAAATGCTGTCATAGAAATAAAATGCTTTCCTTCATTGGCACGGAAATCTCTGAGTATAATAGCGGCGTCAGAAAATAGAAATTTTCCTATTCAATCGTAAAATGGGGTTTTGATTATGAATAAAAAACATCATTATTATTATCAAGTAAGTATAATTATGGTTTATTTATACATATTCTAAAGACGATTATTTGTTGTTTCAGTCAGTTACAGCTGCTTTTGCAATGAGCAGTCTTCTTCTTCTTTAGACATGCCAGTCGACGGTCTTACTAGGCTATCTCTACACTTCTAAAATAGATGTGTTGAATAAATGTTATCTATTTATTTTAGATACAGGGTCAATTACGAGTCACGAAAATGAAGAAGTGTTACTTCATATGTTTCATTACTTTAACACAACCATTGACTGTAGTAGAAGTCTACCGTGATCTTAGATTAAAACAAAAAAGGGAAGATACGGTACCCAGCCACAGCACATGGGACGACAAAACTGCGTCTAGCTGACGCTGTATTCATTAGTTGCTATTGTAACCGTTTGCCGTACGCACGTGCTGTGATTCATTGTTTTTACCGAGTTCAAGGCATCAGAATGCCTTCTTGTTCATTTGAAAAGTGCCTCAATCATTCAGGGAAACAAAAAAAGTCGACTGGAATTACCTTTCATACGTAAGTACTCAAGAATATATTAAAATAGTAATTAAAAGCAAATTGTGCTTAAATATCGTAAAACACTGCGAAAGCGAGATAGAGTATGTGAGACTATGCGCGTGTGAAACGTACCGTCACTGTTTTTGGTACGGTCAACAAAACAGAAGTGAAAATGATGTAATGTGCGAAATATTTACACATTGGATATTATTATTTGTCATTATTTGATATATTATTCGACCCTTAAAAGTGTTCAAATGTTTCTATTAAGTTATTTAATTAATGGTCATTGATTATTTGTTCCCAGTTTTCCTAAAGATGAATTGTGGAGACATAAATGACTATGTATTGTACGTAAGCAAAGACAAGATTTTGCCTGGGTAGCTACAGATAACAGCAGAGTATGTTCTGCCCACTTTAGATTAGAAGACATTTATACAACCAACAAAGGTTTGAGAAGAATTAAAAAAGGCGCTGTACCATTTCTCCAGGTAAATTAATGCTTTTGATCATTGGTAAAAGAGTTTAAAATAACACATCAAAGATTTTTACTACTGGTACACTGTTGTGCATATTTTGATTTTATTTTTCATACATAATATATAGCTTTCATCTTTTTATTAATATGTATGGGGGACGTAACGGAATTTCAAATATTTTTCCAAATAATGCAGGCACTAAAACTTACCATAAAATATAATTTTTGTTTTAGGGCATTGCTAGCTAGTTTTGTTTGTCACTGATTTAATACTATTAAATATGTACGTAATTATAATTACAGATCACAACAAATTCATCTAACAACTCTCTCTCGGAGTCAGAATGCATCTCGCCGAACTCAATAGAGAATGTTCATATTTCCGATTTGGAATCAATTCTCGAAACCCCAAGAAAAGCTTTCTTGAAACGAAAAATTCGTAAAATATGTATGGACAAAAAAAGACTTACAATGGAAAATAAGAATTTAAAGAGGAAAAATAAACGTTTAAATAATAACAAAAACTCTTTACAAGAGACAGTAAATATTTTAAAGAAAAAATTAAATATTTCAGAAGATCAATTCCGAGAACTAAACTCTAAAGCAGAAGTGGCTGACCTATATCATAGACTAAGTAACAAAATGAAATCTAATAAGAACACTCGAATGAAATTTACACCAAGTTTGAGAAAATTTGCCCTTTCTCTAAATTTTTATTCACCTGCGGGATACAAATACGTGAGAAAGGTATTTAAAGACTGTCTGCCTCATCCGCGCACACTTGGAAAATGGTATGAAAATACTGACGCCTCACCAGTATTTACATCACAAGCTTTCGAGATGTTAAAGAAAAAACGTATTGCTTCAGGCAAAAGAGTTTTGTGTACGCTCATTGTTGACGAAATGGCTATACGTCGACAGAGTATTTGGAATGGAAAAAAGACATTGGGACTAGTTAACTATGGAGCTGGATCTTTTAATACAGACCAAATTGCACCACAAGTGTTCGTGATGATGCTTGTGTGCATAAATCAAAATTGGAAGTTGCCTCTAGGATACTTTTTAGTTAATGGGATTGGATCCGAGAGTCGAGCTAATTTAATTAAAATTTGTTTAACTAAATGTTGGGAGGTTGGTGTCGACGTAGTTGCACTAACATTTGATGGTTGTTCATCAAATATTAATGCAGCGAACTTATTAGGATGCCAACTTTCTCACATTGATAATTTGAAAACAACTTTCAAACATCCATCATGTGAAATAGACGTAGCTGTCTTTTTAGATCCGTGTCATATGGTGAAGCTTGTGAGAAACACTTTAGAATAAAAAAAAATAATTCATGATGATGAGGGAGGAGAAGTAAAGTGGCAATTTTTAATAAATTTACTAAAATTACAGCAAAGTGAAACTTTAAATTTTGCAAATAAGTTAACTGAAAGGCATATCGATTTCAGGAACCAAATTATGAAGGTGAAACTCGCCACCCAGCTTCTTCGTATGAGTGTAGCAACCGCATTAAAGTTGTGTGAAGAGTTACTGTCGTCTTCTAAATTTGAAAATACAGGGGCCACCGTCAAATTCATAGACAATTTTAACCATCTCTTTGATATTATGAATTCACGAAGACGAGGTCATTTCGGGTTTAAGAAACCAATTTGTGTTGAAAATAATAATACCTTATTGGATTTCATGAATAAAATGAAAGATTATATATGCTCTTTAAAAATTTAAGTCACATATAGGAGTATTAAAAGGGCAAAGTATCCATAAAAGTTTTAAAAAAGCTATTAGTCCAATCTACCTGTAAAACTGATTTCCTAGGTTTTATAATTTGTATTAAGAGTTTAAAACATCTCAACACAACCTTGATCGAAACGAACATTTTAAAATACATTTCGATGTATCGATTAAGTCAAGATCACCTGGAGTTATTTTTTGGAGTAATTCGGAGACAAGGTGGCTATAATAATAACCCGAATGCTAGGCAGTTTCAGGGTATATATAGAAAAGTTTTAGGACACCTAGAACTCCGTTCTTCATTCAATGGCAACTGTATACCTTTGGATAACTTCCCCATTTTGAATTGTTCTTCAGCCGTTGAGACAATAAATCATACTGCAAACCCAGATAATATTGGACATTCTCTTCATGATTTGTATAACGCAATTTCATTTTCAAAATATAAAAACACTTGTTTCGAAGCTTATAAGCGAGTGAGAGAAATAAAAAAAAAATAAGTGTGGTTCAAGCGAGTGACATATCAGCCGAAACAAACGTGGGTATATTGAGTGATATTTTAAATACTCATCGTAATTTAAGTACAGGATCGGAACAAATTGTAGGGTATATAGCTGGGTGGGTAGCTAGAGCTTTAATCAAAATAATTAAGTGTGAAACATGCGTTACTGAACTAGTAACAAATCAAAAGTTACAGTTCCACAAATTGATAGTATTAAAAGATATGGGTGGTCTATGTTACCCGTCACACGATTTACTTAGAATATGTATAAAATGTGAAACTGCTTTAAAAATGTTCATTAGAGAAAATCAAACGCAACATTTTGTTTATGAAAATCAAGTGATGCGATTAAAATTGAATATAATAGAAAGTTTTGTAGATACTGATATTTTGTCTAACTTGAATGATCATTTACATGATCAGCCTGCCACTTTTAACCACCGGACACATCTTTTAAAAGCGATAATTGATAAATATTGCGATGTCAGGCTCCATTATATACATAAAACTGATTCAGCAATATCAAGTACGACAAAACGCCAGAAACGTAATAAATTATCGCTATTTGAAGGTAAATAGTTTCAGAATTCGGAATTTAAATGTTTTTTTTTACAAAATATATAGGTTAGCAAAGATTACTTTTTCGCTTTATAGGATTAATTTTACTTTTTATTTGGATGTTATCTTTTTTGTGATATAACTTGTATATAAAGTGAAGCTTGAAAATAAGCTTTTTGTTTTAATGTTGTATTTCCTGTTTTTGGTACTTTCTTCTGTGCTTTTCTTGTGTTTTTGGTACTTTCTTTTTTTTTTTTTTTATACCACATGGTGGCAAACGAGCCATTCTTTCTTTAGCATTCGTATATTTTTTTATTGCTGATCTTATCAAGTGTGTGTGATGATTATGTGAGACCGATAATAAGAAGATATCTAAGAAATTTGTAAAAGTTTAGCTTTTCTTTAGTTAGTCAGATGTTCAGTGTTAAAACATGTTTCATGTTGTAATAAAGTATGACATTTAATTTTATAAATTGTTACTATTCAAATTGTTTCTATTTTATTTTCAAGTACAATAACTACCTATATTATATAATATACCTACCTATATAATTTAATGTTTAGAAAATTAATAGTAGGTATGAGTTTAAGCACAAGTTTCTTTTTACAATTATACCCCTATGGATATCATAAATATTTATTTTTATTTAAAAATCTTTGCACATAACCTGTGTCAGGCGGACCTAATGCCTAATGGCATTATCTGTCAGTCAACCTTTACGAATAAATATCATTAAACATTTCAAGAAACTCTACTGTTTGAGAAATAAATGATTACAAAGTTTTATGGCATTCACTTTCATTTATTCATTAATTTATTTGCTAACGGTACCATGCGGACACACTACCTAAACTGGGAAGCCCCGGTCAGTATTTTATTGTGCATGGTATGCGTACCAGATAGATATTGTTGCCTCTTTTATGCTACAGTGTGAATACTTCTCTCTATCTCTGTTGTTCTTTGCAATGTACACGACATTGGGAATGTATCTGTGAGCATGTGTGTTTGCATGTAGTTGTACCTGGCCCTGTTTACGAATACGCAATGTAAGAACGTACCGTATCTTCCCTTTTTTGTTTTAATCTAAGACCGTGATGAGGACTTTATCAGAAATATGATGCCGAAGCTGCTACAATTTTTCAAAAATTGTATAGTTCCAGAAATTGTTTTGAGACAAGTTCAGAAGAATGGAAAATTTTTAGGCATCAGGAATTTCAAATGTAATAAAACATAATTTCAATAATAATCAAGTAAATTTAAAATTCTTATAAACCTAACAAGTAGCTTCAAAGTAGCATCTATGAAACTGCATATGCGTGTGCCTATTTAGGCCTGAAAGCGTTTCATGATTCAAATACCGTTTCTCATTTGTTATTACTAACTAAAATATAACAAATATCTAGTGGTGAATAACATAGATTCTCTTCATTAGGACATAAAATGAAACAACTAAATTGATTAACAATTATCTGTTTTAGAAGATCGTGGTTTGACGATGGGGGAGCAATAAAGAAGAAATTTACATGGCGAGAGAAAGTAGAGAAGACAATATTTATACTTTAGGCTATTGTATGTAAATAATTAGTCGATGTAACTTATCGTTCATGCTTACTTGCGCTCGGCTCACTTAGACTTTAATTCTCAACTTTAGAGACGCACAATTATATTGAATGTACTATATTGTACCTAGTGTTGTTAGTTATGTTGTTGGATTGTGTTGTGTTGTTCTAGTTGTATTTTTTCTTAGAGAGGATTTATTTTTGTTCTCGATAAAATAATGATACTGGTAGGTAGACTTTATTCTTACTCATTATTTTATTACCAATATACGGTCAATATTCTTGTGACAATTTATGTTCACATCAATTTACTTACTTTTGTTACTAATTGACTGTGTATTTTTTCTATATAATTTACTATTTATGTGTTGATTGCTGTGCAGTTTGTGTATATTATATTGTTATGATGACAAATATGTGTTGCTCGTTTTTATTTCCCTATTATATTTATTACTTTAAAAGCACTAGATGTGTGCGCCAGCTGCACTAACATAGAGTTATACTAAATTGGAGCAGTACAGGTTTACTGGAAGTCAGTCCTCATATTTTACCATTTATAAAATAATACTTACTTAAACTTTTAAATCTCTATTTTATTCTCTTTTTGCAATGGGTGAAGTAACTACAATCCTAGCACCATAGCTGGGCATTAACTCGTTAATCCGTTAATCGTTAATTAACGAAGTTAACATTTTGATTAACGAATTAACTTTTAAGTTAACTTTTAAAAATGTTAACGGACACATTAACTTCCGTTAATATGCAGAAGCCCGTTAATCGTTAATCTAATGCCTAATATTTACCGCACGGCACCGCGGCGCGGCGCGAAAAACAGGTTCAGACAAGTATGAAACGAATGACAAGTGCCGGGCGGCGCGTGGCAGCGCGTGAAACAAAAACAAAACTAGATATATTTTGCCGGCACGTGCGAGCGAGAAAACTGACTGCGAAGATATTTTTTCGTTTGATCATTTCATTACTTAGCGCCAGTGCTTAGAGTGATGAATGTTTTGTTTGTTGTTATTATAAATTACTCTCAGTGATCATTTGCGTGTTGATAAAGAAGAGTGAATGTAATTTAGTTAGAAAAAGTGTAGGCTGTGCAGTGTAGTAATTAAAACCATATCATGGAAGACATGGAATCGGATTCCATGGCCACATTTGACTGAGTATGTGGAATTTGTATCCAGATCGGGGCAGCAAATACTTTTTGCGTGTAAGCGATGCTTGCCGAAAGACACCAAAATAAAAGTTCATGTATCAAGCCTGAATAATTTGAAACAAAATGTAAGAAGGGTACATGAGTCACAGTACGTACAGTTTGAAGAGATTGTTAAGGCGGGCTCTAACCGGGGCAAGACAAAAAGGAGAACTCATTCATGAAGTAACAACGATGATGACGAGGAGGAAGACTTTTTCAATTCTGTCACTCAGTCTATAGAAAAACCAAAGAGCTCCAACTCTTTAAAGAGTAAAGCGCAAAGTCTCGTTAAAATGTGGCTGGATATGAAATCAAAAGACTCGTTCAACGATGCTGCATTCCTCGGGGAACAGATATTCATAAATCTATTTATTAAATACAATACTGCTATACCCTCAAGCGCTGCAGTTGATCGTCTGTTTTCCACGGGTAAAGACATTTTAACACCAAAACGAGCCTCGCTTTCAGACGAGAACTTCAACATGTTAATGTTCATGAAGGGGAATATGCACCTTATGCCCGACGATTAAATTACACATTTGAATTATACAAGTATTTTGTTTTATTCCTAACCTGTTAACTTCCAGAACCTAAACCAACAAGTTGTATAAGTTCACTGACGCAACGATATAAAAATGCAATTTTACACATATTAACGGTTTAACGATTAACGTTAACTTGCGTTAATTCTTCCGAAATGTAACGCTTTAACGCTTAACGAAGCTAACTTTTTTTGTAGCGGATTAACGATTAACAAAGTTAACTATTTGATTAACGGTGCCCAGCAATGCCTAGCACCAACCTCAACTAAATAAATACAAGTGAAATCAATTTTGTTTTATACTTATTTCACTACCTATTCCCACACATTTATTTACCCATTAGAAAAATATTCATTGAAGTAGATTTGCCATAAGGCGTAACATTGACGTGACAACGTCTAATAAATCGATGAACGCTGACCGCATGCACGAAAAATTTACCCCTTACGTTCATTGTACTAGGTTAATTATTCTTGCAGTTTAAAAATCTGATTACTAGTATAATTTCAAGTATTTATTCTTTTATTATTAAAAATAGTAGCATTGGTCGGCGAGTGTAGTAATAATAGGTTATCTTGCAATTGACTAATTATTACGATACCTATTTGAATTTATGAGTGCAAATAAAAGTAAATTTATCAATTAAATTGTAGGTTTCATTTCACTCCTTTATATCCATACAAAATAATGATAATTCAATAAAAAATATTCAATATTATTCATAAATTTATGCGATCAGAAATGATTAGAATGATAACAGAACATTGATAAAAATCAATGCTTTGTTATGACGTTGTCACGTTAAAACTATCGTCCGTAAACCAACCTTACAGACAACCATTTTTTTATTACCTATTCAAAGATTTAATTTAGACAATTGTATATAACGCCATCTGCTATCACCGGGGTACCTAAACCAAATATTTGACGCCATCTATTAGACATAAAAAGAAACGCCTCAACACTATGCTTGTGTGTGTAAATTCAAGTAAAGTAATGACAGCATATGATTTTTAGGCAAATCTTTTTAAACGACTAATAAATAAACAAAATGCATATGTAATAAAATTATACAAATGCGTTAGATCTCGCAAAATAAATAATTTTACCTGGAGGATGTTTAGATTACTGTAAATATCGACAAATAGCCGCATTACTGATTGCAACGCCATTTAGCGATAACTGTGCTAGGAGATCAACTACGCAACCACCTTAAATATAAATAAACTATATTAAAAAATGTTTCGAATTTTCTTAAAAAATGCGAAGAAACTTTTTCGCCAACCATATAAAGTCCAAGATTAAATTTATATGGTTTATTAACGCTTTTTTGGGTATAATGTAATTTTTCCTAACATTAACGCGGCAACGCTCGCTCGTTGCTTCTTCCTTAGTAGCATTATTGCGGGTTTATTTGTGATTTCAAACACATTAGATTTGGATGACTTTGGGAGTTCTAAATTCTGTACGGATGTAGAGGATTTTCGCAGACCTTTGTGTTGCTGCGCGGATACAGAGGGTTTTGGCAGACAAACATCATAGTGGTGCTGTGCGGATGCAGTGGATTTTGGCAGACGAATACTACATTCAGTACAGCTAAATTTATTAGAAAAGTAAACTCAGTAGTTAAAAAACAAAAATGTTGAATTGAGGAAAGAAAGGATTCAAATAAAAAGAAATTTAAAAGAATGCAATAACAAATTAAATGATTGTCAAAAATTGTATGATACTGACACTTAGCGCTTGCTCTTCGACCTTGAGTACAAGGAGATCTGTCCTAAGGTACCTGAGGTAAATAAGGCCCAGGGGGTATTTTTATGGCACTTCACTGTTTACGCACGCGTCCACAATGTCGGTGTGAATGTTTCCGTATTGGTCCGCAGTCGCTAGCGCCGCCATCGTGCCAGTGACGTGCGATGCGTTGATGAAGTGACTGGCTACTGTGCAATTTTATAATTTTACATACCAAAAAACTGTAAGTATTTTACGTTTAATTCAATAATTGACTAATAACGCTGTGTTTATTATCGTAAGTATGGCTTGTACAATACAATGGATATGGTTTTTCCTAGCCAGAGAAAGATTTTTTAGGTTTATTAGGTTATTTTGTAAAAACGTGGCATGAGGTTAATAAGGCCCATTATAACGGTACTTGGGCCTTATTGGCCTCTTAATATTTGAGTATCAGATTGTTTTTTTTTGTGTTCAAGGTCAATGTACTATGTGAATTTTACTGACAATATATATGTAACATTGTTCCAGATTTTGATTAAAGTGCCTCCAAAGAGAGCTCAGTGGACAGAATACAATTTCGGGCCGCTTTGGCAGCATTAGAACGAGGGCAGCTGACGCAACGAGCTGCAGCACAACGTTACAACATTCCAAGACGTACTCTCCGAAATCACATAATTTCCAAAAGTACTATTAAGCGCTTAGGTCGTAGTTCCATATTGATAATCGACCAAGAAAAAGATCTTGTACAACGCATTATACGATTTGCTAACAACGGTGTATCTGTTACTCCAAAAGTCTTACGGAGACGAGCATTTTTATTTTGCGAGAATTATGATATTAAGCACAATTTCAATAAAGAATCTGGCATTGCGGGCAAAGACTGGCTTAAATTGTTTTTGAAAAGGAACTCAAAAATTTCCAAAAGAAAAGCCCAGTTTATGAATCCAGGCAGAGCACAGAAATTAAACCGTCCTATTGTTGCTCAGCATTTCCAAGAAGTAAAAGACCTATATGAAGAATTAGACATTCTACAGAACCCGCAACGACTCTATAATATGGATGAAAAGGGATGTAGACTCACTATTCATCATCAACAAACTGTTTTGGCGCAAAAAGGAGCTCGTCGAGTCCATTTGATTGCACCTGAGCATGCCGAAAATGTTACCATAGCAATGTGTGTTAATGCTGTTGGTACCGCTATCCCACCAATGATCATCTTTAAAGGCCAAAGACAAAAACCAGAATATAGTGATAACTTACCAGCTGGATCTCTCGTAAAGATGGCTCCAAAAGGAAGTATGACCACGGAGTTATTTATAGAATTCATTAAGCATCTGGGAAAATATAAAACGCAGGGGAAAGTCTTGTTAATCTTTGATGGAGCGTCCTCGCACCTGGATTATACGATTGTTGAAGAAGCAGACAAGCAAGATATTGTGCTTTATTGTTTGCCTAGTAACACAACCCATGAACTTCAACCCCTCGACAAATCCGTAAATAAGTCTTTTGAGCATCACTGGGATCAAGAAGCTATGACATACATGTATCAAAATCCTGACAGACGCTTAACGAAATCGAAAACTAAAGATCGTAAGAATAAGTCTGGAAAAGATAGCAGTAAGGCTAAGAAGTCAAAAATAATTGAATCTGACTGGTTCTGCCGTGCTTGCAAAGAAGGACGTGTTTCGGACATGCGGCAATGTGTCCAATGTTTTAAATGGTATCAGAACTTTAGAACTTTATAATGGTATTGAGAACCCATTCAACACAGAGACTGGAATGGCTGGAGAAGACTGGCTCAGTGGATTCATAAAAAGGCATCCTGAACTTTCATTTAGACGACCACAGCCAACTTCAGCTGCGAGAGCTATGTGTTTTAACAAAGTGGCAGTAAATGAGTTTTTCACATTGTTGGAAAGTGTTGTAAAAGAGCATTGCCTTACGCCTGACAGAATTTATAACGTCGATGAAACCGGCGTTAGTACTGTGCCAAAAAGTCAGTCAAAGATATTGACAATCAAGGGTCAAAAGCAAGTTGGCTGCTTGTCATCTGCAGAAAGAGGGCAATTAGTTACGGCTGAAATCTGTTTTAATGCCGCTGGAACTTATATACCACCAATGCTGATCTACGCCCGAAAACGAATGAAGAATGAGTTGCTGGATGATGCACCACCAGGACTTTGGGGGACCTGTAGTGACAATGGGTGGATAACTTCACAAATATTCTATGATAGGTTCAAAAAGTTTGTAGAAACCGTAAAACCCACTAAAGAAAAACCAGTCTTGTTGCTACTGGACGGTCATGCATCACACACAAAAAATATTGATTTGATTGATTACGCAAGGGAGCATCATGTAATACTGTTGTGTACACCACCCCATTGCACACATAAATTACAACCATTGGATGTCGCATTTATGAGACCGCTGAGTACATACTATGGTGCAGAAGTGAAAAAGTGGCTAAGAGACCACCCTGGACGCGTAGTTTCACCTTATCAAGTGGCAAAGCTATTTGGGCAAGCATATTTACAAGCGGCGACGATGCTGACAGCTATAAACGGGTTTAGGAAATGTGGAATATGGCCACTTGACAGAAATGTATTTACAGACGCAGACTTCTAAGCGGCTGAAACAACAAACACCGAGGCTTTGTCGTCTGAAAATTTAAATCTTGCATCAACATCTCAGGTCATAACAACTTCGACGTCAACCTCTTTAGAGGCAACTCAACAAATATCATCCACTCTAGCTCATAATGAGATTGCCCATGAACCTACATCTGCTGGAACATCAATCATCGATTCTCTACCATCTGAACCACAAAAAGATATTTCTGCTGATCCTGCAGATGCGGAACCAATGAGCACGGAGATTTCGCCTCAGCCTTCGACTTTTGCACACTTAATTAAAGAATAGACCCCTGAGAGACAAATACAGCCAGCAAAATCATCGTTTTCCGTGGCCCCAGAAAATATCATAGCTATTCCGAAGGAAGTAAGAACCCAAGAGCGAAAAACACGAAAACGCGGTAAAACTGCAATACTTACAGCTTCTCCATACAAGAATGATCTCGTTAGAGATTTAAATAAAAAAAAATTGATAAGAAGACTGAAGAAAAGAAACCTGAAAATAAAAAGACTGAAAAGAAAAGACCTGAAAAAAATAATACAAACAAAAGACGCAAAAAAAAAGTGAGACGGATACTAATTCATCTAAAGACGATGAAAATGATTGTCCTTGCATATATTGTGGGTACTTATATTCACAGTCCACTGAAGGATGGGTTATGTGTAGCGTGTGCCATGGCTGGGCCCATAATTCCTGCGCAGGTGTAGACGATAACGATGAAGAAGCACATATATGTGAACGTTGCGATCGCGATTAAAGTGTGTACTCATTATGCCCCATAACGTTTCCCATTTTGCCCCGATCATGGGGCAAGTCGGGATATTTGACATGTGCCATTTAGTTCCTATTTGCCAAAAAAATATGTGATTTAGCACCATAAAAGATTATAATTATGTTAATTAAAACTGTAAGTGTTGCTTTTGTTGTAAGAGATTTTTGATAAACAGTTTGATTTTCATATTATCACGTTTTTTCTATTAAGTATCCCATCTTACCCCGGTTTCCCGTACTGTAAAAATAAAGCAAATTTTTATATGGGCTTTAATGTACTACCGTAGTATAATAAGGCCGCTGAGAAGTGTTTTAAAAAAGTGTATTTTCTTATTAAAAAATATGCTTTTCTTAATTGTTTTACACCATTTATTACAGCAACATGTACAAGCTATGTAAACAATATGTTTTTGACATCCTATACGCATTATACTCAGATTTAAAGCTATATTTTTTTAGGTGGGCCTTAATTGCTACCGGTACCTTAGGGATTTAGTTTCTAGGTATGAAATTACTCAAAAACAAATAAATGAGCATATATTGGCGGTAACACACCTGGTTGACTTATGTAATTACAATGAGGACACATTATTGAATTGAAGGAGAGGCGTCCGTGCGGTAGTGCCTAGTTCTCACATTTTATATCTATAAAAATCAATCATCTGAAATTGGATAATAAATAATACAATATAAGTGTACAGCTGTTCATTCTGAGATCTGCCTTAAAGATGCACAAGACAGTCCTAGCATCGCCTGACTTCGACTGCCTTACGAAACGCAGAGTCTACAGAATACCGGTTCCCATGGCTCGCACTGCCTTTGCCAAGCGACTTCCCAAATTTCTACATCCATTCGTGTATAACATCACATGCTGTAAAGTTCAAAACGTTTTTAAACTCACAACACAAAAGGCTAAACAGGAAATTGAACACTGGCTAATGAAACTGGATTATCTCCAAATTGAAAATATCTTGCTGACAGGGACTTGAAGTCTTCAGTTATACTCCTTCACCCACATAACATACACTCACACACACACACACCCAAATACACACTTCTCACTTACACAATATTCACACCCCCCAAAACCTACCTTTCAGCACAAAATACGGCCAATTATAAATTTTATTTAAGATTGTAGTTAAATAATTAAAACTATATTGTATCATTTATTTTTATTTTTGAAATTTGATCGAACTGAGTGACCGTAAATAATAGTGGTAACCGGTTGTTGGTCTCCTGCGATACAAGCTGTGCTTAGTGCAGGGACCGCGGTAAATTGTATTCGTGTTTAAAACTTTTTATGTGAATAAATGATTATTATTATTATTATTATTAAAGTGTTATCACACAGAATTACAAGTGCATTACCAAATAAACAACAAAAAAGTGTTTACATGCTGAAGAAGAATATCATCGCAAACAGTGCTACATACCGACACAATTCATGAACGAAAAAAATGGTCAATAGTCACAAGTAAGAGTACTATTAAATTATACCGTTTAAAGTGGAAAAATATACAATATTTTTAGTATAACCTAAAAATCTATACAATAAATAACTAATTGCACTGCAGATCGATCTAAAAATCAATCAGCGCAACGAGGACAATGTAAATTAATTAAGCACCTAATACTAAAAAAGCTACACAAGATGGCGCTCTAATAAGTACGACGATGATAACGCGTACTGATGCACCAAGCAGCACGTAGACAGGGATAGTTGTGTGATAGATGGTATCTGTACTCGATGACGTCAAGAGTCACTGGTTCTTGAAGGGCTATTTTAGAGTTGGTTGAGTGTAAGTGACTCAAATCGATAGTATTCAATTTCAAGATCCACTTTACTGGTACTTTGTAAGGATCCTCCTTACTGACTGCGATATTCAAGTTTTTCAATATCTGACCTCTTACTTGATCATGGCAGTTACTGAAAACAGCGGTGAAAACTCCAGTTTGTAGAGCGCATCCCTTAGGCATGACAGCTAGGTAGCTCCTGTTGGTGTTGGATGGAGAAATTATACAAGTTTGTTTATTTTAATTGATTAATTAACGTGTTTGCGCCCAGAGATTGCTTTGTGGCACGCGGTCGTCTATACAGCAGACGCTTATATACCCTCGGTTCGCGCCCTCCTCCACCAGCCATTTGGTCTGCCAGCCCTCTCATCCACATATTTCTAGGTGCATTCGGATCTACAATGATAACCAGGTTTGTTCCATTATCTGAATATAGGTGTAGTGGCCATCCTCGCCTTGCACCCATTCGCCGAAGTGACATCAATGAGTCAGTAGTCTAGGTTGAAACCAGCTCGATATGTATTGCCCTTACAGTAAGGCACGTGAAGAGGACAGCATACCTCTTTTCTCTTCGCCTACCAATAGTTACCTCCATGGGACCGAAGAGATCAAGACCACAGAAGGTAAAAACACGTTGGTGATGGGCCAGCCTTGCTTCCGGCAGATCACCCATTCTGAGAGGTCTTGGTTGGGTCTTTCTTATTCGGCAGACCATACACTCCATGGCTATACGCTTCACAGTTGGTCGAATATGTTTATGCCAGTACTTCTGTTTTAGTTCGTTGACCACTGTTTACGTGTTACCATACGCAGTACGAATGTGATAAGCAGCACGACCTGTGATAGCAGGTAAGTCTTCACAAGTTACCTGTAGAGTGAAGGTACGTTCTATATCTATTTCATTCACTTTAGGAACCTGCATACTCGTTGGCCATAATGTTTCATCATCGAATAAAAACTGCGGACCGTGAAACCATTCGCGTTCAAACACATCAAACTCACAATGTTCCCTGGTGGCCACATCAGCAACATTTAATTTAGTCGGCACATATCTCCATTCACTAATGTTGCTGAGTTCATCTATCTCCCCCAGGCGGTGAGCGACAAATGATTTGTAATTGCGAGCATCATTTTTAATCCAGTGAAGCACTGTACTCGAATCACACCAAAAAATCTTTTCTCAGGCTTCATTTTATGTTGTTTTACAATAGTGTCAGCAAGCCGTGCGGCGAGGAGCGCCGCCTGTAACTCTAATCGTGGTACTGACATGTGTTTCAAGGGCGCAACTCTGCATTTACTTGTTACAAATGATGTTCGTGTACCGTTATTCTTCCAACGCCAATAAGCAATGGCACACATAGCCTGAGTCGACGCGTCACAAAATGTGTGCAGTTGTAGGTCTATATATTCACTACTATTTATTTGTTTACGCTCATCTACATCATTAGTTGCCGACGGTCCAGTCGAGGGATGGACGCGCGCGGAGTAGGGCTCGCTAATATTCAGTGCACTTGCACTCGGTCTCCTCGGCGTATCTTCTCTCTCGCTTGCTCGCACAGACTGATGAGCTGATATTTTTTAATAATTTTAACCACTCAATCCATCTATCGTAAATACTTGTTGGTATGATGTCATCCCATTGCATCTCACACCGCCAAGTATCTTGCAACATTATTTTTCCTTTGATAGTAAATGGTGACAAGAAGCCGTACACATCAAATATAGACATCACAACTCTTAACATTTCCCTTTTTGTTGGTTTCTTGGAACCACTTATAATATTTTCTTATATGCGTTTAAATGACACATCGAAACCTAAACAATCCTCCTTCGGAAACCAAATGAGGCCTAAAGTACGTTATTTACAGACAATTATTTTAATTAGTTTAAAGACAATTTATTGACATGATCATTAAATCAAATTTTTAATAGTAAAAGAATTACTTATAAATTTGATTGTAAAACCATTTATCTAAGCATAATAACATGTTTTCATATTTATCTTTTCTTGTTACTCCTTGTAAAAAATATTTTGATGGTGATATAAATATTTTAATAAATTTCTAAACGAATCATTCATTCTTTGCAATGCAATGTCATTCATTCTTTTCACGATAGTGAAACGCAAACGGAGTTTTACTAGCGAGTTGACGTTAACTAGAATGTGAGCGTTCGTGCTGCCAAAATGGTATCACAAGCGTAACGTGTGCGAGTACTTGCTACGATGACGCTACGATCACGTTAAATGTTCGTGCTAAGGGCACTGTTCTCCTCCTGGAACACCGTGTGAGCTGCTTGTCGTTGCTGGGGTTGCCTTCTATTTGTGTGCTGGCTTTCAGGTGGCGCGAATTGTCCACATCGATCGGCTTCCCTGTCGAAGAACTTGGCCAGCAGCTGGAGATCGTGACTCTCCTCTGGTTGTTCTGCGATGTGGTCAAACCATCTGAATTTCAGAAGCGCTGGCATCTTGTCAATAACGATTCTCACCATCTCGAGAGAGCACAGGAACTGAGGCCTCTTGAGTCCTTTGATTGTGGCCACACTATTAGCTACTTGACTGGCAAAGACACAAACGTCCTTCAGGTTCTCTGACAGTTTGGGTAGTCTTCAGCTTCTCCATTTTATGAATCACTAGTGCCTCCGCTCGGCCAAATGGTCTTCGAAGGGCTTCGAAGATCTCTTCGGGCTTGCAGTCTGAATATAATAGGCTTTTAATTGCCTCTCTTGCTGTTCCTTTGAGGCATCTCCTCAGTCTTGCCATGTTCTGGATTGAAGTGAAGAGTGGTGCCGAATCTTTAAAAACTGTTCTTAACGCGATCCATTCGCTTGGAAATTCGATGGAAATATTCCATCGAATGCGGGTACTTCGTTCAAAAACTTCGGCGGCGTGGTTCCTCCGCTTCTAGACACGGGACGTGCTGACAGCCTTCGTAATGGCTTGAGCCGGATGTCGACAGTAGTTCCCGAAGACTCGTGCAGGTTTGCTTTGGTTGCAGGTTCCACTTCTATATATTGTATGGTTGCTGCTCCTTGTTCGATCCACTCTTGCACGCGTGTCGTTCGGTCCTCTTGATCATTGTCATCAGAGTCGACATCTTCCAGCTGAAGTAGTTAAATCTCCGCTTTGGCTAGTGAGATGCTAATTCCACTTGTGCCTCTATTTCCCGGCGGCGCGATGACGTCTTAGTCGATGGAGCACGTCGGGGCACTAGTAGTGTCATTATTGAACTCTTATTCTCTCTCCGATAGCCTTCCGCGCTTCTTTAGGTTGATCGGTAGTCTGGGGTTTCGATGATGTTGCAGTAGTTTGAGATTCCTCCATTGAAGCTGAAGTTGTCATTTCTTGTGTCGTAGAGGTCGCCGTCGTGGTCGTACCACTCGATGTTCCTTTAGCACTCGTATTCTTCTCGGAGTTCCCCTTCTGGGCACGCGTGGTGATTGGCATCTTGATGTCTCTTATTATTCAATCTTATTATTTATTTCAAAACAAAAAACAACAACAATGAATTATTAGAGGAAGCGCGGCTAACGACCACGCCGGCGAGGACGGTATCTAGGCTAATGGCCTTGTGGGTGTGTTGTATCGCGAGCTGAAGATTCGGCTGCAGCTGTCTGAGCTTTGGTGATTTCGTTGACTCGGCAAGGGCGTGCCTCGGTCTGCGAACGCGACTGATACGGGTCGGAGTGTAGGACGCGGCCTTTATTATGTGGGGATTTATATGGTTTATTGCAGAATCGAAATGGCGGCGAGAAGTCCCTTTGATAAATTGCCTGATGGTCGGCAATCGTAAATCCATGTGGAGTTGGAGATTTCGCATGTACCACGGGGCGCCCGTGGCTCTGCGCATGAATTTATTTTGGAGGACTTGAAGTGAATGGATCCGCTTGGGGGCGGCGTGTGCAAAAGTTACACGCGCGTACGTCATGATGGGCCGTATACACGCGGAATACAGTCTAAGCTTGCTTTTTAGGGCGAGTTTAGAACGTGAGTTGATGTGAAGCCTGCCTGACACATAGTTGGCGCGCTTACGCACCGTATCTATGTGAGGGCCGAAGGAAAGTCTTTCATCCAGAATGACGCCAAAATATTTGGCTTGCCTCTCCCAAGGGATGGGCACGCCAAACATAGAGATGGATGTATCGGGGAAAGCTCGGTATGTTGCGCGAAAAGCTCTAAAAAAGAGAATGGCTTGACTCTTAGTGGGATTAATTTCGATTCTCCATTTGCGGAACCAATTGCCTAGGGCGTTGGCTGCGCATTGGAGACGTTTCAAAATGAGGGGAACGCTTCTACTTGAGGAGTAGATTGCGGTGTCATCCGCAAACAGGGCCAAGTGTGTGTCTCTGGTCCTGGGCATGTCACTCGTGAAGAACGAGAATAACAGGGGAGACAACACCGAGCCTTGCGGGACTCCGGCGCGAATGGGATGAGGCGATGAAAAGACGCGCCCTTCGGCTCGGTAGCGAAAGTAACGGTTCGACAGGTAGTCTCGTAAGATGACAACGAGCCTCGGTGGCACACCCATAGTGTAAAGCTTGTAAAATTAAGCCGTCGTGTCACACTTTGTCGAACGCTTTCGCCACGTCGAAAAAGAGCGCGCCGGATTGGAAGTTACTAGAGATGTGTTCAACGATTCTATGGACTTGTTGAACACAAGAGTGTTTGGTTCGAATTCCAAACTGCTCGTCAGGAATGAGTTTATTAGCATCGGCATATGCTTTTAATCGAATATAAATGAGTCTCCCATAATTCTTACCCATGACTATGACCATGCTCGGATCTAGGTTTGCCGGGTTTGAAAATACCAATGACGTGCGCCTCCTTCCACTGTTGTAGTAACGAAAGTAATTAGACCTACTACTAAGGCAAGATTAGACACCTTTAAGAATAAAACTGAAACTCTGTAATACAATATATCATAGTAATCAGCCCAATGTCTTGTATGAAGGTTTTGTTGTTGTAATAAGGTTGGTGATCGCTTGACAGGAATTTTGATGAATGAAATACGTGCTTGTTCGATTGAGGTTTTAATGCGACTGAATTAAATGAGTATTTATTAGCTTACGACTTTATACAACAGGTTTATTGTCCGGGATTTGCGATAATTTTAATAGAGCCTGTCCTACTTAAATAGTGAAGGTAAATAGTAAAATGGGATTTAGTGACTGGGCTACTAAAGGTATTCGTAAGAGCAGGGATAGGTTGTATGAACTTTATCATTTAAAATCTCTAACTCATAACGAGGAATTTCATAAACATGTTAGAAACTTTTCAAAAACGTTCAAGTTAGTGTGTAATCAAGCTAAATCTTACTTTATATGTAATAAAATAGGTAATGCGAATAAAAAAGTAAAGACAGTCTGGAATGTTATTAATACGGAAACTGGTAAAAATAGAAATAATAATAAACAGGTAACTCTTAAAATTAATAATAAAATTTTAACGAATAATTTAGAGATGGGTAATTCATTCAGAAACATGACAGGTGGAAGTGTTGTGACACTAAAACCACCTGTTCAAGTGATGTATGCAAAAATGTCCTGCGCAAATCAGACAGGAATGCTGTCAGTTGTCTGCCCTGGCGATGCGGACTGCCCTATCCCTCCTTTCCACCCCTCCCACCCCTTCCCCCCTTTCCCGGGCGGGCCTGGCGGCACTAACACTGTCGTCGGGAATAACTGTCCAAAGCAGAGGAGTCACGCCGATCCTCTGTGACCCGTAGCCCGGTGTCTCTCGCAACGACCTCCACCGTATCGGCGTTGTGGAGTAGTGGGAGCCCGGAGCGGAGGGCTTGCCTTAATTGGCCGGCCCACGAGAGGGAAAACTCTATAAAACTCGACAGGATAAGTCGTTAAAACTCTGTGCATAACTGGCGACCTGCATAGGCTTCGGCACCATAGCCTTGCCCCCGGAAAGGGCGTCACCCGGGGGTCGACTTTTATTTCGTCCCATACTCGTGGGTTTTTAAATGGATTTACAAAAAAAAAAACTACAAAATGAGGAGGTGGAGAGGAAGGAGGGAGAGGAGGCACACAGGATGGAGGAGGAGGTGCCAACACAGGCGGAAGGGCAGCGCCCGAAGATAGGTGCAAAGGAGCTGCTGGGGCTCCGGGAGCTGCGGGTGTCACTAACCCGGCTCGCAGACTCAGACTCGGATTCGAGTCTGCAGACCGTAGCGTCCTCCGGGGCAGATTCGGATAGGAGCCGCTTTTGGAGAAAGCGGCCACACTTGTCCGACCCGGAGGAACAAGAGAAGGTGTTGTCGCCGCTCAAGGGAGCGGCGCAAAAACCAAGAGAGGGAGGGGCCTCACAACCACTGTTGGTCATTTTCGGGGCTTGGTGGAGGCCAGGGCGCAGCTCAACGCCGCCAAAGCGGAGGAGACGCGCCTCGAGGCGGAAGAAAAAATAGCCGGCATGGCGAGGACCTTGGAGAAATCCAGAGTCACCTGCCGCCACGCCCTCAACACTCCAGTAAGCGGCGAGGACACAGCGCAGACCATCATGCCCCCATCAAGGGAACAGTGGAGTGCGGTCGCCGCTCGGGGGGCCAAGAAGGCCGCCCAAAAGGCGACTATGCGGGCGGGAAGGGCAGAAGGCCCCGCCCAAAAAGAGTGCGGTGGAGCTGCGTCCTCCGCGGACGGCTGCGGTGGTCCTAACCTTGCAGCCGGGCGCGACTGAGAAGGGGGCGACGTACGGCACCGTCATCGCCGAGGCTCGGAAACGTCTCGACCTTCAGAGTCTCGGTATTGACGAGATGCGCTGCAGGACGACGGCCACGGGTGCCCGGATGATGGAGATCATCGGTGAAGCGGGCGCCACAAAGGCCGACTCCCTGGCTACCAAGCTAAGGGAGGTCCTCAGCGCTGACGTCGTACGCGTCACGCGCCCGGTGAAGCGGGCGGAGGTGAGGGTCACCGAACTGGACGACTCCATCACCGCGGAGGAGGTGGTGGCCGCGATCGCCAAAGCGGGAGGCTGTGCCGCCGAGGCGATCAAGCCCGGCGTCATTGGGCCTCGCGGCTCGATCTGGGTAAGTTGCCCGGTCGAGGCCGCGAGAACGGTTGTAGGCGCCGGGCGAGTCCGGGTGGGCTGGATCTCGGCTTCCGACCGTTGAGGTGCTTCAGATGCCTTGAGGTCGGGCACGTCGGCAGCAAATGCGGGGCCGAGGTAGACCGCAGCGGTCTTTGCTACCGCTGCGGGAAACCAGGCCACCAAGCCAGGGACTGTCGGGCTGATCCGCACTGTCCAATCTGTGCGGCAGCCGGTAGGCCGGCGCCGCACCCTCTGGGTGGCGTAGGCTGCCTCAGCGGCGGGGCCAAAACTGGGCCCCCTCAAGAGAAGAAGAAGGGGCCCAAAAAGGCCAAAAGAAAGAGGCGAAAGAAGGCCAAGGGGCCCAAAGCCCCTGAGCCGACCCAGCCCCCGATAGGGGCCACGGAGGAACCCATGGAGACGGCGACTTAATGGCGCTCACCCTACTGCAGGCGAACATCAACCACTCCGCCCGGGCCCAGGACCTTCTGGCCCAGACTCTGGTGGAGTGGAAGATAAATGTAGCCGTGGTCGCCGAGCCTTATTTTGTCCCCGCCCGGGATAACTGGGTCGGGGACCGTGAGGACTTGGTGGCCATCGTTGCCCCGACCGCCGCCGGCGGCCCGGCCTTCGACCGAGTGGTCAGGGGCCGTGGCTGCGTGATGGTGGTCGCGGGCGACGTTGCAGTGATAGGGGTGTATTTCTCGCCCAATCGGAGTCTCGCCGAATTCGAGCAGATGCTCGATGAGGTCGGGGCCCTGATTAGGCAGAATTCCCCCTACCCCGTACTAGTCGCTGGAGATTTCAACGCCAAATCCACGGCGTGGGGATCTCCGGCGACAAATGTGCGGGGGGAGGCGCTGGAGGAGTGGGCCGTCTCCATGGGACTGGCCATCCTCAACCGGGGGTCGGAGAACACGTGTGTGCGGCAACAGGGCGGTTCGATCGTGGACATTACGTTCGCTTCGTCCGCCTTGGCGCACCGTGTCCAAGGATGGAGGGTGGTGGTGGGCGTGGAGACGTTATCGGATCACCGATACATTCGGTTCGACGTCTCCGCGCCCCCCACCGACTCGCAGAGGAGTGTCCGACCCCCCGCTAGCGGTGGCCCACGCTGGGCGCTGGACGAGCTGCGCCTAATGCGAATCGCATGTGGCAAGGCTCGCCGCCGATACACCCGATGCAGGCGACGACGGCTCCGGGACACCCAGGAGGAGGCGGCCTCATACGCCGTCTATAGGACTGTGCAAAAGGCCTTCAAGGTGGCAATTGCGCAGGCTAAGGAGGCGGCGTGGGAGGCTTGGTTGCGGATCCTCGACAGTGACCCGTGGGGGAGGCCGTACAGAGTCATGCGACAGAAGTTGCGGCCCTGGGCTCCCCCCCTCACGACCTCCCTGGAAGAGGGCTTTGTGGCCGAGGTGGTGAGCACCCTTTTCCCCCAACAGGGTGAATGGGTGCCACCCGCGATGGCCCCTCCTCGGGTGCGGTTGGCCGGGGACGATGCTCCCCCGCCACCGGTCTCGGAGGCCGAATTCGGGGCGGCCGTTCTGAGACTGAAGTCGAAGAAGACCGCCCCGGGCCCGGACGGTGTGCCGGGCACGGCCCTCGCGATCGCGCTCGAGGAGATCGGCGAGAGGGTGAGGTCCCCCCTCTTCAGCGCGTGCTTGGGGCGGGGTCGATTCCCGCGGCGTTGGAAGACGGGCAAGCTCGTCCTCCTTTACAAGGACGGGCGCCCGGCCGGACAGCCGTCGTCGTGCTGCTCGACGAGGTGAGCAAGATGTTCGAGCGTGTGCTCGCTGCTCGCCTCGTCGGGAGCATGGAGCCGGGCTTGGACGACGCGCAGTTCGGCTTCCGCCGCGGAAGGTCGACCCTGGATTAATCGCGCGGGTAAGGGACCTCGCCGAGGAGGCGGTCTCCCGGGGCGGAGTGATGTTTGCGGTGTCTTTAGACATCCGCAACGCATTCAACACTCTGCCCTGGGAAACGGTTAAGGGAGCACTGCGGTACCACGGGGTGCCGCAGTACCTCCAGAGGGCCGTCGCCGACTACTTCGTCGGGAGAGCGGTGGTCTTCCCGACGAGGTCGGGCGGCACGGGGAGGAGGGAGATGTCGTGCGGTGTCCCACAGGGGTCGGTCCTCGGACCGCTCCTGTGGAACATCGGGTACGACTGGGTGCTACGCGGGGCCACGTTGCGGGGGGTCGACGTAATTTGTTACGCCGACAATACCCTCGTGTCGGCCTGCGGCAGCACCTTCAGAGGCGTCCCTTCTCGCCACGGCGGGGGTGGCCCGGGTGGTGGGGCGGATCCGCGCCCTGGGGCTCGAGGTGGCCCTCAGTAAGTCGGAGGCCCTGGTATTCCACGGGCCCCGCAACAAGCCACCGCCGGGAGCCTCCATAATGGTGGGAGGGACTTCCATCGCCGTCGGTCCGACGATGAAGTATCTCGGACTCGTTCTCGACGGACGGTGGAAGTTCGAGGAGCACTTCCGGCGGTTGGCACCGAGGCTGGTGGTTGCCGCGGGGGCCCTGGGGCGGATCCTCCCCAACATAGGGGGGCCGGGGAAGGCATGCCGACGCCTTTACACGGGTGTGGTGCGCTACATGGCGCTCTACGGGGCGCCTATATGGGCAGACGCCATGAGCGCCCGAAACCTGGCTGCGCTGCGACGTCCGCAGCGCGCCATGGCGCTCAGGGTGGCCCGAGCGTACCGCACTGTGTCGTGCGTCGGTGCGTGTCTGCTCGCCGGTACGCCGCGGTGTACTGACGAGCGAAGGAGGAGATAGCGGATGGAGGCCACTCCCACCCGCGGGAGATCGACCGCTGGCGTGAAGACGCACGCGGTGTTCTCCTGCGGAAGTGGGCGGCCCGCCTGGTGGACCCCGACGTCAGCCGGGAGTTGGTGGCCGCCGTTCGGCCCATCCTGAGGGAGTGGGTCGAACGGGGGCACGGGGCTCTCTCCTTCCACCTGACACAGATGATCACCGGGCACGGCTGCTTTGGTAGATACCTGTGCCGGGTGGCGGGTAGGGAGCCCACGGAGACGTGCCACCACTGTTCGGTGGCAGTCGCGGACACGGCGCGTCACACGCGCGAGGAGTGCCCAGCTTGGGCGGTCCCTCGCGCCGCCTTGTCCCCGACAGTCGGGGTGGACTTATCGCTGCCGGCCTTGCTGAATGCCATGGTCGGCAGCGAGGAGTCGTGGAAGGCGGCCTCGTCCTTCTGTGACGCTGTACTGTCACAGAAGGAGGCGGCGGAGCGGGAGCGGGAGGACGATATCAATTCGGCCCCGCTCCGTCGCCGGAGGTGCGGCAGGCGGCGTCTGGCCTTCGCGGCCCGGATGCCGCCGTAAGCCGGGGACTGCGGGTGGTGGATCGGGGCAGATCCGCCACCTGCACTAAAGGTCCCAAGCTGGAGGCGCCCATAGTTCCTTGGGCGCCTCGGCGAAGGGGCGGGGAAGTCAATATGACAAACCCCGCCCAGAGAAGGGCTCGCCCCGAAAGGGCGAGCGACGCCGACGGGGCAGGCGGTCGTAGGACTCGTCTGGTCCCGCAGCCCCGTCAACGGCGGAGAAGGAACTCGAGGGGTTTTAGTGGGTATGGGTGAGAGTCCCACATAACCACCGCGCCTGCCCCGGCGCGGTGGTATGCGCAAAGCATTTCCCCTCGTAAAAAAAAAAAAAAAAAAAGGTGGAAAGAACCTCCAACAGATCATACTTGGATTGACAACAACACTGGAAGAATTGCACCAGCAAGTAAAAAAAGAATGAGGTAGGATAAAAATGGGAACTGCAGTGTGGAGATCCATGGAAACACTGAAGATCGAGACACCAGGTGACGAAATGGAAGTTCAAGTTGTGGGTTCTGGAAAGATGTTTATGGGAAGGAATAGGAACTAAATTTGATGTCTAGATGTTTGTTCTGGAGGAGTTGGACGTGGGGTAAATTGTGAATTTCCTAGAGAGTTTCTTTGTAAATATTCATGGTCTGGAAGCACCCGTAAAGATGGCGTTAAAATAAGCCTTAAATATTTCAAGAATACTGTACATTTCTTTTTTAACATGGCACACCATTGGGATAACACATACACACAGGAAGATAATGAATCATTCTTGAAAAGTGTTTTAAAAAATGCTAATAAGAAAAAATGTGCCAAGAATGGAAGAATTCCAACCAAAAGGCGTAGATCAAAAGAACTGAATAATGCTAAGGTGCAGGAGCCTAATAGGACAAACGCAAACGAAAATTGCGTTGCTGAAAAAATTAACCTATCCGTGCAAAACCTAGGAAGCGAAGAAGAAGAATCATTATGTTGATTTGTAATAGGTAGTTTATTTTGTAAGACTAGAAGATACTAAAATAAAAATGTCGACGCTCCTACGTAGCTGTCTTCGAAAACGCACCTATTCCAGTGATTGGTCATCCCCACTATATTCTCCCCCCCCTACACACTTGAATAAAAACTAAAACGCAACGGATATTTTGTACAAATTCATCTATAATCTAATACTGTAAATACATTAAAACTCCACTGAAATCATTTAACCAGCTTTTTTACTGCAAGCCTCCTCCTCCGCAACATATGGTCCTTCAGAGCCGAATTTCAAGAAAACATTCCACATCTGCTGCAACAAAGGGCGGATCAGTGACGAAGAAAGAACCAACATATACGATATTGCGACAAACGTACGTGGATGGAGTGATCAGCATTGCAATTCAGTGTATTTCAGTGAGTTATCACCCAATTTCCCTTCCATCTTCATTGCCTACCTGTGCTAATACCGTGTTCCTAAAATTTCAGCGTTACCTCGATCAAGGGACAAGTTCAAAAAGTCAACCGTCTTGTTGTAATTTCAAAATTGCGTGATATTTGCCACACGTCGAAGTTTCACCATCATCGTGCAACTGTAAGTACTCAGCTTTCTATCATTGTTCACCAAAATGAGTAGTGAAAAATTAACAATTCCAGACAAATCTCCTAAAAGTTCAATGTCGAAAATAGATGAGTCATTTCGCGATCTTACTAAGAAAAGGGGTATTATACGGGGTAGGTTAACGGTTTTCACAAAGTATATCGGTGGCTTGAACGCGCAGGAAGTAGCTTCAAATTCAAATAAACGGTCAGAATTGCAAATGCGTATTGAGGGAGCTTCAGTGTTTTTTAATGAATTTAATACCATCCAAACCGAAATAGAAGTCTCAGTTGACGATCATGAGCTTTTCCAACAATTGGAATTACGAGAAGGCTTTGAAAGTTCATATTACGCAATTATAGCTCAAGCTAAGAGCTTGCTAACGACTGATGAGGTTCTCAGCACTAATAATACTAAGTTACATGCTGTAAAACTGCCTACGATAGCTATGCCTACTTTTGATGGATCTTATGAGCACTGGTTAGAATATAGGGATACATTTATGTCGTTAGTTCACAACAACAATCATATTTCACCAATACAGAAGTACCACTATTTGAAATCTTCCTTGAAAGGTGTTGCGGCGCTAGTAATTGATTCATTAGAATTTTCATCTAACAATTACACTGTAGCATGGGATTTAATTTGCAATAGGTACAATAATACGCGGTTGTTAGTCCATAACCATGTCAAAGCCTTATTTTCAATTTCGAATATAGTCAAAGAATCTCCAAGTAAATTTCGACGGTTGATTGACACTATTTTAAAAAATTTACGTTCTTTAAAACTATTACATGAGCCCGTCGATTCATGGGACACTCTTATTATTTACATGGTTGTTTCTAAGCTAGATAGCACCACAGAACGCGAGTGGGAGCAATTTCGAGGCACCTTAACTACAGATAAAACGGGAGATGATTCTAACAGTTTGATTTCGGTAATGAAGGTAGAACATTTAATTACATTTCTCAAAAATAAGGCAGATATGCTTGAAACGCTTATGGTTACCCACGGCAGTAACAACAGTAACAGGGAGCCTAAACAAACACCGATATCGAAGGTACACTGCCATGCATCACCAACTTCACTCAATTCACAACATTCACAACACAAACAATTTAAACAATCACGCGCTTGCTGTGTTTGCAACGGGAGTCATCCTATTTTCACTTGCCAAACATTTGCTGAATTAAGTTTACAAGACAAACTTAAGTACATTCAAAAAAATAACTTGTGTCCTAACTGCTTACGATCAGGGCATTCATTATCGCAGTGTAGGTTCGGTAGCTGTCGTAAGTGTAATGAACGACACAATACTTTAATACACAACGATCAAGCGGGCGGCGCGGCCGCATCAACGCCGAGCAATGCGAATAGCAAACCGGTTTCCGACGTAGGTACAAGCTCCGTAGGAACGAGTGTCGACCACTACACATACGCGCATAACGCACACGTAGATGATCAATTACGATGCGCAAAATCGTCTAACGTGCAGCCAGTTATTTTATCAACTTCACTTGTGGAGGTAGCTGATCAAAACGGTAAAAATCACGTCGTTCGCGCACTTCTAGACTGCGGGAGCGAAAGATGTTTCATTACAAAAAGATTATGCACTATTCTCAACAAACCTTTTATACAGTCCACTGCACAAATAAAAGGCGTCGGAAACTCAATAACATATAGTTCGGAATTATGTAATATTGAGATCAAAGCGCTAACCGGCCCTTTCGTTACACATTTACAATGTTTGGTGTTAGCACATATAACATCATCGTTGCCACAAATTGATATAGAAGCTAATACTATACAATTACCAAACAACATTCAATTAGCCGATCCTACCTTTTATGAAACTCAACAAATTGATATTTTAATCGGCGCAGATAAGTTTTGGCATTTATTGGGTGAAGGGAAAATACGGTTAAAAGACGGACCCTTCCTTCAAAACACAAAACTAGGATGGATTATTTCCGGACCTATTTACACTAGTAATAGTAAACGTAAAAATGTAGTTCACTGTAACTTCACTCAATCTATTCAAACAAAGCGTTTAATATCATCAAGTGTCTCTCAAATATTCGACCCGCTAGGCTTACTGAGCCCGACATTAATGATTGGCAAAATTTTATTGCAAAAATTGTGGTTATTGAGGATTGTCGATTGGGATGAACCGGTTCCAAGTGACGTTGCAAGCGCATGGAATCGATTCGAAACGACCCTTTCGGTACTTAATAGCCTACGCGTGCCACGGTGCTATATATATATTATAGGTGCTAGTCCTAAGTATGTAGAATTACATTTATTAAGCGATACCTCACAGCTGAGCTACGGTGCGTGCGCATACATTCGCACAGTCAATATAAATAACACAATTACTGTTAGATTGTTATGTTCTAAAGGTAAGGTTGCGCCGATAAAACCACAAAGTATTCCGAGGCTAGAATTATGTGGTGCTTTATTGTCTGCAAAATTATTTAGTAAAATAAAAGAATCATTACGATACAGTTTCCACAATGTTGTTTTTTGGACAGATTCTACGATCGTCTTAGGGTGGCTACGCATGACACCGAGTTTACTCAAAACGTTTGTTCAAAATCGAACTGTAGAAATTTGCGACTTGACAAAAGGATATCCATGGCGTCACGTTAGCGGCAAGGATAATCCAAGTGATCTAGTTTCGCGGGGTTTAGCGCTGGACTCATTAAGCACATCTAATTTGTGGTGGGATGGTCCCGCGTTCCTTCACGAACATCACATAAACAATGTAAGACACATACCTCATAATGACGTCATGCAGGGGGAGGTGCTAACTGATATTAAAGCTTATATTTGTTTGTTCGTTTGCTATACAACACGCGCTATACGTTTGAAGTTAGTTAGCGACCTCACGGCTGATGCATATTTGCTCGCACTGAAGCGCTTTATTTCTCGCCGTTTTAAGCCATCCGAGATATTTTTTGACGACGGAAAATGCTTAGTAGTTTTAATAAATGACTTTTCTATAGTTTTATCATCTTTTGCTGCCGACATTATAGATGACGCGAATTGTCAATATAAAAGGAATTCAATTTTATTCCACCTTATGCACCTCATTTTGGTGGACTGTGGGAGGCTGGTGTCAAGAGTTGTAAATATGTACCATTTACGACGTGTGGTAGGTAACGCACACCTTACTTTCGAACAATTCAGCACTGCATTAGCACAGATTGAGGCTATCCTGAACTCCCGAACTTTAACTCCCTTAGTTCCAAAACCTCTAGACCTAATTTCTTTAAGACAATCTCATTTCCTGGTTGGTCGTCCATTGAATGCACCTGTTTGCGCTGACCTAGAAAACAAACCAATATATGTTTTGTTACGTTACGAACGTGCAGAACAAATACGACAACACTTTTGGAGCCGCTGGTCGAAGGAGTACGTGTCGGAGCTGCAGACGAGAACGAAATGGAAGGCAAATACGTCGAATCTCACAGTCGGAAATCTAGTCGTTACCAAAAACTCCAAATCAAATGTTCAACTCAAATGGAATCTTGGCGGTATCATTTCTGTATTCCCTGGACATGATGGCATCTCAAGAGTCGCTGATATTCAAACTGCTTCAGAATTTGTCAAGCGAGCAATTTCAATGGTATGTCCGCTACTCGTTCCAGTCACTGATGATACTCAAGACGCCGCAACTCATTGAAAGCTACATCTTCCAAGGCCGGGGGCATGTCGACGCTCCTACGTAGCTGTCTTCGAAAACGCACCTATTCCAGTGATTGGTCATCCCCACTATATTCTCCCCCCCCTACACACTTGAATAAAAACTAAAACGCAACGGATATTTTGTACAAATTCATCTATAATCTAATACTGTAAATACATTAAAACTCCACTGAAATCATTTAACCAGCTTTTTTACTGCAAGCCTCCTCCTCCGCAACAAAAAATAAAATCTTAATCAGATTAATATTCTTTTATTTTACAAAAACGTATGTAATAAAGGGAAAATATGCCTTTCTCCTTTATGTTCAACGCATACAAGCTTGCACATAACATTCCTTGGAGATAACACAACATTTATTTTAGGTGTAGGAATAACTTTATATACGAGTATATTAAGAAATGATGACTTTATAAGCGTATTAAATAAAGCCATTATATTCACATATGTTTTTCCATATACTAACACATCTCCCGTATCATCACAAATTTTTTCAAATTCGATGATATCATTTTTTTAGTCATTAAATTTATGTCTTGAGCTTTTGAAGAAATTTCAAAATTGTTAAATTTGAGGACAGAACGTGTATTTCTTTTCAATATTGTAAATGACGAATCTCTTATTATTTCAATGTCTTTCTTTATAAGTGTATTACATTCACTGAGCCTTTTCGCTACTTGAGACAGTGCTTTATTTCCTTGTCGAAGCATATTTTTTATCACATATAATTTATTTTCAAATGGGTATGCATTAAATGTCTGCAAACAGCCAAACCTTTCGACTTCAGCAGTAACGTGCGAGAGATTTTGCACGTTACTGGTAAAGTAACTATATAATCAACGCCATAAAAATCTTTATACAGGAGAATTTTCGACAACGGTAAAAACTGGAGAAATTTTAGTGTGGAGCAAATGGTTACTGCACAAAAAAGTGTCAAAAATGTTCGTTTACATCGACACTCAGTACATCCGGTAGTATTACTATACTCAAATAATAAAAGAATGTAACTGGTAAAATTAGAAATAATAATGAACATGTAACTCTTAAAATTTTAACGAATAATTTAGAGATGGGTAATTCATTCAGAAACATGACAGGTGGAAGTGTGGTGACACTAAAACCACCTGTTCAAGTGATGTATGCAAAAATGTCCTGCGCAAATCAGACAGGAATGCTGTCCGGGGCAACTCACTTGGTTGTATAAACCAAGTGAGTTGTCTGCCCTGTTTCAATGGGCCACGCATCCAGACCTTTGGTGAAGATTTCTTCGACCACATCGAAAAAAGGAGTAGTTGGATCAGGTGGGAAGAACCTCCAACAGATCATACTTAGATTGACAACAACACTGGAAGAATTGCACCAGCAAGTAAAAAAAGAAGGAGGTAGGATAAAAATGGGAACTGCAGTGTGGAGATCCATGGAAACACTGAAGATAGAGACTCCAGGTGACGAAATGGAAGTTCAAGTTGTGGGTTCTGGAAAGATGCTCATGGGAAGGAATAGGAACTAATATGTTTTGATCGATGTTTGGGTCGAACGGGGGCACGGGGCTCTCTCCTTCCACCTGACACAGATGATCACCGGGCACGGCTGCTTTGGTAGATACCTGTGCCGGGTGGCGGGTAGGGAGCCCACGGAGACGTGCCACCACTGTTCGGTGGCAGTCGCGGACACGGCGCGTCACACGCGCGAGGAGTGCCCAGCTTGGGCGGTCCCTCGCGCCGCCTTGTCCCCGACAGTCGGGGCAGTCTTAACAATAGTTTCTAGTTAGAAAATTAAATTTATACATATGCAAAAAATAAAATAAAAAAGTTAACTAATATAAACCAAGAAGCAAATAAATTAATTTACAAATTGAACCAACATACTTATATTATTATACCAACAATTTATACAGACAGAAATATGGTTAACTGAATGTCGTCAGTACCCTAGATTTAAATGCAACCAATGAATCAGAAAATATATCGATATCATGTACTTTACTGTGTACGCTGTTGTATTCGTTACACATTCTTATTGCAGGTGAGTAGGAACCGAGATTAGTTTTAACGGATGGTATATGGAACGTCTTAGTTAATGGATGACGAGGTATTCTACTCGGTACCGTCAATGATATACCGTTGAGAATGTCGCTGGAGTCGATAATGTTGTTTACTATCTTGTAAAGAAGAATTAAATCGTGAGTTTTGCGGCGATTATATAGGGACTGCATATTGAAAAAAATTAAGCGTTGACCGTAACTACAGCGGTGAGTGATACCTGGTGTGATGAACGCGAGATATCGCGTGAAAGCACGTTGTATACTTTCGATGCGTTGTGAGTGGACAGTGTAAAGAGGATTCCAAATTTGGCACGCATACTCCAGATGGCTACGAACTAAGGTATTGTACAACGTGATCCTGGTGCGTTGTAATTTGAAGCCTTTTGTATTGCGTTTAATAAAGCCAAGCATTTGAGCTGATTTCTTTACAACATGATCAATGTGTGCATTAAAACGAAGCTCTCCATCCATTACGACGCCAAGATCTCTCATCTTGTCAACTTTATGTATGATCGTGCCATCAATATGATAGTGGGAGTCAATCGATTTCTTTTTTCTGGTGAATCTCATGTGGAAGCACTTATTTGTATTCAGTTCCATGAAGTTGTTAGTGCACCATAGATTGACCCTAGACAAATCAGCTTGAACCTTTGAAATATCCTCCGAGGACTTTATTCTCATATAAAGTTTTAAATCGTCGGCGAATAAGAGAAAATGGCAAAATCTAATGACATAACATAAATCATTGATAAAAATAGAAAATAAGACTGGTCCAAGGTGGGAGCCCTGAGGTACCCCAGAGACGGCATAATAGGGATTAGACGGATAACCGTTTACTGAAACGGTTAAAAGTCTTTTTGCTAGATAGGACTTGAACCAGTCCAATAAAGATCCCAATATCCCGAAGTGTTTTAATTTTTTAATAAGCAGATTGTGATTCACTCTATCGAAAGCACTAGCAAAGTCGGTATATATAGTGTCTACCTCGCAACCATGATCAAGCTCAGCAGTCAAATCAGAGACAAATGAGTGAAGGTTGGTTACGGTAGAACGACCTGATCTAAAGCCGTGTTGTTTTGGACACAAGATACTCTCAACATGGGCTGTTAGAATGGGACATACAAGAGATTCAAACAATTTGGAGAGACATGATAAAATAGCTATTGGACGATAGTTCCTAGCATTACTTGGATCTCCTTTTTTGTATAACGGTATTATTCTTGCTCTTTTCCACTCATCTGGAAAACATCCGTCTCTTAGGGATCTATTGAAGATTAATGTCAAGGGCAGAGCAAGAGCAGAACAACAACGTTTAACAAACACAGGGGGTATATTATCGGGACCTGAACCTTTGCAAGTATCGAGCTGTTTCATTTTATGAAGGACATTGCGCTCAGTGAGTTGTATGTTATTCATAGATTTATTGTGAGGATGAAGGTCATCCAAAGGCCAAGGCCAAAGGAGTCGCAGTGATGGCTCCACAAAGGCTTACGGTTGTTGCATCTACTTACGAGCCATTGGTGATAACGGTATTTCTGTTCATTTACTTATGGCCAAGTCAAAGGTAGCCCCGTTGAAACCACTTACGGTCAATCGCCTTGAGCTTTGTGGTGCCGTTCTACTTTCTCGAATTTTAAAGCACATGTGGAACCTCCTCCACATTCATATCAATCTCACTCAAATGCAAGCATTTACTGATAGTAAAACTGTTTTATCGTGGCTTAAAACCGAACCACACAAACTTAAAACTTTTGTATCTCATCGTGTGGTTAAGATAACTGACAACGTTAGTGCCGACTTGTGGCGACATGTGTCTACACAGGACAATCCGGCTGACCACTGCAGTCGAGGACTTACCTGTTCTGAACTCGTATCTATCCCCTCCTGGTGGTCAGGTCCTAAATGACTATCTGAAGAGTGTGACAGATGGCCTATCAATCAAACGGTCGAACCGTTAAGTACAATTCCAGAATTGAAAACTGTTCATGTTACTCATGTTGTGAGTGATCATGAAAACTTCAACGTTTTGTCAAAACTTTTAAATAAGTTTTCTTCATTTTCTCGGACACAGCGCGTGCTAGCCTGGTTTTATTAATAATTTAAAACAAAAGCCCAATTGTAGACTCGTTATTATTTCGTTTCGTTTCGTTAATTAGTTCGATACATTCAAACTAACTCTTTTTCTGATGAGATTAAACCAAAACTGTTCTCGCCCTATTCAAAAATTAAATCCTTTTATCGATGATGCGGGTTTACTTCGAGTGGGGGGACGTTTAAAAAATTCCAACTTATCGGAATCGGCTACGCATCCTTTCTTACTTTCAAAAGATTCGCAGTTATCAAAACTTTTAATCGATTGTTACCATCTTCTTTACTTACACTGCGGTCCTCGAACTTTGCAATCGTTGATATAAAGACGATTCTGGATATTAGGTATCCGTAATTTAATCCGATCGCGGTTATCGAAATGCGTACCGTGTTTTAAGGCTAAACCTATTTTAGTTCAACCTATGATGGGAGATCTTCCTCCGTTCAGAGTTCAACCATCGCGTTGTTTTCAAAACGTCGGGATAGACTTTGCGGGACCATTCATAGTAAAAGAAAGCCGACGACGCAACGCTCGGACGTACAAGGCTTATGTCTGCATCATAGTTTGCCTCGCGATCAAGGCAATTCACATTGAGCTAGTGACCGAGCTATCAACTCCTGCTTTCTTAGCGGCGCTTGATCGATTCGTATCAAGACGCGGCCTTTGTAACTCAATTTTAACCGATAACGGTACTAATTTTGTAGGTGCCAAGCACTATTTTGATGAAATTCATCAATTTCTTAATAAACAATCTTCCGATATCGAATCCAATCTTCCTAAGCGTAAAATTATTTGGAAATTTAACCCTCCAACTGGAAGTCATTTTAAGGGAATTTTCGAAAGTGGAGTTAAATCCATGAAGTCTCATTTAAAGCGAGTGGTAGGCACTCAAGTTTTGACTTTTGAGGAATTAGCCACCATTCTGACTAAAATTGAAGCTGTGCTCAATTCTCGGCCTCTTTGCGTTATTTATACAGATCCAAGGGAAGTAGATATTCTTACTCCTGGACATTTCTTAGCAGGGTGACCTCTGGTATCTTTGCCTGAACCAAATCTAATTGACACTTACGTCAGTCCTTTAGCAAGATGGGATATGCTTAAAAAACTTACTCAATGTTTCTGGCGCGCTTGGCAGCGTGATTATCTTCATACTTTGCAACAAAGGTCGAAATGGACTATTAATACCGACAACGTCAAAATTGGAAACGTTGTTCTGATTGTCGATCAAAATCGTCCCTCTTTAGAATGGCGTTATGGTAAAATCGAAAGTGTGCATCCTGGCACCGATGGTGTGGTACGAGTGGTCACTCTCCGCACTAATAACGGTCTCCTTCGTAGACCTGTCGCAAAGATTTGTCCTTTACCTATTCAACATTAAAACCTTTCTGCCTTTTAATTTTCTACTTAGTTCTTTACTTTTAACTTAAGTTTAGTTTAATACTAGGATAGGAACTGGAATAGTTACCATAAGGATGTTCTACCGATCATGGACGACTGTAACTAATTTTAGTATTTCAATTATGAAATCCTTAGATGATTTCAAGTGGGGGGAAATGTTAGAGCATATAATCCTTTGATTCCTTCCACCTTTCCTTCTTGGTGTTATTTGCGCAACTGTCATCGAACGCGGTTGACGTAAAACAGTCATCTGAACTCGTTCGCGCCAACGCCATCATTTAAAGCGCGTTGGACGAAAATAATCTAAAAGTGCTGGAAAACTGTGTTATTGTGTAATTTATATATTCCGTTGTTACCCCGGGGTGCTCTGAAGTGAGAACTAATCAACAAACTATATTATATCTACCTACCGCGTGTCGTCAAGAAACGTGTGCTGCGTGATACCTACAGCCAGAGCCCGAGGTAAGACACCTATATTTCCTCTTCTCCTCCTTCCTCCCTCACATGCAGGGTCTAAATTATATTATCTCATATCCTTACCGAGAAGGTGTTAGACCTCCACCGAAGTTTCCTTGGAGAAAGCTAACATCTTCCACAATATAATAACCTTTTATGAAAGCTCTTGCAGGAGAATCGCAGATAAAACATCTTAAGTTTATTTTTATCGTTTTATTTAGATGTTCAATGTGAATACCATTTTCAAGAAGTAAAAGCATCTCGTCCACAAAATCTTTGAGATAGGCATCCAGGGGTATTGGTTCACCACTTCCATAATATATACCTATTATAAATGGATCTAGATCTCTTGTTTGGAAATTTTATGAATTTAAATGGATAGAATCTAAAACATTTATTGGACCCGCGGAATTAAGGATTTTTGTCCAAGGAATAATGACCCCATTATGCCAATATTCACCACCACGTTCGATTGTCTTCAGAGTGATGTTTCTAGGTGTATGTAATATAGCACGAGGATCTTTATGCAAAATGTAAGGAATTCTCTCATTTAGTATTTTATAAGGCACATTAAATAAGTTATCTGGATACATCCACCTATCTACCCATATTTACAATGTATTAAAAACATGAGTGAATAAAAAAAAATATGCTTCAATTATTATGTAGTGTAACACTAACTTAATCTTTACATAGGATGTCTAGGTGACAGTTGAAGTTTTTTACTATCTTGTGAACTAGAAACGAATAATTGGAAAGTATTCGTTTCTAACACCGTGCCACGAATATGTCACATGGAGGGAAAGTACCTTGAATATTGTAGATGGAACATTTTACTGAAATAAGACATTATTTAAATTTTAAGAACCAAACTGCATTCATAAACATTTAAATAATTACATCGTTGGACCGGGAATCGAACTCGTTAAAAAATAATCATACCGTTCGAAATAAAAGAAAGACCATGAATTATGAGACTGAATTAGGAATTAAGACAATGAATGTGTTACGTAGAAAATTCGGCACCGTAAAAATTTCTGTACTTACGGTTCCTGTGGGCTCATTCCCATATTACCATCAATTCCAATACATTAAATTTTGATTTCGTAGCTTCCTTTTTACTACATTTCATCTATAATTGCACATAATTTGGATTTAATTATGTTTTGAAATGGTTTGTTTACATCGATCGAACTGATGGATCGATCTGTCATTTAATGTCAATCTGACGTGTGTGTGTGTGTGATGTTCCTGCGCGGCGGTATTATAGATAATTTTTTGCCGGTCACTAGTCGAATGTTCCTGTCAAGGAAGGTGGGAGATCGGTCACCGCTAATCATTCAAGGCGAGGACTATCCCACCCCTATGAGACTATATATTGGTTCTGGGCGTTCACTCTTTTTTTTGATCTTCGGAATCGCGTGTGCCGCTTTGGCACCAAGCCCCGATGCACCTTTATTTTTTAAGTTTTGTGTGGACCAACGACCGGTGCGTGTCTTGGACTAGAAGCCAGACACGCCACGCGTTTATTCAAACATTCCGTTAACAAAAAGGGAAGATTTTGCCGCACACGCGGGTGGTGTTCCGCGTGTTAGTTGGGGTGGACATTGTTCAGCATTACTCCCCAGGGCAAGAACATTTTCCTCCATAAGGGGGAGTTCTGTACGGGCCGTGAAGGGTTTCATACGTGTAGTATTTTGTAAGGGCCGTGAAACGTTTCGGTGCGGGTCGTGACGCGCTTGGTACGGGCCGTGAAGACAGCTTACGGGGTGTGCCGTGTGGAGCGGAAGCCGGACACGTGGCGCTTGCCTTGCATGCTTGCTGGGCTTCTTTCCGCTGTGCTTGTCGGTTGTGCTTCGCTTGAAGGATGCTGTAGCGGTACCCCATATTACTTATACTTTACTAGTCCCTTATAAGTAACGTTCCTTCAGAACAAAAACCTTAATAACAAATTTTTCTTTAAAACTTTCTAAACGGGCTGACAGCCGTTTCTGTCAGTGGCGCTCAACTATTGTTTCTATATAAACCAAATCACAACCTTACTCCAGACCCACGCGCTGAGTCTAGCTGGCTCTCATTTTAATGCTTTTTGTCTAGCATAATATTTAATTTTAAGTTCATAAATAAATAAAGTTTCTTTTAAACCGGGGAACTTTTGTTTTTTTTTTAACATTCTATGTGAAATTTTGTTCAGAAAAATTGAAAGCTCACATTGCCGTAAGGACATACAACACATAACATTATCGTAAGTACCTATTACTAATAAATGTACCCATTTGAGAAGTACGCATCATTTCCCTATTATAATGCATGATAAAATGACAAAGAGATACGTGATACGAAACGACGAACAACGATGAATCGGCCGAATGTTCGCACATTTCCTAACTCGAAAATCCTTCGTTCGGTCGGTCGTGTCGGGCGATCCATTCGTTCCGACCGAACTTTATATGACGTTTGTTTTATCGTAAACCCTACTCCGAACAAAATTTACCCGTCCGATAATTTGAGATTGACATGAGTTTCATCGTTGATTTATGTCAAAATTCACGACAATAAAATAGTTGTGATCATCGGAAGTACAAAAATTTTATGAATTGTTAGCTTTTTTTATATAATTTTAATTAATAGAAAATTAAAAATTAAGAACTTATTAAGGATGAATTTTGTCAATATTAAAACCAAGCCAAAATATTACAATGTTTATCATCACAACTACTACAATCACTACTACACTACTACAAGTGGGTAGATGAACACTGCCACATTCAACACTGGCTCCGTATTTATTTTTGAATTAAAATTAATTAAACCAGTTATTATGTGCTAAAACAATATTAACGTGCTAACGCAGCTGTGACTTAATCAAAAAATTGTTAGTGACTATAAAAGTTCATGATTATTGAAAATATCTACACAAATTGAATTTACAGATCTGGACCTACCTTCAAGACCTGGTACGACGCTGTCACCGGGAACGCAAGATTCCTCTCAAGATTCAAGTCAAAGTGAATTTAGAGATCTGGAACTATCTTTTTTCTAAAAACAATTTTCACAGTTCGACAGTTTCAATTATCATAGTCATAATTAATTAATAAATAAACAATATAGGTAATTAGTTTTTCTTACCTTAAACATATCGCCAACTTCTCTTCAGGGCTAATGGCATTTCTCATGTGTGTATCTTGTTTTCTCAAATCCTTATCTAACTTGATAGGTCAAAGGTAGACATTTTTTAATCGTCTTCTCGTAATGCACTCATTAACGTATGGAAAGTTCAAAAAATTGCTCTTTGTTTTAAAATTGGATGCACCCAGTGTTTTCTTTTTATTCTTCTTTTTTTTGTTTAGATCGAAGGTAATACCAACACAAGTAGTCATATTCACGTCCATCGTGTCGGATAGTTCGTCCAAGACTGAAGTCTGAATCACGAATTCAGTGTGAACATCTATTCGGATATTTTGATGAATCATGAAAAAACTCGATTCCGTATGCAATGTGAACGTTCATCCATCATTACGTATCGCCTTTTTGACGAATCGTCGTTGACGGACCCAGTGCGAATGAGCACTTACTTGTTCAACATGTATTTTTAATGCTGCTATCTGCTTTGAGTTTTTTTGAGCTTTACTTCATCTTTAGAGCTAGGTGTAGACTTAGAGACAGAGGGTGGTCGTATGAGGGTACATTTTTTGGCTTGAAACAAACATGACAAGCCTTTAAATCCTTTGTCAGCCATCACTGCTTTGTTAGGCGGTAAACACTGTAAGAAATTACAATCTTGTACTATCATAACATCAGTAGCCCTTCCACCATATCCATCAGAGATAAAATTGATCAAGCCATCAGCCGTACATGAAATTGAATACTTTAAGGCAGGGTTTCCCAAACCATTTCCCGACCCATAGTACCACCGTACCTATAGTACCAACCGTCCGAGCCAGCGGCCGGGCGGCGGGCGACTGACGACTGTCTTGACTGACGACGCGCGATCGGCGCGCGTGCTGAGGGGAGCGGGACGGGCGGGAGGCGAACGAACGCATTTCGCGAGTCTTTTGTTTTACGAAGTTCATTTTGCGATGTGTCGATTGTGTGATTGTAATCTCATTTGAAAATAGTTAGTTACGTTTGAAGATAATAATGGAAAAGTGGTTAAAACGGGTAGCAAAAACTACCTTGCCGCCGCCAGTTGATTGCGAAAATAGTAGTGAAAATACAGATGATCTTTTGAGTGACAGAAGCGGCACTGAGTCTGACTTACAAATCCTTCAACAAGTCGCGTCGAGTCAACGAAACGTCGGAAAGTGGTGAGAAAATATGACCCGGAATATCTGAAACTAGGATTTACTTGGAATCATGATACGACAGATCCGCGTCCTCAATGTGTGATTTGCTACGAAATATTAGCGAATGAAAGTATGCGCCCAAGTAAGCTGACACGTCATATACGAAACAAAGCATTCCTATTCTATAAACAAGCCAGTAGACTTTTTTCAAAAAAAATTGTTAGAAATGAAGTCTTCTAAAAACATTGTTTCTCATTTCATTAATATCAATGAAAATGCTGTATATGCATCATACCTCATTAGCTTAAGAATCGCTAGAGCAGGTAAGCCTCATACTATTGGCGAAGACTTAGTATTACCATCGATTAAAGATGCTGTTGGAGCGATGTTTGGAGAAAAAGAAGTAAAAGAAATCGAGCGCATACCACTATCGAATAATACTGTTGCGCGAAGAATTGACGAAATGGCTGAATGGACAGAAGATGAATTAATCCAGCGAATAATTAATAGTAAATATTATGCTCTGCAACTAGATGAGTCTACAGACGTGCAAGGCCTATCTCAATTAATTGTTTTTGCGCGTTATATATGGCAAGAAGACGTGCATGAAGACATTTTGTTTTGCAAGCCAATTATTCGTGGAACAGCTGAGGTAATTTTCAACGTAATTGATTCCCATATAAAAGGAAAAGGTATACAGTGGAAGAACTGCGTCGGTATATGTACTGACGGTGCGCGGGCATTGTGCGGGAAACAAAGCAGCGTGGTTACAAGAATTCTTGAACAAAGTCCCTATGCTTCGTGGACACACTGTAGCCTTCATAGAGAAGCACTGGTTTCCAAAGCATTGCCTGATGATTTCAAAACAGTTCTAAATACAGCTGTTAAAATTTTAATTATATTAAAACAAGACCCTTGCAAGCTCGCTTATTTCAAAAGCTGTGTGAAGAAATGGGTAGTCTTCATACATCTCTCCTGTTGCATACCGAAGTGCGTTGGTTATCCAGGGGAAAAGTACTGACACGATTAGTGGAATTACGCCATGAAGTTCTAATTTACTTGGAAGGAAAAACTGAATATATAGAACATCTAATGGATGAAGAATTTATTCTCAAGCTCACATATTTAGCGGATATTTTTTCGAAGTTAAATGAACTCAATTTGTATTTGCAAGGTTCAAGGGGATCAGATATTTTAGCAGTTCACGATAAAATTCGGGCGTTTATGAAAAAGCTTTTGCTGTGGAAGAGTTGGATTGAGAATGGGAAGTACGATTGTTTTGAAACACTTGAAACGTTTATTGTTGAAAACCAAATATGAACGTAGTATTTGCAATTTCTGCACATTTATCATTGTTAACACGTTAAACGCCATGGGGGACAACATATGGGCCTCACTTGTTTAGTAAAAGGAGCCAGGTTAAAAATGCTTGATTGCTACGTTTTACATATAAGTTTTTATTGCTTTAGGGGCTAGAAAATGTGCCAAATCACATTATGTAAATCGAAGAAAAGTTAATTTTGACTTTATTTTACCAAAATACTACTGTCACTCAACAGTTGCCCCCCATGGCCCACGCGGAAATAAATCGTGTTGTTCGTTGGCGGGGGCCGCGGGGGTCGGAGTGTCGGTCATCCCCGCGCATGCCCTGCCGGCCGTCGCGATACGCGATTCCCGCGCACCCGCGCAGTGACCGTTTGAACTACCTATATTGATTACGTTTCGACTCGCGAATTTTCTGTTTATTTGTTTACGTAAAATAAATGGTTTTTTATTGCATTTCATTAATTGTTTAATATAATATAATGGATGAGTTCGAATATTTCGAAATAAATCAGGAAGATTTATCACAAATAGAAGAATTAGAAATCACCTTGCTGAATAATAGTTTCCATGTAAGCTCTGAAGAAGAAGATGTAAATTTTCATCCAGTTACGCGTAAACGTCGTCGTATCATGGTGATAGACAGTGAAGAGAGTGATGCGGAAGATCATGCAGTTCCAGATACCTCAGGAAACACAACGCCGTTTACACGTACATGGACACTACCAACAGGTAACCAGCGTCGAATTATACCTTTCACAGGAAATCCTGGTTTGCCTACTAATCTCCGCTTAGCAATGACTAACAAATCGCCTGCAGATTTTTACTCTCTTTTAGTTCCCGATGATGTTTTTATGCAGATAGTAGAAGATACAAATCAGTTTGCTATCGACAAAATCTCCGGGCGCGTGGCTTCAAAAGCAGCAAGAATCCGTAACTGGTCTCCTTCTAACGTGCATGAAATGAAAGGCTTTTTTGCATTGATTATTTTTATGGGATTGGTAAAACTTCCAAAGCTTTCTGATTATTGGTCTAAAGATGAAATAACAGGTCATTCATTTGCAGCAACAATTATGTCCCGTAATCGATTTGAACTGCTTCTTCAAATGCTTCATTTTTCCCAGCTTGATAATGCTCACAAGTCTGATAGGTTACATCGCGTCAGACACTTACTGGAGGTCATGAACACAAATTTTTCAAGGCATTATACTCCTGCCGAAGATATATGCATTGACGAAAGCGTTGTGCCATTCCGCGGCAGAATCATTTTCCGTCAATATAACAAACAAAAACGCCATAAATATGGCATAAAAGAGTTTAAATTATGCACTCTACCTGGGTATACATACAAAATCAATATTTATGCGGGAAAAGAAAACGATCAAGTGAATACTACGCCGGCAAACGTTGTTATGTCTCTTTGCAGTGGCTTGTTGAACAAGGGTCACACGTTATATACTGACAATTGGTATACGAGTATTGATTTAGCAAGGACTCTGTTGAAAAATGAAACACATCTTGTCGGTACTATTAGAAAAAATAGAAGGAATATTCCTAAAGATGTCGCTAATGCTAAACTGAAGACAGGTGAATATATAGCTAGAGAGAGTGAAGATGGAATTACTATCATGAAGTGGAAAGATAAAAGAGACGTACTTGTTCTTTCGACAAAACATTCCGACCGTTTCCAGACAATTATAAAGCGAGGAAAAGCGGTATTGAAGCCCAAAATCGTGCTCGATTATAATAGGGCAAAAGGAGCTGTCGATTTGTCCGACCAAATGGGGGCTTATTCCACGCCATTAAGGAAATCAGTCAAATGGTACAAAAAAGTTGCCATTAACTTGCTGTTGAATACTGCAGTTATCAATGCACTAGTATTATATCAAGCAGTAACCGGGACGAAAATCCAAATTGTTGAATTTAGGAAACAGGTGTTGAAGGGCCTGTTAATAAGAAGTGAAGCCTCAAGTCAAGTTTCAAGACCAATCAGAATGAGGCATAAGCTTGCGAAGAAAGACGGCACCAGTAAAAATTGTCGACGAACATGTCAGCAGTGCTACAGAGACAATACAAAAGTAATGGGACGAGTATTAGCCAAAAACAAGACGAAAAAAGTTGTAACTTTTTGTGAAACCTGCCCTAACAAACCATTTCTTTGTTTTGAATGTTTTCATAAAATTCATTAAAAATAATGTAGTAGTAACGTTGATATTGATCTCAACCTAAAGTCTGATTTAATTTTGTTTCATTTAATAAATAGTAACTTTAAATAATTATATTTCTGATTTGCAAACATGTAGTTTAATTCATCAAACTATCCCCGAAAAATCAGTTGTGTAGTACAACTTTAACCAGACTCTAACAAGTTAATTAAATCGTAACAGTATACAGTATTTCACAACACATTATAAATAGTAATTTTATGGAAAAATATAAAATAAAACATTATCATACACACTTTTTCCATTAGAACTTTCAAAAAAGTCTTGTCCTGACATAATCTGTCATATTTTTCTAAGTCATATTTTTTACTAAAAACCAAATACAATCTATTTATCTGCAGGGCCGTGGGGGTCACGTCAAATACAAATTAACTTCAAATCTGTGCTCGACGGCCCAATAGCGATACTTAAAATCGCCTCTAACTCGCGGTCATATGTTGTCCCCCGCGGCCCCAACGGAACTATTGTATGTCGACCACACGGTGTCCCCCACGGCCCAAACAGAAAAACTGAAAAATTTAAGCGGCGTTCAACGTGTTAAAAAAAAAATTGACGACAATTTCGGCGAGGAGATGAAAAAGCTCGACTTGATGAATTGGATTTGTAACCCATTTCAAGACCCCCTACCAACTGGTATGTCAACAAAAGCAAGTGAAGAACTAATTGATTAATCAGAAGATTCGTCACAAAAAAATAGTTTCAATCGTAAGCAATTAACGAAATTCTGGCTCTCAGTTGCTGGTAGTCATCCATGCCTGTTTGATGAAGCTATGAAAGTCCTCCTCCCCTTTACTACCTCATACTTATGTGAAGCTGGGTTTTCGAATATGGTGAACATTAAAACTAAATACCGAAATAAATTGGACTTATCAAACTCACTGCGATTAAAAGTAACTAAAGTTGAAGTTGATGTCAAAACTGTAATGGCGAAACATAGGAAACAATTTCATCCTTCCCATTAAATTTATATAATTAAGTAATAAAAGATTGTATTAAAACAGTTTGTTATTTCAAAAGTCCTTTATTAATATTGCTAACGCTTAGTTTTCCTAGAGGTGGGTCCCGAGTTTGTAAACTTAAATCAGATGAGTCGTAGCCCAGTCAACGTTGGGAACCACTGCTTTAAGGTTGGTGGACTGCGTCTGATGGCTTTTCAATCTGAATTTCTAGGCAATCAATGATGGAAACGACATTTGCATACCTACTCCTAAAAGTAATTTATCTTCAATATAAGAAGTGCAGGGCTCTATTTGATGACCATCACATACTTCAATATGGTAAGTACTGGGTCCTGCTTGATTAATATTACATACATTTGTATGGGAAGTACTAGGACTTGCTTCGAAATCACTTCTTTGTGGAGGTTCACAAATTTCTAATATATTACTCTTGAGAGCATACTCTGAAAGTTTCATTTACTAGTGCTAGTCTTTGCCTTTTAACTACGGCCATTCTTTCAACTGATGGTGGCATATTCCGATTTTGTCACAAAAAATATATGAGGCACAACTCCTTTCCTTGATCTTAGATTGCATTTTTCTCCTGCCTGTTTCATTATGTTATATTCAATATAATGGAGCGTTCAAGTATTACGTAACGCAATATTTTATCGGAAAAAAGCCAGCAGATGTAATGACATGGTTGGATTTAGAGAACTTCATTTCAGACAAGAACAAGGTCAATATAAAAATATTTATAAAAAGAATAAAAATACTGCAATGATTGCTCCAACTGTAATACAACAGGGAGTGACAGGAAAACAGCTAAAATTGAGAAATGTCACAAAATTGCTTGATACGCATTACGGTGACGATTGTCGTAATTTAGATATCTTGGAATATTTCGCTCGAGTGGTGCCACAAGACAGTTCGGTAGAACATGATGATCACTAGGACGATGATAACCCTGGCGAGTCATTGTGCAAACCACAAGAGGAACTACTATCATTAATAATTTAGTTACCTACAGGTTGTACATGTTAATAATGTTACTGCATATAAATAAAGAATTATTTTTAATACATGCGTGTTTTAATTTGTATTTCTAATACATAGAGGGTATGCCATCTCACCCTACATACTCTGTTGAAGGAAGTTTTAATAAATTAAGAAGTTACTACTAATAATTAGTAAAAAAATTGTAACTAATTAGTATATTTGTAAAGTAGTTATAGCGATAATAATTAGCACAGATTTACCTTTTTTGTTTTAGAATGGCGCCATATATTAGAAAAACAGAAAGGCAAGATTGGGATGGCATATGGCAGCAAAAGCATAGAATGTTCCAGCTACTACACTCCGACGTCGAGCAGAAAAAGGAGAATCTTCAAAAGGTTACTTAGGTGGTTATAAAACTACATATACCAAAAATCTTGAAAAACAAATAATTGAACACTGATGTACAAAAACTAGAGGTGCGTTTTTTTGGAATGACTACAACTGATTTGAGGAAGCTTGCCTACCAAATAGCTATTTCTAAAAAAATCCTCATAGACTTTCCGCGGAAAATGAAATGGCAGGTTTGGACTGGTTGAGAGGCTTTAGAAAAGGAAACCCGTCTGTATCACTTCGCATTCCCGAAGCTACATCGGCAGCCAGAGCGCGAGGCTTCGACAAAGTCCAAGTCAAAACATTTATCACGTTGTTAACTGATGTTACCAAACAGCATAACTTAGAACCCCATCAGATTTGGAATGTGGACGAATCTGGATTTAGCACAGTTCCATCACAAAACCCAAAGGTATTTGCGACAAAAGGCAGAAAACAAGTTGGTGTATTAACGAGTGCTGAAAGAGGTCAGCACTTTATGATGGTTTGCTGCGTCAATGCTCTTGGAACTTTCATACCTCCAGCCTTCATTTTCCCCATAAAAATATGAAAGCAGAACTAATAGACCGTTGGTTTTGCCCAAGAAAAAGGATGGATGAATGAGGAGGTATTCCTTAAGTGGATGCAGCATTTTGTTTAATACGCAAAGCCATCAAAAGAAGCCAAGGTTTTGTTGCTACTAGATGGACACTCAAGTCACAAAAAAATTTATGTATTAACTTATGCCAAAGAAAACGACATAATCCTATTCTGTTCCCCCCACACTGCACTCACAAAATGCAGCCTCTAGATGTGAGCTTCTTTGGTCCACTTAACACATTCTACAATCAAGAGTTGCGTATTTGGCTAAGGGACCATCCCGGAAGAACTGTTACGCAATTCCAAGTGGCTGAGCTATTTAAACAAGCGTATTTGCGAGCTGCCACAGAGAACAATGGTCAGAATGGGTATGTTGCAAGTGGTGTTTTTCCTTTAAATGAGAATATTTTTGCGGAGTGGATGTTTCCACCTGCAGATGTTACAGACAATGATATTGGAGAGTCATCCGTCTCTATTCTGTCGAATGACCATAGTAAGCCGCAGCCTTTAGATGCCCAGATCTCCCAGTCGCATGAACTAGCTGAGGCAGGGCCTTCAGAACCAGTGAGCTCTCAGTCCAATGATAAAACTAACCTACGAGTAGTATGGTACTATAGGTAGTATGTTATCGTTCGCTTTTTTGTTTTCAGGTATGGACCAAAATATTTGCAACAACGCATTTGTAACCACAACACACCATCGTTTAAATGCAGTAAACTGACAATGTCTAATTTGCGTAGAATTCATAAGAATTTTTATTCACATTTTCATTCTCTTAAAATACTGCACAATTACATCAACAAATAAATTCAAGAAAAATCTACACAAATTTAAAGGAAAAAAGGAGACAATAACTAAATATGGAGTAATAACCGATAAGTAGAAAATAACTATCTATAAATTTTTTTTTTACATATCTTCGGTATCACCAAGCACCGAGTAGCCCTTTGTGATGCAAAAGTTTTATCACACTGGAGAAGTCAGGACGGAACACCGCGGAGGAGACCGTAAAACATTGCATAATTAAAATGCGTAGAATCCCACTATTGTCGCAAATCCAAGACAGCCGAACGAAAATATTTTCCATCCGAATTAAATATCAATAGATGATACATGGGATTATAGCCTTTGCCTCCGTTGAAACCTCCTGCAGGTTTCAACCTACCATCAACTTTTACTTAGCCATTCAAATCCGATGCAATTCAATTTAGGTGCCTAAACTGAATCGCTAAGATTCGTACCATGAAGTGCCTTTTGCTGACTGGCGTTTGAATCGCTCACGGAGGAATGAACGAACGAAATTTGTCTCTGGTCCGCGGTGAGAAAGAGATAACGCTATACCGTCATTGCATAAGTCTGTCTCTTTTACTCGAACCATATGTGTTGCGTTTCGAAACCTAATTGATATCATTTAGCGGTTTCTATGTGTAAAAATAACAACAAATATATTTTGAAATTGCGCTATTTAGCATCAAATTAAATACCACTAAGACTTTTTAAGTATTAAATTACTAATTAGTACCAATAAATAACAGTAATTTATATAATTTTTTACATTACAAATTAAAGGTTTGTTTAGTGTTGTCGTAAAAATAAATTGATTATGACGAGTTTAGAGCGCACCTCCACTCATGTTGGATTTGACAGAAGGCGGTTGTTATTGTTGAGATTTGTTTTGAAAGTATCTTTAACTATTATTGAAAGAAAATTACGTGTTATTATTAGTACATTTATTTTATTTATAAGTGTTTTTAATGTTTCACTGACTAAAACTAATTGGTAATACAAATAAGGGCGCAAGTATCCTTATGTAGTTTGTGTAATAATGTTATATTTTCATAATGTAAACTTACAAACTTCTCTATCTCAACTTAAGTACCAATGTATTTTAAGTGGTTTTTTTACAGTGATGTATCGCGTGGAAGAGTAACGTACGGTCAACTTGAACAGCTTTGGGAATTTCTGAACCGAAATAAAGCCATAGCAACGGGCTTTAATAAAAAATCCTCAGTTCTTATACCAATTGTTTAGACAATCGATATCTCTTTATGAATTCTGCATCTTTCAAATAAAAGGGACCCGATTGTTACCGTTTTAGATGTATTTTATGTCGCCGTGTTGTGTTTATTTCATTATAATTTTCCATGAATTCAAAAAGGAGTAACTCGTCAGACATCTACAATAAAAAATGCTTTACAAATCCCTTGTTTACATTAACATATAAGAAACACAAAATATACAACTGAAATACCTTGAATTAAGTAAATTTTCACTATTTTTTTAAAGTTATTAACAAAACGATTCACTTCACGCCAAGAAAGAAGCAACTTTTATTGGATCGCTTAATTTGACACTTAAACTATCCAATTTAGGTTGATATGTCACCTCATGGTACGAAAAATGAACGAATGAAAACAGTTTGCCATCCAATTGCAGACTTGATTTGGCGTCCACCTAAACTGGATCGCGTTAATGACGTCGTGGTATGAAATAGCGGGGCAGTTTATTTTAGGTCGTCAATTGAATCGCAATAAGAGTTCATGGTAGGCCTGCTGGTCTGTTCTGGAGTCTTTGCAATGGTGCCAAGTTGATTGGCGATACGTCCAAGTGCTGAGAGGACTGTATGACACCGCGACTATGACCGCCCAAGTACAAAATCAGCAGACTGAACATATCTCCTTACATAGAGGAGTGAGACAAGGGGACGTTATTTCTCCCAAATTGTTCACTTAAACTCTGGAGGATATGTTCAAGTCCCTAAATTGGAAAGGACGGGGCATACATTTTTAACGGCGAGTACCTCTCACACCTTATATTTGCGGATGATATCGTCATCACGGCGGAAACCGTGCAAGATCTTCAATTCATGCTGACTACCCTGGCTGATTCTTCTGCACTCATCGGTTTCATGATGAACTTCTCGGAATTTTTCGGATGAACTATGATAAAACCAAGATCATGTTGAACGAGCATGTTATTCCGGAACCGGTTGCCCTTGACGGAGTTCCTCTCGAAGCCTCAGGCCCGCTGATCGGCAGTTCGGTGTAATTGAAAAGAAACTCAAAAAAAGGACGTTGTATTGCATCCCGATGAAATAACGAACATTATAAAGCAATCGTCAAGTCTTGTTAAATTCGGAATAGATTCTGCGACTGAAGAGACGCCATTGAAAAGGTACTGAACCAAACGACTTCCTGGAAAATTGCATTTAAGGAATGTAAAAAAAATATATTAAAATGATCAAAACAAAAAGGAAATGTACTAGTCCGTGGAGAGCTTAATTATAAAACAGACCTAGGTTTTGAAAGTGTCTGGCAACGTGGAAAAATAATCTCCATGACCAAACCAGAACCCTTGCCCAATATCGTACCTGTAACTAAAAATAAATTACAAGACGTCAAGAAACTACTTACCAAACATTTCAGCTCTGAGTGGCCAGATTCACCACACCTAGATTTATACAATAAAGTGTTCGAAAGTCAGGAGACACTAGTGCCGATGAATGAATAACATTGTTTCTGCTTAGAACCTACAACAGAAAATATTAGCGTTCATATCTAAAAATATTATACGTATCATTATTTTGCTTTTGTTCTTATTTGCCAACCCTAATTTTAATGAAATCTGTATTGATCAAAGACTAAAGTACCAGAGACGGCCATATAGCCTTGGTATGGGTTCAAATGCGGCAATCTTTATAATTCAAAATCAAAGCCAGGCAATCTAGCAAATTCAAAGTGATTTGGCACCTTGAAGCTTAACTATTATACACATTTTTGGGTGTCTATGGCTTAGTACACGTTACAGTAATATACAACATATCTGTCATTATTGTCTATGAATATAATCGAAAAATTAACGGTTTTTGTACAATTGTCCAAAATTTTGGAATATTAGAACCCTACTTTGCCGGCTTTGATTTTATACGACTCATATGTCAAAACGACCATCATAGCAAGAGTAATCAACATAGCCTTTTTTTTTTTAGGAGGGGAGACGCTGTCACGCGTTCGACCCCCGCCCCGGGGAGGGCGGGAGGATATGTGAGGTTCTCTGCCCATCGAAGGGCCCATCCCCTAGTGGGATGGGACCGGGCAGCCTACCCACTAAAACCCCTCCGGTGTTCTTCTCACACCGTATTGTGCCGAGGGTCGCGGGCACGATTCAGCTTCCGCAACCCCCGGCCGGTGCCGGCCCGCCACTGCGGGCCTCGTCTGGTCGAGGGGGAGGAGTGAGGTGTTATCTCCCCCCCCTCTGACGTCTATGAGGGGCGCGCGTGAACACACCAACGCGCCGCCACCTCGGGTCCTGATGATGATGGGGGGCGACAGACGGATCCCCGTGTCTGTCGCCCCTGGACCCATTTAGGGGGGCTGGAAGAGGGCGTTATCCGCCCTCCGCCGACGCCCGGTACGTCTGCTGCGGGCCGGGTTGAGGGTCAAAATTTCCCTCTCCCTTTCCTCCAGAAGGTGACCACTGCGTCCCAGGCCTCCTCGCCGCCGACCATCGACTCGACCACGGCCGGCAGCGAGAGGTCCGGGCCTACTCCGGCGATGAGGGCACGACGCGGCTCCTCCCAAGCGGCACACTCTGAATCAACATAGCCTAATCCAATCTCCGATTCGAAAAGTATGGTTGATTTGACAATTTCGTTCGCAAATGCTTCGCCACAAGAAATTCTCGCGATCCCGGCAGTCGAATAAAGAAACCAAAAGAGAAAAGCTATCGCCGAGGGAAAACTGTTGTTCTCACTTCATTCTGGAGATTCAACGTCACAGCTTATTAATCAATATTTTTCATTGAAATGTTTTTTGAGATACTGCAATAGTTGTACAATAATATGCAATTCAATTTAATAAAATTATATTACTCATGTCACCGTAAAAAAAGCATAAAAATATTTTTTTTTTCGCTATTATTTTTTGGAGCAATCAGTCTCCAAAGGCAGTAAGGTTTAAATTACCAAAAGTTCATCAAACTTTTTTTCAAATAAATAAAACAACGTATTGTAGCAGTGTTTAGGCTAATTTTGATAGAAAATTATTGAATTTACCACAAAATTACTTAATTATTGCTTTTAATAACTAAACATTTTGATTCGAAATAATTCGTGAATGTCATGTTTTTGAGAAGTGCACATAATGTTGTGTTTGTTGCTTTATCGCTGTTGACAAATCACAATGAGACTTGCAAGATTGAAAGAGACAAAAACAAAAGATTGTCAGTCACACTGTGTTTACTGTAGCACGTTTTCGTTAATCTCTCGCCTTTTATCTACTGCTTTGTCCACGGACTTCGCTGCTTTCTTACCTGGCTTGACCTCTGGCATCAGTTTATTGGACCCTGTTTTCCATATCGATTTGGTCTTTATTGATTGAGTCGGAAGTGATAAGCTATACTTTGAGTGAATATGCAGAAATGCATTACTTTTATGGAGTTACACAAGGCAATGGCCACAATACATTGATGGCGGGACGCATTTCTGATTGAAATAACCCTCGAGAAGGAATTCCAAGAGCTGATCCGGATCGCAGAAAACAAGTGCTGGAAGAAGTGAATCGCAACCCTTCTATGAGTACGAGAGGTATGGCTCGGACTTTAGGCATTTCTAGGTCTTCCGTCCAAGACAGTAAAAGCCGGATAGTTGCCTCGGACGGATACATGTTTTTAATAAACTATGTTAAGATTATAAGTTGTGTTGGCGCTTTACTACAATAAGTACTGAACACCCCGCAGGTCTCAATGCTGCGTAAGCCATCGGAATAGGCGTACAGAGTGACTGGTGAGAAACCTTAAATATTTGAGGACGTGATAGTTGGGGATCATATATGATGAAAAAAATAGCATTAAAAATAAATATTAAATTACTTCTTAGTAAACAGTACACCGAGTGTCCCGTATTTACATGCGCAATACTTGGATACGCGCAGTGCGCTATCAACACAGAATACATATGTACCTACACTGTACAGCTGTTACCTACCTACATCAAGACCTCTCCCCATGTATGATCCGCGTGAGCATGATCCACTTTCCCTTCATGCTTTAATACTGGCTTAGGACTTACAAAAAAACCTAGGTAATCACTAATTTGTTGACTAAATAAAGAGTAGAATGTAGGCAATAGAATTTGAGACAAGGTTAAATCTACAGAACCACTGAAAAGTTCAAGAACCTTGGTATTTTCCGCGTATTTAAAAAAAAATTATCATACCTATGTACAACGATTGAATTTAATTGTACTACCTACCTACCTACGTATTAACATATTTACACTAATCTTCAAGTTGTTCAAAACGTGTACCGCCTCGTGTGATGTATAGTTCGGCACGTTTACACATATTGTATTTAACGCGATTTAAAACGAACGGATCACCTTGCAAACTATCATTAGCACGCGTATACGCACGAACCATGTCCAGGTACTCTGCGTTTGTGTATTGATGAGCCATACTTAACTTACCTAGCCTAGATACTTATAATAATAATGTTTTAATAATAATAATGTTTATTTCCTTTCTCCATACAAACAAGGTATCACGGGTCACAAGTCACACACACACACACACACACACACACACACACACTCACACGGCGCGAAAATATCTACGATCTCGGGGCTCGAAGGCAGGAAGCGGGAACATAGACATATGAACCTGTCGGCGTTTGCGCTTTCCCTAATGAGTCGGTGCGATGATGCAACAGGTAGTGGGGTTGTGGGCGGGGGTGAGGGGGGGGGGGGGGGGGCTAGCGCGTGTTTAGAGAGTATTGTTATAATAAGGTCAATTTTATAATCTTATTAAAGTTCAAATGATACAAGTAGCGCCATCTAGTGCTAATTTGGGTAGTTTCCCGCGTAGGACGCCAATTTTTGTCTTTTGTAATGCGCCCAAAAAATGTGCTTCTAAATAAAACTGCAATGTCTAATAAGTTTCTATCTTTTAATTAACCAAATCAACCACTTCAACATGGTAGCAGAAGTCCGTGGTTGAGTGGTTTTCAAGAAAAAAACGTGTGAAAAGTGAATAGATACGAAGTGCAAGTAACAAAAGTAAAGTAAAAATCCGATTGAGGTTATCTAGTTACAAAGGAAAAAGTTGATTGTGAAAACGCCTCTATTTACAAGGATAAGAAGTTATATACGTAAATATGGCAAGACAATCAAAAATAGAAGACATCATGATACCCATTTTTGATGGGGCAAACTATTCAAGTTGGAAATTAAGGTTGGTTACTTTGTTGGAATACAAGGAATGCAACGAGCCCGCCATTGGAATGATGCCGGTGAAATATGAAAATGCAGAAACGGAATGGAAGAAGATGGATTTGAAGGCAAGGGCTATTATTATAAGTGCTATCTCGGATAAACAACTAGAATATGTAGGGATTACCGGCACAACATCCAAGGCTCTTTAGTCGAAATGGGGGTACCCCAGGGTTCAATTTTAGGTCCATTTTTGTTCTTAGTATATATAAATGATTTGCCATATGTTGTAAATGACCTCACAGATATTGTCTTGTTTGCTGATGATACATCATTAATTTTTAAAGTTAATAGAAAAGACAATGATCTAACTAAAGTTAATAATACTATGTCAATTGTCTGTGGGTGGTTTGCTACAAATAATCTATTACTAAATTCAAAGAAAACTAAATGCTTAAGGTTTTCTTTACCAAATTTAGCACAAGTAGAAAGCCAAATAATAATAGATGGGAGCCATATTGATCTTGTAAATAAAACGGTATTTTTGGGTCTTACATTGGACAATAAATTGCAATGGGGACCTCAGGTTGATACTCTAGCTGCTAAATTAGGTTCGGCTGCATTTGCTGTTAGGAAAATTAAACAATTGACGAATGTTGAGACGGCCAAATTAGTTTATTTTGCATATTTTCATAGCCTCTTGTTCTATGGTATTTTGTTTTGGGGAGCAGCAGCGGATATAGAATCAATATTTATTATACAAAAAAGAGCAATTCGTGCAATTTACAGTATGGGTCCCCGTGAATCATTAAGAGATTTATTTAGGGAAATAAATATAATGACATTACCTTCACTATATATTTATGAAAATATAATGTTTATACGTAGAAACATAGGAATGTTTGAGTCAAAATTAGATATTCATAGTATAAATACAAGACAAAGGGAGCCGAGGGTGCCGACCGACGCGCGGCCGTTGACCCGCGTGTTCTTCAAACAGCTGATAATTTATTCTTGATAATTAGGGACACGATATCGAATCCGATACTTTACTCATATCGCTACCTTTTGATTCGATACTAGTATTCAGAGATTCGATACTTAGTACTTATATCGGTACTTAGCATCTAGTATCGATTCCATAAAAAAAAAATTAAACGAGCAACTAACTCATAAATACCAATTTAACGCATTTTAACGTTCCTACTTAAGTGTATTCAGAACAAAACGTGATTTAAAAAAACATAAAAATAAATAAACGCAATTTAGTACTGCCAACATGACGGCAAAGGCCTTATAAAACGATGAAACGGAATGGACATAGATAGACTTTATGGCTGCGCTGCTTAATTCAAAACAATAAATATGTATTTTATATCTCACTCAAACTAATTGAAAAAGAGATCTCATTTTGGACGAGTCTCTTTATTTTGTCACATTTTTAGTTGTTGTGTTGGCAGTTCCATCCAACTGATCACTCGACAAGCACAGCACAAGTCTATAATCTGTGGTAGCCATTTTGTTCTGTTTTATTGTCAATCACGCAAAACACGCATGTATCGACCGACACTTAGAATTGAGATTTGCATTAGTTTCGTTTACGTATTGATGACAATTATTTTATTTGGAGAACCTGCAGTGAACGGAGTGAACCTTAGTGGGACTGTGATAAGATTTATTGAAGTAATTGTGGACAGTTTAGTTTACAGGCTGCAAGAATGGCGCCTCCTCAAAGCGAGATATGGAAATATTTAAAAAAAATAAGTAATGAACAAGCGTCATGTAAGATCTTTTTTAAAATAATAAAAACAAGTGGGAATACGTCTAACATGAAAAAACATGTGAAGCAGCACTCAAACAGGTAAGGCGTCATAATTATTTTATCTATTTTCATGACTATAGATATAGTAATAAAAAAGTTGGTTTGCATCGAATAGGCTCTGTTGTAGCTACATACTGGACTGATTTTAAAAATTCTTTCACTATTGGAAAGCCTGTTTATCGGGGATTATATCACATCGCGACTTCTTTCGCGTGGTAAACGCGGGCCAAGCCGCGTGCGGGTGTGGCTCATGAAAAGTAGGTAAATTAATAGTGATGTAGTTGCAGTCGATAAAATTATAGATCGATGTTTATACAGAAAATTCGAATTTAAATAACACACAATCATGAATACGCGATATTTGTGGAATGACACGAGTATATATAAATACCTAATATTTTTTACTGTATAACCAGTAAGTTTGTTGCATTCGATAAATTTATTCAAGTATGCACGCACATATAACTCACGATTTTTGCTCTACCTGATTAGCAAATGTTTTATATTGAAAATTTGTGAAGAAATAATAAACTTTTTCATTTTCAGTTATGTGTAGTAGGTAAATACATAATTTGTGTACTTGACTTTATTTGTTCTATTTCTCTTTTTTCAGTTCCTTGGACGAAGCCAGTTCACCTAAACCTCGGTTACTGCAACAGCAACTGAAAAGGCATTGTACAACAACTGCAAGTTCTGCTACTGCTGCTACTCCTTCCACTTCAACAGATAATTCTCTTCCTTCAACATCTTCCACTGTTGATTTTATAAGTAATACAATTTCTTCTGAACAATTTGACAAAGACACTACTGAAAACATTAAAATTGCTTCACAAGTCACACAATCCCAGAAACAAAAACAAATGTCAATCACAGAAACTTTGAATCGTAAAATGTTATACTCTGAAGGAGGATCTGTACATTCCTTATTATGCAAGTTACTTTTATACTTTATATGTGTCGACAAAAGACCATTTGATATCGTCAAAGGAAGAGGATTTCGCCGACTCATAAAGCAATTATGCCCTACTTTCAAAATTCCTAGTGTAGATACACTTAAAAGTCGTCTAGATGACTTATACGATGTGATGGTGTTGAAAACTCGACAAGACATAGAAAATGTAGGTTATATATCCCTTACATGTGATATTTGGACTGAAACAATGACCATGACAAGTTATCTTGGTGTTACTGCACATTACTATCATCAAATTCAAAATGAATTAAAAGTGTTAGCTACAGTCCAATTAGATGAGCGGCACACAGCTATCTACATAGCTCACAATTTAGACAATATTTGTAATTCTTTTAATATTAAAAAAGAAAGAATAAGTAGTGTAGTAACAGACAATGCCGCAAATATGATAGCAGCAATCAACATGTTTTTGGACAGATCAAAACACCTTCCTTGTTTCGCTCATACCATTAACTTGATTTTTGAAAGTATTATGAAAATTGAAGAGTTTGTGTCCATATGTAATAAAATCAGAGAAGTTGTTAAATTTTTTCGTGGCAGTGTTATACAAAGTGATATATTACGATCAAAACAAGGTGATAATAGAAAACTTAAATAAAATAATAAAAATATTAAAACCTATTGAATATGTCACACGCGAAATGTCGGGGGAGAATTATGTCACGGCAAGTAAAGTCATCCCTATAATAAACTGTTTAAAATCACAAATATCATCTGTTGAAGTAGAAATAGAAGAAGAGGAATGTGAAGTAATTAATAAAGTTAAAGATACGATTTTAAACCAAATAAAACAGAGATTTGGTCATGTGGAAGATAATTACATAATAGCGGTTTCTTGTATTTTGGATCCTCGATTCAAAACCTTACATTTTACGGATCCAAAAGCATGCGCTAAAGCGCTATCTGTTATTCGAAGGAAAATGAAAGAGGATATTACAAGTAGTGGCGAAGAGAGTGACGTTTCTGAGTCAAATGATTCAAACCTGCCGGAATACGATTTTTGGAGCCTTCATAAAAATTTTGCACATGGTAAAAATAAAAAAAAGTCCAAATGGGATGCAGCGGGTGCAGACAAGGATGAGCTTTCTCTGTATTTGGCAAATCCGGTGGCCCCTCTTACCGTCAACCCACACATACAATGGGAAGATATGAAAACTATTTTTCCATTACTGTATAAACAGGCTCAACAATATCTTCACTCACCTGCTACATCTGTACCCTCAGAGAGGTTATTTTCGAAGGCAGGAGTAACACTAAGTAGAGCAAGAAACAGACTTAAAGGAAAAAGAGTTAATAAACTCTTGTTCCTCGGTGACTGTACTGAAGAAGAGTGGAATATTTGAGTGCTTTTGTTTATATCTTCTCCACGATATGTTTGCTAGAAATAAAACCTTTTTTTTTTTTGTGTCTAAGTTTTTTTTTTTTATTTTCATTGTGGCCCTTTAATCTTTAATAAATCACAACAGGTCAAATTCATGGTCTGCGCATCTCTGTTGTGGATTGTGGATGTGAATTAATTTAAAGTAAAAAGGAAAACTCCATACATTATTCGTAGGGAAACTCCATATTATTTATTTATATGTAAAAACATGGGTTTACACACAAAATAAAAAAAAAACATATTTATTCAATACTTACTTATATCGATACTGGAGATTCGATGCTATTACTAATTTGATACTTTTGTTTCGATACCGACATTATATCGATATCGATATTTATGGTTGCGATATCGTGTCCCTATTGATAATAATAAGCTTTACCCACCAAGTTATACAAATTTTCCCTTCTTACTTTTACGGGCTTAGAACTGTTGTATATGTGCATGTAGCGGGCAGCACCCCCGCACCCCTGTCCATGTTGAGCTTCAATAAATGAGTCAGTGCGCCACGAGCCGTTGTTTGTTTCACTCGCTTCCCGCCCGTATCCACATACCTAACAGTGGCAAAGAGGATTGTTTACTTAACCACGATTGTATACCTCTACCATGTCTAGTGCACAATTTGGAATTTTAAGCAGTTTTGACCATAATATACACACGTGGAAGATTCACAAGAGCCGCATCACGCAATATTTTATTGCAAACGACATTAACGCGACGACAGGTCAAGGCCGAGAAAAGAAAAGCAATTTTGCTCAGCGCACTCGCTGAAGGCACTTACCAACTTGTTGCAGACCTAGCTCTGCCAAAGGAGATTGGTGACGTGCCATACGACGATATCCTTGTACTTCTTGACAGTCATTTCACTCCAAAGCGCGTCGGGTTTGGTGAACGTCATAATTTCTACGCGGCTACGCAACAGCCGGGGGAGTCTCACACACAATGGGCCGCTAAACTGCGTGGACTGACGGCGCATTGTAATTTTTCCAATTTGGAAGAGACACTTCGTGATAAGTTCATCATGGGAATGCGACCAGGACGCGAGAAGGAAAAGCTGTACGTGCAAGACCTTACTGGCCTTACGCTGGCCAAGGCAGTGGAGCTACCTGAGAACCTGAGTTGTGCGCGCGCGGCCGCCGTCGCCAGCGCGGTCACCGACCCCGCGGGTGCCGCCGCCGCCGCCGCCGCCGCATACGTCCCGCCGCCCGATAATCAGCTTTACACAATTTCGAAGAACGGAAAAAGTGGGAGTGTAAAAAAAATGAAGTGCAGTGTATGTGGCTATACGAATCACAAATCGTCAGAATGTAAATTCGCTAACTATATATGCAAAAAGTGTAACGTAAAATGCGTTCAAAAATGAATTACGTAGACTTAGATGTCGGTGATAAGGGTGAGGATGCTGATGACGGTAAGATTTTTTATATCCGTTCGGTCCATGGAAACCCAATGGTGGAAACTGTATTAATTGAAAATTTGCCATTAAAATTTCAAATTGACAGTGGTTCTGCAGTTACTGTGATATCGGAGAATTATTACAAGACTCATTTTAGGAATGTGCCATTATCGGTCACTAGTAAACGGTTGATGACGTACAACGGTCGAAACATTGTGTGTGTAGGTACAATCCGCTTACCAGTCTTATACACGGGACAAACGCACGAACTCGACCTGTACGTGGTCCGCGACGGTGGTCCGCCACTCCTAGGGAGAGACTTTATATCTAAGTTTAATCCACAGTTGGTACCAGTTAACTTTTGCCATGATTCAGAATATTTAAGCATTCAACAGTTTCAACAAAAATATCCGGAACTATTTTCAGACAAGCTAGGAGCTTTTAACAAATATAAAATTAAATTAATGTTAAGAAATAATGTAAATCCGTTTTTTTTTAAGGCGCGACCTGTAGCATACGCGTTACGAGACAAGGTCCAGAAAGAAATCGATAGGTTGGTCAGCTTGGGTATTCTGGAACCTCTTGAGTTCTCCGAGTATGCATCCCCAATAGTGCCAGTTTTGAAACGGAATGGGTCGGTAAGGTTGTGTGCAGACTACTCGGTCAGTCTGAATAAGCAGTTAATTGTAGAACAATATCCGCTTCTCACAGTTAACGAATTATTTTCAAAACTTCATGGAGGTAAACAATTCAGTAAGTTAGATTTGTCTATGGCATACAATCAATTCATTTTGGACGAGGACTCACAACTCTTGACATGTATAAATACACACCGGGGTTTGTATAAGTACACTCGCCTGGTATTTGGTTTAGCTAGCGCGCCTGCTATTTTCCAGCGTGCGATTGAGTGTATTTTATCGGGTATGGAAGGAGTCCTGTGCCTGTTGGATGATATTTTAGTGACAGGCCGAAACAGGTCCGAACATATGGATAGATTGAATACCGTACTAGAAGGCTTACAAAACGCAGGGTTGACTTTACAAAAAGAAAAATGCGAATTTTATAAAGACGAAATTAGTTATCTGGGCTATGTTATAACAAAAGAAGGATTAAAAAAATCATCAGAGAAAATTAAAGCAATGGTGGAAGCTCCTACGCCTACTAGTGTCAACCAGCTGCAGTCATTTTTAGGGTTAGTAAATTATTATAGAAATTTCGTGCCTCAAACATCTACTGTCCTAAGCCCTTTATACGAACTATTAAAAAAGAATTGTAAATGGAACTGGACTAAGGAACATCAGATAGCGTTTAACAAAATTAAAGAAATACTAACATCGGATCAAGTATTGACTCATTTTGACCCAAATGCTAAACTTATTTTAACGGTGGATGCTTCTCCAAGTGGTTTAGGGGCGATTTTGTCACAAATAGGTTTAGACGGCGTCGAGAAGCCTATATCTTTCGCGTCGCGAACTTTAAACGCCGCGGAGAAAAGGTATGCTCAAATTCAGAAAAAGGCAACGGCTATCGTTTACGGTGTGCGACGTTTTCACCAGTATTTGTACGGCAGATCGAAACCGTTCGTACTGCGAACGGACCACAAGCCATTAATTTCTATTTTTGGCCCGTATAAAGGTATACCAGAGGTTTCCGCCAATAGACTGCAACGATATGCTTTATTCCTTGGCGGCTATAACTACACGATCGAATACATACGCAGCGGCGATAATAGTGCAGACTATCTGTCCCGCGCGAGCTTACCACCCCCGCCCGCACCCGAGGCCGGGCCCGCACTCGCGCACGAGTGCACGTGTACGGAACAGTGCCGCGATACCGAGATAACATGCGATCGCGCGACTTACGTTTGTTTCGTTTGGGAGGATGGTAGCATGCCAGTGACCCTACCTCAATTGCGCGAGGAGACCTTTAAGGATATTGTGTTAAGTCGGGTAGTTAAGTATATACTAAATGGCTGGCCAAGTAAAATAGATAACATTAGTTTAAAGCCTTATCATCTTTGTAGAGCCCAGTTATCCGTCGAAAATGGTTGTGTTATGAGAGGTCACAAGGTGGTAATTCTTGAAAGTTTATACCAAACAATCTTAAAAAAGCTACATTCATTACACTTAGGTATTGTAAAAACAAAAGCTGAAGCGCGATCGAGATTTTGGTTTCCAGGAATATACCAAGCGCTTGAGAGAATGATAGGTTCGTGCGAAGTATGTATCCAGCTGCGGCCTTCACTCCCGCGCGCTCCTGTCTCATCCTGGGAATTTCCACCTTGCCCATTCGAGAGGATACATATTAATTTTTTGGGGCCAATTACCGGGTGTATGTATTTGGTGGTGGTTGACGCACCTACTAAATGAGTAGAAGTGTATACCATGAATAATACAACTACGTCAAGTGCTGTAATCGAAAAACTGTGCGACTATATGTCTAGATTCGGGGTACCTAAAACACTAGCGAGTGATAATGGCACAGCATTTTGTTCACAAGAATTTATTCATTTTTGCATATCGTCGTTGAAGTTCTAACACCACGTAAGTCATTTTTTGGCGGTTTTGACATTTTGATGCCATTCGCTAGAGAATCGGAACACGCATCGTTTGAGCCTATCAGAAAAAAGTATTGGCCAATAGAAACTCGTGAAATGAAGAAAGTGTAACTACACGGGATCTACCAAATGGCCGTTATATTTGGAAACAGTACGTAAGTCACTTTGTGCCATAGTGTGTTATGTACTGCACGGTTGCTCCTGACGATTAGAGGAAAAAAGGTAAGAAAATATTACTGTGTTATTAAAATCTGTGCATTTTTTATTTTTAAGATATTTTTAGTATTTATATTTGATGTTTTTATATTGTTATAAGCTTAATTTAGTTAGTTAATGCTATTGAAAGTTTGGGTACTGACTTACGTTGTGTTGGTACTCTAAGGTCCGTTCGAAGTTACGTGGTGTTTTAATGTAACGGTTTTATGGTTTACCTAACGATCATATTTTAATTTTTAAGTTAAATAGTAAATTATTGACCAACATAAAAATTTTTGATAGTAATGTAGATGTTTTTTAGGCAGTGAAAGTATATTTATTCATTTAACAGGTATTATAATTGTTTTTGTTTCATTTTCAGAAAAAAGAATCAAAATGAGCAGTGACGAAGATGAAACTATACTTGAACTCTGCAAAGAATTAAAGATAAAAATACCCCCAAAAAACCAAAATCACTTACCCACAATTCTATACACCCAATTTCAAACCTTGAAAATCTAGACCTTAATAATTTACCTATATTAATATTAGATAATAATGAAAATACAATAGCTTCTGATTTAGTTGCACAGACTTCACAGCAAATTTTAGCACACGATAATTTAAATATAACTACTGAAAATGTAATTACTACATTAGAAGAAGTTGATCAGTCTGCATTGATAATAACAGAAGAAGTAATAGAAACATCTATGATACAAGAACCAGAAGAAATGCTTGAAAAACAAACACGAGTAGTATCTTTAGAAGAAATGAGCTCCGAGAACGTACCTGATCTAACAACTGTAACGGATGGATTAATTGATAATGAACAGAATTTAATTCAAGATGTTGATAATGTAGAAGTTAATGAAAACGAAAAATCAACTAACAACGAATATTTTGGAGATCTTAATTCTAAGCGTAAAAGAAAATCTAAAGGTCAAGTAAAGTCGGATAACAAAAGGGAGTGGACCAAAAATAAATGCAAAAAACTAAGATTAGAGGGAGAGTCGTACATGGGATATCGGCGAGATAGCAAGCAAGAGAAGTTTAAAGTATTACATGATGTTATGCGGCCTGCGCGTGAAATAGGACCTCGTTGCTTTTCTGAGTTTTGTAAGAAATCCAAACTTCGTGGATGTAACAACATAGCAGAGACAGAGAGACAAGAAATTTTTATTATTTTTTGGAAACAAATGGACTGGTCTCAGAGGCAGCAGTATGTTGTTTCTAATGTTGAATGTGGAAATAGAAAACAAATAAAGAAGATCGATTCTGATTCAAGACGAAATTTGAGCAAGCAATATTTTTTAAAGACTGAGTCTCAAGGCCGTGTTCAAGTATGTATGAAAACGTTTTTAAGCACTCTAGGTATTACAGAAAATTCTGTGCGTTATTGGATTGAACATTCTGAAAAAGGCATGACAAGAAAACATGGAGGGACACCTCCACTTCAGGAGAAAAGATCAAAAGACTGCATGATCTCTCTAAATAAGTTTTTTGATGATTTACCCAAAATGCCATCCCACTATTGTCGGGCGTCAAGTACAAAACTTTATTTAGAACCAGTTGTACAGAGCAAATTGAAACTTTATAAGTTATACTGTGAGAAATGTAACGAACAGCAGGAAAAACCCGCCTCTCGATGGTTGTTCGATGAAACCTTCAATAAAAAGAATTTAAGCCTATTTTCTCCTAAGAAAGACCAATGTGATTTGTGTTGTTCTCATAATGTAGGGAATATCAGTGAAGCCAACTATCGTGAACATATATTAAAAAAGGATAGAGCTCGACAGGAAAAAGCTCAAGATAAAATAAGAGCAACGAATAAAGAAGTGCATGTCTTTACACACGATCTACAATCCGTACAGCTGTGTCCTAAACTTGAAGCCAGTGCAATATATTATAAGACAAAATTATGTGTACACAACTTCACCATCTACAATCTTGAAAACAAAGACGTTCACTGTTATTGGTTCGATGAGTGTACTGCAGGCCTGGTGGCTTCTGTGTATACTACCTGCATAATAGACTGTTTGAAAAAAACACTGTCTAAGAAGCTGCTACCTATAATTCTGTATTCCGATGGTTGCACAGCACAAAATCGTAATGCTGTTTTATCCAATGCATTGCTTGAATTAGCTATGGACTATAACATTCAGATCGAACAAAAAATCCTAGAAAAGGGTCATACTCAGATGGAGGTAGATTCTTGTCATAGTGCAATAGAATGTCAAATTAAACACAGAGACATCTACCTGCCTTCGCAGTACGCTTCAATTTCGAAGGAAGCTCGTACTTCGCAACCCTACAATGTACATTTTCTAAATTATGACTTTTTCATTGACTTTTCAAGATGTCTCATGTATGATTCGATTCGACCAGGCAGAGTAGCTAATGACCCAGTAGTTACAGATATCAGAGCACTACTTTATGAACCTGAAGGGCTTATAAAATATAAACTAAGATATGATGACGACTATGTATTGTTACCCAAAAGACCTAAACCAAGAAGCAATCTGCCAAAACCAAAGTTGTACCAAAGTAGGATACCAATTTCTCAGATTAAATATAATCACTAACAAGAGTTAAAACGTGTCATACCCAGTGATTGCCACAGCTATTACGATAGTTTGCCACATAAGTAAGACTGCTATTATTAGGTTAATGAGAAGTTTTTGAGTTATGTTTTTTTTTAATATTTGTAATGTCTTTGAGACTGTTTATTTTTAAGAAGTTTTCGATTTTTATTTTGTTTATTATAATACTTTAAAGGTTTAATAAGACTGTTACATTATAATGATTATATCAGTATTATTATGTAAGAATTTATTTGATTAACGGCCGAATACTGAAACGCCACTCAAATCTCATAATCATCTAAAAGCTAATTAAACATAAGCATCCCTCAAATTTAAATGGTATACACAAACGCCACTCAAGCAATTTGAAACCATGATTAGCCAAGCAGTGCTCAAATGTTTACATCATGGCAACATCCTGCTCAAAAATTGTTCTTAGCACGTTCTCAGTTACAAAATAATTTAGGTATTCGTTTTACGCAGTCTTCTTTGAAGAAATAATTTCTATTATTATTAATCAGTCGAAATATAACAGCGTAATGTAAGTTTGGTTTGAATTACGATTGAAATTATGTATTTATTTACATAAATTATGTATTTATTTACATAAATACAATTAATATGACGTCTCACGAAAATAAAATTTCTTGAGATAATTGTCGTAGAAATGAACGTAACACTTGATATTTTACGCGCGCTCATTTCAAACAATATCACCATTATGCTGTTACCTACTTCATTATTGCACCTTTGTTAAGCGCCACAAACTGTTACTCCACTGTCTCCATTATCATTACGCGAACGTTGATTTAGTTTAGTTTGATTTAGTTGAGTCGTGTCTTAACAGAGGACAGAATAATAAAATATAATAAGAGTAATTAATACACCATGGAGGAGAAGAAGAAACGTGGATGCAATTATACGCCAGCTGAGAAAGATATGCTCTTGGAAGTGATAAAGAAGTAAGTACATACATATTTTATACAATGAGATACTGTACTTTATACTTATTTAACCGCAAGAGCCTGGTGCATGTATAGTTTGATAATATGTTACATATTTCAGATATAAAAGTATAATTGAAAATAAGGAGACAAATGCCAACATCATTTTGAAGAAGCGAGAGGCTTGGGATACAGTGTGCCAACAGTATAATGCTGTCGCTGTGAGCGGCTCGAGGACATGGCAACAACTCCGGCACCTCTACGAAAACCTCAAACAGAGGTCTAAAAAGAATATAGCCAAAGCAAATGTAGGCTGATTTTTTTTTTGTTAAGTAACTATTTTATCATAATATTTCTCTACTTACTAAATTCTTTAAATATTTTTTAAGCGTCTTCAGTTTTACGAAAACACTAGAGACATACAAAAGAAGGCGTCAATAGATAAGGTTTGTATGAATTAAATATTTCTCGAAAGGACCTTACAGATTGTGATGGTAATTTTTAATTTTATAGAAAGAAATCAATCTCACTGGTGGTGGAAGCTATAAAAGCATTCTCACTGAACAAGATGCTCAGATTTTAGCCATGGCTGCTCATCAAATTCAACCATTACCTAATTGCTATGATGATGCTGCAATATATTTTGGTTTGTGGAATATTGAAATGTATATCTGTACTTTAACATCACAAAATAATAATAATCATGTTCTTGTTGAATTTATAGGTGATACAGAACCAGAAGCCATAGAGAGTTTTAAAAAACCAGATTGTGAAATAATATATTCATCATCACCATCTGCCATAATCCAGACCTTTGGTAAATTTTAGTTTCAATTTTGTTTTTATTTCCCCAATTTATCTATTGTATACTATAAGTGGATATTTTTTTTAGATCAAGACAAAACTATGCCCTACAGGAGTATAGCAGGCAATAGCAAACCTTGTACAGTTACATCAATAAATTCAATAATTGCTGGTAAACATTTTCATTATTGTAGTATTATATGGTAAACTAATTAGATATTTTGCTATAAAGGCATTTCCTTTACTTCATAGATGATCAGCCAGCTGCAATGGTCCCAAAACCAGGTCAAACCGCAAGAAAAAACAAACCTCTAAGATCATCCTCTGCTGGTAATTATCTAATTATTGTTGTTTGTGCTAATGTTTTGAAATTTTCATTAATATTGTACTTACTAATACCATTTTTCAGGATCATTGAAACCTACACATATTACACTGAAACAACAATATTTTAGGACAAAATTAAGAAATGCCAAATTAGAAACCAAATACCTCATTAATAAAAACAAAATGGAAATGAATAAATACAAGTTAGAAATGCAATATTGGAAATTGAGACTACAGAAACTGAAATCTAAACATTGAAATAAAACTATTTTTAAGTGGCAAAATGTGTATTTATTAAATTGGTCCTTACAATAAAGTTTTGGTTGATGTTAAGTCCTATAGGTGGTTGTTCTGTAGGTTCCTCCTCAACATAGGGTAAAGAAAAATCCTCCTCCGAGAGTTCATCCAATCGCAACAGGGCAATATTATGAAGCACTGCACAAGCTACAATGACTGGTGGTATGTTTTTAATATTTAGGCCCATCCCGTTTTGGAGGCAAGGGAATCTTCTTTTAAGAACCCCGAAAAGCCTTTCCACAGGATTCCTGGTACTTATTTGGGATTGATTATAAGCTTGTTCAGCAGCTGTCCTTGTATGCAATAATGGAGTCAGCAGATAAGGTCGACATGGATATCCACTGTCCCCAAGTATAATACCAGTCCCAAAGTCCCCGTGCTCTAATTGAGCACATAGTGGTGAATCATTGAAGATGGTACTGTCATGTACAGAACCTGGCCATCTTGCAATAATATTCCTTATGCGCAGTCTTGCATCACATACCATTTGCACATTAAGAGAAAAATAGCCTTTCCTGTTCCGATAAACTTCAGATTGCGCACCACCTAAAACAAGTGAGACAATAAACTTTATTATAGTACCTTTATCATATTTTTGTAGAAACAATTCTACAAAATAAGGTTATAATTGCTAATGTAACAAGACTTATGAATTTTATAAATTGCTGTTGTACTGTTTATTATTAGGATTAATAAGACTTTTTTGGGCACATGATTAACAGTTGAGTTGGTAAGTACATACCTGGAGAATTTATTTTAATATGAGTGCAGTCCACAGCTCCCACAACTCTTGGAAATCCTGCTATTGCAAAGAACTCATTTGCCACAACTGGAAATTCTTCTGGTGTTGGCATATTTATATATCTTGATTTCAAGCTGGCTATTTTGGCTGTTACTTTATGCACTATTCGATGCACCGTGGGTTGTTCAACCTCAAAAATATCCCCTATTACGCGTTGGTAACTGCCTGTCGCATAATAACGGAGAGTTATAAGAATTTGGTCCACTGGCTGTATGGCTCGGTTTCTTTTTGTCAAGGGTTTAATAGTGCTACCGAATACAGAGTCCAAATACAATACAGTTTCTTTCGAGATGCGGAACCGTGAAAAAAACTCCCTGTCGTCGTACTTTTCAAAAGCATTCAGCTTTTCTTCATTTCTGCGCCTCACAGTTGGCCTTTCGTGATCCGAAAGTGAAGACAAGGACGAAAGAGACATTTTTATCACTATTTGAAAAGTTTCAATAGATTTATTTTGATTTGAGGGACCTCGCGACCACTCTCAGATTTAAGGGCTGCTCAAATCAGTGTGACAGTTGATTTGACAGATAAATAACGTTGAGTAGCGTTTCGGTATACGACTTTTAAACTGAGTGGTGTTTGAGCACGACTTAATTTAAGAAGCACTTACATTTAACAGATACTCAAAAAAGACGTTTAGGTATACGAAATTTAAGTTTGGGAGCTGCTCAAACGTTTAAGCAGTACTTAAATATTTAAGTGGCGTTTCAGTATTCGGCCATAAGTCAATTAATAGAGATGTCCTCAAGTACAAAGTAAATTTATGAATAATAATAATAAAAGTGCAATTACACTTAAAAGCCTTGTTCAGGGTATATTTTCAAACACTTAAATAATAGGTATATTGTTTAATAATTAAAGAAAATATATTAATTTACATAACATTTTTGTTTTTTAATTCCTAGAAAATGACGTATGTCATGTCAATTTGTGAAATTAAAGTGACAACACAACGTATGTCATTACCTATGGGTTAATAACTGACTTTTTATAAAAAATACTTTTTCGATATTAAATATAACTATAATTAAGTATACACAAACAATAAATTTGTATATTTATAGTATTTATACAAAAATATGCAGTTTTTTCACTCTCCTGAAAAGTTGCTATTTTTGACTTACGTGGTATTAGAACTTCAACGACGATATCGAACGGAATTGCGCATATTACTTCGCCAGTATACCACCCAGCCAGCAACGGTCAGGCCGAAAGCTTTGTAAAGGTGGTAAAAAAGGGGATAAAGTCTTGCATTATATCGTGTCTAACCGCAAAAGATTCTAAAATTAAATTACTTAAATATCTTATGGATTATCGTAATTCTGTACATACCTCTACTGGGTTTTCGCCTGCGCAAATGGTTTTTGGGCGTAAATTAAGGTCTCGATTGGATTTACTTAATCCAAAACAGTCATCACCCTTACCATCGGCTATATCAATTTATGTTAAAAATAAACAGTGTTTGCGAACTAACAAAATGGAAAAGAATAAAAAACCAAAGTCGTTCAAAAAAAATGACTTGATATTGCATAAAAAGTTTGTTAACAAAAATAATTATACATGGTGTAAAGGGATAATTATGAAGAGAATTGGGAAGGTTTTATATTCAGTGAAAGACAGTAATAGTTTAGAATGTGTTAAAAGACATATTAATCAGCTAGTAATGTACAAAGGGACAAGTAATGATCATTGGAATAGTGAAAAAAGTTCAGTCACATACTTACCTGAGTTTTCCCCGTCCGCATCTTTACCACCTTCGTCGCCGCAGCCGCCGCCACTACCTCCATCGCTCACAACATCTTCTTTATTACCACATACTTCTTCGGATCGGCTAGCGCATTCGTCATTTAATGCCGAATCGTGTGATCTCCCCAGAGAGGAAAGGATAGAGTTGAATGAGCCCAATGTTTCAGAGGAGAGCGATCTGGATGCTGATAGTACCTCAGCTCCAGCATCACGATCAGAGGAAGGCAAGAGTGAAACCCAGGCATAGATCAGTTCGTTACTCCGAATGTAGCACCAATGAGACAGTGCGCCACGAGCCGTTGTTTGTTTCACTCGCTTCCCGCCCGTATCCACATACCTAACAAGAACCGTCAAAGGTAAATAGGTACTTTTCTTAGCTGCAATTTACCGGACACGAAATTAAATAAAAACTAGTTTATTATCAAAAATAAATATTTTCTGATATTAGATACTTGTTGTCAAAGTATTTAAGGCGTATTTCAAACATTTTTATCAACTTATTTAATTTGAATGAAATGTTCACTTTTTACAAAAATGCGAGTACGTACCCTACACTTCCCGGTTATTGAGTAATTGTTCGAAGTATAAGGCACTGCATTGAACAGTCAAAACACGTTTTAAATAATTGTCTTTCAATTTTAATAATGTGTCTCTGTCACTCCTAACGATATTGAAAGCGTCCACTATCCCAGTCATTAACGCATCGCGAGTTTCGTGTTCCTCACAATACACTAGTCGCTTGAGCTCAGACCACTAGGAAAAGTCTAACGGAGTTAGGTCTGAACTTCTTGGTGGCCAAGGCACTGGCCCACTGCGTCCGATCTAGCGCTGGGGAAACACTGAATGCTGGTACTCTCGCACGGCGCGGTGATAATGAGCCGGCCCACACATTAAAACACTCGCGAATAACATGTGTACTCGATGATCTCGTCGTCGAGCTATGGCCAAAAAACGGCCGTTGGACTTGCCCTGTGCATGTGCTGGTGTCTGGAAGCGCCCATGATCGAGTAGCCTCTACGATCAACCGGGCCGATGGAACTTGGGGGTTCAGAACTGTCACGACTCAAAGTGTTGCGGCTCGGCACAAAGTTGTCGGGCAGCATGGGAGTCATATTCAGCCCTAGCCTAGCATACAGCTGCACCATAGCAACGTACTCCAAATTGCAATGACGATCCATTGCACTGATAAGGAACACGTGTTGCGCGTACGCTTTTCGCGGGAATACTAAGCACGCCGCGGCGGGGCGGTGTATCCCCGCGGGCCCCCCGCCGCATTGATACAATAGGAAGCGGGCGGCGCGCGGCATCGTTTGTAATAGTTGCGCGCAGGCTAGTTTATGTCTTATCTCTACACGCGAGAGCTTATTTTGCTTTGAACATTTTTTAATAGATTTTTCCTTTGTCGGCTTTGCGGCTGTGCTTTGTATTGTTGTTACGTACAATGTAACTTACGCCGTTTCACCGACGTACGAAAGTATCACTGTATCACTGTTACCTTTGGCGGTGGCGCGTGTGATTAGAGATATTAAATAAATAAAATCTACAAGTTACGTCTGGTACTATTGATTCTCTCGTTTTCGAGTTGATGAATATTTTTTTAATATATTTTAATACAAAAACAGCTTTATTTTTAAGAATCTACTTTATGCTTCGAAAGTATGGCAAGTTGTTCAGCCGCGGATAAACAACCAGCTAAATTTCACGGTGTAGTAAATGTACCAGGATATCTTGTATTAAAAGTAATGCTGAAACTGCGAAGTGTTTTATAGAGTTTATAAATTTAGTAGAAAATAAATTTAATAATAGAGTCAAGAAGATTCAGTGTGACAATGGCAAAGAGTATTTAAATAAGGATATTTATAATTTTATAAGGCACAAGGGTATAGAGTTGTTACCGTGTCCACCTTATGTTCACGAGTTAAACGGAGTAGCGGAGAGGTATAATAAGTCTGCTATGGATATAGGTAGGTGTTTAATGAGAGAAGCTAAAATACATAGAAGGTACTGGTCTGAAGTAATAAAAACAGCAGCTTATTTAAAGAATCGTACTATTGCAAATACAGTTAAAAATAAAACTCCTTATGAGATATTTTTTGGGGTCAAACCAAATGTAGAGCATTTCAAAATTTATGGAAGTAGAGTCTTTGTTAGAGTTCCTGAAGTGTTAAGAAAAAGTAAATGGGATGATAAAGCACAACTAGGGATTTTAGTGGGTTATAATGAAAATAGTTACAGAGTTTTGTTAAATAACAGAATAATTAATGTGAGACATGTACAGGTAATTGAAGAAAATACTCAGTTAATTTGTTTGGAAAAACTAGACAATCAAAATAATAAAGATTTGGAAAGTGATAACACTTTAAATGTTTCAAATGAAGAGGTTAAAAATGAATATGAAAGCGATGAAAATTTTGTAGATACAGATGAGACTTATTCTAATAATTAGTAGTAATTAGTAGTAATGCTATGGAAGATCTTGTAAATGATAATAGAGAAAAGGATGTATTAGTAGAATCACAGAAAAGAAAGAGAATTCCAGTTTCTAGATATGGTAATCCAGTTTCACAGTTTATTTATGTAAACCATATTGATGCAAATGTACCAAATTCATTCGAGGAGGCGATGAACTCCAATGATGGTAAGCAATGGCAAATAATCATGGATTCTGAAATGCATAGTTTAAATAAAAATAATACTTGGCAAATTGTAGAAAAACCAAAAGATAAAAAGGTAATTGATGTTAAATGGGTTTTTAAAAAGAAAAGCAATAATGAATATAAAGCTAGATTGGTTGTGAGAGGGTTTCAGCAAAAAGATTTTAATGAAAACGCTTACTCACCTGTAGGAAAAATGCAATATTTGAAAATTTTATTGTCATACAGTTGTAAAAATAATTTATTTGTAGAGCAAATGGATGTTGAAACAGCGTTTTTAAATGGTTATGTAAAGTCAGAAGTTTATGTAAATCAACCAGAAGGTTATAAAACAGGAGATAATAAAATTTACAAATTGCAAAAGGCTCTCTATGGTCTCAAAGAAAGCCCTAGAGTCTGGTATGAGTGTTTTGATAAATTTATAAAAACTTTGAATTTTGTTAGAAGTAACTAAATGTTCGACTTTTGCAGAGTATGTTGCATTGTCAGAGGCTGTAACTGAAGTCCTTTTTATAAGAAATTTGCTAAGTGGGTCATTTGATATAAACTTTTGTAATCCAATAAAATTGTATGAAGACAACTCAGGTGCAATTGCAATTGCTAAGTATGGTAACTTTACTAAAAATTCAAAGCACATTGAAGTGCAGTATCATTATATAAACGAGAATTATGAAAACAAACTTATTGATATAATTAAAATTGATACACAATGTAACTTAGCAGACATGTTAACTAAGAGTCTAGATAAAACAAAATTTTTGAAAAACAGGATGGAATTAAGATTAATTTAAGAGTTCAGATTATTACTTTAAAGTACTGTTTAAGTAAAAGATTAAAACTGTAATTATTTTAAAATACTGTTAATGTAAGGTTGTAAAATGTTAAGATTATAAATTTAAGGAGGTGTGTTGTAATAAGGTAAATTTTATAATCTTATTAAAGTTCAAATGATACAAGTAGCGCCATCTAGTGCTAATTTGGGAAGTTTCCCGCGTAGGACGCCAATTTTTATTCTGTTACTTTTTTTGTCTTTTGTAATGCGCCCAAAAAATGTGCTTCTAAATAAAACTGCTATGTGTAATAAGTTTCTATCTTTTAATTAACCAAATCAACCACTTCAACAAGTATAATATCCACATTTCACTTATTTCTAGAAAAATGTTGGTAAAAATCACACACTCACGAACTTCTTCACCATCTCTTATTTCTGGTCCATCTTCTGCTGCTGTGCTTGCTCCACTTACGCCTGTATTAAATGATGAAGTTGCTATGCCAATTACACCAGAACCAATATCAAATGCTACTGATCGAGAAAACATAGAACCTGAAATTGAGAATGTCACACACTCACGAACTTCTTCACCGTCTCTTATTTCTGGTCCTTCTTCTGCTGCTGCGCTTGCTCCACTTACGCCTGTATTAAAAGATGAAGTTGCTATGCCAATTACAGCAGAACCAATATCAAATGCTCCTGTTACTATAACAAATGCTGGAACTGTTACATCCTTAGTACTACAGCCAATAGCAAAGGACGTTGCCACCCCAGGTATTTCTGACCATGAAAAGAAAAATACTAATGTCATAGCTTGCTCAAAAAACACTGCCTCTTGTTTGCTCCCGTTATATGTGGCCGCGACATCTAGCAAGAATAGATCGAACGCTTTTGTAAGTCCTGAAGTAATAAGGCCATACCCGAAGGCAGGACCAAGAAAAGGTGTTACAAAGGGACGAAAAAAAGGATGTACAAGAATTTTAACTGACACACCAGAGAAACTAGCAATCGAGAGAGAATTGGATGCTAGAAAACGCAAGAAAGAAGTCAAAGCTAGGAAAGTTAAAGCAAAAGTAGTGAAACGTAACCTCTATTCACAAGCGCAAGATGAGACTACATCAGAAGATGAAGAAATGCCACCTTCACCACCATCAGATTTAAGTGTGTCATATGAAACGGATAGCTCTAGCGAATCAGAAAATGAAGAAGACACTATGGTCTCGTTCACCAGTGGCGATTGGGTTATAGTTAATATGGTCTCACAAAGAAATCTCGTCCATAGATATGTTGGACAGGTGCAGAGTAGAAGCCAAACAGGATATGACATTAAATTTGCTAAAAAAATCAATGACAGATTTTTCAAGTGGCCTGCAGTAGATATGGAGATATAAGTATTATAGCGGAATATCAAGTGGTAAAAAAACTACCAACTCCAAAAATGAAATCGTCATCGAGAAGAGTCATCAGCTTTGAATTCCCGAAATCAATATAAAGAAGTTCAAAATTAAGTAAATTGAAAAAAGAGACTGAGCAAAAAAGAATTGATTAAATTAAGATAGGCACCTAGATGATAAGACTTAATGAGACCAAAATTTATAATAAGATTTAATTTTTATAACAGTTTTAAGATTGTTACAGTAATATTTATTCATGTTGATTATTTTGCTAGAACACCTTAATGAAGCTTAAACGTAACTTGAAATTTTGTTTCACATGTCCTGGGTTCAATTCAATAAGACAGTGTTTCAAGCCTTTATCTTAATTACGTTTAAATTTTATTCAGGGTGTCATTGCGAGACATTTGAGTTCTTTTATTTTGAAGATATAATTTTGTTTTGAGTTTGTTTTTGTTTTTTAATACGAAACGGAAGTTTCAAATTTAGAAATTGATTCATGTATGGAGACGGTGTGATATGCCTATGTTATGTGATTTTGAAAACAATCTAAAAAAGTTTATCATATTCTAAAAACATTTTTTATTTATTTCCTTAGTAATAGTATCATGTGAACCTAGATATGGGAGACTTGATCCCCCAGGATCAAGTCATCCAGATGGGGGGATCAAGTCTTGCGTATATACGGGACACTTGATACCATTCCCTATTTTAACTTTTAGTCAAATAACTATTAAATTTAGACACTTATATCTTTGGGTCTTACATCAATTATAGGTAAATAAATTTCACATATTTCAGTACCAATATCTTTTAAAATGGATAGTCACTAAGGAAATTAGGAATGAAAAACAAAAGGGGGGATCCAGTGTCCCCAGGTTCCCCTATTCATTGACTATCATTATGTTACACAATAGTGCCATAAAACAATGTAATAAATTCATGTGAAATTTTAATTTCAGTCTGAGATGTACAAAACAGGCGGTGGAACATTTTTGCCTAAAACAACTGCAATTGATGAAAAAGTTGTGGCCTTATTGACGCCTCAATTCAAACCACTTAATAACGAATTTGACTCATCCGCACCATATTACAACTTACGTAACTTTGAAGAGTTTGCTTCTAATATCATTCTGCTAGCTAAATAAACACATCCACACAATAAGCATAGTGGACATCCATGGCCGTAGCTAGGGGGGGGCATTGTGGGGCAATGCCCTACCTTGAAACCACAATGCCCTACCTTAAAAATATCTAAAACTAAGATAAATTATTATAATTAAATTGTTTGTTCATAGTTTGAGAAAAAAAATGTAGCGATAGGTATCTAAGTTTGCAACAAAATTTATAATGTGATGGTAAGACTCTTGTATTGGTTCAAACTAAAGCCGATGAAACGGAACGCACCAATGACAAATGTCATGATGACATTTTGCTGAATAAAAACAAAACGTCAAAACAAAAACAACCTCAAATGGATATTGTTTATATTTTATTGAATAATTTTGTCAGTACCTATGTTATAGTGATACACAATACAAATCATTCAAAACTAATACATACTGATTTAACAATTTTCATCTTATATAAAACTCTATATATTTCTATATAAGTGATTCTATATATTTTTTATATAAGTAAATCTATAGAAATATTTTTACTCGATTATTCATAATTGCATAATTTTTTTATAATTATATTATCTCGTATTAAACGTTTTATTTATGATAAAAGCTACTAAATATATTTACATTTGTCTAATTATTAATGTCATTTGTAGCCTCAAAATATTAATGACTTAATTTATTAATTACTTCCATAGTAATACTTAAGTTAACTAAAATATATTTTCAATTACAGAAGAATAAATGAATTGACATTATTAATTAGAATAAAAGTGAAAAAGTTATTTTTTTTTATAAGTTTTTAGATTAAACTTTCGATGACTAACCTCTCAATCAGCTAATTTTTTTTCCCTTTTTGCGGACGCCCATGACATTTTAGCCACCTTTCCAATTGTTTACAATTGTCAACAGTTGAAGATTCAACTGAATTATGTCCCTTTCACGTAGGAGTCTGAAAGGGACACCGTCTTATCTAAGAGCGAGAAGGCAAGATCTGGATCGTGATCCAGATTGAGCGTGTACTGGGCGCCAATATCTGTGTGATGCAGAGGGAATCCCCGTACCATAGACTGCAATATGGGCTATATTGCAATCTATGGTACGGGGAATCCCCTTTTAAACCTGACCTAAAGATTGATTATGATTGTTTGTAGTTTGGTTAAGTGAAGTGTACGGTGAAGAGTGCTTTAGACAAAAATCGATACAATTGTTATTTGTATTGCTATAAATTGAAGATTCATTTATTTCGCGATGGATATACGGGCTTTCTTTGGAAAAAAACGAAGACTTGAGGAGCAAATTGACCACGAAAAACCTAACTGTTCAAAACAGGTGGAAGCACCAAATACAATCGCTACTCCTAGTTCCGTAGCAACAGGTAACGTTAGCTATGGTATTCCGTCTGATATTGCGCAAATCGGAGAACCAATAGAACAAGTTGTTTTAGACACATATCCAAAACAACACAACAGGGCCTTTGTTTCCGATTGGTTCAAGCGTTATAAATGGTTGCAGTATTCTGTCGAGAAAGATGCTGCTTTTTGCTATCCATGCCAGCAATTTTTACCTCATGGAAGCAAACAGACTTCGTACACTTCCACAGGATTTAGAAACTGGAAAAATGCCACTGATTCTAAAACTGGTTTTCCAAAACATGAAAAATCAATTTCTCATATTCAAGCTATGTCGATGTGGCAGGAGAAATTACAAAGAATATCTGCATCTAGCAGTGTTGAAACGTTAATAAATCAAAAAGTATTAGAAAAATATAGGTATTATGTAAAGTCTGTCATGGAAGTAATACAATTTCTAATTGTCAACGAATTAGCTTTGCGTGGAAATTATATTTTGGAAGAAGAAAAAGAACAAGGATTATTTCAGAATTTATTTGAATACACATGTATGAAAGATCCAAATTTGAACGAGGTTCTCACTCATATACCACAAAACGCAACATATCGTTCACCCGAAATTCAAAATCAAATAATTCAAGCAATGGTTCAAGCGGTACGAAGTTCCATTGTCAAAGATATTAATGAATCTGACGTGAAATGGTTTACTCTAATGGAAGATGGGACGAGAGATAAAAATAACCGCGAAAATATTGCATTAGCAATACGCTACGTCAAGGATGGTGTCGTCAATGAGTCGTTGCTGATGGTTAAGACTACTGAAAATCTTGATGCAGCCACTTTCACGGAATTAACGTTAAATACTCTCACGGAAAATAACATTGACCCCTCTTGTATGCTTAGCCAATGCTATGATGGCGCAAGTGTAATGAGTGGGAAAGTTTCAGGAGTTGCGACTAGAATAGAAAATAAATTGGGCCGAAAAATTCCTTACGTCCACTGCTATAACCATCGCTTGCACTTAATAGTCATCAGGACTATCTCAGAAATGACTTTTATTCGTTTATTTTTTGACCAATGCATCATGTTACATGAATTCTTTCATCATGGCAAAATAGCTGCCTTATATGATGGAAAAAGGATTGGCCGACTCCTCGAACAACGCTGGTCTGGACATTTAGCAGTTACAAAAGTTGTATACGATAATTATTCATCGATTTTGCAGACTTTGAAAGAAATTAAAAATGGCAGATTCAACGGTGATGACGTCGCCAAGAGTATAGGTATTAAAAAAGTCATGCTTGATCTGGAATTCCGAATAGCCATGGTTGTGGCCAAAAAAATCTTATCCACGCTACAACCTGCAGACGCAGCTTTGCAAGCCCGAACCGCAGGATTAAAAGATGCCATAACAATCATAAAGTGTGTCAAAGATGAAATTATTAAATTAAGATCAAATCAAATGTATAATCAAATTCTGGAAGAAGCTAAGTCTTTAACAAGCAATGACTGCGGCGAATCTGAAAATAGGACACAGACCTCGAAGAGGCAAGTAAAAAAACCAAATCGGATGGATGACTATTTGACGTACACCCCCTGTTCCTCCGCCAGACAAAATATAGATGAGAACGACGAGCCATTTAAGTCTGAGTATTTCGAAACGTTGGACATTTTAATTGCTGAATTACAAAGAAGGTTTTCGGACAACGATGATTTAATTAATTCGATTGCAAGTCTTGGTGAGTTGGATGTAGATAAAATGGTTCCACTGAAAAATTTGGGTAAGTTTAAAAAAAAAAAATAATTCAAAAAAATTGTCATGTTCAATTTACAATTTTAACTAATTTTTCAGGTCTGAAAGTTCCATCAAGAGAAGAGGCTAGTGTGGTTAAAGCTTACTTGAGTCGTAACGAGGATATAATGGAAAATACATTGCAAGTTTTGTACAGGCAACGAGAGGCGTTCAAAGATACATATGAACTTTTTGCGTCTGTGGCGACCATAGGATGTAGCACTGCAGTGTGTGAATCTACGTTTTCAACTTTAACTGCAATCAATAGGCCTCAAAGGCTGTCAATGGGTCACGAGAGAATGGCTGGTATGGTATTTCTGGCCTTTGAAAAAAAAAGAACAAAATCAGTTGATCTGAACGAAGTTCTTCGCATTTTTAATAACATGGCGAATCGTAGAATTCAGCTGTTTTAAATGTTTTTTATTATTATGTTAGTTAATTATTATAATAAGTACGCAAAAACAATGTGATCTTAATGATATTTTTGGTCGTTTCTATTTACTCGTATCACCCCACCCAATAATTAATTATTACCTCACTCTCACTCAGACGTGGATCTCTACATCCAAATCTGGAAGTTCAACCATCTTATTCACTTGTTCTTCATCATTGAGGATTTAATAGTTCTTAGATCCATGCTCATGCACTGTCACAGTAATTATTTGTCTACGAATAACTATTCACATGATGGTGATATACATGGTGATTGATTTAGGAGCCCGTGTTTCGACGGCAGATCAATTATGATAATTTTTTTACTTCCGCCCTACCTGTAACTAATGCTGCCCTACCTCAAATTCGACCCTAGCTACAGCCCTGTGGACATCAAGTACACATTAGTAATATTTTTTTATTTATTCATTACAGATATTGAAACACAAGTATTGAGCGGAGATGCACATACGGGTACTTCTCAAGATATCGTTATAAGGCTGATTTTAGAGTCGCGCTGACCGCACGCTGACCGTCAGCGCTGATGGCCGAGATATATGAACATCTAGGAAGCGTTTGTGAATGACGCATAGCTATCAGCGCGCACGGTGGTCAGCGCGTATAGCTACGCGGCCGTACGCGTCGCTCGTCGGCCCCGCGTAGCTGTCGGCGTTGACGATCGCACGAGCGCCTCTGCTTTCAGTGACCGTTCTAGTATCGAGCGGAACGGACGTCGTCAGCGCGTACAGTCATGTCAAATCGCGAAGTGGATACAGGTCGAGTTATCGATGAGGTACGCCTGAGGAAGAAATTGTGGGATGCATCCGATCCACTCTACAAAAATAAAGATGCAAGAAACAAAGCCTGGGCGGATATTGTGGACACATTGTTCGAAAATATTTCAGGAGTTGAAAAACAACAACTAGGTTTATTTACTTTTCTTATTTTATTATCTGAATACCTATACTACATGACAAAGCCTTTTCAACTTAAAAAATACACGAATCTTGCCAGGGTACGCTTCCAATAGGGCTCACAAAGTACTCAGCAAAATGTTCTCGCAGAGCGTGTCCAGACCTGTTTGTAGGCATAGTTGGCAAGTCTACCATACCCTCAATTGTAAGCGTGTCTTCAATACGATAACCGTCGCGAATTCTTATAAAGTTATGCAATACGCAGCATGCTTTAACTATATTCTTTGTAACATCTAAACTCACATTAATAGGTGTATGAAACACTCTGAACTTGTTTGACATTATACCAAATGTCGATTCTATGTATCGTCTACTGTGGCTCAGTCTATAATTAAATATTTTTTTCTTGTGGGTCATATTGGATCTCGCATAAGGCTTCAGAATTTTATTTGATATTCCAAAAGCACCATCACCCACAATTACATGTTCAACTGGAGTATTTGTTCCAGGCAGTGGCTTCGGTCCTGGAATATTTAAAGTGTTTTGTTCAATGCTCCTGTATAGTGTACTGTTTTGGAATATAGTCGAGTCCGAGTATTTCCCATATGTTCCAATGTTTACATATGTAAAACAATAATCTGCATCGCACATAGCTAGCAGAACTATGGAGTAAAAATTTTTATAGTTGTAGAATATTGATCCACCACCGGTTGGATTTACTAAAAAAGATTTACTAGAAAATTAGTCTTTTGTAGAAAACCGTTTGCTGCTCGTATTCATTATGCTAACACCGATTGTTTTCTCCTTGGAATATTTTAAATTTTCGATTTGAATGGCAATTTCATAACCTCAAAGTTAACGTTGTTTGAAAAATTAAACGTCAAAATAGTTATAGAACCGATAAACGCCGCATATTGGTTAGTTATGTTGTTGTCAGTTTAAACGGAGTTTAACTTACATCGCGGTGTTCGGAAACGCAGTTTCACAGGTTATCGAACCAATAGCGCTAATGAATAGATAAACCACCGTTAAATGTGACTCAGAAACCGGGCATAAGAAGTTTTGTGTTTGCTAATAAGTGTTTGTTAATCACGGTAAGTTCAATTCACTTTATATCGATTTTTGTTAACTTTTGGTGACTACACAATATTACAATTTGGTATACATGGATATACAGAAAATTTATTAGATCTTTTTATTTTTAGTTGGATTTTCGTTTTCAACAATGCCACCAAACAGACGTACAAACTTAGGCCACAGAACTCGAAATACGGCAAGTCAAAGAAATATAAGACACATTTATCAGGTTGAACCAGGCAAAACTCCGTGGGGGACCCCCCACAGTGCTTGCGTCCACGTCGCGTCCCCTGGAAACGACCCAGTTCTGACCACCGTAACGGAGTGGCAGAACTGGGCTCGGCTAAAGTGCACTGTGCGTTGTAGTACTTATGCGGAAAACTGCAACATTGTCTGGGGCTATGCCCAAACCTGCGCGGGACGCCTCCGGGCGTTTCTTAAAAGGCCCTTCTCAGGGCCAACCCGAAAAAGGCCCTTCTCAGGGCCCACCCCAAAAAGGCCCTTCTCAGGGCCAACCCGAAAAAGGCCCTTCTCAGGGCCAACCCGACGAAGGCACGCCGGCGGTCTGCGCATCAACCGCCACGGTTGGCTTGCTTGGCAGGGCGGACGAGATATCGGAGCTTGACTCCGACAGCGAGTCCGTTACGTTCGAGTCGGACGCCGGTTCAACGGCGGCTCGACAGAAACGAAAGCGGGCCTTTCTGAAGGGTGGGTCTGGCTCGGACTCCACCGGGAGCAGGTGCAAGCGGACGATGAGGTCAAGAAGGCCTCCTGCCGTTGCCGATACCCACGATGTGGGTTTGGCTGACGCGCAGAGTCAGCTGAACCTGACTCGGCGGGCACGGCTCCAGCAGGACCTGGAGGAGCAGGTCGCTGCCAAGGAGAAGCAGGCGCGCACCACGCGGGCCAAGGCGGGGTATGGTCAGTCGTGCGTTATCTACGAGGACCACTCCCTGGCCGAGCTGGACCGCATGGCACAGGAAGACGCGGAGGAGATAGCGCAGGTCGCCTCCAAGTCCTCAAACCTGAAAGGGACTTTTCAGAAGTCCCTAAAGTGCAGAGCCGCGAGTATGCGCGGTATCATCAGAGAGCTCGTGCAGCGCACTGGCTCTGATGAGACGCGGCAATTGCAGGCGAAAGTTGATCGCCTGCAGTCGGAGGTTAGCCTGCTGCATCAAAAGCTGGCTGAAGCCACGGCCCGGCCTAGTCAGGCTGGTCCGGCAACTGAGGCCCCTGCCTCCAACCTTGAGGATGTTATCCGCAAGGTCGTCATGGAGGAAAGGGCCTACACCAAAGCCTGCCTCGAAGCCATCGAGGGCCGCCTTCGTCCTCCGCTAACGGTGGAAGAGAGGCGGAACCAGCTGGGGCCATCCTCCCAAGGGGAGGATGCCCAAGTACCCTCTACCACTCCGTCCAACCCGTGGACGGAAGTGGTAAAGAGGGGAAAGAAGGGCAAGGCCAAAAAGAAGACAAAAACGGCCGCCGCCCCTGCCGCCCCCTCCGTCACCCCTCCCTGCCCGTCCCAGGCGACCGGCAAGGGTAAGGGGAAGGGCAAGGGGAAAAAGGCAGCCCCCAAGCCCACCACCGCTGCCTCAGCAGCTAAAAGGGCCCCCGCCGGTGGGAGGAAAACGTTGGTTCCTCCCAAGACTGCAGCCGTCGTGGTGACGCTCACCGCGGAGGCTGCGGAACGAGGGGAGACGTACGAGTCCGTCCTCAAGCGGGCTCGTACCAACGCCGATCCCACCCAGCTTGGGATCGGAGCGGTCACGTGCCGCCGGACCCAGGCTGGGGCTCGAATTTTCGAGTTCCCGGGGGTCCAGGGCGGCGCAAACGCGGACCTCTTCGCAGACAAATTGCGAGAGGTCATCGCGGACGCGGCGAAGGTGGCCAGGCCGGTCAGGTCGGCGGCCTTGGAGGTGACCGATCTGGACGACTCGGTCACCAAAGAGGAGGTGGTGGCGGCGATCGCAGCAGTTGGAGGCTGCGACGTCGCAGCGGTGCAGGGCCGGGACATCAGGCCCGGCCGCGGTGGCATGGGAGCTATCCGTCTGGAGTGCCCCGTCGCCGCGGCCAAGGCCGTCCTCGCCAAAGGACGTCTTCTGGTGGGGTTCAGTTCCTGCCGGATCCGGGCACTTGAAGATCAGCCTCTGCGCTGCTTCAGGTGCTTCGGAATCGGGCATGTGCGGGCCCTTTGTCCGTCCAAGGTGGATAGGACGGACAGCTGCTACCGCTGCGGCGAGAAGGGGCACCAGTCCGCCTCCTGCAAGGCCGCTACGCCGCGCTGCGCAGTGTGCGCAGCCAGCGGGCGCCCCGCGGGGCACACCATGAAGGGGAGGAATTGTAATCCTCCCCCGAAGAAGGGCAAAGTGCAGGCGCCGACCCCGCCTGCCGCTGTGACCACCGCTCCCGAAGCGGGAACCTCGGTGGCGGGTGAGGAGGGTGCGATGAGCGACTGATGGACAGAGTCGAGCATCGCATCCTCCAGACGAACGCCAACCACTGCAAAGCAGCCCAGGCCCTGCTGATGCAGACCATGGCTGAGTGGTTGGTGGACGTGGCGGTAGTCGCCGAGCCGTACTCGGTGCCCGGCCGTTGGTTGGGCGATCCGGACGGCCTGGTGGCCTTGGTTGCGCGGTCTTCCACAGACTCCCCTCCCCTCTCGCTCTTAGAGAGGGGACCGGGATACGTGGCCGCCGCGTGGGGGGAAATAGCCCTGGTGGGCGTGTATTTCTCCCCAAACCGGCCTCTGCAGGATTTCGAGGATTTCCTCGAGATCCTCACTGCAGTCGTCGGTAGGGCGGCTCCTCGCCAGGTCGCCGTGCTGGGCGACCTAAACGCCAAGTCAGTGGCCTGGGGCAACCCGGCCACCTCTTGCAACGTCCGGGGACGCGCGGTCGAGCTGTGGGCGACCTCGTGCGGCGTGTCCCTCCTTAACAGGGGGACAGTCCAGACGTGTGTGCGGCGACGGGGAGGGTCAGTGGTGGACGTTTCGTTCGCCTCCCCCGTCCTTGCCGCCCGCGTCGTGGACTGGCGGGTAGAGATGGTGGAGACGATGTCGGACCACCGATATGTGCGATTCGACATCTCTCCCCAAAGTCCCCGGGGGAGGGCAAGGCTCCCGGGCCGACCTGCCTTCCCACGGTGGGCTCTTACCCGCCTCGACCGCGAGGCGGCTGCGGAGGCAGCGTTCGTCCAGGACTGGCTCACGCCTCCCGTCGATGTCCGGGACGTCGACTCCGCGGCCGCCCAACTGAGGAAGTCCCTCACCGAGGTGTGCAACTCCAGCATGCCTCGGTCTCGCCGCCCACCTCCCCGTCGCGCCGTCTATTGGTGGTCGGAGGAACTGGCGGGCCTCCGAGCCGCCTGCGTGGCGGCAAGGCGGGAGTACACGCGGAGCCGACGGCGCAGCAGGAGGGACCCCGACAACGAGGACCTTCTTTACGCCTCTTACATAGAGGCAAAGAGGGTCCTCAAGTCGGCAATGGGGGCCGCCGATGACGCGGCGCGAGTGGAGATGCTGGAGGGCCTCGACAGGGACCCGTACGGGAGACCGTACAAGGCGGCGCGGAACAAACTGCGTCCCTTCGGTCCCCCCCTGACGGAGTCCCTGGAGCCGGCATTACTGGACGGTGTGGTTCGGTCCCTGTTTCCACCCGGGACCGACTTCACGCCTCCAGTGATGGATCCCCCGCGGGGGGCGCGTCCGCCGGTCGAGGAGATCTCTCCGGTCACGGCGGATGAGCTCGCCGCGGAGGCCCTCCGCCTCCGCGCCAAGAAGACGGCCCCAGGGCCGGACGGTGTGCCCGCGCGTGTGGTGGCCATTGCCGCCACACATATGGCGGGAAGATTTCGGGACCTCTTCAGCGCGTGTTTCGCGTCTAGGAGGTTCCCGAAAATCTGGAAGGAGGGGCAATTGTGCCTCCTCCGCAAGGAAGGACGCCCGCCGGACTCCCCCTCGGCATACCGGCCCATCGTCCTGCTGGACGAGGTCGGTAAGATGTTCGAGGGGATTGTCGCCGGCCGGCTTAATGGCCTGCTGTCGGAGGTGGGGCCGAACCTGTCGGACGCTCAATTCGGCTTTCGAAAGGGGCGTTCGACAGTCGACGCTCTGGCCCGGCTCAAGAGCCAGGTGAAGGAGGCCGTGGGGGTGGGGGACGGGGTGTTGGCCGTGTCATTCGACATAGGTAATGCCTTCAACTCTGTCCCCCACTCGACGATACTAGAGGCACTACGGTACCACGGAGTGCCTCAGTACCTGCGGGACCTCCTGGCCAGCTACCTGGCGGACCGAGCGGTCCTTCTGGTAGACAGGGCGGGCCGACTCCGGCGGTACGGCGCGGAGACCGGCGTTCCACAGGGGTCCGTCCTAGGACCACTCCTGTGGAACGTCGGGTTCGACTGGCTCCTGCGGGGAGCTCTCCTCCGTGGCACGAGTGTCATCTGCTACGCGGATGACACTCTTCTCACTGCCCGGGGGAGAAGTTTTAGGGAGGCGGCCGACTTGGCCTCGGCTGGCGGATCCTTGGTCGCGGGAAGGATCCGTCGGCTGGGATTGAGGGTGGCGCTGAATAAGACCGAGGCGGTGTTTTTCCACGCGCCTCGGCAGCGCACCCCGACCGACGCCCACATTTTCGTGGAGGGCGTCGGGGTCCAGGTAAGGGCCCAGATGAAATATCTGGGCCTGGTGCTAGATAGCAGGTGGCGCTTTGGCCCGCACTTCAGCGGGCTGTCGACGCGCCTGCTGAAGGTTGCGGGGGCGCTTTCGTGGCTCCTCCCGAATATGGGGGGGCCCAAAGCGCGATGCCGGCAGCTGTATGCCGGCATCCTGAGGAGCATGGCCCTCTACGGGGCCCCCATCTGGGCGGACTCCCTCCAGAGGAGGGAGAACTCCGCCGCGATCCGGAGACCCCAAAGGGCAATCGCACAGCGGGTGGCGAGGGCCTACCGCTCGGTGGGCTTCGCGGCGGCGTGCGCTCTGGCGGGCACCCCTCCTTGGGAGCTCGAGGCGTGGGTGCTCGCCAGAGTGTACGAGTGGTCGGCGGGGCGCAAGGCGCTCGGGGAGCGCGGCGACCCGACGGTGCGGGAGGCCGTCCGGCGAGAGGCGAAGGATGCCATCGTCCACCATTGGGCGGAGGACCTCGCCTCCGCCGTGTTCGGCCGCCGAACGCTGGACGCTGTCGGGCCAGTCTTACGGGATTGGCTCGAGCGGCCCCACGGTTTCCTCTCGTTCCGTCTGGTGCAGGTATTGTCCGGGCACGGGTGTTTCGGATCGTATCTGCACCGGATCGGGCGGGAGGAGGCCCCGTCGTGCCACGGTTGCGGCGCGGCGGAGGACACGGCGCAGCACACCCTCGAGGTGTGCCCGTCGTGGAACGAACCGCGTCGCGACCTGGTCGCGGTGGTCGGGCCGGACCTTTCGCTTCCCAGTGTGGTCAACTCCATGCTGGGGGGCGGGGCCGGCTGGGCCGCGGTCGCCTCCTTCTGTGAGGATGTGATGTCACAGAAGGAGGCGGCAGAGCGCGCACGGGAGGAGGACCCTCTTGCGCCGCTGTGCAGGCGGAGAAGAAGGGGTAGGAGAAGGCGATTATAGTCGCCTTCTCTCTCCTCTTGTGGTGGTGAACGGCGGGAGACAGACGTGGAGGCGTCTTCTCCCGCATTGCACTCGTTCACCATCTCCGTTGGGCGGGAACGGTAAAGTCGCTGCCGTTTCCGGGCCCCTCCTTGCAGGGGGAGGGGCGTGCGGGCCCCGCCATAAATGGCGGGCGGTCGACGGGGGGGGGCTGGACGTCAAGGCTCTGCCGGTTTCCCAGCCCCTCTCCACATAGACGATGCCTGAGCGCCGCTGGGTCGTTTAGTGGGTAAACCGGGCCACTAGGGTCCGGGAGTCCCACATACCCCCCCCATCCTCCAATGGGGGGGAATGCGGAACGCATTTTTCCCAGCGTAAAAAAAAAAAAAAAAAAAAAAAAAAAAAAAGGCAAAACTCCGTTCCAGTACACCCGATACCGGCGAAGACGTCGACGGGTCCCGGAGGAGGAGGCCGCGCTGTATGAGGTGTACAGCGCGGCGAAGGGGACTCTGTGGCTGGCCATCTGCGAGTCGAAGACGCGTGCCAGGGAGGAGATGTTGGAGACTCTAGACGGAGATCCGTGGGGGCGGCCCTATCGCACGGTCCGAAATCAACTTCGGACCGCGGCGCCCCCGGTCACCGAGAGTCTCCAACCCGAGCTGCTCGAGGAGGTGGTAGCAGCCCTCTTCCCGGCACGAGGCGAGCATACTCCGGCGCAGATGGCATTGCCCTCGGCCGCAGAGTCCACGACGGAGAACGCCATCGACGTCCCTGAGGTGACACACCCAGAGTTGGGGGCTGCCGTGATCCGGCTCCGGGCCAAGAATGTGGCTCCGGGGCCCGATGGGATCCACGGCTGCGTGTTAGCCCTCGCTCTGAAGGAGCTAGAGCCCCAACTGAGAGGGCTCTTCACAGCGTGCCTCGAGCGGGGCCAGTTTCCCAGTCTGTGGAAGGCTGGTCGACTGGTCCTGCTCGGAAAGGCGGGGCGCCCTGCGGACTCACCGTCCGCGTACCGGACCATAGTGCTGCTGGACGAGGTGGGCAAGTTGTTCGAGAGAGTTCTCTCAGCCCGCCTCGTCAGCCACTTGTGCCAAGAGGGGCCGGACCTGGACGGTAGTCAGTTCGGGTTTCGGCAGGGGCGCTCCACCGTGCACGCTGTGTCACGGGTAAGAGCCCTGGCGGAGGAAGCGGTGTCCCGGGGCGGGGTGATGTTGGCGGTGTCTTTAGACATCGCCAACGCGTTTAACACCCTGCCCTGGAGTTGTATCCGGGAGGCACTGCGATACCATAGAGTGCCTCCTTACCTCCGCCGCATAGTTGGGGCTTATCTGTCCGAGAGGTGTGTCACCTACGAGGGACGTGATGGCGTTCACCAGAGCCCGATGTCGTGCGGTGTTCCACAGGGTTCGGTTCTTGGGCCGCTCCTGTGGAACATCGGCTACGACTGGGTGCTGAGGGGCGAGCTCAGCCCGGGGGTGGACCTGACGTGTTACGCGGACGACACGCTGGTCACCGCCCGGGGGAGCTCGCACAGGGAAGCAGCGTTGCTGGCGACGGCTGCGGTGTCACAGGTGGTGAGCCGCATCCGTCGCCTGGGCCTGGAGGTGGCCCTCAGCAAGTCGGAGGCCATGACGTTCCATGGCCCCCGGCGGGCGCCGCCGCCCGACTCACACATCGTGGTCGGGGGGGTCCGAATCGCTGTCGAGCCCACCATGAAGTACCTAGGATTGGTGCTCGACAGCCGGTGGGACTTCGGACCCCATTTTCGACGGCTGGCGCCCAAGCTGTTGGGCGCGGCGGGAGCGCTCGCAACGCTGCTTCCCAATCTGGGGTCCGCGATCCATGGCCCTGTACGGGGCCCCGATCTGGGCCCACGACCTGACGGCCGGCTCGATTGCGGTTCTTCGGAAACCGCAAAGAGCCATGGCCGTCAGAGTCATACGGGGGTATCGCACGATCTCGTATGAGGGGGCTTGTGCACTGGCCGGATCCCCGCCCTGGGACCTGGAGGCCAAAGTACTCGCGTCGCTGTATTAGTGGCGCGAGGAAGAGGCGGAGCGGGGCGAACGACCGATGCAGCGTCAAGTCGAGCTGCGTCGGTCTCAGCTCCGCGAGGTCCTAGTGGCGGAATGGCGGGACAGGCTTTCGCGCCCTACCGCCGGCCTCGACATAGTCGGGGCGATCCGGCCGGTGCTCGAGCGCTGGCTCGGGAGGAGGCACGGCTCCCTGTCGTTTCGGGCGACGCAGGTGCTCTCGGGGCACAGTTGCTTCGGGAAGTACCTGTGTCGCATAAACAGGGAGCCGGACGCCCGGTGTCACCACTGCGTCCATTGCCGGGAGGACACGGCGCGGTACACGCTGGCAGAGTGTGCCGCTTGGGAGGAGCCGCGCCGTGCCCTCATCGCCGGAGTAGGCCCGGACCTCTCGCTGCCGGCCGTGATTGAGTCTATGGTCGGCGGCGAAGAGGCCTGGGACGCAGTGGTAACCTTCTGCGAGACGGTTATCTCGCAGAAGGAGGCTGCGGAAAGGGAGAGGGAGATTTCAACCCCTCACCCGATCCGCAGCAGACGCACCGGGCGTCGGCGGAGGGCGGACAACGCCCTCTTCCAGCCCCCCTAAATGGGTCCAGGGGCGTCAGACACGGGGATACGTCTGTCGCCCCACAACATCATAAGGACCCGAGGTGGCGGCGCGCGTGTGATGTTCCACGCGCGCCCCTCAGAGAAGTCGGGGGGGGAGGAGTTAACACCTCGCTCCCCCCCCTCGACCAGACGGGGGGGTTTTAGTGGGTATACCCTCGGGCCCCTTCTCATTTTTGATATGAGAAGGGGAGTTTGCGAGTGGGAGTCCCACATAACCACCGCGTCTCTCCCCGGGCGCGGTGGTATGCGTAATGCATTTCCCCTCCGAAAAAAAAAAAAAAAAAATAGGCAAAACTCCGTTCAGATCCGCCACCTGCACTAAAGTTCCCAAGCTGGAGGCGCCCATAGTTCCTTGGGCGCCTCGGCGAAGGGGCGGGGAAGTCAATATGACAAACCCCGCCCAGAGAAGGGCGAGCGACGCCGACGGGGCAGGCGGTCGTAGGACTCGTCTGGTCCCGCAGCCCCGTCAACGGCGGAGAAGGAACTCGAGGGGTTTTAGTGGGTAGGCTCCCCGGTCCCATCCCATTAGGGGAAGGGGTCGGGGAGAGAGTCCCACATAACCACCGCGCCTGCCCCGGCGCGGTGCTATGCGCAAAGCATTTCCCCTCGTAAAAAAAAAAAAAAAAAAAAAGGCAAAACTCCGTTCCGAGGAATACATTCATCTTCGGGATGCCATTAATGCTGATGGAAATGCACAGAATGTTGGCAGAACAACTATACTCCCAACAACATACGTCGGAAGTCCGCGACATATGCATGAATATGCTCAAGATGCTATGTCCTATGTACGACATTATGGCACACCAGATTTGTTTATCACGTTCACATGCAATCCAAAGTGGACAAAAATTCAACAAGAATTATTTACTAGCCAATCACCTATTGATCGCCACGATGTCACTGCAAGGGTGTTCAAAATGAAATTAAAATCACTCATGGATTTTATTGTTAAGCATCGCGTGTTTGGCGAGACGCGCTGTTCGATGTACTCAGTTGAGTGGTAAAAACGCGGATTGCCACATGCACATATCCTCATTTGGTTGGTTGAGAGGTTAAGACCGAATGAAATTGATAATGTGATATCAGCAGAAATTCCCGATAATAATGAAGACCCAATATTACATGAGGTTATTACAAAAAATATGATACATGGTCCATATGGAATATTAAATCCCATTTCTCCGTGTATGGTTGAAGGAAAATGTTCAAAACGCTACCCAAGACAATTAGTAGCAGAAAGGATTACTGGAAATGATAGATATCCACTTTATCGCCGCCGATCCATTGATGACAATGGAAAGTCAATAATAGTCAAAGTAAATCGACAGGACATTGAAGTTGATAATCGTTGGGTTGTTCCGTTTTCGCCATTACTCTGCAAGGCATATAAAGCACACATATACGTCGAATTTTGCCATTCCGTGAAATCTATTAAATACATTTGTAAGTATGTGAACAAAGGTAGTGACATGGCTGTCTTTGGAGTTGCTGCTGAAAATTCAAATGATGAAGTCACTCAATATCAAATGGGCCGCTATGTTAGTAGTAACGAAGGCGTGTGGCGTATATTTTCGTTTCCTATACATGAACGACACCCTACTGTTGTTCACTTGGCCGTACATTTGGAAAATGGTCGACGGGTGTATTTTACAGATGCAAATGTATTACAATGAGTTGACAGGCCACCATCGACAACATTAACCAGCTTCTTTGAAATGTGCCAGAATGATGATTTTGGCAGAACGCTACTTTACTCCGAATTGCCAAGATATTATACCTGGAATCAATCATCAAAAAAATTTCAACGACGAAAACGAGAGCAGCCAGTTCCAGGTTACCCACGAGTATTTTCCACCGATGCTCTAGGCCGTATTTATGCAGTCCATCCCAGTCAAGACGAGTGTTTTTATTTGCGTTTACTATTAGTCAATGTTCGTGGTCCAACATCATTCCAACATCTGCGAACTGTTAATGGTGTATTGTGTGGCACATACAGAGAAGCCTGTCAACATTTGGGATTGTTAGAGAATGACACTCATTGGGACCACACTCTCGAAGATGCTGTGATTTCGTCAAATGCTAAACAAATACGAACATTATTTTCTATAATTTTGTCTACATGCTTCCCATCAACACCGACTGATTTATGGCATAAATACAAAGATTATATGGCGGAAGATATATTGCATCAGATGCGTCTTAGAACATCGAATGCAGATTTGCAAATGAACGAAGAAATTCACAATGAAACATTAATTTTAATTGAGGACATGTGCTTGATGCTTACCAACAAAGTATTAACACAAATAGGAATGATAGCACCCAATCGCCCAATGCACGACTCATTTGATCAAGAATTGAGACGAGAAGCCCAATACTTTTCCGAAACATTGCGAGAAATGGTTGATAGAACAGTTCCCCTTTTAAATCAACAACAAAAATATGCCTACGATACGCTCATGAAAGTAGTGAACGATGGATCTGGCGGATTTTATTTTTTAGATGCTCCCGGTGGAACTGGGAAAACTGTTTTTGTTATCATTGATTTTGGCAACGATTCGATCGCAATCTTCATCAGGTATTGCAGCTACGATGTTGGAAGGCGGTCGAACAGCTCATTCAGCTCTCAAGCTGCCGTTGAACCTTCAAATTAATGAAACTCCAACTTGCAACCTTTCGAGGAATTCTGCGATGGCCAGTGCTGCAGCAAACCAGATTGATCATTTGGGATGAATGTACGATGGCACACAAAAAATCTTTGGAGGCATTAGATCGCTCGATGCAAGATTTACGAAATAACAAAAATCGGTATGGTGGTGCAATGATACTATTGGCAGGTGATTTTCGACAAATATTGCCAGTTGTTCCACGCTCAACGCCAGCTGATGACCTGAATGCATATTTGAAGTCGTCCATTTTATGGAAATACATTAAAACACTTAAATTGAGTATAAACATGAGAGTCGAATTGTAGGAAGACCAGTCTGGAGAAGTGTTTTCCCAAACATTGCTCAAAATTACGTAAATCACGTTTGGTTAAGCGAACGTGTTATATTGGCCGCAAAAAATGTTGATGTGAATGAAATGAATTTTCAGATTCAAGAGAAAATAGCTGGCGAATTGAAGAATTACATATCAGTTTATTCCATTACTAATGAAGATGAAGTTGTCAATTATCCAACAGAATTTTTAAAATCGCTGGAATTGCCCGGCTTACCACCTCATAATCTACAATTAAAAATCGGATCAGTAATTATTATGTTACGGAACATAAACCAGCCACGTCTGTGTAATGGCACCCGTACGAAGGCGAAGATGTTTTAATCCCACGCATCCCTATGATACCGAATGATATGCCATTCAGTTTTAAACGTTTACAGTTTCCAGTGCGGCTTGCATTTGCAATGTCAATAAATAAATCGCAAGGGCAGTCGCTAAGTGTATGTGGCATCAACCTAGAAAATCCATGTTTTTCACATGGCCAATTATATGTCGCCTGTTCCCGTGTCGGAAAGCATCAACATTATTTATTTACGCGCCAGAACATAAAACTAAAAATATAGTTTATCAAAAAGCATTAGAATAGAGAGAAGCAGTGAAGGGTATAGAGGCTATTAGTTGCTTTCTAGAGCGCGCGTGATATTGAGCTCAGTGTTTACTTCAAAATGCCCAGTTGTTCAATAGCGATTTGTAAAAATATAAGCGAAATTATTGAACCCTACGGAATAAACACTGTTATTAAAATATATATATTTTGTTTTTATTTAATAAAATTAGTAAAGTCCTTCCCAGGTATGACGAGACCAGGGAAATAGGTATTCATTTTTATATGGAGGATATTATAGATTCCAGTTCAAATTGAATAGGTACGCATACATAAGATAGGTCAGCTATACAAAATAAAGTAGTGCATCAAATTTACGCTAAGGAGGTACGAAGTTCGCCGGGTCAGCTAGTTTGAAATAAAATCGTGTTTGTTTTCCGTTTATGACTCGGAATAAACGGTTTGAGCAGGTTTTCTGGCATGATGGACATTCGCAGCGGAATGACTACCACAGCATATTACGGTTGTCTAGAAAATATAAAAATCGCGACGAAATCGGTTAACGACATGGTTCTGAAGAAAGCTGTAGCAGAGGAGAAGAAAGAAAACGTTTCTCGAGGACTACAGGAAGATCACTTCATCGTTTCAGGAGATGGCACGTGGTAAAAGAGTGGGTTTTGTACAAGCCATGAAGGACGCGATATGTGCCACGTATTACCACAAGAGCTCCACGAATAAAAAACCCCAGCATGAGAAGTGTCTACCAGGAGAAAACAGCTGGTGTACGTGGTGTAAAGCTCAAGCGTCGCATACTTTGTTTTCATATAAGCACAAAGCTCCTCTTAGTGACACTGTTCTGAAAGCCATCGAGTCAATTTACAAAGACTTGTCGTCGGACGATTTGCTCGAAAGAGGTTGGGGTGCTCATACTCAAAATAGCAATAAGTCACTCAATAAAATGAATTGGATGCGTGCGATTGGATTGGAAGTTCTTGCAAGTAAACTTGAAATAAAGAGGCCAAGAATACAACCAGGCAGTTTGTATTCATATCGGATCATACAGCCAGTATGCGAAGGTATATCCAGGTATATTCGATGTGAGGAACTGGCGAACAGAACCGGAGTAGATTATTGTATATCAGACTTCTGTACCGCCTCATCGTACATTCCAGGTGAACGTTGGGTATAACGATGTTTGGAGAGAATCACCGGACGAGCTGACTCGCGGGGAGCAGTCGCTGGTACAGCTGGCTCTGGCGCTGGCGATGCGGCGGCTGAACCGGCGCCGCTGTACGTCATTAGCCGGGTCCACACCGGACGATCCATCGCGCTCCGATCGCGCGCGGCAGCAGCGCGATCCAAAGATGCAGGCGGTGTGGACGTGCCGCGCGCGATCCATGCGCACGTATTGGAGCGCGCGCTCCCTACCTCGCGCGATCCGTGTGCGGTCGGTTTTTGTGCCAGCCTCAAAGGTGCCTCAGTTGCGTGATGCGCGCGGTGTGGACGGTTGTGTTGGTTCGCGCGATCCACCTCGCCATGGACATCTCAGAAAGTCGCCGTTTGATATCGCTTTATAAAGAATTTAAATGTTTATGGGATCCCAAAGATTCTAATTACACCAATAGAGGTGTTAGAGATGATGCTTGGCGTCAGATTTCTCGTGAAATGGGGAATAAGTCGATCGAGAACCTAAAGAAAAAAATGCGATCTCTGGCGGGAGGCTACAGAAGGGAGAAACACAGAGAGAAGCAAAGCCGTATAACTGGATCCGGTAAGAAAACAAAGCTACTTTTTATCTGTAGGTATTAAAATTATATATTTTATTATAAGTAATTACATCATAATATTTACTGTGGATTTCACGTGATTTCGCTTTTTACATTTAAGCTGTTAGAAATACACGTGGTTATTTTAATGAGTAACTTGTTTATTTCAGGTGCTCAAGATACATATAAATCAAAGTGGTTTGCGTATGATGACTTCGACTTTATGGCGGCTAAAAATGAACCCGGAACCACACGCGATACATTGGAACATGTGAGCTATTAGTTTACTGATATTCATTTTGCCAAACTATTGTATGGTTTGTAACAAAGTGTCTTGCTAAGTGGGACCGTATTGTAGTGGCATTTTCTGTTGCTCTTCTTGGTACGACGGCCATCGGTTGTAGCGATTGTGATGGCGGTTCATTTCGCCAGCTTCCAGGTATTACATCTCCATTCTCCTGTACTGTATCAAACGTTCCTGGCGATATAAAGTTAGGATTACTGCGTAAGTAGTTATATAGATGAACCGTTGCCAGCACGACTTTAGTCGCAGTTTCTGGTTCCAAAAGCATAGGTTTACGCAGGACTCTGTAGACAGAACTAAGTACTCCAAACGCGTTTTCAACTACTCTACGTGCTCTTGACAGTCGGTAGTTGAAAATTCTTTCACAAGAACCCCTTTCGCGTGTACCATCGTATGGTTTCATAGTATAATCATTAAGCTGAAAAGCTTTATCACCTAGTATATAATAGGGTACCTCAATTTTATAGGGAACTTGCAATATCTCCGGTGGAGGAATATTTAGCTCTTTTTTTTCAAGTTTTTTATATAAATTTGTGCTTTTGAACACGCCTCCATCTGATATTCTGCCTTTAGTCCCAACATTCACATACAGGAACCTATAATTTGCATCTACTAATGCAAAAAGAACAATACTAGGAAATAATTTGTAATTATCAAAGTCGTTGCCACTATTAAAAGGCGATTGTATAGCGACGTGTTTGCCGTCCATCGCTCCTATCACGTGTGGGAAATTCCACTTATTCTCGAATTGCTGAGAAACTGTACGCCATTCTTCTTTAGTTGAGGGCACCTGAAAATAAAGGAGATCTTAATTATAATATAAAGCTGAAAATAAGAATAAGCAGTAAATAGTAATAATAATTGTTGTTACAGGTAGAATCTGATACGACTGAAGGGGAACTTGAAGTTAATACTACAGTGAGCGAAAACGAGAACAGTAACATTACTAGTGACACACAACCGGAAAGAGCCAACCACCACACAGATCAGAGTAGAGAGCAGAATGATCAGAATGCACAATCCAGTGTCCAAACAACAAACAAAAGAACAAAAAAAAGAAAGAAAACTACTTCTAATAATGCAGATGACATATCAGATGAAACTCTTTCAGAGGCTTTCCAACTTCTGCAACAATGTGCTCAGCCACCACAACCGGAAACTGATTCTTACATTGCTTTCGGGCAGTATATATCTACTGAATTGCGGAAATATGATGCAGTAACATTAGTTAATGTCAAAAATGCTATATGCCAAGTTATTTTTCAAGCTGACACAGGAAGATATGGGGATAGCAATTATGGATATTACACTAATTCATATCCTGGCACACCAATAGCATCCACTTCATCACAGTCCCAGTCTCTAAGACCTCAAAATTATCCAGCTCCAATTCCACAGACATCACCGTCTGCTCATCTAGCCTCCAATTCATCGCAGTCCCAGTTTCACCGAACCGAACCACAGTCACCACCGAATTAAATAAGTACCTACCTATATCATGTTTTCAAAAAATAATTAATAATTGTAAACATGTTACTTCTTTAAATTATGATTGTAATACACTACTTTTTTATTGAGTAATAAAGTATGGTTTTACTTACCTTTACATAATCATTTAACAGGTCAATGATAGCTTCACAAACTTCAGGAATAATTATCGATATAGACTGTTTGGAAATGCGGAACAGATACTGCAAACTGACGTACGAATCTCCAGTTGCTAAAAATCTCAATGTTAGTAATAATCTTTCCTTCACAGTAATGGCATCTCTATAATTTGTATCATTCTTTCTTAGCTTGTTATTTAATAATGAACACAATATCTCAAATTTATTAGCATTCATTCTTGCAAAATTGTGTTCAACTTTATCTGACACTAACTCTGCGTACAGCTGAGTCCCAGATTCCAAGCGATTTTTGTAAATTTGTTTCACCCAAAACCGTCGTTTTCTTTTTTGTGATTTTTTGCGCAAGCATTTAAGCAAAATAAAAGTTACTGCTGCAACGGCAAGACGCCGCCGTTGTACATTGGGATCGCAAGTTTCCAAGAGTGGATCGGCCTATCACGATCCACGATCCACGCTCCGCGATCCTGGATCGCGGATCGCGGGATCGATGGATCGTCCGGTGTGGACCCGGCTATTGACGAGGTGGACGCTGCGCTCCTCGACGATGTGACGTCGATGCGCAAAGCGGGAATTATAAAGGAAATGTTTTCTCCGAGTCAACTTTTCATGATTTCTAGAAAGCCCGCCATATTAAACACCGCGGGAGTCCTCTTTCACACAAAGTGGGTAAAGGGAAGGTCAATGGTGAACAGATCTGTAAACCAGTAATTTGAGCGGTAGTCATGTCATCAGTCAATCATAAGTTTACAAGATATTTCGATGTTTTTACGGGCGGTCAACTCTCTTTCGAATTGCTTTTGTCACCCTTTCGAAGTGAGGAGCTGGCGAACAGAACTGGAGTAGTCCACTATAAATTCAATAGCTTTTTTTTTTCGAATCGTTATATCTAAGACCCATTGCGTCGTTCCCTTTTGATATTTTCAATCAAAACCGACTAAGTTGGCCAAAAAAGTTTTTTTCAGTTGGTAATGTCAGCATCAAGGCTTTAACATAATAAAAAGCCTATTTTATTTGTAATCAAACCCATTTCCACCTCGTTATACATTCCATAATTTTAGATTATATTGTATATCAGAATTCTGTACCGCTTCACCGTACATTCCAGGTAAACATTGGGTACAACGATGTTTGAAAATCACCGGACGAGCTGACGCGCGGGGACCAGTCGCTGGTAGCGCTGGCTCTGACGCTGGCGATGCGGCAGCTGAAACCGGCGCCGCTGTACATCATTGACGAGGTGGACGCTGCGCTCCTCGACGATGTGACGTCGATGCGCAAAGCGGGAATTATAAAGGAAATGTTTTCTCCGAGTCAACTTTTCATGATTTCTAGAAAGCCCGCCATATTAAACACCGCGGGAGTCCTCTTTCACACAAAGTGGGTAAAGGGAAGGTCAATGGTGAACAGATCTGTAAACCAGTAATTTGAGCGGTAGTCATGTCATCAGTCAATCATAAGTTTACAAGATATTTCGATGTTTTTACGGGCGGTCAACTCTCTTTCGAATTGCTTTTGTCACCCTTTCGATGTGAGGAGCTGGCGAACAGAACCGGAATAGTCCACTATAAATTCAATAGCATTTTTTTTTCAAATCGTTATGTCCAAGACCCGTTACGTCAATCCCTTTTGATATTTTCAATCAAAACCGACTCGTAAGTTGGCCAAAAAAGTTTTTCTCAGTTGGTAATATAATTTACATTATAATTTAAACATTTTTTGAAATGTGTAGATTACCTCTCCACTGCATGTAATATTTTGAAAGTGTTGTTATTTTGATAAAGTGGGGGTGTTAGAATGATATCAAATATAATGTAAATTTAATACAAGTAGCGCCATCTATGAGCCATTGAGGAGAAACTTTGTCTATTGTCTATGTAGAATGCCTTGAATAAAACAGTCTGTTTGAAACCGCCAACCAACTACTTTTATTAATAACACTATTATTTTAGTATGATTTCATAAAAATTATGAGCATACATTTAAACTCTACTTTTTTCCTTTGTTACAGTTATCCGGAACTGCGGGTGTTACTTTCGCGAGGAGGCGTGTCGGCGAGATATCAGATTGCGTGGTTTCCATTGTTAAACACGGGGGAGGTAGCATTATGATCTGGGGATGCATGGCAGCTGATGGTGTCGGGAAAATGTTTGTTTGCGAAGGCCGTATGAACAGTGAAAAGTACATTAATGTGCTCAAAGCTGCGCTATTGCCTTTGCTTACACGCATTTTCGGCGACACAAACTTAGATGGCGTCAAATTCCAACATGACAATTCCTTGTTATAAATCGGCGACCACCATGCGCTGGATTAAAAACAACAGTATTGTCTTGTTAGAATAGCCGGCGTAATCCCCAGATCTGAACTCTGTCGAGCATCTTTGGGTATTCTGAAGCGCAAGGTCAGAGAGCACAGCATTACATCCAAAACCACGTTAAAAAATCCTTCAAGAGTGGGACGCCATAAGTGCAGTCGAATGTAAAACGCTTGTACGCAGCATTCCCCAAAGAATTGCTGCTGTAATCAAGGCAAAGGTAGTGGCAACTAAATATTAGTGATTTTTGTAATTTCATGTTAATATAGTAATTTGGCAAACAAATTTAAAACTCCAAAAAGTCAGTACATTTTAGGGTGCCTAATACTTTTGGCCAAGGCTGTATTTTTTGCTGTTATTAATATTAATATTGTATGTCTTAGATTGGGTGGTCTGCAAACAGAGGTTGGCCAACATACGAGACCAGTATAAAAAGAGCTTAAAAAATCTAAAATGCAGCACAGGTCCAGCTGCTAAGAAAATAAAACTATATAAATTCCATGAACATCTTCAGTTTCTAAAAGCCAAGATAGAGAAAGGATAGAGAATTTTTTAGAATGCAGAGTAATGACGCCTTCTCCACCATCAGACATAACACAATCCATGAGCAACGATTCAGACATTAATCAGGAGTCAAATTCGCAGGCCCATAATGATGTTGTAGCTAGTCCATCTATTACGACATTTGCAATATCACCAGCAGCATCTTCAGCTACAAATGAGCAAGGTGTATTATTTTGTCATCTCCTTCACCTTCATCACCATCATTGCCGGTTATTTCATCGCCTTTGCCATCTTCTGAACAACCAGGGACGATGGATTCAGTACAACTTTCTGAACTACCAAGGTCATCGGAGTCAATACAACTTTATTTCTCACAATATGATTCTTCTAATGACTAATATTTTAAAATAAATGTTTTACGATTATAATTTCAAAACACTGATAACACAATAGTGTCGTAACTCAAAAAATGTCAAATTTGATATAACATTATAATCAAACGTAAATTCAATTCACTACGCGTCAATAATACAGTCGTTAGAATAATGCAAGTAAAAAATAAATTATGGCGCTATGAGTCGTTGTTCATGATGACCGACTGTCATAATCCACCACCCAATATTGCATCATCTTCACTTGCGTTGCGAACACGGCTAGAAGGGACGTGCCGCTTTGCTTTTTAGAACGCATTAATTCGAATCGGGACGTTATTACTGAATCAGGTATGTAAAAGTTAAAACTATTAATTCGAATTAATACTTTATATTTGAATTAAACCTAAAGATAAATTTGGAGTATTTCTAGTTATTATTGATTCACAAAAATGCGATTTAAAAAAATATTTTTAGTTACGTCATTCTTGGTGGTTTATTAAGTAATTTTAGACTTAATACAGTATTGTTGAAGAATTTTCATTAGCTGGTTTCTTGTGATAATTTCTTAATATTTAAACAAATACTTTTAAGTTAATCACAGCATTTAAAATCACGCATTCGAACATGTTATAGTAAACATTAGAATACTCTATATAACTATGTATTTTTTTAAATTTCGAGTTACTACATTCTAGATGACAGGTACTGCTGTTTTACTCAATAAGATAAAATATTTGATTTTTTTAGATTAAGTATGCGCCGTGGGCGATTGTTTGTTGTTATGGCGACAAAAACAACGTCAAACAACCACCAGGAGAAGGAAAACGACGAACCCCGGTGAAGAAACCTAGCTTTCTTTGATGATTCAACTTCATTATTGCAACCGGTGAGTACAAACGACGAATGCTCCCAGAATTATGACAAGGAAGCTGTAGAAGAACGACGTACACGATACCTTCTACGAGAAATCCGGTTCTACAAGAAATTTACTAGTGTAGTACTTAATGTTGAATCGATGACTGAATCAAACTACTACTTTGCTACAAATAATCTATTACTAAATTCAAAGAAAACTAAATGCTTAAGGTTTTCTTTACCAAATGTAGCACAAGTAGATAGCCAAATAATAATAGATGGGAGCCATATTGATCTTGTAAATAAAACGGTATTTTTGGGTCTTACATTAGACAATAAATTGCAATGGGGACCTCAGGTTGATACTCTAGCTGCTAAATTAAGTTCGGCTGCTTTTGCTGTTAGGAAAATTAAACAATTGACGAATGTTGAGACGGCCAAATTAGTTTATTTTGCATATTTTCATAGCCTCTTGTCCTATGGTATTTTGTTTTGGGGAGCAGCAGCGGATATAGAATCAATATTTATTATACAAAAAAGAGCAATTCGTGCAATTTACAGTATGGGTCCCCGTGAATCATTAAGAGATTTATTTAGGGAAATAAATATAATGACATTACCTTCACTATATATTTATGAAAATATAATGTTTATACGTAGAAACATAGGAATGTTTGAGGCAAAATTAGATATTCATAGTATAAATACAAGACAAAGGGAGATGTTAGTTGTTCCATACTTTAGACTAACTAAAGTTAACAAGTCATTTCTTGGTAATTGTGTTCGATTTTATAATAAGATACCGCTTTCAATAACCAAAATGTCTGATCATAAATTTAAAAATTATATTAGGAAAGTTTTGAAAGAAAAAGCGTATTACAAGGTAGTTCATTATATTGAAGATAAAAATGTATGGAAATAGCTGCTCTCTGCACAGTGCACCTCTAAATCTCTTGTTTAAGTTGTAAGTACCTAATTATTGTTATTTTCTATTTTGTAGTCTTGTCATATTTTTTTTGTTTTGTTTTTATTAATGTTACCTATAATAAGTATCTTGTAATTGTTAAATATAAAATTATGTAAAATTGAAATTATAAAATAGCCAAAAAGTCAGAATAGATAAAAATTTATATAACAAATAAAAAAAAAATGTAACCTTGCTGAGTTTCTTGCCGGTTCTTCTCAGTTGAAGGCTGACTTCCGAACCGGTTGTAGCTTCAGTAACTTTAAATTTGACCTTCATAAGTGCCCTCCGAAGGCCTAAACTGAATAAATGGTTTTGAATTTTGAAACCAAAGGAAATATTACATTTCACCCCTGCACACCGATCAGAGTGATTTTGATGATTCCGACTGGGACTCTCATTTTGTACCTGATTCAACTAGTAAAGCCCCGAGTTTACTTCAAAATGGAGCAACAAAATCGTCAAGTAGTTCTTCTACGAGTAGCTCTTCTTCCAGTAGCTCCTCATCAAGTAGCTCAGATGATGAAGCTGAGAATATTATAAACCCCATTGCTTCAACTAGTGGATTAGCAGTCCAAATGACTACAGAGTCAAATGTTGCTTCGGAAGTGCACAAAAGGCAAAGTTACACTAAAAACCGTGGCAGTGGGCTGGTCACATCTGCCGTAGAACCGATAACCGTTGGGGTAGACATGTTCTAGAGTGGATACCACGGCTCGGTAAACGTAGTGTAGGACGCTGGCTGGCAGCGGTTGGAAACAAGTTAGAGAAAGCTGAATATCGAGCTCAGTGGCGTGCCATAGGTGAGGCCGATATCCAGCAGTGGACAGAGAAAGGCTGATGATGGTGATGATGATGATGATGAAATCAAAATAAAAAATATACTTTAAAGAACTGCTGGACAATAATATAATTCCCAGGACCTGTTATGAATCATACTTTTGAGGTTTGACTGATAAATTTTAATGAAATAAAAAAAAAAAGATTTATATCAAATGTTAATTTAATTGTGATTTTCAGACTGATGTTAAACTACTGTTTTTCATACCTAAGTCTAGTTATATTAATTTTTTTTTTCGCGCATGTCCAGTTTATTGGCTATAATACCATTACTTTACAATTACAACATTAACGAATTATTATATAATAATATTTTGATTTCCTCTATTTTTGTACTGACTAAGTGTTGTTTAGTGTTTTGGAAGGTTTATTTAGTTATATTTTTTGTTTTAATAAAAACAAAATGTTTAAATTACACGTTGTTAATGTTTATATAAATAAAAGCTAATTAAATGACTGCTTGATTGTCTGGTTTTGTTTATTAATTTCCATACCCTAGATTGAAAATGAGGTAACTACATAACTTAATATAAGAATCTTGTTATTAAAAAAGTTCTAAGTATTCAAAACCATAACAAAGTCACCTAAAATTGTAGTAATTCAAAATGTTCGAACAATAACTACAAAACTAAAAATAATTCATCTTTTTGAGAACTTTAATCTAGGCAATATAATCTTAACTCAAAAATTGAAAATTATCGATATTATCTGCAATGTTTTTAATTATTGGTAAATAGACAATTGCTTTAATATTATTAATAAACCTATTATAGTATTCATTTTTTTTATAATCTATAACAGGAAGTGAATAATAAATTTTTCGTTGATTCTCAAAAAAGTTACGTTTTGAGTTACAACAGTATTGTATTACACTGGTCAACACTGATTTTGCCACACGAACTTTGATAGCTAATTTTGTTTTATCAATCTACCCTCATCATTAAATCACAGTTCGCATGCTTAATGGAACATTGACCCATTAGTAGATAGGTCAGAATTGAGTTACGTACATACACAGGCTTCTGTTAGCGCCATCTACCGCCTACAATTTTAATTACGTTGAAGTTGTTTACGAATTACGAATGGTTGTCGCCCCAGTGATATATCCGTCTCTTTCACTTTTATGGGATCTCACATCGTGTTTTCGCGGAACAGCGGCTCATGCCAGTTTGTGTCCGGCACTTGCGAAGTAAGGTTATTATTGTTTTATTGAACGAAGACCCAATCGTCATTGTGTGTATTTTCGACTAAATTCAAAGGTAAGTTTCATCAAATTTTGTAATCCAATATCGACAGATTTAATCTTAGGTCAGTATACTACAAATTTGACTAATAATTTACATGAAACATTTAGTTTTGAGACAGTATATTATTAAACGTTATTAAATTTATCGTGGCCTATTACGAGTTGAGTCAGTTTACTATTAAAATCTTTACATGATTAAGGTACGACTTTGTAACATTCAAGTATAAGTCTGTTTACTACTAAAGGTAATTATTAGTTAGGAGCCGCAATATTAGTTAAGTCTTTGTTTAAAAAAAAAAAATGGAAAATAATGCGTAATTTTTTCAGTGTCGTAAATATTTTATATTAAGTCTTTGTTAGTCTAAATACTAATTATAATATTTTTTTCCACAAGAGGCTTATAAAATTTTTCTTTATGTTTTAGGATGACAATGTCATTCAATAGGTCAAAAAAGATAATGGAGCATGTTCAGGCTCAAAATCCGGCGCCAGAAACGGCAACACACGATAAATAACATGAATCAGTGCTAACAACTGAAGTGACGGTAACAATTTTAAGTGACTTAATTACGTAGTGCAACTATAGGAAGACCGCCGACGTTGCAGTTGCATCGATGGATACCAACAGCAGATTGCCGACTCAGCATTGACGTCAATCGATGGTTTCATTTTCATTTTATTTGTAAGAATATTCTTTCTGTATTCCTACTTCGAAGTGGAATGATTTATTCAGTAGGCACTTAATTGTAATTTAATTTTTATTTTAATTAAAGTAATAAAATCATTTTGGTTTTTTTTCAATCTTCTGGCTGTCGCAAACGTAATTGGCGCAGTCGGTAGGATATTCGCGGGAGACATCGAGACCTATCTCATATCGATAATCACGTCACGAGTCGCCCGGGTGGCTATCAAGCACCATCTCGGATATCCTAATCTCACGGACCTGCTGCAGACCGGAAGGAGAATCAAGAAATCGATTCACGGAGAGAAACCAGAGATGAAATACTTGTAAGTACACTTGAATCATTCTCGTGTTGCTCCCATTGAAATCTTAAACTTCAAGATTTACCATCCCAGAGCCTTTAGTTCGCGGGAACCTGAATCGCATCAGGCCCGTCGACAAACAGTAGATAGTAATAGGGATTTAGAATTAGATAATTTAGAACTAGACAATTTATTTAGCGTAACCATGGCCCATGAACCGGACGTCATTTATAAGGCCCTTCGCCTTGTCCCAGAGTTCAATGGTAACCCTAACGTGCTCACACGTTTTATAAAAATTTGTGACTCACTAGTGACACAATACCTTAGTAAAACGCCCGGTAGTGAACTCTCGAATTTGTGTTTGTTGAACGGAATCCTAAATAAGATAACCGGAACCGCTGCGAGTACTATTAACTCTAATGGGATACCAGAGAGTTGGTTAGGCATTCGAACTGCCTTAGTAAATATTTTTTCTGACCAACGCGACGAGACAGCGTTATATAATGACCTTTCTATGGCTATGCAGGGTAGTAAAACGCCCCAAGAATTTTATGATCATTGCCAAACTTTATTTAGTACGATAATGACATATGTTTCTTTACATGAGACCATAGCGACCACTATAGAAGCAAAACGCGAGTTATACAAAAAGGTCACCATGCAAGCATATGTTCGCGGCTTGAAAGAACCATTAGGGTCCCGTATACGTTGTATGCGGCCTATCACTATCGAAAAAGCTCTTGAATATGTACAAGAAGAATTAAACATTATGTATTTGCAGCAACGTAACGAGCCCCCAAAAGGACAGTCGACCCCTAAGGTCACCCCCTCACTACCACCAATTGCTTATGCTCCTCCACGACCACATGACTTTCAGTTACCGGCTCCTAACTGGCCAGTTCCAGTAGGACAACGCCCCATGAGGCCCCCGCCTCAACCTTTCAAATTTAATGAACCGATTCAATCTCAACATCGCATGCCTACGAACACACAGAGAATGTTCGGTGCACGGCCACCTAACTATAACCCACGTAGTAATGTTTTTAGATTACCACCCCGAAATAATTTACCACAAGGCCCTCAGCCTATGAGTGGAGTGCAACGCTTTACTCCCAAGGTTTTACCCCCAACCAATATGGTAACAGGCCATGATTGGAATAAGCTAGGGAACCCGCCGCCAGCGAATTATTTCAAAACTCGCGAAATGAACCTTAATGAATGTGCGGCTTACGATGACTCGTATTACAGCTATTATCTAGAACCGGAGTACAATTACAACACCGACTATACGGATACTGACTTTACCCCCGGTTTCACTTGTGATTTAAATTATTATAATACGAATATGGATAACCAACTTTTCGTTGATTCTCAGCCACAGGCAGTATCTAACCATGCTGAACAGGATTTTCAGGAGGTTCCTATTTTACCAAAACCAAAATAGAATTAAATCTTCAGACGCAGAGACAACTACCCTATATTCAAATCGCGGACCCCCCTTTGAAATTTTTGATAGACACGGGTGCCAATCAATCTTTTATAAGCCCTGAGGCCGTCGCGAAATACTTTGCTGAATATCCTCTCAATTTCGATCCATTTGAGGTGACAAACATACACGCGACAAGTAAGAATGACTATTCTATTACTTTGCCATGTTTCACAGAATTCAATGACGCTGATAGTATGAAGTTATTCATTTATCGGTTTCATGACTATTTCGATGGACTTATAGGTTTAGATTTACTGACTAGTTGGGAAGCCCGTATAGATTTAAGAGAAGGTCAGTTATTGACCCGAACTGCGTCTAACCCTATAAGAATGTATAACTCATGTAATGTAAATCTGTACGAAGATATTATTCCGGCTCGGACTTCAAAAATTATTCGTATCCCTGTGGATGTTACCGACGGTGATGCTTTCATTTGCGAACAAGTGCTCTGTAACTGTATAGTTCACGAATGCATTACTGCCGTAACTAATAACCGTGGATATTTAGAAATTGAGAACCCAACACCAAACGACGTAATATTTTCACTTGATCGTCCGGCACACGCGGAATTATTTAATACCGAGTGCACGTACTCAACAAGTATCGACACGCGTACAAGATGTGGTTTCACGTTTACGGACTGATCATTTAAACGAAGAGGAAAAAGTTAACCTCATAACTCTTTGCTCTCGTTACTCAGACGTATTCTATATTGAAGGAGAGGGACTAACTTTCACTAATAAAATCAAACACCGTATTAGGACCACTGACGAGGTGCCAGTGCACGCTAAAAGTTATCGGTATCCATTCATTCATCGACAGGAAGTTAGGGACCAAATAAAAAAAATGTTAGATCAAGGTATCATACAACCGTCGGAATCTGCATGGAGCTCCCCCATCTGGGTAGTACCAAAAAAAATTGATGCCTCTGGAAAGCAAAAATGGCGATTAGTAGTAGATTTTCGGAAGTTAAATGAAAAGACATTGGACGACAAATATCCCATTCCAAATATTAGTGACGTACTTGACAAATTAGGGAAATGCCAATATTTTACAACCCTCGACCTGGCAAGTGGGTTCTATCAAGTAGAGATGGATCCCCAGGATATCGAAAAGACCGCGTTTAATGTTGAGCATGGTCATTTCGAATTTCTTCGAATGCCGATGGGACTAAAAAATTCTCCATCTACATTTCAACGTGTGATGGATAATGTCCTTAGAGGACTTCAAAATGACATTTGCTTAGTTTACTTGGATGACATTATAGTATTTAGCACGTCCCTTCAAGAGCATATGACTAACCTTGAAAAGGTATTTCAAAGACTTCGAGAGTCCAACTTTAAGATCCAAATGGACAAATCTGAGTTTCTGAAGCTTGAAACAGCTTATCTCGGTCATATCATTAGTAAAGACGGTATTAAACCGAACCCCGACAAAATTTCTGCAATCAAAAACTACCCTATTCCAAAAACTCCAAAAGAAATTAAGCAATTCCTTGGCCTTCTCGGTTATTACCGAAAATTCATCCCAGATTTTGCACGTACCACCAAACCACTTACTCAATGTCTGAAAAAAGGTAGGAAGATCACTCTTGACACCGAATATGTAAATTGTTTTGAGAAATGTAAGATTCTTCTAACTAACGACCCCATTTTACAATACCCCGATTTTAGTAAAGAATTCAATTTAACAACTGACGCTTCAAATGTAGCCATTGGAGCTATACTATCCCAAGGTCCAATAGGATCGGACAAGCCCATCTGTTACGCATCTCGAACTTTAAATGAAAGCGAGATAAATTACAGTACTATTGAGAAGGAACTCCTTGCCATAGTTTGGGCCACAAAATATTTCAGACCCTATCTATTTGGACGAAAATTTAAAATCTTGACTGACCATAAACCATTGCAGTGGATGATGAATTTAAAAGAACCAAATTCACGTCTTACAAGATGGCGACTCAGACTCAGTGAATATGACTTTACAGTAATTTACAAAAAAGGAAAATCAAACACCAATGCTGACGCTCTGTCACGTATTGAAATTCATACTAAAGAAGCTATGTCTCTGATTGATGAAATTGACGAACTAAATTCTTTACTGGGCAACCCATCTGAAACGATTCCTGTGCAAGCAACTTCCTCTACTGAAACGGTACATACAAGTAATGAAAACCCAATTTTAGAAATTCCCATAACTGACGAACCACTCAATAAATTCCATCGACAAATACATCTTACAGTGGTTAATGACGTAAAAAGACGACCGACAGTAACTAAACCATTTGACACTCACACACGGACCAGTATTCAACTTTCCCAAAATAACCTAGAGGATGATGTGATTAACGCCATAAAAGAATACGTTAATCCCAAGGTTAAGACAGCTATCTTAATCAGTCCTACATTGGCTATGTATTCAATAATTCCCATCATACAGGACAAGTTCAAAAGCTCATCTTTGAATCTTGTTTTAACCAAATCCGAGTTAGAGAATGTCAAAGAATATCTGCGGCAACAAGAAATTATTTGCCACTATCATAATGGTAAGACTAACCATCGCGGAATTAATGAGTGCTATTTAGCTTTGTCTAATAAGTATTATTGGCCGAAAATGAAAGACCAAATAACGAAGTTCATAAATGAATGTACCATCTGCGGTCAAGCCAAGTACGATAGAAATCCGGTCAGACCTCAATTTAATGTTGTACCCCCAGCCACCAAACCATTTGAAATAATCCATATGGATCTATTTACTGTGCATAGTGAAAAATACGTTACTTTCATTGATGTATTCACTAAATACGGTCAAGCTTATCACCTTCGTGATGGAACGGCTGTTAGTATATTACAAGCCCTTTTGCATTACTGTACCCATCATGGCGTCCCTATGACTATTATTACAGATAATGGAACCGAATTTACTAATCAGTTGTTCATGGAATTTACACGTCTCCATAAGATCAACCATCATAGAATATTAGCTCACTCGCCAAATGATAACGGTAATATTGAACGATTTCACTTAACTATTCTAGAACACCTCAGAATTCTTAAGTTACAGCATAGAGATGAACCTATAGTTAATCTTATGCCCTATGCCATTATAGCCTATAACAGCTCTATACATAGTTTTACAAGGTGCCGACCTTTTGACTTATTGAATGGACATTTTGACCCTAGAGACTGCAAGGACATCGATTTAACACAACAACTATTACAGCAGTACAGTCAAGCTCATAGAGACCGAATGAAACAAGTATTTGACATAATTAACTCTTCATCACTTAGTAACCGTACAGCGCTAATTGATAATAGAAATAAAACTCGCGAACCTGAAAAGGAATATGCACCTCAACAGCAAGTATTTGTAAAGAACCCTCTTGCTAGTAGACAAAAGACTGCCCCACGTTATACGCAAGACACAGTTTTAGCTGACCTACCAATCCATATATATACATCTAAAAAGCGTGGACCTATAGCAAAATCCAGACTTAAACGTGTTCCTAAAGCTGCCAATTTGTTACAGAATCGTACTAATAACCATCCTCCCAATGACGCGACCTCAGGAGATAAAACTTGAAAGTCTCGATGACGGACCAGGACTTCTACCTTACAAACTTGGACTCATGAGATTTACTACTCACCATCATACGTTTCTACAGTACGTACGACTGAATAACATCGAAAGTAACGTTCATTCACTACAGACTCAATTACTTAATTGTCGAAATCAGATGACTAATGACACTTACTCTCTTTACGAAATTCAAATAGATTATCTTACTGGTAAGCTTGGCAATATCCTAAAACAATTACAATCTTTGGAACCCAATAGAGTTAAAAGAGGTCTTGTAGACGGACTAGGATCAATTATAAAAAGTTTAACTGGAAACCTAGATCATAATGATGCCTTAAGATACAATGAGGCAATTAAAACGTTAGAAACCAATCAGAATAAAATAGTAACCGAAGTCAACAATCACATTAGTATGAGTAAAGAGTGGATGTTCAAACATAGTAACGTACTGGCACAAATAGTAGATAACCAAAGTAAAATTAATAGTACTTTAGAATTGATACTAAAGAGTGATGCATTAAAAGAAAATAGCTTGATAAAATACGCAAAATTTGCACAACTTTTAGAAGTAATAAGCGAAAATGTTGAGGACCTTACTCAAGAATTACTTAGAATAGAAAATAGTTTAGCTTTTATTCGTAGTTCTAGTACGCATCATTCTATGATAGATATAGAAATATTAGAATCAATGGTTAAGAAATTAAAAATAATCTATAGTACAGAACAGATTTTAGATTTAGAGCTCAGAGAATACTACGATATTATAGAACCAGGATCGTACTATGTGGATAAACAGATAGTTTTTATATTTAAATTTCCAATTTTTTCTAAAGCAAATTATGATTTATATAGATTATCAGTAGTACCTAACAAACACGGGCAGGCTCTTATCCCATCCTTCCCTTTCCTAGCAACTAACGAGATATCATTCGTGTACATAGAGGCTGAATGCCCGAAGTTAAGAAACTGGTATCTCTGCGAAAAGGGAATCACCCATCAGATCCGCACCAAATCTGACTGCATCCAGGAGTTAATTACCAACCAAGTTATACAGGAATCCTGCCAATTTACAACGGTCAACTTGTTGAGAGAAGCCATGGAGAAACTAGACGACCAACACTACGTCATATCCTTCCCAAGGCAAACTAAAGTACAACTCACCTGTAACCAGAAGGATTATACATCGCTCCAAGGAAGTTTCCTCGCTACGATTTCCATTGGATGTCGTCTGAAATCGGAAGAATTCACCATCGCAAACGACTATAATGAAATCAATGGTCATCCCCTGAAACTTATGAAGATACCATATAGCGCTGAGAAACAATCTATCACAGCGACACACATAAATCTGAACTCCGTTGATCTTCAAGGATTACACAGCATTCAAGATAAGCTGATGATGCAGTCTTCTCTAGAAATGCATAATGCGAAATCAGATACTTTCTATAATACTACAATTCCCTTTTATGCTATACTATTGTGTGCGGGCATACTCACTATCATCATAATGACCCGGCGATATCTATGCAAATGCAAGAATGCTTTGAAGAAGGATCAACCATCTACATCTGCAATCCTGAAAAGGAATGAAACACCTGACGACAATGTTCCGGCAACATTTTCACTCAACGTGCTAAAATAGTCGCCGTTCTAAGGGTGGAGGAATTACGTAGTGCAACTATAGGAAGACCGCCGACGTTGCAGTTGCATCGATGGATACCAACAGCAGATTGCCGACTCAGCATTGACGTCAATCGATGGTTTCATTTTCATTTTATTTGTAAGAATATTCATTCCATATTCCTACTTCGAAGTGGAATGATTTATTCAGTAGGCACTTAATTGTAATTTAATTTTTATTTTAATTAAAGTAATAAAATCATTTTGGTTTTTTTTCAATCTTCTGGCTGTCGCAAACGTAATTACTTTAAAAACTAGGTGTGTATATTTTTTATTTATTTTTTTACTACTAAAATACTTTTTTTTTGTTGTAGATGTTAGGTGATATAACAAACAAGCTCGAAAATCAGCCTTACTTAAACGTACAGGAATATTTTAAAATTCAGGAATCAAGTTCAGTCGGCAACGAAAATCACCTTCATAGCACCACAGTCGTCCACGATTACACTGATGAGAGACATTCTGAAAATAGCGATGTCGATTTAAGTGATCAAGATCCAACATACAAAGTTCCAAATACTAAGAAAAAGCAAATACCAGTATATACAAGTCAATCAAAATCATCAGTGAGTTCCTCGTTTTCATCGTCTTCTTCGTCTTCCTCGTCCTCATCATCTTCAGGATCTTCCAGTGATAGTTCCGATACAGAATCCTGTAATGAACAGAACAAAACGCAAGAGAACATCATTCAGGTAACTGCAGAAAAACAATCCGAGCAAACGAACATTGATGAACCTACAACAACAGAAGTTTCGATAAATCAAGAATTCAGAGAAAATACTACATCACAAGAAGAAAAAAAGAATGGAAGGAAACGTAAACGGAATGAAGAAAGTTGGAAACAGAATAAAGCTAAAAGTCTGAGAAATACTGGAAAACAATACATTAGTAAGAAAAATAAAACAATCAAACCTCGTTCTGTTCAATCACCTTGTGGTGTTAAATGTAGGCTCAAATGCTGTGAAAAGATAACTGCAGATCAAAGACAAACAATTTTTGATGTGTATTGGAATCTCGGCCAGGTTGATGCTCAAAGGTCGTTTATTATGTCTTGTATGACCGATATAACCCCTAGATATAAATATACAAATGCTGGCAATCCAAGAAATTGCAATCAAGCATTCCATTTCTTAGTAGAAGGGCAATCGGTACGTGTCTGTAAAACATTTTTTATAAAAACGTTAGATGTTTCTGATCGTGTCATACGCACTGTCAAAGGCAAAATAAATGAACATGGAATTCTAGCACGAGATGTGAGAGGACAGCACATCAACCATGTAAGGGTTGATGAACATCTACTAACCGATATTAACCCTTAGCGGCCACACGGGGTGACTAGTCACCCCAGGCTCAGAAAAAGTGAAATTAGAGGTCTAAAACCTTTGAAAGTGATACAAGTAACGTCATATGCCGGTAGTAGACAAGTGTGAGATGTGACTCCATTACATAAGAAGTCGAAAAAACGCGTAGCGGCCCTTTGAGAGTTCGTTGTCTCGGCGTGGGGTGATTAGTCACCCCGGTGTGGCCGCAACCGTTTTTCAAAATATTTTTTTTCATTTTTTTATTGACTTTTTTGTGGTCTTAATACACAGAATAAAGGTAAGTTTTTGATATTCTAGTGAAAAAAAATTTCAATCCGAGTCATTATGGAATCTTATCTGTTCATGTGAAATAATTCAGTTGTATTTTTATATTATATATTTTTTATTGAATAAATCGTACGTTCATTGTAGGATAACACGTGAGTTTCAGATAATGAAAATACAATGTATATACTTAGTTTCATATATATGAACAATTGTTATGTCTCAAATGCCTATAAATAAAAAATTTACAAGGTCCTTCCCAAACAGTTTTTTGACTAAAAAAGTTCCGCGTCTACATGTGAGAAGTGAAATAGATTTTTTTCGTTGGATTACTGCGTGTTGGTTTTTTTGTCATCTATTCCCGCGTAAAAATGTAAGTATACTTTCTCTTTCGAACGAACAAATACAATAATATTTATGTACATGTGGGGTGTGCGCGTATTCATTCAAACGTACATCTATATTTTTTCGAACATATTATCGTATTTTTTATAAACTTATTTTTATGATTTTCACGACTTTCTTCAGATGTACAATTTTCGAACGAGAAATCAGCGGAGAGAATTGTTGGAAGAAGATGTTGACGGTCATTCTGATTGTGAAGAACAATCGAACACAGAGTCAGAACAAGATGTATTATCAGACTCGAGCGATTGCCAAACCGATTATTTCGACGAAGAAGACATGCAAGATGGAGTTCAAAATCAACGGGCTCTAGCATCTCGCAAACGTAAAGCGAGTGAAGCAGGAAATCAACCGTCTTCTTCAATATCTCGTCCACGTGGTCGCCCACCGACCAAATTATACGGTAAAAATAATTTTGCCTGGGAAACGCAATCGGCTGAACGAAGATCAGATCATGTAAGCAGAGGTGAAGTTTCGTATGAAGCAAGCTTGGCAGACGATGCTGCAAATCTGGATTCACTAGAGAACTTTTGGGATCTCTTGTTCAATCAAGAAATCATCGAAGTAATCGTCGACAGCACGAATAAGAAAATCGAGGAGGTGTGTGCTACCTTGGTTGTTGAAGAGAGAGCCCAGACCTACCACCATCTCACTGACCCTCTTGAAATCAGAGCTTACTTCGGTGTTTTATACTATGCTGGCTTGTGGAAGTCTTCCAAGGTGGATAACAACGAACTCTGGGACAAAAGAAACGGAATCAACTTCTACAGGGGTGTCTTTCCTCGAATGAGGTTTGAATTTCTTCAGTCTTGTCTGCGTTTCGATGCAAGAGAGAATAGAGATCCAGATGACAGATTTTCGCCCATCAGAAAAATTTGGTCCCTTTTTATCAACAACTGCACCAAATATTATAATTCAAGTAATAAATGTACCGTTGACGAACAGCTGCTTGGATTCAGGGGCCGGTGTGTATTTCGTATGTACATCAAGTCAAAACCGGACAAGTACGGACTAAAGCTGTTAACGCTTAACGACGCTTCGACCGCCTACCTAATTCACGCTATCCCGTACCTGGGAAAAGACGCCACCTTTGATAATCCCCAGAAATTACCAAGCGGAGAATACTTTTTTCAAGCTGTAACGGCTCCAATACACGGCACCAATCGCACCGTTCCTCTGCTGACCAGAATGTTGAATCAACCTTTCAACATGTCTCTGACTGGAACCATCAGAAAGAATAAACGGGAGATTCCCATGGAGATGAAGGTAACGTCGAAGAATCCTCCTGAAACAAAGTTTTGTCACACTAAAGACATAACTTTACTTTCCCATACACCGAAGAAGAACAAAATCGTTTTGGTGGCTTCGACTTATCTCCATACCCAAGAGATAACGAACGGAAAGCCGAATATCATTCTCCACTATAATGATACAAAAGGAGGGACGGATACTTTCGATCAATTGTGCCATGCCTACTCAGTCGCTCGGAGAACGAACAGGTGGCCGATGCGGATTTTCTTTGGGATGCTCGACCAAGCAGCCGTTAATTCCCGCATTATGTGAAAAATCAAAGTCGGCGACACACGGGAATCCACTTCCGCGATCATCGTTTTGAAGAAACTGATTGCTCATCTCACCTTCCCGATGCTACAGCAGAGATTGGCAGGACAATTTCTTCGGAAAGAGCTACAGATGGTCATCAAAAGCATCCTACAAGTTGACAACAACCAAAAAATGGGTGATCTGGAAAAAGTTGGCTTCGACCTAGCGCAGAGATGCGTACTGTGCGAGCGAAAGAAGGACAGAAAATCGCGTGTTGGATGTTCGGCGTGTAGAAGACCGGTTTGCGAGGAACATCGGTTCTCTTTGTGCACAACGTGTGCTAGTGAATAAAAAAATCAGATTCAATGTTTTTTTTTGGTCAAATATCACAGAGATAATAATTTTTTCACTTTTCTGAACGTAAATATGTATTTAGAAGCTAATAAAACACCAAAAAAACAAATTTAATGATTTGTAATTTTTTTCATTTTTCCCTCCAGTAATTTTGCAAAATAAATATACTTTTTGAATGATCGGCGGATACTGCTATTTTTTTATGATAGTGGTATATGTTATGCGTACAATCCTAAAATGTTAGCCCTTAATATTAAAAAATGGCGGGGTAATGATTTTTTTTCTGAAAAAGCCACTTTTGCTGAATTTTCACAGATATGATCAGTTTTTAGAACGCCATCTATGCTTTGACCGATAAAAATCATTAAAAATGTTGAAGAACTCTTCAACAAACATGAAACAACCGGTTAGAAGTCATAAAACACCCATATGTCTTGTACAACTAGGTTTTTCAGCGTGGGGTGACTAGTCACCCCGTGTGGCCGTGATGTGGCCTGGCTGGGGTATGGCCGCTAAGGGTTAAACAGTTCATAGACGCGATACCAAGAGTTGAATCCCATTACATTAGGCAATATTCTACTCGTGAGTACATTGATGGCGGGAAAACAATTTCAGACCTTTTCAGGGACTTTATAGAAACTCAAAATAAAAATAACAAAGCAGCTGGTAGATATTGTACATTTTATAAAGTATTTACACAAGAGTATAATACGAGTATATCATTTTTTCGTCCCAGAAAAGACCAATGTGATTTATGTTTGCAATACAAGAACTCGACGCCTGAACAAAAAGTATTACTCAAAGAATCTTACGATACCCATTTGGCAGAAAAAACACTAAGCCGCCAAGAAAAATACGATGACCGCTGCAAAATAGACGATAGAAATAAAGTTCTGGTGTTTGATCTGCAAGCTGTTCTGCAATCTCCTAGAGGAGACACCTCAGGATTTTATTACAAATCAAAGTTGAATAGTTACAACTTCACAGTCACGTCTTTGAATAAAAAAGTTGACGGCCAGATGAAAGACTCGTATGATGATGTACACTGTTTCTTCTGGAATGAAACTGATGCTAAACGCGGGGCCAATGAAATCGGATCTTGTTTATTTAAAGGTTTTTGAAAAGCTCTCAGCGGAGTCACCAAATGACAATGGGTGTAACTTAATTCTATATTCTGACAATTGTTCCGGGCAAAATAAAAATAAATTTATAATAACACTTTACCTGTTTGCAGTCACTCATTTAAATATAAAATCAATCACTCATAAATTTTTAGTTAAAGGTCATACCCAAAACGAGGGTGATAATATTCATAGCCTCATAGAAAAGGAGATAAAAAAAAATCTAAAATCCGGGCCAATATATTCCCCTCACCAATATGTAGCCCTAATTAAAAACGCAAAGAAGTCTGGCAAGAAATTTTCAGTACATGAACTGACATTCGAGTCATTTTTAGACTTAAAAAAACTTCAAGAAGATTGGGGTCTCAACTTTAATAAAACTAAAGACGGGAGAACTGTTTTATGGAATGACCTAAAGTTGATAAGAGTGAACAGAGATACACCTTTTTCATTTTTCGTTAAGACCTCGTACAAAGATAGCGAATACCAGAAAGTCAGCATCAGAAATAAAAGGAAGGAAATGCTTCCTCTGTGTGAAATTATACCAACTAATGTCTACACACAAAGGCAAGAGCTAAGTGAGAATAAAAAGAAAGATCTGAGAGAGTTATTGTCAAAAAATTGATCCCAAATTTTTATTCCGACTTTTATAATTCTATTCTTTAATATTGTAGGTACTTACCTTAACATTGATTGATTACTGATTACATAATAAAGTTAATTAAAAAAAGAAAGTTCCTTTAAGTTTTATTATGTTTGCTTTAGATGTTTTTATTTTATGTTTTATAGTGATTTTGATAAACTTGTACTTTTTTAAAGTAAGTTTGTTAGAACTTTTTGTTTTTTTTTTTTTAATAGCGATTTTGTTGTTTATATTGAGTAATTTACCGGCTTAATTTTAATGTTGATTTATGAAACCTATTAGTAAGACTGAGAAGCTAAACTTGTTATTTTTATGTTGCTAGTGAAGGATGCTGCAATAAAAGATTGATATAAATATTTATTTCTTTTAATTGATTGAAAAAATACCAATATTTAGTTTATTTACGATCTGCGAATTTGAATAAAGTGACCCAAACTTTAAATGTGTTTCACTTAATTAATCATGTACAGACTAATTACTAAATGAGTCATTATAAATAATAAATAATTTAAAATGAAACAAGCTTACAATTTAATACGACACTTGCATTAAAAAATATTTGCTTTACTTTTTATAAAAAACTGACTTAACTTAGAATCTGCTTTTTAAAATATAAAAATAAAAAAGATAGATATTATTTCCGGGATATTTTTTACTCAGATCTGATCAATACTTAATCATACGTTAAAAATAGAAGCATTGATGATTGATTAATAATCAGTATTAATTTTATGCGTGAACAAGTAGGACGAGTCCTCATAGCAAGATCTTCTTTTGCGATTTCCCAAAAAATGTTTTTTTTTAGTTAAGTCAGTATTCCATTAAGCATGCGAGTTGTTAACAGAAACGCTCACAAGTAAATCGTCATAAAAGTATTTGTAGTTGAATTTGAATATTTTTGTGATTTATTAATCCTGTGAACATGTCGAGGAAGTGTAATAATGACCCTAACTCTTTTTGTTATGTCTGCTGAGAACTTACATTCAAAAAACAACGACGAAATTTTACGAATCTTGTGCTGGAGTGTTATCACCAATGTTTTGGTTTTTCTGTCGCCCATCAAGACAAATTCTGGGCCCCTTATGTCTGTTGCATAACGTGTGTGAAAAATTTAACCGACTGGAAGAAAGGTGCACGAGCTATGCCGTTTGCTGTACCCATGATATGGACTGAACAGCGAGATCACGTTTCGGATTGCTATTTTTGTCTCACTGACATAAAAGGTATAAATTACAAGAAAAAAAACACAAATATCTACCCTAACGTATCTTCTGCTATAAGACCAGTCTCTCATTGTAAAAAAATGGCAGAACTAATACCAGTTGCAACAACGTCTGTTGAGAACGACCATTCACAACCGTCTACTTCAAGTCTATGTGTTGACGAGGATGATGACTTTGAGTTTGAAGGAATTGAAAAGGAGCCACATTTGATAACTCAAGGAGACCTAAATGATTTGGCCTAACCAAATTTTATTTAAAAATTTAAATTTGTCAAAAAAGCAGTCGGAACTATTAGGATCTCGTCTAAAAGAATGGAATTTGCTACATCATAATACAAAAGTTAGCTATTTTCGAAACCGTGATCAACACTTCAGAACGTATTTTTCTCAGGATGGAGATTTGGTGTTTTGCAATAACATAAATGAGATTATGAAAATGTTGGACATAGATTTTGAACTCTCTCAGTGGCGTTAATTCATTGATTCTTCGAAGGCAAGTCTGAAAGCAGTTTTATTGCATAATGGAAATATGCTTCCGTCTGTACCTGTGGCCCATGCTTCAAATATGAAAGAAACCTATGAAAATATGAAACTTTTACTTGAAAAAATAAATTACAGTACATATTCCTTCAAAATCTGCGGTGATCTTAAAGTTGTTGCACTATTACTTGGACTTCAGCTGGGTTATACAAAGTTTTGCTGCTTTTTATGTGAATGGGATAGCCGAGACAGAACTAATCACTATATAAAAAAAATAGTCTAGTCGACAAGTTGAAAATGGTACAAAATAGAGATACTGCTCTTAAAATTATGTGCGATAGCTCATTGGATCCGGAATGACGTCTAGAAAAATGTGCCAAAAGCGTATAACTTTTGCAATTTTTTATGTGCTAATAGCACATAAAAAATTGCAAAAGTTATAAACAATTAAAGAAATAAAAAAAATGGCTTTTAGTTTTTTGCCAATATTTAATAAACTATTAATATTTAAGAAATTTCAAAAAAAGATTCGAAAAGAGGAGGAAATTTCCAACAATAAACTCCTAACTCCCGGAACTCTATCTCCATTATATATCATTTTAATTTAACGCTGAAAATAGGCCTGCGTGCGACATTTTTAGGTTGCGCGCGAGGCGTCAAAAGCGAGTATGGCACATTAATTAATTTATTTAAGGTATTGAATATTTTTTTTTTTATTTGTAAAAATTATGGTGTGTTCTGAACACTATAAATAATTTATTCCCGTTGGAAATTTCACTTAAAGTTAATTTTTCAACAAGTTAAACAATTGTTAAGTAAAAAAATTTTCTCGAACTACTGTCTCAATTGTAAGTGACAAAAAATGTTTAAATAATGGTCGTAAAAATGTTTCGCTTCGTAGAGCCTTTCTTACATACATACTTAACAAGATCGTGCCATAAAAGTTAAAAAAATATTTATACTTTGTTTATAAGAATTTTTTTACTTGAACAAAAACATAAAAATCCAAGTAATGTCGTTAAATTTTTTTTTTTTTTTAAATCATCATATAATCGTTTTTGTATTAATACAAGATATTTATTGATTTGCAAAAAAAAATAATTCCCGCCATATGTTGATAATTTTTTTATAAACAAATTGATTAAATCAATACATTAAAAAAAAAAAAATTCACAACTTTATTACATTATATACATTGTGATTTTAAAAAAAAAAATCCTTATATATAATATATATAATGTAATAAAGTTGTGAATTTTTTTTTTTGCAAAACGCGAAACATTTTTACGACCATTATTTAAACATTTTTTGTCACTTACAATTGAGACAGTAGTTCGAGAAAATTTCGTTACTTAACAATTGTTTAACTTGTTGAAAAATTAACTTTAAGTGAAATTTCCAACGGGAATAAATTATTTATAGTGTTCAGAACACACCATAATTTTTACAAATTTAAAAAAAAATATTCAATACCTTAAATAAATTAATTAATGTGCCATACTCGCTTTTGACGCCTCGCGCGCAACCTAAAAATGTCGCACGCAGGCCTATTTTCAGCGTTAAATTAAAATGATAAATAATGGAGATAGAGTTCCGGGAGTTAGGAGTTTATTGTTGGAAATTTCCTCCTCTTTTCGAATCTTTTTTTGAAATTTCTTAAATATTAATAATTTATTAAATATTGGCAAAAAACTAAAAGCCATTTTTTTTATTTCTTTAATTGTTTATAACTTTTGCAATTTTTTATGTGCTAATACACGCTTTTGGCACATTTTTCTAGACGTCATTCCGGATCCAATGAGCTATCGCACATAATTTTAAGAGCAGTATCTCTATTTTGTACCATTTTCAACTTGTCGACTAGACTAAAACATGGCCTACGCGTGCATCGTTAGTTCCTGGCCAAAAAAATGTAAAGTATTTACCCCTTGTAGAGCCAAATAATGTGCTTTTACCACCATTGCATATCAAATTAGGATTAATAAAAAAAATTGTGAAGGGAATGGATCGCAGTGGGAGTGGATTTTTGTACCTAAAAGAAAAATTCCCTAAAATAAGTGATGCAAAAATAAAAGAGGGTATTTTTGTTGGCCCTCAAATCAGGGAGTTAATAAAAGATTCAACATTTGAAGAAAAATTAAGCGTTTTAGAAAAATATGCATGGAACGCATTTAAAAACGTTGTTGCAATTTTTTTGGGCAACCACAAGAGTGACAGCTACAGAGAGTTGGTTAGCGAGCTCTTATTGTCATACGAGTATCAAGCATTGGGTTGCAACATGTCACTGAAGATCCATCTTTTAGACTCGCACCTGGATTTTTTTCCTGACAATTTAGGGGCTGTCAGTGACGAGCACGGCGAGAGGTTCCACCAGGACATTTCTAGTATGGAAAAGCGGTACCAGGGCAATTGGAGCCCAAATATGTTAGCGGATTACTGCTGGACAATTAAAAGGGACCAACCAGAAGCTAAACATTCAAGAAAATCTTAAATTATTAAGTAATTTATAAAAAAATAAACGTTTGATTTACGAGATCTGTATTTTTTCTTAATATTTTAAATTACTCAATAGAATAAAATCCTTGGCTAGCAAATTTTTTTTAACTGTTTATTTTTTCTTACAATCACCAATTAAAGTAAAAAATATCAAAAAAGTCCGTGTGGCACGAAAAAGTTTGAATTTTGTTGACCAGTGTTATCAGTGCGATATGTTACCTATGATTGCAATTTAAAATAAGTTTAACATGATACTTAGATAATAACTTCTTACGTGCTTACATAAGTATACACACACGTTTTTTTTTTATTTACTTAGGACGAGTGAATAGTCATTTAATTGATTAAAATATGAATCTCATATTCTAAAGGTTTTCAAATGTGATCTCATTATTATCTAAGTTCGATCTCATGTAATTTTACATGACAATGTTGAAGATTGATAATAATTTGTAATAAAATAAATGATTAAAAAAAAAATGATTACAATTTGAAATAAATAACTACTATGTAAAAATATCTTTGATTTAGATACTGCCAAACGTTCTCGTGGTGTGATAGCTCTTTTCATAAGAGTGTACTTCTTACGTAAATGTGGGCTTAGTTTATTTTCCAGTAAAGCAAAACATTCTTTTACAATACGAAAATACTGATAAAATTGAGTCTCATCGTCCAAAAGTTCTTTGTAGAGTGTGGTATTCTCTTTTCTGTTCTCTATTCTGCCAAGTAGGATGTACAGAGAATCTCCTTTTCTTGTTCACGGTCGTAACTATACACACCGGCACAATTAGCGGAACACAAAAAAAGGTGTACTTTTTTACTAACTAGAGGGTAATACGACAAGTAGATCTTTTATTTGAATTATTACCCACTTCAGACATAACATTTTCAGACTTTTTGACAGTCACACAGTGTGAGTCACACTAAATCAAACAGAGATTATACCCTCTTACGTGTTTTTTTCCAATCCCCGCAAAAGGGTGTTGGAAAGCTATTTTTACACCTGATGTGGAAAGAAAATTAGTTGAGATTTGAAATTACTTGAATCTCGTTTGTTTGGACTGACACGAACGTCTGTTCAAGAATTAGCTTTTGCGTTGGCTGAAAATAACGGTTTTGCTCACAAATTTAACCCGCAAAAACGAAAAGCTGGACAAGAATGGTTAGAAGGATTTTTGAGACGAAATAAAGATATTTCTTTACGCAAACCAGAAGCTTACTACTTCAGCTGCTCGTACTCAGACTTTTAATCGACCTCAAGTCAATAAGTTTTTTTGAGATTTACGGACATCTGCTGGAATCTGAGAACATTAGGCCACACATAATTTATAATACTGACGAATCAGGCCTGTCTATCGTACAAAAACCCCAAAAGATATTGGCTACTACTGGTAGGAAGCAAGTTGGCGTAAAAAACCGGAAGTGCGTGGAACTAACACCACTGTTGTTTGTTGTGTTAATGCTATTGGTACCTTTGTTCCGCCGATGATGATATTTTCTAGGAAAAATATGAAAAATGAATTAGTCGATGCAGCACCTCCTGGCAATTTAGGTGTAGCTCAACCATCAGGATGGATGACAACGGATTTATTTCTGAAATGGCTCAAACATTTTCAAACTTTTGTTAAATCATCTATTGACGATAATGTTATATTGATTGTTGACGGGCATGTAAGCCACAAAGGGCTTGAAACTTTAGAATATGCGAAACAAAACGGCATTACGTGTTGTTACACAGTTTCGAATTGCGGGCTTGTTCAAAGAAGCTTATGGTAAGGCAGCTACAGTGCAAAATGGTTGTAACGGATTTAAAAGCACTGGGATTCAGTGAAGAAGAGACGAAAGGTTACCAAAACCATATTTCAAGAAGACAACGAAGAAGAAAATTGGCCAAACTACGCTCAAGATGACGAAGAGGATTGCGCATGCATTTATTGCAACGATCTTTATTCACGATCAAAACCTGGAGAAGACTGGTTGCGGTGTTTAAAATGTTCGCATTGGGCCCACGCTTCTTGCGCGAACGTTTCTAAACGAACCAAGCGGTTCATTTCTGAGCTTTGCTTGTAATTTTATATCTTGTAGCGACATCTATGAACACGCCTACATACCTTCTACGGCCGCACTACAGTGATGTGGCGACATCTATGAACGAGTAGAAACACCCGAGAATCCTACATCCCACTATCAAGATTCTCTCAGGATTTGACATATATACAAACATCCAACATCAACAGTTGGACCGCGGTCCCCAGGCATGATCACCTAGCCTGGCGGAAGATCTTCCCTTTTAAATGGAGGAGTCTCATACCTCGCTCCTCCATAATCTTTTGCCGTGTATGTCATTTAGTCCGTATGTGGTCCGTATATGGATTTCGTTGATCTCAGTTAAATTTAAAAATATTATTTTTTCTAATTGGTTTATCTTTTAAGTATCTATTATAATTCAAAGATATGAAACCTAAGATTACTGGTGTGCAATATGAATGCGCTGTGATTTACCATTAAAGACTTATGACCCAAAACGAAAACTTTATGTCATTTTGTACGTACTTCCCCTACATTTTACAAAAAAAAAAAACTAATTTCAATTGTTCTATGACGATTACATCGATACCTTAGTATCGGCAAGTTAAACAATTTGAATTATGGTAAAATATGGCAATACCTAATATTTATGGTTATATTTTTTTCTGTCATCTTAGAGACGTGAAGTTTGATTTCATTTTCGAAATAGAATTGTGTCTGAGCGATTTTAAGCATTTTATAAGTAAAGAAACTTAAAAAATTAACGAAGAAAGAGTTAACGTGGCGAGTCTAAACCGAGGATTTCGTAAAAAGCAAAGGAATGAACGAAACAAGCGACGAGTATAAAACGACAAGTGAGTAATTTTCAAGATCATAGTGTTTTAATTTATATCACTGTTTTCGGATTGTTTACAACGGCTCAACACGAGTATAGGTAATGTAGTTTAACATTATTGTTGAAGTGAAACTTCTTTAGAATCGTTGTGATTTCTAACCGGATGCAACGAAAAAACGACAGGTAAGAGACACAAATACAATATGTATATTTCTGTCTAATTCTTTGCCGGCTTCATCCTACACATTTTTGTATTTGTGTCTCTTACCTGTCGTTTTTTTAAACAAATAAACTTTGTAATTATCCCACCCCTATATATATATATTCATCTCATTCTTTTGTCCATTTACTGAAGTTTCACTTCTATCGTGTGTGAATCGCACACACACCTTTTAGTTTTTATGTTGTTGGTTTGGTAATTGAAGATTTCTAGAAATAATCAAGCTTAGATTAGATTTAGATAAGATTGGATAGATTGCTTTTTTCTGTTCATCGTCGTTTGATATGAGCTTCCTCCATGCGTTTATTTATTAAGTTTTTTTATTTATCTGTAATCACACCTTTGTCTTGCACCGAATCCTTTAACATCTCATATGGCTGTTGATCTATTTTTGTTTCAGATATAAAGACAAGGACCCCTTATGTCTCCAGTTTTTCGTTCCTTGTCAGCACAAACTTTTCCCCTGTTCAAAAGAGAAAGATCAAGATATTGCTAGGAATCGAAAACAGTTATATAGCAATAATGGCAAAATAGGACAAGACATATATCTATGTCGACTCATAACATCCTTTAAGCCCCAGAGAAAGAAGTCTGACTCAAACAGCAATAAACCCTAACCACGTACGTTTTCAACCAACTTTTATTTACTAAATACAAAAGGAAAAGGCAATCAGTATCTGCGAATCTTTTTTTATGAAAGCTTTAAACTTGATTTTAAAAAGTTTTTGCCCCATGTAAGTATTTTTTGGTTACGTGTTCAACCACTTTTATTTGTGTTAAGTTTTGATTAAATTGTAAACGTGATTTTATAGAGTTTATACAGTGATAATATATTTTATTATTGGTATACAAATTGTCACCTAGCTGTTAACAGTTATATTAATTTTCGAGGTTTTTTTTTGTATTGGGGAACTTTCGTACAGGCTAATGTGGGGTAGCTTCGTACTGTACGAATGCTACCCATATCCAATCATACTTTTTGTTCACCAAGAATATTGTTGTTACAGAATCATGCCGCACATATACATTATAAAAAAACAAGAGACGTAGATGAAAATGCGATGAAATCTGCGATAAAAGAAGTTTTAGATAAAACTTTATCAATCCGAAAATCTGCACAACGTTATACCACTTGAGAATTACATCATCAACAAACAGTGATTGCTCAGAAGGGTGCTAAAAGGGTGCACACAGGGAATCCTATACCCTCCATGATACTTTTTAAGGGAAAAAGGAAGAAGCCGGAGTATGATGACAATTTGCCTGCAGGATCAATAGTCCACATGGCACCAAAAGGCAGTATGACAACAGAATTGTTTATTGTTTTTATCGAACACCTAGCGAAGTATAAAACTCCTGGAAAATGCCGTCTCATTTTTGACGGTGCCAAATGCCATCTAGATTTTCGCATTGCCGAAACAGCTGAAAAACATGACATTGTCCTTTATTGTTTGCCATCCAATACGAAAAACGAATTACAGCCTCTTGACAAAGCCTGTTACAAAGCTTTTGAATCGTACTGGGATCAAGAAGTTCTACAATATATGTACCAAACACAAGCCCAAAAGATCACTATAACTCGATTTAACGCAATTTTATCTAAAATCTGGGCAAAGAGCATGACCTATGACAATATAACAAGTGGATTCAAAGCAACTGGACTTTATCCATTAAACGTTGATGCAATACCTGAAACTGCTTTTGCTCCATCCATCTTAACAGAGCGTCGTATCAGTGAGAGTAATTCAAACGACTGCGTTGTACCTTCAGAAGTAATAAATACAAACGTAAGACCTCAAGTAAATTTAATAGGATCCGATACAAATATTGAAACAGACACTGATTCACGTCAATCCTCACCCATCCTGAACCTTCAGTATTTGCATAAACTGATCGATGCCGAAAAATCCTTACCTTTATCCCCGGCCGCACCTGATCTTTGAGTATTTTCATCTTTTTCCCCCATAGAACGCAGTACACCAACTCGAATAATTATTAATAACCAAGATTGTGTCGAAAATCTTCCCGGGTGACATCGAGAATGTAAATCCTAATTACGATACTTTCACTAAGTCTGATGGCGAAGACACTGAAGATGACCAACCTTTAGCAAAAATTGCTAGAAATATGAAGACTGATTTCCAACAATTTATGCCTACACCAGACTACGGTGTTGTTAAGAGCCGTCCACGTAAAAAAGCTTTAAATTACAGTAGAACTCCAATTATCCGAACTCCGACTATCCGAATCGCCGATTATCCGAATCACAAAAAATTGTCCAAAAAAAGTCTAAGTGCGCTATTATTCTTCCCCCCGCGAAGCCAGTGTTTGCGCGTCAAGTCTTGACTTGACTTGTCTTAACTTGCCGTTGTGCCTACACTGACTTCCCCCCGCGAAGTCAGTGTAGGCACAACGGCGAGTTAAGACAAGTTCCGGCGCATTGCAGTCACGGCGCACCTGTCATTGTTTGTTTTGATTAGCCAGTGTGCTATTAACCTTGCTCGTCTACTCTTTCGCTACGGCTTACTTTTGTTTGTGCGTGTACAATACTGTATTGTTTTTATACCATGGCTTCGAAAAGAAAACGTGTTGTGCTATCGTTAGCGGACGTTAACTGAAAATTATAGAGCAACTCGATAAAGGTGTAACGGGTAAGAAGTTGTCTGAGATTTATGGTGTTGGACAAGCAACAATTTCTGACATTAAAAACAGTAAGTCAACACTTTTAAACTTTGTTTCGGTGCTTGAAAATGAAGATGGAAGTTCCTCCAGGAAAACAATGAAGACAGCAACCAACAAAAAATTGGAAGATGCCGTGTTTAAATGGTTTTTGCAGCAACGTTCTATGGGAAATCCGATTTCAGGTCCAATCCTTTGTGAAAAAGCCAAAATCTTAGCAGAAAAGCTTGGTTATTCATCTTTTAAGGCTAGTAACGGCTGGCTAAGGAATTTTAAATTCAGGCATGGTGTACGCGAGTTAGATTTGGCTGGTGAGAAGCTTTCAGCAGACTCTGCAGCTGCTGAAAATTTTATTGAAAAATTTAAAACTGCATCAGAATCCTATGATCCGGAGTTTGTTTATAATGCCGATGAAACTGGCCTTGTTTGGAAAGCATTACCAAAAACCACTTTGGCTTCTAAAAGGGAATCTAGTGCCCCTGGACATAAGGTCAGTAAAGAACGTGTTACAGTGCTTAACTGTGCCAACTCCACTGGAAATCATAAACTGCCACTTCTTTTGATAGGAAAATCAAGAAATCCAAGAGCATTTAAAAACGTAAAAAAACTTCCACTCTTCTACAAAAGTCAACCCAAGGCCTGGATGACTGCAGCTTTGTTTACCGAATGGTATGATGAAGTGTTTATTCCTGAAGTGAAAAAGCACCAAAAATCGGTGGGAAAAGAAGGCAGTAAGGTGCTTTTAATTGTTGATAACGCACCCACTCATCCTACAGCAGAACTGTTGGAAAGAGAGAATGGGCAGTTTAAAACGACGTTTTTGCCTCCCAATGTTACAAGTTTGCTGCAACCCATGGACCAGTCTGTTATTGAAACAATGAAGCGCCATTACAGAAGGCAACTGCTGAGAAAACTGCTGATCGAAGGTGCTGAAGATGAAGAATTGGTTTTGGCAAATCATAGCAAAATAAATTTAAAGGACTGCTGTTACATGGTAGCGGAAGCTTGGAGTTTGGTTACGGCAGTGACGCTAAGACGTGCGTGGAATAAACTGAAAGGCCTACCGTCTGAGAAGAACAAAAAAAAAGAATCTGAAGAAAATGAGAAACAAGAATATGGAGAGGATGATGATGATGAAGATGCGTTGTCACTAGAGGAAATAAGAAAAATGATTGTAAAAATTCCTGGTTGTACAGAAGTAAGTGCTAAAGATGTAGAAGAGTGGATGGCTTGTGACACGTCTGACCCTGGTTATAATATACAATAATAAATTATTGTATATAATTACAGTAATAGAATAGGTTGGGCGCGTGAAAAGAGCATACAATTGAGAATAGAATCTGACTGATAGAGGGAATATATTTCCCACCATAGAAATATATATGTAAGTAGGATGGTTGACCCTATAGTTGACCACGCACCGGTTGTTGACCACTTGTGGCTTTGAGTGTTAATATTAAGCTTTCCCGCCATTAAGCGTTTGATTTTATGTTGGCTACATGTTATCGGTACTAATTCAAATCAACCAATCACATTACGTATAGAAAGAGACAACCAGTGAACCTTACAATTTCGTTTTGTTTTCACTTGTCACTGACAGTAGCCATTCGGCCGCCATTGCAGTAACGACAGTGTTTAGAAAGGTAAGCACATTTTAAATTTATTTTGTATTGGTTTTTAATGAACTTGCTCGAATGATTGTTTTTTGTAATCATTTTATGTTTATTTTGAAGATATTCAATGAATTTAAAGTGAAAACGATATATTTCATGAGTTATTTTACTGGTTAACAACTGGTACATGATTAGATTAGGTGCTCCTGTGGTTGACCAAATGGTCAACGACTAGTACCTACACGGAAATGATACGCTTTTTTTTTCTTTTTTTAACTGTTTCATGTCCAGAATATGAGTTGTAACTCGACAGTAAAGTTTAAAAGAGTAAATTTCTTTCGTTTCCATTAGTTGACCAGTGGTTTGATATTGGTACCGCATACAAATCCTATGATTGACCAAACCCTCTTTATATGTTTTATTTTCTTGTTTTAGATACAATATGCCACCAAAAAAGCAATTCTTTCGGTACAGTGAGGACGATATTTATGAAGCGCTTAAAGAAATACAGTCGGGAAATAAAATCAGGGAAACATGTCGGAAATATAACATCCCCCATTCTACAATAATAAATAAGTTAAAAATGAGACATCCCATTCAACGAAAAATGGGCCCGGCAACCATTTTGACGCCTGATGAGGAACGATTACTAAGTCGGTGGATAAATGCAATGGCTAAAAAGGGAATTCCTATTAAAAAAGAACAGTTAATAGAGACAGTCACTAAAATAATCAAAACTGACAATCGACCGACTCCATTCAAGGAAGGAATTCCTGAAAAGAAATCCAGATGTTGCTAAGCGACATGCAGAATCCATAAACTCTGCAAGAAGTAGAGTAACCGAGGAAGGCATAAGAAAATGGCATGCGGAATTAGAGGAGTTTCTAAACAATGAAAACGCAAGGGATATCATAGATGATCCTGAAAGAATTTTAAATGCTGACGAATCCGGTTTTCAGGTATGTCCTTCTTCGGGCATTGTACTGGGGCCTAGGGGGATGGATAATTTTTATGAAATTAAAGATAAGGAGAAAGAAAGTATATCAGTATTAGGAACTTTCACGGCATCTGGTAAAGTAATGCCGGTGATGGTTATTTACCCCTATGAACGAATACCAGTAGAAATTGCAAGAAACGTTCCTGAAAACTGGTGCCTTGGAAAATCACCTAAAGGCTGGATGACATCTCGTGTGTTCTTTGGATATATAGGCAATTCATTGCTGCCAGCATTTCGCAAGGCAAATGTGAAATTTCCTGTACTCCTATTAATCGATGGTCATAAATCACACATTACATACGAAGTCAGTCAATTGTGCATTGAGAATCAGATTATTTTGTATGCCTTGCATCCTAATGCAACACATATTATACAACCTGCCGACGTATCAGTGTTTCGTCCACTTAAAAATTCATGGAAGAAAATAGTTCAGAATTGGAAAGTAACTACAGGACATAGAGTCGTCACAAGAGCTCAATTTGCACCTCTTTTAAAATCTGCTATAGGGTCTGCTACTGAAGAAATAATCAAAAATGAAAAAAAAAATTCGCAAATGTGGATTATTTCCTTTTGATGCTAATAACATCCGACTACACCAAATGCATGAATCATGATAGCAGACATACAATTGCTGATAAACCAACAGATATAAGTACGGAACACTTACTGTACTTTGAGTCTCTGATGTCTCGAAATAGAATTTTGGAATTCCGAGCCATTCCACATACTGAATATTGGACTGGAGATGAATCGGCAAAAGAGCTTTTTTATGTTTGGCGCAAAATTTATAATAAAGTTAATAATGCTCGCAACTCGTCAGATGCTCAATCAACAGCAAATATGCAAAATAACGGGACTTTAATCCTGAAAAAGAATGCACAACGCCTGCATCTCTCGAAGACACTATTATGCCTAATTTACCGATTGGCCCTACTGATTTCATGGAAACATCTCCCGCTTTGCTACAACTCGAGTCTCCAGAATCTGAGCAAATAGATCAGCAAATATTGCAAACTATCTCATCGGTAAGTCCATCTTTAATTGAAAATGAGATTGTAGAACCAGATCCCTTAGAAAACCAAGAAAAGACACCTACTAAATCTTCAAAGTTTAGAGATCCTATAATAGAAACTACCAAACATGCAATTAGCCCTGCCTTTGCGTCTTCTTTAGTTTGGCCTACAGAATCACCACTGAAAAAAGGTGGTAATAAAAGGTTTAATAGAAAGCGTTTGCCAGATGCAGTTACATTAGTAGAGTGGATGCAATACTGGAATGAAAAAAATAAGGAACAAGAAGAAAAGGAAAATAGGAAATTAGCCAGAGAAGAAAAAAAGAAGTTACGAGAGTTAAAAAAAGTTGAGAAACCTTAAGCAAAACGAGTGAAAAGGAGAGTTCAGAATAGAAAGTATAGAAATATAGAAATAAAATATAAAAATAGAATATAGAAAATAGTAATAGAAGTACCAGAAATGGCCAAGTATCTTTTTTGGATCTGATCCTTTTTATCTGTAGCTTTTACTTTTGAATCATGCCGTGCAATTGTTAGAAATTTTATTTATGTTTGATATTAACAAAGTATTACTTAACCAAAACCTTAGGTTGTTTAAAAAGTTCAAAGTTATTTTTGGATGATTTGAAAATGTGCCATTTAGATTTAAGAATACTATTGTGATTGTTGAGACTGACCTTAATTTAATTTACTTATTGATCTCAATTATTCCTAAGAACAAACTTAATAAAGTTGATATAAAATACATCTGCTTTTAATGTTTTTATTTCACTTTCTTTATAAATATATGAATGGTCAACCTCTGGTACAAATCTTGACAACAACTGGGGCCTGCTGGTCAAATTAGGGTACATCCCAGTTTCATACCGATTATGTTGAATAATAAAATAAACAAAAAGAAATCAAATATTTTCTTTCCCAATTTCAACTTATAATTAGATAACTTACAATATAAAAAATAAACTAGCAATAAAAATTGCTATTAGGCCATATAGCAACATTTTTAAGTTAATTATTTCCTTTAATTGGTTTGAGACCGGGACATCCATCCTATATACATATATACGAGTATTTATATGTACGAGTACATATGTTTTTACTTTTATTAACCATTATCAATTTTATTTTTCCACTGTCCACTCCTTATGACCGTTAAAGGGTTAAAAAATAACGAAGAGTGCTTTTTTTTCAAACCTTTTTGAAAACATACTCGTACTTGATAATCGCTTCTTTTGAGGTATCATTCACGCGAATATCTTACAGATTATTAAAATTAGGACCTACAAACCAATTTGAGGGAGACATTTTAAATTTCAGCAGACTAAATAAAAATAACTTTATGTCTTCGAAATGATACCTTGTTCAATTCTAAGAATTTACTGTGCACATGCAAGAACTAAATAGAGGGGAGTCTATCTGACGGACTGTCATATTGCCAATTCGACCGCTGCACAATGGGAGCTCTTGGAGCATCCTTTAAAATGTTTGCAACCATCTGAGGAGATAACAAAACTTATAAGTTCCCGCTACGCTTGCATTTCTGAAATTATTCCGTATTTTGCTACCTTAATGCGATATTACAATAAAATGAGCACGTCAAAAGAGCTAACACCCAAATTAAGCCAGGCAATACTCGTCATATAACAAGGGTTACAAGAACGATTTGAAGACATTACAACGAGTATAAATCATTTGGTTGCTACCTTTCTCGATCCAAGATTTAAAATGAATGTTTTCACCAATCAACTGCAAAAAGAAAAAGTGAAGCAGTATGTATTAATCGATAGCATAAAAATGAGCTGTGAAGAAACAAGCGACGATAGCGCGAGTTCGTCCCCTACTTTGGCCAAGAGGTTGAGAACTGAAGAGCAAAGTCTAAATCAGACTATTCACTCAGCTTTTATGGATTGCTTCGAAGAGCTGATAGCAAAAAAAAAGCACAGCTTCTGGAAACACATCAACAGAAATGGATATTTTCTTAAATATTACTAATATATCACGTCATGACAACCCGTATACATGGCGGCAAGCAAGGAATTTTGAATTTCCGTGTTTGATTAAGATTGCAGCAAAATATTTGTCGGCGCCAGGAAGTAGTGTTTATTTAGAGCGCCTTTTCTCTGAAGCTGGGATGGTCTACGAGAAAAAAAGAAGTAAACACCATAACCTTCCCCTTCTAAATTTTGATTATCAAAATAATTCAAATGCATAAAAAAAATCTTAACTTGTTTAATACAGAAAATGATTAAAATATGTACCTGTTTTATGTACCAATGACTACTTAATAAATGATTATAAAAGAAATGAGAACCTTACCCTTCTAAATTTTGATTACTACAATAATTCAAATACATGGAATCCTTCATTTTTTTTAATTCAGAAAATGATTATGTACCTGTGTTATGTACCAATGACTACTTAAATGATTATAACATAAATGAAAAAATTTATATACACATACGTAATGAATCGATTTAAATTTTTCATTTTACCAATTATTTCTCTATGTCAAAATATATTATGTAAGTATTCGGCCGAATATAATAAAAGCAGCTAAATAGGCCGAATACCGAATAGTAACCGAATATTCGTTGCAAGTCTAAGAAAAATACATTCTTCAAAATTTTCAACATTTTCAAAAAAAAAACATCCTATCGAAACGAGACAAAATTGATTGTATTCGGGATTAAATTCCCTTCATGTTGAACCTAAAAAAAATCTTAAAAAAGTTATGATTAACCCACTTTTTAAACAATCTAAAGTGATTTTTTTTAAGCTTCTAAAGCAGGCTCCCCCCTTAATGCGACCAGTTATTTGAACTTTCTGCAACACGAACTCCTAAGACTACTGGAAGAAGAGCGCTTAGCATTAGCGTTCCGGTGAAGAATGTGGTTACAAAATGACGGCCGTCGAGTACACTACGCAGTTCAAGTGAGAAACTATTTAAATGAAAGATATCCAAGCAGATGGATCGGCCGATTAGGCCCGATATAGCCATGTGTAACTCAGCTCTGAACCGGTTCAACAGATCAGATCACACCTACTTGAACTGTTGAGCTGCGGCTCAAGAGCAAACTAAACAGCTCACTTATTATTTTACAGTCTGTATACAATCTATGATCTATTCTGTCATATTGAGTCGTTTTCGAACTGCGGCGAGGCAGCGGCGTAGAGACTGTGATCGGTCGGCAATATTTGAGCTGATCTGTGAACCGGTTCGCAGTGAACGTTTGTGAGCCGTGAGCTGAACACCCATGCATTTTGGTTGAGTTCCCCATGTCTAGCCCAATATTGTGGCCTCCACGTTCGCAAGTCCTCAAAGACCTCTGCTTGATTTTTTTATTGGGGGTGTTTGAAGGAAAAAGTTTATAAAAAACCAATTACAATTATTGAAGACAAGAAATAGGAGAAAAAATTATAATCGTCGCCTTAAGAGGTCATTTATATAAAGATGTAGGGCCTGCATAAGGGTAGGAGGAGGACAATTTGAGCACTTGTTGTAATTGATAAGGCATATAAAATTTTAATTAATTTAAAATATTCGGCGGGATTCAGAAAAAACTTCAGTACAATAGACCAGATCTACTCCATCAAAAATACAAATAAAAAAGATACAATCAAACCAATTCTGGAAAAATATATTAAATACCAGAAAACCTTATATATCTGCTTTATTGACTACAAAGCCTTTGACAGCATAAATCCATACATTTGTCTGGTTGAGTTTAGAAGAACAAGTGGATAAGCCCATATACAAATAATTAAATCCATCTGCAAAATGCAAGTCACATTACATTGGACTTTAAATAAATCAAAAGGTGACCCATTTCCTATAAACAGAGGCGTGAGACAAGGAGATCCACTTACTCCCAAACTGTTTTATGTCTTGCTGGAATACATATTTAGAAGATAAGATTGGACTGTGAATCATGGGTGTCAACAGACAAGCAAAGAGAAAGACCAGCTAGTATACAAATGGCAATGGAGAGGAGCATGTTGGGAACCAGACTTAGTGATAAGTAGTATTAGAAATTCTGAAATAAGAATTTACTTCTATACTATAGAGCATCGAAAGTTGGGTTGGACTGGACATATGCTATATTGCAAATAAAAAAATGGAGCGAACAAGTAACCATATGGTACCAAAGCCAGGACACTAGACACAGGGGCGTTATAAAACAAGATGGAAACACAGTATTTACCTAACCTTGTGCCCATTTTGGATCAGAGTAGCTGAGGATAGAGCTCAGTGGAGAGAGCCGGAGGAGGCCCATGCCAAGAAGCGCACCAAATTGCGAGTCATACTATATATAATAAATAGAATTTGAAAATATGTATGTATAATTTTGTAGCGAATTCTAAAGAAAAGGGCTTTATTATTATTAAAACATTTAAACAATAATCAACCTTCACTGGAAAAATCACACCTCAACATATTTAACTCAAATTTCAACATGAATAAAACATAAATGCAATATCTTTAGATATGACATGACTTAAGTACAAAATAAAGACAACAGAGAATCATTGGTACAATGCACATCTCTTTATAAATCTTACAAATTTCATAAAAATCTGCTCTTGTCAACTGTAAAATGACCCAATTTCATGCGTACCGATTTGAGTGCCAAATGATGACAAAGAACTTTTGGTAACCACACTCAACAATATGGAGGCATTCGACAAGGAAACTTGAATTACAGTAACATTCACAGACATCTGAACACCTGTAAATTTTCCCATTTTGCTATAATTTCATACAACACGTCAACAAACACCCTTCCTTTACACCTTTAGCCAATGAATGGCATTTCAAATAAAATGTGACAAATATTCTCATCAAATAAAACATGGCTGTTAGCTGAAAGGTTCTTGCAAATTTACTTGAAAGAATCAGGCCAAGAATACAACGAGGCAGTTTGTATTCATATCAGATCATACAGCCAGTATGCAAAAAGAACTTTTGGTAACCACACTCAACAATATGCAGGCTTTCGACGCAGAAAATTGAATTACAGTATCATTCACAGACATCTGAACACCCGTCAATTTTCCCATTTTGCTATAATTTCATACAACACGTCAACAAACACCCTTTCTTTACACCTTTAGCCATGAATGGGATTTCGAATAAAATGCGACAAATATTCTCGTCAAATAAAACATGGCCGTTAGCCGAGAGGTTCTTGCAAGTTTACTTGAAAGAATCAGGCCAAGAATACAACGAGGCAATTTGTATTCATATCGGATCATACAGCCAGTATGCGAAGGAATATCCGAAAACAATGAAAATACAGGAACGCTTGGACAACGGCTTATGCCGTGGGCTTATCACGAAAGCAATCATTGCGGAAGTTACACTATTTTCGCAATGAAAACGAAAGCGTAACGTAAAAACAGTAGAGTAACGAAAGTTGGAGACGACGAGTAGAAACACCATAACAAGAAGCAAACTCAAAGAGAATCACCACTTAACACGAATCGAGAACCTTTCATTTTCGGTTGAAATGTTATGTTTGACTTAGAACAATAAACTACATCCACAAAATATGCAATATTGGATTGTATATTTAAAAATAATAAAGCACAAAGACTAGAATTTATAGAGTCTAATCTATTTATGGAAACGACTTGTCATAATGCAACCAATTGGAAAATTTTCCCAATCAATATATAAAACTCATTGTGATAATCGGCTATTTCCAGTGTTACCAACTTGTAACATATATTTCTCCCTTAGCTAAATCCAAAAACCCCTAAATTCGACCCCAGTTACTTGAATACCCCACTAAATTAAAAACAAAAATTATTACAATAATTAAAACAATGACACTGAATGATGATTGAATCAAACTTAATTTAGTTTCACCAGTTACCTTAAAACTCCCTCGTAGCCTCACTTCTCTTGCTTACCTACTCCTACAAGTATTAGTTATTGGTGATTTGCATTAGATTTCAATTTTCAATTATAATATTTGTAATTTATCAATACCATTTACACTAGCTTACTATTTTATAATAATGTTTTCTTGTTGGAAATTATTGTGAATGATATTGCATACCTGTAAGAGACCCATTTAAACTGAATTATTTTTAAAAACCCTTTTTATATATATGGAATTGTAAATCAGTTGTTGGTGTACCTTATGAATAAATAAATAAATAAAATAAATCCCACTAAAATAAAAAGTAAGAAGTTGTACCCGAAATTATTGGTGAGAAAAACTATTAAGTTGTAATTTTTATTTATTTATTGATAAGGCAAACCAACGACATATTTACAATTAATTATTAGTGACATAATATTTCATAATTTAAGTACAGTGTAAATACGTCACTTTCAGGTATGCACACCATTTACAGTAAACTACATATCAAGATATCAAGAATACAAAAAAAAATTAACACTAACTACAAATTAGATAAAAATAATAATATAACAATTCAAAAATACTAAAAAGATAAATCAAAGCATTATTAATAATAATCAATCAATATTATTTAACAATTTAAAATTATTATTCAAAGGCAGCCATACACGATCCTCCTTTAATTCTACACTCCATACTTAAAATGTTACATTAAGGTAATTGACATAAATGTCAAATCGTCAATCAATGATAATATCGTTTAAAACAGAGGCATGCGTCGAAATTATATTGATAAAATAATGAATTTATCATTTCCTGCACTAAGCACAGTCGTTTCAATCGGAATATTTATGAAAATTTTAATACTTAAGTGTGTGTTCAACATAGTTCAGAGCAATCCCGCCTCATATCAAAAGTTCAATTTATTGTGTATCTAAAAGCTATATTTATATACTATATTTGTTGTTTTTTTTTTGCCGGATCAGCTAGCTTTATTATAAAATAAAGATATTTTAAAACATTAATCAGAGTTTAGACGTCTACCATAAAAGCCAGTTTTTATGACAAATGTTTTTTAAAGTTGAAGTTTGTCTATGGCATCGTAAATAAAATTCGTATCATTAATAAACTCCTCAGACAAATAATTTAAACCAAAATTTTATTCACTAAAACAAAAGAACAAAACATTTTTATTATTGATAACATCATGTATATTTCGAGTAAGTATTATTAAATATTGTCAGATTTCGTTAGAAATGAATGAACACATAAAAAACGATCGTATATTTTAAATGATTATATGATGTTAAATAGTAGTTTCGCTTCAAGATCCATTTCGATGTGAACTTGATCAACCAATCAATACTCGCGATATCTGAAATTAAAAAAAGAACAAAATCCTTAGCTGTACGACGTAAGACTACTAAAGGCGCAATTTAAACCCTATAAAACTTATTTTAAAACTCATTCAATATGTTTACAAACTACTGGATCAGAAATAATTTCCTGGCCACTTAGAAATATTTTACAACAATGACAAGAAAGCATTAATGAACTGAACAAATTATTTTACGGCTATATAACTTTTAATCAGCCGCTTTGTCAAAATACAATAATAAAGCTGTGCCAGTAACAGTAAAATTACGTAAGGGTCCACAGAATGTAACCGTCTCGGTGGTCATGGGGTTGAATAAATAATTGATAAATTCTAAGGACATTTCTGTATTACTGTATAAAGATACACAGGGCCTTCTGATCACTATAACTAATATATTACATTGGCTCACAATATCATGGGTTTTGGGTTGGTTACTTACTTTATACAAAGAGGTTCCTTAACCTTTTCCTCATCAGGATGATAAACGCATTGAGTCTCAGGAAACCCAAGAAGTTCAGCCAGCTGGTTAATGTCCTTATACGTTGGTTTAGCGCGTAAAAACTGTAATATTATAAAATAACATTGACATATTTTTTATCAAACATATCTATTTTTTTTATCATTATTACATCTTGCATTTTAAGGGTAGTTTGTAGTTGTCGTTTAAAACTCAACCCTGCACGGGATCGATAAAGTTTTTAAGAAATCGTCTTTTAGTTTTCTGAATATTTTAGTCCCAGATTAAATTATTTAGGTCCTTTCACTGTCTCACGTTATAACTTTCCTAAAGGAAAACCTTCCGCGGCACACTTTCATGATCAAGTTTTCGATTTTTAATCATGATCACCTAAAAAGCTATCTATAGTTATCTATTTACATAAAATGTCTATCATTTACCTAATTTACTTCGAGTCATAAAAAAATGAATACCTAAAAACTACAACTCGAACATGCGAGGGACTGGTACAATATTTATGCAATGCAATTTATTAATTATATGCAATAATATGTTTAATTATAATTGATTGAAATATGAATAGTTTTTTTTTCTTACTACAATTTTAATCTAATACTTTAAACGAGCAATTAGGATCTCGGAAACGGCTCCAACGATTCTCATGAAATTTAGTATGCAGGGGTTTTCGGGGGCGATAAATCGATCTAGCTAGGATTCATTTCCAGAAAATGTCGTTTTATGCGTGTTTTCAATGGACAACTTTATCGATAATTGACTTATACATAACCTGAAAAAAATTACTTCCTGACATTAACTGTTTTAACGTCACAACAACATTAAAGCTACTCCAGTAGATGGCGTTGTTAAGCAACAGTAAGCCAATAATCAACTTCACGTTTAACCAAAAAAAAAAAATACAGAGCAAAGCTCGGCATCCAGGTACTGGTATTTAGGTACTATATGCGTTCGTCTAATCAATCTAATATACAGTATCAATTATTTTTGATACTCTTAAACTATTGGATATGAAGGGAAAAGTAACTGTCACTTTTTAAAATATGGTAACATTTTATACTATGTAAATTTTTTTATAATTTTGATCCGGAACGCGAAAAGGAGGACATGACCATCACCTCAGTGACAACCTCCTTGCGGTCATCAACGGGTGGAATGTTCCAGAACACCATCCCGACAATAGTTTCATCCCGCAGGTAGAAAAGTAAACCGCGCTTGTAGATATTAGTATACTCGTCGCCTCTGAAACATTTGAAGTCTTTCATTAGTAGAGCTCTCAGTGCAGACTTTGTGCGGGTGCTACCATCATACAAGTTCATAAAATTTAATTTTAAAAACTAAATTAAATGTTAATATTTATTCAATTTAGACCCTCTAGAAGGCCATTTATGTAGGTCAAAGCTACTGCAGTTACCACCTGATTCAACTTTTAACTGAAAAGATCCGGCGAAACCCAGCAATTTTGATTTATATTTTTATAATCTTGACTTATTTGGCAATATTTTTTTCTAATGTTTTTTATTTAATAATAGAAACTAACTAAGTAGAGCGTGTACTATGGCAACCAGATAACTGATATACTACAATAAGCTTTTTTCATGTAAATACATACTTTCACCCAGTTGTAAAACCAACAGATATATTCTTCACTCTACACAAATGTCTGTTCTGGGTGGAAATCGAACCCACGACCTTTAGTGTGGCCATTTCATTATTTGTATAAGTTTGTAATATTTAAAAAAGGAGTATATGTAGTATATCAGTTAGTTGGTAGCCATACTACAAGCAGTACACTCTGCTTAGTTTGGGATCAGATAATTGTGTGAATAATGCTCCGGTATATTTTTGTGCCAGAGACGTCAGCACATACAGAACCCACAACCCACCCAATTTATTTTGAATCCCAAAATAATAACACAATTGCGTTAAGGGCTTGAATAGTGAAATGTACCTTTTAAAGCAAGGCCTGTCGCCGCCAGCCGCTTCTATCTCCTTGGCTTGTTCCTTGCGAGCATCCGCATCCATCGGGCATTGCTTGAATAACCCAACTGTGGGCATGCATGCCCCGACTTCACCCACAACCTGAAAAATAAACAATATTTTTTATAGCATAAGGGTAAAAAAATAGGGATTGGTTGGAATATTCTATTCTGCCTTCTCAATTTAATATTTGGGGATGGAGAAATTACGATAAATTAAATAAAAAGACCGCTAAAAAACCGCGCTGTAAAGTAGCTGAGCAGAACCAAGCTTACAGAACACCAGTACACTACAATATCCATAATAATCAACGAGCATATGCAGTCTCAATCTGTCATAAATACAGAGAGTGGGTTCTTTCAAATTTTCTTTCTCTTTTGTATTCTTTCTTTCAGTTTCGACTCTTGGCTTTAATATTTCCAATAACGCAGGGTCATCTTCTTTAAAATCAGGCTCGCGGTTCTTGAGTATTTAGTATTTTTGGCTATCCCTCATAGTTTCGGTTTTGTCGATCCAAGACACTTGAAAAATTTTAAAAGTTTGTTACTCTTACACGCAAAAACTACCTAACGGATTTGGATGAAACTTGGCACATATATAGAAAATACCCTGGAACAAAACATAGAATACTTTAAAATAATACATCCCTCGGGAACGCGGGTAAAACCGCGGGGGACAGCTAGTAAATAATAATTCAATATTCATAAATATTGTGGATATAATAATAATGCTTAATTACCTCCAAGGTTGTATTACATAATCAGTTACAGGTACTAAAATTGTGTTAAGAAAGGATGACCGTCGTACCTCCATCTGAACTGTGTCTCCGAGCCTCAGCCAGTAATGCGGCTCCATATTGCACGGTATCCAGTACCCGGTCATGTTCGCGCCAGCTATAAAGCCCTGCTCCTCCGCGTTGGTGTAGTGCTCGAAGCGGAGCCGAGAGTCCTTCCATTGGGAGTACAAGCTCGCTGCATCTCCCGCCTAGGGAAGGTACAATCAGCTATTAAGTAGTTCAACTGGACTAAACCTGACCAAAACTGTTATTTCCTAGAAGGCTTTTGTATTATCCCACGTCAAATACTATTATATGTCCGTACCAGGCGTGAATAGGTTGTATCATTGAATAAGTCGAAAATGTACACTTTACAGAGTAGCCATTTCGAAGTTTACGTTTTATCTGTAAATTCTATTTTTTGTTACAAAAAGTATTTTTTGAAGTGAAAACTTCTTTAGCGGCGTTGAGCACTTTTCTTGGGATGGGTATAGAATGTTAAACTCGAGTCAGGACACGTGACCTGATCGAAAATTCGTAAGACGGTAAAAATGAAGTCTTTAATGTTCAAGTTTTCACTTCTGCCGGCACTCCTGGAGTGCAACCCGTTGTTTTTTTTTATTAAGACGTGATTAGAAATACTGTATTTATAGTGAAAAAAAGTATGATATAACAAAATATATATGCTAGTCGATTTCTCAAGCCATACACGCCTACGGTACATATATAAACGCCTTTGTTGTTTGGCCACAATCTCTCCATGGTAAATGATGACGTGAAGGTGCGGACCACACAAACCCTAGGGAACTGGCTATCATGTAGCTGTCAGAACACACCATCCGGTGCTGCGCAACCGATTTTCAACATTAATTTATTTATTTATTGGGGTAAAAAGCAAAAGGTAGGGATTACCGGCACAACATCCAAGGGCTCTTTAGTCGAAATGGGGGTACCCCAGGGTTCAATTTTAGGTCCATTTTTGTTTTTAGTATATATAAATGATTTGCCATATGTTGTAAATGACCTCACAGATATTGTCTTGTTTGCTGATGATACATCATTAATTTTTAAAGTTAATAGAAAAGACAAAGATCTAACTAAAGTTAATCATACTATGTCAATTGTCTGTGGGTGGTTTGCTACAAATAATCTATTACTAAATTCAAAGAAAACTAAATGCTTAAGGTTTTCTTTACCGAATGTAGCACAAGTAGATAGCCAAATTATAATAGATGGGAGCCATATTGATCTTGTAAATAAAACGGTATTTTTGGGTCTTACATTAGACAATAAATTGCAATGGGGACCTCAGGTTGATACTCTAGCTGCTAAATTAAGTTCGGCTGCTTTTGCTGTTAGGAAAATTAAACAATTGACGAATGTTGAGACGGCCAAATTAGTTTATTTTGCATATTTTCATAGCCTCTTGTCCTATGGTATTTTGTTTTGGGGAGCAGCAGCGGATATAGAATCAATATTTATTATACAAAAAAGAGCAATTCGTGCAATTTACAGTATGGGTCCCCGTGAATCATTAAGAAATTTATTTAGGGAAATAAATATAATGACATTACCTTCACTATATATTTATGAAAATATAATGTTTATACGTAGAAACATAGGAATGTTTGAGTCAAAATTAGATATTCATAGTATAAATACAAGACAAAGGGAGAAGTTAGTTGTTCCATACTTTAGACTAACTAAAGTTAACAAGTCATTTCTTGGTAATTGTGTTCGATTTTATAATAAGATACCGCTTTCAATAACCAAAATGTCTGATCATAAATTTAAAAATTATATTAGGAAAGTTTTGAAAGAAAAAGCGTATTACAAGGTAGTTCATTATATTGAAGATAAAAATGTATGGAAATAGCTGCTCTCTGCACAGTGCACCTCTAAATCTCTTGTTTAAGTTGTAAGTACCTAATTATTGTTATTTTCTATTTTGTAGTCTTGTCATATTTTTTTTTGTTTTGTTTTTATTAATGTTACCTATAATAAGTATTTTGTAATTGTTAAATATAAAATTATGTAAAATTGAAATTATAAAATAGCCAAAAAGTCAGAATAGATAAAAATTTATATAACAAATAAAAAAGAATGTAACCTTGCTGAGTTTCTTGCCGGTTCTTCTCAGTTGAAGGCTGACTTCCGAACCGGTTGTAGCTTCAGTAACTTTAAATTTGACCTTCATAAGTGCCCTCCGAAGGCCTAAACTGAATAAATGGTTTTGAATTTTGAATTTTTGAATTTTGGGTTGCCAACAGATGATACACACACATATTTCAAACAAAAATAGTAGACTTGATGCACATCCACTTACAGGCAAACACAACATACACAAGTAATAATAACTTATTATTTCCTATCTATTAAAAATTACAAAAAATACAAATGAAATAAACTCAATCAAAAGTAAAATTAAAAGTAGACAAAGGTAAAATAAGAATAGAAAAATAACAGGATAAAAATCTAATTAAACAAAATCAAATTTAGAGACCGAGTAACAATAAAAATTAACAGAATTCAAATAAAGCTTACTTGAACCAAACCAAATAAAACATTAGGAGGTACTACCGTGCGGGGATGACTCAATTAACTCGTCTAGACTAGCCCCCACTATAACTAATACCTACATCATTTACTTTCAGGTTAATGTAAACAATCTTAATTACCCTAGCTAATATTATAAAGGCGAAAGTGAGTTTTTTGGTACACACAACCTACGGTATGGAGAGGGACAGCGGGGGACAGCTAATGCCATATAATGGTTATTTAAGCGTTTGTACACTTGTTGTGACTACCAAAATCGGCTGCAAGGATTTTGAAGACATATGGCACACAGATAGAAAAAGTTCTAGATTTCGATACAGTATACATTTTTTCCCGCAAAAATTCAGATACTATGCGCGGGCAAAACCCAGGGGTGGAAGCTAGTGTAGTGCCACAGCTATACGTACCACATACAGATGGGTCCTAGCTTCCAACTCAGTGTTGACCAAGAACCCTCCGTTCACGTAGTCCTGTTCAAGGAACGAAGGCTCCGCCATTTCCATCCTGGGGACCGTGCCGATACACACGAAGGCCTGCACCACGAGCATACTGTAAGTACTAAGTAATTGCTGAGTTTATTGCCGGACAACCTTCCGAACCGGTCTAAGAGTCTGACCATTCATAAGTGCTTGTAGAGGCCTATTTGAATAAAAATATATTTATTATTATTATATATTATATACGTAGGCCTCCAGCAAACATTTTAGTTATAGGCAGATGCGTGACTTTTGTTTGACACCTTACATCGCACAGCTGATCACATTCGATACTTCCCTCGGTGATCCGAGTGCTATAAATGGTCACGAGACAGTGCGCTTTAAAATAGGGATCGTGAATTAAAAACCAAACGAGTACTCACATAATCAGTGACTAAAGAGGTTCCATTAGACAGAGTCAGTTCTAGTCTGCCATCAGACGACTCGAACGCGTCGTAAACTTGAGCTGAAACATTACCAAAACCGTTTATGTTACAACACTATTGAATAATTCATAAATACTTACTTTAAAAAACTTACGATACTTGGCTTTGTCAAAACAAATGAGCCCAAAATCGAGGAGCAGCGAGAAGAAGACTACAATCCACTTCTCTCTCACTAGACTATTAAAATTCAAAAGCATTTATTCAGTTTAGGCTCTCGGTCGGCACTTATGAAGGTCAAATTTAAAGTTACTGAAGCTACAACCGGTTCGGTATCATAAGAACAGCTCGATGGATCGTCATCTGTATTCCATAAACTTGCAACGGTTCAAATCGATAAGACAATTAGAAGTAGGTTAAAATCGATTTCCAAAGTTTTATTACATTGTTATTTACAAGTAAAGTTAATGAAAGGGTGTTAAAAATAGTATATCGAACTACTCTATTGTAATGGTGTTTGACGCGGTTGACTTTTACATCCATAAACAAAATAATAAATCCCTAAATACAAATGTTTGAGCGCTAAGGGCTTGAACTTTGGTTCAAGGCGTCTCTGGGGGTGGGGAACGAGAAATTATATAATATCTATACTAATATTATAAAGCTGAAGAGTTTGTTTGTTTGGTTGAGCGCGCTAATCTCAGGGACTACTGATCCGATTTGCAGTTTGACAGCCCATTTATTGAGGAAGGCTTTAGGCTACTTTTAATCCCACGGCTGGGTACGATATAACTAAGCGTTTCGCCTCGTCGTTTATACCGCGTACATCGAGGGACTGGAATAACTTGCCTGCTGCGGTCTTCCCGAGCAACTATAATTTGGGTGTCTTCAAGGCTAGAGTGAATAGGCTCTTAATAAACTAGTGCGCCTCAACATCTAAGATTGCATCACTGCTTACCATCAGGTGGGATCGCAGTCAAGCACTAGTTTATATTATTTAAAAAAATATATATATATACATATATATAAAATGAAGTCCATGCAGGCGGAGCCGCGGGCGGAAAGCTGTTTAATAAACTAAAAATATATTTAATGATTTTTGCAGGGTCAGAAACGCGCGGTGTTGCAAGCGTCAATAGGCTGCGGTGACCGTTTACCATCTGATGGGCCGTCAGTTTGTTTGCTACCTTAGAAGTATAAAAAAACATTACTCAACTCTTTGGCATGACAGTGACTCCTTCGCACTTGATCTTCTCAGCGCCCCACTCGCCGAGGTACTCCGGCAGGACTCCTGATAGAATGCCTTTATCCTTAAACATATGTACTACTTCCAGGGGAGGCTGGCCTTCTGGGCGTTCCACTACTTTATCTGTGGACAAAAGTAAGAAAGCTATGTAGAGGTCTTGGCATTGATATGTGTTCTGTTTTGGAGAAATAAATGTCTAAAACCCAAAAACAATTTTATTGATGGAGTATTTACTGTCTATCAAATAATCGATACCTTACACAAATCGGTACTCCAACTCAGCATGTTGTTGGCTGTCCGTAGGAATGTTGGTACGTATAGCCAAAGCTGATAATCCGTGGGGCCCGGAAAGTCAAAATAACTTTTGTTAAGAAGAGCCGGTAAAAAACGAACACTAACTCATCCGTCCCAAGTGCCAGGCGAGTTCGCAGCCGAGACACCCCGCGCCAATCACGACGACATGTTTCGATTCCTTCACCTTCCTGTAAGCGATCTCCAAGTCCCTGATCGTACGGAACGTGGTCACTCTGTCGCGGACTTTCTTAGGAGCCGATTTGAACATGCTCAGCTGCTTTGGTTTTGAGCCTGGAATAATAATGAGCAGTCAAATGAGTATTTTTAATCAAATATAAACAAAAAAAGTAATAACATGTCTCGTAAACAGCCGTGCTATCATGAACTAAAACTTGAACGAGTGTTCACTCAGTCGAACACTCGAATAGCGGATCTGTTATCAAATTGCCGAGTTCACGAGCAAAACAAGCAATAGTTATTAACGTGAATTCAGTATCGAGTTTGAGTCCAGAATAGAATAGCATAGCCAGCATTGTTTTGTATATAGTCCGAATCTGGTTTAAAACTTCTGGACAATATTGCAATAGTATGGACATCAGGGAACCAGCAGAAAGGTACTGTATAGTACCCGCCTGGCTACCACCCTTATGTAGTCTAAATATGTTGCCAACCACCTGTGAGCCACTTCCCTTTTAGGCTTTGTGAGCTTACCACCATCGGACACATCATCCATGGCAAGGTAGGTTAGATTTAAGAGATTGTTAATAATTTAATTGACTCAGGCGTGACCTTGCTTGACACGTCTGTGGCGCTAGTGCGTCGAGTCAGTGACACCGGGTCTAATACGCCCTGATGCTTCGTGTAGAAGCGAAATCGTCGATTTCCTGTTGAGTTTCCTTGTTTGGGTCTTGATAGAGAAGGAGATCCAGCGGCATTAGTTACTAGGTATTTGTTTTTGTATAATAATTAGTAAAATCAATTCTCACCGGGCGCGAGCAAACACCTCTCGTAGTAAATAGGCTGTTCGCCGCACATGGTCCTCACGTAGGCGACGTGCTCGTCGGCGTCCACCCGGAGCACGCACCAGCCGGTCGCTATCGACAACGCTGGGCCAATTTTCTTGCGGTAAAACTTTATTGGATCCATGAATTTGAGACATTCCGACAAGTACATGCTGAAATTATAATAAAAATATATTCAAGTAGACTTTCTCGAGCATAGTCAGACTCTAATGGTTGATCGGAGTTGGTAGTAGGAGTTTATTTATCGGTCGACTTAACATAAAAATACTATAGAATGATGTACAAATAATCGATAGATGGCGCCCAAAGATGAAACACCAGATACGATGAAGCACACGATGAAGCACACGATAGCATGATACAATCCTGCATCATGCTAACGAAGCATTCTCACAACATTGCATATAAACAAGCTACCAACATTAAAATTTGAACCGCGGTCGGAAGATCTTCCCATTTAAATAGAGAGGTCTCACACCGTACATGCATATTAAAGAACAGGCAACATAATTTCACTTACGTGAATCTCTTTCCCTCCTCTATGTAGTTGAGCGTCCGTATATTCGGCGGTTCCGGGTTCCACCACATGTGTTTGGACATCGGAGGTCTACGGTACGGCATCGAATCTTCCTTTGAGATGAAGAATACCTAAAAAATATATATAAATAAGTATTTAGTGAAATTTTAAAATCACAAATTTTGAAGTGATAATAGCTCAGGTGTCGAATGGTGTGACGGAGTTTGTGGGTTCGAATCCAATAATGACCCTGAACTTTCGGTGTGGGAAAACATTGTGAGAAACATAGGTGTTTTCCGGCAGTTACAGGTAGTTTCCGTTTAGGCTTTATATTAGGGGAATATAAGTGTTTGTGCGCAGTGCATTGCGGTGTTAACAAATATTTTTATTTTAATGACGACAATGCTTCGGTGTAGTGCTCGCTCCAGCAGGACACATCTTTATGTACAAAATCTTATTTTGAAAAGAGTAATTGCTGAGTTTATTGCCGGCTCTTCTCAGTAAAAGCAACGTTCCGAACCGGCGTTAGAGTCTGACCATTCATAAGTGCCTTCATTTCATTTCATTTAAAAAAAGCACATAATGTTGAAACGAATTAATTTAAAAGTTGATAGAAATACTTGATAGGATTACTGCATGTTATTGATATTTTATTCCATTTTATTTTGTTTGGAAAACAAACAGCACAATGCTTAATAAAAGACTGTTTTGAAGTATAACAAATTCATAGATAAAAATTCTTTCTTGTTTGAAATAAGCTGTACCTATTCATGCAATAGTAAAATGTATTTAATGATGCAGATAGAACGTATCATAGACCAATAATACTAATACTGGGTAAAACATCAATTTTGTTCACCCACAAAATTATCTACGCAAAAAATCTCGTGGACCCGTTACTCGGTTGCTACATGAAAGTCTACCCTTAATTGTCTTGTTGGATAATGGAAAAGAAACAATTTTTTAAAATTTTATGAACGGAAATAAAAATAAAAAAATTTAAAAAATAGCTTGAGCCCAAATTCAGTAGACTTCGTAGATGAATCGCCTGGTCCTCGCCTCCCAAAATTTACAAAAATTCAATGTAATTTCGGTTATATTAATGTAAAAAAGAAAATTATTATCTGGAAGACCAACCTTAGCTTTCTCGTCGTGTTCTATGATGGCCCTGTAAGCGGCCCAGCCGGCCGCGCCCGCACCAACAATAAGGTACTGCACGCACGCAGGCAGGTCATCGGCGTGGTACGGGCGCTTCACTTTATTACGGGGACGCCCTTTGAAAGGACATCAGAAACAAAATAAAGAAAAATCCAAATTCAAAGTTTATGTTAAGTTCCTAGTGCCACTTAAACAGGCGAAGGACAAAGCTACTATTCACCTCAGTATTCCATCCGGAAGGCATCTCAGTAAGAGCACATCGATACTAATACAGTGGGGCCCCGGTAATCCGGCGCCCCCTGTAATCCGACTTGCCAATCATTGTTGAATGTAGGTACGCAGTTATGATGGCCGTTTTGGCGTTTAACAAAGACAAAGAAAAATAACCTTTATTCCTTCATATATAAGGTGCATCTATTGATCCGACAGCTAATTGTATGATGATGGAAATCAACCTTATTCCAAAGCAATACAGTTTCTTTTCCTGTGACAATCTGAAATGTCAAAACTGGCCATCATAGCGTGCCGGTAGTATGTTATAATTTTGATCTGTAATTTGTCGGGTTAGACAGGTACTCTTTTTAAAAAAAATCCCGACGGGTCTCAGGCAGTACTCTATAGTCCGATAAATTCGATAGTCTGACACTTCCCTGCAAAACGTTTGTCGGATTACCGGGGCTCCACTGTATTATAAAGAGGTGAAGTTTGTATTTTTGAACGTTTGGATGTAGGACAATCTTCGAAACTACTACCGATTTAAAAAATATTTTACTGTTAAAGCTGCATAGTCACGTGTAACTATGTTATAATTTAGGAATAAGGCAGAAGATGTAGAAAAGCTAATGAATTGTAAAATAACTAGTAATATCTCAAAATTGCACGCTCATCATTACTAGGGAGATATGCAGTGAAGTCACTACTTTAATAGACAATGAGCAAAAAAAACACAATCAAAACATTGACATATGTTTCACAAAACAAACAGCTGTAAAATCTACTTACATACTGCAACATTTTCAGCTAATCTATCCCTTTCTTCTAAATATAAATAGAGTTTGTAAATCTGAAAAATAAAACGAGTTTATGAGATTTGAGTATAATATACGGCGTATTTATTTTCCTGTTCTCCCTTCTTATACCAATAATAGGTACTTGGTCGGCCAGTTGGCTCAACGAAACCTCAGGGAGGGAACCACTCACTTGAATGCGTAATGCGCGAAAGAGACAGGGCATATAGGCCGCGACGATGCATCGTCGAGTAATATCATTTACTTTAAAGATTTCAACCCTAGGGCTGACTTATTTCATTTATAAAGATTATTTAAAAATAGTAGTACAATCAGCTATCTAGTATCCACAATACAAGCTTTACTATGATAATCGAAATATAAATATTGTTATCCATGTAGGCCTTTACTGAGAGCTTGTCAGGCGAGCAATCAAATATAAAATAGATAAAGGTATGTGAAGAAATGGTCCTCTAATCTAAATAGAGGCAAAAAACTTACTCACCAAGCCCATAGCACTAAAGAAGGAGGCTACCACCCACACATAGATCCAGGGAAAGGGCGGGGGTGGCGGTGGAGGACACGGCGGCGGGTCCGGTACTGGCTTTAGAGAACATGGGCCTCTGGTGCGTGCGCAATCTAGCATTGGCTGGAAGGGTTTCATGTACAAACATATAAAGGGTTTAGGTTTCAAATAGGCTTGTGATTGACCACATTGGTATGCGATGTTGTGGCCGGAGGTGATAGGCACAAAAAGCCCTTAATTGTAGCTTAAGGAATACGATGGGTTTTCAGTCTCAAACCGCCGGTGCTACATAGTACATAGTGCTTTGGTCCCTCACGTTACTTTTCTTCACCGAATTGTAGAATTCGAAAGTCTCTCGTCACGACTTTTGACGTCAATACCAACAGAGTTATTGTCGCAAAAAAACGTTATTGGTATTGCTTGACAGGTAGCTATTAAATTACCATCTTTAAAAATTTTTTTTTTTGGATAGACAATTTCAAACACCTATTAAATAAAAATACACGTTACAGAAAAGGAAAACAACCGATGAGTCGTGTCGTACTTACCCTCAAACGTCTTATCATGACGTCGATTTGGTCTTTTGAACCTTTTTGGTCCTCGAGCTCTATGATTTATGTATATTAAACGTATTTATTTAGCTTCCCCTATTTGATTATATATTTATATGGGTCTAATATAGTCATTATTTATAGATAAACTTATCTGATCATCTATCAGTCTATTGAAGCCTGATCAGAAAAATAAAAATCCCTAAAAGATTTTGGGGTGTCATTTACGCTTTTTATTGCAATTATCTGTAATTTTTCCGCAACATGGCGAAGTTTCTCATTTTCCTGGTCGGGCTACAAGTTGTTCACTAGTCGTTCTGTTTTTAATCTGATCAAATATTCCTATCCCTAACGTAACGCGGTCATAGATTACAAAACACAGAAATCAATCATAATACCATTTAATTTAGATCCCCTGCGACATGTTTATTAAATTAACTATTGCGTATTTTAGTTTTCACATCGAAACCAGAGCCTTTACGTCATTTGCTTATCGATTTTCTGCTCGTAATTGTCATTGACACTTAAAGACTCTTCTTTCTCAGCTTGTTCCAGTAGGCCCATTCGATCTAAAGGCTTCCAGGGTTCATGAAACGCGTACTTGTACTTTGTCTTTCCGTGGTATCCAAGTTTCGGCAGCACATCTCTCACCACCTCTGCCAATTTCTTCTCTGGCCTATCCCTCCAATAATCCGGGTGGATGATATGAGAGTTATGGAATAGATCTTGGACCATACCAGGGGGTGGCGAAGCGAAATTAATTTCGGGACTTTTAAACAGCTCCCGGGTATCTTCTTGCGGGGAGGCCTGTCAAAAAATGTTAGTTATTCCGGAGCTACGGGAAGGGAGTTTTTAATAGTGCGTTGGACGAAAACTTTAATATAAGCGAAACGATTTCTACGTTAGTTCCTCTGTCTCCCTACCATCGCTGTTCTATTGATGGTATGCACCGATGATATTTTCAGTCGGTTTTTCTCCCTTCCCTTTGCCCCTGAAAAGACCTTTCAGGAGTCCGAATAGGCCCTCGTCTTTGGGTTCTTCCTCCTTGGCAGGTTGTTCCTCCGGTGTTTGCTTTTGTTGTTGGCACCCGGGTCCTGCTTGCTGACGGTACCCCGTGTGTTGCTGGTCATCGTAGCCCGTGGTCATGACCACGCACGTCTGCTGATGGAGAAAGCACAAGCTGGATTTCATTAGATATTTAATTCCACGACGGGGGGCGCTGGTTTCGTCAAACGCACTATTTTAACACAAACTCATGTCGCAGAGGGTTTCAAATGAATCCTCAGAAGGGAATGAAGGAACCATTTATGCCACAATTCAAATAATTAACCAATTCTCGATAACAAACGGTTACCTTTGCGTTTTAACGTTTCCAACATTCCCAAAATACCTAGACCAAGGCACCGAGCAAGACTCTTTAAATCACATTGTTATCCAAATTCTAATAACCCCATTCTGAAGTTGTTTCAACTGATAGTACAGCATAATGTGGGGACACGCCTTGCTCAGTTCCTTAACTAGCATCTCAATCTGCTCTGCAAAATTGAGACCTAAGTAAAGGCAATGGACCTTTCTATTATAGTAATTTGACATGATATAGAATCCATACCTTTGCATTACTGGGAGGTAGAGGAGGCACTACGACATCAGGTACTTTAATCCTATAAGGGTCATAGTTCGGTGGCTGGGGATCCTTCGGGCACTCGTTGCGCCACGCAGTAGGTGGAGGGTCAGGCTTTGGCCAGACCTCAATCCGTTTCCCTTCGGTTTGGGACACGTCCTTGCAGCAGTCTTTACCCTTATCTTTGGAGTAACCTTTACGCCCTGGAAATGATGTAGTGATCAGAAGTTTACGTCGTTACTAGACGCTTGTTGCTGATATTATTGTAGCTTGTTCTTTTTAACATTATTATGATAGGTGCTAGCTCCCGTCCCGGGGGTTTCACCGCGTTCCCCAGAGATCTCACATTTTACCGGGATACAAGCTTCGCCTGAATCCCTCAAGAATAGAGTAGCTTTCTTTCAGTGAAAGATGTTTGAAATTCTAAGTTGTTTCTGAAATCACCCCCCGTCCACTTCAAACAGTTCCTTCTCAGAAGCCAGAAACCCGAATCGGCTTTAATGTTTAAAATGTTGTTTTTCTTATATATTGATCCCTATTCATTATATATTTCTTAATGGTGATAGGACATGGTGGTTATACTAGCTTCCGCACTGCAGTATCAGCCGCGTTTCCGGGATAAAAACTACCCACTCCTATTACATGATCTGAAATTTTCATCATTCGCATTTATAATATTAGCAATAGTTTAATTGTCCTATACAGTTAGACTGCCTGCTGGCTTAGTGGTTAGACACAGACTGCCACGCCATAGTTCGTGGGTTCGATCCGCACCTAGGGTAAACATTTGTGTTTATGAACATGTTTCATTGTTCTGTGTCATATTTACATCAAAATATAACTATGTAATTTGCTGGAAGGAATGTAGTATATAAGTTAATGATTTCTATAGTAAAACGCTCTGCTTTCTTTGGGATTAGAGGCCAAAGCACGAACGACTATCGCAAGCATAGCGTCACGTCGTTGTACCGAGTGCGCCTAAAATTGAACACCCCGCATACCGTGACGTTGCGCGAGGTTTAATTTCCCATTGCATTGGTTTTTGGCGCACTCGATACAATAACGATACGCTTACGATAGATGTTCATGCTCAGGGCACAGGTGGCCGCGTGCGAAGAATGTGTCAGGATAATTTTTATACTATTTATTATTGCAAAGAAACTTACCAAGTCCGGCGACGATATTGCCGATGTTGCTGTTACTGATGGCGAACATGCCGTCCTTCACATGTTTCACGTGCCCGCAGCATCGAAGCGGCGCTCCCAACATTATGCTCCACAATAATTTACGACAAAAGTATTTAAATGAACACAAAAATTTTAGATTTATACAATAAGTATTATAAATAGACGCCTACATTGTTTTTTTAAGCATCGTCAATTTGTTAATCATTTTGAATGAAAGAAGCTATGGATTAATATTCTGACAGTAATTGGAAATTGGAATAGGAGAACTTATATTTTTCTTTATATAGTTTTTAGAATAAATTTGACTTTTCATACGTTGTATAAATCCTCTTTTGTGATTTATGCTTTGCAATTCCACATTTTATTTCTAACCGTACCGCGGTTTCACCCGCGCTCCCTAGAAATCGAATGTGTTCCGAAATTATAACATATCCTATATTACTTAGGAATACTGCAGTATTCTGTCTATGAAAATAACGAAGCCTCCATATACACAGAAACCCAGAAAATTCGTTCTTTCTATAACAATAAAATAACAAAATCACTTGAATTGAATTTATTTTTGTACGTAACAATATCTCCAATCCGTACATTCACACGCTTTTAATACAAAAATACAGATTTTATAGATACAATACAGTACATTATTAAGTCTTACATAAGATGGAATGGATTAACATATAAATAAGAGTAATCAAATAAATAGCAATGAGGGCACGAAATACTGCAGTTTTTTTTTATAATCTTTAAAATTATGTTTGGTACAGTGATCTTTAATTTGAGACGGTTAAAGATAAATATCGCATAGCAAAGTTTATGTTCTATGTTAGTAATGTTGCTCAGATATACGACTTCCAACCTTATTGCATATGAGAGTTCTCAGAACATATCTATTAACGTGTCTCCCATATTAAAGACCACAATCCTATCTCACTTCTACAAGAGTTTATGAGGGGAATCCTGCTCAATAAACCAGTGTCAAAATAAAAGTCAAAATTAACGGTTTTATTGGACTAAGGTATGAGAATGCCATTTAATTTTGTGACATCTCTAGACTAGATCAAAAATTGTAATTTGAGTATTTCATTTTAAACGTAGGAGAGGTTTAGAGTTTGATTCTTTGATATAAGTTGTTAGTACCAAGAAACTTTGTTTGTGCACCCACGAGTGTAGCCTTCAAATCTTGTCTATAAAAAATAACCGGGACGCTTCATACAATAATCGCTTTTATAATAAATAAAATAAGCACGAAAAATTAATGGTATCCCATAAAAAAACACTAAGATTAAGTAGTATCAATATATTCAGAGGTGAATTTCTAACAATTATTTTATACCTTTACGCGGCTTCAGTTTGCTAAATATTTTTTAAGGTTATACGATAATTTATGGGCGAAATCATTAATCTACCAGAGGTTCCCAGACTTTTTTTCTCATAGACCACTATCAACGTTTAGCTGGTTCCGGTGGACCCTCTGCAGCTACATTTCTACCATATTGCCAAAACTCGACAAAAACATGTGAAGATTAGATTTAGCTATGGAATTAACGTAGACCCCCGTCGAGTCTCCCGTGGACCCCTGGCGTCCACCTAAGGGAACTAAGGATTTACACTAATAAAACTGTGTACGATGAGTCGTGATGGAACAAACGAGAAATTTGTTGCACACTAGTAACTTTAACTAGAAAATGAGTGCTATCTCGCTCAGCTTACACTGGCTACCTAGCTACATACAGATTAACTCTACTGCCTTCGTAATGTTTTTTTTTGTGTGTAATTTCAGCGATTTAGGATCACGGTCGAATATTTTACGATTATATAATAATAAAGAGTTAACAGAATTTTTAAAAATAAACAAACGAAATAATATAATCAACATCTTATATCTATATCCCCGTTGGGGCACTACCCTCCCCTAAAGAGGGGAAAGGCTATGTCTCCACTACGTGTAAGACAATATAAATAATGTAATTTAACATACATGTTATATATTATTTTATTTACCACCAAATTGTAAATTATATATTTCTTAAACAATTTTGTTCACAACTAACTATAGGTACACAATTTAATTAAGACGGTTCTTAAAGCCATTTTTTCCTTGCCTTTTGATGAAGGGAGAAGGATGACGCTGTAATCATAAACTTCCTCTGTACGAAAAGAAACTCTTAATTAAACGGCGTACTTATTTCCATTAACCACATTAAAACCAATTTAACAAAAAAAAAAACAATAATCATAGAAAATCAATTAATTTATAAATTAAATAAATTTGGCAAGGAAATTGTGATTTTTTATTTGTATAACCTTCGTCGTGCGATTAAACCCCACGTTTCCCGGCATATTCTGCGAGAACCAGCTCTTTTCTTTGATCAGATTTCATCCAAATTCAGTATATATAGCAGTGATTGGATCACAAACAAAAATTTTTCACATGTAAAATTCCTTAGTCGGATGTTTATTTGCAAACTATTAACTATTTAACCTATATATAACAGAATGCGTTGTGGTACTTTAAATTAATATAAAAGGTTAACTTAATGTAGGTTATTATTATTTTCCATTGTACAATATTTATTTTGTAGTGTAGCCCAGTTCATTAGTTACATTGCAGTTCCAAAATGTTGACATTAAGCTCTGGCAACTCATATTTCATCCATGAACTTCTGCTTTTATTTACCACCCACCACCACACTACCACAATATTTACATAAATACACGACACTTCAGGAAAAACCGTATATACAATACTGTACAGTAAATCATAAATGAATTTATTTATAAATAATATATCTACTGCAAAATGTGCCTACTATAATCTATTTCACATAGGATGAGTCGTGACAGTTGAAGGTTTTTACCCATTGTGAAATAGCACTTGATTACTCTGAGATACCACAACAAATGCTTCATGAGACTTTGCTCTACGGTATCCCCTTATTATGTCGAAATAAACATAAGTAATTGAAAAATCTTATAAACCACCATGTGTCACCAAACTCATTCTATTTGAATAAATTACTATAGATATACCAATTCAATGCGGCCGTTTGAAACTTTCGACTCATAATTAAAGATATTCAGTAAGAATTGTAGGTGCAAAAGGGACTTCATACAAAGAAACAAGATAAAATAACTGCTATAACAGATGTCTGTTTTTACAGCTATAGTTTCAAAGCTTGAATTTAGCGAATCACAGTTTTCTCTTTCCATTGACACAGCATTGAATTGGTTTACCATTTATTCAGATTTACCTAATATTCGCAAGAGTCTGAAAATACGAAGCTCAATCATGATTCTCATTATAAGGAAAGCAAATTTGCAAAGTATACAAAGGGAGAAAGCACATATAACAATGTCACAAACTACCTGTGGTAAAACGCAGTGCTTCTCACTTACACATATGCATCTATTCCTTTCTAAGTCTATCAGTTTAGCTAATGCAATAAAATTAAAAGAACTATTACTCGCTAAAGATGCATCCACTCCGAAGTTACTTTTAAAGAGAAACATTATAAAATTGAGTAACTTGCAATAAGTTTAACATTTTTATTAACTTATATATTTTTTCCGTTGCTTCACAAAATGTAACTTCATTGCAGATGCTTATATGGTTGAAATTCGATCGTAATTCCTTATTAAGTTTGTACGTGATTGAGGTTCTTTAGTCACAGTGTATACACCTCTATAAATCATTGCTTATTATTTTAGATTATGTTCTATTATTTCAACTGCTTGTACAAATACATAGTTATAAATAAATAAATAAATATCCTGGGACATTCTTTACACACGGCCATCTGGTCCCAAACTAAGCAGAGCTTGTACTATGGAAACCAGATAACTGATATACTACTTTTTTTTTCTAAATACATACTTATATAGATATTTACACCCAGGCACAGAACAAACAGACATGTTCATGCACACAAATGTTTGTCCTGGGTGGGAATCGAACCCGCGACCTTCGGTTTGGCAGTCAGAGCGTTAACCACCAAGCCAACTGGCCTGTTATGTTTATCATTGGCAGTGTGACAGTAAAAAGAATATTAAATTCATAATTTTACCAGCGTCTCGCTTCGCTGAGAGGAATAATATAAATATATTATACAGAAACTACATGTAAGAAATTCTCCAAATAATAGTGAAAACAGTATCAAAATCTATTCCGTACTTTAAAAGATATAAGCGAACGAACACAGTATTAGTGAATCTATATTTTACTAATTAGATAAGTGACTACCATACTAACTCATCTCTAGGCCATAAGAGTCTAAGTACACGTGCACTTGAGTGGTCCAGAAAAACATAAGTGCCGTATATTTACTAGCTACAAACGTAGTATGTATTCTCTAATAATTGTATTATAATAATAGGTTACTCGTATAAGGGAAGTTCTGAGAAAGGAAATCTATATACATGTCTCTGAGATTGACAATATAGTGAACGAAGGATACGAGAGTGAACTAATTCCTGTGCCTTTACCATGAGTTTTTAACGTACGTACTCGCTAGCGACGGCGTAAAACATTTCTATAGCAAATGTGTACAGCGCCACTAGCGGACACGTAAAGAACTAAAATCGATAGTACGAGTCGATAGATAAAAAACCTATCGAAATGTAAACACTAGCGAGTAACGTTTTTAGTCTTTGCTATAGAAATTCTGTACCATGAGTCACAAATTTGACAGTTGCTATCGAGAAATACTGTATCGATAGTAGTTTACTCGCTAGTGACAAAAGTGAGTTTCGATAGCAACTCATGGTAGGGGTACTGAGGCCTAAGTACAAACACCTATCGGAATCGTATCATCCTTTCAGCTGGTTTGTAGAGAACATTGAACATGGCGCATACCGTGACGTTGCGCGATGCACAACAATACAATACGATGACGATTCGCTTACGATAGACATTCGTGCAAGTCACAGGTTTCATCTGCTTTTGAATTTGCAGTAATTAATATATTTCATGAAAATGGAGTTTGTAAACTTGCTACTACACAGTTAGTATTTTTATATATATTTACATTGATTGCTAGATGTCCCCCGGGGTTACATCGTTTTCCGGAGAGACGTAAAATTTCCCCAAGATAAAAAGTATTATATGTTTTAATCCAGGTTATTAACTATCTATGTACATCCGCCATTTAATCCAAATCCGTAAAATACAAAGGGTAAACATCCATCCTCACTAACCTCGCATTTATAAACTTATAGTAGGACTTTCTTTAAAGGAACCAAAATAACCATGGTGAAAGATTAAAATAATCTGTCTAGTTTCCCAAAACCTAGGAGCTTCTAGGACTAGAAGTCTTGTAAAGTACAATTAAGGTAAATAATAGCGTGAACAAGACCAGCACCCGAATTATGTAACTCTGTTTAATTCAAAGTGGAAGTTGATTTCATAATAGGTTGATGGATCGGCGCGCGAGCAGTGCGGTCAACAGTCGGACCGCCGTCAATGTAATACAAAATTGACTGCAACGACGATTCCGTGAATTTTGCACAATCGCAATGCACCTAAAAATATGGTATTTAAGCATTTAATAGTAAAAAAATGTGTGTGTGAAACCACACATGATAAGAGGGATCAAAATCAGGTGGCAAAGAGTTATGAGGCAGCAATCAACCAATGGTTGTAAAAGCAGGAAGACACATAAGTGTGAGGTAAGAGGTGATTTATGTAAAGGTGTATTTAGATATAAGCTATATCCGCGATGTTATGGGTGGCTACAGAGTCGTTATGCGGTATTATTACTGATCCAACCTTAGCGGCTATCATGATGTGTTTTTGTTTCGTAATGAAGCGAGACGGTATATCTTTTTATCCTTATTTAGCTTAATTCATACCAATACGGCGAAATACCACTTGGTATTTTTCGCTACCGGTATCGATTATGTGTGAACAGGCCATAAGAAAGAAGTGATAACTAAAATGACAAGTGACAGAAAGAAGTGTTAGAGGAAGACATGTTGTATCGCGTTGTACCAACCCAATGCACAACTTAAATATTATGCGAGCACATTGATAAGTACCATAATCCTTTAACAATAAGAACTATTTTCGCACGCACGGGACATGTTAATTTGCTTAAATCCAGTAATATGTCTATTAAAGTTATTACAACAAAAAACATCAAAAATAGGCTTTAAGTAAAAAGAAATGACTTACCGAGCTCATTGCCGGTTCCATCCGAACGTTCCATAGGTATATTTTTCGATGACTCAAATAAAAAAAGTAATTTGAATTAAGGTCTTTTTCCTCTATAGCGGATGCGTTGTTAACATAAGCTTTATTTTAAAACATAAATTAATCATAAAGTATAACGCAGACTTTAACTCCGCATCGCTGAATAGCAGAATGGCCTTAAGGCCTACTTAGATATAAGCCATATTCGTTGCCATGTGTTTCTGTATCGCAAGAAGCGAAATGATACCGCCTTCTATGACGGTATGTGCTATTCATGTTTCACTCATGCCGCGAAATACGGCGGTATTCTCCGCTACCCACAGCGGTAGTTAATATAGCTTATATATAAAAAGGCCTAAAACATTGATTCGTTAAAACTTAAGATCATATCAGAATTTGGTATACAAAGCAAAGCATAGAAGTATGGTTCTGAAGAACACACAGACACGTCACAATGATTCACCACATAGCCCGGCAATGTGTCCCAAGCATCACCAGAACGAACACAACACATTACATTTAGTCCATCCTAACTAAGGCCAAAGAGCCAGTTGAGTCCCTGAGCTAGGAAGAGGATGAGAGGCTGCCAAGCGACCAGCCATCGGATCCAATCAAGAAGCTGACCGTAGAGGAGGTGGGGACGGTCCCAACTGATATCAGGTTAAGGTAATTGTAATAAATATTTTGGGATACTTTACATGGATATCTGTTGTCAGCCGAGTACTTGTACCAGATAGGCTTTTTTTTTATGCCACTTGGGCCGACAAGCAAGCAGACGGTCCACCTGATGGAAAGTGGTCACCGCCGCCTATGGACATTTGCAACACTAGGAGCATCGCCTATGCGTTGTCGACCCTGAGACGTGAAGTTGTTAAGTCTCATGTGCCTGTAATTTCACCGGCCCTTTCTAACCGAAACACAGTAATACAATTGCACTACTGCTTCACGGCGGAAATGGGTAAGGTGGTAGTACTTCCCCGGACGAACTCTGCACTAAGAGCTCTACTACTCTAAAAATAGGTGATATACTAATTTCGAAATATTGTCCATGTAAGGGTGTAAAAGCCATCAGCAACCTAACACCTTTAGTGCATAAATAAGATTTGGAAAATTGGGCCCCGGACTTTATATTTTGTTTTATTAAAAGTATATTCTCTATGGATATATGTATAAGGTTTTATTAGTTTTATAGAGAACTAGCTTCCGTTCCGCGGCTTCACCCGCCCAAGAGAATTAATCTAGCTATCCATCAGTGCACGATTTTTTTTATCCCACAAGTATTTTCTACGTTTACCTGATACATCCATACTTACAAACTTTACCTCTTAATAATATTAGTATAGATGTATGTTTGTAAAGGATACGGGTTGGTGAACATGCGTTTTAGGTCGACCTTCTCCTTGCAGTAGGGACAGGTCTGCTTCTTGCCGACTATGCACCAGCCGCGTATGCAGAACTCATGGAACACGTGGCCGCATGTTAGTTTATATGTGTTCTCTGTAATAAAAAAAATTGTTCAATCAAGGCCATTTATTCAGTACTAGGCACACTGTTAGAGTTTTAGTATTATTAGAAGCGTTGTACAAAGCAAATTTTGAGTAAAATTAGATATCAGTGTGTTGCTAACACAATATATAATTTCTCCCTTATTTATAGGAATTAAGATACTCTCATATTATTACATTTACCAACTAGTTAAGTTTAGGAGGGACCTGGTGTCCTAAAAGACAGGCTCGGGCTTAGTTTAGGCTCCAGATCTCCAACAAATTACACAATTTTATCTTCATAACCATTTGTATGCTACCAAGACTTGTAATTTGTGGAGATGAATAAATATTTTATTATTAATATATAATTAAAACATAGGTAATTTACAAAGATAAGTCGTAATATCACAAACTTGACGTATTAATCTCTACACATCATTGTAATTTTAGCAAACGGTGGGTCAGTTTTAAAATTTTTATTTATAGACCAGGGTCGATAATTTTTGAAACCAAAAAAAATTACAGTAGGATGTAACCCATTAGAAAAGGAGGGGAATATGATAAAAATAAATGGAAAAATAAATTACGATCGATCCGAGTTCGGGAAGTGGGTGGGGGTGAGTTTTTAAGGGTAAAAAATGGTTTATCTTCATTTCCGGCAAAACTACAAGTCCTATGAAAAAAAGTTAAATGGCAAAGTTGTAGGTAATAAAAAGATCTATAACTTTTGTATTTACAATTTTTTCACATAACCTCAAAATTTAGGTGAAAATTTCAAATAACCAAGTTTTTGGTTTTTTATTTATATCTTTTTCAAAAAATTTATTTGTTCTACGAAATTTGGTGAAAACTTACCTTTTTATGTCCCAAATACATTGTAATTTATTTGATTTTAAATATTTATTTTTTCGTCTTATTTTAACTTAATATCGAAAAAGCACCCTTGTTTTCAATCGAAAATTCTGACGTCAAAATATCAGCTTTTTCCAAAAAGTCTGTGGGCTTTTTGTTCGTTGAAATATCTACTTTCTGATGGTGTAAAAAAATATACATTACTTTTGGAAATGTTCTCAAAAAATGCAAAAAATTGAAACTCAAATTCGACATTTTTTTTTAATCATTATGTACAATTTTGAGGTATTTATTAAAATTTATTTACCTGAGTGACCTTCGGTAAATTTTAGCCCTTTTCATGAAATCTTACTAGTTTTTTGAGTAATTAAAGTGTAAATTTTAATAAATACCTCAAAATTGTATATAATGAAAAAAAAATTTCGAATTTGAGTTTCAATTTTTTGCATTTTTTGAGAACATTTCCTATAGTAATGTATATATATTTTTTACACCATCAGAAAGTAGATATTTCAACGAACAAAAAGCCCACAGACTTTTTGGAAAAAGCTGATATTTTGACGTCAGAATTTTCGATTGAAAACAAGGGTGCTTTTTCGATATTAAGTTAAAATAAGGCGAAAAAATAAATATTTAAAATCAAATAAATTACAGTGTATTTGGGACATAAAAAGGTAAGTTTTCACCAAATTTCGTAGAAAAAATAAAATTTTTGAAAAAGATATAAATAAAAAACCTTGGTTATTTGAAATTTTCACCTAAATTTTGAGGTTATGTGAAAAAATTGCAAATACAAAAGTTGTAGATCTTTTTATTACCTACAACTTTGCTGTTTAACTTTTTTCCATAGGACGTGTAGTTTTGCCGGAAATCAAGATAAACCATTTTTTACCCTTAAAAACTCACCCCCACCCACTTCCCGAACTCGGATCGACCGTAATTTATTTTTGCTTTCATTTTTATCATATTCCACTCCTTTTCTAATGGGTTTCATCCTACTATAATTTTTTTTCATTTTTTACCATTTTTGAAGGCTTTGGCCCTGGTCTATTAGTAAAAATACAACAAATATATTGGAATTGTTTTTTTTGCGGTTACAGCTTACTGAGGAAACTAATGTATATCGAGATTATAACAGCCTACGTCACTTGGGAATATTGTAGCATTGTATTAGTGATTTTTTTTAAATAGATGCTGTTATTCCAATAAATTTTGATACCCTACTATCTATTAACCATAGCGAATAAAATCATATCTAATGGTCAGAAAATGTTGGCGGAATTAAATAATTTTTTATCTTCGATATCGGAGTGCAAAAGCCGTTTTTATCCGTTAGAGGATAAAGTAAATTGAACTTAGAACATCGTGTGCACTAAGTTTGTGAACTGAAAACATCATTAAACCTTTTTACTTCTACCTCCTAGGTGCCGAATTTATCATACAACCTTTTTTAATTTGTTAAAAACTCAGATTCGGAGCCTTCTTGGTGTACTTTTCTTTTTATTTACTTTGCGCGCGCCATTTTATTTATTTTTTGCATTTAGTCATTTCCTCGCTGAGCTGGCTGAAAAGTTACGTGTTGCACTCTAGTGCAAAGATTTTTCACCCCGTGCTCTGTTGATTCCCTCGCTAACTTTTTTCTTAATACATACATATATAGACATTTACACCCAGACATGTTCATGCATACAAATGTGGGAATCAAACCGACCTGCACCTTGGCAGTCAGGGTCGCTAACCACTAAGCCAACTGGCCTGTCTACGTGCGTCCTATGTGATAATTGAACCCACGGGGCAGTTAGGGTCTCTAACCACCAGATCAGCCGACCTAGCAGACCAACATATGAGATGTTGAATTTAGTATTAACAAAAATAAACATACCTAAAACCCCTTCTTCGTTCACGTTAACAAGTAACTGGTTGCCGCAGACCGCACACACATTGCTCTCCAGCTGCCTCGTGGGTATACCTTCCTTTGTGTAATACTGGAAAATAATTATTTAAATTACATACACAATATACAAACATCTGGTAACGTTGATGAAAAAATAAATATAAAGTTTATACAAAAAACAAATAATCTAGTAACTAATACCACTGGATCTCCTTCTCTGTCAAATCAATGTCTCAAACAAGGAGACTCAACAGGAAATCGACACGTGTCGCTTCTACACAAAGCATCTTCAGGACGTATTTCGAATTTATACTATTTGTAGGTTTATTATGAATGGCTAAGAGTTCACAGAACACAAGTTCACAAGTATGACGCATGTTTCATATTTCAATTCAAACCTTACCCCAATAGAAGCGGCCATTTTATCCGTACAATACTCAGCCACATCTCGGCCTAGTACACCAAAGTACAGCCCATAGAACAGAAACATGAGCGCCACATCCATCCATTGCTGAGGCTTGTGACCGAATGCGATATTCAGTCCTAAGAACGTGAGCATCATCACTATGTAACCAAACACTCCGAGGAAACAACTCAGCTTGTATATCACGTAGAACCATTTGTATACAAGTCTGGAACAAAAGTTTTTCAAAAATTCAAAACCATTTATTCAGTTTAGGCCTTCGGAGGGCACTTATGAAGGTCAAATAAAGAAAAGGAGAGGTCTTAGTACATAGTAAGCTTAATTGTTTTTGATTTTTATTTTATGCCAAGAAGGCCGGCAAACAGGAACCAGTACTACACGTACACTATTACTTAACGGCGGAAATGAGTATAGTGGTTGTACTTCCCCGGACGAACTCTCGAGGTCTTAGTCCTTAGTGATGGAGCTAAGCCACTACATAGTATTTCATATTGATGCCTAGCTGTTAAAAGTAGTTAAGTAAAACTTTAGGGTGAAATTTTCTGATCTAGTACTGTACTGTTCTATAGTCGTAGAGGTACCGTGTCATCGTGTACCAACGGTACTAATTTTTTTTTTTTTTTTAAATAAAAACTTGAGCGGATTTGAGCAAAGTGAAAGGTTGCACGCTAGTCTTGCGGTAGATTTTCAGTGCAGTTCATGTACAGTACATCATCAATACAGTACAGTATAATAGCAGAACAGTGGCAATTGAACCATGACTCAGTTGGGTGGCAGAGATTATCCCTAAACCTACAAACAAGCAAATTTGACACCTTTACAAAGAACATAATTAAAAAAAAAAGGTATGAAATTATTTTACAGCTCTTACCTAGGTGTGGTCACGGACATAGGTTTACAGGATGACTTCCGGATGACCAAAGCGGTAAGGAGTGTGAATATGCTCCATATCGTGATGAACCTCCACCACTGGTTCTTGATACTCATCAGCAGTGGGATCGACCACATCGCAACCATTGTGAAGAACTGGAATACATATAGAAAAAAAAGAATTATAATTTAAATTCATTCTACTATGAAATGAAACTATTTTATTATTTAAATAGACCTTTTCGAGCACTCATGAAGTCTGACTCTAATACCGGTTCGGAAGGTTGGTTTTTACTGAGAATAGCCGACATTAAACTTAGAAATCACTCTTTTTAAAAAGGGAACTTATATTTATTACAAATCATTTATTTAGTCTCACTGACAATATCTGTGTGTTATCAAGGAAGTGAATTATAAAAAAATATATATAAATACTAGCTGTCCCGCCAGACGTTATCCTGCGACTCGAATTCGATCGCAGCGCCACCTACCGGGTCCAGTTGTGAATCTAAACCATCCAGGGCCACCCAAAGGCATACAAAAAAAATCATTCAAATCGGTCGGACACTCGGTTGACAGTGAACTCCTCCTAAACGGCTTAGGCTCGTTATAACGAGAGCGGTTAAATCACTAAAGCGATTTCTTCCAGACAACCTAGATGTAGCAGGGTACAGAAGGCGATAGCAGGTGTTTTATAATATACACCCCAGAATGGCGCACTAGAATTGAATACTTTAAAATGAAGTTATAACAAATCCTACTAATATTATAAACTAGCTGTCCCCCGCGGTTTTACCCGCGTTCCCGTGGGATGTCACATGTATTATACATAAAAACCTTCCTCTTCAATCACTCTATCTATGAAAAAAAAACCCATCAAAATCCGTTGCGTAGTTTTAAAGATTTAAGCATACATAGGGATATAGGAACATAGGGACAGAGAAAGCGACTTTGTTTTATACTAGGTAGTGATGCGAAATTTTGTATGTTTGGATGTTTGTTACTCTTTCACGCAAAACCTTACAAACGGGTTTAGATTAAACTTGGCACATATATAGGAAATTCCCTGGAATAACACATAGGATACTTTTTGTGCCGGGAAAATGTGAGTTCCCTGTGAAACCGCGGGGGACGGCTAGTAATAAAATAATATAAGTAGTATATAACTCACAGCATAAGACCTGTAGTGCCTCTTCTTCCATTCGACTACCACGACCTGTGCCACTATAAGTGTGACTATCAGGATGATCACCATGGTCGTGTGCATGGACTCATGGCCCCGATGGAGCTCGTGGAGCTTCTGGTGGTCAAACCTGGTGGAAATAATTTTTTTTGCTTTATATATTCTATATATTTATTAAAATATTACATTTATGAATGGTCACACTCTAAGGCGTCGTACCAATTGTCGTTGATCGTACGACCGAACGATGCGATTTAGTCGCACGACGAAATTAAACTCACACATTTATTTAGTGTCCTAATTGAAGCTTACAAGTCATCGCACGACCACAGAACATGATTAATAACGATTGTACGATCATAAAACTAGTATTTTTACCCGTTGAAATGCCTATGATAAGAAATAGATAAATAAATCCATGGAAAATCTTCAGACCCAAACTTGTAAGTAAAACTGCAGTCTATGCTAGTATTCAATAATGATATTATTTACTACATTATAAATATTGAAAGACCCATCTAATTCATAAAATACCATTTTTCAACAAATAGGTACATCATAGTTAAGATTTAAATTGAGCATTGTATAGATAAAATTGCTTCCGCTATTAACTACTTTAAAAAGAAACGGCCAATTGGATGACGATCTATAAATTTAAATATAAACTGTGGCATGAAATGCTATGTTAGTTACCAAGCTAATATAACAAAGTTGCTAGTTTTTAAAGGTCCTGGAACACATCTTTAGTTATTAACAGGTAACATGTATGTGGTGCTAGTGCGTTGACTCAGTTACAGCGGGTCTAAAACGTTCTGAGGGAGCTTCGTGTAGATGCGAAACACGTGTCGATTTCCTGTTGAGTTTCCTTGTTTGAGAATTGACAGAGAATGAGATACAGCGGAATTAGTTACTTGATATTTATTCTTGTATAATCTTACAGCTATTATATCTAAAATTAAGCAGAGCTTGTACTATGCAAACTAAATTGAAATCAGATGTGATATACAATGTATACTAGTAGTAGTTTTTAAATATACCCACTGAGCCACAAAAAAAAATTGACAGGGTGGGAATCGAACCCACGACCTGCAGGGCGACTGTGTAATGCTCTCGAAATCGTCGTAGCAGTCAATTTCGTATTACATTGACGACGCTACGACTGTTCTCTCACACTGCTCGGGCGCTGAACCATCATCTATTATGAAATCAACTTCAACATTTGATCTGAGAGACTTACACAATTCAGGTGCTGTAACTTGCCACGTCAAATGCCATCCATAGATACGTATACATTCGCATATAATGTAAAACAATAATAAGGAAAACTAGAACTTGAAAATAGGAATTGACTCCCCAGTTGATTTTGTAGGTTCGATTCCCATCCAGGGCAAACATTTGTGTGAATGAAGATGTCTGTTTATTCTGAGTGTTGGGTATAAATATCTATGTAAGGAGGATGAATTTAGAAATATGTATGTATACAGTTTATCATTTATCTTGATTCTACAGAACAAGCTCAGCTTAGTTAAGAATCAGATGGCTATGTGTAAAGAATGTCTCAAAATATATATTTATTTTTACGAATTAATTCCTAGTAAAATATGCCCGTTAAAATGTGTGATAGATATTTGTTTTTTTTTATAATCTTATAATGGATTTTTCGCAGACTAAATCAATTAGTGAATTTTTATAAAAATCCACTTTTAAATTATTTTTTTTTCCTCAGAACCTTATTCAGATGATTTCAAATAGTAAACAATTGGTCCAGCCCTTCTTATATGATGTACTTACAAACAAAACAGTATTTCATTTTTGTTTATATGTATAGATAGACATAGCATGTATAATGTTTAGTAATGAAGCATGGCAGCATACCAAGTTATACATATGATAGCTAAAACAAAGATTTTTATTATAGCTGGTAAACAAAAATGTCCTTTGGAGCCCAAAATATGTGTTTGATGAAAATATTGTAGAACAAAAATTTAAAATGTAGGTATTATCTCCAGTAACATCTGTTCTACAATAGCCCTAGCAGCTTTTAGCTGATACATGTAGGTTATTCAGTGCATTAGTGCTTAAGTTATTTGATTTTTTCTTTTAAGTATAAGAAATACTTGTGCTAGGAAGTCTCACTCTATACACCCTCATGTGAGGGTGTAAGAGCCATCTGAGGCTAACACCTTCGTCTCTCAAAAAAAAAAAAAAATTATAATGATAAAAATATATAGTGCATCTATGAATATTGGAGCATTGAAATTAACTATATTAGGATGTTTTTTTAATAATTTTGTTCGGCAAAAATTAATAAATAAAATCAATACAATTAAGTATGTTATTGCAATGGCTTGTTGTTTCTTAAAATACACATTTTAGATCTATCAAGGGGAGAAATAAATCATAACAGGAAATACTTTTGCATTATTGTCATAGTTAAATGGTGTATTAAGATACAATTGTTAGGCAATTTACCGTACCTAAGGCTTCTGATAACTTCAAATAACATGTCTGATATGGATAAATAATTTAATTGATGATTGATTTCTGAAAAACCTTTGAAAAGACATGGTAGTAACACATCACCATAGCCGTTTAATATTGTTAATAAAATCAAGCTGATTACAGATTAGTTCATAGCATATGATACCTATTGTACGATTACGTATAAATCACAGTTTTTGCTGAAATAAATTTCATGTCACAGGTAGGTAGTCAGACTTCCGTTCATGATAGTAACTTAGCCTAGCCTACAGTATGTCATTACAAGTAAATATAGCAGTATGCCGAAAGCAATTCCGTAGGGCAAAACACTGTTTGTATAATTATTTAGAAAGGTGTCAATTAAATACTCGAATTCACTTACCTCAATTTCTCTTCCGAGGTCAACTCCTCATAGGTCTATGAATAAAAACAGTTTTTATTAGCAAGAAACTAAAAAATTCAACCGAAATCTTTAAATAGACACAATCTTCTTTTACCTTGTTAGGATCGACCGGCCTGTGAAGATCCATGGTTATTTCGAATGGACACAATAACCATATATATAAACCGTTTTTATATCGAGTTTTTTGTTCATATAGTAATCAAATTAATCAATTAAAAAATAGATATTTCATCAATACGGCAACGAGGCTCCATTCCAGAGGAAACCTTGTTCCAATGTCCATAGATTGAGATATTCATATTGTAAGCAACTAAACTAACTCTGTTCCTTATGATTACTAATACATGAATTTCACTTCATGTTTGAATACGCGATTGTAGTAGTTTGGAACACGGTCGTGTGTCAATAAATGAATGTGACAGCGCATCAACTGGCAATCTGCTGGAAATAGGGTAGTGTCGATAATAATCATAAGTCGTATTCGATAAATCGATGCAAAGCTGTAAGTGATGTAAATCGTCTAAAATTAATGAACAATGGTTGTCAAGTCAAAAAATTCAATTCAAAATTCAAAACCATTTATTCAGTTTAGGCCTTCGGAAGGCACTTATGAAGGTCAAATTTAAAGTTACTGAAGCTACAACCGGTTCGGAAGTCAGCCTTTAACTGAAAAGAACCGGCAAGAAACTCAGCAAGGTTACATTCGTTTTTATTTGTTATATAAATGTTTATCTATTCTGACTTTTTGGCTATTTTATCATTTCAATTTTACATAATTTTATATTTAACAATTACAAAATACATATAGGTAACATTAAAAAACAAAACAAATAAAAATATGATAAGACTAGAAAATAGAAAATAACAATAATTAGGTACTTACAACTTAAACAAGAGATTTAGAGGTGCACTGTGCAGAGAGCAGCTATTTCCATACATTTTTATCTTCAATATAATGAACTACCTTGTAATACGCTTTTTCCTAATGTAATTTTTAAATTTATGATCAGACATTTTGGTTATTGAAAGCGGTATCTTATTATAAAATCGAACATAATTACCAAAAAATGACTTGTTAACTTTAGTTAGTCTAAAGTATGGAACAACTAACTTCTCCCTTTGTCTTGTATTTATACTATGAATATCTAATTTTGACTCAAACATTCCTATGTTTCTACGTATAAACATTATATTTTCATAAATATATAGTGAAGGTAATGTCATTATATTTATTTCCCTAAATAAATCTCTTAATGATTCACGGGGACCCATACTGTATAGTTTTGTATAATAAATATTGATTCTATATCCGCTGCTGCTCCCCAAAACAAAATACCATAGGACAAGAGGCTATGAAAATATGCAAAATAAACTAATTTGGCCGTCTCAACATTCGTCAATTGTTTAATTTTCCTAACAGCAAAAGCAGCCGAACTTAATTTAGCAGCTAGAGTATCAACCTGAGGTCCCCATTGCAATTTATTGTCTAATGTAAGACCCAAAAATACCGTTTTATTTACAAGATCAATATGGCTCCCATCTATTATTATTTGGCTATCTACTTGTGCTACATTCGGTAAAGAAAACCTTAAGCATTTAGTTTTCTTTGAATTTAGTAATAGATTATTTGTAGCAAACCACCCACAGATTGACATAGTATGATTAACTTTAGTTAGATCTTTGTCTTTTCTATTAACTTTAAAAATTAATGATGTATCATCAGCAAACAAGACAATATCTGTGAGGTCATTTACAACATATGGCAAATCATTTATATATACTAAAAACAAAAATGGACCTAAAATATAACCCTGGGGTACCCCGATTTCGACTAAAGAGCCCTTGGATGTTGTGCCGGTAATCTCTATCGTGGGTTTGGTTCCAACCAAAAACAAACAATTGTGTACATGAACATGTCTTTATTTGGTGTCTGGGTGTCAATCCACCTTATTCAGGCCTAGTCAGATGCCATTTCGTTTAATGAGAACAATTTGTTTTAATAATATGTATACTAGGCTACGATAGTCGCAGCCAACCAATCAACTGCCTCAATCCAAATCTTAATAAAAAAGCAGAATGTGTCGTAAAGGCATGCAATAAGTGGAACTTTTGTATTACCGGAAAACATTTTAATTATTAATCAATCACTTTTGAATAGCATTGATTGTGTTTATCAATAATTTATATTTCGGCACTCAAAAAGGTAGCCAATTAGAATTTCAAAACCTTCCCGTAAGAATTGTCACTTCAAAATTACTAAATAATAGCCTAAATACCTAAATACTAAATAAATAATGTTTGACAATCAAATCATGTTCGTATTTAAAAAGTAGTTTATCAGTTATCTGGTTATATTATAAGCTTTCCTTGGTTTGGAATCAGATGGTCGAATGTAAAGGAAATGTCTCATGAGATTTATAATTGTATTTAAACTGTACCGTTAAGTGCGTTTAATCATATTTTTTGCAGAGACATACATACTTAAATGAAATAGATCGTCTCGATGGTCGAATGATCAGGCTAGGTCGAGCAAAGCAGCAGTTGTTAGCAGTTGTTAATCAGTGCTAAGTGACACTTATTTTTAAGATAAGAATAAAATAATAAACAATTTTTAAGAAAGTGTTTTATTAATAAGTTGCTACTACTACCACAGAAACTGTTTATCTATTTCTACTACTTTAATCAACTTTAACAAATATATTTGATTGAATGTTCATGTAATTTCTTCGATAAGGTCTTCACCGTTAAAATGTTACTGTTATTAAAAACTGAAGTTGTAAGTTATGTTTAAACAGCATACACAGCAATAACCAACAAGTTAATAGCCCGAGCTAAAACTGTTACTAAAGTAGACCATATAATAATCAATTTCATCCAATCTAGAAGTTCTCCATAAACATGATGTGGCCAAAACCAACTGTACCATATGGTCAAGTGTAATTATCGTTCATTGTATCGATATATTATATACCTACCGACAACGTTAGTAAGCATGATATCAAAATAAAAAGGATACAGATTTTCGAACAAATTTAAATTGTTCTTGCAATATGGACAAGACTTCTTTCTGCCTACCATCAACCAGACCTTCACGCAGAACTCGTGATGAATGTGTCCACAGTTCATGCTGCACATTTTCTCTATTACATAGTGAAAAATATTTCAAATAATTCAGCCTTTGTATGTTACATAAAAAAATACATAAAAAACAATTTTATATACCGTAAACTCCTTGCTTATCTTTATTTAAGATTATTTGAAAACCGCAGAGGGAACAAATAGTTCCATTAAAATGCTTGAATGGCAAGCCTTCCGTGGTGTACAACTGCAAATGGTAAGAAAGGTATGGGGTCAGTGTTATTACTGGTTCGTAACTTCATGTCTCAGGGTTGAAAATGCCTCTGAAATTGCAATAATCCACATTAAAATATCGAGTGACCATAGGATATAAAAAAAATGATCGCTCATATGTTTCAGATGTAATTTTTTGAATAAAATAATAATAAAAGTTTTGTCTTACTCCAATGGATGAAGCAATTTTACTTGTACAGCAATCCACGACTTCTCGCCACAAACAACCAAAATAAAGACCACAGAAAATAAACATTAAAGAACCGTAAATCCAATGTTCAGCTTTTCGATTATAGACATTGTGGAGCCCAAAATAAGTCATGATCATAAATAAACAGCCAATAACGCACAGAATATAGGTTAATCTATAAACTTTATAGAATAAATTGTATAGTGCCCTGAAAATGAATAATTGATGAATTTAAAAAATATTAAAAAAAATGAATACTCTAAGAATGTACATGATTTACCACGTTGTGCTAGTTTCCACAGGGTTGGATTTAGATTTTATAAGTACTAGTCCTGATATTAATCCAAACATGCTCCATAGATAGATAAACCAACAGATCTTGTAATATGCACTAATAATGATTGCTATATTCCATATAATCAGGTGTGTGCATATCTAAAAATTGAATTCATATATTATATTAAATTATTTCTGTAATAGTTATAAAAATTATGTTCAATGTTAGAAAACAGCGGTAAAGTGTTTCATCTAAGCATTTCTGAAATGGTGCTTGAGGGCCTGATTCGATGGCCCCAGAGAAAGATCTATCTGGCTGTTTACTTGAAACTGGAATGTTTTTGTTTATGGTCAAGGGAATACATAGATTATTAGAACATTAAGTAACAGTAGAAGTTAGTGGGAACCTCCGTATCTATGCGTCTGCGGAATATAACCCAGTGTGGGTTATATTCCTTGAACATCTGACAATCTCTAAGTAACTATACTAACTAACATAAAAACAAAGTACCCATATCAGTTTCGATTCATAATAATATTATCACAAACAGCCGGATCCGGGGCGAGTTTTTAATAAATTGTAACTTGGCAATGTTTCCTAAAATTACTTTGTTTAAAAAAATCAGAACTTACATCATATGATCTTTTATACTTTTTTCTTCAATGCTTAGCGCTAAAAAGTGCGATTATACAAGTTATAACACTGATTGTCACAACTGTAAGCAGCAGGCCATAGTCTATGTCATAAGACTTATAGATCTTCAAAAGACTTCTAAAAATTGAAGAATGGTTAGAACGTTATATTGATAAGCAAACAACTATGGAACAATAGAGAATAACAAGAAACACAGGAATCTGTGAGAAAGTATCTACGCAAGTAGGTTTCAATAATTGAAACTGCAATTATTGCAGTTACGTTTCATTAATATTTCATACAATTTCCCCACTGCAAGGGGATGAGTTTTGGCATAATGCAACATCTAGATATTTTCTCAATGATTTACCATTAGCATAAAGTGTGAATAGATCGGATATTCAAGTATGCCGATACCGTCATAAGACAGAGCAGGATAACAATCTATAAATCAATGGCATTAAATAATTTTTCATTCACAGATGAGATTATTAAAGAATTTATAGTAGTTAAAGCTTGCTTTATATACGGGCCCGCTGATTTAAAAATGTATCCATAAGGTTGTAATTAAGAGTGACCGCTATTGAACCACAACATACCATTTAATTGAAATAATTTTGTTTAACTACTTTAATGTACTTTAATCAGATAGTTGTGAAATAGTCGATTTGAAATTATTGATCCCAAATGTTTCATTTTTTAATTGAGACGATTATCGATTCTTTTTAATCAGTTTGTTATCAGTGCCGCACTAGTAGGGTAATGTGAGTGATTATGATAATTTTGCAAATTCGAAGTTGCAAATTAAGTAGGTATAATAAAATAAGATATTATTATTATTATTAGTTATTATAACATATGTTTTAGGGCCATGGCTTAACAAAATAGATGGGATAAATAAGATTCAACTTACGCCAGTCCTTTCAGAGAATCCATGTGTTTAGACCTTGATTGATTGTACAAAATATGGTACTATTATTCTATTGTATTGATTTATATAGTAGGTACCTTATCGTTATCACATACATACAGAAATGCGGTGATATGCGTATTTGTGAAAATACGATCTAAGCGTTGTATAGGAGCAGACTTTAGTCTGTTTTTTCATTATTTATTGGGATTGCGAGTTGTAGGTCAGTTTTAGGGTTCTGTCCGTACCCTGCTCAAACAGAACCCTGAAAATATAGTTGTAAAAAAAAGTACTCCTTGACTCAGTAGGTATATCAAATAACATGGACAATATCATCAAAACTAGAGATATACTTAGCTTCTTTCTGTTATGCCACCTAGGCATACAAACAGGCAGATGGTTCACTTCATGGTATGCGCCCACCGACGCATATGTAATAGGTTGGGGGAAAAGTTCCTTCGCATTTTTTAAGAAAATTCAAAACATTTTTAAATATAGTTTATTTACACTTAACTAAAGTATGTAGGTACCAATTTGTTCGATAACTTTTTGCCATCTTGTAGGTAGGGACATGATCCCATTGCTATAGAAATTTTGGGACTTTTGTTCAAAATACTGCGACAAGTGGTTTTGACAGTCCTCTCGTGATGTTAACCTGACACTGCCTAAAGAATTCTGAAGAGACCGAAACAGGTGGAAATCTGAAGGTGCAAGGTCAGGACTATACGGCGGATGTATTAATACCTCCCAGCCAAACTCTCTTAATTTTTGCTGAGTGGCTAAAAATGTGTGAGGTCTAGCGTTATCATGATGAAAAACCACACCTCTTCTGTTGATTAATTCCGGCCGCTTTCTCTCAACTTCTTGCTTTAATCTCATCAGTTGTTCGCAGTAGAGTTCAGAATCGATGGTCCTGCCTAGTGGTAACAGCTCATAATGAATAATGCCCTTCCAATCCCACCACACACACAGCATCACCTTGTTGCGAGTTGTTGCTGGTAGAGTTGAGGGTTTCGCCACAGTCTGTGAAGCCTGACCGGCCTTTCACCACGACCTTTTTCGCACGTTCTTGTCGTACGTGATCCACTTTTCATCACCAGTTATCAGCTTCGTCAAAAATGGTTCGGTTTCAAGACGTCGTAATAAAGAATCACAAATGAGTACACGGTTCATTAGGTTTCTTTCAGTGAGCTCGTGAGGTACCCAAATATCTAGCTTTTTTGTGTACCCAGTTTTTTTCAAATGCGCAAAAACTGTTTTGTGGTCAATTCCCAGTTCTTCAGCTACGTCGTAACTACTGATATGCCGATCTTGCTCCACTTTTTCAAAAATGGCATCCATTTTATCCGTAATGGGGCGACCAGAGCGACGTGCATCTTTGACATCAAAATTTCCGGATTGAAAACGCTTAAACCAAATTTGTGCTACTCTCACAGACACTGCACTAGGTCCATAAACATCGCAAATTTTTTTCGAATCGATCGAACGTTAGTTAAAACATTGTCCCTATTTTAGGTAGGTACAATATGAGTGTATATATAGATAGTAAATTCAGTCGGGCTTATACGATTGTGGCATGGGAATGAAATACGAAATGAAGATAGAATATGATTGAATTATATATCATACATTTTTAGATAAATAGATTTTATTTAAATTATAGAAGTACTACTGATTTATTTATTTTCCCTCTATACCTATCTTCTGCCTACTAAGAATGTTCTGTATGAATACTGCCCAGAGGTGCTACATTAAATACATAGGTAATGGGTATTGTAACAAATAACAAATATTTCATAATATTCATGATGAATATGTATTAATCCTACTATTATAAATTCCAAAGTAACTTGCTATTTCTGACACTGTTGTTATCTTATGACTAAACGGCTGATCGGATCGTAATTAAATTTACCAAAGAAAAAGGTTATACCCTGGGTAAGGATGCTTAGGCTTTTGGTTGGAAGTAAATAAAAACGTGTTTGAATCATTGCTAAATGAGGCAAAGTAAGGGGCTAAAAATATTAGGTATACTTTAGATGCACACCTATGTACGTATACTATATACAAGTTTAAGGACCCTTAAAAAAATAAATGATGCTATCACATAGGTAACTTTATTTAGTAATAATATTTTGAAAATTAAAAAAAATCAAAGTGATATTAGTTTTTGATAAAATATGATTCACTCGACAAGGGCTAGAAATATAAATCCTAGAGAAGATTTTGTTGCCATACTTAAATTTAAGGCAATATTATCATCACTAGGGTGTCAACAACAATTGACATATTAGTTTAATTTATTTACTAGTTTTGTGTATTGTAGTGAAATAAATACTAAAACGTTTTAATTTTAATGTTATTATATTTAGTGAATTTAGAATACTACTAAAGCGGCTCTCCGTCTCTATGATGCCGAATAAAGGTTAGTGTGTTTGTTTCAAATTGGCGCCATTTGAGTAAGTATTTTCTCTCGACTGTTATTTCTTGAGAAAACCTTTAGAACGATGGCGTAATCCAACTCAATATTATAGTAAGGTTTACTTTAATATTGCTATACTTGTTGTAACCAGTAAATCTACAGTGAAAAGGCTATGGATTGATTACGGTGCGTAACTACATCGTAAATACGGCAACCTAGTTTCATCTCTTGTTAGGTGTTGATTGATTTTTGCTATAAAATGGAGAAGACAATAAAAAGAAAATTTAAACAAGATGGGCATATATTGAATTGTTTTAGAAGGGGATCTGTGAAGAACTTAGTTATACTTGAAATGTAGGTCATATCAAGAGCAGTATCAAAACAGACATGTCCTCGAAAGTCACAAATAGAATCGTATAACGAGGGCCTTAGGTGGAGCAAACCCTAATGCAGAGGTTCTACCTAGGTGCCTGTTAATTGAATTTCTATTGATTAACATGTATCCTCCAACTACTTCAAGGGCTGTTTCATTTAAGAATTAGGTGCTCACTACCACCCCATGACATCAAATATCACCACACTATGTTGGCTGTTTTGATGCTTGTCTATTCATGAAGTTTAAAAAAGTAAGTCGTGAGAACTATAGCTGTAGTTTAGTAGTGTCATACAGTAAAGTTATTGAATAGCCCTGTATTGACATCTAAGATTGTTAAAGAGATATCAACCCGTTGTGATAAAGTTCATCAACTCAATTAATCAATTGAGTCTTTCTATCACACACATTATTCATCAAAAATGCATAATAATACCAATATTTTAGTAATGACTTTATGACCGATGTGCAGAGAAATGTAGTCTCATTCTTTGTCAAAGAAGATGTGTATTATGGTGTAAGTGCTGACCAACCGAAAGAAAGTGCTGCAAAAGGTGGTTAGGGACACTAACCACTTTGACTGAAAAAGTTAACCAGTAGATCAATAGATTAAACTTATCGTAAAGAAGACATTAAAGATGATTTGATGACATTGGCACATCTATTGTCGTGCCCTGCGTGCCCCTCATCGTGCACGCCAGAAGACCTGTATAATGCTACAGACAACACAGTATGTCTGGCAGAATTCTAGTCTAAACAAATTTAGCCAAAACAATCAACATGCAAAAAAAATTACATTCTTAATTTTCAAAATGGGCTTTTTAAATAGGTATGTGGTTAATTACAAACTTATCCACTATAGATAAAAACTTCTGTCATCAATGGAACTGTTAATATACTGAATAATTACACATGAAAGCTATACACCTGTTATAAATGTATTTTCTAGATGTATCCTTATGTATAGAGCTTATAATTGTGGTGTACATATGTTGTTGATGCACCTTTTACATTGATAAATACATAGATATTGTGATTAGGGCTTCAAATTAGTTTAGTTTTTATCTACATGATAAATGATCATAACATTGTAATTTCTTGATGTAAATACCTATATAAATATGTAATATATAATTTATCTGGTATCCACAGTACAAGCTCTGCTTAGTTTCAGATCAGATTTCTGTGTTCCAGAGTATATTTATTTTTTCTTATTTCAGAATTTAATCGAGTGCCAGTACCAGAGGTCAAAGTGATGGCATCTATATTACCACCAGCACCTGCAAGTAAAGCTCCTGGACAGCTTCCCAAGGTTGTAGTCATTAAGGTGAGTTTGATGTTACTATTTGTTCATTTTTCGCCCCATGGTTTCTCTATTCCATGATAAATTGCAGCCTATATTGAGCTATCTATGTCTGCTAACTGAATGGTTAATGTGATTTTTGAACACTGCATTTTATGGTAATCTGACTGAAGTAAAAAAAATATTGAGATTTTTTACCCTCAATCCCTTGGTAAGATTGATAATGATTTCAACTTGGAAAGACCTTTGTGCAGTTGTTGCGGATATCTAAGGTGAGTGACAGCATTGATTGCTCTGCTGTTTATCTAATAAAATCCATAATGTTTTGACATTTAGCTAAATTTTATTTATAATAAAGGTATAAAAATGTGAACAAACAACAGGATTCTTGGCTAATTCATCTCATAACAGTCTATGTTCTGTTATTCTTTTAGCTATCTGTTTATTTTATTGACATTGATACTCAATGGCGACCAGAGAATGAGGTTTGCAATTCTATATGAGAGTAAACATCTTCATCACATCTTCTGTGTCTTGTGTAGAAAATTTCCGTTATTTAAAAAGTAGTTATAATATGTATGTTTATATTAAATAGTTTCCATAGCACAAGATCTGTATAGTTTGGAGCTAGTTAATAACATAACTTGCAATATCGCAAGCAAAGACAAATTAATACTTTTAATTTATAAAATGAATGGATTAGAAGCATTTAATGAATATTTTATATTTATTGAATATCAGTTCTCTTCAATCATTTTCAATTGAATGAAATAAATATAATCTTTTGTTTTCACACTTGAGCTGACCAGGTGTAGATTTATTAAGCTCAAATATATTCTTTATCAATTATAAGCCTTTTCTGTTTGATTGTGAGTGTAACTACATGTTTTAATATGAGTTTTTATTTAACCACTGTAGCGCCCCGTGATATCATCCTCGTAGTTCCCGTTTCCTTGAAAATACGGGGATAAATAGCTTATGTTACTCGCTGATCATGTAGCTTTCCATTAGTGAATGGATTTTTGAAATCGGTCCAGTTGTTTAATATATCATTACAGACAAAAAATCAAATTTTTCCTCTTTACCTTTTTGATTTCTATATGAATATGTTTGACATTTGACATCTCAAGACCATTCTACTGATATCCAGTGGACGACAGACTGTCTGATCAGATACTAACCTCTTATATTACAAGAAAACTTGGCCACTAAAGCCATCCTTAGCTAGGGGGCTTTCTTGGAGAAGTATCGCCGACAAATTGCTTTATTTAATTTTCCTAGTGTTCTTGTATGTGAAGACCTATATTATTTTTTATTAGTCACATAAATATACATTTTTACATATTTGTTTTATGCATATATTTATTATGCTATTTGTGCTGTTGATCTTCTGAATAATAAAAGACAATATATTGAAGAAAATAAATAATTAAACAAATATATCATAACTTCCCATATTTATTGTATAATTTGTCTATATGTTTGACTAGGGGTTTGTTTAATAGTTCACCGACGTCCTTTGCGAACACAAAGTCCAAGTGGTTAAACTTAGGCCAGGAGCATCCTGGCCGCACATCTTCTAAAACACCCGCTTTACTAAGCTCATCTGCTAGCCGCATAATTTGCTGAAATAAAAAAAATCATCAATTATACTGTGCTAGGTTCCATCACGCGGTTTCAGCTGCGTTCTTAAAGGGATTTAATCTTTCCTAGGAAAAAAAATGGTGTCGTGGGACACCAGATAGGAACGAAGTTTTCATTGACATAATACATGCTTCTTTCAATTCAGTGCGATTCAAAATTTACTTTTAACTTATTCCTTTTCTTATAATAATTACTAATTATACTAATTTATAAATGGAACAGAATTTTAAACATGTTGTATGTAGCCTTTATATAAATTATGAAAAAAACAAACCCAATAATAAACCATATCATTTAAATTTCGAACAAAAGTGTCGTTATAACTTTTCGTATGCATTTTTTCCGTCTAGCCCCCTTTCATAACGCGCGATAAGGAACTTCGTTCCAAAAGTATTATATGTGTGTTAATTTGGGATCAGATGGTCATGTAACTGCTTCACCTCATCTTCTGGCCGTCAACCGGCCACTTAGCCATAGGATGTTGCCAGTATGTTAGATTATTGTTTATTATATAATAAAAACCAGTATGTAATGTTGAAAAAACTATTATATATGATATCCGGACCACAGTTCTCAAGTCATGGATATTAATAGGGATTTTATTTTAGTATACTGTGCCTGCGGTTTCACCCGCTTTTATGGTTACTGTGTCGTAGCTATAGTATATACCCTACACCCTTCTTCAATAAATGGACTATTTAACACAAAAATATTTTTTCAATTCGAACCAGTAGTTCCTGATATTAGCGCGTTCAACCAAACAAAAGAACAAATTCAGCTTTATAATAATATAGATCATTTGTAAATTGTAAACTCACAGATTTCTCAGTCAACTTGTCATTTTCGCCATACAACAAGGAAACTGGTACCTTTACATTAGATAGTTTGTAAGGTTCTACTGTCCCTGATATGCCGTTGCCCCATGATGTAAAAACACCTGAAAAATCATTGAACAATGAATAATTATTTTGTAGTCTCAATAAGGTTTTAGGGAAAAAATATTGGAAAAGTTGACCCGCAAAGTTGGGTGTATTTTTGTACAAGGTCTTGGTATGAACTCATGGGCATAACTCACGTATCGAAGACGCTTTGCAACGCATGCCGGGTACACCAAGTCTTATACTGTTACTAATAATACCCTACTAATATTATAAACGGGAAAGTTTCTATGGATGGATGCAGTGCTGGATTTACACATTTGCCGCCCCAAAGCTTATCCAAATTCAAAAGTATTCCTGCCGCTTCGCGTCGCATTACAGGCTTTTCGGACGTTAGCGCGTACGTGTTTTTTGTAGTGTACAACATTTTTTTTTGGGCCAAATTTGCCGCCCCCCTAATTTTGCCGTCCTAAGCTTCAGCTTTTTCCGCTTCTATGGTAAATCCGGCACTGGATGGCTGTATAGATGTTTGTGACTCTTTCAAGCAATTACTTACGAACGGATTTGGATGAAACTTGGCCCATAGATAGAGCATGTCCTTAAATAACGCAAAGCCATTTTTTTTTCATGTTATATCCCTTGGGAATGGTAGTGAAATTGCGGGGGACAGCTAATATTTTATGGCTAGTAATCTTTCTCCGAATTACATACCCGTTAATGCGACCTTCCCAAAATGCTCGAGTTGCCGCCAAGATGCCGGCTGCATTTTAGACAGCAATACTGAGAATACCTCCTGGAAATAGAATGTTATTTTAATTAGCTGTTTGTTTTTTAATTTATTAAAATATACAAACGCCCATGCATACATTTTAACGGCTTCAAAATAATGATATACATATTTTAAGCTAGTTAGCGGGATGCCAAATGGCTTGGTGGGTTCGATTCCCACACAGGACAAACATTTGTTTGCATATATATTTATAATGTATATTTAGACCTATATTTAATTATTACGATGATTTAAATTCCGTGGAATTTCACAGACTTAATATGTATTTTTAAGCTAATAGTTATATTGGTGATTACCCAATCATTCTGTTCGGAATCTTCGCCGACGATTGAGTACACTAAGTTCATGCACACGTCTTGTTGGGGCTTCTTTAAGTTGCAAATACCACCGACAATCATCTGCATAATATTCGGTGGCAGCATCGCTGATAGGACTCCCCCTTCGCGCATTGCTCTCTGGAACCATAAAGACACAGTGGTTATAGTTTTTATTTTATTTAAAGAAGGCTGGTACGTGCTAGTGGTAAGTGGTCACCACCGCCTATGAACATTTGCAATACCAGGGACATTCCCAATGCGTTGTCGACCCTGTGACGTGAAGTGAATAAGTGTCATGTGCCTGTTATTTCACCGGCCCTTTTACCTTTCTATTAATTAGTATTGACACTAGAAATAAGTACAAACTAGTTTAACATAAGACTCGACATACGAAAGTAATAATATTATGAGAGGTTTAATTAAAATGAAGAGAATTTCTACCTCATGGTTTGTGTGTACCCACAATCCATTAAAATTAACTCACTCAGGCCGGGATGCTGGTGACACATCGGATCGGATTATTTGGAAGATAATAACCATCGATAATATCCGGGAACATTCTTTTACACACGGCCATCTGATCCCAAACTAAGCAGAGCTTGTACCTACTATGGGAATCAGATACTACTTTTCGATTCACACCCAGACACAGAATAAACAGACATGTTCATGCTCACAAATGTTTAACCTAGGTGGGAATCGATCCTGCAACTTGGCAGTCAGGGTCGCTAACCACCAAGCCAACTGGCCTATCCATCATACGGTGTGATTATGGCCAGCTACAAGCCTATCCAAAAGTAGAAAAAAAATGCTTAGGCTATGGCCACGGAAGCTTAGCTTTAACCTTAGAGAGCAAATAGAAAAGAATAGAAATCAATACATACAGTTAAATCAAAATTCTTCATCAGCAAATTAGCGTATGGTCTCATGTTATCCATATAAACGGCTGGTGCTAAAGCGAGGAACGATATCACTTTGTCATTGTATTCGGGTTTCTGGGACATCATCGCGAAGAAGCTTGTTGTTCCCATGGAGTACCCGATGTACATGATTTTCGGTAGACCCGTCAGGTTTAGGACCCTGTCGATCATCGATGGCACATCGTATTTGCCGTGCTCGTGGAAACTGGAAATTTTAAGATATGAAATTAGGTAATTTGAGCCACTTGCAACAGGTTTTTGTTGTGTCAAGTATGCCCATAAATTGGGAGATGGGCCACCTGATGGTAAGTGGTCACCGCCGCCTATGGACATTTGCAATATTAGGGTTATCGTCAATGTATTGTTGATCCTGAGACAACAGCTGTCATGTCCCTGAAAATTCAGGGATCCCCTTTACCTGTCTAACCAAAAACGAGTATAGCAATTTGTCGGAAATAGGTATGGTGGTAGAGTTCCCCGGATGAACTGCACTAACTGCTCTCCTAAAAACGTTTGTTGACCAAGTTCTTACCATCGAGTTACGAGTTTTGAGTAGTAGAGCTCATAGTGCATAGTTCGTCCGGGGAAGTACTACCACCTTACCCGTCTCCACCGTGAGGCAGTAGTTAACTCGTATTACTGTTTCTGTTGGAGAGGTGAGGGGGCTGTTGAAATTACAGGTTCATGAAACTTACTTCAAGTCTCAGAGTCGACAGCGCATTGGCGATGACCCTGGTGTTGCAAATGTTCATAGGCGGCGGTGACCACTAACCATCAGGTGGACTGTCTGCTTGTTTATCGGCCCATGCGTGGTATAAAAAAAAGCAAACACACATTTTAAGATTAGCAGTACCTATACTCCCAGAATGCTGGATTGTTTCTTGTTAAGTTCCGATGTGCTGTATACGTGTTTCCTCTGAGGTTGCCTAGCCATACGTCGTATCCGGCATCTGCTAGCATGAATGCTGAAATAACAGAAAATAAACTGTTTGTATTGTGATTTAGTTTACAAATGGTGATTTTTCACCTAGTAATACTAGCTTTAGTAGTTTCTGCGAAGCGATTATTCTCTAATCAAGCAACTTACCAAGACTCCTCTCAGGCCCCATAATGACGAAATCGCCGCTGCACCCCAACAACCCATGAATCACCAGCACCGCTTTCTTCCCTTTCGACCTGGGACTCCCAGATCTTCGAGCTGAACGTCTACCGGCTGGTATTCGGTGCATTTGTAGGATGTAGCCGTCTTCAGTGTAGACTCGATGCTTTTCTACCGGGTAGCCTGCTGCAGCGATCATTTTATCCTGAAATGGGAAACGTTTGTTCACATGCAAATCGTTTCTGTAGGCTTCTGTCCTAAAATTTGTCGAGGTTTTTATTAGGCCATTTGATGGTCAGGGCTGTCTTTACATATACATTTACACCAGGGGCATCACCAATACGTTGTCGAACCTGAGACGAGAACTTCTTCAGTCTCCACCAGCTCGTATAAAGGGGTACAAAGTTTTTGGTTCACGTATTAAGATTAGGATGTTTATATAGATTAAAAATGATTACAAAATACAATTGACTCCACCGACATTCCTACATCACGTTTAGCAAATAATTAGTTAGAGCAGATGTCTAACGCCCATATTTATCTGCACGCGATTTGAAGAAAAGTTGCCTACAAGAACAGCCTATATTGATACTATCTGTCAGCATAAAATATACTCTATATCACAGAAACAACGTCCATAATCAAAAGTTTTGAATGAACACTTTAATGTCGGTAGTAATTGAATATTTTGTAATTTAATAAGGCTCCGTTCACACAGACCGGATCGGACAGGAGAGCATATTTTTTATCACGTTTAAAACATAACAAGTTGTTCAATAAGTTTTGTCGTTCGATAAGAAAAACACAATTTTACGGTTCAAAATACACTTTATTATTCAGTATAATCTCCCTGAACATTAATACACTTGCACCAACGATCCTCCAATCTGTGGATTCCATCCATGAAGTGAGAATCCGTAAGGTCTGCAAAATACGCTTCAACAGCCGTTATGACTTCTTCATTTGATGAAAAACGCTTGCCACGCATAAATTTTTTGAGTTCCGGAAACAAGTGGAAGTTGCTGGGGGCCAAATCTGGTGAATACGGTGGATGCTCCAACAATTCGAACTTTAATTCATGGATTTTGGCCATTGTCAAAATGCTCTTGTGACACGGTGCATTGTCCTGATGAAAAAGGATTTTTTTTTCTGCAAACCGGGTCTTTTTTCAAGAATTTTTTTTCCTTTAACTGGTCCAAAAGGTTGCAATAATATTCAGAATTAAATGTTTTACCAGTTTGCAAGTAATCCACACACAAAATTCCTTTCGCATCCCAAAAAACTGATGCCATAACCTTCTTAGCCGATTTCCGGACACGAACTCGTTTCGAAGCCGAACAACCAGGTTCACACCTCTCTTGTTTTAATTCAGGATCATGATGATAGACCCAAGTCTCATCCATAGTGATGAATCGACGCACAAAATCCACTTTATCCTTTGGGGCCGTTCACAAAAAACCGTTCGCATACAAGGGGTGGGGAGGGGTCTGGCTGAGTGTGACAAGATGTGACAAGGGGGGACGGGGGGTATACGGCAACGTGACGTTCGCCGTTTCTTTTTTTTTTATATTCCAGCTGGCCTCTATGAATATCATGTACAGCCAATTTTTGTTCGGCAATGAGCCGAGTCCTCACAGTCGAAGATAATCGAAAATTAACCTGGCCGATAGCGAAAATTATCCGACCATGGTGGGACTCGAACCCATGCCTGGCGAGTACCCGTAGTTCGAAGTTAAGCACGTTAGCCGCTCGGCTACAAGTACTGGTTACGTTCGCCGTTTATTATTTTTTAATATGAGCGCTAGCTTTGTGGCGCAACCCTAGCGGCGCACAGTGTTTCATCCTGAACATGCTAGCTAGACAAAATTATTTATCGATGTTTTTTGTCATATACGGCTTTCATGTGATGTCTTATTACGTAATTCGTGCAAAACACCCAAATAAAAGCTGGTAGGTAGGTACCTGTAGGTGTTTGATGTTTGATTGTTGACGATTTTCAAGAAAACAAAGATTACCAGTACTCTGAGAGAATTTTAAAAGCAGGGGGGGGGGTCTTAGTTTCTGTGACGAAATATTTATAGGGGGGGGTTGTCAAAAAAAGCTGATTTTAGTGTGACGTATTTTATGAACGGCCCCTTTTTAAAACGCTCCAAATGTTGCTGAGAAAGTCGAAAATTCGAATGTGTTTTTGTTCCATTGTTAGCGAATGCGGCACCCATTGTGCACACAGCTTTCTAAAACCCAAAATTTCAACCTTAAAATATGGCTCACACTGCCTAATGAGATGTGTAGAGCCTCTACTAAATCTCGCTCAGTCAATCGACGATTTTCTAAAAAAATATCCTGTATTTTGGCTATGATTTCTGGTGTTGATGCGCTTTTTGGACGTCCTTCACGTGGATCGTCTTCAAGGCTTGTACGACCACGTTTAAATTCAGCAACCCATCTTACTACTGTTCTAATTGTAGGTGAACAATCATTATACACTTTTAACATTCGTTCGTGAATTTTCTCTGGTGCTACACCTTGCAAAAATAAGAATTTTATCACTGCACGATATAAAAATTTTTCCATCGTAAAAAAATACTGCGACACGGCGACACTAAATGGCTTGTAAACAAAGAATGGATTGACAGATTAAAATGAAACATTACATACGTTCATATGAAGAGTGTACTAACAAAACAAAAAATTTGGGCTAGTGGCAACGCACTCTCTTATCGAACGACAAAACGTATTGAACAACCTGTAGTTTTGACCCATTGTAATAAGGTTTATTTTTTCATGTATATGAGATCAAACCTAACGCGCTTAGTGTGAAATAATAAGAGGAGCCGAAAGCCTGCCTCTGAGGACGTACTCTTCCGCGCTGTCGGCTGCGGCCAGTTCCATGCGTCTAACTCGCGCCGGTCTGTGTGAAAAGAAAGGGCCGGCCGATGGTCTCCGAGCCGGTCAGTGTGAACGGACCTATAATGTTTTTATAGGTCCGTTTTGACAGCTAAGAATGTTATAGAAATAAATACTTTATTCCTCTTGAAATAAGGTGCATCTATCGATCCAATGGTTTATTTATGATAATGCAGATGATTCTTATCATGAAGCTATAGAGTATATTTTTTTATACACCTTAGCTGTCTAAGCGGGGCTAATGGAATGCGTTGACTTTAGTGTTTTATTTATTTTCAATTTCGAACCTCATCTATCTTCTATATATATAAAATTGAATCTGCGAAATGTATGTACCTACGCCCATAACAGAACGGCAGGACCGATTTTGAATCGAATTGAAAAATTTAAGAAAACTTAACCACTTTACTAGCGATTTAGACATTATAAGCTTTTTAATGTAACCTGTTCGAAATGATTGTCAGTCGTTTGACAGTTGGCGCCATCGACAGAATGCGCGCTGCAAATATCGTTTAAAACAGAGGCATGGATCGGAATTATATTGATAAAATAATTCATTTATTCGCACCGTCGATTCAATGGGAAGATTCGAATTCAATTTTTTATTGTTAAGACAGGACAACGTCTGTCGGGTCAGCTAGTTAATTGATAATTATGTTTTTCGCAAAAGATATTTTTTATTTATTTATGTTTTTTTAAATCTCAACACCATGTCACCTTAATGAACGGTTTTGAATACTCACACCAAGTTTTGGGTTTACTACCACTTTGCCAATCGTTAAAATGTGTTTGTCTAACCGAATACATCTTCGTTTAAGTCTAGATTTTACGATAACAATATTGGGAAATATAATTGTTAAAACAAATATTTCTATGTATTTACAGTTTGTCAAAAGTATTTTACAATGATGTACCTATATTTGTACAGGGATCACAACCCTCCGCTCAAATAATCGACCTGAGTAAGCGCGGCATGTTGATAAATAATTTACGAAGCAATGTGACATATTAATCTAAAATCTTTAAAGAATACTACGTAAACTGTGGCCGATTGAACCTTTTATGTACTTTTTTTTACTATTATTTGTTTTTCTGTCCTTCGAAAAATGGTGGCTAAAATATCAGCTGTCAGTTATGCTTTCGTTATTTACGTGGAACAAAGAGCTTACCTATAACTTTGTTTTGTGTTATTTGGCTTTCTTATTTCGATCTTTTTTTTTATTCATAACATAAACTTTTATCCTTTATTGTATTTCGTTTATTTGCATTTTTTTGTTGGTTTATTCTTAAAGAGACTTGGAACGGGGACATATGAAATTACATTTCTGAGTATGTTAATAAAATTATTTCATATAAAAAGCGTAAATTTCTACATGAGACTTAATTTCCGATCTAGAAAATATTTTAAATATTTACATTGCCGTCTCGTCAAAAATAAAAATATGAGAATAAAAAGGTACATATAGATATTTGCACCTAGACATACAACAAACATACACCACCGAACAGAACCACAACCTTAGAGACGTTACCACCTTTTTTTTTTGTGGGGAAATCTACAACGTATATCCGGCAGCAGCGGGAACGGCCGGGTTAACGGCGAAAATGAATATGCAACCCCGATCGAAAATCCATGGATTGATGAACCTTTTGACAGTAATTTTAATACACGTAATGTCAAAATTCTACTTCAATCTTGCGATTTTAGATCGGGATCGTATATTAATTTTGGCCGTTAGTCAGCCTTACTGACTAATGCCGGGTTACTATATACGATCCCGATTGAAAATCCATGGATTGATGAACTTTTTGACAGTAATTTTAATATACGTAATGTCAAAATTCTACTTCAATCTTGCGATTTTAGATCGGGATCGTATATAGTAACCCGGCATAAAACGTCACAGTGGTCGCCATCTGCGCTGTAGAGTGTGGCCGGGTTAATGCCCTAGACCTAGAGTCTAGAATATCGATTATAATACGGTGTTTTTTGTGTTTATAATCAAGGTTACCTAAGTATGTGTACCGACCCTGTATTTTTTGTTTCTCCATTTGTTGATTGATTACAAACATTTAGTCCTATAATTAAAATTGTAGTTCACAAAAAATATGGGCAGTAGTAGCATTTTTTATTTTACTGAGCCACATTTAAAAGGATTCAATTTATAACACTGAATCATATCTTATATTTACCTTAATGATGAAGATAAATCATTCTCTAATTAATTTAGATGAGACTAAATCGAATAGAGTAATAAAGTACTATCTGAATAACACTATTCGTTTATTTCGTTTTTGTTCTTTTGAGTAGATGTAACAAAAAACCGGCTGAGTGCGTTTTTAAACTCGCGCAGTGTAAGGTTCCTTAGTGTGATGTGGTACAGACTTAGCTCCCTAAAAAACCATCACCACTACATGTAGAGTAAAAAGATACTTTTTTTTAAATTTTAGCCTTATATCACAGTCTCTGAGTAAAGGCCACAATAGACTATCATGGCGAAAATTTAAAGATTCCAAGCTTGAATACGTACCTGACCCTTATAAAATCATTTGAAAATGAGTTTTATCATAAACGCCTAGAGGTGATATTCTAAAAAAACAATTGTAGATTCTTTGTGTCTCATAAATTTGAGTTATTGATTCTGACGCTATTGAATGTTAATTGGGTCGGTTCTTTACATAAAGAATTTGCCTCCCTTTGTATGCATGAGGGCGATGTTATGCGGAAAAATTGTGAACTGCATTCGCAATTGATAGGAATAACGTCATGATTTTTTAATAAATTTTATTATGCGACTAAAATACGTAAATGCGTAAAATCAGTCATTCTACAACTCCAGGTGTATGCCGGCAGATGCAATAGAAGGTCGGTGTCTTCCAGGCTCTGTATAGGTTAGCTATCAATCAAAAATTCGTTATAATTCATCCTCTCAGCAAAAGTAAATCTATAATATATAAAAAAAATGTGGAAAGACAAAATAGTTAAGCACCATATTCTACTGTATGTGAATTGTTTTTATTTGGCTATCATTAGTGTAGTCAATAAAAACAATTATTACATTTAGTTTTTTGCAAATTGTGCAAATTTATATTATATGTTATTACATTGTGGTTCAATTTTGACCAGTAGACGAACTAGGGTGCTTAGTTGAAAGAACGATAGATGAATGAATAATGATACAATGATGAGTAGTTTTAATAAATATACTGGAGTTATCTGATCCAAAATTAAGCAAAGTTTGTACTGTTTGTGCTGTGGCAACCATAGAACTTATATACTATGATGTATACAAAGGGGTGGACTTGGAGGGAATCGAATCCATGACCTGCGTCGTGATAATCAAGGTATCTTGCCACCATGCCTACTGGCCCGTCTAATAACCTTTCGAACCGGTATTGGAGACAGACTGCACAGTGCCAGTGAAATAATAATTTAAAACAAAATATTTTGATTCATCATTCAAATTGACAACTGTGTGAAATATCACATTTATTTGTATTAAGATTTTTATTTTTATTCCGACAGAGTTGCATAATTTATCTGCTTATTTCAAACTACGTTATCGCTTAAACGGTCACTTTTAGATGATTTATTTTTAATAAAAATGTGGAGAAAAAGTTCATTTGATTGATTACTCGGGCTTTGCCGGTTCTTTTATCAATTATTACTTTATCATTAATAACTTCTTTTTTTATTCGATGATAAATAAACAAACGATGTTATATTGAAATAAGACGTATAGTTTTGATTTAGCTCTGTTATTTTATACCGTGAATTAATAAGTAACATATTTGTTTTTTTTTATCGCGTTTTCCGCAAATGATATTTACGGGGCTTCCATTAATAACGTGGAGCGATTTTTCGACTCCCTCTCCCCTTGGTGAGATGACGTGAGATTTGTTACAGCTACTCTGTGGCGTTCGCATATCCGGGATAAATCCCATCCCTACTAATATTATTAATGTGAATGTAAGTTTGTTTGTTACGCTTTCACGCGAAAGCTACTTAACCGATCATTATGAAACTTTATACACATATTCTTGGAGGTATTAGAAGTAACATAGAATACTTTTTGTGTCGGAAAATTGTTACATCCCTCGGGAACGCGGGTGAAACCGCGGGGGACAGCTAGTAGATTTTATATCATTTGTTGATTGGCAAGTTTTTAACCTTAAAGGGAACACGAGTGAATTCGCGGGGGACAGCTAGTATAATAAGTAATTAATTTATACTAGCTGTCCCTGATTAATTATTTTTATTTAATTTAATCTTTTTCTCGCAATTTTACACTGTTTCTTACGTATATCAAAATTGCGTGACCCCTCTCCCCCACGTGAGATATAAGGTTCCCGTTTATTGCTATTTGGCTGCGGAACCCTAAAAATATATCCTACTAATATAATAATACGAAAGTTTGTGGGGATGAAGGTATGGATGATTTTTGCTCTTTCACGCTAAAACTATCGAACGGATTTGGATGAAACTTGTCGCATATATAGAGCATGCCGTGGAATAACATAGGCTACTTCTTATGGGAATATGTAACATCCTTCAAGAACATGGAACCGCAGGGAAAAGCTAGTAATACTATAATTGTGTACAAATTTCCACTGATATATTTCCATACTAGCTATCCCCCGCGGTTTCACCCGCGTTCCCGAAGAACATTGGATGTAACATTTTCCCGGGATAAAAAGTTATGTTATTCCAATATGCTCTATCTATGTGCCAAGTTTCATCCAAATCCGTTTGGTAGTTTTTACGTGAAAGACGAACAAGCATCTATTCATCCATACATACAATCTTTCACGTTTATAATATTAGTAGTATTTGCCGTCCGCTCTTCACAGAAAATACGATATTAGTATTCACACCCATACTACACAGAGGCGAAGTATTGGAAATCTTAGTTCAGAGTTAGTTTGGGGAAGTACAGTTACCGTCATACCTTATTTCTGCCGTCGAGCAGTAGGGCGCTTGTATTACTGTATTTTGGTTAGATAGGTAAGGGGACCGGGGAAGTTAGAGTCACATCATCACATGAGACTTAACAACGTATTTGGTTGCTTTCACGGGGTAAGCGACTAAACCGATCTTGCTGGAAATTTACACGCACATAATGGTATGGAGTATTTGGGGAACGCGGATGGAACGATGGTCGAGACCGCGGGGGATAACTAGTGTATAGTGATATAACGCATGATTATCAAACTATTTACAGAAGGTAGGGGGGCCGGTGAAATTACAGGCACATGAGACTTAACAACTTGGCGTCTCAGGGATGACAACGCGTTGGCGATGACCCTGGTGTTGTAAATGTCCATAGACGGCGGTTACAACTTACCATCAGGTGGACTGTCTGCGAGTTTGTCGACTCAAGTAATATAAAAAAAATTATGAGGCTGTTTTCCTTTGAATTACTTTGGTTAGTGACTGTGGAAGTCTCATCTCAGTTACTATCCAATGGCAATTAAAATATTTAAGTTACCGCCTACATATAAAAGTCTTCTTTTTAATCAATTAAGGCTATGTCATTTGACTTATTGAGGGATTAAAATATCACTAGTCAAAATGTTAATCAATTAATCATTATTATATTGAGATAAATATATAACATTTCCTTAATGGTCCGAATTCATTAAATTTAATCCGAAAATATATTTTTTCATTCTATTTTGTAGCCAAACGAGCCGTTCGCTGTTTTTATAGAAAAACAAAAACCTTGAAATAGCTCTAAGCCTTAGTTAACTAACAGTTGTAATTTTTTGAATACTACAAATTGTTAAAAGTACCGGTTCGTTTCAAGCTAAATAATTCTGAATACTTATTTGATGAAATTTAAATAAATCCCAGTATTAATACGTTATCTTATTGAATGCCACACGAGACGTTATGACACCACGTTACGATGCGTAAACAAAAATAAAAGGTTGTAAATATCAACTTAATGAACTGCTTACAGCCCGGATATTAATTAAAATTATTGTCAATTAGTGTTCTCTTTGGGACTTAATTGATCAATACACCATTGATGTAAAGGTGCTTCACATTTTCCGGTACTTATTTGACACAATTAAGTTCCGTCGATAACCTCGACATGAGTTAAATATATTTACGAATGTCGAATGGTTTGTTTTCGACTTCCTTAAACCATTTCTCTCAATTGGGCCTCTTTATGAAAGTAATTCAATTCAGTCATTAAATGCATTTTTTTTCTTATATGTCAAGTCCGACAAACAGGCAGACGGTCAACCTGATGGTAAGTGGTCACCGTCGCCTATAGACATTTACTGACCCTGAGTCCTAAAATTAATAAGACTCATGTGCTTGTAATTTCGACCCCCTTAATCTTCCTAACCGAAACACAATAGTACAAGTGCAGTAATGCTTCACGGCGGAATTGGGTATGGCGATAGTACTTTCTCGGACGCACTTTGCACTGATTGCTCTACTACTTGTACAAAGTGTGATGACTAGGGTGTTGTAAAGGCTGACTAAATAGTAAATCGATGACATACGTATCACCTTTGGGGAATTATTTTAAGAAGTGTTATAAGATAACTTTAAGGCCCTTCTATCCCATTGGGTAATTAAACCGGTAATTATAGTTATAAGGAGTTTGTAAATAAATAAATTCTTTATCAATGGCGAACAAAAATTCTTGCAATAAGGGTTTTGCATCAATCGCACGCATGTCGTATTGCCAGAAATGGAGAAGGGATTCCACTCACGGTCTTTAAATTGGATGATATTTTGCTTTTTGCAACATGCGGTAGTAAGTCCCTACGAATGTACGCAAAAAATACCGATTGTTATTAAAGCGATATTGCATTAATCTCTAATCGCGTGATGTTTTATTAGAACCGAGCCTTACATTAAATGGTTATCAAAACATTTTCTAAAGAGAGTTGATGTAGGCGACTGGCCTCAAAAAATCGGGCAAATCCCTTGTAATAAGTTTACCTACCTATGCATCTAATGTCGAATGGCCAAGACCAAGCATACATATTACGCCGACCCCATGTAATTTGGAACAAACCAGGCTGATGAATTGTAAATTATTGAGTTAATAGTTAAAGGTTAACATGCCAATAAACTGGTATATCACCCAACACGCCTATTTTTTAAATGATAATTATATATTCGCATATTTTATAGTTCTAAAATAGTTATAGTTTTTTAGAACATAGTACATTACCATGTGCGTGCAAAAATGCTTGTTTTAGGCAGGTTTTTTAGATAAGTTCGTTGCTAGAACTCTCGGCTCGACTTGGAAAAAAAAAGTTGACAGTTAAATGCCTACAACCGGTTAATTTAAAAAAATACATAGAATCATCATTATATTATACCAGCTGACCCGGCAGACGTTGTCCTGTCTTCAATGAATATTTAATTCCATTGATATCATTCATATAAATAAAACACCAAGAACGTAGTGTTTATTATTTTTGACAATTAAACTTTTAACATTAGGCTTGATGGCGCTCTGAACTAACCGCGATGAACACACACTCCTCAAAAATCTCAAGATTTCATAAATATTTCGATTGAATTGACTGTGAAATTGCACTAAGTCATGATAAATTAATTATTTTTTAATTCCGACCCATACCTCTGTTTTAAATGATATTGTCAATCGACTGACATTTATGTCTTAACACCATAAGGTTACATTAGAAAAGTTAATATCCTTTATACTACGTGTCACTACTTATACACAGTATAAAACAAACTCGCTTTCTCTGTCCCTATATCCCTATGTATGCATAAATCTTTAAAACTACGCAACAGATTTTGATGCGTATTTTTTTAATAGATAGAGTGATTGAAGAGGAAGGTTTTTATGTATAATACATGTGGCATCCAACGGGAACACGGGTAAAACCGCGGGGGACAGCTAGTATACACTATAAAAGGGTATGTAATATATATAATATGTATGTAGTATTTATTGTTCTCATTTTATGACATATTATAATAACTGTATTTACTAGATTTATGTGTTTGATACAAATGTAGTAGTAATGAGGTTGAAAGATTGTATCGTACATAAATGGTAGCACATAAAAGCGAACTATAATTAACTTCTAGTTTTGACTCACGGTACGTACGTTGATGATGTACGAAAATTGGTTCGATTGAAACTTGACGCCTTCTCTGATGTTGAATATACTAGTATATACTTTTACTTCAATTCAACCCTAAAGTTGGTCACATAATATCTATGATTAATAAAAAAGCAGCCAAGTGCTGGTCGGACTCGGGTTCCGTACCTCCATACAATAATTAACAAAACTACATTTATTTTCAACTTTAGTTTTATTGATTGTTGTTATAGCGGCCATTGTAGTACATAATAAAAATTACAATTGTTTTCTATTATATTTCGGTACAAAATATACAACTCTATGAATGTCGTACAGACGGACAGCGTAGCCTAAGAATGTGTACGGAATCCAAACAACTATTTAGAGTAAACGCTATCGCTTTCAGTATCGATATAATTGCCGTTAAGGACGCAAGGTCGCTTAACTATGGCAATAAAAACATAAACCATGGATGTGTTTCATGCCCATCACGTTTATACTGATTATGTCGCGATGGTGCGCGCGCATCGCCCTGCGAATTCCGAATTCTAATTTGTGTCACGCGGCGGTTACAGTCATTCGCGTTTAGAATTCGTCTCGGCGTTTCCGCAAACTTATGTCCCTATGTTATAAATGAGCTATATTATAACAAAGGTATGCCGGTATATCCTATCCTACAATTATATTAGATATTATATGTGGGGATTATATATTATACTAGCTGTCCCCCGCGGTTTCACTCGCGTTCCCGAGGGATTCTACATTAGTTTGTTCATTCTCTCATCAATAGTTTTCGCAGCGCACGCGATGTAAGAAAGTTTTTTGGTAATTTTTTCACACCTTGTGTTACATTATTGGAGTTTTAGTATGGATCCCGAACTTTAAAAAAAAATGTTACTATGTTACTCAGTGATAATGTAGCTTTCTAATGAAAAAAGAATTATTAAAATCGGTCCAGTACTTCTGAGTTTATTCGTTACATACAAAAATACAAATCTTTCCTCTTTGTAATATTAGTGTTGATATGATGGATGTACGGGTGTTTGTTAATCTTTTGCGCAAAATGTGCTGTACAGATTTGGATGATATTTGGCACATTAATTGTTTCATAACTTGGAACTTTTAGGCCCATGATACTTTTTATCCCAGGAAAATTTTACATCTGCAACGCGAGTGAAACTGCGGGGTACAGCTAGTCTACTAGTACCCTATGAAGTTGTAAAAGCAAAGTGAAGATGTATTTAAAAAAATAAGCTTATTTTCAAGGCCTACGGTCTGATTTTACGTAACTTGCTAATAATAAGATCTTTGTACTTAATTAAAATATAATAACTTTAATATTGCGTGCTACGTGTAGGTAAATCTGTACCGTTGGTCCATGTTTAAAAAAAAGATACAGAAATAACTAATGTTTTTGACAACATCATTAGATTATTAAAACTCTTTATCTTTGTCATCTATGGACATGTGTTTGCGTGTTTTGGATACACGCGCGTAATTTTATAGAGGATTATAAATAACCATAGACAAGGTATATAGTACTACTAACTGTTACACGCGACGAATTATGAGTTGTCTATATAAAAAAAATCCCTTTTCCTTCCTTCATTATTTATTTTCCCTTCCCTAAGATACAAGCTATTTTAATACTAAAATTTATCAAGATTCGTTTAGACTGGAAAACGGAACAAACACATAGATACACATTCGAATTTATAATATTACAAGCTGTCCGCGATTTCACGTGCGTTTCCGAGGGAAGTTACATATTCCAGTGATAATCTATGCCTATGTCCTATTCCAGATTATAATCTATCTCTGTGGCAATTGTCATCCAGATCCGTTAAGCCATTCTGGCGTGATTGAGTAACAAACATTTATATATCCAAATATTCGCATTTATAACTGTAAGATTAGCTGTTCCCGGCATGCGTTGCCATGCGACTGTTTTTTTTGTTAGGAACCTTCGCAGGTGTACGTGAACTAAAGTTTCGTGGCTATCGGATAAATAGTATTAGAAAGCAAGATTCCATTCATGTTTAGTATGTTTAACAATTGAATGTTGGAGACAGAATTTATTTAAAACCGTTTTTCTGACCGTCCTCACGCTAAGTTAGCTTAAGGCGTTAATCTATAGTTGGCCTAAAGAATTGCAGGCTCAATAAGCTCTTTAAAACGTCGCCCTAGGCTTTCAATTAGCTAATATGCAACTATAAGTATATAAGATTTATTAGGATTCTACTATTGTGGAAGAGCGGTAGCGAACTGAGCGCACACATGTACATTTTCACACATAAAATGTGTAAACATAGTTAGATACATTTACAAAACATGTTTTTTTTATCCTTCCATATTGCTGAATAATGACTTATGAATTAAATTTAATGAAAATGTTTTTTTAGGGTGGTTTTCTGTTAAAACCTTTGTGTGTTTTTAGTTTTTTTAGTCAGATCGCTAATCCTTCGGATCCTGGAATGGATAATGGGATAAACTATTTAAAATTATTTGATTGTCATCGGATTTAAAATTAATCCGGCGATTTAAGGGTGAAAATCACATTTAATTGAATTTTAAAATTATTATTCTATTATCATATTTTCTACTATGTAGTAGAAGATAATAAAAACCTGCTAAAAATAATAATAAATATCTCGGAATATTCTTAACACATGGCCATCTATTCCCAAACTAAGCAGAGCTACTATTGAAACTAGATAACTGATATACTTTTAAAATACATAGGTACTTTATCTATATTTAGGTCCGGACATCGAACAAACAGACATAATAGAAAAATTCATGCACATGAATCGGGTAGGGATCGAACTCACGACCTGTGGCGTAGTAGTCAGTGTCCAACAACCACCAAGTCTACATTGACTTCATTAGCATTTATTAGCCAAAATACAAGCACATGAGTCTTAACATCTTCACGTCTCAGGGTGCCCCTGATGTTGCAAATGTACACAAGTGGCGCTGACCACTTACCATCAGGTGGACCGTCTGCATGTTTGTCGGGCATTGGCGTATCTAGGGTTATTGTTCTGGTGGGGCCTGGCCCTGCAATGCCATATATGATCATGCAGAGTCGACATAAATTGTTGTTATGTACCTAGTAACGACAATTTTTTTATTTATTTAGGATACACAATACAAATAACAACCAAAAGGTAACCACATAATAAGTAATAATAGATTTAGAGCTAAAAAACAAAACTAGAAAAGAATACCAAGACAAATGCGAAGAAAGTGCAAGTAAGCACTCCCAAATGACAATGTAGATAAAAATCGTATTATTTAGAAACTATAAATAAATATTATTTATTTAGACCTAACTTTGCGGCATATTATAAAAACAAAAGTTTCGTTAATCTTGTGTGAATTTAATTAGATATCCTAGAATTTGGAATCGGTCCAATATCCTGGGGTGGGCACGGCTCCCCCCCTTCCCCCCTCCCCCTAAATACGCCAATGTGGTTGGGTAAATTGTCATAAAAAGGCATGTTACTTTGTAACATTACACGTGAAACACCGAGCATATAGTACTTATTCTTTTCATAGCTTGTTATGTCCTCTTTTCACCACAACTGTCAGTTTTAACACAAATTACGTAGTCATTATAGTGCTCATAGCTTTACATAGTACATGATCACATTCGCCACGTTACAGAGTCATGTAACATATCTACATATATGATAATTATGGACCGCTTACAATTTCCATCGTTGTCAGTTCATCTTCTATATATATATATACTAGTATATATATAGAGTTCTTTGACGCACCATCACCTCCAAAACTTTTGAACATATCGGTATGGGACTGCTACCATTCGACGCGGAATTTTTCGTAGATGGTTATAGGCCATAATATGATATCGATAAACGCGGATGAAACCGCGTGGGATAGCTAGTATAATAGTAATATCAGGGTATTTACCGTCCCAGGTTGAGGGCATTCATCATGGATGCAGGGTGTATGACTCGGAATGTCTTGCCGTTATGAAACTAGTAACAGAATATAATATTTTACTCTGATACTGAAAAATATCTCGAATACCCCTCAAGTTCTCGGTTCTCGTTCCTTCTAAAAGTGAACTGAAATTTCGAAATCTACAATCCATTTATTATGTTTAGGCCGAAGACAGGCACTTATAAAAGTCTAAAAAAAATATTTTTTATTAACAGCTCAAGTCACTTTGCAAAGTAAACATCTCATCCCTCAATCCTCCATTTTCGTCGCCCTAATAGGTCAGTGCTTGAGGTAGGCATCGAGCTCGTCTTTCCACATGTGTCTGTGTCAGCAGCGTAAAATTTGCATTTGTTAAAAATATTAACTAGGACAAGGAACCCCCTATCATATTTATCCTACTTCTGGTTTGTTTTTACCAAAACACCTTAGACTGGTAATAATATCATATTATAAAAATATCCGGCTGGTATTCAAAGCCCCATCCGGGCCAAACTAGATAAATCTGGGGAAACCCGGACGAATGGCAGCCCTGTGGAAACCATGCAGTGGTTTAAACCGCGGTTTGTAAGTTATATTAGCTAATTCTGCATAATAATTTGTGCTTATTTCTTTGCAGTATGTCATAAAACTATAAATGTTGTACACCCCTATAATAGGTATACTCATCCGATGCAAGTCATTGTGTGCATATCTTCTAACCTACTTATAAATTTTAATGTATATAGTCTTAGTATGTCTATAAATAAATAAAATTAGATCCGCGGACGCTCAGGTTATGGAACGAGGTTCCCACCGTGGTTTTGTATAGGAAGTGCGTATAGTATGGGGTTCTCCAAGAAGGGGATGTAGAGATTTTTGCAGGGTCGGTAACGAGATATGATACCCACGGTGTCGCACGCGTCAATAGACTGCAGTGACCGTTTACCGCCGGACGGGCTGTCAGCTTGTTTGCTACCTTACATATGTAAAATTAATAAAAAATCGAATCCAGCGATATCAATAATTAAATAAGTTGGGATCGTTTCTGGTGTCCTCGTCAATGACAATGCAGTGTGCAAACGCTAAGGTAAACGGCGACTAAGTAATTCGACATGTAATATTTTTAATCATAATAATTGCAAGTCTCGTTATTGTTCACTATCAAGGGACACCCATTGTTATGAAAAAGAATTGCTGTTATTATTATTACAATGCAAAGGTTCACTAATATTATGACTGCTGTAGTGGATCTGTTTGTTACGTTTTCAATGTTATCTAATATTAGCTATCCCTCGCGGTTTCACCCGCGTTCCCGACGGATGTTACTTTTTCCCGGGATAAAAAGCAGCACTCGTAGCAATAGTTACTCCTTATAATATCAGCCGTTTCGGAGATTAGGTGGACAAATAGACAGGTTATAAGTACCGTATTACTTTGTAAAAAAAACTGTCATTTTGACATTAAAACAGTAACTTTAATTTTCTTTACTTGTATAAATTGATTTGAAAATTTACAAAGCGGCAGTTAGAAATTGGAATAAAGAGGGAAATATGTAAAAAAGAAAATTGCTTGTGTTAAAGATGACGTATCTGACTGTTACTAAAGATAAAAACGATGGCCTTCGAGGGACGCCTAAACAGAATAAATATTTTTTAAATTTTGAAATGGGATTAGCTGACATGCTATATTGATCCGCTTCAGCAGGTTCATTTACAACCAAGCACGATGGATTTGTGGTAAATTCGAAGTAGACATTCTTATCCGCACGCCCCTTATCCTCGAAGAGGAAGGCAGATCTCGGTGCATAAGTGGTAAGCATTGTGGCTGTTGTGCGGGCACGTTACCTATCTCGGATTATATTAACATTTCAAAAAATTCAAAATTCAAAATTCAAAACCATTTATTCAGTTTAGGCCTTCGGAGGGCACTTATGAAGGTCAAATTTAAAGTTACTGAAGCTACAACCGGTATATTTGATTCTGTTCTAGTCAATTCATACTCAACTGTTCCGAATCAATAAGCAGTTTTGAACTTATGCAATGGTAATGTCAAATTTTTGTCAAAAACAGACATTAAAACTCTGGGACATTCAAATTCCTCCGGATTGCTTATCCGAAATCAAAACTGGTTGTATCACTTTTTTGTAATTTTGACTTTTAATGAATTTAAATAGGTATATTCATATAGTCCATTTTATTAGGTATCTAATATAAAACCGAAACACTGACTTTGTTTTCTTACTTTTTTATTGGTAATTTGGTTCACAACAAAAATATCACATAATATAACATTAGTGAACTGTTTGTAAGTTTTGTGTGAAATAATAAATATTATTTAACCCGATAAACTCAGTAAGCTCAACTAGAAGGGGACTGGGTTCCGTAACAGCGGCAGTCTTTTATCTTGAGGTTGATAGCCAGCCAAGCGGGTATTACAAAGAACCATACCATCGTGTTATGGTTTCAACAATGTTATCTGTCACCGACTGCTTATTGTAGGATTCGAACCCACAAACTTCTCGGCAACCGATGTACCACCTTACTTAAGCCGGGTTACTATATACGATCCCGATCTAAAATCACAAGATTGAAATAGAATTTTGACATTTTACGTGTATTAAAATTACTGTCAAAAGGTTCATCTATCCATGGATTTTCGATCGGGATTACATATAGTAACCCGGCATTAGACAATATCACTGAAGTTATCGGGATCGAATAGGCATGTTTTGACAACTAACAGAGTGTTTTTGAAAAAATAACCTTATGGTGTCTAATAAGCTACATCAGGATTGTAATTCAATTAACTATTAGATCAATAGACGACCTTATCTTGAAAGGAAGAACGATGATGGTTCTCTGACATTTTTATCACTTCGGTTTTGACAAACCTGCAAATCTCGACAATTTTTAGACAATCAAAGATAGACGAAAGGGCTTTTTTATTTTTAGTGATAAATTGTTTTGTAGATACGGAGTACTTCTTTAGTTATGTTAAAAAAAATAAGGAGAAATTTATGATTAATTAATAAATTATCTAAATATATCGCGCGGTAGTAAATAATGCTTTATTTTTAATGGGGTTTTATAAAATATATTTTTATTAGCGAAAGAAAGCAAAGCTCACTTTATTCTCGAATTACTCGCTTACAAACTATATATTTAAAAAAAATTATTGTGAAATTATTTATTTTATAGTTGGTAACATAAAAAAACACATGTAAACACGATTTTTAAGATCTTGTGAAGGCTTACATGAATAAAGAATATTTATACAATTCTACGATATGTAGATTTATTGATGTTGATTTAGTCGGGTGGTACACTTATCCCTACCAAGCTATCCCTACTGGTAGGGATAAGTGCACGTTTTAGTAGATTTATTTCTACCGGTAGGGATAGGTGCACTACCCATTACCGAGTGGTACACTTAGCCCTACCGAGTTATTACTAATGGTAGGGATAAGTGTACGTTTACATGCACATAAGACAAATATACATTGTATATTCTTTAAATTAAATTATTAGTAACAAAAAAATAAGATTTTATTGATAAAATAATTTATAATTAAAATTTTTTTTTTTCTAAATGTATTTGTTAAAAAATGACGTTTATTTTTTTCCCTACCAATAGGTATAGTTCGGTAGGGATAAGTGTACCACTCGGTAATGGGTAGTGCACCTATCCCTACCGGTAGAAATAAATCTACTAAAACATGCACTTATCCCTAACAGTAGGGATAGCTTGGTAGGGATAAGTGTACCACCCGGATTTAGTTAGGTATTAAAATTTTATCATAAAATATGCAATGCATGATTTCTAACCATAAAAATCGATGAAGAAATATTCGTTCTATAAAATGGCATTCAACGTTATATCTGTGGTATTTATTTGTTTTAATTATGTTAATATTGTAATAACTTCTACTCTACTCACCACAGGGAGGCTCATTTCTTTTTTCATTCTCTGAGTTTCACATAACATAACAAAACTGGCACATAACAAGATCACATACAAATTAAGAACAGCCATTTTCCTGTCCGAGGAGAAAAAAATGTTATTCTTTATTTAAAAAATTGTAATCCCGCCGCCCGGTCACGGTGCGTTCAGAATACTCGAAACAGTTGAGTCCTGACGAACGTTTTTATTACCTTGCGTCTTCATACAATACGCATCTGTCGTCGCTTGTCAGTTGTGACGTTTTCGCGCTCATAATGTAATTGTCCCCGCGCGATAAAATGGATATAAAACGCAACTGCATACCTATTTTTCACTCTAGTTTATATAGATTTATGTATTTGTAACATGTGGTTTGTTTAAATGGGCCCAATTAGAACTCAGAGAAAAGAAAAAAAGCAATTTTAATAATAATAATACCATAATATTTTTTGTAAAGAAAATGTATTTTGCTATATATGACATCCCGATTGACAGTTATGTCCTCTGAGCCATCACAAATTGTGATAATGCTACTAATATTATAAATGCGAATATTTATATGTATGGATATTTGTTACTCTTTCACGCAAAAACTACCGGATAGATTTTGATGAAACTTGGCACATAGATAGAGCATATCTTGGAGTAACATATAGGCTACTTTTTAACCCGGGAATATGTGACATCCCTCTGGAACGTGGGTACATCCGCGGGGGGCAGCTAGTTTGTGATAAAGGTATTTAAGATAAGGTATCTAAAAAGTCAATCATCAATAATAATATGTCAGTTAAAACAAAATGTCATTCTATTTTTTGATGTCACCTCTGGTGTTTTTTTAATCTTTTTTCTTTTGAATATATTTGGGCTAGTTTATGTAGCCCCTATCGACATTCACATACTAGATACAGATATTATTGTATATATAAAAATGATTGTTTGTATGTTTGTACCCTATGCTTGCGTTTACTGTTTATTCGATAGCGATGAAACTTAAGTGAGTTGTTCTACGTAAGTGCGAAGGTTCCTGGGGCTCATTCTGTAAGGAAAATGACACTATCTAGAAGATGTTTCGTCTCTATGCTCTGTCTCTTTCGCTTACTACGCAATCACGTGTGAGGTAAGCTCTCAGACGGCGGCCCGTGAAGCGGCTCGCTGACAAAGTTTCTATTAGCTGAATAAGGGGTTTGATATATAAAAAAAAAACAGAAAATAAGTCGCATAGCAATTTTTTTCCTTATCTCTGTCATCTCTAAAAGAACCGCGTGCACAGACTTTCCTGCTTATCATTCTATATTTTAAGGATAATTCACAGACGTTCCTGCATACTGAACTTTATATCAAATAAATATACCGGTTAAAATAGCTTTTCAAAAAACCCATTATAAATAAAATCCGGACAAATGCAATTCGCGTTACTGAGGGTTCCGTACAAATATCTACGTCGATAAATAGTCCGTCACCGGAATAGATTCTCTATGAAATTGCTCTAACAAATAAAAACACTAGTGACTAAAAATGCAGCTACCCATACACCTAGTTTCGATCAAATCGGCAAATCGATCTTGAACAAATAATTTATAGCCTGTGTCTTTGTAATTTCACATTCTTCATATTTGTACCAGCCTCATTAAATATTTTTTTTATAATTATTAAATTGATATGTTTATTTCTTCTAGTAATGTTTATGCTCTGGATTGCATATTCCATGTGTTTTGTAATTTTTTTTCTAAATGTATGTATAACCACCTTATTATTTATGTAAGTCATAAAATTGTATTGCCTATAAATCACGATTTATTATTGATGCATACTTTTATTTGTATGTGCCAATTCTTACCTCATGGTATAAATCATGAAGTAAAAATAAATACACAACCGAAGTCCAGCCTTGTGGGCATCTGTAATAATATCATTGTTAAATATATAAAATGAATTAAAAAACACAAAAACCCAGTCGAATGCATATAGAACCGGATAATAAATGTGGATACTGGATCTGTCATGTCGTCACTATCCGTTCACGTTGAAAACTCCGTGTGTAGAATCCATGATGACGAATGTGTACACCAATCAGAAATTAATGATTGAAATATTTCTATGTATAGGGATTTTCCAAATTTGTCGGGCTAATTGGCTTGGTGTTTAGAGACCCTGACTGCCCAACCGAAGGTCGCGGGTTCGATTCCCACCCAGGACAAACATTTGTGTGCATGAACATGTCTGTTTGTTCTGTGTTTGGGTGTAAATATCTATATAATTATATACGTAAAAAAAAGTAGTATATGTAGTATATCAGTTACCTGGTAGCCATACTACAAGCAGTACACTCTGCTTAACTTGGGATCAGGTAACCATGTGTGAAGAATGTGTTGGGATATTGAAGGGTTTGGAAGTCATTGTCTTTACATTAGGTATCCCGAAACACAAAATACAGCTGTTGCGACAACTTTACCTTTGTCAAATACGCCGACAGGCAGACGGTTCACGTAAGGGGTCACCGCTGCTCGTGTACATTTGCAACCCCAGGGGCATCGGCTGAGTCTCATGTTTTTTTTTTTTTTTTTTATAAAAAAATGTAATTTCACCCGCTTGTCATTTTACCTACACAATTATATACATACTAGCTGTCCCCCGCGGTCTTACCCGCGTTCCCGATAGATATCACATTTTCCCGGGATAAAAAGCCTATATGTTATTCCAGGATATCCTCTATCTATGTGCCAAGTTTCATCCATATCCGTGTAGTAGTTTTTGCGTGAAAGAGTAACAAACATGCTTACATTCAAATCTTACCTCTTTAAAATATTAGTATAGATATAGATGTGCCCCAAAGTGCGCCGGAAATTGGTATGGTGTTAGTACCCCAGACGAATTCTGCTCTAAGAGGCTCTCTACTTCTGTTAATATCATTACTTGGTGGGCGGAATTTGTTATCACCAAGACCTTTATGTTGGGATTGGGAACTAGATGAGACGAGTTGGTCGTGATAGTTTTCTTTAGCAATTTGATTCTTCAGTCTAGCGCTGAATATTTTTATGTTTCAAAACTACGGTTATATCCAAAGGATGTTTAGGTAACCTTTAATCTCTATTACATGATTAAAACTGTTTTTGGTTTCCTCATTTTTTAAAAACTATGCAAAGATAGCTCAGACCTATGATCTTTGAGGGCTACAAAGAAAAAAACATTTTAAGTAATGTGTCCGAGAAATTTGCTATTTAAAGTAAAGTTCGTATTCAAATAAGGTTGATCAGTTTTGGTTTTTCATATTTCCAGTTTAGTGTTTAGTGACAGGCCAGTTGGCTTGGTTAGCGACTCTGACTGCCAAACCGAAGGTCGCGGGTTCGATTCCCACCCAGGACAAACATTTGTGCGCATGAACATGTCTGTTTTTTCGGTGTCTGGTTGTAAATATCTATTTATGTATGTATTTAGAAAAATGTAGTATATCAGTGATCTGGTTTCCATAGTACAAGCTCTGTTTAGTTTGGGATCAGATTGCCGTGTGTAAAGAAAGTCCCGGAATATTTATTTATTATTATTACAGTGTAGTGTTTATTAATTGTTTTTTATGAATTCGTGAATGCCCCATGAAATAAGTATCTGGCTATTTGGTTAATTTAATCGAAGGATACTTTGTACCGACTAGCCAGGAACGCCGTCAAGTCCCTACGAGGGTCACCTACTGTAGTGATACAGTTACCAGTATTTTTTTTGTGTGGTTTTTTTATATAACGTTTCAAAACACGACACATTCCTTATTCGAATGTGACAATTGATCCCTTATTGAATATTCATTATCACAATTAGACAATGTCTGAATACCCTTGTAAGTCGTTGACCGCCGGCGGGTTTTGTTTTTTTCATGTTGGGACAAAAGTCCAACCCTTTAAGAATTCGTTGGCTTGTTCCGATTGAATTTTTTGAGTATTTGACCTGATCTTCGACTTTGAACACAAATGTCAAATACCTGCGGTGGATAACCTGCTGCTCGAGGATCGGGATTATTCAGATTGTTAATAACAATCATCTTGTTATTGGCAATGATAAGTTATTTTTTATTATCACAATTTTGTGAGGTTTACATTTTTTTCGTGTAACCAATATTTCCAATTCTAAATATAGGTATTATAAATGCAAATGTTTTTGCGGTGATATAACATAAAAACTACCGAACTGATTTGGATGAAACTAATCACATAGATAAAACATGCCCTGAATAACTTATAGGCTACTTTTTATCCCCGAAAATGACATCCGTTGGGAAAGCAGGTGAAACCCCGAGGGACAGTTAGTAACTTAATAACCTTCCAATAACTGTACAACTATACTATAAATAAATAAATTAAAAAATATAAGTAAATAAATGAAAAAAAAAAAATTAATAAATAAATAAATAACAGTGGTTCACTTGTCCTTATTAAACACTAGCTTCCGTTACGCGGTTTCACCCGCGTTCACGAAAGATTATTGTATCCCGGGATTATAACATAACTAATGATACTACTGGATGAATTAATCACAACTTTAAGTGTTGATATTTAATATTTTTCCATTATATTCCAATAGCAAAAAATTTAAAAAAAAAATTTTTCATAAAACCAATCGACCAAGAATAAATCCCGCGGTTTCGCCCGCGTTCTCGAGGGATATAAGTACGTATAAACCTTAATCTTGAATCATTCTGTTTATTGAAGAAAACCGCATCAAAATCCGTTGCCTGGTTTAAATGATCTAAGCGTACAAACGGTGGTTCGACTTTGTTTTATACTATGTAATTATTAAAGCCTATCATCACATATAGTCGGTCATCAACATATAGTAATATGTACATCAAAAAGATATGTAGATATAAATGATTATCCTACCCATAAATAAATTATTAAACTTATTATAAATCAGCCAATAACAGGGCATTCAACGGCATATGTATAAGAGAAATAAAAAACTTATATATGGTCTTGTGGAGGAAGGTCGTTTCTTAGGTTATGGCCAGGACTCGGTCATGGTCAAGATTTCTCAGCTGGTATCTGATGCATATTGAATTGTGTATATTTTTATTTTTGATTGAAGTTTTTTATGCCAAGTGTTCAATGGTCATAGTATTTTTTATTTGTATTCAGGGCTCCTTAGGAAAATTGTTAAAAGGGTCCCAGGATATTTATTATTTTAAATTAAATTAAAAAAAAAGTGGGAATTTTGGTACCATGACCTGAGATCTAAAAATACCGGTCATCCATTCACCTGTCTAAATTGAAGTGGCAAAATAAAAAAACTGAATAATTTAAATTTAACGAAAATGGGACAAAGAAAAAACAAAATGGAACTTTATTGCATTCAACATTTAATAGGTTTTATTATTATTGTAAGAAACCCTTCGAGCGAAGTTCGACTCGCAGCAATCCGGTTTTTAATTTTAATTAGATTGACCCTGCATGTAACTTAATGTGCATCGAATGTAAATAAAGTCAAAAGTGTTTTAAAATTGACCCTTAGGATTAAATCGGGGTATTTTTTTTAAATTATGACTTTGAGAACCTAAAAGGTTCTAGAGAGCCTTACTGCCTCGCCACAGGTCGTGTGTTCGAATTTCCAGGACAAACATTAAAATTTGTGTACATGAACATGTCTGTTTGTTCTGATGTCGAGATTAAATCTCTGGTCTCTAAATAGTATCTTTTAAACAAAGTCTCTCTTTCTCTCTGTTTTAGTCTGCTTATATCTTTTAAACTGCGCAATAGATTTTTATGCGGTTTTCAACTTCATTCAGAGAATTACTTCCGGAAGGTTTATGTATGTAAAACATTAATATTATCCTCGCAGGCAAAGCTAGGACGAGTCGTTAGTATCTTTATAAGTATGAATATCTGTAGTATATCAGTTATTTGGCTACCATTGTCAGTTTGGGACCGGATGGCCGTGTGTAAAGAGTAGAAAATATTAATATGGTTAAAAAATTTGCATAGGAAATAAACAGGCGAGAGTGACAGTTGCCCGCTGTCATGTCGTTTAACCGAGGAACCTTGAATAAACAAGTTTTAACATGCATACTCGAAAGTGTGGACGACATTTGACCTTAATTTCACATAAACGATAAAAGATATTCCCAAATGAAGTCGTCCTTTTTCCGAATCACTAATATTGATACTAAAATCACAACATAATGTTTATTAAAAGTGTTTAAGTTATGTAAGAAAGTTGGCAATGAAAATTATTAATATAATTATTATTTTTGGATGCATAATACATACTACAAGCAAAGACGAAATATTTCAGTGCCATTTCCTCTTGTTGGTGCATTTTTTGTTGTTTAGTAGCTATTGACTAGCTTTAATGTAGTTCAAAAAAAAATTGAATACGTTTAGTTTTTTTTTATGATGCAAGACATATATTTTCCTCAAAATATTCGGATATTAATCAGTGGGCGAACACTAGTTTAATAAAATAGTTATATGGAGTCAGACTTTAAAGCCATCCGCCGCCGGTTCGGAACGTTCTTTTTTTCCCAAAATACGGCAATTATTCTTTTCAAAACAAGAAGTTTCTTTTTTTATCACAATAAGGTCAGTCGCAGGAGCGAGCGTCTCACCCGAGCATTGTCATCATAAAATTATTCGTTTGTTTTATTTCAGCTAGTATTTTGATTTGTTCACCTTTCCCTTTGTTACAGAGTGCAACAAAAGACCTTACAACGTCCCCAAATGCGCCGATGGCGGACCCTGAACGAACGGAGCTTCTCGGCTCGTTGACTACTCAGCAACAGCAGCGGACTAGCGCGAGGGTCATCAAGAAACTACGGCTTGAACCACCGGTCGATAGGGATAAGAGGGGAAAGAGCGCCTCTGATGGTAACTATAATTTATTCTTAGGCTTTCACAAGCCCTATAGAGTTTTTAAAGGTTATTTGTGCTAAATATGAAATCAACAGTTTGTCGCAGCTATAGAAATATGGTCGGGAAGTTTTTTACTCGCCTGTAAGTTAGTAGCTTTCTCCCGTGGTTCCCACGCGGGTTAGCGACTTTTTATTCTCCGGCCCATATGAAATGAAAATATTTTGATTCAAATAGGCGTTTACGGCAATAAACTCAGCAATTATTCTTTTTAAAATAAGATTTTGTACACACAGTTGTGTCCTAATGGAGCGAGCGCTAAACACAAGCATTGTCGTCATTAAAATAATCGTTTGTGTTTGTATTAAAACAGTCTTATTTCTTTCCTTAAATTTTTGTAAAGTAAAGTTTAAAAATTAAAAAATCTTTTGTTGAGCGCTATCTTAGTTAAATGTTAACCAGAATTATAATATATCAGTAATCCAAAGAGTTATTAGCGGCCATATACAATGGGAAATGTCTCCCCTCCATATATGTTTTCTCAAAAACATTGCAATTACGAACTGATATTTTCTACAATTCTGTAGATATCGGTAAAGACTACATATACGAAAATCTGTAGCCATTGGCGATGCCCTAAAGTTGCAAATGTGAGGTATAACCACTTACCATCAGGTGGACCGTGTGCCTGTTAGTCGACATTTTTTAAATTAATATGCAAAAATTAGAACCTGTAGTGTCAGGCCAGTAGCACCAAGCCGATGGACCTGACAAACTTTATTGTCTAAAGTTCGCCAAAATTACACCATCATTGACTTAAACTTAAAAAGGCGATATTAACACGACACAATGATAATACCTCTGTAAATTCCAATTAATAGCTATTAATATAAGAAATCATTCAATGCAATTTAATAAATGATCAGAATTGACGCCTCTAATCGGTACTACAATTAATACATAATGCTAATCGACATGCAAATGATTGCACTTACGTGGACATTTATTATTATTTTGATCCATTTATCCATGCAGTAGGTATTTAGTCTGTCGCATGTCATTCGAAACTTGTTCTTATTAGTTTTTTTTTATTGTGTCCTTTAAATGTGAACAAATTCAAACTTTACTTTTAAGGGTTCATCTAACCTTGGACTTGAAAGATATGGCACGGTTAAGGTCAAAAGATCGAGACGTCGAGGATAGTCAAGGAAATATTTTGATTATTTATTGCTCGTGAATAATCTCGAAAGAATACCAAAAACGACCATAAACCTTTAGCAACTCAACAACAGCGCTTTCAGAAAATTCTGTCTCACCGATTGGATTAGTGGTTAAATACCCTGCCCAAACCACAGATCATGGGTTCGAGTCTGTTTGTGAATACTTATATGGTACTGGTTGGTTATAAGGTACTGGCTGTCCCTTGCGGTCTAACTCGCGTTATCGTGTAACAATTCCTAGGAAAAAGTATCCTATGTTTCATCGAAAGTCGGTTAGTATTTTTTTCGTGAAAGAGTTACAAATAGTTCATAGGTTCATTTCTCGAGCTTTTCAATTTCTCGGGTCTCGAGAATTCTCGAGGCTAATTTCTCGGGGCTTCTCGGGTTGTCGAGAAATTTACATTTACCATCAGTCAGCACTGAATTCCACTTAGTTCTGACATCGAGTAACAAAACTAGTTCTACTCCGAATTCGGCTACAATATGTTTCTGCAGTGTGATAGATTTTAGAGGACTTTTTCTGAAAAATCTTATAATCGATCGGGTCTCAGTCATTACATTGTTTATGTCATCAATTATTTGCGGTCTAGGTTCTTCATTAGATATATAAGATTCATCATCGTTATCAGTGCTGCTGGTTTCATCGGAGCTGTTGTGTTCGTCATCGTTATGGAAGGCATTCCTACTGTTTTTTGCAAAATGCGTTTGTTACGTATGCTTATCCACTCGTCAATACTCACACTTAGCCGGTTACCTGAAGAACAAATATCTGAAAGTTCTTTTATCATTTCTTTTTCGTTATCCTCATAGTATTTTAGTATTAATATAATAATAGTATGGGCAGTTTATATCCTTTAGCAGAAAGTAAATCACGAATGAATTCACTTTTTGGGATTCCATTTATGGTGAAGCCGTCTTTTGCAGCCAGCCTCGCCAATACTTCACCCAATGATTGTATCGGTGGAGTTTTGAAGTTTAGTTTCTGTTGCTCCATACTTTCATACGAATTTAATATAAATATAAATAATAATTATAATTAATAATAGAAATAATAAATTCATACCGAAAAAAAGCAGGCCAGGCCTATATAACGGCATAAATATGAAGTGCACTCACACCTGAACTTGTAGATGCTTCAGATTCAGATTCTTCTTGGGTCCCGCATTTAGTAATATTGATTTTATGCACATGTGCTGAATGTCTCACCAATCCACTAGTATTTGAACCTTTGCAAGCAATGGTTTTTGGGCCCTTTAGGCATTGCGCATTTGCAGATTCCTTAGGTTTTTTGAAATATTTCCATACTTTTGATTGGCGAGTTAATTTCTATATAGGTATATTCTCAAGTTCTCGACTTTTCTCGAGCTTGATTTCCCGGGAACAAAGCCCAACGATTTCCCGGGAATTCTCGGCTCGAGAAAGGCCCTAGTTACAAACATCCATCCTGATACATCCTCACAAACTTTCCCATTTATAATATTGGTTGGATAGTAAGCTGTATTTAAAATATATTATACTAGCTGTTCCCGTGGTTACCTCGCATTCCCGTGGGATGTTACATTTTACCAGGATATAAAGTTCTATGTTAATCCGGGTTATATTCTATCTATGTGCCAAGTTTCATACAAATCCGTTTGGTAGTTTTTGCGTGAAAGAGTAACAAACATCCATGCATACTCACAAACTTTCGCATTTATAATATTATTGTATGATGATCTAGTTACCATAGTACATTTTGCCATTAGTATATTATTAAATCCCTTCCAGTCGGGTTTTCGTCCTGGACATAGCACAGTTACAGCTTCAGTTAAAATAACTGATGACATTCGTTCTGAAATGAAAAGCATGAGGTCACTATCCTGACTTTATTAGATTTCAGTAATGCTTTTAACACAGTTGACTTTGATATTCTTCTTTCTCTCCTGTGCTCTCTTAACATATCTCCAACAGTTGTTGATTGGTTTCGTAGTTACTTGTACGGGCGCCAGCAGCGAATACGCATAGATGATTCTTTATCCTCGTGGTGTAAAACTACTGCTGGTGTACCTCAAGGTGGTGTCTTATCCCTGCTTTTATTTTCTATATTTATTTCATCTATAACCAACAACATTTCTTCACTCTACCACCTTTATGCAGATGATCTCCAAATCTATAGACAATCTCCTGTAAATTCTCTTTCCGGTGCCATATTGTCAACAAATATTGATTTAAATGTTATATCTTACTGGACTAAACGATACGGCCTTATTGTTAACCCAGGCAAAACTAAAACGATTATTATAGGCAGTAAATATAACATTTCACGAGTAGATTTTCATAATCTGCCTCCGGTTATTTTTGATGGGGTCAATATTCCCTACTGTGAAGTTGTAAAGAATCTTGACATTCTCATCGATCGCACATTATCTTGGGCACCACAAGTTGCGGAAGTCAGTAGGAAGATGTTTGCTGTAGCTGGGTCGATCATACGTTTGCGAAATTTCCTTCCTGTCGACACTAGAATTGCGCTAGCTACATCTTTACTTCTTCCAATTCTTGATTATGCAGATGTCAGCTATCTAGACCTCTCTCAGGAGCATTTAAATAAACTTGAGCGACTTCAAAATTTCTGTATAAGATTAATATTTGGGTTACGCAAATATGATCATGTCTCACAATTTCGTCAACAACTCAAGTGGCTCCCCATTCGCCTTCGCCGGAATATACACATTCTTACACTTCTATTTACTATCCTCTTCAATCCTAGAGCTCCTACTTATCTCAAGGAACGCTTCGAATACTTCAACTCTTAACTTCATCCTCTTCGCAGTTCTCAAGGGCTACGTCTAAATATTCCTTCCCACAGCTCTAACTTCATAGCCCAATCTTTTACTGTGGAAGCTGTCCGGTTATGGAACTCCCTTCCTCAGAAGATAAAACATGCACAATCCTTAGATTCTTTTAATTCTATGTTATTTTAACATTTTCACTCTGTTTAAGCTATGCCTTCCTCTTTTTCCTTGTTTCAATCCGCTGCTATTATAGTTATTTTATTATTTTATTTCATATATTAATTTTTATAGGTATATATTTGTTGTATGTATTATTATTATATTAATATTTATTAGTTTATTAAAATATTGTACTATATGTATTGGGATTATAATAATATGCAAGATCACGATGTAAGTATTTAATAAGCAACGCCAGCCATATTATTATTTGTTTCCTATTACCCTAGTTTGCCTGGAAGAAATTGCTTCAGCAATAAGGCCGCCTAAATTGTTTGCACTTATAATGTTTGTAAAATACTTTTTCTTTAATTTTTTGTATATGGTGTGAACAATAAAGCATATTTGTATTGTATTGTAAATCTATTCATTATTTTTGTTTCAGATTTACCTGAATGCGAAACACCAAATAAAATAGACGAGAAGGACCTTAAATTCCCCACAGTTAAACAACGTATGCCCAAAGCCCTCTGGTCCGCTGATGAAATAAACTTGTTTTTCGAAGCGCTCAATGATTATGGAAAGGACTTCGACGCCATCACGGCTCATATATGTGCTAAGATGAAGAAGAAAGGGATGCCCGATGTTAATCTTAAAGCGAAGACTCAAGTCAGCCACTTTTATTATAGGATGTGGCAGAAGCTGTCGAAACATGTCCAATTTGGCGCAAGTAAGTTTTAATAAACTCGGTGATATATTAATATAGTGAGAAGAAAATATATGTTTGTATGGTATTACTACTGAAAGTAAGCCCTATGTTTAGCACTATAAAGATCATTCTTCTTGAAATAAATTAGTAGTAGAGCTAGTCAAGGATTAGAGAGACGGTTTAAATAAAAAAAATAATTTATTTAATAAAACCGAATTACAATCTTTCTTTAGCAAAATCTGAGAACAGAATGAATTAAATAGAAATTTACTTTAAAAAGTTAGTTAAATTGATACATCAACATAATGTGTTCCAGAAAGTTCTACATATAATAGGTAAAGTAAATGCTGACTCGTATCCTTTCGACATGTTTGCTCTGCTTTGGCTGACGACGCATATATCTACAGGCTGAGCACCCTTAACTAGCTCTTAGGGATGTAGTAGAGCTATTAGTACAGACTTCGTCCGGGAAAGTACTTCGCCGTGCAACAGTAGTGGACTTGTATTACTGTGTTTCGGTTACAAACTCTTACAGGAGAAATTACAGGCACATGAGACTTAACTACTTCCGTCGTTCAATGGACTGAGAAACGCGAAATATGGAAGTTCTAAAATTGTTAATAAAATATTTTGTTTATGTTGCGTGGATGAACATTGCTTTTAGATAGAAAATATTCATAAATTCGTATATATTTATTTTTATACTCCATTGTATTTATAGACATCACTATATCAAAACAATATTAAAAATCGCTAATCCTTTGTCGACCCTGAGACGTAAAGTTGTTGAGTCTCATGTCCTCGTAATTTCAACGGCCCCTTACCTATCTAACCGAAACACAGTAATACAAGTGCACTACTGCTTCACGACGGAAATGGGTAAGATGGTAGTACTTCCTTGGACGAACTCTGCACTAAAAGCTGTACTACTCAAAAAGGTTTTTGAAAATCAATTTTTACGTCATCCATTAAATATGTGCTGGAAACAAGATGATAATGATAAGCGTGCAGTGTTAAATTGACCACGCAGCTATACAATGGCATCTTGTTCAATATAATATAATTATAATGGAGAATACAGATTACTACCTTTATGTTTAGTGGGACCATTGATTTTGGCTTGCACAGGACATTACATATCCTCACGCCCTCTATCCCGGAAGAGGTAAACAGAGTTCTTAGTAATCTGTCACCGCCGCCTATGGACATTTGCAGTTGTTAAGTCTCATTTGCCTGTAATTTCACTGCCCCCCCCTTACGTTTCTCACACTAATACAAGTGCATTATTGCTTCACGACGTGATTCATACTAATGGGTAAGGCGGTAGTATTTCCCTGGACGAATTATGAACTCTACTACTGCAAAGGTATACTTTCCACCGTAGATATGTTTAAGGCCCAACGATATTGTCTCACGGATAGAAATAACGTTTTCTTAATCTAGCCCGATCCGGGATCGAACTTGGAACGTATACTAGAGTCGAGCTTTATATCACTCGACCGTAACAACTATTGTTAAGTTTTGTTTGTGGTGCAATATGAAGCTACAATTTACCAACTAATGTATAATGTCTGCGTTTCTTGGGATTATAATTCAATGCCAAATTAAGCCGAGCTGGTACTATGGAAACCAGATAACTGATATACTACATTTATAAATAGATATGTATTTACATTCAGGCACAGAACAAAAAGACATGTTCATGCAGACAAATGTTTGTCCTGGGTAGAAATCAAACATATGACCTGTGGGGTGGCAGTCTGGGTCTCCAACCACCAAGTCAATGGCCTGTCAAATCTATACCTATAATTAATATATAAAGGTGATGAGTTTGTTTGTTTGTTTGCTTAAACGCGCTAAATTATGTTTGTGTCGAACAGTCTATTTATCGAGAAAGGCTATAGGCTATATAACATCACGCTACGATTAATAGGAGCGGAGCATCAATGAAAAATGTGGCAAAAACAGGAAAAACATCAGTAGATAGAACGATTCAAGAGGAAAATTGTTATGTATGCTCCCTGTAGTATCCCTCGGTAACGCGGGTGAAGCCGCGGGGGGAAGCTATAACGTAGAGTCCATTCACAATGTTTAAGAACCGCAGTAACGCTGTATAACATACCCCAAAAAATAAAAATAAACTGATTTTGATGAATGAAAAATAGAAAAACTATTAAAGTAGACAATTATAAGGTAAAATAGGTACGTAGGCCTTTCTGTTAAATAATCTGTTTCCCTGACATGACAGCTTACAAGGGCTTGTTGGCTTTGATAATAATTAATCATATTTTTACGGGGTATTTTGTAACACGTTGTATATAGTGTAGCTTTCTATCAGTGAAAGAACCTGCAGCATCCAAAGTTACAGATTTTCCCTCTAATTTTAATGTAGAGAGAGAATAACGTGTGGTTAACATAACCGTGTTACACAACGTGTGTGCACTAATGGTGAACATTAGCCTTGGCCATCGCGAGTAACTAACTGATTATGTTATGTGATTAGATTTAAAAACGCCAGATCATGGGAATCAATGTTAATGAAAATACGTAATTGGTCCTTCATTGTCACTTAGCAGTAGGTATAAAGAGTGGTTAAATGGAATTAGACTTGTTCTGAGAAGAGATGAAAACCATGTAAAAAAGATAGTTTAGAACACGACGTTGGATGGAAATGAATGTAGAGTACAAAATATAGGATGGATTGTGTAAAAGGCTTCTTTTACAACTAGCTTTTCTGGGTATGCTTTTTTTTTAGAAGTTAGGTAGAAAGTGGTTAGGACACAAATCCTAGAAGGGAACTGGCGCACACATGCTATAGGTATACCATTAGATACTTTGCGATCGATTTTTACCTTGAGGCTGGCCGCCAAGCATGTATTCCAAGTACTCGACCACCAATCATCGGTTTTTTTACGATATTCCCCTTTACCTCATTCTCATTGTAAAATTCGCATCCACGACTTTCATCACGCCATTGAATAAAGTCTCATGTTATTTATTTTATTATAGCATTCGGTCTGCGGGGCTCCACTCACGTTAACATGGGCCATATGTGCCAAATATTAGTTGGTTAATCGCTTAGGGATGAAGTGTATAATAATACTAGCTGTCCCCCTCGGTTTCATCTGCGTTCCGGAAGGTCGTTAGGGACCCTGATTGCCACGCCACAGGTCGAGGGTTCGATTCCTGCCCAGGACAAACATTACATTGTGCATGAACATGTTTGTTTGTTCTGTGTCTAGATGTGAATATAGTATACTATATACTCGTATATAGTAGTATATGTAGTATATTAGTTAATTATTAAGTAGGAAATTAGGATTGAACTAGCTCTACTTTCAGATGTGAAAAAAGTAGTTCAAGAGCTGTACGCTCTGATAAACTACGGTGAGCTTCGAAAGAAGTTGGTGTCGGTGAACGAGAAGACTTGCTCCCGGCTCGGGGAGATGGTTCTGAGCGGAAGCATGGTGGTGCGCGCGCGCGGCCGCAACCTGCGCGTGCGCACTCCCATGTGCCGCGCGCTCCGGAGACTCAACCAGATTACAGGTATACACTATATGTATATCTTCACGCTCCTCGCAAAGTTATATAGAAGTCGCAGTAATGGGACCGACATTCTATGTAAGGTCTTTTAATTTCCATTGTTAAATGGGTACGTTTTTAGGTACATGTACCTAAACATTTATGTATGTATCTATGTATGTGTGTGTGCTGCCGCGGCGCACCCACCGCGGCGCCCCCTCACATAGCGCCGTGGTGTCTGTATGGTTGTGCGTATGTGTGCAGAGCGCGCGTGCGGCACGCGCGTGTGCTCGCGCGCGACGGTGAGCCTGCGCGCGCGCGGCGCGGGCGCGTGGGCGCGCGTGCAGGCGGCCGCGCACAACCCGCGCGCCGCCGCCGCGCTGCCGCTGCGCACCCGCCTGCGCCCCTTCATCCGGGCGCTGCAGGCGCGCTGGCGGGGGAAGGTATCCTTTTACAATCTCATCCCTTGCCATTCTAATTTTTACCGAACCTCCTAAAAGGAGGAGGTTTTAAGTTAAAGTGTTTTTTTTGGCCTACTGTCGTCGATTGTGAACATATTTATTTACTAGGTTTCCCGACAAATAAAAAAAAACATGAATATACACTCTGGTGTCATTTTGAAAATTCTTAACTAACTCCAAAAATAATTAGCAGTATAAATATTTCATGTATTTCTATTCAGTCTCCGTTAATAATATTTGCGTGTTATGGCGAAAATAGATGATAACTAAGAGTAAAACACAAACTAAAGCAAACTATTCCCCATATTCAACACCTGTTCACGAGTCCCTTGCATTGCAAGTGCATTACCCTCCCAGCCATATTGTAGGGAGGAAGTGAGCGAGGCCTTGTTAAACACCCAAAACAAACGATTGTATCCATATACATGACATTTTCTGTGCCTATGTAGGTATATATTAAAAAGTAATAAATTCTCATTAAACCTTTTCAAGCTTTAGTAAAGATAACTGTTGTCAACAGCCTATCTTAGCCTAACTATCAAAGTCTGATTATAAAATGAAGGAGGTTTTAGTTCTTACAGATACAAAGTACAATTTATAAATTCTATGTTATTAGTTATAATAAGGGTTTGAATACAATTTAGACGAACTTATCTTGCAAACCAATCTTTCACTTAACTGATTAAAATAGGGGAAAAATTACACCTGTCGATTTAGAAAATTGCTCATTTAATTTTATCATGTCTTTAATGACATGTCTGTAACAGCCTTAACTAAAGAGATTGGTATCTGAAAACGCTTCCTTACAGATATGATCAGTGAACTATCACGGTTTTTAAACTTACTGCTCTGCCTATTATTATTGATAAATACGTTTAAGTTTCTTTAACAAAGTACCTGAGGATATTCGTTTAGTTAGGGGCAGTTTTTAAGAATACTCAAATAAAAAAATGTATCTAAATTAGTCCAACCTCTCGATGTGTCTAAGAATACAATTTTGTATTTCTATTGATTTATTTGATTTTTCAAACGACCAACCAACATAATGTTGAACATCTTTCGCTAATCGCGTACCGCTGGTAATTCGTAATTTCTTGGTCCACCTGTTAGCACCTATATAAGATATCTGCCAGTAAGTGTAAAAAAAATGAAGGCTATAAAATGAAAGCCCATAAACTCCTTTCTGCATTGGAATATGTAAGTCATCCATGAACTTTAAGATTTCCTAAACCACTCAAAAAGACTGCGAACAAACCATCAAAGATTCCCGAGAGCCTAGAAGTCAGATGCGACGAACTAACGACGACACAGAAGGAACTCGAGGACAATTATCAGGAACAGACGAGGATCTGCGAGGACGCCAAGGAAGAAGATCGGGAGGATCTCGAGGACCATCTGAACTTGGAGCCTGATAGGATTCTAGTGCAAGGTATGTTGGTTTTTATGGGAACTAGGGCGGTTAGACAATACGTACTCTAAGAATCCAATTGCACACTCCAATGCATGATATTGGGAGCGCAGTGACTTGCGTTACCATGTTCTTGCCTGAAAGATTAACACAATTCAGGTGCTGATCGGCGTCCAGTACCCTGACCACGAACATCTGTCGACTGGGCCAAAGCTAGTTAGAGGCTTCATCTCATATTTATTTATCTAAAATGTTTTATTTTCAAACAAAAATAACATGTACTTTCATTTCAATGTCGCATATAATTGATACAGTTAGCAATTAAGTCCTTTATTTTATTTTCTCTTTTAACTCTTTTCTCTTTTAACTCGTAAAAGTACTTAAATCAATATTCAAAATTAATTTATTTACGTTACACGCCCGTATTTGGCATCGTGAACTTAACTCCCTCGGTGTCTTCCTTGAGGGATGTGTACCAAATTTCAACTGTTCTGTTTTGCGTGCCAAGTAAATAAAGTAGATTCGGAGCACATTGGTTGTGAGAGAAGGAAGACCGCCAGCCACAAGTGATTCTATAAGGGTTTAACTTTTTGTCATTCGGACTTATGTACCTATTTATTTATTTATTAACTCTTTATGCACTAAAGTACAAAGGCGAACATAATGCCTTAGGCATTTTCTACCTGTCTACCTTGGGGTGATGCAGGAACAGGCGAGGCAGGTGCACTAAAGGGTGGTCAAGATAAGTGTACTTCTAAAAAAAAAAAACTAAAAAACTTATGGAAACATTCTACATAATAATTCTATTGTATATATATATATTTATGTGTTTTGTGCCTAGAACAAAAGCAGTCCAAGAAAATGGCTCTTCATGTGGGCCCCAGACCTGGGGCACAAATACACCTGCCTGTCGTAAGCCCCAGCGAACAGCTGTCGAGCCAGAAGATCTGCTTCTCTTCTTATCTAGAGAGAATGGGTCAAAGGGATGAGGACGGTGGGGGTAAGTGTCATTACCGTTTTGACAGGTGTCAAAAACAACTCAAGTGGACCTTATTTCAACCAGATACGGTATTCTATTATTCGGATTCTTATATAATATTGCGTGAAATTCGTATTATCTAGATTCTTTGGATTATCTGCCTGAAACATGTAATTTTTTGGATTTAAATAAATCAATACAAATCAAACAAGCTAGTTGTTACTTTTTTACAGCTACACTGCTGAACCGATCTTGCTGAAATGCGGCACACACGTAGCCTATGATATGCAGAGGGACATGTGCTCTTTTTTTAAATTGATTTCAACGGGAGTGAAACCATGGGGCGGAAGCTAGTACATAAGTAATACTAGTTATTTATTTTTCAAAAATCTTCACCTGTAATTCTTCCATGTCAAAGCAAAATATTAGCTATTATATAATGTAGGAAGTTCGTAAAAATCAATTCCGAGGTTTCAGCAATCACGACGTTGCAACCGCACACTAGAATTATTAACATTTTTGAGGTCAGAATCATTTTATGCCTCATGATATAATCTGCGATCATTCTAAGTGTAAACTAATGTGAATACACTTAAATATCAATATCCTATAAATGAACAATTACTAGAATTCAAATAAAAAATAATGTGTGCTCATAAATCGAACTTTTTGTGAGCACAAAGTGTTAGATGTCAGAACACGTGCCAAAGAATCTATGCGTATTATAATTATTTCCAACCCCGTATTTATCTTTTGACAGCTCGAAAACTAACCATTTAGTGAACTCCTATTACCGATATAGTAACGAATTTGATTTATCATAACAATCGTCTTTATTTTTGAAGAAGTTATAATCTATTGAACACATTGATATTTTATTTTGTATTCTTCAATAAATATACCCAGACATTTAAATGGCTGTATAATATTATATAAAATTGAAATATTTATGTAAAGCAGAACGGTAAATGTATTTACTTTTTTAGCAATGTCAATCGCGCAGGTTATAGACTAGGTAGATAACAATATATGAATATTATATCGGTTTCGGTAACGGTTACGGAAATTAAATTATTTTGGATTATCCGATAGTTTCGGTTATGGATAAGATTTCTTTGAAATTGTAAAAAGTTTTTATCACACTCATACCCGTGTAGGTCTTGGCCCCAATTTACTCAGATACATTACACAGGCATTTAAGCAACCAAAATGATACGTAATTGACGAAATGGCGGCAGAACATGGGCATCGTACTCGGAATTCCTCGATACAGCCTTCAATACAAAGCCCTTACGCTCATCTGGGCACAAGTCAAAGGACACGCCGCCAGGAACAACACACCTTCTTTCACCAGCAAGAAAATGCTCGAACTACTAAAAAAAAAGCGTGTACTAATGTGACACCTGAAAACTCAAGCAATGATAATAGTTCATATGGAGACCAATCCGACAATTTATTCAAATAAATAATATTTAGGTATATTAGTTGCTTTCTTTGCTATAACTTTCGATATAACTTTTTCAATATTAAACAGTTGCTTATCTTATTGGAATACATAAATAAAATTTATATATATATCATATTGCCACAATTTTTTTTAATGGAAAATAAATTTTAATTTTCTAAATGTAGATCAGTAATAATAAAATAGAAGCCAGCTGATTTTATAGATGTTGAAGAGCGCAACCGAGTAGCTCTGTATAATTTGGATCGATAAATTATCGGGGCCAAATAGCACGTCCTTCACTATAGTAAAAAAATATAACCATAGACGAAAAAATTGCAAATCTTCATAGACGCCTATGAAGATTTGCAATTTTTTCGTCTATGGTTATATTTTAACTTTTGACATATGCAGGCATGCATATGTCAAAAGTTAAACGGTTAGAAGAGGTATACTCGCCGTTATTGATTTCTTTGAACGAAATCAAATCAAGGCGGAACTTTTATGGTAGAATTCCTCAATTTCAATTGTGTGTCACTGTGATTGATATTGAGCCTTATTCTTATTTATAACAACTTGTTTAATCGACCCCTTACGAAAAAATACGCACCCCTATTTCCTATTCATTTAACTGACCTCTATTTGAATATGTTTTTGCTCAATTTTGTAATTGCAAGATGGAATAAATAATTAAGACTAAGATGCGTTGCGAGTATAATTTGCAATGAACTGCTGCTATCCGAACTCATAACCCCAACATGTTTCACTATAGGAAAAATCCGTACATCAAAACGGCAAAGAAAAGACAGCGCAACAGAAAAGGACAAGGACACAGATCCGAAGAAATTCAAAGTAGAAGATGCGGATACAAACAAACTGATGCACATTGACGAAACAGCAATAGACGGGATTGAACTAATGGCCAACTACAAAAGCAATCAGGAAGACGAGGAGAAACCTAGCACGGAAGACGAGAAAGATCTAAAAGCTGAAGAAACGGCCGAGGACGATGTGGACAGGGACAAATATATGTCAGAGAGAGAGAAGGATAGCTTCTCTGAAATGGAGGACGACGAAAAGTACAATAAGAGTGATACGGATAATGAGAGTGATCATGGCAAGAGTGAAAAGATCAGAAAGGAGAAGAAGTTTAAGAATCTTAAGGTAAAATCATTTTATTATATTAACAAGGTGGTAAGTAACATTAAAGCAAGAAACAGGTAGGAAAATATTTATAAGCCGGTTAAAACAAATTTTAAGTCAAAGTTTTACAGAATATATGGACAACTAGCTGCCTCCAGTAATGTCATCTGCTTTTTTGAGGATGTTACAATTTCCCTGGCAATGGATGGTGTGATGATTTCAAATATGTTATTAACTTATTAAGTATAGTTACAGTAATAGTTTATAAAATAGTTAAGTAACTTTGTCTTCTTATCCATATATAGGTACTTATAGTTTTTAACTGACTTCAATAAAGAAAGAACTTCTATGTTCGTCTATGAATGTATGTATATTTATAATGTGTTTTTAAATAGTGGTAACTTGAGTGTGGTTGCAACTTTTCCCCATTTGTTGTTAGGGTGCAGGCATGGACCTCTGTAGTGTTTGAGTTGCAGGATGAGTTGCTTCAAATTCTAGAAACAGAACAATCATCACTGAGTAATACAGTCATGTTGGGAAATACTGAGTCACATTTTAGCCAATTTAAATATTTACAATTTTAAACCTAATCACATTGCAATAAGGTCCAAAGATGATAAGAACAACTTTAAGTTTGTCAGTTAATTAATGCGGGTTTTCGATTACCAGCATTGGAATTAATTGATTTCCTTATCGATTTTACCTTATATCCTGTCACTTTACCTGTCATGACAGTGTTTGAATTAACAGTGACAATATAATTGCTATGGACATTAACTTTGATTGAAATTTTTTTTCTAAGTCAGGGGATTTGTAAATCTGAATCAAAATAAGCTACTTATGTTGCTGACCATACTGAATCAGTAAAACACACATGAAGCTAATTAATTGGATGTTAATGAAATATAACTGTAGCTTCTCTCATCATAGATGATGGAGTTTTCCCTCTTTAAACCGAAAAGATAATATTTATATTGATTTTTTTCAGGTAAAATTCCGTATACGTCCAAAAAAACGCGGCGGCAGTATCTACACCCTTGTTGTTGAGAAGGACCAAGAAGAGGCCAAGAACGAAGAACCGGTTAAAATTGATGAGGATCCTAAACCAGATTTTGATGTAGACATGGCTTTAAAACAGATAAGAAAGGGATGGAGCGTGCACGATGCTGGCGATCTTACTATTGGTGATTTGTATATTATGGTAAGTGATACGAGAGATTTAAAATCAAGAAGTTTAACCTTTTTTTTAACCCAAGCTGACAAACAGGCAATTGGTTCATTTGATGGTCAGCGCCGCCTATAGACATTTTCAACACCAGGGTCGGCGCCCATGCGTTGTCGGCCCTGAGACGTGATGTAATTAATAAATAAATAAATAATTAACGTAAGATGGTAGAAAGAACTCTGCGCTTAAAACTTAGCTTATAAAATTAAATATGTCCATATGTCCATATACATATAAGTAATAAAGAGATGAACTTGACGATAAATCTATCCCAATACAGCGCTTATTTCGCGCAATATTTCGTTTACTTTTTACTTTGTTGAAATGATTATATCGATTATGTCAAATCAGCCATAGTAAGTTGTGACGTCATTTTATTTATTTATTTTTTTATTTTCCACATACATTATAACATCTTCACAGAAAATCAATAATCCAATACGATGATATTACGAGTAACAACAATTAAAGATTCCACAATACAAGAAAAGGTATTCAAAATATTGTCATGTCATAAAATGTGTAGCATCAAAAGATCTCCTTGTAGCTAGAATGGTACATAAAAATAATACCTAATATTAATTTTTTCTCGGTTTTGAAGTATTTCATTTATCTATTTATAAAGCCGTTTGATTTTGATGCCACTTTCCAATAAGATAGAAATATTCATATAGTAAAATGTCATTGTAGTTCGGTTCCCGTTCAAAAATCGACCTGGACTACTGGTGGGCGCAACCAACACCGCCCTTGCCTCAACCTGTCCAGAAATCCAGCAAGTTACTCGATTGGGACAAGGATAGGCACATGGAGAAAAGAGAGAGGCCCGACAAAGGTTATAGTTTCGTGGAAGACGAGAGGGAGCGAGCTAGAGAGAGCGATAACGATATATTTTCGCCGAAGAACACGTTCAGTCAAGATAGCAATGATGGGATGTCGGGTGATGAAAGAAAAAGTGAGTTAATCGTGGATGCTAAGCTTTCGGAACACACGGCAGGTGCACGACAGGTTTACAATTTTGGGGTGTTAGTCAGCCAAGTCGTTACTATAAGGTACCACTTCAGAGTGATATGATTTCCTTACGATGTTTTCCTTTTGACGTCCCTACAATCTGAGCTATCGGCGCATTTCAAGTAATTTCTTCATTTTAGACCCTAAGTTCTCAAAGTGGTCCAGGTGGACCGCCAGGGGTTCAGGGGAGTATCGACGGGGTCTACGTTAATTAGTTTCTGAGATCTAATTTTCACATTTTTGTCGAGTTTTGTGAATATGGTTGAAATGTAGCTGCAGGGGGTCCACCCGAACAAACTTTTAAAGTGGTCAATGAGAAAGAAAGTCTGGTAACCTTTGGTTTAGACCCTAAGAGGACTCTTATGAAGGTCGAAGCAACTGAAGTTACCACTGGTTCCTACTAATTTAAGAACCAGCAAGATAAAAAAAAATTTACCGGCTGACTATTTGAGCTAATAAACAAAAACGATATAAAACCGAAGACTTTGGTTCAAAGCAAAATGATTGTTATTTAACAGTATAATAATGATTAAAAGCATATGTAATGGTATTCAGGTGAACAGCTGCTATCACCAGAACACAAGTCAGTGGGCGGTTCCTTACGACTGGTGAACAAACTCATCAACCGGCCGCTCGCTGAACAGAACACACAGAATGGGTTCGGGCTGATGAGCGATAGGCAAGTAACTAAATTAAACCTTATTTTAGTAACTTTTAGCTTTAATTTTCATTACAAATCTTACTATCCTATCCTATTAATATCATAAATGTGAAAGTTTGTAAGTATGGATGTTTGTTACTCTATCACGCAAAACCTATCAAACGGATTTAGATTAAACTTGGCACATAGATAGATTAAAACATGGATTAACACATGGGTTACTTTTTATGCCGGGAAAATGTAGCATCCCTTGGGAAACATGGGTGAAACCGCGGGGGACAGCTAGTGTATTCCTGGTCCAGTGCATGTTCCGAACTAATGCTAAAGAGGTAAAGTTTAAACAAACTTCATTTCTTTTTTCATTCTTTTAAATAGTCTTAAAAATAAACATTCTTAACTATACCTTGCTACATACTTGTTACTAATAGAACTAGCTATACCTCGCGGTTTTACACGCGTTCCTGAGGGATGTCACTTTTTCCCGGGATAAAAAGTATCCTATATGTCATTCCAGGATATGTTCTATCTATGTGCCAAGTTGCATCTAAATCCGTTTGGTAGGTTTTGCGTGAAAGAGTAATAAACATCCTTATTACAAACTTTCACATTTATAATATTAGTAGGGTAGTATCGAAAATATTCGACTGTTGTATATTATGTTTCGACATTAATTGTAATAAAAAAAAAAATTCCCTTTATATTTCGTCTAACCTTTGTGTGCTTACCACTTTCCACCACACCATTACTTACCTACATGTTAAAATTGAATTGTAAAAATTCCAGGTTAAAACGTCTCCTCGCTCTAGTTGGTAACCCGTACGTAAACACGAGCGCATCTACATCTATAGCCCGATGCAACTGCGGGCACGTCTGTTCACAACAAAGGAAACAGGTGATCTTTCTTAATAAATAAAACTAAATGCTCTCATATTATTATTTTTTTTTTTAATCATTTATTTCAAAGTAAAAAAATAACAAATTACACATACAATTGAAAAAAAATTGTTAGTGTAGTTATCTGGTTTCTATAGTACAAGAATGTCCCAGGATATTTATTTTGTATCAATTTCCTATCTGTTATCAGTACTTCGAGCGATCATATCTGTCCATTGCCACTTCAGCCTTCGGACTCTGATCATCATCCGCTGATATCATAAGATGTTTATTATTTTCAACTGTTCCAGCAGGTGAAGCCAGCAGTGCCCCTAGCTCCTAACAACTACCTACCGAAGCCGCAAGTGCCGCAGTACTTACCGAGGACCGACAGCGTGTTCAGACACCCCACACCCATCGCGCCCAGACCTGACATAGAGGTGATATTTATACCACAACTCGGTGGTTATATAGATACATGGACTGCCACACTGCAGGGATTTTCAAAAATTCAAAATTCAAAACTATTTATTCAATTTAGACCCTCGGAAGGCACATATGAAGGTCAAATTTAAAGTTACTGAAGCTACAATTTCATTCCCATCTAGAAGGAATGTTCCTTCCGTCTATTCGTTTGGGCCACTTCATGTAAATAGTAAAAGAAATTACACATCATGAACTGTCAGTCATAAATTTATCGGTGAACGAACATACATAAAGAAAAATGTTAAAGACTATGCTCCCATTGTTAACAGACAGTACGAGTTTTTCGAGTTTGTATGTATGCGGAGTGTATAGTGGAATTATTTCACCTTTCGATAGGTATCATATTTCAGATAGTTATAATCCTGGGATACATTTGACTCCTCGGGAAGGGGGGTCCAAACGTGGAAAGCTAGTCGATTAACAAAGTCGCAAGTAATACACATACTCGTGAGTAGGAGTAGATATCGGCACCTACCTGGTCCCCGTGAGCGCCGCGCCACGTACGCGCATGTAACAAGTATGCGTGCGCGTGTTCCAGTGGCAGAAGCACAAGCACAAGACGCTGGACCTGGCCAGCGTGCCGCGCTGGCGCCGCGGCCGCCCGCGCCTCGCCGACCGCCGCGTCGTCGTGCAGAGGCTGCTGCCGCTGCTGCCCAAGCTGCCGCCGCCCAGCAGTATGTGCCTTGCGATGCCAGGGGTACCCACCGGCGTTGCACTCCTAAAACTCGCATTTTCCATTTTATTTCGTTGTATAAGCTTGTGTATGATCAAAATTGCAACATGGCAGAGACGATGTAACCGAATGTGGTGAGCACGCGATGCCTAGAGGAGAGCTGGCTCTCGAGTCGAGGAACACGCCGTGAGGTGCTAGGCGATTACTACCTATTCATTCTAATTGGTTAACAGTATTAAATCAAATGGTAATTTTCGTATTACGAGGGAGGGAAGAGGCCTAGTGCATAAGTCACAGGCTTACCTAGATTAGGCATTAGGTGTTCAACCGTGCAACTTTATTGAACCCAGCTGTCACAATGAAGAATTGTTGCAGTAGTGCATAGTAATACATAGTTGCAATTTTTGTAGGTACCCAATAATTAATTATTTTTCAAACCGACGTAAGATTGGTTGATAAAAGTTGAACCGATTGCCATTCCCGCCTTGCCTACCTGAATAGATACGGTTTTGTTTTATTTTGCATTTCATATTATTTCAGATATTCATTTTATCAGCATAACATATTATATATACAGGAATATTTGTTAAGCAATGCGCAAAAAAAAATTGGTGGTTCAGTATCAGTAACAGAACACATTTCCATTATTTGTTTAATTTTTTTTTGTAGTTTTTTTTCGACTTTAAAATCAACAAACAATGGACACTATCTATTCATAATAATATCAAAGGGCGCACGCGGCGGTAGAGCCAGCTGTTGCCAAGGCCACGGCCGGGGTGGGCGCCCGACAGACAGTCGTACAGTAGCCATAATATCGATTTTAAAGTCTATATCTTTCGTTAACGATAACTTTATTATTTTGTACTAAAACTTATCGAAATTTGGTGTTTAATAAAACTCATTTAAGTTTTTATTTTGTCAAAGTTTGCGCACTGAATAAAAAATATTCCTGTATATTGCATAACATTATATTGCAAAAATGCGTGTTTCAATTCCATCCTTTTGTTAAAATATGTTAATCTAACCATTCACAAGTACCTGTGAAGGACTCATTGAATAAATTAACATTTACTTATGACCGATGAAATATAAAATATAAAAAAATTTTTGCTCAGATTTAATACCAGTGAAAATTGTCCCAAATTCACCGCCGGCGCCGCCTAAAATTCTACCTAAGCCGCCGCCTACGACTACTTCAGAGTAAGTTATTTCATTTAATTAATAGCTTTTGCTCGTGTCTTTACATTTACATTCAATTGTCATTAATATTTGATTCGAAGTGCCAGGGTTGATACCTCGATTGGGCAAGGACAAAATTACGTGTTAAGTGACCTATGGCTTTGTCTAGATTGGTAATGTGCTCGAGTAACGGTGACAATGCACATAAATGTCACGTTGGGACTTAAAAATATCCTCGGACATCTGCCTACCTTTTCTGGGATAATAGACGTGAACATGTTAAATCTATATATATAAAAATGAATCCCTATTTCCCTTGGTCACGGCATCACGAATAGACGGCTTGGTCGCAAATTCTTTTTTTGTTGTGTTTTTTATTGTCCGGAGATGGTTCTTATGAAAGAAAAAATTAACAAAGTTGCGCGGAAAATTAGAAAATTTAAGAAATCATACCGCTTTTGACAATTTAACTCTTTTAATGTAACCTTATGGTGTTTGACTTAAATGTCAGTCGTTTGACAATCTCGTTTAAAACAGAGGCATGCGTCGTAATTATATTGGTAAAATAATTAATTTATCATTACTTAGTGCACATTTCACAGTCGATTCAATCGGATAATTGTAGAGTTGAGAGTTGTTGTGAGTTTTTTAAGAAGTGTTTCTTCATCACGGTTAGTTCGGAGCGCCATCACGCCTAATATTATTGATACCAATTCGAATTAAATATTCATTGAAGACAACGTCCGCCGGGTCAGGTAACGAATATAATAATTGCAGTACGATAAATTTTCATGTATATATAATAATGTAAATATGGCAAAACAACCTTTGTCGGGTCAGCTATGTTAAATAAAAATAATAATAGGAAACCTTTGACCGCATCATCATATACTACAATAATATTGTGGCATAAAAACATTTCATTAAACATCACATTTAATTGTTCCAGCTTGTCTTTGTTCTATGTCTTGAGTGAGTCGAACGGACAGTTCTTCTTCCACGACGGCGACAGGAGAATACCCATCTCGGCGTTTGATAACGGCACGGAACATACATCAGGTATCACTACATAGTATAAAACAAAGTCGCTTTCTCTGTCCCTATATCCCTATGTATGCTTAAATCTTTAAAACTACGCAACGGATTTTGATGCGGTTTTTTTTTAATAGATAGAGTGATAGAAGAGGAACGTTTATATGTATTAATCTACATTGCATCTGAGCGAAGCCCGGGCGGGTCGCAAGTTCATTCATAACTAAGCTTTAAACCTGCGGTTTCGCCCACGTTCCCGAGAAAAGTATCATATCCTATCGCAATTATAATTAACTAGTTGTCCCCCGTTGTTTAACCCGCGTTCCCGAAGGATATAAGATTTGCCCGGCACAAAAAGTCCTATGTTACTCCCAATACCTCCAAGAATTTGTTTACAAAGTTTCAAGATTATCGGTTAAGTATTTACATATATAATATTAGTAGGGATTTTGGCAATACCCCTGATGTTACAAATATCCATAGGCGGTGGTGACCACTTACCATCAGTTGGACAGACTGCCTGTATATCGGCGTTAAACAGTTAAACAATTATATGTACTTATGTAGTATATCAGTTATCTGGTTTCTATAGTAAAAACTTTGCTTAGTTTGGGACCAGATGGCCGTGTGTAAAGAATGTCCCAGGATATTTATTTAATTTAATTATTTTACAATGTTATCTAAAAGGGCCATATAAAATTATAAATTCATAGTCATTTTTAAAGTGTAGGGCCTAGAAGAGCACTTATGAAAGTCAAAGCTATTGAAGAAACCACCGTTTCGGAAGTCGGCCTTTAACTTGTATGAACCGGCAAAAACTCAGCAAGGTACGTTTTTCATATAAATAAGTATCACAAGGACACCCAATAAAATATGAAACATAAAATATTCCTGAGAGTAAACATTGATTGCAATTTAAATTGCACGATTGACCTAGTGGTACACTTATCATCACTGCTATCCCTACTGGTAGGCATAAGTGGACGTTTCTGTATATTTATTTCTACCGGTAGGGATAGAGGCACTGCCCAATTCCACTATTCCCTACTTAAATTTGTGTGCCTGTACTACCGCAATTCCCCCAAAATATAGTAAATTAGGGTATATGGATTTAAATTAAACTACACACTTATATGCTTAGGAATGAAGCCAGTTGGCTTGGTGGTTAGCGAGTCTGACTGCCAAACCGGAGGTCTTGGGTTTGATTCCCACTCAGGACAAACATTTGTGTGCAAATATCTATATAAGTATGTATTTAGAAAAAAAAAGTAGTATGTACGTAGTATATCAGTTATCTGGTTTCTATAGTACAAGCTCTTAGATGAATCAGATGGTGTGTAAGTCAAGTAGTTTAAGTAGTAGTAGAGCTCTTAGTGCAGAGTTCGTCCGGAGAAGTACTACCACCTTACCCATTTCCGCCGTGAAGCAGTAATGCAATTGTATTACTGTGTTTCGGTTAGAAAGGTAAGGGGGCCGGTGAAATTACAGGCACATGAGACTTAACAACTTCACGTCTCAGGGTCGACAACGCATTGGCGATGCTCCTAGTGTTGCAAATGTCCATAGGCGGCGGTGACCACTTACCATCAGGTGGACCGTCTGCTTGTTTGTCGGCCCAAGTGGCATAAAAAAAAAAAAAAAAAAAAAAAAGAATGTCCCACGATATTTATTTATTTTGCGGGGAAATAAGGTACTTTTGTGTCAAAGATGATGTGTATTATCGTGCAAGTGCAACCAACAACCAAAAGAAAGTGATGTTCTAAATTAAAAACATCTAGAAAAGGTAGTTAGTGACGCTAACCAACAAGACTGAAAGAGTTTGTGGCGACATCTATGAACACGCCTACAATCCTTCTACGCCCGCACCACAGTGATGTGGCGACATCTATGAACGAGTAGAAACACGCGAGAATCCTGCATCGCACTATCAAGATTCTCTCAGGATTTGACATATATACAAACATCCAACATCAACAGTTGGACCGCGGTCCCCAGGCATGATCACCTAGCCTGGCGGAAGATCTTCCCTTTTAAATGGAGGAGTCTCATACCTCGCTCCTCCATAAGTTAAAACTGTAGAGATCTAATAGGCCACAACTATGAGTGCTATAGAAGTATTGACCCTACGGCGATATGATAAGGTACATCAGCATCATCATGCAATTAACCATTGAATCAATAGTATAATTATCTTAAGAGCAATCAAAATTTAAGCCTATTACATTTTGAGCTGTCAAGCCTGTTAAGCCTTTTAAATATTTACTATATAATTTTAACATAAAATATTTGTTTTGTCATTGTCCCGAGAAGAAACATTTTTGTAATTTTTAGTTATATGATAATAATAATAATTAACGTATCTTAACCTGACCAGCGCTTGGCCCTTTATCTATATGTACCAGTAAATTAAATTGAAGCATCTGTCCGTGATTTCCAAAAATGCCTTGTTCAAGGCCTCCCAAACTTATTTGTACTGTGACGCCATTGGCTTTTGCCATTTTTTTTATGACGCCCATCAACCCAGCCTCCAAAAATAGTTAACAATTTCAGTAACTAACCTATTTTCAGGTTCGCGATTAAAAATATCGCAGATACATATCTATTGTATGGAAAAATATCGATATGTTTTAGCCCATGTCTAGATTGCGCACGGCGCTCACTCGGCTCAAAAGGCTAATCATATTTAAAAAAAAATTTGCAAAACTAGCCTATTATCAGGTTCGCGATTAAAAATATCGCCGATACATATCGATTGTATGGAAAAATATCGATATGTTTTCTCATGTCTAGATCGCGCACGGCGCTCATTCGGTTCAAAAGGCTAATCAGATTTAAATAAAATTTTGCAAATATATACAGGATGTTATAAAACTACCCGTAAAGCCGAAAGGAGCTTAAATGGGGCCTTATAACGAGTCAATTCACAATATTTAAGAACCGTAGTAACGCTATAACATACTCAAAAAAATCAAAAAACTGATTTATATGAATTATATTGAAACGCAGAAAACTATCAAAGTAGACAATTATTAGGTAAAATAGGTACGTAGGCCTTTCTGTTAAATAATCTGGTTCCCTGACGTGAGAGCTTACAAGGGCTTGTTGGCTTTGATAATTAATTATATTTTTACGGGGTATTTTGTAACACATATAATATTTCTGGATTAACACAGGATACATTTGTGAAAGCTGAGAATATAGGATTTTTCTTAGGGAGTTAGTAACAATTTTATTCGTTACAGAATCCATTGACATAGATGAAGATGAGAAGGGCGATGTGAAACAGGAGATGTCAAATTGTTCACCAAAATTGGAGCAAGAGTCGAATGACAAGTCGACGGAGCTGACACCCAAAGCTGACAACGCTGATATTGGCAGTAAGTTATTTTAAGGGTTCCGGAATCAATAAGAAAGCTGTATAGTTTCGCCATGTCCGTCTGTCCGCAATTTGTCATGGTTATACATATTAATCAGTTGAAAGTGTTTTAAATGAAACCTATTTCCTTCTCTCATTCACGTAAATCGGTGTTTATGTGAGGTGTTTGGATTGGTTTTCCAATCATATTAAGAGCACGTAAAGCACATTTCCATTCAGGGATTCATTATGGAGTTACTAAGCTTTAATGTTGTCAAGGTGTATATGCAGTTCTATTTTCTAGTTTTAACTGGTTACATGTGCTTCCTAAACGTAAAATGAATCATTTTGAAAGCAATGGAACCATTTCATTCTGGGTCTGTACAAGCTCTGCTGAGTTTACAATCTGAAGAAATGTCTCAGGGTGTTATTGATATTGTCGTCCAGATTTCCTGCCGTCAGAGTCAATGTCTCTGTCGCCGTCTCGTCTCCTGCGCGACGCCGAGGGCTGGCTCGAGGGCTCGGTGCAAGATTTCTCCCTCAGCAGCTTCCTCGGTCATCTGGAGGGGCGCCACCAGCCAGATCTAGCGGTATGGATGACAATTTTTTTTCGACGATATTTATAATGTAGATAACATCTACACAGTAAAAGAATCAAATAAGATGATATAACAATAATAATAAATATCCTGGGACATTTTTTACACACGGCCTTGGCACGGCTTGGTGGTTAGCGACTCTGACTGCCAAGCTGAAGGTCACGGGTCGATTCCCACCCAGGACAAACATTTGTGTGCATGAACATGTCTGTTTGTCCTGTGTCCCAGACACAGGACATAGATTATGTAAATTAGATAAATAAATTCCCGGGACAATCTTTACACACGGCCACCTGATCCCAAACTAAGCCCAGATACAGAACAAACAGACATGTTCATGCTCATCAATGTTTGTACTGTGTGGCAATCGAACCCACTACCTTTTGGCTTGGCAGTTAGAGTCGCTAACTACCAAGCCAACTGGCCTGACTATATGACTACTAACAACAATTAAATATGTAACAAAAGGTATTCATAATTATGTGTCACTATACTCAATACATCTCTTCGGCAAGGTGCAGTGGAAGATATCAATTTCTTTCAATATTACGGTTATGAATCAAATGGCATGTGAAAAGGGGGCAAACTTACGTAGATTAGTTCTTGGGCTGTTAATACAATATATAATAGTAACAACTGCAACATTAACAAATGCAAATTGATTTATACATACCCGTCAATGTCTATATCTTCAACTCTATTGGTCGCCGTAATGGGGGGCTTAGTGGAGGAACTATTTATTACAGTGAGCAATGTAGAACGATTAGGCAATATAGGCTTTGAGTGCTTATCACCTATGGCCACTTTGCCTCTATAATGTAATTTTATTCCAATACAAACATACCCAAATTTAAAAATAATATATTTCTACACAGGTGGACTCTCACCTACAATCACTGATGGCGGAATCGAGCGTGGACTATGTGGCGAAGTTCGCCGATTTAGCGGCAGAAGTGACAGACGAATCCGAAACATTGTCCACGGACGATTTGACAAAATGAGGTGAAAAAAAGTTTAGTTTTTGTTGGTACTTATTGCTAGCCAATTGTATGTAAGTACATGTAATACTTAGTTCCGAAGTTGAATTTACATATCATTTGATAATATAACCCGGGACATGAATTCTTTATATCCATTACCCTCGAGAAGACAGACAAATCAGTACAAATTATTATAAACCATAGATAGATACCATATATTATAAGTGTCAAGTGTGTTTGATGAACATATGGCGATGATTGTGACCTCAGACGCTACGGCGAAGGAATGAGGAATCAATACCACGGTGTTAATGAACTTTTTGTCACCAGAAGCCCCTAATTCAGTGTTCCAACAGCTGTTCTCTTAGGTCAGGACCATCCCAAAGTTTGTTTTCATCACCGTAAGCTATATCATAGGTGGTATTGTCGAACGCAAGCAATTATCTAATGTCGTCGACATACGGTCAACGGTCTCAAAATTGAACCTTGAGGTACACCAGTTGTAATGAACTATGACTAATCTATTAATCTAACTAATTTTTCTTTTGATTTGAGATGTTTTACATTTTACAGCAAACTTTATGATGTTATGAATATATTCTTAATTTTATGAAATTAAATCTAGTCTGTTATTGGTAATAAATGTGTTTTATTAACATATGTATTTTCCTTTTAAAATAGATCATTGACTACCTATTGTTTTGTGTTTTCATTACGTCCGAACTGAAGAACCTGTTCATTTACGTCAGAGGAAGGTCACCAAATATGGAATACCATTTTGTTTTAGGTATATAAAACACAGTTTAACAGTAGTTACTGATCAGTCATACATTTATACGTATTAATTAACTAAATAAAATAGCCTTTATTTACTCTGACCTTTGCACAATTTTTAATATACTATGACATCTGCTACTTTGGTGATGCTCCTAATTGTTGTAGCTTTCCATTTGTCTTTCAACCTTAGTCCCAACATACTTATTTCCATTCATCTTTGGCATACACCCAGTTTGTGTTCAATTTTCTGTGTTAGTGGCCAGGTCTGGCAGCCGTAGGTGAGACATGGAAGTATACAAGTGTTGTAGACGGTTTTCTTTTCCGAGATGGGAATAGATTTATTTTTCATAATTTCTCTGGAGGACCAGTATGTTTGCCAGGTGTTATTTACTCGTCTTTCTACTTCTTTAGTTGATAAGTCTTCCACAGAAACGACTTGCCCCAGGTAATTATACTCTTTTACGTATTCAATCTCTTCTTCGTCCACCTCAATTTTGACTTCGGTCTTGTTTGTCATCAATTTTGTTTTACTGATATTCATCACTAAACCTGCCTTTTTACTTTCAGCTGTTAGTTGCTGTAACATTGTTCTTAGTGTGATCGGACCCTCTTCAAAGAAAATGAGGTCATCTGCGAAATTAATTAACTGCCTTCTATCAAATATATTAATTAACAAAATAAAATCAAACACAAAAAACAAAATCACAAATAAGTAGTAACCAAATATGGAATAGGTGCAAAATATATGGAATATAAGCATAAGTCATCATAATATTAATAATAAAAATAGACATAATCATCTATGACATCAAATAAACTTAAAATAAAAATTGTAGTTAATAAAAGAAATAGTTTAATTTAATGCAAAATTCACAAATCCAAGTATAAAACTCTGGACCAGCACAATCATAATGAGCCTAGAGGCCACACATTATGCACTCAATCCAACTTTATCCACTATTATGCGTGGAGTATAGTATTTGACATAACATAGATTCGGCATCAGCAGAGTCAGGAGATACTTGGCCAAACAACTCATCAGGTTCACTATCTTATCAAACTTGTTAACATCCTCTGAGGCAAACCTCAGAGTCTTGTTCTTCACAATCAGTAAATTTTTCTTTGTTTATTTGTTTCTCGTCCCAGTTTTCTTCTGTTGTTTCTTCTAAATCATTCTTGTAGGGTGAAGATCTTATGACTGCTGCTACGACAGCTTTTCTTTCTTTGTTCAATACTTTTCTTCGTTTCTCTGGCACTGGACTTAAGGCATACGGAGGCACCAGACCATGACTCCTGCGATTAAGAATTAATATCATTGCCTCAAAACCTGAAACTGGTTCTCCATCATCAATATGTGTTCTACCAACTGACGTTCAAGTTGGAAGCCCAATATTGTATTTCGTACTAAGGTATTGGCTGCTGCCTCTTTTGGAGACTGTTCATCTTTTTGGCATAGGCGGAATTAATTTGTCCTAGGCACTTGAAATTGTTGTGCTGCTTTCGTCCGCTTGTTTGTCGGCCCATGTGGTATAAAAAAAAAAACTTTAGTCTATTGCAACGTCCCATTGCGTATTATTATCACGTCGTGTTATGTCTAGCCACGTACCCTTCTACATGCGTACACTGCGTGTCCTGTAAAAATATAACAAATAGCTAGCTATGTACAAATAACGTCAGGTACCAAAAAGATCAATGCAAGTAGATAATTATGCTTGAATGTAATATAAATAAAGCGGAACCTGTATTCACCCAAGTGTCATTACTAAAAAAATTGTCTTATTTTTTGAAAATACTTTATTCTCCATTAAACAATGCCACGACGATCGATTTATATATAATACTTCAAGCGATTTTTCTTTGTATATTTAAATGCAAATTCTTAAGTATACGTCTCAATGACTCACTCATCATACTTGGTGTTGGTAGTGAGTCGTCGTCATTTACAGCTTGTAAACATTTTTTTAATGTTAGTAATTGTCCTTTCAAATAAAAACTATTGAAGATTTGTCGTATCCCAGACTTATCAAAGTCGTCCACTTTCTGCAATATATTCAGCTTATTTTTCTTGGCATCTGGTTGACATATTTTATTAGTATCTCTTTAAGTATTTACTCAACACTCGATACACGGATCTTTCAATCATTCCAGATATTTCACATGTTTCTTTGACGAGGTCATCATTTACGATGTAGTTATCGTCCGCTTTTTTTCTATATTCATAATTATGAATATTTATTTAGTTGTGAGCAAAAATATGCTTACTTTCGCGAAAAAACAATGTCCGTCTCATCGCTGATTGCCAAATATGTAAAAACTGAGATACAGATTTACCTGACGAACATTATCAAATAGGTAAGGGCAAAATAATAAATCCAAATATTTAAACATTTTATTGAGAATAAAATCAATTATAATTGTAAATAAAACTACATCAAATGTAATCATATTTGGTATGGAAATATAAAATGGTGTGTGGTAGTAGATGACCATGTCAAATCCATGTTGAATACGCAATTCGGTGGTAACACCTCATTAAAATGAAATGAAATGAAATATTTTATTCAAATAGGCCTTCACAGGCACTTATGAAAGGTCAGACTCTACCACCGGTTCGGAAGGTTGCTTTTACTGAGAAGAGCCGGCAATAAACTCAGCAATTACTCTTTTCAAAATAAGATTTTGTACATAAAGATGTGTCTTGCTGGAGCGAGCGCTACACCCAAGCATTGTCGTCATTAAAATAATCATTTGTGTTGTAGAAAGCCTTTTGTACTAAAATAGTCTTAATTCTTTCCTTAAATTTTTGTAAAGGCAAATTTAAAATTTCAGTAGGGATTTTATTATAGATGCGTGCACTAAGTCCTAAAAATGAGCCTTGCACTTTTTGCAGTCTATATGCAGAAGTGACAAGTTTATCCTTATTTCTAGTATTGATGGAGTGCATATCACTCTTTTTGACATAAAGACTAATATTTTGATGTACAAATATTATGTTTGCATAAATATACTGCGATGCAACTATGAGGATATCAATTTGTTTAAACTTTTCTCTGAGGGAAGCTCGAGAACTCAAATTATAAATGGCTCGAACAGCTCTTTTTTGCAATATAAAAATGGTTTCTATATCAGCAGCTTTACCCCAAAGCAAAATGCCGTAGGTCATAACACTATGAAAGTAGCTAAAATAAACTAATCTAGCCGTATCGACATCTGTAATCTGCCTGATTTTTCTAACTGCGTAAGCTGCTGAACTAAGTTTTCCCGCAAGACATGATATTTGTGTCCCCCATTGAAGTTTTGAGTCTAAAGTAATTCCTAAGAAAACTGTTGACTCAACAAGGCTAAGAGCTTCGTTGTCTAACATTATACTACAGCCTAGTTTTTTAACATTGGGTAATGCAAATTTAATACATTTAGTTTTTCTTGCATTTAAAACAAGATTATTAACAGTAAACCAATTTAATACCTGGGCTAATGCACCGTTTACATCGTCATAATTGTATTTCAGTCTATCAACACCAAAAATCAGTGAGGTATCGTCAGCAAACAGTACAATTCCACAGGTATTTCTTACGTAAAATGGTAGGTCATTGATGTATACTAAAAATAGAAAAGGCCCTAGAATAGAGCCTTGGGGTACACCCATATGCACAGGAGAACCAGATGATTTAACTCCATTCACATTAACACTTTGAGTTCTCTCACTAAGGTACGATTTCATCAAATTAAGTGCTGCACCCTTAACTCCATAATGGTCTAATTTACGCGTAAGTGTCTGATGGTCAACACAATCAAAAGCTTTAGATAAATCACAGAACACTCCAATAACATTCTGCGACTTTTCCCAAGCGTTGAAAATTTGTTTTAAGAGTGCTACCCCGGCATCAATAGTGGAGCGACCTTTAGTAAAACCGTACTGCTCACTGTGTAAAAGTTTATTTAAATTAAAGTGAGCAAGTAGTTGCGTTAAAATAATCTTTTCGAATACTTTGCTTAGGGCTGGCAAGATAGAAACGGGCCTATAATTGGTTGGATCACTAGGCAGGGCTGTAGCTAGGGTCGAATTTGAGGTAGGGCAGCATTAGTTACAGGTAGGGCGGAAGTAAAAAAATTATCATAATTGATCTGCCGTCGAAACACGGGCTCCTAAATCAATCACCATGTATATCACCATCATGTGAATAGTTATTCGTAGACAAATAATTACTGTGACAGTGCATGAGCATGGATCTAAGAACTATTAAATCCTCAATGATGAAGAACAAGTGAATAAGATGGTTGAACTTCCAGATTTGGATGTAGAGATCCACGTCTGAGTGAGAGTGAGGTAATAATTAATTATTGGGTGGGGTGATACGAGTAAATAGAAACGACCAAAAATATCATTAAGATCACATTGTTTTTGCGTACTTATTATAATAATTAACTAACATAATAATAAAAAACATTTAAAACAGCTGAATTCTACGATTCGCCATGTTATTAAAAATGCGAAGAACTTCGTTCAGATCAACTGATTTTGTTCTTTTTTTTTCAAAGGCCAGAAATACCATACCAGCCATTCTCTCGTGACCCATTGACAGCCTTTGAGGCCTATTGATTGCAGTTAAAGTTGAAAACGTAGATTCACACACTGCAGTGCTACATCCTATGGTCGCCACAGACGCAAAAAGTTCATATGTATCTTTGAACGCCTCTCGTTGCCTGTACAAAACTTGCAATGTATTTTCCATTATATCCTCGTTACGACTCAAGTAAGCTTTAACCACACTAGCCTCTTCTCTTGATGGAACTTTCAGACCTGAAAAATTAGTTAAAATTGTAAATTGAACATGACAATTTTTTTGAATTATTTTTTTTTTTTAAACTTACCCAAATTTTTCAGTGGAACCATTTTATCTACATCCAACTCACCAAGACTTGCAATCGAATTAATTAAATCATCGTTGTCCGAAAACCTTCTTTGTAATTCAGCAATTAAAATGTCCAACGTTTCGAAATACTCAGACTTAAATGGCTCGTCGTTCTCATCTATATTTTGTCTGGCGGAGGAACAGGGGGTGTACGTCAAATAGTCATCCATCCGATTTGGTTTTTTTACTTGCCTCTTCGAGGTCTGTGTCCTATTTTCAGATTCGCCGCAGTCATTGCTTGTTAAAGACTTAGCTTCTTCCAGAATTTGATTATACATTTGATTTGATCTTAATTTAATAATTTCATCTTTGACACACTTTATGATTGTTATGGCATCTTTTAATCCTGCGGTTCGGGCTTGCAAAGCTGCGTCTGCAGGTTGTAGCGTGGATAAGATTTTTTTGGCCACAACCATGGCTATTCGGAATTCCAGATCAAGCATGACTTTTTTAATACCTATACTCTTGGCGACGTCATCACCGTTGAATCTGCCATTTTTAATTTCTTTCAAAGTCTGCAAAATCGATGAATAATTATCGTATACAACTTTTGTAACTGCTAAATGTCCAGACCAGCGTTGTTCGAGGAGTCGGCCAATCCTTTTTCCATCATATAAGGCAGCTATTTTGCCATGATGAAAGAATTCATGTAACATGATGCATTGGTCAAAAAATAAACGAATAAAAGTCATTTCTGAGATAGTCCTGATGACTATTAAGTGCAAGCGATGGTTATAGCAGTGGACGTAAGGAATTTTTCGGCCCAATTTATTTTCTATTCTAGTCGCAACTCCTGAAACTTTCCCACTCATTACACTTGCGCCATCATAGCATTGGCTAAGCATACAAGAGGGGTCAATGTTATTTTCCGTGAGAGTATTTAACGTTAATTCCGTGAAAGTGGCTGCATCAAGATTTTCAGTAGTCTTAACCATCAGCAACGACTCATTGACGACACCATCCTTGACGTAGCGTATTGCTAATGCAATATTTTCGCGGTTATTTTTATCTCTCGTCCCATCTTCCATTAGAGTAAACCATTTCACGTCAGATTCATTAATATCTTTGACAATGGAACTTCGTACCGCTTGAACCATTGCTTGAATTATTTGATTTTGAATTTCGGGTGAACGATATGTTGCGTTTTGTGGTATATGAGTGAGAACCTCGTTCAAATTTGGATCTTTCATACATGTGTATTCAAATAAATTCTGAAATAATCCTTGTTCTTTTTCTTCTTCCAAAATATAATTTCCACGCAAAGCTAATTCGTTGACAATTAGAAATTGTATTACTTCCATGACAGACTTTACATAATACCTATATTTTTCTAATACTTTTTGATTTATTAACGTTTCAACACTGCTAGATGCAGATATTCTTTGTAATTTCTCCTGCCACATCGACATAGCTTGAATATGAGAAATTGATTTTTCATGTTTTGGAAAACCAGTTTTAGAATCAGTGGCATTTTTCCAGTTTCTAAATCCTGTGGAAGTGTACGAAGTCTGTTTGCTTCCATGAGGTAAAAATTGCTGGCATGGATAGCAAAAAGCAGCATCTTTCTCGACAGAATACTGCAACCATTTATAACGCTTGAACCAATCGGAAACAAAGGCCCTGTTGTGTTGTTTTGGATATGTGTCTAAAACAACTTGTTCTATTGGTTCTCCGATTTGCGCAATATCAGACGGAATACCATAGCTAACGTTACCTGTTGCTACGGAACTAGGAGTAGCGATTGTATTTGGTGCTTCCACCTGTTTTGAACAGTTAGGTTTTTCGTGGTCAATTTGCTCCTCAAGTCTTCGTTTTTTTCCAAAGAAAGCCCGTATATCCATCGCGAAATAAATGAATCTTCAATTTATAGCAATACAAATAACAATTGTATCGATTTTTGTCTAAAGCACTCTTCACCGTACACTTCACTTAACCAAACTACAAACAATCATAATCAATCTTTAGGTCAGGTTTAAAAGGGGATTCCCCGTACCATAGATTGCAATATAGCCCATATTGCAGTCTATGGTACGGGGATTCCCTCTGCATCACACAGATATTGGCGCCCAGTACACGCTCAATCTGGATCACGATCCAGATCTTGCCTTCTCGCTCTTAGATAAGACGGTGTCCCTTTCAGACTCCTACGTGAAAGGGACATAATTCAGTTGAATCTTCAACTGTTGACAATTGTAAACAATTGGAAAGGTGGCTAAAATGTCATGGGCGTCCGCAAAAAGGGAAAAAAAATTAGCTGATTGAGAGGTTAGTCATCGAAAGTTTAATCTAAAAACTTATAAAAAAAAATAACTTTTTCACTTTTATTCTAATTAATAATGTCAATTCATTTATTCTTCTGTAATTGAAAATATATTTTAGTTAACTTAAGTATTACTATGGAAGTAATTAATAAATTAAGTCATTAATATTTTGAGGCTACAAATGACATTAATAATTAGACAAATGTAAATATATTTAGTAGCTTTTATCATAAATAAAACGTTTAATACGAGATAATATAATTATAAAAAAATTATGCAATTATGAATAATCGAGTAAAAATATTTCTATAGATTTACTTATATAAAAAATATATAGAATCACTTATATAGAAATATATAGAGTTTTATATAAGATGAAAATTGTTAAATCAGTATGTATTAGTTTTGAATGATTTGTATTGTGTATCACTATAACATAGGTACTGACAAAATTATTCAATAAAATATAAACAATATCCATTTGAGGTTGTTTTTGTTTTGACGTTTTGTTTTTATTCAGCAAAATGTCATCATGACATTTGTCATTGGTGCGTTCCGTTTCATCGGCTTTAGTTTGAACCAATACAAGAGTCTTACCATCACATTATAAATTTTGTTGCAAACTTAGATACCTATCGCTACATTTTTTTTCTCAAACTATGAACAAACAATTTAATTATAATAATTTATCTTAGTTTTAGATATTTTTAAGGTAGGGCATTGTGGTTTCAAGGTAGGGCATTGCCCCACAATGCCCCCCCCTAGCTACGGCCATGTCACTAGGATCTCCGGCCTTGAACAAAGGTATAACTTTGCTATGTTTCATTAAATCCGGAAATTTACCAAAATCTACGCATCGGTTAAAAATTAGAGCTAAATGGGGAGCAATATTATCAATTATACCCTGCAAAACTGTTACTGATATACCCCATAAGTCGCCAGTCCGTTTAACTTTTAAACTTTTGAAAGTTTTGATGACATCGAAAGGTGTGATATGCCTAAACCTAAACAATTCATTGCACTCTGATACATTAGTTTTTAACAACGACTCAGCATCTGCCGGTGAAGAATCCAAGGAGCTGGTTGTGGCTATAGGTATGTCACTAAAAAAATTATTAAAAGCAAGTGCAATTTGGTCATCTTCACAGATAATATTTCCGTTAATATTTAATTCAATGCGCTTATTATTGTTTTGAGTTTTACCTCTTTCTGAATTAATTATGTTCCAAGTAGTTTTTACTTTATTATTTGATTGGTTTATCTTATTTCTTAGATATATAGATTTTGCCGAAGTGCAAGCTTTTTTAAACACTTTGGAATATTTTCTTACATAATCAATAAAATCGACATTTTGATTGTATTTCTTCATACCATACAACTCATACAACATAGCTCTACTTGTATAAATACCAACTGTTGCCCAGTCGTTAAACTTAATTTTATAATTTTCGTTGAAAGTCTTAAGTTTAAAAGCCTTATTAAATTCGATTTTTATAAATTCAAAGAGTTCAGTATAGAGACCATCCGGCTCGTCCTGTGCCATGCTAACAGAAACTATATTTTTATTAACGTTATCTTTGAATCGAGCGATACGATTCAAAGTGATGGGCCTACAAGTTATTTTAAGCGGCATATCATTCGATTCATTTACAAAAACTACCTTCTGGCCGCAATGATCAGAAGTTAATTCTGTAATAATTGATTTCTCAAGTGCATCACAGCTGCAAAACACATTATCGAGACAAGTGGCAGAAGTTTCCGTAATTCTGGTAGGCTCACAAAATAAATTACTAAGATTAAATGATTTAAATAAATTAATAAGTCTTATAGTTGTGGGAGAAGCTACTAATAAATTGACATTGAAATCGCCACATACTATAACATTCTTATTACAAGTTTGAGCTTTCTGTAAAGCATCTTCTACCACCATTTCAAATAAGTTATAGTCACCTAAGGGGGGACGGTACACGCAAACTATAACAAAGCGCTCAAGCTCCACACAGGACAATTCAACAGTGCGCTCGATAGATAAGTCTACAATATCTTTGCGGTTTTTACCTTTAATGTGATTTGAAACTAAAATTAAGCTAACACCGTTTATCGCTGTCTTTCTTACGAACGCACTTAACAATTTATAGTTAGGAATACTTATTAACAACTCAGAATTCTTCAACCAATGTTCGGTGACACATAATACATCAACATTATGGTATTCAACAAATAATTGTATTTCTAATTCTTTGCCAGCTAGGCCCTGAATATTCTGATGAACTATATTTAATTTATTGAGCTTAGCTTTTGTCCTAATATAAGAAAATCCCCCCCACCACTGGCATTATTATCAATAAAACCAGTGTCAATAGTCCCAACTAAGCTACTTGTAGCTTGGTCATAAATGTGTATATTTCCTGCTAGCAATGTAGCGATCTGTCTCTTATACTTAATGGGCAGATACATAGTATCTTTTGTCAATTTAAAATTAAATGTAAAACTATTAATGTCAAAATAAAACATGGCGTCACTATGACGATGAATTAAATTATATAGTGTCATATTCATGTCATATATGTGCTTATTCTGTTCCTGAGACAAGTTAGAATACGGAAAGGCACATAAAACAAAATTGACAATTATATTGGCTGTGTAAGTCAAGCAACTTGTCGAAACTATTAATAATGCTCTTTTTCCGGACATTTAAACTATCTCCACAAAGTATGATAACAGTTGTATTATGATGAAGTTCCTGTGAATTAACATTTTTAATTAATTGCTCATAAGAAGCACCGGGATAACATTTGTTTACAACCTTTTCTTTTAATACGTTATTAATAAGAGGGCCGAAACCTTGACCAATTTTATCACTAATGACAATAGTTTGTTTTACCAAGTCCAGTGTTTGTAATGTTAGATTTGTCGATTTAGTGTTCAACTCTGTCTGTGAAGCAGAGCTAAAATTTGCGTTGGAACAGGTACAATGATTATTTACAAGAGAGTCAAGCCGTTCACTATTATATTCGCTTAATTTTATGAGTTCATCTGCCGCTGAAATATGCTCGTTAATTTGTAATTGAGCATTATAATACTGTTTATTAATAGCTTCTAAGGAGCTCTTCAAATTATTTATTTCTTCGAGAAGATGTTGCGTATCACTCTCGTACAAATCCCTACTTTGCTGAAGGCTAATATTGCATGTTTCTAATTTTTCGACTAAATTAAACCGTTCTTTTTTTAATAATATATTATTTTTGTGCATCGACTTATATTTCTTTAAAAGTTTTTGTGATTTGTTTATGATTTTGTTAAACCTGATGTATTTTTTTAATTTATTCCGGCTATTGAAATGAGTTACATTTGAGATAGTATCGCGCGGACTAGATTCGTCGTCAGAAGTCAAATCAATGGTCGAAAGATGCTCATCAGAGTTAACATCTGAGTTACAGGCTAGTAACTCATCATAAAGGCTCTGAGTAGCGTCACTTTCCCGAGATTCTTTTACAGTCTCAAGCTGGACAATAGACTTATGAGCGTCATTTAAGCTGATCTCAAGTTCGGTGATGCGACCCAGAGCCCTCACATATGTATCGCTACACTGGCTAAATGAGTCCACTTCGGCCTGGAGCTGGTTACACCGATCGACGACATCTGCGTACTTCGTATTTAATTTCGCGAGATCTTGTTTAAGTTGCGTATTCTTTTTTAGAATGACTAGAATTTCCTCCTCGCTTTCGTCCCGTTCCCTAATGAGCCGGGCGCAGAGCTCCTGAGACTTTTTTAGTTCCTGCAGGGCCAGCTTCAGCTTGTTTTCCGTGTCCTTGGCTGTTGCCTTGCGGGTCATCATTTTAGCTTGGAGTCAAGACGTAGCGAGCGTGAAAAAGATAAAATAATTATGGTTAATAATGTTTTAAAAACCAGAAAAACAAAAAGAAAATAATATTAATTTTAGAAATAAATAGTTACAAGTTTAAAGTAGAAAATAGTAAAGTAAAGTAATAAGAGTATAAAGTTCTAAGAAATGTGTAATTAATGGTTGTAATTATTAAACTATGAATATATATCTACTTGAAATTACTTAGTTATTGTCAATAAAATAAATATTTAGCACGGAAAAAGAAAAATATATAATTAACAAAAACAATAAATTAATAAAACTATAATTCCCTCAATAGCTGTGACTTGAACCGGCGTACGCTGGGCGTCCTTGTGTGTGGTACCGGCTCTTGTCCTACTGCGCCAAATAGTTGTATGTCCAAGCGACGAAATAATAGTTCATATATCGATACTGACTTTTATTAATTAGAAAGGAGGTACGCGAGAAAATATTATTTGTAAGTCCAACCGTAACAATTATTATTCACTTTATTTTATAATCATTTAAATGTTTTTATTTAAAAATTATTTGTAATAGCACTTTATCATGAAGTCATTTAAAGCACTCGTTTATATAAGTAACACCGAGATTATTTCTTCGTTTTAATAAGTCACTGAATACAAAACGATTTCTCACTGGCACCGGGAATAAGTTCAAAAATATATGCACTTAACGATTTACGCTAACAAAACTAACATTTACACGTAATGTCCAGGTAATTCACAATACAATTACAATGTTTTATTTATCTAAATACTATAACTTATTATATTATCTTAAATTTAATTACGGAGCCTATGTTGCTTGACTTTCATTATCGTGCATAACTTTTAAGAAGTTTAAAATAATTGTTTACTTCTGTTTTATTCATCGCGTTGGTTCAAGCCAAGGAGACACCTTCTGATTTTCGTAATGCAATATCTGAATTTCTACTCAAAAACATTTGCAACCAGTCATATCCTGCCATCTGATTTCGTTGTTGAATCGATGGTTTAATTTTAACTGTTTGGCAAATTCGTAAGCCATTTTTCTAACGTCCTTCATTGTCAACGGAAAGCCTTTGACTTGCATCGTTTTGATATGAGCAACCAATCACTTTTCGTTTTCGTCTACGAATAAACTGGATGGTTCCGCGCCCCTTTTTGTCATTATTCTTCTTTAATCTACTTTCTAAGGTTTTTCTTGGAATATTGTATTGCATAGCTGCGGCACGTACCGTAGATTCATTATTTTGTACAGCACTTATAGCTGCTTTTAATGATTCTTCACTCCAATTGCCTCTTACAGCTACTGCCTTTCGCTTGTGTTTATTAGGCATCTAAAACAAATAGGAAAATGATGATGTTTTTTCAATAAGATATAATTTCTATATCCGGTATAAGATGGCCATCACATACCGACTGACACTGGCCATCTCTTCCTCTTAAGAGAGAGATGACCACACCTAAAAAAAAATAAAGTCACAACACGATGCGAGTAATTTTGAGGTTAGGACAAACTGTTTCTCGTATACTTTGCAACCAAATCAAAAATAAACATTTTTTTACGAAACTAATATAATAACAACACGAAAGAAATAACAAGGATTTTACTTACTTTTTGATTTTATTTCGCCAAAAAGTGGAACGTACGCTTGCTCCCACACGCTTCCCGAAGCGAACTAAACTATTACTAGCGCCATCTAGCCAACCGTTCAGGAATTATTTCGACGGGCCATCTCTCCCTCATGGCCATTATCCGGAATTATCCTAATTTTCGGCGTCGCGTCGGGTGTAATACCGGCGCATACGGACCGCGCTCTGCCGTTTGACTTATCTATCAAATAATACAATTGAGGAGTTCAGTTTCAAAACCCGGCAAAACACTTTCCATGAATTAAAGGTAAAACGTAAAAAACCTTATAAATCATAATTCTATAAAACATCATTAAAAATTCACAGTGACAGCTTTATATTGAGACTGGCAATACTCGAGAACTTAGTTTCATAGGAGAATAATTAAAAATATCGGAAAAATAACCATTAATATTTTTGTTTTAGCGGATTTTGAAGTATACATTTGATTTTAGCGGGGTTTGCAACTGACAGATATTGACATGTGGATGGTTTAAGTCATGAATACTGTTATATATAAAAATATAGTTGAAAATGTTTATAAAGGAATTTAGATTTATAGGATTTGGAGGAACATGGTATTGAATTATACGGGTTAAAGTATGAAAATTAATACTAAATGATGGATGGAATATGAAGGAATTCAAAAAGAATATTAAATAAGTGTTTCAACATCCTCAAAACCATGTTCACAGTAATGGTCTTCAGTATCCTTTCACTATCAAAGCCACTGACTACTAGATCGACACTTTGCATTCTTTCTTAATTTTGTTTTAAATACTCCAAAGTAGGTAAATTTCTCCACTCTGTCCCGAGATACTTTTCGATTCATTTTAGTAATTCTTTTTTATCATTGAGTTTGCTTTTATAATTAATCCCTCCTTGAACCAATGTATTCTCAGACTTCGACCTAGTTACTAGCTACTGGACAAGTTACAACCTCGTTAGTTCTTAATATTTTTTATTTTATTTTAGCGAACACACGGTTAGGAGGTATAAACGAATGTCCGACTATGGGGTATATTACTTCAACTCTTTTTACGTGTCTAGGTGGTTCAGCCATTTACCCAACATAACAACCATTGCAGTATTCTTATTCTGTCCGGAACAGCCATCGCATAACATACGTAAGATCTTGATTTCCTCGTTGAAAGTTACTTGTTGCAGGTAATGATATACTGCACTTACAATTTCATTCCCTCTCTTCTTATGGATTTCTTCACTCCAAAAATATGAATGAACATTTTCTTTGTTTAATTTAGCCTTAGAATTTCCATTAACAATTGCAAAGTGATAAAAATTTAACTGTCGATTAAAATACGCTGACTGGTCTGGAAGCTTGGGTAGCGGCTGGTTTTTCTGACAGTCGAATGTAATAGTTTTGATGGTCTCATCTTCCTCTTGGAGTAGGTATTCTGTAAAACGCTTTATACTCTGAATACTTAATCTGTGAAATATTTTATTAGTCATCAGTTCATGTATTTTTCTTGGTATCACTTTCAGCTTTTATTTGTTCTTGCAGGGAAGTGCATGTAGAGCCATGTGTTCTCGGTGAACCAAAACTAATGTTGTAACTATATTGCGAAAAAAACATTACGTAACCTTAAGATCATTCTGATGTACTGCCATGCTAAAACCATTTATTCAGTTTAGGCCCGCGGAGGGCACTTATGAAGGTCAAATTTAATGTTACTGAAGCTACCACCGGTTCGGAAGTCAGCCTTCAACTGAGAAGAATCGGCCATAAACTCGGCAAGCTTATATTTTTTCGAGCAGAAAAAGAGATGAGATTAATAAGTCAAATTCAAATATAAAAAAATAATAACAATACTTCTATATCGGACATTGTATCTTCATCATTTTAACTCTCGTCTGATGTCTGATGAACGCTATTGGGTTTTTGAATTTGGAATTAATTGCGTTTGTAACCATTTCGTGTAGTTTCTGTATTCATATTGTTGTGGTAGTCACCACTTTTTTGATTTGCTTTGAACATCAGCAATGCATTTGGTATGAAACCGTCATCTCCGCCGGCATGAACTATTACTAAACGATTTCCTTTAGAAATTGGTTTCTTCAAACCAGAAGTACTGCCATCTGAATAAGATTTCGAAGAAGCGTGAGTCGTGTCTATATATGTTTCGTCGTTATAAACGACTTGCCGGTCCTGAATACGATATTCGGAAATTTTAATCAAGATATTTATACGTAGATAACGTATCTCATGATTTTCCATTAGAATTTTTCTATTATCTTCTGTCCTTTTCCATTTAAATCCTAAAAGAGACACTTCTTTACGCAATGACCAAATTGAACCTGGATAGTTTATTTCTGTCTTCAACTTTTCATGTATTCGCTTCATAGTTGGCACCTCTTTATGAGTAATGGGAAAGTTGTGAATAGTTCGTCGGATTACCGCTTTATCAATATCGTCAATGATAATTATATTTTTCCTGCAACTGGTCTTTTTTGGAAATTTAAATTTGCTTCCGTCTTCCAAAAGACGTTTACCTTACAATAAAACTCTTTTGACTGTGGACAGCGGAATTCCCGTTGATGTTGCTACCAATTGGACTGATGTAGTGACACTTGACATGTCTTTATCGTTCATGTCATTAAAATAAGTATTTAAATTACACAAAATTTCTTTTACTTGGCTATTTAAAGGTTTTCGTATTCTTCGTTTATTTGTGTCGGCAGCCATTTCACTAATCGAACACAAACACAAAATATTAAGAATTAAACACGTCACTCTGCTACCAGTACAAGAGGTGAAGTGTGGAAGATGCGCGGCGAAGTTTCGTCGCGCGAAGGACGCATCGCGCCTCAGGCCGGTTGCCAATATGCAGTATAAACCGGTTTAAACCAAGCAAAGGACGCAACGCGCTTTAGGCCGACGTCACACCTACACTATCTATGTGCACTCACACAAATGCAAAGCTCAGCTTAGGCCTCGTGGACTGTAACCGATTTTCATGAATTTTGCATATTGTTGTCCCTAAAGATTCTTATTAATCTCAAAAGTATTTGTTTTCAGTTTCAGTAACTGAAAGTACCTTTTTTTCAGTTGGTCGAAATCGACCCCTTGGGCAAATATGCTCTAGCAATGTAAATAAATGTATAGGTAAAATAAAACTCGTTTTGTAGTATAATTCAAAGCTCCTGTTTCAATTGTTATTACTATAAATTTATACAGGCATAAAAATATCATTTTATTGCGGTATGTTAGTTTATTAGGCATGGAATTTCTCATACCACTTGACTCCACATGATCGGCACATTTTTACCGTCTTGCTTTTGCAATAGGCACTATGCACCAATCTTTTGGTACACTATTAGCAATTACGGCAGATAAACGCTCATAAGGGTATACTATCATTGGTGGAGTTAAAACTCCAGCAGCATTGGTAGTAACCAACACAGTTAAATTTTCTTTCTCATCTCCTGATGCTGTATAGACATTTTTTTCACCTTTACGCACTATGACTCGTCCAGCTTTTGGCTGTAGGTAGAATGCACTTTCATCAGTATTAAAAATTCTTTCGGGGTCATTTATAACTACAAGCAAGTCTTTATTATTAAGGTAACCTTTAAGTACTTAAAACTAACGGAGAATGTCATCTTCTGTGACTTCATTTCTCGCTTTACTTAAATTTTGCGCTGTGCGTTCTGAAAGATCTGGATGTCTTTGTAAAAACGAAGAGTACCACATTTTTCCTGGCCGATTGTTTGTGAACAAACAAGATTTTTTTTTTTTCAACTACATATTGATTTTTGGACACTGTCAAGCAATTGTTCTTTAGTCACAGGAAAGTGTTTTTCAGCCATAAATGTTATCCATCTCACGAGTATCCTCTCTTCGTCATATGTAAGTACAGTAGCTGGACCTACATTACAATCAATAGGACTTTTCCCGGTGATTTTATTATGTAAGGTTATCCTTGGGACTCCGTATCTTGTAGCGGCAACGTATATTTTCTCCCCTTTTCTTCTTCGATAGCCTTGGCCATATGTTCATTGGTGTAGTCTTTTCTTGGTACCATTTCTAGGCCAAAAATAAATTTGTTAATATTATTAGTACGTTGAACCTACTACGGACACCTAATCATGGACTGAATGTCTATTATTGGATAGACTAATAACACTGGTGAACAAAATTTTATGTCGTGCCACACGGACTTTTTTGATATTTTTTACTTTAATTGGTGATTGTAAGAAAAAATAAACAGTTAAAAAAAATTTGCTAGACAAGGATTTGATTCTATTGAGTAATTTAAAATATTAAGAAAAAACACATCTCGTATAAAAGTTATTAAATATAGTTATTAAGTTATAAATCTAAGATTTTCTTGAATATTTAACTTCTGGTTGGCCCCTTTTAATTGTCCAGCTGTAATCTGGTAACATATTTGAGCTCCATTTGCCCTGGTACCGCTTTTCCATATTAGAAATGTCCTGATGGAACCTCTCACCGTGCTCGTCAGCCCTTAAAGTGCGAGTCTAAAAAATGGATCTTAAGTGACATATTGCAACCCAATGCTTGATATGACAATAATAGCTCGCTAACCAATTCTCGAGCTCAGTGGCGTGCCATAGGTGATGCCTATGTCCAGCAGTGGACGGAGATAGGCTGATGATGATGATGATGATGATGAACCAACACTCTGTAGCCGTCACTCCTGTGGTTAACCAAAAACTTTGCAACCACATTTTTAAAAGCCCGCCATGGAGATTTTTCTAAATCGCCTAATTTTTCTTCGCTTATTTGACAAATTTAAATCCCGAACCAAATTATTTACGTCTCCTTAAGTTATGAAATGTGGCTCGTTTACAATTTCTTCAAACTCAAGGTCATCGTCCTCGTCAACACATTGACCTGAAGTGGACGGTTGTGAATTGTTGTTCTCAACAGACGTAGTTATACCAGTTATGGTATTAGTTCTGGCAATTTTTTACAATGAGAGACTAGTCTTATAGCCGAAGATAAGTTAGGGTAAGTAACTGTTTTTATTTTTTTATTTATACCTTTTATGCCAGTGAGAAAAAAATTGCAATCTGAAACGTGATCTCGCTGTTCAGTCCATATCATGGGTACAGCAAACGGCATAGGTCGTGCACCTTTCTTCCAGTCAGTTGAATTTTTCACACACGTTATGCAACAGACATGAGTGGCCCAGGATCTGTCTTTATGGGCGACAGAAAAACCAAAACATTGGTGATAACACTTCAACACAAGATTCGTAAAATTTCGTCGTTGTTTTTTGAATGTAAGTTCTCCGCAGACATGAGTCATATAGAAGCAAAAGCAGCAACATTCACTTTTACTGAAAAGGCAGTAGACGTCTTTTTTTGTTTACGTTGCATGTACCAATTTTTATTTACATTATGTTACAAGAATAGATAACTAATGATGATAGAATCAGATATTGTAAAAGAGAATTCCCTAAGAAACACTACATTTACCAAAATAAAGTAATACATTTAGGATGTTGCTGTTTTTGCATCCAATGTGTGGATAATGCTGCTTTTGCGCCATTCTTAATTGGATGTTGCTGGTTTTGCACCGGTCAATCATGGATATTGCTGCATTTGTAATGACTGTTATTGTTGATGTTTTACTGTAATAATCTTGATACTTATTTTTTTCAAAAACCTACAGCTATTCCTTTTTACTAGGAAATATTATAAAGCGAATTTATTAGAAATAGAAAGATGGAACGCTATGATTATGAATTTTAATACTTAGGTTTTATTTTTAAATTATGGTAATAAATAAATTTAAACTTTTTTTATCGGACACTGTTTATTGTATTGTATATTATATGTTTGTTCTAATCATCAATTATTAATATTATTCTTATTTATGTTTAAGTTTACTTATATCTTATTATTCACACATGCATGTCATCAATTTCTTCATTTGGCTCACACAATTCTTCGTTATGGTCACCGTCTTCACCCTGTTGGTTCCTCAGTTTGGTCATCATTATATTCTTGTAGCAACTCTTTGAAAAATTGCAAATTTTCGTTTAGGTGCCAATCGTTACCCCAATGGCTTCTTAGCAAGGTTAGTGTATCTTTTTTTTTAGCGGCAGTTAATTTGTTCGAAGGACGTATTTTTTCTGGATTTATCATAGCGCTTTTTTTTCCTGGTTTACAAACATTTTTGCTAACTCCATCATCGGATTTATAATGTAAATGCCCTTGAATCAAAATATTTCCCGGTCTCTTCGAACGTTTTAAAATGAAACGTTTACACTGTTTAAATTTGAAATGCCAGTTGCTCACAGGCTTAAAAACTTCCTGTGAAGCTGTTTTCCAGTCAAGGACTTCGCAATCAGTAGCTCCCAAGGTAGTGACAGTACTAAAGTTTGAAATAATGTCCAAATATTTTTGGGGGCTATTTATTTCTTCGTGGAGCCGGACTTCCTTTTCGATCTTAGCGAATACCCTGTCAGGTGGTATGTAAGAATGTCCAACTACTGGAAACACTAGTTCAATTTGTTTAACATTTTGAGGAGCTTCTGTCATCCATTTAGCTAACATAGCCAGCATAATAGTGTTTTTGTTCTGGCCTGCACAGCCATCAGCGACAAGTCGAACTATTTGACAAGAAGAGAAGTCTGTGTTTTTCAGTCGGTGATACAAGGCTGACGCAATTTCGTTAGCAGCTTTGGGAAAAACATTTTCTGTCCAACAGTAGGCAAACATGTTTGTAGGAGTTAACTTGCTTTTTGAAGAGCCCTCCACTATTGTGAAGTTAAACAAATAAATATTTCTCAGGTAGTATGCGACTTGGTCAGGAACTTTAAGCAAATTTAAATTTTTTTCACAATCAAATGAAAACGTCTTTAGGTTAGGGTTTTCTTCACTGACTTTTTCAAAAAATGCTTTAGCTCTCAATTTGTGTAATCTTTGAGAGATCATTAGATCGTTTCGTGCTTGAGAATCATTTTGGTGACCGATTTCTGATGAAAATCTTAAGCAAGTGGCACAAACGTCTGTTCTTGGAGTACCGAAGCCGAGATTGTAGTTACTATTGAATATGTGTCGAAAGTAGGATTTTTTTACTTTTAAGTCATGACTAGCTTCTATATTGTATTGCTTCCATAATTTATTAATGGACAATTCCGATGACAAATAATACCTCTTGGTATTCCCTCTACAATAATGAGGTTCTTGGCATGGAATTTTATTAATAAATCTTTTAATAGCTTCGCGTTTGTGCAGATATTTACTTTCAGGGAAACAGCCGTCCTATATGTAGGACAGTAGGATAATAAGAGGAAATAAAAGACCATTTATGACAAAACAGAATGTAATCAAAAAGTGTAGTTTATTAGATAACTATTGATTATATTACCCATTGTTATATGTAATTTACTAGATTAACACTATTTATGAATGATATGTTTCAAAACACTTGACACAAACATCACATTTCTTGCAACGTGTCAAACATTTTTTGTGACATTGACGACAGTGTGTTTGCTTCGATTGAGGAATAACCAGATGATTCATTTGGTCTTTACGACTATCAGCATGTTCATGATGGGAGGGTCGGCTAGGCCCTCTTTTGGCATTTTTTCTGTTTGATTCAATCAAAACAATTGCTACCCTTCTGCGAAAGCCAAGATGATCCAGTTTTCCATGATTTATTTTATATAACTGCCATGCATTATGTTCGGCAAGATCAATCATGTGTGTGAGCAACGGCATGTACCATTTCTTACCTCGTATACCATTTCGGTAATGTGAAATATTTTCATCAGACCGATCCACTCCTCCCATATATTTGTTATAGATGGACACCATATGTGGTTCTTCTATGACAATGTTTCTCTTTTCACTTTGTGAGAAGCGTTTGGCAGATTGTTTAGGATTTATTCCTACAGCATTAGAAGCAATACTGAATATATTATTGTCATGCCATTTAGCAATAATGAACGTGTTGTCATGTGTCGTTCTGTAATCGACAGCACCACGTTCCTATTTTTTCAGTAACTTCGATGTGATCAGAGGACAACTAGATGTCCTATTTTCTCGAACTGTCCCAGTGCAACGAAGGCCTTTCTTTGTTATCTCTTCCAGCAAGGGCGCCCCAGTAAAAAAATTATCAAAAACTACGTGGTAAGGAAGGTCGAAGCCACGTGAAATCAGCACATCGCAAAAAGTGAGAACAACGCTTGCACCCAGCCCCAATTCTTTATATATTGGATTGCACATAGTTGTAGCACCTTGGTATGGTTCCATCCATAAAACATACCCTAACCGTGTAGCACCAACCCAAGCTTTGAACCCGTACCTAATAGGTTTACCTTTTATGTGCTGTTTGCAGCCATGTCTACCATAGTAGGGGATCATGGCCTCATCTACACTGTAATGCTCTTCAAGAGGAGAAAACTCTAAGAACTTTTTATTTAGAAGTGTAACTAGGGGGCGTACTTTTGTGTATTTGTCTTGCAAATCCAGATTATCATTGACATGAAGGTGGCTAAAAATAAAGTCAAATCTATCCCTAGTCATAGCCGAGCTGATCAATTCATTCTTTGTATCAGGGGAGTTTTCCCAATACATTCTTCTACGGGGGAGCCATGAATAACCACTAACCAACAATATGCCGATGAAACATTTCATATCTTCAGTGGTTATGTCTCCAGGCAAATTCTTTTTGACAGCATATTTATTGCTCTCTGACACCAACAACGAAATAACATCTTCATCTAAGAAGTTTTCAAACCACTCAATTGGGCGCTTATCTTGGCAAGCGCCTTGAACATCTGGCCAATTCACGGGATTTTTTGCCAAGTCCCGTTTTCTCCATGCGTAGGTACGCCTACGTTTAGTTCGACCTGTAGAATCAGAAGGTTCTTCTTCTGTATCACTCACCATAATCTGCCCTTGAATCATTACTTCAGCCGGTTGAAGCAGAATGTTTCGTGGCAAATTATTCAAAGTTACATTATCTTCTTCACCCGAATCTTCGTCAGTGAGACAGTCAGGATCAACAGGAGGAGGTAGAATACATATCAGTCGTTCTCTATAATCTTCTTCATTATCAGAAACATTTTCTAAAGCATCTAAAATTTCATGCGCAGCTAACGGTCTGTAAAGAAAAAGTTGTATTATTGTACTAAAATCATGTGTATTATCCTACTGTCCTATATATAGTACGCTAGTATTTGTAACAAGTTATACGTAATTTATTTATATTATTTTGCTAGAATATTTATTTAGTACAAAAGTTAAGGTTATCAACTAGATATTAACACAGAAAAAAACAACTCACGAGTAAAATATAACTTTTTATACATACCTCTCATTTGCCATGTCTGCAACGCACTTTTATTACACACTTATAAGGTAAAAACTGTTAAAATAACTGTCTTTTTATTTTTTCTAATAAAGCCGACACGTTTCTTACTGCAAATCATAAGACTAAATAATCTTAGATAAAGAGGGTATTCTGATATTTTTTTTTTATTTCTACTGTCCTAAATATAGGACAGTAGGCTTATCTGGGTTAAAGAATGTAACCTTGCTGAGTTTCTTGCCGGTTCTTCTCAGTTGAATGCTGACTTCCGAACCGGTTGTAGCTTCAGTAACTTTAAATTTGACCTTCATAAGTGCCCTCCGAAGGCCTAAACTGAATAAATGGTTTTGAATTTCTTTTGAATTTTTAAGGTAGTAATATACTAAAAATATTCAATTAAAATATTAAATTATTAATCAGAATCAGTCATATTATTTGGCAGAGATGCACTTAAATGTGTTACATTTATAAAATAATCATGATGGATTGTTGGGATGGCGTTGCTATTGCACAAGCTTATTAAATCTTTGTACTTTGCTATTGACAAAGGTAAAGGTGCAGTATATGCCTTTATTTTTTTTTTATTTATTGAAAGAAACAAACTGTCATATACAATAATAAATCAGCCTTATTTTAAACTTAAAACAGACCTATAGTTTCCTATGTTTTCATGAATTTAAAAACTTATTCTTATGAGCTCACATATTATAGTTCCTGCATGTGCAGAAGCTAACAAGTATATATTTAAAAAAAAGAAATAAGAAATGCTCAATCAAATTATACATAATAAAACTTATACAAACGTGCAAAAATAAAGAACAAAAATAGATAGATTTAAGGATTAATTAAAAGCATTTTTCAATGATGTTTTTGTGCAACAGAATATATCTATACCTATTAAATTATCATGTTCATTGTAAAGTTTACAGGCACGCTTTATGAACATATTTTTTGAATAACATGTCCTACTATAAGGGATATAAATTAAATCTATTTTACGACACTGGTGCGCAAGGCCACGGGGCACATTAAAATATATATTATGCAACAATGAAGGGGCATCTAAATGATTATGGATGATTTTATAAAGAAGAACTGAATCGACACAGTCACGACGTAGTTCCAATGATTTGACTTTGTGATATTGTAATGAGTCTTCATAAATAGAATACGTACGGCCTGATCTATAGTCAACTCTTTTAATAAATTTCCTCTGTATTTTTTCAATACGGTTTATATGTAATTTATGATTAGGCTTCCAAACAGCGCAAGCGAATTCAAGTCGACTCAGAACAAAACTGTTGTACAAGATTGTATACGTTAGAGAATTTTTAAAAGGTTTGCCGACACGGAATATGAAACCCAGTAGTCTGTAAGATTTTTCTATAATGGAATCAATGTGTGGAACGAACGTCAGTTCCGAATCTATTATAACACCGAGATCTTTGATTTGTGTTACTCTATTTAGATATTGTCCATTTAATTTATAATTATAGTTTAGAATATTACGCTTTTTAGAAAAACTTATAACATTACATTTATCAAAATTTAAAAACAGCTTATTATCTTTGCTAAAATTTTCTAAATTATTTAAATCTTCTTGCAGTAAATCACAGTCTTTGCTATTACGAATAACTCTATAAATGTTTGCGTCGTCTGCATAGAACAACACATTAGAGTGTGAAATAAACTTATTGATATCATTTAAATAAAGCATAAATAGCAAGGGGCCTAGATGGGACCCTTGAGGCACCCCAGAGCTGACGTGTTTATTTTGAGACTTAAACCCAGAAAGAACGACACATTGATTTCTATTTTCGACGTAGGATTTGATCCAACGGAAGAGATCACCATGTATACCGAGATTCCAAAGCTTAAACAATAATGTTTTATGGCAAATTTTATCAAAGGCTTTGGCAAAATCGGTGTACACGGCATCCACGCTAAATCCTTTTTCCATCGCGCCAAGTATTTCAGTTCTAAAAACTAGTAAATTGCTATCCACTGATCGTCCCTTATAAAATCCATGTTGATTTGGTATAATATGGCGACGCACCACACCAAACAGTTGCTCAGTAACAATTTTTTCATAAATTTTACTAAATTGACACGAGTTTGGATATTGGCCGATACTTTTCAATATCTCTACTAATCGGACCTTTTAGTATAGGAGTGATCCATGCTTTTTTTATTAGTAGCGGGTGCACTCCGTCAGGCCCGGCACTTTTATGAACGTTCAGCGATTTCAAATGTCTATAGATTATGGATTCACTAATTTCGATTGAATTAATATCTATTAAAGTATTAGACGGAGAGTTTAGGTGTTCAGTGACATGAGTTAAGAGTAGATTCCTCAAAAAACGGAGTGGAAGTGTGAATTAAATAGATTACAAATTTGCTCCCCGTTAGAAGATTCTTCATTCTTATAATGCATTGTTTCCGGTAAACCGTTATTCGAAAAAACAGACTTAATGTAGGACCAAAAGTATTTGGGGTTACTTTTAATTTCTTTCTCGTAAATAATATAGGGGAACACTGTGCGTTGTTTTCTACTCTCCCAGGAAATAGCAGACCCACTTTTCAAAAAACAAAAGCCAGTATATGACCGTCTATCTGATATGTCACTTGCCCAATCGGCGTCTACATAACCGACCAAATCACCTATGTGAACCTGGCAACTGAAAATACAATAACTAATTTTCATGAATGCCATTCGATTGTACCCAGTTTGTACCGGATTGTACCGTTTTTTAAATCGTTTGTACCTCAAAGGGGTAAGAGATAGGGGGATGCAAACATTTGGCCCGCAATACCCTTCAGTTTTCAGAATACTCAATAACATTTTTTTATGAATGTCATTCGTTTGTACCGCGTTTGTACCGGATTGTACCGTCTTTAAAAAGTTTCTATCTCAAGAGGGTAAGAGACAGGAGGGTGTGAAAGTTTGGCCCGCAATACCCTTAATTTTGCAAAGTTTACAATAACTAATTTTAATGAATGCCATTCGATTGTACCGCGTTTGTACCGGATTGTACCGTTTTTTAAATCGTTTGTACCTCAAAGGGGTAAGAGATAGGGGAATGCAAACATTTGGCCCGCAATACCCTTAATTTTGCAAAGTTTACAATAACTAATTTTAATGAATGCCATTCGATTGTACCGCGTTTGTACCGGATTGTACCGTTTTTTAAATCGTTTGTACCTCAAAGGGGTACGAGATAGGGGGATGCAAAAATTTGGCCCGCAATACTCTTCAGTTTTCAGAATACTCAATAACATTGTTTTATGAATGTCATTCGTTTGTACCGCGTTTGTACCGGATTGTACCGTTTTTAAAAAGTTTCTATCTCAAGAGGGTAAGAGACAGGAGGGTGTGAAAGTTTGGCCCGCAATACCCTTAATTTTGCAAAGTTTACAATAACTAATTTTAATTAATGCCATTCGATTGTACCCCGTTTGTACCGGATTGTACCGTTTTTTAAATCGTTTGTACCTCAAAGGGACAAGAGATAGGGGGATGGAAAAATTTGGCCCGCAATACCCTTCAGTTTTCAGAATACTCAATAACATTTTTTTATGAATGTCATTCGTTTGTACCGCGTTTGTACCGGATTGTACCGTTTTTAAAAAGTTTCTATCTCAAGAGGGTAAGAGACAGGAGGGTGTGAAAGTTTGGCCCGCAATACCCTTAATTTTGCAAAGTTTACAATAACTAATTTTAATTAGTGCCATTCGATTGTACCCCGTTTGTACCGGATTGTACCTTTTTTTTTAATCGTTTGTACCTCAAAGGGGTAAGAGATAGGGGGATGCAAAAATTTGGCCCGCAATACCCTTAATTTTGCAAAGTTTACAATAACTTATTTTAGTTAATGCCATTCGATTGTACCGCGTTTGTACCGGATTGTACCGTTTTTTAAAACGTTTGTACTCCAAGAGGGTATGAGATAGGGGAATGGGAAAATCTGGCCCGCAAATACCCTTAAGTTTTCAGGGTATACAATAACAAATTATTATGAATGCCATTCGATTGTACCGCGTTTGTAAAGGACTGTACCCTTCTTAAAAAGTTTGTACCTCAAGATCCTGAGAGACAGGGTGGTGCGATAGTTATTTTCTCTAACAGCTTTTTATGTTTGCAGCTTACGAATAGCCCGGAATATAAAATTCCACCAAAAACATTTTCATGTTAAATGTGGTCAAGACGAGACCATATACATATTATTGCTCGCACTGACAAAGTTATCAGATCTCATGTAGAGTCAAGCTTCCAACACGCCCTTACTCTACAAGCCCTAACTACACAAACTCTACATTTTAGTCAAATCACACAGAATGTAATAAAAATAATGAGGTATACCCGAATTGTTTTTGACTTGGTTGAATCGACTGGCTAACCACTCATTATCGTCCCCGAACCCCTCAGCCTTCCACCCGTCATGGCGTAATTTCTTTTATCATTTTGCGCAATGATAATTTAGGTAAAATTTAAACTAAATGAACTAACAACAATTTTAACCTACATTAAGATCAAAGTAAAGTCTATCTAATGAAGTTAATTAAATGAAACTATTCTAAGATACCTATTTTTGATGATAATCAGTGAGTGAGTGAGTCAGTGACGAAATCGGGGGTTCTTAGATTTCAATAAAATCTAGATTCTAGAGTATAAAGGCTATGAAAATTTAAAATTTCAGCAGGGATTCTATAATAGATGCGTGCACTAAGTCCTAAAAATGAGCCCTGCACCTTTTGAAGTCTATATGCAGAAGTGACAAGTTTATGCTTATTTCTAGTATTGATAGAGTGCATATCACTATTCTTCGTAGAGTGCCTATATCTCTATCATAAAAATAAACAAATATATGTATCCTAGGAAAGTCCTCACACATATTGTACTTACGTCTTCGGGGATAATGGGCCACATAGTGTGACGAAGATGTAGAGTTTGTGAAGCTAGCCCTAAGGCTTGTAGAGTTAGGCCGTGTAGAGTTAGAAGTTTGGCTCTACATGCGATCTGATAACTTTTTGACAGTGCAATACTCTTAATTTTGCAAAGTTTACAATAACTAATTTTAATTAATGCCATTCGATTGTACCGCGTTTGTACCGGATTATACCGTTTTTAAAAAGTTTCTACCTCAAGAGGGTAAGAGATAGGGGGATGGGAAAATCTCGTCCACAATACCCTTCAGTTTTACCGAGTATTCAATAAAAAAAAATTATGAATGGCATTCGATTGGACCGCGTTTGAATCGGATTGTACCGTTTTTTTAAAACGTTTGTACCCGAAGAGGGTAAGAGCGGTAGTTATTTTCTCTAAGAGCTTATTATTTAGAATAGGGCGAAATATAAAATTCCTTGAAAAACATTTTCATATAAGATGTGGTCAAGACGAGACCATACACATATAGGGCTCGCACTGCCAAAGTTATCAGGTTTCGTGTAGAGCCAAGCTTCTAACTCTACACGGCCTAAATCTAGAAGCCCTAACTACATAAACTCTATATGTTAGAAATATGTGGCCCATTATCCCCGAAATTGTAAGATATGTGTGAGGACTGTCCTACGATACGATACATATATCGTATATATAAATATATCTTATATATACATATCGAACGCGGTCCAATCGAATGCCATTCATAATTTTTTTTTATTGAATACTCTGTAAAACTGAAGGGTATTGTGGACGAGATTTTCCCATCCCCCTATCTCTTACCCTCTTGAGGTAGAAACTTTTTAAAAACGGTATAATCCGGTACAAACGCGGTACAATCGAATGGCATTAATTAAAATTAGTTATTGTAAACTTTGCAAAATTAAGAGTATTGCACTGTCAAAAAGTTATCAGATCGCATGTAGAGCCAAACTTCTAACTCTACACGGCCTAACTCTACAAGCCTTAGGGCTAGCTTCACAAACTCTACATCTTCGTCACACTATGTGGCCCATTATCCCCGAAGACGTAAGTACAATATGTGTGAGGACTTTCTTAGGATACATATATTTGTTTATTTTTATGATAGAGATATAGGCACTCTACGAAGAATAGTGATATGCACTCTATCAATACTAGAAATAAGCATAAACTTGTCACTTCTGCATATAGACTTCAAAAGGTGCAGGGCTCATTTTTAGGACTTAGTGCACGCATCTATTATAGAATCCCTGCTGAAATTTTAAATTTTCATAGCCTTTATACTCTAGAATCTAGATTTTATTGAAATCTAAGAACCCCCGATTTCGTCACTGACTCACTCACTCACTGATTATCATCAAAAATAGGTATCTTAGAATAGTTTCATTTAATTAACTTCATTAGATAGACTTTACTTTGATCTTAATGTAGGTTAAAATTGTCGTTAGTTCATTTAGTTTAAATTTTACCTAAATTATCATTGCGCAAAATGATAAAAGAAATTACGCCATGACGGGTGGAAGGCTGAGGGGTTCGGGGACGATAATGAGTGGTTAGCCAGTCGATTCAACCAAGTCAAAAACAATTCGGGTATACCTCATTATTTTTATTACATTCTGTGTGATTTGACTAAAATGTAGAGTTTGTGTAGTTAGGGCTTGTAGAGTAAGGGCGTGTTGGAAGCTTGACTCTACATGAGATCTGATAACTTTGTCAGTGCGAGCAATAATATGTATATGGTCTCGTCTTGACCACATTTAACATGAAAATGTTTTTGGTGGAATTTTATATTCCGGGCTATTCGTAAGCTGCAAACATAAAAAGCTGTTAGAGAAAATAACTATCGCACCACCCTGTCTCTCAGGATCTTGAGGTACAAACTTTTTAAGAAGGGTACAATCCTTTACAAACGCGGTACAATCGAATGGCATTCATAATAATTTGTTATTGTATACCCTGAAAACTTAAGGGTATTTGCGGGCCAGATTTTCCCATTCCCCTATCTCATACCCTCTTGGAGTACAAACGTTTTAAAAAACGGTACAATCCGGTACAAACGCGGTACAATCGAATGGCATTAATTAAAATAAGTTATTGTAAACTTTGCAAAATCAAGGGTATTGCGGGCCAAATTTTTGAATCCCCCCATCTCTTACCCCTTTGAGGTACAAACGATTTAAAAAACGGTACAATCCGGTACAAACGGGGTACAATCGAATGGCACTAATTAAAATTAGTTATTGTAAACTTTGCAAAATTAAGGGTATTGCGGGCCAAACTTTCACACCCTCCTGTCTCTTACCCTCTTGAGATAGAAACTTTTTAAAAACGGTACAATCCGGTACAAACGCGGTACAAACGAATGACATTCATAAAACAATGTTATTGAGTATTCTGAAAACTGAAGAGTATTGCGGGCCAAATTTTTGCATCCCCCTATCTCTTACCCCTTTGAGGTACAAACGATTTTAAAAACGGTACAATCCGGTACAAACGGGGTACAATCGAATGGCATTCATGAAAATTAGGTATTGCGGGCCAAACTTTCACACCCTCCTGTCTCTTACCCTCTTGAGATAGAAACTTTTTAAAAACGGTACAATCCGGTACAAACGCGGTACAAACGAATGACATTCATAAAACAATGTTATTGAGTATTCTGAAAACTGAAGAGTATTGCGGGCCAAATTTTTGCATCCCCCTATCTCTTACCCCTTTGAGGTACAAACGATTTTAAAAACGGTATAATCCGGTACAAACGCGGTACAATCGAATGGCATTAATTAAAATTAGTTATTGTAAACTTTGCAAAATTAAGAGTATTGCACTGTCAAAATGTTATCAGATCGCATGTAGAGCCAAACTTCTAACTCTACACGGCCTAACTCTACAAGCCTTAGGGCTAGCTTCACAAACTCTACATCTTCGTCACACTATGTGGCCCATTATCCCCGAAGACGTAAGTACAATATGTGTGAGGACTTTCCTAGGATACATATATTTGTTTATTTTTATGATAGAGATATAGGCACTCTACGAAGAATAGTGATATGCACTCTATCAATACTAGAAATAAGCATAAACTTGTCACTTCTGCATATAGACTTCGAAAGGTGCAGGGCTCATTTTTAGGACTTAGTGCACGCATCTATTATAGAATCCCTGCTGAAATTTTAAATTTTCATAGCCTTTATACTCTAGAATCTAGATTTTATTGAAATCTAAGAACCCCCGATTTCGTCACTGACTCACTCACTCACTGATTATCATCAAAAATAGGTATCTTAGAATAGTTTCATTTAATTAACTTCATTAGATAGACTTTACTTTGATCTTAATGTAGGTTAAAATTGTTGTTAGTTCATTTAGTTTAAATTTTACCTAAATTATCATTGCGCAAAATGATAAAAGAAATTACGCCATGACGGGTGGAAGGCTGAGGGGTTCGGGGACGATAATGAGTGGTTAGCCAGTCGATTCAACCAAGTCAAAAACAATTCGGGTATACCTCATTATTTTTATTACATTCTGTGTGATTTGACTAAAATGTAGAGTTTGTGTAGTTAGGGCTTGTAGAGTAAGGGCGTGTTGGAAGCTTGACTCTACATGAGATCTGATAACTTTGTCAGTGCGAGCAATAATATGTATATGGTCTCGTCTTGACCACATTTAACATGAAAATGTTTTTGGTGGAATTTTATATTCCGGGCTATTCGTAAGCTGCAAACATAAAAAGCTGTTAGAGAAAATAACTATCGCACCACCCTGTCTCTCAGGATCTTGAGGTACAAACTTTTTAAGAAGGGTACAATCCTTTACAAACGCGGTACAATCGAATGGCATTCATAATAATTTGTTATTGTATACCCTGAAAACTTAAGGGTATTTGCGGGCCAGATTTTCCCATTCCCCTATCTCATACCCTCTTGGAGTACAAACGTTTTAAAAAACGGTACAATCCGGTACAAACGCGGTACAATCGAATGGCATTAACTAAAATAAGTTATTGTAAACTTTGCAAAATCAAGGGTATTGCGGGCCAAATTTTTGAATCCCCCCATCTCTTACCCCTTTGAGGTACAAACGATTTAAAAAACGGTACAATCCGGTACAAACGGGGTACAATCGAATGGCACTAATTAAAATTAGTTATTGTAAACTTTGCAAAATTAAGGGTATTGCGGGCCAAACTTTCACACCCTCCTGTCTCTTACCCTCTTGAGATAGAAACTTTTTAAAAACGGTACAATCCGGTACAAACGCGGTACAAACGAATGACATTCATAAAACAATGTTATTGAGTATTCTGAAAACTGAAGAGTATTGCGGGCCAAATTTTTGCATCCCCCTATCTCTTACCCCTTTGAGGTACAAACGATTTTAAAAACGGTACAATCCGGTACAAACGGGGTACAATCGAATGGCATTCATGAAAATTAGGTATTGCGGGCCAAACTTTCACACCCTCCTGTCTCTTACCCTCTTGAGATAGAAACTTTTTAAAAACGGTACAATCCGGTACAAACGCGGTACAAACGAATGACATTCATAAAACAATGTTATTGAGTATTCTGAAAACTGAAGAGTATTGCGGGCCAAATTTTTGCATCCCCCTATCTCTTACCCCTTTGAGGTACAAACGATTTTAAAAACGGTACAATCCGGTACAAACGGGGTACAATCGAATGGCATTCATGAAAATTAGGTATTGCGGGCCAAACTTTCACACCCTCCTGTCTCTTACCCTCTTGAGATAGAAACTTTTTAAAAACGGTACAATCCGGTTCAAACGCGGTACAAACGAATGACATTCATAAAAATTTGTTATTGTGTACTCTGAAAATTTAAGGGTATTGCGGGCCAAATTTTTGCATCCCCCTATCTCTTACCCCTTTGAGATACAAACGATTTAAAAAATGGTACAATCCGGTACAAACGCGGTACAATCGAATGGCATTAATTAAAATTAGTTATTGTAAACTTTGCAAAATAAAGAGTATTGCGGGCCAAATTTTTGCATCCCCCTATCTCTTACCCCTTTGAGGTACAAACGATTTAATAAACGGTACAATCCGGTACAAACGCGGTACAATCGAATGGCATTAATTAAAATTTGTTATTGTAAACTTTCCAAATTAAGGGTATTGCGGGCCAAATTTTTGCATGCCCCTATCTCTTACCCCTTTGAGGTACAAACGATTTAAAAAACGGTACAATCCGGTACAAACGCGGTACAATCGAATGGCATTAATTAAAATTAGTTATTGTAAACTTTGCAAAATTAAGGGTATTGCGGGCCAAATTTTTGCATCCCCCTATCTCTTACCCCTTTGAGGTACAAACGATTTAAAAAACGGTACAATCCGGTACAAACGCGGTACAATCGAATGGCATTCATTAAAATTAGTTATTGTAAACTTTGCAAAATTAAGGGTATTGCGGGCCAAATTTTTGCATCCCCCTATCTCTTACCCCTTTGAGATACAAACGATTTAAAAAACGGTACAATCCGGTACAAACGCGGTACAATCGAATGGCATTAATTAAAATTAGTTATTGTAAACTTTGCAAAATTAAGGGTATTGCGGGCCAAACTTTCACACCCTCCTGTCTCTTACCCTCTTGAGATAGAAACTTTTTAAAAACGGTACAATCCGGTACAAACGCGGTACAAACGAATGACATTCATAAAAAAATGTTATTGAGTATTCTGAAAACTGAAGGGTATTGCGGGCCAAATTTTTGCATCCCCCTATCTCTTACCCCTTTGAGGTACAAACGATTTAAAAAACGGTACAATCCGGTACAAACGGGGTACAATCGAATGGCATTCATGAAAATTAGTTATTGTATTTTCAGTTGCCAGGTTCACATAGGTGACCAAATCTGCTGTTCCTTGGTACTTCAAACAATAATGTTTAGTTTTATACAGGTACCTTAGCACTCTTTTAGCATAAGAAAAATGAACATCAGAATAATAATTATTGAACTGAGATAAGTAACTAACTGAGTATGCTATGTCTGGCCTAGTCAACACTGCAAGGTACATTAAACACTCTATTAACCGTTGATATGGAATATTATCTTTACATACACTAGATTTTTCAATATTTAATTTACATTCAATAGGTGTTTCTGATGTGTGACAGTCAGACATGTTAAACTTGTGCATCAACTGCTCTATATACTGCTCCTGATCAAGGGTAACAACACAGTTTTCTATCAACATTCACTCTCATACCTAGGTACCTTTTGACACAACCAAGATTTTTGATTTTAAATTTAGCACTTAAAGCTTCAATTAAATTATCAGTTTCAGACTTCACATTTGAAAAAATAAGGAAATCGTCGACATATAGACCAACTATTGTCTTTTCATTATTTTGACCATTCTTTAAAAATACACAAGGCTCAACTTTACTCTTGACATAACCTAAATTACATAAAGTTTCATTTACTCTATCATACCAGGCAAGAGAAGCCTGTTTTAGACCATAAATAGCCTTCTTTAATCTAAGAACCTTATTACAATCTACATTAGGGAAACATTCAGGTAACTGCATAAAAATAGTTTCTTTTAAGTTGCCATTGAGGAATGCCGTAGTGACATCCAGGTGAGTAATGTCCATATTTAACTGTACACTCAATGCAAATAGATAACGCAAAGTTGAATTTCTTATAACAGGAGAGAATGTCTCACAATAGTCCACACCAGGTCTTTGTGTAAATCCCTTCGCAACTAATCGTGAACGATATCTCACTTGTTTGTCACAGTATTTCTATTTAAGTACCCACTTGCACTTCACTACCGTACCTGCACTTGGAGCATCTACCAACTCCCATGCATGATTTTCACTAAAACACTTTAGTTCTTCCCTAATTGCACTTAACCACAGCTCTTTCTCCGACCCTGTCAATGCTTCCTGTACCGTCAGATCGTCAGCATCGTCCCATGCCTCCATGTTAGAATCAGCACACATGTTTGAATATCCATATCGCTCTGGTTTCTGCCGCAACCTGACAGGTTTTTCATCAGGCTCCATTTCTCCTGATTAAGATGATGAAGCACTCTCATACTCACTGGGTATATATGTCACATCAGACTTGTCAATATAAGTTTCATTGACACTATCTTCTAAGTCTCCCGAAGATACATCCCCCACTGAACCAAGGCTCTCTTCATTGCATTCTTTGTTTTCTGTCACAGGTATAGATACTTCTTCCATTATGATAACATCTCTACTGGTACTGACCCTTTTAGTGATGGGACAATAAACTCTGTACCCTTTTATGTCTTCTGGGTAGCCCACAAGTATCTTTTTCTCTGACTTTTTATCCCATTTTAGACGCTTTTCCTTTGCCACATGCACCATTACATGGCTGCCAAAAATTCTTAAATGACCTATGTCTGGCTTGCGTCCTGACCAAACTTCAAAAGGAGTTTTATCATTTAGCACAGGAAGAACAGTGCGATTATGCAGGTAGACAGCTGTATTTGATGCTTCAGCCCAAAATTCTTTGCCTAGCTTGGCATCAAATAATAAACACTTTGCCTTCTCGACAATTGTACGATTAAAACGCTCCGCCAATCCATTTTGTCCCGGTGTGTAAGGATTTGACTTCTGGTGTAAAATGCCATTTTTCTTCAGATAATCATCAAAACTTCTATTACAAAATTCCTTCCCATTGTCACTGCGAAGTGTTTTAATTTTCCTGTTCAACTGGTTCTCTACTTTGGCCTTATAATCCTGGAAATATTGAAATGCTTCACTTTTCTGTTTCATGAAATATATGTAGGTCATCCGACTGTAATCATCATTAAACAAAATGAAATACCTGGAACCACCGATCGAATCATTTTCCATAGGACCACATACATCACTGTGAATTAGACCCAACAATTCACTACTTCTTGAACCAGAGTGTCCAAAAGGAAGGCGTGACTGCTTGCCCTCACAACAAACAATACATGACGACTGGGAAATGTCACTTTTCTTCTCCAGTTCCATGCCACTCACTGCATCAGGCATCTTATTTAAGTACATGCTGTTTATATGGCCTAATCTGCGATGCCATGTATCCACAGACACAAACATTGTAGCCAGTGTACTTTCACAAGTTTTTAATTTGTAAACACCATTTGTCAATGACGCCACGGCAACCAACTGCTCATTTCTGTTGTAAATGTTACATCCACTGGTAGTAAACACAACTCGGTTACCATTTTTAACCAATTGACTGACAGATAATAAGTTTGTGGTTTACTTTGGCACACACAACACTCCTTTGACAATCACGTCATATTTACTGTCGTCAGTAACCGTAGCAATTTGCACGTCACCAGAACATTTCACTCTGAGCTTTTCTTCGTTAGCAACAACAATTTCTTCAATAGAATATTCGGTCGAGACATTTTTAATCCAATTTTCGTTTGAGGTTAAGTGGGCGCTCGCTCCTGAATCAACATACCAATCCTTTCTCGAAAAACTTCCATTCAAGAAAACTGCATTGAATGCGTTTGTCTGTTTGTGTTCACTCGATTTAGTATTTGAAGAATCTTTGTCAACAGTACACTGATTCCGATAGTGCCCGGTTTGTTTACATCTGTAACACCGCGGTACTTTCTTTGACTTTGACATTGAAATTGACGTTTGCGAACGTCCGCCTTGACCATTGCTGCCAACTGTCGTTTGCGAATGTCCGTTGTTTTTATTTCCGCCATATCCAGTGCTGCCAACCTTGTATTTTCTAAAACTTGCAAATGCCCCGTTAGCGTCGCCGCCATTGTTTTCATCTAAATCCATCAACTTAGATTTAATGGCGTCGGTGGTGATGGCGATCCCAGAATGCTCAATCGCCATTATCATCGGTGCATATTTTTCCGTTAAACCAGCCAGCAAAAGACAGCCGATCCACTCATCACTGATTTGAAATCCCGTTCCACTTAGCTTCTGTCCAGTTTCCACTAGTTGTGTCACATAACTGGTCATAGAATTGCAATTTTCGAGACGAATCGAAATAAGATTTCTCAATAAACTGATGCGTCTAGTGAAACCAGAATCATCGAATAAAGCCTTGAGCTTATTCCACAGCTCCAAAGACGTTTTAACCTCCTTTATGTGCACGTACAAGCTCGAGTCGATAGTGAGAATCAATTTAGCCTTAGTCCTCGCATCATCAGCGGCTTCTGTGATCTTCCCGGTAACAGGTTTTATACAATGCTCCATGTTTTCTAAGATCAGAAAATTCTCCGCGGCGAAGCACCACTCCGTGTAATTTTCTCGCCCTTTCAGCTTCGGTACATTCACTAGATAGTTCGTCGACATGATGTCTATTTGGTTATCATTCGCGACCTACGCTAAAAAACTGAGCTAAAACTGAAAATTACGACTATCCTAAGTTACTAGCTAAATTGCCACGCTGGGCTGGGCCCATAACCTATAATTAAAAGAACGTACGTGCTTACAGACACAACTTTTATTTATAAAAAAAAACAAAGTGATTACAGACAGGAAGTACACCGTAGATAAAATATGAGCAGACATAGATAATATGAGTGAACATAAATTCATTCAATTTGTTTACAATGAAATGAGGATTTCGATATAAATAATTACAAGGTCTTTGGATACTTGAATTATTATCTTCTTGGCGGGTATCAGAAGTAGACGCTACTTAACTATCACACGCAACTGCAATGTCGGTGGCTGTTGCTGCTAAAAAGTCAGCTTCAGTGAAAATGTCACGATTCAGAGGCCAAATTTCTGTAGCGCGAAAAGCATTAAATGCTGTTGACATCGTAGCAGGGTTTTGAAATGCTTTATCAACCAATTCTGGAATCTGAAACTGTGTTATGATCTGACCACAGTTGGACTTCAACCAGTTTTGTGACACTTCTGTATAATATGTTGACAAAGGTTTCATAAAACCCACATCTAACGGCTGCAGTCGGTGAGTGCAATGTGGAGGAGTTGCTAAAATGTGAACACCATGCTCTCGCCCCAAATCAATGATATCCAAGTTCTTGGTATGGCTGGCATGACCGTCTAGAATCAAAAGCACTGGCTTTTCCTTTAAAGCTCTACTGAAAACTATGAATTTTCTGAACCAAGAGGTGAATATTTCTTTCTGAATCCATCCCGATTCATGGCACTCGGCCCAAGAACCACGGGGTGCATTAATCATCAATTCGGGCTTCATTCTCTTCCTCGGGAAGATGAATAACGGGGGCATGTAAGAACCATCTGCCCCTAAACAAAACACGACGGTCACTAACTGGCCACGTTCAGCAGAAGTTAATAACCCAACTTGTTTTTTCCCTTTGGCTCCGATTATTTTGGGCATAGTCTTCGGAACGGTCGTCATGCCTGTTTCATCTACGTTGAAAATTCGGTCAGGAGTCAGTTGGTGAGTTTCTATAGCCTGTTCCAGCAAATCAAAGAATTTATCTACAGAAACTTTGTTGAAACCGGATGCTCGGGCTGCGGAGGTTGCTTCGGGCTTACGAAGGCTGAGATCTGGGTTACGCTTGAGAAAATTTTCAAGCCATATTCTGCCTGCCATTTTCTTGTGTCAAAGTTATGACTAATGTCATTCTTTTCCGCCAAATCATATGCTAATATCCGCATATCTTTGGTTGTTAGTCCAAAAAATCTGCTTTCCATATCTTTGGCATAAGAAGCTAATTCAAATTCTGTAGCTCTATCCATATCTTGGGTAGTCATATATTTCTCCAACCTACGTTTTAATGTTGTTTTTGGCACATTAAACTCAGTAGAAGTCTTGTTAAGCCCCATTTCTTTGGATATGACTTTCTCAATAGCTTTTTTCATGTTAGTCTCGTTCCATGAATTCCGATTAGACGTTCTTCTATAATTATTAACCATCTAAAACAAGAAATACTATCATATGTAACAAAACAAAACCACAAAACAAAAAAATATATATACCAAGAACACATTTATATTGAAGGTAAAACGGCACCCCGGTCCGTTTTGCCTTTTAGGTGTTATTAACACAACAAAACAATTTTGAGGTTATGTCGCATGTAATGGCCCTCATACTTAAATATTAGGTCAATAATAAAACATTCTAACCATGGAATCCAATGGGACACGTTATCATAAACCAAACGAAACTGGAGGCCAGTCAAAAAACCAAAATTTTACATCTAAATCTAAAAAAACAAACTTACCTCGCTGTAATTGTGTGCATGCGGGCGATGTCATTGGGCACACTGACCGAGAGAAATGACATGACTGCCTATTAAATGGCACAACTCATTCATAGATGGAGCTACTGGTTCCGAAATTATTAATGTGTTCCGTTTTGCCCACAGGGTCCGTTTTGCCTTCTGTTCCCCTAAAGCTGTTATAGCATTCCAACTCCATTTTTGTAGATCGTTTTCGTAATATTTTAAAACTTTCATAATCTAGGGGATTCTTATATCTTTTCCATAAAGTATGATACTTACGTTTTTCGTTTAATAGTTTTTTTAAGGGTCTACTATACCAAACTGGAAATTTACCACAGGGGCGCGATTTACGATTGGGTACGTAGGTGTTTTTTAACTCATTCAAAAATTTATAAAACTTACATACACTATCTTCCGTATTTAGGTTAAAAAAGAAAACATTCCAATTCATATCTGATAATTCAGTATTGATTTTCTCAAAATCTGCACAGTTAAAATTATAAATATAGTGTGAAGAAGGCTTAAGTGGAGGTACATAGTCAAAACGAAAATTTATTAATAATGATTTATGGTGAGTATCTTCAATAACGAGTGGGTGGTCGCAGGAAGTGACTTCGCAATCAAAGGAACACATAATTAAATCAAGAATGCGGTTATTTACGTTATTAATAAAATTGAATTGTCTCAATTGTGTAAAAGATAAAAATTCATTAATTAATTTTATTGCATAGTTTCCACTAACACTACTTTGCGCATTGGAGGAGGATGACACCAACCACTCTGCCCCAGATATATTGAAATCCCCAGTTATTAGAAATAAATCATTTGGGCGATCAGATATCAAATCGCCAGTAATATCGAAAAAGGAACTCAATGCTTCCCTGTAACCCGGTCCATGTGGTATATATATACATCCAATATTTAAGTAACGCTGTTCAGTTTTATATCCAGGCGTTTAAAACTCGACGCTTTGAGTGTTCAGCAGAGGGATGGAAACCCAAACGCAGTCGGAGTGCGCGCGAGGGGGGACGGGCCAGTCGCGCCGCTGCGGCCGGTACTCCGTCCGCACCGCCACTGCCGCGCCGCCACCCATACTCGCACCGCTCTCAAGAGTTGACCGAGGTAAACACTGAACCTACTATCGAAGTATTCACGGTCATAAAAGTCAGGTGTCAGCCAGGTTTCAGTAATGCAAACAAAGTTAAAACTAGATTGAGTAACTTGTAAAAAAAACTTGTGATATTTAGTGCGTAAGCCCCTAACATTTTGGTAATAACCGGAAAAATGATTAAAAACCATTTTTAAAAACATATAAGAAATATTTTTTTGTAAATCAGGCCCAATGGACTCGTCCAATGATAGTTACAACGTAAAAATATAATAGATAATATATTATGAATAATAGCTATCTCCCTTTGTTTACTATGAAAATTAATGAGTTTATGTGACGTACAGTTATTATTATATAATAGTAAAAACTTTAAATGTAATCTGGTTACAAGTTGAAAAATTAAAAAATAAGAACAATATAGCGTGCCTGTCTTAGAAAATAGCATGGCACAAAGTGCAACGTATATATAAATGTCACTTAAGTTTGTTTTTATCTGTTTCACTATTGATGCACAATGCTCTGTGCTTTTCATTTTTGCCCATGAATATCTTGCAGTCACGTATCCATAGGAATGAGTATTGAAGATCCGCCATTTTTAATTTTCTCTGCGTCTCTGTCATTACCCAGAAAGCGGCGGACACGGTGAATTGAGTCGACATCATTTTCCGATAATGTATATCCTACGTGCATACATATATGACCAAGGAGCGTCATCAAGTTTTCACCTTTGTTTAATGGTACCCCCGAGATCTCAAGGTTATTTAGCATTGAGAACTGCCTGTAATTGTTGCAATCCATTACCAACGACTTGATAGTGTCATTGGTAACATCAATTTTTTTTTAAACCATGGATAATGTGGTAAATTCCTTCTCAGCAGCAGAAATTTTATTTTTTAGGTCAACTATGTCAGTTTTCATAACATTATGCTCTTTTGTCAGGTTTTCTGCCATCGATGTGACCTTACCTATCTGGTCTTTAATGTCGGATGTTATTTCTTGTCGCATTTGAATTAAATTTTCATTTTGGGTTTTGCTAAAGGAAGCCAGGAACGACATAATATCCATACGGAAATCAGACAATTGCTGTCCCACATCGCAGTCATGCCCTTGTATTTTGCGCTTTCGAAGGGTAGTATTTTGTGGATCAGATTCCAAAGTAGAATTTGAAGAAAGGTCTGGTTGAGATCCACCTCTCGATATCAGCCCAACAGGAGAACAATCATGCCCAATATTCATTATTGGACGAACAGTTTGTATTCTTGAGGGTCGGCGAGAAATAAAAAATATTTCGTTCGTTTATCTACGTGCGATTCACGTACGAGCGTGACAGAACTATGCTTATATACTAAAAATTTGTAATTGAGTATTAATGCGCGCGTGATCGGAACGGTGGCTCGATCGAGACAGAAATATTGAAATATTGATCGGTAGTTCTTGTTCATTGATTTGTAACTGTCCGAAGAGAAACTGTCTTCATATCTTGAGCTAGATTTATAGCCATTTAACGGTCACTGAAAGAATCATATTGAAATGTTAAGATATTTGGTAACCTATATATATATAATGGATGTGCATTATTTTACTCCAGGAAACTTTTACGTGGTTAACATTATATTCCCAATTCTTGTAATAAGTTGTTTAAAATTCATTATAGTGTCTTACTTCTTTAACTACATAAGGCTCACCATTAGATTTAGCGCATCTGATCAAAATCACCCATTGCTGAGGTACGTATATAATTTTATTTTTCTTCCTCCGTTCAATAAGAACATGGATTGCATCACCCTCCGATTGTGAATGTCCAACTTCGAAGAAATTATGATTTATGTTTATATTGAATGCTGTGCTGGCATATGCATTCATTGCGAATACTGTCCTATTTTTATTCTGACCGCCACAGCTATCAGAATAAAAATTAAACTCTTTGTATCCTTCCTGTACTTTGGTTTTTATGAAATCGAATACGTAACTACTTATTTCGTTAGACCCCTTGCGTCCGATCGTCCCGTCCCACAAGTACCAATACGCCTTATGTTTACCCATATCGTAGATCGTGAAGTTTTCTTTTGTAGTAAAATACTGATACTTCTGACTGCGGAGTATTTAAAATTTTTTGTAAGTCGTAACAAGCTGCTACAACAGAATCAGAGTTCTTGGCTCGGTTTGTCACTATCTTTTAAAGATTTCCACATTTTTATTGCCAATATGTAAAGCGTGCTCATACTCAAGCTTCCTTTATCAAGTTCAGTTGCATTTTCAAGTATATCACACTTTGAACATTGGTCTTTTTTCGGTTTGTTAAAGTCTATGTTGAAACAGGTCTTAAAGATTTCTCTGTACTGTCTTAAAGTCGCAATTTACGATCAGAATTTTTTTCAGTCAACCATTCCAAATAAAGCTTGTAGAGTATAGGAAAGTTCAGTTGTTCATCCAGATACTGTTTAGATGACTTGTTTCTCACGTAGGCCTACTAATCCTACTATCCTACTAATGGCATCTGTGAAATATGGTCTCGAACCGACTGCTTAACTTGATCTGAAATAGCATTTATGCGCGTGCGGTGACTACCTCTTTTTAACCGACTTCAAAAAAGGAGGGGGTTCTCAATTCGCCTGTATTTTCTTTTTTATGTTTGTTACCTTATAGCTTTCGACTGGGCGAAGCGATTTTAATGATTCTTTTTTTATTTGATAGCTGGTGATAATGGCACCATATAAGTCTAAAATTAGCATTATGTATGTGTGCGACAAATGAACGAGTAACTCAATATCACGCCAACCGATTTCGATTTATTTATTTATAAAAAGGTAGACTTCACAGAATCACTACTCAAAAAATATTTGCGGAGGGAATAATTGTAACTTATGTTACAGTCTTCAGATTGAAAATTTTATTTTCTGTTAAAATTAAAATTAGCTTGAAAGCTAATATATATATTGAAAAAATACTCACCAAGAACAAGAGGGTATCTTGTATTATAATTGTTGTCAAGTAATATTATGAATGGCAGGCACAGGCAAGTATGTGTAACTTTGTTTACGTTTATTTGTTGATAGGACTTATCCATTTATTGAAGCCACTTCTGACGGATTAGTAGGCGATGATATGCTAGTAGAAATCAAGTGCTCTTTAAGTGCAGTAAAAAAAAGACAAAAAAATGCAATACAGCAAAACAAGATACAAATTTTAAAGTACGACAAATATACTTTTGTCTTGTAATTTGTTGCAATTTGTCTCGGGCAAGAAAATATCTATTCATCTTTTTCTCTTCCTGCTATCTCTTCTTCTTTCAATACTAGTATTCTAGAACTGGAATAATTTTGTAAAAAAAAAAAAAAATTGATTCTATCTTTTTGTGGCCGTATGAATTCTATAAATTGAGTTTGAAATTTTCTCAATAATCTTATATGGTCCAATTTTAAGTTCATACTTCTTCCTGTTTGACTTGTTTCCATTTTCAACGTATACCATATCTCCAACATTCAATTAATGATGTTTTCTTATTTTGTCAAATAATATTTTATTGTAGTTATGTGATTTTATGGTATTTTCTAGTGCTATTTTTCTGTCTATAACCCAGTTACTTTTTGATTTTTGTTCCTTTAATTCACTTGGTATTATTGTGACATCTGTACCATATAAGAGATATCCCGGTGCAAAGCCAGTGACTGAGTGAATTGTCTCATTGTATTTACTTACACATTCTTTAGCTATGGTTGTCCAGGATTTCTTCTTTTCTTTCTCATTAACTTTACATCTAATTTTGTTAACTAAACTTTTATTTAGTCTTTCATTTAAACCATTGGATAATGGTGCGTTTACTGCTGTGAAGAGCATGGTATCTGCTTGTTCGTTCCAACCAGCTTTCCCTTGATATATTTATCGGATTACTCTTCAAAGGTTTTGAAGTCAGTATGTATAAGATTTTCGACATATTAAGGCGCTGGCTCTTTTCGGGCTAGCTGGCACACTGATGCCCACTGAGAAGGAGCCCACACCATCGTATTTCGCACGAAGTGCTCAATAGTCGAGTGGATGCTGCCTTCTGTTATCTCCGTGTGTCCGGGGAGAAGAAAGTTCATTTGAATAGTGTCTAGATTGTAACAACGCGTTATGGACGGCAGCAAGGACAATTTTATTCTTATTTTGTCCAGGGCAAGAGTCGGAATATAAAATTAAAGTTTTTATCGTGGTTCGCGAATCAATGTCTCCTATGTATTTTTGCAAAATTGTACCAATTTCATTGACCCCTCTCTTCTCTTCTGTTTCTCCCCAGACAAAATAGAAACTTTTTCTTGTTATACTTTCATGAACGCATCAATTATAAACCGTATATTTGCAGGAGTAAAAAAGCAGCATACTGTTCCCATGGGGAGTGTTGAGAATCTTCTACAGATCAAAAGATGCAGGATTTTTCAAGATGGCATTTAAATTGTTGTCTACAATATACTGCTCATTATCATCAAACCAACGTTTGATGTCAGCTTCTGCAACTATTGATCTTGAGGCAGTAACGGCCTCTGGAGTTCTTTTAGTCTCTTTCAGTCACTCTTTAATGCTAAGTTTTATTAGCAATAAGCTGGTACAGTTCTGAAGGTGTAAAGGAGAGAAGAGATAGTAGGAGCGGACAGAAGCACATAAGTATTACAAACTGTTGTACACGATCGCGTAAGCAGCGTAGCGGTGCGAGATAACGGCGAGCGACGTGCGCTTCGCGTCGGATATCCCGAGGTTGTGTGCCGGCCGGCGCGGACGGCTGACCGTTAGGCGACAGCGGCGCGGCATTGGAATGCGCGGGCGCAAGGGACGAGGCAAAATCAGGGATCCGTCGATCCAGCTGCGCTGCGCTAGTTATACGAATATTTATTATATTATTACTAGTTAATACAAGAAAAACAATAATTTATATGTACATAATAATTTGAATGTAACGATATGCTACACTATATTATATTGCAAATTATTTAACATAATACGTAACTAAACTATTGAGAACACTAAATAACTAAATAGTCACGTCAAACGCCACAAAATAATACAAATAACATCTAAATTATGAAGCTGCTTACCTTAGCAAAATCTTAAAAATCTGCCCTCGAAACGCTCACTTATTGTGACTTGTACCGCGATTGTGAATTTGACAGCTCGGCGGTCTAACTGACAGATAAGAATTGCCAATTTATAAAGACAACAAATGCGGATTTACTTTTTCTTGTAGCAACACCAATATAGGTATCATTAAAAAATAAATCTTACTACCTAAACAAGCCAATTAGAGGTGCACTGTGCTGAGAGTAGCTATTTCCATACAATTTTTACCTTCCAATGAACTACCTTGTAACATGCTCTTTCTTTCAAATAATTCTTACACCAAATCTGCTTTTCCTTTAGCTTCATAACGTTTTAATTGTGTCATATACAGGCTGGTCAAAAAGTCGTGGATCAAACGCAACTAGAGGTCAGATGGGGTCATCAGCTGCAAAAAGTTGTTCTACGGGAGGTCCTTAAGGTCAACCCCTGCAGAGTTATAATTTATTTTGTGTTTTTATGAGAAAATTTACTTTTTTTACTAATTCTTATTAAAATTCGAAGAATCTACACCTGTATCTTTTTTATAATTTTCACTAGATTGATGCTGATGAGTCCTTGCGTTAGACATACTATTTATGGTTGTTTATTAGGTATGTTGAAGATAATATTCAGTTTTAAGATAATTTTTTTCCCAAAATATAACTTTTTATTTACTTCGGAGTATTTTTTTGACCTTGTATTTACAAGTTTTGGCGTATTTTATGGGGATTCTGAAAAGGTATTACACATGGCTATGCGTGGCTTTGATATCTTTCAAGGACGATTATTCGTAGCAAGGCCAATATTAACCCAACCATAAAACTCGGTTAGGCTTATTTAAAAATAAACTGGAACTAATACAATTAATGACGAAGACTCTCTGCCTCTCTTTTACACTAAGCATTTTATCTTTTGTCAATATAAGGCCGGCTCGCATTTAATAAGGATTCTGAAAAGGTATTACACATGGCCATGAGTGGCTCTAATATCTTTCTAGGACGAAAAAACAAAACAACGATTGTGAAATAATTGTTTTATTAAAGCAAAACATTTTACAATAAATGCTCAAAATTCCTGCCTTGAGTTTAACCAAGTTTCTGTCAATACTATTACATCAAAATAGCAGCTATTACTATAACGGAAAAAAGTATTTGTTTTGGTACGTAGACCTCGTGAATTAATTTTCAAATTAATCAATTGTCAATAATGTTCTTCAGACAATTTGAGTCTTTAATGAACTTGTAATCCGAGTCCTCGGTTTTACGCATAAAAAAATTATCATTACGCACCCAGACAAACTTATAGTTCTTCTCCTTGGCTGTCTGTCTTGCGGCCGCGTGTAGAGCTTTATTTGCAACTGACAAATGCTCGGCGATGTATATTGGCATTTTATGCCCTCCCATTCCAATATGTAAAGTATTAAGTTTATCATTAAGATGAGATTTATTAAACTTAAGTGTCGCTGCCAGAACTTTGTCTCTAACTGCAGGGCTAGCAAATTGCACTATTATTGCACGAGGACGTTTGCTTGCGTGATTTTGTTTTGCAACACGACTACAGATATTAATCTCATTTTCAGCTAGTGTGCAGCTAGCCAAAGAGCTCACTTGCTTTATTACAGTTAGAAGGTTTTCATTTCTCACTTCAGGGATGCACTGAACTTCAAGATTGCTGGCCCTGGCACGCTCCATTATATTGATGGGGCTATTTAAGTCCTTGATACTAGAGTCCATCAATGCATTTTGTGACTGTAAAGACTTAATCGCTTCTACAGATGCTTTCTGTTCCCGGAAGAGATCTTCATATTGTAAATGAATAAAGTTCAAGGATGAGATAAAGGACTTCAAAGAATCTCTGATCATTCGGATTTCTGAAGATATATTTTGCGTTATCTGAGTGACTAGACCGGAGAGCTCCAACTTTAGGACCTCTTTCACTATCTCCCTGATATTATCACAGGAGGGCAGGCTGGTTACGTCTGGCATAGGTGATGAAGACGCTTGACGCTTATTTTATCTTATGGTGACATTGACGTCCTTATTAGCAGCGACTCGCACAGGAGTAGCATCCTTATTATCCTTAGGTGGCGATCTCAACATTGTGTCTACCAAACCTATAAAAATTATAAGTGCCCAAAAATCGTGCTGTTTTGCAATATGTGGTGGAAATCTTCTTTATATGGTAACCCCACCAATGTCAAAGTCACCTGTCACAAGTTGACTGACGTCAAGTGACAGCCGTAAGAAATGTCAAAAACGCCCAAGCCTTGACGTCGACATATAAACAGCTTCTTGAGGGTAGGATGAAACTATAAGGTCAAACTATGATATTATCTTACGTAATTTCTTTGATTAATCGGGATAAATTAGCTGGATAACATTATATAGAAAGCACCGTATACTTAACTTCACATGTACCACAGAACTAGCTCTGAATATTCGAATAATAAGCGATTCAACTGTAAATTATGCTGAGCAATAAGTTATAGATGTCACTAGTTTTTTTTTTATTCCTGTATAGATGCACATCTAAATAAATAACTATTAGGTACTTCGGTATAGCCAACAAAAATAGCTTCTTCTGATTTCAAATCTATTTTCTTTCTATGACATTGAGGAATCTGAATAAGAGCTCTGCACCCAAAAACACGAAGATGATTTAGGTTTGGCTTGTGACCATTCCACGTCTCAAATTGGGTTATCCTATCTCAAGCACGATGTGGGCACATATTCTTTAGATATACAGCAGTATGAAAAGCATCCTCCCAAAAAACTATAAGTAAGCTACTTTCAGCCAGCATAGAGCGCGCCTTTTCCACGATAGAACAATTTGTACGTTCAGCAACGCCGTTCTGCTGCGGACTGTTGTCTGATGTTGTATGCCTTTCGAAAGAAAAGAACGGTAGAACGCGGGTGAAACCGCGGGGGATAGCTAGTATATATTATATCATTATTCGTAAGACAATTACTATAAATTGAGGTATTTTACAAATTTATATAGGATTCAATGATTTTGTTCATATGAGATAATCTACACTAATATTATAATTATATATGTATATTATATACTAGCAACCCGTCCCGGCTTCGTTCAGATGCAATGTAGATACTACATATAAACCTTCCTCTTCAATCACTCTATCTATTAAAAAACCGCATCAAAATCCGTTGCGTAGTTTTAAAGATTTAAGCATACATAGGGATATAGGTACAGAGAAAGCGACTTTGTTTTATACTATGTAGTGATTATATTATATTAGTGTGTATGTTTGTAATGAATAAAGTCAAAAACTACTGTGCCGATTTCAAAAATTATTTCACCATTGGAAAGCTACTTTGACCCTGAGCAACATAGGCTATATTTATTAGTAGAAAAGATTAGGGATCCTTACTAAAACTTAAGTAACGTAACCCAAAGTGTAATAAAAGTGCCCTAAAAAGACTTTCGTCGCATGCGTTGCGGAAACTATTGATGATAAAACAAAAGTATGTTCTATCTATGTATGTATCTATCTAACTATTATTATTATGTCACAATAACCACCTTTTACATTTCAAAAGTTAATAGAAATAGCTAGGGCCTAAGCTTTGCACAGGGGTTCCTTTTACAACGTAGGGGAGCACTAAGAAAGAATTTTTGAAAATATACCCCCTAAGGGGGTTAAACGAGGATGCAAAGTTAGTATGGAACAACGTGTTTTATTGGTCTGATCAATATCAAACTAAATGCGGAAACCGCGGAGGACAGCTATATGAGATAAATTTCTAAGTGAATAGTAGCTAGTAATCCTAAAATTCAACAAATGTAGTTAAGAATGCGCTGGAACCCAAGACTTAGGGTGCAAGGTTCAAACCTAAGTGTTGGTATACTTTTTTTTATATTTTTTTTTATGGTTGTCTAGATAGAACTAAGTTTTTTGCGACTAGGAAGCGAGGACTCGTTAGCTCAGTAGTTAAGAGCGCCGATTTATTGTTTAGCTTTCCTTGTCGGAGGTCGGAGGTGCAAATCCTTCACGAGTCATAATTTTTTTTTTTTAATTATACAAGTTAGTCTTTAGCTTAAAACAATACTGTAATACAAAATGTAGTGTTGTAAAAATGATTCAAATATTAATTTCTAGATAAGTAATTTTTGATTTATCTTAATAAATATTTTCTAACGTAAAAAAGTTCAAAAGGCTTTCTACAACACAAATGATTATTTTAATGACGACAATCCTTGGGTGTAGCGCTCGCCCCAGCAGGACACATCTTTATGTAAAAAATCTTATTTTGAAAAGAGTAATTGCTGAGTTTATTGCCGGCTATTGTCAGTAAAAGCAACCTTCCGAACCGGTGTTAGAGTCTGACCATTCATAAGTGCCTGTGAAGGCCTATTTGAATAAATATTTAATTTCATTTCGTTAACGAAAATTAAATTTTAACTGCATTGTCTGGGAATCGAACCTAGGACCTGGAGGATTGTATCGTTGAACCACAGAGGCAAAATAACTTTGCCAAAGCAAACCTTACGATATCATTCTGTACAGCTCTAAAAATTGACAAGTCGTCGTGATGTATTCCCTGAGGGGTAAGAGAGGTTACCCATCGTACGTTAGCGGGATGGACGGGACGGACTGGGCTACCCATAGGGTTTACAACAGAAAAATGGCATCGACAACCTCTAAACTATTGCGTATGAGCGTAAACTTCACGACATTGATGTACAATGTGTAAAAACATTTTAGAGTTGGCAATTGTGCACAGTGCTAGATCATGGAATTATAAGATTAAAAGTTCTTTTCGGGTGGGCCGTGCGCACTAGACTTAAGTAACTCAACCAAAATGCATGAGCTGCGGTTCAGCTCACGGCTCACGTTTATGAGCCGTTAGTGAACCGGTTCACAGACTAGCTCAAGTATTGCAGATCGATAACAGATTCTCTACGCCGCTGCCGCGCTGCAGTTCGACAACGACACAATATGACAGAACAGATCACAGATTGTATACAGACTGTAACATAATATGTGAGCCGTGAGCTGTTTAGTTTGCTCTTGAGCCGCAGCTCGACAGTTCAAATAGGTTTGATCTGATCTGTTGAATCGGTTCAGAGCTGAGTTATACATGCCTAGTGCGTACCCCAGGATGTTGGACCGATTTGTAATACTAGAATAACTAAATAACTTCACAAAAGATATTTTTTTTTGGATTCAATACGGAACCCTAATTCATAAAAGATCGATGGTTTAGCGCGCTAGCAGGGTGGGACAAGACACGTAGCAACGTCAATGTACTGCAAAATTGACTGCAATGACGATTCCGAGTGCATCATATAATTACCCTTCTGCCCCCCCTGTAAGATACCTAGATAAGCCATTGCATATCGATACTTAATATTATAAATGCGAAGGTGACTCTCTTTGTATGTTTGTTTGTTACCTTTTCACGACTAAACGGCTGATTAGATAGTAATAAAAATTGGCAAGGACATAGATTATATACGGGGAAGGATATAGGCTAACTTTTGCCTGAAAGGGGTGAAATAAGGGTTAAAAGTTCATATGGGTAATCTATAATTACTCAAGTTAGGAATCTGAAAATTAATTTTAAAGCTATTGGTAAGAAATAAAGATAAAGGTACTTGTATTAATTATTTCAAAATCAATCCTTAAGATGTCGAAGTAACTGGTAATACATATTTTTTTATAATATTAGTTTCATTCGCTTCTTTACAATAAATAGCCCACTCCAAATCATTCCTACATCACCACAGCCAAAGCAAACTGCCCCCACAGGTGCCGTTATCGCCCAAAGCCCCTTACTTTCATCGCTCGAACTATTTTCACGTGCACTGAATACAACCTTGAGGCACCTCGTGGCACCTCGAAGCGCCGAGGCACACCGAGGCGCAGTAGCGAACGTACGTGTGCTATGTCCCATTTATAGGTAGGCTTAAGTAAGCGGGGTACCCTTGAGGGATTAAAACGAAGAAGTTTGTGGAAAACGCGGCAGAGTTGTGGCTTCAGTCTGGTAGATATGCTAGATCGATAAGTTTTAGTTTGGCTGGTTACGTTTCAGGTGATATTAAGTTGAACGATATCATTTTATAATGCCAAACGTGACGTTATACGTTACGTAAGATAAAAGATTTAAAATAATTTTACAGGACAGTTTTCGTGGTGCTTTGGTACTCCACTATAGGTCGTGAATGTCGATTCCCACCTAGTAAGTACGATTAGAGTAGTAGAGCTCTTAGTGCAGAGTTCGTCCGGGGAAGTACTACCACCTTTCTGCTGTGAAACAGTAGTGCACTTGGATTACTGTGTTTCGGTTATAAAGGTAAGGGGGCCGGTGAAATTACAGGCACATGAGACTTAACAACTTCACGTCTCTGAGTCGACAACGCATTGGCGATGCCCCTACTGTTGCAAATGTCCATAGGCGGCCGTGACCACTTAATCAAGAGATTTCGAGTAGTAGAGCTCTTGGTGCAGTGTTCGTCCGGGGACGTACTACCACCTTACCCTTTTTTGCCGTGAAGCAGTAGTGCACTTGTATTACTGTGTTTCGGTTAGAAAGGTAAGGGGGCATGAAATTACAGGCACATGAGACTTAACAACTTCACGTCTCAGGGTCGACAGCGCAGTGATGCCTTTAGTGTTACAAATGTCCTTAGGCGGCGATGACCACTTACCATCAGGTGGATCATCCACCTGTTTGTCGGTCTATGTGGGATAAAAAAAAGGAAGATGGCGTATGAAAATATACCTATATGTCTTTTCCATAGGGGTGTAGGTATTACAATATTAGTACTAGGTAAACATTGTTCCGATCAGTAATTATGCTATGAGGTTTTATTTATTAGGGTTGCCAACAGATGATACACATAAAACAAAACAAAGATACAAAATTAAAAACAAAAAGAGTAGACTTGGTGCACATCCACTTACAGGCAAACACAACATACACAAATAACTATAACTAATTATATAATAAATATCCTAGGACATTCTATACACACGGCCATCTGGTCCCAAACTAAGCAGAGCTTGTACTATGGAAACCAGATAACTGATATACTACTTTTTTTTTCTAAATACATACTTATATAGATATTTACACCCAGACACAGAACAAACAGACATGTTCATGCACACAAATGTTTGTCCTGGGTGGGAATCGAACCCACGACCTTCGGTTTGGCAGTCAGAGCGTTAACCACCAAGCCAATTGGCCTGTCCAATTATTTCCTTTGTATTAAAAATGTCTAAACTTACAAATGAAATTCAAAGTAGACAAAGGTTAAATAAGAATAGAAAAATAACAAGATAAAAATCTAATTAAACAAAATTAATACAAAACAATTAAAAAATAAAAAACAAAATTAGAGACCGAATAACAATAAAAATTAACACAATTAAAAATATCATCCAGATGACTTCATACATACAAAATAAATCTATCGAAAAGTATACTACTGGTACAAATTACTGTATTCTAACCTCAAATGTGAATAAGCGTTTTTAATGTGTAACATATGATTCGATTCAGGTAGAAATGCTTTTTTATTTCAATGGTCATTAGAGCTAAAATACTTTGCCTTAAAACAATGAGATTTGCAAGATAACGAATTGATTATTCAAAAATCTTTTTAAAGTATAATGAAATATTAATTGTTCATTATTTCATTATAATAATTAAATTATAAACTTTTCGATCATAGCTGATTCTCCGAAATAAAAAAAGGGCATGTGGTAAAGACAGGATGGAAGTGAAACTTTTGTATTACAGGGAAACATAATTAAAATGTTTCTTTTATATTATAAATCACTTTATGTACAGCATGATGATGATGATGTAGCCTTCTGTTCCGAGCTAGTCTTTGTAACGTTTTATGGTTAATAAGATGTCTCTTAGCTCAGTGTGTCGCTTGACATAGGCTTCCTCCAACTGCTTCTATTGCTCTCTGTCTGCCAGGACTCTTGTCCAACACGGACCCAGGGTCAGGCGAAGATCGTCTTTCCATCTTCTTAGTGGATGGATTGTATTTATTATTGTTAAGCATGTTCAATCACAACATTTTAGAGAAGACATTCATCGATTATCTGAAGGTATGCCCCTCTCTAAACCATTTCGTAAACTTCATCCTTTCTTGGATAATCATGGTATAATCAGGGTGGGTGGACGATTCTCACGTTCTGGGCTCGATTTCGACCACAAGCACCCTGCGTTCCTCCCACGTCATTCGAAATTAACATACATGATTATTGAATCGCTCCATCGTGAGAATTGTCATGCAGGTGTTAACACAATGCATTATCTTCTTGCTCAACAATTTTGGATTCTCTCAGCAAAACGTGCCATCCGGCACTGCTTATCGAAGTGCATTCCATGCTTTCGCACTAATCCAAAACCATTGGAACCATTTATGAGTGATTTGCCAGCTGTTCGTGTTAACCAAGTAAAGCCATTTTCAGTTGTTGGTGTTGATTATGGGGGACCATTCTCCATTAAGTCAGGTCGTCATCGAGGCGCTAAGGTTACAAAGGCTTATCTTTGTCTGCTTCACCACGAAAGCTCTACACCTCGAAGTCGCTTCCGAGTTGTCTACAGAAGCATTTGTTGCTGCTGTTCGGCGCTTCGTTGGACGACGTGGTCGAGTAAACATCATTCATTCTGACCGTGGAACCAACTTTGTTGGAACCAAATCGCTATTCGATTCACATATGGCTACCGCTTCTGAGACTGAGCAAATCGAATTCCGTTTTAATGCGCCATCGAGTCCACACTTCGGAGGCGTATGGGAAATACAAATAAAGGTTGTGAAAACTCATTAATACCGTATTGTTGGCACTCAGTGCCTCACTTTCGAGGAATTAACAACGTTGTTCATTCAGATTGAAGCGATGCTAAATTCACGCCCGCTTTGTCCGATGAGTTCTGATCCGAACGACTTGTCTGTCCTTACACCTGGACATTTTTTGACCTTGGAACCCTTGACGGCTGTACCGGATCAAGATCTGTCAGAGGTCAAAATTACGCGCTTAGGCCGTTGGCAACTGATTCAGCGATTCCAACAAGACTTCTGGAAACGCTGGAAGTCAGAATACCTTCATACGCTTTTTTTTTTTTTTTTTTTTTTTTTTTTTTTTTTTTTTTTTTTTTTTTTTTTTTTTTTTTTTTTTTTTTAGGAGGGGAAATGCTTTGCGCATACCACCGCGCCCGGGGAGACGCGGTGGTTATGTGGGACTCCCTCTCGCAAACTCCCCTTCTCAATTAAAATGAGAAGGGGCCCGAGAGGTATACCCACTAAAACCCCTCCGGTGTTCCTTCACACACCTAAGCGCCGAGGGTCGCGGGCACGAATTCAGCTTCCGCAACCCCCGGCTGGTGCTGGCCCGCCGCCGCGGGCCCCGTCTGGTCGAGGGGGGGGAGTGAGGTGTTAACTCCTCCCCCCCCGACTTCTCTGAGGGGCGCACGTGGAACACCACACGCGCCGCCACCTCGGGTCCTGATGTTGTAGGGGGGCGACGGACGTCCCCGAGTCAGTCGCCCCTGGACCCATTTAGGGGGGCTGGAAGAGGGCGTTGTCCGCCCTCCGCCGACGCCCGGTGCGTCTGCTGCGGATCGGGTGAGGAGTTGAGATCTCCCTCTCCCTTTCCGCAGCCTCCTTCTGCGCGATAACAGTTTCGCAGAAGGTGACCACTGCGTCCCAGGCCTCCTCACCGCCGACCATCGACTCGACCACGGCCGGCAGCGAGAGGTCCGGGCCTACTACGGCAACAAGGGCACGACGCGGCTCCTCCCAAGCGGCACACTCTGCCAGCGTGTGCCGCGCCGTGTCCTCCCGGCAATGGACGCAGTGGTGGCACCGGGCGTCCGGCTCCCTGTTTATGCGACACAGGTACTTCCCGAAGCAACCGTGCCCCGAGAGCACCTGCGTCGCCCGAAACGACAGGGAGCCGTGCCTCCTCCCGAGCCAGCGCTCGAGCACCGGCCGGACCGCCCCGACTATGTCGAGGCCGGCGGTAGGGCGTGAAAGCCTGTCCCGCCATTCCGCCACATACCTTCATACGCTAACTCAACGTGCAAAGTGGACTAGCCACTCCAAACCGCTACTCGAAGGTTCCATCGTTCTGATAAAACACGATAACGCGATGCCTCTGCATTGGGCTATCGCGCGAGTACTTAAGCTACATCCCGGTCCTGATGGAGTAGTACGAGTTGCTACCGTTCGCACTATCAACAGCACACTTATCCGACCTTTAGCAAAACTCTGTCCATTGCCTTCGCAATGCGACTAGCATCAAATGCAATGTAAGAAATTCGTTAAGTACCTAATATAATTCTCAATTTATCTGCTTAGTTAACTAGTGTATCGTCTTCGCCTCGCTATATTAGGTATTCAATAAAACATAATTAATTTCTAATTTAATCATTTGTAAATTCTCATCATTAAGCATACAAATATTTAACTTCTATTTTTTTTTATCGATACGATGCGGTCCGTTATTTTAGTGTCTCGTCACTATTTACTCGGATCTATGACAGATTCATTATTAATCGTTCAGTCCTCAGACACATTGTTCTAATCTCAAGCATTGTGTTATTTAATCAAACTTTTATATTTGAAACACAAATAATTGTGTTTGGTGGGCGGTTTATGTTTCGTACTCGTAATAATAAATCTTCGCGCCGAAAGCTGAATCTGTGCTGGTTGTGTTTTGATCGCGATACCGTGTTTAAATCCAATCCGGAGGTACTTCTCTTTAGAAATACAATTGCGCTGTCTCACTACCTTATATGGATTTAAAGCCTACCGGCGAAGCAAACCCCCACTCTTTCGCTGAATGAATGGTTCAGTGTGTGTTCACCGTCACGATCGAGCTCAACTCAACGAAAACCTCAACGATTAAATTTTGAATATAAAACCCAAAACTTTTACAAATTGTGTGTGTGAACAACAACGACTATCATCAGGACTTCGCCACGGAGCATTCTACAGGTTAGTGTGGACACGTATTATTTTCTGGAAGGTTTAGATTCTGTACGTGATCATTTTATCGACCAGCATAGCACAGCGATCGGCAATTTCTCACCAGTCATTACGTATTGAACCCTTATATGTAGCATCACTTTAAACTTTAACGGATTCGTTACACACGCATCTATATACATATGTATTTTTCGGAAAATACATATTTTAATTATAATAACTATTCCACTGAAATAACTAGTCCATTGAAAGATTGAGTGGTTTAAGAACTAGTAAGTACTTTTGAAATAAACGCTCTCTGGGTGAAAATGTAGGGAAAGTAGCGATTTACGAAAATGTGTTGTGTTCAGGTATTTTAAAAATAAAACAAAAACCGTTAAAAAAACAAAATTATTTACTATTTAAATACTTGCTATAGCCCCCCCTTGCTCTAATCATAGCTTTCATTCGGTTTTTCATAGACCTGATCAATTTTGTTACTGTGTCTTGAGGTATTCCGTCCCATTCCTCTGATAGGGCGGTCTTCAACTCATTAGTGCTCGAAAGGGCTGGATTCCTGGCCCGGACCCTTCTCTTGAGCTCGTCCCATAAATGTTCTATCGGATTCATGTCTGGACTGAGTGCATGTTCGTCGAACGTGATAGCATGTTCAGTCCATCGTCCGTATATCCACTTCTTCTAGGAAAGCCTGTGTGATACGCGCTGTATGACAACGGGCATTGTCGTGCATTAACATGAAATTTTAGCCGACAAATCCTGCGTACGGAACAACTTGGTCCTGTAGAATGTCGGTAATGTACCGATCAGCTGTCAGCCCTCCTCGGCCAACAACACAACTCGCAACATAACCCAATCATCAGACAACCTGTTCAGCAGTGTTATCAGTTGATTTGAGCGAGTGTTTAACCAGCGCCTACGATTATAGTAGCAAACTACCTACACCACACGCGTCCGTAGCTATGGATACCGGCACCGGCAGTATCTAACCCTCCCCGTCATCAGTATAACTAAAAACACAGCAGTTACCGACCTTTAATCCTGCTAAAAACAACATGAATGCAAGATCATGGATTACTACGGGTGTTAAATACTTTAACAGCGCCATCTAGTGATAGGTGGCACCAAACCTTGATGAATAACATAACGCGAATATTCGATTTGTAGAAATTTCTAGAAGGCTGTTGGTGCCACCGGGCGCTGGGGGCGCTGTACAAAAACCATATAAGGCCAAGTAACGGTTAAATGTTCGCATTACCTTCATCTTTCGTCTCTTAACGAAAATTAAAACTCTTAATAAACATTGATTTTCGTTAATATGTATTTGTTATTTTGAATTAATACAACATTATGTACTACATATGCATAAAAACCGCTATTTTTCATACATGCGATTATCCGGATTTTCTATTATCCGAATGCCTAACGACAACAATTAGTCCGGTTAATCGAGTTTCTACTGTAGTTTTAAGCCTAGATGTCAATAATATTTTGTTGTTTCAGTAAACAACAACTATTCAATCAGTCTCCAGTACTTTGCACATCTTCTAGTGGCGTAGTTAAAACTTGGTCTGTCGAAAATGTGTCACAACTATTGAATATAGTCTCGAAGGCGATTGTAATCGATATAGTGGCCCAAGAAAACTGTGATTACATGACCTCCACCTCATATAATGAACCTTCTGTTGGACATCTCTATTATTTGTTACATCGCTATTTGAGATTGATTTGTAGTCTATAAAAAAAAGTATAAGAATTACACGATTATTGGGAGAATGGCTTCCGTGGTTTTATTATTAAATCCCAATAGCACGCTTCCACTGCGCAAATAATGAAGGTGAAAAGAAAAGCGAGTGCTAGTATTAATTTAGTAAAAAATACCTCCCATATTAATAGAAGGGGATTCCTTCTCAAACTGGAAGTTCCGTATCAAAATTTTACTCCAAGAGAAAGAGGTTTATCACGTGATCGATAAAGCATATAAGAAGAAGGATGAAGATAAAAACAGTGATAACAAAGCTAAGTGCTTGATTGTACAGTGTCTGAGTGACAAATATTTAGAAATCGTAAAAAACTGTAATTCAGCATTAGAAATGATTAATGCCCTGGAACAATTATTTGAAAGAAAAAGTGTGCTCAGCAAACTAAATTTAAGAACTTATAACATTAAAATGTACATTCGGCACGAAATTGCAGGACTTTATTTATTTATTTATACTTCGGACAGAAACATGTACAAGATGGACTTAATGCCTTAGGCAACTATAGTATACGAGTATACTAGTCTTTATGACTTTTGACAGCATAATAAGTGAAATAACTGGATTGGGAAGTACAACAGAAGAAGAAGACAAGATTTGTTACTTGTTAGCGGCTATGCCACCAGAATATGAAGCTGTAATAACGTCAATTGAAACTATGTCCTCCGATAACAAGATAAATATTGAATTCATCAAAGCGAGGTTGTTGGATGCCGAAATAAAGTTTTCCAATAAACAATCAGCAGTAGAACAAACATTCTCATGCTATACATGTGGAAAAAGAGGCCACAAATCATATGAGTACAACACAAATTTTCGGGGACAAGGAGACAGAGAACACTTACAGGGACAAGGATATCATGGACAAGGACGAAGTCAGAGAACATCATATGGACAAAGACCAGGTAATACAAGAGGACGAGGAAGAGCATGGCAGAGAAGACCGATGATACGAGGACGAGGAAGAAGTGCACCAAGTAGAGCAACCTGTGCAATGGATGATGACAAGGTAACAAATGAACAGTGGCTATTTACAGCTTTTGGGGAAAACGAAGAAGAGAAACATAATGATGGTATAAATGATTGAACAATCAGTCAATTGAAAGTGTGTACAAGGTGCGCTTGTTTTTTTATAATAAGATTATGTTCTAGCTCTAAAAACAATATATAGTTGTGTGATATTTTTAACGTGTTTTCACGATGAGTGATAGTACTCAAGATAAAAAAAGAATTTATCTGGCTGTCAGAATTTAATAAGAAAAAGAAAACAAGAAGAACGTGATAAAAATACAACTAAAATAAGTAAATATTTTACGGCTCTACCATCCACTTCCAAAGAATCATTACAGACCGAAACCAGACATTTTATCGATGAAGATGTTATAAAATCTGAATTTACGAAAAGAAAATAAATAAAAGTAAATATAACTTTAGTCTGTTTAAATGTCAAAATAAAAAGAAAATCTTTTTTAATTTCATTACTAGCCCTGCCCAGCTTGGGACTAGACGGCGGAGTTTGATTGTCGAGAAATATTTATTTATTTATTTTATCATACATAATAATTCATAGATAGATAAATCAGTTTATTCAGACAGGTAGATAAGTACTCATATGTCTTTGTTTGTCTGTCTTTAATTTAAGATGATGCCGCTGAAGTTACATCCGTGCCCCTGCCTGATACACCATTGTCACCACCAAGCCAATTATCGTCACCAATACCAACTTTTTCCAAAGATGACCCTGGACTTTGGCCAAAAGTTTTCAATGCTACTTTGATCCAGTATTTAATAGAAAATCCGATTAAACAAATTTAACAGTATAATTTTCCGCGTGACTCTAGGGGGCAAAATTTTCCGAGTATTATTATAAAAGGCATTTAGGAAACGTTGAATAGTATCACAGAGAATGGCTGCTGTATTCAGTGTCCAAAAATGCCGCTTATTGCTTCTGTTGTAAGCTATTGGAATCAAAACATAACAATAAATTCTGTGAGGGAATTAGTGATTGGCAACATCTAGCTTTGTATTGCAGCAGACATGAGAAAAGTTCTGTTCATTTCAATAATTATAAAAAATGGACAGATTTATGTCACGCTCTTAAAAATAAAAATACTATTGATAGTATTCAACAAAAACTTTTAGAGGCTGAAAAGCAGCGCTGGTACGATGTAATCAAAAGAGTAATATATGTGGTTCAATTTCTAAGTACACAAAATAGCTTTTCGTGGCCAAAGCCAAAAATTATACGACCGTAACAATGGTAATTTTTTTTAAATGTATTGAACTGTTGTTGGAAAATTTGATCTTTCAATGACTGAACATATACGGCGCAACATCTAATTTTGTCCGATTTCGTTGAAATTTTTGCCACACCTCCGCTCCGTCGGTCTCCTTGCGTCCCTCATCAGCAGTAGTACTCCTCCAGTACCTGAAAATAAAATTAAAAACACTCATTCTTCATACAAATAAATTTGAAATCACACTTTTTGATAAAAAACTTTCGTTTTTTGTATTGGACCCCTCTGGTTTTTCAGTTTAAACGAGCTTATCTCGTTGAGGTGCATCTTTTGACGTATCTCGCTGCACTCTGCGGCAAAAAAATTGCCCACCCACCCACTTGTCACTCGCCAGCTAGGCCCGGTCTATTTTTACTAATAATTTTAATTTTTTTTTGATAAAATCTCTAAATCTCTGCATCAAACATTATTACTGGAGCACCTACCGCACACATGAAATATAATTAAAATCATTGATAAACAAATTACAGCTAAAACGTCAACTCAAACTTTAAATTTATAATAAATTACAACCTTTTTAAATATGTTCGGGATGCGTACTCCCACTAAGAAAAGGCCTTCAGCCGAAGTACCGGAGGCCAGAGAGCCACCGTTGATTGACCTCTCAGCAAGCCCGGAGCTCCCAGACCAGCCGGGACCCTCCGGAACATCTATAGACGTCGGGACGCAAAACTCACCGGTGTGGCGGAGTATCGGAAAGGGAGAGGCTGAGAAGACACAGCCCCAAACCATCGCTCCGCCTATCCCTAGAGCCACCGAGCCGTCTATCCCAAGAGCCACCGAGCCGTCTATCCCAAGAGCCACCGAGCCGTCTATCCCAAGAGCCACCGAGCCGCCTAAGGAGGTGCAAAGGTTTGCCGATAGGATCTCGGAGGCGCGGGCCTGCGTACTAAAGGCCAAAATGGAATGGAAAGATTGATGGAGGAAAGTGAAAGAATGAAAGGACATGAAAGAAAGGGGGATGAGAGGACCGGTGTAAACACCGACCCAACCATCCTAGCGCAATTAGAGAAGCACACGAAGCTGCTCAAAGAAAGTAACGAGAGAATGACAGATATGAAGGAAGCCATAGAAAAACACAGCCTAGTCTTGGAGCAAACGAAGACGTACGCGAGTGTAGCCGCGGCCCCAAGCGGAAATCCGAGTAGGAACACGCTGCACTCGGTCGTGGTTACCTCGAAGAACGATACCGAGACTGGCGACGAAGTGCTTGAGAAAGTTAGAAAGGCTATCGACGCGAAAGAGGGATGGGTGAAAGTAGAAAAAGTAAGAAAGGCAAAGGACAGGAAAATAATAATGAGATTTGGCACGAAAGAAGAAAGGAACAAGGTCTGCGATAGGCTTCAGAAGGAAGGTGGATATATATATCTATATCCTATATATATATATATATATATATATATATATATATATCCACCTTATCACCCTGTCCTCTCCGGCTTTTAAGTTGTGGAAGACGTCCCCGTTTTGGTTCTTCAAGGCCTTCACGACGTCCTTGTCCGTGTTGGCCATGAGTATGTTCCTGAGGACCAGGAGTGGGTCTTTATTTTGGACCTCTTCCACTACCAAATTTCCACCTTCCTTCTGAAGCCTATCGCAGACCTTGTTCCTTTGTCATATTCATGTCATGTATGTGCTTATTCTGTTCCTGAGACAACAAGTTAGAATAAGGAAAGGCACATAAAACAAATTGACAATTATATTGGCTGTGTAAGTCAAGCAACTTGTCGAAACTATTAATAATGCTCTTTTTCCGAACATTTAAACTATCTCCACAAAGTATGATAACAGTTGTATTATGATGAAGTTTGTGAATTAACATTTTTAATTAATTGCTCATAAGAAGCACCGGGATAACATTTGTTTACAACCTTTTCTTTTAATACGTTATTAATAAGAGGGCCGAAACCTTGACCAATTTTATCACTAATAACAATAGTTTGTTTTACCAAGTCCAGTGTTTGTAATGTTAGATTTGTCGATTTAGTGTTCAACTCTGTCTGTGAAGCAGAGCTAAAATTTGCGTTGGAACAGGTACAATGATTATTTACAAGAGAGTCAAGCTGGTCACTATTATATTCGCTTAATTTTATGAGTTCATCTGCCGCTGAAATATGCTCGTTAATTTGTAATTGAGCATTATAATACTGTTTATGAATAGCTTCTAAGGAGCTCTTCAAATTATTTATTTCTTTGAGAAGATGTTGCGTATCACTCTCGTACAAATCCCTACTTTGCTGAAGGCTAATATTACATGTTTCTAATTTTTCGACTAAATTAAACCGTTAAAGAATTTATATATATATATCTATACCCAAGAAGAAAAATAAAGAATTACTTACCTTACCGTGGTTGTCCAAAGAACTCGAACGCCTGAAGAAAGAAGTCGTCACCAAAAAACGTAGAATCCGCGTAGAATGGCGCCGCGCCAGTCCGTAAGTTGAAGGTCGTAAACGAGTACCTCGAAGCCAAAGGACCGCACGTCCCGCCATGAGGACCTACCCCTAGTGAAGGACGGGAAGGAGATGACCCAGCAGGAATCCGTGCCGATCCTGGCGGAGACCTTTTACCCGGAGGACCTGGAAAGTGGGGAAAACTCCAACCACCGACAAACGAGAAACTCGGCTGAGCTCGTGAGTGAACGAGCGGGTCCACGACGAACATCACGACCCGCCTTTTACGCTTCACGAGCTGAGACTCGCGGTGGACGGTTTTAACCCCAAAAAGGCCCCCGGGTCGGATGGTTTCACCGCCGACATGTGCAGTCAGGTCATCTCCAAGGATCCCGAACTCCACTTAGCCCTGCTAAATAAGTGCCTCGAGCTGTCGTGCTTCCCAACAGCGTGGAAAGAAGCCACGGTAGTCGTGCTACGAAAGCCGGGATAAGACTATTACTCCAATATGGCTATTACTCCGGTAATGGGGAAGATCTTTGAGAAGATGGTGGTCCGAAGGCTGCAATGGCACCTGATTCCTCGGATGAGTACTCGCCAGTACGGATTCATGCCCCAGAAGAGCACCAAGGACTCCCTCTATGACCTTATGCAGTGCATCCGCGACGGTCTAGCAAACAAAAAGCTGATTGTCGTGGTGTCACTGGACATAGAGGGAGCCTTCGATAGCGCCTGGTGGCCAACTATCAGAGTCCGTCTGGCTGAGAAAAGGTGTCCGGTAAATATCAGAAGATTGCTCGACAGCTACCTTCGGGACCGGAGGGTGAGGGTGAGGTACGCCGGTGAGGAGTACGCCAAAAGCACCAACAAAGGTTGCGTAGAAGGCTCCATCGGCGGACCCATCCTCTGGAACCTTCTCCTCGACCCATTACTGAAGGGGCTCGAAAAACGAGGCGACTACTCACAAGCTTTTGCTGATGACGTGGTACTGGTGTTTGCCGCCGACTCGGCGCTGGAGGTGGATCGACGTGCCAATGACACCCTCACCTTTGTGCTGGAGTGGGGTGTCAAAAACAAACTAAAATTCGCAGCTCATAAAACCAAATCGATGATAATCACAAAAAAGCTAAAATTTGCCACTCCGCGCCTGACCATGGGCGGTGTCGACATTGGCACGTCAGACGAGATCAAGATCAATCCTGGGGCTCACCATTGACAAAATACTGACGTTCAATGCCCACACTGCGAACACATGCAGAAAGGCGTTGAACATATATAAGCAATTGTCCAGAGCCGCCAGGATAAGCTGGGATCTCCATCCGGAGGTCATACGTACCATCTACACGGCCACAGTGGAGCCAGTCATCTTGTACGCCTCCAGCGCCTGGGCGCCGGCGACGAAAAAACTTGGAGTGCAGCGGCAGCTGAACGCGGTCCAACGAGTATTTGCACAGAAGCTATGCGGGGCCTATCGCACCGTCTCCCTGAACGCGGCACTGATGCTGGCGGGGATACTACCTCTCGACCTCCGGATCCAGGAGGCGGCCGCCCTGTTCAAGGCGAAGAGAGGGGTCCCCCTGACAGTGCTAGGCGATAGGGAGATGGAACACGCAGTGGCCATCTGCGCAGAAGCCAGCTTTGGAATCCTCGGTGACTCGCGTTCGGCGTTCGAAACGGTCGCAAAACGGTCGTAGAAGCCCGCCGCAATATACAACGCGGCACACTCCAGAACAAGGAGATATCCCTGTTCTGGATTAAAGCACATGCGGGCCTGGAGGGGAACGAGCGAGCGGACTATCAGGCCAAAGAAGCTGCCCTGCGCCTAAAGAGACGCCCCGAACACGACGCGTGCCCGGTTTCATTCGCCAAGCGAGAGCTCCGTAAGCAATCGCTGGACGAATGGAACCGGAGATACAAAGCCTTACCGCCGGAACCACCAAAATGTTCTTTCCCGACGCGGTGGAGGCCTACGCGGTTGTCCGAAAGCTCCGCCCGGCAGGCATAGTCACGCAGGTGCTGACGGGGCACGGTGGGTTCTCCGAATACTTACACAAGTTCAAGTGCAAGGAAGACCCATCGTGCTTCTGCGAACCGGGCGTGAGCCAAAGCATCGGACAAATCCTAGCCGAGTGCCCCGCGTTCGGGAAAGAGCGATTCGAAGCAGAAACCCTGATTGTAGAAAATATGAAGTCGCAGAACCTGAAAAACCTAATAAAAGGCAAACACTCGCAACAACCATTCTTAGACTATTGTATAAAGGTGGCTGAAAGTGTGATAGGAAAGAACAAGACAATAAAGTAAGATGAATGAAAGATATGTATGAAAGGAGAAAAAACAAAATAAGTTGCGTTGTTTTCACTTCTATTACTTTTATTAATTATAACTTTGCTTATTTACTCTACTTTACTAAGTTACAATTATAGCTTAATATAACATTACTTATGAATAACTTTCACCTGTTTAACTATTTTATTTACTCTATATTAATTTACTGTGTTTTGTGTTTAACTGTAACTTCAAAAAAAATAAAAAAATATTGTGTTTGTGTACTTAGAATAACGTAGCATTACTATATAATTAAGTTAATTTACTGTACCTATTTATATTTTTTAAGCAAGTATTTATACATATTTTTAAGTTTAGTATATATTTATTATTTATTTATGCATCTATTATATTTACTGTAGTTATTAATAGTAGTATATTATTAGTTATATTTAAGTAAGTATTTATTATTTATTATATAGCTATTATTTATTTATGTAATTATATGTATTTACAGTAGTCATTATTAACCTTTAACTATGGACGTGGAGTCTCACAGGCTACTCGATGTTTTCGTTTTCTTAGTTTCACCTAATTCCCCCCACTCCCCGCGATTGAGCGGCTCAGTAGCTTTTGTTTTAGTTGTAAAACTACCAACGAGGGAGGAGGTTGCGTCTTCCGATGAATAACACGTAAGTAATAACCATCAAAATATTGACCGGAGCCTGTCAGGCTACACGTCCATTTTTGCCCTATGAGATATTTTTTAAGAGCGATTATATTTGTTTCAGATTTTATAGTACAAAATGTCAAAAATCAATAAAGCCGGTAGTTCTAGATTAAAACGACCATCTACGAGGTCTGTTCAGAGCCCTGCGAGAAAAACTTTTTGTGCAGGAGATCCATCTTTCGAACAAGAAGTGAGTGAGTTGTTGTTAGCTTCGGATCAGTCTGACAATGAAGAGAATATTGATGATTTTTTTGTATTAGAGACCGAACTGATACAAAATCATGAAAGTGACAATGATGAAGATTACGACCAAGATCAGGATCAAGACCAGGACCTAGGAGAAGAATCGGGTCATGATAGTTCGAACAGCATTCAACTAGCGGAGTTAGTGACAACTAACTATTACTATGGCAAAAATAGGTATAAATGGGCCAAGACACCGCCTTCGGCTACCCCACAACATAATATTATAACATCTCGTGCAGGTTCTTCAAAATTGTCTCCTGAAGATGGTAAAGATCACTACAGTATTTGGAATAAGCTTTTCGATGAAGAAATGCTCCAGTGCATTCTAACTTGGACCAATGTTAGAATTTCTAGTTACAGAACCAAGTTTGTCCGTTATAACAGACCTGAATTGAATGATTTGGACATGGTTGAACTCAAAGCCTTTATTGGTCTTTTGTTTTATTCAGCTGTTTTAAAATCAAATGATGAAAACACGAGTTACCTGTTCGCTTCAGATGGCACAGGTTGTGAAATATTTAGGTGCGGAATGTCAGAGACAAGATTTCTGGTTTTGTTATTTTGTTTACGATTTGACAACCCAGATGATCGTGAAGAGAGGATGAAGACCGATAAGTTGGCTGCCATATCCCCTATTTTCAATAAGTTTGTGAGTAATTCTCAACAGTTATATGAATTGAGTGAATGTGCCACAGTGGATGAAATGCTCGTCAAATTTCGAGGAAGAAGTCACATGAAATTATACATGCCAAAAAAGCCTGGTAAATATGGATTGATAATACGAGCACTATGTGATGCCAATAACTATTATTTTTATAATGGGTATATTTACTCTGGAAAAGACTCGGATGGTATCGGATTGACAGCAAAAGAAAAAACATTTCTAGTTCCAACTCAGTGTGTCCTACGCCTCACAAAACCTATTCAAGGAACCAACCGTAATGTGACGGCTGACAATTGGTTTTCATCTATAGAGCTCGTAGATGAACGACAATGAAACCTAAATCAAGTTGTGGTATATGTACGCTGATTTTAATGAGTGTATTTAGTTTTTGTCATTAATTTAATTTAAATAATACTTTAAGTTATACTGTAAATTAGTTCGAATTTAATAAGGCTTTTAAACTTAAGACTTTCAAGGAAAATTATAAAATTAAGTTTAACGACTGGGCAACAGTTGGTATTTATACAAGTAGAGCTATGTTGTATGAGCTGTATGGTATAAAGAAATACAATCAAAATGTCGACATTATTGAGTATGTAAGAAAATATTCCAAAGTGTTTAAAAAAGCTTGCACTTCGGCAAAATCTATATATCTAAGAAATAAGATAAGCCAATCAAATAATAAAGTAAAAACTACTTGGAACATAATTAATTCAGAAAGAGGTAAAGCTCAAAACAATAATAAGCGCATTGAATTAAATATTAACGGAAATATTATGTGTGAAGATGATCAAATTGCACTTGCTTTTAATAATTTTTTTACTGACATACCTATAGCCACAACCAGCTCCTTGGATTCTTCACCAGCAGATGCTGAATCGTTGTTAAAAACTAACGTATCAGAGTGTAATGAATTGTTTAGGTTTAGGCATATCACTCCTTACGATGTCATCAAAACTTTTAAAAGTTTAAAAGTTAAACGGACTGGCGACTTATGGGGTATATCAGTAACAGTTTTGCAGGATATAATTGATAATATTGCTCCCCATTTAGCTCAAATTTTTAACCGATGCGTAGATTTTGGTAAATTTCCGGATTTAATGAAACATAGCAAAGTTATACCTTTGTTCAAGGCCGGAGATCCTAGTGATCCAACCAATTATAGGCCCGTTTCTATCTTGCCAGCCCTAAGCAAAGTATTCGAAAAGATTATTTTAACGCAACTACTTGCTCACTTTAATTTAAATAAACTTTTACACAGTGAGCAGAACGGTTTTACTAAAGGTCGCTCCACTATTGATGCCGGGGTAGCACTCTTAAAACAAATTTTCAACGCTTGGGAAAAGTCGCAGAATGTTATTGGAGTGTTCTGTGATTTATCTAAAGCTTTTGATTGTGTTGACCATCAGACACTTTCGCGTAAATTAGACTATTATGGAGTTAAGGGTGCAGCACTTAATTTGATGAAATCGTATCTTAGTGAGAGAACTCAAAGTGTTAATGTGAATGGAGTTAAATCATCTGGTTCTCCTGTGCATATGGGTGTACCCCAAGGCTCTATTCTAGGGCCTTTTCTGTTTTTAGTATACATCAATGACCTACCATTTTACGTAAGAAATACCTGTGGAATGGTACTGTTTGCTGACGATACCTCACTGATTTTTGGTGTTGATAGACTGAAATACAATTATGACGATGTAAACGGTGCATTAGCCCAGGTATTAAATTGGTTTACTGTTAAAATTTGCATTACCCAATGTTAAAAAACTAGGCTGTAGTATAATGTTAGACAACGAAGCTCTTAGCCTTGTTGAGTCAACAGTTTTCTTAGGAATTACTTTAGACTCAAAACTTCAATGGGGGACACAAATATCATGTCTTGCGGGAAAACTTAGTTCAGCAGCTTACGCAGTTAGAAAAATCAGGCAGATTACAGATGTCGATACGGCTAGATTAGTTTATTTTAGCTACTTTCATAGTGTTATGACCTACGGCATTTTGCTTTGGGGTAAAGCTGCTGATATAGAAACCATTTTTATATTGCAAAAAAGAGCTGTTCGAGCAATTTATAATTTGAGTTCTCGAGCTTCCCTCAGAGAAAAGTTTAAACAAATTGATATCCTCACAGTTGCATCGCAGTATATTTATGCAAACATAATATTTGTACATCAAAATATAAGTCTTTATGTCAAAAAGAGTGATATGCACTCCATCAATACTAGAAATAAGGATAAATTTGTCACTTCTGCATATAGACTGCCTTTATTGCCGGCTCTTATCAGTAATAGCAACCTTCCGAACCGGTGGTAGAATCTGACCATTCATAAGCGCCTGTGAAGGCCTATTTGAATAAAATATTTCATTTCATTTCATTAGTGTAAATTATAAGCGTTAATTAGTTTAATTAATTTGTTACAGGAGGAACAGTACATTTTATATGTTGGAAAGAATGCTTAAAATACAGGATTATCTATGCCTGTACGCATGTAAACACAACATCTCTCAGTTATCTCCTGAAGAATGGCTGCAGCTTAAAAAAATAGTGACTATACTTCAACCTTTGGAAGAAATTACCCGAAATATGAGTGACAATAACACCAGTATCTCATCAGTAATTCCACTTATACACACCCTAAAGTATACATTACACACCGAAGGCAGTAAACAAGACACAAATGTAAAATTTCAAAGTATAATAAAATGTACCGTCGATCAATTAAACTCCAAATTTGGTGACCTTCAATCAAACAATTTCTTTGCAATAGCAACATATCTAGATCCTCGCTATAACACATTTTTTTTAATGAAGTGGTTAAAGAGAATATTGAAACAGAAATAATGTCACTATTTGATGCAGATACATCTAAAAACGAGGCTGACAATATTGCCGTTTCTGTAGAAAAACGGGCATGAATGGAATTACCAGCAGAAGCTAGCCATAGTAATTTCCAAACAGTTTTGTCTAATATATTGTTAGGTAGTGATGAAGACAATGATAATACCGCATCTGAAAAATGTTCAGCTCTTGACAAATTCGTTGTAATGAAAAGTGTACTATATGAGTTCATTTTCATTATGTCCAATTTAATTTCTTGTTTAATGCAATTTAAGCAATAAAAAAATGTTGGCATATTTGGAAATATTTTCATTGCTTGTGTTTTATTTTATAATTGAAAATTGAAATGAAAAAAAAATTACTAAATAATGTTTTATTTGTCCTTAAATAAAAATTATCTCCCATGCCACCACTTCTGACCCTCCGACTCAGCCTTCGGTTCCGATAAAACTACCTCCGTTACATCCCTGCTATAAATGATCTGAAGTCCGCTTCTCAAAAGAAATGAATGTATTTTTTTTATATATTGGATCAAGCTTTATCCTCCGTAGACGAAAGATTTAATTAATTGAATAATCACAAAGACGTGTTAAATTTTTTATTCAAACTAAGTGATGACCAAGATCAAAGTCGATTAAGAAGTAGCTGTCATCGTTTGCAAAAAATAGTTTCTGCAAATGATTCATAGGATATTAACGCCGATGATTTGTGTGAAGAAACAGTGTCGTGTCAGTCTCTTTTTAAAAAAATTAATAATGATGTGGTGAAAATTCTCGAATTCATATATTTAAACATTTTGACAGCTGTTTGCCCTAACATCACCAGAGCATTACGAATTTTGCTAACTATGCCAGTTACCATAGCAAGCGCGGAAAGGTCCTTTTCTAAATTAGAACTTATTAAAAATTACCTGGGCTCAACAATGAGCCAGGAAAGATTAACAAATTTAGCAACAATATCCATATAGGAGGCCATATTAGACCATATAGACATATACGAGATTATTAAGGATTTCGCAAACAGAAAAAGCGAGAAGAGTGTAAATAATATAATTTAGCAGACTACAAAGAGAAAGAAAGATTAAAATACCTCAGAAAAAAGGAAAAAGGACAGAGAAAATGCGTTAAGGATATGACTCCTCGTGAGCATAGAAAAGTAAAAAAAAACTGGATCGCCTACTCGGCGGCTCATAGGCAAAATAAAAAAAATTATACACAAGCTGATCAATACATGGGTGAAAATACGCCACTATTATCTGACCAAGAAAACGATCCTCAGGTCCCAGAAGAAATAAATCTCGAGCGACAACCAGATGGCATAAATGTCCCTCCTATTGCTGATCGAAGACAAGCTGAAGCAAGAAGAAGAATTATTGTACAGCGGAAGATAAGAAATAAACAACTACAGAAGAAGAACCTTGTTATTACTGAACTAAAGAAAAAACTAGCTAACCAAAGACAGAAGTATAAAAGACTAAAACACACTATTAAGAGATCCAGGAGGGCACTCACACCCAGAAGCAAAATTCAAGAAATAGCGAACGATCCTAATAAGAAAGCAGAATTGGTTAAAAAAGCACTATTTGGCGAAATCATTCAGACACAAATCTTAGAGAAAAAAAAGGAAACAAAAACACATCAGGAGAAAAACAATTTAAAAAAGGCTCTCTCTGGTTCTATAGTAAAAAAATATAAAATATGGAGATCAGGAGGCAAAGCTATGATAAGTTATGATTTGATTACACAACTTGAAGAGCGTGATCTACCAAAACTATTTCAACATGAACTGAACATAGTACACCAATACAATACTATCAAATCTCTCAAGGAGTCACTTACAGAGAAAGACGCAATAATTCATATGGATTTCTCCGAAAATTGGAGAACAAAATGCAACCAGGAAATCCAATCCTACCATTTTGGTGGATCTCGCACACAATTTCGCTACATACTGTGGTAGTCTACATGAAAGATAAAACCACTTCGCATTGCACCGTGTCATTAAATTTAGCCCATGGTGCCGGAGCTATTTGGGCACATTTAGAACCAGTGCTTACAACGTTACAAAAACAAAACAATGTTCTATATTTTGGGGTGCAAGATTCAGAATTTTTATCCGCTCACTATAAAGTATTCATGGAATTTTCACGAGGCCGGCCATGGCAAAGGAGCCCCAGATGGAGTTGGAGCAACATGTAAATGTAGTGCAGACCAACTTATAGCACAAAATGGTGACATAACCAACTTACATGACTTTGTTCGTGTACTTCGTGAAAAATGTCCAGGAATAAAGATTTCTATCATTGAAGATGTCGATATAGAAAGAGTGAATAACATGATCAAGGAGAATGAGGATAAGCAGAAACCTTTTAAAGGTACGCTTTTGGTACATCAAGTCAGAGGTAATGTTTATATCCCGAATAAACTTGAAATGAAAACATTGAGTTGCTTCTGTGATGATGACGGCTGTGACTATTTTAAATTAGGGACTTTGGAATACCAGACCAACATAAATCGCCTTCAAGTATCTTCGGTATTTTCAGATTCCGAAGATGATATGCCATTAGCAAGTATGAGTCGTGACTGACAAGAAATATCTAAGACCAACTATGCCAGTGGAGATTATGTTTTGGTGAAATTAACTGTAGGAAAAAAAGAATACCGATACGCTGCGGTTTGCTCCAAATACGATGATGAAGATGGAGAACTGACAGTTGCGGTCTTCAAGTTTGCAACGACGATGGGACAGAATTCAAACTCAATAAGAATGATACCGCTGACGTGCCGTATGAAGACGTAATAGAAAAACTGCCAGTTCCTAAATTAGCAATTAAAAGAAATAGGTCATTTTATAAATTTAACAATCCAGTTAATGTTGTTGAAAAGTAAGAGTGGTTGATAAGATTTCAAGTAACTATTTTTTCTATTGATAAAATGAACAAGACTGTAAGTTTGAGTTTTTAAAGTACAATTTGTTAGAAGATAAAAATATTTTTTGTTAATTGTTACATAGTGTAGGTAATGTTTTGTTAGATATGATAATACAAAATATGTTTCATTTTGAGATCTCAAGTAGTGTAAAGTACCTATGAGTACACATGTGATTTCTATTGTTTAAGTAAGTCAAGTAACTACGTACGAGTATTATAAGATTCAGATTACCTATTGTTATGTATTGATTAAAATAATATGACTGCAATATTGTGTCCTTAAAGGACAATTATTTAGAAGATAAAAATATTTTTTCGTTCAATGTTATATATAGTGTCATATTTTGTAAGATATAATTATACAAAATGTGTGGTTTTTGTGATCTCAAGTAATTAAAAGTGCTGTGATTGTGGTTAGTAAGTGAAACCTGCTTATCATTAATCAGTATCTAAGTAAATACTTTACTAAAGACTGTTTTATCTATAATTTGATGTGATTAAACAATAAATATGTTAATTAAAAAGATTATAGCAAGAATGACTGAATAAAAGCTCATTATATAAGATACACATGTGAGTTTATTGCACTAACGATGTAAGACGTCAGTCCCTGTCACAGCCTGTCAGTCCCTAGAATACATATTTAATAAAAACTCGAATTTCTCTTCAAATATCAAATAAAGTGACTGGCCCTTTTGCATACTCAAAGTAAACCATTATAATAACTGCACTTTACAAAAAAGGTTTTAATTAATACCTAATAACAGCAATGGCAAAATTTGTGTGAAATTTGCCCAACTTTTATGGAACCACCCATAAGTTGAAACATGAAGATTCGTGAAAAAAAGAGGCGCTTCATATGGTTCGCACACAGGCGCTGTGGGGGGTCGGCGCGGCCCTGGTTCCAGTGGATTCGAGAATGGTTTTGATTTACAATTGGACCCGGTAGGTGGCGCTGCGATCTAATTCCTGCATTGTTTTTTTTTTTATGAAACTTTACTGGACTTATTTCGACAGGACAACGTCTGTCGGATTAATCGTCCCCCACGGTTTCACCCGCGTTCCCGAGGGATGTAACATTTTCCCGGCACAAAAAGTATCCTATGTTATTTCTAATACCTTCATGAATATGTGTACAAAGTTTCATGATGATCGGTTAAGTAGCTTTCGCGTAAAAGCGTAACAAACAAAATAAACACACATTCACATTATAATATTACTAGCTATCCCCCGCGGTTTCACCCGCGTTCCCGAGGGATTTTCCATTTTCCCGGGATAAAAGTATCCTATGTTTAATACCACCAAGAATATGTGCAGAAGATTAAACAAATTACTTACATGAAGTTGTTACTTGTTTAAAATGGATAGTAAACATGTCAAATTATCGAAAAATGAAATCACAACATAAATACATAACGTCACGACCTTTATCCCAAACAGGGTGGTCAGAGTGGTCAAAAATGTATGCGCTTGAGTGCTCCAATCATAAAAAAGGTTCAATGCTTCATTTCAATATTGTATCGTAGTACAGAACCCTTCGTCAGCAAGTCCGCCATGCACTTGGTCGCGTTTTTAATCTAAGTGTTTATAATTAAAAAAACTCAATTAGCTGTGGTCAATATGATGTATACTTGTTTAATAAATAAAAATAAATGTTTACTTATGTAGGTACCTCTATTGATAAAGTGGCACAGAAATCTGGTTGTGGAGAGCCATTATCAGTGTTTTATGGTGTCCATTCATGTCATCCATGGAGGCCATTTTTCGGAGATTCTCACGGTGGAGCTACAGCTGTCCGCAGGTGTGTAATAAACATACACGTGGCACATACCTAGCATCAATCTAGTAGCAAATTAGCCTCCAATTTGATACCGAGAGCATTGCACAATCGCTTCAAAACAATAATTAACATATCACAAATTCTTATATTTCCCATTTCAGAGACATTTCAAGACGGCGATACAGACACCCGAGAGACCCAGAGGCAGAATACAAGACCTAAATTGTAAATTAAAGAAAGCATTATTTAAACCTTAATAGAAGCTTTGTAATCTTGTTAAATATTAAATCAATATTTTCATATTTTTTCCTGTTTTTATTTCACATTATATCCTATAGTTAGGTTCCTATGAAAGTAAATAAACAGTTTGGCATTTAGGGAAAGAAATACATGGGTTAGGGACTGTCCTTGATGGCTTAACCAGTGGCGGATTTACCAGCAGACTGAGTAGGCTGGAGCCTAGGGCGGCAAATTTTAAGGGGCGGCAAATTTAGTTCATACATTTTTTATTTCGATTTACAAATTTAAAAAAAAATATATTATACACACATAATACAAATTTTGAAAATTCGAGAGAAATTAAAATATTTAACAAAAATCGAAATATTCTTATATATAGTGCTAATTAATAAATATTTCAACATCTCTGCATGAACAATTCTTAAACGCTTTACTAAGTATACAATAATGATTATGAACTTTTAGAATATCGCAATAGCGATTCGATATTATAATCGAAATTTAGTAATTTTTACATATATTCTTCACTGATAACTGCTATAATTTTTTCTACGTGTACCTAATAATTATGAGATCTGCTTACCCAATTCAATCGATATAATATCGATGGTCTAATAAAAATACTGACTAAAATTGACTAATTTTCATTAAATGAAAAACTAGTTCAATATCTTATAGAGATCACATTAATCGAATAACTGATAGTTGAACGACTGTGACTTGACAATAAAAAAATTCCCTCCACAAAATATGAAGTGAAACAATTTGCTCATTAGAAAATTGATACATTTTATCAGTTCATTATTTTATTTGTAGTAAGAAAAAGTTTGGAAAATCCAAATGAGCAGGCCTTAAGCGCTCATGTCGTACACGAATTATATAAATTAAATGTTTACATCAGTAGATTTGATAACTTTTTCGCAAAGCCAACTTTTTCAGAAAATGCCAATCGTAATGAATTAATTATAATAAGATAAAACAATACTCAGCTGCAATTTTTTATTCAACGGCTCCTCTCCAGTTAAACAAGTATATTAAAAAAAAATTGAAGTGAAAAAATGATTTTTTCGAAAGTTATCGTGTTTACTGTGAACACGATCATCCAAAATCTATACGATATGGCATTAAAATTACTTCCTTTTAAATAAAAAATAATTAATCATAACCGAAAAAATAATTTTTTAAGTTCAGCGATCATTTTTCTTTCCGATACGTTGCTTTTTAAATAATATTCATGTACATCATATTTGTTAGGTACGGTTTAATGTGAGAAAACATCGGATTCAGATTTTTAGGCAAGAGTAGAGAGACTACGCGCTTGGCACTTAAGGCATGCAATTGCGTAGTCGTATTTGTATTGTAACGCCAGAACAAACGACATGACGATTCGGTAAGAGCAGGCCCGGTCAACTGTCTATGACCTTGGACACGACGTGGGCTGGAAAGAGTGACAAGAATAGCGATTGTTGCCGCCTCTGTCTAACATGATGACAGACACTTTAATGTAACCATGTTAAATAAAATGAAATATTAACGTTATTCGTTAGCTTTTTCTTAAAAATATATACCTTATGGATTAGTCATTTAATAATTATTGGAACAATCAATGATTTTTATTAAATTTGTAAGTAATTATCTACATTTAGAAATATAAATTAATTAATTCTGTTTCTATAATACAATATTAATAGACTCTGGTAGTTTGTTCTGGTAACACTACAAAATTGCTCCTGATGTATACATACGTTGCGTCGAGGCATTGAGTTCGAGAGTAAGTGAGACAGATATAGTGTGGCTATACCAACGAGGAATTCACGTCTTCTATTTAGTTCAAAAACAAGAGAAAAGTCACTTTTGATGTTTGCGCCCTGCAATTTCTAACACTATATTAATACTAATATTTAAGGGAACCCATATTTCTGGTTGTGTACTATAATTTCTTGAAGTGTTTCGTGGATTGTGTGAATAATTTTATACTATAAAATCTCTGGTGAGTACAATAAAAATTTATATTGAATAAATAATTCGAGTGATTACGATGACTCATTCGTAACAAAAACATTTATTTAACTTGATAAGCAAAGCGTGTAAAACTTTGAATTTAATATTGTTTTGTTTCAGTTTTTCAATCAAAAATTGTAAGAATGAGTGATGGACGAAAGCGACTTAGTGGAGCTGAGTACAAGAAAAGAGCAAAAATTAAAAGAGAAGAGCAAAAATAAATCATTCGACAGGCAGTAAAAATTGACAGTTTTTTTAAAACTGAAAGTAAAAGCAGTGTTTTGAGCCCGGAAGCTTCAAATATATGTCTTGATACAACACAATCTAAAGAAGATGTGACCGATATATACTCTGCTGTTCCAGAACAACCGTTGCTCATTAAACATTCTGATTTTGAAAAAACAGATCTTCATGTTTTTGATGGAGAGGCAAAAGAGGAATCATCTATAAGCCTCACAATTGAAGATATGTCTCAGAATCAGACGTCACGTACAAGTAACGTGGAAATACAATCAACCACAAGTCTAAACAAAGATCCAGCGCTGTGGGAAATTAACGATAACTTGCGGGAAGTTATCGCAAGGTACGGTTTTGATCAAAACAAATCTTTTGACTTCTCTAAAAGTGAAAGAATATATTCTGATCAGCGTCGTTTTCTGCCAGTTAGTATTTTCCAAAGAAAAATGAGAAATAATGAAGTGAAAGACAGAAATTGGTCAGTTTATTCTGAAAGTAAAAAATCTGTGTATTGTGGACCCTGTTTGGCATTTGGTCCATTGGAGTGTAGAACTCATTTTGAGAACGGAGGATTCAATGACTGGAAAAATGCAGAACATCGAGTAGCTCAACATGAAAATTCTGCACGTCATAAATCTAGTATCCTTAGTTTGAGAGATAGGAATAAAATTGATGGCCGACTCGATAATCTACTACAGGTCCAGATTGATGAAGAAATTACTTACTGGAGAAATGTTCTGATGAGAGTTGTAGCCGTTGTGAAGCGACTGTGTTCAAGAGGTCTTTCTTTTAGAGGAAAAAATGAAAAGTTCGGAGATCCACATAATGGAAATTATTGTATGGTTTTAGAACTATTAGCAGAATTTGATCCTTTTTTAGCTCGTCATATTGAACGTTTTGGCAATCAAGGATCAGGAAGTACCAGTTACTTATCAAAGACCATTTGCGATGAGTTCATTCTCTTAATGGGTGATAAAGTCTTGAAACAGATTAGAGATGAGATAAAAAAGGCGAAATATTTTTCCCTCATCATTGATTCAACACCAGATATAGCCCATATAGACCAACTTACGCTTGTCATTAGATACGTTTTAGATTCAGGTAAACCCTGTGAAAGATTTCTCAAGTTTTTGCCGTCAGTGGGACATAAAGCAGAAGAAATGTTTTTTGCCATTACTTCTGAACTCGTAACACTGGGTATAAATATTGAAGACTGCCGAGGACAATCATATGATAATGCCGCGAATGTCTGGCATGTACAATGGCTTGCAAGCGAAAATTCGTGACCAAGCCCCTTTCGCTTTTTTTGTGCTATGTTCTGCCCATTCATTGAATTTAGTGTTAACTGCGGCTGCTGAATCGTCTACAGAAGCATGTCGCTTTTTCATGTTGCTACAGGAAATCTACGTTTTTTTTGTGAACTGCACACAACGCTGGCAAAAGTTAATGACTGAAATCGGAAAAGGAAAAAGTGTTAAAAGGGTAAATCTGACACGTTGGTCAGCTAGAGAGGATGCATGTAAAAGTTTAAAAGAATCTTGGCCCGAAGTTCTTAAAACTTTGCAATCCATCAACGATGACTGTACCGAAAAGCCTGTAACGTGACAGGAAGCGGCGGGAATACTTTTGAATTTAGAAAAACTGGAAACGGCAGTAATGGTTGTTGTATGGGATGTTTTTTTGGAGAGAATAAACAAAGTGAATGTTCAAATTCAGACTTCTAGCATAGATTTGATAACCGTTGCTGATCTTTACGAATCACTTCGTAAGTTTTTCATAGCTGAACGAGAGAATTTCAAGTACTTCGAAGAAAAGGCAATCGAGTTAAGTGTATCGAAAGAATATACAAGAGAGATGAAAAAAAGACAACCAAAAAGAAAAAAAAGATTTGATGAGACACCAGATGAAGATATTGGAATAGCTGCGAGTGATTACTTCAGGGTTAATACGTTTCTCGTTGTCATAGATAGACTCATATCCGAGTTAGCAAAACGGCAAGAGGCTTATCAAGGATTTAACGAAAAATTTTCATTTCTTACCAAAATGAATGAGTTGTTACCATCAGTTCTGACAGAAAAAGCCAGTTTTTTACAAAAAATGTATCCTAATGATTTAGAAACAGATTTAGTTCAGGAATTACTACACTTTCAAAGCTACCTTTCGTCTGAAAGAATTTCAATAAAACCAATTTCTGGATCATTAATAAGTCTGTCTTCATTCCTGCAAGAACAGAATCTAGGAAACATTTATCCAAACTTGGATATAGCACTTCGTATGGCTCTTTGTACACCAGCGGCAAATTGTTCAGGTGAAAGAAGCTTCTCTTGCTTGAAGAGAGTAAAGAACTACCTACGATCGACTTTAAGTCAAGAAAAGCTAAACGCTTTAGCTCTCTTGTGCATAGAGTCAGAGCTAATGAACAAGATTTCGTACGACGATATAATAAATGATTTTGCGAATTCAAAGTCTCGCAAGAAAGTATTGTAATGCTTTTATAATTTAACTTAAATTATAATGCTAACAAATAATTAAGAAAAGATATATTTATTGTATTGTTTTTAAACTGTGAGTGTAATAATAAATGTTAATCAACGTTCGCCAAATGTATGTTTTTTACGTAAGCTTAATTCATATTATGTAAGTATTGCATAGTTTTTAGACATACCTTACCTTACTTTAAAAGTGTTATACGATTGAGATATTTTTTCCTTAAAATAATGTTTTTTGATAATTCTTTGCTGTAAAAATAATCAAGGATCTAACACGGTACCATAGTTCTCAATAATAATAACTATATGGGAAAAGTTGATGTAACGAGGATGATGAAGCACAAATTATAAAGTTGGAATTTTATTGATAGAAAATTGATATGATTGTAGACTAAGATATCAAAATTTAGAGGCGGCAAAAATTTAATAGCCTACGGGCGGCAAATCTATAAATCCGCCACTGGGCTTAACCCATTCGTTGCTACCAACGCACCATTTGCGTTGATCGAGATTACTACGTCATGCCACCAACGTACTATATGCGTTGAGTGTACCCAGGGCCGAGTGTATTTAAATTTGTGCCGCCTTGGGGCACTGAAGAAAATGCCGCCATATGACTTAAATTTTATTTTAATAGATTTGATATCTTATTTTTTAAGAATTAGAATAACTAATTGATTGCAGGAAATTTATTATGTATTATATAGCATTTATTATACATTATGTTTTATTTATATTTATTCTTTATTTACTCATATATTATATTATTTATTATATACTATAGTAATATATAAAAATATTTGTATTTTTCTTCGAATTTTAAGTTTAGCACTAAGAACGACTTAATATTAGTATTGCATAATTTTTTTCACAGGCAAACTCGCCTAACTCTTTGAATTGCAAACTGGTCGATTTGATTCAAAAATATAAAAATGTTCTTTTTAATTAAAATTAATTAGTGTTATTGGATAATTCTCTAATTTTGGAAAAATTCATTAATCAATAAAAGTTTCTGTTATCAAAAAGACATACATAATTTGAAAATATTTTTAATTCTTCAAAAAAACTACATAAATTTATCAATTCCAGAAAATAAAAATATCAACTTTAATTTTTTCAAACCTTTATGGAAATAAATTAATTAAACTATTTGAATAGTTTTTACTTAAATTTCCAATATTATAATATACAAAATTTTAATGTGATACATAATACTTGAATTATATTTCTTGAAAGATAAAATGTTTATTTAAAAGTATTAGTTAATTATATATTGTATAGAAAATTTTATCTCACTTTCCAAATTTTGCCGCCCTAGAAAATTTGCCGCCCTGGGCACTAGCCCCGACTGCCCCTAGTATAAATCCACCACTGAGTGTACCATAAGACTTTTTTTGGCATTACATAAAAAGTGGCAGAAATTTATTTAAATATTTGGCAACATTCACGGCTAGAAACAATTTTTAAATGTGGAAACACTGTTGGTTTTTACTTCGGACTGTAATTCTTGTTTTGGCAAGGAAAAAACGGTAGGTGGTGAGAAGGCCTATTTTAATTTCCGCATAAATGAAGTTTCATTGATTGTTTATTGAATATTTTTGGATTGAGAGATAAATTTTTCCACTGTTTCATCGTGTATTTTTACAATGAAATCACATCACAGCACGGAGCGGTGCGTTCATTGGCATAGCAGTAAAAATCTTTTAGGATGGTTTTATGAATCACAAATCACGCCAAAATATATGCATGTATTTTTTAATCTATTAGTTGTACATTTATAGGGTTAAATTTACTACTCGTAATCTAACTAGATTTCGAGTAGTAAATTGCTTACATACCTACTAAATATTTTGCTAGCTGGCCGATATTTGACAAATTGAAAAATGTAAGAGTAAATTATGAACCCACAGGATTTTTATTATAACTTATTTTACGTGGAACTACCAGTAGCATTTATAATGCTATTCATCCTTAGGCCGAAATCTTTAGAAACAGTACAACCGACGAGATCGAGTTCGAATTGAATTAACGTCAAAGGGGTAGGGTAAACTAGGTACGATTGTGCCAGGGTACAGTAGTGACAGTCGCTATAACAGCGAAACTATACAGATCGCGGGGAGGGGTGCAAGGGGAAAGACAAGCGGCATGCAAGTCTAAACGCGTGTCCCAGTGTTGCGTCAGCCGGCGTGCGACGGTAACGTAAGCAGGCATTCAAGCTTCAAGGCAAGCAAGTTTTTTTGTTCGATTTCTTTTTGTAATTACGGTTATTTGTACACAGATAGATTGCCTTTTATTTTTTTTTTGTTATAACTTGAACATTAGCAGCTACTATTTTATTTTTACCAATGAAGACGAAATGTTGAAAATATTGTTTTTAGCAACATTATTTTAGATATTTTCCTGATGTGGCTCTCAAAATAGAAAAGTTTTTCTTTATTGCATGTTTTTTTCTGAACGGATTGATTTTGTTTACTATATTTGGTATTGCGGGAAAGAAATGATAGTTTTAGGCTGCGATTCCAGCTATTTGAGCCAGGATGTGCCTGATTTACACCAATAGGATTGCTCTAATGGAACTGGTAATAAATGGTGTATACCACTTTCATTAAGAGTTATTCTTTTATTCCTGGTAGTATTCCCAAATTGGTGACCCCGACGTGATCAAGCGCAATCCGAGTCCATCCTGGGCGTGGAGGCCTGTTTATCTTACATAAGCCTGTCTGGAGCTTCGCCCCCACCATACTAACAGGGGTGTTTAATTATTTCGCCTGCGTGTATTAACGGCATCATCATATGCAAGTTGGACCCTCATGCATGAGCCCTTTCCCTCCTGCCTTACTACGTGGTTGCAAGCCTTTCTCCGTTGTGCGTTGTGTATGATAGTGTATGTGCATTAAATAACCCAATCATCTCCCTTGAACATTAAAGGCACTTTATTTTTTTTTTCTTTATTTTACGTTTTCCAGTGGAGAGAAAACTTCCCACCTATGGTGACACCTGTGCTTATGGACACTAAGTTTACTTACTTTAATCATCATATTTGGCAGTAAGGTTAAGTTATTTCTTTGTGTTTTATTTATATCATTTTATGGTGTTTGCTTGGGAAAGGTATGGTGTTTTTATATGTGTTTTCCTAGATATAGTGTTTGACATTAGTATTTTAATACTAATACTAAATATAATTATGTCGTAGGCCAATTAGACCAGCGTTTAGCCGTTGATGTTGAAAACATAATTACTCGACCCACTAAAGAAGGGAGGTATATCAAGAGCTAACACGACGCCTCTCTACATCTGAGGAGCAACGGCTGTGGCAACTCATCAGTGTCGAGCAGCTATGGCTACAGCGACTACCTTCGCAGGTGCAGGCTATCCTAACTGCACAAGCAGACCTCGGCCTGGACAAGGTGGCTGGATTAGCCGATAAAATTATAGAGCTTCCACCCGCCCCTGCAAATGTGTAAGCTGCATCAAGCGCTCCTTTACCAGTACTTGCAGAACTTACAAAAAAAATGAGGACCTGACCAATCAGAATGCTGTCTGCACGTCTTAGAAATCACTCTCGAAGCCGTTCTTCGGGTTCACGCGCTCGTAGCAGAACGCCCGCATCATCTGACTCCAATCGCTGCTGGTATCATACCAAGTTTGGTACCAAAGCAAGCAAATGCATCAAGCCTTGCGACTGGGTACCGGAAAACAAAACCGGCAATTAGTATCAGCGGCAGCTGATTGCCAATTTAAGAGCCGCCGTCTTCTTTCCTCGTCGATACCGGATCAGATTTATGCTGCTTTCCTTATCACTGTGGATGACATGGCGACTGTTATCAGCAGCGCTGCTATCAAATAATTTTAGTTCCAGGCGGCCATAAGCTTTCAATTAAGAATTCTTCTGAGCATCTTTTAATTTGCTTGCCTTGACCTTTAACAATTCGGCACACATAACCCAAATCAACCTTCAATATACATTTTGACGAACACTGAAAAGATCTTCTATCCAGATTAAACGTAGTATAGAGCCATGTCACCAGTTATACTGACAGTTTCATGTTGCCTTAAAAAATACTATTCAAACAATTATTAAAACTGAAGCCAGTCTATAATTATTCTATCAGTATAATTAAATGCTATTCGTAAACACTACTTCGTGAACTGTCGATTTGCTTTCATAACATAGCAACCAGCTTAGAAACTCTTGTTCCCTCATGGCGGATGTTCGATGAAAATGGGCTCATGGCGGCCAGAGATTACAGAGCAGTAAAATGTACGCTATTTGCTGTAAGCAAATTAAGTAACTCTATAAAAAAAATCTTTGTCTATGCCGCCATTTGAACCTTGTATGTAATCATTACATGCAAGCAACGCTTGTAATATATATAAATCCGCCATTAAAATAATTCCTTCGTGAAATGCGTGACACTTGTTAAGAGTGCTTTAGCGGGAAAATTCAAAATTACCTACTTTTATATATTTTTGCATCGAAAATACTAATGTTTTTAAATAAAATATTTTTTTTTATGGTAAGCAAGAGTCAATCTTCAAAATAAAAGCAATTCCAAAAAATAGTTTACGTCCCTATTGCTAGGTTACCGTTCCGATTTTTATGTTACACTGTCTGGAGTGAGTCAAGGTAGTACGCTAGGGCCCACTCTATTCTTGATTCTGATCAATGACCTGCCGAGTGTTGTTGAGACAGCTAAGTGCCTCATGTTTGCCGATGATTTAAAACTTACCTGGGTATCAGGACCAGGCGAACAGTGAGGCTCTCCAACGCGATATAGAAAATGTGGTTGAGTGGGGTAAACGCAATTGCCTAGAATTTAACTCATTTAAGTGTAAAGTGATAACATTTACTAGATCACGTGTGCATCTTGTTCATACATATACCATATCCGGTGAGCCTATGCAACGAGTCACGGAAATACGGGACTTGGGGGTAACGCTGGACAGTAAAATGACATTTAATACGCACATAAACAATACTTGTATAAGCGCCAATAAATCTTTAGGCTTTGTAATGCGAAAGTCATCAAGACTACAGGATCGTGACACCATCATCACTTTGTATTTTGCTTTCGTACGCAGTAGATTGGAGTATAATTCCTTCATTTGGGACCCGCATGAACAGAAGTATAAGGTTATGCTAGAACGAGTACAAAAAAAGTTTGCACGTTACCAGTATTAAGGGCTGTACGGTTTCTATCCACATGTATATCCAACATTATTCGTTATAGGAATGGTAGGAATGAATAATCTAGAACTGCGTCGGAAATGCGCACTTATGGAGCACTATTTCCTTGTGCTCTATAATAAAATTAATAATCCGGCATGTCTATCAAATTGCAATTTCGCTATACCGTGCCGAAACTTGCGACTGGGCTCGCGGCGCCTGTTCGCGCCCCCTGCGGCGCGCACCGATACCGCGATGTACGCTCCCACCGCGCATGCGCTCACACTTCTAAACGCTCTGCTTACTCAGTACCCTGATACTGGTATTTTTTTTACTAACGTCTGTAATTTTATTAAAATCTGTGAATTATTACTAACCTAGTTTATTTATATATTATGTAAAATAGGTAATAATTGTATTGTCGTGACTCAAACGTTTTGGTTTATGCTGTGAGTTTGTGTTGTCGCGTTTGAAAAGTTTGCGTTTGATTGAAATAAATAAATTCCAACCAAAAGGCGTAGAACGAAAGAAGTGAATAATGCTAAGGTGCAGAAGCCTAATAGGACAGTAAACGCAAACGAAAATTGCGTAGCTAAAGAAATTTACCCATCCGTGCAAAACCTAGAAAGTGGTGGAGCAGCACAGGTACTGTGTGATGAAAAAAATTAGTCGGGCGAAGAACAAGAATCATTATGTGGATTTGTAATAGTTATTTTACCTTTTCACCAAATGGCTTAACTACCTACCAAAATAGAGATTCGTTACTTTTTTTATTAGAATCTGTATAACGTAACGTGGACTGAATTAAAGTAGTATCGAGAAATTAGAACGGTGGGTCTGGTTGCAGTGCGTCGCAGCTATTATTGCTTCCATTTTTGTAATAATACAGAAAATAAATGGGCCTATCTAAGTGTTTTTTCTATCCAGAAAAACTGGATCAGTCCAACCAATTGAAGCACGGAATGGGAGAAAGGGTTCCCGCTTTCAAAAACATGGATCCAAGAAAGGCCATAGAATATTTCTACTATTGCGTCGAGAGACGTCTATGCTTAGTTATTTAGTCAACAAATTAGTGATTACTAGACATTAGTGTACGTTAAACATCGATAGACTATCGATAGTATCGATAGTAGATGGCTATCGAAACTATCGATAGTTGTTCTATCTATCGATTGTTGACTTGAGAGCTACTATTACATCCCTATGATGCACCCCGACCATAGTGATAGAGGCGTAGGCATTGAGATTATTCTCTATTGTAGGGGAATTACCGTGCGTATATCATTCATTCATTTAGATGAAAAAAGTCAGGCAGTTCAGATATTTTATTGTGGATGTTTATCACTTCATTGGAGTTAGCTAATAAACAATAATAAAAAAAACATGAGTAAGTCACGTGTGTGGGATTACTACAAAAAGACTAATGAAAAGTTTGCCAGGTGTTCTTTGTGTAAAAGAGAGTTTAAACTAAGTGGAAATACTACGAACTTGATTGATCATATGAAGAGAAAACACAATGAGGTATGGTCATCCACTGTTTCTGTTACTCAAGACGAAGATACCAGTGAGCAAATGTGTGCCCCAAGCTATAAAAAAAGAAATACGATAAGAAATTATTTTGATAGAAGTAGTAAATACCCAGAAGGGAAAACAAAACAAAATTTGGATAAAAAATACGTGCGCATGATTGCTATTGACATGGAACCTTTGCGAAAAGGAGAACATGAAGGATTTCGGGATTTTGTGAATGCTCTCGATACTAGATATGAAATTCCTGATACAACAACATTAAAGACGAAATTACTGCCGGAATATTATGAAAACGTAAAACAGAAGCTCGTCGTAGCATTATCGAAAGCAGAAAATGTTAGTGTGACTACTGATTTATGGACATCAATTGCAAATGATGGCATCCTTTCAGTTACTTATCATTTCTTTCACAACGAAAAGTTAATTGCACCATTATTGGAAGTCGTGAAGATGGAAGGAAGTCACAACGCAGAAAATATAGCCAAAGTAAGTATTTTTTAAATTTCATTGCCTTTATACCAATTCAGTGTTTCTTTATCATACTGAGATATATATACATCCTTCTTGTCGTCCCTCAGCCAGCAGGGACATAGGGCCTTGAGAAACTTCCTCCATCTACTGAATTATTAAAAATATTATTATTGTTTTCAGGTGTTGGATGCTACTCTCTCAAAATGGGGTATCAGGTCAAAATGTGAAGCTATAACGACTGATAACGCTAAAACAATGATTAACGCCGCAGCCAAACTGCAAATACGACATATACCCTGCTTCGCGCACACACTAAACCTGACGGTGACTGATTCGTTTGCTGTGATCTGCTTAGACCAGATTCTGAAAAAAACTAAATCGATTGTGACTTTTTTCAAGATGAGTACTCTAGCTAGCGATAAACTACATGCTATTCAACGTGAACTAAATAAATCAGAATTGCGAGTAATCCAGGAAGTACCTACCCGTTGGAACAGTGCATACCACATGCTGCAAAGACTTGTCTTAATGAAGACAGAATTAACTCTCGCACTGAATGAATGTAATCGGGCTCCACCAGAAATCAATGTTGACGAATACCTAATTATTCATGAAATAATTCAGATTCTGGAACCTTTCGATCAAGCTACAACAAACATTTCTGGAGAAAGCTATATAACATTGTCACTGGTGATACCATTGATTCGTGGAATCAGAATTAAATTAGCTGAAGTTGAATCTCAAATTATTACTGAAAGCGGAAAAAAAATATTACTCTGCGTGAAGGAATCAGTTGACAAAAGACTAAGTCCCTATGAAAACAGGACACCTGTTGTACTCGCTACGATATTGGACCCCCGATTCAAGAAGAAGGGGTTCAAAACAAGTGACGATGGGAAGCGAGCTGGTCAGTGGCTGGAAAAGACCTATGCTAGCCATTTAGCTGAAGTAAACCTGACTGTAGATGAAACGCAACCAACACCATCCACCTCTTCAGGAGAATCTAATGACCTGTTGGGATTCCTAGACGTTCCGGACGTATCGACCCCCTTGAGTAACTCATTGGTAGATGTCAGGCATTATCTTGAGAAGCCAGTAATTGACATAAAAAAGTGTCCTATAAAATACTGGAGATACACCGACAACAGATTGAAAGAATTAGCGATGCTCTATCTCTGTATTCCAGCATCTTCCGTGCCTTCGGAACGGATCTTTTCGAAGGCAGGACAAATTTTAACCGAACGCAGAAATAGGTTAAAAGAAAAGAGATTGAACGAATTGTTGTTTATAAAACAAAATTGTTGCTATTTTGATGATTGATTTGTGACTTAAGGTTTGAGACAACTTTATTTCTCATAATATTATCATTTATTTAAATATGATGAATGCTGATTTTTGATTGTTATTTTGAATTTATATTAAAATAAATCTCACCATTTCGTGTAACATTTGTTTTTTCATTGATTTGTTACGCTAAACCTAAAAAAATCAAAACTATCGATAGACTATCGATACTATCGGATTACCAAACTATCGATGTTTAACGTACACTACTAGACATCGGATTATATGCATTTGCATGTTTGCATATGCAAATGCATATAATTCTATTTTTGTAGCGTTATTGCATTTATTGGTATTTTTTCATTGACGGTGCTTATTGCAGTAGTTGTACGTGTTAGGCGTGTATTATGCCGTCGACAACTCGTCACAGCCACCACACACGTACTCGGCGGACGAGCGCACTGAATGAGTCCGATCTACTCTTAGCCCAGTCATATTAGGTAAAAAAAGGGGTCAACCTCGGAATGAAAGATAATAAGCTGCAAATTGGTATGAACCTTTGTTTTGTCATTCTAAATGTTGTCTCAAAAGTCACAATCGTTATCGTGTCCGCGTCTCAAGATATTCAAGGTCAAAGGTCACAAAAATCGGTTTTTCGCGAATATCTGGCTTCCTATCGGTTAAATGAGATTTGCATTTATTATAAAAGTTGTAGGCTATAAAATTCCCTACAACTTTTGTTTTAACTTTTTTTTCATACGACCAACCGTTTTGAAGGTAGAGCGCGAAGAGTGCACATCGTACAGTCATATACGGCCTAATGCAAGGTCAAGCGTGAGTTATGGTTATCAGTACGTTATAAAGTCAATTATTTACTTGGAAATTATAATTATTAAACAATGCCTATTATTTATGTACTAACTATTAATTATTTATATTTAATTAAAGTAAGTAACTTGATTATTTATATATAATTATTCATATTTAACTATTTAAGTATAAAATATTATTAATTCTGGATTATATATTTTAGTTTTATTTTAAGTTAACACGACATTATATATCTTTTCTTTAAAACGCGTAAATTTCTCAATACTTATATACCTGGAAATACTTGTCCCTACCCTATGCCCTTTTCTATTCATTGCCGGGACAGATAGTACGAGATCCGACCGCGTGATTTATACGTTCATATGTTTGATTAATAAAATATAATTTTTATCGATATTTATAACTAAACCAATGCAGATCCGCAAAGGTGGCCATCCAAATTTGGCCGCAATTAATTTTAATTAAAATGTAATTAATTATTTATTTTTGAACAATTACGTTCACTTGTAATTGTTAAAAAATATATTTCATTAGAAAGAAATATACCTGAGATACCGAGAAAGTTCAAGGTGCCATCCCTCACTTGGCCGCAACCTAATGTCAGCCAGGTGTAAACAGGTATAATTTCGTTAAATATATACGTTCATAATGTATTATCATGTTATACATACCAAATTGAAGATTAATTCTTTCCCTACATGATGAGATATAGGTGCCTATGCAAAAATGCCCGCAAATAGTGACTGCCAACGATTAAAGATAAATAAAAGCGAGAGAAACTTAAGATAAACACCCCATGTCGAATAAAGATAGAGCATCCCAGCTGCTTGTCGTTTTTATGCTACTGCGCATGCGTCCATAGATAAGGTGCTCAACTAGGAGCTCGCATATTTGCTTGGAGTTTAAAATACTCCAAAAATTGAGCAGTAAAAATAATATGTCATAATAATTAATCTACCAAACTAGTGTTTTCAATATTTTTTTAATTATATTCAACTAAAACAATATTTTTTAACTGTGAAACGTCATTTTAAATATAAAATTTATCTTTTAAATAAATTTTGTTTTATTACAATTTTTAACAATATTAAGTTTCGTTTATTTTCGGTCTTCATAAAAAATGACATAAAAATTACTATCCAAACCAGTGTTTTTAATTTTTTTTTTAATTATATCCAACTCAAACAATAACTTTGAACTGTAAGACGTTAATTTGAATCTATATTAAAATTTATCTTTATACACAAATGTTTTTTTTATTTTTATTTTCATCAATATAAAGTTTCGTTTATTTTCCTTGAATCCTTGATTAAAGAACTGAATTAAAAACAATGGTAACAGAATTAAACAGAATTGATTTTTTAATTCTGTTGAATTCTGTTTCCATTGCTTTTAATTCGGTTCTTTAATCAGGGATCTGATTAATATAAATTTTTCAGTTTTATTTTTTGAAAACAAAAAATGTTGGAATCATTTATTTAACAATTATTATTTGTTTAAAAAAATTATTTGTTAATTATATATTTTAAAAGAAAAATGCACAAACCTTTTTTTCAATTGATAGGGATAGTGACAACAAAAAGTGAATTATTTATTTTTGATTTAAAATGCAACTTTTTTTTTATTATAAAAAATGATAAAAAATACAAACACTTCTTTATTAAAAAAAAATGATAAAAATTACAAAAATGATAAAAAAGATTTTACAGTTAGATAATTATCAATACATATCGGAGTACTTGTAACGAAAAAATTTTCATTTACGTACTATCGTCACTTGAATCATCAGAACTGTCACTCTCATATGTTGAAACGTCAGAATCTTTATCGTTTGTATCTTCTGAAGATTGTTCAATTAAATCACAAATAACATCTTCTACTTGCTGTGGCATTGAATCTCCAATGAACCATGTTGGTTTTAAAGTTTCATCTAAAATCCAACCATTATTTTCAGGTTTAAATCTGATGCAATCTGGATTAGTGGCATTTTGCCACATTGAATTAACGAAGATCGTACGCAATAATTTTTGTTGCAAGGATTTCAAGCATGGTGGAATAGTGCTTGAATTGAAACCTTTAAGTTTTTTCATAAATTTGTCATTAATTGTAGTCATGGCATACATTTTATTAAACATTAAAAGTCTTGCAGCGTTTACATTTTGACAATTTTTAATCCCATACATTAGAGCTATAAACTCCTGAACTACTATCATTTTGTTATCATCAAGAATATCCTCCGGATTGCTTAATGATGCAAATGTCTCTTGAATGTTCTGGTGTTTACAAAATATCTTGAAAGGGCGGACTTTTCCTTTGTTAAAAAATGCTGCTGTATAGTCGCAACCAGTAAACGCGTGGAATGCTGGTAGTGCAAGACATAAGGTCGGACCTAATTCCACTGATAATTTTGTGCAGTTAATGCAAGCTTGATCTTGATTGGTAGTTTTTTTTTAAGTACTGTTTGCCAACCAAATTTGTAAGTTGGCAAATTTATGTATATTTCCTAATAATATTATTAAGATGTCAGTGTCAGTTGCCTTAACCAAAATTTTTGCACCGTCATGTATTTTACTGATGTGAAAAATAATCCTGGTATCAGCTTCCTCATGTAGGCATGCTAATTCAGGTTCTTCGTTCTTGAGTACGATATTTCCAACCGAAGAAAATGAAAAACATAGTTCGTCGACCGTAATGAAAACTTTTTTATTTTTTAATATTGCAGCAAAACTATTATCACTCCAGTGATCAGCTAAAAATTTTACGAGAGCTTCTTTAAAACGATAATTTTTTAAACTTGCTAAAAAATCCTTGGGTCTAGGCTGTAATGGACCGCTAATTGTATATGGAATATCAATTTCCGCTCTGTTCAATCTTTCACAATCTTTGATAGAAGGAGTAAGGTATCTATCAAATATTATGTGTATTTCTTGGCTATTTGTTGAGCATAGCTTTATCAGTATTGCTTCAGCTACTTTTCCAAAACTTTGTGGTAGAGTAGAACCTATAGAATACAAATAATAGAAACCATCTATTATTTCTACATCAATATGTCCAGGATTTGAAACTTCAATTTTTGATTTTAGATGTTTACTTAGAGTAGATTTGTCTGTCTTATACATATGACCAGTACAGTGGAACAGTGCCGGAGGTACAGGTGCAAGTGGATACGACAGGCAGTTCTCAATATCAACTTTATGTTCGATAGCAATTGCTAAAAGTCGTCCGAAAATATCGCGTTCCATTTTTAATAGAGCTTGGTTGTCTTTACTTTTATTCTTAATTGTTCTTTTTGCACAGTCAGATGCAAAGTTAGAAATAACATTACGTTTGATAGATTTCACAAACCTTGTAGGATCTTCAGAACATTCCGAAAAGAAACGTAATTTTTGTTCATGACCTAATGTCTTACAATTCAATAAAAAATCAGAAACGTGTGAAGATGCTGCTTTACCAGTTGACATATTGAATAAAATATTCTTATCCAAATTTTCGCTGAAAGGATTCGTTGTTTTTTTCATTGTTTCAATAATTCTATTCAGCGTTTTATTGTCTTTCTCTATTTGATTCTTTTGCAGTGAATGAGAAGTATCATCTGCCCGTGATAGGCCAACTTCCGCTTTTACAGCTGATAAAATTTTGGTTCTTATGCTATGGCTAAGAGCCCACCTTTGTCTTGCAGCTATAGAGTTAGTGAAGTGGCTAACACCAGTCAATGTGTTACCAGCATCTGCATTTATCGTTTGCTCCAATGTTAGGTCCACAGGTGATCTACCTAAACATGAATTGGTACGCCTAACACCAAATGCACCTTGACGAAATTCCGCAATCAAAGCTGAATCGTCCATTTTCAGCTTAATTAAATTATTTAAGTACAAAGCTGCCCATTTGGAATAATTTGGTAGATTAAATGCAAAGAAATAATCACATATTTCAAAAATGCTATTTAGGTAGAGCTCTAAGTTACTGCAACGAATACTTCTGGAAAATCGATGATAAATATTAATCATTTCCGAGTATAGCAAGTAATATTGAGCGGTCTTTCCATGGCCACCCTGAAGCGTTGTTTCTCGATACTGTTTGTAATCTTCAAGTATTTGTTGTAGTGAGTCCTGTAAAATTATACGTTCATTGTCTTCACTCGGGGTATTTATTACAGCAGCTAAATCTTCATTCAATGTATCTGGATCATATTGTTTTTCCGATAAATACTTTTCGAAATGAAGAACTTGTAAGGCACCAGATGCCAGCGGATGCAATCGCTTACACCGATTAAAATGTTTGCTGTCTAAAAAGCTAACCATTGATCCTCCCGCTAGTGCTTCAGCTTGAACCAAAATCTCCACTAATCCACTGGAGTCAATGTACTTACCAATGGCTTTGAAATATGCCATTTGCATATGGAATGCTCCTAAATTTACAAACACATTATCGAATTCAGGCTTCTCATGTAATTGTATTTGCATAGCTAATTTTGCAATTGCCAAATCATAAGTGACGATAATCTGTTCTTGATCACAATTTTTCGCAATTTCCTTAGCAGTACAGAGAGTTTGATAAACAACTGCTAATGAAGTAGGAGACGAATTAATAGGAGGTAAGTACTCGACTGTTTGAGTTTTGCTACAATCAATACAAATCTTACAATTGTATCCCAACCACATGGGGAGAGAATCAATCCGTGATAGAGACATACTCCAAATATAATCTTTATCCATAGCTATTATTTTCGCAAATTGACACGCATCGATAGTCTGTGTAATTGAATCGACATGAACAAAAGGCATACTGGTGAGAGGTTTTTTGTAGTAAGTTCGAATACTTTGTGGAATTCCTTCGTAACGCCGTCTTTTACGAGGCGGATGAGATTCAATGTTGTCATCGTTAGATTGTGATGTAGAGCAATTCAAGATTTCCATATCACCACTTTCTTCATTAATCCTATGATTGAACTGGTATATAATACCAACGGTATCATGTAAAGTGTCTTTACCAGTAGCAGTGTCGACAAAACGATCGAAATTGTCAAAAGCAACATGCGTACTTAATCCGTTAACTTTACGGATGCCGGATGGTACTAAACTTTCGTCTTTTTGCGTTGCGTATGTCATTTCCGTTTCAATTTCTTCGGCTAGATTATAGCCGATAGTATGACCATACCTATTCAATATTGAAAGAACTTTTCTGGAACTTGTTATTGACTTCATTGCTAATCCGAGAGTAAGATGCTTAGATGGTTTTACTCGACCTTTAGAAACTATATAAATAAGGTCACTGCACACTGATTTAATTTTAACTAAATCCTCGTTTGAATTTTTGCGACGAATATCCGGCCCTTGAACCAAGTCACAAACAAAGTTAAACAATTCTTCTGGAATGGTGCACTCTCCACGAATAACGTCGTCCACGCTAAGATCTGCTGGTAACTTCTTATTTTCAACAGAGGTGATGCTATTTCGTAATTCATAAGCAACGTCCCTATGGCGATTTTGCTGTTTCTCTTCTAAATTAGCAATTTCACCAGCTAATTGAGAGGTATCAATCTTAAATTGATAAACAATTTTTTTTCTGTGTGCTGCAGAAGATGGCTCTATGATCAGTCGATCGCCAAAGGAATTTATTATTTTATTTTCTAAATTTTCAGCACGGTAATCGTGAAAGTCTTCGGCTTTTACTTTATTCTCACCAAATTCTAATAATAAAGCTTTGTATTGAGAAAATAAATCACAAAGGAACATGACTCGATTTTTTTCAATTATTTCCATGGTGATAACATCTGAAATAACAGCAAATGCTGACTGGTGCAATTGCCTATTCGCATGCCAATGTCCTGGTTCTGCCTTCTCTTTATTTTGACGTTGCAAAGTTGTCTTCAAAGCTGTAAAACAGTTGGAATGGTAAGCGACAGTCGGAAAGTCCTCTAAATTTTTAATTAATGACGAATTTCGCGATGATTCAGCCATTTCTTTGATTTCGGTTACAGTTGCCTCTTTTTGTGGAATCGTTACATAAAGTCGTCGCTTACCAACTTTCTTCTCAACGTGGCCGCAAAAAACACAAGCTAATTTTTTATTTCTTGTTGTTGATTCAGATGTCGTACTTGGTTGTTCTTCCAATGTTTCCTGCTGAGTAGATGAGCTACTGATGTCGTCGTTCGGAGCAGATATACGATTGGTCTCTTGGTCAGAGACTGATGCACTCGGTTGTTGATTCGCAACAGATGTACTCGGCTCAGAACATTGCGATGAAAGATTTGGTACCTATGAATTGAAAAAAAAACTTCGTTAAAATTAAATTGTCTGTCATTGATCATTTATAAAATATCAACAATAAAAATTTTTCAGTAATGAGACTAATAGTTAAGTACTTTGAGTATTTATTCGACAATAAAAATTTAAAAACAGCTATCCCATAGACAATATCGACAGCTCGAAACTTTTATAATCAAATGAAATATTTTTATTTGTTTACTGATTTTCAATAACAAAAAAAAACAGAAAATTTTTTTTTTCCCGAATTTGAAACATACATTTTAGTACTACTGTCAGTTCAAAATCATGTACAATGTTCATCTTGGAGTAACAAAAAAAAACCTAAACGATACTCGATAGATAGTATTGTTCTTTTTAAAGAAGGTCTGGCTACCTGAGTTCGTTCTTTAAAGGTTTGCCTACCTGAGTTCGTGGAGAAATAAGTATCATTGGAATAATTTTCAATTTTAGTATTAGATGAAAAACTAGGTAGTTGAAAATTTCTGTATATATCGCTGTATTAAACATTATTTTATACATTATTAAATATAAAAAGATAGTCTACTATTATACAAGTTTTATTAGATTAAAAACATCGTACTATTAAACCTACACTCAACGCAATAATATTTATATTTAGTAGCTATAAAATTATTCATTTGTCCTGTGTGATTAAAAATTGTACTTACATTTTGGGTTTTACAAAATTCTTCAAATTCTTCCTTGTATTTACTTTTTACAGTAATAACTTTTTTTAAACAATTCATGTGATAACCAAATTCATTTGTTGATTCCACATTAAGTTTTAGGTTATGATACATAAAATTTTTGTGACGTCGAAACAATATCATTAAAAAACACTTTTTAAATGATACATCACTAAAGTTAAGCACTTCTTGCTTTTCATTACACAACAAAAAACACTTCTTCATTTTATTCTTACGTTTTAATAACGTTAAGAATGAAATATATCAATATTAATATTAACAAAGTTTTATAATTTTGGACTTGAAAAAAAACAACGTGGCGCATAAGACTGTCAAAAACATATGATTGCAATATTCAGTACGGTATTTAGTTGAGCACCTTGCCTATGGACGCATGCGCAGTAGCATAAAAACGACAAGCAGCTGGGATGCTCTATCTTTATTCGACATGGGGTGTTTATCTTAAGTTTCTCTCGCTTTTATTTATCTTTAATCGTTGGCAGTCACTATTTGCGGGCATTTTTGCATAGGCACCTATATCTCATCATGTAGGGAAAGAATTAATCTTCAATTTGGTATGTATAACATGATAATACATTATGAACGTATATATTTAACGAAATTATACCTGTTTACACCTGGCTGACATTAGGTTGCGGCCAAGTGAGGGATGGCACCTTGAACTTTCTCGGTATCTCAGGTATATTTCTTTCTAATGAAATATATTTTTTAACAATTACAAGTGAACGTAATTGTTCAAAAATAAATAATTAATTACATTTTAATTAAAATTAATTGCGGCCAAATTTGGATGGCCACCTTTGCGGATCTGCATTGGTTTAGTTATAAATATCGATAAAAATTATATTTTATTAATCAAACATATGAACGTATAAATCACGCGGTCGGATCTTAGACTAAGATGTTCTATAGTATTCAAGGCCACTCTCTCCACTTTGTATGAGTCAAGATTATTCGTTAGTTTGAAATAGTACCGTTGCAACTACGGACGTACGGTTTTAAGAGCTATGGCTGATTTGTGTTTTATATGTGATAAGAAACTTTCAGAAGGTGTTTCTGTGAATGTCGTACGTGGTTTACAAACTTTAAAAACTGCAAGTATTGAAAGAAATGATGGACATATAGACTATTTAAATACTTTAAGTTCTGTAAATGTGCATTCCGAGTGTCGAAAAGTGTACACGAGTAAAAATGTTATTATTGCATCAAAACGACGCACAGATGAGAGTGAACCTTCAACGTCAAGTGCACCTCGTAAAAAACGAAATGAAGTCTTTGATTTTGGAAAGTTATGCTTATTTTGTGGCCAAGAAGCTGATGAAATAGCAGAAAAGAAAAAAAAATTAAAGTATAGACGGACAATAAGTAATGTAAGTACTCTTGCATTCAAAGACAACGTAATTAAGAGAGCAGAAGAACGAAACGATTCCTTAGGAGAATTAGTAAAGGAACGTATATATTACGAGTATGATTTGATCGCTGCTGAAGCAAAGTATCATACTATTTGCTATACCAACTTTTTAACCCGAGTACCATCTGCAGATAAAAAGCCTCGCCAAGATGATCAAGTCACTCAAGCAATGAAGGAGATTTTTTATTATATAGAAAATAATGAAGATTCTCAATTTACTTTGAAAGAACTTAAAGATGTCCCTACGGAATACATACCTGACGATAAGACAATTATTACAAAATTACAACAAAAGTATTTAACTGATATAATAATCACAAAAAAAATTGGATCATTTACAATTATATCTTTCCGTGATACACAGCTTAACGTATTATCAAAAGCTTGGTACGAAAATAAAAAAAGTACTCCTGTAGAAGAACGTCTACGGATTGTAGAAGCTGCTGCGGCTATTATTAGGGAAGACATCAGATCATCTGTAGTTGAAACAAAAACGTATCCACCTCCGAATAAAATGCTAGATTGTATTAATGAAGAAATACCAAAAACAATATCACATTTTTTGGAAGAAATGATATTAAAAAATAGAAAAGGACAAGTAGATCATTTAAAAACGAAATGCACATCTATTAGCCACGCAATAATGGCTTCGATACGAGAACGTTCATTTTCATCACAGCTACTGTTGGGCCTTTCCGTATTTCTTCACAGAAGATATGGGTCTAAAAAATTGTTGGATGTTTTATCATCTTTAGGATTTGCTGCATCATATAGTAATACCATACAGTATGAAGTTTCAGCAGTTTACCATCCACAACCTCGTATTTTACCATCAGAGTCTGGTGCGTTGGTACAATATGTTGGAGACAATGCAGATATTAATGTCAGTACTCTTGACGGTAATAATACTCTTCACGTTATGGGAATGATAAAAATAATTACTCCGAAAGATGCTGTAATTTATGATGATCGCATAAAAAAATGTACAACTAAACCGAGTGCAAAAGAGTTAGCAGCAATATCACATGTATCTCTTTTAGCATATGAAAAGCCAGTTGTACCTGGGTACAGCAAGATTCAAGTCCAAAATCTACATGATGATCAAGTACTGATTGAAAAAAAATTTAATGCAGTTGATTTGTTGTGGTTATACGGAAAATGGAAGAATCTTTCACCGTTGCCAGGGTGGAATGGCTATCTTCAACAACTTACGAAAAATAATCAAAATTTTTCAACTTCTCAGGTTATATTTCTACCTTTCATTGATCATCCTGCCAGTAATTTAGACACAATTTATACAACTTTACATAGTGCTATAAATATTGCCAAGTCACATCAACAAAAAACGTGCATAATTACATTTGATCAGCCCCTGTACTCAAAAGCACGTGAAATAGTTGCTGCGTCAGATGCAAACTCAGACTTGTCTAAAACAGTTGTCAAACTTGGAGGATTTCATATGCTCATGTCTTTTCTTGGATGCATAGGACATGTAATGGACGGTAGTGGTCTCAAGGAAGCTTTAAGTAAAATATATGCTACAAATTCGGTCGACAAAATGTTGAATGGTCACGCTTATGCAAGAAGTATCAGAGGCCATATATTATTACGACTTGCATTATCAATAAAGATTTTTGAAGAGATGAAAATTGAAAATTGTGTGTTAGATGAGTTAATTGAACAGATAACTAGTCGCGATGTTTCCTACGAAGATGTTGAAGGATGTACGAGCAGCTCCAACTCGTTAATTGATCAATTTCAGGATAAACTAAAAGAATTAAAAGCTCGAGGTCCCACGGCACAGTTATGGGTGCAATATTTTGAAATGGTATCAATAGCCCTAGATTTCATTCGCGCTGAAAGGCTGGGACTTTTTCAAGAACATTTGGATGCAGTGCGAAAAATGCTGCCCTATTTTCATGCTGGTGGTCATTTCCTATATGCGAAATCAGCTCATTTGTATCTTCAAGATATGTTAAAACTTGAGGAGACAATGGATCAACAGGCTTTTGAGAACTTTAAAAACGGATTCTTTACTGTAAAACGAACAGAAAAAATCAATTCTGGTACATGGACAGACATGGTAATCGAGCAAAGTCTGATGAAATCTATGAAGACAGAAGGAGGAGTATCTCGAGGCCGAAGTACACAAGAAAGTGTTCTATGTAAGTGGGTATATGCTATGTATGCCACGAATACAATTTGTGAAGAAATTGAACGGTTTTGTAACATTTCTTTCGATTCTGTGGACCAACATGTTGATGCTAGAGATTCACGAATAAAAAGGGATGATACTGATGTAAATGAACTGGTTGGTTGGTTTACGCTTCATAATCCCTTTCCAAATACGAATCAGTTGGTATCCTTAGCTTCAGGAATCGTTGGAAATGACCAAATTAATTGTCACCGAGCCCATGAAATCGGATTGCAATCTATGGTAAAGATAACTGGTTTGAACTTCAACGAAATAAAGTTAAAACGCGTCGATAAGGTTTTACCGCTTTCAGCCATTAACAAATCTGTCAAAATTAATGATTGTAAAGTTTCTATAGATCCAATGTTACTTTTCCAGAGAATAACTGTAAGCAAAAAATTTGAAAGTAATTTACAAGAATATCTTCAGTATGAACTAAGCCCGTATCCGACATCTTTATTTGATAGTAATGGCATGAGAAAAACCACGAAAGCAACATTATATGACAATATGATGCCTGTCATTATCGATCTTGATGAAAATAATGTAACATACATCATCGATGGTGGATTTCTTCTGCATCGCGTCGTATGGAGCAAAGACGATACTTTCTCTATTATTTTAAATAAGTACATTAAATATTTACAAACACATTATGGCTCAGCAATTGTTGTTGTATTTGACGGATATTCGGACTATAGTAAAAATATTAAAGCACTGGAACAACAAAGAAGAACTGCTGCACTTTCAAAATCATATGAAGTTTGTTTTGACGAAACAATGGTTGTGCCAATCAGTCAAGAATTTTTTTTATCAAATCGGTCTAATAAAAAAAAATTTATCGACATGCTTGTTGAAAAATTTAAAACTGTTAATATCACAACAAAACAAGCCAGAGATGATGCTGATGTTCTCATCATTGACACAGCTATTGCCTTATCAGAACATCAAAAGACTGCTGTCATCATAGGAGAAGATATCGATTTGCTCGTTATTTTAATTGGACGTACTCAGTCACATCATCAGGAAATTTTTTTGAAAAAAGTTGGCAAAGGCAATGTCAAAACACAAATATATTCTACTAAAAGTTTTGACCAATATCCTCGTACTAAAAAGCACATTTTATTTTTACACGACTTCTGCGCTATTTAAAAAAGGAAAAAAAACTGTTACTAGAGCATTGGAAAAAATTCCTGATTTAGATAAACTGGTGGAAGTATTTCAACAAGAAAACTGCCCAAAACAAACATTATTAGAAAATGGAGTGCGCATCTTGTTCGCATTATATAATGCTCCAAAATCTGAGGACAACATTGATCATTTCCGCTACACGCAATTCATCAAATTTACAAAACTAAATAAACCTGTACAACTGTCAACACTTCCACCAACAAGTGTAGCAGCTCATCAACACATAAAACGTGTCTACTACCAGATTCAAACGTGGTTAGGGAAGGACTTAGAACCTCAAGAATGGGGCTGGATGCTTGAAAATGAAATCCTGGAGCCCATACGAACGTTATTACCTCCAGCACCAGCCGAACTACTAAACGTAATACTTTGCAATTGCAAAAATGGTTGTGGTTCCCGCTGTGGATGCAGAAAATCAGGGCTACAATGTTCTTTAGCTTGCGGCCAGTGCAACGGACAAGCATGCCTCAACGCTTCACTGTATCCAAGTAATCCCGATGAAGAAAATACATATGATCCCGATATTCTGGAAGGTTTGGAGATGAACATGACAGATAATGAGGATGATGACAATGAATCGAACATTTTTGAGCGACAAGAAGAAGAAGACGACGAAGAAGAAGAAGATAATTAGCTTACATTTCCAATTTCATTACAATTAAAATCAACAAAGATACTTTTGATATTTGAACTCACATTTTGATAAATGTATATTATGCCGTATTTAATAATAAATAAAAATATGTGTAAAATACTCTTACTATCATTTTAACTTAAAATAAAACTAAAATATATAATCCAGAATTAATAATATTTTATACTTAAATAGTTAAATATGAATAATTATATATAAATAATCAAGTTACTTACTTTAATTAAATATAAATAATTAATAGTTAGTACATAAATAATGGGCATTGTTTAATAATTATAATTTCCAAGTAAATAATTGACTTTATAACGTACTGATAACCATAACTCACGCTTGACCTTGCATTAGGTCGTATATGACTGTACGATGTGCACTCTTCGCGCTCTACCTTCAAAACGGTTGGTCGTATAAAAAAAAGTTTGAACAAAAGTTGTAGGGAATTTTATAGCCTACAACTTTTATAATAAATGCAAATCTCATTTAACCGATAGGAAGCCAGATATTCGCGAAAAACCGATTTTTGTGACCTTTGACCTTGAATATCTTGAGACGCGGACACGATAACGATTGTGACTTTTGAGACAACATTTAGAATGACAAAACAAAGGTTCATACCAATTTGCAGCTTATTATCTTTCATTCCGAGGTGAAAGCCCTAATATGACTGGGGTATCTGGCGTCTCAGCGCGTCTGGCTTGCCGATACCGATGTCGGCGGAACCAGCGTTACCAGATACACTGTAATTACAGCAGATCTACTGTATTTTCACACGATCTACTGTACACTGTAATACTAAAATTACAGTGTATGGAGAGCACTGTAATTTTTCTACAGGAAAAAAGATGTTAGTATAATGTAAACTGAACGCAACCTTTGTGAAAAAAATGATAATATAATGAACTTGTCAAAATGCAAGCGGCTACTAGAGACCGCGCCACCTCTCTACTTATGTCACAACCCTAGACCCTTGTTCCTATCGCAATAAGAATGAAAATTTCTTATTCTGAACGGGCATAAGTAGCGGCGCGGTGGATACTTTGCGGGAATTTCCCGTCATAGACTAAGAATCACTTCGTAGTATTAACCTCCCAAATTGTATCAACCGTATGCTAAATAAGTTTTCAAGCCTATTGGGACCAACTTAAATTAGTATAATTGCTAATAGGTTTTGTATACAAATCATTACGAACTTATTTGGCTAGTTCAATTCGTTCTGTGAAACTGTTGAAAGTAACTATTTTGTTTGAAAACTTGAGAAATAAAAATGCCTAATTCATCTGATGATAGTGATAAAGATAATCAAAGCGGACCATCAACACCAAAAAAAAATCAAAAAAGTACATTAAGGTCAGGTGGGGTAAGAGGGACGCCAGGTAAAGAGAAACAGTAACTGATAAATAGAAAACTATAAAGCCCAGCTCTATGGTTACTCCGTCGATAAAACAGTATTAGGTGTAGTTTAATATTTTTGGATAGATGGCGCTACGACACAATATCTATGTGAGTAAAAGAGAAAGAAAAAAATCAGTTAACAAACTGCAAAACTATGACCTAGCGGTGTTTTTTGTGTGTGATTGTTTTAGGATTAAAAACATCTGTGACACGGCTGATTTACTTGGTAAGTGCAATTCTTATGTTGAATCCTTATTTTCCGCATGTTATGTAGTAGTGGGCGTTAATTCAACGAACGGCTTTTTTTAACTGCTAATCTAATGTTAACGAATTAACTGCTTTTTGTTTACCGCAAAACCCGTTAAATGTATCAACTGTTTAATTCAACAATTTTGGCAAAGCGCATATTATTAACATAATAGGATTCATTCAAAAGTCGCTACTCGCTTTCGTTAACGTTATCTGAAGCTGCTAACCCAAAACCAGCTAAAATTAATTTTACTGTTTCTTCGGCGTTGAAAGAACGACTAGAAAAGAAACGGAATATGCCGAGTGGACGCGAGGACGCCTATGCGAGCGAGCGAGACGCCGCTAGTCTAAAATTGTACGAGCGAGAGTGAGAGAGATCTATGTTTCCATGTTCGCTTGCTCCATGGCTCGTGGCGCTCGTGCGCGCCGCTCTGTCTGCCTTGCCGAAACGAACAGGTTTTTGCTTGTAAACATTACAATCAAATTAGTTTGTTTGAGTGACAGGTGCTTTTTTTTATTTGTTGAAAGTTTAAGTTGTAGATTTCGTTTCGTAGTTAATTAATGGTTGACGTTGTTATATAGTTTTAGTATTGTTAATGTTAAGTGCACAGTGTACCTAAGTAAATAAATGAATAAATAATTGTTTTAATTAGGTTAAATAGATACCTAATTCATTTGCAAAATGTCAGCACGTAAAAATTCAAGTATTTTGTGGCGTCATTATGAAAAGGACAGTGATAGCGGGAAAGCTATATGTAATATTTGTAGGGAAAAAATAAGTTACAAGACAACAATTTCTAATTTAAGAAGTCATTTAAAAAGAAAACATATTTCAACTTTTACGTCTCTTGTATCCGAGGAAAAAGGAGTATCGGAATCAACTAGAGCTGTTGAAAATGAAGGTGAGTCTGATATAAATATAATATGTTCCGACCTGCCAAGTACTAGTACAGACCTGCCAAGTACTAGTTCCGCCCTGCCAAGTACTAGTTCCAGCCAATCTCATTTACCACCAGCTCCAAAACGTCAAAGGGCTTTGGACACATATGTACATAAAAAAATAAGCTTGGAACAGAAAAAAAAAATTGATCGCGACTTATTGGATCTATGTATTGATGGATTTCATCCTTTTTCATTGGTAGAAGAACGCTCTTTTATAAAATACTCACGATGGATACCTGGATATAAATTGCCGACAAGAAAAACTTTGTCAAATTCTTTGTTACAAGAGGCTTACACGCAGACTGAACATATTGTTAAAAAACAAATTGCTGAAGAAGTACAGACTATCTGCATAACTACCGATTTATGGACGTCACGAGTGACGGAAAGCTATATCGCTGTGACAGGTCATTACATAACTAAAGATCTAGAATTTAAAACGGTATTATTGGGATGCTGCCATTTTTCTGGCAACCACACTGCAACGAATATTGCCGATGAAATTAGTATATTAATTGATAATTGGGGGCTTAACGACAAAGTCAATTTCGCGGTCAGTGACAATGCGACAAATGTTGTCAAAGCATTAAAAGAGAACTTAGGGTGGAAGCACTTTGGTTGTTTCGCACATACCCTTAATTTAATAGTTAATGATGCGCTAGTACTGGTAAAGGGACTTATTGAAAAGGTTAAGACGATTGTTGCACACTACAAGAGAAGTACTGTTTCTTCAGAGAGACTCTCAAAGTATCAAGTGCAACAACAACTAACACCAAAGCATTTAATACAAGATGTCGAAACAAGGTGGAATTCCACTTTTTATATGTTACGAAGATTTATAGAATTGCAGGAGGCTGTACGTTCAACACTAGCGTTAGTTAATAAAAACCTGCCGGTAATCACCAATGATGAATGGTCTACCTTATCACAGCTTTGTCAGATTTTACGACCGTTTGAAAAATTCAAAATTCAAAATTCAAAACCATTTATTCAGTTTAGGCCTTCGGAGGGCACTTATGAAGGTCAAATTTAAAGTTACTGAAGCTACAACCGGTTCGGAAGTCAGCCTTCAACTGAGAAGAACCGGCAAGAAACTTAGCAAGGTTACATTTTTTTTATTTGTTATATAAATTTTTATCTATTCTGACTTTTTGGCTATTTTATAATTTCAATTTTACATAATTTTATATTTAACAATTACAAGATACTTATTATAGGTAACATTAATAAAAACAAAACAAAAAAAAAATATGACAAGACTACAAAATAGAAAATAAAGAAGTAACAAGCATGATGAGCGCACAAAATTATCTAACAGGAAGCTATGTCATTGTTATGACGCGATGTCTTATTGAATCCTGTAACAAAATATTGGCAAAACCTGATTTGTCGAGCGTCGTGTCTGATGTAGCCCTATTATTAAAATCAGGCCTTGCCGAAAGATTCAAGAACATTGAACAAAGTGGAACTTTGTCAATAGCCACATTTATGGACCCCCGATTTAAAATTCAAGCCTTTTCCGATCGGAATGAAGCTGTTAGAACGAAGGAGAAAGTTAGAAACCTTGTGGCAGGAATCATTTCCAAAAAAGGTACTTATACTGCACAAACCATTCCGGAATCCAGCACTAGTGAGAAAGATGAATTAAGTCCTTGGGATATATTCGATTCGATAATAAGCCAAGGTCAGAGTCAAGGTACACCATTATCTGCGGCTATAAAAGAAGTAGATATGTATTTGTCGGACGAATTACTTCCGAGGAAAAACAATACAGGCACATGGAACTGTCCCCTGGAGTGGTGGAAACACCATCAATACGTGTACCCAAATTTAGTACAAATATTTATCAAACACTGTAACATCGTCGCGACTTCAGTACCATGCGAGAGAATGTTCTCAAAAACTGGTCTGATTATAAATCAGCGCCGGACACGACTAACGACTAGTAAAGTCGAAAAATTGATGTACTTAAATGTAAATATGAACCCTAATAGATTTATATAAAACGAAAAATGTGCAAATATTGTAAAAAAATAATAATAAACATACCGAAAAATAATAAAAAAATAATAAAAAAAAATACCAAAAAATAATAAAAAAACATAATATAAAAACTTAAGATGATTATGTATATAAAAAAAAATAATTATCATGTACATAAAATTAATTAACCTTTTAAATACGCCTGTTTTTTTTCGCCGGCCAGTCCTAAGCCTGGAAAAGTATGAAGGGAAGTTTATTTCATTTAAATGTCGACTTTTGATCATTATTTAAAATTGATTGGCCACTCAAACAAGCTAACTTCAAAAACCGAAAACATTGTTTTGGTTGTAGCACTTGTAGCAGCCCGTAACGTCAGCTTCTTTTTCATATTGAATAAAGTTGGTACAATTCTGTTACATTAATGAAAACCTGTTAATAACGTTAACGGCTTTTTTAACAGGTTAACAGGATGAAATTAACAGCTTCGTTTCGTTAACCCAAAAATCGTTAACGACCCACCACTAATGTTATGTTATTTGTAGCATGCGTTTTTAGTGCTTTTTTCGATATCATCAAAAACATAACCTACAAAATGCCAAGCTGGAAAAGAGGAACGACCATACCAGGTTAAGAGAAACATATGTTCCTCATTCCCGGTTTTAGGGGTAACAAACATTTTTATAGCCGATGAAATATCACTTACCTACATTTGGTACATCGGTGTTGGGCGATAATCAATTAAAGTCTCAGAAATTTGTCAATTGATTAAAAAAATATTTTCTGTGATTAATTTAATTGCAATGAACTATTAATTGCGCGTGGCAATTTATTTATTTAGATTAACTACGCTCGCTACTAACTTTTTCAATTATTTAAAAATAATGGAAACTAACAATTAAGTACCTACTACTACAATAAGTTACCTACTTAATATATCAAAAGATTATATTATGCTATGTAATGTCATGCACCTTTATGCAGTGTTATGTGTTTCCAGTGTTATTGTTAGTTTTAGTCAAATACTCTAAAATGATTGAAGCTTGATTAAACGTTAATTGTGGTAAGTCATGATTAACAATTGATTAAGTGTTCATTGTGATAATATCAATTGACGACTAATGGTGGTAGTGGCTAGTGGTAGCTTCAGTAACTTTAAATTTGACCTTCATAAGTGCCCTCTGCGGGCAGCTCGAGCTTATGAAAGAAAAACTGAACGAAGCTCTTACCCGAAAGAAAAATTATTAGAAGCAGTGAGGGCTGTTAAAAGTGGTGCACTGTCAGGTTATGCAGCTTCAAAATATTATGGTATACCAAGAGCAACTATAATCAATCGGGTTTATGATCGTAAAGGTACAAAGTCTAATACTTTGGGGAGGGCCACAATTTTGTCACAGGATGTAGAAGAAAACCTTGTTAAAAACCTGCATGTAATGGAAAAATATGGTTTTGGCCTGACTAGGAAGGAATTAATGGAGACTGTAGGACTCTATGTAGCAACGATAGGTGTGAAGAATCCGTTCAAAAATGGCGTTCCTGGGGAAGATTGGTTCCTTTCATTTAAGAAGAGACATAATCTTTCTGTAAAAAACCGCAACCGGTGGAGTATGCTCGAAAAAATGCATGTAGGCCAAATGTAATATATCCATATTTTGATTTGCTCGAGGAAACCGTGGACCAACTGGATCTTCGCAACAAACCTTCCCATTTATGGAATGTTGACGAGACTAGCTTCAGCAAAGATCCCTCTAAGTCAAAAGTAGTTGGACTTAAGGGATTTACTTCTACAAGAACGATAGCATCTCCCGGAAAGGACAATACTACTGTTTTATTAGGGTGTAATGCTCTCGGAGAAAAAGCCCCGTTAATTGTGTTCAAGGGCAAAAACGTATGGGACGAGTGGACCTCACAAGAAGGCTATCCAGGAACAGCGTATGCTGCTACATCTAATGGGTGGATGGAGACAGCTGTTTTTGAAGCTTGGTTCGAAAAAGTTTTTCTACCGACAGTAGGACAAAAGCGTCCTATACTTTTGATTTACGATGGACACTCGACCCATGTAGGTGTAAATATTATTGAAAAGGCCCGCGCAGCAAAAATAACGATATTAAAAATTCCTCCTCATACCAGCGATGTTTTGCAACCATTAGACTTGGCTGTAAATAAATCTTTTAAAGATAAGTGGGATGCAGCTTTAGTCAAATGGCAACGATTAAACACTGGTAAGCCACTTCCCAAAAAAGAGTTCGCAAAAATTCTTGGCCAAATTTGGACTGCGATAGATACTAATCTGTGTGCAGCTGGCTTTAGAAAAGCGGGAATTTACCCAATAAACAAATACATTGTTCCAGAATCTAAATTTAACCAAGTTCTTTTGCAAGAATGGAAACAAAATTTAATGTCAAACGTTACAAATTTTGTCGACGACAAAACAAAGTCTCAAGAAATTCGTCCTACAAACCATTTCCAAAGTCAACAGATCAATCCACCAAATATTAGATTAGGTCCAGATTTGTTATTTAACATCACTTTATCCAGAGTTAATTCCTGTATACATCAGACGCAAAGTCAACCGCAACAATCGCAACAAAATTGGAATACTGAAACGTATTCTAACGGTTCGAATAACTTAACAGAAAAGCCAAAATCGAAAGTACACATTCTTGAGAATCGGCTGGTCACATTCGAAGATTTACTGCTTATGAATGTAAAAGCAGGCACGAGTAATAAAATGAAAAGAAGGAAAATTGCTACTGGTGCTGAAGTTATTACGCACGATGATGTATACAAAAGATCTAAGCAAATAGAGTTAGAAAAAACTGAAAAACTGAAACAAAAAGAAGGCCAAAGCAAAGCAAAACAAGCCCTCGACGAGTGGCAGAAATTATAAATTACAACTATCTGCTAGTAAATCCGTATCTGCGGAAGAAGCATTAGCTCCCAAAAAAGCAGTCAAGCCGAGGCAGAAAGAAATCCAAGTTAAGCGTTCCGTCAAATCGACAAAAGTCACCTTTCTTTCAGATTTAAGATCCAACAAAGAAAATAGTATTGACGAAAGTAACGTAGATGTATCACCAAGTTCAGAAATACCAAACCAAGATGAAAGTACCAAGATAACTATTCTGTCAGATATCAGATTTTCCAATGATAACACCGCATTTTATGGTCTAAAAAATGTTCCCTTAAATTTGCTCGAAATAGATCAAAATTGCGACACATCCTCATGTGATAAATCTAAGAGAGATTGTAGTGAGCCACTAAAACAAGTCAATGCTGATATAAATATGTATGGCACTTTAACACGTTAAGTGCGAAGCGAGGCCTAAATCACCCCTGATGCAACTTCCCTGTGGTGCGGCAAGCAAAAAAGTGAATTTCTCTGTCGTGCGAATGGCATAGCTTTGGTTTGGTCCAGTGTAGGAAAGAGATAAATATATATTTGAGATCACTAATGGTTCCGGACTCGGTGGTGTACCTACCTTGGTACCGGATGTCTTAGGCCTCGTGCCGCACTGAATTAATATAATTTTAATGCAGTGCGGAACGAGGCTAAAACGTCCCATATCCCCCCTGACCTCGTACCGCACTCAACGCGAGCTTCCCGCGACCAGTGTTGTGCATCACGTCGATTGGAGAGCACGTCCTTTTACAGCGCCGAACATGTCTAAACGATGTCGGAAGAAGTTAATTTTAAAAAACCCAGAAACAGAGCCAAAACAGGTAAGTTTTTAATGAAAAAATCTTCAGTAAGTACCTAGTTTTTTCTTATCTTGGTAGCTATGTACCTAAAGTAAGTGTAAGATATTATTACTTAAGTAAATTATACCTAAAGATATTATTGGTAATAACGATTATTGACGTACCTAATACTTTGCAACATATCTAGAATTACCTATTATTCTATATCGTGATAATAATGTTATTATTATTAGGACTTAACACTTAATTGATATTTTTGTAGGTAGTGAAAAACTCCACAAGAAACGCAAAGCAGCCGTTGACAAAACAGGTAAGTAATATAATTAATATTTCAGTAGTTCTTTGTCTAGGTTTTGAAAGTAGGTATATAAATATTAAAGATTTTTAGGGTTCCGTATCGAAAGGATAAAAACAGGACCCTCTATTACTAAGACTTCGCTGTCTGTCCGTTTGTCGCGATAGATAGATAGTTGAAGTTTTCTCAAATTATGTAGGCCGCTGTTACAATAATACTAAAAAGTTAAAAACAACAAAATACCTATGTAAAGGGATATTTTTAATCACCAAGTTTGTTAAGTGTGTTAGATTCGACTTATGTAAATTTTACGATATATGTCACGTGGTCGGAAGAGAGCACCAGGCGGAGTATATTATTGTACGATGGTAAAAGTACAGAAATTATTGTGTTAGTAATTTAAGAAACTCAATATTTTAATATGAAATGTTTTGTTTTTAGCCATCTTAAATAAAGGATTACAGTGTTTGTAAGTACGTTTTGTATAAGCATGCGTGGATATGATATTTCTAACATTTATCTATAAGATTAATTGTGTGAAAAGCTTGATACGAGAATTAATTTTGCACTAGCTAATACACCGTTTTTATATTAAACCTTTAACATAATATTCAACAACATAAGGTGCTGCCAAATGTAATCGCATGTAAATAATCTGGACCATAATAAAGCTTGAGAAGAAAGATGTAGCATACAGACTATTTGGTATAAAATGACAGTATATTATATATAATATACCGCAGCTTCACTCGCTTCACTCGCTTCAGTCTTCACTCGAAATCTAGGCTTAATGCGTCTCGATTAAATCTGCTATCTTTTCATGAATAAAGCGTTTACGGAGTGGGACTGGGATTCTAAGTATTTATTGTAAAACAAATCTTAAAAACTTTCTTTAAAAGTGTGTGGTGTGTGTGTGTGTGAGTTTGTTTTTTGTAATGAATAAGCATGCCAAATTCATCTCTATTTTTAAACTGCTGTTTATATTTTGCACCACTTACATGAATAATAATAAAACATCTAATAAAGCGAACCCTCCTAGGTTGTAACCACTCGCGAAATAGAACAACTTTCATAAGAAAACGATAAAAATACTTTTTTATCGTTTGTAAAAATACTTTTTTAAGAAAATTTGTATACAGGTAATATCAGTTGTTCCAACTGGTTGCCTTAATTATGATACCTATACTTATTGGTAATAAAATTAACTTGTCACACAAAACTTACTCTTGGGACTTTATATAGGAAGTATTATATTTTTTCTTTCTTTTATTTTGATGAAACTTGTTTACTTTCACGAGTTGTATCACCACCTAAAGAGGGTTTTCATTTAAGAATAACACTTTGTTTAAACTATCACCAAGCAAAGGCTTTCTCTAGCAGCTTATTAATTAATTCTATTTTCAAGTGTACCGGTCATACAAAGCCAATATTTTTAATTAGGTACTGAATTGTCACTATGACGAAGACATTTTGATATTTTACAAACCTGGTTACTTATATGAAAATGATTGAACTTAGAGACATTTTTGGCGATCTATTAAATAGTCTATAAAGAAAAGTACCTACTTTGAATATCATAATACCTAAACTAGTCGGTGAGCCCGCTTTTTTTTTTTTTTTTTTTAGTAGCCCGTAGGGATCCCACTGCTGGGCAAGGGCCTCTCCCAAACATTTGGGAGGAATTGCCATAATCGCCACGCTTGGCAGGCGGGTTGGCGATCGCAGTAAGATGTCAAACGGTTCAGAGACGCTGCTGCCCGTCTTCTGTGTTCCTTTATTCCCTTAGTCGCCTTTTACGACACCTACGGGATGAAATGGGTTGGTACTATTCGCCGCCGGCACCACACAGCTTTATTTGCGTATCGTTTTTTTTTCTTGTCATTTCTATTCTATTTTTTTACCGTGTTTTGATCAGTACACTCAATAAATAGCTACTGGTGGCTGAGAACTGCCTGTTTATGCAAAATACAATATGTGAGTCATTTTTTCAGAGTCCACCGAGAAGTGATGTCCAACCAACCAATCGGCCAACATTGCCAATTGAAAATGTGTTTGACGATGAGAGTGATGAAGAGATTTTTCCAACAAATAAACGTCAAAAAACATATTTTTCTACTGAACCAAATATAACTGAAAAAATCGTACCTTTACATGAATTTAGCTCACAACAAGAATGTATCATTGATAAACAACAGTATGACAATACAAAACAATATACTTTCTTACATGGGCACCCAAGCTCTATAATTATTGCAAATACAAGAACATTACAACACAAAGCAAAAACACGTGCTCAGACTGCCACTAAAAAAAATTCAATTTATCCTGATCAAGTGAAAGAACCAGAAGAAACAGTTAACCTCAGTCCAAACATCCGAAAAACTATTCAACTCAAAACACAAGAAGAAACAGTGTATCTCAGTCCTAGTACCGGAAAAACTTGTCAAATATTGCAGAATGTTCGCTTGTCCGCTTCTAGTGCTTCAACCTCACCAATAAAAAAACAAAATCCTATAGCTTCCCCTTTAAAAGATTTTCCTCATATAACTACGGAGAGCAGAGCTGGATCTTTGTCAGAAATCTCACGCTCCAATTTACTGGATTGTAATATATCACTTAGTGAGGACAACATTCAACAATTACTTCGTACTCCGACACAAAAAAGACCGAGAGAAAATGTTACATCCGAATGTACATATTCAGAAGACTTTAATCCTTCCAAATCCAAAAAAAGTCATGAAATAGAGGTCTCTGTAATTATAGAAAATATTCCTGATGACAATGTTAAAGGAAAACGAGACATGAATAACAAATTGCCAACTGTTCTAAAATCACCTGAGTTGGATGAGAGTAATAATATGGAAGATGATAATTTTAGCGGTACTGACAATGATTATAGTCCTTCGGAGGAAGAGTGTAGTGATTCGGAAGAGTATGCTTCAATGGAAAATTGCGTTCATTCAGATCAGGATTTATCTCCAGATAGTGAATATGAAGAAGCTACAGAAGATGACATTTTAGTCACGGACGAAACATTACCCGGCACGCAAGCTAAAGATCACGATGAGTGGGAAAATATATCGGAAAGTCCCATAACTTTTAATTAATTCGCTGGAGAATGTACGTTTAATTTACCCCCGTTTGTGGGAGTTACACCTGAAGATATATACAAGATGTTTGTTACAGATGAGATGATTGATATAATGGTATCTGAAACAAATGCTTACGCACTAAAGTATATACAAATAAATCAACAAAATATGAAACGTAATTCACGCATGACAAAATGGAGTGACACCAGTTCTCAGGAAATGAGAACATTTTTGGCTGTTTTAATGGCAATGGGTTTGTGTAGAGTTCCTAATTTAAATTTATACTGGAGCAGAAACAAATTGTATCGAAACGAATTTCTTTCTTCAGTAATGACAAGAGACAGATTTTTATTGCTACTTAAATGCTGGCATGTCAGTGATGTAAGTAATGAAGACCAAACTGACAAACTATATAAAATTAGAAATATGTTCACAAAGATTACAGAAAACTTTCGACGTATTGCAAATCCTGGAAAGTATGTGGTAATCGATGAAACCATGATACCATGGAGAGGAAGACTAGGTTTTCGCCAATACATAAAAAACAAATCACACCGGTACGGCGTAAAGCTTTATAAGCTTTGCACTCCCGAAGGTTATACTTCTGAGTTAGAGGTTTATACAGGGAAAAAAAATCAGAAAAAAGAATTAGAACACAGTAAAAAAGTAGTGTTAAGATTGATGACAAATCTGACAGAAATGGGTAGAATCGTAATAGTAGACAATTACTACACTTCGTTGGGCCTGGCAGAAGATCTTCTATCACAAAAAAACATTTTTATGTGGAACACTTAATAAAATACGGAAATATCTGCCAAAGCAAGTTACTAGTTACAAATTGCAGAAAGGCGAAATTATTGGAAAAATGAACAAAAAGGGCGTAAAGGTAATGAAATGGATGGATAAACGGAATGTTTTGATGTTGACTACGTGCAAAGATCACGATGATAACCTGATAGATACTGGAAAAAAGAAGAGAGGAACCGACGAATGCATAAAAAAACCGGGATGTGTTTTGCTGTACAATAAAACAAAAAAAGGCATTGACTTTTCTGACCAGATGTCTTCTTATTATACAACTTTGAAGAGAGGAATCAAATGGTGGAGAAAAGTTGTAATGGAGCTAATATTTGGTACGGCGCTAATTAATGCCTGGATTGTGTTTAATTCAATCCAAACTGATGGAAAAAAGTTACCAAAAAGACTCTTTGTGGAGAAACTTATAGAATCTTTAATAAAAAAGGAAATCGATGAGACCCCAGGTAATGTAATGCTTAGATATATTTCTTGACAGTCAACGTGTTGAAGCTTTCATAAACTAAGCTTGACATTTGGTCATTATTAAGTTATTTATTATTGTTTCCTTTTAATTATTCTGAATTTAAGCTACCTTACCTACCTACTCTTTCAACATTTTAAGTATAAAACAAACACATTCATTTGATGCAGTTATACCTACATTATCATTGTTATTCTCATCTACGATCTAACCTAAGTAACAATGTCAGTTTTATTACGTTATCTTCACATTTTTACCATCTCGTGAAGCTGATAAAAAATCCAAAAAGATTTTGACTCAGTGCACTCAGTGCAAAAAATCTTATTGTCTACCCTGTTTCAATGAAAAACACTCATAAATAAGTACAACATATATATTGAGATTTTTATAAAAAAAGTATATTGATACTGATTTTTTAATGTTAATTCAAGTTCTAATAATTGTATTTTTAAAGCCCGAGGCAGAATAAATAGGACAGTTTCTTTTCTACTTCTGGTTGCCTTTTTTTTCTATTCTGTGAACCGCATTAAGATTTTCATATACAAATAGAAAGATAAACCTTATGCATAAACCGTAATCCATTATTTTCCAATAATAAGTCTGTAATAGGTGCCTCTTAATGGTATAGAATGGAACGCTTCGTGCGCGAGTCCGACTCGCACTTGGCCGGTTTTTTTTTCTTTATGGCGCCTTCAAGCACAATTTAGATTATTTAAAAAAAAATGTATCCTTTGATAGCTTTGTGTTGTTTTGCCAGGTTTTGCCCTTAAAACGATCTAATGAGATATAATTGATCAAAATCGGTCAAGTCGTTGCGTAGTTAAGACAGTTTAAAAACGTCGATATTATTTTTCCCATCACTAATCGCAGCGAAAATTTGCCCTATTTCAGTGCGTTACGAGGTGTATAAGATCCCATATTTTGTTTTGCTAATAATTCCTAAACTAGCCATCAGATCCCGGGGCGACGGTGGATTAGGGTTCATCAATTCACTGTCTATATCAATAAGGACCAAAATTCTTATTTATCTTTGATTTCGCGCCAGAAAATGGATTTTAGTCTGTAAAAGGAGGTGGGGTCTAATAGACCGCGTGTCGCCCTAACGTCTGGTCACAGTACGGGCCGATTATACCTCGTGCCGCAGGAACGGAAAGTATGCAAAAATTGGTGCCGCAGCTAACGTGTTAAGATGTACAATAAATGAACTTTATCCTATTAAATTTTCAAATTTACAGAAACAAGTTTTGAAACTCAATTTACTGAACAGTCCAAAAAATAAAGGGGCTGATGACGTGCAGGGCTGACGCCTGCCAGGTCATGGCTATTGCTCTTAGCATGTCATAAATCGTAAGTATACAAATTTCTAACCTTACAGGGAGACCGTTACTCCCAGGGTTCACTAGCTCTCCAGCTATTATTAAAGCGTGCGTAGGCATCCGCAAAAGATTCGCGCTAAATGATCCAGTATTGGTTGGAATATCCAAATTAGATCCTGAAAGTTGTCTCGATATCTCAGATCGAGATGAATCAATCCAAAATGTACTAAGCTTGATGCCAAGATTGACACCAACTTCTTTAGTAGAACAACAAGCTTTGGACGACCAATGGCGAAAATTGCCAAAGTTGAAAGGAGATTTCGATGCAACAACAAGGCCTGATGAATTCTGGCACAAGGTTAGTATAAGTAACTTAATTACTTTGTTACTTACTAAACCTTACAATTTTTCTAGAAATATTTTGTTTCGTTTGCAAACTACAATATTTTAATACTATCTCATGTTGTTTTTCAGGTGAAACAGTTGGACGAGTTCCGCTTGATTGGAAAATACATGCTCAACATCTTGGCTCTTCCAAACTCCAACGCGGAATGCGAGAGAATGTTTAGCCAAATTAACGACACCAAAACCAAAAAAAGGAATAAATTAATAACCAGGACAATAAGAGGCAACATGTTAGCGCAACAAACCATTCGGCGTAACAGCACCAGTTGTGTTAATTTTAAACCAACTGAGAAAATGATAAAATCATTTAATTCTGGCATCTACAAAAAAGAAACGGCCATCGGGCTAAATGATAGTGACAGTGACTGATTAATGATTAGATATTTAGAATGTGTATTTTAGTTTTAAGTTGTACAATAAAAAAATATTGAGATCTACTGTAAAATCCACTGTAGTTTTTTTAAACTTACTGTATTTTTTTTGCAAACACTGTAATTTTGAACACCAAACACTGTAATATCAGTTTTCTCGTCTGGTAACACTGGGCGGAACGCTAGCTAGGCGTTGGCGGGGTGCGGTGTGCGTGCGGGGGAGGGGCGTACGGTAGTCGCTGCTTCATTCGCGCGTCTAATGCAATTCAATTCAATTGTTTTTGTCTCGCTGTATTTGTTTATCTATAAAAATCATATTTTTGTTGATATAATGCCGCCAGTGAAAAAAAATACCCAGACTTCAATGGAATCTTGGATAAAAATTACCCAGGCCAATTTACGACTGATGGCACTGTGATTTTCTGCAAAGTTTGTGAGAAGCGAATACCTTCATCAAAAAAATATCAAATCGATCAACATGTGAGTACTGCTTCCCATTTAGCTGCAAGACAGAAACCTACAAGAAGTCGACAACAATTACTGTCTCATATTTCGTCTTCCAATTCGGATACTACAAACAAAATAGAATTCAACAAAGATTTATGTGAGTTGTTTGTTGCTTGTAATATTCCTTTCCACCAATTAAATAATGAAGTATACCGAAAATTCCTTAAGAAGTATTGCACTAATCAGATAATTCCTGAAGAATCCACAATTCGGAAAAAATATCTGTCAATTATCTACGAAGAGGTACTTACTGAAATACGCGCCGATCTCTCGAACGATCTAATATGGATATCACAGCTGATGAAACGACAGATTCATGTGGGCGATATATAGCATGTCTAATTGTTGGAAAATTATCTAAAGAGCCCTCCACTCCTAATTTGGTTGCTTGCAAGGTCCTAGAAAAAACAAATCATTCAACTATCGCCCGGTTAAGAAATGAAATGAAATGAAACGAGAAAATATTTGTTTTTGTTTCTGACTGTGCGCCTTATATGGTAAAAGCTGGTAAAGCTCTGAAAGTTTTTTACCCAAAATTGCTTCACATCACCTGTCTAGCCCATGGATTACATCGAGTTGCGGAAGAGATCAGAAACGAGTTCGGGATAGTCAATAAATTGATTTCTTCTACAAAAAAAGTGTTTTTAAAAGCACCATCGCGAGTACAAGCATATAAAGAGCAACTACCAAACGTAGCACTGCCTCCAGAACCAATATTAACACGTTGGGGAACTTGGTTGAAAGCTGTATCGTTTTATGCTGATAATTTCGAAGCCATAAAAGAAGTAGTTGGAAAATTTGACAAATTAGACGCCGTTGCAATCAATTCAAGCCAGATGGCATTTGAGGATCTTTCAATTAAAAAAAATATTGCTCTTATTGCAACACATTTCAGTGATATACCGGATGTAAATGAGAAACTAGAAACTAAAAATCTTGCTCTGTGCAAGTCCTTGGAAATATTAGAAAAATTGATTGAACAGAGCCCTTCCGAGTTCACTATCGCAAAAGGTTCGTGGCAAATTAGATGCAGTTTTGTGTAAAAACCCTGGTCTTGAGGGAATAAAGAAAATTAACGCATTTATCAACGGCACCGGACAATCTCTGCCTGAAGAGGTATCTGCAGAAATGGCGCCAAATTTCAAATTCTGTCCGGTAACGTCAGTTGATATCGAAAGGTCATTTTCGGCCTATAAATTAATATTAAGCGACAAGCGTCACAAGTTTGCTGTAGAAAACCTGGAAAAATATATTATTGTTTATTGTCACAAGAATTATAATAAATAAACGTTAATTATAATTCATAATGAATAATTAATGGTTTTTTGATTGTGCATATTTTGTGCATATTTCGCCCTTTTTTATGGCATATTTGCATGCATATTTTGGCATTTTAATAGTGCATATAATCCGATGTCTACTGATTACCTAGGTATTTTTGTCTGTCCTAAGCAAGGATTAAAGTATGAAGGGAAAACAGATCACACTCATGCGGATCATACATGGGAAAATGTCTTGATGTAGGTAGGCAACAGCTGTACAGTGTACGTACCTATGTATTCTGTGTTGATAGCGCGCTGTTCGACACGTGCGGCATTCAAGTATTGCGCAGGTAAATACGGGACTCTCGGTGTACCTACTGTTTACTAAGTTTACTAAGAAGTAATTTAATATTTATTTTTAATGTTATTTTTTTTCATCATATATGATCGCCAACTATCACGACCTCAAATATTGAAGGTATCTCACCAGTCACTCTGTGTATACTACAACTTAATCTTCATTACAAATCAAAAAGAGTAATTAGAAGAAGGAATCAGATACCTACAATAATAATACAAATAACTAAAAAAATATTGTTGAGTCTTCAAATAAAACAGGATGTTTGGGTGCAGTCATATGTATCGAGTCTATGAAAACATTATTAGTCACATTGTAGAAGAAAAAAGTATCTAGACTACACATCTATGTATCGCATAAGTCAGGATCACTTTTTGGGTTAATAAGGAAGCACGGTGGCTACAATTATAACCCAAATGTATTACAGCTTAGAGCTGCATACAAAAAAAAATTAAGTCACCTTGAACTGCAGTCATCTTTCACAGGAAATTGCATTCCTTTAGACAATCCCAGCATTTTACATTATTCGTCTCAAAAGGTTATCAATAGCACAACAAACTCTAATAGACACAATACTCTTGAATATGAAGTTTTGGAAAGTACAAGAGCTCTTGAAACTGATATAGAGGCTGAAAATAATTGTAATATTTTCGCAAATATGCTGGACGATGAAAATATAAAGGAAGCTTCTAAAATAATAGTTGGTTACATTACCGGATATGTAAGCACTCGGTTGACCAAAGAGTTAAAAAGCGAGGAATGTATTCCGAAAAACTTCCGTATCATAAACTAATAATAACTATAAAAGATATGGGCGGTTAATGCTACTCCACTGAAGATGTTTATAAAATTTGTTTATCGACGGTAATAGTTATACGTCGTTTAATTCGGTGCAGTGGCGGGAATGGCCTGTCGTCTAAGTACGACTTCGTTGAGAAAGACGTATTCGTTAGTTTACTTGGTCATTCATTAGATGAACCTACTACATTAAATCACAGAGTGCATCTAATACGTGCAATAATAAACAAATATACGACTGTTCGACTGCACCACGACAAACGAACAACAAATGATTATACCAACAAATGCCAAAGACTCACTAAACTTATATTGTTTAAAGTCAATTAAATACATTTGTGTTGGTTTTGTGCAATAAATAAAGTTTATATTAAATTGCAACGATAGATTTTTATTTCACTTCGTTTATTTATTTAATTATAAGGCAAAGTATTAGATAGTAGTAGTTACAAAAGCTGTGTCACTTCTGCGGTGTAAAATCTATGGGAGCAACTTGTTGTCACACTACGTTGAATGAAACGCGTAAGTGCCATGAAATTCCTGACGCTTATGACGTTTCGGTCGCGAAAAAACTAAACCCTATAAGCCATCTGGCGTTGCTTGTTTTAATAGTTTGGATAGGTGCATAACTTTTGTTTTAGCGTTGCAGCGAACTTTAGTTCTTTTAAATACAGCTGGAAAAGCTGATTTGCATGAATGGCCTGGCCTGGAACCACTAAGCCGTCTGTGACCATTACATTTGACAACCAAGAAGAGAGGCAGAGCCCCATCGACTATGAGTGCTTTGAGGAAATCGCTATTACCAGAAAGGTGTCGCGAATTACGTCGCGAAATGCACCATAAATTGTAAATAACTAAAACCTTATTAATATTAAATACTGTCAACCCTAAAAGCCCTGTCACCGACTTAGACACATTTTCCCGCCACTGCTACCCACGGAACTTAAAAACGACGCGTTTTTGATCAATTCATTAAGTATGAACAAAGAAAATAACTAACTATCCAGACAGAGATTGAGAGAAGTGAGTGTGGCCACCTGGATGCGCGTGTTGCGAGAGGCCTAGGTGAGCGCTTTAGATTTAGTTGATTGTAATACCAAGTGCCTAGTGGACATTCGAACGTGCGGCTCAGAAACTGTGTACTTACAGTTATTATTACTTGCTATAGTGGGATATGCCTACTTGCCTTGGTGGGAGTAGTAGGGACATAATCGTTGGACCATGCTCAGAGACTCAGCTATTCATATTACTCAGACTCAGACAGACATTAGTAAGAAGATGATCGTTGGATCATGCTCAGATTCTCAGCTATTCGTATTACTCAGACACAGACAGACATTAGTAAGGAGATGATCATTGAATCATGCTCAGATACTCAGCTATTCGTATTGCTCGGGCTCAAACAGACAGAATCAATGGCATGAAGGTTAGCTATATGAAAGTGGTCAGTATGTTTTGCTCAATGTGACCAAACCGGACGTCTATATCAGGCCGGGAAATATCAAAAAAAAAATAATCATTACAAATGCGGCCCCCTATACAGGCCGCCTTACACTCCATAACGAACACATACAAACGATACCCATCACAGCCGAGGAGGTGCTTGAAAAAGTCTCAGAGAGGCAATCAATGCCAAGGAGTGGAGAGAGTGAGAAAGGAAAAAAAATAAAAATATCTTGGGTTTGCTGGGACAAACAGGACGTAGCGTGTGGACGTGCGAACAATATAGAAATTGGAGCAGGACGATTGACATTCCTTTAAACCACGTAAAGAGTGGCATGCTCTTTACTCGTATACAAACACTGCTACACTTTAACCTGGCGTCATGGAGGCTGGGTCAAAATTACCCGCACTTTTGTAGATCGCTTATAATTTTACAACGACGCGCGCGACATTACCGCTCTTTGCAGTAGCTGGAGTCATTGAGTCTCTCTACACGTTTATCCCGTTCGAAATCAGTTTGGCGAGAGCCGCGTTATAGAGTTACAAGTGTTGTCACGGGAAAAGGCACCCACAGGAAAATCCACGCTTCACGTGGTGACTAGCGGATACCTAACGGTGCTAACGAAGCTAGTTCGAGCGTGACCCGGGCGCTCGCTTTTTCCCTTCAGGAAAAAGCAAACACCGGACGGGACTGGATCAGTCGGCCTTGGGGGCTTCCCTAGTCGACCCCAGTTATCTCCCCCCTCCCACCCTACCCTTTCCCGAATCATCCCATTCTCCGGTGTTTGTTTGGGTGTGCGAGACCCCACTCTGGTAGTGGGGACTCAATAACATCCCTGCACCGGGGCTGATAGGGCCCGTTAAGGTTTTCTTAGAGTAGGGCGACTGCCAGAAGTTTCTTGTGGTTTCTTCTCTCTGGAACACCCCGGTACGAAACCACATAGTTTATCGGTAGAGTAGGTTCTCAAAATCCCCCCGAAAATACGCGGCCCTTAAGGCAGAGCGGCCACTATGGCCGACTCACATCCAGTTTTGTCCTATGAGGACATTCTCATTGACAAGGAGGCGTACAGCTACCTTGTCGAGAGATTCAACGGGCGTTTTTACGTCCCTCCCCCCGCGAATCCGCCTCCATTCCATCCCGCGTCGCGCGCCCAGTCACCGATGTCCGCGAAGTCTGACTTCGACAACGAGTCGGGCTCCGACAGCGACGAGGCACCCTCAGTGCCCGCCGCCAAAACCAAACCCGTTCCCGCCACCGCCGCGAATACCCCCTCCGACGACCTCGCTACCGCCGCGTCCTCCTCTTCGAACGAGGAGTACACGTTGGTGCCGAAGGGTGGGAAGAGGAAGAGGAGCGGCAAGAAAGCCGCAAAAGCTGTCACCGCGAAAGCGGCGAAAGTTTCGTGCCCTTCCCCTCCCCCCACCCCCGCCGACGCTGTCGTAACCCCCGCGTCGCCCGCCCCCGCCGAAACCCCGATGGTCACGCAGCCCGTCGCCGCCGCGCAAACGAGCCGCGATGCCCCCGCGTCCGCGTCCACCCCCGCTCCCGCCTCTGCCACCACCGGCAAGCGCAAATCCGCGGCCCCGCCCCCCCTGTACGTTCAGGACAAAGGTCAGTGGACCAACATCTCAAAGTGGTGCACCGAGCACCACATCAATTTTACATCCGCCCGTCCCGCCGAAACCGGCATCAAGGTCACGGTGCCGTCCTCGGACGACCACCGTGCCCTAACCAAGCTGCTTCAAGAGCGCAAGGTGTCCTTCCACACCTACGCTCTCCCCGAGGAACGCGCCTTACGCGTCGTCATCCGAGGTGCCCCAAAGGAGATTCCCACTGACGAGGTGAAAGAATCCCTCCAATCCCAATCCCTCCCTGTACAGTCCGTCCACCGGATGTACAGAGGCAACCCCCATGTCCCTTTCAATATGGTCATCGTTGTCCTCGACAAAAGCGAGGCGGCGAAAGCCATTTTCAAAATCCGCACCGTGTGCCACTTGTCGGGCATTCATGTCGAGCCGCCCCGTAGGACGGCTTTCCCGTCACAATGCCATAGGTGCCAGCTCTATGGCCATTCCGCGCGTCACTGTTACGCCACACCCAGGTCAAGTGCCTCGGTGACCACGGCACGGCTGCGTGCCCCAGGCCCAAAGACGTGTCGCTGGCCACAGAGGCACCAGGATGCGTCCTATGTCAGACCGTAGGTCACACGGCAAATTACAAAGGTTGCCCCAAGGCGCCTCGCCCGGGATACGTCTGTCGCCCCACAACATCATAAGGACCCGAGGTGGCGGCGCGCGTGTGATGTTCCACGCGCGCCCCTCAGAGAAGTCGGGGGGGGAGGAGTTAACACCTCGCTCCCCCCCCTCGACCAGACGGGGCCCGCGGTGGCGGGCCGGCACCAGCCGGGGGTTGCGGAAGCTGAATTCGTGCCCGCGACCCTCGGCGCTCAAGTGTGCGAAGGAACATCGGAGGGGTTTTAGTGGGTATACCCTCGGGCCCCTCCTCATTTTTGATATGAGAAGGGGAGTTTGCGAGTGGGAGTCCCACATAACCACCGCGCCTCTCCCCGAGCGCGGTGGTATGCGTAATGCATTTCCCCTCCGAAAAAAAAAAAAAAAAAAAAAAAAAAAAAAAAAAAAAAAGGCGCCTCGCCCGACTGCCCGACCGTGGCACAGCTCACGGACCATCCCCCCCCTTATGTCCGTCGATACTACGGCCCTCCGGCCGCAGAGACAAACTCCCTGGAGGAACCAACACGACCCTCAGTCAATCCCCCCCCCCTCCAGGCCCCCCATTACCTAGATCGGCGTTCGCGCCAAACAATACTTTTGCTGCTACCGTAGCAGGCGCTCCCGTAAGCGCCGCCGCCGCCGCCGCCGCCGCAACCGCGACCGTACCAAAGCCTACCGCTGGGCCTAAAACGGCACCGTTGCCGTCGCCATCATCACAGCGTCCGCTCCTCAAGCAGACGCCCCGCGCCGCAAACAATATCCAACCCACACAGAAGGTAGCCCCTGGTTCAGGCCTCCTTACTGTGTGCCGGCTCGCGCAAGCAATCGACTACGAACGAGTCGACGAATTCGCAGGCCAAATCGAGGCCAACATCGGTGATCTCTTCGCTCTCGCGGGAATCATCCACCAATATAAGGACGTACTCGACGCCCTTAAAAACTTCTCACTAAATTAAATGGCTACTACGCCGCTATGCAGAATCAAACCCCGATCTCTCAAGTTAGGTTACTTCAATGCCAACGGCATTAGAGATCACCGCGATGAGATCGCAAAATTCTTGCGTGGTCACCAACTTGACCTCCTACTAGTGCAGGAGACATTCCTCAAACCCTTTCATAGGGATCCTAGAATTGCAAACTACAACATAGTGCCCAACGATAGGATCAACTCAGCGCTCGGAGGGACGCTGATCTATTACAACAAGTCCCTGCACTGTTCCCCCCTGGATCCGCCTTCCGACCTCAAGTACATCGAAGCGTCGGTATGTAGGCTCGCCATGACCGGACACGAGTCCATAGTGCTTATATCAGCCTATCTCTCGCCAACCTCGACCGAAACAAACCCTAGGACGTTGCTAAAAAGCGACGTAGAATCCCTAATGCAAATGGGTCACTCTGTCATTCTGGCAGGGGATCTAAATGCTAAAAACACCCTCTGGGATTGCGTAACAACCAATACCCGGGGGAAAATATTAGAGTCCCTTCTGGACGCACTAAACATAGACCTAATCTCGCCCTTAGAGCCGACCCACTTCCCGGGCGTAGTGTCTCACCGCTCGGATATACTCGACGTGGCGCTGCTACGGAACGTAAGCCTCCGCTTGCATTGCGTATCGGTCCTACACGAGCTTACCTCTGATCACAGACCAGTCATATTAGAATTCGCTTCACGAACAGTAGGCCCCCACACAGACCCAAGTCCAGAGATGTGAATTATTTGAAATACATATATTTCAAATGCAAATACAAAATGCAAAATACCCATTTTTATTTTATATTTGAAATACTTTTTTTCTAAATGTATTTTGTATTTTATTTGAAATACTCTATATAAATATTTAGTATTTATAAAATACAAAATAGTTTCGTTGCATTTTTTATTCATTTTTACAATTTTTCATTCTTAAATCCATGATTTCCTTATTTATGAACGCACTGATCGTGATCGTAGTGTTGTCATTGTCATTTGTCAACTAGAACAATAATGCCAACATTGCGGCCCGTGCGAGCCAGAAAAAAAAAAACATTGCGCGTCAGTCAACTGTCAAACCATCGTCAAACAAACTTGAGGTCAAAGGCGTGTTCGTGTGTTGATTATTAGTTTTGTTTGTGATTTTTCTCAGTTTTCTTCGCTTGCTGGATATAAATAATTAAAATGTAAGTAATACATCACTTTTATAAATAATTTGTAACTAAGCATCAAGTAGTTTAGTTAAGTACCTAGTTATTGTTATTTTTACTAGCCTAACCTAAAATATAATTTAACCGATATCGAACAACGTTAGTTGATAACAATATCGCATTATTCTATGTTATTGTTTAATTCATGGATTTTACGTGTTTATTGAAATAACACATTTATTTACTAACCCTTAATCTGCACGATAAGCTATTATTTATTATACACTAGTTTCTTACGACAGACGTTGTCCTGTCGTAAAAAAAGTTAATGTGGCCGTTGAGTTTACTCAATTTCTTTATTTTATCAAGCACCATTCTTAATTTTTACCGTACCTCGAAAGAAACTAAAAACGGAACCCTAGGATCACTTTGTTCGTCTGTCTGTCAGCCTGTGTATGTCTGTGTCAGCCGTTTACGCGTGATGATGCCGTGTCCAAGGGATTCATTTTTATATGTATATTGTAGGTACAGTACATAAGTAAGTGATGTATAACCTCTTATTTTTTCAGGGACAAGAACATTCCATTCATATTCAAACACTTCTTCAAAGACATTACAAATGATCCTGGAAGTGACGTAAATATATCTGGAACTTGCAAAAAGTGTTCGAAAACATTAAAAGGAAGTTTGAATTCTACATCCAACTTTTTGAACCATTTAAAAGTAAGTAAAGCTAAAAATTTTAATTGTATTTTATTTTGTTAAATAAATTATTTTGATTTCAAAACTAATTAGCTAATGAATAGGATTTTATGTAATATGAAATAATATAATCGCAGATATTCTATGCTTTAAACTATTAATTATACTTTTGCAGAGAAAAGGACATGCTGATATATTAGAAGAGTACGAGAAACTCAAAATACAACATAACAGGAAGAGGAAAAATGTTGGTGATACTGGTGAGGGATGCAGTTCATCTAAAACATTGAAACAATCCACTCTTCCAGCCATCTTACCAAAGTCAGTTAATTTCGACAAGTTACTTGTGAATTTTTTAGTGGAGACCATGTCACCTATATCAATTGTAGAAAATAAATCCTTTAAGGCTCTAATTGAAGGTGCACAGCAATTAAGTGTTCCACCGAAAATAATGTGCAGGCAAACATGTAATAAAAAAATTGCAGAACAATACACAGAATATATAGAAAATACAAAAGAACAATTGAGAAAGGTTGATTTTATATGCACCACAGCTGATATATGGTCATCATCTAAGAGAAGCTATCTAGGGGTAACTGCTCATTGGATTGATTGTGATAAATTTAATCGGAAAAGTGTAACTTTGGCTTGCAGAAGATTCAAGAGAACACATAGTTATGATAAAGTAGCTGAGCTGATTGCAGAGATTCATTCTGAATTTGATTTGAAACTGTCAAAAATAATAAAGACTATTACGGACAATGGATCAAATATGGTCAAAGCTTTTAGAATATATGGACAAGATTCAGATACAGGAATAAGTAAAGGAACTCTTATGCAAAATATTGATGTAATGCATGATAATATTGACGATGGAGATGATGATGATGATAATGTGTTAACCCTAAGACAATTTTCGGAGTCATTTGAAGAATTCGATGAGTTGCAACTGCCTAATCATGAAAGGTGTGCCACACACACATTACATTTAATAGCTTCACAAGATATGGATAAGGCTAGATCCCAAAGTAATTCATACAAAAAAATGTATGATACAGCTATGGCAAAATGTCGAGCAGTTTGGAATCTATGTTCGAGGTCAGGCTTTAGGGGCCTGTGAAATATATCTGGAATCAACTGGAAAATCCCCTACTTATCCATGTCCAACAAGATGGAATTCATACTATAATTGCATTCAAGATCTATTGGCAGTCAAGGGTACCCTAAATGAAACTTTTAAGAAACTAGGGTTGCCTATTTTTAAAGAAATTGAAATTCAATTTCTTCTTGAATATGTAAGCTGTTCAAAGCCTATTGCTGATGGCATCAGAAGTTTAGAAGGGGACAAAGATACTTACTATGGATGTCTTATACCAGAACTGATGAGAATGCAAAGAATTCTAAGCAGCTTGAAAATGGATAACCTTACATATTGTGATGTATTAATAGATGTTATTACAGAAAGTCTTAATAGGCGTTTTGAGAGATTTTATAAATTAGAAGAGCCAAAAGGAAAAGATGGCATAATAGCATCAGTATCTTATCCCTTTTTCAAAATGAAATGGGTGCCAAAAGCCAACAGAGAATACATCAAAGAAGTATTTGTTTCAGAAGTGAGAAAGATAAAACAAGAAGACGAAAAGAGTTCCCAACATACTGACTCTTATAAAAAGAAGGAAAGGACAGAATCTTATTATATGTTTGTTGAGGACTCTGATTCTTCAGCAGCCAGTGATAATGTTAATACAACTACAATAGATCTGGAAACACTACAATATTTAAAAGATGAAGACAATACCTTAGAATCCTTGAACAGGTATCCTACTGTAAAAAAACTCTTCCTTAAATATAATACCTGCTTACCGAGTTCTGCCCCTGTAGAACGACTATTTTCATTTGGTGGAATGATTATGAGGCCCCATAGGCGGAACATGAAAGATGAACTCTTTGAACAAATACTAGTTTTAAAATCAGTTCAATAAATAAAAGTGGTTATGCTTAACAATGTATTTTATTTTCAAAACCTATTTTAAAAATACGTATTTTGCATTTTGTATTTAAATACTTTTATTCAAAACTATTTTGTATTTCTATTTGAAATAGTGCTAGCAACTATGCATTTGCATTTTGTATTTAAATACTTTTACTAAACTATTTTTCACATCTCTGCCCAAGTCGCACCGCGACTAAAAACATTATCAATTGGGACAGACTTGGCGAACGCGTTAAATCTGCCAACAAATTCCGTTCACCTCGATAGTATACCCGACACTATAACCACCGCGGTCGACGTGTCTGTGGCTATCGACTCCCTAACCAACCACGTACAATCGACCGTTGTCGATTGCTCTCGGACAGTGCCGGATACGGGTGACCGTAAATGGCAATTGCCCGAAGATATACGTGCATTGATCAGGGAGAAGAACGCCATAACACGATATCACGACAAAAAACCATACGACCACATACGCGCTCGCATGCGTTATTTACAGCGGGCCATTAAGGTCCGCGTAAAGGAGGCACGCAACGCTCAATGGGAACGTACTATCGAGGAGATCGAACCCTCTCATACTGCATTTTGGCAACTCTCCCGTAAATTCACTAAAGATACGGTAGCTCCCATGCCCCCTCTTAACAGACCTAACCTCCCACCCGCTTTCGAGCATAGCGAAAAGTCCGAATGCCTACCCGACAGCCTGGCGCTTCAATGTACACCCAGCACCCTTCATGTTGACCCGAGTCACGTGGAGGCAGTCGTTTCCGAAGTGGAACGGAGAAGTTCTCTCCCGTTACCATCTTCTCCTCCCTCCATCGCCCCAACCCCCCCCAGCCCCACTGCCACTGAGGAAGTGGAGGACCCCATCCCCCTAGTTACACCTGACGAGGTAAAGTCTATCATCAGGAATCTACATCCGAGGAAAGCTCCAGGCTCGGATCGTATCACAAATCGAGTAGTTAAACTCTTCCCCCCGACCCTTATCACCCTTCTGGTGGCCATCTACAACGCCGCCTTGGCGTGTAACTACTTTCCGCAACAGTGGAAGGAGGCGCACGTCATTGGCATTTTCAAACCCGGCAAACCTAGATCCGAGCCCACCAGTTATCGTCCCATAAGTCTACCCAATGTCATGGGTAAGATTTATGAGAGACTCATCTATATATCTGAGTTTGCGGATGACATGGCAATCTACTCCTCAAGTAGAAGCGTTCCCCTCATTTTAAAACATCTCCAATGCGCAGCCAACGCCCTAGGCGATTGGTTCCGCAAATGGAGAATCGAAATTAATCCCACTAAGAGTCAAGCCATTCTCTTTTTTAGAGCTTTTCGCGCAACTTACCGAGCTTTCCCCGACACATCCATCTCTATGTTTGGCGTGCCCATCCCTTGGGAGAGGCAAGCCAAATATTTAGGCGTCATTCTGGATGAAAGACTTTCCTTCGGCCCTCACATAGACACGGTGCGTAAGCGCGCCAACTTTGTGTTAGGCAGACTTCACTTCCTCATCAACTCACGTTCTAAACTCGCCCTAAAAAGCAAGCTTAGACTGTATACCGCGTGTATACGGCCCATCATACGGTGGCGTGTGTAACTTTTGCACACGCCGCCCCCAATCCATTCGAAATCTCCAACTCCACATGGATTTACGATTGCCGACCATCAGGCAATTTATCAAAGGGGCTTCTCGCCGCCATTTCGATTCTGCAATAAACCACATTAATCCCCTAATAATAAAGGCTGCGTCCTACGTGAGTGAGTGAATTGTACACTAAGGAAAGCCAAATTTATTGATTTTTAGTGAATAGTTTTTAAAACCTTGTTCCGATTAATAAAAGTTTCTATTTTCATTATGTTTATGGTTTTTTATTATCCTTATAAAGTAAATTATTGCATGTTACAAAAAAATATTGTTTTTCTCAAATACATACAGAAATATTCACATTCCTTATCTGGGTGATGATGACCCAGCCCCCACGTGTTACAATTTACCACCCCCATGACGCCGGGTTAAGGGACAAAAAATAAAAAATCGACCACAAATGTACCAAGACAAAGAATGAGAAGAAAACTGCGAAGAGAAACAAACAAACAAAGAAAAATAGACTGATTGTGAAGAAGAAGACTGAGGTTGCCTCAGAGGATGTTAACAAGTTTGATCAGACAGTGAAACTGATGAGTTGATTGGCCAAGTATCTCCTGAATGTATGTTATGTCAAATACTCTTTTCCACGCATAATAGTGGATAAAGTTGGATTAAGTGCATAATAGTCTAAGATACGGCTACAGGATTAGTGCGCTCATCTGCTTTTTTGCTAAAATGGAAATATTTATGCATTTTTATAATCTGGAGAATATATACAGGGATATACCAAGTTGGCTATCAAAAGTTGGCCGCTGCTATTTGTATTAAATTCTTTTAAATTTATTTTTGGGAAAAAATTTCGTTCACTTGTTTTTTAAATAAAATCTCGTCTACATGACGGCAATTTATATAAAGATTATAAAAAGAACGGTTGCCGTTGCACACCTGGCAGAACCTCTTCGCAGTCAGGTGTAAACAGGTATGATTTCGATATATATACGTTCATAACGTACATCTATTAATTATAATATACCAAATGAAAGCTATTTTTTTTTTCTATTTATTATCATATATGGTTGCCTAATTAAACCCGGCCGCAAATAAGAGTTGCTGGAACATTACACACAAAGACAAAGGTGTTTGGCTGTACCAATTTCTTTTGACAGATTAATGAGCGTAGTCAATAGATATGTATTTGGTAAACTTAGTGATAAGACAGATACACAATGCAATATGCACATTCACAAATGCATATGAGGCACAGAAAGCTTGTTTCGAAAAAATATCCATTGAAATGTATATGATTCAGATTTGGAACAAACACCTCAAAGACCAGATATGTCTGACAAGATTTTCAGATGTCAAAAGAAGTTCCTGAAACAAATGAAATTTTCTGACCAACATTTTAGAAGGAAATACCTGACTGGTAAGAAAACCAAAGAGATATAATGTCAGTATGTGCTTGTTTAGCTTGATCCATTATTACAATTGTGATTTTTGGAAATTATTAATATTTGGTAAGATTTGTGAAAAATACATCAGATGAGAAACCCCCAAATATATTGAATGTTTCAGTGATTTTATATGGTAGAGCTAATGAACAAACAGCATTGAATCAGCAGTCTCCGCAGGACATGGGGGGTCAGTAGAAGTAAAATATCAATTTTCTGTAAAAAAGACAAAATTTTTGAAAGTATATAAAATAATCTTTGACAGCTTCAAGGGACTGTAGACTTGAGTATATTGTTCTAATTTCAACATAATATCCTCACACATTCCCGAGATAAAGGGTCTTGACAGACAGACAGATGGGTGGACAACAAAGTGATCCTATAAGGGTTCCATTTTTTCCTTTTGAGGTATGGAAACCCTAAAATATACAACTAGTACCATTTCCAGATGCAGGGCAAATATTACGCAGGTTGGCGCTTATTTCGCAAATGGACTTGCATTTGCATTTGATGAAAATTGGATTGGGTAACAGAGACCCTGAATTCTGGCGGTACAGAAAGGGTGTCCATTTTAAGTTAATTCTCTGCTACCTATAATTTCCTTCGCTTTCATTGATTCATGCCTTGAATGGCTGAAGACAATCAAACATCACCAATACCTATACAATACAAGCCATTGAGAACAATTTAAAAACCGCCGTCTACGTTGTTTTTTGACGCCAAGTGCGTTTTCGTTTTTTGCACTGAAAGACTAGGCCGCAGTGTTAAAACCTGAACTCTGAAGTGAGCTAACTATCGTACCAACGGCGTATAATTATTGTATTTTAGCCGAATTTTTAGTCAATTATATATTTCTTTATACTACATGGTGCGGTACAATCTGCGTATTTGCGCACGTAGACGTTATCGTACGTAGACACAAAATTATTGTATGGTTCCGAACACTGCTAGACCGATATATTTACAAACTGCAGTTGCAACTTGTAATTTTGTACGAACACATTTGATTTGAATGATTGATTCCTATTCGACCAAACACAAAGCAAGAAATCAACTGATTTAATTTAATAAAAATTTAATAGGAGAACCAATTCCCCAAATAATTGTTTCAGAATAGTAAAAAACTAGCTGGACTAGTCACTCACTATTATTATTATAATTTTTTTTTGGATTTTAATAAGTCACTATTATAACTACAGGAGTCTTGGTCTGGTGTCTCCGTATGCCATAAGTCCAATACCAGAGAAACAAAGGAAAGTATATAATAGAGGAAGAAAAGCTGCCGTAGCAGCAGTCATAACATCTTCACCATGCAAGAATGATTTAGTTAATAAAAATATTTAGAGACAAGAACAAAAAAACAACCATAAATCTACAAAGACAAAGAATGATAAGAAAACTGCGAAGAGAAACCAACAAACAATGAAAAATAGACTGATTGTGAAGAAGAAGACTCTGAGGTTGCCTCAGAGGATGTTAACAAGTTTGATCAGACAGTGAACCTGATGAGTTGATTGGCCAAGTATCTCCTGAATGTATGTTATGTCAAATACTCTTTTCCACGCATAATAGTGGATAAAGTTGGATTAAGTGCATAATAGTCTAAGATACGGCTGCAGGATTAGCTGACTATCGTTCCAACGGCGTAGAATTATCGTATTTGAGCCGAATTTTTAGTAAATTATATTTTTTTATAATACATGGTGCGGTACAATTATCGTACAATCTGCGTATTTGCGCGATTTGCATCGTACGTAGGCAGAATATTATCGTATTTGTACGAGAATTATTATACGGTTCCGAACACTGCTGGGCCGATATATTTACAAACTGCAGTTGATTTACTTGCACGCCCATTTGATCAAAAATCAATGTTTTCAACTTGTAATTTTTTATGATCACATTTGATTTGATTAATGAACTTATTCCTATTCGACCAAACACAAAGCAAGAAATCAATCAACTGATATAATTTAATAGAAATTGAATACGAGACGCAATTCCCCAAAAAATTGTTTCAGAAAAGTAACAACTAGCTAGACCAAAGAGTAAATGTTCTATGGTATATAATCACTACATTTTTGAGCTAGATTAGCAGTGTTGGCAGACGAGTGAAACATCATTATGCGACACCCGATGCTTCATGCGATTATGATACATGTACAATCATTATTGTACGTCTGCTGACTCTGAGACTAGTCACTCACTATTATTTTTTTGGATTTTAATAAGTCGCTATTATAACTCACTAGACTGGCGATGCGAGATCAATCTAAGTCGATTTCTTTATGGATTCGATTCATATTAGTAAGAATTTGAACTTGAGATTTAATCGATTAATTATATGCTTATCAGTATTGATTAGTCGCAATTATCATCTCATTACTATTTAGCAGTAATTTTACGAATCCTGATGCCTTAAAAAGGATTTTTTGACTGTTATTTTTTTATTATTATTTTGTGGATATTTGAATTATTAGCGGAAACAGTGTATTCACGCAATTTATTTGAAATCGATTATATTTCGTTCGCTATGAATAATTAAAAAAGTATATATTGCCTGAATTCATGTCCCTAATAGTTTTTAGGATTCGGGTCGGAACATGTATTTATTAATGCCTTTGCTCAATCATACCGCTAGTACATCCAGCAGAAATGCTCTAATAAAATTTAAAGTTATGTATAAATTACATTGAAACTTTCCGGCAGAAATGCTAAAAATTATTGTAATAGCTGCATCTAAAGATATAATATATTAATAGCGTATTTTAAAATTGATTATATGTATATTTAGTATATGAAAACTGATTATCTCAACACAGGCAGACAGATAGAAACATTTTGAACAGAGATAGAGAAGACGTAGCGCGTTTATGTGGCATGAAAAAATCACATCACGTGCGTGGAGTCTTTTAGTTGAAATGACAAATAGTTGTTTAAACCCTAACTAACTGTAAGCTACCCTAGCTAACTTAACTGTTTAGACCCTAATAATAGGCTGTAAATAAAAAAATACTAAATCAACTATGATTTTCTTAAATAACCTCTCCACGGTTATTCGAAATTGTGTTCCACTTATTAAACAAGAAAAGTAAATAAAAATAAAATAGCAGGTCGGTGGTTAGTTGTACTACGAATTTTTATGAAGACTGTCCATTGACCCATTCTGGCAGTGAAAACATTATTATCGTACCAGGGCCGTAAAATTATTGTATTTTCAATAAAATTATCGTACATTTCAAAATAAGATTTAATTGTCGTCTGATAGCTTTAATTTAAAGGAGACTAACTGACACAATTAATAATTAAATGATATTTCAGCAATTACTAAACTTTGCTATCATTCAAAATTATTGTATTTTTGTCAAGATTGAGGATTGAAAAATTAATGAGATTATAATACGTTGTACAATAATTATTGTACAAGTGCTGACACTGCATTCAGGAGAAATTAATATAATCAAATGTCATAGACTACTTGAAAGTCTTGTCATGTCTGTGTCATGTCATATTCTCTGATTTTGTTTGTGGTATGAATGTTGTCGATGTTAGGTTAGGTTATGGTTGAATCATGAAATAAATAAATGTTCAGAAAGAGAGGAAAAGTTAATAATGAATTATAAATCCCAACAGTGATAGTTTGTGTTTCTCATCATTGTTCAATTGTCGGAGTATCCGCATACTTATAATTAAAATGTTTTGGCAGTTGTTCACGTAAGTTTATTTGATCGATATTTTGTTTACTTGAAATATATTTTTCCTGTTCTATCAGACTAATTTTATTAGCTATCCTTTTATCGTCATATTTTATAATAGAAAAATTATCTCTGGACATACCTCCCACCCAGACATACTAATTCTGACCACACTCAAAGCTCAGAATATATATAGCTTCTGTTTAAAACAAAGCTCAAGTAAAGTCGTCAATACTTCAGTTAATATTTACTACGGACTATTTTAAAACATTTAATTGTGCAAACAATCTCATGGACAGACTTACTAGCTCTGATGTTTGTGAGGGAATTAAATAGCAAGATACTATTTGAAATAACAGAACTGGTTGTCAATATATTTGACTTCAAAGTTAAGTTCTGTAACATTAATGCTTTTGTATCGTTCATACTAATATTATATACTAGCATGTATATTGTTGTTTCACCAGTTTTCCCGAGGAATCTGGTGTATTCCAGGATTATAACATCATCTTTGTCGCTTTTGAATAGTGTTCTAGCAGTGAATAATATTTCCTTATATTGGATGAGTTGTTTTAGATTACCTCCTGCATCTTAATTAACAAAGTTCACCAATCTACTTATAATATTATTATACACAAGCTATCACCCACATTCCTGAGCGATGTAACATTTTCCCTGCACAAAAAGTATCCTTATGTGTTATTCCATGCCATTCTCTGGATATGTGCCAAGTTTCATCCAAATCTGATTGATAGTTTTTGGATGAAAGAGTAACAAACATACAAACTATTGCATTTATAATATAAGTAGAATTTGAAGATATTGGTTTGTTTGTTACATTATCATGTTTAATGTCTCAATCAATTATCTGCTGGAAAAATGTGGGACACATATAGCCTAGGGTATAGGGGTATGGGCAATTTTTCTCTGGACTCCACAGGATGGAAATTTGTTTGTCACAAACCATTTTCAGGATAGTTTGCCTGTCTTCCTGAGGGACTCACTGCTTATATGTTTAGTTGCCAATCAATTTAACGCTTTAGAAAAAATGAAAACACAAAAATCTTTGATAAAATATTTCGCTAAATGTAAACAAATGGATTAAATGACATCACAATTTCAACATCTGTAAATGGTACACAGATGGTCTGTATATAACCAAATATTGATTTAGTTGAAATCTGCCATCCAATAATGTGTGCTTATTTCATGTTTCAAGAAAGAGCTTGCATCAGTGATGAATGTTGCCAACAATTTTTTCAATGAGCTTAGAGTATAATATTTTATTTTTTATAATATAGCATGAGTTGGTTGAGTGTGCATGGTGTTTTATAAGATTTCTTAATGGTTTATGTTTGTTTCAACATAATAAGGGGATACCTTAACATAGCAAGGTCTCATGAAGCATTTAATTTAATATTTCAGAGTAATCAAGTGCTATTTCACAAGTTTTTTTTTTTGTTTATATCTGCAATCAGCCTTAGGCTTTAATCAGATTGGTTGTTGCTTCATTGGCAGCTTGAGATTCTTCGCATCCTGCGATGCGTCATCCCGTTATGTTTAGATGGTAATCAGATTGACACTATTTGTTTCCTTTTAAGTCGGTAGGTAGAATCTGAGGATTTCAGTAGTGTCGCTGCGAGTTCATTTCTATGTCGCTGGAGTCTTTGCTTATAAGTCATAAGATATGGGTAAAAAACCTTCAACTGTCTCGACTCATCCTTTGTGAAAAAGATAGTAATGGTAACAAATTCTACCTCCCGGTCATCCTCAGGGTGACGTAAGAGGGATAAAAGAGCAATCCGATCACCACAAGCACCCAACAACTTGCATCTTGTGGTCTACAACAGCATTTCCTAACAGGGTTGGTGTCAGGCAGACGGCTGGCCTTAGAGGCATTATTCTTATATTATATTATATTAGGCACAGTCCAATTAATTATAATTGGTGAATGAGGTACGCTAGTAAATTATTGGAGAGGAAATGTGTTAGTGGTTGTTCTCAAGAAGAAATTCGTAGAGTTTCTGAGGGATAATATGAATGAGAAGAGAATGAATCTTGAGACAAATATTTTTTTTTTATATCCTGAGACATTTTGTGCACACGGCCATCTGATTCCAAACTAAGCAGAGCTTGTACTATGGGAACCTGATTACTGACAAACTACATATAGAATTTTGTATTCCCCTTTTCTAATTACATGCATATCTATACTACCACCTTACCTGTTTCCGCCATGAAGCAGTAGTACACTGTATTACTGTTTTGGTCAGAAAGTTAAAGAGGCCGGTCAAATTACATGAGACATGAGACTTACCAAGTTCATGTCTCAGGATCCACAACGCATTGGCAATGCCCTTGGTGTTGCAAATGTCCATTGGCTGCGGTGACCACTTACCATCAGGTGGGCCGTCTACTTATTTGTCGGGCCAAGTGGTATAAAAAATAAAAGAAAAACTGATGTCAGTTAATGAATATTTTCTATTGTTCCAGACTGCTTGTGGTACTTCCGCTGAGTTTCATTTTATTACTACTGCTGTCTATTTTCGTATTCATTCCCTTTGCATTCATATTTGCGTCATGGTACATGAGGATAAAGGAGCGGAAGCTGGAGAGACGTGGACGTGATGGTGCCAATGTGGCATTTTTCCACCCTTACTGCAATGGGGGTGGGGGAGGCGAGAGAGTGCTGTGGGTGGCTGTTAAAGCTTTACTGACAAGGTTAGTTGGTTTTGAACCTATAGACTTAAGACGTAAACAGTGTCCTACTGTTAACTTAATTGACATTTCATAATTCATAATAGCCTTCAAGTGAAATAAATATCATGCAATAATTTTATGGTGACTTTAATATTTTTTTCTTATTTTTGATACAATTAAATATCCAGGAACATTATTGACACACAGCCATCTGATACCAAACTAAGCATGTACCAAGGATGCCAGAATGCCACATAATATACAATTTTTTTAAATTTATTACATAAATAGATATTTACATCCAGACACAGAACAAGCAGACATATTCAGTGCACACGAAGGAATCGAATCCTCGACCTGCGGCATGGCAGTCAGGGTCTCTAACCACCAAGCCAACTGACCGACTGAATAGGCGGTGGTGACCATTTACCATCGGTGGACCATTTGCTTGTTTATCGGTCTAAAACAACAAAAAAATATTGTTTTTATTTTAAACATGTGATAATTTCTGTTTTCAGGCACCCAGACGTAAGAATACACATATACACAGTAGAAACAGCCGAGCCACAGACTATATTAGATAAGGTGCAGAATCAGTTCAATGTGAAAGTGGACGCAAAGAAGATAAACTTTGTCCGTCTCACCATGAAGAGGGCCATAGAAGCCTCGTTCTATCCATACTTCACATTGATATTGCAGAGTATTGGGTCTATGGTACTTGGTATGGAGGCTTTTATGAAGTTGAATCCAGGTAGAGTGTCTCATTTTTTTTTTCTCAAAACTAGTACCTACCTACATAAGTTAAAAAAAATATATTCTGGGACATTCTTTTAAACATGGCCATCTGATCCCAAACTAAGTAGAGCTTGTGATATGGAAACCGTTACTTATACTATAACTGTTAAACTAGATATACAACTTTTTTAAATACATACTTATATGGATATTTACATCCATACATTTAGACAGGCACAGAACAAACAGACATGTTCATGTACACAAATGTTTGCTGTGGGTTATTTTAGTTATAATTTATGTAATTTCACCACATTCTGGTTAAATTTCCTGACTACCAACCCACAGGTTGTGGTGTGGATTTGATTCCCCCCAGGAGAACTGACTGTTTTATTTCTATATTTAAGATAATTTCTGATATTTTCGTGACAAAGACGACTCAGTCAGTCAAACACAATTGAGTTTCTCTATGATAAAAGATTTATTGGTCATTTTATATTACATGAAATAAAAGTGTGTATTTAGTTACGACTTAACAAAAACTTACATACCTGTAATAAAAGAAACGGCATTTAATGTTATTATTAACTATGTTCCTACATCACAATAAGAATATTTTAACAATGAAATCAATATTATAAATTATTGTTTTCTCATAACAATTACGAGATGCTTAAAGGTTATCTTTTCATAGCTCACATACTTCATTTGTTATGTCACTGCGCGTTCAATGAGGTTTGATGCGCAGGAAAATTCAAATTAAAGAAAATTATATATTTTTCTGTACATCTATATAAGTATACTAGCTGTTCCCAGCGGTTTTATCTGCGTTCCCGGGGGATATTATATTTTCCCGGTATAAAAAGTATTTGACAGTTATACCGGACACAATACGGACAGACCGGTTACAATACGTAATCAGATGTCTTTATGTAAAAGAAATGTGTTGAACCAAAATCTTACCATGGAAAAAGATATGAGTATATGTGTAATATACTCTATATGATGTGCCTTTAGTTATAGATTCAAACTTTTAAAAAAGAAACAGGATTAGTTAAGTCAGCTCATTGAAATAAAAACAATTAACTTTTATAATCACAGGACTGGGCTATGCCAGTTTCTGAAAATCGAGTTTAGTTTTATTTATTTACTAGCTGTCACCTGCGGTTTCACTCGCTTCACTCGCGTTCCCGAGGGATGTAAACATAGATATACACCTTCCTCTGAAATAATTCTGTTCTCTGCACAATGCACCTCTAATTTTTTTGTTTTAATTTATATATAAGTCTCTTCACAAAACGTGAAGAAAAAAACACAAACCGTTCGCTACGACATAAGAATATGTTAATGCTACCCACTTCCCGCTTAACGCTACACTCAAATAGTCCCTATGTAATGTGTATAAAAATTTATAATAAATTACCTGATTTATTAAAAGACGAAACAGATACAACATTTTTGAAAAAATTTAAACAAATACTAGTCAAAAAAGCATACTACACAGTTGATGATTACATGAATGATAGAAATCTTACATAAATAATTTTTAACTAATAAATAAATATAGTCAAAACAAAAATAACCGACAGAATAATTAAATTGCGATATATCCATGATCTCCTCTCTCCTACATGTTACTTACTATGTATTTTGCTGTGCCCGGCAGGGTCCCAATGTTAATTAGATATTACTTACCACCTAAGATTTAATTTTAATATTGTGGAATGCAAATAAATAATATGAATATGAATATGTTGTAATTATTATTATTCTCTTAATTTTATAAATGTTAAATATAAAATCATAAAATTTTAATAGCCATAGTCAGATTAAATAAAATTTTAAAATAGGTAATCTTAACGGTTCTTCACAGTTGTAGGCTCACTTCCGAACCGGTGGTAGCTTCAGTAACTTAAAATTTGACCTTCATAAGTGCCTGTGACCCGTAACTAGACAAATGGTTTTTAATATAAAATGTATTTTATAATTTACAGATATCTATATAGAGACAACGGGGTATGCGTTCACGTACCCCATATTCCGTTACCTCGCGCAGTGCCCCGTCGGTTGTTACGTGCACTACCCGACAATCACGACAGCCATGATGCGGCGGGTAAAGCATCGCATGGTCACCTACAACAACTCCAGTGTTATAGCTAGAAATCCATTGCTCACGTGGCTCAAGCTTCTGTATTACAAGATATTTGGATGGGTGAGTGAGATGGCAATATTTTTGTCAGGTTGAATGATATACTGGTAGATGGTCTACCTAATGACCTGTGCCTTTACCATGAGTTTTTAACATATGTACTCGCTAGCGACGGCGTAAAACATTTCTAAGGCAAATGTGTACAGCGCCACTGGCGGTCACGTAAAGAACTAAAATCGATAGTACGAGTCGATAGGTAAAAAACCTATCGAAATGTGAACACTAGCGAGTAACGTTTTTTAGCCTTTGCTATAGAAATTCGGTACCATGAGTCACAAATTTGACAGTTACTAGCGAGAAATACTGTATCGAGAGTAGTTTACTCGCTAGTGACTAAAGTAAGTTTCGATAGCAACTCATGGTAGAGGTACAGGGCACTCAGCACGAACATCTATCGTAAGCGTATCGTAATCGAGTGCGCCAAAAATTAATGCAATGGGAAATTGAACACCGCGCATACCGTGGTATGCGCGGTGTTCAATTTTCCATACTAACCAGCTTTTGGGCGCATTCGATACGATGACGCTACGCTTGCGATAGATGTTCTTGCTTAGGCCTCAGGTCTCTCTTTTCCATTGGGCACTCTGGACAAGTACCCAGGGTCCCGCAATCCATGCGACTTAGTTCCTACCAAATCACTAGCTTAGCTTGACTAACATTACTGAAGGTATGAATGTTTACGCGGATAGGTTACAGATAACGTAGGCGACAGATCGTATCTATGGATATGGTCGCCTCAAACAGCGCTCTCTTGTTGCTCTGACTGGTTAGTGTCGTTTAGCTGTATGATTTATTAGTATGGTATGATATCACCCTGGCTGTCCGACCGCATTAGGCCTGACGCGTCGGTCTGCTTGACTAAATTTGTGTAAAATTGTCATTTATGTTTCCTGTTTTTTATTTTCTTATTGTGTTCGTATCTGAGGTTCGTGATGTCATGGACGTAGGCTCCGACTGAAAACCAGCGCGAGGGCTGTTTTTAATGGCCTTAGCTTTTTACTGAGTCGGGACCTATTCCCTCGGCATTGCTTAATTTTTAAAACGTTTGGTTTATTGTTGGTTTTCTCATATTTTTTTTTTTTTAATGTACTGTAATGTTGTGTGTTGCCACGAATAATCGTATTTTCTTTCTTCTTCTTTTTATGTAAGTAAAAGCCTAAATAAAATAGTCCATATAATATCATAGTCATATTGTCCTAAAGTGATCAGGCCTGTATGTTAAAAATAGCCCTTCTGATGATTAGTGGCCTTAGACACCTGAGGGACCTTAGAAAATAGAGTGTTTTTTAAAATTTAACAAACAATATTATAAATAATAATTTCCCAATAAAAATAACTATAATAAGTTCTATAAATAGCTTGTCAGGCGAGCAATTCATTGCCAAGTTAAGTGCCTTAATAATCAGACATATTATTTCTAATAAAAGCCCTTTTGATGTAAAGTATTCTTTACTTCTTACTACTTTGAAATTTACACACAGTAATTTTGTATGTCTTTTGGTAGTTTATTAAACCTTGCTATGAAACATTGGCTCTTAAAACATCACATACAAACATACATTAAAAGGGGCATCGCACATAAGACAAGCTGAGCATCAGGGGCTGGTTGGTGCTTGGCTTTATTAGGTCCTAAGTCTGTTCCGATGGGGCAAGCGGTCGTAAAACGCGTCTGGTTCCGCAGCCCTGTCATCGGCGAGAGAAGGAACTAGAGGAGGTTTACTCTGTGCAAACTGGATATAACATTATGCAACGGCATAAATTAGACATTTCCCCCTCCTAAAAAAAGATCCTAAAAAAAGTCTTTTAGACTCGATTAATCCGAATGAAAGGGTTTGAAGTCTTTAGAAATATGAAATTTTGACAATCAATAAAATTTATGATGATGTGCTATGTTACAGTTATATGGCGTAGTTGGCCGATGTGCGGACGTGGTGATGGTGAACGGGACTTGGACCGAAGATCACATCAATGACCTGTGGGAGGTGCCCTTCATCACCTCCAGGGTCTACCCGCCGTGTGAGGTGAGTTCACTTATATAACTTACCAACTACGGATCTAAAGTATCACGGAATTTAAGCATCGCATATGTGACACGGGAATAGTGTTTCCGGTGCAGTGGTTCCGGAGATTACACTACACATACTCACAGAGTTTACACGCTCTCTTTATAATATTAGTAAGGACTTGTAGGATTCATTTTATAAAAAGTACCGAAAATTCTATTCCATGACTTGAAACTAAAGAAACTTTCTCCTATCGGTATGGAGCTAGGATCGCAACACACATACAGATTTATCAGTAAAGAGACTCATTCCGAGGAAGATATTTTAAGTATCAAAGTCACATGACGGTGAGAGTTCTCTTCGTCTCTCGGGCAGATTTCTAATTTTGAGGAACCGGTAACCATTTCTCACGAAATAATCGTCAATTTTACCTTGCCCGAAGAGGGAATGAACCCAGGAAAAGTCTCCATTGAAGGTTTTCTAATGTAGTAGATATATTTATTTTAAGAATATTAGAGGGTAGCTAATACCACCAAGAACTGTTTTTTTCAAAATTCAAAACCATTTATTCAGTTTAGGCCCTCAGAAGGCACTTATGAAGGTCAAATTTAAAGTTACTGAAGCTACTACCGGTTCGGAAGTCAGCCTTCAACTGAGAAGAACTGGCAAGAAACTCAGCAAGGTTACATTCTTTTTTTATTTTATTAAATTCTTTTTTATCTATTCTGACTTTTTGGCTATTTTATAATATCAATTTTACATATTTTTATATTTAACAATTACAAAATACTTAATAAAGCTAACATTCAAAAACAAAAAAAAAAAACAAAAAAAAAAGAAATAACAAGACTACAAAATAGAAAATGACAATAATTACTTACAACTTAAACAAGAAAATCAGAGGTGCACTGTGCAGAGAGCAGCTATTTCCATACATTTTTATCTTCAATATAATGAATCACCTTGTAATACGCTTTTTCTTTCAAAACTTTTCTAATATAATCTTTAAATTTAGGATCAGACATTTTGGTTACTGAAAGCGGTATCTTATTATAAAATCGAACACAATTACCAAGAAATGACTTGTTTACTTTAGTTAGTCTAAAATATGGAACAACTAACTTCTCCCTTTGTCTTGTATTAATATTATGGATATCCAATTTTGAGTCAAACATTCCTATGTTTCTACGTATAAACATTATATTTTCATAAATATATAATGAAGGCAATGTCATTATATTTATTTCCCTAAATAAATCTCTTAATGATTCACGGGGACCCATACCGTAAATTGCACGAATTGCTCTTTTTTGTATAATAAATATTGATTCTATATCCGCTGCTGCTCCCCAAAACAAAATACCATAGGACAAGAGGCTATGAAAATATGCAAAATAAACTAATTTGGCCGTCTCAACATTCGTCAATTGTTTAATTTTCCTAACAGCAAAAGCAGCCGAACTTAATTTAGCAGCTAGAGTATCAACTTGAGGTCCCCATTGCAATTTATTGTCTAATGTAAGACCCAAAAATACCGTTTTATTTACAAGATCAATATGGCTCCCATCTATTATTATTTGGCTATCTACTTGTGCTACACTTGGTAAAGAAAACCTTAAGCATTTAGTTTTCTTTGAATTTAGTAATAGATTATTTGTAGCAAACCACCCACAGACAATTGACATAGTATGATTAACTTTAGTTAGTTCTTTGTCTTTTCTATTAACTTTAAAAATTAATGATGTATCATCAGCAAACAAGACAATATCTGTGAGGTCATTTACAACATATGGCAAATCATTTATATATACTAAAAACAAAAATGGACCTAAAATTGAACCCTGGGGTACCCCCATTTCGACTAAAGAGCCCTTGGATGTTGTGCCGGTAATCCCTACCTTTTGCTGGCGATTTGATAAATAAGATAAAACAAGATCATGAGCAGTTCCACGAATTCCGTAGAAGTCAAGTTTTAGTAGTAGCGTACGGTGGTCAACGCAATCGAATGCCTTGGACAGATCACAAAAAATGCCAATCGCATCCTGTGAATCCTCCCATGCGCCATAAATGTGTCTCAGCAATGTTGCTGCCGCATCGGATGTAGATCTTCCCTTCGTGAAACCGAACTGATGACCATGCAATACCTTATGCTTAGTAAAGTGACTTGACATTTGATTAAGCAGCAATTTTTCAAAGATTTTACTAAGTGCTGGCAGAACGGAAACTGGTCTGTAATCAGATGGATTCTCCCTACAACCGGACTCAAAAATAGGTACTATTTTACTGTATTTCATCAAATCAGGAAAACAACCCTGATCAATACAAAAATAAAAATATTTGACAAAACCGGTGCAATCACTGTTATTATTGATTTTACGATTGTTACTGATAAGCCCCATAAATCTTCAGTACTTTTCATATTGAGCGAATTAACAGTATTTAAGATATCGCTAGCATTAATATGCTCAAATTTAAAACTAGGAAATATATTATGAATATGCTGTTTGAGTAAAGATTCCGCTACTATAGGACATGATTTAAGGCTTTTAGTAGTTTTACCAGGTATACTCGTGAAGAAGTTTTCGAAAGCACAGGCTACATCTAAATTATTCGTTAAAATTTTATCATTAATTTTAAGAGTTACCTGTTCATTATTATTTCTAATTTTACCAGTTTCCGTATTAATAACATTCCAGACTGTCTTTATTTTATTATTCGCATTACCTATTTTATTACATATAAAGTAAGATTTAGCTTGATTACACACTAACTTGAATGTTTTTGAAAAGTTTCGAACATATTTATGAAATTCCTCGTTATGAGTTAGAGATTTTAAATGATAAAGTTCATACAACCTATCCCTGCTCTTACGAATACCTTTAGTAGCCCAGTCAGTAAATCCCATTTTACTATTTACCTTCACTATTTTAGTAGGACAGGCTCTATTAAAACTATCGCAAATCCCGGACAATAAACCTTCATACAAGACATTGGGCTCATTACTATGATATATTGTATTACAGAGTTTCAGTTCTAAATTATTCTTAAAGGTGTCTAATCTTGCCTTAGTAGTAGGTCTAATTACTTTCGTTACTTTAAATACTTGTCTTTTAAATGGCAATTCTATTAATTGAGCCTTATGATCCGAGCGAACACCACTAATAATCGATTTCCCTAGTATACTACTATTAGTTAATATATTATCAATACAAGTAGCCGAAGTGGCTGTAAATCTTGCTGACTCACTAAATAATAAATCTAAGTTGAATGATTTGAATAAGGCAACTAAATTCCGACTTTCAGATGAATTACTAAGAGTATCTACATTAAAGTAGCCACATAGAACTATTGACTTGTTACAATTATTAAATAACTTACGAAGACTTGTTCAATTAGTATACTTTGTGTTCAATCTGCAATTGATCGTAAATAACGAAGACACATTTTTATTGAAATAAATAAAAATGTAACCTTGCTGAGTTTCTTGCCGGTTCTTCTCAGTTGAAGGCTGGCATCCGAACCGGTGGTAGCTTCAGTAACTCTAAATTTGACCTTCATAAGTCCCCTCGCGGGCCTAAACTGAATAATTGGTTTCGAATTTTTAATTGAGCTCTCTCTGCCCTTTCACCCAGTATACTTTAGGTTTCTTGATTGTTCTTTATACCTCTTGACCACCAAGTATACCTACCTACGTATTAAGGCGTAAGAGTATAAAATATCGTTTTTTTCTAGGTATCAGAACTTAAACAGCTGTGGTCGCTTGTGAAAGAGACGGATCCCATCAGGATATTGTCGGTGGCTCAGTTCCGACCGGAAAAGGATCACCCGCTGATGCTTCAGGCTATGTACGAGCTGAGGAACCTGCTAGTCAAGAACGAAAGGCTTTGGAATAAGGTGAGGTTATTATTATATTAATTACAAATACCCTGACACAAACTTTTGCACACGGCCCTAAGTACGATGACTATACTATACGCCTGCGATAGACTTTCGTGCTTAGGCCACTGTTAGCAGAGCACCTGGTCACTAGGCAGGCTACCCTTGACTGCTGTGATTCTCAAAAAGCCTCAATTAGCTAATTGACTCAAGCGTGACCTTGCGAAGTCCATTGTAAAGTTGACTTTCTGTCCGGCGGTCGGTGAGGTAACACGTCTGTGGTGCGATTGCGTCGACTCAGTGACAGCGGGTCTAATACGTGCTGAAGATGCTTCGTGTAGAAGCGAAACACGTGGCGATTTCCGGTTTTTTTTGGGAATTGGCAGAGAAGGAGAGCCAGCGGAATTAGTTACTTGATATTTGTTTTTTTTTATAATCTTAGCTTCAATGAATTCCACACCACCACCGCTATCAAAGTCTTAAATTTGCATTTGATTGTCTCCAGATAAAGTTAGTTCTCGTGGGCTCCTGCCGCAACCCCTCGGATGAGGAACGGGTGCAGAACCTCAAAGACCTGGCGAAGCACCTGTCCCTGGAAGATAATGTACAGTTCGTTGTGAACGCTTCATACGCAAGACTGTTGCAACTTTACCAGACTTCCAGCATGGCGTTACATGCTATGTGGAATGAGCATTTTGGAATTAGTAAGTTCCGAAGTTAAATGACGATAAGGACCATTTAATGTGAAAACTTTAGAGTAATAGAGCTCTTAGTGCAGTCAGTGGCGTAGCTAAGTAACCATAGGCCCTAGGACAAAAAAAAATTGTTGGGCACCAACTAAACTATTTAAAATCTTTTGTCCCCCAGACGAAGCTTGGGGGCCCCGGGGTACTGCCCCGTTTAGCCCTCCAGTAGCTGCGCCACTGAGTGCAGTGCTTTAGAGGAAGTACTTTTACCTTACCCATTTCCGCCGTGCAGTAATAGTGCACTTGTATTACTGTGTTTCGGTTGGAAAGGTTAGGCTGGTAAAATACGGGCATGGGGATACAGAACAAGTATTTTTATTATTAATTTTATAACTAATTCCGAAGGTGTAGTGGAATGCATGGCGGCCGGCCTCATAACGATAGCGCATCGTTCCGGAGGCCCTCTCGCGGATATAATTGAAACCTCTGAGGCCTCGCGCACGGGCTTCCTCGCCGTGGAGGCCGATGAGTACGCCAGGGCCATACTAGAAGTCATCGCACTGCCCAATGACCAGAAGAAACGGATCATTGATGCTGCTAGGTAATTAGTTTTTTTATTAGTATTGTTCTTCACTCACTTAAAATGTCTTGTGGAACGTTGGCAACGTTACTGAGACCTCTGCCTATCTCTTAGGAGATAATGAGCGTTAAAAATGTTATAGAATATGTAATTCTTACTCTTTATGATGAGTTTCAGTTACATAATCATATAATTAACTATTTAATCAATAGATGATGTTCTTTCAAAAGCAATATATATTTAGTCAACTTTTCTAGAATATTGTTTACCTACTTTTAAATAAAAATGTCAACTGTCACTTGTCCCCTAACCTGGCACAGATAATCAGCTGAATGAAGAATTTGGTCCACACATATATAATGTTCTGGATTAATACATAAGAGGTACAGTAGCCTATTACAGTGCATAACAAGCAGTTTTAATACGGCAATTCATGCTTAATCATTTGACTTGTTCGATGAAGTCTAATTTCGTATAAAATATTCTGTAGTTTGTAATTTGACTGATTACAAGTATTCTTTCTTCTGGACTACAAGAGGTGGGTGGCAGTACTCTATAGTTCGACAAAGATCAGCAGGGCGTATAATGTATGTGTGCACTCGGTATCGTCGCTACAGTCAATTTTGTATTACATCGACTGTGCTACGAGTGTTGTCCCACACTGCTCGCGCGCCGAACCATCAATGTACTATGAAATTGTGTTCCACATTGAATTCGGCTGCAGATACCGCCTTGCAAGACATTTTTCTGATTACTGCGAGTCTACTATAATAGTTGTTAGATCATTTTTGTTGCAACATATTTGATGACTCGTGAATGCTGGTAAAACTCCAGTTCGGTTGGTACATTATATAAGACGGGCCCGTTGGCTTGGTGGTTGGGGACCCTGTCTGCCACGCCGCAGATCGTGGGTTCAATTCCTACCCAGGACAAACATTGGTGTGCATGAACATGTCTGGTTATTCAGTCTTTTTCAAAAAATTCTATAACAGTTGTCTGGTTTCCATATTACAAGCCCAGGTTAGTTTGGGATGATTGGGCGTGTGTAAAAGAATATCCCAGGATATTTATATATGAATTTAATTAATTATTTTTTTATTTCAGAGCATCCGTGGACCGTTTCTCAGAAGTGGAATTCGAGAAGTCATTCCTAAGAGCGACGGAGCCACTCCTTCGATTAAATTAATTATAGTTCTAAGCTATGTTCCATTAATTTTAAGATAGCAATACATTTTACCAAAGTTCTTCAGTTGTTTTTTTATATTGTACATCTCTGTAGAAAATAACTAAATAAATTCGCACTCCCTTGATAATGTTGGTAGTGATAACAACAAAAAAATTATAAAAACATTTAATTCAAAATTTGCAACATAAAAGTAGAATATATAACATATTGTATCATAAATATAATGCTTAAATTAATATTGGAATGTATGTCTAAGTGGGGATATGCCCCACTCTGTCCCTTGGAATTAATCTCAGCTCGGAACCATGCTTCAGGAAGACATTGCCTGGAAATAAATGGAAAATTATATATCACATCATTATAAACTTTATATTATTGAATAGCTTTTAGTGCAGAGTATCATTTGTACTACTGCAAATGGAAATGAGTCAGGTGGTTGGTACTTGTATTACTGCGTTTCGGTTAGAAAGGTAAGGGGACTGGTGAAATTACAGGTACATACCACCGCCCTTAACTACAACGGGTGGACATCGTTGCAAATGTCCATAGGCGGCGGTGACGATTTACCATCAGGTGGACCGTCTGCTCGTCTGTCGGCCAATGTGGTATAAATTTGTTTCGTAAGTCCTATACGTTACATTTGGTAACAATGATATATAGCGTGTTTTATAGCTTTTTATTAATCTCAAAGATAGGATCTTACCGGCAGTTTGTTGCGGGTTTATTCCAATACCGTCATCAGTGATAATGGCGCTAGTAGCCGGCTCCACTCTGAACTCCTCGGCCGCGAACTTCAGTACCGCAGTGAAGGGTGTCGCTTCCGGAACGCTCAACCTGTAAAAACTCAACATTTAAACTCCTGTCTTTTTGCTGACAAAATAAAGTATACTTTAACTTACACAAAAGAATGAGATGATTTGTTGAAATTGTGTTTAGTTTACTATTTAACCCCAGTTCCTTTATGCTGAGTGCCAATGTGGCCAATGACAAGAAGCATCCATAGTCTAGAAGGATCTAGTATGCAAATGTGCTTTTAGGAACAATTAGTAGATTCTTGGTGATAGACTATTGTGGGATACACCAGAAAACAAAGAAACCATGATTTCTCTAACTTTTATGCATAAATAAGCTTCTCAGGGATATGTTAATACCTAATGCATTCCTGATGTGTGATTGGAGAATTTAATAAGCCTCTATCCATTAATTATTATAAAAAAAAAGAAATGATATGGTGAGCATATGGAAACAAATGTGAGATTAAACATAAAAAAATACAGAGAATAATTTAATTCTTGAGCTTTGAAAATAATATATTCATGAGAAAAAACAGTTTCTTATTAATTATTTTTAAATCGGACAATAGTCCTTAATGTGGTAATTAGTCCTAGACTATAATGGCAACATTACTGTTTTAATACTGGACACTGAACATCACTATAAAAGTATATTCATAAAAAAAAAAACAATTTTTATTTATTATTTTAGACAATTGTCCATAAGGGTAAGGAAAGAGTTACAGACTATGATGGCAACATTCCTGTGATGCTGTGTTACAAACTGGACACTGGACATCACTTTATAAAAGTATATTCATAAAAAAACACAATTTTTATTTAATATTTTTGACAATTGTCCATATGGCTTAGGAATAAGAGTTACAGACTATGATGGCAACATTAATGTGATGCTGTGTTACAATACTGGACACTGGATATCACTTTATAAAAGTATATTCTCCCAGAATGCCAAATCTGTCTCACTATTGTGGACCGTATAAAAAAAATCGTCTTTCAAACTATCTTCTTTACATATACTTTGAATTATTCTCTTTAACTCGGAATATGTTAAGTTTATATAAAAGAACTCTGCAGACATATTTTCCTGTATTAACTTCCCACTATCTAACAATGCGCCAGACAATACTTCAAATATAATGTTATAATTCAAATACAGTTCGTTTAAAAATTCTTCTTTAACATTAAAAAGTAACTTCCAAAAAATCTGAGAACTATGACTTCTGTTTAACATGATATTTATGAATGACTCGGCAATATTTCTTTTTGAATCACAGTTAGCAATATCCTTATTGAGTAAACTCACAACCAATAACTCGACAGTTTCTTGATTTCCACTATTTAGCATTTCAATTATCATCTTCTTTAGTTCCTCACAAGAATTTAATTCTAATAAAAACAACTGGGCTTTAAATTTCAGTAATTTCTCTTTTGGTATTTCATCAGATAGGTTTACCAATAGGGTTTCTTTTGATGCAGTTTCTAGCATTAATTCAGTCAGACAAACTTCTAGTTTGTTCTCATCAAATAATTGAACAAATAACTTAAAACCTACATCCATTTGGTTGATCTTACATTTTGAATTTATTACTTTCTTTAACACATATTTTGGCGGATCAGCAAAACATTTTTTTAAGAATACATTTGATACATCTTTTGTGTTATTTAATGTAGATAGAAATTCATTGATTAGGTTCCGTTGTTGAAATCTTATTAGACATTTTTCTATGTGTTGAGATATTAAAAAAGCATTTTTTATTTCAGATTCAGTTGTATCATTATCAGGCCAGTTTTCTAACTGGCACAAATTAATAAAGTCCTGGAAGAAGTCTTGGAACTGTTTTACGATTGCTGTGTCCATCGTAAAGCGGAGTAACTTCAACGTAGAGCCTGCAAACCTTCAGCATCTGTGTAAACATAATCAATGTTTAAGCCTCAAACTTTTTCACTTAATAATTAAGTTTCATAACATGACGGGCAAATGTTCTACGTTGAAGTCACTCATGAGCAAGCCAAGCGTTTTAAAATGTTTATAAAGGCAATACTTACACTTTGAAAGGCAGTTTTGGATCAGAAGTCAGCGTGATCTTGAAAGTAACTTTCGACCTGAAAAAGTGAAGATTATTGTGATACTTGCATTCTCTTGTAATAAAGGATTTGTATTACAGTATCGTTGCAAAACTTACATATTGGAAAATTGATTGTATTACAGAAGAAAAGAAAATTCTCACAATATCGAAAATCAAAGATTGTGACGTACACTACACAGTACACATTTACAAATCATAAATGGCAAATGTCAATGTCACCGTGGCATATTCAGTAGTGCCAGCTATAAAAAATAAAAACTATAAACGGGAAATGTTGTTTGAATTAAGATTATGTATTTTGACTGCTATGAACATGATTTTATTTGTATTTTTGAGTGTCTTAAATAATTTTGAGTGGGATAAGCTTTTTCAGTTTCTGCGACCTTGCTTGTAAGTGCCCGACCATAAGTAAGCTTTTTTTTACCTATTAGGTCAAGAATATAATTGAATAGTTTATTAACATCATTTCACTTCTTATTTTTTATAATTCCGCCCGTTAGAAGAAAAACGATCGAGAGTGATTATAATTTTTTGGTCAAATCAGAAGATTTGGACCCGAAAGAATTTCATCATCATCATCATCATCATCAGCCTATCTTCGAACAAATATAAATCTAGAAGATGAACCTTCAAAGCATATTAAATGTTTAAGTCATTAATGGTCAGGTACAACACATTATATGTTTTAAGTTTGATTTTGTTAACATTAATAAATGGGGTAAAATATATACAAAATGAGATCAACAAGTGATAATACATATTTCAGTGAGATAAGTAAAACTTTTACTGTAAAAGTTTAGGAAAAGTAGCTTTAAAGGAGAGACAGTGCTGCCTTTTTCTAAACTACATTCACAAATGAAGTGGTCTCGTATCCTGGGTGTATTTAATCGTACAGAAGTGGATTTTGCCTTATTAGTTCACAGTATTAAAAATAAACGTTTTGAGCTAAAAATAAATATATAATAATTGTAGACCAATATTATGGTCTGTAGTTATATTAAACCAATAGTCTATACTATGGATTTGCAGCCTTTGCCCCAGATTTTTTTATTAAGGCGATGAAAATACATAAAAAATATTTATACTTTCTAAAATCGATCTATAAACTTTACAGTTGTTCATAAAGACCCTTATAAGCTTACTCGAGTAATAACTTCAGATAGAAACCTCCCTAGAAAGTGTCAGTTGTCAATTTGGCATTTCAGTCAATCAACACAATATTTGTAAACATCGATCGATAACAAGAGTTTTCGTGATATCCTCATTTTAAAAGTTAAGTAAAAATGCTGATGAAAAGAAATTTACTCGAAAGCGTGACAATTGTATCGTGCAGTGTCACAGTTATTTGCATATTACTCAACTATATAACAAATATATCCCCAATAACTGGGATATGGTTTCATTTGTACATTTTAATTTTGTTTTTAGTCTCTGTATCTTTAAGTTTTAAGTTTATACAGTGGTTGTTGCGTTTAAATAAACCTGTGAAGTATGATTTGGAGAAGTTGGTGGCAGATTACCCGCATTTATCCTTTTTATCGAGGATTTTGCCTTCGACATCGAACAGGATATTGTCTCCAGAACGCAATGAGTATGACACGAATGAACTAAGTGTAATATCTACAGTGCTTGAAAGGAAACTGGTGTCGTCATGGTATATGCAATACATATCTCAGGAGATCGGATTTCCTTTTGCATGCAAGCAAATGTTGGATCAAATGATTGGCAAAACTTTTCAGGTATATTATACTACTATAAAATTTCGAAAGTTTTGTATGTGCATCTAGAAAAGAGTATCTTCTGCTAATGGCTGATATCCAAACAAAGAGTTGGATAGAGTCATAAAAGCTGGTGTGAATAGGCATTTTCTGTGTTAGTGTGCTACATCCTCGGCCACATCGTAACTCCTTCTGGGGTCAGTTGATGCCCAAACTATTCTAAATAAAAAAAGTATTATAATATTCGCAGAACCGTACAGTTCCACCTGCATTCCCGAGGGATGTTACATTTTTCCAGTAAAAAGTAGTCTTGTATGTTATTCCAGGGCATGCTCTATCCAAGTACCAAGTTTCATTTAAATCCATTTGTCTGTTTTTACATGAGACAATACAATCCATACATCCATCAATACAAACTTTTGCATTTATAATATAAGTAGGATTCCCTTAAGAGGATATTTTGCATGCAACAAAAATCTAATTGGCTTGGTGGTGAGCAACTCTGACTGCCAAGCCGCAGGTTCGATTCCCACCCAGGACAAACATTTGTGTGCATGAACATGTTTGTTTGTTCTGTGTCTGGGTGTAAATATCTATATAAGTATGTATTTAGAAAAAAAAAATAGTAAGTATGTGTACTAAATCAGCTATCTAGTTTCCATAGTACAAGCTCTGCTTAGTTTGGGATTAGATGGCCATGTGTAAAAGAATGTCCCAGGATATTTATTTATTATTTATAATTGTAAAATGTAGATCTAATAACATTTTGCAAATACTTTCACAGATCTGCAACAAGATCGAAACAAAAGAGGTGTTTGTGGACATCTGCACGATCCTTGTTAGTCACTTAAAAGAATACAAAAAAGCAATAAAAAGGCAAGCTAAATCCCCACCAACCAGTATTGAATCACTCTATAACAAATCCCATCAAATATCTGACAATAAATGTGAATCTGGAGATCACTGCACATTCATCCTACGCATCATTCTAAAGGAGCTGATCCCATGGGAGCTGTGGGATACACCACACTCGGAACTTTTAGTCCGTATATTATCCAAGAAATTGGATAACTTCATTGATAACACTTTAGCTGACCCCCTATGGCTAAATGATAAACTGTTGACCGTATTAAACAAGAAAAGTGATGTAAAAGAAGAAGTGAAACAGGAAAAAAAAGAAGAACCAGAGAATGAAACTATAGTATTAGAAACTGCATCTGTGCCTATTGATTCAGCTCCAAAAACTGTTGAGGAAGAGGTAACAAAGCCTGTGATAGATGAAAAGATTGAGAATATAGTTGAAGAGGTGGCGGTGTCCAGTAGTGAACCAGTGGATATAAAATCTTCCCCGGTTTTAAGGCAGCAACGAGGCAGACAGGGAAGGAACGAAGTGAAGATCTATGACAGGATTATAGAAGGTATTCACATTCTAATATTGGGTTATTGGTGGACTTATTTGCAAGGCAGATTACAAATATAAATATTATTTATTTATGTAGGCTTTCACAAGTTCTTATAAATTGTCATAATATAGTTATATAGTTCTTTTTATAATACAATAAACAATGACAAAGAATTATTCCAAAAAAAGTCAGTTTAGTATAATAATAGTTTTTCAGGTGAGCTGTTCATTGCCATAACATATTATTTCAAAAGAAATATTGCATATTTGCTACTTCACTATGTTTTTGTAACTTAGAACCCTGATTAAATAAGAAGGAATATATTTGTTTACAGCTGAACCATACTTATAATCTGTGTCTAAGAAGTCCTTTTTGACTGATAAGAGGCTGATCATCAGCATGATCATACAATTAACCATCCAATCAATAATAACCTTAATGACAAAGCAATAAAGTACATTATTCTACAACATTTCCAAACTTAAAAAAGGACTACAGAACAGGCATTCACACAGGCACAGTGAAGACCTGGGAGACAGACATAGACCTTCAGTGTATCAGCCTGGGCCAGGACCTGCTGGCGAGCCTGGACGGGGAGATCACGCTGAGCCGCTTGTGGGGGCAGGAGGACGCCGACGGGAGCCCTAATCCGCCGAGAAGCAAGTCCCCGCAGCCGCTGTGGTTTGGTATGATTCCTTTTCAAAATTTCTGTTGGAGTAATCTATATTTATCCTAGAAATGTTTAAAAAAATATACAATCATTAAGGCTGAATAACAGACAGGAGGTACACCTGAAGGTATGTGGTCACCACCGCTTTTAGACATTTACCATCAGGTGGACCGTCTGTCTGTTTGTCTGTCTATATTATATAGGGAATACCTATTTTATTAATACCAGGTGAAGAAGATATAGACCTGGATTTGGACACCAGCCCTCAAAAAGAAGCAAAGAAAGAGCAGAGCCCCAAGCCGGGAGATGCCCTCCTCAAGGACCTGCAGACCACCGTCCACCAGGCTAAGACAAAGATTGGTGACCTCCAGGTCCAGGCAAATGTAAACCTAGATGTGCCCCGCAAGCAATATTCCAGTGTATGTTAGTCTTTTTGCACGTTCTGTCTGCTTCACTTCTGCTTTTAGATATTTTAATGTTATTGAGATGGGTATTGTGATTGAGATAAGCATGTGTCTTTAGTTTAGGGATGTTCATGTTATTCTTAATGTCTATAGGCGACGGTGACCACTTACCATCAGGTGGACCGTCTGCCAGTTCGTCAGGGTTTAGACTTAAAGAAACCAGCATGCTTTTTTTAGGGTCACCTGTCGAGCAGAATCTCGGTCTATAGACTGCTGATCCAGGGTTCGATTCCCAGGTCGGGCATGGTACAGCTGAAGGATGTTTATGTTAAATGATTACCTGTTTTGTAGCAGGATTGGTAAAGTGCCCGAGACAGTGGCGATGCTGCTTGAACTTGTAATATCTTCGGTGGAATGTGGGTCTCATTATGGAGTACCTCTGCTAACTCTGGGTTTGATGGGTGTTTATGCGTTTTTAGGGTTAATACACTGATTAAGTAAGATTAATAATAAACAACACACATTGCAGTGTATGCCGGAAACAGCTAGTTTTTAATAAAATATTGTTCGTTGGTTAGTGGGTCACTTGGGAAAAGCTGGACAGATTTGGCGTTTGTTTTTAAATCTTCGTAATATCCAAAATAAAATTTTGAGAGAAAGTTTGGTAAATTCAATAAATTTATATCCTGGGACTTTCTTTACATACGACCATCTGATCCCAAACTTAGAGAGCTTATACTATGGAAACCAGACAGGTGATATACAACATACATATATTACCTTTCTTATAATATTTATATAATAATTCTTACTTATAAAAATATTTCCCTCTTGACAGTACCTATTATAAAACAAAAATTGTTTTTTGTTATAGCAGAGCAAGAGCGCAAAGTTGCTTTTTAACCGCGTGCTCAATTTTGATGACCGAGCAAGCGAAGGATTCTAAAATTAGAATCCTGAGCGTTTAGCGAGGGAATCAAAAGATCACATGGTGAAAAATCTTTGCACTCGAGTGCAACACGTAACTTTTCATCCCACCTCTGAGAGGAAATGCAAAAAAAAAAAACGAAACTGGCGCGCGCAAAGCAAATAAAAAAAAAGTACACCTAGAAGGTTCCGAGTCTGAGTTTTTATAAATTAAATAGGTTGTTTGATAAATTCGGCACCATGGAGGTAGAAGTAAATAGGTTTAATGATGTTTTGAATTCACAAACACACGTGACACGATGTTCTAAATTCGATTTACTTTATCTCTCTAGAGTATAAAAACGGCTTTTGCACTCAGTTATCGAAGAGCAAAAAGACTCTTACCGAGATGGGGGGATGAAAAATAATTTATTTTATTAAACAGTTATTATCATTTTGACTGGTCATTATTATTGTAACGAATCTATTAGATAGGATATTGCATGTATGATGCTAAAAATAATAATTGGAATGTGATTTACTTTTTAAATACACTTGCACAATAGACAAATAAATCTCCAAACAGGAAATACGACATTATTTCTTGAATGTTAGGGCTTTCTTAGGTAAAACTTTAATTTTATTGAAACATGTTCCAAATACATGAATTTAAGTTCTATTCATAGGGGACATAGGACATGTTTTTCTTAGCAGTCACCGAAATAACCTAGTTTTGACAGCTAATAATACTGTTCAAGCTATCAATAGCTATTAGATTGGAGGTCTTATTTCGTATATAAATAAAGTACAGTATTCATTGTTGAGTCTGAACGTGTATTTTTTAGCTAAAACAGCCTTCGAGTTTCGGGCCCCCTTGTTTAGCTGATACAAACTTCGTCGACTAGCCGACGCACGGAGGCCTCGGAGAGCTTACCTCTCACGTGATTGCGTAGTTAGGGAAAGAGACAGAGCATAGAGGCCACGACGAAACATCCTCGAGCTAGTGTTTTCCTTACAGAATCAAAGCCCTGATTGCCAGGTCACCAAAATTCAGACGTTCATGCGTGTGTTAGTTACAAACTTTTGTAAATTCGAATTTAACCCCTAAAGGGGTACAAGAAAGTCGAAGATACTAATGTTACCGCCGCTTCGGGAATCAGACTTTAAATCACTAACCTTCATACCGCGGTGTCACCGCTGTTTCCGATTTATCTAATACTAGCTCTCCCCCGCAGTTTTACCCGCGTTCCCGTGGGATGTCACATGTATTATACATAAAAACCTCCCTCTTCAATTACTCTATCTATTAAAAAAAACCGCATCAAAATCCGTTGCGTAGTTTTAAAGATTTAAGCATATATGGGGATATAGGGACATAGAGACAGAGAAAGCGACTTTGTTTTATACTATGTAGTGATATTCCGGGATCATAACATAGCATATGTCACTCGGGAGTAGCTTTCTATCAAAGTAATAATTTTTTTATAGATGCAGTATTTCCAGAGATTATCCACACCAAATCACAAAATTCGCACTCACACTTTATTATATTAGTTAAAATAGATATGGGGTACATCATATTCTGATGACATGTTGGTTATGTAGGACGAGGCGGCTGGTATGATGGAAGGGCTACTGGACTTCGGTATAGCTGGTCTGAAGAAGGGTCTTCGCTTCACCGGCCTCAGTGATGATTCGCAGGTATGTCCATGGATACGTGCGACTTGAGTAAATATTCCCTATGGGTCAGTCTCATTTACTTAAAATTTGCTTCCACAGTAGTGCACTGTGTTTCGGTTAGAAGAGTAGAAGGGCCGATGAAATTACGGGCGTTTGAGACTAAACAACTTCACGTCTCAGGGGCGACAACGCATCGGCGATGGTCTTGGTGCTTCAAATGTACATAGGCAGCGGTGACCACTTACAATCAGGCGGACCGTTTGCCTGTTTGTCAGCCTACTAGACATACCAAATAAAAAAAAACATCCTAATTGAGTTTAATAATTTTATTTCAATTTTAAAAGTAAGTTTAATAAATACAATTTACTTACACTCACTATTTTATGTCAAGAGCGGCTAAGTGCTGAGTAAACCAAAGTGACCACAGATTAATAAATAGAGGTCCTAAAAATTTTTTTACAGGAAAAGCTACTCTTGCATCACAGAGAGAAGACAAGTGACAGGTCATCACCCCCGGAGGTGATAAGACCTAAGAATACACTGGAACGTGAGGTTGTGACGCCATCTGTTGTGCAAAAAGGTTAGTTTTGTTTATTATTAACACACGGTCATCTGCAAGGCGATCGATGGTCTCGGAATCATCGCTATCAATCTATTATGAAATTGGGTTCAACACTGTATCCGATAGGGTTACGTAATTCTCCCTTCGTGCTGGTCCCTAAAAAAATAGTGCTTGTGCTATGGAATTCAAAATTCAAAGTAATTTATTCAGTTTAGGCACTTATGAAGGTCAACGTTAGTAAAGTTAACACCGGTTCGGAATTCAGCTGAGATGAACAGCAAGCCGGTAAGGTAAGATTTTTTAAATGTAATCTATATTATTTGGCTATTTTTGTATGTTTAACAATGTCAAAGAACTAAATATTAACACTTAAAATATATATGGAAACCAGACAACTGATACATTACTTTTATATATACACTTATATATTTGACACAATGAAATGTAATTTTTGTCATTTGTGGGATCAAACACATGACCTGTGGTATGCCAGTAGGGATAAACAATCCTCGCAACAGTCAAATTTTAATTCTGCACCCGAGTAGTAAGGTTTATTTTCAACTAGTAAAAACTAAGAATATATGTTTTCATTTCTAGAAGACAACGGTCCCAACTCCATTCCGCCTCTAGTGAAGCAAAACAGGGTTATATCTCAAGATAGCATCGTAAGTATATCATTTGATCTATTTCTTACCGTCGTACGTTGCCTTAGAGTCTAATTTCGCGAGGAATAATAGAAGCTTACCCATTTCGGCAGTAGTGCACTTGTATTACTGTTTCGGTTAGAAAGGTAAGGGGCCGGTGAATTACAGGCACATGAGACTTAACAACTTCACGTATCAGGGTCGACAATGCATTGGCAATGCCCCTGGTGTTATATCTATATGCGTCGGTGACCACTTTTCATCAGGTGAAATGTCTGCTACAAAAAAAAGACTTTAAATAATATCATAAAAGTCGTTTCTTGTCAGAAAGCTCATAAGCGGGAAGAATGTCAAACCTTAGCAATTCTAGTGGGATTGTCAATGTATTGCCGAAGCTGACTCTCAAGTGTAACTCAAAAATTTGCAATATTACAACTTTGATACTGGTGGACAGCGATCCCCAGGCACGATCACCTAGCAAGATCTTCACATTTAAATGGAGGAGTCATACCTAGCTCCTCCATAAGTGGATGATGTGTGTATGTATGTCTAGTATACCTTTGTATGTAACTACGTTTGTGTAATCGTTATCACATATTTATGTACTTGTACAATATAAGAAAACATCCACATGTTTCGGTAGCCCTCTCAACCCAAGCCCATCCGAGGGGAAATTCCGCCCCCACTACCCCCGCTGCCTCTCCCGGACTCCCCCGAGCCAGAGTACGAAGAGGCGGCCGACCTGTCCACCAGCATCGCCAAGCTCAGGTGCTTGCTGCAGCAGCGGGCGGAGACCAGCCCCAGGTGAGTGTCATCTACTCTGAATATGCACGTAGATCAAAAATAAAAAATTATGTATACTAGATATCTTCATAAATTTTAACCAACCAATAATTAACCTTCTTAACTTCATATTATAAATTGTAAGTAATCTATCTTGACGACTTTGACGGGCCAGTTGGCTTGGTGGTTAGAGACCCTGACTGCTAAACCAAAGGTCGCGGGTTCGATTCCCAGCCAGGACAAACATTTGTGTGCATGAACATGTCTGTTTGTTCTGTGTCTGGCTGTAAATATGTACATAAGTATGTATTTAAAAAAGTAGTATATGTAGTATATCAGTTACCTGGTAGCCATACTACAAGCTGTACACTCTGCTTAACTTGGGATCAGGTAACCATGTGTGAAGAATGTCTTGGGATATTTATTATTTATTTATCTTCTATCTATCTATATTATTAATATTATATATAAGCAAAATATAAAGGGTTCATTTGTCGCACCATCACCTCAAAACTACTGAAAATATCGGGATGGGACTGGGGTGTTGTAAAAATGGGCGACCATGCTTCTGAAACAACTGAAATATAATTCTTTTTTAAAACAAAACTTCGCATAAAAAGTAAAAATACAAAATAGTTCGTAACACCAGGTGAATATGGTTTTACTGGATGGCTGGCTGATATACAAGTAGTATACCACTTTTTAATACTTAAATAATATATTCCCTCAAATGTTTCAATGGGATTCGAACCCACGACCTGTGACATGGCACTCTCGATCATCGTTGCTCTATGACCACCAAGCCAACTGGCCCATCTTTTAGCAAACCATTTACAGCATATTAGCAGTTCCAACTGATATGTGCCTACATTCTAAATTTAGTTTTTTACATATTAATATAACATATACACATAATTAGAAACATATATGTTTCAAGATTATGGGCTAATTTCGACCAGCGCGTGCCGCACGTGACTAGATCAACTTAAACAACAAACACCGCGGCGTGTTTAGAGAGTATAATATCCACATTTCACTTATTTTTAGAGAAATTTTGGTCAAAAATTAAGCACCTAATTTTATTACATCATTTTAACGACAATCGAGTACTCTCCATAAGTATCGAAGGTATCTCACCACACTTTGACCAGATGAAGAATGTCCCCGGATGGTTGTTATTGATTGTTAAAACATGTTTTGTACAGGGGGGAGGAAATATGGTGGGAGGGTGCTGAAGAGACCCGCGGCCGCACGCACCGCCACCGCTCGTCGCGCCCGGTCGACACCGCCACGCTCGCCGGTATGCTAAATTACACTAAATACTACAAAATTACACCTAATTCATAATTATGGTGAAACCGCATTAAAATCTATTGCGTAGTTAATAATAATAATAAATATCCCAAGACATTCTTCACACATGGTTACCTGATACCAAGTTAAGCAGAGTGTACTGCTTGTAGTATGGCTACCAGGTAACTGATATACTACATATACTACTTTTTAAATAAATACTTATATAGATATTTACACCCAGACACAGAACAAACAGACATGTTCATGCACACAAATGTTTGTCCTGGGTGGGAATCGCACTCGCGACCTTCGGTTTGGCAGTCAGGGTCTCTAACCAACAAGCCAACTGGCCCGTCTAAAATTAAAAAGTTAAAATGCAATAAACACAGACAGACAACTGTTTTATGCTACTTAGAGATTTGATAGACTTCTTTTGGGGAAATTGCAGTAATTGCTATGTCAGAGTTTTACATAGCATTAGGTGCTCAATCGTGAAACTTTATTGAAACCATCTGGCAGATGATTATAGTAATAGTTGCAATTTTTGTATGTACTCAAAAATGTGTCAATAATTAATTTATTATTTGTTTAAAATCTAGGCGCAAAAATCGTGCATTTTTAATTTCAATACTATATGCATTCATGACATTTTTTTTATAGTTTCTTTTTTTATTTGGTAATGTTATTGAATACCTATATATCTGTGATCGGAGCTGGTTTTTTAAACATATTGTTTGCCTTTCTTGTGCTTAAAATACTACTTATTTATGAGGCACACAAAACAGAACACAATCAAATTATGGTAATGAGGTAACAGAAACAAAGGCTTTGTACAGGACTGCATTCCCAAGCATGTGTAAACAACATTACTAATAAACAAGTTGTACAGGCCAGTTGGCTTGGTGGTTAGCGACCTGACTGCCAAGTCGCAGGTCGCGGGTTCGATTCCCACCCAGGACAAACATTTGTGTGCATGAACAGATCTGTTTGTTCTGTGTCTGGGTGTAAATGTCTATATAAGCATGCGCTTACAAAAAAAAAAGTTTTATATGTAATATATCAGTTATCTGGTTTCCATAGTACAAGCTCTGCTTAGTTTAGGATCAGGTGGCCGTGTGTAAACAATGTCCCAGGATATTTATTATTTGAGTGGGCATGTTAGTACGTTATGTTTACTACGAGCCAGATTACGTGAAACTCAATCCTATCCAAATGCAGACGCAAACTCTTTCATTCACTGCTTACCATCAGGTGGGATCGCAGTCAAGCACTAGTTTATATTATTTAAAAAAAAAACGAGTCAAATGCCACAATATGGATGTTGACTGATATGTCAAATCAGCAACATTTTATTAAATGTCAAAACGATCGTTTCTATGGAGCTTTGTATGAAATATGCAGTTGTGACGTCATACTTGTACTGCATCAAAAGAGTTACTCTTTGTGGTTAGATCGGTGCTTAAAAATCATATTAATTAAATTTGGATCACATTTGATGTAACCGTGTATTTTTGGATGTTCAATACACTGGTTAGTGTTTAATCATTTATCTTGAATACAGGAAAGATACCTATTGAGTAATTCTTGGTCTACTTGTTTTTTTTTATTTTTATTTTATTTATCTCCACAAATTACATGTAATGATAAAATGCAGTTGACAGGAAGATTGGGAAAAAATTGCAATTTGAGGGAGATCTGGAGTCCAAACTAAGCCTGGGCCTGTATTTTGGAGCTCCAGGCCCCCATTTCCTTTAATTACAGTAGTCAACGTGGTGCGTAAGTGTGTATAAATGTGTGAGTAAATGAGTAAGGGTTTGTGTGTGTGTGTATGTAGTAATGTTAATTATGCAATATGAATTTATAACAATACTGACATTATTTAACAAAATATTTATACAATGAAATTATCTATATGATATATATTATTTTATCTCGTATTAATAAATTTTATTTTTGTAAATATAATATTGTAGGTAGGTACATATAGAGTGGTAATATATACGTATATCCTATCTATTTTACCACATTTAGGATCTTTTCAGTTTCAGAGTAGTCCAGATTAAGTAACCAATTGAAGACTTTATCTTTGCTTTCAGTTTTTTGGCAGTTCGCTATGGATACTATTTTATTAAATAACATGCCTCCTCGGTACGGAAAGAATCTTTGTGCAAAAGAAGTGTTTACAGGGGATGGCTCACATATTGCGTACTTTCTTCTGGAGAGGGCTATGTGTTTTCTCCTTGCCTCGGGTAGTTTGGAGTGTTGAAGTAGTGATGTTTGCAATATGTATAGCTGCCGTACAGTCAACACTTGACATTCTTTATAGAGTGCTACAGTATTCTCTATACGCGTGGTTTCGATAAACTCACTTTAAGCACGATCCTTTGGGCTCTTTCAATAGTAATCATTTTAGTTTTACATGCTCCTCCCCATGTGGTGACACACTAACATATTTATTACGTACTTGTATTACTGTGTTTCGGTTAGAAAGTTGGCCGGTGAAATTACAGGCAAATGAGACATAACTTCATGGGACAGAGTCGATAATCCATTAGCAATGCCCCTTGTATTATAAACTTCACTTACCTACCGATGTTTCGGGCTACTTGATATGAGAAAATATTTTCCAGCGATGGATAAGGTCTGCCAAAAAGCTATGTTTTTATTGATGTTGTTTTGGCAGATGAATATGATATGAACGTGGAGAGGAACACTTCCCCGGGACAGACCTCCAACAACATGCAGCGCCTTGACAAGTAAGTAGAACACAAAGTTTGCGTTCACTTGGAAGAACTGAAAATCTTTATTTATGTATTTTATCATATACACAAAATGTCTTTAGTTTTTTTAAGTGAACGGAATCTTTTTTTGTTGTGTTTACATTTGATATCTTTTCCTGTCTTCTCCTTCTGATGTCTTGATGTTCTTATGATCAGGTTCGATTGTTTGAAGCAAGCTACTCAATAATAGCAAAATATGGCGTATTTATTAAAAAAATCGTTGTGTAAATACCTTCTACGAGTATTCGTTACCTATCATCCCCAAACTACTGGCGTAGCAAATACAAACTTCAGGTTTTATTTTGACACACACATGACATTACAGAAAAACACAAACATACGAGAGAAACAGTCCAGTTGGCTTGGTGGTTAGAGGCCCTGACTGCCAAACAGAAGGTCACGGGTTCGATTCCCACCCAGAACAAACAATTGTGTGCATGAACATGTCTGTATGTTCTGTGTCTGGGTGTAAATATCTATATAAGTATGTATTTAAAAAGTAGTATATCAGTTATCTGGTTTCCATAGTACAGGCTCTGCTTAGTTTGGGACCAGATGACCGCGTGTAAAGAATGTCCTAGGATATTTATTATTTATTTAAACAAATAAAAACACACGATAGATAGAAATGAAATTTTGTATTATAAGGAAACATTTTAATTATTCATCAATCAGTTTTTAATAGCATAGTTTGTGTTTATCATTCATTTATTTTTCGTTACACAAAAAGATTCGGCATAAAATTTCAAAGCCCTGCTTTAAAAAGTTTCAATTTAAAACAAAAAATAATTATTGTTGTCAGATTATTTCATCGCACTGTGACGGGTGTGTTCAACTCCATCAAGACAGCGGTGGGTGCAGAAGGCGAGGAGACGTCGTCGCGACCGCTCCACGACTGGACTTACGTATGCACATCTATGGAGCTGAGTGTGAGTGTATCAAGACCTTTTCAGTACAGAAGAGCTATCATAGCTTAGTTGAGTTGGGCGTTATTCTAAAAAGTTATCAACAATATAATTTATTTGCGAAAATTTCGAATCGGTGCAAATTGTTATTCGTCAACTATGTACTTTCTTCAACTGTATCTGTTTACCTGATTTCTAGAATTAAACGAATAATAGCGAGACTTGTGTTCAAAAGAGAGAGAGAACTTTCTTACCTATTGTGACCACACAAGTATTGTTTGTATTCATTAATAATAATAATTGATTAATTAATTATTTATGAATATCATTCATGAATTAAATATATAATTTGTGGATAACGAATTAAACATTTTTTTACGTCATTATAATATATTTTGCCCAACTGTGGTGGACGTCGAGGGCTCGAATTATCAAGGTTACTCATTTATTTGCAAATAATAGACAATGTTGGAGTTTGTTTTGATAGCCACATTAGGCCTACAAACAATCAAAATAATTGGACGAGGTGAAAAATCTATTTATGTCTAGTAAGCAAAATACAATAACTGAAGTAATACGAACAAAATGACAACCTAATTACAATTTTATAAAGATTTATTACCATTAAATACGAGTACACTCAGTTAACGTGAAACAGGGCATTGTGTGTTTACCACCTTCTGCCACATGAATACTTACCATGCTGATATTGAGGAGCAATATGATATCATTTTCAAAACAAATTTGAATTAAGCATTTTGAAAAAAATGTATTTTATTGTAAAAAAAAAAGCGTGGGGTGCATGGTGTCAATAGTTATAAATATTTTTTTGACAGATATGAGCAGAAGGATTATCATTTTCATAATATCTTAAAAAGTATATTTTTTCTTATTTACACTATTCTTAATTAAAATTTATTTTGTATTTTTAGTTGGATTTTCTATAAAAGCGTGTTTTTTAGGTTTTTTTAAACTATAATTTATTTTATTATAGTTAATCGCTTTTTTTAAACTATAATTTATTTTAGTTAAATCGCTAATCAATCAGGATTCCCGCGGGTCAAACTGTTTAAAATATTGAATTGTTATCGGTCTTTGACAGTTGTGCAAATTTTGAATTAAATCTGATCGTTCAAAGCAGGGCAAAATCGAGCCCAAAAGGGTCGGTTACATACAAACACAGGTGAAACTAATAAATTAAAAAATCACAGAGGTTTAAAAGAGAAATGACTTATTCAACATTCAGTCCTTAAGTTACTAAAGTAGATAGCCGACCTCAGAGCAATTTTTTTGAGGTTGGTACATAAATACTAATTCATTCAATACCTCAATTGTTATTATATAATAATAAGAGATTGGTGTGGGTAGTGTGAATAAAAATGGATAGATGGGCGCACGGTCACGGCACTCATTCAATATACATTTTTTATAGTAAAAGTTCGATACGAGGTGATGTTTTAATTTACTTTAATATAAGGAGGTGTAATATTGTTCCTAATTTCCCTATAAATCATTCTTTAGAGTTTTATACGTAGTGCTTCCACAATTGCAGGTTATCAAATCTTGTTTTATTACTTAACAATAATCAGAATAATAAATACAATACAATAATTACATAAAAGAAAATGAATAATATGAAAATCCATAATAAACTACAGGAATTCTTGTGAAATAACAGCTTTTCATAAAGCAATAGGTAACTAATTGACTCAACAAAAAAAACTCCTTCACAACACGGTTCACCTGTATCATCATATAATAATCAAATTTATATGGCATTCCTTTGAATCTCTGTATATGATTCTCAATTAAAATCTGACATTGAGTTTAGTACTTCAAATAATATCAATCAAAACTGAACCTTACTCCTACACAATACTCGTATGGTTTAGAAGTACAAACTAGAATATACAACTTTAACATAGTTATCGATTTTCATGCCACCTAGAACTAACTTCACGATGTAGAATTAAGGTGTCGGTGTGCGCGCGCATCGTAAAAATTCACTCTCATCATTTTTCTGCATCGCGCCAAAAGAAGTATAACTTTAATATCTAGTGTGACGAATTCCCCTGGATCTCCATCGCTGTCAAGTTCTAAGTTAGAGTTGTTGTGTATGTAGCAGTAGGTTTAATTTTCGAATGACATTCTTAAATCTAAAAACGGCCATCATAACATTTCGCTAGTCTATTATACATACGAACAAATCAACATGTTATTTAGAACTTTATAAATGTGTTAGGTGTGTGGAGCTGTGTCCCGCATGGTGGGAGGCCGTCGTGCGCTGGGGCACGTGGACGCGGCCCTCGACTCGCTGCACCAGCTGGGGCACAAGATCCCAGATCCGCTGCCCCCGCCCGAAGACTTCGGTATGTTATTTTTGAAGTAAAACTTCTTTAGGCGCGACTAGGGAGTAACTCAGATTTTTTTTCTGACGGAAGTAACGTTCTGAAAAATAGAATAGTAGCGCTCTTAGTGCAGAGTTCGTCCGGGGAAGTACTACCACCTTACCCATTTCTGCCGTGAAGCAGTAGTACACTTGTGTTACTGTGTTTCGGTTAGAAAGGTAAGGGGGCCGGTGAAATTACAGGCACATGAGACTTAACAACTTCACGTCTCAGGGTCGACAACGCATTGGCGATGCCCCTAGTGTTACAAATGTCCATAGGCGGCGGTGACCACTTACCATCAGGTGGACCGTCCGCTTGTTTGTCGGCCCATGTGGTATAAAAAAAAATAATAATGTATAGTTTATTTATGGGAGTAGTCTTACTATGCTTTGTGCATGTATAATATGTAGGTTTATAATTATAATAATAATAGTTATTGCATTCGTTCATTTTAGTTTATATTATGTTACTTAAAAGTAATTATATTGACATTTTAATTGTTTTCTTCTGACGTCCGTTTTTTCTCATCAAATACTCTAATGGCTATAGAAGGCAAACTTAAAATAAGGATCTAATCCACGTGTGGCTAGCTATATACATATATGTATGGGTAACACTGCGAATATACAACTGCTGTATAGTTACATTATGCATTGTTTACATGAATAACGTGCAGTTGGCCGAAAATATTAAAACCTCACATTTTGTAATAAATAATTTATTAATAAATTTTCTGACGATTGCGACATTCTATAATATTCAATAACAATGTTATATTAACATGTACTGATCTAACCTTGGCGGAGTCCCAGGAACCTTTTACTCATTCTTCAATAAATAAAAATTTGATCTATCCATGAATATTTTTCGACTTCAATCAACAACGCGTTTTGGTACAACGATAGATGCTGTATTTTCAAGAAAAGTAGCAAATTTAGAAAGTAAAATTTACGTTTCACGTTATAGTTACTACAAACCTATAATTTCATACATAAAAAAATATTATGACATTCAAGTATCTATTTCGAGTGAATAATATTAATATAACATTTGAATAGTCTTTGTAAAGCACATGAATAATAAAAATAATTAAATTATAATATGATTAATCTTTTAATTTTATTAAATGTTACTTCAATCGCGCGTAAAGGTTACACGCACACACTTTTTTTTATTTGATAGGTCATCAGATATATTATCCCAGGTGTAATATGAAATGTAATAAAATATTTATTAAAGTGTCGTACAGATATAAATATAATTTAAAAAGTCAATAGACCTTTTAAAGAAATAGAATTTATTTTATTAATATTATTTTAAAATAATATTTGTAAGAACATGGTGTTTTTGTGTGATTGTTGGACATGGGGAACATTGAAGATCTGATGACCGTGTGTAACAGAAATGGCAACATAATATGCTGGTAATTGACCTAATTTCATTTACTCGCGCACCAACCACTGTCGCGACAGAACGAGACATAACTTTTATTCTATATTTATTAACGTCACTAACGATGTAAATTGGTCTCTATACACCGTATGGTAGCATTCTTTTTTTTCCGTAATGCGCGCGTGCTGTTACGCTGAATTTCGTCAAGTGTTTACGCTATTTTGACAGCCGTAATATTGGTGAATCACGTTAATTGTGACACGATTGATTGTTCATACATGTATGTGCATGTTTATGTGTACAGAGGAGTGGTGCGCGACAGTGAGCGCGGCGTGGAGCGGCTTGTGCGCGGCGAGCGGCGCGGCCGGGCTGGGCCGCGCGCACGTCACGCACCGCATCGCCACGCTGCTGTTCGCCGGTGAGTGTGTGTGTGTGTGTGCGTGTGCGTGTGCCTGTGCCTGTGTAGTTATTAGTTAATACATTACATATTTAATATTAGCTATATACCTGGTTGCTAACAAGTTACCCAAAAATAGAGTTAACAGGTTATTACTCCCTTTTTATAAAAGAAACCGATATACTGAAAAATATCAATATTACTCTAAATTTTATTATAAGTAGAGCACATTCTATATAGTGGACAGTGCTGGCCGTAATTTTGGTGAAGAGATTGAACGATTTTCTATACTGGACACGCCTGGAGGGCAACGAGGGCAAACGAGCTGAATTTATTGTAATATCTGGGGACTTTTGAATTTTTGTACTGTCAACTTTTCCGTTTCAAATCCTACAAAGAAACAATGTCGATTATATTTCTTCTGTGTTCGAGTGTCGTCATTTAAAGTGGGAGAGTCTGCATTCGTAGGGTTCCACTCGGTGATAAAGATTGTGGGCGTACTAGAGATGATACAAAAATAGTTTCACTCTTTTAAAAATCAATTGTTTTTTCAAATTACTACTGTTGTTTAATTATACAAAAATAAATCTTACTCCAAATTATAATAACTACCTTGAGTCTGACAGGCCAGTGGCTTGGTGGTTACTGAACCTGGCTGCCATGCCGCAGGTCGTGGGTTCGATACCCACCCAGGACAAACATTTGTATGCATGTCTGTTTGTAAATATTTATATAAGTAGTGTAGGTATGTAGTACATCAGTTATCTGGATCCATAGTACAAGCTCTGCTTAGTTTAGGACCAGATAGCCGTGTGTAAAGAATGTCCCAGGATATTTATTATTTTGTAGGCAACAACGCCAGACCAGTGACGAAATTGCTAATAATTAAAGCTAAATTGGTTGGTCACTACTTAAATACTTGTGGCAACAATTGAGGTATGAGACTCCTCCATTTAAAAGGGAAGATCTTCCGCCAGGCTAGGTGATCATGCCTGGGGACCGCGGTCCAACTGTTGATGTTGGATGCTTGTATATATGGTCAAATCCTGAGAGAATCTTGATAGTGCGATGTAGGATTCTCGCGTGTTTCTACTCGTTCATAGATGTTCGCCACATCACTGTGGTACGGGCGTAGAAGGATTGTAGGCGTGTTCATAGATGTCTCCACATACTCATTGATGAGTATACGGTGCCTATTTTTATGGATTTGATACCATTTTATAAATTTCAGTTTTGTGTGAAAATAATATTTTTTTCATTGATTCCTTTTTTCGTCATTCTATTGTATTTTGTATAATTATTGAACGGTATCCTCTGCGGCTTTTTTACATACCGAGAGATTTTATATTATCCCAGCATAATATATGTGGTTTTCCAGAAAATATTCTATCATTCATTTATAATAGGGAGATCTTATAGGCCCGTTTTCAATGCTAGGAGTGTTATAGAATAATGGACCCTATATCGTTATGATAAGGTACATCAGCATTATCATACAATTAACCATTAGATCAATAGATGAACCTTAGAAGCAATAGAAGTGATTTTTCAATGACATTCTGAGCTGTCAAAACTTTTAGCCTTTTGTAGTATTTTTTTTCTACAAAATGTCAGTGTATATTTGTTTGGTATACAAACGCCTTTTACAAATAGATTTGGCGGAATCCCTGCTAACCATATGGCTGGAAGACTTGGCGACGTGGTTGAGGAAGCAGGTCTTCGTGGAATTCGAGCAGATGTCTCGGCAGGAGGAGCCTTGCTTCACCAGGGACAGGGACCTGATGGAGTTCCATCTGGATGAGACTTGCGATGCTGTGATGCAACGGGTTCCTTGTAAGTCACCAATATTTTAACATACCGTTTAAGAAAATAACCATAACGAACCAGATTATTAAGAATAGAATAGAATAGAATAAAACTTTATTGTCAATTTAGTAATTAATTAACTACAAAATCTACCCATATCGGGCATACAATAGAAGTCGGATACAAATTTAAATTATGTCACAATAAAATATACAGACATTCAGTAATAATAAGTACATTTTCCATAAATAAAGAATATAATAATAAAATAAGAAAATGTAACAAAGAAAAAAAAATTGGATCAATTACAACTTATCATACAATTATGTCAATATTTATTATAAAAAAATTAAAGAAAAATATATAATCTTGCCAGTTATTCTCAGTTAAAGCCTGACTTTCAAACCGGTGGCAACTTCAGTAACTTTGACATCATACGAGCTCTCTGCGTGCGTAATATTTATAATTGATATTTAATTCTGAATTTTGGTGTTGATGGTTACGGCTTCGAATACTATGTCTTAAACGTCCTATTTGTAGAAGGAATATCGCAAGATGGTAGTTAAATTGCAGCATAAACTGCATTTAAGAGACCGAAGGTTTGTTCGCTTACCACCTGCTAAAATTGTGGTCTTACAAGCCTATTTAAAGTACGGGCACAAACGTTGACCTTTGCCAATTTATAGGCTTAACAAACTATTTTCTTCCTTTTTTTATTATTTACTAGCTGTCCCCCGCGATTTTACCCGCGTTCCCGCGGGATTTCATATGTATAATACATAAAAACCTTCCTCTTCAATCACTCTATCTATTAAAAAAAACCGCATCAAAATCCGTTGCGTAGTTTTAAAGATTTAAGCATACATAGGGATGTAGGGACAGAGAAAGCGACTTTGTTTTATACTATGTAGTGATATTATTACTAGCTGTCCCTCGCGGATTCACCCGCGTTCCTGGAGAATGTTATATTTTCCCTGGATCAAAACTTTTCATATTCAGATAATAAGCAATGTGCCAAATTTCATCCAAATCCGTTTAGTCGTTTGCTTACCTCCATCCATCATATAATATTTGTAACATAAAAACACACGGTTATGAAAGCTTGTAAAACCTTCATGCTTATTATAATTTTTTTTTCAGTACTCCACCTCTTCGGCGAAGAAACCCTTTCAACCGCGGTGAAGCTGATAATCTCCAGCTTCAGCCACAAGGAGCTGAACAAGGACGTCATATTTAGGACCCTGGATCTGTTCGCGAATCACTTCAATAAGTCGGCGGCGCTGAGAAACCCTTCGTTTGATGCCAATTGACTTATTAAATACACATTTTCAGATTATGTCAGAAATTTACTAGAACTGAAATTAAATGAAAATATTTTTCTTCGAATAGAGCTTTACAAGTACTTATGAATAGTCTGACTCTACTAGTACTTCCCCGGTGGAGTATTTAAACTTTTCTTGGAAAGTTATTTGAAAACAAAAAACCATATGAGCCGACAAACAAACGGTTGGTCCACCTGATGGTAAGTAGTCACTGCTGCCACATTTGCAACATCAGGGGCATCGCCAATGCGTTGTCGACCATGAGACGTGAAGTTGTTAAGTCTCATGTGCCTGTAATTTCACCGGCTCCATTAATGGGCCTTTTATGTTTTTTTTATTCATAGTCAGATAAACTCCAGTAATTTTCTTTATCTGTAGAAATTACAAATATACAGTTGTGGTTAAAAATTGCGTGACTACATTAAGTCAAAATTACTTATATTACTTTGTATATTTGCCACAAAAAGGTTGTTTTGTGATTGGTGTAATTGGTGATGTCTAGAATAATAATATGTAGAACATATTTTATATAATATACTAATATTGTTGAGTAATTCATACTATTAATATATGGAATGGGCTGGTGTGAGGGTAAGACACTGACTGCCACGCCACTGGTCGCTAGTTCGATTCCCATTTAAACATTTGTGTGCATGAATATTATATATATTGATAGGCCAGTTGGCTTGGTGGTTAACGCTCTGACTGCCAAACCGAAGGCCGCGGGTTCGATTCCCACCCAGGACAGACATTTGTGTGCATGAACATTTCTGTGTCTGGGTGTAAATATCTATATAAGTATGTATTTAGAAAAAAAAATAGTATATGTAGTATATCAGTTATATGGTTTCCATAGTACAAGCCCTGCTTAGTTTGGGACCAGATGGCCGTGTGTAAAGAATGTCCCGGGATATTTATTATTATTTATTATATATCTATATATTTAATAGGAGAAGTGACGTTGTGTATCCCAAAGAAAAAAATAAAAAGAAAGCTATGGATTGTTACAAATAATTAATAGTAAATTAAAGTTATGTTTAGATATTAGTTTGAATTACTTATATTAATGCTAAGTAAATTTAAGATCTATGAGATATTGATTTAATTTGTTAGTTGTTTAGTTAACCAACTTTATAACTAAGTATAGATAAGCTTCTAGATATACAAACTAAACTATATTTCAAAGAAAAATAATACTATATTATTCATATAAGATATATTGCTGCAAATAATAGAAAATAACTACACAAAATGATAAAAAAAGAAATACAATGTATTTCGTGATGACGTCAGTAAAGTTCTCCTCAGAATATGCTTACCCTCTTTAAAATTTATAAACTAGGACAAGGAACTCCCAAATCCCGGACATATTTGTCTATTCTTATTCCTACTAATCTGGCTACATCACAGATTAAATATGAAACTGATTGTAAGTTCCGTCCGGACATCTGCCCGGACGTTCGGCCAATTCCGGACAAATCAGACGTATTGCAACCCGACCTTAGACTATAATAAAGGTGAAGAGATCTTAATTATTATAAGTCAGAACCTAATCTAGTCCTAAAATTTTTTTTTTTATTTTTACTTATTGGATATAGATTATAGATACTTAACTATTATCCACCTAAAGGAGTAAAAACTACAAAAGTACTTAAGCGTCTGAAAATGGGATTGAGAGCATAATGGTTTGGATATAAGCTATATTCGCTGCCGCTGTGAGTAGCGAAAACCGAGCGGGTATGCAGTAATCGTACTGGTAAAATCTTTTTTTTTTTTTTTTTATACCACTTTGTCCGACAAACAAGCAGACGGTCCACCTGATGGTAAGTGGTCACCGCCACCTATGGATACTTGCAACACCAGAACATCGCCAATGCGTTGTCGACCCTGAGACATGAAGTTGTTAAGTCTCATGTGCCTGTAATTTCACCGGCCCCCTTACCTTTCTAACCGAAACACAGTAATACAAGTAAACTACTACTTCACGGCAGAAATGGGTAAGGTGGTAGTACTTCCCCGGACGAACTCTAAAACTCTCTATTTGACTAACTAGACTAGTTAGACTAACTCTTATTGGATATTGCTAACGCTATACGATTTTGTGTTGCTAAAGATACCGCCTTCCTGTACGGTATGGCGCGTTATTTCGCGCACTAACTTTAGCCAAGCCAACAATCAACAGTTGTCCGTGGTTCCCAGGCACGATCACCTAGCCTGATCTTCCCTTTTAAATAGAGGAATCTCACTCCATAATTACTTACAACTGAACAAACCTGTATATTGATTTTTCTCTACCTGCAGAACTTCATATCAAACTCGGTGAAATACCAATCGGTATTTTTCGCTACCCACGGCGGTAGCGATTGTACCTTATATCCTGCCTTGATTGTGCAAAATGTGACACGGTTTATTCTACTTAACTTATTAAACTATTAACCCTCATTTACACCAATGTAATATATTTTTTACACTTATAATACGAATCTCTATTGAACATTATTCCAAAAAATACCATTAGAATTAAACTTTGTTATTAAAGTTATACTTTTAGGTATATTATTAAACAAATGTAATAAAATATTATAATGTAAAACAATACTTATTTTTTCATTCATAACAAGTTGTGGTGCATGCACCTCTCTATGGACCTGAAAATCCCCTGCCTGAGTTCGATTCCCATCTAGGACAAATATTTCTGTGCATGAATTTGTCTGTTTGTTCGGTCAATATTAGTATGTACAGTAATTTTGCGGTTATCTAACAAACGTCTTGCAAGGAGGTGTGGGAGATTTTTCGAACTATAGAGTACTACTGACTCCTTGTCGTCGTCCCGTCAAATTAGAAATGTACTTTTGAAAATGGTATAATGAAATTTTGTATCCTATGTGTTTCACGGGCCAAATATCTTGGTGGTTAGCGTACCTGACTGCCACGCCACAGTCGTAGGTTCGATTCCCATTTAAAAAATTGTGTGCATGAACAGAAAATGTCTGTTTTTGTTCTGTGTTGGGCTGTAAATATCTATTTAAGTATTAAGAAAAAAAATCTGCAGTATATCAGTTATCTGGTTTCCATAGTATAAGCTCTGCTTAGATTGGAGTCAGGTGGTCGTGTAAATAAAGTCCCAGGATATTTATTTATTTATGTGTTCTACATAATATACAATATGGGACTACGTCAGGTCAAGTCATAACATGTTTAACCATGTTAGTTATCTGGTACAAGCAGAAACTCTGCATCCAGGATATTTATTTATTCTTAACATAACCACAAATAGATGATTGGATTAAAATACGCGTACTCATCTTTGTCCACCCTCCTTACAGTACAGTTGAACCGGAAAACCCCGCTTAAGCGAAGTAGCGCTATCTTGAGTTATCATTTAGATAGCATTTCCCCGTAAAGAAACTTCAATCTATACCAATAAATTGAATTGGAAGTCCTTTGTCTGTGATTACAAAATAAATGCCATTTTTTTTGTGAAAACTGAAAACAGATTGTGATAGTGGGCGAGTTGTTCCCGTATATTACCCCTAATCCTTATTGTTTATATGTTTATTTCGCTTTCATGGTTAAATGACTGATCTGATCTTGCTAAAATTATTTGGCCCATAAATAGGCTATGGCTCAGTTCGTTTAATAATGACAAAGTTAGCCAATGATGCCGTTACGGCTGAACGGTTTTTGGTCAAACTCGATGCTTAGATAGATGACTATGGAAGAGCTCTGGTGGCAGAAGCTGTTTTAACCAAATACGTAAATATTTTGGTTTTAAAACACAGATTAAAATAAAAATTTAATATTGATAGGGTTAAAGACAAAAACATTAGTTGTACTATTATTATTATATTAAATTATCATATGAAATGCATGTTTTTTGCTAAACGATTTGATGACATAATTCATTATATACCGTCATAATATTGTATTATATTCTACTAAGACAATTGGTTTAGATTAAAAGTTCCCTATTTCCGTATCAAAATAAGCTCAAATCGCACACGCGATATTCAACTCTGTATCGTCCATCATAAGAGTTATTATAGCAATTCGGTGCGGTTCTCCTGAGCCTCTTAAATTATAAAGAAACAATTTCCTTGCTGGTTAAACGACCCTAAATGATTTTAAACTTGATTCATACATCATGGCCACCGGGACATTTTTCTCTTTTTTGATGTCTCTGTTGATCTTACTTATAAAACAAAGCCTTAACGCGTAGCAATAAAATTCATAATTCTATAATCACATTACAGGCAATAATTTTAAATTCTGTGATCGACGTTCGAATTAACTCGTGATCTACACAATCATATTTAAATTGAGTCTTAACGCAACAGGCTTTAAGTCTATTGTTGTGCAATTCGTGATGACGTGACTACACGAGTAAGGGTATCTCTCTCGCACTTATGTATATATTGTTTTATCTCATTCTCACTGATATTGCGTTAGGCTGACCTTACACGCGCCAGACATACGTCTTTATACTCTTATCTATACAATTAAATACATTTTAATATTTAGATAAATTCATATGAGATGTTTCTAATTGATTTCTGTTTGTTTAAAAGCTAATAATACCTAGACTATTTTGTATCGCATGTTGTGTCTACAACTAAACGAATTTGCACACTACATTTGCCTATGTATATTACTTTTCGAATATTAATGTGTCGTCGGGTTTTGTAGACCTATAATTAAAACAATTCTAAATAGATATGTGAAATATTAAGTATTTCTTTACTATTTTTGCTTTTTCTACATATTTATAAAAAAAATATTTATATTTATGTTTATGTTTAAATATCTATATCATTATGTATTTAAAAAGAAGTATATGTAGTATATCAGTTACCTGGCAGTCATAGTACAAGCAGTACACTCTGCTTTATTTGAGATCAGGTAACCATGTGTGAAGAATGTCATGGGGATTTTTATTATTATTCTTTAGTCCAGGGTATTTCAAATGTGTTTTTATATAGAGAACTTAAATCAATCGTGGTAACTATGAATGAGTATAATACAACATCATGTCAGCCTCTCCTGTTCCCAATTATTAGGGGTCAACACTATATATATTTTTGACCTTTGCCAATCTAATTAAAAGTAATATGACAGGTTGTCGCCAAGCTACTTTGCGAATGCTTTTGTCGGTGCAAGGTGTAAACTAGTGTAAAGTAAAGGTGGTCATTGGTATACTCTATAGTCGCCCATTCTTCACTAGAGAAAACATTATAGTAGGGGAGCCCACGATGCTAAATGGGGATTTACTCGAGCGTCGTAGAGACCTATTGGGTTGCAAAGCTTAGATGATAACAAGAAAAAAATGTTAAATGATAGCCGCTTCCCCCACCCATGTAAAGGTATATCCTTTACATGGGTGGGGGAAGCGGCTATAAATTTTTAAATATGTAAAAAAAAACTGTTGCATGGACATCCTCGAGCACGTCAGATATTGATAGCATCAATGCCCTACGTATTTGTAATAATGTATGTATGTTAATCTGATCGTTTGCATGATGCGGGTGGTTGTATGTAAGGGTTGAAAATGAAAAAAAAAAAAAAATTATCGAGCGCGTCAGATTTTCTAAGGGAGTGTTAAGTGCACCAAAAAAAAGCTATCACTCACTAATCTGACGATTTCGATGGGACGCAAACTCGCGGCCATTTTCATAATGTGCAAAAAAAATTCGCCATTTTGAAATACTCAAGCGCGTCAGATTAAGATATATATGGTTCATCTTTATGTTCTAAACGAACTGTCTCATAATCTGACGATTATCTAGAGGGATTCGCCTGATCTGACAAAAAAAAATATAAAAACGGTTCACCTTAAAGGCCATCCCTGCAACTTCCCGCTAATTCCATTCCTGGGCGCTTAAAATTGTACCTATGACATTTTTGAGCTCAAAATATAATTTATGTGATATTTTGAGCTCGCTGAGTTCAAAGAAATAATACTTCTATGCATTTGATTTTCTCTCCCAGCTCGAAAGTCTGATAGAAGTTTCATAGAACACTATTTTTGGAATTTTCAAACCGCAATAACTTTTGAATGGATCAACCAATTTTCACGCGGTTAGCCATTTTAATTGATCGAACCACAAATTTCGGAGTAATCCCGAAAAAACACTTTTTCGGGTTTCTTTCGTTCACGATATCTCTCGAACGAATCAACCGATTTTGACCAGCTTGGTGGCGATAGACGTGGTTTTTCAAGCTCCATCGACAATTCGAGGTTATCATATGTTCCTCGAGACTTTCGGATAACCGGCTTGCTCCGACGATATTCCGAAATATTTACACATTTTTTTAATGTTTCTACTGTAAATTTAATTGTTTTTGTAAGGTACTTTCACCACAAAATACACATTTTAAATTAATATCACTGATATTAAATATTTATAAACTTTCATTCACACCAATAATATTAAAATAGCAAAAAAAGCCAAAACGTTGGAAACACGTTACATGCGCACATACTGTATGCCACGAACGAGTCTTTATGATCAGCTGTGATGGCGTCATGGCAGCAGAAACCAGAGTGGGGACGGAGTGAGAGAGTAATAGATAGAGAAAGAGTGAGAGAGGAATAGAAACGCGGAGAAGGAAATGTAGGCATCACGCAGCTGCACGCATTTAACTTTATCGACGAATTTTTGTTATTTCGGCTTGCGGAAATCGTCAGATTATATATTTTTCATTATTCTTGAATTATTTCCTTCAAAATAAAAAAAAAATTTGCTACGTTCGAGAATGTCGAGATGACGTTTTTTTTTACAACTTTGCTGCCCTAACGTTTCTTTACGTCACTCTCAAATTGTCAGATTAGTGGAATATACACTTTTTAGGATGTAATTAACTCACCCTACCTTAATCTGACGCGCTCGAGAATTTCTGATGGTCAATTTTTTTTTACTAATCTGATCCTGTATCCTCCACGGGCGGCCTTATATATGGGCCTCATGTTTTGTGGACGTACTTAACCGGGTACAAGGTATCCCCCTGTATATTAATCTGCCGCGCTTTAGTAAATCCCGAAATCCCCGCTTGGGCTCCCCTACTATTAGCTTTTCATATGACTATTGGTGGGTGAAACGAGTGAATTGCGCAGACGCCACGTTGCGTCCGCGACGCACGTGTATAGACGTCCTTAATACATGCAATTATTTCGCAATGAAAAATCACTATCATTCCAAACGCCGGTTTTGACAAGTCAAGACGAAGTTTGCTAAAAATCTAAAGATATAAGTAAAGTGTTGAAGGATCCTGTTCACATTTTGTTAAGTATCCAAGGAGTGCAAGGTTGAGTTATAAATAGATGTGCCAATGTTGAACAAAGGAGGTTACCCAACTCTGGGAAGAGAATAAAAAGTGTTTAAAATTGTGCAGATATCAGTTCCTGAAGGATGATTTAATTATTTGTGAATAGTAAGGTATGCATATTCTTAAATATATTATTAATTAGTATTTAACTAGAGGTAACACTTAGTCAGACTTGGATTTAGAGAAAAATCAGGAATGCTGTCTTTATTTCTAATAGAAAACAAAAGTCTTTTACGTAGTAGTAGATTTTCATAGTGACGAAGGTTCGAATCCTACAAAATACTGAAGCTTTTATTGAAAGGAGACATTGTTGAGTATCTTTATTATTGTCTGAGATTAATTGAGGGCCAGGCCTTTCATAGTCTGGCTTTACCACTTTCTACCACAATTTTATCCAAGGTACAGAGATTTATGAATACATACCTCTACCATTCCAATACATACATATTATTATAAACGTTATCTAATACTTACTTATGCAATGATAAACCGTATCTATATAAATATTAGAGTTGAATATAAATCCGACAGCAGTGACGGGGAATCCCGGTTATTTGATTTGTTGTTATCATACTGACATACTCCTGCTTCATTTAGTATTATTATGCGACATATACCGGTATTTTTTTATGATATCAATTTAAGCAGAGCTTGTATTTTAGACATTAGTTAACTGGTACTGTACAAACAATATTTTTTTATAAGCACACTGTCTACCTGACGGTAAGTGGTCACCGCCACCTATGGATACTTGCAACACCAGAACATCGCCAATGCGTTGTCGACCATGAGACTTGAAATTGTTAAGTTTGATAAAAATGAAGACTGTTCACCAATCAATTTCACCAGCTCCCTTAACTTTCTAACCGAAACACAGTAATACAAGTGCACTACTGCTTCACGGCAGAAATCGTTATAGGTATTGAATCGTATTATTAGTACCTATTTAGTTTTAACAAGGGCTTGAAATTAATAATTAAGGTTGGTGAACAGAGATTTGATGGAAATATTACAATTGCTCCAATGTACTTTTTTCAGGGATTTACCACGCGGGCCGCCGATATCGATATGACACACTAAAAACCGCAATTTGATTTCTACGTCATGTCTATAAAAGCTATTATAGTACACACAACATTGTGAAATATAAGCCAGCAAAGATGGAGCTCAGCGAAGAAGAGCAGCTCGATGCTAATGCACTGCTCTTTATCACAGCACGCTCTCCATGTTCAGATAGTAAACTCGAAAATATCACTAAACAGTTAGATGCCGGCGCAGATATAAACGCCGCAGACGCTAACTACAAAAAAAATACAGCGCTACACATAGCAACACTAAGAGGAGAGGTCGACATTGTCAAATTGCTACTAGATAGACAAGCGGCGGTAGACAACATTAATATTGATGGTAAAACGCCTTTGGATATCGCTATGGAATCTTATAAAGAAGGGAAGCAAGAGATTATCGATATATTGATTGAAAATGGCGCTGTCCCTCGAGCGAGCAATCAAAATCAGGAACCCGACAAGAAACAAAAGAAGATCAAGGGAAAATCAAATGATAAGGATGCCCTAGTTTTCCCAAAACGTGCGGGCACGTCCGGCGCCTGCGGACAGCTATACGAGTCGAAATTGCTGTGTCTAGTCTTTCACAGAGCTACATACGCCGACATTACATGCGAGTTCTATTTAGCAACGAATATTAATGGTATCGGTGCCCTTGACGATATCTGTCTCAAGTACAAAATGCCGGGCAGGCGGCCGGTCATGCTGTTTCTTCAAGCCAAGCACAGAGAAGACCCCGAGAAGGGGAAGGTGAGCTTAGAGGATCTCCTGAGCCCTGATGGTGATTTTAGTCTCGCAAAATACTTCGACAGTTGCTTGAAAATTCAAAAGGCCATATGCCAATCCAACACAGACACGGTTTTTAAAGAAGATTTCGAACAAGTCGATTGCAATTTCGTCATCTTTACTTCGGCCAAGGACGATTTTGATGTGAAACGGAAGAAAACTGTCGATCCAGCACTCATGAGTGAAAATTTACACAATTTGATTTTTACAAAAAACATTGATGGTGTATTTCAGTTTGATTATACGGATATGGACCTGAATTATCTAGTGCAGATAATATTGAAGGAACAAATTAAACAGCTTGGGAAAAATATTATGGCCGAAATAATTGCTGGGCAAGTAGCAAATAGTACGTCCTACGAATCAATGATGAAAGATGAACTTATAAGAAAATACCACGTCATCCTGGCAAAAAGAGTATTTGCAATAACTAAAGTTACAGAAACAAAAACTGTTTTAAAACCACTCAAAGTACCACCAGCTGAGGCAAAAAAGGGTCGTAAGGCACCTAAGGAAAAAGTATTGGAGACTAAAACCATTCTCAAGGCGGTGTTTAAGCGAGATTTTTTCGAGACCCATGATGAATTACTTTGCATACTGAAGGAAACGTTCTATAGAGAAATAGTACTGACTTACAACTCTTTAAGACAAGCAAAAGTGGAACTGATTGAAAGTCACCTCAATCAGTTAATTCACTATCCGACAGCATTCACAGTGAGCAATGTGATCGGCGGCGTAGTCATATTCGATGAAAAAACCTACAAGCTAAAACTTCTCGAGAGCAACGTCAGTAATATTTTATCCAAAGATAAAGTTGAAATGTATAAATCGAGTTTACGAAACATTCAAGTATCATCGGCCACAATAAAAGAAGCCATAGCGAGAGCTGGTATGAAAAAGATGATCGCTCTACGTCCAATACCACTTCCTGACTCCTTCGGTAATAAAGACATGACAGTTAAAGAAAGGAGAATCGCTTTTTTGGCAACGGAAATAACATCACTAATGACAAAATCGGTGCCATTCGATAAAATTATCGAATTGAATAATGAAGTCGATAGTAGGATATTACCTATTAATGGTGGAATCGGTGGAGCAGTCGGTAATCTGCTCGTCCTTGATGACGAGACCAAGATGCTTAAGTTTAACGAAAAGAAGTTACCGACTTATGCTGATCAGCTTAGGACGATGATAGAAGACAGCCTTCCAGTTTATGATAACTTGAGGGACTACAGATTTAAAGTTAACCTAAACGATTTTCCAAGAATTTCACTGCATGGCACTGAGTATGACAAAAGTTTAGCAAGAAACTTCTTAAATAAACTGTATTTTTACACCGGTCAAGGCAAAGAGGACGAAGTCGAATCTTTAATAAAGCTCGAATTAGACAAGCACTACAATGCTGATAAGAAAGAAGATGAATACTTGTTCCGTATTCGAACTGACGCCATTTTTTCACGATTCCACGACGAGATGCAAAAGTGGTGGATGAAACAAAAAGAAGCCTCCTATTTAACTAATAAGAGTGAAATATTCGAAAAAGCAAAGATGGAGGTGGTGGAGCAGCCGGTGTTGACTATCCTGAACCTAATGTACATTAACAAGGTGGAGAAAATGGGCGTTGAATTTAATGAGGGCGTTGTGAGTAACATGAAATTACAGACCTTTACAAAAGGGGTACTGAATATCGTGACCAATGCAAATGTACTGAGCGGTATTAAAGTATGGCAGTATTTCAAGAACCGTAAAGATTACACGTTCTTAGATTTCGACTACGTGGCCGGACTACCTGCAACTAACTATAAAATCATGATGCTAGAACTCGAAAAGATCAAACTAGACACTTTGATTATACTTTACGAAACATTTAAAAAAACCCAAGAGTCTTCTGAAAAAGTTAAAGATATCGTCAATAATTTCAAAGGTAAAAAGATCATAATAATTACGGATGAAAATTTGAGCACCGAATTGAAAGTTTACTTTCCCGAGAAATCAATTGTTATTATTAGAGATGATAATAATAATATGACTAACATAATAGAAAAGTCGCAAACCAAGATACTAAAAGATACGAGAATCGTGTACCAAGGTGAAGAAGTGCCATTAGAAACTGTAATAGATGCCAATACCCTACATCTGCTTAATGGAGACATGTTAAATAAACTAATAAACAATCATAAAGTTGAGATTGGAATGGCGATTGAAAACATGAAATATAGAGAAGTAAAAAATTTATATGTCGATAGACACTTAAAACAAAATGACAAATTATACCAAGTGAATACACTGAAAGATATCGATGAAAATATTGTAGTTATCACAGCTGTACCTGGGATGGGTAAATCCACACTTTTGACGCACGTATCGGTCGAAACGAAGAAAATTGATCCAAGAAAATGGATTTCAAGAATCGACTTATGGAATCACTCTAAAGAATTAATTGAATGGCAACAAGAAAAAACTGATATCAATATAATAGAAACAGTAAAGTTACTTTGTAAAGCTTCAATAAAAAATATAGGGAATCTCGATATTCAACTAGTAGACGTTGGTGGCGATCTAATACTGAATAATCGAGACCAAATCGAAAGTAAAATCTTACTGCAGCTGGATTTATTCATTCACTTCTTTAACAACAAAGAAATAATATTTTTGTTTTACGGTTTCGATGAGATTTGCACCCACAACGAAAAAGAAGTTATTCTCTTATTTGAAAGCCTTGAAAATTATAATCAACGATTTTGGGTGACCACTTGCCCTTACAGTCATACTAAAAATGCACTAGAGAGATATTTTGGTATCGCGTATACGCTGGAGCCGCTTAGCACGGGGCAACAGGAGGGATTTTTCGAAAGATTTTGGAAATACAATTTGCAGCTTGAAAAATTAAATTATGCCCAATTTAACAACATAAGCGAGTTCCTGGACTACATGAGTGACTCAGAAGAGCTGAGCCCTAACCGGGAGCGAGGGTTGGTACCGCTGGTGAGCACAGCGCTGCACGTTTTGTTCATAGTATCGGGACATATTCTCGGTGATGTGCTGGCGAGTTCACCTGCGACCGCTCACACCGATTTAAAAAAGAAAATATGTTCAAAATTTAATTCATACACAGGCTTAGATAAGTATTTCGGCCGCTCGCCTAATATCGTAGCAGATGAATTAACTGGAACACCGATACACATGTACATAGTTGCCAACTATTTTAAGTATCATTTCAGTAGAAGTTTCCGAGTACGATTGAATATTGATGAAATTCGAAATAAATGGGGTATACTTACGAGCACTTCTTATCTCTATGAGCGATTTTTGGAATCGAACCTGAAGCAGTGTTTTGTGCAAGAAACTAGCGATGATCTCGATGAGGACGATTATGTACGAAATTACGGCAGAGGACGTGATAACTTCTTAAAGAAGCATAAGAAATTGGCACTATTTGCAATATGCAAAGAATCTGATTTGACAAAATTTATGAGCCAAGATGAGATCAGTGAGGTGAAGGAAACAATAAAAAAGCTAGAAACGGGCGAGGAGAAGTCGGGCGTTGTGAGCTACGTGTTGAACGGTGCGCCAAGGTTCGTGCACCTCGCGTGTGCCGAATATTTTGCCGTTGAATATTTGACAGACTTGTTAAAATCCATCAGTACCGGATCGTTAGAGAATCAGAAAAAACACAGAGCGCTGTGGGACTTCATCGTTAACGTTTTACTCTTCAACTGCTCGCCGAGCGTCCGAAACTCTTTCGACTACAAACTGACAGCCGACCCTGAACTCGCCCAATTGACGAACACCGATGATTGCAGGAATATTATTTTTGAGCTAATTTCGAAACAAAATAGAGAAATAAACAACGATGTCAACAGCGATGGCGGCGAGGGTTCCGTGCAGAAAAGTGCATTAAACGTAGCCACGAGCAGCGGCCTGAAGAATTTAACAAGCTTGTTCATGAAAAGTTTAGATGTTAAAATGGACGACACAGATGTAGACTATCTTGTGAAAGCGGTAAAAAAGGGCGCATGTCTACTGTCGCTGTTTGATGCGATGGATGTTATTAATGATAGTGCTCTGTTGGCTATCCAATCCGTGAAGAAGGAGGATGTTCGCGAGATTCTTAATTCCGAGTCTGTAGCTGAGTTGCCAGCTAAATGCCTCGCGATGTATAGTGAGTCTGCAGTTGGAAAGAAGTTAGCTAAAGCGCTGAAAGTGGAATGTGCCGATTTACCATTCTCTCAAAATCTGTGCGAATTGGGGAATGTTGGTATGGGCCTGTTATATGGTTTAACAAAAACTATTATCCGAGACCCCAGGTCGATGCCGTCGACATCTGCAACCATCGTAGAATTAGATTAAAACTACAATTTCAGATATCGTAACTCCGAAAAAAATCTCGTCGTGAAAGCAACTCTGATTTGAAAAATCATTGTTCACGTGTAACAGAGAGCATGCATTGAAATGAAATGAAATGAATGAAAATGCCTTACATATGCCAGAAAAAAAATATAATCTAAAATTTTGCATTTATACGATAAGCATAATGAAAGAGGTCTCCTATGCATGATATTATTAAGTTTGTGATCAGCCGTATGGTTAAATTTTCTATGGTTTTATTATTATAATGATTTTAATTTCAAGATATGTTTAAGAGTCTGTGTCTTCAGAGGTCAATATGAATAATCTATAAGGTATTTTGATATTAAGGCATTTTGACTTACGTATTCATTTTCTATTGTGTCAACTAACAATAAGTACAAGTATCAAAAGAAACAATATAACGATTATATTATAAGACATGATGATGATGATGATGGTGATTTGTATATGAATAATAAACACTAACTTTAAGGAAGAAAATTGATGAAATATCTAAACACATTTTAGTATTTATAATATTATTAAGATAATATAATATTATGATATTAGGGTTGGTTGATGAGGTTCATTTCTACATCATACCTTACACCTTATTCAAACGCAATAAAGTAATTTTTTCTTTGAAATTGTTATAAATGAAAACGGGATACTTGTCATATTACTTAATAAGTTAGTAAACAAATATGTATTTAAGTTCTGGTTCAAACTAGTTAAGTACTTAACATTATTATACCTCAGTTTGCATTTTAATTAAGGATGAGAAAACAAAACTCAATCAATACATAGATACTCGGTGAAGTTTTAGCTCTTTTATGAATACCCAGTTAAATATATTTTGTAATTTTTGTTTACATTTAGGATTACACGTTGTCATAAGTATGAAGTCACTTAGTATGAAGGCTGTTAGTTCTTAGTTATAAGAATGGCTTCGAAAGTCATTTCTAGAATGTATTTTTGCCAATTTCCTAAGTCAGTCTGTCACCACAAAAGTCAGTTTTAGTCAAGTTAGGTAAAATTGTGGCGTTACTCGTATATTAGCTTTAGTTTTTAACAGACAACAACAAAATTAGAAAATTTATTAAAGACCGGATACATACGTATAATTTATAATAAACCTTGTGCTGTTTAACATAAATAACATGTATGTTTATAAAGTATAGTTGATTTGATTGAACGTTATTTGAAAGTTTCAAAGTTTTATGTTGTTTGGATGAGTGACTTTTAGCGGGATGTTAAACTTTATAATATTCGATATTGAAGCATTTAATTACTTGTTCCATTATTTTTATTAACACTTTATTGTAAAACACTATATTTTTTGATATATGAACAAAGACTTATTAAATTTTTATCACTTCCAATATACCCTCTTTTATTTGAAAGCCAAATATCAAACATATTCTGTGTGGATATTGAGATATTCTATAAACACTTATAGTCTGTCTACTTTAAGTCCCTTTTGACGTTTAAGGGCGTCATTGAAAAATCAACTTTATTTATGTACAAATTAGGTTCATCTATTGACTCCACGATGAATGTGTGACGATCTAAATGAACCTTGTCTCAAAGCAAAAGGGGACTTCTTATATTGGACAGATTATAATTATCCATTGTTTATTAATTAATTTATATAAGTAGTAGAATTCAGTATTTATTTACTGCAATTGGGTAGACACAACTTCGAGCAGGAAGCTCGCAGAAGAGTACAACTAGGGTGGGCAGCATTTGGAAAACTTCGTCGAGACTTTTCATCGCCCATACCCCAATGTCTGAAGACGAAAGTCTTTAACGAGTGCGTCCTACCTGTTATGACTTATGGTGCCGGGACGTGGACACTGACGGTGCGACTGGTTCACCAACTCAAAGTCGCTCAGTGAGCTATGGAGAGAGCTATGCTCGGAGTCTCTCTGAAGGACCGAATTCGAAATGAAGTCATCCGTCAGAGAACCAAAGTTATCGATATAGCTCAAAGGATTAGCAAGCTGAAGTGGCAGTGGGCTGGCCACATCTGCCGTAGAACCGATAACAGTTGGGGTAGACGTGTTCTAGAGTGGAGACCACGGCTCGGTAAACGTAGCGTAGGGCGCCCTCCAGCTAGATGGAGCGATGATATACGCAAGCTGGCTGGCAGCGGTTGGAAACAAAGAGCTGAAGATCGAGCTCAGTGGCGTGCCATAGGTGAGGCCTATGTCCAGCAGTGGACGGAATTAGGCTTATGATGATGATGATTTATTTACTTACATGTATGTTTTTTATACGATACGGGGCGACTAACATGCAGACGGTCCATCTGATGGTAATTGGTCACCGCCGCCTATGGTCGTTTGTAACACTATTGGGGCATTGCCAATGCGTTGTCGACCCAGAGACGTGAAGTTGTTAAGTCTCATAGCCTGTAATTTCACCGGCCCCCTTACCTTTCTAACCGAAACACAGTAATACAAGTACACTCCCGCTTCACGGCGGAAATGGGTAAGGTAGTACTCCCCGGAAGAACTCTGCACTAGCTTTACTAATAATCACGCCCATCCTCTTGTGTATCCTGCAACAACTAGGCCGTGTGGAGGAAATTGATTTAACGATAAGAACACCTACTGTAATCACTTCATTTTTCTATTTATTTCTTATCATGTGGTGTTTATATAAAATGTATTGTATTGTATAATCCAATAAGGTTGAAATCTCCAAATTCTCCGAACACTGGACCTTTAAGCAGAGCTTTATAGAATTTGACTGAGGCGATGTTTATAAATAAAACATATTTTCCATAAACCATTCTATATTTTTATATCTAAACAAAATATTAAATATCACAGAGTACGCACATCGCTTACGTTTTTTAAACGGAGATTTTTTTATTATTGGTAACACATAGTACTAATTTTAAGAGAATGGACAGGATTTTTCTCCCATAGAAATTCTTACAATCATATTCCTCATTAACCTCACAAGTTATTCTGCAACATAACACATTTATTTTTATGTTCTATTATATCATAGCTATTGTAGTTAAATGTTTAGACCAAAGCATTTATTTTAGAATTACTACCCATTTTAACTGTCAAAAAACAGAGTCATCTTTATTACTTTATTAAAGTATTTTGAAAAACAAAATATTGAGACAGCCTTTTGATATCCAAATCGAAAAAAGGGAAGAAAATCGAAGTGCTAATTTTGAGGTAATCAGAGGAATACAAAAGCACATTTTCGCTGGCTCGTTCATGCGCTGTCTCTTTCGCTAACCGAGCAAGCACGAGAGTAGTTGAAACAGCACGAATGCCTACCGAACTCTCATCGCTTCACCCATCCTAAGCGCTGCCAACATAACAAATGAGTATACAAAAAATAAGTTAAATACACACAAATTGCTATAAAAACTAACTTGATGTAAAACATTTAAAATTACCGATAAAAATTTATATAATTTAAAAAAAATATTACAATAACTCGGACGGATCTCAAATTAAAATTCTTTATATATAATAAATAAGTATAAGATATGATAATAGGGTAGATGCCTATATATACCTGTATATAAAAAAATAATGTTTGTCTGTCCTTTATAGAATCGTAAACTATGCAACGGATTATAATGCAGTTTTCAGCAATAGATAGAGTAATTCAAGAGGAAGGTTTATAACCAGGATTGAACGCGGGCAAAGCAGGGCGCAGTTAGTACAAGATAAATTAAATAAGTTCATAATTAACAATTAATCAAAAGAAATTACTTTTTAATATTTAATTTGTCCATAAAGAGTAGATCAGAGTTGATGCCGTACAAATGACGTCATATCTTTGTCCACAGACTGGTCAAAGCAGCTACATTCTACTAAATATCAGATTGTTTTGTATGACTCAGTTGTGACGTCATTTGTACAGCATGAATTGACCATAGACATTATATTGTTTTTTTTTTCTTATTCTTATGTAATATATAAGTTAAACCTTTATATGGATAAATTGACAACAGATTTTTTCAAGGTCTTTACTGTCTGAACAGTGCCTTTACCATGAGTTTTTAACTTACGTACTCGCTAGCGACGGCGTAAAAGATTTCTATGGCAAATGTGTACAGCGCCACTAGCGATCACCTAAAGAACTAAAATCGATAGTACGAGTTGATAGGTAAAAAACCTATCGAAATATAAACACTAGCGAGTAACGTTTTTTAGCCTTTTTTTAGAAATTCGGTACCATGTCACAAATTTGACAGTTGCTATCGAGAAATACTGTATCGATAGTAGTTTACTCGCTAGTGACTAAAGTAAGTTTCGATAGCAACTCATGGTAGAGGTACAGATCCAATTTAACAGAACACTTGTACCAACTAACCAGTTGAAGACATTTAAATTTACATCGCCACACCAGAGACAATTGGTTAAATTTTAATTTACAAATAACCTTTGACGGGCCTGTTGGTTTAGTTAGTCGTTAGAGGCTATTAGGATCATGTGTCATGGGTTCGATTTCCACCCAAGACAAATTGTTGGTGCATGAATTACTATTTTTTCTGTCTCTGGGTGTAAATAAGAATTGAGAAATTGTAAGTAAGGATGTATTTAGAAAAAAATGTATATGTAGTATATCAGTTATCTGGTCTCCATAGCACAAGCTCTGCTTAGTTTGGATTCAGATGGCCGTGTGTAAAGAATGTCACAGCATATTTATTTATTTAGGTGTATTGTAAACTTGAATTGGTTCAGGTAACTATCTTGCTGATTGAACTTACAAGGCAGGGGTCGCCGAATGGCTGACCTCCTGAACATAACAACTTGCAATAGAGAACGTTATTTAATAAAATATCTTTGTTATTTCTGTAATTACATTTTTTTAATAAGTTTTTTTTTCTAAAAAAAGTTTCAACTCGTTTCTTAAAATGGACCCCGAGCGAAACTAATTTGTGACCCCTATTATAGGGTATTCTAATCATAATGAGACATGACAGGCATCTACCATATTGAATAAAAAAAAATTAATCAATATTATCAAAAATTTAACTTCTATCTAAAGTCGAGTTACAAGTGCAATGAAATAGTTTCTATCCTCAAAAAATTGTAACTATTCGAAAACACTTCGTAGAACAATAATACTTAATCACATACAACTAATTCTATAATTGAGCAATTAGAATTAATTATAAAGTTGCTCGATATATTAAGTCACAGTTTTGACATATTGTCGATATTCGATAGCTATTACATTAATTTGTCACAATGCATCGATGTAGAATATAATAGATGCGACAATGAGTACTTAGAGGCCTCGGACATCCATGATTGTGTGGTTTGAGAGAAGAGTAGGATTAGTGATATTATGAGAATCAAAGGCATTATAGAATAAATTAGAGTATCCAATACTAAAACAAATAATTATCCTATAAATATAGTATGCCATAAATTATAGTATTGCTATATCTTTGATGGTATTTCTTTAAGCTAATGGATTTTATAACCTTACTTCGATGTATTGCTTCCTTCACGCAATAACGACTTTATAGCTATTCAAAATTCAAAAAAATTCAAAATTCAAAACCATTTATTCAGTTTAGGCCTTCGGAGGGCACTTATGAAGGTCAAATTTAAAGTTACTGAAGCTACAACCGGTTCGGAAGTCAGCCTTCAACTGAGAAGAACCGGCAAGAAACTCAGCAAGGTTACATTTTTTTTTATTTGTTATATAAATTTTTATCTATTCTGACTTTTTGGCTATTTTATAATTTCAATTTTACATAATTTTATATTTAACAATTACAAGATACTTATTATAGGTAACATTAATAAAAACAAAACAAAAAAAATATGACAAGACTACAAAATAGAAAATAACAATAATTAGGTACTTACAACTTAAACAAGAGATTTAGAGGTGCACTGTGCAGAGAGCAGCTATTTCCATACATTTTTATCTTCAATATAATGAACTACCTTGTAATACGCTTTTTCTTTCAAAACTTTCCTAATATAATTTTTAAATTTATGATCAGACATTTTGGTTATTGAAAGCGGTATCTTATTATAAAATCGAACACAATTACCAAGAAATGACTTGTTAACTTTAGTTAGTCTAAAGTATGGAACAACTAACTTCTCCCTTTGTCTTGTATTTATACTATGAATATCTAATTTTGCCTCAAACATTCCTATGTTTCTACGTATAAACATTATATTTTCATAAATATATAGTGAAGGTAATGTCATTATATTTATTTCCCTAAATAAATCTCTTAATGATTCACGGGGACCCATACTGTAAATTGCACGAATTGCTCTTTTTTGTATAATAAATATTGATTCTATATCCGCTGCTGCTCCCCAAAACAAAATACCATAGGACAAGAGGCTATGAAAATATGCAAAATAAACTAATTTGGCCGTCTCAACATTCGTCAATTGTTTAATTTTCCTAACAGCAAAAGCAGCCGAACTTAATTTAGCAGCTAGAGTATCAACCTCAGGTCCCCATTGCAATTTATTGTCTAATGTAAGACCCAAAAATACCGTTTTATTTACAAGATCAATATGGCTCCCATCTATTATTATTTGGCTATCTACTTGTGCTACATTTGGTAAAGAAAACCTTAAGCATTTAGTTTTCTTTGAATTTAGTAATAGATTATTTGTAGCAAACCACCCACAGACAATTGACATAGTATGATTAACTTTAGTTAGATCTTTGTCTTTTCTATTAACTTTAAAAATTAATGATGTATCATCAGCAAACAAGACAATATCTGTGAGGTCATTTACAACATATGGCAAATCATTTATATATACTAAAAACAAAAATGGACCTAAAATTGAACCCTGGGGTACCCCCATTTCGACTAAAGAGCCCTTGGATGTTGTGCCGGTAATCCCTACCTTTTGCTGGCGATTTGATAAATAAGATAAAACAAGATCATGAGCAGTTCCACGAATTCCGTAGAAGTCAAGTTTTAGTAGTAGCGTACGGTGGTCAACGCAATCGAATGCCTTGGACAGATCACAAAAAATGCCAATCGCATCCTGTGAATCCTCCCATGCGCCATAAATGTGCCTCAGCAATGTTGCTGCCGCATCGGATGTAGATCTTCCCTTCGTGAAACCGAACTGATGACCATGCAATACCTTATGCTTAGTAAAGTGACTTGACATTTGATTAAGCAGCAATTTTTCAAAGATTTTACTAAGTGCTGGCAGAACGGAAACTGGTCTGTAATCAGATGGATTCTCCCTACAACCGGACTTTAACAGTTGGTGTATCTAGAATATTGTACATCGATGTCGTGGAGCAATATATTTTACCCTAATCAGTACCTAAAGATTTATTTGTCAAAGCGATGTGATGCTGTCGAGCTCTTCGCTATTTCTTCTCACCAGCTTGGGGGTGGGCAGCGGGGTCGCTTCCGAGTCGACCAAATCTAGGTCGACATCAGCCTTGTCGGTGAAACTTAGGAACATCTGGTGGAAATTATTGAGTATTAGACATCATACCTTCACGCCCATTATCCCCAAAGAGGTAAGCATAAAACTCTGTAATGAGGCCACCTTTCACCAATAGTATTTATGCCACAATTTCTACTCTCTCTCGGGCACTTTACTAATCCTGCGCAAAAGAATTAATTAAACCCAGGATCTCGGTCCGAGCTTTATACCACTGGACTACAGGGGCGAGTATAATATTGTGCTTTGAAACTTCCCGTCTCAAGGTCGTCAACGCATTGGCGATGTCCTTGGTGTTGTCTATAGGCGGCGGTGACCTCTTACCTTCAGATGGACCGTCTGCCTGTAATTACTTTGTCCTATTTGACTTAAAAACAAACTTGATGATGAAAATATTAAACATTTGATCAATGTTATTGTCAGTTTTCTTGCCAGTTCTTCTCAGTTGAAAGAAGACTTTCCAACTGATATCTTCAGAAGTCTTCATCTGCATAAGTACCTTAACACCGTACCTTTCTAACCAAAACACAGTAATACAAGTGCACTACTGGTTCACGGCGGAAATGGGTAAGGCGGTAGTACTTCAATTATTGTATAAAAATCCAAGACAATGACCTGATCTAGAGAGCTTTGGTTGACGGTGTAGTCTTCGATATCGCCGGACTTCTGCAGGTCCGTCATGAGACGGAAGATGTCGCTCAGCCTGGTCGTTATCTCTTTTTTATCCACTGAAATCGACAGAGATGGAAACGTAAGTAGAAAAAAATATTATCATAAATGAATTAACATAACTAGAATTGATAAGCTAATAATCCTCATAATAATAGACAACTTGTAACATACAAACAATCATAAAGGTTTCGCAAAGTGTTAAGTAGAAGGCGCGCGTTGACAATTCGGGCATTACAGACCACCGGAACGCAGGAGAAATAGTTGAGTAATAATGAAGGTAACAAGCTACCTTCCGCGTGCGTGGGCAGCAGGAAGTGCACGGCGCGCTGGTGCAGCAGCGTGACGCGCGCGTGCGGCGCCCGCGCCGCCAGCGCGCGCCCGGCGCGGCTGCGGCACTGCACCACGTACCCGCCGCCGAACCTGGACCAAACATACTTCATTACTTACTAGTCTAAAACTATTACTATAAATCTATTATGTGTGTATCTATATGTGGCAAATAAATGAATGGCTATGTCAAACAACTGTAAAAACTAGTTAATAAACATCTATCCAATTGTTTTAAACAGGTAGGTATAAGATAATAGAGGCACACGTGCACCATTTTTAAAATGCAAGTACCAACTATATCTATAAGTCAATTGCTTGCGTAAATAAGCCCACAAAAAGACTACCAACGGTAGAATTATTTATTGGGGCTATAAAATACACAAGAATAAATTTTAAATTGTAAGCAATTAAAAAGAAGGACACACAGTTCAAATATTGTTGTTACTAATCTATGTCATGAAATACCTAAAAAAATTACGTGAAATTATAATCTTAAAACAATTAAATAAAAGGACACACATAATGTTGGTCTTCTATTAAATAAATAAATAATTTGGGACATGAAAAGAATGTTGATCCTAGCTATTGAATAAATGAAATCTGTGAAAAATATGTCATTAAGTAAATAACATATCGGACAAAATTAACCTGAAATAAACAAATAGCCTTTATTGTTATTTTGTTATTTACATTCTAACACATTTATTTACGTGTGGCATATGTCGCTTCAATCTGTTTTCATTATTTTTTATGTATAGCCTTTCTTAGCTAAATAGCTTCTCCAACTTTGTAATATAATTAATCCATCTTTTTGTCTGTCTACCTCTTTACCTTTAACCATCGCGTGGTGGCCACTCGGTTATATTTTTGACCATTTTGTCCTACTGTCCCTTGTCATGATTCTTTGGAAAATCATCGTAAGAACTACAAAAACTCTCTAATATCAAATTTAGATTATTATTTTGAAGGGTCCAAGGTGTTAGCTTTTGATGGCTCTTACACCCCTACACGGCCAATTCCGGCGGCTCTCAGCCGAAAATGCTTTTAGATTATAAGCAACAAGCACACTGCAGGTCCGTGGAACGCCTTGAGCTTAAATAAATAAAAAATTATCTGATTATGAATGGTTTCTTATTTCAAAAAACAACAATGAATTTAAAGGGAGCGCGGCTAACGTCCACGCCAGCGAGGACGGTATCTAGGTTGATGGACTTGTGTGCGGATTGTGTTGTATCGCGAGCTGAAGATTCGGCTGCAGCTGTCTGAACTTTGGTGTCGTCGTTATCAGAATCGGCGAGGACGTGCTTCGGTCTGCGAACGCGACTGACGCGCCACACGCCGCCTGCACGCCACGTCACACGCACACGTAGTTACCTGTCTGTACAGCGGTGCAGCGGCGCGAGCGCGACGAGGGTGCCGGCGCGCAGCAGCGCCAGGCGCGCGCACAGGCGGCGCACGTCCCCCAGCGCGTGCGTGGACAGCAGCGCCGCGCGCGTGGCGCCACACGCCGCCTGCACGCCACGCCACACGCACGCGCGCGCTCCAGGATCCATGCCGCTAGGACAACAAACAAAAAAATTCAAACCACTTCTTCCTCTTGCTAGTGTCTATTTATGACATAACAAAAACAGACAACAAACCGCACACGCACCCGTAGTGCACCTGTGTATACATTAATTATAGTTTACCACTTCTTAGAGGAGCATTACGCACTTATTCAAAAGGTGAAGTATCATCAGCGAACAAAAACACCTCATGGTTTTCTTCACAAGGTAAATCATTTATGAAAATCATAAAAAGGAAAGGTCCTAGAATAGAGCCTAGTGGGACACCCGTTGTAACTGTTGATCCAGGGAAAACCTTTTCATTTACACCAACTTCCTGAATTCTATTACTTAGGTATGAATTAAGAAGGTTAACTGCTTGGTCTCTTACACTTCCTATACCATAGTGTTATAATTTCCCGATTAAAGCTCATGCTTGACACAATCAAATGCCTTGGAGAAATCACAATATCTATCGAATGATATATTGCAACGTACATTAGTTACTCTACCTGATGAAAAAGGTATGATACTTTTCATCATAGTAATGCAGGTGAAACCGCATAGCAAGTTCTAGCATCTATGCACATTCAAACCCGAATTTTTGATAGCAAGGCGGGCAAATGACTATAAAAGCTATTTTATCATAAACAACTGTAATTTTCCGACATTTCGCTATATTTAATGTCTACTTTTAATTTATTAGCTTTATTTTGCTAACGCACCGCTATCAGTATCAGTCCCAAAATTAAACTCAACAAGATATCAACACGTGTTTCGCTTCTCACAAAGCATCATCAGGATGTATTAGACGCAGTCACTAAGGAAAGTAAAATTTGTACAGTTCACACACGATAGAAGTGAATATTTCAGGGAACTAGAAAGAGAATGAGACGAATGCCGTATCAGGCGTGGGATAATTATGGTTTTTACTAGCTGTCCCCTGCGGTTTTACCCGCGTTTCCTAGGGATGTAACATTTTCCCGGGGTAAACGTAGCGTATATGTTATTCCTGAGCATGTTCTTGTTGCATGTGCTAAATTTCATTCAAACGTTCAGTAGTTTTTTCGTGAAAGAGTAATAGACATCCTAACACCCAACTTCACAAACTTTTGCATTGATAATATTTATAGAATATGATAGTAGGATTAATAATATTAATATCAAGTAAAAAAGTTTAGTTTTTTATCATTACATCATATTATTATCTCAATATTTTCAATTTCAACAAATAACACACTATATATGTATTTGTACTCTATCTCATTATCTGGCGAGCTAAATCATATAGATGTATATTGTATATGTCTATATATTTTAGTGTCCCTCATTTTATTCGAAATTAAATAACAACGGTACTAAAGAACTTTTGATTTCAATTAAAATTTTAAGTGTAAACGCGTCCGTTTGACGTTCAAGAACTCCATAGAAAAGTGAACCCTATTCGATTCTGATAAGGTTCATCTGCAACAATTTATGAAAATTGTAACAAAAGCAAAAAATACCTTTCTCATACTCCCGCGGGCTAAATCCAATAGATTTACATATTTTACTCTTCATAGTGTCGCTTTTGAATTCACTTAAGAATTGTTGCGATTTGAGATTATAAAACGAAAATGCGTCACGATGAATAAACAAACACATAAAAGAATAACATCCAGCAATTCAATCGCTTTGCAATCAGTTCTTATTATAATGCATGTTTAATGACACACGCTTTAAAAGCGCTTTGAAAGGTTTTGCACTCGGCTTAGTTAACCACAACATGACCTAACAGTTGTTATTCATATCAAAATAACATAAAAAACCGCAAAATGTTCTACGGAACGGAATTTCGTGCACGTCGAAAAAAATTATTACATAAATAATTTTTTTTCAGTGCCCGGTGTACCAATTGTAATTGAATATTTTATTAAAAAATTATTACATAAATAATTTTTTTTCAGTGCCCGGTGTACCAATTGTAAGTAATTGAATATTTTATTAAAAAAGTTGTAAAATTTAATTTTAATATTTAATCAAAAAATTCCATTAGTATTTCTTGCTACTCACAAAGAATTTAGAGTAGTAGAGCTCTTAGTGCAGAGTTCGTCCGGGGAAGTACTACCACCTTACCCATTTCCGCCGTGAAGCAGTAGTGCACTTGTATTACTGTGTTTCGGTTAGAAAAGTAAGAGGGCCCGTGAAATTACAGGCACATGAGCGCGTTGGTGATGTCCATAGTGTTGCAAATGTCCAGAGGCGGCAGTGACCGCTTATCATCAGTTGGACCTTCTGCTTATTATATAAATATTTGTAAAAAAAAAACCTTTTACATGATAAAAAGATACAGAGAGAGACGGAGTCACTGAGAGAGGGAGGGAGAGAGTTGCGCACCCGGTTGCGCACTAATTTGCTCGTGTGCTCATTTCCTCGTACACACACAGAATACAGCATTTCGTTACGTGACGATATCTACTAAATCGGACTACCCGTCGGTCACGTTAAAGAGCTTCGTTCCAAAAATAGGTAATGCTAGGTATGTGGCGCACCTGGTGGGCTCGTCGAGCAGCACGAGCGGCGCGCGGCCCATGAGCGCGACGGCGGCGCACAGCTTGCGGCGCGTGCCGCCGCTCAGCGCGCCCGCGCGCGCCGCGCCGTAGCGCGCCAGCTCGAACAGCGCCAGCGTGCGCTTGATCACCTGACATTTATTCACATTATTAAAACACAAGGTCATCTGCTAATCTATCCCGACTTAACCGGACCTTGGGCTATGGAAACCAGATAACTTATATACCTAAGTACATGCTAATATAGATATTTACACCCACACATAAAACAAAAAGACTGGCAGACTACTTGATATCTATTATTCATTTTTTTACACACGGCGTCTGATCCTAAACTAAGCAGAGCTTGTACTGTGGAAACCAGATAACTGGTATAATTTTTTTTTTTATGTATTTATATAGATATTTCCACCGATAGACACAGAACAAACAGACATATTCATGCACACAAATGTTTGTCCTGGGTGGGAATCGAACCAGCGACCTTAGGCTTGGTAGTCAAAGTCGCTAACCACCGACTAGCCTGTCAAATACATCGACTAAGTATTGTTTATTTTTAATTCAGGTTTTATTCAACTTTGCAATGAACCACATAATCGTATAGATAGAGGCTGAGGTTTCATTATTAAGACCCACATATCACCAACAATTTTAAACACCCAATAAGACTGATAGGACTTCTGCATTTCGCGATATCGAGAAGTACAAAAACATACTGTAAACTTGTTTCACTTACTTCTTTCTGATCTGTGATGCCTCTTAACTTGCAATAGAACGCGAGCGTCTCCGTCACCGTGAGCAGAGGGTCTATGGCGTCACTCTGCGGACAGTAACCTGGAAAAAAAAAACAATAATATTATGATTTGAGAGGAGCTTGTATTTATTGTGTAAGAACACAAAATCTAACGAGGAATGGTTAGACGACACCAATAGGTGTTTGGCTTCAATGTAAGTACACTAATTCTATGATTCTACTTATAATCTGTATTGTACTGTACTTTCTAAATGGTACCAATTAGTAATTTTTTTTTTACATAATGCCATTATGTTTAAAAACATCTGTGGATAACGGAGTCGGTTGTGCAATTATAATTTTTTCGTACACAAATAATTTATGCTATATCCAGATTTTTCCCTTCCCACAATTGATGTTAGATTCCTCATACTCACTGATAAGTCCCCGGCACAGCTGCCTGGAGGAGACGAGCTTGTCGTTGAGGTAGAGTTGCCCAGTCGTCGGCCTGCTCTCGCCGGTCAGCATCGCGAACGTGCTCGACTTGCCCGCTCCGTTCTCACCGAGCAGAGCGGTGCACTGGAAATGGACGTGTCACTTAGTAAGATCGCTATAGGCTGAGCAGGTAGACGGTCCACCTGATGGTACTTGGTTTCATATAGACATGACCAATATCATCCAATGTGTTGCCGCCATGTACAAAAGGCCGGCGGAGGCTCCTCAGTTTCAAATACGAAGATCTTCAAGCTAGCTGATCATAGAGACCGCAGTCCTAATGTTGATGTTGGAGGCTTATAAATATGCCAATTCGTAAGGAAACTTCGATAGCGCGATGCAGGATTGGATGTAAGGGGCGTTTTATCCTTCGATTGTGCAATCATCAGGTATTGATCGATAGATATCGCTACAGGTTTTACATTTCGCTGCTAATGTGGTGAGCGGTGGCGATGTTCTAGAATTTCTAGAGATACACACCGATTCATACCGATTATTGTGTTTCTGAACATAGAAACAAAGTACTACCCAAAAAGCTTAAAATACACGCAGCGCTGCTCTATGAGATTACATGAAACCAGTACGGCGCCCCCGCGCCCACTCGACACAGCGCCCGGCCTAAGGGATGAAAGGGTGCGGGCGCAAAGGAAACTAATGTCGTTACTTAGCAACGGGGCTAAACAAGATCACTTAGAGAGTAGACCTACCTGTCCCGGGGGCAGGCCGAGCGTGAGGTCCCGCACGGCCACGTTGTCGCCGCCGCGGCCGGGGTGCCGCTTGCCGAGCGCCACGCACTGCAGCACGTCGCGGGCCGCGCACACGCGCTCGATCGACTTCTTCTTGCCCTCCGTGTGGATGAAGCCTAAGGGGAAACGGTGCATGTTTAAAACCTCTGCCGATATCAGCAAAAAAACTAATTTTATATCGTGTTATTGGAAAATCATTAATGTATATCAGGACCAAGCATGCTGCCTTGAGGCACTCCTTATTTTATGTACCTTGGTTCAGATGTGCATGTAGATTGTATCAAAGCCAGTAGCGTATTCGCCTCAATTATTATTATGAACTCGTATATTTTTTTTTGTTATAAAGTATTTTGCATATTGCCATTCTTGGCCATTTTATAAGATGGGTAACTAAGTAAAAAAAAGAAAAAAATGATACCTATGAAATGATTCTTCTCAGTTGAAGATTCCTAACCGGTGGTAACTTCAGTAGCTTTTAATTTCATATATGCCCCTCTAAGACCTAAACTGAGTAAATTTGAATGGTTTGGTCCGGGTAGGTCTCTATAGGGTACCACAGGACGTACCTCTATTGATATTGCCGATGGTGTGCAGCGCGAGCGGCGGCGCGCGCGCGCGCTCGGCCAGCACGCGCGCGCGCTCGGCCTCCGCGTCGGCCGCCAGCGGGGCCGCCAGCGGCGGGATGTGCTCCGACCTAAACCTACAAATCGAAAACCATATACCCATATATTTCTCATCATTTTAACATTTTTGAAATAAAGGTTCCTATGGCAGGGCTTTGAAATTCAAATTGAGACCTTTTTGTTTGTCGAGGACTAATTATAGGTATAATTTTAATTTTTGAAGTGAAAACTTCTTTAGGCGCGTTTTGCGCTGGGCAGTGAATGTGTGTGAACCCGGAACCGTCACGCTCGGGTCGATCACGCTGAATCGGATTTATTCGGCTCGACTCGACATCAAGCGCGCTCGGGTCTGTGACGTACTAGTCGTGTATAGTCGGCTCCAGTCGTCATCAGCCATATTTTAATGTTACCAGTTACATTTTCATTAGTGAAACCATTTATTATTTTTTATTTATACACATGACATTAGTACCCTGGCCCAAAAACTCGGTCAAACCTGTATCTTGGAAACCAGATTCCTTTCCGTCATTTAAATATTGGAGCAAAATACACAAACAGACACACGCACATTATACAGACAGGTAGCTTAGTGGGTCAAGACCTTGACTGTTTGTTTTGTCTGTCTGGTTTCCATAGTTTGGGATCAGATGGCCGTGTGTAAAGAATGTCCCGGGATATTTATTAATTATTCATGGTGCATTTAAAATAGGTTTTGAGTGTTCTACGCAAAAGATATGTTTTCTTTACACCTATTTGTTGTTCTAACTATACTAAAAACCGATTTATAGTAAGAGCCTGTAATAGTTACAACCATTCTTATAGTCACATCGACATATTTCACGAGAGGATGGGCGCCTTCCGCAGCCGTTTAAAGTCGGTTGACAGCGATGGGCTGCGTGATGTTTTTGCTCAAAAAATATGATTAAACTTTTTATAATTAGTTTAAATTAAGTACATAGTTATAGTAATTTCTTCATTTTTGCACCTGTCTATTCATAAGATAAATAACTTTTGGCAATTGTATTACTTTAGTTTATAGTTTTATATGTGAAATAATAGCTGTTTGTTTCTTTAAAAAAAAATCAATATTAATTTAATATAAATAACTTTTGGCAATTGTATTACTTTAGTTTATAGTTTTATATGTGAAATAATAGCTGTTTGTTTCTTTAAAAAAAAATCAATATTAATTTAATTAGGTGGTAATCTCACCTATCGAGCAGACCCTCGAAGCAGTTGTACTCAATGGCGAGATTGAAGATCAGGAGCACCGTACCGACACACACCAGGTATATGTAGTGGTAGAGCACCAGGTCGGTGCTCAGCGGGTCGCGGTATGTGTCCATGCCGAACCGGCTCAGCACCTGTAACAACAACATCGATGTCACATGTCACTTAAATCTAACCTCGGTTAAATTTCCTCGCCGAATAGGGATGAGTCCTGACATGTCAAATCAGCAATTCTTTATGTAATGTCAAAACGATCGAATGTATGGAGTTTTGTATGAAATAGCAAGTTGTGACGTCATAATTGTACAGCATCAAATAACATACTCTATGATTAGATCGGTACTGAAAAATCACATTAATGATTTAATTTTAATCATTATTGATGTTTTCGTATATTTTTGGATGTTCAATACACTGGTTAGTGTTTGATCATTTATCTTTAATACATGACACATCCCAATTGTCCGGGTATGGGTGTAACAGCCTAACATGCTAGACCAGTAAATAATTAATAAAAAATACACAATTTATTGCACTATAGAGGTACTAAAGAATATATTCTTTATTACTTTGATTTTTTTCTCGATGTATATATGAAGGGTTATCACTGCAGAGTGCACATATAAAAAAAATATTTCAGAGATAGAAAGCTAGACAATTCCCAAGTGCCATATTATGGGCTATATTTTAACCGGAATACCCTCTATTCCGATGCAATGTTCGTGATATTGTAACTATATATCATTTATTTTTTTAAATACAAACATTCGCTAATTTCTATTCTACTTTGTATTAAACTAGACACAAATGTCAGTATTAACTTTCCTATCACTGTTATATAGTATAGATTGGCTTATATCGTTGGCTGTTTCCAAATAATAAGAATAATCAGTCGTACCTGTGCCTGTATGGTGTTCTTGGCGATCTCGAGCAGGCCGTCCCCGAGCGCGAACTGCGGCGACAGCATGAACAGCTTGTGCAGCACCCACCGTGCGTTGTCCGTCGCCTGGACAACACATTTTATATCAGTATAGACTAGCTGTCCCGACAGGCGTAGTTCTTGCCTTAATAGGAAAGAGCACTTTAATTATTTCCGGCCAAATTTTTATTTTCCCGAAAGGCCCATTGATATTTTTAAAATAAAAAATTATCGTCGACAAATAAATCATCGGGGAACTCGATTGCAGCGCTACCTATCGGGTTCATTTGTGAACTGAAACCATTTTCAAATCTTTGAAAAAAATTATCAAAATCGGACCAGCCGTTTAGAAGTTCAGTCGCACAGAAAATATATATATAAAGATTAGTAGGACGATGCTCACGTCCGAGTCGGAGATGATGTCGAGTATGAGCAGGACTGTGAGGCCGGAGAGCCCCACGAAGGCGTTGCCGCAGAACAGCACCATGTTGGCCAGGCTCGGCTCCGTGAACAACTTCTCCGCCACGTGCACCAGGCAGCCGCACGCGTACCTGACATTGACAATGGTTTGTGTTAGACCCGTAGACATACAATATAAAGAAACGGGTGTTGCATACGTTTCTTTTACAAACTACCTAAAGACATACAAAAATTATCCGTGAATAAAGGTAGTAAAATGGTAGTAAAGAAAAGGGGTTTTGATCTGTGATTGGCTAGAGGTGACGTGATATACCGATATCAGCTCCGTGGCGCGGGTGCGGGGCAGTTGTACCGTCACTTACTTACTTTGTTCGGGCTACTAAACTACTGACCAAATACAAGCTCTGCTGACCTTGGGACTCGCTGTCAAACTGTTTTAGTTGTAAGAATATCTTGTGCTCTATACTATATCTTGTATTATTTTAATTAATTATTCTGGCAATAAAAAGTTACTATTATTATTACTGATACTCATATTTGTTGACATTATAAATGAATACACAATTGATTTTGATAATTAAAATTCAAAACCATTTAGTCAGTTTAAGTCCAAGAAGGCTACTATCCACTGAGGGTTCCACTGGGTACTGGCCACACCAGGTCTTCGATAATATATCCTATCACCAAACAACAGGTCCCAGAAGTTAAAGTACCGAACGAAAAGTACACATACCCATACAGTATGAAGAGTATACATATAGCCGGTAGATTGTTCCGCGCGACGAACACCGGGAAGCCGAACGCCTTCATCACCACGGCTGTGATCGCCATATTTATGAATATTATCTGAAATAAGCAAAATAACAACCTTTATTAATATCCTGGGACATTCTTTACACACGGCCATCAAATCCCAAACCAAGCAGTGCTTGTACTATGGAAACCAGATAACTGATATACTACATTTTTTTTCTAAATACATACTTATATAGATACACCCAGACACAGAACAAACAGACATGTTCCTGCACACAAATGTTTGTCCTGAGTGGGAATCGAACCCGTGTCCTTGCCAATCAGAGTCGCTAACCACTAAGCCATATTTAAATTGTATATACACTTTATATATACTAATCATTGGCTTTAAATTAGGACTAGCTATCCCCCGTGGTTTCGCCCGCGTTCCTGAGGGACTTAAAAAGTATTTTATATTTATATAGACTATTATATAAACTATATGCCACCAGCAACACAAAGTTCGATACTTTGTTTCGTTGCGTCTCCTGGCTGTGCCTGCTATGTGCGGGTAGGTTGGCAGGCGGCAGGCGGCAGGTGTACTCACGATCATGTCCCAGCAGAGCGCAGCGGCCCAGTACAGCGCCGGCGGGACGCCGCAGAGCAGCTGCAGGCGCTTCTCCTGGCTGCGGCGCGCCGCCACCAGGTACACGGCGGCGCCCGCGCTCACCAGGCTGTACGCCACCAGCACCAGCCCCGAGATGCCCGCGTCTGCTATGTGCTGGTACCTGGCAATCACAAGAGTTTCAAGTGCCGATTTATGGACCAAAATTGTTTTGTTAACGAACCCACACTTCTAATGAAGATATATTAAATAACGTGCTACCTGAGAGGGGTAGAGGATTTTTAAAATCTATACCATTTTTGATACTCCACAAGATATTTTTTTCCCACGCCGCCGGCCGATATGTGTGAAGTTTAGATTGCCGCCAACTAGACATGAAGTTCTAGAAAACTTTCTAGTTTTCCAAACTTCTATTGCTTCAATCCACTCGAGATTAGCCAAGCTTCTAGACGAATGTTTTGAATGTCTGGTGCATGGATATTCGTCCAAATCGATACCGATCGTTCAAAACTTGTTGAAGGTTGGTGATCACGTAAGGACCTTGTATCGCCCGGGATCGCAGATCGGTCATTCAGTTTGATCCACTTGGAAGCAATGCCCTCTGACAGTGTTCAGGTGCGCAAGTAGTTTGGCATTAAATTTGGCGGTGGAAATTTCCAGGCAATGTTGTAGTCCCACTTTTGACAGAAGGCATTGTGAAATATATCTATAGCACAATCAACAATTGTTAACAAAAAAGAAAACATTTAATTACTATGTGTAATACAGCTTGTATTTTACCACAATCTCACCATGGTATGTAATTTTGTGGTAACAAAACCTAGAAGGGACTTACACAGTATCCTTGCTAATCTGTTCTTTCGATATCTTCAGGGGGTGTGTATAAGTGGTGATGTTCGCGGAGTTTCCAGCCAGAGTCCGCAAGATGGCGGTGTTCAACTTGTTGAGGTAGGCTGGCATCGCGTGGTGCCCCTTGTTGTTGTACCAGGCAACCAGCTCTGTCTTGTTGTCCTTCAATGAGGACGTGAAGCCACCGTATCTGGGGGTAGCATGGTTTTTGGCCTCATTTTACTAATTTTTTTTAATAACTAGCTTCTATCTAACGGTTTCACCAGCGTTCCCGAAGAATATAATTTATTTAGAGTTTATAATATCATGCCTATTTTACCACAGAATAAGTGAGCATTATTTAGTGAAAGAATTAAAAAAGAAGTGAATCTTTGAGTTTATTCATTCGGCGTACTTGGAATAGAAAAATAAAACAAGATTCTTACCTCTTTTCAATGTAGATTTCCTGCGAGTCCACCAGCCAGTTGTTGAGGGTGGTCACATCAGGGAGTAGCAACATTTCTGGCAGAGCCACGGTGTCGTTCTGGTGTATGTCGCACTCTTGTCGCGTCACAACGCACTCGCAAGTCGGAGAGTCCTTTGGAATAATATATATTTGATAAAAAGGTTAGGAGAGAGTTAGAGAAGGCGTATGCCTAGTGGTACGCGTGAACTACGGGAGATACTATAGTTATATGTTAGTTCAAACAATACAAATCAAAACAAAAAATACGTTTTAGGAACTAATTACCAGTTTGGTACACAGGATTTGGTACATAGAAATTCCTTCACAGTCAGTTAATTTCTTATTTTATACTGGGTTTTTTTTAAGTTTCCGGTGAAAATAAAAAATTGGTAAAAATTTTAAAGTGTTTTTTTAACGCCATAACTCACGACTCTAGTAAGCAAGGGATTCCGAAAACAGATAGTTGTTGAATAAAATACCTGGGTAGTCCAATTCTTAGTGTGTCTGTCTTCCTGCAACGCGTCCATGACGCGCTGTGCGAACATCGGGTTTACGGACGGTGAGTATATCGATGGGTTGGGCCTGGTAGTATATATACTATTAATTACATATTATACAATTTATTCAGTTTAGGCACTATAAGGGCACTTTTGAGGATCAAACTTATTGAAGTTACCACCGGTTTGGAAGTCAGCCTGCAACTGAGTCTCAATATAAGTATGAATTTAGTACAACAAAAGGGAGTTTTTGTAGTGTATCACTTATCTGGTTTCCCTAGTGCAACAGCTTATTTATTATAGCTCTGCTTAATGTGTGATCTGATGACCGTGTGTAAAGAATGTCCCAGCATATTATTATTGTACTAACTGAGAAGAACCGGCAAGACACTTAGTAAGGTTACACTTTTAATACTTAAGCTTCAGACTTCTTTGGCTATTTTTTAATGATTAACAATATCAAACACATATAATCATTCTTTACACACCGTCATCTAATCGCAAAATAAGCAGAGCTTGTACTATGGAAACCAGATACCTGATATATTACACATACAACTTTTATTTTCTACACCAAGACACAGAACAAACAGACATGTTCCCGAATACAAATGTTTTTCCCTGGTGGAGATCGGATCCATTCTGTGGCATGATAATCAGGGTGTCTAACCACAGAGTACTTACACTAAGAACTGCGTAGATCCTTCATAGATGTGTTCTGTGAGCGGCAGCGACACTTCGTTGTCCGCGGGCGGTCGCAGGGTGGAGAAACCCATGGCAATAGTCACGAAGAGAGACGGTAGTATAACCAGCATGAACAGCAGTTGTCTGAAAAATGTAATGTAATGTAAATGTCATGTAAGTGTAATATAATGTAAATTTAATGTAATGTAAATGTAATGTAATGTAAATGTAATGTAAATGTAATGTAATGTAAATGTAATGTAAATGTAATGTAAATGTAATGTAAATGTAATGTAATGTAAATTTCAAAATACGTTGAACGAAGAATAGACGACTGAAACGATCTTGTTGAAATTTGGCACACATATAGGCTATGGTATGAAGTGGAACATAGGCTACTTGTGTCCGGGAAAGCGGGAGAAACCGTGGGATGTACCCCGCGGGCTTAAATGCATTTTGGAAATCTAATTTTAATATAAAAAAATATGGCATCACTCACTTGTTTCTAATATGATGCAAGAATCGGATATGCATGAGGGCCAGGAATTGGGCCCAGAGGGTCCCGGACAGCGGCCCCTCGGCCGGCACCAGCGGGCTGCGGTCCGTCCTGATGCTGGACGTCGAGGCACTCTTCGATGGACAATCCTCCGGGACTTCAGCTACCTCTGGTACTACAAAATGGAATTTAAACCACATCTTTTTGTACGAAATCTTATTTTGATAAGAGTTACTGCTGAGTTTATTGCCGGCTCTTCTCAGTAAAAGCAAGACCCGGTGTTAGTCTAACTATTAATAAATAATATGAATGCACATGTGAATAAATATATTCCATATCATGTTGATATCTTGGCGGAATGAATCCTCTGTGTTCCTTCAGTGGTGATCGTAAAGATTTTTTTAATAAAAGCACCGTGTTTACTGGCATAGAGTAATTATTTGAGGATTAACGATTTAATTTCATCATCACAGCCATTACCTCCGAAGAGGTAGGCATTTAAGTCCCAATGTGAGTGAGAATCGAACCCGAGATCTGTCACTCTCACACCTATAGACAAGTAAGGAGTATAAGTACCATAGTGGACAGCGTTGTTCTGGGAGTCGGCTTGGCGGCAGATATTGAAGAAAACCTGTTCCAGGCTGCTGCAGTCCAGGGTGTACCCGCGGTGACCCAGGGCTACCTGCTCGCCTTCCAGGGACGTACACAGCTGTAGTAAACTGGGGGAAAGAACAAATTACGAATTTACCTTATGCCACTTAAAAAAATATTAAGCTTTTGGTTAGAAATAATAATTAATAATGTTCGGGTGCAAGGTTGCGGTGGTATTAAAACTGTTTGTTTGTTATATATTACTTTAATAGCAATAATCACTATACACTTGGTAATGTTAATGTTAATGTTCAATGTTGAATGTTTAAAGGTTAATGTTAATGTTTATGAATGCACCCGGTCTGACCGATGGTTACTAATGCACTGAAGCATCCACGGACTCCGTGGATAGCGATGTGTTGTTTGTCAGGTGTTCGGTTGCATCGCACCGAACATATTCCGGGACGGCAAAGATGAGAATGGAATGAGATGAGCTTAAAGACCAATACAAAGATGATAAACAATTTGAACTAAATATATATGATCTTTTTTATATTTATTTATAGTCCAATCCGATATTTCTCCTGCGTTCCTGAGGGATATTCAGCCAATAGATATCGGCCATATTCACGTCACAGTGAAGTAGTTTTTTTTACAAAAATACAAATATATTCTTTGTCGTTTTTCATATTATCGTAAAGAATAATAATATGGAATACAATGTACAGTCATGAGCATAAATATATACCATGGACAGTTCGGAAATAATATCTGAGACCCAATTTACATAATTCATCAGTACTGTTACTGTACTGTACTACATACAAGGAAATCTGAAGGGTAAGCCGTCACCGACATGCTGATGTTAACAGTACATCTGTACTGTAGCTATGAGTGTGAGGCGTTGTTTTGCACTATTATACACAACTAGTTGTACATACTAAAAACATTATGGAAGTAAAACTCACTTATTCTGAACCCCCTCATCATCATAGAAAGGCAGAAGCATCTCAACCTCCGCGCCATTGACATCCACAACGCTGGCATTCTTCACTGTGTCCCTCACGAAGGTCACCAGGCGCTTGGTCTTCTCCTCGACCGAGTCTTCATCGGCTTCGGTCCAGTCTACGTTGGAATCCGTTAAGTCTCGCTTGGAATCAGTCCAGTCTCCATTGGAATCGGTCCAGTCTCGTGTATTCTCGGCCCAGTTTAGTTTTCCGGTGTCAAACATGATTGTGAGCTTGTATCCACTCCCGAGGGTTCGTTTGATCTCTATCGGGGAGCCTGTTGTGTGGACTTGGCCCTGCGAGTTATAATAAACATAAAAACATCTTGACGCCCATTATCCCCGAAGGAGTAGGCAGTCTCAATAATAAGACCCACATACAACCGACAATATTTATTACTAATGTGAGCATTGTCGCTGTCACTTTGGCCACATGTATTTTATAAAGTAATTACCTTGCCCGAGCTGGGAATTTAACCCAGGACCTCCGAATGCCAAGTCGAGCTTTTTACTTGAGAACGGCTGAACAGATTTAGATTTTATTCTATGAAATGTTCGTAATATACCAAATTAGTATCAGATAAGCTAGTAAAAAAATATCAATTTTTTTAAGGTGTCCAAAGGTGCCTCAAAATATTTTGCATTTCAATATTATGTGTGCAAAATCCTTGTTTTTTAAAATATATTTTACACATTTAGACGCATTTACACATTTTTAGCCCAAGATGGGAACTTTTGAAGTTTCGGAAGACAGCGTAGAATTGACAAGAACTGGGAAGTACCTTGTGCATGATAACGATCTGGTCACTGAGCAGTTCTGCTTCGTCGAGATGATGAGTAGTGAGGAGTATAGTTCTGTCCTTTTTCAACTTCAAAATCATGGACCAGATGTCTCTGAAAAAAATATATTGACAATTATTATAACCGTTTGACGTATTGATGTTATGCTTATAAAGAAAATAATAAAAAATCGAGACGATAGTTCAAAGCTGTTAGGGTCCCATAGGTGGTGCATTTTTTACTTTGTGTTTTACAGCAACGTTTCACTGCGGTAAGTGATGATGTGGTCTAATGTGGTAAACACAAAAAGCTTAGAAAATCTTTCAAGAGTATCTGTCGGATCACACCAGCAGGTGCTTGGCGATGGATTATTCAACTAGAGAAGTGGTACCCAGCCAGGCGGGTAATACAACTCTATCACTGTGCTATGTATTTTCATGATGATTTTCTTTCATTTCAACTCAAGTTTCGGATATGATCTTGTTATAACATTCGGCATCACTACCAACTGAGTTATAATAGCCTTATATGCGGTTGTGTATATGCTGCAAGTAAGTGCTAGTGTTTTCAGGTAGATAGCAGTGAATGTAAATGCGTGAGGGTAGACGCACTAAGCGCGGAATGACACGGGAAGAAACGAGAAGACGCGGGTAGACGTGGGCAGGCGCGAGTAGAAGAGAGAAGTTTTCTCGTACCGTCTAGCGGCGGGGTCGACGCCGGCGGTGGGCTCGTCGAGCGACACGAGCGCGGGCGCGGCCACGAAGGCCAGCGCCACGCACACGCGCCGCCGCGTGCCGCCCGACAGCCGCCGCACCGGCTCCGCGCCCGCCGCGCCCAGCCGCAGCAGCGACACCATCCTGCGACACAGACACAGGTAAGCATTTAAAAAAAATAAGTTCAATAAAATAACAGGCACCGTGATACTTAACAATGAAATTGTTATCAAAGTCAACGACGCATTAGCGATGCCCCTAATGTTGTATAAGTTCCTAGGCAGCAGTAGCCACTCACCATCAGGTGGCTCGTCTGCCAGTTAGTTGGCCGATGAAGTATAAAAAAAAAGTTTTAGTCCTAGAAGTAATACCATTTGTAATAAACTTACAACTGGAAAGAACCGGTAAGGAAGTTTTATCTTTATGTTTAACTGTACCTGTAATTTTTGCAGCTAATATTAAAATCACACATATTTGTCCGGGATAAGAAGTAGATATAGCTACATTGCTCCAGGGCATTCTTAACCTATAAGCTTCAGGTTCATCTAATCTGTTTAATCGTTTTATGTGAAAGAGAAAACAATTTTTGAAGTGAAACTTCTTTAGAATCGTTGTGATTTCAAACCGGATGCAACGGAAAAAACGACAGGTAAGAGACACAAATACAAAAATGTGTAGGATGAAGCCAGCAAAGAATAAGACAGAAATATACATACTAAATACATATGTTAAATAAAATATCTTTTAAAATTAATCAAAATACTTAATTTTTAAACAAATAAACTTTGTAATTATCCTACCCTTATATCATTATATATTCATCTCATTCTTTTGTCGATTTACTGAAGTTTCACTTCTATCGTGTGTGAATCGCACACACCTTTTTTTTTCTAAATATGTTTATAGATATTTACACCCAGACATGTTCATCCACACAAATGTTTGTTCTGGGTGACTCGAACCGTGGACCTACGACGTGGTAGTCAGGGTCTCAAACCACTAAGCCAAATGGCCCGATCAAATATTAATAATCCCTTTATGTACAGACCTTTCGACCTCCTCGCGGACTTGTTCCGGCGTCATCGAGACCCGGAGCTGCGCGTACAGCGCGATGTGCTCCGCGGCCGACAGCTCCTCCACCAGCACGTCCCGCTGCGGGCACGCGCCCACCCCGCCCGCAGCCGCAGCCGCACCTGCCGCAGCCGCACCCGCACCTGCCGCACCTGCGCCGGCACCCACCCGCACCGTCACGTGGCCGCGAGTCGGCTTCAGCATGCCCGTTACGATGTTTCTATTGAAGAGGGGAGTTAATAAATGTTATTTATCTATCTATCTCTATCTATAGATATGACTGTCAATATCTGTCTATGTTTATATTATATCTGTACATACTACACATAATTATATATGTTTTTAGTCATTTAAAAATATGATTACTTTCACTGTATCACATAACAATTTGTGATTTTTTCTGAGACGGAATCGACCCGTATGGTTCCAATATACCACGTAAATAATGTCAGTGAGCAAATCGTAGGTATGCCTAATAAATAATCTAAGTTAATTTTGAAAAGAGTCATTGCTTTATTTATTGCCGACTCTTTTCAGTGAAAACAACCTTTAGACCCGCTTAGAATCAGGTTATTCAAAATGCTTTTCAAATCAAAATATTTTCATTTCATGAACTACCAAGCCTACTGGCGCTTCGTATCAGATATAGTTACATGAGCGTGGTCTTCCCAGCCCCGTTGTGCCCCAGCAGCGTGGTGATCTGCCCGCGGTGCAGCTCGATGGACACGTTGTCGAGCGCCACCTTGGGGCTGCGGCCGCGCGCCCCGTACACCTTGCTGATGTTCACCACGCTCACGCCGGCCTTCTCGTTGGAGCTCGCGCAGTACGTGATGCTGCTTCCCTGGCTCTTTACACCTGGGGGCGAATGGAAAATAGAATACATGTATTAATAGCTGCCTTAGTATGAGTTCGTATTAAAATTTCCCTCTCCGGTCCTCGCTCGTCGATAGACAGTCAGTCTTCCGCTCCGCCTCGCAGTGACCAGACCGTTTATTTAAGCAAATATACACATTGGGCCCACCCCAAATTAGGAACGGAGTAGGACCCAACACCTTGATTATCACAAACAATATTTAACATTATTTCAAAATTCAAAAAAATTCAAAATTCAAAATTCAAAACCATTTATTCAGTTTAGGCCTTCGGAGGGCACTTATGAAGGTCAAATTTAAAGTTACTGAAGCTACAACCGGTTCGGAAGTCAGCCTTCAACTGAGAAGAACCGGCAAGAAACTCAGCAAGGTTACATTTTTTTTTATTTGTTATATAAATTTTTATCTATTCTGACTTTTTGGCTATTTTATAATTTCAATTTTACATAATTTTATATTTAACAATTACAAGATACTTATTATAGGTAACATTAATAAAAACAAAACAAAAAAAATATGACAAGACTACAAAATAGAAAATAACAATAATTAGGTACTTACAACTTAAACAAGAGATTTAGAGGTGCACTGTGCAGAGAGCAGCTATTTCCATACATTTTTATCTTCAATATAATGAACTACCTTGTAATACGCTTTTTCTTTCAAAACTTTCCTAATATAATTTTTAAATTTATGATCAGACATTTTGGTTATTGAAAGCGGTATCTTATTATAAAATCGAACACAATTACCAAGAAATGACTTGTTAACTTTAGTTAGTCTAAAGTATGGAACAACTAACTTCTCCCTTTGTCTTGTATTTATACTATGAATATCTAATTTTGCCTCAAACATTCCTATGTTTCTACGTATAAACATTATATTTTCATAAATATATAGTGAAGGTAATGTCATTATATTTATTTCCCTAAATAAATCTCTTAATGATTCACGGGGACCCATACTGTAAATTGCACGAATTGCTCTTTTTTGTATAATAAATATTGATTCTATATCCGCTGCTGCTCCCCAAAACAAAATACCATAGGACAAGAGGCTATGAAAATATGCAAAATAAACTAATTTGGCCGTCTCAACATTCGTCAATTGTTTAATTTTCCTAACAGCAAAAGCAGCCGAACTTAATTTAGCAGCTAGAGTATCAACCTGAGGTCCCCATTGCAATTTATTGTCTAATGTAAGACCCAAAAATACCGTTTTATTTACAAGATCAATATGGCTCCCATCTATTATTATTTGGCTATCTACTTGTGCTACATTTGGTAAAGAAAACCTTAAGCATTTAGTTTTCTTTGAATTTAGTAATAGATTATTTGTAGCAAACCACCCACAGACAATTGACATAGTATGATTAACTTTAGTTAGATCTTTGTCTTTTCTATTAACTTTAAAAATTAATGATGTATCATCAGCAAACAAGACAATATTTAATTTAATATTTAACTCAAACTACTACTGTTTATAGTTTTAATATTCACTACCGCCAATTTGATTTGATAAATATCAATCTTCCTCTCTCTCTCTCTTTCATAATGAGATGATAACTTACCAAAGTAATGGTCAATAAGCCAGCCCACGAGGAGGTAGAGCAGCGCGTCGGCGGCCATGATGGCGGCGGCGAGCGCCACGGACATGTCCTCGCCCGCGGGCGCGGTCGCGGCGCGAGCCCAGTCCGCGCCCGCGCCCATCGCCTCGAACCGCGTTAAGTACAGGAACGCGTAGCACAGCGCCGACGACATCGACATGCACTTGAGGGGCACAACAAAAGTTATTGGAAATTGTATTAAAATTATCTATACATGTATCTTTTTCCAAAAATTTGTTAAAGTATATCAATACACTAAGCACGTAAATCTATCGGGAGCGTATCGCTAGCGGATCGAGTGCACATGTTCGGGCTTAGTCCTCAGTTATCTGGTTTCTATGGCAAAAGCTCTCATTGGTTTAGAATCAGATGATCGTGTGTAAAAAACATTTCTCAGGCCCAAGATATTTATATTGAGACTATATAGACGGGCCAGTTGACGGTTGGAGACCCAGACTTCTATGCCGTAGGTCATGGGTTCGATTCCCACTCAGAACAAAAATTTGTGTGCATGAACATGTCTGTTGTGTGTCTGGATGTAAATATGTTGTTGTATGTATTAACAAAAAAATAGTATGTGTTACATATCAGTTATCTGGTTTCCATTTGACAAGCTCTGCTTAGCTTGTGATCAAATGGCCGTGTGTAAAGAATATTCTAAAATATTTATCACCTCAAGACACCTCTAATACATAGACGCACAAAACGAAAATCATGAATTTAGTACCACAAAGTTAAAAAAATAAAAATATTGTATTTTACGCTAAGATGACTAATTAAAAATAAGTACTCACGACAAATATCTTGAGTGTACTGGTAAGCACGGCCTCCAGCGACAAGATCATGACGAAGGGCATGAAGGTGACCAGGTACGCGATGGCGGCGCACACGGCCCCGAAGCTCGCCGAGCTGAACAGCTTCGACATCATGTAGCTGTGGGCGAGGGTGATAGATATTTTTTTTTTAACCCATATCGATATTTTATACACAATACAAATTACAACCAAAAGGTATACAAACATAATCGTACTAATTAAAAATGCAAATTTTTGTGAATGTTTGTTACACTTCCACGCAAAAACTACCAAACGGATTTAGATGCAACTTGACACATAGATAGAGCTTATCTTGGAGTAACACATAGGATACTTTTAATCTAGGGAAAATGTAACACACGTGGAAAATGCGGGTGAAACCGCGGGGGACAGGGAAACCTGGGACAGCTAGTAAGTAATAATTTGATTAGAGTTGGGTTGTAACTCAATACATATAACAACAAAAGGTTTTGAAAATCTGTGGATAACGTCATAGTCTCTTTCATTCTATCTTACTAATATTGTAAGCTAGCGACCCGCCCCGGCTTCACACGGGTGCAATGTAGATACTAATACATATAAACCATTCGTTCATATTAAACAGTTCGATTCCAATCCAGTCCTTATTCTACAAAAAGAATATAATTAGTCGTCATAAGTAAGGCTCACCAGAAACTAAGGACAGAGAGGCCGAACACCAGCAGCAGCGCGAACACGAGCGTGGGGTCGGTGGTGGGCAGCACGCGGCCGAAGTGCAGCACCAGCGTGACGCCGCCGCACGTGGCCGCCATCTCCGCCAGCGACGCCGACACCCACGACAGCGTGTGCCAGCGCAGCTCCACGCCCATCACCGACATTAGCTGCCAACGAAGTGGGAAACATCAGAATACATTTTTGGCATTTACCTTCCCTTTTTAACCGATTTCAAAAAAAGGAGAAGGTTCTCAGTTCGTTGCACTCAAAACACATGAAAAATAAATGGGTTCAATTGGAAAACCTTAGATATTTTATGTTAGTATTCACATAAAAATGCTACCTTGTTTAAAAACGTATCTTTCTTTATTATCTTGAGTTATCAAATAAATAAATACTATTTTGTATTTTTAAACAGAGAAAGCATCACACTTTTTAGCCAACTTCAAAAAAAGTAAAGATTCTCAGTTTGCTGCACACGAAACACATAAAAAATATTTGGGATCAATTGGAAAATCTAGACATTTTATGTTAGGATACATCTAATAAAATATTTTCAATAATGGTATCTTGTTTCAATACATACCATTTGAGCTACAAAAGTAAATAAATGTTATTTTGTAATTTACACAGAGACGAATTACATTTTTTCGAAGTAAAAGCATACTTTTTTGGGTTTGTGTAAGTTTACTAATTAAGATGGCTGAAGGAGGTACCGGTACTTTTAAGTTCTTATGGTAGTCCAAATAGTATAAAATGAATAGATACCATAGTATTCCCAGATTCGTAGTCGGCGACGATGAATCTGACCGCGGAGGCGACCGTGAACAGAAGCGAGAAGAAGAACGCCACGATCAGCGCCTGAGACTCGTACAGGGACGTCTGGAAACTGAGAGACACGCACGTACATTAGCATAACTTACTAATAATATATTATAATTGAGGAAGTTGGAGTTTGTTACCATAAAGCCGTAACGGCTGTACAGATTTGAACAAATTTTGGCACGCAGACGGATTATATTCTGGATAAACATATAGTAAATGCTCCTTGTCAACTGATCAAAAGAAATAAATCTTTGAAACTATTTCATATTTTTAGCAGACTAAAAAAAGGATTAGGTTCTCAATGATGGGCGTGAAGATATGTAATTTTACAACAAAATACTCACAAGTCCTTCCTATAGCACGGATAAGGCACCTGCTGCGTGTAAACCGCCCAGTTCAGCTCGTCTTCCGTCCTCGTCTCTCTCTTGACTCTAGAGCGGGATAGCTGTATGATCGCCTTGTCGACGATGTCCTGGATCTGGATGAAGCCGCGGAAGTAGCGCATGTTCTCTATGAAGTTGGCTTCTGGGCCCGGGATCCATAAACTGTAATGAAGTTTTATCTAATGAATTTCCGAACGTAAGTTCTTCACAATCACATTATAGGAGACTCAGGGTAAACCGCTGCTAAAAAAATTTGCTTCGAAATATTCAACATAGAAATTCACGTTTTCAAAGCTTTTATTCGAAGTCCTTACCTACTATTATTATAAATTCGTAGGTTACTCTGCTTCTTCATTACGATTTCATATATTCATTACACACGGCCATCTGATGTCAAACTAAACAGAGCTTGTAATATTTATTTATTTATGGAAACAAGATAACTGATATACTACATATACCATTATACTTATTTTAAAATACATACTTATATAGATATTTACATCCAGACACAGAACAAACAGACATGTTCATGCACATAAATGTTTGTCTTGGGTGGAAAAACGAACCAACGACCTGCGGCGTGGCAGTCAGGGTTTCTAACCACCAAGCCATAGAGAGAACACCCATTCACTACCAATGTATGGTATAAAACAAAAAAGCAAATGGAGTAAAAAAATCTTACTAGTTCTTGATTCTTTTAGTGGTAGGCGCGTTGTCGATATCCATTCTTATCTTGTATTCGACGTTCATCGGAATACTGCTCTTGTCTTCTGTGTTTAAAAACACTAGCCCTGGAAATAAATTACAACATGATAATCCATAAACTTTAGTAAAACCCTAACTAACCCCTTTTTTTTATACCACATAGGCCGACAAACAAGCGGACGGTCCACCTGATGGTAAGTAGTCACCGCCGCCTATGGACATTTGCAACACCGGCCCCTTACCTTTCTAACCGAAACACAGGCGACTAAAGAGTATAACGTGTTTAAGTGGGTTCCTGGATGTTTTAGATGTATAATTGGAACCCTACCGGTTCCGGTGGCGCTGTAGTTATGTTACTTTGAGTTCATAGCGTCACTTACTGGGAAGAACGTCTGCCGAGTCGGCCAATACATATAAATATATTTAAATGACTGTATTGTAAGCCACAAGCTAAAACAAACCAGCCCTCACAAGCAGCACCTGTTCACAAGTATGCCATCGTCTTCGCAGCCATATTGTAGAATCCTGCTGTGTCCGACTATTAAGCGTGAGGTGTAACACAAACCTGCGGAGAACTCGTCGACGAGACTGAGCCGAGCTGCTTCGTGGGTGAGCGCCTCCTCGTCGCGCGCCAGCTTGAATCGGTCGAGGTTGATGCACTGCAGCAGGTCTGATGCCTTGTTCAGGAGGGCACCAATGTCCTGATAATATTCAAGCAGACATTACTTTATTGTATGGGAAACCCCGGGCTACAGGGAAACATTTATAACCAATGAAACGTTAATATATCCTTGCCAGATCCGAGAGCCGAACCCAGGACCTTCACTTCGCTAGCCGACCATTAGACCACAACTAATATTACTATTTGAAATACATTAATATTATATACTAATTTCTAAAATGAATATTTAAGATAACATCAATTATAATTACCTTCAAGTCCCCAAACTCATCAAACAGCCCTTCCACATTGACTTCGGGTACATCAACATCACTGTGATCACCGACCATCATCGCGCGGAACTGCTTGAATTCGGGGGCGGTCATCATCCTCCTCAGCACCGACAGACCCTCGCGGTGGGAGGACAGTCTCTCGACCGATGAGAAGGAACGCGCGAATGAATGGATTAGGTTCGTAAGGGTGGACATTTGGGCGAAGGATGCGTTAGCCTGTATTTAAAGAAAGTATGAGATTAAAAAAAATAACCTAACCTAGACACAGAAAAAACATACATGTTCATGTACACAGATGTGTATCCAGTGTGGGAGTCGAACCCCCGAACTGTGGCGTGGCAGTCAGGGTTTCAAACCACCAATACAACTGGTATATAAACGTGTAGTATTAATTCTGTCAAGTCTTGCCATCTTTGTCATTATTTAGGTTAATGAGTGAGAGGTATATTTTTAAGTGGAGATAAACATAGGCTTCTAGACACCGGATCTAAATGCATAAATTATTTACAATCCTTGCATGCACATTAAAAACTATAATGTACTACTAAAGACATAGTACGGAACCCTGCACACCATGCGTGGGCTCACGCCTACTGGACCTGTTATTTGAGCTGTCTGGTTATAGGACACTAGCAATCATAAAACACCCACGTTCCCGAGAGATCTTTTGTTATCCCGGGATGAAAACGTCCTTTGTCACTCAGGAATACAGTGTTTGCGTAAAAATGTTACAAATATTCATCCTCAAAAACTTTCTCATTAATGTTAGTAGGATTGGATGAAGTTAAAATTATTTTGTATAACTAAACTTGCGGCACGCTATGATGGCCGGTTTGACGTTTAACAATGGCAAAGAAAAAGAACCTTTATTCCTTCACACATAAGGTGCATCTATTGATCCAATAGCCAATTGTATGATGATGGAAATCAACCTTATTCTAAAGCAATACAGTTTATTTTCCTATGATAATCTGAAACGTCAAAAAGGCCATCATAGCGTGCCGGTAGTATAGTTAATAATTGAATGTAAGGTACCTTCTCAATGATGGCTTCGACGACAGTGTTGGAAGGCGTGTAGAGGATCTTGCCCATGATGAGCGGCTTCACGAAGCTCCACACGATCTTACCGCCATCTATGTTGACTATGTCCTTGTATAGAGACCGGCAGAATTCAGCTGTTATAGAAAAACATATATTAAGTGATTAGAAATAATGGTCGCGGTGAAAGGGCTGAAAGCTAAAGGTTTAAAAACATCTTCACGCTCATTATTCTTTAGGGATTTAGATGCCTCAATACTGATCATAGAAACATTTATTCTCAAGTCAGAATAGGGTTTTTACTTGTCCGAAAAATTTGAAAATACGGGAATAATTTTTATTGATAGAATTTTTGGAAGGTTGCGGACCAGAATTTCAATAATAAATAAAGTTTCACTTCAAAAATAACCTTTGTAGGGAATAATGAATATCTATATTTAGTTTTTTTGTATACTTACTGGGTAACACGTCAAGTTGCGCCTGATCAGGCTCCCTTGCGTAGTCCGGCGCGCTGGCGATGCTCTTGTAGAAGCGGTTGGTGTTCGTGCTGAACGGCTTGCCGCACAACAGGGTGCCCGCGCTCGCCATCAGCTCCGACGCTGGGGGACAACATCATCATCACACACAGATAACAATATCTCGAACATTAACAATGGGCAAGTTGGCTGGGTGATTAGAGATCCTGGCTGCATCGCTCCATAAGAAATAACGACAAAAGTTTAAAAGAAAAAATAGAAAACCACTTAATTAGTTTAGGCCCGCGAAGAGTACTTATGAAGGTCCAAGGTCAAGGTCAAGATACTACTTATGAAATATAACAAAAAATGGTAATTTGATCCAAAATTTTGCAGAGCTTGTACTGTGGTAGTTAAGTTACTGATATATTAAACAATTGAATTAACATTAAAAATACCCTGAAATATTCTTAATTCATGGTAATCACAACCTTAGCATTTTAAAAGACATACTTATATAGACACACAAAGAGAGGGCAAGACACTACATTCGTATAGCAGAGAAATTAACATTAAATATATTCCAACTTCACTCACATTCGAAACTAAGCATATACTAGTACAAACTATACTACAAATCAAATATTCAACTAAACATAACACTTACATCCCAAAAGCCCTCCGACCGAGGAAAAGTTCTTCAAGCTTTGGAACAGCGGCTCATTGGCTAAGGTCTCGCTCAAGTCGCCGATGTTGTCCTGCACTATGGGCAGTAGAGTCGACATTTGGCTATACTTGGCGAGCACTGTGGCGCCCTCTTCTTCAGTCAGGTTCGAAGCTGTGTACAGCTTCTTGAGGAGAACGCTTGAAACCTATTGAAATTAAATGAACATTTTTTTGACTAGCTACCCATGCTATAGTTTGCTCACGAAGTTTCTTTTACTGAAAGCTAAGGATAGACGTCACTACCATAGCGTATATTAGTCTACTCTAATGGTTCGGATGGACAAGCCCTGAATATTTAATTTGGTAACGACGTCTTTTAAAAAAATACTTTATCATTATATTAATCTTATGACCATAACACACAAACCTTTTCCATGACAACGCTAAAGTTGAAATTTTCCAGCAGCACCGGTATGATCTCCTTGGCCTGCTGGTCATCCATCCCGCAGAACTGGTCGATGACCGCCGCGTACACGTCCTCGGCGGTGACCACGTCGAGGCCGGCCGGCACGATCACGCGCGACATCTGCTCCGCCTGGCAGACGAAGTCGGCTATGTGGTAGTCCTGTTTCGACTCTAACATCTGGGAACCAAATTGTACGGTAATATCTGGTATAATAAAAAAATTAAAAGAACAAGTATAATAGGCAGTATTTGCACATTTTAGTGCACTTGGCATTATAATGTGCTAATACTGTGTTTCGTTTAGAAAGGTCGGTGAAATTACAGGCACATGGCATGGTGACTTAACAGCTTCCCGTCTCAAGGTCGACAACGCATTGGCGATGCCCCTGGTGTAGCAAATGTCCATAGGCGGCGGTGACCACTTACCATCAGATGGACGGTCTGCCTGGTTCTCTACTTGAAATTAAAAAGGGTAAAGGGCCAGTTATACATACCGGCTTCAATTGCATATGCCCAGCTTGTATTCTGGGCGCGGCGATGGACCAGAAGTTCGTGTTTTTGATACCCAGCGCGCTCAGGCCTCGTTCCACCGCCTCAGGGTTCGGGAACAGCTCTGATACTTGAACTGGGGTGGGAGAAAACAAATTTTACACACATCTTCCCCGAAGAAGTAGGACGAGGTCTCAGAACTAAGGCCCATATTAAGTTGAAGATATTTTGAGACCCAAAGTGAGTGGGATGAGCGTTGTCGCCATTTCGGGCACGTTACCAATTCTGGGGCTACAGGTAATCATTTCAGATAAAGATATTACAAAAATATAGTGTCCAATTTAGAAATCTAATTTCTAAAATTGTATCATAGTCTTGAGACTGATCCCAAATAAAATTATAGAATAAGATCAAAAATGCAGACTGAATTCTAACTATATTGCGTCATTTAATTGTAAAGTAGTTAAGAAAGGTCAAGTTCCGGCTGCTGCACCATCACGCACCAACACTTACATTGGTGGGTACTATTCATTAGTGACACATCCATCCATAACAAAAAACAACAAGTTTAAAATTTTTTTTTAGTCCTCTAAACTAACCTTTCAAATCCTCTTCCTCGACCAGGTATGTCTTGAATTGGTGCAGAACCTTCAGTCCTGCTGACATGGACTCTAGATCGAACTCTAGGTCTGTTCCCTTCAGTAAGGGATTCAGTTCTTTTATTAAACCTTGGAGGCTGAAAAATAGTAATCATAATGAAGCTTTTTGATAACTAATCCTGGGGTTTCCCCCCCTTTTGGGGGATCTTAAATTTTCCCAAGTTCATTAGAATTAGAATGTTCACTTATCTTACACAATCAAATTCAATGATTCGGATTTGTTATAAATATAGGAATGAGTGCCTAATGTGAGGGGCATGGAAAAGAGATTGAAAAAGAAAATAAAATTGTATAAAATTACTAACCTATACATAACTGTGTCGACGTTGTCATCAGCGAGTATCAGCATCATCATATCCACCAGCGGTGCGAGCCCACGGTTGCCCACGCCCACTGCGTCTACCTTACTGCCCACGCCCAGGATCCTGGAGCCGTGGGAAACCAGTCCCTCCGTGTGTTCCAAGATGTTCCGCACGAACGTGAAGCGCCAGAACTCTTCGTTTTCTTGTTTTGGGAGCTGAGAGACAATGCTTGTTTATATTCGTTCCAGCAGAATAAAAACCGCATCAAAATCGATTGAGTAGCTTTCGTGTGATATTCGAATAAGTAATCGTTTATTTATGAGGTTTCCAAACCCATATATTCAGTTTACGCCCTCGAAAGGAGCTTATGAAGGTCAAGGTCAAGGTTTGGTTTGGTATTAAAACTTTAACCGAGGATGAATTTTAGCCAAACTTTTCTGTACTATAAAGTCATATTAATCATATATATTACATGGTTTATCTCGAAATCTTTTAATAACCACAGAGGGTTCTGGCCAAATCCTCGTAATACAAACACCAAATGGACAGAAAGCAATCACGTTGCGACGACCCCAAATTATTAGGAACGAGGTAGGCAGATGATAATGATAATGAAATCTTTTGAACCCAATTTTCTTATCAAACGGTCACTTAACTGAAAATCTCTACTATATAATTATTATTTAATAACTAGCTGACCCGGCAAACGTTGTTTTGCCACATTTACTTTATTATAAACTATACATGAAAATATATCGTACTACAAATATTTTATTCGTTAGGTGACCCGACAGACGTTGTCATGAATATTGCATTCGAATCTTCCGATTGAATCGACAGTGAAATGTGCACTTAATTATATAGAAATTATAAATGATTTATTTTATCAATATAATTCCGAACCATGCCTCGATTCTAAACAATATTGTCAGACGCCTGACATTTATGTCAAACACCATAAGGTTACATTAGAAAAGTTAATATGGTCATGAGATTTCCTAAATTTTCTAATTTTTCATGAAACTTTCTTAATTTTTTTATCCATAAGAACCTGACAATAACAAACACAACAAAAAAAGAATTGGCGAAATCGCTCCAGCCGTCCAGCGTGATGCCGTGGCCAAGGAAAATAGGGATCCATTTTTATATACAGTGAACCCGCGGTAATCCGACAAACGTTTTGCAGGGCAGTGTCGGACTATCGAATTTGTCGGACTATAGAGTACTGCTTAAGAGTCCCGAAATTTATTTATTTAAAATTACAGATAAAAATGATTAGATACTATCTAAAGATTTGCCTAAATAATATGTGTGTACCTAAATTCAAATGGAAATATTGAATTAAACAGTGGTTATTTACCAGGAACATTTATTGCTTGTGTCAAAGACACTTGAACACTCAAAGAACAACACTCAAATATCGAATAGATTACAAACACTTTGCATTTATACTGTGCCAGTATATACCCAAATGCATATGGCCTCCAACAAATTCAACAGTGATAGGCATGTCGGATTACAGGGGGTGCCGGATTAGACAGGGGCCGTATTAGCGGGGGTCCACTGTATATAGATTACAACCTAGATCATAAATTTAATAATAATAATGTTTTTTTATTTATCTCCACACATTGTATGTCTATGATAATAATAATAATAATAATAATAAGTTTATTTTCTCCCAAAACACACAAATTAAAATGATGGATACAATATATTCAAATAATGATTCTGTATCTGTGTGTCATGAGAAGAAAAAAGGCTACGACTCAGCCTAATGTTGAGGTTTCACCCACAACGCTGATATTCTGTCGTCGCCTATGAATATGCGTCACGATAAAAAAAATGTACATTAATTCCTCGGTACCTATAGAAATATTATAATATTAATCATAGAAATATATAAATAGTGCTATAGTATGGGTGCCGAGTTAATATTAATATATTTATAACAATAAATCCTTAACTTACTCCTTACGTATAGTTTAAATGAGTAGGTGCATAGTAACCGTATTATAAAATAAATATGGTAAATTAAATATAATAAAATAATAAAATTCAATTTCATTAAATATATTAGCTGTATAAAATTTATAAAAAAATATTGCTACATAATAATCCAGAAAAAAAAGTTACGATTGATTGTCAAGAAGATATAGTTTCAACTTAGTTTTAAAATTGTGCTTAGTTTGAAGACCACGAACTGGCGGAGGCAGGTTGTTCCAACATTTAGTAGCATTGTATCTAAAGCTACCACGAAACGCTGCTGTTCTATGCTGAGGCATTCCTAGTTGTGTCAACGACGCCCTGGTTTGATATGCATTACTAGCAGCCAACCAAACAAGCTTCTGAAAAAGGTACTCTGGTTTGCCAGTCTTTATGATACCAAAAAGTAATGTACAGAAATGTAGGTATTGCCTAGCTTCCATTTTTAGTAATTTGGCCTTATTTAGGAAAGGTGTCACGTGTGCACGGGGTGGTATTGAGAAGCAAAATCTAGCACACGCATTTTGAATTCGCTGTATAAGTCGCTGGGATCTACCGAGAAGACAGGGTCCATAGACTGTTATACAGTAGTTCAATTTAGATAATACTAATGACTCACAAAGTGCGATACGGAGATTATTATTTATGTAGTCTCGAATTCTATACAAGACTTTCAGCTTGTAAAAACAACTACGGACAACTTCTGACACATGACCCTCGAATTGGAGTTTATTGTCCATTATAAGACCCAGATTACGTACACTTTCCACCTGCTCAATCACTTCACCCGAGATTTTAACTGTTGGATCTCTAGACGCCACACCTTGAATCTGATTTTTTGATCCCAAAATCATGAATTTCGATTTACTGGGATTAAGTACCAACGCATTTTTACGAGACCACTCAGATATTCTTTCCAAGTCATCGTTTATAGACTCTACTGCCCTGGCAGTGTCATTCTGGTGGAAAGAAAAATATAATTGGATGTCATCTGCATATCGATGATACTTACAATTACAAATGCCATCAACAATATCAGCACTATAAAGTATAAAGAGTAGAGGGCCGAGAACTGATCCCTGTGGTACGCCTCTATTGATAGGATGCCACATAGAAGTTAACAGGGAACCGTCTGACTTGAGTAACTCTACCCGTTGCATACGGTTGGATAGATAGCTATCAAACCATCGTACGACTGAAGTGTTGAGGCCATAGTACGATAATTTAGATAAAAGAAGCGAAATATTTATAGATTCGAACGCCCTGGAGAAGTCAAGTAGAGTAAGAATAGTACTAAGGCCAGCATCACGAGCACAAATAATATTGTCCACGACATCTAACAGAGCTGTATGTGTACCAAAGCCTTTTCTAAAACCAGACTGATGAGAGGGCAGTATAGCATTATCCTCTAGGTACTTTGACAGTTGATTGTAAATAACCTCTTCCAGAATTTTAGACAAAAACGGGAGGATGCTAATAGGCCGTAGGTCTTTAACCTCTAAGGGATTACTATTTTTCGGAATAGGTCTAATAATTGCCGATTTCCATGGTTCCGGAAACATTGACGAAACTATAGACTTATTAATTAAGTCAGTAATTATGGGAAGCGTAGTTGGGAGGGTTAAAATAATCATATCTAAGCCAATCCCATCACAACCCAGTGCATTGGTTTTTATCGCTAGGATGATCTTAGCAATATCGCTCTCTTCTACGGGGGAGAAAGCAAAAGTAGATGACCCAAATCTTTTAAATTCAAAATAGGTTATATCCGATATTGATACCACATTGTGTCCTGGAACATTAAGAAAATGCTGAATAATCTTTTCAGGGTCACTGAGATACTCGGGTAGATTTTCAATAGATTTGGAATCATGTAATACATTTCTTTTTAAATTTTTCCATAGCAATTTAGAGTTTTTCATATTCGTATTAATATCTCGCTCAAAGTAAGCTTTTTTTTCCAAAAAAGTACAAGAGCTCACTAAATGCTTTAAATCTTTATATTCTTGCTTATGGATCAAGGAGCCAGTTTTCCGCTGCTTCCCGTATGCTTTATCCTGAAGGCTCATCATGTATCTAACGTTAGAAGTCATCCATGGAACTTTAGGACCCCTTAATACAATTTTCTTAAGAGGAGCGTGTAAATCAAAAAGGCTGAGAATTGTTTCATTAAATAATTTTAGAGATTCATTAACGCCAACACAATCTGAAATACTCCTCCAGTTGATATTCTGTAGGTCATAGTTAAAACTATATAAGTTTATATCTTTCAAAGGGCGATATAAAATACTTTTTAGTTGAGGTTTTACTTTCCCAAATTTAAGTTCAGCATATACCATTGCATGGCCACCTAATTCTGGAATATGATTAACAGTTGTGTTAGATACCTTCAGGTCAGTACAGACCAAATCAATTAGCGTTTCACTGATTGGGGTAAAATGAGTTGGTTCCGATATGCAATTAACCAATTTAAAGCATTTTAAAAACTGCGTGATTTTTTTTACATGGCCCTCCTCTTTTTTGAGCATATTTACATTAAAATCACCAACCAAGATAATATGGTCACAGTATGAAAAAGAAGAGACAGACTCAGTCAGTGCATCAATAAAAATGTCCAAGTCGAGCCACGGTGGTCTATACGCTGTCCCCATAAGCACTTTAACGCCACCTACTGTGAAAATCAACCACATCTGCTCAACCGCCAAATAAGAGGAAGGGTGTTTTACCGTTCGTACGATAACTCCGCGTTTTATGTAAAAACCTACTCCACCGCCTCGAGAGCGTACCTCGCGAGGCCGAGGGATATGGCGTAACCTATATCCGGGGACAGAAGGCGCACGACCCTCCTCCCCTGGCCTAAGCCAAGTCTCATTTATAGCTATAATTTCTGCATCATGCCTCTCAATGGCAGATAAAAACTCATCGTGGTTGGTACCTAACGAACCGGCGTTAAATAGACCAATTTTAAATCCCTTTGACTTAACCATAATTAAAAAGAATAAGTAAATATATAGTATGCTCGTCACACCCAGAATAAATAAGTACGGTAAAATGATAAACATACATAAAATAATAAATAATGTGAGGAGAACCGAGTAATATACGAACCATGCAACACAGATAAAGATTCATTAATAACAACGACCTGCTAAACTGTAGCTTACAAAATAAATCAAAATAAGAATGACACAAAAAAGAAAAACATACTACGATTAAACATTCCAATTCAATAAGCTTATTACAAAAGTGGATCCAATATATAAGACTAAAAAAAATTAAAAGTACATTTGTAAATATAGCTAGTAACATCTTATCACTAACAAGGTGAAGTTGTAAATAGAAAAATAAAATTATGTAAACATTAATCATGTTGTGGACATTAAAGTCATTGAGTCGAATCATTATATGGAAACATGCCAAAAACTGCCTTCCCGAGTCCACACGTACCTCCATTGCTCTTTCCTACCTCGCTCCCGCGCCATACGAAGAAGGCCCCGGTTTTTTTTTGTTAACCGCTCGTTGATAAAAAACTGGCGCGGCGTGTGGAGGGGCAGGCCGAGATCGGCAGTGTCGGCACCGCGGCGCACACGCGCGCCCTTCAACAGTTGATCGCGGACAGTACGGCGCGCTAGTTGCACAGCGATAGGTCGCGGTGCTAGAGATTGCTTGGAATTTGTCTCATCGTTAACACGGCGAGGACCCACACGCCGGGCGCTGACGATGTCGCGTTCCTCCAATGTTATACCCAGCTTCTGCCCTACCGTGACAATAATATGGGCGATCGATTCGCCTTGAGTTTCTGGAATTCCGGAGATATCCACGTCGTTCATTAGCGAAGCTTGATCACGGTCATTAAGGTCAGACAGTAGATTTGTGACAGTATATTGAAGTTTTGAAATCTCATCGAATGGATCTCGGAGGGACAAAACTTCAATTTTTTCCACACGATTTTCTAGTCCATCCATCCTCTTGTGACACGCAGCAATAGATTGCCTCATAGTAGTAATTTCTCCCCATAGATTCGCCATTTCGGTCCGCGTTAGGTTCATTTCCTCACGAAAAAGTTTTATCTCGGTAAGCAGATCCGTAGTAGGACCATATATGGGCGAACTGGGCTGAGATTCAGACTGACTTTTTACTCCCTCATCGATTACGTAACTGTCCCTTGCTCCTCGGACAGGCATAGCATTGTCACGTATACGCGGTGAAGCTATCTTGCATTGGGGACAAATCCAGTCCGGGTTAGGTTTAGCGCTGTCTGGTATCTTAACGCACGCTTTATGGTAAGAGGTAGGACATAGCTTGCAAACCACCTTGTCCAACCGTGTAAGGTGTTTATTACACGCTCCGCACTTCATCACGGGCGCCGGCGTAAGTAAAATGTAAACAACCTTTACTCATGCATATAAAAGTAAAGAGGGTAGGCAGAAAGTCACTTACTGTCACATGGATTTGTGATGCAATTAATATTGTTTTAAAACTATTTATAGTTTATTGTTTATATAGATAACAATTTATGAGATATATCACTGAATTTACAATAACCGGATATCAAAAGTTCACCAAAAATTAGAGTACGAAACACAGATTTTCAATGATGAATTTTAGGCAGCAACTATTGACCGTCGTACAAAAATTTTCCTATGATAAACTACAGTTAACAAGAAGTTTGGGAAAAAAATTCAATTTGTTTGAGATCTGAAGTCCAAACTAAGAAAATATAATATACTAGCATAACCGTCTCGCGGTTTCACTCGCGTTCCCAAAAGATATACTTTATCTCAGGAATAGTGTAGTTTTCTAATAGTAAAATAATTTTTAAAATAGATGGCGTCGTTCTTGAGGTTATCCTTTTCATACAAACTCAGTTCCCAAGTAAAACTAAAATAACGATTAAGAAACTCACATCGTGTTCAATGCGTGTTTTGTTCAAGTTGTTGTATATAATGTTCATAATCGCGGTGCAGTTGTTCGTCTCGCAGATATGCTTCCAGTCAGTGTGTCGCATACGCATGTAGCGGAAGTCTGGTGGAGTTACACTTCGAACCTGAAATTATTGAAAATATAGTACACAAAACAGAAAAGTTCGAACACGTGAAAAACTGAAGATTAGAATTTTATTCTTAAGCATTCGTTCTTTGATTAACTACTTTTAAACGTTACTTAGCAGGTTTTACCGAATTGAGAATGGTGATGAACCTTGAATATACCTAAGTAATTTCTACGTAAAATATATTATGGATATCCAAGCGACCGAAAAGAAAGCTACACCGAAATTATGCTATCCGAAAAAATGTGAGTGTAAAGTGGTTAAATATATATTAATATTATTTTTTTATTTTGTAGCTTAGTTGGTACGTATTTAAACAAGGTTGCAATAATAAAAAAAAAAAATGTTGTATATTTTATCATAATCTAAAAATATTTCAAGCTGTCCAGAGAAAAGAAACCTTTTAAAATTTGTATCATCATGTAAATTTTTGATTTTATCGCTACTGGAAGATATTTTCCTTTTTAGCTGTGGGGTACTTCAGAAATCAACCTCTTATGGGATTCAAGATTTATGAAAATAATTCATTTTTAAATAAATCTTTTCAGTAACTTTGAAGAGTCCTCATCCATCAATCAATTATCAAAATTGAAAGATGAATTAGCAAGTTTCCTGGGAAATTAACAACGACGAATTAGATAGTTTTTTTAATTGCCCAAAAAAGTAATTAGTGAATTAAAATTAACAAAGGATGCTACAAATTGTTTACAATTATTTGGGCCACTCAAGAAGCTTAATGTCACAAGCAATGTCAGTTAATTATTTCTTACCGTCCTCAAATTAATGGATGCGTCAGCGACGCCATCGACGATGTTGTCATCATCGACCACCGTCAGTAAATCATCAATCAACGTATTGTTAACCTTCAGGTAGTTGGTCAGCGGTCTCAACACATCCAGTTTGGACGAAATCTGACCGCTCAATGCCTTCAGGTATGGTACCTCTTTGATTCCTTCGATCTCACTCAGGTGGAGCATTTCTGAACGAACAAGTTTGGCTGTGTGCGCTAACACTGATAGTAATCTGGAAGGATTGTTTTTTTAATAAGCTAGGATATGGCCAAAGGTTTTAAGTACACAAAGTCTAGAAGGGAACTGGCTAAGTGCTCATTGTGGAATTTGTAGCCACGATTTTTATCTCGCCAGTAAAGATGACTATGAACCGAGCTATCGCCACCTTAAAATAGAGGTCACCAGCACCTCCAAACTAGTTCGGTTCCAGGAGTTTAAATTAGACAGAAAATGGATCACAATGCTTATCATTTAATGTTGGCTTCACCACAAGTCGTGGGCTTGTATTAGTATTCATGCGTAGATCAGTTATCCTGTTCCCATAGTCTAGAATCTTGACCGTATGAAGATTAACTTAGGGTATTTAGTAATTAATTTAAAACCTACACTAAGCAAAGTTTGTACTGTGGAAACACATACATACTAATATAGATATTTACATCCAGAAACAGAACAAACGGTCATGTTTAGGCACATAACTGTTTGTCCTGTATGGGAATCGAACCCTATGGTATGGCAGTCAGGATATCTAGCCCCCAAGCCTTGCCTGGCTTATCAGAAAAGCATTAAAGCAGTTTACTAATAGTTCCATACTTACAGAGTGGCATTCCCGAACTCATTCCTGGTGACATTCTTGGCCAAGCATTCCGTAAGTTTAGTCGTGTTTGCTGCGATGTCTTCCAGGAGATGCAGCTTCACCAGCTCAAGGAATTCATTCATGGATTTGTTCATCTCGTATTTAGTGTAGTTGCGTGTTGATATTAACTGAAATGATATTTTTTATAAGTCAACTATAAATATAACAACATATTTTATAATTCCTCCAACAAATAAGTGCACGAAAAAAATCGTGTCGATCCGTTGTTATAATGCTATGTGACTTGTTGAAAATACGAGTACGCTTTAAAATATAAAACATAGAAAGATGCAACTACATTACTCCAGATACATAGTATTGTAAAAAATGTATGGCTAACTATAGAAAAATACAATGCGCGTAAATTTTCGCGCTGTTATAGTGGAATTAAAAGAACATTTATTGTTGAGCAGGGTCATTTTTATCTTGCGTGTCGATCGTTTTGGCTAAATTTCTGTTCTAAAAGTCTCTAGGATTATACAGGTCTTCTGGCGTGCAAGATGAGGGGCACGCAGGGCACGACAATAGATGTACCTGTACACCAAATTTTATCAAAATCTGGATAAGAGTTGTAACCAAGTATTATTTATTATTATTGTTAATAACCAACAAGTTTTTAAATAGTTAAAAGTTTTGTGAAGTTGATTGGAAATTGACTTTAATTTGATGTCTTATTCTTTCTCAAAAGTTTTGCAATCCTCACCTCTCTTATGGCCATGTCCCAATGGAAGTCGTTATTGAGTGTTTCGTAGATTTCCCGCAGGCTCATAGAGCTCATGTGGCACAGCAGGTTGTCGTACTCCTGCTTCTTGAACAGCTGCAGATTTAGCTGTTTGAACCATGTGGTGAATTGGGAACATATTGTGCATTGGCTGGAAAAAAACGTGAACAAGTTGTAGTGGAAATATATACACTATAAAACGTGAACAAGTTGTAGTGGAAATATATACACTAAAAACTATTCCGAGCCTATCTTTAGACATCTGATCCCAAAGCAAGCTTGTACTATGGGAACCAGATAACTGATATACAACATATAGGCTCAAAGGAAGCGAAACACATATGACATGATGACAGCCGTGGGTTCCAACCTACAGTGAACTTGAGAGGTGAAGGAAAACTTCGTGAGGAAACCATAGCACGGTGGAAGTACACTAGCACCCACCTAGCTACCTGCAAGTTAAAATTTATCACAAAGCACATGTCCATGTGTTCTGATAGCTGCACATGAGACTCCCTTCTTTGATCATATTTGATGTTTTCGTATATTTTTGATGTTCAATACACTGGTTAGTCAATTATTATTGATCTTTAATACCCCATTACCACTTCACTCACCTATCATTCAAAAACAAGGTACCACCATCGACCAAGTTGCTCATGATCCCAAATGACAGTTTCGTCAAGGTCTCCTTGGACAGCAGCCGTGAGGCCACGACCCGCAACCCTTTCAGTTTGTCCTCGGTCACCCAGCTTGGTCGCCGAGGTGCCGCGGGACCCTCCTTGATGAGTTCCAGTCTAGATTCAGTTCTAGATATGTCCGAGTATAGGGATGTGTAGTTTATGTATTTTGATAGTTTTAGCGCTGTGTTGTAACCCTGAGAAGATTATGAAATGTATGTTATAATAAGCCTGAATCTTTAGAGAAATAGTACTGTAGTGTACTTTTATAAAAAAATAATAATAATAATAACTTTATTGTTAAAAAAATGGAATTTTACAATAGAAATGGAGCCCTGCATCCTGTGCTAGCTATACAATAGCTGTGTTACAGGCTACAGTGTCTTTCCCTTTAAATATTTGACCACATGAACAATTGTAACTGAACTTAACTATATGAAATCTATTGATGCGCGCGCGCGCGCGTGTGTGTGTGTGTGTGTGTGTGTGTGTGTGCGCGTGCGTGCGTGCGTGTGTGTGTGTGCCTTTTTGTGTGTAAATTTGTAAATTATACATATGCAGTTCACACGAGGTACAAGTGAAACCTTCAGGCAACTACCTATCTCATTCTGGCGCAGGGTAAATCGTAAAGATGCATATACATCTTTGTCTCTATTTAGTGTGATTTTTCGTTTCTACGAGTTTCAAATTCTGTGCTAAAGAAATTTTGTAAAAAGGTTAATAATGTTACTTGTGAGGCGAAGACGAGCGGCGGTATCTCGGTGAAGAGAGGAGTGTTGTCGGCGCAGATGTGGCGCTTGAGAGCGGCCAGCATGCCGTCCTTGTCTGGCATGTACTCCGACAGCGTGATGTTCGGCTGGCAGAACGCGTCCGTTCGGTTCAGGTTGATGTCGCGGAGCAGGCGGACCAACTGTCAGATATTATAACATTTATTTTAAATGAACGGTGGAAATGGCTGGCGGTAGTACTTTCCCGGGCGAACTCTAAGAGCTCGAAATTCTTCTGATCTTCTGACCATAATAAATTATAAGTGTATTGTCTAATTCATTGTTATTGTAAGGATGTATTGAATTTCGATCGCTGGGCGACCACTGATAGGTAAGTATCTATTCATTCAAAAAATATTTGATTACAAACAAAAAATTACTATAACCAGGCAAATCATTATTTATTATTTACCGGATAGTCACAACATTATATTAGAACCTCACCGCAATAATAAAAACAAATAAATACGAAAAACTTATCCTAAAACAGTAACACTGCAGCGAAACTTACATGTATCCTATCGAAATTCATCAGAACATCTTCGGTAAATTCGAAACTCCTCTCCAGGTACCCAAAGAACCTCTCAGCATTAGGTCCGTGGTACAGCTGAGTCAGTTCCCCCCACCAGTCCTCGCCGGTTAGGAAGCTCAGTATGATGTCGTAGTGTTGCAGCGTCGATTGCAAGTACTTGAGGTATATAGGTAGACCGAGATCGTAGGAGTATTTTATTGATTTCTTTAGGGTTGCTATTAGTTGTTTTCTGTGAAAAAGGGTGTTTTTTAAGAAAATGGTTTGTTTAATATTTTGCTTATTTTGAAAATATCTGTCAACAACAACATATAAGTTTAATACTTTGCCCACTGTGGGCCAGCCTAAATAAATGGTTATAAATTTGAAATTGGTGCCCCTGAGGCATAACATTTTTAAGATTTGTGTGCCATTGAAATCCTCCGTACCGGAAAAAACCTTAAATATTCCTCTGATGAAACTATATAAAGTTCACCTAAAAACCTGGTTTAATAAAGTGCCCGAGGGCCGGTGACAATGCTCATAACCTTCGGTGGTGTATGGGCCAGACGCCTGAGACCACTGCATACCTCTTCGGGGAAAATCGGCGTGAAGATATTTGTATAAGATGGGTAAGAAATAATACGACACTCACCTATCATTGAGGAATGTAAACACATCAGTGACGTCATCGCTGTCTCCGCTCTTCAGCACATCTATTAGCTTGATCAAGCTCTCTCTAGCATCTTCGAAATCATCTTCCAATACGGCTTGTACGCCACCGTAAATAGCTTTGTAATTCTTAGCGCATACTTGCCTCTTCAACCTCTTCTCGTCATCTAATATAACTCTAGTAGAATTATTACTTTTTAAATCGACACACGCTGTTTCTATCGCGCCGATAATCGTCTTATTTGCACTATCAGACCATATTACATCTGTTAGTATATCAAAATGGAACGCGATGGCGTCGACGGGTCGCCGTTTAAAAGAAGTCTGTATAGTTTTTAAATCCGATTGTGTTTTCTTTAATTCATCAGTATCGGTGATATCGAATTTCAGCTCTTCGATTGTCGTTGCTATTTTGTTAACCAAAGCGACTATTCTTGTTAGATATACGGTCGATTGAAATTGTTTCTTGTTTATCTCATTGAATAGTCTGTATGATGGATCCGTGGCGTTGATTTGGTATGTAACGATATTGTTGACGAATCTTTCTAGTTTCCCATGTATGCTGTTCATTTTGATATCTTCCTTTGAAAGTAATGTTTGGTTCTTAGTGGATATTTCTGTGATGTAGTTGACCAATTGTATAGCTTTGTTGTAAGCGTTCTCGTAGCCGCTTGTAATGTTTTGTGTGGGGAGGACGTAGTAGTAGTATTGCTGTAATAAAAACACATTTTAAATTATTAAACGCTTGCTAACGGGTCGCGGTTTCCCCGCGTTCAGAGGTCTAATGAATCCATGGATTATACCTTAGCCTATGTCACTCAAGAATATTGTAGGTTGCCATTGACTCATTAAACAAATTAAATTGTTTGTACAGTCAGCAACAACAGTCATTCGATACTAATAATAATCCACCACTAAACATTGTCAATTTTATTTTCTTCTAATATCTAGAGAATGTGTCTAATGCAAATCCTTCATTGAATTTTCTTTGCCGACCGTACCAAAACAAGCACATGAACTCACAGGCTTAGCGATAACATCCAGCAGTGTATTGTCTCCCCTGGGCATGGATAACCAGTGTAGCAGCGTGGGACACGCGAAGGGCTTCACGCGCTGCAGCGTGGCGGCGTCGATAGGGCTCCCGAGGGGCGGCACCGCGGCCTTCAGGACTTCCTCGCAGTCCCAGAACTGGGAGAGGGACGCTCGACGGACCTAATGGTAAAATTATGTTAAATACAAGGAAAGTTTCGTGGAAATAATCTTCAAATAGATCGACTGGGGAAGTACTACCACCATACTCATTTCTGCTGTGAAGCAGTAGTGCACTTGTATTGGTTTCGATAAGAACGTTAAGGGGGGCGGTAAAGTTACTGACTAAAATAAAATGACTTCCAACTTCACGTCTCAGGGCCGACAACGCATTGGCGGTGAACCCCTGGTGTTGCGAATATCCAAAGGCGGCGGTGACCACTTACCATCAGATGGATCTTTTTGCCAACCTGCATGAATATAACTGATTGATGATTTACCTGATTCATGAACCCATAGTCCCAGTACGAGTTGAGCAACACTCCAATGAACTCTGGCATCTTGTCGTACAGCTCATATAGACTTGTGCTCTTTGTGAACCCGAGCATTTGCAGCAGGTTCGCGTTTGGGTCTGAAAATTAAATCGCATTTAGATTATATTATCTTTAGCCCCGCGGTTTCACACGTATTAATATTCATACAAGCCTATGTCTCTCCGCACTATAAACTACGTGTGCGCCAAAATTTAGTAGGATTAGTTCAGTCGTTTACTCGTGCAAATGTAACAAACTAACAGACATACATGGATGTTATTCCTATAGGTTAAGTTTAATTTAATTAAGAACCGGAGGTCCAGGTGGTTCAGGCATGATACAGTTAATGTTTCATTCTTACAAATACCTTTAGACCGGGATGGGTTCTGTTAGGAGTATATTCTATGGAATGTAGGGTGCATAGAGATCTCTGCTTGTTTGGGGAGAACGGGTGTGAAGATTAATAAAATTGAACTCACCATTGACCTCCTTGAAGTAAGTCAACAAGTCATTAGATATATTCTCGAATATAACAGACATAGTTTTGAAGGAATGCGTCCACGTTGCGCGTCCCTCCGTGAGGCACTCTGTCCCGATGAGTGACACATTGCTGCATTTCAAGAAGTTCTCCCATAACGTGTGGAGGGGAAGGCTGCTGTTCACTGAGGAGGTGTCGATAGAGTTCAGGACGATGTCTATCTTGTTTAGAGCCCTCCTGTAATGAGAAATTTAAAGAATTATGCCGACTAACATATTTCATCAATATATCCAAAAACTTTTCGTATGATTTTTCTCATGAAAAAATAAATCAACAAAGAAAAATAACATTTATTCCTTCAGACATAAGGTGCATCTATTGATCCAACAGCTAATTGTATGATGATGGAAATCAACCTTATTCCAAAGCTATACAGTTGCTTTTCCTATGATAACCTGAACCGTCAAAACGGCCATCATAGCGTGCCGTTAGTATGGTAACTAATTCAGCTGGATCTCCTTCTCTATCAAGTGATGACAAGGAAACTCAACAGGAAATCAACACGTGTTTCGCTTCTACATGAAGCATCTTCAGGACGTATTAGACCCCTGGTACAGGCGAATGAGGGACGCCTATCCAAAGTTAATCAGATTTTCAAATCCTACCTTAAAATATTGTCCCTCTCAGTAGTGTTCATAGCTTGTACGGCATAGCTGAGAGCGTCCGCCAGGCTCCCTCGGCCGCGCTCAGCCACCACGAGCTGCAAGGACTCCTTCACCAGCACCATGTCGTCCATCAATGAGTCGAACACCGCCGAGAACTTCAGGAACAGGTGCGGCTCGAACTGTGTTGTGTTCCATTTTTGAGTGTTCTGGAAATTAATTAATGGATTATACCTAGGCAAGACATCCTGATGGTAAGTGGTCACTGTCGCCTAGACATTAGCAATGCTAGGGTATCGGCAAAGTGATGCCGACTTGTACAAAGTTTAAAAGTCAACTGGTCGTCAAGACAATAGAAATGTGTCCTGACATGTCAAATCAGCAATTCTTTATGAAATGTCAAAACGATCGAATTTATGGAGTTTTGTATGAAATACACGTTGTGAAGTCATAATTGTACAGCATCAAATAACATACTCTTTGTGATTAGATCGGTACATAAAAATCACATTAACGATTTAATTTTGATCATATTTGATGTTTTCGTATATTTTTTTATGTTCAATACACTGGTTAGTGTTTGATCATTTATCTTTAATACAGGACACATCCCAATTGCTAAGGGCGGAATGCACCAGTAGATTTAGAACTTGAGGGTGGTTTAAGTTGCAAGTTGAGTTGTTATCATCCTGTTTAAAGTTCATATTACTTACTACCAGTGTGCCAGCATAACTAGCTTCCAACTTATCATTCAAACTTTCACATTTATAACATAATAAGTACAATTATAGACTTAAGGGGCGGTGGTGGTTAGATACCTTTATTACCAAGTCACAGGTCGCGAGTTCCATTCTCCCCCAGGACAAACATTTTTATGCATGAAGAAATAGTAAATCAGGTATCTGGTTGTCATATTCCCTATATTGTTTAGGATCAGATTTTCATAAGAATTATTGGGTATTATCTAGTTTTCAATGTTATGTTATGTAGAATAATGCATTAAACGGGATATTACCAAAGCATACGTACCAGTATTAGAATACAATTTGATGTAAAATAAATATAAACTTACAGAAACGCTAGCATTCCTCTCCTGCAAGTATCGCACCCACTCGTCCTGCAGAGGTTGGTCCAGGCACAGCGCGGCCTCGAGGCCCCGCAGCGCGCGCCGCGGCCTCGCGCCCAGCGCCAGCGGCCCCGCGAGGCTGGCGGGGCCGCACGGCCAGCCCGAGTTCATTACCGATATTACTGCTCCTACCTGTAGTTCAGAGGGATTATGTGGTTGTAAATATTTACTTAGGTATGACGGTGGGTTCAATTCCCATCCAGGACAAACATTTTTGTGAATGAAACTGTCTGTTTATTCTGTGTTTGAATGTAAAAATCTATATAATATGTATGTATTTATAGTGGTATACTCGTATGTAGTATATCAGTTATCTGGTTTCCATAGTACAAGCTCTGCTTAGTTCGAGTTCAGATGGCCGAGTGTAAATAATATCCCAGATATTTATAATTATTGTTTGTTATGTAAGATAACTTACTTCAGTAGTATCGTTGAGCACAAGATCGATTGTGTCCACGATGAGTTGCGGCACATTGGGTACGATGTCGCCGATGATTTCCACCGTCCGCGACGGCAGCGGCGATGTATAACTTGTATTCGTTATTAACGCTGTAAAATATATTATTATATATTTTCCTGGCCGTGGTGATTAAGTGGTGAATACAATGCGTAAATACAATATGTAAATTTTAATATCTGTAATGTTCAATTAGGTATTTAGTAACGATAAACATTCAAAATTAAAAAGAAATCTCAATTTCAAACTATTAATTCAGTTTAGGGTTGCGGAGGTAATTATTAAAGGTAAGTCCAGAAGGAACTATCGGTTTGGAAGTCAGCTTTCAAAAAGAGATTTTTTCCCGGAAGATTTACTTGAACATTTATAATATCTCAATAAGGCAAAGCCGGGGTAGCTCGCTAGCTTATTTATATTTAACTTATATTATGTATCCCACATTATACTATAGCCTACCACTTCAGAATGAAATAACTTTCTAATAGTGTTTTTTTTTTTCCGTTCTCTTCTTATTTCTTCTATCTTTTCTCTTTATAATATTAGCATAGAAAAGTGGTGTACCTGTCACCAACTTCAGTGAGTCATCGAAGACATTGAGCGGTCCGCTGTAGGTGGTGATGGCATACTTGATCTTCGTCCAGCTCTCGTTGGTGATGTTGAACATGTCTGCGTCGAGGATGTCGAGGAACCGGAGCCCTAGCTTGATGCTGTAACAAGAGTAGGTGAAGGAGACCAACAAAGAGACAGACGGACCACCTGATGGTAAGTGGTCACCGCCGCCTATGGACATAGTCGCGTCGTTTTTGTGCCTTCTTATTGTCAATCTCAAAGGCAATAAAGATGATTTTTGTGTGACATTCATAGCTATCAAAATGTGACTTTAAAAGACAAGAACTCCGGATATGTGACTTCACTAACAATTTGTCTAACAACTTACCACAAATGTACGCTCCTTTGCAAACTCTTCTTGCTGAACCAAAACGCTTTACTCTCCTTAGCCATAAGATTGACTTTCATTTGCATTTCCTTGTCCATGCCGTAGGATGAGAATTCGAATATGTACGGGTAATCTCTACCCAGAATGATGTAAAGATCCTTCAGATTGTTGATAAGTTTCGTCCAATTCACTTGTTGGGAGCCGTGTGTTGCATTTTTTATTGATCTTATCTGTAAATTAAATATAAATATAACTTCGGTTAATAATAAATAAGACCTCGGTAGTCAAAGCTCGGCTGGGGATTCGACAGTCCTAGGTTCGATTCCCCGAACAAGAAAGGTAATATTAACGTTTCTTTGAGAAGACGTGATAATCTGTAGCTTGGACTTGATTGTCTGCTCAAGAGACAAGGACAATGCTCACCACATGTCACGTTTCGACTTAAAAATATAGTTGGTTGTATATAGGTCCCATTACTGATACCTCCGCCTACGTCTTTGGTGGTACAATCTATACTAATATTATAAAGAGGAAAGATTTGTATGTAAGTATGTTTGTTACTCTTTCACGCAAAAACTACTAAACGGATATGGATGAAACTTGTCACATTGATAGAGCATATCCTGGAATAACATATAGGCTACTTTTTATACGGGGAAAATGTGATATCCCTTGGGAACGCGGGTACAACCGCGGGGGACAGCTAGTATTAAATAAATACATAGTATACTGTTCAGTATATAGACTGTTTTAGTACATAAGGCTTTCTACAACATACACGATTATTTTAATGGTGAAGATAATAATAATTTTTAAGTACGAAATCTCATTTGGAAATGTTAATTGCTGAGTTTATTGCCGGTTCTTCACAGTAAAAACAACCTTCCAAACCGTTGCCAGTGTCTGACCATTCATAAGTGCCTGTGAAGGCTTATTTGACAATATATTTCATTTTATTTATAAGTCTATTTACAAACACATAAAAAATGACTTACAGCTTTAGCAACAAGAGAGTCTTTCTTCATTCCATCTTCAATAACCATCGATGTGTTGCACATGTACGCCGCCAAGCTAGCCAGGTCTACATCCGGCGGGAAGTCTATGTACGATGCAGCGTTATTGACGCCTTCGCACAATATTGCACTGCTGTGGGTCGCCAGAGATTTATATGTCTGAAAAAATATGTTTTTTTTTATTTTACACATTTATTTAAATATATACAATTAGCTACCTACCCGACTACGGCTGAGTCGAAAAATAAAACTATATTATACATGGGAATCTTTAGGAACAAATTATCTAAATGATGCTGAAAAGTACTTCAAAATTTAAGGCGTAGTTTAAAAGAACTGAGCGCACCAATAGATAAAAAGAAAAGCTAACACTCTGTTATACTATTTACAGACATAGCCAGTTTGTTTGATGCACACGGAATCTTGCATAGATTTATCAAGATAATAGAGTATTAATTTATTGAAAAATCGATTTCTATATTTGTGTTGATGATCGTTTCTCTTTGTTCTGTATCTGGGTGCAAATATCGAATCTTGATGTCCTAGGATATCTATTTACTAATAATTTTAAGACATTAAAAAAAACATACCTTCATTTCATTCAAACTAGTCAGTAACATAGTCTTAACAATATCCACATAGTTCTTCTTCAAGTTGACAACCAGTTCCACCGGCGTCGTGGCTATCTGGTCGTTCATCGCCTCCAGGAGGGTAGTGGTGTCGATAAACACTGGGGTTATCTTGTATTCTAGTATAGGGTTCTGTTTTACGACTTCCTTTGCTAGCGCACCGTGTACCGTTATTCTGGAGAAAGCAATACATGTATATACTAGATTTCAGTTGGTCTATCTATAGGCGATGACCACGTTTGCCTTTTAGGTAGGAGGGGGGAAAGGGGACTGTCACTTTATTTGGCACAGCAACAGTCTTAAACTAGACATTTTTACATGGTTTTAGCTTATAAATAAGAGACCAATTACAGCCATCCACATTAAAAATGGAATTATAACAATATCATACATAACACTCATTTGAAGGAAACAGCATACATAACGTAAAGAAAAAAATATTCAAAATTCAAAACGATTTACATAGTTTAAAACGTAAAATTAAAATTAATAAATAAATATAAATAGTTATGACGATCAACGCTACTGAAGATACCTACGGTTCGAAAGTCAGCATTCAACTGTGAGGTACTAGCAAGAAAATCATTAATATCTTTTTATAATCTACTAGCCACCTGCCCCGGCTTCGCTCGGGTGCAATGTAGATACTAATACATATAAACCTTCCTCTTCAATCTCTCTATCTGTTACAAAAACCGCATCAAAATCCGTTGCGTAGTTTTAAAGATTTAAGCATACATAGGGATATAGGGACAGAGAAAGCGACTTTGTTTTATACTATGTAGTGATTTTGATCATAATTTTTTTTATTAATTTTGATTACACTATTGATTAAAACTAGGTACTTACAACATCTGCTTCCCGAGGTGTCCCTTCGCTCTGACCACCTTCATGAACGGAGACTCTTCAGTGATATTGAGCAGCTGATACCAGTCCCTGCTGGGCTTGTCAACTGTGTTCAACTGGGACAACGCTTCTGTGAAGTTCTTCAGAACCTTGAAGTCCTGCTCTATGGTGTAGAGTTGGTCGCTCGTGTCTTTGCCCAGCGCCTCTTGGATAACCAGGGACGCCATTTTGTTTATCTGTTGTGATAAGATATAGTTTGGTAATTGCAATCACTTATTAGTTATATTTTAGTGTGTTCCCGCAGTTTCTCTCTTCTCTCAGCAGTAATCTCTACTTCAAGTCAATCAAAGGTAAAACCATCTATTCAGTTTAGGCCCTCGGAAGGCATTTATGAAGGTCAAATTTAAAGTTCCTGAATCTACAACAGGTTTGGAAGTCAGCCTTCAACTGAGAAGAACCGGCAAGAAACTCAGCAAGGTAACATTAATTTTTATTAAATATTTTTTTATATCAATTTTATCTATTCTGACTTTTTGGCTATTTTATAATATCAGTTATATTACTAGTGCATGGGGTCATCTGCATATCCTTTAGTACCCCCTGATACCCTAGAGATGAACCATACAGTAGTCACCACCGCTACACATATAAGTTATAGAGAAACCAACATATCTTGAACTCACATTATTCCTAACTTCAAAAATACCGAAAGACCGGATCAAATCAGACACATAGTTCTTCCAGGCGTCGGTGCACAGCTGCTTCTTCAAAGACTCCGCTTCAGTCTTCGATATCACGAAGAAACTCTGAAGCTTGTACAGGTCGCAGAACATTTGTCCGGGGAAATTGATCTTTGATGTTAGGATCTGAAAGTTGAAGTTTGGATATAGCTGTTAACGGAATTAGTTTTAGATAATTATAAAACTATTTGGCTAATTGGACTTCACAGAACCACTATATAATCCAATACAATTTCTAAGAATGTTATAGAAAAATTAACCCTCTGTCTTTATAATAAGGTTTATCTGCATCATGAAATGACCAATAAATCTATTAAAGTTAATATTTATTTTGACGACTTTTAGCTTGAGCTAGTACCCGCTAGATAATTAAATCTTTCTTGGGAACTTTGACACCAAATACCTTCCAATGAGTTCCAAGAGTTGCACTTGAGAGACAGTGTCCTTCAAGGCTTTTTACGCTTACCACCTTCTGACGGGCCAGTTGGCTTGGTGGTTCGAGACCCTGACTGCCACGCCGTGGGTTCGATTCCCACCCGGGACAAAACATTTATCTGTATGTTCTGTGTCTGGGTGTAAACATCGATATGAGTATGTATTCAAAAAAGTTGTATATGTATGTCAGTTATCTGGTTTCTATAGTCCAAGCTCTGCTTAGTTTAGGGTCAGATGGCCGCGTGTAAACAATGTCCCGGAGTATTTATTTCAGCCTCTTCAACACAAAAAGAAACATTCCAGAATACCTGAGTTCTCTCAGCATCAGCCAGCGCTTCCAATCCCTTGCCAACAATCCCTGGTGGTAGACTCAACAGCACCTTCAAACCTTCGGGGTTCCTCAAGGTGACCTCGTAGGACAAGTCTTCTATACTCATGTTGTTGTCGATAACTCTTTGTGCACTCTCAAATAATTTGGCGAGTAGTGTAGAATAGAATATAACGTCATGCTTGGTATTATCGGGCAACCATTTGTAAATGAAACTGGTAAGTGTTGTTAAGCTGTAATAGAAGATAAAAATTTCGTTTCTTTATTGAATTCATAATAATTTCAAGAAACTTATTAATGTCATTGCTACTGAAATTCACACCGGTGAAAATTGCCTTAAACTGAGATGAAAATTAAGACAACGCGAGATTTTTTTACAATATGTTTGAACAGGCAATTGTACTTTCCAATGACAAAAAATAAGGACTTATTTAGTGCAGAAAGCTTTCTACAACATAAACGATTATTTGCTTGATTATGTTCTTGCAGGTGACATCTTAGTGTAAAAAATCTCGTTAACAAAAAAATAAAATATTGCTATGTTTATTGCCGGCTCTTCTGGGAAAAAGCAACCTTCCGAACTGGCGTTAGAGTCTGACCATTCATAAGTGCCTGTGAACGCGTATTTGAATACATATATTTAATTTGTTAGGCCCGAAAGCTTTGCTATGAGACTCCTTTTTTCGCCAAGGACCTACAAAAGTTTCATCATAATCGTATGTATAGATAATTGATTTTTATTTATATGGTTTTATTTATAATATTAGTATAGTTTAATTAAAATCACTTACATATTGAAAGCATCAATAGGCATATCCTGATCCATTGAATCTTCGAAAACCTCAATTGCATTTCCAAACAACTTGGTAATTTTCTGCAAACCGCCATCTATGTCAAATTTGCGGCCAGCATTGGCCATAACCAAGCCAGTATCATCAGAAATGTTCTCGGATTGTTTGGCCAATATCTTGTCCAAATATTGGAGGCTTATGACTGCTGTGTCGGTGAAGTCTCTCATCGATTTATAGGCTTGAGTGTTACCGAATGTTGGTTCGAAGAGATCCATTAGTTTTGATACTCTGAAATGTTATTTTCTTAGTGATGTCATTTTGAAAGCAGGCGCAGGGCAGAGTTGGGGGCATTACCCTTGGTTTCCCCTTGCAAAGGAAGAAACCACTGCACAAACACTATCTACAAAACCTAATGCTAAGTTTCATGACTTGACAGCACATCCAATCTAGGACATGATGTACCTATATAAAAGTATATTTTTTAACAGTTTAACTTTTTCAGGAAACTCTGATTATCAAGACACTAGTCGAGGGTTCAACCTACCCAAGACCATATTGTGGGCATGCCTATTTGTTCTGTATCTCGGTTAGTGTATATATATAAACATATATTAAAGCGGTACATGTAGTATATCAACTAATTGGTTTCTATAGTACAAGCTTTGTTTGTCATCAGATGAACATGTACGATATTCTCTTTCTTTCTATACCACTAAGATGACAAACAAGCTACTATTCGCCTGATGGTAAACGATGACCGCAGCCCATTAAGCTTGCAAAACCAAAGGTATTTTACGCGCGTTGTTGATATTTCTATTAAAAAAAATACTTACAATGAAACATTGAAATAGCTGAAGTCAGTTTCCTTCCCCTGCGTCAAGGAGACCAGCTCGGCAGGTAGAAAGCTGCTTAGCTTCATCATGCGGAGTACAGCAGTGAACATGTCCCCTAAGGTCGTGATCCTATCGTCACCTGATAACTTGTTGTACATCCCTCCTATCTGGAAAGGGAAAGGAGATAAGATATTGGTATGCTGGTGGGGGACAAAAAATGGGGCATATTCAAGAATGCCTGTTTGTGTATCCCAGACGTTTAGTATCTATTTCATTGAAAATTTAAAACAATATGTAGCATATCAGCTGTATCTCTGGTTTCTATTTGTTCGCACCGAAGGTCGAGCGGTATGAAGCTCGGCTTAGAGACCTTAGATCGATTATTAGAGTTCGATTTCCATGTCGGACAGGTACAATTGGGATGTGTCCTGTATTAAAGATAAATGATCAAACACTAACCAGTGTATTGAACATCCAAAAATATACGAAAACATTAAATATGATCAAAATTAAATCATTAATGTGATTTTTCAGTACCGATCTAATCATAAAGAGTATGTTATTTGATGCTGTACAATTATGACGTCACAACTTGCTATTTCATACAAAACTCCATATATTCGATCGTTTTGACATTTTATAAAGAATTGCTGATTTGACATGTCAGGACACATCCCTATTGATGTTGGTAACTTCAGTAACTTTGACCTTCATAACGTGCCCTACCAACCATTGCCTGGTGCCTTAAACTAAATAAATGGTTTTAATTGGATTTGAATACATTTTTTTTATTGTTAGAAATGATGACCCTGTCCGGGTGTCCGAGAGTCGACGACAATGTTGACATGTCACATATAGGATACTTAACTCTTAGGGGATAATGGGCGAGAAGCTATATATTTATATTCCATAGTTTCCACAATACTATGACATCTGATAACTGTATTTATCAGGTATATTGGTCCAGGATCATTATAACTTTTGATATTAGCAACAAAGGCGTAGGAAGTTACTTACCATTTTAATAAATTTACTGAAATTTATCTCGGTCAATAAGTCCATGAATATTTTCTGCACATCCTTGTTCGAGAGTGAGCACAATTTCTTCACTAAAATGTTTAAGTGCTCGCTGCTATTTAAGGACACAGTTTTCGATAGAGACACCACGCTGCATCTGTTTAGATCGCCTTCAATGAACTGGAAATGTAAATTGCACAAATATACATTAATACAATACAATATACATTATTTGTACAACTATAACAAGGGAAGAAGAAACATAAAGAAGTTTATAACCTAACAAGTGTTTACAAAATAGGCATAAATATATATGTTTATTAAACAACTAGCTCCAGTGCCGCGGTTTCACTCGCGTATCTTATATTCTCCGCGATGAAATGTTTTCTATGTTAATGTCCAGTAAATATTTGATTTGTGTGCAAAATTAAAACGTGATTAGAAATAAAACTTATTTACTGCAAAATAAAACTTACGCCTTGAAAACTGATGTCGGATGCCATGACACTTCGCGCCACATCATCAGGCAGCTCCAACTCCGATACCACGTATCGTCTCACTCGTGAGGGATTGCTGAATAGGTCACTTACTTTCAGACCATTTTCTATAAAAAAGCACGTAATTAAAAAACATTACTATTAAAATAGACTAGATTGTAGAGTCGGGGACTGGGAAATGGTGTTTCATTATTAATTTTATTTTCGGCTTCATCCTAGCCGTTTATGGACGAGTCTATGGCCGAACACTAACCCGTTAATTTTATGTTGATTTAATTATAAATATTCTTTTCTTTAAACAATACAAATATAGTTTTGATAGCTTTTATTTAATTTTCTTTATTGTTTAATAATGTAAAAGTTATTGATAAGTTTCTCACTGCATCCTCTAAATATAAAATGAATGCTGTGCTCAGCTATCATCGGATTGCAAATTTAACCCTTGTCTAGTATTGATTTTTCCTTCTCATGTAATTAAAATAAATTAAGAGATAATCGTACATCACAAGCTAAAATTGGAGCCTTTTCAAGCTCTACTAACGTTAAGATGAAAATATGGGACTCATTACTCACTGCTTATATCTACAAAGGTGGGCTCATCGACGATGTCAGCAAGTGTTGCCAGCAGCTTAAGAGCATCCGGCACAGTCGCGGCTACTTTGAGCGTCGTCTCGTTGACCAGCGGCGCGAACTTGCGTTGGAGCTGCGTTAGCCTGAGAATGATTTGATTAAGTAAGATCAGATATGCCCCTTTTATAAAGTTAAAAGATATACCGGCTACAAAACTACTCAGTTTTAATTTTGACTGAACTTTGCTGAGTTCCTTGCTTCTACTCAGATGAATGCTGACTTCCGAACTGATGGTTATTTCAGTAGCCTTGTTGTAGCTAATAATAATATCCTGGGACATTCTTTACACAATGCGATCTGATGCCAAACTAAGCAGAGCTTGTAACATGGAACCAGATAACTGTTATATTACATTACATATACTACTTTGTATTTGTAATACAAACATAGATATTTACAGCCTGAGAATGATTTGATTAACTAAGACCTGTACCTCTGCCATGAGTTGCTATCGAAACTTACTTTAGTCACTAGCAAGTAAACTAGTATCGATACAGTATTTCTCGATAGCAACTGTCAAATTTGTGACTCATGGTACCGAATTTCTGTAGCAAAGGACAAAAAAACGTTACTCGCTAGTGTCTACATTTCGATAGGCTTTTTACCTATCGACTTGTACTATCGATTTTAGTTCTTTAGGTGACCGCTAGTGGCGCTGTACACATTTGCCATAGAAATGTTTTACGCCGTCGCTAGCGAGTACATGCGTTAAAAACTCATGGTAAAGGCACAGCTGTGTATCATGGTTTTATAGAGGAAAAGATTTTGTGATTTAGGTGTTTTGGAATTGTTAGGTTTCTTGCCGGTTCTTCTCAGATGAAGGTTAGCTTTCGAATCGGTGGTAGCTTCTGTAGCTTCACATGTGCCCTTCTAAGGCCTAAAGTCAATGGCTTAAATATATTTTTTTTTATTATACATACATATTAGTTTATTGGTATGAGCTGTTGATATCTAAGTATGATAGTTATCGTCACTTAGGTTGATGTGGTGAAGGTGGTAAGCACACAGACTGCCTCTCAAGTTAAAAAGCGACGGATTTTCAACATGAAGATGGTAGCCAGGCAGGCTGGTACCACAAAAAGCCGCCTAGCGAAGGTTTCTTCACAATGTTTTCTTTTACAGAAATCAAAAGCCTAAAACTGAATCCTGAACCTGAATTATCAATTAAGGTACCATCGCCTTACAATGTTTCCAGACAATTCCATTATTTTTTTTCAGACGGGATTGCGATTGGCCTCAAGATAACGCAAGATAAGGGCTGGAACCATACAAAATGTTAACTACCTTATTAAATATACAAATTGAATTCATCAACAGAATTTTTGGAACTGCTTTTCTTAATCTTTTATTATCTTGCGAATTTAGATTTTGACTATTCATAAGAGGCTGTGAAGGCCTATTTTAATGAATATATTTAAACGAGATTTTAAACATGTACAGTCTTTGGCATTAGTTAATTAGCTATAAAATTCACCAAACATACACAAAAAAATGCTGGAAAAAAACATTTTTACGTCTTACTTACTTACTTAGTTACATTTAATTTTATTTTTAAGATATATGTGTATATTTCCATACTAGTAAAATGTATTGTAAAAGAGCACCGTAATCGCCAGCCAACTGTTGTACAGTTTGGCGATTTTTGTTGTCAATTTAAACTGCATAATTTTATATTTATTTTGTAAGCTTTTACAAAAAGGGGGGTGGAAAGGGGTATTACAATTTATATGACCAACTTATCATTCCTCAAGTTAGGGATACGCAAATTCATATTTTAGCTTTTGGTAAGGAATAGAGAAATATGAGCTTTAGTGTCGTTGCATATTAATCCCTGAAGGGGGTAAATATTAAGGTGAAAGTAACTTTATCTGTTCCTTTGTTAAATATACATATGGACATTGATGAAATTCAGTACATAGTTACATTAGGTAGGGATTCGTTCCCGGAACACGCGTAAAGTCGCATGGCGAAACCTAGTCCATATTTAGATATGAAAAACAGGTGTTCTGTAAGTTTGGATCTGTTTAACTATTATGTTGCCGACTGTCCCTAGGCATATATTTTTGAACTAACTATCTAACCTCGCAAATTTTTCGAAACAAGTTTTTTTTATTACTATAATTATTATTACTCAATCATTTTGGTTAACTGTTAGGAAATTATTTACATATTTAAATAGCTGGCACCCGCAGTTTCACCCGTGTTTATCTATAGCATTTATAGCCCATTCGCGCAAACACATTTTCATTTGTTCATATACCAATTATTAATTCCGCGCCGGTTCCGGTAGCTTCAGTAACTTTAAATTTGAATTGCATTTGTAATAATTTCTCTGTGCGCGTCTACTTATGCGCGATGTTGATGCAGCTTTTAGGCGAACTTGATACGATGACTCTGGCCTGTTATATATTTAGTCGTGACGTATAAGCTCTGCTTAGTATCGATCAGCTCCCTTATTCGACTAATTCAAACTTCGGCAAGCTGGCGCAACGAGGCTCCTGAGAGCGGATCTCTCAAGTGATTGCGTAGATAACGAAAGAGACGGAGCATGGAGACCGCGACGAAATATCTTGTAATTTCGGTTACAGAATGTCACCCCAGATGGCTGTGTATAAAGACTGTCCAAGAGCATTTACCTTTATTATTTAATTACGTATAAAATGTATAGATTATTTATATTTAGATTCTTGTGGATGAATTTCCAGTTTTGTTAAGTGTACTTAAGTTCATTAGTAGAGGGTACATGAAGGGTACAGGTGAACTAGAGTCATTGTCCTTAACATATAGATCTTGGTACATTATAAAAACCGGACGGGCGAGTTAGAAACGTGCACGGAAGATTCCGTACAATATTCATTTAGTGACTTCATTTTTATTTTATGTTATGTAGACCGACAAACAGACGGTTCACTTGACGGTAAGTGCTCACCGCCCCTTATGGATATATGCAACACCAGGGCATCTGGGATAGTTGTCACAAGTGATTGTAATTTCGCCCCCTTACCTTTCAAACCGAAATACAGTAATACAAGTGCACAACTGCTTTACGGCGCAAATGGGTAAGGCGGTAGTACGAATCATATAATTAGCTTCAGGAACCCATAGCAAGGTGCAACCTACCAACCTGGCTACCCTTCTGTGCCTGTAAAAAGCTTTATAAGAATTTATTTAAAAGAAGTATTTCAGGCAACTGATTCTGTTTCTTTTGGGATAAGATAACAGTGTGGGAAGAATGTTCCAGGATATTTATTATTTATGTTGAAAAATTTTATCAAGAGAAACCTTTCCCTTGAAACTTTGTTATCGTTCGTTTTATATATAAATATAATATATTATATATATGTATTATATATATAAATAAATAAATATCCTGGGACATTCTTTACACGCGGCTATCTGGTCCGAAACTAAGCAGAGCTTGCACTATGGAAACCAGAAAACTGATATAATACTTCTTTAGTTTCTTTTTCTAAATACATACTTATATAATAGTTTGTTCAATTAGTTTTGTCGTTCGATAAGACAAACACAATTTTATGATTCAAAATACACTTTATTATTCAGTATAATCTCCCTGAACATTAATACACTTGCTCCAACGATCCTCCAATCTGTGGATTCCATCCATGAAGTGAGAATTCGGGAGGTCTGCAATATACGCTTCAACAGCCGTTATGACTTCTTCATTTGATGAAAAACGCTTGCCACGCATACATTTTTTGAGTTCTGTAAACAAATGGAAGTCGCTGGGGGCCAAATCTGGTGAATACGGTGGATGCTCCAACAATTCGAAATTTAATTCATGGATTTTAGCCATTGTCAAAATGCTCTTGTGACACGGTGCATTGTCCTGATGAAAAGTTGGTTTGAATCTTATCTCTCTAACCGAAAACTCAAGGTCGTTGTGAATGGCTGTAGTTCGAACTCCTACATTGCTACTTCAGGTATCCCTCAGGGTTCTCATTTGGGGCCACATCTTTTTATTTTATTTATTAACGATATATATAAGTGTTTTCAAAACTCCAATATCTTTTCATTCGCGGATGACCTTAAAGCCACTAAAGAAATTAAAAATCTCGAGGATACAATGCAGAATGTCATTGAATATAGGAAAGTGCAAGCATATTAAATTCACTAGAAACAAAAACATTATTCGGTCATCTTACAACATAAAGGGGGAATTACTTGAAGAAGTCGAAAACATACGCGATCTAGGTGTTAAATTTGACAAGAAGCTAAATTTTGTCCAACATGTCGACGATATTGTCTTAAAGGCTTCAAGGATGCTTGGTTTCGTTCTTAGAGAATGTAAAACTTTCAAACAATCTAGAACTAAAAAAGTAATGTACAGCTCTCTGGTTAGAATTCAATTGGAATATTGCAGTGTGGTCTGGTCTCCTGGGTATAATGTTCACATTGCTCGAATTGAGAAGTTACAGAAAAAATTTCTATGGCATTTAACATATAGCTGCAACATGGGCAAAAAGCTCAAATCATACCAACAGAGATTAAAACACTTCAAAATGATACCGTTGGAACGGCGTAGAGAAGTTTCTGATTTAGTTTTTCTCAAGAAACTCATATCAGGCTTAATGAACTGTCCTGATCTGCTTAGCAAAGTAGATTTTTTGGCTCCACGAATCTTACCAAGACGTTCTAATAAAAAACTTTTTTGTTCACCAAAATGCTATTCCAACTTAAGGCAGCACTGTTCATTATCTAGAATGTATAAATTGTACAGTAAGCATGAGGAAGTCATGGATTTAAACGTCACTTCAATATCGTCTCTTAAAAAGTTAATAAATTAAATTAAATTAAATAAATTAGGTTAAAATTAAATTAAGTTAATGTGGTATCAGTATGTATCTGTATTAAATGTATTTAGTGTCATAGTTATAGTTCTTGTTAGTATATAGTAGGCTAACAATTAAATATTTAATTATGTTATTCACCTGCGCGGCTTTAAGTGCATGCTGTGTTCTTCTTTAAGTAATGTGACACTTAGATATAAGTTTGGCTTTGTTATTGTTTATCTTTGTAATGGTGTACTCATTGTTGAAGAACCAAGTCAATAAATAAATAAATAAATAAAATGGATTTTTTTTCGTTCTGCAAACCGGGTTTGCAAAAGTTTGTCCAAAAGGTTGCAATAATATTCAAAATTAATTGTTTTACCAGTTTGCAAGTAATCCACAAACAACATTCCTTTCGCATCCCAAAAAACTGATGCCATAACCATCTTAACCGATTTCCGGACACGAACTCGTTTCGAAGCCGATCAACCAGATTCACACCACTCTTTAGCCTCTTGTTTTGATTCAGGATCATGATGATAGACCCAAGTCTCATCCATAGTGATGAATCAACGCACAATATCCACTTTATCCTTTTTAAAACGCTCCAAATGTTGCTGAGTAAGTCGCATTCGAATGTGTTTTTGTTCCATTGTTAGCGAATGCAGCACCCATTGTGCACAGCTTTCTAAAACCCAAAATTTCACTTAAAATATGGCTCATACTGCCTAATGAGGTGTGTAGAGCCTCTATTAAATCTCGCTCAGTCAATCGACGATTTTCCAAAACCATATTCTGTATTTTGGCTATGATTTCTGGTGTTGATGCGCTTTTTGGACGTCCTTCACGTGGATCGTCTTCAAGGCTTGTACGACCACGTTTAAATTCAGCAACCCATCTTTCTACTGTTCTAATTGTAGGTGAACAATCATTATACACTTTTAACATTCGTTCGTGAATTTTTTTTGGTGCTACACCTTCCAAAAATAAGAATTTAATCACTGCACGATATTAATTTTTTTCCATCGTAAATAAATACTGTGACATGGCGACACTAAGGGGCTTCTAAACAAAGAATGAATCGACAGATTGAAAAGAAACTTCACATACGTTCATATGAAGAGTGTACTAACAAAACAAAAAAAAATTTTGGCTAGTGGCAACGCCCTCTATTATCGAACGACAAAACTTATTGAACATATTAACACCCAGACACAGAACACCATACAACAGTTCATGCACACAAATGTTTGTCCTGGGTGGGAATCGAACCCCCGACCTTCGGTTTGACAGTCAGAGTCGTTAACCACCAAGCCAACTGGCCTGTCACCCAACTGGCCTGTCGAATAAAGACTAGAATCCTCATGCTAGTATTCTTTGATATATTATATATCAATTAACACTGCGAGGTCATGTCAGCAGTCATCGTGTCATCACAGAAAGCAAGTGAAACGTTAACCGCAGCCGCCGCAAGAATGCTATTGCATATCTCTTTAGTTTACCAAACCTGTTTATGAGATGTAATATTTTTTTATCCCTTATACAGGCGATCAGCTGTTTAAACAATTAATGAGTAACCGGCACCCTTAAAGTAAACTTTTTAGTATAGATACATTAACCTTAGTGTGGAGTTCATTTTATCCTTTAGGATGTACTACTATAAAAATCGGCATTATTATGTATGTATTTATTCTGTGTCTGGTTATAAATATCTTTATAAGTGTTTATTTCAGAATTAGTAACCAGTTTTGTGGTTTCCATAGTACAAGCTCTGTTTATAGTATCAAAAGGCCACGTATATAAGAAACATATATGACGACATCTAAGACGCAAGCAACAATCCTTCACCGCCCGCCCCACAATGATGGCGACATCTATGAACGAATAAACACGCGAGAATCCTACATCGCGATATCGAAGTTTTCTCAGGATTTGACATATATACAACCATCCAAAATCAACAATACAACCGCGGATGATCTTCGCTTTTAAATAGAGTCTCATACCTCCCTCCTTCATTCATCCCTGAATACTGATGGAACTTACTTAGAGTCTTCATAGGTGGGTATCTCCTGGAACTGTTCCAAGGGGGAGCACTCATTGTTGACGCTGCATATGAAGGACTGCATGAAGGTCAGAACTCCAGCACTAGGGAGCGCTCGAGCCGGGAACGTGCCTGGGAATTGTACATATATACATTAATATAAGCTAATATTATAAAGATAGATATTTGTATGTTTTTATTAGGATTCCGTAAGGTAAAAAGGGACCCGTCGGTCTGTCTGTCTGTCCGTCTGTCACCAGCCTGTATCTCATGAACCGTGATAGTTAAACAGTTGAAATTATCACAGATGGTGTATTTCTTTTGCCACTCTAACAACAAATACAAAAAAAACAGAAAAAAAATATTATAGCGGACTCCCATAAAACAGACATAATTTTTTTGCCGTTTTCATTATTTCTATTTGTTATAAAAATACTCAAAAACTACTGGACTGATTCAAATCATTTTATCGCTATTAAAAACCTCATTTATCCAGAAGTAACATTACGTATCTCATAGATCATTCGGGAACGCGGGTAAAACGGCGAGCCGGAATCTAGTATGATATACATTCGCATGGAACTTTACTGGTAAGAACTCATTAAATTGAAACCACAACATAAAGCTTATTTTCGTTTAATACAAGTAATTTTAAGTTTTTGTCTGGTAACGGACGATTACCACTCTCATGTCTATGGTGTCGTAAGAGGCGATTATAGAGTATACCGATGACCACGTGCACTTTACACTTTGCACCGAGCAGGCAACGAAAGCAAATAATTTAACAGAAATAAATACATGGGGAAAAAACGTAATCGCAAAAAACATAGTGGTTTATAATAGGAATGATATTACGACGTTTATGCTTCTGAAGTATATATTCTAGAACCATCTAGAGAAAGAAGGCGTCGGATGAAAAATCTGTGGAATCTCTTGATTGTATATAATACCGAATGGACTAGCAACTTGGCTAAATGATTGGCAACAGGGCACGCATATCATTACGCTTTAGTTTTATATTCGTATCGCTTGGAAAAACCCGCTGATACCGAAATGTTTTAAATTATAAAAAGTATTCGAAAAATGTTTCACTATATATTAAGGAATCACAAGCCTCAGCTTTTTTGTTTTTTATTTTACTTCTGACGGGATTGCGATTGGCCTCAAAACATCGAGCTAAATAAATACTCCTAGACAACTACCTACTAGCCTATTTCTATCTCTGCATGCTATGGTCCCCTCCAATCGAACACTACACATTAAATATTCTGTGTGTTTTAATTTTGAACTGTTAGCGTGAAGCTTCTGTTGGAGATCCATACATAAATAAATAAAAAGTAAATAAGATAGTATAGGTAATGTACTTACACGTAGGGAAGTCTTCATTGTCTACATTTATTCTAACTATATACAAGCTAAGCATAATTAACGAGGCCCACAGAATTCCCGCGAGTGTCACCTGTAACAACAAAAACAAATTAACAAAAAAAAATCCTGGGAATTATCATAACGGTCACATGGTGTGGTTAGGTACGCTGGCTGCCAAAGGTCGTGAGTTCGATTCTTAAACGGAACATGAATGAACATGTCTCTTTGTAGGGGGTCTGATTGTCAATATGTATTTAAAATTATTCTATGTAATATAGTTCTATATAGATTGACAGATCATTGGGTAACTGGTTTATATAGTAAACATTCTGCGATGTTTGTGATCAGAGGCCTGTGGACGCACATCTATCGCAAGCTTCAGCGTATCGAGTGCGCCAAAAGGTGGTTTGTATAGAAAACTGAACACCGTGACGTTGCGCAATGTTTAATTTTCCATTGCAATGGTTTTTGGCCCACTCGATACGATGGCGATACGCGAACGATAGCAGTTCGTGCTTAGGGCGCAGGTGGTCGTGCGTTAAGAAATGTTCTCGACCAAACAAAGCAGATCTTGTACTATGTTATCCAGACGCTATCCCCCTCAAGTTGCAGCAGCCGCTAAGTAACTATTGGTTTGTTCCGACACCTGCACTCAAGAGCCAGTTCACACCTAGCTTTGTGCTTACCGCCTACGACCATCACTTACGATGAAATTGTAGTCAAATATAAGCCTATGCAAAGTCAGACCAAATTATTATTATGTTACATTTTATTAGTTAGGAAGGAAAATGAGAAATACAAGTATAAGTGAAATCTTGCTTTGAGTTTCTTGCCGGTTCTTCTCGCGACTTCTGAACTGGTGGTAACTTCAAAAGTCTTTATAAGTGGTCTTCTAGGGAGATATCTGAACGAATTTGTTTGAGAGAGAAATCGCTTACTATCTTAATTGCTCTCTAGTATCCAATGCCAAAAATTAAAAAAGAAGAAGTAGTTCTTACCGGATTCCGTTTCCGTATGAGGTAGTCCTTCCAGAGCAGCAGTCGGTACTGCCGCCCGGACGCCATGGCGAGTGTGGGCCGCGCCGGCGCCACCAGCCATCACTTTTGCAAAAAAAAAAAAAAAACATAATTATATAAAATGCATTAGAAAAATATTGAATTAATTAAAACTAGCGGTTTCACCCGCGTTCCCGGCGGATGTAACATTTTCCCGACACAAAATGTATCCTAAGTGTTATTCCAAGAAATTTTCTATAAAAGTGCCAAGTTTCATCCAAATCCGTTTGGTAGTTTTTGTGTGAAAGAGTAAAACATCCATACATACAAACTTTCGCATTTATAATATTAGCAGGATAAACAAATTTTATATAACAACCATACACATATTTCTGGGTGGAGTCAAACCCATGATATGCGAGGTGATGGTCAAGATATCTAAACACCATGCGGACTGGCCCGTCAATATATCTTGAGTACCTACAGCATGGGGTTCTTCAAGAAGGGTGTGAAGATATTTACATGGTCGACAAGACGCGATTGATACCCTGTTGTATAGGTTGCGGTGACCGTTTACCATCAGACGGGTAAGTTTGTTTGTCGCCTTAGTGGCATTAAATAAATATTTCGCTAAGTATTTATTCTGCGGTTATTATACTATGTAGTATCATGCAATAAGGCTCAGAGTATTTGCAATAAGTGCTATTTACCTTTAAAATCGTGACAAGTGGGTGTTAGCATCTATATGTAAGACTAGGTACCGTTCCGTGGTTTTACTTGTGATTCCAAGAGATCTGATTTCTCGGGGTTATAACATAACCCAGGTATGGGCAGCCTTTGACATGTTGAGGGCCAAACTTTAGCGTGCAAATACGTCGCGGGCCGCGTTTAAAAGTACTTAGTGCATTATCTGATACGATCTATATATGATCGATTTAGTAAATGAGTTATATGATTGCCATAGTATGTACTAACTCTGCGGGTAATATGAAGTACCCTATTAACCTGCTAATTTACATACGATCTTATGTCCCAGTTATTCTCTGGCCACTTATGGTTTCCACTGTTGAGTTAAAGATAGGAACCGGAAATATATTGTACAGTTTGGATAAATCAAACATTATTGTTACAATCCGATGTGTTGTTCCACAATGAACAATGACGATATTGTGACTGTTTCGAACAACATTAACACATGGCGTCGATTTGGTGGATACGCTTTACAATATGGTTGTCATTTCCGAGGAAAGTCTGCGAAGTACATTTTAATGACTCATGTATGAAAACGAAATTTAAATATTCTCATTCAAATAAGCACAGTAAATACAAAAGCACTTATGAATTGTCTGACGGTAATATCGAATGGTTATTTTTCTGAGAAGAGATTATTTATTATGTTATAAATAGTTTAATGCAAATAGGAATTAATAGAAGATAAGTCATTGTATTGTACCTGAAATGTATCTCTAATGAGGGTGACCTATTCATTTCATGAATAATCCCTCTATTAAATAATAAAGAATAAAAATATAAAAAAAGTAGTAGGTACTCTAGCTTCGAGGAAATTACATGGAAATAGAAATAATAGCCCTTCTTAGTATTCCTGCAGTAGATACTGACAGATATTCTCTCCTTTCCTTTATTATTTGTTGGTTATGTCAATGTTATTGTGTTTTGTATTGTGTTAGCCAGGCTCCAACACTCGATAACGGATCATAATTATTATTCTGTTTTGTACCCAGATTCCCTTCGTATATCGTCAACTAACGTGACATTGGCGGAATTGTGCTACTGGCAGCAGTCGCCATTTTAATTAAAGAAGAAGAAGAAGTATTGCTGCAGTTGAGTAAAAAATGGGACCACACGGGAAGCACCAGCTTTCAAATAAAAAAAGAATCGGTTAAAAATGTACAATTGTAAATGATCGCCCCATTAATAAAACAAAATTAACTATTTTTAAGGCTACATGAAAATACAGCTATAAATCTGCCAAACTGCATTGCAGTTTGTCGGGAGTTCCTTAGGCGTCTGTTCTATGTATCACGTAATGGGCTATGGTGGGCTAATGCCCTGTAATGAAGATGTAGGTATATAAGCTGTGCATATCGATAGTAGATGTGGATGGGGACTGAAAAAAGTGTTGGGCTCTAGTTAAAAAAAGAACAGAGTAATCAGCAAAAAAGAAAGATCCGCATTCTAAATTCTACTCTAGAATTTCACTATTATAGGACAAAAGTAATTCCAGCCGTTTCTATCTAACCCCATAGAAATGCCTGACGGTGAAAAGTGCGAAAGTTATCGGTATTTCTTTTTAGTCGTCTTTGACACTTTAGAGAGGAGTTATGGTGGTATGTCTCTGCTATCAAGTAGCATAAATAAAATTTATAAATGTTAGTATTAAAATGAAGTGAATTAAGGAATAGATATGTAAAATGTATCTTCCCCTCGGTTTAAGATTGAATTCCGTAGCTTCGGTAACAGTGCCGAAACAGGAGACTGCAGAAATGTTTTTGAATTCATTGAAGAAATATGTCAAATTATTTTCCACTCGGATGATGGCCGACTTCCTTTGCTTCACGTAACAGTACCGAAACAGAAGTAAACTATAGAAATTATTCTTAATTCTTGGAAGGGATTTTGGAAATCTTTTCAAGGTCGGGAAGAAAAACAATTTCCATATCAAATATGGAGTTATTGTCGCTATACATTGGTCACGCCACGTCGCACGCGCTGACATTAGTCGCGATTGTCGGCAGGAAATGACAAAACACTTACAGACAGACTGACCAGTTATTATATAAGTAGCTATTATATTTGTGTTCACCATGAAGGCCGGAGGTAGGTAAGAACAATATGATTTGTCGCGGATTACATCGCGAGGCCGCTGGTACGATTCTCGTTGTGTGGTCATAGTTATGTGGGAATGAAAGTGTAGTTGTTACCTATAAGCATTATTCTAGATATATAACTAAATAAATGTACTTAGACATGTCTTACACACGGCAATTTTATTCCATACCAAACAGAATTTGTACTATTGAAACCAGATCTTATATCTAATCTATAATATTCCTAATATTACATTGTTTTTCCCTACAATCGAATATAACTTAGACTAATTTAGGCACTGCAGAGGTAATAGGCAGCCTTTGTGAGTTCGTTCAGTGAATACATCTATGTTCTTAAAGCTTCGCAAATAGATATTTTACTCTGTATTACTTGGTTTGTATACCTATGCTTTGGGCCTGACCACATGCTCGAAGGTGGTGGATACTTCTAGCAGGTCTATTCCGTCTATTCAATCTGTTTTAACATGAAAGAAACTTATTTATAAGTAAAATAAACGCCACCGGTTAATTACTATTGAATTTCAAGATCATTTATTCAATTTAAGCTCTTATAGGGCATTTATAAAGGTCAAATATACTGGAGTTAGTACTGATTCAGAAGTCAATTCCTAACTGAGAAGTATCGGCAAGAAACTTAGTAAAGAAATTTCTGTTTGGCGGTCGGCGAGGTAACAATATTGTGACGCTAGTGCGTCGACTCAGTGACAGCGGGTCTAATACGTCCTGAAGATGCTTCGTGTAGAAGCGAAACACGTGTCGATTTCCTATTGAGTTTCCTTAGTAAAGAAACCTATTTTTCTGTCTGTTTTGAATATTTTTTTACAAATTTTTAATGATATATATTACTAGCGTTCTCCAGCGGGTTCACCGGCGTTCCCAAGGGATGACACATTTTCCCGAGATAAAAAGTAGCCTATGTTACCCCTTATAACATCAGTTATCGGCCAGAGAAGTCCTGTCAAATCGTTTAATACACACATCCACGCATCGATTAATAATATAAATAGATTATAAAAAGCCTTCGTAAAACAACAATGATTTAAAAATAAATATTATATACTAAATGGGGTCAATGGTCTATAATATGTCATTAATTAACGTCAAATAAGTGTGTCATCGACTACCTCATTTCCGTAAAAATACAGGTTCGTGACAAGGATTGTTTATCTATCTATCTATCTAATACCTTTAAACGAGCAATTCATGTATTAGGGTCTCGGAAACGGCTCCAACGATTTTCATGAAATTTAGTATGCAGGGGGTTTCGGGGGCGTTAAATAGATCTAGCTAGGATTGATTTTCAGAAAATGTCGTTTTATCCGTGTTTTTAGGCAATGAAAACAGCTACAATGTCATTAGAAGGTAAGTTTTCAATTTACATATTTTGTGAGAAAAACTGTTATTGGGAGCCCTTTATTATCGTATCTAATTCGTATCTAGGTTTATATGACAGTGCTTTAAAAAAGAGAATACGGTAGAAGTCATGTTAGTTAAAAAATCCCGAGCAATGCTCGGCCATTTTCATACATTAAATTAAATGATGATGAAAAGACTAAAGTTTGGATGCTCGCGTAAAATCTACTTAACGGATTTCGATGAAACAGACACTTGGCACATAGATAGCTTATATCCTGGATATATTTTATACCGGGTAAATGTTTACTCGGCAACGTGGGTGAAATCCGCGGGGACAGTTTTCTAATACATAATAATAGTGATTTTTTCATTTTATTTCATACATGCTCGTGTTGTCATGTCTAGGTGAAAATATAATAATGAATATACAACGTGGTGTTTTTTTTTTGGCACATTTCTTTTATAGACGGCCATTTGATGTTTTTTTTTCTTTTTTATACCACATTGGCCGACAAACAAGCAGACGGTCAAACTGATGGTAAGTGGTCACCGCCGCTCATGGACATTTGCAACACTAGGGGGCATCCCCAATGCGTTGTCGGCCCTGAGAAGTGAAGTTATTAAGTCTCAGGAGCCTGTACCATCCCTGTCCCATGAACCCCAAGTTGTTAGTTTCTGGGAACACAGACGAGGGGAGATAATTCCAATCTTTAGCTGTGCGCATGAGGAAGTAAGCTGCAAAGCGCTTCGTGCGAATTGGTGGTAAGTCTACAACATAAGGGCGAAAACTCTCCCCACGCCTAGTAGTCCGACGACGAAAAGGTGATGGATGAACTAAGTCGTGAAGTTCCAAGGCACACTCACCAAAATGCATCCGAATTAAATCTTTCGAACCGCGGGTGAAGCCGCGAGACGGTAGCTAGTGATCGTATAAACCTGCAAATTGTAAGTATTTGCATTGGTACGTGATTATAAAGATGTAAGCGGCCACATATCTGTAATTGTGGAAACGTGACGCTGGTGGTAATAACACCACAATGCCGTGTCAAGGCAATTGTTATCTACCACCTAATTATACTAATGCAGTTCGTTATGTGGAATGTGAAGCGCCATATTTGTATTTAAATTAATCGGTTTATATTTGATCACAGCGGCCGTCTTAGCAAATCCTTTTGCAGGATTTTTCAATAGATTTTTTGAATAGATTTAATATTTTCTTTTTTATAATTATATATTTAAAGAAGTAATAAAAAAAATTAATAAATGGATTAATAATAATTGATTTATTTATCGGACAACTTGAGTTCTGTGAATTTTGTGAAATTAATAAATAAACTAGAATAAGTACGAAAATTCACTTTATTAAATAAAATGCAACGGACTATCTTACTAATACTGTTGTGATGTGAAAGTTTGAGAGGGTGTGTTAGTTTGTTATAGCTCACCTCTGTTATAGCTGGTCGGTATCAATTTGGTGGTAAAATTTGGCTTATAGATAAAACATAATTGGGATGAAAACACAGAAAAATATATATCCTTAGGTGAGAGTAGTTGAAATATAATGAAAACATCTCTTTTAAAGCTCCCGACGAAAAGCAAATGTCAAACAAAAATATGGCCGCCATTTTACTGCATCTGACAGCGGATGTCATGCGTATTTTATTTAATAATGATCGATGACCATAGATGTATTTTATGTGACGTGTACATTAATGAAACAAACATACATCATTTACAATGACAATAAAGGTAAACTAAAAATTTTAGTATCACGCAAAAAGTACTAATTCGATTTGGATTTGTCCATCCAGACTATGAGATCATATGACGCTTTTCATCCCGGAAAAATGTGACATCCCTCGAGAACGCGGGTAAACCCGCAGTGGAAAGCTAGTCGCTTATATGATCATGCCTTTTATCTACCATGTCATATTTAATATAACATTTATAATTGTAAAGTATTATCACGCAGATAAAATCTTTAAAAGTGAAGCATTGATTGTACATGATTAGCATGTCGTTACGTTAGGTCGGCTCTCATCTCATCACCGTCATCGGCTCAGCTCGGCTGGGCTCGGCTCGGCGCGCAATCATGGAATTATAGCAAATTATAGTGCATAGTGCGCACCGGACCGTGGGCACGTGGGAGGGGAAAAAACGTGGAAATATAGGTAAGCCACTTTGTGTATTTATACTTTTTTGAAAGTCACGCGAATCTTTGATGATTGGGACATTACAACTTGTTGTTGTACACGTCATATTTATGATAATACGTTTTTTTTAAATGACGCCTCAACTTATGCTAGTTGAGCACCGCCATCTGTGGATATTTGGAACACTAGAGGCATCGTCAAAACGTTGTCAGCCCTTAAACGTGAAGTTGTTAAGTATTCACGTAAGTATTTCACTGGCACCCTTACGAAACACAGTAATTCAAGTGCACTACTGCTTCACGGCGGAAATTGGTAAGGTGGTAGGACTTCCCGGACGAACTCTGCACTAAGAGCTCTACTACTTCTCCCCTTTTAGCATATTGGGCGCAAGGAGCAGTGCGAGATTAAACACAAACTTAAGCCTATAATAAATCATATTGATTTGATTCGTATAAAATGTCAAATGTCACCCGAACCATAATAACAAATCAATTGACACCTCATTCATGAAAATTGGCTCATTAGGCTCGATTCTGTAAGAAAAATTACACTAACTCGGGGATGTTTCGTCGCGGCCTCCGTGCTCTGTCTCTTTCGGTAACTACGCTAATACTACTAATCACGTGAGAGATAAGCTCTCCGAGGCCTCCGTGAAGCGGCAAGCCGATGAAGTTTGTATAACTGAATAAGGGGGCAGTATTGTAGTCTACCGTGTATAAAACATCATAACACTTCCTATTGGCTCTGCCGTAGTCGGGTAAAACCGATTTATTCCGAATAAACAATCCTGCATGAATTCACATCGATTCGATTAGTAAAGGTTAAACTATTTGTACACGAGTAAGTCAATATATGGTATTCTATTTTTAATCAAGCACTTGTTATCAAATAAAAAAGCACAGTAAAAAACAAAGGTTAATAACATAATAAATAAAAACAGCTGGTAATTTATCGGTAGATAAATATATCTGCAGATATATAAGTAGATATATTCTTTATACGTATGTATGTATTAAAAGGTTATAACTTGTCTATATTTGTTTCTTTTTATGCAACAAATTCATCATATTCCTAATATTAAAAACGCGAATGTTTGTGATGATGGATAAATACATCCATAATAATACATACATATCCTGGGACATTCTTTACACACGGCCATCTGATCCCAAACTAAGCAGAGCTTGTACTATGGAAACCAGTTAACTGATATACTACATATACTTTCTATAATTATAATTTCTAAATACATACTTATATAGATATTTACACCCAGACACAGAACAAATAGACATGTTCATGCACACAAATGTTTGTCCTGGGTGGGAATCGATCCTATGGGTCTATGTAACATAGATAAATCGATAGCTTGTTAAGTAAGCAATTCATTGCCAAGGATTATTATCCTCAAAATTATCTTACTAATATTATAAAAGCCAAAGGTTGTGATGATATGACATGTTTGTTACTCTTTCACGCAAAAAGGATTTGGATGGAACTTGGCACAGTACGAGTGAAACCGCGGAATAAAGAGCTAGTCAATACTAATAATATTATAAAGAGGAAAGATTTGTATGTAAGTACGTTTGTTACTCCTTCACGCAAAAACTAGTAAACGGATATGGATAAAACTTGGCACATAGATAGAGCATATCCTAGAATAACATATAGGTTACTTCTTATCCCTGGAAAATGTGATATCCCTCAGGAATGCGGGTAAAACCGCGGGGGACAGCTATATTCGATGAAATAGGTTGTCACGATCAACATTTCCGCTTAAACTGAGAATCATCGCGAGTATTGCGCTCAGTATAGTATTACATGTTGGATAATTGAGATAATAGTACCTATGTGTATCAAACGGCGGATGAGTGAACGCAGGATGTTTAGAATGGCGTGTAATCGTTAAACCCTACATTGTCACTCATTGATTTACCATTGCTTGTAACTGTACAATACTGGATTGTATTTTAAAAACGTTGAATACTACTTTTTTAAAATGCAATAATAGGGTAGTTACTTGGTGTTAAGAGACTCTGGCCGCCTCACCAGAGGTCGTTACACACGACTCTGGTCCCAAATTAAGCAGAGTTTTTACTACGGAAACCAGATAACTGATATACTACATATATTACGGTATTTTTTTTGCTAAAAACATACTTATATTGATATTCACACCCAGACATGTTCATGCACACAAATGTTTGTCCTGGGTGGGAATCAAACCCGCGACCTTCGGTTTGGCAGTCAGACTCACTAACCACCAAGCCAACTGGTCTGTCAACAATTAATTTACATAAAATGTTATTTCTTTATTTGAATAGGCCTTCAAAGGCACTTATGAATGACTCAGACTCTAACGCCGGTTCAGAAGACATAACAAGAATGACCAGTTATATAAAATGAAATAAGTAAAGAAAACATTTGGGCAAAAGGGCCTTTATAATATATCAAACTAACTGTCCCCCGCGGTTCCACCCACGTTCCTCAGAGATGTTACATTTAACACATAAAACAAGTATGTGTGTTAATCTAAGTTATACTATAGTTATCTATGTGCTAAGTTTCATACAAATCCGTTTAGTAGTTTTTGCGTGAGAATAACAAACAACCATTTATTATTGAAGATAAAAATGTATGGAAATAGCTGCTCTCTGCACAGTGCACCTCTAATTTTCTTGTTTAAGTTGTAAGTAATTATTGTCATTTTCTATTTTGTAGTCTTGTTATTTTTTTTTTTTGTTTTCTTTTTTTTTTTTTTTTTTTTTTTTTTGAATGTTAGCTTTATTAAGTATTTTGTAATTGTTAAATATAAAAATATGTAAAATTGATATTATAAAATAGCCAAAAAGTCAGAATAGATAAAAAAGAATTTAATAAAATAAAAAAGAATGTAACCTTGCTGAGTTTCTTGCCGCTTCAGTAACTTTAAATTTGACCTTCATAAGTGCCTTCTGAGGGCCTAAACTGAATAAATGGTTTTGAATTTTGAATTATCACATACTTTCGCATTTAGAATATTGGTACAAGTAATAGGTCATCGCAGAACGCAAAATAAAGCCGGTTACAGAAGCCTTAAGTATAATATCTATATAAAATATACATTTCCTTCAAAAACCCATAATTCATTTCCCAATATCACCTAATGTTTACAATATAAATCGTAGCAAGAAAATAATCTATTCTTTATTAGCATACATATATGTATAATTCTTCCGTCCGTGTGTATGTTAGTGAACTCCTCCTAAACGGCTAGAGGAAATTTTTTGTGTGTTTCAGTGGATTCGAGAAAGGTTTAGATTCACAATTGGACCAGTAGGTGGCGCTGCGATCGAATTCATGCATTTTTGTATGGACTTATTTCGACAGGATATCGTCTGTCCGGACAGCTAATATTATAAAAAATATCGAAAGAACCGTCGTGTCTGTAAATAAAACTGATTGCGGTTGAGGGAATGTAACACCATACAATAGTAACATTGAAACTTTGCCTGGTTTTACAATTAACTCTAACGTAGCTTTCATCAAAATCGGCTCAGGTAAATACAATTTTTTTTTTTTTTATGCTACTTGGGCCGACAAACAAGCAGACGGTCCTATGGACATTTGCAACACTAGGAGCATCGCCAATGCGTTGTCGACCCTGAGACGTGAAGTTGTTAAGTCTCATGTGCCTGTAATTTCACCGGCCCCCTTACCTTTCTAATTACCTTTGGTAAAGTTATCAGACGAAGTTGCGGGTACAGCCAGTTTAAAATATGCAAATAAAAACGAAATGTACAATGTATAGGTGTATACAAATAGCAGGTTTGGTGGCTTTTGATAATTTTTATACATCGGTTAGTGTGCCAAGGTCTAGTCAAGACTGTCTACTCAGACAGTTATGACATTTTTATGTCAGAAGGCTGACAAGCTGACAGGCTGTCAAACTGATGGTAAGTGGTCACCGTAGCCTGTATATTAGCAATACCAGGAGAGTGTGTTTTGCCTTATATAAGGCGAAGAAGGCAAGTGATTCACAAATAAAGATATTTGACAGGCCAGTTGCCTTGGTTAGCGACTCTGACTGCCAAGCCGAAGGTCGCGGGTTCGATTCCCACCCAGGACAAACATTTGTGTGCATGAACATATCTGTTTTGTTCTGTGTCTGGGTGTAAATATCTATATAAGTATGTATTGAGAAAAAAAATAGTGTATGTAGTATATCAGTTACCTGGTTTCCATATTACAAGCTCTGCTTAGTTTAGGATCAGATGGCCGTGTGTAAGAGAATGTCCCGGGATATTTATTTATATTTTCTTCTATCTACACTATAATAGTATGCCGTTAAACAAATGTTTTTTAAAACATACTCTAAGCCATAACACTGTGAAACCCTTCCATTAGATACCTATGACATGGATGGTTTATGAATTAATAACTGTCCATCTTACACGTCCGCCATATTGGTTTAGAATGACGTCACTTTCCTAATAGTGAAATGTCAACAGAAACAATTGAATGTGCAAAATTTCAATAATTATTATAATTGAAATCTTATTGCCAATCAATTGACAGAGCTATCTAAAATCTTTACACTCATAAAACTATGAATCATCCTTTCTATTATAAAGCCTTTAAGAAATAATAAATATCCTCAGGACTTCACACATGGTTACCTGATTCCAAACCAAGCAGAGTGTACTGCTTGTAGTATGGCTACCAGGTAACTGATATACTTCATATACAACTTTTTAAATACATACTTATAGATACTTATACCCAGACACAGAGCAAACAGACATGTTCATGCACACAAATGTTTGTCCTGGGTGGGAATCGAACCTAAGCCTGCGGCTTGGCGTGTCCCTAACCAACTTTTTTTTCATACCACATGGGCCGACAAACAAGCTGACGGTCCACCTGATGGTAAGTGGTCATCGCCAATGCGTTTCCGACCCTGAGCCGTGAAGTTGTTAAGTCTCATGTGCCAATTTCACGGGCCCCCTTACCATTCTAACCGAAACACAGTAATACAAGTGCACTTCCGCTTCACGGCAGAAATGGGTAAGATGGTAGTACTTCCCCGGACGAACTCTGCACTAACCGCTCTACTACTGACCCGTAAAAAAATTTAAAGGTGATATTTATTTAGGTGGTATTTATTTATATACGAGAGTTACTTAAAGTAAAGCGGTTCGAAAGTCAGCCTTCAACTGAGAAGAACCGGCAGGAAACACCGCAAGGTAAACTGCATCTTTTTTGTGTTCAAAGATTAATAACAACAAAAACAACGCAAATATATTTCCAATAAAGCGAGATAGAACATAAAAGTTATATGTATAAAGATATTTGGATTATTTTATAACTGTAATTTCAATAAATAAAAAAAATATATAAACAGTCGATCTAATCAAAAAATAAAAACTCGATCGTTCTCAAGAATCGTTTATTCACAAAAAAGTATAAGTGTACGATTTTACTCTAAGACCTTTCAAATTATTTATGAGAAGTTTTTGCGAAGACAATTATTTATTAATTAATTTAATTAAAATACAGGACAGCCAAGTCGTAAATTTGTTTGATAAAAAGTTAGAAATTATGAAAAACACAAATTACGTCAATAAAATCAGATGTCGATAGTCGCTTTAGTAACTTTGACCTCCATAAGTCCTCTCCGAGGGTCTAAACTGAACAAATGGCATTTTTAGTACAAGTAGCTGAACACTTATAATAATGTTGTGACATAATGATGATTCAGCAATTTATTCGATATTGTGGTTCAGCCTATTATTACGAATCGCCACATGACAACTTCGCTGTACCTACCCCTTGCTGGGTACTTTGTAGTACCCCTTGACTGGTTATATAGTACCCCCTTGTTGGGTACTACATTGAAGTTAAAGCCCATATTCCAGGATCAACTCCTGCGAACCTGTTCTATCTAGGTTTCGTGTTTACCACAACCGACCACATAATCATACTATCTGTAGACAGTGGTCAAATAAGCCTTTCCATGGAGGAAGGGTGGCGGTGAAATTACAAGCACACTAACGCGTTGTCGACCCTGATACATGAAGTTGTTAAGTGTCATGTATCTGTAATTTCACCGAGCCCCTTTCTGGAAATGGCTAAAGTGGTAGTCCTACTCGGTCGAACTCTGCACTATGAGCTCTATATACCTTTAAAACAGTTAGCAACAGACATTGCAGAACAAAAATATGGCAAAAAACAACAGTAAGTTATTGCACATTCCTGTTCATCGTATTTTGTACCTTCAAATGACAACTTGGTATTGTATTTTGGTGATCAGACTTTTGTTGTAGACCGTACCTGGAACTCAGTTGTTCAAGGAAAAGAGCAACAAGATTATGCTCTCTCAAGAAGATAAACAATAATGAATTTATCACTAATTGACAAAGGATGCTTAGCGCACAATCAACTCTAATTTGTTTTGTTAACAAGAATATTTACCTACCTATTGTTTGTTACCCGACTGCAGAGAGGAAGTCGCCTGAGTGGGAAATTTACAATACTAGCTGTCCCCCGCGGTTTCACCCGCTTTCCAGAGGGATGTAACATTTTCCCGGCACAAATAGTATCCTATGTTACTTCTAATACTTCCAAGAAGATGTGTACAAAGTTTCATGATGATCGGTTAAGTAGTTTTCCGTGAAAGCGTAACAAACAAACTTACATTCACATTTATAATATTAGTAATAATAGTAGTTACCAGATAACTGATGCTCATCTACGGTAACTAACAGCGATATACTACATATACTGTTTTTTAATACAAACATCCGTATCCTGTATACGGATGTTCGTAACGTGTATCGTAAATTATGGATCCATACTTTACGACACAACCTGTATAGATATTTATTTACACCCAGACATTTTCATGCGCCTAAATGTTTGTCTTGGGTGGGAATCGAGCCCACCTACTCCATGGCAAGCAGGGTCTCCAACCACCAACTGGCCTTTTATACACCATTGGATCATTAAGTGGACCTTATTTTAAAAGCTATTAGGTTGAATTTTATTTGGCATTGCTAAATGTCAAAAAAGGACAGCCTTTATGGTTACTAGTATTTTGGTCACAATTTGCAACTCGAAGTGAATCAAGGCGAGTCAGGTCAAGCCGGTTATATGTTCCGATACCGACAATTACATAATATTGAATTATAAAGAACTAGCTTCCGTCCCGCGGTGTCACTCACGTTACCGAAAGAATTAATGCTTTCCCGAATATTTATTATACTTAAAAAAATTTTTTTTCATCAATACTTGTATAGATATTTGCACTCAAACAAAACAGACAGATATGTTTATGCATCTCTAACCATCACTCTACAATAATGTAGCTTTCTAACAGTAGTAAAAGATTCTTGAATTCGGATAAGTTTGAGTCGGTTTTGGTTATTGCCTTCATCCAAACATACAAACTTTAACATACTAGCTGCCTCCGGCGGTTTTACCCGCGTTCCCTAGGGATATCACATTTTTCCGGGATTTAAAGTAGCCTATATGTTATTCCAGGATATGCTCTATCTATGTGCCAATTTTCATCCATATCCGTTTAGTAGTTATTGCGTGAAAGAGTAACAAACATACTTACATACAAATCTTTCCCCTTTACAATATTAGTCTAGACTAGCTGTCCCCCGCGGTTTTACCCGCGTTCCCGAGGGATGTCACGGTAAGCCTATATGCTCTATCTATGTGCCAAGTTGCAGCTAAATCCGTTTGGTAGTTTGTGCGTGATAGAGTAACAAACATCCATACATACAAATTCACGTATTTATAATATTAGTAACAAGTATAAATTACTTCAAGCAGGCTTCGAGTCTTCATTGTTGTTAATAACCGCGTCAAAAATAGGCCAAGTTCAAACTGAACCTATGAGGAAATATTGTGAGACAATTGCATTTTTTTAAATTATAACATGCGACACTAACATTATGCGAACAATATTAATTTGAATTAAAAACATAAAATTTACATAGCTTTTTGGTAAACAACAATTATTATAAGTGTAGAGATATTAAAGGGATAGGTGAAGGGCACTGGTAGATATAATAACTGCAATATAATTTACCGTGAAATAAAAAAAGAAGATCATGGTTTGCACGACACTGCTTGGGTGTAGCGCTCGCTCCAGCAGGACACATCTTTATGTACAAAATCTTATTTTGAAAAGTGTAATTGCTGAGTTTATTGCCGGCTCTTCTCAGTAAAAGAAACCTTCCGAACCGGTGTTAGAGCCTGACCATTCATAAGTGCCTGTGAAGGCCTATTTGAATAAATATTTCATTTCATTTTTTTTTATACCACGTGGGCCGACCAACAAGCGGACGGTCCACCTGATGGTAAGTGGTCACCGCCGCCTATGGACATTTGCAACACTAGGGGCACCGCCAATGCGTTGTCGACCCTGAGACGTGAAGTTGTTAAGTCTCATGTGCCTGTAATTTCACCGGCCCCCTTACATTTCTAACCGAAACACAGTAATACAATTGCACTACTGCTTCACGGCGGAAATGGGTAAGGTGGTAGTACTTCCCCGGACGAACTCTGCACTAAGAGCTCTACTACTCTTTCATGCTTTGGTCATTGAAGGAACAAAGTTTTGGAAAACACAAGCCTTGGGCTGTATGGATATGATTTTATACTAGGTTCCGCCCCGCTGCTGTTTGAATCGTGTTCCCCAGACTTAAACACTAGACTTTATTTTTGCCACAATGTCAAAATATAGTTCTTCTTAGTAAAATGGTATGTGTGGCACTTCCTGGCAGGGCTTATAAAAGTTATATGGATTCATATCTCGAGAACTAGAGCACCTAGCTTTTGAACCAGGGCGCGACAAAATCAGATATTCGAGGACAAAATAGGACAAATTAGGAACAAAATAGCGATAGACTTGGAATTCACATCCGTGATGGTGGACTGCATAAAGAACTTTATTTTATTGTCTACTGAGTTAAAGATAATTTAATAGAAATGTAAGTTGATAAAGGTTTGTTCTTTGTATAAAAAATATAAAATGAAGAAACACGATAGAAGTGATACCTTTTTATTACATGTAGTATTTACCCCAACCAATTTCGTCACACAAAAAGGTTGCGAAACAGAATTTCAAAGACTATAAGAAGCTTCACTTAAAAAAAAAGTGTAATAAGAAAAACTCAATTGCTATAAACAAATATATAATCCGAACCTAAAAGTCGACATAGAGACTTCCAAGTCGGTGGTAACTTCAGAAACTTTGACCTCCATAAGTGCCTTCCGGCCTGAACCTTTTTTTTATAAACAAAAGAAACAATAACTTTTTTTAATGTCACTAATGGCCACCAAAAAATCATCATAACATTTACCAAACATTCCTTCTGTGAAATCGTTTAGAGACGACATTTAAAAGAAAAACAAAACAGTATCTGCATAACAGATGTCAAATCAAACAAACGCTAAACAATAAAGCACTGTTTATTAAAATCCTTCTCAGAAGACAGATTGAAGATTAGACCTAAGTTTGAAGATTCAGCATACCAAGCAAATCATCAAAGATTTATTGAAAAGATGATAGTATCTTTATTTCTTTAAATATCTTAACAAAATAGCAATGAGGTATTTGGTATCTTACATGACTTTAAATCAACATGATGAATAACGCCTAGGTGGCCGTGTGGAATAAACCCTGGGTAGCGACCCGAAGGTGTTGGTTTCGATTTCAGAGTCTGACAAGGTTTCTTTTTCACCTTTTTTTTTAAATATGTAAAATGGCATGTAGGTTATAATTTTGAGACTTCTGCCCTACCTCTCCAGATATATAGGACGTGAAGATATTTTGTGTAAAAATACCCGAGTCAAACGTTATTGTTATTATTTAAGTCTCCTGCCATAGCATGTTTTTAAGGTACAGTATTTTTGCCGGATTGCCAAGAAACGGTTATTTTGTTTTGACATGAAGGTGTTAGCTGCAGAAGGCTTTTACAACCATACGCGGACAATTACATGGACGCTGAAAGCTTTCAATTAAGGGTACGTTAACCATGTTGTGTGTGCCACCTGGGGGGCTCGCATCCCACTTACAGGACGGTCTTTGTCGGCGATCAGGATTTCAGGATTGACGTAGTGTCATAACGTTAGTTAGTTAGAAACAGTAGAGTACTTAGTGCAGAGTTCTACCTTACCCATTTCCACCACAAAGCCGCAGTGTACATATACTACTGTTTCAGTTAGAAATGTAAGGGGGCCGGTGAAGTTACAGGCACATGAAACGTAAGAACTTCAGGTCTCAAGGTCGACAACGCATTGGTGATACCTCTTGTGTTGTGAATGTCCAAAGGTAATGGTAAGGTAATAACATATTCTATGGCTATGCAATTTATCCCTATTTTTTAAGCCTGATAAACGGGCAGACTGACAAACAGGTACACATGGTGGTAAGTGGTCACCGCCGCCTATATACGGATGGTACGAGGTCATCACTCTTCAACAAATGTTCTGAATTAATAAATAATGGAACTTACATTTTATCCTGAAATCCTCTCTCGGGATAAATATGATAAATTGGACGAAAATCTTTAATGTCATGGCAACACTTTTTCACATCAATCACTTGTTCTTGGTTACAATGCCATCTACTTAGCTTGTTTATTTTTTATTTTTACACCATTAACAGTGACATTGTCTAATTAAATCTACATAAATTACAATGACGTATTTACGTCATTTGATAGGTTTGTATTAATTTGTTAATAACTTGTTGTTCTTGTTGCGACGTAAACACGACAATCACACAGATGTATAGAGATTAACATCTTTCTTACAAGGACAAGGTCAGCCTCTTGGAAATGTATAAAGGTTTACTTTTTGAAGAGTTTCCAGTATATAATTAAATCCTGGGATATTCAGACATAGTTATCTGATTTTAAAGTCAGTAGAGCTTGTGCTGTGGCCCCCAGATATTTGATATACTGCATACACTACTTTGGAAATATTTTTAATTATTATACATATAGATGGGTTAGGCACCAAACCGAGCAATTTATTTTTAGTCAGGAATAAGAAAAGGTATTTAGTAAACCATAGTAAAATCATTAAAATACTCTTATTACCTCAAATTATTTATATATTGTTTTAGATTTAACATATTTTAATTTTTCATACTACTTATCCGCTCCCTATGTCAGCAAAAGTTAAAAAAAGATTACCACTACCTACCAAAACAAAGACTTAATATAACCTGCTTACATAATACATTCAATTAAAAACAAAAAGAAAACACCAAAATAATAATTGAATGTAACAAAGTCACAACAAGTTAATACCTCAAAATATGAGCATTCAGAAGTTTAGATATAATAAACTGCAATGATATTACAAGTTTTTATAATTACTTTTAAAAAATAAATAGCGATGTATTATTATTTATGCTTCTCTAACAAATTCTGAGGTAAAGCGATATTTAAAAACAACTTTTTTATTATTGTTTTTTGTTCATGACGTCACCTTTTGACGTATCCTCATTACCCGGCGCTGGTAAATTATAGCATTATACACGTAATAGTTCGTAATTCTACTTAATATGCATATTTAAGAAAGTATAGTTGTCTACACAAGTCCTTAGGCGAAAAAAAATATAAGTACTGTCAACTGTCAGATTCAGTGCAGTTAGGAAAGTTATGGAACTTACCTACTATAGTAAAATAATCTAGATAAAAATGTTTATATACTACTAGTTTTAGTCTTTCTATTCTCCTATGAAATATGTATGCAAAATATCGCGCCCGCCCGCGCCATTACTTCGTTTTCGCTTAGTGACTTTTTTTATTTTTGCTCGGTTGTTTCGTAATGTTAACATCACATACACATCAACATAAGCTATAACCAGAACTCAATCACATTCACCCTCAAGAATCTAACTATCAAATGCAAAAAATATTTGAAATCCAGTAATTCCAGATTTTATAGCGATCGAACAAACAACTTCAGCTTCCTCATCTTAAGTATTGAGCTGTCCCACGGCTACCGATAGGGGTAGAAAGTAGTAGCTCTGTTACTACGTGAAAAAAAACGACAAACACAAATTGATATCATTAATTCCTTAAATTATAATTACTGTAGTTTCTTTATGTTTTTTGTTGAGAGTTTGTAAATAATAAATATTTGAAAAAAGGTTTCCAAACCCTCGGCAGACCTAAACTACATAAAAGATTTTGAGTTTTGATTAATTATTTTATGATTAATGTTACATTTCAAGCCAGAATAACTATTTTAATATCGAGCACCAAAATTATAGGACTTTCATGTAAATTTGTACAATCAATTCCCCACACGAGCGTACCAGTAGAATGACATGTCTGTCTGCCACAGTTTTTCCGTAACTTTACAACGTCAATCAGTGTTCAATTGCTCACGTTGACTCGTTGTATTTTACCATTATGATAAATACCTAACAGTAAATGGGATTTTATTTTAAATGAAAACATGCGTGTGGTATTTTCTCGGAAAAAAATATACATAAACATTTTTGTATAATATCTGTACTAGAATATTTTAAAGTGTTACTTACTTACATCATTACATGTTAGTTACTCTTTCACGCAAAAACAACAACAAAATCTCAAAAAATCCAAAGTTTTGAAACTGGACTAACACACAGTACACATTTTATATATATTTTTTTTCATCCAAGAATAATTTTACATCCAGCAAGGACGCAGGTAAAACCATGGGTGAAAGCTAGTTTTAAAATAAATCTTCATCGACTCCACCCTCGAAGAGGTGGTCAGAAGTCAGAGACACTTCATAGAAGATATTTAAAGTCCCAAGTGACATGTGGTGGCCATTACTAAACCCGGACATGTAAAACTAAATGACAAATATAGCTTCCCCGACCTAGGTATAGAACTCAGGACCTCAAATTTTATTTCGCGGGCTCGTATATTCTCGTGATGCCCTTCTCTTTTGCACGAATCTAGTCTAGGCTAAGGCTAGTCGAAATATTAACCACACATAACCAATATTTATAACAGCGCAATTTGGTCGATTAAGAGTAAAGCTGTAATCAAACTTATGTACTACCTTTCGCCTGCGGTTTCACCTGACGTTTCAAGATTGTGTTAAACTATTATAACTTGTGTTTTTTATTGAGTATTCTACGACAAGATTCCACTACCATTTCGACAACTGAAGAAGCAGCGTTAAAATTTCTACACTCGTCAAATTTAATCATCAGTGTGTATTTAACAGTCGTTTCTGGAAAGGTTTTTGTATAAATACAAAGTATAAAGGTGTTTTACATCAAATAGTGTAACGTGTGACTGGAATAATAGTGGCTAATAAGTGATATTTACAAATATTCATAAACTTATGATATAAATCCACAGACATTCCGTGTTATCGCAAAGTGTGTAATAAAAACGCGTAAGCGACGCGTGTCTCACGGCGCTTACGACGTTATTCTCGCGACTAAACACAGCACTGTGGTGCGGGAGCGGCAGTAGGTTGGAGTTTTACCCGCATTGTGTTATTGTTGTTGCCATCCAATACTTAGCATGACTTGAACTTGTGCAAGACATCATGGCTTCATCTGTATCGTGGGGATGTTGTTTAAATGACAATATAGACGAAACTGAGCACTCCATAAGCTGCAATCAATGTAAGAAGGCATATCACTTTCTTTGTCTATCCATCCCCGTTATTCCTGACGATTCAGATGCCTTTAGCAATTGGAACTGTCCTCGATGCATAAATAGGCTCCCAAGATCCACAAGGAGGGACTGCACGGCAGTTCGCAACGTGTCTACCACAAGAGGAAATAAGAGACCTGCGCTTAACTCTCCTCCTATCACCGCTGACGACGTACGCACCATTGTTCAGGAAGTTATCAAGAGTGAGCTTGCAACCTTGCTCCCACAGATAAATAAAATTATTGTTGATACAATTAATGATAAATTGGAACCGATAAGAGTGGAAGTACGCGAATTGAGTGAGTCCTTAATTTTTCATACTAAAGAATTTGATAGATTCCAGTCCGAACACGCGATACTAAAAAATATGGTTGCTGAATTCAAAAATGAAAATCTTCATTTAAATGGTACACTAACTGATTATCGTGAGCGACTAAGCTATTTAGAACAACAAGGGAGATCAAATAACTTGGAACTGCAGTGCTTGCCAGAACACAAGCATGAAAATCTTTACACCGTAGTTAAACAGCTGGGCGTAGTCGTCGGATGTGAGCTAAAGGATAGCGACATTCACCATTGTACCCGCATAGCCGAACTTAAAACCACCAATAATACCCGCCCGCGATCAGTCGTAGTTCAACTCGCCTCCCCGCGTACACGCGACCAGCTCCTGACCTCTGTCATAACCTTTAATAAGAAAAATGCTGAAAATAAACTCAACAGTTCGCATCTTGGTCTTTCTGATAAAAAACATCCAGTCTACATTGCAGAACATTTATCTCCCGCAAACAAAGCTCTTCATGCAGCCGCTAGGATGAAGGCCAAAGAAAAGGGTTATAAGTACGTTTGGGTTCGGAACGGCAAAATCTTCGTCCGGAAGAGTGATGACGCTGAACACATACTAATAAGAAGCCTGGATACTCTGAATAAAATATCTTGTTAATGACGCTTAGTTAGACCGTCGTTAAAATGTCGCATGCCTTAGCATTTTTTTTTCTCCAAATTCAATAAATTAAGAATATATTATCAGAATACCAGAGGTCTTAGAACGAAAACAATAACTCTATATCGTAATATTTGTTGCAGTGATTATGATGTTATTATTATGACAGAAACGTGGCTTAACGCCTCGATACTGAGTAGCGAGCTATTTGACGATAGATATTTGGTATATAGAAGGGACAGAGAAAGCTCTAATTTACATCGCGGTAAGGAGGGAGGAAGAGTTTTAATTGCTATTAAAAAACAAATCAAATCTAAACGTATCATGGACTGGGAAAGTGATTGCGAAGATCTTTGGGTCATTATGGACATTTCAGTAGCTCGATCTGTTCGTCAAGTGGCTCTCTGCGCAGTATACCTTCCACCACCAATAAGCCGTTCTTCCTTGGAATTCTATTTAGATCATTGTAACAGAGTATTTGAACAGATTGCAAATTCAAATGTTTGTATTGTCGGGGATTTTAACATGGGCACCATTGATTGGAAAATAGCGAGTCATTCGAATAATAGTACCAGATCAAGCCTGACTGAAATACTAATAGACTTTACTCATGTCAATAATCTTAGTCAGTTTAATTTTGTAACAAATACAGCAGGTCAAACCCTGGATCTAGTGTTGGCAACCATCTCATTAAGTGGCGTTAGTAAAAATATGAATCCTTTGTGCAGTGTTGATCAACATCATCCTCCAATGGACATTTTAATCAGTTTAGATCAGGAAGCTAAACTCCCATACAACACTACTAATCCTAGACCAAATTTTTACAAGGCAAATTATGAACAAATACTATATAATATTTTATTTGAAGGTCAGACAGATGTGAACGTTATGCTCAAATTTTTTTACGATACTCTTAGTGCTGCCGTTCATAAATATGTACCAATTCATCGTGTAAAAAGGCAAAAATTCCCGCAGTGGTTCAACCATAGTATAATTAAACTGTTAAACGTAAAAAATAAGATCAGAAACCGTTATAATAAATACAAAAATCCGCTAGATGCAATCGAATTAAAACGTTTAAGTAAACGCTGTGAATGTTTAGCGCGCACCTCTTATAAAAACTATATAAAGAATTTAGAAAATCAAATAAGGAGTAATCCGAAAGCTTTTTGGACACACGTTAAATCAAAAAGGGGAGGTTCTAGTGCATATCCCAGTACTGTAACAGATGGGACTACGACATCTTCTGAGGGCGCAGAAATATGCGAGTTATTTGCAAATTACTTTTCTTCCGTTTATAGCCCCGATATCCAGTTTTGTGGTGACTCAGATGACTTGGAATATTCTTATAACAATGCTATGTGTTTGACAATCCCAGTCATAGATCACAAGACGTTACTTGAAAAATTAAAAAAGGTCGATGTAACCAAGGGTCCAGGACCAGACGGAATACCCCCAATTTTTATAAAGACATGCGCATCTGAATTGGTCTATCCTCTTATGCTCATATATAACAAATCCTTAGTCACCGGTATATTTCCTTACAAGTGGAAATCTGGGAAAGTGGTTCCACTTTTTAAATCGGGAAATACTGATGCCATACCTAATTATAGACCTATTTCAATCTTATCAGTGTTCGCTAAATTATTTGAGACACTTATCTGTCCATATATTCGAAACCATCTTAAACTTTATCTAAGCGTTCATCAGCACGGGTTTGTTGAATCGAGGTCCACGTGTACAAATTTGGTCCCTTTCACAGAGCTTATAATAAAGGCCCTCGACTCAGGCTTCCAAGCTGATGTCGTATACCTAGACTTTAGCAAGGCTTTTGATAAAGTCTCTCATAGAATCCTGATCTCAAGGTTGGGTGCCTGCGGTATATCTGGTTCGTTACTCGAATGGCTGAAAACATATTTAGAGGGTAGACACTTCTATGTTGTAGCCAATGGATATCAGTCAACAGTCAGATATATTTCTTCTGGTGTACCTCAGGGCTCACATTTGGGGCCAGTTCTATTTAATTATTTTATAAATGATATCCCTAACTGTTTTCAATTTTCCGAAATTTTTATGTATGCCGACGACCTTAAAATTGTCAAAATTGTTAAGTCTGATGTTGATTGCATAAACCTACAAAGTGACATAAATAGGCTTATTAAGTGGTGCACTAGTAACATAATGTATCTAAATACGAACAAGTGTTATCATGTGAAATTCACCAGAAAATACAACTTAATACGATTTAACTATTTTATTAACAATGCCAAAATCAATGAAGTTGACAACATCTTGGACCTTGGAGTGCTTTACGATAGTAAACTTACGTTTATACCACATATGGACAATATTATAAAAAGAGCTTCTAGAATGCTAGGATTTGTTATAAGAAATAGTCGAACCTTTCGAAGTAAAACTAAAATTATACTTTATAACAGCCTGGTCCGAAACATCTTAGAATACTGTAGTGTGGTCTGGCGGCCACATTATGCCGTCCATCCCTTGCGTATTGAACGTGTACAAAAACGTCTACTCTTGCACCTCGCCTTTTCAGTTGGTAAAGCTAAAGATATACGTTCATACCATAAGAGACTGAACCTTTTTAATATGCACTCACTGGACCAACGTAGAATTTTAAATGATGCATTATTTGGAATTAAAGTCATTAATGGTAAGATAGACTGTGCCATGCTACTAGCTCAACTTAATTTTCGTGTCCCTTCAAGGATTCCTCGTAACCCTATCACACCACTCTGCCCACCCTTAAGGCGGACGGTTTTGGGTGCCAACTCTCCATTGGCTAGGTTATGTAAGGTTATTAATATGTATAGCGGTAGAATAGATTTACACCACGATTCCTTTTCCAGAACTAAAAAACATATTTTAAGCTGCTTGTCCGATAAAATTTCAAATTACCAATATTTATGTATATTTATTTTTAATGTAACTGTTCTCCTTATATACCTACTAAGTAAGTTTTGCTATTTAATAATTGTAATAATAGTATATATTTAGACTAACTGTTTTCTTTAATTGTTTTGGTACATGTGGTGCTTACCCTTAAGTAATTCTTACACTGTTATTCATATTTATCATATAATGTATCTTTATTTTAATGTATGTGTAAAGAATTGTTGGTAAGCCTGAAAATAAATAAATAAATAAACAAGATGAGTATACCAAATTTCATCATGATTCTTGTCAATCAATGTATAACAGAACATATGAACAAGGGTTGTTATTTATTTTTTGTTTTTGATTGTTACCTATATTATATACTTTATTAATGTTAAATATAAAGAAATATTAAATTGAAATACTAAATAGCCAAAAATTCAGATTAGATAAAATTTATTAAAAGAAATAAAAATGTAACCCTGCTGACATTTGTGCCGGTTCTTCTCAGTTGAAGGCTGACTTCCGAACCGGTAGCAGTTTGAAAAGCAAATGGTTTAGAATTTTGAATTGAATATTATTCGCCATATTAGCCGGAGTAAATCACTAGTCAAAACTTAAGAAAATCATGTAACACTGTTAACTACACGCCGCCATTATGAAACCTGTCAGAAGTCATGTCTTATGCTAAAATCTTCATTTTCGAATGGTTTTAAACGTTTTAAGATCAAGGTCTCTATGATATGTGGTCAGGGGCGAGGCTTTGACCTCATTTGCGTTCTATTAAGTTAAAAGTTGGATAGACCCGTTTTGACAGGTAAGAGTGTTATGGAAAAATGCACCCTATTACTCTATGATAGGGTTCAACGTCATTATCATATAATTAACCAGTGAATCATTAATAATAATGATATATCTAAAAATATTAAAAAAAAGTAAGAAAAAAAAAAGAATAAATGGAATAATAATAAAATTCGTTGTCTTTCTCCCACATATATATTTTTTGATAATCAGGTAGGTATCTACATTTAGCTGTGGGAGACGGGAGCCCTAGCTAGAGGGCTTTTTGAGCAAGAGGCTATCTCCTGGCTCCCTCTCTTAGTAAGATGTAGTTACAATTGCCTAATACATTCATTAAAAAAAGAAGACCTACGACGACCTCTGACATTATTGTCATGATACAAACAGATGAACCCTATCTCAGAGGGAATTAAAATGATTTTAGTTTAACATCCTTAGTTGCCAAAACAGGTCTTTTAGATCTCGAGAACTTTGCATGTAGTTTAGGCGATGTTAGTTGAGTCGGTAGTGACGGCAAATACCGTGACGAATTCTAGGTTCGAATCTTATAATGACATGGAGTTTTCGATGAAGGACAACCTTTGAAGAAACTATGGCTGGTCTGGCTGGCGACCACCTTCAAGTTGAATATCTATTGCGAAATTCTAGACAAGGGGTTAAACTCGTCAGGTAAAAATTGTAAGTTTGGATGAAGGGGGTAATTAGAAACTAGTCATCCGAAATAAAAAATATTTCATTGATAGAAAGTTATACTATTCCCGAAAGACATAGGCCATTTTATAACCCCGGGGTACGTAAGATCCGAGTGAAACCACACGACGGCAGCTAGTCTTATATAACTGTAAAATTTTGAGTAAATTAACAACTACTCAGAACTACTGCAGTTAAAGCTACATATAAAAATAACATATAATTAAGACATTCAAAGAAATATTGGAGGTCAGAGAACTGTCACTTGAATCGAATGTTGACCTCCAATAGAACAAAATATGTTTTGCCAAATATTCTAATATTATGAATACGAAAGCTTCTAATCATGGATGTATGAATCTTTGTTACACTTGCGGTTATTCACGCAAAAGTTACCAAACAGATTTGGATGGAACTTAGCACATAGATGGATCATACCCTGGTATACATGTAAGAATGTTAGGAAAAAGTCTTTTCGCACTATAGTATGTATGAATTTGTAATAAAATCTCTTTGGCTATACTATTTGTATCTGGCTGGTTTTGGTATCATTGAAAGTTTAAATTTTAAAGAACATAATTCCAAATTCAAATTAGGAAAATGTGTGATTTGCATTTATTTTTCGTACCGCCAAGATGAGTGAATCTTATGAAGAAATTCGATTCATTTTAAAATTTTACTACAAACAAGGTAAAAATGCAACGCAAGCCGCGAAAAAAAATTGCGATGTTTATGGACATAGTGCAGTGTCTGTGAGAGTAGCACAAATTTGGTTTAAGCGTTTTCAATCCGGAAATTTTGATATCAAAGATGCGCGTGGCTCTGGTCGCCCCATTACGGATATAGTGGATATCATTTTTTCACGAGCTCACTGAATGAAACCTAATGAACCGTGTACTCATTTGTGATTCTTTATTACGACGTCATGAAACCGAACCATTTTTGAAGAAGCTGATAACTGGTGATGAAAAGTGGATCACGTACCACAAGAACGTGCGAAAAAGGTCGTGGTCAAAGGCCGGTAAGACTTCACAGACAGTGGCGAAACTGTGGTTTTTCATCATGATAACGCTAGACCTCACAGATCTTTAGCCACTCAGCAAAAATTAAGAGAGTTTGGCTGGGAGGTATTAATGCATCCGCCGTATAGTCCTGACCTTGCACCTTCAGATTTCCACCTGTTTCGGTCTCTTCAGAATTCTTTAGGTAGTGTCAGGTTAACATCACGAGAGGACTGTCAAAACCACTTGTCGCAGTATTTTGATCAGAAGTCCCAAAATTTCTATAGCAATGGGATCATGTCCCTACCTACAAGATGGCAAAAAGTTATCGAACAAAATGGTACCTACATACTTTAGTTAAATGTAAATAAACTATATTAAAAATGTTTTGAATTTTCTTAAAAAATGCGAAGGAACTTTTTCCCCAACCTATTACATAACAAAGTAGCTATTGGTTATGTTGGATGAGTTTTATTTTCTTCAAAACCCTTTCCGGGCTTACCAAAGTTCTATCGTGATCATAGAATAGTATTAAAGACGAACAAACACATATCCTATTAATAATATAAACGCGAAAATTTGTATGTATGGATGTATAGACCCATGGATGTTTGTTCCTCTTTCACGCAAAAACTACCCAACGGATTTGGATGAAACTTAGCAAATAGATAGTGCATATATTGGAATAACATATGGGCTTCTTTTTATCCCGGGAAATTGTTACATCCCTCGGGAACGCGGGTGAAACCGCGGGGGATAGCTAATAAAATTATATTTATTAGTCCCCTGAGTACACAAAAAACACGTTTCATCGGCTTTCCTGAAGGATGTTACAATTTACCGGGATAAAAAGTACCTAATTTATTAATCTAGGTCATAAACTATATATTTGCCAAGTTTTACCCAAGTCCGTTTGGAAGTTTTTGCATGAAAGAGTAACAAACATCCTGAAAAAACTGTCACATTTATAATTGTTACTGATCATAACAATACGAAATAAAAGAGGGGGCCGGATTGAAGCCACCGTTTATATTTTATATTAATTTACAAGATCAATGAGAAAACCAGAACTTTTCTAATGTAACTGACTGTTAGTCCTTTTTGAATTTAGAAGACAAATTAAAATACAAAAAGGTGATGTAAATGAGTTCAGTTTGTAACAATAATATTATAGCTAGCTGTCCCCCGCGTTCCCGAATGTAACATTTTCCCGGCACTAAAAGTATGTGTTATTCTCATCTAGTGACAGGCCAGTTGGCTTGGTGGTTAGCGCTTTGACTGCCAAACCGAAGGTCGCGGGTTCGATTCCCACTCAGGACAAACATTTGTGTGCATGAAATGTCCGTTTGTTCTGTGTCTGGTTGTATATGTCGTATCTCAGTTATCTGGTTTCCATAATACAAGCTCTGCTTAGTTTGGGATCAGATGGCCGTTGTGTAAAGAATGTCCCCGGATATTTATTCCAGGGCATTTTCTATATATGTGTCAAGTTTCATCCAAATCCGTTTAGATATTTTTGCATGTGACAGTAACAACAAACATACAAACATACATACATACGTACACACTTTTGCATTTATAATATTAGTAGGATAAGTATTGTGTGACATTTCTTCTTTAATCGAAAATGAGGAAACGAAGCACAACGAGCAGTTCTCCTTGGAGAAAGGGCGATGGCCACAAAGGGCATGGTGAACGACCACCTCTGGCCACTACACGGCTATTTATAAACATGAGCTACAGAGTTGCGTCCATGAATACAAAACAAAGGGCTTTGCGCCTATCTTGTATGGGACTTACACTATGGTGTAAACAGGTAAAAGCTTGTGTTTAATTAATACTATACTTGCTGTCCCCCGCGGTTTTGCCCGTGCTTATCAATATCATATATAGCCTATAACAATTAATAATAATAAATAAATACTGGGACATTCTTCACACACGGCCATCTAGTCCCAAACTAAGCAGAGCTTGTACTATGGAAACCAGATAACTGATATACTACTTTTTTTCTAAATACATTCTTATATAGCTATTCACACGCAGACACAGAACAAACAGACATGTTCATGCACACAAATGTTTGTCCTGGGTGGGAATCAAACCCGCGACCTTCGGTTTGACAGTCAGAGTCGTTAACCACTAAGCCAACTGGACTGTCAATCAAGGACAAATTCCGCGTCGAATGGCAGCAGTACCATCCCGATATGTTCAGTAGTTTAGATGTGTTAGTGCGTCAAAGGAATCCCATTATATATTAATAATAATAGCCTATAAAGAAAGAGTGAATTGTGTAAGTTTGTATGAGAGAGTAATCTCCAGAACCACTGCACCTATTTCAAAAAATATTTTACCATTTTAAAGGTACATTAGGTATTGCGGTAGATTATAGGGTATGCTTTCTATTCCAGGATATCTTAAATACCTCGGGAACGAGGTAGAAACCTGCCCCCTTATTCAGCTGATTCAAAATTCGTCGGCGAGCCGCTTCACGGAGGCCTCGGAGAGCTTACTTCTCACTGATTAGTAGTATTAGCGTAGTTAGCGAAAGAGACAGAGCATGGGAGCCCCGACGAAACATCCTCGAGTTAGTGTCATTTTCCTTACAGAATCGAGCCCCAGGTCGAAAGCCAGTATTTTATACATTTCTATAACCTAGTAATATTATAAATGCTCTATTAAGGATATATGTATGGATGTTTGTTGCTCTTTCACACAAAAACTATCAAACGGATTTGGATGAAACTTGGCATATAGACACACCATGCTCTGGAATAATATTTAGAATAATTTGTATCCCGGGAAAACGTTATATTAGATAGTACTTTTATAAATAAAATGTCTTGAGACATTTTTATAAATGTAGCAAATCTTATTCCAGTTCAAACAGGTTTAAGTAAGTATCTTTCCTTACTTTTCAATTTCCTTGACATTAACTTTTAAGTTCATCGCATTTACAGTAATTGTAGTGCAACTCTTTATTAATAGTAATATATCTGTTCCGGATAACTGTTCATGGTACAAACTTGCTTAGTTTGGGCATTATGGTACTCTAGCTGTCCGCCGCAGTATCGTGGGATTTTACAATTTTCCGGAATAAACAGTTTCAGTTACTGCTTATAACATTAGCTATCTGCCAGTGAAACTTCAGTTAAAATCGGTCCAGCGGTTTCGGATATTGGCCAGAACAAACAGACAGACAATATTTTTTTTTATTTGTAAAAAGCTTTTTAAAAATCTTTGTTATATTCCAGTCAAGGTAACCCAGTCAGACCCAGACATTAGACCCAGAATAATCCGGACGCCACCGAAGTGGCAATTGCTTAACCAGACAGACCGACGTAAACCAAACAGCTCCGCCAAACAGTTTTATATAACTTGCACAACTATTTTAAGTACTATATTTCAAATAATTCTGCAACTGTTTCTAAGCAGTTGGGTCATGATCGCAGTGGCGCATCACAAACTGGTATCCTAAGGACCTTCGATGCTCCAGCGGATGAAGGTCTCATATTGATATCTACGCTAATATTAAGGTTAAGTTTGTAAATTCGAATCCCCAAAATTAGTCGTCTGGCTTAAAAAAATATTTCACTGATAGAAAGCTCTACTATTCCCGAGTGACATAGGGTATGTTATAATATATTAAAACTGTTGAGAACGCGGGTAAAACCATGGGACGGTAGCTAGTCATTGATAGTTTTGATGTAGAAGATAATGATTAGAACTTCCAATTTTAACTGGTTTTTTTCTCATAGTAAGTGAACTGTATTCTGTCCAAATACTAACATCCCGAAATTACTGATCCGATTTCAAAAATTCTTTCACTGAAAGAAAGCGACACTATTTTCGTGTGACATAGGATATGTTAATATCCCTAGATATATTAAATACCACTGGAATGCGGGTCAAACCACAGTGAGGAACCCAGTACATATCCTAACTAACTATCCCACTTTTAGAGTAGTAGAGCTCTTAGTGCAGAGCCCAGGGAAGTACTACCACCTTACCCATTTTCGACGGGAAGCAGTAGTGCACTTGTATTACTGTGTTTCGGTTAGAAAGGTAAGGGGGCCGGTGAAATAACAGGCAATACCATACATAGTATAAACGTATATTCACTAGAGGGGGCGTGTTGTTTCATCAGCAATGTCAGAATAACTCATTCAAAACAAAACACTTGTTTTATTTATTTCTTTCTTTCTTACACATCGTTCTTTAGCATGCAAACATGGTGTTAACTTAAAGCGTAGAAGAGAACAGAGAACTGGCAGGGTTTAACAGCGGGTCCCAAACTAGGCACTGCCTGTATCTTGGTGACCCATATGCTACACACGGTTTACAATTACTGTGTTCTGCTAGCACAAATAAATGACTTAGAACAGAGAATAAACAAAATCAAATCAAATATTTAGGATTAAAGTTAGGATATAATTAAATAAAATATGGTTACAAAAATGACGAAACAAATTAATTGTTATTGACGTTGATAAAATAAAAATATAGGTTTCCAAAAATAATAATGAAACAAAAAAAAAAAAAAACACAACACACAAAAACAAGTCTTAGCCCAACAGGGGGCACCCTCAGTTGCTTAAGGTTTACCCTCGCTTGACCCGAATTGTTCGAGTAAGGTAGTAAAAGTAATGTAGCTTCAGTAACTTTAAATTTGACCTTCATAAGTGCCCTCCGAAGGCCTAAACTGAATAAATGGTTTTGAATTTTGAATGACAACAGGCTACTAACATCTTATAGTCTGCTAGCCATCCCCCGCGGTTTCACCCGCGTTTATCGATATCATGTAGCGTATTCGTGAAATCACATAATTTGACTATATACAAATTTTCATCGAGATCGGTCAAATCGTTCTTGAGTTCTAAAATGACATACAGATAAAAACATTTTTTTTAAACTACAGTCGACTCTCGATAATTTGACACCCGTTAATTTGAATCTCTCAATAATTTGAAATTTTTTTCCGGTCCCTTGAAAAATACTCGATAAATTGAATAAAATCAATGATAATTGGTCCCTTCGGTAATTTGAAGTTGAAAAAATATTATTTTGCTCGCCAACATGCGATAATTTGAAATCCGGGCTTCCCTACTCTCTATAATTTGAAGCGTTTATCATGCACATACCTGTCGTTTGTTTACATACATGCACAGAACCGCCAACTCCAGTCACATTGAGTGAGGCAAGAAAATGTCTTACTACTCTACGCTTCTACGCCCTTCGAACCGACACAAGTGACGATTACTTTGCAGCTCTCACCACTATCGAAAATTCTTTGGACAATGATAAACTGAAGTCACTCACTCAAAAAAAGATTACAGACTTCTTTTCGAAATAAAAAATTGTGAATAATTGTTAATACATAATAAGAATATAGAAATAATAAGTAACAAATTTTGATCAGATTCTTATTTCCTTCAGTCGCCCATCCCCCTCGTGGTTATTCAAACACTTGTTATTTTGAACTCTTGATAATTTGAAATTTATCTCTGGTCCCTTGAGTTTCAAATTATCGAGAGTCGACTGTAGTAGAAATTGCTTAATCGATTCATTATACAAATATTTCGATATAAATCAGTTCTGGCTTATTGGTTGGAGACCCGTACTGCAACGACACAGGTCGTGGGTTTGATTCCCACCCAGGACAAACATCTCTGTACATGGACATATTCGTTTGTTCTACGTTGGGGTGTAAGTATCTATACATAAGTATGTATTTAGAAAGAAGTAGTATCAGTGGGGTAGCTACCGGAGGGCTAGACGGGGCAGTCCCCGGAGCCCCCGAGCTCTGGAGGAGGGGGGAACAAGCATTTTAAATAGTTTAGTTGGGGCCCCCTCTTAATTTCTTTGCCCCGGGGCCTTTGCTTATCTAGCTACGCCACTGAGTAGTATATGTAGTATATCTAGTTTCCACTGTACAAGCTCTGCTTAAATTGGGATCAACCTCCATATTCAACAACAAACTTTGTCGGTGAACTGGCGTAACGAGGCCTCAGAGCGCGTACCTCTCACGTATTGCGTAGTTAGCGAAAGAGACAACATAGAGGCCACGAAACATCTTGAAAGAATATGATCCATAAATTTAGTGCATATATAAAGCGCAATGATTAATTAATAATAATGATAGGTGCATATTTATTGTTCCACTGAGAGCATCCCAGTACCAGTCAGACTGGTTATAATACTGCACGCGTATCCATTGTGGCATACGACACGATATTGGTTAATAATGTCTTAGTGAACAAGCGGTGTAAAGCTTGGCTTAGAGATAAACAGGTCTGGAAAGGTACAGTACCTCTACCATGAGTTCCTATCGAAACTTACTTTAGTCACTTGCGAGGAAACGACCTACGAACCCGATCGACTCATACTACCGATTTTAGTTCTTTAGGTGACCACTGGTGGCGCTGTACACATTTGTCATAGAAATGTTTTACGCCGTCGCTAGCGAGTACGTACGTTAAAAACTCATGGTAAAGGCACATTTGTTATTTCTATGTAAGATATGATTACAAGTAGTCCAGGCTTGGTAACGTGCGAGAGAGACCGCGACAATTCTCACCATAAGTCACGTTGGGACTTCTATCTTCGAAGTGTGGCGCTCAGTGTGGAGACCTCTGCTTATCTCTGTGAGGATAATTAGCGTGAAGATATTTGTTTCATTTGTTACTAGGAATGTTTATTTATCAAAGATATAAGAGCGAAAGTTTTTGTCACTCATTTATTAAGATGAATACTTTTTTATAGTTTGCTTTGTCTATTATGGTTTTTAATGTATGTCTATAACTACCATGTTTTCAATATCTATATATATAAAAATGTTATGTTGGTTTTAGTACACTTCAAAAACTCTAAAAGTTCTGCACCGATCGAGCTGAAATTTTAGCATGATATATAATCCGCATCAAGGATTGTTTTTATCAATTTTTTGCATCAGTCACATATCCGCGACCATCTTTGTTTTATTTCACATTTCACAACCATTCAATCAAAATGTGCCACAACGAAGCGTTGCAGGTTACAGCTAGTTATTTATTAAATGCAAATAATACTTTTATTTTGATAAATTTAATATCTATCACGTTGTAATGACTGATTTGATTTGAATGAACCTCCGCACATAGATAGATCATACAACATTTTCACAATTAAATTTACTCTTAATTTAAATAATTCATGAATAATTATAGTAAACCACTGTGCTATAAATTGCCTGCGATATTTATAAATAATAAATATAGGTTAGAATTTAAAACAGGTTTATAAAAAAATTTTTTGTATGACTTAGTAATAAATTATTCAATAGAAATCGACTTGCAACTAATTGACGGTTTACTTGCAATTATTAAGGTCAGGGTCGTAAAATAAGCTATGATATGTACTTAAAAATTATTATTATTGGTACACCTCATTTCAAATCTCCGTTTTTGGGGTTCCGTAACAAAATGGTAATGAGGAAACCAGTGTTAATTAATAAAGTATATTTTTTAATCGCGCGCACCTATATATATATATATATATATATATATATATATATATATATATATATATATATGTGTATCTTTAAAGAATCATTCAAGATTCATTTCACTATTTGCATTCTCGTTTTATTAAATATGCGATAGAACAGCCCCCTTAAGAAAAAAATAATTTAAAAAAAAATCGGCTAATACAAACTTCGTCGGCGAGCCGCTTCACGGAGACCTCGGAGAGCTTATCCCTCACGTGATCACGTATTAACGTAGTTAGCGAAGGAGACAGAGGACGAAGGCCGCGACGAAACATCCTCGAGTTAGTGTTATTTTCCTTACAGAATCGCGCCCCTGATCATAGCACAAGTTTTTTAATTTAAATATTATATACAACTACAATTGGTAGTCCTTAATGTTTCCAATTCTATTGTATGCAAAACAAACCCTCCCCCTCTTTTCTTAAGGTTGAAAATCAAAACCATTGACTCATTCTTTAATTTTACCGCAATACTAATGCACACGTCACCAAATGCCAAAAGCGAGTTTGACAGAACTAAAAAAATTATAGATATTTACTAATATAATAAAGTTGAAATAAAATTAAGCAAAATAATATTAATTTATTTTGTAGTTTTAAAGGTACTTATAGAAACAAGATAGCATTATTAAAAAGCTTTCTTTATATATTTTCTCATAACCAAAACCAAATTCTCAAAGTGAACGCAAACTCTTTTTGTTCTGTTATAATGGACCCATGCAGCCTCTGACGTAAGAGTTGCACAAGCGATCGGAGGCAATCTCTTACAACACCGCTTGTATTTATATTGTGAGAATTGTCACACATTAGACTGATCTAGGTTTTAGCTATACCGCGTTGAGTAATAGCAAATTGTTGAACATATCCCACTAATATTATTAATGAGAAAGTTTGTATATATGGTTGTTTGTCATGCAAAAACTACCCGGACTTGGACGAAACTTGGCATATATATAGAAAATGCCCTAGAATAACACAAATAATACTTGTACTGGCGGGTGAAACCGCGGGGGACAGCTAGTAAGTTTATATAGGTACACTTTGGATATATAAAAGTAGTAGTAGAACTCTTAGTGCAAGACTTCGTCCAGGGAAGTACCCCTCACACATTTCCGCCGCGACTTTCATTACTGTGTTTCGGTTAGAAAAGTAAGGGGGCTGGTGAAATTACAGGCACATGAGACTTAACAACTCCACGTCTCAGGATCGACAACGCATTGATAATGCCCCTCATATTGTAAATGTCCATCAGTGGTGACCACTAACCATCAGGTGGGCCATCTGCCTAATTGGCATAAAAAAAAAGATATAAACACATAATTTTGGACAAAAAAAGAGCCATTAGCAGTGTTGGTTACCCAGGTTGGTTAGATACCCGGATTATCACTCCAAGTGGTGGGGATTCCCATCTGAACATATACCTACTTGTCTGTTTGTTCTGTGTCTGGGTGTAATATATTTGTATGCATTTAAGTAGAATATTAGTTATCTGGTTACTATTGCACACTCTGTGTTTAGTTTGGGACCAGATAACCGTGGAAGTCCCAAAAAATTTTATTTTTAAAAAATGCAATGAAAGCTCTTTATATGACAAAGTAGGTATGTCTCACTATTAAATTTTAATTCTCATTTTCTTGTTAAGCGAACAGTGTCTAAATTAAACATGATACAAAGAAAATAAAGGATAAGAATATATCGAGTAACACCGTTTTTAAAGCAACAAAATATATACAATATTCATATACGAGTATATTAATATAATATATAAAGAGAAAGCTTTGAACCCCTTTTGAAGCATATTGTTCCGCATTTTATTATACAACAATAAATACGAATTAATAATTCAAGAATGACTTATTTTTAAAATCTTATTTTTATAAATTCAAATAAACGGGCGAGTGTGAGATTTGGCATAGCATAAAATTTATACATAACATGTGTGACAAATACATTAAATAAAATAATTTGTTTACATTCATGCTGGCAATGTCTAATACATAATGACGTATTTGTACACACTCGCAGCTGACGTAATAGGACACAAAAAATGTTATGGATATAGAGGTTATCTTTGACAAAAGAAACTTAATAATCACTACATAGTATAACACAAAGTCGCTTTCTCTGTCCCTATATCCCTATGTCCCTATGTATGCTTAAATCTTTAAAACTACGCAACGAATTTCGATGTGGTTTTAATAGATAGGAGTGATTGAAGAGGAAGGTTTTTATGTATAATACATGTGACATCCCACGGGAACGCGGGTAAAACAGCGGGGGACAGCTAATAAAAAAATATTGTAAACAAACCTTTTTAAAACAAGGATTTTCGTGTTTCGTGGTAAGCAGTGGAGGAGTTCCCTCATCGGGAGCTAACTCTGGGTGTAGCAGCCATGTCACGGTGGAACATAGAACGGGCAATCAATTAAATGCGTATCAGAATTGTGTATGTACTGTTTAGGAGTTAAAAAGGGTTATTTGAATATATCGGACCATTTGGAGGATAATAACCCTTGAAAATGAATTGTTCGCCTGACAAGAAATTTATAATACTGCTAATTTTTTATTGGAAAATTCTTTATTATTTATTGTATTCTTTGTCTAAAAAGAAAGATGATAACAGAAGGCGAAGGACCTCATTTTACTTCTGGATAAAGGAGCATTTTAATTGTGAAAGAATGATTAAAATTGGTCCAGTCGTTTTTGAATTTATTCAATACAAACTTAATATTTTCTTTTTTTCTTTATACCACTTGGACCGGCAAACGGGCAGACGGTAAATGGTCACCGCCGCCTATGGAGTTCGCCAATGCGTCGTCGACCCTGAGACGTCAAGTTGTTAAGTCTCATGTGCCTATAATTTCACCACATTTTTACCATTCTAACCGAAACAGTAATACAAGTGCACTATTGCGTCACGGCCGAAATGGGAAACGTGGTAGTAGGTACTACCCCGTACGAACTCTGCACAAGAGCTTTACTTCTCAAATAATTATCTTTATATAACATTAGTGTAGATAATGATTGTTCTTATTTCATTCATTACCAACGCTTTTTTACTTATGTCGTTTACATGCGTCATGGAGAAGCACCAGTTCTATGAATCTAAGTGCCAAACCTCTGACAGATTTGGCCACCCTTGAGATATTTTTTTTATGTCATCCATTTACCACTAATCAATGATTAAATTGGTTGGAAGGCTGTCTTCCGAACCGGTGTTAGCTTCAGTAACTTTGACCTTCATAAGAGCCCTCAGCGGTTATAAACTGCATAAATAGTAATGAATTAAGAAATCATTACCAACACTTTTTTGCTCAAGCAGTTTACATGCGTCATGGAAAAGAACCAGTTCGTTGAATCGTGGTGCCAAATTCCAGCAGGTTTGACCACCCTTGGAATTTTAATTTTGGGAAATAATCTCATGTGGTATTACTCGTGTTGTAATAACCAATGTTTATTGCTCGAGTTATCTTTTTTTTAATAAGATATAAAATTTTAATTAGGTACTTCTATACAGATATCCTCGCGTCGAGGTTGTTTACGACAAGTCGCGATGGATTGCTAATCCTTTTCAGGGTTTTGTGGGCAAATGTAAAAAATAAGAACTGTTGTAATTTCATCCTTTTTGTCTGTTCCTATGTCACAGTCAATTTACTTGGGGACTTGGTCTATGCCTGGGGGAAGATCTTACGTCTCATACCTCACTCCTCCATAGTTTTATGCATGAATATTTTTTTTTTACATTATACTGTGACTGATAGATACCAAACCACATGTCTTTTCAGTAACTTTGATCTTCATAATTGCCGTCTACGGGCATAAACTGAATACATATATGGTTTCATTAAGCAACTTTTGGGTGAGAAATAAAATGACTGCTGGAGAAGATACTCATTATGGTTTTATGATAAAAATACTTATCTCAGAACAATAGCGAGTTCGACATAGTCTTAAAAGAATCTCTCAGGGAAGCGACGGCAGCTTGCGTTCAGAGGACATTCAAGTTAATTAAGAATAAACCTAGGAAACATATTTGTATACAGATAATATCTTTGACGTATTTACACGTTTGTGTCGTGACTTCATGTTATTTGACGCGACAGCTGTCTCGCTCTGACAGTATTATGTAGCAGGTAAATACTGCAATTTCGAACTTTTTTTTCCAAACGCAAATGTGCAAATGTTTTATTTGATTTTTTTTTTGTTAATTTGCAAATTATTGACTATTACGGTGATCCATTGATTTGTTATTAAATATAACCTTAGTGGTCTAAAAACTTTTTTAATTTAAGGAAAATTATAAAATTTTAGTGACGCGGACGTCTAGAGTACTGAATTTAAAGCCAACAAAATGAGGTATGATTTACAAGAAATGTCTAACAATTAAAAAATATTCAGGGACATTCTTTACACACGGCTGTCTGATCCCAAACTGGTACCTCCTATCGAAACCAGATAACTGATTTACTAAGTCTGTTCTTGTATACCAAATTATTTACTTCATACATATTTATAGTAACACACAGACTCAGAACAAACAGGCATGCATGAACACAAGAGCTTGTCATAAGTGGGAATGGAACCCACGACCTGTGACGTGGCAGTCAATGTCTCTAACCACCAAACTAGCTCGTCGAAATGAACTATCTCTCCCTTGTTTCTACAGTAACCTATGGTTTTCTCAGGAGGTTTTCCTTCGCCGGAAGCTCCAAGTTAATTACAGGACTGATCCGTATTCTTGCGATACCACCACTGAGCTGTCATCGCTTTGAATTATAGAGTTCAAGTGAACGTCAAGATGTTCTAGTTCTTAAACATATTCTTGGACTTTGATTCAGAATTGTAAACATTAGTTATTGGTAATGGATTGTTTGCACAACCCGGCGCGGAGCAGTGGTTGTGGGAAAGAGTCAGCTTAGCATAGTGTTACATTGTAATTGTTTCGCTTAAACAACAACGGAGTAGACACCTGGGGGGCAATTCCACTAACATATTATGCACCGAAACATAATCATATCACAACCAAACGTCAAATTTGACGTTTAATCGTATTGTACTAAACACACCAACGATCGAACTGTGGTTGTGTTTCGGTAATGGTTCACATTCGTTCGAAAGATTCCGTCAAAATGTATATTTGATTCGGTTGTAGTGCGTAGGAATACCATATTTTTGAACTGAATCGTAACCATACCATTGCCGAACCAAAAGTGCTACTCGAAAGATGCATTTAGTGGAATTGGGCCCCTGGTGTGACCATGCATAGATATAGTTAAAACTAGCTGTCCCCGTGAAGGGCTGTGAAATTCAACTACGAATTTATAATATTTTTTAGCTGTCCGCCGCAGTTTCACCTGCGTTCCCTCAAGATATTACATTTAGCCTATATGCTATTCAAGACTATAATCAATCTCCGTGCAAAGTTTCATCTAGATTCGATCAGCCGTTCTGGCGTGATCGAGTAACAAACACCCATCCAAATTTTCGACTCTAAAACGTGATAATGTTAAGTCTCATATCCTATCACTTTATCGACCTCTTTAGTTGAAATACTCATCCGATTTAAATCATTCTTTGACTAATATAATGCAACAGTATTTCCGAATGACGTATGTTTTAGCCCCGGAATACCCCGATGAGACGGTATCTAGACAAATAAATGATATGGACTCATTATTGTCCGCGTAAGGGTGTAAGAGTCACCAGTGCCTGTACCATGAGTTTTTAACGTACGAGTACGTACTCGCTAGCGACGGCGTAAAACATTTCAATGGCAAATATGTACAGCGCCACTAGCGGTCACCTAAAGAACTAAAATTGATAGTACGAGTCGATAGGTAAACCTATCGAAATGTAAACACTAGCGAGTAACGTTTTTTAGCTTTTGCTATAGAAATTCGATACCATGAGACACAAATTTTACAGTTGCTATCGAGAAATACTGTATGGATAGTAGTTTACTCGCTAGTGACTAAAGTAAGTTTCGAAAGAAACATCCATGCATACAAACTTTCTCGTTTATAATATTAATAGGATATTTTCATAGCCTCTTGTCTTATGGTATTTAACTATGAGGAGCAGAAGGAGATGTAGACCCTATTTACATAATACAAAAGAAGCAATTCGCGCAATTTATATTATGGATCCTCGTAAATCACTAAGATATTTATTTGGGGAAATAAATATACTAGCTATCCGCTGCGGTTTCACCCTCGTTTATCGATATCATATATAGCCTATATCCATCTACATCCCTAGTCTACCTACATGCCTAGTCCCATTCCGATATTTAGTAGTTTTGAGGTGTCGGTGCGTCAATGGAACCCCAATTTTATTATATGAAAAAAAAAATTGTTAATCGTCGAAACATAGCAATGTTTGTGTAAAAATGTAATATCCACAATAATAATACAAGAGTATATTAAATATCTTCACGCCTATTATACTCGAAGAGGTAGGCAGATATGATATTTTATGTCCCAACGTGACATGTGATGAGTATCTCGCACATTATCAATGCCGGGTTACAGGTTATTTTTGACATCGAAACTTGTTTGGTACCTTGGCGGTTTGGGAATCGAACACAGGCCCTCCAGACAATAAACCGAGCTTAACTCCGCTTGACCAACAAGGCAACCAAATAGTCCTACTAATATTATAAATGCGAAAGTTTGAGTATGAATGTTTGTTACTCTTTCAGGCAAAAACTACTCAACGGATTATAAAGAAACTTGGCACATAGATAGAACATATCTTGGATAGGATACTTTTTATTCTAGGAAATAGTAAAATACCTCAAGAATGCAGGTAAAACCGCGGTGGACCGCTAGATCTATAATTGATAAAAAATTTCAAGTTACTACTTTACCTAAAGTTCGACGATTCGATTCTTCATAAAGTTGCATAATTAAAATTCTCAGACCCAATAACTAAATTGTTAAGTAATTATCAGAACATGATATACGTTCTTATGAAAAATAAACGTTGCAAAAGGTGATTTAAACAGTCATAAGTGCTTCACTAATATAACAAATCACATTATGATGTTTAAAAATGTTATGCAAAAATCAACCATGTCATAGTTCATTTACGACATCATATAATTAACCATAGGATAAATGGATAAACTTTATTTCAAACGCATTTAAGTTAGTTTTCCTTTAAAATTTTTAGTCTTTAAAATAACGAGTCAACACTATTTTACTCGAAATGAAATCATGTTAAAGAACGCTGATTGGACTTGAGTGAGCACTCTACTCATACATATTGACATAGTATCAAATATTGCTGATCATTCTGTTCAAACTCCAATTTAAAAAAAAGACGTCGCTGTTTATGAAAAAAAAAAAATCTAAGCGCGTGTGTTACCTCATTTTTCAAGCAACAAGGTATTCGCCTTATTAAAAAAAAGGATTTAGTATAGATCCGACATCTTTAAAAAAAATACAAAATTGTCTATTTGCGTTTTTTCATTCTAAAAGGCGTTCGTCCTATTAAAAAAGAACCGTATTTAGTATAAATATTAGAAGGGCCAGCCTTCAACTGAGAACAATGGTAAGTGATCACCGTGTATAAACATTAGCAATACTAAAGTTGTCTAGATCTACTAGGGCTTTTTGAAAGCTAAGAGTGTTAAAGAAAAATGAACCCTACGTCGTCACGACAGAGTTCATCAACATCACCGTCATCACCGGTACAGTTTGCCTGGTCCATAAATGAACCTAATCTTTGTCATTCTTAACTGACAAAATGGACCGTGCGGGTCTTGCCTGTTGCTGACTATACACAGCCTAGAAGGTAGGAAAAGGAACTAGCTTCAAAGTGCAACTGCTGAAAGTGCTGAATGTGTGAGGATGGTAGCCATTCAGACGGTTGGTGGATGAGAAGATGAAATATGTATTCTGTCTTCGTTAGGTTAATGGTACACATTTCCTTCAATCGATTACAAAACATACGAAAAGATTATAAGAAGAATTTGTATCAAAAGGATTTTCATAATATATCGGATTATTATTATTTATTTTTTTATATCAGACGGGATTGCGATTGGCCTCAATCTCACCTGATGGTAAGTGAAGATGAGGCCGAAGATGGAGCTCGCTTTCCCGTTAGTAGCCTATTCACTCTATTTGGAGGATAAGCTATTTTTATTTTACTATTTTTATTATTTAAAGCTGTCCCCTGCGGCTTCACAAGCGTTCCCGCGGGATGTAAAACTTAGTAACTCCTTCTAACATCAGCTTTCTGATAGTGAGTCTCGATAAAATCACTGCAGCCGTTTCGTAGTCTATAAGGAACATAAGTTATGAGGTAACAAACATAAAAAAAGAAAATACAGACGAATTGAGAACCTCCTCCTTTTTTTTGAAGTCGGTTAATAAATATACATCGACTTTTATATTTACAGATATAATTCTTTGTATGTTAAAAAAATATTGAAGGGCTGATTTATTAAACCATACATAAATAAATAATTTATTGTTTTCCTTATCTTCAATGAAGAAAATTTGGGATACGATATCACGTCTTAATAATTTTGTGTTCCGAACCTAAAGGTACCCTTTTAAAGTCTCCGCTGTCTGTCCATCTATCCGTCTGTCACAGGTTTGTGTATTTTGAAATGTTATAGTGTCTACGGCGGCTTTAACAACAAATAAAAAAAATAAAATACCCCATAAAAAAACTGGTTTTTCGACTATTTATAAAATACTATACAATGGTACGGTATCCGTGTTATTTTGTAAGGTCCATAATTGCATAATTCGTATTATTCTTCGCAAATTGCGTGTATCGGCGTATTTGTCACGTAGAAAAAATATTATTAGACATTTCACACCGCGAAATGAATAGATAATTAAATATTACAAAATAAATAATTAAGACATGGTTTTAATTTTAAAAGCTCATGTATGGTGTTCTGACGTAATGTAACCTTGAACTTAATTACCTATATGCAGAAGGTTTATTATCGGAACCACAAAAAATGTCAACAGCTAACCTTAGGATTTTCTATTATTGTTTGGTGTTAATGTTAGGTATGTTACACCGAAATAGATATGACCAAACGTGTGGAGAATACAAAAGGGGTACCGCTGTTAAGTTGTTCGCCATGTTTCGAGCTCAACGGTTTTTTTTTATTGAATAGGCATGATAAAAGAGCAAACCTATATAATATACATATAAATGTGTATATCTTTGTACCTTTTAGTAAAATGTTCTACGTAACACTGCGAAGGTTCTTGACACAAAAAAGACGCTTAGTAACCCATGCCTGAAACAACTGGGTCACCAGGATACAGGCTCTGCCTAGTTTACGGCCCGCTGCTAGTTAAGTATTAAAGTATATTGATCATTTACATATAAAATTTTACTTTCCGTTTCTAGTCACCCTATTCTTCTTATAAATCCAGGCCATCTTTTCATTTAGAAGTATGGTACAAACAAATAAGACATTACTAAAAACTAAGATGTGACTTCACTAAAACAAATCTTTTTACAATTTTTTTTTAAATTATGATGTTTGAAAACAATGGTCTCCAAAACCACTACACGAATTTCGATGAGGTTTTAACAAGTAATAGTAATAGCTTGGTGCAACTATGAGCTTGTTCAATACAAAATGGCTGACGGAAAGAGAAAATTTGATAATTTCATGCTGTAGTTAAAGGAAATTGCATCGATCTATAATAATATCCCAGTGAAGTTTGTCTGTCCGTATGTTTGTTATATTTTACAACTTAATAAAGCAAATTTATACGTTTCCTTAAAAAAAATTGTACCTACCTACTTAGACATTCAAAAATTACTAGTGCATACATTTTAAAATAAAGTTACGAAATTATTTTCTCAAAATATATCAGATTATGTGCAGGATAACAACCGTACGAATTGTTCGTTTGCAAAACGTTTAAATAAAATAAAACATGTGAAGCGATTTTTTAAAACATCTTATATGAGCCTACAAATCATATTTAGAAAGAAAGAAAACATTTATTTTGGACTCACACAGCATCAACATAGACAATTTCATTGACATCACAAATTACACATAGATACAATATAGCAATAACAATACAATCATACAGTAAATATACTGTGTGAGGCCAAAAAGGCACCTATCACAGCATAAGTTGCGAATGTAGATACCGCAGCGCTGGTATTATTTTTATTCTAAACTACCGTTTTTAACGAAGGGAAAATGCCTAATGCATACCCACCGCCGAGGGCACAGCGATGGGTTATGTCCAATTCGCACGGGCTCGAAACTCCCTCGCGTTCCTTCTCTCGCCGTTGACGGGGCTGCGGGACCAGACGCGTCCTACGACCGCCTATTTCCAACATAAAAATTTACAGTACAGTAACAGCCCGCAAAAATCGTGTGGGCCCGCGGGCGATAGTGAGTTCTAAATTAAAGTTTTTAAAGTCGACCCTGGACCCATTAAAAAGTCATCAAATCATTTCAGTCTACTGGTAATTTCTTTTTTATGTGCAGGAAGTCTTTATCGAATTTCTAACTATTCTTTTCTAGGTTAGGAGTGCATTTAATTAGCATTCTTATCAATTTAGCATAAATTCGACTACTTAATATATTGAGATCTAATAACCCGTTTTGATAGCCAAGAATGTCATTTAAAAATTAACTTTACTGCTTTGGAGATAAGGCTCATCTGCCTAATAGTAAAAAAAATAATGTTCATTTAATTTCTCCTAGCTTTATATACTTCATTCCTCCCTACAAAAAGTTGGGAACCCTAGTCATCACCGCTTCAAAGGAAACTCATTCGTATGTCGACTGACTAACGGTCAACTTCGTCTGCAACACTGCGTTATATAACCAAAATGTCTGATCATAATTAAAATATACTATCTTAAGTATGTTTTGAAAGAAAGAGCGAGCGAGGCAGCTTAGGTATTAGAAGACAAAGATGTCTGACCACGCATTGGCGATGCTCTGGTGTTGCAATTGTCTATAGGCGGCGATGACTACTGACCATCATTTGGACCGTTTGCTCGTTGTCGAGCTGTGAGTTGTTCATTTGATCGGTCGAAAACGGCCCTTCTAACGTTTTATATCGACTGGAAAATCAACCCTATTGATATACGTGATAAGGTTTATATGCATCATCTTAGAATTATCTATGCGATCTAAAATGCGCCTTATTTCAAAAGGTATAAAGTTATATTTCCAATGTCAAAACGGCTATGAGAGCGTTGACTTGTTAATTTGGGATTTCCAAGACAAATAATTGACGCTACATTTAATCATAAATTCTGGCCACAGAATTATATTAAAATAATCCATCAGAGCCGAATTTATTAATCAACTAGCATCAGCCCCGTGGTGCCACTCGCGTTAAAATTTAAACTAATTAACCAATGTCTCTCTGTGTACCATTGGTTACTTGTGTCCCAATTTCAGCAAGATGGGTACAGTCGTTCAGCCGTGACAACATAACAAACTAACATTCGGATTTATAATATTAGTAAGGATATAGGAATAGGTATCAGGAATATATGTAATAAGTGACTATTTTAATTTAAAAAACACGAAATTGCTTTCAATCTGTTTCGAATTCGAGCTGCAGCAATATCGTATAAGTGACCTTTTAGCGCAACGGAAATCTTAAAACAGATTTGTCATATTCAAGGATTATGTCTTATTATCAGTCTGCTATTCAAAGCTTTATTTAATAATAACTACAGTCCCGGTTTTACCCGCGTACCAGATGTATATTAATACAAGACAAAGGGAGAAGTTAGTTGTTCCATATTTTAGACTAACTTTGACTTGTTTACTTTAGTAAACAAGTCATTTCTTGGTAATTGTGTTCGATTTTATAATAAGATACCGCTTTCAGTAACCAAAATGTCTGATCATAAATTTAAAAATTATATTAGGAAAGTTTTGAAAGAAAAAGCGTATTACAAGGTGGTTCATTATATTGAAGATAAAAATGTATGGAAATATCTGCTCTCTGCACAGTGCACCTCTAATTTTCTTGTTTAAGTTGTAAGTAATTATTGTCATTTTCTATTTTGTAGTCTTGTTATTTCTTTTTTTTGTTTTTTTTTTTTTTTTTGTTTTTGAATGTTAGCTTTATTAAGTATTTTGTAATTGTTAAATATAAAAATATGCAAAATTGATATTATAAAATAGCCAAAAAGTCAGAATAGATAAAAAAGAATTTAATAAAATAAAAAAGAATGTAACCTTGCTGAGTTTCTTGCCGGTTCTTCTCAGTTGAAGGCTGACTTCCGAACCGGTAGTAGCTTCAGTAACTTTAAATTTGACCTTCATAAGTGCCTTCTGAGGGCCTAAACTGAATAAATGGTTTTGAATTTGAATTTGAAAATATCTAATAATTCGGAATTAGTGGGTCTATAACTTTTTCCTTAAGCTCAATTTTTAATGGGATTGACCCTTTACGTGATATTAGCCTATAACTTTCCTCAAGAGTTTGGCAATCAAATGCAAAAAGAATCTACTTATTAAATTCGATAGTTCCAGAGATTAACGCGTTCCCAATCTCAAAAAAAGTAACATTCAGCTTTATTAGGGATTAAAAACCGATGATTTTAGTTATGCCTAACTTCAGATAACATGAAAATAAAAACTGATAATTATTTTGAATGATATAGTATTAATATAGCACATTTTCAACGTTTAGACCAGGTGACAGACCTAAGTCTATAATATATGCTAACTACCTTCAGAACTCAAGAACAAGCTGTTGGATCAGCTCAGGATTGGTAAGAAACGTACTCATTTTACCGGCAGAATATAATTTAAAGCACATTTAAATGACACAGTAATGTCAAATTTGTGTACACCGATTAAATTTTCAAGATTTATTTCGCTATATAAAAAACATTACAAAAATTCGAGGTTTTGAGGTCAACCTCAATCAATACCTTAAGGACACCTTTACGCATCTAAATAGTATAAAAAGTCACTATTTATGTCCGTCTGTTTGACCGTTTGCATAATTTTAACTTTACAATGGATTATAATCCGGTTTGCACCAACATTTAGGGAAGTTCTTTCGGAAGGAGCATGTTATATTATCCTACTCAGACGAAGCCGGGGCGGATCACTAGTATAATTAAAAAAGTCTAATATCAAAATGTTGTTTAGTCTTGAAGTTTTATTTCACTTAACAAAGAAAAAGAAACTAAAACAATTAAGTTTTTGTGTTCAACCTCCTTCAATCAGTGTCTAAAGGGCAAATCTTGACACACGGATTATAAATTAGGTACCTACCTAAGTAGCTAAAGGGGATTTGCCGCGACATTAATCTAAATAACCTAAGTGTTTAATTTGATTCAGATTTTTCGACGTTTAGATACCATCACTATCGAGCAACAGTGCCATCCAGGACAAATAACTGTGTGCAAGAACATGTATATTTGGAAATATACCTATTTGGTGATTCCACCAGGAATAAAAGATTAGCTCTTAATAAAAGTGGTATACACCATTTATTTTGGATCACACGAGTCTGTAAGGCGTGGTCGGTTGGAATTAGAAAACCCTGATCTTTTATATATTTAATATTTTCACCGTTCCGTCATGAGTGACATCTCTACTAGATACGGTGGCAGTCTTACCAACCAGTGTCATAAAAAGGTGCGACCATGAAGGCGCCACACCTATATACTAAGGCTCCTGAGGTCGAAAGACCCGTTTACAAGATCCCGCGGGTACTACAGCCTTATGAAAATGAGATATTTTTTTTAATAGCGCGCTAGGCAATGACAAACTAGTTAAGTACCATTCACTCTTGTTTGTTGTGTTTTTTTTTTATTAGAAGGTGAGCTTTAGTATACCTAATAAAATAAGATTGTCAGTTTCTTTTATAAGCAAGTTCTTTTTTATCAAAAAAAAGTTCATTCAAATATATGGTCGAAATTCGACTAGTTGACGAACACAATTTAAAAACGATAGTTTTCTGGTTACCATAGTAACAAGCCCCCATAAAGCTTGGAATGAGATGTGTTAAAGTAATGTTTATTTATATTTATTTATTTGGTAGAATATAGCCTGGCAGTGTTATCTACAGAGGTGTTCATAGCTAAGGTCTCTAAATATAAGAGAAGGCAAACCACCATCCAGTGAGGTCAGTCTATTATTAAAGGTACCATTGTGAGGGAATGAGATTGTGTTTTTATTCAATATGTTACCAAAATCCGTCCGTCGGTTTCACCCGTATTCCCGAATATCCTAATGTATCCCGGAATAACCACATAGCCTATGTTTCTTCCCGGTAAAGTAGAACACTGAAAGAATTTATATTCGGTCCAGACATTGTTGAGTTTGTTCACACAAAAAAATCTTAATATCTAATAGTGTAGATCGTTATTAGTTTTGTTTCCAGAAACCTACCCGGTCACGCTTACAACTCCAAAAAGTTTATCCTAATCGCATGAAAGGTATAATAACGCATGCAAAATGAACAAACAACAATATTTTTTTATATACCTATCAGAGGAATTTTATATTGGGGGATATATCTCCACGCATCTCAAACTAAGGATAATGTCAAATCCCTCAAATCAGAAAAGAAGCACAACGAGCAGTTCTCCTTGAAAAAAGGGCGATGGCCACAGAGGGCATGGTGAATGACCACCTCTGAGGCATACTGTTATGCATCTTTTTATATAAGAATAGCTGCAATAAGTGTTTTTTGTCAGGATCCTTCGCAAGCGTACGAAGAACAACTTACTAAAGTCTCATTGAGATCTACAAAGGGGACTAATATACGAGTACATACAAACATTCATTTTTATTATATTGGAATAAAGGCTCGTGTACTCTGTAGCTTTTCTTAAGTTTCTTAATACATGGTAAGCTCTGTAAACATTATATATGAATGAAGATAGTATCAATAGATAGTGATCTTTCATTCTTTTAGAAACCGGCCCAATATAAAATTGATCAAGCCTTTAAAAATTCTTGTACCCACAAGAAAAATAAATCAAATACAAGGTTTTTATTAAGAGAATCACTCAGAAAAGCAAATTATAACAAATTTAAATGTTAATATAAAACAAACAAGGACGACTTCAATTCATGAAACACGACATTATAATTCACGTTGGAGATCAATGTCGCAAGAATATCGTAAATGAAAGTGAACTTTGCACCAAACTCGATGAAATACCCTACACTTAAGTCACTATTAATAATTCATGTTACTTCAAGGTTAATAACAACAGAAACAAGCGACTTAGATAATTACCCACATACAAAAAAAATCAGATCTTAGAGTATCATGATACCCTGCAAAAAAGGGAAAAATTAAAACAAAAATGGAACTCACACGCTCGACACTCTTTGTGGAAATACCTCCTTTTAGCACTTTACACAACACCATATGCAAAATAAGCAACATAAAAATGTTACAACAATTTATTATACTCGCGATAGGTTGTGAAATTTCAAGACGCGGCACGTCCGTCCCCCGCGAAAGTCCAACAGACACTGGCTGAATAAAGTCTTTCGACTTGATGGGTTGCGCGAGCGCAGGTTGCAAACACAAATGATAGAGGTTGTTTTACACTGCGACGTTAATTATTAGTATTTCTATATTTCCTCTTAGTAGATTTTTCTGAATACCTACTTGTCTTAATTTTTGTTATATGTGTAGCTAAGGGTCTTCCAACGATTGTAAACTATTACCGCCACTCAAAACAAGACTAGAAAATACTGAGATTTCTCTCTTTTATCGACTGTGGAATAATGTAAGATAATTGAGTTTCAGCCCTACAAAGATACATATAAAGCTCAAAGCTACTGAAGTTACCACCGGTTCAATAAAGAGGTCTTTACGTAATACATACATTGACGGAGTCTAGGTCATTTACTCGCATACATAAGTCCAGTTTATTTATTTCAGATAGTGTGCAGGGCAATCAAATAATCAAAAATATCAAAAAAAAATAATAATCTGACGGTTAGAAGAAAACCGCCTAATCTCATAATTTAAGTGTACCTACCTAAATTTATGTTTGGGAAATCCGTGATAGTTCGTTGAACCCATTATAAAATTCAAACTCCAAAACAAAGAAAAACCTGGTTGTTGACACATAATTATCGCAAATATTTTGGTGAAATATCTTTAAGCTCGCATCCCTTCGTACCTTCTCGGGTACCTATCTCCGCCAATCCACACCGAGATTGCGTAGTGACGTAAGGCAAATCTACTTTCCTTGTATGTACAAACATGTTATAAAGCTTGTAGCGTCTTCACTTTATCCATTATGAACTTGTATAGGTTAATAGTAAAAATAAATAGTGGAATGTAGCCTAGGTTTGTTGCCCGTTCCTCTCAGCAGAAGGCTGACTTCCGAACCGATGGTAACGTCCTTTGCTTTAACCGCTTCGCCCTTAATATGTGCCCTTTTTATGGCTTTAACTGAGAATGGGCTATGTCTTTTGTAACTAGAGAAAGCTCAGGCTCGCTCTAGAGCTATTAGAAAGATGATATTATAGGATGTATTTTTACAGATTCCGTATTCCAAAATGCCAATGGGACCCTATAACTAAGGCATCATTGTCCGTCTGTCCATCCATCCGTCACAGGGCTGTACCTTTTTAAACGTAATATCTAAAATCATAGTGTTTACCACTATGGAGTGCCATAACAATAAAAAAAAACAACGGGTTGCAATCCGGGAGTGCCGGCAGAAGCGAAAACTTGAACATTAACGTTACGTCTTACGAATTTTCGATCAGGTCGCGTGTCCTGACGCGAGTTTAACATTTTATACCCATCCCAAGAAAAGTGCTCAACGCCGCTAAATAAGTTTTCACTTCAATAAATAAAGTTCAAAATGACTGGAGGTTCCAATACATGTTTTTGGGATGTTTTGTTAAGCATTAATACCTATCCTTTTTACCTGTTAAAAACGAAAACACAAAATTGCCTTAGTGTCATAGTCAAGTAAAAAATGTAACCTTGCTGAGTTCTTGCCGGTTCTTCTCAGTTGAAGGCTTAATAAATGATTTTGAATAATAGTGTATTTTTGACAACAGCAAAAGCAAAGCTAAAAGCGTTACGTTGCAAGTGACAGTTTGCGAAATCGCACCTCAGGGGTTCAATTCCCAGCCTCTAGGTCGACGATATTTCGTTACGGCCTCTTTGCTCTGTCTCTCTGGTTGACTACGCAGTTAAGTGAGAGGTCCGCTCTCCGATGCGTCGTTGAGCCGGAGCGCCGACAAAGTTAATTTCAAAGTTGTACAGATTTAAAATACCCGTCTAGAGAGCGAAGAATATTATTGAAAAATCATCTTAGTTGCTTTTGTGTAAAGGTTCATCGACGGACCTGTTGACTTTGGTAGTAAGAGACCTTGACCGCTACGTCACAGGTCGTGGGTACTATTCCCACCCAAAACAAACAAGTGTGTGCATGAACATTTGGTTTGTTCTGTGTTTGGGTGTAAATATCTATATAAGAATGTATTTAAAAAAAAATTAATATATAAGATTATAGAAAAACAAATATAATAACTAATTCCGCTGGATCTCCTTCTCTATCAAGTCCCAAGCAAGGAAACTCAACAGGGAATTGACACGTTTCGCTTCTACACGAAGCGTCTTCAGGACCTGAAGATGTTGTATAATCTTACAATGGATTTCCGAAAACTACGCCTGAGTCTATTAATTACTTATATGTAGTACTAGCTGTACCCTGCCACGCTTCGCTGTGGCACATTGCGATTGATGAGAAATGAGAAACAAAACAAAGACGGTCGCGGATATGTGACTGATGCAAAAGATAGATAAAAACAATCCTTGATGCGGATTATATATCATGCTAAAATTTCAGCTCGATCGGTGCAGAACATTTTTATATATCTAGATATCAGTTATCTAGTTTGGGATCAGATGGCCGTGTAAAGAATGTCCCGGGATATTTGTTATTGTTGATCTAATGGATCATTGTTTGATGATTCCTATCTACAACACTCCTACAACTTAGTTGTCAAAAAGGGTCTACTATACTCGAAAACTTTCTAATAACATCTTGACGTCTCAAGGTCAGCAACGTATTCACAATGCCTTTGGTGTTGCAAATGTCCATAGGCGGCGGTGACCACTTACCATCAGGTGGACCGTCTGCCTATTGTCGGCCTACTTTTATATTAACTCGCTGCCCCCCGCGGTTTTACCCGCGTTCCCGAGAGATGTAACATTTTGCCGGGACCTCCCAGTTTATCGGCCTAACTGAACAAAATCTTTGCACCTGTCTGTAGCAACGAATAACAATTTTTTAACTTGTTAGGTTATTATTGACAATAAAATCATTACTCACTTATACAGTAATTTTTGTCAGTGAGTCTAAATAAATATTTTGTAATAAATCTAAGATCGTTTTTAAAAAGAATAATTGCTGGGTTTATTGCCTTTTACTCTTTTCAGTAAAAAAACGACCTTCCGAACCGGTGTTAGAGTCTGACTATCCTATATTTATATAAGTGCTTGTAAAGGCCTACTTGAATAAAAATATTTGAATTTGACACTGACAGTTGCGATTTGTGCGATATTCCGGAGAGACCGTTATCAGCCATATCAGACACTGATGCGCGTGCATCTTAAAATTTCACTCTCATAATTTTTCATAACGCGCCTTAAAAAAAAATGAACGAGGTCTAAAAATAAGACAAACGCTGAAATCCAAAGGTCATGATTACCTCAAATTTGCAATGTACGGAGCTATTAAATTAGTATTATGTGTCTGTAATTTCGCACAGTCCATTACTGCGGCCGCGGGTTCGGCGTATATTTCCGGTATTATGCATTGTGATGCTTCATTATAATCTGTGATGTTTGCGATTTTCGAATCCGATTAGTTTTACGGACGGTAACGGCTCAATCAAAAAGAAAAAAAACCTGTTAGGTGCGAGTTGAAGTCGCGCACGAAGGGGTCCGTCCTACTAATATTATAAATGCGAAATTTTGTGAGGATGGACGGATGGATCTTGTTACTCTTGCACGCGAAAACAATTTAACATGGATACTTTTTATCTTGGGAAAATGTAACAAGCCTCAGGAAGGCGGGTGAAACCGCGGGGACAGCTATAACAGTAATAAATTTATTAGGGCTCTTCAGTAAATTTTATAGTAACTTTATTTGCTAATTACTCAATGCCATCTTCACAATTCCAAATTATAATTTTATTTCCAATGGGCAGTTCGAGATAAAGCTAGAACAAAAAACGCATTGTTGAAGTGTCTTGTATGGGAACTTTGACTAGTTGACATGTACTAGGTATTCGATAGACGCTATAGGATCACGTATTCTGTGAAAACTTGAACTGTGCCTTTACCATGAGTTTTTAACATACGTATTCGCTAGCGACGGCGTAAAACATTTCTATGGCAAATGTGTACAGCACCACTAGCGGTCGCCTAAAGAACTGAACTCGATAGTACGAGTCGATAGGTAAAAAACCTAAGTAAACACTAGCGAGTAACGTTTTTTAGCCTTTGCTATAGAAATACGGTACCATGAGTCACAAATTTGACATTTGCTTTCGAGAAATACTGTATCGATAGTAGTTTACTCGCTAGTGACTAAAGTAAGTTTCGATAGCAACTCATGGTAGAGGTACTGGTAAAATGTTATGGATAATAATAAGCAACCCAGTGACTATCAGACAATCAGACATCGAGGACTTAACACTACGCGATCCACGCTGAGGAACATCTAAGTACGTTCTGCGATAACACACAGGTATTGTCAGTGAGACTAAATAAATCTTATGTAATAAAATTTAGGTTCGTTTTTAAAAAGAGTAATTGCCGAGTTTATTGCCGGCTCTTCTCAATAAAACACAACCTTCCAAACCGGTATTAGAGTCAGTCATTCATTAGTGCTTGTAAAGGCCTATTTGACTAAAAATATTTTGAATTCGAATTTACGGAACCCAAAAAATATAGGGATATAACAATTTATATCGACACTAAGTAATGATGAAGCTAGAACAATTAAGACGCCATCTTTGTGATCAAAAAAAATTGGCAGCAGAATGATATAACACGTGCTTGCACTGTTACCTAACTTTTGGAGTCCAAGAGTCGACCAACCGTGGGGGCTCACCGTTCGGTAGATTAGACAGAAAAAGACACTGACGCAGAAATAAAAACTAATATTTTTAACATTGTCTCTATTATGAAATCAAACTTGACAATCTATATTAAAAGGGCTGGCAGATAATTGTAGATATTAAGTTCACTTAAGTTGTTAGTTCCGAAAATCTAATAATGTGTTTTTTAACCGACTTCAAAAAAGGAGGAGGTTCTCAATTCGTCTGTATTTTATTTTATATATTTTTTATGTTTGTTACCTTATAACTTTAGACTGGGCGAAGCGATTTTAATGATTCTTTTTTGATTTGAAAACTGGTGCTTCCCGAATGGTCCCATTTTGGTCCAGTTCTGACAATGGCATCCATGAGAAAACCATATAAGTCTAAAACTAGCATTAAGTATGTGTGCGACAAATGAACGAGTAACTCATTATCATGCCAACCGATTTCGATTTATAAAAGGGTAGACTTTACAGATGGTCCCATGATCATTACAGCAAGACCTGATGATAGAATCCTGAAAAAATTGAGGAAAATCCTTAAATGTGTAGGCATACATAATACAGCTTAAGTAATCACGTTAAGTAGGTCTACCCATATTCAGAAAGATTCACTAAAAATCAAAAAATAAACAACAAAAAACACCGACTTCACAAAAAGAAACTATTCCAAAACAAACTAATACGCACTAAAAAGAAAAAAATGCTAAAAATAAAATAATAAATAAATAGGCTAAAAATGCTTTATTAGACTCCTTAAAAGTCAATCAAATTATTACGATATTGTAATATAGTTACAATTATTGTTATTTTTGGAGGCGGTGTCAGCCAAGGAATCACTAAAATATACCTAGCAATAATAATACGAGAATTCATTAATAACTAAACACATTTAACAGCTCCCCTCCAACCGAAACCGACTCCAAAAATAACAATAATTGCAACCATATTATAATATCGTAATAATTTGATTGACTTTTAAGTAGTCTAAAAGAGCAATTATGTTTTTCTTTTTAGTGCGAATTATTTTATATAAAAGTTTGCAAGAAAATAAGGTACCGCTACCTATAATATAAGCAATACCAATGGAGTTGCCAATGTCTTGCTTATTTTAAGAGCTGTAAAACTCATAGTCAATTAAAGCCTCTCTTGTGAGATAATTAAGTAGCTAAGTACTAGTTTTTATTCTGCATTCAAATAGAGTTATTATACATATAAAACATTATACGGAAAATTTATGAGAAAAATTACACCGACAGTAATGAGTTAGTTTTTAGGGTTCGGAACCAAAAGGGTAAAACGGGACCCAATTACTAAGACTCTGCTGTCCATCTGTCTGTCTGTCCGTCTGTAAGCAGGCTGTATCTCATGAACGTGACAGGCCAGTTGGCTTGGTGGGTAGCGACTCTGACTGCCAAGCCGAAGGTCGCGGGTTCGATTCCCACCCAGGACAAACATTTGTGTCCATGAACATATACAGTATGTAACAAAAACCCTGTTGTTCCTTTTAGGAACGTTATACATTACCTACAAGTACAACATTAACGATATTAGAATTTAACAATTTATAAACATTGGCTAGTACAAAGGTCAAAATCAAATAACTATTAAAATCGACACATTCAAAAAAATGTTTTGAGTATCTGATTTTACAAATACATCTTTATTTCGCTAATTAGCCTACGAGCTCGGCGGCTTTCTTTGATGCGACAGAAGATGCCGCTAAAACGTAGGCGCGTGCCTCGTATCCGTGCCACGTGCCTTCCTACCCCTTTACCCAACCACCCGCCGCCCTGCGAATCATAAGCAAATACCTTAGTCTCCCGCGCAACTTACTTTCGAACGGATGTTATTGTTGACCTAGTGAGTGACTTGTGTTTTGTTTACGTAAGATCACCTGATCTGACGCCCTTCGATTGTTTGCCTCTGGGGTACTGTGTTCAAAAAACCGTGTGATACGGAGGTCGAAATGCGTTCACGCATAGTAGCAGCATTTGGCCACATCAAGTTCGATACCTCCATTTTACAAAGCGTACGTGAAAATATTATTAGGCGTTGCAACAAATGCGTCGAGGTACAAGCTGGTCATATTGAACAGCATCTCCATGGCCGTCTAGTAGACATTATAATAAATTAATCCATTAAAATGCAAGTAGGTACTTAAGGTTTTGTGTGACAGACGCGGGGACTTTATTTTGTTTATGTAAAAGTGTTAATGTACTTTTGATAATTATCAATTGTGCATAAAAATATCGTGTAAACCAACATTTTCAAAGATTCATTCGTTAAAGTGATAAACAACAGCTGACAAAGTCGTGAACTTGTGTAGAATAAATAGGTAGATAACCGGCGCGGCGGCACCGACAAAGAGAGGCCACTCTCTTTGTCGGGTCGGGTAGAACTTCTTCCTATTATTTGTGATTTCGGGTCATCGCTTCATGCAGAGGTAAGATATCAGGATAACATAACAAATATTAATAATTAAATATTTATTTTAATTATTTGTGTTTACAGTTTTTTTATAAATTACTTTCTTTATTACGTATGTATACCGATTCTTAAAACGTAGGTAGAAGGAACCACAGGGTTTTTGTTACATATTGTATATCTGTTTGTTTTGTGTCTGGGTGTAAATATCTATATAAGTATGTATTTAGAAAAAAAAAGTAGTATATGTAGTATATCAGCTATCAGGTTTCCATAGTATAAGCACTGCTTAGTTTGGGACCAGATGGCTGTTAGTATCTTAAAATTTTTAATAATAATTATAGTAGAATTTAGACCACTCGGCGATAAATGAGTAGGTTTAATTACAACCTTTTCCTTATTGATGGGTATTTACAGATATATATTCATAAGAATTATTTGAAGTAAAGATTCACAGTTGAATACAAACCTATGTCCATACATAATGGACTATAAAACATATTACCTTTTACATTAGGACGCGGAAATTTTGAAACACAAATACCCTATGTAAAAGTATAAGTTGCATTACTAACCAACGATCTGACAAAGTTCGGCAAATGCGTCACAAACAATTATACACTGAACGCTTTACCAAATAAGATGCAAGATAGCTTGCGTGATACTGGTACGAAGGTCATGTGAATTGGGAAAAGAATTAACATTTATAGAGTTAATAAATATTAGTTGCTTAGTATTTGCAAGTTTAGTCACGAATGCAAGGCTGTGGTTATTTAAAGGTTGCATGCGCGTGGAAATCATCTCCTTATACAGCAAAGCGACCTGATTTAGGCCACGCTTAAGTATTTTTTTTTTTATTTTTTTTTTCTGTTAATTCTGTGTATGTTTTTCTTTTATGTGTGGCAAAATAAATAAATATTATTATTTTAATGTATTCGGTCCGAAACAACATACTAAAGATTGTAATTAATTATCCTTACTGTAAGTAGTGATTATTTTTAATTAGTAGGTACATCTAATAAATAAAATCTGTAATAATAAATGTGTAATTTCAAAATGTATGCGAAATCTGCTATTTATACGATGCCAAATTATAAATGACCGTATTAATAATTTTTGCTTGTCTCTCTGTCTGAAAGGATGTTCCGAATTAAATTAAATGAAAAATGGAGACAATGGATTAACACATAAGATGTATTATATGGCAGAGAATTAATTAAGATTCTTCGAGAATGCGGGTGAAACCGCTGGGAGGGATTTAGTCTTAAATAAATCTAATCTTATCTTACTAATATTGTATGAGTACGCGAAGTTTGTGTGTGTTTGTTAATCAGATAGATATTAGGCACACAGTTGATACCTATATGTGTGCTTTGAATTAACACACATGATACTACTCCAGCGGGGAAACATAAGTCCTCATTGAGTCATCAGAGCGCTAGTGAAACCGCGGCCGAAAACTAGTGATACGTATAATAATTATCATCACGCCATTTATCCCCGAAGAAGTAGGCAGTACTGAGACTCACAGTCCACCATTTTAAGTCCCAACGTGACATGCGAGCATTGTAGTCGTCTCTCGGTCGAGGTTATGTACGCGATCTGGGAATCGAACCGACAACTTCCGGTTTCTAGCAGCTTTATACCGCTGACCACCGAGGTATTCATGTTTGTATGTATATTAAATTAGCCTGACTAATCTCGAGAATAAAAGGCCATTACACACTTTTGGCGCTCTTTGCGAATTATGTCTTATAGGGCTCTCCTGATAGTTAACGAATAGCAATGCAAAATTATTCACATGGTCAACATTAAGTCGCTAGTACACAAAAAGCTTGAACATTCGATAAACTCCAAAAATTACGAGATTTCAGGTGATATAAGAGTTATAATTTTTTTTTCTAAATAATATAGTGCGTGTTAAATTTTTAAAACCAATTTGTAATATTATATCAGGATAGTTTAGATTAGGAGAATATATATTTATGTGCTTAATTTACTACTCAGTCTAAGTTATATTTATATCATATATGTCCCCCGCGGTTTCACCCGCGTTCCCCAAGGATTTAACATTTTCCCGGCACAAAAATAATCCTATGTTACTTCTAATACCCCCAAGAATATGGGTACAAATATTCATGATTGTCGGTTAAGTAGTTTTCGCGTGAATGTGTAACAAACAATCTTACATTTATATTTATAAATTAGTAGGGATGAGTATGTATTTAAAAAAGTAGTATATATAGTAAGAGCATTACACAATCAGCCTGCTGATCCCTAATGTAGAAGAGCTTGTACTATGGAAACTAGAAAACTGATATACAACCTTTTGTTTTCTTAATACACATTACACCCAGACCATAACAAACAGACATGCAGCCAAATGTTTGTCCAGGGTGGGAATCGAACCCACGACCTGCAATACATTCCAAATTGCAAAATCTCTATAGCTCATTATTATATAATCTATTGTCGAACATTTTTTTGTCCTATCATTAATACTCTTCGCAGCGTATGCGTTGAAAGACGTTTTATGACTAATTTTTTTACACCTTCGGTTGGTTTTAATAGGAATTTCTAAAGATTTCTATAGTATCTAGTACTAAATATAGCCTATGTTACTCAGTGATAATGTAGCTTTCTAATGAAAAAAGAATTATTAAAATCGGTCCAGTACTTTTTGAGTTTATTCGTTACATACAAAAATACAAATCTTTCCGCTTTATAATATTAGTGGAGAGTGTAGATTGTCATCACAGATATATTAATACTACCACCTATACGTGAAGACCTGTTACTGGCTTCCAGATGAATATTTATATTATTAGTATGTAAATGAATCAGCTGTTGGTCTTCCATTCAATAAATAAATAATAGTATATCAAAGTAAGAAGATTAGCAGCTGAAGCTAAAGAATAAATAAATATCTTGGGACATTATTTACACATGATCTCAAATTAAGCAGACCTGGTAATATGTAAACTAGATATCTGATATACTACTTTTTTCTTCTCATTACATACTTCAATATTCTTTACACCCCGACACAGAACAAACAGACATGTTTGTGCACACAAATGTCTGTTCAGGCTGGGAATTGAACCCAAGACCCGTGGCGTGACAGGCCCGATATACGACATATGCTACGTTTTCCTTCTAAATACATACTTACATTAATATTTATGCCCTTACGCGAACAATTCGCTTGGCGCTGAGGGATCTTAACATGTCTGTTTGTTCTGTCTCTGGGTGTAAATATCTATTTAAGTATGTATTTAGAAAAAAAAAGTAGTATATGTAGTATATCAGTTATTTGGTTTCCATAGTACAAGCTCTGCTAAGTTTGGGATCAGATGGCCGTGTGCAAAGAATGTCCCGGGGATATTTATTTACTTATTTGTGGGGCTCGGACCCCGTCTTAGAAGGTTGAAGGGGCGCCAGAGTAGTACGAGACTGGGTAAGACGACTTGCACATTTTTGTGTACCTAATCAGACTCGAGAAGGACAAACAACAAATTATGCACCATTAACTTTGAGAAGAACGTAAAATTCCCTGTTGCCCTTGTTAACGATAGGGCGCAGACTTCATCAAATCCAGCTCCCTATATCCTTGACCTACAAAATCTAAACACTACCACCGACCCAGTATATGCTCGTGTAATCACACGGCAAACAAACGCCCCGTATCAGGTATCAATGACTTAATGCCAGATAGCGCTATCTGATACCAATGTTTCATTTAGCTGACAAAGGGTATGCGTATTAAACGTATTGTGGCATCGCGAAATATTTTTAAATAAACTATTTTTGAGTCTAAAAGTGGTATCGTAGTTCTATAAGTGTCACACAAGCGTGCTAATAATAAACTTAAATCTATTTTAAACACATTTAGATAGTAAATCTAAAATTGATAGTAATAAAACAACATGGTGTTCAGTTAGTAGATTAGGATAAAACTGAAGTGTTCCAATAAAATAGGTGGTGAAATGAGTCTGAATAGGATAAGGGAGGTGGACGGTGTGCATGGTAGAGAGAGGAAGGACAGCCCCTGTTACTTTTGCAATGAGCTGTTCGAAATGGGGCAGTTACAGGTATGCTTAGCAACCCTTACACGGCGAACGGTTCTGTTGCTGGACGACCACCGCCTATGGACATTTGCAACACTAGCATCGCAAATGCGATGTCGACGCTTAGACGTGAAGTTGTTTAGTCTCATGTTTCTAACCGAAGCGAAGTATTACAGTGTGCTACTGTTTCACGACTGAAATGGGTATGGTGGTAGTACCCGGATGAACTTTGCACTAAGAGTTCTATTAGGTACATCTAAAATACTAATAAACCTTTTCCGGATAAATCTATTTTGCATAAAATTTGTTACGCCTATTAGTAATTTCGAAGCAATTTTGTAGAGTGCAGTTGTGATTATAAAAAAGTTAATGAGCGATAATGTTAAATGGGATTACCCCCGGTAATCCGATAAACGTTTTACAGGGCAGTATCGGACTATAGAGTACTACCTAAGACCCCCTATAGTCCAGATTTTTTTTAAAGTGTACCTTTTAATCTGAGAAATTACTGATCCATATGATAACATTGTACCTGAACTACAAATTACATTAGTGAGAATTTGCCAAAATAATGTTTGTGTAACATTCAACAATGATTGGCAAGTCGGATTACAGGGGGCGCCGTATTACCGGGGGTCCACTGTATTATTATTACACGACCCTCGGCCCTCCGGTCTGACACGCGAGTCTAACTCTCAAATAACCAGTTTTAATTAAAACTTTTTTAAAGGAACCGGCCCATTCATCCACTAACTTAAATATAACATTGAATTCTCCATATAGTGATTAACTAGCATTCGCTCCGCGGTTTCATCCGCGTTTCCAAATTTGTGAGCCAATTTAATTGAATTCCGATCATCCGTTTCGAAGCGTATTCGAGCCACCTTTAACACAAACAAATAGAAATTCTAAATCCAGTCACATATGATAAAGCATCATAAACGTAGCAGTTACCACTAAAATTTTTTCATTTATTTTTAAATCACAGACAGACACGTCTATTTTATTTATAGGTATAGATACGGGAGTTGAAATGCGTTTTTAATCACTTCGATTACTGAACACATTGTGATGTACAGAGATAGACAACATTTTGAACCAAGACATATGGTAGTTTTCCCAAAGGTACCTAATGTGTGGACGCCTCGCCAATATTTCGGCGTATAAAAATCAATACTTTAATCTATATTTATGGGTGCATCATTGACTAAACTTTTGTGGTATACATGATAACGTCCATTGGAATTCGTTATCGCCGAATTGAAGGACGATATACAGCTTGTCAAATTATGTTGACAATGCTGAATTTTATCAGACACGTGGTTTAACTTGTCATGAGGATGAATAAAATCAAAAATCCGAGTGCGTCATTAATTTAATACAACATTCAGAACTAGCAGAGCTCTTAGTGCAAAGATCGTCCGGGGAAGCACTACCACCTTTCCCATTTCCACCGAGATGCAGTAGTGCACTTGTATTATTATGATTCTGTTAAAAAGGTAAGGTTGCCGGTGAAATTATAGGCACGTCCTGTATCTTCACGTCCCAAGCATAGTTAAAAAGATTGTAATAAATAACGCCTAATAATACAAAGAAATGGGGTACAATGTTGACGACTATATGTATTTACTTGGCAATTTCATAGACCAAAATAAATATTGTAGACTTTGTTGTGGCCCGTATCTATAGTTTTATCTTGGTTAGAAATTATGTGGTCGAATGTGGTAACCGCTCATGATTAAGTCGCGCTTGTGGAACTTATTAGTGAACTTCCGAACAGTGGCCGGCACCCTTATTGTGTAACTTTCTCGGAATCAATGTAGAAGCCTTTTTTATAATTACTTGCTGGTACGGCGCGCGAGCATTGTGGCACAACACTCGTAGCACTGTCGACGTACTACAATATTGACTGCAATGACGATTCCGAGAGCATTATATAATTAGCCTGCTGTTTCCAGATTTTCAAAGTAAAGCCTCTGAAAATCTTATTATTAATCTTAGTTCCTGTTTTGTTTGAAACAAAAAGTAACTGTCGACAAATTTGTCGGCTTAGACTCAAGCTTAATTAGCCTGCTAGCAGATCTGCCACTGTTTTACAGAAGAACAAACTTTCCGATAAATGTTTTTAAAGATGTACAATCGCACTGTCTGATCATGACTCAATAAGATACGGTGTTACGATTAGATATTTCTTGTTTTGAATTAACAAATAATGTTGCTTTCCAGAACCACTTGAAACAATGTGGGAGTATCCTGGAGCAGTGCCCGCTGCGGTGCGGGGCCTGGATACAGAGGAAGCACAAAGAGACACACGTGAAAGAGTGTCCAAAGATGGAGAAGGTAAAAAAATATGAAAACATGTAGATTACTTTATAGTTCTAGTGCCTACAACTTTAAGTTGAAACTCGCCAAGCACCTGTCGGTCTGTTCCGTTAACTACACTGATCGAAGTGATGAAACACAAGCTTATACATAGAATAAGGCGATTATGTACCAATATTAAAAATGTTTTAATATTATGTAAGTTAGTCCCCACTTTAACTATGCGGTAACAGACCATCGAATACATCTTTGCATGGGGATAGCCGAAGTAACAGAAAAGGAAATAGGCTTCTTTAAACCTGGGAACGTAGAAGCTAGTAATATAAGGACCTGTAATGAGGAGCCATAAGTTCAAAATTGAATAAATAGACTGAATTAGAGGAGCATGTAACATGATATAACGATGATATTGACGATTGAAAACAAGACGGTATTCGAATGAAAATAAAGTTCAATTTAACATTTCCAGGGTAGAAATTCTACTTCACCTAGCCACGTGAGCCTGCCAGCACCAGCTCCACCGGTGGTCAGCAACCACACCTGGTCTCCGAAAGCTGTTCCACTAGATGACTGCGTCACGTATTTGGAGAAAGAAGTGTCTACCATTAAGTAAGACTCCTATCGTACAAAAATTATCAATTCAATAGTTTGTGAGTATGGACGAATTAATGGGTGGACGTTTGTTACTCTTTCACGAAAAATACTGAACTTTATATCCAAGGAAAATGAAACATGCCTCGGGAACGCGGGTGAAACTGCGGGGCAGCTAGTTCATAATACTTAGTTTTCAAAATTTTGAGAAGAACAGTACCTGGGACATTCTACACACGCGGCCATCTGATCCTGAACTAAGCAGAGCTTTTGGAATAATTTATTCATATTTACACTCTGACACAGTACAGACATGTTAATGTACACAAATGAATGTCCTGGGTGTGAATCGTACCCCAGGCTTGTGGCAGTCAAGCTAATAAACCACTAAGGTAAAATATAAGTAGAAAAGATTATTAACACTAGCAAACCAATACACATCTTCCTTCTCAGATTAATAATAACAGAAGAAGCGAACCACCGCGACCTCCAAGCCACCGAGATGGAAACCCTTCGCTCCAAGTTAGTCCTGGTGGAGGAGCGCAGCCAACACTTCCTGTCGACCATAGTGTCGCTCAGGGCGGCTGTGGATGACGAGGCTGAGCGCTCGGCGAACTGGGCAGCCCAGTTTAAGCATGACCTGGCTAATGTGCAGCTTGCTTTGCAGGTACTTCATGATTAGAGGGCTTTACTGTTATTTATTACATAAATAGGGTCTGGCGCTGGGGTGGCAGGGGCCGTTGTATTCAAATTTTATACCAAATTCATTACAAATAAAGCGCAATTTTAAACACACTAAATATAATGGCGCGACCGAAGGCCGCTAGATCCACCCAATTGTGTGCTATGCGTTTTACATAACAAAAGAGATATAGATTAATACAAATTAATTATTTATTATCGTATCTATTAAACAAAAATGTGATGGTAAGCAAACTAAACTTAAAATTATTTTCAATACAAATTAGAATTTATAAATAAAATTACTAATTACACAACAGTTTAACCTGTTTCATCATAAGTATTGCATTTTTATTTAAGATTTTTAAATTTCATTCAGTCCATGAAAGTATACGCATTTAGAGTACTTTCTTGAATCTCCCAGTTTCTATAACCTTTTGATTTTCAAAATGTTCCCAAACTCCAAATTTGGGTGTGTTCCATAACTCAGGAGCTGCAAGGCCAGCAACTATCCACGGTGATGCGGCTGGAGAGCGCCGTCAGCAGCTTGGTGCACGAACAAAGGGAGAGGGAACTGTTGGAACAGGCGCTGACGCAGCATGATAACAAGATACGGACCGTTCATAAACTTGGTGGGTAGTGGGCTTTGAAAAGTGGGCACAAAATCCAGGGGGTGTAATATGACCATATGACAGTGAAGTGTTTCAGGTGTGTGACTTAAATTTAACTGCTGTGAGTTGTAAATGCCCTGATAAGGGGGGCGTCCATTAATTACGTGAGGCATTTAGGTGGGGGAGGGGTCACGTAATTTTTTTTGTAACAAGAAACAGTGTAAAATTGCTAGAAGAGGGTTATATATAGTAATAATATTTTATCACATCTAAATCGTATACTTATGATAATATCCAATCTCAAGTGAGATTAGGGGCGGGAGAGGGGGTCGTGCAAAATCTCATGACATCTCACCTAGGGGAGTGGGTCGAAGAATCGCCAAAATCACCTCACGTAATTAATGGATGCCCCCTAATACCAAGTTGTATCGCAAGATTTGCCGCTGAACTGATTGGAATTAAGAGCACATAATCAGACCTCAGAAACTTAAACTGATCGAATACTGTCTCCCTAGTTATAAAAGATAAGTAAAGTGTATTCCTACTAATTTTCAGTAAGACAATTACTATTCTCTGAATACACTGAAGTTATACATTTTTATAATATCAATATATTATTTTTCAACAGAGGAAGTAATTGGTTACCTAAAGCAAACAGTAGAAGAAGAAAGACAGAGAAATACAGAGAGTCGAGCACTATTAGAAGCCGAACTAGTAGAAGGACGGAGATCTTCGGAGCATCTGCAACAACTGTCTATGCTGAGGGCCCAACTACAAAACGCAAACGAACAACCGGTACGGGTAACATTCCGATCAAATTCTAAATCGATAATAGTTTGAGCTTAACCTTTAACATCGAATAGCGTGACAAAATTCACAGTCATACATTAAGTTTAGGACATAGAAGGGAACTTATAAAGATCAAAGCTAGCAAATGCGGGGCAGAGGGCTTGGGGGTTAGAGACCCTTGTTGCCACGCTGCAGGCTGTGGGGTCTGTATCTGGGTGTAAATATCAATATAAGTACGAGCTTTAGCTTTCAGTTTAGGAAAACATCGTGTGAAAACAGTAGGTCTGTAGTACACGCCTGGCTTGCTACCAACCTCAATTGGAAATGCTTTGTATTCCGTCAGCTGCACTCGAAAGCTTTTCCTTTCAAAGTCTCTAATTTTTGTAATTTTGTAAGCGATGTTGACCACTTATTCAATTTCCATAACCAATTACTCCCAGGGAATAGACCGGCTGGCGATTCTAGAAGTTGCAACTGCTGATGCTAGAGCGGAGGCGGCTGATCACTCAGCCAAGATGGACATCATCTCAAGAGACTTGAGAGCGCTAACGAAATCTTATCTCAAACTGCGTAATGAGCTCGCGGACTTTCAAGCCAGGGTCAGCTTTGATCATCAGGAAATGGGCAGTGATAATGGTATGGATAACTTAACTGTTCTTGTATAGAGCTTACATGAAGGTTATGAATAAAAAGTCGTTTGTTTATAAATGGTTGTCAAAAATGCAGAAGATTATAAATAATCTGTTGACTAGTTTCTTAATCAGGCAGACGTTTCACCTAAGGGTATGTAATGACCAATGTGCTGTCGATCCTGAGATATGAAATTGTTATAACTCTGTAATTTCACCGGCCCCTCACCTTTCTAATGAAAACACAGTAATACAAGTGCACTACTGCTTCACGGCGGAAATAGGCGTGGTGATAATACCTACTTCCCCGGACAACTCTCTTCTAAAAGCTATCTACTTCTTAATTCTGTTTCTCAGGTCATTTCATATGGAGGATAGACAACTTTACAACTCGAATGAAGGAGGCCAAGGACACCGATGTTGTGCTGAGCAGCCCACTGTTCCGCACTAGTAAATACGGATATACGCTGAAGGTATTAAAACTTAATTAGAGCACAACGCCAACGCATGTCTTATTGTCAGCTCTACTTTTATACAAATTTTAGATTCTGGTTGTAATTTTAATATCAAAGCATTTTACCAAAAGCCTAGAAACTATATACCTACTAAATAATACTTATACCAATAAATAATTATTTTTATATTTTTTCTGTCTATCTTAACAGTCAGACTAGTCTCCGAAACGGCTGTACCGATTTTGACGGGACTTTCAATGCCAGATAGTTTATGTTACGGTACGCGCCGGACAGTTAGTTATAATATAGCTTTAGTCCAGAGGTACATTCTCGAGACAGGTAAAGAAGTTAGTATATAATATTTCCGTATTTCAGGCTGAAATGAACCTTAACGGCATCGGTAAATGGAAAGGGCGGAACATAACAAGTACAGTGAGACTTGTGGGCGGTCCGTACGACCCGCTGCTCGAGTGGCCCTGCGAACTCGCCATCAATATTGTGCTTAAAGATCAGCCGGCTAATCGGAGACAGGTAAATATATTGTTATAATAGACTCTAATGGGTTTATATTAATGTATTATTTCTAATCTGCGTCTTAACGAATGTTAATACAATTTGTGTGTGCAAAAAAGTGCATCATGTTTGATGGAAAGTCTGTCCTGGAAAAGAATTAGATCAGGAAGGCGGTAAATCGGCAGTTTCTTGTTCCTCTCAGTTGTAAGTAAACATTCGAGCCCGTGGTCACTGAATAGTTGTCTTAGAAATTGAGTATGACTGTCTGTTTGTTTCGTTGCACGGCTAAATACAAAATATAAACAGATTTCGATTAAAATTGGCTGTACGGTAGCTTCACTACATAGTATAAAACAAAGTCGCTTTCTCTGTCCCTATATCCCTATGTATGCTTAAATCTTAAAACTACTCAACGGATTTTGATGCGGATTTTTTAATAGATAGAGTGATTGAAGAGGAAGGTTTTTATGAATAATACATGTGACATCCCACGGGAACGTGGGTAAAACCGCGGGGGACAGCTAGTAATAGATATATGATACTTTTAACCCCGAAATAGATGGTTTAACCTACAGAATATCTGTGAGACAACGCTTTATTAAGTCCAGTAGATTCAGACGAAGCCATACGATTTACTGTAAGCAATTTATAGAGGAAATCGTACGCCTTCCTCTGAATCGTCAAAAAAGAACCCGAAACATAACTCCTTCTTCCCACAGGCCATGGACATAGTTAAATCCCTGCAACTCCGTCGCAAGTCATCATCAAAACGTCACGACTACGACGACGCAGGAGACCAAGAAGACAAGAACAAATCCAACGAGGCACTTGACAAATCAGTCTTACAATTGAAGAGGCAGTTCATCTTCATACCTCACACCAGTTTGGACAAGTTTGAATACGTCAAGAATGATGTTATGTTCTTTGAGTTCATTGTTAATCAATAGTGTGTTTTACATCACTGTATTAAGGCTGAATTTGCAATGAATAAATATATCGAAAGGGATTTTTAGGGCGTTCCTTCTGTGTATTAAACTAAGCGGTAAGATAAAGAATTTTCTGTATGATTGATATAATTACTAAGTGTTATAGATATATGTCTTTATACTATATAGTATTTTTAATCAAATTGAATATTTTAGATAAGGAAATTAGGTCATAATGAGCACCCATCATAAACATAGGTATAAGAACTCGAATTAAAGATTTCAAATGACAAATCATGTACCATGTTGACATTTCAAAATGACAATACTAAAATAATAAATGTTATTATAGTTTACCACCGTTTTAGAAATAAAAACCTCTAATACCAATTTATAAATCTACTATACTGAAAAACTGAAAGCTATATTAAAATATATAAATAAAACACAATTTTCATATAGTATACATATTTTTATTTCATTCGAAACATACAATCCTTAAGTATATTATACTTATTAAATATCATTTTATGGGATTATCATTTAATATTTTAAATTCGTCAAATAATCTCACAGAATAAATTACGAATTCGCTACACACCTTTATAAGGTTTTAACAAGACATTGGCACAAATTATCAATCACTTATATAAATTTTAGACCGATTTAGACATACGTATTTAAGATGAACCAGTTGACTCGGTGGTTTGACACCCTGACTATCGATAACATATTCGATTCCCATCCAGGACAAACATTGGGTGTTATATCTATACAATGATGTATTTAAAAAGTAGTATATCAGTTATCTGGTTACCATAGTACAAGCTCTGCTTATTTTGGGATAAAATCGTGTTAAGAATATCCCTAGATGTTTATTAATTAAATTTGCTAAAGTAAAGTAATTTTTAATACACTTGACATACCAGTGTAGCGAATTCGTTTAGATTTTCTACTTTTAAAGTATTTTTTAGTTTATTGGGATACGTATACATATGCTATTGGTAGTTAAAACTGACAGTAGAAAAATGGACCTTATCTACACTTATAATAATAAAGATTTATGTTAAGTTTGGATGAAGGAGGAAATCTCCGAAAATATTTATCCAAATTCAAAAATAGTTTTCACTAATAAATAGCTACACTATTCTCGAGTGACAGGCTATGTTATAATCCTTAAGCACACTAGATCACACACACTAGCTTTGTGGTAGCTGGTAATTTGTGTGGACCACATAAAATATCAGACCTAATCGGAAATATTACAGTGTAAACTCTTTATAACGAAACTCAAGGGACTGAGCATTTTTTGTCGTTATAGAGAGTTATCGTTATATGGAGTGAACAAAAAAAAACAAAACAAAGTCAACAAACCAACCAACTTGGGCTCACTTCAACGTTATAGGGAGTTTATCGTTATAAAGGATAACGTTATAAAGAGTTTACACTGTATTTAAAAAAACATGAATTTAATTCATCCAAATTAAAAATAAAATAAGCCAAAAATTGCTAAATAAATATTAATTTCGCCACAGTATATAACTCAATCTTATTGAATCTCAAACACTCTTTTGCATCTACCATTTTTAATGTTATTCCAACAGAGATAAAGTCCATTATTCAACATCACACAATTCCGTACAGTTCAAATTTTATTCAACTACAGGTATAACTAACATGCATTACACTAATGATATTAATCTACTGAATAAATAATTGTATAAATAGAGAAGGTAGACATACTTTTGTATGTTAATTTTCATTATTTTTATTGTAAATATTTAGACAAACTACATACAGTGTAAACTCTTTATAACGTTATCCTTTATAACGATAAACTCCCTATAACGTTGAAGTGAGCCCAAGTTGGTTGGTTTGTTCACTTTGTTTTGTTTTTTTTTGTTCACTCCATATAACGATAACTCTCTATAACGACAAAAAATGCTCAGTCCCTTGAGTTTCGTTATAAAGAGTTTACACTGTATTATGTTTTATTAATATATAAATACATTGTATTATGGCATATCAGAAGAAATTACATTGTTTGGAATAGTGAATTGATTACATAAAACTAATTAAGAGCTATATTTTGATATTGATTAAAATTGAATTTCGATTACGATTATTATTAAGATGGTGTAAGAGAAAATAAACCTTAAACCATGTGAAATAAAGTGCATTTTTATCGCAGTTTCAAATATAAATAATAAAATTTGTTATAGTGAATAACTGAGGTATTGTTTGCAAAAACGTAAGTTTAGGTTACAAAAATAATGTATCTGTAAAAGGGAATGGGAGTGGGAGAAAAGAGAGATTGACACATTGCGAACTACCTAAATGATTTAAATTTAAAGTTTTATAAACTATTGATATATATTACTACGGCTAGGCCATCACGATATTATAACAAAAAACACGTTCAAAACTAAGTTTCAATCAACGAGTATCACAAAAAATATTCAAACCATAGACTTGAAGAAGTAACTGATTACACAGTGAAATACATTCAAATAGACAATGGTTACAAAAACACTTTATCAATCGAATTTCAACCGTAACTGCCGGCGATTAGGATTTATTATAAAATGCATGGGTTACCTTACAGTAGTGACTTGTATTGGACGAGGTATTCTTCCTCTTCCACCAGGGAAGTATCTAAGTAGTCGTCATCCTCGGTTTTGATGGCACGTGTAAGCCTTTCAAGGGCTTCCTCGCGAGCTTTTCTCCTGAAAATTTATTACATTTTCATTAAAATCCTATTATTGTTTTTGTTACAAACTTTTTTATATATTTTTATTTACTATGATAGATGGTTTGATTTTAAAAAGAAATAGATTTCAGTTGTGTCAGAAGCTTGGATTCAATGGTGGCCTATTTTTCACCCGTGCTCTCTTTTATAGCTATCTCACTTATTGACAACTAAGTGTTCCCGGCATGCGCGATTTAAACCAATACCGGATCGCAAGTTTAACCGCAGCACGGAACTTATTACTCATTTTGGTTTATACTTAGGTTATGTTACGAATTGTCAGGGCCAGTTGGTCTGGTGGGTAGAGACCCTGACCGCCACGCCAAAAGTAATGGGTTCATTTCCCACCCAGGACTAACATTTGTGTGCATGAACATGTGTGCGTTCCGTTTGACTGCAAACAGAGCTAAAAGCACATATCTAGAATTTAAAAAGTAGTTTAATATGTAGTATATCAGTTATCATATGATGCCATGATATCAGATGCCCGGGTATTTCACGGTATATTTATTTATTGACTGTTTGGTATATAAAGTGGCATACTTTTTTACCTCAGATTTATCGTCTTCATGACCTCGGCGCAGGCGCTGGTCGAAGGGTTGGCAGGATCATCAGCTGAATAGAGACGAGTTTGGGGTTCAATTTTAGGTCCATTTTTGTTTTTAGTATATATAAATGATTTGCCATATGTTGTAAATGACCTCACAGATATTGTCTTGTTTGCTGATGATACATCATTAATTTTTAAAGTTAATAGAAAAGACAAAGATCTAACTAAAGTTAATCATACTATGTCAATTGTCTGTGGGTGGTTTGCTACAAATAATCTATTACTAAATTCAAAGAAAACTAAATGCTTAAGGTTTTCTTTACCAAATGTAGCACAAGTAGATAGCCAAATAATAATAGATGGGAGCCATATTGAAGGTTAAAGTTAAGGTTGATACTCTATCTGCTAAATTAAGTTCGGCTGCTTTTGCTGTTAGGAAAATTAAACAATTGACGAATGTTGAGACGGCCAAATTAGTTTATTTTGCATATTTTCATAGCCTCTTGTCCTATGGTATTTTGTTTTGGGGAGCAGCAGCGGATATAGAATCAATATTTATTATACAAAAAAGAGCAATTCGTGCAATTTACAGTATGGGTCCCCGTGAATCATTAAGAGATTTATTTAGGGAAATAAATATAATGACATTACCTTCACTATATATTTATGAAAATATAATGTTTATACGTAGAAACATAGGAATGTTTGAGTCAAAATTAGATATTCATAGTATAAATACAAGACAAAGGGAGAAGTTAGTTGTTCCATACTTTAGACTAACTAAAGTTAACAAGTCATTTCTTGGTAATTGTGTTCGATTTTATAATAAGATACCGCTTTCAATAACCAAAATGTCTGATCATAAATTTAAAAATTATATTAGGAAAGTTTTGAAAGAAAAAGCGTATTACAAGGTAGTTCATTATATTGAAGATAAAAATGTATGGAAATAGCTGCTCTCTGCACAGTGCACCTCTAAATCTCTTGTTTAAGTTGTAAGTACCTAATTATTGTTATTTTCTATTTTGTAGTCTTGTCATATTTTTTTTTGTTTTGTTTTTATTAATGTTACCTATAATAAGTATTTTGTAATTGTTAAATATAAAATTATGTAAAATTGAAATTATAAAATAGCCAAAAAGTCAGAATAGATAAAAATGTATATAACAAATAAAAAAGAATGTAACCTTGCTGAGTTTCTTGCCGGTTCTTCTCAGTTGAAGGCTGACTTCCGAACCGGTTGTAGCTTCAGTAACTTTAAATTTGACCTTCACAAGTGCCCTCCGAAGGCCTAAACTGAATATGTAAATGGTTTTGAATTTTGAATTTTGAATTTTTTGAAAAAAAGAATTAGTATTTCATAACATAATTTTTAAGGGACAATGAGTGTTTCGTATTTAAAAAAATCCATATATAACTGACAAGCGGTTCATCTGATGGTAAGTAAGTAGTCACCGCCGCCTATGGACATTTACAACACCAGAGGATCGCCAATGCGTTATCCACATCCGCTGAGACATGAAGTTGTTGAGTCTCATGTGCCTGTTATGTCACTGGTCCCCTTACCTTTCTATGCGAAACACAGTAATAAAAGTGCACTTATACTTCATGTTGGAAATGGGTAAGACGAATTCTGGACTAAGAACTCTACTACTATTATAGATCCATAATCCTACTAATAATATAAATGCGAAAGTTTCTATGAATGGATGTTTCTTAGTCTTTCACGTAAATACTACCAAACGGATTGGGATGAAACTTGGCACATATATATAAATGCCCTGGATTGGATACTTTTTGTTCCGAGAAAATTTTATATTTCTCGGGAACGCGGGTGAAACCGCGGAGGACAGCTAGTATTTTATATATGGAGGGTAAATAACAGTAAAACTTGTCTAGTTAATGTTCAACAATATCGATATGGAACGTTAATGATGTAACTCACGGTTCGTGTGTCCAAGAGAAGCGAGGAGGATGTCGAGGGCGGCGGCGGGGTCGTTGCGCGCGTGCCGCAGAGCCGCGCGCGCCGCCTTGCCGTTGTAGCCCATCGCCTCCAGCTGTACACGCAACAATTACATATTACACCAGGCTACTGGTTTGGTACTTAGTCCATAGCTTCGATTCCCACCCAGGACAAACATTTGTGTACATGAACATTGAACAAGTCTGATTAATCCAATGTTGAAACAGTACATGTAGATTAAGGTCAGTGATGATTGAGTGAAATGAGTATCTATTTTACGCAATAAACATGAGAAACTACGGTGATTTAATTCTCATTATAATTATTCAATTATTTACTGGTGCTATAAAAGTTGCTCTGTTGATCCACTCCTGCTGCTGATTGTATAGTATAATAAATAAAAAACAGTTTAATATTGACCAAACCATAGGATTAACAATTTTTTTTTGATATTCCCCATGGGCCGACAAACAAGCGGACGGTCCACCTGATGGTAAGTGATCACCGCCGCCTTTAGACATTTGCAACACCAGGGACACCGCCAATGTCATTGACGCTGAGACGTGAAGTTATTAAGTCTCATGTGCCTGTAATTTCACCGGCCCCTTACCATTAGTAATACAAGTGCACTACTACTTCACGGCAGAAATGGGTAAGGTGGTAGTACTTCCCCGGACGAACTCTGCACTAAGAGCTCTACTACTCTAAAATGGTAATACTCAACATGGACCATGCTCACCTCAGCTATGAGTCTATTATCCGGCTCATTGGTCGAATCATCGGAGTCGGGCGTGTCTAAACCATCAGATGCGAGGTCGCTGTCCACCAACTGAAAAAATATTTTTAAATTGACATAAAAAAAGTGAGACCCCATGGTATATGCGATTTTTATAAATGGAGCTTTACAGTTCACAGCACAGTAAATTAATATTCGATTTCGATCCAAATTCATTAGGTTGATGTTCTTTCTGACAGAAATTAAAATGATATTAGCTGATCTACTTTTGCTTTGTCATTTGCCTGAGATATCAAAATACGACCAGCATCTAGGGATGTTGCCCACTGACAGTGTATTTTGTAAGTATGTTAGTAAATTTGATTTTATTGTTGTTTTATCTTTATATATAAAAATGAAAACCGTTTTCCGTTGTCACGACATAGCATGAAAACGGCTTGACCGATTTGGCTAATTCTTTTTTTGTTGTGTTTGTTATTGTCAGGAGAAGGTTCTTACGAAAGAAAAAATTAAGAAAACTTAACCACTTTATTAGAGCTTATGACAATATAAACTTTTATTATTGTCAGTCGTTTGACAGCTGGAGCGATTGACAGAATGCGCGCTGCAAATTGCGTTTAAAGTATAGGCATGGGTCGGAATTATTATAACTAATTAATTTATAGTTTCTTATTGCACATTTCACAGTTGATTCAATCGGAAGATTCGAATTCAATATTCATTATTAAGACAGGACAACGTCTGTCGGGTCAGCTAGTTAACTTATAAAAATAGCAATGGGGGGCCATACTGACCAGTTCAGGCTGGTCCTGTATGAGCCTGACGGCGTCGGCCACGTGATTGTTGGAGTGTCGCAGCGCGAGCGTGGCGAGCACGCGCGTGTAGCCCATGCCCACCAGCGCGTCCACCAGCTGCTGGCTCACGGCCGAGCCGTCGGCGCAGGCGCCCGCGAGCCGCTGCTGCCTGGGGGCGGACCAAGGGGGGAATTATTTCCTTTTTCTTCTTTTTATACTTAAATCTGTAGAGCCTGATATCCTGCTAATATTATACGCGCTGCGTCCCCCGACCAGCCCAGCTCCAGCAGCGCCCGGCTCCACCTGCACTCGCGTACCTGTCGCGGCGGTGGGTGCCGCGGGCGGCGTGGCGCTGCAGGCGGCAGTCGGCCAGGTAGTGGTGCGCGGCGTCCACGTCGCCCGCCGCCGCGCGCAGCCCGCGCCGAGCCGCGCCCGCCGACCAGCCCAGCTCCACCAGCGCCGCCACTGCGCCCGGATCCACCTGCACGACCGATAACAACATTCGTGAAAGACGGCCACGCCACAGAACAAACATTTGTGAGCATCGACATGTCTGTTTGTACATGAAACGTATAGTCTAATATATAATAATAACTCTAGTAACTGATTACGCTGAATCTCCTTCTCTATCTCAAACAAGGAAGCTCAACAGAAAATCGACACCTGTTTCGCTTCTATACCAAAGTGTTAACTCGCCGAGCGCCGGACAGAAAGAGGTCCATTTCTTTAATTTTTAATATTCAAAACCGGACCCCATAGTGATCCCAATAATTATAGGCCCGTTTCCATTTTGCCACCCCTTGGCAAAGTACATATTTGAAAAAGATTTGTCTATGCCAAATACTAACTCACTTTAAATTAAATAAACTTGTTCATAGCGAGCAGTATGGTTTTACTAAAGGTCGCGGCTTTCGGGGGTAAGCTCAGTTCAGCAGCTTACGTAGTGAGATTGCACGATTAGTATATTTTAGCTATATTTATAGTATTATGTCCTATGGGGCAAACCAGCTGATTTAGAAACTATATTTTGCAAAAGCGGGCGGTGCGAGCTATTTATAATTAGGGTTCTCGAACTTCCCTCAGAGATAATTTTGAAGAAATAATACTAATACTAACAGTTGCATTACAGTTCGTTTATGCAATATTTGTGCATCAAAACATTAATCATTTCGTTAAAAAGAGTGATATGCATTTCATAAATACTCGAAGAAAAGGACAAACTCGTGACCTCTGCTTATACAGGATGTTCCTTTTGATATCCTATAACTCTAAGGTTATATACTATATGAAAAAATAAAACAAAACCACCGAATAGGTAGTACAAAAAATGCATAGTTTCGAAGATAACATCAATCATAAATAAATTTGTTTTCAAATTTACACCACTGAAGCGAATCCTTATGTTTGCGACGTTGCCAAACTTACGTAGGTAGTTGTGTATTATAATACCCCAACTTGTAAGAAATTACCAGTGTGGGTGTGGGACTTCCCTGCAACAACTAGTAAGGAATAGCCACCTCTTCGTTATCGATTAAATCGAAAGCTGTTCGTGTGAATTACGAAACGGATTTCGAATGACATTACATCTAAATAACGCATGAGTAGGTAAGGTCTTACTGAGTCATTTATACGGTTTTAATAACTACTACTGCACCGAAATGGCTGGATATGGTAATCGTAAAAGTAAAATATTGCAAAGACAGCTTTTTAGTTGGTTTTACTTTACCGTGTCCTTAATTTTTCGATTGTTTCCTGACCTTCATCTTGCTTACAAGTTTCAGTGGTTTTCATGTTAAGTTTTGTTATTAATTTGTTTTTATTGAACTGTGTACGTTGAACACCCTACGCGTTAACAGAATTAATATGCGACGGCACAACTATTCGTCAGAATATCAAGCGGATATTCATTCTGTGTATGGATATTGCAATGGAAATTCCTTGGAAGCTGTGAGGGAATACCGGCGTCGATTTTCATATCGCACTGTACCGGATAATCAAACTTTCATAACGGTAAGTTCACATTATTTATTTATTTTATCGCGTAGTATGTTCTCCTTCAGTAATAATACATTTTATTTTTTGTATTTTATTTATTGAAGAAAAAATTAATTGCATAATACGCAGGACGTTGTATGTTGCAAAATGTTAGTTCTTCGTACGGGGTAAGGCCGTTATCTAGATCAATGTTTCGTTTGATGTGCTGTCGTGCGTAATTCTAATTTAATACACTTTAAAACATAGAGTCCGGGAATAAATACCTATCATTCGGAATTCTTTTTACAGTAATTAATAATTCTGTTACATTGTGTAGCATCTTTTTCACATAGATACGGTGTAATATGTAATGTGAGATGTTTGAAAGCGAGAGAAGACTAGACGAAAGAGTGAGACAATCACATAATACTAACACTAAGACTCTCGATGTGTGTATCTGCGTTTCATTGGTAAGTACTAGACGGCACATCTTTTTCATTCAAACATCATTGACATTTAAAGTTAAGAAAATGCGACGTTGCCATACTTCACGTAAGGGTGTTTTACATGCATAATCGTGACTTTATCGAATTATTCTGTATGAAAAATGAAACCGAAATAAAATTAATGAAAAATTATTTATATGCCAGTTCATTCTTTGAGATGGCATTATTAATACCCTAGAGTTATGGGATATCAAAAAGAACACGTTGTAGACTGCAAAAAGTGCAAGTTTAATTTCTGGGACTCTGGACGCTTATATAACAAACTCCCTGCATCGGGTTTAAATTTGTTTTGGCACAAATTGAAGGACCATATTAAAGTCGTATTTGTTAAAAACGCTTATTATACTATAAATGAATACTTACATGACAATAATGCATGGTTGTAGATTTATTTATTATTGAGTGTAATGATTACATATTACACTTTGTGTGTATTTTAAAATTCAAATATTTTTATTTTGATGTGTATCAAACTTAAGTTAGTCATGCTCGTTTAAATGCCATTGCTTGCCAGCAAGCCGGCTGGTCAGCTTTAGTTTGTTTTCATTATTTTTTATTAGATATTCATAATATTATTGTTTAGTGAAACTAAATAAATGTTATGTAATAAATCTAAGTTCAATTTTAAAAAGAGTAATAGCTGGGTTTATTGCCTGCTCTTCTCAGTAAAAAATCAGCCTTCCGAACCGCTATTAGAGTCAAACTTTTCATATGTGCTTGTAAAGGCCTATTTGAATAAAAATATTTTCATTTCATCAGTAACTTTGACCTTCATAAGTTGGGCCCAAACTGAACATGTGTTTCTATTGTTTTGTAATTTTTTGTAATATATCCATTATCTGATTTCCATTGTACAAGCTCTGCTAAGTTTGGGATCAGACTGATATTTATTTTCGCTTGAAGCAAAGGTGTAATTGTATGATTTATAAACGATTGTTAGGGTCATAGAGTATCAAAGAGTTCAAGCAGCTTTATCTGTGTCTACCTGGCGGAGGGAAGAGGCCTTATATAAAAAAAAAATAAACCTAAATCTTAGAACTAAGTCAAACTTTTCAGTAATTTCCATACCTGTTCTTTACGAACTACCAGCAATACCAGCAATAGCCTATGTCACAGGCTTACCTAGTTTAGGCATTAGGTGCTCAACCATGCAACTTTATTGAAAACAGCTGGCACAATGAAGATTAAAGTCATAGTTGCAATTTTTGTATGCATCCAATGTTGATCAATATGTGTATTTTTTTTTTGATTACTGCGTCTTTGTTAGAAAGGTAAGGCCGGTGACATTACAGCCACATGCGACTTAACAACGTTATTTTTCAGGGCGACAACATTAACACTGCATTAAAGAAAACAACACACCGGTATTTTATACATATTATGCTATGACACAGAGTGTATAATCCATTAAAACAGAGTATATTGTCACGTGTCTATAACTCAGACAAACTATTAATAAACGCTTGTAAAGGCCTATTTGAATAGAAATATTTTCATAGCATAGTTCATATACCCCACCAATAGCAGGATCCTTAATTAGATACAAATAACTTACCCTTAAACAGTTTAGCTCGTTCTCAGCCTTCTCGAGCAACTTCCTGGCATCTTCCCTCTTGTTCTGATGGTACGCCACAATCCCTTGCAGAAGGTACATTCGCATCAGCAGCACTCTTTCATTAGCTAAATCGAAAAAAATAAAAAACAAATTCAGTGCCATGTATTCATTCATTTCATATTATTAATTTATTCAGTCAGGCACTTATGGTGCAAGTTATTGAAGTTAGCAACGGTTCAGAAGTCAGCCTTCAAATGAGAAGAACAACATTACATTTTTTTAATCTGACCTTTTAGGCTAATTAATTTTTTCAAATGTTTAAAAATATCTAGGTACTGAATATAAACACTTAAAAAAAATTGCAACTAAAATATACGTTTACTACGGGCCTACATAAGATACCCTAAACGCAACTCCATAGGTTGTGGGTTTTGGACAAGTATTTTGTGCATGATCTGGTCTGTTTGTTCTGTCTTTGGTATGTATGTATTAAAATTTAGTTATTTTTATTTTTAAATTGGTATGTATTTAAAAACTGGTAGATATGATAGTGTCACTTATCTGGTTACCACAGGACAAGCTCTACAAATTCATATATGCCATCTTCAACTTTTCAATAATGATTTTGGTCCAATTTCGACCAGTGGGCGAACACTAGTTCAGATAATATGTTTTTTATATAAAACTATATGGGTATAAATTGAAGACTGAGTTTACTAACCAGCGCTGCCCTTCAGAGCTATCAGCCTTTGGTGGTTCTCCCCGTAGGTGTCTCTAAAGGCGGCCTCGGCCTTGGCGAGCCTCTGCGCGGCGTCCGTGGCGGCCGGCAAGCTCTGCAGGCACAGGTAGCACCACGATATGTCCAGCTGCAGCACCGCCCAGTTGTCCACCGACTTCAGTATCGAGGAGCTGCACTCGCTGTTGGAGAGAATGGAAAAGTGATGATATATGTATAATAATAATAACCCTCTCTCTCTGGAGCCTTAACCACAGATAACTTCGACCCTGTGTCCTGTGCCTACGCCGGCAAGGACGCCCTAGCTACTCATCCAATATAAAAAAATCTATAAGATAGAAAGATCTAATATTCTTATATGATATTATAAAATAATAATAAAATTCCTATGTTATAATACATGAGATCCCTCGGGAATGAGGCAGAAACCCCTGGATGGGGTGGCTAGATTATATACCTATAATTTTTACTTTAATCTGGAAATCCTAAATAGCTATTGATTTTCTCAATAAATAAAAAATAAAATAAAGTATAAATAGAAGGTAAATCGAGCATCGTCACCTGAGCTGCCTGTCGGCCTCCAGCAGCAGCACGAGCGCGAGCGGGTAGTCCCGCTGCTGGGCGGCGCCGCGGCCGCGCTCGTGCAGCGCCAGCCCCACCAGCAGCGCGCGCTTCTCGACCGCCGGCAGCACCACCGCCTTACCGGACTGGTCTTCCAGCTGCAATCGTAGAAGATTCGGTAGTCTTATATCACTTTATAGCCTGGAGCCTACCGAATAATTCTAGCGATACTTATCTTAGTCCATGCACAATTTTCAACCGTTAGTTGACACTCTTAACAAAATAAGTGTCTTTTAAATCTTTATACAATACTATCTGTTCCCGGCATGCGTTGCTATGCGACTTTATTATGTGACATACACTTTTGCGGGCATATATAGAACAACTAACTAAAGTTTCATCGCCGTCGGATAAATAGTATAAGAGAGCAACGGGTACACAATGTTCACACGATGTATATAGTTTGCCGAATTGGATTGATTTTTTTGGGTGTTTAAAAGTTGGAAGGATTTATTTAAACATATATATTTTTTATTTGTTTTTGGTACCTACTAGGTTTCGATAGGTGGCAATGATACTTATAGCTTATAATGCCATCTGCTGGGCAGAAAAACGTCTGCCAAGTCAGCTAGTTTTGTATATTATGTCATTGTTCTATGGTTCACCCAATATTGACATTTCTTTAGTGCATGCAATTTTAATACTTATTCAAAAATACTAAGAATCCTATATATATATCCTATAGGTTCCTAACTATTTCAACCATTTTATTTAAAAAGCTACTACCTAGCGAAATATGGTGGACTGTTTTCATTCTAATTACCTAAATCAATATTGTGTTACAGAATCCGTAAACCTTTTGAACGCCAATCGTCTATACTCGACAATAAACAGCTCACAAAAAGATACTAATAAACATATTAAATCATAACTTCTATGTGTTTTATTAATACATGCATTTATATCGATTTTAAGGCTTGGCGTACAGGAAATGGTAATGCTGTTATGGCATGGCGTTCAAAAGGTTAAGTAGCAATATAACGTCTATTTCTACATCACTAATAAATATTACCTTCATATATTCTTCGTCGCCTGCTAGATCCTCGACGCTCTCTGACAGGAGGGTGGCGTCATCACGCGTTGTCTTCATCTCCATGTACATTGTGTCTTCCTTCTTCACCTCCTCTGGGGTCTCTGAACAATGTCAAAGTATACGCTGCTTTATCATCATTCGCGATTCCAAGGGATGTAACATTTTCCCGGAATTTATAAAATATTCAGTTTAGACCCATGAAGGATACGAGCTACTGAAATGCTTGTCTACGTTTTATATATCACTAACATTGCAAATACTTGTCCGAGTATGTAAGGGTGTAAGAGCCATCAGAGGTTAGGCCTTCATACTATAAATAATAAAAATATATGTTGAATATAAATAATTACCAGCCATAATCAATGCCATTATCTGAGCGCTATTCTTGACTCCCTGCTCCTCCAAGCTTGATGTAGGTTTTATCACTTTGCCATTGAAGATCAATTTCACTCTATAACAAAAGTAAATAAAAAATAACAATCTATTTTTTGGAAGTGTTTTACAGCTCATTAAGTTACATATTATTTAAAGAGAATGAATTTCTTTCATTAATTACCTGGTCGCAACAACCTTCACTTCTTCAGCCACGACATCAATGAGCTCACTGCCCATTACATCTAATTTCTTCTGGATCTTCATCACCTTGGGTTTCTCTCCTGGTACCATAGCTTTCAACCTGAATGTGGCACATCCCGTCTCTTTGAACTCTGCATTGGCTTTGGAACGATCTACAGAATGGAGTTGCAGTTCACTCAGAGCTGCAAGGATGATTTCTTGGTCCATAGACAGTTCTAAAGCATATTTCATTGCAAGATCCTGGAAATAAACAAATTGAATTATGAGAAAAAGGTTTTATTGGATATGAGATCTCATGTTGAAAATGGTCGCGGTTTAGACATCTGTGTGAAGTAAGGCAACAAACAGGCCGGCAGTCTTCCTGATTGTAAGTGATCACCTCCTATGGACATTTACAACATCAGGGGCACCGCAAATGCGTTGTCTCTGAGACATGAAGTTGTTAAGTTTCATGTGCCTTTACATTTCACTGGTTCCCTAACCTCTCTAACTGTACTTTTTTAAGGTGGAAATGAGTATGCTGGTACAACCTAGTGATTAACAATTCAACAGGTTTTTTTAATTGTATAATAATACCCCACTATACGCACCACATTACTATGATTTATTTATAAGGCAGGCAGCCTACATTCCCAAAGGATCCAATATTTTCCCCAGATATAAAGTATCAATCCTATATGTTAATTACAACATCTGTATCTCTCTCTAAATGTTAATAAATAAATAAATAAGTATCCTGAGACATTTGTTGCACAGTTATCTGATCCTAAACTAATCAGAACTTGTACATTGGAAACCAGATAACTTATTTACTTGTTATTTTTATTCTATATACGTACGTATATCGATATTTACACACAGACGTGGAATACACAGACATCCTCATGCATACAAATTTTTGTCCTGTGCGGGAAAATAACCCACAACCTATAGCATGGCAGTCAAGGACACGAAGTCAACTGGCCCATCGTAATATTTCTATCTACTTTATGTTTCCATATGGCTATGAACAATAAGTTATACCATATTTTAATTTGGGTTTAATACAAAGTATTGTAATTATTGACACAGCTTTGTAGTAAATCTTTTATGATTATTATTATTATGTTTTCAACACAATAACAACTATCAATGAAATACTCTTGGATTGGAACATATGGTCTTTGACAATATATTTTGGACTGTCATCAAAAACAAACATCTGGCAAATATTTGTATTTTATATAAATACTAGCTGTCCCCCAAGGTTTTACCCGCGTTCCCGTGGGATGTCACATGTATTATGCATGAAAACCTTCCTCTTCAATCACTCTATCTATTAAAAAAACCGCATCAAAATCCGTTGCGTAGTTTTAAAGATTTAAGCATACATAGGGATATAGGAACAGAGAAAGCTACTTTGTTTTATACTATGTAGTGATGTATACTAGAGCAATGTTTACCTGCTGTCTTCTGACATTACTACTGTCCTATACTATCCGAATACTATTATAACTGCAAACATTGTGATGATGGATGTATGTAACTCTCACACAAGAACTGTACAACGGATTTGGGAAACAATATATACATATATAGTATATAGTAGGCTAATAATTAAATATTTAATTATGTTATTCACCTGCGCGGCTTTAAGTGCATGCTGTGTTCTTCTTTAAGTAATGTGACACTTAGATATAAGTTTGGCTTTGTTATTGTTTATCTTTGTAATGGTGTACTCATTGTTGAAGAACCAAGTCAATAAATAAATAAATATATTGCTCTGGAATAACATAGGTTACTTTGGATGTCAGAAAAATGTATGTTACATTCTTGTGTGAGAGTTAAAGTTTGCAGTTATAATAGTAGTCGGATAGTATAGGACAGTAGGAATGTCAGATTACAGCAGGTAAACATTGCTCTGGTATATATCACTACATAGTATAAAACAAAGTAGCTTTCTCTGTTCCTATATCCCTATGTATGCTTAAATCTTTAAAACTACGCAACGGATTTTGATGCGGTTTTTTTAATAGATAGAGTGATTGAAGAGGAAGGTTTTCATGCATAATACATGTGACATCCCACGGGAACGCGGGTAAAACCTCGGGGGACAGCTAGTATTTATATAAAATACAAATATTTGCCAGATGTTTGTTTTTGATGACAGTCCAAAATATATTGTCAAAGACAATATGTTCCAATACAAGAGTATTTCATTGATAGTGGTTATTGTGTTGGTAACATAATAATATTAAAAATTTACTACAATGCTGTGTCAATAATCACAATACTTTGTTCCCTTGGGAACATGGGTGGAAACCCAGAGGGGACAGCTAGTTAGCCATACTATGGAGTTCATATAATTGTTATACTACATCATAGTACTGTATCATCTTTACTAATATTATAAAGAGATTGCACCATCGGACATCCCGTCGTACGGCGAGTATCCCTATGTTGTCGAAACTCCTACGGTCCGGACTAAGCGTTTCGCCTCGTCGTTGATACCGCGTACATCGAGGGACTGGAACAACTTGCCTGCTGCGGTCTTCCCGAGCAACTATAATTTGGGTGTCTTCAAGGCTAGAGTGAATAGGCTCTTAATAAACTAGTGCGCCTCAACATCTAAGATTGCATCACTGCTTACCTTCAGGTGGGATCGCAGTCAAGCACTAGTTTATATTATGAAAAAAAAAGAGTGCGAATTTCCAGAATTTTAAAGGTACATTATTGTGCACATAGAGTGTTATAATCCAGGAATTTCTTATATACTTCGGGCACGCGGGTGAAACCGCAGCACGGAAAGTTAAATAAAGAATAATTTTACAACTGTCCACACAGTTACGAGTCCGAAGTCGATTCCCAATGAGGATCAACATTCATGAATATGTCTAATTATACATTTCATTTCACAGAGAGAAGATAGAAATACAAAACAATTTCCCTAATTATATTGTGTTGCAGGTTAAAAATTGGTTTACTATAAGTGATATGATAGATATCTATCTAATCTTTAAAGATGCACCTGGAACCTTTTAGTAAATGTGTGATAGTTGTTGTGTGTTTGCATGTATGTTTGTGAGGGTGTGTGAGTGTACATATCGCTCTAACTAATGTTTATGCATATGAATATAAAATGTATAAATAAATAAACAAAAATAAAACAGTGACTTTTGTCTGACTTCTAAGTATACCATTGTAAAAATATTTTTTTATTTTAGTTTTAAATCATCTTATTGTTGTTTAAGAGGTCAGTAGAATAAGTATTTTTTTTTTATAATATCTCTTTAGTTGGCACGCAACAGAGTTTTACATAATTTGTATGAGTATTGGGGACAAAGAAAAATGGTAGGTGTTGTGTATGGACCTTGGGTGCCGAGATTTGGAGGACTAGTATTCTATAATACCATTGATTAAAATATAAAAAAATATATAAAATTTTTAATAATTAAATATTTTTTGAAATAAAATTTATATAAAAAAATGTAGCCTTGCTGACTTTCTTACCGGTTCTTTTGAGTTGAACGCTGACGTCTGAACCAGTGGTAGCTTCAGTAACTTTGACCATCATAAGTAATATCCGCGGGCCTAAACTGAATAGATGGTTTTAATTTTGAATAAAATTTATTTTTGTCTAAATACTACAATATTCATTAATGATGATATGAAATAATAATAATAAAGAAAAACAATGGCTGTTGCATTATAAAGAGAGAACAAATTTAAGGTATTTGTATTCCTTGCAAGATTATAGAAAAACAAATATCTAGTAACTAATTCTGTTGGGTCCCCTTCTCTGTCAGGTCCCGAATGAGGAAACTCAACAGGAAATCGACACGTCTTTCGCTTCTACATGAAGTATCTTCAGGATGTATTAGACCTGCTGTCACTGAGTCGACGCACTAGCACCACAGACTTTTTACCACGCTGACTGTGTGTACAAGCGAAAAACGTGTTGATTTCCTATTGAATTTCTTTGTTTCAGACTTGACAGAGGAGATCCAGCAGAATTAATTATTAGATATTTGTTTTTGTATAATGTTACAATGGAGTTTCTGAGTCAATTAGTTAAGGTAATGAATCAAACTGAAGTTGTCTACATTATAGGAGGATTTTTGTTCTACCAATGGATTTATAACAAAAAAAATGCACAGTAGGTATTTAAAATGTCCAAGGATATTTATTTACTATTACTAATGCTCGCCCACAGATAGAAATCAACCTTAATCATAACACATGTATGAATTTGCATGTTCAAAAAAGAATTCACTGCTTCCAAACAAAACAACAAACTTAAAAAAACTATTAATAAACAGAAGAGAAAATGGCACTTTACTATATTGTCTTCGCCTATTTATGTTATGTCTTTTTGAATTGTATCTAACATGCACTGCATCTAGTCCATGAAAATTTACAACACCTTTATAAAAAGAATGACTGGAATATATTTATTAGTGCTAATAGGCTTCTTTGCTAAAGGTAAGAGTGTGAAAAACAATGGTATGGAGTTATGAAATGGTTCACCTGCCCGTCATTTATGGAATGGAACTTTATCTCAAAAGCAACAGCCATTTGACTGTGTTAACTTTCGCTGCGCTTCACTAATAATATTTTTTACTAGAACTACATAAAATTAATTTAGTTTTCTATGATTTGAGGCATCATAATTCGCAGTATACTCTTGTGGCCAAGAAGCAAAGCTTAAGCATTAATAGCACGTATTTTTAAGGTGCGAATGATACATTAAAATATGTACTGTTGTTTTCCAAATAATATTATAATGTAAGCAATTATCTCGTGATGCTGTGTGGTCGCGGAGGCGAAAACTTACATCCGTACTCATCTAAGATTGAATGTACTTTTTCGATTCACTTACATTTTCACGTTGCACCAATTGATCAACAAAAGAATTCAATAGGGCCGGGTCGCCGGTATGGGGCCGGCAGTAAAAATGATTTAATATAATACTGCGCCGACCTCAAATGATTAAACTGAGGGCAGGGAGATTTTTACTTAATACTGGCCTCCGGTTTGATACTAAATAACTGTTAAATAAGAAAAACAAGGAACTTTACCTGCATATTCTGTGATACTCCATTATCAGAAATATACGGCGATTCCCACAATTTGACCTTTTCATCGTTTAGTTTAGCTCTAAGTTTTATCAATAAATCTTCGTGCTGGAGATTTATCTCCATTTTGAAAAGTTGATTCACTGAAGGAAAGTGATTTGCAAAAATTCGTTTTACAAAAACAAAGCCAGCTGTATTTATTTTTATATGACGTAGTACTAAGTGTTGCCAAATGCTAGGGCAAGATCGACCTGACTGAACTCCAAAAAAATTACGACTCACAGATGGAAATCGTAAAATTTTTCATGTAAAAAGAAGCCGACCGTTTTTTGGTCCCTATGAGATTATTCGTAAAATGACAAATTTCGTCAGCTATCTCACAATTATTATCCGAGAGAGCATAAAAGCCAAGCCAGTAATCGATTCTTTTTATTCTTTAGAGGAGGAACGGAGTAGATGAAGCTACATCAATAAGATATCAGCTTTTTTAAATAAAGAAGAAAAACTTTCTTCAGCGCTGTGATTACAGAAATCCAAAAGTTGCACTCATTGTACCATAGCACCCACTACATAACGGACATTCAATTTTTAAATTTGATCCACAGACTACTACATTTGTTCTCATTTCCAAGAGGCAAAGAAGTTAACACATACGGCCTATGCCAATATTAGGTTTTCTTTCACTACGATTTTTACGCTTTTGTTATATAAATGTCACGGAAGGTTTTATCAGAAAACAATGGAAATGTATGAAGTGTACAATATGTTGAACTCTTTATGAATATCTTCTCTTTACTCCTTAATAAGATATTAATTGCCCCAAGTTGATTCTCTTAAATTTATACATAAATATAATATAATCATGCTTTATATTTTAATAATAACAAATTATTTGTTGTTTTAGATAAAAGTATTGTACTGAAAAACTATACAGCATATTTTTCACCCAATGTATTTAATTAATCTAATATATAAAATTCTCTCGTCGCGGTGTTTGTAGTTAAACTCCTCCGAAACGGCTTGACCGATTCTCATGAAGTTTTGTGTGCATATTGGGAGTCGGATATTAGGTCTGAGAATTTGACAACATCTATTTTTCATCCCCCTAAATGGAAAGGGTAGTCCTCCCCAATTTTTTTAAATCTTTAGTAAATTTTTTATTTTTTTATTTTTTTATGATACAGCATTGAAAAATACATACATCCCTGAATTTTCAACACTCTACGATCGACCCCTGTTTTTAAATATCGAAGTTTTATATTTTTATAGTACGATAAATTTTCATGCACAGTTTATAATAAAGTATAAATATAAAGGAGTGCCACCCGCACTGGACCGTAGTACATTTATTAATTTTTTTTTTATCACTCTTAGCGTATTTATAGACCGCACGACTTGGCAACACTGAAAACTGCGGGAAAGTGATCGCGAATTGCCTACCGTTTGACATTACAATAGCGGCAATTTTAAATAAATGTTTTCAATTTAAAACAACACACAAATCGGCTTCGTCACCGGTGACACGATGGAGTCATAAACAACAAGCTAACCAAGATTTTTAGAAATTATTTGCTTCCCTTCTCTATTCGATTTTGCACAATATAATTAAATTTCAAGCTATAATTTCGTTTGATATTTATATGCTTATATTCGTTAAAACTAGGTATGGAGAAGATACTGAAAAAGGGTACAAAATATAGTTCCATATTGTATCAAATCTGGCAATTATTGAATGGTTGGGTACAAACCAATTCGCAAATACGGGATACAGGAATCTATTTTATTAGCATCGTCATTTAACGAAATTTTGTTCACAATAATAGGTAGGTACTGATCTACCTACCAGCGCTATATCACAATAAATGCTATATGTCTATCCTTCCTGTTCCGTGGTTTACCCAATATTTTTTTTGTACTTACTAAAATACCTACCTAAGAGGTACCGAGCTACTAATTTAAGTACTTACTTACATAAAAAGTGATAAAAAATAAATTACACGCTTATTATATTTTTAACGCTGCATATTTAACGGATTGTTAAGTTTTACTATCTGTTATCGAGAATCATTTTATTATTTTAGGCGGATATTATTTAAATTAGTTATACAAGATGTCTAACGTCGTGTGGATATTCGGTAAGTAGCTAATTAAGATTATTATAGTATGCTTCAGTCTCTAAACTATTCTACGAATATTATTCAAATTAGTTAGGACTTGGCAAGCTAATGACCTAAAAAAATATAGGAACCTATTATGACCTGTCCAATTTATGAAGTCCCCTTTGACGTTGCTATAAATTTTTTATAGAGAAATCCTTTTGCTTTGAGATAAGGTGCATTTAGATCATCATCATACGATTAACTGAGGGGTTACACTCACCTTATTTCTAAACAAGTAAAGTTGATTTTTCAATGAAGTTCTTAAACGTCAAAAGGGACTTCTTATATTAGACAGACGCTAGATAAAAACGTGAGCGTGAATTTAATTAAAACTATACTACAATTTAATATTCCAAGACCTGAAAAGAGGTCGAAACACAAAGCGGCTTTATATCTAAACATTTTTCAAGGAGATCGGCTGCGCGGCGAAACCTAAAGCGAAAAAGGTTTTGGGACGAGTAACAAAAACACGGAAATGAGACAATTGCGTCGACTGTCATCTCCCTTTTGGGCTTTGACGAAAAAATTAAAGCGGGATGGGTTTTACGTACTTTACACAAAAATATACGTGGTAATGAAAAATAAATTATATTATAAATATACAGTTATGGGTTTCTACTACTAAAGTTGTTGAGATCTAATAAACTAAACCGTATTTAATATAAGTAGGTCCTAGAAGGGCCAGCCTTCAACTGATAACAATAGTAAGTGGCCAGCGTTTGCAATAATAAAGTTATCGAGAACTGATAGACTCATAGGACAACTAAGTGTTATAGAAATATTTAGTTTGTATTATTATATAAATTGTTTTTATTTCCTTAAATACCAAATTTAATCCTATTAGGTATTTATACTTAAACAAAACGAGCAAAGAAATCACGTTCGTTGTATGGGAGCCCTTAAATATTTATTTTCGATCGAAATATGTTCGAATAACGCATTATTTATTTCCGTGCAGCTTAAAAAAAGGGAATATATCGAAATACAGATTATAGTAGCCAGTAAAAGCCAGTAATCTTTGTTGCTGGGTGTTTTTCCGATTAATTATTGTTATTAATTAGTGTAGCGTAAATCGATTATATCTGCATAGGCCTATTAACAAAATAAATATCCCAAGACATTTTTCACACATGGTTACCTGATCCCAAGTTAAGCAGAGTGTACTTACTGCTTGTAGTATAGCTACCAGGTAACTGATATACTACTTTTTTTAAATACATACTTAAATATATATTGACATCCAGACAGAACAAACAGACATGTTCATGCACATAAATGTTTGTCCTGGGTGGGAATCGAACCCGCGACCTTCCGTTTGGCAGTTAGGGTCTCTAACCACCAAGCCAACTGGCCTGTCAAATATGTACCATTTTACTGTGTACCTGTTATTAAAGAGAGATGAATATACATACATACCACGATCGAGCGCGACTAAATGAAAATAGGTCTATTATCTAGCGTATAGCTATGTTTATTCGCGCTTTTTTGTGATCCGTGATGGTGGTGAATCACGTCATTTCTCCCACCAGATATTGCTGAAAATTGTATAAGTACTAAGGTGCAAACTGTGTTGGGACTTGAACAATCAATCATGAGTTTGCATTTGGGTGAGAAATAGCTTTAAAGTGTTACAAGTTTTTGTGTCGCTTTGTTTTGTTCATCAAAACATTCCGAAGGTCGTGATCATACGACAATTCCGATCAAAGATTTTCAGCACTTAAATATTGTGGGTCTTGGGCTTTATTCAGTAACTATAGTGTATCTATGCAATTCAGTCTGAATCATCTATACCATACCTATACAAATATTATAAAGAGGAAAGATTTATATGTTTGTTACTCTTGCATGCAAAAACTACTAAACGGAAATGGATGAAATTTGGCACATAGATAGAGCAAACCCTGGAATAAAATATAGGCTTTTTATCCCGGGAAAATGTAATATCACTCGGGAACGCGGCTAAAACCGCGGGGGACAGCTATAAATAATAAAATCCATACTAATATTACAAATGTGAATGTAAGTTTGTTTGTTACGCTTTCACGCGAAAACTACTTAACCGGCCATGATGAAACTTTGTACCTTTTTTCCTTTGAGATATTAGAAGTAACATAGAATACTTTTTGTGCCGGGAAAATGTTACATCCCTCGGGAACGCGGGTGAAACTGCGGGGGATAGCTAGTAATATATAATGGTTTAAGCTGAAGTTTTTGTGTTTAAGGCTCCCAGAATGAGAATTTATTTTAATTACTCTCATCCTATCCTAAAATAATGAATGAATGAATGAGTGAGTGAGTCATTCGGGGATATATCATTTGCATTATTTCTTGGACTTCTTATATTGGTCGAACTTATAGGACGATAATAAGTAAAATTTAAAATACTTCTAATGTCCCTGCGATGCATAAAAACCTTCCTCTTCAATCACTCTATCTATTAAAAAAAACCGCATCAAAATCAGTTGCGTAGTTATAAAAATTTAAGCATACATAGGGATATAGGGACAGAGAAAGCGACCTTGTTTTATACTATGTAGTGATATAATAACAATCTCGTGTCTCTGATCGGAGAGAACAATGATCTAATGAAAGTTTTACCCTTCAGGTTCCAGGTGAACAAAACCAAGTATGTAAATAAACAGTTTTGACTTTGATACTTCTTCTTTAACAGCTTCAGCTGGAATAAACAAGTTATCTAAAGAAACGTAATGAATAATGCAAAACTATGTTTTCGCTAATTACAATATCATTGAAATATGTGCCTACCTTAAAGTAACTTTTGTATTCTCTTTGAAATCTGACATATTTGGCTACTAGTAAGTATTTTAGATTAGAAGACAGTAGGGTTCCTTTGACGCACCATCACATCAAAACAACTGAACATCTCAAGATAGGTATTAAATATTTTGAGTAGTAGAGCTCTTAGTGCCCTTACGCATTTCCGCCGAGAAGTAGTGGTGCTCTTGTATTACTGTGTTTCGGTTAGAAAGGTAAGGGAGACACATGAGACTTAACAACTTCATGTCTACAACTCATTGGCGATGCTCTGGTTTGTAAATGTATGGTCATTGTATGCAAATATGTCAGATATAAAAGAAAATACAAAAGTAACTTGTGGTAAGCCTCTTGCTGGTTCTTCTCAGTTGAGGGCAGACTGTTCCAAGCCGAGAAATTCAATAACTTTAAGCTTCTTAATTGCCTCTCAACAAATAAAAATAAAAAAGCTGTAGGAAATTTCAACTTTCTTGCTTCCTTGCAAATTTCCAATTAGAAATTCCTTTGAACATAACCACCCGAATGTTACGCCAAATAACAAAAACAAAGAGTGTTGCGACATTTCCAAAAGTGTGTACATATTGTGAAATGAAATTCATGAAATTAGCGTCGTGTTTAAGATCGGTGGAGGGTGTAAGCCGCTTTCCCTTTCGCGCCGCGCCGCGTAATTATATCGCCGCAAAATTTTACAAGTTATTAATATTCAAATGTAATCCTGTTGCTTTTTCAAGAAGGTTGCGCCCTTAACATTTTTTTAATAATATAAAGCGAAAGATTTATGAAATTAATTTTTCTTCAGTAATTAAACTTGAAATTAATGAGGCGATGATAGAGCGGTTTATAAAGTATTTATCGAATTTATTTTCTAGTGCTTAAGTTTCTGAGTCAGGAAACTCGTTAGTTACCATCCTTTTATTAAGTAGCCCTTTTTAAAATTTCAAGTGTATCTAAAAATGTTAATAATGTAAAAAATATATTATAAATGAAATAATAAATACTCTGGGACATTCTTAACAAACACCAAAGCATTGTATCAAAAGCATCAAAATAAAAATAAGATTTAAGTGGCAAATTTTTAATTTCAGAGATTTTATTACAGAAGCGTGCACCAAGTCCTAAGAAAGAGCCCTGCACTTTTTGAAGTATGGACTTATATGGATAAGTTTATATTTGTGTGTAGACTACCACTAACACTGATCTATTATCGCATAAAATAATTCTATTAGAACTATGGCGTCCGACATTAATTACCAAATTATCGTAACTAACTGACACAATCTCAGTGCTGAGCTAAGCTTGAACCGTTCTCATTAGTCTCGTTTTTCATTCTGCTCGTTCGATACCCAATAAGTTTTTGCTGTCGATAGCTGATTTTCTGATTTTACTTGAGGTGTTTTGTTCGTTATATACGGCTTTATTACTGATATTTTCTGAGCTGAAATAATCCCTTATTATTTCGACTGGTTTGGACAAGCACTTTTTACTTCAAAAAGCATGTAGGTATTTGTTAAATCTATACTTTGTATTTTAGATTAGTAGAAGGATTCCTTTGACGCACCATCACATTAAAACTGCTGAACATATCTGCTGTCCCTATATCCCTATGTATGCTTAAATCTTTAAAACTATTTTGATGCGGTTTTTTTTAATAGATAGAGTGATTGAAGAAAGATTGAAGGATTCTCATTCGTATATCGGACGCATTAACATCTAGCTCCGCGCAAAAAAATCCTTAAAAATAGTAAAAACAATTTCACACCAATTAGACTATAGTGCAGTGATAAAGTGTGACTCGAAGAACCAAAATACGTGTAGGCAAGTCGCTGAGTCAGTCGGTTTGGGTGCCACCAACCCCTAACTTTGGAGCCCTACAAGGAAGCCCCCTTTAAAGGTATAACCCCATACTTTTGTACCTTTATTGCCTTCAAGAAGATCTATCTGCCGAAGAAAAAGCCATTGAAATTGGTGAAAGGTTGGCAGAGTTGTAGACCACAAAAATTTACATAAATAGACGCCAAAACTGCGTACCATACGAGGTTTTTTCCACAAACGTGCAAATCGAGGTCACACAAGGCAAACTGCAGTCGCAGCAGCGCTCCATCAACGGTTCGAAGACGTGCCGCGCGCCTCCGGTGATTCAGCAATAAATCACGTATTTCACATTCCTTACTGTCGCCGCCACCGAAGAAGCAGTCTGCGTCACACGTACTTACAGTGACGCACACACATCAACCACCGGGCAGCCACCACCATCACCATCAAACCAGGACTGCGACATCACAAGTCACCCTAAGTTTATTACTCTTTCTCCCCATCCCATAATATTTAAATTCGTTCTCCACCCCAAACTCAGGTGTTTATTAGAATTAATTAAGAAATATACTCTTTCTCCCCATCCCCTAATTATTAATTCGTTCTCCACCCCAAACTCAGGTGTTTACTAGAATTAATTAAGAATTATATATATTGTTTATCTTAGGTATTATATAATTAATTACTCGTATAATGTCAGCAAGCACTATGTCTCGCAAGTCGGCCACGGATGCCGCTTCCCTAAAGACTTCTCGCTCCTTGAGGGAGAAAGTACTGAAAAAAGCGACACTAGCAAGGTCAACTAATTCAGAGAAGCCGACGCGGCCATCGCCACCTAAACAAATGCCGGAAGTAGAAGCTACCATAAAAATGGCAGATGCTCAATCTCTCACGGCACCGGCTGGGCCCGCACACACTCCCCTCCGAGCCTCCGAAATCAGCGAAACTGATGCAGAGGACTTGGAAGGTTCATCGGCTAGCTCGGAACGGTCGGTGGGTAGGAGAGTGAGTCTCCTCTTCACCTCACCCAGAAGAGGGACTGGAGTGGAGATGGACGTAGCGACTAAGGTTGCCAATGACTTCCTACAAAAAGGTAAGGAGGCACTGGAGACCTCGGGAAAATTGAAGAAGGACTTAAAAACCACTGCCATCGACTCCATGCAGGGCCTCTATGAGACAGTCTTGTCTCTGGCCGATTCCAGGTCCAGGCACAAATTCAACCTTGAGAAGGAGCGATCCCGACACGCCTTAGAACTCGTGCGTGTTGAGAGGGCTCACACCAGGGAAATACTGGCAATGAGGCAGAGCCTCATAGCTGAACTGGGCCTAGCCAGAGCAGACATCTCCGAGGGCCTGAAGCAAACCGGCGCGATTCGGAATTGGCTCAGTTACGAGACGGAGGAGCCCTTCAGGCAAATCAAGGAAGTCCAGCAGGAGCTGAGAGCTCTGGTTAATAATCTCATGAAATCAAAGCCCAGCGCAGACACACCCACCACCGGCCACAAAGATTCTAGACTTGAGTCTGTGGAGGTCAAAGTGTCTAATGTAGACACCTACATAAAAAGGGTATCTAACCAAATAGACGCGTTACGGCGAACGTTGGAAGAGATTAAGACAGAGGTCTCAAAACCAACAGAGGCCTCTAATCTCCAAACAACACCACCACCTCCATCCCCCGAGATCCCCATAGAATTGATAAAAGAAATTGAACATCTAAAAAAATTACTAGAAACAAAAGCACCAACCAGTCCTCCGACACCAACACCGCCACTTGACCTAGCAAAACATCTAAGGCCACTATCCGAACGGCTGGACATGGTATCATCAGACGTTCGAGAGCTGCGAGATAGAAAACCGCATGAGCAAGCGCCACCAGCACCAACTCTCCAGGCGGAACTCGCATTCTCAGAGGTCAGGGAGTCGCTGGCCACTATCAGAGACGGAATGACGAAACTGAGGAAGCCAGAGAGACTGGCACTTACCCCGGCCAACGGAGAACCACCAAAACCCCCGAATGTTGAGGGCAAGTCAACATACGCCTCAATTGCAGCCCAACCACCACCCCATTCCATGCGGCCAAACCACACCCTAATTGTCGCATCCCATGACCCCAAAAAGACCGAGGACGACGTCATTGGGACAATAAGAGCCACACTCGATACAAGAACCACCGGAGTCAAAGTGAACAAAATGAGGAAGGCCAAAAACCAAAAAGTTATACTCAGTTTCGGTTCTAAAGAAGACTTGCAATTGGTGCAAAATCGAGTCAGCTCCAACAAAGACCTAAAGGCGGAAGTGGCAAAGGCAGCAAATCCGCTGATAATAATCCGGGATGTGCTGTCCTTCTTGTCCGATAAGGAAATTGCCGAACATCTGGTTAGCCAGAATCAGCATCTCCTTAAAGACATAAGCATGAGGGAGAGCACAATCCGGGTAAGATACCGGAAAAGGGCCAGAAATAGCCTCATGTGCCACCCGGTCGTGGAACTTTCACCACAAATCCACAGGCGGTTTTTGGACGCGGGAAAGGTCCATATCGACCTTCAGTGGAGGACGGTAATGGACCAATCACCCCTAGTTCAATGCATCAAGTGTTTGGGCTTTGGACACACGAAAGCAATCTGCCAGGAGAAAGAAGACCTTTGCAGCCACTGCGGAGAGCGTCATTCCTGGGAGAAGTGTAAGCACAGACTCAATGGCGAGCCGCCAAAATGTGCCAACTGCCTCTCTGCCCATGGTGAAGGGTCCGAATCAGTCCGGCAGAGCCTTGACGTCCAGCGCCCCCCCGTCGACCGCCCGCCATTTATGGCGGGGCCCGCACGCCCCTCCCCCTGCAAGGAGGGGCCCGGAAACGGCAGCGACTTTACCGTTCCCGCCCAACGGAGATGGTGAACGAGTGCAATGCGGGAGAAGACGCCTCCACGTCTGTCTCCCGCCGTTCACCACCACAAGAGGAGAGAGAAGGCGACTATAATCGCCTTCTCCTACCCCTTCTTCTCCGCCTGCACAGCGGCGCAAGAGGGTCCTCCTCCCGTGCGCGCTCTGCCGCCTCCTTCTGTGACATCACATCCTCACAGAAGGAGGCGACCGCGGCCCAGCCGGCCTCGCCCCCCAGCATGGAGTTGACCACACTGGGAAGCGAAAGGTCCGGCCCGACCACCGCGACCAGGTCGCGACGCGGTTCGTTCCACGACGGGCACACCTCGAGGGTGTGCTGCGCCGTGTCCTCCGCCGCGCCGCAACCGTGGCACGACGGGGCCTCCTCCCGCCCGATCCGGTGCAGATACGATCCGAAACACCCGTGCCCGGACAATACCTGCACCAGACGGAACGAGAGGAAACCGTGGGGCCGCTCGAGCCAATCCCGTAAGACTGGCCCGACAGCGTCCAGCGTTCGGCGGCCGAACACGGCGGAGGCGAGGTCCTCCGCCCAATGGTGGACGATGGCATCCTTCGCCTCTCGCCGGACGGCCTCCCGCACCGTCGGGTCGCCGCGCTCCCCGAGCGCCTTGCGCCCCGCCGACCACTCGTACACTCTGGCGAGCATCCACGCCTCGAGCTCCCAAGGAGGGGTGCCCGCCAGAGCGCACGCCGCCGCGAAGCCCACCGAGCGGTAGGCCCTCGCCACCCGCTGTGCGATTGCCCTTTGGGGTCTCCGGATCGCGGCGGAGTTCTCCCTCCTCTGGAGGGAGTCCGCCCAGATGGGGGCCCCGTAGAGGGCCATGCTCCTCAGGATGCCGGCATACAGCTGCCGGCATCGCGCTTTGGGCCCCCCCATATTCGGGAGGAGCCACGAAAGCGCCCCCGCAACCTTCAGCAGGCGCGTCGACAGCCCGCTGAAGTGCGGGCCAAAGCGCCACCTGCTATCTAGCACCAGGCCCAGATATTTCATCTGGGCCCTTACCGGGACCCCGACGCCCTCCACGAAAATGTGGGCGTCGGTCGGGGTGCGCTGCCGAGGCGCGTGGAAAAACACCGCCTCGGTCTTATTCAGCGCCACCCTCAATCCCAGCCGACGGATCCTTCCCGCGACCAAGGATCCGCCAGCCGAGGCCAAGTCGGCCGCCTCCCTAAAACTTCTCCCCCGGGCAGTGAGAAGAGTGTCATCCGCGTAGCAGATGACACTCGTGCCACGGAGGAGAGCTCCCCGCAGGAGCCAGTCGAACCCGACGTTCCACAGGAGTGGTCCTAGGACGGACCCCTGTGGAACGCCGGTCTCCGCGCCGTACCGCCGGAGTCGGCCCGCCCTGTCTACCAGAAGGACCGCTCGGTCCGCCAGGTAGCTGGCCAGGAGGTCCCGCAGGTACTGAGGCACTCCGTGGTACCGTAGTGCCTCTAGTATCGTCGAGTGGGGGACAGAGTTGAAGGCATTGCCTATGTCGAATGACACGGCCAACACCCCGTCCCCCACCCCCACGGCCTCCTTCACCTGGCTCTTGAGCCGGGCCAGAGCGTCGACTGTCGAACGCCCCTTTCGAAAGCCGAATTGAGCGTCCGACAGGTTCGGCCCCACCTCCGACAGCAGGCCATTAAGCCGGCCGGCGACAATCCCCTCGAACATCTTACCGACCTCGTCCAGCAGGACGATGGGCCGGTATGCCGAGGGGGAGTCCGGCGGGCGTCCTTCCTTGCGGAGGAGGCACAATTGCCCCTCCTTCCAGATTTTCGGGAACCTCCTAGACGCGAAACACGCGCTGAAGAGGTCCCGAAATCTTCCCGCCATATGTGTGGCGGCAATGGCCACCACACGCGCGGGCACACCGTCCGGCCCTGGGGCCGTCTTCTTGGCGCGGAGGCGGAGGGCCTCCGCGGCGAGCTCATCCGCCGTGACCGGAGAGATCTCCTCGACCGGCGGACGCGCCCCCCGCGGGGGATCCATCACTGGAGGCGTGAAGTCGGTCCCGGGTGGAAACAGGGACCGAACCACACCGTCCAGTAATGCCGGCTCCAGGGACTCCGTCAGGGGGGGACCGAAGGGACGCAGTTTGTTCCGCGCCGCCTTGTACGGTCTCCCGTACGGGTCCCTGTCGAGGCCCTCCAGCATCTCCACTCGCGCCGCGTCATCGGCGGCCCCCATTGCCGACTTGAGGACCCTCTTTGCCTCTATGTAAGAGGCGTAAAGAAGGTCCTCGTTGTCGGGGTCCCTCCTGCTGCGCCGTCGGCTCCGCGTGTACTCCCGCCTTGCCGCCACGCAGGCGGCTCGGAGGCCCGCCAGTTCCTCCGACCACCAATAGACGGCGCGACGGGGAGGTGGGCGGCGAGACCGAGGCATGCTGGAGTTGCACACCTCGGTGAGGGACTTCCTCAGTTGGGCGGCCGCGGAGTCGACGTCCCGGACATCGACGGGAGGCGTGAGCCAGTCCTGGACGAACGCTACCTCCGCAGCCGCCTCGCGGTCGAGGCGGGTAAGAGCCCACCGTGGGAAGGCAGGTCGGCCCGGGAGCCTTGCCCTCCCCCGGGGACTTTGGGGAGAGATGTCGAATCGCACATATCGGTGGTCCGACATCGTCTCCACCATCTCTACCCGCCAGTCCACGACGCGGGCGGCAAGGACGGGGGAGGCGAACGAAACGTCCACCACTGACCCTCCCCGTCGCCGCACACACGTCTGGACTGTCCCCCTGTTAAGGAGGGACACGCCGCACGAGGTCGCCCACAGCTCGACCGCGCGTCCCCGGACGTTGCAAGAGGTGGCCGGGTTGCCCCAGGCCACTGACTTGGCGTTTAGGTCGCCCAGCACGGCGACCTGGCGAGGAGCCGCCCTACCGACGACTGCAGTGAGGATCTCGAGGAAATCCTCGAAATCCTGCAGAGGCCGGTTTGGGGAGAAATACACGCCCACCAGGGCTATTTCCCCCCACGCGGCGGCCACGTATCCCGGTCCCCTCTCTAAGAGCGAGAGGGGAGGGGAGTCTGTGGAAGACCGCGCAACCAAGGCCACCAGGCCGTCCGGATCGCCCAACCAACGGCCGGGCACCGAGTACGGCTCGGCGACTACCGCCACGTCCACCAACCACTCAGCCATGGTCTGCATCAGCAGGGCCTGGGCTGCTTTGCAGTGGTTGGCGTTCGTCTGGAGGATGCGATGCTCGACTCTGTCCATCAGTCGCTCATCGCACCCTCCTCACCCGCCACCGAGGTTCCCGCTTCGGGAGCGGTGGTCACAGCGGCAGGCGGGGTCGGCGCCTGCACTTTGCCCTTCTTCGGGGGAGGATTACAATTCCTCCCCTTCATGGTGTGCCCCGCGGGGCGCCCGCTGGCTGCGCACACTGCGCAGCGCGGCGTAGCGGCCTTGCAGGAGGCGGACTGGTGCCCCTTCTCGCCGCAGCGGTAGCAGCTGTCCGTCCTATCCACCTTGGACGGACAAAGGGCCCGCACATGCCCGATTCCGAAGCACCTGAAGCAGCGTAGAGGCTGATCTTCAAGTGCCCGGATCCGGCAGGAACTGAACCCCACCAGAAGACGTCCTTTGGCGAGGACGGCCTTGGCCGCGGCGACGGGGCACTCCAGACGGATAGCTCCCATGCCACCGCGGCCGGGCCTGATGTCCCGGCCCTGCACCGCTGCGACGTCGCATTTGCGTCGCGGGTTTGCATTTTATCCAAGCAAACCTACAACACTCCAAAATAGCCACAGCCGAATTGTTCCAGGTAGCTAAGGACAAGGGCATATCCATCGCCCTGGTACAAGAGCCCTATGTGGGTAGAACCGGAGTCCTTAAAGCCAATCCCGGAACACAGGTTATTCAGTGTACCCTTAACCGACAGAAACCTGTAAAGGCCGCAATAATTATATTCGGCGACCTCCTGGAGGTCATACACGACCCCCAGATGGTCACAGAAACGGAAGCGGCAGTTCTGTTGGTCGGAGGTGGACTGAGGCTGGGAGTCATATCCGTCTACTTCGAGGGGGATCAAGAAATTGATCCATACATAGAAAGGTCAAAGTCTCTCTGCAAAAAACTAACAACCCCAAACATTATTATCGGGGGAGACATAAATGCCTGGAGCCACTGGTGGGGAAGCAGAATTGAAAATCAGAGAGGAGCTGCATACAACGCATTCCTGAATGACTCCGGGCTGCATGTCCTTAACTGTGGAGACACCCCCACATTCGAGATTGTCAGAAGAGGTAAAATGTGCACAAGCATAGTAGACGTTACTGCTTGTAGTACACCACTTCTGGGCAAGATCGAAAAATGGAGAGTAGACAGAGGTCTAACAACGTCGGATCACAACGCTATTACGTTTACCTTGCGTCTAGGCAAGCCCCTGGAACCGCTTCGCCCTGTCACGACGCGAAGGTATAACACAAAAAAAGCAAAGTGGTCTGACTTTTCAACATCATTAAAGACTTCTTTAGCGGCGAAAAACATTACCGCTGACACAATAGAGGAGACTACAACCCCGGAGGACCTCGAGGACAAGATCGTGGCCTATACAGACGCCATCCACGAAGCCTGCAAAGCGACCATCCCTGCCGTAGGACAATGGAAGGGCACCAGACAGCCACCATGGTGGTCAAAGAGGCTAGACGATCTAAAGAGAGACGTCCTGAGGAAAAAGCGTAGAATCAGGAACGCAGCCCCCTCTAGAAAACAGTTCGTCATAGATGAATACCAAACAACCAAGCTGGAGTATGTCACAGAAGTGAAGAAGTCGCAAACAGAAAGTTGGAAAGAGTACTGTTCGACTCAAGAGAAAGAGAGTATGTGGGACAAGATTTACCGAGTCATCAGGAGGACTACCAGACGGTAAGAAGATATGCTCCTTAGGAATCCTGACGGTAACACCTTAAACCCACAACAGTCGGCGGAACTTCTGGCCAAAACATTCTACCCAGACGACTCTGTGGCAACCGATACTCCAAGCCACACACAATTGCGGATGCTGGCGGAGGAGAACAACCACGACTTATCGGAAGATGACCCGCAATTTACATCAGCGGAGCTGGAGTTAGTGCTGCAAGCACTTAATCCCAAAAAGGCCCCAGGACCAGACGGGCTGACCTCTGACATTTGTTCAGAGGCAATCCGGAGCGAAAGGGATGTGTTCATGAGGATAGCAAACAAATGTTTAACGCTAGCCCACTTTCCTAAGCAATGGAAAACAGCCCACGTGGTCATCATCCGTAAACCGGGTAAGGAAGACTACTCACATCCTAAGTCTTACAGACCAATAGGCCTCCTGTCAGTCCTCGGCAAAATTGTTGAGAAACTTCTGGTAGGCAGACTTCAGTGGCACATCTTCCCCACCTTAAACAACAGACAATACGGCTTCATGCCGCAAAGAGGCACAGAGGACGCCCTTTTTGTCTTAATAGAGTATATACGAGAGGAAGTTGAAAAGAAGAAAAGCATCGTCCTTGTAATATCTCTGGACATAGAGGGTGCCTTTGATAATGCGTGGTGGCCAGCTCTTAAACTCCAACTACAGAGGAAAAAGTGTCCTCAAAACCTCTTCAAGCTAGTTAACTCATACCTCGCAGACCGAAAAATCGAGGTGAACTATGCCAGAGCAACATACGGGAAGGAAACGACCAAGGGTTGTGTCCAAGGGTCCATTGGAGGACCAACCTTCTGGAACATTATCCTAGACTCGTTGCTATATAATCTGGAAAGTAAGGGGGTTTACTGCCAAGCTTTCGCCGACGACGTGGTTCTGGTTTTCACAGGCCAAACCACAAACACCATGGAGCAAACCGTCAATACCACCCTAGACGCTGTGGTGGAATGGGGGAAACTAAATAAGCTAAACTTCGCACCACATAAAACAAACATGATGTTGCTAACGAGGAAGCTAAAGTACGAGCCCCCCAATATCCACATGGCCGGTGTTGGACTCAGCTTGGTCCAGGAAATTAAACTCCTAGGCCTTATCATCGACCACAAGCTCTCCTTCAAATCACATGTCACCACACAATGCAAGAAAGCAGCTGACATATACAAACAGCTGGCACGCACAGCAAAGGTGACGTGGGGCTTGAATAGAGAGATCACTAGAACCATCTACGTCGCAGTAATAGAGCCCATCATGACATATGCCTCGAGCGCATGGTCTCCAGCCACTAAGCTAGAGCTAATCAAGAAACAATTTGACTCGCTGCAGAGAGGCTTTGCCCAAAAGATCTGCAAAGCATACCGTACAGTATCACTTACGTCAGCACTTACGCTGTCAGGACTTCTCCCGCTCGACCTGAGGGTGCAAGAAGCCGCAAGTCTGTACAGGACAAAAAGAAACCTCTCTCTCGACTACTTACCAGCAGGCAAGGAGCTCGAAAACAACGTTAGCTATTTGGACCAGAAACACCCGTCCAGACTCATATCCACGGACTTCGAGCTCCTTGAGAATTTTGACCCCGAGACCCTTAAATCCCACCATGTCGCTGGCCCTCAAATCTATACAGATGGCAGCAAAATAGAGGGCAAAGTAGGAGCTGCTCTCACATGGTGGGAGGGGGGAAAGGAGACCATTAACCAACAATTCAGCCTGCATCCCTCGTGTACAGTATTCCAGTCGGAACTCTACGCACTCTTTAGGGCCACTCAGATGGTGAAACTTAGCAAGGAACCCATCGTTAGCATACTGAGTGACTCAAGATCCTCACTCGACCTGCTAAAAAATCCCAAAACGAGCCACCCCTTAGCCAAATCCATCAAAGAGTGCATCGAGGAGATTAAAGCGGAAGGAAGAGAATTACGGCTGTTCTGGTTAAGGGCACACGTGGGCACCGCTGGCAACGAACGAGCCGATGAGCTCGCCAAGTCGGCAGCGCTCACTAAAACAACCCAAGACTACGACAAAATCCCCTTATCCTTTGTCAAGAGGAAAATCAGAGAAGAATCAGTCCGCAAATGGCAGGACCGTTACGACACCTCCAGCACTGGGACAGTCACAAAAACGTTCCTTCCAGACGTCGACAAGGCGTACCGGATAGTAAGGACAACTAAACTGACACCCCATCAAGTGCAAGCTTTGACAGGACACGGGGGAATAGCCGAGTACCTGTACAGATTTCACCTTAAAGACACCCCAGGGTGCGAATGTGACAACTCAATTAGGGAGACAGTGTGGCACATAATTCTTTACTGCCCACGGTTCCTGGCAGCCCGACATGACCTAGAATCCGTCATTGACATGAAACTGGTCTTGTCGGAATTGCAGTACGTCCTCGCAGACCCCTATAAAAGGTTACACTTCCTGTCTTATGTGGACACCATCTTCCGCATAGCAACAAGCAGGAACAGTTCCCTCAATAAACCGGACCCTCGATCACAAACGCCAATGGCCAGGGTCCCCGAGTCCTCACTACCCACAGCTCCCCAGCCAATTATAGATGTCCACACCATTGCCATTTCACAACTAATGGCATGCGGGGAGTGTGCGGAACCGGGAATCAGGGTAAGAGGCGTAGCCCTCTTCATGGATAATAACACGGAGAGACTCGGCATAAGCTTCTGTAACGCAAAATCACCGAAGCGCGTAGCCATATCGCCGGGTCTAGCCGCCCTCCTAAACGGAAGCACCACCAAAACAAGTATGAAGCGCAAGGTTTTCAATGCGCTGCCTGAGTCGAGGGTAGCCGGCTGCCCTTGTCGAATAGTGCGATCGCGAAACAAAACGATCGCACTATTGGAATGGGGGGAGCGGACCCCATTTGCTCTTGCAAGTTTAGTGCTTTCCAGAATAGGAGAAATTGAAGGCCAGACCATCACGCCTCGTAAAATAAGCGTCGACGCTATGGTGATCGAGTATATGAGAGGTGAAGTCGTAGACCTCTGTGGCTGCATCAAAGCCTCAGAAAAGCATGAGGTGGTCGTGTACGAAAACAGAGGGGAAGACCTGAGCTTCCTCAAAGTTCCACGACGCGTCTCAGCACCAAGACCAAGTAACACCAACCCAGGCTCTTGCCCGATCACTCAAAGCGGTTCTGAACGCATACAACAAAAGGCAGCCGCCATCAAAGCCGCAGTAGACCAAAGCGGCAGTCCAGAAGAGAGGACCAAACTAGGAGACCGGTTTAAAAAATTCATGAAAACCATAAAAACTGCCATAGCGGGGGTTCAATCAAAAATATCTAAAGCCACGGAAAGACAGGCAGCCGCAGTGGAGGATTTTCTAAAAACACCCCCCCAAGGTCCCAAGCTAACACCAGTTGCAAGGACGAGAGCCGACATGGGGCAGGTCAGCTTGCCTACTCAAATCCCGGCATCAACACCATCAGAACACGCAGTAAACGCCTTCCTCGAGTTTCTAGGCACCATAAGGGCGACCAAAGAGGTCAATCTCATGACGTGCAGCAAGATCATGCAAACCTTTCAACAGAAAAATGAAAGTCTATTAAACACATTACTCGAGGAGGCGGAGGCAGCCATATATAACAACGAGACCTCCAAAGTCCTTAAAGGGAAAATGACAGGGAGTTATATGGCTGCGTATAGCACAACTGGTGGCTTTGTGGAGGAAGAAGGCGAGCGAGCAGACCCACCTAAATTTAACACTCCATCGGAGGACCCCATAGTCATCACAGCCCGGTGCACAAAAATCATGCTGGACGACAGGATCCTAGAAATGGCCAAAACCATTTCAGGAGACCTTGGTCCAGGAGCAGCGTGGCAAAACTGGGCCATACCTAAATTCAACTGGGTAAATGGGGTTCCCGGATGTGGCAAAACAACTTGGGTAACTAAAAACTTCGATGCGGAGAGCGACGTCGTAGTCACCACCACAACCGAGGCAGCCAAATACCTGCGCGAAAAGCTGGCTCCAAGTATTGGAGCTACAGCCAAAACCAAAGTGCGCACGATGGCATCCATTCTTGCGAACGGGTTTAAGGGGCCCAAAAATTGCGACCGTCTAATGGTCGACGAAGCCCTTATGAACCACTTTGGATCCGTCGTAATGGCAGCTCGGTTGTCTGGTGCCCGCGAAGTGGTCCTTATCGGAGACATAAACCAGTTACCCTACATTGACAGGGAAAATCTTTTCCCTCTAAAATACCAACACCCAAACCTGGTAACTTCCATCAGCCAGGAGTTGTTGTGCACACATCGTAACCCGATGGACGTGGCATATGCCCTAAACGAGGTATACAATGGTATATACTCGTCCAAACTTCTAATAAACTCCATGAAGCTAATGAGATATACGGACGCGCAAGTACCCAAAACACTCCCTAACACCCTATTCCTGGTCCATACCCAGGAAGAAAAGGCATTCTTGACCAGCAAGGGATATGGAGAGGGCACAGGGTCACGCGTCCTTACCATCCACGAAGCGCAAGGAGCCACGTACGAGTCGGTCCTCATCTTTAAAACAAAGGCCAAAAAACTCCAACTCCACGACAGCGTGCCGCACGCGGTAGTGGCGATATCGAGACACACCGTTGGCTGCACCTATTATGCAGACGACGGTGATGACGCGATCGGCAGGTTTATCCAGCGGGCGACGGCCGCGTCGACAAGAGCCATTTTCGAATACAACTTAAAAATGGCCATAAAACATCGAGATGCAGTTGTCATGGAAAGTCTTTTGGGAGCGAAACCATCCGAGGCTGAAATAGCTTAAACTTTAATATTTAGAATTATAAATTTTGATGAATAAGTGTAACTAAATTTATGTAAATGCTTAATTATTTTAATCCATGTATCGGCAATAGAAAAATTTAATGTAACACTATTATTAAGGAACCACAAGCCTCAGTTCAAAACAACGAGCTGAGCACGCGCGGAAAGATGTTAATTTTTAGAAACACATTACAATAGATCGTAAAATAATTAATCGTAGAATCTTCAAAGAGTACGGACTAAGAGTCCGTAGAAAATGTAAAAAGAAATAAAAAAAAAAAAAAAAAAAAAAAAAAAAAAGAAAGATTGAAGAGATTTTTATGTATAATACATGTAACATCCCACGGGAACTCGGGTAATACCGCGGGGGACAGCTAGTTGTACATAAACGGGTGAACGGAAGCAGATGAACCTTTGCACATGGATATATATTCGGTATTAAAACCCGGTAAAATATTAACGTGTAGAGTTAGCGGGTCAAACCGCGAACGAACGGAAACTAGCTAACTAATGTATAACTATGCCTATTCAGACATACTGAGCTGCCATTCCAGTATGTAAGAACAATTTTATTACATGAATCGCTGTAGCTACTTTGTAAACACTTGTTCTGTTATCTTCTTTATTTATCTTCTTTCTTTTTTTTTTTTTTATGCCACTTGGGCCGACAAACAAGCAGACGGTCCACCTGATGGTAAGTGGTCACCGCCGCCTATGAACATTGCAACACTACGGGCATCGCTAATGCGTTGTCGACCCTGAGACGTGAAGTTGTTAAGTCTCAGGTGCATGTAATTTCACCGGCCTCCTTACCTTTCTAACCGAAACACAGTAATACAATTGCACTACTGCTTCACGGCGGAAATGGGTAAGGTGGTAGTACTTCCCCGGACGAACTCTGCACTAAGAGCTCTACTACTATAGATATTGTATTGAATTGTATGAAAATGCCAACGTCTCGGTAGTCGGTAATTTGCTTGGATCGAAATAGAAATTTTTAATTCAGAGCTACATTCCGTGAAAGGCTTAAGTCGATCACAAAATCTTTGACACAAAAAAAAGTAAAAAAATCTTAAATATGTGCAAATATATTTATTAAACACCGACAGTAAAACCATGACCCTACTATTCCACTAATATTATAAATGCGAAAATCTGCGCGTATGCATCGATGAATGATCGTTTCTCTCGAAAATGTTAACCTGGATTAACTGGGAGTAAATATATCTATATAAGTATGTATTTAGAAAAAAAAAAGTAGTTTATGTAATGTATCAGTTATCTGGTTTCCATAGTACAAGCTATGCTTAGTTTGGGATCAGGTGGCCGTGTGTAATGAATGTCTCGGGATATTTATTTATTAACTCAAAGGATTCTCTTTATCCTGGGTAAAGGCATCCTTCGAGAACAGGTAGTCATTAAACAAAGAAACAAGTATTTTTGTATACTTAGTTCAGCACAAGCGACGTCTAATGATCACAGCCCCGAACACGTCTCACTAATTACATCTCTTCAAAAAACATTCATATTATTTTGGCGTTAAGCAAATCGCAAATTTTGTAGGTACTTACATTACTAGCTGTTCCTCGCGGTTTCACCCACCTTTCCGAGAGATTTTACATTTTTTCCGAACAAAAGTATCCTATATTTTAATTCCAGGGCGTTATCTATGTGGCAAGTTACATCCAAATCCTTCAGTAGTTTTTGCGTGAAACAGTAACAGAGTGGTAGAGCTCTTAGTGCTGAGTTCGTCCGGGGAAGTACTACCTAACCCATTTCCGCCGTGAAGCAGTAGTGCACTTGTGTATTTCGGTGGAATGACAGGCACTTGAGAGTAAACAACTTCACGTCTCAGGGTCGACAACGCATTAGCGATGCTCCTGGTGTTGCAAAAGTACATACAAGTAAGTCCATTGGCTGTAGTGACCACTTACCATCAGGTGAACCGTCTACTTGCAGCCATACATCCAGCCTCACAAACTTTTGGATTTATACTAATAGAAGGTTATACAGAGTGTATCAGTTGTAAAAGTTGTACTAACTCATTTAAGTTTTCTGTGGTGAAATATAGCGAACATTAATATCAACAACTTCTGTAAGCAGACTTCTTGTTTGATGTTTTGCCACTTGAGGCTTATTACCAAAGTAAAAACTTACATTTCTTTTTAATATTCAAAATAATGTAATTGCTACATTTCCATAAAAAAAACCGTTAGAGTTTAATTATTTTGAGGCCAACACCTAATCCACAAATAAAACCTAATATTAAAAACAATAAAGGAATCATTTACACTCAGGGTGAGGTCGCCATCATGTCTTCCAAGTTATTAAATCAACATGAAATATCAACGTAAACGTATAACATTGGCCAGACAATCCGGCAAACGTCTAGACATAAGTTAAACAATACGACAATGATTTATTGTCTAAAAGGATTAATTTTAAAATGTAAATTTCTTATAACGACTGGAACCATTCTTTGGCAGTATTTGGTACTTGATTTACGTTTTTTCATGTCATTTGATATCCTACCAATATCCATATGTACATGCCATGATAGAATTTGTATGGCTTCAGGTTATCTAGTCTTCTTCCACGTGGTCCACTCCTACATCCTTCTGACAGCAAACCTGGATGATTTCAAGACGATTGCGCAGCAAATAATTGAGTCTCCAATCGCTGGACAAGTCAACAAGATTATCAAAAGAGCTTCTAACATGTTCAATCAGAATGTTGGGCGGCTTCGAATCCAGAAGAGGGCAAATGATGGCGAAGAAGGTGGAAGTAAGCTATGATTGTTTAAACAAATAAGTCACAGGGTACGAAAACCAATCATTGGAGTTCTGTTATTTTAGACTTTTTATTGTATATTGCAATGTCTTCAAGGATGAAATGGTAAAATTACTATCTAAGAACATGCTCTGAAGTTATATTTAAAGTTTGCAGAGGATTGCTTTTAAGGGGGTCATGCCGTTTTGAAAATATCGGTCGACTCGGCATTACGTATTATAAGACATTTTCATTTTTTTTACGGTTGGCCGTCTGTCCACATAGGGCCACCTATTGTTTTTTTTTTTTAATCATTTATTTCAAAGTAAAAAAATAACAAATTACACATACAATTTTCCTTGACAAGCTATATAGCTTGTTGGCAAGATACGCTCGTTAACAATACTATTATATATTTAATTTAGGTACTTAACTCTATTTATATAATATTATATACTAATTAGTTAGTGCCCACTGCATCGCAGGAATTAACCTCACTGACTACGGTGTCACATTTGCCTAGCATTACATCCGTAAGTTTGGTTTTTAACAATGTTTATTCTATTGTTGACCACTTGGTGTAAATTGTAGGCTGGACCTACTTCTACCTCTTTCTTACGCTGTATTTTAGAGACGCTTATGAAGTTTCCTCTCATAAAAAATTGATTTCCATGTTGCATTTTAAACTGTCACGTAGTTGCCCCCGCGGGGTCTGCCGCATTCCCAGGGATTCTACATTTTCCCGAGAATGAATAAATAAATATCCAGACGTTCTTTACACACGGCCACCTGGTCCCCAGCTAAGCAGAGCTTGTACTATGGAAACCAGACAATTGATATACTCGTACTACATATACTACTTTACTTGTTTCTAAATATAATATATAGATATTTACACCCAGACACAGAACAAACAGACATGTTCATGCACACAAATGTTTGTCCTGGGTGGGAATCGAACCCGGATCTAATCACCAAGCCAACTGGCCTGTCAAAAAAATATCTAATGTGTTAATCCTGGAAATAAATCCAAATATAGTATTTATCAATATGCACAATTTCATCTAATTCTGTGTAGTTGTTTTTGCGTAAAAACATAAATACGGCCATCCTCACAATCTTTCCAACCATAGTATCAGTAGGATAATAAACTATTAAATGTTATTACAGTTGACACAGAAAAACAGAATCAGTTCAACGTTACACTTGTCAAAGAGAATGTAGGGCAGCAAACGATGAGCAACACCGTAAAAGATTCAGAATCTAACGAGGTACCAAATGATGAGGGGAAGGGACTGAAGGATGGACGTACCTCAAGAGTCAAGCTCGTACAACGGAGAAACCAAGGCAATGACAATTTAAAGGTGGTAAAAGGTAAGAACGCCAGCTTCTATCTCAACAGTATAAAAAAGATACTCGAAGATGTTTAGTTTGTGAATAAAGGTTCTTTGATTTGAAAACTTCTTTCATTCTTGTTAAAAACGTAAATATATTACTCGAGCCAATGAGATTTAGCAATTGAGATGTCATAATCATTATAAACAAATAAAAACATGGCGATATTCTTTAACCTACATCGAACCTAAGCAACTTCATTTCTATCACTGAGGTTAGGAGTGAGTAGGCTGGAAGATGGCAGAGATAGCTAGGGCCACGTTGTCAGAAAGAGATAATAATTGTTTATTTTCAAATACCAAACTCCCGCTTATACGTACGTTCGCGTCACGGCCAGACGCAGGCAGGATTGAGCTTACTCAAGCTGGTCAGCTTGTGTTTGTATTGCCGCGCAGACGTCGGCAAAACGTATCTACCTCAGTCTACACTATCTACACTTCTACACTAATATTATTAAGATGAAAAAATTGTATTTGTGTGTGTGTATGTTTGTAAAGAATAAACTTAAAAACTACTGTGTCGATTTCAAAAATGTTTGGAAAGCTGCATTGACCCTGAGTAACATAGTCTATATTTATTGCTAGAAATGATTAGAGATCCTTACTAAAACTAAAGTAACGTAACCCAAGCTTTAAAAAAAGTGCCCTAAAACGTCTTTCGTCGCATGGGCTGCGGAAACTATTGATGATAGAACAAAAGTATGTTATACAATATTAAAGAACATATCAATATCTACAAAACAAAAAAACTTTGCGATACCATATGTTCAACTATTATCGTTATGTCACAACAACCACTTTTAACATTTTAAAAGTTAATAGAAATACCTAGGGCTTAAGCTATAAAGGTTCGAAACTTGAAATTTTGCACAGGTGTTCCTTTTATAACGTAGCACTAAGACAGGATTTTAGAAAATTCACCCCCTAAGGGGGTAAAACGGGGGTGCAAAGCTAGTATGGAACAACTTGTTTTCTTAGTCTAATTAATTTCAAACTAAACGCGGGTGAAACCGCGGGCGACAGCTATATTATTTATAATATCATTTGTTCAAGCCCCAGCAGTAATTGTGATGAGCTATCAATGTTCTTCCATGGTATAGTTCCTTATGTGGTAGCCCTGAATACCACCACATCAGCGTACAAAAAACGTAATCAAGGAAATTGTATACATCTAACTAAATTACTCTAGGTAATATTGAATATGGGAAAGCCTGTTCACCGTCGCCTAAAATGGGGTGCATCTTTTGTGGCAAGAACCAATTCATCAAGCTAATGGGCGCGTCAATATTGAGAACAGCCAGTCACTGCACGTCAATTATATCCCAGGTTATAGTTAAGGCTCACGTTACTCACAACAACATCGTGTTGTACTAGACTGTGCCTCGCGGTTTCACCCGCGCTCCCAGGAGATGTTAAATTTTCCCGGTATACTGTTACGAACCATACCTTATCCATTTCCGCCGTTAGAAGCAGTAGTGCACTTGGATTACTGTGTTTCGGTTATAAAAGAAAGGGGCCGTTGGAATTGTTAAGTGGGTTTCATCTTTGTACTAGAGATGACCCCAGATTGAAAAAAAAGGAAAAACACATGGAAATAAAAGATACCCAAATGGAAAAGACATGAGACATTACATGTCACAAAATTGGATAAAGTACTTTAGAATAACTTTTTCAACAAACAAAATAACATAAATACAGGTTAATAAATAAACTTGTATAGTCATACTAACTTTCCCATGTGGATTTCACCCATATTTCAGAAAGATACATTTTCTCAGAATAAAACATCATCCTATATCCGAGTTATAAGCTCGCTTTGTGCAATATTATAGAGTAGTAGAGCTCTTAGTGCAGAGTTCGTCCGGGGAAGTACTACCACCTTACCCATTTCTGCCGTGAAGCAGTAGTGCACTTGTATTACTGTTTCGGTTAGAAAGGTAAGGGGGCCGGTGAAATTACAGGCACATGAGACTTAACAACTTCACGTCTCAGGTTCGACTACGCATTGGCGATGACCCTAGTGTTGCAAATGTCCATAGGCGGCGGTGACCACTTACCATCAGGTGGACCCTCTGCTTGTTTTCGGCCCAAGTGGTATAAAAAAATCATTATTGAATCCATACTCGTCAAGTTGATTTTCCGTGAAAGAGTAACAAATATTCTACCATCCATATTTTTCCTCCATTTATATCATATAATATCAACCATTTATCCATCGATCGATCGAATGCACCTACATTAAATTAGGCCATATATGGGCAACAACCGGCCCGCTGAAAGATATGATCCGGCCCGCGAGACATTTTGAAAAAAACCCAATTAAAAAAAATATTACATTAGGTACTAATACTCACTAGGTACTGCAGTAGTAAATGCACTAAGTACTTTTAAACGCGGACTGCGAACGTATTTGCACGGTAAAGTTTGGCCCTCAACATGTCAAAGGCTGCCCATACCCTGAATTAGACCGTTTGAAATGGTAGTAAAAATAACTTCATTGTTTAACAATGGCTGGAAGGTGGTCGATAAAAATGTGACCAAAATTATACGTTATTCATCTATAGGAATTACAGGAAAGCTCTTTAGTATATAGTTCGTCCGGGGAGGTACCTGCTACCACCTTATCTATTTCCGCCGTGAAGCAGCAAAGCACTTATATTACTGTGTTTCGGTTAGAAAGGTAAGGGGCTGAAGTTATAGGAACATGAGATTTAACAACTTCACGTCTTCTGGATACCATCGCATTGGGAACGCATTGGTGCTGCAAACTTCCATAGGCGGTGACCACTTACCATCAGGAGGACCGTATGCCTGTTTGTCAGCCTATATTCCGTAAAAAAATAGCCTTAAAATAAAAACCAAATTGAAAACAATATCGATATAGGATGACAAATTGACTGGACCCAAGGGTCACCGCTACCCAGATACGGCACTCCAGTATTGCCAAAGCTTCATCAGTCATCAATCATTCTTTTAACACTTGATATTCTCACGACAATAGATTCAATTAATAATACTTAGACTTGGTGAGACAGTGAATAATACCTTTAGAGACTTAGTTAGCTTCCGTAGACTTTTACAGATGGTATCAACAAACTGGCTTAAAATGACAGTGTATAAATAAAAAAATAAAAGTTAGAAAGAAAGTAGTATATCTGTTATCTGATTTTTCTATAGATATAAAATAAAATAATATACAAGCTCTGTTTCATTTGGAATTAGGTGGCTGTATAAAGAATGTCACAGTTTTTTTTCGAGGGCCGATTTGTTGAAAGGCTAATAGCCCAAGCTACGTTCGTGTTTCCAATGGAAACCTTATTAAAAATCGTATGGTAATTTCGGAGACTAGCGTGTTTGAACAGACAAACGGCCTTAAAGACAAAGTTTTTTAAAATGGGTTTATTATATTCTCTGACATTACTTCAACCGCATTCAGGTTTTGGCAAATATGTTGCAGTTGTATTTTAGTACTAGCTGTCCCCCGCGTTTATCGATAACATATATTGCATATGACTATCTTGGAAAAAATCCACGTTGAATGGTAGCAGTCCCATCCCGATATGTTCAGTTGTTTTTATGAGATGGTGCATCAAAGGAACCCCATTTTGCTTATAACATGAAAAATAGTTAGATTGATTGAAGATAGATATATTAGCAAATAAGCTTACTGCTTAGGTACGGAACCAATTTATGATTAAATACATTTTTATTATTTTGTTAAAACATCGTCAATTTAATAGCTAACTTAATATTTATCTTTCCAATTTTCATACACTATCGTTTCATTTAATCATTGAAGTATTAGCAACAATTCATATTTGATAGTTTTATGTACCAGTTATGTTTTGTAATTTCATTTTATAGATACCGCTATAAATTTTGCGGGCTGCGATAAAAGGTTATATGTTGTGACAGTTCTTTTCAGTTTTAAAGGAAAGTAGTATATATTATTATTTAGATCTATGTGATGACTCTTCATGAAGTCGTTAGATAATAAAAAATAAGGGTAAAAATTTAGTTAAACCTCTTAAATTTACTAATTGAGGGGCCCGTTGGTTTGGTTGACCCTGACTGCCACGTCATAGGTTGTGAGTTCGATTCCAACCTAGGACAAATAATGTGTGTGCATGAATATGTCTGGGTGTAAATGTATTTATAAGTATGTATGTACGAGTATATCGAATTGTTATTTTTACTTATGTGGTATATAAATTATCTGGTTTCCATAATACAAGCTCTGCTTTGTTTGGCCGTGTGACCGCCGCTATGACGAAAACACCAAAAATAAAATATAGTAAAAATAAAAGGGTCCCATACAACCCATGAGATTATTCGGCATTTTGTCAAATAATGGTTCGGAAACCTTCGTATTCAAGTCGCATATGGCTGTATTTTTACTGAAATGTAAATATTTTTATTCAAATAGGCCTTTACAGCACTCACGAATAATCTGACTCGAATAACGTTTCGGAAGGTTGTTTTTTACTGAAAAGAGCCGGCAATAGACTCAGCAATTACTCTTTTTAAAAACGATCTTATATTCATTACAAAATATTTATTTAGTCTCACTGACAAAATCTGTGTGTTATCGCAGAAGTGAAGAATTATTAAACATTAATAATATGAATAACTAATTTTAAAAAATACAAACAAATTCAAGTTGACAAGCCCCTACAAGCAGCACATCTGGTACTAACTTTAAAAAATCAATACATAGATAGCTCTTTGGGTTCCATTATCTACATTACAAAAGCTCTTTGAAAAATGTTACAGTTAACTAAGTAATCCACTACAGAGCTACGCTGCCCCTTAACCGACAGACAAAGGTTTCAGCTTCCATTCACCTTGGAGACCACACGTCGTATTGTTGGTTCCGGTAACACCCAAATTGGTTAGTTTGGGGCACAATAGTTGGGGCTACGGTTCAAACGGGTTACGGGGATGTAATTTGGAGAGGTTACATGAACGCTATTCAATTTCGGGAAGGTTCTTTAGGAGCCGAGCTTATGTGTTAAGTCTAAGTACCTAAAACTATCTAAAAAAAGAGTGCCGTCTAGGGACGCCAGAAAGAAGTGAAGCTTTATAGTATAAAGCGTAGGAACTAAGCGTTACAAATACAGAGTGGCAGCTGCGGCACGCGCATAAATATATATCGTGCAACGTTACTGGATCTCACGTCTGACGCTTAGCGCAGCGAGCGCCCTGAACGTATAGAAGCTTCGTTTCAGGAGATTACATTTTCTCGGAATAAAAAGTATCCTATGGTTTAATCCAACTCCCTTATTTAGGTAATACAAACTATGTCGGCGAGCCGCTTCACGGCCTCGGAGAGCTTAGCTCTCACGTGATTAGCGTGGTAAGCGACAGAGACAGAGCTAAGAGGCCAGTTAGTGTAATTTTTCTTACAGAATCGAGCTCCAGTAAAAAACTATCTATGTGCCAAGCTTCGTTCAAATCCACTTAGTATTTTTGCGTATGAGTGTAAAATAACCACCCATCCTCAAATACATCAGCATGTATAATAAATAAATATCCTGGAACATTATTTTACACATGACCAACAGATCCTGAACTAAAAAGAGCTTCTAATATGGAAACCAGACAAATGATATAGGTACTACATATACATATATAACATAGCATATGTGACATCCCTCGGGAACGCGGATGAAACCACGGGGTACAGCTAGTCTTGTATAGACAAAAACTTGAGTCAAAGTGACTGAAAATCACTGAGCCGTTCGGTTAGATAAACATGTATTCTAGACATTTGTGAGACTTCAGTCTTTGTTCGTCGCCACACTTTGTTTTACTTCGAACAAGTGTAGGTTGAACAAGTTTACAAACTAAGATGTACACACAACTTTACTAGCTCTTTGAAACTTGTTACATGTGAAGGCCTAATGGAGAATGCAACTGACCTTAAGTAATAAGACTCTTGTAAAAATTTTTTTTTTACAGTAATCTTCATCCACATTATCCCCAGAGAAGTAGGCAGAAGTCTCAGTAGTGAGACCTACACTCCATCCAAGATATTTTATGTCTCTACAAGTAATCATTTCTAAATACAGAAATATTAATAACTCCTGGGAATTGAACCCAGAACCAATGTATCAAGGAAAGCATCTGTGGCGACATCTATGAACACGCCTATAATTCTTCACCAGCCGCACAACAGTGATGCGGCGACATCTATGAACGAGTAGAAACACGCGAGAATCCTACATCGCGATATCAAGATTCTCTCAGGATTTGATATACAATACTTATATATACAATACTTGTATATACAATACTTGTATATACAAGCATCCAACATCAACAGTTGGACCGCGGTCCCCAGGCATCATCACCTAGCGGCGGCAGATCTTTCCTTTTAAATGGAAGAGTCATATACCTCGCTCCTCCATACATCTAACCATTGAAAAAGAATCTAAAATTGAAAAGTTGAATTTGTATTGACATCATAAAACAGGAAATTATTGCAGAATAAGTTGCCGAGTCATAAGGCCGCCCTCTTCAGATACAACCATCCAATTGACAGTGCAATTGTATTACTGTGTTTCGGTTAGAAAGGTAAGGGGGCCGGTGAAATTACAGGCACATGAGACTTAACAACTTCACGTCTCAGGGTCGACAACGCATTGGCGATGCTCCTAGTGTTGCAAATGTCTATAGGCGGCGGTGACCACTTACCATCAGGTGGAACGTCTGCTTGTTTGTCAGCCCAAGTGGCATAAAAAACAAAAAAAAATTTGCTCTGTATACTTTTTAATTTGACTAAGTACATAATTCCCTGATATAAAAGCGAATAATCTAATAAATAACTCCGCTCCTATCGATACGCTACTTGCTCAAAGAACCTGATATTGACTATTCATAAAAGCTTGTAATATACCACTGAATAAAAACATTTTGAACTTTGCGTCTGGAACCCTTTTCATTCACTTGTATTGAATATAAACACGTATATACTATTAATAAATGTAATTTGCATTCGACTTATGAAAGGGCTTATATTTTTTCAGCAAAATGTGTTCGTAATATTTAAAAGTGCTGTTTTAATATAAATATTTGCAGATTATACAAAGACAAATATCTAGTAACTACACGAAGCATCTTCAGGATGTATTAGACCCGCCGTCACCGACTCAACGCACTAGCACCACAGACGTGTTACCTGGCCAACGCCGGACAGAAAGTATTTGTAGATATAATTTACGGTCACTGAACATATTCACCTGATAAGCTTTTTAGGGCTTTATAAGTACTAGGATTTAAGTTTTTGGGTAGATAGTTTCCTATGCCAAATAAGTTAGATAAACATAAGTTAAATAAACAGGCTAGAGTGAATAGGCTCTTAATAAACTAGTGCGCCTCAACATCTAAGATTGCATCACTGCTTACCATCAGGTGGGATCGCAGTCAAGCACTAGTTTATATTATTTAAAAAAAAAAAAAAGTTGAAAGAAAGCCTTTCACGACCATGTTTAAACTAAACAAATAAGCAGCCAATTGCATTAAGAGTTTTGTAAAAAATCTCATATTGTAAAAGTTATTAGTTTTGTTTCTTATAACGTATACTTTTTCAAAAATCATAAAGCGATCTTTGCTAGTATACGTGTCTCCCCAAGGACCTTTGTCACTCTTGCATATTATCTAACGATTTGCAAAATTTAATTACTCTTACTAGAGTTCGCATAACAATCACTCTGCAATTTCTGACAAAATCACCTACAACCAAAAAGTTCGTTCAAAATTGAAACCCAATTATTTTTCTGACAAGAACTCTGACAGGTTCAGTTTTAATCTAATTAATTATCTGCAAGATTGACCAGCATAATCCTCGCCCCTCCATCCTCGCACCTTTCCTAAAAAGCTTTTAGACAAGTTGCGAGGGACCAACTGTATAATACATTTTGGATGTGCAATTAGAGGTACTTTGGCACTCGTTAAACTTCAAGACACGTTCATTCTGAGGTGATGATAGCTAAGTTGGTATTACCGTCGAATGGCGTGACGGGAGACGTGGGGCATCTACATAGTATCAAACAAAGTCGCTACTCGCGGTCTGTACGCTTAGATCTTTTAAACTACTTAACGGATTTTGATGCGGTTTTCAAGTGGTCAGAAGTTAAGAGGATGGTTTATAATGTACTAGCTGGCCGCCGCAGTTCCACCCGCGTCCCGAGGGATGTAACATTTTCTTGGCACAAAAAGTAATGCGAGAAGTGACTTCTAATACCTCTAAGAATATGTGTACAAAGTTTCATGATGATCGGTTCAGTAGTTTTCGCGTAAAAGCGTAACAAACAAACATACATTCACATTTATAATATTAGTAGGGATAATACATCGCGGGTGAAATTGCGGGGAAAAGTGATATATAAACTATAAATGCGTTGACCGCTCTCAGAAATGGTCACATAAAATGATGGTAATAGACCTATTTAATCGTACCCAATCATAACGGAACTAACGATGTATAGTCATATCTCTCTAACAACAACAACAGGAGTCAACGGAGCTTCCCTCCACCCCCTAGCATTACAGACGCGCGCAAATATCCAAAAAGCTCTAAACGGCGACCAGATTATCAAGCTTTTCTGGATCAAAGCGCACGCGGGGCTGGAGGGAAACGAGAGGGCGGACACCCTAGCGAAGAGCGCAGCACTCCAGGACAAAAATAAGCCAAAGTACGACGAATGTCCGGTTTCATTCGTCAAGCGCCAGATACGCCTGGACACGATTGACGAATGGAACCGGAGATACATAGAGGGAGCAACAGCCGGCATTACAAAATTGTTCTTCCCAGAAGCCAAAAACGCCTACGATGTGATCAGGAAAGTCAAACTAGACCCGATAATGGTACAGGTCCTTACGGGGCACGGCGGGCTTTCCGAGTACCTGAATAGGTTTAAGTGCAAGGAGAGCCCGGCGTGCCTCTGCGACCCCGCAATATCAGAGAGCATAGCACACATACTCACGGAGTGCCCCATCCACGGTTTAGACAGACATAACGTAGAGTCCGAACTAGAAATAAAAATTCATTGAATTTTGTACCAAAGTAGCAAAAACCGTAATAAAACGAAACAAAACAAAATAAAACCTGTACCACATTAGACATCACTTCCCTCGGCTTCACTCTAACTCTCGCATAACTTATAATTCATTATAATATATATTCATAAGTAATTAAAAAAAAAAAAAAAAAAAAAGAACAAAGTCTTATACTTACTTCTATATTCTTATTTTATACTTCTTTGTGTTACTGTTTTTAATTTCAACTGTGTCTCTTTACTGTGTATAACTTTATTATTACTTTGACTAAATTTATTCACTATGTTTTAACTTTCACTGTGTAACTGTGTCTCTACTTGTTTTTTTGTGTTTTCTTAATTGACTGATTAACTACATATATTTAATTACCGTGTTACCTATTTATAATTTAATTTATATGACTTCTTTATTTATGTATCTAGAATATTGTAGTATAAGTATAATGTAAGTATATTTATTTTATATTTACCGTAGTAAGTAGTAGTGTAGCATTATTATGTATGTATTTATTATATTATATTTATTGTAGTTAGTATAACATTATCATTATGTATTAGAAATTTTTATATTTATTAAATATTTACCGTAGTTAGTAAGTAGTGTAGCATTATTATGTATGTATTTATTATATAATATATATTGTAGTTAGTAAAATATTATCATATGTATGTATTATTATATTTATAATTTATCTATTGTAGATTTTAGCAACTGTGTTTATTATACCCAATGATGTACAAACCTGGTTTTTAAGTTTTTTCATGTTTTTTAGCTAATAAAGTCTTCGATAATAAAGTCTCTGACTAAGTCAGAGGATAGCTCGCGGGCCGGGCCAGATAGAGCCCGGACAGGAAAAAAAAAAAAAAAAAAACAACAACAACAACAGGTACACCGTGAGGTGGTATTTATTTTCTTTCCCTTTCTTCGCGCGTATAAGCAATCTAGTATTTATGCTGTTTTTGAGAGCCGTGATGTTGGTTATACTGGGTGTCAGGGAAACGCTTCCGAAAACGAAAACAGGTGATAAGGTTGCTGATTGTGAATACAAATCCATGAAAAAAAAAACGATTTTTTTTTGTAAATTTTTGGATTTTTTCTTGCATTATTTACAGAAAAATGTATCAGAACAATTTAATGAAACGATTATTTTATGTTAAACACGTAATTTAAACTTTTTCTAAAAAAAAGCAATGTAAAACGCATTACTAATCAGCTGACGGGCGGTTATTGAACTCCAGCGCACTGCCCCGGCCGAACAGCTTTGACGTCACAGTGCGGGCGAATGCAATGTATGAAAGAGAGGACTATCTTTATCTCTTTCACCGGGCATGTGATAAGTGTGAACAGAGGTGTCAACTCTCTGGAGTTTTGAATTGTGCCTACGCATTAGCTTTCAATGACAAATTATTTTCTACTTGGTTCAAAATTACGTAAATGTTACTCGAGACTTAGTATTTAATTCAATAAGAAGAATCTTCGGTAACATTTTATTTATAACAAATGTCGCCCATCCTAATTGCCGTACGTACGTACGTACCTAACCTACCACTGAATGTGTTCGCTCGTGCCGTGTCATTGACCGCGAGAGTTGTCAGCTTTTCATTGCGTGTTAATGAAATATCACATCTTTAAAAACACATTTGCGGAGAAAATTTTTATTTGTATTCATTTAAGTTTAGGTAGTATATTAATTACCTCCTGGCTTCGGGAGCGTTTCCCTGACACCCAGTATTGCGTGTCTATATTATATGTTTACCATTGGTCGTGGGTACGAAACTTACAAAGAGCTTGAGCTATCGGAAAAGGTTTGTGATAGAACCTGATACATAATCTATTCTTAAATGCGATAATAGCTCTTTGATTGCGTTGTCGACCCTTAAGCTTTTGCTGCTTGCATGGATTCGCCATGAGGAGACCATAGAACGGTCGAAGGGCACTGTAGTGGACTGGCTGACTACCACCCTTAAGTTGAAAACAAACTTTTACAACGTTTACAAATTTGTTGCAAAGTAAAATGTGTGTTTTTTGTTTTTTTATTTTTATGTTTTAGTAGGCAAACGAGCAGACGTATCGCCTGATGGTAAGCGATTACCGCCGCCCATGGACACCCGCAACGCCAGAGGAGCCACAAGTGCGTTGCCGGCCTTTTAAAAAGGAGTATGCTCTTTTCTTGAAGGTTTGGAGGTCATAAGGGTCCGGAAATACCGCAGGCGACAGCTCATTCCACAGTTTTGTTGTGCGAGGCAGATAAGTCCTAGAGAAACGCACAGTTGTGGACTGCCAACCATCTAAATGATGGGGATAGAAATGCTGTCGTGTAGGACGGTGGCGAAAAGAAGCAGGAGGTATCAGTCCGAACAATTCCTCGGAACACTCCCCATAGTAAACGCGATAGAAGATGCAAAGCGAGGCCACATCTCTACGCAGTGCCAAAGGGTCCAGCCGATATGAAATATCCTGTCAGTCGACGATTAGAGTCGCTCTCCGTTGAATCCGGTCCAGAGGGAGAAGCTGTTACTGGGGTGCACCTGCCCAGAGATGAGAACAGTATTCCATGTGAGGCCTAACCTGCGCCTTGTAAAGTTGTAGGCGGTGGTCTCGATCTGTTGAGCACGCCAAGCTTTTTAGAAGCTAATTTAGCTTTACCCTCTAAATGGCCACGGAACTGGACTTCGCTCGATATGTCGACACCAAGTATCCCGATATTAGCTGAGGCATTTATGGGGATGTTTTCAAAACGAGGAGACCCACGGGAGCTTTTTAGTGGTGAACACGCATACTTGTGTCTTTATGGGGTTAAAACGGACCAGATTAAGTCTGCCCCAATCAAAGACTTCCTTCAAAGAAGTCTCAATTTCAGACACAAGTTTGTTTCGGCTCTCAGTGACGTTTTCCCGAGAGATCTTGGCATGGCTGGAATATAAATTATCGCTCGTGCTGTCGTCCGCATAACAATGAATGCTGCTAATTTGCAACATGTCATTGATATGGAGGAGGAACAGAGTAGGCGATAGCACACAGCCTTGCGGGACACCAGCATTTACAGACATGAAGTCAGAGCATTCACCGTCGACTACGACCTTAATGATTCTGTCTGCTAAAAAGTTAGCGACCCATTCGCATAATCTCTCGGGAAGCCCATAGGAAGGGAGCTTCAAAAGAAGCGCTTTGTGCCAGACACGATCAAAGGCCTTCGCTATGTCCAAACTAACCGCCAAGGCTTCCCCCTTCATTTGAGATGAAGGGGGAAGCCTGTGCCCAACGATGTGTCAGGTATACCAGAAGATCACCAGCCGATCGACCCTTGCGGAAGCCGTACTGCTGGTCACTGAGTAACTGATGACCCTCTAGGTACCGTAGGAGCTGGCAGTTGATAACAGTTTCCATTATCTATGAGAAAAGGGGGGCTATGGATTACGGTCTGTAGTTGGACGGATTCGAGCGGTCGCCTATTTTTGGGATCGGATTCCATGATGTCGGGACTACGCCAGATGAGTAAGAGAGCCGAAACAGTCGCGTTAAGACCGATGCCTACTCCGGAGCGCACATCCTCAACACAATAGGAGGGATTCCATCAGGCCCACTCGATATCAAGGGACAGGAGTGCTAAGCGCACTGAGCGTTGGTAGAACCGGATATCCGGCATACAACACTCAAACCGTGGTATGGTAAGCGGTTCTTGTCCCCCGTCATCCAAAGTCGAGTTGGACGCAAAAAGTTTGCCCAGAAAATTAGCTTTATCTTTTGCGTCGTGGGCCAACGAATCATTTACCATGTGTAGGGGTGGAAAGGAAAGGTGTCTTCTAGAGTAAGGCTGTCCTAATGGATACCATCCCGGTATAGTACAAAATACTAAATAGCTTGGAGGCCGCAGAAACAAGTAAGTACCTACTTAAAAAATTTCAAGAGCCACCAGGCGGTGTGCGTGTCTAAGGGTAATTCCTATTTACGGCAGCTCAAATATAAGGTGAAAGTAAGACTGCGGGGCGAAAGCCAGTTATAAATATGTAGGGTTGTGGAAAATGTGTGTCTAAGTACTGAGACCTTTACCTCCGTAGATAATGAGCGTAAAGAGTAAATCCTAATGGATACTCGGCAACTCTTAGGGAAGCGGCCGGGTTATGTCAGATTCTTACTGACTAAAACCCCACACATCTGCGCTAAAAGGGGAGCTGTTCAGAACGCGTACCAGTGACCCCTCAAGATAGCCTATCCCGGAGGGAAGCGAGATATCTCCCAACAACACCCTCGCCGTGCTGTTATCCGATGGATCGGACCACGACCCATAGTCTACCTCGGGGATTAATTACAATATTCTTGAACCTAACCACAACAAATTGTGTTCAACAAACACTTGCACAAAACTACACAATTCGACAAGTCGGTCTTTTATCGGGGTTCGATTCTGTAAGGCAAAAGATAGGCTCGACGATGTTCGCCGCGACCTTTATACTCTGTCTCTTTCGCTAACAACGCAATCACGTGAGAGATCGGCTCTTGCCTCGTTGCGCCGCGACCCGATGGTGAATAAGGGGGGAAGGTAGTTTCCAACTGGAATCCAAATTTAAACAATAATTAAGTTTCGTATTTCCGGAATGTAGTCCCAACATTGTTGTTAAATTACATTGTAACCTTTAAAACAAAGGTATTTTATCGGATTTTGATTAAGTCGTGTATTCATTTGATCAGGTATCTGGTACCTCTCTGTATTTGTGCCATTTAAATCTTGGTGTTGCTCTTGTTTTATCTATGTCTTTTTCTTTAATAGTTAGGCGGCTCGTCTAATGGTAAACGGCCACTTATTGACATATGCACTACGGGTTTTATTACCAAGCCCTAAACAAATGTTCTGTTCGTTAAGTGATAAATAATCTATTTTCATTCTCTATACTCTTTTCGCACGTTAACAGCAGAACTGTTAATCGTTTTTATCTGAAGAAATACATTAAGATTGGACACCAAACCATAGAAACCGGGAAAAATAGAAGAAAAACCTATAATAATCGATGTAATGTCCTGAGCGAGAGTGACATTTTGCAAGTTTGGGACAAGCATCTTTAATTGAAGATTGACAAGTATGTAGCCACCGTCACCTGTAGACTTAGATTAACAGTACTAGATATATCAGTTACTAGCGACCCGCCCCGGCTTCGCTCAGGTGCAATGTAGATACTAATACATATAAACCTTCCTCTTCAATCACTCTATCCATTAAAAAAAACCGCATTAAAATCCGTTGCGTAGTTTTAAAGATTTAAGCATACATAGGGATATAGGCACAGAAAAAGCGACTTTGTTTTATACTATGTAGTGATTTACTTTCCATAGAACACATGCTCTACTTTGTTTGGGTTCAGACCACCGCGTGTAAAATGACCCAGAATATTTATTTTATTTATATAAAGGCTAAAGCAACTGGCAACACAGTAATGTTTCTTTCTTTTTTTCTAATGATTTACAATTGGAACACCAAACTGCCTTTTTATCTTCTCAAGGTTCGATTGTCTAAAAGTCTAAAAGAAAATGGTACGGATATAATGCGACGGCTACAAATAGGGCGCGCGTTGGCTCGCCGTCTGAAATGAACGCGACTGTCAATTGCTGAAACACACCCTTTATATCGGATAAAAACACTGTCACAGTACGTAAGAAAGGTGGAGCAGTAAGACAAGTAGATGTTCTTCTTGAAATTCTATTGAAAAGGTTATAAAGCTCTGCATCACCCAAAGGTTGTCTGATAGAGAATGCCTTTGGCATTAAGACCGCTTTTGTACACTACTGTACATAAAGTATTAAATAAATAAATAAATATTAAATAAATAAAGACGTATGATGAATCCGTTCCGAATCGTTTTTTTATGGAAACCAGATAACTGATATAAAAACTGACCAATGAAGCAGAATGTCATCAAAATAAGGAAGGATGCCAAATACTAACATATAAAACTAAACTGATATAGGTACTAGATAAATAAACCGTTAGGTGAGTATCTTTAAATATTATATATTTTAAAAGTAGGTGTAAAAAGTTGTAAATAAAAATCTTATTTATGGAGACTAGGCAGACACCGTACAATGGAATATGAGTTCTGAATATCTTGGCTTGAGTTTCGTTAAATTATTATCTGTTAGAAATCAGCAGATGTTTATGCATATATTTTTATTGAAAGCAGAAGCAAATAGTTTCTAACTATCGTTCATTATTAACCGGATTAGTAACACCCGCCACCCTGTTTCACCCGCGTTAAAAAGGATAAAAAATATTTCGAGTAAATAGGTAGCCAATATCTTCCCCATGATCTTCTATTCCCTTACCAAATTTCACCACGATCAGTATCCGACAGACATAGACACTTCCGTATTTGTAAAGTATAACATCTTCACTTAAATCTTTTATATACATAAATAAAAAATAAATTTAAAAAAAACTAGTCTAAGAATACTACATTGGTAACAAATGAACTGTGTAACAAAATAAAGGCCCGAGACAAAGGGCTAAGCTTTCAGCTTTGCTATTACATTTCGTATATAACCAAATAGTAAACAGAATTCTACAAACCAGTCCGCCTCAAATGCTTTACTAAGAATTTCAGAGCCAACAACCAATTGATATCTTCGTCATTTGAGTTAATAAACGAATTTGTACGCTGAATATAAATTCTTGTTGGCGTATGGTTGATTTCAGACTGTTCTCTGAATTAGAATCATTCATTTATTATTTAGTTCTGTTGATGCTCTGTCTCTTTCGTTAACTATGGCATCACGTCAGAGATCCGTTCTTGGATGTCTCGTTGCGATTCAATGGGGTGTGTATAAGCAGAATAAGGGGTAGGGATGGTATAACACATAACTCATCACCACATAGTCTGTCTTGATATTAAATTGTCGAGCAAATCGTGAGTAATTTAAAGGTTACTCACCTACTGACTTTGGACAATTTGATTCTATGGAGTTTTGCTCTGTAGACAAGGACATTCTGCATTGATGACCACCTGATGGAAATATTAAATGATATCGAATACAAATATGATAAGAATGCTCTTTTTTTTATGTAACTAGCGACCCGCCCCGGCTTCGCTCAGGTGCCATGTAGATACTAATACATATAAACCTTCCTTTTCAACACATCTATTAAAAAAACGCATCAAAATCCATTGCGTAGTTTTAAAGATTTAAGCATACATAGGGATATAGGGACAGAGAAAGCGACTTTGTTTTATACTACATATGTAGTGATGAATCAAAAGATCCGACTTCGTTAGAAATACTGAATAACAAGCGAAAAATAAGCTGGGAAGCCGCAGATAAGCTAGATTATTAATTTGCAAGCAAAGAATTAAAACATGATTGCTTGTAATTTTAACATTCCACTTAAAAACCTCCAATTGAACAATTTTTCAAAGATTGTATTTGTCGTTAAACTAAAAAGTGCTTTAGGAGTTCTAATGACCACCTTCCGACTTCAACACACCCTGAGCACCACAAAAGGTACGTTTTTGTCCAAAGGAGCCCAAACACGATGGGTTTACCGTGTGCTGGTTAGGAGTTCCCTTAACTATATGACTACTTTCTGGCCTTCTCTTCTCTTTTCTGGTACTTCATGGTACCATAACATGGCATTGTCATCAAACTTAGGTAACATAAACGAAATTTCAGCTCTCTCGGACAACAGCGGGTGGATGAAAAAAAGATTGCGAATTTAGTAAGACATACGTTGCAAGTACAGCTTGAATCACATAAGGTGAGGTCTCAGAACGATAGCTACTCAAGTGGCCAGTAAATCTAAACCCGTACAAGTGTAGTCAAGATGGGAGGCGCGTTCATCCTTCTTTTGCAGTGGGCATGGTGTCGCACTTGAGACATTCAATTCTAGATTTATTTATTTATTTTAACAATTAGAACTGTTTTCACCAATAACACTAATTACACATCACTACATAGTATAAAACAAACTCGCTTTCTCTGTCCCTATATCCCTATGTACGCTTAAATCATTAAAACTACACAACGGATTTTGATGGGGGTTTTTTTTTAATAGATAGAGTGATTGAAGAGGAAGGTTTATATGTATTAGTATCTACATTGCACCTGAGCGAAGCCGGGGCGGGTCGCTAGTATCTACAAAAAAAAGGATAAGCAATAAATTAGATCAATAAAATATATTACAGATATTATTTTATCCTATATCACACGCGTTCCCGAGGGATGTAACATTTTTGCGCGAAAGATGACAAAACCCTTTAGTTAATTCAGTTTTTAAACTGTGCCAAGTTCCATCAAAATCCGTTCACAATTTTTTTGCGTGAAAGAGTCCATCCTGCCAAACTTTCGCAAAGATGTTTATTGCTCTTACCTACGCAAAATCTACTAAGTACCTATTTTGGCACATAGATGGACCATTCCCTAGAACAGCACACAACATTAATAAATTAATAACTTTTCGTCCCGAGAAAATGTTAGAACCTCTGGGTACGTAGGGGAAACTGGACGAAAACTAGTTATGCATGGAATATAATCTAATTATAAAATTTTACTCCATTTTTGAGATCTTGTTGTTTTTGAACACACAGGGCATATTTAAGGCTTTAATTAGACAAACATTTGTGTGCATGAACATGTCTGTTTGTTCTGTGTCTGGGTGGAAATATCTATATAGTATGTATTTAGAAAAAAAAAGTTGTATATCAGTTATCTGGTTTCCATAGTACAAGCTCTGCTTGAACGAATGTTGAAACGAAAGAATGTCCCAGGATTATTATTTATTTATTTCATCATAATCGGTTCACTAAAAGCAAATTATACCTTATTTTTAAGTCATCATACGTGTAGGACAAAATCGCGGGCACAGATAGTAAAAAATATAATTACTGTTTAAATTATTCAATATTTTGTGGAAATAATACTTAAACCTTGATTATGCCGACTCAAATCGAGCAACCACAAATTTGTATGGCCAGAGGTCGATTTACATAAATTCACACTGCGCCGTATCATTTTATCCGTGACCCGCAGGCGATGTCACGCTTTCCCATTAATATTTAGAAAAGATTCACGCAGTTATGTCATTTGAGGGGCAGTTGGGTTGTGATTAGATACCTTGACTGCCACGCCACAGGTTGTGGTTCGATACCTTCTTTTTTTTTTTTTGTGAGAAGCTTTTTCACGCCCCGCTTAAAGGACCCAGGATCATAAGAGAAGGGAAACACGTGGGCTGGTAGCGAGTTCCACATCTTAATGGTACGGCAGAGATAAGAGGCGCCGAACCGTTTGGTGCGTGACGGAATCTGTTCCACCGTGTAAGAGTGGCACCTTAACCCACCACGTGTCGTTCGGGATAGGAAAGGAGAGGATGGGATTAGTTGAAATAGCTCTTCGGAGCACTCACCGTGATAAATGCGGTAGAAGACAGCCAATGAGGCCACGTCTCTGCGTAATTGCAGTGACTCAAGAGTCTTTGTGGCCTCAGGATCCCCAATGTTACGGACAGCACGCCGCTGCAACTTATCGAGGGCGTCCAATAAGTACTGGGCGGAGCCATTCCAAAGGTGAGAGCAGTATTCCACGCAGGAGCGAACCTGAGTTTTATATAACAGCCACAACTGCTCCGGCGCAAAAAACCTCCTCACCCTGTTCATGACTCCGAGTTTCCGGGATGCGGATTTGATGACACCCTCGATGTAGTTTTTCTGGTTGAGATTGCGGCGTATGTGCGGTAGTGGAGTGTCCAGAAGAGAGGGATAGGGAAGGAATGGAGATAATTTAGCTGAAAATGCACACACCTGTGTTTTCTTGGCGTTGAACTCGACCAGGTTCACATCACCCCAACGCGAGATGTAATTCAGAACCCGATCAAGTTCAGCAAAAAGTGTTCGCCTATCCCTCAGTATCGGCTTGCTTAGCCGCAGGGTGTCCGAGATATCGCCCATGTACAGTGCTGTCATCTGCATAGCAATGACTGCTCCCAAAAGTGAGCATATCATTGATATGCAGAAGAAAAAGCGTGGGCGATAACACGGACCCCTGAGGCATACCAGCATTCACTTCGAGAAACTTAGATGAGTGGCCGTCACAGAGAACTCGGATACGGCGCTCATGCAGGAAGCTGGCAACCCAGTTGCACAGTCGAGGCGGCAAGCCGTAGGCTGGAAGCTTGGAAAGAAGCGCACGATGCCAGACTCTATCGAAGGCTTTGGAGATGTCGAGACTAATAGCCAACGACTCCCCATGCCTGTCCATCGCCTCACCCCAAAGGTGAGTGACATACGCTAGAAGATCACCCGTAGACCGTTTTGGTCTGAAGCCATATTGACGATCGCTGATGAGGGAGTGATCTTCTAGGTAGCGAACGAGTTGGTTGTTTATTATTCGCTCAAACACCTTGCAGAGGGTAGGGGTGATAGCAATGGGTCGATAATTGCCTGGATCAGAACGATCCCCTTTTTTGGGAATCGGTTGCACGTTCGCCTCTCTCCAAGCCTGTGGCACTATGCCCGAGGCATAAGATAGGCGATACAGGCGTGTAAGCATTGGAGACAACTCGGCTGCGCATTTCCTAAGTACAACCGCTGGAATTCCGTCAGGTCCACTGGCTTTCCGGACATCGAGAGATCGTAGTGTCGCGCGTACATCGCATTGCCTGATTTTGATATCAGGCATGGACTGGCCGGAGTAAGAAATCGAAGGCGGTTGCGCACTACGATCATCGATTCGGGAGTTAGCCGCAAAGACATTGACAAGCAGGTCAGCTTTCTCTTGCGGCCCATGGGCGAGTGATCCATCAGGGCATCGCAACGACGGCAATGAAGCTGGCAGAAATTTGATTGCACGGCTTTGGCCAATCGCCAGTATCCCCGGCTGCCCGTGGGGTCCGACAAAAGTTCTTGACCAAACCGTGCAATGCGCTGGGCATCCGCTCTGATGTATGCCCTCTTGCAGGCCCTGGTGGCTCTATTATAGGCTGCCTTGATGAGATGGACATTCGGATCGCGACGGGACCGAGCCCTGATCCAAGCGCGGTAAGCCGACTGTTTTCGATTAACAGCAGCGGCGCACTCGCGATCGAACCAAGGCCGTACCCTGCTGCTGCTGGTGACGTTAGTGGATGGAATATAATATTCCATACCCAACAAGATTTCCCCAGTAACAGCAGATGCACTCTCCGACACATCCCTCCCACCAAAGCAGCGTTGAGGCCACGGGATGGACGCATAATAGTCCCGCAGGCCATCCCAATCGGCTGACGAGTAGTGCCACAAGCGACGCCATGCCTTCACTGATTGTGGAGGTGAAGCGAATGGCACTGTAGTGCGTATTCGCATGAAGATGTCTGTTTCTTCTGTGTCTGGATGTTAATATCTATATAAGTATGTATTTTTTATAGTAGTGAAGCTTTGTAGTATATCAGTTAGCTGGTTTCCATATTACAACCTGAGATCCATAAAATATGTCTGTTTGTTTCGTTGCGGCCTCCGTGCTCTGTCTCTTTCGCTAACTACGCTAATACTACTAATCACGTGAGATAATCTCTCCCAGGCCTGTGTGAAGCGGCTCGCCGACGAAGTTTGTATTAGCTGAATAAGGGGGCAGTTATCTAACAGAATCGCACCTCTATCCTGGTGGTTCTTGAGTCAGTGTGTATCGTAAGAGTTATCAATAAGTTGTGGGTTGTATTCCCACTGAGGACACATATTTGTGTGCATGATCGTTTATTCTATGAATTAGCTATATATATATAGACATACAGGTAAGATGTAGACATACAGGTAAGTATTTTATTTTATATATTTATCAATACGACAAATTTTAATGTATTCCTATACAACACTTGTGTCGTGGCGTAGCATTTCTTGGTTAAGTTGGTGCATAAAAAGATAATTTTTAAGCTTAATTAAAATAATATAATAAAAATGAAATAAAAGCTTCTTTTAATGCTATATTGTTTTAATCGTACCTACCATCTAATAATAAAAAATAAAATTATACTATTACGTATTTTTAAACACAGAATAAATGCTAAAAATAATATTGTGATGTTTTTAGTGTTTCCAAGGCAACACAAACTTTTGTTTGTATATATTTTTCTACAAGTACCTAATAAATAAAGTTTCAAACCTATTTCTATAGCCATAATGAAGCATTAACCTTAATTAGTATGAAATACGGCACTTTGAGAACCATTGTATGTCTCGATTGTAATAGCTATTGGAAGTTTTAATGGACAGGCATCCATTAGAAATGTTAATCAGTTTTTAATGTGTTATGGAGGAGCGAGGTATGTGATTCCTCCATTTAACCGCGGTCCAATTGTTGATGTTGGAAGCTTGAATATAAGTCAAATCCTGAGAGAACTTCTAAACTGAAAACTTTGGGTGTACTCAAAGTAATTTTTTATGGAAAAGGTATGAAATTTTTGATTTGGAAATGTTAAGCGTTCGTAAGTTTTTATTGAACCAGTTGACAACTTTAGTTAGTTCTATTTCAGCGTAAGCGTGGACTTGGTCCCAAGACTTTGCTTAAAATACTAGGGCAGTGTTGTCTGCGTAGGCAAATATTTTGCCATTCGGTGGAGTATAAAGACACCGCTCATTTGTCTAAATCAAGAAGAGGCTTGGGCTGAGAACACTACCTTGAGGAGTAGATCGGTTGGTTACATAGTCCTTAAAAAGTTGCAGGGCAGATGTATCTTAAGCCCAGATTATCCATTTTATGCAAAAGGATTGGGATAGAGACTGTGTCAAATGCCTTGGCTATGTCTAAGAAAATACCGATACATTCCCGCCTCGAAAATTTCTAACAATCATCATCATGATGAAGTCGGTTAATTTAATTCTGACAATAGGTGTTCACTTTCTAGGTAAGAGGTTAGTCTAGTGTTAGTCAATTTCTCGAGAATCTTGGATAATGCTGCCAATACGGATATTGGTCTTTGTTATTGACACACTCTCTAAATTAAGGTACTTTCCAAAATTTTGTCAATATTGTTATTAACCATTATATTAATATTGATGTCTCCACTTATCGATATAGTGACATACGCCTTTGATCGTTGTAGAATATTATCCAATGAAGAAGGAAACCTATCGGTGTTGCGAAAAGATGGTGACCTATAGATTTCTGGATATGCCATATTATTTGCACGTAAAAGAAGACAATTACCATAATTAAATTCTGTTTCTTCAACCGAGCCATTGAGCAATGATAAATTATGGACAAGCTTTTTGCGCTCATTCTCCAGGTTGTCAAATTGGTTTCCACGACAGTGATGATGTAATGGAAATTTGCCATACTTATTAAGGACCGATGACAATTTAATATTTTAAATAGTTTGACCCGTTATCCTTACTAGGTTTAGCGGTTTAACTAAAAAGTTTGAATTAAGTAAAAAATACCTAAAAAATACGCTTTTATAGAAAATCCAACATAAAAATTGGAAATAAATTTAAATTAAGAATAGTGTAAATAAGAAAAAAAAAAATTTCATTGTAAATTAGCGAGGGGTGCTTTTTCAGATATTATCAAAATGATAATCCTTCTGCTCATATCTGTGCCCCACGCTTTTTTTTATAATAAAATTCCTTTTTTTTATTTACACTATTTTTAAGCGTAGAAAAGGACTTCTTTCTTTAAAACGATTATAAAGTTGCAAAAAGTACTTATTGGGAAATTTAATTGATTACGCGGTGCAATGTTTAAACAACGGACGCCGAAAACAATACAATTAACAAAATCCTTATTTATTTTGGATGTGGCTTGTAGAACGATCTAAAAAGGGACGCTTTCAAACTTAAATCGTATTTCGGAAGCTTTTGAAAAGCTTGTTTTAATAAGAAATAAAAACCAGAACAATGGACCTTCATTTTAAATGTGCAGACCCGTATCCGATCTAGATGGATGGATGTAAACTTTGACGGGACACTTTTGCATTATTAAGTCTTCTTAAATATGACAACAGTTTTTGTTGGTAGCTTTTATCAAGGATGCAGTAAAAATCAAGGAAGTAACTTATGAAAGTCATAGAAACAGAATTTACCAGTACTGGTTCCGTAGCAAGGTTATATAAAACAAAAATGACTTTTAATTTTTTAATTTTTTTTGGTTTTTACTATTCATTGAGTGTGTGAAAGTGGAAGCACACAGAGTCTAAAAGCTGTTCCGAGCCCTGACCTCTCTAACCAAAACACTGTAATACACGTGCACTACTGCTTCACTGTGGTAGTACTTCCCCGAACGAATTCTGCACTAAGAGCTCTACTACTTAAACTAAAACCTCTACTACCCAGTGTCGTGTGCGTGTAATTTCAAAATGTAAATATAAAATTTTCCCGGACGAGCTCCGCAACTAAGAGCCACTTAGTTACCACTTACCATCAGGTAGACGGTCTGTCAGTTTCTGGCCCTACTGGGCATATTAAAGGTTTACTACTTATAAAATATATGTCTAAAATTTCATCCATGATGATTAAATACCCGTACGGTAGCTTTGCGTGAAAGGGAAACAAACATCCAAACAAACTTTAGAATTTATAAAATTTTTTACTTTTACAGTTTAGTTTTAATAAAACAAAGTGTACATACTAAACTACTTAAAATTAACTTATAAGTAAAGCAATAACCTATAAATAAAAAACTGAATTTAAATTATTGGAGCTGTCTATGGGTAAAGTGCCCAGAAGGCTGGCTACGTTTCCTCTTTGTATGGCTAAGCTTATTCTCTGACCAAAATACGAGCCAGCCCTCTGGTCACCGGATGACTCGATGAGGCGCGTCGAAAGGTCTTTGAATAATTTACGCGCCTCTGGTCCCCATGGCCCAAGCGTTTCTACTCCAAACGGTGCAAATATGTAACCATCGCCGATGGTCGCATATTTCCGCCGCTTCGAGAGATCGCAAAGAAAAGCCATAAATCGGTCAAATAAAAATCCTTGCCTTGTTTCTATTCTTACTTTCTTTGAGCTTTGAATATAAACCGATGACTAAATATATGCATCTTACACCTAGTGATACACAACAGTATTTTCAAATTTGTATGTGTACAAATACACATTGCGCCAACCCCCAATAATTAGCCACAGGGGATGATGTTGAAATCCTTATTTTGTTAAGACATGAATAATTATAAATAAACAAATAAATATTTCACAATAAATAATGATTAAGCTTATTTACACAGCCATCCAAAATTAAGCAGCGGTTGTTCTGCTTGTATTATGGAAAGCCAGATAGATAACTGATAACTACTTATGTACTTAAATCATACACACAACAAATAGACTTGGTCATGCACACAAATATTTGTCCTGGTTAGGAATTGTAACGACTATCTTTGGCGTTGGATTGTTTCCGTCAAATGTGATGGAAGGACAAGTAAACAACCCAAAATATAATGCTACAAGCTGCCTTCTCGTAAAGAGAGTAAAGTGTACGTATCTTATGTGATAATCCAGACGGTTGGCGTGCAAAATTTAATCAAAATTAAAACAGCTGCTTTGACGCCAAAATTATAATTGAACCAAAATAATAAACATTCCAACTTTTACAAATATTTTTTTGCAGGATTTATAAAAGTAAGACTGAACACCCACACACAATAGGTCATTAAAATCAGATTTTATCCTGTCCGTTGTAAAATGAGCTCAAAATACACACCACAAGGTATTTTATTTAGTTCTGCGTCCATTATAACCATCATAGATTTTTATCTTGCAGAGCAGTCAAATAAATACAAAGTTAATTAAAAATAGGGCCCAAGTTTGATATAACAATACCCAAAGGCTCGGATGACAAAGACAATTCTGTCTAATAAATTGACCTTTGTAATATAATCCGTCCGTAAAAAAACATTACATGTCAATTAATTCATGACTGTACTAATAATACTAGTCTATATAATATATATATACTCGTATATATATAAGAAAAATAGGGTTCCTTTGACGCACCACCACCTCAAAACTACTGAACATATCGGGATGGGACTGCTACCATTCAACGCGGAATTTTTCCTAGATGGATAGGCTATATGATAAAGAGATAATATTTGTTTATATTTTGGTTTTGTGTATAAATTCAAAACTACTAAACCTATTTTAATAATTCTGCCACTATTAGAGAGCTAATTAATATAGAGGTTACATAGGCTATGTTATAACCCTGGATACATTAGATCCTTCAAGAATCCGGCAAAACTTTGAGACAAAAGCTAGTAATAGGTATTATATTGATAAAATTTTATTTTCGTTTGTAATTAATAAAATCAAAACTACTAGACCTTTTTAGATAATTCTTTCACTATTAAAAAGCTAGTTTATCCAGAAAGCTATATAATAATACCGATATCATTTGATCCTTCGGGAACGCAGGCGAAACCTCGAGACAGTAGCTAGTTTTATAAATGGATTACTTAAAAACAAAGTGGTAAAACTACCACTAGTACAATGGCTTTTCGATCGAGTTATCAAGATGCACTTAGGAGTGGACGGGATTTGTAGAGAAGCGGAATATAATCATAATAAAGGCTTCCGACAGACTATCGATAAGGCTATGATACTCGTAGTTCTGTTGGTAGTAACCTCGTATACCATCCACATGGTCACTAGACATGATGTGGCTTTAGTCAAACACAAGCCCATCGAATATAACAAAAAAAAACGACTTCCGACTTGAAATGGGACCATTCTGGAAGCACCAGCATTCAAATAAAAAAAGAATCATTAAAATCGCTTCACCCAGTCCAAAGTTATGAGGTAACAAACATAAAAAAAAAATAACAACAGACGAATTGAGAACCTCCTCCTTTTTTGAAGTCAGTTAAAAAACAAAAGGAAAGTGTGCATTTCACATGCGGTAGAAGTAAAACCTTCAGAAAACTACCTATCCCATTCTCTCGCAAGCTAAATCTTATAAAATATTAATATTAATATCCCGGGACATTCTTTACACACGGCCATCTGATCCCAAACTAAGCAGAGCTTGTACTGTAGAAACCAGATAACTGTTATACTACATATACTTCCTTTTTCTAAATACATACAGATATTTACAGCGAAACAACAAACAGACATGTGTTCATGCACAAAAATGTTTCTTCCGGCCGGGAATTGAGCCCATGACCTATGTTATGGCAGTCAGGGTGAATAACCACTAAGCCAACTGGCCGTCCAATATAGTATAATTAGTATAGATGTATTTAATTTGCTTTATTCATTGGCTTCAAATTACAAAGAATAGAAGCTTTCACTTAAATAAAAAATATATTTTTTTTAATTTGAATTAAAAATAGTGTAAATAAGAAAAAAATATTTTTTATTGTAAAAAAAGCGCGGGGTGCATAGTGTCAATAGTTATAAATATTTTATTGACAGATATGAGTAGAAGGATTATCATTTTGATAATATCTTAAAAAGCACCCCACTTTTTTTTACAATAAAAAATATTTTTTTATTTTTTAGTTGGATTTTCTGTAAAAAGCGTATTTTTATAGTTTTTTTAAACTATTATTTATTTTTAATTTTTTGGTCGATTTTTTTATAAAAGCTTATTTTTTAGATTTTTTAAACTATTATTTATTTTAAGTCTGTAATCATCCGATAAATAAGTAAATCGAGTGCCTGGTGCCTTCCTTAGATGAGGCGGTTCTCAGGTTCCCTCTCCGAAAATTTTATCATAAGCACAGTCGGTAACTTATATGAGCAATAGGTGATCGGCGCGCCTGGTAGATTCCTTTATTGGTCTTGACGCAGACCTTCCGGGACTCAGGAAAACAAAAATCGCTGATCCTGATTATCCTAGTAAGGATAACGGGTCAAAATGTTTAAAATATTGAATTGTCATCGGTCCTTAATAAGTATGCCGAATTTCGAGTTAATCCGACGTTTTGAAGGGGGTCAAAATCATGTTCAAAGATTCGTCTGAAGCTAATAAAAGTGTTTTAAAAAGGCCATGATTTCGGCCTTTTTTCAAAATCTCGCGGGCCCACAGCCTTTTGAATTTAATATATTTATTTTAATGGGGCGCTATAACCCGCTGTTAAATCGAACAAAAAACGATAGTGTTTTTTACATTTGTGGTAGTGATGCCTAGATAAGTGTTACATGTAAATAATAGTACCTGGATGCCCGAGCTTTGCTCAGTATTTTTTTTTTGGTAAATTACGTAAAGTTGATAATTGGCTTAGTGTTGCTTAACAACGCCATCTACTGGAGTAGCTTTAATGTTGTTGTGTCGTTAAAACTGTATTATGTTTAAGTCAATTATCGATAAAGTTGATCATTGAAAACATGGATAAAACGTCATTTTCTGAAAATGAATCCTAGCTAGATCGATTTATCGCCCCCGAAAATCCCTGCATACTAAATTTCATGAAAATCGTTGGAGCCGTTTCCGAGATCCTAATTATTATATAATTAGTATATATATGTATATATACATAAGAAATTAGATTAGATAAAAATATCATGATGAAAAACAATCACCGAAATGTACCAGCACAGGTGTCTCAATGCCGAAACCGTGTCCACAGTCGGACACGATAATTTGAAACGACATACGCTTTGTTAATTGCGGTCCCCTTACCTTAATAACAGGAACAGTAATTTATGTGCACTACTGGTTCAAGGCGGAAATGGGTATGGTAGTCGTACTGTCTCGGACGAATTCTGCGGAAACTGTAAATTTTGAATTAAGTCAACCCCTGCAAGATTTATTGGAATCTTTCAAAGACTATTCTGGGTATAGAACCCCCCTACATACTATGTCAAATCTATCTTACTCTGAATATGTCATCGTGAATATTTCAAACAGAAAGAAAACGATAAACGATCCGTTTGTAGTTTATGTATATACTAGCTGTCCCCCGCGGCTTTACCCGCGTTCCCGTGGTATGTCACATGTATTATACATAAAAACCTTCCTCTATAATCACTCTATCTATTAAAAAAGACCACATCAAAATCCGTTGCGTAGTTTTAAAGATTTAAGCATACATAGGGATATAGGGACAGAGAAAGCGACTTTGTTTTATACTATGTAGCGATATATAAGGAGAAGCTGACTGACATATCAGGACCTAAATTATAAAAGTTAGAAACTTGAAATTTTGCACAGGGTTTCCTTTTATAACGTAGGGGAGCACTATAAATGATTTTTGAAAATTCACCCCCTTACAGGGTAAAACAGGGGCGCAAAGTTTGTATGGAACAATGTGTTTTGTTGGTCTGAGCCACTTCAAACTAAACGAGGGTCCGCGGGAAAAAGCTAGTAAGTGCACAATTGTTTATTAAAACTACCACTTATAAACTGACACATTCCTTAACACAGCCATCCCAAACAAACCAGAGCTTGTACTATGGAAACCAGATTACTGATATACCTACTACATATACAATTTAGTATTTTCATTAAATACATACTTACATAGCCTTTTAAATGTTTTCAAAGGACGTTTATTTCCGAGAAATCATTTCATGTAGCCGCGGGCGTGGTAATACAACCGAAATACAGCAACAATAGTGATCACATGTTAGGTTGGGCCTTTAAATATCTTCAGTAGAATATGGGTATCAGTTGTAAGTTCCCTAAGCTAGGCAGCCTGATGACATTTAGATCCAATAGTTATGTAAATCACATCGATATTTGGGTTCCCTCGGTTACAATCTAATACAAACGTAGCAATGAGGCCTCGGAAATCTCTCTCCGTTCCCACTTTTCGCGTGATTTCGTAGTTAACGACAAAGACAGAGCATAGAGACCGGCATGATACATCGAGCTAGTGCGATCTACCTTACAGAATCAAACCCTAAGTTACTTATGATCCAATATTCCTTATTATACGTATGGTCGATGATAATGGCATCGATGAAAGGTATTTTTTTATACAAAAAAAATAAATATCCTATAACATTCTTTACACACGGCCATCAGATTCCAAACTAAGCAGAGCTTGTAATATGGAAACCAGATGACTTATATACTATAAACTTACATTTATAGATATTTACATCCAGACACGGAACAAACCGACACGTTCATGCACAAAAATGTTTTGTTTCGGTTGGGAATTGAACCCCCGATCTTCGGCGTGGCAGTCAGGGTCTCTTACCATCAAGCCAACTGGTCCGTTGTCTAGTTTTCGAGATCTGAAAGGCTCGTTTTACCAGCTAAGAGTGTTAGGAAATTCATTATTGCTGTCAAGATAAGGTGCATCTATTGATCCATGGTTTATAGTTTGAACTTCATCGTAGTGCCATAGGGTTCCTACTATCCTATACAACTTCCCACTTATTAGTGGTATAAATGTGAATGTTTGTTTGAATGCAAACACTACCGTAACTTAGCACATAGATAGAAAATGGCCTGAAATAATATATCGGCTAATATTATAAAAGCGAACGTTTGTGAGGATAGGTGTTTGTTGTGCACGCAAAAATTACAACACGCACTTGAATGAAACTTGGCCACTTGGCCGTAGATAGATAATAACCTATATTAGTACATAGGTTACATTGTATCACGGGAAAATGTAACCCTCAGTAACTCGGCCAAAACCGCGAGGACCGCTAGCATTTCTGTAGCTTCTTTATCTGTTAAAACTATAATACCCTATAAGATCTCAACTACATACTAATTTAGGGACATAAAGGCTTTCCAACTATTAATTGTAAAACCATCCCTCCTATCCTTCCCAGTAAACGTTCTGGGGCTAAATCCTCAAGTTTATGATAACTGCCACTTTAATCAATTTCAGAGTTCTGTACCAAAAGAGTAAAAAAAACCCTTCTTGTGGGACCAAGTCACAGCGATCTAAAATCTATCATAATCAGGGCCTTCTTTTCCATTGGGCAATCTGGGCAAGTGCCCAGGGCCCTGCGATCCATGGGGCCCTCAAGTTCGGAAGGAATGGAAGCCGCCAGAGGTTACAGAGCACGTCTTCGACAGGAGGTGTCTTCAGATCTGATCGGTGTGTCGCACTTTTAGAGGTCTCATAGCTTAGTCTTAGGAGCTCCATTATCCCTGTGCCCAGGGCCTCCAATAGTTTAAAGGCGGCCCTGATCATAGTAAAGGCTTCTAAATCATTATGACGGGCCAGTTGGCTTAGTGGTTAGCGACCCTGACTGCCAAGTCGCATGTCGTAGTTTCGGTTCCCACCCAGGATAACATTTGTGTGTCCCATGATATTTATTTAATTATTATTTCTATTTTAAAATGATTTTCGAAAATAATAATCAGATTGGATTTAGAAAAAGCTTTTTTTATTTTTATTAATTTCAAGCATATGTTCTATTTTCCAATCTAAACACCTTTATAACCAAAGAAGGTTTGTCTTGGGTTTCACTTCTCATTTCGATATCGAATATTAGAAAATTAGACCCCTGTGAAATAGTTTATGTTAGTTCGATCAAGGATTATGTATTTAGGAGAATTATCCAATTAGTTGTCTGTCTGACTTGTGAAGTTCGCTCATTATTGGTCTGCGGTTTAATCCGAGTCTATTTATAGATGATATCAATATAATAAATTAATTGTTTACAAATAATGATTGTTTTTGATATAAAAATGGATATTCGAGGAATTTGTTTAATTAGGTCCAGCTAGGACCTTACCCTAGGTAATTAAAAAAACAGCTTCTACCAAAATCCATACTAAAGTATATTTTATGCATTACGTATTTATGCGGTACTTATAACAAAAAAATACTTCTGCAATTTTTGTTTGTCTGTCTATTTGATCCGGTTAATCACCGAAACGACTGGACTGATTTTAACGGGATTTTACCTAACGGAAAGCTGGTATTATAAAAATAGCAGAAATATAATAGAAGAAAAGATATAATAAAAGAAAATATAATCACAGAGAAATATAACATCCCTCGGGAACGCGGGTGAACCCATAGGGGACAACGAGTTATGTTACCCTTCATGACGAAGTCCGACTCGCACACGGCCGGATTTATCGACTACAAGGTGCTGGCTTCAGATGGCTTTAACTATCTTACGTTTTTTTAAATTCTTAAATCATTTATTTCAAAGTAAAAAATAACAAATGACACATACAATTTCCTTGCCAAGCTATATAGCTTGTTGGCAAGATACGCTCGTTAACAATGCTATATATTTAATGTCGGAATTTAATCTATTTTTATATACTAAGACTAATTTGTGTCCACTGCATCTCAGGAATGAACCTCACTGATTACAGTGTCACATCCTTAAGTTTAGTTTTTAACAATGTTTTACTTAATTTTAACACTGAAGTTCTAGAATCGCTACAAGATCATTTCAGAGGGATTTTAAACAGTTACCTAGAGAAACAAAAATACACTATCTATATACTATGCTTTTACATGGTAAGAGCCTCCCGAAAACTGGTGTAAAATTACATCATTAGGCGAATATTAAAATCATTTTCAACTTTCGTGCACGATTTTGTTAAAGCTCAACACAATGGTTGTTCAATATAACTTCGAACCTTATGCGAAGGCAAGAAGATTTAGATGGCTTTGGCAATAAATAATTAATCAATATCTCATTGTTATAAATGGGAAGTCAATGTGTATGTTTGTTACGCTTGAATTGTTAAACTAACAAGCAGATTGTTGTGTAAAATTCAGTCAAAAATAGGTATCTATCTATGAATCGGTAGCAACAGTAACTTTGACCTTCATAAGCAGGCCCGGATTAATCATGTCGGGGCCTCTAGGCAATGCATTTCACGGGGACCCTTTACTAACTTCTTAAAATATATGTTTTCTACTAAAACGCAATTATATTCACAACTAGTTGTCCCCCGCGGTTTCACGCAAATAAAAAGTAGTATTATGTCTCTCTCCATCAAACAGTCTATATGTGCCATATAAAAAATGGGAATTATATTTATAATTTTTTTTTCGTGGGTCTCGGGTTCCTGCCCAATGCGGGGTCCCTAGGCAGTTGCCTAAACTGGGTGGATAATCCGGCTTTGTTCATAAGTGCCTTCAGCGGTCCAAAGCTGAAAAGAAAATTACAAGTGATATTTGCACTCCTTGTGTCCTCGAAAAAGATTCTACACTATAGTGATATCAAATTGCCAGAATGTTAGTACGGAACCCGCAGAGAGACAGAGTACAGAAACCGCGAGACTAGGCTAGTTCTAAAAAATCTCGTCGTAAATTCTTACAAATATCCGTAAAACATATTAGGGAGTCGTGTTCGAACATTGAACGAGGAAATGTGAAAGGCCTAATGGGGCCGAAACCGCGTGATGGCGGCCTCTTATGAGGGTACTCGGCCTACAAATAACTGGGCCTCGGAATTGACTGCCTCCACTGAATTTTGATGGCAATTTACAGTCATTGCCTACTTGATGTTGGAATATTTTATTGTAATTTCTGAATTCGAATTTTATCGAATGCCGACATCTGGCAGCGTTCTGGAGCGAGAATTCTCTGCTTTTTTTTACCAAGCCTATATCTCTCAGTTGTTTTTTTTTCTCAAATATAAAGAAGAAGCTTTTTTCTCATAGTCAGAAAATATATTTCCACTTATGTGACTTTAACATCTTGTGCAATTAATGAAGATTGATGCCAGTACGTTTATTTTAGATATTTTTACAGCCTTCAAAAAAAAGCTTTCGGTTTTCCGTAGTACAACAAATCATTATTTTTTATTTATTTATTTAACGTAAATATATATTACCGTTATACGTGGAATATAAATCATAGGTAACGCATCTCGAATGCACTGCGGCGTGCCAATTTTCCGAGGTTTTAGAACAGAGGAGGCATGGAGTTACCAAAAATACGCGATGTCGAAATAGTTCTTACTTATGTGGAAAAGGGGCTATTTTCGTTACAATGACATTCGAGGTTGTTAGTTCAGCAATAAAAGATTAGATTATTGAAAAATGATCAATCTGAAAGAGTTTATACTAGGTAGCTCATCACATAAAGATATCGGGAAATAGCCGCATTTTGCACATATACCTTGCAGGCGCTTGTTTCAAATTAAAAAGCTTTGAAAAAATTAATATAGCCCCAAAGGTCAAACAATTTATTTTTGCTTTGAGTTTCTTACCGGTTCTTCCCAGTTGAATGCTGACTTCCGAAAGTAACTAAAGTTAGTTTGAGCTGCATAAGTGCCCAACGCAAGCATAAACTAAAAACATGTTTTTTTTCCTATCTTGCAGCCCCCAAAATAGAGTGACTAAACAGAATAAAAAAAAAAACTATCTTGCAGCGTCGTTCCACACGAATGTAGCGAGTGAGGCGCAATGTAAACTCATTAGTAATGAGGCACGGCACCGCAGTTGAGTGACACGGCTCGGGCGGGCCTGCCTCACGCCTCGCTGCCTCGTCTAGTTCTCCTCCCTACGGTAGTGATAGGCCCAGCGTAGTGGTTAGATACAATGATCGACGTAGGTCGATGGTTCAATTTCTAGAACAAAGTAAATGAATAATAAATAAATATCCTGGGACATTCTTTAGGTACACACGGCCATCTGATCCCAAACTAATCAGAGCTTGTACTATGCAAACCAGATAACTGATATACTACATATACTACTTTTTAAATACATACTTATATAGATATTTACACCCAGACACAGAACAAACAGACATGTTCAGGCACACAAATGTTTGTCGTGGATGGGAATCGAACCCGCGACCTTTGGTTTGGCAATCAAAGTCACTAACCACCAAGCCAACTGGCCTGTCAAGCCAAGTGTTCTGGATGTAATTATTTTATGGCAAGGCAAGACTAATGATGATGTCCAAGCCTGATAGGAACAGCCTCCCAAGTGCAGCTTGTGAAACTCACGAACAGGTGCTTAATAGTGAGTTATCTAGTTGTATCGGATATCTTAAAAGTTTAGTATATTTTGTTTTTTGTTCAAGGTTAGGTTTACTTAAAAAGTTTTATTCATCAACGTAGGTAGCAAAAACAAATTAAAAAACAAAATGACAGTGACTATTAATATTTAAAGATAATGTAAACAGATCACAGAGGTTAGAGTCAGACTATTCATAAGTGCTTGTAAAGAAATATTTGAATAAAAAATATTTTCATTTCATTTTAGAAGTCTTATCATTTTACTTTAAGATATGATACCTGGAAATTTGCATCAAACGAAGGGTTAATTCTTTTCATTCACTCTTTTCATCTATTATTTTTATTCATTCGTTCTCTACATCACTTATACTTGTGACCGTACTTAATTGACATTTTAAGAACTATAAAAAGCAATTTCGTTCGCTACTTGAAAGCTGTTCCATAACATCAAAATCAACCAAGCTTTTAACCAATCCTTCAGACAATCAAATCATTTCTGTTAACAGTTAAACGAAGCGAAGTAAACATGCGAGTAAAAGATAAATACATGGTAGGAACCATTTTAACTCGGTGTTACGCGACGCCTGTTACTCTACGAGATATAAATAATTCAGGAAATACTCTTGAGAAATAATATATCGGTTCGTAACACGAGAATAATTTGTTATCATCGTTATCAGCCTTAGTTATTTGATACGGGAAGAGGGAATGTTGCAAATGAGCCATTAGAGAGTAATTAGTGGGGTAGGCGACGAATAATACCGCCCCAACTCATTTCTTGGGTGTTTCAGTGACTTAAGAGTGTATCGCTGACCACAATTTTTGCCAACAGGTTTTATCAGTGCGAGTAAATAAATATTTTGTAGTAAATCTAAGTTCGTCTTTAAAAAGAGTAATTGCTGAGTTTATTGTCAGCTCTTCTCAGTAAAAAACAACCTTCCAAACCGGTATTAGCGCCAGACTATTCACAAGTGCTTGCAAAGGCCTATTTGAATAAAAATATTTTTATTTTCACATGCACTTTACACCTTACCTTTTACGTCGTAAGCAAACTTTCAGCCAAATCTGCTGTAATCTTATCTGTACTTATTAAATAAAGCTGAAGAGTTTGTTTCTTTGTTTGCTTGAACGCGCTAATCTCAGGAACTACTGGTTCTAATTGAAAAAAAATATTTTGTGTTGAATAGTCTATTTATCGAGGAAGGTTATAGGCTATAAACATCACGCTACGACCAATAGGAGCGGGGCATCAATTAAAAATATGGCAAAAACGGGATTAAAAATTTTCCTTTTGAAAGGTTTGCGTGTGTTTGACAATTCGCGGATTACAGATTTCTGGAACGCGGGTGAAACCGCAGAGGACATCTATATATAAGGGAAATAGAGTTCCTTTGACGCACCATCACCTCTAAACTACTGAACATATCGGTATGGGACTGCTACCATTCGACAAGGATTTTTTCCTAATAGGCTTTGATGATATAGAAAGAAAGAAAACATTTATTTTGGACTCACACAGCATCAACATAGACAATTTGATATCGATCAACGCGGGTGAAACCGCGGGGGAAAGAAGTGAGCAGACATATTCCGTTGCCCTTAAATCATGGGGTATATATGGTAGCTTCGTTAAGTATCTTTAAAATTTTAATTTGACCATCATAAGTGGCATCTACACTAGGGACATTGCCAATGTGTTGTCGACCCTGAGTCGTGGAGTTGTTGTTGTTACCAAAGTAGGTAATACAACTGTTTCACGGGGAAAGGTAGGTTGTAGTACTTCCGTTTTTTTTACGAGAGGAAATGCGTTACGCATACCACTTATATGGGACTCTCCCCGACCCCTTCCCCTGTGGGAAAAGAACGGGGAGCCTACCCACTAAAACTCCTAGAGTTCCTTCTCTGCCGGGGCTGCTGGACAAGACGAATTTGTAGTACTTCCCTGGACAAGCTCTGCGTTAAGACCTCTACTACTTAGACTATTTCTTTATATCAATATAGAAAGTATTTCAAAAATTAGTATTTGCTTGTTGTGGAATGAAAGGGAAGAGTAAACTTGGAGTACCTAAACCTCGCCGATGACTTTTTGTTTGTTAGTGTCAATAACGTGATATAATATAGACACGTCATCCACCAACATCGCGGCACTCAAAAACAGCGTAAGTACTTGATAGCTGAAGAAAGGGAAAGAAAATAAATGCTACCTTACGGTACACCTGTTGTTAGAGAGAGATGAATATACAATACATCGTAACTTACGTAAATAAATATAAAATAAGAGTTACGTCACCTACCGTCGCGGCAGTGGTTGGTGCTTGAGTTAATGGCATTAGGTCAATTACCAGGATTTTACATATAACGCATCTTCAGTTTATATATTTTTGGTTATTATCCGCTAAACCAACATTTCTTAGGTCTCACCGCTCGTAGCCTACGCAAATAAAAAAAGGTTTCAGAATCATAAAATAAACAGTCGGTGTTTATAAAAAAAACTCATGTACATCTGTTTCTATTTAACAGTATGAAATGAGAAGGAAATAATTTTAGTTAGTTTTGTCAAAGTCGCAAAGACGCAGTATTATAGTGGTTACAATGTTTTGTATTTAGTAGTTATAAATTTATAATTGTTAAACATTTGAAAAATATACTAAAAAGTTTCTTGCAGGTTTCTCTCATCGTCAGTTGAAGGCTGCTTTCTGAACTGGGGGTAATTTCATAAATTTTTGGACTTCATAATATAAAAAAGAAGAAATTGTGCCAGGCACCAGATAACTAATATACTATATATGCAATTTTGTTTTTTTTCGAAATACATAGTTATATAGATATTTACACCCAGACACAGAACAAACAGACACGTTCATGCACACAAATGTTTGTCCTGGTTGGGAATTGAACCCATGACCTGTGGCATGGCAGTCAGGGTCTCTAACCACCAACTGGCCCTTCTATAAACTGAATTTAAGAGTAAAAATCACGTAAATTAAAAGGTTTTAATAAAACTGTCGGAACTAAACCCTTAATAGAAAAATGGCTTTCACCCACCCTCAATATATTTGAACGACCTATCCAACGACCCTCCATACCATGGGATGGAGGGAAAAACATCCCCACTTCATGTGTAGAAGAGGTGCCATAAACAATTTCTTTTTCAAAATTTTAGTTTTATCACTTTGTCGGCGTATTTAATACGAATGAGGAATACCCATGCCAAATACCAGTTATGTAGTTGTTACTGTTCGTAACTATACGAAATGAAAGAGAGGGTGCTGGATTGAAGCCACAGTTTATATCTTAAATTAATTAACAAGACAAAAAAGAGACAACCAGTGAACTTTTCTAATGTAACCCACTGTCAGTAGGTACTTTTTGAATTTGGAAGACAAAATAAAATCCAAAAATGTGATGTAAATGAGTTCGTATCGTAACAGTAGTACTAACTGGTAGGTAGTAGTAGGTGCTTATATTCTCTGAACTAAGACACGTATATACATATTGCGAAGATAAAAAACTATAATAAAAGGGTTCCTTGCTGACTACAGAACCCTAAAAATATTTAATGCGAATATGGTATAAATAATGAATGTCGCCGCCGCAGTTAGATCCGTAAAAGAAAATAAAAAAGTTTTAGTGTAATGAGTAAACATATTTTTTTTAAAAAGATTATTCAGTAGCTTAGGTCAGCTTCGTTATCTTATTATTTTGATAATAACAAACAACAATTTGGCCCTTAATCCTATGTTAATAGGATTTTCTGAATCAAAAGCTCTTCTCGGTTTCTTTTCTCTATTCTCAGTTTTTCAATGGCCGGTCATTTTGCCCGCCTGACTGGCTACCACATCAACACCTATCGGGTTGTTACGGCAATTGGCACTTAATAGCCTATTGCCTTTAAGGACTTCTATAGATTAGCAACACATTGGCAATCTCCCTGGTATTGCTAATGACTATAGGTGACCATTTACAATTAGAAGAACCGTCTGTCTAATTATCAGCCTTTTAACATTTAAAAAAAGCTGCCAAGCACGAGTCAGACTTACAAACAAAGGCTTCCGTACCACCATACAATATTTAACAATACATTGAAAAAGTACGTTTCTTGTAACCACTTTTTAATTTTTAATTTATTTTATTATTTGTTGTTATAGCGGCCATAGTGCATACACTAAAATTAAGCAGTCTACATTACGGTTTATGAGATACAGGCGGCTGACAGACTGACTGACTGGTCGGACAGACGGACAGCGGCGCATAGAATACATAAATATAGCCAGACTCTAAAGCTATGCTGTTGATACTTTGACTTATACGGCTTACTCCGAGTGATAGCGCTGTGACTCCTAATCTGTGGCTGCTGAGACCTCTATATGTGATTGCGGTGCTGACTCGAGAATGCAGGGTGGTCGTAACTCGAGACGTGTAATCATATAAAAAAAGGTAAGTTAGTGAGCACATTTAAAAGCGAAAACATGCTCTGTGTTTTTAACGTATGGTTTAAATTACTTTGGGCTTTTATGGGAACCTTAACACATGCAAATATATTTTTTCTGTAAGTCCGACGAGTGTATAAACCGTATGTACCGATGCACGACTGTGGATGCCGCATATCTATTTAATATTTTTCTTATGTAACTTAATTGTATAACGATCGTGATACACCGTATCGTAGAGCAAATAAGGTCGATTTTTCCATGTCGTTACTGTAACGCTATTCAGAAGGTAATTTAAAGACAGATGTTCTGACATGGATTATGTCCGCCAAGGCCGATATACCCGATCCTTTAGAATAACTTTATTTATATTATAATAGTTCGGTACAAACTAGGTAAAAGTAATTTTTATTCTGAGTTAGTATTTATAAAGAAGCGGCCAAGTGCGGGTAGGATTCCCACACGAAAGGTTCAGTATCAATATTAAACAAAATGCCTAAATTATTTCTTGTTTTGGGGGCCCCTTTTATTTTAACTTTATTTATTTTTATTTTTCGTTGACATAGCGGCCATAATAGTAAACACTGCGAAAATTTCAACAGTCTACCAATTACGGTTCCTGAGATAACCCTGTAACAGACGGAGTAAGAATCCCTTGTAGCCTTTGAATACAGAACCTTAAAATGGCATTATTAGCCTCATCACACAAAAAAGCCACCGGATTAAAATCCTGTAACTAAAGGTCTCTTATCTATAAAGAAATGGAATTAAATAATAACTCAAATCTTCCGAGAAATGGACAAAGGAGTACTAAGGGATGTTATTAATTTACTTTTGGTTTGGAAAAATGGAATGAGATTGTACTGTCAGATAAGCATTTCTTTCCCGAAGAATATCTTATTATTATTTCACGAGTTAAAGCCAATAGGAATGTTTTAATAAACAATTTGATGTGTTATGATAAATGAATAAAATTAATATCCTCGGACATTCTTTACACACGGCCATCTGATCCCAAACTAAGGAGAGCTTGTACTATGGAACTGAGATAACTTACTTTAGTATTCTGAATTCATACTTATATAGATATTTACATTGATAGATATATTGTAGCATAAATCAACAAGTAGGTATATACGCCGTAACGTTTCAAAATTACTAGTTACATCCCCCGTCACCATGTTCAAATATTAAACCAGAATTAAAAGATACAACTTTTCCAAGAGTTCGAGATTACTGATATACATACCTACATATAGGTACCTACATTTTTTTTAAATAAATACTTATATATATATATATATATATCACCCAGACACAGAACAAACAGTATGTTCATGCATACAAATTTTTATCCTGGGTGGGACTCGAATCCACGACCTACGGCTTGGCAGTCATGGTCTCTAACCACCAAGCTTGGTTAAATAGTACAGTACTGTTGGTAAACAAACTTTATTTGAATCTTGTAGGCGATACGTATATAATTTGTGACTTATTCTTGTACTAACTGTGCACTGCGGTTTCACCCGCTTTCCACAGGGATGTCACATTTTCTTGAAGGACCAAAAAATGTTATGTTTTATCTATGTGCTAAGTTTCATCCAAAATCGTTTTGGTAGTTTTTGCGTGAAAGAGTAACAAACATCCATAGGTACATGCATTGTCACAAACTTTCGCACTTATAATATTAGTAGGACATAGGTACAGAGGAATGGCTTCAGTTTTAATTTGATTGTAAGTTGTTTTTACGCGGTTTTACCCGCGTTCCCATGGAATGTCACATGTATTATACATAAAAACCTTCCTCTTCAATCACTCTATCTATTAAAAAAACCGCATCAAAATCCATTGCGTAGTTTTAAAGATTTAAGCATACATAGGGATATAGGGACAGAGAAAGCGACTTTGTTTTATACTATGTAGTGATATCAAATTTTACGATATATTGAGTTTAAATAAATATAATATAGCTTTAATCAAATAGTAACCTAGTAGTAATGACTTTGAGTCGACAATGCATTGGCAATGTTGAACCCTTGGTGTTACAAATGTCCATAAGTGGCGGTAAGCATCACCATAACAAGGACCGTCTGTGTGCCTGCTTAAAAAAACCATCAAAGAATATTAAAATACACACGATTTCTTTTTAGATTTTCTGCTTCATCATCCCCTCCACAGATCTGTGGAAAAATAATATTATTATGAATAAAATAAATTCGACGATCCGTAAAAAATCTACAGAAGTGAACTAAATGAGAGAATCTTAAGAATTTCAATTAATTAATTTCGGAGCGGTCGTAATTAAAAGATGCCTAAACATCACCGCGACTGTAAGATATACAGTTTTTAAATAAAAAGGAAACTGAAAATAAAGCGATAAGTTGATAAAGAAATGTCGAAGCGTTCTCTTTTGTATTCAATTATGTTTATATCTTTACTCCATTCACCCACGAAAAGGTAGAAATTATATCAGTAATGAGACCCACATACCATCAAAAATATTTTATGGTTTCACCGCGTTCCCGGGGGATCTTTTGTATCCCGAGATTACAAAATACATATGTCTATGTTACTCGCGAAATGTTTAATATGTGTTAAAATCTATTGTACTCGTGAATTGTGTAGCTTTATATGTGTTAATACCAGGTCAACACAGATGAGACAAAAAGTTGCTAAGTCTCATCGCACCCTCAGAACGAAAGGGGTTAAACTCAAAAAATCACTTTTGGCACATCTCTGATTGGGTTACTTTCGCACTGAGCGGGGAGGGTGGGTCCCGGTGTTCAAGAGGCTGAAGTATCGGTATGCTTATTCTATCATTAAATTGACTATGCTTTACTATTCATTGGATAGAGCGTACTTTGTTTAGTCTCTTTATGATCGTAACTTCATTTCGCAAAATATTGAGTTAAACCCTTATCGTACTGAGGGCGCGTCATGTGCAAGGAATGTCACTGGCCCCCTTACCTTTCTAAGCGTAACACAATAATACAATCGTACTACTGCTTCACGGCGGAAATAGGTATGCCGGTAGTTACTACTCCGGATGAACTTTACACAAAGAGCTTTAGCTGCCTCTAATTTATTAGAATTTAATGATCCGTTGTCAAGGTGATTAATTCTGGAATTCAGTAGCTCTCTGCCTAATTACGTTTTAAATTCATCAGAGAATTGTCTATTAGTAAGGTTATAGGAAGATTAAAGAATCACAAGCCGTTTAGTGAGATACTTTGACTGCTACCAACGGGTCGTGTGGTCGATCCTAGCCAGGACAGATATATGTGTGGGTATTTTCTTACTTATATCAGTTATTGGTTGCCATAGTAGAAGATCTGCTTTTTTTCTGATCAGACAACCGTGTGTGAAGAATGTGATATTTATTTATAATCTACTAGCTGTCCCCCGCGGTTTTACCCGCGTCCCCGTGGGATGTCACATGTATTATACATAAAAACCTTCCTTTTCAATCACTCTATCTATTAAAAACCGCATCAAAATCCGTTGCGTAGTTTTAAAGATTTAAGCATACATAGGGATATAGGGACAGAGAAAGCGACTTTGTTTTATATGTAGTGACCCTCTATTCAATATAAGACTTTATTAAATTTAAGAATTCTTATTGCATTATGATAAGCATCAAATGCATGAATAACCAATAAATGTATTTTATTAACGAAACAATAAAGTTTGATTTCCTATGGCATTTTCAAACATCAAATAGGACTTTTGAGGATCAGATTATAATTTTTCAAAATAGGGTTCCTTTGACGGACCATCACCGCAAAACTACTGAACATATCGGGATGGGACTGCTACCATGCAACGCGGATTTTTTCCAAGATTGTTAAAGGCTATATATGATATCGATAAACGCGGGTGAAACCGCGGGGGACAGCTAGTAGGTACTCATATAAATATAACACTTAATTGCCGAATGATATCTTGTTATTTTGAGAATACTATAATAAAGAGCGATGGGTCAAACATATAAATCCTTATGGATTGTCGCTGAAAATTCCTGAAAAAGGAATGTAGAGAATAGAAAAGGATGGAGACAACTAGAGGAGGCCTATCCAAAAAAAAAAGGCCTTACCTTGTAAGTTATTATATCAAAATATATATAAATAATATTCATAATATTATTGTTTAATAATTCTTCACTTCTGCGATAACACACAGGTATTGTCAGTGAGACTAAATAAATCTTGTTTAATACATCTAAGTTCGTTTTTAAAAATTGAAATTGCTGAGTTTATTGCAGACTCTTCTCAATAAAAAAGCAACCTTCCGAACCGGTATTAGAGTCAAAATATTCATAAGCACATTATAAAGGCCTATTTGAATAAATTTATTTTCATTTTCTTTTTTGAGAACCTCCTACTTTTTTGAAGTCGGTTAATAAAGGGTTCTTTTCATTACAATAAAGTCCAATTCAGTCCATCAGTTTTCAACAAACAAACAACCTGAAGATTACCTAATTGTATTGACCAATTAAGTTGGCAGAAAACAAAGTTAACGCAAACATGTGTTTTGTGGGGCTTACGAATAAGGAATAGTTTTGAAATCAAATAGCTTTGCTAATCATAAAGTCATAGTTCATAAGGGGCCAATAGGCTTGGTGGTTAGATACTCTAACTAAACTACCACAGGTACGCTTTTGTATGTATTTAGTTAAGGAAATAAATACATAGTATAAGTCATAGGAAGTAATAAACAAGATATGAGAAACCTATCGAGTTTTGGGATTGTTTGATATGTCATGACAAAAACTATAACTTTGTGAGGTGCCCAGGGTGTGATGATGAAGTCAGAAGTCAGAAGGTATTTAAAAAAAACATGTTTAAAAAAAAGATTTTAATTTCTTGTTCCATTACAAGAATGTATGAACTGTAGATATGAAGATAATGTAAAACCGCACCCTGTATATGTCATTCATAAAAAGGAAATTCGTGTATTTTTACAATTTGGCTACTTATTTGCGGTTCAACTCAAAGGAAAATGTAAATTTTTTGTTCTTTTTGAGACATTTCAACGATTTTAGACAAAAGTTTTATAAAAACAAGGCAATGTGATGAGATGTATTTCTTTACTAAGAAATAAAATGGTATGTCTGTTATTAATTTACTTGAAATGAATTAAAACCTCTATCTGAATCTAGCTTAAAATCTTATTTGGAACCTCAAGAATTCTTACGTTGGTCATTTGATATGTAGTCAGGGTTCCCATTTCTTAATATCAATCAGTTATTTTGATATTTACATTACATTTACATTATAAAATTACACGCACACGAGACTGAGTAGTAGAGGTTTTAGTTTGAGTAGTAGAACTTTTAGTGCAGAGTTTGACCGGGAAAAATCAAAATTCAAAACCATTTATTCATGCATGAGGCTTAACAACTTCACGTTTCAGGGTCAACAACGTATTGGCGATGCCTCGTGTTGCAAATGTCTATAGACGGCGACGAACACGGCTTGTTTGTAAGCGTTAGAAATTTCCTTAAATATTTTCCATAAGTTTCAAAGTAATCAGACCATGGGAATCAGCCCTGAAATTGATATCTGTAGTCCTTAACAACCATTTTGAAGTGAACACCATAAATATCAATTTTAGAATTGAGATGTTCCATTGCCTGATTGCTCTGGCTCTGCTTGTTCCTTAGATACTTAATCAAGTGATATTAAAACGTTAAATAAGGGTCTAGGGCTGCCATCCTTCCGGGTTTCCCCGGATTTCTCCTAGTTTAGAGGGTGTCCGGGGAGCGTCCGGGTGGGGTGGTCAAAATGATAATTTAGGTGGTGGCAGCCCTAAATAAGACCATTGTGTAAAATGTAGGAAGCTCTGGTTTTTAATAGCAAATTTTTGAAACTTTTTTTTTATTTTTTTTTATACCACATGGGCCGGCAAACAAGCAGACGGTTTGCAACATGAACATGCTATGTGTGCATGAACATGTCAGTATATTCTGTGTCTGAGTGTAAATAGCTATTATAATTATGTATCCAGAAAAATGAAAGTATAGTATATGTATTATATCAGTTATCTGGTTTCCATAGTACACTGCTTAGTTTGGGATCAGATGGCCGTGTTTTTTTTTATACCACTTGGACTGACAAACAAGCAGACGGTCCACCTGATGGTAAGTGGTCACCGCCGTCTATGGACATTTACAACACTAGGGGCATTGCAAATGCGTTGTCGACCCTGAGACGTGAAGTTGGTAAGTCTCATGTGCCTGTAATTTCACCGGGCCACTTACCTTTCTAACCGAAACACAGTAATACAATTGCACTACTGCTTCACTGCGAAAATGGGTAAGGTGGTAGTACTTCCCCGGAGGAACTCTGCACTAAGAGCTCTACTACTCAGTAAACTCACTTGCTTCATAACGGTTAATAAGGACTATAACGTATTCAGACTTTAAACCTATTACTAGTAATTGTATCTTGATATAATAGTTATCATTAATAAGCAGGGAGTGTCGCAAAGACACATAATAGAAGTGAAACTTTTGTATAACATAACATTTTAATTGTTCATCAATCATATTTGAATCGCATATATTGTATTAAGAATTCACTAGCCATCCCCGGCGGTTTCACCCGTATTTATCGATACCATATATAGCCTATAACTATCTACAAAAAATTCCGCGTTGAATGGAAGCAGATGTGATGGTTCTTCAAAGGAACCCTATTTTGCTTATCTCGTATATACATTGGAAGAGAAAGGATTGCGGATTAGAATTTCAAAGCCCCCCCCCCATAAGTAGTTTTACTTCAAAAACTGTAGTATATCAGTTTTCTAGTTTCCATAGTTCAAGCTTTACTCTGATTCGATACAGTGTGAATAATATCCCAGGGTATTTTTTTTTAATTGTGCTAAAGTGGTAAATAAGGTGACGGCCTGTCTGATGGTAAACGGTCACCGCAGCCTATTGACGCTTGCACCACCGTTTATACAATAAAAGCAAAAAATAACAAAACCAGTGATTTACACACTCTACATTAGATTAAACTCTATGTACTATACTAACTATTAACTATATACATTAATTAATTATAAACTAACTATTACTATAAGTCCCTTTTGACGTTTAAAAACGTCACTGAAAAATCAACCTCATGTGTATAGAAATAAGGTTCATCTATTAACCAATCGTTACATATATGATGATCTAAATGTACCTTATCTCAAAGCAAAAGAGTCAATTACTCTATAACATTCTTATACGGCAAAAGGGACTTCTTATATTGGACAGATTATAGTTCGCTGGTAGAGCAATGCTACATTTCTTGTATACGGCTAATGAAAAAAAGAAAAAAGAAAAAAGAAAAAGAAAACATTTATTTTGGACTCACACAGCATCAACATAGACAATTTCATTGACATTACAAATTACACATAGATACAACATAACAATAACAATACAATCATACAGTATATACACTGTGTGAGGCCAAAAAGGCACCTATCTCAGCATAAGCTGCGGCCGTAAATACCCCAGCGCTGATATTCTGATAGGGCTAGTGGTGCCACGGACAGTCGCGGCACAGGCATAAAAAATAAAATAAAAAATAAATAACAAATAAAAAATCGTTAATATATGATATATTTTGATATGCAATAAAAATTGTAAATATACCAATTTTATTTAATATTGTACCCACCATTGCGTCCGAACGCACTCAGTTTCCCTGGCGGTTGGCAACAATGGTGAAAGTAAGTATCTTATCTATCTATGGTTGAACACAATGTGAAGTGGAAGAACAACCTAAAAGCAAACAGATTTGAACAATGAATTATTTTTGAAAATTACTATTAATAACAAAATGGATAAAAGTATGGGTCGGAGAGTAGCCTTGGGGGCTGTTGACAGTGGTGTATTACAACAGTGTAACACTTATTGTCATGAGTGCATCATATTAAAGAAGAAAACAGTAACGTTGCTTGTTCCCGTGTGACTCTCGTGAGACAACAAATGGCGTCCACCATTGCCATGCTATAATAAATTTTATAACGTGCATACCCTAGGTAAGCTATTTACAGTCATGCTTTTGTTTTTCTAGCAAATATTTCCTATAGTTATTCCTAAAAGTAAATACTGTTTTCATAGCACGAAAACATATAGTCTAATGAGTCTACATATTTTATGATGTAACGTCTCCAGGACTTTAACATAAAAGAAGGCCTATTTTAAGGAACATTGGCAGTAATTGATTAAATATCTCATTAGAAACCTTACATTGACAAAGTACCAAGGAAGTTGTCTGTGAAGAGGCCGTACGACAGCCTCCATCGAATGAGGCTGCTTTCTGAGTAACTGATTTGATTAGTAAGGTTTTATTCAGTAATATGAGTGACGAAAATAATATGTACTAAGTATAACATTTTATCTTTACATGTATGTATGTAAATAAAGAAAATGGTGTCTATTTGTCACGTCAATATAAAATACGGTAATATAATATTTTTTTAATGTATATCTGTCTGTCTGTTCCGGTTAATCTTCGAAACGGCAGATTTTTTATGGTAGTTTCATTAGTAGCCGATGTTACAAAGAGTAACGTAGGTAATTTTTTATCACGGGAGAAATCATCAACCCCGGGAACCCGGGTGAAGCCGCGGGGTCGTGCCTGTACCAAAATAATCTGCCAAAACTTATTGGGGTTGCTGTAGAGTCTATAGGAAAACAATAAACAATTTGACAGGCCAGTTGGTTTGGTGGTTAGCGACCCTGACTGCTAAGCCGAAGGTCGCGGGTTCGATTCCCACCCAGGACAAACATTTGTGTGCATGGACATGTCTGTTTGTTCTGTGTCTGGGTGTAAATATCTATATAAGTAAATATCTATATAAGTATGTATTTAGAAAATAAAAGAGACTTAGTATATGCAGTATATCAGTTATCTAGTTTCCATAGTACGAGCTCTGCTTAGTTTGGGATCAGATGGCCGTGTGTAAAGAATGTCCCGGGATATTTATTTATTATTATTATTAAAATTGAGTCAAATTTAAATTCCAAACCATTTATTCAGTTTAGGCCAGCGGAGGGCACTTATGAAGGTAAAATTTAAAGTTACTCAAGCTACCAGTGTAACAGAATACAAAAAGATCATGTTCAAAAGCATTGTCCTTCTGTTTGAACACGCTAATCTCCGAAACTACTAGACGAATTCTTATGGGGCTTAATTAATTATGTATAGATTTCATCATTATAACACACATAATAGGTAAGGTGGCGTGTTCCTTCAATTAGAGGATACTACAGCATCCAAGCATAAACTGGAACGTAGCTCGGGGCAACATATAGGCTTTATTACATCAAAAGCGGCTCACGAAAAAAAGGTTACCTCAATCTATCACCCACATGAAGTTGCGGGCACAACTAGTACTAAAAAAAAGGTATTTCGATAGATTGGTCTAAATATATAAATCCCCTGAAAGATTCCCTACACGCAGGTTTCTGATACCAAACTAAGCAGAGCTTGTGCTATAGTAACCAGATAACATTTTTTATATACCACTTGGGCCGACAAATTAGCAGACGGTCCACGTGATGGTAAGTGGTCACCGCCGCCTATGGACATTTGCAACACTAGGGTCATCGGCAATGCGTTATCAACCCTGAGACGTAATGTTATTAAGTCTCATGTGACTTTTAAACGGCTCCCTTACCTTTCTAACCGAAACACAGTAATACAAGTGCACTACAGCTTCACGGCAGAAATGGGTAAGGTGGTAGTACTTCCCCGGACGAACTCTGCACTAAGAGCTCTACTACTCTAACTGATATATTATTACATTTACATACATTGTTTTTCAATACTTAGACACCTTATGTATTTTATGTACTATACAGCGTTTTACAAAACTACCCGTTAAGCCGGGAGGACGTTAAATAGGACCTTATACGGAGTTCATTCACAATATTTAAGAACCGTAGTAAAAACGAAAAAAACTTATTTTTGTGAATGAAAAATAGAAAACTATTAAAGTAGACAATTATTAGGTAAAATAGGTACGTAGGCCTCTCTGTTAAATAATCTGGTTCCCTGACATGACAGCTTACTGGGACTGTTTCCTTTGATAATTAATTATATTTTTACGGGATATTTTGTAACACGTTGTATATACAATACCAGATCATAATTATTTAAGGCTCTAGAGTCTCTCGAGCGGTCAAGCACTAGAATTTTGAGAAATATCAGACTATTTTTACACCATCTAATAATATCACAACAAGGCATTCAAATCTAGGAAGTAATGAAAGCAAACTAAAAATTTAAACCCATTTTAAAGTTAAAGTTTCTCATGTAAATTTATAATTAAAAATAGTCAAAACAATAATTAGAATAATTTTATACGTTCATAACATTACTGAACTTAAGCTCTACCATTAAGCAGCTTCGAGCTTTCATAAGCTTTATGTACACTTGTTCTCTTTGCAAGTCCATGAAAGCCTTTGCAAAAGCAAGCTCTAAAAGCAAGTAAGCTTATTCAGTCAGTAAGTATCAGCCGATCGTAGCGGTTGTCGCGTAGCATCGTAGCCCCACTACGAACATCGGCTCTACGAACTTTTTGAAAGTTAGCAAACGTTTCGTTTGTCTTTGTGTGAACAACTTCTACTAACTTAGTGAACTCTGTGGAAAGACTAACAATAAAATGGATTATATGAAAATTCTTGTAGTTAGTTTTTTAACAATTTTTGAATTATGGTTTTAATAATAGTCAAGTTTTTAACTATATACAACTTGTTTTTGCAATGAAAAAATGTGAATAAAACTATTCAATATGTCGGAATTTCTTCGTCTAAACGAGTCTGCTGAGCAGTTCTTCCACCGCTGCACAAACCTCTCACTCTTCGACTGCAGCGAGGAGGAGATGCTGTGGTTGATGATGGGTCCTAAGAGGCTGCCGCTGCAGAAGATAGTGCCGATATCTGTGCTGCTGCTGGTGATTTTCCTGACCGGCGTGGTGGGCAATGCGGCGGTGTGCGTGGTGATCGTGCGCCACCCGGCCATGCACACGGCGACCAATTATTATTTATTCAGCTTGGCGTTAAGTGATTTACTACTTCTGCTATTCGGTAAGTTTCCTTATTATTTTATTTTAAAGATCGAATGGAGTTATATTGTATTTTTAATAGAACCTATTCTCGCGATTTTGTTATTAATAATGATTGAATATTTCCAAAAATATTGAATATGGTGTTTCTAATTATACATACCTACCTAAGCTACATTTTTAACCACAAACGAGCAATGCATCAGTAACCGAACTAAGCAGAGGCAATTTTTTGGCTATCAGCGCCAAACGCTTCTCGAATATTTTTACATTTATTAGCCATTAAAATTAATTAAAATTAGGCCTACTTTAGTCCTTTCGTTTAGTGGTTTGAAATCGCGTTCCAGAAGAATCAAATGTTTTTTAGCATTATCAGTTGATCTACATTTTACTTCATATCATATTCTGTAGGCTACAATAAATCGTATTTCTTGTAATTTTAATAAATAGAAAACGTTGATTGGTAAAACGAATTTGGTGGAGAACGAGAACGTTTTTATACAAAGAACTGAGGTTTATTGTTATGAGAAGAAGCCGAGAAACAGGCAGACGGCCCACCTAATGCTAAGTAATTACCGCCGCTTATGAACACTTTCAACACCTGAGACATCGCCAATGCGACGTCACGTAACAACAGAGCAACGAATCGAGGCAATATTTTTCTTGGTGACATTTTTTATACATAGTCTACTTTTTACAGGCCGGTTAGCTTGGTGGTTAGCGACTCTGACTACCAAACCGAAGATCGCAGGTTCGATTCCCACCCAAGACAAATATTTGTGTGCCTGAACATGTCTGTTTGTTCTGTAAATGTCTATATTTATATTAATTATGTATTTAGAAAAGAAAAAGAAAATATAGTATATGTAGTATATCAGTTACCTGGTTTCTATAGTACCAGCTCAGCTTGGTTTGCGACCAGATGGCCGTGTGTAAAGAATGTCCCAAGATATTATTATTATATAAAATCTGAACGCGGGTGGAATCGTGCGGGACAGCTAATGTATTACATATGTACGTGTAATGGTAACGTAGCAATTTCCTCTTTCAACGATAAAAAGCGAAAACACGTTAACAACAACCATTTCTCAGCAACAAAAGAAAAGCTCGCCAGGCTTCGAACCTCGTAAAGAAAACCACACTCTCGGCTGTAATATATGGTAATATGGCTGTAGGCCCACAAAGCGGTATGTGGGGAAAATTACAAGGCACAGATTCCCAAATCGAATATATTCGCATTATTGAGTTGAGCCCGGCTTATTGTCATTTGGTTTTTCATCTCGACAAACTGCTGAAATGCGGAGCGGTATCACGTCGATTCGATATGCGTCGATTTTTTAGAAATCCATATTTATTTGAATAATAATGTAATACTGTTATACGAGCTATTCTTGTGTATTATACAGCTTAAATATTAACGTTATAATTATTACGTTCTAATAATTTGGATAAAATATAAGGGTTTTTCATCGACGTTTTTATTAATAAACTATAGATTTATATAGATAGTTTTGCCAAAAAATACCAAATGTAGCACAAGTAGATAGCCAAATAATAATAGATGGGAGCCATATTGATCTTGTAAATAAAACGGTATTTTTGGGTCTTACATTAGACAATAAATTGCAATGGGGACCTCAGGTTGATACTCTAGCTGCTAAATTAAGTTCGGCTGCTTTTGCTGTTAGGAAAATTAAACAATTGACGAATGTTGAGACGGCCAAATTAGTTTATTTTGCATATTTTCATAGCCTCTTGTCCTATGGTATTTTGTTTTGGGGAGCAGCAGCGGATATAGAATCAATATTTATTATACAAAAAAGAGCAATTCGTGCAATTTACAGTATGGGTCCCCGTGAATCATTAAGAGATTTATTTAGGGAAATAAATATAATGACATTACCTTCACTATATATTTATGAAAATATAATGTTTATTCGTAGAAACATAGGAATGTTTGAGTCAAAATTGGATATCCATAATATTAATACAAGACAAAGGGAGAAGTTAGTTGTTCCATACTTTAGACTAACTAAAGTAAACAAGTCATTTCTTGGTAATTGTGTTAGATTTTATAATAAGATACCGCTGTCAGTAACCAAAATGTCTGATCATAATAAACTCTAGTTTGTTAAATTAGCTGTAGATCTTCCTCTTATAAATAAATAAATCAAATATATTTATGCCCATCATACTTAAAGAGTTAAGCAGAGGTTTTAATAATAATTACAATAAATACAGGAGGCAGTTAAATTCCCAACTTGACATGTGGCGGGGATTGTTCTCTTCTCTCGGCTCTTCTCAGCCTTCCAATCCGGGTAGCAAAAATATTTTCATTCACCTAACAAATTATTATTTCAGATGTAAAATTTAATTCAAACTTATAATATGAAGGTAGAAATACCTGCGAGCCGAAACCTTTCAAACAATTCACGGTAGGGTATGAAATATCAATTTAAGCAGTAACATCCCTTTAACCAAAGGGTCGGCCGCTTCCCTAGATCAAATATGACTGCGGATTGAAATATTAAATAACAATACCTGTATTATTACCCGACTACGGAATCAAAAGGTGTGGTAATGTGTTTTACGTCATTGTTGTGGTTTTTATAAATTTGGGTGTCTTCAAGGCTAGAGTGAATAAGCTCTTAATAAACTAGTGCGCCACAACATCTAAGATTGCATCACTGCTTACCATCAGGTGGGATCGCAGTCAAGCACTAGCTTATATTATTTAAAAAAAAATGTAAGTCTGTTTTGTTCTTTAGTCTAAATGTTTAACAGTTGAAAGTTACAGGAGCAGAATAATATTAATATTAAAAAATAAGTTCTGACGTAAAAGAAATTGACTACCACAAAAGGAGTTTTCAATCTTAATTAATTTAGTAAAGTTATTATTTTCACCTATTTTTTTATCCTAAATGTTCCACATTTCTTTTTTATGCCAAATACAAATAAAATATTTTCATACATAAGCAAAACTTACAATTAACTCAAAAAAACATATATTTTAGAATATATCTAACGAGAAACTGAAAATTGGTATAGCTAAAACAGAAAAAAAAAATTGAATTGTGATTTTTTTTTATGTGGTCATATTAATAAAATTTATATTATACGGATCCTCCGTGCTCGAAACCAACTCGCTTTTGCTGACTTTTTGACTACGACTGTAATGTTACAATGGAATCCTAATTATGGCAAATATTCAGCGGGATGACGAGCTAAAATATTTACAGTATAATTAACATTGTAGATATTAAACTTTAATTAATTTAAATGTACTTCTCGAAGTGAACATCGCACAATACCGTTAGAGGAATGCTTGGATTTTTATTTATATTAATTTTCATTACTGGAATCGCTTATATTTAAATAAATAAAAGAAGAAAGTTAGCCGAAAATATTCGGTGAAACATATTGCGTCTCATTGTGGAGTATTTATTATTTCATTAAATTATATGGCCCATCTCTCTCGTTAATGTAATAATATAATAAATGCAAAAATATTTGTTACTATCACGTATTAAAGGCTGGAAAATTTTGGAGTAAACAATGCTAGACTATATTTTTTTTACTATACTGGTGTGTTGGCCACAATTTCATCGTGGTAAGATGGTGTGGCCAAATATGGTATCCACATAACACCTAGAATGGAACAGGCTCCTAAATATAGGATATATTGAGACTAAAGAAGAGAGTCGCATCATATAAAAATTAGAATTGGTTCGATTTTATCTTGCTTTAAGATCTTACTACTAAAGCAAAATAGGCCTTTGGCACACCATCACATCAAAACTACTGAACATATCGGGATGGGACTGCTACCATTCGTCAAGAATTTTTCCTAGAGGGATATAGACCATATATGATATCGATAAACGCGGGTGAAAGCGCGGGGGAAAGCTAGTGCGGAAGTTTTGATGCATTGATGTTTGTTACTCAATCACGCCAGAACGGCTCAACGGATTTGGGTGAAATATTGTACAGAGATAGATTTACAGTCTGGAATAGCACATATAATGTATCCCTATCCGGAACGCGGGTGAAACAGCGGGAGGCAGCTAGTATTGTACAGTATACTATTCGGCACGGATTTTTCTTTGGTACGCATTTAATAAAGAGAAATCACAAAAATTCAAAACATATCAAACGAGGAAGGTCATCAAGTACCAATACATTAATAACAAAACAGTTACGGAAACAAAAACGATTATCTAGAAATAGCTTGCTTCATTAGCATACGGCGTAACGGAAAATGTTTTGCGTGATAACATTGTTGTGTTGAAAATGAAACAACAGAGTACTAAAAGCTTTTTGTAGCTAATTATACTGACCAGGCTAGTTGCCTTAGTGGTTGGAGACACTGACTTAGACGCCACAAGTCGTAGGTTCGATTTACATCTGAGACAAACATTTATGTGTGTGTGAACATGAGTGTTTATTATGTGTCTAGGTGTTAATTTATACATAGTAGAAAATGTATATGTCCTAAATCATTTATCTGGTTTTCATAGTGCATGCAGTAAACCTCTGCTTAATTTGGGATCTGATGGCCGTGTGTAAAGAATGTCTCATGATATTTATTTAATATTAGCTGTCTCCCGCGGTTTCACCCGCGTTCCCGAGGGCTATCATATTTTCCCTAGATAAAAAGTATCCTATATATTATTCCAGGATATGCTCTATTTATATGCCAAGTTTCATCCATATCCGTTTAGTAGTTTTTGCGTGAAAGAGTAACAAACATACTTACATACAAGTCTTTCCTCTTTGTAATATTAGTATAGATTTATATCCACGGGACGGAGGCTAGTCTTAGCTAATATTATAAAAAGAAAGTGAGAATTTCGTGAGTTTGTGTGTACGTGAAGGGTAATCTCCTGAGCCAATGGAACTATTAAAACAATTCTTTAACTCATAGAAAGGTACACTATTCCCGAGTAACATAGGCTATGTTATAATCCCGGGACACATTAAATTCCCCGCAACCGTGGGTGAATCCGCGTGACGGTATCTAACCCCTCCTACTTACTAATATTATAAATGTGAATGTGAGTTTGTTTGTTACGCTTTCACACGAAAACTACTTAACCAATCACCATGAAACTTTGCACACATATTTTTGGAGGAAGAAGTAAAATGGGATACTTTTTGTGCCGGGAAAATGTTACATCCATCGGGAACGTGAGTGAAACCGCAGGGAACAGCTAGTATTTCATAAAGTAGGTATCAAAACTTTAATAAAAGTGATACAGTGTACAGTTATATTTCGCACTGAATCTATGTATGTCAATAATTTCATCTGGCTCGCATTTTATTGAGCGCCATAACTGCGCCATTATTGAAATGGAAACCAATTCAATTATCCAGTACGACAAGGTAAGGTGTGTCCGACATTAATTACGTGGACCTGCTGTGAAAATAATAGCAACTGTATGAGATACTTTTTACTCTGTGGTCGTTTAGTTATAGTGGTCCCAGTTTTGAAACCTACTGATATAGTTTTTACTACCTTTATAAATACAGAAAATAGTTTGACAGACCAGTTGGCTTGGTGGTTAGCTGAACTGCCAAGTCGCAGGTCGCGGGTTCGATTCCCTCCCAGGACAAACAATTGTGTGCATGAACATGTTTGTTTGTTCTGTGTCTGGATGTAAATATCTATATAAGTATGTATTTATTAAAACACAAAAGTGTAGTATATGTATTAAGTCAGTTGTCTGGTTTCCATAGTAGGGGAACAGAAGGCAAAACGGACCCTGTGGGCAAAACGGAACACATTAATAATTTCGGAACTAGTAGCTCCATCTATGAATGAGTTGTGCCATTTAATAGGCAGTCATGTCATTTCTCTCGGTCAGTGTGCCCAATGACATCGCCCGCATGCACACAATTACAGCGAGGTAAGTTTGTTTTTTTAGATTTTGATGTAAAATTTTGGTTTTTTGACTGGCCTCCAGTTTCGTTTGGTTTATGATAACGTGTCCCATTGGATTCCATGGTTAGAATGTTTTATTATTGACCTTATATTTAATTATGAGGGCCATTACATGCGACATAACCTCAAAATTGTTTTGTTGTGTTAATAACACCTAAAAGGCAAAACGGCCCCAGGCAAAACGGACCGGGGTGCCGTTTTACCTTCAATATAAATGTGTTCTTGGTATATATATTTTTTTGGTTTTGTGGTTTTGTTTTGTTACATATGATAGTATTTCTTGTTTTAGATGGTTAATAATTATAGAAGAATGTCTAATCGGAATTCATGGAACGAGACTAACATGAAAAAAGCTATTGAGAAAGTCATATCCAAAGAAATGGGGCTTAACAAGGCTTCTACTGAGTTTAATGTGCCAAAAACAACATTAAAACGTAGGTTGGAGAAATATATGACTACCCAAGATATGGATAGAGCTACAGAGAAGAAGTTGGGCAGGTTTAAACAAGTATTTAGTAAAGAGCAAGAATTTGAATTAGCTTCTTATGCCAAAGATATGGAAAGCAGATTTTTTGGACTAACAACCAAAGATATGCGGATATTAGCATATGATTTGGCGGAAAAGAATGACATTAGTCATAACTTTGACACAAGCAAGAAAATGGCAGGCAGAATATGGCTTGAAAATTTTCTCAAGCGTAACCCAGATCTCAGCCTTCGTAAGCCCGAAGCAACCTCCGCAGCCCGAGCATCCGGTTTCAATAAAGTTTCTGTAGATAAATTCTTTGATTTGCTGGAACAGGCTATAGAAACTCACCAACTGACTACTGACCGAATTTTCAACGTAGATGAAACAGGCATGACGACCGTTCCAAAGACTATGCCCAAAATAATCGGAGCCAAAGGGAAAAAACAAGTTGGGTTATTAACTTCTGCTGAACGTGGCCAGTTAGTGACCGTCGTGTTTTGTTTAGGGGCAGATGGTTCTTACATGCCCCCGTTATTCATCTTCCCGAGGAAGAGAATGAAGCCCGAATTGATGATTAAAGCACCCCGTGGTTCTTGGGCCGAGTGCCATGAATCGGGATGGATTCAGAAAGAAATTTTCACCTCTTGGTTCAGAAAATTCATAGTTTTCAGTAGAGCTTCAAAGGAAAAGCCAGTGCTTTTGATTCTAGACGGTCATGCCAGCCATACCAAGAACTTGGATATCATTGATTTGGGGCGAGAACATGGTGTTCACATTTTAGCAACTCCTCCACATTGCACTCACCGACTGCAGCCGTTAGATGTGGGTTTTATGAAACCTTTGTCAACATATTATACAGAAGCGTCACAAAACTGGTTGAAGTCCAACTGTGGTCGGATCATAACACAGTTTCAGATTCCAGAATTGGTTGATAAAGCATTTCAAAAGGCTGCTACGATGTCAACAGCATTTAATGCTTTTCGCGCTACAGGAATTTGGCCTCTGAATCGTGACATTTTCACTGAAGCTGACTTTTTAGCAGCAGCAGCCACCGACATTGCAGTTGCGTGTGATAGTTCAGTAGCGTCTACTCCTGATACCCGCCAAGAAGATAATAATTCAAGTATCCAAATACCTCAGCCATCAACTTCAAGAGCAGACAATGTATTGGCCACAAACATTAATGAAACCCAACCATTGGAAGATACCAATGCAACAAGACTGACTGCTAAAGACCCTGACATAACAGTATCATCGCCCTCCATGTTGGATGATAGCCATCATGAAAACCTATCTTCTACGTCACTCACGGCAAGTGCAATATTATATGCAGAAGACATTGTAGATGAGCCCCAACCTTCTACATCAATGGCCACAAAAAATGTTGTTAAAAAAAGTGCGTTTCTGGTCGGACCTAAAGATATAACGCCATTTCCAAAAACAACAAAGACTAAAAGGGCCAACATCAGACGTGGTAAAACAGCAATTATCACTTCATCACCGTACCGTCTAGAATTAGAAACTTCTCAAAATAAAAAAGCTGATCAGGTGAAAAAAGGACTATTTAGAGATGACGAAACACCGAAGAAAAGAAAAGCAGCAACCAAAAGAAAGAAGTCTCTAGTAAAGGGATCGAAGAAGAAAATGACAAAATATAAGAACGACACCATACAAATATCATCGAAAGGCAAAGCTAGTAAAAAAAGTGATATAAAGGCAACTAAAAAGAACAGAAGTGACAGTTCCTCCGAAGATGATGATGCGGAATGCCTTTACTGTGGCCACATGTATTCGGAATCAACAGATGGGTGGGTGCAATGTCAAAATTGCCAATCATGGGCACATTGCGGTTGCGCTGGAGTAGACGACAACGATGATGAAGTCATATTTGTGTGCGAAAGATGCTCTGATTAGTGATAGTCCGTTTTGCCCTTAAGGGTGGTCCATTTTACCTTCTGCATGAAGGTAAAACGGACCAAAGTGAGTTATTAGAAATCATCTAATATCTTCACAAATTGTGATTTGATTAAAGTCTGATTAATAAGTAAGATAAAGATTAAAGTGTTGATTAGTTGTACTGATAAAAGGTTTACATAAATATAACATTTTTTTTTCTAAATGCGTTTTTCCTTAAGTGGTCCGTTCTGCCTTCTGTTCCCCTACGAGCTCTGCTTAGTTTGGGACCAGGTGGCCGTGTGTGAAGAATGTTTATTTATTGTAGTTTATTTCATACCAACCTCTTTTTAAATCAAGTATGGCGGACTTGATAAGATGGTCATTTATTCATTGAAAATGAAATGAAAATGAAAAAGGGTTTGCATAGCAGCATAGGTGATGCCTTAAGCTTTTTTTTTAAATGTTTCAAACTATATATAATATAATTTGGATTATGTATAATAATAATGAAGCTTTATTTACTTCCATGCATAGTACATTATAAACGATAACAATTGGTAACTTTTTAACCTAAAATTACATTTATTACACTTTCCATGAATTTGATTTCAATTATAAATTCTATTTTGTAATTACGTTTAATTATTATTTGCTTTAACTATCGGCTAACTAATTATGTAATGTATGGACCCCGTTCGGGTAAAAGCCCCAAGGAATTCCATCCTTCTCTTTCGTTAGCTCTGTCTGGTATTATTTAATATATTTTTTTGTGTGTATGATCGTTTTGGGAGGTACGTCATTAAAATGATTAGGCTATATAATAATAAATACAATTTATTATGTGTTCTGGGGCAAAAAGTCTGGTCAGGCCTGTGGTTCGTGATAAAAAGCTTTGAACAAAAAAAAACCGTGTTTTCGTGCGAAATTTGCAAAAACGACGGCCTAAACCATATTTATAGCCTAAATATCAGAGCAATCTCGCAGTCTAGACTTGAATGAAGCCATAAAAATGTTCCACAAAAGAATAAAGAGCAATTATTGAACATTGTTCAAATCTAATCGGAAAATCCAATTCAAAGCTGACTAATTTTCACATTTTATAAATAACCTATGATGAAATTCTTTGAATGAGAGACTTATTTTACATGCTTTCAATTCGGAAGGCTTTTTTATTTTTTAAGGTTTATTTGAGCTGCGATCGACAAGTAATTTTGATTAAGAGTTTTATTGAAATCCTGAATTATATTCCTTATTGGAAGGGTGAGTTAGTTTATATAAAATTGAATAAATTCTATCGCTGGTGGTTGAGTCCCATGATGCTGGTCCTGGGTTCGATTCCCGCATCGGGTAAGGTAATATTGAAGTTACTTTGCTTAGAATTTATCGCGTGTAGCCTGGAATAGGTGATTTTCCCGAGAGACTGTGACAAAGCTGACCGCCGTGTCACATTGGTGTTTAAAATATCTTCGGTGGAATGTGGATGGCTCATTACTGGGACCTCTGCCTACTTCTAATGAGATAACTCAAACCTTAGCCAGATGATCACGTCTGTGGGTAAATATATGCTAGTTTTTAAGCCTTTTTTGTTTTATAATAATTTTTATTTTAATATCTTTAATTTAATTTAATCAAGTGTAATAAATACATGTCTTTTTGTCTTTTCCAAGTTGTGAAAGCCTGTAATTAAAGCAGCACTTGGCTCTAAGTATTGTTTGTGACCATTGTATTAAATGCTTTGTGTATGTTTTGTTGGCTGTCCTTATAAATAAATAACGGGCGTGAAATGATGTTAAGTTTAAATACTACCTACAATATCGTGTTTTTACCTAATCCCTAGGTGTCTGATATTCTCTCGAATATATTCTATCTGTAATCAAAGTTTCATCTAAATACTACTAGGTACTATTAGGGATTACTATTTGAAAATAATAAAGTTTTTTTATTTAGTACCTTGTTACATTGAACATTTCTTGCCGGTTCTTCTCAGTTGCAAGCTGACTTCCAGCTGGTGGTAACTTCAGTAGCCTACAAAGTGCCCTTCTATTGGGTCTTTATCCTTTTAATTTATCAATTCAATGGGTCCACGTGCATCATTAAGAGATTTATTTAGGGAAATAAATATAATGACATTGCCTTCATCATATATTTATGAAAATATGATGTTTATACGTAGAAACATAGGAATGTTTGAGTCAAAATTGGATATCCATAATATTAATACAAGACAAAGGGAGAAGTTAGTTGTTCCATTCTTTAGACTAACTAAAGTAAACAAGACATTTCTTGGTAATTGTGTTCGATTTTATAATTAGATACCGCTTTCAGTAACCAAAATATCTGATCATAAATTTAAAAATTATATTAGGAAAGATTAGTTCATTATATTGACGATAAAAATGTATGGAAATAACTACTCTCTGCACAGTGCACCTCTAATTTTCTTGTTTTAGTTGTAAGTAATTATTGTCATTTTCTATTTTGTAGTCTTGTTATTTCTTTTTTTTTGTTTTTTTTTTGTTTTTGAATGTTACCTTTAGTAAGTATTTTGTAATTGTTAAATATAAAAATATGTAAAATTGATATTATAAAATAGCCAAAAAGTCCGAATAGATAAAAAAGAATTTAATAAAATAAAAAAGAATGTAACCTTGCTGAATTTCTTGCCGGTTCTTCTCAGTTGAAGGCTGACTTCCAAACCGGTAGTAGCTTCAGTAACTTTAAATTTGACCTTCATAAGTGCCTTCTGAGGGCCTAAACTGAATAAATGGTTTTGAATTTTGAATTAATCTATACTATAATATTATTAGCTGACCCGGCAAACGTTGTTTTGCCATATTTACTTTATTATATATATTTAATTTATCGTACTACAATTATTATATTCGATAGGTGACCCGACAGTCTTTAATAAGAGGCGTGGTTGCTCTGAACTAACTGAGATGTACACACACTTCTCGAAATCTCAGTATAATTTTTTCCTTAAATATTCCGATTGAATCAACTGTGAAATGTGCACTAAGTAATGATAAATTCATTAGTTTAACAATATAATTCCGACCCTTGCCTCTGTTTTAAACGATATTGTCAAACGACTGACATTTATGTCAAACACTATAAGGTTACATTATAAGAGTTTATATTGTCAAAAGCGGTAAGGTTACATTAGAAAAGTTAATATGGTCGTTATGTTTTATAAAATATTTTAATTTTCCACGCAACTTTTCTATTTTTCTTTCATAAGAACCTTCTCCTGGCAATAACAAACACAAAAAAAAGAATTAGCGAAATCGGTCCAGCCGTTCACGCGTGATGCCGTGACCAAGGGAAATAGGGATTAATTTTTAAATGTTTATATAGATATAGATAAAGAGGAAAGATTTGTATGTATGTATGTTTGTTATTCTTTCACGCAAAAACTACTAAACGGATATGGATGAAACTTGGCACATACATAAAGCATATCCTGGAATAACATATAGACTTTTTATCCCGGGAAAATGTGATATCCCTCGGGAACGCGGGTAAAACCGCGGGGGACAGCTATATATTATAAATGTAAATGTATGTTAGTTTGTTACGCTTTCACGCGAAAACTACTTAACCGATCATCATGAAACTTTGTACACATATTCTTGGAGGTATTAGATGTAACAAGGGATATTTTTTGTGGGAACGCGGTGAAACCGCGGGGGACAGCTAGTTAAATAATAATATCATAGATATCATTATCAAATCAGGTGTTTTATTTTGGATCTACTTAGTTACCGAAGACAATGTCAATACAGAGTATCAGTCTATATATTATGTTGTTCAGCATGTCACGTATGAATTATACCACGAACCCTAAATGTACTCTAATAATTAGTTATGTACCTAACTTGCCCCTAAAGTAAATTCGGGTTCATAGCTTATTTCGTTAGTCTAAGTCATACTTTAAATCAATTAAAATAGCCTAAGTCTAGTCACATGGTACTAGTATATTTCCTTTAGATATCATAGAGGGCATAGTAATAAAGCATTGTTATGAAAGGGTTTTGTTACTTCTAATATAATTGGAAAAGTTTTGAGTATGAACCTCAGAACGGCTAAACGGAACTAGATGAAATTTCGCATAGCAATAGATAATATCTAGCAAATTGGTTAATTTTTATCATGAGATTATGTAAAATCCCTCGGGAACGCGGACGAATCCGTAGGGAATGGCTAGTTTAAATATAAATATATAAATGCCCATTATTTCCAATGTTTTAATTAGTTTTATTATCAATTAAAAAAGGTTGTATATCAGTTATCTGGTTTCTATAGTACAAGCTCTGCTTAGTTTAGGATCGGATGGCCGTGTGTAAAGAATGTCCTAGGATACATTTATTAATTTATCCATATATATCGTTCCTTTGACGCACCATCACCTCAAAACTACTGAACATATGGTGATGGGACTACTACCATTCGACGCGGAATTTTTCGTAGATGGTTATGGGCTATATTTATGATATAGATAAACGCTGGTGAAACAGCTAGTGTTATTTAATAATAATATGTGATAATATTACATAAAGATAAAATTTGTAAGTTTGGAAGTACCTAAGAGGTAATCTCTGAAACACAACTTCCAAATGACAGAGGCTATGTACTGGCCTACAGGTAATCACTTAAAAAAAGGAGACGTCAATTGTACCTTGCCCGACATGTGCATTGAACCCAGAACCCTCCGATCTCTAATCGACCTTCTCCGCTCGACTACAAAAGCAAGTAAACCTTATTTGTGTATTCAAATATTTCACATTTATAATAGCGAAAGATACATCAGCTGTGAATGTAATTTTAAAATTAATTAACTGTATTCATTAAAACAATATGGTGCACTTGATTTATTTGTCTTCAAATTATACTTATAATAAAGTGGAGAGAGCATTGAGAAATTAATACAGTTAAGTTGTTACATCCATACTAATACGATACATGTGAATGTAAGTTAGTTTGTTACGCTTTCACGCGAAAACTACTTAACCGATTATCATAAAACATTGTACACATATTTTTGGAGGTATTAGAAGTAACATAGTATACTTTTGTGCCGGGAATTTGTTGATTCCCTGGGGAATTAATAAAAAAATATATCTTAGGGAATGCGGGTGAAACCGCGCGGGACATCTAATGTTTTTATAATGTTTGTATCTATCCTACGCTAACTGTTATTGTAACTACATGGGCAAGGCAAGTACTGCCCAATTCCGCCGTGAAGTTGAGTTGATTTTTGTGGAGAATTTTATTTTCTTAATGCGTAACAAAGAAAAATTGCATACCGATTATACTAGCTGTTACACTCACGTTCCCGATGGATGTTCCCGGGAGCATATTTATTATTAGAGTAGTAGAGCTCTTAGTGCAGAGTTCGTCCGGGGAAGTACTACCACCTAACCCTTTTCCGCCGTGAAGCAGTAGTGCACTTGAATTACTGTGTTTCGGTTAGAAAGGTAAGGGAGCCGTTGAAAAGTCACATGAGACTTAATAACATTACGTCTCAGGGTTGATAACGCATTGCCGATGACCCTAGTGTTGCAAATGTCCATAAGGTGACCACTTACTATTAGGCGGACTGTCTATCTGTTTGTTGGTTTACTTGTTTTAATTGTTTATTTAAGGAATAGAACTCAATATAATCGCCTCTCATTAATCTATTATCTAATAAATCTATAAAAAAAATATCCCAAGACATTCTTCACACGTGGTTACCTGATACCAAGTTAAGCTACCAGGTAACTGATATACTACATATACTACTTTTTAAATACATACTTATATAGATATTTACACCCCGACACAGAACAAACAGACATGTTCATGCACACAAATGTTTGTCCTGGGTGGGAATCGAACCCGCGACCTTCGGTTTGGCAGTTAGAGCGCTAACAACCAAGCGAACTGGCTTAAATCACTCCTAAAATTTGACTTTTAATATTTCAATGCATCGTATTATTATTAAAATCCAAATGCTTATTATTCATATGTTACTTTTGATAAAATGTAAAATGCACGCTGCCTTCTGGGAAATTAAGTAAGGGTTGGTAGGGTTAAAAGTTTGAGAATCATTGTAGATCCTATTAACATTTTAAATTTTAGAGTTTATGATGATTAGCGTCAGACTTTCCGATGTGCTTTTAAAGGCATATTTGAATAAAAAAAAATTTCATTTTCATTTCTACTCTTTGACGCAAAAACTACCGATTGGATTAAACTGGATAATACCGGATTTGGATGAAACTAGGCACATATGTAGAGCATACCCTGGTATAATATACAGGACACTTTTATCCCGGCTAAATAATAATAATGATGGATACATTAGGAGGATGGAGGAGGGATACATAATCCCTGTGTAGAAATGTATCCCTCGGAACGCTATTGAAGCTATGGAGAATACCTAGAACATATATATACTTCTTTAAAATGCACGCTTATAAAAACTAAAATGCCACCAGCATGCCGTCAGTGTTCTTAGGTTATTCAGCTAAGAGTGTTATAGAAAATTGAACCCTATTGGTTAAAGATAAAGTGCATCTACATCATATTTCAAAAGCAGTAGAGTTCATTGTTCTTTAACATTCTTTAGTGTCAAATCGGTTTTATTATATTCCTTCTTTATTGAGACAACTGGCTTAGGGAATGACCTCTGAATCCTTACTTCAAATCTCCGTTGTATATTTATGTGAATTGGAGATTTCATTAAAGTTACAATTTTAATTTGAAACTCGTCCATCTGCAAAACTAATTGCATTATGTCTAAAAGGTTATATCGAGTTACATAAATTAAAATTGTCGTCCAAAATGTGAATAGTCTGTTAAATCTATTGAAGACTAGACGTCTTGCCTTTATAGGATTTCATAGGTTTATTTTAATTAAAAGGTAGATTAATGTAAAAAGTGCAATAAACTATGATTTAATTTGATTCTACAAACTATTTACGGTACAGGGTACCCGACCCCCGTATTTCTATGTAACAATCCAGAGTTTCTGTAAGTCATTTTTATACATTTCTGATGTTTTAGAAAATTATGGACCTTAATAATAATTTATGAATCTTATAGAACATTTCTTTCGAGCAGAGCTTTAGTAGCCAGATAACTAATATACTACCTATTCATTAATATGTAAGGTGCCTTGGGGTAATATCGGACGGATTATCGAATAGTTGCAAGGATGTTGCCAAATATTTTTTTTCTCAATTTTGGTATACAGCACATTAATGAAAAATGGTGGAAATTAATAATGATTCAACACAGTGCAATTTTAAATTTAGTTTCTTTATAAAATCTCAATACTTTTTGATTTGTAAGCCTGTAAAATCAGGACAATTTTTTTGTGAATATAATGACGATTTGGCTATCAAGGGGTAAGTTCGGACAACAATTTAAAACTATTTCTATAGCTAGGAGCACATGGTGTATGAATGGAATGAATCCGATCTTTTCTGTTCTTTAACATGACATCAACAAAATCTACCTAATACTACAAACATAGATATACCAAATTATTCCTTTTTTTTTTCGTTTATATTGTCCGATCTTACCCCACATACCAAATTTAGAAGATATTAAGATTCTCAAAGTTTGGTTTTATCTACAAGCATACTACCAAATAAAGCAAACGTATGTTAAAGCTTTGTAAAAAAAATTAATACTGTACGGTTGAAATGGAGGGAACAGGTGACAGGAACAAAATATTGTTTTTTATAAACTTGAAATATTCAAATAATAAATATGATATAATAATATAAAGTAAAGAAATCACCATTACGGAATGACATAATTTATAATACTATATGAAATTAACATTCGTCAATTAAAAAAGAAATTAATACAAACAATTATATCAAAGAATTGGGAGTTGTCGTAGAAATTTCAGTTTAATTGGGATTAAAATCCCATTTTCAACTGTGATTTTTTTCTTTAGTGCTTCCACATGTTGTTCGTATACAAGGCTTCTCTGGCCCCTCTGGCACCCACAACTTTAGTTTTGGTGGGATCGAGACAAACTGAAGTTTCATCGAGGTTCCAGATTTTCTTGGGATCCGAAATATTTAACCCCTGGAGCGTCTTTTCGAGAAGAGTAAAATATTCGTGAATGATAAACTGTAATTTTTTCCCTAAGGTATTCTAAAGGTTGTGGCTTTTTATTGACAAATTATGGCGTTGACGAAAACAAATAAACCAGTCCGGTCCCGGTCTGCCATCATTGAGGGGGGTTTTTATTTTATTTCTTTTTATAAAATCTTGAGTTACATCGAGTACCTCTTCTCTTGATAACCCCCAACCCCACTTTTCCAGTGTTCGTAGGCAGTTTGCCAATTCAGATTCTAATGCCACTGGGATAGCTGTCGGCCTGCCAAGGGTATTACTTACTATCGCTGTTTTCTTCAAGACTCTATCACTAAGAGTAGATGTAGGTATGCCGTACATTTTTGAAGCGGCTGCATAGGTGAGCTCCTTATCATTTATTTTCTGCATGGCTAATTGCAGCGCTTCTTTTGTATAGAAAGTGGCCCGCGAAGAAGTTCAGGAGTATTTACGTGGCATCTGCAAGTGAATTGTTGATTTAAGTATCGAGTATTACTCCAGACGCAAACCCTAACATCTCAATAACAGTTACGTAAGTTAGTTTAAGTAAAATAATATCTGCTACATAAGCGCCATATTGAAACGATTACGAACACAAATAAGTATTGAAAACTTTAAAAAGTTTGACAATCACTGCCAATTTTGAAACGGGTCAAGACCGGATATTTTTGTCCGATCTTTACTCGAGATGGGTAACACCGGGTTTCAGCCTACAGAGGTAATAAATATATCTGGATTAGTTTAACCATGTTATCACTGCTTAAAACTTATTATTTAGGCAGAATAATACCAAAATAAACTATATTTTTGCTAAAATATGCAAATACGAATAAAGGTGAAAGACCGGATAGATAAATATTTTATAAAACTTACCTTGTTTTCTCTTACGGGGCGTGGTATACGTCCGAGTTGCCGGAGCGACTGGCGGTCATTGCAGGGCGGGGCGGAACATAATGACGAGGCGCGCAATGTGGCTAGCATTCAAAAATATAGTCAAATAAGTGTGATATTTGATTTCTACGTTCTTACCCCAGCGCCGATCTTACCCCAACACACCTTAAGTACATACGTATATAGATACCCAAATACAGAACAAGAAAAGATGTTCATGCACACAAATTTCTTCTAGTTGCAATTGTAGGCTAGGACTTGTCGTGGATAAATATCTGTAGAATGAAAGCGGAGCTCCAACCCAATTCAGCTAATACAATCTTTAGGCGAGCCAGCGCTACGAGACCTCGGAGAGCTTACCTCTCACGTGATAGCGTAATTAGCGAAAGAGACAGAGCATAAAAGCTGTCACGAATGATCGTTGAGTTAGTGTCATTTTCCTTACAGAATCGTAGTCCAAGTTTAAGTCGCCTTTTGTTTGACTTTCACACCGCGCAAGATTAAGTCTGAAGAGTCCTAGAAAATAACCAGCTGTCTGGTACAGCCGGCGAAATATAACGGGGGAGGCCACCAGACGGGTACTTCATATTCTTCAGACATTATTTATATACATTGCAAGAAAGTTATATGCATATTTAAAGGCTTTACCTTTGTTTACAAGCTAATAAAAATTTGCAATTTCTGTTTATTGTTTTGATCAATCAATAAGAACATAAAATTTTTCTTGTTTTAGTTGTAAGTAATTATTGTTATTTTCTATTTTGTAGTCTTGTTACTTCGTTTTTTATAAAATAGCCAATAAGTCTGAATAGATAAAATTTATATAAAAAATTATTAATAAAAATAAAAAAAAATGTGAACTTGCTGAGTTTCTTGCCGGTTCTTCTCAGTTGAAGGCTGACTTCCGAACCGGTAGTAGCTTCAGTAACTTTAAATTTGACCTTCATAAGTGCCTTCCGAGGGCCTAAACTGCCAACTGTCCAAACACAAAATTTTATGTTCTCTTAAAATTTAGAAGTGGGTTTTCAAAAGACTTTAATTTTTTTTCTTTCCACTATAAATTTAATTTAATAAAGCAAAAATCTTGCTCGGTGTGTTCAAAATTGAAAAAAATTGGCACCAATAAAAATTTCAACTATGACTATGCATATTGAAAATTGTTAAAATTAAACTTACTCTATAGATATTACACATATATTACAATTTTATAAGAAGCTAGTTCCAAAAAATATGGTATCTGTAAACTGTAATAATTTTGACGAAATGTTTCATTCTAAAAAAATCTAAATTTTCGATTTTTTGACAGACAGATTTTTAATTTTAAAATTCTTTCCATTCGCAATTTAACTGTTGAACAGAAAGAATACCTTTGCTACATCTGAACAAAGTCAGGAAACCATTAAAAAATATTGAGTGACAGACCGTAGTGAAATGAATATAGGGAAATATTACAAAACCATTCGACCGACGCGGCAACGTATTTTTCCTTTCATGCTTTTGCCGTTTTTATCTTTAACTAACTTTCCATGCCCCAGTTTCTGGTGATCTAATGTACCCCGGAATTACAACATAGCCTCAATCTACCCTTCAAATGGAGGTTTCAGAGATTCCCGAGAGACGTAACATTTTCCTGGGATAAAAAGTGTGCTAGGTGCACCTAGCACATTTTTTCTCTGTGTTCCAAGTTTCATCCAAATCCGTTTAGCAGTTTTTGGGTGAAAGTGGAACAAACATTCTTACATCCAACCTCACAAACCATTCAAAATAAAAAAAAATCTAAATACAAAACCATTTAGGAATTCAGTTTAGGCCCGTGGAGGGCAGTTATGAAGGTCAAATTTAAAGTAACTGAAGCTATCACCAGTTCAGAAGTCAGGCTTCAACTGAGAAGAACCGGCAAGAAACTCGGCGTGATTACATTTTTATTTGTTTTAATAAATTTTATCTGGAATGTATTTTTAATTTTTTGATGAAATAGTTAGGTACATAAATGTTTTTTCACATTCTTGAACTGATGTGGAATCTCATACAGAGGACGAAAATCAGTATTTCTTTTAAGTTTTAGTTTAATGTACCGCAACAAGTAACATAGTTTAAAATCTTAGGTACTAACACTATTGGGTTTCTGTGTTGCCATATTAAATAAATGTTATAATAATAATAAATAAATAAATATCCCAAGACATACTTCACACAAGGTTACCTGATCCAAAGTTAAGCAGAGTGTACTGCTTGTAGTATGGCTACCAGATAACTGATATACTACTTTTTTTTAAATACATACTTATATAGATATATACACCCAGACACAGAACAAACAGCCATGTTCATGCACACAAATGTTTGTCCTGGGTGGGAATCGAACCCGCGACCTTCGGTTTGGCAGTCAGGGTCTCTAACTACCAAGCCAACTGGCCCGTCATAATAATAATTGTTCAACTTGATTGTCTGGGAGTTAAATTATATTTAAAATACTACAGTAAGCATGGATTCGGCCTCACATGGAGTATTTTATTTGCGGACAAATAACGCGTACAAAGGCCGATACTCTGATCCAGGCACAATTTCGGTAACTGGTACATTACCTCACATTGTGCACAAGTACCGTTCCAGGTCCATCCAACTGTTATTATCCTGTAATTAAGTGCATTGTAAGGATTTCCGGAAGGTCACGCTTGAGGCCATTAGTTATCTGATAGATGTCGCTTAAAAGACAAGTGTCCCGACTAATTCTACTTTTGTTTGTTCCAGGTCTTCCAAACGACTTGTCAGTGTGCTGGCATCAGTACCCGTACAGCCTGGGCATCGTGTTCTGCAAGCTCCGGGCACTCATATCTGAGGCGTAAGTACTTAATTTAATATTAGATTTAAAGTATTTTTTATTTATTTGTTGAGGGTGTAAACATCTATACGACTATCTTAACGATTGGGAACAGAGCAGGTTAGGTGACGATAACTTTCGTTATCGGAGAATTGAATGTATCGCGGGATTTTAAGACTTTGTTACTTTTTGATAGGGTTGCCATCCATCCAGGTTTCCCCGAATTTGTCCTAGTTTGTGGTTCGGGGAGCCTCTGGTTGGGGCTTCCAAAAAGAGTCAGGGTGAAACCTGGACACAATTTGTGTCAGGGGTATGGAGGGGAGAGGTATGGCACTCCTCCATTTAAAAGGGAAGTTCTTACGCCAGGCTAGGTGATCATGCCTGGCGACCGCGGTCCAACTGTTGATGTTGGATGCTAGTATATATGTCAAATCCTGAGAGAATCTTGATATTGCGATGTAGGATTCTCGCATGTTTCTACTCGTCAATAGATGTCGCCGCGTCGCTGTGGTGCGGGCGGTGAAGGATTCTTGGCGTGTACATAGATGTCGACACAGGGGAATCCCAATTAATTTGTATATAAGCAGTTAAAAATTGAATCGTAATCCTGAACCGTATCCAATTAAAATGTTAACTATACCTAAGTGTAAAAATATTTTTAGGCGTATCCGAGAGAAAACCCTATTTCACCAAAATATCCGGGGTTTAAGTATAAGGTATAAGTTTTTATCCGACTATTATCCGGATAAAGTAGCTTTCTAATAGTTAAAGAGTTACTAAAAACGGTTTAGTATTTTTGAATAAATTTATTACAAACAAAATACAGTACTTTTTTCTTTATAATATTAGTGTTTATGTAGATATTGTACAGTATCAAAGTGTAGGGAGGGACCGCCGCCTTGCCTCTAAGGCATCCCTTAGTGGGTCACGCAAAGGTTCGTTTACTTAATCTAACTTAGGTACACAAGTATATTGATGTTTAGTTTAAAACTAATCTTGACTATGTCAATAAAAGTACTTTTATTACATGATTTTTTTATTATTTCTTTTCGCTTCTTTTTTTTTGTATACCTATTTTGAATATTAACTGTTAAATTTATAATGGAGAAGCATTTTATCCAATTCTATTTTTTATAATTTTTTTTTAAATTACTTTATGGCTTTGTAATTATTTGTATGATTTATGTAAACGTAATACGTATTCTTTAAATAATTAATATTTTTGATACTAATCATCATATTTTGATATCATACTGTGGCCATATTGATTTGTATAAAAGGTTGACTAATGTCTCCCCAGAGGTCATGGGTTCGATTCCAAGCAAGATTAGTGATGTGCCCGAGTAACAAATTTCACCGCCGACAACTTCTTCACAGATAAAAGGCGTGAAGTAGGTTGTATAATACATTCTAATTGACATTTGAAAAGTCCAAAAAATTCTCGCGATTTTAGTTAACAGTATCGGGAAATAATTTTTTTTTTAAAGTCTACTACAGAATTACTAGACATTACCTACACTTTTTTTTTTCATAATACAAGCATAGCTTATCTTATATGTAAATCCAGGTATGCAAGGCCAGTCTACGGTTCATTTAGTCCTAAACATTTAAAATACCAAGGATTCACATTTATAATCTTTCAAAACTTACTCTACTGTCAAAAGTAACAAATCTCTTAGCCGACTCAATGAAACGCGCGAACTAAATCTGCCGGAGACATTGCAAAGGTCATTTCAATCTCTTTACGTGTGCAGCGGGCCGTGTGAAGACGAATTCCAGCTTCACGCTTCACCGGCTGGAGATCAGCTGAACCATTCCAAGACTTCACGTACTATTTACATATTGCAAATATCGTCGGATTTTTGCTCTATCTTGTGTAGGAATTTGATAGGTAGGTGAGCTGGCTTTTTAAATCTTAAACGTTAGATATGGTAACTAATGGTAATTTGTAAATAATCTTAAGCTTTCTTACACAGTTTACTTGTTGTTGGAAGACCTTATAAACAAAATAAAAATAAGTAGTTTAGAAAGTAGAATTTTTCTATTTCTTTATTATGCATTATCATAAAATATAAAATTGAGGTTAATATGAGATTTTTTTTAATGGTGTGTTGATTATACAGGTATAATTAATTAAAATCAAAATCTTCCTTTGTTCTGTCATTACTTCCCAGAGTTAGATCAATTAGCGACTCTATGGAATGGTTTTAGATAGTGTGTTTATTTTACAAAATCAGTGGGTTCGATTTCTGACCAGTAATATTGATTTTTCTTAAATCTAATGATGCTATTTTTATTATTTTAGTTTTCATAAAATTCGTGTCGGAGACTCTTTTAAGTATTTGTTGCAATACCTCAAAAGTTTTGGCTTTGGCCATCCAGGCCTTCTTAAAAAAATCACCAAATCTATACCAAAGGATGCGGGTTTGATTCCCCAGGCCAATTTTTTTTTGTTTCTGTGCCAGACTATATAAGTAATAAAATTGAAATATTTTCTTTAATAATAAATAAATGAGCCTTTACAAGGACTTTCGAATGGTCTGACTCTAATATACGGGTCCAGTTTTTCACTAAGTAGAGCTGGAGATAAACTCAGCAATTACTTTTTTCATAACGAACTTCGGTTTATAGTGGTCGTAATCAAAATATCAAGCTCAGGTTAAATTGTGATTAGATAAACGTGTTTAAAGTCTCCATTTTCTTTCCTAGGGTCATTATTAAAGGGTGACGTTCGAACCGGTGGTAACATCAGCTTTTACCTTAATTAGACCCCTTTGAAAAATTAAACTGAATAAAAAAAAATAAAAAGATTTTTTTCAGACAAAGGATCCTACTTACTTAACCTACACATGTAAAAGTTATTTAAATAAAATAAATACATTAAAATACATACAAAATTATTACTAATTCTATATAATACTATATAGAAGCATTGGGTGTCAACCCTGATAAACCCTCATGCCAGTAATTTTTTTACATAAATTATTTTATTAATTTTGTGTTTCTTATTTATTTATTTTATAACTTTTACGTGTGTAGATAGTTTAAAAAAAAGGAACGGTGTTGCCTCAATAAAATAATCAAATTCAAATTCAAAACCATTTATTCAGTTTAGGCCCTCGGAGGGCACTTATGAAGGTCAAATTTAAAGTTACTGAAGCTACCACCGGTTCGGAAGTCAGCCTTCAACTGAGAAGAACCGGCAAGAAACTCAGCAAGGTTACATTCTTTTTTATGTTTTATTAAATATTTTTTTATATAAATTTTATCAATTCTGACTTTTTGGCTATTTTATAATATCAATTTTATATTTAACAATTACAAAATACTTATATAATAAATAGGTAACATTCAAAAACAAAACAAAAAAAAAAGAATTAACAAGACTACTAAATAGAAAACAACAATATTACTTACAAGTTAAACAAGAAAATAAGAGGTGCACTGTGCAGAGAGTAGCTAATTCCATACATTTTTATCTTCAATATAATAAATTACCCTGTAATACGCTTTTTCTTTCAAAACTTTCCTAATATAATTTTTAATAAAATTATTTCTAGACATTGCGGTTTATCAGGGTTGACACCCAATGCTTCCGCAGAACACTACCAAATTTGCCAGCCAAAACTTTCAACTTGTTAGTGCTACCCAGCATTAAATGCCTATGTTTATAAATAATTAAATACCCTGGGACATTCTTTACACACGGCCATCTGATCTCAAACTAACCAGAGCTTGTACTATGGAAACCAGATAACTGATATATACTACATTTGCATTTTTTTTTTCTAAATACATACTCCTATAGATATTTACACCCAATTGACAATCTAGCGTCAAAGTTATGTCGATTGCCTTTTTAAACGCCTTTTTTTAAATAAATGAGACAGTATCGAATGTATTCTAAAACATATTTTTACAGTGAAATTCTAAATCGATATCGTATAAGCTTATTGAGTCTGAACCTCTTGGTATTATAAATTATTTATAGTAAGAATACCTCGTCTGATATTGAAATTCTGAGCAGTATTTTAATAGCTTGTAGGGTTTGCTTACCATAAAATTATCATGATTGTTTCACATGTAAATGTTACTTGATTTATATTCTCTTGGGGAAATGTTGAAGTCACGAATATCTATTTTGAGAACAGTCATTTTTTAATCGCTTTTTTAATCTGCGGTAATTTAGTAATGTTTGTAGTTTGTGAAAAAGTGCCCGAAAGACGGTGATATAACAAAAAAAATATCCTGGGACATTCTTTTAGATACGGCCATCTGATCCCAAACTAAGTAGAGCTTGTACTATGGAAACCAGATAACTGATATACTCACTACCAATTTTTTTTTAAAATACGAGTACATACTAATATAGATATTTACACCCAGCCACAGAACAAACAGACATGTTCATGCACACAAATGTTTGTGCTGGGTGGGAATCGAACCCGTGATCTGCGGTTTGGTAGTCAGAGTCGCTAACCACCGAACCAACTGGCCTATGCTCATAATACCCACCTTATCTCACGTTGGGATTTGAAAAATCAGTGGAATATGGCCAATGTAAGTCTTATTACTACTATATATTAAGTATTATTAAGACCTCTGCCTACCGTCTAGGGGATAATGGGCGTGAGGTTATGCTATGTTTTTATTATCTTCCCTTTGTCTCAATTACGTTATTCTACTAATAAATAGTTTATTGGTTTTTTTACTATATATTTTTATAATGTGGTTGTATAGTGCAGGTTTTAATGTTATTATATCTCTTATATTATTATCTAAAAAGAGAGAGCGGATTTGTACGTTATATGTGGAGTTATATCTAGAACCACTGTACCTATTTTAAAAATTATTTTACTGATACACCATTCCTGAGTAACATAGGCTATGTTAAAGGTAAACTCACCTACTCAAGGGAGTGAAACTGCAAGACGGTATCTACATATATGTATAGTGTACAGTTATACAATAAATTGATTCTTTCTACGAGTAAATATCGAAACAGACCTTTACTTAGTTATTTTTGGAAAATTTACAAGTGCATTGAGCCTTTGCAATCTCTTATAATACAATTCTCGTCGGCGAGCCGGCGCAAGGAACTTGGTGAGTGGAACATATTTAAGCTTCTCCCAGAGTTTATTTATTTATTTATTTAGATCACCAACAAGACACACACTAGTACATTCAAAAAGACAGGTATCAAAATGTTAAACATAAATAGTGTCCCAATTAGAGGTGACTACCGCATGCATTAAAGAAAGACACACAACAGAACCAAAAAATATCTTAAAAAATAAAAAAGAGTTGATTCTTCAAGTTATCTTTATATTAATACGTGAAGAGAATACTTTATTCCTCATTTTAAGCGTATTGCCTACACGGAGTAGTGTCAGATTTCATCGTTAATGTTTATATGGAGGAGTACGGAAAGCTTAAATTGTATCTATTAATAGTTACAAATACCCCTTTTTTATGACTAGGTATAAGGTGTCTCTGATGGCTTTTACTCCCTCGGTTAGGCTAGGTTGTTACAAAAAACAAATTAAAAAAATTGTTTACTTTCTTACAGCCAATTTGAAACACATTAGTCTTTGTACACGCACACGTACCTAACAAAACAAAATTTTAAAAAATCTGACGAAATTAATCTACTATTTTTTTGGGATCGTATTTCGATCATTAAGATACCTACTTCTAGCTCATATAAAAATACTTATCTACATCATTTATAAAGCCTATAAAATATTGATTTTATTAGTATAAAATGTAGCCGATGTCAACCGGACTATAATAACGGATCGATCGATACCTCATTCATCAATATCGAGGCAGTAGTTTAGCCGCTACGGTGGAACTTACGTAAGTAAATAAATATCCTGGGACTTTCTTTACGCACGGCCATCTGATCCCAAACTAAGCAGAGCTTGTACTATGGAAACCAGAATACTGATATAATACTTTTTTAAATACATACTAATATAGATATTTACATCCAGACACAGAATAAACAGACATGTTCTTGCATACTAATGTTTGTCCTGGATGGGAATCGAAGCTACGACCTGCGGCGTGGCAGTCAGGGTCTCTAACAAGCCATCTGGTCCGTTAAAACATAAATATATATGTATGTTTATATTATATATAGCTGCCCCCGCGGTTTCACCCGCGTTTATCGATATCATATATATTCATCTACAAAACAAATGGCGTCGAATGGTAGCAGTCCCATCACGATATGTTCAGTAGCTTTGATGTGATGGTGCGTTAAAGGAACTCTATTTTGCTTATAGGTTTATACTAACTGCCCCCGCGGTTTAAAAAAAAAAAAAGTTCAAAATTCAAAACCATTTATTCAGTTTAGGCCTTCGGAGGGCACTTATGAAGGTCAAATTTAAAGTTACTGAAGCTACAATCATTCATCCGCGATCCCGTTTTTAATTTAATCTTTTAAAGAATATAAATGCCAAGTAGATCATTGTCTTGTGACAAAGTCAGCTTCGTCTACTGTCACAAATGTATATGTGGAATATGATGTAATGTGGTCCGACCATTTCCCTTTAATTATTGAGTGCAATTTAGATGTTTTAATACCAAAGACGATGTATAATAAAGTTTTAGAAAATAAGGTTATATGGGGGGATTGGAATCCTGAACAGATTGATGTGTACAGTAAAGAGTGTCATGATAGGCTAAAGCATATTGATTTTCCACAGGGGGTTAGAGACTGTTGTGATCATTTGTGTAATCTGCCAGATCACAGAACAATTATTGACAAAATGTATTATGAGATAATATCAGCTCTTAGTGAGTCTGCAGTTGTTAGTTATAGGAGAAATAGGGTTAAAAAATAAGAAATGTGTTACAGGATGGAATAGGCATGTTCAGGAAGCGCACAGGGAGGCTAGGTTACATTTTAATTTGTGGGTTTGGTCGGGAAAACCGAAATCTGGCCGAGTCTACGAGGAAATGTGTAAAAATAGAAAAATATTCAAGTCTAAGTTAAAGTGGTGTCAGAATAACAATGAACAAATTAAAATGGATATCATTGCTGCTAAACACGATAAGAACGACTTTCGTGGTTTTTGGAAGAGCACAAATAAATTAAACATTCGACCTAGCCTGCCTGTGAGTGTGGAGGGTGTTAGCAAGCCAAAAGATATCGCCAACTTGTTTAAAGATAATTTTGCGGTACGGTCACCTCTGGGGCCATCACAGTTGGGGTACGATTCTATGCCGCGTGGTGGGGAGTTAGGAATTAGATTCACTGCTAAGGATGTATCAACGGCGATAAACCGAATGTCGCGAGGCAAGTCCCCGGGACTCGACGGTCTCAGCGTTGAGCATTTACGGTATGCTGGCCCTCACTTACCCCGTGTATTGGCGATGCTCTACACCCTCTGCGTAGGACATGCTTATCTACCAGCTCCGATTATGGAAACAGTTGTTGTCCCCATTGTTAAAAACAAAACTGGTGACACATCGGACAGTTCTAACTACAGGCCTATATCGTTGGCGAATATTGTTGCAAAGGTGTTTGATAGTTTGCTTAACTCCCATCTTGATAAATATCTACAATTGCACGATAACCAGTTTGGGTTCCGTCCTGGACTGTCTACAGAATGTGCTATTTTGTGTTTAAAGCAGACTGTTGGATACTACACCGATAGGAATACATCGATATATGCCTGTTTCCTAGACTTGTCAAAAGCTTTTGACATGGTTTGTTATGACATTCTGTGGAAAAAAATGGAAGAGGCTGGCTTACCTCCAGAACTCATATATATATTCCAATATTGGTACACAAACCAAGTCAACAGCGTGAGATGGGCGGGGTCACTCTCCGAGCCGTATAGGTTGGAGTGCGGGGTGAGGCAAGGGGGACTGACATCACCCAAGCTCTTTAATCTTTACATAAATGCGCTGATTGTCGCGCTCAGCAGTAAGCGTGTCGGCTGCCATATTGACGATGTGTGTGTCAACAATATCAGCTACGCAGACGACATGGTGCTGCTGAGCGCGTCGGTCTGTGGCATCAGGCAGCTCGTAAGCACATGTGAAGAGTATGCAGCCAGTCATGGTCTAACTTATAATGTCAACAAAAGCGAGATTATAGTTTTTAAGGCCGGTAACAAAAGTCCGTCGAGTGTTCCTCCAATTTATTTGAGGGGCGTTCCTCTTAAAAGAGTTTCTCGTTTCAAATATCTTGGACATCTCGTGACAGAAGACTTAAAAGACGACACTGATATGGAACGAGAGCGCAGGGCTTTGTCGGTGAGATCTAATATGATAGCCCGCAGATTTGCTCGTTGCTCAAAACAAACAAAAATCACGCTCTTTCGAGCTTACTGTACATCCTTTTACACGAGCAGTCTTTGGGTAGATTATTCTCAAAGATCGTACAATGCCCTGCGAGTTCAGTATAACAACGCTTTCCGGATGCTGTTGCGACTGCCCCGTTTCTGTAGTGCATCAGGCATGTTTGCGGAAGCGCGAACCGATTGTTTTTATGCCACCATCCGAAAAAAGTGCACATCCTTGATGCGCAGAGTACGGGCTAGCACCAACAGTATTCTGTCAATGATCGCGGCGAGGCTGGACGGTCGGTACATGAACCATTGTGGTAGGGTTCATGTTACATATTGTACGTAGGATCAAATGTAATATTAGATCTATATAATTATTTCAATGTTTATACTAACATAGTCTTAAGGTTTTGTACTACTAACAAAATGGAGAAATCTGAATTAAAGAATTATTATTATTATTATTATTTAAGTTGATTAGACCAAGAAAAACCATTGTTCCATACAAATTTCGCAACCCTTTTTCACCCCCTTACGGGGTAAGTTTTCGAAAATCCTTTCTTAGTGCTCCCCTACGTTATAAAAGGAACCCCTGTGCAAAACTTTAAGTTTCTGCCTCTATAGTTTAGGCCCTACGTTGATATGTCAGTCAGACAGCTTTTCCTTATATATATATAGAAGATATAGATTTAGGATTATGTATTTAGCAGTATATGTACACACATCCTCCATTCCTTTTGTCTTTATCTTAGTCGGGTAAAAAGGGAGCATATTTCTGAATACATAAAAGGTCGTTGAAGCGTCATTTCCTGTAGCTATGGACTTTATAGTACTGCTTTGTAGACATCAGGGCCACAATCGAGGTGAACCGAAGTGTCAATGCTCCGCGTATCAGTGAAGCAGTATCGTGCCCAGGGATGTACACCGAATGTTTTTATCGATATATAATGAACTTTAGTTTCGTAGAAAATTGTAGTAAGGTCTTTTTAGTTGAAATTCTTCTGAACTGGTATTATGGTACCAAACTTTATGTATGGGAAATGACTGTGGTGTGTGTGTGAATTTAGAAGGGAATGTATCAACCACTCACCAGAACTTGATGATCCGCTGCTTTGGGGTACCCAAGGGTGCTCAAGGACATACAGGATTCTATGCCAGGCACTTTTGGTAGTTGTTGTAGTATTTTGTGAACACTTGATTACTGTGAATTTCACACGGTGCGGAGCGCGGGCTAAGCCCATGCATGTAAAGGCCTATTGTAGTATATTTATTTTCATCTTCGTTCATTCATTCCATTCGTTCAGTTTCGTGCCGGTTCTTGAAATTGAAATTTGACCTACATAAGTGCCTTCAGCGGGCCTAAACTGAATAAATTGTTTTGAATTTATTTAGTCAGTCTAAACAGTGTCAACAGTGATCGTATTTTTTATTATGACTTTCTAGAGATGAGTTGGACAGATGGGACCGAACTAATAAAAAAAAACATCCTGCATTTTAATCCATTGTTATACCCAGACACTTATTACTATTATAAATGCGGTAGTTTGGATGGATGTATGTTTGTTAGTCTATCACGCCAAAACTGCAAAACGGATCTGCATGATATTGGGCACAGATATAGATTTTATTGTAGGAAAATGTAACGTAAAGTATAATATTTAACATTCGGCACTTAATAAATACATCCTTCAGGAATGCGAGTGAATCCGTGAGGGACAGCTAGTATGTGGTGACATCGATGAATACGCATACAATCCTTTACCGCCCGCACCGCAGTGATGAGGCGACATCTATGAACGCGTGGAAACACGCGAGAATCCTACATTGCGATATCAAGATTCTCTCAGGATTTGACATTTATACAAGCCTCCGATATCAATAGTTGGACCGCGGTCCCCAGGCATGATCAACTAGCGGCGGAAGATCTTCCCTTTTAAATGGAGTCTCATATCTCGCTCCTCCATAAATATCTCTGTAATTTTTTTTTATTAAGCTTTATACCGATATTAATCATATTGCAGTGTACTTACTATCTTAAAATGTTTTAAGTATTTAAAGGTAAATCTGTTATCATTATTATTATCTGCTGTCACTCTGACGTCTGTCTGTCCGTGTGTCACAGGTTACTAGCTTGTAAACGTAATTAGAATGTCAGACAAAGATACATACCTAATCTGAATAGTAATTACTAATTTAATTAATATTTCGTAAACTATATTTATTGGAAAACGCTACTAAAATGCTTAAAAGAATTATCAATAAATATTAATACAACTCTAGCTATCCCCCGCGGTTTCACCTGTATTCCTGAAAATTTTTAAATTTTTCCGGGATAAAAGTATCAGGGTGTGTTAATCCAGGTAATAAACTATCTTAGTGCTAAGTTTAATCAAAATCATCGTGCACATCTTTACATGCACCAATAAATTAACCCTATCTAAAAATAAATCTAGACTTGGCTACATGTCGATTTGCGTGCCTTGAGATTAAGATGTCTGTTTAGTCTAATCCGTCTAATTTAGACCCATCTAAATGATCTAAAAAGTATGTATTTAGAATGAAAATAAGTAGTATATAAGTTACCTGGTTTCCATAGTACAAGCTTTGCTTAGTATGGGATCCGGTGGCCGTGTGTAAAGAATGTTAAATTAAATATAATATGTCTTTTTTCATCCCATAAGAGTAGGAATCGAACTCACAACTTGTGGGCATGGCATTCAGTTTCTAACCACTAAGCCAACTGGCCCGTAATTTCGTAAATTCCGAAACAGACCATTCAGATCTCAAAACCTTTATAATCACAATTTTATTTTTCAGCTTTCATGAGATATACCACAATACTGTCCAGCTTTGATAACATATTCATCAATTAGTGATGAGCGTTGACAGCAATTACGATTTAGAATTCCAATGTTAATTGTATTTTCGGTGTCGACGCATCACTGGGTGGATATCTCTAGCCAGGCTCGTTAGAGACAGGGTAGATCAATACCTTTGTGTCAGTGTTAATGCTGTCAACTAATTGGCTATGTATAAGGTAATCAGACGTTGTACGCTTCAGTAACTTTACATAATCTGCATGCCGGATTGGTTCATGTCGTATCTAGGGTTGTTTTTCAAAAGCTGGCCCTTGAGATCCCATGACCGATGTGATCAAGTAGAGTCGACATAACATGCAAACTATGCCTCACTTTAAAGGTTTCATGAATCTTGTGTGAAGTTATTTTGGTTTACTAGAATTTCGAATCAGTCCAATATCCTAGCCGCCAGCTATGTGCTGAAGTATCAAATCCAAAAAATAACTAAGTCTTTATAGTCAAATAAATTAAGGGTGCTTTTACAACAACCGTTATAGAACTAGTACATTAATTATTGATTTTAGTATATTTTATAAAACGCTATCGACGCTGCGGTTTCACTTGTATGTCGGGATAATAACATAGTTTCGTGAGCCGATTTTGATGAAGCAAAACCTATATTATGAAAAATGTTAATTTATAAAAATACAATACAATATATCTTACAATAAATTATCATAAAATTTTTAAAGAGTATGGACTAAGAGTTTGTAGAGACTGTAACAAGAAGTAAAAAAATAGCCCAAAAATATATTATATCTACGTTAAAGTTCCTTGAGAAAATCCCTTTAAAATTCGTCTAGTAATTTGGAGGTTAGCGTATTCAAAGAAAGACAAATAGACAATGTATTCAAAAATGGTATCATTCTATTTTTACTCTCTCTAAATCAACCGCAGTTAGTTTTTGGCAAACATTTTCAATGTAGAATCTATAGTTTTATTGTACTATAGAAGAATATAAATAAATGAATATCCAGGGTCATTTATAACATACAGCCATCTGATCCTAAACTAAGCAGAGTTGCCACAAATTTTAATGAGTAGGAGTAAATCATGATCCCACCCTCATAATCCTACTAATGTTGAGGATGGCTGACAAAAACTACAATGTTAACGGATCTAAATTAAACCTGACACATTGATTGTTTCTTTAGGCCAGTTGTCTTAGTGGTTAGGTTAACATGTCTGTTTGTTCTGTGTCTGGGTGTAAATATCTATGTATATAAGTATGTATTTAAAAACGTAGTATATGTCGTATATCAGTTACCTGGTAGCCATACTACAAGCAGTACACTCTGCTTAACTTGGGATCAGGTACCATGTGTGAAGAATGTTTTGGGATATTTATTTATATACTAGTTTAACACATTGACTCTTTAAGTTTCTTATTTTATATCCCATGAGCCGACAAACAAGCAGACGGTCCACCTGATGGTAAGTGGTCATCGCCGCCCATGGAAACCTTAGACAGGGGCGTCGCGTATTCGTTATCGACCCTGAGTCGTGAAGTTGTTAAGTCTCATGTGCCTGTAATTTCACCGGCCTCAACTTTCTAACATAAACACAGTAATACAAGTGCACTACTGCTTCACGACGGAAATGGGTAAGGTAGTAGTAATTCCCTGTACTCTGCACTAAGGGCTCTACTACTCAAATACGACTTATTATTACTTCTCGGGAAAGCGGGTGAAACCGCAGGGTACAGCTAGTGGCTAATAAAAATATCATCTCACGTCCTTGGGCGGTAAAATAAACATTAATCATCTTTCAAATAATCACATTTTCATTTTCACTAATGACATTAATAGTTCGCCGTAACTTTGCAACTAAGTAAAATCACGCAGAACTTTCTTGCGTACAACTTATTTCTACGTGCCATTACTCCTTGGAGGACAGATTAGGGCTGGCCTTGACTTGTTTATCTTTCAATGTCCCGTATTTTAGGCCTAGTGTCTGTATAAAGGTGAGTGAGAAGCGACTTTTTTGACACAGGAGTCTCGTATCTAAGCTGGGAGTGTTTTACTACTTTTATGAAGAATTACAAGTCAATATATGTCTCAACTAGCTGTACCCCGCGGTTTCGCCCCGGTTCACAAGGGATGTTAATTCGGCTTATAAACTATTTATGCACCTAGCTTTATTCAAATCTGTTCAGTTTTTGGGTGAAAGCGTAATGACAATACATCCATCCATCCTCATAAATTTTTGCATTTTTTTAAATATTTTTTATAATTTACTAGCTGTTCCCCGCGGTTTTACCCGCGTTCCCGTGGGATGTCACGTGTATTATACATAAAAACCTTCCTCTTCAATCACTTTATCTATTAAAATAAAATCGCTTCGCCCAGTCCAAAATTATTAGGTGACAAACATAAAAAAAAAAAAAATACCGACGAATTGAGAACCTCCTCCTTTTTTGAAGTCGGTTAAAAAACGCATCAAAATCCATTGCGTAGTTTTAAATATTTAAGCATACATAGGGATATAGGGACAGAGAAAGCGACTTTGTTTTATACTATGTAGTGATGACGAGATCGCGATTGACCTTAATGTCACCTGGTGGTAAGTGAAGATGAAGACGAAGATGGAACTCGCTTTTCCGTTAGTAGTCTATAGTATTTATAATATTTTTTTTAAAATCATTTATTCAACACTAATACAAAAATACAATTTATGATTATTTAGCTCCCACGGAAGCCTTTCGGTCTCGGTCGCCTTCTTATAATACGTCTGTGATACACATTTAGTACATGAAATGGTTTTTTTAGTTTTTGCTAATACTTATTTCTGTTTGTTTCAACATATAGTTTACGCAGTTCAGCAGGTAGCTCGTTAACTATGCTCGGTAGTAAGTACTCCCAAGTTTTAGTAGCATTATTTACGACTGACTGGTTGGCTAAGGCTGAATTCCGAACTGGTGGAAGCTTCCGTAACTATGACCTTCATGAGTGATCTTCGTGGGCTTAAACTGAATAAATGATATGATTTTTTTTAAGACTAGCTATAAACTAGCTGAGTTATTGCAAATCATATTTTATTTTTACGTTATCCAGAACTTATTTTCACAGTATATCACATTTTTATGCGTGATGAATAAAATGTACGTAATCCCTACTAATATTATAAATGTAAATGTAACTTTGTTTGTTACGCTTACACGTGAAAACTACTTAACCGATCATCATGAAACTTTGTACACATATTCTTGGAGGTATTAGAAGTAGCATAGGATACTTTTTGTGCCGGGAAAATGTTACATCCCTCGGCAACATGGGCGAAACCGCGAGGAACAGTTAGTATAATATAAATATACAATAATAAAATAAAATTGAAGTGTCTGTCTGAGGGAATATTAAATCCATCGGGAAAGCGGATGTATATCTATAATATAAACTAGTATATGCGGTATATATATTAGTTTTCTGGTTCCATAGTACAAGAACAGATGGCCGTGTACAGAGAACGTCTCAAAATATATTATTTTTAAGTGAATATGCTTATGGGAGGGCTTTGAAATTTTGATCCACAACCTTTTTGTTTGACAAAAAATAAATGAATGATAAATACAATCACTGCTATTCAAAAGTGATTGGTAAATAATTAAAATGGTTCCAAGTAATACAAAAGTTTCACATCCATCGTGTGTCTGACACATCTTGTTTTTTCACTAGCTGACAGTCTGACATACTCCTCAGTTCTCCGCCTCATTATGCCGAAGCTGGTTGCGTTCAGACAAGTCTCCCCCGAATCCAAAACTCCTGCGCCACATCAAACCACTCTGTTATTCCCTACAAGCTACGAGCCGTTTAGACATGTCTGCTAACTTTATTGGTTTAGGACCTACTCAAATAGCGTCCCGTAATTAACCTAGTATTACTGTTTTAATTATATACGTATGTCCTAGGATATTCTTCACACAGGGTTGTATGTGAAAAATAATACCACATACACTTTACATTTTTAACAATTTATTTTTAACGATTTGTTTGTGTTTATATGTTATTATAATAAATTTATATTTTCCCCGGGTTATTATTCTCCAAATAATCCGATATATTATAAACCTTTTAGATACAAAGTTTTCTTTACTACTCATTTAAATTTATGGATGGGTCATTCTTTAATGCCTTTATGTAGTTAATAAACGATTACGATACGAAACGAAAGAATTCTACTTTAACTTTTAATTTGCAGTAATCTTGAAAGGGCAGAACGTGCTAAATGGAAAGGTTTAGGAGAGGCCTACGCCGAAGAGGCGACTACTACTAATAAGATTTAGCTTATAATGTCATAGTTATTAGAAATTAGAATAGTTTAAACTTTTGTTTTCCAAATGTTTTTAAATTTCATAGTTTCCTTAGTCACATTATTAGGAAAATTCTTTTAAACATTGTAAACGTAGTAGACATAAAGGCTATTTTTATTTTATTTTATTTGATTATAATCTTGAAAGGGGGGTAGATGTACAGAGAGATAGTAGTAAAGAAAGAGAGAGAGAGAGATAACAAAGGAGATGAGGAATATGACAGGCTCACCAATAGAGTGCCAATCACTCGATTGGACATTGTCTAGTCAATGACGGAGGAGGAGATCCAGTGGAATTGGTTACTAGATGTTTGTTTTTTGTTTAATCTTATAATTTCCGCAAGGCCACGCCTGAGTCAATTAGTTATCTTAGAAAATAATGTTTACAGGCAAAATACTAATAAATTTAACCCAATTTCATTAACTTACGCGCATATTATTATAATACTTCGACATGACACTGTGATAATGATGATAATGCTTTTGGGGAACTTCGTACCTAATTACAATTGATGATCGAATAACAAATATAAAACAGTACACAACACTAATTTAAGATGTCGTTCGTTGCTAACACAATTTAGATTTATAAGAATTTTCAAGTCAATGTTGAAGTATTTAATACAAGGCAATCGAGGCCTCGGAGAGCGGACCTCTCTTCAAAGGCCTCATTGACGTTATTCGGGCCTAATTAGCGTAATTTTAAAAGCTCTCAGCCCTTTTGATGTACAGTACATTCACAGTACAGTATGGTACAGTCACTGTATATCCCGGTCTCAGTATAGTACGCTCATAGTAAAGTACTGTATATGTCAGAATAGTCACAATAATATGGGTGCAATAACGTAGATAAACTTGGGTCTTAGTAAAGTTGCCTCTGAAATGGGTCGAATTAGAAAAGTGCGACAACTGCGCTGCACGTGTTTAACATTGTGTAAATTCTTGTGTGCAATGCCTTACAATTTTGCACAAAATGCCAAAAATGCAGGTTTCTTGTATGAATAATTTATTTATCTCCCACAAAATGTTACAAAAAAAATATGAACAACTTCATTTACCAAAATTTTACAAGAGCACTTAAATTGCGGGAGACTGGTGCCTAAGTTAGGCAGAGCCTGTGTTTCAGGAGGTCACCAGGTCTCCAGCCCACGGACAGCGTAAAAAATATTTTTTTTTTGTATCAGTGCCAAATATTTTTATTAAATATTATAAAAATTGTTCCTAGAGAATTTAGTTAGTTTGATGGGCTGTTTTAACTTTATGTTATTTTCTAGCTATTCCCCGCGGTTCCATCCGCGTTCTCGAGGGATACAAGCAAACATATAAACCTTCTTTAATCATTCTGTCTATTGATGAAAACTGCATCAAAATCCGTTGCGTAGTTTAAAAGAACGAAGCGTACAAACGGCGGAAGCGACTTTGTTTTATACTATGGAAGGATCGTTATGGCGGCTACACACATTCTGAAAATTTTAAGTGTACATTTTACGGTTTCAAAGACTGCCCTGTAACAAACGAAGGGTCAATAATAGGGTCCCTTTGACACCTTTTGCGCTCGGAACACACAAAATGATGATGATTTGAACAAATCAGAAGATAGTGATCAATTTTAACCCGGCATGCGTTACAATGCATCTCCGAATCGTGATATCCATTTCCCTTTGTGAATCCTACCTATCTAAGTTACCTAAACAAATATCTTCGAGCTATCTAAATGTTCGCTCACGCTCGGTATCCCTTTGGCAAATTCCATGCGATCGTATAATTATTATGGCAAATTGTTGCCAAATATAACGACAGGATTGTAGCTTCCAAACTAATATAACAGAGAATAGTTAAATAATATTTGTGTAGTTCCAACCGCGCGTTCAATTGACAAATGAAACTAGTTTGAGTGGGTTAGGTTGTCCCCACTTGTGATGGCGTGTCCGCAAGCAGTGTCGGCTTAATCACTAAACTATTTCTAAGACAATGGTTATTAAAACATGGTAAAATTGTCTTAAATTTATGAAGTGAACACTTTTTTAGAACTATTGAAAATCGAAATGAAAAAGCGACATTAAAATATGAGAAAAAATATACTCGTACATCTAACTTCTAAGAGATTTGGCCGGGCAGAGAATGATGTAGGTAGTTTCCGAGGCATTCCTTTTGCCGCGTGGGAAATGTACTTCTTTTTTTTTAAGTGATAACTTTTTCTTACCGCTGTGATTTCAAACTCTATGAAACGAAAAGCGACATTAAGAAGAGACGATGAGATATGTAGTTGTCATAAAACTTCTGAATTTAATTCTTTCTCTATATCTTGTAATCTTTGTATAACTATAAACTTTCAACGCTGGCTGCTTGAATTCTACTGAGGTATAGCTTTCAGTGAAAAACAATAAGAATAAAAAGTAGGCTCATTAAAATAAATAAAAATATCCCGGGACATTCTTTACACACGGCCATCTGATTCCAAACTAAGCGGAGCTTGTACTATGGAAACCAGATAACTGATATACTAGAAAAACTACTTTCTTTTTCTAAATACATACTTATATAGATATTTACACCCAGACACAGAACAAACAGACATGTTCACGCACACAAATGTTTATCCTGGGGGGGAATCGAACCCGCGATCTTCAGATTGGCAGTCAGAGCGTTAACCACCAAGCCAACTGTCCTATTAAATGATCAATAGCTCCGAGTGCTAGGAAAAATCCGCCCAGTTTTTTTTATTAAGAATGGGCTTGCGTTTGGCCTTCAACTGACCCCAGAAGGAATTATAACGACCCCGAGGTTGTAGCACGCTTACCCAAAAATGTCTAGTCACTCTAGCCTTGACTAAATCCAGGTTTAAGCTGTCGGGAAACACTGAGTTCTACTCCTTTGCTGTTCGTATAAGGAGCGAAGAAGCAGTTTTCTCGATACAACATAGTAGAACTGTTGCGATGCAGAAAAAAACCAAGAAACACATTCAATCATTCATTAGTCCTATAATTTATTTAAAATAATGGTCCGATCGATAGATACGACGGTATAATGCAATTATAGAGGTCTGGATGCTCAGATTATTTAGAGGACCTTAATAGATTGATTATTCAGGAGATGATCAAGAATTCTAAGCTGGCAAAATCGGGATTGCGGTTTCTAGTAGCCTTAATAGGCTTTTTGCGAGGATTAAAATAGGTCCTAGGTCCAGTAGTTGTAAAATAAGAAAATAAATCTATTTATTGATATAGGCTTTCAAGCTCTTATAAATCGTATTAGTAATGATTTTGAAGTGAAAACTTCTTTAGGCGCGTATCATTGAACTCGCGACACTGTTACCGACACCTCTGTATATAAGTATCTACATTTTTTGGCCCCGTTTACACGAGATGTGAGTTTGGGTTATTGATAATTTAACTATATATAATATAACATATATTGTGTATATACGTAAAACATAGATATATTCTTGTCAGTTGGCTCTCCTGGAGTGAAATAATATTCTTTTTTTTTTAATAAAACAGTAACCCTGACTGCCACGCAGTAGGTCGTGGGTTCGATTCCCGCCCAGAACACCAACAAACATTTGCGTGCATGATCGAACATGTCTGTTTGTTATGTGTATTTAAAAAAAAATGTTTAAGTATTATATGAGTTGTCTGGTTTCCATTGCATAAGCTCGGCTTGGTTTAGAATCAGGCCATGTGTAATGAATGTCCCGGAATATGTAACTTTAAATATTTTTATTAATTTCTTTTTACATTTTCTACGGACTCTTAGTCCGTACTCTTTGAAGATTCTACGATCAATTATTTTAAGATTAATTGTATTGTGTTTTTATAAATTAATATACTTTAAAGACTTCACTACATAGTATAAAACTAAGTCGCTTTCTCTGTCCCTATGTCCCTATATCCCTATGTATGCTTAAATCTTTAAAACTATGCAACAGATTTTGATGCGGTTTTATAGATGGAGTGATTGAAGAGCAAGGTTTTTATGTATAATACATGTGGCATCCTACGGGAACGCGGGTAAAACCGCGGGGGACAGCTAGTTTACAATAAAAATAGGTAGCTAAAAAATAGATTGTCAAATAAGCAATTCATAGCCAAGGGTTATTAGGCACAGGTATTTCTTGAATAGCTTTAAGTAGTTTGTTAAAGTTCTAAGAGAGCGAAATGTTTTGTGTATGTTTACATTATGTTCTGCTACACACATGAGTTTTTTTTATTTTATTTAGTAAAGACTTGCGTGTGGCCGTTGACTGACTCCAGAAGGAGTCATGACGAGGCTAAGGAGTTAGCACGCTTATCTAGAAAAAGCGTATCATAATCGTGAATTATCATGAGGGTCGTAGAACTTTTTAGGTGGCGTAATTTATGCACGACATTTTCCGCACGAACATTTTTAATGACTGTTTGGTGAAACAATTTAACTCGACAACAAAGTTAATTATCCGCTTTACTAGAACACTTATAGTTGAGAATCTGTTGCCTACACTTCGGTAGCAGCACTAGAGAACCAGTTTCTATCTAGTCTTTGTGATCTTGCCATATCCGGGTTACCAGAGATCGGAAGTTATAAAGTTCGTTTGTAGTTATTAAGTTAATAATGATATTAATTCAAAAGCTATTGAAGTTACTGCCGGTTAGGAACTTAAACTGACAAATACCGGTAAACAAAACTCAGTAATTAAATGTTTTTTGGGTACCGTACCCAAGACTCCACTGTCCGTCTGTCTGTCTGTCTGTCTGTCCGTCTGTCACCAGTCTATATCTCATGAACCGTGATAGTTAGACAGTTGAAATTTCCACAGATTATGTATTTCGGTTGCCGCTATAACAACAAATAGGTACAAAAAACCCAGAATAAAATAAATGGCAGTAATAAAAAATTATGAAAAATTATAGACCAAAGTATGTGAGGAGGTTATGTTGACTTATTTTAGAGAATATAGACACGTTGTTGTCTCACGCCATATGTTGGCCGTGTACTTGGCGCGAGACCCGATTGTGTCTCCGGGTAGCTAAGGGGGCTCCCATACAACAGATATGATTTTGTGCCGTTTTTATTTATAGTATAGGTAAGTAATTTTCGCCCCGTGCTTTTACCCACGTCCCCGAGCGTTCATACTCTTTCTCGCCATAAAATATTCTGTATGTTATTCCAGGGTATGGTCTATCTATGTGCCAAATTTCTTGCAAATCCATTCAGTAGCTCTTGCGCGAGAGAGTAACAAACATCTATATATCAATCCTCACAAGCTGTCGCATTCATAATATTTGTAGGATTATCTTGGCTACAATTTTCATCGCCACTTCCTTCTTTTTGAAGTTTCTTATAAACCACAGTATAACATCTTTAACATGTACCTTATATTCATCTCTTTTCCGCACGCAATCCGTTGAGCAATGTAAGATCCCACCAAAAACATAAATGTAAAAAAGGAGAGCCAATTTCAATACAAAATTATGCTTGGCTGAGAGCTTCGCCGCAAAAAGAATGGAGATCTAAATGAGTGCCAAGTTCTATGCAAAATCCTAAAATGTATTTATAGGAACAAAATAACACTATGAACAAGTATTAAACTCTATTTCTTTGCTTTATTGGATACCTATAACCATTGCTGTTATTTAAAAATGTAAGATCTTAAAGTAGGTTAGATTTGACTTGGCCAGTTTTCATTATATCAGTCATTTATTAGTCATCATCGGCGCTGGCTAGCCAGTTCCTTTGCTTGAACTTGGCTCGACACGCAGCCGCATGTCTAGATATAACACATCGCATACAGAGTGCGAAAGAGACGCACGCCCTTAATCTCAGTATCTCATGGTTATCATTAAGCTTCACAAAGGAGCTGTGATGTGACAATCAGACGGTATAGTCACGGTAGAACAACGACACGCATGTTTGTGGCACTGTTGACGTGTTATGATGTGTGAGGCTGGAGTTGTAGTGGTAGCGGAAGAAGTCATACTCAATAGATAGATGTTAAAAAAAAAAACATGGATAAAGCCCATTATGCGAAACAGTATTCCCAATGTATTGATGTTCGTTAATTGAACAGATAACTTTTTAATTTTGTAAAGGTAACTTCTTATGGCAGGGCTTTGAAAGTTTTATTCGCAACCTTTTTGTGTAACGAAAAGTAAATGAATATAAATAAATATCCTGGGACATTCTTTACACATGGCCATCTGGTCCCAAACTAAGCAGAGCTTGTACTATGGAAACCAGATAACTGATATACTACATATACTACATTTTTTTTTTCTAAATACATACTTATATAGATATTTACACCCAGACACAGAACAAACAGACATGTTCATGCACACAAATGTTTGTCCTGGGTGGGAATCGAACCCGCGACCTTCGGTTTGGCAGTCAGAGCGCTAACCACCAAGCCAACTGGCCTGTCGATGATAAACACAAGCAATTTATGCTATTAAAAAGTCATTTTTTCTGTTTGCTTTCTATTCAGAAAGTTAATTTTTATGTCAGATGTTTGACTAGAGGACATAGCCCTTGCTATGGTTTAATGATTTCTTTCATCAATACCTATCGGAACACATCTATATCTTACTTATATTGTTGATTATGAGGATGGATAGGCGACTGTTTGCTACTCTTTCACACAATAAGTACGAAACGGATTTTAATGAGACCTGGCACCTAGATAGTTTATAAACTGAATTAGCAACTTTATACCGGGATAATACCACAATGTTACTCGGGAATAGTGTAGCTTTCTATCAGTGAAAGAATTTTAAAATAAATGCAGACAAACATAAACTCTCACTCTTTTTATAATATATGTCCCCCGCGGTGTCACCCGCTTTCCCAAGGAATGTAACATCTACCCGCGATAAAAAGTAGCCTATATGTTATTCCAGGATATGCTCTATATATGTGCCGAGTTTCATCCATATCCGTTAAGTAGTTTTTGCGTGAAAGAGCAACAAACATTCATACATCCTCACAAATTTTCGTATTTATAATATTATAGCTGTCCCCCACGGTTTTACCCGCGTTCCCGAGGGATATCACATTTTCCCGGGATAAAAAGTAGCTTATATGTTATTCCATTCATATCCATTTAGTAGTTTTTGCGTGAAAGAGTATCAAACATACATACTTACAATTTCCTCTTTATAATATTAGTATAGATATTGATTAGTAGAATAACATATCTAGAATTCCCAGTCGCACTTTGCGTTCTAGTAAAAAGTACTAAAATTTTATTTATTAGTCGCACGCTCCTAATTCGACAGCAGCTCTACACCTCATTTGATTGATGTCTACGTAATCGATGATCGCACGCTGTACTCGCATAGTTTCAGAGTTGAAACGGAAGATCGTTTAGAAGTTGCTCGTCATTTATAACTTCCGTCAACACATAAGCTCCAAAGCTTTAAAGTTAGTCACAGAAGCGTTATAAACGATTAAGGAATTCTAAAGCTTTTATATATGACAGTTGGATTAGACGTATCTGTAATTTTAACTTTACGTTGTGTTATCGCTCGTGGCCAGCTCTCGGTATATGACTGTCATGTTAAAGTAAATGTTCCTAAACATTTGGCAATGTAGACTAAACTATGTCTTTATTAATATTCATGAACAAAATAAAACCAACTACTGGAAAAATGTTGACTAGAAATGACAAAATATTTTTGAACCGGCTAAAACATTAGTACAGCATAAATTATATACGTTTTTTTATTTTATTTTTAACAACCTAATTATGTAAGTACTTCAAATAAAATTTAATAAAGTATTTTTTTCAAACTTAATTTTTTCTTCTATATATTTATCTACTTAGTAGGTCCATCTAGCTGTCCCCCGCGGTTTAAAAAATAAAAAATGTCCTATGCATAAATCCAGATGATAAACTATCTATGTGCCAAGTTCCATCCAAATCAGTTTAGTACATTTTAAATGAACGCAAACAACATCTATACCTCACAATCTTTCCCATAATATTAGTAGCAAAACATGCTAACAGTATAATTTTAACGTTACGCATCACATTTGTTACTTTACTAAATGTAACTAGATTTATTTGGAATAACATTTAATTGAGTACGAACCGAAGCCCGTGTAACATCACATGCAGTTATTAAATATTTGTTCCAGCATAAGAGGATTGGAACCGCATGGAATATTTTTCAATTGGAAACTTTTACACGAGTAAAGCATTCAGTTCCAGTCGAGTGGAAGTTGAGGCTTGTACTGCGACATACGACCGGCGCTTTTAACAAAACAATTAGGAAATATTAACTGAATTGCATTTCGTTTACCGATTTCGGTTATCTACTACCAAAACTGTAGGGGGATTCGCACTAAACTGCATGTTCTATATATAAATATATTGTCAAATTGTTACGATATCATAATACTCACGGAAACATGGTTGACATCTGAGATAGCAGATAATGAAATCATTGATGATCGTTACATAGTTTATCGGTGCGATCGCGACCGTGGAGCTACCAACAAAAAAGATGGAGGAGGTGTCCTTGTAGCAGTATTAAAGGGTCTATGCTCTGTTAGAATTGCACTAATATCAACATTAGAAACACACATGGAATACATCCTTTTAAAACTTCCTAGTGTTACGAGAGGAAAATACCGAGTTATTTGTGCTGTGTATATCCCCCCCAGAACGCCAGAATCCATTTATGAGCAGTACTTGGATATGCTACAGAACTTCCTTAGTGAAGACGCCAATTTAGAATGCTTTTATTTGCTGGGTGATTATAATCTGCCTGATATTGATTGGGTCTCCTGCAATCACAGCCTGTTCCCGACTTCAGGGTTAATTTGCAGAGGCAGCTCCGTTATCTGCGGGCACTTGAGCACATTTATGTCGTGTCTCAATGCTTGTCAGTATAATTCTATAAAGAATCTGAATGGAAAATTGTTGGATTTAGTTATTACTAACAATGAATGCTCTGTTTCCTTCCCTCATAATTACTTAGTTCACACTGACGACCATCATCCACCCTTCTGTACGTTTATCCCTTATAAATTACCACAAAAAACCATAGTTCGAAAGTCTATAAAGAAGTTCAATTATTTCAAAGGTAATTATGACAAGATAAATGAAGAATTGGGATCCATTGATTGGTATGAGAAGCTGGGAGTAGACCAGCATATAGACGAAGCTTTAGATAATTTCTATAGTATTATTTTTAGGCTAATAAAATTACACATCCCTGTAGTAAATTCGAGATCGGCTAAATATCCAGTTTGGTTTTCACCAGCTCTTGTTCATATATTTAAAAACAAAAATAAAGCTTGGGTTAAGTGGAAGATGTATCGCAATATATCTGACTATGAACAGTTTTCATTATATAGGTTTAGATTCCACATTGAATCTAAAAGGTGTTATGAAAAATATATGAACGGTGTCGAAGATGGTATTCGTAGTAATGTTAAACATTTTTGGACGTATATAGCTAACCGCAAGTCTTCTAATGGAATCCCATCTGACATGAAATATAAAAACCATCGCACCAACGACCCTGAACAAATATGCAACTTATTTTCGGACTTTTTTAATTCCGTGTACGAACAACCGTCTTCCCACAGTACATCATCTTTACATCAGCCTCCATCACCCGATTTTTCTGAAAACTGCTCAATTTTAAGTAATATTAATATTAGTGTTCGTGAAGTATTGGTGGCACTCAAATCTATGGACTCATCAAAGGGACCTGGACCGGATAGACTTCCAGTTGTATTCCTTAAAGCCACAGCAGATAATCTTTGCATCCCAATACAAATACTTTTTAACAAATCACTCAAACAGGGTAGTTTTCCAAAATCATGGAAAACTGCTAATGTAACACCAATTTATAAGACAGGATGTAAGCAAGACGTTGAGAACTATCGCCCCATATCCATTCTGTCAGCCTTGCCGAAGCTTTTCGAAAAGTTGGTCCACAGTAAGATATATCCTGTGCTTCATAACAACATTTTGCAACAACAACACGGATTCGTTAAGAAACGGTCAACTACCACAAATTTGGTCACCTATTTAGATTATTTATTCAATAATATGGACTCCCGTATTCAAGTGGATAGTATATACACTGACTTTCGAAAAGCATTCGACAAGGTTGACCATTACCTACTTCTAAACAAAATTTCGTTTAATGGTATAAGCGGTGATCTTTTACGATGGTTTTCCTCTTACGTCAGGAACAGGACTCAAAGGGTAGTAATTAATGGGTTTCATTCTAATACTATTTATGTTACTTCTGGCGTGCCACAGGGGTCAATATTAGGGCCCCTTTTATTTGTTATATTTATTAATGATATTAATACTTGTTTTCACAATTCCAAAATCTTACTTTATGCCGACGACTTGAAAATTTACCGCCCAATTAAACATTTGCAAGATAGTTTATTACTACAAGAAGATTTGAATCGCCTTTCTGCTTATTGTAGGATTAATAAACTTCAACTCAACCTATCAAAATGCTTCTGTATTCGTTTTACAAAGAATAAAAATCCAATTAAATACCCTTACTCCTTAGAGAACGCAACACTATCAAGGACGCCTCTTGTTCGTGATCTCGGCATCCTACTCGATGAGAAACTGCATCTTGATGCCCATGTGGACAGGGTAGTGAATAACGCTTATCGAATGTATGGTTTTGTCATGAGATCTGCTAAGGATTTTGTTCGCCCCTCAACATATTTATATCTGTACAAGACATTGATACGATCGCAACTAGAGTATGCGGTGCCTGTGTGGAATCCCTTTTACACTAAATATTCAGACCGCATTGAAAAGATACAAACCAAGTTTTTAAAGACTATGTATTACCGCTGTTTTCACTCGTCTACATCATTATCATACGCCAGCTTACTTAAAAGGAACAAATTACTTGATTTAAAATCAAGACGAATTCTTTTAGAGACAACATTTTTGTTCGATCTGTGCAGTAATGTCTATGACTGTATGGAGATACGCAATAGAATAAGTTACATAGTGCCTAGAACCACGGTATGCCGTGGGGTCCGCGCAAGGCTTTTCTTTGCTGTTAACTCTTGTCGTACCAACGCAGGCTTGCGGGCGCCATTGCGCAGGCTTACTGATAGCTACAACAAAAACTTCAACCATATTGATATGTTTGCTTATCCAGCACGTAAATTTAAAAACATGGTGTTAAATAGTTTAATTGGATAAATGCTCTGTATTGGTCACATATATATATATATATATATAATAGGAAGTTATAAGTATTTTATTTGTTATTGTATCACAAATATATAGTTTTGTAGGTTTTAGTATATATAGTTTTATAAGTCGCATGATAGTTTTAACATAATTAAATTTACTTATATTCTGTGGAAAATGCTGTTGGTCACACATTTGTGCATCTTTTTATCGGTATTTAAGTTCAAATGTAATGTGTAACTGTTTGTTTTCCCAAATAAATAAAATAAAATAAAAAAATAAAAATAAATAGTTGATGCCGTCCCGCGGCTTCAGCCACGTGCCAGGGCATCTGTAATTTACTTATTAATTTTTTTCCCGAAAGAATTCAGAGAGCGTAAAATCTTCGCTTCGGAATAATGTAGGGTTTTATCAGTGAAAGTTATTTTTAATTAAATGAGTACTTTTGGAGATTACTTCCTAGATCAAAATTTACAATCGGTACTTTTTTGTAATAGTGTAAGCTGTGGCGTAGCTAAGTAACCATAGGCCCTGGGGCAAAAAATTTAGTAGGGCACCAACTAAAACTTTAAAATCGTTTGACCCCAAGCCGAAGCTTGGGGGCCCGGGGCACTGCCCCATCTAGCCCTCCGGTAGCTACGCCACTGTTTGTAAGTCAAAGTCCGAAGGGCCCTCTGAGCTTGGGGGCCCGGGCCTCGCCACTGAGTCTTTATTATCTATATTAAAGACTTTATTAAAACAACGATAACTTCATTTCTAGAGAATTTCAGCAGCTGAAACTGTACCTGTTTTTAACCTTTTTGTTTTTTATCGTTAATCACCATCAAATTATTTTGTTTTTTTGTTTAAGAATACCTAAAGGCTTAGCTAGGTTTTTTTTTTTTTTTTTTATAATGGACGAAGGTGTTAGCCTCAGATGGCTCTGACACCCTTACGCGGACAATATCGGTGAGCGCTTAGGGCTCTCAACCGAAATACAAAATTTTAAGCAACAGCGCACTGAGGGTGCCCCCTGTGGGGCTCGAACCTCGGGCTCAGGGCGTTGCGTGGGGGGCCTTTTTTAAATCAAAGACTTTACTTTATCTGATTATTAGTGGTTCTTTATTTCATAACAATAATAAAACAAAAAACTCTACAATGAACATATTAAGGAGAGCGCGGTTTCTTACGTCCACGCCGGCGAGGACGGTAGCGAGGCTGATGGCCTTGTGTGTGTGATGGATGATCGCGAGTTGCAGATTCGGCTGCAGCTGTCTGTGCTTTTGTTATGTCGTCGTCAGACTCGGCGAGGGCGTGCCTCGGTCTGCGAATGCGACTAATGCGGGACGGAGTGTAGGACGCGGCCTGCACTATGAGGGGATTTTTATGGTTTAGTGCCCGATCGAAATGGCGGCGACAAGCCCTTTTTATAAATTGCCTGATGGTCGGCAAACCTAAGTCCATGTGGAGATTGAGATTACGCATATACCACGGGGCACCCGTGGCTCTGCGCATGAACTTATTTTGGAGGACTTGGAATCTCTGGATCCGCTTGGGGTCGACGTGTGCAAAAGTTACACACGCGTACGTCATTATGGGGCGTATACACGCGGTATACAGTCTGATTTTGCTTTTGAGGGCCAATTTAGACCTAGCATTAATGAGGAAGTGGAGCCTGCCTAACACGAACGCGGCGCGGTTACGCACCGTGTTAATGTGAGGACCGAAGGAAAGTCTATCATCCAAAGTGACACCTAAATATTTGGCTTGCCTCTCCCAAGGGATAGGCGCGCCGAACATGGTGATGGGTGACGCGGGAAAGGGTCGGTAGGATTCGCGGAAGGCTCTATAAAACAGGATAGCCTGACTTTTGAGGGGATTGATTTCGATTCTCCATTTGCGGAACCACTCGCTTAAGGCGTTGGCTGCGCATTGGAGTCGTTTGCAAAGGAGGGATTCGCTTTTACTTGAAGAGTAAATAGCCGTATCGTCCGCGAACAGGGCCAAGTGAGTGTCACTGGTCCTGGGCATGTCGCTTGTATAGAGCGCAAACAACAGGGGTGACAACACCGAACCCTGCGGGACTCCGGCGCGAATGGGATATGGTGTTGACAGGACGCGCCCCTCGACTCGGTAGCGAAAGTGATGATTCGACAAGAAGTCTCGCAAGATGATAACGAGCCTCGGTGGCACTCCCATTGAGTAAAGCTTAAAAATTAAGCCGTCGTGCCACACTTTGTCAAACGCTTTCGCCACGTCGAAGAAGAGCGCGCCTGTCAATATACCGGTTTGGAATTTACTAGAGATGTGTTCAACGATTCTATGGACTTGTTGAACACAAGAGTGTTTGGTTCGAAAACCAAACTGCTCGTCGGGAATGAGTCTATTAGCATCGGCATATGCTTTAAGTCTGAGATAAATGAGTCTCTCATAAATCTTACCCAAAACATTGAGTAGACTTATGGGACGATAACTGGTGGGCTCGGATCGGGGTTTGCCGGGTTTGCGAATGCCAATGACGTGTGCCACCTTCCACTGTTGTGGAAAGTGGTTGCACGCCAAGGCAGCATTGAAAATGGCCACCAGAAGGGCGATAAGGGTGGGGGGGAAGAGTTTAACTACGCGGTTGGTGATTCGATCCGAGCCAGGGGCTTTACGCGGATGTAAGTCTCGGATGATAGATTTTACCTCGTCAGGAGTAACTAAGGGAATGGGGTCCTCCGCTTCCTCAGTGGCATTGGGGGGGGGCGGGGGCGGGGGCGGGAGGGGTTACTGGAGGGCGACTGCCTCCACGTGACTCGGGTCAACGTGTAGGGAGCTGGGAGTGCACTGAAGCGCCAGGCTGGCGGCTAGGCATTCGGCCTTCTCGTCATCCTCGAACGCGAGCGGGAGATTATTAGGTCTGACAAGGGGGGGCATAGGAGCGACCGTGTCCTTTGTAAAACAACGAGTGAATTGCCAAAATGCTACATGAGAGGGATCGATCTCCTCGATAACTTTTTCCCATCGAGTTTCGCGTACCTCCTCTACACGGGCCTTTATGGCGCGTTGTAGAAAGCGCATGCGAGCTCGTATATGGTCGTACGGTTGTTTGTCATGGATACGCATTATGGCGTTCTTCTCCCTGATCAGTTCACGTACGTCTGCGGGCAATTGCCATTTACGGTCATCCGTATCCGGCACTGTCCGAGAGCAATCGTCAATGTTCGATTGCACGTGACCGGTCAGGGAGTCGATAGCCACAGATACGTCCTGCGCGGTGACTATGTTATCGGGTATGTTATCGAGGTGAACGGAATTGGTGACAGTCTTAAGGCGTTCGCCCAGTCTGTCCCAATTGGTGACGACTTTACTGGGACCACCTCTAGTGGTGGTGTTGTCAAAACGGGGATCTAACGTTCGTGAAGCGAATTCTAATATCACAGGTCTGTGATCTGAGTCTAGCTCGTGCAGCACCGATACGCAATGCAAGCGAAGGCTTACGTTACGCAACAGCGCCACATCGAGTATATCCGGGCGGCGTGACACCGTACCCGGGAAGTGAGTCGGCTCTAAGGGAGCGATCAAATCTATATCTGATGAGTCCAGAATGGATTCTAGTATTTTCCCTCGGGGATTCGTTGCTACGCATTCCCAGAGGGTGTTTTTAGCATTTAGGTCTCCTGCCAGAATGACAGAGGGACCCATTTGCATGAGGGATTCGACGTCACTTTTTAGTAACGTCCTAGGGTTAGCTTCGGTCGAGGATGGCGAGAGATAGGCTGAAATCAGCACTATGGACTCGTGTCCGGTCATGGCGAGCCTACATACTGACACTTCGATGTACCTAAGGTCAGGGGGCGGATCCAGGGGGGAACAGTGCAGGGACTTGTGATAGTAGATCAGCGTCCCTCCGAGCGCTGAGTTGATCCTATCGTTGCGCACTATGTTATAGTTTGCAATTCTAGGATCCCTATGAGAGGGTTTTAGGAATGTCTCCTGCACCAGAAGGAGGTCAAGTTGGTGATCACGCAAGAACGTTGCGATCTCATCGCGTTGACCCCTAATGCCGTTGGCATTGAAGAAACCTATCTTAAGGGATCGGGGCTTTACTCTGCCTAATGGTGTGGAAGCCATTTAGAAGAGTGCGAGATTTTTGACGGCGTTTAGGACGTCCGAATATTGGCTGATGACTTCTATGAGCGCGAAGAAGTCACCTTGATTGGCCTTGATGAGGCCAGCGAACTCATCGACACGCGCGTAGTCGATGGCTTGCGCGAGCCGGCACACAGTAAGGAGGCCCGAACCAGGGGCCACCTTCTGTGCGGGTTTGATGTTGACGGCGCGATTATTGTTTTGGCGCGGCAACGGAGCCGTTGAGGGCCCAGCGGTGGGCTTCGGTACGGTCGCTACGGCGGCGGCGGCGACGGCGGCGGCGGCGGTGGCGGCGACGGTAGTGGTGGTGGTGGCGCTCACGGGAGCGCCTGCTACGGTGGTAGCGAAGGTGTTGTTAGGCGCGAACGCCGATCTAGGTATGGGGGGGCCTGGAGGGGGAGAGGGAAGCGACTGAGGGTCGCGGTTGAGGTTCCTCCAGGGAGCCAACCTCTGCGGCCGGAGGGCCGTAGTGTCGACGGACATGAGTGGGGGAATGGTGGCCCGTTGAGTGGGCCACGGACGGGTGATTGGGCGAGGGCGAGGGGCCTTAGGGCAACCCTTATAATTGGCCGTGTGGCCGACAGTCTGGCACAGGACGCAGCCCGGCGCCTCGGTGGCCAGCGACACGTCCTTGGGCCGGGGGCACGCAGCCGTGCCGTGATCACCGAGGCACTTGACGCACCTGGGTGTTGCAAAGCAGTGCCTTGCAGAGTGGCCATAAAGTTGGCATCTGTGACACTGCGACGGAAAAGCCGTCTTACGGGGAGGTTCAACGTGTATGCCCGATAAATGGCACACAGTGCGAATTTTAAAAATGGCCTTCGCCGCCTCGCTATTATCGAGGGTGACGATGACCATGTTATAAGGGACATGAGGGTTTCCTCTGTACATCCGGTGGACGGTCTGTACAGGGAGGGACTGGGAGACGAGTGATTCCTTCACCTCTTCGGTGGGAATCTCTTTCGGGACGCCCCGGATCACGACGCGTAGTGCGCGTTCCTCGGGAAGAGCGTAGGTGTGGAATGACACCTTACGCTCTTGAAGAAGCTTTGTGAGGGCCCGGTGGTCGTCCGAGGACGGCACCGTGACCTTAATGCCGGTTTCGGCGGGACGGGCGGAAGTGAAATTGATGTGGTCGCGGCGGCGGGAACGGGTGCGGGATTCGCGGTTTTCGCGGGGGCGGGGACGGGTGCGGGGTTCGCGGTTTTCGCGGGTTTAGCGCGGGAGGGGGGCACTGAGGGTGCCTCCTCGGAATCGGATTCCGATGCTGATGCTGCGGACATGGGGGACGGGGCGCGTGACGCGGGGTGAGACGGCGGGGGACTCGCGGGGGACGGGATCACATAGTGTCCCTTGTAAGTTTTGACAAGGTAGCTGTAAACTACCTTGTCATTAAGTATGTCCTCAATGGACAGGACGGGTTTTTTTGTTGAGTCGGCCATAGTGGCCGCTCTGCCTTAAGGGCCGCGTATTTTAGGGGAATTTATGGGACCTACTCTATCGATAAACTATGTGGTTTCGTACCGGGGCGTTCCAGAGAGAAGAAACCACAAGAAACTTCTGGCAGTCGCCCTACTCTAAAACCCTAATACGGAACTATTCCCCGGGTAGGAGCGCCCGGGGATGAGTGATTCCCTCCCGACCGGGTATAGGTCAGGAGGATGTGTCGGCCCTAAGGTGTGAGCCCTAAGCTTGTACACCGCCTGCCAATCTCAATGTGCGGGCGGGCCCTAACAGCCCCGGTGTAGGGATGTTATTGAGCCTCACTCACGGGGAGTGAAGTCTCGCACACCCAAACAAACACCGGAGAATGGGATGATTCGGGATAGGGTAGGGTGGGAGGGGGGAGATAACTGGGGTCGACTAGGGAAGCCCCCAAGGCCGACTGATCCAGTCCCGTCCGGTGTTTGCTTTTTCCTGAGGGGAAAAAGCGAGCGCCCGGGTCACGCTCGAAGTAGCTTCGTTAGCACCGTTAGGTATCCGCTAGTTCACCACGTGAAGCGTGGATTTTACTATGAGTGCCTGAGGCGGCGGCCGTCAAAGTGACGGAGGGCGACGATATTAATGCGTTCTGAAAAGAACACGTTAATACGCCTTTTGTGTCTGAGGCGACAATGGGGCGACTGATTAGCGTCGTTCTGAGAAGAACGCGCTAATCGTCTGATTGTCTGAAGCGACAAAGGGTCGACTATTATCGCGTCCTGAAAAGGACACGATAACGTCTCAGCGGCTGATTGACGGTACGCTATGAAAGCGCACCGACAATGCCGGGAGTGTGTGCGGTGCGTGCAGGTGCAGACCGCAGGTAGGCTGGCTTCTCGGAAGCTCGGACGGGCAGTGGGCGCAGCACAAAGGCAGGCGACCGTGCGGCACGGAGGTTCGGCGTAGAGTCCACATCAACCAACCAACCAACCGCGTAGCTAGGTATTGTATTTATCACTTAGTAGATAGGTAAGAGAATAATGATAGTGCGATATAAAAGACAAGTAACACCATCTAGTATCAAAGATGAACAATCCCACCAACAAAATAATAATGTAACCAATGAACAGCTGACCGATTTCTAACCAGGCCTAAAATATTATATAACTGTACCTAAAATAAAAACTGGCCAGCAATAACGATATTTGGACATCACGTTGACTGCTAATCTAATGAACTAGTTGTAGCCACAGTTTCCGTTTTTACTATTGGATTTTTGACGCGGTACTAGATTTTATCGAAATATGCCAAACCTATCAGCTAACTAAATGTTATACCTACACGGTATTTTCCTGTCGAGGTAGGCATATCACAGACGTTGCTCGGTACATAACGTTTATATAATTAGTAATTTTATAAGTAACAAAACTTATTTCAAAAATTTCGACAAGCCAACTTCACTTGAGAGCCAGTTCCCTTTACCCAGACTTTATGTGTGACAAATCATCACTTACCATGATGACATTGTGATCAAACACAAGCCTATTTATTTCTTTTTATAGAACAGCCATATTTAACCTTCGGCAGGCCAGGTATAAGGATTTAAAGGTTCATCATAACATCACCATAATATTAAATTCATAACTAATATATAGTAAGTCCTTAAAACTAAAAATAGCAAAATTTTACATCTTCCCTTTCATTCTTTTATTCCAGAGCCTCCTACGTGTCAGTCCTCACGATCGCAGCCTTCTCCCTCGAACGTTACTTAGCCATCTGCCACCCTCTGCACCTGTACGCGATGGCTGGTCTCCGAAGAGCGCTGAGGATCGTTGCAGCGCTGTGGCTGCTCTCCCTGCTCGCCGCTGCGCCCTTCGCCATGTACACCACCGTCAGCTACCATGATTATCCTCCAGGTAAGTTTTTGTCCTCACTCCATGATGATCGAAATGTTAATTAGGCCGGCAAACAGGCAGATCCTCCTTAGTGTATGTGGTCACCGCTGTCTATGGACATCTGCAACAACAGGGGCATTCCAATGCGTTGTCGACCCTGAGAAGTGAAGTTGTTAAGTCTCATGTGCCTGTAATTTCTTCCGCCTTACTTTTCCAACCAAAACATAGTGAACATAGTGAAACAAGTGCACTACTGCTTCACGGGGATAATATGTATGGTAATAGAACCTCCCGGCCGAGCTCGACTTCAAAATCCAATTTTTCCTTCTTCATAACATCAAATTTAAACTCTTGTCTAGGTTCAGGCAACGCATCCCTAGAGTCAGCATTCTGCGCGATGCTGGAACTGCCCTCCTGGTACTTGTGCGAGCTCAGCAGCTTCCTGTTCTTCATCCTGCCGGGGCTGATCATCCTGTGCCTATACGTCCGGATGGGCTTGCGTATTAGGTTCGTCATGGGGTAAGCATCTTTTGAACACACTACTTCTTTATTCTGTTGATATAAAGTTGAGTTTCCTACTTCCTCACGAAATACTTTTTGAGATGATTTTTTGAAGATGGTCTTTAAAATAAATCCTGAACGTTGATAACTAATGAGATTCAAGTCCTCACTTCTCGGAGAAAAAGTCAGACCACCGTATGGCTTTATATTTCCGAACAATGGAGGCCGCATTAATATATTCAGTCACAGATAAGCAGGACAGACAAGAATTTTGAATGAAATACTATTATATATACTTTGATATAACGGTATATAAGTGGCCACCTACGAGGTGTAAAATGAATATAGTGCAAAGCAGCAAATTCTATGTTCAGGGCATTAACAAAATATGACGCAAATTTTTGTAATTTATTAAAATTTTATATCCGTCATGAAAGTTAGTGCAATTAAAAATAAGCTTTATAATGTGCAGTGTAACGCGCATTTATGTAGACGCTACACAGCAACTCCTATAATTTTTAGTTGGCGTGATGAACTTTGACGTATAATTTGTCAAAAAATACATAAAAATGAACAAGGGACATTATTCAGAGCTGCTCGGGTGACAAACGGGTCGGGGCGTCTATGGAGCGAAATTTCTTCTAGTTCGTTGTATTTAATTTCCATTTGCATTGAAATACTGGGACTATTATCAACATACATTTTATATCAGAATTGTTTCTGATCAGGTTTCAAAAAGAAAAAAAGATTTACATTTAAAAAAAATTCACATGAATGCGGTATTAGAGCATATAACCTAATTGACAACTAACGATTAAGAACACACCAATAACTCCTATGAAACGCATAATAAAATAAAAATTGCCTTTTTAATTTACATGTCGTGAAAATAATTGGCCAGTTGGCTTAGTAAGAGACTGACTGCCACGCCACAGTTTCATTCGATTCTCACTCAAACATTTGTGCAAAATATTATGCTTGTTTGTTCTGTGACTAGATTTAAAAATGTATAACATATTTAAGTATGTATTTGAAAGAAAATTAGAATTGTATATTTGTGGATACGGTCACGCTTGTTAGCTCTGTCAATGTTTGGATGCAAAATATATAGTATATCAGTTATCTGTTTACCATATTACAAGCTCAGTTTTGGAGCAGATGGCAGTGTGTTAAGAATGTCCCTTAAAATGAATGAATTAATTATTTATTAATAATCAATTTAGTACAACAGATTGAAATCTAAAAGTATCGTATGGCAGTGTGTTATGAATGTCCCTTAAAATAAATGAATTAATTATTTATTAATAATCAATTTAGTACAACAGATTGAAATCTAAAAGTATCGGAAAAAAATCTCATTTGTCAATGTCGCTATAATTTTGTTTACCCATATTATCACCATACGAATTCCCCGTCGTTTGTTACTCGGACTGAGTCAGACATGGCCGGTGACCTGTACCTCTACCATGAGTTGCTATCGAAACTTACTTTAGTCACTAGCAAGTAAACTACTATCCATACAGTATTTCTCGATAGCAACTGTAAAATTTGTGACTCATGGTACCGAATTTCTATAGCAAAGGCTAAAAAACGTTACTCGCTTGTGTTTACATTTCGATAGGCTTTTTACCTATCGACTCGTACTATCGATTTAGTTCTTTAGGTGACCGCTAGTGGCGCTGTACACATTTTCCCTAGAAATGTTTTACGCCGTCGCTAGCGAGTACGTACGTTAATAACTCATGGTAAAGGCACTGGTTCATATTCGAAATGGGCAAATTTAATTCAAAAACTAATTTCCTATCTACCTACTAATATTATTAATGCTAAAGATTTTGAGAAGGATGTTTGATAGTCCATCACGCAAAAGCTACCCAACAGATTTGATTGAAACTTGGCACATATATATAGCATGCTTATATATGTATATACCAAATTATATAGATGACTAGCTGACCCGGCAAACGTTATTTAGCCATATTTATTTTATTATAAACTATACATGAAAATTTATCGTACTACAATTATTATATTCGATTGCCATCTAGCAACCCTATTGCGGAACTGTGGATGAAACAGAATAATCTAAAAATCGCGATTAAAAAACAGGAGTTGATCGTAGAAGGGTGAAAGTTTGAAAATGAATGTATTTTTAATGCTTTATTAGAAAAAAATTAAAAATGTTGTCCAAAAAATATTAATAAAATGTTAGGGGTGGACAACCCTAATCACTTAGGGGTATGAAAAATAGATAGTATCCGATTCTCAGACCTTTTGAAAATGCATATAAAATTATATACTATATTATATTTTTATCCCGGGAAAATCAGGAAATTCGGAGCAGGAAAACCAAGGAGGACAGCTAATGGGAAACTTAATAAATTTGAGATATTAAAATTTTATTAATAAGATCGAAATTCAATCAAACTTTCATACTCAAATCTGTCGGGTCTGTCAATTATTGCGACGTTGCCATTCCTTCCGCTCTTATACCTTCTTACAATCAATATCTACATTTTTACTTTTACAAAAGCGGACGGGTATTCGGGTAAAAAGGCGGACCTGGAAACGACCCTTAACTGCGATTTTATGAAACTTGAAGCATGCAAAAAGAAAATGCAAAAAAAACTTTTTCCCTGTGCCCAAGAAAGACTTTTCTACTTTAAACCGTAAAGACAAACTCATATTTGAAATAATGGTTACTTAATAATGCTTTTATCATTTAGGGTTCCTCTAAGTTAACTATAATAATAATCATTTATTCACATAAAAAGTTTTAAACACGAATACAATTTACTGCGGTCCCTGCACTAAGCACAGCTTGTATCGCAGGAGACCAATAACTAAAGTTGAATACAAGTTTTATTCCTTGAGAACGTTATCACTGTAGGGAATATTCTGTGTTTTTAATATTTCATTACAGCTAAAGCTAGAACAATGTAATTTTGCATTAGTGTTTTCTAATGTACCTAAATTCCAGAACATTGTATCCACTGTTTCCCAATATTTACCGGTCAGTTGGCTTGGCGATTAGACCTTAATTGCTATGGCACAGGTCGCGGGAACGATTCCAGTCCAGGATTAATTTTGGGTGCATAGACATGTCTGTTTGTTCAGTCTCGGTGTCAATATTTATTAAGAAGAAAATACTTGTACATTTGTAGTATATGAGTAATCTAGTTCCCATAGTACAAGTTCTGTCTAGTTTGGGATCAGATGGCGGTATATAAAGAATTTTCCGGGATATTAAATTTATTTATTGATCGCTATGGCCGATGGGTCTTCGAAAGGTAAACAATGTCCCTAAATATTGATATTTTTTTTAAATATAACTTACTAGCACTCCCCCGCGGTTTTACCCGCGTTCCCGAGGGATGTCACATTTTCCCGGGATAAAAAGTAGCCTATATCTTATTCCAGGATGTGCTCTATCTATGTGCCAAGGTGCATCTAAACCCATTTGGTATTTCTTGCGTGAAAGAGTAACAAGATAACATAAACCAATACATGCAAACATTCGCATTGGAACCACTGGTGACTCAAAATACAGGTATCCACCTAGTTGTAGTTGTAGTGAGAGTCAGAGGCAAATCGATTTTGAACATATAATTTTATAGCCTGTCTCACTGTAATTGTCACATATTATACATTTTATATTTGTATCTGGCTGATTTAATACATTATTATTATTATTTATAATATATTATTATTTAATACATTATTATTATTATTTATAATATATTATTAGTAGGATTTTAGCAAGTACATTTTCGACAGTTTTCAGCCTGTATTGATTGAAGATGACTGATATTATGGATATAGTCAGGTATCTTATGATTATATTTATATTTTTATACTGTTTAGTGCTTAACTATTGGTAATACTTATTCTATAACAAGCTTTCAGAATTATTAACTGACCAAGGACATTAAACCGCCGCATTGTGCCGTTTACCGTTAAGGAAAACAGCCATAACTTGAAACATTAAGATGAGCTACTGATTAAAGCAATATGATACCAACCTGGTAGTATAAACCTTTCAAACAAAAAAAAATATAAACCAAACTAGTTTAGTTTTACAGAAAAAATTAACGTATAATGCAATCCACCCACTGTTTTTGAAGTCCGCCAAAAACTTGACAGTGGAACGACAAGAACACCTATCTACCTTTTAGAAACCAGTTATCAATGTCACAACCATATACAGGAAATGAATTCCCAACTAAAGTTTATTCTGCGGCGGTAAACTGAAAATCCACGGAAATGCCATTCGAGGAAAGATAGCTTTACAACATTCGAGTGGATATCTCACGGAAACATCGCATCGAAAACAGACTGCTAAAGTCAAGTTTATTTTTAGTTCACGGTACCTACTTACTATTGAGCCGGGGCACTGTGCATTGGAAGGATCAATATTTTTCCAATTTTCCGGCCAGTCTTTCCAAGCCATTGTTATTTTTATTTTAGTCACACAGTTTTTGTTAATAATTTTGTGCATTTAATTTGAGTACATATGTCTTATACTAAAAAAATATTCTTCTATGTTCAATAAAAGAATTATAAATAATGCCGTGGTTTTCCCAAGGGAGTACAGCATGGGGTTCTTCAAGAAGGGTGTGAAGAGATTTTTGCAGGGTCGGCAACGCGCGAGTGATACCCACGGTGTTGCAAGCGTCCATAGGCTGCGGTGACCGTTTACCATCAGCTTGTTTGCTACCTTAGTAGTATAAAAAAAAAGAAAGTCACCTATGCTAAAAATTCTCAAGTCATCCACTTACTAATGAGCACAGATATAATATATATTTTAAGAGAGTCTTACACTAGACTACGTCTCTTTAGTAGACAAGAGAGACTTCCACTAGAGTATAATAAAAAAGTACGAGTATTTTTTACAGAGGACCTAGGTCAAATAAATCTTTCATTCAATAATTTTATAACACAAACAAAAGCAAAAAATGTTCAAATTGACCATTATACTATCAGAAAAGTGTTGTGTTTATTTTATTGCTGATGTTTGTGCATTATATTTATTGTTAACCGACTTCTAAAAAGGAGGAGGTTCTCAATTCGTCTGTATTTTTTTTTGTCGTCGTTTGATGTAAGTTGCCAAAATTATTTCACTGTCGGTAAGGTCCTTTAATGTTTTATTAGCATCTTTGATTCAAGATTTTCCTATTGTTTAAATTGAAAACGGAGACAAGAGTTATGAATTCAAATGCTGGATTGACCTTTCAGTGATGGAAAACATAGTAAGGGAAGCGTAGAACGGTAGTAGGGTACTTTGTACCCATCGTCCTAGCTACCGCCGTATTTTTGTGGCAGCTGCACTTGAGATTTTCAAGTTAATAGCATTTCTAGTTGCTGAGAATAACGGCAGCGATTTACAGACTGATTTAAGTCTTATCTTCGTAAGGGTTTTTTTATTGTTTTGGTACGGAACTCTGAACAAACAATTTTCAAAGTTGCAACATAAGAATAAATTAATGTTATGATCCATCATATTTGTTTTACGCAACAATACCAAAGTTATATAATTATACGAAATTGCTTTGGTATAAGTGTAAGCGGTTTATTTATGGTATTATACGAAATTGCTTTGGTATAAGTGTAAGCGGTATATTTATGGTATTTTGTTGATACCTACTGTACAATTATTATTATTAATTTATTTTTGTAATTGTTGTTTTTTTTTTGCTACGTTACTTGTTTGGGCTTTCTGTGATGTCCTATAATTGAAGAAGCACTAGGTGTATAAACGTTGTTATTATTGTTTTAAATGTGAGATGTATTCTTTGTTGGACATCCAAATAAAATAAATAAATAAATTTGGTATATCTAATTTAATAATAAGTAGTTTAATATAAATAGTTTGGAGTTGATCATACCAAGAAAACACATTGTTTCATACAAATTTTGCAACCCCGTTTTTTTTACTCCTTAGGGAATGAATTTTCAAAAATCCTTTCTTTGTGCTCCCCTACGCTATAAAAGAAACCCCAATTGTATTTAAATTTAAAGTTACTAAACCTTATAGTTTAGGCCCTGCGTTGATATGTCAGTCAGTCAGCTTCTCCTTTTATAAATGTTCTAGCTGTCCCCCGCGGTTTCACCCGCTTTCCCCAGAGAAGTAACATTTTCCCGGCACAAAAAGTATCCTATGTTACTTCTAATACCACCAAGAATACGTGTACAAAGTTTCATGATGATCGGTTAAGTAGTTTTTGCGTGAAAGCGTAACAAAACAAACTTACATTCACATTTATAATATTAGTAGGGATGTACCTATATAGATTGTAGTTCTGCCCACGACTTACGAGTAATCACTTTAAATGAGGTAAATAAATATAAATATCCTGGGACATTCTTCATACACGGCCATCTGGTCCCAAACTAAGCAGAGCTTGTACTATGGAAACCAGATAAGTGATATACTCATATACTACTTTTTTTTTTTCTAAATACATACTTATATAGATATTTACACCCAGACCCAGAACAAACAGACATGTTCATGCACACAAATGTTTGTCCTGGGTGGGAATCGAACCCGCGACCTTCGGTTTGGCAGTTAGAGCGTTAAGGTTTGGCAGTCAGAGCGTTAACCACCAAGCCAACTGGCCTGTCATAAAACCTTTATATTATATTAATTAAGTATTAATAATTCTTTTTCGTAAGTTAATTTGATTAAATAAACATGCTACCCCAAGCTTCGTTCCAGTTACATGTGAAAACCCCATAAAAATCCGCCTATTAGTTTCAGAGATTAGCGTGTTCTAAAAATGGCCTATACTTTATTTTTGTATTTTATTCCAAGTATTCCGACAAACAGGCAGACGGTCCACCTGATGGTAAGTGGTCACCGCCGCCTATGGACATTTGCAACACTTTATTATTTACTAACCTAACCAGGAGCATCGCCCATGCGTTGTCGGCCCTGAGACGTGAAATTAAGTCTTAAGTGCCTGTAATTTCAACGGCCTCCTTACCTTTCTAACCGAAACACAGGACCAGCTCTGCAGTAAGAGATACGGTACTAATATTATAAAAGCGAAAGTTTGTATGTATGTTTGTTACTCTTTCACGCAAAAACTGCAGAACGGATTTTTATGAAACTTGGCACATAGATAGTATATTAATAAATAAATATCCTAGGACATTCTTCACACACGGCCATCTGGTCCCAAACTAAACAGAGCTTGTCCTATGGAAACCAGATAACTGATATACTACATACACTAATTTTTTTTTAAATACATAGTTATATAGATATTTACACCCAGACAGAATAAACAGACATGTTCATGCACACAAATGTTTGTCCTCGGTGGGAATCAAACCCGCGACCTTCGGTTTGGCAGTCTGAGTCACTAACCACCAAGCCAACTGGCCTGTCAAATATATAATATAACCTTGATTGATACATGGAATCCACATTTTCCCGGGAAACTGTTACATTCCACGGGAATACAAGTGAAACCGTAAGAGACAGTTAGTATATAATAGTATTCAGTTACTCTGTCTCAAGGCAAATATTTTAATAGCTGTCCCCCGCGGCTTTACCCGCGTTCCCGAGGGATATCACATTTTCCCGGGATAAAAGGTAGCCTATATGTTATTCGAGGTGTGATGTCTTTTCTATATTCCTATTAATGTCTGTTCTATGTGTTCGTCGTATGGGTATATCTCGGGAATCAAATAATAGATTATATGCACTATTGGAGTTTATTTCCAAAACGTGCGTCTACGAACCGAGTGTAACAATGACTAATTGACTGGCCGCTAAAACATGCTTGTCGCAGCGTAATAAAACACAGGATATGCTCTATCTATGTGCCAAATTTCATCCATATCCGTTTAGTAGGTTTTGCGTGAAAGAGTAACAAACATACATACAATTCCTTCCTCTTTATAATCTATACTCGTATATATAAAAATAAATCCCTATGCCGGCTGGACCGATTTCGCTAATTCTTTTTTTGTTGTGTTTGTTAGTGTCAGGAGAAGGTTCGTATGAAAGAAAAAAATTAGAAAGATGCGTGGAAAATTTGAAAATTTAAGAAAATATAACGACCATATTAACTTTTCTAAAGTAACCTTACCGTTTTTTGACAAAATATCTCTTATAATATAACCTTATGGTGTTTGACATAAATGTCAGTCGTTTGACAATATCTTATAAAACAGAGGCATGGGTCGGAATTATATTGATAAAATAATTAATTTATAATTTTTAATTGCACATTTCACTGTCGATTCGAATTCAATATTCATAGTTAAGACAGGACAACGTCTGTCGGGTCAGCTAAGACACGTAAGACGCGGCGTTTCTCCGGTTTCATTATAGTACTTAATGGATAGATAACTAGAAGAAGATAGATGTCTAGACACTGCGTGTGTTCGTAATATATGAGTTATTTTAAGCGTTGATCAACTATTTTAACCTTTTGTCAAAGGGCCTTTATACTATTCTCACAAAAGCTTTTAGGAGATAGTTCTCAATTAATTGTCTCAATTCTATATCAAAAACTTAAAGAATCGTCTGTGTCTATAGCTTTGTATGTGTGTGTTAGTTTATTACCACCCATCTCCGTAACAGCGGATTGGAATAATAAAATTTGGCACAAACATAGGATAGTGATTGAATTATATCCCTAAAAAACGCTACGTGAGTGCAACCAGGGGAGAGAAACTAGTGTATTTAGTAATAATAGTGTACATTGTAATTGAGGTCTTTTAAGAATTTAATTCGATTGACATTATCATTTTGTATAGCGAACTAAAAAGGCGCGATAATACTATTAAATAACGCTCTTAGGGAGCCAAATTAAATTTAAAAACAAAATAAATAATATAAGAAACCACTTGAAAAACAATTTTAATAATGCCCCAGTTAAGAGATGAAAAACTTTAGAAATCTTAAACGAAAACTAAAAAGCGCTTTCATAAAAACTATTACTTAAAAACCAAAGCCGGCGGATCTGTAAGATATCCTTTGCTTAACTGATGTCATTATTCGCGAATGGATCAGTAAATTAAACTTTAAAAGAGTTGGGCCATATCTATTAGGACTTTAGCCCTTAAGGCTTTGACGCAAGATTGAGTTTCGCACCAACGGGCTGGGGATAAATCCTTTTATCTCTATAAATGGTTTGGGGCTTAATGTGTCCCCAGCCTCGTGGTTTATAAATATAATACAAATTCACGGTAAAGTGATTCTGTTTATTTAACTACCAACTGATATTATTTTCAATTGTTTTCTATCTAATATATAAAATTCTCGTGTCACAGTGTTAGTTACCATACTCCTCCGAAACGGCTAGATCGATTTTTATGAAATTGTATATACATATTCAGTAGGTCTGAGAATCGGCTACTATCTATTTTATATACCCCTAAGTGATTAGGGTTGTCCCTTAACATTTTTTTTAATTTTAAGACAAAAAAAAATGAACTTTATTTTGTTATAATGTGGCATTAAAAGAGACATAAAACTCAAAATTTTCACACTTCTATCACCAACCCCTATTTTTTAAACTATTTGTTTTTATAATAATTGTACTACGATTAATTTTCATGTATAGTTTATAATAAAGTAAATATGGCAAAACAACGTTTGCCGGGTCAGCTTGTACTAATATAAAAAAGAGGGCATGTTTTGTGAGTTTGTTTGTATGTGGAAAGAAATCTCCGAAACTACTGCACCTAGTTGAGAATTTCTTTCAGAATATGAAAGGTGCTTTATTTCAGGTGTACATAGGCTATATTATAATATCGGGATAAACTAAATATCTCGGTAACACAGGTGAAACCATTTTACCAATTATGCCGCATATTTTGGCACAAGACAATCAGAAACTATAGGCTCCTTCCCGGTGATCTAGAACCATGAAATTAGTGAGAAGCAATGTAAGCACAAGTAGAGGGTTAAATCTGTAAATTTTCGGACCGCGATTGTGGTAAAACACATATACACATACTTTAGCATACGGCGGTAATAAAAACCCATTTAAATTAAGATTTTAAATCAAGACAAATGTCAATATATTTAAATGTAAATGTTAATGTTCATCGTAAATAGGTCCTCACGATACAGGCATGTTGCCTAGTGTGAAGGCCATAGATATAATTTAAATGTAAAATTCTACCAGTGATTAGCATGGTGTTGGAGACCACGTCATTTGTAGGTTTATTCTTCTGTTAAAATGATAATACAAATAAAACTTTTTCAAGTTCAGTAAGAAAGAAAATGAGAAAACAATTTGGCAAAAATAGTTCTTTACATCAGTACAGTAACAATAAAACAAACCCAGACTCCCAAAATTACATTACATAAATAAAGATAAAAATGAGTTGATAAAAAAATGTGTCTGAACATCGAATTGCCATCTAAGTACCAATTGTAATCTCAATTTCTTTGCTTGTTATCTGGTTTAGTGGAGCATTAAAGTGCTATCTTTGAAAGGTATCAACATTTGTTTTTAAAATGGAGAAACCGTCCATAAGCGTGACTAAGAGAGAAAGTAGAGAGTTTGATTAATAGAGCTCTTAGTGCAGAGTTCGTCGGGGAAGTACTACCTTACCCATTTCTGCCGTGAAGCAGTAGTGCACTTAGAATAAAGATAAGGAGTAGGTCAAATTACAGGCACAGGGTCGACAACGCATTAACGATGCCCCTAGTGTTACAAATGTCCATAGGGCGCGGTGACCACATACCATCAGGTGGACAGTCTGCTTGTTTAGCGGTCCATGTAGTATAAAAAAATAAGACAATAAGATGACCAAACAACATTTGTCATAGTTTGCTATTGCTACCTCATTGGACATAATGGGTTTTAAAATACTCTTTTTGCCCTGGTTTTTTTCTTCCCTTTTTGTTTTTTTTTTTATGCCACTTGGGCCGACAAACAAGCAGACAGTCCACCTGATGGTAAGTGGTCACCGCCGCCTATGGACAGTTGCAACACTAGGAGCATCGCCAATGCGTTGTCGACCCTGAGACGTGAAGTTGTTAAGTCTCATGTGCCTGTAATTTCACCGGCCCCCTTACCTTTCTAACCGAAACACAGTAATACAATTGCACTACTGCTTCACGGCGGAAATGGGTAAGGTGGTAGTACTTCCCCGGACGAACTCTGCACTAAGAGCTCTACTACTCTAATGATTTATTTATAAAACCAACAGCTATTTGACAGTACATGTTAAGAATTAAAATTACAACTTATCATAAGACAATTATAAGATTACCTAGATTAACTAAAACAAAAAAAATAAGGAGTAGAAGTGAAACATATATAGGAACAGTAAGCAACTATAACAGTATATAGAGTGATATTTACTTTTTGATTCCATAAATCAGACAGACGGATGAATCATTATGGGCTTTGGTGGGAACCCTAGAACTTATCACTGTAATTATAGGTGCCCTAATATTTGTCGTGGGTGGGAATCGAACCCAACTACCAGCCCTTCTAATTCAGCAATGAATAAAAAGGATAAGCCCCGGTATGATAGAGACAGTATGATTTCTCTCTCTTTGTTGTTTCAGGATAAATTGGTTATTTAAATAAATAAGTTGTGTAAGTCAAACAGCTGCCAAATCCACAATGTTAACAAAACAATTTGGTAATGAAATGCGACCCAATTACTTATTTACACATACTCTATCTACCTGTCTCTAGGACGCGAACAGCCTCGAATGAATAAACATAAAGCTGGTGCCACTACAGTAGCGTTGATTCAAACTAGAGGAGGGAGGAGAAATATTTTGCTCTTTTTGTTTTATGTAATTGACTCTTCACTACAAAGGCTTCATGTATCACCCTAACGAACACAACAAGGTTAAAGCAACTTCATTGTTTCGAACTTTTTAAATATATCCTGAGACAATGTTTACACACGGCTATCTAATCCCAAGCTAAGCAGAGCTTGTACTATGGAAACCAGGAGTGAATAGGCAACTAACGGGAAAGCGAGCTCCATCTTCGGCTTCATCTTTACTTACCATCCAGGTGAGATTTAGATCAATCGCAATACCCTCATATAAAAAAACCAAATACCTAACTGATACAAGTCCTAAATATCCTTTTTGTTTTCTAAAAACATACTCTAACCTATAGAAACCCCAAGACTCATAACAAACGAAATGTTCATGCACACTAATGCTTGTTCTGGGTGGGAAACTACAAGTTGCAGAACTAACCAAAATCGTTCGTTCGTTCATATACGGGACCGTAGAAGACCGAAGAAGTCTTCAAGAAAAGATGAAAGGGAACTGGCTAACTAAACCCTAGGCGATGAATAAAAAGCCAGATCTAGTAGTTTTAGTACGAGATTAGGTACATATTGAGTTAGGTTCACCATTATCCCGTACGCATAAGGGTTATAATAGCGTGAAAAGCCTAACAATCGGACGGTAGCTTACCGTATCTACAGAACGATTCATTTGATAAGGGTAAACAATTTTCGAGTGAAAACATTCGGAGCCTTTAACCTTTTGGTTTCACGCGTCGCCGCACTCTAGTGGGGTCATTTCCGGTGCTTTAATGAAGAGGGTACAGTTGAAAAATGGTTAAACCCTCCAAAAGCCTATTATTGAAGCCTAAATGTTATCGGACAGCAAAGATTCATATCTTCACGCTCATTATTTGCGAAGTGGTAGGGGCTCAGAAATGAGTCCTACATTCCAAGATGTATTAAGTTACAACGTGGTATGTTTATAAGCATTAGTATTTTGACGGACCAGTTGGCTTGTTGGTTAGAGACCCTGACTGCCAAACTAAAGGTCGCGGGTTCGATTACCACCCAGAACAAACATTTGTGTGCATGAACATGTCTGTTTGTTCTGTGTCTGGGTGTAAATATCTATATAAGTATGTATTTAAAAAAGTAGTATATGTAGTATATCAGTTACCTGGTAGCCATACTACAAGCAGTACACTCTGCTTAACTTGGGATCAGGTAACCATGTGTGAAGAATGTCTTGGGATATTTATTATTATTAGCACCGTCTCTCGGGCACATTACGCATTCCAGGCAAGTTTGGACGATTTATCGATGTTCGATATTTATTTTCAAGTATCGAATTGGTATCAATAATCGATAAACTTAGCTAGTTCGAGAAAAAAAAAAAAAGAATCTTGACAGGGCCATCTGACCTCAAACGAATTCTATGGAAACCAGATACCCAACGGATATATACCTGCTACTCTTTTCTAAATACATACTTAGGTATATAGATTTACATCCAGACTCAGAACAACTAGACATATCGCGCAGTCGTGGTTTCTAACCCTCATGCCAACTGGCCTGTCAATAATTTAATTAAAAAAGAAAAGGAAGAAAAGAAATTATGAATACTGGGTTAGGTTCCTCGAGAAGAGTTTAATGAGATTTTTGAAGGGTCGGCTACGCGTAATTGTATTCGTTACCATATTATTTTGGTGCTAATAATAAATAAGAATTTTATGTAAACGTAACCAAGCATTTAGAGTATAAAGAAATTAAAGGAATGTATTGAAATTTCTCCATAAAAACTGAGACCTGAACCCCTATTGGAATTAAACTTTTTAAATTGAATCGGTTTTGTCTCAAAAAAAAACGGCCAAGTGCCGCCAACGCCTAGAGTAGTAAACACTCTGTGAAGTGTTTTCAAGTGCAGACCTACTGTTCAAAAGATACAGCCCTGTGATAGATGAACGGACTGACAGCGGTGCCTAAAATATGACATTTGACTGAAGAACAAACAAGTTTCGGTAAAGTTGAAACTCTTTAAGGTGTGACCTTGGACAATTAATAAATCAAGTTACATAATAACATTTTGACAGGTTTGTGTATTTAGGGATCAATCTACAAACCTTTAGAACCACCTGCTTCTTGTAAATCTCTTGAGAAGAAAACATCCTGATTGAAGAAAGAAAGACAGAAGGAAAAAACGTTTATTTAAGGCAATTAGCAAATAATAACAATCAAAAAAACATATAAAAAACCGAAATAATTATATAAAATAAAATAACAAAAAAAAAAAATGAAAACATAACGATTGCCATAAAATGGTCCCAAGTCAGCATGATGCTGGTTGTAAGCCAGCGCTGATCTTCCTTTGGGACCGGTTCGTGACTTCACAACTAAACCCTACAAATATTATAAATGCGAATTTTTGTATGTATGGATGTTTGTTACTCTTTCACGCAAAAACTACAGGACAGATTTAAATGAAACTTAGCACATAGATAGAGCATATCCTGAAGTAACATTTAGGCTACTTTTTATCCCGGGAAAATGTAACATCTAGTTATACCATATATGAATAACATGTTAAGTTATCTAGATCTAACAGGTTGGCTTTGACAGCTAAGAGTGTTAAAGAAAAATTAACCCTAAACCATAATGATAAGGTACATCAGCATCATTATAACAATTAACCATTGTATTAATAGAACCTTATTTCATAAGCAATACAGATGATTTTTCAATGACACATTAAGTGTCGAGAGCTTTAGTATGCTACAATGTCCCCCGCGGTTTTACCTGTGTTCCCGAGGGATGTCACGTTTTTCTCGTATAAAAAGTAGTTTTTAAGTTATTCTAGGATATGTTCTATCTATGTGCCAAGTTTCATCCAAATCTGTCTGATAGTTTTTGCGAGAAAGAGAAACAAACATCCATACATACAAACATTCGCATAATATTAGCAGAATATGAATTATAGAGGTACCATCGCGCGAGCTCTGCTTAGTTTCAGATCAGATAGCTGAGTGTGAAGAATATCCTAAGATATTATTATTCAGCGCCATAACTTATCTACTAAAAGAAATGTTATTCAAGACGCTTTCATATTTTTTACAGCGCGGGTATTGCTTAGAGTTCCCTTCTTCTAAAGAAAAACAGGAACCTTTATAGGATCACTTCGTTGACCGTCTATCTAACAGAGTTTTTGCCAGGATCGCGTGGAGGTATCAAGTTGAAACTTACATCATATACTTTTGTCTGCGGTTCCTCAAAATCAAGCTTCTAAACCCAATTACAAGATACGGCCATTTAAGCCTTTTATTTGATCCCTTTGAAAATCAAAACCTATAGCCTACTCCCATTGGCCTATAATCATGAATTTTGGCAGGTAGCTAAGGCACACAGCACAAGTTAAGTAATGGATCCAAAAATCGTATTTATTTTTGTTATATGGAACTTTCGTTGCACGTGTCAGACTTGAACTCGTCCTCTTTTCTAAATTGAAAATGATTTGAAATTGTCAATACATTCTTACGTGATTTTGAGACTATTTTCATGCTGGCTTACTGTAAACCTTGTACATATACGTGTCATTTTTGCCTGCAGCTCTTCCCAAACGAACAACCCTGGCAGTCCAGGAACGTTGAACGGAGTGAACGGCAGCGTCCATGGGGAAGCGAGGCAAGCTCAGTCCAAGAAAAATATCATCAGGATGCTGGGTAAGAGGATGCGGTGGTAGTTGGGAAATATACACCATCTAACAAAAAAATATATTTGGCTTTCTCGTGATAGGTTGATAGATGAAGGAAGGTTTTTTTGAAACCACTTTGGCCGACGAACAGGCAGACGCTCCATCTGATAGTAAGTGGTCACCGCTTTCATGGACCGCATATGGACATTTGCAACACCATGGACATCGCCAATGCGTTGTCGTCCCTGAGACATGAACTTGTTAATTCTCATGTTTCACCGAACTTATCTTTCTAACCGGAACACAGTAATTCAAGTGCACTACTGCTTCCCGGCGGAATGGTAAGGTGGTAGTACTCCCCAGGACGAACTCAGAAATAAGAGCTTAAAATACTATTCTTAAAATTTTCATGTTGTCCAGTTGATGGTAATATGTACCTATATTGAATGATCAAAACTAGTATATTGCTTATTAAATTTTACTTACTCAGCATAACGCATATTATACATGTAACCTAATTAAATTAGCAAAATGATATTGCATGATGTAATATTACTGCATTAGTGCTGACAAAGACGATGAAGTGGTAGCTAAGCAGCTATATAGCTATATGGCGTTCAATGATACTTGGTGAATATCCGTATATATAATTGATTCAGACGTGATCTTGCGGAAAACCATTGTCAGAATTTCTGTCCGGCGATCGGCGAGGTAACACGTCTGTGGTGCTAGAGCGTCTACTCAGTGACAGCGGGTCTAATACGTCCTGAAGATGCTTCGTGTAGAAGTGAAACACGTGTCGATTTCCTTGTTTGGGACTTGACAGAGGAGGAGATTCAGCGGAATTAGTTACTAGATATTGTTTTTGTATTATCCGTCATACCAGCAAAAGAACCGGGTACTGTCAGATTAATCTGAAATTCTCAGGCCCAGGAGCTTGTTGACAGTAAAGGATAGTTACGTTAATTTGACTGATCGGTCATTAATTGACTATTAAAGTCGTCAATTTAATTAAATGCGAAAGTTATTATTCTGTTATTCTTTCAATAACGACTATACGAATTTGGATTAAACTTGGCAAATACATAGTTTATAACCTAGATCAGTGATGGGCAAAGTACGGCCCGCGGGCAACTCCGGCCCGCGAAACTATTTAGTCCGGCCCGCCGAGGGTCCATCGACATGGATATTATTGGCCCGCTATAACTACGTTTTGACGGTCGAGAAGTATAAAGTAGATTCCACTTCGAAAAATAGATCCATAACCTATAAGTGAAGCTAAACTAGCCGCGTACTTCATGTGTTGCGTACTACGGGCCGCTATTGTTTTTATAATATTGTGAAAAAGCTTTAACACAAAATGCATTTTTTTTATAATTCTGGCCCTCCCACGTTTGCCCACCACTGACCTAGATAAACACAACCGATACTTGTTATCCTGGAAAAATTTAACATCCCTCGGGAAAACAAGAGCTTGTCACATAAAAATAACTTTATTACTACCATGAAAACGAGTTCCATCTATTAATCCAATAGTTTATTGTATTATGTAGTAGATACTTATGACAAAGCGATAAGGTATATTTTTCTATGACAATTTAAACATCAAAAATAGCCTTCAGCGTGCCTAGTTTAGTCTAGTTGAGTCCCAAGGTCCCAACTAATCAATGCTATGGAAATTATTATGTACTAGCTTTCCCTTACGGTTTCGCCCGCGTTCCCGAGGGATATAAAATGTTTCTGGAATAAAAAGTTTTTTTTTTTTTATGTATAAGGTTGATATTTTTTGCGTGAAAGAGTAACAAACATCTAAACTCATAAACTTTCGCATTAATAATATAAGTAGTATGAGGGTGAAATATAAAAAAAAAATCATAGATATAATTTTGTTTCATTGACCGACAAAAGACCTTACAAGCGGCAAAATAGCAACATATAAAAGCTTTTCTAGAGATAAGTCTGAACAGCGTCGCTGATCATTACTCATGTCGTGTGTTGTATAGACATATTACGTAGTGGGGGTTCGATTCTGAGAAGTTAACAGTAATAACGCGTCGCTTTGTCGGGTGATCTGTAGCCTTGTGTAGGTTTGAAGTTTTTGAGAGGATTTTCATAACTTGCTTTACAGCCTATTATAGGTATCTTTGAATTTTATTAATGTTTGCAGATACGCAAATTTAAAAAAGCCATCGCAGAGCTAAAGTACACGTTTTTGCGAAAAGAATATTTTTGGTTACTATTAATTCTTGCCAACGTTAGTATTCATTTTATTCTTCTTAAAATTTTAAATGCGTAGGTTTATGTAAATAGATGGATGGATGTTTGTTGCTCTCTCAATTAAAAACTACGAAACTGTTTTTTTTTATACCACATAGGCCGACAAACAAGCGGACGGTCCACCTGATGGTAAGTGGTCACCGCCGCCTATGGACATTTGCAACACTAGGGGCATCGCCAGTGCGTCGACCCAGAGACGTGAAGTTGTTAAGTCTCATGTGCCTGTAATTTCACCGGCCCCCTTACCTTTCTAACCGAAACACAGTAACACAAGTGCACTACTCCTTCACGCCAGAAATGGGTAAGGTGGTAGTACTTCTCCGGATGAACTCTGCACTAAAAGCTCTACTACTCGAGAAATAATTTGACTGAAACTTGGCAAATACATAGTTTATCCAGGTTTATCCATAATGTAACATCCCTTGGTAACGCGGGTGAATCCGCGTGGGACGGCTAGTATTATAATGCGAAAGTATGTGAGGATTATAATTGTTACTTTTCACGCAATAACTACTGAACGGGTTTAGATGAAATTTGGCACATAGATAAACTATACAAATCTCACAAGCATTTTTTTCCGAGAAATGTAAGATCCCTTGGGATAGCGGGTAAAACTGCAGGGCGGAAACTAGGCTTTAAAATTTCAGTCTGAAAATGAATTCCATCATTAACATCAGAGTTATTAAGGTCGGCTTATTATAAAGAATTGCTAACGAACGGCTTACGTTTAGAAGAGTTACTAATTAGGGTACTTAAATATTTCTGGACATTTATTTATATACCTTTCGAACCGGTATTGGGGTTAGACTATCCAAAAGTGCTTGAAGGCAAATTTGAATTAAAACGCTTTTATTTTGTAGTGAAATCTAATGAGTACAGTTCTTAGTACACAGTTCGACCGAGGAAGTACTACCACCTTACCCATTTCCGCCGCGAAGCAGTAGTGCAGTTGTATTACTGTGTTTCGGTTAGAAAGGTAAGGGGGCCGGTGAAATTACAGGCACATGAGACAACTTCACGTCTCAGGGTCGACAACGCATTGGTGATGCCCCTGGTGTTGCAAATGCCTATAGGCTGCCGTGACCACTTGCCATCAGGTGGTACGTCTGCTTGTTTGTTGGCCCATGTGGTAAAAAAAATGTATTTATTACAAAATATATCTTCAGACCCTTTATCCTTGAGGTAGGCAGAGGTCTCAGTAATAATATAATGCCAGTAGGCTTGGTGGTAAGAGATCCAGACTATCAAGCCGCAGGTCGTGGGTTTGATTCCCACCCAGGACAAAGATTTGTGTGCTTGAACTTGTCTGTTTATTTTGTGTCTGGATGTAAATATGTTTATAAGTATATGAAAAGAGTACGTACGTAGAAAGGGATTATCGTTATCGCGCGAGGGGTTCAAAAAGTAGTGTATGTATTATATCATTTATCCGGTTTCTATAGTACAAGCTCTGCTTAGTTTGGGATCAGATGGCGGTGGGCGAAGAGTGACCCAGGAATGATACCCTCACTCCATATTTATATATATATTCGGGCATTGTCGCCTATCGTCGGGCTCTCTACTAATATGTATAGGTAAAAGAAATAAAGTCTTAAAAGTTTAGTCAGAAAATCACTTTTTGTGTGAATTAAAATCGCGGTTAAATAATATTTGTTTACCGTAGTCAAGAGCCCTCAGTAAAGAAGAAAATGTTTGTTTACTGAAGTTTAAAGGGCTTCCGAGGTAGAACAAGATCTAGCTAGGTATAGATATCGCACCCTCAGTACAATAAGGGCTTAACTCTAAATTTTGCGAAATGGAGTTACAATCATATAGAGACTAAACAAAGTACGCTCTATCCGATGAATAGTAAAACATAGTCAATTTAATGATAGAATAAGCATACAGAACACCAGGACCCACCCTCCCCGCTCAGTGTGAAAGTGACCCAATCAGAGATGTGCCAAAAGTGGTTTCTTGAGTTAAGCCCCTATTGTTCTGAGGGTGCGATATCATAATATAGTCCACACATCGAAGAAAGTTTGCGTTCACTTAGAAAACTTACAACGTGTTATGGTTATGATTAAATATTTAAAAAAAAGGTTTGATAATATTATTTTGTTTAATTTCGTACCATTCACGCAACAAATTGTATCTTGCAGATTTTTCATTGACTTGGGGGATAAGTACTATCTTAGCTGACTTTTTCTGTATTTAGACTGTTGACACACCGATTGTGTTTTGTTTTTGTTAATTATTTTATATATTTTTTCCAATTTTAGCAGTTTTGATCGTCATTTGGATGCGACAAGAAGAATTTCTGTGCGCCAAGAATAATGTGTGTGAGGTGATTGAACTTTCCGCACCCAAATAACCGTTCAATTTATACAAAGCTCATGGTCTAATTATAAAAAGAGTAATCACCTATTTGCCCAACTTAAAAACGTAAGCTAAAATAGTACTTCTTTCGCGTGTGAATAAAATTATATTACAAATAAATAAATATCTTTAGGCATTCTTTACACACGGCCATCTGGTCCCAAACTAAGCAGAGCTGGTACTATGGAAACCAGATAACTGATATACTACATATACTACTTTTTTTTCTAAATACATACATATATATATATTTGCACCCAGACACAGAACTTGTCCATGCACACATGTTTGTCTCATTTTTTCCAAATGATCTCAAACTTTTCTTATAAATAGATGGATACTGTATAATCTACAAGAAATAAATGGCTCTTTCTTTAGTCGTGCTCCTATAATTTGGTTTAGTTTTACATTACCAGTGTCACTTTTACTCCTAAAGTTCCTAACTCTCTCCTCAGCGGCGGTGGTGGTGGCATTCTTCGTATGCTGGGCCCCGTTCCACTTCCAACGGCTGTTCTATATCTACGGGACTAACTCGTCGCACTACCACATCATCAATGAATACCTGTTCTACGTCGCCGGCGGGTTTTACTACGTATCGGCCACTGTCAACCCTATATTGTACAGTGTTATGAGTCACAGGTGAGACATTTTATTTAAGAAAGTAGTTTAATACTTTAGCTCTAAAATACACCCAATCAGAAAATTATGGAATACAAGTTTTAAGCTTATCTTCTCTGTTTTAAAATATAAAATAAACATTAATTTCGTAGTTAAACCGGTAGTTGAACAAGTTAACATTATTAAAACGCTTTTTTTATTTATTTTACCGTAACTATAAAATATCTAAAGTTTTCCAAGCGAACGCAAACTTTTTTGAAAATATGTTGTGTTTTTTTTTTATTGATTAAAATATTATTTACACAATACTTGATTGCCTTTAATAATGCCAACATTCATACTTTTTCTACCCATACTATAAACTAGTTTCACTCTGGTTCCCGAAAGATCTAATGTATCGGCATGACATGAAAGACATATGTTACTAAAAGTAAGATAAAGGACCTTACTAACAGTCAATATGTCCTAAAGTTTTTGAATTTATTCAATACAAAGAAAAATGTAAATATAAAAATACAAAAGTTTTCTCTTTATAATAATACAAAGCACATTAAACACCTTACATAGGTTGTCTTCAGCGTTTGTCTAAACATTACACTGTACAAATGGTTGGTATAAGCTTTATTTATTGTAGCACTTGAAGCATAGCTTTGTTGAGTACACTCTGTATATTTTGTGCTCTCACAAAACGTTGCCAAATATTTGTGCTCGTTGTTTCAAATGCGTATACGTCACTTTATCCTTAATAGAAACAAGTACATGTACAAGCGTACATGTAACTCAGTTCAAAAAACTGCGACTCTTTGAAGGCGCAATGTACAAGTTCCTATAACAAAGTTCCCGTTGAAATTCAAGAACGTATGTATAGATTGAATAAGAGTAAAAAGTTAGTAAAACAGAAGTTAGGCAAGACCGGGTACTGCAAAGTTTCTCATTCAATAGAGGACTCGAACGCACTGGAATAAGTTTTTCACTTCCTCGAATATTGGGGTAGGATAGTTTTGTGTCATTTTATTTTAGATGATGCTACAATAAATTACCCTTTTTGCCACTTAAAAGACTTTCTTCGACAGGTATAAAACGGCTTTCCGAGAAACGCTCTGCTGCGGCAAAGGTAGAAGGAAGAAGAGCAAATATTATCGAGAACACTCTAGCATTCGAGAGACAATGGTCAACCACACCTCTGACGGAACCCATCTTGTTAGAGTCCGCTCCCAAATCCACGAAAGACGTAACCGAATCGATAGGAAAGTTAGAAGATGCAGCTACTATGGAACTGAAACTACAAGCCTTTGCAGCGAGAAATGGAAGCAGGAGTACTATAGAGAAAAAATGCGAGACAGGAACACGCCAGCGTGTAATAATAACGAAAACCAATTGATGTTTAATGACAGTTTTAAGGATATGGAAAGGGATGTTACGTAAAGTAATTGTATTTTATAATGTGGCGTCAGCATAGAATAGGAATAGGAGCGGGCGAAGTGTAGAGCCCGGAGGACCCTCGATTATTAAAAAAACGGGGAGAAATTCTATAAAGAAAAGCCAGATTTTAATGAACTTGGACAGTTTTGTAATCTTAAACGATCCATCGAGAATTGTGACTTTACAATTATACAATACGCTATTTTTTATCACGTAAGTTTAGTAAAATTATTTATGTCAGAATTTTTATTAGACATAATCTTAGTGATCATTAGGCATCGGATATATGGAATATAACTCACAGATTACGGCGTTAGTGCATAAATTTAGCCGTTTTTCTCAATCGTTCCTATTTCGGCTAGCGGCGGGAGGTACGCATAGGGAGCTAGGTAACCGTAAACGAAGTAGTTGGTCAAAATGACAGTTTTGGGCTCATTTCAATTAAATCGAGCATGCTGGCTCTGAACCCCTTTCATTAAACAGAATATCACCCTCGTCTCAACTTAATTCCAAATGTGAATGACTAAATGTCATAGAAAAATTGGAAACTAAAAACCTGGCTCTATGTAAATCAATAGAAATACTGGAAACATTGATCGAATTTTGCGGTCTATGCGTATTTCGACCCTCTTTAGTCCAGTTTAGTTTATTTTTGGCATTTGAGAGTTTTTAGTGCTTATTCAGTTTTTATTAGTGCATATCTGCAAATATATTTTGGCACATTGTTAGGGCATATAATCCGATGTCTAGAGATAAATAATGAGAGCTACATCCCCAAAATTATATCGACTTATAACCTGTATCTTCCTACCACCACCAGCTAGAACTATTCCAATGCCCTATTCTCATGACCTATTATAAAATAATATTTACTTTACTGTATCGGATCGGAAAGAAAGATTATTTTTTCATAAATATTTAGTTGAAACAATTTGAAATTAAAGATAATATAATTAAAGATATCAAGCTATTGTAAATTGGTAATTTTATATTCATATTTCTATATAATACTATTAAACGAGCAATTCTTGAATTTATATATATTTGAACATTGGCATCTCTGAAACGGCTCTAAAGATTTGTATTTAGATAAGGGATGCTTTTTATGTTTATCTATACATATAGTTTTAATTTCTTGAATAAAAGCGAACCCTATGTATTATATAATAATGTTCTGAGAGACAACGTATATTGTGCAATTATTTTTACGATGTAATTTCTTTTTTTTTAATTCTCTTTTATTATATGTACGTATGTAGTTTCTTAACACTACATTTTTTCGAGAATCAGTTTCGAAGTTGTTTACCTACAAAATATATTATGTATGTATATTGTATATAAATTGTGTTTGATAACATAAGATAAGTCATAACTTCGAATTTGTCAAATGTATATAGTGATAAGCTTTTGTGTATATTTAAATGTGTTTTTATGAAAATAAATGTATTGATACGACTTGTTTTATTTTATTTTATTTTATTTAAGAAAATATACAAATACCTACGTTTCAGAGGAAACGCAAAGGAATTTAAAAAAAAATCGAAAATTCAAAACCATTTATGCAGTTTAGGCCTTCGGAGGGCACTTATGAAGGTCAAATTTAAAGTTACTGAAGCTACAACTGAATATATCCTGCATATATATATTTTGAGAACGGTTGAACCGATTTAGCATATTCTTGTAAGTAAATATTCGTAATAGTCCGAAAAAAGGTTTTAAGGAAAGAAAAATTGGAAAAGTTTTCCGGAAATTGGAAAAATCAAGAATTTCATGGTACTTTTTAATGGGATATTACATTACAACGAATATCGGATCAGCTACCTAACCGTCCTACTTATAAATGCGGGAGTATTTGTGGATGGATGCATCGATGTTAGTTAGTCTTATATCGTTGATACTTATAGTCAAATATGAATTTAACAAACTGGTAAATTCATATTTGAATTGAATTAAAGACAGAAGGTTCATTTCCGAACCGGTGGTACCTTTAGTAACTTTGACCGTTACAGTATATTCGTGGGTCCGAACTGAATAAATGATTTTTTTATTTAATTTTATTGACACTAGTAATCAAATAAGTATTGTTGAAATAATGACTTACTATTATCAATATTAAATTGACTAAATTTGTACATTAAAACTATCCATAATTTGACATGATAAGTACACATAAGTAGGTGTTTAGTTAAGGTACCTTTAGTACCTTTAAATTTGACCTTTATAAGTGCCATCCATGGGTCAAAACTGAACAAATGGTTTTGAGTTTTGAAAGAAACATTTTGAATGTTCTTATCCTATTATATTTCCACACTTGCACTCTCTCACTCCCGCCACTTCGCAAGTGCGATAACATTTAATGAATTATATTATAGTGCTTTAGAAGATAAATAGAAAATAGAAGTAGATAAAGAATAAGAATTATTTTAATAATTTCTGACTAACAAAGAAACGTCAACTGTAACCATCTGAGCACATTCAGCACCTGAGTATCAAACCCAAGACCTCCGACCTTTAAAACCGAATTTTATACCATTCAAACAATACTCAAATTAAATTCAAATGTTCCTTCCTCTTCCCAATAAACATTCTATAAAAGTAGCTATTTTGTAAATTTAAGCTATAAATATTTAAGCACTTTTACATTGTTATACCCGTCTCGATGTTCATTTTACGAGTAAAAAGATGAAGAATAAACTTAAAAAGCTTTTCAACAGAGCTTATTTTAAGCTGCGCTCGAAAGCGTACCAGTAACAACATCGGATAATACAAATTGCTTCGGAACAAGCTTGTTTGCAGAATATTGTATGCGCGTAGCTTGTAGCTTGGAATAGCTTTTGCCTATACAATTGGATTTCGCTAAATCCTTCTCGGTCCACCCCTATGCAATCCAGCCCCCTTATTCAGCTAATACAAACTTCGTCGGCGAGCCGCTTCACACAGGCCTCGGAGAGCTTATCTCTCACGTGATTAGTAGTATTAGCGTAGTTAGCGAAACAGACGGAGGCCGCGACGAAACATCCTCGAGTTAATGTAATTTTCCTTACAGAATCGAGCCCCAAGTACACACAATTCTAACATGGTATTTATTTTACTAGAATTGGGTACCAATAGATAAAAATGATATCTTATATCTGTACTAGCTGTGCTCCGCAGATTCACTCACGTTCCCGAAGATTGTAGTTTCTGTCCTTAGAGATAGCGTTGAGAACGAAAAATTATTCGCCGGCTGCACAGATTTCAATGTTTTTTGATTTATATCCATACCAAATAGTAAAATAAGAAATAAAAAAATTACAAACAAATTTACTGAAGAAAAAAATTTTTCGTTATCAACGCGACAGAAACTGTTGTTTCGTCGCGGCCTCCGTGCTCTGTCTGTTTCGCTAACTACGCCAATACGTGAGAGATAAGCCCTCCGAGGCCTGTGCGACTGCGGCTCGCCGACGAAGTTTGTTTCTTGAGTTGTAAATGGTGTAACTAATACGACTTTGTTTAGAACAGTGGTTACTAACCTTTTTTGTACCGGGGAGCACTTTGTCTAAAATTCAACTTTTAAAATCAAATGTAACATGCAACAGTATTTATTTATTGTAATAGAAAATGTATATTTTTGTAGAAAATTTTATTTAGTTTGAATTTACCAAGGAATAGTTAAGGAAAATATTAAATAAAAAAGATATTAATTTTAATAATAGTAAAAACCTTTTAATAAAGTAAAATCATATCTTGAAAAAGTGTCCACAATACCGATGTCACGAAATAAACAGAGATAAGAGTCTTCGCGCCCGGACATATAACCCTCTTTTACCCTAACATTATGGGTAATACACGGGAAAAGGGTTGCGTGATAAGCTGTATGAAAGTTACAAATAACCCTCGGATACAATGAACATAGTGAAGTTAATAATGTACTTTGTACACAGATTTTACTTTTTTATTTTTATGACCAGTAGGCCCACAAACAAGCACACGGTTCACCTGATGGTAAGTGGTCACCACAGACTATGGACATTTGCAAGACATGGGGCATCGTCAATGCGTTGCCTACCCTGAGACGAGAAGTTGTTACGTGTCACGGGCTTGGTACTCCCAGTACTTATGAATCAAAATTCTATTTAAAACTTTATTAACCAAACAATTATCACATTTGACGATTAACCTTACTGATTGACAACTCACGAACAAATATTAGATATAATATACGATCCCGATCTAAATTCGCAAGATTTAAGTACAATTTTGACATTACGTGTATTAAAATTACTGTCAAAAGGTTCATCAATCCATTGATTTTCGATCGGGATTGCATATTAATTTTCACCGTAAGCCTTTATTCATAGAGTAATAATATCTTGGACTATCAGTAACTATGAGTATTTTAACTAAAGTAGTGTTAATGAGTGTAAACTAAAGTATATTGATTGTATTATTTTTCAGCAACTAGTTTGTTTGTCAGGTTGTCATTCGACATAGGCTTGCCCTAGTTCCTTGCACAATGATTAGTAAATTTTAACTCTCTAACCAAATACCAAATAAAGACCAAAAAATCATAAAGCCATTACGTGGAACCGGTGCAGTGTGGTAGCAGAGACGAATATCACCACACCAACTCATCTCTCAATCGTAAATGGCGTCTAAAGCGCATACCGATGACCACGTGCACATCTTGCACCAAGTGGTCAATACAAGCGTTCCGAAAGAGAGTTAGCGTGAGTCAGCCCGCCTGTCGTAAAAACAATCTGCCATATCTCTTGTAATACGTTATGCCCGTGGAAAGGCAACTGATCGGGAACGGGCTTCAATTCTGTAAGGAAAATGACACTAGCTCGTAGATGCTTCGGCCTCTATGCTCCGTCTCTTTCACTAACTACGCAATTATCTGAGAGGTAAGCTCTGCGAGGCTTCCGTGCGCTGGCTCGTCGAATATGTTGTATTACATATGCTGATTAAGAGGGCAGATGATGATGATTACAAGGATTTCTGATCGTCTTTTGTTTCCTTCATTATTCTATAATGCTTTAGTTTACTCCACACCTACGCATTAAGTTCAAATTAGAGTGAACTAGCTGTCGCCTGCGGTTTTAACCGCGTTCCCACGTATATTTAAACCTTCGTCTTGAATAATTTTGTCTATTAATGAAAATCACATCAAAATCCGTTCCGTAGTTTGAAACATACACGGGACAGACAGACGGCGGGATGTGACTTTGTTTCATACTATGTAGTGATAGTCTTCCTTTACAAGCAACTTGCGTGCTATTTCCTTAGTAATGACGCCAGCGCGAAAGATTTGAACCATTGGATTATCAAGTTAGCATAAATAATAATTTGATGTTCAGATAGCCCGTAGGAGATTTAATCTAAACCAACAAAACAATTAACAAACTTTGAAGTAACAAACAACTCCTGGTAAAGTTTAGGAGAAACGGGTCAAATAAATAAGTTTGATGCCGAAAGAAGCTGTGTTTATTGAAATAGCATTTTTTAAGGCTTTATAGAGCGATTTATTGTGTTTGCTGTATTTTTTACCTTAATTACAATAATTACTAATGATTTTTTTCTGAGTCAGTAAAGATGCGCAATGGTATTTATTTTGGTTATGCTCAAAATATTGAATTCTCAATATGGTTGTAAAGTACAGAAGAAAAGGGTTGCCATTCATCCAGGTTTCCGCGGATTAGTCTTATTAATTTGAAACGAGTCCGGGGACCACCCGTTAGTGGTTTTAAAAACTTTCCAAGATATTTTATAATGATATATTGTTAACAAAGAACTAATTTTGATATAAGTAAATAAAATCAATATTTCATATTTTTTTTTTGTTTTACTAAGATAAGATATATTAATAGAAATATTTGTCCGGGATTTACGCTCGAAAAGCCGAGATATTTGAGGTCTTTGTCAACAGAGAACATTTAGCTTTTTTTACTTTTTAGTAACATAATTAGGTCCGCATAAAATTCTAAAAACCTTCGCCATTCCATATTATTCAATACTTCATTCAGACGAGTCTAGTCTGTCCTTTCATTTGTAATTTAAATTCTAATATACAGTCTCAGTCCAGAATCAATTAGCGACGTCCTGTACGAATAAAATAATTTGAATGCCTTGATAATAAACGTCTAATTAAAATCGTCGCAAATCGCAATCTGGTCCCGTTTTGTCAGCTAATAATGTCATTGAAAAAGAAACCCTAATGCTTCAATCATCTAGTATCTTAAAGTTTATGATAGCATCATCATAGAATTAACAATTGGAACTTTATCATACTTGACATAAAGTTCATTTTTGTATGGCATTCGGGTCGGATAAAACGGGCATATAACATTTAAACGACTTTAATACACTTTTAAAACCAAAATAACAATCCTGCTAATATTATAAATGCAAAAGTTTGTATGTATGGATGTTTTTTACTCTTTCACGACAAAACTACCCAACGAATTTGGATGAAACTTGGCACGTAAATAGAAAATGCCCTGGAATAACACATAGGATACTTTTTGTGCCGGGAAAATGTTACATCCGTCGGAAACACGGGTAAAACCGCGAGGGACAGTAATAATAATAATACTCTATAGAAAAATTTCAATTGCCAATTAAAATTAAGTAATCATTTCAGAATTTCACCATATAAGTTAAATTGATTTATTTATATAGGTACTAGCTTCCGGCCTACGATTTCACACGCGTTCAAAATGATACAAAGTTCATACCATAGCCGTGAAAGCGTTACAAACAAACTCACTAACGCAATTATTATACTAGTGGTAGTAGGGGGGATGAACTCTCCACTAAGACCTCTACTACTACTTAAAAAATATAGCTGCAGAATATTAATGCAACTGTAACTCTGTCTTTTTGTCTGACCTTTTAAAGACTTAATGGCTGAACCGATCTTGATGAACTATGGGACGGAAAAGGAGGTAAGCTACTACGAGTATTTATACTTTTTACTTCAAAAATTGCTCGCTGATGGCACTTTTGAAGGACAAAGTTACTGAAGCTACCACCTAGAGTGGGGCAGAAACCTATAATAATATTGGATATATTTGTAATTTTAAAAAGTAGTTTCAGTTGTGTGGTTGTCATAGTAAAAGTTCTGCTTAGTTTAGGATGAAAGGTACTGAAAAATAATCTGTATATAATCTCATTTAAGTCTATTTTCATTTGCATGTCAGCGTCAATATTAATATATGAATAATTGAATGTATGTATGAGTCGAGACTAAATCGAAATTTAATATTGACATAATACGAGAATGTTCATGACCATTCGGAACTGATGCGTCAGGATTAACTTTTTACAAGCTCATGTGTGGGGACAACTGACCCCCCCCCCCCCCTGGAATTTTGCATGCATTTGGGTTTTGGTGACTCCGCAACATGAGCTAATTGACCTACCTAAATCCAATATGGCGGACGTGGCATACCACATATACCATGTACATATCTCGTAAACCACGTCCAAATAATAAAAGGGTTTGCCAAGCATACGTACCCGTCAATTAATTTTGTATCTTAAAAAAGCTTTAAAATAACTTATTATTAATATCTGAAAATAAGTCGAAACTTGAGAAGTCCATCAAAAGATCGTGTGCACTTTCAGATGTTCATTTTCACTTTACTGCAGTCATCTTGTGAAATAACACCATCGAGCACTTGCGATGTAACGAAGTAACATGAAGTCAGCCATCTGATAAATTAGATACAAGATACCTTCGACTGTAGCGTGAGAAAGTAATTGAATAATTTGAACTCTTTGGCTTTATATTTTATTTATTTTTCATTTAAAGCTGCGTTATTTTAACTTAACTATTTAATCTTGAAGCGATAATTTTAAGAACATAGGCTATTATCAGAAGGTTAAGGTTCTTATTAGCTCAACGCTAACCTTTGACCTGGTGGGATATTCAGTACCTTTAAAGTTATAAGTAAGATTTTTACATGGTTTTTTATACTCCACCGTTTAGCCCATTGATTATTTCCCGGTTAAAGATGTGTTATCCCGAACAGTAGTAGCTTCAGTAACTTTAAATTTGACCTTCATAAGTGCCTTCCGAGGGCCTAAACTGAAAAAATGTTTTTAATTTGGATCATTTTTATTGAGTTGTCACATTTTTTGGTCCTATTGCTTGTCCATTTTTTTTGATTTGAGACACCATTTATGATTAACATTTTTATATCTGTATTTTTTAATGTATTAGTGTATCTATCTTTGTGCTAAGTACCATCTAAATACATTTTTAACCGACTTCAAAAAAGGAAGAGGTTATCACGTCATTAAGTAACAAACATCAAACCGTCTAGGATTAGTTAGTAAAAAAAGCACATGAGAATTTTATTCTAGAGATCCTAGAAGTACTAGGTTTCATGTAGCGTCTGGCACGTCGTATCGTAGAATCTAATTTGTCAAACACAGTAATTTATGTAACAGTAGGTACTATGAAGCGACTATTTATCTTAGGCTTAAGATCTACGTGTGAACTTGAGAGGTTGAAGGCGTTAAATTTCGAGTACTTGTTCTCTACAGCCTGGAGCTGACAATGAGTAAGTATAGACTATCAATGGATTCTGAAAAACTTGAGTACAGTGAGGTATTTTAGGCTAAAAATTAATACACAAGACTACAAAGTGCCTGACAAGGAATTCGTTTTCCGTTTTGAAGACATACTTTTACGTGCATTTAGTAAAAAGTTGTTACATTGATATTACAAATAGACGCTTCAATTTTATTCATTTGTATAGACAAGGACGTTTATTTGTCGCGTCTGTCTGGCCATCTGAACGTGCTAATCTGGAGCTGGCAACTGGAGCAACATTTTTGCATTTTAGAGCCTTACTTTTGAAGAAGGCAATAAGCTATTTTGCAGCACCCTTAGGAGCCGAGAAGGAACAGAAAAATGGGCCTGGAAGCGCAAAGTAATAGCGCGGACACAGCTTATGGCATATAAGAAGAAATCAACTGACTGTGAAGGTATATCTATGTACCTAATCCTGAAATCCACACGAGCGAAGCCGCGGGCAAAAACTACTTTCTTATAGTAACTATCGATCCGTAGGCATCATGCTGACAGTAATTAGATCTTGTCTAAGGAGTCCATTATGAGCAGAGAGTCCCTCTACAGCGTGGATGGCGACTATCGGGTTTTAGTCAGTACTAGTCCAACTTACAATTACTCCCAGCCGCTCCTAGCAGCAGTGTTTGGCCGAGACATTTGACCAATTATCATTATACGCACTCTTTGTCTGCTAATTTACCAAGGTTCTAGCGATAGCTGGGATTATTAAGAGTTTTAAAAACAATGCAAATAAAAATCTTTTGAATTACATTAATATTGTTTAATTGATTTCATATTTAAACAGCTTAACTTAATTTGGACTCTTCAGACCTATTTAATTAAGAGCAATCTAAAATATGTCAATATTAGTTATTTGTTTAACAGTAATCCATATCACTTAAATTGTGAATTGTTCTTTTTTAAATCGATGTGTTAGGTTTTATGAAGAGCCAGTAGACAGTAACTCAGCTCTGAACCGGTTCAACAGATCAGATCACACCTACTTGAGCTGTCGAGCTGCGGCTCAAGAGCAAACTAAACAGCTCACGGCTCACTTATTATTTTCAGTCTGTATACAATCTGTAATCTATTCTGTTATATTGAGTCGAACTACGGCGCGGCAGCGGCGTAGAGACCCAGCTGATCTGTGAATCGGTTTGCAGCTCCGGCTCACAAACGTGAGCCTTGAACTGAACTGCAGTTCAGGCATTTTGGTGGAGTTACCCATGTCTAAGAACCAGTAGTTAGATACCGTGTCAAAAGTTCGACTCCCAGTCAGCACAAACATTTATAATGAACATGTCAAAAGATAAGTTATCTCGATACCCTAGCTAGGCTTAGTTTGGGATCAGATTACAATGTGTTGAATGACTCAAGATTATTTTTACCTTTTTATTATTTATTTATTTAAGTGCTATATTATTACTGGTGGTTTTAGAGAAGTAGGGCTCTAAGAGCAGAGTTCGTCCTAAGAAGTACTACCACGTTACGCATTTCCATCGTAAAGCAGTAGTACACAAATATTACTGTTTCGGTTAAAATAGTTATTTGTGCAACAAGAGAGCAAAGGCGTTTTTTGCTGCGAGTGCTGATTTTCCTGGGTGTGGCGAGGGATTCAAAACGATTATTTTAGTATTTTTCCTCTTATTCAACTCTTAACGCCAGCCAAGAAATTTTATTGCCGCTCTTTTATTGAAATTAAGGCGTGTTCGGAAATAGCACCCATGATATTTTATTATTCAAAATATATTACGTAAAATTATTGAAACTAGAAATAACTATTTACAGGTTACATATCAATTTAATTTGCAGTAAATACATGTTCGTTTAAATACAATAATGAGTTAAAATTCAATAAATTACATTACAAGATATAATTTTCTTATTGCAATTTCTTTAGTTAGTACGAATATCCGAACGTGTTTGTCTTTGAGGTAGAATTCAAAAGGGCTGGTCTTTGTCTCTCTCTCTTTCTAATGGTGAGAAAGAGAAAGAGTGTGAATGTTTCGAGTTGTATGATTAACCCAAGGCTGAATAAGATATTCGCGGGTTTCTGAAAACAAAAATTAAAAAGTTACTTTGTCTCACTCAGTGAGCAAAATCGCATTTTGCTCACTGATTTCAGGCAGCAAAACCTACATGTTTGAGCTACTGAAGTGAAGTTGGCCTGTCGAATATAAAACACAGACTAGACAAAAAGTTTCAAATGGCATCTGACTTTGAAAGGTTCTAGTGTAATTATTGAGGGCTGCAGCAAATTGGGGTGTTCGCATTTCTGTCTAGACATGACGGAGTATTACCAATCGACTAGAAAATTATAGTTCTTCTGTGCATAAATCATGTTTAAATTACCTTTTGTCATGTCGTAGTGATAGAGAAATTTGATGATTTTTTTTTATGACCTATGGATGACAAGGGGGCAGGCGAATCTAGTGGTTTCAAATCTAGAGATTTTTTACTGTCCTCTTGAAATCTTGCGATTACAGGTCAGTCAGACAACTAACCTAATAATAATAAATAGGTTATACGAACAGCAAAGGAGTGGAACTCTCTTCCGGGGTCAGTGTTTCCCGACAGCTATAACCTGGATTTATTCAAGGCCAGAGTGAATAGGCATTTTCTGGGTAAGCGTGCTACATCCTCGGCCTCGTCGTGACTCCTTCTGGAGTCAGTCGAAGGCCAAACGCAAGCCCATTCCTAATAAAAAAAAAAAAAAAAAAGCTAATAATAGCTTTATTAGCTTTTTTTTTTTTAGCATTGTAATTAAGTAAGTATTTAGTTATTGAAGAGCGGAGTCTCCTGCTTCAGGCATTACATGCTTAAAAGGAGACTCCGGTTACTTTATGTTGGTAAAATACCTTTGTTAAAGATAAAAAAAGTAAAAAAATATATCTTCGTTGTTTAGCTGTTTTACATTTTCATTTTTCTGTGTATTGTTGACCTTTACTTATTTATATTAATAAAAACTTATAGATACAGAGTGAATTCTGGGAGTTTGCTTGTGTGCGGAGGGAGAATGAGTGTAATCTCCGGAACCTCGGCACCTACTCAAATAAATATTTCTCTTTTTCAAAAGAACCTACATTATTCTGGATGGACATAGCCTATGTTATAATCGTGGGTCACATTTTTAAAAATATTTTTATTATGCCGGTATTGCGCTTGACCTCAATCTCATCTGAAGGTAAGTGAAGATAAGGCCGAAGATAATAATAATAATAAATCTTTATTTACCAAATGGGATTACACAAAAATGCTTATATTATAATAGTATGCTATGTAAGTACATACTAGTTTTTTGTGAAATAAACGAAGGTTGCAACTACTCTCATTGCTAGGCTATTTAATAGCCTGTATTAATGATGAGCAGGCCCTTGCCTCTAGATTTATTGAAGCGGGTTTTTTGTACATAGATAAGTTACTTAAATTAGGTCACAGGATTTTTAAGAATTTACAATATAAACAAGAAGCCTTGTTTAGTCTTTCCCGTTAGTAGCCTATTCACTCTTTTCTTGAAGAGCCCCAAGTCGTAATTTTCAGAGAACACAGACGAGGGGAGAGAATTCCAATCCTTTGCTGTGCGTATGAGGAAGGATGCTGCAAAGCGCTTCGTGCGAATTAGTGGTTATACATTAAATCTCCCGGGAACGCGAATGAACCCGCGGGACCGTAGCTAGTCAAATATAAACATAGAATATGGGTATCAGTGTCAAATCACAACATATCATACATAATCAATGTCACGGTGTAATGTGTATGAAATTGCTTGCAAATACTCGGATAAAACAATTCAAAATGGCGCCGATGACAGCTTATTGGTTTTACATAATTGTATTTAGTGTGTGTATTGAGGTAATTCTATTAATATTTTCCAAAATACTATATCATAGCACTGCCCCTCGGTTTTACCCGCGTAGTTCCAGTGTGAATGTAAATATGTAGCATTCTTATGTTGAAAGAATTTTTTAAAATCGGTCGAGTTGTTTTTGAGTTAAATCGAAACTAACATTACTCAAAACAAATTAAACAACATCTTTGCTTTTTATAATATTGGATTAGATAGTTCAGATTAAAATAAATCCCATAATTCAGACTATGTCAGTATATCAAACTGGGGCCAGTTTTTAGACGAAGGTAGAAATGTCAATCAAATGTGAAACATATTTAACTAACTTTTATCTATTTTAAGATAGAGTCGTTAGTTGTTTAAAGGGATCCTATCCAACTAACTCTGCAAATATTTATGGTGTTAATATAAATGCGAAAGCTTGTCAAATTGGGTTTGTTTGTAACTCTTTCACGCCAAAACTACTGATCGCGTTTGAATAAAACTTGGCACAAAGATAGTTTATAAACTGGATTAACACTCGGGAACGTGGGTGAATCCGAGGGAAAGGCTAGTAAATTAATAAAATGAAAAATTCTGATTTCATTCCAAGCTTGCTTTTGATAAGATTTTTAAAAAGTAGTTTCTCCAGTAGAATTTTAAGGTATTTTCGTTATGAGACTTAATTATTTTAGGCCATTAAATTTTCCATGCACCAAAAATATTTTTATTATAAAAACCATCAAAACCGTTATTTTGTATAGTTATACATAAATATATTATGTAGTACCTTTATTCAGTACAGGGCCGCGGAGAGCACTTATGAAGGTCACATTTAAAGTTACTGAAGCTACCACTTCTTACGTTTCCAGGTTATTTTATGTAACTGTGATGCTAGGGTAAGTTTGAGTACCGACTTACTTAGCGTTTTATATTTTCACGGCAGACTATGATGGCCATTGTAAGAGTTAATTATGTCATTGAAAAAACACCCGTATGGGTTATAGGATAAGGTTCGTCTATTGATGCATTAGTTAATTGTATGTTGACGTAGATGGACCTTATGATAAACTTACAGGGTACATTTTTCAATGACGTTCTTATTGTTGTCGAAATCTAAAAACTCACTACTGCTTTACGGCGGAGATGGTAGTACTTTCCCGGGCAAACTCTCCACTAAGAGCTCTTCTACATCAAAAATAATAAATATGTAAACAATAAATGTAAATAAATGTCCTGGGACCTCTTTGCACACGGTCATCTGATCCCAAACTAAGAAGAGCTTGTAATATGGAAACCAGACAACTGATATACTACATATACTACTTTTCGAATACATACTTATATAGATATTTACATACAGACACAGAACAAACAGACATGTTGAGGCACACAAATGTTTGTCTTGGGTGGGAATCGAACCCACGACCTGCGGCGTGGTAGTCAGGGTCTCTAATCACCGAGCCAACTAGCCCGTCATAATAAGTATGCTTCTACCATTTATGCCTCGGCTTGTACTCCTTTTAAATTCATCTCTTTTACCAACCTATCCATGGCTTTTTCTGTCTACTATACCTTTAAATGTACCAGTCTTTCAGGCACATTGCATACATTGCTCATAAAATGTCCACAACACGAAAAACGGTTCCCTCCGAACTTTTCTGTCATTACGCTATTTACAAACTTCCTTTTTAAATTGTTTTGTAAAAAGGAATTAGAAAAATGTTGAAAGGACCTTACTAACTAAACAATAAATTTTATAGTAGTTATTTATAGTTATATATATATGTATATAGTTGTTTATGTCGTAATATTTCAGTGTACCGGCAGTAATTGTACATCAGGGGTAAGTAATTGTATTAGTCATTAATTCTATCATCACATATATAACAACACATAACACATATCACAACATATATAAAAAAATGTTTATCAAACAAATTTAATGACGTAAATAACAAAGGTTTTTATTTTTACATATTTTATTAAATGACGTACTCTGTAGTGCAAGTCGCTGTGTTCTCGCGGTCCGCACAAAATGGGTTGGCGGTCCGGATGCGGACCGCGGTCCGCCATTTGGCGATATATATGGCCTATACCGTCTTATACTATTTATCCGATAGGAGTAAACCTTTCGGGAGTTGCTACCTGTTGCTAGTTGACGTACGTGTTCCAGGCACAAAAAAGGCACATGGCCCATATAATCCCAAACTAAGCAGAGCTTGTATTATGGATACCGGATATCTTACTACTACATATTTAAACAGAAAGTTTGTATGGATGTTTTTTACTCTATCACGCCAGAACGGCTGAACGAATCTGGATGAAATTTGGTACAGATATATATATATTATAGTCTGGAATAGCACATAGGCTACTATTATCCCGGAATTTGTAACATGCCTCAGGAACACGGGAGAAACCGCAGGAGACAGCTAGTACTACATAAAACTACGTTTTTCCATCAATTCAAAAATTCAAAATTCAAAACCATTTATTCAGTTTAGGCCTTCGGAGGGCACTTATGAAGGTCAAATTTAAAGTTACTGAAGCTACAACCGGTTCGGAAGTCAGCCTTCAACTGAGAAGAACCGGCAAGAAACTCAGCAAGGTTACATTCTTTTTTATTTGTTATATAATTTTTTATCTATTCTGACTTTTTGGCTATTTTATAATTTCAATTTTACATAATTTTATATTTAACAATTACAAAATACTTATTATAGGTAACATTAATTAAAACAAAACAAAAAAAAATATGACAAGACTACAAAATAGAAAATAACAATAATTAGGTACTTACAACTTAAACAAGAGATTTAGAGGTGCACTGTGCAGAGAGCAGCTATTTCCATACATTTTTATCTTCAATATAATGAACTACCTTGTAATACGCTTTTTCTTTCAAAACTTTCCTAATATAATTTTTAAATTTATGATCAGACATTTTGGTTATTGAAAGCGGTATCTTATTATAAAATCGAACACAATTACCAAGAATAGACTTGTTAACTTTAGTTAGTCTAAAGTATGGAACAACTAACTTCTCCCTTTGTCTTGTATTTATACTATGAATATCTAATTTTGACTCAAACATTCCTATGTTTCTACGTATAAACATTATATTTTCATAAATATATAGTGAAGGTAATGTCATTATATTTATTTCCCTAAATAAATCTCTTAATGATTCACGGGGACCCATACTGTAAATAGCACGAATTGCTCTTTTTTGTATAATAAATATTGATTCTATATCCGCTGCTGCTCCCCAAAACAAAATACCATAGGACAAGAGGCTATGAAAATATGCAAAATAAACTAATTTGGCCGTCTCAACATTCGTCAATTGTTTAATTTTCCTAACAGCAAAAGCAGCCGAACTTAATTTAGCAGCTAGAGTATCAACCTGAGGTCCCCATTGCAATTTATTGTCTAATGTAAGACCCAAAAATACCGTTTTATTTACAAGATTAATATGGCTCCCATCTATTATTATTTGGCTATCTACTTGTGCTACATTTGGTAAAGAAAACCTTAAGCATTTAGTTTTCTTTGAATTTAGTAATAGATTATTTGTAGCAAACCACCCACAGACAATTGACATAGTATGATTAACTTTAGTTAGACCTTTGTCTTTCCTATTAACTTTAAAAATTAATGATGTATCATCAGCAAACAAGACAATATCTGTGAGGTCATTTATAACGTATGGCAAATCATTTATATATACTAAAAACAAAAATGGACCTAAAATTGAACCCTGGGGTACCCCCATTTCGACTAAAGAGCCCTTGGATGTTGTGCCGGTAATCCCTACCTTTTGCTGGCGATTTGATAAATAAGATAAAACAAGATCATGAGCAGTTCCACGAATTCCGTAGAAGTCAAGTTTTAGTAGTAGCGTACGGTGGTCAACGCAATCGAATGCCTTGGACAGATCACAAAAAATGCCAATCGCATCCTGTGAATCCTCCCATGCGCCATAAATGTGCCTCAGCAATGTTGCTGCCGCATCGGATGTAGATCTTCCCTTCGTGAAACCGAACTGATGACCATGCAATACCTTATGCTTAGTAAAGTGACTTGACATTTGATTAAGCAGCAATTTTTCAAAGATTTTACTAAGTGCTGGCAGAACGGAAACTGGTCTGTAATCAGATGGATTCTCCCTACAACCGGACTTGAAAATAGGTACTATTTTACTATATTTCATTAAATCAGGAAAACAACCCTGATCAATGCATTCATTAAAAATATTTGACAAAACAGGTGCAATCACTGTTATTATTGATTTTACGATTGTTACTGATAAGCCCCATAAATCTTCAGTACTTTTCATATTGAGAGAATTAAAAGTTATTATGATATCGCTAGCATTAATATGGTCAAATTTAAAACTTGGAAATGTATTATGAATATGCTGCTTGAGTAAAGATTCCGCTGCTATAGGACATGATTTAAGGCTTTTAGTAGTTTTACCAGGTATACTCGTGAAGAAGTTTTCAAAAGCACAGGCTACATCTAAATTATTTGTTAGAATTTTATCATTAATTTTAAGAGTTACCTGTTCATTATTATTTCTAATTTTACCAGTTTCCGTATTAATAACATTCCAGACTGTCTTTATTTTGTTATTAGCATTACCTATTTTATTACATATAAAGAAAGATTTAGCTTGATTACACACTAACTTGAAAGTCTTTGAAAATTTTCTAACATATTTATGAAATTCCTCGTTCTGAGTACATCTAAATACTTACCTATATTTACACCAATTTAAGTTTTCTGTATGTTCAGTGTATTATTGTGTACATATTACAAGAGATTTAGTAGATTTCTTACGGCCGGCCGCCTGCCATCCTATTTAAGAATGTTTTTGTTGACCAGCAGGGCGATTGTGTAATCTCTGGGAATAGTCGTTGCAGTCCATTTTGTATTACATTGACAGCGCTTTGACTGTTGTGCCACACTGCTCGCGCCCGGAACTATCAATCTATTATAAAATAGGCTTCCACATTGAATCCGAGAGGTAACGTATATCAGGCATGAGGTATAGTCGTTTCTTAGAACACTTAGGACGTTTGTCGCCGCTACCACACTGTATAAAAACCTTTAATGTTAGTATCATAATGTTTCTTACGATTACGCAGTGAATGTTTGTAAGTATTATTATAATAATTATTAAAGTAAAGTGTAAAACGGCATGTTTTCATAGTTGCTAATTTACAAAAATATTTAAATTTGTATGTATTTAGAAAAAAAATTGTATGTGGTACCTGGTCTCCGTAATACAAGCTCTACTAAATTTACTAAATAAATTTAAATCAAATGGCCGTGTGCAAAGAACGTTCCAGGGTATTTATTAAGTTATATATATATGAAAAGACACTACACTATTACCATACATGACATCTCATATTGATGAACTTTATAATAATACACATTTTAGGTAGACGAAAATATGAACTGCTACTCTTCCGTAAGTAATAATATAAGTTAATAATATGTATTGTACCAATTAGGTTAAATTTTCACCTGATGGTAAGTGGTCACCGCCGCCTATGGCCAATGCGTTGTCGACCCCGAGACGTGAAGTTGTTGAGTCTCATGTGCCTGTAATGTCACCTTACCTTTGTAACCAAAACATTTCTGCCGAGAAGTAGTAGTGCACGTGTATTACTGCTTCTCGGCAGAAATGGGTAAGGTGGTAGTACTTCCCCGGGCGAACTCTGCACTAAGAGCTCTACTTTTAAAATCTATATTGATCCATTGCTGATGGACCTTATCATAACGCAATAAAGTTGATTTTCTATTGTTACCTTTCTAACTAAAACAAAGATTATTTGTCGTTTTCAGTGTAAAGAAATTGAGTGTTGGGCAGGGGTGAGTAGTGATATACTATAAATAAATTTAAATTTCATTAAAATCTTGATTTCACAAAAAAAGTCTGGAATATTTTGTTAATAGAAAACAATACAAAGCATAATAATTCAACTAAACATAGTAATCCTTACTAATCTCTACTAATATTATAAATCTGAATGTAAGTTTGTTTGTTACGCTTTCACGCGAAACCTTAACCGATATTCATGAAACTTTTTACACCTATTCTTGGAGGTATTAGAAGTAACATAGGATACTTTTTGTACCGGGAAAATGTTACATCCCTCGGAAATGCGGGCGAAACCGCAAGGCACAGCTAGTGACATTATAAATGCGAAAATAAGCATTCACGGCTAAACGACTGTACCGATCTTGCTGAAATATGGCATACACGTAGCCAATGGTATTGAAAGGAATATAGGCTACTTTTTATCCCACGAAACTGCATAACGCAGGTTACCAAACTTATATATAAAAACAAGGATATTAAGCATAACATTGTAAAAATACTTTTAGCTAAAAAAAACAATAACTAACTTAAACCAACTAATATAGTATAAATTTATTAAAATAAAAAAGAAAATATAATTTTTTTTCGAACGAACGACCTCGCCACTTACAGATTAACCCCTTGAGGTTATATATAATAATAGGAAATATCGTCTGTAATGCGGAACAATATGACTCATATCCCAGATTTCGTGGTCTACAATTAACTATACTGAAATCCACGTAGCTTTATTGCACCAATATAACCTAAATTGCTTATTCCGCACTATTACAATGTTCCATGTTACACAGATTGTTGCAATTCATTTGTTTTGACATTGTGGCGCGGTGACCAGCTGCTTGGCTCGTTAGATACCTTGACTCCTACGCCAATGGCCGTGAATACGAGTCCTCCGCATTTCAATTCACTTCCTTTATTTACCAGAAATTGGTGTTTGTTCTGTGTCTATTGTAAATGTATTATACAACGTGTTACAAATACCCCGTAAAAATATTATCAAAGCTAACAACCCTAGTAAGCTGTCATGTCAGGGACCCAGATTATTTAACAGAAATTCCTACGTACCTATTTTATCTAATAATTTTCTAGTTTAATAGTTTTTCTATTTTTCATTCATAAAAACTTGTTTTTTTTTTGTATGTATTACAGACTTACTACGGTTCTTAAAATTGTGTATGGTCTCGTTATAAGGCCCCATTTAACTTCCTTTCGGCTTTACGGGTAGTTTTGTAACACCTGTATATAAAACAAGCTGACTCGGCAGACGTTGCCTTGTAGATCCGTTTGTCCAGTAAGTGGTGTTATGAGATAAAAAAAAAATTGCAACACCACTTACACGATTTAAATCCAAAAATTTTGTTTAAAAAATTACTGGTTCTCGACAACTTGACCTACTGAAAACAGAAGGTAAGAGAAATTATAGTCTTCCCGGGTCAAACAAACATAACAACGTATGATGGTTCATGATGGTTCATGAGGTTCATGGTTGTATGACACGATTGTGTCTCCGGATCACCAGAACACAATCGTGTCTCGCGCCAAGTACACGTCCAACATATGGCGTGAGACAACAATGACGCTTTCGCAAAAACATATTTCTTGATATAACGTGACACATACATAGTGCAACTGACGCTGCGCTGCGCTGGGTGGATTCCATTGAAATATAACACACAGATAGAATATGTTCTCTATTAACACGTAACATATTGAAATGATATAGTAGCTTCAGTAACTTTAAATTTGACCTTCATAAGTGCCTTTCGAGGGCCTAAACTGAATAAATGGTTTTCGATTTTGAATATAAAAAAATTAAACTTCTTGTGGGAGAGCTTTGAAATTGTGACCCACAACCTTTTTGTGTGACGAAAAGTGGTGGGGGTAAACACTGTGTCGCAGATATACAAAATGTTCACTTCTATCGTGTTTCTTGACGACACATCCTGTTTTTTTATTAACCTCGAGGGAAATATAAGATCTCCGGGAACTGGACAGCGGGTTAAACCGCAAGGCGGAAGTTATTAAGTAAGGCTTTACAGGCCACTGTCTTTACAGAGGCGTTGTATACAAGACGATAAAGGAAGGGAAACCAGGGCGAAGAAAGCTAAAGATAATGGGATTGTCTCAGTTGTCGAGCGATTTTAAGCTTAAACGGGTAAGTAATAGGGTAGGGAATGACAATACGACCGTCTAATTTCCCCCTGACATAGTTAATCATTTCTTTGTTTAGAAATGATTACTTGTAGCCGGGGATTGGTAATATGCTGGCGAGACCGTCGCGTGCCGACTCTCAACAATGCAAACCACATGTCACGATGGGACTTAAAATAGCTTTTGTTAAATCTGGGTATCAAAACTGAGAACCTCAGCCTCTTCAGGTATATTGGACGTGAAGATTAGCATCTATCATTTTTTAGTAGAAGAGCTCTTAGTGCTGAGTTCGTCCGGGGCAGTACGACCACCTTACCCATTTCTGCCGTGAAGCAGTAGTGCACATGTATTACTGTGTTTTGGTTAGAAAGGTAAGGGAGCCGGTAAAATAACAGGCACATGAGACTGGTGATGATGGTGTTGCAAATGTCCAAAGGCGGCGGTGACCACTTACATGCAGGCACGCGTTGCAATGGGTCTTTTTTTTCTTTAGTTATCTTCCCGGGAGCCCAGAAACACTCCCTAAAGTTTCTTCACAATCGGACGAATGATATAGGAACGCATGAAAGTCCCGGAGTCTAAATGTATCTGTTTCTACGTATTTCAATATTGTATAGTTATCTGATACCGATAGTATGGAAGCTTTGACCTTGTGTATATAAATATCTATAGAATATTGGACGCGAGTTCGAGAGAACTCCGAGTATGGAATGAAATTGACACCCGCGCTTTCATCTACGTTTCCGAGAGATGCAACATTTTCCCATAAATATTATATTGTGCCACGTTCATCCAAATCCGTTTGGTAGTTTTTCTTCTTTTTAACACCACATCAAGCAGTTGGTACACCTTATGGTATGTGGTCACCGTCTATGGACATTTGCAATACCAGGGCATTGTCAATGCTCTGTCGACCCTGACACGTGAAGTTGTTAAGTCACATGTACCTGTTATTTCACCGGCCTACTTACCTTTCTAACCGAAACACAAAAGCACTACAATTTCAAGGCGAAAATTAAAATATATTTTTTTTATTTACAAGACTCTAATACCGGTTCGGAAGGTTAGTTTTTACTGAGAAAAGCGGGTAATAAACTTGGCAATTACTCTTTTTTAGGGGTACATACCAGGGATGGTACTAGGAGCTCGTCTACTTCTTAATACATCAGAAACACCCGTTCTGTAAATTTCAATTAAGCAACAGCCTCATCATATTAGTCAGTATAATGGTAGATAAATAAACAACGCACACAAAATGTTCTCCCGTCATAATGTGTACTTAAATGATGAATGATATGGTTAATAAAGCGTCTTAAAATTCAACGCGAGGTGGCAACACTCCGGAGGGAAGGTAAGACCCATTAATACGGCTAAATGTCTCGAGGATCGGTGTCACGAAGCCTTGTTACATTTAAATAACGATTAACTAACTTTAAAGGAATATTAAATGTAAATTGTAATAAACTAGCTATCCCCCGCAGTTTCATTTGTGTCCTCGAGGTAATAATGTTTTAGTACAAAAGGCTTTCTACAATATTAACGATTACTTTAATGAAGACAATGCTTGGGTGTAGCGCTCGCTCTAGCAGGACACATATTTGTCTACAAAATATTATTTTGAAAAGTGTTATTGTTGAGTTTATTGCCGGCTCACCTAAGTAAAAGCAACCTTCCGAACCCGTGTTAGAATCAGACCATTCATAAGTGCCTGTGAAGGCCTATTTGAATAAATAGTTCAATGAATAAATAGTGGCCTAAGTCTCTGTTAATACATTTGTGGCTTACAGGCTTTGTGTGAAAAATCTGCAAAATCATTTCAACCACTAAACCGTAAAACCGTTACAAACAGATAAACGCACTTAAATTCGCAATTACAATAATGGATAGGATTAGGATCCTGTGACATTTACCACACGTCAATATGATCCAAAACAAAACAGCCCCATTATTCTGCTAATACAAACTTCGTCGGCGAACCGCTTCACGGAGGCCTCGGAGAGTTTATCTCTCACATCACGTGTAGTAGTATTAGCGTAGTAAGCGAAAGAGACAGAGCACGGAGGCCGCAACGAAACATCCTCGAGTTAGTGTCATTTTCCTTACAGAATCGAGCCCCAGAGCTTGTACTATAAAAATCAGGGAACCAAACACATACTACTACACGTACTACATTTTTTCATCTAAAAACCTACTTCTTATCTCTTTTTATTTTCATTCACACTGAACTTTGCTTGGCGTATGTAAGCGTGGGTTTCAATTTCAGTTTATACTCGGAAATCTTTCGAACTCGAACTTTTATCCCGGAAAAATGTAACATTCCTTATGATGCTGGGTACAGTTGGTGGTTATATATTTATGCTCTCGACAGTATAGATATAAAACTACACAGTCGGTAAGTTCAGCTATTTCCGTCTCAAAATATCATATGCCAAATAATTATGTTTACTGAACTATTTCTAATATTAATCTTCTCTTGCGATTCAATGTTACACTGACTGTTTTTATAATATTATATACTAGCTACCATCATGCGGTTTCACCCGTATTCTTGAGGGGTATAATGTATCCCGGGATTATATCCCAGGCTGTGTCCATACGGAATAATGTATCTTTCCAATAGTGTAAGATTTTTTTCAAATAGGTGCCGCGGTTCCGGAAATTTCATTCCGCATACATACAAACACACAAAATTCGCTCCCTCTTGATAATATTACTAGGGCAAAGGATAAATTTAATAAACCAAATTAAAAGAAAAATACCTATTTTATAAAAAACCAAAAAGCGTCGATGAATAAAAAACCATAGATATCTCTGTGCACGCCATAAACAATATGAAACCTTTTTGACATTAATATCTGGCACAATAACATACGTTCATTTATTAAATACAAAGATCGTTATTAATAAATGTGGTGATGGATGAACGCGTCGCTTACATCTCTAATAGTACATAATTAAATCATATTTTTTGTCTGTCTATTCGCATATATATCTTTTAGACTACGCACTTGATTGTTTTGCAATTAAATTGCGTAAATTAAATTATATTCACACTGTTACAATGCAGTCACAATGTTAGTTACCATAATCCTCCGAAACGGCTAGCATTTTTATGAAATTTTATTTGCATATTTAGCAGGTATATCATATTTTTTCATAAGTTTATTTCATAATTATTATTCCATAAGTGATAAGGGTTGTCCACCCCTAACATTATTTTTTTATTTTTTGGACAAACATTTTTTTATATTTTTAATGTGGCAATAAAAAATACATACAACCCAACATTTTTACACTTCTACGATCGACCCCTGTTCTTAAACCGCGATTTTTTTTATATTTTTATAGTACGATCAATTTTCATCTATAGTTGATAATTAAGAAAATATGGCAAAGCAACGTTTGCCGGATCATCTAGTATGGATATAAATATCTATAAAAGTATGTTTTACGAAATGTAGTCTATCAGTTATCTGGTTTCCATGCTCTGCTTAGTTTGAGATCAGGAGCGTGTAAAGTATGTCTCAGGATATTTATTATTTGTCAAATACGACAACATGAAATTCTCCAATCCTCGTTTAATCCTTGTGAAACCGGGCGTCAATTAGCTGAGTTCGCGAAAACGGTATTGGTACGTAAATGCATGTAAGAAGCCACTTAGTGAGTCTGCGGATATCCGCGTTAATGGCTCATTAGGCGGTTAAGTTACGTTAATCTGACAGTATTACTAAGAAGATGGCCGACTTGCAAACTTGTCCACTAGAATTTTGGACCAGCCCCCTTATTCAGCTATTACAAACTTCGTCGGCGAGCCGCTTCGCGGAGGCCTCGGAGAAGTTACCTCTCACGTGATTAGTAGTATTAGCGTGGTTAGCGACAGAGACAGAGCATAGAGGCCGCGACAGAAAATCCTCGAGTTAGTGTCATTTTCCTTACAGAATCGAGCCCCAGTATCTCTATAGTTAAAGTAGTATCTAAGGAGCAGTATCTCTAGTCAAGTTTAATAGAAGTAGTACAGCTCTTAGTGCAGGGTTCGTCCAGGGAAGTACTACATCATACACATTAGCGTCTTAAAGCATTAGTGCACTTGTGTTTTAGTTAGAAAAGGTCCCCATGGCCGGGTAAAATTACAGGCATGAGATGAAAAGTGGTAAGGTGCAGAAGACAGCGTCAGAGGTATATTAAATTGAAAGTGATGTAAAATCTTTAAGTTGCAATTTTTTTAATTAGGGAAGTCTGTGTTTTTATGTAGGAGGTTATCTTCAAAACTATTCATCTGAATAATACAATATGACAATAATTCTTTCACTGATTGAAAGCAACACTTGCTACACTATTCTCGAGTGACGTAGGCTATGTTATAGTCCCGGAATACATTAGCCGCCACAGAAACGCGGGTAAAACCGCGGGATAGTAACTAGTTGTAAAATAAAACCCATCATTATTATTACTTCATTTCCTTTCTCGAAACTGTATAAATTTCGGTATTACTTCAATAAATCACGGGTCTGAAACCAAGCGAGTGTCGGTGCGGACTATATATACGACACGTATTCAAGATGGCTGCTATTCCATGGTGATAAACGAGCTTCCTGATAGACCTAATACCTGAAGATACTGCTTCATGTGGATATATAGTTGTCGTAACCTAATAGGGCCGTTTTCGCGACTCGAATGTCATAGAAAACCCATTCTTACCACTTTTTAGATATGGTTCAAATATTGATTCTATTTGCCGGGCCAGTTCGCTTAATGGCTAGACACCCTAATTGCTACGCCGCAGGTCGTAGCAAACATTCGAGCAAACATTTGTGCATGAACATGTCTGTTTATTCTGTCAGGATGTAAATATCTATATAAGTATGTATTTATAAAAGTAGTATATGTAGTAGCTCAGTTATCTGGTTTCCATAGTACAAGCTCTGCTTAGTTTGGGATCGGATGGCCGTGTAAATAATGTCCCAGGATGTATTATTATAATTTATTTATGTTGGAATCCAAAGGTTAATTGTATGATCATGCTGAGCCTTATTATAACGCCATAAGTTTGACTTTTGTATAGCCTATTTAAAATATTATTGGATGAAATAAAGCGGATGGTATTAATTAGCTTATTTAAGCATTCATAAGATATCTAATTCCATGTAACACAAAATTAAATAAAAGACCGCAGATAAATTAGGCCCGAATTTGGAGTCCTTCAAAAAAGTATTTTCGTATGGTTCCTTAATTGAATTGTTCTCCCAATATAGACCGTAGTCGTATTGTAATAAATACAAAATTGGAGCGGACTAATCGGGTTCTCGATTGACCGATAATACGATTTGGGAATTTCCCGTTACATTGTGTGTTCTGAGGTTATACCCCTCTAGTTATACGAGCATTGCATCATCCTAGTAATATTATAAACGCGAAAGTTTGTATGTATGGATGTTTGTTCCTCTTTCACGCAAAAACTACCCAACGGATTTGGATGAAACTTAGCGCATAGATAGAGCATATATTGAAATATTATATACGCTACTTTACATTCCGGGAAAAAGTTACATCCCTCGGGAACGCGGGTGAAGCCGCGGGGGACAGCTAGTGTCGTAATATAGTTAATAATAATGCACACTATAGGTCAAGTTTTAGGTAAAACTGCAATGATGGGTTAACACAAAAATTAAGAGCTGCCAGTAATGGTGTCGATACCTTTTTTTATATTATAAAAAATCTAATATCACATATTCAATTTGCTGTCCCAGCAGTCTTAACTACGTTCCCAAGGGATATTCCATTTTCCCGGAATAAAAAAGTATCCTGCATGTTATTCCAGGGCATGCTCTATCTATGTAACAAACATCCAAACTTCTATCATAAAGTTTCACAATTATAATATTAGCAGGAAATACAAATAATCAAAAATAATGAAGTCACAGAAAGAATAATAATAAACAGAAAGAAGTCGTTTAACTTCCTTCCTCCTTACTTCAGTGAGAGATTCTCTGAACTATAATGAAAACCTAATCAAAATCTATTGGGCAGTTTAAGAGATGGACAGACAAAAATAGTCACATTGTTTAATACTATTTCTAGAAGTACCCCCGACGCAAAAACAGATTTGAATAGATAAAATCACGGAACAAATACTGCGGTTAAAATCACGTACATTAAAGAGTTCGACTGACAAGCTTTGTTTTATAGACATCGGGTATTTACAACTGGCGCCAGGCTAGTTGGCTTGGCGGCCGTGACTGCCAAGTCGCAGGTCGCGGGTTCGATTCCCACCCAGGAAAAACATGTCTGTTGTTCTTTGTCTAAGGGTAATATCTATTTTATGTATATATTTGGAATAGTAAAAAGTAGTATATGTATTATAGTATGTAGTATCATATTAGAGCCCGTGCTTTTTATATTGTACTCAGCTGATATTAAATCGCATATAAAGTATTGCAATTTCCATATTTACGCGGATGACATACAGCCTTGCCAAATTGACCGTGCAATCAGTGATCTTAATGAAGATCTCTCAGCAATAGCGAAATGGTCTTCAAATAATTGCCTTTCACTTAACCCCACTAAGACTAAGTACCTTATCTTTGGCTACAACCCCTGCTAACTAGTCTGGAGCCGACGGTCAATGTCATGCTTATGGGGGAACCTATAGAGCGTGTGTATGAAGCGCGAAATCTGGGCTTGCACATGGACTGTGATCTTAGATTTGAGAAACATGTTGCTGCCTCAATGAGAAATTGTTTTTACAGGTTAAAGATTCTTTACAAAATGAGACCGTACATAAAAGAAGATCTACGGATCAAGTTAGTGGAGTCACTAATATTATCAAAGTTTAACTATACAGACACAGTATTTGGTCCAAGACTATTAGCTAGGACTCAAAAACTTATTCAGCGAGTACAGAATGCTTGTGCTCGCTTCTGCTTTAATATTCCGTTAAGAGCTCATGTGACACCGTACCTTAATGAACATTCGATTTTTAAAATGGCACACCGTCGAAAACTACACCTAGCATGTCTTCTTTTTGGCGTTATAAAGTATAAAACTCCCGCTTATTTATGTCAAAAGTTTTCCTGGGTGAATGGTCGAAAGTCACATGGTCCAAGGCAATGCGCGTTGCATCTCTCGACGCACCGACACTCCTCGGCCGCTTTTAAAGGTAGCTTCCGTTACGCCGCTACCAAGTGCTGGAACAATATCCCTCCGCCGATACGGAACCTGCAAAGTATTCAAAGGTTTAGAATTAATATAGGAATATATAAATAGGAATACATTAAAATTTGTCGTATTGATAAATATTTTAAATAAAATACTTACCTGTATGTCTACAATGTACATATCATGTTATTAATATGGAATACGTGGTTTTTGATGAGGATGTATATGTACCTATACCCAGCAATCTGTTTGTACCGAACATCATGAAAAATATTGTTGTTTTAATTTTCATTTTTTGTATTCATTTTTGTTTGCCTACTTGTTTTTTTTTTTATTTAGGAATTGTTATGATCTTTTGCTGTTTATTTGTTATTTATAATGCAATTGTGTACTGTAGTAATCCTGTCGTATTTTCACTTGCCGGCCCCAACGGAAGATCAGCGTTGGCTACGTATACGGTACGTATGTACCTACATTGGCACGTACAGCCAACCACATGCTGAGTTGGAGGACCGATTTGTGGCAATTGTGTACCTTGTTTCTGTTTGTAAATTTTTTTCATGTGTTATTTTTCCCCTTGTCACAAATAAATTTGTTTCTTTCTTTCTTTCTTTCTATGTCAGTTATCTGGTCAATTCCATAGTACAAGCTCTGCTTAGTTTGTAATCGGATGGCCGTGTGTAAAGAATGTCCCAGGATATTTATTTTATTTATAGAGTTTGTTTTCGCTTTCATTATTTTTTTTTCCATCTGATGGTAAGTGTGGTCACCGCCGCCTATGCACATTTGCAACACCAGGAACATTGGGAATGCGGTGTCGACTCTAAGATGTAAAGTTGCTAAGTCCCTTCTTATACTTCAATTATGTACTTACTTACATACATCATAGAGCTTCATTTCAATGTTCGTTTCTACATTTCAGTGTATAGGGTTCAATTGCTCAGCTACGGTAATTTTTTTTTAATATTCTTAGACTTTTATAGGTACTAGTGGTCGTGTAATGTACTAAATTCGGTGTAATAAGATTTTTTTAATGTTGACATGACTATATCGAGCTTCTGGGTTCGATTCCCGCAGGCAACGTAATTAGTTTCTTTGTTTTCCTGTAGCCCGGGGTTGGTATCCTGCCCGAGAGCGGCAATGTCCACCTGTCGCGTTGGGACCTAAAATATCTTCTGAGGAATGTAGGTCTTATTACTGAACGAAGAGAGTGAAGATTTCTATAAACAATTTAGTAAAAAAATTAAATGTGTGTTCCACATGCGACAAGGCTGCAGAAAACTACCTGTCTCTTTCTCTCGTAGGCTAAATCCTAAGGATGTAAATTAGTCCCTTTTTAGTGTCACTTCGCTTCATCGAATTTGAAATCAAAATGATGCTAATGGAGTTTTCACTTCAAAAGTATTTTTTTTCTGTTTCAGTGCATCGGAGTTCGATGCCAAGCCGGTGTAAGTTTAAAAATATCATTATCTTGTCTATTAATAGTTTATGAATACATTTAACATATATTAACTGAATGTACCCGGAACGAGCTGCAACGTCAGCAAATATTGTTAAAACGTTATGATGTTAGAGCGTGTAACAGCGTCTTAGTTTCCCCTCATTCGAAGAACGCTGGGGTTAGCGAAGTGTCTTGTAATAACAATCACTTATTATATTTCAATACACTTCTAAACACAAAATATAGCGTAAAACACAATGTGCAACTGGATTATGAGCCAATAGGTTAGCACGCGTGCACCTCTAGCGCTGTCTGTCTAACGATCGACCGGCGTCACCGCGTAGGCGCAGACTTGCTACTCTATTCGGGGTTACCCGCTTAAACCGATTGACATATATCACAATTGTTTGTAATTTTAAATTCAACAACAACAAATCAACGAAATTACAATCAGTTTTACTTTAGTAATTAACGAAACTCAGAGATTAGATTCTCTTTCTAAAGTGTCGCGCTGTCATATACATTTTAGTATGGTAATTTAATGTATCCTTCTTTCACGGGGACGATATAGTAAAAATTTTCAAAGTTCACTTAAATATAAATAAAAGTTTAATAATAGAAAAAAATTACAGTTTATATTCGTAACACGATGACTTGTAATAAATAGAAAATTAAGGGAGAAGTATTAATTTCCATCACATAATATGATGTTGTAATCTAATCTTAACTTCGGTTTCAACCGCAACTTAAAGGGATCCTTTTTGCGAAATAAAAGTAACATAGTATATTATATTATATTAAGTAATGCAAAATATGTGTTGTGTGCTAAATTTTATGGAAATCGGTTCAACCATTCATCAAACACACCTTTTAGTTACATTAGTTTACAGAATAGCTACAATATATAATATACTAACTGTCCCTCGCGGTTTTACCCGCGTTCCCGTATGTCACACGCATTATACATAAAAACCTCTACAATCACTCTATCTATTAAAAAAAACCGCATCAAAATCCGTTGCGTAGTTTTAAAGACTTATGTATACATAGGGATATAAGGACAGAGAAAGCGACTTTGTTTTATACTATATGTAGTGATACTGACAAATCTAATTCTTCAGTCCGAATAATTTCCTTTATTATTAGAATTATTTTAGAATTAGATTGTTAGGACGAAATATTTTATCATAGCAATATCCAAGGAATGGCGATAAGTAATAACAATTTATATTAATGTAATTTGGAATCAATAAAGCATCAATATTTCACCAATATAAATATTTCTGTACTGAGATAAAATCAGCATATAAAGGCTAGTTCATATTATAAAATACCTTGGTACCATCCCGGGGTTTTACACGTTCCCGAGGTATTGTTTTCCCAAGATAAAAACGGCACTATATCACTCGGAAATAACTTAGCTTGTTATCAGTGAATGAATTTTTGATATCGAATGTGTAGTTTTGGAGGTTGCTTCTTAAATACAAACTTAGAAACAAACAAATTGAACTATTTCGTTATTTGAAATGTTCTCTGGATTTGGCAAAGTTTAGCTTCCCACCCTAGGGTAATCTACGAACCCTGTGAACCACATTAAAAATTGACATGTCCGACTGGGGGAATTTAAAACATAAACGGTAATAATTAATTAAATAACACATTTTCATTTGAATTTGTCTATCAGTTTTTTTCCCATTCTGAACATAATAAAAAAACAAAATAGGACTCTACAATGTACAACCTCCTTTACGCCACCAATAATAAATATAGATTTAAATAATATTTAGTAACTGGCTGATTAGATTCGATACAAAATATATTTCGGGAGGTGTCAACATCGTGTTCAGAATCGATTCAATCGTAAATAACCGATTCCTTGGAATCGATTATGTGGAAATTTACAGATCATTGAACAGCTTCATGTGCTATAAAATGAAAACGTAATTTCATAACGAATTTATTACTTTTTAGAGTTGGATATTATTGCAAATATAAATATGTAAAACACATATATTATATTAAAAAGTTCGTACAGCTCTGGAAAATGATGATTTAAACTATCAAAACTAGCTTTCACCCTGCGGCTTCGCTTGTGTTTTCAAGGAAAAGTAGCCTGTGTCTTTCGCCGACCTGTTAGCTGTCCAATTCCATAAAATCAAGATGATTCATTGCTTCGTAAAGACATGAAAAACCTTTCGCATATATAGAATCCCTACTAATATTATAAATGTGAATGTAAATTTGTTTGTTACGCTTTCACCCGAAAACTACTTAACCGATCATCATGAGACTTTGTACACATATTGTTGGAGGTATTAGAAGTAACATAGGATACTTTTTGTGCCGGAAAAATGTTACCTTCGGGAACGCAGGTGAATCCGCGGGGGACAGCTAGTTATAATATAGTTTCTTTTGTAGTTTTTCTTAGGTTACCTAACTAATATTGTAAGTGCGAAAGTTTGTCATGATAATATTTTTGTATTTTAGGATGAAATGCCACAAAGTAGTTAGCATAATATTTACCCATTTAAGATTCTGCGGGATCTGCTTCACCCGTGAAGTAGATTTCAGGTGATCAGTTTTATTTTAAATTAACTGTTCCCCGTATCCAATGCTTCTTCGAATCGTGGTCTTAACTTCATTTAAAGTCCCATACAAAAAAGCACATTAAAATATTCTTGCATTTTCGATGATCCGTGAAACATTTAAAAAAATTCTATTCCTAAAAACCTAATTCAAACGTTTATATACTGTGGTAAGAGCGTCACTTATATTAATAATGCTTGAACCATTTTGGATTTTTCGAAAAGCAGTTAATTTTTAATGATAAAGAAACATTTTTTTCTAGTGTGACGGTGAGGAATGCTCATCAAAAGTAAGTTATTAAATAACTTTTCATTCTGTTTTTACAAATACTAAGATTATCTTGGGAGAATCTTCTCACACGGTTATCTGATCCCAAATTCACAAAGGCTGGACGTAAAAACTTTACAGAGGTAATTCCATCTAAAGTAAAGGAAGCTTGTATGAGGAAAGCATAAGGAAGTTTGTCATGAGGTTCCACCCGCATTCTTAAATTACTAAAGAAATATAAATTCACTAGATGTACCCTGGCACGCTTCGCTGTGGCACATTGTGATTGAATGGTTGAGAAATGAGAAACAAAACAAAGACGATCGCGGATATGTGACTGATGCAAACAATAGATAAAAACAATCCTTGATGCGAAAACTAAGCAAAATTAAAATGAAGCTTTTTATTTCAAGTACCATTTGAGCTAGAAAATACAATAAAAAAGAACCTATTAATCAAAATTAGTACGTTGCTACCGCTTCGTAAGTCAGCCTTCAACTGAGAAGAAAATCAATACAATTATATTGTAAAATCAGTTAACTGGTTTCCAAAGTACAAGCACTTTATAGTTTGGGATCAGATGCTTAAGCACGAATATCGCCAAAAAGCTGGTTTGTATGAAAAATTTTACTTAGAGCATACCGTGACGTTGTGCGATGTTCAATTTCCCATTGCATTGTTTTTGGCGCGATACGGTGACGATACAATTGCGATAGACGTTCGAGCTAGGGGCACAGATGGCCGAGAGTAAATAATTCCCAGGATATTTATTGTTATTATCCTGGCTTATCAACTATTTTTTTTTTTCAGTGTGAAGGATTTTCGTGTTCATCTTCTGTAAGTTATGAGCATTATAGTAATATACTGCTTGTTTTCACTGACTTATATGATGCACCTATGTATGGAACTCTAAGACGCAAGGCACAGAGAAATGGCGTCTGGCGCTGGCGTGCAGGGGCATCTTACTGTTATATTCAAATTTTAAACCAATACCAATAGAAATAAAGCGTAATTTCGAACACAATTCAGCACCAGATGCCATTTCTGTGTGCTTTGGGCCTAAGCGCGAAGTATTTTTTTATTTTCGTTATGTCTCGTTTTAATACAAGTAAATAATCAAATTACAGTTTTATAAAGAATTATCTCTGAAATAACGAATATCAATACAAATACTAATTTATTAATGACCGAAAATTGAAAGAAGAAAAATTTATATTACCGCTTTCAATAAATATTGACGAACCATCTAAATTGGATTGTTTGATGGAAAGATTAGAAAAGCACTTATTATGAGCAATTGAATTAGGATCCGGATAGCAATTACCATGTTTTACTATTCATCATGTTTTTAAATCGCCTTGTCTCATCGTAACCATAATAATGCAAAAATTGTGTTCTCCATTTCAGTGCCAAGGCAGGGGCTGCGTGAAATCCAATACTTTATGGACTAAGAGATAATTAAATACATAAATAAATAACCTTAGACATATCTTTTACCCAATTCCAACCAATCTAATCGCAAACTAAGCAGAGTTTGTACTGTGGAGACCACATAACTTATATACTACTTTTTAAAATATATATTACAGCCAAACAGAATGAATTAAGTAATATTTGTCCTGGGTGGGAAACAAACCCGCAACCTATAGCGTGGCAATCGGGGTATATAACCACCACACCAACTAGTCCGTCTATACTTATAACTTACGTAAATTATAGAAAATTTTCGCAAATTCATAAAAAAAATAAAGAACTCGTCCAAATGTAATTAAAACACTATTAATTGTTATTATTATATACGGATATATATATTATTATTACGAACGTAAATTGGTACATGTGAGTTGTTCACTTTACTTACTTACTTACTTACTGGTACTAGTACTGCACCATTCCAAGTATTTTCATAAATAAAACAGACTTACAAAGTCACCGGTTGTGTTATCGTAAATGACGGCAAAGCAGGCTGAAGATAATAATGATGGATGTTAAACAATTATACATTATTCCTTTAACTAAATAAATAGAGCTGAATTTATTACCGGTTTTTATCGCAGAATCTTATCAACTAGCTTTTTTCGTGTACCTCTGTGGATATTTTCCTGGAATAAAAATGCCATGGGTATAAAATGGTGCCAAGCAATTCTGCAGTCACGAACTCACGTGACATCAATGTTCTAATTATATAACGGCATAAACAGCTTTTTCAAAAAAGATTGTTTTAACTGATTTATGTTTTTTTTTATGCCACTTGAGCCGACAAACAAGCAGACGGTCCACCTGATGGTAAGTGGTCACCGCCGCCTATGGACATTTGCAACACTAGGAGCATCGCCAATGCGTTGTCGACCCTGAGACGTGAAGTTGTTAAGTCTCATGTGCCTGTAATTTCACCGGCCCCCATACCTTTCTAACCGAAACACAGTAATACAAGTGCACTACTGCTTCACGGCGGAAATGGGTAAGGTGGTAGTACTTCCCCGGACGAACTCTGCACTAAGAGCTCTACTACTATGTTACTTATATGGACTTATAAAGACCTCTTTATAAGTCCATATAAGCATTTGGATATATTTTTTGACATAATTTATTTATCAAAGCAAGGTTCTGCATCCTTCGCGTGTTTCAAATTGTTAAAATGTTATAACTGTGACCATTTTTTTTGTTTTATTTGATTAATTGATGTTTTTATTGTGTTTATTTCATTTAAACTTCATTTTTTTTGTAAGTTATGTAGTCCGAACTTCACATTATGTTTTTTATCCTACCCATACCGAATAATTATGGAATTACAATTACCCCTAAAACCCGTATTCACCTGTTATTAATCTGTTCCAGGTGTTATAACCTTATGTATAGATCTTATAATTGTGGTGTACACTGTACATATTATGTTGTTGGTGTACCTATTACATAAATAAATAAATGTTACTTCCCTGAATTTCGATAACCAATAATTAATAAATAACATAGATATCTAATTGTTGCTAGCTCAATTAAATTTCCTTGAAGTCGCGGCAGTGTACTAATTGCTTTTGCTATTGATTAGGAAACAATTTAGGTACTGTGGTTCTCAATATTGACCTTTGCTTGTGATTTTAGAGATATTGAATTTGACAATTTGACTATTTATCTAGTGATAAACAAATTATCAATCCAAGGGGAGACCTATGTTCAGTAGTGGACATTCTTGGACTGATATGATGATAAAAAATATCCTGGGACGTTCTTATATACGGCTCTCTGATCCCTAACAAAGCAGAGCTTGTGCTGCTTTTACAATGGCAAACAAACAACTGTAGTATACTACTTTTTAAGTACTACATACATATTTAAAAGATAGGCAAAGATTAGTTACATACTTGACAATTTGTGACATTTGAGTTTTGGGGGGCCTGGAGTGCTAAAATACAGGCCTAGGCTTAGTTTAGACTCCAGATCTCCCACAAATTACAGATCTAATCTGTCATGTTTTCCTAAATGTAAAGTAGTAGTAAAACTTTTCTCAATTTTGGTATCCCTAATATTGTAATTTGTGGAGATGAATTAAACGCACTTTAATTTTTTTTATATGGACACAAATGCTTCCTGGGTAGGAATCGAATCCACGACCTGTAGCGTGGCAGTCAGGGTATTTCACCAACAAGCCAAGTGGCCCGTCAATCATATTATAATTCCGGGATACATTAAATTCCCGGACGGAGGTGAAACCGCGGCACGGAAAGCTAGTATTTTGATGAAATATTGAAAAGGTTTTTCGATTACTTTGAAAATGTAGTGAAGTGTTTTTTTTTTACGAATATTCAATTCAATTCAAAACCATTTATTCAGTTTAGGCCTTCGGAGGGCACTTATGAAGGTCAAATTTAAAGTTACTGAAGCTACAATGGGAATTGGTATTCTATGAAACTGAATCAATACGACGCAATCGGTTATGTAGGTCATTCTCAACTCCTTTTTTTATTGTTAACTTATTTTAAAGGGTACAGTCTCACTTTGGTATATGATGACCAGACTGATATGAGATGTTGGTAAGCACACGAAGCCTAGAAGGTATTTGGCGACAGAGTTCCCAGACAATAGGGTACTACAAAGTACCCTACTATCGCACTATTGACGAGGCAGTTGTGGTTAAAGCACCTGACTCCACGCCGGAGGTTGTCAGTTTGATTCCCACCGGACAAATATTTGTGTATGAACGTAACTCTTTGTTCTCTGTCTATATCAATAAGTATGTTCTTAGAAACAAATTGTATATAGTGTATCAGTTATCTGGTTTTCATAGTACAAGCTCTGTTTAGTTTGGGATCAGATGTCCGCGTGTAAAGAATGTCCCATGATATTTATTTATTTCTCGTATGGCGCTTTCCTTCATCTTATACTAAAGCTCTATATAAGATTCGAATCCGGAACTCTATATTACTGAGCTGACATCGCTTTCATAGAGTGATTTTACAAAGGCCTATCGCAAAGGCCAATATACACAATGAAGTAGTATATCAGCACTCCAATAGCAATAAACTTTCAACATTTAACTACGCCAAAGTTTGATTTAACAAAATTAACACATTCCCGGAAACATTTTGAACAGTTTTCAACAGCAGCTGAAGAACATTGAAAACTTTACACAAGTTTGACATTACTTTAGAAGTGCCTTTCAGTTCTATACTGTAATTAGTTTATGCTTCTGCGTCACACTTAAGGAATTTTAGTTAATTTGTTTTTTTATAGGATTATCTATGAACAATAAAATCCGTGATTTGTTCCATCTTATTCTACTACTATAATAATGATTGCATCACAGCTTACCATCAGGTGGGGCGCAGTCAAGCACTAGTTTATATTATTTTTAAAAAATGCGAATGTTTGTGAGGATGTAAGTCTGTTTGTTACTTATTCTAAAACCTACTCAACCTGAATATAACCATATAACCTGAATTAATACATAGAATGCTTTTATCCTGCAAAAACGTAACATTCCTCAAAAACGCGGGTGAAACCGCGGGTGACAGCTACACTGTAAACAAAGTTAAATTGGAGAAGTACTTAGACATGGCTAAGTAATGAAAGAAATTTATCGGTGAAGATTTAGGTAGTGATAAAAGTTATTTTTTATCGGACTTACCTACGTTTTCTTATTTTTTTATAGCACATGGGCCGACCAACAAGTCGACGGTCCACCTGATGGTAAGTGGTCACCGCCGCCTATGGACATTTGCAACACCAGGGGCATCGCCAATGCGTTGTCAACCCTGTGACGTGAAGTTTCTAAGTTTTATGTGCCTGTAATTTGGCGGCCCCCTTATCTTTTTGACCGAAACACAGTAATACAAGTGCACTACTGCACCACGGCGAAAATGGGTTAGCTATTTCCCCGGACGAACACTGCACTTAGAGTTCTACAACTCAAAAAGTATAGTAAAAAAAGGTATATATGTGTGGTGACATCTATGAACACGCCTACAATCCTTCACCGCCCGCACTACAGTGATGTGGCGACATCTATGAACGAGTACAAACACGCGAGAATCCTACATCGCGATATCAAGATTCTCTCACGATTTGATATATATACAACCATTCAACATTAACAGTTGGACCGCGGTCCCCAGGCATGATCACCTGACGGAAGATCTTCCCTTTTAAATGGAGGAGTCTCATACCTTGCTCCTCCATATATGTATAGGAAGTAATGTGTGCAAAAGATTATATAATATCATTAATAAGATTATATAATATCATTAATTTTCCTTATAAGGTATAACGTATAAGAGGATTTTAATAAAACGTCAAATAAAGATATGTACAAATGTAAATAATCCGATGTAAACGCAAAGAGCGCAGACGGCTTTCCCAGCATTTGAAAAGTTATAATATAACATCCACGGTTAGCAAGTATTTGCACTTTGCAATACAAACAAACGTATCCTGTAAAAATCCATCCTTCTAATATTATAAATGCGAAGTTTGTGTGGCAGGATGGTTGTCTATTCCGCTTTCAAGCGAAAACTACGTAACGATGATAAAACTTGATTCATAGATAGTTTATAAATTGGATAAACACTGAATTGGACTTATAAGGGGGGCGATAAAATTACAGGGATATGAGACTTAACAACTTCACGTCTCAGGGTCGACAACGCATTCAAATTCAATTCAATTCAAATTCAAAACCATTTATTCAGTTTAGGCCTTCGGAAGGCACTTATGAAGGTCAAATTTAAAGTTACTGAAGCTACATTGGCGATGCTCCCAGTGTTGCGTTGAATGATAGGCGACAGTGACCACTTATAACCACCAGATGGAACGACTGCCTGTTTGTCGGTCTTATTGGCATAAAAAAGCTTTTATTTCGGGAAAAATAATATCGCAAACCGCGGGGGATAGTAAGTTTAAAATGTTTAATTATATAGGCAGTTTTTATCTGTATGCATCTCTTTCTTATAGAGAAATGATATAGGAATCAAAGCTTGGAAATGCGAAAAATTCAGTTCTTTTATGCTACCTAAGTAAGTATAAACAGCAGCTTAGCTGAGTCGCGGAGGTATCTTTCGAAGTCGGATATAATTACTTTTATATAATTATAATAGTTTATTGACTCATAGCTATGTTAATACATGGTAGTGTTTGACAAAGATATCTTAGACTAAGTTATATAAAAGCTGTTTACTTTTTTGTAAAATAATTGATAAATATAATAGTAAGCTAATTCTAAAGTATGTCTAACTAGGTTACCTAACTTAATAACAATAAGCAGTGCGGAGACATGCACCTGCGATCCCCGATGAAGTTGGTCGGCTCACTTCGGTATGTGTTAAACTAATTAAAAGTTATGTGCGATTCAGACCGCATAAACAGACGTTGTTACTTACCTGCAAGAGGGTGTGTTTCCAACGATTATAATTGTACGTGAGGTAAAATGGAGAGGGAGATGTAGAGATGAGAGAGGTTTAGACGGAAATAGCTGGTTTCTGCACAGTGCACCTCTAATTTACTTGATCATGTTGTAATTATTATTGGAGATGTGCAGAGTAAGACTTTGGCCGACTCTTCAAGCCGATCACTATAGCGAGAAGGTGGACAGAACTTAAAATATACTCCAGTGAAGATATTGTTAATCCTAACGTGACATATGATGGACATTGTCGAAGTTTCGCGGGCTAATTACCAATCTCGTGCTATCTTTTTTATACAAAAATAGGTATGTTAATTCCCAAGGGAACACCTTCGAATCACCAGTCGAGCTTTATACTACATCGAGGCCACTGTATTCGTGTAAATGTATCTTGTTTATAATTATAATTCACAATATTTATTACATTAAAGCACTAGCAAAAGGATCAAATAAATGTTCAAGATTACATAGCACTCGTGGACACTTTTTAGAATCTACATTTTTCTAAAAAGAACTGAGAAATCGTTATTTTAGTTTGAGAGTGTTGTCGTCTTATGAGCGTGTATAAGGAAAAAATATCATGACCGCACCATTTTACCTGCTGTCTGCGACGTGCGAAATGAAATTGTGAAATATGTTTATTCAAATCTGCCTTCACATACACTTATTAATGGTCAGACTATAACGCCGGTTCAGAAGAATGCTTTTGATGAGAAGACCCGGCAATAACTCTTATTTGTAGTGGAGATCATCCATACATCATATTACAATAATAAAACCACGGAATATAGAATTTTCTATTCCGTGAACTAAACCAATGTAATTTTGAGACTCTTGAAAATTAGCAGACTTTATGACAGACAAATATTTTAATAAATTAATTAGTTTAACTATAGTTTAAATACATAATATTAATAATATTCGATCAAAATTACAGTTCCTTAAGATGGCGTTTTCAATACATATAGCAAGAATAACAAAAGATGTCTGAAAAAACAAGGGGCCAAATAAAACAAAATTTATAGAAAATCATAACTGCCAGTAATGGTCTGGAATAATTGAATTTTTATCACACCACAAGAACTGACTATGTAGTTATTACGTTTCAAAGCGTTCCCTACAAATTTGTGACAGATAGAAAAAACGAAGTAGGCTTTAAATTTCAATTAACAACGAATTAGATGCATGAAATACACTTCTAATCAATGGCGCGTGAAATAAAATGACAGTCGATAAAATTATCTATAACCACAAAAACAAATCGAGCGTGAAATAATGGGTATTCGTGTAATGCTGAACACTGGAATCAACCATAAACAATATGAGGGCACTTTAAATAAATAATCGGGATGCTCTATGTACCGAAATTGGTTTTCGTAAAATTAACAACTAACCCTTGCGGTTTCGACCACGTTCCCGAGGGATGTCACATTTCCCCGGGACAAAAAGGATCTTATGTGTTAATCCAGGTAGCTATGTGCCAAGTTTCGTTTCTAAACCTTCTAAAAAAAGAGCATACTCCTTTTTAAAAGGCCGGCAACGCACTTGTGGCTCCTCTAGTATTGCGGGTGTCCATTGGCGGCGGTAATCGCTTACCATCAGGCGATACGGCTGCTCGTTTGCCAACCAACACATAAAAAAATCTAAGATCGATTAATGAAATAATCGTTTATAGTCCTGAATCGATCTAGTGAATCGATAGTTTACCCATAAAAATCGTGTTTCTTTTTATTTATTTTGATAAGATTTATATCTAACATTTGTTCTGTTATCCACCTTTTTATGTTTCTTCTTCTCTTGTTATGTTGTTGTACAAATAAAATATATTGTATTGTATCTAAAATTATTTACGATTTCTTGATTCTTATATTCATTTCGAGACGGCTCAAGTACTACAACTCTGCCGCTGTATGAAATGAAATGAAAATATTTTTATTTATTTTGATAAGATTTATATCTAACATTTGTTCTGTTATCCACCTTTTTATGTTTCTTCTTCTCTTGTTATGTTGTTGTACAAATAAAATATATTGTATTGTATCTAAAATTATTTACGATTTCTTGATTCTTATATTCATTTCGAGACGGCTCAAGTACTACAACTCTGCCGCTGTATGAAATGAAATGAAAATATTTTTATTCAAATAGGACTGTATAAGCACTTATGAATACTCTGTAAGTAGTAACAGTGCTGAATTATGTGAACGGTGTCAGATATTGTTTCCGAACTATCCATGGTTATATATTCTGGTTCGAGGCCGTATTATGACTACTAGATATCTGATATATTACTTTTAAAAGATATCTGAGAATAACTTTTGTTTTTTGTCTGGGTATAAACATTCTGAGATAGAATCGAATCCCCAAAATTCATTTCTTTTGGATAAACAGTTTGGTTATTTACTATTACTTTGCTATGGAACCTAAAATCTGATATACAACGTTTTAAAGATATTTACACCCACACAGAACAAATGTTTGTCCTCCAGAGGGAATCGAACCCACGCCATGCATAAAAAATGTACAAATAACATGTTTATTTACTATCTCTGAATACATAGTGCGTTGATGCATATTTAAATGGTTTTCACAATAGAAAACAGAATTCAATTCGAATGTACGTCACAAGAATTCCAATGTGTCACTTGAAGTTAAAGAAATGACTTACAACAGGTGACTGTTGCTCGCAAGATTATTTATTCTATTAACATTTTAAAATCCGTTTAAGTTTAACGAATTTAACAACAGGTATGTGTACTTGTTTGTATTTTATTTATTTTTTGAAGGCAATGAACGGAATTCAAAAAATCTAAATTGAAATCATTTATTCAGTTTAGGACCGCGGAGAGTACTTACGAAGGTCAAAGTTACTGACGCTACCACCGGTTCGCAAGTCAGCTTTCAACTGAGAATTACCGGAAAGAGACTCAGCCGGGAAACATTTTTATTAATAATTTTTTGTAAAGAGTTGTGTATAATCATTACATAGTATAAAACAAACTCGCTTTCTCTGTCCCTATATCCCTATGTACGAGTATGCTTAAACCTTTAAAACTACCCAACGGATTTTGATGCGGTTTTTTTTAATAGATAGAGTGATTGAAAAGGAAGGTTTATATGTATTAGTATCTACATTGCACCTGAGCGAAGCCGGGGCAGGTCGCTAGTCTTTATATATATAATTCCTCTTTACATACAAGACAAAGGGAGAAGTTAGTTGTTCCATGCTTTAGACTAACTAAAGTTAACAAGTCATTTCTTGGTAATTGTGTTCGATTTTATAATAAGATACCGCTTTCAATAACCAAAATGTCTGATCATAAATTTAAAAATTATATTAGGAAAGTTTTGAAAGAAAAAGCGTATTACAAGGTAGTTCATTATATTGAAGATAAAAATGTATGGAAATAGCTGCTCTCTGCACAGTGCACCTCTAAATCTCTTGTTTAAGTTGTAAGTACCTAATTATTGTTATTTTCTATTTTGTAGTCTTGTCATATTTTTTTTTGTTTTGTTTTTATTAATGTTACCTATAATAATTATTTTGTAGTTGTTAAATATAAAATTATAAAATAGCCAAAAAGTCAGAATAGATAAAAATTTATATAACAAATAAAAAAGAATGTAACCTTGCTGAGTTTCTTGCCGGTTCTTCTCAGTTGAAGGCTGACTTCCGAACCGGTTGTAGCTTCAGTAACTTTAAATTTGACCTTCATAAGTGCCCTCCGAAGGCCTAAACTGAATAAATGGTTTTGAATTTTGAATTTTGAATTTTACGTGCTGACAGTGAACTCATCCTAAACGGCTAGTCCGACTTGAGTGTTTTTTTTTGTATGCGTTTGGGTGGCGCCCTGGATGGTTTAGATTCACAATTGGACCCGGTAGGTGGCGCTGCGAGCGAATTCCTGCATTTTGTATGGACTTTTTTTTTTTACAGGACAACGTCCGTCCGCACAGCTAGTTTATGTATAAGAATTATGCATGATGAATCAAATAAAATGGTTTTTTTTTTTGTTTTATACCACATAGGCCTATAAACAAGCAGACAGTCCACCTGATGGTAAGTGGTTACCGCCGCCTATAGACATTTGCAACACCAGAGTATCGCTAATGCGTTGTCGACCCTGAGACGTGAAGTTGTTAAGTCTCATGTACCTGTAATTTCACCGGCCCTGACCGACACACGTGGTGGAAATGGGTAAGGTGGTAGTACTTACCAGGCCGAACTCTGCACTAAGAGCTCTAATGCTGTGTTTAATTTGTATGCGATAAAAAATATTATGAAAGACTTCGTTTTGCAAGTCTATTAATGGTCGCAAAGCGTGACAAAGTATCTGCATACAATATTTTGTCGTTAATATTTGAACAAAACCTTTAGTTAATCTATATGTAAGCAGCTAAATCTAGATTACTGATAGCGCTATTGAATGATGTAATTTTATCAGAAATCATATTTTCAAATATATGACGTTAAACTCAAGTAGGTAAGCAAAAGAAGTTACCCCTCGGCTCCGAGGTCAGCCTTCAACTGAGAACTAAAATAAAACATCAGCCCTGTAATCAATAAATTAATACAAACCCGTTTGATCTGAAATTAAAACCGCAAACTATTTCCAATTCACAACGAGATGAACTACTATTAATAAATAGCTTTTCGCAAATATTGTGCAAAACCGCTCTTATTAAATGCTATGAAATGAAACCTACTAATATTATAAATGCAATGACAATGGATGTATGGATGTTTTTTACCCTTTCAACCAAAAACTACGTAACGGATTTGGATGAAACTTGGCACATAAATAGAGCATGCCCCGGAATAAAATATAGGCTACCTTTTATCCCTCAGCAATGCAGGCGAAACCGTAGGGTATAGCTAGTCAATTATATTAGTGTTTTCATTTGATTATTTCTTTATTTGATGCGTCTATTTGTTTATCTGTGTATATCTCCGTTTTTTACTATTTTTGTTTTTTTTTTTCATCTAAAGGTTGGTGGAAAGTTAATAGGGTAATTTTAACAGCTAACATAAAAACTTTACTACAGACTAGCCTCGCGACTATTGGCCCGAAGCTATGCATCAAACGAATGTACTTCGAGGCATACTCATATGTTATGTAGGTATCTGTAGAAATCTTTTAGAAAGTCTTCGTAACAACATATTCATGCACGCAGCTCACTAAGGGTCACTAATCTATCTATATACACATAATAGGAACCCTATTTTCCTTATCTATAAATATAGCAAAATAGGGTTCCTTTGTCGCACCATCACCTCAAAACTTCAAAAAATTCAAAATTCAAAACCATTTTTTCAGCTTAGGTCCTCGGAAGGCACTTATGAAGGTAAAATTTAAAGTTACTGAACATATCGGGATGGGATTGCTACCATTGGACGCGAAATTTTTCCTAGATGATTATAGGCTATATATGATGTCGATAAACGGGTGAAACCGCAGGGTACAGCTAGAATACCTATGTACGTAAAATTTCAAATTATAGACAGTAATGAAAAGCAATTCAGTTATATTACATATTGCGACGACCTGAAGGACCAGATGGTGAAGACAAAAATGATTTTAAATGCATTTGTATGTTTAATTACAAAGATTAAGTCGATACATATACAATGTCGCCGGGTGACATCACGTACTGGCTGAGAAATCACAACGATTTCACTAATAGAATCCTATTTGGAAGTGTTCACCTATCCCCTTTGGGAATCAAAAAAGGTACGGTCGATTTATTAAAGTATCAATTCAATTTGAACAGAATGATTTCGTTATTGGAAAATACTAGGGTGATAGTTTAACACAATTTGAGTAGTAGCGATCTTGGTGCAGTGTTCATCCGGGTTCTAACCTTACTTATTTCCGCCGTGAAGCAGTAGTAAGCTTGTATTAGTGTGTTTCAGTGAGAAACGTAAGGAGGCCGGTAAAATTACAGGCACATGAGACTTAACAACTTCACGTCTTAATGACGACAACGCCTTAGCGATGCTCTGATGTTTGTCCGTTCCACTTACCATCAGGGAGACAGAGTGCTTGTTTGTCGATTAAAAAAATGTTACTTTGCTGAGTTTCTTGCCGGTTGATATTGATGTGCCTTCGCGGGCCTAAACTGAATAAATGGTTTTGAATTTTGAATCGTACAGAAGTGGTTGAAAGATAGATTTCAAATTTGGAAAGTGTTAATTGAATCAAAAGCTTATTATTCAAGAATGTTTAATAACCCACTAACTTTGTTGAATTTATTTATAGAAATGTTAACTTCACCATAAAATTTAATTAAAAGTTTTATTTGTGGATGCTGCTCATGAGAGCTCACATGTAGCAGGGTCTGAATGCAAGATGAAATTATTTTTATATAATGAAATGAAAATGAAATGAAAATGAAATGAAATGAAAATGAAATGAAATGAAATGAAATGAAAATATTTTTATTCAAATAGGCCTTTACAAGCACTTATGAATAGTCTGACTCTAATACCGGTTCGGAAGGTTGTTTTTTACTGAGAAGAGCCGGCAATAAACTCAGCAATTACTCTTTTAAAAAAAAAAACAAACTTAGATTTATTACATAAAATATTATTTAGTCTCATTGACAATACCTGTGTGTTATGGCAATATTGCAGAATTATTTAACAATAATATAATATTATAAATATGTAATGAAAAAAAAAAAATACAAACAAACTAAAGCCGACCAGCCCCCACAAGCAGCACCTGTTCACAAGTATGACGCATGTGGCAGCCATCGCCCTCCTCGCCATATTGTAGGGAAGTGAGCGACCCGCCACACGACGCCGCCACAAGCAAAGGCATTAAAGCGAGCATGACTAACTTAAGTTTGAAGCACATCAAAAAAAAAAAAAAATTATGAATTTTAGAATACACACAAAGTGTTATCACTGTGACCATAACATGTTCAAAGTTATAGATAAATTTAAATTGCATTCAAATAAAAAAATAAATCATACCATACAACAATACATTTACAACCAGGCACTATTATCATTTAAATATTCATTTATGTTGTAATAAGCCTTTTTTACCAATACAGCTTTAATATGATCCTTAAATTTTTTCAAGGACAAATCTAAAGTCGATGCAGGGATTTTGTTATAGAAGCGCGCACCTAGTCCCAGAAATGAACCTTGTACTTTTTGCAGTCGATAAGCAGAGGTCACGAGTTTGTGCTTATTTCTAGTATTTATTGAGTGCATATCACATTTTTTAGCAAAATGACTAATGTTTCGATGGACAAATAATATGTTTGCATAAATGTACTGTGATGCAACTGTAAGTATTCCTATTTCTGCAAACTTATCTCTAAGGGAAGTTCGAGAACCCCAATTATACATAGCTCGCACCGCCCGCTTTTGCAAAATAAATATAGTTTCTATATCAGCAGCTTTGCCCCAGAGCAAAATGCCATAGGACATAACACTATGAAAATAACTAAAATATACTAATCGTGCTGTATCTACATCTGTTAGTTGTCTAATTTTTCTCACTGCGTAAGCTGCCGAACTGAGTTTTCCCGCAAGGGATGATATTTGGGTACCCCACTGAAGTTTTGAGTCTAAAGTAATTCCTAAAAATACTGTAGATTCAACTAGATTGAGAGCTTCATTATTTATCATTAAATTACAGCCTACTTTTCTCACATTGGGTAACGCAAATTTAATACATTTAGTCTTCTTTGCATTCAAAACTAGATTATTTACTGTAAACCAATTTAATACCTGGGCCAATGCAACGTTTACATCGTCATAGTTTGATTTCAGTCTATCAACACTAAAAATCAGTGAGGTGTCATCAGCAAACAGTACAATTCCACAGGTATTTTTAACATAAAATGGAAGGTCATTAATGTAAATTAAAAATAAAAATGGACCTAGGATTGAGCCCTGCGGTACACCCATATGCACGGAAGAACCAGACGATTTGACCCTATTTACATCAACACTTTGAATTCTCTTCCCAAGGTACGATTTCATCATGTCAAGTGCCATACCCTTTACCCCATAATGACGTAACTTACGGATTAGTGTGTCATGATCGACACAATCAAAAGCCTTAGATAAGTCACAGAAAACACCAATGACATTTTGTGACTTCTCCCAAGCTTTAAAAATATTTCTTAAAAGCGCCACGCCAGCGTCAACCGTAGAACGACCTTTCGTAAAACCATACTGCTGACTATGTAAAAGTTTGTTTAAATTAAAGTGAGTAAGCAATTGGGATAAAATAATCTTTTCAAATACTTTACTAAGGGCTGGCAAAATGGAGACGGGCCGATAATTAGAGGGGTCACTAGGATCTCCAGTTTTGAATAGCGGTATAACTTTACTATATTTCATCAAATCCGGAAATTTACCTGAATCAACGCATCTATTGAAAATCAGAGCTAAATGGGGAGCGATAGTATCTACAATCCCCTGTAAGACCGTAACAGACATATCCCATAAATCGCCAGTGCGTTTAACTTTTAAACTTTTAAAAGCTTTAAGTATGTCGTGAGGTGTTATATGCTTAAATTTAAAACACTCATCACATACAGATACATTGCTTTTCAAGATTAATTCCGCGTCTGTTGGTGAGGAATTTAAGGAGCTCGTTGTAGCTATAGGTATATCACTAAAGAAGTTATTAAATGCACGTGCTATTTCACTATCGTCACTTATAACTTTATTATTAATGTTTAATTCAATGCGTTTATTATGGTGTTTAGACTTTCCACTTTCAGAGTTAATAATGTTCCAAGTAGTTTTTACTTTATTGGTTGATTGATTTATTTTATTTCTTAAGTAAATAGATTTAGCAGAAGCACAAACTTTTTTAAAAAGTTTAGAGTAATTTTTTATATATAGTATGAAATTTTGATTTTGATTATATTTTTTCATACCATACAGCTCATACAACATAGCTCTACTTTTATAAATCCCAACGGTTGCCCAATCGTTAAACTTAATAAAATGTTTATTTTCACTAAAGGTTCTTGGCTTAAAATTATTATCATATTCTTTTCTTATAAGATCGAATAGTTCATTATAAAGACTATCTGGTTCTTCATGTGACATATCAATGGAAACAATATTTCTACTTACAGCGTTTTTGAAACGGGCCATGCGACTTGAGGTAATAGGCCTACATGTTATATTACGACGGCTAATGTAATTGTCATCTAATAAAACTACCTTTTGACCACAATGATCTGAAGTCAACTCACTGATTACAGATTTTTCAAGTACATCACAGCTGCAGAACACATTATCGAGGCAAGTGGCAGATGTTGCCGTGATTCTAGTTGGTTCACAGAATAAATTATTGAGATTAAATGATTTAAACAAATTAATTAATCTAACTGTTGTAGGCGAATCTACTAACAAATTTACATTAAAATCACCACATACTATTGTGGTCTTATTACAGGTTTGAGCTTTCTTAAGAGCATCTTCCACAACTAATTCAAACAAACTAAAGTCACCAAGAGGGGGACGGTACACGCAAACTATAACAAATCGTTCAAGTTCCACACATGACAGTTCGACAGTGCGTTCGATAGATAAATCCACAATGTCTTTGCGATCCTTACATTTAATATTACTTGAAACTAAAATTAAGCTGCCACCGTGTATAGCTGATTTTCTAACAAACGCACTCAATAATTTAAAATTAGGAATATTAAGCAATAGCTCATGGTTTTTATACCAGTGTTCAGTTACACAAAAAACATGTACATTATGATATTCCAGAAATAGTTCTATTTCTAATTCCTTGCCAGCTAGCCCTTGTATGTTCTGATGTACAATATTTAAATGATTGAGCCTAGCCTTTGTCGTTTCTGAAAACCCTCCCCAGGTACCTCGTTATCACCAATAACGATAGGCACAATATCCCCGATCAAGCTACTAGTAGCTTTGTTATAAAATGTAATATTACCGGCTAACAATGTAGCGATATGTCGCTTAAACTTAAGAGGCAGATAAAGAGTATCTTTTGTCAACTTAAAATTAGTTATAAAATTATTCATGTCAAAATAAAACATGGCGTCACTATGACGGTGAATTAAATTATAAAGTGTCATATTCAAATCATATATGTGCCTATTCTGTTCCTGAGTTAACATATTGGAATAAGGAAAGGCACACAAAACAAATTTACATTTGAACTGGCTGTGTAAGTCAAGCAACCTATTAAAAGTATTTACAATAACTTTTTTTCTAATGGTTAAACTATCTCCATGTAAAATAATAACCGTTGTATTATCGTTTAGCTCTTCTAAATTTATTTGGTTTATTAAGTGCTCATAGGAAGCCCCTGGGTAACATTTATTTGTAACACGTTCGATTGACACGTTATTTAGGATAGGCCCAAAATCTTTACCAATTTTGTCACTCATAACAATCGTTTGCCTTATGGGCTGTGATTTTAGCTTCTGATGTACAGTGTTATTCAAATATAGTTCTGGTTTTGAAGCAGAATTAAGCATTGTGCCCAAGCAGCTACAATGCTTATTTACTAATGAATCTAGACGCTCACTGTTATATTCACCTAACCTGATAATTTCGTCTGTCGCTAGGATGTGCTCGTTGATTTGTTTCTGAGCGTTACTATATTTTACATTTAGAGCTTCTAGGGAACACTTAAGATATTCTATTTCATCATGCAAATGTTGAGTATTACTATCATATAAGTCCCTACTCTTCTGATTATTAATATAAGACGTTTCTAACTGACCTTGTAAATTAATACGTTCCTTTTTTAATAACAAATTTAAGTTGCGTGTTATTTTATGTCTCTTCAAAAGTGTTTGTGTCTTTTTAATAATCTTATTAAACTTTGTATATCTTTTAAATTTATTTCTACCATTAAAAATAATATTTGACGTATTATTTGATAAACTAACGTGTGGACTACATTCACAGTCAGACGTCAAATCAATAGTAGTGGGAAGCTCAGCACATATATTTTTGGAGTTACATACCAGTAGCTCATCATATAGGCTCTGAGTAGCATCGCTTTCCCGAGATTCTTTAGCAGTCTCCAGTTGGACAATAGACTTATGAGCCTCAATAAGGGTGATCTCGAGTTCGGTGATGCGACTCAGAGCTCTCATATGCGTATCGCTACACTCACTAAATGAATCCACTTCGGCTTGAAGCTTATTACATCGAACAACAATGTCGTCATACTCAACGTGTAATTTGGCGAGATCTAGTTTAATTTCCGTATTCCTCTTAACAATTACTTGAATTTCATCCTCGCTGTCATCCCGTTCCCTCATGAGCCGGTCACAAAGTTCTTGAGACTTTCTCAGTTCCTGCAGAGCCAACTTCAGCTTGTTTTCCATATCTTTAGCTGTAGCCTGGCGGGTCATCATTTTGACTCGGTTGGGGGTCGGTGGGGACGTGCGTGTTATGAAAACGAATAAGAATAATAAGTTATTAAAATACTTATTAAGATAAACAAAAGTAACCAAAAACTATTATTACTTAAACAATGATATAGTGAATTTATTTGAAATAAATGAGTAAATTATTATATTTATTATTTAGCTATATATTTATAAGATAAATTAAACGAAATTTAATGTTAAAAATGGATACTTAAACGAAAAAGAACAATTTAAATAAGCAAACAACAATTCCCTTTTTGTGAGGCTCGAACCGTGGGTCGCAGGTACCGTAGTCCTTACTTGGGCTGCAATCTTACGAACTGCGCTATTTTGCCGATTGATGGAATGACGAAGTTTTGGTTCATATATGACAGTGCTGATTTTTGTAAATAATAATGGGGGTATGCGGAAATTGGAGATTATAAAATCCACCGCCACACCATTAAAATATAACTATATTAAATAGATTTTTGCTTCTAATCGAAAATTTATTTGGAGTAACACAATAAACATCCATCCAGTTATCACTTCTTTGCACTGAGTTCACTTATTTATATATTTAAAAGGAGTCACTGATGCTTAAAGCGTTCAAAGTCAACGGAATTAAATTCCTCAATTTTAGCACTTAAGAGTTTCTAGATTTTGAAACTAACAATTACACGCAAAGATTATGACTTAAGAAGTAAAATAACAATGTTTTTATATGTAAATAATACTTTAACAAATAAATATTCAATTAAAACAAGGAGCCTATGTTACTTGACTGACTGACAGCTGTCATTTTCCTTTTTTTTCATTTTCATTTATAAATAAGCATAATAAAAAATATATATGTTGATTTCCTGTGGTTTCAACCCCCTTCCCGAGAGATCTTATATTTCACCGGTATATATACCTTAATATATTAATTTAGAGCAAAGATTAATTATATCTGTGTCAACTGTGTCTGGATGTAAATATATATTAAAAGTATGTATTTAAAAAAGTATATGTAGTATCAGTTATCTGGTTTCCATAGTACAAGCTCTGCTTATATTAGTTGCTGATCAGATGGCCGAGTGTAAAGAATATTCTTGGATATTTGTTATTTATTTACATTTTTCTAATTTTGAGACCTATCAGGATACATATTTGTCGTAAAAGCAGAGACCTTTATAACCCACATTCCACCTAAGATATTATCAGTTCTAACATAGCAGTGTCGTCGACTCTGACCCTTCTCGAGCCCAAGATAGGAGTTCTGGTTTCTAGCCAAGCTTTAGGCAACACAAAAAAGTGTCTGTTTAAAAAAACAGTGTCTGTGTTAAAGCTGTTACAAATAACAAAACAGAGATTTTGTTTATTCATATAGACCTTCTCAGGTACTTATAAATCGTGTTTTCAATATTAGAAAAAGTAATATAAATTATTGCAGAGTAAAAACATTTAAATAGAAACCTTGTCAGACAAGTAATTCATAAAATTTCGTTTTTTTTTTTTCAAAATTCAAAATTGTTTATTTTAGATACTGAAGCTACCCAGGCCTTGCCCAGGGTTATTAACCTCTAAATAATCAGATATATTATAATAGCCTTTTTGATATAAAACATTCTTTATCCTACTTAAAGTAATGCGCAATTCTTATATGTCTAGGAATTAAAGAATATGTCGAGAAATTTCGCATTTATGTATGTTCAATTCAATTTCCTGTATTTCAATAAACCCAGATCAGAATTATGGCAAAGAAAATCCAATTATTCCAACACTATGATAAGAAGCCAACAAAACACAATATAATAGAAAAATTGCACCGAAGTTCTTTTGAATCGACAGCGAACTCCATCAGACGGCGATCGTATTTACTTTTTCATAACAAAAACTTGGTAGCCGAACGCGATCGAATATTAATGCTATTCGAAATTGTTTTCACATGAGAAGGGTACAACAAAAAAACGAAAGTAGTTTAAATACTAGCGACATACCCCGACTTCGCCTGAGATATCTAATAAATAGACAGACCTTCTGGAAGAAATATTCTAAATGGTGGTGAATAACGACCGCATAAAAATCTATAGAATATGTCAAAAGAACTAGTGACATTGTTTTATACTATAATAATAATAATAAATTTATTGAATGTATAGATACATGTTCTAGACAAAGTAGCCCTAGCTACTGTTACTAGCTGCTTAGTACACTTATTTTTTATTTTTTTTTAATTAGCACTTATTACAATCTAGAGTACAGTTCTTTGTGTATTAAGACTTGTATCACCATCTGACGAAATCTAGTAATCATGTGGCCTATTGTAGTAAATAAAAAAACGTTTAAGTTTTAAATGAACTGGTTTTCGTGTGCAGTTGCGATACCGTTGGGTGCTTGCCAGCAAATTCTCAACTTGAAGGTAGTAAAATTTTTCGTGTGGCACGCTCGTGTCGCTCACTTCGCTACAATATGGCGGCGTGGGCGATGGCTGCCACAAGCGTCATTTTTGTGAACAGGTGCTAAATGTGTAGGCTGGGCTACTTAAGTTAGTAGTTTCATAATAAATATATAAATATTTATTTCCGATATACACAAGTATTGTCAGTAAGCTAAATAAATGTTATGTAAGCAATTTAAGTTTGTTTTGAAAAGAGAAATGCTGAGTTTTTTGCCTGCTTTTCTCAGTGGAAACAACCTTTCGAACCGGTATAAGAGTCAGACTATTCATAAGTACTTGTAAATTTAATATTAGTTTTTATTTAACTAAAGAATTCAGACCCGCATCCTCCGTGACTAACTTTACTAAAAAAACTATTCTGCTTTTATGTAAGCTTCCTGAAATCGGTCGGTCATTTCTACAGTTTCAAACATAATCTGAAAGAGATAGACCATTTGCAAATAAAAGGAGTAAAATAGCTATTAGAGCGGCGGGAATTGGCCTTCGAGCTGACAATTACAAGAGCTAATTTGTTCTTAAAGTGTTTCTTTAAAATAGGCATTCTTTCCTTTTTAAAACACTTACCCGGATGCCGTCTTATTGGAAACCTTTTCTATTACAAATTCTTTTTTTACGAACCTATGTAATCTGCAATATTTTAACGATAAATTTTGGATTACTACTTTATACTCCAATTTCAAAATTAATGAATAGTACTCACTAACTTTATGCATGCAAATATTGCAATTTATAAACTCGGAAGACACTGCCTGTTTGCTACTTCAGGGATAGTATTTTGAAAAAAATTGACAGATCAGTTGGCAGGGTCTCTAACCCTGACCGATAAGCCAGAGTTCGTGGATTCGATTCCCACCCAGGACAAACTGTGTGCATGAGCATGTCTGTTTTTTCTGTGTCTGGATGTAAATATCAATTCAACAAATAAATTGTAGTTATATGTAGTAGGTATATCAGTTATCTGGTTTCCATAATACAAGCCCTGCTTAGTTTGGGATCAGATACTTAGCCGTGTTTTTTTTTTATACCATTTGTGCTGGCAAACAAGCAGGCGATCCACCTGATAGTATGTGATCACCGCAGTCTTTAGACATTTCTCATCTAGCTTACAAAGGGACCGTTAGCGTTGCTTTTAGCATAATATAATTTGATTTCGCACTTAACATATTTTAATTAATCATTATTTGTTATTATTACAAATTATTTTGAAATCGTTAAATAGTATATTACTTATAGAGGCACATTTTTGATGTCGAGTAATAGCATAAAATATAATAGTAACAACGATGGTGAAAAGAGGAAATAGGTACTTTTTTCCTTTAAATGATGTACTGTAAAAATAAAGATTTGCTGTGTACTTTACTGGATAGGCAGTGGGATTGAGAAGGTTTATCCAGTGAAATAAAGGACCGGCCGCTCTCATGTCTATAGACAAATAGACAAACGCCTCATCAAAGCGTCCTGTGACCGGAGAGCTGACGGATGGCCCAACATTTGAGAAGTTGTGTACAAAAGGGCAACGTTGACAGAATTCAGGGCACTCTACTATTTGGCAGCGATCTGAGTGAGCTAGCCTATTTTTAGTTATTTTTATAGATAATAAATAAAACTAAAAATATTCCTCCCAGTTTCATTTGCTTTTCTAAGGGATTGTACGATTTCCTGGGATAAAAAGTATATATTATAACAGGGCATGCTCTATCTATGTGCCAAGTTTCATCCAAATCCGTTCGGTAGTTTAACCGTGAATGATTAACAAACATTTTTACATCCATCTCCACAAACCTTCCAAATTATAATATTAGGTGGATATGACTAGAAGCATAACTAAAACAACTCACCACTACATAGTATGAAACAAAGTCGCTTTCTCTGTCCCTATATCCCTATGTATGCTTAAATCTTTAAAACTACACAACGGATTTTGATGCGGTTTTTTTTTAATAGATAAAGTGATTTAAGAGGAAGGTTTTTATGTATAATACATGTGACATCCCACAGGAACGCGGGTAAAACCGCGGGGGACAGCTAGTTACTGAATAAAATATAAAGGTAGGTATAACCCACATATACTTAAAGACATTTGTAAGTAAGGCAGTATACGAGTACCTATATACAAAAGAAATGAAGGGTAAAATAACTTTTGCAACAAGAAGTCTCAGTTAGTAAAACTTTACTTCGAATCTAAGCTAGATCAGACCCTTTTATCAGCTAATAGAAACTTCGTCGGCGAGACGGCGCGCAACAATGCCTCGTAGAGCAGACATCTCACGGGATTGCCTAATTAGCGAAAGAGACAGAGAAGAGGCCGCGACGAAACATCCTCGAGCTAGTATCGCTTTACCTTACCGATACTTTAGGGGTCTAAAAGGCTCCTAGCAGTATTAATTTTACCAACTAGCGGCTTCCGGCTTCGCAAACTATAACCTTCCTAGATAACCTATTACTGAAGAAGCGTAATAAGCCCTGCCAGTCTACTAAAGATATTTTTTTTTTTTTTTTTTATTTCTGATCAAAATAGCAATATACATAGTTATCGTTCTTATACTTAAAACCACAAAAGCCTTTATGGGCTTATATATGGCTAGTGAGTTCGGATTAGCGGAATTATATAAAAAAGAAAAAATTAAGTGGATTTGTAAATTTTACATTTAAAAATGTTAGTAAATTAGTAGGCTTAACTAAACTAGTTCATTCTGTTGCAGAAAATACTTTTTTAATTTACATTTTGATTTTTTAGGTTTGCAGAGGTATTCATTTTGTATGTCCACAGGAAGTTCATTAATTATTTTTGGTAATATGTAAGTGTATGTTCTCATACCATATATATTGTTAAATCTAGGCAAGCTAAAGGTATTCATGTTTGCTAACGTTCTTAGTTTTGGATGTCGTGTATTTTTGATTAAGTTGTTTATGTTATTAAATTCGTCTTTTAAGATAGAAAGTTTAACCATGTTGTGAACTGGCAATATGTTGCAATAATGAAATAGTTCAGAGTAATCATTTTGGTATTTTGTTTTAATTTTAAGTGGTACTATATTTTTGAGAATCCGTTGTTGTAGTTTGTAGATTTTATCTAAATGTGTTTTATAGGTTCTCCCGTAGCTACTGACACCATAGCCAATTATGGAGTCAGCTAGAGCTAGGTATAGTAGCCTTAAGGTTTTATATGGCATTTTATGTTTAAGTACGATTATTCGGCCCAGGATAGATCTTAGTCTATCACATAGATAGTTAATATGGGGGACCCAATTGATTTTGTTATCGATTATAAGACCAATATACTTGTGTTCCTTAACGAACTCTAGTGTTTCACAGCTACAACTACCGGCACAAACTGCGTGCAAACAGTCATGGCTATGAGCTTTGATGGAAGGAGTGTAGGTTGCTTTATTATGTGAAGAATGTATGTGCATGGCTTTGGTTTTGTCAGCATTTATGACGAGACCAACATCGTGCGACCATTTGCATAGTAAGTCAAAGTTCGTTTGAAGAAGACTCTCAGCCTTTTCAGTATCTTTATCAGCTACCACGATGCAAGTGTCATCGGCAAACTGGTATACAGAGCCTTCCTCTATAGTATTGCACATATGGTTGACATAGAGTAGGTATTCAGTAGGCCCAAGTATTGACCCCTGTGCCGTTCCTTTAGTTGTTAATTTCATGTCGCTATACGAGTTTCCTAGCTTGACAGTTGTATATCTATTGCTGTGGTAGCTCATAAACCAACGAAGAAGGGGACCCCTTAGACCACTGCTTTCTAATTTCTGTGAAAGTGTATTATAATTAAGTGTGTCGAAAGCTTTACTAAAGTCAATAAAAATTATCAAAATATGTTTTTTTTCATTAAGGTATGAGTTCATTTCGTTACTGAATTGACACAGTAGTTGAGCGGCGCTTCGATCTTTCTGAAAACCAAATTGCTTACTGTTTATTATATTGTTCTCTCTTAAAAAGTGGTTTATTTCATTACCAATACAACGCTCAACTACTTTGTCAATACTTGACAAAATTGTGATAGGTCTATAGTTATTGTAGTCTTTTAAGGATCCTTTTTTGTGAACTGGGCGAGCAGTGCCTATTTTTAGTTTATCAGGGTAAGTACATGTTTTTAAGCTAATATTAATGAGATGTGTAATGACTGGACAAATTTTCTGTGATACACATTTCAAGTCGGAAACCCGTATTTCATCATAGCCGGGACTTTTATTTATATTTAGGTTATTTATAATTTTATGGACTTTATCGTGGGAGATATTGTTAATTCGCAGGGACATACCGCAGTCACTAGAGTATGTCAGCGGGTCCAATATGGTGTTGTCACATGGCTTTGTTATACTGTCAACGTTTTGTTGAAATTCATTTGAGAATGTATTGGCTAATTCTTTTTCTTTACGATTAAATGCCTTGAAAACGACTTCCTCTATTGACTTTGTGATGCTCCCACATAATGAATTAATAATACTCCATATTTTTTTCGAATTCCGAAAGTTTTTACTAATTTCAGTCCTATAATATTTATTTTTAATATAATTTATATATTTATTTGTTTTATTACGATATTTATTATATATTATTCTATTTATTAAGTTAGTAGGTTCACTTTTCCAAATTTTATAAAGTTTATTTCTTTTTTTGCTCATAAATTTTACTTTATTATTATTATTATTATTATTAGCCCATTCACATTTTTTAAGTTTATGGATATTACTTTTATTTATCGTTATTCTACATTCCTTATAAATTTGCTCAAATTTATCCAAAATAAAATCTAGTATGTGTTCAGGGCATTGATAATCAAGTGCAGGTGACCAGTCGACACTCATTAGCCTCTCACTCACACGCTTATTATCTAAACGAGTGGCAGTACACGGTGAGGCGCCAGACGCGTGAGCCGGTATCTCACATGCGCAGCCTATAATGTAATGGTCAGCTGGCGCCGTATTTATAACGGCAGTGTGTGCGTCGCTTCCACACACTCTCCGCAAAAAGATATGATCGATGCATGACCGATTAATAGTAATTTGTTTATTTTTGTTCTTCGTTTTTTCGACCCTAGTAAATTGATTAATCCCGCAGTGTAAGCCTAGTTCACTCATTTTATTTAGATATTCAGAGCACACATTACTATTTTTTGTGATTATGTTTATATTAATATCACCTATCATTAATAAATCGTAAGACAAACTACTTCGTTTCAGCGAATGGTATAATTCATTGACAAATAATTGTTTGTTTCCAAAGTATCATTACATTACCAACCCTGGGCTTTCAAAACATTCACTAAACCATTAATAATACTTTGTCCGATCCGGGGTCTCTAGTCGCCTTATACCACTCCACCACCCAGGCGATTAGAAATTATTAAAGGTAAATATTTCATTACATAGAAGAACAGAACAATTATCATGAAAACCAGTTGGGTGATCCATAATTGTGACCTTTTACTTACATTTGGAATATGGCGACGAAGACATCAATCACCTGTGTTCCCGAAACGCGACAAAAGAATCAGGTCACAAATATTCCAACACTGCTATTGAATATAATGTATTGAAAGAATTCATCCAAGTTTCGACCTTATCATATGGACCACATAAATACAGTAGTTGTACAAGCATTCAGTAAATTATTTATTTATTTGTATAGCCAATAAGGTCAATAGGCCGACAAAAAGACTGTCGGTCCATCTGATAGTAAGGGGTCACCGCCGCTTATGGACATTTGCAACGCCAGGGGTATCGCCAAAGCGTTATCGACCCTGAGACGTAAAGTTGTTAAGTCTAAAATGTGCCTGTATCTACAACTTTTTAATCGAAATATATAGGTACTACAAGTGCACTACTGCTTCACGACGCAAATGGGGTTAGTGATAGTGCTTTTCCAAACGACCACTGTCCTTTTTCTAAAAACAATTAGGTATAAAATAAAATAGCTAAAATTACAGAAGACGACTATAAAAAATTGCACCTCGGAACATTTCTTCACATATAACCTAGATTGTTAACTAAGCAGAGGTTATTTTTGATAAGTGATGTTTGCCTGCCGCATATCAATAACACTATAAACAAATAGAAGTGAAAACTCAAAACTACGAAATAACAGGTATGTTTGTACAAATATATCCATTAACTGCTAGTCAAGCGCAACACGTTACACTGATAGCTACAGATATACTATTAACATGGGCATGTCGGTGATTCAAACCCATTAGATTTTTCCAGACCAAAAACACTAAAAGCGCCTGAAAAAATTCCACTTAAAAATTGTAAGGTAACGTCAAAACAAAGCAGAAGTTGGTAAGTTATGTATTAAACACTGCATTTACAATCTCCGGATTATAATCGAATTAGCATATTCATTAAAAAGTTATAAGGAGGCCCGAAAAGAAAATAAATTATGGATGAGAGAGAACAGAAGTATGATATGCAACCGCCCATAAAACTCTGCCAAATCTATTGTAAATAAAACCTATCTTGCAGATGAACATTTGGAAAAGGTCCGGGAACTGCCCCCTTATTCAGCTAATACAAACTTCGTCGGCGAGCCGCTTCACACAGGCCTCGGAGAGCTTATCTCTCACGTGATTAGTAGTATTAGCGTAGTTAGCGACATAGACAGAGCATAGATACCGTGACGAGACATTCTCGAGTTAGTCTCATTTTCCTTGATGAAGTATGGACAAACACATTAAAAGAAAAACAAAAATAAATATCCCGGGACGTTCTTTACACACGGCCATCTGATCCCAAACTAAGCTTAGCTTGTCCTATGGAAACCAGATAACTGATATACTACATGTATTACTTTTCTTTTCTAAATACATACTTATATGGATATTTACACTCAGACACAGAACAAACAGACATGTTCATGCACACAAATGTTTGTCCTGGGTGGGAATCGAACCCGCGACCTAAAAAGATACTAAATAACATTTAAAAAACAAGCTTTTTCATGCCATAAACAAAATAAAATTAACGTCACGTATTCTGCACGCAAACCCTTTCATTGTACATACCCATTACAACACATGGAGGTGGTTTATGAATAAACTAAATAGATTTCCAAGCCGCGTTTTTACTCGCTGACCCCAGGGATCTATATATCCCGGGGTTATAGCCTATATCCATTCGGAATAATGTAGCTTTCAAATGAAATAATTTTTCAAATAGGTTCCGAATATTACCCGCCACATGCATACAAACTCACAATATTAACTTTACTGGCTTAACACTTCGTTGTGACTCAGTCGGGTTTTAATGTTTTCCCGTTCCCGTGGGAACTTCAAAATACAATTTAAATACTAGGGAAATCGATTATTAGTGGTGTTCGCTCGGATCATAAGGCTCAATTAATAGAATTGCCATTTAAAAGACAAGTATTTAAAGTAACGAAAGTAATTAGACCTACTACTAAGGCAAGATTAGACACCTTTAAGAATAATTTAGAGCTGAAACTCTGTAATACAATATATCATAGTGATGAGCCCAATGTCTTGTATAAAGGTTTATTGTCTGGGATTTGCGATAATTTTAATAGAGCCTGTCCTACTAAAATAGTGAAGGTAAATAGTAAAATGGGATTTAGTGACTGGGCTACAAAAGGTATTCGTAAGAGCAGGGATAGGTTGTATGAACTTTATCATTTAAAATCTCTAACTCAGAACGAAGAATTTCATAAATATGTTAGAAAATTTTCAAAGACTTTCAAGTTAGTGTGTAATCAAGCTAAATCTTACTTTATATGTAATAAAATAGGTAATGCTAATAACAAAATAAAGACAGTCTGGAATGTTATTAATACGGAAACTGGTAAAATTAGAAATAATAATGAACAGGTAACTCTTAAAATTAATGATAAAATTCTAACAAATAATTTAGATGTAGCCTGTGCTTTTGAAAACTTCTTCACGAGTATACCTGGTAAAACTACTAAAAGCCTTAAATCATGTCCTATAGCAGCGGAATCTTTACTCAAGCAGCATATTCATAATACATTTCCAAGTTTTAAATTTGACCATATTAATGCTAGCGATATCATAATAACTTTTAATTCTCTCAATATGAAAAGTACTGAAGATTTATGGGGCTTATCAGTAACAATCGTAAAATCAATAATAACAGTGATTGCACCTGTTTTGTCAAATATTTTTAATGAATGCATTGATCAGGGTTGTTTTCCTGATTTAATGAAATATAGTAAAATAGTACCTATTTTCAAGTCCGGTTGTAGGGAGAATCCATCTGATTACAGACCAGTTTCCGTTCTGCCAGCACTTAGTAAAATCTTTGAAAAATTGCTGCTTAATCAAATGTCAAGTCACTTTACTAAGCATAAGGTATTGCATGGTCATCAGTTCGGTTTCACGAAGGGAAGATCTACATCCGATGCGGCAGCAACATTGCTGAGGCACATTTATGGCGCATGGGAGGATTCACAGGATGCGATTGGCATTTTTTGTGATCTGTCCAAGGCATTCGATTGCGTTGACCACCGTACGCTACTACTAAAACTTGACTTCTACGGAATTCGTGGAACTGCTCATGATCTTGTTTTATCTTATTTATCAAATCGCCAGCAAAAGGTAGGGATTACCGGCACAACATCCAAGGGCTCTTTAGTCGAAATGGGGGTACCCCAGGGTTCAATTTTAGGTCCATTTTTGTTTTTAGTATATATAAATGATTTGCCATATGTTGTAAATGACCTCACAGATATTGTCTTGTTTGCTGATGATACATCATTAATTTTTAAAGTTAATAGAAAAGACAAAGATCTAACTAAAGTTAATCATACTATGTCAATTGTCTGTGGGTGGTTTGCTACAAATAATCTATTACTAAATTCAAAGAAAACTAAATGCTTAAGGTTTTCTTTACCAAATGTAGCACAAGTAGATAGCCAAATAATAATAGATGGGAGCCATATTGATCTTGTAAATAAAACGGTATTTTTGGGTCTTACATTAGACAATAAATTGCAATGGGGACCTCAGGTTGATACTCTAGCTGCTAAATTAAGTTCGGCTGCTTTTGCTGTTAGGAAAATTAAACAATTGACGAATGTTGAGACGGCCAAATTAGTTTATTTTGCATATTTTCATAGCCTCTTGTCCTATGGTATTTTGTTTTGGGGAGCAGCAGCGGATATAGAATCAATATTTATTATACAAAAAAGAGCAATTCGTGCAATTTACAGTATGGGTCCCCGTGAATCATTAAGAGATTTATTTAGGGAAATAAATATAATGACATTACCTTCACTATATATTTATGAAAATATAATGTTTATACGTAGAAACATAGGAATGTTTGAGGCAAAATTAGATATTCATAGTATAAATACAAGACAAAGGGAGAAGTTAGTTGTTCCATACTTTAGACTAACTAAAGTTAACAAGTCATTTCTTGGTAATTGTGTTCGATTTTATAATAAGATACCGCTTTCAATAACCAAAATGTCTGATCATAAATTTAAAAATTATATTAGGAAAGTTTTGAAAGAAAAAGCGTATTACAAGGTAGTTCATTATATTGAAGATAAAAATGTATGGAAATAGCTGCTCTCTGCACAGTGCACCTCTAAATCTCTTGTTTAAGTTGTAAGTACCTAATTATTGTTATTTTCTATTTTGTAGTCTTGTCATATTTTTTTTGTTTTGTTTTTATTAATGTTACCTATAATAAGTATCTTGTAATTGTTAAATATAAAATTATGTAAAATTGAAATTATAAAATAGCCAAAAAGTCAGAATAGATAAAAATTTATATAACAAATAAAAAAAAAATGTAACCTTGCTGAGTTTCTTGCCAGTTCTTCTCAGTTGAAGGCTGACTTCCGAACCGGTTGTAGCTTCAGTAACTTTAAATTTGACCTTCATAAGTGCCCTCCGAAGGCCTAAACTGAATAAATGGTTTTGAATTTTGAATTTTTTGAATTTTTTGAATACACATAATGTTCTGTAGAGAACGAATTACTAGACTACTTTTCGAATTTTGGGGACAGAAACATACAGCAGCAGATTTTTTGTATTTAAGACTGGTTGACCCGGCAAACGTTGTTTTGCCTTATTTACTTTATTATAAACTATACATGAAAATTTATCGTACTGCAATGATTATATTCGATAGCTGACCCTGCAGTCGTTGTCCTGTTTTAAATTTGAATATTGAATTCGAACTGATATGATTAATAAAAAACAAAAATTTCAGTGACTCTAAACTTTAAATTTGACCTTCATAAATGCCCTCCGCGGGCCTAAACTGAATAAACAGTTTTGAATTTTAAATAGAAGATCTCCAATTCATGCTGACTAGATCTCCAATTCATGCTGACTACCCTGGCTGATTCTTCTGCACGCATCGGTCTCCGGATGAACTTGGATAAAACCAAGATCATGTTCAACGAGCATGTCATTCCGGAACCGGTTGCCCTTGACGGAGTTCCTCTCGAAGTTGTTCACGAATACGTCTACCTTGGGCAAATCTTGCAATTGGGTAGACACAACTTCGAGAAGGAAGCTCGCAGAAGAGTACAGCTAGGGTGGGCAGCATTTGGAAAACTTCGTCGAGTCTTTTCATCGCTCATACCCCAATGTCTAAAGACGAAAGTCTTTAACGAGTGCGTCCTACCTGTTATGACTTACGGAGCCGAGACGTGGACACTGACGGTGCGACTGGTTCACCAACTCAAAGTCGCTCAGCGAGCTATGGAGAGAGCTATGCTCGGAGTCTCTCTGAAGGATCGAATCCGGAATGAAGTCATCCGTCAGAGAACCAAAGTTATCGGCATAGCTCAAAGGATTAGCAAGCTGAAGTGGCAGTGGGCTGGTCACATCTGCCGTAGAACCGATAACCGTTGGGGTAGACGTGTTCTAGAGTGGAGACCACGGCTCGGTAACGTAGTGTAGGGCGCCCTCCAGCTAGATGGAGCGATGATATACGCAAACTGGCTGGCAGCGGTTGGAAACAAAGAGCTGAAGATCGAGCTCAGTGGCGTGCCATAGGTGAGGCCTATGTCCAGCAGTGGACGGAGATGGGATGATGATGATGATGATGATGAATTTTAAATATAAACCTTCCTCTTGTATCATTCTGTCTATTGATAAAACCGCATCAAAATCCGCTGCGTAGTTTAAAAGATCGAAGCGCACAGACGGCGGGAAGCGACTTTGTTATACTACGTAGAGATGATAAATTGCCATCTAACCCTGTCCGCATTAAATTAAGAATGACGTCACTTAACTTGAAAATGAAAATATTTTTATTTTAATACGCCTTTACAAGCACTTACGAATAGTCTCTCTAATACCGGTTCGGAAGGTTAGTTTTAATGAAAAGAACCGGCAACAAACTCACGGCAGTTACTTAGCATGGGTCACCAAAACCAAATTGTTGTATGTATTACATTTTAACTCAATCGGATTGGGTTTCAAATTAACTTGACTTAAAAAAATATTAGGATTATGGAACATACAGAGACTCCTATAATCATATGCGAGTAAGGCCAAGTCAGGAGTTGACTTGGCCTTACTCGATAGAAGATAAATGGCTTAATAAACAAACAATCCAAATTATTCAAATTGTGGAATATCGGTTAATTATGCAATATTCTTTGCCATTCTGTAAACTCATTTTGAATCTCATTTATCACGCGCACCGTAATGCAAACATCAGCACGGTTGTACGTGTAATATGAACTTTATTTGAAACTTGCTTACTGCACATATTTGTACTTGTACATAACTTTTGTTGCGGTATTAAATACTGCGGAAGTGACACGGGGAATGGATCTTTCGCCATCGGTACCAGGTACAATGATAAAGCTGTTTAGAACCATTATTAATTAATAAAATAATTTGCTGTCCGGTATTTATTGGTCATTAGCTTTCCCCCACGGTTTCACCCACGTTCCCGAGGGATGTAACATTTTCCCGGCACATAAAGTATCTTATTTGTTATTCCAAAGGATTTTCTATAAATGTGGCAAGTTTCATCCAAATCCGTTGGGTAGTTTTAGCGTGAAAGAGTAACAACATGCATACAAACTTTCGCATTAATAATAATAATAAATATCCCAAGAAATTCTTCACACATGGTTACCTGATCCCAAGTTAAGCGAGTGTACAGACACAGAACAAACAGACATGTTCATGCACACAAATTTTTGTCCTGGGTGGGAATCGAACCCGCGACCTTCGGTTTGGCAGTCAGGGTCTCTAACCACTAAGCCAACTGGCCCGTCAAAGTCAAATCTTAGTAGGATGTCTAGGGAACAATTACCATTTACCATCAGAGGAACCGTCTGCGTACTTGTCAACTTGTTTACCCTATAAAACAAAACTGGAGCTGCGAGATTAGGCCTAATTAAGGCTTAAGTAAAAAAACATAAGTTAAGAAAAACACGTAACTTTCATTTTCAAAGATTACCTTCCTTGCTTAACACAATCTAAATTAGATTTATATTAATGTTAATTAGCGCTAAAATTATTATTTTAGCAATACTTATGATTAAAAATTGTCTGAATATTTTTAGAATATATATTTTATTTTTAGGACATAAGAAACTAGAGAATACAGACACTTTATGGCTCTACCCAGAATAAAAAAGCATTATTGGAGCCAGCGCCATTACACTGAATGAATTCCTAAGATTTATAGTTCAATTTCATGCATACCGTTTATTTCACCATAATGTTCACATAATTTAATCGTATCCTTTGATAGGTTTCTGGCCTATTGCATAATATTGATATTATTCACGCTAATACTGATAATGAGTTGGTAGAGGTGTTTTGAATGTCAGTACGTTTTAATTTTTAAATGATTTTAAGATTTTTAACAATGGCCTACAATTAAAAATTAACAAAACCTACCCGTGTTTTCTCATCATCGCTTCACGGGCCTGTTGACTTGGTGGTTAAAGATCCTGACTGCCAAGCCACCGGTCGTGGGTTCGATTCCCACCTAGGACTTGTCTGTTTGTTCTGAGTCTGGGTGTAAATATCTAATTCAGTTTTTCATAGTACAAGCTCTGTTTAGTTTGGGATCAGATGGTTGTGTATAGAAGAATGTCCCAGGATATTTATTTATTTATAAAAAATTAACAGTTACTGCCATCTAATTAATAGTCTCCATCCTGGGGCTCGATTCTGTAAGGAAAATTACACTAGCTCGAGGTTGTTTCGTCGCGGCATTTATGCTCTGTCTCTTTCGCTAATTACGTAATCACGTGAGAGGTAAGCTCCCCGAGGCCTCCGCGCGGTGGCTCGCCGACAAAGTTTGTATTAACTGAATAAGGGGCAATTTTTTTACCTCCACAGGAATTTACAGAAAATTATTGCATACTCTATCTCATGTTTAGTATGACTCAATTATCAAGGCAAATTTAGAGAAGTAAAATTATATATAACTGATTATTCTATATCTATATATAGTAAGCATATAACGTTGTTCATCTGTAGTACGCAGGACTTGAACACAGATTTTTACTTATAATAATAGACAGAACCTTATTTCTTATTCAATTAATATCCTGGGTAAATAGTATATTTTGCAGCCACCGAACCAACCCACGATCTGCGACGAGGTAGTGATGATATCTTACTCCTATTCCAGTCTCATTTTTCATAACTTTGTTAACCTTTAAAAAACTCAAACTCTTATTCAAAATACTAATTTGGACAACTGTTTGGACGGTTTCATAATGAACCTACATTTCCTCCTATTTTTATTTAATTTTGGATTCCGGGAACGTCCCATAAAGGCCTTTGTAACACTAGATAATATTATTCAATGCACGTTTAAATAATACGCATTTTTTATATTTTTTCCGGAAAAAGGTCTGTAAAAATCTTTGAAGGATTTATTTTATTGGAGACCAATTTATTATACAGGCCGGCTCGAAAATATGGAAGTGGATGGATTGAATTAAGAAAAGATTTCCAGGAAACACAGTACACAGTGGGTGTGTACGTCTTTTCGATATCACCTTATTGATTATGCATAAAGCATTTTAAGATCGGAACAGGAAAAAGGTCTTGTTACTTTCATTCATGACGGGACGGGTTGGTGGTTAGAGACCCTGAATTTTACGCTACGGGTCGTGGCTTCAATTCCCAGGGAAAGACAAACATTTGTGTGAGTGAATCAAAATGTCTGTTTGTTCTTTGTCTCGGTGTTAAAGCCTAAATAATTGTATGTAAGTATTTAAAAATTATAAAACGTAAAACAACGAAAACAAGTTAGATTATAAAAAAGAAACCTTTCTAAATGCTTCATGCGAGTTCTGCTCAGTTAAAGGCTGAATTAGCTGTTAATTTCTGTAGTTTGGCTTACATATCCTTCTAAGATATTTCCAAATTAGTTATTCCATATTTTAGACTAGCAAAAGTTAATAAGTTCTTCCTTCGTAATTGTGTTCGATTCCGCAGTAAAATATAGCTTTCGGCAACTTAGATGTCTGATCATAAATTTAAGAATCAGATTAAGAAAGTTTGGAAAGAAAGAGCGTATAACAAGTTAGCTCATCATTTTAAAAATAGAAGTGTCTGGAAATAGCTGATCTCTGTCTGTTTGTTCTGTGTCGGGGTGTAAATATCTATCTATATAAGTATGTATTTAAAAAAGTAGTATTTCAGTTGTCTAGTCTCCATAGTACAAGCTCTGCTTAGTTTGGGATCAGATGGCCGTGTGTAAAAGGACGTCCCATGATATTTATTATTATTATCATAATAATTGTGTATAAATTACCCGAGTAAACTTTGCTCTGACTGATCATTATTTGCATTTTGCTCTACGAACACACACACAATATATCTCTCTCGCTCCCTAAGTCGACTAGAGCCGACTTTACCCGAACGAGCGTTACATAGCCGAGCGTGACGGCTTCGTCTCATTCAATATCCACAAAAAACCGCGACTAAAGAAATTTTGACTTAAAAGAAAACATTATATGGGTAATTTATCAGGCATGTGGTTTAAAAATGCTCGGCATAGTTTGAGATCAGATGGGCGTGTGTAAAGAATGTCCCAGGATATTTATTTATTGTTTAATGTTGTATTTTCTTCCCTTATGTGTTGCGAGTACGCCAGGTTGTTTGCTCTGTCCTTCCTTTATTGATGTGTTTGTTGTGGACTGTTGATTTTGTCTGGTCCTTCACGCGTGTAATGAATTGTACAGTTTGCCACATTAGTAGGAAATCAGATTGAACACAATGTAAATATCCAAATAAGTATGTATTTAGATAAAGAAAAGTAGCGTTATATGTAGTATATCAATTTATGGAGGAGCTAGGTGAGACTTCTCCATTAAAAAAAAGGACAATCTTCCGCCTGGCTAGGTGATTGTGCCTGGGGACCGCGGTCCAACTGTTGGAGGGCCAAAACCAGGTTTGAAGTTGAGTTTGGACCACGCGACCACCCAGGCGATTTCTTTTTATATAATGGAGTGAAATGTTTCATGTTTAGTTTTAAAGTTTAATGCTTAAGTATTGTTAAACCGTTTGTACCTTATTCGCTATTATTTTACATACAAAAGGGTTGTTAACTAGGCTGAATATAACTGGTTGCATGCAATATATTTTTATTTAAAAATAATTATAAAAAAATCAATACGCATGAAAATGTCATAATTTCTACTACAAACATTACCACAATTATATCGTTTACGCATGATGTTTTCCTTCAACGAAAGTTTCCAACTGAGCTCTCACCGCCATAAAGTAAAAATAGCCTATAATCCCTATCCCTCATTTGTAAAACAATTTCCAAATCACGGTGTATGACATGATACAATGTAGTAATCACACAAGCGATGTACCTACAGGTATCCAATTAATGCGATTTACAGCCAATGTCTGCCTTTCAATTAAGATTAGTGAAATTAAATGTTCACTCCTTTAACCACGTAGGGCCAGTAAAATGTGAGCTGGGGTTCGATTTTGAGGTTCGATCGAGGATGCTTCGGCGCGACATCTATGCTCTGTCTCTTTTGCTAACTACCCAATCACGTGAGAGGTAAGCTCTCCGAGGCCTAGTTGTCCGGCTTGCACGAAGTTTGTATTACCTGAATAAGCGAGCAAGAGCCCCTATGTAATACCACTGCTCGGGGTGGATGGCATAATGAGGTGATCCCTAGAGTTGAAAACTTTGTATCTTTCAAAATTCAAAAAAATCAAAATTCAAAACTATTTATTCAGTTTAGGCCCTCGGAAGGCACTTATGAAGGTCCAATTTAAAGTTACTGAAGCTACAACCGGTTCGGAAGTCAGCCTTCAACTGAGAAGAACTGGCAAGAAACTCGGCAAGGTTACATTCTTTTTTATTTTTATTAAATAATTTTAAATATAAATTTTATCTATTCTGACTTTTAGGCTATTTTATAATATCAATTTTATATATTTAACAATTACAAATTACTTAATATAGGTAACATTCAAAAACAAAAAATAAGAAATAACAAGACTACAAAATAGAAAATAACAATAATTACTTACAACTACAACACGAAAATTAGAGGTGCACCTATTAATACATATAATAAACACAATAATAAATACAATTAAATTATAACGTTCCTCTTATAAATACAATTATACATGTATGTATAATGTACTTGTTTCATACTGTGTATCTTTCATATTGAACGAGCAAAAAGAAAAATTCAAATACAAAATTAAAATTATGCGAAAAATACACCGTAATATACGTGGAAAAAACTAAAACTTGCGAAAGCTTCAAGAAAATCCGCAATGAAAGTTTCTGTATTTTTCGTAGTATTTTTAGTGTATTCAACGCTGGTGGTCCCCTCTTGTTAAACTAGACTTAAACTGATAAATTTCCTGACAAATTCTTTACGCACGACCATTGGTCCTAAATTAAGCAGATGGAAACTAGATAACTGATATACTACTTCTTTTTGCTAAATACAAGTCAGGTACCAGTTGACGTTTTGTTAGAATCTGTAGCCCGGGATTAAAAAAATGCTCACTATATCGCACCCTAAGAACGATAGGGGCTTAACTCAAAAAAACACTTTTGGCACATCTCTCGTCACTTTCGCACTGAGCGGGGAGGGTGGTACCGGTGTTAAAGAGGCTGAAGTATCGGTATGCTTATTCTATCATTAAATTGACTCTGTTTTAATATTCATCGGATAGAGCGATAGGTTTGTTTAGTTTCTCTATGATCGTAACTCCATTCATTCGCAAAATTTTGAGTTAAACCCTTATCATACTGAGAGAGCGATATGTCACGATGACACTTAAAATATCTTCGGCGGCATGTCATTAGTCGTTACTGAGAGCTCTGCCTACCTTCGGGGATAGTGGGCGTGAATATATGTTATGTTATGAAGTTAGTATCTAATAAATTTAATCTTTAAATTGTAAGCTTTTTGCTTAAAAGTTAATTAATAATTTGTCACTATTATAAATTGGCTGTCAAAGGGTAGAAATCGCTTTCCTCGTGGACCTCGTGTAATCACATTGCTTCACATGCAGACAAATAAACGTTAATGAATACGTATATACAGTAAATAGGTACTATCCTGCCTCTAGCTATGTTTTATTATTTTTAATTAGATTCATAAATTCGGATTTACATTAAATTAATTACTTCATTATTCATATTTCAGAAATTCATTCTGGAGACAATTTATATTTTATGGTAAATTTATTTCTATCAAAAATAATATTTGTTTTATATTTTAAGACACTATAGTCTCTCTTTTAAAGTTAGTTATGGAAATAGGAGATACAAATATAGATACAAATAGGGGTATGGTGATTTAAATATCTATATCTTATACTAGTTACCGTCCCGCAGTTTCACCCGGGTTCCGGAGGGATCTAATCTATCCTAGAATTATAACAAAGCCTTTGTCCCTCCGGAATAATGTACCATTCAAATGGTGAAAGTATTTTTTATATAGGTACCGTGGTTCCGGCGATAACCCTCCGCATTCATACAAACGCATAAAATTCGCACTCTCCTAATTTTTATAGTTTTTAACTATAATAAAATTAAGAAATTTCACAATAATAAATTATTAAGTTGCTTGTCAGGCGAGTATCTACTACCTTTTTTATTCTTATTAGGTAGTTTATTACAGAAACGTATACATTGCCCTTTAAAAGATTTTTTTAACTTTAGTGAGACGAGTTACAGGTACTGGGAGTTTGATCTTGTTTCTGTTGTTAATTGTACGAGTGTTGCTATTTTTAGAACATTGATTAATATTTTTACAAATATACATTAAATTTTCATAAATGACTTGTCTCTAAGAGTCTCTAGGATTCAGATTTTAGTTTCCACGAACAGCCCTCTTCTGCAGATTAAAAATAGTATTGATGTCGGCACTTCTACCTAGAAGGATGCCATAAGACATCAAGCTATAAAAATAACTAACATAAACTAATCTAGCTGCATCTACGTCAGTAAGAGAACGTATTTTCTTTACGCCATATGCTGCAGAGAAGAGTTTGTTTGCCAATCGAGATAAACGAGGACCCACTGAAGCTTTGCATCGTAATTTGCAACGTAAAACCTAGAAATACTGTGGTTTCTAAAGGTTCTATGTTTTTACTAGCGACCCGCCCCGACTTCGCTCAGGTGCAATGTAGATACTAATACATATAAACCTTCCTCTTCAATCACTCTATCTATCAAAAAAACCGCATCAAAATCCGTTGCGTAGTTTTAAAGATTTAAGCATACATATAGGGACAGAGAAAGCGACTTTGTTTAATATTAATTCTTGATTTTAATGTCGGTATCTCCTTTTTGTATATCCGGTAGACTATATTTAAATAGCAAATGATATTAACCCTATTAATCATGGTATCTTTTGAATGGATTGTCCGATGTAAATAATTCAAAGAGTTATCTACAGGCACTGAAACGGCCTTGAATAAGAAGTGATGTATTTGTACGACGATAAATACCAAAGCAGCGTGTATTTTTAAACATAAAAAGTAGTTATAATGACATATCTATGCCTTGACAGGCCAATTGGCTTGGTGGTTAGCGACCCTGACTGCCAAGTCGATTGATTCCCACCCAGGACAAACATTTGTGTACAAGGACATGTCTGTTTGTTCTGTGTCTGGGTGTAAATATCTATGAATGTATGTATTTAGAAAATAAAAAGTAGAATATCAGTTATCTGGTTTCCATAGTACAAGCTCTGCTTAGTTTGGGATCAGATGGCCGTGTGTGAAAGAATGTCCCAGGATATTTATTTATTTATTAATAAACTAATAGTTGGACATATGGAATTGCAATGTTTTTTGTGGATATGTGTATCTCAAACATGCGATTTGAGGAATTATATATATCATATTTTTACATTATTAGAAGTTTCGTAGGGCACACAATTTATTTTTTAATAAAATCTTTTTGTAAATAAGCAATGACAAAATAGTTAAGTACCATTTTCTCTTCTGGTTGGGAATCGTATTTTTTATTGACTGTTGACGAGTTTTAGTGAATTCAATAAAAAAAACATTTGGAAACTGATAGATTATTGGGAATACAATACAAGTTTACATAAATACCAGTTTTCTAAAACTGAGAAATAAAATATATAATTTTACGAGTCATTTTTTTTAAATCATACCAGTAGCTTTTTAATTAATTCAATACAATCCAAAATACAATTTTTTATCTTTATTAAACTAAGTATAGATAATTTTTTTTTTTTTTTTATTTAAAGAAACAAACAGCTATTATTTCACATATAAAACTATAAACTAAAGTAATACAATTGCCAAAACAGTTTCTACGGCTAGGTATTAACATCGCTTTTTATCTTATGAATAGACTAATTAACTGAACTAATTAAAAAAGTTTAATCATATTTTTTGAGCGAAAACATTACGCAGCCCATCGCTGTCAACTGACTTTAAACGGCTGCGGAAGGCGCCCATCCTTTCGTGAAATATGTCGATGTGACTATAAGAATGGTTGTAACTATTACAGGCTCTCACTATAAATCGGTTTTTAGTATAGTTAGAACAACAAATAGGTGTAAAGAAAACATGTCTTTTGCGTGCACGAAGCTTGGAGCATTCAAAACCTATTTTATTTAAAAGATACGGCGAATCAACAAAGTTGTTTATTATTTTGTGTAGAAAAATTTGGTCCCTATGTTCACGTCGCCTTTCTAATGATACAATCTGATTCATGCCGAGGTTCGTAAATCTGTACTTTAAACGCTTAATAAATTTATTTTGTATTCCTTCTAATTGTTTTATATATTTATCATACACAGGATTCCAGACTATGGAAGCGTATTCCAGTTGCGTCCTTACAAAAGCGTTGTAAAGCAAAATTAACGTGTTCATGTCTTTAAAATCAGTACTCTCGACGATCTTCAACAGGTTTTCACCAGCCTTTTGAGGAACACCATTAATCTGAATATTGGAACGTCGCAACCATTGGTCATTCTTGTAACTGTCGCGTAACTTGGATCGCTCACACACGACTGACTTATTAAGCATGAAAACCACAATACATATAACCTAAAAATGGCCATAAAACATCGAGATGCAGTTGTCATGGAGAGTCTTTTGGGAGCGAAACCATCCGAGGCCGAAATGCCTTAAACAAATATATTATTAATAATGTATAAATTTAGGTGAATATAACTGTAACAACATTTTAAGTTATTTATTTTACCCTTGCAATTCAACAATAGAAAAAAAGAAATTCAATACTATATGTTAAGGAATCACAAGCCTCAGCTAAAACAACGTGCTGAGCAAGCGCGGAAAGATGTTAATTAATAAAAACGCAATACAACTTATCTTAAAATAATTTATCATACAATCATTAAAGAGTACAGCCTAAGAGTCCGCAGAAAATATAAAAATAAATAAATAAAAATAAAAAAAAAAACAAAGCATAAAACTCATGAACTCGGAACAGAAAAAAAAGAAAGATGTTTTATTTCAGGGACTTACGAATTAAACGTCGACAATTGATAAGATAAACGATTGCGACCAGAAATAACACCGGGACAGGGATATTTGCTGAAGTCGTTTGACCTCACTTCAGCGCCAGCTAAAATAATAAATGCCACAGCTTAGAGAACCTACGTCATGTCATAATCTATATCTTTACAAATATTGGCAAGAGATAAAGTTTGTACGTTTTTTTTATTTATTATTTAATTGACGTAGGTGAGCGTAATCTCCGAAACAAGTGAACTTTTGCACTAATAACTTAACAAATATTCCCGATTGACTTTGATTGTGTACATAGCTATATATCCATCAATGCCCGCGTTTCCGAGAAATGTGATATTTTCTCGCAATTAAAAGTATCCTATGTGTTTAATCAACGTTATAAACAATCTAATCCCAAGTTTCATCGAAATCTGTTTAAAAACAAGGCCGTAGGACTAGTTTTGGGGGTAAAAACCTCCCTCTTGAAATGCCAACCCACTGTTTGTAAGTGATTAATATTTCCAATGAATATCTAAGGTTGTTTTTTTTTCCAAGTAATTTTCTTTCATTCATTCAAATACAAAATGTCTGTCACTATATTTGTTAATAAGCTATAGGAGTTCCTGGTATAGGAATATTGTAATCAATTATAAACTATAGATGCGTTATCCGCACACATAGATGGCAACATAACATGATGGTAATTGACCTAATTTAGACGTGTCAATCTTAACGTAAATAACGTATTCATCTCTCTCTAACGACAGGTACACCAGAAAATGTACCTATCGCAGGCGGGGAGAAGTTTTTGTTCAATTGGTGGTATTTAATGGAAACGTTTAAATTACAAATGAATAAAAAGAACCTATGTAATCAAAAGAAAGTTTTACTAAAGTTTCAATTTACAGTATGGGTCCCCGTAAATCATTAAGAGATTTATTTAGGGAAATAAATATAATGACATTAACTTCACTATATATTTATGAAAATATAATGTTTATACGTAGAAACATAGGAATGTTTGAGTCAAAATTGGATATCCATAATATTAATACAAGACAAAGGGAGAAGTTAGTTGTTCCATACTTTAGTCTAACTAAAGTAAACAAGTCATTTCTTGGTAATTGTGTTCGATTTTATAATAAGATACCGCTTTCAGTAACCAAAATGTCTGATCATAAATTTAAAAATTATATTAGGAAAGTTTTTAAAGATTATTTAAAGAGTATTTTAAGGTATTACAAGGTAGTTCATTATATTGCAGATAAAAATGTATGGAAATAGCTACTCTCTGCACAGTGCACCTCTAATTTTCTAATTTTCTTGTTTTAGTTATAAGTAATTATTGTCATTTTCTATTTTTTTGTTTTTAAATGTTACCTATATTAAGTATTTTTTAATTGATAAATATAAAAATATGTAAAATTGATATTATAAAATAGCCAAAAAGTCAGAATAGATAAAATTTATATAAAAAATTATTTAATAAAAATAAAAAAGAATGGAACCTTGCTGAGTTTCTTGCCGGTTCTTCTCAGTTGAAGGCTGACTTCCGAAACGGTAGTAGCTTCATTAACTTTAAATTTGACCTTCATAAGTGCCTTCCGAGGGCCTAAAATGAATAAATGTTTTTGAATTTTTTAACTTTGGAGGTTGCTTTTACTGAGAAGAGCCGCCTATAAACTCATGTATAGAAACGCAACGTGCAAAATAAACAAACAAATTCTATATACGAGTACACATATCCCTCGAGCCTTCACTCGCGTTTCCAAGAGTGTTACATTTTCCCTGGATACAAATTATCCCATGTGTAATCCAAGTTATAAAATACCTATGTGCCAAGTTTCTTCTACATCCATTTTGTATTTTTTCTGTGAAAGAGTTCAAACCATTTATCCTCTCAAACTTTCGCATTTATATTCGTAGAACACTGCTCAGCTAAGCTTCCAAACTGACAAAGTTAGCATAGCTCTCAGACTTCTAACCTTTTATTTCGGAAACGGAAATAAAGCAAACGCAGCTGCTATCATTACATTTGCATTTCGCAGTGTAATGTTATTTTTTATTAGGAAGCTGGCTCTATATATGCTGTGTTCTCTACACCCCGGCTATTAAGAGCCCATTAAATAAAGATTAACCACCATTAACACTTATTATTGGCGTGTAAACGTTTGCCTTTGTATAAACATGTTGGGTGTTTTTTATTCCACGTAGGTCGACAAGCAGACGGTCCACCTGATGGTAAGTTGTCCCCCGCCTGTGGACATTTCCAACACCTGGGGCATCGCGTTGTCGACCCTGAGCCGTGAAGTTGTTAAGTCTCATGTGCCTGTAACTTTTCTAACCGAAACACAGTAATACAAGTGCACTACTGCTTCATGACGGAAGTGGGTAAGGTGGTAGTACTTCCCCGGACGAACTCTTCACTAAAAGCTTTACTACTCAAATGTAATAACAAGTTTAATAATAGAGATAGCACTTGAGAGCCAGTTCCCTTTACCACCTTTGGGCAAATCATCACTTAGCATGGTGAGATAACTTTAGTTGTCGATCTAAAATCATCTTTAAGGTTTATCTATTGATCCAATGGTAAATTGTATGATGATTATGATGTACCTCGTTGTGACGCCATGGGGTTCATTTTCTATAACACTGTTAGCTATCAAAACAGGCCATATTTTAAAAGATACGGCCAAGGGTTCCTTTGACGCACCAATACTTCAAAACTACTGAACATATCGGGATAGGCTACCATTCGACGCAGAATTTGTCGTAGATGGTTATAGGCTATATATGATACCGATAAACGCGGGTGAAGCTGCGGGAGACAGCTATAATAAAATAAAAAAATGCCAAATAAAAATGTTTCATCTACTAATAAATCACCACCTTAATGTTGATTACTTATTGTTAAAGCGGCCATAGTAGTATAATACATCCCACAGACAGATAGACGGAGAGCGAAGTCTTAGTAATAGGCTCCCTTTGGGTATATAACCCTAATTAAGAACCTCTTGAGGCATATTTAGCTATGAATCAAAAATAAAGTGATGCTCAGGACGGGGGATGCCAATATTCTTATGCAGGCCGACGCAGGCAGTGAGTTTTATTTCTAAATAAAATAAAATAAAAATTGCCAACATTTTGTTTTACTGACCAAATTTTAAAAAATATATAGGATCTTCTGTAAAAATAAGCCTTCAGTTTAGGCCCATAAAGGTCAATGCCACTGAAGAAATAAAGTGATGTTACCTTTTTAAAAATACGATTAATATAAAGAGGTAACATTTCTAGGAGGTTACACTACTCATCCAATTTAAAAATTATCTAACTGATGATTAGCTACACTACTTTCGGGTGACAAAGGCTATCCTGGGATAGATTAGACGTCTCACCATTCCTCCTATAATAATTACTTGGAATAATAATTTTAATTCTATTAAAATTGGAAATATAAAAATAATAATAATAAAAATATAGAATTTCGATTTATTTCTACCTGCAGGGTAAATGTGTAATGCCCTCGGAATCGAAATCGAATCCGATTTGCCGTAACATTGACGGCCTTCTACTGTTTTCTCTCTGTGCACGTATGTGTAAAAGATACAAGACCATAGAAAAAAAACAAAAGCTATCGTCATCCCCCATAATGATGGTTTAATTAATACACGTAATATTCATATTAATTAACGCATCGTACCGAGTAACGTTTTTCAAGGAAACTAATATTGTATTGGGAACCAAACTTTGTCTACCTTGGAGCTGTAAACTACCAACCTCAAACAATTTACTTATATATAGTTGCACCTACCTAATTAAATATTCTTTGCCTCCACTGCAGCGTTTGGCAAAACTTGGTGTTGTACCTCCCGAATGCAGTTGAGTACAAAGTTATGTTAGTAAATATATTATTATTAATGTCACAGTAAAATATACAACCCAGTGAAAAACTAAAAAGAAACCGTTTGTCATGTTATGGACATTACATGAAGAGGGATTCCTGTGACTAAAAGAGTGAGAAATATGAAAGTAGATGATAGAATGATGAAGAAGAAATGAGTGGATTATGATGGTGGGAGTGAATGGTGAGATTAGTACCCAATGACTGGGCATAGGACAGGCAGATCATGAGTACAAACACAAAAAAATCTAAAATCCTAAGGCCCCTTTCTGAGTGAAAGAAATGTAAGTTTACACGCGCATGACGAGCGAGCGCCGCAAGCGGGCTGCAGCAGTGGAGTACCAGATACAAATTGAATTTGTTGAAAAAAATATTATTTATCAGCCTCTACGGTTATGGATATGAGAGTCTTTTTAATTTTATATAACAGATATAGATATTCGCAAATCCTTACATACATTTATAACAGCAATCCATCAAACAATGTAAACTCGTAATGCATTGTGTCAGAAAGGCCATCTTCTCACAATTACATTTGTCGATTACTCCAGCTACGTGAGTTAGCTATGTTGATATACCGTAGATACTCCATTGTATCAATTTTGCTTTGTACCTGTTGCGATCACGTCACGTCAGATGCACGTGATGTATCTGAACGTCACTCATTGTTCATGTAACGAAGCCTTCGTCTGTCGAATAGTTGATGTGTGTGTTAATTATGATATAATAATTGAAGGGTGCCGAGTGTAATAATATATATTTCTGTAGGTCCCTTATGAATAGGCTTTATTTTGTCTTAAAAGGTTTAAATTTGAATAAAGTAATTAATGTGATACGAATTTAATTAATAAAAAACTCCCGGCTTATAAAGCTAGCTATCCCGGGAAAAATAAAAAAATAAAACCTCCCGCTCACTTGGGAATATTGTACTTTTCTATTAGAAAAATAATTTTTGAAATCGCAAGAGTATTTTCGTAGATTACCCGCTCCATCCCAAATTACAAGGCATTACATTTACTTATTTTATAATACTAATTAGTAGGCTGAACTTAAAAACAATTAACACAAAAAATCAAGATGGGTACTGTTACAATGTAATGCCTTTATTTAAACCCAACCGTCCTAATATTTTCAAGTGCGCAACGCGAATTTAATCCAAACTTTTTCTAACATTCACCCGCCATACGTCTGCAGTTCGTGCCCCAGCAAATGACAAGTTAATTATTCTATAGTTGAGTACGTCCGCCGGCTACCTACGTCGCACTTTTTTAATCCTTTCAACCCCTTTTACATCCCGTTAAACTCACATTTACACGTGCAGATTCTTATCAGAGGTATGTTAGTTGTAAATATTATCAATTGAGTTGATGAAATTATAGAAAAATCTAATATCTTGTAAATAACTCCGATGGATCTCCATCTCTGTCAAGTTTCAAATAAGGAAACTCAACAGTACTCCTGAAGATTTGTTTAAAAATAATATAAACTAGTGCTTGACTGCGATCCCACCTGATGGTAAGCAGTGATGCAATCTTAGATGTTGAGGCGCACTAGTTTATTAAGAGCCTATTCACTCTAGCCTCGATGCTTCGTGTAGAATCGAAACGCGTGTCGTTTTCCTGTTTTTTCCTTGTTTGAGGCTTGAGAAGGAGATCCAGCGGATTTAGTTACTAGATATAAATTTTTTCTATAATCTTATATGTAATGGATTTTCGCAAAGCCACGCCTGAGTCAATCAGTTATTTTAGAATAGATGAATAATATTTAATAATTTCATGAATATCGCAATTTCATTCTATTCTTTATTTGATTTGTATCAAACTTTTGTTCGTCATGATGTGCGTCAATATGGCTGCGAGGGCGATGGCAGCCACACGCGTCATACTTGCGAACAGGTACTGCTTCTGGGGGCTGGTCTGCTTTTGTTCATGGTTTTCTATTAGTCATTCATTATATTTTTTATTATAGACTTCCGCTATAACACGCAAGTATTGTCAGAAACTAAATCATTTGCATCCTTAGTTCGTTTTGAAAAGTGTAATTGCTGAGTTTATTGCCGGTTGGAACATAATTGAAGTGAATTATAACTTCATCACTATTGACTATGTGCACTGCCATTAGTATCTTCCTCTTTGATTGATTTAAATAGCGAATGCTGCCAGCCACTTACAGTACCAACAGTAACAACCGCCCAAGCACTTAAAGTAAGTAGTTTTCTTTAATTTTTTTGTAATACATAATGTATGAAATTTACTAATATATGTATAAAATAGAAGTCTGTCAATCTCCAAAACGGCTGGACTGGTTTTAACGGGACTTTGTAAATAACTGATGTAAGGAGTAACTTATGGTACTTTTACTTGACATCCCAAATATGCCGGTTAAACCGTGGGGGGCAGCTAGTCTTAACATAACTCAAACTGTTACAAAGAGATCCATTCTCTAAAATCTACCGTGCGAAGCTGATAGTTCTAATAAAAATCAATTTCTTTTTCAAGGTCAGGCGCTTTTTGCCAGTTAGTGATAAAACTTCAAACAATGACGTCACGCAATTAATAACCGATTGTTGAGAAAATGGATTTTTAAAATAATATAAATCTTCCTTTATACTTGGCTTTGTTTACGATCATTTCCTTTTAGGAGTTATCATAGGTACCCGTACCTTGTTGGTAGGTACCTAACTACCTAGAAATATACGACTGGTGAATAAAGGGCGATATCTTATCTCTACTAAACAGGTACATAAATCGTCAAATAAAAAAAGCCTTTATTAGAATGCAAATTACGAATTAATTAGATTTTTAATCTTGTTTGTAGTTCAACGACCTGATAATCAATTCACTAGAGAGATAAGTAAGGTTGACAAAGGCCTTTGATAACGAAGACGCAGGATTTTTGGTCTATAGTACAGCTAACAACAAATTTAGGGTTAAAGTCTAGTATAGTCACGCACGCGGAGGGGCGGGGGAGGGGGAGGGAGGGGGAGGGGGGGATGCCTCCTCTGACTTAGCACCACTCCCATGAAAAGGTAACCCACCATTCCTGAGAAATACATTTTTTTGTAACCTAACCTCAAAACACTATAAAGTTGCTTCTGCAACGGCTCCGACGCTGCGGGAAGTGCAACCCCTTCGCCCTAACGTGGGCGGTGGCTGCCCTCCCTTCGCGTCTCCGAATTTTTATATACACTCTAGAGGTAGTAGCCAAAAGACTGCGTGGAGTCGGGGTGCCCCGATTCGGTTTTGGAACAGATTTGACCAAATTCAGCCATAAATAAGACATATTAATTTCGAAATTTTTCGAAAGGCAAAAAATCGGTGTCCAGTGTACAAGTGCAGGTCAATTGTGAAGGCAGCGGGTGGCGAGGGCCTACCGCTCGGTGGGCTTCGCGGCGGCGTACGCTCTGGCGGGCACCCCTCCTTGGGAGCTCGAGGCGTGGGTGCTCGCCAGAGTGTACGAGTGGTCGGCGGGGCGCAAGGCGCTCGGGGAGCGCGGCGACCCGACGGTGCGGGAGGCCGTCCGGCGAGAGGCGAAGGATGCCATCGTCCACCATTGGGCGGAGGACCTCGCCTCCGCCGTGTTCGGCCGCCGAACGCTGGACGCTGTCGGGCCAGTCTTACGGGATTGGCTCGAGCGGCCCCACGGTTTCCTCTCGTTCCGTCTGGTGCAGGTATTGTCCGGGCACGGGTGTTTCGGATCGTATCTGCACCGGATCGGGCGGGAGGAGGCCCCGTCGTGCCACGGTTGCGGCGCGGCGGAGGACACGGCGCAGCACACCCTCGAGGTGTGCCCGTCGTGGAACGAACCGCGTCGCGACCTGGTCGCGGTGGTCGGGCCGGACCTTTCGCTTCCCAGTGTGGTCAACTCCATGCTGGGGGGCGAGGCCGGCTGGGCCGCGGTCGCCTCCTTCTGTGAGGATGTGATGTCACAGAAGGAGGCGGCAGAGCGCGCACGGGAGGAGGACCCTCTTGCGCCGCTGTGCAGGCGGAGAAGAAGGGGTAGGAGAAGGCGATTATAGTCGCCTTCTCTCTCCTCTTGTGGTGGTGAACGGCGGGAGACAGACGTGGAGGCGTCTTCTCCCGCATTGCACTCGTTCACCATCTCCGTTGGGCGGGAACGGTAAAGTCGCTGCCGTTTCCGGGCCCCTCCTTGCAGGGGGAGGGGCGTGCGGGCCCCGCCATAAATGGCGGGCGGTCGACGGGGGGGGGGGCTGGACGTCAAGGCTCTGCCGGTTTCCCAGCCCCTCTCCACATAGACGATGCCTGAGCGCCGCTGGGTCGTTTAGTGGGTAAACCGGGCCACTAGGGTCCGGGAGTCCCACATACCCCCCCCATCATCCAATGGGGGGGAATGCGAATTTTTCCCAGCGTAAAAAAAAAAAAAAAAAAAGTCAATTGTGAAGGCAAACAATCAAAGCCCAGATGAAAAGCCAAAGACGTCGAAGAAAACCACAACAAAAACACCACGAAACACCAAGAGCACATTCACGTAACGAAAACAAATGACACGGACATATGTTTAATTTTTTTTAACGTTCCGTTTCATACAATTTGCAAGACACTTTACACCACTGACAATGTACTTGTACAGATTTGGTTGTCAATCGCCCATTTTAACGTTTCGTTTTTCCTTTTTGTGATTTGAGGTTAGTTTACATTTCCATTAATTTCTCGAAAAATATGCATTACCTTTTAATAAGAGTGGTAGCGTTATAATTAGGGATCCAACCCCTACCAACTACAATCATTTTTACACCCCCCCGCGTGCGTGACTATACTAGACCACAACCATAGATACTATCGCTGAATGTTAACACATTTGGAACTAGATTTATTATAAATTTTGTACTTATGTGCACTCCTGTCCTTGTGCAATAGAATTCTCTTTTTAGTAGAAAATGTCCTTGATAGCAAATCAGGCGCACGGTTCACTACACTTTCACTTCACCATAGAATACTCGAAATCATTCATGAGATGTAAGGCGATGATGTATTATTGATATATGTATGTATGTTCCCAAATAAAGGATTCAATAAATTACTACCATACTTTTGCAGAATTCGTCCGGGGAAGTACTACCACCTAACCCATTTCCGCCGTGAAGCAGTAGCGCCGGTGACATTACAGGCACATGAGACTTAACAACTTCACGTCTCAGGGTCGACAACGCATTGGCGATGCTCCTAGTGTTGCAAATGTCCATAGGTGGCGGTGACCACTTACCATCAGGTGGACCGTCTGCTTGTTTGTCGGCCCAAGTGGCATAAAAAAAAAATTACATTAATGAGTAGGTGAGTAGATGAGTTCCTGTCTACCACTTCGAATTCTTATTTTAAATATTTATTCATCGCTAATCCTTACACCAATTAAGAATATATTTTTAATTGATTAATTTTACCATGCTGAATAAATCATTTTTTTTTTCGTAAAATTTGACTTGTTAATATTTTTCGTTCAGATAGCGCCATCTAGTGCTAAAGGCAAACATTATGAGCACGACCGCAATTATTCGGATGGCGGGAAAAATAACACTCATAAAGTATTTTTGCTACTGGTAACACAATATTTTTAATTTTAGCTTATTTTGATTTGATCTAACACTAAAAATCACTAAAAATATTAATTGTTCGTGTCGATAATTGATAACCATTGTAGGATGCAATTATAATAAAGACTAAATATTACTTAAAATCCAATCCCAATCGAAAAAGTAAACACTACTAACTTTTAACCTTACCCAAAGACAGATTTTCATCCAAATAATTTGAACCGTTTCCGAGAAAACAATTTATAAATAAATGTATATATAGGTACTATGCGCCCTTATAATGTTATTACCGATATTTGTTTGTAATATATTATTTATTACGTCAGTTTAAGATAGATTGAAATAAACCTACAAAAACTGATTCTCTTGAAATTGTTTTTAATTTAAAATAATCGATATTATTACCGTTGTAGGTACGCATCCTTATTCCAACCAAGCCACCATATAAATGTTTTCAAAACTTCTTCCTTCAATATTGAATTTGTTTTATTAATTTTGGATTATTGAACGTTGGTTTCCCATTTCTGATAATTGCATCGCATCAAAGCTAAAAATAATCTCCCTGTGCCTCTTGGAAAAGATCTTTTGACTATTTATTCAACTTTGGACACCAAAACGATGTTGTTAGTTCAAGATTAGAAAATTTATATTTGTTTGTTTGAAAGTAGCTGATCATATAAAATCATATCTTTTTACTTTTGGGTGAAGTGTATCAAACGAGTAACGCCAAGGCTACTTGCTGACCTAATTATGTAGGTTAGGTTCCACTTTTTCCTTCACATTACCATAATAGTCTATTTACTAAGTAGTAGTACTGAGGTACCAAGTAAGATGTACCTAAGCCTTAAGGTAAAGAAAGCATTCATGGAGTAAACTTTCAAGTATAATACAGGTTATATAAAGAAAACTACAGCCAACCTGTTAAAACAAAATTAAATTAACTGATTCAACATTATGATATATCCTAGAACTAATTGTATGATGGTTGATTATTATTTAATAACTCATGAATGCATATTGAATAATTTCTAACATATTCATATTAATTTTGCTAGGAAACTTGAATTTCATCATATGTGATTATTGAAAATAATGATATACACTATATAAACTAATACATATACTGGCCCAGTAAACAAATTCTATGTTCATATGTTACATGTGATATTATACATGTTTGAGCTGGTCCTCTGCAAGCCATTATTTATAAATCAAAGTCTGTGTTTTAAATTAAAATAAATATCCTGGGACATTATTTACACAAGGCAATCCTGTTCCAAACTAAGCAGAGCTTGTACTATGGAAACCAGAAATCTAATATACTACTTTTTATTTTTCCGAATACATAATCCACCCAAACACAGAGATGTTCATGCACACAAATGTTTGTCCCAATTGTGAATCAAACACACATCTTGCGACTTGGCAGCCAGCTAACCAATCATCAAGCCAACTGGCCTGTCATAACTGTATGGCTACATTGATAAGGTGATATAAAAATTTGGCTGCAGAGAGACATTTGTAGTAGGTGCCTGTCAGTCATTTGTCAATCAAATCCTTTTTTTTTTAAACATTTCAGTTACACTAACTTTTCTATGTCAGAGACATTTTGTAGATGGTGATACAGATATATGTGAGAATCAGTCCCCAAAGCCCTCTCAATTGTAAAGGCATTCCTTAAAATATTTAAAAAAATGTGATCTTGTTAAATATTAAACCACTCTTCATATCTTCTTGTTTTTCACAACTTAGTTTAAAGCAAAATTAAAACAAACATTATTTTTAAAGCATCCATTTACTTTCCTAATTGTTTTTTTTGTTTATATTTGATTATGTTATCAACAATTCTGATTTTTGGTATACATTTCCTAAAGAATAATTAATTAATCTAGTGCACACAGATAAAGCACTGCAACACTGTATTTTACAGACTTGAATCAGGAATACCTAAATTGATTATTACTTCTTAAAGTTCTTCAAAACTTTAAAATTAATATTTAACATATACATAACGCAGCTACCTAATAGGAAAAAAAAACTGGAATAGGATCAGTAGTTTCAGAGATCACCAATAACAGGCTGCAATCATTTCCTCATTTACGGCACGCACATAGATAAAGTACACAAAAAGATAGCAAACAAACAACCAAAGAGTACCTTGTAGCGCTAACCACAGATTAGACATTGAACAGCGAAATAACTTTTCACAGTCACTTCAAGTCGTCTTTTGCCGCTCACAATTTCAAAACTGCCAACACACCAATAATGTAAATAAATAGTTCGGATACTGTTCCAAAAGACCATAGACATATGTAGTTTCATATTACGTATATTCCAAAGAATTTTCTTGTCCTCGTTACTCACCATACCTGGTTGAAGCAACCAAGGTACCTTTATTTCTTTGATTGGTGTATGACTTGTGATGATCATTTATAAAATAAAACTTGTAAAGTAGATTACCTATCAGAAATTTTCTATATAATATAAAAATAATAGTGGTAAAATTAATAGATGGAGTTTTGTATGAATTTGCTGGTAACTTAATAATTATACAGCATTGAATGATTTGTTTATTGGGTTTATTAGTAATAAAAAATATCACATAATTAAAAAGTCACATTACTATTTAAAAAATTTATTGAAGTCTCCTCGTCTATTTTGATATTTTAGCGATAGGTTAAAGTTACATTATTTTAATTAAAAAATGATTAGCTACTTCTCAAGGAATGGTGATGGTTTGAAATGTGTCACAAACAAACTAAACTAGGGATCTAAATCCATACTGTCTGTCTGACATGCTTTCACGCCAAAACTACATATCCGATTTAAATAAAATTCGGCGCACAGATAGTCTACAGCCGATAGCCTAAGAAATCATAGTTTACTTTTTAATGCGAAAAAAGCTCTGATAAATGTTGAAATATAACATGGTATAATATGGTATCGTAATTTATTGAGATACTAAAATTATAAATGCGAAAGGAACTCTATTTAAAATAATTATATAGTAGATTTATAATATTTGGATACAGATGAAGGTTCCTCTCTGAAAATAATCCTGCTAGCGCCCATGATGGCCATTTCCCATCAGGTGGACCGTTAGTTAGTTTGACGGCCTGTGTGGTAGTAAAAAATACTATTCCGTTTACTAAAACACAAAATTATTCAACTGTCTTAGTTGCAGTGTTATAAATTATTTGGGACTTGTTGCAGATCATAAGAAATTAATAACTAATACATATTTTTTATAAGGCTTGTATTTAATACTCTGGATAGCTAAAAAGTTTATTTTTGTTTGAAAAGTGTAGGCAAGTCTTGTCTCTTCCCAATTTTTTATATTTTGTTAAGTCTTTAGTTTCATGCCTAATATAGATGGATCAAAATTATGAGCCAGAATAATATTAGCAAGCCACCTGACCAAAACAACAATACTCTTTCGTTTTATTAATCACTCATTAATGCTGTATCCTTCCTTTGTTAAAATTTAAAGTTTTCATCACTTATATTACTCTTTTTTTGTAGGAAATGAAAACTTTAGCTGAGTGTTAAAATTATATCGCTTGGTTGTTAAAAATAAGCCGTTAGTATTTACATTTACATCAAACCGTTTCGACCACAGTTTCGACCCACTGTGCTTTACACTTAAAGAATCATTATTTATTAGTATATATTAAGGCTAGATTAGAATAGTAGTTCTATTTTGTATATATTTTTTACTTTATATATTATTTATATATACTTCTCTTTTATTCACTAAAACCTTTTTGATTTATAAAAACTTACCATTCCAAGCAATGTTGTTGACATAGCTGTTACAAATGGACCTCAACAATATCAGTATAATTTATTTTGATTTAGTTTATTTCCTTTTCCTACTAGTTCTTAGAACATTTTTTTGCTGTTTTAGTTTTGTTTATGTTTACAGGTAGTTTATTTAGCTCTGGCCGAATAGTTTTAAAACTATATTTTACCATAGATAATTTCTTGACGTCCGACGCCGTTCTTTCGAATCAAATTATGTTGGTAGCGCTGTTGCTAACGCCATTTTTGTTATACACTCGAAGCTCCATAAGGTGATTTTTTTTTACTCATAGAGTCATTCAACGGGTGTGAAAGAGAAAGTCGAATTGGATCGCTTTACGCAGCTTCTACTTACCCGAATATTTTCTTCAAAGCTTATTTACGACGTTTCTCATTGTCTATGCTGTAGATACGCATCCCGAGCGATACATACGGTGAAAAGCTTTTATTAACAAATGTATAGTAAAAATGAAGGAAAACGCCGTACTTAAGTGGCAAAAAGTGTACAATCCCACCGGCCCGCAACCACGACCTCGCCATGGCCATCGCGCGGTCGCCATAAAAGATTTGATGATAGTTTTCGGCGGCGGAAACGAAGGAATAGTTCATGAGCTTCACGTCTTCAACACCACCACTAACCAATGGTTCGTCCCCGTCACCAAGGGAGAAGTACCACCAGGATGCGCCGCCTACGGCTTCGTGGTAGACGGCACGCGCCTGCTCGTTTTTGGCGGCATGGTGGAGTACGGCAAGTATTCTAACGATCTGTACGAACTACAGGCCTCGCGTTGGGAATGGAAGCGTCTGAAGCCGCTCCCGCCTAAGCAGGGTCTCCCGCCGTGTCCTCGACTTGGGCATAGCTTCACACTGTTGAATGGCAAAGTATACCTATTCGGTGGATTGGCGAACGAGAGCGATGACCCCAAGAACAATATACCCAGGTATCTCAACGATCTGTATACTCTTGAACTGTATCCAAATTCTGCCATGACAGTATGGGATATACCTCTGACTTACGGCCAGTCACCGCCGCCTCGAGAGTCCCACAGTGGTGTCTCCTACACTGACAGATCGTCTGGCAAATCATCGCTCATAATCTATGGGGGTATGAGTGGCTCACGACTAGGAGACCTGTGGGTACTTGATGTGGATAGCATGTCATGGTCCCGTCCTGAAGTAGGGGGCCCCCCACCACTGCCACGGTCTCTACACACTGCCACTGTCATCGGCCATCACATGTATGTCTACGGAGGATGGGTGCCACTGGTGCCAGATGAATCAAAACTTGCTACTCATGAAAAGGAATGGAAATGCACTAACACACTCGCCTCTCTCAACCTAGAGTCCTTAACATGGGACAATATAGCATTAGATAAATTTGATGAGTGTGTTCCCCGAGCACGAGCAGGTCACAGTGCTGTTGCTATTCAAACAAGACTATACATTTGGTCAGGCCGAGATGGATACAGGAAAACTTGGAATAATCAAATTTGTTGCAAGGACTTATGGTACCTCGAAGTTGGAGTGCCACCACAAGCTGGACGAGTGGCTCTGGTGCGTGCCGGCACTACATCACTAGAACTGTGTTGGCCCGCATTGAATACTGTGACTACATATGTACTTCAAGTACAGAAGTGTGGTAAGGTAACACCAGCACGCTTTCCATCCGCCACCGAGCCCGTGGCTGCACCGCCCCCGGCTTCCCCTATTGCCAGCCAACCAGACGCGGCTAAAGCTTTTGGCCTCACCTCGCCCATCGCCTCGAGCCTGCCGCCCACGCCCGCTGAAGTGCCGGCGCGTCCGGTCGTGATGGCCGCCGCTCCTGCCCCCTCACCTATCGTTACCACGCCTCAGAAATTAATATCCAACACTATCAAAGTACCAGCACAAGCCTCGGCCGTCAAGATCACCCCTAACACACCAACTCTCAAACAGACCACGTACCAGGGAAAAACTGTTGTCAAATCCCCAGCTGCGGGCTCGTCGCAGCAGATCAAAGTGGCCGCGGTCACGCCCCAGGGAGTCACGAGGATAGTCAGCGGAGTCGGGACACCGGCCACTGTAAGAGTTTCCACGGCACAGTCAAACGCACAAATCGTCCTGGGCTCGGCCGGAGGCACGGGGACGCCTCGGTATGTACAAGTGAAAACTGGTACCAGTGCGGGCGTACCCGTCAAGCTAAGCGCGGGCAACATACCCGTTAAGCTGGCCGGCAACGCCGTCCCTCTGAAGATCGGCGCCGCTAATATACAAGGCAAAATATCTGCTAATAGCATGCAAAAGGTCAGCACTACTAACGTTCCGCTCAAACTCAGCGCTGGAAACGTCAAAATAGGCTCTAGCAACGTCTTAGTGAAAACAGCAGGCGGTATGCCGATTCAGGCTGGCGTCAACCTACAAAGTAAAATGGCGACCGGAGTTCCTGTGAAACTAGGCGCCGGTAATATACCCGTCATATCCAGCAGCGGAATTCAATTAGCCGGTAGCACCATCCCCGGCCAAAAGACACCCGTATACAAAATCGTTACTGCAAAATCTAGCGAGCAGACGTCTACAACGTCCACTACGGCGATGGCGGGGGCCACGGTGCTGCGGCAGGCGGGCGGGAACGCAGGTATACCCGTCATCATTAAGAAGACTCCAGGCGGTAACGCACAGGGGGGCAACGCACCGCAGTACGTCACGCTCGTGAAGACATCGACAGGAATGACGGTGGCGACGATGCCGAAGGTTGCAATGATGCAGAACAGGACTGCCGTGCCGTCCTCGACCGCGCAGGGCATCTCGCCAGGCGCCACCATCGTGAAGTTGGTGTCGACGAATACGGTCGGCGGCAATAAGATCATTACGCTGCCTTCGAATATGTTGCAGCTAGGCAAGTCTGGTGTAGGAGGCAAGCAGACCATCGTGATCACCAAGTCGGCAAGTCAAGCGGCGCAGTCGAATCAGCAGCAGTGAGGCCCGCACCGCGTCCCGCACTGAACTGTCGAGTGCAAGTCGGAGTGCCCCTAGAGCTAGCTATGACACCGTGACCGAGTGTTGTTCAAGCTCGAGAACCATGTGAGTTCACCTCAGTCTGAGGTAGGTTGCGGATGACGAGAGTGGTATTTCTAGATTGTAAATTTTAATATAAAAAAAACACTGAGTGAGTCGCTCGGACTATAGTTATATATTTAAATCATAATGATATAGTTTATGAGTTTTGTATGTTATATGGGTCTGTGTAGAAAATGTCCTCATAGAGTTTTTACTAAAAATTATTTTATTTACTCTTATAAATTTAATATTATTGATAATAATAATCTTGTCTAATTTACACACTGAGCCCTGAGTCCGTATGTGGTCTGTCAAACATAATAATATCCTTTTGTAAATTCTTGCAAAGTATTTGTTAGCTGATAATATATGTTCACAGATTCCCCAGAAATGTACTAATATTTGTGTGACACACATCCAACCTTGTTATGCTAAATTGCCTGATATGCAGTTCACATGTGCTTAGGAGTTTAAATAAATAGAAATGGATGTGATATATTGTTTTTGGATTCATCACTTGCCTTTCTTGATTACTCACAAATAGTTGATGTATACTAAAGTTTTTATATTAAGTTCTCAATCAAATTGTACTATCTTAGTATAATTGTTATGTAACTATAATTTCTTGGATTTTGCAAATGAAATAGAATACTGCATTTTATATTAAATTTGATATTCTATGATGTCTATATAAAATATATAAATCTGTTTGTGCAAGTACAAGGCATTAAACTTTTTGTTAAATTTAAAATGTCTTCCGCATTATTAAGTTTCCAAAGATTTCCTTAAAATTTTTCAGCATCACTGGACACATGCCTGTGTGTAGAGTGCTAGTTGTGGTAGTCCATAATTCACAATTCCCTGATTTGAATGGCTGCAAAAATGACATGCCTACATTCACATAGTGAATTCAATGCGGCCATTAAAATGATGGTTGCACTTGTTTCTTAGTTTTTAGGTAAATCAACATATTAATACCTAGCCCTATTTAAGTTTTGTATGACACACCGTTGTTGATTTTTATTTGGCATTTTTATTTAATTATTGGGTTAGTGGATGGTCTTCGACTATCTGATCTTCTCTCAGGTGTCTGCTAACCGAGGCTATTTTCAGTATTAAGACTTGCCACTGATCCGATTATTCTTTGCAATAAACAAAAATGCCTTGTAATATTTGTATACGCGGTAATAATTATGTGCCTGTGAACAACGTTTACACAAACCAATGGCAACCTTTTTGAACACTGACAATTTTATTGATTTGATTTATCAATAATTGTTCTATAAGAATACCATTATTATGACATAAAAATGCAGAATTTTTTTGGGCAAATTCCAATAATCAGTTGGATTATTGCTACCACTGTAATATCATGTCGATTTATTTGAAACTCATGTACCTAAACTTCTGTGTAGTACTTACATCTGTGTTACATAATTAGTGGTAAAATTAAGTTCTGCATTTTTATATACAGTTAGGATAAGCGTCCTAGGTGTACGTAGATAATAATTACTAAGGTAAGCGAGGTACGGAATGTAAATATCATTAAGTAGATAAATTTAATGTTATAGTTTGTTCATAATTATGTTCATTTGCTTGAATAAACGATTTGGATAAGTCTTGACTTTCATTTACAATCACTTCGACAAATTAATTAGGTATCTAGATTGCATAATGTTATTTATGATGATGCTTTATAAAATATCAAAACTTGCAACTTAGTACTCTCAAATTTGTAACTAATTCGCTCAAAATCAAATTCAATATGATTCCGCGCCATGTGACACGTATCATAATATGAAATTGGGGTAAAATAGAAACATGGTAAAAGGTAGTTAGGTACCAACTATAGTTGCATTGTTATTACGTTGGAGGTCAGGCTTTTAATATAAGTATGTATGTATTACTCAATAATGATAACCGATAAAAAATAGTAGAGAAAAGTTGTTGATTGGAGTATTGTGAAATTGGATCACACTTTTTGTGTTATAGCGCCATCTAGATAGTTTTACGTGTACTTTCAAGGTTGTTGGTCTTCTAGAATGTAGTGTCCTAATCATAAGTTCGTAAAGCGATTAGGAGATGGCAGCACAGGTATATAAAATATATATTTGCTGTAAATTTATGTAACTTAAACCATTCCAAGTCAATACCAAAAAAATATTTACTGTAAGAAATGACCTACTTGTATGACGAATAGGTACTTAGGTTATCTGAACATAAAAGGTAGGTTTCTACTTGTGCATACATTAGTTACTAGTTCATGAAAATTTTCTTCATTTCAATATTTACTTACCCAACGTTGCTCACTGATTCATTATTATGCTAAAGCACGCTGCAACCAGTTTAAGTGAAAGAATGAACCTACTTAAATTCTTGGTATTTTTTCACTAACTAGCGATTTTAATGTATAATATCTCACATCGGAATCGAATGGTTTACCGAAAGCATAGTTTTTTATCAACATCAAGTATGTACATAAAAGTTTTTATGTATGGAATGTCCATACTTTTATGTATGTACACAAATCCTTTTTCTTTAATAATGACTGCAGACGATGTTCTGTCCTTTCCGGTAGATGGCGCGATAAGTTAAAACAAAATTGACAATAGTATCCGAAACAGTGCAATATAGCGTAGCTATGAACCACCAACACGTCGATAAATATCCTACTAATACTATAAATGCGTAAGTTTGTGAGTATGGATGTATTAATGTTAGTTACTCTTTCACGCAAAAACTACTAAACGCATTTGGATGAAACTTGGCACATAAATTGTTTATAGCCTGGATTAGCACATAGGGTACTTTTATCCCGGGAAAATGTAACATCCCTCGGAAACGCGGGTGAAACTACGGAAGACATCAAATATAATTATGTAAATATGACATCACTTGGTAATTTGTTTCCGAAGTTACGTGATCACTAACATACGAACGATCAACTATTGCCCGCGGTTTCACTCGCACAGATTTCAGGATTTGGTACACGTAGAATCCTTGTTAATTTCTTCTTTGTTTTAAAATTTGTCTAGTGATAAACGCGTGGATGCCTTTGCATAATTTGCACCGAGTGATCAACAAAAGCGTTATCTAAGAGGGTGTGCGTGGGGCATGCAGTCGGTGGGCGGTCAGCTGTAATACTTCTGACAAATCTCTTGTACCTGTATATTGTCTTATAAATAAAAGACACTTCATATCACGTCTGAGAATGTTATAGAAAAGAAATTCTTTATGCTTTAGGATAAAGTTAATTTACATCATCATTCAATAACTATTGCATCTATTGATGAACCTTACTTGAAAGGCTATAAAGTACCTATCTACATTTATCTATAGCCTTTAACTTCTCAAAAAGTATCAATCAGTTAAATTGAACAGACTAGGTATATAAATATAATACGTAGGTAATGCACTGTATTGTTCATGTATTTTATTAAAATATAATGTAATATTACAACAAATATTAATAATGGTTAAATGTTTATTATTATTAACAATCTATGCAACAAATGGATTTTTTCTTGCGCCTGCAAGTTATATTGTAGCAATTATACAATTTTGTGTAAAGGCAAATAAATTAAAAGGAGACACAAAATAAGAAGGTTTTAATATTATTATACAAAAACCTCCATACACGAGTTCTACTTACACCAGGCCAGGATTTTTTTTATAGGTTAATCTCTTTGCCTGTAGTAGGTAGAGTTCGCAGGGTAGAAGTATCAAACGTTCGTTTACATTAAAAGGTGATTTCTAATCTAACAGAATAAATGATTTCAACATCTACTTCAGGATCGATGTAGCCTTTGTCCCCTATCCCTCGGGACTTAATTAACGAGGGGATAATAGTCTGAGCTTCAGGGAGCCCATTTCTTACAATATGGTTAATTCTTTTGTATTTTAAACTGGACCCCGAAGAGTAGTGAAACATATTGAATGTCCTTCGGCTGGCCAATGGCCCGCGATAAGAAATCGTGCGTTTGCCATTTATGATTGTGTCGAATATCGACACAGGCGCAGTTTTAATGCTATGGCACCGAATGGATTCTAAAATACGAGCAAAGAGATAAAAAGAACCCGATGTAACTGTGTTCATACATTGATAATTATTTGTTTATTTGAGTTAAAAGAAGTACAAAAGGGTTTATTCAAAATAATTTATTTAGTTTAGCCCGGCGCCTCGGCGGTGGGCACTTTTGAAGATCAAATTTAGGTACTGAAGCTACTTACCTGTTCCGAAGTGAGCCTTAATTAATAATCTCACTGTGCATTATAAAAGTAATAAAGTTATAGGTACTTACGTGAGGATTAAAAATAGTTAAAATAAGTAAAACTATGAAAAAACTAGTATGTACTTAGTTTCTGGTCCGACTGGGAGCATAACTGCTATGTTGAATGTCATTTCTGGTAGTGGATTCATTCTTAATGTTCTAGTAGATGTTTAAACTTTACTATATTTTGTAATCTTCCAGCGCAAAGGTGCATCTGCCTAGTTATCATTATTATGAATGAGAAAGTTTGTGAGGACGGATGTATAGTTCTTTACTAGTTTTTCACGCAAAAACTACTGACGGATTTGGATGAAACTTAACACATGTAACATGTAACATCCCCACGGAACGCGGATGAAACCGAGGAGGACAGCTAGTTAATTAAGTCTGTAGTTATTCTCTAGTTAATAATTCAAAATTTCTGAGATAGCGATGATTTTAACCTTACCTCACGACTTCAGATAGTCTACTGAAATTATTATTAACGCTTAAAGCATCCTTTAACAGATGTCGAGAATGACAGCCGTCGTTAGTATTTGGTTGTCTGTGCTCTGGCAACACTTAGCATACCGATTTAAAGCATTGTAACCGTCTGGGACAGAATTAAGTGGAAAGAGCTGGAAGAGGCCTATGTGTCACAGGACACGCTGAACACTAAACGGGAAAACCCAATGTGTTAGATTTATGGTTTTTCTTTTTAAATACTATTAGATTATAATTGTGTTTTGTTTTTTCAGCAATAAAGGTTTAATAATAATAACCGTCTGGGATTATAATAACGACTTGTGTTAAAATATTAATTCAACTCTCACGTAAATAAAACTGCGAAACTATATATTTCGCGAACTCTCTTATTTAAATCCGACCTCTAGCTGCAAACAAAGCAATAGTTGGTAACTAAATCTTGTCGACACATGTGTCAAATGGAAAGCGCTCCGAGTAACGCGATGCTACAGAGTCGGCCGCAGCTGACGCGTAGCACTCGGCACTCAGTTAATATCGCACCGACACTGACATTGCCTCGCCCGCCACACGCTGCTACAATGGAAAACGACACTGTATCTTGCACTTCAGTGCAGTTTGCAGACGTTACTTTGAGTTAAATTACTTTATATAGATACCTATTTGATTCCTGTATGGTGTTGAATGTTGTGGCGTGCGACTTTATACTTGAAATGTTTACTTTGATACACATAGGTAGGATGTGTATCTTTTTAATATGAATGTCAACATAACGTGCACTGAACAACATTTTTAGGTTAATTTCAATTGTCTTTTGAAAGTGTTCCTATTCTAATATTCTGATTCTGAAACACTATTTACTGATAGAAGACTACTCTATTCCCAAATTATATACCTATATAAATATCCTGGGCCGTTTTCTTACCTACCCCAAACTAAGCACAGCTTGTTCTATGGAAACCAGACAACTGTTATAGGTATTGCATAATACTCTTTTTAAATATTAACTTTACTAAGAACGGAACTTTTTTACGGAACAAACAGACATGTTCGTGCATGCACACTAATGTTTGTCGTAGGTCAAAATACATACACCTACCAACAAATTAACCGGCTCGTGAAATGTAGGACCTTTTTATCCCGGAAAAGTCTTTTTACAACTACATTGCATGTTTTACATATAATAATATATCGACTCATCAAAGAAATCACATCATATACTTACAGCTTTATTATTTTCTTATCAACCGCACGAGCACTCCCGCTGCGAATGATATTCAAGTGCTAGTGATGGTCTGGCTTCAATCAAAATAGGCTATTTCACTTATATAGGGCGGAATGGCTAGAAAGTTAATTTATCGGTGAGGGAAAATAACAGCTTTAATTGAAAACTCTGAATGAATGACTTTCATTGTGGTATTTTTGTAAAGCCATGGAGTAAATCCATGAGTGGACCGCAAATGGGAAATGCCGTCAAATATTGGTTTTTGTACAGCACTTCCTCGTTGAACTGGTGAGTAACGTGCGAAGGATGCTTTGGTTAGTACTTAAAAGTAATTTTTTGGATTTCCTACTAATATTTTATAAATGAGTTTGAGTTTTTGAATGAATGGATGTTTGTTATTATTTAGCGCAAAAAAACTAGAACCGATTTATACGGAACTTGGCGTATAGATAGAGCATGCCTTGGAACAGCATATAGGCTACTTTTGTCCTGGGAAATTTGGAAATTAGGAAATGTTTCATTCCGCGCGAATCGCGGGGGACAGCTAGCACTTTATATTGAACGACGTCCTTAAGCAATTTAAAGCAATTTATTATATATTCTTTGATAAATTATATATAATATTATTGTTACAATAGAACTTATATGCATCGCGCAACACTACCGCAGAGTATAGGATCGGCGAAATTGATAGAAATTACTAACAGACGGCCGGAAAATGTAACGTGACAAACTCAATCACAATTTGATGGAGACAATTTTATTGAACACACATTGTTGGAGGTTTATTTTTATCAATAATAAATAGAGTAAAATACTTTATATTTCTCAGTAGGTATTTGTATCATATACAAATTTAATGCTGTTATTTGGTAAGCGCATCACATGTGAACGGGTGGACTGGTTTGTCATAACTTTTTTTTCCTGATATGTAGGGCCGACGAACAAGCAGACGGTCCACCTGATGGTAAGTGGTTACCGCCGCCTGTGGACATTTGCACCACTAGGGAAATCGCCTATCCATTTTTCCTATGATGTGAAGTCTCATGTGTCTGTAATTTCAACGGCCCCCTTACCTTTCTAACCGAAACACAGTCATACAAGTGCACAATAATAGTCCGAATAAGGCTTTTAAGGAATAAAAATTACTAGGAAAAATAGCTTTTTTATATTAATTCTAAATCATATCTTACGATTGGTCTTACGAGGATGCGTTGCAACGCGAGGCGGGAGCAGCCAGACGTAAATAAAAATTGGAATACAAATTTTAGTTTTTATTCGTATAAAATTATAGGTAAGTACATTAATCCTATTCGTTAATCAATAAATAACTATACTTTGGTATTAATTTCGTAAAATAGAAGTTACATTGTTGAGGTACAGTTTTATGAGAGCTGTTATTTAAAACTACCAGATGGCAGCACTGGACGCTTCCTTACAAGAAAAGAAAATCTTGAATAATATAATTTTCAGATAATAAATACTTTTCAATCAAGAATTCTGATGATAAAAATATCTAGAAACTGGTCAATAGGCTTTAGAAAATCAAATTTCAAATCTCTTCATACCATATATGGAAAAACATTTAATTAGCGGTGGGCAGTGTCCTATTTTAAGGGTGCTTCGGGTCACCCCAATAGGCCGCAGGTAATGATACTCATACAACTCTTGCTGCTTGTCTCTCCCTGGGCTTCTATCACTCGCTTTTTCTTTTTGCCATTAGCATCATAACGCTTTTCCTCCTGAAATAAAAAATTAAACGTGGTCAGGAAAATTCAAATTCTAAACCATTTGAATAGCCTAGGTCCTCGAAGGATACTTATAAAGGTCAAAGTTACTGGAACTGCCACTGGTTGGGAAATCAGTCTTCAACTGATAAGAGGCGCCATGAAACTCAGCATGGTAATTTCCTTAAATATCCCAAGACATTCTTCACACATGGTTACCTGATCCCAAGTTAAGCAGAGTGTACTGCTTGTAGTATGGCTACCGGGTAACTGATATACTACATATACTACTTTTTAAATACATACTTATATGGATATTTACACCCAGACACAGAACAAACAGACATGTTCATGCACACAAATGTTTGTCCGGGCTGGGCGCGGTTTGGCAGTCAGGGTCTCTAACCACCAAGCCAACTGGTCTGTTCTTTACCTTTTTAATTTGAAATGTTTAACAATAAGAGTAATAAACACCCATTCCTCTTGTCTTATGTTTGTATATTTTATTGCTTGTAGGGTAATGTTATTCTTTTTTTTTTTTTAAATCCGCTTTTATTTCTAGTTAATTAGAATATCTATGTTACCCCATTTTTCGGTTGTAGATTAACTTAGTAACCCATAAGATAAGTTAAAGTCCTTTCATAAAGACTAGAACTATTTTCTTAGCACAAACACTTCCACTTCCCCTGGCACGGTAGGGGGTACCGTCACCAGATGGCAGCACAATGTAGCAATGTCCCGCGCTGCCCTCGCCACTTAACCTAATCATCTCATTACGCCTTTATTAGCCGACCCTTTCCGAATACGGCGAGCTGTACCGGGTACCATCGTGGAAACAAATCGCGGACTTCAAATAATAATAAATATCCCGCGAAATTCTGTACATCAGATCATTCGATCTCAAACAAAGCTGGGCTTGTACTATGGGAACCAGATAACTGATACTTATACAACTTTTTTTTAAATAGCAAAATTCCTTGGCATAATTACACATAGATTTCATTGTGGTAATTAATGGTATAAAATATCAAAAATACCATTTAAAGACATAAGAAAAACATTTTACTTTATTATAAAATATTCAAAACATACAGATTTTCACAATTGGTTAAATCATAGATGCCTGTTTTTTAACAGAAGTCTTTGTCAAAGTTTAATCAATCCTATGGCTTTGAAATAAGATAAATCTAATGATCGAATAGTTCATTGTATGATTATGCAGATGAACCTATTTCAACCACTATAAATAAAAATTCAATGCCTTCTTAAATGTTAGAAATGACTAATAAATGGTACCGAATATAAATATTCGTATTTAAGGTATTATTTCCACGAGTGTACACAAATATCGATACCAATAGCTAAGTGAAACCTTTGCTTGGTGGGAGTCACTATACAACTGTTACAAAATACCCCGTAAAAGTATAATTAATTATCAAAGCCAACAACCCTAGTAAACTGTCATGTCAGGGAACCAGATTATTTAACAGAAAGGCCTCCGTACTTATTTGACCTAATAATTGTCTACTTTAATAGTTTTTCTATTTTTCATTCATAAAAATCAGTTTTTTTGGGTATGTTATACAGCGTTGCTACGGTTCTTAAGTATTATGAATGGACTCGTTATAAGGCCCTATTTAACCTCCTTTCGGCTTTACGGGTAATTTTGTAACACTGTATTGTATTCTATTGTAATTATGTATACTTTAAGCCTAGAATGATGAATAGATAAAATATAAATAAATTATAGTAACATAGCCTACAAGCAGGCAGGCGGCCCACCTAATAGTAAATGGTCACCGCTAGCTATGAACATTTGCGACACCAGATCGTCAATGCGTTGTCGACCCTGAGACGGTGTTGTTAAGTCTCATGTGCCTGTAATTTCTCCGGCTCCTTTACCTTTCTAACCTAAACAAAGTAACACAAGTGCACTACTGCTTCACGACGGAAACGGGTAAGGTGGTAGTTCTTCAGATGGAAATGCTTTATAGGTAACATTTAATAAGATAGACCATCTGTCAGATTGGTAACATTACCCGATTTGCGCATCGAATCTAATACCCCGAGATCACAAGCTAAGTCATTAGGTACCTATCGCTCGGCTGAGCTTTATTGTTTTACTATCTTCTGATAACTATTAATGCATGTTTATTTATCTTGACTATGTCATTACAATAGTTACGTGTGAAGTGGTATTGTTGATATTCGGACTGCGGAAGGAGGGTAATATTTTACATATACGTGTGTATGTAACATGCGTATGTATGTATGTATGTATGTATGTATGTATAAATAAATAATTAAATACCCTGGGATACATTATACACATTGGGAACGTGGTTGAAACCGCGGTACTGAAAGTTTGTTAGTTATAATCAAGCTGGGTTTTTCTTTTTTAGTAGTAGAGCTCTTAATCCCTTAATTCCTGTCTATACAGTTATATCTTACTTAACGATTTGATAGATCTATGCATTGATTATATATACTTAATTTGAGTAAATACTTAGTGCAGAGTTCGTCCGGGGAAGTACTACCACCTTACCCATTTCCGCCGTGAAGCAGTAGTGCACTTGTATTTCTGTGTTTCGGTTAAATTACCGGCACATGAGACTTATCAACTTTACGTCTCAGGGTTGGCAAATATCCATAGACGGCGGTAACCACTTACCATCAGGTGGACCGCCTGCTTGTTTATCGGCCTAAGTGGTATAAAAAAAATCACGTGGATGTAAAATATGATATTTAAATAGTTACCTCAACAATTTCACCAACTTTATACTTAGCCATGATCTGCCTGGCGTCGTCGGAATGTCCCACTTCGTCGAAACTCTTGGTGGCATCCTTGCCGGCTTCCTCCTGGATGGTGTCTGAGCCTCCAGGGTGCTGGAAACGAGACGAGGTTTTAAAATTGCGAAGACAAGCATTTGTAAGTTAGCGGTTTGACAGTGGCGAGGAATTATACCACCCTGACGCAATATATCTAAGGCATGGTAAGAAGCAATTGAAGAGACATATTACTAGAGATATGACAGACTAGCTGTACCCTGCGGCCTTACCCGCGTTTCTGAAGGAAGTTACATTATCCTGGTATAAAAAAGCATCAGCAATTTTGTGTTAATACGAGTATAGGTTATAATCTTTATATGTGCCAAGTTTCATCCGAATCCGTTAAGTACTTTTTGCGTGAAAGAGTAACAAACATCCATTCATAATTCAACTCAAGAATTTTGTAAGACCGGTTGTTCTCTTTGAGAATCTTTTTAATCATTCGGAGGAAAGTATAAAGTGCGTACACTTGGTCATTAGTATACTATGTTGAGGCTTGTGTTTTGATGCTCGTTAGAGCAGCAGAGAGTAGTAGCCAGCCAGACGGGTACACTACAAAGTACCCTTCCGTAGATACTTACGTTAATACAGAGGTGTCGGTAACAGGGTCGCGAGTTCAATTGTTTTTCGCATCTTAAAAATGCCCGAGCGCGCCAAAAGAAGTTTTCACTACAAAAATCTTATAAATGATACTTGTAAAAAGTCGTCTATTAGTGAGAAGTGTGACGAAATATCGTTATCTAATCATAGAAGTGAGTAACTTCCTCAAACGAAATGATAGCTTCAAGTATCTGTTACATTTTACATATGTTATCAAAATGTTTTAAGGATTTGTTAATGTTTGTTAATATATTCAAGTGAGTGTGAATCAGTGTAAAGTTATTTATAACTGGTGTTATTATGGCAGACTAACTTCCGTTTCGCAGCTTCATCCGCGTTAGAGGGATCTTATGTCTCCTAATATTAAAAGATAGCCACGTCACTCGGGAATTGCAGCTTCTTTAAGTGAAAGACTTTTCTAAATTAATAACAACTTTTCATCTTACTAATTATAGTATAAGAAAAAGTCGCTTTCTCTATCCCTACATCCCTATGTATGCTTAAATCTTTAAAACTTCGCAACGGATTTAGATGCGGTTTTTTTAATAGATAGAGTGATTGAAGAGGAAGGTTTTTATGTATAATACATGTGACATCCCACGGGAACGCGGGTAAAACCGCGGGGGACAGCTATTTAAATATATAGTTAAGATGTTTCTAAATTAAGTATAAACGACGAAATGCGATCAGATTTGAATGAAATTTGGCAAAAAAAAATATTTTTTGATACAAGGGAATTATAAAGTTGCAACATTGACGAGTTAATTGGCAGACAGCTCAAACTCTTCACCTCTTCGTGGTACTTGGAGAGGTCATAGATGGAATCCTTGTAGACGACCCATAGGGGCATGCTGCCGCGACCGTTCCTGGTGGCGACATCAGCAAATGTGTACTTCTTCAGATCTCCCATGACAGTATACTCTTTGCACCTGGAATATGAATTTTACATGCCAATTATCATGACTTGATTTTCCTAAGTAACATCCCTCCTAATATTATAAATGTGAATGTAAGTTTATTTGTTACGCTGAAAATTACTTAACCGGTAATAGAAGTATATATAGGTATTAGAAGTAACATAGGATACTTTTTGTGCCGGGAAATGTTACATCCCTCGGGAACGCGGGTGAAACGGCAGGGGACAGCTAGTAACAAATAAACTTTTAAGGGTATTTACACAAGGCTATCTGGTCCTTAAGGAGAGCTTGTGTTATGGTAACCAGATAACTGATATACTAAATAAATAAGCTGTGATTATCCTTACACACGGCCATCTGATCTCAAACTAAGTATAACTTGTTCTATAGTAACCAGATAACAATTTTACTGCATATAACCCAGACACTAAACAAATAGACATTTCATGCACGCATATGTTTGCCCGAGCCAAGCGGTCCGTCCACGCATAGGACACATTTATATAGATATTTATTTAAATTAAATTTAATTTACTTAAAAAATGGATAGATTACACACAACCACACAAATTGTGCCTATACTCTGCAAATATATGTATGTTTAATTAAAAAAAAAGTAATTCCTTAATTGGCATTATGTAATAACTATATAATTAATTTTTAAAACGGCTAAATTGCTTTTGATTTTGTATCCTTATAAAAATAAAGTTTTATGTGTAGCAAAGTTGTAAACGCTGAAGTGACGGTAAGGAATGGACCGGTGGCAACACCGCCCCTGATATTCTACCACCACCTTTTGCCGTGTGCGTATTCCACGCACACATTTCCATGCATAGTTTGGATAAACGCCGGCTTGCAATCTAAAACCAATTTGCGTCACTCGTCTCCGAGGCACAACCACACCTGCGCCTCCTGGCTGATTGACACATAATACTCTAATCGTCGAATAATTTCTAGAGATCGCCTTAAATTGCTTCAGGCACCCGGTGGCACCCTTCTGTACCTAGCTACATGCAGACATAGCATACATCACTATCCTTACTTAATATTATAAATGCGAGAGCGTGTTTGTTTTCTTGTTACCGATTCACGGGTAAACAACTGAACGATTGCTGTAATTTGGCACACACGTAGGTATGGAGAATTATCCTGGAAACGCGAGTGAAATCGTGGGGGACCACTAGTGTGATATATAGGATTTTATATTGAGCCGACAAACTAGTGCATACCTACCTATGAAAAGCTGCTTAAGTTTGACCAAAATGAGATAGATTTTTAACTTGAGGGTGGCAGCCAGCGAGCTATGGAAGCTAAAGCTCGTTGTAGGATTCGAACCAACGACTTTGGTCACAGTATTTTATGTGACAATGAAATATAATAGCCATCTTAACACATTCAATGCCGGCGACTCAATGCTTGGCGAGTTCAATTTATTTCGGTAATATATCCAAAATTACAGCGTAGACTAAATATGTGCTAACCTATACATTTACGTGGTGGCCTTTATGCAAACACAATTTTATATTTGAAAAAAATAATTGGATTATGGAGTGCCATTATGTACATGTAGTAGTGGCATTGGACGTGTTAAATGTAATTAACTGATTAACTTATTGATTGTTTGTATATTCTCACAACTTATCATAACGAAGCTTCCAATCGGATAGATTTTTTTAGAAAGACAGGTCACTTTCTATCCCTGAAGTGGCTGAAGCCACGGTACAGTGGCATCATAACGTATTTTTTTTCTATATGACATGGTCCTACAAACAAGCAGACGGGCTAATGGTAAGTGGTCACCGCCGCCTATGGACATATACAACACTAGGGGCATCGGCAATGCGTTGTCAACCCTTAAACGTGAAGTTCTTAAGTCTCTTGTCTCCCCCTTACCTTTCTAACCGAAACTCAGTAATACATGTGGACTACTGCTTCACGGCGGAAATGAGTAAGGTGGTAGTACCTCCCCGGACGAACTCTGCAAAAAGAGCTCTACAATGCAAATTAGGTACATTACATATAATTTATTTATAAATATATTTACTATGTCATATCTATGAATGCATAGATCTATCAAATTGTTAAGTAACATAATACTGTATAGACAGGAATTAAAAAATAATGTCTAGCATAATGTTATCACGAGTTATCGGTATAATCGTGCGATTACAGCTCGCATTCCCGCCATTGACCGATGACTATTGTATCAAGTATCACCGACCAAATGTAATCAATGTGATTACTTATCTGTGATATGATTACTGCAAGTATCAGGGCCGAATTTGGGATTTTTGTGTTTGGGCAACGCTTACTCCCAAATTTTGACAGGACCTGACACCGAGCGGTCTGTGAATGAGTTCACAAAGGGCGTTGGCGAGGGTGAAAAATCTCTTGTTATATGGCCAGCATCCACATATTTTGTGCATACTAAGATTATGCCCTCGATTAGGATCAGGGCAGGCAGGTGCTGTGTATGGTAAAGACTGGGAGTGTTCGTCGAGGTGGAAGAACGCAACAGTTTATAATTAACCCAGAAATTGCAAAAGTATGTTATATATTTGAACTAGGTATGTTATCTTGGTTCAGTAGGTTTTGAGTTTCTCTGTACTGTTTAATTAATTAAAGGTGTTATTTATATTAAAGTTGTCAAGATCTAATAGACCCCTTTTTGACAGCTAAGAGTGTTAAAATCTACCCTGTAGCGTAACGATACTATAAGGTTCTTCAGCCTCATCATACAATGAACCATTGGATCAAAATTCCAAATTAAAAACCATTTATTCAGTTTAGGGCCTCGGAAGGCACTTATGAAGGCCAAATTTTAAGTTACTGAAGCTACTACCGGTTCGGAAGTCAGCCTTCAGCTGAGAAAAACCGGCAAAAAACTCAGCAAGGTTACATTGTTTTTTTTTATTATTTATTAATTTTATTTATTCTGACTTTTTACTATTTTATAATTTTAATTTTATATATTTTTAAATACTTAATATAGGTAACATTCAAAAACAAAAAAGAAATAACAATAATATGCAAATTAGAGGTGCACTGTGCAGAGAGTGGCTATTTTACATTAGCATTATACATTTTTTATTTCAATATAATGAACTACCTTGTAATACGTTCCTTCTTTCAAAACGTTCCCAATATAATTTTTTAATTTAAGATCAGAAATTTTTGTTACTGAAAGCGGTATCTTATTATAAAATCGAACTCAATTTCCAAAAAATTACTTATTTACTCTAGCTAGTCTAAAGTAAGGAACAACTAACTTCTGCCGGTCAACTGATGACCTTGTCTCTAAAGCAATAACAATGATTTTTCTATAACATCCTTGTCAAAACGGGCCATTTAAATCTCATCGACTTTAATGAGAGCCTGACTTACTGTACGACAATAAAATATTTATGTTTTTCCTACTTATCCCAATTTCTTTACAAGATTTTGTTATGGTTTTCAATAATTGTTCAAGATAGTGATGAATAGCCCTAGTTGCCCTTTCCTAGATTCGGCCCTGACTTAAACTTTAAGGCCAGTGCAATGCAGATGACAGGGAAATACCAAATTTTGGTGAAAAAGTTACGGCCGCTATGGGGATAAAAAAAGAAATGGCCCGTTTGATTTTCTTTTTTCAGTCAAGCGGAAACAAACTTCGGAGAGTTTTATCGTAGGAACGAACTAACTTAAAGATTTTATTTTTTACAAGGAAGCTTTATGATTTACTGCATTCATTTCCATGTGACGAATTTTTATTTGGTTTTTCCAAAATAAACATACGCTATAGGAACTACAGTGGACCCCGTTTGTTGGGATCCCGACAGTTGGGATTTCATATCAATGTAATTTCACATTAAATCAATTTTACACAATTTCGTTACAAACAGTATATATTTAAAAAAAAAATAGAACTGATCAAAGATATTTAATTTTTATTTTATTTTTTTTATTAAAGGAACAAACAGCTATTATTTCACATATAAAACTATAAACTAATGTAATACAATTGCCAAAAGTTTGGTTTTATCTTATGAATAGACAGTTGCAAAAATATAGAAAATGAAATAACTAAACTATGTACTCAACTCAAATAAATTATAAAAAATATGATTTTATTTGTTGACACAGAATAGGTTTTTTAAAAATTTAAATACTCGACGGGCCGGCTAACCCGACTTCCATTCCACTGAACCTGGGTTCGATTCCCAGTTATAATATATCAGAATATATACTCTACTGAATTTGATATCAGATGGTCGTATGTAAAGAAGGAAATATATTAATTAAATAATGAAACTCATATCATACCTGTAACAACGTGACCCGCCGACGCGTCCACTCCGGCGCACAAATTCGCAATAGTTCGGAGAGCACTTGCGAACAACGACTCGTTGATAGCCATCGATAAGATATTTGTTTTACCGATAACACTATCAGTGATGTCCGCCAATTTATGATCGTACGTCATCTCAGGTTTTTGGAGTACGTATACTAGGAGCTTCCACTGGACTTGCTCGAAACTGTAGCATAAAGCTATAGCTCCCCATTACCAAATGTAATGCATTGAACTCGTGAAAACCAAAAGTGAACCCAACTTCTCTAAGCTTACTAGTAACTGTCTGAAAATAGTAGCTCTCTGCTCAAGTGCACCATTCATATGATTGTTATTTATAATTATTCTTTCGGTTTTATTTTTGTCATATCTTTTTGTTGTCAAATTTTTATAAAAAGCTCATACGAAGAGAGAATTAAGCAGTATATTTTTTTTAAGCGGGTGAAACCGCTTTGCTATAGCAATTGTTAAAATATTTGGAAGCATTAATACCTCAACGATTTTTAAATAAAAAATATATGTATGTTGAGACTCCTTGCTTCCTTAGAGGTGCAGACACAATCAGACAAACTCACGCATTAGTAATAAAAGTAGAATGCGGATATCGACTAAGATAACGCCTTTTATAATTATAACCTATAGTTAAATACGAATCTTTTTACAATAATCACTGGTGCTGATTCTGTAGATAAACTTTATTAAATAAATTATTTACGTCTCTTTCTATTATAATAAGAAGAAAGGGGATAGAATGTATTAAGAATTTTATTCTGTCACATTTTTTTAGTGGCAATGTGTGTTGTGTACAAAAAACGTGTAAAACTAGATATTTTAATTCAAACTGAAAACACTTAGGTAACTCTTTTCTCTTCACTTCTCACTCTTTTCAACACGACCAAAAAGAGAGGTTAATAAGTTTATGCTTATCTGAAGTGAGACCACTATCATTTCAAATCTCTCGATTAAATTACTGTAACAAAATAAGTGCATATAATAAACACATAAAAATATATTTTATCGTCACATTCGTACCCAACTAAAAATCGAAATCATTATAAAGGCGATGGTAGTGTGGTGGTACTGACTATGAAAGCCGCAATGGAGGCTTGGAGCTTGAATCGTATTATCACTGAAATTACAGGCACATGAGACTTAACAACTTCTCGTCTCAGGGTCGACAACGCATTGGCGATGCCCCAATAGTGTTGCAAATGTCCAAAGGTGACGGTGACCACTTAACATCAGGTGGACCGTCTGCTTGGTTGTCAGTCTATGTGGAATTAAGAAAAATATTATAAAAAGAATATTTGTATTATTGTTTGTATTTGTAATGAATAAACTGAAAAACTACTGGACTTTTTTTAAATCATTCTTTCACTATTAACCTACTTCCAGAAGTAACATAGGCTATGTTATAGTCCTGGTATATATCAGATCATTACCGAACGCGGGTGAAACCACGATATGGAAGCTACTTATTAGTAAATTCATTAGCATCTCTATCATAAGACTAAAATAACAATTATTTTTAAGTATTAGAACTCTTAAAGTAGAGTTCTTCTCGGGAAGTACTACTATTGTACCCATTTCCGCGGTGAAGCAGTAGTGCACTTGTATTACTGTGTTTCAGTTAGAAAGGTGAGGGGTCCGGTGAAATCACAGGTGTATGAGATTAACTTCACGTCTCAGGGTCGACAACGCATTTGCAATGCAAGGCATTGATTTTAGTTTTTTTTAAATGTAATTTACGCTTACGTATGGGCGCGATAACAGCTTGATAATGTATCGGGGCTTATCAGCGATTGTGAGCTAATTATGTTAAATTTATCGAGTTTTTGAGTCTTACGTACAATTGTACTGAGATTGTGTTACAAGCTTCACAAGGGCTGATGACGCTGATATCTATCAGTAATCATAGAGCTCCGTACCTAAAGTGTCCCAACCCTGTTACTGAACTTTTTCTGTCCGTGTGTCTGTCAGCAGGTTGTATCTCATGAACCATAATTGGTAGTAGTCAAAAGTCTACTGAGGCCGCTTTATCAACATAATCTATGGGGATTTACTAAAATTATCATATTGTAACATATTACAATTATTGTGTTTTTTTCGGCCTATAAGCGTATATTGTGCGCGTGTGACTCGCACTTGGACTTTCCATCCACGCTAACCATAAATGTATGGTCATTGGAACTTGTTAAATGTCAACCCTGAAAGATAAGAGAAAGTAGTTCTAATTCAGCTTGCAAGAGTCCACTGCTGGACATAGGCCTCACCTATGGCACGCCACTGAGCTCGATCTTCAGCTCTTTGTTTCCAACCGCTGCCAGCCAGCTTGCGTATATCATCGCTCCATCTAGATGGAGGGTGCCCTACAAACACATTAAACCAACTAACATTAATTGCAATTTAAATAAAAGCTGATAATAATAATAATTAAAATGACATCTTTAACAATAAGGTTTTAAAAACGCAAATTCAAAATGGCCTATCCTAATCCATATTCTAAAACAAACCTCGTCTAAACGCTATTGTAGCAAACATGTAGTCGGTTTTGCTTTTAATACTGTTTCTATATTTGCCAATATAATATTGAATATGAGGTACGTACCATAAAAACGTGTGTCCGTGTGTGTAGCGGGGGCGGAGTGATGTCTCTAATCTGTTATGTCAACAGGGCATGTTTGAACATGTATCGGATATATTCGATTTGGATGTTCAAGGTGAGAGTCGACAATGTCCGGAGAACATGTTGGGAGTAATATAATTACTGAAAGTCCTAGCTGTTGATTAAACGGACACCTAATTGATAAAACCATTACTGATCAACATTTACTCTTTGCTGTAATTTTTTTTAATACATTTATTTAAAAATCAATGTGTGTATGTCCTATGGACTACAAAACGTTTGGATAGATTTTTATGAAAATTTCTGTCAATCTTTTGCCTATTATCGGGTGTGATCTATGATAGCGATCATATGAACAGTTTATTATTTTTTTTGATTATGTCAATTTTATGCCATATTTTCCAAAAAATTAACAATTAATTAGTGCTAGATTCTAATAATAAAAATATTTACGCAAATTTTTGAGAAAATTTAATATTTCTTATAAAATATATTTTGTTATTAACTTGTTGCTGTTTTTCCTAAAATAATATGATGAAGGCATGGGTATGGGCTCCGCGCGTAAGTTTTCTTTAAGAACTTGATATCATAACATGGGGTCTGTTGAGGTAAATATATATTTACTAAAACATTGTAATTAATAATTGTATACATATTTACGTAGTGTTGCCTTATTGCAGAACTTTAATCACCTATGGCTGGAAGGGTCATCTTGAGCCGCCTGAATACCTCGGCTTCGAGCGACTCTGACCCGGTCATCGGTCCACCAGTGCAAGGTCGTCCCGCAAGGCGCATGTTCAAGGGCAAGTTCAACCCGAGAACCTTTCATCCCCAACGGTCATCAGTTATTCGAGTGATGTTGCCTGCCCATTCCCACTTAAGCTTACTGACTACGAGCTATAAAAACGTTTTTGAAAACCACCACCTGGTAGTCAGTGGTCACCGCCGCCTATAGACGGGCATTTGCTACACTAGGGGCATCGCCAATGCGTTGTAGACCCTGACGCGTGAAGTTGTGAAGTCTCATGTGCCTGTAATTTCACCGGCCTTACCTTTCTAACCGAAACACAGTAATACAAGTGCTCTGCTTCACGACGGTAAGTTGGTAGTACTTCCCCGGACGAAACACTAAAAGCTCTACTACTCAACAGATTATTACACATTTACATATAATAATTTACGGGCCAGTTGGCTTGGTGGTTAGAGACCCTGACTGCCAAACCGAAGGTCGCGGGTTCGATTCCCAGCCCGGACAAACATTTGTGTGCATGAACATGTCTGTTTGTTCTGTGTCTGGGTGTAAATATCTATATAAGTATGTATATAAAAAGTAGTATATGTAGTATATCAGTTACCTGGTAGCCACACTACAAGCAGTACACTCTGCTTAACTTGGGATCAGGTAACCATGTATGAAGAATGTCTTGGGATATTTAATAATTAGACCAGATAACTAATGTTTGGGCTCAGTCGGAATTGAAATAAAGAGCAGTGGACTGTATAAAATAGGTTTAATACCATTAACAAAGAATGTAATTATAAAATGGAGGAAAGAAATGCCCGTAGTCGAGCGCGTCTGTGAGCTGAGTGAGGAAGGAGACGCAGCGGCGCGCGCGCGGCCGGGTTCGATGCCCCGTACCCCGCGCCGTCCCCGGTGTCGCCATACGGAGCGTAGTGATGCGCCGACATATTCCCCGGGTTGAAGAGAAGTCTTCAAGTTTCGACTGGAAGGGGGCAGATGCAGTTGAAGGCGCGGCGAATGGTGCCCTTCATCGTCTTCAATTCGGCCACCCTAGTGACTCCATCTACGCCGGGATAGGTCTTCAAAACTCGACCCAAGGACCAGAGCAGAGGGGGCGCTGTTTTGTCCTTGATCAGGACCAAGGAACCCGGCTTCACTTCGCCTCTGGAATGAAACCACTTGGATTTTGCCTGCAGCAGAGAAGTGTACTCATTATGAAATCTGCTCCAGAAATGCTGCCTGATGTACTGGATTCTCTTCCAACGATCCAGTCGCGTGATGTTGGCTTCAGTCACCTGAGGGTGTGGTACAGATAAGAATGGCCGTCCAATTAAGAAGTGGAAAGGTGTAAGTGCCGAAAAATCGCTAGGGTCTGAAGAAAGAGGAGTAAGAGGGCGTGAATTTAAAACCCCCTCAATATGCGTAAGACAGGTAGCCATCTCCTCAAAGGTGAAGTGGGTAAGATGCAATAACCTTTTTAAATGATGCTTACATGATTTTACAGCAGCTTCAGCCAAAGAATTAAAATGAGGAGTGTATGCAGGGATAAACATGAATTCTATACCCTCCTGCGCCATTTCAGATGCAACATTTGATGATTGCAAGAACCTACACATCTCATTTGACGCGCCTACGAAGTTAGTTCCATTATCGGACGTGATGCTTCGGGGCTTGCCTCGACGTGCCACGAAACGGTTTAGAGCGGCCATGTAAGCCTCAGTGGTAAGGTCGCTGACAAGCTCCAAATGTACGGCTTTAACTGCCGAGCAAACAAAGATGCACATATATGATTTTGTAAGTTTGCATCCGCGGCCTTTACGATTGGCTATCAATACTGGCCCAGCATAGTCAACATAGCAATTTAAGAATGGAAACTCAAGATGAGTTCTTGAGCTAGGTAATTGACCCATTATAGGCTGCACATTTTGAGCTTTGTATCTGAAACATTTAAGACATTTATTCACGACAAACCTAGACAAGTTTCTGCCACCTAGAGGCCAATATGTCTGTCGAATGTGTGACAACAACAACTGCGGACCGGCATGTGCAAGCTTTAAATATTGCATTTGAAATATAAGTTTTGTGAGAATATGCTTACTACATAAAATAATAGGATGTTTAACACAAAAATCGTAGGGGGAGTTATCGAGCCTCCCGCCCACGCGAATGAGGTTATGATTGTCAATGAACGGTGTCAAAGGAAGTAATCTACTTTTGCGTGGTAATTTTTGACCAGATTTTAAAAGATTATACTCTTCAGAAAACATTTCACGTTGTGAATAATGTATAATTAAATTTAAAGTATTTTCACGTTCTTTTGTAGAAAGATTACCACACAATTTGTTTTTATTTTTTAAATTGTAAATAAAGCGTTTTACATATGTAAATATTTTTTGTACTTTTGTTAGGCTAGAATGCTTTTCTAATAAATCATGTATGATTGATGAATGAATGATTATGTCTGAATGATTACTATGTAAATGATTACTACTATCACCACTAATGATATGAGTCACTACTTCCGGCAGATTATCTTTCCCAGTGTTTGGCATTTTGGGCCACCCATTTTTACTAAGCTGTAAAAAGGAGGGTCCGGACCACCATAGTGGTGTGTCCTTGATAACATCTGCTCTAAGACCACGGGAAACAAGATCCGCCGGGTTGTCTTTCGACGGTACGTAGCTCCAGGTATGACCACATGTGCTTTCCTGTATCTCATTGACTCTGTTTCTAACAAAAGGTTTTAATTGGTTAGAAGGAGTAGAGAGCCAACCCAGAACTATGGTAGAGTCACACCAGAATCTACATCTATAAATGGGTATGGTGAGAGATTCCAGAACCTTAGTACACAGCCTTGCACCTAACAAAGCTCCACAAAGTTCAAGTCTCGGTATCGTCGTTGGTTTAATAGGTGCTATGCGATTTCTAGAGACTAGAAGTCGTACGCCTACGGATCCACTGCTATTACAAGACCTAATGTACACACACGCGCCGTACGCTTTCTCGGACGCATCGGTAAAGACATGTACTTCCTGTTTAATAGAGTCTTCATGCAAAACCCAACGAGGTATTTTTAAATTATTTAAAGCTTTTATCGTGCTTTCAAATGTAGACCAAAGGTTTCTGACTTCAAGTGAAACTTCGTCATCCCAGTCATATTTATCTAGCCATAAACGCTGCATGACTAGTTTAGCTTCTACAACGCACGGACCTACGAGGCCTAGTGGGTCGAAGATCTGACTGATAACAGAGAGGACGCGACGTTTAGTGACTTTGGTAGTGGAGGTGATATTTATAGTATAGGTAAGTAAATCAGAGTCACAAACCCAGTTAAGACCCAAAGTTTTAAATTGAGACGAATTTGAACTATGCTCTGAAAAATTTAATGTATTAAATGATTCGTCATTTTGTGTAATTTGTTTAAGAATTTGAGAATTATTTGATCGCCATTTGCGTAAATTAAATTTAGCCGAAGATAAAACCGAATGTACCCTTTGTGACATTTCAACGGTCTCAGCTATGGTATCCCCTCCACTAAGAAAGTCATCAACGTAAAAGTCACGTCGTATGGCACATTGGGCACGACTATCCTCAATGTTATCAGCCAGACTCACCAGACATTTAGTGGCTAAATAGGGTGCAGAAGCAGTACCGTAAGTGACCGTATTTAAAGTGTACGTCCTAAGAGGTGACGACGGTTCAAACCTAAAAATGATTTTTTGAAGAGGTCGTTGGGCTGGATTAATTTCAATGGCCCTGTACATTTTTTCTACGTCACCTGAGACCACATACCTATGCTGACGAAAACGTGTTAAAATCGAAAACAGATCGTCTTGCACTACGGGCCCGACTATCTGGATGTCATTAAGTGACACCCCCGAACTGGTAGCGGCTGAAGCGTCGAAGACTACGCGTAGTTGAGTAGTGGTACTAGAAGAACGAATGACTCCGTGATGTGGAATGAAATGATTCACGGAGTTTTCAGGTGAAGGAGTACCGTTTGAGTCTACCGTCATATGACCTAAGCTCTCGTATTCTCTCATAAATTCAAAATATTTATTTTTATATGACGGATCGCGTTTAAATCGCTGTTCAAGGGATAGAAAACGACTTTTAGCATTTAAATAGGAGTTGCCTAATGTAGTAGGATCCCCTTTCAAAGGCATTGTGACTAAAAATCGCCCACCATCCCCACGAACAGTGGTTTGAGCAAAAAGTTGCTCACACGTTTTTTCTTCAAGAGATAAAGTATGTCTCGAAGAAACGTTGTCAAGTTCCCAGAATTTTGTAAGGTCGGGAATGACATTGGAATGATGGCACAAATGAGTAGCGGAAAATATAGATTGACGCGAAATACTGCCTGAAACTAACCATCCGAATTTAGTTTCACACAATTTCGGTAGATTTTTTCCTAAGTCTATCGTATTACTGCCTAAGACATTCCAGAAAACTTCAGCCCCTATCAGGATGTCTACGACCGAGGGAACGTTAAAGTTCGGGTCTGCTAGTTTAAGACCTGAAGGAATAGGGACGTGATTAATGTGCACGAATGAAGACGGCAGAACCTCAGTAATTTTAGGCAAAACATGACACTCGATATCTACCGTAAAGGCACAGCATAAAGACTCTATTGAAAGGTGACAAGACTGTGTACTGGTAGACATGTGATTATTAATACCCGTTACCTTGGTGCTTGTACCGCGTCGTGACAAACCCAGTTTCTCTGACAAGCTCTGCGTAACAAAGTTCGCCGTACTGCCATTGTCCAGCAATATGCGCGCAGTGTACTTCTTACCCGTCACACCGATCACGTTCACCAGAGCTGTGGACAGTAAAACATGCGCAGAAGTAGCAAGCTGCATAGAATTGGCCGAAAGCACAACATTTGAAGAAGAAGGCGAAGCAGAAGGCATATCAGAAAGCAATGGATTGGAAAGGACTTTAGGCTCATTACATTCTAAGTGCAAAAGCGTATTGTGTTTTGTTTTGCAATATTTGCAGTGTGAAAATCTACACTTCTTGGAAGTATGTCCAAAGCGTAAGCAATTTATGCAAACATTAAAATCATTTGCCTTTTGAATGCGCTTTTCTATAGATAAGTTTCTAAAAGATTCACATTTATATAAGGTGTGTGCTTGGGAGCAAAGCGGACATGTTTGATTATTATATTTTATTTTATTATGTTGAGTAGATTTACTGTTAGAATTACTGTTATCTTTATTTATATGACTATTATTTAAGGCAACAATAGTATTACGATCTGAATAACTATGGTTTGACTCCACAGATTCCAACCAATCCGCTTTCCTGCTTAAAAAAGAACAAAATTGAGTTATGGTAGGATCATCTTTCAGGGTATTATTTCTATGCTCCTCCCAGTCGCGACTAGTTAAATCTAATCTAAACTACTACTGAACTAAATGAACTAAATCTGATTTAAACCAAATCTAGATTTTTGGTCATAAAATATATTACTATGTCGTCCCAATATTGAGTGGGCCTTTTTAAAGTTGTTAGTGCCCTAATATTTTTATTAATAACGTCGACAAGGTTTCTGATGGAAACACTTGTCTCTTTTTTAATAGGTTCGACTTCAAATAATGCCTGCAAATGATTTTTGACCAGTAAGCGGTTGTTGTTGTACCGATCACATAACAGGTCCCACGCAATTTTGTAGTGGTCAGCTTTAAAATCAATATTTTTAATAATTAAGGCTGCATTTTCCTGGAGTGAAGCTCGCAGGTAATGGAACTTGTCTATGTCAGTTATTCCAGGGTTGTCGTGAATCAATGACCCAAAGGTATCCCTAAACTCAAGCCAGCATTGGTAGTTCCCATCGAAGTGAGGCAAATCAATTTTGGGCAAACGAACAAAGGAATTCCGAAATGAATTATGTGCACCTGAGTCATCATTTTTGAAGCCTGCCTGAGACCCAGCACCGTTGAACGAAGCACCGAGCAGGCTGCGCGTGAGTGCCACCAGATTGAAGAACTGGTGGTCGAAGTCCTCACGCTCAGCAAACACAGAATCGGCATCATCGACAAGCACTTCAATTTGAGTCTGAAAGTCATCAAAGTCGGTGTGTAAGGTCTGGAATTTATTAAAACGTTCCTCCAAATCTAAACGCTGTAACTCAGATATGGTGGAACTACTTTTTATTAAGGTTAAATAGTTGCTGTAAATCGTGAGCTTTGATTTTACGGAACTACGTTTCTTGATTAAAGTTTTAATATTGTCTGTCATTTTAAAGTTAAATCACAGCAAGACCCTAATGCTAATGATCGGATAAATAAAAAACTGCAAAACAGCTGTGCGAGAACAAAAGGATATCGAGAAACAGTGTCAAGGTCAACGATACGACACGTGTAAGGTAACTAATTAGCGAATGACCGAGCGTTTTTTCTACGAAATATTCGTAAGCAAGCAGTGCAATGGATAATATGAAATAATAAGTGCGCTAATAAATGGAAACAATGATTAACGCTGAATTAAAGATGAAAGAAGGATTTTTACGGCAAGAAAAGAAAGCAATGGAGTAATTAATTGGAACGGACTCACTCAAAACTGTGTTATACTCCCTAATAATGACTTCAGCTCTCACGAAGACGATGCGTGCTGCTTCGGGAACGACTTCTTTGCTCGGATCTGCAGGTGTGGCGCGTGGCGATTGCTTGCGGTCAAAGTCCGCAGGCTTGCACGACGACCGATGTAGTTGACGGTTTTAATTTCGAAGCTAGCTCTTATTTTTCCAATCGAAGGACCAATGTTTGGGCTCAGTCGGAATTGAAATAAAGAGCAGTGGACTGTATAAAATAGGTTTAATACCATTAACAAAGAATGTAATTATAAAATGGAGGAAAGAAATGCCCGTAGTCGAGCGCGTCTGTGAGCTGAGTGAGGAAGGAGACGCAGCGGCGCGCGCGCGGCCGGGTTCGATGCCCCGTACCCCGCGCCGTCCCCGGTGTCGCCATACGGAGCGTAGTGATGCGCCGACACTAATATAGTTCACATTACACACTTTCTTAAAATACATTGATGCCTACCTATATAGGTATTTTCACCTGGACACAGAACCAAACAGATATGGTCATGCACACATGTTTCTCCTAGGTGGGAATCAAACCCGCGACCTGCTAACTGGCCCATAAATTGGCACACCTGTTTATTGTTAAAGACTTGATGACCCCTTGTTTTTTGAAGATGGTTAAAATGAAAATGATCCCCTGCAAAGTCAATAAAGCATATTGTTTGACGTCAATAAAGTGCGAGAAAGTAATAGCAGTTAAGTTTCATGTAAAAACGGCACTAAACATGCGTTTAACTGCCGCCGCTAATTGGTGGTGATCGTTTGTGCGAATGATCATTTTTATTGTTCACTTTTAGCTAGGCTTCAGCCGCGACTTTCTTCATAAATAATCGTTTTTTAGATGACTCTACAAACATTATTTATGTATTTTTATAGGGGACTGTTGACAACTGTTGCTGACGGTTTTACCTTCCCGAGGATTAAACGAGATTATGAACTGTATATGTGTTACGTTTCATCGAAATCCGTTTAGTAGTTTTTGCGTGCGTAAAAGCCAAATTTGTTATAAATTTTCATTAGACCAAGGAAAAGGATATATGGCTAGAACGCAGATGAAACCGCTGGTGGAAGCTAGTTCTTTATTTTAGACTTATACTATACTTTTCTCTAACGACTTTCCTATACCTAATAAACAATAATGTATAGACACTTTTTTCAGACTGACCAACTTGTTTCTATATATAGATAAAGGATTTTCCTGTAATAGTTAGATGCATAGTTAACGAGCCCGGCGCCGCCCGTTAATCGTTAGGAACAATTGTACTTTATTGCTCCATACTATGTTGACCCCACATCACTCGTTAAACGTATGTTAATACTTTTATTAAATAACTAGCTGTCACCCGCAACTTTGTCCGCGTGAATAAAGAATTATGGGTTGTTGAAATTTTCATCCATTTTTTTCGACTTCAAGATTACTCCTTATTATTAACTAGCTGTCCCCCGCGGTTTTATCCGCGTTCCCGTGGGATATCACATGTATTATACATAAAAACTTTCCTCTTCAATCACTCTATCTATTAAAAAAAACCGCATCAAAATCCGTTGCGTAGTTTAAAAGATTTAAGCATACATAGAGATATAGGAACAGAGAAAACTACTTTGTTTTATACTATGTAGTGATTGATTGACCAATTTTTTTTAATTTTTGAGACAAAAGGTAGGTTATCTCCTTCTCGAACATACAATCTATTTGCCAACCAAATTTCATCAAGTTTCACTCAGCTGTGAAAACGTAACAGACAAACAAACAAACTAATAGACAGATAGTCTCTATAATTTATAATACTGGTATGGATTTATGCGTTGGGTTGCTTCTTTGTCGTTTTAATGTAGTTTTGAACTCGTTAAGTAGTTTATAGTGCATCATACGTACTGAAGGTTTGAAATGACATATGCTTGGATAAGTCCCACGGTCTCAGCAGTGTATGTATAGCGTGTAACATACCATGTGTGACTCCATGTTTTATAATTCTACTAGCTTCCTTCTTGCGGTTCCACCTGCGTTTTCATTGCATAGTCACTCGAGAATTGTCTAGCTTTCTATCAGTGTAAGAATTATTGAAATTGGAGGAGTAGTTTCGGAGATGGCCTCCTTCATCCAAACTAACAAAGCCGCAAACCTTACTTCTTTATAATATTAGTAAACATATGATTATATCTATATATATAGGTATATAATATATATAATATATTGTAGTGCTTTCAATTTGTCAATGTAAGGTTTGATAATGAAATTGTAGATTGAGATTTGAAAGGTCCGTTTCGACAGCCAAGAATGTTGTAGAAAAATCACCTGTATTGATATTCGAATAAGGTTCATCTATTGATATAATAGGTAATTGTATATGACGCTGATTAACTTTGAATTTATTTTATTTATTTTTCAACACTAACATCATGTTTACACATAACTTAAAATCTAGGTACAGTAACATTTCTTGTAAACAAGACAATTACAAGTGTCGACAGCATTTGTATTAAAACAATGTCACTTACTCGCTAAATTAATAAACTAAAAAATAGACAAAAAAAATAGACTAAAACATAGATTAAAAAATTGACTAAAAATAGGCTACAAAATAGATTAAAAAATTGGCTAAAAATAGACTAAAAAAGGAGACTAAAAACTTGACTAAAAGGAGAATAAAATTAACAGTATCCTGAATATTCTTTAAAATTAACTTAAATAAGATTTTGTACATTATATATGTATAATGTGGATTGGAGTTTTTATGGCATCATCTATCCAGGTAGATAAGCCAGTTCGAGTTCCGCACGACATTTTCAAAGTACACGGCTGAATGTCTCCAAAGTTAATTAATTCTATTTTTCCTAATACCAAGGTAGATTTGAGTTAGGAAATGTTTGGAAACTCTTGGAATGTTAATTGGAATTCCTCAACTTGGAACACTTCACGTGAAGAGCAACGGTTGATGGCCTACGTCTAGACACTGGAACTCTTGACTTGATTGAATAAGAGTTTATTAAATATTATTATATCTTGCATATAATATTGATAATATTTAAACCATTGCAGTGATGGACCAGTTGGTGCGTTGATTAGATACCCTGGCTTTCACGTCACAGGTCGTAGAATCAATTCCCAGGGCAAATATTTGTGTGCATGAACATGTGCGGTCTGGGTGTAGATATACGTATGTTTTTTAAAAAGGAGTGTAATAATATGTAGTAACAGATAACCGCGAGTGAAGAATGCCCCAATGTATTTTTAAATGTATTATTATTAGGTTTTTTATGTCTAGTGGACTGGATATACAGGCAGACGGTCTAATACAATGTTTTACAAGTGTACTACTGCTTCACGGCGGATAAGGGATTGGTGGTAGTCCTTCCCCGGACGAAATCTTTATTTAATAATATAAACTAGTGCTTGACTGCGATCCCACCTGATGGTAAGCAGTGATGCAATCTTAAATCTGCACAAAGAGCTCTACAAATTTTAAAAATATATCATCATTTCTGTCTGTCCCATTTGCAACAAGTCAGTTATCTCTGTTTAAGGCCCAATTTAAGGCTCAATAATGTCATCCTAATCTAGACATAAATAGACTTTTATTTTTAGTCGAACTTTTCAGGAGCAGACTAGATTAACTAGACAACTAGATCTAACTATCTAAGGGCTAAATATTCAAAGATAGAGAGATAACAAACTCGATATTCGATATTGTATTACGTACCAAGAAAAGACTTATACGATTCTACGTCTTTCGGACACAAGCAAATAACCACAGTACATATCTTATTACTGTTTCAACTCTATGTCGTCTCATAAGAATAGTTATAAATTGGAAACTTTAAAAGGTCTATCGAACACTAGATAGGCTTTGTCATAAGTGAAGCTTGTATTAAACGCGTGGAAAAGCCAATGAAAAGCTCTCATTATCAAATAAGTAACGAAACTTGCAGCCCCTGAAACATTTTCCAATAAACTATAGTGACGTCACGTATGACGTAAACGGCCACTGTCAAAATGGGGAGGAGTCAGGCGAGGGTTGCGCGCCGAGGCCCCGCCCCGCCCCGCGCCCGCGCCCCGCCGGCCCCGGCCCGTATATAAGGCCGCCACCCCCAGTCCGCGGTCAGTGACAACCCCGACTCAGCGCCGGGTGCACGTCGTCACACTCAAGAAAGTTTACTCCGAGAATTTTCACGGTAAGTGGAAATTGTATTTAGATTTTCAGAACAGGAATATTGTCTGAATAGGGTGGGGTAGGTGGGAAAATAGTTCTATAAGGGTTGTAAACACTTTGGTGTTATTTAGGAATTTATAACCCGAATATCTGAAGCTAAATAAATTAAAATGACTAGTTGAAATAAAAAAATATAAAGGTTGCTGAATTTTAGGTAATTTAAGGATTTTAATAACTAGATAATCCGATAAACTAAAACATAATTAAGCGTACTAAAAACATTTTGAGTAAAAATATTGCAATATAACATTAATATTCAATTAGCAAATCAATAGCAAGAGGTTGAAAAAACTTTGAAGTAAATTAGGAATTTAAGCAACTGGACAAATTTCAAAATAAACTGAAGTAGGTACTACAATATTGCTAAATAATATCTTAAAAAGAATAAATTTGTTATTCAATAATAAAAGTAAAGGGTTGGTACTGCTATCTACTTAGTACCTCGTGCGTCAAGATTTTTAACGTATTAATTTTAATTATATATGCCCATAGTTAATCTACACCTTTTCGTTGTTGAATCAAACAGGCATTTACTTAATAGCTAATAAGCCTTTGGTACGCACTATAACCAAGAGCCAATAAAACTATATTTAGAGGGCTATTGATGTTTTTAGGTAAAATTGATATAACGTTGGAAGGCTCAGGTTTTTTTAAGAATCACGATATTAATTTATAAATAAATTTAAAGATTAACATTTCAATTCCTTTAAAAATCATTTCTTTACAGTCGAATTCAATTAATAAATAATAAATTTATTTATCAAATTTATTTACGGTCTACGAAAGCATGCTACGAAACTGCTACGACAAATCTAACATTTCGTAGCAAAGCTACAGATACGTAGCATATGGCACTACGGCGTAGCCGATGCTACGACATATAGGCAATGTGCTACGATTCATAAAACAGGAATCTTTTAGTGTCCGTTGAACAGTTTGATAGAAGTCATTTATTAAAAGTAATTTATTAAATTATATAATTGGTAGGTGAACTGTTCCTCAAAAACTAATAAGTCCTAGTTAGTGGTGAAAGTTATTCTTTACTTCATCATATACGCTAGCATTGTGAGTATATTTAGATAATCCGAGACTATTCAACGATAAAAGACTTAGAAACGACTTTAAAAAATTACCTAAATAAAAAACCTACCTAAACTACACTGACGCGTTAATTTTTCCTTCCAACAATTTAATTTCATACTTTTTAGCTATTAAAGAGCATACCAATGACCACGTACTCAACTGAGTGGTCAAAAAAGCAATGCCTAAAGGGCAGGCGTCAGGCCGGCGGACGACCGTAAAACATCTGCCAAGTCTCTCAGAATCCAATCTCAAATCTGTATCGACAGAAAACACAAATATGTCCAAACCACAAATACTTGCGAACAGCCAGATGATGATTAACTTTGCAAGCGTCCTCAATATGTTGAACTATGTATTATTTCAGCTTTGTACAACAGCGATGGACATGAACATGACGTTCAGCTCTTCAAATATTAACTACTAGCTACAGTCCCGCGGTTCTACCTGCGTTCCCAACGGATTTAATGTATTTTAGGATTATAACATAATATATTAAAAAAATGGATAATGTAGGTTTCTAATGGTGAATGAATTATTAAAATCGGCTTGTTACAAACTAAAGTACAAATATTTAACCCAAATCTATTCTCTTTATCAATATATTTTATGAGGTTTACAAGAAGTGGAAAATATAAATAATGATATAAAATATACAAGATAAATAAAAAAAAGCAAACTCAACTCGCGTGTAAACACGGCCACTATATATAGATAATTATAAACAGAGGTGTCGGTAACAGTGTCGCGTTCAATTGTTTTTTTCCAATCTCAAAAAATGTTCAACGCCAAAAGAAGTTTACACTTCAATAAACCCAACCCACCATTGTTTAACAAAACAGTTACAATTTGAACCGAATAATACCACAGATAATAAAAAAGGCTTTATAATATAGATGTATCTAGTATAAAACTAATAGCCTAGTCTAAATATTTTCCGCAAAACAAAACCCGTGATGTCGTAAGCTTTTGATCACCGCGCGGCAGTACGCGCGTTTTATTACCGTATGTATTTAGCTATTAACTGCGTACCGACTATTTTATAGGCCTCCGTTTGTATCGGTCAGTGGAAACTACACTTTTACTGGGCGTTATTAATTGTATCACTACGGTATATACGAGTTTTTGATGTTTTAAATGTCCTGTGTTAAATTCGAATGAGAGATTATTTATTTATTTATTATAAGTGTATTAATCTAATTTATTAAACAGGTGTTATTTGGCATCCTTGTCTCTTGTTCAGCCCCCTTATTCAGCTTATACAAACTTAGTATTAGCGTAGTTAGCAAAAGAGAACAAACATCTGTGTGCATGAACATGTCTGTTTGATCTGTGTCTGGGTGTAAATATCTATATAAGTATGTATATCAGTTATCTGGTTTCCATAGTACAAGCTCTGCTTAGTTTGGGATCAGGTGGCCGTGTGTAAATATCTATATAAGTATGTATATCAGTTATCTGGTTTCCATAGTACAAGCTCTGCTTAGTTTGGGATCAGGTGGCCGGGTGTAAAGAATGTCAATGTGTGTAAAAAACCAAACCATAACCAAAGTTAGCATAATAAATTAAAATGTAACAAAAATAACTATAGCATTTAATTTGAGGTAATTTTGATTTGTTATATACAAAGAAATTAAATATTCAAGACATAATACAAAAAGAAATAACAATTTCGTAACTTAAAGAACTATATAGGTTTCGTATCATGAATGTGAAATTGTAGAGTCACGCCAGGAACGGTTTCCACATCACTCCGCCACTGCCAGCCCCGCTAAAGGTCAGGCGAGAGCTCTAACGCGCTTTAAGGCTTTCCTCAAACAAGTTCTAGCTTTTCGGACTTGATTGGGACTTTCTAAAACACCAAGTTATTTCTGCGGAGTGCTTATTGTTCTCTATTTCCTTATTTGAATTATAGTTTTTTTTTTATAAATTGACGTTGTTAAAGTAAAATGTCTGTTCTAGTTTTTGTCCGCGTCACTAATAATTCTTAATTTTAGTTTTAGTGACTTTGAAAATATCTGTTTCTTATACTTTTGATAGTTTGTATTACCTTTTTTTTCTATATTTTAAACCCCTAAGACCTTTTGGTGGAAAATAAAGAATAGTACATTTCAGTGCTTTAAATAAATTTATAAACGGCGTAAAATAGGGATTCGATTGTAGTTCCACATAGCAAACACCTAGTTTTTATACAAACAAGTAAAATATATAATTAGGGTTATCTAGTCATTCAAATCTATTAATATTAGTTGAACAAAAGATGGCGGACATTAAGACACTTAGTAACTTTTGATACAACTTGACATTTATAATAAGAATAGGCTATTACAAAACGGGAAAGTAGGGCACGAAGATTTGTGCTAAAATGTAATTAAGCGAAAAACTCGCGGATAATTCGGCGCGAGTCGATTGTTAATTAAAAGGAACGTTCAGAAACGTCACCAGAACGAGGGCGGTAAGTTCTTCGGCTTCAAAACGTTCATCAATTTCAACAAGTGCCATTAATTTAAGTAACACCCAGACTGTAACTTGAAACTGATTCAGTTTTCACTAATTATTAAACAAAATTACACCCAGTATGGCGTGATACTCGAGCGCGATTTTCAAGTGTCCCTGTTTTAGAATTCACGCTAATTTTAAGGGCGTCTTCAACTAAATATAGGTGAGAGTTATGTTGGCGCATAGCTCACTAATCTATTCATTCTTTCTTCTCTGTAGTCTAAAGTTTTGTATCAAACTATTTTTTATAATCATAAAACATATTAATACATACAGTTTATAAGCACTGAACATTTGACAATAAATCAACATTTTTTCAAACATTTAAAATGAATCATTTTACTTAAGTTGACGTGGCAACAGATAAGCTTAAAATCGTTTGATGAACATAATCTGCACCAGAAAAAAAAATGATGAAAGCATTCGATGATCTTAACAAATAATTATTGACTTTTTTTCTCCTGCTTTATTACCGGCCAGTCGTATGACGTTTTTTTTTCTTCCTGTAACGCCTACGTAGCCACAGACGCCATGCCGTCCGAGGAATAATTGGAACGTATTCGAAATACGTTTCAAATATCAATGAAGGGCAAATTAAATAATTTGATTACTTTACAATTTGTCGGGCTTGATTAATTAGTTTATTAAATTGGCAAAAGTAACCAATTGCAATTTGGACCTACTACCCAATGTAACAAGGTGCACGTTTGTATTGATTCAGATGGTCATCTGAAACCTAAATATTTGTTGCTAAGCAGAAACATACCGATGTATTTCTTTCTAGAACTTACATATGTACCTCGTTTGCTTATGTTAAAAAAAAAAATTAAAATACCATTTAAATGCTGTTCATAGGTATGCACGTCACTTAAGAATGACCGGAGCGATCTAGCTAGTCCGAATTAATTATTTTGAAGAAATACAAATTTTAGGGGCATTAGAAATTGCGAGAAAGATTTTAAGTGCTTTTTTGTATGGGACTTATGTGTGTACTTAAAACCAAACATAACAGATAAATTTATTGAATTTTAGAAAAGTCAGGTCAGCTAGTCATAAATAAATATAATGCGCTCCTTTAACAGGTCTAATTGCGTGAGAATTACCAAATTTTAGTATGAAAATCAGGATCCGGGACATTGTAAGAAATGGAAAGTAATTAAAGCATTTCCAGACGTCTGGGAAAATAGACTTTGCTGCTCGTAATTACGGATGATTGCTCATTTTTCCTCACTTCCCGTTTTAATGTAGTCAAGTTATGAACTAGAGTAATTGATTAAAGTTTTTGACTGATAACGGTAAGCAATTTGCTGCTAATGATCGAGTTGCCTAATTGTTTTGTTTTGACATTTTAAGTTATTTATATCTTACCAAAATTTGTTTTTGTTGCTGAAAAATAGATCGCCCTATTTAGGGTGCAAGTCAATAAGATTTGTCTGAAAAGTGCCCATGAAAGGCGAACTAAAATAAATACATTTAATTACATATATATGGCAAAATACTCAAACTCTTCTAATAAATTTAATTAGTTGTTTTTTTTAAATATTCATATCTTAGCAAGTTCTTTATAGACCGTCATCAGTTTCATCCCAAACTAAACCAGATAACCAAATTACCGAACATTCTACTTTTTATATGTGAGTCATACTAAGAACAAACTAACGGGAAAGCGAGCTCCAGTTTCGGCCTCATTTTCACTAACCATCAGGTAAAAGGTCAATAAAAAAAGTATTTAATTGCACACAAGTGTGTCCCAGATGGGAATCGAACCAACCGGGTATTTATACACCACCCAGCCTATCTAGATAAAACTTAAGTGAAACTCCCAAAGCTGTGACTTTAAATTTAAATTACCTTTTTTATAAGAACGGAATAAATTGGTATCCAAACAATTTTAACTCCGATATAAATCTTCATTTGTTTAATACCAAATCTCAGTTAAAGAGTTCTTAATTGCACAGCGATATTGTCTAAATAGAGCCGTCTCAGGACTGTTTAGCATAGAACTCCGCTCTGTAACGAGCCATTCCGAGTTAAGAGTTCCAAATAAATTAATTCCCCTATTTTATCTGTTCTTCCTTGGTATTCGTAAATAAATCATTTTGTATGTTCACTTTTGCAAACATAACATAAAAAGATCAACTAACTGATTCCCCCGTTCGTGTAGTGGATGGATACCCTAACTATGCTATAGGTAGAGGGTTCATTTCTCGGGACAAACATATGTTTGCATTATCATGTCTGTATGTTTCTGTATCTATATAAATATGCGCATATATGTAGTAAAACAGTTATTTAGTTACCATGCTTTGTATCAGCTTAGTTTTGAATAGAAAAAGATGATCAAATCATCAGGCCAGTTGGCTTAGTGGTTAGAGATCCTGACTGCCAAAGCGAAGGTCGCGGGTTCGATTCCCACCCAGGACAAATATTTGTGTGCATTAACATGTCTGTTTGTTCTGTGTCTGGGTGTCAATATCTATATATCCCCCGTCTCGAAATACAAATCTGTTTCCAAGCCGGCAATCCGCTGTCTTAATATCTACTTGACTGTTACACAGTTGTAATGAAAATGATCCGCTACACTGGCCCAGTGTTCACAAACGGTTATATTTCGAATAATATAAAGAGTTTCAACAATTGTTTGAATTTGTTTTAAGCACACAATGGCCGCGTTTTAGAAAATGATGTAACAAAAACTGCCGTTTTGCTTAAGTTATTGTTGTTACAGGCATGTATTTAATATAGATTGTCACTTTTGCTGCAAAGCTTTCAAGTCTTCAAGGCTGTATTAATAAGCATTATTTGAACAAGGACACAGCCTACTCGGATATAGTAAATTGTACGTCAAATTAAATAAAACTTATAACATATCGTTCAAATGTCACTTATCTACACTAATATTATGAAATGAAATATAATGATAGTTCTCAAGATCTAATAGGCCCAATTCGACAGCTAAGAATATTATTGAAAAATCACCTCTATAGCATTTAGAACATTTTTTTTTATTTTTTTTTTATACCACATGGGCCGACAAACAAGCGGACGGTCCACCTGATGGTAAGTGGTCACCGCCGCCTATGGACATTTAGAACTCTAGGGGCATCGCCAATGCGTTGTCGACCCTGAGACGTGAAGTTGTTAAGTCTCATGTGCCTGTAATTTCACCGGCCCCCTTACCTTTCTAACCGAAACACAGTAACACAAGTGCACTACTGCTTCACGGCGGAAATGGGTAAGGTGGTAGTACTTCCCCGGACGAACTCTGCACTCAGAGCTCTACTACTCGAAATGAACATGGTTTATCTTATTCATTTAATGATTAATTATATCATGTTGCTGATGAACCTTATTGTGACATTTTAAAGATCATTTTCCTTTAACATTCATAACTGTCAAAAGGGGTATACCAGATTTCGAATTAAGTAAGGTGATATGAATTCTAGTAGCACTTTCGTTTTCTCAAAATTCAGTTGTGATCAACATCTTCTCTTAAATAAATGTAAATTTAGTACATCAGAGTTCAACAGTAGCTTTGTGCAAATTGCATTGGTTGCACTACACGGGTCTGCACTAAGCAGAAGTGCAAGTCAGCACGCGTCACTCGGCCGAGCACTGTGTCTTGGGTACTTGTTGGGTATACTTACTGTAGTTTATTATAGGTTCATTTGCTATATTATACGTAGTTTGTGATATCCCAGGACATTTACTCAAGGTTATCTCATTCCAAACTAAGTAGGTCTTGTACTATGGAAACCAGATAACAGATATACCACTTAACTTTTAATACATACTTATATAGATATTTACATTCAGGCAGAAAATAAACAGACATCTACATGCATACAAATGTTTGTCCTGGTTGGGAACCGAACCCACGACCTGCTGCTTGAAATTCAGGGTCTCTAACCACCAAGCCGACTAGCCCGTCCAAGTTGACACTTATCGTATGTATTTAATTTTGTGGTCAGATACTTAAACTGCAACGCCGTAGGTTGTGGGTTCGATTTCCACTCAGAATAAATATTAATGAACATGTCAGTTTGTACCAGTCTGGATGTCAATATCTATGTAAAGTTTTATATCAACTCTGGTAGTAAAGGAACAGGCTCTGGTAATTTTAAGATCAGCTGTGTTTGAATAATTTTTATTTACTTTTTGGAACGCAGCGTCTAATAAATGACGAAGACATTTAAACTTTCATAACTTGTTCATTGTTATGAATCAGTGAAAAAGAGTACAAAAAAGGCCAAATGCCAGTCGAATTTGCAAACGAAGGGTACAGAGAAAGCGACTTTGTTTTATACTATGTAGTGATTACGTTTTTGATATTTTTGTATATAAGTCACTGAAAATTTCCACATAAAACTAAAAAAATCTATAATAAGCAAAAACCCCTCGTTTCAAAGGTGCAGGCCTCTTCTAAAGATTTCCATATCTCTCTATTCTTTGCTATCAGACATACAGACAGACAAACGAACGGATAGTGGAGCCTTTGGGTACCTACGCAACCCTAAAAAATATTTTTCTATGACATATGGCACAGTATAAGTTATTGAATGAATGATTGGTCAATATATCATGATGTTTGGAGCCCTTAGCCTGCAGCAGGGCCCCGTAACGTTGTGTCCAATAAATAAAGGCCCCGCGGCTGAATGCCGACTCGTTCTTTGTGAACTTATATTAGCTCATACACAATATATGTATATATATATGCCAAGAATTCTCTTATTATAATAATGTCTCATTGCATATTACTTGGATTTCTTTAAAATGTTTCAATTATTATTTCATGTTACATTAATTACTTGCTTCCGTCCCGCGGTTTCACCCGTCTATTTGTTTTCACTTAGGTAGTACAGCTTTCTATCAGTTAAATAATTTTAGACTACCCCATAGTTATATAGTAATAATGGTTTATTCTCTTCCCACAAAGATACATACTTTCTTATTGTCTATAATAAACATATTAATGTAACAATAAAAAGGAAAAACACAAAAAAAACTGTACAGTAAAAACATATTAATTGTGGGAGGACAGGAGCCCAAACTAGGTAGCCCTGTGCTATGGGTCTCCTTCTCCACTTCTAAGAACAGGGAATATTATAAAAACAAGTTACAAACAAACAATTTAAACCTCTTAAAATCACAATGTCACCATGGAAAGTGCATCACTGCTTACCATCAGGTGGGAGATCAGTCAAGCACTAGTTTATATTATTAAAAAATATATATATATATCTTATGGTTGTCTCAACTTGTTTTCCTTCATTGAAAAGTCAATCTCTTTGTATGATTTCAACCCGCGACCTTCGCTTATAAAAGAAAATCGCTTCTCCAAACAGAATGTACAGCAGTTTTCACAGAGATTACATTTAATCTGCCTCATCACGACATAAAAGAGTTTAACTTCTACAACTTTCACGAGCACTAATGAGGAATAACGCCAACCGGGCTCCTCACTCAAGCAGATATTTCGCCAACTTGCACCTCCAATACCTTTTATGTTCGTACATTGTTAAAACGGGCGAAGACGAGCCAGCAATATAAGTTGCAGTGAAAAGTTTCACTAATGAAGTGGTCGGATTCATTAACGCCGTGACATTTGCAAATTATTTTTCATATTTTTTGCGATCAGCTTTAAATTCTTAAGTTCGAGACTTGCAAACCGACAGACTTTTGTCGTTTGTGTCTGGAAATGACACTTAAGTATTATACTTAGGTCATTCCTGAACCCTAACTAAGCAGAACTTGTACTAAAGAAACCAAATAATATAACCTTGTTATTTTTAATACGTACTTATTCTAGATTTAATATTATTACCACTAAATTTCATTAAAGTATTGGGTGTATAATTATGCATGAATTAGTTAAAAGGGTCATTATAATTATTCAAATATGACTAATAATTGATGTCTGTATTAATATTCTGGGTGAATAGCTGATTTAATGATTTAAATCTAATAATATAATTGAAATATATTTAAAGCTTTTGGTGAATCGAAATGGTTGAGCCATAATCTATGCTTGGTCACGAAACTCATCACGTTAACTACTATTCTTGAGATATCTGTTGAATCTACTTTTATTACTCGAGAGGCGTAATCCTTAAAATATATAAAATTTGTGACTTACCCGCTTATTAAGGTCACTCTGGTGGACTCTCTGCATGTTGATCACCTTTAGACAAAAAAACACGTTAGTACAGTAAAACATAAGGTTTCAATTGAGTTAGCTCTAGTTTTTTGAGTCCCTAAAAAGGTCACTACAGAAATGAATCAAAGATGAATCTTAAATGAAATAAGTATTTATAACTAACGATAATGAATAGGGATAGTGAGTTACATCCAGCAATATTGCTCAATGTGGCCATTTTAAGCCCCCAGGACCCTTTATAAAGGCTCTATTTGTCGATAAGCGGAAACGATAAGCTTCAATATTCTATGGGGTGATAGTGATTGATCCGCGGGGTGTAATGTGGGACAGTGGGCCGGTGCCTCTCCGGTGGATTATTTGCTTTTGTATTATATTCGAAGATAAATATCCGCGTTTATCCAGCAATGCAGTGTTTATTTATCCTTACTAATATTATGAGTAAAGTAACTCAGTGTTTCGGTTGGTAAATTATGGCTTTAGTATTTGTAGGAGTAAAAAAATAATGGAAAATCTCAGAGACAATGGAGTCGTTCATTATTTGATGGGTGGAAAGAACAAAGAGCGAATTAAATACGCGTTACTGGAATGAATGGCGGGTTTCAGTTTGAAAAACGTCCGTTAATTGAATTACTTTGCAGGAAAGGCTATTTAAATATTAATGAGCAAATATGGATTTCTTTATGCCAATGATTTTGGGATTTTTCAACATCGTGATAGGATATTGGATCTTATCATGCTGGCTCGAAGGCCTAGAACATATTTTCCATATTTTAATAGTCTCTTTTATCTTATAACAAACTGAACATAGTTTACTTACAAAATAAGAAAATATTGACAGGCCAGTAGGCTTGGTGGTTAGCGACTCTGACTGCCACAGGTCGCGGGTACGTTTCCTAACTAGGACTAACATTTGTGCGCATTAACGTGTCTGTTTGTTCTGAGCCTGGGTGTAAGTTACTATATAAGTAGGTATTTTAAAAAATAAGCGTAGGATATGTGTTATATCAGTTGTCTAGTTTCCATAGTACAAGCTCTGCTTAGTTTGGGACCAGATGTACGCGCTTCAAGAGTGTCGCAGGATATTTGTTTAATATTATTTATTGTTCCGAAGTTGGAAATAAAAAATTTAAAAACATATTAAAAACATATTAAATCCATATAAAAATAGTAATATTAATTACACTTAACAAAGTAAATCTACAGAAAAAAAATCATTGGTATCCACACAAAATTTACATTTGGTTATCGCAATAACCCGAAAATAACATGAAATCCGAGCAAGCTCACCATTATCAACCTAGCAATCGCTACATTTAAATTTTATAACCCTTTTGGCACCCAAGAGAATAGTATGTGTTAACTTATATAGGTATCTGAAGACAATATAATCATTTTCATGTATTTAAATTTCCCGAATCTGTGAAAAATTCTATAAAAATATAAAAATGTTTTTACCACAGTATATTATGCCCTTTTGTAATTAAACCAAACAAAGTGTTTTTAATTAAATGGACCATGGCACACTCGGGGTAAAGCGCTGTAGCAGCTGACTGTTCATTTAAGCATTTCCTTTTTTTAATTTTCAATCGAAAATAAAATTTTACAACTTCGTTTTAATTGAAATGGAATAAAAATTGGAATCGCATTCCTGATAATCAATTTACAGTTAAATTGGTACGAATGCAAAGCTGTGTACACAACTATGAGTCGCCTCGATTAGCATACAGATTGCACCAACAGATGGCGGTAGAGTGTTCCAAATATTACGAATTTTAATTTGAATCGGGAATAGAACGTCCGCGGACAACATATCGATTACAATCAACACTAAACTCTACAAAGGACAACATAAAGTTGAATTTTATTTAATACGTTATTGCTTTGTTTTATTTTGAATTCATCTTGAATTTTAACTTTAAACATCCAGTGAAAGTAAATGCCCAAAAACCCTTACTATAATTTACTAGTTTACTATGCAAAGGTATTTGTTTACTCTTCAGAATGTTTCTCGTTATTCACTAATTAGATAAACCCTTCATCCAATTTTACAATACCCATATCACGTGGGGTGTAACATGACGCGAAGGCAAATCCATAATTAACGACTATATATAAGACCGGTCTAGTCACCTGAGGAGAGATGGGAGAGAGGAGAGAGAGGGAAGAGGAGAGACCTCTTGTAACGGAGAGAGCATCGCGGTTTCCCCAACTTAATTAACATAACATCTATTATAACGTGACACCAATTCTCGGTGACACGCAGGTACATAATAACAGTTGGCGTTCTCATTAATATGCAGTCTTGTAAACCTTTTAATTAATTGTCTTGAAGTTGAACGTCGTTTTGTAGTCATAGAGCTCTTAGTGCAGAGTTTATTCTCGGAACTACTACTATAGCTAATTCCACCTAGATTAAGGAGTGCTCTTGTTTCGATTTAAAAAGAGATTCGGTGAAATTTGCCCATGAGACTTGACAGCTTCAAGCCTCGACAATACATTGACGATGCCCATGGTGTTGCAAATATTCATAGGTAGTGGTGACTACTTATGAACAGGTAGACCGTCTGCCTGTTTGTCGACCTACTCGACACAAAATACTGTTAATAGCTATTTAAAAATTAACCTTTATCATTATGCGATAGGGTGTCGAATACTATGTACCTATTTTTAAATTAATTCATCAATATTTTTCAATTCTTGAAAGCTGTGTGGCTTAGAGTGATTGTTAGTTTATTTGGCTGACTCTTTCTGATGAAATTGGAAGTAATAAGTGTAAAGTAGAAATTTAAAGAGTATTTCCGACTTGTCATGAAACTTTTTCAATAGATACCCCACTTGTTTCCATAAGTGATCACACGTTGTCAAGCCGCGACCTAACCCTTGGCCCGACTTGTGTAAATGATTATTCAAATAATGTGCGGGTAGCCGGCGCCCATTTATCAGCTCGCCGTGTTAGTAGGTGCTCGATGCGAAATGTTTCGATGTATTTTGTCTTTTGGGGACTAGTACTTAACTATAGATTAAGGGGAATGCCGAGTGTCGTGGTTCGTATTATAAACTGACTTTGGGCTCTCGGTAAAGGATTTTTTTTAGAAACACCGTAACATGAAGGTAGGTGAGAGACTATCAAGCTCAAATTTAAATTCTCTCGCCAAACACCTGGTGTGTCCCAGTAGGTCCATTTGAGAGTCAGTTCCCTTCTAGGCTTTCTGTGCTGAACACCTTGGATCACATCATCACTAACCTTTGTGAGAATTTTTAAATACAAATCCTCAATTCAAATGATACAGTTTAGGTTAAAAATAAATGAGACGCGAATAAGCCAAATAAAAAATAAAACTATTTTCAAAGTCACTCCACGAAACTGCCGCAACTTATCAGACCGAGGGATAAAAAAAGCATACATATTTGCAGATAAGAGGGCCGTAAACACGGCGGTATATACACGTGTGGGGATAAAGACGTCAATAAAACAGGCTGTTCCGTTGATATGAGGCAGCCTCGAGGCGCGGTCGATCGCTTGACACTTAAAACATATCGCGACTCGCCATAGTTTGGACTCCGCCTAATATTTTACGACTAGTTCTGCTCACGATTTTATAATTTTAGTATGCTGTAAATGTAGCATATATATGTTATGTTAAATGTGTATTAGGTGGTCTAGTTTATACTCGAGGGGAGTTCCCTAGGAATGTTATATTTTTTAATACTTTTTTATGTGCTAAATTTCATTTTATTTCGTTGGGTACTTTTGCCTAAAAAAGTGACAAGCCTCCACCCATCTGTACTCATAAACTTTTCATTTTTTTACATGTAGTATAGGATAGAATCTTCTTTTGTAGGAATTTTCGAGATCCAAAATATAATTTTAATAGTCCATGAGTAGCAACGCCATCTTCTACTATATTATAATAAAATTGTAGAACCGCCATGTCTGTAACACTGAAAATCTAATAATAACAAATTAATAAGCACATTTCTGAAAACTCTAATTGTTCGTAAGTTTGAAAACGCTAATCTCCAACATTACTGCACAAATTCCAATGGGGATTTTAGAGGAATCTAGAACGTAGCTTGAGGCAACAATTGCCTTATTTTATCGAAATTGCATCACCTTTTATTCATAACCAGTTGCGAGCACAGGTAGTTGATAAAAATTATACAGGTAATAAATATCTTACCACCAAAGAATACATAGAAAACGTCTCCATAAATTTTAAATAGGAATAGTTTACTCAGTCAAAACGCCAGCACGAATAAATATTAATCTCAGCACAAAGAGAGAAAACAAACATCACTCCCAATAAAAAATCAATTCCATAAAATTTCAAACATCGAGCGGCAGACAATCCTGCCTAAATATTTATTTCCGAGCTCAGATGAAAATGAGATTGAAAAGCATTTTTTAATTTGCACCCGCTACGAGCGCTACGAAACACTACGGAGTGCTACGAATCTCTGGGGACAAACGTGCCACCCCGTAGGGCTAGCCCCGGGCTCAGTTTGCACCGACACAATATAAATTACACCCAAATGATACCCCACAAGTAAACGTACAATTTTATAATTATTGATGAAACACTTATTGATTTGGTTACTATTATATTACCTTTTTCTGGAAGCTAGATTGATTTATTAAATTATTTTGAATTCGGTTGATTCAATTGCTTTCGAAGCAATTAGTTAGACCGAAAATTATATGGAACTGAACATGAATTAATTCTATGTTTCAAGAGAAAATCTCTTTAAATGAGATGACATTAGAATAGATAGGTAAATATCCCAAGACATTGTTCACACATGGTTACCTGATCCCAAGTTAAGCAGAGTGTACTGCTTGTAGTATGGCCACCAGGTAACTGATATACTACATATACTACTATTTTTAAATACATACTTATATAGATATTTACACCCAGACACAGAACAAACAGACATGTTCATGCACACAAATGTTTGTCCTGGGTGGGAATCGAACCCGCGACTGGTCTCTAACCACCAAGCTAACTGGTCCGTACTGATAATATAGATAAAACAACAAAAACCACTGCTTACATTTAATAAAAAAATGCTGTATTGGCATTTCGGAACTGCCCTATTTAAAATAAGCGTTACATGTAATACCAGGTTCCATAAAATCCACAAACCGTGTTTACGAAAGCGTTTAAAAAGCCTATGGACAAACATAAAGCGCATAATGATGTAATGACGGGTGATGCGGTCGCAGCGCGTGCCCCGCGCGCCGCCGCCCGGCTCACGGGCCCGCGGCCGTAGTTCGTGCGTTATACCTTCCTTATTCATTTGCACAAACTTTCATATTATATTAAACCTTTAATCTCAATGTTTGAGAGACAAATATCAACGATAACCGGGATACATTTGTGTGGGATTTAAACACGATTTGTACGTGCTATTACGGCATTAGGAAGGTTGACAAGTAGGGAGTTGGAATTTGATGGTAAGTCACCGTTTGCTATAGAAACCTGGGGATTACTAATGTATTGTCACTTATACAAAGACTTTTTTTTTTTTTTTTTTTTTTTTTTATTTCTTTTTACATTTTCTACGGACTCTTAGTCCGTACTCTTTGAAGATTCTACGATTAATTATTTTACGATCTATTGTAATGTGTTTCTAAAAATTAACATCTTTCCGCGCGTGCTCAGCTCGTTGTTTTGAACTGAGGCTTGTGGTTCCTTAATAATAGTGTTACATTAAATTTTTCTATTGCCGATACATGGATTAAAATAATTTAGCATTTACATAAATTTAGTTACACTTATTCATCAAAATTTATAATTCTAAATATTAAAGTTTAAGCTATTTCAGCCTCGGATGGTTTCGCTCCCAAAAGACTTTCCATGACAACTGCATCTCGATGTTTTATGGCCATTACATATATATATACAAAGACTTAAAACCAATTAGATATTAAGGGTAAATCTAGAAACTAAGGAACAGATTTATCCTTATTAAGTGTAAAGATACAAAAACATTATGCCGTAGTGGTTAATTTAATAGTACATAGGCAGTAGTTGTTCAGTAGCTTATAAGTATGAAGATCCAGTCATTAAATAGATTTAAAACACAAAAAATGCACTACCTTAGAGAGTATATTAACTATGGGCTCGTAACTCCACCGTCGCTAGTGTTGACTTTCGCATAATCCTTAATAATCCTTTAATAGTTAATCAATCAGACGTCAGTAACTGTCATAAATGCCTTCATCAGTTTCTCTCGCTCATTTAACCATGTATACTGCTATTGGCATCCCTGTCCCACTCACTCAGTATGCACGAATAAGTAACAAGTGCATTACGTGTGTACGGGTGTGTATGGATTAGGATTAAACCCTGCTATTTGCGTGATGCAGTGAAGCCTCTCAGGCGCGGCCTCAGCCCGGATGTGACGTCGACTGGACACACATCTTCGCTATCAACTACTTTAATTAAATTATACCAGTTTATTGCATCGTACTGATGATCGAATTTCACTTTAAAAGATGCTGCTTTAAAATGGTAAATGGTTTAGTAACTTTGACGGTCATAAATGCCTTCCGAGGGCTTAAACTGAACAAATGTTCCTAAAAAAAAATTACCTACTTTTATTAGCTGCACTTGTAACTAACAATGTAATAAAATGTTGGAAGTTGATTTTAACCTACTTCAAAGTGTCCTGTCGTTAGAAACTTTGCAAGTATGTGGGAATCGGATGATCCTATAATAATTAAAAGCCATCGAGATTATCTGATGCTAGCCAGGAGGTTCATGGTGAAGACTTTAGTGGCTAGTAACCCATTGAGTTTGGGCTCTATAGGTTTGTTTTGACAAGTCATGTCCATTATTCTTAAATAATACATATAATCTTTTTATTGTTTTACTTCACTGAGTTCAAATCACAACGGTGCTGAAGAAGTTTTCACTTCAATAAAGTTAATAAAAAAAAAAAAGCGTTAAATAAAGCACACATTCTCGTGTGAGTATAATTCAATATTACTTGTTTGAAAATAAAAGGAGTTGGGTATAAATTGTTACAAACGGTACGCGCGGGTCCTGTTCCGGTGCTGTGATATTAACTCAAGTGCGGGGATTCAACAAAATATTGAATTCTCACGTACAATCGCTAGGTTATATAATGGTAACGTTAGGGGGTTATTATATGCGATTTATTTAAAGGCATGGGAAGTTTGATCCGCTGCCTTTCTCCTTATAAGCACATATATTACTTAATCCCACCAAAAACATAAATGTAAAAAAGGAGAGCCAAGTTCAATACAAAAATTATGTTTGGCTGTGAGCTTCGACGCAAAAAGAATGGAGATCATTTTGAACAAGTATAAAACTCTATTTCTTTGCTTTATTGGATGCTGCTATTTAAAAACGTGAGATCTTAAAGTAGGTTAGATTTGACTTGGCCAGTTTTCATTAGGTACATCAGTCATTTTATAAAGTTATTCAAAATATATATATTTTTTAATTCTGATAAAAACTGGCCAATCAATCTAACCTACTTTAAGATCTCTTTTAAGACTTTCTTGGACACTTTATATAGTTCTAGTTAAATACATGGGGCAGGTTTGGATATCTTAGAGTGTTGCCAGGACTTATTTTGAAAAAAAAAACATAATTACCTAGCATTGCCCGAACATTTTTATCCTAGTTGAAAATTGAAACACCGTGCAGCTATTACGGAAAAATAATATAATCAGTCAGTATATCTACATAAAGCTTTCTGATAAAAATATTCGAACCATCATAAAATAGATAAACTCCCACAAGTATCATAAACACTATTACTACACTAGGGTGAAATCTCAGATGAAAAAGTGAACTGGATCGGCTTTTATGGGCATTATCCGTCCGCGTAAAAAACACTCCATGCATCAACATATTTTTATGATTTACATGTAGGTATATGCGTTTGATTTTCATGAGCTACCTTTAACATTTAGAAGCAGTAGAGTGCATAGTTAGTCCGGGAATATACCACCACGATACACATTTCCGCCGTGAAGCAGTAGTGTAGTGGTAGATGAAATTAATGGCATAAGAGACTTAACAAGTTCATCCAGGGTCGACAACACATTAGCTATGCCCCTGGTGTTGCAAATGTCCACAGATGGCAGTTACCACTTACCATCAGATGGGCTATCTACCTAATTGTCGGTATACCTACTACAAATCTAAAAGTCTATATTGGAGTTTATGAAAAAGCTATACGTTCTCCTGTTCCTAACCTCCTGGCCTCCTTGGGTGGAATGCAGTGGCTAATGATCCGCGCTAGCTACTCATCGCTCCGGGACGCAACTCGAACCAGACAAACTAGTTTAAATTGGTTCACAGCTTTCGCTACATGACCAAGCTGCAACTTGTGTGATTGTTACCACACGAACATTATTAAGTCGGTTTTTGGTGTCAGAAATAGAAATATTTTGCGAAATTTAAAAGATATTTGAAAGTATATCTGTTGGTTACGTTTTTTTAGCAAAGCGGCTGAACATAACTTGCTGAAACTTGTTACACACGTAGCCGTTTGTTTTTTAGTCTGTATGTAGATTTAAAAGGTTACTAAAACTGAAGTCATTAAATCATACAAGTATTTTAAATAATTGTTTGTTCCGCTGACACAATGTATTTATGTATCAAGTTACCCAAGTAATTATTTATTACTACCTGTCCCTCCCGGTTTTACCCGCGTGCCTGAGGCATGTTGCAAAAAGTAAGAAACATCCATCAACAAACTTCGCATTTATAATATTAGCAGGATGAAATACATTTATCGTATTCAAGGGTTAATTTCAACATTTGACTAAAACAACGTGACTAAAGTAGTCTCCAGCGTGCAGATAGCGCTGCATTCAAGAACTGGCAACAAATAAGAAAAGCAAAAAGTTTTTCTAAAGAAAATAAAATGTAGGGTAGGCAAGTTTTTATGATTAAATGTTGTAGGTAAGTATTAAAAACCGTAGCGCGGTGCCCACCGAGCGGTGCCAGCGGCTAATGAGGTAGTAATGAGCTTCCCACGGAGGGCGGGAGGTAAATATTGAAGCTGAGATAACGTCGCCGGTCGCGGTAAACAGCCGTCCGATTCTATAAGGTATGCCACTAGCTCGACAATATTTCGTCCCGGCCTCATGCCCCGTCTCTTTCGTTAACTACGCAGTCTCGTGAGAGGTTCGCTTTCCGAGGCCTCGTTGCGGCTTGCCGACGACGCTTCTATTAACTGAATAAGTGGGCAAACGTAGCGCCGACTAGTTATACGTGTAGTATTTGAACTGTTTCGTAAGGATTGTAGGTCTATTTGTGTAGAAGTGTTTCAGAGTTGGCACAGTTTGGCATAGTTGAACATTTCAGAATGTTATAAAAATCTAACGTTATTACTATTTTTTATAGCCACAAACATGCATACGTTCCATCTGATGGTATGTGGTCATCCCAGCCTATTACAGACATTTGCAGCACCAGGGGTATCGCCAATGGGTTGTCAACCCTGAGACGTGATTTTACTAAGTTTCATGTGCCCGTAACTTCACCGGCCTCCTTACCTTTCTAACTGAAACATAGTAATATAAGTGCACTACTAGTTCAGAAATGAGTATGGCCATAGTACTTCCCTGATTGAACTCAGAACTTTCTAACCGAAACACAGTAATACAAGTGTTTGTGAACGGGGCAAGAAGATAATGTCATAAACTTTAAAGTATACCAGAAGCCTTTAAAGTATAGATAAAAATAAGCTTGATAGCAGCGACTAAGCGAAATGTCAGCAACTTAGCAGCCGATCTCATCGCGATGATTAATGTACAAGCGATAGCATCTCACGACTTTGAAACGTCATTTTTCATAAAACAAACCGTACCTAGTAAGTGTTTATTAACTGTCACATCGCGAACCTGTCAACCCCTTTCGTTGTTCTATGTGCTGTTAATGTGGTGGCATCTTGTTTAATTAAGGCTTCCAAATCTATAAGAACAAAAATCTGTAGTCATGGAAAATATTTAAGACAAACTGATTAGAGGAGTTGTAGTAAGAGTAGCAGAGCACAGCCTTCAATTTAATTAAGTTTTTACAACTAATTTGAAGTATCAATTAGGTTTATTCAACCGAAATAGACAGATGAAAATAAAATATATTTCCAAAAACAAAATTAAGACACACGTTATTAAAGAAAACATCATTAACCTATAAGTAATTAGACACTCATGTAATCTGTCTGCTTGTATGGCTTAACTACTGAACCAAAATTATTGAAAATAGGCGATGAATAGCACTGATCACTGTGATAACTACAATATATATTAATTCTCATTGATTCATTTATTCATCTATTCACTAATAAGCAAGCCGTCTCCTTTATGTCCTTAATTTACTTCAATCATTGAAAGTATAATCCAAATTAAATTCATTTGACATCCCAATATGACTCTTAAAGACAATCATTCGTATAACATTGTTGAACATAATCCTCTGCTCTTCGTGATGAGTACATCTTAGAATGCTCATTAATTGAAGGGTCTCTCAATAATGCTCATTTATTATATATATTCAATTACGGGATACTCTTAAATCTAAGAATAAATATCCTGGGATATTCTTCCTTCTTCGTTATCTCATCCCAAACGAACCAGTGAACAGAGGTTACTTTATATATTTACAATACAATACAATACAAATATGCTTTATTGTTCACACCATATACAAAGAAAATTAAATAAAAAGTATTTTACAAACATTATAAGTGCAAACAATTTAGGCGGCCTTATTGCTGAAGCAATTTCTTCCATTTTTTTTCTTTTTATTTAAACTCATATTAATATTTACGCCCAGACAGAAAATAAAACAGACATGTTCTTGCACACATGTGTTTTGTCCTGGGTGGAATCGAACCCACAAACTGTGGCGTCTCATGGATTATATTTCAACGAATGCTTAGTTTATGCCCTCAGTCAAAAAAAACCACAGAATTTTTTTATTTATAAGTTTTGGTAATGGCAACTTAAAACTTTTTGTTAATAACCTCATGACACAAGATAGTTTAGAAAAAATTCATGCTTTACTACTGTTTTTTTTTAATGAACTTTAAATTTGAGCACATCAGTTTTGTTTTTAATCTTATAAGGCTATCGTCCATCGTACAAGTTAATGTCATAGATAGTAAAGTACCGCGGTTGTCGTCGGTGACAGCTCAATCACATCGCATAGTCGGTGCGGGTTCGATATTAGTTCATAATAACGTGTCACTCAGCTTGTAGTGGTAATATCGTTGGAATAAGTGATTGATAGTCGCTCTTGTGGGTTGGCCGATAAAGTTAATAATGCATCGGTGTATTTGTTTCTTATTCGTTTTTTACTAAGTATAAACAAAAACTATTTGAGATTTTATTTATAATATTAAGATTATCTTTTTTTATCATGAACTATCTGTTCATTGATGCAATGCGTCTTCAAATCGTGACTAACACTTTTTATTTAACTCGATTTTCAATTTACGGTCAAACATTTCCAATTTTTCATTTTTTAAAAACCTTAATAGCAATTTCGGACTACTTTAAAAAAAACAATTAAAAATGAAATGAAAATTTTTTTTTTTCAAAAAGGCCTTTACAAGCACTTATGAATAGTCTGACTCTAATACCGGTCACCTTGGTCCAGCCATTCTCAAATTATGTTTATAGTATCTTGTTAATTTATATAGGTTTATGTGTTTATCAAAGCTTAGTTAGGTTGCGAGGCAGATAGCGGGTAAATTATATTAAAATACAGTATATAAGTTTCACAGCAGTTAGCTTATATTCTTTTTTTATACCACGTGGGCCGACAAACAAGCGGACGGTCCTCCTGATGGAAAGTGGTCACCGCCTCCTGGACATTTGCAACACTAGGGGCATCGCCAATACGTTGTCGACCCTGAGACGCGAAGTTGTTAAGTCTCATGTGCCTGTAATTTCACCGGCCCCCTTACCTTTCCAACCGAAACACAGTAATACAATTGCACTACTGCTTCACGGCGGAAATGGGTAAGGTGGTAGTACTTCCCCGGACGAACTCTGCACTAAGAGCTCTACTACTCTTATATATATAATATAAATTTACAAAAACCACTAACATATAAAAATAATATTAAGAAATATTCTAGAATACTAGTTTAATCTAACAAACATTGTCAATAAAATAACAAATCTGCATAAATCGTCCCCATCCTCCATAATCGCATAAGCAAAATGACTCGCTAATTCATAAGCCTTATGTCCTTCAGTTACGGTTGAAAATAGCTTGGCAAGTAAAGCAATTTTATTTCAATATGAATGAATAGTGATACATAATCCGTTGGTGGGTCTGCGAGACCCTAACCATGGATTTGAATACAACACAAACCGAAACAGATTTGCATCCCAGTTGGTATGAAAGTAGCCCACACTGACCATTGTAATTGATTAACCGACTTTGATATAGGTTGAATACACAGTTTATAATGAATTAATCCTTACTAATATTACAAATGCGAAAGTAACTCTGTCTGTCTCTCTGTCTGTTGCGCTTTCACGCCAAAACTACTCAACCGATTGAAATGAAATTCGGTACACAGATATTCTAGAGCCTGAGAAATGACAAAGGCTTCTTTTTAATGCGAAAAAAGGGTTGTAAAGGGTTGAAAGGGGGAGTGAAAAGTTTTTTAGGCTGTTGATTTTATATAAATATAACATTTAAAGCTCGGGAAGGCGGGTGAAACCGCGGGAGACAGTTAGTATTTTAATAATTAATTGGTTAATAATTCGGTTTTTACTAGATTTATTTCATAGACCTTTTTAATGGCATTCATGATGTACCAACATGTTTTGTATTCACATGTTATGCATTAGGCTTCTAAGTAGATGCCTATGTTTTTTGTTATACATATTTTATATCGGATTACATCGCGCAATAATAATTATTAGTAGGTACCTAAATATAAGAGCTGAAGAAAATTTGAAATACCATTCAAATCAATACTAATAATATAAAGACTAGTAACTTTAAATTTCCCCTTCTTAAGGGCGGGCCTAAACTGAATAAAAAAAAATGGTGTCGTGGGACACCAGATAGGAACGAAGTTTTCATTGACGTAATACATGCTTCCGTCAATTCAGTGCGATTCAAAATTTACTTTTAACTTATTCCTTTTCTTATAATAATTACTAATTTATAAATGGAACAGAATTTTAAACATGTTGTATGTAGCCTTTAAATAAATTATGAAAAAAACAAACCCAATAATAAACCATATCGTTTCAATTTTGAACGTAACAATATGAAAAAAAGTGTCGTTTCAATTTTTTTGATGATTTTTTTCCGTCTAGCCCCCTTTCACAACGCGCGATAAGGAACTTCGTTCCAATGTTTAGAATTTTGAATTTTTTAAGTTTGGATGTAGGCTAGCTTATAATCCCGGTAAACATTAGAAACCTCGGAGCGGGGAACTAGTATAAAAATGACAATCCAAAAGCCAAATGTTACAATTCCGTATACAAAAGGTAAACAACACGTTAACACAGAGATTTGTCAGAACAGCAAACAAACTGATTGCACAATTATTGTACAATATTTATTTACGAAGATAAACCCCTCGTGGCTGTGTTCTCAGACTTATCATTGTTTCCTGAAATTAAGGATATCTGAACAAATAATATGAGCAATTTACCCGGTAACTGATCGGGTACATGTTTGTGTAAACAATCTATCAAATTATCCGAATAATATAATTATAGGTACATTTTATTGGAAAACAGATCAAAAAGTAGGTAGTGAAAGGGATATCGAATTCCTAACCAGTCTATCGACACTTCTAGGCTTTGTGTAATTACCACTTTCGGCTTCATCATCACTAAATACTTAGAGATCAGGTTAAATGCCGAGGAATAAAGAATTTTCTTTTATTTGTAACAACTTAGTTTCCAAGTAATTGTATTCCTTGAAAGAGCGAATTACAAGGAAACTCATTACATTGAAGATGTCTGGAAATAGATGCTTCCTGGAAGAGTGCAGCTTGCACAAGCTTGTTTATGGTATTGATTACTTTAATTTTTATATGAAATTTTTGTAAATGAAAATATTTTATACTATAAAATAATATAGCCAAAATAACATATTAGATATCATCATTTACCTGTCTTGCTTGAAATCATTATACACTTTTATACATTTTGTCCAATCAGTACATGTTGCAGAAACACAGAGAATGAGTATCGAACAGAGATTGAGAATGCATTTTGGACTTTCGGTGCAAGTTGTTTAGTGCCCGTTATCGATAAAACCTTGTCGCTTTTGACACCTTAGAGATAAGTTAGAATAATATTAGTATAAATAGATACCTCAATAGCTCCTCAAGCATTTTTGCACCAATTTCTTACATCTATATTTCACGCGTAGTCAAAGGTTGAAATATAGGAACCGTACTTAGATGGATGATAGACAGTCTAAGATCTATGACTAAAAAGGCAATGCATTAGCGGTACCATACTGTCGCGTGACAATGTAATGTCCGTTTGTCACGAGCCCCTTTGTGTAACGATGCGAATAACTTGCCGAATGTTAGTGTGGAAATGAAAGAGGTGCAACCTCGGGCAGCGAACCGAACGTTTATGTGTTTAGTGAAATGTGGGTATAATAGAATCGTGTAGTGACGGTTTTACAGTATAGACTATCCACGGGCGGATTGCGTAGGGTTTTTGCAATGAGTTTCAATTTAAAACCGGTTAATTAAAGCGGTTTTGTGATTAGCTTTTTTGACTTCGAATAGTCACATTAGTGAGCTTGATTGCTAGTTAGTATAATGATCTATCTATACTAATATTATAAAGAGGAAAGATTTGTACGTAAGTATGTTTGTTAATCTTTCACGCAAAAACTACCAAACGGATATGGATGAAACTTGGCACATAGATAGAGCAATACTTTTACTCCTTACATACTTTTACTTTTTATTCCGGGAAAATGTGATTATCCCTCGGGCACGCGGGTAAAACCGCGGGGGACAGCTAGTATAAGTATATATTTTGTAAAACACGTCGTATACCAGTCATCTGATCTCTATAATACAAGCTCTGCTTGTTTTAACATCAGATAGCCGTCTGTTAAAGAAATGTGCGAGAATATTCGTTATTATATTTTCACCCAGACAGAACACCACAAGCAGATATGATTAAACTAAGTGGGAATCGAACCCACGACTGTCCGTAGAGTCAATATTGAACGCTCATAACTTACCTTATTAAAGCCTGGATTAATATGAATTTATTTGATGGATTTTATAAATATATTCGGAGGTTGTAGTCTTGTTTGTTCACAACCGAACAAATACACGTCCTTGTTTGTATTTTACTGTAAATATTGAATAACATAATGTTAGTTTTGTGCGTAACAATAACCTATTCGTTATATTGGATAACGGCTAATATTTGGACTATTCCGATGATTATATGTACCTACGTCTGTAACATCAACCTTATGTGTTAAGTCATCTTCTATCTATCTATATATAAATAAGGAAAATAGAGTTGATGCACCATCACCTCGAAACCACTGAAGTTATCGCGATGGGACTGCTACCATTCGACGCAAAATATATGATATCGATAAACGTGGGTGAAACCGCGGGGGATACCTAGTGCTTTATAAGTTTTAAAATGCGATCAAAAAGAACGAATGTGTCTTCTCAGCAGAAGACTGGACTTCCGACCCAAAGGTAGCTTGATCATAGTAATGATATTTGTATAATTAAATATTCTTGAACATTTCTTTACACATTTCTAAAGTTTGTACTAAAACTACTAGATAACCGATAAACACTTCATGTATTACGTTATAAATATATACTCACAGAACAAACAGATATGTATCTATGGTAGGTATCTGCATAAAAATACTTTACTCGTCCTGTGTCGGAATTGAACCCATGATCTCACAGCCAATACAAACTTCGTCGGCGAGCCACCGCACGGAGGCCTCAGAGAGCTTACCTCTCACTTGATTGCGTAGTTAGCGAAAGAGAGCAAAGGGGCAATATCGCGGGGAAACATCCTCGAGCTAGTGTCATTTACTTTACAGAATCGAAGCCCAAGTGGATGTAACCGCCAAGCCAATTTTAATTTGACAGATACGACTTACGTCTAGTATAGGTACTGTATATATATATACTCGTATATATACGGTTTAAATTTATCAATCGATTGTCGTGTAAGAGCCAACAGAGGCTAACACGTTCGACTCTTAAAAAATATTAGCAATTGAGTATCATAAAATAAAAAATTACTTAATACTGACCTTAGAACAAAACTGTTAGTAATTTCGTACCTTTCCTTTTAATTCTTTTAATTTCGACCTTAGAAAAAAAACTTCTTAATAAAATTACTATAAAACTTGAATGCTTCGCTCTCTCTCAACGTATAGAAGTCGCAACAAAGCAATGTTCTAAGCTTCAAACAATTTAGAAAAAGCTAATACTACTAAAAGATTTCATTAAGTTGATTGTTCTGCAATTTTCATTAACTAAGACAGACGCAGATCTCTAGACGCGATACTTGAAATACTTGAACCGTCATCAATAGATCGCATGTAAGGTTAAGTAAAACCTGTTGTCGGTTTCTGGATGAGTGACCGTATGCGTTATTATTTACTTTGGGACAATTGATTCAGATAATAAAAGACATGGAACTTTATTAAGAGTTTCTTCTCATGTATTTTATTCATTAGTTCAACTAGCTGTACACGCGACTTCTTCCGCGCGATAACCTTATATTAATGTATCTTTCTTAATGGAATAAAACCTATATCTTGCCCCAAATTACAATTCCATCAGTTGTGGAAACCTTATAAAAATCGTCTTGTATTTTCTGAGATAGATAGCATGTCCATGTCCAAACAGACACAAGGTTTTCAAAAATGGTCTTAATTCTTTAATTTAATTCTTTATTCTGTTACACTTCCTACATAAACCGCAACTAGTTTTCGGCGAATATTTTCAATGTACAGGACACGATGGTTCTATTAAAGTTCAGTTGTATTAAAGTGTAGTTAAAAGAAGTTATAAACAACCGTTAACGGCTTGATATACACAGATTAAATAGGCAATATCGGCCGCTCACATCGACGGCTAACGGACTCCGATCTGACTACTGTAACCATATTATATACAGTTTATGGTCTAGATTTATTTAAAAAAAAATCTTAAAAAATTGCAATATTAGATAAGATATATAAAATAAACTAAAACGTAAAATACAAGTTAGGTGCGTTCTATAATCGCCATATTGAGTTGGATATTTCTCCTTATGAAGTTGTACCGAAGTCTTCTTACAGTTTCACATTAAAATGAATCTTTACTATAATAATATTAAATGGAGAAAATATTTGTGTTTTTGTTTGTAATAAATTCGTTTAAAAACGACTGGGCCGATTTTAATATGTTTTCCTCCGTTAGAAAGCTACTTTATAGAGAAGTAATAATAATTACAAGTTAACAATAGATTATTGTCACGGAATACATCGTGGGCGAAACCAAAATTCGCCTGCTTATAATCTTACTTACTCTACTTCTATATGTTAATATTATAATTACAATTCTACCTATTTATTATAAAATTGTAACTTGTATTACATTTTCCAACAAATATATTTGTACTTAGTTTTAATATTATTTGCTCATGTAAGTGAATTTAATTCTTATGAGAAATAAAGTTGTCCAAACCTCACTTTTGAATCAACATAACTGTATGAGTCGGTGTTAATATCTATAGTATGTATTTAAGAAATAGTACATCAGTTAACTGGCTGCCATATTACAAGCAGAACAAGCTCTGCTTAATTTTGGATCAGATAACTGTGTGTGAAGAAAATCTCAGGATATTTATTTATTTGCAAGTGTGGTCACCGCAGTCTCGTCCAGCAAGATCAACAGATTATATTCTGAGTGCGGAAGCTGCAAGTCAAACGCAGAGCGCTGTATATTAACTTCAAAAAGTCGTCATTTTTTAATAAGTAATCTTACTAATATTATAGATCTTAGCACACGAATAAACACGCGTTTTGGATCGAGAACACCCTTCGCGGCTTCGTGTGCTTACCACATGTGCCCACACTACTTACCACGGGAGATTATGGGCAAACACAAGTTTATATATTTGCAATGTGCATGGTAAAAAACAATATTAAATAAATATATTATACTGAGACATGCTTTGCGCCATCTGATCCCAAACTAAGCAGAGCTTGTACTATGGAAACCAGAAAACTATAGCTATTATACATCCAGATACAGAACAAACAGACATGTTCATGCACAGAAATTATTGTCTTGGGTGGGAATCGAACCCACGACCTGCGGTGTGGTAGTCAGGGTCTCTAATCACCAAGCCCGTCTAACTAGGCCGAAACTGGTTTTTTTTATTTTATTCCAGAGATTTCTTTGTTCAAATATGATTATACCCTATGTTGGTAACCATTAAGTAATCATTGTTAAATCATTCATGATGAAAAATAGCGTAACTGTACTTTAACGATTTCCCATAAATAAAACCCTTTCTACACTCATGGGACTTCCCAACATGTAAGTGGTAATATACATAATACACCTACCTACATAAGTGAATTACTAACAAAAAGCACAGCGGAACAAAAGCTTGTGTATTAATAGTACAAAAATACCACCTTTGATAGAGGTCCGTGTATGGGCTCCTGGTAATCAAAAATGTTGCCACACAAAAAGAAACCTTATGACAATGTTTTTGAGCTGAAAGGAGTTATTGAAAATCAAAGGCTTAGATGTTTAAATATAATATGACTAGCCACCGAGTGGAATAATGTAAACACATAAAATTTTCAAAATGATGGTAAAAACCAAATCAAAATCTATTGCGTTGGCTTGGTGGTTAGCGACTCTGACTGCCAAGCCGAAGGTCGCGGGTACGTTCCCACCCAGGACAAATATTTGTGTGCATGAACACGTCTGTTTGTTCTGTGTCTGGGTGTCAATATCTATATAAGTATGTATTTAGAAAAAAAAATAGTAAATGTAGTATATCAGTTTTCTGGTTGCCATAGTACAAGCTCTGCTTAGTTTGGGATCAAATGGCCGCGTGTAAAGAATGTCCCAAGATATTTTATTCAATTTAAAACATATAAGTGTAGCAGACGGAAACTGTGATTTAGTTTCATACTATTTACTATTTAGAGAAGTGACTAGAGAAAGATGTGTTTGGTTTCATATAATGGTTTGCAGTGAGGTAGCGCTGACGAATAACACCACCCCAACTCATCAATAATCTCTACGGTGTCTATAATGTCAATAAACCTGCGTTACTCTTTATAACACCAGCTATCTGCCAGTAGTTCCGTTACAATCGGTCCAGCTGTTTCGGAGATTAACCGGAAACAGACAGACAGACAACAATTTAATATATTATAGTTAATATACTCGTATATTAAATTGGAACATTTTAATTATTCATCAATGACTTTTATATATCACAACATAGTATAAAACAAAGTCGCTTTCTCTGTCCCTATCCCTATGTATGCTTAAATCTTTAAAACTACGCAACGGATTTTGATGCGGTTTTTTTAATAGATAGAGTGATTGAAGAGGAAGGTTTTATGTATAATACATATGACATCCCACGGGAACGCGGGTAAAACCGCGGGGACAGCTAGTATTACATATATTTTTTTACTTTCATTTATAGAGCCATTAGAATTATCATTTTAAAAACTGACATTTTGACAGTGGTAAAAACCACTTCAATTTTATTTATTTTATGTCTAGAGTTTAACGGTGTGGGGAACATCGGGGGATGTCTAGAACGATATAACAAGGTCAGCCTATTTAGTGTCACTCCGAGTTAAACAAAATTATTTAAAGACTGAATATCGACTGGAGGCAATGAATAAATGAGCAGGAATCGATTGGAACCGTGAGCAGCCGGTGTCGGTGGAGGCGTCCGCGGGAACGAATAATCACAGAGCATAGGACAACCTATAGTTAATTAAATGAGGGAACTTATAAATTAGTTGTGATACCCTATTATTTGAGAAATAACCTATAAATTTAACCATTAACATATTTTTAGGGTTCTGTACCTGAAAAGTGTTAATAAATTTAAAAAGTGCAACATATTTCGCAAAAGTAAAGAGCAAATCTAAAAAAAATTTTTGAAATCAATACATAATCAAATTACAAAGCAAAGAAAAATAAAATAATTATACAGGATCACTCCGTAGTCGTTCGGTCAGTACCCTTTTTCTTAGGAACGCATGGGGGCTAATTCTTAGATCTGCGGTATTTGAGAGCTAACAGCCATAAAAATATGCAGCCATTTATGACTTATATTTTGACAGGTTTTCAGGACGGTACTTTCCGTTGCCCAAGAAACATGAAATTTCACTTTCAGCACCAGTAAAGGATAAAACCCGAAAATCGTTAATTGAAATGAAATGTTTTTTTTTTAAATTATTAAACAATAATAATATGAATATCTATTTTAAAAAAATACAAACAATCTAAAGCTGACCAGCCCCCACTAGCAGCACCACATGCGTCATGCTTGTGAACACAAGCATGACGCATGTGGCAGCCATGGCCCTCCTCGCCATATTGTAGGGAAGTGAGCGAATTTGTAGCTATATCAGATGAGATAAGATTTTTTTGCGAATATAAACATATACTTACTCAGACTCGCACTTATACAGATTAATTTCTCTATTCGTAATACCCTCCGATACATTAGAATAGATTTTTCGGTTTAAGAAATTATTTCTAAAAATAATATTACATGATGTAGTTCATTTAATATGAGAAACTTAATCAATCAATATTTGATATTAAAATAAATATTGAAAAAAATGGTTTCATCCACAGCCCGCTGATACAACCCAAATGTTTAATTCATAATTAATTAATATTAAAACCACGTTATTAATATATTCATAATCTCAACGAAATATGCAAATGTCAGCAAAGGAGCTTCGAGTAAATAATCTTATCTGAATACAGCGTGTCAAACTTTGTATCCGAGTTTAGAAAAGTAATATTAGTTTACCGATTATTCGTATTATCGATTCCACGTCAATTATCTTGCTTTGTTACATTTTCAAATGATTATAGGCTTTTAGGATTTTACAATGGCTACCAACCAAATCGATTATTCAAACATGTTCATATTTTACTAAAAGTTGTATTTATATCACTTTGTATTACATTGTATTATATATATATATATTACATGTATTGTATAACAATTTGTGCTACTAATAATTTGTGTAAATAGAATATTGGAAACGACTGTAGCGTTTTTAATAAGTAACAAAACTATTTAATAAATTTCGAATTTTTACATAATTTTTATGAATGTATGTATTAATTATTTTTTGTTTATTTTTTCAGGTAAGCGATTTTATGCGAAACTAGTCTCAATTTGTAAGGGTACCTACGGTAAGAATAGTTGTAAGTACCCCATTATAGGCCTCGAAATAATTATGCAATAAAATTATCATTTAGCTTGGAATTACAAAGCGTTAATTTTCCTTAAACTATCCATTTATTAAATAGTTCTGTTAAGTTTTGGGATTACTAAGACGGCTCCAGCGGCTAGCATAAAATTATAAACAGCCCGCCATCTTAGAAAAATAATCGGAATGATTCGATTAATAATTCCGATTACAACTTTTGTTTGAATTGTACTTGTATCTAGTATAAATTAATTTAGTTTAAATCCTTCGGTAGGCGGATCGATTACTAATCGCTGTAAGCCGTCTATAATCGAGTCTTTATTCGATTACACCCATTAACGTGCCATTAGGGGCGTTAAGATTCCGCCGCGAGCGTCTCGTCATTCGGGCAGACTCGGTAGGCGAGCGGTTTTGTGGATTACTTGATTAATTGTCTTTATACCCATCTCTATGCGTGTTTGAACAAACTGATTAATTAGATAACCGCCTTAGATAATCGATTGTTCTCGTGCATATTATGGTATACATCAACCTGTAGCTAAGCGGAGTCATTCTCTGTAGTTCATTGGTAGATGCACTTGTGGAGTTTGGAAAAAATGTGCAACTTAAAAAGACCTATAATAAAATTTTGTTTAAATTGCATTGTATACAAATATTTGGGTGTAAATATCTAAATATGTGTATGTATTTCTAAAAATAAAAAAGTAGTATTTCAGTAATATCTGGTTTCAATAGTACAAGCTCTGCTTAGTTTGGGATCAGATGGCCGTGTGTAAAAGAATGTCCCAAGATATTTATTTATAGTGATGGTTAGGTAAACTGTTATAATATTGACGTTGTCGATAAAACATCCCCTATTATAGAGGTCTCGTAGCATATTTTTACATCTTCTTTGCCTTACTATTAACCTTTCAAAAGAAATGCACCATTGCCATTTCATCGAGTAGCCATTGTTTTCTGTATCAGAATGAATGGCTATAACTATACTCTGAAATAACTTTAACAGCCGCTTCAACGCAATGTGAGAGAATAAGTTTATTAGCCTCCCAGATTATCTGCCCTCCTTAGGCCATGTCTCTGACACTCGTTGTATCTTCCACTTGTGTCCTTCTAACAGTTTTAGAAGGAAGCAAGTGGAAGAACAAGTGGACAACAAATTATTTGTCCATCGCTAACCAATAAAACAGGACCTCCAAAATACGGTAATGGTTCCAAATCTGCTAAAAGCTCCAGCACTACAATAATATGATCACGTTGGCCCCAGAGGGCTCAGGGGCCACAGGTGCTTCTAAACTACGGTCTAATGAATATTTGGCAATGGGGAATCGCCGCTCATACGTGGAACAAAATACAGTTCGAGCTACACTTTTCGTTTCTGCAGTTTTAGGAAAAGTATGTGGCTACATGAGGCATTACTAAATGATTAATTAAAATCTATGACGTAGCTTAAAATATATATGCGCACAAATAGCTGACAGAAATAGTGTCTTTGATACAAATTTTAAATCAAAGCATATTTAGAACCGTGATTATTAAATAAGTATAGTAAAAGCTATAATATTTTAAACTCGGCGGCAGCTCAATGAAATATGGACACGTCTTTCTACTCGATAAGCCGGACATTCTTAGAATACAATCAAGTATTATTAATGAAAATAAAAATCTAGATTTATGCTAGTATGTAAAGTACCCTCCACGAGCCTAAACTAAACAAATGGTTCTAAATTTAAAATTCCGACTTTTTTGGAACAGAAAAAGTATTTCATTGTTTTCCATTAATTTATCAAACACAACAATAACTCGTGAAAAACAAAATAAGTCACGAAAACGAAACGGGGAAGTTTTAAATGAGTTACAATTACCCGGTGCGTTTTCGAATATAAATGTCTATTGTGAATGAAATGAATTAATGGGATCTCAAGCGGCTGAATGGCCTCTCGACGAAGCCTATTGTCGTCCAACGAGGAAGTGAGGGATCTTTGAATTGACCTATTTTAATTGGATTTATGATATATATATTATGCTTGACTGTAAAAAAATCGTTCTATAAATAACCCCAAACGCATCACTAAGTAACTGTTGAAGCGGTGTTTTTTATGTTCGTTGTAGTCAGAAGAGGCGAAATACTAGACGGTAATTACAATTTTAGACTTTTATCGAAACCTTTATTTTAATTTAGATTGTACAAAATTCTTTTGCATTTCTCCTTGACAAGATTAAAGAATTAAAAAAACAAATATCATATGTAGTTATCCAATCTGTGGAATTACCAAAATGGATCCCTCAGCACGAACTCTTCTTTATCTGTGTAATAATCCTTAACGTCTCAAATCGGTCCCCACGCTGTAATTACCACATCATCAGGAACATTGCCGACAGCTGTCGAAACTTTCCAACGCACACCCATCCAGCTTAATGAGTTCTTTAATCCTTTGTCCTCGGGCTTAGCCACGATCCATGGGAGGAGCAGCTTTGTTAACTATTCTTCGTCTATCATGGTACCTCAGAAAGCTTCCGAGCTGTGACCTCCATAAGCGCTATTCAAGGGCCAAAGCTGATGAAATAGCTTTGAACTAATAAAAACTTTTGAACAAATAAATATAAAGCATATAGCTGTTAATACTGTAATTTTTTCTTTCTTTTGTATAATATTCATACTTATATTTGTTGTTTGCTTCAAACTAGTGTTATGTAAGATATTGGAAAGAATTCCATTTTAGTACGTGGATAGCTGTAATTGGTCTCATAATTATAAGTTCAAACCATGTAATTTTTTATAGTTTAAGACTGTTGCTGTCCCAAATAAAGAAAAATAAAAATAAAATAAAAAACTTTGCATTAGAGTAGGAGCAAAGGTTCGATACCCAGGTCGAGCAAGGTGCTCACTTGACGTTTTTTATTAGAAATGATTACCTCTAGTGTGGTATTAATATCTAATATGCCCAAGCGATGGCCATTATGTTCACCACATGTCAGGTAGGGATTTTAAATATCTTCTGCAGAATGAGGGTATCAGCACTGAGCTCTCGCTTTCCTCTTCTTCTTTACGAATAATGGGTGAAGGTATTTATTCTTCTAATCTAAATGCGTTCAAGAATTACCGTGTCATTGAGTAACAAACTCACAAACTTATATTCTGTAATCTTACTGCTTGTAAAAAATAATTCGAATCCATAGGTCTCAATTATTAAAAATATACCCTTATCAATTTCTGACAAGCGTGTGCTAGCATAAAGTATGGCGTGATAAATATTTAAATCGAACATACGTAATGTTCTAAGTACTCGATGTTCTCTTCAATAAATACTTAAGTAATACTTTAAGCGGAACTATTACATGTGTGCAACATGGGTTCAATTAGAAGCTCTTCGTAGAATTGGCTTGGTTTTATAAATAATTACGCAATGGTAGTAATTGTAAGTATCGCTAACATGATTAAATCTATGTACATCTCTTTCTATTTTAATAAGATGAAAAGTGAAAAACAATGACAATGCATGTTAGACCTGTCAAACTCGTTTTTGCCTTAATATTTTAATGGAGACGAGTAAAATTATGGGTTATTTTCAAACAGGAATAGAAATCTCTCTCGTCCATTTCAACTTCAGGAAAAGAAACAGAGCTTGATAGATTTCAGCAAAGTTAAGTTTGATGCACAAAAGATCGCAACTATTATCAACTTCTCATGTGAGGACCTATATTTAGTTCATAAATAACTATGGAACGACGCAAATAACATTCTAGCCCACGTTATAGAATCTTACAGTATAAAAATGACCAGCTAACGAGACCTGCGTCACTGCGACACATTCTAGAAAAACGGTAATATTAATAGAAAAGTGTGGATCGAAGTAAAGTGGACGTTGTCAGGTCAATGCATCAATATATTTATGTTGCGCTATCGACCAACGCGACATGTCTTTTATGGAAATTACTACGTGAGCGGGGTTTATACAATTTTAGATTTCCACGAAAGAATATGACGCAGTGTTTCTCAGAATAGTTAGTAATGGCAAGCGATCGATTTGTAAGGCGCCCTGACTTATCACATTTGCTTTTATTAGACATTGACTAATTGCATGATACAGCATTAACTAGCGACCCGCCCCGGCTTCACTTGAGTGGGATAATATTTAATGTATCTATTATTCAAATTATAAAAAAAAACATAAAATAATTTGGAATTTCTCATGAAAATGTTTTGCGTAGTTAAAAAAACTGAGCGAACAAACAGACAGATAGAAACACTGAGTTTGTTTTTACTATATAGAGATTGAATCTTGGAGTCTTCAATTTTGGTAACTAATTTATCGATCAAAAAGAAAAAGTTTAAATTAGAAATAAAATATTCAAACTTAAGCCAGACTTCCTAACGCTTCCGCGGGATAACGTTTTGGGGCAAATTTTATATTTATCCGTCTTGCGGCTACACCCCTGATCCCGAGGGATGTTTTGTTTTCTGGGATAAAAAGTAGACAAACAGTGTTAATCCGAAACATATTAAATTTGTTTGATAAATTTCATTCAAATACGATTAGGCGTTAGCTCAGTGGTAACACACAGAAACTTTCCTATCTCTTCGCTAAATAGTGTAAAATAATCTATTTCTGTCTGGCTGTTTGTAACTAGCAAAGATTTTTGTGCAGTATTCACCACCATTTAGAAAATTTCTCGCAGAGGTGTATGTTATATTTATATTATTCCACTCCGGCGAACCCGGGGCGCTAGTCTATAATTGAAGTAAAATAAGAATACATTACATTTTTTTAGTATGTACCACTTAGGTACTTACATATCCATATAAAAAAATACTCGTTCACAAACATGCCCTATCAGAAACAATCAAATCAAATACAGATCATACAAAATAAGGACGTAGTCTAAACAGTTCAGAACGAAGTCCCATCCAATTCTTCTACTCGATTAAAGAAAAGAATCGATTTCTCAAGATCAAACAAACTGTATAGCGCAATAGATTTAAACTCAGTATCGAGATGCCAGCGATGTTGGCGCAACAACCAATTTGTTTCGGATCGGCCTAACGACCAACTTAACTGCAGAATGAAACTTATCTGTAAGTGCATCTCGGTTGGCAGGACCGGCTTAAACATTGTTCATGTCGGAATCTTGGTAAGAATAAAATAAAAAAGGAAAAAATATTTAAAAATATTTTAAATTGCGATTTAAGAATATCATTCACTGATTGATGATTCCTAGATGCACTTTCGAGACCACGGGTGAAACCTCGAGACAGACAAATCATATTCTACCATTGTTCTGAAAATAAATTAATTCTTATTATAATTGAATCCATCTTTACCAGTGATCTACGGTTTACGGTGCAAGGTGTACTTGTATAGTGTACGTGTAATCTACGCTTAAGCAGACACTCTAGATGAGTTAGGGTGGTAGTATTTATCACTACAAATTTGTTACGCATTCCAGTTGCGTTTTTAAGTTTGCCAACATAAAGCTCTTCAAAATAACGAGTCATCGTCTTAATTACTCGTAACGTAAGTAGCTTCGGTCACACAAGTTGAGCCAAGAACAAACCGAAGGGTTAGGCCCTTTGTGAGCGCGGACCCACACTTGAGAACTCCCTTGAGGTGCCTAATGAGCAGACTTAAGAGTTTTGTAACTAAAAGCGAATCTCTGGCTTCAGACTGAGAGACACTCGACGAAATCATTTTATTCCAAGTGTCACTTACAAATAGTTGAGATTTTAATGCTAATTAATATTTTAATGATACAAATAACAAATAGTAATACCGTACATATATTTAATAGCAGTACATTAATAGATAGGCAAATAGAGATTTTAGTGTTTCGATCGATGTTACAATGATAATCTACAATTACATATAAATACGGTAGTAAATTGTGATATCAGCGGCTACACACGTGTCGTGAATTTGCTTTATGCGTCCAATAGAAATTGGATGTAATGGATTTAACATTAACATTTCTTTGTTTAAAAATGATTGGGTAAGGTCACCACAAAATTCAAAATTCAAAATTTTTTATTCAAATCATTTATTCAGTTTAGGCCCCGCAGAGGGCACTATGGAGGGACTATGAAGGTCAAATTTAAAGTTACTGAAGCTACAACATAGGTCGAAGGACTCGTGTTTGAGCCTGATCAATTAAATATATTTATTTTAATATATGTGAGTGGCATGAGCCGCATGAATCAAATTTAATACAGGACTTTGAAACATAAAAGTTATACGTTTTTTACACAACTGATGTAGTACAGCTCTTAGTGACGATTTTGTCCCAGGAGGTACTACCTCCATACCCATTTCCGCCGCGAATCATAGAACTTTTGGCTACCGAAATAGTTTAAAATATAATCGAATCTAATAATCCAAACAAGCGCTGTAAAACCTAATAGTTCATTATTTTCCTTCTAATATTTACTTTCTTTAGCCAAAGTAAAATGATAAACTTGATAACAGCTGTCTCTCACATAGTAGCATCGATAATAGCATTTGATTGTCAAGTCTCAAAGCACTTCGATTACCCGTCCAATTGCTACAAATCCAAGTGTATCGTACGTTGCCAGTCACTACGGAACAGCAATTGAGTGTAAGAACTGAGAAGTACCTTCCGTGGAATACGGCGGCTGTGTCAGCCCCCGAGAACTCTCGTGTCTCAAGCGTTGACAATTTCCGCGCAATCACGCTCAAGCGAACCGATACGAGTCCTCGACTGTAATGTTAATGAAAAATTTACGGAATCTACCTACTGAGTGCGTCTCAGGTACAATTCGATATATTTTTATTCGAATTAAACGTTACGATTCGATTTTTGTAATCTGTATTTTTATTCAGCATCACTGCTTTCTCAGTTGAATATTTAATTTGAGAACGAATATGGAGCACAACATTTTTGATTTCTTGCTCAGGTGCACATATTTAAACATTAATTGATGACTTACTAATAATATCATCTGGTTCATATATACACAATAGTTTCCTGACTGGCAGACAGACGATGCTGAGCCTAAACCGATATCTTAATATAATTTAAGCAACGTGTTGTATAATGGGGCTTTAAAAGTGTATAAAATAAACGCCCACGGACCCAGCACGGTGTGCTTGTCTAAACATTTTTCAAAAATACCTAGTATTAGCGGTATTAACGTTTAACTGGACACGGGACTAGAAACAAAGTTCCAAGACTTTCCCTGATTTCCCAGATGTGTTCCACGAAAGAGTTACTACAATATTAACGATAATTTATAACGACGATGCTTAGGTGTAGCGCTCGCTCTTGCAGAACACGTGTTTCCTAAAGAGTACCCGTAAAATACTTTTTTCCGATGAGGTAATGATTAATTTTCCATCATAAATGAAGGAACGATTTTAGTAAAGGCTTAGAACAACATAAACAATTATCTCAATGACGACGTTAAAGTTTTGAAAAGAGTAATCGCTGTGTTTATTGTCGGCTCATAACAAAAGCAGCTTTCAAAACTGGCAATTCATAAGTGGCCGTGAAAGCGTATTAATGAATGAACAAGTCATCGCAAAACTAGGGCTAGATAACCTGGAGTGTGGCTTTAAGCTCACAATTGTCGGACAATAGTGCTAGCGACTTTGTAAGGGTAAGCGCCGCGGTCCCCAGCCCCGGTGTTTTGTTGTTTCAAATAGTTTGCCCCGTAGCGTCCTATTTTACTTATGTGAAATTAATGATAACGCCTGTTTAGTTGAAAGTTTCCTTTGGAGACTTATTCATTGGTTTATTTTGGCGTTAGGATTTTTGTATACTAGGACAATCTTCGCACACGGTTATCTGGTCACAAACTAAGCAGAGCTTGTACTATGGTAACCAGATAACTGATTACTGCATATACTACTGAATACTACTGTTTAATTATATTCCTGTCGTTAAAGTCTGTGACATGGGATCTGGGAGGGTAAGAGTTTTTTGACAGTCAATAAAATCGGTTCATCTCCTTTCCAACTTTCCTTAATATATTCCTATCTGTCTAACATCATACAGTCCACCTGCTCTTTACAATACAGCTAATTTAAAGATCACTATAATCAGAAATTTCCTTTTCCATTTTGCTTCAGAAACATAAATGTAATATTTAATTACATTTAAACAAAAGAACGTGTTCCAGTTTTACTAACACTGTTCTGAGAGATAATTTTAAATGAATTATCATAATGCAGAGTGTAGAGTGTTGGCAATGTAACTCTGTGCACAGATTAACAAAATGTACAACAAAATTACCACTAAAAATGTCAGAGTGCGCCACTAGATAAAATTGCTTAGTAATATTTATTTCTTGGCCCTGACTACACGTTTTTAAAACTAAAAGGTAGATACTTGCTTCAGATAACTTTAAAATACAGTATAAACATAATCATTTGGAAGTGCCTGTCATTTCCCCCTTACCTTTCTAACCGAAACAGTAATACAATTGCACTACTGCTTCGCAGTGGAAAGGGGAAAGGTAGCACTTCCCCGGAAGAACTCTGAGCTCTACTTTTATAAGAAACATACAGTTATCACATTATATATCCAACTTTGTACGTTAATTCCTTTGTAAAACTCAAATTGTTTAATTCAATAGTAGTTCGCACTTACGTATCTGTAACAAAACTATGTAGTTAAGTAAATATAGAACGTGTGTAGAAATGTTTCCACAAGTGTAGTGCGGTCCCTTTGTTCTTGAGGTCTATTAATAGGGCTTCAAATGTACTTAAGTTTTTAGTGTCTATGCAAGAAGGTATCTTAAATAAATAGGGTGATATTAACTAGACTAGGCTAGCCCGGTGGAATTACAGGCACAGGAGACTTAACAACTTGACGTCTCAAGGACGACAACGCATTTTCTATGCCTCTGGTGTGGCAAATGTTCATAGACAGCGGTGACCACTTACCATCAATCATCAAAGTTTTTGTGAACTTAGCTGGATAACGGCTAAACATATTTAAATGAAATAAGGTACAAAAATTAAACATATTCAAGATTATCGTGTCAGAAAAATTTAATTAGGGGCAAATTTATTATCCTTAGAAAGGCGGGTGAAAGCTCGGGACTAGAATACAGCCACTTGCCATTAGTATAATATCGTGGAAGTTAAGCTCTGATCTTCCAAGAACTGTTTATGAATAGACATCCTTGTCGAGAGGCTCGCAGAGCGCTAACAATGCGCCGATGGCCGCCGCCTCAACTACCCTCCTCTTTATAACTATTAAACGAAGGATGATCCATTTTTTTAGTTTAGGAGTTCTTCAAACTGAGTTTCCCCGTATTAGTTGTGGATTGTTTGCCCTTTATAGACTTTTGATGACATAGCTTATTCTCTGTTAAGTCTTTAGTACCTGGATGCCCGAGCTTTGCTCGGTATTTTTGTTTTTGGTAAATTATGTAAAGTTGATTATTGGCTTAGTGTTGCTTAACAACGCCATCTACTGGAGTAGCTTTAATGTTGTTGTGTCGTTAACAGTTAATGTCACGAAGTAATTTTTTTCAGGTTATGTTTAAGTGCTTAAGTCCGTTATTACCGATAAAGTTGATAATTGAAAACACGGATAAAACGAAATTTTCTGAAAATTAATCCTAGCTAGACCGATTTATCGCCCCCGAAAACCCCTGCATACTAAATTTCATGAAAATCGTTGGAGCCGTTTCCGAGAATTGCTCGTTTAAAGGTATTAGGTAGATAAATGACCTATGGAACAGAGACGTGGTCTTTTACTGCTTAATAAGCAAGGTCCTCAGCCATGGAAGGGGCTATGCTCGGAATTTCTTTACGCGACAGGGTCCGGAACGAGAACATTCGTAGAAGAACAAAGGCTTTAGACGTAGCTCATAGAGTTAGCCAGCTGAAGTGGCAATGGGCAGGCCACGTCGCTCGAGGAACCGATAACCGATAGGGAAGAAAGGTTCACAAGTGGCAACCACGTACTGGAAAGCGCCGAGTAGGACGATCTCTCACCAGGTGGACTAAGGACCTGGTCAGAGTCGCGTAAACCGCTGGATGCAGGCGGTTGAAGACAGGGACATCCCTGGGTTGATATGATGAGATGATGATTTATATATACATAGTGACAACAATCTTTGTTTCGGAAATGGCAATGAAGTTTCAATGTCATGTATTATTATAGCAAAGCTCACAACTTGATAAAATATTATTAATAAATAAATAAATATCCTGGGACATTCTTTACACACGGCCATCTGGTCCCAAACTAAGCAGAGCTTGTACTATGGACACCAGATAACTGATATACAACATATACTACTTCTTTTTTAAATACATACTTATATAAATACTTACACCCAGACACATAACAAACAGACATGTTCATGGACACAAATGTTTGTCCTGGGAGGGAATCGAACCCGCGACCTTCGGTTTGGCAATCAGAGCGCTAACGGTGGTCTAATTCCAAAGATATTCCTTGGTATTGGCCACAATTACCATTAACTCGCTAATATAATAATACTCCATTTAAATTTCCGATAATATTTATTGCGGATCCGTCTCGCGGTTTCGGCCGCGTTCCCGAGGGATGTCACATTTTCCCGCAATAAAAAGCATCGTATATACTATTTCGAGTCATGCTTTATGTATGTGCCAGGTTTCATCAACAACTTCATAACAGACATATTTAGTACATCTGCACAAACTTTCGCATTTATCATATTAGTAGGAACTCTAACCAAAAAAATGTCCCCTTGACTGAACAATCAGGAATTAGCTAACACAGCTTCACTTCAGTGGTCTCTTTACAACGAATAGTTTACTTGAGAAATGTACATGCCCCAATTGCAGCATCCCAGTAATCTCTGTTATCCCCACGCGATGCATAGTTCGTGTGAATAACCCGTTATGCTATTTTCATAACATTACATTCCTTGTCTATAGGGCTGTCGACAACATTTACACTTTAATTAAATTTTATTGGGGAAATTTAATATGTTACTAGTTTTATAACAAAAATGGTGGCTAAATATCTATACTAATATTATAAAGCTACAGTTTGCATGAAAGGTAAGGTAATATACATGGATATCTAGAATTACCGACCTGATTCTGAATTCTTTGACGAGAATGTTACACTATACCCGACCTTCGTGCATCCCGGAGGTAGTACTACAGAAAATATAAGCATTTGCAAATATTTATCCTCCACAAATATTTAACTAAGCAAATGTATACTCTAAAGAATACATACATAAGACTCATTTATATGACTGAAGTAAAAGTTCTTATGGGAGGACGAAATTGTGACCCGCAACCTTTTTGTGCGAAGAATAATAAATGAATGATAAACACAATCTACGCTATTCAAAAGTGATTGATGAATGAATAAAATGTTTCCTTGTAATACAAATTTTGCTTCTATCGTGTGTATTTACGATACAACCTGTTTTTGTTTAAACTAAAACCCCTGAATCGGCAACCCTAAAACTAAAACAAAAGTATGTAAGTCACGCTCCCGGAACACTGTACTTAGTTGGTTCACACACTGGGCTGTAGCACGCGACGAAACGCGGGACCAGGGTTTTTAGTACAAGTTTTCTCCGCGCTGGAGATTAGCTTCGAAGTCCCGGCGCGTCTTCGCGGTGCAATCTGTAAGCCCCCTTAGGGTTGTGTTGCGACACCACGCCCCTCGTGGCGTGCCACTGCATCGCGACTATATTGCAAGGATTCCGACTTAGCGTACTCCACTCAACAAGCACCCTCCAACTAGACAAGTCTCGGCTCATCTCATTTGTAGACTGAGCGCCGAGATTTACTGGCGAGACCAAGCTTTGTGAAGCGTGTCCTTATTTGCTATACTACAATATACGTACCAACTAGCTATACCTTACAGTTCCATTCCTGTTATGGGTAAAAAGAAAATCTATACTAATATTATAATGATAATATTTGTATGTTTGTTACTCTTTCACGCAAAAACTACTAAATGGATATGAATGAAACGTGGCACATAAATAGAGCATATTCTGGAATAACATATAGGCTACTTTTTATCTTGGGAAAATGTGATAATGATGAACGCGGGTAAAACCGTGGGGGACAGCTATATTATATCGAAAGTGGTAGAGCTCTGAGAGAGTGTTAGTGCAGCTCGCCCGGGGAAGTATTACCACCATACTCATGAGTAAGCAGTAGTAAACATGGGTTAAAACGAAAAATACAACATAAGAATTTAATTATTTAAAAATCTCACACCTGCACATTGTAACAAGCGTCTATAATTAAATGTATTTTATAAAGAGCTAAAGTTTGGATATTTGTAAGTTTGGATGTAGATTATCTCAAAAACTATTTATCCAATTCGGATAACTTTTGGACTGATAGGAAACTAAAGTATTCGAGTGACATAGGCTATGTTACAGGCCCGGGATAAATTAGATGCCACGGGACAATAGGTAGTTTATAACGAAATGTTTGTAAATATTACTTTATTACCATGGTATATACAGTTGTTCGCCTGGCTCGGCCCGACTCGGCTCGGCTCGGCTCGTTTCCGGCGCGACGAAAGCTCATCCCCACCGCCTATTGTTCTAAGTGCTCCATTGAAGTGCGAGGCTCCGAGCGGTACTTCCGAGGTAGACCGACGTGACGCTTTATATCAACTATTGACACCTGGACGTTGATCATAAAACGCCCGTCTACTTACGCATTTTCCTTTCGATTTGTAAGCTTTTAATGACCCAAGCTTTTAGCACAACACATTTTTACTTTATTTATAAACTAGAGTCCGTCCTGCGGTTTTACCCGCGATCTCAACCGAATGTATATTTCCTCGGGGTAAAAACTTAGCATATATCAATGATACATTTTTATTAAGAGTTATCCTCCTTAAGGCAACCATAGGTCTACATGTAGCATCTTATACACCCAATTTCATTAGTCATATCGTATACATACTCGTATATGTAGTACCGAGTTTAAAACGTATATTTTATGAAAATATAACCCTAACTAATGTGAGCTTTAGTATCAAAAAGCGACTATGTCCGAGTGTTAGAAATAATAAATAAATATCCGGGGTCGTCCTTACACGGCCATCTGAACCCAAACTAAGCAGAGATTGTACTGTAGAAACCAGATAACCGATATACTACATAAACTACTTCAATTTCTCAACTGAATACATACATTAAATATCTATATGAGTATGAATTTTAAAACAAAAAAGAATAAAGAACTTGTGTCATCGAGACTGTCCCAGGATATTCTTTATTTATACTTAGATATTTGGATATTTACAGCCGTCGCATTGTCGGGTGAAGTTTCTAATTGGCCGTCAATAGCGGCAATCTTGGATTAACTTGCGGTCCTTGATAGTTGGAGCGAGACGGCGAGTTTGTGACTTGTTGCGACCTCTACACCGCGCCGGACAGCTCGCAGCTATAAGACCACTTGATGCGGTACTTGATTTACCCGCTTTGAGAACATTGTTACTGCATCGCAATACTGGAGTTTAATAATAACCGGATCGCTTGAGCGGTATTTAATATTTAGTTACATAACTAAATATCCTGGAAGATTATTTTACAGGCGGCCATCTGATCCTCAATTAAGCAGAGCTTAAGCTATGCACACTAGATAACTGATAAACTACATTATACAATTTCTCTTTTCTAAATACATAAATAGATATTTACACCTGACACAGTAGTAACAGATGTGCTCATGCATGTTTCATATAAATTTTATCCGAAAATAAACTCATTTGATTTATAAAAAACAGCGAATATCTACGTCAAGAGCCTTAATATGTAACAACGGACAGTTTTGCAATAATATCTGATTTCATCAAATATAATTCTTATAGATTTATGTGACAGGTGTAGGCACATTTTTTTGTAAAATAGTCACATATTCAATATAAATTAATCATTTATAGATTCGGCTATTTAACAATGTTTTAGTGGCTATTTGAGACCTCTGGTTCCCCAAGTGCAGCAGCACACGCCGATAATTAAACAAAAGAGCAAGGTGATGATGTTCCAAACGCCGAAATTAAACTTCAAAGGCAAAAGCGTTCATAAGATTGCTCGTAAACTTTTATCGACAAACTTTGACTAGTCCCGTCGTGATTGAAAGGGAATCAAATAATTCATTCAATTTCAGTAGGAGATTTATTCTCCAATTGCTTTTCTGAAGTCTTTAAGGCCTTATTGTTAATAGGCTTAGCTTTTTCTAAGAACAGTTTTAGAGAAGTACTATTTTGACTCTGATGTACTAATTAAAGGTTGCGGTTAAATTACAGGCAAATTAGACTTAACAATTTCATGTCTCTACGACGTCTTTAGACGGCGGTGACCTAACACGAGACGGACCGCCCCGTTTGAGGGCCTAAAGCTCTTCATGATACAATAAACCTAAAAACAGGGACAACAAGAGGCCTGTACATGTATTTATATACATGAAATCGTGAACTTTTTGTGCTAAGCCTTCTGAAGCCTAGACATTCCTCACAGAAACCCTTATTTATGTAGGTCAAATGTCAGGCCACAAGACACGTACCGATTTGTAGACAAATGGAAGCTATTCACCGCTTCACCGTCCAATTTGTGTCGAGGATGTCCGTGGTTAGGTTGGATCACTTAAAGGCTATAGTGAAGCTAAATGGATTGTATGCTAAATGGTTGAGACTAAGGCACACTACAACATCTACAATCAATAGTGACGTCGATGATTCTGGTTCTAATATTTTTATTTTAACTTATTTATACTTAGGTACATATTTAAATAATATATCTTCATGCCCTTTGTTTCTAAAAAAGTAGGCAGAGGTCGCAATAATCGCTGACCCACAAAGTTCAGAAAAGATTAAAAATCACATTTTCACGTACGAAACCACAATCAATTGAAGGTATTGAAGTCCTAATGTCTCGAGCATATTACCAATCTTTGGCTACAATAATAATTTCTACATAAAGAAACTTTAATATTCCCGACCCAGGAAATCGAACCCAGGACCCGACCTTTATACCGCTGGACCATTCAGGCTACATATTATATTACTGTACTAAGCGTTATTGTTCTCAAAAAGATAGGAATTAAAGTATGTATATAGTACGGTGGAACATGGAATATTCTAATAAAATATTATATGCCAGTTCGAAGTGCCCATTAGTTTCAAAAGTTTCCCTTGCAGGCTCCAAAAATATGTCAAAGGAACGTGAAAACGCCTTTTGTAGGCAACGATTATATACATGCCCAGTAACTTGCTAACTATACTTATATATAACGCTTACCGTCTATTCAAAAGATAAATAACAAGACTAGAAAAAGTTTATTGCAACCAAGCTTTTTCTGCATAACTGGCGTGTCCCGGGAAAAATGCTTTGTAAGTGGCAAAACGAAGGAGTGCGCGTTGTTTGCTCAGCGGAGCCTTTGAGGCGGCCATGATGAAATCTTTTAAAAGACCTCTTTGAATAGTATTTACGGGATATTTTAAATTCACTGCAACTATTTACTGAAGTAATATTTGCTCTTCTATTAGCTTTTGTAACTAAGATTTTATTTTATGAAGTACTAGCTCTCTCCCGCAGTTTTTCCCGCGTTCTTGGGACAGAGAATGTCCCTCACTTTCCCATAGGCTAAGTGTTTGCCAAATTTCAGCTAGATCGTTTCAGTCATGAAAGCGTAACGAGTAAACAAAGTTAGGATTATTTATTGAATCAATCAATAGCTTAAATCTTATACGTCACATTTTAATTGTTTAAAAAAAGCTCTGTCGTGTTACCAAATAACTTATCTATCTATCCTATGCCGTTTAGATCTAGCCAAGTCATTTAACTTTATTTGCTCCCGAAGCCACGCTGTAGACTGGCAGTCTATCGACGCGAGGCATCCCTCACTACACACGCCATGCGTATAGCTAGCCAAAGATTCAAGACTATTAGATTGGAAACTCGAGTACTACTTTGGTTCTAAGGCTGCATCGCTGGCAATGCGTTGCCGTTTATTCATGCATGGAATTGGGGTGGTCCTGGGTTTGATTCGCAGAAATTATTACCTGTAGATCGATATTGGTAAATAGGCTGAGAGAAGGATAATGCTCGCCACTTGTCACGCTGGGACTTACAGAGACTTCCGTCTCTTCGAGGATAATGAGAGTGAAGATAGGGAATTGTGTGAAGGAGATTCCTGGTTGTACAGTCGCGAGCTTTAATGTTGGATCCATTTATTTGATCTAGGAACACTCAAAATGCAATTACGTTGAAAGATCTTAAGTAGCTCTTAAAGTATACGTTAGCTGTGTGAAATTCAACCCTAAATTATATAAAATTAAAGTTGAGCGTTGCTGCTAATATTTATGAATGCGAAGTTTGTGAGGAACATCTATTCAATGTTTGTTACCCTTTCACGCAAAAACTACTCAACGGATGTGGATTAAACTTGACTCGTTAGTTTATCACTTGAATAACACATAAGGTTATATTTATGTCGGGAAAATGTAACATCTTACGCGGGAGAACCTCGGGGAAAAGTTTGTCACAATTGCATGTTCGAGAATCAGTGTATTTTCTACTCAAAGTTGTATTAGGGTAAAGTGCCCCGACGCGGCGACGTCACGGGTATAAATAACCAGTACTGACCTATCACCCGCAACACCGCCTCATTGACATTTCCAGCGCCACATATGCTTATATGTCGTTGTTATAATTAGAAAAGAGTTCGTAGAACCGTGGTTAAGTGGAAGTGTCTGAGGCGAGTGTTCTTGAGTTATACGCCCGACTAAATAGCATTGAAGGATGTTTGGATTGCGTATTTGAAGCTAAATCGAATTGAGTATGTTCTGTTTTTATTTAATCTGAACATCTAATTGCTCTTGATTTTAGATCAAGTACTCAGTTGTAGTCTAGTTATATAACTACAAATAACAAGAATACACAAAAATTATACCAACGTCCTCTGCTGCCTAACATTTTTCCAATCAGTTGGGGTCGACGCAATGTATGCTTTTTCCATACCATTTTACGTGAGATTTGGCAATATTCACCAGTCGATAGTCAAATAATATAAAACAAAGCACCTATTTATCACTGTTTGTGCGCTTAGTTCTTCTTAACTACGGAATATATTTTAATGCAGTTTTCACCATCATTTTGGAAATTGCTTCCAAAATGTTTATATTGGTAAACATTTATATGTTCTTATATAGGGCAAGACGGGGCGGGCCGTTCTTTAAATAAATAAACTAACAAGGAATGTTTTGTCAACAGATGCGTTACTGTGTTGCCGCGCTGTGGCTTTCAGCGCTCACGACCCTGGCGGTGGCCGTGGCTGAGGAGCCACGCCATGATGTCTCCGCTCAGGTATGTAACGCACTTCATATATCATAGCTTCGCCTCAAATAGACTATTGTTGGACGCTATGTTATATGTGTGGCGACGGGAGATGTTACAAACAATTTATGTAATTTGTCGATTTTCTGGATACTTCATTATCTCAAGGTGGTTGAATGGCCTCAAAGCTTAGATACCTGGAGGTCTAGGGTTCGATTCCCAAGTAGAGCCAGATGATATTAATGTTTCTTTGTTTAGAATTTATTACCTGTAGATGGCGGCATGCACGTAGGGTCTTAAAATATCTTAGGTGGAATGTGATTGAGATATCTGAGACCTCTGTCTATCTCTTCGTGGACAATGGGCCTGAAAATATTAGGTAAAATATGGATAAGGACAGAAGGGATACAAAGAGATTACGCTATTCGTAAATATTTGGAAAAAGGGCTGCCGATGACGAGGCCTAATTTCAGCACAATGTGTAAAAGACAGTTCTAAGAGTTAGCAATAATTGAACAAACAAATAGTTTCTATTCCTACCGCACACAAATGGGCTTCCCTAGCCAAGTAATTAGAATTACTAAATACAAAAGGAACCTTAATTTCCTCGAGTTCACGTGAACAAACAAATGTCCTACATTACGTCCACGCAGCAAAGCAAACTCAGATTCATTTGTATTTTATCTATATCCTTGCTATTGTTCCCGAACAAACAACGCCAACTCCAGTATTCTCATTTAAATACACAATGTGGAAATTTGTTAAACGTCCCAAACAATCGCACAAAAGATACAAACACATCGCTTAGGCTGGCAGCCATCTTAGGCCTTCGTTAACTTTACACAACAGATGCCACGAGGATAGTTTTGAAACGTGCGTTTGTGTGCTTCGGAATGGGCGACAACTGAAAATCTATTATATAAAATATAACATAGTAAATAAAGGAAATAAGTACTTGTATTCTAAGCAAAGCAATGCAAAGGTTTAATAGAATATCTAAATAGCACAGAACAAAGTCACTATTTTGTCTGGCTGTTTATCCGCTTATATATTTTAAAATAAGCAATCAATTTTGATTGAAAATGTCTTGCGAGAGGTATGACACTTTTATATTATCTCACTTAAGTGAAACCGGGCGAATCACTAGTTTGTTATATAAACAGATACTAAGAATTTACACAGCTACAAGTTTGTTAGCAAGGTGGTTAACCAAGCTGTTCTGTACCTAGGTGTAAAATATTTAAATAGGAATATATCAGTTATATACGACTTTGTTTAGCTTGGAGCTTTGTTTGGCTGTGTGTAATATAAATGTCTTATTTATTAATTTAAACTTATAATACAAGATATAGAAGCATTGTTCCATTTCATAAATGACAACATCAATTTGCGCACAAAACCGCCTCTTGGTTATGTCTTCATTAATTTACTCGGTAATCATAAAAGAGACATTTCACCAATATAGCAGCTTTTGTAACTTTAAGGGGACAGTTCCTCTGGAAATAACAGAGATTGCATTAATTTCAAGGGCTGTTAATTTTTATGTGGCGCCCTCTACCCGCTGTCACGAAGACGATCAACTTAATTGAACTCGCAAAACGTCTATCAAAAATTAATAGATTGTCCATAAATAATTCAAGGGTTTTACATTTTGCGAAGCGAAGTGTCAGGTCTAGGGGACAGGCTTTTGTCACTTATCAAGCGAAGCCTCTGTTATTAATTATTTGAAGAAAACATTTACCATAAAATTCTACCACACGATAAGCTTACCAAAACGTAACGCAGAATAAAAATATCGCACAAAATTTAGGGGTGCAATCAAAACTCCCACCAGACTTTGAAATCAGCATCTTTAAATCACCTTATTTAAGGTAATTTTTGTCGAACATAATATTGAATTGGGCGAAAGTTACCGAGTGAAGGAGAAGGGGCGTAACGCCAGTCGGCACGAAGCAACGAAGTTTAAAAGTGCCGGGAAACTTCGGAAACCGCCTCTCGACGGAGGCAGACGATAAACAGTCGAGATTGTGGCTTGGCTGCCAACTTATAAAGAAATTGTATGTTTTCTAGTACATTTACAAAGAAAGAACATGTAATATATTTCAAAATCGCCTCGATGGTCGAGTGGTATAGAGCTCGGTACCTGAAATTGGAAAAGTGCCCGAAAGACTGACAATCCTCCCCACATATTACATTGGGACTTAACAATATCATCAGTGCAATATGGGTCTCATCATTGAGATCATCTCTATCTACCTCTTCGGAGATAATGAGCGTGAATATATGTAATGTTAACCAAAATTCTACCATTTCCCATTACTGTTACCGTAATCAAATATATCATGGTAATTTACCTAAAGGTTAGCAACTGAGCTTCAAGAAAGACAAACAACATAATCATGTACTAATGTGGCCATATTTCTCCCGCCACAACTCAGCCGGTGCCTAAATACGTAACATAACACCGACACTATTAACAATTTGCCGTTTTAATAGAATAATATAACAACTTGCGTACATTTGCCACATTCATATCAATGTAACTTTTGTACTAATACTGCGAAACGTCCTACGAATAAAAATAATAGATTGGCTACGCAATTCATTGAGCATTAATAAAAGGAAATGAAAGTAACAGAAGTTGTTGAAAGGATTGCTATTTGATTAACGGACGGACGGAGCGGAGTTGGGTATATTTATAGCTAAAGCCAAACTAAGTTTGAACTACTCGTATGAGAAGCGTAAAGGCATAATTTGACTAGTGTCAAATAATAAACATAACAACCAAAGTAATTACAGATTGGAGAATAATAACGGCTCGTATAAGACTTTTTTGTTTTGTAAAATCTTTGTTTCTTACTTCATTCCAAGTTTATTACTTTGTCAAAAACGTTTCTTTTAATTTTCATTTATATTAATAACGTAATATTATTTCAGGCGGACAACGAGGTAGAACTAACTGATGAGGAAAAACGAGCATGGTCGAGCTTACACGGGGGCTGGGGCAAGCGAGGCTGGCAGGACTTGAACTCGGCATGGGGCAAGCGTGCTTGGCAAGACTTAAACTCCGCATGGGGCAAACGTGGCTGGCAAGATTTGAACTCAGCCTGGGGCAAACGAGGATGGCAAGACCTGAACTCGGCTTGGGGCAAACGCGGTTGGCAAGATTTGAACTCTGCTTGGGGCAAGCGCGCTTGGAGGGACATGTCCCAATCTCCCTGGGGCAAGCGAGGCTGGCAGGACATGAGCTCGGCGTGGGGCAAGCGGGGCTGGCAAGACATGAGCAGCGCTTGGGGCAAGCGTGCTTGGCAAGACATGAGCTCCGCTTGGGGCAAGCGTGGCTGGCAGGACATGAGCTCGGCTTGGGGTAAACGGGGACCTGTAAGTTATTATTCAGCTTTAAAATTTATTTAGATGCTAAAAAACGGTAAAGTGCCTACGCCAATACAGTACTTAAATATGTTTCGAAACCGCCGTAAACATTATCAATAGGTATAGACATTATACGTGCATCAAGATATTTCTCCGTCTAAGACACTTCTAGATAACGAAACGTTCATCTTGCTACCGCCACACGCGTTTGTAACAATTGAAACTTCCGACATTACCACTTCCACACTTAAGGTCTGCATTCCCTAAATAGTCATTAAATCTGCTACAGAATATAATTTGACCTTTAGAAGCTTCATTCATTATATTGCGATGTTTGTACCGAAACTTTGACAAATAGATCATTGTTGAAACTAATCTCTGAAAGATAAAGTTTATCTAGTTATTTTAGTTACTTGTTTCGAATAGGAAAGTGCTCTATGTTTTATTGATAATAATTTGGGGTGCTCTAAAATTGACTCTATTCTCTATATACTTGAAATGATATGAGGGGCGTTAACCCTTATCTATATTCTCCCGAAATACTTTGACATTTAATTCACATTAAAGTGCTATAATGTGCCGGATTTTCTTAGTTGAAGGCTGACTTCTGAACCAGTAGTAACTTTAATACCTTTGACCACCATAAGGGCTAGAGTGAATGGACGTTTCTTTTATTAATACCTTCATTATTATATAAAAAAAAGTGTGAAAGTATCAATCCATTAATTGGGAAACGCATTAATTAAATAAAAACACATGTATTTCAACTTTTGATGTATCGCTAAATCTTGGTAACCAAATAATATTGTCTAATAAATAAAAATACATGTCATAGCGATCTCCGAAACTAATGATTACTGGTAATTGAATATATAAATTAGTATAATTGTGTTTAGGAAAAGTGGGCCAACTTCCACGGATCTTGGGGCAAGCGCGCCAACTCTGAGCCCGACTACGAGGAACTCGACGCCGCCATCGAACAACTGATCCCCGTGCAACAGGTAGCGCGTTACTCTTGTTTACTATACTACCATATTCGCTGTTGGGGAACAGATACTATTAAGATAGTAGAGATAGATAGAATAAAAATGCTTTATTAGCCACGTTATTTGGTACTTGCTAGCTTTCTTGAAAAGGATGACAAATTTATAAGAGTTTTTTTTAATTAAAAGAACTAGATCATGAAATAAAGTACGGAGTCTATTTGATTTCTTAAATTTCCAGAGTTTGCATAAATTCATTAACATTTTCTTTCCTATGTAGGTATTATAAATGTACCTTTAGTTAGCTAAGCTCGGCGACACTTTGCTGTGGCTCAGTCTCATAATAATGATTAGGGAAGTAAATTAAGTCACTTTTCAAATGTAATTGTATCTACATAAACTTCGACAACCGCTTGGAATTTCCCATTACCATTTGGGGATAAACAGTGTTCTTATGTATAATCACTCTTGTATAAAAATGCAACGATGTGTAATAAAATCAGGTTATTTTTCAGTTGGACAACAGCGAGCGCGTTGATGCACCCGAGAAGAAAGCTTGGTCGGCGCTGCATGGCGCTTGGGGCAAGCGACCCGTCAAACAATCACAGTTCAACAACGGTAAATAATACCTCTGCCCTCACTAACGCCCGAGATCTATGTCTGGGGGGCATCCTCACCGTAGTTACTTGATTACCTCGCGCTCGAATGCAGAAAATACCCTGTACTAAAAAAAACAGTGTATAACTATTATACAATACTTCATTTAACATTGATTACACTGTGATATAATAAGCCGAGATAGCAGTGGGACTTATTAAAGAACCACAGGCATTATTTAATCTAAAACAGAGTACAAGGCATTTTGAACTTAAAACGTAAATAAATATCGGAATGACAATACTAAAATGTTTCGTCGTAAGTTCTGGTAAATAATTGACAGTGTAATCTCAATTGGGGCATTTTTCAAATGACACATTATAATATTTTAAAACAGAAACATACTATACAAAAATGTTATTAATAACTTTTCATATAAAGACTAGATTGAAACTGTAATTCGAGTTTTCTATTCTCAATTATCCTTATGGAAAATTAAGGGAATAACGCTTCTGATGGCGATATGGCCAAAATTCATCGCGGAACTTTAATAACAGTGTGTTTAACGAAATAGCTTCCCGCTTCGTTTACCGCGTATAAAAACGATTAAGTTAATTTGACAGAAGCGCTAAATCCAATTTATTTTCAGCAACAATAAGGCCCACTCAATAGGCTTCTAGTAATAAATCGTCCAAGGATTCATAAAAGTTTTGACAATAAATTGTCCCTGTAAAGTTAAATGTACTCGAAGCAATGCGGCGGCTATAACTTGCGGCTCACTTCACACTGATCGATAGCGGCCACAATTAATTGATTGATCAATCGTTGATATAGTAACCCCCTAACCGATAATTAACTTCCTAGCTTACACAACAGTTCATTTTATTCCTTTTCGGAATGAAGTCGGAAATTAATTAGAAATATCTCGTTTCATTGAAAAGTTTATCAAAATCATATTGACTCTTTTAGACTATAGTTACTAGTTCCTATAGGTGTTTTGTTATCATAGATCTGTTCAGTTAATAATGTCGAGTGTACATGATACTGTCGGCGATGTCGCCTGGCAGCGGCTCCGTCCGGGTGTTAACTAATAAAGTGCCTCTTCATTCGGTGTGTAATTTAGCCGCGGCTGAGCTCCCGTAATAAATTGTAGCCAAGTTGGAATTTGTCCGAGCGGCCGCGACCGGCGCCGAATGAGATAATAATTCTCGGCCCGCTTTCTAAATTTAATAACTTGCGAGTCAATATAGCGGCTGTTGGAAAATCTCTCGTTTAGAAATAATTTTTCACGCGTTAAAAATTATAATTCAACAAACGACTTAATGAAAAGTATTTTCCTATTATTACCTCCACAAAATCGTCGTTTTGGCGATACAATACAAAGATGTGATATGAAACCTACAGGAGCGTATTACTGGAAGCGGGAGCCGGGCTGGACGAACTTAAGGGGGATGTGGGGAAAGCGCTCTGGGCAATGGGAGGACGCGCTTGATGACGACCACGGTAAACTACGCTCGAACTGCACCGTAGCGCCGCTTCATTCGACAAAATACTCCTTGTTCTATCGAAATATTAAACTCACGCAATCTATCTCTTCCGCACCCCTTAGCTGTGTACACGTGTGTCTCCCGTCTCACTCACTATTCACTGTCTCTTCCTTCAATGTGTAGATTAGAACTAGCTTGATAGATTTCTTCTCTTCCTTCTCTCTCAATCTATCTCTGTCTCACCTATGTTAGTAGTGTCATGTTAGCTGTGCATACACCTCTGCTGATCGTATTTTAGGTACTGTCCTATTCCTGTAATTGTCTCCTTATGTATGTGAAAATTTCAACAGCAGTATCAACGAAAATCTGTAAAATAACCCCACGTAGCTTTTTCGTAGCAAAGTGCTACGAGTTCGCTACGAAAAGTTTAAATCGTACTCACTTAAGAAATTATTTTTTTACTGCACTTTTTAAGGCGATGATGACTCCGAGGTTGGGACTTCAAGTCCTTAGTTACAGGTTCGAGTCCAACAGTGAGCTTGGGCTTTCGGTAAAGGATATCATCGTGAGGACGGTAATAAGGTACTTTGCAGTACCCGCCTGACTGGCTACCATGTTCCGGTATTTAACCGGTAATTGAGAGCCTGTTCCCTACTAGACTTGTGACTTGGTTACATCATCACTTATTTTCAGCAAACCCATGCGAAAAACCTTAGTCCGAACCTACATGGATAGGGACTCGGTCAATGAACGTGTGCAATTTAATTAAGAGACGCAAATAGTCGTGTACAAAACAACCGGCTGTGACCGGACATTCCGGCTATCCATTTCATAATAATTGAAATTGTGTATCCATCCGGGTACACAATATTTTTAGCTTATTCAACTAGTTTTGTCAATGAATAAGCAAGAAATTAAATTGAAAGACAGATGCTCAAAATGATGATTGGTTCAAATTTATAAATTGGGTTTGTTTTCTAGTATTATTTAAGAATTAAACCCAAACAATTATCAATCGTTTCCATAGATGTAGCCTCGGAAACAGATTTCAATTTAAACTTAAAACATTTAGAATCAACTATTAATTAATTTAGCTGTTCATAGTCAAGATGGTATCGAATTTAACACCAACAAGCTAAACAATCAGAAATTCTGTGCAAATTAATTTGAAAACTGTATTAAATTACATCGGTGTTAAATGTTACAATAATTGTTATTATTGAAAATGTTTGATCTCGTTTTTTAAACGCAGACAGACGCATACTATAACAAAATTACCAAAATAAAAATCTCTGCACAAGTACACCTTGCAAACTTATGTAGGTATTTTTTTTTGTGAAAATAGCCACAAAAGTAGTTGTATACAAACATGTTTAATATAGAAAAGCGTTTCTTGCCGGTTTTTTAAAGTTTAAGTATGAAATCTGAATCGGTGGAAACTTCAAAAGTTACTTTGACCTTAATAAGTGCCCTCGATAAACAAAACAAATATTTTTGAATTTTGATATCTTATATAAATTTAATTAAAACTAAATGAATCGTAAACCACTGAAACTAATTAGTTTCTAATTATCGTAAACCAAGGCTTTAAAAGTTAAGCTAAAAACAAGAGCAAAACAATCAAAAAGTTGCAAGACAGAGTTCCTAAGATCAAACCACGCGTAAACAGTTTTGTTTCAATATAATGTTAATGAAAACGCACATTTTCCCTCTCACACGGAATATTTACTTAATAAGGTAGAGCTAGGGGTGATAATAACATATATGGCATTTTGAAGCCATCTTTTAAAAACATATTTAAGTGAAACCTCTAATTTTTTATTTTTCTGTCCACAGAGAGCGCAGCGAGAGACGAGGCCTAGACAAATGGATTCTGTATTATATTGTATAACTTAAAAATTATTACAACCGTCATATCTATAGGTACAACATGTCTGTCCTTCTTCTAATTGTACTCTAGATTTTCTGTAACTCTTTAAATATCAGAAAAAAATATGTATATGTCAAAAAATACTTGAAAAAATTGTGTATGAACCCTCAAACTATTTATGTTTTCTAATCTGATAGTAAAAACTGTATTTACTTCAATAAAATGAGTTTTGAAATGTAACGTGAATTTTAAAAATACCTTTTTCGATTCATGTACTTATGAGTTATTTAATTCCGTTCACTCCCAACCAGTGAATGGAATTAATCGTTTGTCGGTCGCAGTTCCTATTATTTACATTCAGATATCAGTTCTCAGTGTAACAATCTCTTTTAAGGTTATTTTAAGAGGAGCGTCGATTATTTTTTAACTTGATTTATCTTCTGTTTTTTTTTATTATTTATATCCACTTTACCCTTCGTCCTTTCAACAAAAAACTTAAAATTCACGTACAAATATAGCTCTTACAGCGTCACCTTCTAGAGTCTCTAACTACTTGGCATATATACTACACTTTTACTATAAGTAGTAAGATGTTTATTTTTACTATATTTGATATAAGTGTGTTAGCGTTACGTTGGGCGGTGTAACTATATACATATAGCTAGTTAGTTGAATTAATTATTGTAAACTAATTGTATTTTATTAGTAAAGTTGATGTAAATTATAACAAAGGCTTCGGAAGAAGTTCACGTTTGTCCAATAAAAGTTTATTCGGAAGCCAACATTGGTTTTATTTATATCATTTCGGAAGGTAAATTGTTTTTTTAAGGAAATGAAACTTGGGTCTTTGTTGTCCTTTTTCAATATTGTATCAGAACAATCTGGTGACAAAATGGTTGAAGCTTAAGTAATGTTTATTATAAACCTCCCTGTCTGCACTGGTATACTTTTACAATAGGTGATTTCTACTTCGTGCTCATTATCGCCGAGGGCTGCCACGCTTTAATAACGAGACCAACATTCCATCGAAGATATTTAAGTGCCAATGTGACAAGTTTCATTTTAAAACAAAGAAACATCAATATTTTAATGGCGGGTATCGAACCTAGGACCTCCAGGTCTCTGTCCGAGCTTTAGACGACTCGACCACTGAGGCGAATTTATGTAATTTGTACCTGTATATTCCGGCAGGCAGCTACCAGATAATGAACTAACCGAAATTATTTAAAAAAATTACGACGGATGCTTTGTGATATGGAGAGAGCTAGCCTAGAGAGGAAGTTATGGCGAATAAAACACAGGTCTGACTGATAAATATAAATATCCTGATAATTTTTTTTACACACGCTTCTTTTTTTTTGTATGCCACTTGGGCCGACAAACAAGCAGACGCTCCACCTGATGGTAAGTGGTCACCGCCGCCTATGGACATTTGCAACACTAGGAGCATCGCCAATGCGTTGTCGACCCTGAGACGTGAAGTTGTTAAGTCTCATGTGCATGTAATTTCACCGGCCCCGCTTACTGATCTTTGGTCTAAAATTAAACCCAGTACCCTTGTACTGTTTCTACTATGGCAACCAGATAACTATACCGCTTATTGAAATACAAACATATATAGATATTTTTACCAAGACACTAAACAAACACACAAATGTTTGTCTGGGTGACAGTCGAATCCACAACCTGTGGCCTGGTAGCCAGGGTTTAAAACCAACTAGCCTGCCATACTGATACAATAAACCCACACTATTTATATTGGCATATTGGATGCATGAAAGTGGCCGTTTGTGTGGCCCTTCACACAAACGGAACGAGATGTCCCCTACTTCCCCCTTTTCCCTCTTTTCCCCCCTCTTTCCCAAACGATGTGATTCACATGATTTATGAAATATTGAACTGTCATCTACAAGGCTACGATCAAAGATGTAACGAAATTGTAGGTCACAAGCTAAATGCTTCTTGAAATAGCACATGTGACTTGACATGTTATTATAAATTCAAAGAAAACCGATAAAAACACGTCGCAAATTGACACAAATTATATTTTGTAATATACAAATTAAAAAAATGAGAGGCATTTTAAAGGTAGCTTATTGGAAGGCAAGCCACTTCACTTCTGATATAATAATATTGTCAGTGAGACAAAAAAACAAAGAGAAACTGTTTTGGAAAGAGTAATTTTTAGTTTCGTGCCGGCTTTTCTCAGTAAAAACACCTTTCGTATCGGTATTAGAGACCGATTATTCGTAAGTACTTGTGAAGGCCTATTTAAATAAATATTTCCTTTAATTTCCACTAAAGTTTTCACTGATTCGAAAATCAGCGTACAACTATCAAGAAACTTAGCGACTCTATTTTTTAGCTCTTACTTCTTTAATCGGAGACAGTTGCGGCTGAATCCGTGAAGTACAAACGAAATTATGGGGAACCCATTTTGTTGAGCTTTTAAACATTTCTCCCATTGTCCTGTTTCCTCTGACATAATCACAAAACGCTCCGTCTGTCAGGACAACAATGTGTTGTAGAACAAACGCATGCAGATTTTTTAATGTTGGATTTTATTTTCCCGAAATTCAACGCAAATCACTGTTATTGTTGGATAAAAGTTGATGTTTTAACGTGAAACAATTGTATAAAGGGCTTACTAAACGGTTTACTGACGGTCTGTCTCTTTGTTGTTGCTAAAATAGTACGTTTTAGAGTTACTCATGAGAGAATAAGCACAGAATTTTCTTAAACAGTAAAATTTCTTTGTTACTTTATATCACATCGATAAGGCGAAAAAAAGCCTATCTAAAGGTAAGCTTGTAACTTAAAAAAAGAAAATCAAATTCACCTAAAGGTGGTCCCCTTACATTTGATACCCATGACATGGAGCTGTTGATGAATTAGTTGACAACCATCTTGTAGCGCCCGCCATATTGGATTTAGAATGACGTCACTCAGCTAATCGTACAATGTTTGAAAATCGGTTTCTAGATTTGACCCTAACGGTGATGAGCCTAACTTATAAGTAGAGTTAAATATAAGCTTATTTACAATTATATAATTCTAGTAACCTGCCCCAGCTTTGGCTTATAACCTTCCGAAATAAGTTCTCAAAATTATGGTAAGGACTGCATGTTAAACCGTTTTTGTAGAAGCGTAGTCAAATATTTTATTTATTGCTTTTCTATTTATACTATTACTGGCTGCGCCCTGCAGATTTACCAGCTTTCAATCCTGGTTATTAACCTTCCTCTAGAATTACTCTACATATTGCTGAAAACTGCATTAAAATCCGCTGCATAGTTTACGATTCTATAAAGGATATACAGACAAACATTCATTTATATATATATATATATATATATATAAATGAATGTTATATGTATATATATAGATAATACTATAATAAACAGAGAAGATAACTTTGTAAGGTTGTATGTGTGCGGTGGGTAACCCGAACCAAGGCACTTATTTAACCGAGAGCCAGTTCCTTCAAAGCTTTCTGGTTGCAACTTCTTGCCACATCACCACTTAATCTGGATTCGTATATGAAATCAATCCTCTAAATAGAACAGACTTGCCCATTACCCCTGAAGTGGGAGGCAGGACTCAATGATGAGATACATTCCACCGACGATATTTTAAGCCAGTCGCCGTCTCTCGGACCCTGTACCAATATGGGACATATTCTAAACAATAAACATTTATTTTACCTCGTCCTACTCGAGATCGGTACCCTGTACCTCCGTTTTTAGCCGAGCTTTATCACCGAGGCGATGAAACAATCGAACAAATAAATATGCTAAAAATAACGTTTGGAACCGGACCAATCACCCAGCCAGTTTCAATCCTGACGAGTGGTGGAGTAACCAAATAGAGCCCCTGTATCACTCCCATGCAATCCGTCTGATTTGTGTGCTCCGTGTAGTTTGCCCATCCCGAGTATTAGTGTACCTACACTGTGTACTGTGTACACGCACTTGACACGAAACAGATAAGCACAAAGACTAAACATACAACCTTTGCCTTTTGGTAATTTTAGTGGTCATGAAGAGTCTCTATTAGCAAGGGTGTTGGAACACACTGTGCGACAGATTTTCAACTTGAGGGTCGTAACTGCCAGGCGGCAGCGTCCACCGTTTCCGTTTCCACCGTTCTATGGCCTCATCACGATATTTTCTTTCACCGAAAACTCTGTATCATCCGTTCAACTAGGTGTAATGTTTTTGGGTTAGCGTAACTAGACCTTCTGGTGTCTATCTGTTCTGTGCACTGCACGCCACAGGCAGACGGAATACACAACAATATTTGTATAAGTTCATAAACGGCTTCGCGAATAGAACCATTACGATTATTGTTTCGTGTACTACATACGATTTGTCAGTTCGCTGATTCCGTTTGAATGATCCATATATTTACATGGTTAATGAGACAGGCTTCACGTGTCTAATTGTGAATTCTCGGAAAAGTTGTATCTTTGAATTCTGGTTTAATATTTGAACATGCCGGAGGATATGACTAGCAATTTTGAAACGTTATGGCTTATGTATCTACTCGTTTATCTATGCTTCAATATATCTATTAATGTAGATATCTATATAAGTATTTAAAATATTGTTTGCCGTATTAAACTTTAAGTTTTTATTTAAGGTATATTAGGTAGCTAGTAAGCTACCGTCACGCAGTTTCGCGCGCGGTCTAATTTTGATATTCAGGGATTAGAATATAGCCTATGTCACTCGGAAATAGTAAAGCTTTCTATCAGTGTAACAAATTTGAAAACGAGTACGTAGTTTCAGGCCTACATCCAAACTAATGAACCTGTCTTTTTGTTATATCTAATAGATGGTCTAGTGCCATGATAGAGCTGAATAAATGACTTCGTACATAACACATGATTTTTATTACATTGTAAAATCATTCTTCTATAATTATAATAAAAAAGGTAATTTCTGCACGCTGTTAGGCTATAACTAAAGTCTGAATTTTAGTGACAGTGTCAGCAGCTGGACCCTGATATAACCTGCCTTTGTATAGTCTAAGGAGTCTACGGAGACAAATAATGACTTTTTATTTTTATGTAAAATAAAACCTCATTTCTAACTAAATATTTAAAAAAAACTCAACGAAAGCAGCTATTATTTAGCTACAACATTTCCATCAGAAACAATTAACAAACTCTTAGCAAATGAAACGAATATAGCGTCTCGGAATGTGTAGCTTTCTTGTTACAGAAAGTATAAAATACCAGCCAAGTCAATGTCAGACCGCGTGCGTTGTGTGGGATTCCATATCATGTCTTAAGTATCAAGTTTTAGTTTACGATATAAATTTTATTGAAACCAAAAAGTTACTTTCTAATGCAACATTTTACAATTACATCATTATTATTAGGATGATAGTTATAATTTTACTATTTCAACATCTTTGTTTATAACTTACACCGTTCCGTTCGCTCCATGAATTATCAATTGAAATTTTAACTTGTTTTTCTCATAGTAAGTGAATTGTATTCTGTTTTTGAGAAATAAATGCCTTAAAAACAAATTTGCAGTCATCTTCGTCCGAACCTAGAAGCATTTTTAGTCTATAGCTCATTCATTCGTAGTGATTTTCGCCCATTTCATGGAACACGATGTCATGTCTCGTTAAAAATGGAAATGATTCAACACCTAAGAAAAGTTAAAACAGGCTTTCGTTAAGGAATTTATTAACATATCTTAGAGTACCTACCCTGCCGACTTGCCGCGGCTGGACTCGCCCGCGCCACGTCCCGATATATCAAATTATGTAAAAGAAACCTTTATACACTTGTATTATGATTGATACTCGCGTCCCCGAGGAATGTGACCCTCTCCCGGGATTAAAACCTCGCCATAGACTATCTGCCTATGTGCCAAAATCGGTTTAGTCGAATTATCTTATTTATAATATTAGTTCCTACTACTACGTTACATAAAGAGGTAATGTTACTGCATTCAATAGAACCAATAAATATTGTTCGATAGGTATCTTATTCCACATATAAGACTTCTTTATGGGAAAGAAGATATGTGAGCCTATGTCTATTACATTGCATACATCCATATAAATTAACCAAAATTCCAAAACATACAATTATTTTTAATATCATTCTTAAATATAATAAAGACTTCTATAATAATAATAATAATCATTTATTCACATAAAATTTTTTTTAAATACGAATACAATTTACTGCGGTCCCTGCACTAAGCACAGCTTGTATCGCAGGAGACCAACAACCGGTTACCACTATTATTTACGGTCACTCAGTTCGATCAAATTTCAAAAATAAAAATAAATGATACAATATAGTTTTAATTATTTAACTACAATCTTAAATAAAATTTATAATTGGCCGTATTTTGTGCTGAAAGGTAGGTTTTGGGGGTGTGAATATTGTGTAAGTGAGAAGTGTGTATTTGGGTGTGTGTGTGTGAGTGTATGTTATGTGGGTGAAGGAGTATAACTGAAGACTTCAAGTCCCTGTCAGCAAGATATTTTCAATTTGGAGATAATCCAGTTTCATTAGCCAGTGTTCAATTTCCTGTTTAGCCTTTTGTGTTGTGAGTTTAAAAACGTTTTGAACTTTACAGCATGTGATGTTATACACGAATGGATGTAGAAATTTGGGAAGTCGTTTGGCAAAGGCAGTGCGAGCCATGGGAACCGGTATTCTGTAGACTCTGCGTTTCGTAAGGCAGTCGAAGTCAGGCGATGCTAGGACTGTCTTGTGCATCTTTAAGGCAGATCTCAGAATGAACAGCTGTCGTACGCGTAGGACTTTGCACTCAGCGTACAGTTCGTCGGTACTGTATCTATAGGGTTTTTTTAGCATCACCTTAAGTACGGCTCGTTGTGCTCTCTCCAAACATATCATGTTAGTCTTGGCGGCGCCGCCCCAAACAGTGATGCAATATATTAAGGCAGATTGACATATGGCTTTATATACCAATTTTAGGGTGTGTTTATCGGCTGAGTGTTGAAGACTTTTCATGATGTGGATTGACTTACGGATGCGCTTGGCAAGGTGGGTAATGTGATTTTTAAAGGATAGATTTTCGTCGACTATCACACCAAGATACTTAATGCTGGATGTGCGAGTGATCACTTCGCAGTCGCATAGTGAGGATGTCTGGGGCACTGAACCGCATGAGTGAAGCCTTAGAGAATTGGCTGCTGGTGGCTGTGATACTTTTGTTTTGTGAAAAGAAATATATTGCGTTTTTGACAGATTTAGCGTTAATAGGTTTTTGTGAAGCCATGCGCCAACCTTTGAGATGCCGCGGTTCGCTGATTCAAAAACTTTGTCCCAGGATGAGCCCCGGAATAAGACAACCGTGTCATCTGCATAACAAATAAACTCTGCACCACCCAGTTCAAGGTCGAGCAAGTCACTCATATACATAATGAACAGCGTAGGGCCCAATATACTTCCCTGCGGCACCCCAAAGTTGACTGGGAGCTGACCACTCTTACTCTCTCCCACTCTTACCCTCTGCTGCCTATTTGAAAGGTAACTACTAAACCAGTTATGAGCTATTCCTCTAATACCAAAGAAGTCAAGTTTTTCCAGAAGTATAGGAAGAGACACGGTGTCAAACGCACGGGCTAGATCTAGAAATACTCCAATACAGTTTTGATTCGCGTCCACTGCCGAAGAGACAAAGTCAGTTAAAAGCAACAAAGCGTCTTCCGCAGATCGGCCTCGTCTGAAACCGTATTGCCGGTCCGGTAGAAGGTAATTTTTTTTTCCAGATACTGGATAAGTCTCTTATTCACAATTTTTTCTAGCAGCTTAGAAAAGATACAAAGCAGAGAAATGGGACGATAGTTACATGGCATGCTTTTATCGCCATTTTTATAGATCGGTACGACCATTGCAACCTTCCAGCAGTCAGGAAATACACCTGACGATAGACTCAGATTAAAAACGTGGGTTAGTGGCCCAGTTATAATAGGTTTCAGTTGTTTGATCAGCGAAGAGGTACAGCCATCATAACCCGGGGCACTTTCCAGTTTCAGGTCAGATATAAGGTTATCGACTTCATTTTCATCAGTAGGGGACATGAAAAGTGAGTCAGGGGGTGATTTAGTTAGCTTGACAGTGGCTGCCAATGCTTGTTCGGTAGACGATAATTTTTCTAGGTTAATATTTGCAAGACTTTTACCAACATTTGCAAAGAACTCGTTGCAGTAATTTAAGGATGAGATAACATCTGGTTTAGAATTTGTTAGTTCGGTCGGTTCACTATGTTTTTTATTCAAATAGCAGATATCTTTGATCGCTGACCAGAGCTTTTTTGGGTCATTTTTGTTTGTAGCAAGGCTTTGACTCTCAAAGTGAAATTTGAGATTTTGTAACAGTGAGTTAAGAAAGTTGCGATATCTTTTATATGTGATTTGGGCGATTTCATTTGTTGGATTTTTCTTAGCTACTAGGTGTAGTCTGTCTCTGTTTCTCTGGCATTTCATCAAACCAGGGGTAATCCATGGCTTGAGGTTGAATTTAGAGCGGCTCAAAACTATTTGTTTGGTGTGGTTAGTGATCGCGTCATTAATGTATTCATTAAAGACTGCTTCTGCCTGGTTAACATTTTGGGTTTCAGTAACTCGAGACCAGTCTAGTGTACTCAATTGTTTCACCACCCCATCGATATCTAATTTTGACCGAGTACGCTTATAGCGTGGTATTTGACGTTGAACTGACATTCCAAGAATACATATGTCGTGATCTGTGACGTCGGAGGAACAAACCAAGCCCAGTGCGTTTGCTGTATTCTTTATAAATATATGATCAAGACAAGCCTCTCCTCTTGTTGGTTTAGTAATAGCTGAAAGTAGTTTATGTTCATACAACATGCTTAAATAGTTGTTGCAGTGATCATTTTGATTATTTTCACACAAATCTATATTTATGTCTCCAGCAATTATTATGTTCTTGATGGGACCAGCTTCAAGTAGTACTTTGTGTAAAGAACCGATAAAGCTCTCGGTGTTAGTAAAAGAGGGAGATCTGTAAATACCAAAAATAAGGAAATCGTTACTCAGATAAATTTCTAGACAGTTACAGTCCTCGCAAGGTGATTCTTTGACGTTTGCAGTCCAAGTACCTTTAACGTAGGCGGTGACGCCACCACTCTTGTTTATGTATTTGTTTGTATGATAAGCATTGTATCCCGGTATTTCTGGAATCGTGGAACTATCAGATAACCAGCACTCGGTTAAAATAATCGTATCAAAAAGTATGTCTATACGTTTTAATGATACCATGAATGCATCAAAATTTTTATGTAGGCTTCTAATATTAAGAGTAAGTACTTTAAAATTATATTTATGCGACAGGAATTTACCACAGGCATCTAGGCTCTCAAGAGAAAGACAATTCACGGTTAGAGTTTCATCTAGATCATTAATAACTAGGTCCACTTGTTTGAGTTAATAAAATAATTAAAAGTTAATCTTGAGACTACTAGCAGACTGACCCTACTCGAGAGCGCTAAAATGCTGGTGGCATTGTCTTCAGTTATGTGTACGTGTGAAATCTGAAAAAGTGTTAAGTGTTTAAATATTGTGTGAAGGGCCGAGATCAAACATTTAAAATTAAATATTGTTAATAAGGAAAGTTTAAAAATAATTAAGATATTAAAAATAAAAATACAATACAATGTTGAGGTGATTAGTTGGTTACTTCTAGTTTTGTACAACAGATACCTATCATATATTTGCTGGAGGCCCTGGAGGGGGCGGCTGGGGGGGGCCAACCTTGTTGTCCAAGTCCATTGATGAAACAATTTTAATTGCTGGCTTGCCCTCAGACTTCCGTACAAGGATAGAACCGTTGCGAATCCAGCAAAATTTAAAACTGGAAGAGGCGGTTCGACGTCTGGCTTCCCGAAATAACTGGCGATTTTCTTTCGTAAGTCTTTCATTGAAGTATATATTTTCCGGAGTACCTTCCACTATTCCTTCTGAGGTTAAGTTCCGCCTACCTTTAGCGGCGCTTATCAACTCATCTCGTTTCCGTCTCCGTACTAACTTCACTACAATGTTGCGAGGCATTTTATTAACGGGTGAAATTTGTTTTCCGATTCGTGTTTTGAAGCCAACTCGTGAGATACTATCAATATCAGCTTCAGCTAGGTCAACTCCGATTTTATTTGAGGTTATTTTTAGAATGTAATCCAGGTTTTCATTCTCCATTTCAGGAAGTCCTACAATTTCCAGCTCATTCCTCATGCTGTCTTGTTCCCTCCATGCTATTTGTTGTTGGAGCTGCCCTACTGTTGATTTAAGATAGTCTATTTCCTGATTTGCATCTTGTAGCTTCTTGGCATATTCTTTCATAGTTTCGTTTAACGTGTCTGACATAGAGGTCACCTGGGTTTTTATGTCGTTATTCTGCGATTTTAACTCAGACATTTCCTGTCTCATATACCGCATTTTTTCTAATATTAAATGCATTTCGCCAGAGACCTGTTGATTATCTTCAGTAATTTTTAATTTCAAACCGGGTTTAGGGCGACTCCCGCGAGACATGTTAATATTTCCGCTAGTCTTGAATGAGGGATCGCTTGACTCTTTGCTCACCGCAGAAGCGCTCGAACCACGCACAGGAGTGCTGTTGTTTATATTTTTAGGTTGTGCACATACACAGGAAGGGCAATGCCAATGACTAATGAATTTTTCAGATAGTTTATCAAAATTTTCCACAGTCATATTTATGCAAATAAGGTCATATGTACCTTTACAATTTGAACATTCCATGTAGTACCGACCTTTAATAGGCTTGCCGCATCCTCCGCACGTAGCTTCCATATTTTGTGGGTATTCGAACAACAAACCGACGACACCGAGGCACAGGCACCAAGCGTAGTGGCACGGATGAATCACTGGATCGTGCGAAGCGCGAGTTGTCGTAGGTCAGTTATGCCAGCCGTTAATGAACAATTTTAAAATGTTTTTTGTTATATTTTCTGATATACCGGGAATTTAGAATCACGGTTTTCACTATAATATTAAAGGGATTTATAGCAATCCACTGATACTAAACACTAATCATGATTTGCACTTTTAACAAACAATTTTGAATATTGATAACGGAGAGGGCGACAAAGAGTGTGAGTCGAACTGAGATTCGTCGATGATCTAAAGAAGTGTTTGTCTCAAATAGACTCTACTCTATAATTGGCGCAGTGAAATAATATATTCTGGATTAACGTGTAGGATACATTTTTTCGCAGAGAAAGTAAGATACTTCGAGAATGAGTCTGAATAAATAAAATTTGAATTAGCACTTTCGGTTGTGTAGTGAATACGACTAAATTGCATCGCACATTGTTCGAACAAGAAAGCGCACTCAATCCGCGATATTACCCACTATTACAATGGACATCGTTATCGATACTCCGATTCCGATATCGCTGTTATGACGTCACCGGAGCGACCACTCCGCTTTATCGCCACGGTATCGTTTCACACCGAGACACGGCCTGCGAGGACCATAAAGCTTTGCGACCACTTGTAGACGTGCCATTAGACAAAAACTTATTCTAGCATTTGCTTTCACTATTATTGTATCGGAATATTGGAATATCCATTTTCAACGTACTGTAAATGTAGTCAGGATATACCTACTACAAATACTACTGTTTTTAACTTTTTTACATCCAGATATAAAAGAAACAGACATGTTTATTTTCAGGAATGATCGCCCTCGCAGCCCTATTGAAGTGAGCGACACGAGCGTGTCACACGACGCCGCCGCGAGCAAGCCCTCACCGAGCAGAACTTACTTAACTTTGATACACATCAAAATTATAATATTCCTAAATTCATTTCTTTTACTTCTAAGACATCCTTAAAGGCCGAACGCTTAGTATTAGTTAAGTGGTTTTTGTGTAACTTTAATAATTCTCTCAATGTACAATCTATGTTATTATACCAACACTGGCGTAACATTTCGGGAGCCTCCAGAGCTTTTTGGCCACCGGCTGAAATCCTAACAACGTAACATAATACGTTCGGTTGTTTTACAGCACTGGACTCCTAGTCTAATTGGGGACGTCCACAGGCACACAGGCTAGTAAATAAATGCCCACAAGTGGACAAAGGGTGTCCAATACCGTACAATATAATAGTGGGAAGTATTGTACATATGAGCCGCAGAGTGAGCCGCACTGGCAAATTGCTCCTATTTTATTTGAAGCTGGAATTTCGCTATGTAATTTAATATTGCCTATTTCATACAGGTACAGTGCGTGGATTATGGAACGTTGCATTCAATATTCATTTGAAACAACCAGCATTTTCGACAGTGTCAGAAATCGTCCCGCTACCATATATAATCGGTTTCAAATTGCAACTTATTGCAACGAGCTTAAAGATTAGATTCATTTTTCAGCTTATGCCCTAGAAGGACACTTCAATGAAGGTCAAAGCTGCTGAAGTTACAACCGGATTGGAAGTCTTCTTTTCATTAACTCTTTATAAACTTGTGTTTGATCACAATCTCACCATGAGCAATGGCCCGAAGCCTGAGCACAAGGCACAAAGCCTAGAAGACAACCTTCAACTGAGAATACCGGCTAGAAACACATTTTCTACATTTATCTATTTTTACAGGCCAGTTGGCTTGGTGGTTAGCGCTTTGGCTGCCAAACCGAAGGTCGCGGGTTCGATTCCCACTCAGGACAAACATTTGTGTGCATGAACATGTCTGTTTGTTCTGTGTCTGGTTGTAAATATCTATTTATATTTAGAAAAAAAAATAGTATATCAGTTATCTGGTTTCCATAGTACAAGCTCTGCTTAGTTTGGGATCAGATGGCAGTGTGTAAAAATGTCCCAGGATATTTATTATTATTTATTATCTACATTTTTATATGTTTTTTGCAGTCGGACAAATAATGGATATTTTACTATTAAAATTCAATAATCCAAAATACTTACGTATTAAGCCCGTGAGTGTGGTTAAACTAATTAAATGGACCGCTAAATGCACAAATATATTTATCTACTGCAACTGCTATAGCACCGCTAGCTTCAATATTCCCGAGTGACATAGGCTAATATTTTACCCCGAAATAACAAATTCTCTCTGTAACGTGGGTGAAACAAATTGAAAACAATACACTACAATATGACCAATTTATAGCAAATCCAAATGCGCGTGCACGAACGTTATAGTTACATCGAAAACATAACAGTAAAATGAAATTGTTGGACGCAAATTTCACAATATACCAACGAAACGCGCGATGTAAAAATCTACGTTTGTACATTTTGTTATGGAGTATGTTCGGAATTTCTCTACGCGACTGGGTCCGACATTAGAACATTTACTCATCTGAAGCGATGGACATAGTTCGTAGTAATCTAATAGCTCGAAGAATTGAGAACCGATGGGGAAAGATGGTCTTACAATTTAAATGAGCTTCCGAATCATAAACTTTGAAATTATGAAGCAATTTCTCAACTCACGACAAACATCACAAGAGCCGTGGTTGAAATATTTAGTTCATTATTAGTCAGAGACAAATACTGGAATTTAATAAACACCCAACATTGGCTAACTAACATACCATATTTTACGCTTTCTTCTTTCTGTACCTACCCAATTCATTTAATTACATTAAAGCATATTTTTTTATTCTTTTCTGAACATCTACTGAGGATAAGATTTATTTTTTGATGTACCTTGCGCCCTTTTGTTTGTCTTGTTATAAAAAGTACCTCCTTATGTTCATTCAGAACCTATTCTATCCCTGATCAAAATTACATTACTATCGGTTTAGCTCCTATAGAGTTTAATGTTAGCAAACACATCTATAGATTGTCTTTCCCATTTATAATTTAAATTAATAATAATAAATATCCCGGGACACACTCAGCCATCTGATCCCAAAATAAGCAGAGCTTGTAACTATGTACAACAGATGCACAATTTTTTTTTAATACATACTTATACAGATATTTACTTATACACCCTGGCACAGAACAAACAGACATGTTCATGCACAACAGACATATTCATGCTCACAAATGTTTGTTCTAGGTGGGAATCGAACCCGCAACCTTCGGCTTAGCAGTCAGAGTCGCTAACCACCTAGCCGACTGGCGAGCTATGTCGAGTGTAAATCTATATCTGATACACGTGTATCTATTGACGTAAATAATATTTTTGACGGATTCGTTAATTGTCGCCGCTAATCATACGTTCTGTTCACGGACACTTTAATACCTCACTCTGAATTCATTCCATGATTTTTCGTTTCAATAAAATGCGCTAATTACCTATTTCGTTTCCATGTAACATGTCGTGACTTTTAATTGTATGATTTGTATAATGACAGGTCGGTTGGCTTAGCGGTTAGAGACCCGGAGCACAAGGCTACAGGACGGGGGTTCGATAATTTGTGGGTCCTACCCAGGACAAGCAATTAAATGCAAGAACATGTCCGTTTGTACTGTTCTTGTGTAAATATCTATATAAGAATGTGTAACATTTGTATAATATATCAGTTATCTGGTTGCAATAGTACAAGCTCTGCTTAGTTTCAGGTGGCTATTTGTACAAAACGCCACAAGATATTTATTTATTTATTTACTTGGTTGGTGGATGGATATATTTAAAACTTCCACCAATTTTCATCAAAAAGTATTATTAAGTCGACGCCTACATAATTTCTACATAATCTCAGTATTTAATATTATAAACATAAAACAAAATTACTTTTCTATTCATGTGCCTACAAAAATAGATTAAAAATATGAAGGCATAACGGCCATAATTAATATTGGAACTCGATCTAACATCTTGACGTAGATTTTTGACATCCCCTTCATACATATATATTTTTAAAGTAGTAGAGCTCTTAGTGCAGAGTTCGTCCGGAGTTCGGGAAGTACTACCACCTTACCCATTTCCGCCGTGAAGCAGTAGTGCACTTGTATTACTGTGTTTCGGTTAGAAAGGTAAGGGGGCCGGTGTAATTACAGGCACATGAGACTTAACAACTTCACGTCTCAGGGTCGGCAACGCATTGGCGATGCTCCTAGTGTTGCAAATATCCATAGGCGGCGGTGACCACTTACCATCAGGTGGACCGTCTGCTTGTTTGTCGGCCCAAGAGGCATAAAAAAAAAATACAGATTTCTGTCAAAAAGAATATTAATCCAAAGATATAGATTTAGTTATTAGAAAACAAATTGCCTTGGTGGTTAGAGACTGTAACACTGGTCGTGGGTTCGATTTCCATCCGGGAAAAATATTTGTGTGCATGGACGTGTATGTTTGTTCAGTGTCTATTTATATAAGTGACAGCTGTCCCCTGCGGTTTCAATCGCGTTCCCTAGTGATGTAACATTTTCCCGGCACAAAAAGTATTATATATTATGTTACCTCTAATACCTCCAAGAATATGTGTACATAGTTTTATGACGATCGGTTAAGTAGTTTTCGCGTGAAAGCGTAACAAACAAACTTACATTCAAATTTATAATATTAGTGAGGATTATATAAATGAAAAAGAAAACAATATAGATTACGGTTATCACATACAAGTAGGAACCAGTATTCGGAGTTTGAAATCAGATGGCCACGTGTATAGAATCTCACTGGATATTTATTTATCAATCCAGAGGTATAAATTTTGTAAATAGACAATGTGTTTTATTATATGATACCTGCCTAAGAATATCCGATGACTGCATTTACGTAATTTATTAGACATGCATACGGGCTTAATATATTAGGTATATAGGCAGTGCTTGCAATTTCGAACGCTTGATAATTTTAATTTTTTCGTAAGTTTGTTTTGTCTAAGTAAAGCCTATATCTTGCCCGAAGCCAGTCAATCGCATTCAGGTTTTGGCACATATTTTTAATGTAGTACAGACACGACGGTTCTAGTGCTTTAATAAAGTAAAGTTAGATAATAGATATGAACTTATATGACTCTCTTCTTCAATCATGTACTTACATATATTCAAATTCACAGTTTTAAGGTGTGACGAATAAATCAAATTATTAAATAATTTAAATTATTCGTAAGCGTGTAATATGGCGGAGTGAAGCCAAACCCGTGTTGCGAAGTATTTAAATTGCTAAATGGCAAAAGTTCCTGAATTCACGGATCGCCAAATGCTCTAGGCATCCGGGGACAGGACAGGGCGCTGTGTTGTAATTAATATGTATACTCTGTCTAAATGTTCCCGTGATAGAGATCGGCCTTGCATTAATTATCTATTATGCTTATGCATAAATTACAATAACCTAGAATATAATTATATCGTTTTTTTATTTGTAGATTATTGCTTTCTTTATTAGTTTAAGTGGCCGCGACGAAACATCCTCCCCGAGTTAGTATCATTTTCTTTACAGAATCGAGCCCCTGATTTGATGATTTTTGCGTATATTTCTCTACCCTTATTTATAGACCCTTATTATTTCATAGACAGAGTTGCCGTGCTGTAATAGTGTGGAGTAACAGTACTGGGGAATTGTCGTATAATTATGACAGAATCTAGGATATTTGTAATGTACACTAATATTATAAATTATGAAGGAGATATGCATTTTTTTAAATGAAGAAGCTCAAAACGACTGGAGCGATTTTAATAATTCATTCACAACTAGAATGCTATTTTATCCAGAAGTAACATATGCTATGTTCTTAGGATCCTTGGAGAACGCAGGTGAAACCGCAGAACGTAAGCTAGTTTAATATACAGGTCTTCAAAAGCACCTGTGCCTCTTTATTTTACTACAACTTCATAACTTAATTAATTAAGAATGTAATAAAAATAACACAATGTCTTAAATGTAAACTACATTTAGTTAATGAAGCCATCAACCAATGCATACCACAATAGCAACAGAATGGCTTGGAGCATAACTCAGCCGGCCACAAAGCTTTGGTTAGTCCTACTTGCAGCTAAGTGATCTGTAGTGCAGTCAATAACTGAATTACCCGAACTATAATTGAGACGACGGGTTAGTGTTGAGGGTAGATACCATGAAGGCTAAGTTACAGGTAGTGCGTTGGATTCAAAATTCAAAATTCAAAACCATTTATTCAGTTTAGGCCCTCAGAAGGCACTTAAGAAGGTCAAATTTAAAGTTACTGAAGCTACTACCGGTTCGGAAGCCAGCCTTCAACTGAGAAGAACCGGCAAGAAACTCAGCAAGGTTACATTCTTTTTTATTTTATTAAATTCTTTTTTATCTATTCTGACTTTTTGGCTATTTTATAATATAAATTATACATATTTTTATATTTAACAATTACAAAATACTTAATAAAGCTCACATTCAAAAACAAAAAAAAAACAAACAAAAAAAAGAAATAACAAGACTACAAAATAGAAAATGACAATAGTTACTTACAACTTAAATAAGAAAATTAGAGGTGCACTGTGCAGAGAGCAGCTATTTCCATACATTTTTATCTCCAATATAATGAACCACCTTGTAATACGCTTTTTCTTTCAAAACTTTCCTAATATAATTTTTAAATTTATGATCAGACATTTTGGTTACTGAAAGCGGTATCTTATTATAAAATCGAACACAATTACCAAGAAATGACTTGTTTACTTAAGTAATTCTAAAGTATGGAACAACTAACTTCTCCCTTTGTCTTCAAAAACATTCTTTGATTCTCCAAGAACATGGTAAAAATGAATTATATTGTGTTTGCTCTCTATAGATTTTGTTGCGGTTTTCACTATAATTGTACTTCGAAAGCTTTACGTGTATACATGTATATTAATATGTTCAAGCGAAGCCAGGCTGGATGGCTAGTATCTTAATCATAGATTTAACCTTACCGTACAGAAATATTTTTATTTGTTTTACAAGTAACAGCTACCATTCCACGTTCTCACTCACTTTTCCGAATGATGCGTCTGAATAAAGAAGCATTCTAATAGTAAAAGAATTATTAAAAATGCTACAGTACTTTTATTTAGAGTTTATTCCATTTATTTTCTGTACATTATAATAGTAAATAAATATGCAATATCAAAAGATATCAAGAATACCAAAGGCACAAGAGCTACAAATCTGCCATCTTGGTGTAGCTACAGGTAGATCGCTCAACTGACATTCTGCCTCAGCCTGACTTAAGTAAAATAATAAATCGATTTATAGATATCGATTTTATACAATTATATTCTTCAACGTATGCATATCACCTTAATATTTATGTTAAGATTATAGGCAGTTAATAAACGTCTCAATTACTGTACCGTTAATTACTTACAGAAACCTGCAAGACTCCATTAACCCTTCGTTCATTATATAAAGTAATAGCTTAATAGGTTATATTATACTATCAGTTAAAATTAAGGGATTTCTATCTCTTTACTTATATAAATACTAGCTGTCTCCCGCGGTTTCACCCGGGTTCCTTAGGCATGTAACATTTTTCTGAGATAAAAAATGTTTTATTGTAAAAAAAGCGCGGGGTGCATGGTGTCAATAGTTATAAATATTTAATTGACAGATATGAGAAGGATTATCATTTCGATAATATCTTCAAAAGCACCCCCCATTTTTTTTAAATAAAACATTTTTTTTCTTATTCAAACTATTAATAACTTATATTTATTAAAATTTATTTGCTGTTTTTTAGTTTTGTTTTCTATATAACGCGTGTTTTCTAGTTTTTTTAAACTATTATTTATATTTCATTTTTTTATAAAAAAAAATTAGGATAATCGGATGTTTTGATCGGATTATTGCATTGTCATCGATCTTTGACAGGTGTGCAAAGTTTGAATTAAATCTGATCGTTCAAAGTAGGACAAAATCGAGCTCAAAGGGGTCGGTTACAAACATACATACATACAGGTGAAGCTAATATAAAGCGTGTAAAAAGTATCCTATGTTACTTCTAATATCTCCAAGAATATGTGTACAAAGTTTCATGCTGATCGGTTAAGTAGTTTTCGCGTGAAAGCGTAACAAACAAACTTAATTTTTTTTTGTATGCCCCTTGGGCCGACAAACAAGCAGACGGTCCACCTGATAGTAAGTGGTCACCGCCGCCTATGGACATTTGCAACACTAGGAGCATCGCCAATGCGTTGTCGACCCTGAGACGTGAAGTTGTTAAATCTCATGTGCCTGTAATTTCACCGGCCCCCTTACCTTTCTAACCGAAACACAGTAACACAATTGCACTACTACTTCACAGCGGAAATGGGTAAGGTGGTAGTACTTCCCCGGACGAACTCTGCACTAAGAGCTCTACTACTCTAAAAATTACATTCTCTTACATTCACATTTATAATATTAATTAGTAGGGATAAATTAATATGGATATTTACATCAAACATGTCTTACAAACAGACATGTTCATGCATACAAATGTTTCTCTTGGGTGAGAATCGAACCCACACTGCGGCGTGGCACTCAGGGTCTCCAAGCCAACTGACCCGTCAAATATGAAGTAGTTATGACGTCATTTTAACGATAAAATATGCAAATTTGTACTTTAAACGAATACCGAACTAAATATACGCTGGACGATGATCCCTAATAATAAATTCCATTTAATGCAATGCATCCGTCCATTCTATTCAATAGATAACTGAACTCTGGCATACAGTGGCATTTATATTTTCACTACAAATATGGCTTACCACTCTAGAGATAGAGTTCAAAATGGTTTGACTGTGTAGGATTTATATGTTGGGATTCCAAAATAGCATGTCCCTAAATTGTTTAATTGTTAACCCGTACTTAATCTATTGCGGGGTATTGTTGGAGAGTGAAGTCGTGGGCTGTGGGCGTGGGAAGTGATGTACAGTGCAAATTTTGTAGAAGTGGATTATATCGCGTTGGTGGTCGAGGTATACAACTCGGCTAGAGGCTGGAGGTCCCGGGTTTTATTATAAGGACGGACAATGTACAACTGACAGTCTTTTTGACGGGATAATATGTACCATGCATTCCACGTTAGGATTTCAAATATCTTCAATTTTGGCCCTTGAAGAGTACATATGAGGGTCAAACCAACTGAAGTTACCTTTCCCAATCAGTTTTCCATAATAAGTATAAAATTTTGTATAGGATTTATCTTATTTTCATAGAACTTCCTTTGATTTTTTTGAGATCTGATAGCCGAGTGAGAATAATATCGCATTATACGGTCTCTAATCTCAAACTAAGGAGAACTTGTTTTTTTTTTTTATACCACATGGGCCGACAAACAAGCGGACGGTCCACCTGATGGTAAGTGGTCACCGCCGCCTATGGACATTTGCAACACCAGGGGCATCGCCAATGCGTTGTCGACCCTGAGACGTGAAGTTGTTAAGTCTTATGTGCCTGTAATTACACCGCCCCCCTTACCTTTCTAACCGAAACACAGTAATACAAGTGCACTACTGCTTCACGGCAGAAATGGGTGAGGTGGTAGTACTTACCCGGACGAACTCTGCACTAAGAGCTCTACTACTCGATAATACAATGGTAAGATAATTGATATATAGTACCATTTAAATACATCAATAACATCATTCAATATTTACACTCAGTCATCCACTTGTGTGCCAAGAGGAAGTGATATTTATTATTTCTATTAAGTAAAACATTCAAAGGCTTTCTTTGCCTCCGTAAAGTATCATCCCGAACTGGTAATTTATATCATCCCCAATATAAATTAACAGATAAGTATAATTGACGCGGCACAATCCGATTACCATCTACATAATCCCTTCTCGATTGTGGGCCCTTATCTCTGAGATACCCTACATTATTTGAGTGGATATTCGAAATAATAACTACACCCACGCGCAGGTCTTGTAGGGGCGTAAAGTCCTAAATTTGGTTAGGTGATAAAAAAATAAACATGTAAATATTCTGGGACATTCCATACACACGGCCGTCTGATTCCAAATTAAGCAGGGCTTACACTATGAAACCCAAACAACAGATATACTATATGACATGTGCTCTCAAGTTGATGTTTTCAATGATAGTCTTAATGTTTTTAGGAATTATTTGCGTAGAGAATAGATTTTTTATATTTAATTTGATGTACTTACCCCAATTATTATTATTATTTTGTGTATTTCTTTTTCTATTTTTTTAATTTGTTCTTTTAACTAATATAATGGTTTATTATTGTTATTATTATGTTTTGCTTATTAGATGCTGTGTACAGTTATAATTGGACTTCAGGTTTATATAATGTTAATTATCTAGATTTATAAGTAATACACAATCTGTTGTCTGTTTCTGTACCTATAAAATAAAATAAAATAAAATAAAAATATATAATCTTTTTTATTTCTAAATACATACATATCTAATTATTTTCCCCCGTAATGAGAAGTGATTTAGTGTGAGCGGGCGCGTTACTGGAAATCCAGTAAGAGTTGGTTAAATCGAACATGAAAACTGTCTGACGAATCGGCTTATAACTGACCGAAAGAACCGGCCAGAAACTCAGCAAGGTTAGATACAAATCATTTTTATTTTGGTTATTTTTGTCGAATGTTTAATTATTATTTAGTAATGGAGAATTAAACCATCTTGTCTGGTATAGCAACACGGATTTATTACTTTGCTTCTATGAAGTAGTGATCAATTTACAAAGGTACATACATTTATCTTCGGTATTTTAACTAATATCGGAAATAATGTATGTGAAGGATGTGTTATCTCAGAAACCACCGCACTGACTTTAAACATTCTTACACTGATAGAAAGCTACACTATTCCTTATAATTCCAGGGTACATTAAATCGGGAATGCAGTAAAACCTGCGGGGTGGCAGCTAGTTCACCATAAAGAAACAGATAGATGATGTATCATTGTACCTTTCCAAAAAAGTCATATTTAAAAAAATATCTTTATTATATAAATTTACTTGCCGGTTCTTCCCGGTTTAAGGTGGCTTTCAAATCGCTGCTAACTTAAGTAAACTTCATAAATACTTTGACTTTAAATACAAATAATATATATGCAATATCAATTAATTAGATAATAGTTGATGTCTGTTAGTTGCGGTACATCGCCGGATGTAAGAGCCATTTGTTCCAATGATGTATGTACGACAAATGTTGTACGAACAATGCTTCCGAACACGTACATAGTGCCTTTAGAAATACATCCCTACTAATATTATAAATTTGAATGTAAGTTTGTTTTTTACTCTCTCACGCGAAAACTACTTAACCGATCACTACGAAATTTTGTATATTAGGGAGGTTATGTAGTAACATAGGTTACTTTATGTGCCGAGAAAATGTTACATTCCTCAGGAACGCGGGTGAAGCCGCGGGGGACAGCTAGTATAAAATAATCCTGCAAAGATTAAATATGCGAAAGTTTCTATGTATGGATGTTTGTGACTCTTTCACGCAAAAACTACCAAAAGGATTTGGATGAAACTTGACACATGTATATAAAATGTCCTGGAATAACACATAGGATACTTTTTGTGTCGGAAAAATGGTACAATCCTCGGGAACACGACTGAAACCGCGGGGGACGGCTACTAATACATATATTCTTTCAAAATTTATTCAAAATTCAAAACCATTTATTCAGTTTAGGCCCTCAGAAGGCACTTATGAAGGTCAAATTTTAAATTACTGAAGCTACTAAACTACCTAAATTAAATTCAGTTATTCACACAATAATTGTGATCGCATACAACTTCTAACAACTAAGAATATAATAGATACGCGACAAATAATTCATTGTAAAAAGGTTGACATCGAACCTAAATAAAATAATTTCACTCAAAATCAATCATATTGTAGTATAAATGTTGAAAATTGAGTATGACAATGGGTATATTATAAATGTTAACTTGCTGAGGCTGATTTCCGACCCGGTTGTAACTTCCATAGCTTTGCCATTAATAAGTGCCCTTCTTGAGTCTAAAGCTGAAATAATTACATAAAATTTTCAAATTCAAGAAGAACGGTACAACTACAATCTTTAGCCGAAATGCTTTCAGATGGTTCAGTTTAGGTGTAAAATGTAACAAGCAGACAAATACACAAATAAACTCACTTTGCATTTATAATTTTAATAGGATAGTCTAAGTTTGGAACATGCTCACAAAAGCCTGCTTATAAGTATCCGTTTAGACGCAAAGCTTCAGTAGGGCCCTCATATATTTCGGTTGGCGAATAGACTTAGTTCTACAGTATATGAAGTAAAGGAAATACATTCTATTGCTGACGTACAAACATCTAGATTTGTTTATTTTAGTTATTTTCATAGCTTAATTTTCTTTGGCATTCTCCTTTGGGGTACCTACTTGTGCCGACATCAATAATTACAATTTGTATTCTGTGAAAGGGGGTTGTTGATTGCTCAATCTATAATATGAGTCCACCAGACTCAATGGGATAAAAAAAATAGCCTCACTCAAAGTATTAACACTAGAAACAGGCACGAGCTCACTGTACCTGTAACTTTCTCATCTACGTCTCGTCTTACGAAAGTAAAAAAATATTTTAAAGGGCAAGTATAGGTTACTTTAACAAACCACCTAAAGACACTCAAGAATTACCCGTGCATAATTTCAAGTTAAAGTTAGTAAATAATACTTTATATTTAATGAGATTTTATAATATAACTGATTATTTGAAGTATAATAACTCTTGAAAATGAATTTCTCGCTTGCCAAGCTATCTATTTAATTATTTTTATTGCGTAGTTCATTATTTTTATATTAGTTCCTTTTGTGCCTGTATAAAAAATCTTCTTCATATGAGACCCTATTTGTCGGAGTAACACAAAATTTATATAAAAATGTAGTATATCACTTATCTGGTTTCCATATTACAAGCTCTGATTGGTTTGGGATCAGATGGCTGTGTTCGAAGAATGTCCCAGGTATTTTTTTCCCAAATAGATGTAGGTAAGTTCCGCGCTAAGTCGTAAACCTTCAGAATAGAATAGAAATTATAGAAATATTGTTTATTCGTGAAGGTTCACAGGTTCTTATAAATACTATTTACATGGTTTATTAAATATATTACACATGATGATATTAAAACATAATAATTATACAAAAAAAAAATTATGGATAGCTTGTCAGACGAGCAATTCATTGCTAAATATCCTCTAAATAATCAGATATACTATAAAATCCCTTTTGGTATAAAGTATTCATTACTACCTTTTACTGCTTGTACTGCGAGTTTGTGTTCCAAGTCGATAGCATTTGTAATTGCATGGGTCCTTACCATTTCGCTGCGGAACTCTAATAATGCTGGTGGTCGGGGGACGAGTCCTGCGGTAATTTGAGTGGCTATTCATTAGTACATATTGTGCGTTTTGTAATTCATGAGCCTGTCCCAGTCTCCTTCAATATTTAACGGGGCGGTTTAATTCGCTGAAAACAACGCTTATTTATTATACATTCAAAATAATTTAAATGAGACCTCACTCCGCCCGGAGTCGGTTGCTCGAAAACATTATGTTTTCAAGATGTCACGTCTTGTTTCGTAACGTAAACCTTTGTGTTTACGTTTTGACTTCTCTATATAGTCTCTATAGATTAACTAGTGTGATAATAGTTGTCTAATGAACCTGGACGTGACTTGCTATTATTAACCCGACCACGCAGCTAACTTGAGTCGTGATTTGGGAATGGCGTATAGATTAGATTCAGATAAGATCACATAGAAATCATACACCATTGATTAGCTTGTCTCTATCCAGCGTAGGGCCAGTTAGCGTTGTGGTTAGATACCCTGACTACCAAGCCCTAGGTAGTAGTTTCCATTTCCACTGAGAACAAACATTTAGTTAACATGTCAGTGTGTTCAATGTCTTGGTAAAACAAAATCTTTACAAGTGGTAAGTAAATCAGATGTCTTGTTACCATAGTACAAGCTCTGCTTAGTGCGGTATTAGATAACTGCTTAAAAACCTGGTGATAAATTATTACTAGTTGAAAAATATAAAAAGTTAAGGATGTCTTTATATATATTTTATGTCCCCCGCAGTTTCACCCGCGTTCCTAAGGGATGTTACATTATTTTATTCTTTCTATCATCAATAGTTTTCGCAGCACACGCGATGTAAGATTTTGATTAGGTATTTTTTTAGACTTTGGGTTATATTATTAAAGTTTTAGTAAGGATCCCTAATTATTACAAAATATTATACAGCCTATGTTACTTAGTGATAATGTAGCTTTCTAACGGCAAAATAATTTTTGAAATCGGTCCAGTAGTTTTTAAGTTTATTAGTTACAAACAAAAATACAAATCTCTTTATAATATTAGTGTAGATAAACTGGAAAATGTTTCATGAAGAATGCTTTACAAACGGTTATCTGATCGCAAACAAAGCAGAGCTTGGACAATGGTAACTAGACTACAAAAACTAGTACATAATAACAACAGACATGTTGATGGGCACAAGTGTTTGTCCCGGATGGGTTCTACGACATCTAATATGATTAAGCCCTTACTGATATAAATACTATGTTCCTTCATCGATGCAATACATTTCGGAGCCTTGGCTGGGGGGGGGGGTAATAAAACGTGTTAATAGTGTGAATTTATCGGCGCGCGTCGCGGCCTCGCGTCGCTCGTAAAATTGTGATAATATTAATACGCCACACGGTTACAGGCACTAGTGTCGCCCCGCGTGTTTACCTGTTAGTTAACATGTCTCTAATACTGGTGTAACCGTATACCTCCTAGCTGAGCACTCGAGCCAGCATAAATAAATAGAAATGTCTTGGGACATTAATAACATATGGTCATTTGATCCCAAACTAAGCAGAAGTTGTACTATGGAAACCAGATAACTAATAGGCAATTAATACATCTATTTTCTTAATACATACTTGTAGAGATATTTACATCCAAATACAAAGCAAATACATAAATTTACTTACATACAATTTATTTTTAAGTTCTCTTATTTGACTTGTTTTGATGGTTTGGAGCCATATTTTTTATTACGAAGCGGTTACTACGTATGTATTTATTTTTTAATCGTCTAACGACCATATTTTCCTAGCGTACCTATGCTTTTTTTCATTAATATAATAATATAGCCTGTGAAGGTCAGTACTTTTCTTTCTAGTATTTTGGTAAGAAGATATAAAACACTCTACTACTTCAACGAAAAAATAGCTATTCTGCATTCTATTGTAGGTACTGGAAGTTAACGAAGAAAATATGCAATTCTAAAAAGGCCTTAAATACCCATTATGGAGGAGCGAGGTGTGAGACTCCTCCATTTAACAGGGAAGATCTTCTGCCGCTAGGTGATCATGCCTGGGGACCGCGGTCCGACTGTTGATGTTGGATGCTTGTATATATGTCAAATCCTGAGAGAATCTGGATAGTGCGATGTAGGGTTCTCGCGTGTTTCTACTCGTTCACTGTAGTGCGGGCGGTGAAGGATTTGTAGGCGTGTACATAGATGTCGCCACAGCATAAATAAATATAAAATAATAAATAAATAAACATTCAAATCCTAAGATATGGTTCCCCTATCACGCCCTATTTCAGACATCACCCAAATTGAGACAACAGGATGTGAACAGTCATATATTAACATGCGTCATTTCCCGACTCAGTGCTCGGTTGACATTAGCCTCCATAAATAACAGTAACAAGTCCTTTGATGATGCCGCACAACAGTGTATTTAGATTCAATATAAGTAGAATAGCATAGTACCGAATGTTATGCAATGATTAAGTAAATTAAATTTGTACATACTTTTCTATTATAATATGAAGAAAAGAGAAAGAAATGCTTAACGTTTGCATAGTTTTGGAATCACTTTTGCAGTAGTTAGTTTGGTATCACATTCGCATTCTTTTAAACACGGCCATCTGATCCCAAACTAAGCAGAGCTTGTACTGTGGAAACCATATAACTGATATAGGTACTATGTACATATACTACTTTTTATTTTTCCAAATACATACTTATGTAGATATTTACACCCAGACACAGAACAAACAGAGATGTTCATGCACACAAATGTTTGTCCTGGGTGGGAATGGAACCCGCGACCATCCACTTGGCAGTCAGGGTCGCTAAGCAAGCCAATTGGCCTGTCAAAGTAAAACATATTTTAACTTTATAAGATTTTAGTTATCTTAAGTAAAAAAATATTGTAAATTTCTTTTGAAATCAATATTTTTTCATATACAATTACATAATAGGTTAACAGGCAGGCGATCCATATGATGCTATGAGACCGTTGTCTCCGGATATTTTCAATACTAAGGGATTGCCAACCTCACTGAGCTGCTTAGAAGTATTTTTCCAGACACTAGATGAAAATTATTCCTAGCGCTCTTACATACGGTGACTAAAATGTACTCCGACGAGCACGTACACTTTACACCTTGCACCGAGTGGGCAATAAAGCATTTCCAAAGGGAGTTGGCGTCAGGCAGTAAGCCGAGCGTAACAATTCTGCTACATCCCTCAAAATATGTAACGCAGCGATGCAAAACACACATATTGCACTACTTTTTAGGGCATCAATTTATCAAAATGTATATTAATAAAAAAACCCTCTGTCAAATGTTATTTACAATAATAACAAATCATTAAAACTTATTTTTGTACAAAACATTGTTTTTACATTCACAACCTTCTCGTTTATGAGGAAATGTTGTAAAAAATAAATGAGATGCATACGCAGAAGTGTGTAACAAACGCACGTACGACGCGCCGCGGAATATTCGCAAAGTTAAATTGAAACCGTTATTGTTAACTTAAATCATAACTTTAGGTACTTCTGACCGAGTAACCTTGCGATTTGACTTGCTAACTTAATTTTTATATATAAAAGCTGTCCCCCGCGGTTTTAGCCGCGTTCCCGAGGGATATCACAATTCCTCGGTATAAAAAGTAGCCTATATCTTATTCCAGGATATGCTCTATCTATGTGCCAAGTTTCATTCCTATCCGTTTAGTAGTTTTTGCGTGAAAGAGTAACAAACGTACTTACATTCAAATCTTTCCTCTTAATAATATTAGTATAGGTAAGATATTAGAATATTAGTGTAGGTGATGTTGTCTAATGAGCTGACACAGTCGCCAAGCGATATATAAAAGTAAAGATAATTAGAAATCATTAAAAGTTGTAAAGTGCCGTTTTTATTTAAAAATACGTATCTGCGACAGTCCTTAAAAAAATCTGACGTCGATCTTAAGCCTACTCTCTTCTGTACCTACCGAAGAGGGTGAGGGCGGCTAGTGTTGTACTCCTGTACTGGCACTAGCGGTTCTCGCATTTGGACTACAGTTCTACTTTACATCAGGTAGACTGCAGTCATCTGATTTCTCAAATATAAAAAAAATACTACCTCAATCAATGCTTGGTTAGTAGCTTGCTTAATTAGTATGAGAATGTTTTTGATGATTAATTTCCGCCCAACACAGACTTGATATGCATTGACATAACTTAATACAAATTAATATTTTAAAAGTAGTAAGTGTACACTCATACATACTTTTTATTTCTGGAAAATGTAACGTGAGTCAGGAACGTGGGTAATTTACATCACGTGAAGTAAACACACAGTGTATCCATGTTTCTGAATCCATTGTTCATCTCAACGCCAGTTCCCATTACCGCAACTAAATACGTTATTATGTTAATAGTATTTGATCTATTAAACCTGCGATGTGTTTGAACTATACGTGTGGAAGGTATAATAGATAAGCTCAACGAAAATTCTACTAATACAGCGTAAATATTAATGATTTGGCGTTTATATGTTACTCAATATATACTTATAATAAGCCTTTAAGCAGAAAAGTATATTTTAGAATAGTTAAATATGTCTTGGCCCCTTTGAGGTATAGGCCTCCTCCAATTGCTTCCATTTCCTGTCTTTACCTGTCTTCATTGAGTGTCTTCCTGCCTCTTTTAGAATCCTCACTATATGTATACTAATATTATAAAGAGGTTAAGTCGACTTGACAGGCCAGTTAGCTTGGTGGTTAGAGACCCTGACTGCCAAACCGAAGCGCGGGTTCGATTCCCACCCAGGACAAACATTTGTGTGTTGTCATTTGTGCATGAACATGTCTGTTTGTTCTGTGTCGGGGTGTAAATATCTATATAAGTATGTATTTAAAAACTGTATATGTAGTATATCAGTAACCTGGTAGCCATACTACAAGCAGTACACTCTGCTTAACTTGGTATCAGGTAACCGTGTGTGAAGAATGTCTTGGGATATTTATTTATTAATTTATTGAAGTTTGTAATCTCTGAAATAATTCATCTGATTTCAATCATTATTCCACTAACGCAAGGATAAGATATCCCGGGATAACTTATAGCCAACCACGGCGTTATATCAACTTCATTTTAAAAACAGTGTGCATGTTTTTAAAAGCTGGAAAAGGATTTTGACCAAAAACTCCTTTTTCCATTACCAAAAGTAAATGGATATAAAATTATATGCAAATGAATTCTGTTGTTAACAGAGCTATGTCATAAACATACAGACAAGCACACATATTCACCACCTTTCGCGATTATAATATTACTAGCTGTCCCCCGCGGCTTTACCCGCGTTCCCGTGGAATGTCACATGTATTATTCATAAAAACCTTCCTCTTCAATCACTCTATCTATAAAAAAAACCGCATCAAATCCGTTGCGTAGTTTTAATGATTTAAGCATACATAGGGATATAGGGACAGAGAAAGCGAGTTTGTTTTATACTATGTAGTGACTAAGCAACAGAATATAGAGCTACGTAATATCCCAATCAGTTTCGACTACGAACCGCTACATGTGTCTACGAAATTATACTACGGTGTGCTACGAGATAATGTCGTGTGACGCACACAACCGCCACGCGTGTGCACGAAGTCTTGTTCTACTCCACGGCTACGGGGAGTTAGTATTGACTAACAAGTTTATACTGTGTAAACGTTTGATAGTTAGTATGGAATGTTGAATTTGTTGTCATGTAATATGTATTTTTGTACAGATATAAATATAAAAAAAAAATATTGAAAGGAAAAAGTTTTATGATTATAGAGAAACCATGTAACAAAGACGTATGGAAGAGTTTCAATAAATATTCTTAAAAATTAAGCAGTGCTTGTAGTATGGAAACCACAAAGCCAATTATTGGCCGGCCGGAAATAAAACATGTGTTTGTAGCGAAATTTGACCAACCCACCTGATAACAACATTTTAGGTTAGAAAACTAGACCTTACACATTACATAACAAGCAGTCCAAGCTCTGGTTGATTTGAGGCCAGATAGTTTTAAATACCATCTTACCCATGTCCGCCTTGAAGCAGTAGTGCACTTGTATGACTGTGTTTCGGTTAGAGAGGTAAGGGGGCCGGTGAAATTAGAGGCACATAATAACTTAACATCTCAGGGTCGACAACGCATTGGCGATGCTCTAATGTTGCAAATGTCTATAAGCGGCTGTTACCACTTACCATCAGGAGGACTGTGTGTTTGTTTGCCGGCTCATGGAAAAAAAAAGTGTGGAAAATATGTACTGGGATATTTATTTATTTCAATACACGTAAATACAAACGGATGGCAATGGAACCCACGACCTATAAAAATATACTTAAGAGGGTTTGTACCTAATAGTCAAGAGTGATCCGGCACCGGAGCGGAACGCACGCGCCCGCCGGGACCGCCCGCCGCCCGCAGGCGCGGGGCGACCGCACTCACTCGATGAGCTCTTTACACGCAGTTTATATCCGTTACCCGCTTAAACACCGCTCAACTAATAGATTACACAAATTTTATGACTCTCTCAGACCTTACTGGTAAGAAATTGAATAAAATGGTGCAACTTTTTTTTTATTAAAAACCTTTAACTTGTATTATTTGCCTATAGACGAAATAGGAGAAAAAATAAGGCAGGACAAATGAAAAATGTTTATATATTATATATGTATATGTAGGAGGTAGTTCTGGAATTAGTAATCCAATTCTCAAAACTCTTTACCAGATACAAGTGACAGCTACATGCGTAGTTCCAGGGTGAGGTGCGATAACGTATTCGTGAGAACGCTGGTGAGACCGCAAGGTATCTTGAACGTAATGAGTATTATTATACAAAAGCCTTACCGGCTTAGACCCTAAACTCAAACCATGGTTTTGACCTTGACTTTTTTGGCAGCTTCATTGACAAAGTTTTAGTTCAAAATTAGCATCGCGTAAAAGTTTTAAATAGCTCATAATAAACGCGGCAGGTATGTTAATGAGCAAAGTTGTTTGTCTCTCTGTATTAGCGCGGAGTGGCCACGTAACCGCGGCTCATTGAAGCTCTAACTAACTTGTGAGCTTTTTAATAAAGCTTCTTACACAAACAGGACCTCTGTGAAGGATAATATTTGTTTGGCGTCGGACATTGCGCTCATTCATAACTTCTACTTTAATGAAGGCGCGTATATCAATCAGCATCATATTGTGGGCTAGACTATACTTACACCCATCTTCTAAGACGTTTCCTCATACGACACGCGACTCCAACTATACTTACACCCATCTTCTAAGACGTTTCCTCATACGACACGCGACTCCAACTATACTTACACCCATCTTCTAAGACGTTTCCTCATACGACACGCGACTCCAACTATACTTACACCCATCTTCTAAGACGTTTCCTCATACGACACGCGACTCCAACTCGACTGAGGAAACCTTAAGAATTTTCTCGACGAATCCTCAAAATTGGTATTCTAAGTTATAACTTGAGCAAAACTCGAGTAATCCCAACTGATGTCTAATCGAAGTGTAGTCAAGGTAACATGTCATTAGTAACGTCATTCCATTTTAGACAAATTTATTAATCAAATAAAATAATGAGTAACTGTTTATAAGCAATAAACTTCCTTAAGGTTGGTCCCGACGTACCTTGAAGTTGACAGTTACATGAGGAAACACCTCATCTCGAGTGAGGGAAAGCGTCGAGTGGAGGAGATTTTTGCAACTATGAATACTAATATCTTGGAGTGAGGTTGAATGGAGTCGAGGAATTTTCCAGGAAACGACTTAGAATATGGGTGTTAGACTCGGTGCGGTCAGAGTGAATGGGAGTGCAAAAGCGCGCACACACTTGCATGTTCACCTACGCCAGCACACGAACAATATAACGTCACCGTAACCTTTTTCAGTTCCAAACGCTGGTGGTTTCATAAGTAAATAATTATGTAGAATGTACATTTATATGTCGAATATAATTATATTTATAGTCCAATTTTAAATTTTTTTGTAAAATTGTAACAGATCTGTATAAAGTTTCGTTCCGAGTTTTTTTTTCATACAAATGTGTCGAATAACATAGTTGCTGTAAATTCATTGACTTAATTTCAATGACTTGGTGTTGTCTTATTAAGTTATTAAGTTGTGTTTCAGTGTGTATATAAAAGTATGTATTAAAATTAATTTAAAAATATTTGTCATAGCTGTACTTTCTGTGTATTTCCAAAGATTGTTAATCTCTGTTTTTGACGTACATTCATTATTTTATTTCGTTCACAATTATTATAAGTAGGTTGTGTTATTGCGGTATAATGGTACTGAAATGTATAAATTATTTTCTCCTTATAGTTTTAATGCTTATTTTTAATTATGAACTTTTATTTATGTGTCTGATTTTTATAGACTGCTTAATATGTACCTACAAATAGTAAATCCTTTATTGGATGTAAGGACTACATATTAGTTTATACATAATTTTAATAGATTTAAGATCTATGAATTTCATAAAATAAATAAATTTAAAAAAATGGATTTCAGTTAACTGGCTTAGGGATCAGGTAATTATGTGTTGAAAAAAATTGGGAATGTTTAAACATAACCTTTAAGATATACAGTCTAAAATTCAAAAGAGAAGATAAGTAAGGCACAAAACATAAGGTCCGATAATGTCAAGTCGCAAATATATTGCTATTTAGGCTTACGTAAATTAGCAATGGAAATCGTGGTATCCCTTAAATACCAACAATACTTTCTGAGACCGCATTGAGTTGTGGAATATGTTTACTTGATCTTTAGCTTGGGAATACTAATTATAATAATAATTCGTACTATCCTACCCTACTAATATTATAAAGAGTATTCTATGTGTTTTTCCAGAACATGTTCTACCTATGTGCGAAATTCATTAAATTCCGTTTTTTTTTTTTATGTTTTGTTAGGCAAACGAGCAGACGTATCGCCTGATGGTAAGCGATTACCGCCGCCCATGGACACCCGCAACACCAGAGGAGCTACTAGTGCGTTGCCGGCCTTTTAAAAAGGAGTATGCTCTTTTCTTGAAGGTTTGGAGGTCATATCGGTCCGGAAATACCGCAGGAGACAGCGCATTCCACAGTTTTGTTGTGCGAGGCAGATAAGTCCTAGAGAAACGCACAGTTGTGGACTGCCAACCATCTAAATGATGGGGATGGAAATGCTGTAGAAATGTTTAGCGGTTATTGTGATGAATTGTAATAAATATACACACACACGCGTGTGCGTGTACGTGCACGTGCACTCATAAAACCAGTGGTATTAAGAACTTTGACGGGCCTTTTATCTTTTGTTTTGATACACTTTATACTATTTTAAATTTTAAAAGCGATACCGCGACCATATTAGTGTTGCCAGATCTACCTGTTAATATAACATAGTTAGAGTGGAAAATATTGATACCACGAAGTTTTTATAAACATATAAAATAGCAAAACAAAAGCACATTCATAATATATCGAATAGAATGCCTATCTATTTGAAAGCGCGATAGAATCAGTACATTTCAGTCACCTTTGACGGTGGGACGAAGCCTCGCGTCTCGGCTGTATGCGAGCGCTGATTTTTCAATATCCGGTGAGCATTCCATGCCACATTGAAGCACAGTTCCGTTTGAAACGCACTCAAATACCTGTTCAATACACCGAACACATAATACTTACGTAAATGATATACGACGTTATGAACAAGTCCTATTATTATATGTTTGATACTTATAAATGGACTTAACAGTATAAAATAATTGATCTACGCACCATGAAGACATAAAACACAATACAGGTCTCGAGTCTTTGACAAATTTTCATGTTTTTTTTTTATAAATAAATTTAAGATAAAAAACGAGGGGCTAATGAAATACATAAATAAAAAAACTTATATATCAGTTTGACTGCAGTGCTTTAAATTGAATTTTGGAATAATAAGTGCATCAAATATGTTTTTCGTTTTAAATCTTACAGATATTTCCATATTTCATCATTTCATTTTCATTCTTCATTTCATCATTTATTTAATTTCCATTCCATTAAAAACAAAAGTATATAAAAACATATTTTATAACATTTTGTAAAGACTCGTGTTTTAAGTATTCATAAAGTTCAGATCCATTATTTGCATTAGTTCATTTTAAAAACATGGTAAAAAAATCCTTAATGATTCCACTTTGGGATGGTAACCAGACAGATCCCCTACTCTAGTTACGGCATTCCACGTCGCTACCAACATGAGCTATCTTTAAATAATCATGAATTAATCATTGCAGATTCGGAGAATTCAAATTGTAATTACGTAAGCTTGTTGATTTTAGCGGTCGTAGATTCGAATCTTGCAATGAACTTGAGCATTCGAAGAGAATTAATAGAATATAATAAAATTAGTTTGACAGCTCAAAACATATAATAACAAGAGAAAAAGAAATGTCCTGAACAAACAATAAAATTAGCCCAACTAGCACAATACCTATTTCCACCGTGAAGCAGTAGTGCACTTGTATTACTATGTTTCGGTTACGAAGGTAGGGGGGCCGGTGAAATTACAGGCATCCGAGACTATACCACTTCATGTATTGTGATGCCCCTGGTAGGTACTGCAAATGCGTATAGTCCACGATGACTATTTTACTATCAGATGCATCGACTTTTGTCGTCCTAATTGCTCTTAAAACATTTAGTTTTGTCTATATTGGCTATATAGGCTATTTTGGCATGTTGTAAAAGTGTATACCTACATAAAAAATATTGATACGAGTACATCTATACATTACAAACGATTATTTCAATGACGACAATGCTTGGGTGTAGCGCTCGCTCCAGCAGGACACATATTTATGTACAAAATCTTATTATGGAAAGAGTAATTGCTGAGTTTATTCCCGGCACTTCTCAGTAAAAGCAACCTTCCGAACCGGTGTTAGAGTTTGACCATTCATAAGTGCCTGTGAAGGCCTATTTGAATAAATATGTCGTTTCATTTCATTATACTAATGTTATAAAGAGTAATGTTTAAAAGTTTGGATACGGTTATCCCCGAAACAAGTCAACGGATTTCAATCATTTATTTACTAATAGAAAGCTACACAATTCCAGAGTCACGTAGCCTATGTTATCCTCCCGGGATGCATTAGATCCTTCGTGCACGTAAGTGAATCCACTGGACGCTGGCTAGTTAAAAAATCTTAGGACACCCACGACACTTCATATTAACACATCTTGTCGATTACCCAGTTTCATCAGGTTAAGTTTTATTATGATTGCATATGTATGTAACCATAATAAACATTTTTTCATAAAAAAATCACTTATTTCTTTTTTATCACTTTCTTATAAATATCGAGGTCAATGAATAAGTCCACCCAAACAATACTCTTAGCTATAATCACACCGGACCCAAGAAATATCCCGCAGAGAGCCACTATTGCAATCCCGAGATTCGAACCCGCATCCTGCGTAAAACAATGTGCCTATGTAGGTTAAGACATGATACTTTTTCAATAAAGTTCAATTACATGAAAAGGGCTAAGTGGGAGTCGGCCGTGGAAGTCATATATTTGTTTATTTTGAAATATATATCTACATTTGCATGACTTTTACTCGGATTCTAATAATAAACTTACGTTGAATGTCATTGTCATAGGCGTTTTGAAACAAGGTGAATAAATAACTTATAATTATTATTAGTAGTCCACATTGTCCCATAGCTGGGCAAATGCCTCACTTACCATTTTCCAATGTTTTCAGTTCTGACGGACTGACCTAATATAGTTACCGACCGTGAAATAAATGACTTAACATGTAAAGTTATTATTTAATATTCATTTACAATATACAGTACTGTATTCAATGTTAAGAGCTTATAATTAGTATTTTGATATTGTTGAACTTTTTTTAAAAAGAGAATTTTAGAGTTCTTCCGGGGAAGTACTAACACCTTACCCATTTCCGCCGTGAAGCAGTAGTGCAATTGTACTACTGTGTTTCGGTTGGAAAGGTAAGGGGGCCGGTGAAATTACAGGCACATGAGACTTAACAACTTCACGTCTCAGGGTCGACAATGCATTGGCGATGCTCCTAGTGTTGCAAATGTCCATAGGCGGCGGTCACCACTTACCATCAGGTGGACCGTCTGCTTATTTGGCGGCCAAAGTGGCATAAAAGAAAAATAATAATAAAATAAACAAATAAGTCACATTATAAAATATTTTTAAAAATCTAACAGTATTGAGTAACTTGCTGGTCCCTCTCAATCGAAGCAATCATTCGAACCGGTGGTAACTTTAGTAACTTTGGCCTTCATAAGTGGCTTCCTAGGACCTAAACAATATAAACGAACTGAAAATTATCGAAAATATCTGTTTAATTAAGTATTCCGCCATTTGTGCTCAAATTTCAGTACAGACCCCTAATTCTCGTGCGTCCCCACGATTCGAATCCAGCGACCGACATTACGTATATATTAGTATCAGCTGGCACATTACGCCGGCGCGGGGCTTACACGGGAGTCACGCTGATCTCCGCGAAGCCTCCGCCGACTCAATAATAACAGTCAAAACCAAAGAACTTCAAAAACTATAGAAGTGACACATCAGAAAAAAGCTTAGGTGCAACCAGCACAAGTTAGTCTTATGTCAATTAGACCAACATACTGGCTGACGGTCCAACTTATCGTAAGTAGCGCCGCCTAAGGACATTTGCAACACCAAGGGCATCGCGAATGCGTTGTAATTGTGCCTGTAATTTCACCGGCCCCCTTACCTTTCTATCCCAAACTCCTACTAGGAACAAAACTAACATAGGGAATGCCATCTGTGGTACATGTTACCTCTGTGGTAGAAACAAAGTAAATAATGAAATGTGAACATTACAATTTTTATAACAAACGAATAGAAATGGAAGGGCTTGAATTCAATCTCAACTCATGTTAAAATTGTAATTGATGCTGCTATAATTAGTTCCTGACGTGCATGACTGAATTATAAATGGGTGTGAAAAGTCTTTTCTATATTTAATAGGTTTATCGGTCATCTGGTTACCATAGTACAAGTCCATCTTCAGTTTCATATCAAATGGCCGAATGTAAATGAAATGTCCCACAATATATGAAATTATATAAAAAATAATAGTTTGTGTCTATATTTTATAAGCATTGAAACCTATTTACACATCTTACACTCGCACTCATATTATATCGTAAGAAAATAACTTAGTTAACCTCCAAATCGAACAGGTACGCAAAGATCACTGATTTATTAATCAAATAACAGGTACATATTCATCATAGAACGTATGGGATATTGATGTCTATAGAACAGTTGCTTTTTGCAACTAGTTTAAGCATTAATGGTCAAAATGTAATATCTTCATGTATACTGAATAAGAGCAAACATGTATAATTTTACTACATTTTTGAGTTAAATAAACGATTATTATTATTATTTCCAACGCAAGGAACCATTTCGATATGCCGAATGAAGCTTCTTTCGTACGGTAAATAAATCACGTTTTGCATTACTCACGCTACTAAATCCTTTAAAACCAGAAAAATCTGCATTAAACCGGCTCGGATCCATAGTCAGACCTCGCATTGCTTCCAAATGCATTGTGTACTTTGCGGAAAGCAGAATGCTCAATTTTACGAATAGCGCGCGTCATAAAACACGGGTCCATGCCGACGCATACATCGCTACATTTAGGGAAACCTATTGCTCGTTCGATAAAAAGCTCTATGTGTCTATAGATAAGAGTCACTGTAGTGTTAAATGTCATGTAGTGCCAACAAATCAATCAATCAACAATGTGACGGTGCGCCGCGAAGGAATTCATACAAATTGAACAAATACTCGCGGGCCTGTAATGAAGGATTGTTTGTTGTTGACATTTGGAATGGAATACAATTATGTACGACACGAATGTCATAGCGTACATTAGTTATGCAAAAGTTATCAGGTACAATATTACGGGAAAATTGGTTGTAGAACAATATGACAAAACTGCCAGATTTATGACGTTTGAAACCTTGAAGTATGAAATTTCAGTGTGTTTGTGGTCATTTCGGTTAAATTTAAGAGCTGTGCTATTGTGTAGCTTGGTATAGCTTCCTCCACTTCGTTCTATTTTTAGCTGCTTTCTGCGCCTCCTTGTGTGACATGAAGTCGTTTATTTTTACTTCTTGTGATCCATGTAGGTTTACCCTTTCTCTCTTCTATTATATGATATTTTTTTAAGTTCTTCTTCTACGTTTAAAGGCGTCTGAAGATCATTCATTACCTTCTATTCTTTACTGTCCCGTCATCTTTGTTTTGTCTTTAACGCCTCGGTTTAGCCTTCGTTAAGAACGTCATCAACATTTAATCAGCTGAACGGCTGTCAGTAACATGCAGAGTAAAACGATAATCTTTGATAAATTGTTACAGACTACGAACTTTTTCCAAATAAGGGTAGCTTTAAATACATATATTTTACATCATACCTGCCGCACTACAGCCTTACCGTACCTTTTGAAAGATTTGAAATGTTTAACTTAGCACCTAAGTAAGTGGTGGTAAGTTGTGACAAGTGGTGACATGTCTGTCCTAATGGACAAACACAATACGCACAGGCATCCGACTGGCCTCTACAAATATTCGCACAACCATCTTCTTTACAATAAACACCACAACTATTTAAAAAAGGACTTTATTTACTTTCAAATTCAACACATTTTACCCGAACTACCGGAGGACAATAATTATTTTCGAGTGTTAAGTTCGTATGTTTGTACTATACAAGCTAGTAGGTAAGCAACACAGGTTTAATTTTTATTATTACACATTATGAGGAGGTAGCTAATTTACGATAGTTTCAGGTACAGGAGTTGGTTTATTTAACAGCTTATGTCATTGTGATTGCATGGCACTTTATTTAACGACTTATTTCTTAATAGGACCTCATATTTTTATACTACTTAGGTAGAAAACAAGCTGACGCAATAATTATTGTATTAACAACAATTTTAATTTTATTAATTTCTAATATTATATTCTTATCTAGTATTTTATCAAAAAACTCTTTAATAAACTTTTTATTTTCAATTTTATTAAAAATAATTATAATAAAAAAAAAATTATTCGGCCCGTCTGTGCCTTTACCATGAGTTTTTAACGCATGTACTCGCTAGCGACGGCGTAAAACATTTCTATGGCAAATGTGTACAGCGCCACTAGCGGTCACCTTCAAAATTACAATCGATAGTACGAGTCGATAGGTAAAAAACCTATCGAAATGTAAACACTAGCGAGTAACGTTTTTTAGCCTTTGCTATAGAAATTCGGTACCATGAGTCACAAATTTTACAGTTGCTATCGAGAAAAACTGTATGGATAGTAGTTTACTCGCTAGTGACTAAAGTAAGTTTCGATAGCAACTCATGGTAGCGGTACTGATGGTAAACGGTCACCGCAGCCTGGTTTATCAACTGATAATGAGATAACGGCAGAACGATCCTGTATAGTGAAAACAAAACACAACCTTTTTACAAATACATATATTGTTACAAATATATAATTTTATTTATTGAAATAGTTTAAAATTTTTGTTTAAAGTTTTAAAATTGGTATAATGAAAAAGTCGCCCAAGTGTATGTGGGGCCAGGGGCAGTGCAGGGTAGGTACTATTACGTTTACTTTTAAAGCCTACTTAGCTGTGATAGCTTTCCTTTTGACTTCCTTTTAGTATATACTACTACTTCCGTGAGATATTCAAATATCCAAATACAAAGGTTAAGCCTGTTCTTCACAAACCCCCAATATTTTTAAAACTACCTGTTTCATAAAATCTTAGATAGCAACTATAGACAATTTTAACGGACTTCCAATTAACGTATCGATTTGAAAATTGCAAGAATGTAGGATCCGGAAACCTTCTTGTTGTACTACTACTATAATTTGATACCAGCGAGCTGACAGATGATGGAGCCAGGAGGTGGATATTAAAACTCTTCAGTTTGGGGTTCAGTTCAACAACGGTTCTGACGTTTAGCCGTGAAAGTGTAACAAACAAACTCATATTCGCATTTATAATATTAGTGAGGATTCGAACAGTTAGAATTAGAATTTGTTTCTAATATGGAGTAGATTCCCACCCGTGTCCACGTGCCGTCTCCACAAATAAGCACTCGAATACTCAAATTAGCCCCTAAGGCTCCTTCGATTCGCGACTCGCACAATAGCTTAGAATTATCTTACTATCAGTGATTCATTCTGTCATATGATATCATGGACGGTCCTCAAATATCATCCCACTAACTGTTTTTTCAGACGCAGACAAAATCAATAGATGGCAAGTGTAAAAAGTGTGAAGTGGATCACGTTTACAAGATGACTCTGGGTTTGGGACCAGGGTGTCATAAATCACGAGTGCCACCTAAGCAATATTACTCAATGCAATAACATAATATATAATAATATTGAGTAGTAGAGCTCTTAGTGTAGCAGTTCGTCTGGGGAAGTACTACCTACTAACCTTACCCATTTCCGCCGTGAAGCAGTAGTGCAATTGTGTTACTGTGTTTCGGTTAGAAAGGTAAGGGGCCGGTGACATTACAGGCACATGAGATTTAACAACTTCACGTCTCAGGGTCGACAACGCGTTGGTTGGACAATTTGAAGTAATTGAGTCACTAACAGACACATTTAAATATCCAAACATTATAATAATAGTGGGATTTCAAACCGAAAGATTACTGAATAAATTTATGCAACATCTGGCAATAACTGAAAGCTCGGCAATGTGACCAAGATTTCGGGCTAAACTCGTATTACCAGTCCAGAGGAACTATTACTTAAGGTTGTTGCAATCATGAAATCGACGGATGAAAGACTATTTGTTGGAATTGACATTTTATAAACTTTACCATTTGAAGATTTAAAGTTTAAAAAATCATTATGATAAAACTACTAGGTACTTATATTTCAATGGGGAAAAAGTATCATTATTGCGTTTAACGCGCTTAATATTTTGATTTCAGCTGTAGGTTTCATGGAAAACGTCGTATAACTTAATATCATCCAAAATGTCGCTTCAAACAAATAACCATTCATTTTCCGAAATATGCCATCGGTGTAATATAGCAGTTACACTAGTTATTTGATTTCGATTAGCATTTGAATAGCGGGCTTGAGTGCATACGCAACCATGTTTATTGCAAGCTTTGCAACCAGCTCCCCAATTCGATTGAGCTAAAATTTTGCACACACATTTGGTTTTGGTGACTTCGCCTGATGAGCTAAGGGACGTCATACTAAACCCAATATACCGGCGGGATATGATGGAAAGTTATTAATTCATATAAACGTCTGTGGCATGGTATGCGTAAGTTATGAAAGGGTTTGCCAAGCTGAATATGAAATGTCAATTTTATGGGTTGTTATAAGGCGGAGATTTTTGAGATTTATTATTGATAATTATATCGATTAATGATGCTGTATGGTATACACCTAAACTCATTTACAGGGTGACGTAAAAGGCGACTAGGTCAACGAAAGCATTTAAAGAGCTGACTCTTTATGTAATGCACGGAATGGAGAGCGTACATATTGCTCCGATACTAAATGACTGAGGGCAATGCAGATAATGATGAGAGGTTGTTTCAAATTGAAACTGATAGAATCCACGCACAGTGACAGTAGTCGCGTCACAGACAGACAAACTTTACACAACGCGTGTTTAGAATTTTGAATACAACTTAAACATGCGGTTACATAAACTCATAAATTGTACGCGGCTTGACGAGCAGTTATTATATTGTGAATAATTACTGCTGTTGGCTAAGCGTAATAGTAAAAATAAAAATCTTTTTTTATGCCAAATCCGACAAATAGGCAGATGGTCCACCCGATGCTATGTGGTCACCGCCGCTTATAGACATTTACAACACCAGGGGCATCGCCTATGCGTTGTCGACCCTGAGACGTGTAGTTGTTTAGTCTCAAGTGCCTGTAATTTCACCGGCCCCCTTACCTTTCTAACCGAAACACAGTAATACAAGTGCACTACATTTTTAAGTCTCACGGTGACATGTAGTCTGCAAAGTCGGTCTCTGAGTACATGTCATTATTTATAATCAAATCAAGAATCTAACTTATTTTAAAAATGTTTAATAATGAAAAAAAATATTATTTAGATTTAATCACTTTGTGTCACTGGCTGTGCTCGAGATCGAACCTCGAACTTCCGGTCCGAGACGATATTTATACTACCATTCCTTACTAATATTCAAATTCAGGAATATCAAGTTCGATGCGCGAAGCTCATTTTTTAGACTCATTCGGTCAAGAATTTCAGTCTCGCATTGTGATTTTAATTCCTGGACCCTATTTGCCGATTAAATGACCTCAACGGCCCATAAAACCTACGGAACTGCGCGCCGTCGCCGGTCCGACACCCCCGGGCCCTTCCCGGACATGCCACGCTTGCACATACCTACCTACCGCGAGGCACATTTTATTTCACATACTTGTAGTATGCTCCCATGGGAATTGTTATCCAAGCTTTTAGTTTAAAAGATTGGACTTTATATATTGAAGGGGAGTCCAATCCTACTGTTATTAAAAATGCTTAGTTTGTGATGATCGATCGATGGATGGATGTTTGTTACTCTTTCACGCAAAAAACTACTAAACGAATTTACTTCTTTGTCTGCAACCGTAAGTATATTAGTATTGTTAATATGTTAGGTTGGTACTTAACTTAGTACCTAGTATTGACAATAACAAAAAAGGAAGATTCTATTTTATAAAGAGACTAGCTATCCCACGCGGTTCCACCCACGTTTATCGATGTTATATATAGCCAATAAAACTTATAAATAAATAAATAAAGCCATCTACGAAAAATTCCGCGTCGATTGTTAGCAGAGATATACTCGTACATATATAAATTTAACCATTTAAAACTTCAACAAAAATGAGAGCAATTCACGGCTATTTAAAAGCATGGCTCTGTAAAGGCACCTTGTTGAGCCATCAGTGTTCAAGATGCACTAGGGCTGTGATCCAAAATTAAAAACCATTTATTCAGTCTAGGCCCTCGGAAGGCACTTATGAAGGTCAAATTTAAAGTTACTAAGTTCCGTAAGTTTTTAAATAATTACTAATATTAAGTAGTAACTTGGTTATTCGTGCAATAACACATGTTATTTACAATAATAAATAGTGACAAGTATCAGTTAAACATGGCGAATAAATACAATAAATTAGTATGGATAAATAGAGCACAGCAAATATTTTTATATGTAATTTTTTTTTCTACCTTTAAAATAAATTTATTTTAGTATCTCCAAAATATAATATGGCAACCCTAAAGCTCGGAGTCCGGTAACCGTCACTGTTCGCTATTAGTAAGTCTTAACTAATGGCACCCGCTCACTCACTGACAATCGCTCTTTACAACAAATCTCTAAGTTAAATAACGCCTAGTTATCTTATGGACTTCAATCACTAGTTGTCTTAAAGTCTAGAACAAACATAATAAATTTAGGTACTAAGTTGTCGATTCAGTGTTAAGCTATCTCATTGAACTCTTTTGTTATTTAAATAACCTAGGCATTTTTTTTGTTAGGGTAATCTCAGGAACTGCTGATCTTATTCAGAAAAAACATTCCCTATCCTATTTAATTTAAATTTAAATAAACTGTAAAATACCTGGAAAACGCAGGTGAAACCGCAGGGCAGAATATATATTAGCTATTAAGAAAAATATTCTCAAATGGATAAACTACCGATAAATATTTAACAAAAGAATCATTGATGTAGATATTGCACGGATGCAGTTAGCGCGTGCTCTGCGGAAAGAGGAATCTTTCATAAGTTTCAGAAGCTAACTTTTCAAGAAGTTTTTTAAAAGAAAATTGACAACTATTGAAGTGTAGGAGCGACTCACGCCCGGAGTGATGAATTTTGTACGATATTGGAAATATAGAAAAGTGTGAGTTCGAGTGGAAGGCGTCCGGCGGAGACTGAGGAGTGGGAGGTACCTATATTATTAACGGAGTGTAGCCGGCGAGGTGCACAAACTAGTTTATTATGTGAGAAATAGAAGCTTCGCGCTCGCGAGGGCGCCGAGTGAACTCAGACGAACTGAGTCCCGACAACGACTCGCGAGCGAACGCCAGAAACGACACAAATATTTTCCGATTCAACACATTTGTATATAAACTAGGGAGATTGAAAAAGATTTTGCTCATTCACCTTTATTTCAACGTTGAGTTAGATATGGAACTAAAACTAATATAGTTTCTGTTATGGTGAGTACACACTAAGCTATCGAAATCGAATGGATGTTTCGCACTCTAGTCTGTACTCGGTATTACGCCTCGCGGATTTACGCGATTACGATTTCCCCGGTATACAAAATTCCTATCTCTAAAAGATTATGTCGGTGCTGCAAAAACATCCAAACATCGTTAGTCATATTCGTTATTCGCGTTAATAAGCGTTGTTCATATACTAAATAGTGGAATTTAAAATCACACAATTTTAAAATATTTGCGATCACTAGAAGATATCGATTTTACTTACTGATATTATTTTTAAAAACTGATTCTCGATCAAAACTTTACGTAACATCTCGAGTCTCAAAAGAAACTGATTAATACCTCGGAGCATCCGATTTTCGTGCGGAGCCATAAAGTGAGGAGGTTTGTATTTATTATTATTTTGTAGTGTCACATTGCGAAGTCCTACACTCCTAACTTTGAAATTTGTATTAGGTACTAGTACAGTAATAAATAAATACAAATCTCTGTGATGTTTTAATTTTAATCAGTGACATAGATTGTTCTATTATTTCCAAAAGTAATGTCATCCTCAGAGAGGTTTAAAAGGTCTATCAACCAATACATATAGTCTGATACAGTTCCCCGCTATTGCCCATCACGCCGCTCCCTACCTCAAACGCACGGCCGGCTCAAGACGGAGGCGGCGCGGCGGCGGCGGCGGCCGAGATTATTACTTTTAAGCTTCGCTGGACGGTCACCAACATGATATTAATTTAATATCTAACATATAAATAAACAGGTAAGCTTTGAAAGCCATATTAAAGTTTCTCAATTTTATAGCAGGCACTGTTGATAGACTCATCATGATTTGAATAGAGACGTGCAACCAACGGATGAATGTAACTTCTCTTTGTTTCTTTTATACATAAGTTAAATAGACAGGAAATATTTCTCAATAAGGTTTTAAAGGTAATGTCCTAAAAACCTTTATGTTAAAGTTAGGTGCAAAATCGTCGCAGATCGTTACTGAGGAGGGTAGGACACTCAATGGTGACAAACCCGTTTTTGGTAGAGAGGGAAGACATACCCCAGCTTCTGGACCCCCATACTCGTGAATATGTACACCAAGATTAAACTCGATTGCATCGTGTCCTTTTCTTTAGTTTCTTTTTATTTAGTTTAGGCAATAAAAGATCACTTACGTTGTTCTGAAGTTACCACCAGTTCAGAAGTCAGCGCTTCGATTTATAAGAAATGGTTCAAATATGTACAATGTTTAAGTGAGATTCAGTATATTGATTTATTTTGATACTAGATGGCGCTACTCGTACTTTACATCGCACTATGGTTTGGTTCTCACGTAGTATATATATATTCTGTTAAATTAATGTTTCGTTGAGTCTTATAACATCATCAAAGTGTGCAGTAAAATAAAGTAATGAAGAATTGAAAGTGTTTGTTCGTCTTTTAACATTGGTCCTTCGAGCCGGATTAACAACAGTGAGTGATTAGGGCTAAGTCTTGTGAATTTGTGAAGTGTCAGTAAGTGCTATAACGGATTCTTGGTATGTACAATTGACTATGTGATTAAGTGTTAAACACTTAGAAGTTTCATAGCTGATTGGACTTTTACTTTTTACTCATTAGTGGACTTAGAATATTTACTGATTACGGCACTTAGAAAAAATCTCTCAAATATTGGACTTAGAAAAATTACTCATAATAAATAGAACTCTGAAAATTTACAACACAGAATAATTTATTGATTACGAACTTAGAAAATAAAACCTTGGGAAATTTAAAGATGTCGGAACTTTGTATTACACAAAAGTTACTCTTCCAAAGATTAGAAAGTCTGTATACGAACACTAAAAAGAGCCCAAAGACGCGTTTAACACGTGGTTATTTGGAAACGCGACTTGAGACTTAAGAGGACATTTGGAAAAAATATACAGAACAACACGATGAAATAATAACGTCATTAAATGAAGAAACTTTAAAGAAGATAAGTTATGATGCGGATACATATTTTCAAAAGGCTGAAGATAATTACTTAGATCTAAAATCGTTTATAAAAGACCACATTATTGAGATATCAAAGAGTGATGAGAAATCGACAGATACTAAAGATACATCATCTGAATGCAAACACATTTCTAAACCAAAGTCTAAATTACCACCTATATCGTTGCCTAAGTTTTCGGGAAACTATAATGACTGGATGGGTTTTCGTGACTTATTTCGCTCACTTATTCATAATGATGCAAATCTGTCAAAAGTAGAAAAGCATCATTATTTGCGATCTAGTCTTTGTGGTGAAGCAGACCAATTGTTGAAACATTTAGCTGTAACCGAAGCGAACTACGATAAGGCGTGGGAAGCGATTGAAAACAGATTCAACAATAAGAGAATAATAGTTAAAACAATTCTCAATCGTTTATTGCATCAACGAGGGTTACTAACAGAAAATGGTCATGGTATTAAAGAGTTGCTTGATACCACCAGGGAATGTTTGAATTCACTAGACAATCTGGAGATAGATACCTCTTCTTGGGATGCAATTGTTGTTCATATTGTTGTTTCCAAATTAGACAATGAATCACACAAACTTTGGGAACAGTCACTTGGTTCATCACAGAATGTACCCACTTTTAAAGATTTTGCATCTTACTTAGAAAGTCGATTTAGGACAATCGAGATGATTGAGTCTACGAACAAGCAACAGTCTAAGCCACAACGAGATTTTAATAAACCGCAATTCAATGTTCCGAAATCAAATTTTTATTCAAAACCCGTTGCTCCTATAAAAACATTTGCAACAGAAATAAACACTACTTGCTCATACTGCACACAAGGGCATTACATATGTTACTGCAAAGACTTCGCTAACTTAGAGGTTGCACAAAGACAAGACTTCGCAAGAAAGAATGGAATCTGCTTCAACTGCTTAGTTAAGGGTCACACCGTAACTAGTTGCAGACAACCGATATGTTGCAAGAAATGTGGTCGACGTCATCACACCTTGCTTCATAACACTTACCCTATGAAGACGACTGCAGCACCAGAAACTCCCGAAACCACACAATCTGAGGAAAAATCACTACTTAGCATGAAAAACGAAATGAGTAACAACCAAGATGTGCTGTTGGCTACTGCACGCATAGCCATTATTTCTAAAGATGGAAGTACTCATTACCTCAGAGCTTTAATTGATCCGGGATCACAAGCGTCGTTTATAACGGAAGCAGCCACACAACTACTTGGTCTTGATAAAAAGAAAGCATTTGGAAGAATTTCAGGAATTGAAGAAAACAAAACAATAACTTCTAAGGCAACGACTACACTGAAGTTTCACTCTGTAAGAAGTTTGACACCTATGATTTATACTGAAGCATATGTGCTTAGACGACTCACATCATTATTACCATCGCAAGAATATGACATAAATTGCTGGACAACCTCTGAAAAACTGGAATTAGCTGATCCAGATTTTTACAAGCCAGGTTTTATTGATATTCTCCTTGGTGCCGACGTCCATAGTGATATACTTAAAGAAGGGATTCGCAGGCACAAATCTCTGATAGCTGTCAACTCTCATCTTGGGTGGCTAATATCTGGAAAGATATCGAAGATAAATTCCCAACCACGGCAATTTGTTGTTAATCATTGTGAAGTAGAAGTAGATTATTTACTTCGAAGATTTTGGGAATTAGAGGAACAACCAACCAAGAAACTAATGACTAAACTGGAAAGACAGTGTGAAGAAAATTATAAAAATACACACAAAAGAAATCCTGATGGGAGATATGAAGTTCGATTACCTTTTGAGAATGAAGATGATCCAAAGATAGGAGATTCTAAACCACTCGCAGTCCGACGATTGCAACAAATGGAAAAGAAATTCATACATCGACCTGAATTGAAAGAAGAGTATTGTAAATTTATGAAACAATACGAATTACTGGGTCACATGGAATTGATACACGAAGAACACGTAGAATCTGAAAAGAAAGAATACATTAAAAACGATAATACACAGACACCTAAGAAAAAAGTATACTACTTACCTCATCACGCAGTATTAAGAGAAGCAAGTATTAGTACCAAACTCAGAGTAGTTTTCGATGGAAGCGCCAAACCTGAAAATGGGAAAGCGTTAAATGAAGAACTACTAACTGGTCCTCCCTTGCTGCAAGACTTACGTGATTTGGTTACTCGATGGAGACAGCATAAAATCGCTTTAGTAGCTGACATCAAACAGATGTATAGACAAATACTAGTTTCACATCAAGACACTGATTTCCAAAGAATTATTTGGCGTGAAGATCCTACTGATAACATGAAAGAATATAGATTACTTACAGTAACTTACGGTACTTCTTGTGCTCCTTACCTTGCATGCCGAACGTTACTACAACTTGCTGATGATGAAGAACTGCTGTTTGGGGAAGAAGTTAAATTATTAAGAACTGACTTCTACATGGACGATTTGATGTCTGGAGCATGCACGGAAACTAGAGCCATTGAGTTACAAAAGCGTCTGACTGAACTATTTCAAAAGGGTGGATTTCCGTTACACAAATGGGCGTCAAACAGTGATTTAGTGCTTGATCAAATTCGTAAAAGTGAACAAATGTCTCAAAGTTCAGTGAATATTCAATTAGATGAATCAGTAAAAGCATTAGGTGTATTGTGGAAACCAAAAAGTGATACATTCGAACTTAAGATTAATAGTATAGAAAATAATTATGATGAAAATGTAACAAAAAGAAATGTTTTATCGAGTATTGCAAAAACATTTGACCCTCTAGGCTGGCTAGCACCTATTACTATTGTTGGCAAAATTTATATGCAAAAACTATGGTTAGCTGGTTTAGATTGGGATGAACTATTACCTGATAATTTAAAAGATGAATGGTTTGCTTACTATACTAGTCTCAAGAACATGAATGTTGTGCACATGCCTCGATGGTTGGGTACTTGTAATACTAACGATACCATTCAATTACATGGGTTTTGCGATGCCTCGTGTACTGCTTACGCTGCTGTACTGTATGTCCGAGTTGTAACCAATAACGGTATAGACGTTAGATTAATTACTGCAAAGACTAAAGTAGCTCCTGTAAAAAGAGTTACACTACCAAGACTTGAACTCTGCGGTGCAGTACTTCTAGCAAAGTTGTTAGAGCATACACGAGAAGTTCTGAAAATTGATAAAAATTGTTGCTTTGCATGGACCGATTCCACTATAGTTTTGGCATGGCTGCGGAAAAATCCTAATACTTGGAAAACGTTCGTGGCAAACCGCACAACTGAAATTTTGAATGTTACCAATAGTAATCAGTGGCAACATGTTAAGTCTGGCGATAACCCTGCTGACAGCGCATCACGTGGTGTCAGTCCTACAGACCTTACCAAATTATGGTGGAAAGGCCCAGCATTTTTGAAAGAAAATGTAATTAATTACCCGATTTGCGACATACCTGACACTGAAATTGAAACTAATCGTAAGATTACGAATTTGCTATGCACATCAGAACATCATCAATTTGATTATGTTTATTTGACAAAATATTCTAGTTTATTAAAGCTAATACGTGTTACAGCATATTGCTTAAAATTTATAAAACTATGTAAAAATCAAACTAAAACTAAACCTGAACCGTATTTAACTTCATTTGAATTAAAATGTGCTAGAATGATTTGTATTAAAATGTCACAAAACACTTACTTTAAAAATGAGATTGACTTATTATCTAAAGGTTTGATGTTAAATGCAAAGAACAGTCGAATAGCGAATTTAAATCCCTTTTTAGACACAGATGCGATATTACGTGTGGGTGGAAGACTATCTAAGTCCCAACTCTGTTATGATCAAAAATTTCCTATAATTCTCTCTAATAAATGTAATTTAACTAAGTTAATTGTTTTAGATGCTCATAGGAAGACGTTGCATGGAGGTATTCAACTTACTTTAAATATTGTTAATCAAAGCTATTGGATTGTTAATGCAAAAAATGTTGTTAAAAAAGTCATTCATCTATGTATTCCTTGTTTTAAGCAGAAAGCTGCACCAAAAGCGCCTTTTATGGGGAATTTACCTGAATTTAGATTAAACCAAAATCGTCCATTCCGTATAAGTGGAGTTGACTATGCTGGTCCATTTACTTTAAAAATGTTCTCTGGAAGATGTAACCGAACTTCGAAAGCTTATATATGTCTTTTTATTTGTACAGTAACAAAAGCCATCCACTTGGAGTTGGTCAGTGATTTGACTACTTCAGCTTTTATTGCCGCGTTTAAAAGATTTTCGTCCCGTCGCGGTCACTGTAGAGAGTTGTGGAGTGATTGTGGTACCAATTTCATTGGCGCTTCACGTGAATTAGATTTACAATTTCGAAATGCAAAATCGAATGTTGTTAAGGAGATTGCCGAACTTTTAGCGAACGACAACACAGCGTGGAACTTTATTCCACCCAGTTCACCTCACTTTGGAGGACTTTGGGAAGCCGGAGTCAAGTCCGTTAAAGGACATCTCAAAAGAGTTATAGGGCAGACTTCTCTTACTTTCGAAGAGTTTTATACTCTCCTCACACAAGTCGAAGCTTGTGTGAATTCACGTCCTCTGACAGTCATAAGTTCATCATCAGATGAAACACCGTTAACCCCTGGTCATTTTCTCATAGGAGAGCCCCCTGTCTTAGTAATTGAAGATAATTTGGAAGATGTTGCGATGAATCGTCTCAACCGTTGGCAGACAATTCAACGTATGACACAACATTTATGAAAAAGATGGCAAAATGAGTATCTCACTACTTTGCAGCACCGATATAAATGGTGTGTTCAACAACCCGATGTTGAGTTAGGTGCCGTTGTTTTAGTGAAGGATGAAAGGCTACCTCCTGGAAAATGGCTCTTGGGACGTGTTATACAGAAGCATCCAGGTAGTGATGGAATAACTCGTGTAGTTACTCTACAATACAAAAATAACACATTTAAAAGACCAGTCGCAAAATTGTGTCCATTACCCCTGGAGTCTTCTTAGTTATAGTTTTTTTGTAATTTTATTATCATGTACCTACTACAGTGCAGATGTATGTACATCATATTTTCTTTGTTTTCGCCCGGGAGGATGTTTAAGTGAGATTCAGTATATTGATTTATTTTGATACTAGATGGCGCTACTCGTACTTTACATCGCACTATGGTTTGGTTCTCACGTAGTATATATATATTCTGTTAAATTAATGTTTCGTTGATTCGGTTGAGAGCCCTAAGCGCTCACCGATATTGTCCGCGTAAGGGTGTCAGAGCCATCTGAGGCTAACACCTTCGTCCATTCAAAAAAAAAAAAAAAAAAAAAAATGTTTCGTTGAGTCTTATAACATCATCAAAGTGTGCAGTAAAATAAAGTAATGAAGAATTGAAAGTGTTTGTTCGTCTTTTAACAACAATGCTACTGTACTGCTAAATAGCAGTGCCCTTGATACTAGCATTGTTAGGATAGATTTTGTATAAAACAATTTTAATATGTAAATTTAATCACTGGTAAAAAAATATCTGATGATTTTTAAAAGGAGTTTAAAGAATTATACAAATAAATATATATTAATAGTTACTTATATGTATGTAAAAGTAATAGAATCTTTGATCTCTTCACAGCCAGAAAGTATGACCCGGACATATATGTAATTACATAATTTATGAATAAATGAATTAGAGCTATTGTTTCGTCTAGAAACTGCTAACGCCATCTAGGCGCAGAATCAGGTATCAAGCAACACAATAATGAATGTAACTTACTAATATTTTGAACACGAAAGTTTATTTTTTACCACTTAGCCTCTTTACTGCTGTTTGGATTTTAGGACACTGAATATATTATGAAACTTTTTCGATAACCATACATTCCAGTTGAACGCGGGTGCAACCGCGCGGCAAAGGCTAGTCTTCAATATGTCATTCAGTTTATTAGCATCAAAGGTAACTTGTGTGTAGTTATAGAGCAGCATAAAAGGGCCGCTCGCTGGACGTACTACTTATTACTTAGCTGAAGTTTAATATCCGTGGATCAGCCGACATATTGACCCGCCTTCTTTGATGCCCGCCGAGCCAGTTCATATCATATATTGTGTACCGAGCCATTTTAATAAAAAAGAAAACAAACAGCGTATACATTACGACGTAACATGGCTGAAGGTTTATGTATCTGTGTGAAGTGGTACGATAAATACAAAAGGCCATTGAAATTAATCTAATACGTATGAAAAAATCTCTAATATAATTTTTTTAAGATAGAACTGCAGGCCTACCATCAACTTTTACTTATTCATTCAATTCCGATGCAATTCAGTTTAGGTGCCTAAACTGAATCGCTAAGATTCGTACCATGAAGTGCCTTTTGCTGACTGGCGTTTGAATCGCTCACGGAGGAATGAACGAACGAAATTTGTCTCTGGTCCGCGCTGAGAAAGAGATAACGCTATACCGTCGTTGCATAAGTCTGTCTCTTTTACTCGAACCATATGTGTTGCGTTTCGAAACCTAGTTGATATGATTTAGCGGTTTCTATGTGTAAAAATAACAACAAATATATTTTAAAATTGCGCTTTGAGCATCAAATTAAATACCACTAAGGCTTTCTTAGTACTAAATTACTAATAAGTACTAATAAATAATAGTAATTTATATAATTTTTTACATTACAATTTAAAGGTTTGTTTAGTGTTGTCGTAAAAATAAATTGCTTATGACGAGTTTAGAGCGCGCCTCCACTCATGTTGGATTTGACACAAGGCGGTTGTTATTGTTGAGATTTTTAGAGTTTTGAAAGTAGGTATCTCTAACTATTATTGAAAGAAATTTACGTGTTATTATTAGTACTTATTTATTTTATTTATAAGCGTTTTAACGTTTCACTGACTTAAAATAATTGGTAATACGAATAAGGGCGCAAGTATCCTTGTGCAGTTTGTGTAATAATGTTATATTTTCATAATGTAAACTTACAAACTTCTTTATTTCAAACGCGTACCTAACTTAAGTACCAATGTATTTGAAGTGGTTTTTTTACAGTGATGAATCGCGTCGAAGAGTAACGTTCGGTCAACTTGAGCAGCTTTGGGAATTTCTGAACCGAAATAAAGACATAGCAACGGGCTTTAATAAAAAATCCTCAGTTCATCACACAGTTCTTATACCAATTGTTTAGACAACCGATATCTCTTTATGAATTCTGCATCTTCCAAATAAAAGGGGTCCGATTGTTACCGTGTTAGACGTCTTTTTTGTCGCCGTGTTGTGTTTATTTCAGTATCATTTTCCATGAATTCAAAAAGGACTAATTCGTCAGACATCTACAATAAAAAATGCTCTACAAATCACTTGTTTACATTAACACATAAGAAACACAAAATATTCAACTGAAATACCTTGAATTACGTATATTTTCACTATTTTTTAAAAGTTATTAACAAAACGATTCACTTCACGCCAAGAAAGAAGCAACTTTTATTGGATCGCTTAATTTGACACTTAAACTATCCAATTTAGGTTGATATGTCACCTCATGGTACGAAAAATGAACGAATGAAAACAGTTTGCCATCCAATTGCAGACTTGATTTGGCGTCAACCTAAACTGAATCGCGTTAATGACGTCGTGGTATGATATAGCGGGGCAGTTTATTTTAGGTCGTCAAATGAATCGCAATAAGAGTTCATAGTAGGCCTGCTGTTTTAAAAATGTACAAATGTTGCGAGTTAATAAATGAATGCTAGTAATTACCCTCTAAATTTAAATAAGGAAAACTTTTCTTTGGTATTTTTCGGAGCCTATCGCTTTGGGGTGATTGACCATATTCTCTCAAAACATAAGTGACGATGTGGTCATTCATCAGACTAGGCTCTGGACACACCATTAGGTAGGTTAGATGAGACCATGAGGTTACATAGCTACGACAAAATTAGTAGGCTTTACTCATACCCCGACCTTAAAACGGTATTTTACGTCTATTGCTGGATACCTATCCACCTGGATATGTTGGTTCCTTATGCATCTGTAGTTTGTCGTATATATAATAAGTTGGGGAAAAAGTTCCTTCGCATTTTTTAAGAAAATTCAAAACATTTTTAATATAGTTTATTTACATTTAACTAAAGTATGTAGGTACCATTTTATTCGATAACTTTTTGCCATCTTGTAGGTAGGGACATGATCCCATTGCTATAGATATTTTGGGACTTCTGATCAAAATACTGCGACAAGTGGTTTTGACAGTCCTGTCGTGATGTTAACCTGACACTGCCTAAAGAATTCTAAGAGACCGAAACATGTGGAAATCTGAAGGTGCAAGGTCAGAACTATACGGCGGATGCATTAATACCTCCCAGCCAAACTCTCTTAATTTTTGCTGAGTGGCTAAAGATGTGTGAGGTCTAGCGTTATCATGATGAAAAACCACACCCCTTCTGTTGATTAATTCCGGCCGCTTTCTCTCAACTTCTTGCTTTAATCTCATCAGTTGTTCGCAGTAGAGTTCAGAATCGATGGTCCTGCCTGGTGGTAACAGCTCATAATAAATAATGCCCTTCCAATCCCACCACACACACAGCATCACATTGTTGCGAGTTAACCCGGGTTTCGCCACAGTCTGTGAAGCCTGACCGGCCTTTGACCACGACCTTTTTCGCACGGTCTTGTCGGATGTGATCCACTTTTCATCACCAGTTATCAGCTTCTTCACAAATGGTTCGGTTTCGTTACATCGTAATAAAGAATCACAAATGAGTACACGGTGCATTAGGTTTGTTTCAGTGAGCTCGTGAGGTACCCAAATATCGAGCTTTTTTGTGTACCCAGTTTTTTTCTAATGTATTGTTTTGTGGTCAATTCCCAGTTCTTCAGCTACGTCGTAACTAATGATATGCCGATCTTGCTCCACTTTTTCAAAAATAGCATCCATTTTATCCATAATAGGGCGACCAGTGCATCTTTGTCATCAAAATTTCCGGATTGAAAACGCTTAAACCAAATTTGTGCTACTCTCACAGACACTGCACTAGGTCCATAAACATCGCAATTTTTTTTCGCGTCTTGCGTTGCATTTTTACCTTTTTTGTAGTAAAATTTTAAAATGTATCGAATTTCGTCATTAGATTCACTCATCTTGACGGTATGAAAAACAATTGAAAATCACACATTTTCCTAATTTGAATTTGGAATTATATTCTTTAAAATTTAAACTTTCAATGATACCAAAACCAGCCAGATACAAATAGTAAAGCCAAAGATATTTTATTACAAGTTCATACATACTATAATGCGAAAAGACTTTTTCCCCAACCTAATATACAAGAATATTTTTTATTCAGTGCGCAAACTTTGACAAATTAAACTTAAATGAGCTTTATTAAACACCAAATTTTTATTATGATAAGGTTTAGTACAAAAAAAATAAAGTTACCGTTAACGAAAGATATAGACTTTAAAATTGATATTATGGCTCCTCTGTCGCTCGGGTCGGGCGCCTACCCGGGCCGAGGGCTTGGCAACAGCTGGCTCTACCGCCGCGTGCGCCCTTTGATATTATTATGAATAGATAGTTATAAGGGGGACTCTACGCCGAACCTCCGTGCCGCACGGTCGCCTGCCATTGTGCTGCGCCCACTGCCTGCCCGCCCGAGCTTCTTCCGAGAAGCCAGCCTACCTGCGGTCTGCACCTGCACGCACCGCACACACTCCCGGCATTGTCGGTGCGCTTTCATAGCGTACCGTCAATCAGCCGCTGAGACGTTATCGTGTCCTTTTCGGGACGCGGTAATAGTCGACCCCTTTGTCGCTTCAGACACCCAGACGATTAGCTCGTTCTTTTCAGAACGACGCTAATCAGTCGCCCTTTGTCGCCTCAGACACAAAAGACGTATTATAGTGTTCTTTTCAGAACGCAATAATATCGTCGCCCTCCGTCACTTTGACGGCCGCCGCCTCAGGCACCCACAGAAAAATCCACGCTTCACGTGGTGACTAGCGGATACCTAACGGTGCCAACGAAGCTAGTTCGAGCGTGACCCGGGCGCTCGCTTTTTCCCTTCAGGAAAAAGCCAACACCGGACGGGACTGGATCAGTCGGCCTTGGGGGCTTCCCTAGTCGACCCCAGTTATCTCCCCCCTCCCACCCTACCCTTTCCCGAATCATCCCATTCTCCAGTGTTTGTTTGGGTGTGCGAGACCCCACTCTGGTAGTGGGGACTCAATAACATCCCTGCACCGGGGCTGATAGGGCCCGTTAGGGTTTTCTTAGAGTAGGGCGACTGCCAGAAGTTTCTTGTGGTTTCTTCTCTCTGGAACGCCCCGGTACGAAACCACATAGTTTATCGGTAGAGTAGGTTCCCAAAATCCCCCCGAAAATACGCGGCCCTTAAGGCAGAGCGGCCACTATGGCCGACTCACAACCAGTTTTGTCCTTTGAGGACATTCTCATTGACAAGGAGGCACACAGCTACCTCGTCAAGAGATACAACGGGCGATTTTTCGTCCCTCCCCCCGCGAATCCGCCTCCTTTCCATCCCGCGTCGCGCGCCCCGTCCCCGATGTCCGCGAAATCTGACTCCGACAACGAGTCGGGCTCCGACAGCGACGAGGCACCCTCAGTGCCCGCCGCCAAAAACAAACCCGTCCCCGCCACCGCCGCGAATTCCCCCTCCGATGACCTCGCCACCGCCGCGTCCTCCTCTTCGAACGAGGAGGAATACACGTTGGTGCCGAAGGGTGGGAAGAGGAAGAGGAGCGGCAAGAAAGCCGCAAAAGCTGTCACCGCAAAAGCGGCGAAAGCTTCGTGCCCTTCCCCTCCCCCCACCCCCGCCGACGCTGTCGTAACCCCCGCGTCGCCCGCCCCCGCTGAAACCCCGATGGTCACGCAGCCCGTCGCCGCCGCGCAAACGAGCCGCGATGCCCCCGTGTCCGCGTCCATCCCCGCTCCCGCCTCTGCCACCGCCGGCAAGCGCAAATCCACGGCCCCGCCCCCCCTGTACGTTCAGGACAAAGGTCAGTGGACCAACATTTCAAAGTGGTGCACCGAGCACCACATCAATTTTACATCCGCCCGTCCCGCCGAAACCGGCATCAAGGTCACGGTGCCGTCCTCAGACGACCACCGTGCCCTAACCAAACTACTTCAAGAGCGCAAGGTGTCCTTCCACACCTACGCTCTCCCCGAGGAACGCGCCTTACGCGTCGTTATCCGAGGTGTCCCAAAAGAGATTCCCACTGACGAGGTGAAAGAATCCCTCCAATCCCAATCCCTCCCTGTGCAGTCCGTCCACCGGATGTACAGAGGCAACCCCCATGTCCCTTTCAATATGGTCATCGTCGTCCTCGACAACAGCGAGGCGGCGAAAGCCATTTTCAAAATCCGCACCGTGTGCCACTTGTCGGGCATTCATGTCGAGCCGCCCCGTAGGACGGCTTTCCCGTCACAATGCCATAGGTGCCAGCTCTATGGCCATTCCGCGCGTCACTGTTACGCCACACCCAGGTGCGTCAAGTGCCTCGGTGACCACGGCACGGCTGCGTGCCCCAGGCCCAAAGACGTGTCGCTGGCCACTGAGGCACCAGGATGCGTCCTATGTCAGACCGTAGGTCACACGGCAAATTACAAAGGTTGCCCCAAGGCGCCTCGCCCGACTGCCCGACCGTGGCACAGCTCACGGACCATCCCCCCCTTATGTCCGTCAATACTACGGCCCTCCGGCCGCAGAGACAAACTCCCTGGAGGAACCCACACGACCCTCAGTCGATCCCCCCCCCCTCCAGGCCCCCCCTTACCTAGATCGGCGTTCGCGCCAAACAATACTTTCGCTGCTACCGTAGCAGGCGCTCCCGTGAGCACCGCCACCCCCGCCGCCGCGACCGCGACCGTACCAAAGCCTACCGCTGGGCCTAAAACGGCACCGTTGCCGCCGCCGTCATCACAGCGTCCGCTCCTCAAGCAGACGCCCCGCGCCGCAAACAATATCCAACCCGCACAGAAGGTAGCCCCTGGTTCAGGCCTCCTCACTGTGTGCCGGCTCGCGCAAGCAATCGACTACGAACGAGTCGACGAATTCGCAGGCCAAATCGAGGCCAACATCGGTGATCTCTTCGCTCTCGCGGGAATCATCCACCAATATAAGGACGTACTCGACGCCCTTAAAAACTTCTCAATAAATTAAATGGCTACCACGCCGCTATGCAGAATCAAACCCCGATCTCTCAAGTTAGGTTACTTCAATGCCAACGGCATTAGAGATCAACGCGATGAGATCGCAAAATTCTTGCGTGATCACCAACTTGACCTCCTACTAGTGCAGGAGACATTCCTCAAACCCTTTCATAGGGATCCTAGAATTGCAAACTACAACATAGTGCGCAACGATAGGATCAACTCAGCGCTCGGAGGGACGCTGATCTATTACAACAAGTCCCTGCACTGTTCCCCCCTGGATCCGCCTTCCGACCTCAAGTACATCGAAGCGTCGGTATGTAGGCTCGCCATGACCGGACACGAGTCCATAGTGCTTATATCAGCCTATCTCTCGCCAACCTCGACCGAAACAAACCCTAGGACGTTGCTAAAAAGCGACGTAGAATCCCTGATGCAAATGGGTCACTCTGTCATCCTGGCAGGGGATCTAAATGCTAAAAACACCCTCTGGGATTGCGTAACAACCAATACCCGGGGGAAAATATTAGAGTCCCTTCTGGACGCACTAAACCTAGACCTAATCTCGCCCTTAGAGCCGACCCACTTCCCGGGCGTAGTGTCTCACCGCCCGGATATACTCGACGTGGCGCTGCTACGGAACGTAAGCCTCCGCTTGCATTGCGTATCGGTGCTACACGAGCTTACCTCTGATCACAGACCAGTCATATTAGAATTCGCTTCACGAACAGGCCCCCACACAGACCCAAGTCGCACAGCGACTAAAAACATTATCAATTGGGACAGACTTGGCGAACGCCTTAAATCTGCCACCAATTCCGTTCACCTCGATAGTATACCCGACACTATAACCACCGCGGTCGACGTGTCTGTGGCTATCGACTCCCTAACCAACCACGTACAATCGACCGTTGTCGATTGCTCTCGGACAGTGCCGGATACGGGTGACCGTAAATGGCAATTGCCCGAAGATATACGTGCATTGATCAGGGAGAAGAACGCCATAACACGATATCACGACAAAAAACCATACGACCACATACGCGCTCGCATGCGTTATTTACAGCGGGCCATTAAGGTCCGCGTAAAGGAGGCACGCAACGCTCAATGGGAACGTACTATCGAGGAGATCGAACCCTCTCATACTGCATTTTGGCAACTCTCCCGTAAATTCACTAAAGATACGGTAGCTCCCATGCCCCCCCTTAACAGACCTAACCTCCCACCCGCTTTCGAGGATAGCGAAAAGTCCGAATGCCTAGCCGACAGCCTGGCGCTTCAATGTACACCCAGCTCCCTTCATGTTGACCCGAGTCACGTGGAGGCAGTCGTTTCCGAAGTGGAACGGAGAAGTTCTCTCCCGTTACCATCTTCTCCTCCCTCCATCGCCCCAACCCCCCCCAGCCCCACTGCAACTGAGGAAGTGGAGGACCCCATCCCCCTAGTTACACCTGACGAGGTAAAGTCTATCATCAGGAATCTACATCCGAGGAAAGCTCCAGGCTCGGATCGTATCACAAATCGAGTAGTTAAACTCTTCCCCCCGACCCTTATCACCCTTCTGGTGGCCATCTACAACGCTGCCTTGGCGTGTAACTACTTTCCGCAACAGTGGAAGGAGGCGCACGTCATTGGCATTTTCAAACCCGGCAAACCTAGATCCGAGCCCACCAGTTATCGTCCCATAAGTCTACTCAATGTCATGGGTAAGATTTATGAGAGACTCATTTATATTCGATTAAAAGCATATGCCGATGCTAATAAACTCATTCCCGACGAGCAGTTTGGTTTTCGAACCAAACACTCGTGTGTTCAACAAGTCCATAGAATCGTTGAACACATCTCTAGTAACTTCCAATCCGGTGCACTGACGGGCGCGCTCTTCTTCGACGTGGCGAAAGCGTTCGACAAAGTGTGGCACGACGGCTTAATTTATAAGCTTTACACTATGGGTGTGCCACCGAGGCTCGTTGCCATCTTACGAGACTACCTGTCGAATCGCTACTTTCGCTACCGAGTCGAAGGGCGCGTACTCTCATCGCCTCATCCCATTCGCGCCGGAGTCCCGCAGGGCTCGGTGTTGTCTCCCCTGTTATTCTCGCTCTTCACGAGTGACATGCCCAGGACCAGAGACACACACTTGGCCCTGTTTGCGGATGACACGGCAATCTACTCCTCAAGTAGAAGCGTTCCCCTCATTTTGAAACGTCTCCAATGCGCAGCCAACGCCCTAGGCGATTGGTTCCGCAAATGGAGAATCGAAATCAATCCCACTAAGAGTCAAGCCATTCTCTTTTTTAGAGCTTTTCGCGCAACTTACCGAGCTTTCCCCGACACATCCATCTCTATGTTTGGCGTGCCCATCCCTTGGGAGAGGCAAGCCAAATATTTAGGCGTCATTCTGGATGAAAGACTTTCCTTCGGCCCTCACATAGACACGGTGCGTAAGCGCGCCAACTTTGTGTTAGGCAGGCTTCACTTCCTCATCAACTCACGTTCTAAACTCGCCCTAAAAAGCAAGCTTAGACTGTATACCGCGTGTATACGGCCCATCATGACGTACGCGTGTGTAACTTTTGCACACGCCGCCCCCAAGCGGATCCATTCACTTCAAGTCCTCCAAAATAAATTCATGCGCAGAGCCACGGGCGCCCCGTGGTACATGCGAAATCTCCAACTCCACATGGATTTACGATTGCCGACCATCAGGCAATTTATCAAAGGGGCTTCTCGCCGCCATTTCGATTCTGCAATAAACCACAGTAATCCCCTAATAATAAAGGCCGCGTCCTACACTCCGTCCCGTATCAGTCGCGTTCGCAGACCGAGACACGCCCTCGCCGAGTCTGACGACGAAATCACCAAAGCTCAAACAGCTGCAGCCGAATCTTCAGCTCGCGATACTACACACCCACAAGGCCATCAGCCTAGATACCGTCCTCGCCGGCGTGGACGTTAGCCGCGCTCCCTCTAAAAATTCATTGTTGTTGTTTTTTGTATTGAAATAAAGAACCACTAATAAATAAATCAGATAATGTAAAGTCTTTTGACCCCCCACGCAACGCCCTGAGCCCGAGGTCCGAGCCCCACAGGGGGCACCCTCAGTGTGCTTGTTGCTTAAAATCTAAATGTACTTTCGACTGAGAGCCCCTAGCGCTCGCCGGAATTGTCCGCGTAAGGGTGTAAGAGCCATCTGAGGCTAACACCTTCGTCCCTTCCAAAAAAAAAAAAAAAAAAAAAAAAAGATAGTTATAATAGATAGTGTCCATTGTTTGTTGATTTTAAAGTCGAAAAGAAAATACAAAACAAAATTAAACAAATAATGGAAATGTGTTCTGTTACTGATACTGAACCACCAAAATATTTTTGCGCATTGCTTAATAAAAAATATTCCTGTATATTAAACTCGGACCTCATATTCTTGACCATTTCCATACCACTATTTTAAACATTCATAATTTAATTCGATATAATTAACCGACTTCAAAAAAAGACGAGGTTCTCAATTCGTCTGTATTATATATTTTTTTTATGTTTGTTACCTCATAACTTTCGACTGGCCGAAGCGATTTTGATTTGTTTATTGTTATTAAAAATATTCTGTTATATTTATATTAAAAGTATACATTTAATAATGACCTACCTGCAGGTTTGTTTACAATGTTGATCATAAATGAAATTAGTAAAATAGAAGTAAACCAAACTTCTATTCGAGATTTTGGTATTCATAAAACGCGCACCGCATTCTGTTAATTCTTTGCAAAATAGACTTGTTATTTAAATTACAACTTATAAATATCTTCAGGCCCGTAGTCCCCGAAGCGATAGGCAGAGGTCTCAGTAAAGGTTCCACATCTCAACAAATATGTTTTAAGTCCAAACGAAACTTATGATGGGCATTGTCATCTCTTGAGCACTACAAATCACGGGCTACAGGTTTTCAAGAAAGAAACGTTAATATCCTCATATCCGGGAATGGAACCCGAGACTCTAGCCGAGCTCTTTACTACTCGACCACTGGGGTGATTAATTATTTAAAACTAAGAAATAGGAGTATCTGATGGAGTAGTTGTTCCTGATGAGTACCTATTCTCGATAAGGTTAGTCTAAGTAATCTATAATTAGTACAAAGTAGTCTATAATAATCTATTTCACATAGTTGAGTTGTTCTAAGACATAGATGAGTTGTGACAGTTGAAGATTTTTTACCCATATCTTATGAAATTGCACTTGATTATTCTGTGATATTACCCTAAATGCTTCATGAGACCTTGCTTTGTTACGGTATCCTTTTATTATATCAAAATAAACGGTGTATGTTTATTTTGAGAAATCTCATAAAACACCATTAGTCACTGAACTCATGCCATTTTAAAAATAGTAAAGATTAAATGTTTTCAAAATAATATAACAAACAATTCTCTTAGCATTTAATTAATTATATGTACAAAAACTAATTATTATATTAATTTATCGCTGTGATATTGATAAAATTAACCATCATCTATGGTAAAAGAACAGGAACACTCATTACACTCGTATTAACTAATATTAACATACCTTAGTGTACAGTACGCCATCATTCACACAAATAAGTCTAGCATTCATGCTCATCTACCCGCTACTTCAACATCAGTACCGAAAGCTCGTCTTGTTTGTATTTACAATGTTCATTATAAAAATATTACTTCTCGAGGCGTGTCTTTTTGACATCATACGGAACTGACTTTCGATGATGTCATATTATTTTGTGTATTGTATTTCTAATGAATATACTTGCGCTAGTCACACATTTGCTGTCTCACTTGATGGTGCGGTTCCAAAATTTCCCACTAGCTTCTGCCCCGCGGGTGGAGCGCCCCGAACGGATCAAGGTTTTTCTTGTATACACTTTTGTATAATTCGGCCAATAGAAATATTCCATCCTGATTAAAAATCTCAAAATTGAAGTTTTTTGACATATCATTTGACTGTTTTCCAAATTTCATTAACATTTGTTCACCCGTTTATGAGTTACAATCACCCATCAATCAGACATAGCGAATTTTCTATACTATTATTATAAAGCTTTTTTTTTCTTCCGATGGAATATTTTTTACAAGAGATAACCTTTCAATTCGACGCACCACCATCGCGTTATTACTATGACTACAGTTTCACACAGAAATTGTATTTTCTGATGATTATTATCTTACAATTATACAATTTGTAATATAAACGATGCACGCTCAGTTCAAATACAGGGTAATTAATTATCAGCTGCAATCTTACGTATTGTCAAAAATGTCTGTTTAAGCAACCAGCGCACTTACAGACCGCTGTCTTAATTTTTGTCTATAAAATACAGCTCCACTTATAATGGACGTGGACTTCACTTCATTGTTGTAATGAAAATGTTAGGAATAATTTAACAAAAACACTGCTGAGATCTACTACTAGCGTTATCTCAGTTATTGTAAAGTGACTCAAAAGTAAAGCAGTATTGTATGCGGTATAATAAATATCCTAGTCCTGATCCCTTTTATTTGTATTATATACACAACATTGCAACCGTGACTTAATTTCTATTTTCCAAACAATATTTGCGGCATGACTCACTAACAATAATCATATTATGGTCGATCGACGTTCAGTCTAATCACAACAAATAATATACTCCGACATTTTTCACAGTCGTCCGATCCCAGAACACAAAATTAGTTTAATGGAAGCCAGTTTACTGATCTAAATACTAATTTCCAGGATACAGAATTTTATTGTAATGTGTCGTCAAACTTACCAGGTACAGAATACTCAGTATATATGTACTATCAATGATCTACACTATGGATAGCATGGTACAGTAATTTTGAAAATTTGAATGTGTTCAGGCTCTTACGTCGGTGATTGTACAAGCTACAAGTTATGGACCTACCCTGATATCAACATTTTATTTTGTAATACACGGCCTTTATAATCGGTCAACTGATGCTTAACTAAGTAGTTTGTGTTATGAAAACCAGTTTAAAAAAAATATATAGGTAACCTAATACTTAAGACAATGCAAACAGACATGTTTTGGAATCGAATCCACAAGCAGTCAGGGTCTCTATAAACGAAGCTAACTGGCCAATCTTAATCGCACAAGTTGTGATATAGATGAGTACTCGCACCTGAAAGCCGAACGGGTCAGTACAATATAACCCCATATTGAATCCAGACAACGACAGCCACATCGAGTACTGACGTATGTTAAATATGGACGAATCGGGCCGTAAATAAAATCGCACGGGCATCGATCGACCGCTCGGGCGGCTCGCGTCACGCGTCACTCCCTATAGGTACAGGTGAGTATGTAGAAGTGGTCGCCGTCCCTCATGGTCATGCGGCTGAGGTACTTGGTGAAGGAGGCGGCGCCGGCGTCGCAGTAGACCAGGTTGAGCGCGTTGTTGCGCGGCGGCAGCGACACGAGCGCGCCCTCGGCCGCGTCGTCCTCGGGCGCCAGGTACGTGGTGCCGCCGCCGCACAGCGCGCGCTGCGGCACGCCCAGGTACAGCACGGCCTCCAGGCGCGCGCGCTGGTACCGCTCGCGCGGCGGCAGCAGCGTGTAGTCGCCGCCGCCCCAGCGCTGCAGCTCCAGCGCCTCGTACGAGCCCAGCGCCAGGTCCGTGCAGTCGCTCAGCAGGCGCAGGAACGCGGCGCTGCTCACCAGCCGCAGCAGCGCGCGCAGCGCGGGCAGCGCGGGCCCCGGCGCGCCCAGGCGCCAGTAGTGGCGCGCCGGCGCCGCGCAGCGCTCCCACGCCGCGTCCGGCCCGCGCAGCGCCGCCAGCACCTGCGCCCGAGCGTCCGAGTTCGGGAGGTATAGCTAGCTCCGAGGCGGATTCACCCCCGTTCCCGAGGCATGTACGTTGGGTTACATTATTAGACATCCCAATTTTGTTTTAAATATTATATAGCCTACTCGTATGTCACCCGGGGATAATGGTGAAAGAATGTTTGAAATCGGGCCAGTAGTTTTGAGTTTATTCGTTACGTACAAAAATACAAATCTTTCCTCTTTATAATATTAGTGTAGGCATAGAACCCCATACCTCCTCATATTTTTCCGCGACCAGCAGGTCTACCAAGCACACTTCGCTAGCGCGTTCCATCTGCGCCTGGATCTGAACGCGGCTCCGCGGCGACATGTACGTTGCCTCCACCCACTGGTTCACCACCACCTGAGACGACGCTTGAACGCTTAGTTTATGTTGTGTTAAAAAAATATTTTGACAGGCATTTTGGCTCGTTGGTGTTGAGTATTTGACCCCTAATGACAAACATTTGCAAGCATGACCATGTACAAAGTACACAAGTATCATCCTACCACCCAGCTGAGATTTCATGCTTATCTATCATCATCACTATGAAAATGCACGAGTCCACACTCAAATAATCTTGTGAGACATTTGCATGTGAAGACTTATAATAGGAACCGCAGTTTTACCAAGGGTCGTAAGTTTTTCCGGGATAAAAAGCAGCCTATGTTATGTCATTATAACATCAGGTTCATTGGCAGATAATGAAAGTTCCACCAAAATCGGTCCATCCGTTTTGGAGTCCATTGGGAAAAATTCAAAACCATTTATTCATTTCAGGCCCACAGAGGGCCCTTAGGAAGGTCAAATCTAAAGTTACTAAAGCTACTACTTCCACACATCGATTTTTACATATAAAGATACGAGTATTTGTGGTGTTGGTCTTTCGAATAAAATTATAGCGCTTTCTGTTGTACATAAATGAACTTACGACATCAGTATGGGGCCGCTGCGGCGCCTCGGGCTCGGGCTGCGGCTCCGGCTCGGGCACCTCAGCCGGCTCGGGCTCGGGGGGCGCGGGCCCGTGGAACCACCCGTTGATGGACAGCCGCGGCAGCTCCAGCGATAACACCTCGCCCACCTGATAATTAAATTGTACTCAAAATTCGTCACCACTGATACAGTCCTGGCAGATTTACATATGAATGTCAAAGGTACTGAAGCTACCACCAGCCTTCAATCAAGAAGAATTGCCAAGAAACTGCATTTTGTGTATACAGTAGTATCTCACTAATCCAGCACTTCAGTAGACCGACATGTCCAATAATCCGGCACACCAGATACGGCATTTAAGCAGTATACACTCAGTTTTATTTTATTTATTCCTAGCTGTCCCCCGCGGTTTTACCCGCGCTCCCGAGGGATATAAAATTTTCCCAGGATAAAAAGTAGCCTATATGTTAGTGTACCATAGGTGAGCAGTTGTAGGTTGGCGCGTCGAAAACAAACAAACTATTACTAGAAGCAAAACTAAATAAATAAATTAACTGTTTTTATTGTGTTATGCAGTATAATAGACATACACACGTAACCTACGTACGAGTATAATAAAATATAATTACGTCACCGCGTTCCGACGACATCGAGGTCTTGAACCTTTAACCGTTTATAATAAAAACATTTAGTAAAGTACATTTTCGAATACTCTCAACCTCCGATTAAATCGACACCCTCACGCGACCAATGATTCGGCTCACCTGATGGTAAGACTCGTGGCCGACTTTGAAGAAGGCGAGCATGTTGTTCCGCGGGAACACCTGGTGCAGCACGCGCGCGGGCCGGCCGCGGGCGCCGCGCGCCAGCAGCTGCAGCGCGCCGCCCATGTGCGCGCTCCAGCCGCCCGGCTCCCGCTCCCGCTCCCGCTCCCGCTCCCGCTCCCGCTCCCCCTCCCGCTCCACCTGCCCGCCACGATCTTACTTTATTACAGCTCTACTTCTGCTATTGTGAAAATTCAGAACTCAAGTTTGCCATCACAGTCGTTTAAGGAACTATTTTAAACTGTTTTAGGTATTTTAGTGGCAAGCTTGTAGTGTTTCCTTTTAAAGATTTTGAAAAGACAAGGGAAGCAAACGTGTGGATGAACAGAAAAATTGGCGTTGGGTGGGTAACAAATCCACAATCGTTACACATTTAAAATGAAACTTAAGAGGCACCTAGGCCTGACAAGTTAGCGGAATCTATTTCTTATTTATTCTCATATATCTATTAATGTATTTTTATATATATATGTATATAGTATCTATGTAGGTATATGAAATATTGTATTATTGTGTAAGTTTATTTAACTATTTTATTACAATATTTTAAATATACGTATATATATACAATAGAATTATTATGAAGTATGTTTTCATAAGTTTTTTTTTTTTTTAGAAGTATACTTTACTTGACCATCCTTTAGTGCACCTGCCTCGCTTGTTTCTGCATCACCCCAAGGTAAACAGGTAGAAAATGCCTAAGGCATTATGTTCGCCTTTGTACTTTAGTGCATAAATTTTAATAAATAAATAAATAAATAAATATATGACCCCTCGAGTGAGTAAATACTATGGTCATACTGACATCGACGACGTCCTTATGGTCCCCTGAGCCGTTTTCGACAGGTTTCTCAGCGTGTCGCGTGTACGAGGTCGCGTTAGGCCTCCACGGCGCCAGGTACAGGATGAAGGCCACGCGCCTGTCTCCCAGCATATCGTCGTGCACCAGGAGGTGGTCCCCCGGCCCGTACAGAGAACACGACGCCGACACCGACGTTAGCTCTAGCTCTGTCACTTTTGATATCTGTTACACAATGAAATTGTCAGTATAGTTTTTGCTTCCTTTTATATAAAACGGCTTCCGTTCTCCGCGTTACCAAGAGATCATAAATTTTCTGGACATAAAAATAAAGCTTATATCACTTAGGAATAGAGTAATAATTCTATAGAATGCTACTCAATCAATTTTTGAGTAGTTTCAGAGATTACCTCCTACATCCAAACTTACAAATCTTACCTCTCTATAATATTTGTGCAGATGTATGTTTTAGTTCTACCAGATCCACTAGTTAGTTAGTTAGTTAGTTATATTATAATATTTTTCTGATGGTATCCATGGGTATTCATAATTTACAAGCAAGTAATTGATTGACTGATCATCAGTCAATCAATTACTAACACAAATGGACATTGTTTCTATGATTTCTTTCAAATTTTACTCCAATTAGAATTGGTACAATACTGATACTAGGAACTTAATTAGTTTCTGTGTATCAATGTTACCAACTCTACAACTTTTCGGTGGGTCTACCTTTATTTACTCCTATCTACTACCATGCAAAAGGAATATACCAACTTTTCAAATCCATACCAAATGATTCAACAGCCTCATAAAATATGAAAATAGAAAGGGAGTGAATATAAATTTATGCTCTGACATTTGAACATTGAATGGCGCCTGCAAACACAACTCAATTTTAACCAATAATAAATAAAGAACAACCAACTTTTCAAAGTAGGATTGGCATGAAACTACCAACTTCTGAAAACAAATCTACCTCTGAGACAAATTTCGAGTTGATAACACTGCTGTATATGCTTAATTTTGACCACCAACTCAACATTGTAAATGATGATGTGTCCTAAAGGTGGTAAGCACACTAACCTCAATAGGGAACTGGGTTTCAAGCAAGTGCAGCTGGTCAATATCACTAATTTCAACATGGCGGGTACCACAAAGGACACAACCATCATGGTTTCCTTCATTACCAACTCATCCTCATTGTGTAATTTGAAAGATATCCTCGCTATGGCATTACATATAATGTAACACACTCACCCAACTCATAACTTCAGTCTTCAATAGTTCATAAATGCCTCTAATGCTACGTTGCCATGTGAGACTAGCCAGGTCAGCAGTCTGGTGGAACTCATAGAGGTCCATTTTCTTCCGCGACCAGTCTAATGTGTTCATGTCATCCACAATATTATTGATTATCTCCGCATTGGCCAGGAAGTCATGCAGTAGACACAGTCGAAATGGTTCAGATGTCAATGTGATCTCTGGACAACTATAATCTTTACACTCTTTCCAATGTGTTATTAGATTATCTATTAATTCTTGTGACTAGAAAACAAAACAAAAGAAATCTTTATTATTACAGATTTATAACATTTAGAAAATTCTCCCCAAAGATGCAGGCAGCAATGTCAGTGATAGAATCTACATTCCACTGTACATACTTCATGGTAATAAAATAAAATTTATGATAATAAAAAAATCGTTTATATACCTGTAACTTATTATTAAGCTTTGGATCATCCATTCTGTTGGCCCTAGGGTTGAGCTGTGCCTTAACAGCTATTTTCTCTAACTGATCATCCTCAATGAGTATGGAGTCATCCTCCCATGAGCTATCCGAATCAGTGCTGTAGTCCGATGATGAGGATGATGATGATGACGAGTAATCTGCTTCTGCATATACAAAATCCAATAAGGAAATAATGTGTAAGTTTATTGTAATATTTTGTAATAAGGAATACTTCTAGTAAGAAAATTATGTAGAGAACCAAAATATTTCAACCGAAACATTAAATCGTGCATATAATGCCAAAATCACATCCCAAATTGCTTCAATATTTTCAAAACAGTGAACTTTCCCGCGTAACACAAATGCAGCGACGCTGATAAGAATTGAGACAGGACTCACCCCCACGGATTCTCTTGACCTCGTCTGCGGAGGCCTGGTAGGAATTAACGGCACAGACATCAGAATCGTCACTTTCCGTGTCGGATATCTCGATGACCGTGCCAGAATGGGCCCGCTTGGCGGGCGGCCGCAGGCCGACCGATGCATTGCCCTCGCCGGTTTCGTTGTTCATCACATTATTGCTCGAGGACGACTCCTCATTATCTTTGCTTGGTGAACTCATTTTCAACTACTTTGCACTACATAATACGCAAGAAAAACAAAACGAAACCAAAATGATGCGACGCCTAACCTCAAACTTTGTTGACGTTCAGCGAGCCAGTGTTGCTTGCAATCTATCAACCGGACCTAGCTAATTTTAGTTGTTATTCAAACCTACTCGGTTACCATTCCGATCGATTGGAACTTTATTATATTACTGCTGATGCTGTTATAATTGCAGAGTTTTCAAACTGTAGTCATGTACTTTGACTTCTTAATTCATGAAAAATATAAATGACAAAATAGAAATTCTATAAGTGACTCAATCGGTTCAACTTGGTTGGACTAGCTTGCTACTATTCATTCAATATTTGTTTGTTCAAAGTACGCGAGTATTTTCTGAGCATTTTTATCTAACTGAAATTATCTGGTGGATTTGGTTCCATAATTATAGCATTATATATTTTGCGTCGTACTATTCATATCTAAAAATATGCGCGATTGTCGTGGAACACTCGGCTGGAACGATATTCCTTTGGTAGTATATTATTATTTATATCAGATTCTGTATTTTGTATTGAGTAGTAAAGCTATTAGTGCAAGGTTCGTACGGGGAAGTTCTACCTTACTCATTTCTGCCGTGAAGCAGTAGTGCAATTGTATTACTGCTTCACGTATTCGTATAAACGAACGAAGCAGTAATACTTATGTAATTCGTTTATTTCTATTTGTAAAAAAGAAACGTCTTGGAGTGGAGCGCACCCGGTATATTATATATATTAGTCTATGCACCCGGTTGCGCACTCACTTGACTTGCTCGTGTGCTCATCTGGTTATAGTAGGTTCGATACACACGTTCACATTTCGTTATATGACGATTTCAACTAAATCGCACCACCCGTAAGCGGCGATAAGGAACTTCGTTCCAAAAACGACTACTAATAATTAAGGAAAAATACAATAATTTTATTACTTTAAGACCAAAATGAATAATCTTAAATACATTTGATTACCACTCCAATAATATTTTTAAAGTCCATCTGGTTGCTAAGCTGTCGAACAATACAGAGACCATGTAACAGAAAAACAGAGACGATAATAACACTAGTCATTTCAATAATGACCGCAGATTAAAAATAATTTAATGACTATAAATTTCTACAAACACTATGCTTATAAAAAAATTGTGCTATTTCAACTGAATTGCCCAAATACAGCCCTGTTTTGATACGATGAATTAACGTGACGTTGACGTGACGTGACAGAGGAAACTTCAAGTCTTTCGGAAATTACAGATAAAACAGATAAATGGTCTCTCATCATAACCTCTTTTACCTCAGTCAGTTATTTAAAATAAATAAACAAAACATTCAAGTGAACCATGAATGAAAACAAAACTTATAATAATGTCCCAGAACCCCAATGTAAATTTTTCGTAGTTCGGAAAAAGCGGCTATGTCGTATGACAGTGAAACCGGGCCGGAATTATTGCGGAGAACACGAACCACAGCCGAAAACTGGTGATGGGCAGGCAGGTATCATTATTAAATATGCCCACTTGTACCATGGAAATATCTGTATATAATTACAACAAGTTCTTCATCATTAAAGCTTACATGCAGATTATTAATATTTCCTGCAGTATTTTGATAATAAAGTATTATTGTTCCATATGTTAACAGTGAATTTTGAAAAAATATCAATTACATGAAATATCCCTTCACGCCCAGTATCCCCGAAGAGATAGGCAGTGGTCTCAGAAATTACACCCACATTCCACTGAAGATATTTCAAGTCCCATGTCACGCATCACCATTTTCACTGTTTTCTGGGCTCATTACGATTTTTTTCTAAACAAACAAAAATTTACCTTGCCTAACTAGAAATCGAACCCATGACTATAGATATATATATATAGCTATTTCATACCACTTAACTAACTATAATTGTAGTTAAATAAATATACTTCTGTTTCAGTGTGATTCTCGTGTCCCATGCCCAAATGACCCAAAGCAGTAAGTGGCCATTACCTTCTCTTTTTTGGAGTACCACACTTTTCTAACCCTTAATAAATACCAATGTTTTCTTTCAGTACTTGCTATGCAAGCAAACTAGAGAAACACCTAACAATCTGCAATGCTCGGCAAGGCGAGGTCCCACCATACATCATTCACAACATAAACGCTCCCAATGTGATAGAAGCATACCCTCGGAAGCTACTTAGTGAAATCCCTAAAGAAACACTCTCACAAGTTATTGAAAAAGTCAATAAACTTTATGAAAGTAAGTTAAAAATGAGTTATTAATTAAAGTTTTAGTTAATGTAGTATAAAGTCCCAGTACCTAACAGGAATCTATTCGCAGAGCATATAAAAGACAGCATCACCACAGTAGAGGAGCATCCCATTCACGCAACAGTGCTGGAGGAGTTCCAAGAGGCCAACCGCACGGAGAGCTCACGCAGACACCTGCGGCAAGCCTCCAGTCTGCTGTGGCTGATTGAGGAGGAGGGCCTTGTGAGAGACAGCACCTGCTATGTGGAGTTGGGAGCGGGGAAAGGTACTGCAATAATATTCATTTATTTTGACAGAGTAGTTCAATTTCAATTTCAATAACTCTTATTTTTTGGATAGGGTAGTATTTGAAGTCGGTCCAATTTAATGTCAGTAATATAAAGCTAATGGTAAAAAAGGACAAATAAAAATATCAAAAGCTTTTTATAATTACAGTGAACCCGCGGTAATCCGACAAACGTTTTGCAGGGCAGTGTCGGACTATCGAATTTGTCGGACTATAGAGTACTGCTTAAGAGTCCCGAAATGTATTTATTTAAAATTACAGATAAAAATGATTAGATACTATCTAAAGACTTGCCTAAATAATATTTGTGTACCTAAATTCAAATGGAAATATTGAATTAAACAGTGGTTATTTACCACGAACATTTATTGTTTGTGTCAAAGAAACTTGAACACTCAAATATCGAATAGATTACAAACACTTTGCATTTATACTGTGCCAGTATATACCCAAATGCATATGGCCTCCAACAAATTCAACAGTGATAGGCATGTCGGATTACAGGGGGTGCCGGATTAGACAGGGGCCGTATTAGCGGGGGTCCACTGTAGTCTTTTTATATGGTCCCTATCGTTCGTAAGTATGACATCGTCAAAGTCACGAGAGACACGATGGAGGCGTAACCAACAAACCGAATCATTCTCAAAACCCCGTCTCTCAGGTACAGGAAGTGTTTCAGATCGCCTCGTTTGAATGGTTGGTCACTCACAGGTCAGCTGTCGTACTACGCCTACCGGTCGTGGTGCTCTCGCGACGGCAGCGACAGCACGATAGTGGCGGTGGACCGCGCGGCGCTGCGCCACAAGCGCGACAACAAGGTGCCCCAGCAGGCGGGGCCGGCGGGGCCGGCGGGGCACGCGGGCGGGCGCGTGCGCCTGCGCGCCGACCTGCGCCACCTGGCGCTGCGCCGCGTGCCGGCCGCGCGCCGCCCGCTGCTGGGGCTCGCCAAGCATCTGTGCGGCGTCGCCACCGGTACGCTACCTCACTGTCTCTGCCCGCACGGGATGTCACCGCTGCCTGTTACTCGGTCCCGCGAAACTACCGAACGGATTTTAACGACACCAAAAAAAGTAGCATACTTTTTATCCCGGTAAAATGTGACATCCGCCGGGACACGGGTGAAACTGCGGGGGACAGATATCTCATATGATACTGTAGGCGAGCGAGTCCGGTGTTCCGACGGCTGCACTCGAGAGCGGGTTCCCTTTTCGGTTGTGTCACTTATCATGGTGAAATTTTAATTAGGGCAATAGTGCCTCGTGTTCGACCACAATTAAAAACGAAATTAGTTTTTAGCTATTTTTTTCTGTGTATTCATGATATGTGGTGGACTAATGCCTTGTCGCGTGGCAGACTTCGCGCTGCGCTGCCTGACGGAGGCGGGCGTGGTGGCGAGCACGCGCGGGGCCGTGCTGGCCACGTGCTGCCACCACCGCTGCGAGCACGCGCACTACGTCGGTAATCAGCATCTGCAGGTACACAACCCAAACACACACACCTATATGCAACCCTTATTTTTAATAATAAAAGCTCAGTTTCGTGTGCTTCAAACTGATGGAAACTTCAATAGTTTTAACCCTTTTTTACTAGTGCTGAGTAGTCATACATGGCAGGTTAGACAATTAAAATATAATACAAAACATGTTGCTAAACATTGGTCCTTCGAGCCTATCCGGCTATACCACCAGTATATTTTTGTTACAGGAGCTGGGAATAAACGCCGAGGATCTGAACGTTATGCTCGGTATTGTATCATGGGCCACTTGCGGCGACGGGCGCAGTCGAGACAAACGCAATCAAGATAAGAACAATGAAAACATAGACGATGATAAAACCGACGATTCGGATGCTAGCCCGAAAGATGATGATGGATCCGACTCGGAGGACCATAATTTGTCCGGCTCGAAGGACCAAGATGTGAAGTCTCAAGGGTACAGTCAAGAGTACAGGGAAAAGGTGGGGCGTCGCGCCAAGCACCTCCTGGACTGGGGCAGGGTTCTGTACCTCCGAGAGAAAGGGTTCGACGCGAGATTGTGTTACTACGTGCCGACCTCTGTGTCGTTAGAAAACGTTTGTATTGTGGCTAAGAAAGAGACAAGCTAGTGTGGTAGAGGGTCTAGTCACTCATTGTGCAATTTGAATCTATTGATGAAGGATGTTTATTAGACATAAGAGATTATAATTTATTTTATTACAATTTTATTACTTACAAATCTTTTTATTTTGAATACCACACTTGGATTTGTGTATATATATATATTTGAGTAGTCTAATTTCTTCTTGAATAAATAGTCAATCTATTTGATTCTCAAAAAAATATATCATTTCAGGAGGCATTAAAAGTTGGGGAGCGATCTTTCCAATGAAACAACACAAGTGCAAATATAATTTTGTATATTCATATCAATAATTATTATCTAAAACAAATATCTATTATTATTATATAAACAAATCTTCAAGTAACTGAACAACTGTTCCGCGAAACTATTCGCTTGTTCTCTTATTGTCGTAAACTAATCGAAGCAGGCAGATTACAACTTTAGTGACATACTCGTACGGATTTATTTCATATAAGTTCAACTAATGATAATTGAAAAAATATTGCGCAAAATTGAACCGAATGAAACAAAGATTTGTAGTAGCTTGTACCTCGCCCACGCCCGGATGTGATTATAGTTGATACTCTCGACGCCACTGCACGGTACTAAACTACTTTACATAGAAATATAAAAAGATTTACAGTACAAAGTAACGATATATAGGTATTTGGGCCTGGAAAAACGATCAATACTTTGAACACATTCAAAATGTCAACTGCGGCTGCGGCCCTGGCTTTCCCATTAAATTAAAACAATAAAAATAAATTCTAAAAATAAACATCCACTTACCAAATTCTTCGAGCCTACTCGAACTACAGCTGATGGCCGACAATACATCCTCGACATATCCTACCATAGTTGTCAAAAGTTATACCTACTAACTTAATATTTTAAAATATCAGTTTAGGATCGGACCACACCGCATGCAATATCCTTTACTGCTACTCTACTTGTTTCCTCACTATTGAATCCGGTGCAGCCTGACACGAAACATACTTCAAATTGCCTATTTTAGTACATATATGAATCATAACAAAGGCAGCAGTTTGTGTTGGTGTCTCAATATCTAAATAGAATAAAACAAAGTTATTTCTGACTGTCTGTTTATCCTACGCATTCGATTTTGATGCTGGTTTACACTATCATTTAGAAAATGTAATCCCGGAAATTTGTGTATAAAACACTTATATTATAGCACTCAGACGAAGCCGGGGCGGATCTCTAGTATAATATAAACGTATCACCAAAAATTAAATAAAAATAAATAAACTTAAATGCTCGATACTGGCAATTTTAACAGTTTAAGCCAATGTTTCGTATTTAATTCATGTACAGACACATTATAAAATGCATTAAGAATAGTAAATATTAGAAAGTGAAGGAATGTGCGGTTATACGTGACGATGACCAAATTTTATAGTTTTATAAACTAAGCTTCCGTCCCGCGGTTTAATCCGCATTCCCTAATGAAGTAATGTATCTTGAGATTATTCCAAAGCCTATTAGTCACACGGGAGGAGTGTAGCTTTCTATCAGTGAAGGAATTACTAAAATAGGAAGAGCTTTATCTCTATTTTATTGTTTTGTGTAGAATAGATCACATTTTTAATATTGGTAAACACATGTTGGCACAAATTGTGTCATGGTACATTACAGAAGTTACGTACAAATGGTAACATGCGATTGAAGCTTAACCTTATTATTTTATCGCGAACTCTCTTTGTTACCTTTCACGACTTAAAAAACTGAGTTACTCTAAAAGTCATGGGTAAAACCGCGGGGCAGAGACTGGTAAACATTTTTTGGGAAAAGAACGTAATGAATGTGAGATAGAACATAATATATATGCTACTAAAGCCTTTAACTTCTTCCTTAACAGACCTTCAAATCAACCGAAGCAAACTGGCCTTTTTATTTGTATAGTAACAAAAAATATAGTTTAACGTAAAAAAATATTAAAAACTCGGAGACCTGTTATCTCTCAATCAAAGAAGTAATGTATTCGATCTATTTGGTTCAGTTTAGAGTTGTTGATTAACCGTCGATTTATTAATTCGTAGACAAAGTGACTAACATTTTAAAAGTGTTATGTTTGATGTCTTATTGTTTGTTAACATGATATCAGTTGGAACGTTTTATTATAGTCAGGCTTTATAAACAAACCTATTTGTTAACTCTTGGTCACCTTTACCACAGATAAATTAAACCAACCCTCAAGTTTTTTTTTACCTTCTAGTTAATTTTTATTTGATATGATTAAGTTGCAGAATTATAAAACTTAATTTGAGTTCTTGAGACTTCGCTACAATTCTGCTTTACTGTGAGAAATGATCATTTACAAATCGCTATACAATTTTATATATTACATTATTTACATGCCGCGACGATTGGACGAGTGGTTTAACTATCTTTAAAAAATATTAAACAGTTACATAAAATAAAACTTAGATACTTTCCTATAACTTAAGTGAACTATGTGCTCATTATGTGGCTAAGTTTCAATGCGGGTGATGTAAAAAAGCAAGCACTTTACATAACATCACAATATAGGGTTCAAATATTATATTATAGCATTTAAACAAATTTCCTAAAACAACAACATTACATTCATTAAAAAAAACAATGATTTATTTCTGAGAAATCTAACAAAACCCAAATAGCTAAAACGATGTCATCAAGACGGTTTTGTAAACTTTGCCTTTATTTCTTCTACATCGGCCTAACACTTTATTTTTTTATATTAGTTATCAGACCTTGTTCAAACAAAAGTTACTGACGCACTGTAGAGCATAGAAGGAAACTAATTTTAAAATTATATTTTTAATAAATACATAAATATTTCATGTCTAAAATGAATGAAATGTTGCCAATTTATCAAAGTTCTACAAAAAAAAATTGCACTAAAATGATTGCACAAATATTTTGACAATTAGTGTCGTCTACTAATTATACTTAAGTGCTGATGAAGTATTGGTCAGTACGCTCGTGATTACATTATCAATTAATATTCTTTAAATTCGTTCAATTGTAATACTATATTCTCTCACTATCCACAGGTTTCCGGAGACTGCTTCTGATGTAAACAAATGCCAGTAAAACATTAATTGACGAAGTCGTGAGCTTCACTGACTCTACTGTTAATTTAGAATACAAAAAGAAGTGTAATCCCTTTCTAACAGAACTGAAATTTGCTTGAATACAGGATTGGCGTCAGACGGGCGCGGTGGCCGGCCGTAAAAACTTTGTCAAATTACTTATACTGTGCTTAGCATACTTAATGCTACAATTGCCCCGTTCAGTGGAGATGCACCCTTAAGTGCTACTAAACAGGAAAGGGGAGACTATCATAGCATGGAGATGTTTACATAATATATAATTATATCTATTGATCAATGACATCTCGACTATCCGCTTTGGTGAAGGACGGACATAAAAATAAAGTATTAAAAATGACAGTAGATTAATAAAAAATCGAATGGGAACTCAAATTAAAATAATAGGTATCAAGTACAGAAAAAAGATTTAACAGATACAAATGCGTCGCATGATTCCGATGTGCGGTTGTTTCGTTACTGCTTCAGCACGCGACGAAGGCCGTGGAGGGGGAGGGGGGGTGGGGGGCGATCAATACCCGTAGCGCTCCTGTATGGAGGACACGACGCCGTTGGCGAGCGAGGACAGGCGGCCCGCCACGCGCGACACGCCGGCGCGCACCGACTCGCGCACCTGCACCGCAGGTCAATCGCCACATTACTATACTATGTACATGTTCACGGAACTGTTCTATACCAATCAAAAGCACAAAAAAATCCAAAAACAAAAGTTATCAAATAGGTTTGAATTCTCGCCTATATGAGGCGATTTGGATCACGGAGGGGCTCGCGCCCTATCAGCGTACACTTATCATTAAATTTTGTGACTAAATACATTAATAGAGGTACCTCATCGAGGTCCGGCGCGGAGACGGTGAAGGAGGAGGGTGGCGCGGCCCGCGAGGCGCCCCGAGCGTCCCCGAAGTAGTCCGCCGACGAGATGCTCGTGCTGCCTTGGAACCGCGACAGGTTGCTGTCCCGCTCCCACCGGTTGTCCTGCTCCAACATACGCAATGAACTGAGTACTGACCGAACTACAAAAATATTCAAGCGAGACCCCGCCCCGGCGGGGACCGCTCTGCTTTCACCAGACGAGTAGTCAGACTATCACAGATGGAATGTTTTCAGTATGAGTATAACAAGAATTAGCTGAAAGACTTTTTTTCTCTTGCTATACCAATAGAAAGAAATACATAATTCGGCGCCGATGTAGGCATACCTGATCACCAAAGAACTGCGCAGAACTGATCGCCTTGGCCGAACCGAACTTCTTGACGGCGGAGTCGTCGTCGTCCGCGTCCGAGCGCCGCGCGCGGGCTCGTCCGGCCGGGCTCGCGGACGAGCCGGACGCGCCGGACGTGCCGGACGCGCCGGACATGCCGGACGGGTCGGACGAGAACATGGTGTGCACGTTCCGCTGCGGCTCCACCTCGATGTTCTGAACGGAGTCGGTGAAGGCCTGCGAGGAGCTGAACTTGCGGTCGCTCTCGCCGAATAACTTGTCCAGTGTTCTGTTGTTGCTGTACGGCTCGTTCCTGGACAACAGTTTATTAGCGGTCGCTTTTCACGTATGACCCTCGTCCCGCAGTTCTCTCAAATTGATGTCGATTACATTCATCTTACCCCGACCGAACCCCAGTAGAAACAGTAACTTTTTTATTTCCTACCCGAAAGAGCTACAGCAGTTCAATTCTTATGACGTATCGATTTAGGTGTCAAATTTTCTACTCGACAATTTCAAGTTAATAGCATTAATACATTACATCTGTAAGGTATATAGGCAACTAGGTACATGTCGATACCTGATCATGGTGAAGGAGGAGGCGAAGTCGTCGACGTCGTCGATGTGGGCGGCGGCGGGGGCGGGCGCGCCCTCCTGCTCGATCAGCGTCATGTCCGACGTCGCCGAGTGCGACACTCCGCTGCACAACAAACATCGTTATATACTCGTGCACCGACGTGTACGCGACACTACGACGTACAGAGGACAGAGGACAGAGGACAGAGGACAGAGGGACAAGGGGCTGTACGCACGATCGGTTGGCGCGCGAGGCGGCGGCGATGCCGAGGCGGTCGTGGTGCGCGCGCGGCTCGCGGTAGGCCAGCCGCAGCGACGCCACCTCCTGCTCCACCGTCTCCAGGCTCGCCGAGCGCTCGTTGCTCTTCGTCTGGGGTATTACAACATCTTATAACACACGTCCACGCCCACTCAGATAGGGATGACGCTCTTAGTTTAATACTAAAACCGTTAACAAAATTAATTTTAAAAAAATACATTTTATTTCCTGTGATTTTGTAATTAAACCCCTTACAGGTGAGAGTCTCCTCCAAACATTGTCAATATGAGTAAGTTCCTAATAGAAGGGGACTTCAGTAGTGTAAACATAAAACTACGAAATAACAATGTTTTTGTACTTTGTTACTATACTGCTGGCCGAGCGTAACGCGTCACACGCACTCATAGCTAGATGTCGGTGACACGAACCCATAAGATTTTTTACTTCAAAAACACATTGTATTTGGTAAGTTAGCGTAATCCTTTTGTTATTCATACGGTTGGCCTGCCCGCTAGTTGCAATGCGTACTTTATCGTGATCACTTTGATAGTGAATGATTGTTACCTCCAATTTGAGTTTCTCCGCCATGATAGCTTCGCGTTCGATGTCATCAAAGTTCGTGGCAACTTTCGTTGCGCCCAGCCCGCCCTTACGCGCACCCAACTGTAGAGAAACAATTATTAAATTATCACAATCAAATATACCGGTTGTAACGACTAAGTATGTCATAGGAAGTTTTGCTTAATTTCTCTTGAAATAAGGTTTAACTATTCATTGAATAGTTCATTTATACAATCATGTAATCTGACGTTCTCAAATATTAAGATTTTATTAGAATTGGATCATCTACTTTTCTATCAAAAAGAAATGATATTGATGAATCTGTCGATTAACAACAAACACAAATACACTAAGGATAATATTTAGATATTAAGTTTATTTTCAAATATGTAAGTGTACTCACCCCGCTCCGCTTGGGGGCCGGCTTCCTGTAGGCGGCGGCGGCGGCGGGGCGCGGCGCGTCGCCCGCCGACAGCTCGCCCGCGTCCCACAGCCGCGCCTCCGAGCTCAGCGCCCCGCCCCCGGCTGCCACCGGCACCTACACACGTCATTGGTTATTGGTCACACACATCAGTCAAGTTACTCAGGGTTATCTTACCCCAGGATTCGGGAGTGTCTCATAGACACTCCCGAATTATGTTTCTGGGTGACTGGCTGATGCCCCGTGATTTTAACCGAGGGTGTTGAATTTAACAGACCTTAGTATTTTCCTCAATTATCTTATATATATATCTATATTTAATATATCTTAGATATGAATGTAGTTACCAAACTGATCAGAATGTCACTTGAAATAAATAATTATATTAAAATGTACACCTCTAAAAATAAATTAAGTTCATGCACACAGATAGTCTTAGACGGGAATCGAACCCTGAATCTGTGACCAGCTGTCCCCTGATACCCTAGCTAGTATAATCCTTACATTGTTAAGTCCATTTATTATCAATAATTAAATTAGTCACGCACGAAACATTGAAAATCGTATGACTTTAAATTTAATTAATTATGCATCATTACATTACAAAGACAGTCAATGATTACCTTAATAGCTGCCTGACAATAAAACAAACTATAATTATGTTATCAGTGAAAAGTGAACACACCTTTACAGTTATCAGCAAAACACACAACTTTCAAACCAACTACTTCAGTAATAACATTGAAAATAAAATGTGACTCATAATGAAACTGTACATTAAAGCATGAAACGACAAGCACAACCTTTTTAAATTACTGAAAAAAACAATCTAAACTCAAACTATTATTACAGAATTAAAAATGCAACTGCAAAAACGAAAAAAGGCCGTACTCAATGGTATATTTGTTGTACCTGTAGAGTGGAGGTATCAAGTTCTTTGCTAGAATCAGGTCATATTAAGTAAAAACACTTCCGTAATCTGTAATCAAATTTGTGTACTACATTGAAATTTTAATTTAATTTTTGGGATGTACACAGAACAAACAGGCATGTTCTTGAATCGAATCTACAACCTTTGGGAAGGCAGTCGAGATATCCAACCTTTTTGATTCAGATATACAAGCTCTATACACTTTATCAGATAACTTTTTAATGGAAAAATCTAACTAAGAAATAAGGACTAATAGTTGTATAGGCTTAATAGCTATAATATTGTATCAGTGTAGTTGTGTGTGTGAGTGAGAGAACAATGGTGTGTTACCTGTGCAGTGAATGCAAGCTGGTTAGTATTAGTGTCAGAGTCGCCGTGCTCCGCAAACCAGTCTACCTCGCGCTCCTTGGTCGGCTTCGGCTCCGGCGCTGCCGCGTCCAAGTGCAGCTGTACAAACACATATATTCAGATAAAATAATGTTTGTTACAAACTAGCTGTTCCCATGATATGTTGCAGTATGTATTTCTATTCAGAAACATTCCTGAGCGCATATTCAACAAAATCTTAAAATTACATTACCCGTTACAGATTTTGCTTATTATTATTTAAAAGTAACAAACAAGCACAGAAAATACAGACATGTTTATGCACATAAATGTTTGCTAAGGGTGAGAATTAAACTCATACTCTGTAAGGTAGTCACGTGTACCCAACAACCCCATCAACTTGTCCCTTTAAAGTGTGTCAAATCTCAGTCAAAGAGTGACTAGTTTCAATGATATGTAATTAATAATCATCTTTTCATAAATAGGGTATCATCATGTTTACCCAGCATTGCCTCTGGTACTTAATATTTTTTTATTATGTATTCAGCTGTGGATGTATGAAGAAAACACATAATAAGCTATACATAGCGCTTCCTTTTCAATAAAATCTCCAATTCCACTGTAAAGAGTGTTGATGTGTCTGGAAGTATCTTGCATAAGTAGAACTATGTCATTAGATTTTTAATATACAATCATATTATTATAACCTTCTCTTAATGTAACTTCCCCAGAGTGGCAATCAGTTATTATCTCATTAAAATATGACAATTAAAACTAATGTTTAACTAATGACTAATTAATTTGTGATAAATTTATGTTGTAATTCAACCAAGTTTTTAGGTGATCCAATTGTCAAAGTCAGGCATTGGCAAAGGCTAACTGGATTGGACCTATTGCAGACTGCCTGTAAGGATGCAATGCTCTATGTGGCTTGAAGGCTTGCGACTGGAATATCTCTCAACATCTGTAAATTATCCTTCTAATATTAGAAATGCAAGTTTTTAAAGTAATATTAGATTTTGATGAAACTTGGCACAGAGATAGAGCATGCCCTGGAATAACATATAGACTATTTTAATCATGAGAAAATGTCAAATCCCTCAGGAATGCAGTTGTGACCATGGCTCAGCAATAATGATGCTGCAGCTGGAGATTTATATAATTTATGCCTTACATATTTAAAGAGACATACCTTTGTCCCATATGTCTTCATAGCCTGTTCAGACTGGGCATTCAGTTTCTCTCGGTACATGTGTGCCACTCGAGAAGTATATTTTTGCCGTGCATCCTCTGTTGACAGCCCATGCGTACGGAAGAACTGTGTCTGATGGAACAATATATACTCAAATGTTTAAATGTCAAACTGGTTAAATGCAATTGTGTTGTTACAATTGCTTCGATGATTAACTTTTAGGACTATAATTCTATGATTTCATTTTGCCTGACAATAATTCAGGCATGTTTAAGCAAAGTGAGTTATGCTATGTGTATCTCTTTTGTAATAATATGCTCATGATCCCATATCACATATAGCTTGGGAAGGGGACAATCTAATCAAACACAGAAAGTTTTTGGCCTATGAGGTGGTGTGATAGGTGTCTCATAGAAAACATACAGCATTCATATTCCCGCCAAGTTGCATGTTTCTAAGCTGCCTCCACGTCCAGTTGGTATCGAGCTGCGTGGAGCGCACGAACGTGAGGTGCACGCCGAGGCTGCGGTGCACGGCGGAGCAGTCCAGGCATATGAACACTCCGTACGTCACCGACGACCACGTAGGGTTCTTCGCGTTGCAGTCGAAACATATCTGTACATAAGTCCCATATTAGAACAATCACTGAAACTACATTCTACCACTTAATAATCATCTAACAATACACACTTTATTCGAAGAAATGCTTCGTAATCTTTGGAAAATCGCTTCAATATCAGTTTTGCTGGGCCCAGAGTCAGCCATTTTCGACGTGTTGTCACCAAACTGTCAAATACATAAAGTGTCACGTCAGTCAGCCGTCAGTTGGGTCATGTTAAAAAGTTCCAGTATTTAGAGATAATGATTTGAAGCAATAAAATAAATTCGAAAATTACAATTATCGGTTTAAATTTTTAGATAAATAAATTTCATAAAAATAAACCTACTGAATAATTAAGAAATCAATACCGTTATTATCTCTGCAGTTAAACTTGTGAAATTGATATTAAATATAATTGGATTAAGGTTCCCGAGATATAAGAAGTTAGACTATTTTACGAACAAATTAATAAAAAAAATCTCAAAAAATTGTTCCGTTTTAATAACATATTTTGGGATTTCATAGGCATTGTAATTTAAACTAGTAAATAAATTGTAATTTCCCCCCTTAACTTTACATCTCTATGCCTGTTTTGTTTGCTGAGTAAACGAATATTTTATTGTAAATCCATATTTTTCAAATAAAAGATTCTTTGTTGTCTATGGAACGTAAATGGTTGTTGAATGGCAATGGACGCATGTTGAATTTTTCAAGATTCTAAATCGTGATAAATATCATTAAAAATATTATCAGTAATGAGGAGACGAAATTAATCTTAACCTTGGCCTGTTATTTCGAGAATAGTGTAGTGCTTCATTTTATAAAATTGTAGAATTGTGCCCTTCAAAAGACGCTGACGACGAGTCGAGGTTCTCGCAATCGCAGCGCCCAATTAGCCATGTCGACGTGCCCGAGTGTTCAGGGCAGCGAGTGAAAGTTTGTGTCCGTCCGATGAAATGGTTCTTCGGCGAGTGAATTAACGAGTGGAAGCGTCAAGTGTGTCGAATGGAGAACGTAAGCTTCCAGCCTAGCGGCGAAGAGATCGAGCGGGCTCTGATGGACCTGGGCCCGCTGCTCGGCGTCACCATCAAGGAAGAGGTCCCGGACGAGCTGGCGGACGCCGGCGCGCCGCCGCCCTCGACCCTCAATGTGAGCCCTGCACGTAAACAATAGGTACCCACCGACCGGTGGAGAGTTTGTAAATACAGGAAGTGAAAACATGATTTCACTCATTGATATCAATGGAAAGTTTGTATTGTACCATATTTCGTATTCACTTTCGTTTACTTTAAAAGTGAAAAAAATTTGGTACAATAACATTTAATTCTTAACAAATTCTTTACCATGTAGTGTTAATTTAACACTAACACAAATGAATGAAATAAATAATTAAAAAGTACATACTTTTTACGACATAGTTACCACATCATCATCATCATCATCATCAGCCTATCTCCGTCCACTGCTGGACATAGGCCTTACCACATGACGTTATTAAAATAAACATTTAGAATATTGTTCATAAATACATATATACATATCCATGAATATCATCAGAATGTCTGATTATAAACAAAATCATATTCATATATTCTAAACTGGATCATATTTTTATGCCTCTTTTACCTTAAGTTTATTTTTAAGCATTCCACCTTTGCCCTTGTCATTTACTGGTTTTAAGGGTGACTCTGAGGTCAAGCAAGATGGATTTACATAAGAAAAAAACAAAAAAACCATTCTACATAATCATAATATTCACCTAGAGGTTCAGGACCAGATTATCTGCATACTTAATGCCATAAAAATTCTTTATGAGCGCTTTATATAAAAAATATTTTTTTATATCAGCATAAATAATAATACAGCTAAACATGGTATAAATAAAGCTTTGAAGGGTGCTGGGACTCAAGTGTAAGCACTACACAGTCCCCCTCCACTATCCTATGTTATCCTCACAATGTTGTCCATCATCTAAACCTTAAGCTCATTGACGGTCCAGTTAGCTTGGCGCTCAGAGACCCTGACTGCCACACTGCAGGTTGTGGGTTTGATACCCACCCAGAACAAATGTTTGTGTGCAAGAACATGTCTGTTTATTCTGCATATGGTGTAAATATCTATATAAGTATGTATTAAAAAATAGTATATCAGTTAACTAGTAGCCATAGTACAAGCAGTACACTCTGCTTCATTTGAAATAATGTAACCAAGTGTGAAGAATGTCCTAGGCTATTAATTTATTCTAGAATTTGAATCCACAACCTTTACCACACCATTGACCACTGAGCTATCATCCCCTATTGAAATTGGTTTAGAAAGTTTAAAACCTATATAAATAACTTTTTGGCAATACCAATACATAGTACAATTGGGTATGAAAACCTTTCTCGGTAGTCAAATTCATCATGTTGAAGACTCTTAGGACCTGAAGAGATACCAAAGTCCTAAGCAGACAAATGCATATAAAATCATACTTACTTGATATTACAACAATGGTCAATATTCAACCGTTAATCTTGTTTTACATCATCATCAAACTTTTTTGAAATCATTATGAAGTTCCAATCAAATCTGTTCTATTCAATCTTCAGTGTGAGTTTTTCAGAGTTTCATATATTTTCCCTTTCCTGCATCATATTTAATTTGATAATGCCGAGGAATATAAGAATCTATGAAAGAGCTGCATTTATTGCAGATCATGAAGCTGGCTTTAATATTAGTGATATATCTTTCAAACATAATTATACTAGAGACACCAGAGACCTGTAACAGTTCTGGTTTTGTTTGTCATGAAGTTTCGGGCAATTTTTTCTAATGGATATTCATCATATTCAGTCCACTAATCATATATTAGCAAATATGTTGAGTACATGTTCTTTATTGACTTCACAGGTAGCCAGTATATCAGATGGCGTGGTTGCCGGGGGCTCCGGCTCCGGAGGTGACGGCAGTAGCAAGGGGTCTGGAGATGGCGGCGCAGACTCCCTGGCGTCGCCGAGCGCGACGCGGCCTCCGCTAGCGGCCTCGCGCTGCGTCATGTGCCAGGTGCCCCTCGCCCTCACCGACGGCACGCCCAAGCTCATGGAGTGCCTACACTCGGCCTGCGAGCCTTGTATCAAAGCCAAGATAGAGGAGAAGCAAGCCAATGCTAGGGATTTCTTAGGTATAAAATGATTTATTAGAAACCCATTTTAGTCTATACTAATACCTCTTTATAAGAGGTAAAGAATGTTAAGATGCTGATGAAAAAAAAAACTACACCATTCCAGAGTAACAAAGGCTATGTAATAATCCCGAGATACACTACATACTTCGGGAACGCGCGAGAGTCCGCTGGACGATAGCTAGTTGTATTATTAATATGTGTGTGTTTGTTGTTTCCCATAAAGTGTTTTGGATTGACACAAAGTATACATATCATCATTAATAACAGGTTGTTCAATAAGTTTTGTCGTTCGATAAGAAAAACACAATTTTATGGTTCAAAATACACTTTATTATTCAGTATAATCTCCCTGAACATTAATACACTTGCTCCAACGATCCTCCAATCTGTGGATTCCATCCGTGAAGTGAAAATCCGGAAGGTCTGCAAAATACGCTTCAACAGCCGTTATGACTTCTTCATTTGATGAAAAACGCTTGCCACGCATAAATTTTTTGAGTTCAGGAAACAAATGGAAGTCGCTGGGGACCAAATCTGGTGAATACGGTGGATGCTCCAACTATTCCAACTTTAATTCATGAATTTTAGCCATTGTCAAAATGCTCTTGTGAGTTGTGACACGGTGCATTGTTCTGATGAAAAAGGATTTTTTTATTCTGCAAACCTTTTTTTCACGAATTTTTTCCTTCAACTGGTCCAAAAGGTTGCAATAATATTCAGAATTAATTGTTTGACCAGTTTGCAAGTAATCCACAAACAAAATTCCTTTCGCATCCCAAAAAACTGATGCCATAACCTTCTTAGCCGACTTCCGGACACGAACTCGTTTCGAAGCCGATCAACCAGGTTCACACCACTCTTTAGCCTCTTGTTTTGATTCAGGATCATGATGATAGACCCAAGTCTCATCCATAGTGATGAATCGACGCACAAAATCCACTTTATCCTTTTTAAAACGCTCCAAATATTGCTGAGAAAGTCGCATTCGAATGTGTTTTTGTTCCATTGTTAGCGAATGCAGCACCCATTGTGCACACAGTTTTCTAAAACCCATAATTTCGCTTAAAATATGGCTCACACTGCAAAACCATATCCTGTATTTTGGCTATGATTTCTGGTGTTGATGCGCTTTTTGGACGTCCTTCACGTGGATCGTCTTCAAGGCTTGTACGACCACGTTTAAATTCAGCAACCCATCTTTCTACTGTTCTAATTGTAGGTGAACAATCATTATACACTTTTAACATTCGTTCGTGAATTTCTTTTGGTGCTACACCTTCCAAAAATAACAATTTATCACTGCACGATATTCAATTTTTTCCATCGTAAAAAAATACTGTGACACGGCGACACTAAATGGCTTGTAAACAAAGAATAAATTGACAGATTGAAATGAAACTTCACATACGTTCATATGAAGAGTGTACTAACAAAACAAAAAAAAAATTGGGCTAGTGGCAACGCCCCCTGTATACCATCGAGAAAACGATGGTATAACTGTGCTTGCTCCACTTGGCGCGGCTTGAATCTCAGATAAAGAATAGTTTATTTACAATGCAGTAAATATTTAAATGAAGCATATTAAATAAAAAATGCCACGTGAAAGTTGTAAATTTAATTTATGAAAGTATTCATAATGACCAACATGTTCATTTTTTGTGATGGTGTTAGATAATGAAGATAGCTGGCAATTATGAGAAATGTGAAAATAATAAATGTTGCTTCATATATCATGTTGACTGACCACACCATAAATTTACTTTTTAATGTGTGAATCCAGCACAAGCCGCCCCGCGCCGCGGCGCGCGGTTTCGCCGCATTTCCCGCGACTCTTATTTATTCCTTATTTAATAGGGATTATAATATTTGTATATATACCATTTGGAATAGTATTTTTTGACAAATTATAAACAGGTACTGTGATTACGGAGATTACCCTCCATATACCTACAAACTCATGAAATTCTCAATCTTTCTGTATAATATTATATTTAAAAGCCCCTTCTTTCAAAATTCAAAGCTATTGATTAAGTTTAGGTCCCAAACAGTATTTGTGGAGGTCGAAGCTAGTAAAGTTACCACCTCTCCTCTCCACTCCTCTCAATTTGCTAATTTAATATTCCAATCAGAAAACTTTAGATACAATTTTGAAATACGGAAACTATATCAGTGGCAGTTTTAATGTGATTTATATGCAACCAACCAATATGCTAACTGATATTGTTGTTCGTCGCCAGGTGCGGAGCGCATAACGATAGTGTGTCCCGCGTGCCGCTTGCAGTGCCAGCCCTCCAACATGATCGACCAGCGGTTCGTGCTCGAGAAGATGGCGCTCGAACAAGCTGGTACCAATGGTGAGTTGCCTTTGAGATTTCATCTTTACCTACTCATAATGCATAGTTTTAATAAATATTTTTCTTTCTTTCTAGCTTTCATTCTCGTAGCGTTATTTAATATAATAATATTATCTATACAAATTAATAAAATGATTGAATTATCTGTTTGTAATTTCAAAACTGCTTTTTATAAAGTGCATATGAAAGAACTTATAACAGAAAATTGACGAACTCTCCACTAAGAGCTGTACAACTTCTCATAAAAGAGACTATTAAAAACAGAGTGAGGATGGTTGCTCTCGCTGTGTTTATAGTTAATTGTGACGTTTGAGGAATTGGTGGGTCTTGCTGGGCGACGATCACGTTGATGCTGAGTCGCCCTGTGGAGGCGGTAGTTTGATGCGGCTCAGTAGGTTGATGTGTGGTGTGTGGTGTGTGGTGTGCAGGCGGCGCGGGCGGCGAGCAGCAGTGCAACAGCTGCGAGGAGCCCGAGCCCGCCACCAGCTACTGCACCGACTGCGCGGAGTTCATCTGCGACAACTGCGTCCACGCGCATCAGAGGTACGCCACTTCATTAACCACTTGCTGGCGGCCTTTAAGGTCACGAGCTGACAAATTTACAACTGAAGGGTGACAGAAATATAAATTAGTTCTCATTTCAGTAAATTAGGAGCCCGATTCTCTTTTTCTAAAACCACTGTCATACATATATTTCGAAAAATAGCGACATTGACATCCAAAATGTAACTTTTATCTGCATTTTGGCTTATTTTGTTATTCATCCTTATTAACATTTTATTTAAGCCTCATATTAGAATTTGATAGCTTTATTTTAGTATTATAATATTGACTGTGCAATATTAATGTCGTTGTGTTCACACATATAAGGTCACTGAGTCAACCGTGTTTGTACATAGTTTTGCTAGAGCGTTTCTATAGCGGCGTTAGAGTCTGACCATTCATAAGGCCTATTTGAATAAATATATTTCATTAAATTAATATTATACCCGTGTTCGGCAGGTTAAAAATCACAAAAGACCACACGATAAAGTCGAAGGAGGAGGCGGTGGCCGAGCTGCAGGCGGCTCAGAGCCAGGCGCGGAACGGCAACGAGATGTACTGCCGCGCGCACCCGCTCGAGCGGCTGGCGCTCTTCTGCGAGACCTGCGACCGCCTCACCTGCCGCGACTGCCAGCTGCAGCACCACCGCGACCACAAGTACCAGTTCAGCACGGAGATGGCCGCGCAGGTACCCCACACTACAAACTCCACGTCTCAACTCGCTAGCTGAGATGTCGCTTCGATCGCGAGTATTAGCTACTATAGGAATTCATTCTAGTTCTCTATGCTATGACGAAGGCCACTGTGGTCAGTGCCAACAAATTGAAGTCCCCTTAGTTCTTATGGTAGCTTTTGTAGATTCCTTCTAGGATCTAAGCTACTGAGCTTGACATATATTGATATGGCTTGGATCTTTATTATTGTGGTTCGAATGTGGTCACATCTATGAACATGCATGCAACAATCCTTCACTGCCTCGCTCCTCAATACGATTTTTATTATTGTGGTTCGAATGTGGTCACATCTATGAACATGCATGCAACAATCCTTCACTGCCTCGCTCCTCAATACGATTTTTAATCGTTTTGCTTGGTTGCCATATTAGAGAGCATCCATGTTTCATATAGTTTTTAGGAGACTTTGTTATGGTCGAATTCACAATACAGAGCTAGAGAATTTATGTGAATACCATAATACCACGCCGGCCAGGCTCTCGTCCGGGAGACTAATTTGTCGAGTGCGTGGTGGAGTAGAGTAAGAGCGCATTGTGTGTCGCAGGCGCGCGCCAACATCTCGTCGCTGCTGTCGGAGGTGAGCTACAAGCGCGTGCTGCTGGGCTCCGCCATGAAGGTGATCCGCGACCGCCAGCAGCTCATCGCCGACAAGAAGAAGGCGCTCGTGCACGAGATCACGCAGACCGTCGTCAAGTACGATCACTTACAATACCTTATATATATTTAAATATATCCTACTAGTTTTTAAATTTTGTTCCAAAAATAATTAACCGCCGGGGAAACTTGCTACAGGGATAGACATAAGATACTTTTATACTGGGAAATTGTAGCATACCTCGGGAACGCGGTGCGAACTGTGAATAATCAAGTACAGACTCGAAAGTACATACACATAATTAATCCTGTATCGTAGACAGGTGCCTAAGTATCGATCTAATAATTTCGTCAGTAAAATAATGATCAGGATATTACCGAGGCCTCATCTTACAAACGGTCCCGCTCACATCGGGGCGATCCACTCCGTAGAGTGTTCCTCGAGCAACACAACGTGACAGATCCAAGGAGTATTTGGCGCTTTCAGATTGACGAACGCGATAAACACCCGCGGCAAGCAGCTGGTGCTGCGGCTGAACGAGGTGTGCGACGCCAAGCAGCGCACGCTGCACGAGAAGAAGGAGGCGCTGGAGCAGCTGGCCGGCATCACGGACCACTGCGTGCAGTTCGTGTCGGCCGCGCTGGCGCAGGGCAGCGACACGGCCGTGCTGCACGCCAAGCGCGCCGTGTGCACGCACCTGCAGCGCATCAAGAGCCGCCGCGCCGACATCCCCAACCCCGAGATCCCCGTGCGCATCAGCCTCGCGCTCGACAAGCTGCCCGACCTGGTGCGCGGTCAGTCACCCTCGCCCCCCTCGCCCCCCTCGCCACCCTCGCCACCCTTCATTGTATTTCATTATCGTGATAATACGTTTAAAGTTCGCTCTCCTCGTGCCTAAAAGTTGGGGGACGACGGACGATCGTTTAAGTGACGTCGTTCTAAATTCGATACGGCAAACGTGTCATATCATTGAACAGGTCACGTATTAGCGTCCTGCGATTTGAATATAGTCATTTATACGAGAAGCCTGGCACGGATGTACTAAGTTACCGACCCGGGAACGATGGACTCAAATTACACCTATGTATTTTATAAGGTCACCGCCCCGCTTTCCTAACGTGCCCTTATTTTCTCAGTGTTATCGAGCATCGGCGCGATAGTGGTCGACGGCAAGGTGGACGGCGGCGCGGGCGGGGGCGGGGGCGGCGGCGGCGGGGGCGCGCAGGGCCCCTACCACCCGCCCCTGGCGCTGCCGGGCGCCACCCCGCCCGCGGCCAACGCCTCGCCCGCCTCGTCCGCCGTCATGGCGCTGCAGCATGTCGCCATGCATCAGGTCAGGACTTTGCTTCATATGTCGCGTGCCTAATGTCTATCTACATTAATATTATAAAGAGGAAATATATAAATAAGGCCAATTAATGTATGTTCATGTGAATGAAGATATGTGAGAGTTTGGTGAGAATGAGCGCCAAGTTCAACATAAATGTGGTTTTTTAACCTGATTCGCCTTTTATAGCAATGATAACAAATGGCTTTTAAACAGAATAGCGGTAATTCTGGTAAATAACAAGCTACGCCTACCACATCCTCAGCATACATTGCACGGTCCGTGTAAGGGTGTAAAACCATTAGAAGGTAACCTAATCATCAAAAAAAGGTCCAATCAAAACACAAAATATATCAAACATTTTACTAAGTAGGTGTGAATAAAGGGGGGTGTAAAGTTGACCCCCTATAACGGTTATGTTGTGGTGGAAAACAAATTAATATTTATCATGAGAATTTCATTACAAGGGTCCATCTGATACCTAACTGATAACTAATATATTCTTTTTATATATTCTTAGTACTAGAATACACTTTAAAATGCATAAACTTTCTATTCTAAAACACATGTTCTATTGATGATTGGTAAAGTTATAAAAATTAATAATATCCTAGATCATTTACCATGATCCCTAACTAGCTTCTACTATGGACACTAGATAACTGATATACTGCAATTTGCTTAAGGGGACCCGGTGGTCTAGCTGCCTAAAATTTAGCCTATTTTTAAAAAAAATTTTTGATATGACAGAAATGACTAAGGGTTTTAAATTTTTTTAGGCTTATTTTATTACTTATTAAGAATACAAAAATGATGGTAAACACAAAAAAAGATTTTTTTTTAAATTCCAAAAGTGGCGCTGAAGTTCCCCTCTCAAAAAAAAAGGACCTGGCTGCTGAAGGAGGTTTTATCTTTCCCTTTGATCTGAAATTAAAAAATAAGACGGATTTTTAATCAGTATAAGTATAGTTATGGCGGGGACAGAATAAAAAAAAAAAAAAATAATTTGACAAAATGGTGTGTAATTACACAGTACAAAGTACGAGTCTGAAAACGACTCTTTTTTTGCAATGTTTTTTTAATAAATAAAATAGAAATACTCAACAGAAAATATTTTTTCTAGTCCCGGCGAGAGCCAGTACTATTTAGAATGACCTGTTAAAATTTCAGACAAATCGGTTGAACCGTTTTTTTTTTTAGCTTCAGTAAACCAAAAAAAGTAGTTTCGAGATAAACGCGATTAAAGTTTAATGGAGCCCAACTCACCGATCGTCTACCTGACATTGTAATGGGTTTTAAATATAGAAATACTCGGAATTTTGTCACCAAATTTTAACAGTATATTTTTGAAATACTATACTTTCGAAATATGTAAAAAAAAAAAAACGATTTTTCGAAAATTCTAGACCACCGGGTGCCCTTAATACATACTTGTACCTGTGTCGTAGCAGACAGGGTCTCTAACGCCAATTGGCACGTCAAATGTCAGCAAAGTCGATTAAACATATTGATATGTAATTTGTTACATGTCTTAGACATTGGTTCGTTATCAGGTCAGTCCTCCAGTTCAATGTTTTATTTATTAGGACTCTACTCTCGTACTATCTACTTGTTTCTTTCTTTCATTTCTGGGTGTATTATTTTCTGCATGGAAATTTTTGTATGACAACTGTTTATGTTTATTATTTTTCTATTTCTAATGTTATTTTTTAATCATATTATTCTCTAATTGTGACTAAGAGAATCATATTTTAATTTATGTTCATATTTAGTCTTTATTTTAAATATTATAATCGATGGAAACTCCTATCGGGAGAAAGATTCTTTTCTAAATTGAAAATAAACTTCTTGTACTTTTAAAGCCTCAGCACATGGATCTATTTCTATATGGTTGACAGTGGCGAGACGGGGACAGAGCTTACCTCTATCCAAAACACGTAGAAATATAAATTTTGTCTCGGTCTTATAAAACTGAATATTTTCAACAAATACCTCTCGACTACAAATGGCTAACGAATTTTTTTATAACACAGTCGTACGTGCAGTCGGTGTCTAGCGGCGGCGGCGGTGGCGGCGGCGGCGGCGGCGGCGGCGGCGGCGGCGGCGGCGGCGGGGGCGTGTCGGGCTACCTGCCGCTGCAGCACCAGCTGCGGGCGCGCGCGCACACGCCGCTGCGGCACCCGCACGTCACGTCCACCACGCACCCGCACCACCTGCACGGTATGGAACCAAACCAAAAAAAATTCAAGAAACATTTTTAATAAGTGACTCGAGTGAAAAGTTGTATGAACTCCGTCCTCAATAGTATAAACAAGTGTTTGTGTGAAATATAACGGACGGGTGTAGTAACATGTGTGAGTGATGGTCGCGTGGCGGTGGCCGTGTGCAGGTGTGAGCGAGCTGAACCTGCGCGGGCTGCTGAACGCGCAGTCGCAGTCGCAGGCGCAGGCGCAGGCCCAGGCCCAGGCCCAGGCCCAGGTGGGGCGCGGCCGCGGCGCCATGCCGCAGCACTCCGCGCAGGCCGCCATGCACCACGCCTACCATCAGAGTGAGTGTCCTCTACTGGTTTACCGCTTCTAGCTTTACTTTACACTCATCGTGCCCGTAGATCGATCAAAATTGTGGAGTGAAAGCGATCGGTGAAGTAATTTGGCTGAGCGTTTTGGGTCCTCGGTGGTATTAGAAATGTCATCAGTATTCAAATATTCGATGCAGACAAAAAATAGATAATATTTTAGATTTGCTCAGTGGTAATGATTTTCTAGAGTCGCCTTAAAAGGCCATCTTCCATTACTGTTTTCAACCGAGAGATCTTCGACCCGATTCAGTCAGATTGTGTCATTGATAACATACAAATACAAAAAAAAAACAATTAAAACTGTGAACTCCACGTACATAGTGATAGGAGCTTACGCGAACAACGCGTACGCAGCGGCGGCGGCGAGCGGCGCCGGGGCTGCGGGCGCGGGCGGGCGCCGCAGCGGCGGGCCGCGCACACCCTCGCCCGCGCCGCCCGCCTACCCGCACCTGCCGCACCACCCGCACCAGCCGCACCAGCCGCACCTCGCGCAGCACCACGTCTCCGCCGCCGCCACCGCCACCGCCGCCAAGTGGCACATACCGCAACATGCACTCTCTAATGGTATGTGTACTGTGTTTGTATAGTATGCAGTCTTACCATTTATATACATATAAGTGTGTCGAAGGTGGTTAAAACACTTTAAACCATTCACCGACGAGACCAAAATGCGTAAATTTTTGGGCAGAATTGATTTTTGGCGAATATTAAAATTTTTTTTTTTAATTTAATATGATATATTTATAATGATTCGATGGTGCACGTGCAGGTGGGCTGGAGCCGAGCGGGTCGGGCGGCGGCTGCGGCGGCGGCGCGGACTACAAGATCACGCTGGGCCGCCAGCACCCGCACGGGGCCCTCGTGGCCCACGCGGGCCCCGCGCACCTGCCGCTGCTGGCGCGCGCCGGGCCCTCCGTCGTCACCTCCACCAACCCCAAGACCCCCAGCCCTAGCTTGAATGTGAGTTAGGTACTATTTATACATTTTAATCACTTAAACAAATATATATATTACTAAATATTTGGATGCTAATTCGTGTCACGAATATGAACACTCACGGAGGTCATTTTATCACTAATAATGAGGTCATTTTATTTTGGTACTGATGAATTTGCATAGATTCTAATCCAAGTTTACTGTAGTGAACTTCTGTATGCAAATTTTAACAATCATACATAACAATGTGGAATGTGCCAAAATGTGGAAAGCTCCAAAACATGATTTTCAACTTTCGAGATAGATTAAACCGTTTTTTTTTTAATATGTCTAATTTACTCGTATTTGTATTGGACACTATACATCTACCTCGCCATTTCCATAATGAGTAAAGTATATGCCTCGCAGGGAGGCGTGTCGTCGGAGCTGGACAAGGTGTGCGCGGAGTCGGTGCAGGACCTGATGGCCACCATCGCCAAGCTGGACTCCAACGGCGTGCAGGTGGTCGCCGAGCAGCCGCTGGCGCCGGGCGCGCGCCCCGGGCCCGCCTCCCCGGCCGCCGCGCGCGCCGCGCCCTCGCCCTCGCCCTCGGCCTCGCTCTCGCCTTCGCCCTCGCGCGCGCCCTCCAGCGCGCCCTCGCCCGCGCCGCACGTGCACTCCTCCACCGACGGGGAGAAGACCGCCGTCGCCGCGTCTGGTACACCCTCACTGCCTACTGCCTACTGCCTACTGCCTACTGCCTACTGCCTACTGCCTACTGCCTACTGGAACTCGTGCTAAGAGTTGAAAAATGACAAAGATTTATTTGCAGCGATTATCATTTTAACAGAAGAGTAAACTTACAAATTACGTGGTCTCCAACACCATGCTAATCACTGGTAGAATTTTACATTTAAATTATATCTATGGCCTTCACACTAGGCAACATGCCTGTATCGTGAGGACCTACCTATTTATGATTAACTATAACATTTATATATATTGACATTTGAGAAGTTTTCGTTTCGATTGTCGCAATCTCCGTTGACTTGATCCACGTTAGACCTACAAACGACGATTATTGAATAATCGATAATAATGAAAGGTAGAGTTAACACCCCTATTCTAAGACGTTTCCTCGAAAATTCCGCGACTCGCGTATATTCATAGTTACAAAAATCTCCTCCACTCGATTTGACATCTCTCACTCGAGGTGAGGAAACAACTGTCAACCGCAAGGTACGTTGGGACCTTAAGGGAGTTTAAACTTCTAAACAGTTACTCAAACTCATTTCAAAATATATTTCATTTCATATATCATTGCATTTCACTTTGACTCAACCTCAATCAGGGTTGCTCGAGTTTTACTCAAGTTTTAACTTAAAATACCAATTTTGAGGAGACCTCAAGAAAATGCTTAAGGTATCCTCAGTCGAGTTGGAGTCGAGTGGCGTATGAGGAAACGTCTTAGAAAATGGGTGTTAATCTTTGACGGATATAGTTGATGCATTATGTATGTGCCTCCAGGCGACCCGAACGAGGACTGGTGTGCGGTGTGCATGGACGGCGGCGAGCTGATGTGCTGCGACAAGTGCCCGAAGGTGTTCCACCAGTACTGCCACATACCCACCATCGAGAAGTTGCCCGAGTGAGTCTACCCTCCTACCTACCTACCTGCCATACCATGCTATATATGAAACTCTCTATTAAAATTAATTATTTCAATGTCATACCAACTTACTGATGTACTACCATAATTCCCTTAAATGATAAGTCCTGGATGATTGCTTGACTGATCGTAGGAACAACAGCAGTAGCTTATGTCTTAATGGATTTCCCCAAAATGCATTCTCTAAGGATGCTAAATCGAGGACGTAGGAAAGCTATAATAATATATTAAATCATAATTCTAGCGAGACAGAAACGTGGCAATGCCTGCTGTGCGTGAACTTCGCGGAGGTGGGGGGTGATGAAGAGCCTGTAGCGGGGGGCTTGTCGCCGCGTCTACAGAAGATAGTGGAGCGCATCACGCTCGAGCTGTACTGCCAGTACGAGCCCAGCCTGGCCTTCCGCGAGCCCGTCTCCTTGGAAAACACGCACTACCACTCCAAGGTTCTGACTACACTACAGCTTTTTATAAATCTGCGAGTATGTGGGAAGGCCCATATGGTGGTATTGGCTCTCTTTGATTTAACTCTCTTTTCTACCCATTAGGAGACCAGTGTGAGGAGACCGCTTTTTTAAATACTGTCTTCACCAAAACATCTGCAATAAATTCAGAGGGCAGATAGGAAAGTCAATGACTGAAATTAGCACCGGTTCAGAAGTCAGCCTTCAACTGGTGAAAACCAGAATGCCATTGTTTTGTCAATTTATTTATAATGAATTGCCTGGCAATACGGTCTGGGATAGTGTTAGTGTAGGCGATGTACGTACATGGCGTGTAACGCGAGCGGTGCGGTATCGTGTTGCAGATAGCGCGGCCGATGTGCCTGGACGCCATCCGCATGAAGCTGCAGCCGCGCGCCGCCCTGCGCTACACGCACGCCGCGCACTTCGTCGCCGACTGCCGCCTGCTCTTCCGCAACGCCTACTCCTACAACCCGGTAACTACACACTACACACTACACACTACACACCCGCATACGCGCTATACAGAAGTGCCTCAAACTGACTGTGTTGGAGTCATTTATCACGCTTGTCGTATCTATTTATACCGATGTTGGAGGTAATCGCGTGATAAATAGCTAAACTTCCCAAATGACCCAGATCATGTTATAATCCGGGGATACATGGTATCCCTCGGGAACACGGGGCATACCGTGGGACGGTAGCCTGAATTAAATATTTAGCCAAAATAGTATTTTTTTTATTTCCATTAGGCCTGAGTTGGAGTTTTGCGAATCTTTGTCGATAAATCGATGCCCAAACTACTTTTATAAAAATATATTTGTGTTGATGTAAAGTTGTAATTCATGTTCGAATATCCCACAGCCCGAGTCACAGATCTACAAGGATGCGAAACGACTAGAAGAGTTCTTCGACGCGCAGCTCGTCAAGTGGCTGCCAGAGTTCGCCTACTGGAGCGGGGACGGTGACCCCCCGCACCACCCCAACAAGCGCCCGCGGCTCGACTGACAACCGCCCCCACCCCCACAACCTCCACCTCCAAGGTTGCACACCCATCCGTTCGGCCGGCCGGAGTACCCGGCGCTACTACTGGCCTTACCCACTTCGCGGTATATAACCTATTTAAAGTGAAGTGTTAATTTATGATCATGACTGTAAGCATCTTCAATAATAAACATTTATTAAGCATGAAACAGGCAGTTCACACACTGTTGTGTGTAGTGGAATAAATTAACTATATGACGAGTCATCTCAATGTCTCTCATGAGGGCATTGGGCCTCCGAGCCGTGGGCTCTATTGTTCTATTTGTTTATGACATGGTGTTGAGTACCGTATGAGCTGAGTGACGGGAGTAAGTCTCTAGTTTGGCAAACAGATTGCACAATTATCGGGATAAAGAAATTGATTGGCACTGCAGTGATACAATAATTTAAAAAGTGAGAAACTGAGTAGCGTAATGAAAATGATGTGAATATGATTGTCGACGTAGTTTGTTTAAATTGTCAATATTTATAGCGATATAATAAAAGACAAACGTGAGTAACTAGGTTAATATTACAAATTTCCTAATATTATGACTGAGATGTATTTGGCAGACTAAATATCTCCACTCCACTGAATTTGATTTTGATAAAAAAAATGTGATCAAGTATTATGATACTAAAAAAAATGGACAAGATGGATTTGGTTTGACTATGAATTAAAGATTGAATTTGCTGGTTGTTACTTTGACAATTTACCAACTATATTGTCAAAGATATAGTTGTAATGTTAAAGTTGAAAAGATTGAAGAACTCATAATTTTTTGAAAGCTCCTTAATTATTATAAGCGATGATTAAGGGGTTTTTCTTAATGCGTGTGCTCTTCGTTCGGTCCGCGTCCGGAAGCGCCTTTGTATAATTTGACAGATATATTTTTTTATGTCAGTAATCTAAGCAAACATTGGTAATTATGTGACCGTTAGCAATACTATAAGGATTAATATAGACTATACGCTAACTAGCTTTAGACTAGAAGGTAACTGGCTCTCAAGTGCGCCTACCGGAACACACCGGCAGGTATCGACAGATTTTCAAATACCGTGCTAACGTCTTCTAGCAATCGAAGTAATCAGAAGCATCTGACTATTATATACGGCTATTGTTGAATGGGATTTGTTACACTTGTTTTGTTACATTGAATGTCAAAAGTTGAAGAAAGAAACTATTTACTAACGAAGTTACGCAATATTTATTCAGTTATTTCCAATTCGATTTTAATATTCTCGTCTCAGAATGATTTGTTTGTTATGAGGATGTCGTTTCAATTTTTGTACAAGACGTTAAAATTATGTGTCATTTTGTAACAAAATATATTTTATTTTAAATGTCGACAAACCTATAAATACTTCAAGTCTTGTATTCAAATTAAATTTATTTAAGTACAAATATTACAAAATGATAAAGAGTTGGTCTTATATCCTGCAAGCTATGTCAACCGACTGTATCTAGTTTCCATTTTTAATTAGATTAATAACCTTATATTTGTAAATAAATACACAATAGACTTGAAATTATTCTAAATACAAACTAAAACTGCCGCCAGTGTCTAATTTTTATAAGTGTGAACAGTGTTGCCATGTAAACTTTAAAAAAGTTACATATTAACGTTTTATAATAGAACTTGTTAGGTAGGCATAGTGAGTAATGGATTGATTGTGACCAAATAATAAATGACTGAACGTAAGGATTGCGTGAATATATTCGGTGAATGAACGAAATTTTACTTAGTGAAGAATAAAAGTTGCTTACAAGAATTTGTAAATAAAGTGTAGAGTTATGGTTATCGAGATAAAAAGGCCCGTTTTCGCATTCAAGAATGTCGTCAAAAAAATATATCTTTGCTTTTGACGTATGATTTTATGATAATGCTAATGAACCTAATCATATCGCCATTAGGTTACTTTTTCTGTAACACTTAGCCGTAAAAACGGGCATATTAGATCTCGACAACGTTGAACTAATTAATTGTATAACTTGAATTGACAACATTTCATACTTTAAACATGCGTACATTATAATTGAATATGAAAATGCATACAGGAATATTATGCACTTATTCATTTTAAATAATAAAGTCATAGATTTTTATATAGAATTTCTTCTACAACATACACAATTTTAATTGTTTTACGTTGAAATTTACCTTTTAGTGGATTACGCATTATGAAATGTTGTAAATTGTGTTAGTTTTTTATTAGTTTTGTAGCATGGTTTGTAATTTGTTGATTGACTTCTGTGATATGTTGAATATCGTTCGGTTCTGTCGGTGGTACCTCTGTCGGTACGCTCCTAGTTAGAGTATGTTTTGTTCATAGTCCATTAGATCGCGTTGGGCATCCGCCCGCATACATTACATATTTATTGTATATCTTGACATCGATTCATGTTGTTCTAATACTTAGATTATTTAGGTTTTAAGATATGGTTTATATATGTGCACAAATATATTTTATTTACTATATGGATATTTTTATAGGTAGTCAGGTCAGAGTGTTTAATGTCGCATCACTATGAATGATATTATATTACATTTGGAATAAATAACATCACAAAGTTAGTAACACCGAGCGATTTAACCACTACACCTCGTCTCAATTGAGAAAAGAAGTATGAAAGAAAGGTTGTAAAGCTATGATTTGTACGTAGAAATTATTAAAATAGATGCGCGTGGCGTGACCTTGATAAACAGTAGTTGCTGTGGTATCCGATATCTGCTTTGTATGAGCCTGTTTAGTTTAACGAAATGTGGCAATATTGTTTGCGCTCTCTGGAAAAGTGATTTTTTAAGTACATGGCAAGATAAAATTAAGTCCCGAGAGGCTTATGTAGGACTAGCTACGCGTCACTTTGAAAATTCTCTAGGACGATAAATTATCAAACATTAATGTAATTTTATAAGGTAGCTAAAAATAGACTACCTATCTAGATGTTTATTACGTAAGTGTTAATCTTTATGGATGTTCTTCTTAATTAGTTTGTATGACGCAGTCCTCATGTTTTGAATAATCTCCAGATAAGTATTATTGTATTAGAAATAAACTACATTTATTGGAACACCCTAGTTTTTGTTGCCTTGTTTTCTACCAAATGGTAATAATTTTTCTATTGTGTCAACACAAATGTCATTTCAAGTTGGATTGACATTTCATTGACAACTTACGTAGACTCCCTCAATCCGTCCTATTATCTTTTGTTTTCATTTCATAAGCATTTTCATTCGTAAGTGAGCCGGCCGTGTTTTGTTATTATTAAAATTGTAAAAATTATTAAAATATAAGACACGAGATAAAATATATTCCGTATAGCAGTAGGTATACCGTGCTGACCGGTCTCTGAAAGGTAAGTGACCTCCGTACAATACAGTTTATTGACCTATTTACTTGTCAAAAACGTTTGCATATTTTGAATTTAATATTTTGGAGAATTGCAAACATAATGCTGAAAATTATAGTATTCGTGTAAAGAAACTCGGTAGGTTTAACCTAAATAAAACGGCAATTGTAAAAGAATATTGAGATTGCAAGGTCAGGCAAGTCGAATGTTAAGCTATTTGAATTGGACCTAGCAACGTAGCACCATTAAACAAAAATAAAACTGGTCTAGACGAAGATTTAGGTTTTGTTAAGTTCGCGACAGCATAGAATTTTACCTAATTTACATAATTTATGAATCCTATAAGAGCTGCTAAAACATAATACAGCTGACTTTTTTCAAACATCTTTAATGTCAACCAATACCGAAGCAATTTTCCTGTTGTTTTTGCACAGGTACAAATATGTTTTGCAAATTCGCGCACCAGGCGACATGAATGAATGTGCATGTTTCACACGATATTGTTCGTAATATTTATACTATATGGATCGCCATACTGGTAGGTAGATACTTACATAAAATAAACAATTATTATATTTTGCCCACAAGTTTCTTTTTACGAACGTTTTTGGTTTGGTATCATTATTAAGAAAATATTTTGTGTTTTAAAAAAAAAACAATAGAATAGCAAAATCTACAAAATTTACCCAAAGTTTGACTCTTGCGTGCTGGTTCTTTGTAGTTACATATATTTACGAGATTAGCAGTTTGCGGTCTCCTCGCAGATATCGATAATAAAAAACCGCGCGATTGCAATATGCATGTTTCATTATTTATTGACAATATTGTTTGTACTTGATAGGAACTCTCGATAGTAATTGTAGGCGTATTGAACCCGTGTTTTTATTTATATTTAGGACAACGACACGTTATCTGCCGCCATTTATTATGTTGCAATCTTTATATATTTTGTAATAACAATACACTTAATAATAATAAGAAATAAATGTAGGTGCCATTCTGTCGTTAATGTGGAGTGTGTTTATAAATAAGAGGTACATATTCTTTTTTTATTGGAATGGGACACCAATAAATTAACGTCAAAATAGTTAACTTGTTAAACTAGTAGGAACATCAAATAAAAAGCACAACTATTATAAACGAACACTCCAATGCATGGATAATGATACATTCTGAAATAAAACACATATTCCAGATGTCGAATTGGTAGGTACATATCTATATAATTATCTACTATATGTAACCAACACAGAGTTTGTGTGAATCTTAGTTACCCACATTTTTACTTTTTATTGAATATGATATAAATATAAGGGGACACTATCCTATGTATAATTACAAGTTACAGTCTATTTGTGCGCCAAGTTTTATCTAAATTCGTTCTGCCGCTTCTGCCGTTTGTGTGACTGAGTCATTCAAACATTCACGTTAATATTATACTAGTTTCCACGCGATTACACGCACATTCCCGGGGGCCCTTTTGTTCGGAATACACTTACAGCTTATGAGTTTATCCAAGTCATAACCAATTTGTATGCTAAATATCATTCAAATCTATTCAGCCGTTATTGCCTGCTTGAGTGACAATCATTTTACATTATTTCTGGGATGAGAAGTAACATTCACACTCGAACACATTAATAATTCAGACTTAAATGATGTCCAGAATTTAGTCAGTTTGAGAACGCACATACCAAAGCGAGGATGCGTCTCATAATCCTGGAGGACGCGAGCGTGGTGGCGGACTGGGCGGCGCGCTTCGTGCTGCAGCGCATCACGCAGTTCGCGCCGGGCCCGGGCCGCCACTTCGTGCTGGGCCTGCCCACCGGCGGCACGCCCCTCGGCATGTACCGCCGGCTCATCGACTTCTACAAGGAGGGGAAGCTCTCATTCAAATACGTCACCACTTTCAACATGGACGAGTATGTTGGTAAGTGTAACATGTTTGTCAGTGACAGGATTTTCAGGGACCCTGCTCGTCGAACGGCGCGACTACACCACCGTGCAAGCTTTCTTTAACATATTTCTATTATATTTTACTAATCTAAATCAGTATATTCTATGCCCTAAAAATTAATCATTCCTCGGTCGATCCATTTACGATCCCATTGACTAAATTTGTGCGAAAGACCATCAAGATTCTTCCGGGTAAAGACGCCCATGTAACAGTGGCCTCGATGATATTGACGAGCCTCGCTCCTCGGCAGGTCTCCCGCGCGACCACCCGGAGTCGTACCACTACTACATGTGGAACGAGTTCTTCAAGCACGTGGACATCGAGCCGAGCAACGCGCACGTGCTGGACGGCAACGCGCCCGACCTCGTCGCCGAGTGCCGCCGGTTCGAGGACCTCATACAGAAGGCTGGGGGGGTGCATCTCTTCATTGGAGGTACATAACATAAATATTCTTTACACACGGCCATCTGAGCCCAATGGATCTGCCCTCGTGATCTGGTTGGATCTAGGGTATGTAATTGTGGATGTGTGCGTGTACAGGCATCGGCCCCGACGGGCACATCGCGTTCAACGAGCCGGGCTCGTCGCTGGTGTCGCGCACGCGCGTCAAGACGCTGGCCTACGACACGCTGGAGGCCAACAAGCGCTTCTTCGGCAACGACATCTCCAAGGTGCCGCGGCGGGCGCTCACCGTGGGCGTCGGCACCGTCATGGACGCCAACGAGGTAACTAGGAATTACTCTGTAGACTATCTTCAGCATGTTCCGGCTGCTTGAGCGCCACGGATACCTACAATTTCTACGGTTTCTAAATTATGCCGCATTCGATATAACGTATCAAAATTACAGATTGTATTGTTATATCAATAACGGAAAATAACCTGTGGTTGGTCGTTTACCACCCTCGGCCACACCAACACTTACCACAATGAGATTGTGGTCGAACACATTTAGTACAAAGTGATTTGAAAATAGTGATATCAGCCGTCACCAAATATTTGGAGGGACCGTAACGTTACGCTGAGTAATTATTCATGGGACACGACTGCAGTTGAATATTGTAACAAAATGTATGGAATGGTGAGCTCTACTCTACCAAACTCTACTTATATTATTCTGAAGGGATGGATGGAAATAACAGCGCCTTCATAAATCTCAAATCACCAGTTGGTAAGTGGCCACCGCCTCCTAAGGACAATGGCATCGCCAATGCGTTGTCGACCCAGAGACGTGAAGGTGTTACTCATGTGCCTATAGTTTCTGAATATGATTATTAATTTACAGTACAGAAATTGATAAACTACATAATGTCACCATGTCCAGGTGATGATCCTTATAACGGGAGTGCACAAGTCGCTGGCGCTGGCGAAGGCGGTGGAGGAGGGCGTCAACCACATGTGGACCGTGTCGGCCTTCCAGCAGCACGCGCAGGCGCTGTTCGTGTGCGACGAGGACGCCACGCTCGAGCTGCGCGTCAAGACGGTCAAGTACTTCAAGGTGAGAATGAGACGGACATACCCTTACGTACTGGGTCCCGAGACTCTCTTAGATCCGCCACTGTCATTATCATAATTTAATACTGCACAAGTATAATATTACCTTGAAAATGTCTCCATCTAATTCTACTGAAGCGTATTATCGCTCTGGTTACTAACACACTAGCTGTTCCCCGCGTTCCCGAGGGATGTTACACTTTCCCGGAATAATAATAATTCCTATAAAAAATTCCTGGAATAATTTCCTATGGTTTACTAACCTTTATTAACTATAAACATTCTGAACGAGGTGAGAATGGTGTTGTGGCTTCTTTAAATACATATATTGAACTCTCTATCTCTTATCTGTGACGTTATGGGTTAAAATTTCCTGGTGCATGGCTTGTATGAATCAATATATGGTATGCATGGCGTACACTCAGGCCGTTTTACACTTCTTAGCCAGCATGAGAAATAGTCAGATAACTTTTTGTTAGTGGGGCAGGTTTTGTTTTGCGTCGCTTAATTGTCGAATTGATGCAAATTTCATTCTATTTTAATAACATGAGAAGTTCGATAAAAACAATCGATAGTGAGATGAACAGTTAACTTCCGCCAAATTTGCTTTTGCCATAGTATAAGTGTGCATCTAATCGCTTATAGTTGTCAGTGGTAACTGTAACTTTAGGAAAATAAATATTTTTGTGGATCATTATATTTAGTTTGACGCACAACAAATCAGGGTCTTCACATAAGTATCCCTAAATTATAACTCTCCCTATTCATTTTGATCCGTCGATTGGATATTTATAAGTTGTTAAATTGGTAAGTGGTCTGAGTGTACATGTGTGGGTGGCAGGCGCTGAGCGAGGAGCACCAGAAGATGATCGAGGACGTGCCCGTCGCCGAGCAGCATGTCATACACTAGCGCCGCACCCCGTGTGGTCGCCACTAGCCGCCACAAGTCATGTGGTCGCCACAACAGTGACGTCACTATACTACCATCTAAGTTTTAAGTAATATCACACTGTAGGGGCTAAAGATCCAAACTAGTATGTGCCTCGATCAAATATTGTACTTCCGGATACGATCTGAGAGCACCACAAATAAAAAAGAAGTTACCCTAGTATATGGCACTGTCGTGCGCCTGGCGTCAATTAGAGATATTGTAACCGATTTCTGTTAAATAATAAAGATAAGTTAAATATGATTGTGATATGGAATACATTCCAGAGTCTCATGGTGGAGCACAACAAACTGATCGAGATCGCGCGGTGAGCCTCGCATTCCTTCCACGTTGATTTAAAGTGTAACTATTGCAACTAAGTTGAACCAATTTTTTATTTTTATAAATTGTTATTAACTAGGTACTCGTACTCAGCTGTATAAATCATATTTTTATTGTATAATAAATTTTATATTGGTCACTTACATTTATTTCATTTGGGAACCGGATTGTTGTTACATAAAAACTGAATACTTTAACAATACATACTTTATTTATATTTTTATAACTTAACATTCACATCTTATTTTTATTAAATACTGGGACATTCTTAACACGCGGTCGTAGGATCCCAATAGCTGGTAAACTACATATAGATTTTTTGTCTTCTTAGTACTTACACGAATATTTACACCCAGGCACAGAACAAACAGACATGTTCATGCACACAAATGTTTGTCCTGGGTAGGAATCGAACCCACGACCGGTGGCGGGGCAGGATCAAACCAGGATCGTATATTAATTTTGGCCGCAAGCCAACTGGCCCGCCGATTAACTAATATATACATATAAATCAACAAAACGATCTTACAACAAACACATTTCATGCAACATTAAGGCACTCTCTATAATCCCTGCACGTGGTGTTCACCACTCAGTCTCGCCGCCGCCCGCCACATGGCACATCCGCGCGAGCAGCCCGGCCAGCTGCAGCGGCGATGACAGCCCGTCCGCCACACGCATGTGTGTCAGGCCTATCTCTCGGATGAAGGACAACTTCAACTCCTCCGATATATCCATGGTCTTACACACGCGGAATATGTTGCTCACTATGTCTTCTGCTGCATATCCCAGTTTGCACAGCTTTGCAATTACCTGAGAGAGATTAAGAGTGTATTGGTAATTTGGAATATTTTAATAAATGGTCTAAACCAGCCATAACTGGAACTCAAAAGAAATGAAAGAAATGCTCACTAATAGAGAGAACACAAATATAATGAATATAAAATATATTATTTGACTACTTACTTTATAAGCTGCATGTATGTCCTGCTTGGTACAAGCTTCCAGCATATTCTTCACAAGCATTGGGTGTGGTTCATCGCACACCTTGAACACATTATCAGCACTGATGTGCCCGAAGCCCTGGGCTGTGGATTGTAAGTTATTAAGTGCCGAGCGCAGGTCTCCCTGAGCTGTGAACACTACTGCATTCACACCTTCTTGATTGTAGGATAGGTTTTCCTTCTCACAAACTTCTAGGATCTGGAACACAATGAAATAATATTATGGATGTTAGATAAATATCTTGGTATAATGTTACACAACCACACCACCAGTAAAGTTGTACTTGACTTACATTGGGACTGTTGCAATAGCTAGCTCAGTCACTCATTGATGAAACTGTCTCCATGGCAACAATATAACAAACATGAAACTAATAATAGTGAATAAAAGGCAACAAGTCAGGTAATGTGTACTTACTTTGGCAAGTATTTGTGCATCTGTGAGCTTTGAGTAGCGCAGCACGGCACAGCGGGACTGTATGGGCTCGATGATCTTTTCACTGTTGTTGGCGGCGAGAGCGAAGCGCGTCGTGTTCGAGTACAGCTCCATGGTGCGCCGCAGCGCTTGCTGCGCGCCCTCCGTCATGCTGTCCGCTTCGTCTAGGATGACTATCTTGTGCCTCCCTGCTGGTAAAGTCACTTTCTGTTGAGCGAACATCTTGATCTTATTGCGGACCACGTCGATGCCGCGGTCGTTGGACGCGTTGAGCTCGAGCACGGCATCCTTAAAGGCGGCACCGAGTAAAGCTCGCGCAAGACACAGTATAGTGGTTGTCTTCCCCACACCGGGAGGACCGGCGATGATGATGTTGGGAGCGTTGCCGGTACGAGCGAACACGCTCAGACGTGAAACTGTGTCTTCGTTCCCCACGATATCAGTGAACACTTGCGGGCGAAACTTTTCAATCCAAGGTAAATGTCCGGCTCTATTAGGGACATTCGACGGGCCAGGTTTTGCACGCGTTGGGTCAGTGTCTTCCACCTCCATAATAGTCACATCATCGTCACTCATTGCGATGGGTGGGTACTCAAATATTAAAATCAAAGAAGTTAGAGGTAGTACTCTCCACTGATGTTATTTACCAAAATAAATAAATAAATTTTAAAAGATTTCAAGTGAAATTTCAAACCCGCGAATGGATTGCGATTCTGCGACTCGATTAAGCGAAGTTACCAAATGTCAAAAAGTTATTAATCAATAATATTGCCATGGCAACAGAATCGCAACAGACACAGTATCATTCAAACACTTTTTAAGATCGATACATAAAATATACGATGGTCATCATGGTCATCTTTATGTAGTCGGATGCATCTAGGCTTCGGTATAGGTTGTGTATTTGTTGGTCAATCCCATCATAATTAGAATTAAGCTTTGGCCGGACAGTTTGCTTTCTTCGTAGATACTGAGTGTGTAATTGTAGATTTTAAAAGCATTTTTTTTAATTTCTGGATTTAGCTGTAATAATGGAGACCCGCAAAGCCCTGGTAACCCTTTCTAGCAATAATCACCATAAAATTTATTAACCTTAGTTTTAACCCAACCTTTTAACCCACCTTTAATGTCAACAAAACATTTATGAATACGGAAATAATAAAAAAAAACACACCTAGCATAAACATGTTTCAATATTTATTTGAAGGAAATATTTATTATAAATACATTTATTATAAAAATACTACCTACATATTCTTGTAATACCTATTTATTGTTATTACCTTCATTAGAAATTTTGAAATGATTTCAGTAAAGTTAGGAATTCTATTTTATTTTGATTTTATAATTATATTAAAGATATCAATTGCTAATATAAGGTTAAAATGAAATTAATTATCTATACAATTCGATTTGTAATCGACCTGTCTATTCTGTCTCTGTGGTCAAATAGAAAAAAAAATATAATGGGTTTGTAATGAGTTGAAAATGAAAACAGTGTAAACAAAAAAAATTACTTATTACGTACGAAAAAAGCGTTTATTTTATTCATTTTAATTTGTCACAGCCGGACAACTTTTGCACCGTAAACATTCCAATTGGGAAAGAACTCCATCGGATGGTTACAGGTGATGGTGAATCATCACCACAAATACCTACCTGACTTTATTTGTTAACTTCAACTGGTAAGGCACAATTTTCTTTTGGCTTTTCTTATAAGAGTCATGAAAGGAATAACCGGATTTTCCCCTGCTAATCAATATCGTGACGTCATCAGCGGCAAGTGGCAGTGGCTAACATTTAAACCCTGACCATATTTGGGACAGCAATTAATTGCTTTCAAATTTTTCATATGCTGTGATACCAATGTGAATAGATTACTAGATATATATACTGCAGTGAAGGGTACCCTCAAATTAGTTGATATTTCTGGATTTTTCACAGTTTTTGTAATTGTTATCCCTATAAAGAATTAAGGAAAAACAATAAATTCATTCCGCTCAATTAATTTAATGTTTATATTTATGAAAACGTGTATCATTGATTTGCACATAAATAAATGTTTCAGCACTAGAAAATAATCAAGAATGGAGTGGTTATTTGGTCATCGCATGACGCCAGAGGAGATGCTGCGCAAGAACCAGCGTGCACTCAACAAGGCCATGCGAGACCTGGACCGTGAACGCATGAAGATGGAGCAGCAGGAGAAGAAGGTCATTGCTGATATCAAGAAACTAGCCAAGGAGGGACAGATGGTTGGTGCACATTCTACCTCGTTGTTGATAACATTATAGTTCATTAAACTCAGATACAGCTAATCAGGTTAATTGAAGTGTTGTGATATTGGATTTGTCTAAATTTGTTTTATATGTAAGACCATAAACCCAAATAACAATAATTATAAATAAATAAAATAAAAGTACAATAATACATTCATTTGCTGTGCAAATATACATTTAGTTCAGACGATTCCTTTATTTACCATTTTCTTGTGATTCAGATAAGACTCATTTTTAAAAGATTAATATGCTTGAATATTTTATGTATAAAAGTTAAAATATTACTCATTCTCAAAGCAGCATTGTAGTGTAGTTCTTAAAATGTTGATTCTGTTACTTGATAATCCTTCTGAATACCATATGGTAAATATGTATAAACAATATAAATTATTAAACACTAACAAGTGCATAAATCAATTTAATGGATAAATCAACATATGCAATGATAAAAAACTTATATCCTGTGTATATATCAATTCCTTTATTAGCCAAATACAAATAGCCATTTGCACAAACTTGTTAAAAGATTCCTAATGCTTAGGAGACTCTTAGCACAGTTCAAAATAACATAAACTGTTATTTTGTCATAAGTAAGGACAGACTTAATTTGACTGTATGTATTTCCTAACTGGCACAGAGTCTGAAAATCACTAATTAGCTAGTGTTCTGTACATATGTAAGTAAAATAATTTTGTGTAGTTTATCTTTTAGTATTCATTTAAATAATTATTATTTACAACATTTTAGTCGTAAATGGTCATATGAGCAGTTTTGTTTTTAAAAAATTATCCATGTATAAAGAAGTCACATAGTTGACATTGGCTACTGAAAAAGGGGAATAGAGTTGGTTTATTGACACTGCATTATTATTTAGTAAATCATACAATACTCTATTCGAAGCCAATATTTTAACATACAATAAAAAGGTACCATTTTCTTTTAAACAGGTTGCTGTTAAAATAATGGCGAAAGACCTGGTCCGCACGCGGCGCTACGTGCGCAAGTTCATGCTGATGAAGGCCAACATCCAGGCCGTCGCGCTCAAGATCCAGACGCTCAAGTCGCAGAGCACCATGGCCACCGCCATGCGCGGCGTCACGCGCGCCATGGCCACCATGAACAAGCAACTCAACATGCCGCAAATACAGAAGATATTACAGGTCACTATGCTTTCAATGTGCTCAACAGAACATAGTTGCTCTACTGCTCTGTTTTGGTGATGATAGCTCAGTTGGTAGTGTTGTCGAATGCAGTGACGTGGGCTTTAATTCTAAAATGAGCTTTCAGTGAAGGAAAACATTGTGAGGAAATCATAGCATGGTAGAAGGGTACTTTGTAGTACCTGCCTGCATGGTTACCACCCTCGAGTTGCTTTTTTACCGACAGTTGTCAGACAACTGCACCTGGAGCCCAGTTCCCTTTTGGGTATTGTTTGTCAGCCACATCTTCACTTGCCATGCTGAGACTGTGGTCAAACACGACACTATACATTTCTTCTAGTGAAGTTACTTCCAGTGAGTATCAATATCAAAACATAAATTTGCAGGAGTTTGAGAAGCAGTCGGAGATCATGGACATGAAGGAGGAGATGATGAATGATTCCATAGATGAAGCCATGGAGGGGGACGACGACGAGGAGGAAAGGTATGATACATTTTGGAAATTTTGTTTCATTTACGTTTTACATTTTCTATGAACTCTTCAGTCCATAGTTTAGTAGTAGTAGAGCTCTTAGTGCAGAGTTCGTCCGGGGAAGTACTACCACCTTACCCATTTCCGCCGTGAAGCAGTAATGCAATTGTATTACTGTGTTTCGGTTAGAAAGGTATGGGGGCCGGTGAAATTACAGGCACATGAGACTTAACAACTTTACGTCTCAGGGTCGACAACGCATTGGCGATGCTCCTAGTGTTGCAAATGTTCATAGGCGGCGGTGACCACTTACCATCAGGTGGACCGTCTGCTTGTTTGTCGGCCCAAGTGGCATAAAAAAAAAAAAGAAAAAAATACTCTTTAAAGATTATTTCATAAATGAAATTACATCGACACTTACTCAGCTCGATGTTTTGAGCTGAGGCTTGTGATTCTTTAATATACATATAGTATAATTTATTTATATTCTACTTTTAATTGACATAAATTCCAAAATTAATTAAAACTGCCTTTAATATTTCGCATTTTCTATAAATACACTTTAAAGAAGCCAATTTATTTGTGACAGGGCTTAATATTATGGTTTCTGCAGTTTCCCTATGTTCATACCGTACACTGAAGCGTAATATTTGCTATGATATTATCAATAACTAATCGTGGTGTAATACTTCAGCGACGCAGTGGTGGGGCAGATCCTGGACGAGCTGGGGCTGCAGCTCAACGACCAGCTGTCCGGCCTGCCGCAGGCCACCGGCTCGCTCTCCATCGCCGGAGGTGAGTACAGATGTCATGAGACGTTGTAGTGTTGTGTGTATGTAGGGCGAGGTACATCCTGGATGTGCCGGGGCTCAACTTGTATCTTTCATAGGATATCGTTTATTCGTCATTGTTTTTATCGGAGAATGTCATGTCAAACAATGTTAGAAAAAGTTTATGCAATGTTGAATCACTAACAGAGGTTGTGGTAGTTGGTAGTGATGTTGGCATTCTAAAATTAAAATGTATCGTGTTGTGTGTACAGCGAAGACCCCTATGGCGGCGGCGGCGGCGGCGGGGGGCGGGGGCGGCGTGGGGGCCCCGGGGGCGGGGGGCGGGGCCGCGGGCGGGGGCGGGGGCGGGGGCGGGGGCCCGGTGTCGGACGCGGACGCCGAGCTGCAGGCGCGCCTCGACAACCTGCGGCGGGAGTAGCCACACGCACACAACCTTACTCTTGTATACAGTCACAGGTCAATGCTTGCAATGTGTTCAACATTTCCAATAATTTGATAGTTTGTTACGACACTTTCTGTGATAAGACATTGTTATGTGGTAATGATGGTTATTCATTAGTCACGAACACATGGCATTCGGAAACTACAACATTTTAGTAATACACTTCCACTCAGCTGAGCAAGTAAGTGGTTCCTTGTGTACTCGGAAATTCAGTTAACTATTTGTAATTTTTACGGAAGTAGCCTTTATCAATAGACCGCTTGCCGATCGACCTTCCCTATTAACACATTACTACTTTTCCCGGACAGTCCTTAAGCATCAGTGAACACAGACAAGAATGGTGGAGAGGGGGTGGAATGCCCAACTACCATTCGGGTACAGTCACGAACAGAAATATATAACCAGTGACGGGTCGGAAATAATATCTGACACCCTTCGCATAATTCAACAGCACTGTTTCTGCTTACAGCGACAGAGTTGTTGTAGTCGTTGACCCGCCTACAAATGAAAAAGGAAAAATTAATTAATGATCCATGAAATCAGTTATTTTCGCAGATCTGTCCGTGGTATTGTACATTTAGTTTATATTTTTGCTTGTGACACTAAAATCATGAAATTAAAAATGTACAAAGTGTATTATGTGATCGAATCGAGCACTGCTTTGTATAAACTATAATCCACGTGTAAGCCTTTCTGCATTCTTGTGCGTATATCTTGCGTGTGTACTGAAGTGGTGACAATATACTACACCTACAAAGTAAACGAGCAGTAGGGACCCACTCGTGGTAGACTGTACGCTATACAATATACAATTTTGTACATATTGACATAAAGATTTATTTAGCTTGTACCGTGCGTGCGTCGCTCGCAGCGGCCGCGGACTCGTTAAGTTATTTGTATCTAATTAAGTTTATATAAGTATATTTTAATAAAAAAGTTACAAAATTGTTACCTTTATTTTAATAATAAACGACATATTGATATCTACGTATTTATTATCCACTGAAATGTATAATCTATAGTAGAATAGTATAACATTTAATAAAATACAACGGTCGATAAAGTAACATTTAGGTATAGGTAGAGGTCTCAAAGTGTCAAGCACACTACGCTACGCAACACTAGAACACGCCGTGTTCTTCAGTGAAGTGATGGGACCCTATTCTCGAGACATCGATATTTTTCGAAAAACTACAACATGCGATGAAGAAGATGCGAGAATCGGGCCCCAGGTCGGAAGCGCCTTTCTACTCTACACATATAATATACATTGCATATATAAACGTTGTCCAACTCGAATCTGTGGAGCTTTACGTTGGTTTGTTTTGATCTGTTTCAATTTGATTCCAGTTTTTTCAAGCGGTTTCACGAGGTAACATTACTCCAGGAATATGTAGTCTTCCCCTTCGGGGATAGTAGGCGTGATATATATTTTTATTAGGTTGATACACCAGCCGAAGTTGAACAACGATTACAAATGCATCTACTAATGAAAAGGTAAGTCGTAACTAAAACAGATTGTTGGCGACAGTTTAGTCCAGATATGTTTGTCTCTGTTTGCTCTACACAACAGATATCTTAGTATATACGAGATTCAAAACACACATAGTATATATAAAATAGACGACTATTTATCACGTGTTTCTACCAACTACTTAAAATTATACAGCCTGTAGACAAACTACACTGTGGTGTGTACGAAGCCTTTATAGATTACACTCGTGGAGATAAATACGCTACATGGCCACTAGAGTGGAGGAACACTAATACAGAATGTTCAATAAACATTCTTGACATATTATCAGAGATACAAAATTAAAAAACAAATGTGTTTCATAATTTTCGTGCTTCAGCCGTCCCGACGTGACGCCAGCTTAATTTTTTGTCGTCCATAATTCATAATCGATCTTAGAACAGAAATTTAAGGAATCTGTTAAAAAAATAGTTTTGGGAGTATTTTTAACTATGTAAAATGTTGTGTATCGAGTACCTAATCATAAGTTTTAAATAATTATACTAGTTACTCTTTGATTGGTAAATATGTCAAGAATGCAGAACAACGGCATGTAATATCACGAAATCTGTGTCAGCCACGAGTGGACATAGGTTCACAATGTGTGTATAATACAAACGTGAAGTCAGGAGTAAAGGGGACAATACAAAAATATATACATACAGGTATCTACTATATAAAGTGTTTCAGTCTTTATTACTACCGAACACTTCGAATGGGTTGAGGGGGTGCGCCTGCGGACCGCCTGGTCGTGCTCGGACTGTATCTATGTGGAACGATGCAACTAAAAATATATCCCTTGCCACCTATGCAAAGGCGACACTACGGTACTATTATTAGCTGTTAAACTACTTCATCTTCAGATTTTTAACGTTCAGCGTAACCAAAGGCCTTATTTCCTTATTATTTTCGGTTGACGGCGTCATATGGACTGCATTGGAATTTCTGTATGACGCTATCAAATCGACTGCATTTTGATTTAATTTCATTTTGACAAGCGCTTCGATTGGTTGAGATGGCATAAGCTGTCAAATAAACCAAATATTTACTTTCTAGTGTGCCCGTAGGTCCCCAGGATACTCGCGCATCACTCAAACGCATTACGGCGCGGGTTAAGAACCGATCTAACAACTCATTGTCAAAGTCGTTTCATTATCTATCATAGTTTCGTTTACGTGTTTTCATACATTGAGCCAATTAGAGGAAAAAAATATAACGGATTTTGGCACACGTACCTAGTACCAGATCCAAACCTTCCTTAAAATTATAATTGTTCGCGAAAGCCGCAATAAGAAGACATGGTAGTAACCGATCGCATATCACAGACGAATCTCATTCAACTCTGTTGAACGTTTGTGCCGACGCGAGGAGACGCGACGCGCTCGGAGGCGTCTCTTAAATAAGTAAATACACTATCCACCTACCGATACTAGTCGACTAAATGAACTACTCTAAACGACAACAACTACGCCGCCATTAAAATACATCGCTTACTTTAAAAGGAAGAATTGCTAATCCATTAAATATTATATCGCCCGCACGTTGCCGCGTGGCGCACGAGTGGAAGTTACTTAATATCGCTTAATGTTGGAGCTGTCGGAGTACTGCGGGCGGGACCTCCGGCCGGGGAAGAGTTCCGGGGAGAGTGGGGAGGAGTACCGAGCCCGACCCGGCGCGGAGCCGCCTCACGGCTGCGGCGGCGCGATCGGCTCCAGCGCACTCAGCGCTATGCCCAGCTGCCCCAGGTAGTACGTGGACATCACCAGCACCTGTCGGAACCGCACCATCATCCATTACGAGCAGGGCTTGTATCATAGTTGGGACATACCGTCGTAGCGACAGCACGCTAGTAGGTATAGATATACCAGAGTAGTAGAACTCTTAGTGCAGAGTTCGTCCGTGGATGTACTGCCACCATTTACTACGTGACGCAGTAGTGCTACCGTACCGCGGTGAATACTCATCATTAGGTAGATCGTCTGTCTGTTTGTCGGCTCAGGTGGTATTAAAAAAAATACGCATACTGAGTGACTAAGTGAGGACCGTGTGAGAACTTTTGATGGAAAGTCAATCGCGTCGATCGTCAGCTCAACGCAGTCTACCGAACGTAGGTCGGTCCTCCTACTTTGCCCGAGCCGACGTTGCGAATTCCAGAAGGATCTTTAAGGTGAACCGATATAATGCTCCTGCGGGCAGTACTCACCTGGCCGTACCGCACGGGCGCGCCGAACAGCGAGTAGCCGAGAATGGCGTCGGAGATGAGGAACAGCACCGCGCCCGCGGCGGCGGCCAGCGCGGCGGGGCTGCGGGGGCGGCGGGGGCTGCGGGGGCTGCGGGGGCTGCTGGGGGAGCAGGCGGCGGCCAGCGCGCGCCACGTGGAGCCGGCCAGCAGCAGCGCGTACAGCGGCACGAGCAGGCGCAGCGGCGGCGGCGGCGCCACGAGCTGCAGGAAGGCGGCCACGGCGGCCAGCAGCGCGGCGCCCACGGCCGGCGCCGAGGTGCCCGCGCCGAAGGCCGCCAGGTAGGCGAGGTGCGCCAGCGCGAAGGCCGCCATGCCCGCCACGAAGTGCTGCGGCCACACCAGCAGCGCGTCGCCCAGCGCCGACATCGCCAGCCCCGCGCCGATGCGCCGCGCGTACCGGCCCCTGCGAATGGGTATGCACCTCGCTCGCTACCGCACTCCTAGTTCTGCTTGTCCGCTTCTGAGACTATATTTCTGACGATATCGGTCGACTCGACTGATCTCGTATGGTGGATGGTGGAGAGTTGAGAATTAAAAAGTATTAATGCCCATAGCAGTAGGTATCAATGTTACAACCGCAATTCGGCAGTTCATAATATAAGTTTCTCCCGGTCTCCGTGATATTCCCTCAGCCCATATTTGAGTTGATAAGTATGAGCATTCGTTTGTTGCAGACTACTATAAGGATGTCACAAAACATAATAACCAGTACTGTCGGTTCAATATCAATAAAGGTGAAACGCGCAGAGGTGACATTTGTCCATTGTTTACAAATTACATTATTATAATGATTATTGCGATAGTATAGCTGGCGCGTAGTACTTTCTGTTTGAGTCGCAAAAGGCTGCATCGTTCCAGCCCACAAAATTGATGAAATATTGATAAATCGGTAGATTAAAAACCAACTTCAGACGTCTAGAGCCTGGTCCTGGATTCTGTAAGGAAAAGGACACTAACTCGAGGATGTTTCGTCGCAGCCTCCGTGCTCTGTCTCTTTCGCTAACTACGCTGATAGGTCCTACTAATCACTTATGCCTCACGTATGAGCTTATGTCTCACATAAGCTCTCCGAGGCCTCCGTGAAGCGGCTCGCCGACGAAGTTTGTATTAGCTGAATAAGGCGGCTGATTTGCTAGAATTGCTATTTTTATATAATGATTCAAAGTAGTTATCCAGTTCCAGGGAAGGGCGAGATCTATTACAATCTACCATTGTGTGGTTTCACAATTAGAACGTCCCATTGCTTGCGTTTCGTTTTTGTGTTCATTAAATTTATAAAGTTTATCAATCAATAATAATCTTAAGCTACAGTCGTGAAACATATTTGTCCTTTTGTTACAACTACATTTTATTTTTTATTACAAAATTCACAGCCGAGAATAAATATCTTATTAAATATTATTATAAATTATATTATATTTCCATTTAAGGATGAACCCTTGTGTCCTATGTGTCCGATAAGTAATGTATGAGATGTGAACAAATCAAGTTAGTGAATTTATTTGTAGCCGAGGGGCTGGGGACCTCTCGGTGCAGCTATGTGTCCGTATAGGAAAATTATCTATCAATTCATTTGTCGTTGTTCAATGTTGCGAACCAATTTTGCCAATTTTGTATACCATCGTTATATCTACAAAAATTTCACTGCAGTTGTTATGACGCCGTCAACTGACATGTAACATTACCGGCGGTACATGGCGGTAACATTGCATGGGGCCGGTGAAGGCGGAATGACCGACGAACGGCCTGAGCCATCCTTAAACTATTAGAGGCCTAAGGCACTAGGTTAATGGGGCACCTAAGACTATGCTATGAGAGCTCTAAAAGTGGACACACGGATCCGATCTGACGACGCGACCTGTCGCATGCGTACTCTGTAAGCCCTGGCCGTCCAACTGCTTCTATTCCTTCCGAACTATGGGGCCCATGGATCACAGGGCCCACAGGGGAATAGAAGGCTCACTCACTCGGGATGGAAGTTAGGCCCGTGGTGCAGCGCGACGACGATTAGCAGGCAGAGCACGGGCGCGCACTTGGCGGCCACGGCCAGCGCCGACGGAGCCGCGCCCCCCTCCCCCTCCGCGCTCCACGCGCTGGCCGCGAAGTACACGCACACGCACTTGAAGAACGGCACCAGCCGCCCGCCCGCGCCTATGCGCTTCATCTGTGGAACGAGACACAGGGATATGTAGGAGTACGTAACAATTGAGCGCCCTAGATTTGGATAATCATTTTCACTTTATCGATTGCCAAGTCACTAAATATTCGAGATATTCCTTTTGTAGCGCGATAGCAGGTAGCATGGTTGAAATACATTGCGGCCCTCAGGTGAATAATTTTGGAAATAGTTGAACGCTTAGTGCCGAGTTCGTCTTAGTACCATAACGCCATATCCGCCGTGAAGCAGTAGATATAGACTAGAGTCCATAATTTTTGAAACCAAAAAAAATTACATAACCTCAAAATTTTGGTAAAAAATTCAAATAACCAAGTTTTTGGTTTTTTATTTATATCTTTTCCAAAATTTTAATTTTTTCTACGAAATTTGGTGAAAACTTCCCTTAGTATGTCCCAAATACACTGTAATTTATTTGATTTAAAATACAGTGTAAACTCTTTATAACGTTATCCTTTATAACGATAAACTCCCTATAACGTTGAAGTGAGCCCAAGTTGGTTGGTTTGTTCACTTTGTTTTGTTTTTTTTTTGTTCACTCCATATAACGATAACTCTCTATAACGACAAAAAATGCTCAGTCCCTTGAGTTTCGTTATAAAGAGTTTACACTGATTTATTTTTTCGCCTTATTTTAATTTTATATATAAAAAGCACCCTAATTTTCAATCGAAAATTCAGACGTCAAAATATCAGCTTTTTCCAAAAAGTCTGTGGTCTTTTTGTTCGTTGAAATATCTACTTTCTGATGGTGTACAAAAAAAATATACATTACTATAGGAAATGTTCTCAAAAAATGCAAAGAATTGAAACTCAAATTCGTCATTTTTTTTAATCATTATGTACAATTTTGAGGTATTTATTAAAATTTACACTTTAATTACTCAAAAAACGTAAGATTTCATGTTTTATTGATAAACGAAAAAAAAATCAAATTGAAATATACTTCTATAATTAACAGACAAATAAGTTAATAAAGTTAATATTTAGTAAGACATCTACAATATTTTGAAAAAGTTTTCAAATCTTCTTTAAATAATATTTGTAGATGCCTATTTATTGCTGTGTTAAGATAATTTATATACCTGAGTGACCTTCGGTAAATTTTAGCCCTTTTCATGAAATCTTACTAGTTTTTTGAGTAATTAAAGTGTACATTTTAATAAATACCTCAGAATTGTACATAATGATTAAAAAAAAAATTCGAATTTGAGTTTCAATTTTTTGCATTTTTTGAGAACATTGTCTATAGTAATGTATTTATTTTTTACACCATCAGAAAGCAGATATTTCAACGAACAAAAAGCCCACACACTTTTCGAAAAAGCTGATATTTTGACGTCAGAATTTTGGATTGAAAATTAGGGTGCTTTTTTGATATTAAGTTAAAATAAGGCGAAAAAATAAATATTTTAAATCAAATAAATTACAGTGTATTTGGGACATAAAAAGGTAAGTTTTCACCAAATTTCGTACAAAAAATATATTTTTTTAAAAAGATATAAATAAAAAACCAAAAACTTGGTTATTTGAATTTTTCACCTAAATTTGAGGTTATGTGAAAAAATTGCAAATACAAAAGTTGTAGATCTTTTTATTACCTACAACTTTGCTATTTAACTTTTTTCCATAGGACGGGTAGTTTTGCCGGAAATCAAGATAAACCATTTTTTACCCTTAAAAACTCACCCCCACCCACTTCCCGAACTCGGATCGACGGTTATTTATTTTTCCTTTCATTTTTATCATATTTCCCTCCTTTTCTAATGGGTTTCATCCTACTATAATTTTTTTTTCATTTTTTACCATTTTTGAAGGCTTCGGCCCTGGAGTGCTATTCTCTAAGGATACAGCCATGCGCGCAGCGCTGTCACAGCGTCAAAATATGGGTTTGGTATTCATTAAACTAAAAAACGACACTAGCGCTCAAGGCTGTGACGGGCGTGAGTTGGAACTACTTGATGGCGAGCAAATTGACACTTCTTCATACATTTTGGTATTCCTTTAGAAAAAACAGCGTCGAGCACAGCCGCAGCCTCGCCCACAGCCACGCCATTTATCTGTCAAATCTAAAAGCTACAATTATTGCGCTGAATGCAAACATTGATTGTGTTATTTAACTTTAATAAAAAGTGTTTTATTGTGCGATAATTAAAAATATGGCAGCTCCAATGATTATAAGGCTCTATTTATTGGAAGAGGCTAAGAAACGTGACGATATTAAGAAATCTCGACAGGTTGAAAACTATGTCCCGGGACGTAGAGTTTATTAATATGTACAGGCTTTCTGAGGATTTAATAAATGTATTGGAAAGTGATTTAGCTCTATACATGCCACCACAAATTCGTGCCGGCGGTTTAACTACAAGGCTGAAGGTTTGTTTATAGCTTAGTGTCTTGGGTCAATGTGTTTACATAATATATGATACTTTCAAATGATTGTATGGACTTCATGATGTTACAGGTATTATGCACTCGTATCATTTTTTGCTAATGGAAGTTACCAAAAAATCATTGGCAAAAATGTAGACACATATGTGTCTCAGCCATCTGCATCTAGAGCCATCCACCAGGTTGTTGATGCATTAAATAATATTAATATTGTTAACAAATATAAGAGATTCCCTCAAAATAATGATGAACGGCACATTCTTAAGGCAAGGTAATGTTAAGAACTTATAATTCCATGTTGTACTAGATAGTGTAGTTATGAATCATTACATTGTTTGTGTCCTGGTTTCAGATTTTATCAAAAATTCAAAATTCCTGGTGTATTGGGTTGCATCGATGGCACTCTGGTATCTATGACACGTCCAAAACAGAATGAGGAAAGATATTATTGTTGAAAAGGGTATCATGCCTGAAATGTCCTCATTGTAAGTAGGTATGAGGTCTTACTTTACTATCTTTATACAGATATCAAGATTTTATTATAAAAGAAAATATATTATTTCAGATTTATGATGCTGATCTAAACATTATATACATGTGGATGTTACATTTGGAGGTGCAACACATGACAGTTTTGTATTTTCTAATTCAAAAATAAAGGAGGTTTTAGAAAATCTAAACAATAATGGAGAAAAAATATACTTACTTGGTAAATTATTATACACTATAATAAGTAGGTACTTATGTAAATTAAATTCCAGTAATAAGCTGATTGATAAGTACATAAATAATTTCAGGTGACTCAGGATATTCTCAAAGGCCATATTTAATGACTCCTTTCAACAATCCAGAGAGCCATTACAATAAAATACACTGCAGTGCTCAGAACAGTGTGGAAAGAACAATAGGAATATTAAAAGGCCGGTTCTGATGCCTATTAGTCCACAGGGTATTGCACTATGATCCCATAATGGTGGGCAAAATAGTAATAGCCTGTTGTGTTTTACACAATATATGTAATTGAGCAGGGCTACCAGCTCCCATGTTAAATTAAAGTGAAATAGATGAAGAGGCTAGGCTACTTGGGACGCTGACACAGCAGGCTACACAACATGATGATTTAGTTAGTGGGCAGATAAGTAGAAGAGATTTAATGAATCAGCTATGGAGAGGCCGTCATATCAAAATATTTTTTTTTATTGTAGAACCCATATTTTTTTTATTGTTATATTTTAGCTACTATTTTCATAGTTGTATCCTATTGTGTCCTATGTCTGGAAATAGCTGCTCTCCAGGGGCACCATTGACATGCTTGTTTAGGTTATTATTATTCATCTTGTTATTTATATATGTTTATTAAGTTATATTCAGTATTTAGTAATTGTAAAATACCTAAGTATATAAATTTGAAATAATAAAAAGGCAAAATGTCATATTTGATTAAATTAATATAAAAAAATGTAACCTTGCCTTTCCGGCTGACTTCCGAACCAGTAGCTTCAGTAACTTTGAGATTCATAAGTGCCCTCCGAGATCCTAACCTGAATAAATGGTTTTGAATATTGATTGTGTTTATTGCATTTTCCTTTAAGGCAATGTTTATATAAAATTTAAATTATGACAATAGAATAGAGATATAATATAATAGCAATATTAATAAATAGATAAAAATCCTGGGGCATTCTTTACACATCCCATCCCAAGCTAAGCAGACTTGCTTCTTTTTTAGTAAATATATACTTATACAGATATTAACACCCAGGCACAGAAAAAACTAGACATGTTCATGCACGCAAATATACCTGAGTGGGAATTTAACCCATAACCTGTGAGTTGGCAGTCAGGGTATCTAACCATCAAGCCAACTGGCCCTTCAATGCTGCTTAGATGCACATATGTTAAGCTTTTAAATGCTTACTTGAATAAAAATATTTTCATTGGAATTCATAGATTTGTATGTTGTGATTAAATAAATAAATATAATTTTCTTTAAAAATATTTATTAACATTTTTCAGAAAAATATAAAATATTCAATCAAAATAAAAGTAAAATTTATTAACTTAACAAATTCCTATTCATATTTTCCACCAATGCCCTGGTGGATGCACATAGTTCTTGGAGTGCTTGGGTCTGCCTTGACCATGACCCACTTAATTCTATGAAAACGTCAAACATCTTTTTTTGATTCTCAATAAGGAGTCTTTGATTTTCCAAACGTTTCTCTTCAAACAACCTTTCATTTTCCAAACGCTTTTCTTCAATCGCGATAAATCACAGTAGTTACTTTATAAAACCAATACAACAACTTCACACATGCACTTAAAACCCCAAGGTGTAAATGTTGTGTAACAGTAACAAATTTATTTAAGTTATAAATGGGGAAATTAATTGTAATGTCACTTCGTTGACTCACAAACCAATGTTTATAACAATCCTAATACAAATTGAAACAAGTGCCTTAAAACTCACCAAACTTAGAAAAGTCAAGTGGTTTTGTTATTGTTTACACTTAACACTATGACATATTTATGACTTTTACGAGTACCAGCTACACTAGGCAAAGGAATCGTCATTCAGCCTTCAAATTCTGCCAGTAAAAACGTTAAAACACTTAAAATTATTATTTATTCTTTGCAATCTCTCAACATTCATTGAAATACTTCAAAATATACCTTTTTTATATTTTATTAACCCATAAAACTCTTAGTTGAGATAAATCGATTATGTTTTCAAGAAATTTGTTTCAAGCCCTAACTCGTCTACGAAACAGCAACGAACGGACACAGCTTTCAGTTCGACGACGAGCTTAAACGCTTAAGTGAATACCGTTTAAAACAGCGCAGCGCTCTTGGTCGTTCGTTAGGCTGTCTCGACGACGAGCATGTCAAGGCGTACAGCCACGAAGTTGTTTCTTAGAGAATAGCATAGCTGGTCTTATAGAACACTTTTATGACTGTGTATCGGTTAAAAGCTAAGCGGGCTGGTGCAAGTACAGCGGTGCTCACTTACCATCAGCTAGACCGTCTGCCTGTTTGTCGGGCTGCTTAAAGCAGCTCTGTTTCATGGCACAAAGTTGTTGTAGCGGTCATAGTTGTACACGCCGAAAATTTTAAGTGTCTACACATTACGGTAATAATACCGTCAGTAACAGACACCCTTTTCGGTGCGTAGACCTACAGACCTCTAAAAACAAAGAGATTTGGTCTAAATATGACTCAAATCAGATAAGTATCAAATAATCGATGTGTCACTATAAATATGGGCTGCAACTCGGCCTATTGTTGAGGTAGGTACTCCCTCAATGCTTGTTATCTCTATGCTATTGTCGTGCTATGCTCCGGTCCGCGGGGCTACGAAGTCCATTCTACTGAGAGTCATGATATACCATTTGCGGTGTTAAGGATGAATGCTTCCGCTAGCGTGTGTCGCGGGTCCGTCTTTTACAAGATACATCACTAAAACTAGTGGTATGCTATTAATAGCCATTTTGACGTATAAATGTGTCATAGAATACATATAGAATATACGTTTAACTTTTAAAATTAGGTTTTTCTAGTGTCCCAATAGCTAATGCATGGCGATGCAGATAAACTTTATCTTATACCTACTTATAGCAATAAGGTGTTTTTTTTCTTTGACGCTTTTAAACGTACTTAGGTACATTACATCGCGCCACTAGCTTTAAGATTTAATGTGATAGAGCACTTCGCGTGAGTCGCAGCTGTTGAACGAAACGATAAGTAAGTAATAAATAAATGATACAAGATAAAAGTAAGCTTCATATGTTTATTGCCTACCACTTCAGATATGAATCAATGATGCGATCCGATTGTATTTTTATAGTAAGGCTGCAGCAACCTCGAACTTTACCGTTGTGTCGATACATATTGTATAAATGTTACTAGTCAAGGCCCACGGAAACAAAGTATTGATTTTTCGTTGAAAATTCCGATTTGCAAACATTTACATTTGAATTTATGATAAAGGTACCAAACGACCTCCGACGAATTCCGACGGCGGAATTCTAAACGTATTTATTTAGAAAGCGTTCTTTTTTCCAAGTCGTGCGCCTTACTCTCCCGCGGGACTAACCCTGGTAATGGTACCTATTGAACTTCATTTAATTTGACTATCATATACTGAATTCTATCTAATAAGCTAGTAACGTGGGGCTCAATGGTGCCCCACGCAGGCCCTAAATATAAATATAGGTTTTAGGGAAAATTATGAAGTCCATACCGCCAATACCCTGTTGTTTACCCATTCGTTTTATTGATCACGATTATTTTAGGGGTTATGCCCGTGGCTTCGCACGCGCAGACTTCAGGGTTTGGTACATAGTCCTTCACAGTCAATTAATTTGATTTATTTTACATTAATATAACTGTCCCCACAGTTGACCCACCGCGTCGCATCGCCCGTCCGCGCTATTGCTTCGTTTTGAGCTTAGCGTTCTTTCTGACTTCTTTCTTTCTTTTTAATCGGCTCTTAAGAGTCGTACCGCGGTGTTAAAGAGCCCATAACCTGCCTCAAGAATTCGGCTATCAAATGCAAAATAATTTTACAAATATGCCTGTCATATTTGTAAAATTCTTTGCATATTTTCATAAATAAATTTAATAAATAATAAACAGACAGATAAAAGTACCAATAATGGTAGAAATGGGTTCGCTTGGTTAAAATTGAACACTACTATAATTTGATCTACAATTCTGTTTATTTTCATTTCTGAGAGAGCGAGTTTCTGCCGACCATTTTCCGTTATTCTTTATGTTTTATTTACGTGAATTGTGAACTTTGCACGATGAATCTTTTACAGTGATGACTGGGCATGGGACGTGATGTGTAGATAATTATTGACCACGAAGCGGATACAGCATTTACTCTGAATAATACCTACGTGTAGGTACAACTCCCGCGCCCCAAGCAGGATTTGAGTTATTACTGTAGGTAGGTACGTTGTAGCGACAAGGGAAATATCCTTGAACAAAAGTAGCTCATCTTTTACATTCAAGAATTCCATACCCTCAATAATGATTAGCCATCGCAAATTTATATGGGACTCTTGAGAAACAGTTAAAAAGTGTCTCTATGTACCTCTAACTTAGCATGTAAGTGTTTAGGTGTGTTAATTTACAAGTTTTTTTATCATTTAAAATAACTAAATCACGCTTGGAGTTCTGTCAACGTTTTCGTATAGCGTTATTGGTCTTCCTTCTGGTTAATACTTCCTCGTATTCTACCTACTCCTTCATAAGCGGCTCAAAACTGTTCATAAGAAGTACCTCCCTAATAATAAATAAAAAATAAGATTGTTGAGTAAGTGTAAATAGGTAGGTATAATCGTTAAATCAAATAGGTACGTAGATACGTCATACAAGGTGCGTAGTGTAGGTACCATCAGTTTTGTAATCCCGCCTGTTTTTATATGTTGCAAAAATTATACTTCTCTACTCATTCACTTACGAGTTCAAGCACAGATTACTTAATAATTACTACGTAAGTACCTAAGTATAGTTACAGTATGTTATATGGTAGGTATGTATTTAATCAGTTTCATCTTCAGTCAACGTAAACAAACAACTATCATAAAATTATCCCAGTTCTTAGCTCCAATACAGATCTGCAGGCATGTACCTCGTCTTCCCAGCTGTATAAGTCTCTCTGTGCCCAGACAGCTGCATTCAGTTTTGCAATGTAACATCATTTAGGTAATATTGTAGGTAATAAATAAATAATATAAAGTATTCGAAATTGAATTTACGAAGGGATCAATATGTGCCAAATAACAAAGAGCGAGTTGTTGTGTTATATTTAAGACTTTAGTAAACATTTAGATAAAGTAAACAGTAACAAACCACTTACTTACCAAGTCAGTGGCAGATATCATCGTGTAGAACACTTGGTTTATAGTTTCTTGATAACGAACTGCGCACTATTGACTGGAGTATATATTTACGGTAACGACCTGACTCGTACTGCCCACAGCGCGGTGGAGAAACGGAAATTATAAATAAATGTTTGTTTTGATCTTTGTTTTGATAACACAGCGCAGTGGCGAGGCACGGCAAGCAAGCAAGACCGCTCAGTGCGCAGCTACTACCCTACTCAATAAAAAGACCCCAATCCAATTTTCTTCAATAGCAGAAAACTTTTTCCTTTGTTCGGAGTATATCAGAATTATGTTCAGAAACCGAAGTGGCACGCCGCAACGTAATTATTGATTTGCCACATGATGTCTTATAGGTAGTAGAAATCTTTGGGAATGTTATAGAATTCAGAAATGGAATCCTTAGTTACAGAAAGTTGTTATTGTGTTAATATTTTTGCACATATTAAAATTATTATATGAAATTCTAAGCGTAGGTCCGTTCATGCACGATGTCAGTCAGCTGACTAACTGGCAAATTGTCAATGTCACTGTCAGCTGTCAATAGTCTTGCTTGACAGACGGTACGTTGACGTGCCAACTGCTAATTTCCCGTTTTGTCAATTCTTACAATTTTGCGGTTATCACAAAATAGCCGCTAAATAAAGAGAATAAGCATGCCGAAAAAGAAGACAGGGCAGCGCAAGAAGGCGGAGAAGCAGAAACTCCGACAAAAGGAGATCCGTAATGCGCGCGAGCACGTAGACCTCGCGCAGCACCCCTGCAACGTGCCCATGGAGTGCGACAAGTGTCTCAAGTAATACTTTTGAAGTCTTAATTCATAGAAAGCCGGTTGTGTGTTGCTTCGACTATGTTACCTAACATTATGTCATGCTAAAAAAAAACAACACTTTCATTACTAGATCTGCAGAGAAATGAACGAGCTGGCATTGATTAACATAATAAGTGAAGTGAATTTTTAAGAGCCTATGAAGGGCTACATGGATAATTAATATTTCTATGTCTAACATGCATAGTAATATAACGATTAGTTACTTCATAACACGTAAAATAGTATGATATAGGTCTTGACTATTACATTCTGCCTTAAAACTACCTGGTGTTCTGGTGTTAGGAAACAGAAGAGTCGAGCATTCTGCTACTTCTGCCAGGCCCTGCAGCGGCTGCCGACGTGTGCGCACTGCGGGAAGGTCAAGTGCATGCTCAAGTCAGGGGACTGTGTGGTGCGCCACCCTGGAGTCTACACCACTGGGCTTGGCATGGTGGTACGTAACAATCTTACATTGTCTAGAAGGACCTTCTACTTGGAATATATTTTCCTTATTACTTATCCCAATGCCTTTATTATTTACTAACTTGTGAAAAAATGTAAAGTTAGCAAGTAGCAATAGTATTTTGAAATTGTATTCACTTGCAGAATGTTGTTATGATTTGATATTTAGTTAAGACTTATAGAATTGTGCAAGTGTTATGTATTTGTATTTTAGGGTGCCATCTGTGACTTCTGCGAGGCCTGGGTGTGCCACGGACGGAAGTGTCTCAACTCCCACGCATGCACATGTCCACTGATGGATGCCAACTGCCTGGAGTGTGAACGAGGTGTCAATTTTGTTCATGTCACATTATTTTACCTGGCAGCTCCAGATGGAAGTTAATGTTCGTTTTACACATTATTAGGAGTGTGGGAGCACGGCGGGCGCGTGTTCCGATGCTGCTTCTGTCAGGGTTTCCTGTGTGAGGATGACCAGTTCGAGCACCAGGCCTCCTGCCAGGTCCTCGAGTCCGAGACCTACAAGTGTAAGTGAACATCTCAATCGCATAACCTTCTTTTATTGCACTGAAAGAATATTGTAAATAGTTTTAGTTGTAATGTTCCATAGCTCAACTAACACTTGCTATCCAGTGATAATGATCATGTGGGGTGTGACGTTGGTTACAGGCCAGTCGTGCAACCGGCTGGGGCAGTACTCGTGCCTGCGCTGCAAGACGTGCTTCTGCGACGAGCACGTCCGGCGGCGCGGGGTCCGCAGCGAGCGCCGCGCCGCGCCGCCCTGCCCCAAGTGCTCCTACCCCACGCACGTCACCGCCGACCTCTCCATGTCCAGTATGTATACTCTACACTACACTCTACCACCCATGTGATTATGCCTAATTACGTATTATAATATTGAATTGTTAGAGGGTCTAATGAATAGTAACATTTAGTTATTTCATTTATTAACGTCCGAAACAGGTGATTCACGCCGATCTCTAATTGTATACAATTACAAATAAGCTGTCGAGTGCTAGTGGGACCGGCGCACGAAGGGCCCCCTTTAAACATTTGTTTCATTTTAATTTCATTATTTATTTTTAATGTGAATATATAACTCTATATATTCTATGAATGTTTCAAGTGTCTATCTGTTGCCGTTATCAAAATCGAGCAAAGAAATCACGTTGTTGTATGGGAGCCCCCTCTTATATTTATTTAATTCTGTTTTTTAACAATTGTTGTTATAGTGGCAACAGAAATACATCATCTGTGAACATTTCAACTGTATCTTACGCGGTCCCACTTGCCGGAACCTTTTAATTTAAATATGTTTCTTTCGGCGACTGGGACCGTAATATACTGGACCCGCGGTCCCAGTTTAATTTGAATATTTTTCTTCCGGCGACTGGGACCACCCAAAAATTAATAGTATTATGTATTGTTCATGCCAAATCAGTACAATCAAATTTTGAATCAAAAAGTCTTTTTTTTATTACTTACTTAACATTTTTTCGTTTGACTGTACGATTTTTGGCTTGAACAACAGTTTTTTTTTCATTCATTTATGGATGGTCCCAGTCACCGGAAGAAAAATATTTTAATTAAACGGATCCGGCAAATGGGACCGCGGTCCCAGTCGCCGGAAGCCTTGAGAGCCGATGACAGACAGACCTACAGTGGAGTCTTAGTAAAAGGGTCCTGTTTTACCCTTTGGGTACAGAACCCTAAAAATTATTATCCCTCTGATTTAACCTTGCTAAAGTATAAAAATCTAACCTACCTATTGCAGCTCGCTCGCATCGCTACGGGCGGCAGGGCGCGGCGCTGGCCGACGACGACGACGACTACGCCAACTACGGGGACGCAGGTCCGACCTTATATTATTGTCAATTGGATGGTATATCGACGGGCAGGTTGGCTTGATGGTTGGAGAACCTGACTGCCACGCCTCTGGTTGTGGGTTCGATTCCCACCCCATTTCCAGATCACATGACCGTCAACGATGTAAAGGAATCTCCCAGGATATTTATTTAATGTTGATAATTAATATGCAAAAACGCAGATGGGCCGGTTGGGTTGGTGGTTTAACCACTTGACTGCCAAGTCACTGGTCGATGGTTTGATTCCCACTGAGGACAAACATTTGAATACCTAAATATGTTTGCTTCTTCTGTTTGGGTGTGAATATGCACGTACATATTTTACAAGTATATATATATATAGCAAAACCTATTGTGTGTCCGCCAGTTACCTCGTTTCCAAAGCACAAACTGTGGTTAGTTTGTGTGTGATCAAATAGGTGTGTAAAGATGGCCTGTGATTATAATATTTTTAAATGTGTTTTATATAGATGTTAATTTACTGGAAAAAGAAAATGATTTTTACAGGTGACGAAGGTGGTGCGGAAGGCGGCGACTATTCCTACTCGTACTCCGAGTCTGAGGAATCTGACGACGAAGAGGATTCTGAGGGCTCGGAGGAGGACAACTCTGACGAGGGCAAGCCGCCAGCCGGCGACCCCGCGGCCCCAGCCGGATCCTCGGCCTCCAAGTCCACCTCGTGATTATATACACCATTGCTTCAATAAAGGAAGCAAACTATTTATATTCCATTTTTATTTTATAATCCAAATTGTATTATATTTCTGACAAGAGTTTATATTACTTTTCTGCCAGTTAATCGCAATGGTATATTCTGTTATAATACAATGAAATAAACTTGCAATTATGATCTTGGGCTTTGGTCTCTTTGTTTTAAATTCATTTAATCGTTATGAATTATGAGGCGAGGACTATACTGTTAGTGGAAACTGGATATTCGATGTGGTTGAGAACTAGGTTTCGCATGCAGCGTTGGCATTGTGGCATTTGGTGTTTTTGTTTTGATTTTATTTATATCTTGAGACCCTCTCAAGCCCAAGCTCTTGGTAGCCCGCAAACATCGTATATTAAATTAGTAAAATTTTGATTGGGGCCTTCAAAGATAATAATGATAAGTCTCGTCTCTTTAGTATTTTTGTCAGTTAAACTGCCTGTAAAAACAATTGTAATAATTTTTTTGCAAAGAAGTTTAAATAGTGAAACCCATTGCAAAACAATCTGAACATTAAAGATAATATTTCTGCGGTTACAAAATACCAATTTGAATTTAATAGAATTGTATTCTGCGTAGCCCGGAACGTAATCATCTCATTGTGTGACGAAGTTGCCAACATATAAACAAGTATATTATGGTAGACTTTTTAAATAAACTACCTATGTTTATTGTTTGAATGACGTGTAGGTCGTATGTCTATCGGACCGTATACTGAATCGATTGGCAGAGATTTCATCATACACGACTTAGTAGTTAAGTCGATACGGTGGAAAATACAATCATACAAAAATACATAGGCTGTTAAAATCATAGGACGTGTTCCTTTTGGGTTTGCCGTAGTCGGGTAATAATAGGGAATATGATTTGTTTTTTCATTTCAAAAAGAAATTCCAATTATTAAATAAAAAAAGGGTTCAACATTACCAAGTAGATAGAAGTATAATTATAAAAGGTGAATCAACTTCATGTAACAACATTAATATTACAGGTTTAGATGTGGTTGACATTTGGAGGAATAGTTTTTGTGAATTTTGATTAAATAAACAATTCATCAGTATAATCAATGGCAACCTAACTGCGAATGGCCAGAAACCGGTGTTTAACTGACAAGTTATCTATGGTATTGTTACTTTGACTTTAGTATTATCGATCTAAGACTCAGATTTTTGAGATAGACATAAAATACTTACGTGCTATTTTAATATTATGAACAAAAAAAACCATACAATTATTTATTGGTACAAAAATATTTGCTTCAACTGTAACACCAAAGAAGTCGAGCAGTTTGTCATATAAAAGTTTTTGACAGTTAGTTTGACACTGACAGCTACGCTACGCAGCAAATGCCTTTAAGCTCGTAGCGAAAATATTGTGCTTTTTTATTCTTTATATCGTTTAGTGTAATTTAAGATAAGAGTGTTAAATTCGTCCTTTTCGTGAATCGATTCCGTCCGACTTAAGAATCCTCACATCGGTTAAGTGAAGTGTTCAGTGCAGGGACGATGTCGGAGGGCGGTCGGTGAAAGTGTATGGTGTTGTGACCGTGAGGCGCGAGCGGCCAGTGGGTGAGGATGGGCGTGGGCCTGCAGCCGCTCGAGTTCACCGAGTGCCTGGCGGACAGCCCGCACTTCCGCGAGAACCTGCAACGCCACGAGAAGGAGCTCGATCGCACCAGCCAGCAGATCAAGAAACTCGTCAAGGAAGTTAAGGATGTCGTACAGGCCGCCAAGCGTGAGTTTACCCTTTCACTATGGACTGCGCCGCTACCGTGGCCGGCCGGGCCGAGCGCGAAGGTCACAACTTACTCATGCAATACATAATGGCTTCAGTCACTATTGTGTACATAGAACTGCTAGATATTGTCACTGTACAGATCACATGCGACATGTTTACATACTATCGCGACCTTCTAGTGCCCCAGATGAACATATTATTGTAATTTAATAAATAGTTTAGTGACAAATCTCAGTACTTCCAACCTAATTCAATTGTTGCTGGGTTCTGTATGAAAAGTTGACTTGAATCTTGAGTATTAAGTGTGGTCATGATGCTAAAGGGTTCTAATAAATTATAAATAACTGAAACTATTTCTATGTATAAATTATGGAGTAATATACATATAAATTATCTTTTTCTTCTTCATCTCCTTTTTATATCTGCTAAATCAGTAATAAACAAGTCTTAAATGGTTGATCAGGTTTGAAATTTCCTACTTATCTCTTGTCAGCTATCAGGCAGTGTAACTCAACACATTTGTCCCTCCCCTCCCCCGACTCAGCTGTATGTAAGTGTTGATTACAGACATCTGTAACTGATAAACACTCATTTGGGCTATTGTCCACTCTGTTAGAGTATATAATATACTTGTATATAAATAATTTTTACTATTGATTGATAGGCTTGTGTTTAACCACAGTCTCACCCTGGTAACTGCAGATGTGGCACATAAAGATTTGTAAGAAGTTGGATATTAAGTGTAATTTGACCACTCGGCAAAGTAATATTAATATAATAAAGCTAATCAGTTTCGTTTTCATTTGACACTAAAACAAGCAGTTGGATTTGAAAAATTATTTTATCATTCAATAGCTGAATTCCTGGGAAGGTTATATTTAACATCACAGGATTTATCCTAAGGAGCAGAGCAAAAAGAAAAACATTCAGAAACAATGCAAAGCGAGAGCGCAGAAAAAGCGCGAACGAGCGATGCGACGCGGTGGTTCGGGAGCCGTCGTGCGGCCGTCTGACGAGAACCTAGCATTGCCTTACTTACTGTGAGGGAATGTATGTTTAACAACCCTGTGCACTGATCCTCTGAACTGCAGTTTCATTTTAATATATAAACAGCCTTACCAATTCCAATTTCTTGTTTATGGTTCCAGCATGTAAACAATTACTCTGAAGCTCTTGGAAAATTTATATACTAAATATGTCAATCAAATATTCTTCTATAAATATATGTTCTGCAAAGGTTGTATTTATACTAATATTATAATGAGGTAAAGTTTGTATGTGTGGATGGATTGAAAACTATTAATAATTTCCCAAGTGTCGTAGGCTTTGTAAAAATCTCAGGATACATTTGTTCCTTCAGGGAAGCGGGTGGGACAGTTGTATAAAAATGTGTTGAGCAATCCATACTTGTGTTGATTGCATAGGAATCTGTATGTGTGTGTTTGTGCAGTATCTTAGAATCTAACATAATATTTTAGTGATTCACAATTTCTAACTGCACCGCTGCAGATGGTATGTGTGTCAATGAGTTTCTTAATTAATGTGTCTGTGTTGTCAGTGCATGGACGGACGCACAGCCACCTCTAATCATCCTGGAACTATTACTGTGAATATTAATTACATACTGTCTTTTTATTCCATGATCAGACAAAGTATATCTTCTATATAAATAAAATTATATACTGTTTGTTGGAAAGCTCATCAGTTGTGAACAACTGGACTGATTTCTCAATAGTCCAAATAAGGCTTTTAGGGAAACAAATTGGCTGAAAAATCAGAAAATTGGGGTAAAATTCAAAGAAGGATTTTTGTATGGGCTCAAGATCAAAAGTCACGATTCGTAGACGCAATGCATGCCGGGGGCACCTTGTATATAATATACCTATATATGTATATTATTCCAGTGTCTTGTATGTACAAATATATACTCATATGCACTATATATACAAAGACAATTTACTATTTCACCTTCTACCCTCAGCTATGGCGTGAGCCACGTTATGTTGATTCTTATTGTAACATACCCATTATCTAACTGCTTAATTATGTTTCATTCATTAAGTTTCCCTTTACTATGCTAATTACGTACCACGTCGTGCAGATTTATAAATAATTAACAGGTTTTTTTTCATTTTAAATATCAATAACTACATTATGATTGCATTTGACAATTGCATATATATGACTTTACCTAAAGTTGTTATTAGTACTTCACTACTGTACCGCGGTCCCGAGGTCTCTCATGTATGCCAGGATAATAACCTGGCCTGTGTCACTCGGGAAGAGTATAGGTATTGTCCGAATAGTTTCGGATATCTATACAAATCCGTTTTGAAGTTTTTGCAAGGAGTATCCAACGACCATACATGCATGCTCACAAACTTTCGCGTTAATATTTCTGTCCCATGCGGCATCACCCGCGTTCCCGCGGCATCACCCGCGTTCCCGCGGCATGTAACATTTTGTGCTATTAAAACTGCAATCCATCTATATGCCTTTCATCCAGATCCGTTCGATAATAATAGTAAGATTGGAATCAAAAGAATATTTGTCCCACATAAATGACAGGTTTGTAAATATTATACATAAGAGGACATTGCATCAATTGTTTTCTAATAGTGAGACGATTAACTGAGTTGACAGCGTCACAAGCGCAGTGTTAGAATAGTCGGTTCCATGTTTGTTTGTGACACGGACACAGGTGAGTCACAGTTCAAAGAAGGTGCCTCACGGGCTCTCATTAGAAGTCTTGCCTTATCAGCACCCGCCCACTGTGCACACAACAATATTTGCTTGTTTCCTTACCTCCATCATCGAGTTTTCGTCCCGACTCTGTCGTTTACTGTTAAATACATTTGCATTTAGTTATGGGCAATGACCTCAATTGATAATTGTTGAATTATTAGAAACCTTACCTGCCTAGGTGTTTGACACAGTTTCAAATAAATACATTGAACACAGAAAACATGCACAGTAGGTGTTTATTTATGAATTATTCTACGTTAATTCTTGCCTAGCTTGTGTGTGACACCCGTTAGATATAGATAGATAGATAGAAAGATAGATAGATAGATAGATAGATAACTCTTTATTGTACACCAAACAAGAAAATTTATAACATAAACAACAATAAACCTTAAAACTATGTATATAGTACCTTTGATAAGAATTAATTTAAATAGTCAACTATCTATATTAAATATTATAAAGCATAGACCTATGCTATATTCCCCGGATATATTGAACCTTTCGGGAAGGCGGGGGAACAATGAATTTACCATCTTCACTATTAAATTAACAAGTGCTCAGTTAGCCGAGTACTGCTTCGTTCAACAAGAGCACAGTTAAGCATTGTCAAGTGGCAATTTAGTAAATAGCTGTCTCTTTGTGAAAAATAAGTGTACAATGAGTACTGCTTAGCATGCCGCGCCGGCGCATGTACTATTATTACTTCTTCTGTACGAGTATTGTGGATGACACTTAATAGGTAGCCGCAGCAATTGAATCATAAGTCACCGCGTGTGACAGACACATGAGACACTACAGCTCGTGATCAACACTTATGATCAACAAGCTGTTCCCGAGGGAAGTAACATTTCCCCGAGATAACTTATCTACTTATTACAAATCCATACTTCCATCGTCGCAAAATTTCGCGTTTATAATATTAGTAGGATAAGATGTAAGCCCATCTTACTGGGGAATATTAACCACACATTGGAAGGCAACGTTAATGATGCTGAAATCTAGGCTTTGTAATAAGGACATAAGGATGTAATTACGAGAACACATTTTATATCGAATGTAAACTTGTTGTCGACACGACGATGCTGTAAAACACTGAAAATATTTTCTCTGAACACTTGGGTGAGCAAAATAGAGTTATTTAATATAGTTAAAACTAATATTCTATTTTACTGTCGAGTGTGACATAATAGCGCAACATCTTAAAGAATGAACGAAAAGTGCTATGGCTGTCTCAATATAGTGAGCCGAAACGAATTTTTGAAATGCAGTACGTGCCATAATATTTTTTGTTATCCATGTCTGAATTTTGCTTCCGATAATAGCCTCAATGACGTACGACTTGAATCTTTGAGATGTCCCTCATGTATGAACGTCACTAGACGTAAGGTTAATGATAACACACCGATTCGATCAAGTCTTGTGAAAATACTGGATGACTCGATGAATATGTCTTACGAGAGTACGAGCCAGGACTTACAGCAACAAAGTGCTTCTACTTTTAAACATTCTGGGAACAACCTGACTATAGAACAAATAAGTCAATTATTTGACAGGAAGTTGTCACCTGATTCTGATTTTATGAAGAATTTGCGTGCTGCTTTAATAGATGATGTCAAATCTCTGGTCACCATTGAAGTAAATTCAGCTATAAAAACGCTTAAAGAAGAATTTTCTGAAACAACCGATTTCATTGTTGCCGACCATAAAGATCTGACGAATGAGTTAAAGGAAAGGAACAAGAAAATTATAGCTTTGGAATTGGAAAATTCACGACTCCAAGCGGATATTGGCAACTTGAACAACCGTCTTATTACATTAGAAAGGATTTCCCGCGATCACAATTTGGAACTGCAGGCTGTTCCTGAGAACAAGAATGAAAATGTTTTGTTAATATTTCAGAACATCTGTAAATCCTTGAATGTACCAATCATCGAAGATAACATTAAAGCGTGCCGCCGCGTTGCCAAAATTAATACTACATCGGATCGTCCTCGTAATATACTAGTCAGCCTCACCACACCACGTCTCAGGGACACCGTACTGTCAGCAGTGCACCGCTTCAACAAATCGCACCCAAAAGAAAAATTTAATACCTCTCATGCTGGAGTTTCTGGGGAAAATCGCAGCATATATATATCAAAAATTCAAAATTCAAAATTCAAAACCATTTATTCAGTTTAGGCCTTCGGAGGGCACTTATGAAGGTCAAATTTAAAGTTACTGAAGCTACAACCGGTTCGGAAGTCAGCCTTCAACTGAGAAGAACCGGCAAGAAACTCAGCAAGGTTACATTCTTTTTTATTTGTTATATAAATTTTTATCTATTCTGACTTTTTGGCTATTTTATAATTTCAATTTTACATAATTTTATATTTAACAATTACAAAATACTTATTATAGGTAACATTAATAAAAACAAAACAAAAAAAAAATATGACAAGACTACAAAATAGAAAATAACAATAATTAGGTACTTACAACTTAAACAAGAGATTTAGAGGTGCACTGTGCAGAGAGCAGCTATTTCCATACATTTTTATCTTCAATATAATGAACTACCTTGTAATACGCTTTTTCTTTCAAAACTTTCCTAATATAATTTTTAAATTTATGATCAGACATTTTGGTTATTGAAAGCGGTATCTTATTATAAAATCGAACACAATTCAGAACATCTTTCGCTTGAATGCAAGCAACTGCATGCATCTGCAAGGGCATTTATTAAAGATAAGAAATATAAGTTTGTCTGGGTGAGATTTGGTAAGGTATACATTCGTAAAGACGAAAACAGTAGGGCCATTTTGATTAAGAACTTGGATACTCTAAAAAATTTACAAAATTAACTTTTATAAAACTTTTCTAATTTAAATACTAATAATTTTTACCTTTTAGTTTGTTTTCTTTTCTTATTATTTATATTAACTAATGGTTTTTATATATTATCAAAATGTCAATAGGATTCGGTCAAAATTAAAGGATTTGAATTTAAACGTATTAAATGCTGATTATGACATAATTTGCTTGACGGAGACCAATTTGAACGATAGTGTATTTGACGGAGAACTTTTGGATAATCGCTACAATATATTTCGTAGAGACCGCTGTGACACAAACTACAGTCACCGGAAGAATGATGGTGGCGGTATACTTATCGCGACAAAAAAAAAACCTACATGTTATTCGTCAGGCAGGTTGGGATAGCAGTTATGAGGACATATGGATAAGCATCTTAGCTTTCGACAACTACTCTTCTTTGATTAATATTTGCTTATGCTACTTACCTCCCGATTTATCAACAAAAGATTTATCAACTTTTTATTCTAATTGCCAAAATAATATTCTAAATGCGGGTGAAAATAGCAATTTCTTAGTTCTTGGTGATTTTAATACACCGCACTTGTCATGGTCTACTCCGACGACACAAGGTATACTTTTACCCAATAATCCAATTGAACGCAAAGCTGAGCTACTAGTAGAAACCATTACATTATGTAACTTGAGTCAATATAATAGTATTCGAAACACTAACAATAGACTTTTAGACCTAGTTTTTATTTACGGTAATTTCACTGCTAATGTATGCGACGCTGAACCTTTAAGCCGTTTAGATCTACATCATCCGTCACTTGTGATCAACATAATCAATCTCAAATGTGATATACCATTAAAATGTCACAAAACTAAACGAATTAACTTCTTTAAATGTAATTATGTAAATGTCAGAACTGATTTAAATATGGTTAATTGGCTGGATTTACTCTCCTCACTTGAAGTAGATGAAGCAGTTGATAAATTTTATGAGATATTGATGTCAATCATAAAAACCCACACCCCTATGACTAAGCAGAATTATTCTAACTATCCAAGCTGGTATAACAATAATTTAATAAAATCCTTGCAAGAAAAAAACAAATATCACAGATTATGGAAAAGATATGGTAATCCTCTTGATTATGATACCTTCTCATTATTACGCGCGAGATGCAAAAACCTCATCAGCGACTGTTACCGTAACTTCGTTGGTTCGACGGAGGAATCTTTTGGTAGCAATGTTAAAGCGTTCTGGCGTTTCATAAATATCAAAAGAGGTCAGAGTACAGTACCTCAAACAATGGTATATGGAGACAGTACATCATCAGAGGGTAGTGGCGTTTGTGAACTCTTTTCACAGTATTTTGCATCTGTTTTTGAAAGTCGACAGGATTTGTCTTATTCATTGGAAGCCCCAGTATATTCGTCAAATTCTTTGTCTAAAATTATCATCGGTGAGGGTGATTTGGCTGTGAAAATAAAACAGTTAGATAGCCATAAGGGAGCTGGTCCAGACGGAATTCCCCCTTCTTTTGTCAAGAGTTGCAATAAAGAGCTTTGTCTGCCTCTCTGCATAATTTTTAACAAATCTTTGCAATCTGGGATATTTCCCAAGCAATGGAAAACCGCTCTTATTATTCCTGTACACAAAAGTGGTGATAAATCTGAATGTATTAACTATAGACCTATTAGCATACTCTCATGTTTTCCAAAGCTTCTTGAATCTTTAGTTTATAATCACATTTTTAATCATATAAATCCATATCTCTCCGAAAGGCAACATGGTTTCATCAAAAATAGATCGACAATCAGCAACTTATTGGAGTACAAAAACTACTTGTGTGGTGCTTTTGCTAGCAGAGGTCAAGTAGATTCAATTTATACGGATTTTTCTAAGGCTTTTGATAAGATTAATCACAAATTGCTATGTATAAAAATGTCTTGGTATGGAATTCATGGCTGCTTGCTGCGTTGGGTGAGCTCATATCTTCAAAATCGATCCCAAATTGTGGCACTAAGGGGTTTCTTATCATCTCCTACTCATGTCACTTCTGGAGTACCACAAGGCTCCCACCTGGGACCTTTGCTGTTCATTATATTTATTAATGACTTAATAGACCGTCTTACTTGTCCATGTCTTTTGTACGCTGATGATGTGAAAATCTATAACGCCATTGGTGATATCAATGATTGCCTTTCGTTGCAGAGAGACCTTCTTGTTGTGTCTGACTGGTGTGCTCGTAATTGCATGTATTTAAATATTTCTAAGTGTTTTGTTATTTCCTTTTCTAAGAAAAGGCAAAAGATCCTTTACAATTACGAACTTTCGGGCCAAAGTCTTGATTATAAATCGTCTATCAAGGATCTTGGCGTCATATTTGACGAGCAATTATCATTTAGGGCTCACTATGAACACATAGTAAATAAGGGAAATAAACTGTTAGGATTCATAATACGCTTCACTAAGGATTTTAAGAAGCCACAGAGTCTTTTGTATCTTTTTAACAGTCTCGTTAGAACAGTATTGGAGTATGGGTGTCCGGTTTGGTCCCCCTATTACGTAGCCCATGAGAACAGTATCGAACGTATACAAAATAAATGCTTGAAAGTTTTATCTTGCCGTGATGGGATCGGTAGAGCTCTACGTAACTATAACGACAGGCTTGCCAAATTCCAAGTTGCTTCATTGCGAACCCGTCGTCAGCAATGCGATTTGATATACTTACACAGGATAATACATTCAGCCATAGATTCTCCCGCTTTACTCTCAATGATTAACTTCAATTTAAATTATCGTTGCCGTAATTCTAAACTATTTATGTTGCAAATTTATAAAAATAATACATCATTCTATAATCCTATTGTTAGAATGTGTAGAACTTATAATGAATTAGCCAGTGAAAACGATCAGCTTGACATCTTTCAGCCTCGACAACTTATGTACAAGAGGCTTATCCATAGTGTCCTTAAGTAATTTTTTGCCTGGAATTGTACTGGAGTTATATCTAATTTGTTTTTCTTTCTTTTTTAATATTTAGTTTCTGTTTTAACTTTTATTTTTAATATCATTTATTATTTTTGTTAGCTTAACTTTAATACGAACAATAATGTGTGTGCATGCTGTGTAAACATATTTAGGGTTATTGTCTAGTTTTAAATCTTAATGTTATATGTATCAAGCCAAGATTTAACGATTACCTGTTTTGTTTACCTTACAAAATAAAAAAAAAAAAAAAAAAAAATATAGAGGGCATAATTAAACCAAAAGGAAAATATGATACTCAAAATTTATATAGAATATGTAACCAATTTTTACAAGAGCGGTATTTAGATTACTATAAAATATTTACGGATGGGTCAATGGATCACCAGAGAAGTGGGGCTGCTGTTTTTGATCCACAAACTAACCTTAACGTTAAGCTTCAAATACACTGCAAAACGTCTATTATGAGGGTTGAGCTTATCGCCATAGCAAAAGCTTTATCTTACATGGAGTCTATTGAATTTAATAAATGTGTTATCATTACTGACTCTAAAAGTGCACTCCAACATTTAATTCGATGTACTTCGAACTTTCGAGGTACATCGATAGCATACACAATTATAAAATTGATCTGCAAACTTATCGACAACAACAAAATTGTAATCTTACAGTGGGTTCCGTCACACATAGGTTTACTTGGAAATGAAGAGGTTGATCGAATGGCTGGGGAGGCCTCGAGTCATGGTGTTCCTTATAACTGTTTACCCTATTCCTCAGAGGTTCTTTACAAGGTTAAGGAAGTATGCTCTAAAATGTGGAAAGAATACTTTGATGAAAGGTCCTTAACCAAAGGGATATGGTTTAAGACCATGATTCCATCTAACCGATTTGGTTCCTTGTGGATAGAAAGTGGGCGTATGAGTCGAATGGACTTAGTGACAGCTTTTAGACTTAGATCAGGACATGTTCCCTTAAATAGTTTTGCTCATTTGATGGGTAAGGTTGATGCTCCTTTTTGCACTGAATGTGGAACGATAGAGGATGCATTCCATATTATGATGGAATGTGTGCGAAATGAAGTCGAAAGGAGTGCTCTTTTTTACACTTATAATATAAATATATGTAATGTTGGCGAATGTAACAGTATTCTTGCGTTTCCAATATCGGAAGCTGCTAGAATGTTATATAGATTAGTGCAAATAGGAATTAATAGAAGATAAGTAATTGTATTGTACCTAAAATGTATCTACAATGAGGGTGACATATTCATTTCATGAATAATCCCTCTATAAAATTAATAAAGATTTAAAAAAAAAAAAACGACGATGCTATGTAAGGACACCCGAGATATATATATATATTTTTTTATACCACGTGGGCCGACAAACAAGCGGACGGTCCACCTGATGGTAAGTGGTCACCGCCGCCTATGGACATTTGCAACACTAGGGGCATCGCCAATGCGTTGTCGACCCTGAGACATGAAGTTGTTAAGTCTCATGTGCCTGTAATTTCACCGGCCCCCTTACCTTTCTAACCGAAACACAGTAATACAATTGCACTACTGCTTCACGGCTGAAATGGGTAAGGTGGTAGTACTTCCCCGGACGAACTCTGCACTAAGAGCTCTACTACTCAAAAGTACTATTATTGTAAAACAGTAGAATTTGATGATATTGGACGCGCTCCCCGAATGAATGCATCGGTTATCGCGACTCAGTGATAAGATGCGCGATTGATACGTGCCTCCTCGCCAGCCGCCGTCGGTCGGTCGCTTATCGCGCGATTAACAATCTTATCCTTGAGACGCGATAGTCGCTTCTTGTATACAACGTATTGCCCGTTTGAGAAATGCTTTCTGATTATGTATGAATGTCTAAAACTTTAAATACTACTTAATGGTTTCTTATGGATGCAATGATTTGATATATTTTCTACTTCTACTAACGGGAAAGGTGAAACGAGTTTTGTTGTAATTATTCACCGATAATATCAGCATAATATTTATAATGAATGAAACTTCGAGAAGCTCGTGGCGTACAGGTTTTCGCACCTGATCTATTCTCACGTCACTTACCCTCATTTTATTTCAGTTTTTCAATATATACTAAGCAGATCTTCCGTCTATATTCAGCCGTTCCGTAAACAAACGCGCTCCTAATATTTGGCGAATTCCGAGTCGGAGTTATTAACTTCGGCTTCCAGCCTCTTTAGGTGATCGCGGATCCCACTCCCACCTAGTTACATACATCTAAATGATGTTGGTTATTCAGATTTCTATTCAATTTTAAATTATAATGTATTTAAGGCAATAAAACGGTAAAAGTGGTCTGACCGACGCGACGGCGAGCATGTTTTCGAATTCGTCGAATTCGGATGTCGGCCTTATTTACATTAAAATATTGCGCGACGACAGGAGAAGTGTTCGGAGCTATCAGAAGCCTAATTAAGGTTTTTGCTAATCGTCTGATTATAAATATCTTTGGACGCTCTTTTTCACGCGGCCAGCTGATCCCACATAAAGCAGAGCTTGTATATGGACACCAGAACTGTTATACTAATATACTTGTTATTTTTCGTCTTAATACATACCATTTATACTTATATAGATTTTTAGACACAGAACAAATTTTTTTTTTGACGCAAATGTTTTTCCTTGTTGGGAATCGAACTTACAACCTGTGGCGAGGTGTCTCTAACCACCAAGCCAATTGGGTCTGTAGATTGTGTCGTCTTTTATGCCTTATTCCATATATATAGTAACTAGTAGTCTTTAAAAGAGAGATACAGTTACTTCCTCATTCATAATATAGTGACTATTCACAAGTGCCTGTGAAGGCTTATATGAATAAATATATTTAATATGTTCTATGTAAGGATAAGAATATTTTATTATATTATTTATAAAATATCTAGATTATTTAAACATCAATTAATTTAATTAAGTAAATACTTGCTTCCGCCTCGCGGTTCCCGCCGTGTTCCGGAGGAATTTAATGTAAACCGAGATTTTAACATAGCCTATGTCACTCGGAAATAGTGTACCTTTCTAGTAGTGAAGGAATTTTTGAAATTAGGTTAGTAGGTGGTTCGGAGATTGCTTCCTGCGGCTATCAACTTTACCTCATTGAAATAATTATCTATCTATTCATATTTTAAACATATAAGAACCCCAGAACCCATTTCTACCATTTATGTAATTTTTCTGTGATGGAATGCCTTAGCCAGTACAGATATATAAGGTACATGTAGAGGAACATTTGTTCAAGTACCCTACATATTGCAATAAACCGTAATGCCGCGCCATGTTTCCGCGTAGACCCCTAATTCAGACTGCGCCGGCGCTGGTGAGGGTTGTGTACAATATGTGTTGTGACGGTTGTAGTTGTAACAGTGCGTGTGGTGTGTTGTGTGTGCAGGGCTGGGCGCGGCGCAGCTGGCGCTGGCGACCAGCATGGAGCAGTTCGAGTTCGCGTGCATCGGCGCCTCCATGACGGAGGACGAGCGCGTCATCGGCCGCTCGCTGCAGCACTTCGCGCATCTCATCCGGACCATCGAGGACGAACGCGACCGCATGGTAAGTTCATACGTTGGTACAAAGGTCCTCAGGGTCGACAAAGCATTGGCGATGCCCCTGGTGCTGCAATTGTCTATGGGCGGCGGTGATTTCACTGGCACTTACCGTCAGGTGGACTACTTGATATTTAAAAAACAATTGGAGTGAAAGTTTGTATGTACGAGTATATGGGGGACCTTATTTGGTTCATTCTTCTTAAGTTGTTTAATTGGAATTAGTTAAATTAGGAGACTCGAAGCTCCTCCCCTTTGTGTAGGTATCAGGGGTCTCGTATGAGCGCGTGTCTGTTATATATTAATGTTTTTGCAGGGTATCATATCGACCCACGCAGCAGAATTCCTCATATATGTACTTGCAGACATTTGTGTTTCTCCTCCTCCGAACGTAAACAAATAGACATGTGCTCCGTGGGGCGAGGCGGGTGCGGCAGGGGGTGGGCGGGGGAACGATCCGCTCGTCTCGCCGAAGCTCACGTTCGCGACGCAGTCTTCCGGCCTTCCCGAAACTATGTCAAGTTGTATATTGTATGGTCGTGTTGTAAGATTCAAAAGGAAATGGCTCAAAGGTGATTGCGTGCTTCAGCAACTTCATATTTGTATACACGCCGCCGTGCAATATTGATGAGAGAATCATTGCCTCGGTAGACAGCTCGGCTTAGAAATCGGAGGTATGAATTTGATTCCCAAGTCGCGCCAGGTTCAGCAGATGTTGCATTGTCAGTAATGATTACCCGTAGCCCGGGATGGTATTGTGTCCGAGAGAAATCGACAATGCTCACAGAAGGTCACGTTAAGAACTTATAATATATCGGTAAAATATGGTTTACATTACTACTGACACCTCTGCCCATCTCTTTGAGGATAATGGGCGTGAAGATATTTATATGATCACCGCGGTTGCGTGAGTGGATAATCGATTACGACTCTTTAAATATCCCACAGTATTTGTCCAAAATGTTTATTCGTTGCTCTGTAATGTTCGGACTGGAGATGTTTGGAATCGATAAAATCTTTAATTGATTATGTGTTTGTGGATTCGATTCACGCGCGACTTTCGCTTTTATGTGGGATCGTGTCCAATGTCAAGGGGAACCGGTGACTCGGCGAGATCCGGCCTCGTTCGTGAACGAGTGAGGATGACCTTCGATCGAACACTTTCTATCGCGTTTGTAAACACTTTTACTGGGCCTGGGAGCCACGACCGCGGGGCAGCCGGCGCGGCGCGGGTTGCATTCCAAGTAGCCGAGTCCAGGCGACCGTTTGCCGTTGTTTGCGGAGGTAATGAGGTTATTGACACAATTAGGCGGGTGCCGAGTGCATCGCCGCACGCGTTGTATAACCCACGGTGTGACGCTGCCCCCTCCACGAGCCATGTTTCGTAACCCTTTGGACGGCTTACGTGATTCGTTGCCGCGAAAAATACTTTGCTATTATCGTCATCCCTAAATATGGTTTTCTAAAATGTGTCAACGAACTTTGATATAATTTCACAGAAATTATAATATGTTTCCTGTTAGTCCTTACTGGGTCCTCGTACTTAGAGCAGCACTACTCTTGCTGACTATTATTATGGAATAATAATAATATTTTGTAAAAGTTACATTCCTTAAAGAATTGAATGCGAGAATCTCGCTTAATTGAGTCGTTGTTGGTATTCAGTTCAGTAGCCGTGCGTTTTATTAGCGTGTAAACTACCGTAAACGCTCGCGTGAGCCTGATTGCCGAGCAATGTTGGTAGACGATAGTGTCGGCGCACACGAGGTGACCGCGGACACGATACGGTGGCGATTTAACGAAACAGACACGTAGGCAGCCGGCTAATTGACGGTAAGTGGTTACCGTCACCATTATCAGTCTCAAGGGGTTAGTTAGCAATGATCTGAACTACTATAATGGGAGAGTGTGCATTTTGTGGCTTTGTGTGGGTGTAAGAGGGTAATCTCCGGAACCACTGCACCTATAAACACAATCTTTCACTGATAGAAAGCTACTCTCTTCTCCAGGGACATATGATACATTCGATTCCTCGGGAACGCGGGCTATCATCGCTGACTGCAACCATGCGTGCTGGCGCGTACCGACCCTTGAATATCACGGCGGGTGTCGGGTGACAGATACTATTTCAATGGCTGGGCCCTCGTACGTGTGGTGTAGGTCGACCGATCGCGTTCCGCCGTAGCTTATTAAGCCGCGGCGACAACGCAACGAGCCTTTCTTCTCATACCAATGAAGTTCTATTGTTCATATCCTTTGTGAGCCGAGGAGTCTGTCTAGATACAATTGAGAGCACATCCACAGATCAACACGGTACCATTAGCGAACGGTATTTTGGCTTGTTTCATCGAAAGTCTGTTGTCTGTCTGTTAGTTGTACGTTGGAGCACCTAATGCTTGTTTTCGTTCTAATTATATTTGTGTAGCACCGTTGGTCGTCCGGCGTCCGGCGTCCGGCGTCCGCGTCGGGTGTCCAGCGGGCGACGTAACTACCAATGTTCGGCGAAAGTGAAACTATATAATATTTAATGTCTCCATAACTATACCGTTACATAAACATGATTGCGCTCTCTAGTGGCTGAATATTAAGTATCTTGTTAATTCCTTCCTGTTTCTGTCGGTGCTGCGTACTTTATTGTGTATGCTAATTACTGGTGTCGTACTGTAGTGTCGGTACCTACTCAGTAGACATTACACAGTTCACCGAACGCCATGAAAACGAGTATAGTAGCGTGATAACATGGCTACTGTTTGCAGTAAAATTATTGAAGGGAATTCAGGTCAAATTGCTGATTTATTTTGTACCACCAGTAGCTTCATTTAAAAAAAAAATGCAAGCTTGTCGGTATATGGTCTATGATAGGGCTGTCCTAACTCGAACCTGAGTTAATACAAATTATACTAAATAGATTAGAGGCTGTAGAATTTATTTGAGATTCACGAAGAAAAAGTTTTATAAAGGGATATCATTATTACACTGATTCATTCTTCGTATATAATTCTTATATTCAACAATTCTATTAATATTACTTATTGCCAGACACAGTGGGTGTCTCCAGAAGTGCCCTAGTCTTGCAGACCGAAAGTTGTGTACGAAATTACTTTGAAACCTAATTATTACTTAAATCATTGCCTACCTTTATGAATGATGTTTAGACAGTGGTAAACCTAAAGTAGTTCATCCAATACCCAAGTTTGAATCGAAATTCATTTCCCAATATCAATCTTTAAGAATACCTGCTCGAGTCGAACAATTGCGGTGTATGTGCGGTGGCTAGTTAGTATATATAATACCCTTTAAATGTTAAGTTCGAAGCTAGGGATCGTGATAGGTGTTCAAGTTAGACAATAAGCTCCAAGGTAGGTAACACACCCTACTGCCTCATCTTTATAGTGCAGTTTCTTGGCGCGTGTTGTTTCCAAAGACTTTGAATTCCAGAGTGTTTTTTAAGTGGAAACTCTTTTAGACGCTTTCAACGATGTTTGGTGGGGACATCTAATAGGTTCGCTTCACCGACATGCTGACATGTTAACAGTATATGTGTAGCCATGAGTATGACGTGTTGCTCTGCACTTTAAAAATAATCGAGCTCTTAGTGCAGAGTTCGTCCGAGGAAGTACCACCACCATTCCCATTTCTGCCGTGAAACAGTAGTGCACTCGTGAGTTTCGGTTAGAACGATAAGGGGGCCGGTGAAATTAAAGGCACACGCGATTTCACAACTTCACATCTCAGGGTCGACAACGCTTTGGCGACGCCCCGGGTGGTACAAATGTGTATAGGCGACGGTGACCACGTACCGTCTTGTAGACCGTCTGCCTGTTTGTCGGCATAATTGACATTTCGTACTTTTAGATTTTGATTGCTCACGGCAACATATATATTTTATACCAATATGGTGACAATCAAGCTTGCGGCCCGCCTATTTTACTTAGTAGATTTTATAACACACGCTTATCGGATCCCAAACTGTAAAACTATCACAATGAATCACATATACCTATTGTTGATGCAACTGTTTTAGAGGGCACCTTCTCTTGTTGTGTGTCCAAGTTCCTAACTTATTATTAATATTAGGTAGCAGACAGTGTACCTGGTTATTTTTACTTCATATAAGTATTTGTTTGTCCACAATCCCACCCCTATCCACTGTCTCCTGGCTGTCCATCTCATCATTAATGCATGTCGTGATGTTGTTGCAGCTGGGGCGCGCGCACGAGCAGATCATCCAGCCGCTGGAGCGGTTCCGGAAGGACCACATCGGAGCTGTCAAGGTAATCGCTCATGTTATCGATATATTAAATGTATTACTATTTTTGTCTTATTACCTACCTGTATCATATCATAAACACTCCGACCCTCATTAATGCCCCGCGCAGGTAACTGAATATATGGAATAATGGTGGAAATTCATGGAGCTCTCTGGGCTGGTGTGATGATGATGAACGCGGGGATAGTGTACCTTTCTGTCAGTGCAATATTGATCAATCATTCGGATGTGTAGATTATGAGATTACCTCTTATATCCAAAAAGTCAGAAATATAATAGGCTGGGGAAAAAGTTCCTTCGCATTTTTTAAGAAATATGAAATGAAATATTTTATTCAATTCAAATAGGCCTTCACAGGCACTTATGAATGGTCAGACTCTAACACCGGTTCGGAAGGTTGCTTTTGCTGAGAAGAGCCGGCAATAAACTCAGCAATTACTCTTTTCAAAATAAGATTTTGTACATAAAGATGTGTCCTGCTGGAGCGAGCGCTACACCCAAGCATTGTCGTCATTAAAACATTTAACATAAGAAAATTCAAAACATTTTTAATATAGTTTATTTACATTTAACTAAAGTAATAGGTTGGGGAAAAAGTTCCTTCGCATTTTTAAGAAAATTCAAAACATTTTTAATATATTTTATTTACATTTAACTAAAGTATGTAGGTACCATTTTGTTCGATAACTTTTTGCCATCTTGTAGGTAGGGACATGATCCCATTGCTATAGAAATTTTGGGACTTCTGATCAAAATACTGCGACAAGTGGTTTTGACAGTCCTCTCGTGATGTTAACCTGACACTGCCTTAAGAATTCTGAAGAGGCCGAAACAGGTGGAAATCTGAAGGTGCAAGGTCAGGACTATACGGCGGATGCATAAATACCTCCCAGCCAAACCTCTTAATTTTAGTGGTTTAAGATGTGTGAGGTCTAGCGTTATCATGATGAAAAACCACACCCCTTCTGTTGATTAATTCCGGCCGCTTTCTCTCAACTTCTTGCTTTAATCTCATCAGTTGTTCGCAGTAGAGTTCAGAATCGATGGTCCTGCCTGGTGGTAACAGCTCATAATGAATAAGGCCCTTCCAATCCCACCACACACACAGCATCACCTTGTTGCGAGTTAACCCGGGTTTCGCCACAGTCTGTGAAGCCTGACCGGCCTTTGACCACGACCTTTTTCGCACGTTCTTGTCGTACGTGATCCACTTTTCATCACCAGTTATCAGCTTCTTCAAAAATGGTTCGGTTTCATGACGTCGTAATAAAGAATCACAAATGAGTACACGGTTCATTAGGTTTCTTTCAGTGAGCTCGTGAGGTACCCAAATATCTAGCTTTTTTGTGTACCCAGTTTTTTTCAAATGCGCCAAAACTGTTTGTGGTCAATTCCCAGTTCTTCAGCTACGTCGTAACTACTGATATGCCGATCTTGCTCCACTTTTTCAAAAATGGCATCCATTTTATCCGTAATAGGGCGACCAGAGCGACGTGCATCTTTGACATCAAAATTTCCGGATTGAAAACGCTTAAACCAAATTTGTGCTACTCTCACAGACACTGCACTAGGTCCATAAACATCGTAAATTTTTTTCGCGTCTTGCGTTGCATTTTTACCATTTTTGTAGTAAAATTTTAAAATGAATCGAAATTTTTCATTAGATTCACTCATCTTGGCGGTACGAAAAATAAATGTAAATCACACATTTTCCTAATTTGAATTTGGAATTATGTTCTTTAAAATTTAAACTTTCAATGATACCAAAACCAGCCAGGTACAAATAGTATAGCCAAAGAGATTTTATTACAAGTTCATACATACTATAATGCGAAAAGACTTTTTCCCCAACCTAATACACATTTCTCTATATAATATTAGTACAAATAGTGATATTCAGGGACTTTTTTCTCCATATTTTGAATAAAAAAATGATAACTTTGTTCCGGTGATAACTTCAAAATCTTTCCCTTCATAATAATATTTGCCCTCCACGGGTTTGAACTGCATAGATTTACACTCCACCCTGATTTGTGATATAATATATGTATGTGTTTAGTGAAAAAAATTTAGTCGAAAATCCAATAAAAAAATTGTCTTCATGGATTTTCGATTACTATATTTTTTTAATATCAAAGAGAGCGACAAACAGGCGGACGGTCCACCTGCTGGTAAGTGTTCACCGCCGCCTATGGACATTTGCAGCACCAGGGGCATCGCTATACAATCACCATATAACAATACATCATGTATACCGCCTCACGAAGGTCGCTCGCGTCACGACATCGCAAACAGATTCATCTGATATTAAAACGTGTTTACGTGTAGGTACATAGAGTTTACTAACTAAATACGATCGACCTCGCTTCCTCGACCAAACTACACTGGGGCAAAGAAATGTCGCCTCTTATATTTTTGTGCATGAACGAACCTGTCTGCTTGTTTTTTTTTTTGTTTTTTTTTCTTTTTTTATGCCACTTGGGCCGACAAACAAGCAGACGGTCCACCTGATGGTAAGTGGTCACCGCCGCCTATGGACATTTGCAACACTAGGAGCATCGCCAATGCGTTGTCGACCCTGAGACGTGAAGTTGTTAAGTCTCATGTGCCTGTAATTTCACCGGCCCCCTTACCTTTCTAACCGAAACACAGTAATACAATTGCACTCCTGCTTCACGGCGGAAATGGGTAAGGTGGTAGTACTTCCCCGGACGACCTCTGCACTAAGAGCTCTTCTACTCTAAAATATCTATCTTTATCTGGCTTTTAAAGCTGATTTCATAATATAGTGATGGTTCCGCTCGCGAACAGCGTAGGAGAACAGTCCTAGCTCCGGCAACATTGAGCTCGAAGACAATTTCGAGAGCATTACCCAATCGCCCTGCTGCTTAGTTTGGTATCAGAAAGGGGGGTAAAGAATGTCCCGGAATATCTATTCATTTAGCAATTCACTTATAGCTAGTATTTCCGTCTACTTGGCCAGATGGATATTGAGTGGCATTCGGAATAGCTTTTCTCTTTCTTAAATACAATATATCTATACGAAAAAGAGTTACACTTCTATTAAACTGGCTTGTTTAGTGCGGAACCTCGGTTTAGGCAGGGTCACCGGCGCGGCGGCGGGGCGGCGGGGCGGCGGCAGCGCGGCGGCGGCGCGGCTAACGAATACGTTATCAGTGTTTGTGTGTTATTATTCTAATTAGTAAAATTAACGTTTGTAAAGTACAATTATGTATATAGGTGTATGGCGCGATTTTATTTATTTGCTCAAAATGTATATATAAATAGGCAATGACAAAAAAGTTAAGTACCATATTCTCTTCTGTTTGCGAATTGTTTTTGAAGTGAATACTTCTTTACTTGGGAAGAAGTAAAGCGCCGTGGCAATGGGCTCAATGAAACGAAAAAGCGTCACTAAAAAGGACAAATATATACATCTTTAGGATTAAGCCTGCGAGAGAATGAGATGGGTATACAGTTTTCTGATGATTTCGCTTCTACCGCGTGTGAACTGCTTATATTTCTTTTTCAAGCTGATATATTTGTGATGATTATGGGCGAATTTCGACCAGTAGACGAATGCTACTATGCGTTAATGGGCAATTCCTTGTATAAATATATAATATTTATAAATACGTTCGTATCTCGGAAACGGTTGTAACGATTTCGATGAAAATTAGTAAAAGCATAAGATTTTTCTTTTCAAGTTTAACCATACTAAATATGTTTTGTCTGACCAAACACGAGTTTACTTGCCACGTGACGTGCCGCGACTGCGACACGCGCGCACAACATATCTACTCCTTGTACGTGTCGGGTCTAGTGTACAATAGTCCAGCGAGATAACACACGCGCAAAGACGCAGGAGTGCGGATGTAGCGGTGTTTCTATAAATCACCAATAAACTTGCAAGCTTCGATGTAGTATGTAATCAAAAAAGAAAAAAGTGTGCATTTCACATGCGGGTGAAGTTCATTCTCATTCTATCTATCAGCTTCTCTCGCAGGATAAATACTAAGGATTTATATGTGTTCTCGTTTTTTAGGGTCGAGTTACAAATCACAACAGTGCTAGAAAAGGTTTCACTTCTACAAATCTCACGCCTGAGGTAGGGAGAGGTCTTATTATTGCGATTTGAAAATAATGCACACTAATCCAAATTAAACCTTTCGCATTTCGACATTCAAATCGTCAAAAGACATGGATTCCATGATACATGGAGTGTTATTGCCAACAAAGGCCAATCCAATAGACATGCACATTTATTTGCAACCGAACCAACACCTTTTGAGTATTATAGTTGTGGCTAATGTAGCAACAACACTTTTTCATGGTTAAATTCGACAAAAATAAAAACATATTGTATTTCTTTTATATGTATCGATTTGCAACGCCTTATACACGGTAGCTTGTTTCGCCTTCCGAAACGCAACAAGAATTGAATTAATTTGTTGCCTCTATTCGCGGAACTAGCTCATACATGCCATATAGCTCGGTGGTAGGGTACTTTGTACTACCCGCCTGACTTGAGTATAGGGTACCATGATGAGATTGTGGTCAAACATAAATTTATTCAAAGTCAAAAACAAAAACTCGTTATTTTTTCCGGATTAGAATAGAACCCACAACCCGTAGCGATGCAGCCAGGGTATCTAACCTACCAACGGGTGTGAGGTGTGCCGTGTGTAGTTGCATTTACGTGGTGATACATTCGTGTCGCGGCTCACAATTAGCTTGTTCAGTGCGCACGCGCACCATTCCAAACTTGACTAATCACTTCTAGAATTCTGCGTCTTTATTAACTCACTAACTACTGTCCCGCGGCTTCGGTTTAAGGAATGTATTTCCCAAAAGAACATTACATAGATCACTGAATATGAGAAACGTAAAATTATTATACAATGTGAGTTTGATCTACCATACAAACGGTAAAAAAGTGTACTTAGAGATTTACGTTATTGTATCAGGCAGGTTATTTGACAGCTTCATTGCTTGCCTGGTTTCAGGTCACGTGACAAGTGTGACTTTTAAGTCGTAGGTTCCATTCCCACCCTGGACAAACATTTTTTTTGTATGAATATGTCTTTGTTTGTAAATAAATCCAAACGGCTTTGTTTTTTTGTAGTAGTAGGTGTACAGGTAGTCCAAGGTCTACTCAGGTTTACCATCTCATAACTACATAAACAAGTTAATCCTACTATTACCTACAATATATGCAATTCAATATTACACAAATTATTTTAAAGTTGGTCAAAAATACAATTATTTAAAATAATAACCAACACAAAATTTTGTAGGCGAAAACAGCTTGCGTTATCAATAACAAGTTCCAATAATAAATAGATGAACAATATACCTACACATAACAAGCCAGGAACTTCATATCTGCGGAAGGGTGCAAACGACATCTGCGGCAACAGCAACTCAAACAACGAAAGAGTGAGGAAGATCTATATGTATATATATCTTTATTGTAACGACATGTGTCTGCAAACTTGCAGGAGGGCAAGAAGAAGTTCGACAAGAAGACAGCCAAGTTCTGCCAGAGCCAGGAGAGGACGCTCTCGCTCTCCACCAAGAAGCAGGAGAATGTCTTCCAGGAGGTGAGTGACCATGTCCACACTAGCGCTGGACCTAACCTTAACTCTTACTAATAATACCGTTTAGCTCCCCAATGGCTTATCTGATTTGAACGAAATTTGACCCACAGACAGAGTATGTACTGGATTTAAACTTAAGATTATCTTTAGCGAGTGTGGCAGTATTGACGCATAGTGGATGCCAGGTTTTGTGATAAGGGGGCGTCCATTAATTACGTGAGGTGATTTTGGCGATATTTCGACCCCCCCACTCCCTCTGGTGAGATGTCATGAAAACTTTAGAGAAATATTGCATGATTTGTAACCGGGTGGGCGTCATTTCTCTATTTAATAACGCAAATGATAGTACATTACATCAGCACGAAATGTATCATGTATCGTTATTATAACAGCTTGTTCTTTTTGTTGGAGAATACAAAGAAATCGGTCGCGAAGTGTCTCGCTCGATGATTCACCCTCGCGTGTGTGTGTGTGTGTGCGCCCAATGTTTGTGCCCAACGTGTGCGCGTGCGCCCAATCTTAGTACAGAGAGCGCGAGTTATTCGCCGGGGCCATATTTGAACAAGTCATTTTGCTGATTTAACATAAGTATTGACTTTTCTACGGTGATGTAATCCGGCGATGAATGATGAACAAAACAATGCCATTTATTATGATAATCTTTCCTGTTGGCGCTATTTACTGATATGGTATATATTTGTATTACCAACTACATTTCACCTGTTGTACTCGTCGCCTCTCCGGTACATTAAGTATCCTGCTTCCAATTGAATCCAAGGCTCTTTGCTAATATAGCAATCACTCATACGGACATACTTTCGCTTTATTTGTGGTCAGTATGTGTTAGGTATATGACCGGCGCCAGAGATTGTGGTGGTTTACCGGCTAAAAAATTAAAGTATTAACTTTATTTTACGTAATTTTATTTCAACCAATCTATATATTATATTATTCTCTAGGTATATATAGTGGTAATATACGAGTATAATAATAAAAGACAAAATAGTTAAGTACAATTTTCTCTTCTATTTGGTAACAGTTTTTCTATGTGAAATCATATACATATGTTGCATGATTTGGTCGAACACCAGTAATATTTAATGTATAAATAAACTGTGCATTCTGGTAAAATTCCACAAGTAGTAGAGGGCGACTATTAAATAAATAAATTAGTATGTATATTAATTGTCCGATAATTGAGATATGACAATGAGTGATGAGTGCGCTGCGGCCGCGCTATCGAGCGCTTCCTGCGCATGCCTCTATATCTACTGACTACATACTAACGACGGAGCTCCAGTCTCCAACTCACGCTGGAACCTCGAAATAACATGTAAATTAAGCAACTATATTTGGATAATCAAATTACATGGCTGCCACATGCGTCATACTTGTGAAAAGGTGCTGCTTGTGGAGGCTGGTCTGCTTTAGTTTGTGACATTCATATTTATTTTGCTATAGCGGCTATAACACGCAAGTATTGTCAGACACTAAATGCAATGTACCTATCTATGTAATAAATCTAACTTCGTTTTGAAAAGTGATGGTGACCCTTTTCGATGAAAATTAACCTTCCGTACCGGTATTTAAGACTATTCATGACCGCTTGTGTAGGTCCATTTGAAAAAAAAAAAAAAAAAAAAGCAGATCTGTGTTCCAAACTACCGGGAGCTGTGTGCGGAGCCACAGTTGTTTTTCCGACGCTTTAACTTACACTTACATATCATATTTGATTTTTCTATTTACTAGCAGTCCGTGCCACGTTTTCATCCGCCTTCTTGAGAGATAATCAATAATATTAATAATGAGGGAGTTGATCGAATGTATTCGTACGTATCTACATAACATAGCCTATGTCTATCCAGAATAATGTAGGCTTCCAAATGGTGAAAGAATTTTTACAATAGGTGCTCTGGTGTCGGAGATCACCCTCCGCATAAATACAAACAAACATCGCATTCTTTCTTAACAGTATTAGCATAGATTGGCAATGACCTTTTAAAATGATGATTGCGTAATAAATCTCCAAGCGGATTATGTCGCGGAGTGCGCAGCGTGCATAATTGCATTAGCTGGTACATCTGCAACGTGTGCACTGTGCAGTGGCAGTGTGCGCAGCGCGGCTACATGTCACCTGTATGCGTCACGCGTCACGCGTAGCTCGGCGGTGACGTCATCACACCTCCATGCTATATTGACACCTACTCGATAAGTACAGAGCTGTCTGCATACGGCTCTCGTGATCCAATAATATATATGACGAGACACTCATACAGTGCGCTGTTATTATTATAAATAATATACAGGTATTATTTAAAACAAGGAAATATTGGAAACATTGGTATATTAATTGCACATGAGACTTAACATCTTCGCGTCTCAGGGTCGACAACGCATTGGCGATGCCTCTGGTGTAGCAAATGTCTATAGGCGGCGGTGACCACTTACCATCAGGTGGACCGTCTGCTTGTTTGTCGGCCTACTTGACATTAAAGTTAAAATTTTAAAGGTTTGTTTTTATCGTATATTACCTCCCATACATAATCTCCAGAATCACTTCTTGTATTTGACAAATTCTTTCACTATTTGCAAGGCACATTATTCCAAATGGACGTAGGCTAGTTGTAATCCCGGGATATATTATATCCTTCGGCAAAGCGAGTAAATCCGCGGGACGGAGGCCATAACAAATAAAAATTCAGTATGTGTAACAAACCAATATTATAAAGTTTGAATGGATTACATTACGGACGATGACACGGGATATTTTATCCCCGGGAAACGTAAGAACTCTCGGGAAAGCGTTGCTTGTTTCACATAAATGAAATTGTTACTGTGAAGTTGTCGATAACAGATGCTATAAGTACCTACCTATACCGTACCTCATGTAATGTTAACTATCATTAATACATTAAGCTACGTTTTCCTCAACGATGAGTAAATACTATTTGAATAATTACAAATTGTTAAATTATGTTGAAAGCGATAAGATTGTGTATAAATTATTGTCCTTACAAATATTATTGCATGGTTAATAAATTAATGCAATTACAATATTTACAAATGAAGTTGGCATTGACCACTGAGTTATTTAATGGACTCTTAAAGCATTCTCAAATAATAAATTAAAAAGGAGTCAACAATTTAATGTTATGTAAAATAATTTAAACTTTTCAAATATGCTACAATCGATAGATGAACTATTGGTCCCATGGTTAATGAAATTTAATATATAAATTTTTTCAAATAGGCGTTCATACTCAACGTCTACTACATATGGCTGTTAGTCGCTAAACGCAGCCACTTCGGAAGGGTTGCTTCACGCATGGTTGTTGCATGTTGCGCGCGAACTTTATACTAAAGTAATACAACATTATTTAAAATCAAAAAATATTACTTACTACCTGTAAAATGTTCCCGGTATAAAAAGTTATCTAATTTACTCCTTATAAGATCAGCTATCTGTCAGTGAAAGTTTCGTCAAAATCGATCTAGTCATTTCAGAGTTTACTCGTCACAAACGGACAGGAATACAAAAAGAAAATATTTGTTTGCCGTCGTACGGAGTTAGTCAAAATCTTTTATTTTAACATTACAAATCTTCACATGAATTTTATTTATTTTATAGATGTAGTATAGATAGACTATAGTAAATAACAAATATATGTTTGTCTGTGTCAGGCGGACGCGGCGATGGACATGGCGGAGCGAGACTTCTGCCAGGCGTCGCTGGAGTACGTGTTCCAGCTGCAGGCGGTGCAGGAGCGCAAGAAGTTCGAGCTGGTGGAGACGCTGCTCGGCTTCGTGTTCGGCTGGTGGACCTTCCACCACACCGCGCACGACGTGCACGCCGACGCCGAGCCGCGCGTGCGCGACCTGCAGCTGCGCATCCAGCGGGTACGTGCACCACTCCACACCACACCACACCACACCACTCCACTCCACAACACTCCACACAACTCCACACCACTCAACACCACTCCACAACACTCCACACCACATTCAATAGTTTGTTGAAAGCTTCAGATCGCTTCTATTCCTATGCCTATTAAAATTTCAGACACCATTTATATCTACACTACACATTAATTTTTTAACCCGGGATTTCAACTCTCATTGAGATTCCAATTCTTCAGGCTGAAATGTTTTGTGACAAAAGGCGTCAATATACGGAAAACTGTGATGTTTGTCAGAACAGCCTATCAGTTTTGGTCATGTTAAATCGACACAGCTTAAGATTCAATGTTAAGGAATTGTAAGACGAAAACATGAATAGAATCCTTTTGTTGAGGTCACACATTTTTCACAAACATCAATAAGTCAATAAATCATACTTTACACACATACACTGTACATTGTTTCCAAATACATAATAGCACATAATATGTAGATGAGTATTACTTATTATGCGGGCTAAAGTAGTCGCGGTCTAACAGGCCCGTTTTGACTGCTAATGATGTTATAGGAAAGTAAACCCAATGACTTTATGATTAGGTTCATCACCATCACCATACAATTAACCATTGGATCAATTATCTTGGAAGCAATAAAGATCATTTTTCAATGACATGCCGGCAGTCACAGGCGTTTAAGAGCTCGGCGACTATAAAGACACATATTCTGTAACTAATTGGTTGTCGCTAGGGCTGCCATCCGTCCGGGTTTTCCCCTATTTTGTCCTAGTTAAGCGGGTGTCCGGGGAGCGTCCGGATGGGGTTTTCAAGGGGAATCTAAATTAATTAATAGATAAGCACTTAAAAGTTGATTCGTAATCGTGAACTGCATCCAATTATAATGTAAAAGTATAAGTGTAAAAAAATTTTTAAGGCGTGTCCAAAAAATACCCAATTTCACCTAAATATCCGAGGTTTTAAGTTTTTATTCCGCGTTGCCAATTTAGGTGATGGCAGCCCTAGTTGACGCCGAAGTGACGAATCGCTCACTTGACAACTGTATGTATACATCTGTCGTGTTGTATTTATTGCTTAAATCTTTATTTTAGAATCGGTTTAACGTCCTAACTTAGTAAACAAAAATTATGTGTAGGACGCGTAATGATGATCTTATTACTTAATTAATTTTATTCAGATGTTATGTGGGAGTCACTTTAAAGAGTAACTACTTCGCTTCGCGGATCTAAATACATTATGCATAAAATATAAATATTGGGACCCTGACTGGCTCGCCCGCGCCCGATACGCACAGATCGTTACCTATTACATACATTTGTGTGCGTGAACATGTCTGTTTGTTCTATGTCTGGAAACATCTAATAACAATTAGCTGTTATTTTTATTTTTACACATGTACATATATTTTGAAATAAATTGATAAATAGCTTGTCAGGCGAGAACTCATTGCTCTGGGTTATTGTTCTCCAAATAATCAATTTTGTCCACTACTCATATCTATGCATGTTTGAACTGGGTGGGAATAGAACCCAAGACCGACTGGCCCCTCGGATGTGAAGTACGCTGCAATAACCGTGTAATGTCTGCAGGTTGCGCATGCGCACTAGTGACGTCACAGGGCAAGCGTTGACGCCACCCGCCGCGACGCGGAGGGGTCGCGGGCCACGGCGCCGCATACCTTACGAGTTATATTTATAAGTAACAAGTAGTAAACTAACGCGTTTTTGCTTTCGATTAAAACAGATTACGTGTGCGTTGTGTCGCCGGCGCGCTGTAGTGCGGTCACTACCGGCCGCTACTTAACCATAACTAACGCGAGCAACGCGCGTCACTCTCACAACTGTTGCAGCACAGCTCCTTAAAAAAATGGCATAGGCTCGTCAAATGGTACCGAAGTCCATATTATATGGATAGAATTTCGCCCAGTACCTACAGTGTTGCTAGATCGTTTGTATTTCTGGCTTATTCTATGTATTACTAGCTTCAACCCCTTGGTTTACTCCCATTCCCGAGAGATCTTATGTAATAAGGGTCATGGATTCGCAAATATTTTAAGATCCAGACTTTCATAATTTACCTGACTACTTTTGGTATTATCATTCTACGCGAAATAGTTAAGAAGGGTCGGCTACTACCTCTGGGTTAAACGTTAACTAGAAAGTTATTTACATCATCAGTTAATTGTCTCTAAGAACTCTCATACTGACTGAGCTTTCATCGCTCACCAATTTATCTGCGTAAGGGTGTAAAAACCATCTTCAACAAATCCTTGGAGTGATTCAATCAATTGTTGCGCGAGTAAATTTATCGTCACCGTCATGAGTTAGAACTTAAAAAAGAAGCATGTCATCAAGCGTGTCTGCGTGTGTGTGTGTGTGTGTGTGTTGCTAAGAACATACAGCGCGTATTATGCGCGCTTTACTGCATTAAGAAACCAAGGGCAAAGGTTTTCCAGATCTAATAGGGCCGTTTTGACAACTAACAGTGTTATAGAAAAATTTATAATTACGTCATCATACAATTATGATATATAATTATGATTTTTCTATAACATTGAGACAGTGAGCTGGTTGTTCTAAGCTTGCGGTTTCCACTTTTAGCCACGACAGGACTTACTATGGTGAGACTGTGGCCCTATCCGTAGTTTTAAAGATTTGTCCACAGTCCCGTGTGTATGTGTGTGTGCGGTGACACTAACCCGAAGTCGATTCACGAGGAGCATGCGGCGTGTGTGTGTGTGCGTGTGTTGACTAACCGTGTGTGTTGCAGACGCGGACCAACTTCGAGGAGACGAGCAAGCAGACTGAGTCGCTCATGAAGAAGATGATGGAGGTGCGCCAGATGGTGAGTATCGCACGCTGCCACCTCACACCACCGGCCTCTTTAGAGGTAAAACGATTATATTTTATTCTTCCTTAAGTTTGCCGTTCTGTAGGGGGTCAGGGTCGGTTTTTCAGTTAACTCCCAAACTGAGCTAGCACTTCTCGTGTTAGCTAATATAAGGCCAAAACTATTAGGAGTACAAATAAGTTTCCGCCGTTTTCTGTCGAAAAAATAATATTTATTAAGAAAGACTTGTTTATGAATCATTCCTAACGATTTTAAACGATGTGAGACTGCTTGCTGAATGACTTCTGAAGTAAGTGCAAGTTCCTTTTGTGTTTGAGACGAATCTTCCGCCAATAATTCCGTCAATTCTGCATCCTCATAAATTTTTGGCCTTCCAATGCGATCTTTGTCTTCTACGTCAAAATCACCGTTTTTAAACTTTTGAAACCACTCACGACATGTTCTCTCACTCAAGGCAGCCTCATTATATGCTTCTATGAGCAATCGATCGGCCTCGGCAGCAGATTTTTTTTAATTAAAAAAGTAAATTAAAAGTTCCCGCAAATGACGCTTATTTGGCTCAAATTTTGTCATTTTAAGATAAAAAAAATATATATAATGCTAATACGGAGTTAATAATATGATAGGGTTAAGTTGTTCTTAAATGATCAACTTAATTTTCAAGCCAGTTATCATCTGTGAATTCGAACGTAAACCTCGTGCCACGCCATCTTTCTCAAAACGGCGGAAACTTATTTGTACACCTAATAATTTGCAGCCGATTGAAAAACGTTTCGCTTGAACCATCTTAAAATCCTTTTCCATTTCGGTGGTACGAGTGCGAACGGGAGGGAAATCTAGACCCAGTTAAATTGATCTTCTCAGAATTTTTCAATATGTCCTGAACCTAAAATCAGCGGCGGCCTCAGGGGGTGGCGACGAAGCAATCGCCCGGGGCCTCGCTCTTGCAGGGGCCTCGCGCAATAACCCAAGCAAATTATGAAATATATAGATTTTTTTATTTAAATCTTTTGATTTTGATCCTTAATTATACTTTGGCTTCGTCCTCGAGATTAGCATATAGGTAAGACATGTAGTAACGCACAGCGATCGCCATTTTCGCACTTTATTGAGGGTAGGTACTCTCATTAACTTCCCTACTTCAATTTTTTTTTTTTTTTTTTTGTGGGTATTCACACCTTACTAGATCGCTAGCTGCAATCCGTCCTTCATTCGCGTTTCAGTGTTCTGCCATTAAGCACGTCAGTATCAGATAATTATTTAAAGTACCTTTTACAAGTTAAAACGTGTCAGTTTAGTTCCATAATGCCTAAAAGAAGAAAGTCAGATATTCATTATGATGAATTATGCAAAAAAATTAGAAAAATGGAACAGGAAATTCAACGTAGTCGAAATGCAAGTGTAAGCCGCCGACGTAGACGTGTTATATCAAGTTCATCATCCTCGTCGACGTCCCAGGATATACATGACTCGCCGGCTCGATTGCAGTCACAACTCGACGGTGAGTAATAAACACCTACTAGCGGTAGGCTAGCTTACGAATGGTGATTAAATGCGATATTGCACAAGGTATTGTGGGCAGCTTTTGGGGCTGTCTCGTGCCGTTCATATAGTGCTGTGGGTAGCTTTTGGGGCTATCTCTTTACTATCAATGCTTAGCCTTTACGGCAAGCAAGCAATATTAACGCATTTCTTAGAAATTCGGTGCTGTGGGTAGCTTCAGGGGCTATCTCTTCACTACCCACTTTCGAAATGACATTTGCGCGTTCGAAACGTACTAAACTTATTGTAATTTGATTCGAGTATGAATCGAATGTAACACTAAAATACGTTTTCACAGACAGCGCCAGGGCACCGCCGAGTCCTGACCAGGCCCCCGCTGAGCTAGAACCACTAGATGTGGTTCCTCCGTCAGCGTCAAACCAAACCACGCAAAATGAAAACGGTCAGATGACTAATGTTGTAAACATTACACCGACCTCAGTCATTGAAAAATGTTCCACTTCTGCACCTGATTCCATTGAAGACGACGTAACCGAATTGGACTCGGATTTATTAGCAATTCTCGGTGTCGATCCAACCAAAACAAATAAATATGGGAAAGAAATTCAAAAAGATTTGAGCGTTCGTTTCGAACATATAGCAACCATGGGTCTTACTAAAGATGAGCGTAAGGAGCTCACAGACAAGTACTTAATCCCCAGTAACTGCAAAATAATTGCGGCGCCAGCCCTGAATCCCGAGATAAAGGCTGCCTTGTCGGAAACTATAATCAAGCGCGACAAAGTAATAGAATCTAAGCAAATGCTCTTGGCCTCTGCCATCTCAAGCCTCGGCGAGACGATCACTAGCCTTCCTTTTTCAAAAGAAAGAAATACTGATGTATTACGATACTGGTCGTACGTTGTGCGATTGTCAGCACAATGATACAATAACAAGGCGTAACTATATTATTTATTCCGTTAAAAGAGACATGAAGGAATCACTTCAAAATGCAAAAGTTGATAATTACTTATTCGGTCAAAACTTATCAGATACACTTAAAGCCGCCAAAGCGGTCAACAAGTCAGGTGCAGAGTTAAAGATACCTACGCCTAGACCTCCCACAAATAAAATGAATCCTCCATCAAAAAACTGGAAAGCTTTGCTTCCGCATCGGAAGCAGCCAGTAACCCCGAAGACAAAGGATACAACATCATCAACGACGATGAAGAATCCGCGCGCCAACTCCTCAAGACAGTTGCAGAATCAGCGTCCAGCGTACAACCGCCCACGCCGCTAGCACCGCACACTGCGGTCCTCTCTACGCCGGTAAATAGTTATGCGGGTAGATTAGCTGATTTTATTGAACAATGGAATATTATCACACGTGACCCAGTCATCCTCTCATATATTCAGGGCTACAAAATTCCATTCTCTAGGCGTGTTTTCCAAAATGATATACATCCTAGAAATTACTCTAATGAAGAGAATTTGCAGTATAGGCAAACAGTTAATGACTTGCTACTGCTTGGAGCAGTCTCTAAATGTGAGCCATGTGAGGGTCAGTTCATATCTAGTACATTTATTGTGCCGAAACCGAACGGAAAAATGAGATTTATTCTTAATTTGAAAAAGTTAAATAAATTTATTTATTCTAATCATTTCAAGATTGAGGACTTTCGTACTGCATTAAAGTTAATCACTAAGGAGTGTTTCATGGCAAAAATTGATATTAAAGATGCCTATTTTTTAATAAAAATTCACAGAGATTTTAAAAAATATTTACGTTTCCAGTGGGGACAAAATCTCTATGAATTCAACGTTTTACCATTCGGTCTCAGCTCAGCGCCTTATGTATTCACAAAAATAATGAAACCTGTAGCAAGACTTCTTCGCTCTGCTGGCTTTTTATCCACCGTATATCTAGATGACTGGTTGTTAATAGGGTCATCTTACGATCACTGTTTAGCTAACGTTGAACAGACAAGGACATTACTGACATCTCTTGGTTTTATCATCAATGAAGAAAAAAGTAGTACAGTACCAAGAAAACAATGCTTGTTTCTCGGATATAATATTGACTCAACAAATCTCCAAGTCAGCTTACCTTCACAAAAAGTATATCGCATAAGGGAAGAAATAGAAAAGTTTTCATCTATTAACAGATGCAAAATTAGAGATTTTGCACGCTTCGTTGGTTTGCTTGTCTCTGCATGTCCAGCCATAGAATATGGTTGGCTGTATACAAAGTTATTTGAACGTATCAAATATCTTAACTTACAATACGATGACAACTATGATAAATACATGAATATACCGAAATCCATTTTACCGGATCTAGATTGGTGGAGACAAGCAATTTTATACTCAGTAAATAAAATCAAACATGACAGCTATGATCTGGAGATTTTTTCGGATGCCTCAACAACGGGATGGGGTGCCGCCTGTAGTGTGCAGAGAGCCAGCGGTCAGTGGACCGATCAAGAACGTAGCCGGCATATAAATTACTTAGAGATTCTTGCAGCATTTTTTGGACTAAAAATCTTTGCAAAGGATCTATTTGACTGTCAAATCTTATTGCGCATTGACAATACGACCGCTATTGCTTACATTAACCGCATGGGTGGCATACAATACCCAGTCCTCACGGAAGTGACAAAGCTTTTGTGGCAATGGTGCGAAAGCCGAAAATTGTACGTCTACGCCTCATATATTAGGTCCATAGACAACACAGAAGCAGATGCCGAATCTAGACGGATACACCCTGATATTGAATGGGAACTGTCATCCAGCGCTTTTTTAAGAATAGTAAAGAAATTCGGTTACCCAACTATGGATCTATTTGCAAGCAGAATAAATAGGAAATGTCAAACATATATCTCTTGGCATCGTGACCCAGATTATACAGTAAATGCTTTTACAGTCAGCTGGACACAGTTTTTTTTCTATGCATTTCCTCCGTTTTCTATTATTCTCAAAACATTACGAAAAATAATAACAGACGGAGCAAAAGGAATAATAGTGGTACCATTATGGCAAACTCTGCCCTGGTATCCTATTTTTAAGAATTTGATATCGTCAGAAACGTTAATTTTGCGACCAGATGAAAATGTAATTCAATGTTCTCATTCCAGCAGTCGCATGATGCACTCCCGGATTACCCTGGTTGCCGCAATATTATCCAGTCAGCATTCCTAAAAAGAGATACTCCTCAGTCTGCTTTAGATGTGATGATCGCATCACTATCGTTAAGCTCAATCAAACAGTATGATGTTTATTTAAAAAAATGGTATGCCTATTGCCTTCACAATGATGTTGATTTATATAATGCTTCAATTGCCGAAATTATTACCTTTCTTACCATGTTGTACAATGAAGGAGCACAATATGGAACTCTCAATACTTGTCGTTCCGCTCTTGCTTTAGTTATAGGAGATCATGTTGGATCTAATCAAGATATTAAACGTTTTTTCAAGGGCATATTCCGGTTACGTCACCCTGTGCCTAAATATGAAACGACGTGGGATCCGTCTATAGTATTAAACTTTCTAGAGAAATTTCATCCTTTAGAAAATTTAACACTCGAAATTTTATCTAAAAAGCTAGTTACCTTGCTTGCCTTAGTCACCGCCCATAGGGTGCAAACTTTATCCAAAATTAACATCGACAATGTAGTCATTACTACATCTCAAATATCTATTAAGATCACAGACTTAATTAAAACATCAAAGATCGGTTCCCCGCAGCCCGTATTGATTTTACCTTTTAATAATCACAAACCGGAAATATGCCCCGGTAAAACGTTACAACACTATCTATTGAAAACAGAACCCCTCCGTGGAAATGTTAGAAATTTGTTCATTGGGCTAAAACGTCCACACGGTGCCGTTACCAGCCAGACGTTAAGTCGTTGGATCCGCAAAACGCTGCATGAAAGCGGCGTGCCGGCGGCGTTCGGCGCGCACAGCACGCGGCACGCCGCCGTCACGCGCGCGCACCAACTCGGCGTCAGCCTCGACGTCATCAGGAGAACGGCTGGCTGGGGCGATACCTCTAATACCTTTTTCAAGTTCTATAATAGACCCCTAAATATAGTAAATGATGGTTCATTTGCGCGTGCCGTAATGAATAATGATTTTTCATAACAATGTTTTCGTCGATTTTCATAATGTAACCATGGATTGGTATCCTTGTGTTGAATATTTTAAATGGAAAATAAAACTTATGATTTATTCTCAGGAGAATATCTTATTTCTTTACATATGACCTATTCCTGAAAAACATTTCACGATAATGTTTTGTCTCTAAAAGTCTACATGTCTTACCTATATGCTAATCTCGAGGACGAAGCCAAAGTATAATTTGTGATTAAACGAACTTACCTGTAAGTGAAGTTCTATCATAATTATACGAAGGCTTCGTCCGAAGAGATTAGCAACCCACCCATCATAGCTATCAATTAATGTTATCCCACCCACATCGTGAAATATTTAACCTCTAAACTAAATGAAGGACGGATTGCAGCTAGCGATCTAGTAAGGTGTGAATACCCACAAAAAAAAAAAAAAAAAATTGATGTAGGGAAGTTAATGAGAGTACCTACCCTCAATAAAGTGCGAAAATGGCGATCGCTGTGCGTTACTACATGTCTTACCTATATGCTAATCTCTTCGGACGAAGCCTTCGTATAATTATGATAGAACTTCACTTACAGGTAAGTTCGTTTAATCACAAATTATTTATTAAGGTTAGAACATACCGGTAAATTTAAATAAAATTTGTGACTAATTCATTCATTCAAAACATAATTGAAAATTATGCAGTACTTGAATATCGCGCCTTGAAACACCTGAAGATCGGGGAATCCCTGTGTTTCATTTCGTTCGTCAACTCTTCTCACCTTGAAATTATTTTTCTTGCAGTATGAGTTACAAAATCGATACTGAACCGTCCATATCTTTCAATTTGATTGAATATTACGATCTTAAAGTATTTAGTGAGCTGGAAAGGTGTAAATTATAATATTTGAAGTATTGAGTAAGCTGAAAAAGTGTAAAAAAACTGTGTGATACTTAAAAAATATTTCTGACTGTGCGAAACAAAACAAGATTTTCGAAATGAGTTCGTGTGATCGTGATGCCGGTAGATAATTCGAGTCAGGTAGTTCAAAAAGGAAAGCTATCAAAAGAAAGCAGGTAAAAGAAAATCTTTGGAGAAAAACTGCACTAAAATCATTTTTTACAATTCAGTCGTGAAATTGTTGTGTCCACATTCTTTGCACCTGTCTGTAGCAACGAATAAAAATTTTGACGTTGTTAGGTTATTATTGACAATAATATCACTCATTGACACTGACAGTTGCGATTTGGGCGAAGTTCCGGAGATACAGTTATCAGCCAACTTCATCCGTGAGAATTTTGAGCTACACTGATGCGCGCGCATCTTAAAATTTAACTCTCATCATTTTTTCATAACGCGCCTAAAGAAGTATAACTTCAAAAAGTGATGATCAAGAACCCTCTACAAAACGATTTAAAATTCTAGTCTTAGGAAAAGCCGCAATCATCCATTTTAAAATTTATCATCTCTGTATTTGTTAATTTGGTAAATCTTTCAATGTACAATATATATTTAACACTCAAATCTTATCTATTTGTTAACTTTAGCATTTCTCGTCAACGACATGACAAATACCTAAACCAAACAACTACAGTTACTTTCGCAAAGGGCCTCAGAAGGACCTGCCGCTCGGAGCCTAGCAAATGGGTAATGTCGTCGGCTATATAAATGTTGAATAGTTAATCTTCAGAAGCTCTAGTGTATGTTTAATTGAACAATTTGGATCGTCCTCGCAGAGCAAGGAGGAGGAGCCGAGCGAGGAGGGCTCGGGCGGCGTCACGCGCGCCGGCTACCTGTTCCTCATGGAAAAGAGTGAGTATGACTTCTACTATTATCGCTCCTAATCTATTTAACTGCCCCTTCCTTGGTACTACCTGAGGATTCCTCATCCGAGGGGGAACCAGGGTATTTAAGATTTGTCCAACTAAACACTCCGGTGGCGCGGTTCCCTGCATGCCGCGAGGTCCACAAAAGAAGGGTCGTGACGGTTATTTTAGAGGTAGCGGGGAAGGCGATCCGATACTTAAGTGTGCCACTTGTCGTGTGTCACAGAGGCATTCGGGACGACGACGTGGAACAAACACTACTGCAGCTACGAGAAGAGCTCCCGCATGCTGGCGCTCACGCCCTACAACCAGATCAACGTGAAGACGGTAAGTAGCGCGATGCGAGGTGGTGTGTGGTGGGCACTGGTGGGTGACGAGCATGGCGTGTGTGCAGGTGGGCGTGGGCGAGTGCGTGTGCGTGTGCGGCGCGCGCGCGTGCGCGGAGGGCGTGGAGCGGCGCTTCTGCTGGGAGGCGGTGCCGGCCGAGCGCGACCGCGAGCGCGCGCCGCTGGTGCTGCAGGCGCTGGGCGACGCCGACCGCGCCGCGTGGCTGCGCGCGCTGGACTGCGCGCCGCCGCGCCCGCACCACGTCGCCGACAGCCTGGTCAGTCCACCTCGAGCTCTCTCTCTCTCTCTCTCTCCCTCCTCGTATCACTCGTGCTGCCAGCGCTGGCCGCTCGAGGACTTCCATCCGCTTTCACTTATATGACTCCTCGCTTGTTTTTTGTCATGATCGTCATCGATTCGATGGCCGAATCGTGTGAGTGAACCGTACCGCTCCTGTGCCTCTACCATGAGTTGCTATCGAAACTTACTTTAGTCACTAGCGAGTAAACTACTATCGATACAGTATTTCTCGATAGCAACTGTCAAATTTGTGACTCATGGTACCGAATTTCTATAGCAAACGTTACTCGCTTGTGTTTACATTTCGATAGGTTTTTTACCTATCGACTCTTACTATCGATTTTAGTTCTTTACGTGACCGCTAGTGGCGCTGTACAGATTTGCCATAGAAATGTTTTACGCCGTCGCTAGCGAGTGCTTACGTTAAAAACTCATGGTAAAGGCACTGAAGTATTCATTTCGTAGGCTCCTCTGAGACGTCGTGGCTCCCGATATACGCCTGCGCGGTTCTTTGTCGCGCCGGTGTGCTCTTTTTTAAATATTTATAAGATATATTCTATGTTGTCTCGTTCAAGATTTCCTCAGAAATCGAACACCTATAAGACCTTGGATTCCCCAGGCGAGTATTTCGAGTCCCGACTTCCTCCTAATTTATTTAAACGAACTCTGTTACTTGTACCTTGACGATGACACTACGAAAGATTTGTGATACAAAAATAATAAGCCATGAACACTGCGCAAATATGTCGTGGAACTATGCGTGTATCGTTCTAAACAGAGTTACCCCTACGTTGGGGTCAACATATTGACATGCTATCATCTAGTAGTAACTAAGTATATACTATTTTTAGAATAGCTAAAGAGAAAGGCGAAAGTAAATATTCAAAATCTATTATACTTTGCGTTGTGCCAATTTATCGTCTGCTACTGCATCACGGCCTGGAGTAGTAGCTACAAAACTTACTCTTAAAACTCATTATCCATCATCGACTAAATGCTGACGTCATCGTTCATTCTCTCACAACGCAGCTTATATAAAATAAATAAATAAAGATCTTGTGCTGCACCGAGTTTCACTTGAACGGGGGAATCCCACAATAATCGACGAACATACGATGTTTTCAGAGTAGTAGAGCTCTTAGTGCAGAATCGTTTCTGCCGTGAATAGTAGTGCACTTGTATTACTGTGTTTCGGTTAGAAAGGTAAGGGGGCCGGTGAAATTACAGGCACATGAGACTTCACAACTTCATGTCTCAGGGTCGACAACGCATTGGAATTGCCCCTAGTGTTGCAAATGTCCAGAGGCGGCGGTGACCACTTACCATCAGGTGGACCGTCTGCTTGTTTGTCGGCCCAAGAGGTATAAAAAAAAAACCATGGCGAGCAGTGTTTATTGACGCGTTTTATTACACGCTTTATATTAGCTTCATCTGTATGTATGTATGTTTGTTTGTAACCGACCCCTTTGAGCTCGATTTTATCCTACTTTGAACGATCAGATTTAATTCAAACTTTGCACACCTGTCAAAGACCGATGACAATGCAATAATCCGATTATCCTATTAAGTAGATTCGCCAGGATTAATTAATTTCTTTCCGCTTCCTTTGCATGCGAGTAAGAGAGATAGAGCTAGTGCGCGAACTACGCATGCGTGTAGTTCTAGACTTACTCTTTCGGGCACTCAGCTCAGCACAACCTAGGGCTGTTGATATTTTTAAAAATACCGGGATTTTGATATATCGATATTTTTAAATATATCAATATCGGAGTTCGATATATCGAAAAACATTATCGATATATTTGGCTACTACCATTATTAGGCACTAAAAGATTGATTGTAGAAGCAACTCGTTCAGATCCTACAGATGTAGCAGAAGAAATCAATTATTTAACAGCTATTTCTGAGCTTTCGGGAGTAAAATGCCTACTATCAATCCAAAATGTCAGTGCATTTCAAGACCTTGAAATATTTTGCTGATCTAAATACTGCTTTAATTTAGCAGGTATTGTACCAAAACTCAAAATTATACGTGGACTTTTTTAAAAATTGTTTTTTAGTTCTAATATCATAATTAATAAAAAAAATCAGAAATTGTTGAGTGTCGCTAACTTAATTTTCATAAATAAAATACGGTAGATTAAGTTTACGATGATTTTGTAGATTAAATGAATTATGAAAAAAAAATGTATTTAAAAAAATATCGACCACCGATATCGACATTTCAATATCGAACTATCGATATTCCGAATAATATCGATATTTCGATATATCGATATTTTATCAACAGTCCTAGCACAACCTCGTAGAGACTTTAATATGGTAGTTGCGTCTTATTCCGTATACTTACATATATGTTCCGACAAATGTAATACGCATACTATTATCATTTTATAATATCCATAATATTTTTATAACCGTGATTTACCAAAAAGCACTTCGTATTCACAACAAAACAAAATATTTAGGACAGAAATATCAATTTATTTATTTGCGGAATAAAATTTGGTAACCAGCATGACCTTGGACCTGCAGTCGAGAAGGTCACCAACTTTAAATAAGATGAAATTTTCGGAGAGGGAACCTGAGAAACGGCTACCTCATCCAAGGAAGGCAGCAGGCGCCCGATTTACCCATTTGTCTGATTAGTTACTGCGTCTTGTTCCGCATACATACATACATGTTCCGACAAATCTAATACGCATACTATTATCATTTTATAATATCCATAATATACTGGTAACCGTGATTTACAGAAAAAACTTCGTATTCACAACAAAACAAAATATTCAGGACAGAACTAAATAATTTATAGTTTCAAAAATTTCACTAAAAAATGAAAAATAAATAATAGTTTAAAAAAACTAGAAAACAGGCTTTATATAGAAAACCAAACTAAAAAACAGAAAATAAATTTTAATAAACATTAATTAAGAATACTGTAATTTTTTTTAATAAATATAAGTTATTATTTTTTGTTGTTGAAATAAATAAATAAATTAATTAATAGTATGAAATTTTGCCAAAAAGATCGACACGCAAAAAAAAAATAGTTTGAATAAGAAAAAAAATGTTTTATTTAAAAAAAAGCGGGGGTACTTATGGAGGAGCGAGGTATGAGACTCCTCCATTTAAAAGGGAAGATCTTCCACCAGGCTAGGTGATCATGCCTGGGGACCGCGGTCCAACTGTTGATGTTGGATGCTTGTATATATGTCAAATCCTGAGAGAATCTTGATTGCGCGATGTAGGATTCTGGCGTGTTTCTACTCGTTCATAGATGTCGCCACATCACTGTTGTGCGGGCGTGAAAGATTGTAGGCGTGCTCATAGGTGTCGCCACATACTTTTCAAGATATTATCGAAATGATAATCCTTCTCATATCTGTCAATTAAATATTTATAACTGTTGACACCATGCACCCCGCGCTTTTTTTACAATAAAACATTTTTTTTCTTATTCAAACTATTATTAAATAGTGCATTACATTGTAATACAATACAAACCATGTTTTTTCTGGTTTGTGTTTTGAAATTTTACAATCTCTTTTGCTCAAAAAATGAATACTAATGAGGGTTTCGAAAACGCTTGTTTGGGGCTACATCAATAATTTTAAGACCAGAGAGATGTTTGTGTGTTTATATTGTTTGGGCTTATTTATAAATATAAATAAGCCCAAACAAATGTTTTTGTTTACTCATAATTGAATCGCCAAATCTGTACCGTTCGCTGCAGGTGATCAGTGCGGAGGGCGGCCCCGAGGGCGAGGCGGCGCTGGCGCTGGACGAGGCGGGCTTCGCGTTCGCGCGCCGCCTCATCGCCGTCATCGAGGCGCGCGGCCTGGAGGAGCAGGGCCTGTACAGGTAGCTAGCGGCGGGGGTGGGGGAGGGGGGGGGGGGGGAGCCGGAGGGGGGAGGGGCTCGCACTCACCGCTCGCTCGCGTGTCGCAGGGTGGCGGGCGTGTCGTCCAAGGTGTCGCGGCTGGTGGCGCTGGCGGGCGCGCGGCGGGTGCCGGCGCTGGCGGACGCGCTCGAGTGGGAGACCAAGACGCTGACGTCGGCGCTCAAGAGCTTCCTGCGCGCGCTACCCGACCCGCTGCTCACGCGGCACCTGCACGACCGGTTCATCGCGCTGGCGAGTGAGTAGTGTAGTGTAGTGTAGTGTGGCGGTAGTGGCGGGTGTAGAGCCCTCTGTAACGCAGTGCTCCGTGTACAGAGTGCGAGCGGCGCTCGGAGCGGGCGGCGGGCGTGGCGGCGCTGGTGCGGGCGCTGCCGCCCGCCAACAGGGAGATGCTGCATCTCGTGCTGCACCATCTGCGCAAGTACGTACGCGACACACACACACTTACACTTCCAACACGTATACACACTTCAAATATAACGACTACTTCACGACTCACAGCCAACTAATTACAAGTATCTATCGACGCCGGTAATCACGTACAATCAGTTGAACCCTTGCCTGCCTATATGTTGACTTTAAGCGAAACACGTGCCTCCCGTGCCCGCCCATACACGCCACCCTCCCTCTCCCTCACACACGATCCCTTCATTTGTCAATAACCATCCACCAGGAGCTCCGTGAACAAAACATGGCCAGCTAGGCCTTCCATTCGAGTATGTACTACCCTGATCCCAGTACATCACACCTTATCTAGAAAGGGTGAGTTCTATGGTTCAGTCGACAGTTACACTGTTTCCCAAGCTTTCCTAGTAGTCAGACTATTCCTTTCGTTTTTATTTTTTTACGATAATATCTTGTAAGGTATACAAAGTTTCGTGCTTCAATTTCCCCTAAATACGTTTCCTCGCAACACCGGAGCGTCCGGCACCACATTGTAGTGGAGCCCCAGCGCGCGTGTAGTGTAGCCCTATCAGCTCGAGTAACCCCCACCCCCGCCGGCGCCCGCAGCGTGGCGGCGAAGAGCGACAAGAACCTGATGACGGTGTCCAACCTGGCCGTGTGCTTCGGGCCCACGCTGCTGCGCGCCGAGCGCGAGACCGTCGCCTCCATCCTCGACCTCAAGTTCTACAACGTGCTGGTGGAGACGCTGCTCGAACACTACCCCGACGTGTTCGAGCCGCACCTGCAGCCGCCCGCCGCGCCCGCCGCGCCCGCCGCACTCGCCGCGTCCGCCGCACCGGCCGCACCCGCCGCACCCGCCGCACCCGCCGCACCCGCCGCCCCGCCCGCACACAACGGCATCTTAAGGTATGTGACACATTCTAATCAATTATTCAGCTTAGGCACTTATGGACGTCAAGGCGTGTACTTGCCGCTTTGGAAGGCAACCGACAGTCGCTCGGCAAAGAAAACTAGAGGCTTTGTTCTTACTCACTCGAAAAATTAATTTATCTAATATACAAAACAGACAATAAAAGTAAGCGACTCGATGAGTAAGGCGAGCCGCAGTTACCACCGAAAAATATGTTGAAGTAGTTACTTTAACATATCACGCTCGCAGACATATTATTACCCGGCTTGGCACAAGTAGACGAATTCTAGGGGAACTGTTACAGATTTACCCCCGTTACCGGATTATATTCCTGACAGATTACCCGCGACGCCGATTTATTGTCTTTCTTGTAATAGCAAAAATGTTAATTTTTATCTACTTTATAAGTGAACACCATTAGATGTTGTACAATGTTTTATCGACAAGAGAGTGCTGAAAGAGATGCTTCTAATACCGAACAGCCAAGTGAGACGTCTCAGTCGGCTAATTTAAATTTGAACGATGTTACATATACGGGCTCGTTTTATATATTTTACTAACAACAGGTAGTGTCTAGTATCTGAGGCCTAAGGGGCCATTCAAATATTACGTAAGCAGGTATACATTATTTGTGGGAATCCCCGAAAATGAGTTTCGTTTTCAAGCATAAACAATATGCCATATGTATAAAAAAAGTAAATAATTACGAATGACGTAATCATCATCTAGACCCCCCTACCCCCCATGTCATTAAAAATAAGCAAACCAAAAACCTCCCCCCCCTCATAGTGCTAACGTAATATTTGAACGGCCCCTAAGCACGAACATGTATCGCAAGCGTATCGTCATCGTATCGAGTGCGTAACGTCATTGCGTTGATTTTTGACACAATAAAATCAAATGATAACTGTTTACCAAAAACAGACTACAACGATGCCAAATTCCTAACATATATTAACATGTCACAAGTAGATTTGTACGTCCCTGATGTAGGGTATCTTTAGATGAATGCCTTGCGCCGTACAGGGGCCGTGTCGTAAGGGTAAGGGTAAGCTAGCGGTCGCCACTCGCCAGGTGGCTACAATATTGCCTTTAAAAAATTGTTTGTTGAATTATCTATTCCATCTGGTCAGCCGCCCTGCCCGCCGCGCCTCTGCCAAGGTCTGTATATCGTTTTATTTAGTTATTGTATTTAAAACTTCACACCTGCGATCTTTAAAAGTAACTTTAGTTATCATTACCAGCGATCCTGTGATGTACTTATTAGTGAGTGCATTGTACACATGAAGCTTCCCGAAGAAAGTTTTTAAATGATACACAATTTGGAGATTAATTACCACATTGAACTATATTGCAATGTGCAATTGTATAGGACCGGTTTGCCGAAGTGAATGAAAACGCCGTTATTTTATGTGACATATTAGTCCTAAGATGAAATCTGCACGAATGTTTTATTTGATGTGTTGTTATAATTATTGTGAATGCGACGGTCCAGAGGTACCAATTTACGAGAATCCAAAGTTAATCTGCTTCAATTGTGAGTTTTCTTCGGCAATTTGAATTTGTCTCTCCGCCTACAGAAAATATAACTACTGATAATATCACTGTAACTACATTACTAACTACGTAACTAAATTAAATAAGGTCTCAGAAATCTGTTGAATCTTATGTTATAATTCTCATTCACGAAAAAACGTGGTACCGCAATAGCGCGACATTTTTTTTTAATAAACTACAAGCTTTCGCAATAACACGGTGTTCAAACTCAAATATCATGCTAGTGCTCCGTGCACGCACGTGTACAATAAAAAATAAGAAATCAGAAAGGGGCCACGTGTGTCTGTTTCCGCTGTTCTTACCTTTGTATTTTTGTCAATTGATTTACATCGGGGGCAGCCGGGGACGCGCCCGAACGCGGCCCACTTCCGTAGAAGACGTACCGACTACCGAGTGTAGGCACTGCACTACCGCTCGACCCTGCCTCGTCCGGGTCACAGGTGGGACGGCGACCATTATACAATTAAACTTAATTCACTATTTGCCAGTGCAATTGTTTTTCATTATATCTTAGATCGAACTAGGGTCACGATTCCAGCATTAAATATTAGTTAGTCGCGTGGAGAGGGTTCCTTAACATGAATATTTATGAGAATTGCCATGTTCTTAGATTTCTAATAGGTGTCTAGAATCTGTAAGTAATAACCACTTTAAAAAAATATATAATTAAATGGTCAATTTTCGTCTAATTTCTTAAATACCTTGTAATCATAAATTCTTTTGTATTTATTTAGTCCCTAAAAGTGAGCCCAATAATATTCGAAATCCATTTAATTTATGTAATCGGTCCAGTAAATTCAAAGCAAATTGGCTGCAACCAAACAGATTCACGAGTGATCCTATAAGGGTTTCTTTTTTTTTTCATTCAAGCGCACGGAGCCCTAAAAATTGTCTTGAAGGTGTTAGCGGCAGATGGCTTTTACACTCTTACACAGATAATTCGGTGAGCGCAGAGGGCCCACGGGCGAGGGGAAGTATTACGTTTAGAAAAGTTAATGACTTGATGCAGAATGTAGCCAGGTGCGCGGGGCTCGGTCGGCCCAGTACGGTACAGACGAGGCATGCTCTGAAGGTCAATTCCGCTAAATAACAACCAAGTACTGTCTCCATATAATCTAATTGGAATCAATTTACATTTACGGGACAATATGAACGCTTTTTTTAAAAGGATCAACTTGCTTATTTATGTCGTTTGTTTATGGATTGCTTCGGAATTGATTTTTGACCATAACTTATATAGGAGTTGTCTTACAAAAGTCAAGGTGCTATATTTATTAATTGTCGATGGCCGGGGCCGCCCGCGCCGGCCGGCGATGCGCGCTCGCTCGTCGCAGCTCGCCGCCGGTCGGTGCTCGCGGCGCATCTGTCGCACTTTTTGTGCACCTCACTGCGCGGCTTCACCTCGAACCAATCACTTTGTTAAAGCTACGTGATTGTATAATCAAATATTACTCAAATATAAGCCCTCGATCGAGCGTTATTATGCTTAGTTTATGCGAATAAGGTAGAAATCATTACTAGTAGATTGGGATTAGTAAATTACGGGAGAGACGTCGACAATGGTCACCACCTGTCACGTTAGGCCTTTAAATATCTTGGAGAAATGTGTGTTCCACTACTGAGACTTCTGTCTCTTAGGGGATAGTGGGCGTGAAAGTATACTTTGTAAGTTAGAATGTTGTAATGTTGTCTATTTCAGTTTGTGAGTGTAACGCTGAGAATTGTGAATATTATACCTACATACAGACATTTATGAAAAGAAATATAAGACAAACGCAGGGCTCACGGTATCTCTCCCGGAATATGATCTTTCATAGAGCGCAAGTACATTCATATAATATTGAATTTCTTTGTTCGATCCAAGGAGTAATTAAGACTAGGTCCCGCGCGTTTTTGGGATCGCCGGCAAATATTTGCAAGAAATAATTTGCGAAACTGTATCCAATAGGTACATATTAATAATACTAATATTACAGAGATCGCGAATAGCATACACATCACTGACAATAAACCTTCTAGTTATTATACAGGTATTCCTTACCCATACGATAGTGTGTTTATTGCAAATTAATATACATAAGGATTGCAAAGCGGGCTAAAACCTTGTTTTTAATATAAAAAATCAACTTCAATCATGCTTTGTTGATAAGTTTAATCGAATGAATACATTACTTCGTCCGCACCCTCAACGATTTGAAATAGGTAACGTATATTGTACAACTGTAACAATACGATTTCTTTGATGTACGAACTAATATTAAACACGGATTCGACGAGGGCTTTCATAAATCTTAAATCCGGTCGACCTTAAAAAGGTATCGTAACGGCTGTCGCGCTGACAAAGCGCCCGAGAGTGCGTCGCCGTAGGTACCTGGTGCGTACTACACTGAGGTAAGGGCGCAATAAGATAATGAGCCTCGTCCCCCCGGCCCCTTCCCCGCTCCCCCAGAATCGCGCCGCGCCGGGTGTGGCGGAGGCTGCGTGCGCCGGACAGCTGTTCGCGGCAAAAACTCGCACAAAAAATACAAAGAAGCCTCTCGCCTTATTATCCGCCCTTCACCTCGCCTCGCAGCCATCTCGCCAGCTCGCTCCCCACCTGTACGCCTGAACCCTATCTCCCTCCCCTCAAAACAATAGTATAACCACGGCGGAGGCAAAATAGGAGTACCTTCTTTGTTACTATAAACCCAGGAAGGAAGAAACATACCTTTCAATCAATTCTTGCGGTTGTTTATACATATAATTCAACCTTTAAAAGTGCTCACGTATCTTATGAAAACCAAACCTATCATTTACATATACTGTCACTTACAACATCCCATTGATACCAACTCGATAATTAATTATCGTGTAACTACTTAAACAAACAAATCTCACAATGAGACTAACCCTGAGGTCGCGATTTATGTTTTACATACATTTCGATCCAGTTGACTTTAGTATCAAAATGTTCGATTTGTTTTAATAGTTCAGCATTGTGTCCAGTTCTACTTACATGTATTAAAGAGTACTTTCATGCCCGAAAATTTGAGTATAATTAAAAAGAATCCCGTATTGAAGCACCGACGTGCATAATTGAGAAGGCATAATAATGCAACGTAATGACGGTCGGCACCGGAGCGCGGCGAAACCTTACGAGAGATAAGAATGCGCCGGCAGCTGCGCGTGCGCGCGGAATGTGCACCTGCCGCCCGCGCCGACGCACCACAACACGCCACACGGCACCACGCACCACCACGCACCACCACGCACCTCGGGTACAGGCTGCACTACATGCAGCCCCGTGTGTCCGCTCGTCTTTTCAGTATCTTTTCGCATATGTACTTTCTATTTATAAACATTACGTTAAGTGCAGCAAATACATATCCCGGGTCAACTCTTCACACGCGGCCACGAAACGAACTGTATCGTTTCTGGTCACAATAATTATGCGTATCATTGACGTACTTAAACCTATAATATAAAATATTAGCATCCGCCCCGTGGAGCCACCCGCGTTATTAAAGGATAATAATTATTTATTTTGAGAAAAAAGGTAACCTAGCCCTTACTCAAGATAAACACCAATTTTAATTTCGACCGTTTTGCCGTTATACCATAACGAACAGTTATTAATATTTATTACGGTAACACGAACTAATCGGCTTTCGGGGCGAATACGCGTGTTGCACTCGTATGCAGTGATGGAATGGAAGCCGTGGCGGTGTTGGTGGTGGTGGCGGCAGGTGCGCGGCCACACGTGCACGCGCCGCAGCTGGCGACGCGCGCCAATCACGCCGCGCGCTCGCCCGCATATATAGCGCGCGCATCTCCGTCTGACATCAGTGTACCGCTGCCTGCCTCCCAGCTTCCAGCTCCCTCGGGACTCCGCTCGATGCGAGCCGCACTCGAGTCTCGTGTCGTGTCGTGTCTCACTTCTCAGTCTGTGTGATCGCTTTGTGGTTCGTTCCGTCGCCGCAGCGTCGTGTACCGCGGGGACCATGATCATCTGCCTGTCGGGCTTCGTGATTGCCGGGTCGGTACCGCCGTTTCGATATGCAATAAGTGTTTAAATCTTCAATATTATTGTGCCAAAGTTTATTCACACTCGTAGATGAGGCCCACCTCTGCTCGGTGAATTCGCATAATATTGAATATCTACATGAATAGTTTTGTGTGTCAACAGATGTTACATCGATACTGAGTAAATTACGATCGGCGTAATAATTTTTGTATGGATACATTAGCCTGACTTTCTTCACACTCCGTTATCGGATCCCAAACTAAACGAAAATACTCTATAAATTATTGTGACCAGATAACTGTTTCTTTTTGTTTATGCCACTGATGTGAGAAACAAACTTACGGCCGCCCGATGATATATAACCACCTACTGTATGAGTAGGTACATAAATCTTCCCTGTGCGCCAACCCGACCTTCGGCGTGATAGGGTATCTATCCACCAAGTCGATTGGTCCGTCAAATAATTATAGAATAAAAAAATATATTTAAATGAATTATTATTTTTAGTCGTGTAGCCTCATTCCGAAGGGTAGTCTGTATGAAATTCATCTAAATCCGTTCTAGCGGGTTTGCCTTATAAATAAATATAAATCCACTCTTAATATTTGAGCTAGGAATCGGGAAGGATGTTATTATTCCCAAATGTTCATAACTTTAATATAAATAAATATTCATGAAGTGCCTCCGTTTGTTACAGAACGTCACCGACGTCGATACCGGTCACGTCACGGAATGATATTGTAAGTACACTTTTCATTATTTGTTTATATCTATTTACCTGGTATTTAAGTTTCCTTCAAAACTGTTCACTCACACATCTTTATTATCTTCCAACATGACAATAAGGAGTTCTAACAGCTGTCAATGATTTTAAATACGTTAGTACATATTATTTGCAAAATTGTATGTGAGAAAGGATTCATCCGCATATTTAATATCCGTCTCCCACGTTTTCGTATGAGTTCCCGAGTATGTTACATTTTCCCGGGAAAGTCCAATCCTATGTGTTAATCCAGTCTATGAACTATCTAAACCAAGTTTCACCCAAATCCGATTAGTAGTTTTTGAATGAGAGTAAAAAACACTGGCGACATCTATGAACACGCACGCGAGAATCCTACATGGCGATATCGAAGTTTTCTTAGGATTAGGATATGTACTATAGGTTCCAACATCAACAGTTTAAACCCTGTCCGCAGGCGCGATCTCCTGGCCTGGCGGAAGATTTTCTATTTCAATGGAGGGTCTTATATATACCTCGCCCCTCAATAACACCATCCTTAAAAAGTTTATAACTTTTGTATTTGTAAGATTAAATCCTTATGACATCGATGTAATAAAGTAATGTTTGTTTTGACAGAGCGTAGTGGAGCGCGTAGGCATGGGCATGGGCGTGGGCGGGTGCGAGAGGCTGGTTGGCGTGGGCGTGGGCGTGGGCGTGGGCGTGGGCGCGCGCTACTCGCCGCACCACCACCAGCTGCTTCAGCACTTCGCGCCGCCGCCGCCCGCACACAGAGGTAACACACACTTGACATATAGTTCTTTGCCTTATCCGTGTGATTAGCATATATAATTTTTAAGCAGAATATTTTTTATTTTCTTTAGTAATACCTATGATATGAATGAAATGAAAATATTTTTATTCAAATAGGCCTTTACAAGCACTTATGAATAGTCTAACTTTAATACATGCAGTCTCCTTATCAAAACTGTCGTGTGTTACAGGAGTGGGTCGATCGAGCAGCAGTTCCGCAGAGTCCGTGTCGAGCCACAGCGCGTCGCCGCCGCCCGCGGGGCCGGGGCCGGGGCCCGGGGTGGCGCTGCGGGGGACACACGGGGGGGCCGGGGCCCGCAGCTCGCGGGTCCGCACGCTGTACGCGTGTCTGGGCGAGAGCGAGGGCGAGCTGTCGTTCGAGCCTAACCAGATCATAACGAACGTGTCGGCGTCGGGCGAGCCGGGCTGGCTGCGCGGCTCGCTCAACGGCAAGACGGGCCTCGTGCCTGAGAACTACGTGGAGCCGCTGCCGTAGCCTCGGCCCCCGCCCCCCGGGCCGACTGACCCGCGCCGAACGACGACACCAAATATCATATCGTAGCGTTATGTTGTTGATTATTTTGTACCTATTTGTATATTTTGTAAATAAGAGTTTGTTGATATTTTAACTATTTATATTATACTTTGTTGTGAATTTTGTACCAAATATACTATAATGTATTACGCGATGGCCATTCGTGGATTCCTAACGATAAAGACTCATAAAAAAAAAACTGGTTTCAATCAAATTCCCCCATAACACATTTTGTTCGGGTGCAAGGTTGCGGTGGTATTAAAACTGTTTGTTTGTTATATATTACTTTAATAGCAATAATCACTATACACTTGGTAATGTTAATGTTCAATGTTTAAAGGTTAATGTTAATGTTTATGAATGCACCCGGTCTGACCGATGGTTACTAATGCACTGAAGCATCCACGGACTCCGTGGATAGCGATGTGTTGTTTGTCAGGTGTTCGGTTGCATCGCACCGAACATATTCCGGGGCGGCAAAGATGAGAATGGAATGAGATGAGCTTAAAGACTAATACAAAGATGATAAACAATTTGAACTAAACTAAGGACTTAATGTTCCGTTTTTCTTAAAGATAGGCGAGGACGCTTTGTTTTGTTTCACCACACTAATTTGCACTTCACTATGAGCATTTGGCTGACGGTCAGCCATGTTATGTTGTCGCGCACTAGCACTCACATCACGGACACACTGTAGCTCGATGTCTCGGGAGACAGTGAGGCGTCGCGAGCGACGTCGTCGCCACCGCCACAGCAGTACGGCCGTTGTCACAACCGCCACTACCAGCAAGGTATAATTGATAGTGTAATTATGAATATCATGTGGTGATAGGATTGCACCTATCTCCACGTCGTTGTTCTTCATCTGTTTTATTTGTTTGTGAAGCTCTTGTAAAGCGATATTTATCTCGTCCCCGTCAGTGTTGTTATTGTCTTTTTCGTCCTCGATCGGAAAGCTTACATTGATAATGTGATTCAGCTGATCAATCTTAGGTACATAGATGCTCGGACTTGCAGTTATGTTGTTGTCAAATTTTGTATTGGAGTGTAATGTAAAGTCTTGCCCCTTTATCACACAACCTTGCCCGAGATAAATCACTCCTGCGTTACTGAGTTGTTCGACTGTTACAAAGTCTCCACATATAATTTTAATAGAATAGCTATAACAGCAATAGAACAGATATTCGGAAGGTCCGTTCAACGGTATCCATTGGTTTGTACATATGTTCTGTTCAACTTTACATTTGTTGGTTTCGTGGTTCAAATTGCAATAATTGTTGTCACTGTATAAGTGGTAAATCGGTTTCTTTAGTAGACACATGTAAGTATCTTCTTGTTTTAAACATGTTGACAACTCTTCTGTATTTACTGACATATAGGCGTCCTTTTTAAGGTTAACTGCGATATAGTCGGATACTGGTGTTATGACAGACATATTTTTACCGATTTGTTTGGGAATTGGTAAAATTCTGTACAATTTATATCGATCCCTATTAATGAGCGGAAACGTTATTTCAAACATAAAATATTTTTCAGTCATTCTTGCTTTAATCTTCAACAGGTGATATATTTTGCTGACATCAGTCTGATCGATGGGTAGAGTAATATCGTCAGAAAGTTGCCCGGCGATCACGTTGAGCTCTTGATGGAGCTGTTCAGGAGTTAATAGGTGTATGTTTAACTGACCATGGCGAATGTCAGTCAGAGTATCTAATAACGTGTCTTGAGTTCTTTTCAAGCTTTGAAGTAATGTGGTCGCTGTTAAAGATGTAACTATCTGATTTTGTACTTGACTCATGTTATTCAACGCTGATTGAATCCCATTGGCTATGTTATCCAATTGGCTAAGATGTTTGTGTATATTTTTATGTTGTTTAGTAATAATTTCTTCTGTTCTTTTTAGTAGATTATATTCTGACTCGACAATGGTTGTTTGGTTTTTCCACAACTTTGCTATGTAGTTCTGATTTTGTTTTATAAGTTCAATGTCTTTTGCGTACTGTTCTGCGAAATGTTCATCTAATACTCCGAATAGATAATTAGCTAGGTAGCCGACACCATTGATAAGGCCACGACGCTGTCTGGAGTGTAAGGCAAATTGTTGTGTCATCAGTAGTGTATTATAGTACTGTAATTCGTTGTACTCGTGCTGGAGCTGCGGCACTATCATGTTACAGACACCGCTATCTGTTGTTGAACATGTTTTGTCTAAGTATGTAATTAATTTATTAAATGCGGTTGTCCCTTCCCAGTACGGTGACATGTTATAAAATACAACTAAGGTCCACTTATCCCTTATCAGTTGCATTTTAGCAATCGGATCAGACGATTGATTGTTTCGTAACTTCGAGATATTATATATTCCATATGTATTGCCTATTAGTGTAATAAAAAACATTAATGCTAGAGCCATAGAAACGAAATTGTTTTGACTTGACTCCCGTGTTCGTTTACGACTGTTATTATTTTCTTGTGTCTTATATGTCTGTTCATTCTGTTGTTTATTTGTGTCTTTCTCTTTATTAGATGTGTTAATAGGTAGAAGTGAAAGTTTAATGGTTGGTCTTTTCATAATACCATTTTTTGTTTTTAAAGACACCACTCTAACTAATCCATCTTTTCCAGGGTGGAGTTCGATTACTCTTCCCAAAGCCCATTTTCCTGCTGGAATGTTATCTTCATGGATAACAACCAAATCGCCTTCTTTCATGTTTTGTTTCGGCTTTAACCATTTACTTCTCGTTGTTAATTGACTTAAGTATTCCATTCTCCACTTTTTCCAAATATCTTCTGTTAGTTTCCTAAGTAAATGCCATCTTGTTCTCGCGTCATCTTCTGTTTCAATAACTGTTAATCCTGTTCTCCCTGTTAAAAAGTGTGATGGTGTCAAACATTCAAGGTCTTCGATGTTTTCTGTTAAAGGGCACAGCGGTCTTGAGTTTAAACAAGCCTCGAGCTGAGCGAGGATAGTTGAGAACTCCTCGAAAGTCAGTTTTTGTTCACCGACTACTCGCTTTAGATGGAACTTGAGACTCCTGACTGCTCTTTCCCACAAACCTCCGGCGCTAGGCCAGGATGGGGCGTTAAAGTGCCATTCTATGTTCATTTCTGTTACTTCTGCCAAGAAACTATCGCTGAATATTTGTTGTAGCTGTTCATATTCTGCTTGTAGTATGTTATTTGCTCCCACGAAATTTGTTCCTTGGTCGCTGTAAAGGTGACGCGGGGCTCCTCGCCTTGCCGCCATCCTTCTTAAAGCTGCTAAAAAGGATGTGCTTGTTAAGTCGGATACTAGTTCCAAGTGTACGGCCTTGGTAACCATACAAATGAAAAGTGCCACATAACCTTTTGTTGTTTTTACTCCGCGTCCCTTATTTGATTTTATTTCAACAAATCCCGTATAATCTACACCTGTATGGTAGAAAGGAGAGGCGGGATTGCTTCTCTCTTCAGGCAGGTCACCCATTAATTGATATGTTTTTCGTGTTTCATATTTTCGACATAAAACACATCGTCGTACCTGTTTCTTAGTAGCATGGTTTCCACTTGTTATCCAATACTGTTGACGCAGTTTGGCTAGGGTAACACGTGGCCCACCGTGAAATGTTAGGAGATGGGCTTCATTAATAAGAAGATCAGCTAACCGACACGTATGCGGTATGATCTTCGGATGTTTCATCTCTTCACTCATGTTTGCGTTCTTCAATCTTCCACCTACACGGAGGAGTCCGTTTTGATCAATAAATGGATTTAAATTTAGTAGCTTGCTTTTTGTTCCCACTTTTCCATGTTTACGCAAACTTGTCTACTCTATATAGTCCCCATATGTTTCTGGGTCTAGTTTTTGGGACAAAATGTGTACCACCATCGGATCCCAAGATGTTATGTCAACGCCCAAGTTGCGTATTGCATGTAGAGATTCTAAAGTAGAGTCATGCAATTTCTTTATATGTGTTATTGTCAGCTGTTGCATGTTCGGTAGGCCTAAAAGTATATTCATGTGAGAAGAGAATAATAGCTTTTTGTTGTTATAGCGGTGGTTGAGAATCTCCCAACACACCCTGTAATTATCAGCGCCAATCTGTAAGTGTTGTATAAGCCTTTCGGCTTCTCCTTTAACTTTACCCTTTAAAAACTGCATTTTCTGTGCGTTTGAAAGGGACGGGTTGTTGTGTATTGCTTCTTGGAACAAATCTTTAAAAGATATCCAGTTGTTATAATTACCGCTGAATATAGGTATTTCTAGTTTGGGTGTAGATTTTTCCCTATGAGCAACTGACCACATTTTTATGTTTAGAGCTTTCTTTAAATCGTTATACTGTTTCTCATGTTGGATAAAAGTACTTTCATATTCTCTATTTTCTTCACCTATTTCACAATCTATCTCCCAATGTAGGACATCGATCGCTGACCACCTTGTTTGTAGTGAATTGAGAACGTCTTCGAATTCCCATTTATCGGAAATTGATTCCACGTTGATGTACGAGACTGTTCTCTTGAAAGCCTTAAAGTTAGCTGACTGCTTACGGAGCAGTTCGTTGAGCTTGCTGTTAGTTCTTTGATCAATCATCCTTGACTGATGAGTTTGTTTAGCCAGCTTCTGAGATTGACCTTCTGCCTCTCTCAGTGATTGTTCTCCTGATAACTCCTCATCATCTTTACCTATCGTAGTTTGTTCTTTCATCTCACTGGTGGATGGATTTTCCAAAAGCTTTTGGTACATTTGATTAATAATCGCTTTGATTGCTACATACGACTCGCTTGTTTTTTCATACTCCTTTTTCATAAAATAGGAGTGAGTCTTACTCACTTCTCCTGACAAACGGTCATGGTTAAATTGATACTCCTTCCAATATCCTTCTAAACTATGTAAACAGTTTTTCAAGTACTCGCCTGTTCTTCTTTGAATACCAGCTTTCTTCAAGTTAATACCAATTTTTTCAATATAACTGGCGAGTTCAAGTTGAAGCTCATAAAGCTCTGCCATGTTGTATGTTAATTAAGATATTCAAAATTCAAAACCATTTATTCACTTTAGGCCCTCAGAAGGCACTTATGAAGGTCAAATTTAAAGTTACTGAAGCTACTACCGGTTCGGAAGTCAGCCTTCAACTGAGAAGAACCGGCAAGAAACTCAGCAAGGTTACATTCTTTTTTATTTTATTAAATTCTTTTTTATCTATTCTGACTTTTTGGCTATTTTATAACATCAATTTTACATATTTTTATATTTAACAATTACAAAATACTTAATAAAGCTAACATTCAAAAACAAAAAACAAAAAAAAAAAGAAATAACAAGACTACAAAATAGAAAATGACAATAATTACTTACAACATAAACAAGAAAATTAGAGGTATAATGGAAAGATCTTACTTTTTCTGTTGAATTACCACCGTAGCTTGTTCAGGATTGCTCTCCAATGATACCACTGCAATCCTCACACCACTGTTCACCAACACCAGTTCAACTCACACACAAACACTTTACGCGGCGCGTGTGATTGCTCGAAGGACCACTATGTTCGGGTGCAAGGTTGCGGTGGTATTAAAACTGTTTGTTTGTTATATATTACTTTAATAGCAATAATCACTATACACTTGGTAATGTTAATGTTCAATGTTTAAAGGTTAATGTTAATGTTTATGAATGCACCCGGTCTGACCGATGGTTACTAATGCACTGAAGAATCCACGGACTCCGTGGATAGCGATGTGTTGTTTGTCAGGTGTTCGGTTGCATCGCACCGAACACATTTGTTTTTGTATGCAGTAGTCCCAAGAGCTATGTAGCTTTTTCCATACAAAAGTTAGACTGGTTAAAATATTTTTCTATTATTTCATTGAAAAAGCAAGGTTTAATGATTTAATGTTCCATAAATAGGCAAGCAAGAAATAATCATACACCACATTCGTGTTTTTCTGTATTATATCTCTCGATTGGAATTATGTAAAAAGCCTGCTAAATATTCACTTTCACTCCTAGACTATTCGATACCCAGGTGTACAGTTGCGTACAAGTGTATCAGGGAATAATTTTTAATTGGGGTCGAATACGTTATACAATAAAAGAATTCGAAATAAAATTGGACAAAAAATAAAAAATTATACCCTATCAAAGTATCTTCTCTCTTCGTCTATCTCTCTTACAAAACGAAGTTTTGTGCGTAATTTAAATGGCGATAATGAATCATATGAAATAAATCATGTCCTATAGTAGCGGAATCTTTACTCAAACAGCATATTCATAATATATTTACTAGTTTTAAATTTGAGCATATTAATGCTAGCGATATCTTAAATACTTTTAATTCGCTCAATATGAAAAGTACTGAAGATTTATGGGGCTTATCAGTAACAATCGTAAAATCAATAATAACAGTGATTGCACCGGTTTTGTCAAATATTTTTAATGAATGTATTGATCAGGGTTGTTTTCCTGATTTAATGAAATACAGTAAATTAGTACCTATTTTTAAGTCCGGTTGTAAGGAGAATCCTTCTGATTACAGACCAGTTTCCGTTCTGCCAGCACTTAGTAAATTTTTTGAAAAACTGCTGCTAAATCAAATGTTAGGTCACTTTACTAAGCATAAGGTATTGCATGGCCATCAGTTCGGTTTCACGAAGGGAAGATCTACATCCGATGCGGCAGCTGCAACATTGCTGAGACACATTTATGGCGCATGGGAGGATTCTCAGGATGCGATTGGCATGTTTTGTGATCTATCCAAGGCTTTCGATTGCGTTGACCACCGTACACTACTTCTAAAACTTGACTACTACGGAATTCGTGGAACTGCTCATGATCTTGTTATATCTTATTTATCAAATCGTCAACAAAAGATAGGGATTACTGGCACAACATCCAAGGGCTCTTTAGTCGAAATGGGGGTACCCCAGGGTTCAATTTTAGGTCCATTTTTGTTTTTAGTCTATATAAATGACTTGCCATATGTTGTAAATGATCTCACAGATATTGTCTTGTTTGCTGATGATACATCATTAATTTTTAAAGTTGATAGAAAAGACAAAGATCTATCTGAAGTTAATCACACTATGTCAATTGTCTGTGGGTGGTTTGCTACAAATAATCTATTACTAAATTCAAAGAAAACTAAATGCTTAAGGTTTTCTTTACCGAATGTAGCACAAGTAGATAGCCAAATAATAATAGATGGGAGCCATATTGATCTTGTTAATAAAACGGTATTTTTGGGTCTTACATTAGACAATAAATTGCAGTGGGGACCTCAGGTTGATACTCTAGCTGCTAAGTTAAGTTCGGCTGCATTTGCTGTTAGGAAAATTAAACAATTGACGAATGTTGAGACAGCCAAATTAGTTTATTTTGCATATTTTCATAGCCTCTTGTCCTATGGTATTTTATTTTGGGGAGCAGCAGCGGATATGGAATCAATATTTATTATACAAAAAAGAGCAATTCGTGCAATTTACGGTATGGGACCCCGTGAATCATTAAGAGATTTATTTAAGGAAATAAATATAATGACATTGCCTTCATTATATATTTATGAAAATATAATGTTTATACGTAGAAACATAGGAATGTTTGAGTCAAAATTGGATATCCATAATATTAATACAAGACAAAGGGAGAAGTTAGTTGTTCCATATTTTAGACTAACTAAAGTAAACAAGTCGTTTCTTGGTAATTGTGTTCGATTTTATAATAAGATACCGCTTTCAGTAACCAAAATGTCTGATCATAAATTTAAAAATTATATTAGGAAAGTTTTGAAAGAAAAAGCGTATTACAAGGTGGTTCATTATATTGAAGATAAAAATGTATGGAAATAGCTGCTCTCTGCACAGTGCACCTCTAATTTTCTTGTTTAAGTTGTAAGTTATTATTGTCATTTTCTATTTTGTAGTCTTGTTATTTCTTTTTTTTTTGTTTTGAATGTTAGCTTTATTAAGTATTTTGTAATTGTTAAATATAAAAATATGTAAAATTGATATTATAAAATAGCCAAAAAGTCAGGATAGATAAAAAGAATTTAATAAAATAAAAAAGAATGTAACCTTGCTGAGTTTCTTGCCGGTTCTTCTCAGTTGAAGGCTGACTTCCGAACCGGTAGTAGCTTCAGTAACTTTAAATTTGACCTTCTGTTAAAAGACGAACAAACACTTTCAATTCTTCATTACTTTATTTTACTGCACACTTTGATGATGTTATAAGACTCAACGAAACATTTTTTTTTTTTTTTTTTTTTGAATGGACGAAGGTGTTAGCCTCAGATGGCTCTGACACCCTTACGCGGACAATATCGGTGAGCGCTTAGGGCTCTCAACCGAAATACAAAATTTTTAAGCAACAGCGCACTGAGGGTGCCCCCTGTGGGGTTCGAACCTCGGGCTCAGGGCGTTGCGTGGGGGGCCTTTTTTTTTAAATCAAAGACTTTACTTTATCTGATTATTAGTGGTTCTTTATTTCATAACAATAATAAAACAAAATACTCTACAATGAACATATTAAGGAGAGCGCGGTTTCTTACGTCCACGCCGGCGAGGACGGTAGCGAGGCTGATGGCCTTGTGTGTGTGATGGATGATCGCGAGTTGCAGATTCGGCTGCAGCTGTCTGTGCTTTTGTTATGTCGTCGTCAGACTCGGCGAGGGCGTGCCTCGGTCTGCGAATGCGACTAATGCGGGACGGAGTGTAGGACGCGGCCTGCACAATGAGGGGATTTTTATGGTTTATTGCCCGATCGAAATGGCGGCGACAAGCCCTTTTGATAAATTGCCTGATGGTCGGCAAACCTAAGTCCATGTGGAGATTGAGATTACGCATATACCACGGGGCACCCGTGGCTCTGCGCATGAACTTATTTTGGAGGACTTGGAATCTCTGGATCCGCTTGGGGTCGACGTGTGCAAAAGTTACACACGCGTACGTCATTATGGGGCGTATACACGCGGTATACAGTCTGATTTTGCTTTTGAGGGCCAATTTAGACCTAGCATTAATGAGGAAGTGGAGCCTGCCTAACACGAACGCGGCGCGGTTACGCACCGCGTTAATGTGAGGACCGAAGGAAAGTCTATCATCCAAAGTGACACCTAAATATTTGGCTTGCCTCTCCCAAGGGATAGGCGCGCCGAACATGGTGATGGGTGACGCGGGAAAGGGTCGGTAGGATTCGCGGAAGGCTCTATAAAACAGGATAGCCTGACTTTTGAGGGGATTGATTTCGATTCTCCACTTGCGGAACCACTCGCTTAAGGCGTTGGCTGCGCATTGGAGTCGTTTGCAAAGGAGGGATTCGCTTTTACTTGAAGAGTAAATAGCCGTATCGTCCGCAAACAGGGCCAAGTGAGTGTCACTGGTCCTGGGCATGTCGCTCGTATAGAGCGCAAACAACAGGGGTGACAACACCGAACCCTGCGGGACTCCGGCGCGAATGGGATATGGTGTTGACAGGACGCGCCCCTCGACTCGGTAGCGAAAGTGACGATTCGACAAGAAGTCTCGCAAGATGATAACGAGCCTCGGTGGCACTCCCATTGAGTAAAGCTTAAAAATTAAGCCGTCGTGCCACACTTTGTCAAACGCTTTCGCCACGTCGAAGAAGAGCGCGCCTGTCAATATACCGGTTTGGAATTTACTAGAGATGTGTTCAACGATTCTATGGACTTGTTGAACACAAGAGTGTTTGGTTCGAAAACCAAACTGCTCGTCGGGAATGAGTCTATTAGCATCGGCATATGCTTTAAGTCTGAGATAAATGAGTCTCTCATAAATCTTACCCAAAACATTGAGTAGACTTATGGGACGATAACTGGTGGGCTCGGATCGGGGTTTGCCGGGTTTGCGAATGCCAATGACGTGTGCCACCTTCCACTGTTGTGGAAAGTGGTTGCACGCCAAGGCAGCATTGAAAATGGCCACCAGAAGGGCGATAAGGGTGGGGGGGAAGAGTTTAACTACGCGGTTGGTGATTCGATCCGAGCCAGGGGCTTTACGCGGATGTAAGTCTCGGATGATAGATTTTACCTCGTCAGGAGTAACTAAGGGAATGGGGTCCTCCGCTTCCTCAGTGGCATTGGGGGGGGCGGGGGCGGGGGCGGGAGGGGTTGGGGCGAGTGAGGGAGAAGGAGGTAACGGGAGAGAGATTCTCCGTTCCACTTCAGAAACGACTGCCTCCACGTGACTCGGGTCAACGTGTAGGGAGCTGGGAGTGCACTGAAGCGCCAGGCTGGCGGCTAGGCATTCGGCCTTCTCGTCATCCTCGAACGCGAGCGGGAAATTATTAGGTCTGACAAGGGGGGGCATAGGAGCGACCGTGTCCTTTGTAAAACAACGAGTGAATTGCCAAAATGCTACATGAGAGGGATCGATCTCCTCGATAACTTTTTCCCATCGAGTTTCGCGTACCTCCTCTACACGGGCCTTTATGGCGCGTTGTAGAAAGCGCATGCGAGCTCGTATATGGTCGTACGGTTGTTTGTCATGGATACGCATTATGGCGTTCTTCTCCCTGATCAGTTCACGTACGTCTGCGGGCAATTGCCATTTACGGTCATCCGTATCCGGCACTGTCCGAGAGCAATCGTCAATGTTCGATTGCACGTGACCGGTCAGGGAGTCGATAGCCACAGATACGTCCTGCGCGGTGACTATGTTATCGGGTATGTTATCGAGGTGAACGGAATTGGTGACAGTCTTAAGGCGTTCGCCCAGTCTGTCCCAATTGGTGATGACTTTACTGGGACCACCTCTAGTGGTGGTGTTGTCAAAACGGGGATCTAACGTTCGTGAAGCGAATTCTAATATCACAGGTCTGTGATCAGAGTCTAGCTCGTGCAACACCGATACGCAATGCAAGCGAAGGCTTACGTTACGCAACAGTGCCACATCGAGTATATCCGGGCGGCGTGAAACCGTACCCGGGAAGTGAGTCGGCTCTAAAGGAGCGATCAGATCTATATCTGATGAGTCCAGAATGGATTCTAGTATTTTCCCTCGGGGATTCGTTGCTACGCATTCCCAGAGGGTGTTTTTAGCATTTAGGTCTCCTGCCAGAATGACAGAGGGACCCATTTGCATGAGGGATTCGACGTCACTTTTTAGTAACGTCCTAGGGTTGGCTTCGGTCGAGGATGGCGAGAGATAGGCTGAAATCAGCACTATGGACTCGTGTCCGGTCATGGCGAGCCTACATACTGACACTTCGATGTACCTAAGGTCAGGGGGCGGATCCAGGGGGGAACAGTGCAGGGACTTGTGATAGTAGATCAGCGTCCCTCCGAGCGCTGAGTTGATCCTATCGTTGCGCACTATGTTATAGTTTGCAATTCTAGGATCCCTATGAGAGGGTTTTAGGAATGTCTCCTGCACCAGAAGGAGGTCAAGTTGGTGATCACGCAAGAACGTTGCGATCTCATCGCGTTGACCCCTAATGCCGTTGGCATTGAAGAAACCTATCTTAAGGGATCGGGGCTTTACTCTGCCTAATGGTGTGGAAGCCATTTAGAAGAGTGCGAGATTTTTGACGGCGTTTAGGACGTCCGAATATTGGCTGATGACTTCTATGAGCGCGAAGAAGTCACCTTGATTGGCCTTGATGAGGCCAGCGAACTCATCGACACGCGCGTAGTCGATGGCTTGCGCGAGCCGGCACACAGTAAGGAGGCCCGAACCAGGGGCCACCTTCTGTGCGGGTTTAATGTTGACGGCGCGATTATGGTTTTGGCGCGGCAACGGAGCCGTTGAGGGCCCAGCGGTGGGCTTCGGTACGGTCGCGACGGCGGCGGCGGCGGCGGCGGCGACGGTGGTGGTGGTGGTGGTGGTGGCGCTCACGGGAGCGCCTGCTACGGTGGTAGCGAAGGTGTTGTTTGGCGCGAACGCCGATCTAGGTATGGGGGGGCCTGGAGGGGGGGAGGGAAGCGACTGAGGGTCGCGGTTGAGGTTCCTCCAGGGAGCCAACCTCTGCGGCCGGAGGGCCGTAGTTTCGACGGACATGAGTGGGGGAATGGTGGCCCGTTGAGTGGGCCACGGACGGGTGATTGGGCGAGGGCGAGGGGCCTTAGGGCAACCCTTATAATTGGCCGTGTGGCCGACAGTCTGGCACAGGACGCAGCCCGGCGCCTCGGTGGCCAGCGACACGTCCTTGGGCCGGGGGCACGCGGCCGTGCCGTGATCACCGAGGCACTTGACGCACCTGGGTGTAGCAAAGCAGTGCCTTGCAGAGTGGCCATAAAGTTGGCATCTATGACATTGCGACGGAAAAGCCGTCTTACGGGGAGGTTCGACGTGTATGCCCGATAAGTGGCACACAGTGCGAATTTTAAAAATGGCCTTCGCCGCCTCGCTATTGTCGAGGGTGACGATGACCATGTTATAAGGGACATGAGGGTTTCCTCTGTACATCCGGTGGACGGTCTGTACAGGGAGGGACTGGGAAATGAGTGATTCCTTCACCTCGTCGGTGGGAATCTCTTTGGGGACACCCCGGATTACTACGCGTAATGCGCGTTCCTCGGGAAGAGCGTAGGTGTGGAAAGACACCTTACGCTCTTGGAGAAGCTTAGTGAGGGCCCGGTGGTCGTCCGAGGACGGCACCGTGACCTTAATGCCGGTTTCGGCGGGACGGGCGGAAGTGAAATTGATGTGGTGCTCATTGCACCACTTGGAAATATTGGTCCACTGACCCTTGTCCTGCACGTACAGGGGGGGCGGGGCCGTGGACTTTCGCTTGCCTTTGGCGGTGGCAGAGGCGGGGGCGGGGGCGGGGGCGGACGCGGACGCGGTCGCGGGGGCAGCGCAGCTCGTTTGCGCGGCGGCGACGGGCTGCGTGTCCATCGGGGTTGGGGAGAGGGCGCGGTTAACTACAGCGTCGGCGGGGGTGGGGGAAGGGCACGAAGCTCTCGCCGCTTTCGCGGCGACAGCTTTTGCGGCTTTTTGGCCGCCCCTCTTCCTTTTCCCACCCTTCGGCACCAACGTGTACTCCTCCTCGTTCGAAGAGGAGGATGCGGCGGTGGCGAGGTCGTCGGTGGAGGGGGTACTCGCGGCGGCGGCGGAAACGGGTTCGGGTGCGGGTGCGGGTGCGGGATTCGCGGTTTTCGCGGGGGCGGGGACGGGTGCGGGGTTCGCGGTTTTCGCGGGTTTTGCGCGGGAGGGGGGCACTGAGGGTGCCTCCTCGGAATCGGATTCCGATGCTGATGCTGCGGACATGGGGGATGGGGCGCGTGACGCGGGGTGAGACGGCGGGGGACTCGCGGGGGACGGGATCACATACTGACCCTTGTAGGTTTTGACAAGGTAGCTGTAAACTACCTTGTCTTGGAGAATGTCCTCAATGGACAGGACGGGTTTTTTTGTTGAGTCGGCCATAGTGGCCGCTCTGCCTTAAGGGCCGCGTATTTTAGGGGAATTTATGGGACCTACTCTACCGAAAAAAACTATGTGGTTTCGTACCGGGGCGTTCCAGAGAGAAGAAACCACAAGAAACTTCTGGCAGTCGCCCTACTCTAAACCCTAATACGGAACTATTCCCCGGGTAGGAGCGCCCGGGGATGAGTGATTCCCTCCCGACCGGGTATAGGTCAGGAGGATGTGTCGGCCCTAAGGTGTGAGCCCTAAGCTTGTACACCGCCTGCCAATCTCAATGTGCGGGCGGGCCCTAACAGCCCCGGTGTAGGGATGTTATTGAGCCTCACTCACGGGGAGTGAAGTCTCGCACACCCAAACAAACACCGGAGAATGGGATGATTCGGGATAGGGTAGGGTGGGAGGGGGGAGATAACTGGGGTCGACTAGGGAAGCCCCCAAGGCCGACTGATCCAGTCCCGTCCGGTGTTTGCTTTTTCCTGAGGGGAAAAAGCGAGCGCCCGGGTCACGCTCGAACTAGCTTCGTTAGCACCGTTAGGTATCCGCTAGTTCACCACGTGAAGCGTGGATTTTACTATGAGTGCCTGAGGCGGCGGCCGTCAAAGTGACGGAGGGCGACGATATTAATGCGTTCTGAAAAGAACACGTTAATACGCCTTTTGTGTCTGAGGCGACAATGGGGCGACTGATTAGCGTCGTTCTGAGAAGAACGCGCTAATCGTCTGATTGTCTGAAGCGACAAAGGGTCGACTATTATCGCGTCCTGAAAAGGACACGATAACGTCTCAGCGGCTGATTGACGGTACGCTATGAAAGCGCACCGACAATGCCGGGAGTGTGTGCGGTGCGTGCAGGTGCAGACCGCAGGTAGGCTGGCTTCTCGGAAGCTCGGACGGGCAGTGGGCGCAGCACAAAGGCAGGCGACCGTGCGGCACGGAGGTTCGGCGTAGAGTCACACCAACGAAACATTAATTTAACAGAATATATATATACTACGTGAGAACCAAACCATAGTGCGATGTAAAGTACGAGTAGCGCCATCTAGTATCAAAATAAATCAATATACTGAATCTCACTTAAACATCCTCCCGGGCGAAAACAAAGAAAAATATGATGTACATACATCTGCACTGTAGTAGGTACATGATAATAAAATTACAAAAAAAACTATAACTAAGAAGACTCCAGGGGTAATGGACACAATTTTGCGACTGGTCTTTTAAATGTGTTATTTTTGTATTGTAGAGTAACTACACGAGTTATTCCATCACTACCTGGATGCTTCTGTATAACACGTCCCAAGAGCCATTTTCCAGGAGGTAGCCTTTCATCCTTCACTAAAACAACGGCACCTAACTCAACATCGGGTTGTTGAACACACCATTTATATCGGTGCTGCAAAGTAGTGAGATACTCATTTTGCCATCTTTTCCATAAATGTTGTGTCATACGTTGAATTGTCTGCCAACGGTTGAGACGATTCATCGCAACATCTTCCAAATTATCTTCAATTACTAAGACAGGGGGCTCTCCTATGAGAAAATGACCAGGGGTTAACGGTGTTTCATCTGATGATGAACTTATGACTGTCAGAGGACGTGAATTCACACAAGCTTCGACTTGTGTGAGGAGAGTATAAAACTCTTCGAAAGTAAGAGATGTCTGCCCTATAACTCTTTTGAGATGTCCTTTAACGGACTTGACTCCGGCTTCCCAAAGTCCTCCAAAGTGAGGTAAACTGGGTGGAATAAAGTTCCACGCTGTGTTGTCGTTCGCTAAAAGTTCGGCAATCTCCTTAACAACATTCGATTTTGCATTTCGAAATTGTAAATCTAATTCACGTGAAGCGCCAATGAAATTGGTACCACAATCACTCCACAACTCTCTACAGTGACCGCGACGGGACGAAAATCTTTTAAACGCGGCAATAAAAGCTGAAGTAGTCAAATCACTGACCAACTCCAAGTGGATGGCTTTTGTTACTGTACAAATAAAAAGACATATATAAGCTTTCGAAGTTCGGTTACATCTTCCAGAGAACATTTTTAAAGTAAATGGACCAGCATAGTCAACTCCACTTATACGGAATGGACGATTTTGGTTTAATCTAAATTCAGGTAAATTCCCCATAAAAGGCGCTTTTGGTGCAGCTTTCTGCTTAAAACAAGGAATACATAGATGAATGACTTTTTTAACAACATTTTTTGCATTAACAATCCAATAGCTTTGATTAACAATATTTAAAGTAAGTTGAATACCTCCATGCAACGTCTTCCTATGAGCATCTAAAACAATTAACTTAGTTAAATTACATTTATTAGAGAGAATTATAGGAAATTTTTGATCATAACAGAGTTGGGACTTAGATAGTCTTCCACCCACACGTAATATCGCATCTGTGTCTAAAAAGGGATTTAAATTCGCTATTCGACTGTTCTTTGCATTTAACATCAAACCTTTAGATAATAAGTCAATCTCATTTTTAAAGTAAGTGTTTTGTGACATTTTAATACAAATCATTCTAGCACATTTTAATTCAAATGAAGTTAAATACGGTTCAGGTTTAGTTTTAGTTTGATTTTTACATAGTTTTATAAATTTTAAGCAATATGCTGTAACACGTATTAACTTTAACAAACTAGAATATTTTGTCAAATAAACATAATCAAATTGATGATGTTCTGATGTGCATAGCAAATTCGTAATCTTACGATTAGTTTCAATTTCAGTGTCAGGTATGTCGCAAATCGGGTAATTAATTACATTTTCTTTCAAAAATGCTGGGCCTTCCCACCATAATTTGGTAAGGTCTGTAGGACTGACACCACGTGATGCGCTGTCAGCAGGGTTATCGCCAGACTTAACATGTTGCCACTGATTACTATTGGTAACATTCAAAATTTCAGTTGTGCGATTTGCCACGAACGTTTTCCAAGTATTAGGATTTTTCCGCAGCCATGCCAAAACTATAGTGGAATCGGTCCATGCAAAGCAACAATTTTTATCAATTTTCAGAACTTCTCGTGTATGCTCTAACAACTTTGCTAGAAGTACTGCACCGCAGAGTTCAAGTCTTGGTAGTGTGACTCTTTTTACAGGAGCTACTTTAGTCTTTGCAGTAATTAATCTAACGTCTATACCGTTATTGGTTACAACTCGGACATACAGTACAGCAGCGTAAGCAGTACACGAGGCATCGCAAAACCCATGTAATTGAATGGTATCGTTAGTATTACAAGTACCCAACCATCGAGGCATGTGCACAACATTCATGTTCTTGAGACTAGTATAGTAAGCAAACCATTCATCTTTTAAATTATCAGGTAATAGTTCATCCCAATCTAAACCAGCTAACCATAGTTTTTGCATATAAATTTTGCCAACAATAGTAATAGGTGCTAGCCAGCCTAGAGGGTCAAATGTTTTTGCAATACTCGATAAAACATTTCTTTTTGTTACATTTTCATCATAATTATTTTCTATACTATTAATCTTAAGTTCGAATGTATCACTTTTTGGTTTCCACAATACACCTAATGCTTTTACTGATTCATCTAATTGAATATTCACTGAACTTTGAGACATTTGTTCACTTTTACGAATTTGATCAAGCACTAAATCACTGTTTGACGCCCATTTGTGTAACGGAAATCCACCCTTTTGAAATAGTTCAGTCAGACGCTTTTGTAACTCAATGGCTCTAGTTTCCGTGCATGCTCCAGACATCAAATCGTCCATGTAGAAGTCAGTTCTTAATAATTTAACTTCTTCCCCAAACAGCAGTTCTTCATCATCAGCAAGTTGTAGTAACGTTCGGCATGCAAGGTAAGGAGCACAAGAAGTACCGTAAGTTACTGTAAGTAATCTATATTCTTTCATGTTATCAGTAGGATCTTCACGCCAAATAATTCTTTGGAAATCAGTGTCTTGATGTGAAACTAGTATTTGTCTATACATCTGTTTGATGTCAGCTACTAAAGCGATTTTATGCTGTCTCCATCGAGTAACCAAATCACGTAAGTCTTGCAGCAAGGGAGGACCAGTTAGTAGTTCTTCATTTAACGCTTTCCCATTTTCAGGTTTGGCGCTTCCATCGAAAACTACTCTGAGTTTGGTACTAATACTTGCTTCTCTTAATACTGCGTGATGAGGTAAGTAGTATACTTTTTTCTTAGGTGTCTGTGTATTATCGTTTTTAATGTATTCTTTCTTTTCAGATTCTACGTGTTCTTCGTGTATCAATTCCATGTGACCCAGTAATTCGTATTGTTTCATAAATTTACAATACTCTTCTTTCAATTCAGGTCGATGTATGAATTTCTTTTCCATTTGTTGCAATCGTCGGACTGCGAGTGGTTTAGAATCTCCTATCTTTGGATCATCTTCATTCTCAAAAGGTAATCGAACTTCATATCTCCCATCAGGATTTCTTTTGTGTGTATTTTTATAATTTTCTTCACACTGTCTTTCCAGTTTAGTCATTAGTTTCTTGGTTGGTTGTTCCTCTAATTCCCAAAATCTTCGAAGTAAATAATCTACTTCTACTTCACAATGATTAACAACAAATTGCCGTGGTTGGGAATTTATCTTCGATATCTTTCCAGATATTAGCCACCCAAGATGAGAGTTGACAGCTATCAGAGATTTGTGCCTGCGAATCCCTTCTTTAAGTATATCACTATGGACGTCGGCACCAAGGAGAATATCAATAAAACCTGGCTTGTAAAAATCTGGATCAGCTAATTCCAGTTTTTCAGAGGTTGTCCAGCAATTTATGTCATATTCTTGCGATGGTAATAATGATGTGAGTCGTCTAAGCACATATGCTTCAGTATAAATCATAGGTGTCAAACTTCTTACAGAGTGAAACTTCAGTGTAGTCGTTGCCTTAGAAGTTATTGTTTTGTTTTCTTCAATTCCTGAAATTCTTCCAAATGCTTTCTTTTTATCAAGACCAAGTAGTTGTGTGGCTGCTTCCGTTATAAACGACGCTTGTGATCCCGGATCAATTAAAGCTCTGAGGTAATGAGTACTTCCATCTTTAGAAATAATGGCTATGCGTGCAGTAGCCAACAGCACATCTTGGTTGTTACTCATTTCGTTTTTCATGCTAAGTAGTGATTTTTCCTCAGATTGTGTGGTTTCGGGAGTTTCTGGTGCTGCAGTCGTCTTCATAAGGTAAGTGTTATGAAGCAAGGTGTGATGACGTCGACCACATTTCTTGCAACATATCGGTTGTCTGCAACTAGTTACGGTGTGACCCTTAACTAAGCAGTTGAAGCAGATTCCATTCTTTCTTGCGAAGTCTTGTCTTTGTGCAACCTCTAAGTTAGCGAAGTCTTTGCAGTAACATATGTAATGCCCTTGTGTGCAGTATGAGCAAGTAGTGTTTATTTCTGTTGCAAATGTTTTTATAGGAGCAACGGGTTTTGAATAAAAATTTGATTTCGGAACATTGAATTGCGGTTTATTAAAATCTCGTTGTGGCTTAGACTGTTGCTTGTTCGTAGACTCAATCATCTCGATTGTCCTAAATCGACTTTCTAAGTAAGATGCAAAATCTTTAAAAGTGGGTACATTCTGTGATGAACCAAGTGACTGTTCCCAAAGTTTGTGTGATTCATTGTCTAATTTGGAAACAACAATATGAACAACAATTGCATCCCAAGAAGAGGTATCTATCTCCAGATTGTCTAGTGAATTCAAACATTCCCTGGTGGTATCAAGCAACTCTTTAATACCATGACCATTTTCTGTTAGTAACCCTCGTTGATGCAATAAACGATTGAGAATTGTTTTAACTATTATTCTCTTATTGTTGAATCTGTTTTCAATCGCTTCCCACGCCTTATCGTAGTTCGCTTCGGTTACAGCTAAATGTTTCAACAACTGGTCTGCTTCACCACAAAGACTAGATCGCAAATAATGATGCTTTTCTACTTTTGACAGATTTGCATCATTATGAATAAGTGAGCGAAATAAGTCACGAAAACCCATCCAGTCATTATAGTTTCCCGAAAACTTAGGCAACGATATAGGTGGTAATTTAGACTTTGGTTTAGAAATGTGTTTGCATTCAGATGATGTATCTTTAGTATCTGTCGATTTCTCATCACTCTTTGATATCTCAATAATGTGGTCTTTTATAAACGATTTTAGATCTAAGTAATTATCTTCAGCCTTTTGAAAATATGTATCCGCATCATAACTTATCTTCTTTAAAGTTTCTTCATTTAATGACGTTATTATTTCATCGTGTTGTTCTGTATATTTTTTCCAAATGTCCTCTTAAGTCTCAAGTCGCGTTTCCAAATAACCACGTGTTAAACGCGTCTTTGGGCTCTTTTTAGTGTTCGTATACAGACTTTCTAATCTTTGGAAGAGTAACTTTTGTGTAATACAAAGTTCCGACATCTTTAAATTTCCCAAGATTTTATTTTCTAAGTTCGTAATCAATAAATTATTCTGTGTTGTAAATTTTCAGAGTTCTATTTATTATGAGTAATTTTTCTAAGTCCAATATTTGAGAGATTTTTTCTAAGTGCCGTAATCAGTAAGTATTCTAAGTCCACTAATGAGTAAAAAGTTAAAGTCCAATCAGCTATGAAACTTCTAAGTGTTTGTTTAACACTTAATCACATAGTCAATTGTACATACCAAGAATCCGTTATAGCACCTACTGACACTTCACAAATTCACAAGACTTAGCCCTAATCACTCACTGTTGTTAATCCGGCTCGAAGGACCAATGTTAAAAGACGAACAAACACTTTCAATTCTTCATTACTTTATTTTACTGCACACTTTGATGATGTTATAAGACTCAACGAAACATTTTTTTTTTTTTTTTTGAATGGACGAAGGTGTTAGCCTCAGATGGCTGACACTCTTACGCGGACAATATCGGTGAGCGCTTAGGGCTCTCAACCGAAATCAACGAAACATTAATTTAACAGAATATATATATACTACGTGAGAACCAAACCATAGTGCGATGTAAAGTACGAGTAGCGCCATCTAGTATCAAAATAAATCAATATACTGAATCTCACTTAAACACCTTCATAAGTGCCTTCTGAGGGCCTAAACTGAATAAATGGTTTTGAATTTTAAATTGATACTGAGTCGTGAGATCACTTCTCTGTATTTCCCTCTCACTCCAATTGAGACTTTTAAACATTCAAATCATTCTCATTTTTGAAGATATTAAAAAACTATTTGTACCAGGCTATTTGTAAGGTAAAAATATGTACTTGAAATTAAAAAAAGTTTTAATTTATTTTTCTAGGAACCTGTTTTTTTATCCTTTGTACTCATGATACTAAAATACGTAAGTTTTTCCGAATAGATTTTATTTAGAATAATTTAATATTAAGACAGTTCAAAGTTTTAAAACAATTTAATAAAGATATCATAAGTATTTTCTACTCGCCTGTGCAAGAGTATAGAGAAATTTCTTACATCAATAACTTTTGAACCAGGACGCGACAAAATCTGGGATTCGGGGACAAAATTGGACAAATTAGGGACAAATTCTGGAAGCAAACAGATCTTCGCCAGGTGCTCTAGTTTTCGAGATATGACTGGGCCACCTAAAAACCCTTATAACTTTTGAACCGGGGCGCGACAAAATCTGATATTCGAGGACAAATTAGCGACAGACTTTGAATTCAAATCCGTGACGGTGGCCCTGCCAGGAAGTGCCACACGAGTCTGCACTTAGCAGTGCAGTCAGAGATAGTATCCGTTAAGAGTACATATACACCAACACATGAACAACTTCAAGGCAGTGGCTACCGGAGGCCTAGACCGGGCAGTGCCCCGGAGCCCCCAAGCTCAGGGAGCCCCTCGGACTCTGCCTTACAAACAATGGCGTAGCTAGATACCGGAGGGCTAGACGGGGCAGAACCGAGGGGCCCCCAAGCTTCGGCTGGGGGACGAAACATTTTAAATAGTTTAGTTGGGGCCCTACTAATTTTTTTGCCCCAGGCCCCTAGCGACGCCACTGCTTCAAGGGGCATCTACGTGTTGGATCTGTACCCCCACGCACGCCTTCCAAATGGACCGGGCCTCGAGCGAAACTCGGGATAGAGGGCGTAAACAATTGGACAAACAATTTTTTTTTAAATTTATTTGTGATAAAGAATATAACATTACACAATAAAAACGTTTTATGTAATTACATTTTTGAGTCAGCCACATGCATATTAAACCTATTGTGGTTCGTAATCTTAACACAAATAAATATCTGGTAATTTCTTCACAATCCAAAGGTAAGCAAAGTACTATGGGAGTTAGATAGCCGATGTACTACATTTGAAATATTTAATATACTTATAAAGAAACACTTAGCCACCGAACAAAGAAATTAATGTGCATAAAATTCATGGCAAAACATTGAAGACAGATTTTTACATGGGATACACTCGTTGATATAACGCTTAACGTAAACAGTGGTGTGCTTCAAGCTATCCGCCGGCCATTGCGGGTGTACCGTGCCGGCTCGCGCGCGGGCGGCCCTGCGACGTCGATGTCGAGTTTTATTACTCATAAGTAACATTTACTTTTCTAATCATATCACAAGTTCTGTTAGCCATGACGTATCATAAAGATCGAGGAAACAGACGAATTCAGGAATATATACACATTTTTGATATTTCTAGCGACACCACCGAGCGGTACACGTCCACTCGGACGTACCCTCGATTCGTCCTCCGAATATATTATCACTCGTCACTCATCATTAAAACAATATTGCACCGGACCGACATTCACTCCTCGTCGACATTCCTTCCGACCGGTCGGCCGCCGTCGTCCACTCGGGCCGGGCTAGGCCCGCGCGTCGAGGGGCCGGGGCGGACGCGCTCGGTCGACGAGACCGGAGACCCTGCAGAGACCGTCGAGTGGCACTCCGCACTAGCTGCTGGGCTCCTCCGCGTCCGGCCGCCGCGCCTCGCCCGCCGCCGCCGCCAGCCGCTCCAGGCGGCGCGAGTCGGCGGCGCGCACCACGCGCAGCAGCGCCGCGTACTTGTCCTGCAGCGCGCGCAGCCGGGCCGCGCCCTCCTCCGCCGCCAGCCGCGTGCCGCGCTTCAGCTCCGCCACCGCCGCGTCGCGCGCGCCCAGCGCCGTCTCCAGCTCGTGCGCGCGCGCCGACGCGGCCTCCGCGCGCGCCGTGGCGGCCTCCGCCTCGGCCTCCGCGCGCGCGCACGCCGCCCGCAGCGCGCGCTCGCCGGCCGCGGCGGCGGCGGCGGCGGCGGCGGCCGCGGCGGCGCCCCGGGCCTCCCCGCCGGCCGCGCGCGCCCCGCCGAGCCGCGCCTCGCGCTCCGCCAGCACGAGCAGCTCGCGACGCAGGCGGCGCACGTGGTCGGCGCGCCGGTCGGCGGCCAGCGCGGCGCGCGCGAGGGCCTCCACGTGGCGCGCGGCCTCGAAGGACTCCCCGCGCGTGCGCTGCAGCTCGGCCGCGTCCAGCGCGCTCTGCGCGTCGGCCTCGGCGCGCGCGGCCTCGGCGCGCAGGCGGGCGGCGCGCTCGGCGGCCAACGCGACCTCGAGCGCGGCCTCGGCGGGGTCGGGGGCGGGCGCGAGGCCGGCGGGGCCGGGGGCGGGCGTGGGGTCGCGGGCGAGGCGGGCCCGCAGCAGGTCCCGCTCGCGGGTGGCGGTGCGGACGTGCTCGCGCAGGGCTATGTTGGTGAGCTCGAGCGCGCGCATCTGGCGGCAGCGGCCGAGCAGGCGGCGGTTGCGCTCGGCGTGGGCCTCGCGACGCCAGCGCTCGTACATGAGCTGCGCATGCACCAGCTCCAGCTGCTCGGCCAGCTCGGAGGCCGAGGCGAGGCCGGGGCCGGGGCCGGAGCCGGTGCCGGAGGCGGACCCGCGCCCCGAGCCCGAGTACAGCTCCGACAGGTACGTGTCGAGGCGATCGCACGGCGTACTCGTCTGATGTAAAGATGATGATGAGAAGATTTGAACTTTCATTAAAAATAAACGCAAAACTGCAGAGACCATACCCAGTGTTATGTTCATGAACGAAAAAAAATTTACTACCCCCGCTTCAATTTGCAATGCTTTTGCAGATTACATTTCATCTGTATACACAACTAGCGATACTATACCTCCAAATGTTATTAACACAAACTGCTCTGAAAATATGATTAATACATTGTGTAATTCAAAACCATTTATTCAGTTTAGGCCCTCAGAAGGCACTTATGAAGGTCAAATTTAAAGTTACTGAAGCTACTTCATATGTTTCATTATCACCGGTTTCTATTGAAAGACACCTAAAACGCCTAGATAAAAGAAAAGGTCCAGGTCCTGATAGCATTCCAGCGCTGTTTTTAAGTAACTGTGCAAGTAGTCTTTCATATCCTCTTAGTATTGATATATATTTAATATATTTGATTTTTCAATATCTACAGGCACCTTCCCAACACCATGGAAAATTGCTAATATCGTTCCAATTACCATAGTAGGAAATTCTTCAAATATCCGCAACTATCGACCCATATCATTGTTGTCCAGTCTTGGTAAAATTTTTGAGTTGTTGACATGTCCACTCCTTACTAACCATATTAAGTCAATCATAGTTCCTCAACAGCATGGATTTCGTACTAATATGTCTACTGTCACAAATCTAGCTAGCTACGTTTCAGATCTAACGAAAGAATTAGACAAAGGTCATCAAGTGGACGCAATTTACACCGACATAAGTAAAGCTTTCGATAAGGTCGACCATGCCTTACTATTACATAAGCTCAGCAAAATCTGTATTCATGGGAGACTACTGGAATGGTTTTCGTCTTATTTAAATACCAGATCCAAAAAAATTTTAGTTTGTGGGCATGAATCCACTTCAGGTGTTCCCCAAGTATCACACTTTATTTTTAGTTTTCATAAACGATATGACGGCGGTCATAAAAAACTCAAAATTCTCCTTATTTGCAGATGACCTAAAGATCTATAAAACTATCCACAACTCTTCTGATTCTCAATCTCTTCAGGACGATCTTAATGGCATATTGGCTTGGTGTTCCAAAAATAAACCGCTATTAAATTTAGACAAATGTAAGCATATCAAATTCACAAAAAAGATAATGCCCCTGATTACATCGTACTTCATAAGCTCCACTATCTTGGATAATGTGGGTTCCATAAGAGACCTTGGAATTATCCTGGATAGTAAACTATCTTTTATTGAACACTTTGATTTTATAGTAACCAAATCATATAAATTATTGGGGTTTCTTTGGCGAAATTGCAGGATTTTTAAAAACATTTTCACCTTTATATCTACTTTCTTTGCCTTAGTTCGGAGCACTTTGGAATACTGCTCTAGTATCTGGAACCCTTACTACAAAAACCATATCAACAGGATTGAGAGAATTCAAAAGAGATTCATGTTTTTCCTTACAGTCCATCAAAGAAAACAGCTTAAATTACTATCGTACGGGGCTAGATTAATAAAACACTTTAATATGATATCTCTGCAGGACCGCCGCTGGGTTATGGATCAAGTTTTATTGTACAAGACTGCCCTCAGTTACTTGCCGAAATCTATTTTACCGTCCCTCGTCCAAATTTCAGAATAATTAACTTTAAGCCTTTCACAGTGAATAGGTTTAGAACCAATGTCGGAGTAAATAGCATTTTTACAAGACTTTGTAACGAGCACAATAGTAGATTGTATCATAAGGGAGCAAAATAATATTTTTACGGCGAGGGCGTTTTTTTGAATCCAGAGCGAAGTGAGAGATTCTTTAGTTGAATCCTGAACGTAGCGAGGGATTCAAAGTACGTCGCCCGAGACAAAAATATTTTGCACCCGAGTGATACACTATACTTTTCATCACTATCTATGAGAAAATGCGCCTCATATTTTATTGTAATATTGTTATCTAATAAAACATAGAGTAACAACTAAATTAAAATTGAATAGTATCTAATAATAAAACAACTAAAAATTTATATTTACATTTGAGACATTTTCGCAATTATGAAAATTTATTATTAATGGAATAGAGATTGTTTTTTTATTCAGCTGGCGGCGCGACTATGGGCCGTCGTACCAGCCAGTCTTTATTCAAACCATATTTGCGTTCGATTTCTTTGGCGCTGAACACTAAGATGTTACAAATTCAAAAAGTGCGCCGCAAAGATAATTGCGGTGCACTTATAAAGTGGATTAAAAACTCATTACTGCCCGCTAAAGGTTTCTTATAGAAAACACCACCTTTGGGTGCACTTAAAGGCGAACCAAGTTATCCTTTTCGAATAGATGGGATGAAATAGAATTTACAAGACTCATAAAACAGACTTATTATCTTGTTCTTGTACAAATTATAAAATATTTCTTTTAAGTTTAGTATGTTAAAAATTTGTTATTACTAAGTCGTTTACTTACTTTTTGTTCCCGCACTACACTAATTTAAATTGGTTTTAATAGCATGCTGTGTTTGCCTTTAATTGTATTTGCACGATGATCGTGCTTATGTCAATTGTGATTTTTACTATGAGAGATTGTGTAATATACGTTGGTAAGCCTTCCAAAGCATATATGCAAACAGTAAAGCTAAAATCAAACTAGAAAAGAAAACAAATAACAATTGAAAAAGAGGTCCGTCAACGAGATCCAGTATCGCCTAAGCTATTCTCAACGACAAATATGGGCTGACAATCAATGGCGAGAATCTGTCTGACCTGAGTCTCGTAGATGACCCTGTGGTAATCTCAACATCAAAGGAAGAGCTTCAAACAATGTTAAATTACCTAGAAAAAGAGAGCCGCAAGGCAGGACTAAGCATGAACATGGAAAAGCCTGTAAGACAAATAAGAACTACAACGATTAGGAAACACACGAGATGTCACAATAACCATCAAAAAGCTGAAGTGGAATTAGGCAGGCCATACTATCAGAGGAATAGACAAGCGGTCGAAATGAAGCTCCTACGTGCGTACTTGAGTACACACAATACAAAATTATAGAAAATAAATAGGGACCGACCTGGCGGACCGACTCGTCCGGGAGAGTCTTATAAAAATCGGCCATCACAAATTCGTAGGGTTCCGGCCACGTGTCCACCGTCTGCACCGCCACCGTCTGGCAGCGGCCCCCGCGCGGCTCCGGGCCCGCCGAGGCGGAGCGGCGCGCCGGGGCCGAGCGGGCCGCCGGCCGGGGCAGCGGGGCCGGCCGCAGCGGGGCGCGCGCCGGCCGGGCCCCGCCGCGCTCGGGCTCGGGCCGCTCGGGCCACGCGGGCGCGGGCGCGGGGGCGGCGCGCGCCGTCAGCTCCAGCACCTCGCGGTCCTCCACGTTGAGCGCGTCGGCGTCGGGCGGCGGCGCGGCGCGCGGGCGCGGGCGGCTGGGCTCGGGCCGCGCCACGAGCGGGCCCGCGGGCGGCGCGGCGGCCAGCGGCACGGGCGAGTCGGCCGCGCGGCGCTCGTGCGCCACCCGCGCCAGGCGCGCCGCGTACCCGTCCAGCGCCCCGCCCGCCAGCGGCGACGGCTCCTTGCGCGGCGGCGACGCGGGCCGCGAGCGCCGCCCGATGGCGCGCACGGCGCCCGACTCCGCGGGGAAGCGGAAGTGCGCGCGCGTCTCCCGCGCGGGCGTGTTCTCGGGCGTGGCCTCGACGGCGGCCTCGGGCGGCTCGGCGGCGTCCGCGTCGGCCGGCAGCGGCGTCGGCGGCGCCGAGTCCGCGCCGCAGCGGTCGGCGAGCGCGAACCACGGCTCGGCGCCGGGGCGCAGCGCCGAGGCGGCGCGCGCGGCGTGGGCCCCCGAGCCGGGCGCGGGCGAGGCGGGCGCGGGCGGCGCGGCGGGCGGCGCGGGCGGCGCGGGCGGCGGCGAGGGCGGCGGCGAGGCGTCGGCCAGCGCGGCGCAGGGCTCCAGGCGCGGCCAGCGCGCGGGGTCGGCCTCGCGCGGGCGGGAGCCGGTGAGCAGCGCGGGGTGCAGGCGCACGGAGTCGGCCAGCTGCGCCACGGCGCGCTCCCAGGGCTCGCGCGCGGCGGGCGGCAGCTCGGCGCCCTGCGCCCGCAGCGCGTCCAGCAGCGTGCAGGGGTGCGTGGCGTAGAGCGCGCGGAACAGCGCCAGCTGCGCCAGCTGCAGGTGCGGGTGCGCGGGCGGGTCGGGCGCGAGCGCGAGCGCGGGGTGCAGCAGCGCGTCGGCCAGGTCGGCGGCGTGCGCGGTGGCCAGCGCGGGCGCGGCGGGCAGCAGCGCGGCCAGCGCCAGCAGCGCGTGCAGCAGCGGCACGGGGTCGCGCTCGCTGCGGGCGGCGCGCAGCAGGTCGCGCAGCGCGGCGTGGGCGGGCAGGCGGTGCAGCCAGGGCGGGCGGCGCGCGACGAGCGGCGCCAGGGCGGCGAGCGCGTGGTGGCGGGCGGGCCGCTCGCCGCGCAGCTGGTCCTGCAGGGCGTCGAGCAGGTGGCGCGCGTGCAGGTCGGGCGCGCGCGCCAGCAGGTCGAGCGCGCGCGCGGAGCCGGTGCGCGCGTGGTAGTGCAGCAGCGCGCGCGTGAGCCAGGGCTCGCGGACGCACGAGTACAGCGCGGCCAGCGCGTCGGCCGAGTCGCGCGCTCCGGCCGCGCCGCCCTCGAGGAGGGCGAACACCTCGTCCGCTTCGCAGGCGGCGAGCATCTCCGAACGCCTGTCGGAACGGTTACTTTTTGTCACCTGGCCATCGTCGGTGCTGGTGTTTTATATAAGCGTTGTGTGAATAATTCATTATACAAAATTTGTAATGGCGACTATACCAAATATTGTTTTTTAATCCTACCCACAACGAATAATTACCAATAAAAGACGTGTACACCTGTTATTAATGTATGTTCTAGATGTTATAACCTTATGTATGGATCTTATAATTGTAGTGTACATATATTGTTGATGTACCTATTACATAAATAAATTATAGCGTAGCTGTATCTACGTCAGTAAAAAAACTTTTTTTTTTTTTTTTTTTTTAAAAACTATATTTAGTTTCTGTAAACCTTATTTTATGTCCTAACTTCATTCCCATCGTTCTTCTTTGAAAGTAGCTACGAATATCAACGCCCAACCTCTCAATCGAGAGAGTTGTGATTAGATATAACTATTATAGGCCATATTATGATTTATATAAAAGGGTACACCGACAACATATGTACACCACAATTATAAGATCCATACATGTTATTAAATCTACATCATAAATGAAGAACAGTTGTGCTCGGCTACAATAGTATGGATTATAATACATAATATAATTTTTAAAAAAGTTTTTTATTTCAGACGACATTGCGATTGACCTCAATCACACCTGATGGTAAGTGAAGATGAGGCCGAAGATGGAGCTCGCTTTCCCGTTAGTAGCCTATTCACTCTATTCTTAAAGAGTCCCAAGTTGTAAGTTTCTGGGAACACAGACGAGGGGAGAGAATTCCAATCTTTAGCTGTGCGCGCGCATGAGGAGGGAAGCTGCAAAGCGCTTCGTGCGAATTGGTGGTATGTCTACAACATAAGGGTGAAAACTCTCCCCACACAGCTATCACCGATAATGTTCCACAACACAAATCATTTAAGAAACATTCTCATCCATCATGGTTCAAAATTGACAAACTCGTTAAAAGAAAAGGATAAAATTAGGCATAGATATTGCTAGTTCAAAGGTCGCCGAATTGTAATAACCTGTTGTTTCCAATGTTGGAATGACATAAAAGCGTCGAACGGTTCCGAAATCACAAATCTATTCGCCGTGCAATTTAGTTACGGAAGTATATGAAAATACCAAAATAAATATTTTTTATACTCATATTAATATAGCTGACCCACTGGTCCAAAACTGGATCGGCTCTGTGCATAATTCGATTATATGAAAGACTGGTATTTTGGAAGTTAAATTGAATTGACATTCCCAAAGGTTCAGGGCCAGATGAGATACCACCTTAGTTTTTTAAAAGTTGTTCTAAATTATTGTGTTACCCCCTAACTGTATTTATTAACAAATCTTTAAGTTTTGGATCCTACCTTCAAGAATAGAAAAAAGGTAGAATTATTCCCATAAACAGAAAGTCTACATTCATAACATGAAAATGTATACACCCATCTATTTCATTAATTTATATCATCAGTCTCAAAATTATTCGACCCCACAAGAGCTTGGTTACAGTGATTTAACATGGGTTATGTGTCGGGAAATAGCTAATACTGTGGATGAGGGGTCAAGTGATTCAAAATACACTGACATTTCCAACGACATTAACAAGGTTAATCATATGTAATAAATAAACTGTATACAAAAATCGTATGGCATTAACAGCAAGCTGGTATCCATTATAACAGCTTGCTGCTTATTTATGTCCTAGCTTAACACTTTTACTGCTAAGTTAAATAAATAATTACTTGTGTTGTTAGGATGGCTTCATTAACTCTATAATCTAGTATATACATAATATATAAATGTATACAATAAGCTGTTACTTTGATGTTTGTCACACATAGTCACCTGATCCAGAATTAAGCAGAGCTTGTACTATAGCACTCCAATAAATAATTAATATCTCATCTTACTTTATAATATTCTTTAAACTTCATATTGTCAATGCAAAACTGTACGTTCAGTATCCACTAGCTCCCTTATGGGTGATATGATTTGAATAAAATTTGGTAGAGCTACCAATGAACTGTGTATATAACAGGATACTTTTATCCTCGGAAGCAGATAGAAGCTAGTACGTATATATATGTACTAGGTTTAAATACATACTTGTAAAGCACCCACCCAGACACAGAGCAAATAGACATGTTCGAGCACACAATTGTTTGTTGTGCATGGACATCAAACTCAGACCTGTGGCAGCCTAACATCAACACATTTGGACTTAAGATTAAATCTTAGAATATTGAGACCTTAATTTTAATATCTTATGTGAAAAAAGCACTACATAATTTTTTTTTTATTTAAACCTAATAAAATATTTATTTTTACAAACTTTTATTTAATTTGCAATGTATGTTAGTTTGTATAGGTCAAATCTTTCGAGTCACATTTGAGCCACATCCTCTATAGACTTTGTAATTTGACATGTTCTACAGTTCTAAAAACAATTCACTAAAATAATAAAAATAACTTGATGCTTCAACCAGGATTGTCACCTTATGAGGACACTCTTCAATGGTTAGTGCCGTGGACATGATGGCATGACCTTTCATATCAATATACAATTGTATAATATAATAACATTATGGGTTTGCTTTCGTATGATTTATTTTCAAATACCTATGATTATGTAGTTTAATTACTCAACATTCTCATACACATGTAAAATTGAAAACTCAAACATTTGTTACATCACTAATGCTCAACAAAATAATCTACACCACTTAGTAAGTTACAACAAAGTTAACTTTAGCACTACCATGAAATTTCTGATGAAATTTATTACAATAATCATAAACCAATTTGAATGATGAGAAAGTTACTTTCAAATAATAAATAAATAGAATGAAAAAGAATTATATACTAGCTTTTATTTAAATGCTCAGAAAAGAGGAAAACAAACTTTGAAAAAGATTAATCTGCAAAGTCACATTTGCCTAAATAAAATCTTATTAAATCCTATACACCAATAATATATCAATTCATCATATTATTAAGACTTCCAGTAAAGAGTACATTTTCTAAAGTGATAGGCTTATAAGTATTTTTGTCAAACATGGAGAGAGTATGCATGATAATTTATACCCTCATAGGCTATCATAAATAGATGTGTGTTTTTTTAAATATTACAAAAAAATAAGAAATAATAAAGATTTCATAATAATAACAGTATATTAGATAGCTTTTGGCAACCAAGTCTTTGCCAAGGGCTATTATGCTTTCAATAAACATATTTATATTTTTTTATCTGAATTTATTTAAGATAGCAATCTTTGAATGTATCATTTAATTATTTGATTGATTAATGTTTTTCATTTTGTTTTATATTTGTTTGTATGTTTTGTACTTGACTGTTTCTTAGTTGCCCTACATAATCTGAATAATTACCCATAAAAGTCATGTACACCTGTTAATAATGTATGTTCAGGATAATATAACTTTATTGTATGACTAGCATCATATTCTTTACTACCATTTTAAATTGGTACATGGGGTAATTTTGTTTGTCTTTTGGGTAGTTTATTAAAGAAATATATACATACCTCTTAAAAGATTTTTTTATTTTATTAAGATAAGTTATAGGTACAGAAAATGTATGTTTTCAAATGGATCTGTAATACAGTCTCTGGTAGTCAAAGTAAAATACCCAAAGGGGTAGGTCCTTTAGGTCTGGCACCGAACCTTCTCACTCAGTACATGAAGATAGTGGTACGTAGAAATTGAAAAATTATATATTTCAGCCGCCAGTCCGGCGCTCATACAGTACCTACTCGGAAGTACTCCACATACAGCAGATCGCAAGCTGCCGACTGCCGAGACACTTAACAACAAATAACTTATCAAAGTGCTTTATTCAAAAATATTTTTTAAAAGCTTACCAATTAACAGTTCCCTGTGATGATCCTTGTGTCGCTGATGCAGGTGGATTATTGATTAACTTCTTATATATATTTTAAGACTAAAAAATAAATTCATTAAAATCGCCCAGGAGAAGGCACAAATCATAAAAACAGACAGACAGATGGTGAACGAAATTGAACGAATGAAAGTAGTAGAAACTAGAACACATATTACTCACATATAAATCTGAAATCGAAAAGTAAATACATTGGGGTTTGAAAACCTTTTGAGAGAAAACTTTTAATACATTTTGAGCATCCAAGGTAGACTCTTCAATGTTCAAAGCTAGATTTTCAAAAATTTCAATTTGATCGTTACTTTACAAATGTTTTTTTTTTCGTTCCATTCAAAGTCTATCACATCATCGTTATTATTCTCGGAGATCAATCGTTATCCTAAGTACCCTTTGTCGATACACATATATCGCCTCATAAATCGTCAAAATAGTATAATCTTTAAATCAATTGAGTTTTTGCAAGACTTACGCAGGGTAATTGATAATTTTATAAAATAGATTTATTAAATGTAGTTATCCACTCTAAAAAATGATTAATGCATAAAATGAATTTTCCTTACGGTTCGGATCGACTAAACACCACCTTCGAGTTAGAGTACAGATCGTTGGTCCACTGTCATTTATGTCACAAAATTCAGAATTATGTCAAATAATAAACTGTCAGGCATCTTCAGATAAAGGCTCAGAGCTTAACCTATAAATCTGTCTGAAAAACATATTGAATTTACTAAATTAAAAACTAAAAATGTATAGGAATGGGATTAAAGATTAGAATATTTACAGATATATATATACACCTTGCTTGATATAATTTTAATTTTGGCATTTATATGTGTATCGCATAAGTATGCTCAGAGCGGTATCAGCAATTTACTTCGAGAGCCAGGCGTTCGACCTGCTTTTAACGGCCAGGAAAGATGCGTGCAGACTATTGCGTGAGTATTTTCCCGTGGCTGGTTAATACCTCAGTGCCCTGTCACTGAACTGTCTAATTTTCTGGTCATGAAGGATATAAGTTATTTGTCCTGGGCCGTGCCCCCGCTCGTATCAATTAGTGAAGAGGTAGCAGGTGGCAATCATGTCATTATTTATATATTTATTGTGACATTCTTTACTCTTGGAAATCTGATCCCTAAGTAAATAGAGCTCGTACTATGGAAAGCAGATAACTGATATATTACATATTCATAGTCCTAAAAACATACTTAAATAGATATTTAAACCCAGACAGAACAAAGAGACATGTTCATGTACCCAAATGTTTGTCCTGGGTGGGAATCAAACTCTCAAGCATGGTAGTCAGGTCTCCAACCACTGAGCCAACTGCCTTATCTAAATATCAATTCACAATATGAAAATAGTGAATGAGAAGTGTCAACTGGGTGAAGGCCCTTAATAATAACACCCTTAGCCATTGTGAAAAGGTTTATATGCAAAGTATGTTTGAAGAATCAAAAGTGGAAATGGAGAAAAGCATTGGTACTCCAGGCTGTCCATAAACATTTCATTTGTGGGTGTGGAAGGAGCATATAATTTTTTACATGATTAATATGAATATAAAAAAACATGGCCATAGCTAAATTTCTTAGATATATGTGGAGGGTGGGATATGAATTATTGTTTAGTAAAATAAGGCTTGGTGCTATGCTATATTTTTTATTTGCTTTGTAACATTTTTCATAATATTTCCTCCACTCATGGCTACTTAATGTAATTATATAGTTTAGGAATACATACAGGATTAGAAAGTAATAGAAATTTTAAGAAAAAGTCTTAAGTAATTTTCACCTACTTGTATTATGATTTTTATTGCAGCTAGGTGCTATAAATGATTGCGTAATATAAAAAAAAAACAATAATAGTAGCTGTGCCAAATTTTGTTGTTATTGATTAGTAAGTTTATTAATATTTAAGGGCTCATACTTTAACCCTTAGTTGAGCTCCTCCTCATACTTCTACAACACCTCACTTCAAACGACTCAGTCATATGATAATATCATATTATCATAATATATTAGGCAATGAATAGTAGGATATCTAAAAGAAAGAAAAGAATACATAATTTTAAAAATACTAGGATTTCCTGGTGCTTGGATTAATGGAGTTAACAGATATTGGGTTTGTTGTAGGCGCTGGCACTACCTCATACTCCACGGCGGCCCCTGCTTCACCGGTGAGTGACAGTCTCATTACACTTGCTACTATGAATTTGGTTAATAAATTTCTTGTCACATCCTAAAATCATTTGTGTATTTCAAGCAAACAAGGAGAATAAAAAGATATAGAATGGTATGTTAAATGTTTCTTTTATTTATGTGTCACACAACAATACAATAACTTCATTCGCACAAAGGGTGGCCAACCCAAATGTGCAACATATAATGAGCTATTGAAATCAAGGTAAAACTTTTGACTAGCTAATAGGTTATCTATTAAACTCATGTAAAAAAAAACGTATGTGCCCTCTTGGACCTTACTGATTAATTGGGTTTGTTTCACTTCTGCAGACCGTGTTGTCATCGGAGGGAGGAGGCTCACGAGGCCCGGGCTCCGCGGCGGCGGCCCCTCCCCCCGCGTCGCCCCCTCCCCCACCACCGCCGCTGCCGCCGCCCGCCGCGCGACGCTCGTGGCCCGTCGCCGCCGCCGCCCTCGCCATCACGGCGTCCCTCGGCGGGGTCGGTATACTTTCTAGCGGTCGACCGCCGATAAATATAAAACTGCATCGAAATATAGGCTAACGAACTCCGTCGACACGGGGCAGGTGTACTTCTACCGTAAGCTGAGCGACGAGGAGGACAAGGGGAGGACCGGCGGCGCGGGCGAGGCCGGCGACGCGACGGCGGCCGGGGCCGGGGCCGGCGCGGAGCCGCCGCCCTACCCGGCGACCGGCGCCGAGCTGCCGGCGCACGTGCAGTACCTGCTCGTGGGCGCGGGCACCGCCTCGTTCGCGGCCATGCGCGCCATCCGCAGCGCGCGGCCCGAGGCCCGCGTGCTGCTGGTCGGCGACGAGCCCGCGCTGCCCTACATGCGGCCGCCGCTCAGCAAGGAGCTGTGGCGCGAGCCGGACCTGGCCGCCCGCGCGCTCGACCTCGACGCGCTCACCTTCCGCCAGTGGAACGGCCGCCGCCGCACCGTCGCGTACGAGCCGTGCGCGTTCTACGTGCCGGTGGGCGAGCTGGGCGCGGCGGGGGCGGCGGGGGCGGCGGGGGCGGCGGGGGGCGCGGGCGTGGCGCGGGGCTGGCGCGTGGTGCGGCTGGACGTGGCGCGGCACGAGGCGGAGCTGCGGGCGCCGGGGCGGGCGGCGGCGCGGGTGCGCTACGACAAGTGCCTGGTGGCCACGGGCGTGCGGGCGCGGCGCGCGGCGGCGCTGGCGGCGGCGGCGCGCGCGGGCCGGGCGCTGGCGCTGCGGGGGCTGCGCGACGCGGCGCGGCTGGCGGCGCTGCTGGAGCGGCCCGACGTCACGCACGTGGCCGTGCTGGGCGGCGGCTTCCTCGCGTCCGAGCTGAGCGCCGCGCTGGCGGAGCGACGTGAGTGTCCAGCGCCCCGGCCCCGCCTCGCCCCCCCGCCCGCGGCCGAGCGGGGCCGGGGCGCTGACGAGTTCGTGTTGCAGTGCGCGGCAGCGGCCGGCGGGTGACGCAGGTGTACCGCGAGCGGGCCCCGCTGGCGGGGGTGCTGCCGGCCTACCTGGCGGAGGAGGCGGCGCGGCGGCTGCGCGAGGCCGGCGTGGAGCTGCTGGCGGCCGAGGTGCTGGCGAGCGAGGCGACGGGCGCCGCGGCCGGGGAGGGCGAGGGGGCGGTGCGGCTGCGGCTGGCGTCGGGCGAGGCGCTGGAGGCGTCGCTGGTGGTGGAGTGCGTGGGCGGCGAGGTCGACGAGGAGCTCGCGCGCGCCTCCGAGCTCGAGACGCACCCGGACCTCGGGGGGCTGCTCGTCAACGCCGAGCTGCAGGTACGCCTGGAGCTTCGTTCTTTAATTTTCTTACTATTGTCAATGTGACGATTATTAAAGGTGTAGGGAATCTTAATATGAGTAGGTATTATTGTTTCTTTAATTAATTTATTATGTTGCGGGGCGTGTATTGCAGGCGCGGTCGGACGTGTACGCGGCGGGCGACGCGGCGTGCTTCTACGACGTGGCGCTGGGGCGGCGGCGCGTGGAGCACCACGACCACGCCGTGGTGTCGGGCCGCCTCGCCGGCGAGAACATGGCCGCCGCCGGCCCGCCCAAGCACTACACGCACCAGAGCATGTTCTGGAGCGACCTCGGCCCGCAGCTCGGCTACGAGGCCATCGGCATCGTGGACTCGCGCCTGCCCACCGTGGGCGTGTTCTCGGCCGACGCCGTGTCGCCCGCGCACGAGCACGCCAAGGTGGTGGCGACGGCGGGCGCGGAGGGGGCGGCCCCCGGGCCCGAGGGCGGCGAGGGGGCGGAGGGGGCCGGGGGGGCCGAGGCGCGGCGCTACGAGCGCGGCGTGGTGTTCTACCTGCGCGAGCGTCGCGTGGTGGGCGTGCTGCTGTGGAACCTGTTCAACCGCATGCACGTCGCGCGACAGGTACCTACACCCCCTACTGCCCCTCGTGGCCTACCTACATGCGTATGTGGTGTGTGTGTGTGTGTACTACATGCGCGTGTACTCGTGTGTTGCAGGTGCTGGCGCAGGCGGAGTTCGACGACCTGTTCGAGGTGGCGAAGCTGTTCTCGCTGCACGAGGACGACTGATCGCTTGCTGAGCATTTAACTTGTTGTACATAATTAATTTAATAGAGTTATTAATATAATTGTTATGAAGTCCAATCGTTTGTTTGATTAGTTTAAAATAAATTTTGTATGCGTAGTTTTTATTAAATAAAAGATCGACCGCTGGGAACGAGAGATTCCTTCAATTCATCAGATGCTTATAATTGATTCATTTGTAAAAACATATATATATATATGTATGTATAAAAATATGCGTGAGTGTCGTGGAACACTCGGCTGGAACGAAGTTCCTTTCGTAGTATATTATTATTTTTATATGATTGTGTATTGAGTAGTAGAGCCTTTAGTGCAAGGTTCGTCCGGGAAAGTACTACCACCTTACCCATTTCCGGCGCGAAGCAGTAGTGCACTTGTGTGCAGTGCAGTTACATATTGATTTCTCTACATCTTTGTCTTCAAAATAATGAACTATGTACCTTGTAACAGGTACGCTCTTTTAATTTGTGATCAGATATTTTGGTTACCGAAAGCGGTATTTTACTATGGAACCAAATACAATTACTTTATTTAATATTTAGATCACCAACAAAACACGTAGAAACGACTATAGCTTTGTTGCTACGAATTGCTCACGAAGTTCAACCACTTGTGTACAGATGGCGCTGTGTTGGTATGTTAAAACGGTCATGTAAGTAGTTATCTTAACATATCTATTTCTCTTTATATCTTTTGGGAGATAGCAGTACCATTCGACTTTCTTTTTTTTAGACGTTGTGTTCTGGTTGTTTCTAGATTTTTTTCTGTGCTTTTATATACAATCGAATGACCATCTCAATAGACGAAATTAATAACCTACAGAATATCCTTCTCAACACGGGATGATATTTAGTTCATAGATCTTTGGAACCGTCATGAATAGTTTGTTGGGGTTTTTATTGTCGTGTTTTTGCACTCGGGCACTGTACAGCACTCGTAACCCATTCTTTTTTTTTGCACAATAATACGATTTTATCATATATTCTATCATGAAATGAAAATTATTTCATAGTCTCAACAGTAGTCAACAACCAATGTTTACAAGCAGGTGAAGTCACGGTGACATATGAGGCGCCATAATGTCAGGAAAAGCGATTTCGCGGGATATTTTAAATAATATTTTATTTTCGATTTTTCTTACACTATATGTATATGGAAATATAGATAGATATGTCCTTAGACATTGGTGATTAACGTAGAACCGTGTTTAAAAACCTGTCAAATACCCAATTGTGCAATTTTGCACCCGTGCAATCGTCGAATTGTAGTTATGTATATAGAAATATTTTGATCGATGAAGCTTCTCTAGGTAAATCGTTTTTGTGTATTGTGCAGAACTTTCAATACTATTTCCATTGTTAATGACTAATAACGCCCTCTAGTGATGGATAGCTTTACTAATTGTAAGAAAACGTACTCAGTGTGTAGGCTCACTAAGATCAACCACTTGTCTACAGATGGCGCTGTAATCAGTTTGTGCCCTGCTATCGTGCAATTGTGCATTCATGCAATTGTGCAATCGTGGAATAGTAGTAAGGTAGATAGAAATATTTTGCTTGATGAAGTTTCTCTGGGTAAATGGTTTTTGTATATTGTGCAGAACGTTTGATATTATTTCCATTGATATTGACTAATAGTACCCTCTAGTGATAGATAGCTTTAGAAATCGTAGAAACGCCGTTAGGTTTATACGAAGTTCTACTACACAGATACAGATAGCGCTGCAATCAGTTAGAGCGCTGCTATTGGGCAATTGAGCAATCGTGCGATTTTGGAATGCTACGTAGGTAGATAGAAATATTTTGCTTGATGAAGTTTCTCTGAGTAAATCGTTTTTAAATATTGTGCAGAGCTTTCAATACTATCTTTACTATTCCATTGTTGTTTACTGTTTACGCCCTCTAGTGTTGGATAGCTTTACTAATATTAAGAAAACGTTGTCACGACGTTAAGTTTTTTTTAAGGCTCACAAAGTTCAACTACTCGACTTCAGATGGCGCAGTAATATGTTTGTGCGCCGCTCTCGTGCAATTGTGGAATTGTGGGATTGGCAATCGTCGTGGCTTCTTTCTGGATACGTACGGAAAGTAAATCAGTAGATTTCTGTTGTTCTTCTATATATACAGTAGAAATCCGGATATAACGACCCTCAAAGGACTGGCAACATTTCGTCGTATTAACTGGACGACGCACAAAACGACCGGATAATTTACGCTTGTTTTTTAATATGTATCTACATAATAGTCTACATCCATATGTTTCTATTTAGGTAAATAATTAATTTTATCCAAGGCACATAATGTATAACTTTAATATCCCACCAAAAATATAAATGTAAAATAGGAGAGCCAAGTTCAATACAAAAATTATGCTTGGCTGTGGGGTAAAGGTAGTGGGGGAAGTATTAAACTCTATTTCTTTGCTTTATTGGATACCTATAACAATTGATGTTATTTAAAAATGGGAGATCTTAAAGTATGTTAGATTTGACTTGGCCAATTTTCATTATATCAGTCATTTTATAAAGTTATTCAACAAATACAATATGTAACATAAACCCTGTTGTTCCTTCTGCCTACGTTTTAAGAATCGGTATACATACGTAATAAAGCATCTCATTTGTAAAACGGAGGTATCGGACTTGATGTGGTCAAATGCTGCTACTATGCGTGAACGCGTTTCGACCTTCGTACCAATCACACGGTTTCTTGAACACCTGTTGCTTAACAGTGCCCCAGAGGAAAACAATCGAAGGGCGTTATACCAGGTGATCTTGCGGGTCAATTGATGGGTCCACCGCGACCAATCCATCTCTCTCCGAATTCAGCATCTAAATAGCTTCTTACAAGGCGGGAGAAGTGTGGCGGCGCACCGTCGTGTTCAAAAATTCAAAATTCAAAATTCAAAACCATTTATTCAGTTTAGGCCCTCAGAAGGCACTTATGAAGGTCAAATTTAAAGTTACTGAAGCTACTACCGGTTCGGAAGTCAGCCTTCAACTGAGTAGAACCGGCAAGAAACTCAGCAAGGTTACATTCTTTTTTATTTTATTAAATTATTTTTTATCTATTCTGACTTTTTGGCTATTTTATAATATCAATTTTACATATTTTTATATTTAACAATTACAAAATACTTAATAAAGCTAACATTCAAAACAAAAAAAAAAGAAATAACAAGACTACAAAATAGAAAATGACAATAATAACTTACAACTTAAACAAGAAAATTAGAGGTGCACTGTGCAGAGAGCAGCTATTTCCATACATTTTTATCTTCAATATAATGAACCACCTTGTAATACGCTTTTTCTTTCAAAACTTTCCTAATATAATTTTTAAATTTATGATCAGACATTTTGGTTACTGAAAGCGGTATCTTATTATAAAATCGAACACAATTACCAAGAAACGACTTGTTTACTTTAGTTAGTCTAAAATATGGAACAACTAACTTCTCCCTTTGTCTTGTATTAATATTATGGATATCCAATTTTGACTCAAACATTCCTATGTTTCTACGTATAAACATTATATTTTCATAAATATATAATGAAGGCAATGTCATTATATTTATTTCCTTAAATAAATCTCTTAATGATTCACGGGGTCCCATACCGTAAATTGCACGAATTGCTCTTTTTTGTATAATAAATATTGATTCCATATCCGCTGCTGCTCCCCAAAATAAAATACCATAGGACAAGAGGCTATGAAAATATGCAAAATAAACTAATTTGGCTGTCTCAACATTCGTCAATTGTTTAATTTTCCTAACAGCAAATGTAGCCGAACTTAACTTAGCAGCTAGAGTATCAACCTGAGGTCCCCACTGCAATTTATTGTCTAATGTAAGACCCAAAAATACCGTTTTATTAACAAGATCAATATGGCTCCCATCTATTATTATTTGGCTATCTACTTGTGCTACATTCGGTAAAGAAAACCTTAAGCATTTAGTTTTCTTTGAATTTAGTAATAGATTATTTGTAGCAAACCACCCACAGACAATTGACATAGTGTGATTAACTTCAGATAGATCTTTGTCTTTTCTATCAACTTTAAAAATTAATGATGTATCATCAGCAAACAAGACAATATCTGTGAGATCATTTACAACATATGGCAAGTCATTTATATAGACTAAAAACAAAAATGGACCTAAAATTGAACCCTGGGGTACCCCCATTTCGACTAAAGAGCCCTTGGATGTTGTGCCAGTAATCCCTATCTTTTGTTGACGATTTGATAAATAAGATATAACAAGATCATGAGCAGTTCCACGAATTCCGTAGTAGTCAAGTTTTAGAAGTAGTGTACGGTGGTCAACGCAATCGAAAGCCTTGGATAGATCACAAAACATGCCAATCGCATCCTGAGAATCCTCCCATGCGCCATAAATGTGTCTCAGCAATGTTGCAGCTGCCGCATCGGATGTAGATCTTCCCTTCGTGAAACCGAACTGATGGCCATGCAATACCTTATGGAACCACATACGTCGCACGATATGGAAGTCTAATTCGTCAAGTTCATCACTCTGCTGTTCTTGCAGGAAACGAAGACACATGGTTGGCGCCGCTCAATGTTTGGTAGAGTCTGCGTGCTTCCGTTCCGTCGTCCGTTCCGTTCGAAAGAAAGTTGCGCGGGAGACTAAGGAAGTGATTCGCAAGGGCGGCGGGTGGTGGGGAAAAGGGGTAGGAAGGCACGTGGCACGGATACGAGGCACGCGCCCCGGCCGATAGGTTTTGGCGTCATCTTCTATCGCATCAAAGAAAGCCGCCGAGCTGGTAGGCTATTTAGCGAAATAAAGATGTATTTGTAAAATCAGATACTCTAAACATTTTTTTGAATGTGTCGATTTTAAGAGCGTTAACGCCAAATCCTCGGCACAATATTTAGGTAATTGCAGTGTTCTTTCCACTCACACATATGCGCACGTGACTGTGTGCGTAGAGTTGATGCACTCTCTGTTATTATAGTCAAACTAACCATGTTGATCCATTGAGTTATGTTTAATTATATTTATTTATAGTCAGTTTATTTTTATTTCTATTACAGCCTTGTGAAATAAAGTGGCAATTTTCAAAATCAGGCGTGAAAAGTTAGAAATGTAGTAATGTAAAATCTTACTACGATTAATATTATAAATACGAGTCTGTGAGGATGTATGGTTGCATGCTTTTTAGTTTTTCCCGTAAGAACTACGGAACGGATTTTGATGAAAAAATAGTACTTAAATTATATTATAGATTATACATCAGAATAGCATACAGACCATATTTTCAAATAATAATTATAAAGGCGAAAGTTTGAGAGTTTATATGGATGGGTATTTGGATGAATATTTGTTACTCTTTTACAAAAATTACTAGCCTTTCATCCAAATCCGCTCAGTCGTTTTAACGTGAAAGCATAACAAACAAACTTATTTATATTCGCATTTATAATATGAGCTTCGATTCTAGTTTAAAGAAAAACACACGTCGTCAAATGCAAAAGCAACAAATAAAAATGCTATTTATAATAACAAATATATTTAATAATATGACTGGAAAGTCGTGCTCCGTAGTGGCATCGACTTAGACTTTCTTGGGTCAACAATTTCTGGCAACAGACACTTATTATAATATTCTAATAACCTATGTTTCATTGCCTTTTCCGATATTGCGCTCTTTAACGATATTCAAGTTACCAAAAGTACAGCCAGTTGCCTTATTATGGTTATTGAATGTTTTAATTTGATCTATAAAAAACTGAAGATCAATTATTCTCCGACCTTCAATAACTACACTGGTTTCAAGCGGAACCTCTGCTTCGAGAATCTGAAAATTAAAACATACTAATCTTAACTGCTACTTACTTACTGTTATACGCACGATATTAAAATAGTGAAAACACGCTAATATCAGTGCATGAAATTTTAGTCTTCAAGTTTTATTCTCACTAAAGTTTACACACCCGAGGTAAACAAATGACGGTGTTACAATAAAATGTATATTATTTCCCCTATAGCGGGAGCTGACGGATTAATGGGAGAATTATATTACCAAGTCAATAGCTTCTATAGTTTTTTTTTATTTATTTCTTTTTACATTTTCTACGGACTCTTAGTCCGTACTCTTTGAAGATTCTACGATAAATTATTTTAAGATCAATTGTATTGTGTTTCTAAAAATTAACATCTTTCCGCGCGTGCTCGTTGTTTTGAACTGAGGCTTGTGGCTTGTGGACGAGCAATGTTCAAGCAACGTTCAATGATAGTGTTACATAGAATTTTTCTATTGCCGATACATGGATTATAAATAAATAACTTAGCATTTACTTAAATTTAGTTACACTTATTCATCAAAATTTATAATTCGAAATATTAGAGTTTAAGCTATTTCGGTCTCGGATGGTTTCTTTTGGACTGCCGCTTTGATCTACTGCGGTTTTGATGACGGCTGCCTTTTATTGTATGCGTTCAGAACCACTTTGAGTGATCGGGCATGAGCCTGGGTTGGTGTTACTTGCTCTTGGTGCTGAGACGCGTCGTGGAACTTTGAGGAAGCTCAGGTCTTCCCCACTGTTTTCGTACACGATCACCTAATGCTTTTCTGAGGCTTAGATGCAGCCACAGAGGTCTGCGACTTCACCTCTCATATACTCGATCACCATAGTCTTGGGTTGTTTGGTGAGCGCTGCCGACTTGGCGAGCTCGTCGGCGCGTTCGTTGCCAGTAATTCTCTTTCTTCCGCTTTAATCTCCTCGATGCACTCTTTGATGGATTTGGCTAAGGGGTGGCTCGTTTTGGCATTTTTAGCAGGTCGAGTGAGGATCTTGAGTCACTCAGTATGCTCACGATGGGTTCCTTGCTAAGTTTCACCATCTGAATTGCCCTAAAAAGTGCGTAGAGTTCCGACTGGAATACTGTACACGAGGGATGCTGAATTCTTGGTTAATGGTCTCCCTTCCCCCCTCCCACCATGTAAGAACAGCTCCTACTTTGCCCTCTATTTTGCTGCCATCTGTATAGATTTGAGGGCCAGCGATGGTGGGATTAAGGGTCTCGGGGTCAAAATTCTCAAGGAGCTCGAAGTCCGTGGATATGAGTGTGGACGGGTGTTTCTGGTCCAAATAGCTAATGTTGTTTTCGAGCTCCTTGCTTGCTGGTAAGTAGTCGAGAGAGAGGTTTCTTTTTGTCCTGTACAGACTTGCGGCTTCTCGCACCCTCAGGTCGAGCGAGAGAAGTCCTGACAGCGTAAGTGCTGACGTAAGTGATACTGTACGGTGTGCTTTGCAGATCTTTTGGGCAAAGCCTCTCTGCAGCGAGTCAAATTGTTTCTTGATTAGCTCTAGCTTAGTGGCTGGAGACCATGCGCTCAAGGCATATGTCATGATGGGCTCTATTACTGCGACGTAGATGGTTCTAGTGATCTCTCTATTCAAGCCCCACGTCACCTTTGCTATGCGTACCAGCTGTTTGTATATGTCGCTTCTATAGTTTGGGATGACGCGGCTGCTTCTGGGCTGAGGCTGTTTAAAAAAATTGATGTAAATCCATAGGTACATAAATATGAAATATTGTGAACAATACATTAAGTACTTATGCTTTACCATTACTTCATTTTGGATTTCGACATTTTCTCTGCTCTTAACGTATGTTTTTTTCTTTACAATGCCTGAAGAAAACCATAAACCAGAGTTAGTAAATAAAGTCGTAAACGGTTAACATAACATAAACATTACATTACATACATTCATAAATAACATTACATAATATAAAGGATGGTAAAAAAGTACGAGCCTTTAGGGTGTTGTTCAGAATCAAATCTAGTATGCAGAAAAAAAAAACATTAAAATGGTTTAGAGAAACTAGAAGCCCCAGCAATATAGAACCACGAACATGAAATTACCAGACTATAAAGTATTATATAAGATTCTAGGGGTCGATTTTGACTGCTCACATGCAACAACTTTACTGTGCAACCGTGTTTGTTTACGTGTTTGCTCGTATTCCCCACAGTATGGCCGCTAGACTCTGCCCAGGATCCATATATTATTATATCCAGCATATTAATTAAAACGACCCTGCTAAGTCTTAACATTTAGTAGTACACCATCTCCTCGAAGAGCTGAATGCCGACGTCATTTTATTATTTTCAGGAAACCCTTGCATTTCATATCATGGGAGTGCATAAAAATAATTTGTCCGAAATCCTGGGCGGTCCGCCTTATTAGATTTATAATGTCATCACTTCATGGTTAGATAAGTCATCCAAACTAAAAGTGTATGCAAAACTCAGCTCAATCAGTTGAGGATAACTACTTTAAAATTCAGTTGCAAGATTTAAACCGAACAAACATACAGTCTTCAATTGGTCAATTGGTTAATTCATATTGCATAATTAACATTACTACATACACACGCACGTACACACACACACACACACAAACGGTTACTCATTTACTCCCACATTTATACACACTTACGCACCACGTTGACTACTGCAATTAAGAAGCCTGAAGCTCCAAAATACACGCTCAGGCTTAGTTAGGACTCCAGATCTCCCACAAATTGCAATTTTTTCCTAATCTTCCTGTCAACTGTATTTTATCATTGCATGTAATTTGTGGAGATAAATAAAATTAATTATTATTATTATTATTATACATACATACAAACATTGCAAGTTAAATAAAAGCTTGTCAAAAAACTGTTATCAGATGATCGGAGGTTTAGTTTGAGGAAATATTTTTTTTGAAATTTCAATATTGGTCGCATAGAAAAAAATATGTATTTAAGCAGTAGAATCTTTCCCTAGAAGGAAGTAACATAATAAACGAGGACCATAAATAGCAAATCAAGTTCTATTAAAAATACTATTTTACCAACCTCTTAGCTCTGGCTATAGCTAAAATCTCTTGATTTAATCTCTTCTTTTTCCTCAATATAACTAGTATTGTTGTTTTGTTTTTATTCCCCATGGCATCTGAAACAATTTTTCTTGTGTCGAAAAATATTGTTGTCAGTCATCTAAATTAAATTAAATATTTTACTTACCAACCCAAGATCGTTTGGTCGCACTATAAACTCACTCAGTGCCAAAGGTTAGGAGAGGTCACGAGGAGCTATACGTCCACTCCCTGAGAGACCTCACGGCGGACTGATTTGAGCCGGTTTACGCGCACAGTTTTATAGTAGTTTAAAAAAAATTGTAATAAATTAAATTAAATTCAATAAGCTGAATTCTGTATCGTATTTTGTAAAGAGGACACTCTTTTATTAAAATACACGTTTATTTTGTAAAATTAAGTAAGATTTATTGGTGGAAATATTGAATTTCCCAACCGTGTTTTTTGTTATTTTCACTTTGTTTATTGTTTTATTTATATTATGTTAGGAGTTGATAATAAAAAAAAACCTCTGATGGCTTTTTGCTCAAGGATCTGGACAATCAAATAAGTTTGTTTGTTTGTAAATTGTGTTAGTGGTTTCGGATATTTTAAGCTTCGAAATGACCACTGTACTAGGAATTTTGAAAACACTGTTCGTTCATGTGGTTAGAATTCACGAATACTCTTTTAATTTTAAAAATGTTCTCAGCTAACTTTTTAGATCGAAATATTTCCTAAAATCATTAGTAATTCACACATTCGTTAGATACGTTTGTTAAAGAGATAAAATGGTTTGAAAAGTACGCTTTTTGGGCCAAGCAGGTAAAATCGGCGTCAACGCTCTTAATAGTTATTTGATTATGACCTTTCTACTAGTCAATGTTTATAATTTTTAAATTCTAATATCATTAATGTTGTTATTAAAGTAAAATAAACACTGTTGGAACTTGTGACGAATGTTTTGTTTTCCAATAGAAATTAAAAGAATAATGAAATAATGACATGACACAAAATAACTAAAAACTGTCGCTATGGAGACTGATGGTACAGTCCTCCTTACATCCACTCCTCTTTTAGGAACTGAGGCCAAGAGCTTTAGTTAGCTTTTCTAGCCTGGGCGCATATAAAGGCTTTGTGAGACAATCAGCCAGTTGGTCCTCAGCTGTTACTTGCTTAACCTCAAGCGTGCCAGCTGCCACACACTCAATTACATAGAGATATCTCCGTTGTATGTGCTTGGTCCGGCTATGTTGCTCGTACGGTGGATTGTACGCTAGCTTTAGCGTTGACTCGTTGTCAATGCAAATAAGTGGTGGTTTTTCAGTTTTTGTGATTTCCTCCAACATCTGTTGTAGCCATATCATTTCTCGGGCTGTCTCCGAAGCTATCGTTTTTTGTTTATTACTCATTTTGTTTTAATCATTTGACCTACTGAATAATACGCTTTTATCCATTGTACCTTTTAGGTAACGTAGTATTCTTTTTACGGCTAGAATGTCTGCTTTTGATGGACTATCGAGATTTCTCTGACGGCAAAATTGATGTCTGGCCTAGTTGCGACCATGACGTAGGCTAAAGAACCTACAGCTTGTATAAGGTAAATTTTCCTTTTCACTTGATGAATTATCTGTTTGAGTCTTCAGTGATTGTTGTCTTGACTCGTTTGCACTCAGACATCTTATACTTTTCAAGTACTTTCTTTGTATAAGCTTTTTGACTTAATGTTATTGTGGTGTATGTATGATGAACTCTTTAGATAGTCTCTATGGTAAATCGCTAGAGGCTAAAATTATAAGGAATTGTCATGTCAACGATCTGTCTTAATTAATAAATCATTTTACACAGTATCATGATTTATCATTGGTGACGAGAAAAAGTCAAATAAACATTGTGTAATTAGATATTATGAAATGGACAAACTAAGAAAATATCGTGGCACCCTAAGCGGGATGCTCACACGACTCGACACCTATGTCGATCATGGGCAACGATGTCTGACGAAGACATTGCTGCTCGCTTCCGGAGCCTGAAGGAGACGATCCTGGCTATACGGGAGGTACAAGAGAAAATCGAGAACAAGACCGTCGACGACGAGGACGATAATGCTTATGATCAAGAACAAGAATACAGGTACGAATTCGAAGAACTTCATACAACGATAACAACCAAACTTTTAACAAAACAGACACGTAATGGAGAACAACAACACGGCCAGCAACAGCAACAACACATAAAAAAAAGTGAATCCAGGCATAGAAATACACCGAAGATACAATTTCAACCCCTACAACAATCAGAAACATTCAACAATTTCATAAAAAGGCTAGACGTATATATTCGATTGAACGACATATCGGAAGGACACATGAAATCGAATATCTTACTGTCAACATTATCACCAGAGCTCCACGAGAAACTTTGCGATTTAACATTACCGGAAGAACCAATGAATATGTTATTTGCTGATATTACTGAAATACTTGACGACTACTTAGACCCAAAACCTAGCAAATGGGCAGTACAACACAAATTCATATCAAGAACGCAAAAAAAAAACGATGAAACTGTAGCGCAGTACGCCGTAGGGTTGAAGAAACTTACCACTAACTGCGAATTCAATTGCCAACACTGTCAGAAAAATACATCGGAAAGCTTTTTATCACTACAATTTATAAAGGGATTGAAAGAAAGCGATGCACGTACAAAAATTTTGCAAGACCGAACAGTACATACATTCAAATCACTGACACAGATAGCGATATCTATTGAAATGGGAGAGGCAGAAAACGCTTCAATGATTACTAATGAACAACCAAGTACCAGTAGTGACCACATTAACAAAATCACCCCATACAAGAGACCGGCAGGACCAGGACCAAGTCCAAGACAAATTACGCCTAAAGATCTAAAAGGAAAATGTTTCCGCTGTGGTGCTGCAATCACGAAGCCAACAAATGTGGCGCTATAAACGTTACATGTAACTTACGTTACATAAATGTAATAAGCTCGGTCACCTAGCCCGTGTTTGTCTTCAACGCCACTCTGATGCGAGTCTTAAAAAGAATAACCCGAATACGAACCTAGTAGAAGACTCAACGACAAGTGACCATGATGACTGGAATGATATTAATATCATATCTGGAGAATCATTTGAGAAATATATGATAACGGTACATATTGAACACGTTAAGATAAAGATGGAATTTGACACTGGGTCTACACTAACTTCAATGTCATTACGAGACTATCAAAAACTAAACATAGGAAAAAGAATCTTCAAGACAAACATAAAGCTCAGAACCTATACTGGAGAAGTAATCAAACCAACAGGCGTGGCATATGTGCAATGCAGATGCCAATGCCAAGATGTCATCAACAATAACGTCGACCCCAGTTTTGGCCGCAGCTGGATGAAAGAACTCAAAACATTTCGAAGTAGTAGAGCTCTTACTGCAGAGTTCGTCCGGGGAAGTACTACCACCTTACCCATTTCCGCCGTGAAGCAGTAGTGCAATTGTATTACTGTGTTTGGGTTAGAAAGGTAAGGGGGCCGGTGAAATTACAGGCACATGAGACTTAACAACTTCACGTCTCAGGGTCGACAATTCGAAAAAACACTTAGCAGACATAAAAGCCGTACAATATACTGAAAACATAGAATTAGACCAACTATTGCGCTATAGAGCTCTACAAAACATCAGTCTTTAGAAACGACCTTGGCGAAATACCCAATTACAGAGGATACCTAAACCTGAAAGAAAACACTAAGCCAATTTTTATTAGACCACGAAGAATGCCTTACGCTTTAAAAACCAAAGTGGATGAAGAAATAGAGCGACTATGCACACAAGGTGTCATCACGAAAGTTGACCACTCTGAGTGGGGTACCCCAGTAGTACCAGCTGTCAAACCAAATGGGAATATCAGATTATGTGCTGATTATAAGGTTACCCTAAACAAAATTATACAAGATGAACAATATCCGATACCTATGATTGAAGATATTTTCACAGAGATGAATGGAGGTAAACTATTTTGTACACTCGACATAACTCAGGCGTACCTAAACATGGTGATGGATGAAGAGAGCGCAATGCTTCAAACACTCAGTACACACAAAGGAACTTATAGAGTAAACTGGCTCATGTTCGGAGTTAAGGTCGCTCCGAGCTTATGGCAGAAATTCTTGGACAAACTGTTACAAGGCCTGGAAGGCGTTAAATGTTTCTTTGATTATATAATTATACAAGGAGCTAACCAACAACAACTGCTACAGAAACTCAAACTCGTACTCGATAAACTAAAAGAAAGTAACCTTCGAGTAAACAAAGACAAGTGCCATTTTTTCCAAACAAGTATAAATTACATTGGACACACTATCGACAAAGACGGTCTACACAAAAACAGGGACAAATAAACGCAATAGTTAAAACAGAACACCCAAACAATACAGCAGAATTAAGAACATTTCTTGGGATAGCAAATTTTTACAACACATTCCTACCAAACCTAGCATCGATCACGAACCCTTTAAACAACTCACTAAAGAAAGAATCTAGCTTCTAATGGTCTGCAGAATGTGAACAAGCTTTTATACAAATTAAGAACGAAATTGTAAGTGAAAGAATACTGATACACTTTGACTCTAAGAAGCCATTAGTGCTTTCAACAGACGCATGGCCACTGGGACTAGGGGCAGTACTATCACATAGACTACCAGATGGATCAGAAAGACCTATAGCATTTGCTTCGAGAACACTGTCAAGTAGCGAGTAGAATTACAGCCAAATCGACAAGGAAGCTACAGCGATACACTGGGGATTGAAAAAGTTTTTCTACTATTGTTATGGTCGAAAATTCATCCTCGTTACAGACCATAAACCGCTGAAAAATAATTTTCCACCCACATCAAATGCTACCAGCAATGAGTACGATGAGGTTGTTTCACTACGCTCACTTCTTATCTGGATTTGACTACAACATTGAATACAGAATTTCAGCGAACAACTCAAATGCAGATTATTTATCTAGATTTCCAGTAGAAAACACCAATTGATATTATCCAGATGTCATAGCGACAGAAACAAGAAATGACGCCGACTGTACAATTTTGCTACACGCATTGGAAACTGGCCAATCACTAAAAACACTCGGTTACAAGGACAATGAATTTACTTTGTATGATGGTTGTTTATTTAGAGGATCACGCGTCTTAATTCCAAAAGCACTTCACGAACAAGTGCTAGACGAACTACACCTCGGTCACCCAGGCATTGTACAGATGAAGCTATTGGCTCGCAGTTTCGTATACTGGAAAGGAATTGACAACGAGATTGAGGCCAAAGTCAAGTCATGTAGAACCTGTAGATTGCAACAAAATGAACCAGAGAAAGTACCACTGCATCATTGGGAACAGCCAAATGGCCCCTGGCAAACACTTCATATTGATTTCGCTGGACCTGTGCACGGACACCACCTATTAATTATTGTAGATGCATTCTCAAAATGGACTGAGACTATACCAACCAAATCCACTACAAGCTCTTGGTGCATACAAAAATTTAAAGAACTATTTTGCACCTTCGGAACACCTCAAGTCTTGGTTTCAGATAATGGTCGACAGTTCGTTTCGGAAGAGTTCGAAAAATACTTAAAATATTGTATGGTCACTCATAAGACCTCCGCCCCATACCACCCTGCAACCAATGGGCAAGCTTGAGATTGGAAACATAGTAAAACGTTTGGGCCGACTCCACTATATTGTTCGCACCGACAACGGTGATGTGTGGCGCCGACACCTCGACCAGCTCTTGGGTGCACCCTTGATCCGCAGCAGCTAGGAGGGGAGGGATGTGGTGTATGTATGATGAACTCTTTAGATTGTCTCTATGGTAAATCACTAGAGGCTATAATTATAAGGAATTGTCATGTCAACGATCTGTCTTAATTAATAAAGGATTTTACACAGTATCATGATTTATTAGTAATGTTCCCATTATCAGATCTTTCGATTTCCAAACCAAGAAAATATGAAGCTTGTTTTGTTACAATTTTGAAGCGATTTTGTAGTTCCTTTATGAATTTCAATCCATCATCCTCTGTAGTTGATGCAACTAGCCCGTCATCAACGTAAAGCGCAATCAACACTTTAGATGTTCCATTTTCTCGAATATATAGGCATGGGTCAGAAGTACTCTGTGTGAAGTTGGAGCTCACAAGAAATTCATGTATACTGGTGTTCCAACATCTTGGAGCCTGCTTGAGGCCATACAAACTCCTCTTCTTTTCCAACGGATAGTAAATTCGAGGATAGGGTTAGCACATAAAGTGTTTTTAAAACGATCGCTTGAATTTTTGTTGTGCCTCCTACGTTGGCATCTACCATGATGGTGACTTGGCCTTTACCAGAAATTTCAGCTGTCGCATCTTGGGAAGCTAGTCTTAGGAGTTGGAAGTTAGATTTGTCGAGATTTTCGAAGTAGTTTTTGTTGTAAGACATGTGCGATGTACAACCGCTATCAAGAATCCATGTATTCTTTTCATCATCTGGACTCTTACTTTCAGAATGCTTAAATAAAGCGTGGGAAGTTTATGGAACTTCTTCGTTCGTTTCTTTCTTCTTATTCTCGAGCTTTCTGCATTCATTGATGACATGTCCTTTCTTCTTGCAATTTGTCTACCACATCCATGAACTTATTTAAATGCTCTCTAATGTTGCCATGTTCCATTTTGAACAATATTAACTGTTTTAAACTAAACACTCTTACTAACTCAGATTGAGCCAGAAGATCCTTCATCAGCTTTAACAAGATCCAGCGGTTTCTCGACTACATTCCATAATTTATATTTGATGAGTATGACCCTGGCTTGAATTCGCGATGTGTCGAAATTTTCTTTAATTAACGTCTTAATTTTCGTACTTGAGCCCGACGCCATTGTGATCCTAATATTTATTTCGTTATTTTTGCTCTGCTACCATATTAAAGTAAAATAAACAATTAACGTCAAGGTATTTATTATATAATTAAGAATTATTCTATTTTATTTAATATATATCAACAAAATAATTTTAAGGTTTATTTATATAGATTTATTTTTTGAATAGTATTTTTTATAATATTTTTTATAATTATGGAATAATAAATAATTTAAATAGCTTATATTAGAGTATAATATTGAAGATATTAGGGAAATTATTTAATTTTTAAATAATATATTCATATATTTATATATTTATATATTTATATATTTATATATAAATTTATATTATATATATATATTTATATATAATAATTTATATATATATATATATATATTAAATAAATTAATTGAAACCAAATTAGAGGTATATCACTGTTAATGATAAAATTGAATAATAATTCCAATTAAAATAAAAAAAATTATTTTATTTTTTGAAATATAAAGATTAAAATTAAGCTGCTAACTTTATTTTTAGTGGTTAAATTCCATTAATATTTCTTTATATAATTTATATAGTTTAAATTAAAACGTTACATTTTCATTGTAAAAATAAAATAATTATTTTTTTAAATATATAAAGTTTAATTTTTAATAAATTAATTAATAAAATAAATAAGGAGTAATTAACTCTATCTTTTAAGTCGAAATTAAATGCAAATATTGCTTCTTATTTTATTTTTAAGATAAATTAAAATATTTAATATTTTTTGAATGCAAATCAAATGTTTTTATAAACTATAATCCTATTTTAAGTTTATAAGTTAATTTATTATTATTATTAATATATATATATATATATATATATATATATATATAATGGTTATATTATTTTGTTCAATTTAATATATTTTGATTTCATTCATGATATAACCCTAATAATAATACAAATAAAAAAAAAAAAGAAATTTTTATTCAAATAATAAAATTTACTAATTTAAATAGAGGAATTAAAGGGAAAATTAAAGCAATTTCAACATCAAAAATTAAAAAAATTACTGTAATTAAGAAAAAATGTAAAGAAAAAGGAATTCGTGCTGAAGATTTAGGATCAAACCCACATTCAAAAGGTGAACATTTTTCTCGGTCAGAAAATGATTTTTTTGATAGGATAATAGATAGAAATATTATAATATTAGAAATTAATAAAATTAAAATTGAAATTGTTGTTAATAAAATAATTATTTATATTAAATTAAATTAAACCTTTTGATTGGAAGTCAAATATACTAAATATATTATATAAATAATTAATTACCTCATCAATAAATGGAAATATAAAGGAATAATCAAACTACATCTACAAAATGTCAATATCAAGCTGCTGCTTCAAATCCAAAATGATGATTTTTAGAAAAATGGTTATTTAAATGACGGATTAAGCAAATTAAAAGAAATATTGTTCCAATTATAACATGAATACCGTGAAATCCAGTTGCTATAAAAAATGTAGATCCATAAATTCTATCTGCAATGGTAAAAGGTGCTTCTAAATATTCATATGCTTGTAAAATAGTAAAATAAATTCCTAATATAATTGTAATAAATAAACTTTGATTTATTTGTGAATAATTATTTTCTATTAATGCATGATGAGCTCAAGTTACTGTAATTCCTGATCTAATTAAAATAATAGTATTTAATAAAGGAATTTGAAATGGATTAAATGGATTAATTCTAGAAGGTGGTCATATTGCTCCAATTTCAATATTTGGGGATAATCTTCTATGAAAAAAAGCTCAAAAGAAAGAAATAAAAAAAAAAATTTCAGAGATAATAAATAAAATTATTCCTCATCGAAGTCCTTTTGTTACTAAAATAGTATGTTTACCTTGGAAAGTTCCTTCTCGACATACATCTCGTCATCATTGATATATGGTTATAATAATAATAATATAACCTAAAATGAGTAAATTTATATTAAAATTATGGAATCATTTTACTATACCTGTTACTAAAGTTATAGTACCAATAGCTCCAGTTAAAGGTCATGGTCTGTAATCAACTAAATGGAAAGGGTGATAATTAAAATTATTTTTCATTAATTAATTAACTTCTCTAGAATAAAGAGTACTTAAAATAGCAATAACATAAGATTGAATAATTGCAACTGCTGATTCTAAGATTAATAAAAGAATTTGAATTATTACTAAAAAAATAATTAAATAATAAGGTATATTAGATCCTGTTCTTCTTAGTAAAGTTATTAATAAATGACCTGCAATTATATTAGCTGTTAAACGAACAGCTAATGTACCTGGTCGAATAATATTTCTAATAGTTTCAATTATAACTATAAAAGGTATAAGAATATTAGGTGTTCCTTGTGGAATTATATGAGCAAATATATGTTGATAATTATTAATTCAACCATATAATATAAATCTTAATCATAATGGTAGTGAAATTGAAAGTGAAAGAGTTAAATGACTAGTTCTAGTAAAAATATAAGGAAATAAACCTAAAAAATTATTAAATAAAATAAATGAAAATAGGGAAATAAAAATAAAAGTAGATCCATTAAAATAATTATTTTTTAATAAAGTTTTGAATTCATTATGAAGTTTATTTAAAATAAAATTTCAAAAATAAAAATGTCGATTAGGAAATATTCAAAATGAATATGGGATGAATATTAAACCTAATAAGGTTCTAATTCAATTGATAGATATATTAAATAAATTTGTTGATGGATCAAAAATTGAAAATAAATTACTTATCATTTTCAATTGAAATTATTTTTATTTTTATTTAATTTATTAATTGAATTATTAATATTTATATTAATAATATAATAATTTATAATATTAAATAAGATAAAAATACAAATAAAAAAAAAGAAAGAAATTAATCAATTAATTGGTATTATTTGTGGTATAAAAGAATATTATTTAATAATAATGATTTAAATTTGACATATTTATGTTATAAATTTTAACTAATTCTTTAATCATTAGAAGTAAATGCTAATTTACTATAAAATGGTTTAAGAGACCAGTACTTGCTTTCAGTCATCTAATGAAGAATAATTATTAATTCAATTAATAAAATTTTTAATTGAAATTCTTTCAATTACAATTGGTATAAATCTATGATTTGCTCCACAAATTTCAGAACATTGACCGAAAAAAATACCTGGTCGGTTTATGAAGAAATTTGTTTGATTAAGACGTCCTGGATTAGCATCTACTTTAACTCCTAATGATGGAATAGTTCATGAGTGAATAACATCAGTAGCGGTAACTATAATTCGAATTTGATTATTTATAGGTAAAACAATTCGATTATCTACATCTAATAATCGAAAATTATTAGGAGATATTTCATTTGATTGAATTATATAAGAATCAAATTCAACATTATTAAAATCTGAATATTCATATCTTCAATATCATTGATGACCGATTGATTTTAATGTAATAAGAGGATTATTAAGTTCATCTAATAAATAAAGTAAACGTAATGAAGGAAGAGCAATAAAAATTAAAGTAATAGCTGGTAAAATTGTTCAAATTAATTCAATTATTTGATTTTCTATTAAAAATCGATTAATATATTTATTTAATAATAAGTTTATTATAATATATCCTACTAAAATAGTAATTATAATTAAAATAATTAATGTATGATCATGAAAAAAAATAATTTGTTCTATTAAAGGTGAAGCTCCATTTTGTAAATTAAAATTTGATCATGTTGCCATTTCTAAAAAAAGGATAATCCTTTATTTATGGGGTTTAAATCCATTACATATAATCTGCCATATTAGAAGTTACTTATAATAGGTAGTTCATTATATGAATGTTCTGCTGGAGGTAAATTTTGATATCATTCAATTGATGAAGATATATTTAAACTAAATAAAGAAATTCGTTGATTAATTATTGATTCTCAAATAATAATTAAAATTAATATTACTGCTAATAAAGAAATATAAGAACCTAATGATGAAATAATATTTCATGAAGTATAAGAATCAGGATAATCAGAATATCGACGAGGTATACCAGCTAACCCTAAAAAATGTTGTGGAAAAAATGTTAAATTTACTCCAATAAATATAATAAAAAATTGAATTTTTAAAAGATAGGGATTTAATGATAATCCAGTGAATAAGGGATATCAATGAACAAATCCCGCTAAAATAGCAAATACTGCTCCTATAGATAAAACATAATGAAAATGTGCTACTACATAATATGTATCATGAAGTGTAATATCAATTGAAGAATTAGCTAATACTACTCCTGTTAATCCTCCAACAGTAAATAAAAATACAAATCCTAATCTTCATAATATTGAAGGACTATAATTAATTTGAGTTCCATGTAATGTTGCTAATCAACTAAAAATTTTAATACCTGTAGGTACTGCAATAATTATTGTTGCAGATGTAAAATATGCTCGTGTATCAATATCTATACCTACAGTAAATATGTGATGAGCTCAAACAATAAATCCTAATAAACCAATTGCTATTATTGCATAAATTATACCTAAACAACCAAAAGTTTCTTTTTTTCCTCTTTCTTGTGAAATAATATGAGAAATTATTCCAAAACCAGGTAAAATTAAAATATATACTTCAGGATGTCCAAAAAATCAAAATAAATGTTGATATAAAATTGGATCACCTCCTCCAGCAGGGTCGAAAAATGATGTATTTAAATTTCGATCTGTTAAAAGTATAGTAATAGCTCCTGCTAAAACAGGTAGTGATAAAAGTAATAAAAATGCTGTAATTCCTACAGCTCAAACAAATAAAGGTATTTGATCAAATGATATATTATTTAATCGTATATTAATAATAGTTGTAATAAAATTAATTGCTCCTAAAATAGATGAAATACCAGCTAAGTGAAGGGAAAAAATAGCTAAATCTACAGAACTACCACTATGTGCAATATTAGATGATAATGGGGGGTATACTGTTCATCCAGTTCCTGCTCCATTTTCTACAATTCTTCTTGAAATTAATAATGTTAATGATGGGGGTAATATTCAAAATCTTATATTATTTATACGAGGGAAAGCTATATCAGGAGCTCCTAATATTAGAGGTACTAATCAATTTCCAAATCCTCCAATTATAATAGGTATAACTATAAAAAAAATTATAATAAAAGCATGAGCTGTAACAATAGTATTATAAATTTGATCATCTCCAATTAATGATCCAGGATTTCCTAATTCAGCACGAATTAATAAACTTAAAGAAGTACCTACTATTCCAGCTCAAATTCCGAAAATAAAATATAAAGTTCCAATATCTTTATGATTTGTAGAATAAAGTCATTTTCGCAAAAATAAAATGGCTGAATTATAAGCGATAAATTGTAAATTTATTAATGGGAAATTTCTCTTTTATTAATTAAGTCTTATATTCAAGTAGATAATGATATGAAATTGCAAATTTTAAGGGGTATACATATATATATACTAAGGCTTAAAGAAATTTCTTTATTTACAATTTTGAAGATTATTAGTTTTAATTAACTTAAAACCTTATTTTATAATAATAAAAATTTAAATAAAAAAAAAAAAGTTCTTAAAATTATTCCTGAAATAGAAATAAAAGAAAAAAAATTAATTATTAATATTAAATTATTTTTTAAATTAATTTTAAATCATTTTAATTTAATATAATTAAATATAAAAGAAGAATATAAAATTCGAATATAAAAAAATAAAATAATTAATCTTATTATAATAAAAATAAATGATAATATATATATATTGTTAAAAATTAAAAAATTAATAACAATTCATTTAGGAAAAAATCCAATAAAAGGTGGTATCACAATAACAATAAATAACTTAACAATTATAGCGCAAAAGCGACAATATCCTGTGACGAGTTGCGTAGCGTACACCCCGGATGGATATAGTATTTGTAAAAAAAAGAGTACAAATCTCGAGAAATCGGTAATAGATATACTTAAGTACCTAAACAATGAATATCGATGTTTAAAGTTTTTTCCTAACGTGTCTGTTTCGCGAAGATATACTGAAATGTAGCTGTAATAATTGTGCCATAATACATAACCGAGGAATATCCGTCGGGGGCTACCTTTCCTATATGAAATTTCAACAAAAATTCAATCAAACTCATAAGTGCAAACGCATTGAATTAAACATTAATAATAAAGTTATAAGTGAAGATTGTGAAATAGCACATGCATTTAATAACTTCTTTAGTGATATACCTATAGCTACAACGAGCTCCTTAAATTCCTCACCAACAGACGCGGAATTAATCTTGAAAAGCAATGTATCTGTATGTGATGAGTGTTTTAAATTTAAGCATATAACACCTCACGACATACTTAAAGCTTTTAAAAGTTTAAAAGTTAAACGCACTGGCGATTTATGGGATATGTCTGTTACGGTCTTACAGGGGATTGTAGATACTATCGCTCCCCATTTAGCTCTGATTTTCAATAGATGCGTTGATTCAGGTAAATTTCCGGATTTGATGAAATATAGTAAAGTTATACCGCTATTCAAAACTGGAGATCCTAGTGACCCCTCTAATTATCGGCCCGTCTCCATTTTGCCAGCCCTTAGTAAAGTATTTGAAAAGATTATTTTATCCCAATTGCTTACTCACTTTAATTTAAACAAACTTTTATATAGTCAGCAGTATGGTTTTACGAAAGGTCGTTCTACGGTTGACGCTGGCGTGGCGCTTTTAAGAAATATTTTTAAAGCTTGGGAGAAGTCACAAAATGTCATTGGTGTGTTCTGTGACTTATCTAAGGCTTTTGATTGTGTCGATCATGACACACTAATCCGTAAGTTACGTCATTATGGGGTAAAGGGTATGGCACTTGACATGATGAAATCGTACCTTGGGAAGAGAATTCAAAGTGTTGATGTAAATAGGGTCAAATCGTCTGGTTCTTCCGTGCATATGGGTGTACCGCAGGGCTCAATCCTAGGTCCACTTTTATTTTTAATTTACATTAATGACCTTCCATTTTATGTTAAAAATACCTGTGGAATTGTACTGTTTGCTGATGACACTCACTGATTTTTAGTGTTGATAGACTGAAATAAAACTATGACGAAGTAAACGGTGCATTGGCCCAGGTATTAAATTGGTTTACAGTAAATAACCTAGTTTTGAATGCAAAGAAGACTAAATGTATTAAATTTGCGTTACCCAATGTGAGAAAAGTAGGCTGTAATTTAATGTTAGGTTAGGTTAGGTTAGGTTAGGTTAGGTTAGGTTAGGTTGAGGACTTATTTCTTGGACGATTGTTACGATATTTGGAAACTCATTCGACTTTGGCTTGCTCATTCGTTATTGTTACCTGTATCTGCACTATCTCCTGACTTGGCTACGTTATTTTGGATTTTCTTGTTTTTCGATTGGATCTGTTAATTTTGTTTGTTTACCTTTTTGCTTCCGAATTTGGTCCGTGTTGCCGCTATCGACTAGAGCCCTTCTTAGGGCTGGAAGATAGCGGCGATAGTCTAGTTTCGTGTGGGGCAAACCGCGTAAACATTCATCGAAGGGATAAAAAGTTATTCAACTTTTTATAAAAGTGACTTTTTAGGACGACAAAAATTTTTCGTTAAAATTTGTTAAAATTTGCATCGCCCATAACTTTGGGACCCTAGCCCCTACGGCAAAGGTCAAAATCTCGTGGGAAAGAACTCGCCGAGTTCTATTTTTTGAAATTTTTTGCGGGAACCTGCGACCCCGGGAAGGGGGTCAAAATTCGCCCCAAAGAATTAATTTTTGCTATTGCAAAAAATCAGGGGCAATTTCATCTATTGTATGGGAAAGTCGAGGGCAGACACACACTTGACCGTTCTGCCCTAACGACTTCTCCCATCAATATCTTCGGCCCTGGTGGTCGGATTTCGCCCAAACTTGGGGGAAAGATGGACGAGGCCACAAAGGCCACGTCCGCAAAGGGAGGGGGTCCATCCCCCCCCACACTGAGGAGCCACGACCTCTCTTCCGACGACGAGGAGATATTCCTAAGTGAATACTCCTCCTTTCAGTCAAAAAAGAGAGGCCGTGAGGAGAAGGAAGAGGACCCCAGGCCTGAGTTCAGGCCGAAGATGTGCACAGCCCGTAGGGGCAAACCGCTGGGACAGTACGCACGTCTGGCCTTTAGACTCAGGACAAAGGAGGAGAAAAGGAACGAGGAGGCGGAACCTAACCTAACTCCCCTAGAGGCAAACCTCGGCGTTGCCGCCGAGTATTTAAAAGACTTCCCGGGTCTCCGCACCAAGAAAGGGAAGGAAGAGGTACCCAAACTAGGCGAGTTCGACCCGGTGCAGGCGGACCCGTTCGAGGCGGCCAAACAAGCGGCAGACTCGATTCTGGCCGAAGCCCGCATTTCAGGGAACCTTAAAGGGACTGTGTGGTGCAACATCAACCGAGCCTGCCGCACCATCAAGGACGCCATCCTGACCGCCGAAGCGGCAAAGGCTGAGAGCGAAGAAATCCGCATCCTCAAGGCGGATAACAAGAGGATGCGGCAACAGCTCAGCCAATGCATGTCCGAGCTGAAGGCGGTCCGGTCGGAATTCTCCAACCGCGGACCCCTACCAAAACCGGCCTCCCAGCCGACATACGAGACCCCGGCCCCCCAGACCCTGCAAATCAGCACAATGGATCTGGCGGAGGCCATGAATGAACTCAAAAAAGACCTGTTCACCTCCTTAGGCGGGATGATCAACACCCGCATAGAGGAGGTGAACAGGCGCCTCCCAGCGGAACCAATCCTTCGGCCCCCCTTAGCGGCCGACAAAAAGAGGCAAGAGGGACCGGCAGCACAACCGGCCCCCACCAGAGAGCCCGAAAGGGCAAGGGCAAGACTGGGAGACGGCCGGCCCGTAAAGGCCAAGGCCCCCAAAGCGCGCAAGGCTACCAAAGTGCCACGCGAACCACTCACGGCGGAAAAGGCAGCCCCTGCAGCCACAGGAACAGGGCCGGGCCCATCGGGCACCCAACCCCAGGAAGAAACCTGGGCTACGGTGACCCACAAGGGGAAGGGAAAGGGGAAAGGGAAGGGAAAGGCCCAACCCGCTCCCCCCGCCCAGACGCCCCCCGTCAAAAAAGCAGCGCCCAAAAAGGCGCTGCAAGTGCCGAAAACGGCAGCGGTGGTGATTACCATGCGTAAAGACCTCACCACCGCCACCACGCTGCAGGCCACCATGGCCAAGGCCATCAACGGCCTTAGCCTTGATGAGGTGGGCCTGCAGCACGTGAAGGTGCGCCAATCAATGACGGGGGGACGAGTAATTGAGGTCCCCGGGGCTGATAACGGCCGGGCGGCTGATGCGCTGGCCGAAAGACTCATCGCCATTGTTGGCGATGTAGCCACCATCAGCCGCCCCCAAAAGATGGCCGCCGTCCTAGTCTCCGGACTGGACGAGTCGGCGACTAAAGAGTCGCTGGCGGCGGTCATCGCCAAAGAAGGGGCCTGCAGCGAGGCCAACATTAAGGTGGGGGGCATCCGCCCCCTGTATGATGGCACTGGATCGGCACTGGTCCAGTGCCCGGTGGGGGCGGCCAAGGCCCTAATAGAGCGTGGCCGGATCCTGGTTGGCTGGGCGTCCGCCAGGGTCACCGCAGCGGGACCCTCCCCCATGCGCTGCTTCAAGTGCATGGGGATCGGGCACACGCGGGAGCTGTGCCCCTCCAACGTAGACCGCAGCCGGCTGTGCTTCCGCTGCGGCAAAGAGGGGCATGTTGCCAAAGCATGCTGGGAAGAAAAGGCGTGGTGCGCTATATGCCACCACGCCAAACTCCCAGCGGGCCACGTCATGGGGGGAGCCAAATGCTCCCCCCCAGTAGTAAGAGGCAGGGAGGTGAGGCTCAGGCCCGCCCGCCCCCCCCGCCCCACACCAGCTACCCCGGCCGCCGGCCACAATGAGGACAACCGCATGGAAGTCTAAATGCCAGTACACCGGCATTTGGACTTCCTGCAAGTGAACGCCAACCACTCCGCCAGAGCGCAAGACCTGCTTGCGCAGCATATGGTGGAGTGGGGAATTGGCGTTGCGGTTATAGCGGAGCCCTATTCCGTCCCGCCCCTTCAATATTGGGCCGGGGCACCGGACGGAATGGTGGCTATCGCAGTGCCGGCGGTCGGGGATTTCCCCCCCATTTCAAAAATAGAGGGCGGCCCGGGCTACGTGGCGGCCAAATGGGGGAACGACACCGTTTTAATAGCGGTGTACTTCTCCCCCAACAAGCCGCTACGCGAGTTTGAACAGTTCCTGGGGGTCCTGAGCGGGGTAGTGTTGAGAGCTGCCCCGTCTCAGATAATGGTTTTGGGGGACCTAAACGCCAAAAGTGCGGCGTGGGGATCCCCCATCACAGACCCCCGGGGGGCTGCCCTCGAGGGCTGGGTGGCGGCATCGGGACTGGTCGTCCTGAACCAGGGCAGCGCCAACACATGCGTGCGGCGGCAGGGGGGGTCTATTGTGGACATCACGTTCGCAACCCCTGCCATTGCCGCGCGCGTCTCCAACTGGCGCGTCCTGGAGGACGTCGAGACCCTCTCCGATCATTTATATATCAGGATGAGGGTCTCCAAGAATGGCGTCCAGCCGCCGCCCACCCCAGGGGGGGGAACAAGGGGCGGGGGAAGGGGGGAACCGAAGTTCCCCAGGTGGTCCCTGCCCCACCTGGACAGAGAAAGGGCGGACGAGGCGGCCATGGAGGAGGCATGGAACGCCGCCCCACCCCCCGAACTGGGGGTGGAAATAAGGGCGGCAAGGTTCCGCGCCGCATTACAGAGGGTATGCGACGCGGCCATGCCTCGGGCCAGACGCCTGTCCGCCCGGAAAGAGGTGTACTGGTGGTCCACAGTTATAGCCACGCTGCGGACCACCAGTAACAGTGCCCGCCGCGCCTACCAGCACTGTAGGCGCAGGCGGCACACACCCGAGGAAGAGGCGGGGCTCCACAGGGCCCTCAAAGAGGCAAAGGGGGCCCTCCAGGTGGCAATCGCCAAGGCCAAGGACGAGGCATACTGCTCGTTCTTGGCCACCCTGGACAAGGATCCGTGGGGGAGGCCATACAAGATGGTGCGCGACAAACTGCGCACCGCCCCCCCCATGGACTCCCTCGAGCCCCGCCTACTGCAGAGGGTCGTAGAGGGGCTGTTTCCAGCAGCCCCAACGTATCTCCCCCCGACGGCGGCCGACACCGCAACGGAAGAGGAGGCCGAACTCGTCGTCGCACCAATAAGCGACGACGAGTTCGAAAGAGTGATGGACCGACTCCGGGGCTGTAAAAAAGCCCCGGGCCCAGACGGGGTACACGGTCGAGTCCTCACTGCCGCCCTAAAACACCTCGGGGACCGCTTCAGGCAGATCCTCGATGACTGCCTGAGAGAGGGAAGGTTCCCGAGGGTGTGGAAGGAGGGGCGGCTCTGCCTCCTCCGAAAGGATGGTCGGCCCGCCGATTGCCCGTCCGCCTATCGCCCCATCGTGCTGCTGGATGAGGCCGGGAAAGTGCTAGAACGCATCCTGGCCCACCGGATCCAGCAGCACCTGGAGACCGCCGGCCCGAACGTGTCAGAAAGACAGTTCGGGTTCCGGGAGGGACGGTCTACGCTCGACGCGTTGAAGTGTCTGAGGAACTTCAGCGAAGACGCGTCGAGCAGGGGGGAGGGTGTCGTCGCGGTGTCTCTCGACATCGCAAACGCGTTTGGCACCCTCCCCTATGGGGCGATAAGTGAGGCACTCCGACATCACGGAGTGCCCCACTACCTGAGGAAAATCATAGAGCACTACCTCACGGATAGGGTAGTGCTCTATGAAAATAAGGACGGGCAAAGGGGGGAAAGGAGGATGGCCTGCGGCGTACCCCAGGGCTCCGTGCTCGGCCCCCTATTGTGGAACCTGGGGTACGACCGGGCAATAAGAGGGGAGCTGCTTCCGCGCACACTCGTCGTCTGCTACGCGGACGACACGATGGTGGCGGTGCGCGGAAGCAGCCTGCAGGAGACCCTCGCCGAAGCGGAAGGCGAGGTCGGCCAGGCGATCGGCCGCATAAGGGGGCTCGGCCTAGCGGTGGCCATCCCGAAGACCGAGGCAATAGTCTTCGGGGGGCGGGGCAAGCATTGGCAGCTGCCCGCCAACGCGGTGCTCCTGGTGGAAGGTAATGCGGTCCAGATAAGGCCCCACATCAAGTATCTGGGGCTAATACTGGACCGCAGGTGGAACTTCGGGGAGCACTTTAAAAAGTTAGCTCCCCGAATCAGGAGCGCCGCCATGGCACTGGGCAGACTGCTGCCCAACGTCGCTGGGCCGAGCTCCTCGTGCCGGCGGCTGTACGCCGGCGTTGTGAGGAGCATGGCCCTCTACGGAGCCCCCATCTGGGCGGACAAACTGTCCGCCCGAAACAGGGCTCACCTAAGGGGGCCACAGAGGATCGTGGCCCAACGAATGGTGAGGGCGTACCGTTCGGTGGGCCACGCGGCGGCCTGCCTCCTCGCCTGCACCCCTCCGTGGGAGCTGGACGCGGAGGTGCAGGCGGACACCTACGCGGTTAGGTCCAGGGCCCGGGCAAGAGGAGAACGCCCGGACCCTGAGGAGGTAGAGGCCTCCCGGAGGATGACGGCGCGCCGACTGCGGGAAAAATGGAAGTCCATCCTGGAGGACGCCCCCTACGGGACTCGCACCGTGGGGGCGATCCTACCAGTGATGGACCAATGGTGTGAGAGGGCGGTCGGCGCGACGACATTTAGGCTCGTGCAGGTGTTGACCGGACATGGTAGCTTCGGTCATCACCTGCACATCATACAGAGGGAGCCAAGCCCGCTGTGCCATGAGTGCGGAGGTCCCGACGACACAGCCGAGCACACCCTACAGGTGTGCAGTCGTTGGGACGCGGAGCGAGGCCTCATGGCACAGGCAATACAGCGGGCAGACCTCTCGCTGCACAGCATCATATCTGCGATGCTCAGCAGCGAGAGGTCCTGGGAGGCAGTGGTCTCCTTCTGTGAAACCGTTATGTCACAGAAGGAGACCGCGGAGCGGGAGCGCGAGGAGAATCCACTCGCGCATCCCCTCCGGCGTAGACGGCCGGGGGTGAGACGGCGGCAGTTCATTGCTCGCTCGTCGTAACCCCCAGTGACTGCGGGCGGAGTTTGGGAGACTCCGCCCGCCGCGAAAAGTCACAAGGCGGTCTGGGGGATGGCCAAGCGTGACCGGCCACCCCCCCATCGGCGCGGGAAGCCCCGGCAGAGGCTGGGGCGACCGGTGGGTGTCGTGGAGAATGCCTAGTGCGGGTGCCACGACACCCAACAAAACCGGAGAGAGGGCACGCCAAGGTGGTTTTTAGTGGGTATACCTCTCGGGCCCCTTCTCATTTTTGACATGAGAAGGGGAGTTTGCGAGAGGGAGTCCCACATATCCCCCCCGCCGCTCCCAAGGCGGGGGGTCGAACGCGCAAAGCGTTTTCCACCTTGTAAAACAAAAAAAAAAAAAAAAAAAAAAAAAAGGTTAGGTTAGGTTAGGTTAGGTTAGGTTAGTCGCGTCGTCCCCGCCGCGAGAGACGCACACGCGCAAGGCGGCTCCGCGCCAAAATTTCGGGAAAAAAATCGGAAAAATAGTAAAAAGTGCTCCGATTTTCAAGTGCGACATACCAAAACACGCGGAAAAATCGGCCGCAGGTGATAGTGAAAGAAGTTTTTCGATATCAGTTTCCGTGGAAAAGTTGTGATGTGAAAAGTGAAAATTTCGAAAATTTTACACCTTCAAAAAATAACGCTGCGAGATCCATCGCGGCAAGGGGTTGTTTTTCGACTACCAAAAGATGCCCCTCGACGAGACCTACACGCTGAGCCCTCGAACGGAATTTTTCCGCCGACGCTCGCGAAAGCGGAACGTGAAAAGGGAAATACCTAAAGAATTGAGCCACGCAACTGGAGGAGTGCGGAAACTTCTGAGTATGAGGAAAGATGAGGGGAAGAGCGGCGATTCCAACGCCGTGTCGGGATAAAAAATCGGGTAACATTTGACCAAGTTATACCACTTTCAAAAATTCTTCAAAACTTAAATTTTTCAAAAAATCATAACTCAAGATTAAGATCGACGACATATAAATTTTATTGCAGTAAGTCATAGTACTAAGTAGGCCCTAAGCACACCCAAAATTTTGGAATTTTCTGATGAGCGGTTCCGGAGTTAGGAATTTTTGAAATTTCAAGGACGAACCCAGGCACCCCAGGGACCGCTCGCAGAGAAACTCCCTAAATGCAAGACTACCTGGAAAAATCGGCTTAACCGATCCGAACCCCTAAAACAAGTGATTGAAGTCTTTTTATAGTTCTACCTAATCTCTCTGAAGTTGTTTCTGGGGCTGTGCTGGTGTGGCTCTCGTTATACAAGATTAGCTGTGCCCGCGATTTTGTACACAAAGGGGTAGGAGGGGTCCTAAGTTTCGAGACATCATGTTCCAAATCTAACATATCTAGAGATATTAAATCCCGTACTTGAAATATTAATCAAACTTAAAATATTTCCAACTCTATTACTATGACAATACGGTCTAAATTGAATTGTATCGTTTTGATGACGAGGCCAAACCAGTTCACACTTGTCCTAGTGACACGTGCCGATCGCCCTCGCCGTGCCCTTGACTAATGCTGTTAAACGCATCACATTTCGCGCGGCTTTTGTTGTTACTATGTCATGACGGGCCGGCCGGCCTGGTGGTTGGGGACCCCGACCGCCGGGCCGAGAGTCGCGGGTTCGATTCCTGCCCAGGAAAAGCATCCTTATCTTGTATGAAAATCGGCTGTTTTCGTATTTTCGTATTAATCAAACTTAAAATACTTCCAACTCTGTTACTATGACAATACGGTCTAAATTGAATTGTATCGTTTCGATGACGAGGCCAAACCAGTTCACACTTGTCCTAGTGACACGTGCCGATCGCCCTCGCCGTGCCCTTGACTAATGCTGTTAAACGCATCACATTTCGCGCGGCTTTTGTTGTTACTATGTCATGACGGGCCGGCCGGCCTGGTGGTTGGAGACCCCGACCGCCGGGCCGAGAGTCGCGGGTTCGATTCCCGCCCAGGAAAAGCATCCTTATCTTGTATGGAAATCGGCTGTTTTCGTATTTTCGTATTAGTCAAACTTAAAATACTTCCAACTCTGTTACTATGACAATACGGTCTAAATTGAATTGTGTCGTTTTAATGACGAGGTCAAACCAGTTCACACCCGTCCTAGTGACACGTGCCGATCGCCCTCGCCGTGCCCTTGACTAATGCTGCTAAACGCATCACATTTCGCGTGGCTTTTGTTGTTACTATGTCATGACGGGCCGGCCGGCCTGGTGGTTGGAGACCCCGACCGCCGGGCCAAGGGTCGCGGGTTCGATTCCCGCCCAGGAAAACATCCTTATCTTGTATGAAAATCGGCTGTTTTCGTATTTTCGTATTGATTGGACTAAAATATCTCCAGCTCTATCACTATGGCAATGCGATCTAGGCTGAAATGCATTGTCCTAATGATAAAGTCAAACCAACTCATACTCGTCCTAGTGACACGTGCCGATCGCCCTCGCCGTGCCCTTGACTAATGCAGCCGAACGCATCACACCTCACGTGGTTTTTGTTGTCTCTATTTCACGACGAGCCGGTTGGCCTGGTGGTTGGGGACCCCGACCGCCGGGCCGAGGGTCATGGGTTCGATTCCCGCCCAGGAAAACATCCTAATTATGTTCCAAATCTAATATACCTAGAGATAATAAACCTCGTACTTGAAATATTAACCAACTTAAAAAAAAATATTCCCAACTCTGCCACTATGACAATAAGGTCTAAATTGAATTGTATTGATTTGATGACGAGGTCAAACCAGTTCATAACCGTCCTAGCGACACGTGCCGACTGCCCTCGACATGCCCTTGACTAATGCTGCCAAACGCATCACACCTCGCGTGGCTTTGTTGCTTCTATGTCATGACGGGCCGGTCGGCCTAGTAGTTGGAAACCCCGACCGCCGGGCCGAGGGTCGCGGGTTCGACTCCCGCCCAGGAAAAGCATCCTTATCCTGTATGAAAATCGGCTGTTTCGTATTTTCGTATTTTCGTATTAATTAGACTAAAATACCTCCAACTCTATCACTATGACAATACGGTCTAGGTTGAAATGCATTGTTTTAATTAATGACGAAGTCTAACCAGTTCACACTCGTCCTAGTGACACGTGCCGATCGCCCTCGCCGCGCCCTTGACTAATGCCGCCGAACGCATCACACCTCGCGTGGTGTTGTTGTCTCTATTTCATGACGGACAGGTTGGCCTGGTGGTCGGAGACCCCGACCGCCGGGCCAAGGGTCGCGGGTTCGATTCCCGCCCAGGAAAACATCCTTTTTATGTGGAAATCGGCTGTTCCCGTATTAATTAGACTAAAATACTTCCAACCCTATCACTATAACGATACGGTCTTAATTGGGTTGTATTGTTTTGATGACGAGTCCATACCAGTTCTAGTTACACGTGCCGATCGCCTTCCCCGAACCCTTCGACTAATCCCGCCAAACGCACCGCACCTTGCGTGGTTCTGTTGTGCCTATTTCATAAAGGGCCGGATGGCTTGGTGGTTGGAGACCCTGAATGCCGGGCCGAGGGTCGCGGGTTCGATCCCCGCCCAGGAAAACATCCTTATCTTGTCTCCAATTGTCTCCTGCTGCCTTCCCCACGATACTAAAACAGACAAGCCATTATAATAACTACCTACACACTTACACACTCACACACTTACATTATAATTCACACTTACATTTTTGCTTTTGCCTTTACTATTTACTCTTTACATTCTGTGTTTCACATTCTGTGTTTTACATGTTCTATGTACATTTCGTCTGCGCTTTCATGCCGGATAAAACCCGACACATACCTCCAAGTATGTCTGGGCATGGGGCTCCCAAAGAGACGGAGAGCGAGAGGACCTCGCCGAAGCAGGGATTGGCGGCCGGGGAGGGGGGCGAGGGAGTGGGAGGCTCGCGTCGTAGCGCAACCCGCAAGGACGGGACACCGGCTCTGCAGGCGGATCCAGAGGGTGTTCGAGGGGGGGGTTTGAGGGGGTCTGAGGGGGTCGAGGGGGGGGGGGGGGGGTTCGAGGGGGGGGTTTGAGGATGGGTTTGAGGAGGGGGGTCGGGGGGAGTTGGGGGGGTCGAGGAGGGGAGGGGAGGGGTAGGGGGAGGCTCGCGTTGCAGCGTAACCCGCAAGGCGGGGACACCGGCTCTGCAGGCAGATCAAAGAGGGATCCGCCATATGCAACCGGAGTCCCGCTGCCGGCGGGGGTTGCAGCGGCTCGAGTCACTCCGGAGGGGCGGCTCATGCCGCGAGAGGGGGAGGGGTAGGGGGAGGCCCGCGCTGTAGTGTAACCCGCAAGGCGGGGACACCGGCTCTGCAGGCAGATCAAAGAGGGATCCGCCATATGCAACCGGAGTCCTGCTGCCGGCGGGGGTCACAGCGGCTCGAGTCACTCCGGAGGGGCGGCTCACGCCGCGAGAGGGGGAGGGGTCAAGGGAGGGGGGGAGTATTAAGGGGGGGGGGGTAGGGGGAGGCTCGCGTTGCAGCGTAACCCGCAAGGCGGGGACACCGGCTCTGCAGGCAGATCAAAGAGGGACCCGCCATATGCAACCGGAGTCCCGCTGCCGGCGGGGGTTGCAGCGACTCGAGTCACTCCGAAGGGGCGGCTCACGCCGCGAGGGGGGGAGGGGTCAAGGGTGGGGGGGTGGGGGGAGGGGAGGGGGGTAGGGGGAGGCTCGCGCTGTAGTGTAACCCGCAAGGCGGGGACACCGGCTCTGCAGGCAGATCAAAGAGGGATCCGCCATATGCAACCGGAGTCCCGCTGCCGGCGGGGGTCACAGCGGCTCGAGTCACTCCGGAGGGGCGGCTCACGCCGCGAGAGGGGGAGGGGTCAAGGGAGGGGGGGAGTATCAAGGGGGGTGGGTGGGGGGGGAGGGGGTAGGGGGAGGCTCGCGTTGCAGCGTAACCCGCAAGGCGGGGACACCGGCTCTGCAGACAGATCAAAGAGGGATCCGCCATATGCAACCGGAGTCCCGCTGCCGGCGGGGGTTGCAGCGGCTCGAGTCACTCCAAAGGGGCGGCTCACGCCGCGAGAGGGGGAGGGGTCAAGGGTGGGGGGGGGTGGGGGGAGGGGAGGGGTAGGGGGAGGCTCGCGCTGTAGTGTAACCCGCAAGGCGGGGACACCGGCTCTGCAGGCAGATCAAAGAGGGATCCGCCATATGCAACCGGAGTCCCGCTGCCGGCGGGGGTCACAGCGGCTCGAGTCACTCCGGAGGGGCGGCTCATGCCGCGAGAGGGGGAGGGGTAGGGGGAGGCCCGCGCTGTAGTGTAACCCGCAAGGCGGGGACACCGGCTCTGCAGGCAGATCAAAGAGGGATCCGCCATATGCAACCGGAGTCCCGCTGCCGGCGGGGGTCACAGCGGCTCGAGTCACTCCGGAGGGGCGGCTCACGCCGCGAGAGGAGGAAGGGTAGGGGGAGGCCCGCGCTGTAGTGTAACCCGCAAGGCGGGGACACCGGCTCTGCAGGCAGATCAAAGAGGGATCCGCCATATGCAACCGGAGTCCCGCTGCCGGCGGGGGTCACAGCGGCTCGAGTCACTCCGGAGGGGCGGCTCACGCCGCGGGATGAGGGGCGCTTTAGCGCTGCGGCACCTATGATGGAGGGTGTCGATGCGGCTGAGGCCCGCCGCGGAGGCGACTAGTGTCCGCGCTGCGTCAGTCCGTCTCTCGGCAACAGCGCGGCACAGCGCAAATGAGGGGTGGCTGTAGCCGCCGGAGGATGAGGGGGGCGCCTTGCGTCAAGAAGGAGATGGGAGGGCGGCAGCTGGTTATTATGTCCAGCCGTCTGCCAACCCGTAACCCCGAGCAATCGGGACCGGGGGCCCGGGTCACGTGTGGCCTGGGCTGCGAGGAGAAAACCTCCATAAAAAACACAAGAGGGACGGCAGGCGGCATCGGGCAACCTGCCAAATGCCGCCGTACGCCGTGGGCCCCTAACTGCAGGCTGATCAGAGGGATCTAGCACATGCACCGGGGGCCCTTCAGAGGATGGGGGGGTCTAGAGGGCGGCTGAGGCCCGCTGCCCTGACCCCCCGGTGGCTGCGGACGGGGGATGGGAGTCCTCCGCCCGCTCTCCAACAAGTCACCAAGAGGACAGGGGATGGCTGTGCGTACTCGGCCTCCCCATCGGAGAGGACAACCCCGGCTTCGGCCGGGGCGAGGACCGGTGGGCACTCGCGGGTAATGCTTATGCGGGTACCGTGGGTGTCCGACAAACCGGCAAGCGGAAATACGCCAAGGTGGTTTTTAGTGGGTATACCCTCGGGCCCCTTCTCATTTTTGTTATGGGAAGGGGAGTTTGCGAGTGGGAGTCCCACATATCCTCCCCGTCGCTCCCAAGGCGGGGGGTCGAACGCGCAAAGCGTTTTCCACCTTGTAAAAAAAAAAAAAAAAAAAAAAAAAAAAAAGGTTAGGTTAGGTTAGGTTAGGTTGAGGACTTATTTCTTGGACGATTGTTACGATATTTGGAAACTCATTCGACTTTGGCTTGCTCATTCGTTATTGTTACCTGTATCTGCACTATCTCTAGACTTGGCTACGTTATTTGGATTTTCTTGTTTTTTCGATTGGTTTTGTTAATTTGGTTTGTTTACCTTTTTGCTTCCGAATTTGGTCCGTGTTGCCGCTATCGACTAGAGCCCTTCTTAGGGCTGGAAGATAGCGGCGATAGTCTAGTTTCGTGTGGGGCAAACCGCGTAAACATCCATCAGAGGATTAAAAAGTTATTGCACTTTTCACAAAAGTGACTTTTTTCGGACGAGGAAAATTTTCGTTAAATTTTGTTAAAACTTCCATCGCCCGTAACTTTGGGACCCTAGCCCTTCTGGCGAAGGTCAAAACACTGTTGGAAAGAGCTCGCGGAGCTCTATTTTTAGGAATTTTTTGTCGGAACAAAAGACCTTGGGAAAGGGGTCAAAAACGGGATACAAAAAATATTTTTTGCTATTCCAAACATTCAGGGGCAAATCCACGAATTGTATGGGAAAGTCGAGGGCAGACACACACTTGACCGATCTGCCCTAACGTCTTCTCCCTACGATATCTTCGGCCCTGGTGGTCGGATTTCGCCCAAACTTGGGGGAAAGATGGACGAGGCCATAAAGGCCACGTCCGCAAAGGGAGGGGGTCCATCCCCCCCCACCCTGAGGAGCCACGACCTCGCATCAGACGAGGAGGATATATTCCTCAGCGAATATACCTCCTCTCAATCCAAAAAGAGGGGCCGTGAGGAGAAAGAGGAGGACCCCAGGCCCGAATTCAGGCCAAAAATGTGCACTGCTCGCAGGGGCAAACCCGCGCTGCAGTACGCACGCCTGGCAACAAAGCTCAGGAAGGGAGAGGAGAAGAGGATCGCGAAAGAGCCGGACTTTATGTCCCCGGTGGTAAACCTCGGCGTCGCCGTCGAGTATCTGAAGGACTTCCCGGGCCTGCGGGCCAAGAAGGGCAAGGAGGATGCCCCCAAGATGGGCGAGTTCGACCCGGTGCAGGCGGACCCGTTCGAGGCGGCCCGACAAGCGGCAGACTCGATCCTGAACGAAGTCCGCATCTCCGGGCACCTAAAGGGGACAGTGTGGTCCAAGATTAATCTGGCCTGCCGCACCATCAAAGACGCCATCCTCACCGCCGAAGCGGCAAAGGCCGAGAGCGAGGAAATCCGCATCCTCAAAGCGGACAACAAGAGGATGCGGCAGCAGCTCGGCCAATGCCTGGCCGAGTTAAAGGCGGTGCGCTCGGAGTTTTCGAACCGCGGGCCCCTCCCAAAACAGCCCTCCCAGCCAGCGTGCGAAACCGCGGCCCCCCAGTCCCTGCAGATCAGTGCGTCTGATCTGGCAGAGGCCATGGGGGAACTTAAGAGAGACCTGTTCACCTCCTTAGGCGGGATGATCAATACCCGCATTGAGGAGGTGAACAGGCGCCTTCCAGCGGAGCCTATTCATCGGCCCCCCCTAGCGGCCGACAAAAAGAGGTCGGAGGGACCGGCTGCACCGCCGGCTCCCACCAAAGAGCCCGAAAGGGCAAGGCTGGGAGACGGCCGGCCCACAAAGGCCAAGGCCCCCAAGGCACGCAAGGCGCCCAAGGCGCCACAGGAGGCACAAGCGGCCGGAAAGCCCGCCCCCGTAGCGGCAGGGACAGGACCGGGCCCATCGGGCACTCTACCCCAGGTAGACACCTGGGCCACAGTGACCCACAAGGGGAAGGGTAAGGGGAAAGGGAAGGGAAAGGCCCAACCCGCCCCCCCCACCCAGACGCCCCCCGTCAAAAAAGCAGCGCCCAAAAAGGCGCTGCAAGTGCCCAAAACGGCGGCGGTGGTAATCACAATGAGGAAAGACCTCACCACCGCCACCACGCTGCAGGCCACCATGGCCAAGGCCATTAATGGCCTAAGCCTTGGAGATGTAGGCCTGCAGCATGTAAAGGTGCGCCACTCCATGACGGGGGGAAGGGTGATCGAGGTCCCCGGGGCCGATAACGGACGGGCGGCTGATGAGTTGGCTGAAAAGCTCATCGCCATTGTAGGCGACGTAGCCAACATCAGCCGCCCACAAAAGATGGCCGCCGTCCTGATCTCTGGACTGGACGAGTCGGCGACCAAAGAGTCGCTGGCGGCGGCCATCGCCAAGGAAGGGGCCTGCACAGAGGCCAACATTAAAGTGGGGGGCATCCGTCCCCTCTACGATGGCACTGGATCAGCACTGGTCCAGTGCCCTGTGGGGACGGCCAAGGCCTTATTGGAGCGTGGCCGGATCCTGGTGGGCTGGGCGTCTGCCAGGGTCACCGCAGCCGGACCTACCCCCATGCGCTGCTTCAAGTGCATGGCGATAGGTCATACGAGAGAGCTTTGCCCCTCCAACATAGACCGCAGCGGGCTGTGCTTCCGCTGCGGCAAAGAGGGGCACTTCGCCAAATCATGCTGGGAGGAAAAGGCGCGGTGCGCTATATGCCACCACGCCAAACTCCCAGCTGGCCACATCATGGGGGGAGCCAAATGCTCCCCCCCAGTAGTAAGAGGCAGGGAGGTGAGGCTAAGGCCCGCCCGCCCCCCCCCGCCCCACACCAGCTCCCACGGCCGCCGGCCACAATGAGGACAACCGCATGGAAGTCTAAATGCCAGTACACCGGCATTTGGACTTCCTGCAGGTGAACGCCAACCACTCCGCCAGAGCGCAAGATCTCCTTGCGCAGCACATGGTGGAGTGGGGAATTGGCGTCGCGGTGATCGCGGAGCCCTATTCCGTCCCCCCCCTTCAATATTGGGTCGGGGCGCCGGACGGAATGGTGGCCATCGCAGTGCCGGCGGTCGGGGATTTCCCCCCCATATCAAAAATAGAGGGCGGCCCGGGCTACGTGGCGGCAAAATGGGGGAACGACACCGTCTTAATAGCGGTGTACTTCTCCCCCAACAAGCCGCTACGTGAGTTCGAACAGTTCCTGGGGGTCCTGAGCGGGGTAGTGTTGAGAGCTGCCCCGTCTCAGATAATGGTTTTGGGGGACCTAAACGCTAAAAGTGCGGCGTGGGGATCCCCCATCACAGACCTCCGGGGGGCTGCCCTCGAGGGCTGGGTGGCGGCATCAGGACTGGTCGTCCTGAACCAGGGCAGCGCCAACACGTGCGTGCGGCGGCAGGGGGGGTCTATCGTGGACATCACGTTCGCGACCCCTGCCATAGCCGCACGCGTCTCCAACTGGCGCGTCCTGGAGGACGTCGAGACCCTCTCCGACCATTTATATATCAGGATGAGGGTCTCCAAGAATGGCGTCCAGCCGCCGCCCACCCCAGGGGGGGGAACAAGGGGCAGGGGAAGGGGGGAACCGAAGTTCCCCAGGTGGTCCCTGCCCCACCTGGACAGAGAAAGGGCGGACGAGGCGGCCATGGAGGAGGCATGGAACGCCGCCCCACCCCCCGAACTGGGGGTGGAAGTAAGGGCGGCAAGGTTCCGCGCCGCATTACAGAGGGTATGCGACGCGGCCATGCCTCGGGCCAGACGCCTGTCCGCCCGGAAAGAGGTGTACTGGTGGTCCACAGTCATAGCGACTCTACGGACCACCAGTAACAGTGCCCGCCGCGCCTACCAGCACTGTAGGCGCAGGCGGCACACACCTGAGGAAGAGGCGGGGCTCCACAGGGCCCTCAAAGAGGCAAAGGGGGCCCTCCAGGTGGCAATCGCCAAGGCCAAGGACGAGGCATACTGCTCGTTCTTGGCCACCCTGGACAGGGATCCGTGGGGGAGGCCATACAAGATGGTGCGTGACAAACTGCGCACCGCCCCCCCCATGGACTCCCTCGAGCCCCGCCTACTACAGAGGGTCGTAGAGGGGCTGTTTCCAGCAGCCCCAACGTTTCTCCCCCCGACGGCGGCCGACACCGCAACGGAAGAGGAGGCCGAACTCGTCGTCGCACCAATAAGCGACGACGAGTTCGAAAGAGTGATGGACCGACTCCGGGGCTGCAAAAAAGCCCCGGGCCCAGACGGGGTACACAGTCGAGTCCTCGCTGCCGCCCTAAAGCACCTCGGGGACCGCTTCAGGCAGATCCTCGATGACTGCCTGAGAGAGGGAAGGTTCCCGAGGGTGTGGAAGGAAGGGCGGCTCTGCCTCCTCCGAAAGGATGGTCGGCCGGCCGATTGCCCGTCCGCCTATCGCCCCATAGTGCTGCTGGATGAGGCCGGGAAAGCGCTAGAACGCATCCTGGCCCACCGGATCCAGCAGCACCTGGAGACCGTCGGCCCGAACGTGTCAGAAAGACAGTTCGGGTTCCGAGAGGGACGGTCCACGCTCGACGCGTTGAAGTGTCTGAGGAACTTCAGCGAAGACGCGTCGAGCAGGGGAGAGGGTGTCGTCGCGGTGTCTCTCGACATCGCAAACGCGTTTGGCACCCTCCCCTATGGGGCGATAAGTGGGGCACTCCGACATCACGGAGTGCCCCACTACCTGAGGAGAATCATAGAGCACTACCTCACGGACAGGGTAGTGCTCTATGAAAATAAGGACGGGCAAAGGGGGGAGAGGAGGATGGCCTGCGGCGTGCCCCAGGGATCCGTGCTCGGCCCCCTATTGTGGAACCTGGGGTACGACCGGGCAATTAGAGGAGAGCTGCTTCCGCGCACACTCGTCGTCTGCTACGCAGACGACACAATGGTAGCGGTGCGCGGAAGCAGCCTAAGGGGGACCCTCGCCGAAGCCGAGGAAGAGGTCGGCCAGGCGATCGGCCGCATACGGGAGCTCGGCCTAGCGGTGGCCATCCCGAAGACTGAGGCAATAGTCTTCGGGGGGCGGGGCAAACACTGGCAGCTGCCCGCCAACGCGGCGCTCCTGGTGGAAGGTAATGCGGTCCAGATAAGGCCCCACATCAAGTATCTGGGGCTAATACTGGACCGCAGGTGGAACTTCGGGGAGCACTTTAAAAAGTTAGCTCCCCGAATCAGGGGCGCCGCCATGGCACTGGGCAGACTGCTGCCCAACGTCGCTGGGCCGAGCTCCTCGTGCCGACGGCTGTACGCCGGCGTTGTTAGGAGCATGGCCCTCTACGGGGCCCCCATCTGGGCGGACAAACTATCCGCCCGGAACAGGGCTCACCTGAGAGGGCCACAGAGGATCGTGGCCCAACGAATGGTGAGGGCGTACCGTTCGGTGGGCCACGCGGCGGCCTGCCTCCTCGCCTGCACCCCTCCGTGGGAGCTGGACGCGGAGGTGCAGGCGGACACCTACGCGGTTAGGTCCAGGGCCCGGGCAAGAGGAGAACGCCCGGACCCTGAGGAGGTAGAGGCCTCCCGGAGGATGACGGCGCGCCGACTGCGGGAAAAATGGAAGTCCATCCTGGAGGACGCCCCCTACGGGACTCGCACCGTGGGGGCGATCCTCCCAGTGATGGACCAATGGTGTGAGAGGGCAGTCGGCGCGACGACATTTAGGCTCGTGCAGGTGTTGACCGGACACGGAAGTTTCGGTCATCACCTGCACAACATAAAGAGGGAGCCGAGCCCGCTGTGCCATGAGTGCGGGGGTCCCGACGACACAGCCGAGCACACCCTACAGGTGTGCAGTCGTTGGGACGCGGAGCGGAGCCTCATGGCACAGGCAATACAGCGGGCAGACCTCTCGCTGCACAGCATCATATCTGCGATGCTCAGCAGCGAGAGGTCCTGGGAGGCAGTGGTCTCCTTCTGTGAAACCGTTATGTCACAGAAGGAGACCGCGGAGCGGGAGCGCGAGGAGAATCCACTCGCGCATCCCCTCCGGCGTAGACGGCCGGGGGTGAGACGGCGGCAGTTCATTGCTCGCTCGTCGTAACCCCCAGTGACTGCGGGCGGAGTTTGGGAGACTCCGCCCGCCGCGAAAAGTCACAAGGCGGTCTGGGGGATGGCCAAGCGTGACCGGCCACCCCCCCATCGGCGCGGGAAGCCCCGGCAGAGGCTGGGGCGACCGGTGGGTGTCGTGGAGAATGCCTAGTGCGGGTGCCACGACACCCAACAAAACCGGAGAGAGGGCACGCCAAGGTGGTTTTTAGTGGGTATACCTCTCGGGCCCCTTCTCATTTTTGACATGAGAAGGGGAGTTTGCGAGAGGGAGTCCCACATATCCCCCCCGCCGCTCCCAAGGCGGGGGGTCGAACGCGCAAAGCGTTTTCCACCTTGTAAAACAAAAAAAAAAAAAAAAAAAAAAAGGTTAGGTTAGGTTAGGTTGGGGTGCAGGTGAGAGGCCTCCTCGTGGCGCACCCTGGGCAACGTCAGCTCCGAGTGCCCACCAGCTTTTGGTGGACACTCGGCGCTGGCGGCTAACTCTCACGTCCTTCCCTTCGGTCCTCTTCCCATCCTTCCACTCCCATCCTCTTTAAGGGAAAACCCTTATCCTTCCCCCCTTCCTTCCCACCCCCCCCCTCCCCCTTTCCCGGGCGGGCCTGGCGGCAGGTAACACTGTCGTCGGGAATAACCGCCCAAGATAGAGTGAGGCACGCCGCTCCTCTGAAATCCGTAGCCCGGGCATCCTGCAACGACCTCCACCAAATGGCGTTGTGGAGTAGTGGGACCCGGAGCGGAGGGCTTGCCTTCATTGGCCGGCCCGCGAGAAAGGAAAACTCTATAAAAACCCGTCAGGACAAGACGTAAAAACCCTGTACACACCAGGCGACCTGTACAGTAGCCCGCAAGGGCACTAGCCTTGCCCCCGGAACGGCGTCACCCGGGGGTCGACCACCCTTTCGTCCGCTTATCGTGGGAATCCAAATGACTAATGCAAATCTTAACCGAAACCGAATGATGATGGACAGCAGCGAGGAGGATGGGGACACTGACTCAATAGTCAGTGTCGCATCAACGACGACCCGGCGAACGAACAAAAGGACACGGAAAGGCAGCGATGGCTCGGACCCAGACTCCAGTCTGGATGGGGTTGCGAGCCCGAATATGAGGAAGCGAGGACGAGGCCGGCCGCCAACCACGGGCCAGTATGTAGGCCTAGCAAAGGCAAAGCTGGCCCTGGTAGAGGCTGAAAGACTGGCGGAACAACAGCTGGCTGAGGCTGAGGTGTCGGCAGCCTCTCGTGAAACTCGGGCGCGGACACGGGATCTCTCCCTGTCGGAGGCGTCCTCGGGAGGCGACGATTTTATGACGGCGACCGCGTTGAGCCGCGCGATCGAAGACAACGTCGCCCTCATTAAGAAAGTCGCCGTCAAGTCGGGGAACCTCAAGGGGACCTTTTCGCGGGCCCTGAAGAACGCCGCCGACGACATCGGCAAGGTTGCGCTGATCCTCCAAAGCCGCTGCACCTCGGAGGAGACGCGGGGCCTGCAGGAGGACAACGCCCGTCTCAAGTCGGAGATCGCGCAGCTCCGCAAGGAGGTGGCCGAGATGCGGGAGCGCCTGGACGGGCCGCGCCCGCAAGCTGAAGTTGTGGCGAGTCAGCCTAAACCGGCACCCCTCGATGCCGAAGACCTGGTGCGCACCATCTTGTGCCAAGTGGGCACGATGGTCAGCGCCAGGTTTGAGGCTCTTGAGGAGAGGCTGCTGCCGGAAAAGCGGCTTCGCCCACCACTGGCGGTAGACAGAAGGGCTAATGATCCGCCCGAGATCCCTCCCGGGCCATCGACCGCCCCGACCGAGGCTGCTCCAATCTGGGTCAGCTCTGGTGGACCGGAGGCTCCGAAGCCACAAAGGGCTCCGAAGCCAAAAAAGAAGCCGGCGAAGAAGGGGCAAACCTCGGTGGGCACTCCTCGCGAGAGGGCAGCAGAGCCCCGGCCCGATCCGACCGCGCCGCAGCCCGGGAACCAGGCGACCCCGTCCCAGCCTGAGGAGCAGACCTGGAGCGTGGTGGTGAGGAAGGGGGCTAACAAAAAGAAGGCCCAGGCAAAGCAAGCCCCCCCTTCCCGCAAGCCTGCCAAAGGTCCGGCAAGACTCGCCCCCCCGAAATCGGCCGCGGTGATGGTCACCCTTACACCGGAGGCCATCGAAAGGGGGGTGACATACGAGGCCGTAATCGCAGAGGCCAAGGCCAAGATCAAGCTGTCGGAGCTAGGCATCACCACCGGGGTTCGCTTCCGCGTGAGTGCCACGGGAGCCCGGATGTTCGAGGTTGCCGGATCGAACAGCGGCCCCCAGGCCGACGCGCTCGCCACGAAGTTAGAGGAAGTCCTCAGTCGGGAGACAGCACGCGTCTCCAGGCCGGTCAAATCGACAGAGATCAAAATCTCCGGCCTGGATGACTCCATCTCGGCTGAGGAAGTGCTGAGCGCGGTCGCCGAGGCGGGGGGCTGCCCCAAAAGCAGCCTCAGGAACAGCGGCGGGGTTGTAAAGGACCCATACGGTGTGGGGCAGATGTGGGTCGAGTGCCCTGTGGCAGCCGCCCAGCGCATCGCCGCAGCGGGTCGCCTCACATTGTCCTGGGTGTCGGCCTCCGTGAAGCTCCTGGAGCCCAAACCTCTGCGGTGCTTTAGATGCCTGCAGAGGGGGCACATCAGGGCACAATGCAGCGCGGAGGTCGACCGCAGCCAGGAGTGCTTCCGCTGCGGAGTGGCTGGCCACAAGGCAAAGGGGTGCTCGACAAAGCCGCACTGCTCGATATGTGCGGCTGCGAAGAGACCAGCCGACCACCTGCTGGGGGGCAAGGCCTGCACTGCACCAGCCCCCAAAGTCACAAGAAGGAAGGCTTCGTCGCAGCCTCTATTAAAACGCCAGCTACCTGTAGAGGTAGCGATGGAGACGGATCCGCAGCCACCGAATAATGGCCCTACAACTTCTACAGGCCAACATTAACCACTGCGCTCGAGCCCAAGACCTGCTCCTTCAGAGCATGGTCGAGTGGTCGACGCACGTGGCGGTGGTTGCGGAACCCTACTTCGTCCTTCCCAATAGGGACGATTGGTTGGGCGATGAGGACGGTTTGGTCGCACTCATTGTGCCGAAGTCCGCCGGCTCCCCGGTGGTCGAATGCGTCCAGAAGGGCCGCGGATGCGTTGCGGCGGTCGTGGGAGGAGTCACCGTCGTCGGCGTGTACTGCCCCCCGAGCAGAACCCTCGCGGAGTTCGAGGGCCTCCTCAGCCAAGTCGAGGCCCTCATCGGCAGGAGTCACCCACATCCAGCTCTGGTAATGGGTGACTTCAACGCCAAAAACTCCGCGTGGGGATGTCTGGCCACCGATGCAAGGGGTGCAGTACTCGAGGAGTGGGCACTGGCGGCGGGGCTCAGCCTGCTGAACCGCGGCACGCGACCGACCTGCGTTCGGCCACAGGGTAGCTCGATCGTGGACTTGTCCTTCGCCAGCCCTGCAATAGCGCGCCGAGTACACGGGTGGGGGGTCGTTGAGGACGTGGAGACACTGTCTGACCATCTCTACATCCGCTTCGAGGTCTCTGCGTCCTCCGCGGCTCCGTTCCATTCGGAACGCGGCGCGCTGCCCGGCGACGGGCCTCGGTGGGTGCTGAAGCGTCTAGACAGGGAAGTCCTCATCGAGGCTTCCCTCGTCGAAACGTGGACGCCCCCCGACAGCTCGAGGAGCGTCGACGAAGAGGCGGTGGCGCTGCGCCAGTCGGTGACTCGGGTGTGTGACGCATCGATGCCGCGTCAGGGTCTCCTTCCGCCGAGACGCCAAGTGTACTGGTGGTCTGCCGACATCGCTGTACTACGCATACAGTGCGTAGCGGCAAGACGCCAGTACCAGCGACAACGGCGGAGGAGACGGCAAGACGAGTCGGCGGAGTCATCGCTGCGCGCGGCCTACGGGGCGGCCAAACGCGCCCTTCGTATCGCCATCGGCGAGTCACGGGACGGGGCGAGGGAGGAGATGGTGGAGTCCCTAAACCAAGATCCGTGGGGTCGCCCCTACCGGATGGTGCAGGGGAGATTCCGGCAGTGGGCGCCCCCCCTGACACAGAGTCTCCACCCACAGCTGCTGGAAGCGGTGGTGGCGGCACTCTTCCCTCGAAGGGGCGAGCACACCCCTCCATCAATGGCGCCGCCCGCAAGGCGTGAGCCTATCGTCGGGCCCGAGGAGATACCGCCGGTATCTGCCGGGGAATTCGGGGCCGCAATTCTTCGGCTCCGCGCCAAGAACACGGCCCCGGGTCCGGACGGTGTTCCCGGCCGGGCGTGGGTGCTGGCGGCGGACGCGTATGAGGAGAGGGTGTGCAGCCTGATGGACGCATGCCTCGTCCAAGGACGCTTCCCGCAGGCGTGGAAGAGCGGCACGTTGGTCCTGTTGAGGAAGGAAGGCCGTGCGGTCGACTCGCCGTCCGGGTATCGGCCGATCGTGCTCCTCGACGAGGTGGCGAAGCTCTTTGAGCGTATAATAGCCAACCGCCTCGTCGAGCATCTGGAGAGGGTCGGTCCGAACCTGGACGACAAACAGTTCGGCTTCAGAGTGGGCAGGTCCACCGTGCACGCGATTCTGCGGGTGAAGGCGATGGCGGAGGAAGCGGTCGCACAGGGCGAGGTCGTCTTGGCGGTGTCTCTTGACATCGCCAACGCCTTTAACACCTTGCCCTGGAGTTGCATTAGGGAGGCACTCCGGTATCACCGGGTGCCGAACTACCTCCGCCGCGTCATCGCCGACTACCTGTCGGGGAGGTCCGTGGCGTATCGGGGCCGCGAGGCGTGGTGCCGCCACGAGGTGTCGTGCGGTGTTCCACAGGGGTCAGTCCTCGGACCGCTCCTGTGGAACATCGGTTACGACTGGGCGTTGCGGGGTGTCCTCCTCCGCGGGGTGAGCGTCACCTGTTACGCGGACGACACCCTCGTGACGGCCCGGGGCGGCACGCACCGTGAGTGCGCCATTCGGGCGACGGCGGGAGTGGCTCAAGTCGTGGGCCGCATTCGTGCGTTGGGTCTCGAGGTGGCCTTAAACAAGTCCGAGGCTCTGTGTTTTCACGGACCTCGGAACGGGCCACCTTCGGGATCCCATATCGTGGTCGGCGGCGTGCGGATCGACGTGGCGCCCCAGATGAAATATTTGGGGCTCACGCTCGATAGTCGCTGGACGTGGGAGAGCCACTTCCGTCGGTTGGTGCCCAGGCTGTTGCGCGCGGCGGCCGCACTCGGTAGCCTTCTGCCGAATCTGAACGGCCCGAAGGCGGCCTGCCGGCGCCTGTACCTGGGCGTCATCCGCTCGATGGCGTTGTATGGGGCACCCGTGTGGGACGGCGCCCTGAATAGCCGGACAATCGCCCTCCTACACAGACCGCAGAGGGCGATGGCCATCAGGGTGGCCCGTGGATACCGCACGGTGTCCTTCGACGCGGCGTGCGTTCTGGCCGGCTCCCTGCCGTGGGAACTGGAGGCGGGGGTTCTCGCGTCCGTTTTCTCTTGGCGCGAGAACCAGATCGCCACACACCGGCTCCCGCCGGCAGTGGAGGCGGTCGAAAGGGTGAGGGAGGAGCGGCGAGCGTCCGCCGTACTCAGGTGGCGGCGGAATCTCCGAAACCCGAGCGCTGGTGTTTGGACGGTGGAGGCAGTCCGTCCGGTCCTGGTGCAGTGGCTGGAACGGAGGCACGGTGCGCTCACCTTCCGGTTGTCGCAGGTGCTGTCGGGGCATGGATGCTTCGGCAAGTACCTGCACCGGATCGGGAGGGAGCCATCGGCGGTGTGCCACCACTGCGACGGCTGCCTGGAGGACACCGCCCAGCACACGCTGGAGGAGTGTCCGGCGTGGGCAGACCAGCGCCGGGAGCTCGTGGCCGTCGTGGGCGGCAACCCCACATTGCCGGTCATTGTGACCTCCATGGTGGAGACTGACCGTGCATGGGGTGCCGCCCAGAAGTTCGCTGAGGCGGTCATGGGGCTGAAGGAGGAGGCGGAAAGGGTGCGGGAGGCGAATGCCCCCGACCCGATCCGAAGCCGCCGCTTGGGCAGGAGGAGGCGCGCGTATGCGCGCAACGCTCCCCCGCCCTAACAGTGACTCGAGTGGCGGGCTAGGGGAAGCCCGCCACTCCTAGAGAGTCGGCGAAGGCGCGCATACGCGCGAATGGCGTCGTAGCCGCGGGTGGAAACACCCGCGACAGCAAGTCGGGGCGTCATGCCGGTCACCGCCGGGCGAGTAGACGAGTGCTCGTAAGAGTGTACCCTCGTCCCGGCGGAGTATGACACTGACGGCAAAAGATGGGTTTTAGTGGGTATACCTCTCGGGCCCCTTCTCATTTTTGATATGAGAAGGGGAGTTTGCGAGAGGGAGTCCCACATAACCACCGCGTCTCCCCTGGCGCGGTGGTATGCATAATGCATTTCCCATCTATAAAAAAAAAAAAAAAAAAAAAAAAAAAAAAAAAAAAAAAAAAAGGTTAGGTTAGGTTAGGTTAGTCGCGTCGTCCCCGCCGCGAGAGACGCACACGCGCAAGGCGGCTCCGCGCCAAAATTTCGGGAAAAAAATCGGAAAAATAGTAAAAAGTGCTCCGATTTTCAAGTGCGACATACCAAAACACGCGGAAAAATCGGCCGCAGGTGATAGTGAAAGAAGTTTTTCGATATCAGTTTCCGTGGAAAAGTTGTGATGTGAAAAGTGAAAATTTCGAAAATTTTACACCTTCAAAAAATAACGCTGCGAGATCCATCGCGGCAAGGGGTTGTTTTTCGACTACCAAAAGATGCCCCTCGACGAGACCTACACGCTGAGCCCTCGAACGGAATTTTTCCGCCGACGCTCGCGAAAGCGGAACGTGAAAAGGGAAATACCTAAAGAATTGAGCCACGCAACTGGAGGAGTGCGGAAACTTCTGAGTATGAGGAAAGATGAGGGGAAGAGCGGCGATTCCAACGCCGTGTCGGGATAAAAAATCGGGTAACATTTGACCAAGTTATACCACTTTCAAAAATTCTTCAAAACTTAAATTTTTCAAAAAATCATAACTCAAGATTAAGATCGACGACATATAAATTTTATTGCAGTAAGTCATAGTACTAAGTAGGCCCTAAGCACACCCAAAATTTTGGAATTTTCTGATGAGCGGTTCCGGAGTTAGGAATTTTTGAAATTTCAAGGACGAACCCAGGCACCCCAGGGACCGCTCGCAGAGAAACTCCCTAAATGCAAGACTACCTGGAAAAATCGGCTTAACCGATCCGAACCCCTAAAACAAGTGATTGAAGTCTTTTTATAGTTCTACCTAATCTCTCTGAAGTTGTTTCTGGGGCTGTGCTGGTGTGGCTCTCGTTATACAAGATTAGCTGTGCCCGCGATTTTGTACACAAAGGGGTAGGAGGGGTCCTAAGTTTCGAGACATCATGTTCCAAATCTAACATATCTAGAGATATTAAATCCCGTACTTGAAATATTAATCAAACTTAAAATATTTCCAACTCTATTACTATGACAATACGGTCTAAATTGAATTGTATCGTTTTGATGACGAGGCCAAACCAGTTCACACTTGTCCTAGTGACACGTGCCGATCGCCCTCGCCGTGCCCTTGACTAATGCTGTTAAACGCATCACATTTCGCGCGGCTTTTGTTGTTACTATGTCATGACGGGCCGGCCGGCCTGGTGGTTGGGGACCCCGACCGCCGGGCCGAGAGTCGCGGGTTCGATTCCTGCCCAGGAAAAGCATCCTTATCTTGTATGAAAATCGGCTGTTTTCGTATTTTCGTATTAATCAAACTTAAAATACTTCCAACTCTGTTACTATGACAATACGGTCTAAATTGAATTGTATCGTTTCGATGACGAGGCCAAACCAGTTCACACTTGTCCTAGTGACACGTGCCGATCGCCCTCGCCGTGCCCTTGACTAATGCTGTTAAACGCATCACATTTCGCGCGGCTTTTGTTGTTACTATGTCATGACGGGCCGGCCGGCCTGGTGGTTGGAGACCCCGACCGCCGGGCCGAGAGTCGCGGGTTCGATTCCCGCCCAGGAAAAGCATCCTTATCTTGTATGGAAATCGGCTGTTTTCGTATTTTCGTATTAGTCAAACTTAAAATACTTCCAACTCTGTTACTATGACAATACGGTCTAAATTGAATTGTGTCGTTTTAATGACGAGGTCAAACCAGTTCACACCCGTCCTAGTGACACGTGCCGATCGCCCTCGCCGTGCCCTTGACTAATGCTGCTAAACGCATCACATTTCGCGTGGCTTTTGTTGTTACTATGTCATGACGGGCCGGCCGGCCTGGTGGTTGGAGACCCCGACCGCCGGGCCAAGGGTCGCGGGTTCGATTCCCGCCCAGGAAAACATCCTTATCTTGTATGAAAATCGGCTGTTTTCGTATTTTCGTATTGATTGGACTAAAATATCTCCAGCTCTATCACTATGGCAATGCGATCTAGGCTGAAATGCATTGTCCTAATGATAAAGTCAAACCAACTCATACTCGTCCTAGTGACACGTGCCGATCGCCCTCGCCGTGCCCTTGACTAATGCAGCCGAACGCATCACACCTCACGTGGTTTTTGTTGTCTCTATTTCACGACGAGCCGGTTGGCCTGGTGGTTGGGGACCCCGACCGCCGGGCCGAGGGTCATGGGTTCGATTCCCGCCCAGGAAAACATCCTAATTATGTTCCAAATCTAATATACCTAGAGATAATAAACCTCGTACTTGAAATATTAACCAACTTAAAAAAAAATATTCCCAACTCTGCCACTATGACAATAAGGTCTAAATTGAATTGTATTGATTTGATGACGAGGTCAAACCAGTTCATAACCGTCCTAGCGACACGTGCCGACTGCCCTCGACATGCCCTTGACTAATGCTGCCAAACGCATCACACCTCGCGTGGCTTTGTTGCTTCTATGTCATGACGGGCCGGTCGGCCTAGTAGTTGGAAACCCCGACCGCCGGGCCGAGGGTCGCGGGTTCGACTCCCGCCCAGGAAAAGCATCCTTATCCTGTATGAAAATCGGCTGTTTCGTATTTTCGTATTTTCGTATTAATTAGACTAAAATACCTCCAACTCTATCACTATGACAATACGGTCTAGGTTGAAATGCATTGTTTTAATTAATGACGAAGTCTAACCAGTTCACACTCGTCCTAGTGACACGTGCCGATCGCCCTCGCCGCGCCCTTGACTAATGCCGCCGAACGCATCACACCTCGCGTGGTGTTGTTGTCTCTATTTCATGACGGACAGGTTGGCCTGGTGGTCGGAGACCCCGACCGCCGGGCCAAGGGTCGCGGGTTCGATTCCCGCCCAGGAAAACATCCTTTTTATGTGGAAATCGGCTGTTCCCGTATTAATTAGACTAAAATACTTCCAACCCTATCACTATAACGATACGGTCTTAATTGGGTTGTATTGTTTTGATGACGAGTCCATACCAGTTCTAGTTACACGTGCCGATCGCCTTCCCCGAACCCTTCGACTAATCCCGCCAAACGCACCGCACCTTGCGTGGTTCTGTTGTGCCTATTTCATAAAGGGCCGGATGGCTTGGTGGTTGGAGACCCTGAATGCCGGGCCGAGGGTCGCGGGTTCGATCCCCGCCCAGGAAAACATCCTTATCTTGTCTCCAATTGTCTCCTGCTGCCTTCCCCACGATACTAAAACAGACAAGCCATTATAATAACTACCTACACACTTACACACTCACACACTTACATTATAATTCACACTTACATTTTTGCTTTTGCCTTTACTATTTACTCTTTACATTCTGTGTTTCACATTCTGTGTTTTACATGTTCTATGTACATTTCGTCTGCGCTTTCATGCCGGATAAAACCCGACACATACCTCCAAGTATGTCTGGGCATGGGGCTCCCAAAGAGACGGAGAGCGAGAGGACCTCGCCGAAGCAGGGATTGGCGGCCGGGGAGGGGGGCGAGGGAGTGGGCGGCTCGCGTCGTAGCGCAACCCGCAAGGACGGGACACCGGCTCTGCAGGCGGATCCAGAGGGTGTTCGAGGGGGGGGTTTGAGGGGGTCTGAGGGGGTCGAGGGGGGGGGGGGGGGGTTCGAGGGGGGGGTTTGAGGATGGGTTTGAGGAGGGGGTCGGGGGGATTTGGGGGGGTCGAGGAGGGGAGGGGAGGGGTAGGGGGAGGCTCGCGTTGCAGCGTAACCCGCAAGGCGGGGACACCGGCTCTGCAGGCAGATCAAAGAGGGATCCGCCATATGCAACCGGAGTCCCGCTGCCGGCGGGGGTTGCAGCGGCTCGAGTCACTCCGGAGGGGCGGCTCATGCCGCGAGAGGGGGAGGGGTAGGGGGAGGCCCGCGCTGTAGTGTAACCCGCAAGGCGGGGACACCGGCTCTGCAGGCAGATCAAAGAGGGATCCGCCATATGCAACCGGAGTCCTGCTGCCGGCGGGGGTCACAGCGGCTCGAGTCACTCCGGAGGGGCGGCTCACGCCGCGAGAGGGGGAGGGGTCAAGGGAGGGGGGGAGTATTAAGGGGGGGGGGGGTAGGGGGAGGCTCGCGTTGCAGCGTAACCCGCAAGGCGGGGACACCGGCTCTGCAGGCAGATCAAAGAGGGACCCGCCATATGCAACCGGAGTCCCGCTGCCGGCGGGGGTTGCAGCGACTCGAGTCACTCCGAAGGGGCGGCTCACGCCGCGAGGGGGGGAGGGGTCAAGGGAGGGGGGGTGGGGGGAGGGGAGGGGGTAGGGGGAGGCTCGCGCTGTAGTGTAACCCGCAAGGCGGGGACACCGGCTCTGCAGGCAGATCAAAGAGGGATCCGCCATATGCAACCGGAGTCCCGCTGCCGGCGGGGGTCACAGCGGCTCGAGTCACTCCGGAGGGGCGGCTCACGCCGCGAGAGGGGGAGGGGTCAAGGGAGGGGGGGAGTATCAAGGGGGGTGGGTGGGGGGGGGAGGGGGTAGGGGGAGGCTCGCGTTGCAGCGTAACCCGCAAGGCGGGGACACCGGCTCTGCAGACAGATCAAAGAGGGATCCGCCATATGCAACCGGAGTCCCGCTGCCGGCGGGGGTTGCAGCGGCTCGAGTCACTCCAAAGGGGCGGCTCACGCCGCGAGAGGGGGAGGGGTCAAGGGTGGGGGGGGGGTGGGGGGAGGGGAGGGGTAGGGGGAGGCTCGCGCTGTAGTGTAACCCGCAAGGCGGGGACACCGGCTCTGCAGGCAGATCAAAGAGGGATCCGCCATATGCAACCGGAGTCCCGCTGCCGGCGGGGGTCACAGCGGCTCGAGTCACTCCGGAGGGGCGGCTCATGCCGCGAGAGGGGGAGGGGTAGGGGGAGGCCCGCGCTGTAGTGTAACCCGCAAGGCGGGGACACCGGCTCTGCAGGCAGATCAAAGAGGGATCCGCCATATGCAACCGGAGTCCCGCTGCCGGCGGGGGTCACAGCGGCTCGAGTCACTCCGGAGGGGCGGCTCACGCCGCGAGAGGGGGAAGGGTAGGGGGAGGCCCGCGCTGTAGTGTAACCCGCAAGGCGGGGACACCGGCTCTGCAGGCAGATCAAAGAGGGATCCGCCATATGCAACCGGAGTCCCGCTGCCGGCGGGGGTCACAGCGGCTCGAGTCACTCCGGAGGGGCGGCTCACGCCGCGGGATGAGGGGCGCTTTAGCGCTGCGGCACCTATGATGGAGGGTGTCGATGCGGCTGAGGCCCGCCGCGGAAGCGACTAGTGTCCGCGCTGCGTCAGTCCGTCTCTCGGCAACAGCGCGGCACAGCGCAAATGAGGGGTGGCTGTAGCCGCCGGAGGATGAGGGGGGCGCCTTGCGTCAAGAAGGAGATGGGAGGGCGGCAGCTGGTTATTATGTCCAGCCGTCTGCCAACCCGTAACCCCGAGCAATCGGGACCGGGGGCCCGGGTCACGTGTGGCCTGGGCTGCGAGGAGAAAACCTCCATAAAAAACACAAGAGGGACGGCAGGCGGCATCGGGCAACCTGCCAAATGCCGCCGTACGCCGTGGGCCCCTAACTGCAGGCTGATCAGAGGGATCTAGCACATGCACCGGGGGCCCTTCAGAGGATGGGGGGGTCTAGAGGGCGGCTGAGGCCCGCTGCCCTGACCCCCCGGTGGCTGCGGACGGGGGATGGGAGTCCTCCGCCCGCTCTCCAACAAGTCACCAAGAGGACAGGGGATGGCTGTGCGTACTCGGCCTCCCCATCGGAGAGGACAACCCCGGCTTCGGCCGGGGCGAGGACCGGTGGGCACTCGCGGGTAATGCTTATGCGGGTACCGTGGGTGTCCGACAAACCGGCAAGCGGAAATACGCCAAGGTGGTTTTTAGTGGGTATACCCTCGGGCCCCTTCTCATTTTTGTTATGGGAAGGGGAGTTTGCGAGTGGGAGTCCCACATATCCTCCCCGTCGCTCCCAAGGCGGGGGGTCGAACGCGCAAAGCGTTTTCCACCTTGTAAAAAAAAAAAAAAAAAAAAAAAAAAAAAAAAAGGTTAGGTTAGGTTAGGTTGGGGTGCAGGTTGAGAGCCTCCACGTGGCGCACCCTGGGCAACGCCGGTCTCAAGTGCCACAATACACTTGCGGCCGGCGGCTGATCTCAACACACGGGGAAGGGCCCAGTTCTAGTCACCGATCATCTTTGATGGTCGGTGAAGGGAACTGGGCCATATTGGGGGGTTGGCAAGCGGTGCGTCCGGCCCCGTCGGGCCGAGACCCGCTAGAAGGTGAGGTGGGCCCCAGTGAGGGGCGAGGTGGGCCCCAGTGAGGGGGCGACGCTGCTCCTATCCCTCTTTGTATGAGAGGGAACAGGGGATGCAGCGGGTGCGGTGCGTTTGCCAAGTGCACTCGGCTTTTGCCGACGCCGGACAAGAGGATGGAAACCTCTCTAAAAAACAAGGCCATTTCGTGCGACGATGTGCCAGGTGCACTCGGCTTTTGCCGACGTCGGACAATCCGCAATCCCAGTCGGGATCGGAGGCCGCAAGGCCGCGAGGAAGAAAACCTCTATAATAAATAACCCCAATCCCAAGGTCTAGCGTGCCGAGGGGATGAGTGGCCGGGGGGGAACCCGGTCATTAGCGCAGTGGAGGGGACCTCACCCCTAAAAAGGACATAATGGACAAAAAGGCTATTGAAACACTACCCCAGGCGGGTACCCTCCTTTTAAAGGAGGGAGAATCCCGCCCTTCCTCGGAAGGCTGCCCCACCGTATCTGGGGGGGGCAACAATAGTCTCGTGGGTCGGCACAACACCGCCGACTCCCGTCAACCGCGTGCTGGGCAAGAAAGGGAGCTCCGGGTCAGCCTGGAGCAACTGTGCCCCACACGCCAACCGCTTGCCGTCGTCGGAAACGACGGCAACAAGGGCCGGGTAGGCTCAAATCCCGATAGGGACACGGGGAGCTCCTCCAAATTTTGGAGAAAGCGTCCCCGCAGTGGAGAATTGGGGCCGTCAGGGGTCTCCTCTAGCGAGGAGGACCTAACGGCCCCCAAAATAGGAACCGCGCAAAGGGGGCGTGGTCGGGTGGCGCGCGACCTGCGGGGTCGCTTCTTACGCCCCCCCACACCGTTGCCGATGCCCGTAGATGGCGTGGAGAGTGACTCGCGTCACTCTGGAGACAGACGGAGCGACGACTCCGCCGCGTCTGCGTCCCCGCTGTTGCTGCAAAGCAATAGGGCGGAGGCGAGCGCGGCGAAGCGGGCGCAAAGGAAGGCGATCGCAGAAGATGAGGTCAGCGAGATGGCCCGGCTGGCTCGAGAGCGACGCTCTGCACTTGCGGCCACTGGAGAGGGCCTGTCGGCGGTGGCGCTCAGCCGCCAAGTTCTGGGTGGCGTGGATGTCATCCTGAAGGTTGCCACAAAATCTGGCAGCCTAAAGGGCACCTTCACGCGCGCCCTGAAGGAGGCGGCAGACGATATTAAGGAGGCGACAGGGGTCCTCCTGAACAGGACGAGCTCGGAGGAGACGGCAAAGTTATGGGAGGAGAACGGCCGTCTCCGCTCCGAGCTGGAGGACCTGCGGCAGGAGCTTGCCGCCCAGAGGGCGGAATGGCAGCAGAGGCGTCCTGCTGCCTCCGGTTCCGCCCCTGTCGCCGACCCGAAACCGTCGGCCACGTCGTCGGGCGAGTCGTCGCGTCCTGCCCCCACACAGCGAACGGACGCGGAGATCGAAAAGATCGTCCGCGTCTGCATGTTGCAGTGTGGGGGCATGGTGAATGCCCGTCTGCAGGGCCTGGAGTCGAGGCTCCTCCCCGCGCAGACCCTCCGTCCGCCGCTCGCTGCGGACAGGAGGAGAATGGAGGAGGCTACGAGGCCAGGCCCTGCAGCCACAGCCGGCAAACCAAAGGGCGGAAAGCCCACATCCGCTCCCCGGACGGCCGCACCCCCGGCGAACGCGCCCTCGGCGGCCGCGTCCGGGTCTCCCGCAGAGACCTGGACGACGGTCGTGAAGAGGGGCCGCCGTAAGAAGAAGGCGGCACCACCGGCACCCGCCAAAGCGCCACCGGCACCAAAGGGGAAAAAAAAGAAGAAGGCCAAAGGACCGCCTAGGGCCCCACGCTCCGCGGCTGTAGTCATCACGCTGCAGCCCGGAGCCGTCGAAAGGGGCATCACATATAGTGCGGTCCTAAAAGAGGCGAAAGAGAAAGTCGCGCTCCCTGACATAGGGATATCGTCGGGCCTCAAGGTGAGGCCGGCGATCACGGGAGCGCGGCTCTTCGAGGTGTCCGGTGACGCCAGCGCGGAGAAGGCGGACGTATTGGCCGCCAAATTGAGGGAGGTCCTCAACCCGGAGGACGTTCGGGTGTCCAGGCCCGTGAAGACCGCAGAACTGCGTGTCGATGGCCTGGACGACTCGACGACCCCGGGTGAGGTCGTGGCGGCCATCGCCCGCTCCGGTGGGTGTTCGCCGGAGGAGGTGCGGACCGGTGAGATCCGCGCCGAGCGATCCGGGCTCGGCACGATCTGGGTGCGGTGCCCGGTGGCGGCGGCGAATAAAGTCGCCGACGCCGGGCGCCTGTTGGTGGGGTGGGCTGCAGCGCGGGTGAAGCGGCTGCAGCCCAGGGCCTTGCGGTGCTACCGCTGCCTGGACATGGGGCATGTCCGGGCACGGTGCACCGCTGAAGTCGACCGCAGCGATTTGTGTTATCGCTGCGGTCAGGCCGGCCACAAGGCGGCGGAGTGCTCGGCGGCGCCGAACTGCAGCCTCTGTACAGCTGCAGGGAGGCCCGCGGGGCACAGGGCGGGGGGCAAGGCGTGCGCTGCGCCCGCCCCGAAGAAGAGGAGAGGGGCTGCCAAAGCTGCCGGGGGCTCTTTACCCCCCCCGCAGCCTGGCGGCCCTCAGGCCGACCCCCGGCCTAGGGATGGTGCGGAGGGAATGGATTGCGCATAACGGCGCAATACCATTTCCTCCAGGGCAATATCAACCACTGTGCCAGAGCTCAGGATCTCTTGCTCCAGAGCATGGCAGAGTGGTCGATTCGTGCGGCGGTGGTCGCCGAGCCGTATTTCGTCCCCCCCAGGGACAACTGGGTGGGTGACCTTGACGGTTTGGTGGCCATCATCGGTGGGGCTCTGGTCGGTCCTTCCCGAGGTCACGGCTGGGTGGCCGCCCTCGTGGATGGGATCGGCACTGTTGGGGCGTATTTCTCGCCCAACAAGAGCCTCGCCGACTTCGAGGTGTTCCTTGTCGAGTTGGGTGCCGTCGTGGGCCGACTCCACCCTCGCCCCGTGCTGTTGCTGGGTGATCTCAACGCCAAATCTTCGGCGTGGGGATCCCCAGTGACCGATGCTAGGGGCGATGCGCTGGAGGAGTGGGCGGTCGCGACAGGCTTGATCGTCCTCAACCGGGGTTCGGTACACACGTGCGTGCGGCAGCGGGGCGGGTCTATAGTGGACGTTTCGTTCGCTAGCCCCGCTGTCGCGAGCCGTGTCTCGGGCTGGCATGTCGCCGTGGAGGTGGAGACGTTGTCGGATCATAGATACATCCGCTTCGACGTCTCCGCCCAGACCACGGGCGGCAGCCGCCCGCCGACCCGGCGATCGGACGGTCCGCGCTGGTCGCGCAAGCGCATCGACAGGGGACTACTCGAGGAGGCCGCCATTGTCCAGGCCTGGGTCCGGGGGTCGAACGGACCCGTCGACGTCGAGCGGGAAGCGCTGTGGTTTCGCGGGGCGATGACGCAAATCAGCGACGCGTCCATGCCCCGCGTCCACGCTCAGTCCGCAAAGCGCCAGGTGTACTGGTGGACCGCCGAGATCGCGCAGCTGCGCGTCGAGTGCGTGGCGGTCAGGCGCCAGTACACCCGGTACCGGCGAAGACGTCGACGGGTCCCGGAGGAGGAGGCCGCGCTGTATGAGGTGTACAGCGCGGCGAAGGGGACTCTGTGGCTGGCCATCTGCGAGTCGAAGACGCGTGCCAGGGAGGAGATGTTGGAGACTCTAGACGGAGATCCGTGGGGGCGGCCCTATCGCACGGTCCGAAATCAACTTCGGACCGCGGCGCCCCCGGTCACCGAGAGTCTCCAACCCGAGCTGCTCGAGGAGGTGGTAGCAGCCCTCTTCCCGGCACGAGGCGAGCATACTCCGCCGCAGATGGCATTGCCCTCGGCCGCAGAGTCCACGACGGAGAGCGCCATCGACGTCCCTGAGGTGACACACCCAGAGTTGGGGGCTGCCGTGATCCGGCTCCGGGCCAAGAATGTGGCTCCGGGGCCCGATGGGATCCACGGCTGCGTGTTAGCCCTCGCTCTGAAGGAGCTAGAGCCCCAACTGAGAGGGCTCTTCACAGCGTGCCTCGAGCGGGGCCAGTTTCCCAGTCTGTGGAAGGCTGGTCGACTGGTCCTGCTCGGAAAGGCGGGGCGCCCTGCGGACTCACCGTCCGCGTACCGGCCCATAGTGCTGCTGGACGAGGTGGGCAAGTTGTTCGAGAGAGTTCTCTCAGCCCGCCTCGTCAGCCACTTGTGCCAAGAGGGGCCGGACCTGGACGGTAGTCAGTTCGGGTTTCGGCAGGGGCGCTCCACCGTGCACGCTGTGTCACGGGTAAGAGCCCTGGCGGAGGAAGCGGTGTCCCGGGGCGGGGTGATGTTGGCGGTGTCTTTAGACATCGCCAACGCGTTTAACACCCTGCCCTGGAGTTGTATCCGGGAGGCACTGCGATACCATAGAGTGCCTCCTTACCTCCGCCGCATAGTTGGGGCTTATCTGTCCGAGAGGTGTGTCACCTACGAGGGACGTGATGGCGTTCACCAGCGCCCGATGTCGTGCGGTGTTCCACAGGGTTCGGTTCTTGGGCCGCTCCTGTGGAACATCGGCTACGACTGGGTGCTGAGGGGCGAGCTCAGCCCGGGGGTGGACCTGACGTGTTACGCGGACGACACGCTGGTCACCGCCCGGGGGAGCTCGCACAGGGAAGCAGCGTTGCTGGCGACGGCTGCGGTGTCACAGGTGGTGAGCCGCATCCGTCGCCTGGGCCTGGAGGTGGCCCTCAGCAAGTCGGAGGCCATGACGTTCCATGGCCCCCGGCGGGCGCCGCCGCCCGACTCACACATCATGGTCGGGGGGGTCCGAATCGCTGTCGAGCCCACCATGAAGTACCTAGGATTGGTGCTCGACAGCCGGTGGGACTTCGGACCCCATTTTCGACGGCTGGCGCCCAAGCTGTTGGGCGCGGCGGGAGCGCTCGCAACGCTGCTTCCCAATCTGGGGGGCCCGAGCTCCGTCTGTAGACGGCTCTATACGGGTATCGTGCGATCCATGGCCCTGTACGGGGCCCCGATCTGGGCCCACGACCTGACGGCCGGCTCGATTGCGGTTCTTCGGAAACCGCAAAGAGCCATGGCCGTCAGAGTCATACGGGGGTATCGCACGATCTCGTATGAGGGGGCTTGTGCACTGGCCGGATCCCCGCCCTGGGACCTGGAGGCCAAAATACTCGCGTCGCTGTATCAGTGGCGCGAGGAAGAGGCGGAGCGGGGCGAACGACCGATGCAGCGTCAAGTCGAGCTGCGTCGGTCTCAGCTCCGCGAGGTCCTAGTGGCGGAATGGCGGGACAGGCTTTCGCGCCCTACCGCCGGCCTCGACATAGTCGGGGCGATCCGGCCGGTGCTCGAGCGCTGGCTCGGGAGGAGGCACGGCTCCCTGTCGTTTCGGGCGACGCAGGTGCTCTCGGGGCACGGTTGCTTCGGGAAGTACCTGTGTCGCATAAACAGGGAGCCGGACGCCCGGTGTCACCACTGCGTCCATTGCCGGGAGGACACGGCGCGGCACACGCTGGCAGAGTGTGCCGCTTGGGAGGAGCCGCGCCGTGCCCTCATCGCCGGAGTAGGCCCGGACCTCTCGCTGCCGGCCGTGATCGAGTCTATGGTCGGCGGCGAAGAGGCCTGGGACGCAGTGGTAACCTTCTGCGAGACGGTTATCTCGCAGAAGGAGGCTGCGGAAAGGGAGAGGGAGATTTCAACCCCTCACCCGATCCGCAGCAGACGCACCAGGCGTCGGCGGAGGGCGGACAACGCCCTCTTCCAGCCCCCCTAAATGGGTCCAGGGGCGTCAGACACGGGGATACGTCTGTCGCCCCACAACATCATAAGGACCCGAGGTGGCGGCGCGCGTGTGATGTTCCACGCGCGCCCCTCAGAGAAGTCGGGGGGGGAGGAGTTAACACCTCGCTCCCCCCCCTCGACCAGACGGGGCCCGCGGTGGCGGGCCGGCACCAGCCGGGGGTTGCGGAAGCTGAATTCGTGCCCGCGACCCTCGGCGCTCAAGTGTGCGAAGGAACATCGGAGGGGTTTTAGTGGGTATACCCTCGGGCCCCTTCTCATTTTTGATATGAGAAGGGGAGTTTGCGAGTGGGAGTCCCACATAACCACCGCGTCTCTCCCCGGGCGCGGTGGTATGCGTAATGCATTTCCCCTCCGAAAAAAAAAAAAAAAAAAAAAAAAAAAAAAAAAAAAGGTTAGGTTAGGTTAGGTTAGGTTAGGTTGGGGGACCCCCCACAGTTCTTGCGTCCACGTCGCGTCCCCCGGAAACGGCCCAGTTCTGACCACCGTAACGGAGTGGCAGAACTGGGTACGGCTAAAGAGAACTGTGCAGCGGAGCTATCAAAGCGAACAAAGCGGAAAATCAAAACTATGAAAGGCAAGGCGAAAGCCAAAGGTAGAGGTGATGAGAGGAAGGACGAGGAGGAAGTAGAAAGGAGTATGGAGATGGAGATGCCTGCCGTGGAAAAAAGACAAACACGAGCAGGCACTAAGGAGCAGACGTCGATGTCGATTCGATTCGGCAAAGAAGCGGACTGGGCGGTAGCGTCTACATCCAGGAGGGGGAGAAGTACGTCCCGGAGGAGGAGGCCGTATTACGCCTCCCCTTCTGAGCATGAGGGAGATGACTATGACGCCACAGTCAAATTCATCCAAGAATTGAGACCCCCTATGCCCCAAAAAAGGGGACACGGGGTCCATGAGGATGATCCAAGGCCCGATTACGGGCCAAAGATCAACACAGCACGCAGGGGTATGCCCCAGAAATCCTACGCGGGCGCGGCGGCAACAAGGGCGGGACTCAGCGACCTGCATGCTGCCTCCGCTTCATCATCCAGGGAGAAAAAGAGGACCAGTCCCAAGGACTTATTCGAGGAAGCGGAGGCCAGCTATGCGACGGCGAAGGCCAATCTCAAAGAGTCTGGTGCCTGGCCCTCTGACTCCGAGGACGACGCCGACGTTACCACCGCCTTAGCGGTGAGGGACGACGAGCCCGAACCGGCCGAGGAGTACGAGGATGATCTCGAGGAGGAGTATGCCCTCCTACACCAGTGGGACGCCACGCTCCCCGCCAGCGGCTCCCGTAGGGGAAACAAGAAGCCGGCAGACATCCTCGACCTGCCGGTCGATGTCGACCCGATCGGAGCGACCCGCAAGGCGGCGGGCATTATCATCGAGGGGGCCCGAAAATCGGGCAATCTAAAGGGGGAAGTGTGGGGCCAGATTAACCGGGCCTGCCGCACTATCCTGAGGGCGATGGACGGAATCGAGGTCACCAAGACTGAGAGTGAGGAAGTCCGCGCCCTCAAACAAGACATGTGGCGTATGCGGGATCAGGCTGCTGTCCGTCAAGAGGAGATGAGGCGGCTCCGCATCGCCAATAAGAAGCGGCAGGCCACGGCCCCACCGGCCTCAGAGCTGGTTTGTGAAAGCCCGGCCCCCCCGGTCCCCCCGACGCTGCAGTTCAGCGCGAAGGACATGGGGGATGCCATAGCGGAGGCCATTGCCGACTTGAGGGAGGATCTGTTCGTCTCCCTAGGCGAGATGATCAACGTCCGCCTTGGGGAGATGGACAGACGCCTACCGCCGGAACCCATCGTCCGCCCCCCATTGGCGGCGGACAAAAGGAGGTCCGCGGGACCGGCCGCGTCTACCCCCATACCCGAAAGGGCGAGGCTGGGTGACGGCCGGCCCAAGAAGCGGAAGTCCGCCAAGGCACCTGCCCCGGCGACCTCGACTGCCCCGGCAGCCCCCGAGGAAAGACCTGGCCCCTCGGGCCAACAAGAGGAGACATGGGCAACGGTGGCCCGAAAGAAGGGGAAAGGCAAGGCCAAGGCCCCGCCCGCCCCCCCCGCTAAGAAGGCAGCCCCCAAATTGAGGGCCCTACGCGTCCCCAAGACGGCGGCGGTGGCGATATCCATGAGGAAGGACCTTGCCACCGCCACCACTCTGCACGACACGATGGTTAAGGCCATCGGCAGCTTTAGCCTCGCAGAGGTGGGCCTGGAAAGCGTGAGGGTGCGCACCTCTATGACGGGGGGTAGGGTCATAGAGGTGCCCGGGGAAGACGGCGAGCGGGCGGCTGATGCGCTTGCGGCGAAGCTGCAGGCCATCGTGGGCGACGTCGCCCACATAAGCCGCCCGCAGAAGATGGCCGCCCTTCAGGTAGCTGGCCTAGATGACTCCACAACGAAGGAGTCCCTGATGGCGGCCATCGTCAAGGCGGGGGGGTGCCAAGAGGCACACATTAAGGTGGGGGGCATACGTCCCCGGTACAACGGCACTGGATCGGCTTTGATCCGGTGCCCGGTGAAAACGGCTAAGGCCCTCCTGGGGCTTGGCCGGATCCTGGTGGGCTGGTCGTCCGCCAGGGTCACTCCGACTGCTCCGACGCCTATGCGGTGTTTTAAATGCATGGGCGTCGGACATACAAGGGAGTTGTGCCCCTCCAACATCGACCGGAGCTCGTTGTGCTTCCGGTGCGGTAAAGAGGGGCACGTTTCGAGGGAGTGCCGGGAGGAGAAAGCATGGTGCATAATTTGTGACCATGCTAAACTCCCGGCCGGCCATGTCATGGGGGGGTATAGATGCTCCCCACCTGTGGTGAGGGGTGGGACGGTAGGACTGAGGTCCGCTCGCCCTCCACGCCCCTTCCAAGATGCAGCGGCCGCCGGCCCGTCGGAGGAAAGCCGCATGGACGTTTAGGCGCCGTTATTTCGGTGTCTGACGTCCTGCGGCTGAGTCTCAGAGTGAGACAGAGGGCAGGGGTCGGGAAGATGCCCGACCCTTAGTGGCTGCGGGCGGAGGATGGGAGTCCTTCGCCCGCCTCACAAGCCACTGGGCGGCGGGGAGATGGTCTGCGTACGGCCATCTCCCCAACCAAATGAGGAGGCCCCGGGCGCGGGGCCGATCCGGCGGGGGAGCAGTCTTGGATTATGCGAAAGCGATTGCCACTGCTCCCCTACCAAACCGGTGAGAGGAAGTACGCCTGGGTGGTTTTTTAGTGGGTATACCTCTCGGGCCCCTTCTCACTAGGAGAAGGGGAGTTCGCGAGAGGGAGCCCCACATATCCCCCCGCCGCTCCCAAGGCGGGGGGAACGTGAAAATGCGTTTTTCCACCCAGTCAACAAAAAAAAAAAAAAAAAAAAAAAAAAGGTTAGGTTAGGTTGGGGTGCAGGTGAGAGGCCTCCTCGTGGCGCACCCTGGGCAACGTCAGCTCCAGGTACCCACCAGCTTTTGGTGGACACCTGGCGCTGGCGGCTAACTCTCACATCCTTCCCTTCGGTCCTCTTCCCATCCTTCCACTCCCATCCTTCTTAAGGGAAAACCCTTATCCTTCCCCCTTTCCTTCCCACCCCCCCCCTCCCCCTTTCCCGGGCGGGCCTGGTGGCAGGTAACACTGCCGTCGGGAATAACCGCCCAAGATAGAGTGAGGCACGCCGCTCCTCTGAAATCCGTAGCCCGGGCATCCTGCAACGACCTCCACCAAATGGCGTTGTGGAGTAGTGGGACCCGGAGCGGAGGGCTTGCCTTGATTGGCCGGCCCGCGAGAAAGGAAAACTCTCTAAAAACCCGTCAGGACAAGACGTAAAAACCCTGTACACACCAGGCGACCTGTACAGTAGCCCGCAAGGGCACTAGCCTTGCCCCCGGAAAGGGCGTCACCCGGGGGTCGACCTTTTTATCGTCCCATACTCGTGGGAATCAAAATGGAAAATTGCAAGCATAACAAAAACCGAAGCCAAACGATGATGGTGAGCAGCGAGGAGGAGGGGGACACTGACTCGATAGTCAGTGTCGAGTCGAGGTCGGGTGGTCGTAAGACCAATAAACGTTCGAGAGCGAACAGTGGAGGCTCGGACACGGACTCCAATCTGGAGGGGGTCGCGAGCACGTCGAGTAGAAGGAAGCGCGGACGGCCGCCAACTACAGGCCAATACGTCGGCCTAGCGAAGGCTAAGCTGGCGCTTATCGCAGCAGAAAGAGAGGAAGAGAAAAGGAGGGCTGAGGCGGAGGTGACGGCAACCTCCCGAGAGATTCGGGCGCGCCAAAGGGATCTCTCCCTGTCGGAGGCGTCCTCGGGTGGCGACGATTTTATGACGGCGACCGCGTTGAGCCGCGCGATCGATGACAACGTCGCCCTCATAAAGAGGATCGCCGCCACGTCGGGGAACCTCAAGGGTACCTTCATGAAGGCCCTGAAGGACGCCGCCGACGACATCGGCAAGGTCGCTTCCGTCTTGCAGAGCCGCTGCACCTCGGAAGAGACGAGAGGACTGCAGGCGGACAACGCCCGCCTGCAGTCGGAGGTCGCGCAGCTCCGCAAGGAAATGGCGGAGATGAGAGAGCGCCTTGACCGACAACACCCACAGCCGGAAACAGCGCCGTCGAGTCAGCCCAGACAAACGCCTATCGACGCCGACGACCTGGTACGCACCATCCTCTGCCAGGTAGGTACGATGGTGAACGCCAGGTTCGCGGCGTTCGAAGAAAGGTTGCTGCCAGAGAAGAGAGTGCGGCCACCACTAGCGGCGGACGGGCGGGCTCACGAGAACCGTGAGCTCTCCCCTGGGCCATCTTCTGCCCCAATCGAGGCTGCTCCGGTCCAGGCCAGCACTGGCGGACCGAAGGCCACAAAGCCAAAAGGGGCAAAGGAGCCCAAGAAGAAAGCGGCGAAGAAGGGGCAGACCCCGATGGGCGCCCCCCGCGAGAGGGCAGCAAAGCCCTGGTCCACTCCGACCGCGCCGCAGCCCGTGAGCCAGGCGAGCCCGCCCCAGGCCGAGGAGCAGACTTGGAGCGTGGTGGTAAAGAAGGGCCATAAGAAGAAAACCCAGGCGAAGCAGGGTCCCCCCCGCAAGCCGGCCAAAGAAGGTCCGGCAAGGCTTACCCCGCCAAAATCATCCGCGGTGGTGGTCACCCTCACGTCGGAGGCCGTAGAAAAGGGGGTAACCTACGAGGCGGTGATCGCCGAGGCAAAGGCCAAGATAAGGCTAGCGGACCTCGGGATCGCCGCCGTGAGGTTCCGCGTGAGCGCCACGGGAGCCCGTATGTTTGAGGTTGCGGGCTCGGACAGCGGCCCGCAGGCGGACGCGCTCGCCACAAAATTGGAGGAGGTCCTCGGCCGGGACACAGTCCGCGTCTCCAGGCCGGTCAAAACGACCGAGATCAAAATCTCCGGCCTGGATGACTCCATCTCGGCTGAGGAGGTGTTGGGCGCGGTCGCCGAGGCGGGAGGCTGTCCGAGGGGCAGCCTCAAGAACAGCGGCGGGGTGGTGAGGGACCCCTTCGGCGTGGGGCACATGTGGGTCGAGTGCCCTGTGGCAGCCGCCTATTGCATAGCCGCAGCGGGCCGCCTCAAACTCTCGTGGGTGTCGGCCTCCGTCAAGCTCCTTGAGCCTAGACCTCTGCGGTGCTACAGATGCCTGCAGAGGGGGCACATAAGGGCTCAATGTAAGGCGGAGGTCGACAGGAGCCAGGAGTGCTTCCGCTGCGGGGTGGCTGGCCACAAATCGAAGGGGTGCTCGGCGAAGCCACGGTGCTCACTGTGCGCCGCCGCACACAAACCGGCAGACCATCTGCTGGGGGGCAAGGCGTGCCACGCACCAGCCCCCAAAGCCGGCAGAGGAAGGGCCCCACAGCCCCTGCCTGTGGAGGTGGCGATGGAGACGGGTCCCGCCACCACCGAGGTGTGAGGGGGGCGCTTTCGCGCCGACGATGGGGTCGACTGGTGCCCGCGCTGCGTCTGTCCGACATTCGGCGGCAGCGCGGGCACTCAGTGAAAGGTGAGTGGCGGCTCGCGCCGCGGAGGGGGGCGTCCTACCCGCGCTGCGTCTGTCCGGCATCCGGCGGCAGCGTGGGGGGGGGACGAAAGGGCGGCGGCTGGTTTCTTTGTGTCCAGCCGTCGGCCAACCCGTAATCCCGAGCAATCGGGCCCGGGGGCCCGGGCCATACATGGCCTGGGCCGCGAGGAGAAAACCTCTATAAAAAACCACAGTGACTCGAGTGGCGGGCTAGGGGAAGCCCGCCACTCCTAGAGAGTCGGCGAGGTCGCGCTTCTGCGCGAATGGCGACGTAGCCGCGGGTGTTTTTCACCCGCGGCAGCTAGACGTGGCGCCAGGCCGGTCACCGCCGGGCGAGTGACGAGTGCTCAAAAGAGTGTACCCTCGCCCCGGCGGAGAATGACAACGACGGCAAAACAGGGGTTTTAGTGGGTAAACCTCCCGGGCCCCCTCTCATTTTTGATATGAGGGGGGGAGTTTGCGGGAAGGGAGTCCCACATAACCACCGCGTCTTTCCCCAAGGCGCGGTGGTATGCGTAAAGCATTTCCCCTGTATAAAAAAAAAAAGGTTAGGTTAGGTTAGGTTAGGTTTTGTGGAAGTCTGGTCGACTGGTCCTGCTCGGAAAGGCGGGGCGCCCTGCGGACTCACCGTCCGCGTACCGGCCCATAGTGCTGCTGGACGAGGTGGGCAAGTTGTTTGAGAGAGTTCTCTCAGCCCGCCTCGTCAGCCACTTGTGCCGAGAGGGGCCGGACCTGGACGGTAGTCAGTTCGGGTTTCGGCAGGGGCGCTCCACCGTGCACGCTGTGTCGCGGGTAAGAGCCCTGGCGGAGGAAGCGGTGTCCCGGGGCGGGGTGATGTTGGCGGTGTCTTTAGACATCGCCAACGCGTTTAACACCCTACCCTGGAGTTGTATCCGGGAGGCACTGCGATATCATAGAGTGCCTCCTTACCTCCGCCGCATAGTTGGGGCTTATCTGTCCGAGAGGTGTGTCACCTACGTGGGACGCGATGGCGTTCACCAGCGCCCGATGTCGTGCGGTGTTCCACAGGGTTCGGTTCTTGGGCCGCTCCTGTGGAACATCGGCTACGACTGGGTGCTGAGGGGCGAGTTCGGCCCGGGGGTGGACCTGACGTGTTACGCGGACGACACGCTGGTCACCGCCCGGGGGAGCTCGCACAGGGAAGCAGCGTTGCTGGCGGCGGCTGCGGTGTCACAGGTGGTGAGCCGCATCCGTCGCCTGGGCCTGGAGGTGGCCCTCAGCAAGTCGGAGGCCATGACGTTCCATGGCCCCCGGCGGGCGCCGCCGCCCGACTCACACATCGTGGTCGGGGGGGTCCGAATCGCTGTCGAGTCCACCATGAAGTATCTGGGATTGGTGCTCGACAGCCGGTGGACATTCGGACCCCACTTTCAACGGCTGGCGCCCAAGCTGTTGGGCGCGGCGGGAGCGCTCGCAACGCTGCTTCCCAATCTGGGGGGCCCGAGCTCCGTCTGTAGACGGCTCTATACGGGTATCGTGCGATCCATGGCCCTGTACGGGGCCCCGATCTGGGCCCACGACCTGACGGCCGGTTCGATCGCTCTGCTGCGGAGGCCGCAGAGAGCGATGGCCGTCAGAGTCATACGGGGGTATCGCACGATCTCGTATGAGGGGGCTTGTGCACTGGCCGGATCCCCGCCCTGGGACCTGGAGGCCAAAGTACTCGCGTCGCTATATCAGTGGCGCGAGGAAGAGGCGGAGCGGGGCGAACGACCGATGCAGCGTCACGTCGAGCTGCGTCGGTCTCAGCTCCGCGAGGTCCTGGTGGCGGAATGGCGGGACAGGCTTTCGCGCCCTACCGCCGGCCTCGACATAGTCGGGGCGGTCCGGCCGGTGCTCGAGCGCTGGCTCGGGAGGAGGCACGGCTCCCTGTCGTTTCGGGCGACGCAGGTACTCTCGGGGCACGGTTGCTTCGGGAAGTACCTGTGTCGCATAAACAGGGAGCCGGACGCCCGGTGCCACCACTGCGTCCATTGCCGGGAGGACACGGCGCGGCACACGCTGGCAGAGTGTGCCGCTTGGGAGGAGCCGCGTCGTGCCCTCATCGCCGGAGTAGGCCCGGACCTCTCGCTGCCGGCCGTGGTCGAGTCGATGGTCGACAGCGAGGAGGCCTGGGACGCAGTGGTAACCTTCTGCGAAACTGTTATCTCGCAGAAGGAGGCTGCGGAAAGGGAGAGGGAGATTTTGACCCTCAACCCGGCCCGCAGCCGACGCACCGGGCGTCGGCGGAGGGCTGATAACGCCCTCCTCCAGCCCCCCTAAATGGGTCCAGGGGCGACAGACACGGGGATCCGTCTGTCGCCCCCCATCATCATCAGGACCCGAGGTGGCGGCGCGCGTGTAGTGTTCCACGCGCGCCCCTCAGAGAAGTCGGGGGGGAGGAGTTAACACCTCACTCCCCCCCTCGACCAGATGGGGCCCGCGATGGCGGGCCAGCACCAGCCGGGGGTTGCGGAAGCTGAATTCGTGCCCGCGACCCCCGGCGCTTAGGTGTGTGAAGGAACACCGGAGGGGTTTTAGTGGGTATACCCTCGGGCCCCTTCTCATTTTTGATATGAGAAGGGGAGTTTGCGAGTGGGAGTCCCACATAACCACCGCGTCTCTCCCCGGGCGCGGTGGTATGCGTAATGCATTTCCCCTCCGAAAAAAAAAAAAAAAAAAAAAAAAAAAAAAGGTTAGGTTAGGTTGGGGTGCAGGTTGAGAGCCTCCACGTGGCGCACCCTGGGCAACGGCGGTCTCAAGTGCCACAATACACTTGCGGCCGACGGCTGATCTCAACACACGGGGAAGGGCCCAGTTCTAGTCACCGATCATCTTTTGATGGTCGGTGAAGGGAACTGGGCTATATCGGGGGGGAGGCAAGCGGTGCGTCCGGCCCCGTCGGGCCGAGACCCGTGAGCCGGGATTGCCGGCGATTGCCGGGCCCCAGTGAGGGGGCGTTGGTGGGCCCCATTGAGGGGGCGAGGTGGGCCCCAGTGAGGGGGCGACGCTGCTCCTCGTACCCCTCTTGGTATAAGAGGGGACAGGGGATGCAGCAGGTGCGGTGCGTTTGCCAAGTGCACTCGGCTTTTGCCGACGCCGGACAAGAGGATGGAAACCTCTCTAAAAAACAAGGCCATTTCGTGCGACGATGTGCCAGGTGCACTCGGCTTTTGCCGACGTCGGACAATCCGCAATCCCAGTCGGGATCGGAGGCCGCAAGGCCGCGAGGAAGAAAACCTCTATAATAAATAACCCCAATCCCAAGGTCTAGCGTGCCGAGGGGATGAGTGGCCGGGGGGGAACCCGGTCGTTAGCGCAGCGGTAAGGGACCTCACCCTCCAAAGGAACAACATGGACAACAAGACTAGCGCAAAACAACCCCAGGCGGGTACCCTCCTTTTAAAGGAGGGAGAATCCCGCCCTTCTACGGAAGGCTGCCCCACCGTATCTGGGGGGGGCAACGATAGTCTCGTGGGTCGGCACAACACCGCCGACCCCCGTCAACCGCGTGCTGGGAAAGAAAGGGAGCTCCGGGTCAGCCTGGAGCAACTGTGCCCCACACGCTTACCGCCTGCCGTCGTTGCAAACGACGGCAACAAGAGCCGGGGAGGCTCAAGTCCCGAAAGGGACAAAAGGTCCGACGAGGACACACGCGGGGGCTCCTCCAAATTTTGGAGGAAGCGCCGCCGCAGCGGCGATTTGGGGCCGTCGGGGATCTCCTCCAGCGAGGAGGAACTGACGGCCGCCAAGGTAGGAACCGCGCAGAGGGGGCGTGGTCGGGTGGCGCGCGACCTGCGGGGTCGCTTCTTGCGCCCCCCCACGCCGCTGCCGATGCGCGTGGATGACGCGGAGACCGACTCCCGCGACTCCGAACGAATAGAGGGGCCGAGCGACGACTCCGCTGCGTCTCCGCTGTTGCTGCAGAGCAACAAGGCGGAGGCGAACGCTGCGAAGCGGGCGCAGCGGAAGGCGGTCGCGGCCGACGAGGTGGGAGAGATGGCCCGGTTGGCTCGGGAGCGACGCGCTGCCCAGGCGGCCGCCGGGGAGAGCCTGTCGGCGGTGGCGCTCAGCCGCCAAGTTTTGGACGGCGTGGACGTCGTCCTGAAGGTTGCCACGAAATCTGGCAGCCTGAAGGGCACATTCACGCGCGCCCTCAAGGAGGCGGCTGAAGACATCAAGGAGGCAGCCGGGGTCCTCCTGAATAGGACGAGCTCGGAGGAGACGGCGAAGTTGTGGGAGGAGAACGGCCGTCTCCGCTCCGAGCTGGAGGACCTGCGGCGAGAGCTCGCCGCCCAGAGGGCGGAGTGGCAGCAGCAGAGGCGTCCTGCTGTCTCCGGTTCCGCCCCTGTCACTGTCCCGAAACAGTCGGCGGCCAAATCATCTGGCGCGCCAGCGTGTTCTGCCCCCACACAGCGAACGGACGCGGAGATCGAAAAGATCGTCCGCGTCTGCATGTTGCAGTGTGGGGGCATGGTGAATGCCCGTCTGCAGGGCCTGGAGTCGAGGCTCCTCCCTGCGCAGACCCTCCGTCCGCCGCTCGCAGCGGACAGGAGGAGAACGGAGGAGGCCGCGAGGCCGGGCCCTGCAGAGGCAACTGTCAGGCCAAAGGGCAGGAAGCCCCCGTCCGCTCCACGGACGGCCGCACCCCCGGCGAACGCCCCCTCGGCGGCCGCGTCCGGGTCTCCCACAGAGGCCTGGACGACGGTCGTCAAAAGGGGCCGCCGCAAAAAGAAGGCGGCGCCACCGGCACCCGCAAAGGCGCCACCGGCACCAAGGAAGAAGAAGGCCAAGAAGAAGGCCAAAGGACCGCCTAGGGCCCCACGCTCCGCGGCTGTAGTCATCACACTGCAGCCCGGAGCCGTCGAAAGGGGGATCACCTATAGTGCGGTCCTTAAAGAGGCCAAGGCGAAAGTCGCGCTCCCCGACATAGGGATATCGTCGGGCCTCAGAGTGAGGCCGGCGATTACGGGGGCGCGGCTCTTCGAGGTGTCGGGAGACGCGAGCGGAGAGAGGGCGGACGTATTGGCCGCCAAACTTAGGGAGGTCCTCAGCCCGGAGGACGTTCGGGTGTCCAGGCCCATGAAGACCGCTGAGTTGCGTGTCGATGGCCTGGACGACTCGACGACCCCGGCTGAGGTCGTGGCGGCCGTCGCCCGCACCGGTGGTTGTCCGCCCGAGGACGTGCGGACGGGGGAGGTTCGCGTCGAGCGGTCGGGGCTCGGCGCGATATGGGTGCGGTGCCCGGTAGCTGCGGCGAATAAAGTCGCAGACGCCGGGCGCCTGTTGGTGGGGTGGGCTGCAGCGCGGGTGAAGCGGCTGCAGCCCCGGGCCTTGCGGTGCTTCCGCTGCCTGGACATGGGGCATGTCCGGGCACGGTGCACCGCCGAAGTCGACCGCAGCGACCAGTGCTATCGCTGCGGTCAGACCGGCCACAAGGCGGCGGAGTGCTCGGCGGCGCCGAACTGCAGCCTCTGTACAGCTGCAGGGAGGCCCGCGGGGCACAGGGCGGGCGGGAAGGCATGCGCTGCGCCCGCCCCGAAGAAGAGGAGAGGGACTGCCAAGGCTGCCGGGGGCTCTTTACCCCCCCCGCAGTCTGGCGGCCCCCCGGCCGACCCCCGGCCTAGGGATGGTGCGGAGGGAATGGATTGCGCATAACGGCGCAATACCATTTCCTCCAGGGCAACATCAACCACTCTGCCAGAGCTCAGGACCTCTTGCTCCAGAGCATGGCAGAGTGGTCGATTCGTGCGGCGGTGGTCGCCGAGCCGTATTTCGTCCCCCCCAGGGATAACTGGGTGGGAGACCTTGACGGCTCGGTGGCCATCATCGGTGGGGCTCTGGTCGGTCCGTCCCGAGGTCACGGCTGGGTGGCCGCCCTCGTGGATGGGATCGGCACAGTTGGGGCGTATTTCTCGCCCAACAAGAGCCTCGCCGACTTCGAGGTGTTCCTTGTCGAGTTGGGTGCCGTCGTGGGCCGGTTCCACCCTCGCCCTGTGCTGTTGCTGGGTGACCTCAACGCCAAATCTTCGGCGTGGGGATCCCCAGCGACCGATGCTAGGGGTGAGGCGCTGGAGGAGTGGGCGGTCACGACTGGCTTGATCGTCCTCAACCGGGGTTCGGTACACACGTGTGTGCGACGGCGGGGCGGGTCTATAGTGGACGTTTCGTTCGCTAGCCCCGCTGTCGCGAGCCGTGTCTCGGGCTGGCGTGTCGCCGCGGGGGTGGAGACGTTGTCGGATCACAGATATATCCGCTTCGACGTCTCCGCCCAGACCGCGGGCGACCGCCGTCCGCCGACCCGGTTATCGGACGGTCCGCGCTGGTCGCGCAAGCGAATCGACAGGGAACTACTCGAGGAGGCCGCCATTGTCCAGGCCTGGGTCCGGGGGTCGAACGGACCCGTCGACGTCGAGCGGGAGGCGCTGTGGTTTCGCGGGGCGATGACGCAAATCAGCGACGCGTCCATGCCCCGCGTCCACGCTCAGTCCGCAAAGCGCCAGGTGTACTGGTGGACCGCCGAGATCGCGCAGTTGCGCGTCGAGTGCGTGGCGGTCAGGCGCCAGTACACCCGATACCGGAGGAGACGTCGACGGGTCCCGGAGGAGGAGGCCGCGCTGTATGAGGTGTACAGCGCGGCGAAGGGGACTCTGTGGCTGGCCATCTGCGAGTCGAAGACGCGTGCCAGGGAGGAGATGTTGGAGACTCTGGACGGAGATCCGTGGGGGCGGCCCTATCGCACGGTCCGAAGTCAACTTCGGGCCGCGGCGCCCCCGATCACCGAGAGTCTCCAACCCGAGCTGCTGGAGGAGGTGGTAGCAGCCCTCTTCCCGGCGAGAGGCGAGTTCACTCCGCCGCAGATGGCATTGCCCTCGGCCACAGAGTCCACGGAGGAGAGCGTCATCAACGTCCCAGAGGTGACACAATCAGAGTTGGGGGCTGCCGTGATCCGGCTCCGGGCCAAGAATGTGGCTCCGGGGCCCGATGGGATCCACGGCTGCGTGCTAGCCCTCGCTCTGAAGGAGCTAGAGCCCCAACTTAGAGGGCTCTTCACAGCGTGCCTCGAGCGGGGCCAGTTTCCCAGTTTGTGGAAGTCTGGTCGACTGGTCCTGCTCGGAAAGGCGGGGCGCCCTGCGGACTCACCGTCCGCGTACCGGCCCATAGTGCTGCTAGACGAGGTGGGCAAGTTGTTCGAGAGAGTTCTCTCAGCCCGCCTCGTCAGCCACTTGTGCCGAGAAGGGCCGGACCTGGACGGGAGTCAGTTCGGGTTTCGGCAAGGGCGCTCCACCGTGCACGCTGTGTCGCGGGTAAGAGCCCTGGCGGAGGAAGCGGTGTCCCGGGGCGGGGTGATGTTGGCGGTGTCTTTAGACATCGCCAACGCGTTTAACACCCTGCCCTGGAGTTGCATACGGGAGGCACTGAGATATCATGGGGTGCCTCCCTACCTCCGCCGCATCGTTGGGGCTTATCTATCCGAGAGGTGTGTCACCTACGTGGGACGCGATGACGTTCACCAGCGCCCGATGTCGTGCGGTGTTCCACAGGGTTCGGTTCTTGGGCCGCTCCTGTGGAACATCGGCTACGACTGGGTGCTGAGAGGCGAGCTCGGCCCGGGGGTGGACCTGACGTGTTACGCGGACGACACGCTGGTCACCGCCCGAGGGAGCTCGCACAGGGAAGCAGCGTTGCTGGCGACGGCTGCGGTGTCACAGGTGGTGAACCGCATCCGTCGCCTGGGCCTGGAGGTGGCCCTCAGCAAGTCGGAGGCCATGACGTTCCATGGCCCCCGGCGGGCGCCGCCGCCCGACTCACACATCGTGGTCGGGGGGGTCCGAATCGCTGTCGAGTCCACCATGAAGTATCTGGGATTGGTGCTCGACAGCCGGTGGACATTCGGACCCCACTTTCGACGGCTGGCGCCCAAGCTGTTGGGCGCGGCGGGAGCGCTCGCAACGCTGCTTCCCAATCTGGGGGGCCCGAGCTCCGTCTGTAGACGGCTCTATACGGGTATCGTGCGATCCATGGCCCTGTACGGGGCCCCGATCTGGGCCCACGACCTGACGGCCGGTTCGATCGCTCTGCTGCGGAGGCCGCAGAGAGCGATGGCCGTCAGAGTCATACGGGGGTATCGCACGATCTCGTATGAGGGGGCTTGTGCACTGGCCGGATCCCCGCCCTGGGACCTGGAGGCTAAAGTACTCGCGTCGCTATATCAGTGGCGCGAGGAAGAGGCGGAGCGGGGCGAACGACCGATGCAGCGTCACGTCGAGCTGCGTCGGTCTCAGCTCCGCGAGGTCCTGGTGGCGGAATGGCGGGACAGGCTTTCGCGCCCTACCGCCGGCCTCGACATAGTCGGGGCGGTCCGGCCGGTGCTCGAGCGCTGGCTCGGGAGGAGGCACGGCTCCCTGTCGTTTCGGGCGACGCAGGTACTCTCGGGGCACGGTTGCTTCGGGAAGTACCTGTGTCGCATAAACAGGGAGCCGGACGCCCGGTGCCACCACTGCGTCCATTGCCGGGAGGACACGGCGCGGCACACGCTGGCAGAGTGTGCCGCTTGGGAGGAGCCGCGTCGTGCCCTCATCGCCGGAGTAGGCCCGGACCTCTCGCTGCCGGCCGTGGTCGAGTCGATGGTCGACAGCGAGGAGGCCTGGGACGCAGTGGTAACCTTCTGCGAAACTGTTATCTCGCAGAAGGAGGCTGCGGAAAGGGAGAGGGAGATTTTGACCCTCAACCCGGCCCGCAGCCGACGCACCGGGCGTCGGCGGAGGGCTGATAACGCCCTCCTCCAGCCCCCCTAAATGGGTCCAGGGGCGACAGACACGGGGACCCGTCTGTCGCCCCCCATCATCATCAGGACCCGAGGTGGCGGCGCGCGTGTAGTGTTCCACGCGCGCCCCTCAGAGAAGTCGGGGGGGAGGAGTTAACACCTCACTCCCCCCCTCGACCAGATGGGGCCCGCGATGGCGGGCCAGCACCAGCCGGGGGTTGCGGAAGCTGAATTCGTGCCCGCGACCCCCGGCGCTTAGGTGTGTGAAGGAACACCGGAGGGGTTTTAGTGGGTATACCCTCGGGCCCCTTCTCATTTTTGATATGGGAAGGGGAGTTTGCGAGTGGGAGTCCCACATAACCACCGCGTCTCTCCCCGGGCGCGGTGGTATGCGTAATGCATTTCCCCTCCGAGAAAAAAAAAAAAAAAAAAAAAAAAAAAAAAAAAAAAAAAAAAAAAAAAAAAAAAAAAAAAAAAAAAAAAAAAAAAAAAAAAAAAAAAAAAGGTTAGGTTAGGTTAGGTTAGGTTAGGTTGGGGTGCAGGTGAGAGGCCTCCTCGTGGCGCACCCTGGGCAACGTCAGCTCCGAGTGCCCACCAGCTTTTGGTGGACACTCGGCGCTGGCGGCTGACTCTCACACTCTTCCCTTCGGTCCTCTTCCCATCCTTCCTCTCCCATCCTCTTTAAGGGAAAACCCTTATCCTTCCCCCCTTCCTTCCCACCCCCCCCTTCCCCCTTCCCCGGCGGGCCCGGCGGCAGGTAACACTGTCGTCGGGAATAACCGCCCAAAACCGGAGGAGGTACGCCGCTCCTCTGCGATCCGTAGCCCGGGCATCCTGCAACGACCTCCACCAAATGGCGTTGTGGAGTAGTGGGACCCGGAGCGGAGGGCTTGCCTTGATTGGCCGGCCCGCGACAGGACAAGTCTATAAAACCCGACAGGATAAGTCGTTAAAACCCTGTACATACCTGGCGACCTGTACAGTATGTAGCCTTGCCCCCGGAAAGGCGTCACCCGGGGGTCGACATTTAGTTCGTCCACACTCGTGGGTTTAATTATGGAAAACTCAAAAAACAAAAATGGTGAGATGAGGAGGAATAGGGAGGAGGCGACAGCGGTCGCAGGAGAGAAGAGGAAGGAGAAAGCGATGGTGCCTGCCGTGGTGCTAACACGGGTAGGCACAAAGGAGCTGGGGCTAACGCTCCAATTTGGTGGAAAGGCGGACGGGACCGCAAAGGCCACGACGTCGAAGAGGGGGGGTAGTCCTCGGAGGATAGCGGGCTTTGTTGTCACGCCCTCGGAGTCGGAGGACGAGCTCCCAGAGGTCGCCCTCACGGGTCTGCAGCCCCAGAAGGGAGCGCTCGACGACAAGGAGGAGGACTCTATGGAGGTTGTCCAAGCCTCATCCAAGCCCCAAAAAAGGGGCCACGTGGACCATGAGGACGACCCGAGGCCCGAAAATGGGCCTAAAGTAGGCTCTGCCCGCAGGGGCAACGCCAAGCGGGCGCCCGCGGGCCGAAGGTCGACCAGACCGCAGCCCCAGGCCTCGGACCCCATAGAGTTCTATGACTCAGACGTTGGTGCCGCGTCATACAGTAGAGACCTCTCCGAGCTACGCCCCAGGGGGGGGAAGGGAAGCGAGAAGGGGAGCGGGAATATACCGGAGGAAACCGACCCGGTCCGTATAACCTGCAGAGCGGCGGGCGAAATCTTGGAGAGTGCCCGAAGGTCGGGCAATCTAAAGGGCGAGGTGTGGGGCCAAATAAACCGGGCCTGCCGCACAATAATGCGGGCAATGGATGAGGTAAAGGTCAACCCGGTCCAAAATGACTACCAAAGGGTTCTGGCCGACAACGAGAGGATGCGGAAGGAGCTCCTCAACCTGAGGAAAGAGATGAAAGCGCTCCGGACCGCCTTCTCGGAGCGCGAGATCATGCCCCCGCCGGCCCCTCCGCCTATTGAGGCTCCCCCGGCGCTGCAGATTAGTGCGGTGGACCTGGCGGAGGCCATAAACGAGTTGAAGAAGGACCTGTTCACCTCTCTCGGGGGTATGATCAATACCCGCATCGAGGAGGTGACCAGGCGCCTGCCGGCCGAGCCCATAATTCGGCCCCCTCTGGCGGCCGACACAAGGAGGGCAGCGGGGCCGGCGGCTGCTCCGGCCCCAACGACGGAACCTGGAAGGGCTAGGCTGGGGGATGGCCGCCCCCAGAAGAAAAGGAAGACCCCCAAGGCCCCCAAGGCACCCGCCCCGGTGGCTGTGGCCGTAGAGACGACCTTGGCGGAGGGCCCGGGCCCTTCGGGCCCGCAACAAGACAGCTGGGCGACCGTCACCCGAAAAAAGGGAAAGGGGAAAGGCAAGGGCAAGGGCAAGGCCCCTTCTGCCCCCCCCACCCAGACGCCCCCCGTTAAGAGAGCAGCGCCTAAAAAGGCGCTGCAAATACCTAAGACGGCGGCGGTGGTGATCACGATGAGAAAGGATCTCACCACCGCCACCACGCTGCAGGCCACCATGGCCAAGGCCATAAACGGCTTGAGCCTTGAGGAGGTGGGTCTGCAGCACGTCAGAGTGCGCAACTCGATGACGGGGGGCAGGGTCATTGAGGTCCCTGGGGCGGACAACGGTCGGGCGGCGGATGCATTGGCTGAAAAGCTGATTGCCATCGTGGGCGATGTCGCCACAATCAGCCGCCCGCAGAAGATGGCCAGCGTCCGGATCTCCGGACTGGACGAGTCAGCGACCAAAGAGTCGCTGACGACGGCCATATCTAAGGAGGGGGCCTGCAACGAGGCAGATATAAGGGTGGGGGGTATCCGTCCCCTATACGACGGCACTGGATCGGCCCTGGTCCAGTGTCCGGTGGGGACGGCAAAGGCCTTGATTGAACGTGGCCGGATCCTGGTGGGATGGGCATCCGCCAGGGTCGCCGCAGTCGCACCAACACCCATGCGGTGTTTCAAATGCATGGGTGTTGGACACACGCGGGAGTTGTGCCCCTCGGACATAGACCGCAGCAGGATGTGCTTCCGGTGCGGAAAAGAGGGGCACCTCGCAAAAGAATGCTGGGAGGAAAAGGCGTGGTGCGCAATATGTCACCACGCAAAACTCCCAGCAGGCCACGTCATGGGGGGAGCCAAATGCTCCCCCCCAGTAGTAAGAGGCAAGGAGGTGAGGCAAAGAGCCGCCCGCCCCCCCCGCCCCACCCCAGCTACCACGGCCGCCGGCCCCAGTGAGGACAACAGCATGGATGTCTAAATGCCAGTACACCGGCATTTGGACATCCTGCAGGTGAACGCCAACCACTCCGCCAGGGCTCAAGACCTGCTCTCGCAGCACATGGTGGAGTGGGGAATTGGCGTCACAGTTGTGGCTGAGCCCTATTCCGTCCCCCCCGTTCAACATTGGGTCGGGGCACCGGACGGAATGGTGGCGATAGCAGTGCCGGCGGTCGGGGACTTCCCCCCCCTATCGAGGGTCGAGGGCGGCCCGGGTTACGTGGCGGCCAAGTGGGGGAGTGACACCACCATAGTGGCGGTGTACTTCTCCCCCAACAAGCCGCTGCGCGCCTTCGAGCGGTTCCTGGGGGTCCTGAGCGGGGTAGTCTTGAGAGCTACCCCGTCTCAAGTGTTGGTCATGGGGGACCTAAACGCCAAAAGTGTGGCGTGGGGTTCCCCCATCTCGGACCCCCGGGGGGTCGCCCTCGAGGACTGGGTGACGGCGTCGGGACTGGTAGTCCTGAACCGGGGCAGCGTCGACACGTGCGTGCGGAGGCGGGGGGGGTCTATCGTGGACGTCACGTTCGCGACCCCCGCCATAGCCGCACGCGTCACGGGATGGCGCGTCCTGGAGGACGTCGAGACCCTCTCTGATCACTTATACATCAGGATGAGGGTCTCCAGGAATGGCGTCCAGCCGTCGCCCACCCCAGGTGGGGGGACAAGGGGCGGGGGCCGGAGGGAACCTAAGTTCCCTAGGTGGTCCCTGCCCCACCTTGATAGGGAAAGGGCGGACGAGGCGGCGATGGCGGAGGCATGGAATGCCGCCCCACCCCCCGCTCTCGGCGTCGAGGAGAGGGCGGCAAGGTTCCGCGTCGCACTACAGAGGGTGTGCGACGCGGCCATGCCCCGGGCCGGACGCACGTCCGCCCGGAAGAAGGTGTACTGGTGGTCCGCAGAGATAGCGACCCTGCGGACCACCAGCAACTGTGCCCGCCGCGCCTACCAGCATTGTAGGCGCAGGCGGCACACTCCAGAGGAAGAGGTGGGGCTCCACAGGGCCCTCAAAGAGGCAAAGGGGGCCCTCCAAGTGGCGATCGCCAGGGCCAAGGACGAGGCACATTCCTCGTTCTTGGCCACCTTGGACAGGGATCCGTGGGGGAGGCCGTTTAGGATGGTGCGCAACAAATTGTGCACCGCCCCCCCCATGAACTCCCTGGAGCCCCACCTACTACAGAGGGTCGTCGAGGGGCTGTTCCCGTCAGCCCCATCGATCTTCCCCCCGACGGCGGCCGACCCCACAGCGGAGACGGAGGCCGAGCTCGTCGTCGCACCGATAAGCGACGACGAGTTCGAAATAGTGATGGACCGACTGCGGGGCTGTAAAAAAGCCCCGGGCCCAGACGGGGTCCACGGTCGTGTCCTCACTGTCGCCCTGAAGCACCTCGGGAGCCGCTTCAGGCAGATCCTAAACGACTGCCTGAGAGAGGGAAGGTTCCCGAGGGTGTGGAAAGAGGGGCGGCTATGCCTCCTTCGAAAAGAGGGTCGGCCCGCCGATAGCCCGTCCGCCTATCGCCCCATTGTGCTGCTGGACGAGGCCGGGAAAGCGTTTGAGCGCATCCTGGCCCACCGGATCCGGCAGCACCTGGAGACCGCCGGCCCGAACGTGTCTGATAGACAGTTCGGGTTCCGGGAGGGACGGTCCACGCTCGACGCGCTGAAGACGCTGAGGGACTTCAGCGAAGACGCGTCGAGCGGGGGGGAGGGTGTCGTTGCGGTGTCCCTTGACATCGCGAACGCTTTTGGCACCCTCCCCTATGGGGCGATAAGTGAGGCACTCCGATATCACGGAGTGCCTCACTACCTGAAGAGGATCGTAGAGCACTACCTATCGGAGAGGGTAGTGCTCTACGAAGACAAGGACGGGCGAAGGGGGGAAAGAGCGATGGCCTGCGGCGTGCCCCAAGGCTCCGTACTCGGCCCCCTTCTATGGAACCTGGGGTACGACCGGGCCATCAGGGGAGAACTGCTCCCGCGCACACTCGTCGTCTGCTACGCGGACGACACGATGGTGGCTGTGCGCGGGAGCAGCCTGCGGGAAGCCCTCCGCGCTGCGGAGGAGGAGGTCGGCCAGGCGATCGGCCGCATCCGGGAGCTCGGCCTAGCGGTGGCCATCCCGAAGACTGAGGCTATAGTCTTCGGGGGGTGGGGCAGAGATTGGAAGCTGCCCGCCAATGCGGCGCTCACAGTGGAGGGAAATGCGGTCCAGATAAGGCCCCACCTAAAGTATTTGGGGCTAACTCTGGACCGCAGGTGGGATTTCGGGGAGCACTTCACCACTCTAGCTCCCCGAATCAAGGGCGCCGCACAGGCGCTGGGCAGACTTCTGCCCAACGTCGCTGGGCCGAGCTCCCCGTGCCGGCGGCTTTTCGCCGGGGTCGTACGAAGTATGGCCCTGTACGGGGCCCCTATATGGGCGGACAGATTGTCCGCCCGGAACAGGGCGTTGCTGCGGGGGCCACAGCGGACTGTGGCCCAGAGGATGATAAGGGCCTACGTCTCTGTGGCCTACGCAGCGGCCTGCCTCCTCGCCTGCACCCCTCCGTGGGAGCTGGACGCGGAGGTGCAGGCGGAAACCTACCTAGTTAGGTCCAGGGCCCGGGCAAGAGGGGAACGCCCGGACCCTGAGGAGGTAGAGGCCACCCGCCGGATGACGGCGCGCCGGCTGCGGGAGAGGTGGAAGTCCATCCTGGAGGATTCCCCCTACGGTACTCGTACTTTGGGGGCGATCCTTCCAGTGATGGACCAATGGTGTGAGAGGGCAGTCGGCGCGACGACGTATCGTCTGGTGCAGGTGTTGACCGGACACGGCTGTTTCGGTCATCACCTGCACAATATAAAGAGGGAACCGAGCCCGCGGTGCCATGAGTGCGGAGGTCCCGACGACACGGCCGAGCACACCCTTCAGGTGTGCAGTCGTTGGGACACGGAGCGTAGCCTCATGGCACACACAATTCAGCGGGCGGACCTCTCGCTGCATAGCGTCGTGTCTGCGATGCTGAGCAGCGAGAGGTCCTGGGAGGCAGTGGTCTCCTTCTGCGAAACAGTAATCTCGCAGAAGGAGACCGCGGAGCGGGAGCGCGAGGACGATCCTCTCGCGCATCCCCTCCGTCGTAGGCGGCCGGGGTTGAGGCGGCGACATTTCAACGCTCGCCTCGACCCTTAGTGACTGCGGGCGGAGGGTGGGAGTCCTCCGTCCGCCTTGCAAGTCACTGGGCGGCCGGGAGATGGTTCGCGTACGACCATCTCCCCATCAAAAGAGGGGCCCCGATGTGTGGGGCTGAACCGGTGGGGGAGTCGTCTTGGAGAATGCCTAGCGCGGGTTCCACGGCTCCCCCGAACCAAAACCGGACAGAGGAAGTACGCCTGGGTGGTTTTTTAGTGGGTATACCTCTCGGGCCCCTTCTCATTAGGAGAAGGGGAGTTCGCGAGAGGGACCCCCACATATCCCCCCCGCCGCTCCCAAGGCGGGGGGTAGAACGTGCAACACGTTTTTCCACCCAGACAAAAAAAAAAAAAAAAAAAAAAAAAAAGGTTAGGTTAGGTTAGGTTTGGGCCTGGAGGTGGCCCTCAGCAAGTCGGAGGCCATGACGTTCCATGGCCCCCGGCGGGCGCCGCCGCCCGACTCACACATCGTGGTCGGGGGGGTCCGAATCGCTGTCGAGTCCACCATGAAGTATCTGGGATTGGTGCTCGACAGCCGGTGGACATTCGGACCCCACTTTCAACGGCTGGCGCCCAAGCTGTTGGGCGCGGCGGGAGCGCTCGCAACGCTGCTTCCCAATCTGGGGGGCCCGAGCTCCGTCTGTAGACGGCTCTATACGGGTATCGTGCGATCCATGGCCCTGTACGGGGCCCCGATCTGGGCCCACGACCTGACGGCCGGTTCGATCGCTCTGCTGCGGAGGCCGCAGAGAGCGATGGCCGTCAGAGTCATACGGGGGTATCGCACGATCTCGTATGAGGGGGCTTGTGCACTGGCCGGATCCCCGCCCTGGGACCTGGAGGCCAAAGTACTCGCGTCGCTATATCAGTGGCGCGAGGAAGAGGCGGAGCGGGGCGAACGACCGATGCAGCGTCACGTCGAGCTGCGTCGGTCTCAGCTCCGCGAGGTCCTGGTGGCGGAATGGCGGGACAGGCTTTCGCGCCCTACCGCCGGCCTCGACATAGTCGGGGCGGTCCGGCCGGTGCTCGAGCGCTGGCTCGGGAGGAGGCACGGCTCCCTGTCGTTTCGGGCGACGCAGGTACTCTCGGGGCACGGTTGCTTCGGGAAGTACCTGTGTCGCATAAACAGGGAGCCGGACGCCCGGTGCCACCACTGCGTCCATTGCCGGGAGGACACGGCGCGGCACACGCTGGCAGAGTGTGCCGCTTGGGAGGAGCCGCGTCGTGCCCTCATCGCCGGAGTAGGCCCGGACCTCTCGCTGCCGGCCGTGGTCGAGTCGATGGTCGACAGCGAGGAGGCCTGGGACGCAGTGGTAACCTTCTGCGAAACTGTTATCTCGCAGAAGGAGGCTGCGGAAAGGGAGAGGGAGATTTTGACCCTCAACCCGGCCCGCAGCCGACGCACCGGGCGTCGGCGGAGGGCTGATAACGCCCTCCTCCAGCCCCCCTAAATGGGTCCAGGGGCGACAGACACGGGGATCCGTCTGTCGCCCCCCATCATCATCAGGACCCGAGGTGGCGGCGCGCGTGTAGTGTTCCACGCGCGCCCCTCAGAGAAGTCGGGGGGGAGGAGTTAACACCTCACTCCCCCCCTCGACCAGATGGGGCCCGCGATGGCGGGCCAGCACCAGCCGGGGGTTGCGGAAGCTGAATTCGTGCCCGCGACCCCCGGCGCTTAGGTGTGTGAAGGAACACCGGAGGGGTTTTAGTGGGTATACCCTCGGGCCCCTTCTCATTTTTGATATGAGAAGGGGAGTTTGCGAGTGGGAGTCCCACATAACCACCGCGTCTCTCCCCGGGCGCGGTGGTATGCGTAATGCATTTCCCCTCCGAAAAAAAAAAAAAAAAAAAAAAAAAAAAAAAAAAAAAGGTTAGGTTAGGTTAGGTTAGGTTAGGTTAGGTTAGGTTGGGGTGCAGGTTGAGAGCCTCCTCGTGGCGCACCCTGGGCAACGTCGGTTTCGAGTGCCACCACACTTGGGCCGGCGGCTGATCTCAACACCGGGAGGGGCGGCCGCTAAGCCGCGACGTAACCCGTAAGGACTACCGGCTCTGCAGGCGGGTCAATGAGGGATCCGCCATATGCATCCGGAGTCCTGCTTCCGTGCGGGGGTCGAAGCGGTCGAAGCGGCTCGCGCCACTCGGGAGGGGGGGCGGCTGCGAAGCCGCGACGTAACCCGCAAGGCGGGGTAGGCCAGGGCAACCGGATACCCCGAAAGGGGGAGCTCGCGGCTCTGCACCTGGGTACCTGCTGCCGGTGGGGGATCGAAGCGGCTCGCGCCGTTCGGGAGGGGGCGGCTGCGAAGCCGCACCGTAACCCGCAAGGCGGGGTAGGCCAGGGCAACCGGATACCCCGAAAGGGGGAGCTCGCGGCTCTGCACCTGGGTACCTGCTGCCGGTGGGGATCGGAGCGGCTCGCGCCGCGTGGGGAGGGGCGCAATAGCGCCACCGCACCTATGGTGGTAGGTGTCGGAGCGGCTGAGGCCCGCCGCGGAGGCGACTGATGCCCGCGCTGCGTCTGTCCGATATTCGGCGGCAGCGCGGCGGCACAGCGCGAATGAGGGGTGGCTATAGCCACCGGAGAGGGGGACTCGTGCCCGGGCTGCGTCTGTCCGGAGTCCGGCGGCAGTGGGCACGTAGTCGGTGGTGAGGAGGGGCGCTTCGCGCCGGAGATGGGGGGGACTCGTGCCCGCTGCGTCTGTCCGGAGTCCGGCGGCAGCGTGGGCACGTAGTCGGGGGAGAGGGGCGGCTGGCGCCGCGGAGGAGGGCGTCCCACCTGCGCTGCGTCTGTCCGGTATCCGGCGGCAGCGTGGGGGGACGGGAGGGCGGCGGCTGGTTTTTATGCCCAGCCGTCTGCCAACCCGTAATCCTGAGCAATCGGGACCGGGGGCCCGGGTCACGTATGGCCTGGGCTGCGAGGAGAAAACCTCTATAAAAAACGCCAGAGGGGCGGCAGGCGGCGTCTGGCAATGAGGGCCGGATGCCGCCGTACGCCGTGGGCCCCCGGTGCACCGGGGGTCCCACAGAGGAGGGGGGTCTTAAGGGGCGGCTGAGGCCCGCTGCCCTGACCCCCCGGTGACTGCGGGCGGGGGATGGGAGTCCCCCGCTCGCCTTTCAACGAGTCACCAAGAGGATAGGGGATGGCCGTGCGTATTCGGCCTCCCCATCGGAGAGGGCGCCCCTAGCTTCGGCTGGGGCGAGGACCGGTGGGCACCCGCGGGTAATGCTTAGGCGGGTACCGTGGGTGTCCAACGAACCGGTAGGCGGAAATACGCCGTGGTGGGTTTTGGTGGGTATACCCTCGGGCCCCTGCTCATTTTTGATATGAGGAGGGGAGTTTGCGAGCGGGAGCCCCACATATCCCCCCGTCTCTCCCAGGGCGGGGGTCGAACTCATAATGGGTTTCCCACCACGTCAACAAAAAAAAAAAAAAAAAAAAAAAAAGGTTAGGTTAGGTTGGGGTGCAGGTTGAGAGCCTCCACGTGGCGCACCCTGGGCAACGGCGGTCTCAAGTGCCACAATACACTTGCGGCCGGCGGCTGATCTCAACACGCGGGGAAGGGTCCAGTTCTAGACACCGATCATCTTTGATGGTCGGTGAAGGGAACTGGGCTTTATTGGGGGGGGTGGAAAGCGGTGCGTCCGGCCCCGTCGGGCCGAGACCCCGCAAAAAGGTGAGGTGGGCCCCAGTGAGGGGCGAGGTGGGCCCCAGTGAGGGGGCGACGCTGCTCCTATCCCTCTTTGTATGAGAGGGAACAAGGGATGCAGCGGGTGCGGTGCGTTTGCCAAGTGCACTCGGCTTTTGCCGACGCCGGACAAGAGGATGGAAACCTCTCTAAAAAACAAGGCCATTTCGTGCGACGATGTGCCAGGTGCACTCGGCTTTTGCCGACGTCGGACAATCCGCAATCCCAGTCGGGATCGGAGGCCGCAAGGCCGCGAGGAAGAAAACCTCTATAATAAATAACCCCAATCCCAAGGTCTAGCGTGCCGAGGGGATGAGTGGCCGGGGGGGAACCCGGTCGTTAGCGCAGCGGTAAGGGACCTCACCCTCCAAAGGAACATCATGGAAGCCAAGACTAAGGTAAAACTACCCCAGGCGGGTACCCTCCTTTTGAAGGAGGGAGAATCCCGCCCTTCCACGGAAGGCTGCCCCACCGTATCTGGGGGGGGCAACACTAGTCCTACGGGTCGGCAGATCACCGCCGAGACCCGTCCACTGCGTGCGCCGCAACAAAAGGAGCTCCGGGTCAGCCTGGAGCGACTGTGCGACGCACGCCTACCGCCTGCCGTCGTCGAAAACGACGGCAACAAGAGCCGGGGAGGCTCAAGTCCCGAAAGGGACAAAAGGTCCGACGAGGACACACGCGGGGGCTCCTCCAAACTTTGGAGGAAGCGCCGCCGCAGCGGCGATTTGGGGCCGTCGGGGGTCTCCTCCAGCGAGGAAGAACTGACGGCCGCCAAAGTGGGTACCGCGCAAAGGGGCCGTGGTCGGGTGGCGCGCGACCTGCGGGGTCGCTTCTTACGCCCCCCCACGCCGTTACCCATGCGCGTCAATAGCGCGGAAAGTGACTCTCGTCACTCCGGACCGAGCGGGGACTCCGCTGCGTCTGCGTCTGCGTCTCCGCTAATGTTGCAGAGCAACAGGGCGGAGGCGAGCGCTGCTAAAAGGGCGCAGCGGAAAGCGGTCGCGGAGGACGAGGTCAGCGAGATGGCCCGGCTGGCCCGAGAGCGACGCTCTGCCCTCGCGGCCACCGGAGAGGGCCTGTCAGCGGTGGCGCTCAGCCGCCAGGTTCTGGGCGGCGTGGATGTCGTCCTGAAGGTTGCCACGAAGTCTGGCAGTCTGAAGGGCACATTCACGCGCGCCCTGAAGGAGGCGGCTGACGACATAAAGGAGGCGGTTGGAGTCCTCCTGAGCCGGACGAGCTCGGAGGAGACGGCTAAGCTGTGGGAGGAGAATGGCCGTCTCCGCTCCGAGCTCGAAGACCTAAGGCGGGAGCTCGCCGCCCAGAAGGCAGAATGGCAGCAGAGGCGTCCTGCTGCCTCCGGTTCCGCCCCTGTCGCTGTCCCGAAGCCGTCGGCCCCGTCATCGGGCGCGCCATCGCTTCTTGCCCCCACACCGGACGCGGAGATCGAGAAGATCGTCCGCGTCTGCATGTTGCAGTGTGGGGGCATGGTGAATGCCCGTCTGCAGGGCCTGGAGTCCAGGCTCCTCCCTGCTCAGACCCTCCGTCCGCCGCTCGCTGCGGACAGGAGAAGAGGGGAGGAGGCCGCGAGGCCGGGTCCTGCAGAGACAACAGGCAGGCCAGCCAAGAAGGCCGGCAAAAAGGCCAAGAAGCCCGCTTCACGGACGGCCGCGCCCCCGGCAACCGCACCCCCGGCGAACGCGCCCCCAGCGGCCGCGACCGGGTCTCCCGCAGAGACCTGGACGGCGGTCGTCAAGAGGGGCCGCCGGAAAAAGAAGGCGGCGCCACCGGCACCCGCTAGTGCGCCACCGGCACCGAGAAAGAAGGCAAAGGCCAAAGGACCGCCTAGGGCCCCACGCTCCGCGGCTGTAGTTATCACACTGCAGCCCGGAGCCGTCGAAAGGGGCATCACCTACAGTGCGGTCCTGAAAGAGGCCAAAGAAAAAGTCGCGCTCCCCGACCTTGGGATATCGTCGGGCCTCAAGGTGAGGCCGGCGATTACGGGGGCGCGGCTTTTCGAGGTGTCCGGTGACGCCAGCGGGGAGAAGGCGGACGTGTTGGCCGCCAAATTGAGGGAGGTCCTCAACCCGGAGGACGTTCGGGTGTCCAGGCCCATGAAGACCGCTGAACTGCGTGTCGATGGCCTGGACGACTCGACGACCCCGGCTGAGGTCGTGGCGGCCGTCGCCCGCACCGGTGGTTGTCCGCCGGAAGACGTGCGGACGGGCGAGATCCGCGTCGGGCGGTCAGGGCTCGGCGCGATATGGGTGCGGTGCCCGGTGGCGGCGGCGAATAAAGTCGCCGACGCCGGGCGCCTATTGGTGGGATGGGCTGCAGCCCGAGTGAAGCGGCTGCAGCCCAGGGCCTTGCGGTGTTTCCGCTGCCTGGACATGGGGCATGTCCGGGCACGGTGCACCGCCGAAGTCGACCGCAGCGACCAATGTTATCGCTGCGGTCAGACCGGCCACAAGGCGGCGGAGTGCTCGGCGGCGCCGAACTGCAGCCTATGTACGGCTGCAGGGAAGCCCGCGGGGCACAGGGCGGGCGGGAAGGCGTGCGCTGCGCCCGCCCCGAAGAGGAGGAGAGGGGCTGCCAAAGCTGCCGGGGGCTCTTTACCCCCCCCGCAGTCCGGCGGCCCTCCGGCCGACCCCCGGCCTAGGGATGGTGCGGAGGGGATGGATTGCGCATAACGGCGCAATACCATTTCCTCCAGGGCAATATCAACCACTCTGCCAGAGCTCAGGATCTCTTGCTCCAGAGCATGGCAGAGTGGTCGATTCGTGCGGCGGTGGTCGCCGAGCCGTACTTTGTCCCCCCCAGGGACAACTGGGTGGGAGACCTTGACGGTTTGGTGGCCATCATCGGTGGGGCTCTGGTCGGTCCTTCCCGAGGTCACGGCTGGGTGGCCGCCCTCGTGGATGGGATCGGCACAGTTGGGGCGTATTTCTCGCCCAACAAGAGCCTCGCCGACTTCGAGGTGTTCCTTGTCGAGTTGGGTGCCGTCGTGGGCCGGCTCCACCCTCGCCCTGTGCTGTTGCTGGGTGACCTCAACGCCAAATCTTCGGCGTGGGGATCCCCAGCGACCGATGCTAGGGGTGAGGCGCTGGAGGAGTGGGCGGTCACGACTGGCTTGATCGTCCTCAACCGGGGTTCGGTACACACGTGTGTGCGACAGCGGGGCGGGTCTATAGTGGACGTTTCGTTCGCTAGCCCCGCTGTCGCGAGCCGTGTCTCGGGCTGGCGTGTCGCCGTGGAGGTGGAGACGTTGTCGGATCACAGATATATCCGCTTCGACGTCTCCGCCCAGACCGCGGGCGACCGCCGTCCGCCGACCCGGTTATCGGACGGTCCGCGCTGGTCGCGCAAGCGAATTGACAAGGAACTACTCGAGGAGGCCGCCATTGTCCAGGCCTGGGTCCGGGGGTCGAACGGACCCGTCGACGTCGAGCGGGAGGCGCTGTGGTTTCGCGGGGCGATGACGCAAATTAGCGACGCGTCCATGCCCCGCGTCCACGCTCAGTCCGCAAAGCGCCAGGTGTACTGGTGGACCGCCGAGATCGCGCAGTTGCGCGTCGAGTGCGTGGCGGTCAGGCGCCAGTACACCCGATACCGGAGGAGACGTCGACGGGTCCCGGAGGAAGAGGCCGCGCTGTATGAGGTGTACAGCGCGGCGAAGGGGACTCTGTGGCTGGCCATCTGCGAGTCGAAGACGCGTGCCAGGGAGGAGATGTTGGAGACTCTAGACGGAGATCCGTGGGGGCGGCCCTATCGCACGGTCCGAAATCAACTTCGGGCCGCGGCGCCCCCGCTCACCGAGAGTCTCCAACCCGAGCTGCTGGAGGAGGTGGTAGCAGCCCTCTTCCCGGCACGAGGGGAGCATACTCCGCCGCAGATGGCATTGCCCTCGGCCGCAGAGTCCACGGAGGAGAACGCCATCAGCGTCCCTGAGGTGACACACCCAGAGTTGGGGGCTGCCGTGATCCGGCTCCGGGCCAAGAATGTGGCTCCGGGGCCCGATGGGATCCACGGCTGCGTGTTAGCCCTCGCTCTGAAGGAGCTAGAGCCCCAACTGAGAGGGCTCTTCACAGCGTGCCTCGAGCGGGGCCAGTTTCCCAGTTTGTGGAAGTCTGGTCGACTGGTCCTGCTCGGAAAGGCGGGGCGCCCTGCGGACTCACCGTCCGCGTACCGGCCCATAGTGCTGCTGGACGAGGTGGGCAAGTTGTTTGAGAGAGTTCTCTCAGCCCGCCTCGTCAGCCACTTGTGCCGAGAGGGGCCGGACCTGGACGGTAGTCAGTTCGGGTTTCGACAGGGGCGCTCCACCGTGCACGCTGTGTCACGGGTAAGAGCCCTGGCGGAGGAAGCGGTGTCCCGGGGCGGGGTGATGTTGGCGGTGTCTTTAGACATCGCCAACGCGTTTAACACCCTGCCCTGGAGTTGTATCCGGGAGGCACTGCGATATCATAGAGTGCCTCCTTACCTCCGCCGCATAGTTGGGGCTTATCTGTCCGAGAGGTGTGTCACCTACGTGGGACGTGATGGCGTTCACCAGCGCCCGATGTCGTGCGGTGTTCCACAGGGTTCGGTTCTTGGGCCGCTCCTGTGGAACATCGGCTACGACTGGGTGCTTAGGGGCGAGCTCGGCCCGGGGGTGGACCTGACGTGTTACGCGGACGACACGCTGGTCACCGCCCGGGGGAGCTCGCACAGGGAAGCAGCGTTGCTGGCGACGGCTGCGGTGTCACAGGTGGTGAGCCGCATCCGTCGCCTGGGCCTGGAGGTGGCCCTCAGCAAGTCGGAGGCCATGACGTTCCATGGCCCCCGGCGGGCGCCGCCGCCCGACTCACACATCGTGGTCGGGGGGGTCCGAATCGCTGTCGAGTCCACCATGAAGTATCTGGGATTGGTGCTCGACAGCCGGTGGACATTCGGACCCCACTTTCGACGGCTGGCGCCCAAGCTGTTGGGCGCGGCGGGAGCGCTCGCAACGCTGCTTCCCAATCTGGGGGGCCCGAGCTCCGTCTGTAGACGGCTCTATACGGGTATCGTGCGATCCATGGCCCTGTACGGGGCCCCGATCTGGGCCCACGACCTGACGGCCGGTTCGATCGCTCTGCTGCGGAGGCCGCAGAGAGCGATGGCCGTCAGAGTCATACGGGGGTATCGCACGATCTCGTATGAGGGGGCTTGTGCACTGGCCGGATCCCCGCCCTGGGACCTGGAGGCCAAAGTACTCGCGTCGCTGTATCAGTGGCGCGAGGAAGAGGCGGAGCGGGGCGAACGACCGATGCAGCGTCAAGTCGAGCTGCGTCGGTCTCAGCTCCGCGAGGTCCTAGTGGCGGAATGGCGGGACAGGCTTTCGCGCCCTACCGCCGGCCTCGACATAGTCGGGGCGATCCGGCCGGTGCTCGAGCGCTGGCTCGGGAGGAGGCACGGCTCCCTGTCGTTTCGGGCGACGCAGGTACTCTCGGGGCACGGTTGCTTCGGGAAGTACCTGTGTCGCATAAACAGGGAGCCGGACGCCCGGTGTCACCACTGCGTCCATTGCCGGGAGGACACGGCGCGGCACACGCTGGCAGAGTGTGCCGCTTGGGAGGAGCCGCGCCGTGCCCTCATCGCCGGAGTAGGCCCGGACCTCTCGCTGCCGGCCGTGATCGAGTCTATGGTCGGCGGCGAAGAGGCCTGGGACGCAGTGGTAACCTTCTGCGAGACGGTTATCTCGCAGAAGGAGGCTGCGGAAAGGGAGAGGGAGATTTCAACCCCTCACCCGATCCGCAGCAGACGCACCGGGCGTCGGCGGAGGGCTGATAACGCCCTCCTCCAGCCCCCCTAAATGGGTCCAGGGGCGACAGACACGGGGATCCGTCTGTCGCCCCCCATCATCATCAGGACCCGAGGTGGCGGCGCGCGTGCGGTGTTCCACGCGCGCCCCTCAGAGATGTCGGGGGGGGAGGAGTTAACACCTCACTCCCCCCCCTCGACCAGATGGGGCCCGCGATGGCGGGCCAGCACCAGCCGGGGGTTGCGGAAGCTGAATTCGTGCCCGCGACCCCCGGCGCTTAGGTGTGTGAAGGAACACCGGAGGGGTTTTAGTGGGTATACCCTCGGGCCCCTTCTCATTTTTGATATGGGAAGGGGAGTTTGCGAGTGGGAGTCCCACATAACCACCGCGTCTCTCCCCGGGCGCGGTGGTATGCGTAATGCATTTCCCCTCCGAGAAAAAAAAAAAAAAAAAAAAAAAAAAAAGGTTAGGTTAGGTTAGGTTGCAGAGGGCTGATCCGGTGCCCAGTGGAGACGGCGAAAGCCCTCCTGACGCGTGGCCAGATCCTGGTGGGCTGGTCGGCCGCCAGGATCACCCTGATTGGGCCGTCACCCATACGCTGTTTCAGGTGCATGGGTGTCGGCCACACGAGGGAGACGTGCCCCTCCAGCGTCGATCGGAGCAAGATGTGTTTCCGGTGCGGCAAGGAGGGGCACCTAGCAAAGAATTGCCGGGAGGAGGTAGCGTGGTGTGCTATATGCCACCACACCGGACTCCCGGCCGGTCACGTGATGGGGGGGTTCAGATGCTCCCCACCTGGGGTGAGGGGTAGGGGGACATGGCAGGAACCTGCCCGCTCCCCCCGTCCCCCCGACGACGCTGAGGCCGCCGGCCCATCGGAGGAAAGCCGTATGGACGTCTAGATGCCGACATATCGGTGTCAGACGTCCTGCGGCTGAATTCTCGAAGTGAGGCAGAGGGAAGGGGTCGGGGAGTGGCCCCGACCCCTAGTGGCTGCGGGCGGAGGATGGGAGTCCTTCGCCCGCCTCACAAGCCACCTGGCGGTTGGGAGATGGTCTGCGTACGGCCATCTCCCCAACAAATGAGGAGGCCCCGGGCGCGGGGCCGATCCGGCGGGGGAGCAGTCTTGGAGAATGCTAACGCGTGTGCCACTGCTCCCCTACCAAACCGGTGAGAGGAAGTACGCCTGGGTGGTTTTTTAGTGGGTACCCCTCTCGGGCCCCTTCTCACTAGGAGAAGGGGAGTTTGCGAGAGGGAACCCCACATATCCCCCCGCCGCTCCCAAGGCGGGGGGAACGTGCTGCACGTTTTTCCACCCAGTCATCAAAAAAAAAAAAAAAAAAAAAAAAAAAGGTTGCAGAGGGCCGCTCCTGTGGAACATCGGCTACGACTGGGTGCTGAGGGGCGAGCTCAGCCCGGGGGTGGACCTGACGTGTTACGCGGACGACACGCTGGTCACCGCCCGGGGGAGCTCGCACAGGGAAGCAGCGTTGCTGGCGACGGCTGCGGTGTCACAGGTGGTGAGCCGCATCCGTCGCCTGGGCCTGGAGGTGGCCCTCAGCAAGTCGGAGGCCATGACGTTCCATGGCCCCCGGCGGGCGCCGCCGCCCGACTCACACATCATGGTCGGGGGGGTCCGAATCGCTGTCGAGCCCACCATGAAGTACCTAGGATTGGTGCTCGACAGCCGGTGGGACTTCGGACCCCATTTTCGACGGCTGGCGCCCAAGCTGTTGGGCGCGGCGGGAGCGCTCGCAACGCTGCTTCCCAATCTGGGGGGCCCGAGCTCCGTCTGTAGACGGCTCTATACGGGTATCGTGCGATCCATGGCCCTGTACGGGGCCCCGATCTGGGCCCACGACCTGACGGCCGGCTCGATTGCGGTTCTTCGGAAACCGCAAAGAGCCATGGCCGTCAGAGTCATACGGGGGTATCGCACGATCTCGTATGAGGGGGCTTGTGCACTGGCCGGATCCCCGCCCTGGGACCTGGAGGCCAAAGTACTCGCGTCGCTGTATCAGTGGCGCGAGGAAGAGGCGGAGCGGGGCGAACGACCGATGCAGCGTCAAGTCGAGCTGCGTCGGTCTCAGCTCCGCGAGGTCCTAGTGGCGGAATGGCGGGACAGGCTTTCGCGCCCTACCGCCGGCCTCGACATAGTCGGGGCGATCCGGCCGGTGCTCGAGCGCTGGCTCGGGAGGAGGCACGGCTCCCTGTCGTTTCGGGCGACGCAGGTGCTCTCGGGGCACGGTTGCTTCGGGAAGTACCTGTGTCGCATAAACAGGGAGCCGGACGCCCGGTGTCACCACTGCGTCCATTGCCGGGAGGACACGGCGCGGCACACGCTGGCAGAGTGTGCCGCTTGGGAGGAGCCGCGCCGTGCCCTCATCGCCGGAGTAGGCCCGGACCTCTCGCTGCCGGCCGTGATCGAGTCTATGGTCGGCGGCGAAGAGGCCTGGGACGCAGTGGTAACCTTCTGCGAGACGGTTATCTCGCAGAAGGAGGCTGCGGAAAGGGAGAGGGAGATTTCAACCCCTCACCCGATCCGCAGCAGACGCACCAGGCGTCGGCGGAGGGCGGACAACGCCCTCTTCCAGCCCCCCTAAATGGGTCCAGGGGCGTCAGACACGGGGATACGTCTGTCGCCCCACAACATCATAAGGACCCGAGGTGGCGGCGCGCGTGTGATGTTCCACGCGCGCCCCTCATAGAAGTCGGGGGGGGAGGAGTTAACACCTCGCTCCCCCCCCTCGACCAGACGGGGCCCGCGGTGGCGGGCCGGCACCAGCCGGGGGTTGCGGAAGCTGAATTCGTGCCCGCGACCCTCGGCGCTCAAGTGTGCGAAGGAACATCGGAGGGGTTTTAGTGGGTATACCCTCGGGCCCCTTCTCATTTTTGATATGAGAAGGGGAGTTTGCGAGTGGGAGTCCCACATAACCACCGCGTCTCTCCCCGGGCGCGGTGGTATGCGTAATGCATTTCCCCTCCGAAAAAAAAAAAAAAAAAAAAAAAAAAAAAAAAAAAAAGGTTAGGTTGCAGAGTCCACGACGGAGAGCGCCATCGACGTCCCTGAGGTGACACACCCAGAGTTGGGGGCTGCCGTGATCCGGCTCCGGGCCAAGAATGTGGCTCCGGGGCCCGATGGGATCCACGGCTGCGTGTTAGCCCTCGCTCTGAAGGAGCTAGAGCCCCAACTGAGAGGGCTCTTCACAGCGTGCCTCGAGCGGGGCCAGTTTCCCAGTCTGTGGAAGGCTGGTCGACTGGTCCTGCTCGGAAAGGCGGGGCGCCCTGCGGACTCACCGTCCGCGTACCGGCCCATAGTGCTGCTGGACGAGGTGGGCAAGTTGTTCGAGAGAGTTCTCTCAGCCCGCCTCGTCAGCCACTTGTGCCAAGAGGGGCCGGACCTGGACGGTAGTCAGTTCGGGTTTCGGCAGGGGCGCTCCACCGTGCACGCTGTGTCACGGGTAAGAGCCCTGGCGGAGGAAGCGGTGTCCCGGGGCGGGGTGATGTTGGCGGTGTCTTTAGACATCGCCAACGCGTTTAACACCCTGCCCTGGAGTTGTATCCGGGAGGCACTGCGATACCATAGAGTGCCTCCTTACCTCCGCCGCATAGTTGGGGCTTATCTGTCCGAGAGGTGTGTCACCTACGAGGGACGTGATGGCGTTCACCAGCGCCCGATGTCGTGCGGTGTTCCACAGGGTTCGGTTCTTGGGCCGCTCCTGTGGAACATCGGCTACGACTGGGTGCTGAGGGGCGAGCTCAGCCCGGGGGTGGACCTGACGTGTTACGCGGACGACACGCTGGTCACCGCCCGGGGGAGCTCGCACAGGGAAGCAGCGTTGCTGGCGACGGCTGCGGTGTCACAGGTGGTGAGCCGCATCCGTCGCCTGGGCCTGGAGGTGGCCCTCAGCAAGTCGGAGGCCATGACGTTCCATGGCCCCCGGCGGGCGCCGCCGCCCGACTCACACATCATGGTCGGGGGGGTCCGAATCGCTGTCGAGCCCACCATGAAGTACCTAGGATTGGTGCTCGACAGCCGGTGGGACTTCGGACCCCATTTTCGACGGCTGGCGCCCAAGCTGTTGGGCGCGGCGGGAGCGCTCGCAACGCTGCTTCCCAATCTGGGGGGCCCGAGCTCCGTCTGTAGACGGCTCTATACGGGTATCGTGCGATCCATGGCCCTGTACGGGGCCCCGATCTGGGCCCACGACCTGACGGCCGGCTCGATTGCGGTTCTTCGGAAACCGCAAAGAGCCATGGCCGTCAGAGTCATACGGGGGTATCGCACGATCTCGTATGAGGGGGCTTGTGCACTGGCCGGATCCCCGCCCTGGGACCTGGAGGCTAAAGTACTCGCGTCGCTATATCAGTGGCGCGAGGAAGAGGCGGAGCGGGGCGAACGACCGATGCAGCGTCAAATCGAGCTGCGTCGGTCTCAGCTCCGCGAGGTCCTGGTGGCGGAATGGCGGGACAGGCTTTCGCGCCCTACCGCCGGCCTCGACATAGTCGGGGCGGTCCGGCCGGTGCTCGAGCGCTGGCTCGGGAGGAGGCACGGCTCCCTGTCGTTTCGGGCGACGCAGGTACTCTCGGGGCACGGTTGCTTCGGGAAGTACCTGTGCCGCATAAACAGGGAGCCGGACGCCCGGTGCCACCACTGCGTCCATTGCCGGGAGGACACGGCGCGGCACACGCTGGCAGAGTGTGCCGCTTGGGAGGAGCCGCGTCGTGCCCTCATCGCCGAAGTAGGCCCGGACCTCTCGCTGCCGGCCGTGGTCGAGTCGATGGTCGACAGCGAGGAGGCCTGGAACGCAGTGGTAACCTTCTGCGAAACTGTTATCTCGCAGAAGGAGGCTGCGGAAAGGGAGAGGGAGATTTTGACCCTCAACCCGGCCCGCAGCCGACGCACCGGGCGTCGGCGGAGGGCAGATAATGCCCTCTTCCAGCCCCCCTAAATGGGTCCAGGGGCGACGGACTCGGGGAAGTCCCTCGCCCCCTACAACATCAGGACCCGAGGTGGCGGCGCGCGTGTGGTGTTCCACGCGCGCCCCTCAGAGAAGTCGGGGGGGGAGGAGTTAACACCTCGCTCCCCCCCCTCGACGAGATGGGGCCCGCGATGGCGGGCCAGCACCAGCCGGGGGTTGCGGAAGCTGAATTCGTGCCCGCGACCCCCGGCGCTTAGGTGTGTGAAGGAACACCGGAGGGGTTTTAGTGGGTATACCCTCGGGCCCCTTCTCATTTTTGATATGAGAAGGGGAGTTTGCGAGTGGGAGTCCCACATAACCACCGCGCCTCCCCGGACGCGGTGGTATGCGCAAAGCATTTCCCCTCCGAAAAAAAAAAAAAAAAAAAAAAAAAAAAAAAAAAAAAAAGGTTAGGTTAGGTTAGGTTGGGGTGCAGGTGAGAGGCCTCCTCGTGGCGCACCCTGGGCAACGTCAGCTCCAGGTGCCCACCAGCTTTTGGTGGACACTTGGCGCTGGCGGCTGACTCTCACATCCTTCCCTTCGGTCCTCTTCCCATCCTTCCACTCCCATCCTTCTAAGGGAAAACCCTTATCCATCCCCCCTTCCTTCCCACCCCCCCTTCCCCCCTTCCCCGGCGGGCCCGGCGGCAGGTAACACTGTCGTCGGGAATAACCGCCCAAAACCGGAGGAGGTACGCCGCTCCTCTGCGATCCGTAGCCCGGGCATCCCGCAACGACCTCCACCAAATGGCGTTGTGGAGTAGTGGGACCCGGAGCGGAGGGCTTGCCTTGATTGGCCGGCCCGCGAGAAAGGAAAACTCTATAAAAACCCGTCAGGACAAGACGTAAAAACCCTGTGCACACCGGGCGAAATGCACAGTAGCCCGCAAGGGCACTAGCCTTGCCCCCGGAACGGCGTCACCCGGGGGTCGACCACCCTTTCGTCCACTACTCGTGGGATTCAAAATGACTATGGCTAAACACTCAAAGGTGATGATGGAGAGCAGCGAGGAGGATGGGGACACTGACTCGATGGTCAGTGTCGCATCAACGACAACCCGGCGATCTCACAAACGGACTCGAAATAGCGACTCGGACCCGGAGATAAGTTTGGATGGGGGCTCAAGCCCAACGGTGCGAAGGAAGAGAGGTCGGCCGCCAACAACGGGCCACTACGTGGGCCTGGCGAAGGCGAAGCTGGCGCTCGTAGAGGCGGAAAGGCAGGCGGAGCAACAAAGGGCTGAGGCGGAGGTGATGGCGGCCTCCCGAGAGCTCCGGGCGCGGAATAGGGATCTCTCCCTGTCGGAGGCGTCCTCGGGTGGCGATGACTTTCAAACGGCGACCGCGCTAAGCCGCGCGATCGACGACAATATCGCCATCATAAAGAGGGTCGCCGCCACCTCGGGGAACCTCAAGGGCACCTTCATGCGGGCCCTGAGAGACGCCGCCGACGAGATCGGCAAGGTCGCCTCCGTTTTGCAGAGTCGCTGCACCTCGGAGGAGACGCGTGGGCTGCAGGCGGACAACGCCCGCCTACAATCGGAGATCGCGCAACTCCGGAAAGAGGTGGCAGAAATGCGGGAGCGCATAGACAGGCCGCGCCCGCAAGCGGAAGTGGTTGAGGCGAGTCAGCCTAAACCGGCACCCCTCGACGCCGAAGACCTGGTGCGCACCGTCCTGCGCCAGGTGGGCGCAATGGTGAGCGCCAGATTCGAGGCTCTTGAGGACAGGCTGCTGCCGGAAAGGCGACTTCGGCCTCCATTAGCGGCGGACAGGCGGGTCCTCGAGACCCCCGACATCTCCCCGGGGCCATCTTCTGCCCCGATCGAGGCTGCTCCGGTTCAGGCCAACACTGGTGGACCGGAGGCTCCAAAGCCGCAAGGGGCGAAGATGCCCAAGGGGAAAAAGTCAGCCGGTGCAAAAACAGTCGGCACCCGTCGCGAGAGGGCAGTAGAACCCCTCCCAGCAGGCCCGGAGCCCGCAGAACAGACCAGCCCAACCCAGCCAAAGGAACTGGCCTGGAACCTGGTTGTCAAGAAAGGGGGCAACAAAAAGAAGGGCCAGCCGAAGCAGGGTCCACCCCGCAAACCTGCCAAGGGGAGGTCGGTCAAACTGACCCCTCCCAAAACGGCTGCGGTGGTGGTTGCCCTCATGCCGGAGGCCGTTGAGAGAGGCGTGACGTACGAGGCGGTGATCGCCGAGGCAAAGGCCAAAATCAGGCTAGCGGACCTCGGGATCACCGCCGTACGTTTCCGAGTGTGTGCGACCGGGGCCCGCATGTTCGAGGTTGCGGACCCGGACAGCGGCCCACTCGCCGACGCGCTCGCCACCAAATTGGGGGAGGTCCTCGGCCGGGACACAATCCGCGTCTCCAGGCCGGTAAAGACGACGGAGATCAAGATCTCCGGCCTGGACGACTCGATCTCGGCCGGGGAGGTTTTGAGCGCGGTCGCCGAGGCGGGCGGCTGCTCCGTGACCAGCCTCAGGAACAGCGGCGGGGTGGTGAAGGACCCTTTCGGCGTGGGGCACATGTGGGTCGAGTGCCCGGTGGCAGCCGCTAACTGCATCGCCGCAGCGGGCCGCCTCAATCTGTCGTGGGTGTCGGCCTCCGTCAAGCTCCTTGAGCCCAGACCTCTGCGGTGCTACAGATGCCTGCAGAGGGGGCACATTAGAGCCCAGTGCAAGGCGGAGGTCGACAGGAGCGAGGAGTGCTTCCGCTGCGGGGTGGCTGGCCACAAAGCGAAGGGGTGCTCGGCGAAGCCGCGGTGCTCGTTATGCGCCGCCGCCAACAAACCGGCAGACCATCTGCTGGGGGGCAAGGCGTGCCACGCACCAGCACCCAAAGCCGGCAGAGGAAGGGCCCCACAGCCCCTGCCTGTGGAGGTGGCGATGGAGACGGGCCCCGCCACCACCGAGGTGTGAGGGGGGCGCTTTTGCGCCGACGATGGGGGCTACTGGTGCCCGCGCTGCGTCTGTCCGACATTCGGCGGCAGCGCGGACACTCAGTGAAAGGTGAGTGGCGGCTCGCGCCGCGGAAGGGGGCGTCCTACCCGCGCTGCGTCTGTCCGGCATCCGGCGGCAGCGTGGGGGGGGACGAAAGGGCGGCGGCTGTGCTTTTTGTGTCCAGCCGTCGGCCAACCCGTAATCCCGAGCAATCGGGTCCGGGGGCCCGGGCCATACATGGCCTGGGCCGCGAGGAGAAAACCTCTATAAAAAACCACAGCGACTCGAGTGGCGGGCTAGGGGAAGCCCGCCACTCCTAGAGAGTCGGCGAGGTCGCGCTTCTGCGCGAATGGCGACGTAGCCGCGGGTGTTTTCACCCGCGGCAGCTAGACGTGGCGCCAGGCCGGTCACCGCCGGGCGAGTGACGAGTGCTCAAAAGAGTGTACCCTCGCCCCGGCGGAGAATGACAACGACGGCAAAACAGGGGTTTTAGTGGGTAAACCTCCCGGGCCCCCTCTCATTTCTGATATGAGGGGGGGAGTTTGCGGGAAGGGAGTCCCACATAACCACCGCGTCTTTCCCCAAGGCGCGGTGGTATGCGTAAAGCATTTCCCCTGTATAAAAAAAAAAAAAAAAAAAAAAAATAAAAAAAAAAAAAAAAAATAAAAAAAAAAAAAAAAAAAAAAAAAGGTTAGGTTAGGTTAGGTTGGGGTGCAGGTGAGAGGCCTCCTCGTGGCGCACCCTGGGCAACGTCAGCTCCAGGTGCCCACCAGCTTTTGGTGGACACTTGGCGCTGGCGGCTGACTCTCACATCCTTCCCTTCGGTCCTCTTCCCATCCTTCCACTCCCATCCTTCTAAGGGAAAACCCTTATCCATCCCCCCTTCCTTCCCACCCCCCCTTCCCCCCTTCCCCGGCGGGCCCGGCGGCAGGTAACACTGTCGTCGGGAATAACCGCCCAAAACCGGAGGAGGTACGCCGCTCCTCTGCGATCCGTAGCCCGGGCATCCCGCAACGACCTCCACCAAATGGCGTTGTGGAGTAGTGGGACCCGGAGCGGAGGGCTTGCCTTGATTGGCCGGCCCGCGAGAAAGGAAAACTCTATAAAAACCCGTCAGGACAAGACGTAAAAACCCTGTGCACACCGGGCGAAATGCACAGTAGCCCGCAAGGGCACTAGCCTTGCCCCCGGAACGGCGTCACCCGGGGGTCGACCACCCTTTCGTCCACTACTCGTGGGATTCAAAATGACTATGGCTAAACACTCAAAGGTGATGATGGAGAGCAGCGAGGAGGATGGGGACACTGACTCGATGGTCAGTGTCGCATCAACGACAACCCGGCGATCTCACAAACGGACTCGAAATAGCGACTCGGACCCGGAGATAAGTTTGGATGGGGGCTCAAGCCCAACGGTGCGAAGGAAGAGAGGTCGGCCGCCAACAACGGGCCACTACGTGGGCCTGGCGAAGGCGAAGCTGGCGCTCGTAGAGGCGGAAAGGCAGGCGGAGCAACAAAGGGCTGAGGCGGAGGTGATGGCGGCCTCCCGAGAGCTCCGGGCGCGGAATAGGGATCTCTCCCTGTCGGAGGCGTCCTCGGGTGGCGATGACTTTCAAACGGCGACCGCGCTAAGCCGCGCGATCGACGACAATATCGCCATCATAAAGAGGGTCGCCGCCACCTCGGGGAACCTCAAGGGCACCTTCATGCGGGCCCTGAGAGACGCCGCCGACGAGATCGGCAAGGTCGCCTCCGTTTTGCAGAGTCGCTGCACCTCGGAGGAGACGCGTGGGCTGCAGGCGGACAACGCCCGCCTACAATCGGAGATCGCGCAACTCCGGAAAGAGGTGGCAGAAATGCGGGAGCGCATAGACAGGCCGCGCCCGCAAGCGGAAGTGGTTGAGGCGAGTCAGCCTAAACCGGCACCCCTCGACGCCGAAGACCTGGTGCGCACCGTCCTGCGCCAGGTGGGCGCAATGGTGAGCGCCAGATTCGAGGCTCTTGAGGACAGGCTGCTGCCGGAAAGGCGACTTCGGCCTCCATTAGCGGCGGACAGGCGGGTCCTCGAGACCCCCGACATCTCCCCGGGGCCATCTTCTGCCCCGATCGAGGCTGCTCCGGTTCAGGCCAACACTGGTGGACCGGAGGCTCCAAAGCCGCAAGGGGCGAAGATGCCCAAGGGGAAAAAGTCAGCCGGTGCAAAAACAGTCGGCACCCGTCGCGAGAGGGCAGTAGAACCCCTCCCAGCAGGCCCGGAGCCCGCAGAACAGACCAGCCCAACCCAGCCAAAGGAACTGGCCTGGAACCTGGTTGTCAAGAAAGGGGGCAACAAAAAGAAGGGCCAGCCGAAGCAGGGTCCACCCCGCAAACCTGCCAAGGGGAGGTCGGTCAAACTGACCCCTCCCAAAACGGCTGCGGTGGTGGTTGCCCTCATGCCGGAGGCCGTTGAGAGAGGCGTGACGTACGAGGCGGTGATCGCCGAGGCAAAGGCCAAAATCAGGCTAGCGGACCTCGGGATCACCGCCGTACGTTTCCGAGTGTGTGCGACCGGGGCCCGCATGTTCGAGGTTGCGGACCCGGACAGCGGCCCACTCGCCGACGCGCTCGCCACCAAATTGGGGGAGGTCCTCGGCCGGGACACAATCCGCGTCTCCAGGCCGGTAAAGACGACGGAGATCAAGATCTCCGGCCTGGACGACTCGATCTCGGCCGGGGAGGTTTTGAGCGCGGTCGCCGAGGCGGGCGGCTGCTCCGTGACCAGCCTCAGGAACAGCGGCGGGGTGGTGAAGGACCCTTTCGGCGTGGGGCACATGTGGGTCGAGTGCCCGGTGGCAGCCGCTAACTGCATCGCCGCAGCGGGCCGCCTCAATCTGTCGTGGGTGTCGGCCTCCGTCAAGCTCCTTGAGCCCAGACCTCTGCGGTGCTACAGATGCCTGCAGAGGGGGCACATTAGAGCCCAGTGCAAGGCGGAGGTCGACAGGAGCGAGGAGTGCTTCCGCTGCGGGGTGGCTGGCCACAAAGCGAAGGGGTGCTCGGCGAAGCCGCGGTGCTCGTTATGCGCCGCCGCCAACAAACCGGCAGACCATCTGCTGGGGGGCAAGGCGTGCCACGCACCAGCACCCAAAGCCGGCAGAGGAAGGGCCCCACAGCCCCTGCCTGTGGAGGTGGCGATGGAGACGGGCCCCGCCACCACCGAGGTGTGAGGGGGGCGCTTTTGCGCCGACGATGGGGGCTACTGGTGCCCGCGCTGCGTCTGTCCGACATTCGGCGGCAGCGCGGACACTCAGTGAAAGGTGAGTGGCGGCTCGCGCCGCGGAAGGGGGCGTCCTACCCGCGCTGCGTCTGTCCGGCATCCGGCGGCAGCGTGGGGGGGGACGAAAGGGCGGCGGCTGTGCTTTTTGTGTCCAGCCGTCGGCCAACCCGTAATCCCGAGCAATCGGGTCCGGGGGCCCGGGCCATACATGGCCTGGGCCGCGAGGAGAAAACCTCTATAAAAAACCACAGCGACTCGAGTGGCGGGCTAGGGGAAGCCCGCCACTCCTAGAGAGTCGGCGAGGTCGCGCTTCTGCGCGAATGGCGACGTAGCCGCGGGTGTTTTCACCCGCGGCAGCTAGACGTGGCGCCAGGCCGGTCACCGCCGGGCGAGTGACGAGTGCTCAAAAGAGTGTACCCTCGCCCCGGCGGAGAATGACAACGACGGCAAAACAGGGGTTTTAGTGGGTAAACCTCCCGGGCCCCCTCTCATTTCTGATATGAGGGGGGGAGTTTGCGGGAAGGGAGTCCCACATAACCACCGCGTCTTTCCCCAAGGCGCGGTGGTATGCGTAAAGCATTTCCCCTGTATAAAAAAAAAAAAAAAAAAAAAAAAAAAAAAAAAAAAAAAGGTTAGGTTAGGTTAGGTTAGGTTGCGCCCTGCGGACTCACCGTCCGCGTACCGGCCCATAGTGCTGCTAGACGAGGTGGGCAAGTTGTTCGAGAGAGTTCTCTCAGCCCGCCTCGTCAGCCACTTGTGCCGAGAAGGGCCGGACCTGGACGGGAGTCAGTTCGGGTTTCGGCAAGGGCGCTCCACCGTGCACGCTGTGTCGCGGGTAAGAGCCCTGGCGGAGGAAGCGGTGTCCCGGGGCGGGGTGATGTTGGCGGTGTCTTTAGACATCGCCAACGCGTTTAACACCCTGCCCTGGAGTTGCATACGGGAGGCACTGAGATATCATGGGGTGCCTCCCTACCTCCGCCGCATCGTTGGGGCTTATCTATCCGAGAGGTGTGTCACCTACGTGGGACGCGATGGCGTTCACCAGCGCCCGATGTCGTGCGGTGTTCCACAGGGTTCGGTTCTTGGGCCGCTCCTGTGGAACATCGGCTACGACTGGGTGCTGAGAGGCGAGCTCGGCCCGGGGGTGGACCTGACGTGTTACGCGGACGACACGCTGGTCACCGCCCGAGGGAGCTCGCACAGGGAAGCAGCGTTGCTGGCGACGGCTGCGGTGTCACAGGTGGTGAACCGCATCCGTCGCCTGGGCCTGGAGGTGGCCCTCAGCAAGTCGGAGGCCATGACGTTCCATGGCCCCCGGCGGGCGCCGCCGCCCGACTCACACATCGTGGTCGGGGGGGTCCGAATCGCTGTCGAGTCCACCATGAAGTATCTGGGATTGGTGCTCGACAGCCGGTGGACATTCGGACCCCACTTTCGACGGCTGGCGCCCAAGCTGTTGGGCGCGGCGGGAGCGCTCGCAACGTTGCTTCCCAATCTGGGGGGCCCGAGCTCCGTCTGTAGACGGCTCTATACGAGTATCGTGCGATCCATGGCCCTGTACGGGGCCCCGATCTGGGCCCACGACCTGACGGCCGGTTCGATCGCTCTGCTGCGGAGGCCGCAGAGAGCGATGGCCGTCAGAGTCATACGGGGGTATCGCACGATCTCGTATGAGGGGGCTTGTGCACTGGCCGGATCCCCGCCCTGGGACCTGGAGGCTAAAGTACTCGCGTCGCTATATCAGTGGCGCGAGGAAGAGGCGGAGCGGGGCGAACGACCGATGCAGCGTCAAATCGAGCTGCGTCGGTCTCAGCTCCGCGAGGTCCTGGTGGCGGAATGGCGGGACAGGCTTTCGCGCCCTACCGCCGGCCTCGACATAGTCGGGGCGGTCCGGCCGGTGCTCGAGCGCTGGCTCGGGAGGAGGCACGGCTCCCTGTCGTTTCGGGCGACGCAGGTACTCTCGGGGCACGGTTGCTTCGGGAAGTACCTGTGCCGCATAAACAGGGAGCCGGACGCCCGGTGCCACCACTGCGTCCATTGCCGGGAGGACACGGCGCGGCACACGCTGGCAGAGTGTGCCGCTTGGGAGGAGCCGCGTCGTGCCCTCATCGCCGAAGTAGGCCCGGACCTCTCGCTGCCGGCCGTGGTCGAGTCGATGGTCGACAGCGAGGAGGCCTGGAACGCAGTGGTAACCTTCTGCGAAACTGTTATCTCGCAGAAGGAGGCTGCGGAAAGGGAGAGGGAGATTTTGACCCTCAACCCGGCCCGCAGCCGACGCACCGGGCGTCGGCGGAGGGCAGATAATGCCCTCTTCCAGCCCCCCTAAATGGGTCCAGGGGCGACGGACTCGGGGAAGTCCCTCGCCCCCTACAACATCAGGACCCGAGGTGGCGGCGCGCGTGTGGTGTTCCACGCGCGCCCCTCAGAGAAGTCGGGGGGGGAGGAGTTAACACCTCGCTCCCCCCCCTCGACGAGATGGGGCCCGCGATGGCGGGCCAGCACCAGCCGGGGGTTGCGGAAGCTGAATTCGTGCCCGCGACCCCCGGCGCTTAGGTGTGTGAAGGAACACCGGAGGGGTTTTAGTGGGTATACCCTCGGGCCCCTTCTCATTTTTGATATGAGAAGGGGAGTTTGCGAGTGGGAGTCCCACATAACCACCGCGCCTCCCCGGACGCGGTGGTATGCGCAAAGCATTTCCCCTCCGAAAAAAAAAAAAAAAAAAAAAAAAAAAAAAAAAAAAGGTTAGGTTAGGTTAGGTTAGGTTGAGGACTATTTTCTGGGACGATTGTTACGATATTAAGAACTCATTTGACTTTGGCTTTGCTCACTCATAATTGACTCTGATATCTGCACTATCTCCTGATTTGGCTTTGTTATTTTGGATTTCGTTACTTTTTGATTGGTTTTGTTGTTTTTGGCAAAAATTGTTTGTTTACCTTTTTGCTTCGGAATTTGGTCCGTGTTGCCGCTATCGACTAGAGCCCTTCTAAGGGCTGGAAGATAGCGGCGATAGTCTAGTTTCGTGTGGGGCAAAAAGCGTAAACATTCATCGTAGGACTGGGAAGTTATTCAACTTTCCGTGAAAGTGACTTTTTAGGACGTGGAAAAGTTTTCGACAAATTTTGTCAAAACTTTCACCGTCCATAACTTTGGGACCCTAGCCCTTCTGGCGAAGGTCAAAACCTTGAGGCAAAGAGCTCGCTGAGCACTATTTTTTGATATTTTTTACGAGGACACACGACCCCGGGAAGGGGGCCAAAAAGCGCCCCAAAAATATTTTTATTGCTATTGCAAAAATTCAGGGGCAAACCTACAAATTGTATGGGAAAGTCGAGGGCAGACACACGCTTGACCGATCTGCCCTAACGACTTCTCCCATCGATATCTTCGGTCCGGGTGGTCGGATTTCGCCCAAACTTGGTGGAAAGATGGACGAGGCCACAAAGGCCACGTCCGCAAAGGGAGGGGGTCCATCCCCCCCCATCCTGAGGAGCCACGACCTCTCTTCTGACGAGGAGGATGTAATCCTCAGCGAGTATTTCTCCTCGCAAACAAAAAAGAGAGGCCGCGAGGATAAAGAGGAGGACCCTAGGCCGGAATTTCGGCCCAAGATGTGCACCGCCCGCAGGGGCAAACCAGTGGGACAGTATGCACGTCTGGCCAACAGGCTGAGGTCAAAAGAGGAAAAGAGAAGCGCTGGAAAGCCGGACCTTATGTCCCCCGTGGTGAACCTCGGCGTCGCCGCCGAGTACTTAAAGGACTTCCCGGGCCTGCGGGCCAAGAAGGGCAAAAAAGAGGAGGCACCCAAGATAGGCGAGTTCGACCCGGTGCAGGCGGACCCGTTCGAGGCGGCCCGACAAGCGGCAGACTCGATCTTGGACGAAGCCCGCATCTCCGGGCACCTAAAGGGGACAGTATGGTCCAAAATAAATCTAGCCTGCCGCACCATAAAAGACGCCATCCTCACCGTCGAAGCGGCAAAGGCCGAGAGCGAGGAAATCCGCATCCTCAAAGCGGACAACAAAAGGATGCGGCAGCAGCTCGGCCAATGCTTAACCGAGCTGAAGGCGGTCCGCTCGGAGTTCTCCAACCGCGGACCCCTACCAAAACCGGCCTCCCAGCCGGCGTGCGAGACCCCGGCCCCCAAGACCCTGCAAATCAGCGCAGTGGATTTGGCGGAGGCCATGAACGAGCTCAAAAAGGACCTGTTCACCTCCTTAGGCGGGATGATTAACACCCGCATAGAGGAGGTGAACAGGCGCCTCCCAGCGGAGCCTATTCTTCGGCCCCCCCTAGCGGCCGACAAAAAGAGGTCGGAGGGATCGGCAGCACCGCCGGCCCCCACCAAAGAGCCCGAAAGGGCAAGGTTGGGAGACGGCCGGCCCACAAAAGCCAAGGCCCCCAAGATACGCAAGGCGCCCAAGGCGCCACAGGAGGCTCAAGCGGCCGGAAAGTCCGCCCCCGTGGAAACAGGGACAGGACCGGGCCCATCGGGCACTCTACCCCAGGTAGACACCTGGGCTACAGTGACCCACAAGGGGAAGGGAAAGGGGAAAGGGAAGGGAAAGGCCCAACCCGCCCCCCCCACCCAGACGCCCCCCGTCAAAAAAGCAGCGCCCAAAAAGGCGCTACAAGTGCCCAAAACGGCGGCGGTGGTAATCACAATGAGGAAAGACCTCACCACCGCCACCACGCTGCAGGCCACCATGGCCAAGGCCATTAATGGCCTAAGCCTTGGAGATGTAGGCCTGCAGCACGTAAAGGTGCGCCACTCCATGACGGGGGGAAGGGTGATCGAGGTCCCCGGGGCCGATAACGGACGGGCGGCTGATGAGTTGGCTGAAAAGCTCATCGCCATTGTAGGCGACGTAGCCAACATCAGCCGCCCACAAAAGATGGCCGCCGTCCTGATCTCAGGACTGGACGAGTCGGCGACCAAAGAGTCGCTGGCGGCGGCCATCGCCAAGGAAGGGGCCTGCACAGAGGCCAACATTAAAGTGGGGGGCATCCGTCCCCTCTACGATGGCACTGGATCGGCACTGGTCCAGTGCCCTGTGGGGACGGCCAAGGCCTTATTGGAACGTGGCCGGATCCTGGTGGGCTGGGCGTCTGCCAGGGTCACCGCAGCCGGACCTACCCCCATGCGCTGCTTCAAGTGCATGGCGATAGGTCATACGAGAGAGCTGTGCCCCTCCAACGTAGACCGCAGCCGGCTGTGCTTCCGCTGCGGCAAAGAGGGGCATATTGCCAAATCATGCTGGGAGGAAAAGGCGTGGTGCGCCATCTGCCACCACGCCAAGCTCCCAGCAGGCCACGTCATGGGGGGAGCCAAATGCTCCCCCCCAGTAGTAAGAGGCAGGGAGGTGAGGCTAAGGCCCGCCCGCCCCCCCCGCCCCACACCAGCTACCCCGGCCGCCGGCCACAATGAGGACAACCGCATGGAAGTCTAAATGCCAGTACACCGGCATTTGGACTTCCTGCAAGTGAACGCCAACCACTCCGCCAGAGCGCAAGACCTGCTTGCGCAGCATATGGTGGAGTGGGGAATTGGCGTTGCGGTTATAGCGGAGCCCTATTCCGTCCCGCCCCTTCAATATTGGGCCGGGGCACCGGACGGAATGGTGGCTATCGCAGTGCCGGCGGTCGGGGATTTCCCCCCCATTTCAAAAATAGAGGGCGGCCCGGGCTACGTGGCGGCCAAATGGGGGAACGACACCGTTTTAATAGCGGTGTACTTCTCCCCCAACAAGCCGCTACGCGAGTTTGAACAGTTCCTGGGGGTCCTGAGCGGGGTAGTGTTGAGAGCTGCCCCGTCTCAGATAATGGTTTTGGGGGACCTAAACGCCAAAAGTGCGGCGTGGGGATCCCCCATCACAGACCCCCGGGGGGCTGCCCTCGAGGGCTGGGTGGCGGCATCGGGACTGGTCGTCCTGAACCAGGGCAGCGCCAACACATGCGTGCGGCGGCAGGGGGGGTCTATTGTGGACATCACGTTCGCAACCCCTGCCATTGCCGCGCGCGTCTCCAACTGGCGCGTCCTGGAGGACGTCGAGACCCTCTCCGATCATTTATATATCAGGATGAGGGTCTCCAAGAATGGCGTCCAGCCGCCGCCCACCCCAGGGGGGGGAACAAGGGGCAGGGGAAGGGGGGAACCGAAGTTCCCCAGGTGGTCCCTGCCCCACCTGGACAGAGAAAGGGCGGACGAGGCGGCCATGGAGGAGGCATGGAACGCCGCCCCACCCCCCGAACTGGGGGTGGAAGTAAGGGCGGCAAGGTTCCGCGCCGCATTACAGAGGGTATGCGACGCGGCCATGCCTCGGGCCAGACGCCTGTCCGCCCGGAAAGAGGTGTACTGGTGGTCCACAGTCATAGCGACTCTACGGACCACCAGTAACAGTGCCCGCCGCGCCTACCAGCACTGTAGGCGCAGGCGGCACACACCTGAGGAAGAGGCGGGGCTCCACAGGGCCCTCAAAGAGGCAAAGGGGGCCCTCCAGGTGGCAATCGCCAAGGCCAAGGACGAGGCATACTGCTCGTTCTTGGCCACCCTGGACAGGGATCCGTGGGGGAGGCCATACAAGATGGTGCGCGACAAACTGCGCACCGCCCCCCCCCATGGACTCCCTCGAGCCCCGCCTACTACAGAGGGTCGTAGAGGGGCTGTTTCCAGCAGCCCCAACGTTTCTCCCCCCGACGGCGGCCGACACCGCAACGGAAGAGGAGGCCGAACTCGTCGTCGCACCAATAAGCGACGACGAGTTCGAAAGAGTGATGGACCGACTCCGGGGCTGCAAAAAAGCCCCGGGCCCAGACGGGGTACACAGTCGAGTCCTCGCTGCCGCCCTAAAGCACCTCGGGGACCGCTTCAGGCAGATCCTCGATGACTGCCTGAGAGAGGGAAGGTTCCCGAGGGTGTGGAAGGAAGGGCGGCTCTGCCTCCTCCGAAAGGATGGTCGGCCGGCCGATTGCCCGTCCGCCTATCGCCCCATAGTGCTGCTGGATGAGGCCGGGAAAGCGCTAGAACGCATCCTGGCCCACCGGATCCAGCAGCACCTGGAGACCGTCGGCCCGAACGTGTCAGAAAGACAGTTCGGGTTCCGAGAGGGACGGTCCACGCTCGACGCGTTGAAGTGTCTGAGGAACTTCAGCGAAGACGCGTCGAGCAGGGGAGAGGGTGTCGTCGCGGTGTCTCTCGACATCGCAAACGCGTTTGGCACCCTCCCCTATGGGGCGATAAGTGAGGCACTCCGACATCACGGAGTGCCCCACTACCTGAGGAGAATCATAGAGCACTACCTCACGGACAGGGTAGTGCTCTATGAAAATAAGGACGGGCAAAGGGGGGAGAGGAGGATGGCCTGCGGCGTGCCCCAGGGATCCGTGCTCGGCCCCCTATTGTGGAACCTGGGGTACGACCGGGCAATTAGAGGAGAGCTGCTTCCGCGCACACTCGTCGTCTGCTACGCAGACGACACAATGGTAGCGGTGCGCGGAAGCAGCCTAAGGGGGACCCTCGCCGAAGCCGAGGAAGAGGTCGGCCAGGCGATCGGCCGCATACGGGAGCTCGGCCTAGCGGTGGCCATCCCGAAGACTGAGGCAATAGTCTTCGGGGGGCGGGGCAAACACTGGCAGCTGCCCGCCAACGCGGCGCTCCTGGTGGAAAGTAATGCGGTCCAGATAAGGCCCCACATCAAGTATCTGGGGCTAATACTGGACCGCAGGTGGAACTTCGGGGAGCACTTTAAAAAGTTAGCTCCCCGAATCAGGGGCGCCGCCATGGCACTAAGCAGACTGCTGCCCAACGTCGCTGGGCCGAGCTCCTCGTGCCGGCGGCTGTACGCCGGCGTTGTCAGGAGCATGGCCCTCTACGGGGCCCCCATCTGGGCGGACAAACTATCCGCCCGGAACAGGGCTCACCTGAGAGGGCCACAGAGGATCGTGGCCCAACGAATGGTGAGGGCATACCGTTCGGTGGGCCACGCGGCGGCCTGCCTCCTCGCCTGCACCCCTCCGTGGGAGCTAGACGCTGAGGTGCAGGCGGAGACCTACCAAGTTAGGTCCGGGGCCCGGGCAAGAGGAGAACGCCCGGACCCTGAGGAGGTAGAGGCCTCCCGGCGGATGACGGCGCGCCGACTGCGGGAAAAATGGAAGTCCATCCTGGAGGACGCCCCCTACGGGACTCGCACCGTGGGGGCGATCCTCCCAGTGATGGACCAATGGTGTGAGAGGGCAGTCGGCGCGACGACATTTAGGCTCGTGCAGGTGTTGACCGGACACGGTAGCTTCGGTCATCACCTGCACATCATACAGAGGGAGCCAAGCCCGCTGTGCCATGAGTGCGGAGGTCCCGACGACACAGCCGAGCACACCCTACAGGTGTGCAGTCGTTGGGACGCGGAGCGTAGCCTCATGGCACAGGCAATACAGCGGGCAGACCTCTCGCTGCACAGCATCATTTCTGCGATGCTCAGCAGCGAGAGGTCCTGGGAGGCAGTGGTCTCCTTCTGTGAAACAGTTATGTCACAGAAGGAGACCGCGGAGAGGGAGCGCGAGGAAAATCCGCTCGCGCATCCCCTCCGGCGTAGACGGCCGGGGATGAGACGGCGGCAGTTTATTGCTCGCTCGTCGTAACCCCCAGTGACTGCGGGCGGAGTTTGGGAGACTCCGCCCGCCGCGAAAAGTCACAAGGCGGTCTGGGGGATGGCCAAGCGTGACCGGCCACCCCCCCATCGGCGCGGGAAGCCCCGGCAGAGGCTGGGGCGACCGGTGGGTGTCGTGGAGAATGCCTAGTGCGGGTGCCACGACACCCAACAAAACCGGAGAGAGGGCACGCCAAGGTGGTTTTTAGTGGGTATACCTCTCGGGCCCCTTCTCATTTTTAATATGAGAAGGGGAGTTTGCGAGAGGGAGTCCCACATATCCCCCCCGCCGCTCCCAAGGCGGGGGGTCGAACGCGCAAAGCGTTTTCCACCTTGTAAAACAAAAAAAAAAAAAAAAAAAAAAAAAAAAAAAAAAGGTTAGGTTAGGTTAGGTTAGGTTGGGGTGCAGGTTGAGAGCCTCCACGTGGCGCACCCTGGGCAACGCCGGTCTCAAGTGCCACAATACACTTGCGGCCGGCGGCTGATCTCAACACACGGGGAAGGGCCCAGTTCTAGTCACCGATCATCTTTGATGGTCGGTGAAGGGAACTGGGCCATATTGGGGGGTTGGCAAGCGGTGCGTCCGGCCCCGTCGGGCCGAGACCCGCTAGAAGGTGAGGTGGGCCCCAGTGAGGGGCGAGGTGGGCCCCAGTGAGGGGGCGACGCTGCTCCTATCCCTCTTTGTATGAGAGGGAACAGGGGATGCAGCGGGTGCGGTGCGTTTGCCAAGTGCACTCGGCTTTTGCCGACGCCGGACAAGAGGATGGAAACCTCTCTAAAAAACAAGGCCATTTCGTGCGACGATGTGCCAGGTGCACTCGGCTTTTGCCGACGTCGGACAATCCGCAATCCCAGTCGGGATCGGAGGCCGCAAGGCCGCGAGGAAGAAAACCTCTATAATAAATAACCCCAATCCCAAGGTCTAGCGTGCCGAGGGGATGAGTGGCCGGGGGGGAACCCGGTCATTAGCGCAGTGGAGGGGACCTCACCCCTAAAAAGGACATAATGGACAAAAAGGCTATTGAAACACTACCCCAGGCGGGTACCCTCCTTTTAAAGGAGGGAGAATCCCGCCCTTCCTCGGAAGGCTGCCCCACCGTATCTGGGGGGGGCAACAATAGTCTCGTGGGTCGGCACAACACCGCCGACTCCCGTCAACCGCGTGCTGGGCAAGAAAGGGAGCTCCGGGTCAGCCTGGAGCAACTGTGCCCCACACGCCAACCGCTTGCCGTCGTCGGAAACGACGGCAACAAGGGCCGGGTAGGCTCAAATCCCGATAGGGACACGGGGAGCTCCTCCAAATTTTGGAGAAAGCGTCCCCGCAGTGGAGAATTGGGGCCGTCAGGGGTCTCCTCTAGCGAGGAGGACCTAACGGCCCCCAAAATAGGAACCGCGCAAAGGGGGCGTGGTCGGGTGGCGCGCGACCTGCGGGGTCGCTTCTTACGCCCCCCCACACCGTTGCCGATGCCCGTAGATGGCGTGGAGAGTGACTCGCGTCACTCTGGAGACAGACGGAGCGACGACTCCGCCGCGTCTGCGTCCCCGCTGTTGCTGCAAAGCAATAGGGCGGAGGCGAGCGCGGCGAAGCGGGCGCAAAGGAAGGCGATCGCAGAAGATGAGGTCAGCGAGATGGCCCGGCTGGCTCGAGAGCGACGCTCTGCACTTGCGGCCACTGGAGAGGGCCTGTCGGCGGTGGCGCTCAGCCGCCAAGTTCTGGGTGGCGTGGATGTCATCCTGAAGGTTGCCACAAAATCTGGCAGCCTAAAGGGCACCTTCACGCGCGCCCTGAAGGAGGCGGCAGACGATATTAAGGAGGCGACAGGGGTCCTCCTGAACAGGACGAGCTCGGAGGAGACGGCAAAGTTATGGGAGGAGAACGGCCGTCTCCGCTCCGAGCTGGAGGACCTGCGGCAGGAGCTTGCCGCCCAGAGGGCGGAATGGCAGCAGAGGCGTCCTGCTGCCTCCGGTTCCGCCCCTGTCGCCGACCCGAAACCGTCGGCCACGTCGTCGGGCGAGTCGTCGCGTCCTGCCCCCACACAGCGAACGGACGCGGAGATCGAAAAGATCGTCCGCGTCTGCATGTTGCAGTGTGGGGGCATGGTGAATGCCCGTCTGCAGGGCCTGGAGTCGAGGCTCCTCCCCGCGCAGACCCTCCGTCCGCCGCTCGCTGCGGACAGGAGGAGAATGGAGGAGGCTACGAGGCCAGGCCCTGCAGCCACAGCCGGCAAACCAAAGGGCGGAAAGCCCACATCCGCTCCCCGGACGGCCGCACCCCCGGCGAACGCGCCCTCGGCGGCCGCGTCCGGGTCTCCCGCAGAGACCTGGACGACGGTCGTGAAGAGGGGCCGCCGTAAGAAGAAGGCGGCACCACCGGCACCCGCCAAAGCGCCACCGGCACCAAAGGGGAAAAAAAAGAAGAAGGCCAAAGGACCGCCTAGGGCCCCACGCTCCGCGGCTGTAGTCATCACGCTGCAGCCCGGAGCCGTCGAAAGGGGCATCACATATAGTGCGGTCCTAAAAGAGGCGAAAGAGAAAGTCGCGCTCCCTGACATAGGGATATCGTCGGGCCTCAAGGTGAGGCCGGCGATCACGGGAGCGCGGCTCTTCGAGGTGTCCGGTGACGCCAGCGCGGAGAAGGCGGACGTATTGGCCGCCAAATTGAGGGAGGTCCTCAACCCGGAGGACGTTCGGGTGTCCAGGCCCGTGAAGACCGCAGAACTGCGTGTCGATGGCCTGGACGACTCGACGACCCCGGGTGAGGTCGTGGCGGCCATCGCCCGCTCCGGTGGGTGTTCGCCGGAGGAGGTGCGGACCGGTGAGATCCGCGCCGAGCGATCCGGGCTCGGCACGATCTGGGTGCGGTGCCCGGTGGCGGCGGCGAATAAAGTCGCCGACGCCGGGCGCCTGTTGGTGGGGTGGGCTGCAGCGCGGGTGAAGCGGCTGCAGCCCAGGGCCTTGCGGTGCTACCGCTGCCTGGACATGGGGCATGTCCGGGCACGGTGCACCGCTGAAGTCGACCGCAGCGATTTGTGTTATCGCTGCGGTCAGGCCGGCCACAAGGCGGCGGAGTGCTCGGCGGCGCCGAACTGCAGCCTCTGTACAGCTGCAGGGAGGCCCGCGGGGCACAGGGCGGGGGGCAAGGCGTGCGCTGCGCCCGCCCCGAAGAAGAGGAGAGGGGCTGCCAAAGCTGCCGGGGGCTCTTTACCCCCCCCGCAGCCTGGCGGCCCTCAGGCCGACCCCCGGCCTAGGGATGGTGCGGAGGGAATGGATTGCGCATAACGGCGCAATACCATTTCCTCCAGGGCAATATCAACCACTGTGCCAGAGCTCAGGATCTCTTGCTCCAGAGCATGGCAGAGTGGTCGATTCGTGCGGCGGTGGTCGCCGAGCCGTATTTCGTCCCCCCCAGGGACAACTGGGTGGGTGACCTTGACGGTTTGGTGGCCATCATCGGTGGGGCTCTGGTCGGTCCTTCCCGAGGTCACGGCTGGGTGGCCGCCCTCGTGGATGGGATCGGCACTGTTGGGGCGTATTTCTCGCCCAACAAGAGCCTCGCCGACTTCGAGGTGTTCCTTGTCGAGTTGGGTGCCGTCGTGGGCCGACTCCACCCTCGCCCCGTGCTGTTGCTGGGTGATCTCAACGCCAAATCTTCGGCGTGGGGATCCCCAGTGACCGATGCTAGGGGCGATGCGCTGGAGGAGTGGGCGGTCGCGACAGGCTTGATCGTCCTCAACCGGGGTTCGGTACACACGTGCGTGCGGCAGCGGGGCGGGTCTATAGTGGACGTTTCGTTCGCTAGCCCCGCTGTCGCGAGCCGTGTCTCGGGCTGGCATGTCGCCGTGGAGGTGGAGACGTTGTCGGATCATAGATACATCCGCTTCGACGTCTCCGCCCAGACCACGGGCGGCAGCCGCCCGCCGACCCGGCGATCGGACGGTCCGCGCTGGTCGCGCAAGCGCATCGACAGGGGACTACTCGAGGAGGCCGCCATTGTCCAGGCCTGGGTCCGGGGGTCGAACGGACCCGTCGACGTCGAGCGGGAAGCGCTGTGGTTTCGCGGGGCGATGACGCAAATCAGCGACGCGTCCATGCCCCGCGTCCACGCTCAGTCCGCAAAGCGCCAGGTGTACTGGTGGACCGCCGAGATCGCGCAGCTGCGCGTCGAGTGCGTGGCGGTCAGGCGCCAGTACACCCGGTACCGGCGAAGACGTCGACGGGTCCCGGAGGAGGAGGCCGCGCTGTATGAGGTGTACAGCGCGGCGAAGGGGACTCTGTGGCTGGCCATCTGCGAGTCGAAGACGCGTGCCAGGGAGGAGATGTTGGAGACTCTAGACGGAGATCCGTGGGGGCGGCCCTATCGCACGGTCCGAAATCAACTTCGGACCGCGGCGCCCCCGGTCACCGAGAGTCTCCAACCCGAGCTGCTCGAGGAGGTGGTAGCAGCCCTCTTCCCGGCACGAGGCGAGCATACTCCGCCGCAGATGGCATTGCCCTCGGCCGCAGAGTCCACGACGGAGAGCGCCATCGACGTCCCTGAGGTGACACACCCAGAGTTGGGGGCTGCCGTGATCCGGCTCCGGGCCAAGAATGTGGCTCCGGGGCCCGATGGGATCCACGGCTGCGTGTTAGCCCTCGCTCTGAAGGAGCTAGAGCCCCAACTGAGAGGGCTCTTCACAGCGTGCCTCGAGCGGGGCCAGTTTCCCAGTCTGTGGAAGGCTGGTCGACTGGTCCTGCTCGGAAAGGCGGGGCGCCCTGCGGACTCACCGTCCGCGTACCGGCCCATAGTGCTGCTGGACGAGGTGGGCAAGTTGTTCGAGAGAGTTCTCTCAGCCCGCCTCGTCAGCCACTTGTGCCAAGAGGGGCCGGACCTGGACGGTAGTCAGTTCGGGTTTCGGCAGGGGCGCTCCACCGTGCACGCTGTGTCACGGGTAAGAGCCCTGGCGGAGGAAGCGGTGTCCCGGGGCGGGGTGATGTTGGCGGTGTCTTTAGACATCGCCAACGCGTTTAACACCCTGCCCTGGAGTTGTATCCGGGAGGCACTGCGATACCATAGAGTGCCTCCTTACCTCCGCCGCATAGTTGGGGCTTATCTGTCCGAGAGGTGTGTCACCTACGAGGGACGTGATGGCGTTCACCAGCGCCCGATGTCGTGCGGTGTTCCACAGGGTTCGGTTCTTGGGCCGCTCCTGTGGAACATCGGCTACGACTGGGTGCTGAGGGGCGAGCTCAGCCCGGGGGTGGACCTGACGTGTTACGCGGACGACACGCTGGTCACCGCCCGGGGGAGCTCGCACAGGGAAGCAGCGTTGCTGGCGACGGCTGCGGTGTCACAGGTGGTGAGCCGCATCCGTCGCCTGGGCCTGGAGGTGGCCCTCAGCAAGTCGGAGGCCATGACGTTCCATGGCCCCCGGCGGGCGCCGCCGCCCGACTCACACATCATGGTCGGGGGGGTCCGAATCGCTGTCGAGCCCACCATGAAGTACCTAGGATTGGTGCTCGACAGCCGGTGGGACTTCGGACCCCATTTTCGACGGCTGGCGCCCAAGCTGTTGGGCGCGGCGGGAGCGCTCGCAACGCTGCTTCCCAATCTGGGGGGCCCGAGCTCCGTCTGTAGACGGCTCTATACGGGTATCGTGCGATCCATGGCCCTGTACGGGGCCCCGATCTGGGCCCACGACCTGACGGCCGGCTCGATTGCGGTTCTTCGGAAACCGCAAAGAGCCATGGCCGTCAGAGTCATACGGGGGTATCGCACGATCTCGTATGAGGGGGCTTGTGCACTGGCCGGATCCCCGCCCTGGGACCTGGAGGCCAAAGTACTCGCGTCGCTGTATCAGTGGCGCGAGGAAGAGGCGGAGCGGGGCGAACGACCGATGCAGCGTCAAGTCGAGCTGCGTCGGTCTCAGCTCCGCGAGGTCCTAGTGGCGGAATGGCGGGACAGGCTTTCGCGCCCTACCGCCGGCCTCGACATAGTCGGGGCGATCCGGCCGGTGCTCGAGCGCTGGCTCGGGAGGAGGCACGGCTCCCTGTCGTTTCGGGCGACGCAGGTGCTCTCGGGGCACGGTTGCTTCGGGAAGTACCTGTGTCGCATAAACAGGGAGCCGGACGCCCGGTGTCACCACTGCGTCCATTGCCGGGAGGACACGGCGCGGCACACGCTGGCAGAGTGTGCCGCTTGGGAGGAGCCGCGCCGTGCCCTCATCGCCGGAGTAGGCCCGGACCTCTCGCTGCCGGCCGTGATCGAGTCTATGGTCGGCGGCGAAGAGGCCTGGGACGCAGTGGTAACCTTCTGCGAGACGGTTATCTCGCAGAAGGAGGCTGCGGAAAGGGAGAGGGAGATTTCAACCCCTCACCCGATCCGCAGCAGACGCACCAGGCGTCGGCGGAGGGCGGACAACGCCCTCTTCCAGCCCCCCTAAATGGGTCCAGGGGCGTCAGACACGGGGATACGTCTGTCGCCCCACAACATCATAAGGACCCGAGGTGGCGGCGCGCGTGTGATGTTCCACGCGCGCCCCTCAGAGAAGTCGGGGGGGGAGGAGTTAACACCTCGCTCCCCCCCCTCGACCAGACGGGGCCCGCGGTGGCGGGCCGGCACCAGCCGGGGGTTGCGGAAGCTGAATTCGTGCCCGCGACCCTCGGCGCTCAAGTGTGCGAAGGAACATCGGAGGGGTTTTAGTGGGTATACCCTCGGGCCCCTTCTCATTTTTGATATGAGAAGGGGAGTTTGCGAGTGGGAGTCCCACATAACCACCGCGTCTCTCCCCGGGCGCGGTGGTATGCGTAATGCATTTCCCCTCCGAAAAAAAAAAAAAAAAAAAAAAAAAAAAAAAAAAGGTTAGGTTAGGTTAGGTTGGGGTGCAGGTTGAGAGCCTCCTCGTGGCGCACCCTGGGCAACGTCGGTTTCGAGTGCCACCACACTTGGGCCGGCGGCTGATCTCAACACCGGGAGGGGCGGCCGCTAAGCCGCGACGTAACCCGTAAGGACTACCGGCTCTGCAGGCGGGTCAATGAGGGATCCGCCATATGCATCCGGAGTCCTGCTGCCATGCGGGGGTCGAAGCGGTCGAAGCGGCTCGCGCCACTCGGGAGGGGGGGCGGCTGCGAAGCCGCGACGTAACCCGCAAGGCGGGGTAGGCCAGGGCAACCGGATACCCCGAAAGGGGGAGCTCGCGGCTCTGCACCTGGGTACCTGCTGCCGGTGGGGGATCGAAGCGGCTCGCGCCGTTCGGGAGGGGGCGGCTGCGAAGCCGCACCGTAACCCGCAAGGCGGGGTAGGCCAGGGCAACCGGATACCCCGAAAGGGGGAGCTCGCGGCTCTGCACCTGGGTACCTGCTGCCGGTGGGGATCGGAGCGGCTCGCGCCGCGTGGGGAGGGGCGCAATAGCGCCACCGCACCTATGGTGGTAGGTGTCGGAGCGGCTGAGGCCCGCCGCGGAGGCGACTGATGCCCGCGCTGCGTCTGTCCGATATTCGGCGGCAGCGCGGTGGCACAGCGCGAATGAGGGGTGGCTGTAGCCACCGGAGAGGGGGACTCGTGCCCGCGCTGCGTCTGTCCGGAGTCCGGCGGCAGTGGGCACGTAGTCGGGGGTGAGGAGGGGCGCTTTGCGCCGAGGAGGAGGGTGACTCGTGCCCGCTGCGTCTGTCCGGAGTCCGGCGGCAGCGTGGGCACGTAGTCGGGGGAGAGGGGCGGCTGGCGCCGCGGAGGAGGGCGTCCCACCTGCGCTGCGTCTGTCCGGTATCCGGCGGCAGCGTGGGGGGACGGGAGGGCGGCGGCTGGTTTTTATGCCCAGCCGTCTGCCAACCCGTAATCCTGAGCAATCGGGACCGGGGGCCCGGGTCACGTATGGCCTGGGCTGCGAGGAGAAAACCTCTATAAAAAACGCCAGAGGGGCGGCAGGCGGCGTCTGGCAATGAGGGCCGGATGCCGCCGTACGCCGTGGGCCCCCGGTGCACCGGGGGTCCCACAGAGGAGGGGGGTCTTAAGGGGCGGCTGAGGCCCGCTGCCCTGACCCCCCGGTGACTGCGGGCGGGGGATGGGAGTCCCCCGCTCGCCTTTCAACGAGTCACCAAGAGGATAGGGGATGGCTGTGCGTATTCGGCCTCCCCATCGGAGAGGGCGCCCCTAGCTTCGGCTGGGGCGAGGACCGGTGGGCACCCGCGGGTAATGCTTAGGCGGGTACCGTGGGTGTCCAAGGAACCGGTAGGCGGAAATACGCCGTGGTGGGTTTTGGTGGGTATACCCTCGGGCCCCTGCTCATTTTTGATATGAGAAGGGGAGTTTGCGAGCGGGAGCCCCACATATCCCCCCGTCTCTCCCAGGGCGGGGGTCGAACTCATAATGGGTTTCCCACCACGTCAACAAAAAAAAAAAAAAAAAAAAAAAAAAAAGGTTAGGTTAGGTTGGGGTGCAGGTGAGAGGCCTCCTCGTGGCGCACCCTGGGCAACGTCAGCTCCGAGTGCCCACCAGCTTTTGGTGGACACTCGGCGCTGGCGGCTGACTCTCACATTCTTCCCTTCGGTCCTCTTCCCATCCTTCCACTCCCATCCTCTTTAAGGGAAAACCCTTATCCTTCCCCCCTTCCTTCCCACCCCCCCCTCACCCTTTCCCGGGCGGGCCTGGCGGCAGGTAACACTGTCGTCGGGAATAAACGCCCAAACAGAGTGAGAAACGCCGCTCCTCTGAACCCGTAGCCCGGTGCATCCCACAACGACCTCCACCACAACGGCGTTGTGGAGTAGTGGGAGCCCGGAGCGGAGGGCTTGCCTTAATTGGCCGGCCCGCGACAGGACAAGTCTATAAAACCCGTCAGGATAAGACGTTAAAACCCTGTGCATACTTGGCGACCTGCACAGGCTTCGGCACCTTAGCCTTGCCCCCGGAAAGGGCGTCACCCGGGGGTCGACATTTAATTCGTCCCGTTCTCGTGGGAATAAAAAATGGAGCAAATAAATAACAAACCAACAGACGTAGTTGATGTGGAGGAGGTGGGGAGTCGGGAAACCGACTCGGATTTGGAATCCGTAATGAGCGTCGTAAGCGCGCAAGGTTGTGACGAGCAACCGTCGAGGCTGTGGACACAGCGCAAAAAACGAAGAATAGAGGGATGTACACTATCCGAGTCATCTTCCTGTGACGAGGTAAGTGTTACATCGATGGCATCCACGAGCTCAAAACGTGGAAGAGGAAGGCCGCCAACAACTGGACAATACATCGGTTTTGGCAAGGCCCAAAAGGAACTGGAAGCCGCCAGAAAAGCGGACTTCCTTAAGGTTCAAATCGCCGACGAAGACCGGCAAATCGCAGAGGCAGCCAGAAAAATGGCGAGCGCTCAGAGCATCAGACTGTCACGATCACCTGTGCTCATTCCTGAAAAGATGACAGCAGACGACCTGCAGAAGAGGGTAGAGATGTCGGCGGCAGCAGTCAGAAAAGTCGCCAAAATCTCGAAAGGATTAAAAGGTACGAGTCAAAAAGAGCTGAAAGACGCCGCAAACTCCTTCGAGGAGATCATGGAAGAACTGATGGCTCGTACCTCCTCGGAAGAGACCAAACGGCTACAAGCGGAGAACTCTCGCCTCAAAAACCAAATGGCGGAACTTCAGAAAGATCTGACTGACGTAAGATCCGAAGTGTCCGCCATTAAAAGGAGGCAAACACAAGAAGAGAAGACGGGCCCGCAACCTGCGGAAACAAACTTAGCCCAAATCATGAGAGAAGAGATAGGAAAGGTCCTCTCCAGGGTCTCATTCCTTGAGGCGAAAATCCTCCGTCCACCGCTGGCTGGGGACGCTAAAAGAGTCAGTGAGCCCTCGACCAGCTATGCCGGAATGGCCTCGTCGGCCAAAAAACCGGCAATAAGGCAACCGGTGACCACGCCGACTCCAAAGGAGAAAGCGATCACCAAAACCAGCAAGAAGCCGCCAAAGAGCACCCAGGGTAACCCCACCCCCATAGAACCGACCGTGCCCAAAGCGCAGAAAAGCGGATGGAAAGTCGTGGGGGAAGACAAACGACTGAAGAAGAAAAGAAAGAAGGCGAAAAAGGACGCCTCCAAAAAGAAAACGAAGGAAACAGACAGACTGCGGCCACCAAGATCAGCAGCGGTCGTGCTGACCCTCAAAGACGGAGCGGAGGCAAAGGGCATCACCTACGGTGACATACTGGGTGAAGCCAAAACCCTCATAAAGCTGGACGAACTGGACATCCCGGGAGTCCGATGCAAAGTGACGGCCACAGGAGCACGACTCCTGGAAATACCTGGTGCTACTAGCGGCCCAAAGGCGGATGCCCTTGCGGAAAAACTTAGGGCATCGCTGAACGGGGAAGACGTACGCATATCGAGGCCAACAAAAACGTCGGACCTACGTATCGCTGGCCTGGACGACTCCGTGTCCCAAGAGGAACTCGTGGCCGCCGTAGCCCGGGCTGGAGAGTGCCCAGCCGGGGACGTCAAGTCGGGAACAATACGGCGGGGCCCGAACGGCATGGGGACGGCAATCGTCAACTGCCCAGTCATGGCAGCTCAGAAGCTTGTGGAAGGCCGCAGGCTCTTGGTGGGTTGGGTATCAGCTCAGGTCCGGCTTCTGAAGGCCAGACCGATACGCTGCTACCGCTGCCTTCTGGACGGTCATGTCGGGGCTAGCTGCACATCTACGATCGACTGCACCAATAAGTGCTTTAGATGTGCTAAGCCCGGACACCAGGCTGGCACCTGCTCAGCCCCAGCACACTGCCCAGCGTGTGCAGATCTAGGGAAGCCGCCCAATCACCTGCCCGGCAGTAAGGACTGCGTGGCTAACAAGGTCACACAGAAAAGAGGCACCCCTCGAAACGTGAAAAAGACGATACGGCCACGGGAAACAGCGCCAGTGGCAGACCAAGAAGGACAGGCTATGGAAACGGAGTGTCAGCTATGAACCTCCAGTTCCTCCAGGCGAATATCAACCACTCTGCCAGAGCACAAGATCTCATGCTGCAAACCCTGGCAGAGTGGTCGATAAACCTTGCAGTAATAGGGGAACCCTACTTCATTCCCCCCAGGGACGACTGGATAGGGGACCTAGACGGCACAGTGGCAATAATATCGCCGCCCTCCTCCGGGTCACCATCCCTCGAGAACATCACGAGGGAGAGGGGATGCGTGGGAGTCCAAATAGCCCACATGACAGTGATCGGCATCTACTTCTCGCCAAACCGACCGCTGTCTGATTTTGAAGCATTCCTCACGACGCTAGAAGCGCTCGTCCTCCGCGCTCGACCCCGCCCAGTGATCTTGTTGGGCGATTTTAACGCAAAGTCCTCTGCGTGGGGTTCGACGGTAACGGACGTGAGAGGACAACTCTTGGAGGAGTGGGTCATAGAAATGGGCCTGAGCATCCTTAATCGCGGATCGGTGCTCACGTGTGTGCGACAGAACGGAGGCTCGATTGTCGACCTCTCCTTCTCGAGCCCAGCACTGGCGCGTAGAATTTTGGACTGGCGGGTAGTTGAGGAGGTAGAGACGTTGTCCGACCATCGGTACATCCGATTCAGCGTCTCAGCCCAAACCTCGGACCGGCCGGCCCAAACCAATACGGGAGGATCAGGCCCACGATGGGCTCTCTGCAAAATGGACCGCGAACTCTTGAAAGAGGCTTCGATCGTCCAAGCCTGGCAACCAACTCCCGAACAACTGGAGAACGTAAACGAGGAGGCAGAATGGCTTAAAACCGCACTCACGACCATCTGTGATGCGGCAATGCCGAGGGTTCGCGGTCGACGGGCCAAGAAACAAGTGTACTGGTGGTCGCCGGAAATCGCAAGTCTGCGACGAACGTGCACCGTCAGGCGCCGCCAGTACACAAGACACCGGAGGAGACGGAGAGGCACGCAGTACTCTGCAGCCCGCGAGCAGGAGCTCTACGAGACTTACAGAGCAGCCAAAAAGGCGCTACAGACTGCCATCAAGACTGCCAAATCGCGGGCTCTAGAGGAGCTGCTACAAACACTAGAGCGAGACCCATGGGGGCGGCCTTATCTGATGGTTAGAGGAAAGCTCCGACCGATGGCCCCCCCCCTGACACAGAACCTAAGACCGCAATTAGTCGAGGAGATCGTCTGCGCCTTGTTCCCCGACAGAGAGGACAACAACTTCCGTCCTCCCTACATGGGTCAAGATACGCAGAGCGACAGCAACGCCCACGAAGAAGCTCCAGAGGTCACCGAGGACGAGCTTCAGGTGGCAATAAGACGATTGCAGGGCAAAAACACTGCCCCTGGACCGGACGGCGTTCCAGGCCGAGCTCTGGCTCTGGCCCTTAAGGAGCTAGAGCCAAGATACCGAAGACTCCTGAGCGCCAGTCTAAGGAGTGGTGTTTTCCCCAAAAAATGGAAGACTGGGAAGCTGGTCCTAATAAAGAAGGAGGGACGGCCCGCAGAGTCTCCCTCAGCGTACCGGCCTATAGTTTTGCTCGACGAGGTGGGCAAAGTCTTTGAAAAAATAATTGCAGACCGCCTCGTCGAACACCTAAACAACGTGGGACCAAACCTGGCCGAAAATCAATTTGGCTTCAGACGGGGTCGATCCACAATCGACGCCATCCAAAACGTGAGGAACCTGACTGAGGAAGCGGTGTCCCGGGGTGAGGTGGTATTGGTAGTGTCACTAGACATTGCCAATGCTTTCAACACCTTGCCCTGGATATGCATTAGAGAGGCACTCGACTACCATAGAGTGCCACCATATCTCCGCCGCATAGTTTCCAACTACCTCAGCGACCGGGCAGTCGAATACCCTACCCAAGACGGTTGGAGCAGACGAATAATGTCGTGCGGTGTCCCACAGGGGTCGGTCCTCGGGCCGCTCCTGTGGAACATCGGGTTCGACTGGATCCTGCGTGGGGCGCTGCTGCGGGGAGTCTCGGTGTACTGCTACGCCGATGACACCCTCGTAGCGGCACGAGCCAAATCATACCGCCAAGCGACCATACTAGCCACGGCCGGGGTTGCACAGGTGGTAGATAAGATCCGAAGGCTCGGACTAAAGGTGGCACTCAATAAATCCGAGGCCCTATGCTTCCACGGGCCCCGGAACAAGCCACCGGCGAATGGTGCAATCGTGGTTGGCGGTGTCAGCATTGCCGTCGGGCCGTCGCTCAAATACCTCGGCCTGCACCTTGACGGTCGATGGGACTTTGGGCGCCACTTCGATCTTCTGGCGCCCAAACTCATACGGACGGCGGCTGCGCTTTCGCGATTGCTGCCCAACCTTGACGGACCTAACACAAGCTGCCGAAGACTATACCATGGGGTCGTGCGGTCAATGGCCCTCTATGGCTCCCCAATATGGGGGGAAAACCTGACGGCCCACAACATCGCTGCGCTGCGGAGACCGCAGCGCGCTATGGCCATCAGAGTGAGCCGAGGCTACCGCACGGTCTCATGCGAGGCGGCCTGTCTAATGGCGGGAACAACGCCATGGAACTTGGAGGCGAAAGCTCTGGCCCGCACGTACCACTGGTACAAATCCCAACCGCGGGCCATCGAGCTCGAAGAGCTCGCCCGGAAAAAGAAGGAGTTCAGCGACGCAGCAACCGCAGAATGGAGCGAGCTGCTCAGCCATCCCACAGCTGGAGTGCACACCATATCGGCCATACTCCCCGTAATGGATGAATGGCTTACAAGACGACACGGTGCCCTCACGTACCGGATGACTCAGGTACTGACCGGACATGGCTGTTTCGGTCGGTACCTCTGTCGGATCGGTCGTGAACTCAACGAGGGCTGCCACCATTGCGGGGAACCCTCAGACACGGCGACACACACACTCCAGCTGTGTCCTGCGTGGTCGAACGAGCGACAGGACCTCGTTACGAAGATGAATGTACAGGACCTGGCGCTTACAACTATCGTTCGTGCCATAGTACGAAATGACGACGCCTGGCAAGCCTTCGCCACATATTGCGAGGTAGTCATGGCAGCCAAGGAAGAGGCGGAAAGGGCCAGAGAGGCAACCAGCCAGCTCTTGTCCCGCCAAAGACGCGCCGGCCGACGCCGGCGAGATGATCAAAGACCTCCATAAGGTCGGGCCTGCGGGTGATAGGGAGGGCACCCTGTCACCCGACCAGCTACAAGCCCAAGAAGGAAACGGACACGTAATGTCCGTACAAAGAAGCCAGGGGCCAGGCCCCACACTAAGAAGCGGTTCCGAGTGTGCGAACCGAGGGCTTGCTGACGCTAGCGAAGTTGAATGCGCAAGCGTACCCGCAACGTCAACAGGCCATCAAGACGGGCCAACACAGGGGTTTTAGTGGGTATACCTCCCGGGCCCCTCCCCATTGGGACTTTTGTCCTAGTGGGGGGGGGCCCGGGAGGGAGTCCCACATAACCACCGCGCCTGCCCTGACGCGGTGGTATGCGTAACGCATTTCCCCTGTCAAAAAAAAAAAAAAAAAAAAAAAAAAAAAAAAAAAAAAAAAAAAAAAAAGGTTAGGTTAGGTTAGGTTTAGACGCAGAATTTAAAGCGGGAATCATCAATATTGATGTTTCTGACGAAATAGCTGGTGTTTTGATGACCGTTTTCACTTGTTTGAGGAAGGAAGAAAACGATCCTACGGGTCACCAAAGATATTTGGCTTATATGGCAAAAATAGATAATCATGAAGTCAGCATTCAAACTATTGTTGATAAAATTAAAACTTCGATGATCAAAATAAATTTCTTGGTGGCTACCCCTATAGTAGAGATCATGACTCTATTCAAAGGAATGTTTGATGAAGTACGTACAGGGGTGACCAGATTTAAAGTTAGGAAAACAGTCTACAAAAGGGGATTGAAGAGGGATGCATCAGGAAAGCAATTAGGTAGAGAAATAGGTGAAAAAGAGACCACTCAAAACATTACTCAGTATGGTCTTGTAAATCATCACATACCTCTATTACAGGGGATAACTTTGCCTCCAGAAAGAAGAACAGGGGTGTTAAGAAGTCTAGGTCCACTTGCTCAGGCTATTCTTTTAGTTATGGAAGACAAATATTTCACCAAATTGAATAGTGCATTGAATACTAGCCTACAGATGCTGCCTATGGCTGCCGAAATAATCACCTGCTTAAAGGAAGCAAACAGCCCAGGAAGTGTTTCGGGGGTTTTGAAAGAATTGGGAGATATACTATTAATCACCACTGCCAGGGCTACACAGAAAATATATTTTCCACTACTTCTTTGTGTATACATGTGGAGTCTGAAAAGTGTAGACCTCCAATGGAGTTTCTCTGGAGCGCCTATGTTAAAGTTTTATAATTACGTTACAAAGAATCTAAAGTTCAAAATTCGTTCCGGAGCATCTCCTCTATTAACTTCAGAGGCGGTATTTCACTCTATGTTTGGTACATACTTAGAGGATCTAAGCATTTTACAACAAATAACAACACATCCCAAATTCCATCAAAGGAAGGACATGAACAGCGTATTTTTGAAAAGAGGTGAGAAAAATCAAATACTTGTTACTCCAATATTGTTCAAATATGTATCTAAAATGGCTCAGGCGTTGCTTACAAAAAGCTTAGGAAACATCGATCCCGTATCAACAAGTCGGCCTTCCTTTTCCGGATTCAGGAAAAGAACCTTCACACAGGAATTTCTATCGTATCTATCCACTGGGAAGAGTGCTATAAACTATAGCTCTGATCCTATGCAGTTGCAATATGCTCTGAAGAAGATTAAAGATTCCTTGGTGGAAGAAAAAGATTCAGATAATACACTTGCGGCCGACGGCTGATCTCAACACACGGGGAAGGGTCCAGTTCTAGTCACCGATCATCTTTTGATGGTCGGTGAAGGGAACTGGGCTATATTGGGGGGGCGGCAAGCGGTGCGTCCGGCCCCGTCGGGCCGAGACCCGCGAGCCGAGGGTTCCCGGCGATTGCCGGGCCCCAGTGAGGGGGAGTTATGGGCTCCAGTGAGGGAGGTGGGCCCCAGTGAGGGGGCGACGCTGCTCCCATCCTTCTTGTATGAGAGGGAACAGGGGATGCAGCGGGTGCGGTGCGTTTGCCAAGTGCACTCGGCTTTTGCCGACGCCGGACAAGAGGATGGAAACCTCTCTAAAAAACAAGAGCTTTTCGTGCGACGATGTGCCAGGTGCACTCGGCTTTTGCCGACGTCGGACAATCCGCAATCCCAGTCGGGATCGGAGGCCGCAAGGCCGCGAGGAAGAAAACCTCTATAATAAATAACCCCAATCCCAAGGTCTAGCGTGCCGATGGGATGAATGGCCGGGGGGGAACCCGGTCCCTAGCGCAGCGGAGGGGACCTCACCCCTAAAAAAAAAAAAAGGAAAAAATCATGGAAAAGTTGGCTATTGTTAATAATCCCCAGGCGGGTCCCCTTCTCTCAGAGGAGGGGGAGTCCCGCCCTTCTTCGGAGGGCTGCCCCATCGTATCTGGGGGGGGCAACAGTAGTCTCGTGGGTCGGCAGAACATCGCCGACTCCCGTCAACCGCGCGCGTTGCAAGAAAAGGAGCTCCGGGTCAGCCTGGAGCGACTGTGCGACGCGCGCCAACCGCCTGCCGTCGTCGAAAACGACGGCAACAAGAGCCGAGGAGGCTCATGTCCCGAAAGGGACACGGGGGGCTCCTCCAAATTTTGGAGGAAGCGCCCCCACAGTAGCGATCTGCGGCCGTCGGGGGTCTCCTCCAGCGAGGAGGAACTGACGGCCGCCAAAGTGGGTACCGCGCAAAGGGGGCGTGGTCGGGTGGCGCGCGACCTGCGCGGTCGCTTCTTGCGCCCCCCCACGCCGTTACCCATGCGCGAGGACGGCGTGGAAAGTGGAGAGAGACAGTCCGGAGATGGTCCGAGCGACGACTCCGCTGCGTCTGCGTCTCCGCTGTTGCTGCAGAGCAACAGGGCGGAGGCGAGCGCAGCGAAGCGGGCGCAGCGGAAGGCGGTCGCGGCCGACGAGGTCGGCGAGATGGCCCGGCTGGCCAGGGAGCGACGCTCTGCTCAGGCGGCCGCCGGGGAGAGCCTGTCGGCGGTGGCGCTCAGCCGCCAAGTATTGGACGGCGTGGACGTCGTCCTGAAGGTTGCCACAAAGTCTGGCAGCCTGAAGGGCACGTTCACGCGCGCTCTAAAAGAGGCGGCTGAGGACATCAGGGAGGCAACCGGGGTCCTCTTAAACCGGACGAGCTCGGACGAGACGGCGAAGTTGTGGGAGGAGAACGGCCGTCTCCGCTCCGAGCTGGAGGACCTGCGGCGGGAGCTTGCCGCCCAGAGGGCGGAATGGCAGCAGAGGCGTCCTGCTGCCTCTGGTTCCGCCCCAGTCCCTGCGCCGAAACCGTCGGCCGCGTCGTCGGGCGCGCCGTCGTGTCCTGCCCCCACACCAACAGACGCGGAGATCGAGAAGATCGTCCGCGTCTGCATGTTGCAGTGTGGGGGCATGGTGAATGCCCGTCTGCAGGGCCTGGAGTCGAGGCTCCTCCCCGCGCAGACCCTCCGTCCGCCGCTTGCTGCGGACAGGAGGAGGATGGAGGAGGCCGCGAGGCCAGGCCCTGCAGCCACAGCCGGCAAGCCAAAGGGCAGGAAGCCGTCGTCCGCTCCCCGGACGGCCGCGCCCCCGGCTACCGCACCCCCTGCGAATGCCCCCTCGGCGGCCGCACCCGGGTCTCCCGCAGAGACCTGGACGGCGGTCGTCAAGAGGGGCCGCCGGAAGAAGAAGGCGGCGCCACCGGCACCCGCAAAAGCGCCACCGGCACCGAAGAAGACGAAGAAGAAGGCCAAAGGACCGCCTAGGGCCCCACGCTCCGCGGCTGTAGTTATCACGCTGCAGCCCGGAGCCGTCGAAAGGGGGATCACCTATAGTGCGGTCCTTAAACAGGCGAAGGAAAAAGTCGCGCTCCCTGACATAGGGATATCGTCGGGCCTCAAGGTGAGGCCGGCGATCACGGGAGCGCGGCTCTTCGAGGTGTCCGGTGACGCCAGCGCGGAGAAGGCGGACGTATTGGCCGCCAAATTGAGGGAGGTCCTCAACCCGGAGGACGTTCGGGTGTCCAGGCCCGTGAAGACCGCAGAACTGCGTGTCGATGGCCTGGACGACTCGACGACCCCGGGTGAGGTCGTGGCGGCCATCGCCCGCTCCGGTGGGTGTTCGCCGGAGGAGGTGCGGACCGGTGAGATCCGCGCCGAGCGATCCGGGCTCGGCACGATCTGGGTGCGGTGCCCGGTGGCGGCGGCGAATAAAGTCGCCGACGCCGGGCGCCTGTTGGTGGGGTGGGCTGCAGCGCGGGTGAAGCGGCTGCAGCCCAGGGCCTTGCGGTGCTACCGCTGCCTGGACATGGGGCATGTCCGGGCACGGTGCACCGCTGAAGTCGACCGCAGCGATTTGTGTTATCGCTGCGGTCAGGCCGGCCACAAGGCGGCGGAGTGCTCGGCGGCGCCGAACTGCAGCCTCTGTACAGCTGCAGGGAGGCCCGCGGGGCACAGGGCGGGGGGCAAGGCGTGCGCTGCGCCCGCCCCGAAGAAGAGGAGAGGGGCTGCCAAAGCTGCCGGGGGCTCTTTACCCCCCCCGCAGCCTGGCGGCCCTCAGGCCGACCCCCGGCCTAGGGATGGTGCGGAGGGAATGGATTGCGCATAACGGCGCAATACCATTTCCTCCAGGGCAATATCAACCACTGTGCCAGAGCTCAGGATCTCTTGCTCCAGAGCATGGCAGAGTGGTCGATTCGTGCGGCGGTGGTCGCCGAGCCGTATTTCGTCCCCCCCAGGGACAACTGGGTGGGTGACCTTGACGGTTTGGTGGCCATCATCGGTGGGGCTCTGGTCGGTCCTTCCCGAGGTCACGGCTGGGTGGCCGCCCTCGTGGATGGGATCGGCACTGTTGGGGCGTATTTCTCGCCCAACAAGAGCCTCGCCGACTTCGAGGTGTTCCTTGTCGAGTTGGGTGCCGTCGTGGGCCGACTCCACCCTCGCCCCGTGCTGTTGCTGGGTGATCTCAACGCCAAATCTTCGGCGTGGGGATCCCCAGTGACCGATGCTAGGGGCGATGCGCTGGAGGAGTGGGCGGTCGCGACAGGCTTGATCGTCCTCAACCGGGGTTCGGTACACACGTGCGTGCGGCAGCGGGGCGGGTCTATAGTGGACGTTTCGTTCGCTAGCCCCGCTGTCGCGAGCCGTGTCTCGGGCTGGCATGTCGCCGTGGAGGTGGAGACGTTGTCGGATCATAGATACATCCGCTTCGACGTCTCCGCCCAGACCACGGGCGGCAGCCGCCCGCCGACCCGGCGATCGGACGGTCCGCGCTGGTCGCGCAAGCGCATCGACAGGGGACTACTCGAGGAGGCCGCCATTGTCCAGGCCTGGGTCCGGGGGTCGAACGGACCCGTCGACGTCGAGCGGGAAGCGCTGTGGTTTCGCGGGGCGATGACGCAAATCAGCGACGCGTCCATGCCCCGCGTCCACGCTCAGTCCGCAAAGCGCCAGGTGTACTGGTGGACCGCCGAGATCGCGCAGCTGCGCGTCGAGTGCGTGGCGGTCAGGCGCCAGTACACCCGATACCGGCGAAGACGTCGACGGGTCCCGGAGGAGGAGGCCGCGCTGTATGAGGTGTACAGCGCGGCGAAGGGGACTCTGTGGCTGGCCATCTGCGAGTCGAAGACGCGTGCCAGGGGGGAGATGTTGGAGACTCTAGACGGAGATCCGTGGGGGCGGCCCTATCGCACGGTCCGAAATCAACTTCGGACCGCGGCGCCCCCGGTGGTAGCAGCCCTCTTCCCGGCACGAGGCGAGCATACTCCGCCGCAGATGGCATTGCCCTCGGCCGCAGAGTCCACGACGTCAAGAAGGGCCGTAAAAAGAAGACCCAGGCAAAGCAGGGTCCTCCCCGCAAGCCGACCAAAGAAGGTCCGGCGAGGCTCACCCCGCCCAAATCATCTGCGGTAGTGGTCGCCCTCACGCCGGAGGCAGTCGAAAAAGGTGTGACGTACGAGGCGGTGATCGCCGAGGCAAAGGCCAAAATCAGGCTAGCGGACCTCGGGATCACCGCCGTACGTTTCCGAGTGTGTGCGACCGGGGCCCGCATGTTCGAGGTTGCGGACCCGAACAGCGGCCCACTCGCCGACGCGCTCGCCACCAAATTGGGGGAGGTCCTCGGCCGGGACACAATCCGCGTCTCCAGGCCGGTTAAGACGACGGAGATCAAGATCTCCGGCCTGGACGACTCGATCTCGGCCGGGGAGGTTTTGAGCGCGGTCGCCGAGGCGGGCGGCTGCCCCGTGACCAGCCTCAGGAACAGCGGCGGGGTGGTGAGGGACCCTTTCGGCGTGGGGCACATGTGGGTCGAGTGCCCGGTGGCAGCCGCTAATTGCATCGCCGCAGCGGGCCGCCTCAATCTGTCGTGGGTGTCGGCCTCCGTCAAGCTCCTTGAGCCTAGACCTCTGCGGTGCTACAGATGCCTGCAGAGGGGGCACATAAGAGCTCAGTGCAAGGCGGAGGTCGACAGAAGCCAGGAGTGCTTCCGCTGCGGGGTGGCTGGCCACCAATCAAAGGGGTGCTCGGCGAAGCCACGGTGCTCCTTGTGCGCCGCCGCAAACAAACCGGCAGACCACCTGCTGGGGGGCAAGGCGTGCCACGCGCCAGCCCCCAAAGCCGGCAGAGGAAGGGCCCCACAGCCCCTGTCTGTGGAGGTGGCGATGGAGACGGGCCCCGCCACCACCGAGGTGTGAGGGGGGCGCTTTTTGCGCCGACAATGGGGGCGACTGGTGCCCGCGCTGCGTCTGTCCGACATTCGGCGGCAGCGCGGGCACTCAGTGAAAGGTGAGTGGCGGCTCGCGCCGCGGAAGGGGGCGTCCTACCCGCGCTGCGTCTGTCCGGCATCCGGCGGCAGCGTGGGGGGGGACGAAAGGGCGGCGGCTGTGCTTTTTGTGTCCAGCCGTCGGCCAACCCGTAATCCCGAGCAATCGGGTCCGGGGGCCCGGGCCATACATGGCCTGGGCCGCGAGGAGAAAACCTCTATAAAAAACCACAGCGACTCGAGTGGCGGGCTAGGGGAAGCCCGCCACTCCTAGAGAGTCGGCGAGGTCGCGCTTCTGCGCGAATGGCGACGTAGCCGCGGGTGTTTTCACCCGCGGCAGCTAGACGTGGCGCCAGGCCGGTCACCGCCGGGCGAGTGACGAGTGCTCAAAAGAGTGTACCCTCGCCCCGGCGGAGAATGACAACGACGGCAAAACAGGGGTTTTAGTGGGTAAACCTCCCGGGCCCCCTCTCATTTTTGATATGAGGGGGGGAGTTTGCGGGAAGGGAGTCCCACATAACCACCGCGTCTGTCCCCAAGGCGCGGTGGTATGCGTAAAGCATTTCCCCTGTCTAAAAAAAAAAAAAAAAAAAAAAAAAAAAAAAAGGTTAGGTTAGGTTGGGGTGCGGGGTGCAGGTGAGAGGCCTCCTCGTGGCGCACCCTGGGCAACGTCAGCTCCGGGTGCCCACCAGCTTTTGGTGGACACTCGGCGCTGGCGGCTGACTCTCACATCCTTCCCTTCGGTCCTCTTCCCATCCTTCCACTCCCATCCTCTTTAAGGGAAAACCCTTATCCTTCCCCCCCTTCCTTCCCACCCCCCCTTCCCCCTTCCCCGGCGGGCCCGGCGGCAGGTAACACTGTCGTCGGGAATAACCGCCCAAAACCGGAGGAGGTACGCCGCTCCTCTGCGATCCGTAGCCCGGGCATCCTGCAACGACCTCCACCAAATGGCGTTGTGGAGTAGTGGGACCCGGAGCGGAGGGCTTGCCTTGATTGGCCGGCCCGCGAGAAAGGAAAACTCTATAAAAACCCGTCAGGACAAGACGTAAAAACCCTGTGCACACCGGGCGAAATGCACAGTAGCCCGCAAGGGCACTAGCCTTGCCCCCGGAACGGCGTCACCCGGGGGTCGACCACCCTTTCGTCCAATTATCGTGGGAACAAAAATGGAACATGGCAACTCAAACCCAAAAATGATGATGAGCAGCGAGGAGGATGGGGACACTGACTCAATAGTCAGTGTCGCATCAACGACGAACCGGCAAACGTTCAAACGGACAAGGAACAGCGACTCGGACCCAGACTCCAACTTGGAGGGGGTCGCGAGCCCTACGATGAGGAAAAGACGGGGTCGGCCGCCAACCACGGGCCATTATGTTGGCCTGGCAAAGGCAAAGCTGGCCCTGGTAGAGGCTGAAAGACTGGCGGAACAACAGCGGGCTGAGGCTGAGGTTTCGGCAGTCTCTCGAGAAACTCGGGCGCGGACGCGGGATCTCTCCCTGTCGGAGGCGTCCTCGGGTGGCGACGACGACTTTCAAACGGCGACCGCGTTGAGCCGCGCGATCGAGGACAACGTCGCCTTAATAAAGAGGATCGCCGCCACGTCGGGGAACCTCAAGGGTACCTTTATGAAGGCCCTGAAGGACGCCGCCGACGACATCGGCAAGGTCGCTTCCGTCTTGCAGAGCCGCTGCACCTCAGAAGAGACGAGAGGACTGCAGGCGGACAATGCACGCCTGCAGTCGGAGGTCGCGCAGCTCCGCAAGGAGATGGCGGAAATGAGGGAGCGCCTTGACCGCCAACACCCTCAGGCGGAAGTGGCAGCGCCGACTCAGTCCAGGCAAGCGCCTCTCGACGCCGACGACCTGGTGCGCACCATCCTCTGCCAGGTGGGCACGATGGTAAACGCCAGGTTCGCGGCGTTCGAAGAAAGGTTGCTGCCTGAGAAAAGAGTGCGGCCTCCATTGGCAGCGGACAGGCGAGCGGACGACCTTCTTGAGGCCACTCCTGGGCCTTCGACCGCCCCGACCGAGGCTGCTCCGATCTGGGTCAGCTCTGACGGACCGGAGGCTCCGAAGCCACAAAGGGCTCCGAAGCCAAAAAAGAAGCCGGCAAAGAAGGGGCAAACCTCGGTGGGCACTCCCCGCGAGAGGATTGCGGAGCCCCAACCCCGAGCATCGTCAGTGTCGGAGCCCGTGGACCAGGCGAGCGCAACCCGGCCCGCGGAATTGGCCTGGAACACAGTGGTCAAGAAGGGGAAAAAGAAGGGCAAGCCCAAGCAGGATCCCCCTACCCCACGCAAGAGGGCTAAAGAAGGGCCAGCCAAGCTCATCCCCCCGAAGTCTGCCGCGGTCATAGTCACCCTCACGCCAGAGGCCACCGCAAACGGGGTGACGTATGAGTCGGTGATCGCGGAGGCCAAGGCCAAAATCCGGCTCTCGGAACTGGGCATCACTACCGGGGTTCGCTTCCGCGTGAGTGCCACGGGAGCCCGGATGTTCGAGGTTGCCGGCACGGATAGCGGCCCCCAGGCCGATGCGCTCGCCGCGAAGCTGGAGGAGGTCCTCAGCCGGGACACAGTCCGCGTCTCCAGGCCGGTTAAGTCGACCGAAATCAAGATTTCCGGCCTGGACGACTCCATCTCGGCTGAGGAGGTGCTGAGCGCGGTCGCCGAGGCGGGGGGCTGTCCCAAAGGCAGCCTGCGGAACAGCGGGGGGGTCGTCAAAGACCCATACGGCGTGGGACATATGTGGGTGGAGTGCCCGGTGGCAGCCGCCAAGCAAATCGCCGCAGCGGGTCGCCTCCAGCTGACGTGGATATCGGCCTCCGTCAAGCTTCTGGAGCCCAAACCTCTGCGGTGCTTTAGATGCCTGCAGAGGGGGCACGTCAGGGCTCAATGCAGCGCGGAGACCGACCGAAGCCAGGAGTGCTTCCGCTGCGGGGTGGCCGGGCACAAATCAAAGGGATGCACGGCGAAGCCGCACTGCACCATCTGTGCGGCGGTCAAGAAGCCGTCCGATCACCTGCTGGGGGGCAAGGCTTGCCCCGCACCAGCCCCTAAAGTCTCGAGGAGGAAGGGTGCATCCCAGCCCCCCCTAAAACGCCAGCAGCCTGCAGAGACTGCAATGGAGACGGATCCGCAACCACCGAACAATAATGGCCCTACACCTTCTTCAAGCCAACATTAACCACTGCGCTCGAGCCCAAGACCTGCTCCTTCAGAGTATGGTCGAGTGGTCGACGCACGTGGCGGTGGTTGCGGAGCCCTATTTCGTCCTCCCCAATAGGGACGATTGGATAGGGGACGAGGACGGCTTGGTGGCCCTCATAGTGCCAAGGTCCACTGGCTCTCCGGTGGTCGAAAGCGTGCAGAAGGGTCGAGGCTGCGTCGCGGCGGTCGTGGGAGGAGTCACCGTCGTCGGCGTGTACTGCCCCCCGAGCAGAACCCTCGCGGAGTTCGAGGGCCTCCTCGGCCAAGTCGAGGCCCTCATCGGCAGGAGTCACCCACATCCAGCTCTGGTAATGGGTGACTTCAACGCCAAAAACTCCGCGTGGGGATGTCTGGCCACCGACGCACGGGGTGCAGTACTCGAGGAGTGGGCGCTGACGGCGGGGCTCAGCCTGCTAAACCGCGGATCGCGGCCGACCTGCGTTCGGCCACAGGGCAGCTCTATAGTGGACCTGTCGTTCGCCAGTCCTGCAATAGCGCGCCGAGTCTACGGGTGGGGGGTCGTGGAGGGCGTAGAGACGCTCTCGGATCACCTCTACATCCGTTTCGAGGTGTCTGCGTCCTCCGCGGCCCCGTTTCATTCGGGGCGCGGCGCGCTGCCTGGCGACGGCCCCCGATGGGCGCTAAAGCGTCTCGACAGGGAGGTCCTCATTGAAGCCTCCCTGGTCGAAACATGGACGCCCCCCGACGCCTCTAGGAGCGTCGACGAGGAGGCCACGGCGCTGCGGCAATCGATGACTCGAGTCTGCGACGCGTCGATGCCGCGGCAGGGTCCCCTTCCGCCGAGACGCCAAGTGTACTGGTGGTCGGCCGACATCGCTGAACTACGCGTACAGTGCGTAGCGGCCAGACGCCAGTACCAGAGGCAACGGCGGAGGAGACCCCAGGACGAGCAGGCCGAGTCGTCGCTGCGCGCGGCCTACGGGGCGGCCAAGCGCGCCCTACGTGTCGCCATCGGCGAGTCGAGGGACGGGGCCAGGGAGGAGATGGTCGAGTCCCTCAACCTGGACCCCTGGGGCCGCCCGTATCGTATGGTGCAGGGGCGATTTCGGCAGTGGGCGCCTCCCCTGACCCAGAGCCTCCAGCCGCAGCTGGTGGAAGCGGTCGTGGCAGCGCTCTTTCCGCGCAGGGGCGAGCACACCCCTCCATCTATGGCGCCGCCCGCGAGGAGTGAGCCCATCGCCGGGCCCGAGGACATACCACCGGTATCTGCCGGGGAGTTCGGGGCCGCGATTCTTCGGCTTCGCGCCAAGAGAACGGCCCCGGGCCCCGACGGTGTTCCCGGCCGGGCGTGGGTGCTAGCCGCGGACGCGTACGAGGAGAGGGTGTGCGGGCTCTTCGACGCCTGCTTCGCCCAGGGCCGCTTCCCACAGCTGTGGAAGACGGGCAATCTTGTCCTCCTCAAAAAGGAAGGCCGCCCAGTCGACTCGCCGTCCGGGTACCGGCCGATCGTGCTCCTTGACGAGGCGGCGAAGCTCTTCGAGCGTGTCATAGCGAACCGCCTCGTCGAGCATCTGGAGAGGGTCGGTCCGGGCCTGGACGACAAGCAGTACGGGTTTCGGGTGGGAAGGTCCACCGTGCACGCGGTCCTGCGGGTGAAGGCGATGGCGGAGGAAGCAGTCGCACAGGGCGAGGTCGTCTTGGCGGTGTCTCTTGACATCGCCAACGCCTTCAACACCTTGCCCTGGAGCAGCATTAGGGAGGCACTCCGGTATCACCGGGTGCCGAACTACCTCCGCCGCATCATCGCCGACTACCTGTCGAGCAGGACCGTGGCGTATCGGGGCCGCGACGCGTGGTGCCACCACGAGGTGTCGTGCGGTGTTCCACAGGGGTCGGTCCTCGGGCCGCTCCTGTGGAACATCGGGTACGACTGGGCGTTGCGGGGTGTCCTCCTCCGCGGGGTGAGCGTCACATGCTACGCGGACGACACCCTAGTGACGGCCCGGGGCGGCACGCACCGCGAGTGCGCCATCTTGGCGACGGCGGGAGTGGCTCAGGTCGTGGGCCGCATTCGTGCGTTGGGTCTCGAGGTGGCCTTAAACAAGTCCGAGGCTCTGTGTTTTCACGGACCTCGGAACGGGCCACCTTCGGGATCCCACATCGTAGTCGGCGGCGTGCGAATCGACGTGGCGCCCCAAATGAAATATTTGGGGCTCACGCTCGACAGCCGCTGGACGTTTGAGAGCCACTTCCGTCGGTTGGTGCCCAGGCTGTTGCGCGCGGCGGCCGCACTCGGAAGCCTTCTGCCGAACCTGAACGGCCCGAGGGCGGCCTGCCGGCGCCTGTACCTGGGCGTCATCAAATCGATGGCGCTGTATGGGGCACCCGTGTGGGACGGCGCCCTGAATAGCCGGACAATCGCCCTCCTACATCGACCGCAGAGGGCGATGGCCATCAGGGTGGCCCGTGGATACCGCACGGTGTCCTACGACGCGGCGTGCGTCTTGGCCGGCTCCCTGCCGTGGGAGCTGGAGGCGGAGGTTCTCGCGTCCGTCTTCTCTTGGCGCGAGAACCAGATCGCCACACACCGGCTCCCGCCGGCGGTGGAGGCGGTCGAGAGGGTGAGGGTGGAGAGGCGAGCGGCTGCCGTCGCCGAGTGGCGGCGCAACCTCCGGCACCCGAGCGCTGGTGCCTGGACGGTGGAAGCGGTTCGTCCGGTGCTCACGCAGTGGATGGACAGGAGACACGGTGCGCTCACCTTCCGGTTGTCGCAGGTTTTGTCGGGGCATGGCTGCTTCGGCAAATACCTGCACCGGATCGGGAGGGAGCCATCGGCGGTGTGTCACCACTGCGTCGGCTGCCCGGAAGACACCGCCCAGCACACGCTGGAAGTGTGTCCGGCGTGGGCAGACCAGCGCCGGGAGCTCGTGGCCGCCGTGGGCGGCAACCCTACATTGCCGGTCATTGTGACCTCCATGGTGGAGACTGACCGTGCATGGGGTGCCGCCCAGCAGTTCGCTGAGGCGGTCATGGGCCTGAAGGAGGAGGCGGAAAGGGAGCGGGAGGCAAATACTCTCGACCCCATCCGAAGCCGCCGCGTGGGGAGGCGAAGGCGCGCGTACGCGCGCAACGCCCCTCCACCCTAATAGTGACTCGAGCGGCGGGCAAGGGGAAGCCCGCCGCTCCTAGAGAGTCGGAGAAGGCGCGCATATGCGCGAATGGCGTCGTAGCCGCGGGTGGAAACACCCGCGGTAGCAAGTCGTGGCGTCAGCCGGTCACCGCCGGGCGAGTAGACGAGTGCTCGTAAGAGTGTACCCTCGTCCCGGCGGAGAATGACAGTGACGGCAAGTTGGGTTTTAGTGGGTATACCTCTCGGGCCCCTTCTCATTTTTGATATGAGAAGGGGAGTTTGCGAGAGGGAGTCCCACATAACCACCGCGTCTTCCCCAGGCGCGGTGGTATGCGTAATGCATTTCCCAACTATAAAAAAAAAAAAAAAAAAAAAAAAAAAAAGGTTAGGTTGGGGTGCAGGTGAGAGGCCTCCTCGTGGCGCACCCTGGGCAACGTCAGCTCCAGGTGCCCACCAGCTTTTGGTGGACACCTGGCGCTGGCGGCTGACTCTCACACCTTTCCCTTCGGTCCTCTTCCTATCCTTCCATTCCCATCCTTTCTAAGGGAAAACCCTTATCCTTCCCCCCTTCCTTCCCCCCCCCCCCCTCCCCCTTTCCCGGGCGGGCCTGGCGGCAGGTAACACTGTCGTCGGGAATAACCGCCCAAGATAGAGTGAGGCACGCCGCTCCTCTGAAATCCGTAGCCCGGGCATCCCGCAACGACCTCCACCAAATGGCGTTGTGGAGTAGTGGGACCCGGAGCGGAGGGCTTGCCTTAATTGGCCGGCCCGCGAGATGGAGACTCTATAAAACCCGACAGGATAAGTCGTTAAAACCCTGTACATACCTGGCGACCTGTACAGTATATAGCCTTGCCCCCGGAAAGGCGTCACCCGGGGGTCGACCAATATATCGACCATACTCGTGGGATCAAATAATGGAACTGGCAAATCAAAACCTGAAAACGATGATGGTGAGCAGCGAGGAGGAAGGGGACACTGACTCGATGGTCAGTGTCGCTTCAAAAACGACCCGGCTAACGCATAAAAGGACTAGGAACGGTAGTGATGGCTCGGACCCAGACTCCAGTCTGGATGGGGTTGCGAGCCCGAATATGAGGAAAAGAGGACGAGGCCGGCCGCCAACTACAGGCCACTACGTGGGCCTGGCAAAGGCGAAGCTGGCGCTCGTCGAAGCGGAGAGGCTGGCCGAGCAGCAGAGGGCTGAGGCTGAGATCGCCGCAACCTCTCGAGAGGTAAGGGCGCGGACACGGGATCTCTCCCTGTCGGAGGCGTCCTCGGGTGGCGACGACGACTTCCAAACGGCGACCGCGCTAAGCCGCGCGATCTATGATAATGTCGCCTTAATAAGGAGGGTCGCCACCACGTCGGGGAACCTAAAGGGGACCTTTATGAAGGCCCTGAAGGACGCCGCCGACGACATCGGCAAGGCTGCGCTGATCCTCCAAAGCCGCTGCACCTCAGAGGAGACGCGGGGCCTACAGGAGGACAATGCCCGTCTCAAGTCGGAGATCGCGCAGCTCCGCAAGGAGGTGGCCGAGATGCGGGAGCGCCTGGACGGGCCGCGCCCGCAAGCTGAAGTTGTGGCGAGTCAGCCTAAACCGGCACCCCTCGATGCCGAAGACCTGGTGCGCACCATCTTGTGCCAGGTGGGCGCGATGGTCAGCGCCAGGTTTGAGGCTCTTGAGGAGAGGCTGCTGCCGGAAAAGCGGCTTCGCCCACCACTGGCGGTAGACAGACGGGCTAATGATCCGCCCGAGATCCCTCCCGGGCCATCGACCGCCCCGACCGAGGATGCTCCGACCTGGGTCAGCTCTGGTGGACCGGAGGCTCCGAAGCCACAAAGGGCTCCGAAGCCAAAAAAGAAGCCGGCGAAGAAGGGGCAAACCTCGGTGGGCACTCCTCGCGAGAGGGCAGCAGAGCCCCGGCCCGATCCGACCGCGCCGCAGCCCGTGAGCCAGGCGACTCCGTCCCAGCCTGAGGAACAGACCTGGAGCGTGGTGGTGAGGAAGGGGGCTAACAAAAAGAAGGCCCAGGCGAAGCAGGGTCCCCCCCGCAAGTCGACCAAAGATGGTCCGGTACGGCTTACCCCGCCAAATTCATCCGCGGTGGTGGTCACCCTCACGTCGGAGGCCGTAGAAAAGGGGGTAACCTACGAGGCGGTGATCGCCGAGGCAAAGGCCAAAATCAAGCTGGCTGACCTCGGGATCGCCGCCGTACGGTTCCGCGTGAGCGCCACGGGAGCCCGCATGTTCGAGGTTGCGGGCTCGGACAGCGGCCCGCTCGCCGACGCGCTCGCCACAAAGCTGGAGGAGGTCCTCAGCCGAGACACAGTCCGTGTCTCCAGGCCGTACAAGACGACAGAGATAAAAATCTCCGGCCTGGACGACTCGATCTCGGCTGAGGAAGTGATGGGCGCGGTCGCCGAGGCGGGGGGCTGTCCGAGGGGCAGCCTCAAAAATAACGGCGGGATCGTCAAGGACCCATTTGGTGTGGGGCAGATGTGGGTGGAGTGCCCGGTGGCAGCCGCAAAACGCGTCGCCGCAGCGGGCCGCCTAGCACTCTCCTGGGTGTCGGCCTCCGTAAAGCTGCTCGAGCCAAAGCCCCTGCGCTGTTATAGGTGCCTGCAAAAGGGGCACATAAAGGCGCAGTGCAGTGCGGAGGTCGACCGAAGCCAGGAGTGCTTCCGTTGTGGGGTCACCGGGCACAAGTCCAAGGGATGCACGGCAAAGCCGCACTGCAACATCTGTGCGGCAGCCAAAAAACCGGCCGACCATCTGCTGGGAGCCAAGGCTTGTCCCGCACCAGCCCCCAAAGTCGCCAGGAGAAAGGCTGCGCCGCAGCCCCTCCTAAAACGCAAGCCGCCTACAGAGGAGGCGATGGAGACGGACCCGCAACCACCAAACAACAATGGCCCTACACCTGTTACAGGCTAACTTAAACCACTGCGCTCGTGCCCAGGACCTGCTCTTTCAGAGCATGTCCGAGTGGTCGACGCACGTGGCGGTGGTTGCGGAGCCCTACTTTGTCCTCCCCAACAGGGACGACTGGCTAGGGGACGAGGACGGATTGGTCGCCCTGATCGTGCCGAGGTCCACTGGCTCCCCGGTGGTCGAGCGCGTGCAAAAGGGCCGCGGGTGCGTCGCGGCGGTCGTAGGAGGAGTCACCGTTGTCGGTGTGTACTGCCCCCCGAGCAGAACCCTCGCGGAGTTCGAGGGCCTCCTTGGCCAAGTCGAGGCCCTCATCGGCAGGAGTCACCCATATCCAGCCTTGGTAATGGGTGACTTCAATGCCAAAAACTCTGCGTGGGGTTGTTCGGCCACGGATGCGAGGGGTGCAGTACTCGAGGAGTGGGCACTGACGGCGGGGCTCAACCTTTTAAACCGCGGCTCACAGCCTACATGCGTTCGGCCGCAGGGCAGCTCCATAGTGGACCTGTCGTTCGCCAGTCCTGCGATAGCGCGCCGGGTCTATGGGTGGGAAGTCGTGGAGGGCGTAGAAACGCTTTCAGACCACCTATACATCCGCTTCGAGGTCTCTGCGTCCTCCGCGGCTCCGTTCCTTTCGGGGCGTGGCGCGCTGCCTGGCGACGGCCCTCGGTGGATCCTCAAACGACTCGACAGGGATGTCCTCATCGAGGCTTCCCTAGTCGAGACGTGGACGCCCCCCGACAGCTCACTGAGCGTCGACGAAGAGGCCACGGCGCTGCAGCAGTCGATGACTCGGGTCTGTGACGCGTCGATGCCGCGACGGGGTCCCCTTCCGCCGAGACGCCAGGTGTACTGGTGGTCTGCCGAAATCGCGGAACTACGCATCCAATGCGTAGCGGCAAGACGCCAGTACCAAAGGCAACGGCGAAGGAGACCCCAAGACGAGTCCGCCGAGTCGTCGCTGCGCGTGGCCTACAGGGCGGCCAAACGCGCTCTCAGCGTCGCCATTGGCGAGTCGCGCGACGGGGCCAGGGAGGAGATGGTGGAGTCCCTTAATCAGGATCCATGGGGGCGTCCTTACCGAATGGTGCAGGGGAAGTTCCGGGCGTGGGCGCCCCCCCTGACGCAGAGTCTCCACCCCCGGCTGGTCGAGTCGGTGGTGGCTGCACTCTTTCCCCGCAGGGGCGAGCACACCCCTCCATCAATGGCTCCGAGGGAGCCTATCGCCGGGACCGAGGAAGTGCCGCCGGTATCTGCCGGGGAATTCGGGGCCGCTATCCTTCGGCTGCGCGCCAAGAAAACGGCCCCGGGTCCGGACGGCATTCCTGGCCGTGCGTGGGTCCTAGCCGCGGATGCCTACGGGGAGAGGGTGTGCCGCCTCATGGACGCCTGTTTCGCACAGGGACGCTTCCCACAGCCGTGGAAGTCCGGATCGCTTGTCCTCCTGCGGAAGGAAGGTCGTTCTGCCGACTCTCCCTCAGGGTACCGCCCGATTGTACTCCTCGACGAGGCGGCGAAGCTCTTTGAGCGGGTCATCGCCAATCGCCTCGTCGAGCACCTGGAGAGGGTCGGCCCGGGACTGGACGACAAGCAGTTCGGATTCAGGGTGGGCAGGTCCACGGTGCATGCGATCCTGCGGGTGAAGGAGATGGCGGAGGAAGCAGTGGCCCGGGGCGAGGTCGTCTTGGCGGTGTCCCTCGACATCGCCAACGCCTTCAACACCTTGCCCTGGAGTTGCATTAGGGAGGCACTCCGGTATCACCGGGTGCCGAACTACCTCCGCCGCATCATCGCCGACTACCTGTCGGGTAGGTCCGTCGCCTATAGGGGGCGAGAGGCGTGGGGTCGGCACGTTGTGTCGTGCGGTGTTCCACAGGGGTCTGTCCTCGGGCCGCTCCTGTGGAACATCGGATACGACTGGGCGTTGCGGGGTGTCCTCCTCCGCGGGGTGAGCGTCACTTGTTACGCGGACGACACCCTCGTGACGGCCCGGGGCGGTACGCACCGCGAGTGCGCCATTTTGGCGACGGCGGGAGTGGCCCAGGTCGTGGGTCGCATCCGGGCGTTGGGTCTCGAGGTGGCCTTAAACAAGTCCGAGGCTCTGTGTTTTCACGGACCTCGGAACGGGCCACCTTCGGGATCCCACATCGTCGTGGGCGGGGTGCGCATCGACATCGAGCCCCAAATGAAATATTTGGGGCTCACGCTCGACAGTCGATGGACCTTCGAGGCCCACTTCCGCCGGCTGGTGCCCAAGTTGTTGCGCGCGGCGGCCGCACTCGGCAGTCTTCTGCCGAACTTGAACGGCCCGAGGGCGGCCTGCCGGCGCTTGTACTTGGGCATCGTGCGCTCGATGGCGCTGTACGGGGCACCCGTGTGGGACGGCGCCCTGAGTGGCCGGACAATCGCCCTTCTGCATCGTCCGCAGAGGGCGATGGCCATCAGGGTGGCCCGTGGATACCGCACGGTGTCCTTCGACGCGGCGTGCGTCTTGGCCGGCTCCCTGCCGTGGGAACTGGAGGCGGAGGTTCTCGCGTCCGTTTTCTCTTGGCGCGAGAACCAAATCGCCACACACCGGCTCCCGCCGGCAGTGGAGGCGGTCGAGAGGGTGAGGGAGGAGCGGCGAGCGACCGCCGTCCTCAAGTGGCGGCGCCAACTCCGACACCCGAGCGCTGGTGCTCGGACGGTGGAGGCGGTACGTCCGGTGCTCACGCAGTGGATGGACAGGAGACACGGTGCGCTCACCTTCCGGTTGTCGCAGGTGCTGTCGGGGCATGGCTGCTTCGGCAAGTACCTGCACCGGATCGGGAGGGAGCCATCGCCGATGTGTCACCACTGCGTGGGGTGCCTAGAGGACACCGCCCAACACACGCTGGAGGAGTGTCCGGCGTGGGCGAACCAGCGTCGGGAGCTCGTGGCCGCCGTGGGCGGTAACCTTTCATTGCCGGTCATTGTGACCTCCATGGTGGAGACTGACCGTGCATGGGGTGCCGCCCAGAAATTCGCTGAGGCGGTCATGGGGCTGAAAGAGGAGGCGGAAAGGGTGCGGGAGGCGAACGCCCCCGACCCGATCCGCAGCCGCCGCTTGGGACGGAGGAGGCGTGCGTACGCGCGCAACGCCCCCCCACCCTAATCGAGACTCGAGTGGCGGGCTAGGGGAAGCCCGCCACTCTTAGAGAGTCAGTGAGGGCGCGCTTGCGCGCGAACGGTGAGGTCGCCGCGGGTGTAAACAGCCCGCGGCAGCGAGGCGGGGCGTCGAGCCGGTCATCGCCGGGGCGAAGATGAATGCTCAACAGAGTGTGCCTTCGCCCCGGCGGCTACTGACGATGACGGAAGAAACAGGGGTTTTAGTGGGTATACCTCTCGGGCCCCTTCTCATTTTTGATATGAGAAGGGGAGTTTGCGAGAGGGAGTCCCACATAACCACCGCGTCTCCCCTGGCGCGGTGGTATGCGTAATGCATTTCCCCTGTATAAAAAAAAAACCCCATCTTGTACCTCCAATATAAGAGTCGGAGACCTTTTCTATCATATTTTTTTAATTTTTAGTCGAAATTTTTCTCAATTTTTGTACCCCAGTTTCCCCTTTTTGTTTCTGTTTATAATTTTAATCTTTTATTAAGTTTTTTCAGTTTCTAGTAATTTTTTCTCATATTTAATTTATTGGCCCCATTTTGTTTTTGAACATGTTTGTTACTTTGCTCCCTTTAATTTTGACTTTATGTGTTTATCTTTCTTTTAACTCTATGTTTTTTCAGCTCATATTCTGGTTTTCTTTTCGTCTCTTATTTGTCCTCTCAAGGTTTTTATGTCATGATTCAGTACTGTCTTTTCATTCGTATTTTTGTATCATTTGACTTGTCAATCATTCATTTTTCATCAATCTTTCTTCTTTCTACGTTTTCATTTTTCACTCATGTTTGTTCATTCCTCATATTTTTCATCACTTTCTATCTATGTTTTCATTCATCACATTCATTCGTCTTTTATCAATCTTTTATCCGTTCATTCTTACTTTATCTTAACTTTTACGCATTGCATTTACATTTAACTATTACTTTTACACACTTCATTCACATTTAACTATTCCTTTTACAAACTTCATTTTTGCTTCTTCTTCTTTATTTACTATTTTTCAATCTTCTTTTTATCAGCAACTTTTCGACTATTTTCTTGTAAACATTCTTACTTTACTTATTTATCCACTTTTTCCAATCATCTTTTATTTTCTTTTATCCACTACTTTCTCGCTTTCATCTTTTATTCACTGTTTTCAGATCATCTTTTATAGTCAATTTCATTCTTCTCTGTTCTTTCGTATTACCTTATCGTCGGTTCATTACCCGTTTTGCTTTCTGCATTGAATTATATGCGACTTATTGTTATTGCAGATGCTGGTGACGCGTATTAAATAATACGCGACCAATATGTTGTATAGCGCTTTTAACTTCTGCATCTTTCGGGTTGGCGGAGAAATTACTCCACCTTCCCATGAAGCTGGAGGAATTTCCGCCCCCAAAAACAGCCCTTGTACCCTCAGCAGTACGCTATACTGGCCCTGGCCATTGCGTCCCATTTGCGCCGAATTGGACACTCTAAACTAAAGGCGTTATGCCCTGTAGTGTCCAATTTGGCGCGGGTGCAATTGCAGCACGATGGGACCGCATTGGCGAGCCAGTCAGCGCACTCTGTTTTCATGTGGGCGCCCCCACAATGGCTGCACTTTAGGGCGGTTTCTTTACAAAACCGCCTGCCGTGTCCATAGCCGAGGCATTTGGAGCACTGCACGAGTGGCGAGTGGTCCGCCACTTTGACCTTTTGAAGGTCGACGTGCACCGCTCCTGCCCCGACCATCCGAGCCCATATTGTGGGGGACACCCTCATGACCACGTGGTTAGCGTGGGGGTTCCGGGTTCGCCGTCGATAGTGGACCTCCATTCTATTCTCTTCCGCTTTTAGGTCAAGGAACAGACTCCGGTTTTGGTTCCTCAGGGCGTTCACAACGTCCTCGTTCGTATTGAACTCCAGAACGTCCCTGAGGATGAGAAGGGGGTCCTTGTTACGGATCTCCTCAACGTTGAGTCGATCGGCCACCCTTTTCAGTCTATCCTTGACCTTCTGTCTTTCCTCTTCTGTCGCGCATCCCACTATCACCTTTTGATCCTTCGCCTTTCGTACTCTCTCAATCTTCACCCATCCATCCTTTGCATCCATCACTTCTCTCACACACTCTAGAACCTGGTCTGCGGTATCACTCTCTTTCTTGGAGGAGATCGCCACCGAGTGCAGGGTGACATGTTCTGGCAGACGTTTTTTAACGCCAGTCGCCGCTACACCCGCATAGGTGATCCTCTCCAAGGCCAGGCTCTGCTTCTCTATCATTCCCTCCAGTCTATCCATCTGTTCTCCATCCGCTTCCAACATCATTCCATGCGCTGCCATTCTCTTCTGCCATTCATTTGCCGCCTTTTCGTTCCATTCACATCCCCTTCTATCCGTCGTTTCTTTCATTCCTGACTCTTTCAGTTCTTTCATCTTCTCATTCCTTTCGGCCTCGCTTTCCTTCACCAGTTGGTACAGTCTGTCTATCGCCTGAGTGACTGCTAGTTTGATGTCCGATTTCAGGTTGCGCGAGTTTGCCAAGTGTAGCTTAGCCTTATTTAGGCAAGCTCTTGCCTCGGCAACCCTACTCTCGAACACCTCTTTTTCGGGCGGGCTCCCCGCGGCATCCAGCGGTTCTTTCCGGGCCGGAGCCTTACTCCCTTTTGGGAGTGCCGCCTTTTGCTGCGGGGGGGCCGCTCGAACCGCCACTACGGTCGGGGGAGTGGACTGAGGGTCCATCTTCCCCGTCTCCCAGTCGCCTATACTACGGCGCACTTGGGAGGTCTTGGAAGGGCCGAAGACTTCCTGCCGTTCGGGAGACCTTGAGGGACGAGCTCCATTGCCGGATGTTTTGGCGGGAGTACGGTACCCAAACATGTTCGTTGGAGGTACGCGTCAATGTGAAAGTGTAGAAAAAGAGGTTAATAATAAGTTTGTAAAAGTTGTAAAAATAATTTAAATTAAGTTTAAAATTTTCTATATAGTGTATATAAGTCAAAATTCCTTAAGGTCAAACTAAAAATATATATATCTCCGAATACGGATGACGTCACTGGCCCAATAAGGCCTTTTGTCGGGTCAGAATGTAAAGATTTCCGTATATCAGGCCACCATATACACAATTTAAGATAAAACCCCTAAAAAACTACACTAAACCTATTATTCTAATCAAAGGAACCCGTCGATTGGGTTAAAAACCACTCAGCCTGCCTCGCCGGCTTGTGCCCCGTGGAACAGAGTCGCCTTGGGGTGTCAAACGGCGATTTTGGGGAAATTTGCTTTTCTCTGTTCCACAAAAGTCCAGCTAGCGGATGACAAGTGGGTGGGTGGGAGGGCAATTTTTTGCGTTTTCTTTGACCTAGAGTGGCGCGAAAGGTGTCAAAAGACGCGTCCCGTCGCGGCACACTCAACGCCGCAGAGAACGGAAGCAGCTTCTATAGAAAATTTGGAAAATTTTGAGGAAAAACGTATTTTTATAGCAAAATTTTAATGTGTTTTATTTTTGTTTCAGGTATCGTCGGTCGGAGAGCGGTGCAACTAAGGTAGGTCGACGCGTCTCGCCGGGAGGCACTCGACAAAAACGAAAACCAGACAAAAAGAAAAAGGAAAATTTGGAAAAATGCAATTTTAGTATGAAAATTTATATAAAATGTATGAAATTTGTAATTTTTGTGCAAAAACAAAAATTTAAGCTGGCAACACCGTGTCGCGATATCGCAGCAGCGAGTAGGTCAGTGATTCGCAGATGCTTTCAAAAATTTGAAGCAGTTAGGTCAATTTATTATGTCGAAATCGATACTTTTTCTTAGAATTTGTATCGCCTATGAAGACTTTTTCGTATAGTGAAAATTGAGAATTCTCAAAATGAGGGCGTTTTCTTTGACCTAGAGTGGCGCGAAAGGTGTCAAAAGACGCGTCCCGTCGCGGCACACTCAACGCCGCAGAGAACGGAAGCAGCTTCTATAGAAAATTTGGAAAATTTTGAGGAAAAACGTATTTTTATAGCAAAATTTTAATGTGTTTTATTTTTGTTTCAGGTATCGTCGGTCGGAGAGCGGTGCAACTAAGGTAGGTCGACGCGTCTCGCCGGGAGGCACTCGACAAAAACGAAAACCAGACAAAAAGAAAAAGGAAAATTTGGAAAAATGCAATTTTAGTATGAAAATTTATATAAAATGTATGAAATTTGTAATTTTTGTGCAAAAACAAAAATTTAAGCTGGCAACACCGTGTCGCGATATCGCAGCAGCGAGTAGGTCAGTGATTCGCAGATGCTTTCAAAAATTTGAAGCAGTTAGGTCAATTTATTATGTCGAAATCGATACTTTTTCTTAGAATTTGTATCGCCTATGAAGACTTTTTCGTATAGTGAAAATTGAGAATTCTCAAAATGAGGGCGTTTTCTTTGACCTAGAGTGGCGCGAAAGGTGTCAAAAGACGCGTCCCGTCGCGGCACACTCAACGCCGCAGAGAACGGAAGCAGCTTCTATAGAAAATTTGGAAAATTTTGAGGAAAAACGTATTTTTATAGCAAAATTTTAATGTGTTTTATTTTTGTTTCAGGTATCGTCGGTCGGAGAGCGGTGCAACTAAGGTAGGTCGACGCGTCTCGCCGGGAGGCACTCGACAAAAACGAAAACCAGACAAAAAGAAAAAGGAAAATTTGGAAAAATGCAATTTTAGTATGAAAATTTATATAAAATGTATGAAATTTGTAATTTTTGTGCAAAAACAAAAATTTAAGCTGGCAACACCGTGTCGCGATATCGCAGCAGCGAGTAGGTCAGTGATTCGCAGATGCTTTCAAAAATTTGAAGCAGTTAGGTCAATTTATTATGTCGAAATCGATACTTTTTCTTAGAATTTGTATCGCCTATGAAGACTTTTTCGTATAGTGAAAATTGAGAATTCTCAAAATGAGGGCGTTTTCTTTGACCTAGAGTGGCGCGAAAGGTGTCAAAAGACGCGTCCCGTCGCGGCACACTCAACGCCGCAGAGAACGGAAGCAGCTTCTATAGAAAATTTGGAAAATTTTGAGGAAAAACGTATTTTTATAGCAAAATTTTAATGTGTTTTATTTTTGTTTCAGGTATCGTCGGTCGGAGAGCGGTGCAACTAAGGTAGGTCGACGCGTCTCGCCGGGAGGCACTCGACAAAAACGAAAACCAGACAAAAAGAAAAAGGAAAATTTGGAAAAATGCAATTTTAGTATGAAAATTTATATAAAATGTATGAAATTTGTAATTTTTGTGCAAAAACAAAAATTTAAGCTGGCAACACCGTGTCGCGATATCGCAGCAGCGAGTAGGTCAGTGATTCGCAGATGCTTTCAAAAATTTGAAGCAGTTAGGTCAATTTATTATGTCGAAATCGATACTTTTTCTTAGAATTTGTATCGCCTATGAAGACTTTTTCGTATAGTGAAAATTGAGAATTCTCAAACTGAGGGCGTTTTCTTTGACCTAGAGTGGCGCGAAAGGTGTCAAAAGACGCGTCCCGTCGCGGCACACTCAACGCCGCAGAGAACGGAAGCAGCTTCTATAGAAAATTTGGAAAATTTTGAGGAAAAACGTATTTTTATAGCAAAATTTTAATGTGTTTTATTTTTGTTTCAGGTATCGTCGGTCGGAGAGCGGTGCAACTAAGGTAGGTCGACGCGTCTCGCCGGGAGGCACTCGACAAAAACGAAAACCAGACAAAAAGAAAAAGGAAAATTTGGAAAAATGCAATTTTAGTATGAAAATTTATATAAAATGTATGAAATTTGTAATTTTTGTGCAAAAACAAAAATTTAAGCTGGCAACACCGTGTCGCGATATCGCAGCAGCGAGTAGGTCAGTGATTCGCAGATGCTTTCAAAAATTTGAAGCAGTTAGGTCAATTTATTATGTCGAAATCGATACTTTTTCTTAGAATTTGTATCGCCTATGAAGACTTTTTCGTATAGTGAAAATTGAGAATTCTCAAAATGAGGGCGTTTTCTTTGACCTAGAGTGGCGCGAAAGGTGTCAAAAGACGCGTCCCGTCGCGGCACACTCAACGCCGCAGAGAACGGAAGCAGCTTCTATAGAAAATTTGGAAAATTTTGAGGAAAAACGTATTTTTATAGCAAAATTTTAATGTGTTTTATTTTTGTTTCAGGTATCGTCGGTCGGAGAGCGGTGCAACTAAGGTAGGTCGACGCGTCTCGCCGGGAGGCACTCGACAAAAACGAAAACCAGACAAAAAGAAAAAGGAAAATTTGGAAAAATGCAATTTTAGTATGAAAATTTATATAAAATGTATGAAATTTGTAATTTTTGTGCAAAAACAAAAATTTAAGCTGGCAACACCGTGTCGCGATATCGCAGCAGCGAGTAGGTCAGTGATTCGCAGATGCTTTCAAAAATTTGAAGCAGTTAGGTCAATTTATTATGTCGAAATCGATACTTTTTCTTAGAATTTGTATCGCCTATGAAGACTTTTTCGTATAGTGAAAATTGAGAATTCTCAAAATGAGGGCGTTTTCTTTGACCTAGAGTGGCGCGAAAGGTGTCAAAAGACGCGTCCCGTCGCGGCACACTCAACGCCGCAGAGAACGGAAGCAGCTTCTATAGAAAATTTGGAAAATTTTGAGGAAAAACGTATTTTTATAGCAAAATTTTAATGTGTTTTATTTTTGTTTCAGGTATCGTCGGTCGGAGAGCGGTGCAACTAAGGTAGGTCGACGCGTCTCGCCGGGAGGCACTCGACAAAAACGAAAACCAGACAAAAAGAAAAAGGAAAATTTGGAAAAATGCAATTTTAGTATGAAAATTTATATAAAATGTATGAAATTTGTAATTTTTGTGCAAAAACAAAAATTTAAGCTGGCAACACCGTGTCGCGATATCGCAGCAGCGAGTAGGTCAGTGATTCGCAGATGCTTTCAAAAATTTGAAGCAGTTAGGTCAATTTATTATGTCGAAATCGATACTTTTTCTTAGAATTTGTATCGCCTATGAAGACTTTTTCGTATAGTGAAAATTGAGAATTCTCAAAATGAGGGCGTTTTCTTTGACCTAGAGTGGCGCGAAAGGTGTCAAAAGACGCGTCCCGTCGCGGCACACTCAACGCCGCAGAGAACGGAAGCAGCTTCTATAGAAAATTTGGAAAATTTTGAGGAAAAACGTATTTTTATAGCAAAATTTTAATGTGTTTTATTTTTGTTTCAGGTATCGTCGGTCGGAGAGCGGTGCAACTAAGGTAGGTCGACGCGTCTCGCCGGGAGGCACTCGACAAAAACGAAAACCAGACAAAAAGAAAAAGGAAAATTTGGAAAAATGCAATTTTAGTATGAAAATTTATATAAAATGTATGAAATTTGTAATTTTTGTGCAAAAACAAAAATTTAAGCTGGCAACACCGTGTCGCGATATCGCAGCAGCGAGTAGGTCAGTGATTCGCAGATGCTTTCAAAAATTTGAAGCAGTTAGGTCAATTTATTATGTCGAAATCGATACTTTTTCTTAGAATTTGTATCGCCTATGAAGACTTTTTCGTATAGTGAAAATTGAGAATTCTCAAAATGAGGGCGTTTTCTTTGACCTAGAGTGGCGCGAAAGGTGTCAAAAGACGCGTCCCGTCGCGGCACACTCAACGCCGCAGAGAACGGAAGCAGCTTCTATAGAAAATTTGGAAAATTTTGAGGAAAAACGTATTTTTATAGCAAAATTTTAATGTGTTTTATTTTTGTTTCAGGTATCGTCGGTCGGAGAGCGGTGCAACTAAGGTAGGTCGACGCGTCTCGCCGGGAGGCACTCGACAAAAACGAAAACCAGACAAAAAGAAAAAGGAAAATTTGGAAAAATGCAATTTTAGTATGAAAATTTATATAAAATGTATGAAATTTGTAATTTTTGTGCAAAAACAAAAATTTAAGCTGGCAACACCGTGTCGCGATATCGCAGCAGCGAGTAGGTCAGTGATTCGCAGATGCTTTCAAAAATTTGAAGCAGTTAGGTCAATTTATTATGTCGAAATCGATACTTTTTCTTAGAATTTGTATCGCCTATGAAGACTTTTTCGTATAGTGAAAATTGAGAATTCTCAAAATGAGGGCGTTTTCTTTGACCTAGAGTGGCGCGAAAGGTGTCAAAAGACGCGTCCCGTCGCGGCACACTCAACGCCGCAGAGAACGGAAGCAGCTTCTATAGAAAATTTGGAAAATTTTGAGGAAAAACGTATTTTTATAGCAAAATTTTAATGTGTTTTATTTTTGTTTCAGGTATCGTCGGTCGGAGAGCGGTGCAACTAAGGTAGGTCGACGCGTCTCGCCGGGAGGCACTCGACAAAAACGAAAACCAGACAAAAAGAAAAAGGAAAATTTGGAAAAATGCAATTTTAGTATGAAAATTTATATAAAATGTATGAAATTTGTAATTTTTGTGCAAAAACAAAAATTTAAGCTGGCAACACCGTGTCGCGATATCGCAGCAGCGAGTAGGTCAGTGATTCGCAGATGCTTTCAAAAATTTGAAGCAGTTAGGTCAATTTATTATGTCGAAATCGATACTTTTTCTTAGAATTTGTATCGCCTATGAAGACTTTTTCGTATAGTGAAAATTGAGAATTCTCAAAATGAGGGCGTTTTCTTTGACCTAGAGTGGCGCGAAAGGTGTCAAAAGACGCGTCCCGTCGCGGCACACTCAACGCCGCAGAGAACGGAAGCAGCTTCTATAGAAAATTTGGAAAATTTTGAGGAAAAACGTATTTTTATAGCAAAATTTTAATGTGTTTTATTTTTGTTTCAGGTATCGTCGGTCGGAGAGCGGTGCAACTAAGGTAGGTCGACGCGTCTCGCCGGGAGGCACTCGACAAAAACGAAAACCAGACAAAAAGAAAAAGGAAAATTTGGAAAAATGCAATTTTAGTATGAAAATTTATATAAAATGTATGAAATTTGTAATTTTTGTGCAAAAACAAAAATTTAAGCTGGCAACACCGTGTCGCGATATCGCAGCAGCGAGTAGGTCAGTGATTCGCAGATGCTTTCAAAAATTTGAAGCAGTTAGGTCAATTTATTATGTCGAAATCGATACTTTTTCTTAGAATTTGTATCGCCTATGAAGACTTTTTCGTATAGTGAAAATTGAGAATTCTCAAAATGAGGGCGTTTTCTTTGACCTAGAGTGGCGCGAAAGGTGTCAAAAGACGCGTCCCGTCGCGGCACACTCAACGCCGCAGAGAACGGAAGCAGCTTCTATAGAAAATTTGGAAAATTTTGTGGAAAAACGTATTTTTATAGCAAAATTTTAATGTGTTTTATTTTTGTTTCAGGTATCGTCGGTCGGAGAGCGGTGCAACTAAGGTAGGTCGACGCGTCTCGCCGGGAGGCACTCGACAAAAACGAAAACCAGACAAAAAGAAAAAGGAAAATTTGGAAAAATGCAATTTTAGTATGAAAATTTATATAAAATGTATGAAATTTGTAATTTTTGTGCAAAAACAAAAATTTAAGCTGGCAACACCGTGTCGCGATATCGCAGCAGCGAGTAGGTCAGTGATTCGCAGATGCTTTCAAAAATTTGAAGCAGTTAGGTCAATTTATTATGTCGAAATCGATACTTTTTCTTAGAATTTGTATCGCCTATGAAGACTTTTTCGTATAGTGAAAATTGAGAATTCTCAAAATGAGGGCGTTTTCTTTGACCTAGAGTGGCGCGAAAGGTGTCAAAAGACGCGTCCCGTCGCGGCACACTCAACGCCGCAGAGAACGGAAGCAGCTTCTATAGAAAATTTGGAAAATTTTGAGGAAAAACGTATTTTTATAGCAAAATTTTAATGTGTTTTATTTTTGTTTCAGGTATCGTCGGTCGGAGAGCGGTGCAACTAAGGTA